>CM062354.1:21654598-31654598 GCA_031216115.1 Senna siamea | reverse complement strand
CTGTGAAAAAATCTTTCCCAAGTAGGCTCTCATTCTAGTGACTTCGGTGTTAGGTCTCATTACAATTACAAATGGTTACTTAAAAGTTAAAAGTACTGAAAAGTATTATTATTATCTTAAAAAATAATCAATTTTTTAAAAAATGTAGATCCATCTTTATCATAATTTAAAACTAAATTACATAATTAGTTTGCAAAAAAAAAAATTAAGTATCAACAAGATGTGAATAAATGTAGTGTTGAATCCTTATTATCAAGTGATCCCCGACGATAAACTCGTAGGTTGCTTTCATTTCATCGCTCACAAGTCACGTGCTCGCGTTGCTTTAGAAATAGTACAGTCAAGCTTCAATGACAAGGCACATGATTGTCCACTTGTGGTAGCAGAAATCCTCATAATTAATTTTTCATCATCCACTCTTTATCTCTTCCGTACGTAGCTAGCAGAAAATATATATATTAAAAGTTTTTACGTACACATATGGTAGTATTATGCTATTTAATTAATAATATTTATCTAATTTTTTATATTTTAAAATAAATAAAATAAGAATGATAATGTGCGAGAGTACCGTCGTGGTATGTACGTATATATATATGGGAAAGTGTTGCATTTTCTCATAGTAACGTAATGTAAACCACACTCTAAATAAAAGCTCTTGTTCATGCTTCTATATATTTCTAATTTTCTATATATCTATAACCCATGATTCTATGTTTATATATATGTTAAAGGTTTCCTGCATATTCTCGTATAATCTAATACATTTAAACATTGCTTGAAAAACTAAGGCCAAAATTAACTTTGTGTGGACCAACCCATATACATACCAAATAATTAGAGGTTTTTGGGTACCATAAAGTGCATATATATATATATGTGTGTGTGTGTGTGTGTGTGTGTGATCGAAGAATACATTCAAGTACTCCTTTCTCACATTTAGGTCGACTACTATCAGCAGCCATGTGACGACTATCACGAAAAAAAGTAAACATTAATTAATTGTACGTTAATCAAGAGATTATAAGTTGAACTAACCAAAAAAATTATTTTCATTACTTGAATACATGTTGAAAGGATGGAGAGTAAAGAAATATTTTAATTTTAACAATATATTTATTTTTTTAATCTAGATATATTTTAAAAAATTCAAATATATTTTAACAAAACCTTCAGGAAGAATAAGGTGGCCAGCTTTATACTCTAAGTGAGGTCACAGATATATTTTAAGATAATTAAGAATTAAGAATAAAATAAAGATAAACAAATTTTTTATCTTTTTTTTTAAATTATTTTTAATAGTATTATTATTTTTAAAAAGCCAAAAATTCTAATTTATTAAAAATTATTATTTATTTTCAATTAAAAATAATAAAGTTAATTCATTTTAAATTTAAAATTAATTTTTTAATCATTCAAACATTACAAAAACAAAGAGATATTTAGTGACGAAGATTTAGGGTCGATCAGACCCAAATCGTCGCAAACTTCTGAAATTGTGACGGTTCTAATGGCTGTCACAAAAAATGTAAATTTAATGGTGGTTTCAAGGCCAATTGCTAATGCGGTCAGGCAGTAACTATCGTTAAGATTTTTGAAAAAAAAAATTCTTATACAAATTTTTTTTTAAAAAAACCTCGAGCTTTTTAAGCGTCAATTCAAGAAGGAACTGCTATTAAAATAACGACGGTTTGTAAGAACCTCCATCACAATAGCGGTGGTTAGATGAAACTGCCGCTAAATTAATAGCGATTCCATATAACTTCCATTATATTAACGGCGGTTACTTAAATCTGTCGTTATCTTACCGACGGTTATATGAAATCGTCGTTAAAATAATGACGGTTCCATGTACGTAACAGTCACTAATTGAGCCACAATACATTAAAAAATTGTCGCTAATTTAACGACAGTTACTTATAGCCGTCGCAAAATTTGTAAATTAGGATCAAACTTTACGGATGACCGACCCATTTAGAAATTTGTCTGTTAGGATCAAACTTCATCTTTGATCGACGTCGTCAGAGCCGTCAACCACTCGTGGTCGTCGCCTAAGCTATTGATTGCGCTTAATCAGTTTATTTGATATTTTTGTGCTTTGGATTCAAGATTTCATGCATCTTGGTCCATTCAACGTCATTGTGTTCATTCGTTATTTGTCGTCGAAGCTCTGTTGCAGGTCTTCGGCAGTGTAGGGAATCGTCCTCACTATCTTATTTTGACGATTTTACCACTTAGAAAGTTAGAGTTTTATAGATTTTGGGGTTTTGAAATTTTTTTAAAAAAAATTCTTGTATTTAAATGAAATATATATATATAATTGAGATAACCCCAACAATTTATTTTAAAAAAATTAAAATTTTTGCACTCAAAATTGACATCAATAGAATTAAATCTTGTAAATTACTTTTACAAAATATAATATCTATGAAATCAATAATATATATATATTTATATTTAAAAGATATATTTCGAACCGTCCTTCAGTATACGTTGCTTTGGACTCATTATTCACGTGCCTGCAAAATGTTTGGAAATATTGCAATCGACAAGATGGTGGGTGGACACAACACAGTTGAATATCCACTTGTGGTTCACAAAAATCCTCAAATATATATTCTTGATTGCCACCTCCTTTATCTCTTCCTGATGTAGCTAGCAGAAGCCATACACGGCTTCTAATCCAAGCTCATTTGTCTTTATCAAAATTATTGCTTTAAGTCCATATATATCATCATGCTTGAGTTAATATTTTATCTTATAATATGTAAAATACGGTAAAATATAAGATAACAATAGAAAGAGTTTAGATAACTATATAAGATAACAATATAAGTTTAGATAGAATTAAAGAGTTATCTAATGTAAAAGATTTTTATTAAATAAATTTTAAAATTAAATGTACACAATTTTATTTTTATAAATAAAAAATTTATTTTTAAAATTTGAAATTATCATCTTTAAATTACATGATAATAATCTTATTTATAAGTTTAGCTATGATGAAGTAAAAAGAATTTTATCTTTTAAGTAACACTTCTTTTCCTTGAGTCTTAACATTTCGTGCAACAAGTTCATCTATAAATAAGTCCCACACTTAACCCCTGCTCTCATACCAATAGCTTCTTTCTTTTCACACAGTGAAATTCAATATAGAAAATATGAAGATTGGAGTTCTTGCACTCTCTCTCTTCCTTCTTGCCTTCTCCACTACATCTGCTGTTGTGGTTGACACAGATGGAGAAGTGATGCGAAATGGTGGCTCATACTACATCGTACCAGTTGTCAGAGGAATGGGTGGTGGGATTGGGCTTGAACAAACTGGGAACGAGACTTGTCCTCTTTCTGTGGTCCAAGTTCACAACGAGCTCTCTCATGGCTTGCCTGTGAGATTTCAATCTCCTTACCGGATTGGAATTATCTACGAAGGCCTTCCCTTTAGCTTAAGTTTTGAGGCAGTACCAATATGTGCCGAGACACCTTCACATTGGACTGTTGTTAATGGGATGCCTGAAGGGAAGCCTGTGAAAATCACTGGCTATGAGAACACCTTAAATGGTTGGTTCACAATTGAGAACTTTAAAAGTGATTATAAGCTTCAGTTCTGTCCAATTACTGGTAACTCATGTGGAGATGTTGGGATTCACTTTGATGCTGATGGAGTTAGGAATTTGGTTGTGGGTGTTGAGAGTCCCTTGGTAGTTAACTTCAAGAAGGCCTTTAAATCTGCTATGTGAACTCTGCGTGAAGTGATAATAATTAAGAATGAGAGTGTCATGCATGCATGCATGCATGGCATGCTAGCTATGAAAAAGTGTTCGCAGTTCGCAGCACTTTCTCATAGTAATGTAAACTCGGTACGTACGTACGGACTCCTAATAAAAATTCTATCTTTTAATTATATATAGGTTCTCTCTCTCTCTATTTTTGTTACGCTGATCCGTAGCGTCTTCGTTTAATTTAACTGAAATTAAATTTATGTTTAACCATGTTTAAGGACACACATGTCTTTTAATTTTCACTTAAATTATTAAAAATAACTCAAATTACTAAACCCCCTTCCCTCTCAGACTCAGATGAATCACGCACCACCCAATTCCCAACTTTGGTCTTCCATTTGAATGAATGCATGATGCAAGTTCTGTTACCCCATTCGGGGGGAGATGGCTCCGTAGTTGTACTTTCAATAGTTTTTCTCTCAATGGTAAAACTAGACAATAAAATTTAGAGAACTGGAGAGAAAGTTTATGAGAGCTAAGTACTCGTGAACTTGAGTATTATAAGTTGTAAAGTTATATTTATATATCTCTTAAGTCAGTTTAAAATATGTGATATCGGTTAGGTAAATTATGTGGGTGATCATCTGTTCTGACGAAACTCAAAATTAGGTGAGCCAGTAATATACATCATTCTAATTATAATTAAATGGGTGCCTAAAAAATTTGATATTATTGTTGTTGTTGTTATTGTTATTTGTATTGTAGCAAATAAATAATTTTTTAAAAAAACTTTGGATCCATCTTAACCATAATTGAAAACTAAATTATATAATTAGTTTACGCCAAAAAAATAAACAAATCAAATTTAGTAAACGTCGTATTGAATAAACTCGTTGGTCGCTTTCATTCAATTGCTCAGATGCGCAAGTCTGCAAAATGTTAGAAATGGTACAATCAAGCTTCAACGAGAACGCACATGATTATTCACTTGTGGTTCACAGAGATCCTCGTAATTCTTCATCATCCACTCTTTATCTCTTCCCCTGCGCGGCCAGCAGAAAATATACAAAAAGTTCGTAATTAGGTACACATTTTATTTTAAAATATAAAGGAGCGATATAAAAGATTCATATAGTAAATAAAATATGAATAAATAAGTTCTTGTTCATGCTTCTATTTCTAATTTTATACATTTATATATGTATATTTTTATAATTTTTATAATTATTTTGAATACATGTTGAAAGGATGAAGATCGGAGAAAGAAATATTTTAATTCTATCAATATATTTATTTATTTATTTTCTTTAATCTAGAAATATTTTAAAAAATTCAAATATATTTAACAAAACCTTCAGGAAGAATAAGGCGGCCAGCTTTATGTATACTCTGAGTGAGGTCACTAATTAAGAATAAGTATTTTTGTTAGTGGTAGTAGAAATAATTTTTAATTCTAGAACACAAATTAAAAATTGTAGTTTTCACTTTTAAGCATAAATAAAAGATAAAAATTAAATATTTTAGAATAAAAATATCTCCACCGACAATTTTTTCTGTAATATTTTTAATTTTTTTTTTAGTAATGATTGTCACCCATTCACTCCACAGGTAAAAGAAAAATCCCTCTGCTGAAAATTGTACGAACATACCTATGTCTTAATTGAGAGAGATCCGAATTATGTTCTGCCTCTTGCTCCAATCAAATCTTCACTTCCTCTTCGTTCATTTCTTCTTCTTTCTTCTATTTTTACAATAACTATAAGACTCATTCTTGTAAGTATATTTTTATTGTTTTACTTCTATTCCTTCTTTGCTTTTATTTTCTTTTATTCCTTTTTAATTATTTTTCACTCCTTTCTCCTTTTTTCTAGTTTTCTCTCTCTCTCTCTTATTTTATTTTTTCTTATCACTCAAGAATGGAGGGGAGAATTTTTTTTTTTGAACCATTATACCGTCAATTTTTAACTGATTTTTTTAGTTCATCAATTTTTCATTGCAATCGGATGGTCTGGTTCGATCTTCAAATCAATAATTACAAGTTTGAGAAGGAAATCAGAAATGAGCAAAATATCTATAATATTTTATATCTATTTTTATTAATTCTTTGATAAATATTTTTACTTAAAAAAAAGACAAAATTATATTTCTGCATCGTGATTATTTCTTGCAGTTGTGGACAAAAATGGTGACACCTGTATTGCTAATGTTTATCTCTTCTGAGTTCCGTACAGTACAAGTGAGCAACACATGGCTTATAGAATATAGAGACTGAGAGGGACTCATCGCTGACAGTGATCAAAGGTGTCTTTCTCCTTCGCATTATTGCCGTCGAGCACTTCCAATTTTTTAAAGTTGAAAAATAATAAATTTTTTTAAAAATTAAAAAATTTTTAATTTTTAATTTATTTAAAATAATTTTTTATTAGTATAAATTTTTTATTTTACTTTCTATCTTTTTAATTTTAAAAAAATTTATTATTTTTTAATTTTAAAAAATTCAAAATCTACTTTCAGTCATCACATGTTTCACTACTAAGACATATATTGGATCACATATAATATTAAAAAATTAAAAAAATAATAATTATTAATGCTTAAAATTTCATCAATTAATTAAAAAAATAATATAAAATATTTATTAAAAAATAAATGTTTGATAAAAAAGATATAAGTATTTCTTGGTACTAAAAAAATTTTTAATTGTGAAGCACAAATTAGAAATTGCACTTCCTGCTTTTAAGCAAAAATAAAAGATAAAAATTAAATATTTTAGAATAGAAATATTTTTACCAACATTTTTTATTTGTCATTATACTTTTAATTTTTTTTAAAACTCTTCACAAACACAAATTTTTTATATATAGATTATGATTTTTTTTGAGTAATTACAGATATTATTTTGAAACAAGTTTAGAGCACTTATATATAAATTTATGATTTTAAAAATATTGACTGGCCAAATATAATTTGCTCTTTATAAAAAATTAGAAATTTTTTATTCACATAAGGTCTTTCTTCACACATTAAATATTATTTTTGGGTAAAGTTCACACATTCAGTTTAAACAATATGATGACTGCATTTATTGCACTCTCCCTCTCCTTGTGTGTTTCCTGCAGTATTTGGGAGAATAAAAATGCAAGAAAAAAAATTTAGTAAGGTTATTTTTATTTAGTCCTTAAAATTTAGAAAAAATAAAAAATTTTATATTAATTTTTAATTTTTTAATTTTAATTATTTTAAATTAAAAATTTTAAAATATCTAAATGAAAAAATTATTATTTAACTTTTTTTCTCTCTCTTTCTCTTGTCCTTTATTTCATTCTCTTTCAATTTTTTTTTTTCATTCTTAAAGAGACTTGTGAAGGGATAAAAATTGAAAGAAAGAGAACAAAATTTAATAATTTTTTATTTATTTGATTCTTAAAATTAAAAAAAAGATAATTAAAAAATTTGATGTTAACTCTTTATAATTTTTCTCTTTTATTAATTTTAGTTTACTCAAATTAAAATATTTTTAAAGATTAAAATAAAAAAAATTATTACTTAATATTTTTTTCATTCTCTTCACCCTCCTATTTTGAAACACATCCTTAGTTGTTCAGTTTAAGGAGGCCATTGGTCTACTATATATGTGAACTGTGAAGTAATAATATTTGGAATATAAATGCGTGTTTGTGAACGAGGAAGGAAAGAGAAGGAATGAAATTAAGAAAATTTTTGATATATAAATTAAAAATTTTAAAAATAAGAGATTCAGAATGTTATATTTTTAAATTTGTTACATAAATTAAAAAATATTTTGAAAAATATTATATTTCTAATAATAAAATATTTGCATATTTTTATAAATTTTTATTTTTATTTAAAGAGATAAAAATTTTATATTTTCAGGATAATATGTTTATATTAATAAACATTGTAATTTTTATATACTATAAAAAAAAAATTAGATTTTAAAATATCGACGCTATGCATGTGGTTTTTGTTTTGTTATGGCTTTCTTCTAATGAATTTTAAATTTTATTATAGCTTTTTTTTCCTTCATTATAATTTAAAATTTTAAAGATAAAATTAATTATAAGAAAATTTAGATAAAAAATTAAAAATTAATATAAAATTTAAAAAAATATGCTTTTGACCCCTAATAAATTAAAAGAAAAAAAAAAGAATTGGGACATACACCCCCAACACCATAATAATTAGTATTTAGAAAAAAAATAAATTACTGTACGGAATACACCTCTTTTTAACGTGCTAGGTGTTAATTTAATGTCACTATCAAATATCAATTATGTTTTAGTTGTTGTAATTTTTTCTTTTCATTTGAGTAACATATAAAATGGAAAATAAAATTTATGATTATAGCACTTTCTAAGATGAAATTTTTTTCTTTTTTGAGGGAGTAGAAAAATTATACTTACATTAGTTTATGAGATTTTGAATTGGTACATTTGTAAATAATTTTGATGGACTTGATGATATTTTTTTATATTAGAAACAAAGTTCAGATTTTGTTTTTCTTAAAAAGTATGTATGTATGTGTCTCTCTATATATATATATATATATATATGTGTTATTTAAGTATTATTAATTAGTAACATATATGTATGTTAGTTATTCAATTAATAAGTTGTTATGATTTTTGTCTTTAATATAATATAATTAATTTTCAAAAATTTAGTTGGTTATAATTTAAAAAATTTTCAAAGACATATTTAAAAAATTATTAAATATTTTAGAAATATTAAAATGGAACCAAATGGAAAAATATAATATTCTTAAAAATATTATAAAATATTTTTCTGAACGTTTTAAGTAAATTAAACAAATATTTTAAAATTTTTATAAAACATATTTTTAAGGATGAAAAATATATTTGTGTATTAAATGTTTCTTAAAAAAAATTAAATAATGATTTATCTTCTCTTTATTTAGATTCTTTAAAATTTTTTAATTTTGAATAATTAAAATTAACTAAAAAAATACTTAAAGAGAATTAACATAAAAATTTTTATTTTATTTAATTTTAAAAACTAAAAAAAGAGAAGGTTAGCTGATTTTCTTCTCTTCCCTTCTTTTATTCTCAACTCTCCCTTATCTAAACAGAGCCTGAGAGTGTCATGCATGCATGCTTGTTGTAGAAATGTGTTTACACTTTTTTATCCTAAAATGATAATTAAGGTCCGTATTTATAATTTTAAAATGTTAAAATATTTATTGTGGTTTTATTTTATATATTTTAATTAATTATGAATAAAAATTAATTAAAATTAACAATAAAAAATATTTAGAATTATTTATTACATAAATTTTTAAAATAAACAAAAAACAACAACAACTTTTTCCAAGTTCTAAATATGAATAATATAGTCCGAATAAATGATTGGGTTTATTTTGGCACAAGTCTCTTGATTTCTTTTTTATTTATTGTTATGAGTTCTAATTTTATGTGTGGTCCCAAAATTCACCGTTCATTTAAAGGACATGCCATGTGAAGAATTGTTGAATATTCCAAGTTGCAAAAGAAGCTTTCAAGTTTCTGTAATTAATATTAAATTATTTAGGGTTGTTTATTGAGTTAGATTAACATGTCATATTAGGCATGAATTGATTTAAATTGACAAATTGGTTTGAGTTGAAAAACTTTGCAAGACAATCAATTCAACCCAATAATTGATGACTTGGATTAGTTCGAGTCATTTTATCAATTATCATTAAATCTGATCAAAATCAACTCATCATAAAGTGATTATATCGGTCAATTTTCATGCAAAACTCAAGCCAACTTAACTCTTTCACGCACCCAAAGTTATTAATTTGAATCCCAAGAAATTAACTACAAGAACTTGTGAGCGGCACATGAAATATTGGTAAGATTTTTTTTTTCTTTTCTTCTTCAGTTAAAGTAAAAAGATTTATCAACCTCTCGATAACTTAGGGAGAATCTAATTTTGTTATTTTTTTTTTGTATTTATTAAATAATATAATTAAAAATACGTTTGGTACATTTTAACAGAAAGTATATTTTGAAAATATTTTTAAACATACAAAACATTTAGAATATGTTTTAGTATTTTCATATGATAATCACAGTTATTTTTATAATATTTCTTAAAAAAAAATTTTAAACATATATATAAATATTATAATTTAATAATAGTTAGTCAATATAAAAAATTATAGTTATTTAATTCATTGAACTTATAAAAAGATTTTTTTAAAATTAACTTTACACAACAAATAAATTTTAATAATATTGAAAACTTAAAAGTAAAATCACAACTAAAATATTTCTAATTAAAAAAATTGAAATTGAAATATAATGTAATACGGATAATAATTTTTAAAATAAAAAATTAAATATGATTGAAATAAGGTTTGGAAGAAATTAAGTAATTTGTGTTGGAATCCTTTGAATTAATATTAATTAATAATAATCAATTGTATTAATAACAATTTATTTCATTTGGAGATTATGATAAGGCAAAGAGTTTCAAAACATAGGACGCCGAATGGTTTTATGAAAAAGACTCTAGCTCTCCAAGGTTTTGTGTATTAATTTTTCCACTCTCTCTGTGTGTGCTTCGATTCTTTGTTAGATTGAGTGTCGTAAGTTGTAATCTCTACTTGATTCTATTTTTTATATTTATCTCAATAATACTATTATCAGGTACATATTAATTCATATACATATATCATAATTTGCGTGTTCAATTTTTTTAACTTTTTTGAACTCTATATATTTATAAATTTGAATTGTAAAGTGGATGCAATGTATATACATAAATGTTTAATCCTTCAATTGGCACGTTTTGTTTCTTTCATATCATCGCACATCTGTACCACACATGGTGCTGTCTATTGGTTAGTCAAGATCAAGGGAAACTATGGACCATGCTGGGAAAATAATGCCTCATTTTTTTGTTTTTGTATGCTTGTATATATATTTTTCCTGTAAATAGTTATATTGAAAATAGTATCCAGTGCTAAATCTAACTAAACAACAATTCAAAGAATTGACGATAAAAACAGTAAACTTAATATTCTCCTTGATATTTAATAACTCAAAAATCGGAAAATTTATTTGAACTTAATATTTTTTAACAATTTAAGATAATCATTGGTAGCATGTAATATACTCCCCAATTATATACGGTTCATCTTCTTCATCAAACCACTGCTTCACTTTCTGTTACATATATAGGATCTCTCTTTCTCCTTTGTCTTTTTCACTATTACATATTAAATTTCATATCAATTAAAATAAATATTATTAATTATCTTATTTAAAAAGGTAAATCACACTTTCCCCCATATATATATATAAAATAAAATTACACTTTTTTATTCATTTTAAAAATTTTAAAAATATAAATTTTATCTTTTTCAACTATTTCTATATAACATATTATCTACTTAAATTTTAATTTGTAATAAATTACTTCTTAAATTTTTTTCATAAATTAAGGATAATTATCCCCTAAACTATTTAAAATACTAATTGTATTTAAGAAGCTTTCAAGTTCTATTTTTTTATTTCTCAAATCTTCTTTCGCATATAATGTAAAGTTAAATTAAGAAAGAGAATAAAAATAAATTATATAATAAATATATAGTTGTTAAATTTAATTCTAAAAATAATAATTTTAAATATTTTAAATAATTTAAAAATTTTAAAAAATTTAAAAATTTAATTTATTATAAATTAAAATTTAGATAATTAATATATTATATAAGTATAGACGAGGGAGGTAAACTGTACTTTCTCCAAAAAAAAAACTCCATCTGTTGTTAAAAATTTATAATTTATTTATTTTGACTTAAAAATAAATATTAAATATGGAATTAATTAATAAAAATTTGAAATTTTAAAATAAAGTACACATATTATTTTTAATACAAAAATAAATATTATTGAAAAAATTTTCAAATAAATTATAATTTAAATAAAATAATAATAATATATTAAATATTATTTTAATAAAATCAAATAATTGTTAAGATTTTTTGTTTTTAAAAATATTTTTATTTTTATTATTTATATAATTAAATATATATTTGATTAATATAACAATTTATTTAAAAAAATTTAGAGTAAATTAATGATTTAGTCCTTAAAAAATATATATATTCTCAATTTATTTTTTTAAAAATAAAATATCTTAATTTTATTTTTAAAATATCAATTCTCTATTAATTTAGTCATTTAATTAATATAATGAATAAAAATTTAATTGATAATAATATTAATAGAAATTTAATTAATATAATGGATAGAAATTTAAATAATAAATATAAATAAAAGTGATAATGACAAAAACACAGCTTTCCTGGGCGGTAAAGTTAACATAGACTTTTGTCAAAACTACAGAGACAGACAGAAAACACCATCATTATTTATTATTCATTGAATAAATTAATAATTTGACTTTTAAAATATATATTTTTTAAATTTGATTTTTTAAAAAATAAATTAGTTCAATTTAGTATTAAAAGATTAATTTTAAATCAATTTAATTTTTTGATAACTGAAATAAATAAAAAATAAATTAGTAATAATATTAATTTTTATTGTTAAATGATCAATGTCCATGTATTCTTCACTGTTAACATAGTTTATCATAAAACAATGATCTTCTAAAGTAATTTATAAAGTAAATTTTAAAAAATATGAAAGAAATGAAAAGAAAAAAAATAAAAAAAATAAATAACTTATTTTGAATAAATTAAAAAGATTAATATTTAAAAGAGTATATAATAGATCTTCCCCACAACAATTTTTAAATTTATTATGAGACACATTTTCATAATATTTTTAATGAAATTTGATATATCTTTTAATAACTAAAGTGTTTATTCTAAATATTTTAGCTAAATTACCAAAGGTCTAATGTTAATATATATGCAATGGTGCAATCGAGCTTTAATCGAGCACCACACACTTGACTATCCCCTTGTGGTTCACAAATATATATACATATATATATGTATTTGTATAATTGAGATTAACACCAACAATTTATTTTAAAAAATTAAAATTTTGGCACTCAAAATTGACATCAGCAGAATTAAATGTTGTAAATTACTGTTACGAAATATAATATCTATGAAATCAATAATATATATATATGTATATATATATATAAAACAGATATATTTCGAACTGTCAAGCATGTCAGTACGTGTACGTTGCTTTCGATTCATTATTCACGTGCAAACAAAAAGTTTGAAAATATTGCAATCGACGAGCATGGTGGTCACAACTCACCTGAATATCCACTTGCGGTTCACAAAAATCCTCAGATATATATTCTTGATTGCCCACTCTTTATCTCTTCCGGATGCATGTACCTAGCAGAAGCTATATATGGCTTCTAATGCAAACTCATTTGTCTTCATCAAAAGTCCATACATATCATCATGCTTGAGTTAATATTTTATCCTATAATATATAATATAATATAATATATAAAATTATAAGAAGATTAGATGTACATAATTTTATCTATATAAATAAATAAATTATTTTTAAAATTTAAATTTGTGATATGTCAAGTAAATTTATCTATAAGATTAAATAGGATGTATTAAGTAAAAAGAATTTTGTTTGGGTAAAAATTATTACTTCTAGTCTTAACAACTCGTTCATCTATAAATAGGTCCCACACTTAACCCTTGACTCTCAGACCAAAAAACATAGCCTCTTTCTTTTCATACAGTGAGATTCAATATAGAAAATATGAAGATTGGAGTTCTTGCATTCTCTCTCTTCCTTCTTGCCTTCTCCACTACATCTGCTGCTGTGGTTGACACAGATGGAGAAGTGATGCAAAATGGTGGATTATACTACATTTTACCAGTTTTAAGAGGCATGGGTGGTGGGATTGGGCTTGACCGAACTGGGAACGAGACTTGTCCCCTTTCTGTGGTCCAAGTTCACGATGAGCTCTCTCATGGCTTGCCTGTGAGAATTCGATCTCCGTACCTGATTAATATTATCTACGAAGGCCTTCCCCTTTGGTTAAGGTTTGATGCAGTACCATTATGTGCTGAAACACCATCATTTTGGACTGTTGTTAAAGGGATTCGCCCTCGAGGGTCGCCTGTGAAGCTCACTGGCTATGAGAACACCTTAAATGGTTGGTTCAAAATTGAAAACTTTCAAAGTGATTATAAGCTTCAGTTCTGTCCAATTAATGGCAACTCATGTGGTGATGTTGGGATTCACATTGATGATAATGGAGTTAGGAATTTGGTTGTGGGTAATTTTAAGGGTCCCTGGGTGGTTATGTTCAAGAAGGCCACTCAATCTGCTATGTGAACTGTAGTGAAGTGATAATAATTAAGAATAAGAGTGTCATGCATGTATGCATGGCATGCTAGCTAAGAAAAAGTGTTCGCAGTTCGCAGCACTTTCTCATAGTAATGTAAACTACGTACGTACGTACATACGTACTCTAAATAAAAGTTCTATGTTTTAATTATGTATATGTTCTCTTCTTTCTCTCTATATTTGTTACAATGATTAGCAGCATCTTCGTTCTTTAACTGAAATTAAATTTATTTTTAATCATGTTTAAGGACACATATTTCTGTTTATCTTTAACTTTAGTTATAAATTAAACTTTTTCTACCTCTCATCTCTTCTCTTCTCTACCATTGTCTTGACCTAAATATGTATCTGTTGAAATCATATTACCGAAGAAGTCGTTTCGTTCCATCAGAAAGAAAATACTGGTCCATGCGAGAGATTGCCTTTTAAGGCCTAACGCTTACACAGAACATTTGTGAAGTAATTAATAGCACTATTAATCTATTATGCTCTTTGCTTGTTGCAGCGATACATCAATTTTAAACTACACGACTAAGATAAACCAATTTTAAATCATTAAACAATACAAAGGAAATGGAAGGAAAGGAATTAAAGGATAAGGAAATGGGTGGTAATTTTTTCTCTCTTTAAATATTTTAAAATTTTTTAATTTAAAATAATTAAAATTAAAAGAAGAAAAAAGTTAAGATAAAATTATTTAATTCCTTCACCCGCATCGTTGGGAGAGGGATTAATGTGCACATTGAAGACTTGACATGGCTATTTCATCTACAACTGTTTCACCTTTGTGGCAGCGGGTATTGCACAGATTGACTAGCATTGTTGGTGGTCGACCAATAAGGGAAGTAGTGAAAACGTTGTTCATGGCCAATATGATGATCAATAGACGATTGCTTTCTTGCACTTGGCTCTTCCAGTCCTAATTTTGTCTAGTATACATTCATTTTAGTAACTTAGGTCCCAGTAATTATAATTAAATGATTTATTTAAAGAATTGAAAATTTTGACATTATTATTATGATTATGATTTTTTTTATTGTTATTTATATTTTAACAAATAAATATTTTTCAAAGAAAATTTGGATATATCTTAACCATAATTCAAAACTAAATTACATGATTAGTTTGTGCTAAAAAATAAATAAATCAAATTAAATATAGATTAAATTTATATATAATTATTAATTATATCTTTGTTATCAAATTTTTTAATTAAAATAAAAATATAAAAATATTTTTTAAAATAATTAATTAAAAAAATTATATAAATCATATACATTTTAATTTCTGATTAAATAACTTTGACAAAAATATTACAGTTGCTCACATGTATTGAATAAACTCGTAGGTTGCTTTTATTCAATTGCTCACACGAATGCACAAGTCTACAAAATGTTAGAAATGGTACGATCAAGCTTCAATGATAACGCACATGTTTATCCACTTTTGTGGCTGACAGAAATCCTCGTATTTCTTCATCATCCACTGTAGGTCCACTTGATAAATAAAATAAAAATAAATAAAAATGATAATTCTGTCATAAAAGATCTTATATGATATTAGATAAAGAGAACCCTCACTTTTGAAAAAAGAGAAATCAATTATTAAGAAAATTGTCAAAAAAGCAAAAGTGGAAAAATGATGTTGTCGGAAAATTATATATATATATATATATATATATATATATATATATATATATATATCTTAAAGGGTTCCTATATTCTCGTATAATCTAATATATTTTTAGCTATCACAAAGTGCATTTATATATAAAGGATAGATTCTAAGTCCTTTGTCACATTTAGGTCTTTAACTATGAGCAGCCACGTGACGAGCAAAATGAAGATTGATTAATTATTGGTAAGTAATTAATTATTTGTTAATCAAGAGATTATAAGCTGAACTAACAAAAAAAAATTATTTTCATTACTTGAATACATGTTGAAAGGATGGAAAGGGAAGAAAAATTTTAATTTTAACAATATATATATTTATCTATTTTCTTTAATCTAGATATATTTTAAAAAATTCAAATATATTTTAGCAAAACCTTCAGGAAGATCGAATAAGGGGGCCAGCTTTATACTCTCAGTGAGGTCACAAATATGTTAAAGAAAGATAATTAAGAATTATAAAATGGTATTATTGTTTTATAAAATGGTAAAATAAAAATAAGAAAATTTATAATTTTTTTAAAATATTTTTAATAGTATTATTTTTGAAAAACAAAAATTTTAATTCATATAAAAATTATTATTCATTTTGATTTTAAAATAATAAAGTTAATTCATTTTAAATTTAAAATTAATTTTTTATATCATTCAAATATATATTTGTATAAATAAAAAATACAGATATTTTAATTAAAATATGTGACGATTTATATTTTTAATTTTTAAGAAAAAGAATATAATTTTAATATCTATATTGGGCAAAATATCTATAATTTTCTGTCTCTCTCTCTCTCTCTATATATATATATATAAACTATACTATTTATATTAATTCTCTGATAATTTTTTTTTTACTTCCGATAATAAGACAAAATTATAATTCTGTGTCGTGATGATTCCTTCCAGTTGCGGACAAAAATCGTCACACTTCTATTGTTTATGTCTATCTCCTATGGTGAAGTTATTAAAGAATAAAAAAAAACAAATAACTTATTTTAAATATATTAAAATTTAAATTTTTTAATCTTATCTCTTTCTGATTTTGGTACATTGCAAGGTAGTTTGTAGAGCTAACATTTGGCTTCTGAGAGAGACGCATCACTGACAGTGATAAAAGAATTTTGAACTCTGTTTTTTTAATAATTTTTGGTTGTAAAAAAATACAAATTCATACTAAAAAATATTATTCAAATAAAAAAATGCTTCAATTTTGAACGGAGAATCTGAACTGGTGATCAAAGCGACCTAATTTGTCTTTCTCATCACATTATTGCTTTCAGTCCATATATATATCACATGTTTCAGTGATAGGACGTATGTTGGACAAGATATAATATTAATACACAGGGTTCATGAGCTTGTTACTTTTTTTTAATTGATTGAAGAAGTATTTGATAACTTAAAATTTATAATTTTTAATATTTAAAATTTTCATCAACTAATAAAAAATATCTTAATCAAAATCTTAATGGCGCAGATTAGCAAAAAACAAAAGATAAAAATTAAATATTTAGAATACGAATATTTTTTCCAAAACTTTTTATTTGTCATAATAGTTTTAACTTTCCTGTAGAAAAAAAAAACTATTAAGAAACACGAATTCTTTATGTATAGGTTATGTTAATTTTAAAGTAAGTTAAAAAAATTCATTTAGCATCATGACTAACGCTAAAGGAATTAGCGTCAGTTTATGCAATTGACGTTAAAATTATTTTAACAAATTCATATGTGTATATGTATATTATTTTAATCAAATAAAGCCAATCAAAATTTTAAAGTTAATTAAGAATAAATAATTTAATTCCATTGATATGTACCAGAAAATACGGACAGCTGCCAGAAAATGAAATCATTTTCTGACGCTTCTATAAGCGCCAAAAAATGTGTCATTAAATGCCTCAAAAACAGCGCCTTTAAATACATATCTTTTGTAGCGCGTTAAGTGTTTCATATACTATCTTACAACATATAAATTTTAGTATTATGCTTTTAAAATGTTGAGAATATTTATTGTGATTTTATTTTATATATTTTAATTAAAAAAATAAAAAATAATTAAAATTAATCATCATATATTTATAATTATTTATTACAGAAATTTTTTTAAAATGAACCAGAAAAAGACAACTTTGTCCAAGTTCTAAATATTAATATAGCCATAATAAATTATTAGGTTTATCTTTTGGTCTCGGATGAGGATATTCACCAATGTGGACTTAGTAACTAATTTCTCAGGATGGACTGCAAGGCTCATTGTTAGGCCGACCCTCTCACCAAATTATTGGTTTAATTTTGACGCGAGTCTCTTAATTTCTTTTTAATTAATTGTTATGAGTTCTAATTTTATGTGTGGTTCCCAAAATTCACCGACAAATAAAAGGAAATGCTATGCGAATAATCGTCGAATATTCCAAGTTTCAAAAAAAGCTTTCAAGTTTCTTTAATTAATATAATTTTGTTGTTTCTTATTTTATTTTTATTAAAAAATATAATTAAAAATATATTTGATACAGTTTAACAAAAATTATATTTTAAAAATAAATTAAAAATCCAAAACAATTAGAATATGTTTTAGTATTTGCACATAATAATCATGGTTATTTTTGTAATTTTATCTTAAAAAAATTTTTGAACATGTAAATATTATCATTTAATAATAGCTAGTCAATATAAAAAAATTATAGTTATTTAATTCATTTAACTTATAAATAAATTTTTTTAAAAAATTAAATTTACATAACAAATGCGTTTTAAGAATATTGAAAACTTAAAAATAAAATCACAACTAAAATAATTTTTATTGACAGAAAAATTTAAAATTTAAATATAATGTAATACTGATTATATTATATTTTTTAAAATAAAAAATAAAATATAATTTAATTAAAATATAAAAGAAATTAATGTAATTCGCACGTTTTGTTTCTTTCGTATCATCTCACCTCTGTACCACACATGGTGCTATCTTGTGGATAGTCAATTAAAGGAAAAATATGTACACGTCTCTTTTTTTTTCTGCCTGTATATATTTTTTACTATAAATAATTCTACTTAAAATATTATCCAAAAGTATATGAATCAACAAAAATTCAAAGTATTGAAGAAAAAAACAGTAAACTAAATATTCTGCCTGATATATAATAATCCAAAAATTGAAAAAATATTTTAAATTAATATTTTTTAAAATATTAAGATAATCTTTGGCAGCGTTATGTAATATACTCTTAAATTAGATATGGTCCATCTTTTTCATCAAATCCCTGCTTCACTTTCTCTTGCCTATATAGGACCTCTCTTTTCTTTTTCTTTCGGTCACCTCTCTCTCTCCTTTGTCTTTTTCACTATTATATATTAAATTATATATCAATTACAATAGATATTATTATCTTATTTAAAAAAGATAAATCACACTTTCTGTCATATAAAAAAATTGCACTTTTTTTATTTTAAAAATTAAAAAAATATATTTTATCTCTTTTAATTATATCCATATATCATATCATCTATCTAATTTTTAATTTATAATAAATTTTTTTAAAATTATTTAAAATATTAAAATTATATTTAATAAACTTACGATTTTTTTTAATTTTTTAACACATAATTTAAAATTAAATTAAGAAAATAATAAAAATAAATTATATTATAACTACAAAATTATTAAATTTAATTTTAAAAATAATAATTTTAAATATTTTAAATAATTTTTTTAAAAATAATTTATTATAAATTAAAATTTAAGTGAGTAATGTGTTATATAAATATAATTAAAAAATAAAGTGTATTTTTTTCAAAAAATAAAACTCCGTCCCATTGAGTGTTAAAAATTTAAAATTTATTTATTTTGACTTAATAATAAATATTAAATACAGAATTAATTAATAAAAAATTTTTAAATTATAAAATAAAATACAAATATTATTTTCAACTAAAAACAGATATTATTAAAATAAAAAATTTTAAATAAATTATTTAAATAAAATAATAATAATATCAAAAATATTATTTGAATAAAATAAAAGAATTTATAAGATTTTTTATTTATAAAAAAAGAAAAGAAAAGAAAAGAAATCCCTAGATTACTTACATTACACATGTGTGGAATATCTTCTCTCCATCGTTCCGACTTTATCGAATCTCTCCGAAGGGACATAGATGTGTGGTGTACATCGTACACGTGTAGATCTGTTACTCTCGATTCTGATAATTTGTCCGCATTCGCAAGATTTGTAGCCTTATAGGTGAGAGTGGGACCTATCACATTTTTAGCACATTATTATATATGGATTGAATAAATTACAAAAAAATAATAATAAATTATGGTAACTGTTTTTTGACTAAATTAAAGTTATTATTTTAATCTAAAAAATATTTATTTATTTTATTATTAATTAATAAAAATTATTTTTATACAAAATAAAATTATAATTTACTTTTTACATTATAGCAAATGTAATTAAATTTATAATAAGTTTTAACAAAAAATTATTAATATAATAATAATTAAATAAATTATTATTTTAAAATAAAAATATACTATACTAGATATTAATTTCATTCAAATAAAAAGTATAAAATTTGTATAATATTATATCAATATTAAGAGTATTAAATATAACTTTTTAAATAATAAATAAATAAATAAATAAATAAAAGTGATAATGACAAAAGCATCTCTTTCGTACGCGATAAAGTTGAAATAGACTTTGTTGTCCAAAGTACAGGGGCTGATAGGAATCAAACAACATCACTTTATTTATTATTAATAGAATAAATTAATAAATTAATTTCTAACAACATATATTTTTAAAATTTGAATTTCATAAAAATGAATTATTTCAATTTAATTTTTAAAAAATAATTCTAAATAAATTTAATTTTTTGATAACTGATATAAATAAAAAATTAATTAATAATAAAATTAATAGATATTAATTTAATTGCTAGATGTGAGTTCATGTATTCTTCGCTATAAACATTGATTACTATAGAAAAGAATTTTTTTAAATATTTTGTAAGATAAAATTTTTAAAGTAAGAGAGAGATAAATAAAAAATTAAAAAATAAATAAAAAATTTACTTTAAATAAATTATGAAGAGTAATACTTAAAAGAATGGATAATAGATCTTCTCCTGGACAAAATTTAGATTTATCATATGAGACACATGTTCATAATAGTTTTAATGAAAAGCCATATATCTTTTAAAAATCAAAATGTTTATTCTAATTATTTTAACTAAACTGTCAAAGGTCTAATATTATTAATATACAATGGTCCAATCGAGATTCAATTGAGGACCACACACTTGACTGATGACTATCCCCTCGTGGTTCACAAATATTTATATATATATATATATATATATATATATATATATATAATTGAGATAACCCCAACAATTTTTTTTTAAGAAATGCATTCGAAAAGATGGTGGGCATAACACAGTTGAATATCCACTTGTGGTTCACAAAAATCCTCAAATATATATTCTTGATTGCCCACTCTTCATCTCTCCTGGATGTACCTAGCTGAAGCTATGTATGGCTTCTAATCCAAGCTCATTTGTCTTCATCAAAATTATTGCTTTAAGTTCATATATATCACCATGCTTGAGTTAATATTTACCCTATAATATGCAAAATACTGAAATATACAAGATAACAATATAAGTTTAGATTCGATTAAAAAGGTTACCTATGCACAAAAATTTCATTAGCTAGATGTTGGAATCAAACGTACGTAATTTTATTTTTTGTATAAAAAAAGATTAATTTTAAAATTTAAAATAAAAATAAAAATATAAGTTTAGATACAATTAAAAAGGTTATAATGCACATAATTTTTATTGAATAGATATTAGATTCAGAGGTATGTGATCTTATTTTTATAAATAAAACAATTATTTTTAAAATTTAAACATATAGATTATATGATACTAATCTTACTAATAAGTTTAGATATGATTAGGTACAAAGAATTTTATCTTGAGTAACAATTCTTTTAGTCTTAATAATTCGTCCAACAAGTTCATCTATAAATAAGTCCCACACTTAACGCTGACTTTCATACCAATAGCCTCTTTCTTTTTACACAGTGAAATTCAATACAGAAAATATGAAGATTGGAGTTCTTGCACTCTCTCTCTTCCTTCTTTCCTTCTTCACCACATCTGCTATTGTGCTTGACACAGATGGAGAAGTGATGCGAAATGGTGGTTCATACTACATCGTACCAGTTGTCCGAGGCAAGGGTGGTGGGATTGGGCTTGAACGAACTGGGAACGAGACTTGTCCTCTTTCTGTGGTCCAAGATCACAACGAGCTCTCTAATGGCTTGCCTGTGAGATTTCAATCTCCATACTTGATTGCAATTATCTACGAAGGCCTTCCCCTTTCGTTAAGTTTTGTTGCAGTACCAGTATGTGCCGAGACACCTTCACGTTGGACTGTTGTTAATGGGATGCCTGAAGGGAAGGCTGTGAAAATCACTGGCTATGAGAACACCATAAGTGGTTGGTTCACAATTGAGAACTTTCAAAGTGATTATAAGCTTCAGTTCTGTCCAATTGATGGTAACTCATGTGGAGATGTGGGGATTCACTTTGATGATAATGGAGTTAGAAATTTGGTTGTGGGTGATGTTAACGGCCCCTTGGTGGTTAACTTCAAGAAGGCCTTTAAATCTGCTATGTGAACTGTACGTGAAGTGATAATAATTAAGAATAAGAGTGTCATGCACGCATGGCATGCTGGCTATGCAAAAGTGTTCGCAGTTCGCAGCACTTTCTCATAGTAATGTAAACTACGTACGTACTCTAAATAAAAGTTCTGTTTTAATTATATAGGATCTCTTCTTTCTCTCTCTCTCTCTCTCTCTCTATTTTTGTTATACTGATCAGTACGTAGCGTCTTCATTCTTTAACTGAATTTAAATTTATGTTTAAGCATGTTTAAGGACATATTTCAGTTTAACTTTAGTTATAAATCAAACTTTTTCTACTTCTCTTCCATTGTCTTGACCTAAATATGTAACTGTTAAAATCATATTACAGAAGAAGCCATTTTGTTCCGTCAGAAAGAAAGAAGACTGGATGATCGTAATATTTAAATTTGCTTTGCCTCTTTGGTTTGATTAAATTGTTAAAGAAATATTCATTCATATATACTCACAAATCGATGAGAAAAATACTGCTGCGAGAGATTGCCTTTGAAGGCCTTGCGCTTGCACAGCACATATGTAAAGTAATAGCACTATTAATTTATTATGCTCTTTGCTTGTTGCAGCGATTCTTAATGATATATCAATTTAAACTACAAGACTAAGAGACACCAATTTTAAATCGTTAAACAGTAAACATTATCATACTTTTGAATTAAAATAGAAACATCTTATGTTGGTCAATTTTAAATAAATAAAAAGTATATATAAAGTTAAGAGGCCCCTACACCTCACATGTTGCGTGTCTTGTGGGTAGTGAACTCAATGGAAAATATGGACTATGCTGGGACAAAGGTCCCACTAAGCATTAATTACATGCTTATCAAGAGTTACGTACTGAAATGTGACTGATATTAATTATATGGATTTTACTGACAAATGTCTTAGACTAGTAATTATGATGTTAATTGATTGATTGATAAAATTATTAGATATTAAAATTAAATTATTATTTTTGTTAATTTTTTTATTTTATCTTATACTTTTCAGACTTTTTATTTTTTAATTTTTGTAAATATTTGTTCATTATAATTATATATTGCTATATATCTAACATAATAAATAATGACAACAAAACGAGACCGAAATTCAGATCTCGATCGTAATATTTCTTGCTAATAAGTTTTTTATACACAGAGTAGGAATAGCAAATAGTTCGGAATATTTTGGATAGCCGATGATATGCTTCAGAAAAAAAAGAAGATATCTATTAAATATCAAATATGATATAGATAATAGATTATAATTATGGTTTTAGATGTTTGCAAACATAGAAATCGGATATTTTATATTTATTTAAATAAATAAGACGAATAGAGTATTCCATATCTCATTCTTATATAATATATTAATTTTTTAAAATATATATAATATATATTCATTTATGAATTATAATTTAGGAAGGGAAACCTATCTCCAAATCGGCATCTTTCATCCGAGTCTCACGTAGCCACGCTCAGCACGGCGCACCGCACGCAGCTCGCAGCCTCGCACAAGCTCCAGTTCCAGCCAGATCCATCGGTGCAGCCAGCCCCATCGCTCCACTCGATCGTTTTCACGCAAGCTCCAGCTCTTCGGTTCTTTTGATCTCTGCATCGTTCGGCTTATCTTCTTCAACTTCAGTTGTTATATGTCTCATGATTTGATTTGATGTTGAGTAGATCTTGTTAATGTTAATGTTGAGTTTCTTTTTTTTTTTTTTTTGGCATCGTTCGGTTCTTTTGTTAAAGTAAGTTTAATGTCCAAGTAGATCTTGCATCTTTTGATATTTTTCTTGTGTAATTGGGGAATAGGAGGGTTTGATGATTATATAAATTGTAAATTAGATTATTTGGCAGAAACTTGTCTCAATTGTAATGACTTGGTAGCTCTCTTGTATTATGCAATATTTACTTTGTTTTGTATGTTTTCTCTCTCTAGATGTATTTTATACTTCTTTTAAATCTTTTCATGCAAAAGTGTTGTTGATTATATATAAATTATTTGTTGGTAAATAGTAAATAGTT
This sequence comes from Senna siamea, assembly GCA_031216115.1. Classification (NCBI taxonomy): domain Eukaryota; kingdom Viridiplantae; phylum Streptophyta; class Magnoliopsida; order Fabales; family Fabaceae; genus Senna; species Senna siamea. The sequence continues at coordinate 31,630,144 of CM062354.1, read as the reverse complement.
AAATTATTTTATTTTAATATAGTGTAAAGAAGTAATTTTGTATTTTTTAATTTATTTATTTTCTATATCTAAAGTTTGAGAATTTATTGAAAACTTCAAGAATTATGTTGTGAAAACTTATATTTAATGTTTTATTGTAATTGTTGTTTTAATTTCAGCGTGTATTGTCAATAATTTTTATGTCTAGGGTTTGAAAATTTTAATGTAATGCATGTGAACTGTGAGCGATCATTCAACATTTTTCATTAATTAAAATAGCATTTAGGAAATATTAATTTTCTCTGCAGGTCATGCAATATTAGATCTCTTAATATATAATAATTAACTGAGTACGTGATGGTCCGGCTTACCAGGAGATTTCGTTCTGGTGCCAAAAAATTTCTTTATATACAAGTGATCACTAATATATATGACATACTTATTCCATTTTCTTAGAACTTTAAAAAAAAGAGAGAAATTATACACGTCTTTTGCATTATTCATTCTTAACTTCTTCTATTTTCCATACTTTCTCTCTTCATTTATTTTCAATAATATATTCTAATATTTATTGGCTCCCCTTGTCTTACCACTGCAAAAAAAAAAAGAAAAAGAAAATTAGTGTCAGTTAATTAATGTCATTTGTCAATAAAAAAAATTAAACATGAGCTAATTCATTTTTATAAATTATTTAAAATTATTTTGTTAGCATCAGTCATAATAGACACTAAAGTATAAATAGTTAAATTAAAAAAATGAAATTGGAGGCATTGTCTATTTTATCCTTATGTTCCAAATGAAATGAAATCAATACTGATTTTTCAAACCATTCAAAATTCGTAAGTGATGCTAAACAAGGGTGCATGCGACCAAGCCACACCATCGTCTTGTAGATCTTTCATTGGCGTTGTCTATCTTCGTCGGTACTGCCCAACTTCGCCTCTGCTGTCTAGTTTCATTTGTTCCGTCCAGCTTCATTGATGCAGTCTAGATTCATTGGTGCCATCTATAGCACTCCAATCTTATAATTTATTTTTAAAAATATTTTTATAATAAATTATTTAATTATAAGACTGATATGTTATCTTTACTTTTATCTTTAATTTTTATCTAAGTAAATTTTTTTTAATTCTCTTTTAATTGAGATTTATTAGGTTTGAAATTATTTACTCGGTATTACATCCATATATTACACAACGAAAGATTATGTAAATTAAAATAATAACACAATAGTAATCTGTAATGTCATTCACATGATTTCTATTTCATTTAATATTTACATCATATAATACATATATTTCAAAATATGTAAAGTGCTTATTAGCTTTTAAAGGTTAGGAAAAAATAATCTTGCTACTTAGACATTTTTACAAAATTTCTATTAGTGGATACCTTTCACATATTCTGATGTATATGTCTATTTCTTATATACATTCAAAATGATTTATCCTAATCCCATTTTCAAAATATAAGGGATTTAGGGTAAGTGGGCTATTTCTACATATGATGTCTCAACTTCAAGCCACGCTAAGAATCTCGACATTTGATATATGTTAGATACAATTGTAAGAAATAATTTCTCAGTAGCTTTACAACCATACATTTTAATTTAATATGACATGTACCACTGTAGTGATATGAAAAAAATAGTTCTATATTTTTTATTAAAAGTCTTTTTTTTCATTTTATAGGATTTAATAAATAATTTTCTTTAACGTGTATGGTATACATATGTGAATATATTATAAAATAGGGTATTATGACAGTTCATTTTATATATTTTTTCAGTATCATGATCATAAGAAAAATATTTCTGAGCATCAGTACATATAAGAAAATTATTTATCATTCATAGGAAAATAATTATTATTTATAATAAAAACAACATTCAATTCTTAGCTAAAAACCATCTCTATGAAAGAAAACTTAAGAGTATCAGGAGAGTCACCCAGTGATCCACTTCATATACCCTTACTTACATGGATGAGATAGTCTCATTTTCTATGTGATAATTCTGTCACTGGTACTATCTGAGACATCTCTCAGTGGATCCGAGTACCATGTGGTTGCTGTCCTTACCACAGATCATTTTATATACAGCGGGAGTTTCTTTCCTTTTCACCTCATAAGAGACTGCTTTAACCTTTAAAATTAAACTCACGAGATCACTACTAACTACACAGATCATTTCCTCTCTACTTTTTAGGTGAATCATGATGTTATAAAATTACTACCCCTTACCAGTGGATTATTTTCTTGGTATGCTACTTACTATATATAATGTATGATGACTTAGCCTGTACCTATGATTGTGCTAAATTTTAAGTAAAAGTCTTCTTTTATTTAGTTATCTAAGTTATACTAACTTAAAATTTGCAACAATTACAATATTTTTCTAAAGTATTTATTCCAAGTGGATGTTTCACCATCCATATTTATGATACAATCGCGGAATGCCCAATAGCCCTCCCATACTGAAAATTGGTCACTCGGTTACAAGTTTGTCTATCAATATTTCCTTTAAGTCTTTTTTCTTATATTTCTATGTTTTTCTTTCTTTTTATATTTTTCTTTCTTTTTATATTTTTCTCTCTTTGCCTATGTTTCCCTCTTTCTTTCTTAACTTGTCATGATACTTTACCTTCATAAAATATGACTCTTACAACAATTTCATGGCTAAATTGCATAGAAATAAGGGTATTAATCTCGGCCAAGAGAAGAAAATAAGGAAAAATAATAATTTCTCAATTGAATTTCCCAATTTTTACTCTAGCCCTTTTAAAAACATAGTTTTATAACTTCCCTTCCATTTCTATACAATTTTTTTCCATGCCTTATCTTTCCATTTCATCTTTAGGGTCCTAAGGTGAATATTTGTCTTTTTTCTCTGTCATATAATTCTATTTCATTCTTTATCTATCTATGCATACCTAAAAATATTTTTATTTTCATACATACTTATAGGTATGTATTTAACAATTTTCCCATTCTTTAATGTACATTTTAATTACTAGGATAACATGATGTTGAAGTTTTTCATTAAGAAATCCATTAACACAAGGATTTCCATTCTTTTCCATGTCTTTGGCCAATAGCTATAAAACATCTTTGTAAACAATTTTTTCATAAAATCCATCATGCACTTGGTCAAAAATTTTAGTCTAGAGAAAATGGAATAATCTAAACATTAATTTTTAATTTTCTTTTATTGGTAACCAAATTTACCAAGGGAATATTTTAGCAAGGTTTTTCATAATATTTTCTCTTGTTAATTACCATGGTGTTTTGGCCAAGTAAAGGAAAAAGGAAAACTAATGTTTAAAAATCCAAGGGAAACTCTATTTCTCTCTTTTGGCCATAACAACAATGATACATTGCCCATGCAAATTTAACCATATCCTTCTCATGCCTATCAACATACCCTGCCGGTCAAGGAGAGAAATTTAAGGAAAATGCATATCTTATCAAAATTTAAGTTTTCTTTTCCATGACCAAGGTGCTAGCATGTTAAATGGCAATATTAGCCAAATTTAGCACAATTTTTCTTCCAAGTCTTTCCATGCTCTCGATCAAAGGTGGAAGGAGAAGAAATTATTATTTTTCATTATAAATTCATTCTTTCTTTCCCCTTTCATCTTTGGCCAAAATCACACTAGGAAAGGTAAGTAAATTTTAGCACAATTTCCTTCTTACCATAAGACATAGCCATGGCCAACAAGAGGAATTTTAGGAGATTTCATAATTTCCATCCAATCTCTCCATTTATCCCATTTTCATCATAAATAAGTCATGAAAAATTATTTACCCAACAAAATCATGTTGATCCAAGTATCATATCATCATCATTCAACCATAGGGAAATTTTCATGGAAATGGAATTAAATTTGCAAAATTGTCATAAACACCTTAAAACTTTCAATTAACACTCACATATGCATCCACTCATCATTTTAGACAAATCCCAATAGAAATTTTTGCATTTCATGAATGTAGAGAGAGAGAGAGAGGTGGTACTATTTATGACAGCAATGGGAGATATCAAAAAGCTTGAAAACTACCATGAATCAAGAAATAAATGGTGGGAGGATGTAAAGTTACCTTGAATTGTCAATAGAAATAATTTTACTTTGATGTTTCTTTGCTTCTTTCACATTCTTCCCTTCCTTCTTCCTTCACAAGGCAGCAGAGTTTTTCTCCTTCCCCTGCTTCACGTTGTGGTGCTACTTTGAAGAAGAAGATGGACTTGCATTTCAAATAAAAGGCAAAAGACTATTTTGCCCTCGTTTACAATTTTTACTTCATTATTTACTTTTTTCATCTTTTTCTTTCATTTTTGCTTCACAAATTTGATAAATGATGCAATATAAATTTTATAAATATTTTTATGATAAAATAACAATTTTATCCCCAAGGTGTAAAATTACAAATTTGCCTTTAGTGTAAAATTATCATTTTGCCTTTTTAGTTAAAATGGTTATTTTATCCTTTTATTGGCTTCCAAAAATTTCAAAAATTTGGAGGATTATTCTTAAGGGAATTTGTCATCATTTCTTAAGTAAAATGGGAATTTTATCCTTGTGGTAAAATTACTATTTTATCCTTAGGTCAAATTACTATTTTACTCTTGGGTAAAAATTATTCGTTTTGCCCCTGAATATTTTTTTATTATCATAATGACTCATAGATATTTTACTGGTATAATCATTATGCTTTCAGATATTTTTTCGGTATCATTATGACGTATCATAAATGCACGAGATATTTTGAAGGCGTAATGATTATATTTCATCCTTTTATGAAACCTTTATTTCTTTCACTTTAGTCCCTAACTTTTTTTTTTTTCAATTTAGTTCTTTTTCTCATTTTCAAATTTCCTAAGGTAATTTCACTCAAATCTTAGAGAATTGTTAAATTCATAAATTTAAAACATATCTCAACTTAAGAAAATGTGGTTATTACACCATCAATCTAGTAATTCATTTTTTTCCATTTCCATATAGCAAGGTTAGGAATCTCTCCTTTGTTATTTTCTTACTTATGAAGGTGTAAATATCCATAAATGCGTGTGTATATTTGTTTTAATTTTTGAAGAAGAAACAAGGTAGAGAATTAAAGAAAGAAAGTAGAGCATCAAGTGAAAGCTAACCTTCATGCTTTGTTTTTTGTATGAGATGTACAATCATTTTAAAAAAGAAGGTGAAATGGAGTCCACGATTGCTTGAATTAGAAAGACTAAAGTTATAATTATTAGAGTATTGGAATTTCTAACATATGAGAAGTCGAGTTAGGAGTGAAAAAGTTTATCTAAATTCATAAATTTACCACGATAATTTAATTTAATTATGAAGATGTGTGAAATTTTATTGGAATGTGGATCTTTACTTGGTCATAGATATAAAGAATGGAGACACTACAAAAAAATAGGCCTTTTGTGGTGGTCTAAACCACCACTAAAGAATTTAACAGCAGTTAGAACAACCTCCATTAAACTTTGCCATTAAACTCTTCATCACAAGCTATTTAATGGATAGTGGCCAGCTGTACATCTCTTTGATTGCAAGAAGTGAAAGATTGTTCAATTTCTAGATTAGATGCCTGAAATATAAAACAAAATATTTTCTTAATCAATTAGTAACATCACAATTAAGAAAATAATTTTATTCATTTGTAATACTGAAATATATTTTAAAAGAAATTGTATCTCAGGATTTAGTGAACTAAAAAGTTCAGGAAGTAATTGTACTTACAAATTTTAAACCACAAAAGCCATAGTAGCCTCTAGTCGATGATTTCGCTCATTTGTTTCTTCCATAGCTCTTCTCATTTGTGTAACTTTATCTTACAATTATGCATTTGAATGATTTGAAGTCCCACCATAGGATCGAGTATGAACTCTAAACACCTAAAAAGGAGACAGCTCTAAACCTAATCTTCGTACTCGCCCTGAATGTTCTTGGCTTATGAGTGCCATAGCCAAAGAATCATACTATGTGATATACTGAGATGAACTTCCTTCAGTTTCATAATTTGTAATCTTATCCTACACAAGTTCACGTTCCAACATAACACTAACAAAAAATCAATAGAACACACATAAAACCAATCCAGCACTCACAAATAATAGAAAACCAATCAAGCGACCATAATCGTGCCCTCTCTGATGATATAATTTAACATTTACAATAATCACACACTTAAAAAAAAACCAATCCAACACACACAAAACTAATCTAGCATACAAAACCAATCCAGCACTCACAATAACAGAAAATCAACACACTTTCTATAAAAGCTCTTGCTTCTTCATTAATTGCTAATCTGTCAGACTTCTTATGAGTAGCAACCCACACTTTTCCCCTACTGACTGGACCATCGTGCTCATTTTCCTTAAAATGCAATACAGTTGTATATAAGTTAGAGGATACAAATAATATTATATGATAACTAAAAAAAATGCTTACCATTTCGGCCTTCTTTTGAGTAAGACTTTTAGATCCACCTATGGAATTACTTTTTTTTTTCTTATTTTCTTTATTTTTCTTCAAAATTTCTTGCTTATTAACAACTAGTTAGATAAACATACAAAAAAAAAAGTGTTTTTAGATACCTTTGCTCTTGCAAAGATGCGGTACTCCATATAAGAGGCCTAATGCTCTCTAGATATTCCATTTGGAACATTTTTTAGGATCTTTTCTTTTGTGCTAGATTTGTCATTTAATGCGTCATACAAAGTCGCTCCACCATTTTTCCATTTAATGTCGAGTGATTTGAGTAAAAATAGTTTGTGGACATGATCATTTGAAAAAAAATTTGCCCTCAAAATGGACATAAATTATAATCACAATTATCCACTTATATATCAAAATGAAATATTTGTTGTTTATTCATGTAAATATTACCTGTATTTGATTTTGATAAACATTATTTTTATAATCAATTGGGATTGCCCATCTAATCCCAAAAGCTCAAAGGAAACCACCTAAAATTTCTCCCAATAGTACCCAAAAATTGAGCTAATAGTCCACCTCCATTTCTAATAGGTTGGCCTGTTCATTAAAGATCACACTACTTTTCTTTTGGGAGGAAGCATCCACACATCATGGAAGGAAAATTTTGCAACGTTTATAATACCATAATTATCTACAAGATCAAGATTAATGCAAAAGTACATATATAATTGAACTATCAAATTATTTAACTAAAACTAATTAACATGTTTTACTGGAACTTGACTTTGAGATAATCGAGGTATATTAGTATCTTCTGGGAGTGGATCCTCTTGATCATCATTATCCAATGTAACTGGTACTTGGATAGATAATTCATCATCTAAAGCAACTAGTACCTGCCTTAGTTGATCATCATCTAAAGATAAAAACTCTTTGTGTTTGGATTCTTGCTTGGTATTATTTGCTTGGCCTGCTTGACTTTTTTAGTAGTGATTTTTTTCTTTGCTAAAATTTTTTGCAACAAATATTATTGCCACTATAACTTTTTTAAATTAATTATTTAAACAAAAGTTATAGCATCAATAATATTTGTTGCAATAATATTAAAACACAATTTAACGACGGATAAAACCGCCGCTAAAAACAAGCAGAGAAATCTCTTTCCTACGCGATAAAGTTAAAATAGACTTTTTTTGTCTAAAGCACAGAGACAGATAAGAATAAAACAAAAATCCACTAGTGGTTCACAAAAATCCTCATAATATATTTTTTATTACCCACTCTTTATCTCTTCCGGATGTACCTAGCAAGTAGCAAGGGCTATGTATGGCTTCTAATCCAAGGTCATTTGTCTTCATCAAAATTATTGTTTTTAGTTAATATTTTATCCTATAATATACAAAATACTTTAATATATAATATAACAGTATAAATTTAGATACCATTGAAAAGGCGATCAATAAATAAGATTTAGGAAATTTAAAAAGGGTTAGATATATGTAATTTTATTTTTATAAATAAATGTTATTTTTATTATTTAAATATCTGACTTTCAGGTCACATTAACTTTATTTATAATAAATTACATTAACTTTATCTATAATAAATTATGTCATTAAGTAAAAAGAGTTTTATATTGAATAACAATTATAACTTCTAGTCTTGACAATTCGTCCAACAAGTTCATCTATATATAAATAAGTCCCACACTTAACTGTGACTCTCATACCAAAACACATAGCATCTTTCTTTTCTTACAGTGAAATTCAATATAGAAAATATATATGAAGATTGGAGTTCTTGCACTCTCTCTCTTCCTTCTTGCCTTCTCCACTACATCTGCTATTGTGGTTGACACAGATGAAGAACTGATGCAAGATGGTGACTATTACTCATATTACCAGTTTTCAGAGGCATGGGTGGTGGGATTGGGCTTGACCGAACTGGGAACGAGACTTGTCCCCTTTCTGTGGTCCAAGTTCACGATGAGCTCTCTCATGGCTTGCCTGTGAGATTTCAAGCTCCATACCTAATTGGACATATTATCTACGAAGGCCTTAATCTTAACTTACGGTTTGATGCAGTACCACTATGTGCCCACTCACCTTCATATTGGACTGTTGTTAATGGGATGCCTGAAGGGTGGCCTGTGAAAATCACCAAGAACGCCTTCACTGGTTGGTTCAAAATTGACAACTTTCAAAGTGATTATAAGCTTCAGTTCCGTCCATTTAATAGTAAATCATGTGGAGATGTTGGGATTCACTTTGATGATAATGGAGTTAGGAATTTGGTTGTGGGTCATGTTAAGAATCCCTTGGTGGTTAACTTCAAGAAGGCCACTAAATCTGCCATGTGAACTGTACGTGAAGTAATAATAATTAAGAATAAGAGTGTCATGCATGCATCCATATCGATGACCTAAATATATATGTAACTAAAATTAAATTCATGTTTAACCATGTTTAAGGAGAAAGTCTGTTTATCTTTAACTTTAGTTCTAAATGAAACTTTTCCTCTTCTCTTCTCTTCTCTTCCATCGTCTTGACCTAAATATGTAACTGTTAAAATCATATTACAGAAGAAGCTGTTTTGTTCCATCAAAAAGAAAGTAGACGGGATGTTCGTAATATTTAAATTTCTTTTGTCCCTTTGGTCTGATTAAATTCTTAAAGAAATAAGCGATTCTTAATGATACATCAATTTTAAACTACAAGACTAAGATGCACCAATTTTAAATCGTTAAACAGTAAACAATATTATACTTTTGAATTAAAATAGAAACATCTTATGTTAGTTAATTTTCAAAAAAATAATAAAAAAATTATATAAAGTTAAGAGACCTCTACATCTCACATGGTGCTAGTCTTGTGGGTAGTGAATTCAATGAAAAATATAGACCATGCTGGGACAAGGTCTCACTCACCCTAGGACTGCATGATACTAATTATATGAATTTTACCGACTAATGTCTTGGACTACTTATTGTGATTTTACTTTATTGGTTAATAAAATTATTATTTTTGTTAATTTTTATTTTAAATCATATTATTTATATATTTATTAATATTATTAATTGAATTTTTTATATTTTAAATTAAAACTTTATGTAATAAATAAAATAAAAATAAATAATTAAACTTTATTAAATAATATATAAGTAAATTAAAATAAAATTTTTATTTCAAAATTTTTCTTTTAACAGTGTTGTTCTAGATTTTGACAATTGTATGTGTACTGAAATTGAGTAAGTGAGAATGGGAGCCACCGCCTAGATATTTGAGCAATTATTATTGATTTATTGACTATTTGTTGCCCTTGTCCACATGATAGATATCTCACTATTCTCCACAAGATTGTTTTTTTTTTTTTTTTCCCTATATACGGATTGGAGCCGATTAAATGAAAGCAACGTAATAGGCTTAACTATTTTCAGACTTCTTATTTTTGAATTTTTTAAAATTTATGTAAATATTTGTTTATTATAATTGTATATTGCTATATATCTAACATAATATTATAATCATGAAAATAAAACGAGTGTCTTAAATTCAGAGAAGCATGCAAGGAGGACATTTTAGAAGCAATTTATTAGCATGAAAATCTATAATTACTTCGTTAATCGTTAGTTGTTATTGGGACACATGACCCTGAGAAGATTGCGATGATAATTCCCTTCAATTCTACAATCTTTTAATAGTTCGGCATTGAGTGGGCTTGAATACTATTTGTTGAGATATTTTTACTTAAAAAGGGGAGATATTTTTTATAATAAAATAATTTATGAAAAATATATAAAGAATTGAAGCATATTTTTTGGTCAAAACAAAAATATCATGGACTATTGAAATCTTGAAAGTAAAACAATTTTTTGGTCCATTATGTTTCAGCCCAACTAATTTAATTATACAGCCTAGTTAACTTTAACTAGCTAAACTTAAGTGAATTGGCCCAAAGTGCTTTTTTCACAATTTTCAGACTGGCCCAACTGCATTATTTGCCCATTTGTGAAAAAAAAAATATCCAAGGTAAATAAAATCTCCCACCCTCTGATGATTTTAAAATACTTCAACATAATTTAAAAGATAACTTTTTACAATAGAGAAATGTGCCATGTGGCTTATTCTGCAAGTAATAGACACCAAAACAAAAATATGTTGAACTCTCTCTCATCTGTATATTTAAGTGGCTCGAGATGAAAGATTTGTTACAAAAAATATGGGATTTAAGATAAGATAGATTCCATTCTTTAAAGTTTCCAAAGGAAAAAACGCATCTCTGCCTATATATCATCCACCAAAGATTACATGCTTAGGCTGAAATGTTTCAAATTGTCTGAAGTTTGAGAAGTGGAGCATCCAACAATAATTACCTTGACTAAGAGGCATAGTTTTTGGACCCAAACCGGTCATTGACCTATTGAGGAGCTCGGGTCACCACGACATTAGTCTAACCGTCTGGTCATTAAAAAATTGATTAAATTGATAAATAAATAAATAATAAAATTATTTTTTTATTATTTTAAAATTACATGTATCATTAAATAAAAGTATCAAATTATAAATTTAGTACACTCTAAGTTATAATGATATAATTAAAAAAAAACTTAAAGTTAGCCTTAATTTTATTTATTATCACTTTTTATTATTTAAAATTAAACATTAAACATATAAACAAGTACTAAACAAGTGTTAGAGTTATTATAAATTATAATATTTAACTATTCCTTATGTGTAAAAACAACAAATCACAAAATCATAAAAAGTAAAAACTAAGCATTACAAGTAATGAGTTAGTTTTAGGATTATTCAATGCATGTTAGAAACAAGTTATAAATTTAACATCATATAAGAATAAAATCATAATTCACCAAAATTAAGAAATTAAAAAAAAAATAGACTAGGTGAACTCTTACCGATTTAGTGGTCGATTCACCAGGTTACTGGTCCACTTGGTCGGATTAGTCTAGGTTCCAAAACCATGCTCAAAGATTGCTTGCAACATCTCTGCAACATTAATTGCAAGCTCCAATGGTCAAAAACCAAAGAAGTTTAATTCTAGTATGTATTCTCATTCAAAGTGAAGTAGTTAGACATTGAAAATTATAAGAACACTTCCCTCTTTTCTGAGTTTACTACTTGCAATTTCATGTCATTATGCTTTTATGTGAGATGATAGTTTTTGTACTTTTATTGTGTCATTTGATTATTTTCATCTTGTTCTTTTTATCTAAGTGTCTGGTAGAAAGTCTAAGTTAAAAAAGTTATTTGTTTTTTGTGTACAAATCAAAGGGGGTTTAATTTGTATTTATTGGGTGGTTTTTCTGAGATTTTCATTGAAATACCAAGCAATGTAAAAGCAAAGTATGTTGAGCCCTTATAATGGTTGTCAAGTACATATTGACATAAAAATGATATATGCTGATCCCTTGAGCAAGGTTACCCAAGTGTATTTTTAATGGTTTCTCAGGTTGTGTTAGAATTTTTTAGATTTTTAATTATGTAATGCTAATAGGTATAAAAGCAAGTGTTTTGATCCTTATAAGATTGCCAAGTATATATTGGTATAAAATGATGTATGTTGATCTCTTGGAAAAAAGTTATTAGGTTATATTTTTTATAATTGTCGAATTAGTGAATTATCTTGTTATGTGCTTGAAAAAGGATCAAAGTTTTGATCTAAACCTCTATAAATAATTGATATAATCTTCTCAACTCTTCTATTGTATATCAAGTTAAATTTTACAAAAAAAATTTTGTATAGGAATTTAATAAATATTATGACTTAAATTGAAACCCACATAATTAATCACTAATTAATGACTTTCATTTGACAAAAAAAATGTTTTCTAAGAATTAATTATTAATATAATTTCCATTTGACCAAAAAAATATATATATGAACGGAAAGGTAATAGACAATTCAAGCCCATCTAAATTTATACATTTAATTTTGAATTTATTTAAGATGAATCTCTATTAACTAATGTGAAACTGATAAAGGTCTACTCTAAGACCAAATATACAAAAGGAGTATGTAATACTAAAATTTTATCAGTAGGCAATTCAAGCGCATCCGAATCTAACATTTTAACCTAATAAGAGATTGGTTTAACATAACGTTCAAGGAGTTTATCCTTTATAATTTTGATTATCTAAGTTTAATTTCTTCATGATCATCGATATATATTAACCTCGTGGAACTGGAAGAGTAATGGCTTCCCTTGTGTGACAGACAGATGCCTCAAGGGATCAGAGTCCAAAGTGTAGATTCGAACGTCTCCACAACCATCATTTGCATTTGCATCTTGGGAAAGAGCACAGAACACAAACTTGTAATACTTGTTAGCTTCAGTTAAAGATTCGCCGTGTACGTTTTTGGATAGAGAAAACTCCATTGACAATACTCTCAGGGTGGTTCTCTTGTGTACCTATTTTCACAGGCCACCCTATGGGAAATGACTCCACCACCAGCCATGTGAAGGATTTGGTGCAGAATGGTGGTGGTGGTGAAACTACATCGAAGGAAATGTTCAAGGGATCAGAGTCCAAAGTGTAGATTCCAACGTTTCCACAACGATCATTTGCATTTGCATATTGGGAATCAGCACAGAACACAAACCTGTAATAGTCTTTACTATCAGCTTCATCGTGTTTCTGGATAGAAAAAAAGCTCCATTGACAATACTGCCATCAGGGTGGTTCTCTTGTGTACCTATTTTCACAGGCCACCCTATGGGAAACGACTCCACCACTAGCCATGTAGAGGATTTGGTGCATGGTGGTGGGGGATTTGTTTCAGCAAAGGAAACATTCAAGGGAAGGCTTGTGGTTATGTGAGGGATGAAGGCTGGGGATTCTATTTTCACAGGAAAGCCAGGATGGATGATGAAGGATAGATGGTACAGGTGTGATCCTACAAGTGTGAGCCCTGGTACCACCGTTTCCCAGTGGCTCGCCATCGGTGTCGACCACTGGCTCGGCGGTGGCCAGAGTGAAGAGGAAGGAGAGTGCAAGTAATGCAGTTATTTTCATTGGTTTTGGGAGTGTTTCAATAAGAATGCCAGAATGGGGATGGGGAGTTTTCTTATAAAGAGGACGTAGTGGGGGCACGTAGGTAATTTCAGTATTCTTTTTCTCCTTTTCTTATAAAGAGGACGTAGTGGGGGCACGTAGTCATAATTTAATGCTTGAATTTTTTGCGAAAACATATTTGTATTATCTAAAAATATTTTAAATATGATTATTTTTAATTAAAAAATACTTGTAAAAAAAAATTTATTGGCTATTAGAATAGAGATAACTTTATGAATTTGAGTTTATTACGAAACAATTATTATTATATGAATGAGTTTAGTAAGAAATAATCATTATTATATGTGGAGTTTTTTTTTTCAATTCTATTAGATTTATTGTGGTAACTTCATTATTTTTATGAATTTGATTTTTCTATGAAATAATTATTATTATAGTCCGAGTAATTTTTTTTTCAATTCTGATTGATTTGTTGTGATAATTGTACTTAGATAATTGATATATAAATATAGTAAAGTGATAATATGTCATGTGGGAGCTGTATTTTCCTGATAAATTTGATACTCCATTGATAAATTTTTTTCTGTAAGTAAAAAGGTAGAAAAATTTAATTACTTAAAAAAATTAAATTATATTAACACTCTTAAAAAAATCCAGAATACAAAATAATATAAGATAAAGCACATAAATAAAAAATAAAAATAACAATTTTGGATTTTGGATTACATAGTATTGATCATCTTTGTGGTTGTTGCACTATACACTATGAACATGTTTTCATTATGTCCATATATATATATATATATATATATATATATATATATATATATAGCAACTTCAATATTAAACATGTTTCAGAGTAAATATTAATTAACCTTCTTCGGATTGGAGAGAATCCCGGCATTTATTTACGCTTCCTAGTGCAAGAAATCTTGTGCTGTTAATAATTGAAAGAGTTGCACAACATAGAAAATACAACTTTTTTAAAATTATATGAACGCAGCGACTGAGCTTTCCGGCGAGGAAGCTGACATCCTTGCCCGGAGTAACAAAAAGGTTAAAGTAATCGCAGGTGGATCGGAGCAGATGGAAGCAACTATGGACGAGCAAAGACTAGATGATCTGGAAAGGAAAAACACAGCAGTCTCCTACAAAGACTTTCTGTTGAAATTCACAGGAAATAATCCTAATCCTGTAAATGATGATCAAGACGAATGGGAGCAGATGTGCTACGATCAGAATGACGGTCTGGAGGATGATACTCCTGAGAACGGTGAGGGTGCTGATCCAACGAATCTGGTCATCTGCACAACTCAGGAAGAACGTATGGAGTGGTTGAAACCCTGGATAGGATCCCTCATAGTAAAGCTCATGGGTAAAACAAATAGGGTTCAGATACCTACAAATAAAGCTCCAGAAACTATGGAACCCCTCAGGTGGCATGAAAATCACAGACATGGAAAATGAGTACTTTCTGGATAGATTTGCTTTACGCCAGGACTACAATTATGCATTACATGAAGGACCTTGGTTAATTTTTTATCACTATCTTGTGGTCCAACGGTGGCGTCCGGATTTCGACCTATTCGAAGACAATTTCAATAACATCGCAGTGTGGGTAGGAATTCCAGGGCTCCCTTTTGAATATTATAACCACATTTTTCTCAAAAGGCTTGGGAATAAGATTGGGAGGACCATAAAAGTAGATGAAAACACACTTCGCCAACAAGAAGACGAACTAGTGGTGGAGAGGGGAAGATTTGCGCGAATATGCGTGGAGGTCGATCGAAGCAAACAACTCCTAGCAAAATTTACTCTGAGAAGGAAGACAAGACATATAGAATATGAGGGATTACACATGGTATATTTTGCATGTGGATGCTACGGACATAAACAGAAGGATTGCACTCTGAATAACAAGACTAACCGTGATATAGACCTGAATAAACCCAATGGAGTGGAATTTAATAAAAAGGCACGAGAAATTAAGGCTGACAGTAAAGTTAATCCTAAGGGGAAAGAGAAAATCAACAATGCGCTTCTAAATCCTCGTTGCATTTGATTAAAATCGGGGAACAGTGGTTAAAGAATAGTGGAGCTGATGCTTTGACGTTACTGGGTGCAACAACGGCCTATCATAATAATTTGTGAAATTGCTCTACTCCTACTCTTTGAAATTTATTATGATTGAATTTAATAATTTTTCGATTATCTCTTGCAACATTCGTGGTGCAGGAAATAAAGCAGCCAAACGACATGAGAAAGAGTTGATAAGAGACCACAAACCCTCTATTTTGTGTATCCTAGAACCACACGTCCAATTCAACACCACTTGCAAATTTTGGCAAAAGTTGAATTACAATCCGATTGCATTAAGCAACCCTCATGGTATTTGGGTCCTCTCAAGTATTGAGGATGTGAATTTTAATTCTATTGACATTCATAGGCAATGCATTACCATATCTGCTAACAAAAATAATGCTATCGGGTTTATTTTTTTTATTTACGCTAGCCCCTGCCCCACAATGAGGGAATCTCTATGGCCGTATTTAATTTCTTTAAAAAGCAATATAAATGGCCCTTGGCTCCTCATATAGGGGACTTGAATGAAATTCTTTATCCTTCTGAGGTTCGTGGAGGATCCTTTAACAGGCACAGACTCGACAAATTTGCACACATGATAAATGAGTGTGGCTTAATGGACCTTGAATGTAAAGGTCCTAAATTCACTTGGCACAGGAACTGTAGAAATCACATTAAGGTCTCTAAGAGACTTGATAGAGCCATTGCTAACAACGAATGATGAATTCAATTTCCTGAAGCTTTAGTCCTTAATATGTTTAATTCTTACCCTGAACATAATCCTGTGGATTTATTTTGCAACAATAGACTGGCAAACAAAAATGGGCGCCCTTCCAGATTCGAGGCTGCTTGGACCAACCACCCAAATTTTTACGTCATCATTCGTACTGCTTAGGAGGGTTGTGACAAGAATATCACTAAAGGCCTCACTACTGTCGGAACACACATGTGCAACATTTTAATAAACATCCTTTTGGCAACATTTTTCAGCGCAAAAAGGTTCTAAAAGCTAGGTTGAATGGAATCCAAAAAGCGCTTGAAAGCAAAAATTCTCCTTTTTTAGAGAATCTCCAAAAAGAGCTTAGAGGTCAACTTGAAGATATCCTTGCTCAGGAAGAAATGCTTTGGTATCAAAAATCCAGAGAACAGTGGGTTAAGTATGGGAATAAAAACACCAGATTCTTTCATACTTAAACTATTGTGCGTAGGAAAATAAATAAAATTGAAGGTCTTTCCCTCCAAAATGGTGAGTGGTGTGCAAATTCGGATGTTCTCAAAAGAGAGGCTACTAAGTTTTACTCTTCTCTATTTCAGGATGACGCAGGTACCACAGTCCCCCTCAATCTTAAGAATCAATGATCAGGATGCAATAAACATTACTCAAGAGGTGACAAAAGAGGAAGTATAGAATGCTATTAAGACCATGAAGGCTTTCAAAGCCCCTGGCCCAGATGGATTCCAACCTTTCTTCTTCAAAAAATACTGGGACATTGTTGGAAACACCGTGGTAGAACTTGTTAGATCTGCTTTTCATGATGGCTATTTTGATCCTAAGATTTACGAGACCCTTATTGTCCTTATCCCGAAAGAGGACAACCCGGTGAGATTTAACCAACTCAGACATATTAGTCTCTGCAATGTTATTTTTAAAATTATTATTAAAGTCTTAGTTAATTGTATTCGTCCTCTGTTAGATGATATTACTAGCCCCCTTCAAAGTAGCTTTATTCCTTGTAGAAATAGTTCTGATAATACTATTTTGGCGCAAGAAATGATTCATCATATTCATAAAAATAAAAGTAAAAGAGGTATTGTGGCCTATAAAATCGACCTCGAAAAGGCTTACAATAGGATAAACTGGAACTTTCTTGCTAAGCACTTTATCTGATTTTGGATTTCACAATAAGACAATCAATCTTATTCTGCACTGTGTTACCTCATCTTCTCTTGCTATTCTCTGGAATAGAGAGAGACTCCAGACCCTCTAGAGGATTGAGACAAGAATACTCCTTCTCCCCGTAACTATTTGTTCTCTGCATGTAAAAGCTGTCTCTTATAATTAATAAAAATATTGAGGAAAAGAAATGGCAACCTATTAATATTTCCAGGGATGGTCCTAATATTTCCCACTTACTTTTTACTGATGATGTTCTTATTTTTGCTAGAGCTACTTATTGCGCAAACCAGAATTATTAGCTCTTTCTTAACTAATTTCTGTAATGCTTCAGGATTTTGAAAATTAATCAGGCTAAATCCAAAGCCTACTGCTCTTCCTAGGTTCCTAGTGGTATCAAAAGTGGCATCCGACATATAACTGATGTTACATTCACTAATAATCTGGGCAAATAGTTAGGTGTGCCCTTGCTGCATGTCAGAGTAAAGAACGAAGACTTTAATTTTATCCTGAAAAATCTCCACTCTCGACTTAGCTCCTAGAAGGGCAAGTTACTTAATAAAGCAGGTAGAAGCACACTTGCTAAGTTTGTCCTCTTCTCCTTTCCAGTATATAGCATGCAAACAATATGGCTTCCCAACAAATTTGTCTTGATATAGACAAGCACGTCAGGAACTTCATATGGGATAGCAAAGGAAAAATGGCAAAGGAATTCACCTCATCAATTGGGAAACTATCACTTTCCCTAATTAAGGATGAAGGAGGTCTCGGCAGACGTACAGCAAGAAACATGAACGCTGCTCTACTTGGTAAATCGGTATGGAGCATTGTGCAGAATGAAAAAAAGCCTTGGGTGGATACTTTAATTAATCGTTATTTAAAGAATAAGTCCATTTTCACCTACAGCTCTAATATGTCGGACTCCTATGTTTGGCGAGGTATCATTAAGGCCTCCAAAAACAATAATGCATAACTTTAAATACCGGATTGTAGACGGTACTTCGTTGAACTTCTGGAAAGACCTTTGGGTTGGAGACCAAGCACTTGTCAGCCTCATTGATGAAAATAATACCCATCTCATTGACCAGGATATGAAAGTCAACAGATGTATAGAAAGTGGCCAGTGGAGACTCCATAACGTCGTGAACCTCTTGCCTCATGATATATAATTAACACCATTTGAAGCAAACCTTTGCCAGAAAGGAGCAGGAGCAAAGATGCGCTGGTTTGGAGCGAAGATACCTCAGGTAAGTACACCACGATGTCAGGGTACAAGTTCCTCATTAAGTCGCTCTCTGGTGTAGGTCGATGCGTCATGGAGATGGATTTGAAAGCTGCATGTTCCCGAAACCATCAGAGTATTCATATGGCAGACGTTGCATGGAGCTCTGCCAATGAACCATCTCCGAAACAGACGGGTTTGCGTGCAAACAGCACAGGCCTGCACCCGATGCAATACTGGCATTGAAACATCCCTTCATTGTCTAAGGGACTGCCAGTTATCGCTCACTGTCTGGACGTCTATGGGATTCACTCAATGCAATAACTTTTTCACCCAGGACCTCCTCCAATGGATCATGGAAGGCGCAATAGGTTTCAACAGGAAGAAGAATAACAGTAAAGAAGGCATTCTCTTCCTCTGTACCATTTTGCTTCGTTGGAAATACTTAAACGACCAAGTGCTAGGATAGGGAAAGATGAATGCGGTGTATACTTGTATAGAGAGCCGAAACCTTGCCAACATCTGCTTAAAAGACGACATGAAGCCCAGTACAGAGAATCATAGCAACCCTAGACTGGTTCAATGGAACAAACCGAGAACAAGGACCCTTAAGGTGAACACTGACGGCAGTTCC
Organism: Senna siamea; assembly: GCA_031216115.1. Lineage (NCBI taxonomy): Eukaryota > Viridiplantae > Streptophyta > Magnoliopsida > Fabales > Fabaceae > Senna > Senna siamea. Next base: position 31,610,850 of record CM062354.1, on the reverse strand, counting down.
CTAGGTAACCCGGGGTGAGCTGGCATCAGAGGCATCGTCCGTGATAAGCATGGCATTTGGATCCAAGGTTTTAGCGATTTCATTGGCTTTGCTTCTAACATGCATGCTGAACTTGGAGCGATCCGTGTTGGGCTAGCTCTCGCCATTGGTCTGGAGACAAACAACATTGAGCTTGAAACGGACTCGCTCGAAGCCATCAACCTGATAAAGAATGCCAACATTGACTATCACTTGCTGGGCACCTTAATTGATGATATTAGAAGCATTTTGCATGAGAATAACAACTTCAAGATCTCTCACATCCTTCATGAAGCCAACGATTTGTGCAGATCGAATGATTAAGATTGGTTCCTATAATGACTCCAGCTTCTACCTTTGGGATCACCCTCCTCATGAAGTGGCTCTAATTCTTCTTGCTGATGCGCTACCTATTGCCTTCCTTAGAGATTAGCCTTTTCTTTTTCTTGTAATTTCTTCTAGTCACCCCAAAAAAAAAAAATGTACTTCAAAATTTGCAACAGAGTTTTGCTTTGTCAAATGCATGTGAACGATAATTCAACATTTTTCATTAATATAAATAGTTTTTAAAAAATAGTAATCTGAATATGAGCTCAAACTTAAAAATAAATAAAAAAATCTTGATTAAATTCAACTCAATTAATAAATAAATCAAACTTGAACAGTTTGCAAAAATATACTATAAGTAATGAATTTATGTATTCAAGACAAGTTATTTAAAGATAAATATATGATTGCATTATATATTATTTAAAATTTTAAAAATATAATATATTTTATAAATAATATTTTATTATTAATGGAGATATTTACAAGCTTAACAAATTAAATATCAAATGTTTAAAGTTTGACTCATTTAACTAAAAAAAACTTAATAAAGTAAAGAAAGAAAATAAAGAAAATAAAAAATTATAATAAATAAAAAACAATAAATTTTATATTACTTAATTAATTTTATTATTTTCAAATATCATAGTTATTTTTTATTTTATATTTCAAAAATTGAACAAAAAATTGACATACCATATTCTAACCTCTAATACATGCTATAAGTAATTAATTAATTAATTATATTTACAGAAAAATTATTAAAACGGACTGGTAAAGATTTTGTTTAAACTTTAAAATAAGTAGTGAACCTCCAAAGTTGCCCGCAAGTCTATTTTGCCCCTTCGCATCTGTTATCCTTTTATCAAGGATAGGATGACTTAATGAGAGGAAGCAAGAGAAAGAAATAGAAATAGAAGACACTAAATAAGGGTTATAATTAATGATAATTTTTTCTCTTTATTTAGATGTAAAATTATTCTAAGAAAAAGAAAAAAAATTCTTTCGTCACAATTCGATATAATGTAAAATATTAAATGTACTTCGAACTTTAATTCACCTTATAAGAGATAAGTTTGTTTGGCTAAATCCAATCATTGCGCATAAACATTGCTAATTATTAATAATTTGTTTAGTTAATTATTATTATTAGCTCCATCATTTCAAGATCCAAGATTAGAAATGACATAGGGACAAGACGAGGTGGGCAGTGGCTCCCTATTCTCTTTTTTTGTGTCTATCTTTGTCTCTCATACTCATATTTATTTTTCATATTAGAAAAAAAATCTTTTTCATCCCTATTTTTAATAGAAATTTGAAAATTGGCAGAATTTTCACAAAAATTTAAAGTATCAACAAAAATTTATCAAAATAATAGTATAAATTTTTTATTATATATATAAATGTTAATAAAAAATACTTAATTCTATCAAGATAATAAAAAAATATAATTTTAAAGTTTTTAAATAAAACAAAGAGTTATATTGAAGATAATTTTTAAAAATTTTATTACTTTTTAAAGTTATTTACTTTTTTTTTAATTTTTTAATTAACAAATAATAAAAAAATTATATTAAACAAATATATATAAGTATAAAAATATCCATATAATTTTTCAAGATAGGATTGATGTAGATCGGGGGATATGACATCCCCACCTTGATTAAACTTGTTTTAAAAAAATTTTGCACCCTATCTCTATCCTGGCAATAATAATAATAATAATAATAATAATAATAATAATAATAATAATAAATTTTATAGTTGAGTTTTCAAATTAGACAATCGGTGCAAGAATTCCTATATCTAAGAAGTTTTATCTCTATCCGAGATCCAAGATGATTAGTTATAATTAATTATATTTCTTGTTTAAATGAGTAAAGAGATTGGAAGCATTAATAGATATTTTCTTCTCCCTCTTATATATATATTTTTTATAATTTCTGTAAACATGTGAATCTTTTGCCAATTTTTAAAATCATGTAGTTATCATCTTAAATATTAATTAAATAGTAATTAATTAGGCGGTTTAATTAAGGCATTTTTAGATTTAGACACGTGTAAAACGAGTCACGTTGGTCAATGTACATAATTAATTAATGTAAGATCAAACAAAAAGTACTTGAGAATTTGGAACACAAATATGGCGTTTAGTAAAATGTGAATGATAAGTCAAGTTTTTTCGTTATAATAGTTTTTAGGAACTTACCAGGAGATTACTTTGTGACTTGTGACACCAAAACCTCTTATTAATTTCCAAGTGTCAAGTGACAAATAATAATATGATATGGTAGTCACAATTATGCATGCATCCAATTAAAATTAGTAATTTAATTAAAGGATTAATGGACATGTGGTAAGCAGTTAAGCACCCAATCGAGGTCTATAAATTGAAGCTCTCGATCTACCAGTATTCCCAACACAGAAAAACAAAGCCTTTGAGACACAATCCTCAGTTGATCACAGCTGAAAATATGAAGGTTTCAGTTTCAGCATGGCTTTCCCTAACCTTGTTCCTTGTGTTTGCTTTGTCGTCCTCATTAGCCGATCAGGTGTATGACGATGATGGAAACCCAGTCACAAACCAATGCACATACTTTATGGTGCAAAACGATCAACGCTATGATGACTGGTTGCAAGGGATTTCTGTCACGCAGGAAATGACCTCCATCGTGCGAACCAGTGGCTCCACTCTCTCTTTCGGTTTGCCTGTTGAGTTCAACCTTTCCTCAAACTCTCACTCTCAGCAACAGCAACCCCTAATCACCACAGATACGCCCTTATTTGCTCAAATCATATTATTACCGTGGTGCATAGAAAAACAAGAGTTTGAAAAAGGCAAGTTGATGAACTTTGTGGTGACTTCCATAGGAGACGAACAAGGCGACACATTCATCCTCAAGAACAAGTCTAATTCGCAAAAATATACTTATACCTTAGCCTTATACCAGCGTGGGGAAGGTCATGAGATAAGGATTGTCGACCACCATGGACTCCGGCGTTTGGCATCCACAAAGGAAGGAGATCCCTTATTTTTCCGGCTCTCAAAGTTTCAATGTAAAGGGTCCAAGCCTAATACTGTTGTGGCAGCGGATGATGTAATTAACAAGATCACAAAACTGTTGAAAGTAGCTTGAAAGTGAAACGCACGTACGTGCCTACGTCTCACCATCGTTCGCTATTCGCTACGCCAATAAATGAATGTTATGCTTGTTTGCTTGCTCGTTTTCGTTCTCTGATCCATGATATACTTTGTGATCTCTTTTGAATAAATTGATGTTCACTACTGTTCACTACAAGTCATGTTCGTTTCATGTGTGTGTGTGTGTTTTATATATATATATATATATATATATATATATATATATAATTGATGCTATAATCAATGAGAATTTGGTCTAAGTGAAAAATTTTTCCTGTATGTCTAAATACTATATGTCAAACCACGTTTTCTTAAATATTTTGAATAAATATAAAACATCCTCTGCATGAATGAAGCCTATAGTTAACAACTTAGTAATATTATGAATCAATATTCCACCATATTCAAACTTGGACAGAATCTATGAAATTTTAAGACACATGCATACGTGTCACCTTCTCTTCTCGATAGAAGCTGTATATTTATAACTTTTTTTTCAACAAAGTAAGTTTAAGGTTAAATTATTTTTTAGGATTTTTATAGTTTTACTTAATTTTTTATTAAATTTTTATAGTTTAAAAATACATAATTAAGTTTCTATAATTTAACAAAATTTTAAATTATAGAGACTTAATTAAAAATTAAGTAAAAGTATAAGAACTACAAAAATAATTTAACCTAAATTTAAAATAGAAGTTCTATTCCACCAAATGCTTAATTATCTCCAATCAGTTTTATGGCAAGACAATAATATTTATCAGATTCATCTAAGTTCAAAATATATAATATAATATTTTTGAACTTCACAAAATAGAGTATAAAATAAAACTCCATTTAAAAATAGAAATAAACTTCAAATTAAAGATGAAATTTTCAAATCTACCATAAAATATTATATTATAAAAGTAATCAGAGAAAACTATTTATTAAATCTAACTTTAAATAATATATTGGAAAATTTTATATATAATATAAATAAAAAGATTAAAATAGGAATCTGTTGCTATTTAAAACATTAACCGACTAAACAAGAGGAGACTTTGGAAAGTGTCACACTAGATAGGGATGGCAATTTCTATATGGGTATTATCTATCTAAAAAATATTTTATATTCCATTGAATATTAGATATACAAAGGGTGTAAGTATTAAAATGTAACTATGTATAGAGTATTGGCAAATACACTTTGGGCATTATTCTATATCTATTTGAAAATGAATGGGCGAATAGGTATATGATATCTAATACATAAGTAATATATATTATTAAATAAAATTTTATACTTTTTAGTGTCATTTAAAATTTTTTAAATTTAATTTATTATAATTATGTAATTTTTTTATTGTAAAATAATTTTTATAGCCATTTTTAATAATAAAAAAAATCTTATTTTAGGTAAATATTGAGTATTGAATATATGATAGATTACTGGATCCATTACTTTTTCAAGTATTTTGGGGTAATAGATCATTTGCAATTAAAAATTAGTACAAATCTCTATAGAATAGGAAAGAGATAAAAAAAATTGTGATTTTTAATTTATTTATAGTGAATCTTTATCAATATGAGCCTTTTATTTTTATTTATTTTTATCTCTTTTTTACTAAAAAAAAAATATAAAAAATTTGAAATCATATTTTTAGATATAAATCAACAAAAACTATAGGTGAGTCTTCCAGACATACTTAGCAAATTAAGTATATATTATAATTTAATAAAAATATTATATATATATATTATATTAATAATAAAATTTAAATACAAATTACATCAAAATGAGAATGTGTTAAGCTATTGTTTTCTATGTGAAAATATATATATTTCAAGGTGTACTGTTTTAAAATTAGAAATTGAAAGATGTGATAAGACAAACTTGTCACACTAGCTTATCCTTGTCGTTAATAAAATATAAAATTAGATTTCATTTTAATTAATATTTCTTTTATCAGCCTTTGCGGATTGAAGATGTAACTGGAAAAGCAAGAAAAACGCGGTGGGTTTCACGTTTTTATTAAATACTTTTGGGCTTCCGTAATTGTATTCAAATTTTAATTTAGTCCTAATTTTAAATAACTTAAAATTTTATATTATTTTTTTAATTTAAAATATTTTAAGATATTAAAAATTTATTGGTATGTTATTAACTAAGTTTTACCATAGCAAACTTATTTTTTTTAAAAATAACTGTTCAGTACACCCTTTTACTCGCAACAGTTTTTTTATTTGTATGAAAAGAATTTACTTTCATTTTATTATTTGATCAATAATTCAACTCATATTAATATAAAGATTTTAATATGGAAAACTCGAGGATATACATATTTTAAAGATCAAAATCTTCCACTGTGAAATAACTTTAAAATCTGTTTACATAATAATAAAACAGTACTTTATAACAAATATCAAAATAATTATTTGAAGACAAAAGTCAGAGTTAACCACATGGGATTAATTAGTTGATTGAAACTTTTGTTTTAATTCGGAAAGAACAAAAAATTTTAGATGAAACGACGTAGAATTATTTATCCTTAATTATTATATTTAGCACTTGTTAGTACTTTCAGTTAGTTATTTTCACGTGGGCCATCGAGAGTTATAACCTCTTTGTCAAATGTCAATAATATCTTAAAAAAAGTGCATTATTCGCACATTTTTTCGAAACACTATTTTTAAAAAATTATTCTAGAATAAAAAAATTTTGTATTTTGGCCAAATAGAGTATAAGGAAACTCATTATTCTTGACTTAATGGATTAAACGAATATAATATTTTATGGTAGTTTTGAACATTCTGTCCTTAATTAATTTGGAGTTTATTTCTATTTTTAAATGGAATACTATTTTGTATGCTCTATTTGGTGAAGTTTAAAAATATATTATTGTAAAGTTTGATGAATCTGATATGCACAAAGTTGATAAAGATAATTGTCTTGTTGTAATACTGATAATAATAATGATTTTTCTTTGTAGAAATGCAACTTAGTGGATCAACAGAACTGTTTTTAAACTTAGTGGAACAAAATAGTTATAAGATAATATAATTATATATTCTCTAAATGCACTCTTGTGAATCAGAGCTTTTACTTGTAATTAAATTCAGAAAATATAAATATTTAACTTGCATTATTAGATTAGAAAAACAGTATAATTATTGCAAGCATTATTAAATGTTGCTTTCGTATCGATGTTTTTATATTTAATATATTAATTAGAGTTGTTAAAATGAATTAAGTTTATTAAACTGATCTTTTAAATAGAAAGAATTAAGTCATAAAAATTATGACTTATTTTAAGAAAGGCCTTTAAGTCAGTCCATTTTAAACTTTTGACCATTGTGAGCTTGTGAGGGCTGCCTGATGTGGCCCTATGGACTTCTTTTTTTTAAAATTTTTTTTATGTCAAAATATTATATAGCCTATATAAATATGTAATATTCATTCTTAATATATTAACATGTAAAATAAATTATATTTTTATAGATTAATTTATAATATTTATTCATAATATGTTAATATATAGAATAAATTATATAAAATATTTTTTTAATTTCTATTTTTATAAACTAATTTACAATATTTATTCTTAATATTTTAATATTTAAAATAAATTATGCATATATAATTTTTAGATTAAGTAAAATAAATTATTTTTAAAATCTAATTTTAAAAAATAGACCACGCCAAGTCCATTTTGACACTTCTAGAAGATTTGCATATACAAGTGGCCAAAGTTGAAAATTGTTTCTAAAGTTTATTCGAACAATTTTAGGATGTATTTAGATCCTATTGGGTGAGATCTTGATTGAAGAAGTTGCTGCAGTGAGTGAAATCTATACAGGTCCAAATAGATTAGTAAGAATAAATTAATGTTCGTTTTATATATATATATATATATATATATTTGATGCTAATTAATTAGCCATTAGTAATAATAAATCCCTAATTCCTAATATGAAATGTAAAAATTTTAATCCGCAAGCTGATGACAACTTTACTTGTTTATACTATGTCATTAGACTCATGCTTTTGATTTTGTTAGTTCAACTTATGCCTTTTCCCTCATTGGTTAATCTTTTTTTTTTTTTTCTATAATGCCTTTATCTATTTGTGAATTGTGGGTACCCATTCCTTTTTGTCATGAAAATCTTATGGGATCCAACCTAGTTTTTAATTCTCATTCAAACTAGACTGTGACTCTGGCATTGAAGCAACAATTTCTCCTACTCTTTCTCTTCTAGCGTCTTGTTTTTATAAACTCACTATTTTGCAAGAATTCAACTTTTCTTCCATTAACTCCTTGAGAAACCATGTACTTTTCTGGTCCTGATTTTTAAATTTTTTATCTTGCATTATTAGATTAAAAAACTATATAATTCTATTTTGGCTATGTACATGTTACTTATAACTCATGTAGTCTTTCAATGCTTTGTGTATTTTTGGCTATGTGTACATGTTACCAAAAAAAAAAAAATTGTAGGTCATGGAACGACAACATCAGGCTTTGTGTATTTTTGGCTATTTAAATGCCTGCGTACTGAGATTCAAAGCATTAATTTATCTTTAATTTTCTTCCTCTTCATTTTTTTTTATTTAAATTTGTAAACTTTTGATTCTTTTTTAAGTTTTAAAAATCAGAGTTATCATATACAATGGTGAAAATTACACATATTCATTCTAAACTTTGTCTTCATTTACAATGCCCCATAATAATTAATCTAAAAAACAACAATTTTTCTAATAATCTATTGATCTTAGTAATGTATCAAATTATTATTACTGTTTTATTTAACTTCGTAGTTCCTATACGAGTTATTTATAATAAGTTTTATATTATATGCCGGTCAAAAATAGTTTTAAATGATATAATAATTATCCCTACAGTTGGAGGCAAAGTTCAGATTAGGTATATCTACCCTAACATTAAATAATAGTTTATTGAGTTTATATGTACTTGCGAATAAAAAAGAAAAAGAATCGAGAAGAATTAATGAAAGAAAAAAGAAAAAGAAATGTTAATATTTTGGTATAATTAAATTAATATTAAAAAACACGTCTAATTCATTCTACTTCCTCCTCTTTTATTTTTCTTTAATTTAAATATTTATACATATTCCCAGAGTAAAATAATAAATCAAAATGAGAGATATCAAAAGTGGTGAAATCCTGTATCAAAAATAGAAAAAGAATGTATAGGGAGAAAACTTTTTAGATATACCTCTAATAACTAAATTAAAAAAAGTATGAGAACATAATAGTATATTGAATTATGAGAGTAACATAATATATAAACGTACCTGATACTTAGAGATAAGATAATATTTAAAAATAAAATTAACATGTCACATACACATGACGTTTAATAAATATTTATTATTGAACAATCTTTAACTAAAGATGAAACCCTTTCTGTGATTAAGCACATGAAAAATGATCTCCCATAATAGTCAGATATGATATTATCATAAAATATCAAATGTTAATTAGTATGCATGCCCATGTTAACGCTAGAGAGTAAACTTCAAGATATGGTTTGAATATATATATATATATATATATATATATAACAAGAGATTTTATGATTGAGAAAATGAAATAGCTAGAACCTTGAAGAAAAGGCTTTTTACTTATTTAATAAAATATCAAGCATTACAGCACATTTCCACCATAGCTAGCTTTACGTTCTTATTCTTTATTATGATGACTTCACATAGCAGATTGATCAGGAGTAATTGCGTTCTTGAACACAACAGCTAATGGAAGATCGGAATCACTAACCACATGCCTAATTCCTTCATCATCAAGGTGAAGCCCAATATCTCCACAAGTGAAACCATGATGACGACAGAACACAAGCTTATAAATACCTTCGAAATCGTTGTATTTCTTAATTTTAAACCTACCTTTCAACGTTTTATCATAGCCAGTAAGTTTCACTGACCATTTTATGGGCAAATCTTCAACAACAGTCCACTTAGAAGGTGTGGTGGCACATGTTGGTACTGCAACAAACCCTAATTCCAAGTTAAGGCCTTCAGAGATAAAATTAATAAAGTCATCTGGAGATTCAATTCTTACAGACAAGCCATGAGAGAGCTCATGGGGATCTTGGACCACAGAAATGGGACAAGTCTCGTTCCCAGTTCGAGCAACCCCCAACCCACCACCACTGCCTCCGTAAGCTGGTAATATATAGTATAAGCCACCATTTTTAAGGTAATTTCCATCTGTGTCAATCACATAGGCAGATGTAGTGGAAAAGGCAAGAAGGGAGATCAGTGAGAGTGCAAGAAATGCAATCTTCGTCATATTGTTTATATTGAATTTGAATGTACGAAGAAGAAAGAGGCTAAGTGTTTTGGTGTGTGGATGAGGGTTGAATGGGACTTATTTATAGATGGCTATCACTACTCTTAAATCATATATTAATTGTGAGCGTGTGAATTATCAATATATATATATATATATGTGACATTGAATATTATTTTTTTAAGATACTAATTAATGAGTATTGAGGAGTGGTTAATTAGCGACAAAGACATCTATACAAAAATAACACCTAATACTTAAAATAATTATAGAGTTTTCAAATCTGGTAATTAATACGAGTTAGATGTTATTTGTATTTTTACTTTAATTACTAATAAAAGTTTTGATACACAAGAGTGCATTTAAAGAATATAACTATATTATGTTAGATGTTCAATTGTAGAATAATTATATTGTGCATATATAGTAATGCATCTTTGCATCTCATGTTGTTGAAAATGTAAAATAAACAAAAAAAAAATGAAGTGTCACGTTGATGGATTAAAACAAGTTTAAATATTATATAATATATGAAGATTAAACTAAATTATCTTAAATATTTTAGAAATAAGACATCTCTTATATTGAAGTCTATAATTAAAGTTCAACAATATTATGAACTTGTTTTCCACCGTATGCCACTTGGATCCAAACCTTTAAATTCTAAAACACAAGCATACGTGTCACCTTCTTGTCTCACTATAGGTCACATTGGATATGATTTTTTAAGATACTATGTTTCATTGAGGAGTGGTTAATTAGCGAAAAAGACCTCTATATAAAAAAAAATAATACCTAAAACTTAAAATAATTAGAGTTTTGAAATCTGATAATACAAGATAGACGTTATTTATATTTTTAATTTAATTACTAATAAAACCCTTGATCCACAAAGAGTGCATTTAAAGAATATAAGTTATCTTAGATGTTCAATTGTAGAATAATTATGTATTCGAATCCTGTGCAGTTGATTAGTTATCCAAACTGAGACTCACTTGTTTTTCATCATTTCATGTGCCATAAATAACCCAGAATTTATATTACAGGTAATCAATATACTATATTAAAATGAGGTCTTTCAAATATATTTAAAATATTTTTAATATAGCAACAGATGTGATTACTTTTTTTCTTATAATATTACTCAATTTATAAATTGATCTCTGTAATTAAAATTTACGTAACTGAATTGAAAATATTTTATAAATATGTATATACATACATATATACATACATACATATATATATATGTATAAGGATTCGATGATTTTTTTGTTTATTGAAATACAATTAAGAATTAAGTAAAAGCATAAGGATTAAGAAAATAATTTATTATCAATTATAGTAAAATTATTTTACAAATATGATGAACATAAATACTTTTTATATTGCATGTAATCAACAATTTTGAATTCAAAATTTGTCTCTTCCAGTTTTTATATTAAAGCTGACATTCATAAGATTTTCACTCTTAATTATACTTTACTTTGAACTCAAAATGTTTCTTACTTTAATATCCTTTCTTCATGTTTTCATGATTTTTTAATTAATAAAGAATTGATATCTTTCATACAAAATTTATTACAATAATTAATACACTTTTATGTATTATGAGATACATCATTTCATAACAATATAGTAAATAAGAAATATTTTTTATATCCTATAGTGACTATGATATAAATTATTATTATTTATTTTTTTCGTCCTATTTATTTTTTTTGAAAAAATTTGTAAACTTGTAATTCTTTTTTAAGTTTTAAAAATCAGATACAATAGTTAAAAGTGCACATTCATCGTAAACTTTGTTTTCGGTTGCAAATCCCACCTAATTAATCTAAAAAATAACAATTTGTCTTATAATCTAGGAGTGTTCAAAACCAATGTCTGGTAACAAAAGTAAATTAAACTGAACAAAGATAATCAAATTCAATTTGATTTTTTTTTTTTTGCAGTTTGGTTCAATTTACATGTAAAAAAATCAAATCAAATCGTTTATATATATAATTATAATATATATGTTATTTACATTAAAAACATTTTTCTATATTAAACATATTATCTTTAAAATTTTTACTTTAACTTGTAGTTATTTAATTTTTTTAAAGTGATTTATATTTATGCTTAATGTTTATAATTTTAAAAATAAATTTTATTAAATGATTTTACTTTAAACTTTTAATTTTTTTCACTCATATTAGGTTGGTTTCTCGAAAGAATAATGTTAAAAATTTACATTTGAAAAATTGAACTAATTAGTTTATATTATATTTTTTCTATTAAATTTGAAACTTGTTTAATTTTATAATTATTTGTGTTAAATTTAAAAGAACAATATAATTGTTATTTACCTATTTTGTAATGTTATTTGAATGTGTATTAGATAAGAACATCTATAGTCTTATTTTGTTAATAAATAAAATTTTGCTACATTTTATTATTATTTGTTTGTATCTATATATATATATACATATATATATTTAAAAAATTATTTAATTTTTTGTTTGATAAACTTTAAATGTATAAAATAAACAAATTAAAAAAATTCAAATTGTTCAAATTAAACTATTCAAAATTAATTATTTATGATTTAGTTTGATTTGGTTTAACACTATAAACTTAAATCAATGAGTATACTATTATATCAAATAAATGTGAATGATTTTAGTTTAAAAATATCTTTAAACTATCCAAACCGAATCTATAAACATTCCTATTATAATCTATTCATCTTAGTAATGTATCAAATTATTATTACTGTCATATTTAACTTTCAACTTCCTATATGATCGTTATTTAATTATAAGTTATATATGCTTGTTAAGTAGTTTTAAATGATATGATAGGTATCTTTACAATTGGAAGCAAAGTTCAGAGTATATAGGTATATCTATCCTAGCATTGAATAATAGTATGTTGAAGAACTGGGCATTCGTGGCCTAAGCTAATAGAATTTATCTACTTGCTGGTCAAAACGAAAAAGTGATCGAGAAGAATGAAGGAAAAAAGAAGAAGAAAAATAAATGGGAAATTTTTTTATATAAATCAATATTGAAAAACACGTCTAAATTAAACCTTTCGTTCTATTTTTAGGAAAATTAGAAAGTTAAAGTTTCTGGTGTAACAGTTATTGATACAGCAGTTCATTTGTAATTTATTTTCTGATGGTTTAGGAAATTAAGTTTAGGTGTTTTTTCCTTATTGACCTTTTCTGTATGTATATAACTAGAGAAGACGACGATGGTATGGCACTATGGTCTCCACTTCAAACTCATGCTTAAGAGGTTAGTAAAATTAAATTTCATACTCGGACTCGTTTATTTTAAAAAAAAATTAAAATAATTATTTTTTTTCAATTTATAACTTATTTATATATAAATTTATAAAAAAACATACAAGTAGCTAGTTACATCAATTATATATTTATAAACTTTATATATATATATAATCAATATAAAATCTTAATAAATTTATTTTTATAAAATTATTATATATAATGATTTATAAATTTATATTAGAATCAAACTATCTTCTTGATAAAAAGATTATTTATATATATTATATTAAAATTAAATTAGTTTGTATTATCTATTCATTGAGTATTTTTTCACTTATTCTTGTATTTCCTTCATTCCTTTTAGATAGACAAGCAAAGTTCGAATATATGTTTGAGATGTCGGTAAATTTTTACTGTAAGCCTAACCTTGTTCTTTAGGCATTGTCATTTATAAACTTTGTTATATTTTAATTCTAAATATTGCTATTTAATCCATAGACAGGATTCCTCTCCTTGTGCATTGTTTTGGTATTGGTTGAATGTAAAATTCTGAGAATTTTTATTTTTAAAGGAGATTTTATCGAAATTTTTGTTAAAATTTGATTAGAATATATATTTAGGCGAATAAATTATTCTGTATGATTTTAGGCTTACGAATATAGGATAATCACTTGTATTCAGTATATTGATTGCATCTTTCTAAGTTGGAGTGTAATGAGTTTAAACTCTTCTGAAAAGTGATCACACAAAATATTATATGTTATAATATAAAATATAAAATAAAATATGTAACGTAAAAATATAAAAAAAAAATAAAGATAATGAGAAGTTACAAAATATGAATAGATTACAATATTTTTTTATTATTTAAAATAATAATAATAATAATTTTATATTATATTATTTTAAAAGTAAAAAAAATACACATTTGTAGTATCGGAGGATGTTAACATATATGGCCATAGATTACCTCATAGACAAAGAACGATAATCTGTAAATTGTGTTGAGATATTTTTATCAAAATACTGTGAAAAAAATTGTTTTGAAAATATAACGATTTATTTCTAAGAAAAATTCTTTTGCTCTATATTTTTCCTAAGTATGTTTGGGTTTTTCTACAAGAAAACGAAAAATTTGGGCTTTGACAAGATTTGGTCTTAAAATTTTGTCTCGATCTATATCTTGTTTTGATCCATTTAAAAGGGGGAAATTGGAGTTTGTGAAAAATTGTCTTTCTTTCATTAATTAGCCAAATTATTTTATTATCCCATTTTAAAACTTGGTTTAAATTCGTAATTGTGGGCCTTAATTAATGTAAAGTACACTTAATATCAATTAATATATTTAGCAAAGACCTCTTGTGTAGGAAAAATTAATAAAACTAATATATGGTGTAATAGGCTACATGTCCACTAATAGGTAAGAAAAGAAAAGAAAAAGAAGATTTTGACAAAATTGACCTCTTTGTCTTGCTCTTAAAAAAAGGAGAAGAAAAGTCTGACATTTGCTTTAAAATGACAAGATTTATGAAAATGGAGAACGAACATTAAATGACAATACGTTTGGAGGAGAGCCAAGCATTTAATGGTTGAGATTAACAAGTAGATTGTTGAAGCATATATATGCTAGTTTATCTTCTCTGTAATTAGTAGACTCTAATCTGAAATTTTGAGAAAATTATACTGAAACTTTGTTTTAAAATAGGTCTTTTTATTTGTTTCTTGAATTATTAAAAAAAATTTAAAATAATCTTATGTTATGTAATTTATATATTGATTAATAATATTTATTTAATTTTTCATATTTCAAAAGTAAAAGGCCTAAATTAAGGAGAGGGACATGGCATGATTGCAATCAATGTACACCTAAGAATTTTTTCAAAGTAGAGGACATGGCATGATTTCAAAGTAAAAGGCCTAGGTATTGAAGCTTCATCTTAATTAGTGTATAAATAAAGTGGTATAAGGTGTACACTTATGAATTTTTCAATAAATTTGATAAACATTAAGTAATGACGCACGACACGATACGACAAGATTAAGTAATTTTTATTTCGTTGTCATTAAAATTTTTTAATTATTAATATATGTATAATTTATATAATTTATTTTTTAAAAATATAATTTATTTTAATTAAAAAATTTAATAATAAAAATATAAATAATTATATATAAATTTAATATTTTAAATAATTGTATCTTTTTCTTTTATTTTATATATATTTCTCTTTCTCTTTAAAACTAAGAGTTAATTCCATTACTTAGAATACTAAGTATTTTATTTTTTTACATAAAATTTTATATTTGAATTTGATGTATAAAAATATTTTTTTAAAAAATACTTTACTTTTAATATAAAATTTTAACTAACTCAAGTTAAAATAATTTATTTAGTTAACAATAAATAAGATTCTAGATAAATAAAAAAAAAAAAGTTTTAAACCTTTTATTTTTATACAAATGTAATTTTTTTTTTTGGATATATGATGAAGCATATTTCCATTTACATATTCAGTCAATTATTGAAATTAACATATGACAATTATTTTTCTAAAACGAAAACAGTCAATGGACCCTCTCAAGCGGTCGCTGGAGCATTCTGCTTCATCTTATTCCATTCTCTGATGAGTCTCTGAAATGCAACGTCACTGCTACCGCCATCACCCACGACTTTCCTCGCTGCGTCTCTAAGTTCTTCTGCACTTTTCTTCACCGATTCATTACTCATCATGTCTTTGATTCTCTTCCCTATTTCCTCTCCTTTCAATTCTTCTCCCCAACCCCAATTCTTCTCCCACATCCCCAACCCACTCTTCTCCACCACCTCTGCGTTTATCTTCTGATCTCCGTGCAGAGGCCATGCCAGAATTCTCACTCCATACCATGCTGCTTCAATCACAGAGTTCCACCCACAGTGACTCACAAACCCACCCACCGAAGGATGACCCAGAATCTCCCTTTGATCCACCCATGTCTTCACGACCATCCCTCTCTTCTTCAGCTTCTCTATGAGCTCATGTCCTACTACTTCTTCTACTTCCTCTGCTTCTTCTCTGTCCACTGGTTTATCCTTCACCACCCACAAAAATCTGCACTCACTTCTCAATAACCCCTCTCCTATTTCTCGAACTTGATCCCTTTTCATGGCGGTTCTGCTTCCAAAGCATACGTACACCACAGAGCCTTCAGGTTGCCGATCCAGCCACTTCAATGGCGAATCCACTGAATCTGAACCTGAATCCGAATCCCCATTATCTAATTTTTCAAACTCGCACGGCATGAAAGGGCCGATAGCAAAAACAGGGGGCAATAACCCATCACGTAATTTTAATTTTCCACCATTAATCGCTTTCAGGGACTCTGACTCTAGCTTTTCGAAGGAATTAACGAGAACCCCATCTAGCTTCGTTAGCTTGGCACTGTCTTCGAAGAGTAATTTTGCGAAGAGACTATCAGGCACGAGAAGCAGAGGAGGGATTGACGACTTGGGTATTGGTGAAATCCCTGGAATTTCAAGATCATCATCACCATCAAAAGAAGCAGAAGGAAGACACGAGAAGAAAGAGAACATTCTAGTCGAAGAAGTGAAGAAAATGAAGGTGGGAAGAGAGAGGGAGTGAGTGATGGGAATAACAGGGGAGAGCAATGACATATCAAGAACGAAAGCAGAGAGAGGGGTTTGAAGAGAGAGAATAAGAGGAGAGAGAAGATGAGAGGAACGACGAATGGCTTCGAATCGGAGCCAGAAAGGGTCAGTGGAGTTGGCGGTGGAGGGATCGAGAGGAATGACATGGAAGTGAAGGACGGAGACTTGGGGAAAAGAGGATCGGAAGCGAGAGAGAAGGCGTGACTCGGCGAGTGACACAGTTGGGTGAGTGGCAATGAGAGTGACTCGGACATTGTGGTGAAGAAGGAGAGAGGTAAGTCTCAGAAATGGCGTTAGATGGCCCATGCCGCTGCTGGGGAAGAGGGCGACGTGAGCGACAGGATCGGACATGTTTGGTGCGTCGGAGGCGACGAAGGGTGTGATTCAGTGAAGTTGGTACTTCGGCAATGGTGCTGCACCGTTTAATTTATAGTCGTGGTGCGCCATGTGAATTTTTTAAAATTTTATTTTAATTAAATTATAATAATTCTTTGGTAGAATTATAATAGTTTTTTGTATTCTAAGCAATAAGTTATGTAGGAAGTTTTTTAACTTTTAAATTTATCATAACTTTCTACTTTTTCGTATCCTACATTTTTTATATTATATAATTTTAAGACTAATTATTAAAATATTTAAAAATTATATTAAAAATATCTAAAAATTATATTAAAAATATTTTTTTAAAATTTTTATGAAATTTGAATTTTGTCTTTTTTTATAAATTAATATAATTTTTGTAATCAAATATTATTTGTATATGTTATTAATGATAAAATCATATATAAAGTTCACAAAAAAATTGGAGTGATTGAAAAATTTAGATGAGATTGTTAGAGGTTAATCCAACCTGACCCAAAATTTTTATAGTAGCGTTGGTATTATATTATTGATCTTGAATATAAACTTAAATTTAAAAGATGTTTTATAATTAAAATATTTAAAATAATTTAATATAATATTTTTTAATATTATATAATCTATAAATTTGTATTATCTCATTAATGTTAAACTTCGGAGGTCTTTATTTTTTTTTTATATTCTAACACTAAAATAATTATTAAGTTAATTATTATCTAATTTTAAAAATTATTGAATTTCTTAATTTTTAAGTTTTAAATATCTATATATAAAGTAATAAAATATTTTTAAAGTATTTTTAAGTTTCATCTAAGCTCAATTATATTTTAATTAAAGTAATTCTATTCAAGTTTCACTTTATCTTATAATATTTAGCCAAAGAAAAAATATTAATTAATAAAAATAAATAATTAAAATTAAAATTAAAATTAAAAAACAAGTAACAAATTTATATAAAAAAAAGAAGGAATTAATTTATTCTAAGAGTTTAGAATTATTGGGAGTTGAAGTTGATCATTAAGGATGAGATGATGACACCATTTTACTTCTAGAATGAATGCGGCCAACGGGTCAAGCTAGGAAAGCGAAGCCTCTGCCACCCCTTTATTTATTTATTTATTAGTTGATACGTATTTTTTATCTCAATAATTTAAAGTTTTAATTTTAGTTTTAATTTTAATTTTAAAATAAATAATTTAATTATCCTATTTTATAAAACGATTCCATTTTGTTTTCTTATTATATTATCTAAACTTTAATGTTAAATTTAATAATTGACTGAATTAAATATTAAATTTAAGTATAAATTAATAATGATTGATAAATAAATAACATCTTAATTAATGAATTATTAAATTTGACATTACATTTTAAATAAATTATATAATAAAATAATAATATTACATTATATATATATATATATATATGTAATATGGATTGATTCATCCGATCAGACCAATAATCCCACCATTACTCGTACGTACTTATAATACATTATTTTAACTGTATAAAATTTATTTCTTTATCAAATTCGTTTATATATGCTTTTACATGTAATAAAAAAATATAATTTTGAACTAGAATTAAATTTTTAAAATAAGATTTTATTAATTAGCTCATATAGTCATGGATAATGCCATTTCCTTTACTATAATTAAGAATATTAGAAAAAAATGATAAAAATAATTTTTTAAAACTTTAAAAATCATATTAAACCATAATAAACTTTCTAAAAATATATATTTTTTCATTCATATATATCTTGTAAAAAGTAATATTGAATTCTCGTCCCTTTGTTCTTGGCAAGGAAAATTTAACCTCGATGGAGGTAGGTAGGAGAACATGCATACCTGCCCGTGGAAGCTCCAATCTTGAAGACAAGCTAGTCCACGTCAAGGACTCAGAAGTCAAAAAGAATAATAATAACGATGAGCAAAAATGTTATAATCAAAGGTATGACGTCCTACACAGCGATTTATTGATTAATTTATTTACTGATTAATAAAAGATAAAGCAATCATTTAATTTATAATACCTATCAATGTCACTAATGTATGTACGTATGAGAATACCATATTACTTGCGTTTATTTATTTAAAACTCAACCATATTCAAACTTCACAATTTTGAGCATTGTAAAAATCATTTTACTCCTTCATATATATATATATTAATTTATTTACTCATAAATTCTCTTTTTTAAGTTAATCTCTTATAATTTAATTTATTATCAATTTAGTTTTTATATTTATATGTTATTTAAATAATAATTTTAATCATTTAAATGTTTGATACTGATAAAATAATATTAAAAATTAAATATGATTTAATTTTTTTTAATTGATCAAAATATTACATTTAGTCAACGATATTTGTCTAGTTAGTACCTAAACGTTACCTAATTAAAAAAATTAGATCATAATTAATTTTTAATATTTTTTAATTAATATCAAATGTTTAAGTTATTAAAATTATTATTTATTTAAAATATATCTAAACAAAAAAATGAAATTAATAACAAAATAAATTATAAAGAATCAAATTGAGAAAGAAAATATATGAGACATAAATTAAAAATATCATTTATAAAGGACCAAGATCATGTTTTAATTATTTTAAATAAATAAATGCAATGGTTAAAATTGAGTTGATGCATTTGCACTGCATGTATCACATTTGGCTAAGCCTTACTTTTTGTGGATTGACTTGTCATTTTCTCTCCTCTCAGTGTATATGATGGTATATTAACTGCATCAGTCATAAATAATCCAGCACAGATGTAGGTAATCATTTTAATTATTTTCTTAAACATTTATTCATTTATGGAGTAGTAATTTGAATTTTGCATATAAAAAATCTCCAATTAAAACAGTTTTATCCTTGTTATTAAACTTCAGTCAATTTAAATAAAAGATTAATTGAAGTCAATAAACTTTTACATATTAACAGTTTCAATAAAAAAAAAAAAAAGAATAAATCAATGAATCAAATAAATTTTGAAGAATTTATATTCCTACCTAAAATAGTTGAAACTTAGTAGGGAAGGGGAGATTAAAAATTTCAAGAGAGGGTGAATCCATGAGCTTTGCAGGTTTTATTTAGTATTTCAACCATTCTCAAGCCTATATGTATTAACCCAACTCACTCAAATATTTTTCTCTGCTTTTGCCTCCCTCTCCATGTATGTAGCTTTTAATTTGTTTTCTTATAAATTATGAAGGTAAAGATTTTACCAACTTCACCACCTTTTAGCTGCATTTTCCTTGTTCATTTCTAGTGGTTTTTTAAAATTTAATAATTCATTATTTCTATATTATACTTAAGCTTCCAACCTTTCTATATTATACTCACGGAATGTCTATTTTAGATTATATATATATATATATATATATATATATATATATAAAGTTTAATTTGTTTTGTAAACATCAAAAGACTATATACATATCGAATATAAAATTGAGTACCCAAGATTATTGTCATTGATACAATTACTTAACCTTTATTTTTTCTTCTTCTCTTTTCTTCATTATTCTTTTTCAAATTGATTCTTAAAAATTAATTTGTAAATATTACTATTTGATAAAATATTATATTATGATTTTTTTAATAATTAATTTAATTATTTTAGATTATTTATGATATAAAATATTATTTAGGTTAATTTAAAAGTATTTAAAAAATTTTGAAATTTTTAAAAAATAAATCTGGTGGATTTAGTAGTGGTTAGAGCCCCCATTAAATACATTAAAATTTACTTTGACATAATTTCGTGGCGGTTAAGATTGTCACAAAATATTTATTGCAAAAAAATAGCAACGGTTTTAACCGTTGCAAAATTTTTCTGACTAAATTTAGCAATGGTGGTACAACCGTCACTATAATAGTAATAACAAAGCCACAAATTTTTTCACGATCGTAAACTGTAGCTAAATAATGAATTGCGAACAATTATTCCAATAGTTACTTAAAACTATATTTTAGCCGTGGTTCATCAAACCGTTAAATCCTTTAGTCACGGTTAAAATCGTGGCTAAATATAAAGATCATAACAAAATAACAATTATTTTTTGTAGTAACTCTCAGAATTAAATATCATTTTTTAAGTTGAATTTACAAATTAATCCACACGTTTAGTAATTTCAGATGATTTAGTATATGTGACGATGAATTTACCAAGAGAAGAATTTGAAGCAAAGTTTGTGTCATTTGCTAAGATCTTTTTAAATAAAAGTAAAATCTGTGGACGGATTTATTTATTTTTTTAAGAATATAAAAATTATCAGTATATCATGTTTTTATTAAAAAAAATATAATAAATTAAATATAAAAAAATCACATATAAGTTTTTTACCTTAATTACTTAAGTATTATACTTCACAGTACAAGAGCATCTTTTTTACTTCATAACTGAAAACCAGCAAACCATTGATTAGAAGTTTTCATTTGGTTAGATTGGGAAATAAGACACAAATAATGGGCTTTTTAACTTTAGTACGAGAGTTAGGGTCCTATGTTTACATAGAGGACAACATGTCTCACAGTTCTCCCACCATATAATAACAGTTCTCACAGTTAGGGTCCTATTTTTTGGTATCAATTTGCAATAGCAAAATTGGGCTATTGTATATATCAAAAATTACAGGAAAATTTTTGTTAAACCGTGAACTTAAAAATTTCCTTTATGCGTTTGATAATTGATTGCTTTAATTCTTAGGCACTTAGGCTTATGAAATTTGAGGATTTTTTTTTTCAAATTTTGTGATGGTCACATGCCTGATTGATCTTTTGGGTTGTGATTCATTCTTTAATAATTATCTAACCATGCGTTTGACAAATCAGTTTTAGTTACTAATTTAAATTATGTCAATAATTGAGAAGAAAAATTGAGACAAAGAAAAAAAACTTTAGGAATCAATTTGATAGCAAAAATATTTTAGGGATAAAATTAAAATGATCACAAGTTTTAAGGAAACAAACATTTTTACCTTTAATCTATTATTATAAAAATATAACTAAATTATTAAATATTACTATTATATTATATATATCTAGCAAATATAACCCGTATATAGTCCATCAACGACTAGGCAATTGATTCAACATATTATTAGCACTACTTAGATGTGTTAGCCTAACTCAATCTATCTATCTATATTAAAAACTTCATCGTATACATGGGTTGGACTAACATACTTTAACAGTCCTTTTGAGTCAGAAAATTTTGTATAAGAGAAAAAAAAATCCTAGTTTCTCATGTTATGAAGAGAAATAATATGATACTGTTAGATTAATATATATATATATATATATATATATAAATGAATACAAAGTATGAGCTTTTTACAATTAGGGGCACTTTTATTTTACTAGGGCTCTCACCACTCAAAGTAAAATTTTAAATCAGAACTTAGCTTAAAGGTGTGCTTTGGAGAGGAAAAAAAAATGAAAGAATGGGGAATATATATATATATATATATATATATATATATATATATTTATGGAGCTTATCAAATGAGACCATGTTGTTTATATGAAAAATAAGAACTTTTTTTAATCATATAAATTGATTGGTTAAAATTAAAATTTTATTTTATAAACTTCACATGATTCTTATATAATATATTTTAACTATCACATGTAAAGTTTTAAATAATATTTTAATTTTATCCATTCAATTTAATTTAATAATTAAAAAAATATTCTCATATCTCACTTAAATAGAGTATTGTCACTTAATATTCTCTCTCTCTCTCCCTCTCTCTCTCTCTCTATATATATATATATATATATAAGTATTTTAGGGAAAAAAAGTGAAGAAATTTGAGTTAGCCAATTCTTTAACCTCTACTGTTTAATGTTTTAAAGACTAAACTTATATTATATTTGTTATAAGACTTTTTAATCATAATAAAATAAGTGTAAAAATTTCAAAAAAAAAAAAACTAATCATAACAAAAATAAATTGTATAAATAATATATATATATATTAACTTTTTATTAAGGAACCTAATAGTAGAAACATAAAACTACTGCACTTCAAAAATTTGAAAATTTGGAGGAAATTCTAAAATTAACCACAATCAACATAATCTTCCCTATATATATATATATATATATATATATATATATATATATATGATATTCATCGATATCTTTTACAATAACTAATCTGGTATACCATCAAGTGCTAGTAAATGAGACTCTACAAATTGTAATTCAATGCAGAACTCCCATCATGTATGTACTAAACGTGAGTACTGATATGCATAAGCACAAGTTCACATCTTCCTACATGATGCTTGTTAAAAGTTAGTTTTTTTTTTCTCCTTTCACCAAAAAAAGTAAAACTTTAAATTTTACTAATTTTCAATGCCATAATTAATTATCTTGTTATTGTCTCCCTTTTCCAGAATATATGAACGTTAATCTCCTAGGAATCGGAATGAAATCAGTCTCAGATTTTTTATATAATATTTTGCATTAATCTTAGAGCTAACTAAGCACAGTACAGAGATTCGTCTACTCAGATGACATGTTTCTTCCTTGATCTCTGATAACTACGATATTATCTTCTATATATGTTTTGAATTATAAAATAACAAATTTTAATTTAGAGTTAACCTGATTAAATTAATGAAAAAGAGAAGTGTATTCTTGAATAATGATTTTATGGACATAATAAACTATCAAATATAAACTATTAATATTTTACATATTTTATTATATTTATTATTACAATATGACTTATCTATCAGATTTATAAAATAAATTTAACTTTTATAAAATTAAATTAATAATTATGTATTGTAATAAATATAATAGTATATAAAATATTGTATATAATGGTTATTATGTTATAATTATATATAATTTATTATAAATTTGAATTTATAAAATTATTAATCTTGTATTATTGTGTTCTGACAGAAATATTCATTAACTATTTTTTTTTTGGCCTGAAAATATTCATTAACTATGATCCACCACATTCACACTCCATAAGTCATATATATAACACATAATGTGAATTTAAGTAAGAAAAAATGACATTTGCATAAAAAAGATATTAATAATACATTAGTAATTGAGAAGGAGACAAGATCTAAATGCTCTAGAAGCAAATAAATATGAATAAGTTCTGTTAAAATCTTTTTCGATCGGATTTTCCTTTATAAGAGGTAGTGTATTTTTTTGTAGAAACTTTTGTATTTGCAAAATTTTTTTAGGAACTACTAAATATATGTTTAAAATATGAATGAACTGTCAGTGTTTTTACAAAAATTGATCGTTAACATTAATTAATATGTTCAGGCATTCAGCTAAAAAATATTTAGGATTTTCATTAATAAAAGGTACTATATTTATTGATACTCAAAGTTACAATTTTTTTTCCTAGAAACAACTGAAACTACTTGAAAAATTGATGACACTGCCAATGTAATATATCTCCATTTTTATTATAAGTTATACACATTTAATTTTAATTTTTATACTTTTAACATTAAATAGATATGTGTTATTTTATAAGAAATTATTAGTTATAAATATATAAATTATAATATTTTATGTATAATTTTTGTAGACTATCATAATTTCAATGATCTTTTGTATAATAATTTCCTTTTACTTTCTTTTTTCCAATCTGTACAATAATTTCTTCACAGCTAAAGATCAGATTTTATTAAGTAATGAAACACTATGCTGCAAGGAACAACTTATTTTTGTTTCAAAAAAAAAGGAGGAAATAAGCCTAATTATTTATAGCTTTCAACTAGGGTGAGTATAACTCGATAAAAAAATGTCTTTAGATAATACTTATTACATGTACAGTAAGAAATATGATATTGAGGAATTTGAAGTCACCCTGTAATGGAAAGAGAGCATTTCCGTTGCAATATCATATTTTTTTCTCTTAAATTTCATAACACAGAGGGTAAAAAGATAAAACAATATTATAACTATTCTTTAATTTTCTATTTATTTCTCCTTTTCCTTTTAAACAATCAAATAAGATAAAAAAGAAATTAGCAACTAAGGAACACTTCTTATAATCAGAAAAAGAAACTAGATTTAATCATGGTGATAATATTACCACTCACAGGATGGGAGATATTAAATTTCTCATATTTAAATATGGAAGCAACTACTATGCTGAATACTCTTGTTAATTTAGGTTGTTATGACTAGTTTTTGTGTGCAGGAGTTAATTTTTTTGGTTCCTTCTTTTCATAAAAAAGGGGAAAAAGCAGTAAAACACTTATAAATTTCACCAATTTTCAATTCCGTAATTAATTATTATGTTACTGCCTTCGGCCTTTTCCAGAAAATCTCCTAGGAGTGGGAAAGAAATCAGTCTCAAAGATTTTTTGATATTATTTTTGCATTAATCTTAGAGCTAATTAATCACAGTACTAACTACTAAGATTCGTACGTCTTCCCAGATCACATGCTTCTTCCTTGATTCTGATAACTACAATCAAATCTTCCATGTTTTGAATTATAAAATAATAAATTTTAATTTATAGTTGATCTGATATTAAATTAATGCAAAAGAAATTTGTATTCTTGAATAATGAGCTTGAATTTATTGTGAAATAAAAAAACTATTGAATATAAACTACGTATAAAAGTTATTTAACTTTCATAAAGTTAAGTATGTATATAGAGTAGTAAATGCAATATAATAAAAGAAAAAAATAACACATAATGTGAATTTGAATAAGAAAAAAATGACATGTGCATAAAAAATGATATTAATAATACTTTACTAATTGAGAAGGAGACAAGGGCATATTTGGTTGGAGAAGGAGTCAAAATGTGCCACCAAACTTTTTTATTTAAAATATATAAAATTATTAGTTTTTTATTCTTATAAAAAATATAAATAAGAAAGAGTAATTTATCAAAAAAAAAATCTCTAAGTAAAGATTGCCAACTTCAACATAATTACTAGTGAGTGAATTAAGGTTAATGTTTCCTAAATTCAACCACCATAAAAACCAAACCATAAACTTCTAAAATCCAAAGTATGATCCTCAGTCCAAGAACTCTAAAATCTTGAGAACGGAGGGTTCAAAACTTAGGAAGTACATAGTAGAGTAATCAAAAAATCAGTCGCTAAAAAATTTTTACGCTAAAAAAATTTAAATCTTAATAAATAGGATATATTCTTATTAAATTTAGGGATATGAGAATTATCAAAAAGTACTTAGCGTAAATTTGTCAATCATTTCTTTGTGTTTTTATCTCTGGTCTCAAAAAATATCTAATAAAAATTTATTTATAGTGAAGGGTATAAATATAATTAATTATTGATTGATGAATCATATTTTAAAAAATAAATAATTTTATGCACATTTTATGATCAAGTAATAAGGTTCAGTAATAAATTAAAATTAAGAGAATGAAAGATCGATAATCTATATTGTTTTTTTTGTTTAAAAAAAGCTACTTTCTCTTTGAAGAAGGAGATTCACGTTTTTTTAATAGAATTCTAAATATTGATAATTTTAATTAAAAAATTAAGATCATAAATATAAATAAATAAAAATAAATAAAAATAAATATTGTTAATAAATAAATTAATAAAATAAAACCCTCATTGGAACAAACCTAAACTTAAATCCTAAAATCTGAAACCCCGAACCTTGAAATAATATATTTTTATTTCTTTGCGCATAGAATTTCAAAGTAACTAAATGATATAAAGAATTGACCTTTGATTAAAATTGAAATTTAATCGATTTTGATAGGTTTTTGTTGGTTCCATCTGGTTTAATTATGATAGATCGATTTGATCAGTTTTAAATACTCCTCCATCTTGACGATAAACTCAAAGCATTATCGATAGAGCAACGATTTCATTACTGGAGTATATTATGAACTTTAATTATTACATAATAAATAATAAATATAGAATAATATATAATGTTATCAATTTTATTAAATTTATTATCATGGTATTACTTATCAATTATATTTATAGAATCAATTTAATTTTTATTAAATTAGTAAATATAATTATAGTAATAAATCTAATTAATAGGAAAAGATTGTTCTATATATCCAATATAATAACTATTGTTTTGTAAATTAATGTTCAAGGCGCTCCAATTGACACGGACGCCACCTCATTAATTATAACTCTCTGGAATCGAAGTGAAGTAATTAATAATGGGCATAATCTCAAAGCAGAAGACGTACGTGGCATAGATATATATATACATGCATGTGGTGCAATATATATTTTTTTAAAGAAAAATATTATAGGGATGTGTGGTGTGTACTGTGTATAAATATGGGTGAGTGTTGAGGCAACGATGGAAGTGCTCACTGCCCAGTGCTGTGTGATCTTTGCTTGGTACTTTTAGCGGCGATTTTTTTCGCTGCTAAAGTTATTTTAATATTATTGCGACGAATATTACTGATGCTATAAATTTGTTTAAATAATTAATTTTAAAAAAGTTATAATAGCAATACTTTTTGTTGCAAAAAATTTTAGCAGCGGAAAAAACCGCCGCTAAGTGCCGAGCAGGTGCAGAGAAGTGCCAAGCAGAGAATCCGGACGCTATTCACGTACATTTCATTTCTTCTTGTTCTTAGTTCCTCTTACCTTATTATTCTCATGGATTGCTATTGGAGAAAGCTCCCAAAGCTAGAACGGGTTTTCCAAACAATAGCTGATATGTTCACTGCTTTTTGGAGACCAATTCTGAAATACACTGTCCTTGAAGACTTCCATGAAGCCATTATGAATATGACTATCAGTGACCGTTTTCTCTTCCTCGTAAAACATTCTTCACTCTAGTTCATTCACTTTATTTTTTTGGCGTTTCGCTATGCATGAAAAGTCTCTACGTGTATAATAACCTGTTTGTGTATTGTGAATGAAGCTTGTGAATTATGCAGACAAGTGGTGGGAATGGCATCGCATGCCTGTGATGTTTGGGCTAGCCTATCTGGCTATTCGCAGGCACATCCACTAGCAATACAACATGTTCCATGTTGGGACAATCCCAGATGACACATTCGATATTAATATCAATGAAGCCGACTCCAAGAAACCCAATAATGGCTATAATAGGTCACAACAAGGTGAAGGTTATCATCCACCTAATGATAAAGTTGGCAGCAAGGGATCTTTCTTTGGTAGAAACATGCTCCCACAAGATCAGAAACACCAGGTTCCATTCCAACATATGTATATGTAATTTACCTATATTATTATTATTATTATTATTATTATTATTATTATTATTATGTATTTTATTTGTTGAAACCACCAGCTTCTCAAATCTACCAAGTTTTGACTAATTTGAACTAATTTTTTTTATATACAAAACTTAAATCTAATATCATATTTAAAAAGAGTGGAGTATTTACTATTTAAATTATTATTATGTGTTTTTAAATTAATAATATTTACGTTTTGTCGTATACCCAGCTGGAATAGCCTCATCCAATGGAGGTTGCTGCAAAGCTTCTTAGTATGGAGTATTTACACCGCCTTATAATTTTTTATTCTTTATTCACTTTTCTACCACATTCTACACTAATTTCTTTTTATGTCAGTGAAGATTTTTTTTCCTTGTCACTGTAGATTATTCTAGAGAAGTCGATGATATTTTAACAATGAACACACTACAAGCCACAAAAGAAGATATTAGTGAAACATGATATCACAAAAGAAGATATTATGGAGTCATGTCCTAGCTTTATGAAAGCTTGTCTCTCAAATGGAAGTACGGTCTTTCCATTTCCCTTCAATTTCTTCCTCTGTTTTCCTTAAAGACCAAGAATGTTGTCTTGGATATTTCAAAAAATAAAATTAAAAAGAATACTTTCTTGAAAGATTACAATATATTGATTGAGTAAAGCCACCACTCACCAGATCCTTAAAATAATGATAAATTCATCTCAAAAGTTCATAACTCCGTGATTCTAAAAAATAAGGTTTTTAGGCAATGAGACTTAAGAAACTCTATTCAAGGAAGGAGAGAAGAGAGTGAGGAATTGAAGCCAGATGACCCCACATGACATATAATCATATATATCAAAGTAAGACATTAACGTAGCATACAAGGAAACTAAAAAATAAATTAAAAATAATTAAACCAGATCAGTAAATAGTGACAGACTATAATGATTGATGATATCTATAAATAATCGAGTTTAATTCTGTAATAATATATTCATCGTTGACATTCACAACTAACTAGATTTCCATCTTTTAATTAGTGCTTGAAGCTCTCTGTAACAGGCAGACATGGCACAAGAAGGGCCTTCTTCTTCTTCTTTCAACCATGGTTGGATTTATGATGTTTTTGTAAGCTTCACTGGAGAAGACACTCGTTACAGTTTCACAGGCAATCTTTGTCATGCTTTGGATCAAAAGGGGATTCACACCTTCAGAGATGACATCAAGCTCAGGAAAGGCGAGAACATTGCACCATCTCTCCTTAAAGCAATCGAAGAGTCTAGGATTTCCATCATTGTTTTCTCCGAGAATTATGCATCCTCAAGTTGGTGTCTTGATGAACTTGTGAAGATCATCGAGTGTATGAAAGAGAAGGGACAAATGGTTCGTCCAGTTTTTTACTATGTTGATCCTTCAGATGTGAGGCATCAGAGAGGAAGTTTTGGAAGGTCAATGGCTATGCATGAAGCAAAGCTCAAGAAAAGCAAGGAAACAGAGCAGGAACAGAGGATTGCACTAAACAAATTGCAGACATGGAGGCTTGCACTAAGGGAAGCTGCCAATTTGTCTGGATGGCATTTCAAAAAAGGGTATATATCAATCTCTCATGTCTTTTATTTTTATTTTTTTTAAATGTCTAGGATATCTTTAGCTTGTAAATTGCAAGAGTCTATAAAATTAAAATGGCTATTTACATTTCCACCTAAACCTATAATGATTTATCATGCATAAAGATTTGCACCATAAAATGAATTAAGTAGTGCATCCATTAATTTACATAATAGAAACTTGGCTTTCTCACTCTGTGTCTATCTTTCTTTTCACATACTACTCATATTATGAGTGATTTATATATTTCACTTATTAAGCTTTACTAATAATAATTTTGCAGGTATGAATTTAAGTTTATTCAAAAGATAACTGAAGAGATATCTAATAAATTAAAGTACACTTTTTTACACATTGCTGATTATCCAGTTGGATTGAAATATCGAATACTAAGAGTAATATCATATCTTAGTATGAATTCTAAAAAAGATGCCTTGATGCTGGGAATTCATGGAATTGGTGGTATTGGAAAGACAACCATTGCAAGAGCTGTATATAACTCAATTGCTAATCAATTTGAAGCCTCTTGTTTTCTTGCTGATGTGAGAGAAAACTCAATGAAGCATGGTCTGGTACAACTACAAAAAACACTTCTTTCAAATTTGCTTGGAGAAAATAACATTAATTTGTCTAATGTGAGCCAAGGAATTCCTATACTAGAAAAAAGACTTCGTCGCAAGAAAGTTCTTTTAATTCTTGACGATGTTGATAATCTAAAACAAATGAGATCTTTAGCCGGAAGAGAAATTTGGTTTGGCTCTCAGAGTAGAATTATCATTACAACCAGGAATAAACATCTTTTAACTCTACATGGGGTTGAAAGGCTATGTGAAGTGAAAGAATTGAATGATGAAGAATCTCTTGAATTGTTCAGTTGGAATGCTTTTAAAAGAAATAAACCTGATCCAAGGTATATGGAGATAGCAAGGCTTGTGGTGCAATATGCCAAAGGCTTACCATTGGCTTTGAATGTGATAGGTTCTGACTTGTTTGGCAAGACAATAGAAGAATGGAAAAGTGCTTTGAAGAAATATGAAGGAATCCCAAGCAAAGAGATTCTTGATGTGCTTAAAGTGAGCTATGATAACTTGGATGATAATGAGAAGGAAATTTTCCTAGATATTGCATGCTTCTTAAAGGGAAGTTCAATGCAAGATGTGGAAAAGATATTGGATGCCTCTCGTTTTTATTCAAAATATGGTATTGGAGTTCTTAGAGACAAATCTTTAGTAACAATTAATGACAGTAATACAGTGATGATGCATGATCTTATACAAGACTTGGGTAAGGACATTGCAAGAAAGGATTCACCATTTGATCTTCGAAAACGTAGAAGACTTTGGCATCATGAGGATGTTCTTGAAGTACTAACAAAAAGCACAGTAAGTAATTTATGACTAATAAAGTAATTTCAGTGAAATTTTATGTTTGCTTACTGTTTTTGAAACTTTACTAATAATTAACTTTAAAAATTGATCACAAAAGGGAACTGACTCAATAGAAGGCATAATTTTGGACATGTCAAACCTTGAACAAGAAGTTAAGCTGAATGCTAATGCCTTCAAAAGGATGAAAAGACTTAGAATCCTTATAGTTCGGAATGCACAAGTTTCTGGAGCCCCCAAACACCTCCCAAATAATTTGAGATTGCTTGAGTGGGAGGAATATCCTTCACCATCTTTTCCAGATGATTTTCATCCGGAGACACTTGTTGCACTCGATATACCCCATAGTCATCTTACAATAGAGCAGCCATTTAAGGTATGTATGTATTTATGTAATTAATCACTTTTTTATGAAAAACAACATGAATAAACAAATAATTTGGTTTTGAATTGTTAAGTCTATTCTTTAGTCCTCAAAAATTTATGAAAACGGGCTTTTCAGAATCACCAAGTCACATAACAAAATAATTGTTAGTTAATATACAATAAATTTGTTATTTTCAAAAACTTACTTGCTTATTAATTTTTAGGACTAAAATTAAATGAACCTAGCAATTCAGCAACCAAATCCTTTAGTCACCTAAAAATTACAATTAATTAGGTACTAAGTGTAATTTTTAAATATTTACTATAAATTTGTCTAATAAAATTATGACATATGATATTCTTTTTAAGAGATTAATTAATAATATAATGCTGAATTATTAACTGTTCCACATTAATCATTTTGCCATGTAGATTGCATCTATTCAAATTTTAGTACTAACTACTAACTGTTCTACTTCTTGTTATGCAGAAGTTTGAAAGTTTGACTTTTATGAACTTTAGTAATTGTGATTCTATAAAAAGAATACCTGATGTCTCTGCAATCCCAAATCTAACAAGACTTCTTACAAATTATTGTCCAAACCTAGCTGAAATTCATGAATCTATTGGAAATCTTGGTAAACTTGTCACTCTGAGCACACAAAATTGCCCCATACTCAAGAACATTCCAGAAAGCATGAGATCAACATCTCTTGAATCTCTTAATCTTGCAGACTGCTGTAGCATTCAAAGCTTCCCAAATATGATAGCAGAAAAGGGAAATATGAAAGAAATTGACATAAAAGGAACTGCCATTAAAAATTTCCCAAATTCAATTGCGAAAGTTGAAGGTCTTGAAGAGCTAGTTTTGGCTTCTTCTATTGAGGATTTACCTACCCACACTAAAATGTTTCAAAATACTCAAGAGCTTAATGTGGAAGGTTGCCCACAAATTCCAAAACTTCTGGGGAAAGCATCAATGGTGGATCAAACAAATTGGGCCCCAAAGTTAAATAGATTGGTTCTGAGTAATTGTGATGTATCAGATGAAGATCTTGGATTGATTCTCAGTTCGTTTATGCAATTGAAATGGTTAGTCTTGTCAAATAACAATTTTGTGACAATTCCCGAGTGTATTGAAGACCTTGGAAACTTGCTTTTTCTTCATGTGGATAATTGCAAGCAGCTTACCCACATTTCAGTGCTTCCACAATACTTGCAATACATAGATGCAAGGAATTGCATATCATTGACTCCATATTCATCAGACGTGTTACTGAGTCAGGTTAATTTCTTCCATTCTTGTACTTTAATAGTAATTATTATGAAGTACGGACACAAGTATAGATATGCAACGTGATAGGATCATGGATACAAGAGGATTTGTGTCAGGAATATTCTAAGAAGGAAAATGAAGAAGATGGGCATGACTTGATGTGAGAAAGGATGACACCTAAGTTCAAATTCATCAAAATTTTCAATTAATAAAATGGAAACTTCATCATATTATAACACATCATTTCGGATCCAACTTCATCATTTTCTTTTCTAGAATATTCCTAGTAGTTTAGTTTTTGTTTGTGTTATTAGAATTCATCTTAGAGTCTTATAGTCATATTTTTTACTTGATGAACAGGCGTTTCAGGAGGTGGAGTACATAGACATAGTCGTGCCTAGGAAAAATATTCCAAATTGGTTCGACCATTGCAGCAAAGGAGGATCTGTGACTTTCTGGGCTCGTAGAAAATTCCCTAGGATTACTGTATTTTTCCTTCTAGGGGGTAAAACTGAAGCAGACACAGATTTTATGTGTGAATTCACGTTGCTCATCAATGGCCTCCAAGTGTTCCAAGGTGAAAGACAATGGCCAATTGATCATGTATGGCTATTTGATCTACGAATTGAGTTAACAGCCAAAGAAAGGCACAACCTCAACGAGCATCTCCACCAAGGTTGGAACCATGTAGAAATTTCATGTATTATAAAGAATAATAAGCCACACAATGGGAATGTCAAATGCTGTGGGATTCATCTGTACAAGGATAGAATGAACATCCACGATGTGTCCTTCAAATGCCCTGGTCTTCGTGGTTCAGGTACGGCCTATAGTAACATGGATAATAATGATTCAGGATATTTATGATGAGAAATCAATGACATTGCCTTTCGTTTTTGTCAAGTGTTGGCTAAATATTTTGACGAGAAGACTATAAATCTGATGGAAGGTCTTCGATGTAGTAGGAGAAAAGAAGATGATGATCATGATCATGACGAGGAACAACATTTGAGTTCTATTAACAATGAAACCACAGAACGTTGTAAAGTAGTGGTTAAGGACAAGGGAAAAGGTATAGTTTACAGTGAGAACCCTGAGGAGAAACAGAGTGAGGATTGGCTGCCAAGAAGTCCAGATCAAATTGAAAGTGAGACTTGGGATTTGATGATAATGGAGAGTTTGAGAGGTAAGGGTGTAATCGAATCAAACTGAAAGAACATCATTAAAATCTCCAAATTTCGCTAATCTTACTTGGATTGTCTTCTTCTTTGCTTGCAGGTGCCAAATCCAGTGAAATATTTCTGGGTTCTTCAGCACCAGAACCAGAACCAGATCCAGATCCTCTTGTTACAAGCGTCCATTACAATAAACAAATGCTTGAGAAAACGGGAAAAATGAAGAAGAATGGAAAAGTTTTGCAGGTAACATTGGAAATTTCACTTGCACACTTACCCTATTTCAGTTCATATTCATTTCCACACTCAACCTTTGAGTTTTAATTACTTTTTTAATGCTTCTCGGTAATCATTTTCTGTACTAGTTAATTTATGTATTTTTCCTTTCATAATAGATGTGATTTCAACTGTAAAACCTTTTACTTCACTCACATAGCTTTTTTTTTAATGCCTACTCTTAAGTTCACCTCTTAATTTCCAGACATACCAATACCAGCCTCCGTTGACCTTTCTAACAATTCCTGTGTTTATGTTCAGGGGTCAACTTCCTATGCTTCCACAAGCACAAACAGGGGAAACAGAGTCGACCATTCAACCAACATTAAGATCTCCGAAAATATTGGTTTCACAAATAGCCAACAGAACTTACAAAATAAAGCTAAATCAAACACAGAAGCAGAGAAATCTCACACCCAGCTTCCAGAAATTAGAGCTAACCAACAACCAGAGGCAAAAGCAATTGAGGATTCCCAGTTTTCCATCGACGCATTTTATGCTTCTCTCGAAGCAGAGACCATGGCTCTGTCAGATCCCCAAAATACCCAAACCAACACTGTATCTGTAAACACTAAGCAAAGCGAAGAAACCCAGAAAGCACTGCAAATTCTACGAGACTTGGTATCAAAAAAGTTCTCACTTTTGTTACAACCCAAAAGATCCAAGTTGATGAGAGACATTCTAGACTACCTCCTCAGTTTGACCCCAGAAGATGGAATTTCTTTGAGGACGAAATCAGTGATACAGCAAATTTCAAGAGGTTTTACTGAGTGGGGTTTGGACTATAACGATGCAAATTTCAAACTTGAATCTGCAAGTGCTGAAACATCGAAGGTTGATGAAGTGAAAGAGGGGCTTCAAGATAATGTGAGAGAGTTCCGAGAAGTGGAGGAATTAGAAAAGCAAATATGGAGTCAGTTGGATCATTTGGAGGAAAAGAAGAGAGAGCTGGAAGAGCAAATGAATGCGATAAAAGCTGAGATTGCGGATTTTAGTTCAGCTAGAAAGGACGTTGCTAAGAGGAAGAGACAAGTTTTTGAGAATGGAAGAAAGCTGAAAGCTAGGAGGGATGATCTGAGGAACAGAGTGCCAAGGTTGAGTGCAGAGGAGGAATGGGCACAGATGATCCAAACCAACATAGAAGATGAGTGGTCAAGACTTGGAGAAGAATTTATTGGGAGCTCCAGTTTTTAACATCGGAGCTAGCTGGGTTTGGATGAGAATTCTTTGTATGCCTGTAATTTACAAAATTATATATTATATAATATATAATATAAATTAAAATATATGATGTAAATATAAAAATAAAAAATAATTTAAAGTTATAACATAAAAATGAGAAATTAAATAATTACATATTATTTAATATATTAATTTAAAATATAATAATATTTTTTTTATAAAATTAAAGAAAAAATTGACTTGTACTTTTATACAAAACTTTTAGCAAAAATTTTTAAAAAAAATATTATTTTAATCAGTAATAGAGTAATTTTTAATTTAATCTCGTATTATTTTTACTAATTTAATTATCAAAGTATTTTTAATGTTAATTTTATATCCAAATTTTATCAATTTTTGAACGTCTAGTTGTTTTTGCGTGTATATAAATCATAGGTGGCAAAACTGAGATATTTTGAAGGTATCTGTGATAGCCTGGGCTGTACATACAAGTCTGCATATTTGACAAGATCCTTATGCTGAGGAAGATTAGTAGCCAGGCCTATCCACCAAACACAAATACAAAATCAATTAAAAATAAGAAAGAAAAATGAAAACTATAGGCTGCTACGCGTGAACTAAAACACATGAAGATTAAAATGTAAAACTGTCACCAAGTTCATATGCCTTAGCAGCAATGTGTGGTGATATCCCTTATCATTGTTTTCCTGTGTCACTTGAGCAACCAAAGCCTTCGCTGCATTAGAACATAATGTTCCCTTGGAACAGGACAGGCTTGTTATGACAGGTTATAGGAAAAGCAAACTTGGAAGCAAGAACAAAACAAAAGGTTGTGTTCTCTTCATTATCTTTGAATCCACCAGCCAAATTTTCTTGGGGGCTTTGCTTTTGTCTAGCCAAGAATATTAGTGTTCAGAAAAAGTTAAGGAAAGAAAGAAAGAAACAATAAGTTAATATTATTAGCTGCTTTGAAACCTCAAGAGCTATCAACTCTGCATACCTATTCCAGCCTTCAATAATCAAACGATAAAAGTGAGAAATAAACCCATCAACGCGCGCTAAACTCTGTTGCTTCCCCTTTGCCATGGTGATTTCAGAATTAGGGTTTAATTTGAGTAATTAAAATTTTTTAGCTAATTGTATACGTGGATTACTTAAAAAAATTGTATATGTGGATTATTCATTTTATGTGGATTATGCAATGAAAAAAGCAAATTAAACTCAAAGGTGATTTAATCGATAATAATAAAATTTAAATAAAATATAAAAAATAAAAAATAATAAAAAAATTTAACATAGTTTGACTTTTTACCCACATTTATGGGCAAAAATGGAAAATAAATTGCACTAACAAAATAAATAGACTTAAAAAAATTGTTTAACTAAACACTCAAAATCATATTCCAATTACATCCAAATCAATCACAATATTTTTCTATCATAAAAGGTGTATTATTCCTACACAAAATACACAAATAGAACTCAAACTTGCATTGTCTGACACCAAGACATTCCAAGTTTACAGCTCTAGATATGTCAGGGAGATGTTTTAAATATTTACTGTCGCGAAGATCTAGATCATGCAAATATTGGAAGTTCTGCGAATCAAATAATTAAAGCAAATATATTATGTCAAGGAATTGCTCTAAGATCACAAATTTCTATGTCCACTACTTATACTCCGTGAACTGTGTGTAAACCAATAATATTTATCTAATTTTTTATATTTTAAAGTAAAGAGTTTAAATAATAAATAAAATTAAATAAAAAAATTAAATTTTATTAGTCACACTTGAAATGACACAAGATTTACACTTAAAAATATTTTTTATAACAAATTTATATGTATTTGTTTTCTTAAAAATTAAAACAAAAATAAACAAAGCATTTTTTTATCTAGTAAGTCGATTACATATCTTAACCGATGTCAACATGTTTTATATTGGATTAGTTCTATGATTAGGTTGTTTATTGTTAGAACTATCTTAATAATTTATCATATTATTTTTTGTGATCTTTTCATATCTTTAGTTATAACACTATTTTTTATTTAATTAACTTCTTATATAAAAATTTTTAATAGTTTGTCTTATACATGATCAAATCATTTAAGATACTTTTTTTATGATAAATGCTATTTTAACTTTTTCTTTAATGCAATTACTCTTAATTTTATGCTTTCTAGTGTGTTTATTCATCAAAATTAATATTCTCATTTCTATAATGTTAAATTTTTGTTAATGTTAAATCTAACTTTCAGTATCATATAATAATATAAATTTTATAACTTTGTGATAGACAATTTGAGTAATATTTTTTTATTACAAATAATACTTTTAAAATATTTTTCTATGTCATCCATCCAACTTAAACCCTATAATTCAGGTTTCATTATATTTCTCCATTATTTTGTATTATAGTCTTCAAATATTTGAAACTTATAACTTGTTATACAAAATGATATTTAATTTTTATTTTTATTTTAGAATCAATATACATTTCACTAGATTTATATTTCATATATTTCGTTTTACTTCAACTTATATAAAATCGTGATAAATTAAAATTAGATCATTTTAAAAAATTAAAAAATAATATTATCTACTTTTGAACAATAGAAAATGTTAGATTCATTTAATAATTAGTTTGGTGTATGTAATTAATTGGGCTGATTCTAAATCAAAAGAAAACTCAATGTGATAGTTATTGGGTGTTAGGGATTAGTTGTGAAGATAGTTTAAGAGTGGTCTGAGATTGAGTGAAATGATTTAGAGGTCTTAATCTTTAGTTAGATGTTTACTAAGCAAATAGTGTGAGGTGAGTTATGATGATTTGTAAATTACCTAAACTATTAAATAACCAAAATTCAAACCCTCTAAATTAGGAGGTTTGGGATGGCTTATAAATTTTAACCTTTTAAACCATCTCATTTTATTAATCAAATAATAATATCAAATAATTGAGAGTAGTTCGTGTAACCTATTCCACTCCACACAAGAGGTGTTCAAATGTTTAGTTTAGTTCAATTTTGTCTTAAAATGAAACCAAATTAATATAATTGGTTTTTAAAATAAGTAAAACTTATAGGTTTGGTTTAATTTTAAAATTAATTTAGTTCAGTTTTAGAGTTGGTTTAATTCGTACTAATTTGAAATTTTTATTTTAGAATATATTAAACAAAATTCTAAGTTGTTTATATGTTTTATACACTTATAAAGTCTAAAATAATAATTTAAAAAATAATTCTAAAATGTTTAAAACTAAAATATTATACTAAATAACCAATTTTAAATTTTTTAATGAAAATTCTAATAATATTAATAAGTAATAAAAATCTTACAACTAATTAATTATATTATTTAATAAAATCATATCAAATATTTTTATCTCTCAAAGTATGTACTATATATTTATAATTACTTAAAAAATAAATAATAATTAATAACTATATAATGTAATTACAAATGGCATTCTAATATATATACATATATACATGTAAAACTGGTTTGGTTTGATTCGGTTAAAATCAAACAAAAAATTATAAACCGATAACATAACCAAATCATTAGTTTCTATTTTATTTTTAATCAGTGTGATTTGGTTTGGTTTAGTTTAATTAGTTTGATTCAATTTTAAACACTCCTACTTCACAGTACTTCATTAATAACCACCTTACTTTATTCTCATAAAAACCCTCAACCAATTCCTTAAGAAAATTAAATTAAAATTAATAAGGTTAAAATTCTCTTATCTCTTTCTTCAATAAAAGATCACTTAATTTAAAAGGATTTGAAACTAATGTAAAGGAAAATGTCTCTTCACTTACTTAAAAAATAAATAATAATTAATAACTATATAATATAATTACAAATGGCGTTCTAATATATATATGTATATATATATAAATAGTTTAGTTTGATTCAGTTAAAATTAAATAAAAATTATAAACCGATAATGTAACGACCCCCTAATACAACATACGCGATGCTTATCTGATTAGCGGAAGCATATGGGTTGGTTTACATAGTTATTCCCGATGTGGGAATGTCAATGGATCGTTACTGATTGAGTGTAACCCAAATAGACTTCCCGATGTCCATTCGGATTCCGTTCAACCCTAATTCACACGCAGCTAAACTAATTATACATACATACATCATAAATTACTCTGGAATGAAATCTAAAACTCATATATACTTTACATCATGCATTCATATACATTCCAACTTAAATTCACAAGTTTACAGCAGTAAACCCTACTGAAAATTAGACAGAGTTTCCTCTATATTTTGAGCATACCCAAAATACAATAGTCACCTGTTCACAATCAAACAGCCAGTCCAACAATAACAGAAAACATAAATTTATAGAGACCAATTATACAACATTATCATCAGAATATATACAATGTAATTTAAGCCTAGACTAAGCTTCTCATCTATCTGTCATCAAATCATCGTCCTGTTATCGTCTAGGTTCCTGTCCCTGTCCCTGTTCATCTGAGTAAACAACCTGGTGAGATATAAAATCCCTGTAGAATAATTTACAGTTCAAATACCATTCAAAATCTGGCTGAATACTCAGCGGTGCGAATGCTGAAATCAGTTCGAAATCAGTGAAATGCCTTATTTTTAAAATCATTTTATCACATGAAAATTGCGGCGGATAATAAAAATCATAAAAATCCATTTCTTTTGAAAATCAATACTCGAAATCAGATAAAAATCCTATGCCCGGTGTATCTAAATCCACGTTAGTCACAATTCCTCTGTAACCAAGTCAAAACGTCATCTAATTGCATGTCATCTAGAGAGAATACCTCTCTTATCGTTGGGTGTGATCCGTAACACCAATCACCTGAATCTCGCCTATATTGTGAGTGTGATCTGTAACACCAATCACTCACTCAAGGACCGGGTGAGAATCAACATCTAGGGCGTCCCCTAGCATGTGCACATACGCCAATTCTCATATTCATACAGTCTATTCGAACTCACATGCTCACAGTCGGCTATTCCTCAGGGTTCTAGGGTATTACGCATAAATCACAATGTTTTCCTGTGTAGGCTATCCCCTCCTTATACTCATTAAACCTTTCTTAGGGTCGTCCTAGTTTAACGCGTAATCCCTAATGCAGTACAGGCTAAATCTAATAGAAATAATCTCATTTAAAAACTTCCTGTACTCGGGATACTTAACGGCCGTTCCATACCAGCTATCGAGTACCCTACCTTAAGTAAATCCGTCCTAAAGACATCTAAACTCGATAAACAAAGCGTCTAACATGAAATTAGGATATCCAGCACACATGCATGCAATTTATTCCATCGAAAGCAGCACGTAATTCTATGTAAATAATCTAAATCGTTCAGGTATCCACAAGGTTAATTCTAACGTTTGGGAAGTGTAAATTATCCTACCTGGTCTCCTGTCACTCCAAATCGATTCATAACCTCACGTAGTCTAGGTTTCTAAGCCCAATTAATTTCTTGAACATTAAATTGAATATTCAAACTTTT
Source organism: Senna siamea (assembly GCA_031216115.1). Lineage (NCBI taxonomy): Eukaryota > Viridiplantae > Streptophyta > Magnoliopsida > Fabales > Fabaceae > Senna > Senna siamea. Next base: position 31,569,789 of record CM062354.1, on the reverse strand, counting down.
CACGTCATCCGTTTAACAATTTTAAGTTTGGTTGCCCTAATACCTAGGTCAATTTATTGCCTAATTACGTTCGGCAGCTATTTCAATCAGATATCATCAGTTTTTGGGGAATCAAACCTTACCAATGTGATCGGATGATGGAATTCTGTCTTGGGGTGATCTCGGTTTCTTCCATTGTATATCCAAAAGCTCCGGCACGGTGGCGCACGGCGGCGCACGGCGGAGGGGTGCGATTTGCCTCGAAATTTATACCACGGTGAAGCCCGCAAGACCAGGAGTCTGAATATGGTGGTGGCGCTGCAGTTCACGGTTGTTTGGATGGCATTTTCTAGCCACGAAAATTGATGCACGGCGAACGGAAAAATCCTCGATCCGGTCGCGTCGGACCTCCGTTCAATGTCGCCGAGCTGCTGGAGGAAGCTGGCAGCTTAGGCTACACGGTGGTGGGGGCGGTAACGGCCAATGGTGGCGGACGGCGGCAATCTGAGCAGGCGAAGTTTTCGCGCAGTGGAGGAGAAAAGTGGCATTTTTCGGCAGCGCTGGCGGCCGTTGGTGGCCGTGGGTGGTTACTGGAGGTTGTAGGTGGCGAGGGCTGTCGATTGGTGTGCCAGGTGGTGGCCCACGATGGCTGTGGTGGCGGCACACAGTGGAGGAAGGAGGAGAGAGAGGAGAGAGAAAGTAAGGTGAGGAGAGAGAGAGATTTGAGAGAAATGGAGGAAATTTGGGAAATTTAAAGCCTCCGGGGGCGATTCTGACTTTTCTCGGACCACTCGGGAAAACTTTAGGGTGTTGGCTTCCTTCCAAACGTCAGCACTTGTTTCCATGCAAAGGTTTTAGCCTCCGTCAGTGAAATTGATGCACGAAACGTCGTCTATCAGTTCCTGATCGCCAGATTGCATTTCTTTCCATTCGATCATGTTTCTGGCTTCGAACAACCTTTCGTTTTAAATCATTATCCTCAAAATTCGTGCCAAGCTTCGTTTGATTGAAATTAGCGTCAGAAATTAGGTTTTATCTTTTAAAAAACTTTTCGGTTGTTATAGATAACCTAACCAAATTATTAGTTTCTATTTTGTTTCTAATCGACGTGATTTGCTTTGGTCTAGTTTAATCAATTTGATTCAGTTTTGCACACTCTTACTTCACACTACTTTATTAATAACCACTTTACTTTATTCTCATAAAGACAACCAATCAAGTCCTTAAGAAAATTAAATTAAAATTAACAAGGTTAAAATTCTCTTATCTCTTTCTTCAATAAAAGATCACTTAATTTTAAAAGGATTTGAAACTAACATAAAGGAAAATGTCTCTTCACTTACTTAAAAAAATAAATAGTAATTAATAACTATATAATATAATTACAAATGGCGTTCTAATATATATATATATAAACAATTTGGTTTGATTCGATTAAAATTAAACAAAAAATTATAAACCGATAACCTAACCAAATCATTAATTTCTATTCCATTTCTAATTGGTGTGATTTGGTTTCGTTTGGTTTAATTAGTTTGATTCAGTTTTGAACACCTTTACTTTACACTATTTTATTAATAACTACCTTACTTTATTCTCATAAAAACTCTCAACCAAATCCTTAAAAAAAATTAAATTAAAATTAATAAGGTTAAAATTATCTTATCTCTTTCTTCAATAAAAGATCACTTATTTTAACATAAAGGAAAATGTTTCTTCACTATCAGCGCATGCAAACAGAGAAAAAAAAAAGGAGAGAAACAAGAATTTTCAAGAGTTCAAGATCAAAATACACATTCAATTTATTGCTTTTATGGACAATCTTCTAGATAGAAAAAGATCGAATTGAATTTGTTTTGAGTTTTATTCTTATAGAAAATATATAGAGACTTATTATCATTTCAGAAAATATGGCCAATGTATACAGGGAATAATTTACATTTCATCGATCCCTAATCAAGATAGAGTTGCTCATTTCGATTTAATTAACAGAATCACAAGGCACGTTAACGATAAGAATCCATTTACAAAATATTATAATTTAACTATAGGTCCTACTTTCTGAGAGCAAAGGAAAAAAATGGTAAAAGAACTAAACAAAAAGTTCAGTGAAATTTCGAAGAATAAATATATAATTTATAAAAACCTTAATTCTTTAAATTAAATTTTGAATGAAAAAACTTTAATATATATATAATTTATAAAAATCGTTATTTTTACCAAAGTAGCTCATGTTTTAATTATTTTTCAGCAATTTGGTACGTGTAGTATATATACGAGACGAGTAAACATATAAAACAAGCACGAAAATGTACTTACTATGGATGTCTCTTTCAACGTTTCAAGAGAACTATAAGTCAACCTGAGAGTGACAAGACTGGTGGGATCAAAATCATGCGGTAAAGTCGACGACGGATAGAACTCCCATTCCAGAACTCTTAAATTATTTGGAAGACTTTGGGGCCCTGTAGAACATCTTGTTCCTATAAGATTGAGCACTTTCAGATTTGCCATTTTCTGAAAAGCTTTTCCCTCCCAATCCACTCTAACATTAAACGCAGCTAGCTTGATTACTTGAATCTTACCAATTCCCTGTGAAGCCCAAAGAAAAAGGAAACGAAAGTGAAAAAATCTGACTCTAATTCTAAAGTCTTTAAATTAATAATCTCTAAAAAGTAATATAGTCTACACGTACGTACCGTATTTGTCTTTAAAACATGACAAATGTCCTTTCTGGACCATAATCTACTACGTTGGCCAGGCTCTGATGTTGATTCCAGTCTTACAATTTCTCGACCCATGTCTTGATTATGGTCATGCATTTGCAAAAAACTATTTTGATCAATTTTTATAGGAGATCTATCAATAAACACTCATGCAAAATTCTGGGCGATGAAAGTTATGGATGCTGCGCAACCTATCAGCGACGCATCCGGATTCTCTGCTTGGCACTCTCTGGTTGGCACCTGCTTGGCACTTTTAGCGGCGGTTTTTTCCGCTGCTAAAATTTATTGCAACAAAAAGTATTACTACTATTTAAACAAAAGTTATAGCAACAGTAATATTCGTTGCAGTAATATTAAAACACACTTTAGCAACGAAAAAAACCGCCACTAAAGGTGCCAAGCAAAGAAATGCCGAGCAGAGGATCCAAAATCATTAGTGACATGTTCAAGACTGGATCCTTCATAAAAACAAGCAATTCCAAGGAAAACTTGCTGCTGTATTTCCTGTAGGCCATCATAGCTTACTCTAAGAATCTTGTGAACATTTTTTTCTGGGATTCTTTCATACATATCTCTTCCCAATCTTGTACTGTTCGATGAGCACCCAAGTTGGATCCCAAATTTTCCAAAACCAATGGAAGTCCATTGATATATTCTACTACACGATTTATAACCACCTCATACTTGGGATCTACTTCATTATTCTTTCCAAAGGCCTGCAATCTGAGCAACTCAGCAGCTTGGTCTTGATTCAATTCCTTAACCTCGTACATTGTTTTAACATTATGTTTTAACGGCAAGTCCCTATTCCTTGTTGTTATAATCATTTTATGGAGAAGAACCAAACCAACTAGGTTGTTCTACTAATGCCAGTAACTGCTCCAGTTCATCTATGTCATCAAGTACGAGAAGAACCTTCATTTTATGGAGCCTGCCTTTTATAATTGGGATTGTACTTTTGTCAAATTCCAATCTATCACCCTTCTCCCAAATTGTTCTAGAAAGTAGATTCCTCGCAAGATCATGGAAGCAATTTTCTCTAATATTGGCAAGAAAGCATAGATGTTTAAATTGAGGAGCAATCTTATTATATAGAGCTCGAGCAAGTGTTGATTTACCTATTCTTCCAATTCCCCAAATTCCTACCATTGTGGTTGTAATGTCCCACATCGGTTGGAGAGGGGAACGAAGCATGTCTTATAAGGGTGTGGATACCTCTCTCTTGTAGACGCGTTTTCCCCCTTGACAAGGGGAAGAACAAAACCGTGAGGTGGCTTGATAACCACCAAAGCGGACAATATCTGCAAGTGGGCGGCTAGACTGTTACATTGGTATTAGAGCCGGGGCTCAGATCGGTGTGCCAGCGAGGACGCTGGGCTCCTTAAGGAGGGTGGATTGTAATGTCCCACATCGGTTGGAGAGGGGAACGAAGCATGCCTTATAAGGGTGTGGATACCTCTCCCTTGTAGACGCATTTTCCCCCTCGACAAGGGGAAGAACAAAACCGCGAGGTGGCTCGATAACCACCAAAGAGGACAATATCTGCAAGTAGGCGGCTGAACTGTTACATTCCATTAACGTCACGCTCTTGCTTTAGAATTTGATTTCGTACATTTTTAACCTAAGATTTTAGTCCAACTGTGAAATGAGCTATCTGTAATGGGATGTCATCAATCACTGAGGACACGGCTTCAATAATCCCTTCTAGGATCTCATATTCGTATTTTTTTGGAACTGCATGTTAGAAATCCATGTACAAAGTCAAACTGTCAAATTCATGTCTAGTTTTAATTAAGCAAATCTAACGTACGTTACAAATATTCAAATAATATTTTGCATCTACAAAACTATCAAGCAGACTAAGTTATAATCAAATTAGTCCCAATTTTATATTGAATAAAACATTATTTTGGTTGCTAATAGATAATAATATTTTTAATTTAGTCTCTCATAGATTTTTTTTTTAATTTGATCTCTTATAATTTGATTTATTATTAATTTGATTCATTAATATGAATATCATCTAAATAAGTAACAATTCGAATGAAATGTTTGATATTGATTATGTAATATTAAATGTTAACTATGATATAATTTTCTCCTATTTTTTTCAACTTAACGATGTTTGGTGTTGATTAGATATTTAGTATTAGTGATGTAATGTTTTGATCAATTAAAAAAAAAATAGATCATAACTTGACTTTAACGTTGTTTAGTCAGTATCAAATATTTAATTTATTAAAATTTTTATTTATTTAGACGATATTTAAATAGAAAAATCAAATTGATAACATATTAAAGTATGAGAGATCAAATTGAGAAGAAAAATTTTCAAAAAATTATCATCTATAAAAAACTAAAATAATGTTTTAGTCATTTTAAAATCAAAGGTATTTTTGTTCAAATGTTAATCAATAATGATTTTTTTTTGGTAAAAAAAAATTTAATTACTAAAAAGTAAAAAACATTAGATTGGTACGTACCTGCGTTCCAAATGGTCCGTTTCCGACCCTTGATGCAATTTTGGATGTGAACAAGTTCCCTCAGACAGAATGTTGATGATGCATAGTTTTTTGAGAAAACAACAATTGCAGTCTGAGAGTCTTCAATGGCTTTCATAAGAGTCTCTGTAATTTTCTTCCCTTTCCTGATCTTTTCGTCAATGAATAAGCGGATTCCTCTTTGTTGGAGATTGTGACGGAGATGGCCAATGAAACCAGTGCGAGTTTCACCTCTAAAACTCACAAACACATGGTTACGCCAGCCATGGGTGAAGGAAGAAGAGACGATTCACCTAATCTCCCATCATTGGAACTGTGTAAGTAAGCGATACTTGATAGATGCATATATGGTAATGGTATAGAACAACCTTTCTCTCCATTAATATGTGCACAAGAAAACAGGAACATTGACTTGAAGAATCCAAAAGCAAGTCAGTCATTAAGGGACAAAAGATACGCACCGAGATTAAAGCAAGAAAGCAACAATTTTAGTGGAGGATCCAAAGGATGAAGAAAGTTGAGTGAGAAAGAAAAAAAAATTATTTTATAATTTTTATATGTTTGTTATAAAAAATTATCATGATTGATTTTTTTTAAAATAAAATTTTATATATTTTATTTTAATTAAAAAATTTAATAACAAAAATATAAATAAGTGCATCTAAATCTAATCAAAGGAGAGGAAAAGTAAGAATTAAAAAAGAAGAACAAGTGAAGAAGATGGAAGGCAGCCGTTATGCACAATATACAAAATGGGAAGAAGTCAATCATCTGATTATTTATGCAATAGTGAGATGACAATAATTTACAAGAATTAACAAACATAATTCATGAGGTGAATGATTAGCTATTGAATTAATTTATTTTTTTAAAATAAGAATATATTCACATCTCTAGAATAAATATGTTTTATTTTACATACTCTAAAATAATTTCTCACGAATTAAGTATTGTTATTATTATTTTTCTGAAGAATTCATTATAACAATCATATGTGCTTATCCCCTATTCACCTTATAAAATAACTACACAATCATATAAATGATGAATATGATTGTACATTATTTGGTCCAAAAGATAATAGAAAGTATGACTTTATATTGAAAAAAAAATTAATATATTATGGTAAAATAAATTATTGAAGGCACATTTAAAGGGCATTAATAAAATTGATGTCATTGTAAAACAGTTTAATAAATTACTAGAGGAAGTTTGCACATATCGTATTGGGACCTGCAAATGTATTAATTTAAATATGCCAATAACGAATTTTATGTCAATAATTTGGTAAAGTTTTGTGGAGACGATTCACAGATTGTCACCCGCATTTCAAAGATGCCACCAATGAATTCTTGCCAAATCTTTTTTGTACAGTAAAAATGTTAGTTTTCTGGATAAGGAACAACTATGAAGGCCTCCCATTGATCAGTCTTTTATTTTTTTTTTAATTTTATATCTTAAATTTTTTTTAAGAAGAGAGAAATAAAGATAAAAGAGTTGGAGATCTCGAGCTCCTCGTATATCTCACTTTGTGGATAAATCAAAATAGTTACTGGTGTTAATTTTTTTTTAAAAAATTGATATATATATATATATATCCAAAAAATAGTGTTAAATTTATTGATTCATTTATGTATTATTTTTGTTAATTTAATTTTTTTAAAAATTAAAAACACATCTAATATTATTCTTATATTTAAATTTTATTTATTTTTTAATATCTAGTTAACATAATGTTAACCTAGATTTTTTTTTAAAGATATAGAAATCATATGTGATAAATACTAATCGACATGAGATCAAATAATTTGTTAAAAATGTTTTAAATTTTATTTAGTCAATTTTTGATGGCATTAATAATTAAAAAAAATATCACAATTCTTTACTTCTTTTAGTGGAATTTCGATGGAAATGAGAGATAAGCATTAAATAAATAGATAACTTGTTAATACATAAAATGAGAAATGATGAAAAATATTGATTCATGAAAAGTAATTCACCTTTTGACAATTTGAGGCATGCCACCACTCCTATGACCAGGCTATTTAGATGGAGCGAAGAAAAATTAAATGCTCTTTGTCCCTCACTCTATACAAATGGTGTTTTCCAGTAAAGTGAAGTTGACAATTTGAGTGTGTGGATGTTCAAGCTTGAGTTCTATTTGTGTATTTTGTTAGGAATAATACACCTCTTTATGATAGAAAAATATTGTGATTGATTTGGATGTAATTGGGATGTGATTTTAAGTGTTTGGTTAAACAATTTGTCTATGTCTATATATATTGTTAGTTAAATTTGTTTCCCATTTTTGCCCATGAATGTAGGTAAAAAGTCAAACTATGTTAAATTTTTTTTTATTTCTTATTATTTATATTTTATTTAAATTTTATTATTATCGATTAAATCACCTTTGAGTTTAATTTGCTTTTCTCATTGCATAATCCACATAAAATGAATAATCCACATATACAATTTTTTTAAGTAATCCACGTATACAATTAGCTAAAATTTTTTAATTACTCAAATTAAACCCTAATTCTGAAATTACCATGGCAAAGGGGAAACAACAGAGTTTAGCGCGCGTTGATGGGTTTATTTCTCACTTTTATCGTTTGATTATTGAAGGCTGGAATAGGTATGCAGAGTTGATAGCTCTTGAGGTTTCAAAGCAGCTAATAATATTAACTTATTGTTTCTTTCTTTCTTTCCTTAACTTTTTCTGAACACTAATATTCTTGGCTAGACAAAAGCAAAGCCCCCAAGAAAATTTGGCTGGTGGATTCAAAGATAATGAAGAGAACACAACCTTTTGTTTTGTTCTTGCTTCCAAGTTTGCTTTTCCTATAACCTGTCATAACAAGCCTGTCTTGTTCCAAGGGAACAAGCATAAGAATATTTACTTATGTTCTAATGCAGCGAAGGCTTTGGTTGCTCAAGTGTGTTAGAGTACAATGCAGAAGGTAGTTATAAATATAATTAGTTAGAGTTAGTTGAAAGCTCAGTAAGTTAGTTAAAGGTTAGTTGTAGATTAGTTGGCTTCACTTTCTTTGGTTGTATCGGCCGAACCATAAGGTTTGTAAGCTATATATGTGTGTAAACATTTTTTCAATAAAATATACTTGAATCATTCATATCAATCTTCTCGTCTCTTTCTATTGTGTTAGCTTTCTCAACATGGTATCATAGCTACCATCAATGAAGGCCAACTCATCCAATCAAACTCTTCCAGCTTTGTCTTCTTCAATCTATACGACAAGTAGAATGGCTCCAATGGTTTTTAATCACACTATTTTCGTTAAGCTTGATGATAAAAACTTTCTTCTTTGGCAACAACAGGTTCTAGCAGCTATTGAAGGCCACAATCTGCTTAATTTCATCCAAAATAATGAGTCACCTCCATGCCAGTTCCTGCATCAAGGGGATCAGGCAATAGGAAAGATAAATCTAGAATACGTTCTATGGAGAAAACAAGACAAACTCCTTCTCTCTTGGCTTCTGTCTTCTATGACTGAAAGTGTCCTCACCAAAGTAGTAGGCTGTCAACACTCCTTTCAAGTATGGAACCGAATTACTGAGTCCTTTGCTTCTTAGTCTCATGCAAAAATCCATCAATTTAAGAAGGAGCTGCGAAACACTAAGGAAGGATCCAGAATTATAAATGAGTATTTGCTAAGAATCAAAGCCATAGTTGATTCACTCAATGCCATAGGAAATCTAGTGACTGAAATTGAACATATTAAAGTCATCTTAGAAGGTCTTCCAACTGAATATGATGCCTTTGTTACCTCTGTACATACTAGGAGAGAATACTATACAATCTGTGAAATTGAAAGTCTGCTACTGGCTTAAGAAGCCAGAATTGAAAAATCTGTTAAAGAAGTTTCCAATGAGTCATTATCTGTAAATGTGGCCAGCACTGATGGAAAAGATAAGTCAAATATCAGTAACAACAAACCTCAAAACAGCAATAATTCTACCTACATAGGCCGAGATGGTGGTAAAAATAATGGTAGAGGAAGAGGAAGAAATGGTAGAGGTGGTTTTCAAGGTAATTTTTAGTCTAATAAGTCCTTTGTTTTCTGTCAACTCTGCATCAAGCCTGGACATTCTGTTCTCTCCTGTTATCACAGATTTGATCATAGTTTCCAAGGTCACAATCAGCATTTTTCTTCATAGCAAAACAATTGAGGAATACCAATATGGCAGCCATGTATGCTACTCCAGAAACCTTCTATGATTCTGCTTGGTATCTTGATTCAAGTGCAACCAATCATGTCACTGCAGATGAGCACAATTCAATGGATAGCTCAAAGTACACTGGTGCTAACAAGGTTCATGTTGATAATGGAATAGGTTTGCTCATTAAGCACATTGGCCACTCTTCACTCATTTCACCTTACAACTCCCAAATTTCCTTACATCTTAAAGATTTGTTACATGTGCCTACCATTACTAAAAATTTAGTAAGTGTCTCAAAATTTTCTCAAGACAATGATTTTTTTTTTTTGAATTCCATTCTCATCATTGTTTTGTTAAATCTTAGGCCACCAAGGAGGTGCTTCTTCAAGGAACTATTAAAAGGGATGGCTTATACACGTTTGACAAATTCAATCTTAGTCATATACCTTCTTCAAAGTTTGTTTCAGAGCAGCTTTCTCCAGATAAAATTTCTAATAATTCTGCTCATTCTACACATATTCATTCCTCTTGTAATTCCTTAGGACCAAAGGATTATGACCTTTTTTCAATTTGGCATAATAGGCTTGGTCATCCTAATAATATAGTTGTAAACCAAGTCTTATCCTTCTGTAACATCTCTTCTTCAAGCAAAAATTTTTCACAATTATGTTTTGCTTGTCTTCATGGAAAAGCACATAGGCTACCTTATTCTGAATCACAAACACATTACACTGCTCCACTGCAACTTGTTTTTACAGATCTCTGGGGTCTTACACCTATGGTTTCTAATACTGGACATAGATATTATATTACCTTTGTAGATGCTTATTCTCGATACACTTGGTTTTATCTTCTAAAAACAAAGTCTAAAGCATTTTCAATCTTTCTTCAGTTTAAAACATTAGTTGAAAATTAGTTTCAAACTAAAATCAAAAGCCTTCAATCTGATTGGGGTAGAGAATTTAGAGCCTTTTCTTCTTATCTGAAAAACAATGGCATTATTCACAGACTCATCTATCCTTATGCTCACCAGCAAAATGGAGTTATAAAAAGAAAGCATAGACATATTGTAGAGACAAGCTTATCCCTTCTTGCTCATTCCTCTATGCCTTTATCCTTTTGGGGTGAAGCCTTTCACACTATTGTCTTCCTCATTAATAAGCTACCTACACCTAAACTTCTTAACTCCTCACCATATGAAACCCTCTTCAATCAAAAGCCAGATTATAAATTTCTTAAATCATTTGGTTGTGCTTGCTATCCTTTGCTTACTCCATATTCAAGGCATAAGCTTTCATTTCGTACTAAGGAATGCACCTTCATTGGTTATAGTGAATTCCAAAAAGGATACAAATGTTTATCCACTTCTGGCAGGATTTACATCTCTAGGGATGTTAGATTCAATGAAATCTTATTCCCATTTGCACAAAAGTCTCATTTACCCATTTCACATTCATTTTCTTTTAATCAAACCACTGCTATTCCACCCACTGTGCTTAATGATGCCTTACCTTGTTCTAACACTACAAAATCTTTTACTGTTAATACTGCTATTGATACAACTCTGAGCTCCTTTATTGCAAGGACAGAGACTCATAACCTCACTGCTTTACCATCTCTTATTCAAGTACCATTCATTGAAGAATATGATAATAAGTCCTTCTCTGCACTACAACAACCTACACATGTTTTTGATACTCATCCCATGGTAACTAGAGCTAAAAATGGAATATTAAAACCCAAAGTCTTGCATACTGTTAAGGTACCAGAGTTAGTGACTGATTCTTTACAAAATTCATAATGGAAGCAAGCTGTGCAGGAAGAGTTCACTACATTACAGAATAATCACACTTGGACACTAGTCAAGCTACCATATGACAGGAAAGCAATAGGCTGCAAGTGGGTATTTTGGCTTAAAGAAAATCTTGATGGTTCTATTCAAAATTTTAAAGTAAGGCTAGTGGCAAAAGGTTTTTCACAGCAACAAGGATTTGATTTTAATGAAACCTTGTCACCTGTTGTTAAACCCACAACCATAAGACTCATCCTTACACTTGCTGTTTCAAATAAATGCGAGATAAGGCAACTTGATGTGAATAATGCCTTCTTAAATGACAATTTGAAAAAAGAAGTTTACATGTTACAGCCACTTGGATTTGAAGTTCAAGATAAAAGTTTGGTCTGCAAACTTGAGAAAGCTCTATATGGTCTTAAACAGGCCCCAAGAGCTTGGTTTGAAAAGCTAGCTTCCACTTTATATACCATGGGATTCAAAGGAAGTAAGTGTGATTCCTCTCTTTTTATTCGCATCAACAAACATGAAAAGGTCTATGTTCTAGTTTATGTTGATGATATAATCATCACTAGCAATCACTCTCCAGCTGTATCCAATCTTGTAAAGTGTCTTCATACTAAGTTTGCTCTCAAAGATCTAGGGGTCTTGAGTTATTTCCTGGGAATTCAAGTCACCTCTCTACCTAATGGCACACTACAGATGACTCAAACAAAGTACATCACTGATTTGTTAAGAAAAGCTCAAATGCATACTGCTAAAGGTATCACCACTCCTATGGTAACAATTCAAAAATTATCCAAGCATGGACTTGATGACATGCAGGATCCTCACTTGTACAGGTCTATTGTGGGAGCTCTTCAATATGCAACCATCACCATATTAGATATTGCCTATAGTGTCAACAGAGTTTGCCAATTTATGCACAGACCTCTTTACAGTCACAAGAAAGCAGTTAAGAGAATACTTAGATATCTCAAACTTACCATAAACTATGGCATGATTATCCAACCTTCTTCTCACTTAGATTTAGTTGGTTTTAGTGATGCTGATTGGGGAAGTGATATTGATGATCGAAGATTCGTTTTTGGCATATGTGTGTTTCTAGGTGGAAATTTAATATCTTGGTATGCAAAGAAGCAATCTCTAGTGGCTAGATCCAGCACTGAAGCAGAGTATAGAAGTCTTGCGAGTCTTGTGGCAGAAATAATATGGGTTTAGACTCTATTAACTGAACTTGGTATACATGGCATATCAAAACCTTCTGTCTATTGTGATAATTTGAGCACAGTTTTACTATCTCATAACCCAGTACTACACAATAGAACAAAGCATATGGAGCTAGACATATTTTTTGTCAGAGAAAAAGTCTTACAGCATCAACTAGCAGTCACTCACATTGCCTCTGATAAACAGGTTGCTGACATTCTCACAAAACCTTTATCATTTAAAAGGTTTTCTGAGCTAAGAATCAAACTCACTGTGCAAGATTGTTCACCTCTACACTGAGTTTGAGGGGGGCATGTTAGAGTACAATGCAAAAGGTAGTTATAAATATAATTAATTAGAGTTAGTTAAAAACTCACTAAATTAGTTAAAGGTTAGATGCACATTAGTTGGCTTCACTTTTTTTGGTTGTATCGGTCGAACCATAAGGCTTGTAAGCTATATGTGTGTAAACATTTTCTCAGTAAAATATACTTGAATCATTCAGATCAATCTTCTCGTCTCTTTCTATTGTGTTAGCCTTCTCAACAAAGTGACACATGAAAACAACGATAAGGGATATCACCACACATTGCTGCTAAGGCATATGAACTTGGTGAGAATTTTACTTTTTTATCTTCATGTGTTTTAGTTCGCACGTAGCAGCCTATAGTTTTCATTTTTCTTTCTTATTTTTAATTGATTTTGTATTTGTGGTTGGTGGATAGGTCTGGCTACTAATCTTCCTCAGCATAAGGATCTTGTCAAATATGCAGAGTTGTATGTACAGCCCAGGCTATCAAAGATACCTTCAAAATATCTCAGTTTTGCCACCTATGATTTATATACACGCAAAAACAACTAGACGTTCAAGAATTGATAAATTTTGGTTATAAAAATAATATTAAAAATACTTTGATAATTAAATTAATGAAAATAATATGTAAATAATTAAATTAAAAATTACTTTATCTATTATTGATTAAAATAGGATTTTTTAAAAATTTTTTATTAAAAGTTTTATATAAAAATATAAGTCAATTTTTTTTTAATTTTATAAAAAATATTATTATATTTTAAAGTAATATATTAAATAATATATAATTATTTAATTTTTCATTTTTATATTATAATTTTAAATTATTTTTTATTTATATTTTTACATCATATATTTTAATTTATATTATATATTATATAATATATAATTTTGTAACTTACAGGCATACAAAGAATTCTCATCCAAACCCAGCTAGCTCCGATCTAAAAAACTGGAGCTCCCAATAAATTCTTCTCCAAGTTTTGACCACTCATCTTCTATGTTAGTTTGGATCATCTGTGCCCATTCCTCCTCTGCACTCAACCTTGGCACTCTGTTCCTCAGATCATCCCTCCTAGCTTTCAGCTTTCTTCCATTCTCAAAAACTTGTCTCTTTCTCTTAGCAACATCCTCTCTAGCTGAACTAAAATCCGCAATCTCAGCTTTTATCGGATTCATTTGCTCTTCCAGCTCTCTCTTCTTTTCCTCCAAATGATCCAACTGACTCCATATTTGCTTTTCTAATTCCTCCACTTCTCGGAACTCTCTCACATTATCTTGAAGCCCCTCTTTCACTTCATCAACCTTCGATATTTCAGCACTTGCAGATTCAAGTTTGAAATTTGCATCGTTATAGTCCAAACCCCACTCAGTAAAACCTCTTGAAATTTGCTGTATCACTGATTTCGTCCTCAAAGAAATTCCATCTTCTGGGGTCAAACTGAGGAGGTAGTCTAGAATGTCTCTTATCAACTTGGATCTTTTGGGTTGTAACAAAAGTGAGAACTTTTTTGATACCAAGTCTCGTAGAATTTGCAGTGCTTTCTGGGTTTCTTCGCTTGGCTTAGTGTTTACAGATACAGTGTTGGTTTGGGTATTTTGGGGATCTGACAGAGCCATGGTCTCTGCTTCGAGAGAAGCATAAAATGCGTCCATGGAAATCTGGGAATCCTCAATTGCTTTTGCCTCTGGTTGTTGGTTAGCTCTAATTTCTGGAAGATGGGTGTGAGATTTCTCTGCTTCTGCGTTTGATTTAGCTTTATTTTGTAAGTTCTGTTGGCTATTTGTGAAACCAGTATTTTCGGAGATCTTAATGTTGGTTGAATGGTCGACTCTGTTTCCCCTTTTTGTGCTTGTGGAAGCAGAGGAAGTTGACCCCTGAACATTAACACAGGAATTGTTAGAAAGGTCGACGGAGGCTGGTATTGGTATGTCTGGAAATCAGGAGGTGAACTTAAGAGGAGGCATTAAAAAAAAAGCTATGTGAGTGAAGTAAAAGGTTTTACAGTTGAAATCACATCTATTATGAAAGGAAAAATACATAAATTAACTAGTACAGAAAATGATTACCGAGAAGCATTAAAAAAGTAATTAAAACTCAAAGGTTGAGTGTGGAACTGAATATGAACTAAAATAGGGTAAGTGTGCAAGTGAAATTTCCAATGTTACCTGCAAAACTTTTCCATTCTTCTTCATTTTTCCCGTTTTCTCAAGCATTTGTTTATTGTAATGGATGCTTGTAACAAGAGGATCTGGATCTGGTTCTGCTTCTGGTGCTGAAGAACCCAGAAATATTTCACTGGATTTGGCACCTGCAAGCAAAGAAGAAGACAATCCAAGTAAGATTAGCGAAATTTGGAAATTTTAATGATGTTCTTTCAGTTTGATTTGATTACACCCTTACCTCTCAAACTCTCCATTATCATCAAATCCCAAGTCTCACTATCAATTTGATCTGGACTTCTTGGCAGCCAATCCTTACTCTGTTTCTCCTCAGGGTTCTCACTATAAACTATACCTTTTCCCTTGTTCTTAACCACTACTTCACAACGTTCTATGGTTTCATTGTTAATAGAACTCAAATGTTGTTCCTCGTCATGATCATGATCATCATCTTCTTTTCTCCTGCTAGATCGAAGACCTTCCATCAGATTTATAGTCTTCTCATCAAAATATTTAGCCAATACTTGACGGAAGGCAATATCATTGCTTTCTTCATCATAAATGTCCGAATCATCATTATCCATGTTACTATAGGCCGTATCTGAACCATGAAGACCAGGGCTTTTGAAGGACACATGGTGGATGTTCATTCTATCCTTGTACAGATGAATCCCACAGCATTTAACATTCCCATTGTGTGGCTGATTATTCTTTATAGTACATGAAATCTCTACATGGTTCCAACCTTGGTGGAGATGCTCTTTGAGGTTGTGCCATTCTTTGGCTGTTAACTCAATTCGTAGATCAAATAGCCATACATGATCAATTGGCCATTGTCTTTCACCTTGGAATACTTGGAGGCCATTGATGAGCAACCTGAATTCACACATAAAATTTGTGTCTGCTTCAGTTTTACCCCCTAGAAGGAAAAATACAGCAATTCTAGGGAATTTTCTACGAACATAGAAAGTCACAGATCCTCCTTTGCTGCAATGGTCGAACCAATATGGAATTTTTTTCCTAGGCACTACTATGTCTATGTTCTCCACCTCCTGAAACGCCTGTTTATCAAGTAAAAAAAATATGACTTTAAGACTCTAAGATGAATTCTAATAATACAAACAAAAACTAAACTACTAGGAATATTCTAGAAAAGAAAATGATGAAGATGGATCCGAAATGATGGGTTATAATATGATGAAGTTTCCATTTTATTAATTGAAAATTTTGATGAATTTGAACTTAGGTGTCATCCTTTCTCTCAAGTCATGCCCATCTTCATTTTCCTTCTTAGAATATTCCTGACACAAATCCTTGTATCCATGATTCTATCATGTTGCATATCTATACTTGTGTCCGTACTTCATAATAATTACTATTAAAGTACAAGAATGGAAGAAATTAACCTGACTCAGTAACACGTCTGATGAATATGGAGTCAATGATATGCAATTCCTTGCATCTATGTATTGCAAGTATTGTGGAAGCACTGAAATGTGTGTGAGCTGCTTGCAATTATCCACATGAAGAAAAAGCAAGTTTCCAAGGTCTTCAATACACTCGGGAATTGTCACAAAATTGTTATTTGATAAGACTAACCATTTCAATTCCATAAACGAACTGAGAATCAATCCAAGATCTTCATCTGATACATCACAATTACTCAGAACCAATCTATTTAACTTTGGGGCCCAATTTGTTTGATCCACCATTAATGCTTTCCCCAGAAGTTTTGGAAGTTGTGGACAACCTTCCACATTAAGCTCTTGAGTATTTTGAAACCTGTTAGTGTAGGTAGGTAAATCCTCAATAGAAGAAGCCAAAACTAGCTCTTCAAGACCTTCAACTTTTGCAATTGAATTTGGGAAATTTTTAATGGCACTTCCTTTTATGTCAATTTTTTTCATATTTCCCTTTTCTGCTATCATATTTGGGAAGCTTTGAATGCTACAGCAGTCTGCAAGATTAAGAGATTCAAAAGATTTTGATCTCATGCTTTCTGGAATGTTCTTGAGTATGGGGCAATTTTCTGTGCTCAGAGTGACAAGTTTACCAAGATTTCCAATAGATTCATGAATTTCAGCTAAGTTTGGACAATTATTTGTAAGAAGTCTTGTTAGATTTGGGATTGCAGAGACATCAGGTATTCTTGTTATAGAATCACAATTACTAAAGTTCATAAAAGTCAAAATTTCAAACTTCTGCACAACAAGAAGTAGAACAGTTAGTAGTTAGTACTAAAATTTGAATAGATGCAATCTAAAGGATTTGGTTGCTGAACTGCTAGATTCATTTAATTTTAGTCCTAAAAATTAATAAGCAAGTAAGTTTTTGAAAATAACAAAATTATTGTATATTAGCTAACAACTATTTTATTAGGTGACTTGGTGATACTGAAAGGTTCATTGTAAAAAAATTTTGTGGACTATAAAGAATAGAGTTAACAATTCAAAACAAAATTATTTGTTTATTCATGTTGTTTTTCATAAAAAAATGATTAATTACATAAATACATACATACCTTAAATGGCTGCTCCATTGTAAGATGACTATGGGGCATATCGAGTGCAACAAGTGTCTCCGGATGAAAATCATCTGGAAAAGATGGTGAAGGATATTCCTCCCACTCAAGCAATCTCAAATTATTTGGGAGGTGTTTGGGGGCTCCAGAAACTTGTGCATTCCGAACTATAAGGATTCTAAGTCTTTTCATCCTTGTGAAGGCATTAGCATTCAGCTTAACTTCTTGTTCAAGGTTTGACATGTCCAACATTATGCCTTCGATTGAGTCAGTTCCCTTTTGTGATCAATTTTTGAAGTTTATTATTAGTAAAGTTTCAAAATCAATAAGCAAATATAAAATTTCACTAAAATTACTTTATTAGTCATAAATTACTTACTGTGCTTTTTGTTAGTACTTCAAGAACATCCTCATGATGGCAAAGTCTTCTACGTTTTCCAGGATCAAATGGTGAATCCTTTCTTGCAATGTCCTTACCCAAGTCTTGTATAAGATCATGCATCTTCACTCTATTAATGTCATCAATTGTTACTAAAGATTTGTCTCTAAGAACTCCAATACCATATTTTGAATAAAAACGAGAGGCATCCAATGTCTTTTCCACATCTTGCATTGAACTTCCCTTTAAGAAGCATGCAATATCTAGGAAAATTTCCTTCTCATTGTCATCCAAGTTATCATAGCTCACTTTAAGCACATCAAGAATCTCTTTGCTTGGGATTCTTTCATATTTCTTCAAAGCACTTTTCCATTCTTCTATTGTCTTGCCAAACAAGTCAGAACCTATCACATTTAAAGCCAATGGTAAGCCTTTGGCATATTGCACCACAAGCCTTGCTATCTCCATATACCTTGGATCAGGTTTATTTCTTTTAAAAGCATTCCAACTGAACAATTCAAGAGATTCTTCATCATTCAATTCTCTCACTTCGTATTGCTTTTCAACCCCATGTAGAGTTAAAAGATGTTTATTCCTTGTTGTAATGATAATTCTACTCCGAGAGCCAAACCAAATTTCTCTTCCGGCTAAAGATCTCATTTGTTTTAGATTATCAACATCGTCAAGAATTAAAAGAACTTTCTTGCGACGAAGTCTTTTTTCTAGTATAGGAATTCCTTGGCTCACATTAGACAAATCAATGTTATTTTCTCCAAGCAAATTTGAAAGAAGTGTTTTTTGTAGTTGTACCAGACCATGCTTCATTGAGTTTTCTCTCACATCAGCAAGAAAACAAGAGGATTCAAATTGATTACCAATTGAGTTATATACAGCTCTTGCAATGGTTGTCTTTCCAATACCACCAATTCCATGAATTCCCACCATCAAGGCATCTTTTTTAGAATTCATACTAAGAAATGACATTACTTCTAGTATTCGATATTTCAATCCAACTGGATAATCAGTAATGTGTAAAAAGGTGTAATTTAATTTACTAGAGATCTCTTCAGTTATCTTTTGAATAAACTCAAATTCATACCTGCAAAATTATTAAATAGTAAACCTTAATAAGTGAAATATATAGATTACTTTGACATAACAATATGACAATGTCATGTGAAAAAATAGATAAATACAAAGTCAGAATACCATTCACCTATGTTTCTATTATGTAAGTTAATAGATGCACTATTCAATTAATTTTGTACCTATTTCTCTTATCACATAACATTATTATGTTATTTTTTAACTTGAGAGGATCTGAATTTGAAATATATCTATTTTATGGGGCAAATCTTTCTGCATGATAAATCATTATAGGTTTAGATTGAAATGTAAATAGCCATTTTAATTTTATAGACTCTGCAATTTACCCCTGAATTTAAGTTAATCAAAGATATCCTAAATATTTTAAAAAATAAAAATAAAAGACATGAGAGATTGATATATACCCTTTTTTGAAATGCCATCCAGACAAATTGGCAGCTTCCCTTAGTGCTAGCCTCCATGTCTGCAATTTTTTGTGTGCAATCCTCTGTTCCTGCTCTGTTTCCTTGCTTTTCTTGAGCTTTGCTTCATGCATAGCCATTGACCTTCCAAAACTTCCTCTCTGATGCCTCACATCTGAAGGATCAACATAGTAAAAAACTGGACGAACCATTTGTCCCTTCTCTTTCATACACTCGATGATCTTCACAAGTTCATCAAGACACCAACTTGAGGATGCATAATTCTCGGAGAAAACAATGATGGAAATCCTAGACTCTTCGATTGCTTTAAGGAGAGATGGTGCAATGTTATCGCCTTTCCTGAGCTTGATGTCATCTCTGAAGGTGTGAATTCCCTTTTGATCCAAAGCATGACAAAGATTGCCCGTGAAACTGTAACGAGTGTCTTCTCCAGTGAAGCTTACAAAAACATCATAAATCCAACCATGATTGAAAGAAGAAGAAGAAGGCTCTTCTTGTGCCATGTCTGACTGTTACAGAGAGCTTCAAGCACTAATTAAAAGATGGAAATCTGGTTAGTTGTGAAAATCAACGATGAATATATTATTACAGAATTAAACTCGATTATTTATAGATATCATCAACCATTATAGTCTGTCACTATTTACTGATCTGGTTTAATTATTTTTAATTTATTTTTTAGTTTCCTTGTATGCTACGTTAATGTCTTACTTTGATATATATGATTATATGTCATGTGGGGTCATCTGGCTTCCATTCCTCACTCTCTTCTCTCCTTCCTTGAATAGAGTTTCTTAAGTCTCATTGCCTGAAAAACTTATTTTTTAGAATCACGGGGTTATGAACTTTTGAGATGAATTTATCATTATTTTAAGGATCTGGTGAGTGGTGGCTTTACTCAATAGATATATTGTAATCTTTCAAGAAAACATTCTTTTTAATTTTATTTTTTGAAATATCCAACCTAACATTCTTGGTCTTTAAGGAAAACAGAGGAAGAAATTGAAGGGAAATGGGAAGACCGTACTTCCATTTGAGAGACAAGCTTTCATAAAGCTAGGACATGACTCCATAAACAATAACTTTGTGATATCATGTTTCACTAATATCTTCTTTTGTGGCTTGTAATGTGTTCATTGTTAAAGTATCATCGACTTCTCTAGAATAATCTACAGTGACAAAAAAAATTTCATTCACATAAAAAGTAATTAGTCTAGAATGTGGTAGAAAAGTGAATAAAGAATAAAAAATTATAAGGCGGTGTAAAATAAATTGACATGCTGTTACTATATATATATATAATTGTAAATTTTAATATATAATATATTAAATAAATTTTACAAAAAAATAAGAATATAAATAATAAAATATAATAATATAAAAATAAATAGATTAAGAAAAGATAAGTTTTGTATATACAATAACAAATTATCAAAAAATAAATATAGTTAAAAATTGATAATTTTTTTTGTGTATTAAATCTCTTATATAAAATATATTTTTATTAATTTTATTTAATTATATTATTTTTTAAATAAAATTTTAAAGAAACGCATCTATAATTTTTGTTTATATGTGAATATTTAATATTAAAAATTAATTTGATCTATTCTTGAAACAACTAAGTTTTTATTTTCAAACAAACGTAAAAAAAATTTATTTTATTTTGAAGAGTACCACTTCTTAATTAATTAAAAAGTTACATAATATCTTTTTAAGCTAATATTTTTTTACACGATTTAATTCTGTGAATATTAACAATCAATTTTCTATATATAGTATATATATATACACACACACACACGCTTAGTCATCATTTTGTGTGTGTACAATAAAGAGTGAAGCAAGAGTGAGCATATGTTATTGTTATCTCAAACAATCAAGATCTCAAATAATCTTGTGTTATGTAAAAAAACCAACCATTTCAATATCAACTTATTTTTTTCTCATAGACGCGCAGAAGAAAGGAAACATTTATTATAAATATAAGAAAATAAATTATAAATATTTTTTTTTTTGAGATCAAGTTATATATTTACTCCAAATCATAATGTATTCTAGCTTAATTTGAAAAAATATCTTTCAATTTAGAGGGTTATATGATTTACTTTTTGACAAATTTATTGACATATAAACTTGTATAAATTAACTCATAAATTTGACAATGCTTTAATTTTTACAACTCGTTGACATATGAGTAGAATATGCTAATTCAAATATCATATTCTCTTACAAATTCGTATTATCCAATTTCATTTAGTTTTCAATTATTCTTATTTTTTATTTATTAACTTCAAGCATGCAGCACAACAGCTCTGTAATTCTTGGAATCCTTTTAATTTCTTCAGTCACCTAAGACTCTCCAAGTAAAAAATTCATCAATATACTTCAATTTATAAGCTTAACTAAGTTATTGATAACATATAGAGAATGGGGAAAAGGCAAACAAGATTGTGTAAGATACCTTTGCCACTGGCGCTGCCATTGAACTTGAGTCCCAATCCACAACATCATCCAATGCTTATAGTTATATCGGAAATCCTGACGCTATCGAAGAAGTAGAAGAACAGAGCCATTTGGAACGTGTTTTACCATGTGAAGCCATCCCATGTACGACATCAGAAAAAGCTGCATGAAACTGCCTTCGCCAGGCATGAAGATAAGCAAAAATATGATGAAACCGAGGTGAACAAATGGAGGTCGGCTCTCGAGAAGTCTGCGAATGTGTAGCTGGCATTTGAAAGGGCAGGTACCAATCATGATTTTCGAGAAAATAATATAATAATATATATGTATGATATAGATAAAATGAATTGTTTGTAATTTATAAATAATTTATTTAATAATAAAATAATATAAATATATCCTTTATATATATTAATGATATTTTTTTATGTATATAAAAGAAACACCTCTTATATATATCTTTGTTTTTGGATTTATTATATCTATTATTTTTTATATAAAAATATCATTTTATTAATAAAATATTTAAAAGAATACTACTGTAATATATAAAATAATTTTTATATAATCAAATTAGAAGAATAGGTAAATCAACACTTGCTGGAGCTCTATATAATAAGATTGCTCCTCAATTTAAACATCTATGCTTTCTTGCCAATATTAGAGAAAATTCCATCCATTATCTTGCGAGGAATCTACTTTCTAGAACAATTTGGGAGAGGGGTGACAGATTGGAATTTGACAAAAGTACAATCCCAATTATAAAAGACAGGCTCCATAAAAAGAAGGTTCTTCTCGTACTTGATGACATAGATAAACTGGAGCAGTTACTGGCACTAGCAGAAAAATCCAGTTGATTTGGTTGTGGCAGTAAAATTATTATAACAACAAGGAATAAGGAATTACCGTTAAAACATAAGGATGAAACAAAATACGAGGTTAAGGAATTAAATCAACACCAAGTTGCTGAGTTGCTCAGATTGCAGGCCTTTGGAAAGAATAATGAATTAGATCCTGAATATGCCAATGGACTTCCATTGCTTTTGGAAAATTTGGGATCCAACGTGGGTGCTCATCGAACAGTACAAGATTGGGAAGGTGCTTTAGATATGTACGAAAGAATCCCAGAAAAAAATGTTCGCAAGATTCTTAGAGTAAGCTATGATGGCCTACAGGAAATACAGCAGAAAATTTCCTTGACATTGCTTGTTTTTACGAAGGATCCAGTCTCGAACATGTAACAGATAGGTTGCGCAGCATCCATAATTTTCATCGCCCAGAATTTTGCATGAGTGTTGATCAAAATAGTTTTTTGCAAATGCAGGAGCATAATCAAGACATGGGTCGAGAAATTGTAAGACAGGAATCAACATCTCAGAGCCTGGCCAACGTTGTAGATTATGGTCCAGAAAGGACATTTGTCATGTTTTAAAGACAAATACGGTACGTACGTGTAGACTATATTACTTTTTAGAGATTATTAATTTAAAGACTTTAGAATTAGAGTCAGATTTTTCACTTTCGTTTCCTTTTTCTTTGGGCTTCACACTCAAGTTAGCTGCGTTTAATGTTAAAATGGACTGGGAGGGAAAAGCATTTCAGAAAATGACAAATCTGAAAGTGCTCAATCTTATAGGAACAAGATTTTCTACAGGGCCCCAAAGTCTTCTAAAGTCTTCGTGCTTGTTTTATATGTTCACTTGTCTCGTATATATACTACTTACCAAATTATGGAAAATAATTAAAACATATAAGCTAGCTAGTTTGGTAAAATTAACGATTTTTATAAATTATATATATATTAAAGTTTTTTCATTCAAAATTTAATTTAAAGAAGCAAGGTTTTATAAATTATATATTTATTCTTCGAAATTTCACTGAACTTTTTATTTAGTTCTTTTACCATTTTTTTCCTTTGCTTTCAGAAAGGAGGACCTATAGTTAAATATTTTGTAAATGGATTCTTATCGTCAACCTGCTTTGTGATTCTGTTAATTAAATCGAAATGAGCAACTCTATCTTGATTAGGGATCGATGAAATGTAAATTAGTCCCTGTATACATTGGCCATATTTTCTGAAATGATAATAAGTCTCAATATATTTTCTATAAGAATAAAATTCAAAATAAATTCAATTTAATCTTTTTCTATCTAGAAGATTATCTATACAAGCAATAAATTGAATGTGTATCTTAATCAATGTTTGAAGTGTTGAAAATTCTTGTTTCTCTTTTTTTTTTTTTTTTTTTTGCATGCTTTGATAGTGACGAGAGACATTTTCCTTTACGTTACTTTCAAATCCTTTTGAAATAATTGATCTTTTATTGAAAGAAGAGACAAAGGAATTTTAATCCTATCTAATTTTAATTTAATTTTTTTAAAAATTTGGTTGAGAGTTTTGATGAGAATAGAATAAGGTGATTATTAATAAAATGATATGAGGTAAGAATGTTCAAAATTAAATCAAACTAATTAAACTAAACTAAATCAAATCACAGAGATTAGAAACTGAACAACATAAAAAATGATTGGTTAATTTGATTTGGTTTTTAAAGTGGCAAAACTAATGGTTTGGTTCGATTATCGGTTTATAATTTATTTTTTTATTTTAACCAAATCAAACCAAATCATTTCTCTCTCTCTATTATATATATACACACACCTCTTGATAGTAAAAATCAGAACGTCTTTATAATTATATTATATAATTATTAATTATTATTTTTTAAGTAATTATGGATATATAGTACATACTTTGAGAGATAAAAATATTTAATATGATTTTATTAGATAATATAATTAATTAGTTGTAAGATTTTTATTACTTATTAATATTATTAAGATTTTGATTCAAAAATTTATAATTGATTATTTAGTATAATATTAAAGTTTTAAATATTTTAGAATTATTTTTGTAATTATTATTTTAGACTTTATAATATATAAAACATATTAAAAAGTTAGAGTTTTTTTTAATATATTTTAAAATGAAAACGTCAAATTAGTATGAACTAAACCAACTCTAAAACCGTATCAAACCAAATTTAAAATCAAACTAAACCGATAAGTTTCACTCATTTTAAAAATCGATTATATTAATTTTGTTTCATTTCAAGGCAGAATGGAATCAAACTAAACATTTGAACATCTCTTATGTGGAGTGAGATGGAGTAGAGTAGGTTACACAAACCACTCTCTATTAGTTGATATTACAATATGATTAATGAAGTGAGGTGGTTTAAAATGTTAAAATTTATAAATTATTTCAAACCTTTTAATTTTGAGGATTTGAAATTCAGGTTATTTAATAATTTAAGGTAATTTACAAATCATCATAACTCACCTCATATTATTTGCTTATTAAATATTTAACCAAAAATTAAGACCTCTAAACCACTTTAATCCATCTCACAACACTCTTAAACCATACTCCCAACTAAGCCCTAACACCCCAATAGCTATCACATTGAGCTTTCTTTTGGTTTAGAATCAACCTAATTAATTACATAGGCCACACTAATTATTAGATGAATCTAACATTTTCTATTGTTCAAAAGTAGATAATATATATTTTTTTAATTTTCTAAAATGATCTAATTTTAATTTATCACGATTTTAATATAAGTTGAAGTAAAACAAAATATATGAAATATAAATTTAATGAAAAGTACACTGATTCTAAAATAAAAGTAAAAATTAAAGATCATTTCATACAACAAGTTATAAGTTTTAAATATTTGAAACCTATAATACAAAATAATGGAAAAATATAATGAAACCAAAATCATAGATTTTAGGTTGGATGGATAAAATAGAGAAATATTTTAAAAGTGTTATTTATGATAGAAAAGTACTGTTCAAACTAACTATTGCAAAGTTATAAAATCTTTATTATTATATGATATTGAATGTTGGATGATAAAATGTTAACATTAGCAAAAATTTAATATTGCAGAAATAAAAATGTTAAGTTTGATGAATTGACACACTAGAAAACATAAAATTAAGAATGATTGCATTTGAGAAAAAGTTAGAATAGCATGCACCTATCATAAAGAAAAAAAGTATTTTAAGTGGTGTGATTATGTACAAAACAAACCATTAGAAACTCCTATATAATAAATTAACTAGATA
Organism: Senna siamea; assembly: GCA_031216115.1. Classification (NCBI taxonomy): domain Eukaryota; kingdom Viridiplantae; phylum Streptophyta; class Magnoliopsida; order Fabales; family Fabaceae; genus Senna; species Senna siamea. Next base: position 31,543,898 of record CM062354.1, on the reverse strand, counting down.
AAAAATAGTGCAATAACTTAATATATAAAAAGACCATAGAAAATAATATGATAAATTATTTAGATAGTTCTAACAATAAATAATCTAATCATATAACTAACTCAATATAAAATATATTGATATTGCTTAATCTATATAATTGACTTACATAATAAAAAAATATTTTGTTTGTTTTTGTTCTAATTTAAAAAAAAACAAGTACATATAAATGTGTTATATTTAAGTGTACATCTTGTGTCATTTCATCTGTACGTTAACTAATGAAATTTAACTACTTATTTTTATTTTATTTATTATCTAAACTCTTTACTTTAAAATATAAAAAATTAGATAAATATTATTGATTTACATACAATTCACGTAGTGGGTGGCTGATGGATGCAGCAGCCTCGAAACTTTTGCAGTGGGTGGCATCAATTTGCCATCCCTTGAAATTTTTGATCTTGCGGGATGCTATAAACTTGCAAAATTTCCAGAAATATTAGGAAAAAAGAAAAATATAAAAACTCTTATTCTGACTCGTAATGCCATAGAAGAACTACCAGAATCAATTGAAAAAATGGTTGGGCTTGAATGCTTACATCTAAGTTGACAAAACTCGTGAGATTCGAAGCTACATATTGTGGGCTGTTTAAAAGGTTCAAAGGTCATTTCCTTGAAAGAATATTGAGCGCAGTAAATACTGAGCTGGGACACTCCAGTAATGTCTCAAGACTACATCTAAACGAAAATGATATTGGTGATGAATTACTTCTCAAAGTTCTTACTTTGTTCCCAAATTTACAAGTTCTAGACCTATGTAGCAGTAGTTTCACAGTGCTTCCAGAATGCATAAAAAAATGTTGCATTTGAAGAGAATTAAACTGAACGAGTGCAAGCAGCTTGGAGAAATCAAAGGTATACCACCAAACATAGAAGTATTCTCCGCGACTAATTTCACGTCGTTGACTTCACGCGCTACAAGGCCATTATGGAGTCAGTTTTTTCTTTTTTTTTCACTTTCAACTTTCTCACAATATCAATTGTCAGTTTATAGTTATATTCTAATTTTGTCATTCAGTACGTACAGCCATTGCATAAGACCGGAAACAAACATTTTATTCTACCAGGAAAAAGGATACCAAAATGGTTCCACATTCGGAAAAGGGGAGATTCAGTGTCTTTCTTGTTTCGTAAGAAATTCCCTGAAATCGCCATCTGTGCTGTTTTTGATGTTAGAAGAAGGGGCTTTTGCTCTTTCACATTTGAATTTGAAATCCTCATCAATGGTCGTGCGTACCGAATTATTACGGAATCCGATCAATTAAAGACTGAGACAGATCATGTATATCTATTTAATCTAATGCACCGAAGTCGAACTTGGAAGTTTGAAATAAAAAGTGAAGATTACATGTGAGTGAGATGGTTATTCAGATTCAGGAATAGTTTCAAATGTCTTGGGTTTTGTAAAGTGGATGGGAGTTTATGCCTATAATGAAGAAAGTTGCACGGGAGATGTGGATTGGGACATAGGTTCGGAAACTGAGAAGGGCAATCTTAGTCCACTTCATTTGGCTTATAGTGAAAGTAGTAGGGAAGATAATAGCAAAATCACTCTAGCTAGTCCTGAAAGATTACCATTCTTACTTATTTGACTTATGTTCTTCTATTTCTGGATTGCAGATTCCTTTGCATACAGCTATTATTTACATGATATTACAAGTGATGATGATGAAAAATCAGACGCCAAATCGAGTAAAGGGAAGAAGGCAGAGGATGCTTCTGCGTCTGGGATCAAGGCCTTAGAAGAAAATGAGATTTTGAAAGGGAAAGTTCTTTCCCTAGAAAATCTCTTGAAAGAACGAAAGAAGAAGGTAGAGGAGGAAGACAGCAATGGTGAGGGTTCGGGCTAGGACAACTCTGATGATGGTTAAGTCATGGGATCCTTGAGAATATTTATTTTTGTGACTCTTTCCGCCCTTTCTTTTAAGGTTCTAAAATGGATATCTATATCCTTGTTTTTCTGATATAAATGTCTGAGCTGAATAGCATCCCCTGTAGTTTCATGACTTGTAATAGTGCCACCAAGACTTGACTAATAGCCAATGGGATCGAGAGCTCTCAATTCATGACGCCCCATCTTTTTCATTTTCGATGCTAATGTTACTAATTAAATTGCTTATAACACATACTTGAGTCTAATGAAAGGATTATTGTTCTGACAGTGTCAAGGTTGCCTTCAATAAAAAAATATTTGTAAAAAAAAAATTGTTTATAGCACATGACTAATGAATGCGAAACTTTGTAGATCTTATTAACCCCCTTGTTTCTCCGAGTTATTCAGTATTTCATTGAAATCCCCTAGACAGAACCATGATACATTATCCTCAAGAGAAAACCTTCTTATCTTGTCCCAAACTTTCATCTTTAGGTGATCTTTAGGAGGACTGTAGACAAAGGTAAAGTAAGCAATGTCACTTAGCAGATTAGAGTGACCACTCTAGCATGAATGAAGTTTCTAGAGCTCGAAATAAACTGTATGTCAATTTCATCCTCCCACCACAATGCAAGGCCACCGGCCAACCCAACAGGATTTTCATACGAAGATTCTTAAAGTTGAATCTTATCTGTCTTATTTTCTCTATCTTTTTGTGCTCTTCATCTTTGTCTCCATAAGGAAAAAAAAAAAAAAAAAGGAGGGTTTATACCTTCTGCATATATCTTTTAGCTCCTTTACTGCCAAGGCAAACCTTAAACCTCGACAGTTCTAAGAAAGACCAATCATGACGTCTAGGTGATTGTTTTAGGACAACCACCCAAACCTTCAGGCTCAACTTCCCTTTCTCTCTGCCATACCTCCTGCACTGAACTCAAACATCCCATCCAGCTTTCCTTCATTTCTCCAACATCCTTCTTTGACTGGTATGTCTATCAAATTAAGCAGCCTTTGATCTCCCATATTTTAGCTATTCCTCTTGGCCCTGCCTCCCTGTTTTTTCTTTATACTTCCAGCTTTCCTGCACTCAAAACCACTTTATTCTAACATCGACAGCGAGTCCCAGTCCTTTTCAGTTTCTTCCCTTTGGTTGGGCTGTTATTATCTTCTTCAGTCCTCTTGATCAAGAGTCTCTTCAAGTTTGGCATAATGTCACTTTCCTCAATGAGCTTAGAAACCATGAAGTCATCCACCATTTTGTATTCTTCCGGTAGCCCAAGTGATTCGGGATCAATACATTCCCAAAACTCCTTGCCCGATTTCTTTGGGCTTTTTATTATTATTCTAAGAGAACTTCTTTTTTCAAACCTTACCACTTCTATACATAAGTACGCTTCTACTAATGACTGCACCTTACATTTGACTATATTTTCCACTCTGGATCTACTACATTGTCCTTTCCCTGTCTTCTTTTCCTCATTTTTCTGAATTTTCTGAATTTTGCTCCTCACAATGATGTCATCTTTTCTGTTTACTACTTTGGCATATGACTTCATAACTTCCTTCTTCTCCCCTTCCTTATCCTTGTTATGATCCCTTTTTATTCTGTCATCAACTCCACTGAACACAACAGGATCACCATCTTTTCCCCCATTCAACCTTATGTCATTCAAATCCTCCTCTTCCTCTTCCTTCTTTAAATTCATCCTCATATCAAAAGTTACAGAATCCTCCTCATTGTCCACTTGGATGGTATCTCTCTTGTTCCTTGCTAGAGCAGTTCCTAACCATGATGCATCAGATCCTCCACTTACCACTATCTTCTCTTTCTTACATCCTTTATTGTCATGTCCAATCACGCCACAGTTGTAGCAAAAGTGCTGCATCTTCTCATACTTCACCATAATCCATATCTTTGTCAATCCCGGCCGAGGCACCCACACGCCAGATAACAGAGGTCTTCTAGTATCAGTCATAACCCTTGCCCTCAAGATATTAGAAGTATAATTTTAATTAAGAGATGTGAAAAATGATTATGTTAAGAAATACACTTTTCCGTAATTGTTTATATCTTTATTATTAATTTTTTTAATTAAAATAAAATATATAATTTTTTTTAAAAAATAGAACTAATATGTATAAGAGAAATAAGTTATATAAATTAATTATCCACGTTTTAATCTTTGATTAAAAAACTTGATAATAAAAATATAAAAAATATATCTAAACTTTTTCTTTATGTTAATAGCAATGTAAAAACTGGGTAAATTTAATTTTTAGTGAATATGATTGTAATTTTGGAAGAAAAGAAACATAGTGTTAGTCCCAATGAATCAAGATTATGTTTAAGATTGTTTTTTTTAATTCTTTAAAGTTATTTTATAAAATTAATTTTAAGAATTCATATTAACATTATTTTCATCCATTTATATAAATGTTATTAATAAAAAGAATTTTTTTGGTTTTAAAAAACTGAAATTAATAATATTTTTTAATTATTTTTTATTTTTTATTTCTTAAGCACATATTCTATTTTTTTATTTTTTGTCAAAAATAATTATTCAAATTTTTTTTTATTTTACTATTTTAAAAACTAAAAATAATTTTTAAAAGATCTATTCAAATATGCCCAAAATTTGTGTAATATTATATCAAGCTTAAAAAAACCTAATGTAATTTTATAAACAATAGTGATACCTATAACATCTGCTTCTAATATGATAAAGAGATGTCTGTTAATTGCAAATCAAATGCTTGTGTATATTGCATTAGTTGCATATAGTTGTATTAGTGCAGGGACTTAGTTGTAAGAGATGAAAGTTAAGCTAAAAGTATGACTAAGGACCCAATTGAAAAGGAAAATTTCAATCAAGCAAAAGTTGTAAAATAACTCAAGGACTAAAATGCAAATACTTAAACTACACTAAAACCCTAACTGAACCTTAAACACCCTCATATCACTCAAGCTTCAGCCAACTTAGAGAGAGGAGGAGAAGGGTGAGTAGAGAGAAAGAAGGTGACTTAGGGCAAGAGAGAAGGGCATTTGACTTGAAGGAAGGCCAAATTTAAAGCTAAGGAAGTGTTCTACAACTATAAAGGCACCGTTTAAACATCATATACACATCCAACTACAAGAAAATCTAAGGTAGCAGCAAAACTTAAACCTCTCTTTCATAAAAAGTTTGCTCTTAACTAAAAATGATGCTTATGAATGTTTTAAGTTGTATGGGGATTTAAAACTTGCATTCTCTATATTTTAAATATCTATTAGGTATTGCTTGCTGAATGGATGTGCTTATTATGCTTGTAAATGATGTTTGAAAGTTGAGTTTTTCCTTAGGAGTAAAAATAAAGTTCAATCTATGTGTTGAGTGAAATGTACTTGGAATACAGGCTATTTATTGATGTAAATGATGTATAGATGTTAGCATTGGGTTTATAAACCATTGGCATGAGTTGTAATTATGTTTTGGGGCTAAAATTTTGGCTATATCAGAAGTTTTTATGTAGAGCAGAGCACTAGCATCCGACTGCCAACCCTGGAAGTCGACTATCATGTTCTTCATTACCCAAAAACACATACCCAAAATGCATTAGTCGACTACTAGACTTTAGCAGTCGACTTTCAGGCTCATAGCGAACTAGTAGTCGATTGTCAGGCCTGGAACAGTCGACTGGTTATTCACGGGTTGGCTTCCCATTTTAGATAGAGAACTAGCAATCAACTACCAATGAGAGAATAGTTGACTGCCAACCTGAAATGGAAGGAGATGTACTCTATGCCTTGATTTTGATAGAAAATTGACCCAAAACCTCACCCAAACACAAGATTGAAACTTGGGATGTATTGGTAACATGTAACATTTGAGTTATGACTTACTTGGACATGATGATCCTTGTAATAATCACATTGGACATGGTGATCTTTGTGATAGTTAAAGAAAAAGAAAGGAATCCATGAAAGGGAAAAAAGAAAGGAGTATTCCCAAAGTATGCATTAGGATAGATAGGCTCATAATCGAGTGACCAATTGTCAGTATGGGACAACCGTTAGGTTCACGATTATGCCATGAATTAGGATGGTTAAGCATTAACTTGAACTTAAATAGCTTTGAAAACGCCGTAATGGTTATGAACTCTAAGTTAGTGCAATTTTCAAAGCCATTAAAGTAGACACGTACTTAGAGTTAAACATAATCATTGTGTAAGCCGAATTGTCTTAGTATATACCTTAGTGAATAGTATACTGAGATATGATCCCATGAGTTAAACAAGCGGTCCCTTATGGGATAGAAAGGAAAATAGATTCCCTCTGTATAAGGAATGATCTACTGTAAGGGCAGTGACCACATCATGAGCAGTCCCTTATGGGGTAGAAAGGGAAATAATTCCTACTGTATGTGAAATGTTCTACGATAAGGGCAGTGATCACACAGTACTTGGATCCACTGGAAAACGCTTTAGATAGTACAAAGAAAAAAATATGGTGGCTAAATAGTCACAAAGTTATGTATGGATATATGAAGTGGTACGTGGAGGTAGTCGCTGGGCGGCACTCCTAAAACTTTCAATGTATATGTATGATTCCTGTTACATTTTAAAGATGAATATGTTGATGTTACCATATGATGAGAAGAAAGTTTTATGATAGAGTATGATATTGAGATGACATCCCATAATGATTTAATTTCACATATTTTAAAGTGCATGCATACACTTAAGCACCAATCATGAAAATATAATTCATGCATTGTATCTTGATAGTACATGTTATGTTTTGAATGTTGAGATGAGAATGCAGAGTATTTCCATATAACTACGGTAGTACAAGTCAGCATATTTTAAAATAGGTTTATTTGCTACTGAGATTCAATTCTCACATGAATGTTGGTATGTATCAGATCTGTAGGTACCTAGCTGGAGATGGAGGTAATATGAGGAGAGATACCCTCCATGAGTATTTTGAGGAAGTATAGTGAATAGCTTAGGCTTTTACTTTAATGAGCTAGCCTTCATTATTTTTAAAGAAGTGTTAACATAATTGGTCTCATGTATAGCCTATAGCATATGTATGACCATAGAAAGTGACTAGATTAATTAGTGAACATTTGGATGGGACCATGAGTGACAAGGATGTTATCTCGATGCCCAATAGTTATTTTATGTTAATTATGAAAGTAATTATGCATGTTACTTGTATATCTAGCTAGAGTAACTTATATATCATATTATTTTATTTCGCTACGAGATTGAGTGCAAACCTTAGAATAGAGACTTGACCCAAACCTCACTTCAATAATTAACTTGTAAAAAGTTTTAAAATTTTACTCAAGTAAATACAACAGTAACACACTATTATTATAATATTTATATATTATATATTATATCTTTTAAAAAACTTAAAGGAACCTTAAGTTAAAAGGGTGTTGTAGACATTACAATACCAAACATTATCTCATTAAATTTTAAGAGAAATTAGTTTTTTTTTGTATATCTCCCTTAGTGCATATTGCACAAAAAATAAAGTAAAAGTAAGTGTTTTGTGGATGTGGTAGAAAATGCCCTCCCCACTATAGTCAACATAAAAGTAAAGCATCTATTGAGTCTGTAACCAAGTTGACATATATTAATATGAATATGAATATTGAAGCAATCATTCTAGTAAAGTGGAGTTCAAATCAATTTTATACAAAAGAAGCAATCATTCTTTTTGGTGATCAGCACCACCTGCAAACTAATTTTGGGCATCAATTCTACAAGTAAACTAACTCATTATCAAATAAAGCTAACATTAATTAATCATTGAGTTGATAGTTTATATAACAGTAGTAGATAGGTTTATTAAAAGGAAAAATACTTAAGTATATTTTTTATATTTTTATCATTAAGTTTATTAATCAAAACTAATATGTATATAATTTATACAACTAATTTTTTATAAGTAGTTTTTTTAAAAAATTATCTATTTTATTTGATTAAAAAATTTGATTATAAAAATATAAGTAAGTGTATATAAGTCTAATTCTTATTAAAATTGAGGGAGAGTAAGATGTATTTAAATTTTTATTCTAATCCTTTATTCTTGTCCTTAAGATTCATGAATGTTCATATAAAAAATTTGCATTAATTTATCAAAATTGAAGGTACAAAAGAAAAAACATCTCCGTAATGATTTTCAGAGATTATTATAATCAAATGGTTAACAATTCTCTCCACTTGTTTGTTCATAGTTAAATTAATAATCAACTTGTAAGTAGAGATAGCAAAAGTCTTTGAATTCAAAGATTCTAACGACTCCATTTAGGAATATGAATTTGATAAACTTTTTTTGGGAATCAACAAGTCATGTCATGTCTCTATTTTTTATTATTTATATTAATTAAAAAAATAAAGTAAATAACGTGATAACCTTAAAAGATAATAGAATTTCAAAATCTTCTCATTCCTTCTTTCACTCACTACCTTATTTAAGAGTTCTAAAATTCGAATAAGTATTTTATTATATTTATAGATTTATAGATTGACTATTTTTTACTAATATCTTTTTAAAAAATTAATGAAAAACTTTTTTTAACATTTTTTGCTAATGTTTAAAAGACCCTGCACGTCCTCAAAATTAATCCCCATCCTTTCGAGAAGGCAAAATTGTTAAAAAAAATCAATTTTAAAAGATGATAAAAAATTTCATTAAACTTTCAATTTTTTCAATATACCTTATATTAAAATTGTTATCTGAAAACTTGTCCACACCAACAAAATTAAAGGAGTATTTTATACAGAATCAAAAGTTTAAGAATTTTTTTTATAAATTTTTTAAAGTTAAGGGAGTAAATTGTATAATTAACTAGGCTTTTTTTTTAGCAAAAATGTTAAAGAATAAGGTATGTTGCACAAAAATTTGAGAAATAAATTTTATAGCCCCTAGGTTAGTAGAATTTACCTCCTAAATTTAAATATTAATAAAAGATTCATTTGACTTTCAATTTTGTTGAATATATTTCATTTGTTAACAAATATTTCTGCCAATAACTACAACTAAAAATGTGTAATTGATTAATTACCTTATCAATTTTAAAAATTTAACAAAAGAAGCCTCAAACTTTCAATTCTATCAACATACTCACCAAATTTTTAATTTTGGGAATTATACTCCATTAATTTTGTTTATGAGGACAGTGCTTGGATAAAAATGCACAAAATTGAAAGTTTGAGAGTGAAAAGTATAAACTATAAGTTGAGGGAATTTTTTACATTTTAGATTGGAAAATACCAACTTATCATGATATAATTAAAAAATTACAAATTATTTTTTTAGTTCTTATAATTTTATTTAATTTTTAATTTATTTTTTATAATTTAAAAATGTATAACTAAGTCTTTACAATTTTTAAAAGAATTTAATTTAGTCTCCGCTATTAAACTTTTATTAGAATTAAGCTAAATTTTAATGATGTGGCCAATTTATATTATATTATTATTTTAAATATATATATATGATTTGTTTCAACCAAAAAAGAAAATAATGAATTAAAAACAACTCACATATATATGACATAGGATAAGTAATTTGAATAAATTAATGAGTCATATTAATAAAATTAAGTAAAATATTGATGACAATTTAAGGACAAGAACTAAATTAAAAAAAAATAAAATTAGAAAAATAAAATAAAAATTAATTAAAACTATAATGATTAAAAAATATTAAAATGTACATAACTCACTTTAATAAGTCATGTGCAAATAGAATTCCTTCAAATTTTATAATTTATACAAAAAAAAATTATTTATTAGTTTTTTTATTCAAAACTCTAACATAAGATAATAACATCAAATTATTTAAGAGATTTTTTCAAATAAAGCATAAAATTCATGAGTTTTTTTGTTTACACAAAACTAAAAGCTTTGAGTAGTTGTTTGCACAAATTTTAAAATTTTAAAAAAAATTTATATTTTAGTACGATTTAATTTTATTGACGTATCACTATTTTATTAAGATTTTAGATAAAAAATTAATAAATTTTCTTTTACATAAATTATGAAGTTTGAAAGTTTGTAGATTAATTTTGTTAAGTGAGATGATTTCTACATTTTAACTTAAAAGAATAATTTAACTTTAAAAATAATTATACTTTTTATTTCTTGCAGTTGAGTTGGTCGCCATCCAAACGCAATTACCATAAACTAATAAAGCGACCTAATACCATTTCGATCAGAGTTGTTCAGAAGGAATGTTTACATAAATACAAACCCACCAATGCCTTAATGTCCTCTAATTGTAAATATATAATTCTAATTTGTTTCCACGCAGTGTCAGTCTGTCTCAGTCTCTGTTCGTCTCTTTGAAGGAATGCTTTAGAGTTTAGATTACAATCACATTTTTTAATTTTTTGCTTTTATGATTTTCAGCTGCAAGCTCACTGTCATTCTCTGGGCAGCTCTCAAATTCAATGCTCTTTAGGGTTCATTTGATTATGAATTGAATTATGGTGGAGCTTTGTGCTTGCTATTGACTGACTCTGCTTCGTGGAATTGCTAGCACTGTGTTTTTTTATAGTAAGAACCATTAGCCATATGACTCTGGACGTGAGTTTCATACCTGTTCTTTTTTTGGAAATTATAAATTCGAGGCTGACAGAAGTGAGAAATAAAATGATTGGAATAGTTGAAATTATTCTTCTTCAAAGAAATCTTTTGTGGGCACTGTTTTGGATAAAGCTTTGTTTCAGCTCGGTTCATGTTATGCATCACGATGAATTCTGGCAAAAAGGATTCTGGGTTTTTAATACCATTTCTCAAATACAAGATTCTGTGTTTTTTCATCTACTCAATAGGGCATTTCTGGAATATCATTGGTTTTCTGCTTCATTATTGCTTTACGATTTATCGTGTGCCTTTAGTCGTAGTGATTTAAAGCAGCCAACATATCGGTTATTTTATCAATTAGTGCAAGAAAGAGACGCAAGCATGCAAATATTCCTTTGCGTTTCTGTGATTGTTGCTTGTTCAGTTCTCTTTGAAGATCCTTTACTCACAAGTGTCGCTCTTTGCTAAATGTCAGCTGTTTTCCTTGTTGAAAATTATGATCTAACAAACTTGCTTTACGCCTCTTTCCCTTGAGGAAGTTCCCAACTTCCCGTTGTGGTTGCGTAATTGAGCCTTGCTTTTCAGTTCTCACTATTGACGTTGCGGTCTTGTGGTTAGTGTAATGGGCTGCACGGAAATTCATAACTTTTAAAGTTTTATGATTCATTATCATGCTAGGCCGGTGTTAACTTTTGAAGCCTTTTCTCTTCCCATCATAATATAACATTGACACACACAACACTTGTCATGTCTCATGCCGTACTTGTGATGTTGTTGCTTTTATATGTATTTCTTTTTGAAGTTCAAGTCTTGTGAATATTTTGTGCACAGTTTACTGGAACTTTGATCCTGATCAGTCAACCACCAGGGTGAGGGATAAGGTTAGTTAGATTAATTCGTGGTTCTTATTTTTAATTGAGGCTTAACATAAAGAAAAATTTCCACTCATGAAAATGAGGATAAAGAAGAGAGCATCATTAATGCTGATTTCTGAAATAAATATATGTCAATTTCAAAAGAAAATGGAGAGTTCTAGCAGAAGTTTTTTCCCTTATGCTGCTCGTGAGTAACGTACTACCTCATCTTGGTTGAAAATTAGTCATGTTTATGGCTTTCTTACTGTTAACGTCTGAGGTTTCTCGTAAGTGTTGTTTACCTTCTTTTGAGTTTTGGTATAATAGATCATTATCTGTCACTGTTTTATATTCATGGCACTGTTGTTCCCAGAACTTTTTCCTTAAATAGTTGAATTCTTGCTTCTTGATGCCAGAGATAATAATATATACTCATTATATACAAGGAAACGAAAGTTTCTAGGAAATGATTTTTTTCATTGAATCTGTATCAGCAGGTATAATAGGCCTCACAATATGGGCTGCCTGGTGTCAACTCCAAAGGATTCTGGCGGAAATAGAAGGAGGCTGGGAAGTATTGGTGAAGTTTCAGTCTATGTTCCTGGTCTAAGAATTCCTAAGCCTGTTGATTTTGCTCAGTATCTTGGTGATTACTTGTCCAAGAATATAGTGGAACGCCTATCTGCTCTCAGAACTCGTGTAGTTGTAATGGCTGGCCAAGAAGGTCCTACAATTACAAGAACCAAAAGAAAAAGTTCCACTCAACATGGTTAGTTGTAGAAGGATGGAGAAATTTTATAATAAAGAAGTTACCTAAATTTATTGATGCATCAAATGGTTCCATCTACGCAGGAGGTTCAACATTGGCTGATCTTCAGCAGGCTCTTGAAGACTACTTGCCAGTTCTATCAGGGTTAGTTAAACATGGTAAGCATGTTTAGCCCATTTGTACTTGAAGTGTACTTTCTCTAGGCTGTGTCTTGATTTTTGTTAAATTATCTTTATTGTGCAGGAAGTCAGCTACAATATAAAGTACAATTTGTTTGGATTAATCAGGAGGATGATGCAGCGGTAATTCCTAGTTTATTTTTATAATGTATACATTTTTCTGGTTTCAATTTGAACATTTCTTACTAGTATAATGAACGCTGATCGTTATTTTTTTGGTGTGATTTTTTTTATCATTTTTGTAGGTAACAGCCATGTCAAATGCTTGGTATGAGGTGTTGTCAGTTTTGCACTTGATGGCAATGCTATCGCTACCACAGGCCAATTTATTACTTCTTCCAAGAACATCAGCCGATGGTTTTCACCCAAAAGTATCAGAAGGTATGTAATACTGCAAATTTTCTTTTACACAATAACCACAAAATTTCTGTTACACAATAACCTGTTCCTTGCCCCTTTCTCTCTATCTATTTTGTAGAGAAACTAGTCACAGAAAGTGTGACCTTATCTGTCAGCTGTATTTGTGTCCTCTTGTGAAATATTCTTTTTATGATTTATTCCATAGGTTTTTAATTTGTTTTTGTGCTTCTTTGGATATATATCACATTCATTATATATTTTTAACTTGTGTTATCTCTTTCTTGAGAAATTATTTTAATCACTGGTAATTACTACTTACTCACTTTTCTTCTTGGCGTTTGAATAGAGATGGATTTCTCCCTCTTTCTCTCTATGTGCCTTTGTTTGCTTTTTTATCTTATTCCTTCATTATCTCTTTGTTTGGTGGTTTTTACCCTTAACTAATACACCTGAGATACATGTACCACATATACAGAAAAGAAGTATATAAAGTTCTTTTTTTTTTTTTTTTGGTGTGTGTCGAGTTACTTTTATTTTGGAAATTAAAGGAAATTACCTTGTTATCTAAAAAATAGTGTGAAGTCTGCAGTAATCTTATTATTCTCTTGCTGGTTGTATTGAGTTTATTCACATGGTTGCCTACTGCAAGTTTGGTCCTGCAATGAATTTAACTTTTTGGTACTTAATAACAGAAAGCAGACGAGCTTCTGTTAATGTCTTCTTAAAAGCAGCTGGATATCTGGACTGTGCTGTCAGACATGTTCTTCCACAGTTGCCTGCTGAACTCAGGTTCATACAGATATAATGCAACAGAAGGTTGCCCTGTTTTTTGGTAATCTCAACGTGTTCTTTTAATGTTTATTTCTCTTCTTACTTCTGATTCTGATTTTAGGAGAAATTTACCAGTAGACCTAGCAGAAGGGGTTCTTCGCGCACTCTGTCTACAAGCATTAGGGCAGGTATTGACATGCTCATTTGTATGGACCTAAAGAAGGAGAAATGGCTCTTAATGGTCATCCTGCATGTTTAAATTGGAAGACACATTGCCTAGAATTAAGAACTAAGACCTGCCATCCCTTATATGTGATATTTAATGACCAAAGGCTCAAAATTATGTCTTGTGTCTAATGGTTGAAAATTTATATATCCAGACCTGTCTTGGTCCTTCTCCCAAGTCCTAACAGCTTAAGCTTTTGGGATGAATGGGTTCTTGACATAATATCAAAGCTTCTATAACCAAGCATTTAAGATTTTGATCCTTGCTGCTCCATTCTCCTAATTAAAATTTAGTACAAGGATAAGGTTGGCAAGTGCTTTGTCTACGCTTTAAGCCCAAAGGGCTTTCAACTTTCAAGTGAGGATGTGACAGAGATATATGTCAAAACCATTCCTGCAATCCTGTCTTCTCCTAACTGTTAAAGATAGACTCATGGATTCAAAATGTTATAGTTTCATCTATAGAGGACCCACCCATAAGGGGAAAAATTGTTTTGTGAATGGTATCAATAATACTCTGAACTCTAGAAATGGCAATGTTGAATATGTAGATACCTTCTCTCTCTATTTCATTTCCATTTTGGATTATTTGTTTATTTCTTCCATTATTATTTTAGGGTGTAGATATCCAACTTGGAATGGCAATTGATAGTACCAAAGCCACTCTTGCAGTGAAGCGTAGACTTGCTTGTGAGATGGTCAAGTATTGGCAACAGGTACAAATGCTATGTTTTACATTGTTATCTTGCTCCTATTATATGATTATATCCAGTTGTGAGGTACCTATTCTTGATCAATTTACATTGAGGCATAGACTTACACGTGAGATGGTCAAGTATTCTTTGTTTTCTTTGACTTTTATACATGATTGTCAACTTTATCAAGTTACAGTGTTCTAACTTTTAATGCATATTTAATGTAAGAGAAATACATTCACCTCCCTTACGTTTTTGAAAGTTGAAACCTTACATTCACACCCCATACAGTTTCAATTTGTTCTAGCCCCTCTAGTTTTTAAAAAATTACACAAACCTCCTTTATTTTGAGTTTCCGTAAGTATTAATTTGGCCTTCTGGTGATTTGTACTGCAATGAATTAGCAGGCTATTGAGAATTCCTATGAGGAAAACTGCACAGCTATAAGCTCTGTTAACGATGTTAATAGTGTGGACTGTGGAGCTTTTTGTATAAATTGAAACTAGGTGGTGTGAATGTAACCTTGGGAAATGAATGTATTTACTCTTAGTATGAACTGTCATTTTACTACCAGGGCATTCATATGTTTGCTTTTAGTGCTATGTTGGCTGCTCAATTTAATTTGTCACATGAACTTTCCAATTTGATCTCTCCTGAATATAAGATATTCATATAAGGATATAAACTATGATGCGCTACAAAACCAGATAGCTTCATTATGTTGGTTTCCTTCTTGAAAGTAATCTCACCTTGCTTAGCTATTGCTCAAATAGGTGTACTAGTCTTTGCCTGTGTTTTACTGTATTTCACGTCCATGGGAGTGGTCCTTTAGATTTTGGCTATATACTCATAACCTAAATTTCTTATGGGATTATCTAACTTGTTTCTATTGGTTCAGCTTTTATAACTTTTTGCCCTAAGAAAATTCTTTATTTTAATTACTGTGTGTGTGCATGTCTGTGGTGAATTACTACGGTTACATGGTTGCATTTATTCAACATATAGTAATTCACTTTTCTGTTTATTGTACAGGCTCAGGATAACATTATGAACCTTCCATTAGCCAATGGTTGGGGTGAAAAGCATCGCCTTTCTGTGAAGTGGAAGTATGCTGAATCAAAGGTATATGCTTAAATTAATTTTGTTGGTTACTTGGTTATTTCTATCTTGCTGTTAAGTTATTTTGTCTTAATGTATCATAGTATGTGAAAGGCATTAAACCTCAAAGTGATATGATTGTCGGACTGTAATACTTTAGCTGTTAAAATTTTCACTTCTTCTCCCCCTTTCCCTGCCATAATGATTGTGCATGTGGCATGGTTGCAATTACGTAGGTAGATTATAAAGTGATACTCAATATATGATCAATGCTTTCTTCTTTTAATTTCACAGCCTAAAGAGAGAGCCATAGTATAGAGGAGTTTCCTGGTTTAATGATTTGCCTAGTGAAATTAGATGCAGGTCAACGTATTTGGATCTGATAATTATCCTCTTCAATTTCAAGATGTGGTGTGAAGCATGAGAGGATGAGTGAATTCAATCTTTTATGATGCTTATTTGGTTCTAGGGACATTTGGTTCAATGTTCATGACACATCTGCTTCTGGCTAGTTTCTAAAGTCTGATGAAATGTTTTCCCATTGTAGTGCCTATATTTTGATAAAAGAGTATGATTGAATCTTTACCAGATGTTACCAAATAAAAGATCCAAAATTCCTTTGATATTCTTCCTCCATAATATTATGATCACAATGCTCCATCTCTCAGATATATTATTGTGCATATCTGTTATATATACAACCCTGTCAGGATGTTGGAGTTTGATGATTAACAATTCTGTTGATTTTCTTGATATGTTTATATACAGCAATTCTTGTAAAAAACAAGTTCCTTGCAACTAATGTTGGGAAAAATGTAAATACCTTCCTTCAACTTTAGATAATTTGCAAACACTCCCCACAACTTTCAAAACCAGGAAGTACCTTCTTTTACTATCTCTAGATTTAGATCAATGCCATTAACTGAAATGCTATTTTAAGCTCTTTCATTCGTTAGACGGCATGCTTCCATTATTTAGTTGTAAACCAATAGGAGTGTGTCATGTGACAAATAAGAGTCTAAAGTAGCATCTCAATCAATGGTGTTGACGGGGAACTGGTAGAAAGTGGAGGGAGATAGTTTGCAAATGATGAAGTTGAAAAGGGTATTTGCATTTTTCCCATTAATTTTTATCTATTGAGTAGTATAGTTTGTAGCACATACTTTGATTAAGGAAATGCAAATATTAACTAGGTAATAATTCTCAGCTTGGTTAATGAAATGCACAACCAACAGATTGACTGGTTTTTGTATTTTTGAGGGAGGGTTCTCCAAATAACTTGGGTTCTACCATTTGGTATCAGAGCCTAGTTTGTCGACGATAGGGAGAGGGCTACCTGCGAAGGGTTTTGGCCAGCGGAGGGGCTGACTACAATAGAGTAAAGCAACCCCAAGTGAAGTGTCGCAAAGTGCAGTTGCAGGGACGTCAGCTCTTCAAAGGCAGTGCTATGATGGGGATGAGGATAGTATGGGATGTTCTTAGGGTAGTATGAACTACCCAAGTCCCACATCGAGTAAAATAAGATGGTTGATGGGATACTTAAATGGCTTGGTTCTTCCCCTTCAATAGCTAGCTTTTGAGGGAGGTTCCCCATGTCACAAGTCAATTGGGTTCCATCAATCTCATAGATTGACCATAATTTGATTTTGGTCGTTCTAAGCTGTGTTCTCTGCTAATGAGAAGATGAAGATTATTTGGGCATATGAGACAAGTTATTGACATAGTAGCAGTGATTTGAATGTCAGTGCTGAATTAATTTGATATATTTTTTTTAATGCAAATAATTTGACTTGCTTGGACAACATGATAGAGCTCAGCTGATACAAATCTGCTGTGGTTTCTTCTGCTCTCGCATACTCATACATTATTATCATGATACAGCAGAAATATCCAATGCAAAGTTGTTGATATTTTTTGTAATCACTTACCAGGCTGCAGCCTATTATTATCATGGCTTGATTCTTGATGAGGGGAATACAGAGAAGTCCCATGGGATGGCTGTAGCTGCTTTGCAAGCAGCTGATGAGTATTTCAAAGAAAGTAAGAAGCTGTGTGAGGCGTTCAATGTTGCAACTCCATTGTCAAGGTTATACATTACCGTCCCTTCTACACAATTTTATGTTATCCGTCCTGGGACAAGGGTTCCCTTTTTATTCTTTTTTATTTTCCAGTTTTTAACAGGTTTATATATTTATAAGCTTCTTGAGCGACCACTTAGTATTTGGGTCATGCCTTTATATTTTGTTCCCTTGATCTGGCACTGGTGATCTGTACTTATATTTGCTGTTTTCCGTATACCATGATGGTTTTATACTTGTTGGACATATAACATTGGGGATAATGAAGCATGTATGATGACATAATAAAAGGACTACTAAATTGCACTTGATTTTTTATTCTGGGCCCAAGATAGCAATTATCATCATGACAATTTGTGTGGACACTATACTAGATTCTCATTTTGAACTCCAAACAATGCAACAGTACATTAAGATTTTAGTTATGTTAGCTATTCTGGGAAAAATTTGTTCCAAAGGTCATGCCAGATAATGAATTCCTAAAATGCTGGGATTAGATTTGCATAAATATTTGCCAACAACATTAAGTCTTAGGCCACTTCCTAAAGAGAGTTGTTATGCTATAAGCCAATGAAGTACATGCCACCAAAATTACTTAGTCAGTCTTATAGGTATCCCTAATTAAAACATTAGCCAAATCACTGGTTTGTCCAAACTCATTTGGTCAGGCATCCAGTTTCATACAGATTTTGCATGTTTAAACTATAGACATTTGATTCAAATTATTTAAAGGTTTGACACACATAGTTTAGTATGTATTTGTTTTGTTGTTATCTAGTTTGTACGCAAGTGACATATGAAGTCATAATTTGCAGTTCTAACTGGTCATCCAGTGACTTTCATTTTTATCTTTAATCGCTGAGAACAATAAGCTGTCCATGTCATTATTTTGTGCTCTTGTTCTGATGTCCTAGTTTCAACTCTCAAAGTGGAAAAATGGCTAAAATGAAGGGAGCTAAGACAAAATACCTTCCTGTTCTTAACCAAATTAGCATTTTCTCTTCCTCTAGTTTGATAGAGGAGGAGGATCTTAGGACCCTCCTTTATCAAATACTCTTAGAAATTAAAATAGTTTTTTGCACACCCCTTTCTTGTATTTTCTGACTTGTGCAATGGTTACAGAATATGTAGTTATGAATTATGATTTATCATTTTCTATTATACTTCCACTTTCTTCTTTCTGCTCCTTATTTTTAGAGGGATTGGAGGATAAGCAGGGTCATCCATGTACTCATGTTCAATTGTTTTGACATGAACCAAAAAATGTCTTGAAGAGCAGTTTGTGAGCATCATTCTCACGACCCTACTATTGTGCTGAACCTAGGTTATTAAGGTTCTCAGATGACCGTGGTTTTTATCTATTTATAGTGCTTGTATTTCCTTTCTTGAAGAATAGTGCTAAAGACTAGCAGGTCAGATGTTTTTTCATAGCCAACCTAATTGGAAGTCATGGTGCAGAAATCCACCACTTTGGGGGACCATGAAATATCTGTCTGAGAAAATTCCTAAGGATGCTTCAAGCAAGGTGCTAATAAACCGCGATCTCTACTCTCACGAGAGGTAAACTTTTCAGGAGTGTATGACTTTTGCCTTAACTTCCATTTCTGTATAATTATATGACTTTTGCCTTGACTTCCATTTCAGTATAATTATATGACTTTTGCCTTGACTTCCATTTCAGTATAATTATATGACTTTTGCCTTAACTTCCATTTCAGTATAATTATTTGGTTGAAATAAAAGTGTGATGTCTAATAAAAATTATGAAGTTGTGTTGTGAACCTTTATTACAGAATCATGGAAACAGCTCCAACATTGCCTGATTTTTCCTTGGCCTTGAAACCGGATGAATATCAACTTCCTCCAGTTGATCCCTCATGGACAGGAGAGAACATAAAAGGGGGACAAAATGGCCCTAACCATCTGAAAGGTGACAAAAGATAAAGCAATATATATTAATCTGCAGATCCCAGAGATATGGCCGCCTACCCGAAATTAGTATGTCAACTTCATGCTCAGAAGGGTGAATTTTCATCTCGTCAATAGAAAAAAGTTGCATTTTTTTTTTCTCCACGTTTTTTTCCTCAAATTTATTTCCTCCCTTCCTCCGCAATATTAGAAAAATGCCCTGCAAATAGTGCTTTAACTTGTGTTCATAATAAAAATTTGTCCACTTCTGGGGAAAAAAGGGGATATCTTGCCAAATAAAATGGTTGCTATTTCAGTTTAAAGTTGAGGCAGTAAAATTCTCCATTTATTATTCCAAGTTTGTACAAGTAATCTTGTGTCACATTGACTTATGAAGAGAAAGAAAAAATTGTCTCTCTACTACTTTTCAATATATCCATCTTCTTCATCTTCCCCTGCCCTTCAACCCCATGGGAGCCGGATTCCTCCTGCCTCTCCCTTTCAGGCTTCTGGTTCAGTCATTTTGAAATAACTTCATTAAGGGCTTGTTAAACTCCAATTTTCAATCCACTTTTGACAGTTTAAAAGACAAATTTTTCTGTTTTCTAGAAGTTTCTTTTGTCTGATCAAACACTAACGAAAAATAAGTGCTTTTCTTAAAAATTCTTTTCTCCGGTAGCGTGGCCGTACCGTCTGTATACTCACCTGAAACTAGGGTTCTAAAACATTAGTTTAAGGAATGAGATCAAGTATGACTCCTTTCTTTCTTTTAAATTATGGAGACTTTATTCTGTCATTAAACTAGTAGTTTCTTCAAATGGTAAAACACAAACATGATCGAGTTTGGATTTGGTTATCGACATGAATAAATCTAAATTATTACTTAATATTGATCAAGATTTTATAGCAAGACCTTTTTTCGCAAGAAATAGTAATTAGTAACTGTTTTTCAAGATCAATTCCATTAGTAACAGTAGTTAAGCAGTGTACCAAAGAAAAAAAAAAGGTTGAACAAGTGATTTATTAATGTGATAAAAAATTTTAATTGTTTCCAATCATTAAGATGATGTTGCGAGAGTGAGGAGAACACAAAAAAGAAGCTAACTATAAAACAGTGGATTAGATAAACAACTAATACTGGAACAGTAGTCAGTAATTTTTCAATCTTACCCTTCAAACCTCGGTCTAAAATTTCCTTTAAGTTCCTCTCGCATCCCATGATATGAATTTGAGCCCTTCACAAATTAAAGTAAGCTACTTCACTTCTAGAATTAAAAAAAAAGAAAGAAAAACTAATGAACCTAGAAGAATCCATGATTTTCACTTCTAGAATCAGAACTAACACACTCATGACTCAAGTTATTGGTGAGAAAAAAAGCCAGTAATACAACATTCACTATATACTGCAAAAGTACGACTTGACATTAGTATTGCGTTTTGGCATGCGTTGATCAGAATGACTCAGATGGGAAATTTCAACATACAGCTTCTATTACTTTTGGCTGTTACAACAGCGTACTGCAATTTAATCTGCTGTGCCATTTGCATCATCTCCTTCCGTCAATAATTTGTGTTTTTCTTGTTCCTCTGCAAATAATCGCAAATAAAGGCTCACAAAACATTCAAAGGATGTGTACAAAGTACAAAACGTTAACATAGTCAGAAACACTGAAACGGATTGGAAGAGGGGTTATGCATTTGAATCCTCTGAAATTTGCTTTCTGTAAAATTATTTGAAATTTGATAAAACACATCATTAACCCGTGAGGTTAACGATTGGCTTTTATTCTTTATCCCGCTTGCGGGTTAATGTATAAAATGATGATTTCAGTAAATTTTACAAAACTTCACTTCAGAGGATCCAATTCCATAAAATATCAAAGAATAATTCATCCTTGTCCAATTAACCCAAATTTCAATGCCTTCCAATATACATATATAAAGAATCTGCATAAGTCTTTAAAGTGAAACACTATTTCTGACATGCAAAGAGATTGGACAGCTCGTGTTCATTGATTAGTTTCATGTTATGGAATTTTCTTTTGCTGTTCTGTTTGGAACCTGTTTTCTTTGATTGAGGATTTCTTATCCTCCAATTTCAGTAATCTCTTCTTAATAATAATTACATGTCTCTTGGAGATTCATAGAGAACCTAACTGGAAATGTAATCCAAACATGAATTTCTGTTTCATAAATAGAATGATCAAAGTTATTGATCCGTATAAGCTGGGCTTGAAGAAAGCCCCTATGTCTAGAAAGAAATTGATCTTGACACAATCGTAAATGATAAGGAAAACCATTAAACTCCTAAAACATCAATCCAAGATTGAGCGTATGTAATAGACACTGACTGTTGGCATTTGTAATTGATGCCAAAACCGATCACTCTTAATTCATTTCTTACAAAAACAACAACGAAGTCTTTTCACACCAGGGTGAAGTCAACTACATGAATTAAATGACACCATATTTTATTTTGACTCATTTCTATAGTTAGATTGCTGACAGTTATTCTAATAATTTATTCTATTATTTTCTTTTGTCTCTTCTTACCTCTAATTATTAAACTATCTTCTATCTATCAACTCTTAATTCATTTCTTAATTTTATTTAAATTTAGATTCCTTTTCTTAATTTATGTAAGGACCTACTTGTTTGGCGTGTTCACAACATGTACCATCAAGGAAGTTAATTAGTTCCTTATCACACATTTTGATTTAATTCATTTATTACTCATAACATCAATATGAAATAAGTCCTGATAATCAGCATAACTAGGAGACTAAATCATAAAATAGGTGTAAAAAATGATAATAAGAACTTATGTGGTGACGAAGTGGACAAAATGCTAGAGATCGATAACACATCCAAGAATATGGATAAGAGATGAAAACAAAAAGCATCACTGGCATATCGGGCCAATTGGAAAATGAGGAAGTCATAAAGAATGTCAACCACTTACCCATAAGTTTATAAAGAGCCTTTTGAGTCCGTTTTTCAAGCTTATCAAGCTTTTTCTGCACATCTCTACGTAGGTCCCAGTTTGGTTTCTTAGGAGCAATATTCAAGAATGGATCCTGCAGGTTTAACCAAATGTAGGGTAAATGCACACTGATATACAACGCATAAACAGACTACTGATCAATATTATACTTGAAAAAAAATCAGTACCTCCTTCTCAGGTGGAGGTGCTGCAGCAACAGGGTCTTCAAACTTTGGTAGCACTGCTGGGGCAAGCTTCCCTTCCTGAAGGTGTTTATCGTGAGGAACATAGTTACGGAATTTCATGGGATTTCTGCAACAAAAACATGTACATGTCAATTGACAGTTAATAGCACCAACATCCATTGTATATGAATTCCAAAATATCATGATGAACTCAATATATGATAATTATAAAGTTTTGAAACCAATCCATATCAGAAAGATTGTCTAACCAAACAAAAAAAAAAATGATAAATTGATGGGTTGCTGCCAATATGAAACTTAGAACTTTGAATAAAAAAATTTTTATCTTGTAATCTTTAACTGCCTTAAAAATCAGCTTCAAATTTTTGCAACTATTTTCACCCAATATGCAAATTGTGCATCTGCATGATCTGCAAAGCAGGGAATCCCACCCTGTAGACAGACCCCTTTTTTTTAATTCAAAATAAACCAAGATATTGACTGCTGTAGAAAAGTAAACAAAGTATACAAGAATTTTGCCCTTCTCTGTGTAAAATGGTGCCTACAAATATCTAGAAACTATCATCCTATTTCATCAGACACAAATATCAGGATTGTTGCTCAGAAAGTCAGGTGAGCCCAGACAATGTCTCTGTGGACAAGCCAACAGATTAACTGTGAAGATAAATGTACAAACATTTAAAGGCATTAACCCAATCTGGCTAGACAGGTAAATATGTAAGTGAGACAATGGAACCTTTAGGTCTTGGTATGAGGGCATTTAGTTTCCCAAACACTTGTGAATGCATTTATAAAAGGTCCAGACTAAACATATGCAAAAGTTCTAAAATTTATGTACTGTATAAGTCCTAAATAATATAAAGGTATTGATTTGTTTATGTATATCATGCTCAGAACTTTTATATATAGGTTCGCAAGTATATAGGAAACTAAAATACCTATGTACCAAATGCCACCTATTTAAAGCTGATCACTCTTCTAAATCATGGATGTACTGTTAGCATTTAGCATAAGATACTAATACAGAATGGCTAATGCAACTTCTCTGAAGTGTAATTCCAAGAAACTGTAGTGCATGTTAAAAGCTAACCCATCATCTTATCTTGCTGTTTCTAAATACTTGCTATTTGCTTTATTTCAGTACTCAAAATCAAAATCATTAAGATGCTAAATATCAATCTAGATCAGAGTTATTGTAAGGCTCCTATCATTTTCCAGCAACCTTCTTTGTAAATCAATAGCTGAACCCAAAACTCCTTTGGGGTGTGTGAGGTCGTGACATCCCGTGAAGTCATCTCATCACATCGTACACATTACCTAAAGTAAGTTGTTTTGTGTGCTGTGTTTATATGACACAGAATCAACAAACAAGCCCACTTGTAGTTAGATGTAAAAGCATATAATTTTTATGTTGACACTGGCACATAAAGGGAGATAGAATTCTCAAATTATTTCCCCAAATGTAGGAGAAAAGTGGAACTGATAAATTTATTACCCAAAATTTAAAACCATTACAAGATTCTCAAACGCAAAATGAGTAGTTAGACATAATTTGACAGGGAGGTGAGAAAATTAATATTAAAGAGAGGGACAGTGTATACATACTGCTCTTCAGTTGTTTCATTCTCATCATTCGTTTTATCCTCAACTTGAGCAGGGTCATCATCTGGAGTATTCAACAATTCTTGAGCAGCCTTAAGAGCCCGCAGCCTCTCTCGACGTGATGCAGCTGCTTGCTCAATTGAGTCATCTTCAGCACCCATCTTTCCTTCGAAACTTCAAAAGCTTCCAATTGCTCTAACCCAAATTCAAATTGAAAAGAGAAATCATTATTAGCATCCTATTTCTAAAAGATTAAGTAGGAATACATACCAATAATTGTTCAATCCTATCACTATAATGTAACGAGAAACGAATTACTCTAAAACAAAAAGACGGTGGTCTCAAAACACAAAAGTAGGGTTACCCATGAAACAAGGACAAGTGAAGAATCAAAAGACGTACGGCATCCGATACGGGGTAACTCATGGGTATTTTTCCCTCAAATTATAGGGATGGGTACGTATGGATAAGTTTTCAAATACTTGCATTTCATACCGGGGGGAGGGAGCAATACACCGGATAGTAGCCGCCAATGACCCCACGAACGCAAGAGGGAAAAAGTAAGAAATAATAGATAGATAACAGGGCAGAATAAGAGAAAGAAAGAATGAACAAATAGAGAAAGAAAATCGAAAAGTAAACACAGTAACTGAAAATCTTGCTGCTTATTGCCTTACCGATGAGAGCTGAGGTCCTGCTCGTCTGCTTCTGGAGTAGAAAGCTCCAGACTTTCTCACCGTTGAATCTCTGATTTGAGTCGAAGACTGAGATGGTGTTTATTTTGTCGCTGCAAACGCAGGCTAGTAAACGGCAATCTTCGCTCTGCGTTTCATCCTTATTGATATTATAAATCGAAATTCTATTAAAAAAAATGATAATAATTATTACATTTTGATTAAAAAATTAACACGTAGTTTTATTTTTTCTTTTCCAAATTAATTTTAGAATCGGGAGTGATAAATTTACTGAAAAAGTCATATAATTCAAGTCTCTAACAAAAGTTATATATAATCATCAACTAAGTTGGATTTAAAGAAATAATAAAGACAAAATTGATTTGGCCAATATAATTGTGCATCTTGAAAATTTTGGCTCAAAAGTGAATAATAATTTGAGTTAAAAATTTCAAATTATATTGATAACTTTATGATAAATTGAAAGCACAAACTCAATTATAATAAAACTGGAAAAAAAATTGTAATACCTGATTGTAAATTTTTTAAAATCAACATGTTAGAAAATGTAAATAATCAATTACAAAAGAGAGTGAACTCAATAAATTTGACTGACTTTTGTTTTTTTTTTAATGGTTTTATTAATTTAACTGAAAATAAATAAATGCAGAAGGAGCAATATTCTTTCGAAAATTTCAGTGTTTGCGCAGAATCTAGCATTCATGTTGATTGTGTGATGGTCTGAAGATAAAATGATGGAGCAGATAAATGGAGAAGTGGAATTGGCGAAGCAGAGATGCAGGAGCGTGATCGATAGAATACAAGAGTTGCCAGCTTCCACCAAGATCACCGACTCATGCCGACGCACACTCCTCAAATTGGCTCGCTCCGAGCTCTCTTTTCTCTCTCGTTTATCTTCTTCTTCTTCTTCTTCTACTACTACTACTACTACTATTTCTGCACCCCTCAGGTTTGTCTCATTTCCAAATGCATTTATAACGTTTCCCTCTGTTTCGCTGCTCAGATATATAGGTCGAATAAGACAAGTCTTGATTTTCTCTTTGTTTTCTGCGTGGATACTAATACAATTATGCTAATTGCTTAATTCCATCTGAAGGAAAAATGAAGCAAGTAATATGTGTGTGTATGTATGTGTAGAGCTTATGTGCATCAGAGTAATTCACGTTTTCCCTAGATGAATTAGTTGACGAAATGCGTTTTTCCTCGTCTGTTTTCTTCTTGCAAAGTACTGTTTTACAGGGCAATAACACATTGTTGGATGTTTGAAAAACTATGATGTCCCATATATTTAATATCTTTCTTTTGTTCATGCTATTTGTTATCCATAAAGATATTATCTTGGCTGAAGAGCAGGAATCATTGAGAAGTTTACAGAGTGCATAACATGTCAAGAGAAAGCAAATTGTTAGAGTTAACTAGGTTCCCCTGCAGGAAAAGAATCCTTAAGCTGATTTGTTCCTTTTGGCCAGTATGTGAAAATCCTCACGATAGAAATTTTGGATAGAACTACTGCTAGTCCATTGAAATGCAATGGATTTTTCTGCTTAACTGCCAAAACTCCTACTATCATTAATTATACTAGCAGATGACTGGCAAATTTTCAGCTAAAGAACTAAAATTGAGTTATAACTCTTTTTTTAATAGAAAAAACTGAGTTATAACTCTTTAAGTAATGCATATCATGAAATCACATCAATTCAACCTATTTCTCCCTTCACTGACATAAGATCTCTATCTTAACAACATTTTTGGAATGTGGTTTGGCAATTAAGCCTCATGCATGCATGAAATTAATTGTAACTTGTACACATCCAGCTATAGCAGGACTTAAAACACTTTTTCAAATTATCATAATTCAGCTCTGTAATCTTTTTGGCCCTCTGCATAATGAAGCATTTCCCAGCCCCTATTACATTTTGGAAATGTAGAAAAAAGAAAAAGACTGGCTTCCCTATGCCTAGGTCATGCTTGCAACTCAGACAGAGCTACAAGTTCTTTTGATTAAATGATGACAAAGTTTTTATTGCCTAATTATGAATATTTCTATATGATAACAACAGTGTCAACATTGGGCACCTTGAGGCAGTCATACACATTCTCCAGCAGCCTTTTATAACTGGAGTTTCACGAGTTTGCAAGTCTGTTCCACTACTACCTTCAGTCAGAAGAGAGGAAAGAAGTGGTTCTTCTCTCAAAGACATCCATGTTGATGTAGTGTGTACCTTCAACGGGAAGCCAGTCTGGATCATAGTATCTGATAGAAATCCAAAATACATCACTTGGCATAGATGCCACAGGATGAAGGGTTTAAAATTGCGTATTCATGAAGTCCTTGCTGCAGCAAAATCTAACTTAACGTTAAGACCTTCCTCAGTTATTCTTTTCTTTGCCAATGGGCTTGCAAACCACCTTCACACAAAACTTCAAGATGAGTTTGGGGCATCTGAAATTGGGTTGGGCCCTTCAGTTTTCAGTTTTGATACATTTGAAGAATCAGAAGGTGAATGGATAAACATACTGGCAAGATCATACAGAGATGTGTGTGTCCTCGAAATAAAACTTGCTGATAGCAAGGATGCTGTTTCAAGATCAGAATGTAATGTCAAAGGTTCAAGTGTGGACACTGCTCAACTGGAGGTTTCAGTAGAGAAAACTGAAACTCAACTGCAGCTTTCTGCTAAAAATTGTAAAACAAACTTGGGTGATACATTCTGTTCCATTGTTCTGGGACTGAAATTATGCTCCTTGAACGTTAATAATTGGGAATCTGCCAAACCAGGAAACTATTTTGGGGAAGGTGAGCTGATAAATTTTGATACAACGGCTTTGATAGCACTTGTAACAGGAATTAGTAATGGTGATACCAAGAAACTTTTGGCCACTCCAGAGAGTAAATTGAGGGAGCGGTTCAAGGGAAACTATGAGTTTGTTGTTAGCCAAGTGAGTTAACTCATCCATATTGCTCTACATATGCACTACTACATATTCCGTTGAATAATCGTGAAAATTTTGCATTTCTCCATGTCATTTTTTCCTAGTGAAATTTTGATGCTAGCATAGCTATTATCTACAAAGCAGTTCCAGTCACTATATGGGCGGCATCAAGTTACTTGATGAACAGCCTTTAATTTGTGGGAAAGTTGGAGATAAAGAGTGACCTGTTTGGTTATTTATTCATAAGGACCAAATACCCACACATCATGGTTATGCAGTTCAAATATTCTGCTTAACCCCACTGGGCAGTTATTTTGCCCTTACAAATAAAAATTTGTTTGGCTGGTCCCTTGCTCTAATTACCCATAGGTGGATTAGTTTTGAAATTTAATTAGTAATTGATTTCCTTTTCTAGCATTTGGTTGGTTCTTTCCACTGTTATGGCATTTACAACTATGGATGTACATTTTAATCATGTGATACCTCCCCACCTACTAAATAATTCATTCCTTCCTTACTTTTCCTTATATCAGCAGAATCTATTAAAGCAATAAGCTTTCATTAAGAAGTTTTCTTGACTTCTGTTTCCATAATAAAAAGCACCTATAATATATGATGCTAACTGCTAAGTAGATATCAATTACAATACTGATCACATGTCCATTGTATTGAGTAGTTTTATTTTGGATAAAAACCACATTCTGAGCTAAGTTTTCTAAATTATTAGAGCTTTTATCAGCATCCTTTTCAGTTGACTATAGCATTCCCTCACCTCTTCCTCCAGGCAATGTCTGAAATTCAGAATCCGATCCATGTGGAATTTGGTAGAGTATTATGTGGAAAGATAGGCATAATTTGTGAGAGTGTACGTACAGAATTCAAGGAGTTGGTATTGATGTGCGGAGGACCCAATGAGAAACTGAGAGCTGATAAATTAATAAATAGTCTCAGGTGAGTTTGGTGACTATTTTTTTTTTTTTAACTTTCTGAATTGTTTAGGTTGATCTGCGAAAATTCCAGGGAATTAATCTTTTGTAAACCATAATATATAATTAATCTTTTGTAAACCATAATATATAAGAGTCATTTAGCTACTTTCAGTCATTATTGTCTAGTTCTGTGGAACAATCCAATACAAGGTGATTATTATGATTTTCTTTGTCAGTCAGACTGAGTTTGAAGAAAAGAAAAGTGGAAACCAGCTAAGGGCATTAACAGCATATGAAAGATAAGCTGTTATTACCTCTACAGAAGAAAATAACAATGTATATTACTTGAATATGTGATTAATGTAGGTTGCAAAAGTGTATTATGTGGTGTGTTTTCTGTAGAGTTTGCAGATCTTGATCGTCTTAATTTTTTAATCTTATTCCTTTGTACATTTTGTTAGTCTTTATCCTTCAATTAATTTGTTAATCTTAGTCTCAATTGATTCTTTAACCTTACTCTCTCAATTATAAACTGCCCTTTCAATTAAAGAAATTTTCATATCACATAAACCAATGGGCAATTAAGATTGATAGTATGTTTGGTGCTTAAATTATAGTTGTACTGAAAGGTCACGGCACTAATTATAGTATCATAGTATCAGTTCTTTACAGACTTTTCAGGAGCAAGAGATTAAAGTCCTGGCTATTTAGTTTTTTGCATACTTTAAGGGATATTATTCCAGGCCCTGACTTTTTTAGATCCTTTCTCATCTTAAAAATGCATCCATGATAACAAGATTTTGAAGATATCGTGTGTAATTCACATAAAATTGTAACTTGGTGAAGATCTATAAGTAGTAGATTGTTGGCATATTAGTGACCTTGGCTTGCTTGTTGATTAATTCACCTGCTACTTTTTCTTTTCTGCCCATAATATCTTGTTAATTTAATTAAATAATAAACTTTGTTCTTGGTATTCTACACCATACAATTGTAGTTGCAGAAGTAGGCAGGTGCAAATTATTGTTCACTTCTGTCCAACTTAATGTTATAATTTGCTATACTAGCATCACTCCCCCCCCCCCGGGGGGCCCACAACAGAAGAAAAAAAATATTCCTTTTTTACTTGAACATCATGTAGCTAAGATTAATTTGTTAACAATGTTTAATTGGTTTCATGTAATCAAGTGGGGGATTATTTCTTTATTAGGCTTAGTTAAATCTAGTCCAATATAGTCAAGTTTTACCAAACTTATAAGGTTGCTCTAGCTGACTTTTAATTAGCACCTGATTTTGTATGAAGTAGTTCACAGCAAGTTTCTTTGTTTAATTTTTCTAGTTGCTGATGCCTGAATTTAATATTTGTAATTTTTTGCACTGACAAACTAGAGGATTTCCACAGGGTTGTTCCTGATAGTCCTTCAGAACGCATGATGAGCCTCCCAACGACTAGAAAGCTCGCTTTGAAAAACAAGGTTATCTTTGGCACTGGTGACCATTGGCATGCTCCAACTTTAACTGCAAATATGGCGTTCGTCCGAGCAATTTCACAGATAGGGATGTCCCTTTCTACTATAGAGCATAGACCACGAGCCTTAATTGGTGATTAATTGCATAAGTTCTCACACCAAACACTGTAGCCTTTTTTTTAGCCTCATATCAAAGCCAATGCAATAGGATGTATTTTCATTTGGAGGGTCAGCTTTGTCTATGCATCAAAAATTCAAAATCCAATAGCTCAGGGTTCAGCAAATCTAAGCCTTGCAATCTAGTTGGTTGTTTTAAAGCCTCGTTTGACTTGTCCTGTAAACATAGATTTGCAATATGGGAAATACCAAATAGTATATTGTGTAAGATTTTATAATATAAGTTTTTATATATCATATGTTTATTGCATTAACGTTTAGTGTACGATGTACCATAATATGATATAAAGCTTGTTGATGCAACTCGGACAAATTTATGCATCATTGTCTTGTGTTTGATGGTTTTAAAGCAATTTGTTCTAGTTGAATATCATGTATTGTAGTCCTCGTAAATAATGCACACTAGAGGTTTTGCATAGATGTATTTGGTTTTTTTTTTTTTTCATAATATAATGCAAAATAATAATTATTATAATTTTAAAATAATAAATTAATTAATAAAAAATTATTTAATTCATTAATCTCTTGTAACTTCTTATTATTTTTATTTCTTCTCATGTCCTCACATCATATATTTTATTTTATATTATAAAATATATTACTTTATAAAAATATTAACCAATCAAAATCATTATAATATAGGTATTATTTATTTATTTTTGTTTGCTGATTGACCTGCAGTCATTTCTTGTTCCCATGGTAACACTTATTCTATTATAACTAGAAGCATTATTAAAGCAAACATTCTATCGTTTTATATGGGGAGAATTACTCATAGAGAGTCTTTAATCAGCCAGATATTTATAGCTAAATATAGAGAAGAGGATCTCTTAACTTTAAAATGTACAAATAATGCGTCACCCATTTGAAAATTTTATACTTTAGCAGGATAATTGAACCTTACATCTGAATTGAACTATAGGTATAGGAGATGATCTCAACATTTTCTCTCCTTATTGGTTTCAGCAGAAACGACTAATTCAAGATTTCATCAGGTATGTCAAAGATCTTATCAATACACAATGGTCTGCATGGGATATTAATAAGTTAGATACTATTTATCATCCAAATACGTAGATTTATAGTGATTTTATAAAGTGAAATAAAATTTTCTTCTTACCATGTGAGAAAAAAAAATAAATGAAAAATTTACTATGAAGTGATAATACTAGTTTCAAAAAATAAATGCACAAATTTAAACATGTTATTTTTATCTTAATAAACTTAGTACTTTTTTATTTATTTGATAAGTTGTAAAAATAAAAAATAATAATATTATAATTTTTTAAATATTCAAATAAATATAATAAGAAATTAAAGGCCCGCAGACTAGCTAATATAGAAGGGTTGAGCATTAGACATGGAGACCGTTTAAACATGGCAGGTCTATTTGACACTACCAACGGCAGCCGTCTATGGTGGTGCTTCACCTTGATGATCTACCATGAATATGAATTCTCTCCTGGTCTCAGCCTATGCAATAAGATCACTCTTAAGTGATGAACTTATGGACTTGAATCCACGGTCAACTCTAAATTCTGACAAAACTTCTATCTATAAAATTGTTTTATTGTATTTTATTAGATTTATTATTATAATCATACCTATTATTTTTATAAAAATCAAATCAATTCTAAAATATAATTTATTATGTCATTATTAAGGTTGAGGGCGAATTATAATTCATAATATCATTTTTTACTATGCAAAATGAGAAATACTATATAATTGTGAGTTCTCAATTTTCAGAATTTAAGAAATGACGCATTCTTTTCCATTAGAAGAGAGGTGGTTAAAAAAAATTTAGTTTTTAATCCATTTAAAATGGATTCGTATCTTTTATTATTTTTTTTTCCTACCTCTATCCTATTATTTATCAAGTGTAAAGATCCAAAATCTTTCTAATTTCTTGTTTATGCGGTAGCACTTATTTATGCATGTGATATATGCAAAATTTCCCTTTCCGGGTGGTAAAAAGAAGGACAAAAAATAACAAAAAATTTAAATAATATAAGGAACTGCTAGTCTGCTACTATAATAATTAATTATTCAGAAAAAGAATAAATCTCTCAACCCAACATGAAACTCAGAAACCAAAGGGTAAAAATCCAAAATACTAGGAACTAGTCAGAATTCCCATAATCAGCATAATGCTTAAAGTTTGAGCCTGAATTTGCAGTTGCTAGCCTTGATGCTTATCAGATTATTAGCTGACAAGCTATCCACCATCAACATACATTCACCCAAGATTCTGACCTTCTTCAGCTTCAACCTCCCAAGCTTGATGGCCACTGGTGCATGGACCCTAAGCTTCAAAGGAACCTGTCCTGTCTGCTGCTGTTGTTGCAGTGCCGCCATTAAAGTGCTTCCAGATTGCACCTGGCCACTCAAGGACACATTGAACACTGTCTTGTTCCTATGACCTTGATAAAACTCAGGCAATGACCCATCACAAAGTTGAGTGTTTGTGTACCAGACACTCAACCTCCCTCCTTTCTCATAGTAAATTCCAATCTTCTTGTTTGGGTTGTATGCTGTTACCTTCACATCAAACTTTGCATACAGACTCAAGTCAAAGTTAAGCCTCAAGTCGCTTATCCTCAGGCTGTTTATTGAGTAATTGGGAAGCTTTGGTTTGAACACAAGGTAGAGGATTCCTACAGTTGCTCCCAAGATAATGAGTAGGAGGATTAGCAGGCTCAATGTCCAGTATATGCACTTACAAAAGCAACCTCTTTTTGAATTTGTTGAGGTTATCACAGGCATGGTATGTTGTAATGGAGGATGATGCTGCACCATCACTGGACCACCCTTTTCTGATGTTGATGAGCCCGGCGGCACCAGTGGCGCCGTGGGTGATGGAGATGGTGGTAGTGGTGGTGGTGCTTCTGTGTCTACAGTGGGGTGGATTCTTTGATGATCTGCCATGAATTAATGTGAGTACTCTTCTGTTCTCAGCCTATGCAATAAGACCTGACCTCTGTTTTATTTGTTTCAGAGAAAGCGTTGGTACAATGATGGTATATGCAGAGTTTGATTATTATTAATAATATAATTATTGTTATTGGTTTGGTCAAACAGAGTTTGCTTATTTGACTTGTATTGCAAAGCTTAGTGTATTGGGGTGTGATGCGAATGGTGTCACAAAAGGGAGAGGGGTGAGGTTACCTTCCTCACCTAAAAAACGGCATTTAAATGAGCCATAATAGTTTTTGGTAGGTCATCTAACAGTGTCAGAGTCGTGGGATTACATGATGATGAAAGATAAGAGTTCTTGTTAAAATATTTGTTCCGTTGAGGCTTGTAGTGATGTTGATGGACTTATTATTTTATCAAAGTCCGAAGTTAACACATATAAATGGCATGTGCTTATAAGACCTCATGGAAGAAGATCGGCAGATAGACTAAATTTGTTAGGCTAAATTAGACTGTGCTCTTTTGACAGATTGTTTAGATTATACTATATATAAATATATATATATTTAATATTTGTTATATTATATCAGAATTAAAAATAAGCAAAATAAGTGAAATTTCTAAATTTTTAACTTCTACTCAACTTGACAGTAAGCGAATGATAGTCGAATATTTGGTCGTGTTAAGTTGAATCACATTGTAGGCAGGGTTTTATGTGAAGTAAATTTTTTAGCCTAAATTATTACGTACAAATGAAGATGGTGCTTTTGGTAATTAAAATATTTTACTCATTTCCCAGTTCTTCTAGTAAAATGATTCATCAGTTTTGGAAAGTAAAAATTTATGTATATATTTTATATTTTTATCATCAAATTTTTTAATTAAAAATTGATGAACATAATTTATACAACTCATATTTTTATGATATAACTCATTTTTATGATTGATTATTTAAAAAAATTATATATTTTATTTTTAATAAAAATATAAGTAATTGCTTTTTGAAAAATGGAACTAGCGAAGATGGCCAAGAGTTAGTCAAAAAGCCTAGGTCCTGGTTTGCAATTATGTCTTTTGGTAATTAAAATATCTGAACGCGTATCTAATAGTAAATACCCAAAAACTGTAATTAATTTTTGGTCTCTATTCATATGCGTCCTAGTTCGGCAGTTCCCACGGTGGACAAGAGTGCCAAAATAGAGGTGCTCACAAGCATGGACTTCGATTTTATCATTTTTTAAAAAAAAAAAGTCATTTGAGGTAAAAGCCTAACAAAATCCAAATTTTATGTAACTAAATTTGATCATTGGCCCTAGGGAATATATATATATATATGAGACTTGAACAAAACATTGTAGGCTGGCCAACTTTAAGTTTTCATTTTCATTAAAGAAAAAAAATCATAAGCTTTTCATATGGGATTTCGCATTGAACTTTTTATATGATTCATTGCGTATGTTCCTTTAACATTTTGCTAAACACTCAATACGAGGCTTATTAATTAATAATTTGAAAATTTGGGACACTTTATCCTCGAAATATTGACAGATTCTCATAGTCATACGTAATTTTATGTTTTGTTAATACAAGGGCTTCAATGTTTAAAGATGAGTCTAGTTAATTATCTTATCCAGTCATGCATGTTAAGTATAGTGTTGAAGAGTTCAAAGGCTTAAGTAAACCCCAAAAGTTTCTTCACTGATTTTTCCAAGAGTTGAAGTTCAAATCTGATCGACTCACATTAGTAGATAGTTTACAACTCAAGCTTTATGGGAGGCACAAATAGTAGGATTAGGAGCAGAAGTTCTGAGATAGATTCGGTCTATATACACCAAGCCAATGAAAAATGAACATATATATAAACATGTTTAAAGTAAGTTTCACAAATAATTTATTCCTCACTGGCTAGTGCACATAAAATCTATTCCACCGCATTAAAATTATTTTTCATTTTGACTCCAACTCATTTTAAGAAAAGTCATCTGTGAACAGCATGACCAGCATCAACTATAGACATCTTAGTAAGTGGAAAACCAACTTGGCTTCAGAAAATTAACTCGGTGTGACAGAAAAATGTTAGGTTCTTCTGAGCATGACAAATGCACAGCATGACCCATTTTGTCCTTTACAAAAAACAAAGCCACAGGAATTACCTGGGCATGTGGATAACACAACGCAGACACTTTCCTTCCCTCATGAGATTAAAAGCTTTGTTGATGTCATCAAATGGCAAATCATGTGTTACATAATCATCGATCTGGATTTCCTGCATGTAATCATAATATTAGTACACATTTTCTGACAAAACCAAAGCTCAAAGACACTAGTCTCCACCAAACAAGCTATTTACTTGACAAAAGCATATGAAGAATCAATCCCTGCTAAGGATTTGAGGATGCAAATATATTACTAATTCCTCGACGCCACGTTGTATTTTTACAAACGTGGTATTAGAAGTTGTAGTATAGGTCACAATTAGCAGATAAGTAAATCATAGAACATCATACACCAGGCTAAACTTTGTAAGGAAAAATAATATTTTGATCACTGTGTAGACATTGCCCATACTTCAAACCAAATCTTGAAATATGTATATTACGGAGTCTCAGATCATGGAAAGTATTCTGGTGGTTGTTACTTTTACCTTATTAACATACTTCTCTACTAATGAAGGAAGATCAGATTTAGGTTTCCATCCTCCATATAGAGATCCTTTTAAAGTTCTTCCCATTAGTAATAGTGCATAATGAGCTGACATTTCAGGCTTCACTTTTGGCACTCCAAGGGTAACAGTCAAACCCCATCCCTATGAGAAAGAACGATAGAATGTAAATGTATAATAAAATAAGTCCATTGCATAAAAGCTTTTCAATAACAAGACAAGATCTTAAGGTATATAGAGTATTACATCACAGCATGACTGCAATGCAGTGGTTATCATATCAGTGTCACCTATGCATTCAAATGAGAAATCTGCTCCACCATTGGTAATGCGCTTAATAACCTGAAATATTTGACATATAAACGATTCTTATCACTTCCAATCTTTTTTCTTTTTGAGTTTGTAGTCAGTTTATGCACTGAAGCAAAATCATACTTAACCAAATTAAGAATAACAAAGAACCAGTTTTGTTTGGATCACAAACATATTTCTTAGCCTGGTTGCTCACATTTGAGAGTCACCTATATAACAATTATGTACTATGTTCTCAAATTAAAAACTACAACAGATAAGTTGTATTTTTCTTGATGAGATGGACTAGTACCTGAGCAATAGGTTCTTCACAGGAATTTGGGTTAACAACTTCAGTAATTCCAAAAGCTTTAGCTGTAGCAACAACCAATAAGACAACAAATAGTAAACTTGGAGATTAGGATAGGTTTAAATCTAAATTGAGAATAAATTAGAGAAGCCATCATGATACCTTTTTCACACTTCTGAGAATTGTCGTCGACACCAATTATTCGAGATGCACCCCTAAGTTTGGCACCTTGTGCAACCTAATTTTAAGGAAAGTAGTGATTTGTCTAGTAACAATTTAAAATAGGTTTTAACTCATTTATTGAAAAGCTAAGATGGATAAAGGATTTGCTGAGCCCTGGTACTTACGGAAAGGCCAACAGTTCCTAGACCAAATATCACCACTGTTGATCCTTCTGATACATCAGCAACATTCCATGCCGCGCCCAGTCCTAATGTTGTAATGTATGATCAGCCAAAATACAAAGAACCCAACAAAGATAAAAGGAATTATAATACTGTCCATTGAGAAACAACATTTACTAAGAACTATGACCCCCCCCCCCCCTGCCGTTGTCAAAATATATCTCTAAATAACTATTTTCATGCAAATAGTAACAAAACTCAATAGTAAATTCAATGAAAGGTATAAGATAAGGAGAATAAGCTCAGCATCTGTCTTATGGACTGCCTACTCGTCCAATACCACCAAGCTCTAACAATTATTTTGAAGGCATCAAATCTTCACTTACTCTATTTTGCTATTAACCTATTCCCTGACAAATCATTTCCAGACTTGCTACCATAATTTTTGAAGGCATCAAAAATGGACACCCAATAGATTACTAGTCACTACCTCAGTCCCATAATTTAAGTTTTACTTTTGGTCCAATCTAACACAGTTTAAATATTGATTAATAGAGTTGTAGCCTTAGCCGTTCCTTTCCTCATAAGTCAAAAAGAACAACATATACTTGGAAGTTACAACAATTACCTGCGGCAACTCCACAGCTCAAAAGGCATATTCTCTCAAGAGGAGCATTTGGGCTGACTTTGACTGCACATCCAGAATGCACTACTATATATTCACTGAAACTTGAAACAGCACAATAGTGATAAACAGGCTTCCCTTTTATTGAAAAGCGTGTCTTCTGATCACTATGCATTACACCTTTTCTTTCCAATCCCAAAGCTTGACATATGTTAGTTTTTCCAGATTTGCACAGCCTGCATGTCATGCATTCTCCAATGAAGACTGCTAACACATGGTCCCCCTCCTTGAATTCAGTTACTCCCTCACCAACACTCTCAACAATCCTGCAAAGTGGACACTGAATATTCAATCTCTGTTGTGGAATTATATCTTTTGCAATCATTTAGTTCCTAAAGTGATGTATTCAATGAAATAATATATTCCATGCATGCACAAAAATGCTTAACATCAGCTGTACCCTATTTGTTCATTCATCATCACTCCAACTGAACTAGGCATCTCAGTATTTTGTCAAATTGTCATATTAATCTGTTAGGTAACTTACAGGAGAACAAAAAAATTGATGTTTTAAGATCATAAAGGATAAGTTGTGACTAGTGATTCATTGTTGCATTGTTCTGAAAAGTAGAGGAGGCTAGACATAGATTACCCTGATGCTTCATGGCCAAATATACGAGGAAATATGGTCTGCACAAACAGGAACTTCATGTCAGATGTCTAACCCTTATTTCAATGAGTATTAAACTTACAAAGAAAGGCGGCATACTTGTGCTAATAGAAATTTTCATCAGTATACTATGCACCAAACTCCATAGCTTCTATAAAGGGCACAAGGATTTTACTCTAAAGGAAATAGTATTCAGGATTAACTGCTCGTGTTACACATAATGTTGTTTGGTATGGCATTGCCTCAGGCAAAATGTTCACAATACAAAAAATGAGGATTAAAATTAATTACACGTTATCAAAAAATCAGGAGTACGAATTGAAGAATCATTTCAAAGAAATTGAAATAGACAAATAATTCTAATTCCAACTTAAACGGACATGTGACGAGATAAATTTTTGCTTTACTCAAAGATAAAGTAAATGTATAACTAGTACTTGGGATTCCCAAGCGACAAGATCGCTGCGACAAAGAGAGGTAGAGACAACTTGAATCCTGATCTCGGAGTGTTGGGGAGGGCTCACTTGAACTTCCTCCATTACCAACGGCTCTCCAGCTCCCCATGCCACAGCAGCTGTTTCACGTCAAATGTCACATCCCATGATGCCCAATCATATATAAAAAGATTTGAACAGTAAAAGGAAATGGGTGAATACAGATAGTATAGTCTACCTTTGCAGGTGATAACTTGAGGGCTTGATGAGGACATTTTCTGACACTACAACTCTGTAATTGAGGAAGAGAAGGAGGAAGAAAAGCAAGATGAACTGAGAATTAGAAACAAGTGTAGATGCAGTCAACCTCCGAATTTTGGGTGGTTGGTGAAGAAAGGTGACGAGTAACATCCAAGCTGCACACAACTACCCCACCCGCTTTTCTATTCAGAAGTGTGCGTAAGTAGGTAGGAAGGTGGTTGGTCGTTTCTAACAAAAGTTAAAGATTCAAAAATTAAATTAGTAAATATACGATTTCCTATTAAATTTTTTGAGGCTTCCTTTACACTACAAAATTAATGTATTTTTTATAACAGGAGCAATATAAAAAAAATTATATTTAAAATTATTATTAATTTGATATTTTTATTTATAAACTTATAAAATATATAATAGACATGTTGAGTTAATAGTTAAATATTAAATAAGAATTATTAAATTTATATTTTTTATCCTTTAAATTTAATAATTTTTTTAATTTATTCCTTTAAATTTAATAATTTTTTTAATTTAGTCTTTTAAATTTAATATATTTTTTTTAAGTTTAACATTTTTATCAATTTAGTCTTTTAAATTTAACAACTTTCTTAATTGAATTTCTTAAGTTTGTAAATTTCTCAATTTGGTCATTAAATTTAGTAATTTTTTTAATTTGATTCTTTAAATTTAATAATTTTTTTAATTTAATCTCTCAAATTTAGTAATTTTTTTAATTTAGTCGCCCGTATTTTTGAAACTATTACAATAAAAAGTAATACTGAAAGGTAGAGATAATTCTTGCAATGGGATAAAAATTTTCACCAAAACATTTTGTTTTTTCTCATTCTTTTTAGGTGGCCAATTCTGTGTGTTTTGGATTCTTTTAAAGTGTGTGTGTGTATATATATATATATGTATATAATTATTTTTTTATAATATTTAAATAATTGATCACTAATTTTAAGTTTTGATTGGTATTTTTGTATGTTAAAGAAAGATAAATAAAATTTTCTCAAATTAGAGATTAAATACTATATAATTATTTTGATTAATTAAAGTAATATATATTTTATTTCTCTTAAGTACTATCTCAAATGTAAATATATATTAATTGTGTAAGAAAACTTGTTAGTTTAAATATGCTTTTTAATTTCATGAATTTTTAAATTTGATCTTCCTAATTTATAAATAGATAATTAATTTTAGTCTTCTTATTTTGTAAAATAAGATAATTTTGTCATATTAATTACTTTTTATTCAAAATTTCATGTAAAATTTAACACTTAAAGGAATTAGATTCTAAATTTGAGTTTTCATTAATAGATTTATATAAAAAATAATAACAATTAAATGAATTAGATTTTAAATTTACATTTTGAATATATATATATAGATATATATATAATTATTTTTTAATAATATTTAAAACATATATGAAACATACATTTGAGTGACTAAATTGAGAATCATTAAATGATCAAATTAAAAAAATAATTAAATTTGAAGAGCCAAATTGAAAAAAATTACTAAATTTAAAGGACTAAATTGAGAAAATTATTAAACTTAAAAGACCAAATTAAGAAAAGAGTTAATCTATTTTTTGGTCCCTAAAAAATAAGCAATAATATGATTTAATCCTTAAAAAATTATAATATATACTTTAGTATTTAAAAAATTATAACAGTTAACTCATTAATTCTTGAGCCGTTAATTATTAACAGAAAAGATAATAAGAGCCATTAAATACTAAATAATCTTTAAAATATTAAAAATATATATGCTTTAATCTCTAGTACCAATAGTCTAAACTATAATAAAACTTAATCATATATAAGTATTTAATCATGTTTTCAAAATATGACTTGTAGAAATAAATTTTTATATTAATACTTAAACATAAATAATTAAATAAATATATGATATTTTTATATAATTTTTTAATTTATTTAGTACCTATTTTTAAACTATTAAAATAAAATAATGTTATAAAAGTGATAAAGACACTAGAATATCATTATTATCCTAACATTATAGTTAAACATATGTAATATTTTATTTACACAATTTATGAACAAACCAACACTCATATTTCAATTACACAAATAATGTAGTGCTTTTATCATATATGCAATATATATTTTGTTGCTCACTTACAACTTACACAAATTTAAATATACTTTTAGCACTTAATAATTTATTTACGTTTGATAGTGTCACACTCTAATTTATTATTATTGATCATTTGCTAAATGTTTTTATACTTATAGTGTTGTATTTTATAAAAAAAATTTATAAAATTAATTTAGTTACTTTCTTTAATAAAGAATGAAATTTGAAGAAAAAAAGATTTATGTATGTGCTCTTCTCTTGTCTCTTTGTTTTTGTTACTTATTTGATTAAATATATTATTATTCACTAATTTAACATTTTAAATTACATGTAAAAATATTTAATCCATAAAAATAATTGCAAATCATAAATGAAATTACTCATACCTATG
Source organism: Senna siamea (assembly GCA_031216115.1). NCBI lineage: Eukaryota > Viridiplantae > Streptophyta > Magnoliopsida > Fabales > Fabaceae > Senna > Senna siamea. The sequence continues at coordinate 31,502,455 of CM062354.1, read as the reverse complement.
CACACAAACTTGCTGATAAAAAATATTATATAATATTTTCAAATTAAGAATCAAATCAAAATGAAGTTGAAGTTGTTAAGTGTTCAATAAATATAGTGCTTAGTTAGAATTGTTAATTGTTAAAAAAATTTAAATTTATGTGACTTGTAAGTGAAAAATAAAATATATAACGCATATATGGTAAAAATAATATATATGAGTGCTAGTTTGTTTACTTATCGTATAGTTGAAATATTGCATATATTTAACTAGAATTTTTAAAATAGTACAAATATATTAATGCTTCTTTCTATCACTTTTATGTTGTTCTTCACTTTAATAGTTCAAAAATAAGTTTTAGATAAATTAAGAAAAAATTATATAAAAATATCAATTATTTATTTATTGATTTGTGATTAAGTAATAATATACAAGTTAATTTTCTACAAGTCATATATTGAAAATATAGTTAACTGATTATATATAATTAAATTTTTTCATTAGTTATTATAATTTAGACTATTGGTATTCGAGACTAAAATATATATATATTTAATTTTTTTAAAATTATTTAGTATTTAATGATTTTCATTATTTTTTTCATTAAAAACTAACAACTTAAGAATTAATGAGTTAACTCTTATAATCGTTCAAAGGTCAAAATTTGTAATATGATCAGAGACTAAATCATATTATTATTTATTTTTTAAAAATCAAAAAATAAATTTACTCTTAAAAAATTATTAAATTTAAGAGAATAAATTAAAAAAATCGTTAAACTTGACGGTCTAAAAATATAAGTTTGATAGTTTCTATTTAGCATTTAACTGTCAACTCAGTGTATCTATTATATATTTTAATAATTTATAAATAGATGTTCTAAATTGAGAATAAACAAATATGATGAATTAAATTAAAAAAATTATTAAACTTGAGGGACCAAAATAAAAATTTTGTCATTCTTAAATGTTCTTAAAGTAAACTCATTAAATTTTCAGTAGTGAGTTCTTTCAACCATTAACATATAAAATAATCCCTGAAAAATGACAATCAACACTTGATAAAAAGCCATTGGTGAAGTAGAGAAGCACCTGTCAGTATAAGCATAATTAAAACTTTATGATTTAGTTTATGTCATAAAGATAGTTATTTAATCTTACATACTGTCTTATGAGTTCAATTCTGTAGTAAAAGCCATAAAAGTTTATGAAAAGCCAACTAAGGACTACATAGACATTGGTGAATTAGAAAAGTAAGTGCGTTTTCATTATCAGCAAAATCAATTGTAACACCAAGATAACAGTTTTTCTTTTTCCTCCATAAATATACTGTATTAAAGGATTGTACTTAAAACAATCTTGTTCAAGCAATATTAAATATTAAATATAAACACTTTCTTCAAAATTTAGACCATAATTTATTACATTGTTGATAACTAATACTTTTTGCTAAACAACCCCATTAGTTAACAAAGTTCTTTAACATGACCTTTGTCAACCAATTTAAGAATTAGGAGTTAAAAAGTCTGGATAAACTCTGAAGTATAAACTCTTAAGTTATAATATAGATATAGATAAATAAAAATATATATAAGTAGTGCTACAAGTGCCCCTTACCAATGTTTCTTGATTATATTATTGTTTTTTTTTAATTTTCATATGCTGTATAATGTAGAATTTGGCTATCAACCTTTCATTTTTCTAAAGTCTATAAAATTTCGGCTTTCACATAGAACACTCAACATCAGAAGTGTTCTAATCTAGGTTCATTTCTTTTAAAAGCAATTTCAAAATCTTAATATAGAATGAATTCAAAGAAAGAAAGAACTCAATTTCGGGCAAAGTTCAGAACCACCCTGTCTTATTTGTAATTTGTAATCTAATATCAAGAGGACAGAAAGAATGAACTCAAGCTGTTCTTTCATTCTGTCATGAACGCAGCACGTGAACCATAATTTGTTATTGATTGAACCATTTTTTTCCTATTTATTAGAGTATCGGCATACAGGTCCTCTATATGTCAACTTCATAGAACACGTATACAGAAGAAAGAAATGCAAAGTATTATTCAATCTCAATCTGTTGAGGAGCTGCATCAGTTGTTGACCCTTCTGTATCAATTTCATCTTCACTTATACCAGCAGCTTCCACAGTCCTTGTGACCCATTCCTTCAGAGGCTCTTCTTCCAAATCAAGTCTTAAAATACCAGCAAATATGCCACCCATGAACGCCACTGGTTCCTGCAGATTTAGCAATTTAATACAGATCAAAGTTGGGAGAACACACAAATTTAAAAGTCAATTAATGCTTATCTTTAAGGGCATGATGCTTTTTCAGCTAATATAGTGTATTATGGCAAAATCCAATCTAGCTAGTAGCTCTTCGCTTCTTCTTTTTTTTTTTCATGATAAAAATTTTTAGTAAACAAAATCAATCATAAACAAATAAACATCCCAGACTCGCATGTCTTCTTCATAAATAGGTTAATTTATATATTTTTCATTGATTAGGTCTACTTAAGAATATTAAGTTCACTAATTCATTACAGCCCACTTGGAAACTATATGCAGGCATAGGGACCTTCTAAATCATCAAATAGGGTCATAAAGTGAAATATGACAAGTCACTGAACGCAGAACTTACATATTGCAAAATGAAGTTTAGGCCATCTGAGCCAATGACTAACTGTGATGCAGGCGATCAGCTAATAAGGACCAAACCATAATACATGGCAAACATTTCCAGTACTAGCAATGGCAATATTGTGAAGGTGTACTTCGTAATCAGTATTCACTTGCAACATACAATTGGTATCATCTCTCACGGTCAAACTGGCACATATGGGTAGGATATTGTTGCTATCCTTATAACAAAGTCATCTAAATTCCTTCTTTCCAGCTCATAACTACAGTTCCTTGAATTTATTGATTCTTGGCAACCTCATCAATGGAACACTTAATAAAGATAGTGTTTAAGTTTCCAGAGTCCTTCCAAGAGGAGGAATAGCAGTAAAGGACGAAAAATTGGTAAGGCATATTATAATGCTTAGAGATTTTCTAATACATTAAAAAACTATGCAAATGTTTTGCTGCAGGGTATCTAGGAACATGAACTGCCCTCAATGAAATGTTAAAGAAGGCTTTGATTAAACTATAATACAAATGTAACACACTCATAGTTTAACTTAGATGAGATGGAGAAAAAGAGATAAAACCTCTTTATGAAATATAAATTATTATACCAGATAAACAGTATTATTATACCTATTACAAGGTGAAACCAAACAGAATATTCAAAATCATCCTACAATTATCAAATATATATAAGCGACGCTTGGAAGTTAAGATTTTTCCAAATAACTAAATCAGGTAATTGAAGACTGAGAACGCTTTTATCTCCCAACAATAGTAACCATAAAAATAAACAAGTATAGAAAATTCGCGTGAAGAAAGAAAACTAGACGACAGTCTTTGAAATTTTAAAGTTAAGCAAGATGAACCGGGTGTGAAGGCAGAAATTATACCTTGAGAGCTTCTTTGATAATGGGGTCCTCTATAGGATTGAAGAAGAACGCTCTAACCCCATTTCTAATGGAATTCCTAGTAGTGAAACGCACTCGAGAACAATCGCTTCTGCAAATTCCTTTCGGACGGCCACCGAATGTTGAAGGGCTTAACCTAACCTCCTTCAAATCCCACTGTCCAGTCCAAACAAAGACACAAGCTGATTTTTAGACAAATTATAGACAGAAAAAAAAAAATCGAGAAGAGAAAAGTAAAAGCATGAAGGATAATAACAGACCGAAGTGCACGACAGAGGAGAATGAAAAAGAAGGGACATGGCGAACAAAATTGTTGAAAACCGGAGGTAGACGATAAACCAGTAGAATGTAGGAGAAGCTCTGTATCTGTTAGATGTTCTCCAAAAATGGATCTCAAGAATGAGCCAGACGGTATTAATTGTCTATGTGTTGTGTCTGTGTGGAAAAGAAAATTAATTGAAATTCATTATTTATGTAAGATCCTTATATTTTATAAATTAATACGTTACAGTAAAAATCAAGAATAGGGGAAAAAATTAGGAGAACATTTCTTATATTTATATATTAGTGTTTTTATATTTATATATTAGCGTTGTTAAGAATTTTAATCAATTTTTAGGAGAAATACAATTACCCCGTGAAATGAAAAATAAAATATTAAACTTATTTAATTTTAATATCTCAAAATTAGTAAGCTCACAAGTTATATTTTAAAAATAATAAAATTATTTTATATTAATTTTTATCAAATAATATAGATAATTTTGACTCATTTCAAGGACTAAAGAGTAAAGATCTATAACTAAGACATTGATCCACATTATTAATTTACTTTTTTTCAAAAATGACAAATCATTTAACAATTATAGTAGATAGGGATTAGATATCAATGCTCAGATATTCCAAAAACTTTTATGGCGAACATGTAGTAAGGAGAATAAGAAACAATCAAATTACAATATTCTGGAAATTTTGGTTGCGACTTCTAAATAAAACAGAAAGAAAGCTGCACTTTAATAGGAAAAATGCAAAGTATATTATCCTCTACAAAAAGAAAAACCCATCTATGAATAAATTGGTAAAAAAAATTCTTAGTTTTACCCTCTAAAAGCTTTACTTGCATCTTTCAGGAGATAAATCCAATGGAAGATAAACACATTATGCTCAAATTTTGTTTTTGAAGAGGGTAAAGTTACTAAACAACGTTTCGCATTCATGCTTCCTAAAGAAAGCAAATGCCCCATCATATGGTCCCAAGTAACACATGCAAGTATACCTGCACGGCCAACCCAACCCACCAACACCTTTACATACAAGTACAACACCGGCAAAGACAGAAACTGCAAAGCACTTCATATTATAATGCACCATCCATACGTCAAATGGAGACCAAGTCATAAATAATGTGGGGACGACAAACAAAACTGGCACATTAACATTTAAGATTGAACGAAAGCATACACGTGGTTGTATCTTTCCTCTAGTTTTACATAGCTCACAAATCACCCTTCATTTTTCATCCTTCATTTTTTTTTTTTTGGTAAGACTAATGCTTCATGTGCGGAATTTTGTGTGTAATTTTGGCAAGGTAATTAAACAGTTACCCTAAACGAAAAAGCATTCTGTACTGAAACTACAAAGACGGTGAGTGAATGTAGCGTTCCACCATTAAACGCTATCATACTTCATTCTTCATCATCAGAACTAGCATCATATGCCAAACCTAGTAAGCCTCCAGCAGGGTTATCCATCTTAGTCTTTCCTTCTGCTTCTTGGGTTACAGCTGATGAAGGCTGTTCCACTATTTTCTTCGATTCTGACAAAGAATGATGCCCCTTCTCTTTCAATTCATCACTCTCGGACAGAATATTTGTACCAATAGCATCACTGGGAACTGGGGATGATTGATTGCCATTGGATGGGCTAGAAAGCTTCAGTCGTTTCGGTTTAATTTCCACAACTTTCTTCAGCAGATCTTGCTGCCTATATCACAATGGATAAATCCTACGTACAACACCCAAAAAATATCACAACAGAAAATGAATGTTGAAAGAGGGGATGAGATCTACCTGATCCCACTCTTTGGTTTTGGCTCAACACGAAGTGGCAAGGGTACTGAGGTTGGCGAAGAATCTGCTAAGCTTGCGGCTCTGTGACCATTTGTGAAGGAAACACAACATAACTTAAACCACAAGTAATCGAATTATAACTTATCAAACAATTATTTAATCACCTAAACTACCCATGTTGCAGTTGGATTAATCAATCTACAGAAATTATTCAGATCAGATATTTTACATTCAAAATGTAGCATTTTGTTGTCTTGATTCATTGAATAAAAATAATAAGACCAGTATTTCAATTATATACATTAATAATGAGCATTATTAAACGCCTCTTACTTTGAGTACCTAAATTAAGATCCATCTTTCCATTCCTTAGGGGAAAAGGAAAATATACATGGCAGGAAGGGGTGAAACCATATATTGTACAACAGGACATATTCCTTCCTTTCTGAATAAACAGGTCCCAGAAGTAAAGACAGACAATTAGATTAGATTAGAGATCCTAATTCTATATATAATTTCTTTATCAGCCAACTTCCATGGCCATCTAGGTCTCGTTCAAAAGGTAAAAAATTGGCAGTTTTTGTCAAGCATTTTCTTAATGGTCAAAGAAAGGATGGTGGTATTTTTTGTACATCAATAACTAGTGAATAAAAATCTGTATTCTTAAGACATAAACAGTTTTGAACCAAAGAAGAAGAAAACATGGCTCCTTAGCATGTTAAAACAAGCAAAGGATATCTTAAATGCAGCAAATGCCCGTTTCTCAGTACGACGCAAGAGGCGTTCAGCATCCTCCTCAGCTTCCATCTGCTCCTTGAGATAGAGTAGATCATCACTGTCCAATGCTGCATATTTAAACGTTAAAAGGGAGAACAAAGTAACCAAGGAAATATAGTGGAAACAGTTAAGACCAAATGCAAGGGTACATGCAACATAGAAGAAATTAAGAGAAAGTACCGCCTCGCCCATGAAGGTAACCTCCACGCTCTCCAGCAACCTCTTGCATCTGCTTGCATTAGCCACCCAGTACAGGAAGCCAAGATCCCTGCCGGGGCATGTTATCAGCAAAATCCCTCAAATTGCCACATAAAATTACTTTAAAGTGTAAGAAAGGTAGGTATAATTTAGATGATTAAATTAAAATTCGATTCCTCTTCATAGCCTGAAATCTAAAACTAAATAAAAGATCTAGAAGGCATATAACCAATGAAATGATAAACAAAGTTATTTAGATTGAGATCTTACGTAGGATTAGTCGAGTGACAAAATAGATCAAATCGTAAGATTGGATCAAATTTTGATTAAAAAAATAATTAAAAATACAAGTATTATATATAATTCACCCATAAGCATAATAGTATTCAAATCTCATTAAATATTATGAACAAACAATCATTAGTCTTAAAAGTTATAAGTTCTGATAAACACAAATTATAGGCCTTAAAAGTCATAGTTCAAAAAATTGAGAAAACATAATAATATTCCCTACAACAACAAGCTTTTTCTCATTAGGTGAAATCAGCTACAAGGATCAAGTTACGTCAACATGTTCTATCTTGGCTCATTTTTATTGTTAGATTATTTATAATTAAATTCATCTTAATAATTTCTCCTATTGATCTTTCTCTACCTCTAGTTATTGAATCGTCTTTTTGACTCATTTTTATTGTTAGATTATTTATAATTAAATTCATCTTAATAATTTTTCCTATTGATCTTTCTCTACCTCTAGTTATTGAATTGTCTTCTATTGGGTAAACACTACGTACAAGAGACTTTAATGATAGTCTCCTTTATACATAACCAAACCACCTGAGAAGCATTTCTACCAACTTTTCTACAATAGGTATTACCATAATTTTTTCTCTAATGTACTCATTTTTAATGTCCACTCAACCAACACAATATTCTCATTTCTGCAACGTTGAATTTTTACTCATGTTTACTTTTTATCACCCAACATTCAGTGTCACACAATAATACATGTCTTATAATTGTGCGATAAATTTTTTCTTTAAACTTGAGCAGTACTTTTCTATCATAAACAACATCTAAAATCTTCTTCCACTTCATTCACCCAGCTTATAACCTATGATTTATGTCTCCCTTTATTTCTCCATGACTTTGTATTATAGTCTCCAGATATTTCAAACTAGTGACTTCTTGTATGGAATGATCTTCAAGCTTCACCTCCACGCTAGAATCAATGTACCTTTCATTGAATTTACATTTCATATATTTTGTTTTACTTCAACTTATATGAAAATCATATGTCTCCAAAATTTGTCTCCACCTCTATAATTTTTTGTCTACTTCTTCTTTAGAATCTCCAACAAGGGCTGTATCATTAGCAAAAAGCAGCACCTTGGTGCTGCCTCTTGGATATCTTCAGTGAGCACATAATAATATTCTCTACTAATAAAATTTGAAATCTTAGTCAAATCTAATGAAGTCAACAGTCATCACTTTCAATGATAAATTATATCAAAAGTATCCTGGCACATCTTTTCTTTCAAGTTTGAATCACAGACAAAAAAACATGTCATTATCCCATTTAAGTAAAGAGGAGAAAAAGAAGAAAGCAAACAGAAGGGATTTTAAATTGTTTACTTAATATTTCTCAAAGACATGATATCCAATCTGTTACAGATGTTCAAAACTTGAATATCAATTGAAGATATAATTGTTCTCTACAGTAATCAACAACACAAACTATAAGCATGACTCGTTTATTTCTACAAGTTCCATTATAGACAGTACGAAACCAAAAGACAAAACATAGAAAAGTTGCAAGAGAGAAGCAAATATTTAAGCCTCCAAAAATACGTCTACTTCAGCGTATGAATGTCATTGGTTAACTTCCACTTCCATGAAGTTCCTTCCAAGTTAATAGCTAACGAAAATAAGAAGCTGACTGCAAGGGTTCCTTTTAGCAACCACCAAAGACTAGTTTAAGATTCAAGATCAAGCATAAATTCTTATGAGTGGCCAATTATCAGTTACAAAATTTTACATATATTCATAAACCAAAAAGGAAGAGCAAGGTAGCAAAATGATTCAAAGAAGAACACTGGAGAGGGTGATCCAATGCGCTAACCTTGGCAACCATGCGTTGGAAAGTAATGTCTTCATCGTCTATCTTATCTTTCCCTTTACCCCATTTCTTATCTGCAAATTTGAAACAAATAAAAGACAAACTCAGTAACTATAAATTAGAACCAAAAAAAACCGTAAATTTCAAACACCAAAGGAAGCCCAAAATCAATCACCTTTAGGGTCGCTTAGGTTGGTATATTCTCGAACTTCTCTCCCCGCCATCTCGAATAATTTCTCCCGAGCTCGAAACGGAGCTTGTCGTTCTCAGAGAAGAAGATGTGCGGCTGCCAAGTGAAGCCCGGAGATTAGGAAGCAGAAAGCGCAAGCTGATTCCTTTCCTGAGAGCTAGCGACGAAGATGCTTCTAGAACTTGAAGTCGGAAAAGGAACGAGAATTTGGGGCTCTGGGGTTTGGTCTTGGGGATGGCAAATTGGCAATAAAGATAACTGATTCAACAAATTTGGAAAATTACAAATTTAACAAAACCCATGGCATTATGTAGCACCTTCTTCATTCAGTCGTCCGACCAGGCCCAGTTTCTTGGGCTTTTATATGACCAAGCCCGTTATGTTTTCTGATAAGGAAAACCCAAGTTTCACCCCAAACCAAGTGTTTTTTAAAAACCATAACGCTATTTAAAAAATTTTTTAAGGTTACGTAATCATCATAATAATTCATTTTAAGCGAAAACTTGTTTAACTACCACTTTAAAAAATATTCCACTTAAACAAATTTAAATCATAAATTAATAATTATTTAAATTCTCATTTACTAATTAATAAAATTTACTTAAAAAATAGATCATTTTGTTTTAAAGACAATTTTTGAGGAATTAAACTGAAATCCTTCATGCATGTTCGGACGAGACAGGATAAAGTTCGGAATAAGGCAAATTAGTACACCATAGTTAGAAAAGTAGAAAACAGAGCCGCATAAATCCTACCAAATATCAATTTCTTTTTGAGTATCATTTCGAGGGAATTTTTTTTTTTTTAAGGAAATCGAGGAGATAATCCTTAGATCCTGAAAATCAAATTGTGTAGTTGTATCTTCTTCAAATGCTCCAGAAGTGCTAAATCCTTGACTATCTTACCTTTCCAATTTGGCGAAGGCAATAAATTGCAGCACTATCATTTCCATTTAGAAAATCCTGTACAAATGCTACACAAAAAATGAGCAGCCCACTCAAGCATTGAAAGAAACTTGGCTGCAATGCCTCCAGAAAAGTTGAGGATACCCAGAAAGAAGACACCAAAAAAATCGCAATACAAGTACCTACGCAAAAATAGGTGTAAATCACAGCAATGTATCTCACGTACTGTAATCAGTAACACTGTCAGATGTAAAGTAAGACTGAATTTCTTCAAAGTTACACCAAATGACTTCGTAAAGTTCAGAATTTTCTCCAGATGTTCATGATGCCCTCCGCAAATGACTTCAGATTTCCCCATAAAGTTGTTTTCTTTGGATCCTCAGCATCATTGATCTCCCTATTAGAGTTGTCACTGGACAATGGAAGAATGCAAATTGCCTTAATATACATAAGTGAGAAAATATGGGAAGTTTATATTTTTCCATTTGCATATTTCAAGGATATACAGTTGAGTATCAAATTTTAACAAACTTAACATGGAACACCGATAGCAGTGTTCAGACTTTTCATTGGCATTGACAATGACAATATTTCAAGAGGCAATCTATCTAAGCACTAAAAATAAAACGTATCATCTATTTTTAAGACATTAAGACTTGGAAATAAATAACATGTTTTTCTTGATTTTCACATTATTTTCTAGGAGTTTTCTCTGAATATATACAACAGGTTGTGCACGTGATTTTTTACAGAAATATGCTTTAGTTTTAAAAACTATCTTCAGTCATGTTTATTTTTTATTCTTTAAACACAATTTAAATTTTTATTTATTTTGATTTGAAATTGTTTATCAAAATTTTATATGCAAACACAAACAGGAATGCATACTTGAATAATAAAATTTTCAACCAATCCTTACTAGAAACCTATATATCTAAAGATTACGAATACTTACATTTTCGACTGACTCAATTCTACAGATCCACGACCTTGCTTCATGGGACTATCAATACCAGGAAGATCTTTTAAGGCATCATGCTCCCTTCTCTCATATTCAGCTTTTTCAGTGCGAGTTTTCTCCATTACCATATGATTTTCCCTATCAGCAAACTCAGAATTGTAATCTTTGCTCCGATTACTCCCAGATACTTCACTAAATGGAGCAGAAGCATGTTCTATTTCTTCTTTGATCAGATTAACTTCTGAAGCAGCAAAATCAGAATAACTAGACTCTGCTTTCTCAGTCTTAACATCATTTGGCATCTGAAGACTCAATTGAGAATGCTTTTCAGAAAGGTCTTTCAAAGCAGCTTGCTCTCTTCTTTCACAACCTGTTTTCTCAATGCATTTTTCCATATCAACAAATTCAGATTTATGGCTCTGAGCACCACCATAACTAGTACCAGACTTTTCATTAAATAAAGCGGAAACATGCTCTATATCTTCTGTAGGTAGGTGACATTTTGGTGCCACAGAATCAGAACAATGAGGTTCAGCTTCCTCTCTCTTAATATCAACTGATGTCCACAGACTCATCTTGGATTCTTTAGCATCTCTTTCCAATTGATTACTTTCAGCTGCAATGAAATGACTACTCTGCCATTAAAATATAAGGCGAAGGACAAGTATTACAAGTTGAATTTGTAGTATTAATTATTAAAGAATATTTAAAGAACAACAAAAACAATTAAACTATGTAACAAAATGACAAAGGAATCTAATGCAATTCCAATAGAGAAGTAAACCTATCAAACCATTAATTATTCATCTGCATTTGATTGCATGGAAATTGTTATTAAAATGCATTACTAATAAAGTAGTTCCCAAATCATGCAAGTACCCGATCATAATTCATTTTTTTCATCACAGTAAACTACAATAATTATTGATGTCAGGTTGAGGATGAAGAAAAGATTATGAGGTATAGCAGTGACTTTTAGTCTGCACATTTGCAAATTAATATAATAAACTAAAGTGCATGTCAATATTTTTTAAAATTTAATTTTAAATATAATAAAAAGAAGTGGGAAGTTATTCATTTCCCACTCTTCTATAATTTCTTCTCTCATAAACTCTCAACTCTCTCAAATCTCATATATCACATCTATAACATTATATAATTTGGGAGACCAAACAAACCAAATACCCCAAAATGATATAAAATAGTATAGATGTAAACAGAGTAGTGAAGTTTTTGTATTTATAAAACAAAGTAGGAAAAAAAAAAGAAAAAAAAAATATATATATATATAGAGAGAGAGAGAGAAAGAGAGAAAGGTTAGTTACAGTGAATATAATTATAAACAAACTATTGATGTGGCACTATGTTTGATGCTTACTGGAGCAGAGGTAACTACAGCTTCTTCAGACAAGCTCCTCTCGCACAAGGCTGTCCGTGTCCCTCTCTTTTCTTCAAGATGCTCATGACCAGCATCAGTTTCACCTAAAATTGCCAACTGATAATCATGTTGAATAGGCCTATCTTTTGCAGTCTCTGTATTACCAGATAGGACCTTTACTGTCCCAGTGGTCAAAAGTTTACTCTTATTGAAGCACTTTTTATCCACCAAATTCCCATCCATGCTGTTCAATTTAGACTTGTATTTTAATTCCAGAATGATTTCTCGAATAACATAATAAGAGCCACCAACTTTTTTCACAGTATCACTAACTGTCGGGAACTTTCCAGCATTTGTAGCTCTGTACCTGCAGAGTCAACAGAAAGTTTTAACATAATAACAATCAAACATCCCTTTTTGGCTAATAAAAGATATAAGCACAATATTTTTATACTAGACCAAACCTCAGTCACTGTAGACCATTCTCTCATCAATTAAAAATCATATGTGAACCATGACGACAGAGATGCCAATTCAGATCATGTGTTAATCAAATTCCAGGGAAAAAATGAATAAATAAAGGAGCTTCTACAAAATGTTGAACTTTTCTCCCCAAACTTTGCTGGTTGGGTTGGGACAACCGAGTTCTTCAACTCAGAATTGGGACAGCATTAAAAAATGAAATGCAAAATTAAAATTCCTTTTGTCCTCTAATAAGCTCCTTGTTGCACGTCAATTTTGAGCAAGCTAAACATAATTTTCTGTCATCAGAATACCTCAAGGTCAGACAAAATAAAAAATTTGCGCCAGCACATTTATTGTAAAGTTGATCCCAGAGGGAAACTTTAAAACAAAGAACGATCTGTCATCAAACTAAAAATATCTACCAAAACCACAATTTTGTTCAAATGTAGACATCAGAGATAAATGAGTGTTCTTTTCCTGCTACCCATTGATTACATGTTACTGATAGATTATTCCTCATAGTCTGTTTGGAAGCCATAAAAAGATGGAATTTTCCTTTTTCTAATATGAATTTTAATTCAAAATCCCAGCACACTATTATTATTGAAATAATGAAATGAGACTGACTTAAAATGTTTTTAAGACTTTCACATATGTCCAAAATTGCTTGGACTTAGATGTCAATTTGTCGGGTACATTTTAAGGTATAGAGTATAGACTCTCCATCAGATGAATGAATATCAATTACCCATATCTCTCAATGAAGCACATAGCAGAAAACCTCATAAAAATTTTAAGTAGATCATCAACCTCAAAATCATGAAAGCACTGACCAAAATGGAAAGAAAAGAACAATGGAATGAAAGAAAGCCAGAAAGAAATAGTAATACATGTTCACAAAAGACTCCACCAAGGCTCGCCTTTCAGCTCTTGAAACCCTTCTCTGACCTTTCTGAGAATTTGGCTTGTCAGAAGGAACAGAGGCAGCATATGACCATCCACGCCACTGGATATTTGACTGGCCAACACAATTGTTTACCTCAACAGACACTGTCAAACAAAATGATCGATATGATTATATAATAATTCACTATACTATATCATGATATATTGGTAGCACGCTACATTTTCAAAATTAAAGCCAAACACTGAAATAACAAGGGATTAATGGAAACTCAGGAATTGCAATTCAAATTATAGTAGCCCACCCCCCCCCCAAAAAAAAAAAAAAAGATATGCTTCTAAAAACATCATAGTATTTAACAAAGACTTCTAACACATCAATGAGCAGAACCATACCTTGTTTAATAGGTTGCCTAAAAAAAGAAGGGAAAGGAAGATGTGGTAGATGGTTCAGATAGAGAAGATAAAGGAGGATAAAAGAGGTTCAATAAGAACATTAATTGCTTCGTCAGATCTTTCAAGAAGCTTTGGGGTTTAATAGATGTCTGTTATGGGCTTATAGTTCTTCACCCTCTTTTCAATGAGAATCCTGTCTTTCTCAGACAACTATGATCTCACAGGGTTCTCTCTTTTAACTACTAATAATTCCTCTTTTGGGGTAGATATATGATACTAATAATTCCTCTTTTTCTCCTGTCAGACCATCATTTTGTTTCTAATAAGAATTTATTTTGGCCATTAGACCTTGTAAGTGGTTGATATAGCCACTCAATCAAACTGTTAACTTATTGAGCACCTAACCTTTTCTTTTTAATTTAATCTCAATCAATGAAAAGAAAGTTAATCACTGAGAATGATTTGAAGGCTCATATCATCAGTGTCGTTAATAGCAGCTGCCATGTCGCCATGGTGGAATGTCATGGTGGACTTTCAAGAAAACACCATGGAGGTTCCATGGCAGTGTGGCCTTTACATGGCGCCACCATGGCATCCAGCCGTCCACTATGCTAAAGCAAACACCTGAATGGTGACCACCATGGTGCAGCATGGAAACTAAATGGATTTTCTATCAAGAAAATTGTTTGGTTATCAAGGTTGGGCATTTAGGACTTTGGCCATTTATGTGGAAATTTAAATTTAAAAACTGAAAAAGAGAATTTTGGAATTTGAAAAGTTTAAACTATATATAGTATATGCAGCTTAAGTTTAGAACCACAAGACATGACGATGAAAGACCAAGACAAATAAGCTGAAGGACTAGAACATCCAAAGATCTTGGACTCCTTCCTTATTTGGGTTTTCTGCTTTCTTCTTCTTGAACTTATGACATTTGAGTTTTATTTGTTTTCATTTTGATTCAATCATTCCTCTTTCAAGGTCTAAAAATTCAAACTTCAAATCATTTTCAACCTTAAATAAAAAAATCCACAAGAATCATTGTATAGTTATACCAAGGAATTCAAAACAAATTAGGTGGCAAAAAATTTGTGTCTCACTTCCTCCAATTCTCTACATTAATGTTGAAATGTCTTCATTTCATTATATCTAGAAGCATAACTATAAGCACCAATATACATAGGCGCAGGCAAGCACACACAGAAGTTAATTTTCTTTTAGCACTCATTACAGTATTTGATTGAGTTTATTTTCCTTCTACAGAAGAAACCCCTATGCCTAAATACAAGAAAAACCGAACATTCACGACAACAAAATAAAAATAGCGACCCGAAACCGGTGTATAATTATAAGAGAAACAACAGAGCATACAAAGAACATAATGAGAAGAAGAGGAGAGAAAGCTACCCCATTTCGGTGATCTGGAAAAGGACAAGCGAGAGAGTGAGAGCTTGCGATTGGACCACAAGGAGAGGCCTCCTCTCGCTACTATCAGAAGCTTCTTTCTCATTGTCACTTCCCGCCGTAAGCCACATGAACTTCCATCTACGTTAAATATACACAGAGAAAGAGAGAGAGAGAGAGAGAGAAAGGGAAGGAGAGACGGAAGAGCGGGAGAAGAGGGTTTTGAAGCTTTTCTTTCTGACTTGGTTGAATCGTCACACTGCGAAACTCTTAAGAAATGAAGAGGGTTTAAGCGGTCCGAATCATTGAACCGGAGGTTTTGCTTATCGCCATTTTAAGGTCCCCCATTGGCATTACGACAAGAAAGACTTTAGAGTTATTTTTTAAAAAAACATAATTTTATCTAATTTTTATATCGTTATTATTAAATTTTTTAATTAAAAATTAATATATATTTATTTATTTTTTAAAAAATTGACATATTTTATTTTAATTAAAAAAATTAATAAAAAATAGATAAAAAATTATGTTATATTAACACTTTAAATATGATTAATGTTAATAAAAAGAATAAAAGTATATAATAAGATGAAAATAACTCATATATATGATATGTAATATGTCTTATAAAAATTGGTATATAATTAGTCGTATAAGCAAATTTAATTTTAACATAAGTTTAACTTTGACAAGATAGACTAAATTAAAGATTCTTTTAAAATTATTAGAATTTAATTAAAAGGTTTTAAAACTATAAAAAGTGTAAAATTAAAGTTTCATTTAACTTTTCAGAAAATACTGAATTGCATAAAACCAAAGAACTCAATTTTTTTCAAGATTATTACTGCAAGTAGGCAAATGCTTGGGTTGATCATGCAAGAAACTCATTTTCTCTCTAATTTTCTATTAAAATCTCCACAATAAAGTTTTAATAACAATGATAATAATAGGAAAATTTTACATTTTGGCCCCTGGTGTAATTGAATAATTTATTTTGTGGACTTCTTTTTTTTCTAATTTAATCCTTCACTCCTTAAAATGTTTACAAACATGACTTTTAAATATCCTTTTTCTTGATAAATATTCAGAAAATTATATGCTCTATACATCCTTGAAACAAAATTAGATTCCTCGTAGTTATCATGTTATTCTACAACCCATAAAATTTGCCCCGCTTCAATCATCATCAAAAAAATATCTTGCTCTATGAAGTTGAAATATGTATTTTCAATTAATAATTAGAGTATTCAGTAGTGCAACTTGGGCTATTTGAAAAAATTTTAAATCAAACCATTCACATTAATGAATTAGTACAACTATCAATTTAAATTTATAATATCAAGTTAAATCATAAATGATCAATTTTTAATATTTTAATTTAGAGAGTTTAAACTTATTTTAGCTTATTCAAATTAAAAATTTAAACTTATCAACTAAAAAAAGATTTTTAATAAAATAAGCCTGTACTTTCCTACCATGCAAAGGAACACCCTTTATTTAGTTTCATTTGCAAGAGTAGAAGCTCTCTGATCTTCTCGGTAAAGGTTGAGACTGAATTCTTTACAGTAATTTTTTACAGTAAGAAAAAAATAAAACATAATCTATATAAGTTGATCTCTATTCTTGATGAGCCTCTATTTTTCTCTCTTCATCTCTCTCTTACTCAAGTGGAGGATAAAAAGGCGGGAAAGATTGTCTCAAGTGTCAACAGAATTAGCACTAGAAGCTAGATCAAGAAATATCACAAACACCTTGAAAAAGGAAGAGAGATATCTGTAATGACAACTCGTAGTCGTAGATATGCGTTTGGAAGAGTGGATGATGGCATGAGGCTAATCACTCAGACTCCATGAGAGCCACCTTAGCTGAGTTCGTGTCCACTTGCATCTTCGTTTTTGTTGGAGAAGGCTCCATTCTTGCTCTGGGTATCTACTCAATCTTTCCTTATAATTTGTGATCCCAGTTGAGCCATCTCATGCTTACCAGCAACCTCTGGCTCCAGAAGATTAATCGTCACTTTGTATATATCAAAATACAGGCATATGCTTATGCTTTCTTACCGCTATGCTTGTATGTTGGTATTTCTTCATCTTCTGTTTTGGATTTTAACATTCAAGAGCTTTAACTAGTATGTTGCAGTAGCCCTTTTTCTGCTGCATATAAATTAAAATATGAACCTTTCTTGTATGGTGATGAGCATGGCATCTAGGTTTTCCTTGTATGGAAACTAACCTCTGGTAAAAGTAACTAAAAAAGGAAAGGAAAAGCATAGCAAGGGCACAGACTATATGTGTGTTATTTAGATTGGTTTTCGAGAAATAAGTGAAGATATGCTAGATAATGAAACGATTTATAATGGATGTCATTTAAGTATAAGTTTTTCACTTTGGATTTGAGCATAGCTGTCAGAATAGCAGATGACAGCATCTCTTTCTCAATACACTGATTCCCAAATAAAGTGACAAATGAGGGACATTAAATATACGTTACAAATGGAGACAGCAAAAAGTAATACTAAACATCTATAATTTTCTTTTGCCTGTAAAATCTGGCGACCCAAGTTCAGTATTGTGAGGCGTTCTGGCGTTGGCAGAGTAATAATCAGACCAAAAGCAGGGAGTGATCCTATCAGCAAATTTTTTGTCAGCATAAATGCAAAATGGCAGCCAATTTTCACCTCCATTCATTCTTCTATTCTGATAAACCCCAAAACCACAGTTACTATATGGGAAAGGCAGGAATGGGAAACACGAAACTAAAGCAACGTTGAGGGTTTATTCTGGAAGAGGTAAAGGCAATGAGGTGGCAGAGGGAGAGCCAATCTGTAACAAACTCCCCAACTAATTATGCTGAAGTGTGTGGGGGTGGGGCCCATAACTGTCTAAAGCTGAGGGGTATTAGAGGTGGACGGAGAGTAGGGAAGGGGCATCGAGGAAAAAGGAAGGAATTTGGGAGAGAGCTAGCCTCTCGAAAGCTAGCAACCATTTCTGTCTTCTTTCTGCTTGTTTTTATTTTCTCTGTTACTCTATCTGCTTCTGTCTCTGTTAATTTCTCTGCTGTTTTGCTGTACTGTGAGTGGAGTGTTGCTGTGTGAGTGTATTTGTTTATGCTATATCCTACTCTTAAGGGGTTAGTGCCTCTAAGGGAAGGGAACTTCTATCAATAATTCTAGTACAACATTCAGTAAAAGGTGTCTTGTTCCTGGGTTCTATCATATTCCTTTCCCTTGGGTAAGCCAAGGGTGCTTGGACATACCTGCAAAATGTGTAAACAGCATTCAGTCATTTGCTGAGGCCCCCTAAAATAGTGCTCTTTTAACGAACCCCTTAATATGTATAAAACAGGCACTAAGCCATCATAGACATCAAATGCTTGAGATCCCCCATGTGAATACTCTTTAGTAATTTCTCCCATCAAGCTATCCATTCAACCAACAATTTTACCACCATATTGTCTCAATCACTTAAATGCATGTAAATCTAGTTTCTCTTATCTTTTTCCACCAAACAGGTACATCTGTCTATTATTCATGCCCAAACCATTCTTTAGGAAAATTTTCTCTCATCTCCTTCGTTAGAAACTTGCTATAACTTCCTTCCCAGACTAAAAGGAGAATATCATAAGGAGAACTTTTCCTTTTCAAAGAAAGAACCAATTGGATTATATTTATCTGCAAGGACCAAATAGCTTGAATTACATCGTGGTTAGTTACCTCTTATATTATAGGTAAATATTAGCGTAGACCAGTCTTCTTATTAATAATTCTCCCAATATTATAACAATCCACTATCAAATACTATTACAAGTTAAAGTCCTGACAAAATGTCAATGCTAACAGTTGGATGAAATAACAGCAGAAATTCTGTCCTGGAGTGGGAAAACAATATGCTGTCAAGACTTGTGCCAAAGCTGGTCAGAAGTGAAGCTACCCCAAAACAAAATACCAAATAAACTAACTCTAGTTTTTTCCTTTTAATATTAAGGTAAGACATTGGGTCAAGTTTTTTTATTTTTTAAAGATGAAAGAAATTTATGCTAGGTCGTTGCTCGAAAGCAACACGCTGTTTGGCTCGAGTACAGTGTCAAAAAAGTTTTAATAACGCAAAGGTTGCAGGTTCGAAACCTGCATGGGCCATTATAATTTTCAAATTTTGTGGAAAAAGGCTTTGTTTATTGTTGTAACGATGGAAGAAATCTGATCAAGTATTTTAGCAGGTTATAAACTCCTCATTCTCAATATTCATTCTAACCTAGTCAGAAACAAAAGATACCTGATACCATCAACAACAGCATCCCAACAGAAGTGGGTATGACCAAAGACATGGCAAGCAGATGCATCCTCCCTTCCCTCAGCCCCATGTATTGACCTTATTCGAAGTTCAAGAGAGTCTGAACCAATTATTTTCGGGAGCTTTGGATAGAATAACATCCTCTTCTCTGGACAAAGTTCTTGCCTGAGAAACACGTAAGCAGATGTTAACCATCAACAAACATAATTCATCAGACAAAGTAAGATAAATTTTTGCTGCTTATGTTGCTCCCCAAACAGTGCATCATTGTCAAACATGCATAAAAGCAATAATAAATAGTTCAAGAATTAAAACAAGATACAATTGAAGCGACAATGACCTTGGAACAAAGTGGGAAAAAGTAATAACGTGACCACATGTCATCTGAATCTCCTTAATTGCTTTTTGTTGCCTTTCATTCATGGCATCAAAATATAGGGCGAGGGAGATATCTCCATTTGAAAGTTCCTTGGGCCATTTGCATGCATGAAAGTCCTTGCATGCCTAAGCAGAAAACAAAACCATAGGGACATATTAACATCATCATCAGTCTACATTAAGGCATTTAAAAGCAGCCAAAAGGAAAATTTGGCCCTTCTAATTAAGAACTTTTAAAGAAAGTTTAACATACCCAGAGTAATATGCAGATAGAACTATCAAAATGCCATCATATTCTTAAATGCCTATGTACAAAGTAGCACAGGTTAACAACAGACAGTAACTTGACAATTTTGAAAAATGTAACTTTTGTGCTAACGTCCTTGTGTTTACATAGATAGATTAAATATAATTATCACTTTAAATTTCTTACATCTCTAACCAAAAGTCAAGAAAGGAAATTCGGGGTTCAAAT
Source organism: Senna siamea (assembly GCA_031216115.1). NCBI lineage: Eukaryota > Viridiplantae > Streptophyta > Magnoliopsida > Fabales > Fabaceae > Senna > Senna siamea. The sequence continues at coordinate 31,482,028 of CM062354.1, read as the reverse complement.
TTGTATTTTCATTTTAACCAAAGTTTCAACTCCAAACAAAAGGTTTCAGTTTCCCTTTTAGCCCACTAAAATGTTTTCTCTACCTTTATGCTTCCCTTCCCAGTAATTAAATCAAATCATAAAATCAACGACATTCTTTCTTCTTTTACTTTCCAGTAAATAATAAAGTCTGCTTTATTATTCTTTATGTCATTAAGTTTGTACTTCCACCAAAATATCTTGACAGTCTCCGGCTTTCTCTAATTCAAGACTTCTTAACCATGATTTATATCTATGTTTTGATTTCTTTCATTTATCCTGGCTATAATTTCCCTTGCAGGTAGCAAGAAGCAAAAAAAGATAACCTTAACCTGAAAGGTTGCACCAGTATATACTTTTACCAGAAACTGAATAACCTATGCCCTACCAACATTCCAACAAGGTAATCGCCAATACATGACTTAAACAGGACCCTGCCAAAGACTTCTGTAGGAGAACCAACCATGTATGTCAAGCTTAACAGAAATCAACAATTTCTACAATATTAAGACTAGATGGGGTATAGGCAAGAGTAGCAATTTTCAGAGCAGTAAGTGGACGGCAATTCTTTAGATCAAAACCTCAAATAGTTATCACACAAAAATAGAGACTATCATACAGGGCATTTAAGCTGATAGTCCTTAATCAAGCATAATGACAAATGAAGAGCATGGTCAGAACATCAATCAACTTTTCAAATGCTTACTAGGAGTTAAGAGAGTAGTCACCATCTCCAGAGATGGAATACTAAAGCCTGCTATATCCTGCTCTTTGTCAAAGCTCTGTGAAACAATCAGGATGTGGATTCAAACAAGTTGCCTCTAAGTCATAAATAAACATTTGTATGAACGATTTTGAAAATTGGCATTATTAAATCAATCACCTCATGGTACCAAGAGAACAAAGGAATGATTCCTAAGTCATCAATAACCAATGGGTTCGTCTCAACTGCAAGACTCTTACACGCATCAAGCAATTTATTGAGCTTTTCAAGAGAATCAACCTGGAGAAAAGTTGGTTAAATCATTATCCGAAGGATAGTATCCTGTTAGAGACATAAAGATTCAAGAACAAGCATAAGCTAGGCGCCATTAAAAGTTATGAAAATAGAATTGCGGCGATTCCAATTTCTCATATTAAAAGAAACACACACAAAGTTATCTATGATTTCAAATCAAAATAAATCAGGAGCAGTAGAACATATGGGATATACACAAGAAAGAAAAGGTTAAGGATAGTAATAAAATCAAATGCCAAAAGGAATCCAGCGTACCTTTTGGCGATGGGTTGGATATCATAATTTACTACACTTTTCAGATGAATGAAGCATCTTGTCTTAACCTCATATTTAGACTTAACATTGCAGATATACTTGGGGCATTTAACAGCCAAGGAATAAGGGAATAACAGGCTTAACTTTCAAGACCAAACCATGGTCAAATTACTTCTTATAGAAGCAGCATTTTTAATTTATATAATTAGCAGGTGCAGACCAACAGAATTTAACCGTGTGAAATGTGCTGTATCAAGTAATTCCAATTATACGCAAACTTAAAAAAATCATACCCCAGGTATGAAATATGAGGTAAGCCACTAAACAAGCTTGACAATACTACTCCACAAGCAACTAGTCCATCAGTTAGCAGCTGATTAAGTTGGCTAATAAGTGTTACTCAAACTTAGCCACCAGCCCTCCACCTTTTTAATGTCAGTCACATGCTCAATCTCATGATGCATGATGTATCAAAACTTAATGACAGTGATTAAACATGACATGAAAAAATTACAGAAAACAATGTGGTCACAATGCATAAACTTAGACCCCATTGCCTAGGTATAATGACCTTACATAATTTTCTCCCTCATGACGGCACCAGAGATCATGGTTTCCAGGTACAAAGAAGACATGTCGAAATCTTTCCTTCAAGAGAGACATAGTTAGAACAAAGTTATCATATGTCTCAGCTACATCACCTGCAACAAGAAGAACATCTTTCTTGTGTTTAACAGAGGACAAGCCCTTCACCCACTTCATGTTCTCAGAATAGTCCGTATGCAAGTCAGAAACCACGAAAACACGTAAGCCAGTAGTAATCCCCAAAACAGAAGGCAATATCTGGGGCCTTCTAACTTCACCCTTTTTCATGCGTCCTCCATGATTGTTTAATGCTATTTGTTTTGAAAAAATATTAGAATATTGAGGCTGTCGAGTGAGGGTGAGACAAGAAGGTGTTAAGCACACCATGAGCTCCAATGCTGACCGAAAACTTCTGATCTACAATGATCAAAATTCACCACAACATACAACCAAGTTATCCGATTGACATGGTAACTGATAATGATCCTTTTACAGCCAAAAAGCCGAAAAAAAGAAAAAAAAAGATCTTAATCAGTGCCTTATTGCTTATCTGGTGAGAGGAAATGTAGTAAATGTACTTAATGGATACTACTTGGATTGTGTAATTGAACTCGAAGAAGCAATTGAACCCTAGCTAAGTATGATTTTGCTAGATCACATGATAAAAATTATGTGCTTTAGGATTATAATATTTCTCGTACTCAATGTGGGTGGATGATTTAAATTTGAAAGATGAAGGAATTTATAGGAACCATCGCACTAACTACCCTCGATCAAAAACTGCAAATTGAACCCCCAGAAGTTGTGTGTGTGTGTGTTTCTTCTCGAAACTCAGTACCGAAACGTCTTTGGTTGAAGAATAGGGGAAAACGATTGTCCTGATTTTTCGAATCCGACAGACCTGCACCAAATGAAATTGTGACTTCGATCTGCAATTGTTGCATGTAATTTTGCATATATTTTCTCTCCTAGACATCCATCATTCGTGTCCGCCATAATTTTTTTCCCCTTGTAGATATAGGGATCATTCATCATTTATTTTTTAAAAAAGTCAAAAAAAATTTCTTTTAAGAGAAGGATTAAAATCGCCAAAAAACATATTTTGTCTCAATCTCTCAATAGGGGAGAATTTCGCCAAAAATTAAAAAAAAAAAAAAAGTAGTAAAACTATGAGTGTTGGCCTAACCAAAATATTAACGTACAAATTATTTTTTGTTTTTTACAATAATTTTTACTAAGTAAAAACAAACAAAAAATTAAATCACGATTCACCGAGGATGTATTTAAAAATAAGGTTAAAATTAAAAAATTAAAAAATTAAAGAGAATTAATTTAAAATTTTTTAATTTTTTTAAAATTTTAAAAAATAAACAAAAACATTAATATATTTTTTTTCTTTCCTTCTCTTTCCTTTCAAAATCTTCCTTAACACACTCTAAGCCCATTTTAATATTAACATACCAATTAGTCTCTCTTAAAAAGGAATTAATATAAAGAGTTGGAGCTTTTCTATTTCTATTTTTATTTCTCTCCTCTTAAAGAAGAAAGACAAAAAATAAAATATATAATTTTTTAAAAAAAATAAGTAGATCAATGAGCCCTTCTTAAAATGTGCAAGATTTTGTTCTCAATAAAGGTCTATTTAATATCATAATAATAATTCCATCGCGATGATATGCAATGCTGGCATGATTCTTGAGGCTTAAATCCTCAAGAAAGTTAGGCTCTATATTCAGCCACGTATATAATACCTAATTAACAAAATTTTTTATGTTTAGACATTTGTAATATATTATAATCATAAAAAAAACTTAAATAATATTTTTTTATTATTAAGTTATCTAATTAAAAATTTACAACATAAATAAAGTTTTTTACTCTCTACATATTATATTTTTTATTAAAAAATTTAATAATAAATATATAAAAAAACTTTATCAAAAATCGGTCCAATAATAAAATAAAAATTATTAATATCCTAGAAAAAAAAAAGTATTATTATGCTTTAAGACTCAAAAATTTATTTATCATATTGGCTTGCAAATTTTATTGTCATTAATTTAACTTTAATACCGTCAATTTAATTTCGGTACAAAAGCCCAAAAGTTTTTCGTCATCACTTTGATTTGGTCCTAACTAAGATAAAGCCAAAGGCCAAAACTACAAACAATGTATTTTTTAAAACACTTTGACCTATTTGACAAACTTATGTAATTGTATTTTTTAAGGACAATAATGTATTCAATTAAATAATTGTTTCTATTTTAAAACAATTAGGCCTATTATATTTTGTTTCCATTTTCTAAATAATTCCTAAGCAAGCATAAAATAAATGTCAGTTGTCACTAATGAAGGAAAAATTTCAATTGTGTTGTTAGCAATTTGTCAATCTCAATATTTATTGTGCTTTTTGTTAATTTACTTATTTTAGTTTTTAATGTTTCAGTTATATTTATGCGTCTTTCAGAACTTTATAATAGAGATTAGAGAATGCCAAACTTATGTTTTTCTTAAGTTAATTTAAATGTTTTGGCCCAAAAAAAGTTAATTTAAATGTCATATTTTACCAAATAAGGAAAACTCAATCTTAATTAATTACCAAAAATGACTAATCATATTCATTTATTTCACAAGGCATGAAATTTATGTGTCAAAGGCCTAAAATAAAATGGTTATATATTATAACATTTTCATTATACACAGAATTCATAATTTGGAGAATGAAAAGGTAAATAAGAGAATAAATAAGTTAGGACAAGAGGGAACTGTAATTAAGAAATGGTAAAAAAGTAATTAAAAATTTTGACCAAGGATATCTTTTTTAGTCTAAAATACATATAACCCCTATAAATTATAGATTATATATAAATAACGATATAAAAATTTTTGAATTTTTTAATTTATGTAAAAAATCTTTATTTCGTTAATTTTTTTATTTAAAACCTTAATGAATAGTAGACATGTTAAATTAGTTAGAAGAGGTTCTTAAATAAGGACTAAAGTTTAAAACAATTTTCTTTGTAACCTCTGATGTTTGGGAGAATTTTATATTTTTTGGTATGACTTGATTTTACTTACGTGTCACTCTTTTATTAATATTTTTTATGAAAAATTAATGGAGAGGATTTCTTGCATAAATTAAAAAGTTTATTTTTATGTTAATTTTTATAGTTTAAAAAGTTATTTACACATAATCTAAAGTTTAAAAAGTTTTTACATTTTATCCTTTGCAAAATAATTAAAAAAAATGTAAAAAAAATTTATATTATCTCAATTTGATCTTTAAAAGATAAAATATCTCATTTTAATCATTAAAATATTAATTTTCAATTGATTTTGTCCTTTAATTAATGGAATGGATAAATTTTCATTTACAATGACATTAAGAAATGTTAATTTAATTATTAAATAATGAATTAAAATTTATTTAATAATAAAAATAAAATACATTAAATTTATAAATTTTAAATAATTAAAACGTATCATTTACATTTTTACTAAATATAATTTATAAATTTAGTGTGAATTTTTGAGTAAGACTACATTCATCATTTAATTATTAAGTCAGTGTCTATTAGTATTACATCAATATATTATTTAACTTTTTATCTATCTCTTTAACTGAAAAATTAAATTAATTAAAATTTAATATTTTAAAAATTAAATGAAAATTTTTTAAGAATCAAATTGAAAGAACACAACTTTTTTAAACATTAAATTATTAATGTACTCTAAATATTATGATTAAAAACAATCAAATAAGCTTGGCAAAGTGACAAAATTAAGCCTCTGTCCTCAATCAAGTTACATGAATATTAGGATAAATGACAAGTATTAGCTTCCAATATTCCAACTCATCTAACGAAACCATCATGTCCTCCAAGTCCATTCACCAGATTCCACAAAACTTACCTTCTGGCTTATTCTCTAATTTTCTAAATTATATATATTTTAAAAAATTGGCCACTTACTTTTCATTCTCATCCTATCACATCTTATATATATTTCTTATAGATTTTATTAATAAATAGACTTATATATAATTTTTTATTTTTTATTAGATAAAAATATCTTTTATATCTTCAAAATTTATATTAATTTTTAATTTTATTCATAAAATATTTTTTAGTCAATTTTGTCTCTAAAATTTTAAATTACAATTGAATTTGCCCCACAATTTAACTTTGTTTAACTTACTAAAAAAATGATAATATAATGTTACGTTTAGAAGAAAATACGAGATCATCAATAAAAATATTTAAGTTATTTACAAAGTATCTATTGAAGTCTCGATTAAATAATGTAATTTTTACGTTGGATAGTGATTGTGTAAGAGTAAAAATATTATTAGTTGATAATATATATTATTGTTTAATGTTTAAATATTATTAAAATTTTTTTATACTCTAAAAATTTATTATCAAATATTATATTACTATTTTTTATTAGTAATTTAGATAATGTTAGGTTATACGATAAAATCGATTACAATTAAAAATTTTAGTGTCAAAATTGATCACAAAACAATTTTAGAGACAAAATTAAAAATTAATATAAAATTTAATAATATAAAAAATATTTTTACTTTTTCATTATTAGGTTCTTTAATTCAAATAAAATATGTAAAAAAAATTTAAAAAAACAAGTAATTATAAGATATATGAGTTATATAAATTATATATTTATTTATTTTTATTAAAAAACTTAAAATTATTATTTTTATTAATTTTTTATAAATCACAATCTATTAAATACTCTGTAATTAATCAAGTACTTTCTTCGCTAGTTCTCTTTTAACATTAGTTAATAGGTAATAAGACTTTTTTTAATCAATTAATAATTTTGTCGTGCGTATGTTCTCAAAGATGAAACCTCTTAATTTTATTTTTGAAAGATTATTTGTCAATTAATATGATTATTTAGTTAATAAAATAGTTAAAAAATTAATTGACAGTAACATTAATAATACTAATTTAATTATTAAATAATAAATTAAATTTATTTAATAAAAAAAATTAAACAGATGAAATTTATAAATTCAATATTATTAAAATACATAATTTTATATTTTTATATATAATTTGTAAATTGAATGTATTTTATTTTATAAACTAAATAATGTCAAAACACATTATTTATTTATTGTTGAATATAATTTAATTTATTATATAAAAATTAATTTAATTTTTATTTTTATTAGTTAAATTTTTATTAATTATATTAATCAAATAATTAAATTAATTTTTTTATAATTAAATTGAGATATTTTATTTTTTAATGATTAAATTAAAAATATTATTTTTTTTAAATTAAGTCATTAATTAATTAATTTTTTATTATTTTCACTAAGACATTGCGTGCCTGTTAAGTTATTTTGTTTAACTATCGACTAAAATAGTCATGATAATAAATTATAATTTTAAATTTTTTATTTGATTTATTATTTGTCTAAAATTATAAATTTATTTGTTTAAAATATTAAAAAATTACTATTCTATAATGATTAAATATATATTTAATATATTTTATATTATAGAAAAAGTAAACATAAGAATATTAAATACATCTTTTGATTATAAGAGCGATTGGTTAATTGATTATATAACGACTAAAATATAAAAGATTGTTATATAATTTGGATATTTGTTAATGGAGAGTATTACTTTTAAGCAAAGCATGCTACTCTTATAATAAGAAATAAAATCATAAGTCTAAGACATTTTAGTGTTTATAGAAAATTATTTTAGTAAAGTATTTTATAGGATTAATGAGTTTTATTTACATAATGTATATTATATAATATATATATTAGTAAAATACTTTTAATTATATAAACAATAAATATATGATTAAAGTAAACAAAAATTACAAATTTTTTTCTCTTAAAAAAGAAATTATGATTTTAACATATTTTAAAATAGAATAATTTAATTTAATATTATTTTTATCTTTCATTTCACGCAACATCACTTATTTTTTTCATATAAAGAGATCGATTTCTTTAATTGAAAGATTGGACAGGATGCCAATGATTGCTTACGTAGGCCATTTCATATAAATAAATAAATATATATATATATATATATATATATATAATGTTGATTATGAAAAAAATATTTTTTTAATGTTGATTATGGCGACTTATATGAGATCTAAAAATTTATTATTTTCACTTTTTGATTCGGTACCTAGAAATTAAAGGGAAAGAAAAAATAATATATGCTTCAAAATTTAAGTGACATTTTAGTTACTATATATTTATATGTTTAAAATGAATCTAATGGAATAAACATAGGTAAAAAATGTTCAAAGTATTAATTAGAGGCATGAACATTTTAGATAAATTTCATTAATAAGATATATAATTAATTAAAAATACAAAGCATAAATATGCTGAATATTTTATAATAAAAATTATTTATAATATATTTATTTACAATTATATTTATTTATAAATTTTGTTAAAAAATATTTAAGTAAATTTATGATTAAATTATCACTATCATCCCAATTTAATTCCCTAAAATTAAATCATAACACTTTAGTCCCTCAAACATTTTTTTTCTAATGTTTAAAGTACTTAGTTATCTTCACATCTAAAACAATGTCATTTTGTGTGAGTAAATACGTTTCAATGCTTTAAAAAGTTACAAATGCTTCTTAAAAAAATTATTTTGGTTGCCAAATGAACATTGGATGGTTGATAAATTAAATTTTAGTAAATTGTAATGGGAAAATTCTAATAAAAATGAAATAGTTAATTTATTTTTAATTTTAAAATTATTATTCCATGTGCTATGAACTAGATAGATCCCAGTAATTAGCATAATTGTAAAATTATGATATGATGAGAGTTATGGAAGAAAAGTGATGCATGAGAAGGGACAAACGAAACTTCACTTCCACTCCATAGGTTGCATCATTCATGGCCACCAGCTTTTTCTACTCACCGAGTCACCGTCTTGACCTTTTGAAAACAATTAAAATACTATTTTGGCTTTCTGTGGAATATTTTTTTTTTAATTTTTTTTTCTCAATTTTTTTAATTTAATTTATTATTAACTTACTTTTTTTTATCTAAATATTATCTATATAAATAATAATTTTAATAATTTAAACATTTAATATTGACTAGATAATATTAAAATTTATCTATATTTTTTTTAACTGCCAACACTAAATATTTTTTAATCAGTACTAAAAATTGTCCAATTTTCTAGTCAATACCAACTCAATAAATTAGTCTTTGATGTCACCAAAAGTCCAAGTTATAAGATTTATTTCTTATTATACGATATTGAGATAAAAAAATTAAATTATAAAAAATTAAATTAAAAAAATTATTATTTATGAGAAATTAAAATGATGTTTTAGTCTTTTATATCTCATAAATTATAGATAAATTCACTATATATTAAAAATTTAACAAAAAATAAAAAAATATGTAATTAAAATTAATAATTGTATAAAAATAAATTATATTAAATTATTTGTACTTTTATTCATTAAACTATTTTTTGTCCAGCCGAACCCATGTATTAGATAATTAGAATAATTGATCTGAATTGAATGGTATTCTTTAAAATTATAAAAATTAAATATTGGATATTTTCTTGTTTTCTGTTTTGTTTCCTTGTATTGTGGTTTGTTTGTTCTTTCAATGAAAAATATTTTCAGGCCCAAAAAAAAAACAAATTAGATATTTTCTCAATTTGAATGTAATTTATAATGACATAGAAACTTAAATGGTTAAATTGAAATTGACCAAAATTTAATTGAATGAAATCAATGAGAGGCTGGGGGCACTGGGCTCTCTATATATAGATAGAAGCCCCAACATTAATGAACAAAGTAGCAGCTGGTAATAAACAGTATAGAATAGTGTGCTGAAAATGGCAATACATCACGATGATTCAGATTCAGGTACAGGAGGACGGGTTTGGAGGTGTAAATTAGGGTTTATCTTCGTGCTTCTGCTTCTGCTGCTAACTGCGACTGCTTCTTCTGGTTCTCGCTTGTTGAACTTGAACAGAACCAGATCATACTCCGACGACGTCGTATCATCGTCACTGCAACTGCAACTGCACTTTACAAGACACTTGCTAGACAATGGACTTGGTCATACACCTCCCATGGGGTAATTACTAATTAACCACTAATCTTATAATTAATTCTTTTACTCTCTTTTCTTTCTTCTCCCCCTTCAATCGCTTAATACATATTTTCAGGCAGAGTCTTATTAATTAGTGCTATTAATTAATTAATTAATTACACAAAGTAAATCCACAAACTGAATTTATAGCAATACGCGTAACACACCAACACACACGCAAACCCATGTGGATCCGTTACTTCACTCCTTTCTATATGGTCTTTATACATTAACTACACTTACACGTTTTTGTTATATATTCTTTATCATATTTTTATTTTAAAATAAAATGTTAATTTTTTTAAAAAATTAATCATAAAAAAATAAATTGTATAAATTAATTTTAGATCCTCTATATTTTTTCTGCAATAATAAGAAAAAGATAAAAAAAAATAGACCCATACTAATAGCAATCTATTATAAATATATAAAAAGATTAAATTTTTTTTATTTTTCTCTTAGTGTTAAGAAATTTTTAATTTTTTAATTATAAAAAAATAAAATCAGTATAAACTATATATATATATATATATATTAATTTTTAATTAAAAAATACAAACATTTTAACTTAATAATAAAATAATTAACATTAATAGAAGCACTAATTAATGTTAGAATGATTTGGATGAGGAATTTGACTTCACTTTAATTGGAGATTATAAAATTTAATGTATTTAATTATTTGACTTTCTCTTAGATTTGCCTTTAATGCCATGAAATTGTGGCACCACGTTTAATGGATTTGGCTTGTAGAACAAGGTGCAATGATGAATGTTTGTGGTATGTTTTGGTTAACAAAGTGGGGCATTTCACCGATTTCTTAATTGGTCCAATAATGAATATGACAATTATGGGTTGTGATTTTATGACAACACATTCAACATAAAATTACGTGAACACCCTTTGATACATCTTCTTTATTCTCTACTCGCCCTAACATTTAATATTATTTTTATGTCAAATTAATTATTTCTTGCCTAGCTGGTTTTTTGTTCTTTCCCCACATAATTGCCTTCAGATCTCAGATCTGTCCTAATATTATATATACATATATATAATTTTTTAAAAAAAATTCAAGAAGCTAATCTCTTCGTAGTATAAACCTATATGATAAAATTAAATATTTTATTAAACTTATTATCAAATTTGAATAAAATTACAACATATTATGAATATAATCACATTTTCATGTGACAAAAAAGTTAGTAGGAAAGAAATTAGAGGCTTTTTTTTGGTAATAAATGTCAAATGTTAAGGCCAACAAATATTTTTGAAGAAATAGGAATATTAAGTACATATACTTTAAATGAACCTTACAAAATTTTAATATAATTGACTCTTAGAAGAAAAAAGTCACATTAAATCTTGCGTGAAATTAAAGGAACATTGTATTTGACTAATTAATTACTTGTTGGAAGTTAATATCAACGACTTCTTGTAGTTTTTAAACGTCAAGCGTTGAAACTTGACAGGGTTTGTTTTGAACTTTTTACTTTGGACTTATATGAATCACTCACATGTTTTCATTTGTAAAATTTTATTTTCAACAATTAAATTCCAGTTTCAAACATAATTAAATGCCTCACGAAATATTTAATTAATTAAAAAAATTACGTATAATTTTTATATTTTTATCATTAAATTATTCAATAAAAAATTAAGACAAATTATTTATATAATTCATCTTTCTAATTATTAATTCTTTATAAAAATATTTTTAATTTATATAAGTCTATTTCTATTTTGTAATGAACTATTTTTATTACATGAAGTTGGTAATCAATTATTAATGATGATCAGATGGAATAGCTGGAACCACTTTGGCTGTAATATTAATGAGGACTTGATTAAACAAACAGGTAATTAATAAACTTTACTATCTGTGAATTTAAATGCACCAAAATTATATTTAAATTCAATTCCAGACTTTTTCTTTTTTTGATACATATCTTAGCCTATGAATTTATGTTACAACTTCCCATTATTACACAGCTGATGCAATGGTGTCCACGGGCCTTTCTTCTTTGGGGTACCAATATATTAATATAGGTAATTAAGCTAATATTAGCTAAAACAATTATTTATATGAAGTGTGTATTTATCGTATTCATAAGAAAATTATTTTCTGTATTTTTTAGATGACTGCTGGGGAGAACTTAATCGAGACTCACAGGTAATTAATATTTAAATTATTTTTCATCTTAATATATAATATATTTAAGGAACCGAGAAATAAAATAATTTTTCATGCATTATTATATGAATTAAACTTGTATAGAATTTTTTATATCTTTATTATCAGTTCCTTAATCAAAGTAAAGTATGTAATATTTTTTAAAAAATAATTTTAAGAGAGATAAATTATATAAAATATATATTTTTATTTTTAATTAAAAAATTTGATGATAAAAATATAAAAACTGTATTTAAATTTATTTTTTTTATTAACAAAATTTGGAATTTTTGACGTGCAGGGAAATTTGGTTGCCAAAGCTTCAACATTTCCTTCAGGAATAAAGGCTCTAGCTGATTACGTTCATGAAAAAGGATTAAAGTTGGGGATTTATTCTGATGCTGGGTATCAACACACACATCAAACCCTAAATCTTTAATTAATACATGATTATTGATTCAAGCATTGATTTCTGATCTAAAATTAATTTCTCTGCAGAACTCAAACCTGCAGTAAAAGGCAGCCTGGATCACTTGGACATGAAGACCATGATGCAAAAACATTTGCTTCCTGGGTAATTAACCTTTGTTCATTATTTGAAACTCATTTTGCATTTAAACTAGTATTTTTATGCTATAAAACTTGTAAAAAACTTCTGATTTCAAATGTTTCTTCAGGGAGTAGACTACTTGAAGTATGATAACTGTGATGATACAAAGGGTCTTAGCCCAAAAGAAAGGTATCTCTGGCCTTTAAATTGAATATAAAAAGAAAAATTAGTACACAGATATCTCATATATTTTGTGATATATCATCTGACAAGATATATGTTAGAATAAAAGTAATGAGTATTTAACATTCCCAAAAAACAATTGTGTATAAGAACCAGGAAATTACATTTTGTGAAATAGGTACCCAAAAATGACACAAGCTTTATTAAAAGCTGGAAGGCTAATCTTCTTCTCTTTGTGTGAATGGTAAGTATTACATTTTTTCTCCCTAATTACCTTAAAGGTTCCTATTTTCTTTTCTTCATATGAATTGGTTCACGAACTTAGGGGAGTAGAAGACCCAGCAACTTGGGCCAAAAGTGTGGGAAATAGTTGGAGAACAACTGGAGATATTGAGGATAACTGGAACAGGTGAGCAAAGATTGCACAAATATTTCGTACTAAAAACAATATTGTTTGAGACATTGTTAAACATTAAATATAAATACTTCTCTTAATAATAATTTACCATATTACGAGAAACTAATTTCTTATACTAAACCTAACTCGTTATTTTATGTAATATATGCATGTATGTACTTATAACATATATTTTCAGTATGAGAATATAGAATGTCCTTTATATCACATTAATTTTTCACTAATGTTACTTCTTCCTCAGTATGACATCTCGAGCAGATCTAAATGACAAATGGGCATCTTTTGCTGGTCCTGGAGGTTGGAATGGTAATAAATTTCACTAATAATGTATGCTATTGGACATTCGTAATTATCTCATACTATCATCTCCACATTATTCAATACTTAACAAGTGATTAGTCCAAGAATTTGGATTTGATTCCTTTGAAGATTGATCTGATATGATTGTTTGTATCATATATTCTCTATATATATTTGGCATCAGATCCTGATATGCTTGAAGTTGGAAATGGAGGCATGACAACAGAGGAGTATCGTGCTCATTTCAGCATATGGGCATTAGTGAAGGTAGCATGAAACACATACTATGATAATGCCATTTCTGGACAATGTATTTTTGAATTTTGAGTTTTGTTGGTGTGTATATAGGCTCCATTGTTGATTGGTTGTGATATTAGAGCAATGGATGACACAACGCATGAACTGCTAAGCAACAAGGAAGTAATTGCAGTAAACCAAGGTATGAACAGAACAGAACAGAACAAAAGCTAATCTATGAAGTGGCTTTAAATGTTCCTGAATTTTCTTGTGGTAATGCAGATCAACTAGGAGTTCAAGGAAAAAAAGTAAAAAGTAATAATGATTTGGAGGTAATGTCCAGTGAAAAGGCTCTCAACATCTTCTCTTATGTCACTCTATGCTTTACATATTTCACTGTAAAAGTATAAAGCTGCTCTGCTTCCATGTCCAACAATGATTTCAAATGCATTTATCTTATTTTCATGCAAATTATTCACTTAATTGCTTAAGCCCTAAGCTTCTGAGTTGAAGTAGTTCCTTACATAGTATTAGAGCATAACACATGATTTTTTCTCACGTCAAGCCCAATAGGGTTTCATGTTAAAGTATGTTAGTGATCGATTATAGTAAAATTATTAACTAGTGTCTTAAGACACTGTTTAAGATTCTATCTAAATGTTCTATCAACCAATTGAAAAAAACTTTAACAAGCGTCTTAAAGACACTTGTTAGCAAAACCTCAAAATTATTCATAAATATTCACTTAATAGCTTACGCTTTTGAATCATATTAGGTTTGGGCAGGTCCTCTGAGTGACAACAAGGTGGCAGTGATCTTATGGAATAGGAGTTCATCAAAAGCAACAGTGACAGCATCATGGTCTGACTTAGCCCTACAACCAGAAACTATAGTAGATGCAAGAGACTTATGGGCTGTGAGTTTCATATTAAAGTTTTCTTCTTCATAATGCATACTGCATAATAATAAGATGGGTATATAATATATGGTTTTGATTATATGTAATGCATTGTGCAGCACTCAACTCAATCATCAGTTTCTGGAAAAATCTCTGCTGAATTGGATTCACATGCTTGCAAGATTTATGTTCTAACTCCCCAATAAAATCGTAGTTTTCAGAAGCAGAGAAGAATAAACATTTCGTTATTCCTGCCATTCAGTGTTCCTAGAAGCCAAAGAGAAATACAGAAAGGTTAAGTTTATTTATTTCAAAAGGAAAAATAGAACTCAATATACAAGTTAGATTGCCAAAGACGTTTGAATTTTAATTTGTAATTTTAGTTATTTGAACCTCACTTGATTTTATTACAATAACATGTTATAAGCTCTGTTGTCCAATAATTGTTAATTTCTCAACATTACAGTTGTTGAAAGCATATGGCCAATATTCAACTCTTTTTTCATTTAATTTAAACTATATGATAATACATAGTTTTATTAGTGTAAAGGATCTAATGATTAAATTCTTGGAGTTGTGAAAATTTGTAAAATAAAACAAGATTAAAAGTTGCGAGAGACTCAAAAGGTCTCATTATAAATTTTAATGCTTAAGTTAATATATATGTAAAAGTGTATGTGAGAAATATTTAAATAATGATTTTAACAACCTTCTAAATTTAAAATTGAGATTAGTATTTTTGAAAATATTATTATATCACGACAACCTCATCAGCTGAATGTACATCATTGAATTGCCAAATAGCAGTAGGAAGTTGTTTGATTAGTTTACTTTTTTTTTTTTTTTTAAAAAAAAGAAATTATTTTCTTAGTTGAATTGAATTCCTGGAAATTGCCAATGACTTGACATGACACAAGTTTTAAAATAAAAAAGACTTCAAAAATACGAAAAAAATCAAAACGGAGATATGAGAAATGTTTAGGTCAAATATGGTACCATATGCAGCAACTAAAATTCAATGCACATCTGTATGATATTTAAGGTAAATTATGTTTCATTATTTTAAAAGCAAGATATAATTTAATATTTTGCTATTATTGCTATTGCACATGCACGTTATGGAGAGTGGGAGACTGACTGGGAGGGCCCAACTCTTTATTGTTCTGCAGCTACTATAACAATTAATTTGAATATTTTTAATAGATAAAAAGAAGTTAAAATACATATATAATTCTCTCAATTCAATTATATTTTATATGTAAATAATCTTATTTAATTATAAAAATTAACTTAAGATTTTTTTAAATTTCATAATTTGTATAAAAAAATTTATACAAGACCTAAAGTTGATAAAATTTTTTTATATAAAACCTAAAATTTATAGAGGTTTTCTATGTGAGATCTAAAGTTTAAATGAGTTTATACACAAAATTTAAAGTTTAAATTTTTTTTTTTATATTTTAATATAACTTAATTTTACTTACATGTTATTATTTTGTTAAGAGTTTTTAATAAAAAAATTAATAAAGGAGTTTACACAAATTATTAGATTTGAAAAAATTTTAAGTCAATTTTTACAATTAAAATAGAGACATTTGTATATAATTTGCAGTTCAATTTTTTTTTTTTTTGTATTTTAACCTAAAAAAATAAGAGTAAGACAAAGTAAATAGGCAAAACCAAATTCAACAATGAAAGTAAACACTTGTGTGTATGATTTAAAATAGGTTCCTCATTAATTCAATTTATTTAAACACTTTTATACAATGACATATTTTTTGTTGGTTGACATCACTTGCAGATAAAAATTTAAATTCAAAATTTTTTTTAAAAGGATGAAGTACCTACTATTTTAATCAATTACATGTATTTTGATTTATACAATGATATTTTAAAACTAAATAAATTACATTATCTATTAAAATGTAGATATATCATCTTTCTTATTTTAAAAATAACATATAATTTAGCCAAAATTGAATAAAGATAGGAATGGTGTTTAATTTTTCATGGTTATATCACTTACACAAATCTTAAAAAGATCCACTAAAAGATATAATACTTTAGGAAAATCACAAAAAATCCTGAAAGTGGAGAGTTCATGCTCAATATCTTTGGATTGACAAAATCGTAAAGATAATAATGACATATCAGTGTATATACTTTATGTTTGGACATTTAAACTTTTGTAGACCAATGAGATAGCTCCAAGTGTCGTCCCTTCTTTCCTCCCTTCTTCCTCTTGAGCTCCTGCTTTATTTGAGCCTGTGTGTGTATATATATGTAACCCCATCCTCTGGCAGCTTCAGTTCATAATAATCCTATACATAATATATACGTATAATATACTGTATTGTACAGTATCTTTTTATATGGGAAACCATTATTATTCAGGTTCAGGATGGAGGTGGAGGTTAGGTTTGTGTGTGGTTGTGGTGTTATATTCAAGTGCTTCTTCATCTGCTGCTCGCTTCTTGTTCAATAGATCAAGCGCGTCAGTCTCAGACGACGTCGTCTCCACGTCGGAACAGTTTAGGAGATACTTGATAGACAATGGACTCGGCCGTACGCCTCCCATGGGGTAATTCAGTTAATCTTAATTTTTTTTAATTTTTCTTAATTATTTCCTCACTCTTTAAATTTCTCTTTTCTTCGTTTCTCTCTTTGTTTTTCATAAACCAGAAGTTGGGGATGAGGGTAATTGGGAACCAATTCACACAGTTGGGATGATTAAAGAAAAAAACTACCCAATATTAGGTGAATATTTATGACACGATAATAGAAATGAATTGTTAGACATATATATTGTATTAATATTTAATTACATTTTTTATTTTTTATTATGAATTTATATAATAATAAATAAATAAATATAAATAATTAATATATAAATAAAAATATCACACTACATATACCAAAAATTATGTTTTTGAACGACAACGTTGATGTCGGCAAGCATGATTGGATCTTCGAACCAGTGATGAGTGTCCCATGCCTATTCTGAAATCTCATGCTAGTGGCAATATCGTATCTGTCCTGTAAATTAAATTAACTTTTTCTTTAAATAAGATTTTGGGTTAAAATATTAATATAAAAAATAATAAACTTTAAATACTGCTGATTTCTTTTTTAAACAAAAGCCGTGTCCTTGTGTTGTTTAGGAAGTTGTGCAGGCCGAATTACGAGAACGACATTTGTCGGTTTTACGAAAATAACATTCAATAAAGATTAGGTGAAGACTGAAGGTGCATACTTCATATTTATTATTTTATTAACCCTAATTCTACGAATTAATTATTTCTTCGTTTGAACTTCGTAGTTTCAAATCATCCATTTTGGCTCGTGAACTTGGATTTTTTCACTTGCACTTTCCTTTTTCCTCCACCCATCTCAGTTATCTATAATCTATAGCCTTGATACTTCAACGAACAAAGTAATGTCCTCTTTTTTACCCAAAAAACTAATTAAACAAATATATCATCGATTATAGTATAGTTAGTGAAAAAAATTAATTTTTACATGAAACAAATCGTGATTAATTAATGATAAAAATATTTTTTGTTTTATTAAATTTTATATATTAATTTTTAATTTTATTTTTAAATATTTTTTTACACTTAATTTTATTTTTAAAATTTAAAATTTTAATTTTTTATCATTTAATATTATTTAAATTATTAATAAAAAATAATAATATAATATTTAAGTATATTATCAAATATATCTTTAAAATTAATGAATTAATATTTTAATATTATTAATTTAGATAATATTAAACTGTAAGAAGAAATTGATAATAATTTAAAATTTTAAGAATAAAATTAATCATAAAATAATTTTAAAGATAAAATTAAAAATTAATATAAAATTTAAAGATATAA
The DNA here is from genome assembly GCA_031216115.1 of Senna siamea. Classification (NCBI taxonomy): domain Eukaryota; kingdom Viridiplantae; phylum Streptophyta; class Magnoliopsida; order Fabales; family Fabaceae; genus Senna; species Senna siamea. The sequence continues at coordinate 31,463,360 of CM062354.1, read as the reverse complement.
AAAATTATTTTTATTAATTTATATTATATTGATTTAAATATTAAAATTAGTATTTAAGTGAATTTAATAACATATGATAATATGCTTGTATTTTTATACATAACTTTTTCAAGATTGTTAGGAAGATATAAGTACTTAAAAGTACATGAATCCGTCGTTCTATATTAGGCCATGTACGTATTATGTCAATGACAGGAAATAAATTATCCATTTATTTGATTCGCAATATTTAAAAAGAAAAGGTCACTGTCATTTTTATATAGAATTCATATTATATTTGATGATTTGTTTGATGTCATTAATACAAACAAACGACTTGTCGTTCAACACATCTAAATATTATCTATGTAGTTGTTGGACTTTGGATTTTGAACTTAAACTTATTCCAAATTTCAACATTTTGTCGTCAGTCGAGTTCTTCTTTGTCAAGTAGTATTAAACTATTAATTAATTAATGTTTTCATTTGATATTTTAACCATCATATGCGATTACAAACAAATATGCCTCATGAAAAGTATAATTAAATCTAATTTTATATTTCGTAATGAATTATTTATAAATTAAAGTTTGGTGATTAATCAATTACTAATGATGATCAGATGGAATAGCTGGAACCATTTTGGCTGTAAGATTAATGAGGACTTGATTAAACAAACAGGTAATTTTACTATCAAACTGCGACTTGAAATTACTGCACCAAAATTATATTTAAAATTATTTTTAGACTTTTCTTTCAGGGTGAGAATTTCAGACATATCAGAGTTAATATGAAATTATGTTATGCGTTTTCTTTGTTACAGCTGATGCAATTGTGTCAAAGGGCCTCGCTAAATTGGGATACCAATATGTTAATATAGGTAATTAAGCTGATTTTATATAAACACTAATTATTTATAGTGTTTTTTTAATTAAATTATATCCCTAGAAAACTATTTTTATTTATATATATATTTTTAATGAGTTTTAGATGACTGCTGGGCCGAACTTCGGCGAGATTCCCAGGTAATTAATGTTCAATATTATTCTACATCTCAATATAGTTAAGGATGAAAATTATATTAAAATTAAAAATGAAAATAGTGTCCTTTTTGTCTTTGGAGTAGTTTTTAATTTTGGTTCCATTTTCTTATATCAATTTTGTTTTCAAAGTTGTTTTAGCAACCAAAAAAATGCGAGTTGTAAATCACGTGATTATATTGTTTTAATATTTGACTTAATTTTGCAATGAAAAATACTTAGGTATAATTTTTATATTTTTATTATTAAATTTTTTAATAAAAAAATATACACATATATAATTTATATAATTCATCACTCTCATAGTTAATTTTTTTAAAAAAATTTATATATTTTATTTTAATTAAAGAATTTTATAATAAAAATATAAAAAATTACATATAAGCTTAGTTTTTTTTATAATCTAAGCACACAATAATGTGTATTTTTATCATCTTTTTCTTTCAAAAAAATTACATACAAAAACAATTATTCATTATTTGGTTAAATTCATCTTCATACTTGCATCTTCTAATAATTATCAAGCGACACATTTGAAAGATCAATTAATTTTATAATTAATTTGGATGTTACTAGTAATTATGACAATATTGAGTATTTTAGTAAACATTTAGGACAAAATTAGAATAAAATTAACGAAGAAAAAAAACCTTAGTAAGTCCCATCTTAAGGAAAAGATAATTTTCCATAAATTATGAACATCCCTCTCTGACAAAATTTGGAATTGTGACGTGCAGGGAAATTTGGTTGCCAAAGCTTCAACATTTCCTTCAGGAATAAAGGCTCTAGCTGATTATGTTCATGGAAAAGGATTGAAGTTGGGGATTTATTCTGATGCTGGGTATCAAACCCTAAATCTTTAATTAATACATGATTATTGATTCAAGCATTGATTTCTGATCTAAAATTAATTTCTCTGCAGAACTCAAACCTGCAGTAAAAAGCAGCCTGGATCATTTGGACATGAAGACCACGATGCCAAAACATTTGCTTCCTGGGTATTTAATTAATTATGAAATTCATTCATTTTACATTTGAATTCATCTTTATAACACCCTTGTAAGTTCAAATGTTGCTTCAGGGAATTGACTACTTGAAGTATGATAACTGTGAGAATACATTTGGTCTTAGCCCAAAGAAAAGGTATTTATTTGTAGCCTTCATATGAACACAAAAATGAATGTTTTAATATGAAAATTATTGAGTATTTTTAATTAATGTCTATAAAAACCAGGAATTAATTACATTTTGTAAAATAGGTACCCAAAAATGACACAAGCTTTATTAAAAGCTGGAAGGCCAATCTTCTTCTCTCTATGTGAATGGTGAGTCTTCCATAACTCCATATACTCTTTCTCCCAGGTTAATTCCAGAAACTGCAATTTTTTTTAAAAAAAAAAAACATAAATTGCTTTCTGAATTAAGGGGAAGAGAAGACCCAGCAACTTGGGCCAGAGGTGTTGGAAATAGTTGGAGAACTACTGGCGATATTAACGATAACTGGAACAGGTGAGCAAGAATAAAATCATATATATATATATAAAGTTTGAAAGTGAGCCTTAAAATAATGATAAAATTAGTGTTATATGATTTAAAAATCACGGGGTTCAAATTTTAAAAATAATCGTCATATTCTACTTGGTCAAAGCCTCGTGTACTGAACTGCTTTATATATATAAGTTTATTTTTTCTTTATTTTGCTCATTGGAAACTAATTTTGCTTCTTTGTCAGTATGACATCTCTTGCAGATCAAAATGACAAATGGGCATCTTATGCTGGACATGGAGGCTGGAATGGTAATAAATCTCACTATTTCTGTATGCTTTTTTGCTTCACAAGATTGCTTCTCCCAGGTTATTCAATACTTAAACAATCAGTTATTCTATGAAAGAGATTAGTTTGGTTTATAAAAAAGAATAATATACCTCTTTATTAATTTCAGTTTGATTCTTAAAATGATCTCAAAAGGAGATTTAGTTTTAGATAAAACTCCAAAACACTCTTTATTATACAACAACAACAATAAATAAAGTCTTTTTCTATTAAGTAGAGTCAGTTATACGAATTAAGCAATACTAATATATTTTATCTTTGTTCATTTTTATAATTAGATTATAAATAGTTAAATTTATATTAATAATTTCTCTTATTATTTTTTTTTAATTTTTTTACCTCTAATTATTGAATTAACTTTTATCTGATTAATTCTTCGTACAATGAACTCTAATGCTTTCCTTTATACATGACCAAACAATCACACTCTTGACTACAATACCAAAAAAAAATGTTCAAGTGATTTTTGAGGTCACATTCTCAATATATTTTGGCATCAGATCCTGATATGCTTGAAGTGGGAAATGGAGGCATGACAACAGAAGAATATCGAGCTCATGTCAGCATATGGGCATTAGCCAAGGTAAAAGGAGACAAAAATACTGAGTACTTTTTGCTATTTACTATTATTTTTTTAATGGAAAATTAATGAATATTGAAGTTTAAGTATTTTCCTTGTGTATATATATAGGCTCCTTTGTTGATTGGTTGTGATGTTCGAACTATGAATCCCACAACATATGAACTGCTAAGCAACAAGGAAGTTATTGCAGTAAACCAAGGTATGAACACAACACAACAAAAACTCTGCTACATTTCTTAATTTCTTGAAACATCACTGACTATCTCTTCAATAGAAAAATGCTTTAAATCCTGTAAATCTGTAATCTTCTTTTGATATTGCAGACGAACTAGGAGTTCAGGGAAAAAAGGTGAAGAGTGAACATGATTTGGAGGTAATGCCCCTGATTGAATGCAATTTTTAAAAATGTTTTTGGATTTTAAAAACAAAAAAAACTTGTTTGAATAATTATTTTCGACAGAAAATAAAAAAATAAAATATATATTTTGGCAAAAAAAATATAAAATAATTAAAATATATTATGAGCTCTAATTTTTTAAAACAAAAAAATATAAAAAATTTTTTTTTTATTAATAATATGTATATAAATACATAAAAATAATATTAATATGAATTCTGAAAACTAATTTTATATAACAGTTTAAAAAAGAAAAACATTTAAATGGGCCCAATATCTCTCTTTGTCACTTTCTTTTCGTCGTATAAATGCATAGCATTTTTCTGAAACACAATCTTCGTTAAAGAAAGTGATGAATGTGGCAGGTTTGGGTTGGTCCTCTGAGTGGTAACAAGGTGGCAGTGGTACTATGGAATAGAAGTTCATCAAAAGCAACAGTCACTGCGTCATGGTCTGACATTGGCCTAAAACCACAAGCTATAGTTGATGCAAGAGACTTATGGGCTGTGAGTTTCATATTAAAGTTTTCTTCTTCTTCTTCTTCTTCACAATGCATATAGTTATAAGATGTTTGTGGTTTTGATTGTGAGTAATGAATTGTGCAGCATTCAACTCAAACATCAGTTTCTGGAAAAATCTCTGCTGAATTGGATTCACACGCCTGCAAGATGTATGTTCTGAATCCCAAATATAATCAGAGTTTCTAGAGGAAGAGGAGAATAAGCATGTAGTTGCAGAATGCAGAACACAACTTTTCTACGAGTGAAAGAGAAATAAAGATCAAGTTTATTTCCTTTAAAAGGAAATTATTTGCATTTTAAGTTAATCTGAGGTCACTTGATCAAGATTTCAGTACAATAAGCTGTTATAAGCACACGGGGGATACAAGAAAGGCCAAGATTAATCTGTATTATGCTTATAATAGAGCTGTTCAACAAATATTAATTTTATAGTACTTTATATCATTTATGTCTCATCACTTTTTACAAATTATTATTTCAAAAATAAAATCATCTGCAATATTATATTATATGCGGTAAATATTACAACAATAATGATAAATATCTTTTTTCCTAAATGAAGTGAATTATATAAATTAAACTATGCAACATACTTTATTTTTATTTATTTTTATAATTAAATTATCAACAGTGAAATCTATAAAATCAACTTAAAGCCCTTACATATTATATTAAATCTTTGTATTTTTATTTTTATTTTTTGCATAGTACATAGAACAGTCATATGAGACCCTTACATATTATATTAGCAGACCCTACTATCATAATCATTTTTCATTCTCATGTCCAATTGTTGAGTAAAATTGAGAATTTTTCAGTGTTATGTCTCCTTCTTCAATGGAGAAATTCACAGTACTGTTGCTGCTAGTGCTTCATCATCATCTTCTTGCTTACCTCGTTAAAGGCTAAACTAAACTGTGAATTTCTACTTCTTCAAGATCCTTTTCTTTATCAGAATCTAAGGTTGAAAGAGCTGCAATTAACAATGCCCAGAAACTGAGAGAGTAAATGCCGTTGCGCCTTTCGTCGCTAGCCAATTTCCCAAAACCTCTGTACCTGTGGAACTTAATGATTCGAGATTCCACCAACGATGGACTCTTCATGGAAACATTGAAGATATACTCTTCCATGGCACGCTATGGTGTTCATGGCAATAGCTTCACTTACCCTCTGGTCCTCAAGGCCTGTGCAAAGATTGCTTCCATTCGAGATGGATCGCTGCTTCATGGTCGTGTAATGAGACTTGGGTTCGGAGGAGATATTTTTGTTCAAACGGCTCTTATTGATATGTACTCCAAATGCTTCCAAATTGCATCTTCACGCCATGTGTTTGATGAAATGTCTGTTAGAAGCGTTGTCTCATGGAATGCCATGATTTCGGCTTACTGTCGTGGTCCTTGGATGGATGAAGCAATAATTCTGTTGAAAGAAATGTGGGTTTTTGGCTTTGACCCCAATTCTTCCACATTTGTTTCTATTTTGTCAGGTTATTCCAATCTAACAACTCCTAAAAACCATATTTTTCAAGGGCTATCGGTACAGTGTTGCTTGATCAAACTTGGGATACAATTTTATGAGACTACTTTAGCCAATTCATTGATGAGTATGTATATCCATTTTAGTCAAATAGATGAAGCATGCCGAGTTTTTGACATGATGAATGATAAGTCATTGATTTCTTGGACAACTATTATAGGTGGTTATGTTAAAGTTGAGCGTGCTACTGAAGCATTTAGAAAATTTAATCAAATGCAACGTCAAAGTACTGGCATAGACTCTGTTGTGTTTTTAAATCTAACTTCTGGTTGCATACAAGCAGGGGATCTTCACTTAGCTTCATCGGTTCACTCTCTTATACTTAAAAGTGGATGTGATGAAGAGGAATCCATAGAAAACATGCTTATAACTACGTATGCAAAATGCGGTGATCTTACATCTGCTAGAAGGGTATTTGATATGGTAACTGAAAAAAGCATTTTATTATGGACATCTATGATTGGGGGATATAAAGGTTCAGGTCATCCTGTGGAAGCATTAGGTCTATTTAGAAGGCTACTAAGGACAGATATTAAACCGAATGAGATAACCCTTGCTACAGTTCTTTCAGCTTGTGCTGATTTGGGAGCACTGAGCATGGGACAAGAGATTGAAGAATATATTTTGCTACACAGGTTGGAGTTTGATCTGCGAGTCCAAACATCTCTCATACACATGTACTCAAAATGTGGAAGCATTAAGAAAGCAAGAGAAGTATTTGAGAGGGTGGTGGATAAAGATTTAGCTGTTTGGGCTTCCATGATAAATAGTTATGCCATCCATGGGATGGGGAAAGAGGCTATCAGCCTCTTTCACAAAATGCTAACTGCAGAAGGCTTAATGCCGGATGCCATTGTTTACACTAGCATTTTACTTGCTTGCAGCCATTCAGGATTGGTAGAAGATGGCCTGAAGTACTTTAAAAGCATGAAGGATTTTGGAATAGATCCTACAGTAGAACATTATACTTGCTTGGTAGATCTTCTAGGTCGAGTTGGCCAGCTTGACTTAGCTTTGGATACCATCCAGGGGATGCCTCTCAAAACCCAAGCCCAAGCTTGGGCTCCATTTCTTAATGCCTGTAGGATTCATGGCAGCATTGAGCTAGGAGAGCTTGCGGCTACTAAATTATCAGAACTGGGTACAGGAAGCTCTGGAAACTATGTATTAATGGCTAATTTGTATACATCTTTGGGCAAGTGGAAGGAGGCCCATATGACGAGAAAGTTGATAGCTGGCAAAGGAATGGTTAAAGAATGTGGGTGGAGCCAGGTTGAGATCAACGGTAGATCTCATATATTTACTGCAGGAGACCAATCTTACCTTCAATTTGTCAATATCTATAGGACATTAGAAGAGCTAAATGCTACTCTTTTGGAAGCAAGTTATACAACAGAAGCAGTAACAGTTAATAGTGACCTGTAAAAGAAAACAGATCTTAGAGCCCTGAAGATCCCCAATCCATCATTAATTGTTACAGCTGGTTCCTCTACTTCCCCAGCAGGTAGCACTCTCAGGAGCATTACAGGAACATGCAACATGAAGTGATTGTGACTGTGCTATGGATCGTCTCACGAGCATTTAAATAAGATCATTTTGGGGTTGTACTTCAAAACTTCTGGTCAAGTGGTGTTTTCCTTCTGTTTCACCAGTTCCTAACCAGGTTCTATAATCAGGGACGTGTTTTCTGAAATCTCATCAAGTGTCTATCTTAAGCAAATAGCAGTAATATGCACATTGAACAGTCTAAGGCTGACGTACCAGGAATATATAAGCATTTGGCAATTTAGAAAGGTGGTTGAGGAGGTCCAATGCATAACTACATATCAGGATATGGAAATGCTATTGTTACAAATGTTCCTCTTTCCACTGCTCACATTTTTACAAATTTATATAAATGCAATAGCGAAAAGCTGTGATTCTATGGAAAACTGCATTCTAGCATTATTCTTTTAGGGTATGCACAAAATCAATATTTTCTTAACCTCACAAATCTTATACTCATAAATTTCACTGAGCCTTCGTATTTCCCAAGCAACTTATACGGAGGTTTTTTAAACTCCTATTGTCTTTAACTAAAATGTCCTTGTGCGGATCTGTGTGTTCAGATTTTTACCAAAAACTTGGAAACCAAATGATAAAATATGGAATAGCAATATAAATTCTTGATGTCGTGACCTGTGAGGGGAAAATTGGACATCTGCTTACTGAACGTGAAAGAAGAAAATGAAATTTTGGACTACGCGGAGTCTATCAGAGAGATGTCATGTTAAGATGGAGATGTCAATGAAGGACCTTCTTGATAGAAACTGGCCAATGAGGGTGACACATTTTCAGATAAGGTAACCTGTGTTTTGACCATCTAGGTGATCTCTACTTTCAAGAAAATCCATTTGTAAAACAAATTGATAAATATCCACTAGAAGGTATCAAAATTTGGGGTTAATTATGATGCCAGGATACTCCTTATGGGCTCATTAATGACATTTTCTAATGTTCTTTTTCAGTTTAGGCAAGTGGTCCCTCTGTCTCATCCCAAAAGAAAATTACTATTAATAATAATAAATTAATAAACTGTTATAGTTATTTCTGCATGGGTTGCTTCTTCTGAATTCACTCAATTTCACCTGTATTATTTTCTTCGGTAAATCTAGCTAGTGTGACTTGTGCAATATATATACATCATTGTGATTTCTGATGCGTAGCTTTCCCTTCTCCTTGTGCCTTACGCAGTGGTATGTAATACATGAAGCCAAAACGAAACCTGCTAGTTTCAAACTAAGGGGATATTTGGTATATTATCTTATATATCTAGTATCTTACATTCTATATAATGGGATACTATGTTATAAGATATCGTAGTATTCATAATAACTGCACTTAGTATGACAAATTAGAGTATCTTACATTTTAGTAATATAAAATATAAATATTTTATTATTAATGTTAATAATGCTATTTATTTCTTGAGTTTTCAAATATACCCTTTTCAGTTTAAATAATATACATTTTAAAAATTTATATTATTTTTACTAATTTTGGAAGAAAATAAAATTTGAAATTTCATATATAATTGTTCCTTTTTCTTCATTAAAAAACACATAGTATAATTTCTTTAATAATTTATGTTATATTTTACATGTTTAATTTTTTTATAAATAAGTTTTATTATGAAGTTAATTTTTATAAAAAAATAAGAGTAAAATTGGTAATTTAAAAAAAGTTATCTCGCTCAATCTACGTGAGATGACAAAATATCCAGATTATCATTAGACAACACCATGTTGCCTATTATGTAATATTATGTAATATTAAAGATTATCTCATATATCACTTTATTATTTGCATGACAACATACCAAATATTGACATCTAAAGTATCATGAGATAATAGAACCAAAATAATAGTATAACAAGAAAAAAATTTAAGCACAAATTTTATATCTTTGTTATTAAATTTTTTAATTAAAGATTGATACATATATAATTTGTATAATTTATTTTTTTTATAATTAATTTTTTTAAAAAAATTATATATTTTACTTTAATTAAAAAATTTAATAAAAAATATAAACAATTGCATATAAATTTAATTCTATACCAAACGCCTCTTTATATCTTCTATTCACTTGCTAGTTTCACTTAGCCGCAGTTGACAAATTAATAATGGCATTAATGGAAACTCAAGTATACAACACAATGAAGATGAGATATTAGATATTACTCAAATATGAAAAGACAGCATTTCTAGTGACAACACTCAACATTCAAATTTCTATCATGCAATATGGCCGCCAAATTTACAAACTTCCTGTGCAAGGATCGTCAAGGCATACCAAGTGCCATTTGATCTTCTAAGCACCAAGAAAGTGTACAATTGGTCAATGAATAAACATCTCATACCTAAACATTCTTCTGGCGTAAGAATTGTATTTGGCTGACGTGGTCAACAAATCGTTAATGCCTATACTCATTTTGCCATTTACTTGGTTTATATTTTCTCATGGTCCTCGCATCTTCTCAACAATGTTCCTGCTCTTTTCTCCTATGTGACGTTTCTTTTCCTCAAATTTCTCACTCATCTTCCTGCGCAAATCATGCATCTTTTCCCTTCTCCCCATTTTCTTTGGCTTTTCCTCATCCATACTATCTTGTCTCTCGAACAAACTCCCACTCATCCTGGGTGTTGATGATGGGCACATGTTATCCTCCATCTCCTGTACACTAGTTTCTTGTGGCTTAACATTCTGTAACAAAGATGCCCTCGGTTCTTTTAAATCTCTCGCTTGTTGTGGTTTAACACTCTGTAACGGAGGTGGTCCTGGTTCTTTCATGCCGTTGGTTTCTGGTGGTTTGTCTTTGTCCTTCTCCAACAAAGGTGTTCTCAATTCTTCCAAATTACTGTAGCTCCTATTTGGTGTACTAATGGAACTTGATGGGACTGCACGAGCATCTATTGATTTCCTAACTGGTTCTTCACTAACTTCAGCACTCTTCAGTTTTTGTAGTTCGTGCTCTGGATCATCACCTGAATTCTTTGCACTAACTTCCGACCTAGTGATCAATCCACCAGAAGGATGATTAAGGGAGTCCATTGGAAAGAAAGTCTCGTTCCTGGATTCTTGATGGGCCCATATGAATGGAGCAACATTAAAAGGAACCCAGTCATCATGTTCTGCAAACATAAACGGAATGCATACATTCTCGCAATTAGGTAGCACTACATTTTCCCGGATTGCTATCTGCAGGAGTCAAATTAGCTTCAGTTTGCAAGTGAAAGTTTTCCCTAGTCCTTTCTAAGATATACAAAATTAAAGCACAATACAAGAGATTCATGAATCAGAATATCAATCATCCTAAACTCCTCAATTTATACATGCAAACATACACAAGAAAAGAAGGCTTCTGCCAAGGTGAAGAGATATATATATATATATATATCTTACCAAATTCTGGAGAAAAGGACAATAAGGAGTCAAAACTCAACCAAAAAGCTTTCCCATTTCAGCAACGTGTAATTTCATTACTAGAGATGTCATTAGAAAAATAATATAAATAAACAAAACTTGCCAACTAGTTAACACTTTCCAAATTTAATGACCTACATTATACTTCGACGCTCTACCCTATCCTCCCTTCTAGGACAGCACTAACTGTAGTGGGCTCTACCCTTCTCCCTGTCTTCTCAGAAATTAACATTCTCCATAAGTTATGATAACTATCTACTTCTCTACATATCAAATTTCCAATCCTAATTTCGGATTTGTTCAGATATGTATATTTGAGTGGAAAGATCAATTCTCATGGCTAATTACATCCATCAATATTAATTCAATTGTATGGGGAAGTTTCATGTAGTTTTAACAATTCTCAGATTATCTGATGATTATATTCCATCAAGAGTAATTTTTCACTGGTTCCTTCATTTGAGATTAACAAAAAGCGAAGTGTAATGGTATGTTAACAAAAATAGTAATATGTGGCCACATACTAGAGAGAAAGTTAAAACTTGGGAATCTGAGAAAAAAGTGGAACTTGAATGGAAGTCCAAATAATCTGACAGCAAAAGCCAATTAAAAACTTTCCTTGTGTTTCCAAAGGAATTTCCTCTATGTAAATAATTACAGATATTGATGGTATATATGAATTATTTGTAACTAAATTAAGTGAAAAGGACATGGGAAATTGAGAAGGAAGAAAAGATTTGAAACGTGATAATCCTAAACAATCACTGCAGAGAGAAATCTTTCGCTTATTCCAAACCATATGAAAAAAAAAAATACATCACATACCTTGAACAGTTTGACCAGGAAGCATGCTACGTGCCCATTAGTAATCTTGCGATCCCCAACAGATGACTCCAGGTTTAAGTCTATATCAGGCATTGATGTGAAACCAAACCACAATTGATCAGAGGGAGGTGGCTTTATGTACAAACGCAATGTTCCTCTGAGGGATGTCACCCTTATTGCCAAAGAGAGAGGAACCTTTTTGATAAGAAACAATCAATTACTTTGAGAATAACAGTTTAAGATGTTTAAAACTTGATGAGCCAAAAGAACAATAAAAAATCTGCACAATATCAAATAGTTAAATAAGTGTCTCCATGGGCATATATCATCATAGAAAGCTCAAGGACACAAACTGAAGTATTCGGGGAACTTTCTCACTCGCTTATTCAATGTTAAAGATCCAAAATGAGGCTATGATTATGAATATATAAACATGCAAGAGAAAAGAATACAAGTAAAGGTAACATAGAGAATCACGGAATCATAATACTTAATTGGTGCAGATTAAGTAGCTTCGTTATGAGGATATTCAAATTCAAAGACCAAGGTATGTCCTAAAACTCAAATTATTTTAGTACAGAACTTTTAAGAAGCTCTATTCATGTTCAAAGATTTATCAAGTTCTTTGCGGCAGAGAGATTTCAGAATGGTGGCTCATATTCTAACTACTCAGGGCTCAATGTGAACATCCAAATCCAGTTTAGAAAGCATATATCATTTTTTTAAAAGAAAAACAAATTTATTCACGATGAGAGACAATAATACAAAAAGGTACAAAATCAGAGGACAAGAAACCCCGTCTAGACCAAAGTAAAAACAAAACAAAACACAACCCAGGCTTAATTCAAAATAGCCTTCCAATCCCTTTGAAGATCTACAATGAAAACCACCCCTAAAGAAACCATTTGCAGAAACCCACAAAGGATATAAAAACAATCCTCTCCCACAGATATATGGCAGAAGGAATTGCTAAACACTCTCTAGCATTCTGTTCTAACCAAAGACACAACAAACCAGCAAAAACTGCACATTGCCAAAGAACTTTATGCTCCTTTTGCCTCCCAAAACCTGTAAACTTGATAGCTAGAAGACATCCAAATATTAAAAGAAAGGCTTGCCAAACTTTAAAGGGGACAGAAATCTAATAAAAAAGAAGGGATAAAATTGAAGAGAGGAGTACCTGTGAAACATGTTTGGCAACAGAACTTAACATAGACTTCCATCTGGATCCAGAGCTTGAGGAAGATGAAGTGCTCTTGAAGCTCTTTGATACATCTGGAAAGGGAAAAACAAGATGCAAATTGAAATTGCCAATTTAAATGCTTCACAGGACACCAGATAGTAGAACTGATCAGTCTCCCTCTTCCCCGTACTTGGAAATTTTAGTAAAGGAGAAAAGCAGGACAGGAAATAGAAAACCACACAAATTTAGTCACCACTGTTATGGAAAGAAGTGTCTGTAAACCTATATAGAATGCAACTTGGATGTGCTGACAAACTTAAAAAAGTTGTTGGACCATATGTGACAAAGCACTCGACTTCGTCTCTAACAGCCAAACAAATTCAAGTGCATTTCAGGATGGAAGACCCCTTTAAGTTCTTCAATCATTTTTTCAGATGTAACTTCCAATGGCAGTCCTTTAAAATTTCACTTGAAAATTCCAGGTACATCATATGCATTTGGACAAATAAAGCTCTGGCAACTAGGGAAAGACATCTGATGGGATACCAAGAGTGTTGTGGTCAAAAGAAGATCATATACAATGACAGGAATGATAGCACAATCACTAGAAATGGCTGACTAGGGGGGTAACCAAGGTTTTTCCCTTTTTTAGACTCTGGTACCATATGAATAAAGAGAAAGCGAGGAGAGATGAGGAGAAAACCCTTTGTGGGAAATATAGTCTGGGAGTTTTGAACTACATGATGAGACATTGTATTTACAGGACAACAATACAAGACAAGTCATTAAATTCTACAAAATGCAGCCCCAAGTCACAGCCTTAATTACAATCATCATACAACCTATACACAGCTAGCACTACAATCATATCCTAGTCAACATACAATTAGTATGCACACCATACATTAGTTCCAAAACCACCCACTGAGTCTGACCCTACTAATAGACTAGATACCCGTGTAGCTACAATGGTTAAAGAAGAAATAAAGATATCCGTGCTACTTGAGAACACAAGTTAACCAGCCCCACCAAAAAAAATTGAAGATAGAGAATGTCATAATTTGTATATATATCTTGCTCAGGAGAATGTCATAATTTGTATATATATCTTGCTCAAGAGAATGTCATACTTTGTATATATATCTTGCTAAATTGTCAAGAAAATGTATCATATTTGGGTCACCAAACTCAGTCTTGTCAATGAAAAAGATGGGTTCGGTTGAAACTAGTATGGCAATGTTCATGACAGGGAAAAGAAAGCAAGTAGCAACCAATAACGATCCTAAGGGGGATTCAGAATAGCATAAAAACAGAATACACACCTAATCAGTTCATGAAGCAAAAAGGAATGACAACTACTCAAAAGGGAACTCCAAACGACTATAGGAAGTTACTAACTTTTCCTTACTTAATTATCTTACTCGTGGACACCACTTTTCATGCCTTTCTGAAACGTATCACTAGAAAAAAGCTTACTTGACAGCCAATAAGGAAAATAGTTTGAAGTTGATGTCAACCTTAGCTCCTACACTCTCATTTTCTCTTTTCCTTTAATACTCTACATTTCATGCCTATCTGCACAAACATGCGAGTAGAAAAATCTGAATGCAATGCAATATGGATACACTACAGCTTAAAAGGTCAGCTCATCACTCTCCTTTCTTTTCCATCTACTTTTTCTTCTATTGGTGTAGACTCTCCTACCCCCTTGGTCTAGGAGAAAAATATTTAACAAAGTTGTAACTTGGAATCAACATATCAGAAGTACTATTTAGCAATTATTTTAATAATATTTTTTAGATGAAAACTTTATTTTTTTTAATAATCTTAATATTATTAAAATTTTTTAATAATATTAAAATTATGCAGTAGGAACTGCATTTGAGGAATAGCCGAAGAAAATTTCAATAAAAGATAACTAGCACGAGCATGACCTATATAGTTTCATTAATCCCATTTTCAGGTAACAATGTCCAACACAGTCAAGAATTTTCACAAACCATAAAACAAATATAATAAGCATAAAAAATTTATTAGAAAGGATTCATATACTAACCAGTATTCCCATCACCATCGTCCTTTGGCTCTTGTAATTCACTTGTACCTTCTGCAAGGTTCAGTTGTTTTCCAAGATATTCAAAACCTTCAAGAAGATCTGGTGGGACGTCCCCAACATTGCTTGAATCTGGATTTGAGTCCTCTATCTGTCTATTTAGATCTATTTCCTGAACTTCTAGCCTTGTCTCGATCTCTAATAATGCGCCACCAGAATATTGAATATCAACTTCTAAGGCCCATACCTCATTCATTTCCATTGGAAGAGCCCTTATTCCGACAATACAAGGAGGAAAGTTTCCAGTATTAAAGTCCGTCAAGATGACTTCACCAACATAACTGGGAGTTCTCACACTGGACAATTGTTTCTGTCAACAAACAGAAACAACCAGAATTATCTCATAATAACCATAAAGGATTGAAGTTTGCTGTCAGGGGTGGGGAAAAGGAGTTGAAAAGCACTGACATTCACACAACTTTGACATCAAAAATCTGACCAGTGCCCTTTTCTTCCATTCACCGTGTTTAAAAACGCTAAAATTGCCATAATGCCACCTGATTTGGTCAATCAAGTGGCATACACCACATCCCCCATATGAGTCAAAGTAATTTTAGTACTCTACAGATGTATTTAGAAAAGAAAAGCACTTCTATAATTTTAATGTAATAAGCTTCATAAACATACTTCAGTTTGTATCTTTCAACTGAAATTTCAGGAACAACTGAAAAGTTGAAAAAGAATCAAGCTTAATTATTAGAGAGATATAATATCCTTTATGCATGTCTCCTGTCTGAAACAGCAATTATCTTCAACTGATAGAAGAACTAACTGATGGCTACTGAGTAATTATTGAACAAACCAATCCTTCCCTCTGCAAGTCCCCAAAAAAAAAAATGACGTTAAACTCTTAAATATCATATGGGAAAATCTTAGACCTGAATCTTTGCTTGAATAAATCTCTTCAACTCTGCACTGCCTTTGACATCAAAAAAGAGACGAGAAATCAACAAATTCCAACATAATGTTGCCTCATCAATACCAAACTTCTCATCAGAATCGGCACCAGAACCAATAGACCTCTCACTTCCTGAATGGGATAAGTTTGAACGGGATAAGTTTGAAGATAATGGCAGAGCATCATCTTCACCAGAACTCTTAAGATGCTTTGCTGAAGCACTTTTCATCAAGTTAACAGCCAAAACTGCATCTTGACTAGCACGAAGCTTCTCAGTGTTCTTTCTTTCTTCACGGCCTGACAATGAAGTCCAAGTTGATTTATTATCCAAACCAACTTTGGAAGTCTTTCTCGACAATTTTTTAAAAAATTGACGAACCTTTGATTGAGCACAATCAACCTTGTTAGCCCTATCTGCTGCCTCAACACTGGATCCCTCCAATGGTTTCATAAAAGAATAATATTCAGCATTTAAAGATATCAGATAACTATGGAAGTCTTCATGCAACTGGGCAAACCATTTGAACTTTTCATTTGGATCGCATGATGCCAGACGGAGGGCCTTACACCATGCTTCTTTCTCCCATGAAGTCTCAAGATATATGTAAAAAAAAAATTTTCCATTGTATATTGCAGAGGTCTTGCTTTCAACTTTGATGGGGAGCTTTTTTGCCCTATAAAACCAATTACCATCATATAAGAATGTGGAGCACCTACTATCCTCAACAAATATGCATGAGCAAAATCAAAATTTGTCTTTCCAATATTAATCGATCTATTATCCCCATAAGCTGAGCTACGACAATACAAACTTTTAATTAGCAAGTTTGCAAGCCTCATGAGATCTCTCCATTTTATGTTAAGTATCATGCAAAGTTTCAAAAGAAACCCATTTTGAAATGAACTGTAATTTTTCACAAGGGTGACCATCAACGAAATCACATATTTACATTTGGAACTCAGAAAATTTTCATTTTCTAGACAATAGTTGCAGATGAGGCTATGATATTACATGTTTGTGAATTTATTGCAGCTTTAAGATTCAATAGCTAGTCCTGATTTTACATTATATAGTTAATGATCCTGCTAGAAAAACCTCCCAGTAGTCCTGTCTTTTACAGTACATAAACTGACTTTTTTAAAAAAAAAATCTGACCCTACATTATGGAAGACTTATTTGGAAATTGACAAAGTGTCGATGTTTAAAGGAATTAAAATTCCAAAACCAAAGTTAGAAAACTTAATGTTTTTCAATTTTTCCACATAAAAGATTTCAAAGATTTTTTAGATAATTATTCATTTAGCATCATTAAATATAATTTTTTCAGGACAGTCAAAACTTAATGTTCGTTCAGTGATTCATTAAATTTGTAATAGTACTCTAACTAGCCAGAAGCCACAGTAATTGGCCTTCTTTTATTTACATATGGATAAGCTTAGGAGTTGGAACTTTTTAGGCTCCAAGCACCCAGCCTTTTCCACCACACTAATTTCACAATCTCCCTCTCCATTGGGCATGCAAAGGAAATTGTACTCACATTTATATTAAATCTTATGTCAGATGTATTGGACCTAAATAAAGAAAGTAGAGTCTATGAATTAACATAATGAATGCAAAATCCCTAACTCCTGACCCTCTTCTTCAGAACTTATGCAGCGAAGATGAAATCAAATGAAATAATACCAACAAAAAAATGACTTCAAAATCAAATTACCATTTTTTTGAAGCAAGATTTGCTGCTGAAACAGCTTCAACTATGCATCCCTTTAGCTGAATAGTTGTGTGCAATCCATCATGGTCTACCAGAATAAGTGATTGGCCACTGATTTTTCCATACTTTTTAATGGGAGAAACCTCAAAAATTTCCTTTTTTCTTTTTTGTTCCCTTGATGGTCTGTCTAGCCAAATTTTTGGAATTTTGTCTGGTTCTAGAACCCAAACTATACCCTGAGGGACAAAACCATTGAGATAGTGAAAATAATATAACAGTAATAATAATAATTCAAAAGAGAACCTCTAGATGGTTTTTGTGGAAACATGTCACAAGTAACAAGAAGGAGCATTCTTTCAAAGACATTCTGAATTGTTTCAAATATTAGTTGTTAACTGAGTGCCAATGTACTATGCTTCATGTTAATAATAGTTGTTACTAGTTATCTATGGTATGTTTATTACCTATCATAGCAGCAAGGTATGTCAACTGAGCCATGATATTTTAATTATAATTCTTGCTTGTCCATCAACTTGTTTCTTAAGTGAAAAACACAAGAAAATTTGTAATTACTACTTCAACATTTTTCTCCATTGCTTGATGTTTTCATTGAAAAATAAGGCAACAAAATATGCTTTAACTAAATAGTTTGTGCAGCATCTGCAGCTTTATGGCCAAGACCCAAGAGTTGAATTTTTCAATCCAAATTACAATTTATAACTCATTTTAACTCACTTCATTGCTCTAGTCAATCATCTTGCTATCTTAATAAATCAATCCCTTAAACCTAAACTCACCCTTCAAGCTAGAATTTGAAAATCTATGACTTTGAAACTGAAAAACTTGCCAAATAGCAATACATGATTCTTAAATTAATCCCATGCCTCATTATGCTTCTTTCTTTTCCAAAATTTTGAACCCATTTTCATGTGAAATTGCTTCAATTGTATGATAATCCATATTTGAGCCATGAAACTTCATAAGAGACAGAAATAGCTGAGCACAAAATTTTTGTAGCCCAATATGAGTGGAGGAACACAAAATATCTTCAATTGGCTTATGTTCTATTTACATTCTCTTTGAGGCTAAGGGAGTGCTTCTACTCGAAAATTGCTCTACAGTTTCCAGACATTTCCATTCCACAATTTCACCAAAGTATAACATCAAAGTAAGGCAAATCTTTATCTTCTTCAACAATGATCTTATTGTTAATTACAATTCTTATTTTGCAAAGAAATAACAATGCCCAAGTTTAGTCCCTTGACTTACCAAGGGAAGCGGAAAACAAGTCTTTGAAAAGTAACTTAACATGATACAGATTACAATTTTCCAAAAGTGACCATACTTTAGAAAAAGTTACATCTAAGTTGAAAATTATAGTATGCTACTATGCATATGGTGCTGAGTCTTAACAATAGCCTTTTCTGTCACAGCAAAAGAGACACTCATTGATGCTTTCATTTATGATCAAGTTAGCAAGAAGAATATCATGCAAAAGCTTAAATGCCCTAGATATTAGAACTTACATAGTTACACAAGAACAGACAAGACCTTACATCTTAGACTTTAGGCAAGCTAGCAAAAGCAAAGTGTCCAAGAGGATGAGATGCATCTATAAAGTGACTGCCTGGTAGTTAATTGACATGTCATGCTTGTATCTGTTTGCTGCTAAGTCAAATGTAGGAAGAAGTCTTAGCTCACTAGGCAGTATTTCTTTTTCTTTTTTTAGGTAAAGAAAATGGTAGTGCAAATAGGTTACTCCAACACTAACAGTCAAGGCGCTAGTGGCATGCTCAAGATCCTCTTTTATGTCTATATCCCACACCTGTCAATGCCATTGCATGGCACCTATGTCCAGCACATTTGGTGTAAGGATCAATGTGGAACTTGCCAAGGAGCAAACAAAGGCCAATCCAAAAACTAGGTGCCCAGGATCTCCCCTCCGGACGCTAAGAGGATTCAAACCTAGGCAACATTGACTGCAAAGGTTCTATCAATTCTTTTTTGCCTTTTGAGCCAACTTGCGTTTGAAGCCTTTTCCTATTTTAGTTGTGAGTAACAAAATTCTGAGAGTAAAGAGCGCATTAGAAGTAAAATAGCCTCATTGTCTGTAGGTTTCAATGTGAGTTAAGTATTATCCATAGGCTGGTGCTCTGCCTATCCCTTTTTTTTTTTCCTTTTAAAAGTTTTAAATATTGTCTTACGTCATATATATATGTATATTCCTTTCTTATACCTCATTTTTATGATAGCAAGAAAATTATAATAAAAGCCTAAATCATCACCCCAATACAAGAAAAGAATATATCTGGTTCAAAAGTGCTGCAAAACAAGACATTCAATGATAAAACACCATGAGTACATAATTCCATACAAGGCACAATGTTAAGATAGTTTCCAACTGCATCATCTCATTCCCTGTTTTGAGATAATCCGGTAATGCCAACAAAATGTCATGCGAAAAAAAAAGGTCTTTTTTTTAACCAAATTAAAGAAGCAAAAAAGCTCATGATTAACAATTTTAGTTGGCCTCGCCAATTTGTTCTTGAAAGACCGTTTTCCTGTTTCCTTTCCTTTTTACCTTCTTTTGTTATAGCGGCAAGAGAAAAAAAGAAAAAGAAAAAATTTACAAAGCTTAGCATTTAGAAGAAAATTACCTGCTTCTTAAATGCATATTTCAGCGATTGTTGAGTATCAAATTCTCCACCACCTAGGGATTTCGATAATTTTTTGTCGATCTCGGTGCCCAAGCGTTTTATGATCCATAACACACCCAGAGCTTCCGCAGAAAGAACCACTACCACCCCAAGAACAAAACCAATGAAAATCAAACCAAAAACCAAAACCATGTCACTCCCAATGTGGATTTCAATCGACCAATCTCTTGCGACGAATGAGATCGACAAGCCAAATAATGAGAAACTGATTACTAAGAAGAAACAGAAAACAAAATTGGTGCGGGTGCGACCATGGGTGCGATCATTGTGAGCATATATACCGAAAATGACGAAGAAATTAGAAAATGGAAGCTTCCGAGGGATGAAATGCTATCAGTGCCTCTTACTTTCTTTACCATTAAGGACACTACCGATTGCTTACAGAGAGAGAAAGAGAAGAGATGAAGAGAGAAAAGAGAGGAGGGAGGGAGGAAACGAAGCGTGTTGTGGGGTCTGTGACCGAAATCAGAAATGAACGTTTGGGAAACGTAACAATAACGGTTATGCATCGGTCATACTGATTCAACGGGGTTCAATATTTTTTAGTAGTAATTAATTTCTAAATTTTGAACTCCAAATCTCCAATACATATGTCTATTTATATTATTAATTAGAATAAATTATTATTTTATCTTAAAAAATATATTTTGTTTTAATTTAATCTTTAAAATATTAAAATTTTTAATTTTATCATCCAAAAAATATTTTTCAAACAATTTATCCTTATTCATGAATTTTTCATTAGATAAGTTTGTTGCTATTTTTGAGTTGCTTTAGTATTATTTAGACATATTAATTATTGTTTTCTCTTGTTACAATACTATTTAAATATTTATATAATTAACTTAGAGATTAAATTATTTAAAAATATTTTTTAAAAAATAAATTAAATATTTTAAGCTTCAATAAATTGAGATAAATCATATCTTTTATCAATTATATCTTTAAAATTTGTCTTTTGATTCAATTTGGCCTTAATTGCTAATTTCATGTTAATTAATGGATAAAAGCACATATTATGTCTCTAAATTTTATAATGATATTTAATTTTATCTTTAAAATTTTTTTCATTGTCAATTTTATTTTTAAAATTTTAAATTACAATTGATTTAGTCCCACAACTTAACGTTATCTAAATTATTAATAAAAAATAGTGATATAATATTACATTTAAAAAAACATATAAAACCACCAATAAAATTATTCAAGTCATATAAAAAATATTTATTAAACTCTCTATTAAAAAATTTAATCTTCATATCATATAGTGATTGACTAAAAATAAAAATGTTAGACTATCTCTACATATTTTATAACCTTTGTTAGTAAAAAAAACTTGTAATATCCAACTCATTAGAATTTTATCAATAATTTGAGAATATATATTATTGTTTAATATTTAAATATTATCATAATCTTATTGATACTTTTAACATTTATTGTCAAATGTCATATTACTATTTTTTATTAATAATTTACATAACGTTCAATTGTAGGACGTAATTTATTGTAATTTATAATTTAATGAACAATTGATCACAAAAAAATATTTTATAAATAAAATTAAAAATTGATATAAAGTTTGAAGATATAAAAATTATTTTTTCCTAATTAAAATAAAAGAATTATGATTTGTTATTATACAGTGAGAATGTTTTAATATTTGACTCGTAAAAAATTAATTTTATCATCTATTTTAACTAGTTTCAAATTTTCGTAAACATTCAAGAAAAATTTTGAAAGGATCTAAATCTACAGTGCCACTTTTTGAGTTATAATACCTCATCTGATTTTGTAGGGTGCTTTTATTTGGAAATTTGAAAAATGAGAATACAAAAAATACTATAAATCACTAAGTACTTCGTACTGACAAAGACATGTAAATAATTCAACATCTTGAAAGTATGATTTTTTCAATATCACCCTTTCAATATACTCAAGTGAAATAAAATGGAGATGAACAAAAAGTGACGTTGCTTTTAATCAAGATTAAAAGAAATCAAAAGTATATACATACATAACTCAACAAGAAAAAGTCTAAAGAAACTAGAGCAAGAAACAGATCACTCATACTCACCTCCAAAGTCCAAACTCCTTTTTCCAGGAAAGTTTAAAAACAAGTGAACAAAAACAATCCAAAAAAAAAACAGAAAAAAAACAAATAAAGGAAAAAGGAAAAACAAGCTCAGTTCAAAAGACCCCCATTAACAAAATTTTACATTGCTTAGGGTTATACACTCCTTTGACATATAACCTCTCAAAAGCCTCTCAAAAGTTTCTGAATCGTATTCAGAATTTGCTTCTGGGGGAATTTTCCGATGCCGGTGTCAGAGCCGACCGCCAAAAAACAATAGTGCAGTCAGTTAGTTATGAAGAAGAAAGCCAATTTACAAGGTGGAGTGGAAAGTGAAGAAGTTGAAGTCATGGTGGTGGACATTGAGCTGCTTCAGCCATGAATCTGCAGCACTGTACATGTAGGCAAGCCTTTCCTGATCAGATGATGATGATGATGAATCTGGGTTCAGCCATAGATCTCCTTGCATTTTGTATGTGGCTAGTCCAAAAGGAGGGAGTGATATAAATTCAGGGTGGTTCTTCTTGTATTTCTCTTCCCCACTGCTTCCCATTTCTTGTGAACAACATATGTCTTTCCCTATGTCTATGTCATCATACTCCATTGCAGAATCTGCAGACAGAGATGAGAAACTATGATCCGCTTAGGGCAAATGATAGTGAAGGCTTACTAAAATGTACTAACAAGTCAAATTATTTTGTTGATGATTTAGACAGTTTGAGATATTGAGTGTCAGTTTTGGAGCAAAAGTAAAATTACTGTCACGTGACCTAAAAGTTACTATCCTAAAAACAGCTTTTTTACTTACAAGGCTGGATACATCTAACCCTCTCCAAACCCCACCTGATAGGAGTCTCGTACATTAGTCCGCACTTTATTTTAGACAGTATGAGATATTGGAACAAAATTGAAACATTTTTAAAACATTAAGAACAAAATTAAATCTTAACCCAAACGTAAGGAACAAAAAAGGTACTCTTACCTTTTCTTTTTCTCATTTATAAGCACTCATTTAGTAACTCACACAGAACTAAAATTGAAATGCAGCTGATGGAAAGGATAAAACACTGTATGAAGCAGTTCAGATAAGGAAACACAACGCATATTTCCAAATGCTGCAAACATACTATACTACCACCTCCTTCAAGTAATAGGAAGAATTACAAATGTCTTGCTACATTACTTTACTTCTTAGGAAAAATTTATATATATGAATGATCAGGAAAGGCAAATAACTACAATCAAATACCTTCAAAAGATGATGACAATGTATGATAAGTAAGGAAGCACGCTGCCAAGTCCTTTTCATTTTTCTGACTCGGTATGGAATAAATAGGGTACCTATTCAAAGATGAAGAGTCCATATAACAAGTTCAGAAAGTAAGTAACAAAAATTACAAGTTCAAGAAATTATGTAATAAAAACTTAGAAGACTAAAGTAGGGGCAACTTCAACTCTATATCATTAGAAAACTAGGTCATTTAATCACCAGTTTTACCAGAACAAATTTTAATTATAGACAGGGTTAACATGTAACAAGAACAATTATAATTGTCTATATCATTAGAAAACTAGGTCATTTAATCACCAGTTTTACCAGAACAAATTTTAATTATAGACAGGGTTAACATGTAACAAGAACAATTATAATTATGCTCACCAAGCAACAGCCATCCAACTTGCCGGAGAAAGATCCACGCTCTTCAGTGTCATTAATGCCGGATAGCTTCTCGCCAACTCGGTTATCTGAAAAATGAGATAATCATCAGTAATGTGTTGTGTGAGTGCGTGAATCAAATATACAAATAAATTCATTTGTAAAAGGCTACTTTGTCCATAAGCGGGACCCTCCAGTAAGGCGACGACATCTCAGTGTACTGTAAGTAAGGGTAACCAAGCCTGTCTCTTGGCCATGAACCTTCCTGGTCACAACTGGAATCCTCAGAAACAGCATCCCAGGCTTTGCTTGAGTTGTTACTCAATGATCTAGATATGTTATCGCTTCCACTATCATCACTCCATGAGTCACTTTCGAATTCCACAATGTCATTATCTTCTCTCCGGTTCCTAGAAAAACATATGAAGATTTATTTTATATTGTTGCCATAATTAGTATCTAAGCATACAGTTCAAATTCCTCAATGAATAGCACCATTATACTATCTAACACACTCGAGGTGTCAAAATGGTCAGGCCTGACCTAACCCTAACTCATTTTGGCTGTAATTTTTTAGGATTGGACTGGGTTTTCCCTAATTAAATATGCCCCAAATTAAATTTGGGCCAAGTTTTTAAGGCTCAGCCCTAATTTCTTTTTAAAGTTGCATGGGCTAACCTATAAAGCCAAACCTGTTTTGACAACTCTAGGCCTTCCATCCCTTGTTTTTCAAACTTAATTAATTAAGAGAATGGGAGGTGGCAAGAATCAAACTCTAAGGCTTGAGCTGTTAAATGAAGGTCCATGAACAGCTTTATTATAATCTCTAAAAATTGTCTACATACCTAGAAGCCGCAACGGACTTGTTGCTGTAGATTTGAATAGCCGACAAATAAGGAACGTAGAATTGCATCACAGTTTCGCCACTTTCCAACACTACAGACGTACCAGCACCATATGCACTTGCTTCATAAAACCACTCCCAGAGATCTTTCAGTGTGAAGTATTCAATTGTGTCCTTACCAAGTGGTTGCCACAGGCTATTTACGTCATTTAAGCAGTTCTGCAAGATACATAACAAAAGCCATTAAGCAAAGAATGAAAAAGCCATATCAAGCCATATCATTTCCATATTTGAATTAAAAATAGGAAAAAGGTAAAAGTAGCCTTGTTGAAAAGAAACAAAAGCTGTATATTTGGCTAGAAACAAAATAGTTTGTACCAGTAATGTAATGCTATCAACCCAAGAAATGACACTTTTATAGAAGTATAACTAATTGTGTGTTAATTACTGCAAAAGAGCTCAGTTAGAAGAAAATAGGTTTGATTCTATAAATTGCATGAGTTAAGGCCTAGCAATGCGTCAAAAGTATTAGCAATTGCAAATAAGGTCATCACTCATCAGCCACCATAAGCAAAAGTGGAAGCCGCTGGTAAATTGAATGGCACTAAAAGAAGGAAACGAAAGTAAAACTACATTTTTCTTCTTGGAATATATTTGGATTTAAAAAAATAGATGAAAAATAAAAAGATATCATTTAAATATAAAACAAAACAAAAGTCTAAATTAAAACATCAATTTTCTTTCTGCTCCACCAGAACATGGACTCCCTAACAAACTAGATAATCACAATTGAAAATGAGACGAAAATGACTCAGCAATGAAATTTTCTAACATAATTTTGACAAAATCTCAGGGAAACACAGTCTACAATTCAAAAATAAGAAAATTAAATCAATCAATAAATTCTAAAAATTCACATTCACCATAATTACATATTTAAATATAATTAATTTATTCTATCTGTCTTTCACAATACCCATTTTTTGCATGTGGACTAATCATAATTCAGAACCACTAGTAAAAGCCGTGCCCACAGAGGGACCACACCTACAAAAAATTGTTATTTTATTTGTTACGTGGTCTATTTAATTTAAAAAATAAAAAGTTAAACAAATATTATTAATCAATACCTAAATATCGTGATACAATAGGTATAAGTGGAGCCCATAGTAAAAACATGTGGCACTTAGCTCTTTAATGCCACTACGAGTGTTATCTTTGTGAGTCTATCACTCTATGACCCACATGCCAAGGCAAGGAAACAATAATAATTTTTTAAAATGAAAACTTTTGACTAAGTAAACTAAAACTTCCTATGCCTTCAGGATAAAATTAATTAAAACCCATAGATTCTTCTCGAAACTAGAAACCATTTTTTTTCTTTTATTTTCCCCTTAAGAAACCGTGTGATTGAGAATAACAAAATCATCAAAGAATGAGAGTGCAAGTTTAGTTTGTTTAAGGATAATATCACACATATTGTATCACCAAAGAGGAAGGAGAGAAAAGCACAAAAAGGACAAAAGGGAGAAAGAAAGATTACATAATATATATATATATATATATATTCTCAAAGCATCATGGAATATTCTCGATCTAGGGGTATGGGCCTATCATAACGACGTCGTTTTAGGCAGGCCCACATCACATTATCACATGTGAGTGACTGAGATGGTATTTGATTTTTCCTGCTTTGCTGTGTCAAGTCTGACAGACAACTTATCCCACAGAGATAAAAGCAGGAGAAAAATAAAATGAAGGGTACAATGCACATGTTTTGAACTTTTTAACGATTTTTTATAACATTTAATAATTAAATATAGCCATGAAAAATAGGATTATTTACATAATTTCAATGTTAAAAGTTAATGATAAGATAAAATAATAGGAAAAAAATGATCCGGAGGGCTCAACTCTCCAATAACATTAATTCTTTTATGAAAAGAACAGAATTCAAAGCTATTTAAATTATATTAAGAAATCGCATCTCCAATTTTCTAATTCGTAAAGCAAGAAAAAGGCTATAAAAAAAACAAGAGCTATTTGTTTTTTTCTCATAAATATTTGCCTTTATTCATTTCAGACCAGAAAAAAAAAAAAACACCGTCTCCGGTGAACGCGGCGAGAGAAGAAGAAAGTAAGATTTGCTCCCTAGAAAAAGGACGAGAACTGAAACGGTGGCGAGAAATAAAATGAACTGAAAAATAAAGGAAACTGATTAAAAAGAGAAAAAAAAAATACCTGAGGAAGAGTCCTGGACGGAACAAGCGGAGTAACACATTGAAGAAAGCGTTGAAGATTGGAGAGAGAACTCGCGGAACAAGACGACGCCGTTGAGGAGGACATAATCGACCGGCAATTTACTTTTCCTGAGAAAGTGACAGAAAATGGCCCAAGAGGCAGTGGGTGAAATTTGGATAGTACTGGCTGAGCTGTGACTTTGAGTCAACGAGTGCTAAAATGCGTATAAGGACTGTGTTTGGTAAATTGCCGAAATTTCCTTTTCATGTGGTATCAGGATAATTCAAAATGAAACAAAACACAGAAACCCCTAACTTTCCTTTTGGAGACAGATTGCATTACCTTTACGCCATCATTTTCCAATTCAGCAGCTTGAGGGATGAAGCATTTTGGAGAGCCAAAGGAAGAAGAAGGAGGAGGAGGAGGAGGAAAAATGAGGGAAAATGAAACGCTCTGCTTTAATAATTTTTTGTTTTCTGTTTTGGTGGTGAGAGAGAAAGTTGGATCAGTTCATTGATTAAATGCTGGAGTAAAAGAAACGGATTTTGGGATTGAGAGAGAGAGAGAGAGAGAGAGAGAGAGAGAGAAAGAAAAAAAGAAAGAAAGTATTGTTCTGTAATTGAGAGAGAGAGAGAGAGAGAGAGAGTTTTGTGTGTGAAGTGTGAAGCTGGTGGCGAGGCTGTGAGAGTTCGCTTCGCCGCGTGTTAAGGTGGCAGTGTCAGTGTTCGTACGTTTGGGGTTTGTTTGTATGCTTTGGAGTTGTGGGCCATTTCTCCCTCGATGCCTTTGGTTTCGGTTCCAATATTAAACACGTGTCCTTTTTTTTCCACCTCGTTAAGTCTTCATCCGGTTTCTTCCACTCACGTGCCCTTCACGTGATTCCCTTCCCCCTCTTTTTATTACATTTTGTCATTTCTCATATTATTCCTCCTCACTCATCATAATTCGTGCTCATCAATGCTCTCTATTTTTAGATTTTAAAATATATTTCTTTTCATTTTTGTATTTAGATAAAAATTATTTTTATTTTTCATACCTCTCCAATCCTTAAATTTTTTCAAGGTATAAATATATTCATATAAAATAACAAAATATATATATTAAATATAAATTTTTTTTAAATATTACAATTAACTAATCTTTTATATTTATATTATAATAATCTCAGGTGATAATTAATTTTTAAATTTATATATTATATTATATAAAATAAATAATTAAAACATCATTTTAAGTTTTTTATAGATGATAATTTTTTTTTAATTTATTCTCTTATAAATTCTCATTTTTAATTTAACTTCTTTTTATTAATTTAATTTTTTTGTCTAGATTTTATCTAAATAAATAATAATTTTAATAATTTAAACTTTTAATATTAACTTGAAAAAGTTAAAAGCTAGCTAGTTAGTTTCAATTTTTTCTCTTTTGTTTAACCAAAAATCATTTAACGTTGATTAAGTAGCATTTAATAGTAGTAATCAAACATATAGTTTTAATTCATTAAGAAAAATTAAAATTTAATTAAACTTTAACTTTAATCAATCAATACTAAATATTTAGGTTATTATAAGGGACTAAATTATTTAAAATATAATTAAACTTTGACATTTAATATTATTTATTTTGATAGCACCTACACATATAGATTAAATTAATAATAAATTAAATTATAAGAGATTAAATTAATAAATAAAATATATGAAAGATTAAATAAAAAATCATCATTAAGAATTAAAATATTTTTTAATTAAAATAAAATATATAATATGAAAAAAGTAAATGAAAAGAAAGAGAAAATATTTTATGTAATTTTTTATACCAAAAAGAATAAAATAAAGAAAAAATAAAGATAATAAGAAATTACAATAAATAAGAAAATGAAAATAATTTTTTATTATTTAATTTTATTATTTTAAAATATAATAATTATTTTTTATGTAAAATTTATAATATATATAGAGAGTAGGTTTTATCTTTAAATTTTAAGAAAATAAATTAAAGAAAAATAAATACAAATAAAAAAATTAAAAAGAAGATATATTTGAATGAGTCACATCCACTCTATACTTGTAGCTTTCCTCCTTTCAACTTTACTAAATAATAGAAACGATTTGATGTGCGTCACTTTTCATTTCTGGTTAAAAGATGAAGAAAATACTTTTTGACTTTTATAATTAAAGTTGGTGAAATAGAATGATAATGGCCTGAATTATTAAAATATTTTGTTTAGCCATTTATAATATTTAAATTTTTTTTATTAAGTTTATATCAAGTATTGATATCAAATAAATTATTTAATTGATTATATATAGTATCTTTTATTTATTTTTTAAAAATATTTTGAATATTACAAGTATTTTAGGTAATTTCAATTTCATATATTAAAATGATATTTTTTTTCAAATTAGATTAAGATTTGAGTATTGAATATTACAAAGGCATGAGAATATACATAGTAAAATAATATATGAGTAGCCACCCATTATCACATCCCTAATTACAAATTGTTTTATACCTTTATTTTCCCTTGATAATGCATATTCATTTTGAAACCTTTAAACTTAGTTTAGCCTAGCTAGTCTCACCTTGTCAAAGTCATGACAGATATTTTTTATGTTCTTAATTTTACATTAATTTTTAATTTTATGTCTAATTTTTTTATCAATTTTATTTTGAAAATTTTTAAATTGCTCCTAATTTCATTTGAAATGTTAACATCATTTATTACATTAACAAAATTTATATATACAGTAATTCAATTGAAATTTTTGTTGACAAAGTAAATAGATTACATTAAGAATTGAGACAAAATCAATACCAATTGTAAAATTTAAAAATAAAATTGACAACAACTCCAATATTTAGGGAATAAAAGAATACTTTTGTCTATTATTTTTTTTCAGTTTGAATTCCCAATTCTGTTTTCTCTTTTTGGAAAAAAAATTAATTTTGACATAAGTAAAACTTTGACTAAAGCAAAGATTTGACAAAATTTAAAATAGATGGTTTATCACAACAAAAAATATGATAATTTTAAGGTAAAAATAAAATTATTTGATTACTTTAGAGTGGATAAAAAATAAGGACAAAGTTAAAAATTATAATTTAGTATTTAGGAACTACAAATTCGAAATTGAGAAATAAAATAAATAAAAATTAATTAAAGTATCTATCTAGTCCCTAAAGTTTAGAATCATTGTTAATTTCTCAAATTTTTAGATTGCCTGTTAATTTTGTGATCCATTTTTTATATCAATTCGTTTCAAGCAGCATTCAAGTAATGCAATTACGTGAAGTATCTTATTTAAATCATCCAAATTTAAGTGGTAGATCAACTTTTTAAGTCATCATTATTTATATTACAATAAAATATAAAAATTATTTATTTTATTTAATATTTAAAAATTTAAACCTTAATTAAGTCACTAGTTTCTTTGGTTTTATATTTTAGTCTAAGTGTTTGACTAGGAATTTGAGAGAGTGGAAAGAGGTTGATCAATAATTAAAAACTTAATAGGATGGAGTGGATAAGAATGGTTTAATTTTAAAATTCAAATACTTAAATTTTCAAAATTGAAGAGTTTAAAATATGTTAAATATTTATAATTTATTATTTATAATTTAATATTTTTCACTTATCTATTTTATAAAAAGAGTTAATAACATAAAGATGAAATTGAACGAGTTACTTTTTAAACGTACTTCACCTCATTAATGATATCTTAATATTTATTCAATTGAAAATGAGAAATCATTTTTTTTATTAAACTTTCTATCTATTTTATGTTTTTGTAGCTTTCTATCATTAATTAATGCACTCAAAATTTTGAAACTTCAAAACTCGGCGACGGTGAGCTTCTTGCACACAAGTTATATACACCGCACAAAGTTATGTCACTTTTTTGATTTGTTTAAATTTTTCAATAGTGCCAAACTTTAAATTTTGTTCTTATATGTGCATTATGCAATGCAACCCATTTAACCAGTAACACATAAATATTATCTTCTTTGCCATGGAATATATACAGCCAACAGTGAAATACTGAAATAGATGCATTGCATATAAAACAAAAACCGACACGTCACTCACTCTTATCTTTTTATTCTTTAATTAATTAATTATAGTGCCAATTTAAGCACGTGTCACAATTCCTCACTGCATTATTCCCCAAAGTTTATTGGTTCGATGCAACTGTTTAAAGAAAAAAATTAGGTTTAATTTTTATATTTTTAATAAAAAAATTGAGACGTGTATTATTTATATAATTTATTTTATTTTAATTAAAAAATTTAATAATAAAAATATAAATAATTTATATAAATTTTATTTTATTTTAAAAATATTGTTCTCTTTTTTTAAATATTTATTATTTAAATTTAATAATAAATATATAAATAATTATATATAAATGTAGCCTTTTTTAAAAAGAATTGTTCTATAACTTTTTGAATATAAAATTTTATTGAGAGAAATATTTATATTTAATTTTTAATAATTTTTAAATAAAATTATTTTTAATAAAAATATTTATAAAAAAATAAAAGAAATTATTTTTTTTATAAATAATCAGTATTCAAATATAAAATTTTATAATAGAGATAAATATTTTTAAATAGAAATATTTTTATATGAAAGATTTAAATATAAAATTTTACTTAAAAAAATAATATATTACTAATTACAGATTATGGATACAGTTTTTATAATTTAAATAATTGCAGGAGATATAAAGCATAATTTCAGATAATTTATTTTAAAAAACTAATACTATTAAAGGAATATAATAATGACTATAAAGAATCAACAGAACAGTAAATGTGGTAAATTGAGTATATTAATTAGATGGTGGACCACCTTTTCACTTTATGAAATCCTATCCCTTCAGTTTCCTCTCATCATTGCATTTTGCATACCATACAAAAAAGGCATGCAAGTTAAAAAAAATCTTATCCAAAAAATATTTATTCAAAAAGTTATATATATAGGGTAAATTACTTTTTTTTTTCATGAAAAGTGCTAAAATTATATAGTCCTCAGTTAGGAAAAAAAATTAACTCAATTTCCTGAAAAAAAAAAAGTACTAACACTTGTTTCTTTTATAATGATAAATAATTTATCATTACACTTATTTTCACCTATATTTTTACATTTATTGCTAATATAATTAATAAGTAACTCCTATTTATTTCTTATATACTTTTTAGTATCATCATGATTTATATTATATTTTTTATTAAAAATCTTCAAAAATCATAAACTTTAATACATATATAATAAATAGCATAGATTAAGATCACATCGTTTGAAAAATGAAAAGACTTATTTGTGTGAATGCATCCAAATTATTATGATAATCTAGCAATTGATTGTTTATGGGGTGAAAAGAAAAGAGATAGGAAAAGGATCGAATAATTTACTTTTAACATATTCATTTATTTTATATTATTTAGTAATTATAACTTGGAATATAGATACTACATAAAAAATTGTACTTCATGCATACTTTTTGGTTTTTAGATACTAAGAAGATTTGGTGAAATCATTTAAATATTTAATTTATTAACATTTTATTTTGATAAAAAGTACAATATTTCAGCATATTGGGCAATAGGGAAAACAATATTTTTTATTTTATTTTTTGGGGTCTTTGATATTAATAGTTATCTTCTTGACCCAAAAAAAGAAGATGCTAATAGTTATCTGCCTATCTGTATGACTGTATATGGATGGTGATTGCAATTAAAGTGGGCCAATGTGTCATATAAATCAGTTCGGCCCACTTGATGTGAATTACTCTTCTGACTTGGGCCATCACCAAACATATGCCCAAACCAGGCCCTACCCAAATTTCACATTATAAAAAGTAGAGTATATATTTAAAATATATATATTCTCTGAATTTCCTCTTTAGTAGATAAAACATTTTAATTTGATTATTAAAAAATTAATTGTTACTCAATTTGGCCATTCAATTAATGAGATATATGAAAAGTAACTGGCATGTTGATTAATTGATGTAACATTAACAATTGTTGACTTAACTATTAAGTTAAATATAATTTTATTTAAAAATTAAAAAAACAATAGATTTATAAATTATACATAAAAATTGCAAAAGATTCATTTTGATTATATTTAATTTGTAAATTTGATATCTTTTATTTTTTATTGTTAAATAAGATCTAATTTAGTATTTGAAAACTAAGTTATTGTCCATTAATAGTATTTTCAATTATTTTGTTTATCAATTTCAATAATCAAATGATCAATTGATTAAAAAATAATCTAAGAAACAAAATTAAAAAAAATTTTAGGAACTAAATTATTAATTTATTCTAAAAATTATTCAAAATTAATTTGATTATTTACACTAGTGAATTTGGCATGCATTAAATTATATATTAATTTTTTAAAAATCTAAAATATAAATATAATAAATAGAAGAAATAACTCCATGCTCTCTCATATCATATATTTATACTATATTATATATTTTTGGAGATAAAAAACCTAACACTCAAAGCTATATAATCCAGTATAGTTTTGGAAAAATTAATCATTTGATTCTTACATTTTATTTAATTTTTAATTTAGTCCTTATTATGACACTCTAGATTTATATATATTTTAAGGTAATTTATTCATATTACTTAACATAAATTAAATCTAGCTCATATCATATTTATTATTTACTCTTTCTCCATTTTGTTAATATAAATTATGCATGTTCAAAAATACTAAAATAATATATGCTAACCATCTCAATATTGACAAAAACTTAAAAGCAATAAATAAATTAAAAATTATTAAATTATAATAAACCAACTATAAATTTTTTAAAATATGGAAACTAGAAGTTGAGGGACCATATGGTTGGTTTTCCCTATTTACTTGTAATAGATAAGGTGTCCCTTTTGGTTTTTAATATTTAATGTTGTTACGATTAATTGAGTATGATTCTTCACCTTCCAATAATTTCGGCTTAACTAGGCCCATTACAGAGCCCAGAAGTACCAAGATATCAAATAGTAATTTAATCAGGATATTCTGACAAAAAAATAAAGATATTTAATTACTTTTTATTATTTAAAAAATGCATTTGATCCTAAATTCCCTTATTATGGATTATAAATGCTGTTTTCTTGTTTTTTTTTTTTAAATGTGATACAAAAATTATGCTATTAGAAATAGAAATATATTCTAATTAATTGTAAACGCATGCAGCATCTAGATGCCATTGTTTGTTTAATTTTTGAAATATATTATAAAATAATAATTATTAAATTTAAAAACAATAAATTAAACAATAAGAAGTAATGTAACTATTCATTATTCTCTTATAACCTTATTAATTTTTTTTATTATATATTTTATTATATATTTTATATTACATAATATATATTTTGTAACACTAATGAATAAAAGATTTCAGAGTCATTTATATTATAAATAAATATATCAAAGTTTTAAAACTCTCTTTTTTCTTCATATTTTTGGGTCAAAATGTTGGTATTCATTTAAACAAACAAAACAAGAAGTGGACCAACGTACGTCTCTGAGGTATTCAAATCCAAGCTTTGTAATGGGCCAGCCCTAACATGGAACCTTGCTGCTTCAGCAATATTTTAAAATTTGAATCCATTGTGTGACACGAGTAATAATTTAATAAAAAAATAATTTAATTTTTTTACTAAATTGTTGATATATAATAGATTCATTTACAATTTATAAGGATTTCAGTTCATAAAGTTGTCGCTCTTTTTTACAAAATATGTGAATTTTATATATTCTGTATTACTTAATAATATCATGTTCTCTCACATGTTAAAATCTTTTGGACAATTAATAAATTATATTCCTTATCAGTAGGAAATTAAAAATAAATTATACAGCAACGATCATTTTATATGGAAGATGAAAAGCACAAAAAGAGTAGAATTCAAAGTTTCAAAAAAAATGAGAAAAGAAAAAAGAAATGAAATATTAAAACAAATATCAAATAAAATTTTTTTTATTGGTTTAGATTTAAGGAGCCTCATTTTCCTTTTCACTTATATAAACCAAGCTGAAAAGAATCCATTGTTAAATAATTGGAAGGGAATTTTAGTAAATTCATATAATTCAAATTTATATTTGTTATTAGAATAAGTTAAACTTTGAAATCATAGAATAATTAAAAGATTAATTACTAAGTAGTTCTTAGCAAGAAAGAAATAAAATATTTTGAACGAATATTTGGTAAGTAAGATAAGAGAATTCAAATGTTAGTAAATAAAAGTATGTTTTTATTGAGTTCAAATTAAACTAAAGAAATGCTCAAGTTTTCAGAGATTACTAGAGACTTTCAAGAGTTCTTAGGGAGTTTGTTTATCTATTTGTGTGCTTAAGTTCATCTCTAAAAATATGAAATGTTTGAGAAGAGTCTTTTTATGATGAGAGGTAGAAGTAGTCATGTGAAGAAAATATGAGTATCAACATGCATGTTCAATAAGAGGTGGAGATCATGGAAAGTTATACAATGGAAATTAAAAATATATGTATGTGTACTCAATTAGAAAGAGGGGTTAAAACTCAATATATAGAATAATATTTTATTTATGAAATATTAAGCTCTCACTTAGTTTACCTAAGTTATGTTTTGGCAAAAAAAACCTTTACTTCTATCTTAGCCAAGAAAAAGAGTAAATGGATCATGACATACTTAAAAATATTTAAATTTACTATCATGGGTGACACTTGACTTATAATAAACTAATAGAGTATTATTTCTATAATGGACTTTTTTTTTAGGTTCACGTTGTGCTAATTTAGGGGAGGGGAATGATGAAAGTGGGGTACTTAATTAATTAGTTTAATATCTAAAGGATAAATTAACTAAAAATGATCCTAATTAAAACGCTTAGCTTAATAGGTGATTTATTGTTCTGAGTTCCATTGAAATTAAATGACAGAGAATGAAATATCAAATAGACAAAGGCATAACATTCTAAAGAGCATTAAGCCAAATCATATGGTACTACAGAGCTGGGCATGCATCTGCAAAATTATTACTTATATTTACTACTCAAAGGACAAATTAGATGAGGTGCTCTTGAAGGGAGGAGATATGACTTCTTATGTATATACTCATGCAGTGGAAAACAAAAGCACTAATGACCAGCACTTTTTCTTTTATATAATTAATTAATTAATTAATGTTAGAAGTTTGATTGTCACCATATATTTCCTAAAATAGCTAGACAAGTGCATGATAAAATAAATATTATTAAATTAATAAAATTATTATTTATTAATTATCTTCCGTCATGGCTTCTCTTTTCTTATAGCTATTAATGAATGAAATGTAAATTCTCGATCAAATAAATGGATTTTTTTTTGGGGCCAAAACTGCAATTCATAGCAAATGAATTGAATAGCTATATATGGTATCTTATTTTGGTCAATTATATATATATTTTTTTATCATTTTTAATGTGTTTCATCTCTTTTAGAAGTTGGGACCACCACATTGGTTATATAATTTGTTTCTGAATAAATTATTCTAATTTTTTTAAAAAAAAATTGATAAAATTATAATTACTATAATTTTAGAAATTATATGTAATACTCTCATATTTGATATAATATTATACAAAATTTTTTAATTTATTTTATATTTTTAAAATTAGTATTTTATATAATATTTATTCATTTCAAAATAATAAAAATTATTTATTAGTCTTTAAACTAGATAAAATATTTTATATTAAAATTTAATGTAAATTTAACTTTATTTTTTATTATATTAAAAATAAGATTACAGTTCTATTTGACAAATAAAATAAGTTAAATAACAACAAAATAAGTTAAATAACAATTGTAAAGTTTAGTCAAACTTCAAGAGAAGTTATTAAGTGCAATTTACTCTTTTTTTTTCCTGTTAAAACTGTATTATTTGATAAATTTGGCCATAATTAATCTTTAATTTGCTACAAAATGCTATGTAACTCTTTTTTTTTTTTTTTTTGAAAAAAAGTCCAATGAAGACGCATTGCTTACACGCCCTCGATCATCACTTGCACTCAATATTATTATATCTCCATATATATAAGTTTGTCCATACTTTAAAGAAGTTAATTAGAGGATATATCAATCTAATTTTGATTTTCAATTTATAATCAATGTAGTCATTTGGTATTGTAGAGCTAGAATTGAGATATATATAATTATTTTACCATTGTCATTTTAACCAAGAGAAAACTATATGATACAATGGTTAATTTATTCTGAAAATTTGAAAATTAGGGACATAAAAAAAGTTAAAAATGTTCAAATTTAGTACGTTAACATTCAAAGTAATAAAAATAATAAAGTTTTATTATTTTAAGTGATATGATATTTCACTCCACAAAATGTTTTCAGAATATTATGTTGTCAATTTATGAGTCTGTTCATAATAAAAGATCAGAGAGACTTTTCAACACCAAAGATAGATATAGCATTAATTCAAATATCAGATTAATTCCTTCAGTGGATAATAAATTTGCTAGCTAATTAAAGAAAATACATTACGAATATCAGGATATTTTGTTTATATATATAATCAGTTATATTCTCTATTTGGTAACTAAGCAAGCACATATATACCAAATTAAAGATTTCTAGATCAAGAAATTAAAATATTAATTAATTAGATTTATTATGTTAGTGATTAATTAATTCTGCCTACCTACTTCATCTGTGTAACATGTGCTGGTCCTCTAGGGTTGCATTCACCTCAACTATTGGACCAGCCACAAATTCTAGATAGAAGCATGGAAATATTAATTAATTAATGTGAAATATTGAAATTATAATTAAAGGGGTTTTCTTTTTTCTTTCTTATCCATTATGACTTAACCATCTCCACCCCCAACTTCTTCCAACCATTTATTTTATTTTATTTTATTTCTTTAAATGAAATGAAGGGTTCATCTTGTTCTAGTTGTTGTAGGTACCGAATAAACAAATGAATATTTCAAAAACATAAGATAGCCACATATAAACTCTACCCATCACATTCCCACATGTCTCAAGTTATATATAAAATTAAAATAAACAAGTAATATTTTCTTAGTACATTACGCCTTTTTTATTAAGATTTGGTAAATTTATACGTATATCACCCTTCTAATTTTAAAATTTAATACAATGTTACACAAGCTTTTCTTTTTAATTTATTTTTTGTCAATAAAATTAATATTTTACAGAGTATATACATTATTCATTTCAAAATAATAAATTACTTAATTGTTTTTACTATTATACTATGAATTTCATATTGAAACTTAAAAATAAGATATCTTATTTTACACAAAACTTTATCTTTGTTAATAAAAAATAAATTAAAAAATAATAAGTACAATTTTTTAAAGTAAAAAATATTAAATATAATTTAATTAAATCTGAAAAGAAGTAAAAATAATTTGTCAATATTTTTTCTTATAAAAATTATTCTTCATAAGCTTGCTTATTCTTTGTCTCAAAATCTTACATCTAGAATACATACATAAAGATGCATGAATGTAAATTTAATATTATTGACCTATAAAAATCATGTCAATCTTAAAATTTGCAATCGGTGCTATACACATATGGAAGGAAGTATAAGTTAAGTTCATTTCATGGTATGAACTGATTCAAAATAGTAATTTTTGAATTTAACGTTTGTTATTAAATTAAAAATTATAACTATTAGTTAAGACAATTATTTTTATTTAATTACACTTAATTTAAATATTCTATAATTTGATTATGACTTAACTTCGTACGTAAAAAGACAATTATTATCACACTTTCTCCGTACTAAATGCCAAAATACAAGATGAACGGTAGCGATATGCCCATTCGTTCTTCATTCATCAATCTACTTGTATTAATGTGCGTGACTTGTGAGTCTTTATCTCACTCATGTCACGTGGTTACCTTCTGTCATACCAAGACCAATCAACTAACAATATCGTTAGCTATAGCTTACTTACCAATAAAGAAAGAATCAGTTTGGTTTCACGAAGAGCGCACACACACCGTGCTAGCTAACTCGTCCTCTTCATTCATTCATATCATACACTCTGTGTGTTGCCGCGTACGTGAATCACAAATTCAACACTTGTATCAACAAACATATTCAAATTCCAATGAAATGGCTGAATTGAATTATCAATTATGAATGAGTAGTGAATTTGGTTTGTAATATGGTAAGTAGCAGCAGCATAAAGTAGAGAGAGTTAATGAGGAAGAAGTCAGTTTTGTGCATTAAATGTATCTACCAACAACTACCCGCACCCATTAATTGTGTACATAAGGTGGATCAATAGAAGCTTGTCTTACATTCATACATACATACATACCTTCTCTCTGGGAAATCATCACTCATATTGCATCCATTCATCTGTTTTCTTCCTCCAATCCACACAGGCCCTTTCTGCATGGGATATCTCTTTTAAATGGGATCCAATCAAACCTCGTCTTCCTCGTGACCACTCTGTGATCTGATAACTAACTCATTATTTTGGAATTCGTTATTTGAGAATACTTCGGTTTGGTAGTTATTAGGATCCATGGAGATAGAGGCGAGTAAGGCGGCGGGGAATGGATCGGCGGTGCCGGCGTTGAGCCCTCTCAGTGAGACGCTGTGGAGGGAGAAGGCGGTGTTCATCGGAGACGTATCGGCCAGGCTGACGTGGAAGGATCTGACGGTGATGGTTACTCTGAGTAACGGAGAGACACAGAACGTTCTGGAAGGGCTAACCGGGTACGCTGAACCGGGGACCTTTACGGCTCTCATGGGTCCCTCCGGTTCGGGAAAATCCACTCTGCTTGACGCTCTCTCGAGCCGTCTTGCTGCTAATGCTTTCCTCTCCGGTTCTATACTACTCAATGGTCGCAAGGCCAAGCTCTCCTTTGGCACTGCCGTGAGTACTCTTTTCTTGTTTTTTTCCTTCTTTGCTGCAGAGATCTACGATTCTCTGAAAAGTGAAAACAGAATCGCACCAGTTCTTGTTGTAATGTCTGCATATTTTCATCTTCATGATCACAAATTTATTATCAATTTTTTTTAATCTTTAAAGCTATTAAGTATTTATTAAAAAATTTAATAACAAAAGACTTTTAAAATTTACCTAATTATAGTCCTAAATATAATAATTAGTTAAATTGATATTGATATGTATAGGGATGCAAAAAATGAGTGAGGTGATCAACAAGCCAAACAACATAATAAATTTGCATGAACACCTGCTTCCTCTGTTATCCTCTGTTTTCAATTTCAAGTAAAATTCTCTAATCCTATTTGACTATATATGTATATACATATAGGCTTATGTGACGCAAGACGACAATC
The DNA here is from genome assembly GCA_031216115.1 of Senna siamea. NCBI lineage: Eukaryota > Viridiplantae > Streptophyta > Magnoliopsida > Fabales > Fabaceae > Senna > Senna siamea. Next base: position 31,422,880 of record CM062354.1, on the reverse strand, counting down.
TGATCGGGACGTTGACGGTGCGAGAAACGATATCATACTCGGCTAGACTGCGTCTGCCGGATAAAATGCCATGGTCGGACAAGCGAGCTTTGGTGGAGAGTACGATAATAGCAATGGGTCTTCAGGACTGTGCGGACACAGTGATCGGAAACTGGCATCTCAGAGGGATCAGTGGAGGAGAAAAGAGACGAGTTAGCATCGCTTTGGAGATCTTGATGAGGCCTAGGCTGCTTTTTCTTGATGAGCCCACTAGTGGACTTGACAGGTTATTCTGTTCACTTGTCTTTTCTTTCTGCTTACTTGGTTCTGAGAGTCTTCGAGTCTCAATTTAACTGATCTTTTGTCTTGCAGTTGTGAATTTAATCTTTCTTTCTGTAACGGTAGCTTTTGTTGTGTTCTTTTTTGTCCATTTTTAGTGGAGTTGAAGTTTAACCTTCACAACTTAAGAATTTATGGTTTTTTACTTTTATAAATTTAGTTTATTAACTTTAAAAAAGACGAAATAGTATACAAGACTCCATTAGATACATGACCTCATTGTGATAAGTAAAGAGGTTTTTAAGATTTGAATCTCACGTGATAATAAATTATTGTTGCCTAAGGTTCATCTTCTTAAATTTAGTTTATTGACTTAATTTTACAAAATTTATACTAATTCTAAATACTTTTTTTTTTTAATAAATTGTGTTCCTAACAAATTCTAATAATTATACCAACTGAATAAAGTCAGCTATTTTTATAATTTGTCTTTGTCCTTTTGTTATTTTACATAGCCGTTATCCGAAATACAAGAACCCTGGACATTAAAAAACCACTGGACTGGGAATTCAAGGATTTTGTTGTCTCCTAGTAATTAACTTTGGAGAGTAATGTCTTCATTCTGTGTTTTTCATGTCCTGAGTTGTTTGTTTGTTTGTGTGGGACAGTGCTTCGGCTTTCTTTGTGACTCAGACACTACGTGCCCTTGCAAGGGACGGGCGAACTGTCATAGCTTCTATTCACCAGCCTAGCAGTGAAGTATTTGAACTATTTGACCAATTGTACCTTCTATCTGGGGGCAAGACTGTTTATTTTGGCCAAGCTTCCGAAGCGTACGAGGTATAATATAAGTTAATCTTACTATCCTCTTGTTTCCACTTTTTTGCTAAATTTTTGTAAAAAGTGCTCTTGTTGTGCAGAAACGGTGTTTTTTCTTTCTTCCTTTCGTTGTTTTTTTTTCATATATATATATAATAACATATTGTGGTTTGTGATATACGCAGTTCTTTGCGCAAGCTGGCTTCCCATGCCCTGCTTTGAGGAACCCTTCAGATCATTTCCTTAGATGCATCAACTCTGACTTTGATAAAGTCAAGGCCACTCTTAAAGGCTCCATGAAACTCAGGGTACTGACCTTAATTTCTTCTAATTCTGACACAAATGTTCTGGTCACAACTCTTGTTTTTGCGTGCAGTTCTTTTAACAAAGAGAGAAAATTTTGGCTTCTTCAAAATTGCTTTTATCTTTGTGTTTTTTTTTTTTTTGGGTGAAGAAAAAGAGCATCTATACAAGTCATACAAAATTTTGTCTTCTTAGTAAGTAGTGCTTTTATCTTTGTGAAATATATATTTTTTTGGGGAAGAATAAAACACCAGTAGAAACCATGCCTTTGCCAGCATTACTCATTTTGTTGTACAGCTCTTTCAGTGAAGCGAGAAAATTTTATCTTCTTCAAAAGTGCTTTTATCTTTGTTAAACATTTTTTTAGGGTACAGAAAAAAACACTAAAACAAACCATATGCATAAGCGAGAAAATTTCAGCTTCTTCAAAAGTGCTTTTTCATAAAAATGCCTTTTGCTAACATAAACTTACATTTTCTCAGTTCGAAGGAAGTGATGATCCTCTGGACAAGATCACAACAGCTGAAGCCATCAGAACTGTCATAGACTTCTACCGCACTTCTCAATACTCCTATGCTGCAACACAAAAAGTTGATGAGATTTCCAAAGTTGTAAGTTAAAATTTCGAAAATGTGATTCTATAACTTAATAATCTTTGTTTTTGAAGTCAATTCAGAGTCTTACATACTCACACTTATTTGCTGCTGCAGAAAGGAACAGTGCTAGATGCAGGAGGAAGCCAGGCTAGTTTCCTTATGCAGGCTTTTACCTTAACCAAGCGATCATTCATCAACATGTCAAGGGATTTTGGATATTACTGGCTTAGGCTTGTCATCTACATTGTTGTCACTGTCTGCATTGGAACCATCTATTTGAACGTTGGAACTAGCTACAATTCTATTCTGGTACTTTTTTTCTATTTCTAATTGGAAAAATTTTAAGTATTATTTTTATATCTTTGTTATCAAAATTTTCAATTAGAAATTAGTACATGTATGGTTTATATAACTAATTTTTTCATAATTGAAGAACTTGATAACAAGAATTTAAAAAACTGTCTAGTCTATTTTAATTTCTAGAAGTTCAAATGTATTTTTAGTCCCTGTGATTTTTATAAAACTGTAATATATCCCCTAAGTTTTATAAATTTTTAAATAGAGTATGCTGATGTTTCAAATGCTCTTGATGAGGTGGCAATCATAAGGCTTGTGGACTCTGAAATTTTGGACAACTTTAAAATTAGAGGGACTGAATTGCAACTTCTACTTTAGCAAGAAACTTGACTGTGTTTTCTTTTCTTTTTGTGGCATTTAGGCAAGAGGTTCATGTGCATCTTTTGTCTTCGGTTTTGTGACATTCATGTCAATTGGTGGGTTCCCTTCGTTTGTTGAAGACATGAAGGTATTTATGTTTCTGTCTTTATATTAACATGTTAGACAAGTCTCCTGGTTACATTAGCATTGTACTATGTTTTAGTTTAATGTTGTTTTAATGTGAGTCTGTATATCTTGATCCGAATGAATTTTGCAGGTTTTCCAAAGGGAGAGGCTGAATGGACACTATGGTGTGACAGCATTTGTGATCAGCAACACATTATCTGCAATGCCATTTCTGATATTGATAACCTTTCTGTCTGGAACCATTTGTTACTTCATGGTTCGCCTCCATCCTGGCTTCTGGCATTATCTGTTCTTTGTGTTGTGCCTTTATGCCAGCGTCACTGTGGTTGAAAGCTTGATGATGGCTATTGCTAGTATTGTTCCCAACTTCCTCATGGGCATCATTATAGGAGCTGGAATTCAGGTATGCACCTCCATAAATATATATATATATGATCAAAATCACATGCAAAATTCCACACCTTTCTAAAACTGATCAACTTTTTTCCTTCATCTTGTTAGTTTAATTTTCTTCACACTAAGCTGAGCTCAATAATTTGTGAATTCCTAATTTCAGGGCATATTCATGTTGGTCTCAGGCTACTTCAGGCTCCCACATGACATCCCAAAGCCATTCTGGCGCTACCCAATGTCATACATAAGTTTCCACTTCTGGGCATTACAGGTAACACAAAATCATTAATTACTACACAACAACACAATATTGTTGTTGTTGTTGATGATGATGATAAAACAATGAAATTATTATTTCAGGGTCAATACCAGAATGATCTGAAAGGCTTGATCTTCGACAACCAGACACCGCTTCTGCCAAAAATCCCCGGCGAATACATCCTCGAGAAAGTATTCCAGATTGACGTGAACCGGTCCAAGTGGATCGATTTGATTGTCATCTTCAGCATGATCGTCATCTACCGCATCATCTTCTTCATCATGATCAAGATCAACGAGGATGTTACCCCATGGGTCAGGGGTTACATAGCTAGGAGAAGAATGCAGCAGAAGAGTGGAACGCAGAATACCACTATTGCCCCTGATGTTCTTACTCAATCCCCATCTCTCAGAACCTATATTTCCAGCCAAACAAGTGGTGCTAGTGGCAAGAAGAGGTAATTAAAGAACTAAGGGGTAAGAAAAGTGTTCAACATTATTTCGCTACCACGAGATCAAAAAGATGAAGTTATTAGATCTCAATGAAACAATATGAAGATTTAATTCTATAGGATTAGCTCATTTAGTTTAACAATATCCTTAATATATTTTCATATATTTATATATATACTTCAGTTGTCTCTGTAACTGTCTGCATCATCCTCAAATGAGAAGAGGGTGATGAGCTGAAATGACATATTGAAATTCTGTGTGTACCATAAAGTCGTCTTAGTGTTCTATAAATGTACGTTAAAGGATCGAATGAGTAAATCGTCCAAAGGTTTCAAAGCATAACCTTCTTTTATTTTCACTATGTGACACTATGACAGAGCATTACTCATTTCCTCTGCCTAACAAAAATTTGAATATGAAAATAGTACTACAAAAACACTTAAAATTTATTCGGCCTGAATCTTCTGCAATAGAAAAATATTATATTTCTTTATATTAAAAAAATAAGAAAAAAAAATTTGTATCCTTAATTCAATTAAAATGATTTTTATTATAAAAAGGAACAGTTATTTTTCTGCATTTCTTTGCAGAAAATAAATGCAAACAATTCAAAATTAATTTATGCATTAACCTCAATTGTACTTTTTGCTGTTTTTTTTATGCTCTCGAAGAGATCTTTGAAAAGAAGAATTAATGTAATTTTCCGTATTTGTTTTTTCTAAGCAGAAATAGTGGTCAGTAAACAGCTTACACGTGTTCTGGTTAAACACAAACGGACCAGTCAAGGTGGTAGCTCCTGAGCCAAAAGCGGCGCCGTTTGATCGATTGTTTTCTTTTTCTTTTTCTTTATTTTAGTGAGGGCTTAAAACCAGCCCAAAACAAACAAGCTGTGAGGCACATCCACTCAAATTGTAAAATAACATTACCTTACAGTCCAAAAAAAAAAAGTACCTGTTTCATTTTATTCCTTTTTTTTTTTTAAAATAGTTTTGTGAAATTTCGGCCAAATTTTTTTTTGTGAAATTAGTTCTTATGAATGTTATGTTAGTGTCATTTTCATATATTTATGTATATTTTATTAATAAAAATACTTTATTTTCTATATTTTCTTTGTTTTAAAAATTTAAATTCAGATATTTTTTAAATGTTCAAAGTTTTTTATTTCAAAAATATATATTTTATTTTTTATATGAAAAAAAATATTTTCAAATAAGTTTTTAAAACAAAAAAAAATGTTTGTGAGAACAGAATTAAACAAGCCTTAATTTTCTAAGATGTGGAGCGAAATTGCTAAGAAAACAAAGAACAAGCTATCATCCCAACTAAGTTGATTAAAATGATCAGTACACAATTATTATAGCAAGATTATTTCTTGAAGTTTTGATATCACCACAACCATTTTTGAGAAAGCAAAAATTGATCAAAAATAATAAAATATTCCGAAATAGAAGCATAACGTGTCAAAACTGAATGCATTTTGGTGCCTAATGCTATAACATTGAAATTAAGGACCAAAAAGACCATGAAGCTTGGAAAGCTAGCTAATATGCTAAAATTAGGGAACAACCCACGTAAAGTGTGGTTGTTGGATAAAAGCTTCCTGATGAGTGATGATCCTCATTTTTAACCAAGCCATGATTTTAAGTCAATTTAGACAAGTAGTAGCGAAATCAGGTATTGCACGTATGAGTTTTATTTTATTGGTCCATTTGACTCAATCCTCTAACAAATTATTCTTATTTATTCTAGCATTCATCTGGCTCATGTTTCCAATGATATACGGGCAATAAACGAAATTACACTTCTAATTAACAAAAAAAAAAAATATTATTTTAAAAATTAGATCAATTATTAAATCGATGAAAAGAGTTATTTACAATTTATTGATATAATTATAATCGAACTGATATTAATATTGATAATTATTATATATAATAATTATATAAATATCATATTAAATAAATAATAATAAATTAGTATACATTTTCACTATACTTATTATTATTTTTTACCTACTTATTTTAATTTTTAAAAATATATAAAAAAATATTTTTTAATTAATTCTTTCTTTCACTTTTCTCACTCCTATTAATTTAATTATTATTTTTATTTATTTGATATGATAGTTAATTATATATTTATTATTTATAATAACTATTAGTATTGATATATACGAACTTAATTATTATTAGATGAGTGAATTGGGAATCACTCTTTGTTTTTCATTCTCTCTCACCTATTCCCTTCTCTCTCCTTTTTCTCTTGGTTCTCTCTCTCCATTTTTCTCTTTTCATTTATCTTTCAGTACTCTCTCTCTCGCCCATTCTTTTCCTCTCTCCTCTCTCCATTTCTCTTTTATATTTTTTTCACTCTCTCTCTTACCCATTTCCTTTATTCTCTCATAGTTTACTTAATGTCTTCACCCCTTCTTTTTCTTCACCCACACTCTCTCTCATCCTCTTCCTCCTTCTTGTTCTTCATCACTCACTTTCCTCCTCCTTCTTGTCATCATATCATCCTTCTTCTCAAACAACAAATCATTTGACCCACCAATTTTTATTATTTTTTAAAAATTTTTTATTGGTTCAAATGATATTTGACCAATTTTTCTAATAATCAAATTTTAAGTTATTTTAAATTAAACAAGTGACAATTCACTAATTTTTTAATCAAATTGATTAGTATAGTCTAGACTTTGAATCACTGTTTATTACAAGTACACATAAATAATATAACACAATAACATGTATATTCCAAACAAGATAAGCTCTATTAGTGTAAAGGGTATGTTTGTAAATATAATTAAGTTAGTTAGTTGATAGAAGCTTCTAAAGGTAGTTATCATCCCTCTCTTTCGGTTACATCAGCTAAACCTCCGTTGTATGATGTATATATATTCATATACAACAATATGAAGAAAATATAGAAAATACATTTCATTTCAATTACTTTAATTTATTTCTACATGGTATTAGAGCTACCATTAGTGGAGTCACATTCTTCAAGCGACATCCTCCAAGATTCATATGTTTTGCTAAACACATCAAGCAAAATAACTCCAATTGTCTTCAATCACACTATCTTTATCAAGCTAGATGACAGAAACTTTCTACTCTTGGCAACAACAAATTTTGGCTATAATCGAAGGCCATGAGTTGCTCAAATTCATCCATAATGACGAACCTCCTCTGAAGTAGTACTTGCCTCAAGAATATTAGCACTAAGAAAGACAAATCCATGATATATCATATGGAGAAAGCAAGATAAGCTTTTCCTCTCATGGCTCATCTCTTTTATGACCGAGAACATCTTAACTAAGGTAGTAGGATGTCAAAATTCTTATCAGGTATGGAATCACATCACTAAGTCCTTTGCTTCTCAATCCCGTGCAAAGATTCATCATTTTTAATTGGAGCTACGAAACACAGAGAAAGGATCAAGATCCATGAATGAATATCTCTTAAGAATAAATGCCATAATGGATGTACTTACTGCCATAGGTAATCCAATCACTGAGAAGGAACACATTTAAGTGATTTTAGAAGGATTATCCACTGAATACGATGCCTTTTTTACTTCTGTGCACACTATGAGAGAATATTATTCTATTAGTGAAATTGAAAGCTTGTTATTAGCTCAAGAAGTCAAAATCGAGAAGTCTGTAAAAAATAATGCAAATGAAACACTATTTATGAATATGGCTACCACTGATGCAAAAGAAAAAATGCCTACTAGCACTCAAAAGTCCCAAACCAATAACAATTCTACTTACAAAGGCAGAAAAGGTGGTGGGAACAATGGCAGAGGAAGAGGTAGGAATGGCAGAGGCTTTTAGGGTGGTTTTAATAGGAGTTTTCAATCTAGAAAACCTTATGTTGTTTGTCAACTCTGTAATAAACCAAGTCATTCGATTCTTTCCTGCTATCACTGGTTTAATGATAATTTTCAAGGTCATAACCAGTCCTTTCATCCACCTCAAAATACCTACAGAAACACCAACATGAATCTCATTTGACTCAGGTTCATATGAGATTCATGTTGGTAATGGAATAGGTTTGAACATTAAGCGAATTGGTCATTCTTTCCTAACCTCACCTTATAATTCAAAAGTTTCCTTGCATCTTAAAGATTTACTTCATGTTTTTGCTATCACCAAAAATGTAGTCAGTGTTTCCAAATTTTCTCAAGATAATACTTATTTCTTTGAGTTTCATCCTTACTCTTGCTTTGTTAAATCTTAGGCCACCAAAAAGGTACTCCTTCAAGGAACTATTAGAAAAGATGGGCTGTACTTATTTGACAACTTCAGCCTTAATCACCTGTCCACTTCCAGATCTACCATAAACTCGTTAACTCAAGATGAAGTTTCTAATAACTCTGGTCATCTTGAGCAGCTGAATTTCTCTTGTAATACTTTAGTTTCAGGTGCTTGTAACACCTATTTCCTTTGGCATAATAAACTCGGTTATCCTCATGTTGCAATTGTAAACCAAGTTCTGTCCTTTTGTAATGTCAAATTTTCAAATAAAACCACTTTCAATTTTTGTTCTGCCTGTCTTCATGGAAAAGTACATCGTTTCCCATATTCTAATTCTCAAACATAGTATACTTCGCCCTTGTAACTGATTTTTATTGATCTTTGGGTTCCTGCTCTTATGCTTTCCACTACTGGTCACAGATACTACATAGCCTTTGTAGATGCTTACTCTAAGTATACATGGGTGTATTTACTCAAAAACCAATCGATACTTTTCTACTTTTCTTTAATTCAAGTGCCTAGTTGAAAATCATTTTCATTTCAAAATTAAAAGCATTCAGTCAGATTGAGGGGAGAATTCAGGCTATTTTCCTCTTATCTGAGGCAAAATGGCATTATTCAAAGACTAAATTGCCTTCATACTCACGAACAGAATGATGTTGTGAAAAAAAAAAGCATAGATATGTTGTATAAATAGGTCTATCTCTTCTTGCTCATTCTTCTATGCCTTTTTCTTTCTGGGGGGAAGCCTTCCAAACAGTTGTTTTTCTTATTAATAAGCTTCCTACACCTAAACTTCTTCATTCTTTACCCCATGAAACACTTTTCCATCAAAAACCACTTTATAACTTCCTTAAAACCTTCGAGTATACCTACTATCCTTTGTTAACTCCTTATAACAAACAAAAGTTGTCATTTTACACTGAGGAGTGTACCTTCATTGGTTTATAGTGATTTACACAAAGGATACAAATGCCTATATCCCTATGGTCAAATTTTCAATGAAATTTTGTTTCCATTTGAACAAAAATCTAAACTAGTCATCCAAGACCCACCTCCCTCTCATACAGTCAGTGTCATTTCACCCATTATACTTAATGATGCTTTAACTTGTTCCAATGCCTCACAATCTAACACTTGTAATACTGATGCTACTTTGTCTCTCAATCATTCTATTGCAGGTACACAAAATGACTCTAGTGACTCCATTGACCTGCCATCACCTATTCAGGTTCCTTTTGCTAAGAATTGCGACATTATTGCTTCAGATTCACCAGTATTACAGCCACCTCTACCCAATAATGTCCATCCTATGGTTACTAGAGGTAAAAATGGCATTGTCAAGCCAAAAGTTCTTAATGCTGTTAAAGAACCCGATTTAGTTAGTGATACTTTACAAAGTAAAGAATGAAAGCAAGCTATAGTGGAAGAATTTATACCTTACAAAGAAACAATACCTAAAGATTGGTTAGACTACCACCTAACAGGAAATCAATAAGGTGCAAATGGATTTTTCGAGTTAAAGAAAATCTTGATGGTTCAGTTCAAAAATATAAAGCAAGATTAGTGGCAAACGAGTTCTCATAGCAATAGGGGTTTGACTTCAATGAGACCTTCTCACCTGTTTTCAAGCCTACAACCATCAGAAAGGTTCTTACACTTGCTGTTTTAAGAAAATTAGAGATGAGACAACTTGATGTTAATAATGCTTTTTCAAATGGCAATATGAAAGAAGAAGTTTACATGATGCAATCGCCTGTGTTTGAAGGAAAAGATAAGAACTTGGTTTGAAGACTTGATAAAGCTTTATATGGCCTCAAACAAGCTCTAAAAGCTTGGTCGTTCGAGAAATTGGCTTTTACTTTATATAATTTGGGTTTCAAAGGTAGTAAGTGTGACCCATCACTTTTTTTTGTATCAATGCTCATGCAAAAATGTATGTTTTAGTATATGTTGATGACATAATTATTACAAACAATAATTCCCAAGCCATATCTAGCTTAGTCAACTGTCTACATGCCAAATTTACTTTAAAAGATTTAGGTGTCTTGAATTATTTTTTGGGGATTCAAGTCACTTATCTACCAAGTGGCAATCTGTAGCTAAATCAAACAAAATACATTACAGATTTATTAAAGAGGGCTTGGATGTTTACTTCTTAAGGCATCACTAAACTAATGGTAACAAAGGAAAAATTGTCCAAGTATGGTCTTAATGAGATGCAGAATCCTCATTTGTACAGGTCAATCGTGAGAGCTCTTCAATATGCAACAATTACTAGACCTGAAATTGCCTTTAATGTCAATAGGGTATGTTAGTTTATGCACAAGCCTTTGTACAGTCATTGGAAAGCTGTTAAAAGAATCCTTTGATATCTCAAGTTGACTGCAAGTTATGGCATGATCATATAACCTACCTCTCAGTTAGATCTTATTGGTTATAGTGATACAGATTGGGGAAGTGATATCAATGATAGAAAATCTGTCTCAAGCATATGTTTATTTTTAGGTGGTAATCTCATCTCCTGGTCTGCAAAGAAATAGACCTTAGTGGCTCGGTCTAGGACTGAAGCAGAATACAGAAGTTTGGAAAACCTTGTAGAATTAGTGTGGGTACAATCCTTGTTAATTAAACTAGGTGTTGTCGGCATGAAGAAACCATTAGTCTATTGTGATAACTTGAGTACAATTTTATTGTCTCATAATCTAGTATTGCATAACAAAACAAAGCATCAGCTTGGTATCTTCTTTGTTAGGGAGAAAGTTTTGCAGAACCAATTGAAAATCACTCATATTGCTTCAGACAAATAGGTTGCAAATATTCTGATCAAGCCACTATCATACCAAAGATTTTCAGAGTTAAGAAGCAAACTCAATGTTCATGATTGCTGATCCTCACATTGAGTTTGAAGGGGGTATGTTAGAGTAAAGGGTATGTTTGTAAATATAATTAAGTTAGTTGGTTGATAGAAGCTTCTGAAGGTATTTAGTATCCCTCTCTTTCGGTTACATCAGCTAAACCTCCCTTGTATGATGTATATATATTCATATGAAGAAAATATAGAAAATACTGTTAACTTCAGTTTATTTTTACAAGCTCAAATCAACTCACTTTGATCGAGAAAAGAAACCAAAAATAGGATTAATAGTTGTAAATCCCCCATCTAGTGCTAGATTATGTCCACTCATGTATTTGGATTCATCACTGGCTAAATACAAGGCAGCTCTAGCAACATCTTCTTCTTGCAAAGACACCCCTTCAAGATTCGAATAAACACTATGACACCCTTTGTCATCTAATTCGAAAAACTCCTTTGCAGCTACAGTAGCAACGAAATATGGAGATACACAATTCACTCGTATCCCATGCTTCCCAAGCTCAGCTGCTGCATTCTTTGTGAGACCCACCAAGCCATGCTTAGAGCTCGTGTATGCATGTGTTGCTATCCCTCCTACGCTTGATGATACACTTCCCACCATTATTATGCTTCCTTTTCGTTCAGGAATCATAACCCTAGCAGCATGCTTGGTGCCCAAAAAAGGTCCTATTAGGTTAACCCTAATGATGCGCTCAAATTCATCAACGTCATTATCAACAATGCTGGGCTTAGCATCATCTATTGCAGCTGCATTGTTCACCATTATGTCCAGCTTTTGATGCTTTGAAATAGCAGTGTTAACTGCTTTTTCAACGTCAGATTCTTTTGTTACATCGCAGTGTATGTAGGTTGCATGTTCAGCTCCGATTTCGTTAGCGACGGCATGCCCTAGTTCATCTCGGATGTCAGCAATAACCACCTTGGCTCTGTGATGGCAGAAGATTCGTGCCATGCACGCGCCGATTCCCCTAGCCCCACCTGTGATAAGAGCCACCTTTCCTTGTAATCTACACAAATTAACAAGGACACAAGGGTAAGAATTTTATATAAGGATTGTAAGGAATTTTGCTTATTTTTGGATATTTTTTAAATAATTTTTCAACGATTATTGTGAGAAAAAATAATTTGTGTTTGGATAAATTGGTTGATAAACAATTTAAGAAATTTTTTTTAAAAGAATTTAAATAATTTTTCATTTCCTCTTAACTTTCCCTCTCATGAATAAAGAGATAAAACATTTAAGGTTATATAATATAAATATTATATAATTTGAAAGAAAAAAAAGACCGAAGACATATTATAATTATTTTGAGGTCTTTTCTTCATTAATTTTTAAAATTATATATCATATAATATTAAAAGTAAAATAAATTATATAATGTAAAGAAAAGGAAAAATAGAAAAAAAAGTAATTAAAGAAACAAGTACGATATATATATATATATATATATTATACCTTGATGCAGCCAGAAGGAGATCTGAAATATTGCCTGCCATACATACACGATAACACTTTGTGGTGATAGATTAGAAAGGGGTTGAAGAAAGATACAGCAGTTCAATGCAGAATTGTGGAGCGTTGGAATTTTGATGAGGTTGTGTATAGCCTGCCATACGTACAAGATAACACTTTATAGTGATAGATTAGAAAGGGGTTGAAGAAAGATATAGCAGTTCAACGCAGAATTGTGGAGTGTTGGAATTTTGATGAAGTTGTGTATATATAGACACACAACTACATCTAAGAAGTTAATTCATATTTTCAATTTCAAGATGTTAATAACTTAATTACGTATATAAAACTGTCCTTGCCCTGCAGTTGCAGACAATTATAATTGTTTCAAAAAGCGTTGTCTCCAGTAATTAATGAGTCAACAAACAACAAACAAAAAACCCACGCTCCCTTGTCTTTCTAAAATCTTAGTATACTGTTTCAAGATGTACTGGTCCTGATTTTTTTATTACTTTTAATACATAAAAATCTTAAAATATTTATTTAATAGTTAATAATTGGATCCAAGAATCTCAGTAATAATAGTGTTGTTATTAGCCAAAAGAAATAGAAGCAAGATCCTTATTTTATGGGTTTGCATTAATATTATTGTAATGAATATTATTATTGTTATAATTTTTATTTAAATAATTAATTTAATAAAAATTATAGTAACAATAATATTTATTGTAAAAAATTTTAACAAAAAAAAAATTATTGCTAAAACACTCAGCAAAAAAACGTCCAACACAAATTCGAACGCTTTTATTAAATAGTATTGTTATGGGAATGGCTGGCAAGGAGAGGTCAAGGATTTGGACAGTCATTGTGCCGTCGCCATTTTTTCATTTAAAGTGTGTGAATAAAAATGTATAAAAATAATCATATAAAATTTTGATAATTTTTTAAATAAAATACTTAATTTTACCACAGTAATAAAATATTAATTATAATTTTGAAAGTTTTAAATACGACCAAGAGTTAGAGAAAAATAAATGAGATTTTTAAAAATTTTCAAATCTAAAAAGTTTTATATCTTTATAAATGCTATAAAAATATTGAAAAATTTTTATGATAAAAACTTAGGTATCCAAAATCATATTCAACTTAGAACTAATTTTTGTCAAATTAAAAGTGTTTAAGATAATAGTCTCTCAATAAATATATTTTTTAATATTTAAATTTGTGTTATCTTTTTTATGAGGAGTGAGATCACTTTTCTTTTAAGGTATAACTTATTGGATTTTTAGATAAATATACATATACATATATATATATATATATATATATATATATATATATATATACCTTAAAGGATTTTTAGATAAATACACATATACATATATATATATGTCTATATATAGATATCATAAGGGACAAAGAGGATTAAAATATGAGAAAACAAAGGAGAAGAGAAATAGAAATCGATACTGAGTTATTCATGTAATATACAAAAATAAATTTAAAAATTAAAAATTAAAATAATAAAAGAAAACTCAGATCAATAATAATCTGCACTAATTGCGTAAAGAAAAGAAAAAAAAAAGAAAAAAAATTATAAAAAATTATAAAAGAGAACTCAGATCAGTAATAATCTATACTGATTAAGTAAAAGAAAAAGAAAGAAAAAATGGATTCAAAAACTTAAATTTTATAGAAAGAGAAAGAAAACTTACAAAAAAAAATTTCTGAAGAGCGCCAATCTCTAAAATCTCTCTCTATTCTAATTCTAAGCTTTGCCTTGCTTTTAACCTGAAGTCTAAATTTATAAACTTTTGCAAGAAGCCTGTTTAGTCTCACATACATAAGAATAATGTAAACAGTGAAAAATATAATTATTGTCCACAATAAAACATGCTACATGAAAATAAATTATTGCCACCAAAAGATTCTTTGCCCGAAATAATCTGTGACGCAGAGAAGGTAGCTTTACACATCATTGCTAAAAAAACAGTCATCTTCATCCAAATTTGCTACAGGAAAATACAATTATTGCTGCATATCTTCTATGTTCTCGAAGAAATGGATCTTTGAAAAGAAGAACTAATGTAATTTTCTGCATTCGTTTTTCTAAGCAGAAATAGTGGCAAACAAACACCTTACACGTGTTCTGGTTAAACGCAAACGGACAAGCCAGGTTGGTAGCTCCTGAGTCAAAAGCGGCGGGCGTTTGATCGATTGTTTTCTTTTTCTTTTTCTTTATTTTAGGCCTCTCAAATTGTAAAATAAAATTACCTTACTGTCCAAAAAAAAAGTACCTGTTTCATTTTGTTCTTATTTTTTTATTTTTTAAAATAGTTTTGTTAAATTTCTTTTAATATATAACTTGTTAGATCTTTAGATACATACATATATGTATATATATATATATATATATATACCATATTAATAAAAAATTTGAATAAAAAGGAAAATTTTAAAATAAAATATATACCATATATAATTTAACCAAATATAAAAAAAAAAGCATATAAATTATTCTATACTTTTTCATCCTAAATGCTGATCATGAATTTTGATGACTTCAGGAGTTAAATTATTACCACGATTTTCTTATTTTCTTTGAGGAAGCTGGCAAGTCTGTTTCCTCGATCAACAAGATGAATCATTTTGTCACTCTTTCTTTCCTCTATAAATACTACGTTTTCTTGTGCTCAAACATATATATCCATCTAGCTATACGTGTATCTCTCTCATCATATTGTCTTTAACTTATCTTTAACATATTATTAGAGAACAAGGTTTCTAGCCATAACATGGCTCTCAGGCTCACATTTACCCCAGAAAAAGATCAGGTTTAATTCCTTCCCTTTTTTATTTTTTTTATTTTTCTCTTTTCACTTTATAGATTTAACCTGATCATGAACACTTCAAAAAATTGTGATTCCCAAACTTTGTTTTCTACATATATCTATATACGTACATTTTTTCCCTTGATCTGGTATTGTTAAAATTAAGATAAGGTTAAAATGTACCTAAATCTCCAAATTATTGATTATGTAAAGATAATATCTCTTAATCATAAAAGTTTTCTTAAAACCATCAAATTTTGTATAAAAAATTATTTATCAATATTTTCACCTAAAACCCTAATTAAAGATAGATGCATCAAATGAGTTGAAGGGAGTCAAAATTGATACAAAGAGGATTTGTTTGCATAAGATTTAAAATTTATAGAAATTTTCTCTATTTTAACTTTGAAAATTATGGTTTAATTTTTGTGATATGTTACTATTTCATCATAGTTTTAAATAAAAAAAGTAAATAACATAATTTTTTTTACACGAATTTCAAAATCTTGGAATTTCAAATTATTTTGATAATTAAAAAAGATTATGTGTACATGACTTAAAATTTATTTATTTATATGTATTTTAACCTCAGATATCAAAGAAGACAACCTTTGAAATTTCAACAAAAAATAAAATTTCAGAGCAAAATTAATAATAATCCAAACATTAAAAAAGGTGTTATATATATATAGCTATTTAATTTGTTTTGTCAGAAAAAAATTTTCGCTAATTAATTAGAAAAAATTAAATTGCTTTTTACTTTTTGCCCTTTAGGTACTTTTCTCAGGAAATTCTTGTGTGAAGGAAGTGATATTGAATAGACCTGCGAAGCTGAATACCCTTAATCATGAAATGGTAAGTCCAATCCTATAATTGGGTTGAAGTCTATTTTTTTTGGGTAAAATATCTATTTTCTATATATGAACATAGAAATTATTTAAACTTTTTTTTAACCTTTGATTTAGATATAGCTTCCATATAAATTCTGAGATATCTTGAATGATCGATGGAAGTTGATTATTTTTCAAATTACTGTATTAATTTCTTGTCAAAGTTCCTAATATGATATAACGACCCTGAGATCTCTTAGTAAGATATCTATAAATGGAAAGTGCATTATCTAAAGGTTCTTTTTTTGGTATAATATAGCTTTAAGTTTTTTTGCTGTAAACATGAGATCACTGGAAAGTACTGTTATAAATATCAGATCGAATGGGCCCATCTAACAAGAAAATAGGTGAATCGGCCATAGATCTGTCAATCTTAAAATTGGCCTTGCAAAAATCAATTAAAAATCGATTGGTATTCATTCAACCGGTCTTAAAAAAAATTAGTTTTTTCTATGAATTTTTTATTTTTTTATAGTAAAAAAGAAAAAGAAGTAAAGAAGCATAAAGGAGAAGAAAAAAATGAAAAAATAAAAAAATTTAATAGTTTATACATTATGACATGTTTTTAAATTTTTTTTAAAAATTGATAAATAATTTATTAATATGTTTAAAAATAAAAGATATATTTTATATTTATTTGATTTTTATGAAATAAAATTATGTAACATACTTATTATAATATAAAATTAATATATAATATTAATATCAATTCAACTTCAATTCAATCACAGTTGAAATATTAAATTATAAATTAATATTTTAATTATTTAATAATCAATTCAATTTTTAAAACATTGCTCGAAAGAATAAGAGTTTGTACCAAACAAAAAAGGAATTATTATTTTTGTTTGAAGATTTCATTGCAATCTCAAAGGATTGTTAAACTCAAATTAAATTATCCAATAATTATTTTTATTTTTCAAAAATAGAATTGACTTTATCAAAAGGTGATAATTTAATCTATGGGAACACTTGGTGAGAGTGATATATAAATATTTTATTTACTTTAAGTAAAGTCTTAAGGTTAAATACTATAGAAATTAACAACTTTGTGCGATTTGAATAATTAGTTCAAATTAGATTAATAAAAAACAATCATGAGTAAAAAAAAATTTTAATTTTGATAAAACAAGAGTTGTCTCTTGTTATGATAATAGAAAAAAATGGGATATGCTATCAACATTTCCAATATGAACTTTCCCTTTTTTTGTTACAACAGGAGTTACTTGCATAGATAGTGGTTTCATGTTCTCTTTCTATGTCTATTGCAGATTTGTAAAATGACAAAGAACTTAACATTGTATGAGAATGACCCATCAGTGAAGCTTGTGATTTTGAAGGTAATAATATATATAGCTATATATAGGACTACTTTCTGATATTAATTTTTCTTTTTCTTTTGGGATTGACAGAAATGGCTTTAATTTATTACAATTCCTTATTATGCTGATTTTTATAAATATAAGTTTATATGTAACAAATTAATTAAAGCTTAATTTGTTCTTCCGCGGAACAGGCAAATGGAATATCTTTCTGTGCTGGTGGTGATGTGATATCAGCAATTTCGTCTGCTCTTATAGGTACATACTGACAGCTTAATTTGATTTTTAACACAACTTTTATTTCAATCATAAGTATACTTACTTGAGATTGCTTCTAAAAAATTTACTTATTTTCAAATGACTTCTTTTTAAATAGATTGTGATTGTTTCTAAAATCCTTTTATTTTCAAATGATTTTTTTAATAGAGTTTTAGCTAAAAATATTACTGTGAAAGAGAAACAATTTGTGTTTAAAAAATTTAGTTGAAAAATATTTTTATTAATATTTGAAAAAAATTTGTATTTGGTGATGTGATATCAACAATTAATACTATTTCTGCATTTCTTTACGTTAATTATTGAGTAATTTGACATAACTGCTGTATTTAATTTGTTCCCATTTTTTAAATGAATAATATTAATATATGGTATGAAACTAATTACAATTAGATGCAAACAAAGATCTTCAATTTCTTAATAGTTATATCTGAATTGGATCAGGACACTGGACCTATCTTGTAAGCTTTTACAGGAAACAACTTGCCTTAGACCACTTAATTGCCACTTACAAAAAGCCTGTGGTGAGTTAATTAATGTCAATTCCCAAATTGTTTTCTGATTCTTAAGTTTAAATTTTAGTATATCTTTATGTTTATAATAAATTATATAATTTCAACTATTTTTATATGATATACACATACATGGAAGGTGTCTCTCATTAATGGAGTTGTCATGGGAGGAGGAGCTGGCTTATCCATGAACACAAGCTTCAGGGTTGTCACTGAAAAAGCTGTATGAACTTGTCTTCCAAATTTGGATCTTCCCAAAATTATAATTAATTATAAATGAGGCATTAAATTTTGAGTGTCATGAATATATATAATTGCTGTAGGTATTTGCTATGCCAGAGGCATCTATAGGACTTTATCCAGATGTGGGTGCATCTTACTTCCTCTCAAGGCTTCCTGGTCATTTTGGTATATTCTATTCTATATTCATCTTTCATCACTAATTATAATTATTATAAAATTATTTTACTAGTTTTAATTTATAATAATTTATTTATTAGTTTTAATTATATTCTCAAGTACTTTATATATATACAGGGGAATACTTAGGGTTAACAGGAACACGTTTGAATGGAGCAGAAATGGTAGCATGTGGCCTAGCAACTCATTTTGTCCCTTCAAAGGTTAAGAAATAAGAGGTTTATTTTCATATATATATATATATAAGCGAAACAATATGATTTGAAAAGTAATCAAGTCTACAAAAAGTGTATTTGGATCTTTTAAAATACAAAAAAAAAAGTAAAATTGTAAATTGTAAAGAGAAAAAAGAAAAAAGTAACACATGTAGACTCTAATTGGTGAAGAATGAACCTTTAATTTATTTATTATTTTTTTATACTTCACCACTTTATCTTTCTCAACACTTTAAAGAATTCCAATTTCAAAAAAATTGAGATCCTCGCAATAGAGTTAATTGAGCTTTATGTTAAACTCCACTTGTAATTAATTTGAGGTTTAATTTCCATTTATTTTTTTTAATGTGCATATTTAATATTTTCATTCAAAGATCTCATCATTGCTGTTAAATCAAGGAGATATATGCATTCTTCTAGTATTTTCCTTCAGACACCGATCAATTTCAATTCGTTTGCACAATTAATATGTAGAGGCTAAACTCATTGGAAAATGCTCTACAAGCTGTGACAACTTCAGATATACCAACCGTTCATTCAATAATACATCAATTCACAGAAAAAGCTCATGTCAAGGAGGACAGCCCCTTTAGGAGGTATAGTTATATTCTAGTTTTTCCCTTATATATATATTATATGTATAATCCTCTAACTGACATATTTAATGCCTTTAATTTGACAAAAAAGACTGGAGACAATCAACAAGTGCTTCTCAAAAGGGACAGTTGAGGAGATAATTATGTCCTTGGTGCGTAAGTATATATGTGTATATATATATAACAAGATATACTTAATTTAATTAATTTGGTGTGCTATATATAAAAATAATATTTTATATAAAAATATTATATATATATATATATTGTTTCTTTTCAAGAATTAAGATTCCTGGATATTTAGTAATTAACAGTAATAATATTTGGGATGACATGATATATCAATATTGTCTGTATATAGGAAAATGAAAAAGAAAATGGAGTAGAAAAGTGGATCACAGACGCATTAAACTATATGCGTTCGTCTTCTCCCACGAGCCTTAAGATATTTCTCAGATCAGTAAGCATATATGTATATATATTGCATGGAAATTATAAGTGAATAGGGAATTTTCTTGATTTTATTGAAAAATTGAAATAAATTTCATGTTTAATAATTATTAGGTGAGAGAAGGCCGAGAACAGAGTATTGAACAGTGTCTTTCTCGAGAATACAATATTAGCTGCCACGTCGCAAAAAGAAGCATCAACAGTGACTTATTTGAGGTAATAATTGGAAGCTTCTTAATTTGATAAATTTTAATAAATATTATATTGTCAAATAATCTATTAATTAATTAAAACCCATTGGTGAAGTGAATATTAATCGTCCAATTTTTTCACAGGGTGCAAGAGCAAAGCTATTTGAAAAAGGCAAGCAGCCTGAGGTATATATAATTGGGATAATATATACTTCCTTTAAACATATATATGGTATATTTAATTAAATAATTTTCTAATTAACTTCTCCTTTTTCAATTCTGTTTTGAACTAGTGGGAGCCTTCAAAGTTAGAGCTGGTTAGCAAAGAAATGGTGGATCAATACTTCAACAAGGTTGATGATGAAGATTGGGAGTGTCTACAACTTCCTATTAGATCAAACATACAAAGCAAACTGTAAATGAACCCTGAAAATGGATGCCACTATAATTAAGGCATGAGATATATTCAATTATTTTTAGATCCATCTTTAATGTTAAAGTTAGCATCAGAGTTTAAATAAAAAAAACCATACAATTTTGGGTGAGAGAATTGGGACAGCAGAGGATTTCCCATAACAATATTTTTGCCAACATAACTTTTTTTTTAAGATTCAACTTTTCAATAAATTAATGATTTAGTTCTTAAAAAATATACATTTTTTTAATTTAATTTTTTAAAAATAATTTTTTTTTAATTTAATTTTTTAAAGATAAATTATTTTTAATTTAATTCTTGAAAGATCAATTTTTAATTAATTTAATCTTTTTTAATTAATTAATAAAATAAATAAAAAATTAATTGATAATAACATTAATAAATATGAGAGAGCAAGGTTTCTAACTTTCTAACTTTCATTTGTTGTTTTCAAGACATTATATATATATATTACGACTGTCATTAATCCTTAGCGGAATGTAAGAGAAACTCTATTGGGTGCATGGAATATTTAATTTGCTTTTTATAATAATTAAGGTGAATATATATATATATCATTTTTTCTAGTGTTGAAAAAAAATCGAATCGAATCAATCAATCTGATTAAAAAATTGATGAACTGAGCATGACTCTGGTCAACTCTTAAAATAAATCTTGTAAAAAAAATTAGTTAACAATTGAAAAAACTAATAAAAAATTAGATAAATTAATTAAAATCAGTCTAAAAAAGTTAAATTTTTTACAAGTTTTTCAGTCGTTTATAGCAAGAAACATAAAGAAGTAGAATAAAGAAAAAACACAGGGAAATAAGAAAAAAAAAAAAAGAGAAGCAACAAAAAAAGAATCAATGGCTAATAAAAACTTAGTAAGTAATTTATTAATTTATTTAAAAATATATAAGATATATTTTATATTTATTTTATTTTATGTAATAAAATTATTATAAAATATTTATTATTATAATTAATTATAATATAAAATTAATATATATATATATATAATATTAATATCAGTTTAACTAAAATTAAATTATTGAATGGCTAACTGATACTTTAATTGGTTTAATATCCTATTAGATTTTTAAAACATTAATTTTTTCCTTCAAAGATAACATCAATTTCCTTTGTACAATATATAGAGGCTAAACTCGTTGGAAAATACTCTACAAGCTGTGAAAACATCAGACATATCAACAATTGCTTCAGTAATAAATAAATTTACCGAAAAAGCTTATGTCAAGGAAGACAGCCCCTTTAGGAGGTAATTATAGTTTTCCGATATATATGTTATATATGTATATTAATTAGTTCTCTTAATTAACATTTTTTATGTCTTTAATTTTGACAAAACAGTATGGAGACAATTAACAAATGCTTCTCGAAAGGGACTGTTGAGGAGATAATTATGTCCTTGGTAAGTATATATGTGCATAACAAGATATGCTTTAATAATTTGGTGTTCTATATATATATATATATATATAAAATTAAAATTCCTGAATATTTAGTAATTAACAATAGTTTTTGGGATGACGCATGATATCAATATTTTGTATAGGAAAATGGAAAAGAAAATGGGGAAGAAAAGTGGATCACAGATGCATTAAACTGTATGCATTCGTCTTCTCCCACGAGCCTTAAGATATTTCTCAGATCAGTAAGTAAATTGGGAATTTTCTTGATTTTATTGAAAAATTGAAATAATTTTGATGTTTAATTATTAGGTGAGAGAAGGCCGAGAACAGAAAATTGAACAGTGTCTTTCTCGATAATTTTATATAAGCATACACCACCTAATAAGTTTCGGTGATTTCTTTAAGGTAATAATCGGAAAAATTAATCCATTAATTGATCTGTAAAGAAATATTGTTAAAGCTATTTTGATATATTTTAATCAATATTACAGTATTAAATATACTGTTGATTAATTTATCAACAATTAAATGTGATTTAAATTATAAAACCCATTAATATTCTCATGAAGTAAATATTGTCCATTTTTTTTTTCACAGGGTGCAAGAGCAAAGCTAATTGATAAAGACAAGAAGCCAGTGGTAAAAGATAGCATCTCATATATATATGTGTGTGTGTGTGGGTAGTTTATAATTGGGATAATAATATTTCCTTTCAACTTATAATGGTATTTAATTGTTTAATTAATAAAATGTTTTTGTAATTCTAAGTACTTTAATTTTCGTTTTTTTCTTTCTTGAACTAGTGGGAGCCTTCAAAGTTAGAGCTGGTTAGCAAAGAAATGGTGGATCAATACTTTAAAAAGATTGATGATGAAGAATGGGAGTCTCTACAACTTCCTGATAGATCAGATATACAAAGCAAACTGTAATTGAAATTGAACCCAGAAAAAGGGCTTAATTAATCTTATATTGGAGTGAAGAAGATAATACCCAGTATACATATTAATTGTTAATTTAATTTATTATCTATAATATCTATGGAGACTTAATTAGAACTTATGATGGAAAACTTGAGTTATTTATTAGTAATTTAAGATTTTATATTTTAATTTTGCTTATGATTTGTTAATCATTGATTGGACCAGTAATCGACTGATTAGACCAGTAACTTGATAAATCGATCATTAAATTGGTATGAGTTAATTACTTAGACTTTTTACAATTAATCTGGTCATGACCTAAATTGACTTAGTGGACTTGGTCTTGAAGTGTATTAAACTTATAGCTTGAGTTTTATTAATGATATAAGTAATTTCAAAATAACAAAAAATAATTTTATTATTTGAACTTTTTAATTAATTAATTAATTTTACCAGTTCAAGTAATTTTTTATTGACTTGGCAATAGAACTAGTGATTTGGTAACTCAAACACTTTATTGGATTAATGATTAGTTCAAATTCAAAAACTGTGATAAAAAATGGAGAAATAAGGTTATATAAAAATTAGTCTCTTGATATTAATCGGATCAAAACAAGATAAAACGGATAGTCTTAAACTCTACAATCCAAGCCGTTGATTAAATGGAGCGGTTCGTTTTCTCTCATTTTGATAGACAATCAATTCAGCATGCATCAATTTTAAAATTGAACTCTTTGGTCAAGGAGTGGTTTTTGTTTATTTTTCAATTTGTTCTTTTTAAATAAAATTTTAAAAAAATGGTGTGAAAAAAAAGCAACTTATATTAGAAAAAATCATTTAATTAATGACTATTTTTATCAATATTTGAGAAGTATTTTGTATTTGAAATATGAATTTGCTGATAGAGGAAGCTGTGAGAGGCGTGCCATGTATATATATATGTATAGTGATTGCTTAAGGAATGGAGAAAAGAATAATGCTATAGCTTTAAACTCTACATATGAAACCCCCCTAATTAAGTTGAGTATACACAAACTTATGCTGCTTGACAGGCATCTTATTGTTCTTGAATAAGTTAAATGATATGTACGTTGTCAACTATTGTAGTGGAATTAATGAATAGATGAACAAATTAATATTAAATAATTAACTTAAAAATTTTAATTGTCTAAGTCTAGTACTTTTTAATACTTTTACCAATATTGTTACTGTCATTTATTTACAAAGATGGAATTTGCAAGGTGAATTGGTGAAAATGATTATCTATCGTAAGATAAACTTTTCAACTTGTTTCGTTACCAAGCGATCTGTGGATGTCTTTGTGGTCATTATCTGACTGTTTGATGAATGTGCATGATGATTGATAATGATAGGTCATCAAATTTATATCAAAACCTACTTATATGTCTACTCATAGTGAAAACCGTACTGATATTGATTTCCCTGCTAACGAAATTAATATCAGAACCAACTCTTGCATCTCATCAAATTTATATCAAAACCTACTATCTTTACCTTTTCTTATTAATTTTCTTAATTGCCAACATTTAGTGACAACATATTTTCGAGAGTTAAATGTGATTACTCTTAACGAAATTTTAAATCTTAATTTACTATATTATATATGAAAAACTTTCAGTTAGACATAACTCTCTTTATTACTTCTTGATATTAATTTGATGACATGCAAAACATATATACTATGTTTACTAATGTTTTGTTATGTGACTTTCAGTCTTTACTTTTCCTTTAATTTTCCGTATGCTGCCATGTATTCATAACCACTACGCTATGTTTTTTCATATTTAAGTACGTATTTCACCCAAAAAAACTTATATATATTGTAAAGTATACGTTGAAAAGCATAAAATAAAATATAAATTTGAAATATATAATGAGTAAGTAAAAATAAGTAAAAAGTCAAAATAGATGTTGAGAAAATTGATAACAATATTTTTTTATTATTTAATTTTATTATCTTAAAATATATTAAGTAATTTATTATTGTAGACTTAAAAATAAAAAAATTAATATATATTTTAATGCATACGATTATACAAAACTTCTAGTTAGTTATTATACATAAATTTGGAAATATTCTAGTAATTATAATCTTTAGACTGAAGTCATATATTGTACTACATGCTTAGCGTACACAAATGTATGTTATTTTTTATTTAATTTTTGAAATATAATATAAAATATTATTTAATAGATTTTAAAATAATAAATTAAATAATACAAATTTGATTAACTTTTAATTATTCCATTCTAACTTTTTTCCATTATCTTTAGTTTCTCTCTCTTTTTCTTTTACATTATATTTATTTTATATTTTATAATATATAATTTATGAGATCAATAATTAAAATATTAAAATTATTATAATATAAATAAAAAAATATAAAAAAAAGAGAAACGCGAGAATTTAAAATAATATTTCTAAAAAATAAGATGTTAAAATACTTTCTATTGTTTAATTTTATTATTTTGAAATACAATGATTATTTTTTATTTTATTTTGAAGAATTAAAAAACTAAAATTGATAATATAGATCCTAATTCATGAAAAACTAAAATTGGGAAGATTAAATTTCTAATTGAAGAAAAAAATAGTTGTGCCCATTTATTGACATTTTTATCATGAGAGGAATATAGCCTATTGTTGTAACCATCAAGCCAAATTTGTAAACCAAGCATTTAATTCTTTGCTATGTTGTGGGACTCGTGCCATTGTAATAAACAACGAACCTGGTGTAATGTACAACCACTCGTGGTCAACATATTAATATCAAAACGTACTCATCAGAAACTGTCTCGCATGGGACCATAGATGTGAATATATAAATATATATATATATATATATATATATATATATATATATATATATATATATATATCCTTCTGGAGAAGAACTCAAGCTCAATCACAACTCATCTGAATCACTCAATTGACGGCATAGTTTTAAGACTCGAATTGGTCATTGGGCTATTAAAAAGTTTGGATGCATGGATTCAACCATAGGCAATTAAGAAATTAGTTAAATTAGTGAAACAAAAAAATAAAAAAATAGATAATTAAATTTAATATATATTAAAAATAAGTTATAAATTTAATATTATATAAAAATAATATCATAATTTATAAAAAATAATTTTTTTAAAATAGTTAAAAGATCAACTGAATCTAGTTAGTTCTGAGTTAATTAAAAATTTAATAAATAAATTTAAATTACAATTAAATTGATTTTAAAATAATTTAAAAAATTAATAAAAATTAATTTAGTAACCTGTTTATCGCGTCACCGATTTGACCGATTGAATCTTATTAGATGGCGTGAGTTGGCCATATCAATAATTTCTATTGGCCGCATCTTGCAAGCTTTTGCCATCTCACCTTCTTAGTATCTACTGCAAGCTCTCGCTATCAAAGTTAAATTTTATTAATTTCTTAATTATATTTTTGGGGTCCCCATTCCTCGTCTTTATCCTGTGCAGATGCCATCCCTTACACTGACTTGTCTGCTCATAAAATTAAATGCACGTCAGAATTATGAAAACTAAAGAGTGGTTAGCAGTAGGGTGGTTAGCAGTAGAGTGACTTGAATTTATAAACTCTTAACTGAGTGTTTAAAAAATTAATAAAATGTAATAAATTATGATGATTTACTGATTATATTCGATTAAAATTTTTTTATTAAAATTTTAAAATAATTTTATAATAAAAATAATATTAAAATTGTTATCATTTAATCTATATCATTTTATTAATAATATAATAATATTTAAAAAATCGAAGAGTAAAGACTGAAAGTGATATATACAATAAAACCCCGCGACCCAGCCCTGAAAGGAAAAGTAAACAGTGAAAATCACATAACAAAACGCTAAACATACACTACGTTTTGAATGTGATCAAATTAATATGAAAACGCACCATGTATATTAATGCACATGAAATCTTTAGTTATTATATATAATTTTTATAATGTTCTAGTTATAAATCTCTAGATTAAAGTCATAAATTATGTAAACATATGAATTTTGAAAATATATGAAAGAAGAGAAGTTAAAATATATGTCTAAAAATGGGAAGTCAAAATACTTTATATTACTTAATTTTATTATTTTATATTTAAAAAAATTTCAGATTGACTTCAATCGTGTATATAAAAAGGGTTTCTTGCGGCAGGAATGGCATCCATCTCTCATTGCCAATCTATCTCCATTCAAACTTATTGTAGAACAAGGTTCCACAAGATGGCTCTGAGTTTAAGCTTTGCCAGGGAAACTACAAATCAGGTTTCTCCCTTCACATTATAATCATTCTTGCCTTCCCTTCTAATTTCCTCTTTATACATATATGCTACCTTGGTTTTGTTAATTAGACATACATTAAAGCATAATTCTAAAGTCATTCATTAAAACTATATAATTTCTAGGGAAAATAACATTATGCCCACCCTAAATTTTGTATTGCAATGTGTCCTCCCCTCTTTTCATCTATACAAATACACTTCACTCCTTGATTTATTAGTCAAATTAATTAAAGTAATCTCTCTACAATCTAAATTAGATGTTAAAAATGACTTTTGTTATGTGAAAAGTACTAAAATATCATTTCCATATATAGTTTAACAATTTTTATAGGAAAACTGCACTTGCTCACTTGATTTTTGCCTCCAGTTGTAATGCCTTCAATGTTCCTCTAAAATCCTGCTCTTAAACTAAGAAAATTGTGTATTATAAAAAATAGGTTAAGTTTGAATTTTATTTAAAATTTTTGTTTTGGTAAAATTATAATTTTAGTGCCTTAACTTTGACTCAATTTTTAGTTTTGTCACTTAAATTTAATAAGTTTTATTTTAATCCTTTAACTTTAAAAAGGTAATCAATTTTTTTAATTTCTAACATTGTTAATTTACTTAAAGAAAATTATTGAGTTGGAATTAATTTTTTTATGCTATGTTATATTATCAATCTATTAAATTTAAATGTAAAGAAAATAGCAAGTATCCAAATTTAAAATTTAAAATTCAAATTAAGTACTTATCAAATTTAAACTTACAAATTTATTATTTTTTACATGTAAGATTAATAGGTTGATAATATTAATAATAATATGTCATAAAAATATTAAAATTGGTTTAAAATTATTATTTTTATTAAATAAATTAACGGTATTAATAATTAAAAAAAATTTGATTAATTTTTTGAAGTTAAAAGACTAAAGTAAAACTAATCCAAATTAAAGAATAAAAATAAAATACTGAAATTATATTTAAAAAGCTCACAAAATATATTTTTTTTTTCAATCTTCCTTCACATATAATATGAAATTAAATTAAAGAAGAGAAAAAAATAAATTATATGATAAGAATATAGTTATTAAATTTAATTATTTTTCAGTTTTTTAAAAAATTTAAATAAGTGATTTGTTGCAATTCAAAATGTAGGTAGTTAATATATTATATAAGCATAATTAATTATTAATATTTAATAATAATAGTTAGTATTATTTATTATATTATATTAAAAATTAAAATATATTATAATATATAAAATTAAATATATATTTAATTTTCATCAATTTGATCACAATTCAATCACCATTGAACCATTAAACCATAAACCTGCACTTCGACTATTTCAATGATCTATTGACTTTTAAAACCTTGGAATCAAGTACATGTTTTGTCTTGTTCATGGCAATTAAATGTATTCTGGCTCTTGGCTCTTTTAATAAAGAAGCATAGCAAACAAATTAAACCTAAACATATTTAAAAGAATGCGATTCTATCTATTTTGAAAAAGTATCAGATTTATATGTAACTTATATTTCTGCTATCAAATTTTTTAATAAAAATAAAATATGTGAAATTTTATTTTAAAAAATTAATCATTAGATAACTGAGTTTATATATATGAGTCAATATTTAATTAAAAAATTTGATGATAAAAATATAAAAATTGCACCTAAATTTTTTCTTTTGAAAAGTATGTTATTTATACAAGTAAAACAAAATGATCACAAATGGATTAATTAGTTAGTTTATATCTAAACTTAAAAAAACTGTTAATATTGTGCTAAATTTATTTGTCTTGATTTTCTTCTCAAACATGAACAAAAATAACTTCATAAGGGGATTAATAAATTTCTTAGAAAATACCATAAAATAAAGACTATAAAAAGCGATCATTAGATTTTTAAACTTAAAAGTTCTCAACTAAAAAAATTATACTTATATAAAATTGTTTATATCTTTTTTATTAAGTTTTTCAATCAAAATAAATAATATAAAAATTTTTTAAAAAGAGACAACTATAGAAAAGATAATTTGTATAGACTATATACCTGTCTGTTTTTAATTAAAAAATTTAATGCAAAAGATATAAAAAATACACTTAAATTTTTTCTTTTAAAAAAATGAAAAATCCCAGACCTGTAATTTAGTCATGTTTATCTTGCTATTTGTAGAATTAACTAAGATCCTGCTATATATTGTTTTAGTCAAATCAAATCAATTTCTCATTTTTACTTAATCACTAAAATGCGACATACATGAATGAATATGTTTCCTTTAGGTACTTTTCGCAGGAAATTCTTGTGTGAAGGAAGTCATACTAAATAGACCTCGAAAGCTCAATAGCCTTAATCAAGAAATGGTTAGTTTTTTTTTTTTTTAATTTTTTAAATATATATATATATATATATATATATATATATATATATGACCTGATATCTGTTTAAATTAAAACATCAATGGAACAAATAGATCTAAAACTTAAAAGATTGAGTAATTTAATAATCAGACTAATTTTTATCTTAAAAAGTATGACAGCTTAAGTTATTAATTAGAACTACTTGAAATTTGGAAAAAAGAGGATAAAAACCTTATTTACTTGGTTAAGAAAACTTCAACGCAATATATGTTACGTAAGGAATTGTTAGATACTCAACACTAAAATTATTACATAAATTACCTAAAAATAGTTTTCTAAATTATTACACAAGTATGAAATTCTGACATATTGTAAAAAATATTTCTCTGTCATTTTGTGATTAGAAAATTTAATATCAGAAATATAAAAATTACATTTAAAAATTTTTTATTGCAAGAAGAAAGAAATTTTTTTTTTGTACTTTTCCTTAAAAGTAGAAGCCATTTTTTATTCTAAAGAAAAAAAAATACCACCATTCAAATCATTAATCTCTCTTTTTTTTTTTCTCATTACCTATATCCTTTTGATGATAAAATGCACTTTTTTGAAAGATTTGTCAAACAATAATATTAACAAAAATTCTTATAAATTTTTATCACATACTCAAATAACTACCCAACCCAATCATAATTATAACTCACTTAAATCCAATTACTTTGAATCATAAGTTATTTTGATTGAGGCCATGCATTGACCCTATTAATTAAGAGTTGGATTGGATCAACTCAAAGTTAACTATTTGACCTAATGTTATTACTTTTATTTTATATCATTTTATTATTTTGCATTATATCATATTTTCATTCAATATTTTTATTAATATTAAATAATAAATATATATACATATACATATATGCACTACATATATAAACTTGTACATGCACATATAAACATGTATATCTAGATATATATCTTTTTATGCATGTACATATACATATATATATATATATACACACACATACATATGTATACATACATGTGTATACACATGTAAGTGGGAAAATGATGGGACATGAAACACCATATATATATATTTATATTCATACATAAACATGTACAATTATACACATGTATCTTTACACGCATACACATGAAAATATAGATATGTATGTATGTGAATATATAATTAATATATCATAAATATATTTATTAGTTACAACAAAAAATTTTATAAATACTAAGATTATTCAAAAAAATTTAATAGGTGGAATGGGTTTGACTCTAAATTAATAGGTCAAGGGATCATGTATAATCTATTTTAAAAACAAATTTGGATAATAAAAACGGATTTATTCATATAAAGAAGATGACACAAAATTAAATTTTAAAAAACGCACTTATTAAAAAAGTTTTATCATAATACTTTTGGCCCCACAAGAATTATTCCCAGTCTAATATGACTTAGAGAACCTGGGTTTTCACCAAATAGTTGCGTGCCAATAATTATCGTTTAACTTGCGAAAATAATGTTGCACGGAAGGTGTTGTTTCATTTTTCTTCTTCTATTTGCAGATTAATCAAATGACGAAGAATTTAACATTGTATGAGAATGACCCATCAGTCAAACTTGTGGTTTTAAAGGTAAATATAAAGGGAATCATTTCTTATATTCTTTCATTAATTTGTGGGACTTACAGTAATTTCCTCGTTGAGGTTCAATCTTTCTGGTATGTTCAAATTACATTTTTTATTAAAAAAAATTGATCTCATCTTTATA
Source organism: Senna siamea (assembly GCA_031216115.1). Lineage (NCBI taxonomy): Eukaryota > Viridiplantae > Streptophyta > Magnoliopsida > Fabales > Fabaceae > Senna > Senna siamea. The sequence continues at coordinate 31,391,494 of CM062354.1, read as the reverse complement.
TATAAAACAAAAGCCAAGTAAGTTTAGTAATAATTCTTTTATATATATATATATTTATATATATCCAGGGTAATGGAAGAGCTTTCTGTGCTGGTGGCGATGTGACATCAGTAGTTTCTACTTCACTTGCAGGTATATAATTTGAAAAAAAAAAAATCTAAATTAAGTAATTCAATGATCACCAAGAAATTATTATATGAAAATTAACATATTTTCTCTTGAATCATGTTTATTTGGCGAATGGAATCAGGACACTGGACTTATCCTGCGAGCTTTTACAAGAAACAACTCTCTTTAGATCACTTAATGGCCACCTACAAAAAGCCTGTGGTGAGTTATAATTAATTAATTAATTAATTGTCAATTCCAAAATTCTTTTCTTATTCTAATTTTTAAGTTTGTGTATGTATATACACACACACATACATACATGGAAGGTGTCTCTCATTAATGGAGTTGTCATGGGAGGAGGAGCTGGCTTATCCATGAACACAAGCTTCAGGGTTGTCACTGAAAAAGCTGTATGAACTTGTCTTCCAAATTTGGATCTTCCCAAAATTATAATTAATTATAAATGAGGCATTAAATTTTGAGTGTCATGAATATATATAATTGCTGTAGGTATTTGCTATGCCAGAGGCATCTATAGGACTTTATCCAGATGTGGGTGCATCTTACTTCCTCTCAAGGCTTCCTGGCTATTTTGGTATACATATATATTGTATTCTATATAAATCTTTCATCAGTCATAATATAATTAATAGAAAAGTATATATTATAATGGTTTTAATTTACAGTAATTTTTATTAGTTTTAATTATATTCTCCACTTTATATATATACAGGAGAGTACTTAGGGTTAACAGGAACACGTTTGAATGGAGCAGAAATGATTGCATGTGGCCTTGCAACTCATTTTGTCCCTTCAAAGGTATAACTATACACACACACACACACACACACACAATATTAATTAATTGTTTTGCAATGGAATTATGATGTGACTTTGACATATATATGTTTCCTTTTCTGCAATAGAAGTTAAGCTTGCTGGAAAATGCCTTACAAGCTGTCACAACTTCAGACACATCAGTAATTGCTGCATTTATAGATGAGTTTACAGAAATAGCTCATGTCAAGGAAGATAGCTCCTTTAGGAGGTATTTATATAAGGCTCTTCTTATATATATAAACTACAACAACAAACTCTTTTATCATTAATTGGGGTTGATTATATAAATTAAGCAATGCCAACATGTTCAATCTTTGTTCATTTCTACTGTTAGATTATTAATAATTATATTCATCCTAATAGTATCTCTTATTATTTCCTTTGGTGTTCCTCTACCTCTAGTTATTGGATTATTTTTCATCTGATCAACTATCATACAAAAGCCTCTAATGGTCTCATTTGTATATGACCAAACCACCTAAGATACATTTCTACTAACTTTTCTATAATGAGTGCTACATCAACTTTCTCTCTAATTAATGCACTAATTATTAATCATATCCTTTCCAGTATGACTGTCCATCCAACGCATCATTCTTATTTTTGTAACATTGACTTTTTATCGCCCAACATTCAGTATCATACAATAATACTGGTTTTATAATTATACGATAAAATTTTTCCTTAAGCTTAAGTGGTAATTTTCTATCACAAATAACACTTGAGGTCTTCCTTCATTTCATCTACCTAGGTTGAACTCTATGATTTACGTCCCCCTCTATTTCTCAATTATTTTGCATTATCGTTTCCAAATACTTAAAACTTGTGACTTCTTATATGAAATGATCTCCAAGTTCACCTATACTCTATAATCAATGTCTCTTTCACCGAATTTACATTTCATATATTTCGTTTTATTTCGACTTATATTGAATCTGTATGTCTCCAAAGCTAGTTTCTACTTCTCTAATTTTCTGTTTACTTTGGAATCACCAACTAAGGACTATATCATTAGCAAAATATATACATATTGATGTTGCCTCTTGAATATGTTCAATGAACATATCCAATATCACGTTAAAAGGGTAAAGGCTTAAAGCTTAACCTTGATGTAATCCTATGTTTATAGGAAAATCTTTTATGGTTCCACCTAGTGTTCTCATGCAAGTTGTAACCCTTCATACATTTCTTTGATTACTCAAATATAAGCTACACAAAATCATTTCTTTTCTAAAGCCTTCCATAATACTTCTCTCAATAATCTATAACATGTCTTTTCTAAATCAATAAAAACCATATATAGATCCTTATGAGATGTTTGGTATCTTTCCATCAATCTTTCTAATAAATATATTGGTTCTCTGTCATTTACGTGTCCATTAGTCACAATCTGTGCTCAACAGCCTTTTCCCATAACTTCATAGTATAGATCATGAAATTGATATCTCTATAATTTGCACAATTTTCTATATCACCCTTGTTCTTATACATTGGGATATTAAAATAATTTTTCTCTGTTCGCTCAACATCTTCTTGGATCTCAATATCATATTAAACAACTTTGTTAACCAACTTACACCTTTACTTCCTAAACTTTTATACACCTCAATAGGTATATTATCAAGTTCTAATATTTTGCCATTATCTATTCTCTTCAATGCCTGTATTACAAACTCTTGGATTCTTTAGTAGAAACTATAATTGAGATCCTCATCTTTAATACTTAATCTATCTACTTGACAAGTAGACATGTGTCATTCATTAAAAAGTTTGTGAAAATAATTCGTCCATTGTTCTTGAATATCTTGTTGCCTTACCAAGATATTACCTTATTCATCCTTAATACATTTCACTTAGTTTATATCTCTTGTCTTTCTCTCCCTACTCTTGGCAAGCTTGAATATTCTTTCCTCCCTATCTTTGGTTTCCAAGGATTGAAATAATGACCCTTTATAAGTTCTATCACTTGCCTCTGACATTGTCTTCTTGACGTCTTTATTAGCTACTTTATACTTCTCCTAATTTTCATTATCTCTATTTGAGTCCTATAATTTATAACACTCTCTTTTCACTTTAATCTTATCTTGTACATTTTCATCCCTCCATTAAGATTCTTTCCCATTTGGTTTAAAACCTCTTGATATACCCAACATTTTTTTACAATATTCCTAATCCCTTCAACGAGTATTCCAAAAGTAGTTTGCATATCCTTGTACTTCCCAAATCTTCTCTTCTAACACCTTTATCTTGAAACTCTCACGTGATTCGCCATTCAAATGCCACCACCTTATCCTAGGGCTTGTTTTTTGATTGTTTCTTTCAACTCTTCTCTTGACTTGAATGTCCATAATCAAGACCTTATAAAGAGTAGTTAAGCTTTCTCCAAGTATGACATTGCAGTCGAGGAAAAATTTTCTATATGATTTTCTTATAAAAAGGAAATTGATTTAGGAACTTGTCGCTCCACTCTTGCACGTGATAAGGTGTGCCTCTATCCTCTTTCTAAAACACATGTTAGCTATAGTGAACTTAAAAGCTAAAGCAAAATCTAAGAGTTTTTTTACCCTTTGCATTTACCTCTCTGATGCCATGTCTTCCATGAAAGCCTTCATATCCTTTAGCTTTGCTTCCCACATGCCCAGATGGATCTCCTTTTAATAAAATCTTCTCTTCTAATGATATTCCCTATATTAAACCTTCTAAGTCCTCCCAAAATTTAATGTTATGATGTTCTTTAATCCAACTTGTGGTGCATAAACACTAAGAATATCAAAAGGTGTCCTGATCCATTAAAAGTTTTAGAGCAATTATCCTATCTCCTATTCTTTTTATATTCACTACCTTTTACCTCCACTCTTCATCTACCATTATCCCTATTCCATTCCTAACTTTTGACTTGCCAAAGTTCCAAAGCTTAAAATCAAAAGTTTCTAATTCTCTTACCTTATCCCTTACCCATTTAGTCTCTTGTAAGCAAATTACATTTATTTTTCTCCTAATCATAGTGTCTCCGTGTCCCAAAATGTAATATACTCTTATGGACTAACTTATTTACCCACACCCATCCACGAAAATGTGAGGGCCTTTGCTTATTTTTCACTGCATTTGAGTATTGATGCAATGACTCTTGCTCATTTAACACTTTACTCAATCCATACGTCGTATTACTTTTCGGCAATGACTTAACATTAATATGTTCACGTTGTTGATCTTTATTCATAAAGATTCAAAAAAAATTTATGCTAACTATCAACTAATTAATACAACCCTCCTTTTTTATCTAGACTTGGGATGAGCTATGAAAGTTAAACTTAACATAGGTAGCGTTGGCTCTTCTTATATATATATATATATATATATATATATATATATATTAAAAATATTTTACATAAATTTGAAGAAAAATTAAGAGTAAAGAATTTGATCTCTTTAAAAATCGAGTCCTTCATAGTTAAGCCCACGTATATATCTATGCTTCTCTTAGCTAAATATTGACACAATATTATTATGCTTTCCATTTTATTTTGATTCCTTTTGTCGTATTTTATGTGACATACTGAGAGTAAGATTCTTTTTTTTGGACAAAAAAGCCTGAACACAATTAACAAATGTTTCTCCAAAGGGACTGTTGAGGAAATAGTCCGATCCTTGGTATGTATATATGGCGTATCTTTTTAAATTGAAGTTTTCTTTTTTTTTTTTTCTTATAAAAATTAATTCCTGAATACCATAATTAGTTACGACTTGAGAATATTGTTTGGACAATACATATATATATAAATATATATGGATGATATAATTTCAAAATTTTCCAGGAAAATGAAGCAGAAAATGGAGCAGAAAAGTGGATAACTGATGCTTTAAATTACATGCGTTCAGCTTCTCCCACAAGCCTTAAGATATTTCTTAGATCAGTAAGTATGAAACAAAATATATATTATTTATTACAAACTATAAGTAAATGGGGATCTCGAATTACTGAGAAATTGAAATGCATATATAATATATAATTTGATGGTTTATTAGATCAGAGAAGGGCGAATACAGAACATTGAACAATGTCTTCCGCGAGAATACAATATTAGCTGCCACTTCTTAAGAGGAACTGTCAACTATGATTTCTATGAGGTAACAAAACATTATGGGAACAATTCCAATTCGGCATAAACGTTTCATTTCTTTTTATTAAGTGAGATTAATCTATTTACGTGATAAATGAGAAGAGATAATCTTTTTAATTGTTAAATTAAATTAAATAATTAAAATTAAAATTTTATTCTAAATCTCACATCATTATCACATAATATATTTTAAACTTGACATAATTATCAAAGTAATATTTTAATTTTAACTATTTAATTTAATTTAATGATTAAATTTTTTTTAAGTACAATAATATTAATGTATTAACACAATTATCTAATTATACAACTCAATTAATGAATGTGGTACTATAACTTAACTTTGTATGGAGCTTCTATTTAATTTATCACTTTTTTTTTATTTTGAATTATACAACGCATGCACTTCTCAGGGTTCAAGAGCGAAGCTATTTGACAAAGACAACAAGCCCATGGTAAAAGATCTTACCATTTATTATCAACTCTCATATATATATATATATTGCCGAACGATTTTTGTTGCTTTTAAATATTAATGATTAATTTGTGTATTTGAACAAGTGGGATCCTCCAAAGCTAGAGTTGGTTAGCGAAGAAATGGTGGATCAATTCTTCAGAGAGGTTGATGATGAGAACTGGGAGTGCCTGCAACTTCCTAATAGATCAAAATTACCAAGCAAATTATAGAAAATTAAATCCATTATAATTAATTGTGTGCCTAATAAAATTGGTGAGCATTTCTGAATCGTGTTGTAATATATATATGAAAATTATATTTATAATTTGGGACACTTGGAACTTAAGGTCTTGTGTTGTTACCCCTGATAATACTTTTTTGAGTATTATTACCCAACAATATATATATTGAACTACACCTAATTATAATCAAGAAAAAGTATCTTGATCCCACCTCTCAAAGGCTTTTAAAAACTAAAGGGATCTCCATTATAAAAAGATTTACTGGTCTGCTTCGTAATACACATCTATTCTTTCTATTCTTTTCATCCCATACTCACTATTAGAAAAAATTAAATTTGTGACGAATTTTTGTGATAAATGAAATGTCTGTCACAAAACTAATAAAATAATGATAGATTGGTGACAGACAAATTAAAAGAAGTTTTCATTTTTTGTTGTTGTTGTAAAATCTACTAATTTAATGAGAGACTTGTTTGTCAGTAAATATTCGTCAAATCTCTATCTTATATTGACTTGAATGTCAATGTATATACGTGACATTTGAACCAACTTCCATTCTCAAATGACAGTTTCTATCACAGATTACGGAACTGCAGAATTTCAATATCGCCGAACATTGTATCATCTACTTCTGATTGCCAAACAAATTCGCTTGCAACCCGCGATCAGTTCCGATTGCCGATCACCCACCAGTCGCCATTATGGCATCAACAGCACTATTTTTGGAACTTTAATTAGTCACTATTATGACATTTCGAATTGCCACTTCCAGAACTTTGGTTGCCATTATGATGCTCCATACGCCATTTACATTGTTTTGATAACTATTTCTAATATTCGGTTAAGTATTCTGGACATTTCAATTTTCGATCGCCATTTATGTTCACCCACCCGAAACCTTGTGGTAAACAACCTTATTCTTTGGACTTAGTGGAATCAATTCCGAATCAATCCCATTCTGAACTCAAGAAATATTATTTTCTACTCTTTTTATGATCATTGGACATCTATTTGATGATGGAAACTTGGTAATTTCACGACTGTATAGTCACTTGTTGCACTCTACATGCCTGGAGTTTTAACTCATTCAAGTCCTTTGAAGCTAGATAAGGCACATGGGCATAAAATGCTATTATGTATTTTGCCTGACCCATTGTACTCTTATAAGATTCAATATAGGGTTTTTTACCCTAACTCCCATGACAGTTAGGGTTTCTTTCTGTCCCATCTATTAAAAAAAAAAAAAAAATATATATATATATATATATATATTTACTTTTCAATACAAACTTGTGAACACCAAAAACGAGTCCAGATTTGACTTGTGGTTACCAGCCACGAGTCCAATCTGACGTTGCAACTTTTTATTCTATTATTTTTTTAACATTTGATAAAAAGGACTTATATAAGTATTAAAAATTAAAAACTACTTTCTCAAAACATTTATTATTTATATTAAATAAAAATATTTAATATCCTTATAAATATATATTTATAAAACATAGAATAATTAATATAAGAAAATATTTCAGATTAGAATAATTAATTATTATATGTTTTTTGAATGTATATTTTTAATGTGATATTAAATATTTTTTATTTGATAGAAATAACCAATTTTTTCTAACAATATTTTTTTAATACTTATAGCAGCGGGCTTGTATCGCTGCAAATGATTAAAAATTTTAAAAAAATTGCAATGGCAAATTGAACTCGTCGAGTTATGGTTGACAACCACGAGTCTGTCTAGACTCGTTTCTGGTATTTACGAATTCGAACTGAAAAATTAAAAATTTTTTTTTAATATAATCACAAATAGAAAAATAAAAACCTAACTATTATGATCTAAAATTTAAAGATACAGTTAGGATAAAAAATTACGGATGACTATAGGTGAGTATCCTATTATTTTTTAACTATCTGCATCTGTATTTATCTAAAATATATGCTATCCAAACTCTAACTATATTTAAAAAAATATCAATGTTAATATCCATATTTAAAATACTCAATATCTGAAATATTCAAAATATTCAAAAAAAGTAATGAATACTATATATTGAATACTGGATATCCTATAATCAAGCAATCTATCAAATATTCAACTAATAAAATTTTTTTAAATATTATTATAAAAGTCTATAAAAAATATTTTATAATAAAAAAATTTACATAATTATTATAAACTAAAATTAAAAACAATAATTCAAATATTAATAAAATCATGAAATTTTATTTAATAATATATATTATTTGGATATTAGATATTGAGTATCCTATCTACCCATTCATATCGAATGGATATTAGATATTCGAAACTAATATTTGCACCCGTCTAATACCTTATTGGTAATTATATTTTATTATTCGTACTTTATTCAATATTCGATATCTATCTAATATTAAGTATTTTTTTTGAATGAATATTATCATATATCCATAATGCCCATGTCTATTGCCATCCATATAAAAAACCTTCAATATATATACATACATACATATATACATATATACATATATATATATATATATATATATATATATCAAAAGGAGTGAGGTCCCACTATTTTTAAGTTCGATTGTTTATTTATGTGCTCTCCCATGCAAATATTTCTTTACATGAGTTTAAATGTTTATGCCCGGCCCCTCCATACATGTGTGTGTGTATATATATATATATATAAGTATGCTATTCAGTATTAACTTCATGCATGTATATGCAATATGTATTTTCTCACAAAAGTCCAGAAATGAACATCAAGATGGACGATGTAACTCAGCCACTGCAAATTCGTCCCCCAATGCACAAAATATGAAACTATTATTTTGTTTTTTGTTTTTAAATGAGCCTAGGGTTCAATAGATTATGAGGACAAGTTCTTCCTATATCCAACTAACATTTGAAAAAGAAAAAATTTCTAAAATTACAGAAACAAATGTCAAATAAAGGATAAGCATGGAGAAGTGATTTTGTTTGCTTGAATAAGTGGTAGTAGGAGTGGAGGCACCAAACCATCATAAAATTTTTTTTCTGTGCGTGTTCTTCTTTTATGTTTTTTTTTTTAAAATTTTATGTGTGTGCTTTTGTTTCTTGGTCAAGAGTTGAGAGCGGAGCAGCTCCTCTAATCCCAAAAAAAATTAATCATGAAAGCTTAGCCAGTATAGTTAATTCAGTTAGTCTTTGCAGTTAATAGCTGTTAGTTCAATTTTAGTTTGTTGTATTAATAAAGCATGTGATAACCATGCGACTTAAGTGTATTCAGCTTGTATAAATTCTCTTTAAGCCAATGAAATACATACGAAAATTTCCTGATTCAGTTATCTCTTTCTTCATTAACTCCTTCATAGTCATAGTATCAGAGCGTCTTCGATCCTAATTCGATCTTGCAAAAGGAAAGATGGGGGTTGGTCAACAGAATAGGCCAGTTGAAAATAGAACTAGAAGTGAAGAAAATAGAAGAGAAGAAGGCCCATGAGCATTGCACAATTAAGACCAACCAGGGTTGATGTTGGTTACGTCGCCTTTGACTGGAAATAATTTTCTGGCATGGAGTACGACAGTCAAGATATCGTTGGAAGCCAAAGATAAACTTGGCTTCATTGACATAACTGTCAAACCACAAGAAGATGTGGTTAAGCTTAGAAAATGGAAGAAAGCGGACGCCATGATTAAATCATGGATTCTAAATTCAATCTCCAAATAAATGGCAGAGTCATTCATCTACTGTCATTCCTTAAAGGATTAGTGGGATGAGCTTGAAATAATATTCAGTTAGTAGTGGTCCACGTTTGTACCAAATACAGTGAGAGATGATGTCCACTGAAGAAGGTGCAGATTCAATTACGACGTATTATGAAAAATTGCATGAATGCTAGGATGAACTAAAAAGATTGATTCCATTACCTAAGTGTAGTTGTGGAAATCGCACCTTTGATGTGAATAAGAAACTCTGTGAAATGGAATCCTCCAGTAAACTTTTGCAAATTTTGACGGGGTTTAATAAGAGTTTTGATCAAAGTTGAAAGATAGATGTTGAGTTTGACATATAGAGGAAGTGGAGTGGAAGCTTCGTCTATGTTAGAAAATTCGATGAATGGCAAGAATGAGGCAGAAAGAAGAGAAGTATTGCAATCACTATCATATGAATGGGTATATAAAAGAAACTTGCTTTAAAATTAATGGCTATCCAGACTGGTATGAGGAGTTGAAAGAAAAAAAGAAGGAAATTGGAAAGAAGTCGGCTAACTTGGCAGCAAGAAGTATAGCAGATACACCAATGGAGATAAATAATCCAGAAATAGAGAAGTCAAAGCTCTCTAATTTGGTGTCTGTGTTGATAAAGAATGAATTAGCCAAAATGGTGAAAAGTAAGGGGGACAACATGTGAATTTTTCCAGTCCTGAAGATTTTGCAGGTAACACCAGATCTCATACCTTTGATTTCATTAATGAGTCAACCTGGATTATAGATACGGGTGCCTTCAATCATATTTATGTGTTCTAACAAAGATTTGATGCAGAACTTGAAAGTCATAGATAAACCTTTATTAGTTCATCTTCCCGATGGAATAATAAAATTAGTAACACATGTTGGAGATGTTGAAATAGATTCTAAATTGAAATTGAACAAAGTTCTTTTTATTCCTTCCTTCAAGTTCAATATATTATCTGTCAGTAAACTAGTAAAGGATTGCAATACATTCATCAATTTTGACCCATTCTAATGCACTATATAGGACCAACCTGATTAAATGAAAGTGGAAAGAAGCTTATATGTACTGAATAAACACACTGCTATAACCACATGTGTTAGTTCCCGAACATTAACTATGGCACCTTAGACTGGATCATGCCCTTCCAAATGTAATAAAGCATATTGATTGAATTAATTCAATGTCTTTTAATTCCTCTCATGTCTATAGCATATTTCAGTGTAAAACAACATAGGTCCCCCTTTTCAAAGAGCACGACTCAATCTCAGGGTGTGTTTGAACTGGTTCACATGGATGTATAAGGTCTCCATACACAACCTAACTTAATCAAGGCAACACACTATTTTCTTACAATAGTTGATGACTTCAGCAAGGCAACCTGGACATTTATCTTACAAAAAAAAAAAAAAAACTCTGGTGCCTCAAATAATTGAAGAATTTCTTGTTATCGTTTGAAAAAAGGGTGAAAACAGCAAGAATAAACGATGGGTCAAAATCCATTAACTTTCAGTGTGAAACTTACTTAAAAGAGTGGGAATAAAGCATCAGAATTCATATAGCTATAGCCCTCAACAAAATGGAATTGTGGAAAAAAAACACAAGCACTTGCTATAAATAAAAAGAGCTTTGATGTTTCAAGCAAACCTTGGTAACCTTCGTCAGCATTTGGTACTCTCTTGATAGCTTCAATAGTTCATTGATGAAACTGAAGAAGAAGAAGAGGATGAAGGAACTATGCTGAAATATTATTTATGTATATCTTCTCTAACAGAGTACATGAGTATATATGATTACACAAAGAATCTCAGTTGATGTAACCAAGGGAGGGAAGCTAACTAACTTCAGAAGTTTCTAAACTAATCAACTAACTTAATTACATTTATAACTGTATCCTTTACTTTAACATATCCCTTGCAAACTCAACGTGAGGAGGAGCAATCATGAACAGTGAATTTGGTTCTTAGTTCAGAAAATCTTCTATATAACAGTGGTTTAGTGAGAATATCTACAATTTATTTATCTAAGGCAATATATGTGACTGTTAATTAATTCTACAAAACTTTCTCCTTGAAAAAGAAAAAATCAAGTTCCACATGCTTTGTTCTGTTATACAACACTAGATTATGAGATAACAAGACTGTGCTCAGATTATCACAATAGACAGATGGTTTGTTAATGATAGGAAATCTTAGTTCAATTAACAAGGATTGTACCTACACTAATTCTGCAACAAGACTTGCTAAACTTCTATACTTAGCTTTAGTACTTGATCTAGTTACTAATGTTTATTTCTTGGCAGACCATGAAATCAAATTTCCACCTAAGAATAAACATTTACCTAAGACAGATCTTCTATCATCGATATCACTTCCCTAGTCTGCATCACTATACCCAATCAAATCTAACTGAGAAGTAGTTTGAATAACCAAGCCATAATTCTGTGTTAGCTTGAGATATCGAAGTATTCGCTTGACAGCTTTCCAATGACTATAAAATGGCTTATGCGTGAATTAGCAGATTCTGTTGACACTAAAGGAAATCTCAGGTCTGGTGATGGTGGCATACTGAAGGGCTCCTACAATGATCTGTACACTGGTGGATCTTGCATTTCATCAAGGCCATATTTAGACAACTTCTCATTAGTAACCATAGGTGTATTTATGCCTTTAGCCATCGACATTTAAGCTCTTTTTAACATATCCGAGATGTGTTGAGTTAATTGCAAATAACTTGAATTCCCAAAAAATAATTCAAAGCTCCGAAATCCTTTAAAGCAAACTTGGTATTTAAGCAATTTACCAATTTGGATATTGCCAAAGAATTATTGCTTGTAATGATTATATCATTAACATAAACCAAAACATATATCTTTACATGGGCAGTGATGCTAATATATAAAAAGTGATGGATCACACTTACTGCCTTTGAATCTTGAGCTGTACAAAGTGAAGGCTAATTTTTCAAACCAAGCCATTAGAGCTTGTTTGAGTCCATATATGGCTTTGTCATGTCTGCACACCAGGTTCTTATGCTTTTCTTCAAATTTAAGTGGCTGCCTCATGTATACCTTTTCTTTTAAAGTGGCATTTAGAAATGCATTGTTAACATCAAGCTGCCTCATTTTCCATTTGCTTGAAACAGCTAGAGTAAGAACTGTCCTAATAGTGGTAGGCTTGAAAATAGGTGAGAAAGTCTCATTGAAATCAAAACCCTGTTGTTGTAAGAAGCCTTTTACCACTAATCTAGCTTTGTATTTTTGAATTGACCCATTATAATTTTCTTTTACTTGAAAAACTCATTTACAGCCTATTGCTTTTCTGTTTGGTGGTAAACTAACCAATCTCTAAGTGTGGTTTCATTGTAAGGCATGAAATTCATCCATCATAGTTTGCTTCCATTCTTTACTTTGTAAAGTATCATTAACTGAGTCAGGTTCTTTAATAGTAGTTAACAACTTAGGCTTGATAATTCCATCTTTTCTTCTAGTGATCATCAGATGAATATTGGTGGGTGGAACTGACTGTGATATTGGTAATTCTAGAATTATTAGAATTTTCAAGAAAAGGGACCTAAACAGGTGAGGCAGAGAACTATAGTCATTGTGAACTTGAATAGGCGAAGGTAAAGTACTAGAGCCACTATGGTTATTGTATGTACCTACAGCTAATTCACTAAGAGACAATCTAGCATTAGAGTTGCAATGGTTAAACTATAAAGTACTGGAGCAAGTTAAACCATCAGTAAGCACAATGGGAAAAATAGCACTAGTTAAATGAGAAGAAGATGGGTTTTGATTGAATGATTAAGAATTTGTCTTGAAATGAAACATGTTTTCATTAAACTTAACATCTACAGAAATGTAATTTTTACCAATAGAGGTTAAGCACTTGTAACCTTTGTGTAAATTATTGTAACCAAGGAATGTGCATTCTTCAGTATGAAAGGACAACTTGTGTTTTTTATATGGTGTTAGTAGAGGATAGCAAGCATACCCAAAGTTTTTTATGAAATTATAGTCTAGTTTTTGATGAAAAAGTGTTTCATGAGGTGAAGAGTGAAGGAGTTTTGTTTTGGGAATTTTATTGATGAGAAAAGTTGTAGTTTGGAAGGCTTCCCCCCAAAAAGATAGTGGCAAAGAAAAATGGGCAAGCAAAGACAAACCAGTTTCTACAACATGTATGTGTTTTCTTTCAACAACACCATTTGTTGATGAGTGTAAGGGCAAATAATTTTGTGAAGAATTCCATTTTGTTTTAAGTAAGATGAAAAAGCCCTGAATTCTCCTCCCCAGTCAGATTGAACACTTTTAATCTTAGATTGAAAGTGGTTTTCAACTAAGCTTTTAAACTAAAGGAAGGTAGGAAATGCATATGATTTAGTTTTAAGAAGATACAACTAGGTGTACCTAGAATAGCCATCAACAAATGCTATATAATACTTATGACTAGTAGTAAAGAATAAAAGAGCAGGACCCCAAAGATCAGTGAATATTAGTTCAAAGGTGCAGTGTACTGTGTTTATGAATGAGAATAAGGTAATTTGTGTGCTTTTCCATGAAGACAAGCAGTAACAAATTTAGAATTCACTTTATTTGAAATTTGAATGTTACATGATGACAAAACTTAGTTTACAATTGTAGTATGGGGATGACCAAGTCTGTTATGCCAGAGAGAATAGTCATCACTATAAGAAACTACAGTATTACAGGAGTATTCAAGAAGACAAGAATTATTAGAGGCTTAATCTTGAGGTAAAGATTTTGTAATAGATCTTAGAGTAGGGAGATGTGTAAGATTGAAATTGTCAAAGGAGTATAGTCCATCCTTTCTAATAGTTCCTTGAAGAAGCACTTCCTTGGTGACCTGAGATGTAACAAAGCAATGGTAAGGATGAAATTCAAAGAAACAAGCATTATCTTGAGCAAATTTTGAAACACTGACTAAGTTCTTGGTAATAGTAGGAACATGCAATAAGTCTTTAAGATGCAAAGAAACTTGTGAATTATAATGTGAGGTTAATGAAGAGTGACCAATGTGTAAACCTATTCCATTACCAACATGAATTTTATATGTACCAGTGTGATCTGAGTTGTCCATTAAGTTGTGATTATCTATAGTGACATAGTTGGTGGCACCCGAGTCAAGATACCAAGTAGTATCATATATAATTTCAGGAGTAGCATATAATGATGTCATGTTGGTGTTTTTGTAATTGTTCTATGGTGAAAGAAAGAACTGTGTATGTCCTTGAAAGTTATGAGCAAATCTATGATAGTATGATAAGACTAAATGCCTTAGCTTGTTGCAAAGTTGACACACAACATATTGGTTGCTAGATTGAAAACCGCCCTGAAAGCCACCTTTGCCATTCCTTCCTCTTCCTCTACCATTGTTTCTTCCACCTCCTCTACCTCTGTAGGTAGAACTATTGCTAGTTTGAGGTTTGTTAGTATTGATATTCAGCTTATCTTTGATATCAATATTGGCCACATTCACAGAGAGTGTTTCACTTGCTATTTCTTTCACAGATTTTTCTATTCTGACTTCTTGAGCCAATAAGAGACTCTCAATTTTTCAAATGGAGTAGTATTCTCTTCTGGTAAGTACAAAGGTCATGAATGCATCATACTCAGTGGGAAGACCTTCTAAAATCATTTAAACATGTTCCTGTTCAGTGATTGAATTTCCTATAGCATTAAGCACATCAACTATAGCTTTAATTCTTAACAAGTATTCGTTCATGGTTCTTAAAACTTTCTTGGTGTTTCTTAGGTCCATTTTAAACTAATGGATTCTTGCACAAGACAGAGATACAAAGGACTCAATGATATGGTCCCATACTTGGAATGAATGCTAACATCTGACAAATTTTGTCAGAATGCTCTCGATTATTGAGGACAGAAGCCATGAAAGGAGAAGCTTATCTTGCTTTCTCCATGTAACATATTATGGATTCACTTTTCCTAGTGTCTTATCTTCTTGATGCAGGTACTGTTGTGGAAAATACTCATTATTATGGATAAAGTTACCCAGGTCATATCCTTCAATGGCTCTTAAAACTTGTTGTTGCCAAAGTAAGAAGTTTCTGTCATGTAGTTTGACAAAAATGGTATGGTTGAAGATGATTGGGGCTGTCTTGCTTGTTGTATTCAGTGAAGCAGGGGACGCTTGAAGGCATCTGCTCGAGGAATTTGACTCCATAGTTGGTAACTCTAATACCATGATGAAATTGAAGAAGAAGAAGAAGAAGAAGAAGAAGAAGAAGAAGAGGATGAAGGAACTATGTTAAAGTATTATTTATGTATATCTTCTCTCACATAGTACATGAGTATATATAGATTACACATAAAGAATCGCAGCTGATGTAACCGAAGGAGGGAAGCTAACTAACTTCAGAAGTTTTTAAACTAATCAACTAATTTAATTACATTTACAACTGTATCATTTACTCTAACACTAAAAGCCTTTGGTGTAATGAACCGTAAACCCTTAAAAAAGAAAGACATAATAAAAAGGCTTGGTTTTAGGAACCGACGATGATAAAGGTTACCATTCAATGTGACTGGTTATCGAGAATCGCAAGGTTACAAGGTTCTTGGTTAATGACCTTCCCTTTGTTTGTAAAGTAGGCCTTTTTTCGAAGAAGTTTTAGGGAGAAGCGACTTTAGTTGAAACCTATATAATAAATAGATTACCTTCTATTATTCTTAAGTGGAAGTTACCATTTGAAGTCCTTTATGGAAAAAAAAAATCCTCAATATGACAGATTAAGAACCTTTGGGTTTTTATGCCTTGTTACCAATAAAAATCCACAAAAAGACAAGTTCTATCTAAGAACTTTCAGATGCATTTTCATATGATACACACCAGGATAGAATGCTTATAAAGTCTTTGATCTTGATTCTCACATAGTATATATTTTGAGGGATATAGTTTTTTATAAAGACATATACCCTTATTCTTCAGAAAATGATAGCATAACTACACTTCCATTCCCATCATGCATACAAGAAAATATTAAAGAATCTGAGGAAATGAATGAAAATGGCATTAGCTAAAGTGAACAACAACAAGAAAATGAGGCTATAAGGTATGAAGAACAAGGTGAAGTTGAACAAAATATAGGTTTATGCTTAAAAAAAAATACAATCAATTCTAGAACCAGAAAACAATTAAGTTGGATGAGTGATTATGTTTGTGAATCTCATCAAGCATTTATGGTAATGTCAATAAAGTTCAAGAACCTCACAGTAGCCTTCAAGTAAAAAGAATGGCTAGATGCTATGAATGTTGAATTGCAAGCATTGGGGAAAAATAACACAAGGGAAATTACCACTCTGCCTCCTAGGAAGAAGGCAATTGGTTCGAGATGGGTATATAAAGTGAAATTAAAGGTTAATGATTTAGTTGAAAGATATAAAGGCCACTTGGTAGCAATGGGTTTTAATCAAACACAAGGAGTAGACTTATTTAACAGCTTTTCACCTGTGGCTAAGATAATAATTACAATGATACTTTTTTCACTTACTATAAGCAATAATTGGGGTTATCCATCAATTAGCTAGATATCAATAGTGTATTCTTACATGGTTTTCTAGATGAAGAAGTCTACATGATGATGCCTTCGGAAGGATATGACAAGGCTAAAGATAATGAAGTATGCAAGCTTAAAAGATCCATATATATCTTGAAACAAGCTTCTCGGCAATGGAACATAAAATTCTCTAAAAATTAATCAAGTACGGCTTCAAACAATTTGGTAATCACCACTATTTGTTCTTAAAGAAAGATGACAACTCATTTATGGCCCTCCTGGTTTATGTAGATGGCGTGTTTCTTACAAGGAATTGTGAAGAAAGCATCATGAAAGTAAAGCACTTTCTCACCAGGAATTTACAATTAAAGACGTTGGTATGGCAAAGTATATTTTACGAATTAAAGTATGTCACATAGCTGATGGTATTTTGCTCTCACAAAGAAAGTACATATGAGATATTGTAAGAGATACAACATTGACATATGCTAAATAATTACAAGTTCCAATGATCAAAGGGACTAAATTTCACAATGACACACCACCTTTGATAGATCCAGATAAGTAAGACATTTGGTCAGAAGGTTACTATACCTAAATATGACCAGACTTGACATTACTTATACAATGCAACAACTAAGCTAGTTCATAGGTGAACTATGTCAAGAACATTAGGATGTAACAATTCATTTGGTTAGATAACTTAAAGGAATTAACACAAAATTTAAGAATGCACTACAAAAGGACTTCACTTATTCTCTTGAAAACTTACTTTGACAATGATTGGGGGGGAAGCTTGCCTAACTACAAGGAGATCCATAACAGGCGACTCACTAATATCATGGGAAATAAAAAAGTAGACCAATACTATGTCTCATTCCTCTTGTAAAATAGACTATTGCACTATAGGCTTTACAATCTATGAGCTCTTTTGGATTTATTACGTTTTTTAAGATTTTCAAATTGTCATTCCTAAGCCTATTCCACTATACTTTGATAATCATTTCGCCCTTCATATCACTGCAAATCCTGTGTTCCATGGCACACAAAACATTGAAATTGATTGAAACCTATTATGAGACAAGTTTATAAATGCTTTTATCTCATGCACCACAATACATTCTAATGTGGGCATAAATGGCGTTTCTAGAATTGGTGGAATTGGAGGGCAAGATGGAGATCTTATCATGCCAATCTGACGAATCACAACATCGAGAGCAAAGAATCTTAAAGCTGGATTCCAAGATTTGCCTAAGTTATTCGTGAATAGAATGCTTGAAAACGTAACTTTCAGAAAATGGGGTGAAAGTGGGGCTAATAATTATATTTTGGGCTTCAAAATTTCTAATTAAAGAGCTTGGGCTAAGTGCTACACATGTGAAGACTCATTTGGGCCTAAATCATCACATTTTTTGGCTTAATTTGCTGATTGCAATTTTGTATTTACTTTTGTGCAAGTTTTACTATTTTTCGCTGTCTTATTTAAATTCATTAGTAACTTAATTAGTTTTAGGTGTTGTGCTTTGTTATTTGAAGTCCATTAGGGTTTTAAGGCTCTTATTTTTTATTTATTGCTCTAATTAGTTTGGGCTTAATGTTTATGGCCCAATAGGGTTTAATTAGGCTTAGGTTTAGTGTTTTCTTGACCTTTTAGAATTTCAACCCTAGTAAGAGCTATAGAAACCTTTATAACATTTAAGGCTGGAGTTTTGTTAAATGAATTTTGATTTAGTGCGTTTTCTTTATGAAAACAAGTTGTGTATGCAAGTGAGGAAGATATTCTTTGATTGTTGCATGAAGAGATTGAATCTACTTATTAAAGGTTATTTTATCTTTGTGGCATTTATTCATTCTCTTCTTTTTAGCTCTCTTATCTGTCTAAGAACGAGTTTCTTAGGAGTTCAATAGGGCGCATGAGGATTTATTTTAAGGTTTTTCTTGTTTCAAAGCATGTTTAGGCGTTTCAGCCTTGATTATAATCTGTGGTTCTGATACAAACCAACAAAACCAGAAACAGCAAGCCCAGAAAGAAGACGAGACCCATGCACGAAGGGGACGGTCAGATACAAATAAGGCTGAAGACGAAGGAGAACGAGCATTGGGCGATGGCAGACGACATAGGAACCAACTGGGATGGACCAAGGATTACATCACGGGCAACATGCAAGTGGAATCAAGCCCAATACCAAAAGATGGAGGGACGTCCGCAGTAAGTGGAGTCCCATGCAACGTATGAGACGTAGACGTCCAGCTGTACGAGATGTAGACGTTTGCGGGAGTGGTAGGTCGAGAAGCCACTAGAGTGCTGAGGTGTCTCTAACGGCAAGAATATTCTTGGTACGAAAGAGTTAGTTACGGAAATATAAGAAGGAGGAAGCGAGAAGGATCGGCATCAATGAATGAATTGAGTGTTTGGCAATTTGGCCGCTGGAGTGGAGCTTCCGACTTGAACAGGAGGCATTTTCTTTGTTCAGTTTATTTCATTTTCATTTATGTAATTTCCATTATAGTTCAGAAGATGGTGGCGTGAACGTTGCATTTGGGTTGCGCACTGTGAGGAAGTATTAGAAGCTGTTGACACTATTTTCTGTTAGCATTTTCTGTTCTATTATCTTTCTTTTTGCTGCTACGATTTAGTTCTTAATTCAGTGACGTCTGTACTCAAGTTTCTATTGTGATAAATCGACGTTCCTAACAGGTTCCGCATCACATTCACATACAACAACAACAACAAGCTAACTTCACTAATGCTCTTTCTCATTTTCAATTCTCTTTGTTCAGAACCAAGTTGGGACTTTCTCTTCAAGCATCTCTAACTTGAGAAGGGGATGAAAGCTTAGTCAATAGTTAATTCCATTATTCTTAGCAGTTAATAGCCGTCAGTTCTGTTTTAGTTTGTTTTATTAACAAAGCATGTGATAACCACGTGACTTAGTGTATTCAACTTGTACATATTCTCCATAGTCAATGAAAGACACACGAAGTTTTCCTAATTCAGTTAGCTCTTTCTTCATGAACTCGTTCAAATCATTAACATAATTTAATCAAAAGAAAATTTTAACCAAGCCTTATTTGACTGGCTAAACCAAATTATCATGAAGATTATTACTATTAACTGACAACACTTACAATTGCACCATGACACATATATAACACTAGCTAATTTGATCGTGCAAAGAAACCAAAAATAGGATTAATAGTAGTAAATCCTCCATCCACCGCTAGATTATGCCCGCTTATGTATTTGGACTCATCACTAGCCAAATACAATGCAGCTACAGCAACATCTTCTTCTTTCAAAGAAGCCCCTTCAAGATTTGAATAAACACCACGACAACTTTCATCATCCAGCTTGAAGAACTCCTTTGCAGCAACATTAGCAATGAAATATGGAGACACACAATTCACTCGTATGCCATGCTTCCCAAGCTCAGCTGCTGCATTCTTTGTGAGACCCACCAAGCCATGCTTAGAGCTTGTGTATGCATGTGTTGCCACCCCTCCTATGCTTGATGAGACACTTCCCACCATTATTATGCTTCCTTTTCGTTCAGGGATCATAACCCTAGCAGCATGCTTGGTGCCCAAGAAAGGTCCCGTTAGGTTAACCCTAACCACATGCTCAAATTCGTCCACATCATCGTCTACAATGCTAGGCTTAAACTCACCGGCTAACACAGCGTTGTTTACCATTATGTCTAGCTTTTGATGCATGGAGATAGTGGTTTTAATGGCAGTTTTTACGTCGGATTCTTTGGTTACGTCGCAGTGTACGTAGGTTGCGAGTTGGGGTCCAATTTCGTTGCCAACAGCGATGCCTAGATCGTCACGGATGTCGGCGATTACCACCTTGGCTCCGTGTTGGCAGAAGAGTCGTGCCATACACGCGCCGATTCCCCTCGCTCCACCTGTTATCAAAGCCACCTTTCCCTGTAATCTGTACAAACGTGGTGTGTCGAATTTTCTTAATTATTTGGACCATTGTGTAAAAAGATAAGTAAATTCTTCAAATTTGAAAATAATAAGAATTATACTCATATATACTTCTTATATTTTTATTATTGTGTTCTTAAAATTAAACTCTATGGTCAAGCAGTGGTTTATGTTTATTTTGAATTTATTCTTTTTAAATAAAATTTTAAAAAATAGTGTGAGAAATAAGCAACTTATATTAGAAAAAAGAATTTAATTAATGACTATTCTTATCAATATTTGAGAAGTATTTTGTATTTGAAATATGAATTTACACAAATTATATTGAGAATTCAATATGTATGTATATATATACCTTGTTGCTGCCAGAGGAAGCTGTGAGAGGCCTGCCATATATATGTTCAAGACGGTAGAAGTTACAGCTCACTGTATAGTAATTGCTTATGTAATGGAGAAAAGAATAATGCTATAGCTTTAAACTCTACATATGAAACCCCCCTAAGTTGAGTAGATATATATATACACAAACTTATGCTGCTTGAAAGGAATCTTATTGTTCTTGAATAAGTTAAATGATATGCTGTCAAATGTTGTAGTGGAATTAATGAATAGATGAACACATTAATATTAAATAATCAACTTAAAAATTTTGGTTGTCTAAGTCTAGTACTTTTTAATACTTTTACCAATATTGTTACTGTTATTTATTTACAAAGATGGACTTTGCAAGAAGGGCGAAGCTAATTGTTGAATTACTTCCATATGTGTTTGTGGTCATTTCATCTGACTATTTGATAAATGAGCATGATGATGGTAGTTCATCAGATTAATATCAAAACCTACTCATTTGTCTCCTAGTCATGAAAATCGTACTCATATTTATTCAGTATTTATGTGCTCATGAAATTAGTATGAAAACCTACTCTCGCATGTCATCACATTAATATGATACCCTACTATCTGTTCTTTCTCATACGGCAACTCCCGTTATCATGTATATATTTATATTCATCGGTACGTTATAGTGTTATATTTTATAATATAAAATTTAAAATAAAATATATAAAAATAATAAAAATGATAAGAAATGAATAAATTAATTTTTTTATTATTTTAAAATTATTATAATAAATATTTTATATTTATTCTAAAAATTAAAAAATAATATAAATTTGTACAGACAAATATATATATATATTCCATCTTTTTGTTATTGGTTTGTGAAGTATACGTTAAAAGGTACAAAATAAAATATAAAATTGAAATATATACATGAGTGAAGTAAAAATAACTAAATATTTAAAATAGATGCCGAAAAATTTTAAAAATAATTTTTTATTTTGTCATTTTATATTTAAAAATAAAAAATAATATATATTTTAATGCATACGGTTTATTCTAGTAATTAATCTCTAAATTAAAGTTATATATTATATAAAACAAAAAATATATGAAAAAAGAGAAGTGCGAGAGATTTTTGTACATAAATATCTATTTTTTTATTATTTTCAAAATATCATTTTTTTAATTTATGAAAATATATTATTTTTTTTGTAGTATAGACAATTCATTAATAGTGATAACGAATTGTGTGTAAAATTTGTGTGAATTCACTCTAGGTAAAAACAAATTATCGGTCAAAATTTTTTGACCAATAATACACTTTTACTAACAGCGAATTGTCAGTCAAAATTATTTTTACCACAAATTCTGTTTTAGCAAGAGTAAATTTTTTGTGCAATTCGTTAATGCTAAGAGCCACTGATTCTCTAAGATTGAGGTTCTGTAAATTTGCTTCCACATTATTGAGTGACATTAGTCAGAATGTAGTGAACTTGAACTATGAGCATGCACAAAAGTTAGCGAGAAATACTGAAGTGTTTTGGCCAACTCAACATTTACGATACTTTCAGTTGCGGGAGCAACAATGGCAACAAGTGATGAATTATTTGTACCGTTCAGTTGTGATAATTTTTATTTTCAGTGATATCAAAGAATCACCAAGAAATGAATTGATCCAGAAGGTGCAGTATTTTCTTTAATAGTAATTATTTATTTACTTGTTATTTAGTTACATTTTTTTTTCTTGTTGTGTTAGTACTTAAATTTTGTTTCTTGAATTAGGCTGATACATTCAGTTTCATCGATCACGCCTGTGAAGATGAGGAAGTAAGACTCGATCACAAACAAAAAGTTTGCCGTTATTCTATACTTCATATTTAAGAGACCGTATGATGGTGTTCTTTTTTTTTGGAATGAAATGATAAGTAAATCGCTTTCCTCGCAGCGTGGAGTCCAACTTTTGACAAATCAAATCGTAGCACAAGCAAAGCTACAAGTATAGAAACTATGTTGAATGAGGTCAATGTTTTATTAACATATTTTTCGCAATCTCATATTATGAATATCATATAATTTTTGAGTCAAATATTTCAGCCCGGAGATTATGGGGACGATCATTGATATATTATACAGATCAATACGATACTTATCATTTTTATGTTTATTAAAATTTTACTAATTTTGTTATATTTATTACTACAATTATATCAATATAATTAATTTTATTTTATGAAATTAATAATAAGTATAGTTATGAACTCTAAATTATATTTCCAAATTCAAAGTATAATGAATAACAAATTTACGTTTAGTCTTTATTTTTAAAATGAATACTTACTGCATAAGCAAATTTGGTTGGCTGATTATATATATATATATATATATATATGAGACCGTGAATCATTCACACCTAACCACTTGGTTTACCCTCTTCTAGCAATGATACTCTATTTTTTTCCTCTTCTGGCCAAAATACTCCAACACAATTTTTTTCTCGTTTCTTCTTGTTTAAATTGTTTCCTTATATCCAACATGAATAAGAAAATCATCTTTTTCATTTATAAAATTGGCATCCTATCAAATGAAGCTGATGGTATTGTATTTCACTATAATGGTGCTCTAGTAGTTACAAGAATTAGGCATGACATAACTTTTGATTAGTTAAAAAATATTATTCCTCGAAAGTTAAAATTATAACTAAACCAAAAGAATGTCACAATTAACATACAGGATGCCTTTTGATATTAATCTGTTGAGATTTAGCTCGACTAAGTTGGCGAACAATGACAAAGTCAAGACTATGATAGAATGTCACAATTAGTATAATTGAGTCATATCTTGTATTGAAATATAAGCAAATGCTGAGGCAAGTAAAAGTGCAGATTGTGATTCACCATATTGGCTTGATCTTAATTTAGTTGCTTTACGAGACTGTGGTACTAGTACTCTGCCAGTGGGAGAAGACAAAGTGGCAATATTAACGAAAACATGTTTTAACGTGCCACCAGCATCTCCATATCACATGATAGAGGAAGATGATATATTTGACTTATTAGTGAATACCACTGAAGATAATTTGAAAAAAGCAAGCGAGGATCAATGTAACCATAACGATGAAAAATTGGGTAACGAAGAATATGTTAATCTTGGAGCCCATATAATGATAATCCTTGTGCACCTATAAATTATTTTGTCTGCTTTGTATTTCAATCACAAATAAATACCGTTGCCATAGACGAGAGGCCAGATGAACTGCTTGAGATGTATGAGCCGAGTGTGTGTACAAATAATTCAAATCTATAGAAAGTCATAAAATTTATTCCTTATTTAAATAACATTTAAATAAAAGAATTAAATTAATAATAAATTAAATTAAAAAATAGTATATATGAGAAACTTATTATTTTATTAACTGGATGGTAGTTGAGTTATATATTTTAATATATGAAATAACGCCTCACAACCATGTTTGATGAATGTACGTATATGATACGACTACTCATTGTCATCATATTAATATCAAAACCTACTCATTACAGACTGTCGGGATCCTAGATTTTCGGAGACAAAAGTGTTAAAATAATTCCTCCCACGGGGTACCCTTGTTTAATAATTTTATTATATTTTATAAGTATATTGTTGAAATAATATTTTACAACATATTTTTTAAACCGAGGTACCCTTGTTTAATAATTTTATTATATTTTATAAGTATATTATTTAAATCATATTTTACAACATAATTTTTAAACCGATACTGATCATTGATTCGCCGAAGATTTTGAGTGATTGATCTAATCATTAGGTCATTAAAAAAATTGATTGAACTCACAATTTAAATAATAAAATTATTTTTATTTTAAAAGTACATATATCATTAAATAAAATTATCAAGATAAGAAGTTTAGTACACTTCAAGATATAATATATAATTTACAGTAAATTTAAAGTTAAATTTATTTATTATATCTTTTTATTATTTAAAATTAAACTTGAATAAATAATTAAGTATTAAAAAAGTGTTAAAGTTACTAAAATTTATAATATTTAACTATTTATCATAAAAAATAATTAAAAATTAAGCATTACAAGTAATGAACAAGTTTTAGAATTATATATAAGTACTAAAAAAATTTAACAACTAAATTCAATGTACGATAAAAAAAAGTTATAAATTCAACATCGTATAAAAATAATATCATAATTCACTAAAATCACATTTTGATTTTTTGAAAAATGGGATTGGATCAACTCAGATTGAGTTGGTTCTAGTTCACTGTGTTAATTAAAAATCTAATAGATCAATATGGGTTATAATCAGATTGATTATTAAACATTCCAAATAGTTAATTCAAACTAATTTAATAGCAAGTGCTGGGTCAACAATTTGACCAACCAAGTCAATCTAGGTTATATCAAATTGTGCCTGTTGGCCATATCAAATCACTTATATTGCCCACATCATATATTAGAAACTAAACTTTCTGTTAGACGTAACTCTCTTATTACTTCTTGATATTAATTTGATGACATGCAAAACATATATACTATGTTTACTAATGTTTTGTTATGTGAAGGTGATATGGCACCATTTCTGGACTAGCAAAGCGTGAATATTGAAAACTACATATTCATTTTGCTAAAACCCAAGCTCATAGTTTTGAACAAGATATGACCGACTATAACAAGCCCTCTCTTGGGGTCTCAAAGAAGTCAAGGCCCTGTTATGTTTTAGAACTTTTTGCTTGAATTTAACTTCACCTATCAACAATATACACATGTGCAGGACATAAAAAGGATCTCTTAGAGATTAATATTTTATGATACACAGGATCCTCTAAAGAGGCAAGTGTAGAGCATACTCATATCTCTCTTTAAGGAAATGGAATACCCCTCTTATTGAAGAATTATTTTAGGAAGAAGAAAGAAAGCTTAGAAAGACACAGATAGAAAAACTTAAAGATATATTGAACTCTGATCTCAATCTAATTACAACTAAAGACGAAGAGGTTTTTATAAGAAAACCCTTACACAAAACGACAAACAAACTTTAATAATACAATTATTTTATAGCTAAGAGCACACTAAATGAAACGTAAAAGACGTGCTAATTCACAAGTCACGTTTCAACTTCACATGGGGGTGTCAGCAGATATAGCTTTGGACTTGTCAGCATCAGGCTTTAATCTTTATTTCTTGATAATATCAGCTCATGAAAAGGGGATAAGTTAGGATTCAGAGAATCCCTTGAGCCATACTCAGAGGTTCATGTGGCATGTAGCTCTTTTATATGATCTTCAATATCCATATCAGGATCTTGGGAGTCGAGAAAGCAATGCTAGCATTAACATTCAGGATAATGATTAGCAACCCTTTTCTTTTTTACTGGTCGAATATGAGATGAGCTCTGAAGTGAGCTGGTTCCTTCCTGCATAGGGTTTGGACCAATATCAAAGTTTGGTAGCCTTAGTTCTCTTGGAATAAACTCTCCTAGATGAGGTCCGAGAGCAGTGTTGTAAACTGTCTTGAATGGATCATAATTATTAATCTGACCTAAGAAAAACCTTAAGTTTCTTTGAATTTCATCAAATTGATTGTAAAAGTTTTTAGTAGTCATCCGTTCATGCATTCTCCAGGTCTTAGAGGTTATGGTTTAATAACCTTTAGGAGTGTTAATAAGTTAGCAAGGCTTATGAACAATGAAGATGGAAGGCATGGGATGAAGATTATCTTGAAAAATAGGTTTATTGTTCTATGCACCATGAGTTATGATGATGTCTCTGAGTTTTGTTCTCCAGACACTAAGGGGATTGAACCATTCAAGCGTAGTCCAGATGGTAGAATTTTTGAAGCTAGGTATGCATAGATATTTATAAATTTTAAGAGGATCAAATTCTAAAGCCATGCAGTATTGTACGGAGACACACCATACATATCATAGTTCATCTTCCTTAAAATGTTTATTAACTCGAATAAGATTAAAGAAAGGAGTGTTAGGATTGAAACAGGCTTCTGGGTTATTTTGGGATGGCTAGAATTTGAACATGTAATAAAACATTTCATTCTTTGCAAGGTGTAAGACTATGAAAGGATTAGTTGGTATAAAATTTGATAGAGGAAATTATAGTGGCTTTCCTGCAATCATTTATAGGTTTGGTGGAGGAGGAGGAATAGGATTCATGATGCAAATAAAAGGGATAGGCTAGGGAGAGGTGAGAAGGTAGATTTGAGAAGGCTTCTTTGGTTTGGATAGTTGATCTGCTAAAACATTATTGGTTCCTTTTATATAAGAAACTGTGAAGTCATACTTAGAAAAACAGTCTTTCCAATGAAGTAATTGTTTGTCAGGGACAATATTTCTTTAGAAATCTAGCATATGTGGAAAGAAAGTGTTATCCATATGAATCAAGAACTGATAGGAACTGAGATAAAATTTAAACTTTTTAATTCCTTTTTTAATGGCTAAAATATCTTTGTAAGTGGTGTGGTAATATTTTTTTAGATTCTTTGAACTATCCACTATCATACCCAAAATAATATCTTTGGTCTTTATCTTCTTTTAAGAAATTGCTCCTCAAAACTCATCACTGGCATCTATCTGCAAGATTCTTTTTCCATCACCAGGGATTTTGAGTGGAGGAGGACTTTTTTATATTTCTTTAATTTTTTGTACTATTGTTTGAGCTTGACTCCATTCAGGTGGATTCTTCTTAAGCAAGTGAGAAAAGACATTGGTGTAGTCGACCACATGGGGAATATAGCTTCTGACATAATTAACTATTCCCAAGAACTGTTGAATCTGTCTTTTAGTCAAATTCTCATCAGGAAAATTTAAAAGTTCTTCTGTCAAATGTGGTTTAGGCTGGTGGTGTCCATCAACAATTTTAAGCCTAAGTAATTCAATTTGGGTCTGGCCCAAGCAGTTCTTAGTGGAGAAGAGCATAAGCCCAGAATGTTTTATGATGGCCTCAAACTGTTTCAGTAAGCTTATATGATCTTTTTCATGTTCTGAAAAGAGAAGTACGTCATTAATTTAAACCAAGGCATTGTGAAGGATAGGCTTTAAAATTTTGATCATGGCCTTTTGGAATAAGGAAGGAGTAGTTTTTAATCCAAAAGGCATAATAGTCCATTGATAATGTCCATTAGGAATACAAAAAGCAATCTTGGGTTTGTTGGAAGGCTTGATCCTAAGTTGCCAAAATCTAGCTTTGAGATCAAACTTTGAGACATAACGGGCTCCTTTGAGAAGGCTAAGTTAAGAATCTATCCTTGGAAGAGGAAATTTATCATCTTTTAGAAATTTATTAAGAGGAGTATAATCAATGACTAACCTCTTTTTCCTTTTTTTCAATTCAGATCTTTTTTCAACATAGAAAGCTTGACATGCCCATTCTGAACTAGTTAGTTCTATCAGTCCCTATTCTAAAGGCTTAGAACATTCTTCATAAGCTAAAGTTATGTTAGTTGGACTCATTCCTGGATAGGTTGCTTTGGTGGGATTAATGTCTTCATTTAATTTGAAAAGAAGTTCTATGAAGAATCCTTCATTCTTTCAGAGAAGGTAAGGATGATTAAATTGTGAATGAGACTCAGGACAATATTGAAAAAGTTGATCTTTAATATGCTTATATTGGGAAGGGGCATTGTGAAGTTCATAAAGCTTAGGAATAGTAGTAAAATTCAAAAACTTATTTTTGAACTTTATTCCTATGGCTCTAGTAAATAATCTATGAGCTTGAGATAATACATCCATGCCGATGAGGACATCTTTGTCAAGAAGAGAAGAACTAATAACTCTCGTCCAGATGATGTAATTTGGGAAGAACTTAAATCCAATTTTTCTTTTGGATATTAAGTTGGTATTAAAAGTTTTTCTATTAGCTGTCTGAAACCACTCTTTATATTCCTTCTATTCTAAGGTGGGAGAACTTCAAGATTCATAATGGTTCTACCTGCTCCAATGTCTATCAAAGAAATGACAGGGATTGGCCTATCATATTTAGGTAATAAGATTCTCATGCGAATATATGACTGTGGGATAATCTTTTTCTGAGTGATTTGCATGAGACTATGAGGTTTGGCCTTCTAATTTGATTTAGGTTGCAAATAGAAGATGTGTATTATCTCACTGTTAGAGGAATTTATTTCTTCTTCTGAGATACAAAGATTGTATCATCATCAAGTTCTTCTTACTGATAGTATAGAGACTCTAAATATGCTTCAAGGTCATCTTTGGGGAAGATCATGTTAATCTGTTGATAAACTTTTGACTTTTTCTTCTTTTTGAAGCAATTTTTTGCAAAGTGCCCTTTCTTTCCACAAATATAACATTTTGTCTTAGACTTCTTCCTAGAATATTTTCTTCTAAAGAATCATTTCTTAAATTTCTTGTTGGACTTTTACTTTGAATGAGGGTATCTGAAGTAGTGCTTTTTTTTTTTCTAGAATACTGTAGAGTACATTGGCATTCTTTCTTGCCGCACTTAAATTGCAAATAAGACTTATTGTAGTTAAACTTTGGATTCTGCTTCATTAGCAAGGATGAAAACTTATGTTGTTCACAGAGTTTATCCATAATGGAGAGAGCTAGTTGATAGATTTCTCCAAGAGCAATCTGAGAAAAATCTCTAGATAGAGCATTGAGAGCTTTTGGCAGTTCCAGTTGCATTTCATCAGGAAAAGAGGTGATAAACACCTATTTGAGACTTGGTTGATCATGTCCTCCAAGCATATAAAACTTTTTATACATATTTTCATAATACTTTTAGACGTCTTTCTTTTTCATAAAGCAACACTTCATCTGAAAGTATTCTTCTCTAGCTTGTTTCTTAACTTGTTGATGATCTCCAAGGAAAGTCTAATAGAGAAGTCTTAGAAGTTCAACTGGACTGGGAAGTTGACTAAGCTGGAGTTGTCTATATTCTCTAAGTTTGAGAAACCATTCTCAAAGGATTCTTGTTAATCTTGAGAAGAATTCTTTCAAGATGTCTCTTAAATATGCATTTTCTTTCGTCAGTTATAATTCTAGCTATGCTCCAAATTTAAGAAATCTATTCAACCATTTTTCTAGGGAATATCATCAATTATGAACCAGGGGCCATTCATTGGCTTTGAGAAATAAGAAAAATTGTGATGATTATGAAGATCATGAAGATATTCAGTTTCTTCTTCTTCTTCATGGTCATTAGGGTTTTCTACTTTAGGCTCTTCTGGATTTTCTTTAGGATTCATCATAATAATAGCTGTAATATTCACCATTTAATCACTAGATGGTTCAAAGAGATTTGATTTTGAGACAGATATAGAATCTTCAAGTGAACTTGTACTGGAAGCATAAAAAATGGGATCATAAAGGTTAAGATTTTCTGGGAAAGAAGGATGAAAAAAAGTTGATAACTGGATATTTATCTTTTTGGTTATTCTTTTATGAGGAAGAGGTATTGGTTTTTTCTGGTGAACGAAACCTGATTCTTAACGAAGGAATAGGAGGAGTATGGACTAAAGGTTTTGGATTATATGAGGAAGATGTATCTCTAAAATGTGTTTTGGGATTACCATAAGGTGGTCTTTTGTGGAGATTTTAGGGTTCTTTGTAGAGGTTGAGTGACTTTTTTTGGTTAAATTTTCTTGAAAATATCAGAGGTCATTAGGTAATATTTAGAGTAATCATTGGAAGATGGGTAAGAATATTTAGGTTAAGAGGGACATAAAGGTGATAGGATGGACGAGGGTAGATAGCTTTCATAAATGGTTTCATTCTATTTGTCTTCTCTCCATATCTGCTTTGATATGCTAAATCTAGCTTCTAAGCTGTCTTAATTCCCTATCTCCTTATCAATGAATATTGGACTATATAAGTCTCTTGCTGAGAATTGTCTCAACTTAAATTCAAGCCTGATAATTCTGCTTTGAAGATCATTATATATTTTTTGGATCTAATTAAAAAATTCATCTACTCTAATGTGTAGATACTGTAAGGATGTAGATAAGTTGTCTAGTCTTGTATCAATTCTTCTTAGGATATGATTTTGAGCTTTGGCATTTTGGATTTTCCAGTTTAATACTTCTTCAGTAGCAGTTAGAGTTATTTAGCCATTTGGGGAGACTTCAGTTGCTGAAATAAAAGGCTAAGCTGGTATCCTTCTAGTGGGATCTACTTTCCTTTAAAGATGAGGAAAGTCTTCTTCTAAGAAATTTTGAGATGAAAAAATTCTCAAAGGAATTGGATTTTTCTTTTTATCTTCATCGACCTTTATCTATTGGTTAACAATAATAAAGAATTTCTCCCTTTTTACTTCTGCTTTTAGAGTTTGGATGCTAGTCTCATGAAGAATTCGTTGTTCTGCAAGTTGAGACTCTGCTTCAGTAAGCTTTTTGCTAAAACGTAATCAATCTGAGATTGAGGTCTTTTTTAGTCTTTCTACTAAACAATAAGAAGAATAAGAAGGTTCTTAATCTAAATTATCTTTATGATGATGGTGTAACGAGTCTGAGTAGCATCCTTTCTTTGTAGTTTTATTTTTAGGAAAAGAGAATTGAGGCTCTATTTCTAGGGAACAATTGCAATCTTCAGCACACATAGATGGATTTGCATCCTAAATAAAGTATCCATTGAGATAAGACACATATGACATTAAAGCATCAGGGTAAATTGAGTGAATTGGTAGTCTTTCTCTTTTACTTTTCCTTTTCATGTCAATAGTGATCATTATAGCCTAAGGATCAGGATTATCTATGGGTTGCATCATATTCAGTTATGGAAAAGACGAGAAAATAAAGGATGAAGCAGCAGTTGCTGTAGAGGCGATGGTTGACTAATTGTTGACAGCAGTTCTTGCATTTAAGGAGGTGATAACAACGCCAATTAGAGCTTTTGAATATTTAATGGAGTTGGTATCAACGATTCCAACTTTAGCAATGACTAGGTTCCCTTTTCTGCCATGATAGGTTAGAGTAAGTCTAATGGCACGATGATGGAAATGGGTATAATTTTTCTTTTGCCAAAAATGGATCAGATCAGGAGAAATATGCAAAGGATAATAAAGCTCTTCTTTGATAGCAGGAATAGAGCATTGATTTAACTTGGTTCCTTGTACATATTCTCGAACAGGATTTGAAGGTTGAGAAATTATAGAATGGATTCTTTAGGAAGTGGCAATAGGTTGGCGATGGTAATATCCATAGGGGTTAAGCATAGGAGGGATTTCTCTAATATTTAAAGGATCTTCAAGCTGGGTAATTTCAACAAGGTTATCAATATGATTGGAAAGGATGGATCTACAAGATTCTAGGATGGAGAAAGAATCAAGGGAAGAAAAAGAAGAGAAACATCTAACAAGATTATCTTGATATTCTATATTTATGATATTTCTTCCTTACATTCAAACTCAATAAGAAAGGTAACCATTTCCTCATTTAAGCATAGCTATAAGACTCTGATACCATTCCAGGGCTAGCAAAGCGTGAATATCAGTCTTTACTTTTCCTTTAATTTTTAGCATGCTATCATGCATGCATATCCACTGTAATATGTTTTTTTAATATTTAATTACGTGTTTCACCCAAAAAAAAAGTTACATATATATATGTATATGTTGTAAAGTATACGTTAAAAAGTATAAAATAAAATAAAAAATTTAAATATATACATGAGTAAAGTAAAAATAAGTAAAAAATCAAAATAGATGTTGAGAAAATTGATAAAAATATTTTTTTATTATTTAATTTTATTATCTTAAAATATATTAAGTAATTTATTATTTAGACTTAAAAATAAAAATTAATATATATTTTAATGCAACGATTATACAGAACTTCTAGTTAATTATTATACATAAATTTGGAATATTCTATTAATTATAATATTTAGATTAAAGTCATATATTATAAATTTATATGTTATTTTTGAAATATAATATAAAATATTATTTAATATATTTTAAAATAACAAATTAAATAATAAAAAGTTAATTAACTTTCAACTATTCTATTCTAACTTTTCTCCACTATCTTTAGTTTCTCTCTCTCTTTTCTCTCCCATATTATATTTTTTATTTTTTATTTTTTATTTTTTATTTTATAATATATAATTTGTGAGATCAATGATTAAAAGACTTAAAACTATTATAATATAAAAAAAAGAAATATAAAAAAAGAGAAAGGTAAGAAGTTAAAATAATATTTCTAAAAAATAGGATGTTAAAATACTTTCTATTGTTTAAGTTTATTATTTTAAAATAAAATCATTATTTTTATTTTATTTTATTTTTAAGAATTAAAAAAACTAAAATTGATAATATAGATCCTAATTCATGAAAAACTAAAATTTGGAAGATTAAATTTTTAATTCATGAAAAAAATAGTTGTGCCCATTTATTTAAATTTTTATTATGAGAGGACTCTAGCCTATTCTTGTAACCATAAAGCCAAATTTGTAAACCAAGCATTTAATTCTTTGCTATGTTGTGGGACTCGTGTGATTGTAATAAACAAAGAATCTGGTGTAACGTACAACTACTCATGGTCAACATAGTAGTATCAAAACCTACTCATCAGAAGCTGTCTCGCATGGTACCATAGATGTGAAGAATATATATATATATATATATATTATTACATTTCTTTTTTTTTCCTTTTAAAATTTCTCTCCCAAACACTAAGTTTAAACAGAGGAAGTACTCAAAGATCAATCACAACTCATCTGAGTCACTAAATTCACAGCATAGTTTTAAGACTTGAATTGGTCATTGGGCTGTTAAGAAGTTTGGATGCATTGAATGAACCAATAGGTCATTAAAAAATTAGTTTAACTAGTACACTAACTAAACAAAAAATATAAATAATAAAACTAGTTTTTATTATATTAGAAGTATATATAATATTTCTAATTAAAGAGCTCAGACTAAGTGCTACACATGTGAAGTCTCATTCAGGCCTAAATCATCAAATTTTTTGGCTTAATTTGCTAATTATAATTTTGTATTTATTTTTCTGCAAGTTTTACTATTTTTGGCCCTCTTATTTAAGTTCATTAGTAACTTAATTAGTTTTAGGTCTTGTGCTTTGTTATTTAAAGTCTATTAGTGTTTTAAAACTCTTATTTTTTATTTATTGCTCTAGTTAGTTTGGGCTTAATGTTTACAGGCCTAATAGAGTTTAATTAGGATTAAGTTTAGTGTTTTCTTGACCTTTTAGAATTTCAACCCTAGTAGGAGCTATAGAAACTTTCATAACATGTAAGGCTGGAGTTTTGTTGAATGAATTTTGATTTAGTGCGTTTTCTTCATAAAAACAAGTTGTGTGTGCAAATAAGGGTGATATTCCTTGTTGCATCAAAAGATTGAATCCACTTATCAAAGGTTATTTTATCTTTGTGGCATTTATTCATTCTCTTCTTTTTTGCTCTCTTATCTGCATTTTTAAGAACTAGTTTCTTAAGAGTTCAGTAGGGCATATGAGGGTTTATTTTAAGGTTTTGCTTGTTTCAAAGCGTGTTTAAGCATTTTAGTCTCAATTATAAGCTGGGGTTCTGCATCACATTCACATACAAAAAAAAAAGCTAACTTCACTAATGCTCTTTCTCATTTTCAATTCTCTTTGTTAATAAACAAGTTGGGACTTTCTCTCCAAGCATCTCTAACTTCAGAGGGGGATGAAAGCTTAGTCAATAGTTAATTCAATTGGTCTTAGCAGTTAGTAGCATCAATTCTATTTTAGTTTGTTGTATTAATAAAGCATGTGATAACCACGTGACCTAATGTATTCAACTTGTACATATTTTCCATAAGTTAATGAAATACACACAAAGTTTTCCTAATTCAGTTAGCTCTTTCTTCATGAACTCGTTCAAATCATTAACATAATTTAATCAAAAGAAAATTTTAACCAAGCCTTATTTGACTGGCTAAACCAAATTATCATTAAGATTATTACTATAAACTGACAACACTTACAATTGCACCATGACACATATATATAACTAGCTAATTTGATCGTGCAAAGAAACTAAAAATAGGATTAATAGTAGTAAATCCTCTATACACCTCTACATTATGCCCGCTTATGTATTTGGACTCATCACTAGCCAAATATAATGCAGCTACAGCAACATCCTCTTCTTTCAAAGAAGCCTTTTCAAGATTTGAATAAACACCACGATAACATATTCAAGAGTGAATCGAGAGGGTGTTATCCTACCTCGGTTGGTGGCGGTCCTTTGTATTGTTTGAGTGTAGACACTTTAAAGATAGGATAAACCTTTGAAGATCCTGGTAGGTCAAGTTTGTATGCAACTGCACTTATTTTTGCAGCAATCATAAACGGACCACAGTATTTGTGAGCTAGCTTATAATTTGGTCACGCTTGTAACAAGCAATGCTGATATAGTTGTAATCTGACGAGAACCCAATCTCTAACCTCGAACCTTTTATCCACCTGATTTCTGCCTGCGAATTTCTTAATTTTTTGTTGAGCATCTAGTAGGTATGTCCTCAATGCATCCTACACCTGAGCTCTGTGGATGAGTTCAGAGTCTACTCATTCCATAGAAGAGTTGTCAGGCACATATTCGGGTAAGGGCGATGGATTAAACCTATAAATTGCTTGGTTTGGTGAATGTCCAGTAGTTAAGTGGAAACTGGTGTTATAGTGCAAATTTGGCCTATGATAAAAATTCCATCCATTGGCTTGGTTTGTCCATGATAAAAAGCTCGTATGTATTGCTGCAAACATCGATTGAGAACTTCGGTTTGGCCATTGGTTTGCGGATGGTATGTCGTGCTATAACATAGCATGGTTTCACTATATGAAAACATATGCTTCCAAAAATGACTCAAGAAAATGGGATCACGATCTGAAATGACGGTCTAGGGAAAACCATGCAATTTAACTACTTGATTAATGAACCGGTGAGCCACCACTATCGCTGTGAACCTAGTTGGAAGGCCTTCTAAGTGAGCTTGTTTGGTGAAGCAGTTAATGACCACCATTATCACAATTTTCCTTGAGATTTGAGAAGTGTAACAATGAAGTCCATAGCGACGTCTTCCCATGGTTTTGTTGGAACTAAAATGGGTTACAGCAACCCTTATGGCTTAGTGGTGGGGTATTTCGTTTGTTGGTATGTTATACATTCAGCAACACAAGTGTTGATCTCTTTTCTCATTTTGAGCCAGTAAAATAGCTCGTCTAGCCATTTATATGTCTTCATTTAGCCTGCGTGTCATGCTATAGGTGTGCTATGGAATTGGGTCATCAATTGCTACTTGAGTGCCTTATTATCTGGGACCATGATTTGCCTCTGGAAAAATAGGATTCCATCTTTGACCTCATAATTGGATGTTACATTTCTAGCCTATTGTTGAGATAAGATGTGTTGTATGTCTTCAACCTTTTCGTGTAAGCTATAGAGAGTATTCATCCACATCGGTTGGATGAAGCTTAATGTGTGAAGGAAACTTACAGCAGATTCGTCTGTTGCTTTTGAATCATCCTTTCTTGATAATGTATCTAAAGCCATGTTCATTTTGCCAGAAAAGGTACTCGATGTGGTAGTTGAATCCTAGGAGTTTGACCAAATAGTGTTGTTGTTCCAGCATTTGTATTGTCTAACGCATTAATTCCTATAAGCTGTGGTGGTCAGTTCGAATGGTGAATTTCCGTCCGAGGAGATAGTGGCGCCATTTCATCACAGCTTGAGTAATGACGTACAATTCCCGAACATAGGTCGACATGACACACATCCTGGTGTTTAATTTTTTTACTAAGGAATGCTATCAGTTGTCCTAATTGAGTGAAGACTGCACTTATGCTTAAGGAAGAAGCATCAATTTCAAAAATAAACTTCTAGTTAAAGTCTGGTAAGGGCAGTACCAGTGCTTTGGTCATTTTATTTTTTAAACTATTAAAAGCAGTTTGAGCTTCTGATGACCATGCAAAAGCATTTTTCTTAAGCAACTCTATCAATGGTTAATTTGCATGTGCATAGCTTTGTATGAATTTTTGATAGTATCCCATTAGACCAAAGAAACCTTGCAGTTGCTCGACGTTGTGTGGTACCGGCCAATCCATCATTGCATGAATCTTTTTTGGATCTGCGCACAGGCCTTCCTCGCTGATTATGAACCCCAAACACTTTACTGCAGGTTGCCAAAAAACACACTTTGTTGCCTTGGAAAATAGTTTATGCTATCGTAAGTGTTGACAACATGGGTTCTAAATGTTACAAATGATGTTTCATAGAGGCACTATAAACCAGAATATCATCAAAGAACATTGCAATAAACCTTCGCAAGAATGGTCAAAATACTTAATTCATCAGCACTTGAAATGTGGACGGCATGTTCGTTAACCCGAAGGGCATGACCATAAACTCATAGTCGCCTTGGTGCATTCGAAACATTGTTTTATGGATATCTTCCTTGCTTACTTGGACCTGATGGTACCCAGCACACAGGTCTAATTTGGAAAAGATCTTAGTTCCATGTAGTTTATCAATAATTTCATCGATTGTTGGAGACAAAATTTATCCTTCACTATGATGTCGTTTAATGCTCTATAATTGACACAGAAATGCCAAGTCTCATCTCGTTTTTTAACTAGTAACTGGGGGATGAGAATATACTCTGAATATCTCGAATGATTCTGGCTTGCAGCATCTTGGTCACCAATCTCTCTATTTCATCTTTCTAAAAATGGGGGTATCGATACGGGTGTATGTTAACTGGCTTAGAATCTAGAAGTAAATTTATGTAATGATCGATAGTTTGGTTGGGTGGTAATTCTTCTGGATCCTTAAACACATCCTAGTAATGTGCTAATACTCCTTAAATTTCAACGGGTAACTCTTCGAAATTGGTCTTAATCTCAGTACGAGCTCCTTCTATGTGAAATAACGTGCTTACTGCCTGCATTCTAAATAACCGATGCAATGATTGATTCTAAAGGGGTTGATTGTGCATCATACCTTCACCCTTCAGCTGAATGTTTTTGTCTTTCCACCAAAATTCCATTACCAATTCACGGTAATCGGTGATGACCTTCCCCAACTGCTCTAACCATCGAATACACAGAACTATGTCAGTACCTTGTATTTCTAGCTAATATAATTCTGTTTCAATTGATACTTGCTGCTTGATACGATTGCAATAAAGTTGTTGGTCACTTCCTACCAACACTTGGAACTCGGTAATTACCTCCCCCTTTAACTCCAACTTCTTAGCCATCTTTGTTTTAATGAAGTTATGGGTGCTACCATTATCGATTAACACTTTGATAGTAGTTCCATTGCAGGTGCCTTTCATTTTTAGGGTACTGGGTTGATACATTCCAATAAGAGCATTTAAGTTGATTTTAGAAACCATGTGTCTTTGTTTTGTCTCGTCATCCATTTCATGCTTCTCTCCTTCCTTCTTCCCTTCCTCTAGAAGCTCGTCGAGCTCCTCGGGTTGAATCATCATAAAAAATGAGGACTTGCAGCAATGATTAGGATTGTAGTTTTTGTTGCAGTAGTAGTATAAGCCCTTTTCCTTTCGCACGCTCAACTCTGCAGCCTACATCCTCTTGTAGACCGAAGTACTATTATGTTATGAAGCAACAGATGCTGACCCCAGATTACCCGCAGTGCTGGAACTATTCTTGGAAAAACTACTTCCAATATTGGTTCTTATTATGTTGGATGGCGGTGGCTTAAATCCTAAGAACATAGTTGCTTGTTTACTTATTGTCTGTCAAAATATTTGTTGCATCTTCTGGTACTTCCGTTCATACATTTTGGCCAACGATATTGCCTGAAAATACGAATTTGATTGTGCCATCAACAATTCATACTTGAGGTACTCCTGAAGACCTGCGGTGAATAGATTCACTAGCTAAGATTTTGAGAGACCAGTTACTCGAGTGGATATCTCCTTAAATTTTGCCTGGTATTCATCCATCGTTCCCTCTTATTTTAGCTCCTTTAGAGCTCCTTTTGGATTATTCTACAAAGTTGATCCAAATCTCAACAAAAGCACATCCAAAAAGTTACCCCAGCTGTGAATAAAATCATTCCTAGTGATCCATTTATACCAGGAGTATGCAGGACCACTCATGTGGAAGGAAGTGATTTTCATTCTTTGTTCTATCGAGGTGCGATAAACATCAAAGAACTTTTGAATTTTAAACACCCATTCTTCCACTTCTGTATCATCAAACCTTGGAATTTCCAACTTCAAACCTCTATCAAACCAAACTCCTAGTCTCTGTAACTTGTTTCTCCTTCTTCTTGATCCACTCGTATCCCGTATTCTTGTGAGTTATTTGTTGATTTGTTAGATGCAAATATACGTAGCAAACTCTCCATATGTTGAAGTGATTATCTACATTCTTGTACAAAACCTTCAATCGTTACAACATAGTCTTCCATGGCTCTTTGGGATTGCTAAAGATTAATGGTTAGCTCTCGCCCTTCTTGCAATGCCTCCTCCAAGCACGCAAACCTTATTCCTTCGGCCATCCTTTTAATGAAAGCACCAATGATAGGAACCTTAGGTAGCGCAAGTTTACTCTGAATAATGGAGCATATTAAGAAACGTTCTTTGTACAGAATTACATACACAAAGAAATTGCAAGAGACTATGACAATGCTCTCTATTCGAGTTGGAAGCTACACCCCTCGACCAACGTCATCTTTCTATTATCTAGCTCTCCCCTCCTTTTCTATTCTTTTATTCCCTTCCCATAACTAACTCTGCACGTTGAAAGATTCCTTTCGTTATACGTACATCTCATACATGTTTGTTAGACTTTATAGCTCACTCATACCCAAAACTTCCTTTGCCATCTGCATGGATCCCACACTCTCCTCCTCTTCGTTCTGTAGTATTTGGGCTTTTGTATCAAGGCTTCTTAAATGATAATCCTTGGTCCAAATCGGTTGATGCCTGACGTGGCCTTTCTTCTCTTTCACTACTTGGTCTGCTGGCCTACTTGGATCACTGCTGTTTTAAGGGTGGTCATCATTCATAACAGATATTGATTTGTCTGCTCATGAAATTAACATTAGAACCAACTCTTGCATGTTATCAAATTTATATCAAAACCTATCATCTTTACTAGTTGTGACTCTCTTTATTACTTCTTGATATTAATTTGATGACATGCAAAACATATATATACTAAGTCAAAATAAGGTGTCCAGATTTTCTGTTTGGCACTTTTAGCGGCGGTTTTTTCCGCTGCTAAAATTTACTGCAACAAAAAGTATTGCTACTATTCAAACAAAAGTTATAGCAGCAGTAATATTCGTTGCAGTAATATTAAAACACACTTTAGCAGCGAAAAAAACCGCCGCTAAAGGTGCCAAGAGATGTACCAAGCAGAAAATCCAAAATCCAAAACAAGTGGTCTTGAACTCTAAAATATGCATGATAATTTTTCTTCTTTTTTAATTTGGTCATTGCTTAATTAATAAAAATTAATATAGTTCTAAAATAAAATAATTATATATATATTAATGATCAAAATTAATAACTACATATATTAATATAATTGTACATCACGTGAGCTTAGAAAGTGTTCAAAATATCTTTGTTAATAAAAACAGTTGAAACTAATTTGAAAGATTAAGTCTTTAATTCATGAAAAAAATAGTTGTACCCATTTATTAATATCAAAACGTACTTATCAGAAACTGTCTCGCATGCGACCATAGATGTGAATCTTATTAGATGGCGTCAGTTGGCGCATCAATAATTTCCATTGGCCGCATCTTGCAATCTTTCGCCATCTCACCTTCTTAGCATCTCCCGCAAGCTCTCTCTATCAAAGTTAAATTTTATTAATTTTTTAATTATATTTTTGGGGTCCCCATTCCTCATCTTTATCCTGTGCAGATGCCATCCCTCACACTGACTTGTCTGCTCATAAAATTAAATGCACGTCAGAATTATGAAAACGAAATTAGGAGTAGAGTGACTTGAATTTATGAACTCTTAACTGAGTGTTTAAAAAATTAATAAAATGTAATAAATTATGATGATTTACTGATTATATTCGATTAAAAAAATTTTATTAAAATTTTAAAATAATTTTTATAATAAAAATAATATTATAATTTTTATCATTTAATCTATATCATTTTATTAATAATATAATAATATTTAAAAAATCGAAGAGTAAAGACTGAAAGTGATATATATATAACAAAACCCCGCGACCAAGACCTGAAAGGAAAAGTACACACCGAAAGTCACATAACAAAACACTAAACATACAGTACGTTTTGAATGTGATCAAATTAATATGAACACGCACCATGTATATTCTGATGCACACGAAATCTTTAGTTATTATATATAATTGTTATAATGCTTTAGTTATAAATCTCTGGATTAAAGTCATAAATTATGTAAAAATATGAATTTTAAAAATATATGAAAAAAGAGAAGTTAAAATATATGTCTAAAAATGGGAAGTTAAAATACTTTATATTACTTAATTTTATTATTGTAAAACATAATCATTATTTTATTATTTTATATTTAAAAAATTTTCAGATTTACTTCAATCGTGTATATAAAAAGGGTTTCTTGAGGTAGGAATGGCATCCATCTCTCATTGCCAATCTATCTCCATTCAAACTTATTGTAGAACAAGGTTCCACAAGATGGCTCTGAGTTTAAGCTTTGCCAGGGAAACTACAAATCAGGTTTCTCCTCTCACATTTTAATCATTTCTTGCCTTCCCTTCTAATTTCCTCTTTATACATATATGCTACCTTGGTTTTATTAATTAGACATACATTAAAGCATAATTCTAAAGTCATTCATTAAAACTATAATTTCTAGGGAAAATTCCATTATACCCACCCTAAATTTTGTATTGCAATGTCCTCCCCTCTTTTCATCTATAAAAATGCACTTCACTCCTTGATTTATTAGTCAAATTAATTAAAATAATCTCTCTACAGTCTAAATTAGATGTTAAAAATGACTTATTTTTGTGTGAAAAGTACTAAAATATCATTTACATATATAGTTTAACACTTATTATAGGAAAACTGCACTTGCTCACTTGGATTTTGCCTCCAGTTGTAATGCCTTCAATGTTCCTCTAAAATCCTGCTCTTAAACTAAGAAAATTGTGTATAAAAAACTAGCTAAGTTTGAATTTTATTTAAAATTTTTGTTTTGGTAAAATTACAATTTTAGTCCCTTAAATTTGACTCAAATTTTAGTTTTGTCACTTAAATTTAATTAATTTCATTTTAATCCTTTAACTTTAAAAAGGTAATCAATTTTTTTCATTTCTAACATTGTTAATTTACTTAAATAAAAGTATTGACTTAGAGTTAATTTTAATATCGCTACGTTATATTATCAATCTATTAAATTTGAATGTAAAAAAAATAACAAATCTCCAAATTTAAAATTTAAAATTTAAATTAAGTACTTATCAAATTTAAATTTAAATGTAATGTTGCCTCTAAATTTGTTATTGTTTTACATTTAAGATTAATAAGTTGATAATATTAATAATATGTTATAGAGATATTAAAATTAGTTCAAACTCAACATTTTATATTAAATAAATTAAAGGTGTTAATAATTAAAAAAATTTTGATTGATTTTTGAAGTTAAGAGATTAAAGTAAAACCAATCAAACTTAAAGGATAAAAATAAAATATTGAAATTATATTTAAGAAGCTCACAAAGTTTTTTTTTTCTCCAATCTTCCTTTACATATAATGTGAAATTAAATTAAGAAAGAGAATAAAATAAATCATTTGATAAACATATATTTATTAAATTTAATTATAAAAATAATTTTTTAATAGTTAGTATTATTTATTATATTATATTTATTCATGTTTATCTTGGTATTTGTAGAATTAACCAAGTTCCGGCTATATATTGTTTGTCAAATCAAATCAAATTCTCATTTTTACTTAATCACTAAAATGCGACATACATGACTGAATATGTTTCCTTTAGGTACTTTTCGCAGGAAATTCTTGTGTGAAGGAAGTCAGACTAAATAGACCTGGAAAGCTCAATAGCCTTAATCAAGAAATGGTTAGTTTTTTGTTCATTTTTTAAATATATACACACACACACACACACAGCGATGACCTGAGATCTGTTTAAATTAAAATATCAATGGAACAAATAGATCTAAAACTTAAAAGATTGAGTAATTTAATAATCAGACTAATTTTTATCTTAAAAAGTATGACAGCTTAAGTTATTAATTAGAACTACTTGAAATTTGGAAAAAAGAGGATAAAAACCTTATTTACTTGGTTAAGAAAACTTCAATGCAATATATGTTACATAAGGAATTGTTAGATACCTACTTATTAAGTGCTAACTTAATTGTAAAAATTATCCATTTGTCATTTTCTGATTACAAAATTTAACAACAAAAATATCAAATTTACACTTAATTTTTTTTAATTGTAAGAAGAAAGAAAACTTTTTTTACTTTTCACTAAAAGTAGAAATAATTTTTTTAAAATAAAAAATATATACCCCATTTAAAATCATCAATTGTCTATTTTTTTACCTATATTCTTTTGATGATAAAATGCACTATTTTGAAAGATTTTTCAAGCATATTAAGATTAAAAAATGCTTATAAATTTTATTTTCACATGCTCACTATTTCTAAATTCTAAAACTCTATT
The DNA here is from genome assembly GCA_031216115.1 of Senna siamea. NCBI lineage: Eukaryota > Viridiplantae > Streptophyta > Magnoliopsida > Fabales > Fabaceae > Senna > Senna siamea. The sequence goes on along the minus strand of CM062354.1, from coordinate 31,347,536 downwards.
GCATGGGCTTAGAATAAATTTATTTTTAAAAAAAAAAAAAAGTTATGTGCTACCACATTTGTTAGCAATGTTTTATCTTAACATTTTTAATTCTACAAAATTTAGTTTCAAGTCTGATATGATTTGGAGAAGAACTAGACTTATATTCAATTACTTATATTTTTGTTATTAAGTTCTTTAATCAAAATAAAGTATATGAAATTTTTTAAAAAAAAAATTGTGAAAAATATGAATTATATAAATCATATACTTGTTAATCTTTAATTGAAAAACCTGATAATGAAGATATAAAAATTATACTTAAATTTTTTTTTTTTAGAGAAACCTAAATTTTCAGTATGAGTTTGTTTACTATTGCATCGTACCCATAATCATCCATAGTTTTCACCTAAAAAGTTAGGTGCCATTAACTATCGTTTTACTTGCGAAAGTAATGTTTCATGGAGGGTGTTGTTTCATTTCCTTAAATCTTCTATTTGCAGATTAATCAAATGACAAAGAATTTAACATTGTATGAGAATGACCCATCAGTCAAACTTGTGGTTTTAAAGGTAAATATAAATGGAATTATTTCTCATATTCTTTCATTAATTTGTGGGACTTAAAGTAATTTCCTCGATGAGGCACAAACTTTCTGGTATGTTCAAATTTCATTTTCTTTACTAAAAACAATTGATCTCATCTTTATAAAAAAAAATGCCAAGTAAGTTTAGTAATAATTCTTTTATATATGTCCAGGGTAATGGAAAAGCTTTCTGTGCTGGTGGTGATGTGATATCAGTAGTTTCTTCTTCACTCGCAGGTATATACTTTGACAAAAAAAAAATATATAATTAAGTAATTCAATGATCAACAAGAAATTATTATATGAAATTTAACATATTTTCTCTTGAATCATGTTTATTTGGAGAATGGAACCAGGACACTGGACTTATCCTGCGAGCTTTTACAAGAAACAACTCTCTTTAGATCACTTAATAGCCACCTACAAAAAGCCTGTGGTGAGTTATAATTAATTAATTAATTGTCAATTCCAAAATTCTTTGCTTATTCTAATTTAAGTTTGAGTTTTAAATATTTATGTTGCATATATAAATATATACATACATGAAAGGTGTCTCTCATTAATGGAGTTGTCATGGGAGGAGGAGCTGGCTTATCCATGAACACAAGATTCAGGGTTGTCACTGAAAAAGCTGTACGATCTTTTTTTCTTTAGGTCTTTCCAAAATTATTATAATTAATTATAATTGAGGTATTAAATTAATTTTCAAAGTGTGGATGGATATATAATTATATTTTCATAGGTATTTGCTATGCCAGAGGCATCTAGAGGACTTCATCCAGATGTGGGTGCATCTTACTTCCTCTCAAGGCTTCCTGGCTATTTTGGTATATATATATACATATATATATTGTATTCTATATAAATCTTTCATCAGTTATAATATAATTAATAGACAAGTATATATTATAATGGTTTTAATTTATAGTAATTTTTATTAGTTTTAATTATATTCTCCACTTTATATATGTACAGGAGAGTACTTAGGGTTAACAGGAACACGTTTGAATGGAGCAGAAATGATTGCATGTGGCCTTGCAACTCATTTTGTCCCTTCAAAGGTATAACTTTACACACACACACACACACACAAAATATTAATTAATTGTTTTGCAATGGAATTATGATGTGACTTTGACATATATATGTTTCCTTTTGTGCAATAGAAGTTAAGCTTGCTGGAAAATGCCTTACAAGCTGTCACAACTTCAGATACATCAGTAATTGCTACATTTATAGATGAGTTTACAGAAATAACTCATGTCAAGGATGATAGCTACTTTAGAAGGTATTTATGTAAGGCTCTTCTTATATATATATGAACAGAAACAACAAACTCTTTTATCATTAAGTGGGGTTGAGTATATAAATTAAACAATGTTAATATGTACAATCTTTATTTATTTCTTCAGTTAGATTATTAATAGTTATATTTATTCTAATAATTTTTTTATTATTTTCTTTGGTCTTTCTCTACCTCTAGTTATTTGACTATTTTTTAACTAATTAACTTTTCATACAAAAGCCTCTAATAGTCTCGTTTGTTTATGATCAAACTACCTAAGATGCATTTTTACTAACTTTTTTATAATAAGTATTACCTCAACTTTTTCTCTAATTAATGCACTAATTCTTCCTTTATAGTGTGATTGTCCATCAAACGCAATATTCTGATTTTTGTAACATTAACTTTTTATTGTCCAACATTTAGTACCATAAAATAATACAAGTTTTATAGCTATACGATAAAATTTTTCCTTAATATTGAATGATATTTTTCTATCACAAATAATACTTGAGGTCTACCTCCATTTCATTCACTTAGTTTAAACTCTATGATTTATGTTTCTCTCTATTTCTCCATTATTTTGCATTATTGTTCTTGAATACTTAAAACTTATGACTTCTTGTATGGAATGATCTCCAAGTTTCACCTATACTCTATAATCAATGTCTCTTTTACTAAATTTACATTTCATATATTCCGTTTTGCTTTTACTTATAGAGAATTCGTATGTCTCAAAAGCTTGTCTCCACTTCTCTAATTTTCTGTTTACTTCTTCTTTGGAATCACCAACTAAGGACTATATCATCAGAAAAAGCATACACATTGATGCTACCTCTTGAATATGTTCAGTGAGCATATCTAATACCAAATTAAAAAGGTAAAGGCTCAAAGCTGAATCTTGATGTAGTCCTACGGTTATAGGAAAATATTTTGTGGTTCCACTTTGTGTTCCCACGCAAGTCGTAAACCCCTCATACATTTCTTTGATTACTTAAATATAAGCTACACAAAATCATTTCTTTTCTAAAGCCTTCCATGATACTTCTCTTAGTAATCTATCATATGTCTTTTCTAAATAAATGAAAACTATATATAGATCCTTATGAGATGTTTGATATATCTCAATCAATCTTTCTAATAAATATATTGCCTCTAAGGTTAATCTCACTAATATGAAACCAAATTGATTTTCTGTCATTTGCATGTCTATTAATCTCAATCTGCACTCAACAGCCTTTTCCCATAACTTTATAGTATGGATCATGAGCTTGATATCCCTATAATTTGCACAATTTTCTATATCACCCTGGTTCTTATACACTGGAATATTAAAATAATTTTCCTCCGTTCATTCGACATCTTCTTGGATCTCAATATCACATTAAACAACTTTATTAACCAACTTACACCTTTACTTCCTAAACTTTTGTACACTCAATGGGTATATTATCAAGTTCTAATGCTTTGGCATTATCCATTCTCTTCAATGCTTGTACTACAAACTCTTGGATTCTTCAGTACAAACTATAATTAAGATCCTCATCTTTAATACTTAGTCTATCTACTTGACAAGTAGACATGTGTCATTCATTAAAAAGTTTGTGAAAGTAATTCTTCCATTGTTCTTGAATATCTAGTTGCCTTACCAAGATATTACCTTCTTCATCCTTAATATATTTCACTTGGTCTATGTCTCTTTTCTTTCTCTCCCTACTTTTTTCCAGCTTGAATATTCTTTCCTCCCTATCTTTGGTTCCCAAGGATTGATATAATGACCCTTCATAAGCTCTATTACTTGCCTCCAACATTGTCTTCTTGATGTCTTTATTAGCTACTTTATATTTCTCCTAATTTTCATTATTTCTATTTGAGTCCCATAATTTATAGCACTCTCTTTTCACTTTAATCTTATCTTGTACATTTTCATCCCGCCACCAAGATACTTTCCCATTTCGTCTAAAACCTCTTTTTATACCCATCATTTTTTTTTGCGACATTCCTAATCCCTTTAGTCAGTATTCCACATGTAGTTTGCATATTCTTGTACTTCACAAATCTTCTCTTCCAACACTTTTATCTTGAAACTCTCATATGGTTCGCCATTCAAATACCACCACTTTTATCTTGACATGAATGTCCATAACCAAGACCTTATGTTGAGTAGGTAAGATCTTTCCAAGTATGACATTACAGTCAATGCAAAGTTTTCTATATGATTTTCTTATAAAAAAGAAATTGATTTAGGAACTTGTCGCTTCACTCTTGTACGTGATAAGGTGCACCTTTATCCTCTTTCTAAAACACATGTTGGCTCTAGTGAAGTTAAAAGCTAAAGCAAAATCTAAGAGTTTTTTACGCTTTATTTTTACCTCTCTGATGCCATGTTTTCCATGAACGCCTTTATATCCTTTAGCTTCACTTTGCACATACCCAGATGAATCTCTTTCTAATAAAATCTTCTCTCCTAATGATATTCCCTATATTAACCCTTCTAGGTCCTCCCAAAATTTATTCTTATTATATTCTTTAATTCTACTTGTGATGTATAAATACTAATAACATCAAAAGGTGTCCCGATCCATTAAGAGTTTTAAAGCAATTATCTTATCTCCTATTCTTTCCATATTCACTACCTTTTACCTCCACTCTTCATCTACGATTATCCCTACTCCATTCCTAACTTTTGACTTGCCAAAGTTCCAAAGCTTAAAATTGAAAATGGCTAATTCTCTTGCCTGATTCCTTACTTTTTGTCTCTTGTAGTCAAATTGCATTTATTTTTCTCCTAATCATATTGTCGACTGTGTCCCAAAATGTAATATACTCTTATGGACTAACTTATTTACCACACCTATCCACAAAAATGTGAAGGCTCTTGCTTATTTTTCACTGCATCTAGGTGTTGATGTAGTGACTCTTGCTCATTTGACACTATACTTGATCCATACGTCACATTACTTTTGGGCAATGACTTAGCATTAATATGTTCACGTCTTTGATCTTTATTCATAAATATTTAACTAATTTTTATGTTGACTGTCAACTACCTAATGCAACCCTCCTCTTTTATCCAGGCTTGGGACCAACTATAAAAGTTAAACTTAACATAGATAGCGTTGGCTCTTCTTATATAGAAATTTTTTAAAAAATATTTTACATAAATTTGAAGAAAAATTAAGAGTAAAGAATTTGATCTCTTTAAAAATCGATTCCTTCATAGTTAAGCCCATGTGTATATCTATGCTTCTCTTAGCAAATTGTTGACACAATATTATTGTGCTTTCCATTTTATTTGATTCCTTTTATTGTATTTTATGTGACATACTGAGAGTAAGATTCTGTTTTTGGACAAAAAAGACTGCACACAATTAACAAATGTTTCTCACAAGGGACTGTTGAGGAAATAGTCCGATCCTTGGTAAGTATATCTTTTTAAATTGAAGTTTTCTTTTTTCTTCTTATAAAAATTAATTCCTGAATACTATAATTAGTTAAGACTTGAGAATATTGTTTGGACTATATATATATATATATATATATATGGATGATATAATTTCAAAATTTTCCAGGAAAATGAAGCAGAAAATGGAGCAGAAAAGTGGATAACTGATGCTTTAAATTACATGCGTTCAGCTTCTCCCACAAGCCTTAAGATATTTCTTAGATCAGTAAGTATGAAACAAAATATGTATTATTTATTACAAATTATAAGTAAATGGGGATCTCGAATTACTGAGAAATTGAAATGCATATATAATATATAATTTGATGGTTTATTAGATCAGAGAAGGGCGAGTACAGAACATTGAACATTGTCTTTCTCGAGAGTACAATATTAGCTGCCACTTCTTAAGAGGAACTGTCAACTATGATTTCTATGAGGTAACAAAACATTATGAGAACAATTCCAATTCGGCATAAACGTTTCATTTCTTTTTATTAAGTGAGATTACTCTATTTACGTGATAAATGAGAAGCGATAATCTTTTTAATGGTTAAATTAGATTAAATAATTAAGATTAAAATATTATTTTAAATATCACATCACTATCACATAATATATTTTAAACTTGACATAATTATTAAAATAATATTTTAATTTTAACTGTTTAATTTAATTTAATGATTAAAATTTTTTTTAAGTACAATGTTAATGTATTTACACAATTATCTAATTATACAACTCAATTAATGAATGTGGTACTATAACTTAACTCTGTATCGAGCTTCTATTTAATTTATCACTTTTTTTTTATTTTTAATTATACAACGCATGCACTTCTCAGGGTTCAAGAGCGAAGCTATTTGACAAAGACAACAAGCCCATGGTAAAAGATCATACCATTCATTATCAACTCTCGTGTGTGTGTGTGTGTGTGTGTGTGTGTGTGTGTGTGTATATTGCCTAACGATTTTTGTTGCTTTTAATTATTAATGATTAATTTGTGTATTTGAACAAGTGGGATCCTCCAAAGCTAGAGTTGGTTAGCGAAGAAATGGTGGATCAATTCTTCAGAGAGGTTGATGATGAGAACTGGGAGTGCCTGCAACTTCCTAATAGATCAAAATTACAAAGCAAATTATAGAAAATTAAATCCATTATAATTAATTGTGTGCCTAATAAAATTGTTGAGCATTTCTGAATTGTGTTGTAATATAATATATATGAAAATTATATTTATAATTTGGGAAACTTGGAATTAAGGTCTTGTGTTGTTACCCCTGATAATACATTTTTGAGTAGTATTACCCATCAATATATATATTGAACTACACCTAATTATAATCAAGAAAAAGTATCTTGATCCCACCTCTCAAAGGCTTTTAAAAACTAAAGGGATCTCCATTGTAAAAAGATCTACCGGTCTGCTTCATAATACACATCTATTCTTTCTATTCTTTTCATCCCATCTCACTATTAGAAAAAATTAAATTTGTGACGAATTTTTGTGATCAATCAAATGTCTGTCACTAAACTAATAAAATAATGATAGATTTGTGACAGACAAATTAAAAGAAGTTTTCATTTTTTTTTTTGCCACTATTATGACATTTCGAATTGCCACTTCCAGAACTTTGGTTGCCATTATGATGCTTCATACGCCATTTACATTGTTTTGATAACTATTTTTAATATTCGGATAAGTATTCTGGACATTTCAATTTTCGATCGCCATTTATGTTCACCCACCCGAAACCTTGTGGTAAACAACCTTATTCTTTGGACTTAGTGGAATCAACTCCGAATCAATCCCATTCTGAACTCAAGAAATATTATTTTCTACTCTTTTTATGATCATTCGACATCTATTTGATGATAGAAACTTGGTAATTTCATGACTGTATAGTCATTTGTTGCACTCTACATGCCTGGAGTTTTAACTCATTCAAGTCCTTTGAAGCTAGTATAAGGCACATGGGCATAAAATACTATTATGTATTTTTCCTGACACATTGTACTCTTGTGAGATTCAATATAGGTTTTTTACCCTAACTCCCATGACAGTTAGGTATGTATTTTTCTTTCTGTCCCACCTATAAATTTTTTTTTTTTTTTTACTTTTCAATGCAAACTTGTGAACACCAAAAACGAGTCCAGATTAGACTAGTGGTTATCAGCCACGAGTCCAATCTGACGTTGCAACTTTTCATTCTATTATTTTTTAACATTTGATAAAAAGCACTTATATAAGTATTAAAAATTAAAAACTACTTTCTCAAAACATTTATTATTTATATTAAATAAAAAAACTTAATATCCTTACAAATATATATTTATAAAACATAGAATAATTAATATAAGAAAATATTTCAGATTAGAATAATTAATTATTATATTTTTTGAATATATATTTTTAATGTGATATTCAATATTTTTTATTTGATATAAATAACCAATTTTTTTTTAAACTATTTTTTTAATACTTATAGCAGTGGTTTGTACCGCTGCAAATGATTAAAAATTTTAAAAAAATTGCAATGGCAAATTGGACTCGTCGAGTTATGGTTGACAACCACGAGTCTGTCTAGACTCGTTTTTGGTATTTCCGAATTCGCACTGAAAAGTTTTTTAAAAAATATATTTTAATATAATCACAAATAGAAAAATACAAACCTAGCTATTATGATCTGAAATTTAAAGATACAGTTAGGATAAAAAATTAGGGATTACAATGGATGGATATCCTGTCATTTTTTTATTATCTGCATCTGTATTTGTTTAAAATATCTGATATCTGAATTTTAACTATTTGCATTTGCATTTTTTTACTATCTCGCTTCAAAATATCTAATATTTGAAATATTCAAAATATCTAAAAAAAGTAATGAATAATGTATATTGAATATTAGATATCCTATAATTAAGCAATCTACCCAATATTCATATAATAAAAAAATTTTAAATAGTATAAAAGGCTATAAAAAATACTTTACAATAAAAAAAATTTGCATAATTACCAACACAGTCAATAGTATGCATCACAGGGAGGAGGTTATGGAGGTCGAAACTCATCCAGAGGAAATTACCAAGGAGGGAATTATCAGGGTAAAGGCAGATCACGTAGAGGAAGGGCATGGCAAGGTAACAAACCCCAATGCCAAGTTTATGGGAAACTTGGACATATTGCCATCAACTGCTATCACCATTTTAATCAGTCCTACAATATGAATACACTCACCCAAGCACTTAATCAGAACGAAAACAAGACATTCACTCCTAATGCACCTGCTGAAGCGCTCCTGGCTACCCCAGAAACACTTGTAGATGAAGCTTGGATTGCAGATAGTGGTGCATCTAATTATCTCACAAATAATGTCTCAAACTTGCAACTCAAAGCTCCATATGAGGGTGAGGAGCTAATACATATAGCAAATGGTACAGGTTTGAATATTGCTCACGTAGGAAACTCTGAATTGCATACTCCTTCAAGAACAATTAAGCTAAATTAAATTCTTCATGTACCTGATATATCTAAAATTTTGCTAAGTATTTCCAAATTCGCTAAAGATAATGAAGTATATTTTGAGTTTCATCCTAACTCTTTTTGTGTTAAATCTCAGGTCAATCACCTTCCTCTACTCAAGGGTAGGCTTCATCAGGGACTTTACATGTTTGATAGCCTAAACATCCAGCCTGTCAATACTTCAGTTCCCACTTCATCAACTCCGTCAACTTATTCAGCAACATCTCAAAACTCTCCTAGTCAGTTTGGCATTTGGCATTGTAGACTAGGACACCCATCCCCTTCAATTGTAAGGGCTGTATTAAAGTCCTGTAACATTTCAGAATTGAATAAAGGATCTCAATTTTTTTGTCAATCCTGTTGTATAGGAAAATTGCATGCTCTTCCTTTTCCTTCTTCACCTATAGTATATGCAAAACCACTAGAGCTAGTATACTCTGATCTATGGGTCAAGAAGTATAGATACTATGTCTCCTTCATAGATGCCTATTCCAAATACACCTGATTATACGTCCTAAAATCAAAATTAGATGCATTTGATACTTTTAAACTATTTAAAGTACAAGCTAAACTTCAACTTGATTCAAAGATAAAAGTCCTTCAAAGTGACTTTGGTGGTGAGTATTGTTCATTCTCCACTTTTCTCCAAAACCATGGTATCCATCACAGACTAAGTCATCCTCATACCCACCAACAAAATGGTTTAGCCGAGCAAAAACATAGACACATAACTGAAACAGGCTTGTCTCTATTAGCCAATGCTTCTCTACCATTAAAATATTGGGATGAAGTATTTATCACAGTAGTTTACCTTATCAATCACCTCCCTACTCTTGTTCTAAAAAAATTTACATCTCTTCAAACTCTCTTTCACACAAAATCCGATTATACTTTTCTAAAAGTTTTTGGTTGTGCCTGCTATCCCTTGCTTCGCCCCTATAACACACATAAGTTTGATTTCAAGTCTTCTAAATACACTTTTCTTGGTTATAGCAACACTGATAAAGGATATAAGTGTCTAGACAGTTCTGGTCATTTGTATCTCTGTAGAAATGTTGTTTTTGATTAGTCTAGTTTTCCCTTCAAAGATGTAAAGACTCAAACAGCCTCAATTTCTTCTTCTATGTCTATTTCTGTACCTAGTATTCCTATTTTACCCACTAATGCAATTTAGAGTCCTGTGAACAATATTACTACTTTGTTGCCTATGCATCCTTTTATTCTACAGGTACTTCAACAAGTACACTACCACTTTCTTCTAATGCTATGCCTCCTTCTACACTACCAACAACCACAAATGTGCATCTTATGGTGATTAGATCAAAGTCTGGTGTGTTTAAGCCTAAAATATTTCTTGCTCAAGCTGAACCATCTTCTTCCAAATAAGCATTGACTATTGCACAATGGAAAAACAATGGAAGAAGAATTTAAAGCTATTCAAGAAAATGAGACTTGGTCTTTGGTCCCTCTACCTGCAAGAAGAAAACCCATAGGCAACAAGTGGGTTTTCAAAATAAAATACAACCCAGATAGCTCTTAGTAAGCACAAAACCCGTTTAGTTGCACAAGGCTTTCATCAACAACTAGGCTTTGATTATTCTAAAACCTTTAGTCTTGTTGTTAAGCACACAACCATCCGAATTATGCTTACAATTGCTCTTGCTAAGTGTTGGCATTTGCATCAGTTATACTTTAACAATGCTTTTCTGAATGGTGATCTTACTGAGGAAGTTTATATGACACAACCTATTAGGTTTGAACACAATAATAAGCAACTTGTGTGTAAGCTTCACAAGGTACTATATGGATTAAAACAGGCACCTCAAGCCTGGTTTCAGAAGTTAGCATCTACGTTGGTCGAGCTTGGGTTTCATTCTGCTAGATGTGATCATTCCTTGTTTATTAAGGTAGTTAGGAAGGTTACTCTCTTTGTACTTATATATGTTGATGATGTGATTCTCACGAGGAGAAGCATGGCAGCTATACATGACTTGGTTACCAGACTTCACTCAATATTATCATTAAAAGATCTAGGTACCCTTCATTACTTTTTGGGCATTCAAGCACATTCACTTCAGGATGAGAAACTTTTACTTACACAGTGTAAATATATCCATGATTTGCTGGCTAAGGCTGACAGGATGTAAGCATCTCCTCAAAATATTCCTATAACTTCTAGACTTAAGCTTATAACATCATCTTCATTGGAAGATTATCATGATCCTCAGAAGTATTACTTTATTGTAGATGCTCTTCATGCAATCAACAAAGTGTGTCAATTTATGCATTGTTCAAAACAAACCCATTGGCAGGTAGTCAAAAAGATTCTACGCTACTTAAGAGGTATAATAGACTATGGCCTCGCTTGTTCAAATCAGACAGCTTGAATTTACTAGCTTTCACAGATGTTGATTAGGGTTCTAATGTTGATAATCGTTGCTTTACTTTTGCCTGGTGTATTTATCTTGAAAGAAACAACCAGTTGTTGCAAGATCAAGTACTAAAGCTGAATATAGAGGTGTTGCCAATGCATTATCATAAGTTCTATAGATTCAATCCTTGTTATCTGAGCTACATTGTTCTATTCCTCAAGTCCCTCGAATTCTTTGTGACAATCTCAGTTCAGTTATACTTTCAGCCAACTTAATCCTTCATTCTAGATCTAAACATGTGGAACTGGATTTGCATTTTGTTAAAGAGAAGGTCAGTAGGAAGCAAGTCGAAGTTGTTCACATCCTTACAAGAGATCAAGTTACTGATGTATTGACTAAACCTTTAGGACATTAGGCTTTTTGTTCATTCAGAGAAAAACTTAGAATAGTTTCCTCCACTTCTCTAGGTTTAAGAGGGGATAAGAGTGTGAAAAGTAGTTAGCCTACCAACTGTACAATTTGGGAAGTTAGATTTGTTTGTATTATTCCTATATAAAGAATGTTGCACTATGTACATAAGGGTGTGTGTGAAATATTATCAGTTCCCTTAACTCACTATTCATCTCTTTTCATTCGTTCATTATCAATCATAATTCAATCTTGTAAAAGGAAAGATGGGGGTTGTTCAACAGAATAGGACAATTGAAAATAGAACTAGAAGTGAAGAAAATAGAAGAGAAGAAGGGCCATGAGCATTGCATAATTAAGACCAACCAGGGTTGGTCCTGGTTACATCACCTTTGACTGGAAATAATTTTCTGGCATTGAGTACAATAGTGAAGATATTGTTGGAAGCCAAAGATAAACTTGGTTTCATTGACATAACTATTAAACCATAAAAAGATGTGGTTGAGCTTAGAAAATGGAAGAAAGCTGACGCCATGATTAAATCATGGATTTTAAATTCAATCTCTAAATAAATGGCAGAGTCATTCATCTACTATCATTCCTTAAAGGATTTTTTGGATGAACTTGAAATAATATTTTGTTAGTAGTGGTCCACATTTATACCAAATACAGCAAGAGATGATGTCCATTGAAGAAGGTGCAAATTTAATTACGACGTTTTATGAAAAAGTACTTAAATGCTAGGATGAACTAAAAAGATTGATTCCATTACGTAAGTGTAGTTGTGGAAATTGCACCTTTGATGTGAATAAGAAACTGTGTGAAATGGAATCCTTTAATAAACTCTTGCAATTTTTGACGATGTTTAATAAGAGTTTTGACACTATTAGAGGACAAATACTAAGTATAGATCCTTTGTTGACCATGAATAAGGCTTATTCAATGTTGATCAAAGTTAAAAGATAGATGTTGAGTTTGACATATAGAGGAAGTGGAGTGAAAGCCTCATCTATGTTAGAAAATTGGATGAATGGCAGGAATGAGGCAAAAAGAAGAGAAGTATTGTAATCACTATCATATGAATAGGTATATGAAAGAAACTTGCTTTAAAATTAATGGCTATCTAGATTGGTACAAGGAGTTAAAAGAACAAAAGAAGAAAATTTGAAAGAAGTACGCTAACTTGGCAGTAAGAAGTATAGAAGATACACCAATGGAGATAAATAATCCAGAAATAGAGAAGTCAAAAATCTCTATATAGTGTTTGATATATCCCACGTTTGATAGAAATGAGGATATAAAATGATATTTAAGTTGTAGGCACTCCTACCTAATAGGCTAGTCTTTTAGGATGGGTACTCTTCATGGTTGAAATCACATCTTCCTACGTTAAATACATTCCTCTACAATCTCAGTCACAACTGTGCGATGTAGGTGCTGATGTCAGCATTGCAGTGTTTGCTTAGGGTTAGGAAACTAGTGGAAAGCTAGCCTGCGTGATTTCTAGTATTGTGCATTGTGGTGAAATGTTAATGACCAAGGCCTAGAGTCATATCAATTGGTGCTTTCATTAAGGTTAACTAACACAGAAGGGGCGACCTATAGACTGGATTAAGGCATAGACTCTATATGCTGGATAAAGGTGTAACATGGTGTATAGAATACTGGAAGTTGGATGGAGCCGCTATAGTAGAAAGGGATATCAATGGACTAGTGTTGATAAAGTAGGCCATATCGAATACTAAAAGTTGGATAAAACCACCAAGAGTGGAAAAGGCTATCAATGGACCAGTATCGATAGAATGGGCCACCGCAGACATCGAATTTTGAATAGGTATGCAATGATATATCCCATATTAGATAGAATTAAGGATGTAAAATGATATTTAAGTTATGAGGCACTCCTACCTAATAAGATAGTCTTTTGGGATGGGTACTCCTCATGGCTTAAATCATATCTTTCGGCATTAAAGACATTCCTCTACAATCTCAATTGTAATCGTGCAGCGTAAGTAGTGATGTCGGCATTGTAGTGTTCACCCGAGGCTAGAAAAATAGTGTAAAGCCAGCCTACGTGATCACTGAGATTGTGCATCATGGTGAAATGTTAATGACCAAGGCTCAGGGTTGTATCAATGTCTGTGGTGATAAAAAATGAATTAGCTAAAATGGTGAAAAGTAAGGGGGAAAACATGCGAATTTTTCTAGTCTTGAAGATTTTACAGGTAACACCAGATCTCATACCTTTGATTTCATTAATGAATCAACTTGGATTATAGATATGGGCGTCTCTAAAGATACTTATGTCTTTTAACAAAGATTTGATCAATGCAGAACCTGAAAGTCATAGATAAATCTTTATTATTTCATCTTCTCGATAGAATAATAAAATGGGTAACACATGTTGGAGATGTTGAAATAGATTCTAAATTGAAATTGCACAAAGTTATTTTTATTCCTTCCTTCAAGTTCAATCTATTATATGTCAATAAACTAGCAAAGGATTGCAATACATTCATCACTTTTGACCCATTCTAATGCACTATATATGACTAACTTGATTAAATGAAAGTGGAAGGAAGCTTATATGTATTGAATAAACACACTCCTATAAGCACATGTATTAGTTCTCGAACATTACTATGGCACCTTAGATTGGGGCATACCCCTCCAAATGTAATAAAGCATATTGATTGAATTAATTCAATATCTTTTAATTCCTCTCATGTCTATAGCATATTTCACCATGTAAAACAAACATAGGTCTCCCTTTTGAAAGAGCACAACTCAATCTCAGGGTATGTTTTAACTGGTTCACATGGATGTATGGGGTCTTTATAGACAACCTAACTTAATCAAGGCAACACACTATTTTCTTACAATAGTTAATGACTTCAGCAAAGCAACCTAGACATTTATCTTACAAAAAAAAAACTATAGTGCCTCAAATAATTGAAGAATTTCTTGCTATGGTTCAAACACAATTTGAAAAAAGGGTGAAAATAACAAGAATAGAAAATTTCTTAGAATTCATTCACTTTTAATGTGAAAACTTACTCAAAAGAGTGGGAATAAAGCATCAAAATTCATATAGCTATAGCCCTCAACAAAATGGAATTGTGGAAAGAAAACACAAGCACTTGCTATAAATAGAAAGAGATTTGATGTTTCAATCAAACCTTGGTAACCTTCTTCAACATTTGGTACTCTCTCGATAGCTTTAATAGTTCATTGAAAGCCTTTGGTGTAATGAACTATAAGCCCTTAAAAAATAAAGACATAATAAAAAGGCTTGGTTGTGGGAACCGATAGTGATGAAGGTTACCAACCGATGCGATCGGTTACCGAGAATTGCAAGGTTGCAAGGTTCCTAGGAAACAAGCTTCCCTTTGTTTGTAAATTAGGCCTTTTTTTGAAGAATTTTTAGGGAGAAGCAACTTTGGCTGAAACCTATATAATAAATAGATTACCTTATATTATTCTTAAGTGGAAGTTACCATCTGAAGTCCTTTATGGAAAAAAATCCTCAATATGACAGATTAAGAACCTTTCGATTTCTATGCTTTCTTACTAATAACAATCCACAAAAAGTCAAGTTTGATCTATGAGCTTTCAGATGCTATTTTCATAGGCTACAAATCAGGAAAGAAGGCTTATAAAGTCTTTGATCTTGATTCTCACAAAGTACATATTTCGAGGGATATAGTTTTTTATGAAGACATATACCCTTATTCTACAGAAAATGACAATATAACTATATTGCCATTCTCATCATGCATACAAGAAAATATTCAAGATTTGAGGAAATGAATGAAAATGGCATTAGCCAAATTGACCAGCAATAAGAAAATGAAGTTATAAGGCATGAAGAATAAGGTGAAGTTGAACAAAATATAGGCTTATGCCTACAGCAAAATAAAATCAGTTCTAGAACTAGAAAACAATTAAGTTGGATGAGTGATTATGTTTGTGAATATCATCAAGAGTTTATGGTAATGTCAATAAAGTTCAATAACCTCACAATTACAAACAAGCCTTCAAGTAAAAAGAATGGCTAGATGCCATGAATGTTGAATTACAAGCATTGGAGAAAAAAAAAGAAGGAAAATTACCACTCTTCCTCCTGAGAAGAAGGCAATTGGTTCAAGATGGGTATATAAAGTGAAATTAAAGGATAATGGTTTAGTTGAAAGATATAAAGCCCGCCTGGTAGCAATGGATTTTAATCAAACACAAGGAGTAGACTTCTTTGACAGCTTCTCACCTGTGGCCAAGCTAGTAATTGTAAGGATACTTTTTTCACTTAATATAAGTAACAATTGGGTTATCCATCAATTAGATATCAATAATGCATTCTTACATGGTTTTCTAGATGAAGAGGTCTATATGATGATACCTCCAGAAGGATATGACAATGCTAAAGGCAATGAAGTGTATAAGCTTAAAAGATCCATATATATATCTTGAAACAAGCTTCCCAGTAATGGAACACAAAAATCTCTAAAAAATTAATCAAGTATGGATTCAAACAATTTAGTAATCACCACTATTTTTTCTTAAAGAAAGATGACAACTCATTTATGCCTTCCTGGTTTATGTAAATGGCGTGTTTCTAACAGGGAATTGTGAAGAAAACATCATAAAAGTAAAGCATTTTCTCCACCAGGAATTTACAATTAAAGACCTTGGTATGGCAAAGTATATTTTAGGAATTGAAGTATGTCACATAGCTGATGGTATTTTGCTCTCACAAAGAAAGCACATGAGATATTGTAAGAGATACAAGATTGACATATGCTAAATAATTACAGGTTCCAATGATCAAAGGGATTAAATTTTGCAGTGACACACCACCTTTGATAGATCCAGATAAGTGAGACGTTTGGTGAAAAGGTTACTATACCTAAATATGACCAGACCTAACATTACCTATATAGTTCAACAACTAAGCCAGTTCATAGGTGGACCATGTCAAGAACATTAGGATGCAACAATTCATTTGGTTAGATACCTTAAAGGGATTAATACAAAATTTATGAATGCACTACAAAAGGACCTCACCTATTCTCTTGAAAACTTACTTTGACAATGATTGGGCAGGAAGCTTGCTCGACTACAAGGAGATCCATAACAGGTTTCTGCATCTTCCTAGGTGACTCATTAATATGGTGGAAAACAAAAAAGTAGACCAGTACTATTTCTCATTCCTCTTGTAAAATAGACTATCGCACCACAAGCTCTACAATCTGCGAGCTCCTTTAGATTTCTTATGTTTTTCAAGATTTTCAAATTGTCATTCCCAAGACTATTCCACTATACTTTGATAATCATTTTGCCTTTCATATCACTGCAAATCCTGTGTTCTATGGCACACAAAACATATTGAAATTGATTGAAACCTAGTATGAGACAAGTTTAAAGATGCTTTTATCTCATGCACCATAATACATTCTAATGTGGGCATAGATGATGCTTCTAGAATTGGTGGAACTAGAAGGCAAGATGGAGATCTCATCTTGCAAGTCGGATGAATCACAACATCGAGAGTGAAGAATCTTAAAGCTGGATTCCAAAATTTGGCCAAGTTATTCATGAATAAAATGCTTGAAAACGTCACTTTCATAAAATAGGGTGAAAGTAGGGCTAATAATCATATTTTAGGCTTGAAGACTTCTAATTAAAGAGTTTGGAGTAAGCGCTACACATGAGAAGACTCATTTGGGCCTAAATCATCACATTTTTTGCTTAATTTGCTAATTGTAATTTTGAATTTATTTTTGTGCAAGTTTTACTATTTTCAGCTCTCTTATTTAAGTTCATGAGTAACTTAATTGGTTTTAGGTGTTATGCTTTGTTATTTAAAGTCCAGACTCTTATTTTTGATTTATTGCTCTAATTAGTTTGGGCTTAATGTTTACAGGTCCAATAGAGTTTAATTAGGATTAGGTTTAGTGTTTCATTGACCTTTTAGAATTTCAACCCTATTAGGAGCTATAGAAACCTTCATAACATGTAAGGCTAGAGTTTTGTTGAATGAATTTTGATTTAGTTTGTTTTCTTCATGAAAACAAGTTGTGTGTGTGCAAGCGAGGGTGATATTCTTTGCTTGTTGAATGAAGAGATTGAATCTACTTATCAAAGGTTATTTTATCTTTGTGGCATTTGTTCATTCTCTTCTTTTTAACTCTCTTATTTGCGTTTCTAAGAATGAGTTTCTTAGGAGTTTAGTAGGGTGCATGAGGATTTATTTTAAGGTTTTGCTTGTTTCAAAGCATGTTTAGGTGTTTTATTCTCAATTCTCTTTGTTCAGAACCAACAACAAGCTAACTTCACTAATGCTCTTTCTCATTCTCAATTCTCTTTGCTCATAACCAAGTTAGGACTTTCTCTTCAAGCATCTCTAACTTGAGAGGGGGATGAAAGCTTAGTCAATTGTTAATTCAATTAGTCTTAGCAGTTAATAATTCTGTTTTAGTTTGTTGTATTAATAAAGCATGTGATAACCGCGTGACTTAGTGTATTCAACTTGTAAATATTTTCCATAAGTCAATGAAATACACACGAAGTTTTCCTAATTCAGTTAGCTCTTTCTTCATGAACTCGTTCAAATCATTAACATAATTTAATCAAAAGAAAATTTTAACCAAGCCTTATTTGACTGGCTAAACCAAATTATCATTAAGATTATTACTATAAACTGACAACACTTACAATTTCACCATGACACATATATAAAACTAGCTAATTTGATCGTGCAAAGAAACCAAAAATAGGATTAATAGTAGTAAATCCTCCATCCACCGCTAGATTATGCCCGCTTATGTATTTAGACTCATCACTAGCCAAATACAATGCAGCTACAGCAACATCCTCTTCTTTCAAAGAAGCCCCTTCAAGATTTGAATAAACACCACGACAACTTTCATCATCTAGCTTGAAGAATTCCTTTGCAGCAACATTAGCAATGAAATATGGAGACACACAATTCACTCGTATGCCATGCTTCCCAAGCTCAGCTGCTGCATTCTTTGTGAGACCCACCAAGCCATGCTTAGAGCTTGTGTATGCATGTGTTGCCACCCCTCCTACTCTTGATGATACACTTCCCACCATTATTATGCTTCCTTTTCGTTCAGGGATCATAACCCTAGCAGCATGCTTGGTGCCCAAGAAAGGTCCTGTTAGGTTAACCCTAACCACACGCTCAAATTCATCCACATCATCGTCTACAATGCTAGGAGTAAACTCACCGGCTAACACAGCGTTGTTTACCATTATGTCTAGCTTTTGATGCATGGAGATAGTGGTTTTAATGGCACCTTTTACGTCGGATTCTTTGGTTACGTCGCAGTGTACGTAGGTTGCGAGTTGGGGTCCAATTTCGTTGCCAACAGCGAAGCCTAGATCGTCACGGATGTCGGCGATTACCACCTTGGCTCCGTGTTGGCAGAAGAGTCGTGCCATGCACGCGCCGATTCCCCTCGCTCCACCTGTTATCAAAGCCACCTTTCCCTGTAATCTGGACAAACGTGGTGTGTCGAATTTTCTTAATTATTTGGAACATTCTGTAAAAAGAGAAGTAAAGTATTCAAATTTAAAAATAATATGAATTAGACTTATATATAGTTTCTTATATTTTTATTATCAAATTATTAAATTAAAATATAATATATAAATTTTTTTAAAATAAAATAAATTATAAAAAAAATAAATTATATAAATCATATACATGTAAAAAAAAATTTAAAATACATGTTGAAGTTTATAATTTAAGTTATAAATATATTTTTATATTATATTAACATGTATATACTAAAAGCAATTGAATAAATTAGGGATATTTCTATAATTTTATAATAGAAGGTTAGTGTGGTCTTCGTCCAAGTCCGACCCATTTCTTTCCTTGTAAGTATCGGAGAAATGAGTTTATACAGAAATTAGTGTCTTGATATTAGTCGGTCAAAATAAGACAAAACGGGTAGTCGTGAATTTTATAATCCAAGCTCATTTATTAATCATCTTAATTATCCCATTTGAATACTATGTACTACTTGAGATAATCAATTAACCATGCATCGATCTTAAAATTAAACACTTTGGTCAAGTAGTGGTTTTTTTTAAATTTTTAATTTATTATTTTTCAATAAAATTTTAAAAAAAATGGTGTGAGTAATAAGAAACTTATATTAGACGAATCATTTAATTAATGACTATTCTCATCAATATTATTTGAGAAGTAATTTGTATTCGACAAATTTTTTAAATATTAAATTACAAAAAAATGACATGTATTATGGTTATAGATAAAAATTTCGACGTATGATTATGATTCATTATTTTGAAGAGGTATGATTATTTTCCCTAAAAAAAATGTTTACTCTTCCAAAGAGAAATTCTAAGTTTTTGGTTCCGTTATTCCATCCAACAACCGAAAATAAATAGTGATTGAGAACCTGGCCAAACAAACTATAGAGCTGGAGCATGATATCATATATGAACAATGGGCAAGCTCATTGGGATCAGAAAATTTAATTTACACAAATTTTATTGAGAATTCAATAATATATATATGTATATATGTATATGTACACAGATTATATACCTTCTTGCTGCCAGAGGAAGCTGTGAGAGGCCTGCCATATATATGTTGTAGACTGTAGAAGTTACAGAAAAAAATAATGCTATAGCTTTAAATTGGATTAATCTTGAAATTAAGTTGAAACTACATATGAAACCCTCCTAACTTGAGTAGATATATATACACAAACATCTTATGAAATTAAATTTGGGAATATGTTTGAAAGGAATCTTATTCTGCTTGAATAAATTAAATTACACATGTTGTCAATATTGTAGTTGATTAATGAATAGAGTCAACAAATTATTTTCAGTGTCCATGATTGTAATTCTTGGCCTTAATTATTCACATGTAATTGGTGTGAATGTGATTATTTTTTAACGAACTTAAACTAATCAAGGTCAGATGATTAATGTCAAAAATAATTTAAACACAACATGTGTTCATTTTTAAAAAAGAAAAATTTTATATTATTCGTCCCTTACGCTAGCTTTTGCTGAAATAATAATGTCGCCATGTTCATTTGGCTACTTAATAATTTTCAAGTTAGTGCCTCATCACATGTATCAGACAAAAACTTGAAGGTTAATTGTTCGACTATTAATTATACATCAAGTTGGTACTAAAATGGATATACACTTGTTATAATTCATAACACCTGGTGATTAGTTTGGATCAGGAATAATACATGTCTATTTATTTAGTTAGAAATGATAGTTCATAGGATAGTGAGGGTTAAAATTCTGCAAAATATGACAAGAGAAATCTAATTTGCTCTGTATATAATATCGGTGTCACATGACAATGGTGTCAAATATTTTTAACCTTTTCTGGTGATCCTTGTCCTAATAAAAAACAAGGGTTATGGTGACTCTGACCCCCTGCACTGCCAGACGTGCAATTTTTATATATATTAATTTTCTGCTATCAGCGGTTAAAACCGCTGCGACAACTAAAAATATAATTTTAATTTCAAAAAGTATACTTAAGAGTCATATTTTTTTATGAAATTTAATTGAATATAATAAAAATATAAAAATTAAATTATTGATAAATAAATATTTTTAAAATGCGCATAAATAAATTATAAAATAACTATAATAATTAAATAAATTTAGTCAACATGAAATTATCTTAAAAAAATATCTTTCATTTATTTTTACTCTTACATAGTTTTATCTTTTTGCTTTATTAAAAATAAAAATGTTCTATTATCATTAGAGAAAAAATATTTCAAGCAAAATAAGTGTTAAAAAAATATGTGATTTTATTTTTATTCAAATATAATTTAAAATTTAAAATATTAGAAATAAATTTTATCATTTTTATTAAAAAATTTATATATAAATTTATATTGTTTTAAAAGTATATTTTTTTATCTAAGTAAGATGGTTCATCAATTTTTTTTAAAAATTTTTTTAATTATGAATTAAAATTTAATTACAATATTGATACATAAATTTTTGAAATATAACACTTATCTTTTATATTAAATTAAAACCGATGTCTCAAGTTTAATTTATATTCTTTTTTGGTTAGGTACAACAATAATAATACTTAATTCTGTAAATTAGTATTTGAGAGAAATATTGGTTAAGATTCATGCTTGGAGATAGTTGAAAAAGATAATGTAAAAATAAAATGTTATATAACAATGACATAAATTTTTTAAAGATTAAACATCATTTTAGTCCCTTATAAATATTTATTTTTTTTACTTTGGTCCCTTATAAATTATCTTTCTCAATTTAGTCTCTCATAATTTGATTTGTTATCAATTGAGTCCATCCATTTGAATGTTATCTAAATAAGTAACAATTTTAAATACTTAGATATTTGATACTGATTGGCCAATATTAAAGGTTATTAATGATCCAATTTTTCTTTTTTTTTAATTGATCAAAAAATTAAATCTAGTCATCAATATTAAACGTTGTCTAATTAGTATTAAAAATTGTCCAATTAAAAAAAGAAGTAGAGGAAAATTTTTGGATCATAGCTAGTATTTAATGTTCTCCAATCAATACCAAAATTTTAAATTATCAAAATTATTACTTATTTAAACAACATCTAAAAAAAAGAACCAATTGCAAAGTGATAACAAATCAAATTATGAGGGACCAAATTGAGAAAAATAATTTATGATGGATTAAATTAAAAAAATTATCATCTATGAGGGACTAAAATAAAGTTTGTCATTTTTTGAAAGTTAATTAGTTTTAATTGATACCTATTTCTTTTAAAACTAAAAATAGAATTAAAATACTTTGTTTTACTTTTAAAAAAATTTTTACTTTTTTATTTACTAGAAAACAAATATTTCTACTATAATTGATGAAACATCTCACTTAGATAAAAAATATATATATGCTTTTAAAAAATACAAATTTATATATAAATATTTTTTAAAAAAATGAAAGCATTTATTTTTTAATACTTTCTTAATTTTTGAAAATTTTAAATTATATCTTAATAAAAACGAAAGCACTTTTCTTTTTCTGAACACTTATATTTTGTTTAAAGTAGTTGTTTTCTAATGATGGTAGAAACATTGTTTTTTTAATAAATAAAAAAATAATCTTTTTAAAAATTAAAAATACAGGAAAAAATTATTTTTTTAAGATAATCTCATGATTTCTAAAAACCAATTAATTATTATAGTTATTTTTTAAATTTATGTATACATATGATCAAAAATATATATTTTTTAATAATTTAATTTTTATATTTTTATTATTTCATATAAAACATTATAAAAAAATTTTAAATAAAAAATTATAAATGTTAAGTATACTTTTTTTATAAAAATTAGATTTTTAGTTGTAGCAGCTGTTGAAAACCGCTGCTAGTGGAAAAAAATTATTAAAAAAAAAAAAAGATGCACCCCGCTCTCGTGATGACAAAGCATAGGGCCACATGGCATCGGTGTTACGCTAACTGTCACGTTGTGGTAAAAAAAATTCAATAATAATGAAGGTCAGAATTAATGATAGAAATAATTTAAACACAACATGTGTTCTCTTTTTTAAAAGAAAAGGAAAAATTATATATTATTCTTCGCTTCTGAATTCAGGCTAGCTCCTGCTGAAATAATAATGGCGATAAGTTCATTGGTCTACTTATTAATTTTCAAGTTAGTGCCTCATCACATGCATGTATCAGACAAAATCTTGAAGATGGATAAACTTAATGGCGACAAATTCATTTGACTATTAATTATATATCAAGTTGGTTCTAAAATGGACAAACACTTGTTATATTTAGGTCAAAACACATGACGATTTTGTACTTTAGTCTTAAAATACATATGAATTTTTTATACTTTACTCTATGTACATGTAATTTTATGTATTTTTAAATATGACTCAAGACTCTAATGTATTTTTAAAATATTACAAAAAACTTATTTCATATAATTTTTTAACCAAAAATTAATGACAAAGAATATATCAATTTATAGGATATGTTAAGTTAGAGTAAATAATTAAAAGATAATGAAATTATTTTTATCTTTATCCAATTAAAATAATAATTTTTTGACCGTATAAACTATTATTTTATCTGTATTTTTATCTTTCAATTATTATCGTTTAATCGTTTATTTAAACTTGACATTCTATAAATTAATATGTTTATTTTTGTTATTTTTTAAATAAAAATAAGATAAAATAAGCTTTTTCTAATATTTTAAAAGTAAGAGTTCTTAATCATATTTAAAAGTACATAAATATTATATATATATATATAATTTGGTATAAAGGTATCTCGTGTAATTTAGTCTATAATTTATAACACCTGTAATTAGTCTGTATCAGGAATAATACATGTTTATTTATTTAGTTAGAAATGATAGTTCATAGTGATAGTGAGGGTTAAAATTCTGCATAATATGACAAGAGAAATCTAATTTGCTCTGTATGTAATGTCGGTGTCACATGACAATGGTGTCAAATATTTTTAACCTTTTTTGGTGATCCTTGTGCTAATAAAAAACAAGGGTTATGGTGACTCTGACCCCCTGCACTGCACTGCCATGGCTAAAAATGCTGCCACAACTAAAAATCTAGTTTTAATTTCAAAAAGTATACTTAAGAGTCATATTTTTTTATTTAAATTTTTTATAAAATTTAATTGAATATAATAAAAATATAAAAATTAAATTATTGATAAATAAATATTTTTAAAATGCACATAAATAAATTAAAAATAAATATAATAATTAAATAAATTTAGTCAACATGAAATTATCTTAAAAATATATTTTTCATTTATTTTTACTCTTAAATAGTTTTATTTTTTTTGCTTTATTAAAAATAAAAATTTTCTATTATCATTAGAAAAAAAATATTTCAAGCAAAATAAGTGTTAAAAAAATAAGCGATTTTATTTTTATTAAAATATAATTTTAAATTTTAAATATTAGAAATAAATTTTATCATTTTTATTAAAACTTTTATATAAAAATTTATATTGTTTTAAAAGTATATTTTTTTATCTAATTAAGAGGCTTCATCAATTTTTTTAAAAAACTTTTTAATTATAGTAGAAATATTTGCTTTATAGTAAATCAAAAAGAAAAACTTTATTAAAAGTAAAAAAAAGAATTAAAATTATTTGTTTTAATTTTAAAAAATTATGTATCAATTAGAATTTATCTATTACCCTTATGAATTAAAATTTAACTACAACATTGATCCACAAATTTTTGAAATATAACACTTGTCTTTTATATTAAATTAAAACCGATGTCTTAAGTTTAATTTATATTCTTTTTTGGTTAGGTACAAGAATAATAATGTAACACCCCTAATTTAAATAGCTTAAATTAATAATTTTAATTAATAGTTTTGATAAATTAAATTCTTATAGCTAATAAAGAATTGGCTTAAGGAAGGAAAATTTCACTTGATTAATTTAAGCCTTATCTTCTTGTGTAATTAGTCTAAATGCCAAAGGAAGAGTAGGTATACAATTTTATATATAAATATGCTTGCCTTCACATGAAGAAGAGGGAAAGTGAGTGGGATTAAATTATACATACACACATGCATGGCCCTCATGTAAGGTCGGAAGATGAAGGAAAACAAACACAAGAAAATAAATAAATAAATATAAACACGTGCACGTCACACTATTTGGACAAGGAGAGAGAGAGGGAGACGTGTGACATGAATAACTTCCTTTTGACTTTTCCTTCATGCAACTAAATGAAACACTAAATTAAAAGAATTGAACAAAGGAGACAAGGTCCACGTGAAGGAAGAGAAATCAAGTTTATGAATGAAGAGGCATGCATGGATCACTAGAATTGAGAAAGGAAATGAGGAGTGTTACGTGAATGAGGGAGGAAGAGAGAGAGAATAGAAAAAGAAAAGAAAAGAAAAAAGGAATGCCAAGGTTGTTTGTGGAGGGGGGAAATCTAAACTTGCAAGGAAAAGAAATGTCAAAGTTGCAAGCAAAAGAGTACAAATGCAGAATTTTAGGAAAATGGAAATAAAATGTAATTTTCACCCAACCACATGCCACCTAAGCCAAGAAAGGGACAAAAGGGAATTGGGACTTTGACTCATATACTACTACCCACACGTGAAGGGGAATGGGAACCCCATTTCCTTGTGTAAAAGGGGACATGTGAATGGCAAGAGTGGAGAAAGACTCACACCCACACGTGAGGGAAGAAAGGAGGGAAGAAAAGTGGCGTGAAGTGTGCAACAAACTATTTAACAAGTGCAGAATTTTTGGTGCAAAAATTAGTTACTTGTGGACTACATCTAACGTGTAAAGGAGGTAAAGTCCACATATAGCATAAGCAAAAAGAATTAAGGAAAGCAAAGGGAAGCATTTTTGTCCTCTCATCTAACATATACATGCACCCGTGAGGAGAGGAAGACAAGGGAAAAAGAGGAAGTGGAGAAAAAGAAAAGAAGGGAAAAAGAGAGAACAAAGGAACCCAAGAGGTAGGCTAGCAATTAAATTGTTTTGGTTCCATGATATAGCATACTTGTTTTGATTTTCATATTCATAGAGCTAGAGCATTCATCCCCATTCTTAATTTAGAAGAAAAATTTAATGAGCATGCATGATAAAAGTAGTAGGTTGGCAATTCCCTTGTTTTAGTTCCACAAGTTTTTATATATATATATATATATATATATATATATATATCTCATAATGTTGCTTTCATGGAACTAGGATAAATTCCTTCATTCTTGATTGAGGATGAGATTTGATATAGTGTGCATGATAAACTTAGGAGTGGCTATGTTGAAGGAGATTAATAATGCTGTTGGGTATTTATTTTTGTTAAAGTAAATATGATGAAGTAAGATGAATTAAGTTAGTGTTGTAAATGTATTGCCATGACCACATAAGAAATTAATTAATGATTAATACTTTCATGAGGAATGCAATGGTGAGGGTTTAAGGTGAAGAATAGATTCCAAGAAAAACATAATAATAATAATATTATAAACATTATTAATATTTTTAGAGGGCGGTTTATGTGTGAATAAATCCCAAGAAAGGTAGAACTTACTATGGCCTTTACTAATATTTTTAGAATGGAATTCTATGTAATGATAAATTCTAAGAAAAGGTTAAAAATATGGTAGTCATTATTTATAATTTGAAAGGAATTTTATGTAATAATAAATTCTAAGAAAAGGGGAGAATATTATGTTCATTAATGATATTTTTGGAAGGAAATTTATGTAAGAATAAATAGAAAATATTATGTTCTTAGGAATATTTTTGGGAGGAAATTTATGAGAGAATTTAATTCCAAATATATATATATTGTGTCCAAAATTAGTATTTTTAGAGTAAAATTCATGTAAGAATAAATTCTAAGAAGAATAGAAGGTATCATATCCATTATTAATATTTTTGGAGGGAGGTTTATGAGAGAATCAACTCCAAGGAAAATAGAAAATATTATGACCATTATTAATATTCTTGGAGGGGAATTTATGCGAAAATAAATTTCAAGGAAAGTAGAAAGGATTATGTCCATTGTTAATATTTTAAAAGGAACTTAGACCTAATTTGCTAGGAAAAAGCGTAATAGCATGGAACCTTCAAATTTATTTAAAAGCTTTAAGGAAATGAAACTTTTCCCTAGATAATAAAAGGGAGACGTAGGGTGACACCGCGCCCTTTGAGGTTTCGAGTGTACACCGGCGGATTAGGGAGGCATGGCTGAAGGTGCCCCATGCCTATGACCTAGCGTTCGCGATCATACTGAGACCGTGGCCATGTGTCCACGCATCACGAGGTGTGGCCGGAGGTGCTCCACATGAGTGGCCTGAGGAGGTATGGCCAAAGGTGCTCCATACCCCTGATCTAGTGTCCTAAGAATTTCATGAACGTGGACCGAGGGTTCACAATTCACGAGGTGTGGCCAAAGGTGCTCCACACGGGCAGCCTGGCGAGGCGCGGCTGAAGGTGCTCTGTGCTTGGGACCCAGTGCTCGCAATCACGCTATATACATGGCTGAGTGTCCACGAATTTTGAGGTGTGGCCAAAGGTTCTCCACACGAGTGGCCTAGGGAGGCGTGGCCGAAGGTGCTTCACCGCTGTGACCTAGTGTTCACCCAACATGTATGTACGTGCTGATAACTTTGCGATAATAAATCAGTACGCTTAGGAAAATACTGGTTATGTGAAAAGAACATTTACTATTGCTAACCACTAAATTTATCATGAAATAATTACCTGTTTATTGATATATACTTTTCTCCTAAATCAAGGATGCAGTCTGAACATTTTTGGTGCTTACACCCTGATACATGTTAGTTTCTTTTAAAACTATAAATTGCCAAGCTACTGGGAAACTCATGTTTCTCACACATGTGCCAATATGTATCAAATTCGAACGCGTAGCAAGGACTCGTGGTAGCAGTATCTTTTGGTTGAGAAGTCTTTTGTAAGCCCCTATTCTTTTGGACCTTAAAAGTACTCGGATGAAAATAGGACAGCTAAATTGACTGTATATATGAGTATTTCGGGGAATAATGGGGAAAGCGGATATGTGAAGGACCGGTCTGGTAATATTTGGTGTGGGAGTCTGAGTGACAGGCCTGTTGTCTCCTGACTTTCGCAAGACAGGTACTTCACATATTCGGGGATTGATACATTATTTGTAATGAATGTTTTTATTAAACATGTATTATTGATGCATGTGATAGACTGTATTTGCATCGTGTAGCATAGACTTTTATTAATCCGTTATGCATGTGAGTTTTTATTTTTATCTGAGCATAAAAGCTCCCGAACCTATTGCGTATGACATAATTTGATGGTTTAACTGCTCAGACAATAATTAAAAGGACAAGAATAATGTACCGAACCTATCTATTGCTATTGAAATGAACAACAAGACTAGATAGGGCGTTACAAATAATACTTAATTCTCGTAAGTTAGTATTTGAGAGAAATATTGGTTAAGATTCATGCTTGGAGATAGTCGAAAAAGATAACGTAAAACTAAAATGTCATATAACAATGACATAAATTTTTTGAAGATTAAAACATCATTTTGGTCTCTTATAGATATTAATTTTTTTAATTTGGTTTCTTATAAATTATTTTTTTCTCAATTAGGTCCCTCTGTTTGGATACCATCTAAATAAATAACAATTTTAATGACTTAGATGTTTGATACTGATTGGGCAACATTACAAGTTAATAGTAATCTCATTTTTCTTTTCAATTGATCAAAACATTAAATATGATCATCAATATTAATTGTTGTCTAATTAGTATTAAATGCTACCCAATTAGAAAAAATGCTAGATGAAAATTTTTTATAGTTAGTATTTAACATTGTCCAATTAATACTAAATTTTTAAATTATTAGAATTGTTACTTATTTAGATGACATTCAAAAAAAGGAATCAAATTGCAAATTGATGACAAATCAAATTATAAGGAACCAAATTGAGAAAGAGAATCTATGATGAATCAAATTGAGAAAACTATTATCTACGAAGGACTAAAATAATATTTTAATAATTTTTTAAAAGTTAAATAGTTTTAATTGATACATTTTTTTAAACGTAAAAATAGAATTAAAATACTTTTTTTTTACTTTTAAAAAATGTTTTACTTTTTTATTTACTAGAAAACAAATATTTCTACTATAATTGATGAAACATCTCACTTAGATAAATAAATAAATAAATATGCTTTTAAAAAATAAAAATTTATATATAAATATTTTTAAAAAAAATGAAAGCATTTATTTTTTAATACTTTCTTAATTTTTGAAAATTTTAAATTATATCTTAATAAAAACAAAAGCACTTTTCTTTTTCTGAACACTTATATTTTGTTTAAAGTATTTGTTTTCTAATGATGGTAGAAACATTTTTTTTTTAATAAATAAAAAAATAATCTTTTGAAAAATTAAAAATACAGGAAAAAATTATTTTTTTAAGATAATCTCATGATTTCTAAAAACCAATTAATTATTATAGTTATTTTTTAAATTTATGTATACATATGATCAAAAATATATATTTTTTAATAATTTAATTTTTATATTTTTATTATTTCATATAAAAAATTATAAAAAATTTTTAAATAAAAAATTATAAATGTTAAGTATACTTTTTTTATAAAAATTAGATTTTTAGTTGTAGCAGCTGTTGAAAACCGCTGCTAGTGGAAAAAAATTATTAAAAAAAAAAAAAGATGCACCTCGCTCTCGTGATGACAAAGCATAGGGCCACATGGCATCGGTGTTACGCTAACTGTCACGTTGTGGTAAAAAAAATTCAATAATAATTAAGGTCAGAATTAATGATAGAAATAATTTAAACACAACATGTGTTCTCTTTTTTAAAAGAAAAGGAAAAATTATATATTATTCTTCGCTTCTGAATTCAGGCTAGCTCCTGCTGAAATAATAATGGCGATAAGTTCATTTGTCTACTTATTAATTTTCAAGTTAGTGCCTCATCACATGCATGTATCAGACAAAAGCTTGAAGATGTATAAACTTAATGGCGACAAGTTCATTTGACTATTTACTATATATCAAATTGGTTCTCAAATGAATAAACACTTGTTATAATTTAGGTCAAAATACACTTTTTTTTTTTTGTATTTTACTTTATGTACACATAATTTTATACATTTTTAAATGTGATTTAAAATTCTCATGTATTTTTAAAATATTATAAAAGATTTATTTTATTTAATTTTTTATCTAAAAATTAATGACAAAGAATATACCATTTTATAAGATATATCAAGTTAGAGTAAATAATTAAAAAATAATAAAAATATTTATATCTTTTCACAATTAAAACATTAATTTTTGTTTTGGTATAAGTTATTATTTTATCAATATTTTTATCTTTTTACTTATTATGATTTAATTATTTATTCTAACCTGACATTTTATAAATTAATATATTTATTTTTATTATTTTTTGAATAAAAAATTAGATAAAATAAATTTTTTCTAATATTTTAAAAGTACAAAAAAGTTTTAGGTCATATTTAAAAATATATGGGTATTATATATATATATAAAAAAAAATTAAAGTAGAAAGAAATATTGTGTATTTTAACCTATAATTTTTAACACCTGCTAATTTGTTTGGACGAGGAATAATATATGAGTGTTTATTGGTCAGAAATGGTAGCCTGGACATTTAATTATTTTATTTAAAAATCATTTTTGGATCCGGCCGAAGAATAATGGAAATTGACATTTAATTAATAACTATTAAACTATCATTATTGAGACCAGACCAAATGGTAGCCTGGACATTTAATTATTTTATTGTTTAAAAATTCCAAGGGACAACGAAAACTCCCACGAAAATATATAATGATGCAATCAAGCAAGAAGGGATGGGATAGGAAATGACGAAAGTATTTAATAAAAATACTAAACTTATATACGGAGTTGTTCGTCATATTTTTTTACATTAAATTTTTTTTAATTAAAATAAAATATATAAATTTTTATTTTATAAAAAAATCAATTATAAGAAATATGAGTCAATTTTTAATTAAAAAAGTTGATAATAAAAATATAAATACCTACTAAAGTTAAAAAATTCTTAAACTTATAGTAAATTAACTAGGCTAACTCTCCTAACCTTAAAAACTTAAAATGAAATTAACCCATAAATCTAATTCTCACTCTCATGGCACTATCATTAAGTTATAGGCCATAAAAAAGTAGATGTAGAAATTATAATAGATAAAAATAAGTTAAGATAAATGTATTCATATAAATTTTGTTAAAAGTAATAATTTTATTATATAAAAAAATCTAAAAGTTAAAGCTAACTAATTATCCTAAAAAAATTTAACTACCCAAGTCTTGTCCTTTGCATAACTTTCATTTTAAAGTAAAAGTCACATCATTTATTTTTAAATTATACTTGATTTAAATTTTAAATTTTTAGGCAGTATCACTAAATTGTCAAAATATATATAATAATAGTACTAATTTTTTATTATTAAAATATTAAAAATACTTTTTTAAGGAAAAAATACAACATCAATTAATTTAAAGTGCCTAACAGCCATAGTCCACCCTTCTAGATTTCAACCAACATAATCTATTGATTAAAAATTGAGTAAACGTTTTTCATGAATCTAAGACTGACTGATTGAATTTTTTAGACTATTATTTTATTAATTTTGTTAATAAGTGTTTTTAAGATACCGATTGATTGATTAACCATATCATCAAACTGTTCTAAGTAATAACATGACGCAATTAACTATTACACTGTATCATTTGAAGAAAAAATATTTGCATGATATGAAACCAATAATTGCTGAACAAATTAATTTGACTATTTATATGAATTTATTTAATTTTCCTTGTAACTTAGACTCTCAAGTTTACAATCCCATCATTGTCATTTCGTTATATATATATAAGGGTTTCCTCTGCTCAGAAAGGTATCTATCTCGTTGCCAATCACTCTCAATTAAACTTGTTGTAGAATATAAGGTTCTATAAGATGGCTCTGAGTTTAACCTTTTCCAGAGAAACTACAGATCAGGTTTTTTCTTTTTCATATTTTAGTCTCACTCTTTTTTTTTTAAGTAAATTATACTAAATTTTTTTGAATTAGTTTGATAAAATTATAGTTACAGCAAATCTAATTTTAAAAATTATATATACGCGGTATTTCTATGTTTTAATACAATATTACACAAAATTTTCTTCTAATTTATTTTTTCTTAATAAATTAGTATTTATATAGTATGTGTTCATTTTAAAATAGTAATATTATTAATCTTCACATTTTAATCTTTTTTTCTTCCTTCTCATTTCGTCTTTACGCATAAGCTACCTTAGATTTGTTAATTAGACATGCATTAATTAAAAAAATATAATTTCAAGGGAAATTTGCATTATTGTATGAACCCTCATTAATTTTTGTATTGCAATGTCCCTCCCCTCTTCTGATCTATAAGATTAATCACACTTCATTCCTTGATTTATTAGTCAAATTAATTAAAATAATCTCTCTACAGTTTAAATTGGGAACAAAATTCCAGTACTAAAAGCTCTTCACTTATTATTAGTCATTTGTTAATATTTAATATATACACTTGTATCTTTTTTTTATTATTATTATTATCTTGGCATAAATATTAATTAGCAAAATTGCACTTGCTCACTCTGTTTTTTGCCTCCAATTGTAATGCCTTCAATGTTCCTCTAATTAAACTCATGCTCTTAAACTAAGAAAATTGTGTATTTATAACTAAAAAACTAGTTGAGTTTGAATTTTTTTTACAATTTTTTTAATTAAGTTTCCATAGAATATAACAAAATTCTTATAAGCCATGTAAACCTTATTTAGATATTGAGGGCACTTGCAATTGGAGATGAGAGTTATTCTAATATATAGGGCTAATACATAAGGAAATTCATTGTGATTTTTTACAAATTATGAGATATTGCAATTGAGAGAAAAAATTTAGAGTGGATAAATTAGTGCTAGTACTTTTCCCATTCTAAGTACATGTTTTGTCTTGTTCATGGCAATTAATATGTTCTAAAGAAGCATAGCAAACAAAGCTAAAAATATTCTTTAAAAAAGGCGATTCGATTTGTTTTGAAAAATATGTCATTTATACAAGTAAAACAAAATTATCACAAATTGACATAAGTTAGTTTATATCTAAACTCAAACAATCGAATAAACTATTCGATTTAAGTTGATGAAAGCTTTACATACTCAAATCCTTTTGCGTCAGTCAACGGGTTTTAAAATTTTTCACTCGTTTAAACCAACCCAAATTACTAATTCGATTATCTCTTCTTATTTTCCCACTAAATGAAGTTGTGCGTTTCACCTTTCTCATCAGTCTCCACCCCTTATATATCTTCCTACTTCTTTCTTCAATCTTTAACAGTTAACATGTGACATATTTATATAATATTTGACAGACTCGAATGTGTAAGACATTTCTTAAAAGAAAATGAAAAATCCCAAACTTGTAATTAAGTCATGTTTATTTCGCTATTTAATTTGTATAGAATTAAGCTCCTGTTATTGATTTTGTCGAATCTAATCAATTTCTCATTAATTTTTACTTATTTACTAATATATATGTGACATACATGAATATGTTTCCTTTAGGTACTTTTCGCAGGAAATTCTTGTGTGAAGGAAGTCATACTAAATAGACCTCGAAAGCTCAATTGCCTTAATCAAGAAATGGTTAGTTTTTTATTTATTTTTCAAACATATATATATATATATATATATAGCGATGACCTGAGATCTGTTTAGATTAAAACATCAATGGAACAAATAGACCTAAAACTTAAAAGATTGAGTAATTTAATAAACACCATAATTTTTATCTTAAAAAGTATGACAGCTTAAGTTATTAATTGGAACTACTTGAAATTTGGAAAAAAGAGGATAAAAACCTTATTTACTTGGTTAAGAAAACTTCAATGCAATATATGTTACATAAGGAATTGTTAGATACTCAACACTAAAATTATTACATAAATTACCTAAAAATATTTTTCTAAATTATTACACAAGTATGAAATTCTGACATATTGTAAAAAATATTTCTGTCATTTTGCGGCTTCTACTTTTAAGGAAAAGTACAAAAAGTTTTTCTTTCTTCCTGCAATAAAAAATTTTTAAGTGTAATTTTTATATTTCTGTTATAAAATTTTCAAATCATTAATCGCTTTTTTCTTTTCTCATTGCCTATATCCTTTTGATGATAAAATGCACTTTTTTAAAAGATTTTTCAAACATATTAATATTAACAAAAATTCTTATAATTTTTTTTTCAAATACTCAAATAACTACCCAACCCAATTATAATTAATTATAACTCACTTAAATCCAATTACTTTGAATCATAAGTTATTTTGATTAAGGGCATGCATTGACCCTATTAATTGAGAACTGGATTGGATCAACCCAAAGTTAACTATTTGATCTAACGTTATTCCCTTTATTTTATATTATTTTATTATTTTACATATTATTATATTTTCATTCAATATTTTTATTAATATTAAATAATAAATACATATGCGTATACATATATTTACTACATATATAAACTTGTACATACACATATACAAACCCGTATATCTAGGTGCATATCTTTTTATGCATATATATATATATATGCAAATATACATACATATGTATATATACATGTGTATACACATGTAAGTGGGAACACATGCAACACACACATATATATTCATACATAAACATGTACACTTATACACATGTATCTTTACATGCATACACATGCAAATATATATGTATGTATGAAAATATATAATTAATATATCATAAATATATTTATTACTTACAACAAAAAATTTTATAAATACTAAGATTATTCAAAAAAATTTAATAGGTGGAATGGGTTTGACTCTAAACTAATAGGTTAAGGGATCTTGTATAATCTATTTAAAAAATAAATTCGAATAATAAAAATGAATTACTCCCGTAAGGAGGAGGACAAAAATTTAAATCTTAAGAAGCGTTAAAAAAGTTTTATCATAATATTTTTGGCCCCACAAGAATTACTCCCAAGACTAATATGATTTGGAAAACCTGGGTTTTCACCTAATAGTTGCGTGCCTATAATTATCGCTTAACTTGCGAAATAATGTTGCACGGAGGGTGTTGTTTCATTTTTCTTCTTCTATTTGCAGATTAATCAAATGACGAAGAATTTAACATTGTATGAGAATGACCCATCAGTCAAACTTGTGGTTTTAAAGGTAAATGTAAAGGGAATTATTTCTTATGTTGCTTCATTAATTTGTGGGACTTTCAGTAATTTCCTCGTTGAGGCACAATCTTTCTGGTATGTTCAAATTACATTTTTTTTATTAAAAAAATTGATCTCTTCTTTATATATATATATATATATATATATAATTCTTTTATATATAATTCCAGGGTAATGGAAAAGCTTTCTGTGCTGGTGGTGATGTGATATCAGTAGTTTCTTCTTCACTTGCAGGTATATAATTTGAAAAAAAAATTAAATTAAGTAATTCACTGACCAACAAGAAATTATTATATGAAAATTAACATA
This sequence comes from Senna siamea, assembly GCA_031216115.1. NCBI lineage: Eukaryota > Viridiplantae > Streptophyta > Magnoliopsida > Fabales > Fabaceae > Senna > Senna siamea. The sequence goes on along the minus strand of CM062354.1, from coordinate 31,311,778 downwards.
TTTTCTCTTGAATCATGTTTATTTGGCGAATGGAATCAGGACACTGGACTTATCCTGCAAGCTTTTACAAGAAACAACTCTCTTTAGATCACTTAATAGCCACCTACAAAAAGCCTGTGGTGAGTTATAATTAATTAATTAATTAATTGTCAATTCCAAAATTCTTTTCTTATTCTAATTTTTAAGTTTGTGTATGTATATACACACACACATACATACATGGAAGGTGTCTCTCATTAATGGAGTTGTCATGGGAGGAGGAGCTGGCTTATCCATGAACACAAGCTTCAGGGTTGTCACTGAAAAAGCTGTATGAACTTGTCTTCCAAATTTGGATCTTCCCAAAATTATAATTAATTATAAATGAGGCATTAAATTTTGAGTGTCATGAATATATATAATTGCTGTAGGTATTTGCTATGCCAGAGGCATCTATAGGACTTTATCCAGATGTGGGTGCATCTTACTTCCTTTCAAGGCTTCCTGGTCATTTTGGTATATTCAATTCTATATTCATCTTTAATCATCAATTATAATTATTATAAAATTATTTTACTAGTTTTAATTTATAATAATTTATTTATTAGTTTTAATTATATTCTCAAGTACTTTATATATATACAGGGGAATACTTAGGGTTAACAGGAACACGTTTGAATGGAGCAGAAATGGTAGCATGTGGCCTAGCAACTCATTTCGTACCTTCAAAGGTATAACTATATTAATTAATTCTTTTACAGTGGAATTATAATTATGACGTGACTTTGACATATATATGTTTCCTTTGTGCAATAGAAGCTAAGCTTGCTGGAAGATGCCTTACAAGCTGTCACAACTTCAGATACATCAGTAGTTGCTGCATTTATAGATGAGTTTACAGAAATAGCTCATGTCAAGGAAGATACCTCCTTTAGGAGGTATTTATACAAGTATATAGAATGGATTAATACTAACTTTCTAATTTTTTTGTTTAATTTTATTCTTTAATTTTATTAATTGATGCTTTTTTTTTTCTTTTCAAACATCACTAGTTATATTTGAAATTCAAATTATATTACTCTAATCAAAGCATAATTAAAATTTATCTATGAAGCCAAAACAATTTAAAAACCTTTTAAAATTCTTTATTTGGGTATTCGAAATTTAAAAATTAAAAACTTTAAATATATTTTTAAAGTTATATAAAAACTAATTTAATAGTTGTAGTCTTATTGAATTCTTCTGTTAATTCAATTATATTTTAACAACAATAATTTTATGAGATTAAGCTCATGTATATATCCATGCTTCTCTTAGCTATTTAATAACACAATATATTATTAAATGCTTTCCAATATTTGATTTTAATTCCTTGGTTGTATTTTATTATATATGAGACACATACATACTGAGAGTAAGATTTGTTTTGCCAAAAAAGATTGCACACAATCAACAAATGTTTCTCAAAAGCGACTGCTGAAGAAATAGTTTGCTCCTTGGTAAGTATATATATATGGCCCATCTTTTTAATTTCGAGAGTTCTCATTCTTTTCCTTTTTCTCAAAAATAATTAATTCCGCTGAATACTAACTAGCTTAAAAGACCATGACAATATTGTATGGATGATATAATTTCAAAATTTTCCAGGAAAAAGAAGCAGAAAATGGAGCAGAAAAGTGGATAACTGATGCTTTAAATTGCATGCGTTCAGCTTCTCCCACAAGCCTGAAGATATTTCTTAGATCAGTAAGTATGAAACAAAATATATATTATTTATTATAAATTATAACTAAATGGGGATCCCAAATTACTGAGAAATTGAAATGCATAATATATAATTTGATGGTTTATTAGATCAGAGAAGGGCGAGTACAGATCATTGAACAATGTCTTTCTCGAGAATACAATATTACCTGCCACTTCTTAAAAGGAACTGTCAACCATGATTTCTATGAGGTAATTAAACATTATGGGAAGAATTCTAATTTGGCATAAATGTTTCATTTCTTTTTATCAAGACCACTTTATTTAAGTAATAAATAAGAAGAGATAATTTTTTTAATCGTTAGATTAAATTAAATAATTAAAATTAAAATATTATTTTAAATCACACATCACTGTCATATGATATGGTTTAAACTTGATATAATTATCAAAGTAATATTTTAATTTTATCATTTTTAATTTAATTTAACGGTTAAAAAAATTTTCTTTTAACTCTATTATAAGTATAGTGTTCTAACTTGCTCCTTATATATATATATATATATATATATATATATATATATAATTGCATCATTATTAAGTACAATGTTAATGTATTATACAACTCAAGTAATGAATGTGGTACTATAACTTAACTTTGTATGGAGCTTCTATTTAATTTATCCCTTATTATTATTTTGTTTTTATAATTACACCACGCATGCACTTCCCAGGGTTCAAGAGCAAAGTTATTTGACAAAGACAACAAGCCCATGGTAAAAGATCATACCATCCATTATCAACTCTCATATATATATATATATATATATGTGTGTGTGTGTGTGTGTGTGTGTGTATTGCCTAACGATTTTTGTTGCTTTTAAATATTAATGATTAATTTGTGTATTTGAACAAGTGGGATCCTCCAAAGCTAGAGTTGGTTAGCGAAGAAATGGTGGATCAATTCTTCAGAGAGGTTGATGATGAGAATTGGGAGTGCCTGCAACTTCCTAATAGATCAAATTTACGAAGCAAATTGTAGATAATATATATACATAGCTGCAGCATGTATCATGATTTGGCTTAATTTTGTGTCTAATCATAATGTTGAGCACTTCTCAATTGTGATGTAGTATATATGAAAATAAGAACTTCAATTCTCGTTATAATTTGGGATATTTGGATCCTATATAAGGTCTTGGTTTATATATATTGTCACTCCATAATTATAGTCGTGTTTTAAGTTATTATATAATGTTGTTCAAGTATTATTACCCGCCAATATTTTCATCGAATTAAATCAAATATATTAATTATAGATATCCAACGTGTGTATATATACTTAAGTGAATATACACAAACACACACATGGTAGATAAAATTTCAAAAATTTGCTGGCTAATTAATTAATCTAGCTGGGATTCAAAACTTAAATTGAGAGCATATGATACTTATCGCGATTAAAATAAATTACTGGAAATTTTAAAATGACCAATATGTTCAACCTTGAAAAACTACAAAAATTTGATGGTTTAATTTTGACAAAAATTAAAATATGTCACATCATATATTTTAGGAGAAATTGCACTTAGGTATATTAACTTTTCCCTTCAATTGTAAGGCTCCAGTAATCTAAAAAGTTTATAATAATTGACCTCTGATCTATCATCGATCTTTTCTGGTTACAGAACTAATCAATTAGAATCATCTAAAATAAGAAATTAATTTTAATTATGTAAAATTACAAAAATACTTTCTCTTCCCTTCATCTTCATCATTCCTAACCAATCTATCTTAATTTTCAGATTTTGCACATAAGTTAAAAATATTATAAATGTGCTGAAAAATAAGCGAGAAACAAGACCAGATTAATTAGAAGTTAATAGAAGCCATTTTATTATTATTAACCAACATAACAATCAATGAACAGTTTGTTTGATGTTTATTAATGACAATATATATGAATCAGAACAGAGTCCGGAAAATTGCTGAACCTGTCCATGTTCTCTTCTCCTTCATGATCACTTTCAATCTTTCATCACTATTCCTTGCTTCCTTCATTAATTCTTGAATCCATTGGATTTAAGCCTATAAACTTAACCCAAGTATATCAAAGTATAAAGGTTAACCAGGCAAATATATTGTTTACTAAATTACAATTAAGCATCATTATTGATGGATTAAAGACCAAATTAACATTACATTTTTTACTACAAGAATGTTAGAGCACTCGTGGGCTTATTAGTATTTGGCTTGGTTTGATAAGTGAAGTGGAGGAACGGTAGGAGACTCAAGTAGAGGAAAAATTTTGGAGAGAAAACTTACTATTATATTTCCTGACTAATGATTATTTGGCTTGAATGTGAGATCCATCCCTTATTTATATGACTCAATAGAGAGATCTAGTTTCTCATTTAATGTAACTCTCAACTATAATCTACTTCTTATAATTAAAATATTTTTTAATTATTTTTTCTTACAATTATTTAGATATTTCTAAATGATAAACTTAAAAGTACAAGTGCGCCTAAGACATGGACAAATAATTGGGGCTTAATATGGACCCTTTCAATTGCAAAATATTTGAACTAAAATCAAGTTTATTTAATTTCTAACAAAGAGATCACATACAAACACAGTACAGTACTTGTACAATAACATATATATACTTATATATATATAATAACAAGTAACCAAAGATGAATTATATTCAAATTAAACCTACTGTGATGGTGAAAAGATACCAAAAATAGGATTAATGGTAGTAAATCCTCCATCCACTGCCAAATTATGTCCACTTATGTATTTAGATTCATCACTAGCCAAATACAAGGCAGCTCTAGCAACATCTTCTTCTTTCAGAGACAGTCCTTCAAGATTAGAATAGACACCATGACACCCTTCATCATCTAGCTTGAAGAAATCCTTTCCAAGCACATTAGCAATGAAATATGGAGACACACAATTCACTCGTATGCCATGCTTCCCAAGCTCAGCTGCTGCATTCTTTGTGAGACCCACCAAGCCATGCTTAGAGCTTGTGTATGCATATGTTGCCACCCCTCCTACGCTTGATGATACACTTCCCACCATTATTATGCTTCCTTTTCCTTCAGGGATCATAACTCTAGCAGCATGCTTGGTGCCCAAGAAAGGTCCTATTAGGTTAACCCTAATGATGCGCTCAAATTCATCAACGTCATTATCTACAATGCTGGGCTTAGCATCATCGACTATTGCTGCGTTGTTCACTATTATGTCTAGCTTTTGATACTTGGAAATCGTAGTTTTAATGGCAGCTTCTATGTCGGACTCTTTTGTTACGTCGCAGTGGATGTAGGTTGCCAGTTCGGGTCCGATTTCGTTGGCAACAGCGATGCCTAGATCGTCACGGATGTCGGCGATTACCACCTTCGCTCCGTGTTGGCAGAAGAGTCGTGCCATGCACGCGCCGATTCCTCTCGCTCCACCTGTGATCAAAGCCACCTCTCCCTGTAATCTGTACAAAACATGGTGTATCAAGAATAAAAAATATATAAAAGATTCAAATTTTCGATAAGTAAAAATTTTTGAAGCTTTAAAATAATATAATTTTAGAATTAAAATGAAAACATAACATTTAATACTTATATTTTTTTGTGAAAACTCTGAGTATTCTAAAGTCATATTAGACTTGAGACTATTTTTTAATAAATGCTCTTCTCAAAATTTAAACTTGTGTTATTTTTTTTTAAGGGAGTGAAGCTACTTCTACCTTAATCAACAAATTGTTAGTAGTAAATACATATATTTATATATTATATATTAGCATGTGTATATACTTAAAGAAATTTAATAAATATATTTTTTATAGAAACTCAGGGTATCCTAGATTATATTAAACTTAAAACTTATCATCAACAAATACTTCTCAAAATTTAAATTTGTGTCTTATTTCTTTTAAGAGTGAGACTGTTTCACCTCAATCAACATTTTGTTAGTATTAATTCATGTATTTATATATTATATTGACATGCATATATACTCAAAGAAATTCAATAAATAATTTTTTTATATATATAGATACCTCGTTGCTGCCGGAGGAAGCTGTGAGAGACCTGCCATATATAGTAATTAATGGGAGAAAAATAATGCTAGCTTCAAACAACTTGATTAATTCTTGAAGTTGAAACTATATATGAAACCCCTTAACTTGTGTAGATATATATACACCAACATCTGAATTTTGGCAATATGTTAGAAAGGAATCTTATTCTGCTTAAATTCCAGATTTAATAAGTTAAATTATGTAGTCAAGTTAAATAAATCATGGTCAGAACTGTTAGAAATAAATTAAATACAACATGTAAAATTTTTCTATAAAAAAATTGTATTATTATCTGTCCCTTGGGGGACTCTTTTTGGCTCTTCCTGAAATAACACCCGCGACAAAGTTCAATTTGCTACTTATTAATTACAGCTGACCAAATCTGAAACTTTATTTTTGTTTAAAAATTTCAAGTTGGTTATTTGGACAAAGTAAACTGACACGACAAGATAATTACGCAATCAAACAAGGAGGGGTTAGATAGGATTTGACAAAAGCATTTTTAAAAAGGAAGAAAATTTAAGAAAGTAGTTTAAGGAAGTTTTCTATAATTTGAAATATAGATTAATTTTACTAACATATTACTATTCTGTTAATATTTTAAATGAAAAGATTAACAAAATATGTATTTTATAAAAATTACAAAGTTTAAGAGTTTATAAGTTAATTTTTATAATAAAAAAAGTTATTTACACATAATCTAAACTTAAAAAGAAAATCTACCTTTTAGCCTATAAAATACATCGCTAAGAGGACAACTAGTTTTGGTGGGTGGGTGCCACAAAACCTTGTCAATACAGAATATACAGGGCTCCAATTGATCGTTTCATGAAAAGAATTTTTAGGTATATTAGTCAGTAATATTAAAAAAAAACTATTTTTTTTATAATATGTAAATTAATCAATGTAAAAAAAAGAGTTGATTGAATATTATTAACTAATATATAAATGAAATGGTATAATATATATACCTAAAAATCTTTCTTCTTCCATGTACTCTTTTTTTTAAATTTGATTTAACTTTTTTATTTTATAATGAATTAAAAAGGTGGGAGAAGTCGACCTTGATATATAGAGCGGCATGAATACACACACACACACACACACATGGTTGGGCATCATGTAGGACATGCAGGTTGGATCCTTCCTTTGTTAATAATATATCTAAATCTTAAAATGGTGGAAATTCATTAGACTATTCCCATTCAACAACATTCATGCCTGCACATGCATGCATCCATAAACATTAGTTTATACCCTTCTAGGCCTAACGGTTGATAGATAGTCTAGTAAAAGTCAAGATTTAAAATACAAAGTGGTCATTATTGGGCAGAATACATTATATTAAAGGTTTATTAAAGTGTAGATTTTAAGTTTTATTGAAACAAGTAATATTAAGGGTCTAGCAAGTTAATATATATATATATATATAAAGGAGGTAAGTTTTTTTAACCCCAATTTTAGTGTGTTAGACTTATTAAAACTGCTGTTGAAATATAAAAACATAGAGACAGACTTAATCACTCGCTGAGAGAATAAATCATGTATTACTAACATGATAAGGTACACATTCTTCACCTATTTGTTAGTCACAGTTTGTTTAAAACGATGATTACATGGTTTGAATTTAAAATTAGATCGATCTTTAATTTTTTTTGTAAATGAATTATCCATAAATTTCTTATAATTAAATACTCTGAGTTAAAGATTTACCTTACAATAACTTTAGATTAAGGCGTTATTTTGTTGCATAGAACTATTTGTTTTAAAAAAATTGATTTAACTGCTTTGTTGATAATAAATTCGAATCTAAAAATCGTCAAAATTCATTACATTACCATTTCACACATATGCATGCGCGTTCGGATTCGCTGCCATTACTTTTCCTGTCATTACCCTTTCATTACTTTTAGCGGCGGTTTTTTGCGTTGCTAAATATTATTGCAACGAAAATTATTGCTACTATAATTAATTATTTAAACAAAAGTTATAGCATCAATACTTTTCGTTGCAATAATATTAAAAACACTTTAGCAACGCAAAAACCCGATGCTAAAAGTAATGGCAGGGTACCAAAGGCAATGGCAGCGGATCCAAAAGGCCATGCGCGCATGAATATTTGGTTTTAATGTGCTATGCTCTTAAGTGTAGATTTTAATTATTTTGACTTTATTGCATTTTATTTTGCTTCCGATCGAAACAATATCTCTGGTATTTTACATTACTCACATGTATGCTTCGATCCCTATTATAGTATTAACTATTAATTGACAATTTTACTATCATTTTCATTTTTATCGTATTTCTACTATCAAATACTAAATCTATACAGTATTCTTAATTTTAAAGTGAGAATAATTATGCTTAGCTTGAGAGGAGCAAGTTGATCAAGTGGAAATAATTATATTCTAAGACAAAAATCCTGAAAGTAAGCAATCTGGCAATAATTGAGTTGATCAAGTTTTAAAGAATTTGTAGAAAAAAAAAAGACATTAGAAATTAAATTATATATTATTTTTTCTTTATTATTTTTTCAATATGAATTGAGTTGTAATAATTTTTCTTATATTTTAAAAAATCAATTTTTAATGAAGATTGAATCTATTAATTTTTAAATATAAAAATTATTATATTTAAAAAATAATAATATTAAGTAATGGGTATTTTTTCTACTTTTTTGAAAGAAATTGTTTTATTTATTTAAACTTTCCACTATCTATATTTATTTTCCATCTCTTTACATCACATTTTTTAAATTATATTATATTTTATATACTATAATATATAATTTTAAAAATTAACAAACAGAAGAGCCAAAATCATTATAAATAAAATTTGATGAATCACGACCAAGTTCATTGTTTTAGAATAAATTATCAAGCCTTCTATTACGTTTCAATCAACATATAATCTATTGATTACAAATAAGATAAACGTTTTTCAAGAATCTAGACAATGCTGGCTGCGTATTTTGTACTATATATTGTTTTATTAAAGACAAAAAATCATCCCGGAACTATAAATAACGTGTAAATATATATAGCATTTTTTAACTATAATTATTAATCTAAATTTTTTTCAAATTTTATAATTTCAGTAAAAAAAAAAATTTATTAACTTTTTTCATACAAAACTCTTAACAGAGGGTAAGTATAACAAATTATTTAAGGGACTTTTTTTCACACAAATACTTCAAAGTTTAAAAGAATTTTTTACATAAAACATAAAGTTCAGATAAATTGTTTTTATTTTAATATCACTTAATTTTATTGAAATGTTATTATTAAATTAAGTTTTTGAATTAAAAAATTAATATAAGACTTTTTTTTGCACAAATTACAAATTCTAAGCTAATTTTTATAATTAAAAAAAATTATCTACGCGTCACTGTGAGAGTATTTTTTTACTGCCTTTATTAAAAGGATGGTAGTTACGTTGAGTTATATATTTATATATATTGGGAGACCTCATAACCATGATGTCATACTGTTCAAGGTAATAACATGACGTACGCACACATTATAATCAACATATGAAGAAATTTTTTTTTTTTTTTTTTGCATGATTTGTAAGGAATAATTGACCATTTATGAAATTATTTAATTTTCCTTTTAACTTAAACTCTCAAGTGTACAAGTTGCAAGCTCATCCTTGTCATTCTCTCTCCTTTAATTTCATTATATATATAAAAGGATTCTTGTGCTCATAAAAGGTATCTATCTCTAATTGCCAATCAATCTCAATTTAAACATATTGTAAAACAAGATGGCTCTCAATTTAATCTTTGCCAGAGAAACTACAGATCAGGTTTTTTCATTCTTCACATTTTAGTCTTTCTTTTTTCTCCCTTTTAATTTCTTCTTTACACATAAGCTATCTTAGTTTTGTTAATCAGACATAATCAAAGCATAAGATATTTTATTAGTATAAATATATATATAAATATCTATATATAATAATGTTATATTTTTATTAAAAATTAATTATAAATAAACTATCTGTTTAGATTATGAGATACGATATTTATTACAAAATATTTTAGCAAGTACCTGATTATAATAAATATATATTATAGTTAATAAATTAAATAATTTAATTTAATTTAAAAATTGATAAATTCATGAAAATGAATTTTGAATTCTAATTTTTTAAATGGAATTTCAAGGAAGTTCCAAGCCTATTTTTTTATATCAGCAAAAAAGAAGTCTGTATTTTTCCTAGCTATAATTATAATACCTCCTTAATCTATGAAAAATTTAATTGATCTTTTATGTATTTCCTACAATTGCAATTTCCCGTAGATCCCGTTCATCTAAGAAAATTTATGCATTATTCGAAAAAACTAGTAGGGTTTGATTTTTTTAACAATTTTTATAATTAAATTTCTAGTGAATATTAAAATTTCTTATAAGTAATTTAAACCTAATTTAGAGATTTAGGACAATTGCAATTGGGGCAAAGATTAAGGGGGGGCCTGTACATAGGGCAATTTTCCAACAATCAATGGGAAAGAATTTTAGTACTTTTATATGATTAAAGTTAGAGTTAAAAAGTAAATTTAGATAGGAGAGGAGAGTCATTCTAATGGGGCTAATACATAAGGAAATTAATTGTATTTTTTTTTTATAAACAATAGGAGATATATATTGTAATTGAGAGAAAAAAATTAGAGTGAATATATTAATTAATGCAATTTTTCCATTTTCAATACATGTTTTGAAAAGAAGTCATTTATACAAGTAAAAAAAAATACCAAAAATTGATTACTTACTTTATATCTAAACTATAATTACTGTTTATTTGTAAATATTTTCCTAAATTAATGTTTTTGGCTTGATTTTCTTCTTAAATATCTTCATAAGGGGATTAGGCAATGCTTAGAAAACACCATCAAATAAAGACTAAAAAAAATAATTATTAGATTTTGAAACTTAAGAGCCCTCGATTTGAAAAATCCCAAACCTAATATGTTTAGAACAAGTTGGGACATATATGTCAAGACTTAAATTAGTTAGTTCACAAAAAAAAAAATCCTATTTACTAATTTTAGAATGAAGCTTCTATTATTGCTTTTGTCAAATTAATCAAATCAATTACTCGTTAATATAATTTACTAATTTCTAATATATGGCATGAATTTGTTTAATTAATTTATGTAGGTACTTTTCGCGGGAAATTCTTGTGTGAAGGAAGTGATACTAAATAGACCTCGGAAGCTCAACAGCCTAAATCACGAAATGGCAAGATTAAATCTATTTTTAAGAATCCATTTTTTTTTTATTTTTCCTATGAACTGATTATTTTTCTTTAAATTTTTATAGCAACGACCTGAGATCTCTTAAAGCATCAATGGAACAAATAGACCGAAGAGATTAAGTACAATTTAGTGAACACCAAAATTGTTATACTAAAAAATAGTTTGACAGCTTAAGTTATTATTCAAGTATATAAACAGTTTTTATCTTCAAAATATCTGAGGTATTAGAACTCTTTGCATTTAAAATTTGTAAAGAGAGACCAAACATGTTATGTTTCCAAAAAGATGCTAGTTTCTCATAATATAACAAAATTAAGGTTTAAATTTTTATTAAAAAAAGTATTTTATTTTAATATCTGACAATATCTCTAGTAGAATTATTTTTAATAAAAAGATATGTGTAAAAAATCAAAAATTTGGAGAGAGAGAAAATAAGAGTCTATTTGATAGTAGTTTTTAAAAATTATTTTTGATTTTTAAAAATAAAAAATAAAAAAAATCTGTTTGAATAACTGTTTTTGACAAAAAATAAAAAAATAAAATATATGTCTTGATAAAAAAAAATATAAAATAATAAAAAGGTATTCTGAACTATAATTTTTTTAAACAAAAAAAAACACAGAAAATTTTTTTTATTAATAGCATGATTATAAATATGTAAAAATAATATTAGTATAAATTTTTAAAACTAATTTTATAAAATAATTCTAAAGAATAAAAAAAAATAAAACTACTGTCAAACAAGTCCTAAAAATCTTATTTACTTGGGTTAAGAAAACTTCAATGCATTATGTGTTAAGGAAATGTTAGACTCAACACTTAAATTATTACATACATCACCTTAATAATTTTTTAAAATGTCGAATTTTTCTTTTATTAGGAAATGATAATTATGAAAAAAAAAACTAAAATGTTAATTGTAGATTATTATGATTAAAACAAGTAATGAAACAAAATGCAAAGTCTCTGTCTAATTCTCCTAAATAAAATCCATTTTATAAAGAAAATGTCCCCACCTTCCCATGAACTTGCTATATATTTTTTTCTACAATATTAGAGTTGACTATTGATGGAATTGAAGTAGCCTCTAGAATATAAGAGCCTGTTCACCTTGCTTTTTTAGAAGGGAAATTGTCTATTTTTGTTTAAATTATATTTATTTTGAGAAGATGAAGTGTAAGCTAAATCCTTTTAATAAAATAAAGTTTTTATTTCTAATCTTTTATAGATGAGTTATGTATAATTTTTTATATTTTTATTACTAAATTTTAAAAAAAAATCAAATATATAATAAAAACTTTAAAAGTAACTTAATCATGAGATATTGAGGTGTAAAATTTATTTTTTTTATTTTATAGTTAAATAATTAATAAAAATATAAAAAAATGTACTTAATTTTTTTTTATTGCGAGCAAAAGCAAAAAATTTATACTTTTCCTTTGAAGTAGAAGCAATTTTTTCCTTCTAAAAGACAATATTCCTTTAATTACTCAAAATTATTAATTACTTATGTTTCAAATGCTCACAATTAAAAAAATTCAACCGTCAAGATAAATATATTTGTGTAAATAAACTTAAAATAAATAAAAATTACTAAATATATTTTTTTTAAAAATATATATTCTACAAAAACCTCTCTTGCATAGGCTTGCACTTAATTTTTCTAAGTCAACTACCATCATCCATTAACTAGGGAATGAAAATAATGGTTCACTGACAGTGTTGTTTCATTTTCTGTTTCTTCTTTTCATTGGTAGATTTATCGGATCACAAAGAATTTAACATTGTTTGAGAATGACCCATCAGTTAAACTTGTGACTTTAAAGGTAAATATAAGGGAATTATTTCTTATATTCTTTTATGAATTTTTCCAACTAATACTTTAACCATACTTGTTAATTAAAGTATTTTTATTAATTCATACCATATTTAATAATTTAAAATTTATAAAAAACACTTCCTTTATTATTTTTTGGGACTTGCAATAATTTCCTGATTGAGATGCAGGCTTTTTGGTATGTTCAACATATTTGGGGAACTACTTGTAGCTTTTTCGATGATCAAATTTCTGTGGTTTATTATGAGATATGTATAAAATTATAAAAATTATTTATTATAAATTTTGAGATAATCACTGCTTAGACTATCAAACAGTCAAAAAAATTGATCTCATCTTTATATATATAAAAAAAAAAAGTCAAATAAATTTAGTAATAATTTTCTTTTTTCAATTATACAGGGTAATGGAAAAGCTTTCTGTGCTGGTGGTGATGTGATCTCAGTAATTTCCTCATCACTTGCAGGTAAATATATTTTTTCAAAAAAGAAATTATAAGTTAATTATATTAAATTAATCTATGTAGCTTGATAGATTATGTGAAATCTGTAAAATATGTAAGGACTCTATGAAAAACGTGTTGCATTTTTGAAAGTGGGAAAGAGAAATAAAAATAAATGCATGCACTTAATTATTTTGTTTATGAAATTTCTTTCTCTATCTATTTTTATCTCACTCTCACTTTACCTATAAAGTATTTGAGAGAAACCTTTTCTATGAAAAACTTATAAAAATTGCAAAATGTTAAAAATATATATATAAATAAATAAGTAAAATTAATGGGAGCTCCAAACTTAAAAGTTTAAGTTTTTCCAATAAACACCCAACATGTAATGAAAAGAAACTTATATGATTAACAGGTGGTCAAAACGTTTTCAAAACTGTAAATAAAGTTTTAGAAGTTAAATAACTTATTTTATTTAAATTATTACTTTAAAATATAATAATTATTTTTTATATTATATTTTAAAAATAAAAAAAATTTAGCATACACTTTGTACATGCCAAGTCTCTAATAATATATATATATATAATAACATTAATAAGTTCTTATCAGGAATTGAATGACCAACATGAAACTATTATATAATAAATAAATTAAATTCATAATTAGCTAGCTAATTATTTTGAATCATGTTTATCTGGTGAATGGAATCAGGACATTGGACTTATCCTGCAAGCTTTTACAGGAAACAACTCATTGTAGACCACTTAATAGCCACCTACAAAAAGCCTGTTGTGAGTTAATTAATTAATTTATTGTCAACCCCCAAATTCTTTTCTTATTCTAATTAAGTTTGGGTTTTTATATTTATGTTGCATATATATATATATATATATATATATATCCATATATACACACACACATACATGGAAGGTGTCGCTCATTAATGGAGTTGTCATGGGAGGAGGAGCTGGCTTATCCATGAACACAAACTTCAGGGTTGTCACTGAAAAAGCTGTATGAACTTGTCTTCTAAATTTAGATCTTCCCAAAATTATAATTAATTATATTTGAGGCATTAAATTTTGCGTGTCATGAATACATATAATTGCTATAGGTATTTGCTATGCCAGAGGCATCTATAGGACTTTATCCAGATGTGGGTGCATCTTACTTCCTCTCTAGGCTTCCTGGTCATTTTGGTATATTCTATTCTATATTCATCTTTCATCATCAATTATAATTGATATAAAATTATTTTACTAGTTTTAATTTATAGTAATTTTTATTAGTTTTAATTACTTTATATATATATATACAGGGGAGTACTTAGGCTCAACAGGAACACGTTTGAATGGAGCAGAAATGGTAGCATGTGGCCTAGCAACTCATTTCGTCCGTTCAAAGGTATAATTATATATACAATATTAATTTATTGTTTTACAATGGAATTATAATTATAATGTGACTTTGACATATATATGTTTCCTTGTGTGCAATATAATAGAAGCTAAGCTTGCTGGAAAATGCCCTACAAGCTGTCACAACTTCAGATATATCAGTAGTTGCTGCTCTTATAGATGAGTTTACAGAAATAGCTCATGTCAAGGCAGATAGCCCCTTTAGGAGGTAATTTTACAAGGCTCTTGTGTAATATATGTACAATGATATTATGAAGAGTTCAAAATTTTAAAGGATAATGTTTCTGATGGCCTCAAATCTGTTAAATTATACATGAATTTATTAATGTGCTAACTGTTTAATAGATAAAATATAAAATAATATGGCTTAAAAAAATGGTTTAACAATTCAATTTTTTTTTATCAGCTCCTATAACTATAACTTCAAGAAGATGCTCAATGAATGGAGAAAGAGTATTTTAATCCAGTGTATAAAAATAAGGATAATATATAAAGTTATACAAATTATAGGAGAATGTTATTGAGCTGAGATATTGAGGTTGAATACGCACATTACAAAGAACTAATTTAGTTTCTTGTCAGCGAGGTCAACAAAATAAAAAATTAGTGGAGAGATATTAGAAATCTCATAAGGATCTATATATAATTTTTATTAATTCAAAAAAGACTTACGATAAAGTCTCGATAGAAGTATTATGGAATATGGAAGGCTCTGAAAAAAAAAAAAAAAAAAGAGTTCATGTGGTGTATATTTGAAAGTCAAAGACATTATGATAGGGTCTTGACTTGTGTGAAAACACAAAGTGTAGCCACGAAAGATTTTCTTATAATCATAGGATTATATCAAAGTTTAGCTTTAAGCTCTTACCTTTTTAACTTGATATATTTGATGTGCTCACTAAACATATCCAAGTAGCACCAAGGTGTATGCTTTTTGCTGATAACATAGTCTTTGTTAAAAATTTTAAGAAAGAAATAAACAAAAAAATTAGAGAATTGGATATAAGCTTTGGAGAATATACGATCAAAGTAAAATGATATATATATATATATATTGAATGTAAATTTAGTAAAAGGGACACTAATTCTAAGATAGAAGTAAAACTTTGAAATTATTCCATACAAGAAATCACAAATTTTAAGTATTTGATAATGATAATATAAAAAAAATAGAAAATTAGAGAGGAGATATAAATCATAAAATTCAAGTTAGGTGAATGAAATGGAGGAAGGTTTCCTGAGTTATTTTTTATAGAAAAGTACCACTCAAGTTTAAGAAAAAAGTTTATCATATAACTATAAGACCTGCATTATTGTGTAGTACTAAACGTTAGGCAATAAAATGTCAACATGAGCAAAAATGTAACATTATAGAAATGATAATATTGCATTGGAAGAGTGGTCACACTAAAAATGATAGGATTAGGAATAAGTGCATTAGAGAGAAAGTTGGAATAGCACCTAGCATAAAAAAAAGTATGTAAAAATGTGTCTTATGTAGTTTTGTCATATACAAAGGAGACCATTAAAGACTCTTGTATAAATAGTTGACTAAAGAAAATAATAAGAGAAATTATTAGAATAAATTTAACTATAAAAATAAACAAAGACAGAATATGTTAGTATCATTTGATTCATATAGTTAATTCTACTTAGTAAAAAAATATTTTATTTATTGTTGTTGTTGTACTAATTATAACTGCAAACATTTTTTTTTCATTGCTAAACTTTTAACATGCAATAGGGTTATGTATGAACAAACTCATATGTACGGATGCCTCTCTTAGCTAATTAATGACACAATATTATTATGCTTTCCATTTGATTTTGATTCCTTTTTTGTATTTTATGAGACATACTGAGAGCAAAATTCTTTTTTGGGACAAAACAGACTGCACACAATTAACAAATGTTTCTCAAAAGGGACTGTTGAGGAAATAGTCCAATCGTTGGTAAGTATATATGCCCATTTTTTAAAAATTGAAGTTCTGTTTTTTTATTTTTTCTTTTTATAAAAATTTATTCCTGAATACTATAATTAGTTAAGAGTCGAGAATATTGTTTGGACAATATATGGATGATATAATTTGAAAATTTTCCAGGAAAAAGAAGCAGAAAATGGAGCAGAAAAGTGGATAACTGATGCTTTAAGTTACATGCGTTCGGCTTCTCCCACAAGCCTGAAGATATTTCTTAGATCAGTAAGGATGAAACGAAATATATATTATTTATTCCAAATTATAAGTAAATTGGGATCTTGAATTACTGAGAAATTGAAATGCATAATATATAATTTGATGGTTTATTAGATCAGAGAAGGGCGAGTACAGAACATTGAACAATGCCTTTCTCGAGAATACAATATTAGCTGCCACTTCTTTAGAAGAACTATCACCAATGATTTCTATGAGGTAACCAATTAAGCATAAAGTTTCATTTCTTTTGATATATACGATAGTGTATTATAAAAATAATGTAATTATAGAACTCATTAAGAAGAATGGTACATTGTTCCTGTTAAATCGAACGTTTACTGTTAACTGAAAAGTTATAGCCTTTAAGGCACAATTCCTTTTTTATTAAAACAACTCTTTCTTCATCTTGGCCAACAATTTTTTTCCTAACAATTGCTTTGTTGAAAATTAAATTCGTGACTTTAACTTTAATATCAATTATTGAATCTAATAAATCAAAAGTATAATAATTAGTTAAAATACAATTCATTTTACTTTATTTCAGCTAACTTAAACATCATATTTTGACTATAGCTTATCCTTATACCTTGACTTTCATCATAAAACAATTGCTAGCACACATTGTTCAAAATTAAGTTTCACCTCAAAACTTTTTGATCTGCTTATTTAGACAAAAAAAAAATTAAAATTCAATAGGGTTTTCTTATTTCAAACAATTATAAATATAATTTAAAATTAGGATAATCACGGATAAGATTTTATAGACTTCACTCGGGAAAAATAAAATTTTTTCATACTCAAACTCAAGCGGATAGCAAAATTAAATTTCATCCCTAAACTTTTTGAATTTTCGACCTAGATCCATTTACTTTTTTTTTTTGGGCCTGAGATCCATTTACTTGTTGAAAAGCCGAAACAATCCATTTTTTTCTTTCATCATATGATAATCAATTCTTTTTGTACACTGTTTTAGTTTTTAGCGTTTTTTTTGGGGGGGGGGTGGATGGACTTCATACTTAGGCCCATATCGATTTCTAATTACCATACCCAATCTCAAATGGATAAAATTCTTGTGTATGTGCAGAATTTGAATATCCATATATAACTCTATATATCCCTAAATCCATTAATGAATTAATTAAAAATTGTTCTTTTTTTATTTTGAGATATATAAAATTTTATTTGATTACTCTTTGACAACTCATACATACGTCAGGGTTCAAGAGCAAAGCTATTTGACAAAGACAACATGCCCGTGGTAAAAGCTAGCATTTCATACCAACTCAAATATATATATATATATATATATATACTTCATTTATATATGATCTCTTTTAAAGTAGCTATGATATTTCCTAATGATTTTTGTTGCTTTTTAATGATTACTTTGTGTATTTGAACAAGTGGGATCCTCCAAAGCTAGAGTTGGTTAGCGAAGAAATGGTGGATCAATTCTTCAGAGAGGTCGATGATTGGGAGTGCCTGCAACTTCCTAACAGATCAAAATTACCAAGCAAATTATAGAAAATTAAATCCATTATAATTCTCAATAGTAAAAATAGGATTGATGCAAAAGTAGGAGTTTAGAGCTCCATAATGGTACTATCAAGAACTTTCAAAAGTGGTTCTTGTTTGCAATAATTATGGATTTCAAACAATTTCAAATCCGCGGACTTCAAAATGTTTGAAATCCGACTCTCAAGATCTATCCTTGTGCTCACCCTTTGCTCTCAAATTCGCTCTTAAATATTTTGTAAAACTTTCTTTGTAATCTTCAACGTTTGTATTTTCTTTTCAAGATTAAAGCTGTATTGTACTCAAGATCTATAAGTTTTATGTTGCAATATATATTTTCAATTTTCTATTCGATCCGTTTTAAATTGATCTTTTAATACTGTTATGCTCTTTCAATAATTTTATGCTTTTATTCTCAAGTTTAAGTTTGAGCTACCTAGCTATAGGTCTTATGTCAACTCAACCAATATTCCTTCAAGTCGTTTTGAATCCTGTTGAATAAGTCCTCAATTGGCAAAGCCAGAATGCTAGAACTCAAAATTATATTTTGAGAAGAATTGATACAAAGCTTGATAATTTATCTACATCAACTCAGCATCTACATACTAGAGTAGATGAATGTACTACCCAGATTCAATAACTATATGAATATCTACAAAGTAAAATCCATAGACTTGACTCTGAATTACGCCAATTCTCTATAGTAGATTTTTATAATCCTGCGTTCATTAACAAAGAAATAGAGCTCAAACAGTTAAAAAGTCAAGTACATCAAATTGAGGCAGACATGGTCAAAAAACAACAGAATGAGACAATCTATAGGAGCTATTTACCCTCATCCATCCTTTCTCCACCATATCCTCTTCAACCAAGTTACTCTTACCCTTCCTCTCATGATTACTCCAAATATTACCAAATGACCTCTAATATCTTCAAAAAGATACAACCCAGGTCCTCTACTCAACCTTCCTCTAGAAAACCTAGACCTTCACAAAGACCACCCTATGAAAGTTCCTCATCGTCTATTCCCTCTTCTTCCATCCCACAATCCTTACCACCTCTAGTCTCCTCACTTGGAATACGTTTCAGATCTCCAAAAAAACCATCCCGTCCTAATGTCTATCCTGAACCATCCACCAAAGAATGAAATAAGAGTTTTACAATCCGAAATAAGATTCATTAAGTTTTCTCCATGACTTTATAAGTCCTCTCTTTTCTTTCTAAAATCTTTCTGAAATAAGATAACTTCCTTTTAACCTTCTAAGAGAGATATGAGTATGCTCTACTCTTGCCTCTTTATTAAGGATCTTGAGTATCAGAAATTATTAGTCTTTATGATCCTTTGTTAAGCCTGCTCAGTTGCTTATATTGATTGCTTAAGTCGAAGCTAAATTCAAGCAAAATATTCTGTATCATAACAGGGCCTTGACTGCTTTGGTACCTTAAGAGATGGTTTGTTATGGTCAGCCATACCTTGCATAGAACTAGGCTACTTGGATTTTAGCCAAACTTTTAAGCACCCTTTATACGCGCTTTGCTGGCCCCAGAATGGTATCAGAGCCTTTAACATGTTTAATGAAGGAAATAGTTATCCATCTTATTAAAGATTGAGAGTAAGGAAGAAATCCCCTTAATCATAGAATCTCATAATGATGTTGTCCAAAGATCTTCATCTTTTTTCTTCTTGAGAGGGGAGCCTTGGTGAGAGCTTTCTGCTTCTTCCATCAGATCAGGACCCGTATCAACATCTGGGTGCTATGGTTCTCCTGGGATGAATTTCCCTAAAAGGGGTCCAAGAGCAATGCTGAAGATTATTTTGAATGGATCAAAGTTATTAATCTGTTTTAGAAAGAATCTTAAATTTTCAACAGTTTCATTGGTCAAATTCTTTACGGTCATCCATTCATACATTCTCCATGTTTCTGATGTCATAGTTTGATATCCTTCAGGAGTGTTGATCAGAACATAAGGCTTATGAACAATGAAAATAAAAGACATGGGATGAGGATCCTCATTGAGGACAGGCCTGTTGTTCCATGCACCATGGTTACTAATGATGTCTCTGAGTTTTGTTCTCCAAACACTGAGAGGACTGAACCATTCTAACATAGTCTAGACTAGAGAATCTTTGAAACAGGTCATGCAGAGATATTTGTACATTTTGACAAGGTCGAACTCAATAGCCATACAATACTAGACAGAAACACACCAAACATACCATAATTCAGACCTTTTGATTTTTCACTAATATGAACAAGGTTCAGGTACTAGGTATCAGGGTGAAAACTGTTATTTGGGTTATTAGAGGACTAAAAACTATTAAACATGTATCTAAACATATTACTCCCTGCTAAGTGTAAGACCATAGAAGGATTGGTAGGGATAAGATCAGAAAGAGGGAACTGTAATGGTTTTCCTGCAATTTGGTAAAGATTTTATGGAGGAGGAGGAGTGGAATTCATGATGCAAATGATAGTAATAAGCTTAGAAGGAGTAAGCAAATAGACTTGAGGGGGCCTCTTAGGTTTGGACAATAGATCAGTAAGAACATTATGGGTTCTTTTTATATATGAGACTGTGAACTCGAATGTGGAAAACCAATCTTTCCAGCGAAGCAATTGCTTATCAGGAACAATTTTTCTTTTAAAATCAAGCATGCAAGGAAAAGAGGAGTTGTCCATTTGTATCAGAAAATGACAAGAGCTAAGATAGAACTCAAACTTCTCAATTCATTTTTTGATAGCAAGGATCTCTTTATAGGTAGTATGGTAATGCTTTTTAGAGTCCTTGAATTGTCTTCTTGCATATCCACAGTAATGCTTTTTTCCTTTCCTTTCTTCCAAGAGGATAGCACCCTCATATTCATCACTAGCATTTTTCTACAAGATTCTCTATCCATCACTAGGAATTTCCAATGGTGAAGGATACTTGGAGATTTCTTTAAGCTTTTGGATAGCTGTAGTTTAAGCTGTACTCTATTTAAGTGGTTCCTTCTTGAGTAAAAGAGATAGGATGTTGGTATATTTAGCCACTTGGAGAATATAACTTCTGACATAGTTAACTATTCTCAGGAACTGTTGAATTTGTCTCTTTGTTAAATTCTCATCAGGAAAATTTAAAAGTTCTTCAGTTAAGTTTGGACCGGGTTGGTGGTATCCATTTGCAATTCTGAGCCCAAGGAACTCAATATTAGTCTGGCCCAAACAACTCTTTGAGGCTGAGAGCATAAGGCCGTAGTACTACAATAGATTTAAATTACTGTACCAATTCCATGTGTTCTGCTTTTGTTTTTGAGAATAGGAGAATGTCATTAATATAGACCAATGCACTATGCAAAATAGGCTTTAATATTTTTTTCATAACCTTCTGGAATAATGATGGGGCTATCTTGAGGCCGAAAGGCATAACAGTCCATTAATAGTGTCTATTGGGTAATCAATAACTAATCTTTTCTTTCCTCGTTTTAACTCAGATCTTTTTTCAACATAGAACGCTTGGCACGCCTATTCTGAACTTGTAGGTTCAATTAATCCTTGCTCAAGTAACTTGCTGCATTCTTCACGAGCTAAAGCCATATCAGTAGGATTCATTCCTGGATGGGTGGCTTTCGTAGGATTAATATCTTCATTTAGTTTGAAAGGCAATTCAATGAATAATTCTTCATTTTTCCACAGTGGTTCAAAATGAGTAAACTGTGAATGGGATTTTGGGCAAAATTAGAGTAACTAATCTTTAATCTGCTCATACTGGGCTGGAGAGCTTTGCAGTTCATAGAGCTTTGGAATTGTTGTAAAATTCACGAACTGGTTTTTCAATTTAATTCCAATGGCTCCTGTAAATAAACCATGAGCTTTTGATAGAACATCCATTTCAATAAGTACGTCTTT
Source organism: Senna siamea (assembly GCA_031216115.1). Taxonomy (NCBI): domain Eukaryota; kingdom Viridiplantae; phylum Streptophyta; class Magnoliopsida; order Fabales; family Fabaceae; genus Senna; species Senna siamea. Next base: position 31,289,451 of record CM062354.1, on the reverse strand, counting down.
ATCAGTGATGGAAGACCCAATAACCTTAGTCCATATGATGTAGTTAGGGAAGAACTTAAGACCAATTTTGTGTCTAGAAATCAAATTGGTGCAGAACGATTAACGGTTGGCTGTCTAGAACCATTCATTGTGTTCTTTCCATTCTGATGGAGGGAAGACTTCAGGATTCATGATTTTTCTTCCTGCTCTAGTGTCTATCAAAGCTATGACAGGAATGGCCTTGTCATATTTGGATAAAAGAATTCCCATGCGTACAAAAGATTAAGGAATATGTTCTTTTTGAGTAATCTGCCTGAGATTATGAGATTTATGTGGTTTAAAAGGCTCTGGCTGTAAACAACAAATAAAATTAGTATCATTGCCAGAAGAGTCAAATTCTTCATTAGATAATTCATAATCAGAATCAGGGATTGCGAAGACTATATCATCATCAGCTTCTTCTTGTTCAAAATACAATGATTCTAAATCAGCATCATCAAGATTATCTTCAGGGAAGATCATATTGATCTGTTGATACATTTTTGTCTTCTTCTTCTTCTTAAAGCAGTTCTTTGTGAAATGTCCCCTTCTTTTCACAAATATAACATTTGTTAGAAGACTTTTTTTCTGGAAGATTTTCTTCTGAAGAATTTGTTATGAGACTTTTTGTGAGGATACTGTCATGGATACTTGAAATAATGCTTCTTCTTTTTTAAGTATCGTGGAGAACATTGGCAGTCTTTCTTTCCGCATTTAATCTGTAAATAAGACTTGTTGCAAACTTTACTGAGCTTAGGATCTTGTTTCATTAACTGGGATAAAAACTTGTATTGCTCGCAAAGTTTATCTACAGTTGAAAGTGTCAGTTGATAAATTTCTCCAAGGGTAATCTGGGCAAGTTCCCTATTAAGAGCATTAAGAGCCCTCTGGAGTTTTGGCTGTATTTCATCAGGAAGAGATGCTATGAATACTTGTTTCAGGCTTAGTTGATCATCTCCTCCTAACATATAGAACTTTTTGTTCATCTGCTTATAATATTTTTGAAGGTCTTTCTTCTTCAAGGAACGGCATTTCATCTGAAAGTATTCTTGCCTGGCTTGTTTTTCTACTTGTTGGTGATCTCCTAAAAAGTTCTGATGGAGAAGACTAAAGAATTCAGTTGGATTAGGGGGTTGGATAAGTTGTAACTGTCTGTATTCCCTAAGTTTGAGGAACCATTCTCTTAGTGTTCCTGTGAGTTTGTAGAAGAATTCTCATAAGATATGTCTCAATTTAGGATGATCTTTAGTAAGCTGTAAATCGAGCCATGCCCTAAATTCAAGAAATGGACACTATGTTTGGGATGCCTCTATTGCATGATCTTTACTCAATCTATCGAGATGCCTCTATTGCATATGTATCTCATGTAAATGGACACTATGTTTGGGATGCTGACCCTTCCATGTGTGATGACAGCTGTGATTGCTACTTAGAGACATAACCTTATCTCTCTCAGCCTACTGAAAGGTTGACCAGAAAAGGATGTTGTTCTCAAATTCAAAATAACGATCACCACAAAGATGATCCAGATCAGTCTTATTCCTTTTGTTCTCTTTATAAAAAATGGAGAACCCCTTCAATCTCTGAAAGATTAAAAACTAGCACAAAGATAGCAGAAGCAGAAGAATTACTTATAGATCAACGATTAAAGCACCAGACAAAAATCCAGACTTTGAAGGCTGAACTTCAAAAAGAAAAGTTTTTTGCTCTCATTAATCAAAAAATGAAAGCAGAAGAAGAAAAGAAAGCAAATCCTATTCCTTTAAGAACATTTTCTTCCACAGAAGATGATTTCCCTCCTCTTCAGAGGTAGGTAGACTCAACTAGAAGAATATCTACTCAGCCATTTGTCTTCGCCGCTGAAGTTTCACCTACTGAATCAATGTCTCTGAATCCTACTGAAGAAGTCCTCAATTGGCAAAGCTAAAATGCCAGAACTCAAAATTATGTTTTGAGAAGAGTTGATATGAAGCTTGATAATTTATCTACATCAGCTCAGCATCTACATACTAGAGTAGATAAATGTACTGCCCAAATTCAACAGTTGTATGAATATCTACAAAGTAAAATCCATAGACTTAACTCTGAATTATGCCAATTCTCTACAGTAGATTTTTATAATCCTACGTTCATCAACAAAGAAATGGAGCTCAAACAGTTAAAAAAGTCAAGTACAGCAAATTGAGGTAGACATCGTCGAAAAATAATAGAATGAGACAATCTATGGGAGCTATTTACCCTCATCCATCCTTTCTCCACCATATCCTCCTTAACCAAGTTACTCTTATCCTTCTTCCCATGATTATTCCAAATATTACCAAATGACCTTTGATATCTTCAAAAAGATACAACCCAGGTCTACTCAACCTTCCTCCAGGAAACCCAGACCTTCACAAAGACCACCCTATGGAAGTTCCTCATCTTCTATTCCCTCTTCTTCCATCCCACAATCCTTACACCTCCAGTTTTCTCACTTGAAATATGTTTCAGATCTCCAGAAAAACCATCCCATCTTAATGTCCATCCTAAACCATCAATCAGAAAGTCTCATATCCACTGACCAAGTTCAAATTACTGACATCACTGCAATCCTCATGATGAATCCAAAAGAAAGAACAGAACGTTCTAAAGAACCCAGGATAGATGACCCTGAAGAAGAAGAAGAAGAAGCAGAGACTTCTCACAGTCATTCAACCCAGTATATTCAATTTTCTAAGCCTACCAATGGCCCATGGTTTACTATTGATGACATTCCTCCGAAAAAATAGAGAGACAGATTTCTTAAATTTAGGGCATGGCTAGATTTACAGCTTACTAAAGATCATGCTAAATTGAGACATGTCTTACGAGAATTCTTCTCTAGGCTCACAGGAACACTTAGAGAATGGTTCCTCAGACTTAGGGAATACAGACAGTTACAACTTATCCAACTCCCTAGTCCAGCAGAATTCCTTGGTCTTCTCCATCAGACCTTTTTGAGAGATCACCAACAAGTAGAAAAACAAGCCAGGCAAGAATACTTTTAGATGAAATGTTATTTCTTGAAGAAGAAAGACCCCCAAAAACATTATGAGCAGATGAACAAAAAGTTCTATATGTTAGGAGGAGATGATCAACCAAGCCTGAAACAAGTATTCATAGCATCTCTTCCTGATAAAATACAGCCAGAACTCCAGAGGGCTCTCAATGCTCTTAATAAGGAACTTGCCCAAATTACCTTTGGAGAAATTTATCAACTGGCACTTTCAACTGTAGATAAACTTTGTGAGCAGCACAAGTTTTTGTCCCAATTAATGAAACAAGATCCTAAGCTCAATAAAGTCTATAACAAGTCTTATTTACAGATTAAATGTGGAAAGAAAGACTGCCAGTGTTCTCCACGATACTCAAAAAAGAAGAAGCATTATTTCAAGTATCCACGGCAGTATCTTCATAAAAGGTCTCGTAACAGATTCTTCAGAAGGAAATCTTCCAGAAAAAAGTCTTCTGACAAATGTTATATTTGCAGAAAGAAGGGACATTTCGTAAAGAACTACTTTAAAAAGAAGAATAAGACGAAATTGTATCAAAAGATCAATATGATCTTCCCTGATGATAATCTTGATGATGTTGATTTAAAATCATTGTATTCTGAACAAGAAGAAGTTGATGATGATACAATCTTCGCAATCCCTGATTCTGATACTGAATTATCTGATGAAGAATCTGACTCTTCTGGCAATGATATTAATTTTATTTGCTTTTTACAGCTAGAGCCTTTCAAACCACATAAATCTCATGATCTCAGGCAGATTACTTAGAAAGAACATATTCCTCAACCTTTTGTGCATATGGGAATTCTTTTATCCAAATATGACAAGGTCATTCCTGTCATAGCTTTGATAGACACTGGAGCAGGAAGAACAATTATGAATCCTGAAGTCATCCCTCCATCAGAATGGAAAGAACACAATGAATGGTTCCAGACAGCCAATCGTCAATCGTTCTACACCAATTTGATTTCTATACACAAAATTGGTTTTAAGTTCTTTCCTGACTACATCATATGGAATAAGGTTATTGGGTCTTCCATCACTGATAAAGACATACTTATTGGAATGGATGTTCTATCAAAAGCTCATGGTTTATTTACAAGAGCCACTGGAATTAAATTCAAAAACTAGTTCATGAATTTTACAACAATTCCAAAGCTCTATGAACTGCAAAGTCTCCAGCCCAATATAAGCAGATTAAAGATCAGTTACTCTAATTTTGCCCAGAATCCCATTCACAATTTACTCATTCTACACCACTGTGGAAAAATGAAGAATTCTTCATTGAATTGCCTTTCAAACTAAATGAAGATATTAATCCTATAAAAGCCACCCATCCAGGAATGAATCCTACTGATATAGATTTAGCCCATGAAGAATGCAGCAAGTTACTTGAGCAAGGATTAATTGAACCTACGAGTTCAGAATAGGCGTGCCAAGCATTCTATGTTGAAAAGAGATCTAAGTTAAAACGAGGAAAGAAAAGATTAGTTATTGATTACACTCCTCTCAACAAATTCCTCAAAGATGATAAGTTTCCTCTTCTGAGGATTGATTCTCAACTCAGTCTTCTCAAAGGAGCCCAATATTTCTCTAAGTTCGACCTCAAGGCATAATTTTGGCAACTTGGAATTAGGCCTACTGATAGGCCCAAAATAGCATTCTGCATACCCAATGGACACTATCAATGGACATTTATGCCTTTCGGCCTCAAGACAGCCCCATCATTATTCTAGAAGGCTATGACAAAAATATTGAAGCCTATTTTGCATAGTACATTAGTCTATATTAATGACATTATCTTATTCTCAAAAATAGAAGTAGAACACGTGGAATTGCTACAACAATTTAAATCTATTGTATAGCACTACGGCCTTAAGCTCTCAGCCTCAAAGAGTTATTTAGGCCAGACCAATATTGAATTCCTTGGGCTCAAAATTGCAAATAGATACCACCAACCCGGTCCACACTTAACTGAAGAACTTTTGAATTTTCCTGATGAGAATTTAACAAATAGACAAATTCAACAGTTATTAGGAATAGTTAACTATGTCAGAAGTTATATTCCCCACGTGGCCAAATACACCAGCATCCTATCTCGCTTACTCAAGAAGGAACCCCCTAAATGGAGTACAGCTCAAACTACAGTTGTCCAAAATTTTAAAGAAATCTCTAAGCATCCTCCACCATTGAAAATTTCTGGTGATAGACAGAAATCTTGCAAACAGATGGTAGTGATGAATACTGGGGTGCTATCCTCTTGGAAGAAGAGAAAGGAAAAAAGCATTACTATAGACATGCAAGCTGTAACAACGGGAAAGATTCGAAAGAGTTTTTAAAGAATTTTAAAAGATAAAACTTGATTTTAACCCTAATCCCAATCAAACGAAGCCTGACACGTATTTCGAGGATAAGAACTTAACACAGAAGGTCGTTTGAAGCCAGAAACACGATCAAACAGAAAGAAATGTAATCCGGCGATCAGAAACTGAGGGAAGGAGTTTCGTGCGTCACTTTCGTTGACGGAGGCCAAGACTTTTGCATGGAAATGCGTGCCAACGTCTGGAAGGATGCCGACACCCTAAAAGATCCCCGAGTGGCCTGGGAAAAGTCGGGATCGCCCCTGGAGGCTTTAAATTACGCGAAAGCCCGCCATTTCTCCCATTTCACTCTCTCTCCTCACCACACTCTCTCTCTCTCTTTCTCTCTCCACCTTCCTCCACCGGGACGGCTACCACAGCCCCCGTGGCCCGCCACCAAGGGTACCAACCGACAGCCCTCACTGCCCACAACCACCAGCAACCAACCCCCGCCACCAACGGCCACGGAGACGCCAAAAATGGTGTTTTTCCTCCATCGCTGGCTTCCCACCGATCTACCGCCGTCCGACGCCGTGGACCTCACCGCTCTACCACCGTGTAGCCCGAGCCGCCACCGCTTCCAAAGAGTCTCGCCGGCCGAAAGGAGGCTGACGCGCCGGATCGAGGCAAAATGCCGTCCGCCGCGGCGAGACTCTTCGTGGTCGGAAAACACCGCCCAAACGGCCGTGGAACCGTCGTGCCACCACCGTATTCGGACTCCGAGCTTACGGGCTTCACCGTGGTGTGATTTTCGAGACAAATCGCACCTCACCGCCGCGCCGCCAAGCACCACCGCGGCCGCGTCGGAAGTTTTCGGACGTGCATCCCGAGAAACTGAGATCACCGGGACGTAGAATTCCATAATCCGAGCACAGTGGTAAGGTTCGTTTTCCCAAAAACTAATGTTATATGACTGAAATGGTCACGAACGTAATTAGGCAATTAATTAACCTAGGTAACTGTGTAACCGGGTTTAGGATTGAAAATTGGATGACGTGACGAATCTAAATATTCAATTTCATGTCTAGGAAATTAATTGGGCTCAGAAACCGAGATTTCGCAGAGTCCTGACTTGAATTGAAGCGACCGGAGACCAGGTAGGATAATTTACACTTCCCGAACCCTAGAATTGATTTAGTGAATACCTAACTGATTTAGATGACTTATATGGATTTTCGTGCTGCTTTCGATGGGATAAAATTGCATGCCTGTGTGCTGAAAACCCTAATTGCATGTTAGACACCTTGTTTATCGAGTTTAGATGCCTTTAGGACGGATTTACTTAGGGTTGGGTACTTGATAGCCGGTATGGGACGGCCGTTAAGTATCCCTCGTACAGGAAGCTTTTAAACGAAATTATTTTTATCATATTTAGCCTGTACTGAGTTAGGGATTGCGCGTTAAACCAGGACGACCCTAAGAAAGGTTTAGGGAGTATAAGGGTGGATAACCTACACGGGGAAACATTGTGATTTAGGCGTGATACCCTAGAACCCTGAGGAATAGCCGACCGAGTGCATGTGAGTTCGAATAGATCAGATGAGGATGAGAATTGGCGTATGTGCACATGCTAGGGACGCCTAGATGTTGATTCTCACCGGTCCTTGAGTGAGTGATTGGTGTTACGGATCACACTCACAATATAGGCTTGATTCGGGTGATTGGTGTTACGGATCACACCCAACGATAAGAGAGGTATTCTCTCTAGACTACGTGCAATTAGAAGATGATTTAGATTCTTCTGATGGATTTGTAACCAACGTGGATTGAGATACACAGGGCATGGGATTTCATTTGATTTTTATGACTGATTTTAAAAGAAATGGATTTCCCGATTGTGATATATTGCCGCAATTTCCATGTGTTTAAACGATTTTAAAGATAAGGTATTCCATTGTTGAATCGATTTCGAAGATGATTTGGTGTTCACACGTGAGTATTCAACTGGTTTTTGAATGATATTTAAATTGTAAATTATTCTACTGGGATTCATATCTCATTAGGTTGTGTACTCAGATGAACAGAGACAGGGGCAAGAGCCCGGACGATAGCCGAAGCTGACTTGAGGATAGACAGAGGATTATTTAGCTTAGGCTTGAATCGTTTGTGCATATACTTTGATGACACTGTCAATTATCAGATTCTGTTTCTTGTAACTTATGTATGGACTAGGCTGAATGTATATATGACGTTTCAGACAGTATGTATGGACTGTAGCGATGAATTAATGTTACGGTGTATGGATTTATATTAGTATGTTTACTGCTGTTGTTGGACTAGTTGTTACGTTTTAAACAGGTGATTCTGTACTTGGGATATGACCAAATTACAGAGGAAACTCTGCCGGATTTTCGGTAGAACTTACAGCCGTAAACTTATGGATTTGAATTGAAATGTGTATGAATGTATAATGAGACATGTATATCAGTTTTAGATTTCATTCCAGAGTTATTATTGATGATATATGTATGTGTATTTAGTTAGCTGCGTGTGAATCAAGGTTGAATGGAATCTGAATGGATAACGGAGAATCTATTTGGGTTACGCTCAACCAGTAGCGATCCCCTGACGTTCCCACATAGGGAATAAACATTCAGAATATCACATATGCTTCCGCTAATCAGATGAGCATCGCGTATGACGTATTAGGGGGTCGTTACACAAGCAGACAATTCAAGGACTCTAAAAAGTATTACCACACTACCTACAAAAAGATCCTTGCTGTCAAAAAAGGAATTGAGAAGTTTGAGTTCTATCTCAACTCTTGTCATTTTTTGATAAAAATGGACAACTCCTCTTTTCCTCGCATGCTTTATTTTAAAAGAAAAATTATTCCTGATAAGCAATTGCTTCGATGGAAAGATTGGTTTTCCATATTCGAGTTCACAATCTCGCATATAAAAGGAACCCATGATGTTTTTGTTGATCTATTGTCCAGACCTAAGAGGCCCCCTCAAGTTTATTTGCTTACTCCTTCTAAGCCTATTCCTCTCATTTGCATCATAAATTTCACTCCTCCTCCTCTACCAAATCTTTACCAAACTGCAAGAAAACCATTACAGTTCCCTCCTTTTGATCTCATCCCTACCAATCCTTGTATGGTATTACACCTAGCAAGGAGTAATATATTTAGATACTTGTTTAATATTTTCAGTCCTCTAATAACCCAAATACCAGTTTTCACCCTGATATCTAGTACCTGAACCTTGTTTATATTAGTGAAAAAATCAAAAGGTTTGAATTATAATATGTTTAGTGTGTTTCTGTCTAGTATTGTATGGCTATTGAGTTCAACCTGTCAAAATGTACAAATATCTCTACATGACCTGTTTCAAAGATTCTCCTGTCTGGACTATGTTAGAATGGTTCAGTCCCCTCAGTGTTTAGAGAACAAAACTCAGAGACATCATTAGTAACCATGGTGCCTAAAACAACAGGCCTGTCCTCAATGAGGATCCTCGTCCCATGTCTTCTATTTTCATTGTGTAACGCCCCTATCTAGTCTTATTGTTAACTCCAATATCAAAAGATAGGTTCGGTACATTATCCTTACCCTTAATTTGATTAGTGTCTGAGCAGTTATAACATTCAATTATATTAAGTAGATTAGGTTCGGGATCTTTTGCTCAGAATAAAAACTTACATGCACAGCGGAATAAAAATACTACACTATACAACGAAAATTAAAAACCTTCATGTAATTCAAATAAATACAGGTCTAATAATTTCCATTACATGCTGATAAGTCACATCCCTGGATATACGAAGTACCCAACCATTAGAAGTTAGGAGACAACAGGTCTGTCACTCAAACTCCTGTATAAATGAAGGATGGTTCGATCCTTCACATATTTGTTTCCCTTGTATATCCCAAATATAACTCATGTATACGGTCAACTATTGTCCTATTCTAAATCAGACCTAGCTAGGACCTAAAATAGGGGATTACAAAAATTATACTCAATCAAAAAGAGATCACTACCTCGCCCTACCTGCTACGCGTCCATATCTGATACATATTAGCACATAGATGAGAAACACAAGTTTCCCAGTAGCTCAGCAATTCATAGTTTAAAAGAAACTAATATGTACCAGGGTGCAAGCACCAAAACATTCAATCTACATCCTTGATTTTAGGTGTAATATTACACATAACTGTAAACTGGCAATCATTGCATGATAAATATAGAAGTTAACGAAGATTACATATCTTTTTAAATAACACGTATTCTTATCAGCTTAATGTTTTATTATGGAATTATCCTAGTTTTTATGCGTGTTACGTGAACACTAGGTCATAGGTGCGGAGCACCTTTGGCCACACCTCCCTAGGTCACCCGTGTGGAGCACCTTCGGCCACACCTTGTAATTTGTGGACACTCGACCACGTACATAGTGTAATCATGAGCACTAGGTTATGGGCATGGAGCACCTTCGACCACGCCTCGCTAGGCCGCCTGTGTGGAGCACCTTTGGCTACACCTCGTAAATCGTGAGCACTCGGCCACATATAGAGCGTAATCATGAGCATAAGGTCCCGTGTGGAGCACCTTTGGCCACACCTTGTAAATCGTGAACCCTCGGCCATGCATAGATCAAAATCATGAGCACTAGGTCACGGTCATAGATCTTATGAAAAATTCAATATTTAAGGAATAGTTTCTATTTTCCTTAGAAACAATTTCTAAGGTACATTTTCCTATAAAACTCTAATAATCTCAATATTAATTTCCTTTCTTGGAAGTTGATTCCAATGTACATTTTTCTTCTAAGAATTTTAATAATTTCAATAATAATTTTCTTTTTCTTGAAAATTTATACAAATGTGCATTTTTCCTTCTAAAATTCTAACAACTACAATAATAATTGTCTTTTCTTGGAATTTAATTCTAATGGGCATTTTTTTTCCTTATAAAATTTCAATAACTTCAATAATAATTTTCTTATCTTGAAAATTAATTCTAATGTGCATTTTTTTTTCTAAAACTTCAATAACTTCAATAGTAATTCATAATAAATTTTCATTTCTTGGAAATTAATTCCCATGTATATTCTCTTTCCAAAAATTTTAATATTTTCAATACTAATTTTCTCTTTCTTGGTATTAGTTCTATTGTACATTTTCTTTTTAAGAATTCTAATAATTTTCCTAATAATTTCCTTTGTTTGAAAATTAATTTCATTATATATTTTTTCTTTTTTTAAAATTCTAATCCCTTCCACAATAATTTCCTTTGCTTAGAAATTAATTCCCATGTATATTTTCCTTCTAAAAATTCCAATAATTTTCCTAGTAATTTCCCATAATCACATGCATTTTTATTAGCAATCATAAATGTTCAATAACCCCATTAATTTCATCATGAAAATAACAAGTCCACTACAATATTAAGAATAGTAAACCAAGTTAACCAAACCATTAAATAACTTTCTAAATCTAAGTCCTCTCATGATCTCAAGGAAACAATAATTTAGAGATTAGCATTAGCCACCTTCTATCTTTATCATGCAAGTTCCATTAAATTTTTCCTAAATCAAGAGTGTAGACATGGGTTCAAATTCCATGGAAGCTATATCATTAAACATGCATACTCAATCATGGAATAAGAATTTAAAAAATTGCTAATCTACCTTGGAAGTGGGCTAGAGAAAATATTCTTGGCCTTTCCTTTGATTTCCTTAGTTTTCCCCTTGAGTTCTTCTTTACTTCCTCTTTCCTTGATCTCTCAATTCTCCCTTGATGCCTCACCTTCTCCCTCTCTTTTCTCCCTTCTTCTTTTCTTTCTCTCCCTTCCCTTATTTTCAAGTGTGGGGATTATGGTATGCCTCCCTCTTTTTTTCTTTCATTTCTTTATTTTCCTTTTTAGGTTGCTTGTAAATTGGTTTTCCTTTTTTTCTTCCATCCTATACATTAGGTGCATCCCACTAGCCATTACTTTTGTACAAAATTCTACACCTATTAGATTGCTTGTTGCCTTAGTATTCCTTTTCTTGCAAGTTTACCTTTTCCCACTTCCACAAGCAACCTTAGTACATATATATATATATTTTTAATTCTCTTCCCACTTTCCATTTCCCTTTCTTTCTCTTTTTTTTTTTTTAAGAAAAGTATGCACACTTTTGGATATGTATATATATATATATATATATATATATATATATATTTGTACAAAGTGTACTTGCAATTACACTTTGTCTTTGCTTGCACACTTAGTATTTCCCTTTCTTGCAAGTTTAGATTTGTCCACTCTTACAAGCAACTAACCTTTACAAGCAACCTTGGTATTTCTTTTTTTTTTTCTTTTTTTCTATTCTCTCTTTTCCTCTCTCATTCACATGACACTTACACATACCTATATATTTTTGTTGTATCTCATTTTGCTTCTTACTTGGTACTTAGGCTAAGTAAATAAAGAAATCAAAGAATTAATTCTAAGCACCAAATTTCCCTTCCTTAAAAATAATTCATCTAATTAATTAGTAAGCAAGTAATTCAAACTAATTAATTAAATAACACCATTAATTTAGGCTAATTAAATTATGGGGTGTTACATTTCTCCCCTCCTTAAAAATAATTTCATCCTCGAAATTTATACATACCTCATGGGAATAGTTCTTGGTAAGCCTTGCGCATGTCCTCCTCCCTCTCCCAGGTAGCTTCCTGTGGTGACATTTGGTCCCACAAGACCTTCACCAAGGGAATGACCTTATTCCGCAGGGTCTTAACCTCAGTACCGATGATTTGAATAGGTCTCGGCTGATAAGTTAGATTTTTCTTTAATCGTAAAGTACTGGCGTCAAGAATATGGGAGGGATCTGGTATATACTTTCGAAGCTGGGAGACATGGAAAACATTATGAAGGTTGGACAGGTGTGGGGGTAAGGCTATTTGGTAGGCTGATGAACCCACTCTCTTCAATATCTGGAAAGGTCCAATGTATCTGGGACTTAGCTTCCTAGACTTCATAGCTCTACCAATCCCAGTAGTCGAGGATACTTTCAGAAAAACATGGTTCCCTTCCTCGAATTCTAGGGGTCTTCTCCTCTTATTTGCATAGCTCTTTTGTCTATCCTGAGCCTTTTCTATTTTCTCTCTGATCATTTTGATCTGATCAATTGTCTGTTGGACTAACTCAGGACCTAACAACCGCCTCTCCCCCACTTCATACCAACATATCGGTGACCTGCATTTCCTCCCATACAAGGCCTCATAGGGAGCCATGCCTATACTAGAGTGGAAACTATTATTATAAGAGAACTCAATTAGTGGCAGACTCTTTTCCCAGTTCCCTCGGTATTCTAAGACACAAGCCCTAAGCATATCCTCTAGGGTTTAGATGGTTTTCTCTGTTTGCCCATCCGTTTGAGGATGATACGCTGTACTAAAATTTAGTCTAGTTCCAAAGGATTCTTGTAGGGCTCTCCAAAACCTAGAGGTGAACCTGGGATCCCTATCTGAAACAATGCTAATGGGTACCCCATGAAGTCTCACTATCTCCTGAATGTATAGCTGTGCCAGTCTATCCAAGGAGTAGTTAATCCAAATGGGAAGAAAGTGAGCGGACTTGGTTAACCTATCCACTATAATCCAGATAGCATCATTCCCTGATTGGGTTCTAGGCAGTCTTACCACAAAGTCCATAGAAATCTTCTCCCACTTCCACTGAGGAATGTCCAAGGGTTGTAATAATCCAACAGGCCTCTGATGTTCAATCTTGACTTGCTGACATACTAGGCACCTAGCCACATGCTCTGCTATATTCTTCTTCATTCCTGGCCACCAGAACCTACCCTTTAAGTCTTGATACATCTTGGTGGCTCCAGGATGGACAGTGTACTTACTTTAGTGGGCTTCCTCTAAAATCTTATCCCTTAATCCTGTTGTCTTAGGGACATACATCCTACCTTGAAAAGTTACCATCCCGTCGGCCTCCCTTGTAAACTCTTTCGAATCCTTTAGGGATCCTAAGAATTTGTCCTCCTTCTGGGTTTCTAAGATTTGGGCCCTAAGGGTGTTGTCAATCCTTAACTCACTCAGACAGATCTTATTCGGTAACACCAATGTGGATAACCTCATGTTCTTAAATTTCTCTATTAAGTCCATCTCGCTCACCATTAGACGAGCTGTGTGGAGAGACTTCCTACTTAATGCGTCAGCTACAACGTTTGCCTTACCCGAATGGTACTTTAGCTTAAAATCATAGTCCTTAATGAATTCCATCCACCTCCTTTGTCTCATATTCAATTCTTTTTTGTCGAAGAGGTATTTGAGACTTTTATGGTCACTAAATACCTTGAATCTAGAACCATAGAGGTAGTATCTCCAAATCTTTAAGGCAAACATTATAGCTGCTAACTCCAAGTCATGGGTAGGGTAGTTTCTCTCATGCAGCCTTAGCTGCCTAGAAGCATAGGCCACTACTCCTCCTCCTTGCATCAGTACACATCCCAACCCTTTCTTCGATGCATCACAATACAACTCAAACTTCTCTAAAGGGTCAGGGATAACTAGCACAGGTGCAGTGGTCAACTTCTCCTTCAGGGTTTAGAAGCTTTGTTCACACTTTGTGTCCCACACAAATGGAACATCCTTCAGAGTCAACTAAGTCATTGGCATCGCTATCTGCGAAAACCCCTGAATGAACCTCCTACAGTAGCCCGCTAAACCTAGAAAGCTCCTAATTTCTGTCACAATAGTGGGTCTTTCCCAGTTTACTACTGCTTCAGTCTTACTAGGATCCACAAACACCCCCTCATCAGAAATCACATGCCCTAGGAATTTAACTTTCCTTAGCTAAAACTCACACTTTTCTAGCTTGGCATACAGTTGCTTCTCCCAAAGTATTTGCAGCACCGTCCTTAGATGCTACTCATGCTCCCGTCTATCCTTAGAATACACTAATATATCATCAATAAACACTACTAAGAACTGGTCGAGGAAAGGTCTAAAGATGCGGTTCATGTAATCCATGAATACAGCGGGGGCATTTGTCAGTCCAAAGGGCATTACAAGAAATTCATAGTGCCCATACCTAGTCCTAAAGGCGGTCTTAGGTATGTCCTCTTTCCTAACTCTGATCTGATGATACCCCGACCTCAAATCAATCTTAGAAAAGATAGTGGCCCATCTCAGTTGGTCTAATAGGTCATCAATCCTAGGGAGAGGATACTTGTTCTTTATTGTTACCTTATTCAGCTGTCTATAGTCTATGCACATCCTCATACTCCCGTCCTTCTTCTTAACAAACAACACAGGAGCCCCCCATGATGACACACTAGGTTTAATGAATTGCTTTGCTAAGAGGTCCTCTATCTGCTCCTTCAACTCCTTTAACTCCATCGGGGACATCCTATAGGGTGCTATGAAAATTGGCCCTATCTTAAGGACTAGGTCTATGGAGAACTCAATCTCTCTCTCCGGTGGAAGGTTAGTAATATCCTCCGGGAACACATCTGGAAAATCTTGGACCACAGGTATGGTTTCTAATTTCCATTGACTTTCTACCTCTGAGGAACATAAGAAACCCATCCTCTGGTTTTTCATCTCGATCCCCACATATACTGGCCTAGTGTTTATGAAAGTCACAGACTTAGCTAAGCAGTCCAAGATAACATTGTTTGAAGAGAGCTAATTCATACCAAGGATGACATCTAGGTCGACCATGGGTAAATAGATAAGGTTTACCATAAAGGTTCTATTTGCAATCATAATGGAACAGTTCAAACAAATCAAGGACGTAGACACGTGTTCATTAGTAGGTATAGCTATGGAAAGTTCATAAGGTAAGGTGGTTGTGGGTAATTTCAAGTTATGAACACAGTCTACAGAAATAAAGGAGTGGGTGGCGCCAGAATCATACAATACAATTAAAGGAATATCATAAATAAAACACGTACCTTTCATCAAATCTTCAGACTGGGCCACCTCTTTTCCCTTCAGGGTATATACCCTTCCCTTGGTAAGAGGTCTGGCTGGTTCCTCTGGCTTCTTCAGGGTTGGGCAATTACGGGCGATATGTCCTGGCTTCCCACATCTGTAGCACACGTTCTGCCCCATTAAGCATGGCTTATCCCCGTGGTTCTTCCCACACTTCAAACAGTTGCGCTGCGGTGTCGGGGTGTTCACTGGTTGATTTCCTGACTAACCCCTTTGAAACTTCCTGTCACGGCCCCTGTTGAAATTGAATGAGCCCTTCCTCTTATGGAAACTTGCCTCATGTTTCTGCTTCTGTAGGGCTGCCAGGGTCCGAGAGGCGATTCTGCACCTGTTAACTAAAGTTGGGTAGTCTCGGATCTCGTGGGCTGCCACTTCATGATACAATTCTAGGTCCAAACTGTTCTCCAAGTGTAGGGCTTTCCATGCCCCGTCCGGTCTCCACTTCAGGTAGGAAGAGAACTTTGACAGCTCTTCGAACCTGGCTAGGTGTTCCTCAAATGACCGGCCACCCTGTTTGATTTGCATGAACTCGCCTTCCTTGACATTCCTCTCGCTCTGGGGAAAATACTTCTCCAGGAACGCATCTTTGAAACTCTCCTAGGTGATTGGGGTTCCCTGGGCCTCCATCAGTTACCTCGTACCTTTCCACCAATGCTTCGCCTCACCTTCCAATTGGTAGGCGGCGAAGGTAACCTTATGCGGTTCCGTGGTCCCCAATACTTCAAATAGTTCTTCCATCTTCTGTACCCACTCTTCAGCCTTCTTCGAACTTGCTAATCCATTGAAAGTGGGAGGCCTAGCTATCTGGAAATCAGACTAGCCTCCACTAACTGGGGTCCTCACCTACTCTGCCCCTGTCTAGGTCTCTTCGCTTCAGTCCGTTTGGGCCTGACGAAGTGCCTCGGCTGTAACCTCAGCTTGGGCCCTCATAGCTTCGGCCATGTCTCTCATATTCTACATCATCTCATTCACATCAACTCCCATATCTCGGGTCCGTGGTCTACCCTCGCGTCTTGCAGAAGCATGTCATTAATCTGCAAAACAAGTATTACCGAGGTGATCAGGCTCAATAACAGATTATTAAGCAAATAACATACAGTACCAACAGGAGCTTCCATCTTCCCAAACCTAATGCTCCATTCCCCAAGATCAAAACAAATACAAGTTAGCCAAGCGCCTAGGTACAGCCAACTAACCCACACTAGCCCCTTACTTGAGGAATTCTACCCCGTTCTAACCTAGGTAGCTGTGCTCTGATACCAACTTAATGTAACGCCCCTATCTAGTCTTATTGTTAACTTCAATATCAAAAGATAGGTTCGATACATTATCCTTACCCTTAATTTGATTAGTGTCTGAGCAGTTATAACATTCAATTATATTAAGTAGATTAAGTTCAGGATCTTTTGCTCAGAATAAAAACTTACATGCACAGCGGAATAAAAATACTACACTATACAACGAAAATTAAAAACCTTCATGTAATTCAAATAAATACAGGTCCAATAATTTTCATTACATGCTGATAAGTCACATCCCTGGATATACGAAGTACCCAACCATCAGAAGTTAGGAGACAACAGGTCTGTCACTCAAACTCCTCTATAAATGAAGGATGGTTCGAACCTTCACATATTTGTTTTCCCTATATATCCTAAATATAACTCATGTATAAGGTCAACTATTGTCCTATTCTAAATCAGACCTAGCTAGGACCTAAAATAGGGGATTACAAAAATCATACTCAATCAAAAAGAGACTATTACCTCACGACCCTCCTACGCGTTCGTATCTGATACATATTAGCACATAGATGAGAAACACAAGTTTCCCATTAGCTCAGCAATTCATAGTTTAAAAGAAACTAATATGTACCAGGGTGCAAGCACCAAAACATTCAATCTACATCCTTGATTTTAGGTGTAATATTACACATAACTGTAAACTGGCAATCATTGCATGATAAATATAGAAGTTAACGAAGATTACATATCTTTTTAAATAACACGTATTCTTATCAGCTTATGGTTTATTATGAAATTATCCTAGTGTTTATGCGTGTTACGTGAACACTAGGTCAAAGGTGCGGAACACCTTTGGCCACACCTCTCTAGGTCACCCGTGTGGAGCACCTTCGACCACACCTTGTAATTTGTGGACACTCGACCACGTACATAGCGTAATCATGAGCACTAGGTTATGGGCATGGAGCACCTTCGACCACGCCTCGCTAGGCCGCCTGTGTGGAGCACCTTTGGCCACACCTTGTAAATCGTGAGCACTCGGCCACATATAGAGCGTAATCATGAGCATAAGGTCCCGTGTGGAGCACCTTTGGCTACACCTTGTAAATCGTGGACCCTCGGCCATGCATAGATCAAAATCATGAGCACTAGGTCACGGGCATGGAGCACCTTCGGCCACGCCTCGCTAGGCCGCCTATGTGGAGCATCTTTAACATTTCTTATGAAAAATTCAATATTTAAGGAATAGTTTCTATTTTCCTTAGAAACAATTTCTAAGGTACATTTTCCTATAAAACTCTAATAATCTCAATATTAATTTCCTTTCTTGGAAGTTGATTCCAATGTACATTTTTCTTCTAAGAATTTTAATAATTTCAATAATAATTTTCTTTTTCTTGAAAATTTATACAAATGTGCATTTTTCCTTCTAAAATTCTAACAACTACAATAATAATTGTCTTTTCTTGGAATTTAATTCTAATGGGCATTTTTTTTCCTTATAAAATTTCAATAACTTCAATAATAATTTTCTTATCTTGAAAATTAATTCTAATGTGCATTTTTTCTAAAACTTCAATAACTTCAATAGTAATTCATAATAAATTTTCATTTCTTGGAAATTAATTCCCATGTATATTCTCTTTCCAAAAATTTTAATATTTTCAATACTAATTTTCTCTTTCTTGGTATTAGTTCTATTGTACATTTTCTTTCTAAGAATTCTAATAATTTTCCTAATAATTTCCTTTGTTTGAAAATTAATTTCATTATATATTTTTTATTTTTTTAAAATTCTAATCCCTTCCACAATAATTTCCTTTGCTTAGAAATTAATTCCCATGTATATTTTCCTTCTAAAAATTCCAATAATTTTCCTAGTAATTTCCCATAATCACATGCATTTTTATTAGCAATCATAAATGTTCAATAACCCCATTAATTTCATCATGAAAATAACAAGTCCACTACAATATTAAGAATAGTAAACCAAGTTAACCAAACCATTAAATAACTTTCTAAATCTAAGTCCTCTCATGATCTCAAGGAAACAATAATTTAGAGATTAGCATTAGCCACCTTCTATCTTTATCATGCAAGTTCCATTAAATTTTTCCTAAATCAAGAGTGTAGACATGGGTTCAAATTCCATGGAAGCTATATCATTAAACATGCATACTCAATCATGGAATAAGAATTTAACAAATTGCTAATCTACCTTGGAAGTGGGCTAAAGAAAATATTCTTGGCCTTTCCTTTGATTTCCTTGGTTTTCCCCTTGAGTTCTTCTTTACTTCCTCTTTCCTTGATCTCTCAATTCTCCCTTAATGCCTCACCTTCTCCCTCTCTTTTCTCCCTTCTTCTTTTCTTTCTCTCCCTTCCCTTATTTTCAAGTGTGGGGATTATGGTATGCCTCCCTCTTTTTTTCTTTCATTTCTTTATTTTCCTTTTTAGGTTGCTTGTAAATTGGTTTTCCTTTTTTTCTTCCTTCCTATACATTAGGTGCATCCCACTAGCCACTAGTTTTGTACAAAATTCTACACCTATTAGTTGCTTGTTGCCTTAGTATTCATTTTCTTGCAAGTTTACCTTTTCCCACTTCCACAAGCAACCTTAGTACATATATATATATATTTTTAATTCTCTTCCCACTTTCCATTTCCCTTTCTTTCTCTTTTTTTTTTTTTAAGAAAAGTATGCACACTTTTGGATATGTATATATATATATATATATATATATTTGTACAAAGTGTACTTGCAATTACACTTTGTCTTTGCTTGCACACTTAGTATTTCCCTTTCTTGCAAGTTTAGATTTGTCCACTCTTACAAGCAACTAACCTTTACAAGCAACCTTGGTATTTCTTTTTCTTTTTTCTTTTTTTCTATTCTCTCTTTTCCTCCCTTATTCACATGACACTTACACATACCTATATATTTTTGTTGTATCTCTTTTTGCTTCTTACTTGGTGCTTAGGCTAGGTAAATAAAGAAATCAAAGAATTAATTCTAAGCACCAAATTTCCCTTCCTTAAAAATAATTCATCTAATTAATTAGCAAGTAAGTAATTCAAACTAATTAATTAAATAACACCATTAATTTAGGCTAATTAAATTATGGGGTGTTACACATTGTTCACAAGCCTTATGGTCTGATCAACACTCTTGAAGGATATCAAACCATGACATCAGAAACATGGAGAATGCATGAATGGATGACCGTAAAGAATCTGACCAATGAAACTGTTGAAAATTTACAATTCTTTCTAAAACAGATTAATAACTTTGATCCATTCAAAATAATTTTCAGCACTGCTCTTGGACCCCTTTCAGGAGAATTTATCCTAAGAGAACCATGGCATCCAGATGTTAATACGGGTTCTGATCTGATGGAAGAAGCGGAAAGCTCTCACTAAGGCTCCCCTCTCAAGAAGAAAAAAGATAATAAAGACTATCAATGTTGGGATTACTTTTTAGATTCCCAAAACCCTGATCTTGATAGCAAAGTAGAAATAGTGCTCTCCAAAAGATCAAAAGAAGATGACTCAGACTCCACAATCCTAACTTATCTCCATCCCATGAGTCTATACTGTGAAGCAACAAAGATTGATAGCTAGCCCCGTAGCACATGCAATTGACTCAGCAAGCTTATCTCTTAGCTATTATTGTACACGTGGTGACTAAAAAGTTGTTATGGTCTTAACCGCTTTAGTATCCCAACAAAGGGTTTGTTATGGTCGGCCATACCTTGAACAGAACTAGGCTGCTTGGATTTTAGCCAAACTCTTGAGCATTCTTTATACACGCTTCGCTAGCCCCGGAATTATTATATTTAATAATTAAATATTACAACAATCAGTAAGAAATTAAGATTACTATTGATTATAGCCTAATTATTAATTACACGTACTCATTATTCATTCATCAGAATGTGAAGAAATAAACTTCTCTAAATGAGTATTAGCTGAAAAGTTATTAGAATGCAATGTGAGGTTCGAACCAAGTAGTTTCCAAACATTCCTCTATCTTTTGAACAAAACACAAGTCTGAACAGCTTGTTTAGTGTTTATAAGAGACAATATATGAATCAAAACTGAGTCTGGCAATTTACTAAACCTGTCCATATTTTCTTCTCTTGCTTTCTCCATTCTTATAGTTCCTTTAAACCTATATAAATTAAACTTAATTACTCAAAATATATATATCATAATATAAATTATTAATTAGTTAATATCACTGTGATATATAATTATGCCCAATTAAAAACAATTCATGAACAATGTTTAAACTATGATAATTCATATACAGACGTAGTTTTACTTTACTTATCTCCATCGACTTAAAAATCAAAGCAACCTACGAATTCTACTTCAACATTATGAGGAAACATGACTTAGAATGATGTTGGAGATTAGGATTTTAGGAAAGATAACATCCTTTGACATTATTTTGCTAGTATGTGAACTCCAATATTTCAAAAACTATTATTTCTTACACCATCATCTCTTGTTACTAAATCACTAGTATTATCTAGGTCTGATTCCACTCTTTTTTCATTTTGCAAATCACTCAATTTTTCTTGTAATATTTCTTGAATCTCCTTTGTGTCAAGGAGTATTATGGCTTATCGGATGTGTAGCATCGACTAATGGTTGGATCAAAACATTTCATCATTTTCGTTGAAGATGCAGGGTATTGCCTTCTTATTGAATTTAGATGATCAAGTACGAAAGCATAGCAAATACAGCCAAATACTCGATAGTGGTTGTTACAGTAGGTTTGACTCACCAAAGCTTCTCGTATAAAGCCTAGCCTAGCTTGAGGTAACCTATTGATAATGTGGACAATGGTCTTCATACATTTGGCCTAAAAATATGGCAATACATTCTTGTCATGCAGCATACTTCGACAAATTTCTACCAAGTGTCGATTCTTCCATTCTGCGACTTCATTCTGTTGAAGTGTTCCTAAGCAAGTTAATTGTTTTCAAATTTTATTATGTCTCAAGTACTCTGAAAATTCATTTGACATATATTCTCCTCTATTGTTGATACATAAACACAATATTCTGTGACCAATTCTCCATCATTAAGTCCACTCACATGTACCTTGAGTAATCATCAATGAATATGATTATGTACTAGAATCCACTGATAGAGGATTAATCTAAGTGTACAAGCTCGAGTGGTGCTTTCGCTCTAAAACTATATTCCTCATATGGTGGTTGATGCACTTTACTATAATGGCACCTAACACAAATGGCATCATCTCATATGTCTATTTGAGGTAATCCCTTAAGCATTTGCTTTTTCATCATCACCTTCAACCTATAATAGTTGACATGCCAAGTCTCGCATGCCATAGGTCTGCTATCTCGCTCTTTCTTGTCTTGTCCACGTACGTCTCTTGTGCTAACATCATCTAAACAGAATCAACACGTTTTCTTTGCATGATCGATGCACTAGTGGGGGTCAAACTTCTACAAAATTGCCTTTGAATGTGAGTTGCAATACCGATAAAAGATTTTTATTCATCCTTGGTACATGGTAGACATTCTGCAATTACACCTTCTTTGAAATGTATTAGGGGGATAATAACAATACTACTAACACGGGATATTGGCAATATTGAGTTATTTGTACTCACCACAACTCGACATCCTTTATACTATGTCATTGTAGAAAGCTTTTCTCTGTCACTAGTTAAATGATTGGAACTTTTAGAATCTGTGATCCAATCTTTTTCGTAATTGACAAAATTATTCTTCATAGTGACCAATGTCATCTCTTCTTCTATCTCCTCAATGCATGATGCCACTTTCTCTTCTGCATCTTCATTAGTTGCGAAGGATGCTTGGAAATCTCATTCTTCTTCACTTTGATTTTCTGTTGTAACATTTCCTTCTGCACGGGGTAACCTGTAATCTTTAGCAAAGTGACCTTTTCTTCTGCAGTTATAACATATATTGTCTCTCCTTTGCTCTTTGTTTTGTATTTGGTTTCTTGAATCAGTGCAGTCTTTCCAGTTATATGAAGCCCTCCACGACAATATTTCAACCAACCATTATTTTGTCTCCTTTTATAAACTCATTGTCTTGAACTAGATTACTCTTGTTGGCCCTTCTTCTTTTCGAAGAATTCTTTCTCCACATCTTTTCAAAGAGACTTTAAACATTCTTGAGTCCAAAGTTTCTTGATTGGCTAATATAGTCTCTAACTCATGTAGATTTGGTTTCTTTGATCACCTTCATATGGCCATAATAAGTGTTTGATATTTGGCATTTAACCCGATGACTATAATTCTTCGCATACAAGTATTGGTGATTGGATTTTGTGAATCTAATTTTGAAATTTCATCAAAAATAGATATAAATTTTGAAAAGTATTCACTTATAAACATGTCATCCTATCGTACTACAATGAGCTCATTTTCTAGTAACTATGGCTCCACATCATTTTCCTTTACAAACAGAGTGGCAAGAGTATTCCATGCTTCCTTTGGTGTCTTAGCTTCCTTGACATATCTACTATATTGTGGTTCTCTAATGATTATAAGCACATAGAGAGCTTTCTTAGCTCCTACCTGTCACTTCTTTGACTCGATTGGATTTTTTGGTGGTGTAATTTTATCACCATCAATAAGGTCCACAAGTTAAATGAAAGTAATTTTTATTACTTAAATCACAATTACAATTTCCTCTTTTAAACACTCTCACTTGCCACTTTACTTTCACACTCTTTCCTACACTGACACGCCTTCGTTTTTCACACACTCTTCACGTTACACAAATGCTTTAGTCACTTTCTTCACTCACACTAACATCTACATGGTTCATATATATATATGTAGGCAGTCAAAGTCGGCTTCTTTCACCGCCTTTACAATATTTTATTATTTTCAAATTAGATATTTTATTAATGCTTTCTAGTAATTCCATTTTATTTTACTGCCTAAGCTTTATATTCTACAGCTTCTAAAAATGTTTCTAAATTAAATTTTATTTCCACCATTAGCTCCAACTTTCTAAAAGTCACAAGATATTTTAACACTCCCCTCAGCGACTTATCTCCCTGTATGTTGTTCTATCTTGAAGTGCAGTTATGAAGCTCTATCTTGGGAGTTTTAACTTGTGGGACCTTATTGATGGTGACAAAGCTACACTACCAAAAAATCCAATTAAATCAAATAAGTGACAAGTAAGAGCTAAGAAACCTCTTTTTGTGCTTATAACCACAGTAGAATCACAGTATAGTAAATATGTCAAGGAAGCTAAGACACTAAAGAAAAAATGGAATACTCTGGCCACTTTATATGTAAAGGAAACTGATGTGAAGCTGCAGTTACTAGAAAATGAGTTCATTGCAGTACGAAAGAATGTGATGTTGGTAAGTGAATACTTTTCAAAATTAATATCTATTTGTGATGAAATTTCAAAATTAAATCCACAAAATCCAATCATCAATACTCATATACGAAGAATCATAGTTGCAGAGTTAAATCCCAACTATCAAACTCTTGTTATGGCCACACGAGGGTGGTCAAAGGAATTAACTTTGAGTTAGAGAGTATATTAGCCAACCAAGAAACTTCAGACTCAAGAATGTCCAAAGTCTCTTTGAAATATAAGGAGAAAATACTCCTCAATAAGAAGAAAGGCCAACATGGGAGTTTAGTTTAAGACAAGGAAGTTATAAAAAGATGAAAAAATAATGGTTGGCAAAAATATCATTGTGGAGGAGATTTGTATCAAAGGGAAGGCCGCACATGGAAGAAAGAGCAAATAAGAGACAATAGATGTTACAACTTCAGAAGAAAAGGCCACTTCACTATATATTCTAGGATTAGAAGGGTAGGATCTGTCCTAATTCCTTTTAAATTAAATCTTTTTGAAATTGTAAAATTAAAGTGATCTACAAATCTTTTAGGCATGCTAGAAGCTCTGGATTCTGGTAATCTAAAAGAGTTAAATCTTTTTAAAGGTGTAAAAGCTATTTCTACAGCTCTTGATTTATATTCTATGATTTCTTCAGTACTACTGATGGTGGCTTTCTAAAGCTAATAAATCTTCTAACCTCCATTTTAATCCACTAGTAATTTCATTATGTTTTAATGTTTTTGGTACTAAAGCATTTACTTTTTTGGGATTTACTAATAATAATGTAGTCTCATCTATTGGAGACACCAGTAAAGCTCTTGAAGCTAATCGAGTTTTCATTACCTTGTAATATATCCTATAAATTATAGTTATCTGTCTGGAACTAGGATTCCATTCTTCATCTGACATTTTTACATCTAATAAAATATTATAAGAAGTATTATGAAAACTAGACAAAGTTATTGAATAATTAGGATAATTATTAATATAAATAGGACCATTATGTAGATTGGTTTCAAATAATGCTAATATTTGATTTTTAAGACTTACTGGCCTATTATCTCTAAAGGTAGCAAATATTGGGAAATCTATTTCTTGCCTAAACAAAGGTTTTATGGCTATTTGGATAAATCTTATATGAAGGTATTTATATTTTTTAATATGTTCTTTTATTAAGGATCTAGAAATTAGAAAAATAGTTTCATGAATTCTAGAAATATTTATTTCTTTTTTTATAATTTTTAAATAAGTCTTTTATTGAAGTTTTATAAATAAAATATATTTCTAATTTAGGCAGAGTCCATTTATTTAGTTGATCCTCTATTTCTAGTATTCTAAATTTGTGATGAATTGTCACTATTTATTTGTTTATGCTCTTGATCTAATTCTTCTATCTTTTTTTTTATTAGACAATATTTTTATTATTTTTGACATTAAGACTAACTAAGTTTTAATTTAGAACATAAGATAAACCAACGATTTTACTATCTTAACCCTTGATACTTACTAGTTGTATCTCCTTCATCGGTTGACTAACGTTTAGAATAACACTTCACTACACTCCTCTAAAAAAAATATTAAAATATTTTTTAAAATTAAAAAATTATGATAAAAAACTAAATTTTAAGCAATGAAAAATAAATATCAACAAAGTTCAAACACAAGGTTATGATACCATTTGCAAAATGATCGATTTACAAAATTTATAAAGAAATATAATTTACTCTAAAAATAATACTAATTTTAATTTATCAAGATTAACGAGAGAAAGAGAGTGGCAAATTCGACTTTGTACGTTGTACCAAAGTTGAAAGAATTAACTGGCAAAAAGACTGAAACAATTTCAAGAAACACCAAAATTTCGGCTAGTGTGAGAAAGGAAAAGTTTGGGTGGGCCCACGTAACAGTGAAACCCAATTAAACACTGACAGCGACTGTTCCGGCGACTGCAAAATTTTGGGTCGGTGTTCTTTCCGTTGACCACAAAGAAATTGAAGGGACATTGAAGAAAACAAGAGTTGCAAATTATAATAGAAATAAGGTATAAATAATTAGCTATATGGACTTTTAACAACAAGACCATAAAGATAAGAGATTAAGAAATTTGGGAAATTAAAGGTGAGGGAATTGAAGGATATGCAGAAAATTAAAGTCCATTCCTCAAAGAAATTATCAATTTTAAACATATATATATTGACAGATCAAAGTATAGTAGAGAGAGGTGGAGGATGATTTTACCCAGAAATTAAATTTATCCCAAATTAATAAAAAGAGAAGAGAACTGACCTGACTTTTGCGTTTGATCTGTGGATTATTGGAAAGGGAAACGAAGGCTATGTAAGCTTGAAAAGATGGTGGCATGGTGGTGAACGACTTCTGAAATGGTTTCTTGAATATTCCGGAAAAAGAAATTGTTAATAAATAAAGCAAAGCAAGTTTCAAGGAAAAGAAAGAAGCACTGAGATTACATGAATGTAGTAGCATGCATGTGTGCCCACCCCAAAATTCACCTTCCTTTTCATGCGCCTATTCATTGATTGATTAAGCAGTAAGCAATTAACGTAGCATATGTCTCCTTACTTCTTTACAGTGCCATCTCACTCGTACTACTTTTTCTTTTCCTTCTCTATTAAGGCATTTATATTTCTATATATAGTATATGGAAAAGCAAATCCAACAAACCCAACTAGATAAGTTTTCTTTAATTACCATATTATTGTATGCGGAATAATTCTTTTAAAATCCTATCACTTTTCCTTTGCTTCACTTGAGTAACCACTATCCTCAGCTCTCTCTGCCTAAATTAAAGCACAAATTGACCAATGATTATTAGCTTTAATCTGAATTAATTACTTGATAATTTGAAGTTTAAATTTTTATTAAAAAATATTTATATTTAATATTTGATATATTTAAATAAAATATTTATTAAGATTTAAATCTTAATAAATAATTTTAAGTTTTTTGAAAATTTTTTAAATTACAAATTCAATCAGAACATATATTATTTATTAAGATTTAAACTTTTTTATTATACTTAATCCATATTAAATTTACTCTAAGAGTATTATTTTTTTTCAAAATTAGAGTACCTTTGACATTGTTTGTTTGAGCCTTAAATCAAGCACAATTGGTGCATTCAACATCGAGTTATAAATAGCACAATATGAATTCAGATGAGATGCTAACAAGCAAGGCAGAGAAAATACTCAAATTAACATGTAATAAAATGGGAAACGCAGTCGTACCTCATTAGATAGCAACCCATGGCCTAATCCTTCGAAAACTGACATATAATATAACAACAACCGAATGACCTCCCAAAGTGATGAAAACCTAATATAAAAAATTACTCCAAAATTCATTTGTTGTAATCAACAAAACCATGAGAGAAGAGCAATAAATATTAGGTTCCGATTTACCTTTCTCGCTCAATAATCAAGAGTGCTGCCATGACTAGAAATCTGTGTGGTGAAGCTCTGTTGCTGTTATGCAGTCGTTATGGATGTCTTCCTCATTGTGTTGTGTGAATTTGTGAATCATGGGTTTGTGTTGTTGCTGTTGTGTGGGTTCTGTGAAGCTTTATTAGGGGATGGATCATAGAGAAAGAGACCAAGGATGTGTTTGGATTGAAGATAATGGAGGAGGAGGGTAGGAAATTTTATAACTTTTTCTTTATTCAAATTTGTAAATTTTGTATTAATATTCTTAACCTTTTTACTTTATTATTTTTAATTATTTTAAAATTAAAGGACTTTGATAAAACTCAATAAAAAAAAAAGAAATCAACACTTAGAACCTGTTTGATAATAGTTTTTAAAAGTTATTGTTTATTTTTAAAAATAAAAAAATCTGTCTGAATAACTATTTTTAACAAAATACAAAAAAATAGAATATATATTTTTAGAATAAAAAATATAAAATGATTAAAAAATATTCTAAATTTTAATTTTTTAAAATATAAAAAACATAAAAAAATTTATTTTTTTATTAATAACATATATATAAATATATAAAAAATTAATATAAATTCTCAAAACTAATTTTATAAAATAATTTCAAATAACAAAACAACAAAACAATATTTAAGAACACCCTTAATCTTTCTTTCCTTTCACTTTCCTTTTGCTTTAATTCTTTCTCTTATCGGACTCTTCTCATTTTCCAATACATCCCTAGAACCTGTAATTTAAGGATGAAACTTTTAAAATTATGGGCTAAAATTGAGCTGGCCAGGATTTTTTTTTACAATAGCTTAAGCCCAAAAAGAAAAGGGCTGTTTAATAAAAATCGAAGAAAAGAAAGTGCCCATAGAAGATTGGCATGCCCAACTTGTTTCCAAACTAAGTTTTGTTTACTTTTTACAACAAAAGGTCAAATTATTTTTTATCATTCAATTTTTAATTTAGTCTCTAAAATTTATAAATTTTTAATTAAATTATTATAATTTAAAAAATTAATATAATCCCTATTGTTAAATTTTCATTTGCATTTCATTAAATGTTATTAACATGGTTAATTATGTATCATTTTGATACTAAGAATATACATGATTCACACCACATTATCCTAATTGATGAAACACTTATGGACTTCAAATAAATGTTCAATCTTTCTATGAAATACTTAGAGAAACAAACAATTATTTCCATGGCTTTATGGGTCTTTTTTGGAAATAACAAAATAAATCAACAACCATAGAATCATGTTTAGAAAATTAAAACCAGTACTAAATTAAAGGAACACCTTTTACCCATAATTTCAAGTACATAGCCAAAAAAAAAGTAAAAGGGATAAGGAGGGTACAATGTTTAAGTTCTGGGCTCTAAGGAAAAGTTTTTCATATGGTTTTAAATATATAAGCTTGGGCTAGAAATTCTGCCATGGAGAAAAGGAGGCAAATTAACTTTAAAGGGTTTTTTGAATCCTGTAATTATGATCATTATAGAAGACTTTCTTGCAACAGAAAATATTATAAAATAATTCTTATATAGAAATTAAAATATTTCATTAATTAAAAAGAAAATTATGCACTGTTAAATGTGTATCAAGCAACTAAAAGCACATTATATATGTATAATACAAGTATATATACACAAGAATGTGTGTGCGCGCGCGATCCGAGTCTCCTTTCCTTTGTTTCATTGTCAAGTCGTTCTCCAATTTCTATGAGATCAGAGAATTCCTGGACTGGCAACGCAATCATAAAACTGTAGATGCACACAAAAAGTTAACAAATTAAAGGTTAGTCATACTAAGTGAAAGTGAAAGTGTACTAAGCACGAGTCTAGCTATTTACCTCATATGAAGCATGATATATAGAATTTGTAATTCGGCAATAATGTAGTTTGGCTTTATACTAATTTTTTAACTCCAATCGAATAATTACGGAACTATAATATTACTATTTACATCACACGTACGATGGTTTGGTAGTTAAAAATACTCATTCTTATGACTTGAATTATAAGAAAAACTCACCCATATATCCCACATACAAATTATCAATTTGAAACTTATGAATTAATTGATTGTGGAAGCTCGACATGATAGGTCAAACTAAAATCATTTTAGACCAAAATATCAAATTATTCAAACCAAAGCCATCATGAATAGTTTACTACAAAAGTGAGAAGTTGAAGTGATAGTGCAATATGAGAATTAAAACAGTACAGAATTGCCATTGAAGTATGGCAATAAAACAGACCCATTTTGGGAGGTTGAGAAGAAAGAAGAAGATAACATTTTCAAATTAAATTTCTTCACCTCTCCACAAACTACTATATATATACATACATACATATATATATATATATATATATATGAAATCCTTCGAGATAGAAAGATAAGAGTTTGGATTCAATCAAAGCTAAAATTAAAAGGAAGAAACACAAGGGAGGAAAAAAAGACGAGGAAGCTCCTTATAGTTAATTTAATATTGCTCAATTTAATTAACGTTTATGTGAATGAAATAACGAGAACTAGCCCATGAGAATAATTAATAAGTCATGAAGAACTTGACCTAAATCACACAGATATGGATTTATATATAAAAACTATGATGAGAAGTGTCAAGTGTTATTAATTACCTCTAATCAGCAGGAGGTGTAGGAAGAAGGAGATCTGAGAATATCTGAAAAATGAAGATCAATGAGATGGATAAGTGATGAGCCTAATTTCTGTACTCACATGAGAAAGAAGAGAGCCTAATATAGCCAAGGACAGCTTGCCGGTCATGGATTATATATATACAAACATATATTACTCCGGCAAGTCATCCTTGGCTGCACTACACTCTCTGCCTCTTCATGCAAGTCCTTCATAGGTTTTCTTCTTGTGCAGCGTCCATATGAGAAGACTACACAAGGTTTTAATTATGTGTGTATGTATATATATATATATATATATATATATATACACACACATTATAAGGTGCACTAATGTTAGTGACATTATGAAGTGAAGGGAGCATTATGAATATGATATGACGAGGAGAGAAGGAAAAGGCAGAGAGAGAGTGTGTGTGTGAAGCAGCAAAAGTGAAGAGAGTAAGATTTGAATTGTAAGAAGGGGGAGAAATATATCACCTATTTGATGTAATTAATTAAAAAAAGTTGTGTCTTGACTAAAAAATATAATTTTTAGTTTAGTAATAAACACTCAATTTAAAAATTGATATCAAAATTAAGGTTAGAGGTTGGATTCTCAACATAACAATTGTTGAGAAAGAGTCGTAAACATACTATATTATATGACATTTAGACTAGATATAATTAAATAAAAATATTGTTAGTTTATAATTTTTTTATTTAATAATAAGTATTCAATTTAAATTTTAAACAATTTTTTATTTGTATTTTTTATTTTTAAAACATATATTTTATTTTTTTATTTTTTATTAAAAATAATTATTTAAATAATTTTTTACTTTTTATTTTTAAAAATTATAATCAAACATATTTCATCGTTTTATCATTTTCTCAAGATCTAAACACTGCCATTATTCCTTTCCGTCATTACTAGATTACCAAATCCTTATAAACCTTGTTTACTTGATTGGGTTTCGCAGAGAGGGGACCAACTCAACAACACATGGGTCCCATTGCTTCTCTTTTTCTGTCATCCATAGCCAGAAGGAGAGGTATGGCAGGGATTTGATAGATAGGAATCTTTCATTGCCCCTTTTATGTAGACCCATCATTTTCTTTTAACTAAATTATTTCAATTTCTTTCCCAAAATTAGTTAATTACATTTGGTGTCATTAAAATTCCATAAGGTGTTACATCATGTTTTAATTTATTTCTTGTAAGTGAAATTAACAAAATGTATATTTATTTTAAAATAATAAAACTATGTAATTATTTTTATTTTTTATTAAGAATCTTATGTTAAAATTTAGTATAAATTTAATTACTTTTATTATTACTACATTAAAATAAAAGCATATTTTTATTTTGTACAAAAATTATATTAATTAACAGAAGATAAATTAAATATGAGGTAAATATAATTTTTTTAAAATTAAAATAATAGTAATTAATTATAATTTAAAACCTAGAATAACATTCCACTAAATGACCCGGCCACTTTAATTTTTATTTGAATAAATTTGACCTTTTTCTTATTAGAGATGCAAATATTACAACGTTTTTTTTCATTTTTTTCTTAAATATTTATTATTCTTTGAGGATGCGTTATATTAACTTTTTTATAATAAAAAAATATTATAACTTTTATATATATTATTTATATAGTATGATCATTAAGATAAAATTAAAATATATAATAGTGTCAAGAGAGATCCTGAAAACTCTGACTCAGAGAATATTGTTGACATTAAAAAATATTTAAATTTTAAAGTTTTATTAAAAATGTAATAAGAAATATTTTTTAAAAAAATTCTAAAGATAATATTTTAATTTACCTAAGTGCCTACTCATAATATGAGTAAGTTTACATTTTTTTATTTTTTTCATAAATATTTTTTATTAAAAATAATTTTATTTAAGATACTATTAAATACTAAATAAAAATACTCCTTCCAATCAAAATTTAAATCTTAGTTAATTCAATACATCATCCCATTAAATTACAGGATTTGACAATGACACAAGAAAATAATGGAATCCCTAAAATGAAGGATGAGGGTTTAACAGTGACATGCTGATTTTATTGAAGATATTATATATGCAAAGTATTGTTCTATAATAAGACTTTTTGTATTTAGTGATATATTATAGAGTTGTGGATAAAATTTATAACATGATGTTCCCTTGATTTATTCCTAAAAGATTTCGCTTTTAAAAGAACATTATTTTAATGTATGTTACTTATTGCATATGACCTTTCTCTATTATAAATAATGTTTTAATTGGGAAATTGTTCGTCATTATTAGATGTGTTTAGAAACCGTTGCCCATGACAAGAGCTTCCGTGGCCAATTTATTGTCACAAAAAACATTTAAAAATAAAATATTTTTTTAGTTTGTAATTAATTAAATAGATCATTACTATATATATTTGAGATAAAACCGTCCTTTTAAACTGCTTTTCTCTTGTTAATCATCATTCCCAGCTGGCTTGTCATCAATTATTGAATAATGAAAATGTAATTGTCACATTAATTAGGAAAATCACAATATATAGATTAAGATACCAAAAATCGTAATTAGTGACTTAATTAGATATATTTTTTATATTTTTGTTATAAGTCTCAATTAAAGGCATGCATGTGGGAGGTGTAACAAGTTTAGTTTCAACCTACTTGGTAGACAAAATAAAAAAGACAGATGCACGCATGGTTAAATTATTGCTAATTTTTGAAGGAAAAAAAGCTAATTAAATGGCAAAAAAGTCAACAAAAGGCTAATTAATGAAGGATGGGCTAGGGATGTGTGTGGAATAGCAATGGTCCAATGTGCCTCACATGTCTGCGTCGGCACCTCTACCCCCCCTATAGGGTAGCTTAGCCTACCCAAACAAATTTACAATCACAAATGAAGGTAGTAATGAATCAAAACTATTTAGATTTCACTTGTTAAAGTGTGAGTCACATATTAAATGAACAAATTTAATTAATATTATAAATTTATTTAGATAAATTAGTCAAAAATTAAATATTTGATACTCTTTTTATTAAATTTATGATTAATTTAATTGATTAATAATAAAATATTATTTTATATAATATATATTATAACTATATATAAATAGATAAATTAATACAAAAGGTTATGCATAATTAAAATATATAATATATAATTTTATCATACACATATGTCTATATATTATATGAAAGTTGATAATTTTTTTATTTATTTTAATTTTTATAAGTTCACATAAATATTATTATCTTTATAGAAGCTTAACTTGTTTATTAAGCAAACCAAACTTAATCATAATTTTTTATTTGTTTTAAAAATTAAACTTGTATTTAAACTCTGCTTATTTTAAATGAATAAGTTTAATTAAACTACAATTTGGCTCAAGTTGTCTGCTTTACAACCCTAATCACAAAACAAATGTTCTCATGCACCACATGCTTGTAGTAATATGCTAAAATATAAAAAAATATATATAATTTTATTTATTTCAATTAAACTATTTTTATATGTATTATTTATATAATTAAATATATATTTGATCAATATAAAAAATTATTTAAAAAACTAAAAGAAATTAATTGTATCATTTTTAACATAAAATGAACAATAAAGATAATAATTTTAAAAGTATTTTTTATAATAAATTATAGCATTTTTTTAAAAAAATATTATCACTAAGATCACAGTTTGATTGAGTAAAACTATAAAAAAATTTATAATCATTAAAAAAAAGTGTCTGTAAGTTTTTAAAATAAATGAGAGCGAATATAATTTTGTCATAATCTAAATAGTTTTATTGTTTAAGAACGAATTTTTTGTGTAAAGTGCTAATTTTATTAATAAAAAATAAATTAAAATGAAAGTTTGTTTTATATTTTATCAAACCTCGAAAGTATCAAATATTATTTTTAAAATTAAAAAAGTTAAATATAATTATAATTTCACCAAAAGTTTTAAGGGAAGTTGGGGTAAATTACTTTAAATTTTTTCTTGGAGGGAAAAAAGACAAAAATATTCTTAATGCTAACCTTTTTTACACGCACACATGTATATATATACTCTTAATTATTCTTCTCCATGTTATTCGATTAAGAAAGGCATGAGATTGAGATAGACAATATTTGTTGACTATGAAGTATGAAAATCATTTTGAACTTTGAATTTGAATAATCCCTTGGATGTTATTTTAATATATGCTCTTTGCCAATATTGTCAGTTTCAGTTACGATAGAAAGAATACAACTAATTTATTGAAATTAAGTTGTTCAATATATATAGGTTTATTTAATTTATGAATGGATTAATTATGTCTCTAGATCATTGTGCGTCTTTATGAAAAAACCCTTTCCACTTTGGATTATTTATGTACTCTGATTTGTACCAACAAATATGGAAATCAATATAAATTGGTCTAGCTAGTTATATAAGCACAAGGAAAAATATCAACAAAAATAGTTAATATCTTGCATAATAATTAAATAAATTATCTTATTTATATTCTTTTGGTCATTAAAAAAAAGCTGCTTGTTTTTTAAAATAAAAAATCCTAAATAAGCTATTACCAAAGTACAAAAAATGGTTGTCAATATTTTTAATACACATTCGTGATTTAAATAGAGTTAAATTTTTTTTAATAATTTTAAGCGTGTACTCTTTTTATCCCATAATTATATTGATTTAATGCCTTTATAAATTTATGTTAATTATAAAAAAAAAATTCTTTACCCACTAAACTAAACTTATCTATATTATGATTATGTTCATACATGAAATTGAAAACTTAGTTGAATAATCATGGAATTGTACATGAATCTAAATGACTGAAAAATAGATATATTTGTATTATCTCAAACACTAAACTAATATCCTCAACTGTTGTTTCATTATGATTACCTCGTACATTTGAACTTGAAAACCCACATGTGAAATTGCAGAAGAAAAGCAGTTTGTACTGAAGATGAATGGAATTGAGCACATAAACCAAATGTTTGAATGATGACATATACATATAATGTAACAGCTGTGTGTGTGAATGAGAAGATAGATGAGGGAGGGACCCATAATAAAGGCATATGAATCCCTTAAGCTGTGGGGCTTGTGTCCCTTGTATATGTTGCCCTTTCTAAAAGCATCATCTACACATCTCTCATATCTAACTTTATCCCTAAAATTGCTTTCCCTTCATTATTTTTCCCATAGTGCTTTCATAAAGTCTGTCTCACCGCCATAGCTTAATTACCTTACCTTCATAACTTAGGACCATACCCTTCACCGTACCACATTGCCCCCACCTTATATTTTATATATAAATATATATATAATTATACTTACTTTTAGTTTAATTTATTTTCTCATTGAAAATAATATTCTGTTTAAAATTTTCTTTTAATATAATAATAAATATAATTAAATTTATATTAACTTGAAACATGAAATTCATAATATAACTGTAAAAATAGTTAAACAATTTCATTGTTTTGAAATAAAAAATTAGAAGGGAAATTTGTGTAATAATGTATCATGTGATTCATATGTTAGGAGCATCGTGTGTAATTAATTTTTAAAACTGAATGATTGGTTAGTATAATTTCATCACATTTTAGAAAAATTTTTTATAATTTAATTTATATTTTATGATATTTTATATTTTATATATTAATATTATAATTACACGATAATCTTATTTTTTTGTAAATTCTCTGCAAATTAAAAGTATTAATTTTAGAAAGACTTGTGACTTCTTTTGATAAATTCACTACTACTTCAATTAACGAGTTATTAATTAGTTTTGGAGAGATAGCACAATATATGATGAAATTAATCTTACATTTGACTATTAAGAGTGTTATTTTATTATTAAATATAAGTTAATTATACATATATATTATCCTTTTTCTCTCTAAGATTAATATATATACTTAGAAAATTTAAAAAATTAAAATTCCCATATGATATGACCTTTGTAACATATGCTGCACATGGTAAGACCTACTTTCGGTGATTTTGTTGTGATTCATTTTTTGTTCTTTGAGCCAAATGTGATATGTCTAGGGCACCATCCTCTTCTAGTTGCATAGGTTTTTCTCTTATATGATCCAAAATATTTTCCCCTCTTATACATATAACGAACACATCATTCAAAAAAAAAAAAAAAAAAAGACCCCATCTCTGGATTTTTTTTTTTGAAGAAAATTTGCTTAATTTTAAAAGCAAGGAAAAGGTCTTCTATATATAAATTAAATGTCAAAATGTATTTCATTAAAAAAAATAATTCAAAACACTTATATGATTACAAATAACTGATTTAGTTAACCAATTTTTTCATCAATTATTGTATCTGCTAATGTTATATATTTATTGAAAAAACTTAAACGGATTACCTCAACAAAATGATATAATATTTCCTTTTATCAACTTAATTTAATTTTTTTTTTAAGAAATCTGTAGAAATAAAATTTTAAATATACTAAAATAA
This sequence comes from Senna siamea, assembly GCA_031216115.1. Taxonomy (NCBI): domain Eukaryota; kingdom Viridiplantae; phylum Streptophyta; class Magnoliopsida; order Fabales; family Fabaceae; genus Senna; species Senna siamea. The sequence continues at coordinate 31,252,905 of CM062354.1, read as the reverse complement.
TATTAAAGAATAGGCCTTATTATAACACCCAAAAAAGTTTCTTTTCCCAAGATTGGCATTTTAATTTGACATTTTGGATCCTTATGTGCGTCATCTCAATTTCTATTCAACTATTCCCTAAGATTTTCTGCCTCCATATTTAGTTTTTTAGAAGACAATTTTTTTTAATTTAGTCCTTAATAAAAATTTTTACCAATCAAAGTCATGTAAATTATTCAGATTTAGATGAAAATTGGCTTAAATGAAAACATTTTGGGTGGATTTTTTTGATTGGAATAAAATAAGAGAGGCTAAATGAGATTTTTTTTTTTTTGGTAAGAAGGTCAACAAAATAAGAGAAGTTTTCAAGAATTAAAGCATTAATTTATTATTAAAAAGGGGCCCAAACTCAAACAGTAAGAAGAATTACCGGCCCAATCAACCATTCTTCGGCCCACTACTACAATATGGTTAATTAGCCTAATACCAGACTGGAACTGCAATAGAACAATTGGACCAGCCTTTAGTTTTAATTCTATGTGGCCTAACTAGTATGACCCAAATAAAGAAAGAACTTACTAAAGAAATGGCCCAAAAGAATTCATGGATCAACTATGACAAAACGTGGCCCAAACCTATTAAGTTGCCCCTCCATGTAAATTAATAATGAGAAATAAAGAATGCCAAACTATTAAAACTAATCTTTGACCCTTTGTTTTTCGGCATAGAATTCCTTATATATGAAACCATTCAATTTTTTTAAAACTATATTATTCTCCATTTTCTCTACTAAACTATTTATATATGAAAGGTCTACATATAATTTTAGACACTCAAATCCATGACTTAAATATATAGAATAAAATATAATGAATATGAGTAGATTGACTTAAATTAAGTATGTTAAAATGATATATAATTATTATATTATCAAAATATTGACAAAAATTTAAATTTAGAGACTATTTAAAAAACTTTTAAAGGATAGAGACTCAATTATAAATTTATAAATTATAGAACCAAAAGAATAATTTAATCTAATTAAATTATATATAGAACTATCACATGTTAATATTCTAATGAAGAAATATAAAAAATAATATACATACAATTAAAATTACCATTCATAAAAAAAAATTAAATTGTTAATCAAATTTTTTAAATTATATTATTCTTTATTTCATCTAATAAATTATTTACATACAAAAAGATCTACATATAATTTTAGATACTAGAATCCATGACAACATTTACACTATGCTATATATATGTATATATATATATATATATATATATAAATATATATTTCAAAGTGGCAGAATAATTGTACATATCTTCATTAATTCTTCAATCACACAGGATGGGTGTGGCCTCTCACATCCATGCCTCCATTAACCTTCCCATTTGAAGTCACAAAATCAAGATTATAAAGCAAAGACAGCATCACAAGACAAGACAAGAAAGCCATTAATGGACCAAATATCCAAAGCAAAAGAGGAAGTCCTGCATAGAAAACCCTATTCCCCACTACGTTCAGCGTTGTAGCCTTCTCTAATAGCACACTCAAATATTCAGGAGTCACCATGGACATGGCATCTTGTGGCGTCGAAATTAGAATATTGATTTGGTTCAGAAACCTAATGGACAAAGTGTGACACAGAAATGACAACAAAAAGATGGCGAGAACAATGGCGTATTTAAGCGCCACCACAAATTCTTCTTTTGCTCCGAAGACTGAGTCTTTGATTGGTCTCTTGACGCTGTAAGTGCTGCTTATGACTGCTCCTAAGCCAGCACACAGAAGAATGGAGGTTGTGGCCATTAGGGTTGACGCCATTAACAAGTTCCGAATAGCTTGTACTGCTACTATGTTATTCTTTACAATATCCTGCAAATTTTAATTAACAGAAACATATAATTAAGGTTTATTAATTATATTGTGAGAAATATTATAATAAAAATTATTGATTTTCATCCATAAATAGTTTATTTTTAATATTAATCATAGGGGTGGGTGTATTAATGTAGGTGGATGGGACGACGAGGATAATGAATGATAATGGTAATAGATCAAATATAAATTGAAGTTATATTTTTAGCGATGCTAAAGAACTAATTTTTTTTCATATAAAAAAAATATTCTAATGTGATGAGAAGATGTAATATTCTCACCCTCATTGGAAAGAAAATATTAAATTCAAAATGTGAGAATGTCGTATTTTCGTGAATACAATATTATACCAAGAATATTTTTTAATGAGTATATCATACATAAAATTAAAATATAACATTTTAGGGCACATTTGGTATATTACAATTTTAGATATTATGGTATCTTGATATAAAATACTATGACATAAAATATTATGATATTTATAATATTTATTTTTTATATATTAATTAGTGATTTTTTTAAATATGATATTCAAGATACAATAATATTATATCATAGGAATAAAATTGATTTTGGATCTCGTAATTTTATTTAGGTGTGTGTTTGATATTTTTAGCAATGATTTTATTCGTTATTAAAATATTTTAATATTATTATAACGAATATTATTATTGTTATAATTTTTGTTCAAATAATTAATTTTAAAAAAATTATACTGACAATAATATTTGTTATAAAAAACTTTAACAACAAAAAAAATTCTTGCTAAAACTCCAAGTAGGCGCCAACCAAAAAACACCAAGTAAAGAATTTGAGCACAATAAAATCATGTCTCAAGATCTCATACTCTTAAAAATATTGACATACTAAACGCTTTCTTATAATAGTAACAACTCGTTAATCAAATTAATTTATTTGCTTATGAATTTTTTATTTTTTAAAAAGTCAATTATTTTACCAAAGGTTTTGTACTTGCTTTATTCCTTTGTGTATTTTAAATGAGTCAAGTGTGCACATGGCATGAATTAAAAGAGCTTTGGCCTTGTTAATGGGGATACCTTAAAAAGATGAAACCTATTGAGACATTAATTCTCCTAGTCCTCAGTACACAACAAATGAAATTTAAAGATATATATATATATATATATATATATATATATATATATATATATATATATAGTCCTCTTCTATGTCAAACACAGCAATAATATATATACATATATATATATACCCAAAAAAAAAAGGCAATAACCTACCTTAGTCTTTTAAACGAACATTATTAATTAATTATTAGCCAATAATCTAATTATTAGACATGAACTTATCATTCTTTTATTGTAAACTTGTAATTAATGATAAAATCATGAATTTAAAAAAAATATTGAAAATTGAAAAACAAACCTTCATCATGGTGGGAACCCAGAAACGCCTTCCATCAGCATCAATCCCCAAGATTGTGGTGTAGGGTTGTGTCATAATCTTATGCCATAACCAAATATGATAAGCAAGTGTTATCAGTAAACCTAATGGCACAAGCATCACATCCATATAATAGTTTCTCCACTCCATTTATATTTATTTCTATATATATATATATATGCTTCTTTCGCTCACCCTCTATAAGTTGTATTCACATCTCTCTATATATGGTGATATATATATACACAGAGTGTAAGGGAAAAGATGAAGAATTAATTAAATTAAAGAAGCATCAAGAAAATAATTAACGCACGCATTTTCTTTTCCCTATTTAGTTTAATATTTTTTTATGTGTCTGACTTTAGTTCGGAATATATTCTTCATTATCACCTTATTATGGAATCTTGGATCACAGTGGATCGGACATTTTGTGAATTCTACCTGAAAAAATAACGTAAAATTACATTAAAAAACAGGTTTTTATGCTAGATTCAAAGATTCTGAAAAAGACTGGATACTTCTAAATTCTAATTAACATTGTACCAACCAATATTCCTTTTCTTTTTTTACAATAATATTATCCCAAAGAAGTGACAGTACGCATGGGAATAAATATATGGATGATAACAAGTATCACGTAGAGCACTGTGATCTCACTGTGTGTGAGTCAATATAATCACATAATTTAATTAATTTCTTCTCCCACATAATTATAAATTGCCTTCTCTCTCTCTCTCTCTCTCTCTCTCTCTATATATATATATAGAGGCTTGGCTTTAGTATTAAAATGACAAAAGGGAAGTTTAAATATATATATGATTTTAGTTTAGAGTTATTTCAAAATTATATATTAAAAATAAGAAAATAAAAATATCATTTTAGTTCTTTAATTTTGAGTTTCATTTTATATAAGTTATTTAAATTTAATTATTTTGTATGGGTCTTTTAACTTTAGAAAACATTTTAATTTTTTTTTGTTAATGACTACTGACCAATTAACTCCTAAACATCTTCCTTATTTTTTTTGTTGGCAAGGAAAATTTTAAAATAAACTAAAATTTTGTATTAAAAATATATTTGATAATTCGTGAGAAAAAAAATTTAAACCCATAAAAAAATTACGAGCAAAAATTTAGATTTAAATTGAATAATGATTTATTAATTAAATTAACACTATATATTAATAAAAAGGAAAAAATTAAATTTTTTTAAAATTTATAAATGAATATAAAATAGATCAAATTAGTTAATGTGTGAAATGCTAAGCTAACAGGAGACCACCCGATATGAATCACACAATCTTAATTTAATTCCGTCCTATTCATTAATATTGTTATCTTCCTCTCAATTCTGCTTTTGTTTTTAAACAACTTTGCAAAAAATTAGGAGATGAATATGCGCTTTTTGGTACATTATTTTTCTTTTTAATAAAGTATATAATTAAATAGGTGGACATTAAATTAACAAGAGATGAATTTAATAAAAAAAAAATAGTGTCTCTCAATGTATCATAAATTAAAGTTTAAGTTTTTTTCTAGATTAAAAATTAAAATTAAAATTTTTGTTAAAAAAAATATGCATTTAATACTTAACAGTATTTTTAATAAAATTATTTTCAGTACCTATAAAGAAAAACAGATGGACGGTAATATGCTCTTATTCTTCCAGAAAAGTTTCATTTCGATCACTTCCTCTTCAACCTTTCATATAATGTGCCTTTATTAATTTAAAGTATCAGTACGTGTGTGTATGTGTGGGTCACCAAATATATTTAGTAACCATTGCTGTAGATTTATTCTATATTCACGGTATGTTATAATAAGTTTCTTTTTTCTAATACAAAAATTGAAAGTTAATGATTAAATTATTTTCGTAATTTTTATAATTTCACTCAATTTTTAATTAAGTCATCTTAATTTAATAATTTATAATTAAATTTTTATAATTTAGACAAAATTTAAATTAGTCTTTGTTATTAAATTTTTATTAAAATAAATAATAATATAAAAATAACTTTCATTTATAAAATAAAATATAATTTATAGTAAGTAATATGATTAGATGGACTTGGATTAAATAAATTTATAATGATAGATAGTATATATAACTAGCATATTATTAAATTTTAATAATATTTTAAAAAAATTTAAGTTTATAGATTAATTTAAAAAAATTTTAAATTATAGAGACTTAATTATAAATTTTTAAATTTATAAAAATTTAATTAAAAATTAAGAAATTATAAAAAATTTTACCAAAGTTAATTAATAGTATATCGAAAGGGCTAAAGTAATTTAAGAAAGAGTCTTAAATAGGTCAATTAGATCATAGTTTATCACTTAACAATAAACTTTGTGAAAATTAATCATTTTATAAAATGTTATTTAATAAAAAATAACTTTAATTAATATATCACAGTCAATTAATTCCTCTATGTTTATTCTATATTATATATATATAGAGAGAGAGAGAGAGTATGAGATTTAAAAAAAAAAAGTAAGAATCATATAATAATAAATTTTGAAAATATAAAAAATTAAATATATTTTTACTTCTTTATTATATTTAAATTTTCAATTTTTTTAAAAAAATATACAATTTAATACGTTTAGTATAATTTAATAATATATGTGCATGATTTTGCAATTAATTTCTTTGTAATTTTTTTAATATATATTCTCTAACTTTATGCATTTATTTTATTGACAAATTATATCACACATGGCTAGCACATTAAATTAAAAAATTTATTAAAAAACTTTTTTGTTTTGGGTTCGATTTACATCCAAGTGGATCACTTATTGCTGATTTCTCCTTCCTGCATGGAATCAGGAGTTTATATAGGTTGCCCAGGTTTACTTTTTTTAATATATATGATAGATATGATCCGCATACGATAAAATATTTTCAAAATATACGTATCGTGAACTTGAATGGACACAAATGATTAAGAATTTAGAGAAAAATTTTATTTTATTTATGAGCAAGGGCTCAAAATTTTTTTAATGTTATTAAAATTTTTATTTGGTGGACATCTTTGTTAAGAGATCTTTTGACATTTAATAATTAATTAAATAATTATAATTAAATAAAATTATTTACGATTTAAACTAATATAATAATTCTTTGAATTAAAATTTTATTAATTTTCCTAATATGTCACTAAAACATATCTCAATAATATTATATATGTCTTTTTTTTCCTATCATTTAAACTAACAAAAAAAAAAAAGACATGTAGGATGATTCTGCAAGGTAGCACAATCCCATTGGTAAAAATAATTTAGTAGTTTAATCTGGAGGCTATTTTAGATATCTTGTTTAGCTTAAAGGTTTGATTGATAGTGATAAAAAAAAAAAGTTATTTGATATATTTTTATTTAGATATTTAAATTTAAATTTTTTTTTATTCGTCTCTTGTATTCAAATATATTATAAAGAAAATTAAAAATTTTATTCTTAATTAAAAAAAATCAAAATTCCTTCAAAGTTGGATCAAGCGGAATTATCAAAATGATTTTGAGTGAAGCCTCAAATTATTTGGTTGGGTCATTAGTGTCTACAGTCTACGCTCCCATCCTCTTCGGCTTCAATTTTAATTCTAATCGAATTGAACCATTATATTTCTAAGGAGGAAATTATTGATTCGGCCAGATGGAAAATTTTTTCAATTTGATATTTTAAAACTAAATTAAAATTTATAGATTTTATTCTTAAAAAATAACGTTTTCAATCATTTCTGTCTCTAATAAAACTAACTGGAGAGAGACGAAAATGCTTTGAATTGTTATATTTTAATTATAAAATTAATAATTTTATTTTTAAATGATCAAATTAAATTAAAAAAATTATGTTTGAGAAACCACAAGACTGCTTTTACGATTTCTCCTCTTTTTTTTTTCTCTCACATTTGTCCTCCTGTTTAAATCACTGTCGCGTGCTAGTTTGTTTAATTTGGATCGAAAACTCTATTTTTTTTTTTCATTTAATCAAGTTATCAATTTTTGTTTTTTTAAAAAAACTTTTCAAAATAAATTTTACACAAAAGCCTTATAAAAAATTAAATTTTTGGTCCAAATATATATTTTTTATCAGAAATAATTTTACTTTAAATATTATTGAATATTAAATATTAACATTTCTCTTAATAAAAATTTAAAAATTGGTTTATCATATTAAAGGAAGTATTTTGTTAGATAATATGATATTTTATAGTAAGATTTTATAGATTATAATATTCATAATACTTATATTTAGTATGTTAAGTAGTGACATTTTGGATGATATTGATATATGATATAAATGTTTGATTGTATATATTAATTAATGTCATTTGTTTTTATAATTTTTAAATATACTTTTATATATTTAAATAAATATCTTATTATATTTATATTATGATTATTTAAAAAAATTATAATAATTTTAAATTAAAAATGACCTTAAATTCATAATTAACTTTAAATTAAAAAAATTAACAATTAGTTCATATACTACTAAAATAAAATATTAATTAAATGTCACATGATTAATTAGTTTAATATAATTAAAAATAAACAAAATATAATATGTATAAATTAGGTGCATTAAAAAAAATATTCTACCCGACAATGTCATGTGAGATGAGATAATATTTTTTGTGCTATAAAATACAATTTTTTTTATATCATATGATAAGACATTATTATTCAATATATTTGTATGTTATCATATAACACTATCACAAATAGTGTGAGTCAACTGTCTTGTTCAAAAAATTATGTTATCTAAGATAGCACTGTAAAGATGACATCATACCAAATGCTCATCTTCTCCTTAATTAACTTGCTCGGTGCTCGCCATCTAATATGGGCTATTCTAATTTTTGTTGTGTTTTAAAGATGAAACCAATGATTGAACGTCATATTTCCTTCTTTCTATTTTTTCATCTATTTTTTTCATGTACAGAAAATTAAAAATTATAGAGAAGGTAATTTTTTTAAAATTGATTACATCGTTCAACCGACTAATTTTTCATAAGATCAAGACTTTTGAATATTAACTTCACTAGTATCATGATCAATTCATCGGCTGATACATTCTGATTTTTCAAATAGTAAGTTTTGCACTTTAAAGTTTTGAATGTCTATTATTTTGAAACATTATTACTTATTTTTATTTGTTATATAGTATTTTCCTTTTTCCTTGTTTAAATTTTGTTTGTCTTTTGTTATTTTACTTTTTGTAAAATCTCAGAATATTCATATTACATTAAATATAAGATTAATTTTTATTAAATCAAGAACATTAAGATAAAAATTTTTGAATAAGTGTACTTTTTAAAATTTGACTTATATTCTTCCTCTGCAAGAGGTAAATAACTAATTTTTATTTGTTATACAGTATTTTCTTTATTTTTTGTTATTTATTATACAATATTCACCTTAAACAAAATTGAAAAGAAAACTGGAGTTGGGTGTGAGTAGTAGGGGTTGTGTGGGCTTGGATGACACACAGTAGTAGTAGTCGTTGTAGTTGCAGTAATTAACGCCATAACGCCCACCCTAATCATCACTATCTCCTTTCATCTCTCTCTTTGTTTCAAGTTCTTGACTTGTGAATGAAGAGGCAACCAAATGCATGCCTTATTTATAGCCAAGATTTGGGAAAAAATTTATATCTTTTCTATCAAATTTTTTAATTAAAAATTATACTTAATCAGAAATAATATATTTTTTAATATTTGAAAGAATAAAAAAATATTTAATTTGTAATTTAGTAAGACTAAACTCTTATCAACGTGACTCTTTTAATTTTTTATCATTTTTTAAATGTTGAAAAATATATTATTTTTTAAATATAAATAATTTAAAATCATAAAAAATTATGGTGTTGGGTTGTAGTGGCAAATTGTCTTTAAAAAATTTAATTTAATTAAGTATAATTTTTATATATTTGTTATTAAATTATTTATTATATATATTATTTATATAATTTATTTTTTTATAATTAACTTTTTTATATTTTTTAGTTTAATTAAATAACTAAGCGTAAAAATATAAAAAATTTCATATAAATTTAATCCAGGTGATAAATGATATGCCATAGATGAGAGTCTTTTCCTTCCCGTTTTTTGGAAAGATATTTTGGAAGATTGTCATAATGGTTCTGTCACTAGTGTTAGATTCATCCTTATCCTGATGGTCATTTTATTAATGACTTTTTTAAGGGAAGAAATCGTTAAAAAAAAAATCTTTGAATTTTTACCTCACTTGCGAATAATTTTTGAAATTTCAAAATTGATTTAGACTCTTGAGATTTTGAATTTTAGTAAATATATTATTTTGTCTAACTTTTTTCCTTAACTGCAATAATTTATTTGTTATTTCAGATTTTTTATATGTCATACAATAAAAATTAGAATTTAAATATATGTATTGTAATGTACGTAGGAAATCTAAAGTCACGAATAAATTAGTATTATTAAGAGAAAAAACAAACATAAGGGCCTATGTTTAATTTTAAGATGTAAAAGTGTAAAAGAATAAAGGTTAATTTTAAAAATTTAAAGAACTATTTTTTAATAACTCAAAAATTAAGGGTTCTTTTTCTATTTTTCCTATTTTTCTTTCTAACTATAGCCAATAAAGCTATAGATTGAAATGGTATGGAAGTGGTACAATATGGATGCAGGCACTCTTTTTGGGCTCGGATCACACAGAGCGACCCGACGAACCGGGCACTAGACTGGTTTAGTCTGGGCAATGGACCGAATAGCATTTGATCTAGCAGCAACGAATTTGTAAAATATTACAAGAGGAATTGAACTGACATTATAAAAGAGTTGTAAATCAGTTACCATTATACCACAATGTTCTCCTTATAAATATTATGCATGATAAGTTATTTAATATATCTTAAAAGAAACCTTTGATAATAATATTTTATTTTTTAATAAAAATGGTTTAACTAATTTTTTTGTGTATAACTAAATTATTCATTGTTATTTTAAAATATATTAGTATATATTATTTAATTATTTTTCTATAATTATATAATTATTAAATTTTGTAATTTTTATTTATTTTATTTCTAAAATTAAAATTTATTATATTTATTGTGATATAAATTAATATAATCATTTTATTAAATAATTATGAAAAATAAGCTTAAATTTTTTATTCTTTATGATTATTTATGATTTGATATTTTTATTTAATAAGACATAATTTATAATAAGAATTTTTTAATTTATTTCATCAATTTAATCAATTTTTTAATGGTTCAAAAGTTGAATTAATAACTCGATGACTTGATCTTTTATCAATTTAATGATCGGTTTAAATTTAAAAATTATGGATACAAACTTGAATGTTAAAAAAAGAAATAATAATTATAAAATAAAAATAAATTATATTTTAAAGATTCATATTTTTTATTTTAAAATTTTAAAAAATTATTTATAAATGACTCATTGTTTAAAATAGAAATTTTCATTTCTCTAAAAAAAAAATAGTCCATAAAAAACAGTCAATCTGAGGGAATATTTCATTGAAATGATAATATATATTTTAACAGCGTACAAAAATAAAAATTTGTATTATTCAATATATAAAAATTTAAAATAAATAAATAAATGAGAATTTTGACCTCTCTAAAGTGTTCCTAATTGTATCTCACTCTGACCCTTTCATTTCAATCTCTCTCTTTTCTTTTATCCCTGCTCCCTCATCTTTATACAAAACTCTTTTATTGACCCAGCCCATAGTTCTTAGACTAATAAATATTAATTAAAATATAAAATAAAAACAATTTAAATAATAATTGAAAGGGTAAATTGGTAAATTTCCATTGTCATCTATTCTTTATTAACAATTAAAAATTATTAATAAAAATTTTTCATTTTCATTCCTTCCCAGCATATCACCTTTTTTGTAAGCATGCTTTTAGTTATAAATGCCAAAAATGAAAAAATAAGGATTTGTTTAAATATAATTTTTAAAATTGTATTTTGTTTTTAAAAATAAAATAATAATACTAATATAAATTCTCAAAACTAATTTTATAAAATAAAATAAAATAAAACGACATTCAAACAGCTTTAATTCACTATTTTTACAATATGGTAGAGTTGGTTTTGTGATTTATATATGGTGTATATTTTGGCTTAGAAGATCGAAACATGTGCGATTTAATTCAAATATTAATTTTTCTCATTTCTTCTCCTTGATTAGGTATGCGTTTGTATATATTTTGATGGTAAAATTATATCTAACTGCACGTATAAACTAGAACATATGCGAATTTTATTATTTAGCTACAAGCTCAAGAATTCAGCGTTGCCTTCGTCGGATGTTCTTACTCAACATCATTTTTTTGTTTCTCATGTGTGCTGTTTTTGTAATAATGAGCATGAGATGTTGCCACATCTGTTCCTTCATTGTGATTTTGTTAGAGCACTTTGGTTTGGATCAGATTAATGTAGAATATTGGTTTCTACTTTGCGAAATGAAACCATTTTTTCTTGGGTCGATCGACACCTTATGTGTACATCAGCAACTATGCATAATGGTCTTTCAAAGCCATATCTGTTGTCAATTTTTTTTCTATGCTGCATAATGTATGGATTGCCAGGAACACATCAATTTCTGAAGGTGTACTGTATCAGCCACAGCAGCTCTAATAGTCAATAAAAGGTTTCCTTGCCTTACAATCGCAGGCAAAGGAAAAACTTCTCAATGACAATCATCAATAATCACAATTGCAGCAACCTTCTTCTACGATATCAGCTAATTTTATTGTAAAAATACTGAAAGGTTAAAAGAGACTAATAAATAGTTAAATAATTTTTGATTATTATAAAATTTAATAATTACTATTTTATTGTAAATTTCAAAAATAAAAAATAAAATACTCTTTTATGGTGTTAAACATTCAGTGTGTGTGTGTGTATATATATATATATATATATTATCAACTCCACCGACAGAAAAGTGACACGAACATTTTAATGTCAATATATAATCCATCCGAATCCAAAGTATGTAAAGAACAAGAATGAGAAATCATGCTGGACAATATATATAAATATATATCTACGTATATAATAGGATTAGTTTACAGTTTTGTACTGTATGTTAAATATTCTATCATTTAAAAGTAACTTATTTTGAATTCATATATATATATATATATATATATAATGTGTAGGGTATGAGAGCATTAAATGAGAACAATACATGACAAAGGTTCTTTCATTTTTAATTTCTTACCGAATTTCTTTACAATCTTTTGGTATATATCAATTGTTATTAGACTTAAAAGATATATAGGTGTTGTATGTGTGCAAAAATTAATCATGAACAAAAGATGAAAAATCAAACTCTTGTGAACCTGTTGAACATGAAAATGTAAACTTTAAGGGTGTATCTAGTTGATGAAAATATTTTTAATTTTTATTTTTAATCTTTTTAAAATTTTAAAAATATATTTATTATGTAAAGTTAAAATTTTATTCATATTTATTTTTAAGGTGAAAGACTTAAATTATTATAATTTTTTATTGATTTATAAATTTGACTATTATTAAATGATAATATTTTTAAATTATTTTTTAATATAAATAAAAAGTGATATTGCTATTTTTTATTTAAAAAATAAAAATTAATTAAATTTATTATATATAATAAAAAGTAATGGCGTTGCGAGATGAAGGGTGAGAGATTCAACTGATCATGTTCAGAACAACCAGTGGTTCGGGTGGGTGGGTATAGGTGAATGGATTAGTGGGTCACAGTGTGAGATAAAATTTCAAAAATGTCCCTCATTTCATATCAGCTACAAATTCTAATTGGTTTGTAATTACTGATTTGGCATCTCAGGAAATTGGACGAAAAAGTTAACTAATACTGTTATTAAAGTTTTGAGAGTCATGTGTTAGGTTTTAAAATTTAAAGGAGTATATTCACACACTCTATAGTTTAAAAATTTTTTGTATTTTAACGTTCTATTATAATCTCTAGGTTCACTCTCTTTCCACACACTCGACTAACTTCTCACATGTTTTTTAAGATTTATATTTTTATTTCATATGAAATAATATATGAATTTAGAAATGAACAATCTGACCAAAACTCTAAAATGATTATGATATAAATAAAACAAGTTTTAAAAATTGATTAAACACTCAGTGATAATCGCTTGAGTTTTGAAAACACAAAACTCAACTCGATCACCAATAAAGCTTTTATTTAATTAGATGGAGTTGACATACATGCATAGAAGCAGAGCCCTAGTAGGCTTTGTTTACACAATTAAGACCCTTTATTGACGACGGAGACAGACATGCTCATTGAGTTAGTTTCCTAATCAATGAGCTTTAGCATTAGCATCAGTGCATGAAGGGTAGAAGCAGAGGAAGGTGGTATCAGTGCATTTGCACTGTGGGGGATAGGATTTTGTGCAGAGACAGCTTTGACAACCTTCGTGGCATCTTGGTCCGATATCATTGCAGCTGCATTCAGGTGGGATTGAAAGTGTGCAAGTGCAGTCGTCGCAGCACCCCTCTGCATTGTATTTGGTCAGGTATTTGTATTTGCTACCCATCTCACTGTTCAGCATGGCTTTGGCTAGCAAGCCGCTTGCATCACGAGCATCCACCAGCACAGTAGTTGCAGTGAAGGCCATAAGGAAAAGAACAAGGCACACCTTCATCATCACCATCTTCGTTGATTGTGTTGATCTCTCTCTTTAGATAGAAGTGTTTGGAGTTTCAGTTGTGAAGAGGCAAGCAAATGCATGGGGTTATTTATAGGCAGATTAATTGATGTGTTGTAATTCATTTTTTTTATTTTTAGAAAAAGATTTTTTTAGTTTTTTAAAAATATTTTATTATTAAAGACAATTTGATTTCATGCATTGTTAAACTTACTGTACATAATGGCTTTGAATGTAAGATTGTCATAATTGATGGGTCTTGTGGTACGAGATGTCCAAATATAGGTGTCTAAACGTGAGTTTTGGCTAATGATGAATAGCAGATTAAATGGATTGAGTTATTTTTAGTCGTATTTTAACAAATTGATAGAACTTCAATTCATTTCTCAAGATGGGTTAAACAAAAAACTTTCTAATCATCAACAATTAAAAATCGAGGACAATATATATATTAACTTCTTTTTATTTTTGGGTCTGTTATTTTAATATGTTAAAAATTATTTTCAAGTATGAGGAACTTTTGCTTTTTTTAAAAGAATGATATTATAGAGAATTTAGCTTACTTAAAAGTTTAGTTTATTTATTATTAAATAACTTCGAAATTTATATTATTTTTTATATAAATTTTAAGAAAAAATGAATTTTTCATAGAGAATATTTTTTGGGGTTAAAAGTTAAAATTATATCTGAAAAAGCCCACTCAATCAGTAGTAGCTAGCTGGAGAAGAGCAGGACTGTGCCTATGTCAATGTCTCAGGCATGTCACCTATGTCCCATCACCCACGTGTTTAAATTTAGACTTTCCCCTTTTTGTGGGCATTTCATTTAAGTTTTAGCTTCCATTATTTCTTATTTTAGACATTTTACTTTTTTTATCTTGGGTTGTATGAATAAATTTTAGTGTAAATTATTCTGAGTGTGTTATATTTTAAAAACTTATATTACATTTTTAAAAAATTAAAAATTTATAATTTAATTAATTTTAATTTAAATATCCTTAATGAAATTATTAGTTATAATTTTATTAGAAAAATATATTTTAAAATTTATTATTTTATTTTTATTTATTTTGTATTAAAAATAATAGTTATTTCTTAAAAAATTTTATTAGTCAATTTAATACATATTTAATTATATAAATAATAAATATAAGAATATTTTAATCAAAATAAATAAAATTATAGATTTTTTATCTATTAAAAAATAATATAATTTTTCAAAATATAGGAGAGATTAGTATATTTTCAAAACCTCTAAAAAATTAGAAGTGTAAAAAATTATGAGTTCAAATATATATACACAAAGTTAAGAAAAATAATAACTGTATACTCATCTTCAACTTTAAAAATAATATTTCCATTTCCATTGTATTATAAAGTTTTCAAAAGTAAAAGATTTATATCAAATTACAATAAATATAAGATTTTTATATTAAAAACTATGTTAACATCAAGCTTACAATAAATTATTTGAATTAAATATATTGAAAAAACATTCATTTCATTAAATTTTCTATTATAAGTCCAAGATCAAAAGTATATGTCTAGATAATTTGGGAAAGAAATTATGCTATATAAAAAGGAATTTTTAGATATAACTTATAGTTTTGTCAAAATTTGAAACATAGTTTTATTTAGAGGTTTTCGTTTTCAATTTTAATACATGTTGATAAGTTAAATGGAAAGAATGATCAAATGTGAAACAATTTAGAAAATCACGCATGCAAAAGGAAAAAAAATTTTGAACCACAAAGACTCCATCCGATTTACATTTGAGTTAGAAAGCACATCATCACAACAAAAGTGAAATCTATATAATTGTAAAATACGTTAGGACCAACCTTATAAATTATTATTTGAATTGAAGGTTGAAAAAGTACTTTGTACTAATTAATCATCTCTTCCCATGCACAGCTTTGAGAACTCAGATATTTTATATATAAGTATGTGTGTGTAAGTGTGTGTGTGTATATATATATATATATATATATATATTATTTGAACAAGTCTCAATTATTAGTAAGTTATAAAAGTTTTCATTTATTAATTAAAAATAATAATCGAGGTAGGACTAATTAAATCTAAATTAATTTAAACTTATATCTATTGAATGGATTTGATTTAACTAAAATCAATTATTTAATTAAATTAAATAATTATTAAAATCAATTAAATTTGTTCACTTGTTAGATGACGTTGATTTTTATTCAAATTAAGTTGAGCCCAATCAATTAATATATTATTAATATTATACTTTTTATCATAAATATTTTATTTTATGGTTATAATTGTTTTACAGTTGCCTTCATATAATTTTAATTTTAATTTTATGGTTAAGAATTTTTATTTTCATATTTATAATTTTAAAAATATTAAGATTTAATATTTTTATTTTTTAATATTAAAAAAATTAATTAGATTGATTCAATACAAATCAATCAAAATTAATTTAAATTAAATTGACTGATGTCAAAAATATTAAATTAATTTAATTATCTAATGACTTTTATAATTTAATTATTTAATTAGATTAATTTAATTAATTAAACAATTTAAATTGAATCAATATTCACCTTAAATAGTGGGATATCCGCTTTCTTTCTTTTTTTAACAAATCTATCCAAAATATCATATATTTGCCTCCCAATTATCATAATTAATGGGTCTCGTGGTACGAGACGTCTACATAGTTCTGATCTCATTGATGATGGGTCATTATCTAATACAATTTAAATACATAATTTAATTTATTATTTTTATAACATAATTATTTTGTACTAATACATAAGGGGATTAAAGAAGTTAAAAATAAGTACAGATATGATGAGTCAAAGCATTAAATAACATAACAAAAATTAAAATAATCATACATTCTTGAATTAGACTAAACAAATATTAAAAAAATATTTAATTTTAAATTTGTAAAATAAAAAAGACCAACATGCAAGTTATGCAGTTAGTCTCACTTAACTCACAAATTAAGAAATTAAATTAATTTTTTTGTGATTATACTAATTAGAAGATGAAAACTCAACTCATCGTATTAAAAAAATTAAATGGGTCCAATCCAACCCGGTGTGTTGAAATTATTTTAACAATTCTAATCATCAATAATGAAAAATCGAGGACAACGTATATTAACTTCTTTTTATTTTTGGGTCTGTTATTTTAATATGTTAAAAATTATTTACAAGTATGAGGAACTTTGCTTTTTTAAAAAAAACGATATTACAGAGAGTTTAGCTTCTTTAAAAGTTTAGTTTATTTATTATTAAATTATTTCGAAATTTATATTATTTTTATATAAATTTTAAGAAAAATGAATTTTTCATAGAGAATATTTTTTGGGGTTAAAAGTTAAAATTATATCTGAAAAAGCCAACTCAATCAGTAGTAGCTAGCTGGAGCAGAGCAGGACTGTGCGTACGTCAATGTCTCAGGCATGTCACCTATGTCCCATCACCCACGTGTTTAAATTCAGACTTTTGCTTCCATTATTTCTTAGTTTAGACATTTTACTTTTTTTATTTTGGATTGTTTGAATAAATTTTAGTGTAAATTATTCTATGTTTGTTCTATTTTAAAATTGTATATTATTTTTTAAAAAAATTAAAAAATTTATAATTTTATCAATTTTAACTTAAATATCTTTAATAAAATTATTAATTATAATTTTTTAGAAAAATATATTTTAAAATTTATTATTATATTATGATTTATTTTGTATTAAAAATAATATTATTTCTTAAAAACTTTTATTGATCAATTTAATATATATTTAATTATATAAATAATAAATATAAAATATTTTAATTAAAATAAATAAAATTATAGATTTTTTATCTATTAAAAAAATAATATAAATTTTCAAAATATACGGAGAAATTAGTATATTTTCAACCTCTCTAAAAAATTAAAAGTGTAAAAAATTATGAGTTCAAATATATATACACAAAGTTAAGAAAAACAATAACTGTATACTCATCTTCAACTTTAAAAATAATATTTCCATTTCCATTGTATTATAAAGTTTTCAAAAGTAAAAGATTTATATCAAATTACAATAAATATAAGATTTTTATATTAAAAACTATGTTAACATCAAGCTCACAATAAATTATTTGAATTAAATATATTGAAAAAATATTTATTTCATTCAATTTTCCATTATAAGTCCATGATTAAAAGTATATGTCTAGATAATTTGGGAAAGAAATTATGCTATATAAAAAGGAATTTATAGATATAACTTATAGTTTTGTTAAATTTTGAAACATAGTTTTATTTAGAGGTTTTCGTTTTCAATTTTAATACATGTTTATAAGTTAAATGGAAAGAATGATCAAATGTGAAACAATTTAGAAAATCACGCATGCAAAAGGAAAAAAAATTTTGAACCACAAAGACTCCATCCGATTTACATTGAGTTAGAAAACACATCATCACAATAAAAGTGAAATCTATATAATAGGTTAGGACCAACCATATAAATTATTATTTGAATTGAAGGTTGAGTTAGAAAGCATAACATCTCTTGTCATGCACAGCCTGGACAGCATCTTGATAATTCAACTGAGAGAAATTGTGCAAGTAGTATAATTTATTCAATCATTTCAATTTAAAAAATGATATATTTATTTATATTTAAAAATTATTTAAAAAATTATTTAATTATTAATTTATTTAGACTAAGTTCTTATTAATGAATTTCTTATTTTTTTTATCTATCTTTAAATATAAAAAAATATATAATTTTTTAAATATAAAAAATGTAAAATAATATTTTTGTGTGAAGTATGGTGACATATTATATGTTGATATATTTTATCAAATATATAAAATGGTATAATATATTTTATCAAAAATTAATTAAGAAATATGCATGCTATATATATATATTAAAAAAATTAATTTTTTATAATATAATAAGTTAAAGTTTGAATTTATATTCTAAAAAAAAATACATATCTAAGGATAACTTAGAATAAAATTTGAGAATAAAATTTGATAATAAACCTTAATGCATGAAGGAAGAAACAGTGTGTCCATAGAAATTTTGGGTATGACCACTAAAACCCATAGCATGGGTATAAACTAATTTTATAGAAAAAAAATGACATTTTACTCCATTCAATTATATTTCTATAATATATTATTTATTTAAACTTTAATTTATAATAAATTATCTTGTTAAAACATTTAAAATACTAAAAATTATTATTTTTAAAATTAAATTTAACAACTAAATATTTATCATATAATTTAGTTTCTTTCTTTTTCTTAATTTAAATTCATATTATGTGTAAATAAAGATTGAAAAAGTGAAAAAAATAGAACATGTGAATTTTGTTAAATACAATTTCAATATTTTAAATAATTTTAAATATCATGTGATAAATTAAAATTTATATAAGTAATATATTATATATAGATAGTTAAAGAATAAAATATATTTTTCTCATTCGTATATAAATACTTTTGTTATAAAATCTCCCTTTCCATTATTTTTATATATAATGACTATATTCACAATGTCTTGAGACAAGCACGTGATTTCTATATATTAGTATGCACAAAATAAATGTCCTTTTACTAAAAAATTTTAAAATATATTATAAAATAATAATTATTAAATTTTAAAATAATAAATTAAATAATAAAAAATTATTTAACATTTTATTATTTTTTTCAATATTTTATTTTTAATTTTTTTAATTTTAATTTTTTTATATTTTATATTATATAATATATATTTTGTGAGATCAATAATTTAAAATTTAAATAACAATGTCATTTGAACAAGTCTCAATTATTAGTAAGTTATAAAGGTTTTTATTTATTAATTAAAAAGTGATAATTGAGGTAGAGCGAATTAAATCTAAATTAATTTAAATTTATCTGAATTGAACTGATTTAATCTAAAAAAAATTGATCAAAATCGATTATTTGATTAGATAAAAAATTATCAAAAATAATTAAATTAATTTAGTTACTAGATGATTTTGATTTTCATCCAAACCAAAGTGAGTGCAATTAATTAATACATTATATTACATATTTGTTATATATTATATATAAATTAAAACTTTAAATGTATTATTATTATTACTTTTTAGTATAAATATTTTATTTTATGGTTATAATTTTTTTATAGTTGTCTTGAAATAATTTTAATTTTAGTGTTATGGTTAATAATGTTTATTTTCATATTTTAAATTTAAAAAATATTAATATTTAATATTTTTATTTTTTAATATTAAAAAATTAATTAGACTGATTCAATACAAATAGATCAAAATTGATTTGAATTGAATCGATTAATACAAAAAATATTGAATTGATTTCATGACTTTTTTAACCATTCAATTGAGTTAATTTAATTAGTAAAATAGTCTAAATTGAACTAATGTTCACCCTTAAATAGGGGGATATCCTATTATTTTTCTTAACTATCTCTTTGGCTATCCAAAATATCATATATTTGCCTCCTAATTGAATATATATATATATATATATATATAGAATAGTATCTTATAATAGAATAATTTAGCCGATACCTATAATAACTGATATTCACTTAATTACAAATTTGTTAAATAATATAAATAGATATAAATAAATTATTTATAATTAAAAATATCTCACATATATAACTCAAACTAAAATTACAAACAACAATTTCATTGAAACAACAATTTCATTGAAACAACAAATATAATTAAAAGTCTCGAATAAAAAAACAGTTAAAAATATGAAATTTTATTTTATACATACTATTTGAGTATCTAATATTGGATACTATACCCTTCCTTTAATGTCAGACTTATGTATGGTATTTGAAATTATTATTTGTCCCTGTCTAGTACTAACGATTATTTATTTTTTAATATTTACACTTTGTTTGACATCTAATTGATATTCTATTATTTTTTAGTACTGAATACTAGTAATTAAATGTCTAAAATGTCCATATTCATTACCATACTTAAATAGAATTATAGAAGGACCATTTGTATTTTTTTTAAAGGAACAAAAAAGTACTTAAAGAATTTATTTCTTAAAAAAATTAAAATTTTAAAAATAAATTTTATATAAATTATTAATTTATTTAATTTTTCTAACTGCACTAAAATGATTTTTTTAAATTTTAAATTTTTGAATCTGTCTTTTATTTCTTTTTTTTTTTTTTTGATTGAAGGGTGGAGAAATTTGAATGCTCGAGCTTCTCACAGCAACACTCCTTTTTTTAATTTAAATTAAAAAAATACAATTTACTCTAGATTTCATGTAGACCATTAAGTATATCAATTTGAAAAAATTCTCATTTATTATGAAATTTATCCTAATAAATAGGTTGAAATGGATTTGAAAACTCGATAAGAAATTCTTCCTTGTTTCCTTGCAATCGATGTTGACAACGCAATAAAAATTTAAATAGAAAATGTCATATGAGTCAGTTATAAAGGTTTTCATTTATTAATTAAAAAATTATTTAACGCAGAAAGAATAGTAATGGAGGAATATCAGCTTATATTCTTAACTATCTCTTTATCTATCTAAAATATCATATATTTGCCCTCTAATTAAATCTTAAAATATATTATTTTTAACATTCGTATTTAAAATCATCTAATACTCAATGTACTTAAAAGCACCCAGAAAAAAAATGAATAATGTGTAATAAGATAATTTACCCGAAACCTAATAATTAATATCTATTCAATTAAAAATTTGTCAACTAATATAAATAGTTATAAATAAATAAATTTATAATTAAAAATCTCACATATATAAAATTTTCATAAACTAAAATTACAAACAATATATTTTTTTGTTTACACCACCAGTATCCAGACATATTATCAAGGATCAAATTTGAAATTCTTTCCATATGTTCAGCCTGTACAATACAAACAACAATTTCAATAAAACAACAAATATAATTAAAAGTCTCAAATAAAACAACAGTTAAAAATATGAAACTTTATTTTATATGTACTATTTGAGTATCTCATTTTAGATACCATATCCCTCTATTCATGCAATTAAGACGAATATTATGGTATTTGAAATTATTATCCTTCTACTTTATTTGATATCTAATTGACACTATATGTTTTTTAGTGAATATGATACACACCACACCACACGTACACAAGGGCTGGAAGGCACGTACACCACACGTACACAAGGGCTGGAAGGTTGAGAAGCCACTAGAGTGCTGAGGTGTTTTGACAGTTGGAATAGCTACAAGTTGTTACAGAAAGTTGTTACAGAAGCGTTCGTGGACGCCTTTGGATCCATTGCTATAACGCTGCCATCACTTTTAGTAGCGGTTTTTTGCGTTGTTAAAGTATTTTTAAATATTATTGCGACGAAAAGTATTGC
This sequence comes from Senna siamea, assembly GCA_031216115.1. Taxonomy (NCBI): domain Eukaryota; kingdom Viridiplantae; phylum Streptophyta; class Magnoliopsida; order Fabales; family Fabaceae; genus Senna; species Senna siamea. The sequence continues at coordinate 31,230,531 of CM062354.1, read as the reverse complement.
TGCTATAACTTTTGTTTAAATAATTAATTATAGCAGCAATAATTTTCGTTGCAATAATATTTAGCAACGCAAAAAACCGCCGCTAAAAGTAAAGGCAGGGTAATGGCGGCGAATCCGAACGCTTCGTGGAGAGGGATATAGCAGTAAAGAAAAAGAAGAGAAATCATGATGAATGATTTGAGTATGGCTCTGGCCGCTGGAGTGTAGCTTCCGACTCGAACGGGAGGCATTTTCTGTTAGCATTTTCTATTCTGTTATCTTTCTTTTCGTTGCTACGATTTAGTTGATATTTCAGTAACGTCTTATACTCAAAAACCCAGTTTAACAAAGTGCAATATTCAGAGTTTCTATTGTGTTAATCAACGTTCCTAACAGAATATATACTACTAAATGTCCAAAATATCCATATATATTCATTAACATACCTAAATAGAATTATAGAAGGACCATTTGTATTTTTTTAAAGGAAGACTAAAATTAAAGAATTTATTTCTTAAAAAAAATTATATTCTTAAAAAAAACTTTTAAATAAATCATTAATTTATTCAAAGTTTCTAATATGCACGTGCTTCATATGCATGCAGAAATGGAGGAGTTGCAGCTATCAAGGATAGAATAGTTGAAAAGGAAACTTGACATGGAGACTAAAACTTATCATCATGTCCTTTTCTTCATTTGTATACTCAACAAGAGTGCCCCCAACATTTATGTTTGCTCTTCGTCTCCTCTCTTCTCTACCAGAATTGAAAAATTAATGACGTATTTACTAAACCTTCAAATATCAATAAAAATTTATTAAAATAATAATATAATTTTTTTATACAATATAAAAAATATTTTAATAAAAAATACTTAATTTTATTAAGATAATAATAACAATAATAATGAAATTTTTAAATAAAATAAAAAACCATAAAAAATTACTTTTAAGAATTTCAATAATTTAATAAAAAAATCATACATATATATTTGTGCATGTATGTATGTATGAAAAAATAATCACATAAACTTTTCTAGCTTTCATTATATAAATAAGAATTTGATTTTTTTTTCTCATTTTATCTTCTTGATTAATATTTTTAAGTTTAATTATATTGACATATACGAAAATATTGTAAAATAAATTCAGTGAAAATTTAAAAATAAATTAATTAAGCACCGTTTTAATATATTGTTTTTGCTAGCGAGCTAACTCATAATAATCGTCACATTTTGTATCTTTATTAAAATTAAAGCATTGACACCATGGAAGGATATGACAAAGAACAGAAGCACAGGCATTAATGGCATTGCAACACCCACACAATGATAATGATGTGAGAGGAAGGAAATCTAATACCAGATACCATATCCTTCCATTTATGTAAGATATAGTATTGGAAATAATACCAAATGAATATTTATGTTTTACTATTTATACTTTATTTGATATCTAATTGATATTATTATTATTATTTGGAGTGAATAATACTGTGAATGTCCAAAATATCCACATTCATTACCATAAGGATCACTTTCATTTTTTCAAAAAAGGAAGACTAAATTTAAAGAATTTATTTCTTAAAAAATTAAATTTTTTAAATAAATTATTCATTTATTCAATTTTTCTAATGTGCATGTGGTCCATATGCATCTGGAAAAAGAAGAGTCGCAGCTGTGGACAAAATAGTTGAAAAGGAAATTCGGGACCTGTTTCTTTGATTGTAGGTTTTAAAAATTATTTTTACTTTTTAATTTTTAGAAATAGGAAAAAAAATAAACCACTTGAAATGATTTTTTTAATATAAAATTAAAAAATAAAATATATATTTTAGAAATAAAAAATACATAAAAATTAAAAGATGTTCTAATTTTTAATTTTTTAAATATAAAGAAAATATAAAAAATAAATATTGTTATTAGTATATATATAAATACATAAAAATAATATGAATATAAATTTTCATAACTAATTTCATAAAATAATTTTAAAAATAAAAAAATAAAACAATATATATTCAAACATGCTATTGACAAAGGAAGATTAAATCCACCCACCTGATAGATTCTTGTCTTTCTCATTTAGGGATGGCAACAGGTATTGTGGTGGGCAGTGTCTTCTAATATTTGCTTCTTATCTTCATTTTTATTTTCTATTTTGGGAAAAAATTATTCTTATTCTCCGCAGAAATTTGAGAATTAACGGAGTTTCAAACTTAAAATACCAACAAAAATTTGTTAAAATAGTAGTATACATTTTTATAAAATGTAAAAAAATTAAAGAAAATTATTCAATTCTAAGGTAATAAAAAATTAATTATAAAAGATAACTTTAAAATTTTTTATTATTTTAATAAATAAATATTTTTTAAAAATTTTTAATTAATAAATATTTAAAAATTTTAAAAAATATTTAAATATATATAAATTTTGTCATTTCTAATATTGCCTTTCATATATATATATATATATATATATATGTTATGATCAATTTTACCGGCAGAAAAGTGACTCGAACATTTTGTCAATTTTTTTATGAATATCTCTATTTTTTTATTATTTTTAAAAGTATCATATTTAAAAATTTAACTTAAAGCGAGGCTTATCATGATCAGTGGGCCATTGGTATTTGGTATTGACGATTTGTTAATGTGATGTTTAACTGCAAATTGTTGTAAATGAAGAGACCAAACTCGCGTCCATTAGTCACCAATTTTGGAAGCCAAAACCGTGGGGCCCTAAATTTTACAGGCAAAAATTCATACACTGAATGGTAATATAAATTCAACCGCAGGACCCACTTTTACCAAATATGTGGATTTAATTATAAGATGAATCAACAACGAGACCCACGTTTATCACTTTAAAAAGTAATAATTAAAAATTTTAAGTTAGTTTAATTAAATAAATTAAATTTAAATATTTCATGTCTACTCTGTTAAGTTCATAAATAATTAATTTAATAATAAAATATTATTTTATATAATATATATTATATTTTTAAATTTTAAATAATATATATTGTAATTATACATATATTTTATATAAAAAATTAAATAGATACAAAAATTTACGCATAATTAAAAATATTATATAATTTATTTTTATATATATTATATAAAAATTGATAATTTTTTAATTTATTTTAAATTTTATATGTGTATAAATATATATATTATATTTATAATATTATTTATAAAATATTTAAGGTCGACTTATTTAATAAATTAGACAAACTTTAATATCTTTTTTTATTCATTTTAAATCTTGAACTCATATTTAGACTCATTTTATTTTAAATAAATAATATTAATCAAGTTAAAATTTAATTTAATTTAATTTATTTACAACTCTAAGTTAACTAATAAATTTAAATAAAATTAATATATTAATATATTATATGATTTAATATTAAAAATATAAATTTGAATTTTAAACTTTGGATTACACTGAAATTTCTAACAAATTTTTAATTTTAAAATTTGATTTTAAAAAAAGAGTCAGATTCAAAATTTTGAAATTTAAAAAATATAACTGAAAATATCTGTTTGAATAGAAAAAAGTCCTTTTATTTAGACAAAAGTGGGTCCCACACTTGATTCATCTTGCAATTAAATCTATATATTTTATAAAAGTAGGTCTACGATTAAATTTATATTTCAATTAAATCTACAAATTTTGGCCACAAATTTGTGGGCCCCACGGTCATGCCTTTTTTAATTTGCTAAATTAGTGAGTGGTGCACGTGGGTCATTTACAACAAATTTGCTCTTTACATGAGTAAATTTGTAGTAAAAAATCATGTAATTAAATTTACTAAATTAGAAATTCGTTTATGACAATAATAAATTTGTCTGACTGAATAAATTGTTGATCAAAATTTTTTAACTATAAATTTTCTGAATAAATTCATTTTTACTAAAAATAAATTTACGTAATTTTTTATTATAATTTATTATCAGTATAAATGAATTGTTTTTACTGCATAAAAATGATATATTTTTATAAATTAAAATTAAAATATAATATTTAAAAAATAATAAAATTTATATATTTCTGTAAAATAACGTCAATATTTAATATTTACGAATCCAAAGTATGCGAGAAATTATGTAGGACTATATATATATATATATATATATATATAATATGTAATAGGATTATTTTAACGTTCTATTATGATCTCGAGGTTCACTCTCTTTCCACACACTCGACTAACTTCTCACATGTTTTTTAAAGTTATATTTTTATTTCATACGAAATAATATATGAATTTAGAAATGAACAATCTGACCAAAACTCTAAAATGATTATGATATAAATAAAACAAATTTTAAAAATTGATTAAACACTCAGTGATGATCGCTTGAGTTTTGAAAACTCAAAACTCAACTCGATCACCAATAAAGCTTTTATTTAATTAGATAGAGTTGACGTACATGCATAGAAGCAAAGCCCTAGTAGGCTTTGTTTACACAATGAAGACCCTTTATTGATGACGGAGACAGACATGCTCATTGAGTTAGTTTCCTAATCAATGAGCTTTAGCATTAGCATCAGTGCATGAAGGATAGAGGCAGAGGAAGGTGGTATCAGTGCATCTGCACTGTGGAGGAATGGAGCGTGTGCAGAGACAGCTTTGACAACCTTCGTGGCATCTTGGTCCGATATCATTGCAGCTGCATTCAGGTGGGATTGAAAGTGTGCAAGTGCAGTCGTCGCAGCACCCCTCTGCATTGTATTTGGTCAGGTATTTGTATTTGCTACCCATCTCACTGTTCATCATGGCTTTGGCTAGCAAGCCGCTTGCATCACGAGCATCCACCAGCACAGTAGTTGCTGTGAAGGCCATAAGGAAAAGAACAAGGCACACCTTCATCATCACCATCTTCGTTGATTGTGTTGATCTCTCTCTTTAGATAGAAGTGTTTGGAGTTTCAGTTGTGAAGAGGCACGCAAATGCATGGGGTTATTTATAGGCAGATTAATTGATATGTGTTGTAATTTATTTTTTTTATTTTTAGAAAAATATTTTTTTTTTAGTTTTTTAGAAACATTTTATTATTAAAGACAATTTGATTTGATGCATTGTTAAACATACTGTACATAATGGCTTTGCAAGTAAAATTGTCATAATTGATGGGTCTTGTGGTACGAGATGTCTACGTAGTTACTATCTTATTGATGATGGGTCATTATTAATATATAGGTGTCTAAACGTGAGTTTTGGCTAATTATGAATAGCAGATTAAATGGATTGAGTTATTTTTAGTGGTATTTTAACGTCAATTCATTTCACAACATGGGTTAAACAAAAAACCTTCTAATCATCAACAATTAAAAATCGAGGACAATATATATATTAACTTCTTTTTATTTTTGGGTCTGTTATTTTAATATGTTAAAAATTATTTACAAGTATGAGGAACTTTTGCTTTTTTTTAAAGAATGATATTATAGAGAATTTAGCTTATTTAAAAGTTTAGTTTATTTATTATTAAATTACTTCGAAATTTATATTATTTTTTACATAAATTTTAAGAAAAATGAATTTTTCATAGAGAATATTTTTTGGGGTTAAAAGTTAAAATTATATCTGAAAAAGCCCACTCAATCAGTAGTAGCTAGCTGGAGCAGAGCAGGACTGTGCGTATGTCAATGTCTCAGGCATGTCACCTATGTCCCATCACCCACGTGTTTAAATTTAGACTTTCCCGTTTTTGTGGGCATTTCATTTAAGTTTTAGCTTCCATTATTTCTTACTTTAGACATTTTACTTTTTTTATTTTGGGTTGTATGAATAAATTGTAGTGTAAATTATTCTGTGTGTGTTATATTTTAAAAACTTATATTACTTTTTTAAAAAATTAAAAAATTTATAATTTAATTAATTTTAATTTAACTATCTTTAATGAAATTATTAGTTATAATTTTATTAGAAAAATATATTTTAAAATTTATTATTTTATTTTCATTTATTTTGTATTAAAAATAATAGTTATTTCTTAAAAAAATTTATTATTTAATTTAATACATATTGAATTATATAAATAATAAATATAAGAATATTTTAATCAAAATAAATAAAATTATGGATTTTTTATCTATTAAAAAAATAATATAATTTTTCAAAATATAGGAGAGATTAGTGTATTTTCAAAACCTCTAAAAATTTAGAAGTGTAAAAAATTATGAGTTCAAATATATATACACAAAGTTAAGAAAAATAATAACTGTATACTCATCTTCAACTTTAAAAATAATATTTCCATTTCCATTGTATTATAAAGTTTTCAAAAGTAAAAGATTTATATCAAATTACAATAAATATAAGATTTTTATATTAAAAACTATGTTAACATCAAGCTTACAATAAATTATTTGAATTAAATATATTGAAAAAACATTCATTTCATTAAATTTTCTATTATAAGTCCAAGATCAAAAGTATATGTCTAGATAATTTGGTAAAGAAATTATGCTATATAAAAAGGAATTTATAGATATAACTTATAGTTTTGGTAAATTTTGAAACATAGTTTTATTTAGTGGTTTTCGTTTTCAATTTTAATACATGTTTATAAGTTAAATGGAAAGAATGATCAAATGTGAAACAATTTTAGAAAATCACGCATGCAAAAGGAAAAAAAATTTGAACCACAAAGACTCCATCCGATTTACATTGAGTTAGAAAACACATCATCACAATAAAAGTGAAATCTATATAATAGGTTAGGACCAACCATATAAATTATTATTTGAATTGAAGGTTGAGTTAGAAAGCATATCATGTCTTGTCATGCACAGCCTGGAAAGCATCTTGATAATTCAACAGAGAGAAATCGTGCAAATAGTATAATTTATTCAATCATTTCAAATTAAAAAATGATATATTTATTTATATTTAAAAATTAATTAAAAAATTATTTAATTTTAATTTATTTATAGTAAATTCTTATTAATGAATTTCTCATTTTTTTATCTATCTTTAAATATAAAAAAATATACAATTTTTTAAATATAAAAAATGTAAAATAATATTTTTGTGTGAAGTATGGTGACATATTATATATTGATATATTTTATCAAAAATTAATGAAGAAATATGCATGCTATATATATATTAAAAAATTAATTTTTTATAATATAATAAGTTAAAGTTTGAATTTATATTCTAAAAAAATATACATATTTAAGGATGACTTAGAATAAAATTTGATAATAAACCTTAATGCATGAAGGAAGAAACGGTGTGTCCATAGAAATTTTGGGTATGGCCACTAAAACCCATAGCATGGGTATAAACTAATTTTATAGAAAAAAAATTACATTTTACTCCATTCAATTATATTTATATAATATATTATTTATTTAAACTTTAATTTATAATAAATTATCTTGCTAAAACATTTAAAATACTAAAAAATTCATTTTTAAAATTAAATTTAACAACTAAATATTTATCATGTAATATAGTTTCTTTTTCTTAATTTAAATTTATATTATGTGTAAATAAAGATTGAAAAAGTGAAAAAATAGAACATGTGAATTTTGTTAAATATAATTTTAATATTTTAAATAATTTCAAATATCATGTGATAAATTAAAATTTATATAAGTAATATATTATACATATATAGTTAAAGAATAAAATATATTTTTCTCATTCGTATATAAATACTTTTGTTATAAAATCTCCCTTTCCATTATTTTTATATATCATGACTATTTTCACAATGTCTTGAGACAAGCACGTGATTTCTATATATTAGTATGCACAAAATAAATGTCCTTTTATTAAAAAATTTTAAAATATATTATAAAATAATAATTATTAAATTTTAAAATAATGAATTAAATAATAAAAAATTATTTGATATTTTACTATTCTCTTTTAATATTTTAATATTTTTTACTTTTTTCTTATATTTTATTTTATATTTTATATTATATAATATATATTTTGTGAGATCAATAATTTAAAATTTAAATAAAAAATGTCATTTGAACAAGTCTCAATTATTAGTAAGTTATAAAGGTTTTCATTTATTAGTTAAAAACTGATAATTGAGGTAGAGCGAATTAAATCTAAATTAATTTAAACTTATTTGAATTGAATCAATTTAATTTAAAAAAAAATAATCAAAATTGATTATTTAATTAAATAAAAAATTATCAAAAATAATTAAATCAATTTAGTTACTAGATGATTTTGATTTTCATCCAAATCAAACTGAGCCCAATTGATTAATATATTATATTATATATTTGTTATATCTTATATATAAATTAAAACTTTAAATGTATTATTATTATTACTTTTTAGTATAAATATTTTATTTTATGGTTATAATTTTTTTATAGTTGTCTTGAAATAATTTTAATTTTAATTTTATGGTTAAGAATGTTTATTTTCATATTTTAAATTTAAAAAATATTAATATTTAATATTTTTATTTTTTAATATTAAAAAAATTGATTAGGCTGATTCAATACAAATAGATCAAAATCGATTTAAATTGAATCGATTAATACAAAAAATACTAAATTGATTTCATAACTTTTTTAACTATCCGTTGGATTAATTTAGTTAGTAAAATAGTCTAAATCGAGCTAATGTTCAACCTTAAATGGAGGGATATCCTATTAAAAATTTGTTAAATAATATAAATAGATATAAATAAATTATTTATAATTAAAAATATCTCACATATATAACTCAAACTAAAATTACAAACAACAATTTCAATGAAACAACAAATATAATTAAAAGTCTCGAATAAAAAAACAGTTAAAAATATGAAATTTTATTTTATACGTACTATTTGAGTATCTAATATTAGATACCATACCCCTCCTTTAATGTCAGACGTATATGTATGTATGGTATTTGAAATTATTATTTGTCCCTGTCTAGTACTAACGAATATTTATTTTTTAATATTTACGCTTTATTTGACATCTAATTGATATTCTATTATTTTTTAGTACTGAATACTACTAATTAAATGTCTAAAATGTCCATATTCATTACCATACTTAAATAGAATTATAGAAGGACCAATCTTTTTTCTAAAGGAAGACTACAATTAAAGAATTTATTTCTTAAAAAAAATTATATTCTTAAAAAGAACTTTTAAATAAATCATTAATTTATTCAAAATTTCTAATATGCACGTGCTTCATATGCATGCAGAAATGGAGGAGTTGCAGCTATCAAGGACAGAATAGTTGAAAAGGAAACTTGACATGGAGACTAAAACTTATCATCATGTCCTTTTCTTCATTTGTGTACTCGACAAGAGTGCCCCCAACATTTATGTTTGCTCTTCCTCTCCTCTCTTCTCTACCAGAATTGAAAAATTAATGAGGTATTTACTAAACCTTCAAATATCAATAAAAATTTATTAAAATAATAATATAATTTTTTTATACAATATAAAAAATATTTTAATAAAAAATACTTAATTTTATTAAGATAATAATAACAATAATTATGAAATTTTTAAATAAAATAAAAAACCATAAAAAATTACTTTTAAGAATTTCAGTAATTTAATAAAAAAATCATACATATATATTTATGCATGTATGTATGTATGAAAAAATAATCACATAAACTTTTCTAGCTTTCATTATATAAATAAGAATTTGATTTTTTTTTTCTCATTTTATCTTCTTGATTAATATTTTTAAGTTTAATTATATTGATATATACGAAAATATTGTAAAATAAATTCAGTGAAAATTAAAAAATAAATTAATTAAGTACCTTTTTCATATATTGTTTTTGCTAGCTAGCTAACTCATAATAATCGTCACATTTTGTATCTTTATTAAAATTAAAGCATTGACACCATGGAAGGATATGACAAAGAACAGAGCACAAGCATTAATGGCATTGCAACACCCACACAATGATAATGATGTGAGAGGAAGGAAATCTAATACCAGATACCATATCCTTCCATTTATGTAAGATATAGTATTTGAAATAATACCAAATGAATATTTATGTTTTACTATTTATACTTTATTTGGTATCTAATTGATATTATTATTATTTTTTGGAGTGAATACTACTGTAAATGTCCAAAATATCCACATTCATTACCATAAGGATCACTTTCATTTTTTCAAAAAAGGAAGACTAAATTTAAAGAATTTATTTCTTAAAAAATTAAAATTTTTAAATAAATTATTCATTTATTCAATTTTTCTAATGTGCATGTGGTCCATATGCATCTGGAAAAAGAAGAGTTGCAGCTGTGGACAAAATAGTTGAAATGGAAATTTGGGACCTGGTTCTTTGATTGTAGGTTTTAAAATTATTTTTAGAAATAAGAAAAAAAATAAACCAGTTTAAATGATTATTTTTTATAAAAAATAAAAAATAAAAATATATATTTTAGACATAAAAATAAATAAGAATTAAGAGATTTTTTAAATTTAAATTTTTTAAATATAAAATGTATAAAAAATAATTTTTTTTTATTAATAGTATATATATAAATGCATGAAAAATAATCATATTAACATATATTTTTTATAACTAATTTTATAAAATAATTTTAAAAAATAAAACAATATGTATTCAAACATGCTATTGACAAGGAAGATTAGATCCACCCACCTGATAGATTGATACCATCTTGTCTTTGTCATTTAGGGATGCCAACAGGTATTGTGGTGGCAGTGTCCTCCTCCTTCTCGTCCCTAGTTATTCTAATATTTGCTTCTTATCTTTATTTTTATTTTATATTTTTGGAAAAAAATTATTTTTATTCTCCACAGAAATTTAAAAATTAACGGGGTTTCAAACTTAAAATATTAAAAAAAATTTGCTAAAATAATAGTATAAATTTTTTATAAAATGTAAAAAAAAATTAAAGAAAAGTATTCAAGATAATAAAAGATTAATTATAATTTTAAAGTTTTTAAATAAAATAAAAATTATAAAAGATAACTTTTAATAATTATAATATTTTAATAAATTAAATAATTTCTTAAAATTTTTAATTAATAAATATTTAAAAAGTAAAAAAAACATTTTAAAAAAATATATATTTTCAGTGACAGAAAAATGACTTGAACATTTTATCAATTTTTATATGAATATATCTATTTTTTTATTATTTTAAAAAGTATCATATTTTTATTTAAATTTATAAAAATATGTTATTTTTTTATTACAGAAACAATTTGTTAATAATGATAGAAAATTGTGATAAAAATACAAATTTACTTAGTGAATTTATAGTTAAAAAAATTTAACTTATAGCAAAGCTTATCTTGATCAGTTCGCCATTGGTATCGACGATTTGTTAATGTGATTTTTTACTACAAATTGTTGTAAAGGAAGAGACCCAACTCGCGACGATCGGGTTTTCGGCTGTCACAGTTTTTCACTATCCTTGGCTGTCCAAGGCAAACGATGCCGTTTTTGCTTTTTTTTTTAAAAAAAATTGCAACTCAAAACGCACCGTTTTATTTTATCTTTACAAAGGTCGCTTCACAGAAGAGAATCCAATTGCGTTCCTAAACATGACAAAGAAGAAGAAAGTTGATCAGAGAAGAAAAACCAGCAACGTCGCATCGGAGAAAATTGTCCATCATCAATTTTGTCCCAGCGATGTCACGTTGATTTTGGCTTCAATCCACATCCAACCGATCGACGGTGTTATTTTCATACATGGAATGGTAATATAAATTCAACCGTAGGACCCACTTTTACCAAATATGTGGATTTAATTGTAGGATGAATCAACCCACTTTTATCACTTTGAAAAGTAACAACTAAAAAATTTTAAAATTTTAAATTGATTTAGTTAAATTTTAATATTTGATTAAAAAGTTAGTTAATAATAAAATATTATGTTATATTTTTAAATTTTAAATAAAATATATTATAATTATACATATATTTTATATAAAAAATATTAGATAGATACAAAAATTTATGTATAATTAAAAAATTATATAATTTGTTTATATATATTATATAAAATTTAATTATTATTTATTTAATTTAAATTTTATATATTCATAAAAATAAATATTATATTTATAATATTATTAAAAAAATATTTAACTTTGACTCGTTTAATAAATTAGATAAACTTAAATATGTTTTTTTGGTTTGTTTTAAAATTTAAACTCTTATTTGTACTTAGTTTATTTTAAATAAATGATGTTAATCAAGTTAAAATTTGATTTCATTCAATTCATTTACAACATTAAATTCAGTAATAAGATTAATATATTAGTATATTATATGATTTAATATTAAAAATATAAATTTAAATTTTAAACTTTGGGTTACGCTGAAATTTCTAACTAATTTTTAATTTTAAAATTTGATTTTAAAAAAAGAGTCAGATTCAAAATTTTGAAATTTAAAAAATATAACTGAAGATTTTTGTTTGAATAGAAAAAAGTCCTTTTATTTAGACAAAAGTTGGTCCCACAGTTGATTCATCTTACAATTAAATCTATCTATTTGATAAAAGTAGGTCTACGATTAAATTTATATTTCAATTGAATCTACAAATTTTGGCCACAAAATTTGTGGGCCCCACGGTCATGCCTTTTTTAATTTGCAGTAAATTTGTTGTAAAAAATCATGTAATTAAATTTACTAAATTAGAAATTCGTTTATGACAATAATAAATTTGTCTGACTGAATAAATTTTTGATCAAAATTTTTTAACTATAAAATTTTTGAATAAATTTATTTTTATTAAAAATAAATTTGCGTAATTTTTTATTATAATTTACTGTCAGTATAAATGAATTGTTTTTATTACATAAAAATGATATATTTTTATAAATTTAAATTTAAATATAATATTTAATAATAAAAAATATATATTTATGTAAAATAACGTTAATATTTAATCTTTCCGAATCAAAAGTATGTGAGAAATTTTGTAGGACTATATATATATATATATATATATATATATAATAGGATTATTTTACAGTTTAATGCATGTTATTTTTTTAAAAAGTGATTTTAAATATAAATTGAAAGATAAGTAATTTTTTTATCTTTCACAATTTTTATTTTGCTAGCTTTAATTATTTTATATATTTTTACTATATATTTTATAATTTAGAAGAAAAAATACAATAAAAAATATTTAATTAGTGCTGCGATTCGCTAATTATATTGTTTGGTCCAATTAGAATAATTAAAAAAGAAATCATGAATTAAGGTATTCAAGCACATAGCTAAATACGGTAACCAGATGATAAATATTTGTAGTAGATGTCGTAATTTTTAATTTTTTTTTTCATAGTTAAAAAACTTCTATCATTTAAAAGCAACTTATTTCGAATTCTATATATATATATATATATATATATATATATAAATGTGTTGGGTATGAGAACATTAAACGAGAACAATATATGAAAACGGTTCTTTCATTTTTAATTTCTTACCGAATTTCTTTACAATCTTTTGGTAAATATCAATTATTATTAAACTTAAAAGATAGGCGTCGTTGTATGTGTTGCAAAAATTAATCATGAACAAAAGATGAAAAGTCAAACTCTTACGAACCAGTTGAACATGGAAATGTAAACTTTTTGGTTGTTTGGTTTATTAAAATATTTTTATTTTTTATTTTTTAAAAATACTTTTTTATTGATTTTTAAATTTGACTATTATTAAATGATAATATTTTAAAATTATTTTTAATAAGTGATATTGCTATTTTTTATTTATTTAATTTATTTAAAAAATAAAATTAATGAAATTTATTATATATAATAAAAAGTAATGGCGTTGCGAAGTGAAGGGTGAGAGATTCAACTGATATTCAGAACAACCATCGATCCAGGTGGGTGGGCACCGGTGAATGGAGGAAACGGATCCTCTAAATTTCTCTCCTCTCAAGTTTTGTAAGTTTCTCTTAATCTGATCCGTCCAATTGTTCAATAAAAAACTTGCGTTAGGGGAAAAAAAAAACTTCAGCGTTGGGTCACAAATGTAAAAATTAAAAGAAAAGGCAAGTTTTTACATAGCTTGAGTTTTGAAAATGTCTTGAGATTATAGACTAAATGGTTACTTTTCATTTAATTATAAAATGTCAGTCTTTTACTTTTCACAATAAAAATAATTAAAATTGTTTAAGTTATAAGTAAAACATGCATTTGATAAATAATTATTTACCAATCATATTTAAGCATAGTTATCTATAAATTAAGTATAAATTATTATTTTAGTCGATTAAATATATAATTTTATTTTATTTAATTATTTAATTATAAAAATACTTAATTTAATTTTTAAAATATATATTACATCTCAATAAAAAATTACATCCTAAAGTTCAAATAAATTTGGTATATTTTAATCTTATTTTAATATCGTTCTATTATGATATCTGGGTTTTCCTTCTTCTCACGTTTAGCTTCTCACATCACATGTTTTTTTAATATTTTTTGTCATATCAGATAATATATAATTTTAAAAATTAACAAGCCGAAAAAAACTTCAAAATGACTATAATATACAAAAATTAAAAATTGATTGAACACACATTGATGACAGCTTGAGTTTTGAAAACCCAAAACTCAACTCGATCACCAATAAAGCTTTTATTTAATTAGATAGAGTTGACGTACATGCATAGAAGCAAAGCCCTAATAGGCTTTGTTTACACAATTAAGACCCTTTATTAACGAAGGAGACAGACATGCTCATTGAGTTAGTTTCCTAATCAATGAGATAAAGCTTTAGCATTATCAGAAACGCATGGAGGGTAGAGGCAAAGGTAGGTGGTATCCACGCATCTGCACTGTGGAGGATATGATTTTGTGCAGAGACAGTTTTGACAACCTTCGTGGCATTTTGTTCCGATATCATTGCACATGCATTGAGGTGGGATTGAAAATGTGCAAGAGCAGTCGTCGCAGCACGCGCCTGCACTCAATTTGCTTGTGTATTTGTATTTGCTGCCCATCTCACTGTTCATCATGGCTTGAGCTAGCAAGCTGCTTGCATCACTAGCATCCACCTGCACAGTAGTTGCAGTGAAGGCCATAAGGAAAAGAACAAGACACACCTTCATCATCGCCATCTCTGTTGATTGTATTGATCTCTCTCTTTAGATTTCTGTCTTTGGAGTTTCAGTTGTGAAGAGGCAAGCAAATGCATGGTGTTATTTATAGGCAGATTGATTGATATGCATTTTCATTAATTTTTTTATTATTTTTGGAAAAGTATATATATTTTTTACAAATATTTTATTATTGAAGATAATTTGATTGGAAGCATTGTTGAACGTACTAAAGACAGGTTGTTAAGACGGGTAGGTAAGAAAATATTTATGATTGTACATAATGGCTTTGGAATTAAATGAGTCCAATTAATTATTCAGACTCTTTTCACTGAGTGACAAAATTTTAACCTAGTTTACAAAATGGGTTAAAATTTTTTTTTTTCCAAAAATTATCTATTAAAATATTTACCTAATACAAATTTAAATACAAAAATTGATTTATTATTTTCTTAACGTGACTACTTTGTATGAAAACATTAGGGGATTAAAGAAGCTAAGAAGAAAAGTAAAGATGTGACAAGTCAAACTATTAAACAACATAATAAAAATTAAAATAATCACACAGTCATGACTCATATCCAAAAGTATTGAAAAAATAAGAATAAATAAATTATTTAGTTTTAAATTTATAAAAGGAAAAGGAAAAAATGGACCAACGTGCAAATTATGGAGTTGGCCTCACTTAACCTGTAAATTAATTTTTTTTATAATTATGTAAGTTAAAATATAAAAAATTTAACTCACTGTATTAATAGATTAAACCTGTGTTGAACTTATTTTGACAATTCTAACTATCAGTAATTAAAATTCAAAAAATTACATATTGAGTTCTTTTACTTTTGTGTCTGTTATTTTAAAATGTCAAAAACTAGTTACAAGTATGAGGAGCTTTTTTTTTTTTTTTAAAATAATATTATAGAGAATTCAGCTTCTTTAAAAGTTTAGTTTATTTATTATTAAATTACTTCAAAATTTTTATTATTGTTTATATAAATTTTAAGAAAAATGAATTTTTCATAGAGAATATTTTTTGGAGTTAAAAGTTAAAATTATATTTGAAAAAGCCAACTCAATCAGTAGTAGCTAATGGGAGGCAAGCAGGATTGTGTGTACGTAAATGTCACATTCGAATCTGCTGCCGCATTATGCTCGCTGCCATTACACTACCATTAGACGAAACAACACCGTTTTGTCATCCTTCCTTTTTTTTATTCTTTTTTGGCGCCTTAAAATAGCGTCGTTTTGTTTAGTGAAACAACACGTTTTGAGGTGCTAGGATGCACCATTTTACACTTAAACAAAATGGTGCGTTTCACACTGGTAGACAAAAAAAAAAAAGCTAAACAGTGCGTTTCGTCATCCTTCCTTCGATGCACCATTTCGATGTGCCTTTATCTCTTTTCGATGGTGAGCCAATGCACTTTGCCTCTTGTCGGTGGCGAGCAGATCCTAGGACTATATAGCTGCGCCCTTAAAGAGGAAGATCGAGAGCATCAACGGAGGAGAAGGTGAAGGTAGTGGATCTTGCTTTAGGTGTGGTGAGTATGGGCACATAGCAGGGGATTGCAGCAACAAGGGAAGGAATGTTGGCAGCGTATCCTGGGACTCTGCAGCCGCGCCCCCAAAGAGGAACATCGAGAGCATCGACGGAGGCGGAGGCGGATGCAGTGGATCTTGCTTTAGGTGTGGTCAGTATGGGCACATGGTAAGGGATTGCAGCAGCAAGGGAAGGAACGTTGGCTGCGGTAGAGGCACGACGTTTTGGTGACTATATGTAAGTTTTTGATAAATTTAAATGAGCAAGGACATTAAGACATTAAATTAACTAGAATTATAGACTATGTGGTTTTTATTTTATTTGTTATTTTGGATGCAAACAAGTGTATTTTTAGGAAGCTTGCAATGAATTTAACATGCTTTAAAGTCCAAGGTAATGCATATGATATGATGAATATTAATTTTATTCAAATCTGGTAAATTTGGGAGTGCTTAGGCAGACATCAAATGCCATAATTTGTGGTCCATCAAAGCATTTTGTCATAATCAGAGCCTATGTGCCATTGACCATGTGCTGACTTTGAAAAACTGTCATATCGTTAACATTACAACCAAAGATTTCAATTTTTAGATGATGTATAACTAGATGATGTATATTATTTTACTAGAGTGTCCACAAAATGCAACATTATCAAATGCAGTGTACATGTATTCTAAGATCAAACAAATGACTTAGCAATTATCAGAAGTGTGACATTTCTAATGCGTCCAATCAAGAGGAAGTGTTGAAGTCATTGTTTTAATTCGCTGAAATGCTGAAACATTGACATTATGAAAACAATTGGCGTCTGCATATGGAAAGTCTGAAAAAAAATGCATAATCAGCTTCCAAGCTTTAATTGAGTGATAATTATACTTCTTTTACTAAATATATTTCAACTAGTAAATAGTACTAAAAGGACAAAAGTCATTAAATCTTTATTTTGTACCGAGCAGGGGATTTTCATATTTGGATGTAATGTTTCTCTATTGCTGAGTTTTTAGAGGATGAAATGAATGATACTGAACAAACCTATAATAAAGAGGATGGGGAAAAGCAGCAAGTAGTTTAACATGAAGATTTGAGTGCACTGAAGCTGAAGAAAGTCTCTGAATGCAAAATCTCGAGGCATTAAAGGGTTTTCAAAAATGAAGAAAGGTGAGCTTATGGATTGCTAAGTTGAAGCTGATTATGGCTAGTGGTGTGTGAAGGAAGCAAAAATAATAGAAAGGGAAATAATCATTACCAGGCTTGTGAATTTACCTTCATTGTTTATTTTATATTTCCATCAGTTTTGATTCTTTTTTTATTTTCTTGACTTGTTTAGCTTATGAAGAAAGTCTCTGAAATTTTCATTTGGCTTTTTTGTTTTTAAATAATAAATAAACTGTGACATTCCTAAATAATGGCTGTAACGACCCCCTTACCATAGCATGTAATTTAGGAAGCGTGAAATGTAATGAAAATTTTTTTCTTTTAAAATATGTATCGATCGGGCCCGTTACTAGTTTAGTGTAACCCAAATAGTTGTCCCTATTCAGATTTCACTCAGCCTCATACTTGCGCAGCTTATTTAATACCTCAAATCATCATAATAATACAGCCATCAACATACTCTAGAATATACATTTAAATTACCATTCATAAATAAAATTTGAGATACTAATTATAGGATATAAAACTTAATTATTTACCACAATAGCACATAAATATCTCTAAATACAAATTTAGTGAGCAATAAACTCCAAATTAAGGTCATCAAGCCATTTACAATTAATACCATAAGCTACAACATAGCTTCTCGGTCTCTCTGCAGTTCTATGTAGCAAATATATCTAGTTCCAGGCTAATCCCTAGTGCCATCACGCCCTTAATTGTCTAAACACACAACATAATAAGATTTTGAATCATAGTAGAGTAATATACAATTAATTTTATTTAAAACAGTTGAGTGTTCAGCTATACCCCCATCTGGGTATAGAAAACCTTTCCCTAAATTTGTTCATTAAATAAAACATATGAATTGAAGTATCATTTATCATAAATCAATAAACGTGGAAAATATAGTGGCTATCCAGAAATCAGAAGTCAAAAATTATTTTATAAATCAAAGAGTATAAGTGTTTATGAAAACCATCATTTTCAAAACGCCTGAAGCCAATTGTTCATATCAATTGCATAACGCTCCTACGTTGCTGCAAACATCTCAAACCTCTGTATATATATGTATAAAATCATATAAATAAATTCACAATTCATTGTTTGCTATTTTCCATTCTCATTTTAAGATCACGAGATCGTCCTCCCGGTGATTGTCACAGGACCATCCTCCTTGTGACTAAGAACCTAACATCTGAAAGGGGCATCCCCTATCATGTGCACATTATAAATAGGTCTCATTTCTCTATGCCAACTATAAGGCAATATATACATATAGGTGATTAATATTTAGGATCATAGGGCTTTACTCCTAAACTAATCCATTCTCCCGTATAGACTCTCATCCTTTACTCCTTATAGTCTTTCATAGGGGTGTATCGGTTTAACGAGTAAACCCTAACATATACAAACCATTTCAATGTTCAAAAATGAAAGTTTCAAAAGCAGGTATGAATGACAACCATCCTATACCAGTAATCAAGTATCCATCCCAGGTTTCGTCTGCACTATAATCATAAATTCTAATAGTCCAATCAAAACTAGCAGCAAAGAATTTTCAAATACATTCCAAACACATGCAGGTCATTTCTTATACTAATCTAATCCAATACACATTTCCCACTATATGTTCACAAATATATTCATAGCAATCAATTTATATTAAACATCTATCAAAACAAAGGGGAGTGTAGATTACTCTACCTTAATTAGGATTTTCTTCACTTAACTTAAGATTCTTCTCCTTTTCTTTTGATTAACTCTTCAAGCCACCTTTGTACATTTTGTAACCAACATTCATAACTAAAACTTATTTTCAATGCCTAAAAATAATAATTTTTCACTTTAGTCCCTTATTTATCCCAAAGTTGGTATTTAGCTATAAAATTATCCAATTTACTCTATGATGCTTCTAGGAGGCTAAATGAACTTGATTCAATCAAAAGTTCAAAATGTACATGGTTTACACTACTTAAATAGAATATATCAGTCTTTTCAGTTTAGTCCCGAAACTTACAATTGAAACTTTTTCAACAATTTTTTTTCATTTTTCAATTCCATACATTCATAAAGAGTCCTAATTAAGCCAAGGATTACAGAGATGCATCAAATTTTAAAATTCTACTTCATACCAAACTTTTTTAGAATTTAAAATTTAGTCCCTATTTTCTAATTTATGGTTTTCACCATTTTTCTCCAATCTATTCCTTCAATTCATCCCTAATAGCATCCTAGAGGCTAGAAATTGCAGAAAAATTGATTAATTCAGAGTATTTCAATGTATACCACAAGTTTTGAAAAATTACAGTTTAGTCCTTGAACTTTCTATGGCATTTTTCAATGACTGACGACGACGAGAGTCTCGGTGAAGGTGATTGGCAACTCGAAGGTGTTGTTGGGTAGCTTAAGCACCGATCACCGGCAATCCAACGGTGCAAAATTGGCTGAATCGACGCTACTTTCTAGATTCATGATAGAGGAGAAAATGACAATTTGTTTCCAGCTGCGATGGTCGACTTTGTCAGACGACGTCTTTGTGATATCGAGCGAAGCTGCTGCACCTTCCAGTGGCGATGGCTGATGACACAAAAGTGGTTTGGTAGACAAACGGCGGCCAGGCAACGTGGAGAAGAGAGACGTGCAAGAGAGTACAGGAGTGAGTGAGAGAGAGAGTGAAAATGGAAAGAATGGAGAAAAATAGTGTTTTAAAGTTTATAAGGGCATTTTAGTCTTTTCTCAATTTACCCTAGATAAATTTTGGATACATTTTTCGATTTAGGCAAGAACTTAGGATGATATGGATAAGGGATAATTCAAATAGATTTAGGTAAAAATAGTTAATTTTTCCAGAAGAGTAGAAATGCACAAGTCAAAAGGCATAGTTTGAAAACGTAAATCAAATTTTCCCACACATATATTAGATATGAAAGAGTGCGTAGCACCCGAATCAAACAATACTATTATAGGAGAATCATAAGTTTTACCTCTACCTTGTATTAGTCCTGGTGATTCCTCGACATTCGCTCCATCTAAGGTAAAAACTCTCCCTAGGGCTTGTGGTCTTGGCCTTCCTGATCCACCAGGACCTTGTTGATTTCCATCAAATTAGCAGAATCTTGCAAGATGCCCTGTTTTCCTGCATTTAAAGCAAGTCACGGGTGCTCTGTATTTATAGGATTTATTTCCATGCCTACTTCCACACCTGAGATAGTTAGCTATTCCAGGCCGTCTGTTACCACTAGATGACCCTTGTTGTGGTTTAAAGTTTCCTCCCTTTCCTTTGAAATTTAAATTCTTATTAGGCTATTTTTGTCGGGTAGTGAACCTCTGATTCATGTGCTGCCTCTTCTCCAAATTGCAACTCAAAATCCAACACTTGTTCACCAATACTACAAAATCTCGAATCTCCATCAGGGCTATTTGGTTCCTTATTTGCCAGTTTAGGCTTGCCTCCAGCTGTCTTGACTTCCAAACCTCAGCCTCAGATATGTGGAATACCTGGCTAACTCTTCAAATTGAGCCAGATATTCCTCGAATGGTCTGTCCTTCTGCTTAAGTTACAAGAATTCTGTCTTTTTAGCTTGCCTGATATTTTCTAAGAAATACTTATCTAGAAAGGCTTGTTTAAACGTTTCCCATATTAGCGGAATGCCTCTGCTCTCCATTAATGTCCTTGCACCACTTTACCAATTTTTTGCTTCATCCTTCAGCATATAAGTGGTGTAGGTGACTTTCTACTTATTTTTGTTATAGAGCAGTAAAAAATTTCTCCATTTCTTTTAGCCACCTTAGCATGGGTTTATATATACCCTTGAATGCAGGTGGTCCTACTTTTTGAAACTCCAACCAACCTTGGTACATGTAGTAGTTACCTGTTCATTGGTCTCATATCTATGTCCAGGGTTAGGCCTTCCTTAATTTTCCCGCATGAGGTTGACATTGGTGGCAGCCTGATCCCACACTACCTCTGCCATCATCCTGAAGGAATTTATCATCTCCCTCATTTCTTCATCCCTATTACTTCTCCCTCTAGGCCTTCCTCTTGATCTCCCAGTAGCTCCACTTCCTGCATTTTCTATGGTTTGCTGATACAAAAGAAATCAAATAGACTTTTAGCAACAACAATAAAACCATAGCAGCAAGTTTATCCCTAATATCTCAAATGTCAAATCTGAAGCCTATATATTCCTGAGTTTAAGATTTCAGAATTAGAAATTCCTAAAGCTGCAATTCAATCATCAACTTAAATCAATCTCATTTTCCCACAATTAATCAAAATTAAACTTTGATACCAAACTGTAACGACCCCCTTACCATAGCATGTAATTTAGGAAGCGTGAAATGTTATGAAAAATTTTTCCTTTCAAAATATGCATCAATCGGGGCTGTTACTGGTTGAGTGTAACCCAAATAGTCGTCTTTATTCAGATTTTACTTAACCCCATACCTGCGTAGCTTATCTAATACCTCAAATCATCATAACAATATAGCCATCAATATACTTTGGAATATACATCTAAATTACCATTGATAAATTACATTTGAGATACTAATTATAGGATATAAAACTTAATCATTTACACACAATAGCACATAAATATCTCCAAATACAAATTTAGTGAGCAATAAACTCCATATTAAGGCCATCAAGCCATTTACAATTAATACCATAAGCTATAACGACGCGGCAGTGGTTTGACAGATGAACGACGGCTAGGTAGCGTGGAGAAGAGAGACGCGCGAGAGAGTGCAGGAGTAAGCGAGAGAGAGAGTGAAAATGGAAGGAATGGAGAAAAATAGGGTTTTAAAATTTATAAACGCATTTTGGTCTTTTCTTACTTTGTCCTAGATAGATTTTGGATGCATTTTTCGATTTAGGCAAGAACTTAGGACGATATGGAAGAGATTTAGAAATTTTTAAGCTATCATAAGCCTTCCAAAATTATTTGCAAAGTTCCTTAACGCAGATAAAAATTTCTCCATCAGATATAATTTTATTCCAAAAAATTCTCAAATTTAAGCTACAAGCTCAGAAAATTTTCTTAATCATCTCCCATCCATATTTCAAGGTTTCCAAATATTTTTATGCCAATTATTAAATTTTAAAGTATGTTATTACAATGGCCATTGTTTTCCTGTATTTCATTTGCACCATTCGCCTTTGCTTGTCATGTCTTCCAAGCAAATTCGTTAATGTTATTACGTATATCACCTCATTCACATAAAAGCAAAACGAAAATACAGGATTGCTTGTGAACTTATAAGGGTGGCAGGCCACTTGCTAAATCCTTTACACCTTGTAAGACAATAGTATCCTTTCCACCATGTTTATTGAGAAAGGACTTATATGAAGAAGGCAAACTCTCTTGCTTTAATATGTACGCAGAGCTGAAACTGCCAGGGAAGGACTAGCATGGGCATAGTCATAATGACACAAGAAGACCATGTATCTTCTTTTCCCTGAATGTAAGTGGTAGCTAAAGCTTTCTTACCATACTCAATTAGTGCAACAATTTCCACCACTCATTAGCTAAGTATAAAATGGTTATCAAGACAAATTTTAAGGTGCTTAACAGGCTTCACAGTTTTCACTTCCCTCTTTCATTTGTCTTCCTATTTCTCTAATACCTTTTCACTTTCTTTAGTACCATAATGCAGTAAGTCGACACTATATTTTGTGGTCTGTATCAAGCATTGAGGAAGAAAAGATACTCATTTATGAATAAGTGCCTAACAAGAGCCTTGATTATTTATGGAATTCCTAATCAATGACTGTTATGAATTTCATTCTTATTTTAACAAAATAATTAACCATTCAAAACCATTTGATTCATGTATGACAAGAATTGTTGTTACAGATCAATGATAAATTGTGAGTTATGAAATGTTGTAGTTTTTTTTTTTTTAAATAGTAGAAAAGATGGAAGCAATTATTTGATTCAATGATAAATTGTGATTGTAGGCTTGGACAAAATGGATAAACCAAAAGCCATTGGAATTGTTAGATTCAACTATAGAAGTAGATTGCAGGCTTGGGCAAAATGGATAGAAAAAAAGCCATTAAAATTTTTGGATTCAACTATGGATGGATAGACCAAAAGCCATTTCTGTTACTGAAACAAGAGTTTGAGGAGCTAAAGCAAATGGCTACAAACAAGATTTTACATTTATAATCTGATTGTATTTTTATGTTGTGTAGTAGGAGTTTGTTTATTTTAATTGTAATATCTGATTGTAATTAACAATGTTAATCAATGTAACAAGATGGTTTGAGCTTCATTGACAAATCTTGTGATGTTTTGGTGTTTCACAGGGCTGTTATTGCTGTCTGTTTGGATGCTGATTTTGCTTCTGAATTGTGCTACTTTGGTGCTATTTTTCTAGCCTTTTTTGTGTTGTTGTATAAGGATTGTTCACAGAAGTATCATGAATCAAACTTACAAGCATAATAATTATTCTATTGAATTGTAAAGGAACAAATTTATAATATAAGAATCATGTATCATTCATATAGAAGTATCAAGATCCCTTGTACATAATGACAAACCAAATGCGTTGTTGCTCATTTACAAGGATAAAAATACACCATTGCCCAATATCAATCATGAAATAATAAAATCTAAACTCTTCATAAATTGTCACCACCAAGGTTTGGTTTTTCGAGGGAGATTAATCCTTCACCTTGATCCTTTGTATATAACATATAAAGATGAAAAGTTATGAAACATTCAATAATCAACAGTAAAAAGTGAATTGAAATTCTTACCATTAATAATCTAGTAAAACTAAATGGATTGCTCATATGATATTGACTTTAAACTCCAATATCTTGCAAGGAAAGTAAAGGAACAATGAATACGTCATTCCATAACTCAGATATAACCCAAATTACAATACTCACTATGGATTGGTTACTTTGAGAGACTGCGATGGTCAGTTGTGACATAGACCTTGAAACATTTTTCTTTGAATGTTGATGCTCAACCCAACTATTTATTTGCTTCTTTCTTTTAAGTCCAAACCTCTTCTTGATGCTGGTTGGTTGCGACACCCCAATGGCACTAGGTGGCATAGGATCATCTCAAACCTTGTTCGTTCCATACATTTTTTCCTGGCGAAGTGCCATTATTTTATTCGTTAATTCTTGCAAACCCAAGCGGACTACAGAGAATTCGTCATCATTACCTGTGACTTCAAATGCTAGCTTCACAAAATCTTGACAAAGGGATTTGTATTGAAGCGTGCGACCCAATTTTGGGTCTTCCTCGACTTCTTTTCCTTTGGTATCACATATATTCCCAATTCTAGCCTCTTTTGTTCACTTTTTCAATATATACATATCAGGAAGCTTTTTGACATCATTGATGTTGAAAGCTTTCAAAGCATGGCAACACAATATTCTAATGCTCTCGAACCACCTGTAAGTACAAGAAGTCGATCTTTCTTAAGGATGAAACAGAACTTTCCACTCTCCTCTGTGATCAACCATGTCGATGATATACTCAATGAATGGCTCACATTCCTTTCTTCCTTTAACACAACAAGCATCCTTTAAGTCAAATTGATTTTGAAACAACTCAAAGATGGTGAGCGTGTAGATTTTTGCAAGTTGCTTCAAAATAGGTGAGCTTGGATTATGTAATCTAGGAAACCTTTCTCTTGCTTCAAATTCACATTTCAACTCATTATATCTCTTCTCTTCCACTATCCGCACGAAATGTTTAAAAAAATAAAGAATATCAACATCTGGACTCAAGCACTTATTCACGTCTGCATTCAAACTTTCATTGATTTGCATGCTCTGTATGCCTAATGTATATACTCTCCTCATATGAAAAGTTGTCCATTTCTCCTTCAATGCCTAAACTGATCTTATCCATGTGTTTTCTCGGACATCATAAGAAGATAGTAACTGACTTCATGCCTCTTCGAACTCAGTCTCTTCCTCATACTCATACATATAGGCCTTGAAGTCTCGTAAGAAATGTGACTCGTCCTTTATTAAATTACCCAGATGCTTGATGCCTTTTTGCATCAAATGCCATGTGCACAGTTCGTGGCAAGTGTCAAGCAGAACCTCTTGTAGGGCCTTAGCCATTGCTTGATCCTAGTCTGTGAAGATTGTCTGAGGCCTTTTTTGATTGTATGCCTCCAAGAAAGTCTCAAACAACCACTTGAAAGATGCTACTATCTCGTCATATAATAATGTTGCCCCAAAAATAACCGCTTATCTATGATGATTGAATCATGAAAATAGAGTAAGAAGCCTATGAGCATTTGTCATGCAATATGTTGTGTCTAGAGAGACAACCTCACTGAATTAGTTGTAGTCTAGGAGCATCCTTGCGTCGGCCCAAAATATGTTTGTTATTTGTTCCTCTGCATCCATTCGATATGCATGAAAAAAATCCAGATTGACCAAGACCATCTCTTGAAAATAACCCAGTAAACACCTTGTTTTCCCGTACTCTAAACTTTTTTGTCGTACCATAGGCAGATAATTTTTTTGATCTAAATACGTATATCCAAGATTCACTCGCCCCCCGACAAACTTGCTCATGAGTGCAAAACTAGTTCTTTGCTGGATGCCAGAGTCATCAGCCATCTCAAGTTCACATGCTTAGACATCAGATATGTGTCACTGACATACCATCATGCTTGTAGTTTATACTAGTTGGAGTGTATAGTTGTGCTCCTCTATAAAATTATTGACTACTAACTTCCCATTCAAACGACCAAGCATAATTCTTGATTTGTAGTCAGTCCTGCTCTCACGTCTTAGATTACTTATTAAACGATCTCTCTTATCTTTTTCTCTTACCCTTTCTTTGCAACATACAAATCAATAGGAAGTTATAGACCCATCCTTTCTACTCTTGTTTGCGAAATCTTTTCTAACTCCAAAGCCCATTTTACCACCATAATCGGACCAAAATTTCTAAGCACTCTCCATGTTATCAAATTCTATCCCCACTGTAGGCTTCCAATCAAGCTCTATACCAGTATTTTCCCTAAAAAAAATTATGATTCATTAATACTATAAAATTAAATTTTCATTAATAAATGAAAGAAAAACAATAATGTGATTGATATTCATAAATACTATAAAAATAAATTTCTATTCCTATACTTAGTATTGTTGCTTATATCCTATCCAAATATTTGTTTTCATACATGAAAACAACATTCACCCCCTATATAAGGTTGAAGATCAATTTTTTTCCAACTAAAAGTAAATCGACTTACATACCGGAGACTAAAATGAGAATACATACAATTATTTCCTTCACACATAAATTTTATTGGGAGTTAGATGAAAGAAAAATAATAATATTGGGGAACAAAGGCAATTTTTTCCTTCAAATAACAAGCCACCATACATGTCAATCGTTCATTGGAAGATCATGACAGTGGCAGAGAAGCGACGGCGCAGCACAGGAATGGCCAGAAATGCAGCTTTGCCATGAAAGATCACCTCGCCAATCGCCGAAGATGAGACGCCCTTCCATTTTTGTTTCTCATATCATTAGCCTTTCTGCGTGGGCATTTCACGATGAAATGCATCGTTTAGCTTCTTTTTTTTTTGTCTCTCAGTGTGAAATGCACCATTTTGTTTAAGTGTAAAACAATGCATCCCAACACCTCAGAACGCATCGTTTCACTAAACAAAATGACGTTGTTTTAAGGCGTTGAAAAAGAATAAAAAAAGGAAGGGCAACCAAACGGCGTCATTTCGTCTAATGGTAGCATAATGGCAGCGAGCACAATGATAACAGATCTGGACGCGTAAATGTCATGCATGTCACCTATGTCCCATCACCCACGTGTTTAAATTTAGTCTTCCCATTTTTTTGAGCATTTCATTTAAGTTTTAGCTTCCATTATTTCTTATGTTAGACATTTTACTTTTTTTATTTTGGATTGTATGAATAAATTTTAGTGTAAATTATTTTCTCGTCTATTTATTTTAAAAATTTATATTTTTTAGGAATTAAAAATTAAAAATTTTGTCAATTTTAACTTAAATACTCTTAATAATACTATTAATTATAATTTTATAAAAATATTTTCAAAAAATATTTTATTATGATTTATTGTGAGTTAAAAAAAATAAAATTATTTATAGTAAATAAAAAATTAATTTTTATATTGATCAATTGAATATGTATTTAATTATATAAATAATATATATAAGAATATATAGTTTGATCAAAATAGATAAAATTATAAGTATTTTTTCTTTGAAGAAAAAATAATATAATTTTTTAAAATAGATAATATAATATAATTTTAATATCTCTAAACAAAAAATATATATAATTTACTCAAGAGTTCATGTAGACCATTATGTATATCAATTTGAAAAAATTTTCATTTATTATGAAATTTCTCTTAATAAATAGGTTGAAATGGATTTGAAAACTCAATAAGAAAAAGATGGGGTTTGAGGATATTATTCACAAGATTATGAGTTTAAATATATATATTAAAAAATAATAATATTTTAACTATAAATGAAGTCCTCATCTTCTAACAATCTGTACGTGGTGTCGAGTTTAATCAGTTCGCTAGGCTTGACTTTAGAGTTTTGTACGGTGACTATTTATTGTTAGTTTCATTTAATTTTTTTGGTAGTTAATATAATAAATTTAAAACTTTAGTACCTTTATAAATTATAAATTATATAATATATAATATATAACACGAAAAAAATAATAATAAAGAATTTATTAATTTTTTATTATTTAATTAATTATTTCAAAATTTTAATAAATATTATTATATATTATATTTTAAAAATTAAAAAAATATACTGATTTGTGCATACAAAATCTTATATATATGTGTGTGTGATTTTGACTCTTACTATATATTTTTATTATAAATTAATACAATTAATTTTAAAAAAAATAAAAAAATTTAACTCGAAAAATAATGGATGGTGGGGGCCGGGATTGTAATAATGGAGTTTTGTTTGATATTCTTCCTTGTTTCCTTGCAATCGATGTTGACAGAGTAATAAAAATTAAAATAGAAAATGTCATGTGAATAAGTCTCAATTATGAGTAACTTATGAAGGTTTTTATTTATTAATTAAAAAAATTATTTAACGCAGAAAGAATGGTAATGAAGGAATATCAGCTTATATTTTTAACTATCTTTATCTATCTAAAATATCATATATTTGCATTCTAATTAAATCTTAAAAATTTATTATTTTTTAAATTCGTATTTTAAATCATCTAATACTCAACATACTTAAAGCATCCCAAAAAAGATGAGTAATGTGTACTAAGTATCCTATAATAACATAATCTACCCGATACCTAATAATTAATATCCATTCAACTAAAAATTTGTCAACTAATATAAATAGCTGTAAATAAATTAGTTTATAATGAAAAATCTCAGATATATAAAACTTTCATAAACTAAAATTACAAACAATATTTTTTTTTTGTACCACCAATATACAGACCTATTATCATCCGGGATCAATTAATCTAGGTCAAAATTTAATCACACTTAAGATTTTTTATCATTCCTTATAAATATTTTATGTGACAATAACTTGTAAGTACAAACAACAATTTCAATAAAACAACAAATATAATTAAAAGTCTCAAATAAAACAACAGTTAAAAATATGAAACTTTATTTTATATGTACTATTTGAGTATCTCATTTTAGATACCATATCCCTCTATTCATGCAATTAAGACGAATTTTATGGTATTTGAAATTATTATCCTTCTACTTTATTTGATATCTAATTGATACTATATGTTTTTTAGTGAATACTACTAAATGTCCAAAATATTCATATATATTCATTACCATACCTAAATAGAATTATAGAAGGACCAATCTTTTTTCTAAAGGAAGACTACAATTAAAGAATTTATTTCTTAAAAAAAATTATATTCTTAAAAAGAACTTTTAAATAAATCATTAATTTATTCAAAATTTCTAATATGCACGTGCTTCATATGCATGCAGAAATGGAGGAGTTGCAGCTATCAAGGACAGAATAGTTGAAAAGGAAACTTGACATGGAGACTAAAACTTATCATCATGTCCTTTTCTTCATTTGTGTACTCGACAAGAGTGCCCCCAACATTTATGTTTGCTCTTCCTCTCCTCTCTTCTCTACCAGAATTGAAAAATTAATGAGGTATTTACTAAACCTTCAAATATCAATAAAAATTTATTAAAATAATAATATAATTTTTTTATACAATATAAAAAATATTTTAATAAAAAATACTTAATTTTATTAAGATAATAATAACAATAATTATGAAATTTTTAAATAAAATAAAAAATCATAAAAAAATTACTTTTAAGAATTTCAGTAATTTAATTAAGCACCGTTTTCATATATTGTTTTTGCTAGCTAGCTAACTCACAATAATCTTCACATTTTGTATCTTTATTAAAATTAAAGCATTGACACCATTGAAGGATATGACAAAGAACAGAAGCACAAGCATTAGTGGCATTGCAACACCCACGCAATGATAATGATGTGAGAGGAAGGAAATCTAATACCAGATACCATATCCTTCCATTTATGTAAGATATAGTATTTGAAATAATACCAAATGAATATTTATGTTTTACTATTTATATTTTATTTGATATCTAATTGATATTATTATTATTTTTTGGAGTGAATACTACTATAATGTCCAAAATATCCACATTCATTACCATAAGGATCACTTTCATTTTTTCACAAAAAGAAGACTAAATTTAAAGAATTTATTTCTTAAAAAATTAAATTTTTTAAAAATATTTTTAAAATAAATTATTAATTTATTCAATTTTTCTAATGTGCATGTGGTCCATTTGCATCTGGAAAAAGAAGAGTTGCAGCTATGGACAAAATAGTTGAAAAGGAAATTTGGGACCTGTTTCTTTGATTGTAGGTTTTAAAAATTATTTTTAGTTTTTAATTTTTAGAAATAGGAAAAAAAATAAACCAGTTGAAATGATTGTTTTTAATAGAAAATTAAAAAATAATATATATATTTTAGAAATAAAAAATACATAAAAATTAAAAGATGTTCTAATTTTAATTTTTTAAATATAAAGAAAATATAAAAAATAAATATTTTTATTATTAAAATATATATTATATTTATAAAATTATTTGTAAAATATTTAAATTCCATTCGCTTAATAAATGAGACAAATTTAAATATATATATTTTTGTTCGTTTTAAATTTTAAATTCATATTTAAATTCATCTTATTTTAAATGAATAATATTTATCAAATTAAAATTTAATTCAATTTAATTCGTTTATAATTTTATGTTGAACAATAAATTTAAATAAAATTAATATATTATATGATTTAATATTAAAAATATAAATTTAAATTTTAAACTTTGGGTTACGCTGAAATTTCTAACTAATTTTTAATTTTAAAATTTGATTTTAAAAAAAGAGTCAGATTCAAAATTTTGAAATTTAAAAAATATAACTGAAGATTTTTGTTTGAATAGAAAAAAGTCCTTTTATTTAGACAAAAGTTGGTCCCACAGTTGATTCATCTTACAATTAAATCTATCTATTTGATAAAAGTAGGTCTACGATTAAATTTATATTTCAATTGAATCTACAAATTTTGGCCACAAAATTTGTGGGCCCCACGGTCATGCCTTATTTAATTTTCTAAATTAGTGAGTCGTGGACGTGGGTCATTTACAACAAATTCTCTCTTTGCATGAGTAAATTTGCAGTAAAAAAATCACGTAATTAAATTTATTAAATTAAAAATTTGTTGAATAAATTGTTTATAAAAAAATTTTAATTCTAAATTCATTGAATAAATTCGTTTTCACTAAAAGTAAATTTATGTAATTTTTTATCAGAATTTATTATCAGTATCAATAAATTGCCTTTATTACAGAAAAATACTATATTTTTATAAATTTAAATAAAAGTATAATATTTTTAAAAATGATAAAAAATAGATATTTCTGTAAAATAACGTCAATATATAATTTTTAGCAATCCAAAGTATGTGAGAAATTATGTAGGACTATATATATATATATATATATAAAATAGGACTATTTTACAGTTTAGTGCATGTTAATTTTTTTAAAAAATTAATTTTAAATATAAATTGAAAGATAAGTATTTTTTTTATCTTTCACAACTTTTCTTTTGATAGCTTTCAATTATTTTATATATTTTTACTATATATTTTATAATTTAGAAGAAAAAAATCCAATAAAAAAATATATTTAATTAGTGCTATGATCGCTTAATTATATTGTTTGGTCCAATTAGAATAATTAAAAAAGAAATCATGAATTAAGGTATTCAAGCACATAGCTAAATACGGTAACCAGATGATAAATATTTGTAGTAGATGTCGTAATTTTTAATTTTTTTTTTCATAGTTAAAAAACTTCTATCATTTAAAAGCAACTTATTTCGAATTCTATATAAATATATATATATATGTATATATATAAATGTGTTGGGTATGAGAACATTAAACGAGAACAATATATGAAAACGGTTCTTTCATTTTTAATTTCTTACCGAATTTCTTTACAGTCTTTTGGTATATATCAATTATTATTAAACTTAAAAGATAGGCGTTGTATGTGTGCAAAAATTAATCATGAACAAAAGATGAAAAATCAAACTCTTATGAACCTGTTGAACATGAAAATGTAAACTTTTTGGTTTTATTTGGTTTATGAAAATATTTTTGGTTTTTATTTTTTAAAAAATATTTTTTATTTTTATTTTTTAAATTTAAAATATATATTTGTTATTTAAATTTAAAATATATAATTTTTTATTGATTTTTAAATTTGACTATTATTAAATGATAATATTTTAAAATTATTTTTTAAAATAAATAAAAAGTGATATTGCTATTTTTTATTTATTTAAAAATAAAAATTAGTTAAATTTATTATATATAATAAAAAGTAATGGCGTTGCGAGGTGAAGGGTGAGAGATTCAACTGATATTCAGAAGAACCAGCGATTCAGGTGGGTGGGTATCGGTGAATGGAGGAAACGGATCCTTATTTTAACGTTTTATTATGATCTAGAAGTAATGTGTTAAAGTTTTAAAATTTAGAAGAATGTATTCACACACTCTATAATTAAAATTTTTTTATGCATTTTAATCTTATTTTAACGTTTTATCATGATCTCTACGTTTTCTCGAATTTTTCACATCACATATTCTTTTAAATTATATTTTATTTCATACGAAATAAAATATAGATTTGAAAGTGAATAACCTGACCGTAACTCTAAAATGATTATAATATAAATATATATAAATAAAAAAAGATTTAAAAACTGATTAAACACTCACTGATGGTAGCTTGAGTTTTGAAAATGTCTTGAGATTACAGACTAAATGGTTAGTTTTTATTTAATTATAAAATGTCAGTTTTTTACTTTTCACAATAAAAATAATGAAATTGTTTAAGTTATAAGTAAAACAGGCATTTGATAAATAATTATTTACCAATCATATTGACGCATATTTATCTATAAATTAAGTATAAATTATTATTTTAGTTGATTAAATATGTAATTTTTTTAATTTAATCATTAATCATAAAAATATTTAATTTAATTTTTAAAAGATATATTATACATAAGTATTAAATTCAGACATAATGAATTTTTTTAAAATTAAATTAAATATTTTTATAATTTAAGAATTAAATTAAGATAAATTATATCTTTTAAAAATTAAAATGATAATTTACTCTTATCTATATTAGAATTAGTTAAAAACATTACAAGAAGTTAAAATAAATAAGTCTTAGAAAAACACTTTAAATTAAGGGTCAACTCAACGTGGTCCACACACTAATTTATCCTTTCCATGTTGAGTAAATTAATATATTAATTAGTAAAAAATGTAATTTATCTTAATCTAATCTTTTAAATCATAAAATCACTCTCTCTTTAATCTTATATGTGTGTGTTTATGATGAGCAAGCATCTATATATATATATATATTATAATTAGAGAGAGAGAGTTATTTATATTTATAAAGCAGATTTGAAGGAGATATATGGAAGTGGCACACAGGCATGGGCTAGCTGATGGTGTGGCATGCATGCAGAATATGAAGGCTGACGCAGCAACACTCTCGTGAATCTATATTTCGACACTTAACATATATATACTCGTGTTTTTCCCACAATTAATATTAACAGTTTAAAGACTTACATTAGGTTCATCTGTATAAATTGATACAGAATATAAGAAAACAAGATAATCAAAATCTGCTTAATATATTCAGTGTCACAATGGACTCTAGCTTCTGGCCTGGCGTTGGAAGATGCCAAATGGGCCAATGGGGTAGGAGAGTACATAAATAAGACAAAAATATGTCACATGTACACTTTTTTTAATTAAACTTTTTAAATATTTACATTTGTATTAGTAATTGATTTAGTATATTAATTTGTTGCATGCCAATGTAACTAAAAATTCCTCTCAAAACTATGTGATTATGAAAACCATATTATATATTTTGGATGAAAATAATGGGGGTTGACCATCATCCATCAGAAGCTTTTATATTGTGAAACCCTCTACCATACGGCCTCCTCTGTAACATTCGCTCCTAATACTTATATTTTATGATAACATTGTTATTATTATTATGGTTAGTATTAATTGTGGAGGGTTAAGGATGATTTATTAAAGAGTTAGAATAAATATTTTTATTATTATATTATCACTTTTGTGATAAAAAAATGAAATTAAAAATTTGGTAAGAAAGGGTAAAATGGTAATTTTATCATGAAGGGAATAATTAGTTTAATTCTTTTATGTCATGAAGTTATGTCAAAGAACTCTTATTATTTTCATTTAAGAGAGAAGAAGAATTTAGTTATGCAAGAAATTACTTACATTGATGTTGAAAGACAATTTTTCCTAAAAATGGTAAAATTGTAATTTCACACTATGGTTATGATAGCAATTTTATATGATGTGAGAAAAATTTAGTTTTTACCCTAAATATTATATAAAGGTGGGAATTAGAAATCCTTACTCATTCTTGATCAAAAGAAGAAAGAAAGAGAGTGAAATGATAGTTTTAACATAAAGGGCAAAAAGGTAATTTTACCTTATGGGCAAAATTATAATTTTGCTAAAATAAGAGTAAATTAGTAAATTCATGAAAATGAGCCGTATGAAATTTTATTTATGTGATTTTTACTCCTTGAAATCGAAAAAAGTAAAAAATAGAGCAAAAATAGCCAATTTGGACTTAATGGCAAAAATGCACTTTTCTTAGGGACTAAAATGCAATTTTCAAAAATTTGAGGGACCACTATGCAATTTCAAAATTATTGAAGGGCATAACAGTCCCAGCCCATGGAAGTTGCATAAAATTACAATTGCAAGGAGAGACAATGCCATTGTTAAAAAAAAAAAAAAGAAAAATGATAAAATGGACAATTTAGCAAGAATGGCATTTTTGTAAATAATTCAAATCTTAAATTCAGCTTTCTTCTTCTCCCACATACTAGAAGTGTCGTGAAAGGTGAAGAGGAAGAGGAAGAGGCTGAATTGCATATCTACCTTGGAGAAGAAGAAGCTTTTATTAAAACAACTAGGAAATCACACATATATTAGCTTTTCAAGGTAGATAAACAATCTTATGCCATTATTTTCATGTTTTATGGTATGTTTATGGTGTTTCCAAATTTGTAAGAATGATAGCTATTTCTCTCTCTATATGTTTATGGTGGATTTGCATGCTTGGATGTTAAAAATATGTTGGAAACAACTTGTGGTTATGACTATAAACATGTAGGAAAGCATGGAAACTCATGAAATGGTAAATTTTCATGGATGGAACTTTGATTTTGCCAAATCTTAACTTGTGTTAAGGCTGAGTTTGTGTTTGTAAGAGTGAGAAAATGGTATTTTTGCATGATTTTTGCATAAATGTTGTTGTATTATAAGTAAAGTGATGAAACAACTCCATTTTGCTTGTTTTCTCATATTGGCTGAATGCTAGGGTTCATATTGGTGTTGAATTTTGGAAAAATTTTGTGCTAGAAAGGGTGAGAGAAAGTGTTAGAAAATGGTAAGAGAGAGAAAGTTTAGTTAGATTTGCATTAAGTACTTTTTCCATTTTCTAGCTTTACTAGTAACACAAAAAAAGTGTGTTTATTTCATCTTGGCCGAATGAGTTCATGGGATTGGTGCTGAAATTTTTGTTTGTAAATGGTTAGAAAGCCTTGTAAAGGTTATCATAAGTAAGAGGAGAGAGAAAGTTATGGTAAATTTTATGCCTTAGTAATTTTACAAATTTGTAGTCTTACCATTTCACCTTAAAAGTGTGCACAAAAATGCAAAGTTGTGGAATTAAATGTATTGCCATCATTGGTATGAATAATGAGTTAGAAAAGCATGAAAAAGGATGGCTTAAAGTGCACTTGTTAAATTTTGAGGTGTGAGAAAGTGTTAGACATAATTATTGAAATTGTTGCTGTAATGTTTAAATGGTGAGAATGATGCTAGAAATGAATCAAATGAGTTAGAAATGCCATGTTCTCATATTTCTTTGCCTTCGCTAAATGCAATATAGCATTTTTCCTAGAATGACCAATCTTGTATGTCGATTGGAAGTGGCCTAAGGTGCCATCCGAATAAGCCTATGTTATGTGAATAGAGGGAAAATGGTGTAATGATCAAGAATGAATGGTAATAATGTCTATTGTGCTATTGGTAGAAAAATGTCCAAAATCATGTGAATATGTTGAATAGCATAAAAAGGTTTAATGTAATTGTGAAAGGCAAGATTAAAATTTTTCTTGTGGGGAATGATCTGGTGTAAAATCCCAAGGAATTAAATGAGGAGGAATGATCTGGTGAATACCTCTTGAGACTAAAAGCCTGTGAAGGAATGATCTGGTAAATACATCTTAAGATTAAAAGCCTGTGAAGGAATGATCTGGTGTATATCTTCCAGGAAAATTTCCTTGTGGAGAATGATCTGGTGTAAACTCCCAAGAAATTAAATAAGGAGGAATGATCTGGTGAATACCTCCTGAGACTAAAAGCCTGTGAAGGAATGATCTGGTGTATACCTTCCAGGGAAACCACCTTGTGGGGAATGATCTGGTGTAAACCCCAAGGAATTTAAATGTAGGAGGAATGATATAATGTATACCTTCGAAAGCACAGTTGTATGAGAGGGAATAATCTAGTGTATACCTTCCCAGAGTTGAGTTTTATTTTATGTTATGATGTGTATTACAAAGATATGTCTTATGTGAATATGCTTATGATATTTACACATTGAATACTTGTATTCCATTCCATGAATGATTTGATTGGCTGCATACCTCATTTCTATAGATGCATACACACATGTTTTCATAATAAGTCATACCAAAGTATTTATATGAAAGAGTTTTGAAATTAACTAGATGTAAAGTTATTTTCTATATTATTACAGTGGTACATGTCAGTTGTTTTAAATTAACTGGTTTGTTTAGCTACTGGAAATGTATTTCTTATTACTAAACTGATATGTATCAGATGACTAGATATTATGTGATAATGGAAGTGAAGTTGGCCATAGTGGAAATTCCCTTCTTGGGAACTTTCACTTTTGTCAAGAATGTTTATATTATTGCTATTTTTGAGTTTCCTATGGAATAGATAAGTACATAAACATATAGCTATAGCCCGACCTTTTTGGAGTCCTAATTTTACATGTTCTTTTTAGGTTGGAATTAAGGCTGATATTTTTGGCTGTACATAGAAAGAAAAAGGGCATATGTATATGGATATGTGAAAGACCTATTCACCCATGATATTTTATAAAAGGAGTATGAGTGACAGGCTTGTTGTCTCCTTACTCCTTATAAATGGGTACTTCATCTATCCCAGTGTATGTATACAAAACGATATACTAAATAGTTATTATAGTGTATATATATTAGAAAAGTTTATATATATTCTGTTGTAATGTTTAATATTTTATATTTTGCTGTGCTAAAGTATTTTACCTAAATAAAAGAACCCAGACCTAATTGCAAAACAAATCTATAATAGATTGGATGCTCAAGAGATTTAAATATAATTAAAAACTAGAATTAATGCAATCACTTATCTAAAGAAGCAACATGACGTTGTTAAAATAAGATAAGAGGTGTTACATTCTCGATCATATTCGTTCCGCGAGGTAAGGCCAATTCGATGGCAACTAGTTAAACCTCTTTGGCTCTGTTGCCGACCAGGCTCCTGGCGATGGAATCGTAATCCGCACCTAAACCCCTCTGCTTAATCTCAATTACCAGAGGGTAAACGACGTCTACTATTGGTATTGTACTGCGTTGCGAGCTCAAGGGTGAGAGAGTCAACTGATACTCAGAACAACCACTGATTCGGGTGGGTGGCTCATGGCTGAATGGATGTGTGGCAGTTTGGGTGACGGTGAGAGATGAAATGTCAAAAACGCCCCTCAGTCCATATGAGGTAAAATTCTAGTTGGCTTTGTAATCCTTGATGCGGCGTCTGACAATTGGAAACTGGATACAAAATTAATTGAGAATGTTATTTGGACAAAATATAGAGTTTATAGAAATCTGTGTCAAATTCTAAAGTTCA
The DNA here is from genome assembly GCA_031216115.1 of Senna siamea. Lineage (NCBI taxonomy): Eukaryota > Viridiplantae > Streptophyta > Magnoliopsida > Fabales > Fabaceae > Senna > Senna siamea. The sequence goes on along the minus strand of CM062354.1, from coordinate 31,192,143 downwards.
AAAGATAAATTACATACTAAAGTTCAAATAAATTCGGTGGATTTTAATCTTATTTTAATATTATTCCATTATGATATCGAATTTTACTTCTTCTCACGTTTAGCTTCTCACATCACATGTTTTTTTAATATATATATTTTTCATATGAGATAATATATAATTTTAAAAATTAACGAGCCGAAAAAAACTTTAAAATGATTATAATATACAAAATTTAAAAATTGATTAAACACACTGATGACAGCTTGTGTTTTGAAAACCCAAAAATCAACTCGATCACCAATAAAGCTTTTATTTATTTAGATAGAGTTGACGTACATGCATAGAAGCAAAGCCCTAAAAGGCTTTGTCTACACAATTAAGACCATTTATTAACGAAGGAGACAGACATGCTCATTTAGTTAGTTTCCTAATCAATGAGCTAAAGCTTTAGCATTATCAGAAACGCATAGAGGGTAGAGGCAAAGGTAGGTGGTATCCACGCATCTGCACTATGGAGGATATGATTTTGTGCAGAGACAGTTTTGACAACCTTCGTGGCATTTTGTTCCGATATCATTGCACATGCATTCAGGTGGAACTGAAATTGTGCAAGTGCAGTCGTCGCAGCACGCTCCTGCACTCAATTTGTTGGGAAAAAACTCAACTTTTCCCACTTCGTGAAGTTAAGATGGGCACTTAGAGATTAGGATAGTAATGGGAGCACAAGAGTTTATAATCCTCCAATATGAAGGTTCTTCTACTATACAAAGAAATAGTAGGATTACAAGAATGGATGTTTTACAAAATTGTCTCACACTTTGGTGGTTCACTCAAGCTTAAGGTTTGAGACTTCTCAAGCTATCTCACTTTTCTCTCAAGGAGGCTCTCTAACTCTCACTTTAGGTAGTGGCTTGTTTCTCTCCTTGGATTGGATTGCATAGGAATGAAGGCTTCCACCCCTATTTATACTACTCCACCTCCACAATGAATGGTGAAGATTAATTACATTCAAGGGTGAAGATTAAATCTCTAGAATTTTTCACACACTTCTCCTTATTCTAGAGATTTCCATGAAGTCTCTACACTCCTTCATTCCCTTCCACATTCTTCCATACTCTTCTGCAAGGTTCCAGAAGGTTCCACACATCTCTAAAATATTCCAGAGGGTTGTACAAGCTTCTAGAAAATTCTATACTTCTCTAGAGTTTTTTAAAATATTCTAAAAAATTTTACATTTCTTTAAAAAGTTTTAGAATTTTCTAGAATCTTCTCAATTTAAGGGGACATCCCAACACAATTTACTTGTGTATTTGTATTTGCTACCCATCTCACTGTTCATCATGGCTTGAGCTAGCAAGCTGCTTGCATCCCTAGCATCCACCTGCACAGTAGTTACAGTGAAGGCCATAAGGAAAAGAACAAGACACACCTTCATCATCACCATCTCTGTTGATTGTATTGATCTCTCTCTTTAGATTTCTGTCTTTGGAGTTTGAGTTCTGAAGAGGCAAGCAAATGCATGGTGTTATTTATAGGCAAATTAATTGATATGCATTTTCATTTTTTTTAATTTTTGAAAAAGTGCATATATATTTTTTACAAATATTTTATTGTTGGAGATAATTTGATTTGAAGCATTGTTGAACGTACTAAAGACAGGTTCATCTTCCAACCAACTGTACGTAATGTCGAGTTTAATCAGTTCGCGTGGCTTGACTTTAGAGTTTTGTACGGTGATTATTTTTTATTAGATTCATTTAATTTTTTCGGTATTTAATATAATAAATTTGAAACTTTGGTACCTTTATAAATTATATAATATATAATATATAACACGAAAAAAAAAATAATTTATTAATAATTTATTATTTAATTAATTATTTCAAAATTTTAATAAATATTATTATATATTATATTTTAAAAATTAAAAAAATATACTGATTTGTGCATAGAAAATCTTTTATATATATATATATATATGATTTTGACTTTTACTATATATTTTTATTATACATTAATACAATTAATTTAAAAAAAATAAAAAAATTTAAATCGAAAAATAATGGATGGTGGGGGCCGGGATTGTAATAATGGAGTTTTGTTTGATATTCTTCCTTGTTTCCTTGCAATCGATGTTGACAAAGTAATAAAAATTAAAATAGAAAATGTCATGTGAATAAGTCTCAATTATGAGTAACTTTTGAAGGTTTTTATTTATTAATTAAAAAAATTATTTAACGCAGAAAGAATGGTAATGAAGGAATATCAGCTTATATGTTTAACTATCTTTATCTATCTAAAATATCATATATTTTCATTCTAATTAAATCTTAAAAATTTATTATTTTTTAAATTCGTATTTAAAATTATCTAATACTCAACATACTTAAAGCATATAAAAAAAAATGAATAATGTGTACTAAGTATCCTATAATAACATAATTTACCCGATACCTAATAATTAATATCCATTCAATTAAAAATTTGTCAACCAATATAAATAGTTATAAATAAATTAGTTTATAATGAAAAATCTCATATATATAAAATTTTTATAAACTAAAATTACAAAAAATATTTTTTTTTGTTTGCACTAACACTATACAGACCTATTATTAGGAATCAACTAATCTAGTTCAAAATTTAATCACACTCAAGGTCCTTCACCATTCCTTATAAATATTTTATGTGGGAATCAAACTTAAAACATTTCTCCTGTATTCAGCCTGCATTATCAATTGAGTTACAATCTGTAAGTACAAACAACAATTTCAATAAAACAACAAATATAATTAAAAGTCTCAAATAAAACAACAGTTAAAAATGTGAAACTTTACTTCATATGTACTATTTGAGTATCTAATTTTAGATATCATATCCCTCTATTCATGCAATTAAGACGAATATTATGGTATTTGAAATTATTATCCTTCTACTTTATTTGATATCTAATTGATACTATATGTCTTTTAGTGAATACTACTAAATGTCCAAAATATCCATATATATTCATTACCATACCTAAATAGAATTATAGAAGGACCATTTGTATTTTTTTAAAGGAAGACTAAAATTAAAGAATTTATTTCTTAAAAAAAATTATATTTTTAAAAAGAACTTTTAATTAAATTATTAATTTATTCAAAATTTGTAATATGCACGTGCTTCATATGCATGCAGAAATGGAGTTGCAGCTATCAAGGACAGAATAGTTGAAAAGGAAACTTGACAAGGGAGACTAAAACTTATCATCATGTCCTTTTCTTCATTTATATACTCGACAAGGGAGTGCCCCCTACATTTATTTTGGCTCTTCGTCTTCTCTGTTCTCCACCAGAATTGAAAAATTAATCAGATATTTACTAAACCTTCAAATATCAACAAAAATTTATTAAAATAATAATATAATTTTTTATAAAATATAAAAAAATATATTAATAAAAAATAATTACTTTTATTAAGATAATAAAAAATTAATTATAATTTTTAAAGTTTTAAATAAAACAAAAAAATCATAAAAAATGACTTTTAAGAATTTCAGTAATTTAATTAAGCACCATTTTCATATATTGTTTTTGCTAGCCAGCTAACTCATAATAATCTTCACATTTTGTATCTTTATTAAAATTAAAGCATTGACACCATTGAAGGATATGACAAAGAACAGAAGCCAAGCATTAGTGGCATTGCAACACCCACACAATGATAATGATGTGAGAGGAAGGAAATTTAATACCAGATACCATATCCTTCCATTTATGTAAGATATAGTGTTTGAAATTATTATTTGTCCTTGTCTAATACCAATTGAATATTTATGTTTTACTATTTATACTTTATTTGATATCTAATTGATATTATTATTATTATTTTGGAGTGAATACTATTGTAAATGTCCAAAATATCCACATTCATTACCATAAGGATCACTTTCATGTTTTCACAAAAGGAAGACTAAATTTAAAGAATTTATTTCTTAAAAAATTAAAATTTTTAAATAAATTATTCATTTATTCAAATTTTCTAATGTGCATGTGGTCCATATGCATCTGGAAAAAGAAGAGTTGCAGCTATGGACAAAATAGTTGAAAAGGAAATTTAGGACCTGTTTCTTTGATTGTAGGTTTTAAAAATTACTTTTAGTTTTTAATTTTTATAAATAGGAAAAAAACCAATTTAAATGCTTGTTTTTGATAAAAATTAAAAAATAAAATATATATTTTAAAAGTAAAAATACATAAAAATTAAAAGATGTTTTAAATTTTAATTTTTGAAATATAAAAAAATCTTTTTATTAATATACTGTCAAAATTCATACATTGAATGGTAATATAAATTCAACCGCAGGACCCACTTTTACCAAATATGTGGATTTAATTGTAAGATAAATCAACAATGAGACCCACTTCTATCACATTGAAAAGTGACAACTAAAACATTTTAAAATTCTAAGTTCTTTTAATTAAATGAATTAAATTTAAATATTTAATATTTAATTCATTAAGCTCTTTAATAGTTCAGTAAATAATAAAATATTATTTTATATAATATATATATTATATTTTTAAATTTTAAATAATATATATTGTAATTTTACATATATTTTGTATAAAAAATATTAGATTAATATAAAAATTTATACATAATTAAAAATATTATATAATTTATTCATATACATATATATTATATAAAAGTTAATAATTTTTTTATTTAATTTAAATTTTATATGTGTACCAAAATATATATTCACTACAAGAAACATAATTTTTTTTATCACCACTGAAATCTTATTTTTAGGAGTCACTATAAATGACTTGAGTGGCGACACATTTTTTTTGCCACTAAAAATCTTCAGTGGCAACTTGCCAGAGGCGAGGCTGAAAAAATTCTCAAGTTACATACGGGGATTCGAATCGAAGACGCTTGTGATTGCATGTAATGAGCCAACAAGTATGTCATAATCGCGCTTAGTATATCTAATGCAACATATAATATTTGATATAATGTTTGAATTAAAAGAGAGTGTGAAATCCTCTTCTCTTTTAATAAGTCTTTGCACGCTGCACCAAAATGTGTCCGAGAATTTTCCTTTACCGCGCATCGTTTGACTCGTCGCCATCAACCGACCTCCGTGCTTGACAACGATGCTCTTCATTGTGCTTCTGCAGCCTTCACCATTGTAGTAAAAAATCGCTCTTTACATGAGTAAATTTGTAGTAAAAAATCACGTAATTAAATTTACTAGATTATAAATTCGTTTATGACAAAAATAAATTTGTCTGACTGAATAAATTGTTGATCAAAAATTTTTAACTATAAATTTTCTGAATAAATTCGTTTTTACTAAAAATAAATTTATGTAATTTTTTATTATAATTTATTATCAGTATCAATGAATTTTTTTTATTACATAAAAATGATATATTTTTATAAATTAAAATTAAAATATAATATTTAAAAATAATAAAATATATATATTTCTGTAAAATAACGTCAATATTTAATCTTTATGAATCCAAAGTATGTGAGAAATTATGTAGGACTATATATATATAATAGGATTATTTTACAGTTTAGTGCATGTTAATTTTTTTAAAAAAGTGATTTTAAATATAAATTGAAAGATAAGTAATTTTTTTATCTTTCACAACTTTTCTTTTGCTAGCTTTAATTATTTTATATATTTTTACTATATATTTTATAATTTAGAAGAAAAAATACAATAAAAAAAATATTTAATTAGTGCTGCGATTCGTTAATTATTGTTTGTTCCAATTATAATAATTAAAAAAGAAATCATGAATTAAAGTATTCAAGCACATAGCTAAATACGTAACCAGATGATAAATATTTGTAGTAGATGTCGTAATTTTTAATTTGTTTTCAGAGTTAAAAAACTTCTATCATTTAAAAGCAACTTATTTCGAATTCAGAAAATATGTGTCTATATATATATATATATATATATATATATATAATGTGTAGGGTATGGAACATTAAACGAGAACAATATATGAAAACGGTTCTTTCATTTTTAATTTCTTACCGAATTTCTTTACAATCTGTTGGTATACATCAATTAATTATTAAACTTAAAAGATAGGCGTTGTGTGTTGCAAAAATTAATCATGAACAAAAGATGAAAAATCAAACTCTTATGAACCTGTTGAACATGAAAATGTAAAGTTTTTGGTTGTACTTGGTTTATGAAAATATTTTTAGTTTTTATTTTTTAAAATTAGTTTTCATTTTTATATTTTAAAAATTTTAAACTATATTTATTATTTTAAGTTAAAATTTTGTTCATATTTATTTTAAATTAAATGAATTAAATAATTACATTTTTTATTAATTTTAAAATTTGACTATTATTAAATGATAATATTTTAAAACTATTTTTAATACAAATAAAAATTAATATTGTTATTTTTTTAATTTTTAAATTTAACTAATAAATAAACTTCAATTAAATTTATTATGATAGAAAATAATATTTCTATATTAATTAATTAATTTTAAAAATTGATATTATCTTTACATTAAATTAATTTTTATTTAGATTATAAGAATAAAGTAGTAATGTAAGACATAAAATTATTTCAAACTTATACACTTATGTATATTTTAAACTAATATATATATATATATATATATATATATATATATATATATCACATCTCATTTTGAAGATGCTATTTATAAATGTAGTAGTCATTTTATTTTTATTTTTAAAAATAAAAATTTACTTTGAATTGCAGTGGACTGGTCAGCCCAAATTCAGGCCCAACCTCAAGCCCATGATGGTTAAAGATATCTTATAAATGGCCCATCAATCAACTATGTAGTAATTAAAAACTATTAAATTAAAAAAAACTATGCACAGAATAAAAAAAAAATTGAGGTTTAATTTTTATATATTTACTATCAAATTTTTTAATCAATGATTGATATGTATATAAATTATATAATTTATTTTTTTGTAATTAATTTTATTTAAAAAATTTTTTACACATTTTATTTTGATTAAAAAATTTGATAATAAAAATATAAATAATAGAATTCAATTAAAAAAGGGTCTTCCTGTCTATTAAATTTTCCTTTTATTATTAAATTTGGTGACAATCCTAAATTTTTTCGCATTTTTAAGGGAATCTTTTCAGAATGCTTGAGCTCTTGATAAAAATACTCAACTTCAGAGCTTGAAGTTTCTGACTATAAGATTTTTTTTTTAATTTTAAATTTTTGAATCTATCTTTTGTTTTTAAATTTTATTTGATTGAAAGGTGGAGAAATTTGAACTGGAGAGATCGAGTTTCTCATAGCAACACTCCCTTTTTAATTTAAATAAAAAAATCAATATGATAATTATTTTTAATATAACGGTTATATCAATAAAAATTTGTATCATGAGATATTAATTGATCGGTGTGCGAAAAAATAATCACGTAGACTTAATTAATTTACGCTTTCATTATATAAATAAGAATTTTTTTTTTTTTTCACTTTCTCTTGTAGCTTAATATTTTTAAGTTTAATTAATATTGATACATACGAAACGATTGTAAAAGAAATTCAGTGAAAATTAACAAAGAAATTAATTAAGCACCGATCGTTTTCATATATTGTTCTTGCTAGCTAACTAACTCATAATAATCTTCACATTATATATGTTTATTAAAATTAAAGCATTGACACCATGGATGGGCAAGCTGATGGTGTGGCATACATGCAGAATATGAAGGCCGACGCAGCAACACTCTCGGGAATCTATATTTCGACACTCACATATATATACTCATGTTTTTCTCACAATTAATCAATTTAATTATTTAATTAATAGAATAAATAAAAAAGCTAATTAATTATAGTATTAATAAAAATTAATTAATTTTTAAATATTAAATTAAATTCTATTTAACTAAAAGATATAAACAATACATGTTCACTTTAACTATTCGTAATTTATAAAATAAAATATATCAAATTTATAAGTTATATATAAAAAAATACAAATATTATATTTTGGCAGTATTTAATTTATAAATTAAATATGTGTTATTTTTTATTATTAAATAAAATTTAATTAATCATTTAACAGTCATTTAACATTAATTAATACTAATATCAATTAACTTTTTATCTATATATCATCTTAATTAAACGATTAAATTGATTGAAAAATAATTTTTTTAAATTAAATTAATTTTTTTTTTAAATACTAAATTGAAAAGCTATATATCTTTTAAAGATTAAATCATTAATTTACTTTATAATTAATCAATCCGTATGAGTTGGATCGGTGATGAATGATAACAATCATTCCCTTAATAGCAAAGATATACGATTATTAAACAGTACTCAGCCGTTTTATTTAATTAGATATGGCTAAGATGGATACACATATAAAAGCAAAGCCTGAAGTAGGCTTTGTGTTTACATAAGATTAGACGTACGTTATTATTGAGTGAAACATGTTTGTTAATGATGGATCTTCAACGTAGAGTAGATTTAGCTGAACTGCATGGAGGGTAGAAGCAGAAGAAAGAGGTATCCATACATCGGCACTGTGGAGGATAAGAGCGTGTGCAGAGACAGTTTTGACAACCTCCATGGCAGCTTTCTCCAATATCATTGCAGGAGCATCGAGGTGGGATTGACACTGAGCAAGAGCAGTCATTGCAGCAAGCGTTGGGCATATGTTTTCTGTTCAAGTAATTCTCACCATTCATCGCTTCATACCGAGCATTCACACTACAAGTAGTTGCAGTGAACACCATAAGGAAAACCACAACACCCACTATCTTCTTCTTCAAACCCATCTCCATCTCTCTGTCTCTCTTTAGATCTCTTTCTCTCTCTATTTGAAGTTCTATTTGTGAAGAGGGCAGGAAATATATGAGCTTATTTATAAGCGGATATATTATATATTTTTCCTTTTAATTTATTTACTGTCTGTGAAAGTAATATTTTATACATTGTGTGTTAATTTTAAGACAATAAAATTACTCAATTATTTTTATTATTATTTTAAAGTTTAGTATATATAAATTTATTATATTTACTATTTATTAAAAACAAAATTAGTCTTATTTTGTACAAAAATTTATCTTGATTAATAGAAAATAACTTAAATAGAGATAAGTGTAGTTTTTTTTTTTTAAAAATATAATCTAGTCAAATCTCAGAAATTAATATAATTTATTTATTTTTAATAATATAATTGTAATGGGTTTTGGAGGGTTTGTGGTAAACTGGTAATGAGTTTTTGGAATAATATAAATATAATGCTAAAATGAAAAAAATCTAAATGATAAAATTACAAAAATTGACTTAGAATCTTTTAAATTTTGTAATTTATGCAAAAAATTCTTCTATTAATTTTTATCTAAAACACTAATGGAACAATAACACGTTAATAAAATCAAGGTATATCAAAATGTAAAATAATTATTAAACTTTAGGCTTTATAGTTATGTAAAAAATTACTTTGAACTTTAGGTCATGTGTAAAAAAAATTTTGAACTTTAAACAACTTTGTGCAAAAAAATTTTTTTACATAATTTATGTTTCTTCCCCTTTTAAGTTTTGGATAGAAAAATTAACATAAAATTTTTTTTACACAAATTACAAAATTTGAAAAGATTTTAGGTTAATTTTTATATACATAGTTAAAGAAGATTATTTATACTTGATCTATAATTTATATTAGATTATATATATTTTAGCTTAATTATAAATAAATCTAATAAAATTGATAAACATTAGTTTATATTTAATTTAGTGTATTATTAATAGAGTTTAGCTAGGTGTAAGATCATCATGACACCTTGCTAAGAAGTGAGAAGTGAGAAGTGACAGATTAGGTGCATGCAGTTGCATGCATGCGTGATGCGTCAAAATTAAAGGAAGCACAGAAAGCATAGTTATATCGTACGTGGAAGCGTCCTCTGGCTTCATACTCTGCATGCACGCCACTACGTATGCCACCTTGCTTGTTAGTTGCTGCATCATCTATCAAACATATATCCACCTCATCAATCACTTTGAACAAGATGGTTGTCACAAAATAATGTCAAATTTGCTTATATATGATATAGAACATGTTCACATTTTTAAACAAAAACATATTCATATCGTTTAATTATGTAGTCAATTTTATTTTAATAAAACAAATTATTTAATGTTGTTTATAGTGCTTCGATATGGATGCTGGCTTGGATGCAAGCTCCCAATTCAGAAAAGTGTTGTCCAAATCGTCTCGCTTCGAAATCATCATCATAAATGGCTGTGTGTGCTCAGGTTCAGTGCCTCCTCCGTGTTTGGACGGACTAGATCATCACTGCTCAGGTTCAGCTTCTTCTAGTATCTATATCTATGTATATATGTCTGTACAAAATTTTTTACTTGTTTACTTTATGTATTAGAAAGGTCTCTTAACAATGTGAAGTAAAAAAATAAAAATTAGTTAAAGAATATTGATTTTATGGATAAGAATTCATATAAATCATATATATAAAAATCTATTACCTGTTAAAAGTTTAGTAAAAAAAAAAAAAGTATAGTTAAGAATGAACATTATCAAAAGAATAAATTATATTAGTAATTTTTTAATTTGATATCTTAAATTTAATAATTTTTTCAATTTAGCCATTCGTTTTGAAATTATTATTAATTTTGTCTTTTTATATACAAAACATCAAAATACTTAATAAAAATATTGAGTTAAAAAATTAAATGATGAGTAAAAATGATAAAAGATCACAAAACTCAAATATTCTATTTTTTGTCCTTCTAAGTGGTTAATATTGTGCTTTTTTATTTTTTTAAATATCCTAAATGTTATATTTTGAATATATATATAATTATTTTTTTTATAATATTTAAAACATATATGAAGCATACATTTGATATATATAAGTAGTTTAAAATTTTAATTCATTTTAAAATGATATGAAATTTTTTATCTAGTTATTTGGTCTGTAAGCAAGACATATAGTTAAAGTGAACATAATAAAAATTTATTTTGGAATAGTTGAAACAATTAATATATATATATATATATATATATATGCAAAACGCACTGTTTGGGATACTTTAGAAAAAAATTCAAAACGCATAAAATTGACTCATCGGAAGGAATGAGAAAAAAAAAAAAAAGTTTGGTAGCTTTTTAACGATACTACTTAATATTTAATCTTCTAACTCAGTATTTTCATTCAATATTTTGATGCTTTATACATAAAGGGATTAAATTAATAATGATTTTAAATATTGAGAATTAAATTAAAAAAATAAATATGAGGGACTAAATTAAAAAAACTTCTAAATGTAAAGAGCTATATTGAGAAAATTACAAAACTTGAAGAATCAAATTAAAAAATTGGTTAAGTTTAAAAAAATAAATTGAAAAAAATATTAAATTTGAAAGACCAAAAATATAAATTTAATAGTTCCTACTCAATATTTAACTTGTTTATTTAGTATGTTTGTTATATATTTTAATGATTTATATATTAAGGAATTAAATTAATAATAATTTTAAAAATAAGATACTAAATTAAGAATAAATAAATATAAAAAATTAAATTAAAAAAATCACCAAACTTGATATATCAAAATAAAATTTTTATCAATAGAAAGATGTTGTGATATAAATCAAACGTGTGTACTAGGGCAATTCACAACTGTCGTTGCCATGACAGCACCAACTTCTGCTACCAATCTTGTTCTTTCTCTCTCATTTAATATTTGTTGGATATATATATATATATTTCCCAATTCACTACTAGAATTGGGAATGGAGACGGGGTAAGTGTGTGGTCTGATAATTGCGTTCGGATTTGTTATTATTATCTGTCATTGTTTTTAGCAGCGGTTTTTTGTGTTGCTAAATATTATTGCAACAAAAATTATTACTACTATAATTAATTATTTAAACAAAAATTATAACAACAATACTTTTTGTTACAATAATATTAAAAACATTTTAACAATGCAAAAAACCAACAAAGGTAATGGCAGCGGATCCAAAGGCCGGATAATTGGGTTGGTACTAATCCTCTTAATTTATTTATGCTGGAAGACAATCATAACTTACTTGACAGAAATCTCAAGGTGTCCTCCCTCATCCATAATGGACAATGGATCGTGAATTCCTTGCGCCATCTCCTCCCTAAGGAGATCCTTTTCAAAATCAGAAGCATCCCTATTCCCATTGCTTCCACCACTTCAGACATCCTCATATGGGATCAGGAAGCTAGCGACAAGTATAACTCTCGAAGTGGTTACCTTTTCCTTCTCCGTCGCAACTTGAATCAGGACCAGAGCCTCAATTGGAACTAGGTATAGAAATTGTGAGCCCCTGAGAATGTGAGACATTTTGTTTGGCTTTTGCTCCACAATGCTATTCCTAATAATATTGTTCGTTTTAGCAGAGGTTTAAACCTGAATGCTATCTACCCCAGATGCCACATTAATGTTGAGACCCCTCTTCATTGCATTCGCGATTGCAGAGAAGCTACGAAAATCTGGTCTATGTTCAAATTTCATCTTAAACCAGATTTTTTCTCAACAGATACTTTGGATTGGATTTCTACTTATGCCAGTCACACTAAGGGAGATAAAATCAATTCCAACATTTTCTTTCTTACCATCAAGTGGTGGATTTGGCAAAGCAGGCATGACTATGTGTTTAATTCCTTCATTCTCTTATGCTGTTTGATACTGTTTCTAAGGTTTTCACTATTTTGAATAATGGCCCGACCCACAACATGAAGCTCAATATTGATGGCAGCGCTATTGGTAATCCTGGTAGAGTTGGCATGAGAAGGCTTATTGATAATGATAATTGGTTGACAATTTTTTCAAGTTTCTTGGGTTGGAATTCAATCCTCCTTTGTTGTTACAAAAAAAAAAAAAATATATATATATATATATATTAGAGGTTTGTATATACAAAAGTATACGTTAATTTTTTTTTATTTTTAAAATATAATATAAAAATAATTATTATATTATAAAATAATAAAATAAATAATAATAAATTATTTAATTTTCAATTATTCTTTGTAACTTTCTATTATTTCTAATTTTTATCTCTTTTTTTTATATCACATATTTTATATTTTATATTTTATAATATATAATTTTAGAGACCAATAACTAAAAGACTCTACAACATTATAATTAATATACTAGAAATTTTGTATACAAAAATGTGCATGCTAATTTTTTAAATATAATATAAATATAATTATTATATTTTATAATAATAAATTGAATAATAAAAAATTATTTACTTATCATTCTTTTGTAACTCTTCACTGTTTTTACTTTTTTTTTCTCTTTCCTCACATTATATATTTTATTTTATATTTTATATTATATAATATATAATTTTAGAAACTAACAATTATAAAACTCTAGAGCCATATAATATAGATAATATATATATATATATATATATTAAAAAATGAACTAAGTAATTAGAAAATCTTACTATCGCCGCCATCACATCACACACAAGGCTACACTTGTGCTCAAATGTGAATTTTTTAATTGACATATTTATAGTTATATTAGTTTAAATACATATTGAAAAACATAGAAATGGATTTGAACTAATTAATAATATAATATTGACTGTTTTAATCAAGGTTTAGTATATATAAGACTTTTGAAAATGAGATAGGCGAGCTAAAGATTAGGTTCAAAAATTTTGTTTGAGTCATCAAACAAACTTATGTTTAAATTTTAAAATTTGAAAATGTTCAAATTTAAGCCTAAGCTGATTATTTTAGTAAATAAAATAAATCTCCCTTAAAATTTGGTGAAATTACATTTGATACCCTTCTTATTTCAAAAATTACATTTGATGTATTTGAAGTTTGACTCAATATTAATTACACAAATCTTCTAATTTATTTTTTGTTAATAAATGTTAATATTTTTTATAATATATATATATTAATTCTAAAATTATAAAGTTACTTAATTGTTTTTCTTAATTTTATATTTAAAACTTAATGTTTAATTTTAATATCATTTTAGATAAATTTATTATTATATTAAAATTATAATCATAATCTTATGTGTAATTTTTACATACTGGCCAACTTGAGTCCAAGCTCAGAATCAAACATTCAATTGGGCCAAAAATGGAATTATTCTTAGACATAAACGCTAATTTTTTTTTTCTGAAAATATAATTATAATATAATGATTAAGCTCATTTACCTTTTTTTTTTTTTTTACTTAAAGCTCATTTACTAATTGTCATTAATTTCTCTATCCCAACGGTCCAACGCATCAACATCCACTCGTTGATTTAATTTGGGCCCAGCAGCCCATGTACTTTTATTCACATATGAAAATGTGCTCGATCTCAAGCTCCTTTTATGTACTAACGGAAAAAAAAATTGAAAATCCATCGCACTACTCATTCAATTAAATTTACAATGTAGTATAAAATTTATAAATTGCGAATTTAAAAAGGTAAAGTTGGTGAAGCAACAGAGAGAAAGGGAAAGCATTTAGGCTATAATTCATTTAAAATAAGTCCTTTCTTTATCTCTTTAATTATTAATTTTTTCTTAGTTCTATTTTATTGATTAAGTAGATTGATTAGCTGATAATTTGATAAATTTAATTTAATGAATTTGGTTATAGATAATTTTATATGACATCTAAACTTTTTTAATATTAAATTTTTGTTAAAAAGCATATATATTTATGGTTAATATTGAAAAAACATTTAATCTTAAAATTTTTAAATTTATAATTTTTTTTAAAATTGATAATCCCATCTAATTTAAATCATTATAATGAATTTGAATTGGATTAAACCAGAAAAAAATGAAGGGATTAAATGAATTTTTTTTAATTATCTAATTAAATTAATCCAATTGAATAATAAAATAAAATCAAAATGATATAATTCAATATTCACCCAATCCAAGAGAATCTTATAACAATCCAAAATGCCATTGAAACGTTCCTTGTAACTCGTAAATAAAATATATATATATATTATATTGATTGAGAGAGATTATTAATTATATATATTTTTTATTACTTTAGTTAATAATATTTAATCAAATTTTTTTATTTTATATTAATATTTTCATATATTATAAAAAATAAAAAAATTAATTGAATATATTTAACTAATTTACAGATAATATGATATAATATATATACTTAAAAAATTTTAATTTTAAATTCTCTACATTTATTCTCTACAATAATTTTTGTTAATAAATGAGATATAAAAAATAAATTACAATAATAAAAATTTACTTTAAATAAATTATGGACAAACTTGTATTTTTATCACTTTTTAACTAAAAAACATGGACGAAAAACTTTTCTTGATTAGGACCATTTTGCGGGTCCATCGCCATCTGTGCTTCAACCTCGTGAAGGCACAAAGTACCAAGTTACTCGTGGAACCGCATCAGCCTTCATCCTTTGCATGCTCGCCACCTTAGACACATCCATAAATTCATTTTACTAAAACCAAAAAAATTAAATTATTGTTATGGCCTCTATAATTTACTAATTTTACAATTCGATCTTTAAAATTTTAAAATTTATTGTTAACTCTTTATAGTTTTAAAAAATTTTAATTTAATAATTATTGTTAAAATTTTTTATTAAAATATGTTAATATCGACAATTTGTTTTTTTTATAATACTTCTTATGTGTTCACAATATCAAGACAATATAGAATTAGCATAGGCCGATAAAATATTAAAAAAATTTAATAATAAAGAAAATTAAAAATTTTTATGGGCCTCTTCATACTTTTGTGTTCCAATTTTTACTTATTATAATTTTTTGAGAACTTTACGTAATAATGTTATATAAAGAAATAAATACAAAAAGTTCATATCATAATATTAATTTTTAATCTTTTGTATTTATTCTCTGCAATTATTTTTTGTAATAAAAAAAAGAATCACACGAATAATAATTAATCTTAAATAAATTAAGAACTAGATATTTTTTTTATTTTTTATTTTTTTAAAGAAAAAGTATAAAATTTTAACTATAGAAAATTAAAATTCTATAATATTATATTATTTTTTTGCCATAAAAAAACACATATCCATTAAAAAGAATCTCTTCAAATCTTCCTATAAATTACTCTAGAGAGATTTACCATTGTCTTCTCAACTCAAACATATAGAGAGATATCAAATTGAAAGAGAGATGGGTTTGATGAGTAAGAAGATAGTGTTGTTGGTGAATGCTACCTTGTTGGTTTTCCTAATGATAGGCTTTACTGCAGAAGTTGCTGATGCTCGCTTCTTCGATCCAAACTCCCTCACTAAAGTGATGATGAATGGTGATACTTCATCTTCCTCATCTGCTTGCTGTGATGTTTGCATGTGCACAAAGTCGATACCTCCTCAGTGCCACTGTTTAGACATAAAAGAAACATGCCACTCTAATTGTAAGAGGTGTGTTTGTGCTTACTCACAACCTCCGCAATGTCGTTGCCTTGATATCCTCGAATTCTGCCATGAACCATGCACCTCCTCTTCTTCTAATTAACGATGAAGCTCATGCTATGTATGTATGTACCAAGAATGTAAAATAAATGAAATAAAAGCCTCCCAGTTTGCTAGCTTTTCTGCAAACTGGTTACTACGCCTCCATCTTCTATTGTCATTGTTGTTAATGTCATCTAATTATTTCTTAGAGTGTGCTTGAGAATGGAAAGAGAAAGAGAAGGGAAAGAATTGAAAGAGAAAGGAAAGGAGAGGAGAGGTTTAAAGTTTAAGAATGATTTCTTCTTCCTTATTTAGATATTTTAAAATTTTTTAATTTAAATAATTAAAATTAACAAAAAAATTAAGAAAGATTTATATAAAATTTTTTAATTTTTTTTCTCTAAAATTTTAAAAATCAAATAAAGAGAATATTATAGTTACTTTTTTTTTTCTTTCTTTCCTCTCCATTCTAACATTCTCAAAAAGATCCTTGTACTATTGTGTATATTGATTGCCAAATTTTTTATCTTTAAAGTTTGTTTGAGAGAAAAAAATGAAAGAAAAAAATAAGGGAAGAAAAAATAATTTAATAATTTTATCTTTATTTAATTTTTAAAATTTTAAAAAAAAATTAAAAAAATTTATGTTAACTCTCCTTAACCTTTCTCTTTTATTAATTTTAATTATTCTAAATTGTAAAATTTCAAAAAATTTAGACAAAAAAAAAAAATTATCATTTAATTTTTTTCTTTCTTTTCATTTCCTTGTCCTCCCATTCTTAAACAGAACTTAATTTCTTTTTCTTTCCTCTTGACTTGGTGATGAAAAGAGATGATCAGTACTTTTTATATATATATATATATATATATATATATATATAAAGAATTGAAGTCTCTTAGAGTTTTGACGAGCACTCATTTGACAATTAATTAAGGTTAATGATTATATTTTATAGTCACCCACAAAATTTATGAAAATTTTAGATTTTGTCTCAAATGCTAATTCCCTTTTTTATACTTAGGCTTGTTTAAAATCGATTAAAATTCAGTTTGAATTAGTTTAATTTAAACATTTTTTGGCAATTAAATTTAGTTTGCAGTTTGGTGTGTTAAAAAATTTAACTAAACCACCTATATATATAATTATAATATATATATTATTTATATTAAAAAATCTCCCTCATATGAAATATATCTACTTCAACCTATGATTCTTTAATTTTTTTAAAATGATGCATATTAATGTTTAATATTTATAATATCAAAATAAATTATATTAAATTATTTTTTTTATTTTTTTCACTTGTATTAGGTTAGTTTCTCTGAAGAGCAATGTTAAAAGTTTGCATTTAAAAAATTAAATTAATTAATCTATATTATATTTTTTCTAGAAATTTAATTTTGAAACTAGTTTTATTTTATAATTATTTAGATTAAATTTAAAATAAAAATGTAATTATTATTTACTTATTTTGTAATGTTGTTTAAATATGTACTAATTAAGAATATCTATGATTTTATCTTGATAATTAATGGAATTTTATTGCATTATCTTGTTATTTGTTTGTATTTATATATTAAAAAGCATTATTTATTTTATTTGTTAATAAACTTAAATATATAAAATTTAAAAGCTAAAAAAGCTTAAATTACCTAAGCTAAACCACTCAAAATTGACTATTTATGGTTAGATTTGATTTTGTTTGAGACTATAAACTCAAATTGATATACGCACTATTATATCAAATTAATATAAGCAATTTGATTTAAAGTTCTTTTCAAATAATACAAACTGAACTGACAAACACTCCTATTTATACTAAACAAATCTACTTAATGACATGGTAACTCATATAAAAAGTCAAAGTGGTTTTTATTTTACTCAATTTTGCACTAATTTTTAATTTTGTTCTTTTTTATTTAATTTTGTTATGATTATCAGTTGCATACCCAAATTTTTTAATTGTTGTGAATTTTGTTCCAAACTTTAACAAAATTTGGATATGTAATAATAATCTACTTGAAACTTTTAATTATATGAAAAAAAAATGAGACATTAGAATTTGTAAAAAAATTTCAATATCTAATTATACATAGTTAGTAAAATGGACCAAAATATTAATTCTAGCACATCAAATACATAAATAACATTATACATTTACAATTACAAATACAACACAATCTTAAAATCTTAACTCAAAGTCATTCTAGTCAAAGTATTAAAGCAAATAACTAAAATTTTAAAACAAAGTTTAACAAATAACAAATAAAAAGTAAAATAGATTGGTTAAGTGGGTTGAGTTGCTTGATTACTAGTACAAAATAGATAAAGAAAATAAAAATTCAGCCCACTTAATTAGTGGGTTAAACACAATGACATGATAGATTTAATCAATTTTGATAACTATAAAAAATGTTCAAGGTAGAAGTATCTTTTATATTTTTAAGCATCGTCCTATCGTCTAAATATCATCTAAATTATTAATAAAAAATAATGACGTGATATTTAACATAATATTAAAATATTAGGTAAAAAATAAAATTTTAATTTATATTAATTTTAAAAATATAATATTAGATATTATGTCACTATTTTTTATTAATAATTTAGATGATATTAAATTGTGAGACAAAATTAATTATAATTTAAAATTTTAAAATTAAAATTAAATATAAAAAAACCTTTAGAGATAAAATTAAAATTTAATATAAAGTTTAAGAATATAAAATCTGTCAAAATTTAAAAGTAATAGGAAGAAAGGATGAAGTTGAGAATTTTAGTGAAAAAAAATGGATAAAAATATCTTTTGACATTTAAAATTTATAATTATTATTAATTTTTTTCTTTTTTTTTAGTGGTTCCAAATTCGTTATGTTTCTTATTCATTCTATTATTTTATAAACAGATTGGAATAAAATATTTTTTTGACAAGTCTTGAAATATGAGAAATATGTTTGAAATAGTTCCTATTATAATTATTATTAATTTTATTTCAAAATTTAATGTCATTTATTTTTCAGTAGGTGATAATATTTATGTTAGGGTTTGAAATAAAATTAACAATAATTAAAAATTTAAAGGCAAAATTGATAAATAGTATAAAATTTAAAGCCATAAAAAATAGGTTTCCTTTTATATAAATTCTCAAATAAATAAATTCCTTACTAATAAATGAAATTAGCGTTTATAACAAAATCCGCAATTTTGACAGATGTTTGGGGAGAATGCAAGAAAAGGTTTGGGTGTCAATCAGGTAGCGACGAAGCGTGGCCTCGTCTCTTCTCAGTACCTGAAAGAAACTGGCCTGAAGGCTGAGTCAGAAACGCACGCGGAGGCTCGGAGGATACTGAACACACTTGCAAGTTCCAGCAATGACAAACCTCAGAAGTACCGAAACATAGAGTTTCTACTCACCACTGGCCAGATTCCATCCTCACAAGCTTCCCTCCTCCTTCGCCAATTGAAATGGTGAAACAACAATGAAAATCAGAGGCTTAAGCTACCCGAATCCCTAAGGCGGTCAGCTTTCTATGCGAAGCTTTTTGCTTCAACTGAAAAGGGTGTGTTCACTGAGTATCCGTATTTAGCCCTTAGCAGTTGTATTACAGCCATCCCCATACCGTATCTGTGCTGTTCTTTTTATTGATTTTGAATTTTGATACGCCCGGAATACGTATCCAGGCGTATCGGTGTCCGACACTGATACTTTGGGCTTTTACACGTATCGATATTTCATAGAAAAGCATGTGGATTATTGTTTCAGTACTAAATTTGGTTGAATTGAAGCCGAAATAGGAGTATACATATGTTGTTTAATGCTGGGTAAGAATCTTAGGATGTTATGAACTTACTTGAAGAGAGATAATCGGAATTTATTTGACAGATAGAATGGTTTAAACTTCAAAGATTTCCGAAGACAAAACCATCCCTTTGATAATTGAGAAGAGAAATGATATTAATATGCCCTTTCAAATCTGGTGAACAAGCAACTTGCCTCGGGGACACAATTCCAAAGCAAAATCAGGAATGAAACATAGTTTATATATGTGCTGCCATCTTCCAAGAAGGAAGTGCCGTGCTATAGTATTCAGAGCAACCCAGACTCCCAGAGAGTAGAAACAAACATTTTCTTCTGACCAGTGATTGATTCTTCTTCTATCATGTTCTGTTAGCAGTATAACTATCAAATTTGTTTGGTACCATGTTAATTGCGTGTATTGGCTAATATTATATGATAACACAGATTCTCATTCGTTGATAATGATATATTTAATTTAAGTATTTAACAATTTTACGTTGTGTTTCCTTCCCCTCCCTTAACCAATGCATAGTAAGCACAGCAAATACATATCTAAGATATCTTTTTCAGCAAAATATTTCTTTAGTAATTTGCTTTACACAGAAGTCCAAGGATAGTTTGTTGCTCTCATATGCAGGCTCCTTAGCAGCTGAAAACAGAGAAACACAGCCTGATGTCAAAGTAATTCAGAGCAAGTAGACTCAATAACAGCGAAGAATAAGCTACATTTTATAGACATCAAATGAGTGGTAAGGTTTTAGACAATTCCTTGTTCTGGGTGGAGGAATTTAATGGACAGGTTTGTCCCCCCAAGAGAATGAAAAGGAAAGTCAGATCAAAGAAGAGGGAGTACGTTGGATGGGGGTCAACACAGCTTATTTCATTTCTTGAATCAATTGGTAAAGATACGAGCAAGCCATTATCTCAACGTGATGTAACTGATATTATAAATGAATACGTTATGCAGAAAAGCCTTCTTAATCCTGAAAGAAAGAAAAGAATTATTTGTGATGAGAGGCTCCATTCACTGTTCGGAAGGAAATCAATTGGCCGACTAAAAATCTATGACCTTCTGGAGTCACACTTTGCTGAAAACTATGAAGAATCTTCTGATGATTCATTATTTAACTTAGAAGATGATGAGAACGTCTTGGCTACCAGTCAATACCAGAAAACAACAACTTCAGAGAGGCAGAACCAGTCAAAGAGTAAGGTTACAAAAAAACCAAAGAGCTGTTTTGCTGCCATCATTCCTGCTAATATCAAGCTAGTTTATCTAAAGAGGAGCCTAGTTGAGGACCTTCTAAAAGAGCCTGAAACATTTGAGAGTAAAGTAGTTGGAAGCTTCATAAGAATAAGATGTGATCCGAATGACTACCTTCAGAAGAACTCTCACCAGCTCCTGCAAGTTACAGGTAATTTGTCTGCTGTAGGGTGCATATATGGCCTTTTTTTAATATATATATGCTTCTACTTAAGCATTTTAAATGTACAAGTTGCTTCTAAAAGTATTCTCAACATACTTCCAAAATGATCCCTCAAGAGGCAGAAATACTATGTCATTTTTTTGAGAAAATTATCTTTGTTTTTTTTTTTTTTTGATAAAATTATCAAACAGTTAAGTGTAATACATGACTTATTCTTGTGGAAAAGAGAAGCTTCTCATTAAAGACAATCCCTAACTTTATCATAACAATATATGTGTGTGGATATCACATACTCTCTTTTGAACATTCACATAATTTGTATGGGGTACATACATTTGGTGACCAGGAGGCATCATTGACTATTTTGGATTATTTTCAATGGCAATGAAAAATATCTAAGAAAGCCCAATCCTTTAATCTAATGAAGGATCCACATAAATGAAACAAAATTCCCTGCTAGTAGAATTAGAGAGTAAAAAAGGAATGAAGGCTGTAGCTCGAAAATTGAAGAAAACTAATGAACATTAAGTTTCCAATTAATGTTTTAAATATAGAAAAAAAGAGTATGAGAATTGTCAATTTCTATTAATGGCTTGCTAACTTAGTTCGAGTTTCCTTAACTAGGGGACTGCAATTTGCTTCTTTTGCTGCATTTATTTTCCTTAACTTCCAATGTTTTAAGTTCAAGAATCTTATATTGATCTTAGATCCATAGTAGACCATCTCCATGCTCTGTGTAACTATTTCCATTCTTCCCATAAATGATGCCCATCTGGTTGATATCAATTTTTTAAATTTGGCTAAAGTTGGTATCAATTAATAGAGTACTTTCAAATGGAGTTCCAAATACCATAGAACCTATATCTTGGACAAGTTAGATGCCCAAGGCACAGATGCTGAACTGAACTAAGATTTGTTGAAATGAGTAAGTCTATCAAAGTAGTGATTTAAACAAACTTCACAACAGATGATAAAACAAAAGATTCTTATTCAAACAACGGAAAATCAATAACAGCATTTGTTATGGATTTCACATGAAAATACAATTCTCCCTGGGCTATCCTATAGGTATAAAGAATTGCTCTGGAATGAAAGACATGAGTGGGGATATTCTCCTTCAAGCTTCTGGGATTTTTAAAGACATCAGCATTCACAAGCTTTCTGATGATAACTTCTCTGAGGTATGGCTCATATTTCTTTTTTGTTTAAAATTTTATTTAGCAAAAATTATATGCATCACTGCCAAGTCAAAAGTGTGAATTTGCTTCTAACACAAAAATTGTTATTGGAGTAAAAGCCACAGGTTCAGGTGTATATATCATCTTCACAATGATACTTATATGTTGAAGAACTATCTGCTTTACATTGTGTTTATTTATTTTGCGCCTTAAAGCTTGGGGTGCATGTTATTGGCTTTGGTTTCAGGAGGAGTGTGAGGATCTTTCCCAGAGAGTAAAAGATGGCTTGCTCAAGAGGCCTATGATTGTAAGTTTTGTTTTAAAATTTAAATAATTCTAGAACGCTGTAGTTTCTGCTGCGTTGCAGAACAATATACTGCTTTAAATTATGGATGGCAAGGAATAAACAGCACTGCCTATTCATTATATGTATCAGGCTGTCCGAATTTGCACTTTGGCTTCCCTTGATTTGATTGTGAAATGTTAACCTCATCAGATACCCACCAAACATGAGAACATATTTGTAATGTATAATCTGTAGGAGATCTCTCTGTTAAACTCATTCAAACCAAGTATTTGACAGACTGTCAGTTTGTCACTAACATCTGTTGTCATAGTGTTCTTTACTTGAGTTTTCTGTTAAGCAGAAAGTGATCAATGTCTTGTGGAAGGTAAGGATTGAGAAAGGCACAAAAATCATAAGATCTTATCAATTTTTATAAAATAAATAAAAATTATATATATAGACTATAGTAGTATAGAATTTTTCTTTTTAACAAATATAAAATAGTTGTATGACCCCCAAACCCTTACTCATATTCTAGAAAAAGGTCCCAAAGAAATAGGGAGGAGGAACCTAAAGAAAGCCACGTGTCCCTTCAGCGGTTGCTAGGGATCTTGCCACTGTACATATTCTGAACAGGGCAACAACGTGGGAAGATGGGTTTTTCCACTAGCAGTCTCCAGTAAAGCATATTTCCTTCTATTTTCTTTTCCATTATGCGTTATTTCCCTTTATTTTAGCTCATCAGTTATTAACTTAGCTTGGGTATATTTACTAAAAATGCCCCTACTGTAAGTTGTTTATGATCAGAATTTATCTTGCTACTTTGTATTGGGTTTGGTCCTACCTAAGGGCCCACTTAGTGGAGAATTTGTGTTGAGATCCTTGCACTTTAATTCTGCCATTTAGTTCTTTTATTCAATTCATATCTGGTTGTGTTATCAAAATCATAACTGACAAGATCAAAATATAAATAATAATTCACTGATGTAAGAAATAGTCTAATAAATATCATTTAACAAAAAGAAAGAAAACAAATCAACCTCTTATCATCCCATTTAATAGCTGCATTTGAGTAAAATTAAAAAAATGGAAAGCCTTTTTTCAAATGATGGGTGATTACTAGTCTAATCCTTCACTCCAAAAGGTGTGCCCATTCATCTTGATCTCCCTCCATTCCTAACCATGAGGAAAAAAAAAACTATGGCTAATGGCTCCTAGCTTTTGGTTTCTTATTCGGTGGAAGACAATGGAAGCTAAAAGGAAGAAATCAAAAGAAGAACTAACAAACACAAACCAACTCAATTATTGAAGCACAAAGGAGAAGAAACAAAGATCTAGTGCTGAAGAAGAAGAAACGACACGAAGGTGAACTTAAAAAGGGTTGCTTCCTTTTTGATCTTGATTAAAAGCGGCCTTTCTCCCTCTTTAGGAAATATCCACTGAAGCATTTTGCCTTTAAATAATAGGATTGGTCAAGATCATGTGATCCCACGATCCTATTACAAAATGATCTTCCACACGATTTGACTAGGTTCTTGCCCACAAGATTGCAATCTTGAATGATCTTACAATCTTGATTGCTGTGTGTATGGATTCGTAATGTGACATGGTCATAGTGAATTATGAACCTCTTTCTCAATACATTGCAATTTTCAATTTGTAGGCTATACCGGGACATCATGTATCCGAATATGGATACTTGAAGATAAACTAACAATATGCTATGCCCTTAGTGCCCCTGGAATCACGCATTGCTTGAGGAAATCTTGAGGGTTCAATGGACCTTGACAACAAGGTAGTGATTTGGATTGTGATCATATTTAATTGTGGGCTAGCATATCCCTTTATATAAAAAATTCCTTGTGATGCTCTTGGAACCCCCAATTGTCTAAAGAGATGTCAAGACCCAATCAATGAGCACTGATGAAGAGGGGAAGGATTTGAGTAAGGAACATGACTGAATATATGATGATTGTACAACCTGTAGGCTTTCTTCAGTTTTTCCTTATTGAGAATTATTTGGGAAGAATATCTATTGACACCAGTTCATGGGAAAGAATATTCTTTTTATGCTATAGAATTTATTACATTGATAAATAAGCTATGAAGTACAGACACTGACACGGACACGAGACATGGCATGGCTTATATATATATATTGTAATTCTAATGGTGAACTAAAATTAAAGAAAGAGACAATTGAAGAGCAACATTAAGTATATAGATATGTTTATTGGGCATGCATTCTATTGGGCATATATATAAATATATATGTGTGTGTGTATATATATATATATATTATATCTATATTCATTCTCCTGATCTTTATTAGTATCAGTGTTGTTCTTATCACATAACAACATTGAAGGAATCTGAACAAATGGGCGGAAGAGAAAATGCAAATGGGTCTCTTTTAGTATGGAGAATAAAACTCTAATTTTAGCAAATGTGGAGTGAAAAGGCAAATGAAATGCATGTTTTAGTATAGAGATCGGCTGGAGAGAAAACATGTTTTACCCCTTTTGTTTTCTTTTTTTTTTTAAAAAAAAAAATTTCAACTTACCATGTCCAATCTGTGTCAAGTGCGTGTTCGAGCGGAAATAATTTATTTTTTTTATTCGGTCTCGTTTCAGATAAGCGTCGGCAGTCTGTCGTGGCCGTGTCACCACACTCTGACATGCTTGCAAATTGAAGTGTCTGTGCTTTCTAGTAAATAAGACTTTCTACAAATCCTAAACCCTATAGTTTGTAGTGTAGTGCTACACCAAATGTTAGTTTTGCAACTTTCAAGTAGCTCTGTTATAGTTGTGCTACACGTGCTACAAATATATCTCATTAATAAAATTCTCTTTTTTTTATCATTCATATGTGTGTGTGTGTGTGTGTGTGTGTGTGTGTGATTCACAAAGGTGTTTCCTAGAGATACACTTGATTTAATTCTTGTGATACCATTAGCCCAATCCCATTGAAAGAGATTGATGATAGTATGGTTGGCAAATGGATGGGTTAGGGTTGGTCAAAAGTGGTCTGGGTCAATTATGACCTACTTAACTACTTATGACCCAAGTTTCCTTCTTAAGGAGGTCATTATGTGATCCCTAACCCTCTTATTAAGGGTTAAATCCAACCCACCCATCATTTAAAAAGAAATATATGTGTGTGTGTGTGTGTGTATAAATCTTTTTGCTTACATATCCTTTCAATTAAACAAGGTGGTCTTATTAATTATTATATTTAATGTGAGATGAAGTAATAAAATTAATTTTAATGTTGAAAAAACTCTAGACTAACGAATTCAATTGCTTATTGGCTAGTGTGAAAAATGAAATTTTTGTTTAGTGTGTTGTGTTTATTTATTTATTTTTTTGTTGAAGTAATCTTTATTGTGGATTATGCTGAATTAAAGACTTCACTAATAGAGATGGGCAATCCTTGGTGCTGAAAATGCATGAATGAGGTGAAATTTGGTTGGTAAAAAAGATGAGTAGAGTGCTGCCATAAAAATATACAAGTCTTTTTTCTAGTAAATTTCAATTTTTTAACATTTTAAACTTTTGTTGAAGTAGATAGTTAAGTGGTTGTGGATAAAGGGCCCACAAAAGACAGGTTTCTGTTCAAGAGAACGGATATTGTCTTAATTGAAAAGGGACCTATTTTTTTATTTCATAACAAAGAATTATTTAGAACCAAAAAAAGAAAAAGTGAAAAAGCTTTTAACTTTAAGTAAGCATTAAATATGGAGGTTTTGGTCAGACATGTAGGAGGGCTGAGTGGAACACTTGAAATGAAGCTGAGCATGTCAGCTGAGAGTGGGGACCTATTTTGTGAGAATGGGGAACAAAGGGTAAGTGGGTGGGTCATGTATCCCCACGGGTTGACCTTCAAAAACCCCCATGTTGGTGGTTAAAATTTTGACCAACCAAATTCAACCATGGGTTTAAAGAGTTGGGTCAATAGAGGGTCATAAAACAGTTGGGTTAGGTTGGGTAAATTGGTTCAGGTAGCAATGGGTGGTTGATGAACTAAATAGTGATGAAAATTGTCTTGTATTTAAAGGTGATGATTTGACTTGGGTGGATGTAGCTTTAGCTACTGGAGCTGAGGAGCCAGCCCAACATTTTCAATCATCATCCATATCCACTCCAATGATAAAGAGGGCAATGGCATCCTCCTCTTCTTGTACTCTTGATATGGTTGATGAACAAACAGAAACCTAAGAAAGTGAAGAAGAAATTGAGGGATTGCCTAATATGTAAGCATTTAAATACTTGGTATTGTGATTTATGGATAATTATTGTGTTGTTATGAGTCTTTTTTTAATGTGAGATTGGTTTCTTATTATCAGTTGTATTTTTATTTTTTTATCAAAAAAATTTGTGTGCTACATTTTCATGTAGTGCACACAACTCTTTGTGCTGTGAACTATAGCATTTTAGCACCATTGGCGCTACAAATGTGAAATGCCCTATTAATAAGTATGATTCAATTCAACCAAATTAAATCAGGTCAGGATGTTTACTAATTAGTTAGTATCCATGTGGCTACATTTTATCAAGATTTAGGAAAAACAGAGGTAGAAAAATAGGAAACACGGTTCATTTGTCACTCTTATTCTTCGTTTATTCTTACTGAACAATAGCTTTGAGGCTTTAATTGAGTAGAGCTTTGCACTAGAGTTCTATAAGTTTTGAAATAGCTTTAGATTTAACATAATGGTCTGATAATATTCATAGGCATTTGGACTATTGAAACTGGGTTCAACTTTATGTTTCAGGATTAAATTGGGAAGGGAATAGCATTTAATTAAAGATATGCTTGCGTTAATGCATTTTATGTATTAAAATCTTGAAATCCCTACAATATTTTTTAAGGACTAGAGAAGTTGACATTGAAATGTTGATACATGGTTGTACTACTTCCATAAGTTATTTTTGTTTGGATCCCTTGTCAAATTAATGCCTGTGGTTGTGGTAGTAGTTATTTCATGACAACTAAGATGATCCATTGGAAAGAATTATAACCATTTTTGCTAGCTGCAAGTTTTTGTCTGAAAATTTAACTAAGAAATCTGTGCTTATTCAATTAATGTTCGCTTATCAATAATTTTATTTGTAATACAAAACACATTAACATGGATATACCTATCAAGAATTATTTTTAACACCTCAAGTACTCTATCTAATTCCATAATGAATCTGAATTATCATCATAACCTAAAGGATTTTGTACCTGGAAAAATAGTGGTGGTAAAATTGACCCATGATGCAAATAACCAACCAGCTCAACTGTGTCTATGACCCACTTAAACCCAACTAGCTTGACCCAGTGTTTACTTTGGGTTGGGTCATGTGTTGACCCTATGAAATGACGATTGGGTTGGGTTGGTTTAACAGACACTAAGTAAACCATTTGACCCAATGTATTTCTTTTATTTTGTGAGAGAGATACATGCATGTGCAAACATGTATATGTGTGTGTATAAATGTGCACATATATAACTTTATATATATGTATCTGCAATTGCATATATACAACAATGACAAACAAAGTCTTTTCTCACTAGGTAGGGTCGACTACATGGATTAAGTGATGCCATCATGTCAATGTGTTCTATCTTGACTCATATATATATATATATATATATATATGCGCACGCGTGTGTGTATAGTAGACACAATTGTATATTATATATAAATTAGCGTGTTTATATATGAAGACACCCATACACAAGAGGTTCATGTGGGTTTGTTGGGTCTAACCCTAATATAGAAGGTCATAGGTTAAATGACCCCACAAAATTATTGAAGTGGGTCATAAGTAAATGACCCACATTGACCCCACCCAAACCCATTACCCAATCATAACCGACCAATTGCCACCCATCACTAATATTCATTAGTATATATAACATTTTTAATCTCCAATTTCTTTCTTTTTCCATAAATAATGTGCTATTATAGACAATAACTATGTGTTATACATGGTAGGCGGATCTAGAGCAGAAGGCAAGAGTATTGCATGAGGATATGACAAAGCATGTAAGTATTGGGCTATTAATGATTTTTGGTTTTTTGCTTCAATAGTGTTTTAGCTTGGTCATAAGTTGTTGATATGTTCTATCTGTGATAAACACAAGTCCTGTGGAACAGAAAATAACAAGAAATTTAGGGAGAAAAGGGAAGACAAATAACAAGTGGGAAAGAAACAAAGATATATTTGCTATCTGCATTTGCATGAGAATTATATCTTACTATTGCTTAACAGAGTGAATATCATTTCCTGAACATATCAATATTATTTTCGAAGTTTGGATTAGCAATGAAGCCAGAAGACACATACATAATGTGGGTATATTTTTTAACAGGTCTTTCCAAATCTTGAACCAAAGACACTGCAAACTACCACGTACTCTTCTTGAGTTAACAATCAGCAGCAAATAAGATGATTTATGTTTTATAAAAAAAGTTAAAAAAAGAGAGCACATAAGTAGTATGTATTTTATAAGTAATTTTTACATTAATGAAGTGGCTAATGGATTATATCTAGCATATTAAAGGACAGATCATGCTACTATGCTTTCATCAAATAGTTGTATGTTTATATCAACATCTCCTAATGATGTGCACAAGTGCAATTGGCTTTGAGTTGGTTTTTGGCTGCCTGATTTTACATATGATGATGTCCTGCAACCCTTTGTGGTTTTACATGTTTCACCTCTGAACATTGTTACTTTACCATTCATAATCACTTAATCAATTTTGACTTCGCTTTGTATCATGTCTTTTTCCTTTCCTTGTCCCACACTTTGAAAGAAAGATGTATCTGTTGGATTCTAAATTTTTAAAATAGTCCAGTGACTTAAATAATGCCAAGAAAAGAGAAATTCCTATTCGTGTATATTCCTGCACTAACTGTTCTTATTACCAAATCACTTATTTGATAAATCTATTAAAAATCATCTAGTATTCATTGTTCTGGTCTGGCTCCTAATGCCTATAATAATAAATCATCCCCGGAAAAAGTTATCCTCAGACAATTTTTACCTCTTCTAAGAATTGCTCAATTGACAAATTTTCCTGTATTTCTTTTCCATTTTTCCAAACATACTTCAAGAATATAGTGGAAATCATCATCCATTGTGTCTTGGCCGCAGAGTCTGTAATTTTTGAGTTTCTTGATGTAGAAAATAGTGATCAGTTTTTTGTGCTGATTAATCTATTATGTTTCTCTATTCAGGAATTTTCAATGCACTGCTATCTTTGCTTAATTGCAAATCAAATCAATTTTGGTGCTAATTGCATGCCATTTTTTCAAAGATCAATTACAAGCATTGACAAGAAAAATAGGGGTGCCTTTACTCTATGAAACTCTGATGCAAACAGTATTTTAGGAATAAACTAGACTTTCTAATTTCTAATATTTGACACCAGCGTTGAATATATGCTGGGCATATATTAGATGTATTCTCGTATACTCAATGTTTTCATACAGTTAATTATTTATACAATTTTGTTATGTGGTGATGCCATGTTATGTTGACATGTCCTGTGTCTATGGTTCTTATGCGATGACCATGTATGCTTGCTTAACTTGCTTGTTTTGTCTATCTATAAAGTCTTGCCCTTTTGATTCTGCACCTAACTTTAATCCTTTTTCATTATGTGGTGACTTTTGTTTTAGTGGCTAGCAAGAGAACTCATTCTGTTACAAAATCTTATTGATCGAGCTAATGAAAAGGGTTGGCGCAAAGAATATCCTTTCCTGAAAATTATTGTAGATTAAATCTTTGTGTATTATGGTAGTATCTGTATCAGTTTGTTAGAATGAGACTAAATGCAGTGATTGGTGAAGTATGGTGATTAACCTGGTTGATATGGTCAGCATAGGCATTACATGGGTAATAGACCTAAGTGTGTTCTCTAATGGATATCCTAT
Source organism: Senna siamea (assembly GCA_031216115.1). NCBI lineage: Eukaryota > Viridiplantae > Streptophyta > Magnoliopsida > Fabales > Fabaceae > Senna > Senna siamea. Next base: position 31,161,039 of record CM062354.1, on the reverse strand, counting down.
ATTTTTTTTACCTAAACTGTACAACTAGTTTGTAAATATAATGCCTGGCTGGTCTTGACAATATATAATGACACTTGGGAACTGCACGAACTTTCATTGTACTAATAGATTTTATGCCAATGTCTATTCTGGTTTTCTAAATTCAATTAATGAGAAATTAAAATGAAGAACCCCAATCATGATTATGCAAGCCTCTTAAAATCTTTGACACATGATAGTTTCCCATTTCCAATCAATTTAAAGAAGTGTTAGCTAAAACCATGCTGCTATTCTTCTCCAGTTCACCCTCTCTGCTGCATCTTACAGTGACTTCTTAGTATGATAACTTCTAACATATGCAGCTTGAGCTTGTCTTTTTAAGTACTGGTAATGTGAGTTGTACAACATATTCAACTTTTTTTAGCTTTTTTTTCTTCTAATAAAAAAAGAGTAGCTTTTGTGGGTCTCTGACGTAATGCACACTGGTTACACATTTGTGCCCTCTTTCTGAATCCCTTCTGCATGTCATGGCTTTGAATTCCTTCATCAGTATATAACATGCTCATGAAAAAGAAAACTATCCATTAGAGTGATTTTCTTTTTGTGCTAAAGTTATGCATGACCTTGATATTTTGTTTAGAGAGCTAATTTTAGCCAAAAGCTGGAAGAAAGCTTTCTGCATATGGATTCCTTAATTAAGAGGACGTACTCTGGATGAGTACCTAAATAAAAAGGAGAAGCTTCAGACTCCAGATGAACAGGCACGATTGTTGCAGGAAATTCCATCAGTTATTTCTGATGATGTAGAAACAGAATCTACAGAACCAGATGTTCCAGATACAAATGTAGAAAATAATTCACTAGAGTCATTGCCAACTACCCATAAGCAGGTTTCTTTGCTGACTGAGGTTCGAAAGGAAGTTAGAGATGGTTTTGAACCTGGGACTACTACATCGGATATTTCTGATTGTGTAAAACATGAAAGCAATTCACCTAAGTCAATTCTCAGTGGGGCCTCAGAAGTTCCTCTTAGAGATCTGACAACAAATGGAACTGCGTATACTTGTACAGTTTCTGCAGGTGTGTATAAACATTCCTCTTTTTCCATGATTCTCTTTGCAAGTGTAGGTCCTCAAATACCTGTGAGTGCTTTGAACTAATACGTGGAAGGAAGGGGTGGCATTATTGTACCTCAAACAGTCAAACTGTTACTGTCAAGGAAAGTAGGAAACAGAATTATTGCTGGAATTTGTATTTGGATTGATATGGTACAGTTAGCACATACCACATCTAAATAGCGATTGCCACTATAATAATAAAAAAAAATGAATGTCCTAGGAAATTACTCTTTTAAAGTCAAGGAGTGTCTTGATTTGGATGAAATTATTTACATCTAAAAGCAATCCAACTCTAGTTACGGCATGATCAGATACTTTATTGGCCTCCATCAACACATAGGCTATGAAACCTCAACCATGAACGCTCATTGGTAGTAAAATGGTTCAGTGATAAAACATTATTTCTTCCTCTACTGAATGTACCAGAAGCTCTGCCTCTCATCTAAGTACTACTAGAACTTCTAGACAATTGGCATTGCAATTGTGAATTTATGAACTCCTTTGAAAAAGTGATGCTGGTAGTACTATTCTGTATAAGGGGTTGGATTCGCTGTGATCACATATATCAAGAGGGAAATGTACGGATAAGACCCAAATTGCATAAAATGCAAACTCGTTGGCTTATGATTAATTCTTTTTGTTTACTCTACTACGAATAAATTACCAGCCTAGATATGTTCTGCTTGATAGGAACTTTACGATGTCCCAACCATCACATTAATCATTGTCTATCTAATTACTGTTTTGCCTCCTCTGGTGCAGTCACATTTGCTCTGACACTGTCCTTGTAAATTATTCTGAGTTTTCCTTTTTGTAACTTTTAGATAATGCATCTTTTTTTTAATATACAAACTTACACACACAACCCCTCCTAATGTAATTGCTGTACTTGGCATGCTTTTTTGGGCAGAAAACCGCAATGATATTCCTGTTCAACAGAAACCAGTGCAACAATTAAACCTGACGTATCAGAATGCTGTGCTTGAACCAGCTGGATTAAATGAAGCAAAGGTCTCTGAAGGAACACCCAAAAAGCAGGAATTGCCACCTCAGGTTATCGTATTAAGTGATGATGAGGAAACTGGAGAACCAAGCCCTGTACAACAGATTCAGGCTAAGATGTTGGACTGCTTGATATGGCACTACAAAGATCCTCTGGGTCGTGTGCAAGGACCCTTTTCAATGAATTCTCTAAAACGCTGGAGTGATGGTAACTACTTCCCTCCAGAATTCAAGGTTTGGAAGGCAGGTCAAAGGCAAGATGAATGCGTATTATTGGTCGACATTCTTCGCCACTTTTTTCCCAGTTGATCAATTGCATACCATGAAGCATGGAGGCCTCAAAAAACAAGTCGTGTCTGTGACCGAAGCATATCAAATACAACAAAATACTTCATTTAAAAACTGGGCGACTTAGATTCTGTAGTGTCCTTATGTACATGTCCCGTGTTATATTCATGCATCTTATATTTCATAAGATAATTATTTAGGTCAATTCTGTGTAATTCATGTGCTACCAGCAACCTGCAATTTATATAATGGTTAATTTACTCACTGATTGAGTCATTTCTCCCCATTCCCTTAATCTTTTTCATGTTCCTGCTACTTTCTATGTGCAACTACGCAATGAAAAATCTATCCTCAGATAATGTTAATTTTGCTACAGATCTAAAATATGATATTTTTTAAAAAGTTAATTCGTACACCAATTAAAAGTTTAAGGAATAAAACTTATTATATACATAAATTCGGTGACTAATTTTGCTCAAGTAAAATCTATTCACGAGAATGTCAATCAATATTCCTAATTTGTTAGAATTCTTTTAAATAGTAAGAGAAAGAATTCGTTTGCTCACAATCAAAGCAAAAATAATATGATTAATTCGCTTCATAAAAAATAAGCCAAAACTATATTTTGGTTTTATTCAAATTAGTCTTAGAGTAATTTTTTTTTAATAGATTAAAATTTTTTAAAAAATGTTTCAAATAAATATTATAAACTAGCTTCGTTACATATTGCCATTAAATATGAACGGTTATATCGTAGTGCTATTTGAACCAAGTATTAAAGATTTATGTGCATGACTAGAAAAGTGTACAGACAGGGCAAAAGAGTAGGAGAGAGAAGGAGAAAAAGTATGAAAGATGATAAAGATACCAGTTTAATAAAATGAATACCGACCAGACTATTATTATTATGCCGTTTCAGAGAAAGATCTCGTATTTAATCAACAAAATGCAATATAATTAGCTTTCGAAATTTATTTAAAATGTTCTTAATTTTTTTTATTTAGACTACTATAAAATATTGAATATACTTCTAAGATTAAAATAAAATATAATTCACACGTGTTATAGTGCCTTATGATGGCCATGGAATATTCAAATATAATTCCATCTAACTTTTAATACTCTAAAATAACTTATACTTAGAACGATTGGATTTAAATGATACTCACTAGAATATTTTACCTTCTCTTTTCAGTTGTTTTTTCCCTTGCATTTTGATTTAGGTTAAGATCTCTTTTTCTTAAAAAAAAAATTGAATTGAAGAAAAATGCGAAAGAATATATATATATATATATATATATATTAATATTAATATTAATATTAAATAAAATAAAATATAAAAAAAATTTCACTTGCCTTCACTTATTTTTCCTCTCTATCTAAATCTTATGTACATACACAGCTCAGTCCTTTCCCACAGTTTACCGAGGATGTTTGAAGTTGATCCGTTTGGAAGGTGTTCGGTAAGTACAAGGTCTCTACAATTTCCGATAACTTTTAAGCAGCAACTATATCATTGTCCACAGACCACAAGTGCAATATATTTAATTGAGGGGATGAAAAATATATATTTGAAAAAATTGAATGTAAAAGTGCGATTGCTTGAAAAAGGAAATTACGTCTCAAAGCTAAACCTATCCAATATAAAATATTTAAAAGAAAAATGAGGTTGCACAAAAAACGCACTACTTCCAATGCCCTTATTCAATGGTATATTCCACTGACCCAGACACATTCTACCAAGCAGCTGATTTTTCCCTTACCTATTAAAGAATAAACTCTTCTTTCCTCTTCTTTTCTCCCCAGCCTGCGAAGCCAGAAAGATCAAATCCTTGACATATTAAGCATTCAATGTTTAATATTACATGGAAAGAAGTCTAACATATAAACTACTACATCAACAGTAATCACTAGATCATATATATAGGGGAAAATTTTGTACCCTTAGGATGAACAATCTCAAGGTGAGCACAATTGTATCTCGAAAACTGCAAAAGAGTAACAAGAAGACTAAATATCAAGAGTAGAAACCAAAAAAACCTTTTAAGAGAATAAACAAACACCAGGAAGATTCCTATTTCATCACAAAAACCTTTAATAAGTTTCCTATTTGAAGAGTACAGAGGGAAACTTATTAAAGTAAACCAAAAAAAAAATTGCTGAGGATTTTAGAATGGAAAAAAAGACAATAATTTCAAATGCACCATAAGCAGCATAATATTTAGTCTGTTAATTTTTGCCCATTAGGAATCTTTACTGCTTGAGGTTCCCTATAGGATCTTCAGAATATTCAAGTCAGAAAGTCACCATGTTCAGAACAATGTCCTCATTGAATTTATAGGTAACTGATAACTTAGACAAGTCAGCACACACATGCATGTGAAGACCCCTAGCTTGACCTATGGTAACACCAAAGGCCTCAACCTATTTCGTATAGTGAAAATAAACTGCATCATCCACATAATAGAACTTAAAAATGATTCCATCCTATCAAAGAAAAATACATGTTCAGACCTGAAAAAGAAAAGGTTTTAGATCCATTTAATATGTGATATATTTTTTCATTTTAGCAAGTACAAATACAGAGGGCAAAAGTACATTTTGTCTCAAAAGATTGTTGTCAGTTTCAATTTCTTCTCAAATGTTTATTTTGTTAATTCCATCATACTTGTTTGCAAAAATTCTCAGCGTCTTCCTAAATTCTCCAATTGCTTAACGGAATTATTATCTGACTTATCATCCACATGACCAGACAGTCATTAAAGGATCTCACTGTTACATGAATATTACACTACATCACTACCTAATGTTATCACCCTATTCCCTGAATGTTGTTTTAATTTTTCTATCGCTAACGAAACCTATTGAGACTCACTTCTTAGCTGGAGATGTCTTTTCTTAGCATTCCTAATTGGATCAGCCAATGTGTGCATCTGTAGAGCCATGTGTATGATAGGTCAGCTAATTCCGTTCCGTATTTGGATTCATAAACATTTAGAATGAAGCTGAGAATTTTTGCAAAAATGCAGGATGAAAAATTTTAAACGAAATTTTGAAACTGACTCCAAACTTAGACTAAAAAAGTATTTTTGCCAACATAGAGTACAAGTACAACTATATAGTGGATTCTCCAGGAGGTATCATTACTCAAGTCCCATTTGAAATAATTGCACATAAACCATGACCAAATATGCTACATATATTACTTTTGTCAGTTCGTCTATATGCAAGACAACCAATTTAATGACTCAAAACTTACCCACTGACATCTGTTGATTTGTTTTCTGCTCTTAATAGAAGCTCAACACCACTAGAACAAATTATTATAAACTCAGAAACACGTCCATAAGGAATCATAACCTACAAAAGGAAACAGAAAAAAAAGATAAAGAAACTAGAAATTAACTTACAATTAAAGAATAATCATTTATAAAAACATGAGTAAACAGAAACAGCAGTTTAGAACAGTTCACTATAAGCATGCTGGAAACAGAGTTGGTCAGCCTTAATTAACCAATGTGGTAAGTCCTGCTACTGACCTTTTAAAATAAAATTTTACTTTAAAATAAGAGTTAAGGAAGGATTTGAAAAGGTCAACAAATAATCTCTCCTTATACCTCGTTCTGACTTTCTCAATACCCCTCTAGTGAGATAACTCAGGTCCGTACACACAGAATTGAAAGCTTGGCACACTCACAATGTAAAACTGAATAACCGATATACACCCCCAATTAATAACCCAACTGCATGTGCTTTAACTGGTGTATCTGTAAAAAAGGTGAGTCAAACACAATGAAGAAGTTCAGTAGAGAATGATACAGTGATCTGGAAGTGGTTAATGGGGAACAATCAGGTCTTCCTTGTGTTGGCCACGGTTACATTAGTTGCACTGCTTGCAAATTACAGAGTGTTTTTGTATATAACTAAACCTTCTGTGCTTTATAATAGAAGAAATATGCAATAGAGGAAGGACTATGTTTGACAGTATGTCTTAAGGTGACAGTGGATAAGTGGACATCCTAAATACCCAAATCCTTGGAGTAGGATATTCGAGAATGAGATATATGGCAAATTTAAGATACTCAAGTTAGAATGTCATACCTAGTAGAGGATTTCTGAATGTACATAAATCCAACTGGAATGTCTTATAAATAGATTTTCAACTACTTTGAACATTAAACACACTGATTTGCACTTAGAATCTTTTTATTTCCCCAGATTTATCATTAACTTCACCACATTACCAGCTAACCAAACTGTTATCACAAAGTATAAAGTAGTAAGGAGTCATACACTGATGGAAGGTGAGAATTTTTCCGCAATTACAACCCCTCTTGGTCCACTGCATTTGATACTGTAACTCTCCCTCTTAATGGCCAGAGTAGCTGGTTCCCATATATCAAGATAACCAGTCTGTAAAATCAATCCAAAAATATTTTGAAACAGTAGCTCTTCATGGAGAACAGTAAGATAGGATTTTGCTTAATGATAGAAAAAAGAAACTTAAAATATATAAGAAAACTACTTTCATTGAATTACCGAAAGAGAAACTTCATAAGAAGCATGTCCACCATAAAGAGTCTTCTCAATGTAGCTCAGCACTTCAGGATCTGAGAACAGGAGGACAATAATTCAATCAACTATTTTAGTTTATGTATCTGTTCTTAGGAGGTTATCTAATTCTCCTCCTTATCTAATAAGTTTTTCTAATCAAAATATATATCCCTTCAGCACAATGAAATAAAGGCACAAAATTTGAAACAATAGTTCACTTTTCCCATACATATTTGTCTCCGCAAAAAAGAAAATTTGTTGACTTAGCATTAAAACTAGTCCAACAGCTTTAATGGCTGGCCTGACATGCCCTCCGAGAGTAAGATCGATGTTAAGGCCATAACTTAAAAAGCCCACTCTACAATTTGCAGGTGTAGAAAAGTAAAATTTATTATACTAGATATGTCACAACACAATCTGTTTTAAAGATGCACTGTTAGCAACCAACAAGCTGTTAGTTGAGGTGATAACGACTTACCCCTATAAGAAAGGGGACCCAAGTTCAAATCTTAAGAAGCGTACTTGTTGGGAAGACTTAATTTAATGCTCTTGGCCCAAAAAAAATTAGTCTCAAGTCTAATATAGCTTGAGGATACTCTAGGGAGGCATTTGGTATAGTATCATCTCAAATATCATATTATCTTAGATAACATGGTATTTTATAGTGTGATTTTACATACCATGATATTCATGATATTTATGTTTGATATGTCAATTGGTGACATCTTAGATGACAGTGATATGAGATGCAAATGTTGGTTGTTTATACAAATCAATGTCATTTGTTTTTGTAATTTTCAAATCTACCCTTATAAATTTAAATAAATATCCTATTATATTTATATTATGATTATTTAAAAAAATTCATAATTAACTTTAAATCTAAAAAATTAGCTTTAAAAAATTTATAATTAACTTTAAATTAAAAAAATTAACCATTAGTTCATACTATTAGAATAAAATACTGATTAAATGTCTCACGATCAAGTAGTTTAATGTAACTAAAAATATCCAACAAAATATTTTAAAAAATAATTATCTAAATGACAAGAAATAAAAAATAAAAGATGGGCCTATAAACATTAGCTGAGAAAGAAAATAAGTGATATTATTAATTTAGGTTAGAAAATAAATAAAATATAATATGAATAGAATTGGTACATTAAAAAAAGTATCCCTCATCTAACAGTGTTATGTGAGTTGACACAATATTTTGAGTGTTATAAGATAACACCCTTTTTTATGTCATGTGATAACACAGTATTATCTAAGTGTCTCTGTGTTACAACATAATATTATAACAAATAGTATCATTCAACTGTGTTATCTAAGATAACATCATCAAGATGACATCATACCAAACACTCCCTTGGTTCTCACCAAAAGAAAAAAGATGCACTGTTAGCAATAAAACTACATCCATATATTTTGCACAACACTTTCTCTTTTTTCCTTTCTCTAACAACAAAGAAATCAATCTTGAGATGTAAATCCCGAAAAGGTTCCTTAGATAAATATTATATGCAACAACTCATGATTTCTAAAACTTCACAAGTAATTTGCAATGACTTGCGCCATACCAACATCTGCCTCTCATCTTGCAAAGATAATAGCAAATAAAAGCTACTTTGAGTTGCTGAACCCAAAAAAAAAAATCTCATGGTACAGGTACTCACCACAAGCGATCTTTTTCTTATCATTTGCAAAAACCTTCACAGGTTCTCCCTACAGCCACAAAGAATGCAAATAAATGAGTTAAAAGGTAGGAAAAGAAAACCATAAGTAAAATATCCGGACTCAATCTGTTTTACTTAACAAAGTATTCATTTCCATTATATAATTCTGTGTTATTACTTCTCTCTATTTCAAAGGTCATAAAAGGGATGTACTTGCATGACCTTAACACCGAAAGTACAGGTGATAGCTTGATGCTAATATTTCTTTCAGGAACTTTTTATAATCAATTAAATAGTAAACTTTGATTGACTACGATAAAGCACGTTTTGGGATGTGATAATTTAACAGATTCTAATCGTTAATGACTCTTCAGAACACATCACGTGCACAACCATATATGGGTGCAAACATGTGTGAAAGAAAGAGATTAGCTCCTGTCAATTAGTTGTAAAGATTTGGACATTTATAAAAAGATATAGATAAATTGCTGAAGCAATTTTTTATTTTTTCCTTTTGATCCCGAGCAAGTAAAGACTTCTGAAAATGATCATTGATAACTGATACTTAACAACACAAGTATTTAATGCTAAGATGTTGAAAAACCATGCAGTTGTCAACGTTCAAGTATCACCATGCAGACTATCATTCAAGTGTCTTTTTTCATACAATACTTGTAATTGACACTGGTGAGAAAAAGTACCTTGCGGTTCCTGTCATCCAGAGGCAGAACTTCAATGGCAAGGTATGTATCAACATCGTCAGCAGTGACAAGATAGTTGGGTTGCACTGCCCCTATATTTTTGGACACAAGAATATGATTCAGGTCTTCTTGTCAGGAAAGAACAAAAAAAGGAGACCATAGTCTCAAACTGAGTAAGAAATTTTTCTTCTCTTTTTTTTTTATAAAAGAACTGAGTAAGAAAACACCTTCAATAAAATTAACAGATCCATCTTCCAAATGCTGAATCCACTGGCAATCCAAAAAGAGGGGAAACAAAAGGCAATGTCAAATGAGTGGGACAGTTATCTAACATGAAAAACGTATCTGGTATTATTAGAAGGGATAAAAAGAACCTCAAAATTACAAATAGTGGTGCCATTGATGGAGTATCCGCAGGCCTGAAGTTCCCTTCCTGGAACGGCTTCTCCTAAAATTTGGAGATCCTCTATAGCTGGTAAGGGATCATCATCTGCATCTGGATAATGCATTTATTCAATGTGATATATAGCCAACATTGGTGCTTTGACTAATAAATTAGCTAACCCGAAGGATTTGATTGGGAGGATAAAAGTAGGGTGGTTTTGGATGTTTAAAAGGTAATAAGATGGAGTGAGTTTACACTTCAAATTCCAATTTCTTCCATATTGGGAAGATTTGGAATGGGTTGTGTTCTTTATAATTTTTCATCTACTTTCATAATCTTCCCCACGTTCCTTTTCATTAATTTCACCTTCCAAATCCATGTCAGTCCATTAATAACATTATAACTTCGATAGCAAATTGCACTCATTTTTATATTAAATTTCTAGGGTGTGGGTTGTCTATCTCATCCCACCCTTCTCTTTTCAGAATCTCAATCAAGCCAGAATATGAAGCCGCGAAGGATTTCAAGGATAAGGGGATTAAAGGAACTGGAAACATCAGCAATGGTTGTATAAGGAGAGTTACCAGAACTCCCGTGAGCAGAAGTTTGCTCTCCATTCTGATGATTTCCGTCTCCACCAGGATCACCCACCACTTCACTCTTGCTCCCAGGCTCACGAAATTTGACCTCCTTCTTAGTCTTTTCCTCTTCTTGCTTAATTATTGGCTTCGTGGGTGTACCGTGGGTTGAATTTGTTCTTGTTGGTCGTCTCTTCAATTCATCAGCATCAACATTCTCTGCCGCAACACCATTTCCGCCCAAGCCGCTCCAATGGCGCCCCAGTATATCCCAATCAGTGCGTGGCTGAGGAACCAGGTCGAGCCCATCTTTATTCTGAAAATTCAAAAGAAAAAACAATAAACACGTGGATATAAATCCTCAAATGCAATAAACTCCAATATCGATTCCAACAAATTATCCAAAGATCAAACTCTAATACAGTGCGCAGGAATTCAGATCATCGAACTATCGAAGTATCTGCGCAACATACCTCGATGCGAATAAGTTGTTCCTGCAAATGTTTAAACAAAACCTGCCAAAAAGAAGAACTTACCATAAATCCATGCGGTTTATTTCTTACAACGATCAGTCTTTAACATACCTACTAATTACCTGAATATTATAGTCTGGCACACAATTAATTTTTGTTTTTTTTTTTTTGCAATAAAATGAATTTTTCTGATCAAAGAAAGAAATTCAACTGAAGAGAAGGCTATGGATAGTTGGATGAGATGTCATTGAATATCTATTGAGCATCACGTTGAAAGGAAGAACAGAACCCAGCAAAAGAGGATTTATGTAAAGAGTAATGTGCAAACGATCTCTCAAGCAAAATTTTGGATGAAATCGTTATTGGTTAAATAATATAAATAAATAAAGTTTTGTATATTAATCTTGTAGATTAATGACATATTTTAATGAATTTTACATAATTTCATAAAGATCTATCAACATACGATTAAATTTCTTAATTTTAAAAATTATTTAATCCATATATTATTTTTTTTTTAAGAATTATTGATTTTTTATTAAATAATTTTAAATTTAAAAAAATATTTTTTTTATTTTGATTAAATTTATATTGTAATATCTTTGCGACTATTTAGTCATTATTTTATAAATTCATATATTTTGTGATAAAATAAAATATAATTTTAAAAAATGTATTGTAGAGTAAAAAAGTAGAAAGTGAGAAGGTAAAATAAATAGTATAAGTGTAAGAATATAATTAACTTTTTATTATTTAATTTTATTATTTTAAAATATAATAAATTAATTTTATTTTTTATTTAAATTTTTTTATTAATTTGACATACATTTTTATATATACTAATCTACGAGTATATATTAAATATATTTATTATATTATAAAATTAATAGATGTATCATAAAATGATATTTTAGTCAAATAAATATAATTATAACTTATTCTTTATTGTTATAAATGAAGTAAGCATAGAGTAAAATGCTTGTTACAAAAAAAAAAAAAACAAAATGTCATGTAATTTGAATATTTTTAAATTAATTTAACTCGAATGCTTTTGAGAATATTTGGTTTGTTAAGGTTGGTTTGGAATGAAAAAAAAAAAAGAATAAGGAAAGTAAAATTTTTATTTTGATTTAGAATGAAATTTTACATTTTTTTTTTCTTATAGTATATTTGAACCCAAAAAAAAAAAGATAAGAGAAAAGGTTAAATTTAAGTTAAAGAAAAAGTGAATCATTTTTGTCTATTAAACTCTTAAAAAGTATATTAAAAAAATTTTTTGTGTACACTACATGTACATATATATAATGACTAAAATTTTAATTATACCTACAATTCACATGGACAAATAAAATTTTAATCAATATGTACCTTATAATTAAAAAAAAAAATCCTATATAACACGGGGCTAAAAGGTTTTAGAAACAGAGAGACTAAAAGAAGGTTTTAGAAACAGAGAGACTAAAAGAAGGTTTTAGAAAGAGACATTAAAAGAAGGTTTTAGAAACAGAGATACTACAAAAAAGTTTTAGAAAGAGAAAATACGATATGGTTTTAGAGAGAGAAACTAAAACAAAACCTTGACTTTGCTAACAATTGAGTGGGCATCTTGAGCAGAGGGTTGGAGGGAGTATTCTCCAAGAAGATTCATCAATGTTGAAACAAACATTGACCTTTCTTGCTGTGCATCCTGTCACAACGAAATTAAACACTTCAACATGAATTTCCAAAATGTTTTCACAAATTCCACTCTGTCAAATTTTATATGGTCTCGAAATATGTCAACAGTTAAACGATGTATTTTTTATAAGAACTCGAATTCATAAATCAAGTATTCAATAAAAAAAAACCCCACTTCCACTAAAAAAAGGAAAAGTAATACCTGCAATGCATATATGAGACGAACATTTTCCTCAATTATGCCCTGTCTGTATGATAAAGCTCTTGATTCTGCATCTACCATATCTTGATGCTGCTGGACATAGGCCTAGTACACACTTCCTATTATAACTAACCAACACAAATATACATACCTATATATATACATACATACATACATACATACCAGATGCGTATCTTGAATACGCTTTTCCAGATCATTATTTTCATGGCGTATCCGAGCTTCCTATCACAACAACACGAACAAAAAATTGTCACCACCTAAATGTACAAACAATGAAGTATATATATGAATATAATCCCTTTTTACATTGGTGGAATAATCTGCAAGACGATTCCGTAGCCTCGTGATTTCGTCTTCGTGCTCACGAATCTTTATGGCAAGGTCCTAAATTAGAACAAGTTGGATTGAAATGGTTAATATAATATAATATAACAGATATGAATTAAAGATGAGACTTTGGAAGTATGAATCTGTGAGAGTAGTACCTGCTTCATTTGGGTGTAATTAGAATCAGCCATACTGGAGAGAGATTGAGGTTGAAGATGATGAAGAAAACGGAGACTTCACTTCTCTCCATTGACTCATCTCTTGCCACTGTGGGAACACCAGACTTGCACTCGCAAGTTTTTTTTTTTTTTTTCAAGTCGTCATTGACTTTGAAGATGGATTTGGTTTGTGATAAAATGAAGAAAATTTTGTGGAAAGGAAGGAGAATTACAAAGGTATCGGACAAGTGGTCTTTTTAAGGGACAATTTTAATTTCATTATTGAGGATGACATCATGTCCACCTATTGCGCCTTACTTTTCTCTCCATAATAATTAGAAAATTATATTTATTATTATTTTAATTTTAAAAATTATACTTGGTTTCTTTTTAATTTCTGTTTTGGTCAATAGAGATAATTTTTTGTGTAAAATAATCTTGTGATCTTATTTTTAATATAACATAAAATACAATTAACTTTATACTAAGTTTTAATACGAGATTCTTAATATAGTAATACAGACAGTTAAGTAATTTAATTATTTAAAAATGAATATACATTACGTAGAATATTAACTTCACTAGCAAATAATAAATTAGAATAAAAATTTTATAATATTATATCAAATCTCTAGAGTCCTAATCAAATATAACTTTTTTAAAAAGTGGATCAAATATAATTTTTCTCACATCTTAAAAGAAGTTTGTGTTATTTGCTCTAATTAATATTTCTTCTGTATAAAATTAAGAAAAAAAAATAAATGCAAAGATTTCTCTTATGTGAACCATGTTCTCTTTGTTTATTCTAATTGTGGTCTTATTTCTATTTTTCATTAAGAGTTCTAGATCTATAGGAATTTCTATAAAGTATAAACACTGAGATTCCGTCTCGACCAATTAAATATGGGTGTAGATCAAAGTTGTATTAGAACGTAGAAACAATATTTACAGAGAATTTATTAGAGTAATATGTTTTTTATTTTTTAAAATAAGATTTTATATTTGAATTTTGTGTATAAATTTTTTTTCATCAAGAATATTCTACCTGGTCTAATTCAAATTAGATTAATTTAAATCTTGTGTACTTATATTGAGAAAATTCTATTTCTACAAGAAATCAATCAATTTGAACTAAATTTTATATCAAAATAATAATAAAGTATGAATGAAGAATAGAAACTTGGAAATTTACGTAGCCGGAGAATGAGACTTTGACACGAGACTTTCAAACTCGAAGAATACCAAAGTTCAAAAGATTCAATATTCTGATTTACGTATGAGATGGGGCTACCCGAAATATCTAGAAAATGTAAGTACGTCAAATTATCTTGTTTCTCCGTTTAACTTTAATAATTTATATTTTCAGTGCCACTGTCCCAAAAAACACAAAGGTATAACTTTCATAAATCTTCAGCTTTGGGCTTGGGTTAGTATAATATTCTATTTTGGTGTTATTGCTTTTTTTTTTTTTTTACTTTTAATCTTTCGAAAATGAAGTTAGATGAAGATTAGTTTTTTTTCCATTAATCTTACATGATTAATTTAGTTGTACTCTAATAATAATAATAATTCTATGTGAAAATATATTGTTGAAAATATAAAAAAATATTACTGGGTTAAAAAAATTATATCAGGTAATAAAAAATTAAAACTTTTATAAAGTTATGGAGAAAAAAATTGATTTTAAAATGTACGTACAACATTAAAATTCTAATAGGGAATTCATGATTGAATCACCTTCCTCCTTCCCTTCTTGCTGGGAATTAAATATTTTAAAACGTAGAGAGATATAAAATAGAAAAGTGTAGAGAGATTAAAAAAGAGATAAATTAAGAAATTATTATTTGTAAATTAGAATCACCTATATTTTTTTCTTTTTTCTTTTAAAACTTCATTATTTTATCTCTTTCTATATTTTAGATTCAAATCCTTACTAGTCTTTCTATTCTCTTTTTTTTTTTTGGATCTGCCACAATCATATTTATATGTAATTACCTAGTAATAAAAGCTATTCTCAGCCCATAGGTGATGTTTATTTTGGTCCAAATCTTTTATAGTAAAACAAATTGTTCATTTCTCTAAATTAAAAGAGATAGCAAAAAAAAATTAACTTTTAATCTATTCAAAATGAATTTTTATTTTTTTATTTTTTTCATTTAATTTTTCACTTATTACAGAGAATTACTGCAAAGAATAAATACAAAAAAATTAAAATTTTTTATTTTGCTACAGGTTTAAATATCATAAAGTCGTCCCAAAACAAATCTAAATTTCTTGATTTGCCAATAATTTCAAAATTTTATCCTAATTTGTTTTTGAATTGTATTAAAGTTTTAATTTTAATATAGTCTCAAGTTTATCGAAACAAGTTTTTAAAATTTTGAATTTGACCATGAGTTAACCCTAAATAGACCACCGAATCTTTTTTAATTCAGTGAGCAGTTCAGTCTCCCCAAAAAAAGTAGCCACAGGAAACATTAGAAAAAAAAAAAATTAAAACCATTTTTCCAATAAATTTAAGCAGCAGATACATGATTCCCCTTGGACTATATATTAAGGAGGCACCACGAGAATAAAGGCAGATGGCACAAAATTTGGATCCTCTAAACAGATTTTCTATTATTTTAATATTTTTTTATTAAAAATAATTATATTTAAAATATTATCAAATATTAAATATAAATACTTCTTTTAAAAAAATTTAACTTTAATTCATCACATTATAAAAAATTAATTTTTTTTATTAAAAAAACTTAAAAATACAATTCTTATATCTTTGTTATCAAATTTTTTTAATAAAAAATTAATACGTATATAATTTATTCAATTTATTTTTTTAATAAAGAATGAAAAAGTATGATTGCATAAAAAGAAAATTATACCACAATTCCCATGATCTCAAACTAAACCTACTTTTATAAATATAAAAGAAACAAAAGTGTAGGTTGCACCAAAATACACTACTTTTCTCCAATGCCATCTTCATTAGCATGTTCCACTAACACCAGGGGTATTCTGTCGAGCAGCTGATTTTCGCTTACTTGTTAATGAATAACCCTTCTTTTTTCCTCTCTTCTCCTCAGCCTGCAGAAGCCAGAAAGATCATATCGTTGATATGCACTGTTATGTTTAATAATTGATGCTAGAAACACATAAATCAGCAGAATACTTAACTGACTCAAGTTTTTGCAGTGTATATATATACACATATATATAACATTGATGAGGGAGCACGGGCTCTCAAGATCGTCCACAAAAGAAAATACCCATGACAGTAATAATATATATATATATTTATATATATTATTCCCTTACAAAAGACTAGTTATAAAAGAATAGCATAGATTTGCCACAAACAAGAGTAATACTTGCATTGACACCGGAACTAAAGGGTATAACTTGATAAGTTAGCAATAGCATCATCATCTCCACAAAGCTGAATTGGATTCAAATTTAGGGAATAAAAAATATATGTATATATATATAGTTGAGTCCTCCAATGTTACCAAGCAAAGAACATATATAAGAAATGCACATTTTTGTTTTTATGCGCACACATAGGTTAAAGTGTTTATCCCTTAATAACAAAGTAATGATTATGGAAAAGAAAGAAAAAATTAGTTGAAAACAATGTTTATAAAAACCAATTCTCTCCGTCTCACATTTCTTTTTGTCTCTATCAACCATAGTGGGTGCAAGTTCGCATGGGTGTTTGTGAGTCATAGATAGGCTAGAAAGAAACAGATTGGGGATCATTACAAGTTACAACAAAATGAATACCAAGCAACAGGCCAGAATGGAAAAGGAGAAAATTTATACCCTTAGGATGAACAATCTCAAAGTGAGCACAATGGTGTCTCTAAAACTGCAAAAGAAGCAATAAAGTATGAAATATCAAAAGCAGAAACTAATAAATATTTAAGATAATGAAGAAATATCAGGAATATTACTATCACATCTACACCCATTTGAAAATAAATCATCAGGGAACTTCATCTTTTTCTTTCAAAAGAAAAAAAAAAAGAATAGCTATTATTTTTGAGGAATTGAAAAAAATACAAAAATTTCAAATGTACCATAAGCAGCATAATATTTAAAAGTTTGTTAGTTTCTCCTCATCTCTACTGCTTGAGGATCCCTATGGAGTCTGATGGTAGGACATGACTAGTTTTTACTTTCTGACACATGATCCTTAAAAAAAAAAGTAAATATAAAAAAACCTCAAGATGAACTTCCATCATAAATCATAATCAATATGAATTCCAACACAAACTGCCAATTCAAAAGTTCATCTGTCTTTCTAGTTTATTCTACCAGTAACAGGAAAAAAAGAAATACATTAATCTTCAGAATATACGAAGTCACAAAATCACTAACATTCAGAACAATGTCTTTATTGTAGTTATACGAAAACATACACGTGGTCACAAACACAGGCAAGAAATGAAAACAATGTAAAGCCCATATATTGACTACTGGGAGCACTGAAGACCTCTAGCCTTCTGCACTTCAATTCCACGGATTAGTATACATGGAGAGTGAAGTTTTTCAGTTTTTGTCCAATGTCAAAGAATTGAAAAATGGTTTTAACATCTGAGCTATAAATAATATCTTCTAAAAATGATTCCATATGCTTAAATAAACACATGTTTAGACTTTGAGAAAGAAAATATTTAAATCCACTTAATCAGTGGTATATTTTTTCATTTTAGCAGGTATAAATGCAATGTACAATTATATAGTGGATTCTTCAGGAGGAATTATTACTCTAGTCCAAGTTGAAATAACTGCTCATAAAACATGACCAAAATATACTACTTATATCACTTTTGTCATCTTGTCTATATATATGAATGACTTGTCACTTACCCACTGACATTTGTTGAGCTGTTTTCTGCTCGTAATAGAAGCTCAACACCACCAGAACAAATTATTATAAATTCTGAAACATGTCCATAAGGAATTAAAACCTACACAAGGAAACGGAAATGAAAATAAAGTGGCTAGCTAAACACTCAAGAATAATCTTCTATAAACACATATGTACACAGAAACAGCAGCTTAGACTTCTTCCATAGTTCAATATAACCACGCTAGCAAGAGAGTTGATTAGCTTTCATTAACTACAGTGTAAGTCCAGTTATTGTCCTTTTTTAATTAAACTTCACTTTTAACAAGAATTCAGTGATTGAAGAAGAATTTAAGAAGGTTAACAAATGATCTCACTTCAATCTTCATTAACTCTTTCTGGTTTTCTTGATACCCTATCTAGTGAGAAAACTCAGGTCATAAGACACAGAATTAGAAACTTGGCACACTGACAAATCTCAATCTATTATGCTTCTTTCAGCTTTATTGGCTGCATCTATAATTTTACAAAATGTAAGCCTGAATCACTAATATGCAGCCCCACTAATAACCCAATTTCCATGTGCATTAACATGGTGTAACTTTTACAATGTTACAGCTGAACCAGACGGTGACACTGACACAATACTACTTTCCACCAAGAACTAGCTGCCTTATACTAAAAGGAACGTCGGCATGAGAGGATCTACCATTTATTATGAGATTTTGTTTTCTTAAGAAAGAAGAAGAAAAAATAAGTGATACAGGAGGAAGGACAAAGTTTGATTGTACTCTCAGATGGCATTTGGTAAGTGGACATCCAAAATTCCCAAATCCTTGGAACCCTATGTATCATATATTTGAGAAAGAAATATATGGAAAATTAAAGATTCTCAAGTTAGAATATGCCAAACCCAATACAGGAATTTTGAATTTTCCACATAAATCATACCCAAATGTCTTATAAATAGATTTTCAAGCTTGGAATATTAAGATGAACACTTAGTAATCACAATCTAGAATATCTTTTTATTTCCCTAAATATATCAATAACTTCACATCACAAGTTAACCAAACTGTTCTCATAAAAGTATAAGGAACAAGTCATAACCAAACTGTTCTCATAAAAGTATAAGGAACAAGTCATACTTTGATGGACGGCGAAAATTTTTCGGCAACTACATCTCCCCTTGGTCCACTGCATTTGATGCTGCAACCCTCCCTCTTAATGGCCAAAGTAGCCGGTTCCCATATATCAAGATACCCAGTCTGTAAAATCAATCCAAAAATATTTTGAAACAGTTTGAGCACTTCCTGGAGAACAGTAAGATAAGATTTCGCATAATGATAGAAATAGGAAATTCAAAATATTAAAGAAAACTACTTTCATTGAATTACCGAAAGAGAAACTTTGTAATAAGCATGTCCACTATAAAGAGTCTTCTCAATGTAGTTCTGCATTTCAGGAT
Organism: Senna siamea; assembly: GCA_031216115.1. NCBI lineage: Eukaryota > Viridiplantae > Streptophyta > Magnoliopsida > Fabales > Fabaceae > Senna > Senna siamea. The sequence continues at coordinate 31,141,583 of CM062354.1, read as the reverse complement.
CTGAGAAAAGAAGGACAATAACTCAATAAACTCTTTTAGTTTATGTTTCAGTTCTTAGGAGGATGTCCAATCCTCCTTCTTCACAAAGTAATTTTTCTTTTTAATCAAAATATATATCCCTTCAGCACAATGTGAAAAATGCACAAATTTTGAAACAATATCTCCCTTTTCCATACATATTTGTCTACTGAAAAAAATAAAAAAATTCAATAACTCACCATACAAACTTGTCCAACAACTTTAATTGATGATATGCCCTCTAAGTGCAAGATCATGTTAAGACAACAACTTTCTTATAGTAACAGATGTCACAAACACTACCATTTTAAGGATGCACAGCACAGCCATAAGTGACATTAAAATGCATCAATATGTTTATCACAATCATATTGCAAAGATTGTGGCAATTAAAAGCTATTTTGAATTGCTGAACTTGAAAAGATATCCATCATGATACAGGTACTTACCACAAGTGACCTTTTTTTTGTCATTTGCAAAAACCTTCACAGGTTCTCCCTACAATCATAAAGAATGCAAGTGATTTAGTTAAAAGGCAGGAAAAAGACAGCTGTAATTAAAATATTATGACTCCAGTATTTCAATGCTAAAAGTTGTAAAACCATGCAGTTGTCACCATTCAAGTATCACCATGCAGACTGATAGTATCATTTTTCATAATTGTAATTGACTCTGGTAAGAGTGAAAAAGTACCTTACGATTCCTATCATCCAGAGGAAGAACTTCAATGGAAAGGTATGTATCAACATCATCAGCAGTGACAAGATATTTGGGTTGCCCTGCCCCTATATTTTGGACACAAGATTAATGACTCAGCTCTTCTTGTTAGGAAGGAACAAAGTAGACCATAATCTTGAACGAGTAAGAAAATACCATCAATAAAATTAACAGATCCATCTTTCAAATGTCGAATCCACTGGCAATCCAACAAGAGGGGACAATAAATGTAATGTAAAGTGAGTAGGACAATTATCTAACATGAAAAACGCCATGGTAATAAAAGCAATAAAGTGCACCTTAAAACTACAAACAGTTGTGCCATTGATAGAGAATCCACATGCCTGAAGTTCTCTTCCTGGGAAGGCTTCTCCTAAAATTTGGAGACCCTCTATAGCTGGTAATGGATCATCATCTGCTGCTTAATGTATTTATTCAATGTGACATAGCCAACATTAATCCTTTGACTAATAAATTAAGCTAAAAAAATCCTCAGAAAATAAAGAAGGTCTTGATTGAGAGATGGAGTGGAGTGGATTGAATGTCCTCATAACTAACAAATTGGATGTCTAACAGATAAGGAGATAAGGTAAGCTCACACTCAATTTCCAAATCCTTCCAAATTGAGAGAGATTGGAATGGATTTATAATTTTTCATTACTTTCTTAATCCTCTCCAACTAATTTTTTTTCCCATTTAAATAAAGATAACATTAAAATTAAAAGTTTCACGTTGAAACTCAACTCACTTCATCAATATCATTGTAACCTGAAAATTGATTAACCATCCATTAATGTCATTAAACTTCCAAACACACTCCATAGGAACTGAAATCATCCACAATGATTATGTAAGGAGAATTACCTGAAGTACCGTTAGCAGAAGTTTCTCTCCCATTCTGATGACTTCCGTCTCCATCAGAATCACCAACCACTTCAGTGCTTTTCCCAGCTTCACGAAATACGACCTCCTTCTTACTAGTTTCCTCCTTCCGGGGTATACCACGGGTTGAACTCCTGCTTGATAGACGTATCCCTAATTCATCAACATCTACATTCTTCGCCGCAACACCACCTTTCCCCAAGCTGCAACGACGGCGATCCGATACATCCCGATCAGTGCCTCGCTGAGGGATCAGTTCCAGCTCATCTTTATTCTGCCGAAAAAAAACGACAACAGTACAATTCTTCTATCTTACATTATAACACACAGTCACGACTCAGTCTAGAATTCTACAATTACATGATAGGTTTGGCAGAGTGGTATAATAGAATGAGATTTATGTTTGAAATGACGTCCTTTACATTTTGGTGATTTTTAATATAATATTTAGTTTAAAATGTTATTTAATTTTTAAAATTTTAAATATATTCTCTTTAGTTTAATAATATATATTGAGGTTAGATAGATGAGATAGATGAAAGTTCTTAGTGTTATTTGCGATGAGAAGTATCACTAAGGTAAAAAATTTTCGTAGAGTTATAAAACTTATATTATGGTATAGTATTAAATATTAAATAATAAAAAAGTAATATAAAAAAATTTAGCTTTATCAAAAAAATATTAAATAAGTAGTCATACTAAAAATAATAATATTAAGAATGAATACATTAAATGAAAAGTGAGGGTAGCACTTATAAAATTATCTTAGATAGTTTAATCATATATAAAAAAAATTATTAAAAATTTTTATACAAAGAGTTAATTAAATAGAAGATAATATAAAATTTAAAAGTAAGAGAAAATAAAAAAATAAAAAAAAAATTTATTAAGATAAATTTACTTATTGATAACTTAGAAATAAACAAAGATAAAATATGTTAAATATCACTTAATTTATATATTCAACTCTAATTAATAAAAAAAATTGGTTTTTTTAGATGAAAATTAAATTTAAAAAAAATTAAAATTTCATATATATTTATATATATATATATATAAGGATAAAATTGTAACTTAAAAAAAGTTATCTCGTTGAATGTAATTTGAGATAATGAAATATTTTGAATGTTATTAAATAGGAATGTAATATAATAATACTATTTTGTCTATAATGTAATATAGGAATGTTATAAAAAAATGTCAATATTATCATATAACAATCTGCTAAATGCTGACATTAAATACTAACATCTAGTTAATAGGGTCAATATTACATTATTCCCCTCCATTGAATAGCCTTTTCACATAAAATTGAATTAGGATAATTTTCGTTTGATATCAAATAGAGTATTTATAATTTTAACTTTTTTTTGCATTATTATTTATTTTATTTGGAGTTTAAATTAATTCTTTTATTTTTTTCAATTTAATTATTTAAAAATAAAATATAAAGATTTTTAATTTAATCATCTAATTATTTTTACCAATCAAAGTTGGTGACATGATATAAATCATAAAATCATGTGAATGATAGCTCAATGAACTTGTGTAATTTTTTTTTTTTTTCCAAATCATGTCATTTAAGGAAGCTATTTAAGGAAGAATGACATTTGGGTAAATCTAAATCATTACTTAACACTCTACGTGATTTTTTGTTTATCCTATGTTAGCTAATTTGGTAAATAATCGTGACTTTATTTAATGTAAAGGACCATTGTAATAAAAAAAAAAAGTTATTGAAAGATCAAATTAAAAGTAAAGGTCGCAATGGGGTACGATCGGAGGGAGGGGGTGACCTTCGTCCTCGCAAAGCATTATTCTTTGTTCTCTATTTTCATCCCTTAATTTTTTTTTATTTACATTCTCTATAGGAATTCAAGAATTGTCAGAGTTTTTATCAGGCTTAAAATGTTAATAAATATTTATTAAAATAATAGTATAAATTTTTTATTATATATAAAAGATATTAATAAAAAATACTTAAATCTATCAAAATAATAAAAAATTATAATTTTTAAATTTTTAAATAAAATAAAGAGTCATAAAAGATTATTTTTAAGAATTCTACTATTTTTTTTAATATTTTTAGTTAACAAATAATAAAAAAATTTATAAAAAAAATATTTAAATAAATATATATATATTTAAAATATATATAAAAACTTTTGAGGACGAAGACTCCACAAGACGAGGTTCTTATCAAAGAAAAAATCTCCCATATTCAATTTTTTATATGGGACACTCTTGTAGAGTTCTCCGTTATTAAAGAGTTTTGTTATCTCTAATTAAGAGCATATATGACTAAATTAAAAAGAAAATTTTTAGAGACCAAATTATTAACTTATTTTATTTTATAAGTGCCTTTAATTTTTAGGTTTATCAAGTTAATTGATGTTGAGATAAATTTAATAGTGTTTAAACATTATCCTATGTAATTGATGAATCTAATATTTGTTTGATTTTTCTCTAATATCAGCAATTCATATTAACAATGGAGATAAAGTAAATAGTGGGGTAAAATTCACATAGATATATATCATGTAGTGGTGCCAAAATTTAATAACTTAATTGAATTGATATAAATTATATATATTTAAAATATTAAAATGTTATATCATTGCTGAATAATAATAATTTTTTATTATATTTATTTTTTTCTTTATGATATTCCCACATTGCATTTTATTTTACATTTCATATTATATAATATATAATTTTTAAGAACAATAATTAAGAAAACTCTAAATTTATAATTATAATAATAATAATAATAATAATAATTGTATACCTCAACTCGAATAAGCTTCTCCTGCAAATGTTCAAACAAAAACTGCCAAAAGAAAGTTAATATGGATTAATACATGCAGGCTAGCCTAGTGGTTAGGCAATGGAAAAAAGAATTTATGTACTATTTTTATATTTTTGTTAAAATAGATTAAGTTGTTGAAACTTATATGATCTATAATAAAAAAAAATTTATCATTCACGTTGAAGGTCAGATTCAATGGTGGTCCAATTCATTAACATTACCTAATCAAATTAATTAATAACTTGATTTATATGTAGTCCTTCTTATTTTTGTTATAAAATTCTTCAATCAAAATAAATGATATAAAATTTGTTTAAAAAAGAACTAATCACAGAACAAAATAAATTATATAAATCATACACATATTAATTTTTATAATTTTAATATCTAAAAGATTAAAAATGTAATTGAAAAATTAAAGAGAAAAGTTGTTCTCTTCCCTCTCATCTATTCTTTTTAACTTATATGCATAATTTAAGGATTACTTGGGGTAGTCAAAGAAATAAAAATAAAGTAAGATATTTATCAAGAGTTTAAACTTTGTAGTAAATTAACAAAAAAAAAAAATTAAGGTTATCAAAACAAGGTCTATAAAATTTTGAATTTTGAGAGCCAAACGGAGCTTGGCTCGACTTAATAAATGAATTTAAAATACTGACTTAGCATAATCTTTACAAATTTATCATGATACATGGACTTAAAATAACTTCAAAATGTGTCATTATTTTTGGGTTCAGTCCTTTCTATTTTAGGATTTAAATTAATAAGTTTATTTTGACAACTCTAAAAAGATATATTATAGGAGAAAAATGTTAAATTTAGCGTTAAATGCTAATACAAGAAGTTGGCCCATTTAGAAAAAGAAATTTGATGAAAACATTCATAGGTAGACATGAATAAGGATATATAGAATGAATATGGAAAGTTACAACAATGATTAAAAAGCTTAGCATAGTTAGGTTGATAGATAATTGAGCAAAGCTATAACTTAGTTATGTCTTGGCCTAAATTATCCAATGCAAGAATTCAAGAATTTTTTTGGAGCCAAATCTTTTGAAAAGACTTTTGCAAACTCACCTCTTAAGTTTCTTGACAACTATACACTAATAAATTAACATATCAATTTTGGAGGTTAAGCAATTTATCATCTATACAAGAAAACCCCTCTATCTGTTAATTTTGTGTCATATGCCTCTTATTTAACGTTTTTGTCAAAAAAAAAAGTTAAGTTGTATAATTTACTCTCGTTATTTTTTAAAATTTGACCAAAAATTCTTTCAAACTTTTATTTTATGCAAAACATCATCTTAAAATTTTAATTTTGTGAAAAATACCTCCTCAAAGTTATGTTTAGAAAAAAATATTAATTAATGGAGAGAATATACTCAAACATAAAAAGTCTAACTTTTAAAGTTAAAGAAAATAAATTAATGTTTTTTTTAATTCTACCTTATGTTTTTCTTTTCCTTGATATTACTCCAAAGTTATCATAAGCAAAAGATTAAAAATTATCAACAAAGAGATGTCGTTAATGGGAAATCTATTATGAGTTGCATATATTTAGGAGAACCTTGTTGAGGAAGATATGTACATATATTTAGGAGAATGTACGGTCTTTTAGTGTTGCACTATTCTCTTTCTCTTCAATAAATATTTTCTTTTATCTAAAAGGAGGAGGGAAGGAGGAAAAAAAGTGAGATTTAAAGTATCTTTCACGAATTAAAATCTTTTTATGTAAAAAAATAACATGACATTGTCACAAGAGAAGAGAGATAAATATAAAATAAAAAGATACTATTTACTCATAGTTTTTATTATATAAATGAGACTTATTACTCTATTAATTTTATATTTTTTTTTTCATATAATACCATTATATTATTTTTTATATATAAGAAAATTCAAATTCATCTTTGACTAAGCTTCACAATTTCTATTTCATATCCATTTGGAGGTGTTGAAATACATTATACCTCAAGCTGATTATATTTGGAGCTTTAATATTAATTATCAACTTGTATTTATTATAGAATTTAATTATGATGTAATTAATTATTAAAAGTGGGAAAAATTGACCTTGACATTGTGAACAATTGACTGGGCATCAGGAACATGGGGCTCGAGGGAATATTTTGCAAGAAGAGGCACCAAGGAGGAAATAAATTTTGATCTTTCTTGCTCTGCATCCTGCGACACACAAAGGCCAATTCAAAAAGCATCCTATTTCTTAAAGAAATTATAAAAAAATATAGTGAGATGCATCAAAATTTAGGATTTTGACTCCAACATTTTAGACACAAACTCTCATTGAACAAATTCATTTTTTAAAAATTTTTTAAAAGAATTTTCAAAGTCCTATAAGGACTTGTGATTAAGAGAACTTGAGTTTCAAAGAGTTTGAGTTCCCTGGTCCAAAAGAAAAAAAAAAGTTTGAGTTCTCTTAATCTAAATTCTAAAATTTATACATATTTTGCAATCAAACTATCATGCACATTGACCTACAGAAATATTTAAGAAAAAGTAGTTGTAGATTAAATTATTCCCTTGCTTTTTGGAAGTTTAATTAATTTTTAATTTAATTTTTGAAATTTAAAATTTTCTAATTAAAACTTTATAAATTCAAAAAAAAATTTGGACCATATTATTAAACATTTATTAACATAGTTAAATTTTGTTGACGTAACTAATAATATACTATATTAATACTCAAAATATGTGTAATTAATTTTAAAAAGCATGATAGTAAATGATTGAGTGAAATCCACTCAATGGGTAATTTGTGATGTCATTAAAATGAGTTAACATGAATTATATTTATAATTAGTGATATTAAATTAACTCAATAATGTCTTGACGGAGTTCTCTAATGATATGCATTAACTTAAAATTTCTTTAAAATATAAAAAATTGATTATAAACTTTTTAAATATAAAATTAAAATTAATTAATATTAAATTAAATTCTCAGTCAAGGAAATAAGTTAAGGAAAGAAGTACCTGCAACTCATATGTGAGACGAACATTCTCTTCAATTATGTCCCGTCTGAATGATAGAGCTTTTGATTCTGCATCGACTAGGTTTTGTTGCTGCTTATCAAAGGCCTAGTGGACATAATTCTTATTATGTCTAAGCAAGATAATAGAAAGAAAGAGAAGAAAATTAAAGGTTTTATTAAAATATTTTCATTATTAATATGAAAGAGAATATTAAAAAAATGAATTTTTTTTTTATAATTTGGAAAAAATGTGAAAATTTTGTTTGAACTTTAAATCATTTATAAAGGTCTCCTAAACTTCCAAGACCAAAAAACAAACTCCTCAATTTTCACTCTCTAAGAAATAGGTATTTTTGTCCTTTTCATCCTTAACACTACAATTTTTTTGCAAAATAGGGCAATTATAAAAAATTTTGAAGTAGCAAATAAGAAAAATATTTGTAGTCTATTTTGACCAAATTACTCTTATGTTTATTATTTATATAATTAAATATGTGTTTGACTAATATAAAAAATATTTTTTAAAACTTAAAATAAAATAAATGTATCAATTTTAACTCAAAATAAATAATAATAAAACATCATAATTTTTAAAAATATATTTTATAATAAATTATAATATTTTTAAAAAATTAATAATGCTATTAAAGATACTTTAGCTAAAATAGATAGAATTATAGATTTTTTTAATCTTTTAAGAGAGAGAAATATATATTTTTAAAATAAAATATATATAATTTTGACATCTCTCAAGAAATAAGAACTATAGCAAAATTCAAGCAATTTTTTGATTACATTTTTCCTTATAGTTATAAATTCTCTTGATTTCAGAAGATTTTGAAAGAAAAAAAAATCTTAAACAAGGAAGAGAAAATTTGTTAAACCATCCATTTTCATCCTTCTCTCTCCTTACATTTACTTGCTAAATCCACTCCCTTCTCTTCCCTTATTTAAAAAATTATTACAAGCACGGAAGAAAAATATAAAATTTTTAATTAACTTTCCAAATTCAAATCCTCCCTTTTTTTTTTTTTACTTTCTATTTCCTTCTCTTGCTGTCCTTTCCTACCTCCCAAACGTACCTTTTAAGAAATTAAAACATACCAGACGCATAGCTGCAATGCTCTTTTCCAGAACATATTTTTCATGGCGTGCCTGTGCTTCCAATCATGACACATACAATAATTCGTCACCACCCACTGACAAAAATAATATTGCACAAATATGTTCAATAAACTTTTTTTTTTTTACCTTGATGGAATAATCAACAAGACGCTTCTTTAGTTGCTTGATCTCTTCTTCATATTCACGAATCTTTACAACAAGATCCTAAATTTCACACACAACAACATTAACTAGACTCATAAAATATCAAGCTTATCTCACAAAAGACATGAGATTAATTTACAACAATGACAGTAGTAGAAGTACTAGAAGTACCTGCTTCCTTGGGCTAAAATTAGAACCATTTGATTCAGCCATTGCAATCATCAATCTTGTCTTCTCTCTCTCTCCCTCTATTTGATAACTATAACAAAAAAAATACGTAGTTTCCTATGATTATGTAAATTCTACGATATTGCTCTTAGATATTGGATATATTTACCTAATGATTTCACAGATTGAACAGCTTCATAAGATCCATGACTGATGGAGAAAGAAATGGAGAATCCATAGAATCATCTTTCTTGCAATGATGGGCCTTTTGTTTTATTATCTGTTTGAGACAAAAGAAGAGACTTTATAGTATCAAGGAAGAGAAGTACAAGGGCATAGGACAAGAAGAGATTTCTTTGTTGAGGTTGACATCTTTGACCTCCTATGACGCTACATTGTTTTCTTCTCCCTTATAATTATTATTTCTTCTTTAAAAATCATCGCCGCCTATTTTCTTGCTACTTCCAAGAAATTGAATTACTTCTCGCAGTTGTCCTGTTTACTTTAGGAAACCACCCACTAAGCATGTAGATTTAAATAAACAAATTTAACAAATTCCATTAATAATATTTGTTTGGATGCCATTGAGGCTCAAAAATTTGAATGCCTTATAATTCAAAATATTTATCCCCTAAGGATACATTTGGAAATAAAGAGGAAAAAAAAAATTAAAAAATAATGTATCCCCCCTTTGATTAGATCCTCAATTTTTTAAATTAAAATTATTAAAATTAACCAAAAAAAAAGTAAAAAAATTAATATAAAATTCGAACAAGCTAAACCTACCTTTCATAAAATATAATGACGGTACAAAATGTAGTGCAAAAACTGATTTACATGATAGGATAAAAAAATTTTGAAAAAATGGAATAGGAAGTACGATTACATAAGAAGAGAAATATCCAGCTAAACCTACCTTTGAAAAAATATAAAACAAAACAAAAATTTAGTTTACACACAAAATACACTACTTTCAATGCCCATATTCATTAGCATATTCCACTGACACCATAAAGATCTGCCATGCAGCTTATTTTCCCTTACTTGTTAAAGAACAAACCCTTCTTTTTTCCTCTCTTTTTCTCCCCAGCCTGCAGAAGCCAGAAAGATCAAATTCTTTATATGCGCACTCACTGTTTAGTATTTGATGCTACAAGCAGATAAAGCAGAACACGTCCCAAGAAACTGACATAATCTACGCACTAACACACACACACACACGTATATATAATGCATCAGAACTAGTTATTCTGTAACTGTCAAAATAAATTCGGGGGAGACATTTGGGAATAAACGCCTCTATGCACTAGTATGATATTATCTAGTGTGTCTTCAAGATCCTCCAAGGTCGATATTTATAAGACGAACACGTTTCACTCTACAATAAGAATAAATTACTGTTCCAATGTCTGAAAAATACACCTTATCTTAATTTAGTTTTTGAAAGACCAAAATATTCAATAGCATCCTCTAAAGAATGTTCCTCAAACAATTTATTTCAATTGTTAGTTACATGGATGCCATGTTGGACATGTAATGCTTTTTGGGCATATAAGTTACTGTTTTGGGTTGTAATACTATTTGAGCATAGTAGTTGTTAACAAAATTAAAGATTTTAATCTTTCAAGGACTAAACTAAAACAAGGTGTATCTTTCGAAGATCAAAAGAATAATTTACTCTAATAGCAACCAAAAAAAGAAAAAAAACACTGTTCTTTTAGAAATGACGAGTTATAATATAAAAGTGAACATTTTTTAAGTTAATAAAATTCATAAATTAGCAAAAATAAAACCACTCAAAACATTTGTGTGAAAAGCATAGTTTTGACACAAACTGGAGTTATACTTGCATTGGCGACTGAACTAATGGGTATAATGCAAGACATGATAAGTTAGCAGCATCATCTCCACATGATAACTATGAAATCAATATTAATAACCAGATCATAAATTAAGAGAAAATTTTATACCCTTAGGATGAACAATCTCAATGTGAGCACAATTGTGTCTCTAGAACTGCAAAAGAATACAAAATATCAAAAGCAAAACCAATAAACATTTGAGAAAACAAAGAGATCAGGGAGAGCCTATTACATCTACAACCATTTGAAAATAAATCATAGGGCACTTTATATTTTTTCCATATTATTAAATAAAAGCACACAAGGGTGAGCCTTAGGACAACGGTAAGGTTGCTGCCATATAACTTGATCACGGGTTCAACTCATAAAAACAGTCTACTTACAAGGGTAAGACTGTTTATATTTGATTTCCCTAAACCTCACCTGGTGAGATCCTTGTGCATTGGGCCGCTCTTTATTAAATAAAAACACATGTTCATACTTGAGAAAGAAGGTTTAAGATCCATTTAATGTGTGATACATTTGTTTTTTTCATTTTTAACATATATATGCAGAGTTCAACTATTAGGTCGATTCTCCAGGAGGAAGCATTACTCAAGTCCATGCTGAAATAATTATACGTTAAACATGATCAAATATGCTAGCTACTTATATTGCTTTTGTCAGTTTGTCTTACATTGCTTTTGTCGGTTTGTCTTTTTATTTGAAAAAATCTATATATGTATATAGGGGGTCCTATACAAGACAACTATATGAACGACTTGTCACTTACCCACTGACATCTGTTGAGCTATTTTCTACTCGTAATAGATGCTCAGCACCATTAGAAGTGATTATTATAAACTCTGAAACATGTCCATAAGGAATCAAGACCTACAAAAGGAAACGGAACAGAAGATAAAGAAAATAGCTAAACACTCAAGAATAATCTAATATAAAGTATAAACACATAAGTATACAAACAGTAGTCCAAATTAGTTCACTATAATTATGCTAGCAAGTGTTCGTTGGCCTTCATTAACTACTTTGTAAGCCCTGCGACTGAACTTTTCTAACAAAAAACTACTTCTAAAGAGTGCAGTGATTGAGGAAGAATTCAAGAAGGCCAACAAATGATATTTCTTCAGAAACTCTTCTTGGTTTTCCTAATACCCATCTAGTGAGAAAACTCGGGTCACCAGTCACAAATGAAAGCTTCAAAAAAATCCAACAGCATTCTTCTTCTTTCAGCTTTATAGGTGGAAACTATAATTTTACAAAATGTAAACCAGAATAACAAATATATACCCCTATTAAATACCAAAATTACCATGCTCATTAACAATGTGTATCTTTTACAATGTTAGAACAGGACTTCCCAATTTTATACCCTCCTGCAAGACCGTGACACAATGCTCATTATACCGTGAATGTTGGCACAAAAGGATCAATCATTATTGAACAGGTCAGATTTTGTGTTTTATAAAGAAATAGGTGAAATAGGAAGTACTATGTTTGACTGTATGACTCTTAAGGTTGCCTTTGGTATGTGGATTCTAAATTCCCAAATCGTTGGAAACTTATATATATTTCAGAATGAGATATATGGAAAATTTAAGATTCTCAATTAGAATATGTCATAGCTAATACAGGACTTTCAAATTCTCCACATAAATCAACCCAAATGTCTAATGAATAGATTTCCAACGACTTGGCAGTTGGAACATTAAAATGCACACTTACTAATAGCCAAATAGAATTTTCAATTCCCACAGATGCATCAATAACTTCACACTAACAAAAAGTATTACATAATAATGAGTCATACATTGATGGATGGGGAAAATTTTTCTGCCACTACAACTCCACTTGGTCCACTGTATTTGATACTGTAACCCTCCCTCTTAATGGCCAAAATAGCTGGTTCCCATATATCAAGATACCCAGTCTGTAAAATCAATCCAATAATATTTTGAAGCAGTCTGAACTCTTCATAGAGGATAGTAAAATAAGATATGGCATAATTATAGACAGAGGAAATTTAGAATAAATGAGAAAACTACTTTCATTGAATTACCGAAAGAGAAACTTTGTAAGAAGCATGCCCAGTAAAAAGAGTCTTCTCAATGTAGCTCTGCATTTCAGAATCTGAGAACAGGGGAACAATAACTTAACAAAATACTTTAGGCACTAAACATGTGCAGGCCTAAAACAGGAAGGAAAGGAAAAAAAAAAACCAGTAATGACGCATCCAAAGATAATAAACTGGTTTAGAACAAATTATTTTTTTGGCTTCCTTTTGGCATTCAAAATATTTACAAATGTCTGTCAGACATCCTACATGATTAAAATTGTCTTGTAGATTCTGTTTCTGTTCTTAGGAGGATGTCTAATTCTCCTCTTTGGTTATGTCTTCTTCTGTTATAATTCTCTTAATCAAAATATTTATCCCTTTAATACAAGCAATGCAATAAATACACAAAATTTGAAACTATCTCTCGTTTTCCATATATATTTGTCTCTGCCGACAAGAAAATTCACTTACTCACCATTTGAAACTGTCCAACAACTTTGATGTTAAGATATGCTCTTCAAGGACTAGATCAATGTCAAAATTATTCAAGGGCTTTTACTTAACAACTTAAGCTTTTGACTGAACATGGTCTTTGACTTGGTATTAGAGCTTTTAAGATCAAGTGTTGGAGAAGAAGAAGAAGCTATTTTGGGCTGTGGGCCAATTAAAAAACACCAATCATGGTACAATTACTCACCACAAGTAATCTTTTTGTTATCATTTGCAAAAACCTTGACAGGTTCTCCCTACAATTACAAAGAATGCAAGAGATTTAGTAAGCAATCAGGAAAAAAGATTACCATAATTGAAACATCCAGACTCGGTCAGATCACTTAACCAAGTACTTATTTTCATATACAACTTTTGTGTCTTCCTTCTCTATCAATTTTATGAGCTCATCATCCACTTATTATTTCTTACCCTCGCATTACTTATTTCACAGGTCAGAAATGGGATTTATTTGTAAGACCTTAACACAAAAAGTACAAATTGATGGCATGATGCTAACAACTCTGCTGGAACCCAAACAAAACAGGGTTATTTATGGAATTAGAATAGCAAAACAAGAGCAAAACTGCCACAATGGCAAGGATGCTTTTACACTGAAAACACAGAATATATGCAGAAAACGGTAACTGTGCTAGGCCTAACATCTTGGGATGTGATTATTTAACTGATTCTATTCTTTTATTACTCTTCAGAACCTAATGTCTGCACATACATGCATTTGTGAGCGTGCAAGAGAGAGAGAGAGAGAGAGAGAGAGAGAGAGAGAGAGAGAGAGAGAGAGAGAAAGTAACTCCAGTCAATTATTTTTGAATATTTATACATTTATAAAAAGAAACAGACAAATGGCCGAAGCATATATATATCCTATCAGTATGTAAAGACTCCTGAATATACTTACTCTGGACAATAAAACATAATCTAAGATCATTGATAATTGATAATTGACACTTAGCAACGTAAGTACTTCAATCAAAATTGTCAAGATGGAGATCTCAAGTAGGATTGGCCAAGGGACCATAAAGATCAGATTGAGGATCATATAATCCTAATATGAATAATGCAATTCAAATCTCATCAATATTAATAGCATAAATCATAAGTCTCAAAAGTTATCAAATCACATACATTAACACAGGTTATAAGCCTTAAAAGACATAGCTCAGTAGATTAAAACATAATAATAACATTAATACAATAAAGTTCGGAAGCTTAGTTAAATCCAGTTAAAAACCATTGTCATTATAAATTATCAGTTACATCAATATCATCGCCGCTCACAATTTCTTTCAATCCTGAACCAAAACAAAATCAAAGAAAATGCCCAAAAAACTTTATTCACATCCCATTTATTATCAAAGTCAAGGAGAAAAAGCATAATAACTAATAAAAATTTAGAAAATCTTTATCAAACTGTGGGTGTTGAATTGGTCTTTATCTCATTCCAAACATGTCCATTCATCTCTATCTTTACTTTTGTCTGGTCCTTTAAGGAAACCATGGGAAACCACACAATGGCTGCGCAGCTTCTCCTGTCAAATTGCTGCTGCAAGCTTCTAGTCCCTTTCTTTGAAAATCCAGAACGTAAAGGAAGCTGGAATGAGGAAATCAAGATAAGAGAAGGTAGAAGGAAAAGGGACAATGGCTTCAATGGTTGCTGTACTCAACAAAGCATCAACGGAACAGACCAAAATAGGTCAGTAGGTCACTAATTGGGGGTTTGCAGTACCCCCTCATCCAGAACACCCCACTCTGGGTTGCCAGAACTCTGGCTTCGAAGTTATAATATATATATATATCTATATATATATACATATACATATTAAGTATTGGCCAGGATCGCATAGGATCGTGCAATGGTAAATTCTGGATCACGATCTTGTAAGACTTCAATCCAATGTATGATCAAGATCGATTTCCAGAGGTGGGATTTTAGATCATACAACCCTACAATCTAAATCATATCTTGACAACCTTGGTTTCAATGCTAAGAAGTCAATGAACCATACAGCCACCAAAATTCAAGTATCTTTATTCATACAAGCATATAACTGTCTCCACAATCAGTGAGAAAAAATACCTTGCGCTTCCTGTTATCCAGAGGCTGAACTTCAATGGCAAGGTATTTATCAACATCGTCAGCAGTGACAAGATAGGTGGGTTGCTTTGCCTCTATATTTTAGGACACAGGATTAATGATTCAAGCCTTCTTGTAAGGAATGAACAAAAGGAGAACATAATCTTGAATAAGTAAGAAAATACCATCAATATAATTAACAGATCCATCTTCCATATGCCGAATCCACTGGAAATCAAACAACAGGAGACACAAAAGGCAGCCTCAAGTGAGTGCAACAGTAATCTAACATGAAAATCTATTAGGTTTAAGAAAAATGGTAAAAATAGGGCAACAAGTTTCAAATCATAGAGGGATATAGTACACCTCAAAATTACAACTAGTGGTGCCATTGATAGAGTATCCACACGCCTGAAGTTCCCTCCCAGGAAAGGCTTCTCCTGAAATTTGCAGACCCTCTATAGCTGGTAATGGATCATCATCTGCAGCTGCACAATGTACATACTCAATGTGATATAACCAACATTAACGGATTGACTAATAAATGAAGCTGAAAAAACCATTATTTCTTACCCTCAGAAAATGAAGAAGAAGGTTCTTCAAGAACTGGTGCTAGATGATAAGGAGAATAAGAGGAACTTGGATCATCAGCAGTGGTTGTATAAGTAGAATTGCCTGAACTCCAGTTAGCAGAAGTATCTCTTTCATTGTGGTTTCCATCTCCATCATGATCATCCCCTTCACTGTTGCTCACAGGGTCACGAAATGTGACCTGCTTGTTAGTTGTTTCCTCACCATAATGTGCAGGATGAACAGCACCCTGAGTAACTACAAGCTGGTTGGCAATATCATGGGTTGAATTCCTGTCAAATAGCCAGTACACAATTGTGCACAGATGCCCTTCTTTATAAACAAATCAAGACATTTACAACCCAAAAAAGCATATATTAAATATTTATTAATCATAAGTTATTACTGGTTATACTTTCATAGAACTCAAATATAAATCTGTCCACAACCTTCAGGTGGTGAATATGAGAACCAATAACAAAGCAGATAAAGTAAAAGAGAAAGAAATCATCTAAATTACATTTTTTTCTCTCTTTTTACCACCATAAGATTAGGGTGTTCTCAAATAGGAAGAGATAGAAACCAAGACATATTGAGAGTAGTTCTGTTTAAAACAAAAAGCGTAATGACAACCAGCAATAGACCACCAAAGGTTACAGGGGCTACAAAATACATCTAAGTTATCTCAATATTTGTTTTATCTCAATCAAACAGGAATTCATATCTTCAGGCGATCTGTACAAAATTCTTTCATGAGAAACAATTGCCCGAGCAAATCAGCATCAGATATGCAAGAATGACTGACAAGCTTATCCAGAGCAGATTATCTCCAACAGTGATACTCAAACCTTTTCCATATTCATAAGGGAAAAAAGACATCAAAATCTACATTTGAACACATTTTCATAAAATGTGATGTTCTCAACCAACTTGAAACTTACCAAGACTATCAGAAGATTAGTTACATCATCATTTGTTCAGGCAATGATGGGAGAAAGGAAAAATGTGAATCTTAAATACTCTATACACTGAACATCGTAAAGACAATGATTTCCAATTTTACTGCATAAAATCGCCCATCTGTTATGAATAAGACCAAGCAGTGTCGACTAATTTTAACATGTAAAGCTTATTCACATGTCAAATAATCAAGACCACTTTAACAGAGATTCCATGAAAACAGAACCCACCAATACATTCAGTTCAGAGTAGCAGTCTCCATTTGACCAGGCTCACCTGCTTGCAAGAGGTGAATATCTTCCTAATACATCAGCATCTACATTCTTTGCTACACCAAATCCCAAACCGGTCTGATGGTGACCCAATATATCCAAATCATTGCCTGTCTGACCATCAACAGAGACCTGAGTCTTCACTTGGGAATACATGGGCTGAGGTACCAGTTCAAACCCATCTTTATTCTGGAAGGAAAATATATATGCAACTTAGAATTTTATTATAGTTTGTTGCTTAATAAGGGAAAGAAACAAAACGACACTATGAGCATACTGAAGAAGTTGCCAATCCTGCCCCAATCGAATGAGATGGTGATTGTGAGGAAAAATTTGCATGGTTCATATCTGAACGCAAAGGCACTAGTTGATATTGTGACTCTTTTAGCTTCGACTGCAACAGATCAGATATAGGCAATAAACACAATTACTCTATCTAAAGGAAAAATATAAATCTTAGGATTTTTACAAGAATACAGTCCACATAAACTTTAGTATCAATTGTAACAAATTATCTGAAGATCAAATCCTAATATACTGTACACAGGAATTCAGGTCATCCAAGTATCTGCTCGACATACCTCAGTGAGAATAAGTTTTTCCTGCAAATGTTTAAACAAAACCTGCCAAAAAGAAGAATTTACTATGAACCCATGCAGGTGATTTCTTAAACTTCAGATACAGAGGGAAATCCTCCAGTATCACCTTATATACTTAAATACTACTTCAATAGACTAATCCTTTGAAGATAATAAAAACAACTGCTTGAGAAAACAATGTGTTACTGCAAAACTTTAGTTGACTTCATCAAGATCTACGCATAAATAAAAATAATAATAATAATAATAATAAATAAAAGATAGAAATATATATATCACCATATTATATTATGGTTGCAAAATGCCATACAAACCTACATAGTTTCCAAAAAAATATAAAAATAAAACTGGCTTATACAAAGGGACCTTCAATAATGAGTGCTAATATAGAGTTTTAGAGGTCAAAAGGAAAGCTAGATTTCAATATTAATGTGCTAAAACTACTGCTAAATAGCAAATTTACAGATTTTGTATGCCTAAGGTTAGCCTTTTACAAAGCCAGAACAGAGGAGAAAGTACAAAGGGGAATTATAATACCATAAATGATAATATCATGATGAAGTGGAGATTAGAGATGAGAGAAAGAAAAATGAAATAAAAATGCAGAGAAAAACACAGTCAACAAACCTCAAAACACAGATGCTTAAATCAAATTTAAATTCTAACTCTGCCAAATCAGAAATTTAAAAGGGCATAGTTATGCACTGTACCTAAGACTAATGATCCCCAAAATAAATTCATTGCTGTCAGGAAAAAGAATCAACTTCTTGAAACAAAGATCACATAAAATCCTAAAAAAATAACACAAAGTGAGACAAACCATTGGACCCAGCCAGGCAAAACAAACATAGACAAACACCAAAAGATGCTTTAATTCAGTTAAACTATCAGCTAACTTGAACTATCAACCATGCAAATTTTTGTTTTAACACAAATTATCTACCCAAGGATATTTTCCTTTCTGGAAAAATCTTTGGCTTCTGAAGAGTCTGAAATTTGTGCAACCAGCTGTGAGTGCTATATTTTTAGAACATCGTCACCTTTTCCTATATCCCAATTCCTAGTAGTTAAGTAGATCATTGCCCCAACATGATGTCTGAATTTTAGAGTTTTTTTTTCCTGTGTCATCATTTCATAGAAATTGGAAAATTCCAGCTAAAAAAAGAGCCTACTAATCAATTGGAAAATTCTAGCCTAGCACAATCACTATATCTTTTCACTAAAAGAAGAAATTAATCACCAATGAGCTTATAGTTCACATGGCACCTGCCTTGATCTTAAAGATGGAGGTGAGCTTGATGTTAAAGGTTTGATCCTTACAGCCCTACCCATGCCTGTTTCCCCACCCCCTTTTCCCAAGGCATTGTGCCGCCCTTGTAAACAAAACAAGAAACCAAAAAAAAGCAGAAATCTATTTGAAGAGAAAAGTGTCGATACATATAATAAGATTAAATATCCTTGAAAAATGAGATGTCATTGAATATCTATTATGGGTACCCCTTTAAAGACATTAAAATCAGAATCCAGAAGAAAAGGAAGAAAATATTTAAATAGTCATGCACTATTCTCTCTCTCGATCTCTTAAATAAATATTCTCTTTAATCTCATTGAAGAAGTAGCCATATAAAAGACAATTACAGGGTATCTTTGACTATCCTTCACAATTACTATTTCATATCCAAATTTTCCTCTTTGATGAACCCACTGGTGGAAGGTGGTTATATGAAAATGCTGAAATAACGTATACTTTATGAACATTTTATTTGTAAGTGAAAATTCAAATACATATAGAAAGATAGCAGCATTATTTCAAATTAACAAAAGCAGAACAAGGTTGACCTTGACATTGCTGACAATTGACTGGGCATCAGGAACAGGGGGCTGCAGGGAGTATTCGGATAGAAGAGGCAGCAAGGATGAAACAAAGGTTGATCTTTCTTGCTGTGCATCCTGACAGAAGAAAAGGGACAACTTAAAAATTCATTCCAACTATTCCAGAAAAACCCAAAGGAACATGATACCAGCCACAGAGATGCATTAAAAATTATACACATTGTTCAACCAAGCTCCCATGCACAATTTAACATGCACCAATAAATAGAAAAATATGTAGGAAAAAAATACCTGCAGCGCATATGTGAGACGAATATTTTCTTCAATTATGTCCTGTCTGTATGATAAAGCTTTTGATGCTGCATCTACTAGGTCTTGTTGCTGCTGATCAAAGGCCTAATGGCATGATTACAAATAACATTAAGAGTACAATTCCATTCAAATCAAAGGAAAAAGAAGGAAAGCAAAGATGCTAAGGAAATTAAATTAGGAAATCAAAAAGATTTCATGCATACCAGGCGCATATATGCAATGCGTTTTTCCAAAAGATATTTTTCATTCCGTATTTGTGCTTCCTATTGTAACAGAAACAATTGGTCACCCCTGACATGACATGATTATGAATGAAAGCTAAATATTTATTATCACCAGCTATAAGAATATATAAATCCTTTACCTTGATGGAGTAATCTGCAAGTCGTTTTCTTAGTTGTATGATCTCTTCTTCATGTTCCCGAATCTTCATGGCAAGATCCTAAATGGATACAACTTTAGGCCATAAATATGACACTCTGACAAAAGATGAGATTTTAGAAAAATGTGACAGTACCTGCTTCCATAGGCTATTAGAATTGTTCATTTCAGCCATTGGCATCAATCCTTGTCCAGAAGAATTAAATTGTGGATCATGGTCTCCTTCTATTTGATGCCTACAACAAAAACACAGTTTTCTATAATTACATAAATTCTTCTTAGATAATACCTATGAGGAATGAAGAAGAGATGAGATGCAGTTCTAGCAAAATAATTGACATTTCACAGCAACATACCTGCTTGGCGAGATCGAACTTGCAGATAATGGAGACGACTGAGAGGGACCAGCATTATCAGTGGGTAGCTGATCATTTGGGTGTACTCTCAACGTTCCATTTAATTTACTGCTCTCATAATATCTTTCTGCATTGCTTCTGGCTGCATCATCTTTATGTTTTAGATATGGAGGACAATTAGTTTACTAGATAGATCAGCTAGGTAAGATTTATCCATACCTGTAAGCATATCTTCTTGATTACCTAATGATGTAACTGATTGACGAGCTTCAAAAGATCCATGACTCTGCTCATCCCATGGAGCAACAGATCGAGGTCTTTGATCCATTGAACCATCTTGCTTCTGTCAAAAAAAAACAGACTTGCACTGATTTATTTTGTTGTTTTTTTTTAATTGTTATTGTTAAGGAGGGATTGCATTTGTGATAAAAGAAGAAATTTTATAGAAAAGTACAAAGGTATAGGAGAAGGTGTTCTCTTGAAAGATATTTTATATTCATTGCTATACAGGATATTTTATACTCCTTTGAACCTAGTTTTCCTCTCTGTAATAATATTTATCGATAAAACAACAAAAAATGTGCAGAATTTCCCATTTCAATCATCATGAGAATAAATTGTTCATCAAAATGAGCAAATGACAAAATTTCTAAACTTCACCCATGGAACTATGGTGATTCTAGGAGCAGACACATTAATTTTGTGCATGAAGCACAAAATCCACTTCCTTATCTGCAAATTTCTATTACTTCAATTACTCAGAAATAAGTACTTCTTTATAAAATCAACTCCCACTTGGTAATGGTATGAGTTTCAAGGCATGCTTTGACAATTCATCATTGCCTACTTTCTTGCTCTCTTGAAGAAGTTGAATTAATGACCCTGAGATATCAAAATGTTGAAAGGAATTCTCAGGTTATACTATTCAAACACAAAGATCTTCAACCTTCCATATCTATTGAGAAAAATAAGAGGGCATGGTTTATCCATCCTCCAGTCTGCTACAAGGAAGCTAAATGACTAAGTTGAAACACTCAGCAACAGAGTTGATAAACATCAAACTTAAAGTGGAAAAAGGGAAGAATCAAAGTAACTCTTTTACAATCAAATCCTACCATTACTAATTTTACCCATTATTTTCCATTTTTTTCCCTAAATTGTTCACATTCTTGTATGTCAATAATTTCCCTTCAAAAATTTCCCATTTATTAGTTTAATCTTCCAATATATACTCATTGAGAGTGTCTAATGACTCTAATCATCGTTTATTCAACAGTATAAACTGTCTAAACTTCAATCAATATTTAAAAATCATTACTATGAACTACTTTGATAAAATTAGTTTTACTAGGAACAGAGAATTGTGAAATTACAAAGCTGGAGAACAACACTTTAACACAGAACACACTAATCTTGAGAAAGCTAAGGTGTAAAAGTGAGTTGTCCAAACTATCAATATTCTGGTTTACTCACAAGTATGGGGCTGACTGTTATATTTCAAAAATCTTACTAGGTCACAATCAATAAAGCATAGACACTAACTCAGACATGAACAAATTGATATGTCAAACTTCAAAATATATCGAACACAACACAACAAAGCATATATATATATTAAACTTTCTATCAGTGATATACTTCTAGACTAAAAAAACCACTGGCACTATTCTATATTCAAAGTATCTTTATATTTTTACTTTCTAAATCAAATCTACTACATCAAAAGTTGTTACTACATATTATTAAAATTTAGGGAATAACTTTAATTATCTCTTCAAGACAGGTTCTCTAGTCTTTCATTCTACTTTTTTTTTTGTCCTTTTTCCTCTTTAAGGTCATCCCATGCTCGAGCTATGTTCTGCTCAAGTACCAGCAGTGTTCAACACGTCCAAACCAAAAAAATAAATAAATAAATAATAATAATAATTCTTTTTATTCTAACACATCCATTGTGTGTGTTAGATGCATGTCAATTGTTTATTGTGGTAGTGTCGGTGTCAAACACTCAACATGGCTGAAGAGAGTCGTGTCCATGCTTTATACAATATCTGGGGTTATGAGAAGTTAGAACTAGATGTTTCTCTAGTTAACTTTAATACTTTATAGTTTACATTTTCAGTGCTACTGTCCAAACCAAAATCCAAAGGGGATTAAATAATTTTCATATTTCCAGAGTTTCGATTGAATTTGGGGCTTGGGTTATTTAAGTGTTATAGCGTTTTGCTTTGATATTGAAGCTTCCCTTATGGGCTTAATAAATGTAGAGTCTCAATTTTACAGGATTAGAATATATTCCTAATTCTTCTAGGATAAGTTATTGGACGTCTACTTAAGCTTCTGTAATACTTTCTTTGAGTAGATAATCAGATTTATGAATTACTGCAGCAAATTTCTCTTCTTTGTTCGTGTGATGTAATCAAACCCTAAGTTTGATGCCTAGGTTTATTTTCTTCTTATCTACTACCACATTTACTTTAATTTAATCAACTTGTCAGGACACGTTTCTTTGGCTGACTTAATTCAAATTTCATCCCCATCAATTATCTAGTTTATCTTAATGAATTTGCCCTAAAGCCCATCAATGATCAAACCCAAAAAACTATTACCCCAGTATTGTTCACATCACCGAAACAGCCACCAATTCAACCCTATGATCCATTCTATTTCCTCCAAGACCACTCCTGCCTTTACCTGCCTAAACTATTTAAATTGCTCAAGAAAATCCTAGCCGTAACTCATTAAATCTTAATAATTCCATTGTTCTCCATCAGGCTTCCTCCTACAAATACAAAAAGACCAAAGAAGCCAAAACAATTAATTAGGCCAATGAGTCCTCCAATCTCCTTGAATGGCAGCCAACAAAACCCTCCAAACACTGATTGGCCAGACAATGCTCAAGGCCCAAATAAAAGGTCCATGCCACAGGAGTGAGAGAGGAATAAACTTGCCTAGAAATTGTAGCTTTACATTCATAGGCAAAGCTCATCAGAAGACAATCAAGTAATCAAAAAGAAATATTTCCCTTAGTAGTTCTTAGCTTTCTAATAAGAGGAGGAAAAAACGCGTTGCGCGAATGAGGCATTGACAGTAGACTTGAGTGCTTAGCATTACATCCATCAAATTGAAGCCCATGATTGTTTCTTATCATCCTAATCCAGGGCAAATCCAATTAAAGGAAAGACCACATCAAAGTTTCCCTTCCAAGGAAATAATTTTAGACACCCTATTACCAAGACCAAATCCCACTTTCCTTCTAAGCTTCAAACAAAACTAAATAAATAATAATTCCTTTTATTATACTCATCTCTAGTACAAAAGAAATACCTCATAAATTATAATCCCCGGAATTTTATAACTATAATTGCCATCAAACATGCAAATTATAATAAAATTAAAACAGAAAGCATTTAAGAAGGAGCAGCTAGAGATGGATTTTTGTTTTATTAAAAGCACTACCAGTACTACCATGTAAACCAACTCAAAGCTCACCCATTTTGTGCCAATAACGTTATCAAGCTGTCTATGAAAGGATAGAACCAATGTAGTTAAAGGCGCTGAGGCCAGACACCAGTGGCCTCAACCCCTCTTGCTGATTGGGAGGGTCCTCCTTCATTCAGGCACTTGCTTGGCACTTTCTGATGGATACAAGGCGCTCACTTCAGGAGCCTTGCTTAGACTAGGTTTAATTTAGATAGATAGAATCCTAAAAGCCCACTCAATAACTCATAATTATCAGGTTAAGTATTTAAACATGGGAAAACCCATAAAACCCAGCCTAATAACTCATAATGGGGCCCTAGTGCCCTTCTCTGCTATTTTATTTACTCTGTAAATCTGTTATGCTTTCAGAATTCGGCCAAACCTTCTCTCTTCCAAACTCTTCGTCCTTCAAAACTTCTCATTATATGATTATTATGATTTAATAGTTAACTTATATCTCAAATGTTATTGTTATCACAACAGCATATTTATTTATTTTCAATATCTGTAGCATTCTTTCAGCTTTCTTTTTTTCTAATTTTAGCACCTTGCTTCGCTGGGCAAGCACTTATCTAGCACCTCTTGCCTCAGGGCACTAGGGGGTCTAGCACCTTAACAGTGCCTTTCGCATTTGACTATCTTGAATAGAACATAAACACACAGAGGGTACAAGCACATTGTCATGTTGATTATTTATTGAGCCTTTCACTTTCAAAATCACTTTTACAATCTAGACTGTCCAAAAAGTAAAATCCTGGCTCTCCTCTGATGCTCTGATCTAGAAATGTCAAAAAGGATTGAGTCCATCGAATTAGGCCCACAATCAACCATATCCAGCCCACCAAACTGGGTGGGCCATTCCTATAGGCTGAAAATTTTTTTATTAAAAAGTAATTAAATTTCAAAAAGTTAACTATCTGCCTTGCCAATCAATAAGGTATTCTTAATTTTTTAACAATTGTTAGCTTTAATTATGATATTTCGCATAACAAATCATTTAAGAAAATTTATAACTTTTTTTTGGATGTGCTGGCCCACCTAACCCTCAGACCTCTTTGAAATAGGTTTGGCAACTCTTAAAATAGGACCTGTCAAACCCACTAAAGTGTCAGGTCAATATGGACTGAGCTATGCCAGGCTGCCCATTTGACTCCTCTATTCCTGGCCTTGTTCTCAAATATTAGGCGGATGCTAAGTTTGAGACATGGACATCTTGAAATTCAACTAATATTCATCTCCAATAAAATTGTTTCAGTTACCAACTCTAAGCTTTTCTTTTAGGAGAAAAAATAATTTATTAAAGAGGAGACAAAATACAAAGAAATTACAAGAATAGAGGACAGGCGATCCTCTGAAAGCAAAAGGAAAAAACTCCAAGCCTAATAAATCAGTTTTGATTCAATGAGGGGTAAAAAATATAGAGAAAGAAAAGTATCCCAAAAGAAATGGGCAAAAAGAAAAATTAATCACATGTAAAAATTTTAACCATAATTATTCATTTTTTTAAATCATAAATAACCAAGATGCAAGAAATCTTAAGCAGCACTTACATATTTTTCTAGTTCCTGAATTTTTCTTTGAAGTTCAGACCTAAGCCGGTTATTCTCTTCCACCTGCCAAAAGCAACATATCGCAGCCTCAGTATCCTCTCCAAAAGGGCTTGAAGCCTTGAACTTTAGATACCACCATTTATGGAACAAAGGTAAACCAGTTTACTGCAAACGCATTAAAGAAGAATTCTTCTCCTAAGCCTGGGATGAACTACCAAGGCTATCATATACAAGTCAGAAATTATAAAACCAATTCAAATGCCTAGCTCTACTGCTAAAGCTTCCTAGTGTTTAATGAATAAAAACGCGAAGACTAAAATAACTTATTCATTTAGCCTTTTCGTCGGTAAAAATTCACTTCCAAATGACTTTAGCAGGCATGTCAGCAATAGTGTGCCAACCTAGTACAATAGTGAATTACATGATTAAATAGGTCAACATTACTTATGAAACCAAAAATCACCAAAGATCTCTGAACCAATTTCACCGGCAAAATGTTAAGCATACCATTTCACGTTCAATTATTAACGAAAGTGCCCAAAAATCTTAAACAAAGCATGTGCTGAAACGAAAGTACCTGTTGCTTAATGGTGGCCTCCGCCGCTTCAACGGCCTTCATGACCTGATACAAGCTGTCGTTGTTGCTAGAAGTGGGGTTAGGCTGATCATGCGATTGATCATGTTGTTGACCATGCTGGTTAACACCCAACCCGGAGAATTTCTCAGCCAATTTCGCATCATAACCATTCTCCATGCCCTTCTCCTACAATCCCCCAATAGTAACCGACCAACACGACACGTAAATCAATCAGCTCCGACCCTTTCAACCGAATCAAATACAATTTATAGGTCTAAAAATGAGATTCTCGTCATCGAAACACCCGTTCATCACTTTTCACTCACCCTTATAGCCACTAATACTTCACCGGAAATCGTTACAAACTATTACCACTATGCATGTTCTTTTCAATCATATGCAAACTTGAGCAGCATCAGTTAATCGGAGATTAGGGAAAATAAATGAGAACTGATAATTGGAGCTAAAATGAAAACAGAATCGAATTGAGATTTTGAGCAAAGGAATCGATAAATTTAAATTGGAACGGAATAAAATGGAGAGTTCGAAACCCTAATAAGCAATAAAAAAACCGAGAGCTTAGGGAAAAGACTAAAGAAGAGTGACGAAATATGATGAAAGAACGAATTAACAGTGACTGTGCGTGTGTGTTGAGGTATAGTCAAGTGCGTGTGGATCATTGTTGGAATCATAGGACTAACTTGCCTTGTCGTCTATTTTATCTTATATTTTTAATTTTATTAAATATAAACTCTCTTGACTTTTCTTTTCTTTTTTTTACAAATTAAAAGTAATATTGTGAATTAACAATTTTTTAAATTTTTTTACAGATATTTTTATTAAAAATAATTTTATTTAAAATGCTATCAAAATATTAAATATAATTACTTTTTTAACAAGTATTAAAATTTTAATTTGTCACATTATAAAAAAATAATTTTTTATTAGGTTTATTGGTTAGAATTAACAATTTAATTTTAATTTTAATATCTAAATTATAAAATAAAACATTAATTTTATGAATTAATTAAAATTAACATTTTAAAATTAAAAATTTAAAAAGCCGTAAATGCATGCTAGGCAAATAGAAAATATAAGGTTCATATGATTTTTATACAAAAGTTTTATAAATTTTGTAATAGTGTAAGGACTAAAGTATTATATTTTATAAATTTGACTAACAAATTTATTGGTAGTTTGTTATCTTTTTTTTTTTTAATTTTGACTTTCTCTCACTCCCTTTCATTATTATAATTCCATTTTTTTTTTCTCCACAAATTTAAAGCTTTAGAAGAACATGGAAATTACCATCATCACTTCTTGGAGTGAAGTACAATCTACGTCTCCAAGTTTTATCTTTTTCCTATATTAACATCAATCATATGGTTACATTTGTTCGTTGATGTCTGTATCATCATCTTATTTAGTTATTTTGACAAGATTTACTTAACAGGTATGTAATTTTTTTAAATTCGTTTTACTTTTACCATATAAATTTATTCTTATGTTGAATTACATGAGTGTTTAAAAAATAAAATAAAATAATAACATTAATAATAATAATACCGTCAAACTTTTAATCTTTCAAATGACATTCAATTTTGATGCTGTAAGTACAGTTAGGTTTTATTTTGAAGGCTAAATTTATTGCCTTTATATAATAATAAGAGTAAATTAATAATTTAATTCTTAAAATATTATTTGATCTTTTAAAGATAAAATTTTTTTATTTTTTTATTTAAAAATTTTCTTCCAATCAAAATAATTCTTTTTTTAGGTAAACTTTTTTCAATTAACAAATAGATTAAAGCTAATTTTTGTCTCAATTTTGTTTTTTAATCTTTATTAACTGATAGCAATTTTTTCTTCTCTTCAAATATCATAATTACATAAAAAGTTCAAATATAATGACTCTAATTAAAACATAACTAAGTTGGCATAAAAGGTAAAGACAAAGCTTTGACCATGTAAAACATCAAATTAAATATGTTCATAAGTTCAAAGGGTACGTGGGGACTATTTAGGAGACTGATTAGTGTCTCATATGAACTCTTTGAACGACTTTTTTCATGTTTTGGCAACAATAATTTTACGTAAGTTCCATATATGATTATGCTATTAGTAATATATATATTGACAGCATTTAGATGCAAAAAGATATAACATCATTTAATAAAAATAAGGATCAAAATTTTAAAAAAATTAAAATTTTATACAAAGTAAATAAACAAAAAAGAAGTCCTAATAGCCATTAACTTGTTTTAGTGTTATTTTCTCCCAAAAGAACATCGTGTAAACAATTTTTACCAAGCTACTTAAGTAATTGTCAAGATTAGACAAATGTCACTTATGAATTAATTGCTACAAATTAAGACTCTCGTTTACTACTAGGGAGGGATTTTTCAAGCACAATGACTAATTTAATTGAAAAAATATCTTTTAAAAAATAAATTATTAGGTTTTATCTTTGAGCAACCATATTAAGGAAAGAGTAATTTCTCAATAACAAAATCATTAATTTATTGTGATAATACTAAAACGAATCTTTCTATATATATTTTCCATCTATGTATACACAGAAAACAGTTCAGGCTAGTTAACATATAAGCGAATTACATAAAAACCTGCTTTGCAATCTTTCCCACCTTTCACGTCTTTAAATTGTTGCACGTTTATAATTGATGATTTGCCTTTTTGGTGTTTTACTTTGCTATTTAAACATATGTAATAGACTCATTTAACATTACGTTTGGGATTTTTTGGAAGATGGGAAAGGAGAATAAAAACATCTAATTACCCTGTTGGGATACGTTAGTAAATATGACGAAAAAATTTTCCTTTTCCATAAAAAATGTAATTAGACTGATATATGATGATGTATATTTAATTCACTAAAGCAAAATATTTTGAATACTTATCTTTAAAAATAATTGAGAATTAAAATGAAAACAACTTAAGTCACAAAATCAGATATCATTTTCAGTTAAAAAAGGAAGAATCCTAAAAAGAAAATTATCCAAATGTCCTAAAAGGGATAATTACTTTATACTTTCTAATATAAATTATCAATATTCAAAAATTTATTAAATTTTAATTAATTTAGTTTTATTTATTAAAATTTTATAATAAAAATTAAATTTTCTTATTGAACATATTTATATGCTAGATTTAAATTTAAATTTTTATTTAAAAAATAAAATATTTATTACCTTGACCCAAAAATGCTAATACTTCGTAATTCAAAGCTGCTTTTGTGAGACACATGTACACAAAGAAAGTGCAGACAATTATTGTAAGAACTAGATTTATATATAATTTTTTATATTTTTATTATCAAATTCTTAAATTAAAATAAAATATGTTAATTTTTTAAAAAATAATTATTTAAGAAATAATTATATAAATCATATACGTATTTATAATAAATATATAAAAATTATAATCATTTTTTCATGCGACTAGTTGTCTTTACCCTCAAATTAGTGTCCCTATTAAATATTCATAATAATGATGTCATTTTACACTTACACTCTCCATCAAACATTTACTCCTTCACTCTCCATCAAACATTTACTCCTTCACTCTCCTTATCATATATAGGTTGATACACTTATTTATGAAGCTTTATCTTATATAATATAGTATTGTCATATGAAACCTAAAATGAAACATCTTTGTGAACCCCCAAGCCCGTTTCCTCTCTTCAACAGTCGCTTAACTCTCAGGATGGCCAATGGACAGTCAACAAAATTTTGATGTCAATATAAAGGATAATAACATTGCCTAAGCTTCATTTAGAGACATGCTCCTTGGTCAAAAAGGTTAAAAACCATCTATCCCAAAGGACTTGATTAAGAAGAATTTGGTGAGAATTGAATATGTTGATGGCAACCCTGCTCTATCTAGTGTGATTGTTGCTGACAATATTATGGAGGAATTGTTTAAAGCATGGGAGAACACCATTATTTTGAAGCTCTTAAGTGGAGAAGTGAGTTACTAATATCTACTTGAGAGATTTAAAAAACTTCGGAGACCTCATGTACAGATAGAGATGGTAGATATGGGACATGCATATTTCCAAATTCAATTTAGTGATGTTGATGATGTACTTATTGACTATGTCGATAGCCCTTGGGTAATTTTTTATCACTATCTCACAACGAGACAATGGTCACCAAATTTTCAACCTTCCACTACCAGTATTAACAAAACTCTGGCATAGGTTCGATTTCCAGAATTAAATATGGTATATTATGAAGAAAATGTTCTTGTGGCCATTTCTTCTACAATTGGAAACCTTATAAGAGTAAACCAAAATACTCTAAATGCTGCAAGAGGAAGGTTTGCTTGAGTTTGTGTGGGAATTGATCTCAATAAGCCTCTTGTTGGAAAGATTAAGAGTGGTGGAAATTGGATGAAAATTGAATACAAGAGTCTTCATGATCTGTGTATCAAGTGTGGCACCTATGGACACAAACCAAGCCAATGCCCCTAGAAACAACTGAGTCGCCGCCACTGGCGGCAGTCGGTAATAGTCAAAAACTGATGAAAAACACAATGGCAGCCCCTTTAGGCAACAACCCGATTCATGCAGATCGTAGCAAGACTCCAGTGGATACTTTAGGTGTTGGGTGATTGGATGGTTGAGTCAAAAAGGAAAAATCAAACTAGGGAAAAGGATGAAGATTTGGAAGGAAATCATGGGAAAAATCAAGTCAACCTTGTTACCATTCTTCGGTCAATGCAAGCAGAATTAAATGATAAGGATACCATTCCTTACAAATCTCAACAAATGAGAAATGTGGGAAAGAAAGATGCTATTGAAACGGCAAGAATAAAGGCAGAGAACAGACAATGAGGGACATGTGAACCATACAAAACCTTCTAGCCTTCCTTCACATGAAAATCACAAAACTGCCACTCCTAGTACTAGGCCTTCTAACAATAATGTCTTAGCCAATAGCAAGCCTAAACCCAATCATAACACAAAGCAAATGGAGACCAATTCCATCATGGACGACCCAGACGTTAATAATGCCCATTCCGTGCCTCACCAAGCCAATCAGTCTTGAACTCCGGGTTGCTACATGAAAAAGGATGTTCTTAATTTTATTTTTATAGGAATCTATGAAACCCAACGCCCAAACCACATCATAAACTTAAATGACTCTCCCAATTGGACTAGTAACCCCCTAGCAGATGACATGAGTCAACCTAGCACTAGCATACTCGACAATATGGAGGAAGATGGATTTGGTAAAATGATTTTTGAGGAGACTCAAATTGAAACAACCTCTTTATGATTGATATGATTTTTATTTATTATATCCTCCTTTTCTATATATATTTTTGTATAATGATTCACTTCCAAATTTTATCTTTAATTTCTTGGAATATTCATGGTGCAAGGAACAAAGTGGCTAAGAGACACTTAAAAAAAGCTTATTATCAACCATAGACCTTCAATTCTTTGCATTATGGAAATAAATATTCCTTTCTCTAATAATCATGATTTTTGGAGGAACCTCCAGTACCATCCTATAGCTATTAGTGATGCTAATGGCTAATCGGGTGGCATATGTGTCCTCTCTTCTTATAATAATATTACTTTTCATACTATTGACATTAATAGACAATGCATCACAATTTCTTTATCCAAAAATAATGCTAATTGGTTTCTTTTTGCTCTATATGCTAGTTTATGTCTTGTGATTAGAAGTGTCAAAATGGACTAGTCTAGTCCTAAATTTATGTGGGATAATAAGGGTAATGGTAAAGGTTTTCACCTTATCAACTAGGAAACCCTTATAACTCCTAATAATAATGGTGGGCTTGGTATTAAAGAAGCTAGATCTATGAATACTTCTCTCTTAGGAAAACTAGTCTGGGGTATGCTTCATGGGAAAGATAAAATCTGGGTTAAATTATTTGAGAATCAGTACTTGAAAAATGTGTCCATGCGACTATAAATGTAATGTTATCGATTCTTATATTTGGAAAGGCATTGTGAAAGCTACTCATAATCTCAAATATGGTTTCAAATTTAGAAGTGGTGATGGCACGAAAGTTAACTTCTAGTTAGATGTTTGGGTTGGAGATGAGTCTCTTATAAATTTACTAGACCCCCATATTGATTTCATGATTGATACTAATGTGCAGGTTAGTGACTTCATGGTCAATGGTAGCTAGTTCTTAAATCAAGTTATTTAGCACCTCCCCAAAGATATAGTTACAGAGATCATGAGCATCCCTTTGGCTTCTAACTCTTTAGTCCTGGACTTCATCTCTTGGTCTAAAGAAAACTCGGGTAAGTACTTTACCAAGTCAAGCTATGATTTTCTTATTTCTCGTTCTCCCTCTATGTGGGATGACACTTCTTAAAGTTGGATTTGGAAACTTCACATCCTTGAGAACATTAAAATCTTCATATGGTTGGCCTCACATAACTCTCTTCCCATGAATGAGCTTCATAGTAGAAGAGGCATCCATTCCTCTAGCTATTGTAGTCGTTGCAATGCTGCTCCTAAGACTTTCCTCTACTATGTTTGAGATTGTTACAATTCTCTTGCTATTTGGACTGCTATGGGTTTTAGAAGCAAACTTAATTTCTTCAACAACAACCACTTATATTGGCTTAAGAAGGGTAGCTTAGGTTTCAAACCTAAAAAAAATAATAGTTCTACAAGTTTAGGATTCTTTTGTAATACTGGGAGATGGCAAGCTTGATGTGTTTCGCATGTGTGGGAAAATTCAATACCACATATAATTGTTCTTTAAAGTTGATATTGATGGGTTTCAAAGGGTATGAGAGCCCAACAGAATTTAAAATTTTATTCGAAACCTGATTATGGATCTTACTCAGAAGCATAACCGAAGTAGAAATAGAATTTTTAACTTATCATGGTTGGAATGCTAATTGCAATTTGTTGAATCACGAGCACGAACCTTGTGCCCATGCCTCTACAATATACACACGAGTAGGATGAGTCAATTCCTTTCTTCACTTTTGATAGAAGGTAAGCCTACTCCCCTTTTACTCTTAGTTTAAGTCTTGCTTTTTACTATATCATATATATAGGAAAAACATGAATCCTAGTATGATAGAGAGTGTTTATGGGCTTAAGGTTATTATTCCTAGTCTAAATGGGTTAACCTTAAGCTTTTGGCTTAAATTAATTGATCTTAGTCCAACTAAGATAACTTAAACCTAATATGTAATATAATATACTAAAATCTAAAAGGAGACCATCTTAGTATTACTTTAATATTAAGATGCAAAATATAATATATATATATATAGGCTAAATTATATTATATTAACCTCAATTCATTTTATTCTTTTGCATGATCTTGTAGGTTCTTATTACGTTGGAAGTGACCAAAAAAAGCCTTATCAAGATCACAAACTGTGAGTGGCATCTAGCAATGCATCAATGCTATCCAAGTAATAAGAATGTTTGTGATTCTAAATCCATGACCAAAATCCTTATGTAACTTAATCCCTTTTGTATGGATATCTAAGTTGAACTCAGGGCATGGAAGATGTCATCCCTTTTTAAATTCAACTCATGTTTTTTGATCCATAAGTGGACTAATTAATAATAAATAAATCAATATCACATATTGATCTACTTTAGCATAGACATGCATTTCTTAATCTCTTCTTAATCAAGGGCCCATGAATATCTCACCTCCAAAGGAAGGACAAAACACCATATACATCATCCATATCTCTCTAGATGTTAAGCGACATACCAAAATACTATCTATTAGGTCACCTTGTTAAAGATGACTTTAAATAATACTGTAATATATAACTTATCATGTAGGAATCATAGTGACTTTAGGTCAAATGATTGTATACATTATGGTTATCGTCAGAAGTGCTTATAACAATTCATAAGAATCTATGTAGTACTCTTACTATGAGTCGTTCCAATATATGTGTTATCTAAAAAATATGCTCATTTAATGACTTGACATCTCATATCCATGGCTTTAGTCATCAATCAACATATATGCTAGTCTTACCATATTAATGCTATCCTAGTTTGCAATAATAATTGACTAAGGACAATTTTAAGAATAATAAATTATTTTAGAGACAGTTAATATGTTTAAATATGATGCACAGATATATCAAAATAATTGAAATGCCTTTATATTAAACATAATAAAATATGTATAGTCAATCATCATATAATTTGTGTATAAAGCATACACCAATAGATACTAGCCCCCCTGACCTAATGACCAAGGTGCAAATCTTGGTGAGTTGGACCAAGCCAAAGTCAGATACTATTAAAATAAATACTAATGAGAGTTCCCTTAGAAACCTTGGTCGTGTTAACATTGGTGGAGTGTTTATAGATAAGCATGGTAACTGGATCCAGGGTTTCTCAAGCTTCATTGGTATTACTACCAACATACAAGCAAAGCCTAGTGCCATCAGAATTGGTCTTTCTATGGCTTGTGAAATGACCATTGATTATATGGACCTTGATACCGATTGTCTTGAAGTTATCCACTTGATTCGCTAGGTTGATGCTTCTACCCACTACTTGGGAACCATCATCCAAGAAGATATCAAAATAATCTTGAATAGTAATAACTAGTTCAAGGCGTCGCATATCTTTTGTGAAGCCAACTATTATGCTAATAAGATAGCTAAGCTTGGCTCTCATAATTCCTTCTCCTTGTCTATTTGGGAAGATCTCCCTGATGTCTTTACTTATTTGCTTATTGACACTTGTCTATAGCTTTCCTTAGGGTGTAGTTTTTTTGTTTCCTCTTGTCACCCCAATAAAAAATATATAGTTGGATTAATGATTAATATAACTTAACCACCATAATTGGAGATTATTTATTAGAGATATGACATGCTTTAAAGTATATATATATATATATATATATTATTTTATTATTATATTTGACAAATAATAAAATTTTATTTGACTTTCCATTCTTTCAATATATTTTATATTTTTCTTGAATTATATGTTAATACATTATTTTAGAATCGAAGAGACTATAAGATTCAAATATAAAAAAGTGATTTATGGAGCTCCATGTGTACTATGGCAATTTTCCTTGGTCAAATAGCAATGAGACTGTAATATTCAAGTTTTTTGTTTTGTTAATGGTGTTGTTAATTGTTTTGTAATGTTTTTTTTTAAGGGATGTATGATTTCTTGATATTGTACTATAACTTTATCTGTTGTCTTCAGAAAAAATAAGTTTGTTTATTTCTTCGATTAATTTGTAAACTTAGAATTTAGTTAATTCTTCTATATCGCCGAAAAAAAGTAGCAACAACCCATGTGTACTTAATAGGCATTTGTTGTTGACTCTACGGATATAATACTTTTTGTTTTGTTTCCTACGTGTGCCTTTCCCCCTTGTTGGTATGTAATTGTTCCCTATTGATTCGAAATGTAAAATAAAATTTCAAATTTTAAAAATAAAACACCAATTTTCTCTTTTCATTTTTACACTCCTGTTACATGAGGAAGGATTTTAAAAAGAAGTGCCTAATAGAACATGAGAATAAAAAATTCTTCAAAAATTATGCTCTCTCTCATCTAATTTATTTTTAGTTAATAAAGATAATTTTATTTAAAAAATAAATCAATAATTTAATTTTGAATATAACAATAAATATAATTAAATTTAAACTAAATTTTAACATGAAAAATTGTCTATTATAAAATAAGGGTTCAAATTAAATGACTTTAATTTGTGAGTCTCGCACTCTCATTCCAATCCTAATAGCACAGAAGAAAAAAAAAGATATTATCTTTAATAGGTGTTAAATTTATAATTAATTTTTAACATATAATTTTAAATAATATAAGATAAAATATATTTAAAAATGATAATAAATAAATTTAATGCTATATTGTTTAAAATTACAATTTACTTTTTTTTTTCTTGGAGATTATGGCCAAAAAACGTTTGATTAAATATTATGATTAATTATGTTTGCTTGGCTTTTTGTAACCTGAAGAATAAATTTATGACTTAATTTTTGTACTTAATAGTATATGTAATTTTAAAATGACAAAAAGTTTATTATTTAAATTATCAATATATTTATTTACTTTTTAGTAGTTAGTAATAATATCTTATCTAATCATTATGAGCGATTACTCTCTTGTACTTAGTTCACCCAAATTTTGGCCTAATTTGTCCAAACTTGAGTTTTTGCCAAAACAAAGAATTTTTGTCCAATCATCATTATGTGTTCTTAATCAACATAAATGACATATAAATATAGTCATACACTTTAGTATTATATATGCGAATTTTTTAGTTCACTAAGCTTACCTTTCATCCTCTCTTACTCTTCTTACTAACTTTAGTTTGGAAAGTGCATTTAAAAAATCACCCTTTTTCGTGTATGTCTTATTTACTCTTTATATACAAAATCTTATCGATTCCTTTAAGATGAATTCATGAATTAGTGACTAAACATTAACTATTACCAACAATAATCCAATAACTTCAACTTTTCACTAACAATCCAAAATTAAATATTATATATGGCTGAAATCATGAATACATGTACATAACATCGTGTACACTCATTTGTGTCCTTAGAAATCAAAATTGAGTGCAATTATCTTCTAAAAATATGTTCGAAAAATATCTAAACACATTTATTTTTTAAAAAATTATTTTGAAAACAAAGTATTGGAACAATTTTTTAAAACATTTTAAAAAATTATTTCATGAAATTATTTTTTAAAATAAGAAGACAAAAATTATACCATGCCTTATGGCCATAAATTTTAATTTTAGATTCTCTGTATTTAAAAAATAATATATTTTTTTATATTTAAAGAAAAATAAAAAAATTCACAGATAAAATTTTATTTTAAATAAATTAAAGATTAAATAATTTTTATTTTTTAATATAAAAATATAATTTATCAAATATTGAGAATTCATATTCTAAAATATCCAAAACTTATATATAAATGTCTAATGATTTAAGGTATAGGAGTGCTTTTAATTTTTATTGGTAAATCGTAAACAATTTTCCCCGGCTAGGGATCGTAATTTACTCCCTATTTCCTAATACTTCTGTCATAAAACATTATCAAATTAAGTTATATAATTTACTTCCTCAATTTTAAAAATATAATAAATAAATCTATCAACCTTTAAATTTTGTGTAAAATACTCCCTCAAATTTATAATTCAGTGTAAAATATTTTTTTTAATTTTATTGATGTAGATAAATAATTGAATAAAAATATAAGCAAAGAGAATATATGACATAAAATTAAAAATATTTTGTTAACATTAAAAATTAAATTAAAGAGAATAACTTGCACGAGTATATTACTAATACAAAGTTGTACAACCTTTTTATTTGAAAAAAAAAAAATTGGAAAGGAAGAAAGTAACGCAGTGTTCGAGGGTTTTCTAGCGCATTTTGGCGGAAGCGTCTGTACGGTCTCTCTACTGTTCAATTTCAGGCACTTCATCTTCTCACTCAACGATCGCTTCTTCTCTGCCCTAGCTCTCCTCCGTCTACGATCTCAACCTCTCTATCCTGAAACTCCACCGCCGCAAGCCGTCGTTATCGCTCTGTCCATTCGGCGACCAAGACCAGGTAACTCACATTTCCCTTTCAACCCGATGCCTGAAAGGCTGTGGTCGCCTTCGCTGCCCCAGGAGCCATTGGCTAGGCCCCGCGGTTTCACGGCGGTGCTTGCAGCGGTGTCGCCCTTGGATTATAGTTCTATGCTTGTGTTTGTTTCGTGCATTTCTGGATCATGTTGAGCTGATGGTTGAGTCTACTGCTTGTTACGTGGTGAAAGTGAGTCCTGGTAATTTTATGAGTTCTGACAATTTGCTTCTGTTTGAATTTCTGAGCAGTCTGGACTTCCAAAGCCGCAAGGAGCATCTTAACTGCTTCAGGGCTTAGTTTGCATACAGAAAGTTCGGAGTAGTATTCTATACCTATAAATCATGCACGCGCCGGTTCTAGTTCTCAGTGAGTTTTATCTTTTTTCCTCTCTCTTTCTCCTCCCCCCCCCCCTCCCTGGTCATTCGTTGATCTGTTCGAAACTTGTTTCGTGTTTTTTGGGTTGGTATTCGGAAGGAATGCCATCAATTTCAATGTGTGTGTTCATATTTACTCCGATATATATATTTATTGATTTACTCACTAAATTCCTTCTCAAAATGGACAGAGGACTCTTTGAAACGTGAGTCGGGAAGTAAGGTGCAACATGCTAATATTCAGGCATCAAAGGTATCAATAAAACATCGTTTAGGCTTTTCCCATTTTGGGCATTCTCATTTAGTAATGACTTCTGGGTCATTGGACGGGCTAATACTGATAGTTATTTTATTCAATAACCTGCTTGTTTGATTGATATTTAGCAAGACTGCGAGACTTAGCTTTTTGTTCGCTTTTTATGAAAGATGTAATATAACTGATCCAAGATACTCAGGATAATGTTAAAATTTGGGAATAGTCATGCCTCCATTGGTGGCAGCTGGCCCCCCTTTTGGCAATATTTTGGGCTAGTCCAGGCATTTCTGATTCTACTATATCATGTTCATATGCTTAATGCTTATTGTTGAGTAGGCAAAGAATTATTTTTTAGAGCTGCTCTGTTCAGTAGATTTGTGACTGGAAAAGGCTTTATTTTTATTTTGTTATATGCTTCAAAGTCTCCTTTCATCTTCTAGTGAAATACTTCATAATTCTTTAGTTGATTTTCTATCCTCTAAAAGCAAACATACTCACCCAATGGGATGATTTTTAAGATTTTTTTTTTTTGTGTTCATATTATTGATTGAAAATGTGATTGATTTTTGGTTAGGTGAAAAACCAGTTCATTTTTTAGAAAAATTAATTTGACTTCCATGTCATGGAGACATGCTTAAGAGAGGCATTCTATAGTTACCCAGCAGCTTAGTGCGTTTGAGTTTGTCAAGTGGTCTTATTTATTCATTCTTACTGGTCAAATCATGAGATCGATATATAGCCATCTTTATTGAAGAATAGAAGTTAAAAACTCAGACCAGGGGCCTGTTTGAAAACTGTTTTTGGTTTTTAAAAACAGAAAAATAAGAAAACTTGTTTGAATAATTGTTTTCAGACAAAAAAAAAAAAAAAAAAATGTTTTTTGGCAACAGAAAATATAGGATAATTAAAAGATGTTATGAATTTCAATTTTAACAAAGAAAACACAGAAAATGAGTTTTTTTATTAATAGCATGTATAGAAATACATGAAAACAACACTAGTATGAATTCTCAGAATTAATTTTATAAAACAATTCAAAAGAACAAAATAATATTCAAACAGACCCTAGATTTTTCAAATCTATAGTTTTGTTTCCCACAAAAGTTGGTTGAAATGCATTTTAAGTGGTTTGGTCACATACAGAGGAGGCCAAGGCTCTTGTACAAAAAGTAGATCAAATGAAAGATAATCCAATAATTATAGGTAGAGGGAAATTAAAGAAAACAATAGGAGGAATTATTAGAATGAATTTAAATATCAACAATTTAATCATAGAAATGAACCAAAATAAAACATATTGACGTTGTTTGATCCATGTAGTTAATACTACCTAGTGGCACAAAGCTTTGTTAATTGTTGTTGTTATAGTTCTGTTTCCAGCCTGTGCCCTATTCAGGAAAAGTCACTGTAATTATTAGATGCTGAAATCTGGAGGCGTGATTTCCTAGATGTTCTGAATTAGTGTTGGAAAATGTGTTTAATATTATCATTTTCTTACATTAGCTTATATTATAAAGGTGGGAAGTGTTGCGTGAAATCTACGTTATTTATGTATGGTTTCATAGTTCCATAATGGAAAAAACTTAAGTGCAATTTTTTTATCTTAGTTATCAGGTTCTCTAATCAGAATCGATACGTGTATAGTTTATACAACTTATTATGATTGGTTCTTTTTAAAAAAAATTTCACATGTTTTATTTTAACTATAGAACCTAATAGCAAAGATATAAAAAATTATATATAAGTTTAATCTTTTCATAATTTTTTTAATATGATTTGCTGCTCTTTTCTTGGGAGGCCAATGCCTGTGTTCTTGGTCCTTCTTGATAAAATAAACTGGATTTTCTGATGATAAATAATGTATATTCTTGTGCAATTTTCAACTAAATAAATCTGGATTCCATCATGTAGTTTATCACTCCCTACACTCTAATTACTGTCATTTAATTTTGCTAATCTGTAGTCAATGCTTGTCAGGCTGTTGCTGACATAATCCGCACAACCTTAGGACCCAGGTCCATGTTAAAAATGCTACTTGATGCTGGTGGAGGTTAGAATCTTTTGTTCTTTAGCTTATTGAGAACCTATGTATATCTAATTTTCAGAGGGCAACAAAATATCTCCTGACACCATTTGTGTCCTTAGTTCCTGAGAAAGTGTTCATAATTTTTTGGTAATTGCAAACTGAATTATTTGTGGAATTATTTTTAGTTTTGCAATTCCTGTTAATTTTTAGTTTTGACAAACATTTTCTGGAATTATTTGTATTGTTAACATGGTGTTGGAGCATTATAGTTTTTTCTCATTTCATCTTCCTGTAGTTTAGGTTGTCCTAGAATTTGCTTTTTTGTTGTGTTTGGTATAATGGCCCACTGGCTTATCTTGTGTTTTTAAGTAATGTGATGGGGATTGAGTTCCATCATTTCCCTTCTTTGTAATTTACAGGAATTGTGGTGACAAATGATGGAAATGCCATCTTGCGTGAATTAGATCTTGCTCACCCAGCTGCAAAGGCATGATTTATCTCTACTGTTTCACTTCATTGATATTTGTTTGTGCATGCCCACCCACACACCCGCACTACTTCTGGCTTGTCCTTTTGTAAAAGTTTGCTCTCTGATTTGAAATTTTCTTATACCATACTTTTATTGGAATTTTGCAGTCTATGATCGAATTAAGTCGCACTCAAGATGAAGAAGTTGGAGATGGAACAACATCTGTCATCATTCTTGGTATGTTCTAAGCATATTTAGTTTAATTCTTTTTATGGCTATACGTCATTAGAACCTATTCAAGATTATTTGTTTATTTATTTCATAAAGGTGATTATGAAATGGAAACTGAATAGTTTTTGTTTACAATATCAGCGTAAGCATTTCTAAATTTTGTCAATAACAAGTCATGAATGGCATGGATTCTATATTTTCTCATTGTATACCTTATGGGGTAGCAGATTTTATTTGATTCATTGGGTTATATGCTGCCTTGTTCTGTTTTCTATATTTCTAATAAAATAATTTTATAGCTGGCGAGATGCTTCATGTTGCGGAAGCATTCATTGACAAAAATTATCATCCAACAGTCATTTGCCGAGGTAATTTAAATTTTTTTTACTGGTTCTTTTGTAGACATCTTTATACGATGAGTGATGACTTCAATAATTGTGTAATCTGCAGCTTATAACAAAGCCCTGGAAGATGCCATTGCTGTGCTTGACAAAATTGCAATGACCATTGATACCAAGGATCGTAAGTTTAATTGCTACTGTTCTTTTCTTAAGATCATTTCTTCTGGCTAGATGTTTGATAGTTTACAGTTATCTGAGCTT
Organism: Senna siamea; assembly: GCA_031216115.1. Taxonomy (NCBI): domain Eukaryota; kingdom Viridiplantae; phylum Streptophyta; class Magnoliopsida; order Fabales; family Fabaceae; genus Senna; species Senna siamea. The sequence goes on along the minus strand of CM062354.1, from coordinate 31,099,740 downwards.
TTCCAATTCTATACTTCACTGGCTTGTGGTAGCAGTAGCAATTTATAAGCGGATGTTCAAGTAGTTTTGAGTTGGGGAATTGGTTTTTTAATGATCCTGCTGCATTGAAGTTTGAAATTGGGTCAACTCTAAAATTTTCAATTAATTTGTGCTAATTTGGTAATAAACTGAAGGCTTTGGAGTTCAGAGTAAAAATTACAGTAGAACAATATATATTTCTTTATATTATAATGGCTCTGAGCTCTTTCGGTCAGTGGTCTTACAAAATGATATATTTTATAATATAAAATATGAGATGTGAGAACATAGGAGAGAGGAAATAAAAATAATGAGAAGTTACAAGAGATGAGTGGATTAAATAACTTCTTATTATTTTAAAATTATAATAATTATTATTTTATATAATATTTTAAAAATTAAAAAAAAAGCATGCTCAAACATCTAGTATATATACATATATATATATATATTAATAATTGCAGATATGGTGAATTCATGACTCCCTGCAACTTTTAAGATTAAAAATGCTTAACAGAATGGTTTAGTTGATGCGGCTTAATGGCAGATAATTGCCAGTTCTGCCCTCCCTTTTACCAGAGGGCAATTGCTGTGTTGAGCTTCTTAACTTCATGTATGATAGATGAACTTTAATTAATTCATTTTTGGTTTACAGCCTTTTCCTTTCCCTTGTGATTAATACATGTACAATTCATGAACCTTTTTTTTTTTCCTTTAAAAGAAAATTACTTCGATTTCATCTATGAGATTCATCTTTCTCGTGGAGAAAATCTTTTACTGCTTCATCTTGATTCCTTTACATTCTTTTCTTAATGCTATCGATGAATCATGCTGTAGGAGGTACAATGCTGGGGCTAGTGAAAAGCTGCATAGGTACCAAATTCACAAGTCAATTTGGAGATTTAATTGCTGTGAGTATCCACTATCTCTTTGGGCTAAACTTTCAAACTCATCTGTATTCTTTCATCTTTTCTTTTTCTCTGGGATAAAAAAATTGTTCTGCTGGTTTTTTATTCCGGCATATGGATATTCTTAAATAGAGGAGGCATAATCCTTGCAGTTGGCAGTCTGAAATGTTGTTTACCAATTTTTGTTATGCATGAAACTTGTTTCTTATTGATATTGTAATTTTGGCATCTAACAAGGTAAGATCGTTGCATTTACAGGGTGATATATAATTTTTTCTCCCCACTAAAAGATAGTCCAATAATTAGAGGTAGAGGAAGACCAAAGAAAGCAATAGGAGAAACCATTAAGATGGATTTAACTATTAGTAACTTAATTATAGAAATGAACAAAAATAAAATATGTTGACGTCGCTTGATTTATATAGCGGACCCCACTTAGTGGCTTTGTTTTTTGTTGTTGTTGAAATTGCTCGGGTACATGCCACATCTAGCAAATAATTGTGCATTAATGATCATGCTATTTCAGATTTTCTTGTTTATCTTCAGTTCTGTTATTTCTTTTAGAGTATATAAGATAAAAACCTATATGCTACTATGAGTGCAAAAGATTACTGCAGGGTATCTGCAACAGGATAACCTTTACATTCTATTTTGGTAAAATTGCAGGACTTAGCTATTGATGCTACCACTACAGTAGGTGTTGAGCTTGGCCAAGGTTTGAGAGATGTGGATATAAAAAATTATATCAAAATTGAGAAGGTTCCTGGTGGGCAGCTGGAGGATTCCAGAGTTCTTAAAGGTGTTATGATAAACAAAGATGTGGTTGCGCCAGGCAAAATGAGAAGAAAGATTGTTAACCCACGTATTATTCTTCTGGATTGCCCCCTTGAGTATAAAAAGGGTGAAAACCAAACAAATGCTGAACTGCTCAAGGAGGAAGACTGGACTGTCTTGTTGAAGATGGAAGAAGAATATATTGAGGAGCTCTGCATGCAGATATTAAAGTTTAAACCCGACTTGGTTATTACAGAGAAGGGCCTTAGTGATTTGGCATGTCATTATCTGAGCAAGCATGGGGTAAGTGCAATCAGGAGGCTGAGGAAAACTGATAATAACAGAATTGCAAAGGCATGCGGTGCTGTTATTGTGAATAGACCAGATGAATTGCAGGAGTCTGATGTTGGCACTGGTGCTGGGTTATTTGAAATAAAAAAAATTGGAGATGAGTTTTTTGCATTTATTGTTGATTGCAAAGACCCTAAAGCTTGTACCGTACTTTTAAGGGGTGCTAGCAAGGATCTCTTAAATGAAGTTGAAAGAAACCTTCAGGTAATCTGATGTATGATATGTACGCAGAGCATCCATATTTAAAATCACTGCTTTCTGAAACTTGTTTGCATGACAGGATGCCATGTCTGTTGCGAGGAACATTATAAAGAATCCCAAACTTGTTCCTGGAGGTGGTGCTACAGAGTTGACTGTATCAGCTGCTTTGAAGCAGAAGAGTTCATCTATTGAAGGAATAGAGAAGGTGAGTGTAAGATTGCCTTTGTTTCTTCCATCTAAGGTGGACTACAGTTCGATCAGCCATTTACTATGGAGCATTAAATTGTTATGATATAAAAGTCTGGACCATCAATTCTCACTTTTACTTTTATGATTCTTGCTGACTGACAGTGGCCATACGAAGCTGCTGCCATTGCTTTTGAGGCTATTCCCCGTACTTTAGCTCAAAATTGTGGGGTAAACGTAATTAGGACTATGACGGCACTGCAAGGAAAAGTAAGAAGTATTTGTTTCTACTTTTGTTTTCCTTTTTTTTTCTTTGGGTATATTGTTGAACGGTACGTTCATGTTGGAAATTATAGCACGCAAATGGAGAAAATGCATGGATTGGCATTGATGGAAATACTGGTGCCATTACTGACATGAAAGAGCAGAAGGTACAATACTTTAGTTGTATTTTATGAAGTATGTCAATGATTATTACAACCATTAATCACCATTTTGTCACAGTAGAAAATATAATAAACACATTTCAGTTATTTCCATAACATGGAACAATAAAGGAAATTCATGTTTAAATCTCTTTAAGGGATCATGATGAGTCGTATCTTCTTTATGTCCTGTTTTTGTGTACAGATATGCATGGTTGTCCTGGTAAGGTATTATGCATCAATTCTAAATATGTTTTGTTCTAATATGATGTCAGATCTGGGATGCCTACAATGTGAAGGCACAAACATTTAAAACGGCCATTGAAGCTGCTTGCATGCTTCTGAGGATTGACGATATAGTGAGTGGGATCAAGAAGAAGCAGGCCCCTGGAACAGGCCAAGCTCCATCAAAGCCCAAGGTGGAGACTGAGGCAGATGCTGATAGTGAGCAAATTCTTCCAGACTGATGAACAAAGTTCAACTAACGGTGCTTTTTGAAAGATTGAAGGTGTGAGGTTCTTGGTGAGCTTTGAATCTAATCACAATTCTGAAAAATTTTGGGTCCATGACCGTGATGTTGTTTTGTACCTTATACTATTTTCATGAGAAATTGCAAAACTGTTTCTTGATGGTTGAGATGACATCTGCTTTATTGTAGTGTTCATCTGTCCATTGTTTTCAGATACTGTGAATTGATGGTAATAGTCAGTTTCAACTCATGGAAGGTTTCTTCATAGGCGATAGGCTTTTTGTTGTGTCACCAGTTTTCTACATGTGAACCTCTAATTTTGAAGTTAATTTATTATTCGTTATTTTACTAAGACTGCTTGGGAAATGAATGTCCCAGAGAAACACTAGTTGTGCAACACTAAGATAGTAGCACTTTACTTTTTACAAAGTATATTATAATAATTACTGCCAAATATTCTCAGTTTTTACTGACCGCTGTAATTTCTGTTTAATCTCCATTTTTAAAAGATAATGAATTTTTTAACACTTATTTTTAAAATTAGCATATTAATCAACTTGTTATTACAATGTAATTGAAAGTTTTTTTAGCAATGTTAAATTAGTTATCATGTGAACAGGAATCACTACAAAAGTAAGTAGTAATAACTCCTGTGAAACAATTCACTTCTACTTTGAAAGAATTTATTTTATCGCCCAAAAAGTTAGGAGAATTAAACTAATGGAGCAACAAACGTAAGTTGTATTTTATTTCCTAGCTATACTTATACGTTCGGATAAAACAACAAATGAAATAGGAAAATTTACGCTCAATCTAATACAAAATATAGTAAAACAATCACATTATGCGGGTAACAAGCTAACCTACTGAATATAAAGGTTGCTTTTCATTATATCCGTCAACACGGCTCCGTTCTTAACAATCTCCAATTCATTTGGTCAACACTCCTTCGTATAGTTCATTGTAGTTTTGAACAATAATCAACTTGTTATCAAGGTTTAACACATTATCGAAAGTGAGAAACGACATAAATTATATACTTAATATCTTAACAAGGGCAGTTCTAATATCAGAAGAAGAGTGATTGCCATTAATACCCACGAGATTCACAACTCAGACATAGCTATCAATCAAGGATTTCCTCATCTCATCCACAATGGCACTAGGTTGAGCTTCCCTCCGCTTAAAAACGTTCTCAATCACAGAGAGTTCAGTTGCCGTGGTGTCTGAACCACAGAAAGCTGTCCAGTCATTAACTGTCATGCCAGCAGCTATTACTTTACTACCACGATTCAAAGTGCCAGCTACCAAAGGAACCTGAAGAAGAGTGGAGAGCTCATCCAAGTCTTCAATGGAAGTGTGAGGGTGGACCTGCAACACAATTGTAAGCTTATCAGATAGTATATATGTCTAGAAAAACATAGCAAAAGTACTTTTTTTTCACTTACCAAACCCCCTCTATTGGAGAAAGCACAGTAACTACCGACGAGAATATTACCAGCAATTGTCTGCCTAAAAACTTCTCCAAGAATCATCTCCTCAGTCTCCTGAACAAAATTGTCGCAAATTGAAAACTGGAGCAAGCCAAGAATCATATAAAATCCAAAAGATAAATGGGAATGGCAGCATTGCCATTGTAAGAGCATGGTAGGAAATGGCAGTGAGGGGATAAGGAGGGCTGCGTAGGGAACATTTTCATTTTCAATTGTAAGAAGGGCGTATCAAGAAATGACTATAAGCTAAGAAGATAGCTTCATCAGTATCACGGTAAGAAGTCTCTTTTGGCTGAAAAACACTGGATCATCTCCATGACATGCTAACTTAAAAATAAGGAGATCATTTGGTTTCTTCACGAAACCAGTAATAGTTATTTACCTATAAATCTTCATGTATTTCTCTTGGTGCTCTAATTCAAAATCCCTGATAAGGGGAGAAAAATTAGATAGTCATTCAGATGAGCTTTTTTTTTAAAAAAACTTTTTGAAGCAAGCTGACATGCTTAGTATAGAAGTACACTGAGCCCAAGCTCAAATCAAAATTGACAACGGGCTTTAACAGGTCACCACGGTTGCTGATTGGCTGGTCTTTTCGCATACATGAGAACAAACCTTCCAATGTAAATTTGTGTTTCCTTTTCAAGAAATTATTGACAGTTAACATGAGTTGTCAACAAAAAGGATGATAAAATTCATATTTAACCCCCAAAAAAAAAGTGACAGATAATTGATAATTTATCCACTTCTTTCTCTGGCATCCATGCTTAACATTAAAACCAAGTCTCCAAATCAATATCCTATCCAAACCACCTCTCTTGCTTTTGCACCTAACTTTTTAACATTAATCCTACTTATACCATCTAGCGGCAGATTATGAAAAATTCGATCCAGAAAGGACTTACATGAAATTCGATCTCTCTTATTATGTTCAAAGTTGACCATCTCTCGATATTCATCAAAAAGCCTAGAATCGCCCACGGTCTTCCTTTTAGGATCCTTTTGCAATCCTTCTTTCTTTCAAATGTAAAGACAAGCACGTTATCTTGAGCTTCTAGAATACTCATTCCTTTATGTAGATTCCATCCCTTCTTGATCATCGCAATCACCATATTCTTGTTCAACGTCTTCCCCGTAATAATCTTTCCAACCAGCATTCTATCTCCCAATTCCTGCTTCTACATTCCTCCCCATTCTATAGCCACTAGGCCCTCCCCATCTTCAATATTAAAATCTTCATCACTTCTTTCCATTTCTCTTCTGTCAAAGCTTGAGAAAAGAGAAGAACTCCTATCGATGAGTTCCACTTAAATTCTTGATATCAAAACCATTCACCGTCACTTTATTGTGGCTTCAATTTGCAGAAAAGAGTCACCGAAAAAACAAGAATCAATCATCACCTCACTACAGTCACCAAATCACAGAGCATTAGAAGAGATCAAAGAAAGAGAACGAATGCCAATCGCATTCGATTTCTATTATTTTTGGCGCGAAAATCCGTACTCTCACCGGGGAGAGAAAAGAAGACGACTCTTACCAAGGAGAGAAAAACTCATACATACACCGCGTTGATGTCAAGGGTGAAAATGTTGGAAAAGGGATTTGGTACGAGTAGGGACTGAAGTAAATTTTTAAGAAAGTGCACTAAGGTATGTTGTTTTTTGTTTTTTGGTAATTCTTGTACTTTGTTAGAAAAGAAAAAGATTAAGTCTAATTTGTTGTTAGTTGCGTTTTGCAGTATTGTTTGTTTGTTTTTATGACCCCTTTTTTCGCTAGTTTGTTTTGTATGGACTTAGTATTCTTAACAAAAAGGTGTTAAGGTGGCCCATTATTATGATTTAAGTCTTTCAATCATTTTGATGATATTTATGATTTTGGTCTTTCAATTACTTTGATGATAATAATTAAATTGTATTCTAAGATGATTTTTAAAGTGTAAACATAAAAGATTATTCGAATTAGACTAGATAGATTTCAAAGAGAGAATTTTATCTAAAAATTTAATTATATAAATTAAATCATATTAATCAAAATTGAATGAATTTTTAAATATTATTAAGATCAATAAAAGAAAAGTGTAAAGATCACAACAATTTAATGGGATGTGAACAAAAATTTAATGGTAAGGATTAAATAAAAAATTTTAAAATATAATAACCCAATTGCAAAGTTTTAAACATAGAAACTGAATTAAAAACCAAATGAGATTTTTCTAGAATAGTATAAATTACTCAAATCCTACATACCTTATAGATTAAGTTGGCAATTATAAGCAAAATTTGTGATGTTAAAAAGCTACGACTCAATATATAAAGCTTGACATAGACTTAATGAAAAGTATAAGTCAATATAATAAAAGACTCAAGTTACAACTAAGCCAAATTAGTTAAACTTGAAAGTCTAATTGTGACTTGAGAAAAAAATATTCAAATATTAAAGAATGGAAGACATAAAATATCATATCCATTTAAAAATACAAATTTAAAGATTATATAATATAAAAAAAGTTTAAATTAAATTATCTTAAACATTTTAATTATAAAAAATCTTTTTCAGTTAAGCTCGTATGGATCGGACCCATACTTTAACATTAAACAATTAACATGAAAATTAAGTTGATAACTTTAAATTTAGATATTATTTTACTCCTAATAATAATGTCATAAGACTTTGAAATAGTGTCAGTTAAGTATATTTTTAATGAAAACTGCTTTTTGTTATTTTGGTGAAAAACAAGACAAGTCACAAAATGATTAATACGATAATTATTAATTATATATATATATCGTTTTTTTTTTTTTTTCCAAATTTCACTTGCAATATGGGTATTATTGTCCAATATCTTGGAGAAAACTTCAGTGAACGCTATATAAGGTGAGTACAAACCCTAACTTGGAGAAAATGACTACTTGATCTTATCTGAGTAGAGATGGAGACCGGCGCGGTCTATGCCTTTCCAGAGCTCTCTGTCTCTCCATCTCTCCGTCTAAGTCCACTCCTTGAGGCGTTGGTGACGGCGGAGCTGCCCTTCTTCCTCCGTCGCAGGCGGCTCTGCCCCCAAACTCAGGTGGCGAGAGATGGTGACTGAGACTTTTGGTCCTAAAGGCGAGGCCTCTTTGCCGTCGAACTCTGCGATGAAGACTGCCCGCGGTCAGAGCCCTCGCGTATTTTCCTATTGCACGGGGCTGTGATGGCCTCGCGGGCTTCTCCAAATATCTCAATGTTTTCATTTCCCATTGGCATTGTTCAGTTGGTTTGAGAGAAATTTTGTTCATGGTGCTGCTAGTGCTTGTCTATTTGAGTTGATTTGATTCTGAAGCGTTTTTTGTGGTACTTTTTAGGGGGAATTTGAAGTCTCGATATTTTCTCTGATTAATTCTGGAAATTCAAAGCATTCTTTCTTGTGAGCATTTTCTCATTTATTTATTTGCATTTTGCATGATTAACACAAGAATTCCACTTGGTTGGTTTTCTGTTTTTTTTTTTTTTGTTGATAGAGTAAATTTGTTTTCTTCTTGTGCACCTGCTAGCAGTTGTGGTGGATTCGCTGTTCCATTCGTATTTTATAGCACTAACTTTTAAACTTTTGATTTCAAATATTGTTTAAGAAGGTATCAGTTTTCATGACTAAGTGGTTAGAAGTTTGATTCTTGTGGCTTTCTAATTTTAAAAATTAAAATAAGAATTTTCATACTTATGTATGGTAGAGCTTTGCTTAAGATTATATTACTCTCAACACTAATCTTTATTCTTCAGTGATCTCTCGTACTATCAAGTTGGATCAATGTTGCTGTTATTGTACAAGTAAGAACCTAGTGAAGGTTATTATAGCATTTTCGATGTTGCAGGTAGACGTTCTTGGATACATCTTTTGTCTGTGATATAGATTGACACACTCAATTTTTGATTAATTTTGCCATGAGGTGTACACTTTCGAACTGAACTCCATACGAACATGCTTACCTTGCAATGCAATGAACGATGAAAGATACAGGAGAGCTACTTTTACTGTTGCTGCTTCTTAGACAACAATTCAGCATTTTCTTGATCTTGGATGAAAAAAAATAATGTCCGAGGTTGCTATTTATTCCATGTCTTCAAAATGACTAGCTTGTACTTGCAGTATAGTTAGCAAGAAGTTCTTGCGAAATTCTGTTTTTTGTTCCGATCTATCTGATTGGTGAATGGTTTAGGCTTTCTCTATTTGGTAAATCTACTTGGATCCTCCTGTTTTAAGAAATTGAGGGTCAGCTTTTCTTTGCTCAAGTCTACTTGGATTCTGTCTCTTTCATGAAAATTGAGGGATGAAGAGAAAGAATCCATATTTTGAGAGTCAATTGTGAGTATTATGTTTTACATGTGCGTTTTTCTCTCTCAAATTGGTATGATCATTCTCAGTAAGAAAACAACCAATACAAATCTCTGCTTGAACACTGCAAAACAAGCTTCCTATTAGAATATGACAGCAAGGTTGTAGTAGGAACTACTGGAATGTGGAGTGGAGTTGAACTCCTGTAAAATGTATTTTCTGTAACTGATAGCAAAATATTAGCTATATATTGCACAAGATCTTGGCAAAACCAACCAAATATCCAGTTTTTTTTTTGGCCCAAAACCAAATATCCAGTTTTTCTTTTGTCTAAGGTTGTGTTTTTGAAAGTATTTTAATTATCTCATTACAAAATTCTTTGTTTGTTTAAAAAAAAATGAAATTTAAAAATTTCATGGTAATTTAGTTAAATAATCTAAGAAGAACTTGAAATCTTATTTAAATAAGTGGAATTTTAAGATGTTATTCTTGTTTATTTTTATAATATTAATTATTTGTGTTATTTTTAATGGATATAAATAAGTGTGTATATATATGCACTTTTTACATATATATATATATATATATAAATACACTTACATGTATACATGTATGTCTATATACACGCATACATGAATGTGCATAAATATATATACACACACATATGTATTTGTGTACATATGTATATATATTTATATGTATATATATAAATATATATATTTATTAATTTACATATATACACATAACGTATGTGATGATATATACATTGATATGTTATATATAGTTATTAATTATAATATTATGATTATCTAAATAAAAAATTTAAAATTTTACTATCCAAACATGACTTGAGAATTAATTGGGAATGAAGAGGAAAGATTATAAGCAAATTTCTCTTTATGTTTGAAGTTAGTAAAAAATTTCTTAATTCGATTAATATAAAATTTTAACATTCAAACAAGAAAAAAAATTATCTTATTTTGTTTTCTTTCTTGCTCTTCTCTATTTTTAGTTTTTTATTTTTTCAAACATGCCTAAAGGTCTAATTGGGGACATAGAAGAAAAGGAAAGTGACAAAACTAAAAGGGAAAGAGAATGATAACCGGAAAAAAAAAAATTGAAGTATTAGTTTCTTTTAGTTTTTTAAAAAATTTAATTTAGAGTAATTAAAAATAATAAAATATGAAGATTAAGAATGATTAATTCAAATTTTTTTTATTTTTTTTGAAAATTTTAAAAATAAAGAAGGATAATGTTATTTTGTTTTTTATCACTTCCTTTTTTTCCATTTTTATTTTCTTAAACACATCCTAAATCTTTTATTTTTTTTATTGCAAAATTTAAAATAAACTTAAACGATCAAAAGAAAAGTTGAACCTATTAATTAAAATTTTATTAACTTATTTTTTACTATAGATTCTCTAAAGTATAACTTTTAGTAAAATGATAAAGTGTAAAGAGAGAAAGAAAGAAAAAAATAAATTAAAAATTACTTGTATTTTTTTCTCAGAATTTCACTAAAATTGCAATTTTAAAAAAATATACTCCTTATTTTTGGATTTTATGTATATATTTGTTGTAAAGACACATAAATTTCTGGCACTTATGTCCAAGAGAATTGTTGTTTGAGTTAATGTCCCTTTAATTCAAGTTATTTGAGAAAGTTTTTAGATAGAATTTCTTTGATAATTTTAGAGAGAACTCAAGATTTTAGAAGGTAATTTTTTAAATCATTATATGCAATTGACCATTTTTATTTTCTTTTATATTTTAACTAATAAAATGTTAATCTTGCGAAATTTTTTTTTTAACAAAACTACACTATTTTATTATTTATTTTATTGTGTTTTTGTATGGTCATTAAGGTTGGGCATACTTACGGCTAGAGTCAACCGTGTTAATAGCACTTATTGTTGAAGCCAAGATCAATTATATTTTTAATTGTAAGCCTTTTGATTAAATCAATTGTAACATCATATAATTAAGCAAAATTTAACAATGTATAATCAAATCAAGTTCAATAACACATTCAAAAGATAAAAGTTTGATTTTTTTTAATTTTTAATATCAAAATTCATAAATTGAAGCACAAGAATATATATATATATATTTATATATTTATATGATCGAGCCAAAGTAAGGTGGACTTAAAAACAGACAGTGGATTCAGATATGTAAAAACCCTTCACTCCCAAAGGTGGGAAATGTCAAATGTGCATCAATCCGCAAAAATATTTCAATTTAGGTCACTAGGCGCCAAAATGTTTCACGAATATTTGCATCCCCGCCAAAGTCAAGACCCACTCAATTTAGATCTTCCATATGAGCAAGGATTTCAGAAAGCAAAGCCAAGACGATTGTGAAAATCACTACACCCACCTACTCATACCGCTCCAGTTCATTTCTTGGATTTTCTTTCCATATCTGAATTTCGATAGAGATTTGAAAAAAAGGAAAGAAGTAAGGGAGGAAGGAAACTTAAAGAATGGCATCTGCTGCCGTTCTAGATTCTTCTTTGCCCAACGATGCATCCACCCGTGACGCTCCAAAATCTGGTAATAAATTCATTCGCTCCGATTGGATTTCTTACACGATCTTCAGGTTTCTTGGTGTGCTTTTGGATGAATAATCGAAGAAATTAATCGTTTTTATTTTTACATGTGCGTTAATCTGATGCCCACTTTTTCTGCTCATGAATTTTGTTGATTTTTTTCCTGCTTACTTGTTTCAGTCTGGGTTTAATTTGTGTTTTCTTCTTCACGAGGTATACTAAGCTCGTGCTTTTGCCAAATCATAATGTTTTCAGTACTCTTTTGATATAGCATTTGCATTCCGTATTGCTTCTCTGTGAACTGATGCTTTCCGTATTGCTCTTTGGTTTGAGTAACTAATAATCAGTTTTACCATGCTGATTACTTCTTCCCTGATTATGCTTTTCTAACTTTCTGATTATTTTTTACCTAAGTTTCTTTTTAGTTTTCCAATTATTTCTTTTTCTTTAAGTTATTTATAAATTCAAAGATAAAAATGTATTAATTTAAAGATAAAACACTTTATTATTACTTGATTTATATAATTCACCCTACTTAATAAATAAAGACTTGTTTTATTGTTATTATTATTTATTTATTAATTTTTTTCTTTTCCTCTCTAGTTTGTACTTTGTTCTTTTGTTATGTTTTTTTTTTCTTCATATGTTATTTGAGGCATGTTATTGCTTGTGCCATTGCCCATTGCCTAGCGCTATGGACAATTGGGTGACACAATGCAGTGTTTCTAATTTCATTTGGCTCAGCCATGGTGCGCGCCATCTACGCAATTTGCCTCCATTGCCCATGGTGCGCTGGCAATTTGAATTAAAATGTTTTTTATATAGGTCCATTCTAAAAAATTATTGTCTCATATACCTACTTATCTCTAAGTTTTGTCATTTTGATTTTCCTATTTTGATTATTACTTCTCTTACTATTCTTCTTCATATTGCATGTGAGACTAAAACATTAGGTGTAGGATAAAATTATAAAATATTTAGTAACTATAAATATTTTTGTAAAATGTGACATTATTTATGAGATATGTTTTGATTACTAGTTTATAACTTTAAAATGTGAGGGATCTTAGAATTGAAAAATACTTTCTAATAAATAATTTAATATCTTTTATTTTATTTTATTACTTTTAATTATATAATTACGTGCGTCACACCTTCAATGTTGCCACGCATCGTGCAATATGCAATGGCTCTAGAAGCCCCCTATTGCAACAATGTAATGCACGCCATAAAAAACAATGGTTAAAATTAAGCTTGTGTAAAATCACACCTATGCTTGTTCTATTACTCCTTTTCTTTATCTCTTTTCCTTTTATTCAAATTTTCCTTTAATACTAGTAATTTTTTTTGTCATATGAAATAAATCTCGGTGAAGTTCCAGTGTTGTCAATGGTGGTTGTCATGGCTGTGATTCTGCCATGGCGGGGTGGATTTTTACAAAAACGCAATGGAGCTTCCATGGCGTGCCGAATGTTCATGGCGGCTGCTTTTCTATGGTGGATGCTATGCATGGCATCCACCATGGCGTCTTTTGGCATATTAAATGCTTTTTTTTTTTTAATTTCTATAAAGAAAACTATTAGGTTTGCAAGTAGTCGAGACCATGTTGGGATTTTTGGCCATGAATGAGGAAATTTAAATTTAGAACTATTGGGTTTTCTAGGCCGAGTAGTCGAGACCATGTCTGTTAAAATAGAGTTTTAAATTGTAAAATTACACAATTTTATGACTTTACATAGCAAAAACATGTTAAAACGTAACAAATTCCGAAATCTAGTAACTTTGGATAAACTTTTCTAAATTAAGATAAATTTTGATAAACTCATGATTTTAGTTTGGCACTATGAAAGAAGTCCACTTGTATGTTTGTGCTTTTTTTTCAATGATATATTTGTCCTTAAGCAATTTTATCTATAACTTGATCCGATCTATAATAAACTCATTAGTCAAATATATCTAATTTAATTAGAGATTATTAGCATAGGACTTTTAAAGATTTTTATAAATTTTTATTTTAATTGCTTTGATTTAATTATGTATAAATTATTAACTATTTATAAAATTGTAGATGATGTTTGATTTATATTATTTATGTTTAAGTATTTATAAATTATCAACTTATGAGTTTATTATTTGAGTTTATGTGTTGAGTTTGATAGTCTTAATTGAGACTTCTTGTCTATGGGATCATCGAAATTGGACGCGCCTGGTTTGACCGGACCGATATGTGCTTGACCTCGGCATGAGTGGGTTTGACTCGGTAGGTCAAGCACAACCCATCGAACCAGGATGAACCATGACCGTCTGCAGTCCAATTTTTTTTTTATCTTAAAATGACATTATTTATTATAGGGAAAAATTTTTTTTTTTCCGATGGCAATTCCCTTCCTGTTTAATATGGACCAGCAGCACCGTGCAGCAGCAGCAACGGCATTTCTCTCTTCCACACTTCCACGGTTCAGCACGTCGTTTTGTCACCCGCCGGCTCCGACCGCCGCACGTCGTCTCTCACAGCTCACCAATCGGTTCTTTTTTTTTTTTTTTTGTTGATTTAGATAAATTGTCTCTCACCGCTGGTTTCATTGATTATTTTCAGAACATTATAGATTGATTATTTTCATTTTGTATGGTTTTGCACAATGGCTGGTGATTTTCTCTCAGAGTTGGATTTAGATTGTCCCACAAACTACAAATTACAAAGCTTTAAGAGATTTAGATTCAGCTTTCGTCCGGGTTGTATGGTTTTTTTTTTCTGAAACAAACAAAAAAAAAAAGAAGAAAAAAGGAAAGGAAAGATGTAGAGGGTCTTTTACATTACAAACTATGGCTCAGATTTGTTATTGATTTGTTTGTAAAATATAATTTTTTTTATGGGTTATTTTGTTCTTTTCAATTTAACTCATAGTTGGTGGTTATTGATGCTTGACATTTAAATCAGAATGATTTACTAGTTATTGATTTGTTCAGAATTATTTACTAATTATTTAAATCAGAACAACCCAGCTCCCTTTTCAGATTTTTTATTGATTTATTCTTTCAGATTTACCAGTTATTGATGCTTGTTATTGATTTAGATTGTATTGGTTTATATATATTGTACTGGTTATTGATGCTTGGTATTTATATGTTAAATGTATTTGGTTTGTTTTTTTGTTTATAATTTGAAGTATGAATTTATGACTTAATATATATTTTTTAATGGTTTTTGTAATTTTAAAATGAGAAAAAATAAATTTAGTAGTCTATAAAATTTTAAATTTATATATATATATATATATTATTGGGCCAATTGATTTTTTAGTAACCCGGCAATTGAATCAGTGACTTGGCGGTTGAATCAGTGACCCGGCTTCTTCCTCAGATCAATGGCCAATCTGTGTCTAAAGACTATGGTTGGGACTACAGGTCTTTTATGAGGAAATTTAAACTTTGAAAATGAACAATAGGAGTTTCGACTTTGGAATTTGAAAACCAACCAGCATATTCAGTATATGAAAGACTTGGACATCAAGAGGGAGGACTCGATTACATAAACTACTTGAAGCTGAAATGCATAGGCAGACAACCAAAGAGAAGTCTTTTCTTTTCTGCTCTTTGATATTCTCTGTTTTCCATTTTTTTTTATTTAAATGGTTGCTGTGCATGTACATGGTGGCTGCCATGGCAGTTTTTTGGCTTGCCGCCATTTACTGCCATATGCTATTGACAACACCGGGAAGTTCTTTCCTTGGTCTATGGTTGCTAGTTCTACCTTGTTAATTATTATTGTACCTACAATTTTAATTTATTTATTTCCTGGCATAGTGGTTTATTGTGGCATTCATAATTTTTTATATTCGTGGCTCTCCCCGTCTTTATTGCGTTTTGCCCTTTATAAACCGTTATTAGTTTTAATCATTGCTTTGCTCTTTCTTTCATCATATTTATAAATTTACAATCTTTTTATTTGATTCTGTTAACATCTAAATTAGGTGCAAAGAACAGTAAGAGTAAACAAAAATCTGCAGTTTCCAAAATTGAAGGGGAAGCTATGGCTGGAGATAAGCAAAGAAAGAGAAGCTCCTCACAGAGGAGTGAGCAGCCTGCTGGTTCTCGTAAAATGCCAAAGCGAGCTGCAGCAAGTAAAAATTTGAAGGAAAAATCCATTTCCTTACCTGAGAAGTCCTGTCTTATTGAAGTGAAGAAGGATGAGGTTGTGGAGGAGGAGTTTCTTGCTGTGCGCCTGATTTCTGGACAGGATGATGTTGATGGTCGTCCAAATAGGAGGCTTACAGACTTTATTTTGCATGATGAAACAGGTAAAGAACAACCTTTAGAGATGCTGGAAGTCAATGATCTGTTTATCTCTGGACTTATTCTGCCTATTGAAGAAAGCATGGATAAGAAAAAAGAGAAAGGCATTCGATGTGAAGGATTTGGACGTATTGAATCATGGGATATCTCGGGTTATGAAGATGGATCTCCAGTGATATGGCTTTCCACTGATGTTGCTGATTATGACTGCTTGAAACCAGCTACGAGTTACAAGAAGTATTATGATCACTTCTATGAAAAGGCTCATGCTTGTGTAGAAGTTTACAAAAAACTTTCAATATCTGCTGGAGGGAACCCTGATATAAGTCTAGATGAGCTACTTGCTGGCATGGCACGTGCCATGAGTGGAAGCAAGATATTTTCTGGAACAGCCTCTGTGAAGGAGTTTGTCATTTCTCAGGGTGAGTTTATCTATAACCAGCTGATAGGCTTAGATATGACATCCAAGAAAAATGACAGGATGTTCTTGGATATTCCTGTTCTTGCTGCTCTAAGAGATGAGAGCAAGATACAGAGAAACCTGGTGCAAGCACAAGTATTGCCCTCAAGTGGTAGTTTAAAGATTGATTCAGGGCTTATAGATGAAGAGAACAAGAATCAATTGAGTTCAACAACTAATTTAGCTGAGGAAGATGAGGACATGAAGTTAGCAAGGTTGTTGCAAGAGGAGGAGTATTGGCGATCTATGAAGCAGAAGAAAAGCCACAGACCTGCCTCTGCTCCAAGCAAATTCTACATTAAAATTAATGAAGATGAGATAGCAAATGACTATCCTCTTCCTGCTTATTACAAAACCTCTCTTGAAGAAACTGATGAGTATATAGTTTTTGACAATGATTTTGATGTGTATGACATTGAGGAACTTCCTAGAAGCATGCTACATAATTGGTCTTTATACAATTCAGATGCCAGATTGATTTCCTTGGAGCTTCTTCCAATGAGACCTTGTTCAGAGATTGACGTTACCATCTTCGGATCAGGAATCATGACTGCGGATGATGGAAGCGGGTTCAATCTGGATACTGATGCCAGTCATTCTTCTTGCACTGGATCTGGATTAAAGGTTGCTGATGGAATTCCTATTTATTTGAGTGCAATAAAGGAATGGATGATAGAATTTGGTTCATCCATGATTTTCATCTCTATCCGAACAGACATGGCCTGGTATGTTGTCTTTTGCATAAAGTTAAGAGTTTTACATTTCTTGGATTTAAAGTGTGATGCAAACTATTTCTGTATAGTGATATATAATAGGGATGCAAAACCTCTGGAATTTGTAGCAATCTTATCTGAAGTGAAATGAAGATATTTTTTCTTACTATTGCTTGTAAATTGGGATATCTATTATAAATGAATTTGGAAAGCCACCTGGAGTGCTAGTGAACATCTTATAAAATATTTATGCATATATATTCAAGATCAATAATGACATATAAACTTCTTTCCTTTTAGGTATAGACTTGGCAAGCCGTCAAAACAGTATGCTCCTTGGTATGAAACAATTCTAAAAACTGCAAGGCTTGCTATCAGCATCATCACCTTGTTGAAGGAGCAGAGCCGAGTGTCACGGCTTTCTTTTGCAGATGTCATTAAGATAGTATCCGACTTTGATCAGAACCATTGCTCCTACATTTCATCTGATCCAGCGACAGTTGAGAGATATATTGTTGTCCATGGACAGATAATTCTGCAACTTTTTGCAGAATTTCCTGATGCAAAGATCAAAAAGTGTGCCTTTATCACTGGTCTTATGATTAAAATGGAAGAGCGACATCACACCAAGTGGCTGGTGAAGAAAAAGAAGGTTGTGCCTAAGAGTGAACCAAATTTGAATCCTAGAGCAGCAGTGGCCCCTGTGGTGTCAAAGAGGAAAGCTATGCAGGCTACAACAACAAAGCTGATTAATAGGATATGGGGAGAGTATTACTCAAACTATCTGCCAGAGGACTCAAAAGAGGGAGCTTCAAGTGAATTAAAGGATCAAGATGAAACTGAAGAACAGGAAGAGCAGGAGGAAAATGAAGATGATGCTGAGGAGGATACATTGTCACCTTTGGAAGAAACCCATAAATACCATGCAGTATCAAAACAAAATAAATATCTTTCAGCAGATGGAGAAGTAAGATGGGATGAGAAGGCTGAAGGTAAAGCAAATTCAGGATGTGTTTTATACAAAAGAGCCATTGTTCATGGAGAAGTAATTTCTGTGGGGCAATTTGTGTCAGTGGAAGTTGAAGAATTAAATAGACTTCCTGACATCTATTTGATAGAGTATTTGTTTGAATCATTAGATGGAAGTAGAATGTTCCATGGCAGACTGATGGAGTATGGATGTCACACAGTTCTTGGCAATGCTGCTAATGAGAGGGAATTGTTTTTGACAAATGAGTGCAAAGATTTGGAATTGGAAGACATCAAGCTGATTTCTGCTGTGGATATTCGGAAATTTCAATGGGGATGCCAGCATCGGAAGGATAATATATCTGCTGATAAAATTGATAGGGCCAGAGCAGAGGAACGGAAGAAGAAAGGGCTGCCTGTAGAATATTACTGTAAAAGCCTGTATTGGCCGGAAAGGGGTGCTTTCTTTAGGCTTCCATTTGAGACTTTGGGTCTAGGCACAGGCATCTGCCACTCTTGCAAATTGAAGGAAGCCAAAGAGGACAAGGATAAATTCAAAGTGAATTCATCCAAGACTGGTTTCCAATTAAAGGGAACTGAATATGCCCTTCATGATTATATATATGTAAGTCCGTATGACTTTGATGACAGAATAGAGCAGGGAACTCATAAGAGTGGAAGGAATGTAGGTTTGAAAGCTTACGTTGTGTGCCAACTGCTGGAGATTATCTTAAAAAAGGAAAAAGGAGAACCTGAAGTGAAATCCACCCAGGTCAAAGTCAGAAGGTTTTTTCGGCCAGAAGATATATCAAATGAGAAGGCGTACTGCTCTGATATTCGAGAGGTAAAATTGACTCAGAACTTATTAAATTGAAACACACATACACAAACACAAATGGAAACCATCCATAGTTATTAATGGAACTCTATTGCCCTACACCATTGCCCATTGCCCAACGCCATGAACAGTGAGGCAATGCAATGGTTGTGGAGTTGCCAATTTTGTTTAGCTTGGCCATGGCGTGCACCATTTGCACAACGTGTCATTTCCCATGGCATGCACTATTATAGCAATTTGAATTAAGACATTTTTTATATAGGCCCATTCAAAAAAAATTTTTTGTCCCATTTATCTAGCCTGCTCTAAGTTTTATTCCTTTATTCTATCATTCTAATTATTTCTTCCCTTACTATTCTTCTCCTTTTGTAACTTTTTGATTATTTTTTACTTAATTTTCCTTTCCACTTGCCTAATTGTTTCTTCCATGCTTCTTTTGAGTTATTGATTCTTTCTTCCTCTCAACAACTAGTAGTTCCCCTCACTATTTTGTACTTTGTTCTCTTTCATGTAAGGTTATTATTTTATTTCCCCCTTCACATGTCATTTGAGGATATGACATAGGTGTAAGCATAGTTATTAATTGCCCATTGCCCAGCGCCATGGACATTGGGGCAACGCAATGGTTGTGGCATTGCCAATTCTGTTTGGCTCAGCCATGCTGAGTGCCACCTGTGCCATGTGCCATTGCGATGGCTTGCGCTATTGGGGCAATTTGAGTTGTGATATTTTTTATTTAGCCGCATTCTAAAAAATTGTATTTTTTGTCCCATATACCAGCCAACTCAAAGTTTCGTCCTTTTATTCTATCATTTTGATTATTTCCTTCCTTACTATTCTTCTTTTGTAACTTTTTGATTATTTTTTTACCTCAGTTTCTCTTGTTTTCTAATTATTTCTTCCATGCTTCTTCTTCTTCTTCTTCTTTATTGAGTTACCGATTCTTTCTTCCCCTCACTATTATATACTTTGTTCTCTCTCATATAAGGTTATTATTTTTTTCCCTTCATATGTCATTTGTGGCCAAGACACCAAGTGTAGGGTAAAATCTCAAAATACTTAATAACTATAATTACGTGTGCTTGTGGGTTGTGGCATTATTTATGGGATATGCTTTGATTACTAGTTTACATCTTGTGAATTTGAGGGATCTGACAAGCTAAAAATACTTTCTAATAGATAACTTAGTATCTTTTATTTTCTCTCTTTTTATTATTTTAATTATATAATTATTTGTGCTGCACTTCAATGTTGTAACGCGCTAACTATGGGTGTAAGGTAAAATCACAAAATACTTAATAACTATAAGTACTTGTGCTTGTGAGTTGTGGCATTATTTATATGATATGCTTTGATTATTAGTTTACAACTTGTGAATTTGTGAGGTATATAAGAGGTGAAAAATAATATCTATTAGATATCTTAGCATCTTTAATTTTCTCTCTTATTATTTTTAATTATATTATGTGCGTTGCACTTCAATGTTGCCATGTGCTGTGCAATGCGCTATTTGCAATGGCTCTAGGAGCCCCTATTGCAACAGTCTGTTGCTTGCTGTCAACAACAATGAAAGCATCACATTAAAGCATTGTTTTATTGATTGAAATAGAAAAATTGACCATAGCTATTGTTTCAGGCATTGATGGCTGGAATAACATTATATATCAAAATGAATTTATAGATGATTGTGTAACTTTTAATTGATTCAATTGATTGGTCATTGAGCTCTTGAGTGTCCATGGCTGCAAGAAAATGATTCTCTGAAGTACTTTGCAAGGTGACATTTCTAAAGGAGGAGAGAGACAGTAAGAAAAAAAAAGGAGATAAATGAAGGATCTACCCTAAATGAATTAGGGATTAAGTTTTTTTCTTCCTATCTCTCTTCTACTTTAAGAACTTTATCTCTTTCTTGTACTTTTGAGGATTCAAATTCATGTTTGTAATATGCGCTTTAATTCAATCATTTTGAGATTTTTTTGCCCCTATAATCTATGTTTTTATATTGACTTTTGTTCCTTGAATTAATAATCTAGGTATATTACAGTGAAGAAACACAAACAATACAAGTAGACTCTATTGAAGGAAAATGTCAAGTAAGAAAGAAGAATGACATCCCAGCATGCAGGGCCCCTGCAGTTTTCCAACACATGTTCTTCTGTGAGCATTTGTATGATCCTGCCACCGGATCACTCAAGAAGGTATTCTATAATTAGCCATGTGGATGTAAGCTGTGCTTGTTAAGCCATCAAATAAATGTTTGAATGCATCAAAGCTGTTTTATAATGTATCTAGATTATTTTTTGTGTTTTAGTTGACTCAAGTATGACCTGTCTGTCTTATGAGGCCATGCCATCAAACTGATCTATGTCTGGCTGGTCATAAATATACTGAATTATCATCATCATCATTATTTATAGCGTTTAAGATTCTAGAGCAACTATAGTAATTGCATTTTTTATCTTTTGATTGATGATTAAGTATTAACCATAATTTTCTTTTGGCTTTTTATTGCTTCATAGTTGCCAGCGCATATCAAAGTAAGGTACTCAAGTGGAGATGCTGGTGAGGCTGCAGCTAGAAAGAAAAAAGGAAAGTGTAAAGAGGGAGAAGGCATTTCAGAAACAGATGAAGAAAGGAAGACAAGTGAGAATCGTTTGGCAACCTTGGACATATTTGCTGGCTGTGGTGGTTTATCAGAGGGATTGCAGCAGTCAGGTAATATTAATTTCACTTCCACAACAAGAAACATAATATCTACTGTAAATGCATTACATAACTAATGCATTACTGCTTGAATGCTTTAGGAGTTTCATCAACTAAGTGGGCTATTGAGTATGAAGAACCAGCTGGAGATGCGTTCAAACTCAATCATCCTGAATCACTGATGTTTGTCAACAACTGCAATGTCATTCTTAGGTAAACTTCCTCATTGACATAAACTATCCCTGTCCCCCAAGCTTGGAAAAAGAGAACCTATTTTTTATTTTTTTGGTAATCAGAGAAGAACCCATTTGTAAGTGACCTCTAAATGCATTCTGTAATGTAGGGCTGTGATGGAGAAGTGTGGGGATGCAGATGATTGTATCTCAACCTCTGAGGCAGCAGTATTAGCTGCAAAATTAGATGAGAAGGACATAAATAATTTGCCCATGCCAGGGCAAGTTGATTTCATTAATGGGGGGCCTCCATGTCAGGTCTGTTTAGCTGTTGCCTTTCTTGTCATTCGGCTAAAAATAATTCCTGGGTGCTTATTAAATTACTGTATGTTGTGTTCCAGGGTTTCTCTGGGATGAATAGGTTCAACCAAAGCACTTGGAGCAAAGTTCAATGCGAGATGATACTAGCATTCTTGTCTTTTGCAGATTATTTCCGGCCTAGATATTTTCTATTAGAGAACGTAAGGAACTTTGTATCTTTCAACAAAGGACAGACATTCAGATTAACCTTGGCTTCACTTCTTGAAATGGGATATCAGGTAAATTTGCTTAATTGTGGATTTTATTCTTTTTTTTTTCGATAATTACACCTTGGGTAGTTAGTTTGGTGAATAGCACCTTGGGCACTAATGAATGCTGATTTGCTTGTACAAAAAGCTGAGGTTTGGTATCCTAGAGGCTGGAGCTTTTGGTGTTTCCCAGTCAAGAAAACGGGCTTTAATATGGGCAGCCTCACCAGAGGATGTGCTTCCTGAGTGGCCAGAGCCAATGCATGTCTTTGCAGCCCCAGAGTTGAGAATTTCTTTATCAAAAAGTGTCCAGTATGCTGCTGTTTGCAGTACAGCAAATGGTGCTCCATTCCGTGCAATAACTGTTCGAGATACCATTGGTGAACTCCCTACTGTGGGCAATGGAGCTTCTAAAGCAAACATGGAGGTATATTATCAAATAGAAAACTGTGTTTTGGATATCCTTGTTCTTCTGCATTTGGTTTCCTCTAAACTCACCTGAATTTTTGTTGAACAGTATCAAAATGATCCTGTCTCATGGTTTCAAAAGACCATTCGAGGTGACATGGCTGTCTTGACTGACCATATATCAAAGGAAATGAATGAACTGAATTTGATTCGATGTCAGAAGATTCCTAAGAGGCCAGGTGCTGATTGGAGGGATCTTCCTGATGAAAAGGTAATACTGCATTCTTCTTTGGCCTTTTTTTAGCATAACAAATTTCTACTGGACAGAAATTTTGTGATATTAGCCACTTTTTATATCAATGAAATGAAGGTAAAACTGTCTACTGGGCAAGTAGCTGATTTGATCCCATGGTGCCTCCCCAACACAGCCAAGCGACACAACCAATGGAAGGGACTGTTTGGTAGGTTGGATTGGGAAGGGAATTTTCCAACTTCCATTACAGATCCTCAGCCAATGGGGAAGGTTGGAATGTGTTTCCATCCTGACCAAGACAGGATCCTCACTGTTCGTGAGTGTGCCCGATCTCAAGTAAGTCTATCAACTCTAGTTAGATAGGAAATGGATTCCCTACAAACTGGAAAGTAATATTTGTGAGGGATAATTTTAAAACGTTTCAGGATCATATAATGTATTAATTGGCCTTGTAAGAAGACAGTGAAAAGTGAAAACTCATCAAAGTGAGTGTTTCAACTGGTGTGGTTCACTAATACACTTAAGTCGGTCAGTTCTTATAGGCTCTTTCCGTAATCAAATGTGCAAAAGGGTACTTAAGAATCTTTCTTTTGTATATTGACTAAGGGCAGGTACCATCTGCTTAAGTGACTTGTAAATTAGAGTTTGTGGGTCGGGATATAATAGTTACAAGATAATTTTCCTCGCTTGAAGAAACTTTCTCTTCCAAAATCCTTCAAATTAGGAGAACTTAAAAATAAAAGGAAGTAAGACTTTGAGGGATTTTAAAAGATTAGTTGAAATTTTTTATCTTTCATTTTACTAGTTTCCATTCTCTTCTATTATACTCCATCCAAACTTGCCCAGAAAGTAAAATGTGCTTCATTGGTCCCTGTAGGTAGATTACATTCCTTAAATGGCTGAGAAATTTAAATCTGACAGTCTTTTACTATGGAAATAGGAAAATGTCATTTGCTTTGGAGTAGCCTATTAATTAACATAACCCATATTCATTAATGCAGGGTTTCCCAGATAGCTACCAATTTTCTGGGAATATCCAACACAAGCACAGGCAGATTGGCAATGCTGTTCCTCCTCCTTTGGCATTTGCATTAGGGAGGAAACTGAAGGAAGCAGTGGACAGTAAGAACTCCAATTAGACGATGAGGCATTAAAAAAATGCATGCTTGTGGAATTAAAGGATGGTTTCAACCTTCAAAACTGTAAATTATTGTTAGTTTCAGTCATTGCTCTAGTCATATGATCATTGTATAGAAAGATGGAAGCAAGCTATTTAACCATTTAGTAGTTAGGAATCGAAGTCACCATCTTGAAAAAAACTCAATTGTTATTTTTTCTTATATCTCAATCAATGCATCATTTGCAAATATTCTCATCCTATGTAATGTAGAATTCATTTTGAAGAATTAATACTAAATACTCAATATGATGTGTGATTAAATTATTATGCTTGAGATATTTTTGCCAAGAAAAAGACAATTAAAGATTCAAGTGTAAAATTCATAGTTTTATACAGTGTAAAAATATACTTTTATTTACAAAAAATAAATTAAAAATTCTAGTTTAATTTTTAAAATGAAAATATTAAATATAACTTAACAAAACTTTAACGATAATTAATAGGGAGATGGTAGGGTGAGCTAGCGCTTGAGCTCTCCCTCTCTCTATTCATATTTTAAATAAAAAATATATATAAAAAAATTAAAAAAGAAAAATGATGAGTGACCAATGAGCACTTGAACTTTCGAGTTGTCAAGAATTTAAATCAAGCGAACGTATCAATACTTGGCATTTGGATATTCTGCTTGGCGTTTTTAGCGGCGGTTTTTTTCGTTGCTAAAGTTTCTTGCAGCAAATATTATTGCCACTATAAGTTAATTATTTAAACAAAAGTTATAGCAGCGAATAATTGGTTGCACTAATATTAAAACACACTTTAGCAACGGATAAAACCACCATTAAAAATGCCAAATAGGTGCGAAGCAGAGAATTACAACAGAGGATCCAAAATAAAAAAAGTGTCGACTCTTGTCACGTCACTAACACCATGTCACCGTATGTTCATGTAGCTGTACCACGTGGACAATCATTGTCTTTAGAAGAGAAGATCAGATTAAATTTTCTGGTGGGTGCTCCTTGCTGGGCTTTTAATATTATTGTAACGAATATTATTATTGTTATAATTTTTGTTTAAATAATTAATTTAACAAAAATTATAGTTACAATAATATTTGTTACAAAAAATTTTAACAAAAAAAAAAATTATTGTTAAAACACCCAACAAAGACATGCCCAACAAAGAATCCGGACGCAAAGAAGATCCATATCCCATTTCTACACTCTCTCATCCCGCGTGATGGACCTAACTTCCCCTGCTGATTTCGTCTCCATGCCGTCTTGTTGCTCCTTCACAACATGGCACATGCTCATTATATTTTTTGATTGGACTAGGAGGGATTAAAATTTTAAGATCTCAATATTTTAAGAAAAAATTAAAATTCTACCTAATTACATTAAATTTCAAAACTTCTTTCAGTGTCAATTTTGATTCTTCTATTATATTATATTATATTTTTTATATATGAGGCTTAATTTGCATAAACGTATATTTAGGCACTTGCATTATCTTTAAATGCGATTATACGAAGAGTGTACAGTATGCATAACTTTCTCCACGTTTCAATTATTTCATACTTCATATTCATAATCACTGGTTGACAAAATCCTTCACTTGAAAAATTAAAAGGAATAACTGGACAATTCTGTAAATAAGTAAAATGCATGAATTGTGTTTGGATACTCGATTAGCTCTGCCTTTATCCCGGATTTCCTTAACCACTGACAGTAACTCCTCTGCCAATCTTGTAACGGGTCAAACCCACCCACAAACACAATTGTATCCGGGTAATCCATACCCAAAATATCCACCGCATTTGGCCTGATCGCATTAACCGCCCCATGGTCCCGGTCTAACCCTTCTGGCAAAAACAACTCCCACATTCAATCGGATCTTTCCACTGTTATGGGTGGGATTAGAACCAATCGGATCTCGGATTCGGTCCTCTTCTCTCCTCCAAAAAATGGTTGGATCGAAACCAACCCGACAATCTTCAATTTTTGGAATCTCTCTTGGAAAATCAGAACCGCCACGTGATGGGCCAAGTTCGCACCCGCACTATCACCCGCCAAGAAGCACTTGGACACGTCAGCAATATCGGGTAAAACGCTGCCGTTTTGGTCTAGGAACTTGAGGACGGTAAACCCTAAACCGTTATCCGGGCAGAGGCGGTAATTTACGGAGACGATGATGGACGGAATGGAAAGGGAGAACTGTCGGAAAACGGCGTCGAACGAGGACGAAGATGCTGACATGAATGAAAAGCCACCACCCTCCAAAAAGACGAAGACGGGAAGGAGGAAGATGGATGATGAGCTGGTGGAGGGTGTGAAAAGACGGAACCAGAGGTTGCGGGAGGCGTCGACGGTGACGTCGGAGGAAGTGACGCCGTTAATGGGGTTAGGGCTTGGTTGGGCTTTCAGGTCAATGAAGCTAAAGAGACGGGGGTTGACGGTGCCGTTGCGGCGGCAAGAGGCGTCGATAACGACGCAGAGGAGGACTGGAGAAGCGTCCTTTCCATGAAGGACCAGATTGGCCATAAACAAAAGTCTTAAAAGATAATAATTATCATTTACTTATCATTAATTTGCTTAGACATATTTGGATTGATTTTAAAATTTGTACATTGTTTAAAAGTACATTAATTATTTAATTTTTAAAAGATATATAATTTTTTAATTTAATTTTTAAAAAATAAAATATTATAATTTAATTCTTAAAAATTAAATTTTACTTAATTTAATTTTTTTAATTAATAAAGTGAATAAAAATTAATTACAAATAGTATTAATAGATATTAATTAATTTTTAAATAATAAATTAAATATTATTTAATAATAAAAAATAAAATATATTAAATTTATAAAAATAAAATATTATTAAAATATACTGTTTGTAATTTTTATGTATAATTATACATTTGATACATTTTATTTTATAAATTATATATTATCAAAATATTTATTTATATTTCTTGAAAAATAAAATTTAATTTAATATTTTACAGTTAGTTAACTTTTATTAATATTAATGTCATTTAATTTTATATTCATCATATTAATCAAATAAATAAATTAATTGAGAACTACACTTTTAAGACCAGATTCTAATTTCTATCTTTTAAAGATCACTTCTTCACAAAGTTTTTTGTTTTTGGCGAAAAGACGTAAATTAATATTTATAGAGGAACAACGTACAAAATAAGATAATGCATGGCGGCGACTTGAAACCTAGAAACATAAATGACGTAAAGAAAGTTCCATTACTACAATACAAAGAAAGCGTAAGGGGGTTGTCTAATTTTTCTAATGCTGCCAAAACATGTCTGATCATATAAAAGGAAATTTGAAATAAAAGTAAGGTTGTTATCATGATTCATGCTACGACGAATATAGGAGGGTCTATGTTTGTGTTTGTTTAGTTGAGTGCCGTATTTTCAAATTAGGAGTGTTTAGGTTCCAAGCGATCCATTCTCTCATAGGTAGCGTATGGAAAATTATTCTATCTTGCTGCCTTATTAACGGGTTCCATACGTGTGTTGCCTTTCGACAGTCGCGAGTAACATGAAGATTTGTTTCTATGTTGTGTTTACATAGGTTGCACATCGCAACTGCTATAGACCAGCTCGGGATGGCTGAATAACTTATCATTTTTTCCCTATCTATTTTTGTATCCACTCAAAATATTTGATATTAAAACTTTGACCATATAAAAAAAATTAATTTTAATATTTATATCTAAAATTATCTGATGTCTGAACACTCTAATATTTTACATATTTTAAAAAAATAATATATACTAAATATTCTATAATTAAGTAATTTATTTAATATTTACTCAATAAAAAAATTTTAAATATTATAAATGACTATAAAAAATTATTTTACAAAAAAAATTTATCTAATTAGTATAAACTAAAATTAAAAATAACAAATCTAATATTAATAAAAATATAAAATTTTATTTAATAATATATATTATTTGAATATCAGATACCTATTCACTTATTTATATCAAATAGATATAAAATATTTAAAGTTAATATTTACACATTCTATCTAATATCTAATATTCATGAAATATCGGGTATTTTTATCATAGGTACTCATAAAACCCATGTCCCTTGTTATTCCTGAGAGCAGCTGCTTATCTTGTGCTTCGTTGGAAGACTCTCATGTGCCAGTCTCCACAGGTGAAATTTTGCTTTAAGCTGCAACTTACTTTTCCATATACAATCCAGTATGAGTTGTTTATGGTTGTGGGGTGTCCCTTGACGGTCTGATATGCATTTTTGATTGAGAAAAATTAGTTGTTGCTGATCTTCCATCTGCATTTTTCTGGTCCAATTTTTGAACAGGGGGGTATTGCTTGGATTTTCAATATTGCATCCTGTGGTAGTTTGGACTCAAAGGCTTTATAGTTCCATTGCCCATCTCTGTTTACATAATCTGCTACGGCCTTCAATTTTTCTTCAGAGCTCAGAATTTCTTTACATACCTGTTCTAGCTTGTAATGTTCAATTTGCAAAGCCTGAAACATTCACAATTTCATCAATAATTCTGCCATTTGTATTTTTGGAGATGAATATATTAGATTTACTTGCATTCACTTTTTGTCCTGAGATAGAAATAAATATATTTAGGCAGTTTAGAATGCAATTTACTTGTTCCATATCTGCTTCGGCAAATAGAAGTAAGTCATCTGCAAACATTAGATGTGATATGAGTGCTCCCTTTCTTCCTACTTTCATAGCTTTCTGTTTTTCTAGATACATTGTCAGATATAATGTGAGAAAGAACATCCATGCAAATAACAAAGATATAGGGGGGAAAGGGGGGAAAGGGGATCTCCCTGACGAATACCCCTAGTGGGGCAAAAAGTGTTTGTCTTTTCTCCATTCCAGAGTATGTTCATGCTAGTGGTAGTTATGCATTCCATCGCTATGCTACAAAATTCTTCTGGGCAGCCTATGTCTTATAAATTCCAATTAAGTCGATCGTAGTCTTTCTTAATATCTACCTTTATTACCATGAAACCTTTGTTGCCTTTAGATCGCCCAATTTGATGGAGGAGTTCTTGTGCTATGAATATGTTATCCTAAATGTTTCGCCCTGGTACAAAACTTGATAATTAATTGTTTCTGGTTTTTCTACCTTGGGAATTAGGACAATATTGGTGTTGTTTATTTTTGAGATCTTTTTTTTTGAGACCCAACTTTTTTGAAAGAAATTGATGAAACCTTCTCTTAGTATTTCCCAGTTTTGCTGAAAGAAGTAGGCAGGATACTAGTCACTTCCTGGTGCTTTGAGACTGTTTATATTGAAAATTGCTCTTTTGATTTCTTCAGGGTTGAAGGTTTTGTTTATGGAGCTCCAATATCTATCGTCTATTTGTGGCCAGGTTGTCTTTGTTTTGTATACTTCTCTCACTGGTTTTTCTTCTATAAAAAGGCTCTGATAAAATTCTTCTGCTATCTTTTTAGTTTGATCTGTATCTTCAATCCAATTGCCTGAACTGTCCTTAAGCACGTGAATTTTATTCCTCCACCGTTTTATTATAGTTTTTGTACGGTAATACCGGGTATTTCTTTCTCCATTTAGAATCCATTGGCAGCGTGCTTTCTGATGCCATAACGTCTCCTCCTGGTCTAAGATAGAGCCCAGTTCTTCAGATAAAGATTTTTCCAAGTTTTCCAGAAATGGGTTGGACCTCCTGTCATAGGCCTTTTGGATTCCATGCAGTCATTTAAGTTTTCATCTTTTCCTGGAATTTAGATTTCCAAAAACTTTTCTATTCCACTCTTGAAGAATTGGGGTTAACTTCTTGAGCATGCCATGTGGCTCCTCACTGTTTTTCCAGGTGCTTTTGGTGAAGCTGCCGAAAATCGTTGTGCTGCATCCGGCATGCTTCAAAATGAAAAGGCCGCTTACTTGGATCTCCTGAAGTTTCCTCTGTATTTATCAAGGTCGAGTGGTGGTCGGAATGAAATCGGGTTACTGCTTTTGCAAAGGCGTCTAGAAAAAGTGTTTGCCATTCTACAGAGCATAATGCTCGGTCTAAGCGCTTAAAAATTCTGTCAAAGCCTCCCCTATTCGCACCTACCCAGGTAAATTTTGGTCCTTCTGTGGCCATATCAATAAGGTTGTTTCTATTGATCCAGTTCTGGAATTCACAGAATCTTTGAGTGTTTGGGTTTCTGCCCCCTGTTTGTTTTGTTAATGAAGCTATTTCATTAAAATCCCCTGCCATGATAATAGGGTGTTGGTAGTTGGAACATAAGTGTTCCAAGATAGGCCATAGATTTCTGCGGTGCTGTATATGGGGATTTGCATATACTGCTATAATGCTCCACTTAGTATTATGATTCTAATCGGATAAATTGCTCATGGGTTTTTATGTAGGAAACTTATTTGTGCTGTGTCCAAAGGGCCCATATGCCTCCAAAATACCCGTTTGCCTCACTTATTGTATGGCACTGATATCCAAGCTTCTTAATTGCTGTTTTCGTTGAACAGGACCTCTAAAATTCCAGAATATGACTTTCATATCTTTATCTGAAAGTTGGTTTTTGGACCCTGAAATGCTTGTTCCTTGAGAATTAAACTTATGAGGGGATCCTCCCATGTCTCTTTCCATTTGTCCTTTCTTTCACGTTATCATTTGCTGTCACAACTGGTGTGGCCTGTATGAAAATGTCTGGGGTTCTTCTCCCCAATTTGGACTAGATCCAATCTGTTTAATCTCTAAGGTGGGAATTTTTGAGGAAGGGGTGTTAAGTAAGGTACCATTCTGTGGTGTTGGTGTAGCTTCCCTCATTTCTTCCTCTTGATTTTTCCTTTCATGTGAGGTGTGTTCATTGCTTTCATTAGGGGATCCATGGGTTGGTTACCGCTGAGTTGCTTGTTTAGGTGCTTCATTTTGCCATTTTGAAGTCTCACCCATTACTTGCACTGTTTCTTTTGAAGGATTGAGATTTTTTGTTGTAGGTTCTCTTGTTTCCATCTCATTTTCTTTAAGAAGTTCTAGTGGTGAGAATCTCAATATGCCTGTCGGATTATTGTCCAGATTTCTTTGTTCAGCAGTGGAGACTTTTTGGTTCCTTTCGTCTTCCTGACTATCCCTGGCTTTGCTTTTCCTGATTCTTCTTGGTTTTTGTGCTACCATCCATGCACCATATCTTTCGTCTCCCTTGTTGTTGCTGTTATAATTTTCATTCACCTTGTTTTGGTTGGATGGGCTTTGACATGTGTTTGTCGTTGGTTCCTCCCCTTTATTTGCAATTCTTTCCTTTCTTACATGGTAGTGATCGATGTCATGGCCATATATGCCACATTCGAAACATATGAGGTGAACTCCTTCATATTCAATGTTGCGCATGTACCCATGGATACAATACTGTGACATGAGTGGCTTACTTAGATCCAATTCTACACAAATTCTTGCATATTTTCCCTTGGCTTGCTATGTTGTGTTGTTGTCAATTTTTATCATGGTACCAATCTGGTTTCCCAGTTTTGATAGAAATCTGCTGTCATATAATTCTAGTGGAAGATCAGGTAATCGAATCCAAGCAGCAATCTTCTGAATTCTTTGTGTGTTGGGATCAAAGAGTCGCGTCCATGGTCGGATAGTTGATAATGGTAAAAAATAAGCCATGGTCCTCCTCTAAGTGTATAATTGTAATCTGAGAAGGTGTCAAATATTGCAAGGTAGTATTCGTTGCCTATATCAACTAGGGTTACCTCGCCTGTTCTTGCCCACAACTGATTGCCTTCTTGAGGAGGAAGTTGAACCTATATGCCTTCCTAATAGTTTAATGATAAGTGACTTCTGGAAAGGCTTTTTGATTCTCTTCCATTCATTATCATCCACGATAAAAATTGGCCTATCCTTTTCGTCTCTTTCAATAGATATTCCATCCTCCCCTTCTGGAAATAGGTCCATTTCGTCCCCACTTGAGTAGTTTGTTAATTCATACTCTGAGGCTTCATTTTCTTCCTCCTCTGAATACTCCATCCTATCCTCTGTATTAATTCTTGGCTGCGTTGTTAACGAGTCCCTACAGGATTTTTGTGTTTCTGTGCCAACATTTGCTCTCGGCTCTCCATCTTGCATCCAACCTTCATCCCTGGTTCCAGAGAAGCCTACACCTTCTTTTCGAATCTTTGTCTTGCTTCTTGATAGAATATCTATTTCCTGTGCAGTGCATGGGTGGGTCGGAGTGGCCTGAGTTTTCCAATGCGTGAGTGGTTCAGAGTGGCCTGGGAGTTTTCCATTACTCTTCTCCTATTTTAAAAAATTCTTCTTCGAATTCTTGATTATTTGTGTCAATAATTCATCATATTTTTCTTGTAATACTTTCATAGTAATGCCTGTAAAATCAAGATCTGTTCATACTAATATCGCGGTACAATTACTAGTGTATTATAAAGATAAAGAAGCTAACGAAGATCACGATTCTAAATTTTACATTGGAATTTGGACCGATAATACCAACATGTCATGTGTCTTTGTTTTGTACCCTCGTACGTAAGATTCCATAAGACAACAAATAAAAAGGATTATCTTTTTTTCCATTACGAGATTTACAGTTTGGACACTCGCTTGGTGATGAAATCCTTGACTTGTGTAATTAACTGCGAAGCCTCGGGCAATTCCGGAAATATATAAAATGCATGAATCATGTTTGGATACTCGATTAGCTCCGCCTCCTTCCCAGAATTCCTTAGCCACTCGTAGTACCTCCTCTGCCAATCCTGTAACGGGTCAAACCCACCCACAAAAACAAGCGTATCCGGATAATCCAAACCCGCAATATCAATCGCATTCGGCCCGCTCACATTAACCGCCTCATGATCCCGGTTCGACCCGACCGGTAGCATGGCCTTCCACGCCCAATCCGTCCTCTGGACCGACACCAACGGAACCCGGTTCAACTTGATCTCGGCCTCGGTCCTCTCCTCGCCTCCGAAGAACGGCTGTATTGAGATCAGCCCGATTACCCGGATCTTCCGGAGCATGCCCCGGCAGACCCGAACCGCGACATGATGGGCCAAGTTCGCACCCGCACTATCACCCACTAAGATGCACTTTGACAAGTCAGCATTCTCGGGCAAAGCGGCGTCGTTTTGGTCGAGAAACTCGAGGACGTCGAAACCGTCGTTGTATTGAGAAGGATACCGGTGCTCCGGGCAGAGCCTGTAATTGACGGAGATAACAACAGCAGGAACCGTACGCGCAAACCGCCTGCAAACGGCGTCATACGCAAAGGAAGCAGGCGAGAGAAACGTGAACCCTCCACCATGGAAGAAAACCATAACGGGAAGAGAGGTTAAGTTTGTGGCCGTCGGAGTGAAAAGGCGGAACCAGAGGTTTCGGCCAGGGTCGACGGTAACGTCGGAGGAACTAACGCCGTTAATGGGTTTAGGGTTAGCGTTTGTTTTGTGATCGACAATGTTCATAAGACGGCGGTTGACGGTGCCGTCGGAACGGCGAGCGACGTCGGTGAGGGTGGAGAGGAAGGAGAGGGAGATGCGGGTCTTCCATGGAAGGAGAGGCTTTGGAGGAGCTTTGGGAGACGGCATAATGTTGTTGCGTTTCGGGTGCGTTTGGATGTGATGTGTGTAGGCGTGAAGAAGCAGAAAGAGATTCTTGAAAGCTTAATAGAGGTAAAAGATGAGTTAGTTGAGGATCGCAGGGATATTAATGAGGTGCCACAGTGCAGCAATAATTTGTGAAACAGCAACGTAATTAATAGGAATTCGGATCCCTGCTGTCTAAATACTGTGCTGTCCTCTGCAGTCCACCAAATCTGGACCGTCCGTCTGATCATATGGATCATCCGCTGCCACGTGGATTCCTAGACAGAGGAGTGAGGGGTGGGAAAAATCAGAGAGAAGACAGGGAGAAGAAGAGTGTTGCTGAAGGTGAAGTTATCAGAAAGCATTACAGTGTTATCTATCAACCACATCTGGTCCTATAGCAGTGGCCTCCTCTTCATATCCACACTAAAGGTTGTATTCTGCAATGAAAGATCCATTAAGATCACATCACCTGAAGGAAACCAGATTAGAGTCCATTATAAGGTAACTCTCTAAAATCTTGATAATATCTTCACAGCACCTTTGGAAGCCAAAAGCAAGCATTTTTAGAGCTCCTTAAGCCAAGAGCAAAGTTCCAAAAACACTCAAAAAGAAATTAACAAAATGGAATAGTAGCAAAACCATCAAATATGACACTACAGTGAGCTTAACAGAGTTGGACAGCACCTAAACCACAATATAATGCATGCTTTAACTTGAAAAGAAATTTTTAAACATCCAGACATGTCTAACATGAGTAGGCAGCAAGTGAACTCCATGAAAACAGTGCTTAGAAACCCCTATTTAAGTATGTAAAGTGAGATCTCGAAGATGAATATGAACCCAAACACACTAGCACTCACCGAAAAGCATCTCACCTCTCTCTGCCCCACATGAGAGTAACGCAGCCAAGGCACAATGGGGCGATGCAGGGCAATTTCTGGCGGTGCTCACCGACGTCCGGCGAGCCAGCGACACCGCGAAGTGGGTGTGGCAGCTACGGTGCAAGGGGAGACGGAAGCTGTGACTAAACACTTCTTCTCCCTCTCTTTTCTCTCCGGCCACCCCTCACTCCTCTGTCTAGGAAACGACATGGCAGCAGATGATCCACAGATCACACGGACGGTCCAGATTTGGTAGACTGCAGAGGACAGCACAGTCCTTGGACAGCAGGGGATCCAGACTGAATTAATAGCCGCTGTTATTTAATTAAATTCCATATATACGGTTACTGTTTTCAGTTTTGATATCTGGTATGCAGAAGAATGGGACACCACCAAGTTGCTAAACAACTTTATCACACCAACCAATAAGTGGTTGTTATTTATACAAGTAATACATATTTGTTTGAAAAATCTAATCTAATTTACTTTTCATCTAATGAAAATTAATTTTAAATTTAATATGTCTTAAAAATGCTTTGAATTTTCACAAAAAAATTTTATCACACCAAAATGGATATGAGAAGTAAAATTCATAAATTTACATAAAAGAGTTATTTATTTTAGTAAGTTTTATTCAAAAATTTATTATATAAACTTTTTTAAAAAGCTGTAGGGATTTCAATACCTAATTACTAATTGCATAATTTTTAATGGCTCACGTTATAAGTTTTAGATAAAAGAAAAAAGTAATGTTAGTAAAAAGTAAAAACACATTTTTTTTTAATTTTTCACATATATTAAAAATAATTATGTTTAAAGTATTGTCAATATTAAATATAAATATTTCTTAGTATTGTTAATTAGTTTTTAAAATATTAATTAATAAATTATTTGATTAATTAGCTTTGAATTTGAAATATTAAATTAAAATGATAATTTCTTAGTTAAATATTTTATCAATTAATTAAAACTTTCTTAACCAATATTTTAAATACACTCATTAATAAAATACTTTACGAAAAAAGTATACATATTTTTGTGAAAATTAATTTTAGCTATAGTTTTTTTATTATATATGATTATAAAATAATAAATGAGGACTATTTTGAAAAAAACAAGTATTTTATTATTAAATATTTTAAAAAATATTCTTTAATATTCTGTTGAACTGAAAATTTTTATAATAAAAGGTATACAAAATTATATTGGAGTGATGTAACTCTTGTTATTATTAGGTACATAATAATTTAATAAAAAAAATAGTTATACAACATTGAAAGATACATGAGATGTCATATATGATAAAAACAAGCGAATATAAATTACATAAATTTTCTTTTGGGGAGACTAATAAGATTGAAGCTTTCATTCGCAATTATGAGACTCCTGTAGTTCTACGTCGTATTATGGATTAATTAATACCATATTAAAAAAATTAGTATATATATAATATAAGGATATAAAAGAGAAAAAAAGGAAAAATTTAATTACAAATTAAATAATTTTATGTTATTTAATTTATTATTTTAAATTATTATTATTTTTTGTTTAATATTTCAAAATTAAAAGAAATTGACATGTACCATGTAAAATATCTAGTATATTATATTAGTTGGTCTTGCAATACCTTTTTAATATTATATTTTTAAAATAATAATAAAATTAAGAACAAAAGAGATGTCCAAAGAATCCACCATAGATTACAGCTTTTTATTTTTATTTTTTTTATAAATTGACGCTATTAATTTCTTAAAAATTTGAGAGAATTCAAATCTTTGAATCATCTCCAATATTACACGTGGTGCAATAAGAGTTAAGGAAAACAGAATAATAAGAGGGACAATAAAAGAATTTACTCTAAGAGTTAAGCTTTTGTGTTATTTTATTCTTTTTCTCTCTCATAAATTGATATAATTAATTTTTTAAGAAATTTAAAAAATTATTATTATTATTTGTAAATTTTGATCCTTACGTAGTATTCCACATGGCAGAGAAATAAATATTAAAAAATAAAAAAGACATAAACAAAGGTCTACCTTTTATGAATTATACTTTTATATTTTTTTACTAATCATTTCTCATAAATTGTTACAATCAAATGTAATTTATTAAAAATAATTAAAAATTATTCAAACTCGCATATACCTAAAACATTAGCAAATTTTAAAATAATAATAAATATTAGATATTGAATATTTTAGTATTAAAAAATTTATTCTATATTTGTCAAATAAAAAATTTTAAATATTACACATGAATATAAAAATTACATTACAATGCGGAAATTATTCAAGTGTGAACTAAAATTAAAAATAATTTTAATAATACTAAAAACACATAATTTTATTTAATAATATATATTATTTATGTATTAAATATTGATTATCTTATTCATTCGTTAATATCAAATTAATACATGATATTTAAAAATTAATATTGATCACTCATTTAATATTTAATAAATAATTATATTTTATTTTTAAAAAGTTTAAGTATTATTTTTATATTTTTATCAAATTTTTTAATTAAAAATTAATATATATAATTTTATTAATATACAATTTATCTCTCTTCGTTTTTTTTAAATAATTTTGCATTCTTATTTTTTATTAAAAAATTTTATAACAAACATGTAAAAAAATTATATATAAATTTAATCCTTTACTTTTTGTACTCTATTTCATATCCATCAAATTTCACTTCTTTTTGAAACAAATACCATCATGTACCGATATGATTCCAACATGTATCGTATTACATAATAATACGTCGGTTTAATTGTCAAAGAGTAGGTAAGGGGCAGTTGGAGCCGTCTAAAATAGGTATGGACTTATGTGGGAGTGACATCAATGATGGAAGAGCATTTTATTATATTACTAACTTGTTATTGCATGTAATTGATAGTTTTTTTAATAAAAAATATTAGATATAACTTTATGCTTATTTTTAAAAATTACTATAGTTGTAAATGTTTGTTATTAGTTTTTTTTAATTAAATTAAGACTTCAGAAATAGTAAAAAAATTATGATGTTATATCAATTAAGAAAATCTAATAATAAAAACTTACATGTTTGCTTCTTCTTTTTTTTTTTTTTTAACTAAAAGTGACTTTTTTATTAGTTTAAATTTCATCAAAGTTTTATTTTTATTTCGTTTCCTGTAGGACCCATCCATTTCTTTATAACAAACTAAAGAGTTGAGACTTAGAGAGTCTAATTTAGACTATAAGATAGGTGGAGCTTCAAAATATTATTTTGATTTTAAATAACTCTAAAACAAATTTCAAATTGTTTAATATTTTTTTAACACATGGGTTGATTTCATTTAAAAAAAATTAATTTTCAGGAAAAATCATGGGTAGATTACAGAATCTGTTTGGAACGTTGTTTTATTTTTTCGTTTTTAAAATTATTTTATGAAATTAATTCTGATAATTTATATTAATATTATTTTTATGTATTTATATACATATTATTAATAAAAAAATTATTTTTTGTGTTTTAAAAAATTAAAGTTCATAACATCTTTTAATTGTTATATATTTTTTATTCTCAAAACATATATTCAATTTTTTATTTTTTATTTAAAAATAATTATTCAAATATATTTTTTTATTTTTTATTTTTAAAAATCAAAAATAATTTTTAAAAATTACAATCAAACAAACCCATAGTCCCATATCTAAACTCAATCTTAAACAGGTAGAAAAATCAATTTTTATTACGAGAATTTTCAAATCTTTGGACCTTAGCTTATTTATTCAAACAAATTTACGATGATTAATTTTTTTAAAAAAAAATATGACTTATTTATATATAAATTTATAAAAAAATATATATAAAAATTACATCAATTATATTATGTAAACTTCAAATATATAATCAATATAAAAATCATAATAAGTTTAACCTTATAAAATTATTAAATATAATAATTTATATATTTATATTAAAATTAAACTATATTATTAATGAAATTAAAATAAATAATATAATTTATATATATTAATAAAATAAACTAAATATATGTATTTATAATATTAAAATAATTTATATAGAATAAGTTTAGGTTCAAGTTAAATACCACCTTTCTTAGACATAAACTTAAACATATTCTTTTAATACCTAAACTTAGATCTAAGTTTAATGAATAAATTTTATAAGTATCTATAAAATATAAATATTTTAATTATCTCTTAGCATCGTTTAAAATTTTATAAGTTGAAAAAGATATTGATGTAAAAGTTTATATCCAACTTAAAACTATTATTAAAAAAATAATAATATTGATTTAATTATTTTTAACCGAAATAAAGTAAAAATATGGTAGCCAACAATTGCACTTTTGTCTAATCATTTTATACGTAGCTTCCCAGTCCGTGTAACGCAAAGCTTTTATTTAATTAGCTAATCAAATAAATAAATTTAAGAAACAAAATTGCATATAACCCTTCAAGCATGATTCAATTATAGATACTTCTAATATATATCTACTTCAATTACAATTCTGTTTATAAAATATATTTTAAGATGTGTCTAGGAACGAGGGAGAGAAGGAAGTGAGAGGAATTGAAAGAAAAGAGAAAGAAAAAAAATAAACGGTTAAGTGATGCTTTTTTTTTGTTTAGATTTTTTAAATTCTCACAATTTAAAATAATTAAAATTAATAAAGAGAAAAAATTAAGGAGGATTAATATAAAATTCTTTAATTCTTTTCCTTTCAAAATTTTATAAAAAAACAAAAAATAATGTTACTATATTTTTTTTTCCCTTCTCCTTCATTTTTTTCCTTCCAAACATACTTTAAGAATTTGTTTAAGAATGAGAGGGGAAAGAGAAGGGAAGAAATTGAAGGAAAAGAGAATAGGAGGAAAGGAAAGGTTAAGTGATAGTTTCTCCTTCCTTTATTTAAATCCTTTAAATTCTTTTAATTTTGAATAATTAAAATTAACAAAATAAAAAATGTTAACGAAGGTTAATATAAAATACTCTAATTCTTTTTTCTCCAAAATTTTAACAACCAAACAAGTTATTAAATTTTTTTCTATCCTCTTTCCTTTCTCTCCATTTTTCTTCTCTCAACTCTGAAAGTGTATATAGGAATGAGGAGGGCGAATGGAATGAAAATAATTAAAGGAAAAAGATAATATAAGGTGAAGTGATAATTTCTCTTCTCTTTATTTAGATCTTTCAATCTTTCAAATTTGAGATAATTAAAATTAATAAAAAAGAAAGGTTAAGGAGGATTAATATAAAATTTTTTAATTTTTTCATTTCTAAAATTTGAAGAACCAAATAAGGAGGATGTTACTAAACTCTCTTTACTTTCCTTCCCTTCCCCTTCATTTTCTCTCTCTCCAAACAAACTCTTAAACTATCAAGTGTAAAAAATATCACATTTAACTATAATTCAATTAGAAAATATACCTTTAATGTCTGTTCGACAATGAGGAAAGAAGATAAGAGATGAATTGATGGAAAATTGAAAAAAATATTATGTGATAGTTTCTCTTTCCCTTATGTGAATTTGTTAAACTTTTATAATTTAGAGTAATTAAAATTAATAAAGAGAGAATGTTAATGAATGTTAACAAATAACTTTTAATTTATTTTCTTTCAAAATTTTAAAAAATAAATAAGAAAAAAAATAATGTATTTCCTTCTCTTTCTTTCCCTTTCTCTCAAAAATCCCTCTCCCAAATAGGTCATTAAACTATTATGTTTGAAAAATATTCTCATTTAAATATGTCTCAATTGCAAATGCTTTTTAAATTATGAAGTGTGGCACACATGCTCTCATTCAATCATGATTTAGTTATAAATACTTTGCTAAATTATAAAATATAGTAAATATCTCTTTATACTTTTTCGTATTTGAATTTAATTTCAATATTACACATCTCTATTAACTACTTTAAATATACTCTATATTAGATATTTACATAAACTCGCTAATTTTTTTAAAAATAACTTGTCTCTAAATAAACCCAAGTTTAACAAAAGTTATACAAGATTTTCAATAAGTTTTTTCTTCTTATTAGCGCTAATTCACATGCCTTAAATTTTAGCATTGTCAAATTTTATCTAATAAATTAAGATAAAGTGTAAGAAGAAAATTATAAATGATAGAAATTTATGATTTATTTGAAACTTTTTGAATAAAGAAATAGGTTAGGAAATTTTTTTTCTAAATTAATGAGCATTAAGCAAAAGTCTAATATAAAAAATATTTAATGGAGTTGATAGATATGTGAGAAATTGAATTAAATTATTGCATATGAAAATTTAAAGGTATATTTGTTAAACTTAATACTTCATTTGACACTTACAATTAAATCATAATTAAACGAAGGTATATGCTACATTTTATAATTTTAAAAGATATTTTGTAATTAAGTCATAGTTAAAGTAAAATATTTATCACATTTGATAATTTAAAAATATATTTTGTAACTTAATGATAATTAAAGAGGATATTTGTTACACTTAATATTTTTCCTCCATAAAAGGTACTTCTTATTGATATCATTCTCATTTTTATTAAAGTAGTTATTTTTTACTTTTGTAAATGATTTTTTTGCGCAAATCTAAATTTTTTTTAAGAAAGAAGACAATAAAAAAAAATTATCTCTCTATATATGAGGGTTCAGAATGTGTTACTTCTTTTTTGTGTGTGTTTATTAGTTCTTAATTTTTATTATAATTTTAATATTGTTTTTTATAATTTTTTTAAAAAGTGCTTCATTGGTGCTTTTTTTCTTGGATTCCAGTACCTTCTGCGAAAGAACATTTTTATTTCAAATTTCTTGTAAAATTTGTCTTATTATATCTTTTGCTTGCATAACCTCCAATGAAAATTTTCTTTTGGTAAGAGTAGAAAAATGAATTATTGACACCGTCCTAGTTTCTTGGATTTGCACCTTGAGGAGGACAAGAAAGTCAATCCAAACCATTTGTTTGAGCCTCCATTTGGTGCCCTGGTTAGCGCTTTGTTGATTTTTTTTTTTTAATTCTGTTTCACCTTTGGGCTTTTAATTAAAAGCAATAATTTCCACCCAACAAGAAGTTAAAAAGGACAAAGTTAGGTTATGAAGGGAGAATATATGATCAACCATTCAACCTTAACAAGTATGTATGTAAACTTACTACTATGGATGAAAAATGAGAAAGTTGAAAAAATGGATCAAACTAACAAAAATATGGAAACTTAGTATTAATTGAAAAAAATTAGAGAAATTTAAGAAAAGGGTAATGAGAAAACAGACTAAAACTTAAAGCAGACAAAAGTTAGCAAAATAAAATAATTATGAGTGCTCAATGATAGATTATGAATACTTATCACAAGTTTCACATGATTCAACTATGATTTTACTCTAACCCTAAACCTTTTTATCATGAAACAATTGTTGTCACACATTAGCTATAATATACTCCTTAACAATTTCTCTACTAGAAATTAAATCTATAATTTTAGCTTTAATATCAATTTTTGAATCAAATGCTTACCACAAGCTAAAATGTATACTTGTTTTAGCAAAAGAAGGTAATTGTGGGTGGCCTGGGTACTCAATAGTGGACTATGACACCTATATATGATTATATGTTATAGTTATTCATCATTGATTATAGTATTTATTACTAAGCCATAAAAGTATAACTATTAATCAAGCCATAAGTTTTTTTTATTTAACTATACTTAGTTTAAGCATTACATTATTTAATTATGACTCAGTCCCAATTAAGCCTTTTGTCATTGGAAAAATTGTTATTACACCTTGACCAATAATCTCCTCCTCACCAATTGTCTTGCTAGGAATTGAGTCCTTTAACTTTGGCTCTCATACGACTTCAAAACGTAACTTTTTTTATTTAATTGTACCTAGCTCAAACGCTACATTGACTATAATTTGACCCTCAATTGAACCTTTTGTCATGGACAATTGATACCACACCTTATCCAATAATCTCCTCCTTACACTAAGA
The DNA here is from genome assembly GCA_031216115.1 of Senna siamea. Classification (NCBI taxonomy): domain Eukaryota; kingdom Viridiplantae; phylum Streptophyta; class Magnoliopsida; order Fabales; family Fabaceae; genus Senna; species Senna siamea. Next base: position 31,057,111 of record CM062354.1, on the reverse strand, counting down.
ATTGAGCTATGTGACTTTAATTCTAATACTAATTATTGAATCAAACGCTAACCATTTCAAAATATAATTCTTTTTATTTAATTATACTTAGCCCAAATGTCATATTGTTTAACTATGATTCAGTCCCTAATTGGGCCTCTGCCATGGGACGATTGATACTACACTTTGGACAACATTTTTCTTTTATCTAAATTAATGATTTAATCATGAAAGATATATATTATCTCAAATTAGTTATTAAAAAATAAAATATCTTGATTAAGTATTTAAAAGATCAATTAAATTTTTGATCAATTTAGTCATACCATTAATGAGATAATTAAAAATTCAACTAATAGTTGCAACAATAGGTGTTAATTTAACTGTTAAATGATTAAATGAATCTTATTAAATGATTAGATCTAGTTGCATAATTTACATTTTTATTACATGTAATTTATGTTATATATATTTTATTTTATTTTTGAATAAGGTATAATTTATTACTTATGTGCAAGTTAGTTTTAGCAATGTCTCGTCAAAATATCAAATATTTTTTTTATTAATCTAATTAATTGAATGATCAAATTAATAGATAATTATTTTTCAACAATCAAATTAAATAGTAAAATGATACAAATTAGGAAAAATTATTATTTTAATTTTTGAAAAATATAATTTATTTTAATTTAATCTTGGAATCTTAAAAATATTTAAGTTAATCATTAAAAGATATATTATATCTTAATTTCATCTTTAAAATTTTAAATTGAGATATAATATATTTTTTTAAAATTAAATTAAATATTTTTATAATTTTAATATTAAATTAAATAAAATTATATTTTTTAATAATTAAAATAATAATTTACTCTACAAATTGAATTATACTTTCATAATTATCATTTCTATAAAATATTATTATAAAAATCGTGAATTCATTTTAAATTACCATAAACACTTCTTCAATTTTCTTCCTTGAGATTTGGGAACCTAGTGATAAGAAAAGGGAACAAATTTGGAACACAGGGGTATTTTAGACCAAACAAAAATTAGAGGTACTTTTCTTTTTGTTTGGGTACGAGTGATCGAGCACGGATTCACCATTTTCTCCTCCTCTTTCTTTCTCTCTCTCACTCTGTGAATTGTCTCTTGACGCTCGGAGTTGCTAACTGAAAGCAGAAGCTGGAGGTTGACAATGAGTGTCAGAAGATTGAGTGCTGAAGAGTCGAAGGTGTTATACTCTCTGCTTAAAGCAGAACAGCGCCCACTGGACGATGTCGTCGCCGACTTCAACTCCAAGATCCCTCGCCAACACCATTTCACGTTCTGTTCATGTATCGTTTGGCTCCTGGAGGCAAGTCAATCTAATCACTCTTACTCCTTCTTTACATTTTGCACGTATGGATATATGGTGGAGTTAATTAGGGTTCTGGGTTTTAGGATTTTAGGGTTGCTTGGCCATTTGTTCAGAAAATAATAATGGGGTTTGAAAAGGGTTGTGCAGTTTTACGTTTCATGATGCAATGATCGTTAACTGAACTGCGTGCCTTACAACCATTTTGTTTATAGCTTAGAATTTTTCCGTTTTGCCAAATTTCAGTAAGTTATCCTCCGAAAGTTTGGATATCTTCTGAGCTATTGGAAATGAGTATGTTCTTTCTAGCAGCTTATTCTTCTGGTTTGAGGGTTATATTTTTTGGCCATTTTTTATGTAACTAATGATTTGGGAATTGTTTTTTTTAGAATGAGTGTAATTTTTGACGAATTGTTATCTTCACCGGACCTTAACATGGAAAATGTATCCATCAGATAAACCAAGGGGGCTTTAGGAAGTAGTTATGGTTTTGTAGGAAGCTTGTGAGGAGTATTTTGAATTTTAGATATTAAAGATGGGGATGAATGGGGGTAATGTATCAAAAAATTGTTTCCTGGAAAACCAGAGATCTGAATAGTGGCTGAAAAAAGAAGGTTATAAAGGTTATATTGAAAATTTTGTTGTCTCATGTTTTATTATATGTGGCTCCATATGAATGAAGATCCCTTGATTGATAGGGAATTTGTGTTGGTCATACGAATGGTGTTCTATTGAGATAGTGACATGGAATTTTTTAAATTCTTTTCCTATCTATTTCATATCAGGATGCCCTTTCTATACTTTCTTTCCATTTGTTTATGACAATCTCTTTCCCTTTTTATTTGAAGATAGTCAGGTACAGGATTTTGGTACGTCAATTAGTATAAAGTGTAAACACTACAAGTTTAGTCACTGAAAAGGTTTCATGGTTTCTCCATTTTTAGTTCTGGTGATTGTGTCAAGACAATTACTTTGATGAGAAAAAGAATCTGCATGACACAGGGAACAACATATGCCATGCCTAGTTTTCTTCGTTCTCTCAATGGCTGATTAAAATGTCATTGTTCCCTAGTTATATTGATGCCACTACCTTTTAACTAAAGATATTTTCTTTTCTTTTATTTATTTTAATAGATTTTTTCTTCCTTTTTATTTATTTTTCTTATTTTTTTTTTTATATAATTTCTCTTGTATTTCTCAGCTATTTAGGTGGCCATAATATTAAATGTTGACTAGTTGGAATCTTTATGGACAGGACAAGAAGATACTCAAATCTACTGAACGCTTGGTTGGTTTTGCTATACTCCATCAGGCTTATTCATCCCAGAAATCTGCTTCAAATCCCTTCATAAACGTTATCATAGACGTAAGCAAATTTTTCTTTTTTGGTCATACACACAGACTTACAGTTGTTTTTTATCTTTCTCCTAGCATTATAGAATGAGAGAACCAGTTTACTACAGGATTTTTCTTATTCTTTAAGTCAGATTTTCGATTCCTTGTTAATGCTTAACTAAGTCAGCCAACACTGTTGTTGGATCTCTCAATAATGAAACATCAATGCACTTTCATCCTTTTTAGCATCAGCCAACTTGAATGAGATTGTATCACTGAAATTAGTTATAGGACTTTTGAAACTGTTTCAACTCAAGGATATGCTAATGCTATCCTCATATGAGTCATTGAAGGTCCTTTCAAAAAGTGCGTCCCCATAGTTTACTGGCACTACAAGCTCAGGTAGAACATTTTGACATAGACATAATGACTGTTACTCCAACTTATTTCTGATATCTAGAACTTAAGTTTGTAAATTCAATAATACTATTGGGCTTAACTTCATGGGGCAGGGCACCGTAGTGAATTTTCTTGATAATGTCTTCCAACACAATACAAGTATGGTAGTTAGAAACTAACCACAAGGCATTCTAGTGATTAAGCAGCTATCATAAAATTACTGATTATAAGGAATACTTCTCATATAGCATGATAGAAATGCTGAGCTGGGTTTTAAGGTTTATTATTTTATAATCTTTTAGTAGTAAAAAGTAAAAACCACTATAGCATTTATAAATACATGCTTAAATTAATTATTAGATATTATAAATATGGTGGTATTTACTAGGAAAAGAAAGAATTTTTGTGTTAATTTGGTTGCCTGATTATCACTTTAGGCACACCTTTATGTGTATGCAGTCCTTCAAAGCACCCCATTCTGTGATTCTAAATTATGGATTCCCTGTTGGTTGAGATGTTGCCCAAGACTTGGTTGTGAATCTTGATGGGTTCCACTAAGGCTTGTATGTTAGTGAACATTGAGCAGCTTCTCATATGTAGATTTAAGTTACCACTTTGATTTTGCTTCTCTTTAGTGATGTGCTTTTTGAAATTCTTGATATTTGAAGCTAAAGCAATTTTGCTAAGCATGTAATGTTGCATTGCAGAAAGTCTAAGGAAGTTTTCTGTTTCTTTTTCTTAGTTAGCTTACGTATGTTTCTATCCTAGTACTAAATTAGTGTCTTATAGATTTTGTTTTGTTTTATTTTATTATTATATTTGTTCAGGGTGCTTGTCTTGTATTCTTTGCAATGTAATATCATTATGTGACTTCTGAGATAAAGATAATTTCTAATTGAACAGGCTGCCTGCGATGATGTAGCTGAAAAATTTGAGAGAGCATTTATAGTGCAGCTGTTAGGCATTGATGGCTCAAACGGCAGAGAGGTTGTATTCTTTAAGAATCTTTTGCAAACTTTAGTGATATCTATTGTTTATCACTTCATCTTATCATTTCATGTAACTTCTTTTATTTCCAGCATCGTTCTTGTTTATCTAGATATAGAATATTTTGCATTGCCATCAACTTAAACAAGGAAACAATTTTTTCAACAAGAATCTTGGAGAAAGACGTTTGTAATAAACTTTATCAGGGATTTGCCAGCTTTAAAATGCAACACTGTTATTGCTACTTTGCAACAAATTCAATTGGTCAAACATGAAGGTTTTAAATGACATAAGAGGAGTAAGCTTTTTTGGAGGCATGCTTTACTTGCAGTAACTTGCATCTATAGGCTGTAGTTTACTGAAAAATTTTAAGCTGATCTTGTCATTACATTGCTTAGTCAAAGAAAAGCTGTCTCCGTCATACTGATGGAATCTCTTGCAGCTTGTTATGCTTGCCTCTAATTTTTGTGTATTGAAGGGTATTTGATCCGCTGTCCTTGTGGCCAATAACATTTCTGTATAACTTATTTTCTTAGTGAGGGGGTTACTCTATGTTGGTCCAATAGGCTTGTCTGGCATGTTTTCAGTATTAGATCCTGTGGTTTAATTTATACTTCTATTTGGTTTTTCTTCATTGCAAATCTACAATCTTGCTAGATAAAGATCATGTAGACTGTACATGGCATCATATGTTTCTTGTATTGTACACTGTTGCTTCGTTACTTCTTCCTTTTTTCATTGTGGAGATGTTTATCTTATAGGTTTGGAATTTCTGATATCTTTTTCTCTTGGCTTGAGGTTTGCAGTTTCTTAAACAGTCTGCTGCAGATTATGTGAAAGGATTTGATCAATCATTGCATGTAAGTTACATGTAGATATATAAAAATTTTGAGCTTTTGGAAGGTGAACCTGCTTTTAGAGGCAGATTATTTAGTTAAAAATATCTCTAGTATAATTATCCGTTCTTTCTGATTCCAGGTTTTACCTCAACTAGATCAGTTGCAACAGCAGTTTTCTGATAAAGCGCACCTTGAACCTTATAATTGTTTATTTAAAGATAGTTCTGTCAAAAATGTACTCCCAGACCCTGATGTACCCCATGGTTGTGATGCAGACTCACCTGAGTATGGCCCTATTTAGTGGAGTGGCAATTCTATGAAGCTTTTTCTTTATTTTGTTTTCACCATTTCACATGTTGCACCTACATTAAGGGTCTTATTGTAGGTTTGATTTACAAACTGGAACAAAAGCTAAGCTTGGATCTGGAGATAAAGATGAGTCGACAGTTGGCTTACTGTCAAATCTGTCACTGGAAGGATTAACTCCTCACTGGATCAGGCCTCTTCCCCCGAGGCTACCAGTACTGGATGGAGAGGTACTGCATTGAATATGAAAATTAATCTGTGGAGATTAATGATAAAACTTCTTATGCTTGGAAAGCCTTTTTTCAGCTGGTTTGGCTCAACTTTCATGACAATCATGAACTTCAGTGGGACTATGGTATGTGTGTTGATACCAGCAGAGGGGCAGCAGTAAGGGACTTAATTGCAAAAGCTCTGAAGGGAGCACTTGCACCTACACAACAGGAGGTGATCACTGTTTTGGGCATGCATGATACTGAGTGATGCTGGATTTGAACTTGGAACCTCTTATTAGTCTTTAATGCCAGTAGACCAATAGGTGCTTAGGGTTGCATCTATAATTATTTTTGGATACCTAGTGACAATCCCAAATAACACATATTTATGCTAGTATTGTATCTTCTAATTTTGTATACATTAGACTGATTTGATATCTGTCCCATGAATTCACACAGCTTTTCTTAAGATTAGCGATTTTATATCTGTGGACATTGGATACAGAAAAAAAGATCAATTATTGGTCTCAATCTGGACCGTTTGTGCTGAACTTAGAAAAGTTGGCTTAAATTCTGGCTAGATCATTTGACTTGTATCACAGAAAATTAAGGGTTTACTTGAATTACCTAACACAATCAAGTACACAGATTGCTTGCTGCAACTTGCATCACTTTTCATTGTGAAACTGAAAAGTAGTCCCTGTATCTTAATTGTATATTACTTACATTTTCTAATAAAGATTCAGGTGTTTGTGCTTTTGTTGTCCAGCAAGTCCTGGTGGAGTTGGCAAATGATCCAAAGCTTGTATATCACTGTGGATTGACACCAAGAAAGTTGCCAGTATGTGTTCCTGCAATCATTCTGGAAAATCATGACACTAGTAAAGTTTTAATGGTTTATTCTTTTTACTTTTTATCAGGAACTGGTGGAAAACAATCCTCTTATTGCAGTTGATGTTCTCACTAAGTTAATAAATTCTCCCGAAATTGCAGAGTACGCATTTGTCTGTTGATATCCTTATCTCTGTCCTGTTAAGTGATAAATCACTCAATCTCATTTAGTTTCTTTATTTTCACTTGCTTTTACATGTGTACAGATACTTCACAGTACTTGTCAATATGGACATGAGTCTTCACTCAATGGAAGTTGTGAACAGGCTTACGACAGCAGTTGAACTTCCTGCTGAGTTCATTCACATGTACATAACTAATTGTATTTCATCCTGTGTGAACATCAAGGTGCCTCCGTGAACTTTTTATTTTCTGCAGAACCTAAACACTCATTTTGCACAAAAGAGAATCTGTATGCTGAGTCTGACATACATCTGCACTAGTTTTGGGTTACTGGGATCCTGTTCTTTGCATAAATATTGTAGATTCTGTAGGAATATGGGATTTGGGTACCATACTCTTTCATTGGATTGAATGGTACTTTTACCTGTGCTGTCAATCGGTTGAAAATGTGGTTATACACATTCGTCCATTAGAGAATGTAATTTTCAAATAACTGAAGTTTTGAACCAACCAACTGGGTCAGTATCATTTCATACTTTAATACTGCCAAATAGTTATGTCAATCTCTTACTTAAACACAGCCCATAAGTTACCAAAGTGATAATATGCATAGATTAAATAGGTCATATGTCATAAATGTCACAAATTTGCAAGTTAACAACAATTCACTAAACTTAGACACAGTCAATAATCAAGTCCATCCTTCAAATTTCAAGAGAATCAATTGTCAAGAAACAACAAGAAGCAAGAAATCAACAAGCTAAATTATAGAATAGAGACTACATATAGTAATGTTAGCTAGAAAGGTGTGATTATGTCTTCAAAAAGGTTCATCTTGAGCCATAAAAGGAACAAAAAAAATATGCATGCAATCTTCTAGGATTGGGTATGATTGCACAATCTTACAATCTTATTTTCTTGATCGCAATCCTCCTAAGATCTTGGTCATTTTTTATCCTACATAGCATCATGGTAGTTTTTGGAAGGTGGGATTGTAGGATCTTATGATTTAACTAGCAATATTGGCAACCATGGTTGATACACGGCACCTGTAACTTGGCACATGGCCATAGAGCAAATCTTTATTAATTACTATGCTATTTAGTGTTCACAACCTTGAAAAATATTACATCAATAACATATCAATTCCAGTACTCATATCTATAGAAGTATATTATAATCAACATGGGATCCGTGGTCCCCAAAACAGTTGTGAAATCCATGAAAACAACTAAGGCATTAACACTTAACAGTAATGACCACATTAATATTATAACAAATGACAGATTCCCCTCCCTTTGGTGTACTGGTCACAGTTTCTTTAGGGGAGTTTCTCTGTCAAACATGCTCGAGGATGGGGCAGCTTTGTATATGTATAGGGCTATATATTTTTCCTTTTTTCTGTTTTATTTTTCTCCCTTATTAAGATGTTTTATCAACTTGCCCTTCTCTTATCTTTCTTTCTAATAATATTTATTAATCTATTTGAATATGAACAGCAAGACCCTGATTGTTCTATATGCCCCATATATAAATATATTCTAAAATAGGTTTCTAAGTACTTGGAAAATTAAACAAAATACCCCCTTACCATATAATGGGGGAAGTTAACTTACCATAGTGGATTTTCTTAAAAAGGAATTTTGTGCGTCTGGAATTTTTTTCTTGTAAATTTTTAATAATTTCTGGTAGTCTGTGGTTGATCCTTTTCTTATATAACAACAACAACAAACCAAGCCTTTTTCCTCTAAGTGGAGTCAATATATGGATCAAGTGATGCTCGATCTTTACTCATTTCTATAGTTAAGTTATGGTTGATCCTTTTCTTATATATATAAAAAAAAAAATTAAATGTATTCTTATCTGAATTCTATTAAATCAAACTGAAATATTGTTAATAGAGTCAATCTTGAGTTGAGCTCTTGCCTTCCTATCCTGTGTTAGAAACTGCCTTTCTACTGGACATTTGTATGGCGGGTTGAATCTTGTCATGGGGTTTATCACTTTCTGTTTCAACATATTTCAAAACACTATTTTACACTGTTTGAAGGTTCAACAGTTATTTGGAACTCTCACTTAAGCGAACATGTTGAGTTAGCTGCATTAGGAAATGGGTCTAGATTTCCTGATTGTGAATAGCTTTATATTGAAAGTTTTGCAGTTACATTTTTTGTTTAGCAATGGTATGCTGCATCTACATCCACATGAATTATGCCCATAGAGAGGCGCAAACTTTCATTCTCCCTTTTTCTCTCTCCACTTGAATAGCTTTATATTGCATGTGTCCTATGGGCAGGATGCTTGCTTTTACATTTTGCGTGATTTCTGCTTCATTTTTGTGTCAATAGTAAATAATTAAACATCTACTCTTTCTCCCAGGATAAGTACATGCAAAACAGGCTTGTGAGACTTGTATGCGTTTTTCTTCAGAGCCTTATTCGAAATAACATTATTAATGGTGAGTTTACTCAGTTTTGCAGAAAATTCTTGTTCATCAAAGCCATTTGAGTATATGTTTCTCACCTAGTGTGCATGTGTGGTTGCATTCCTGTCTGCCTGCATCTATCAAATTCACATTAACTGAGACCAACATTGGTAATACTTGCTTTGCATATTGATGCAGCATTTCATATATGTTTACAATCTGTAGATAGCATAATCTATGTCCTCATAACTGGTCACTGGAAGAGGGAAAAAGGAAAACTGTTATGTAAGACAAGCGGGCTGATAAAGCTAGTTATGCTTTTGGAAGTGTAGTGAGGGTCATAAGTATGAAACTTGTGTAAATAGAATGCTGAAATACGTTTAAAATATGTTAAAAGCCCTATGGGGAAGATTGTGGAGGATTAAGAATTACTTGAAAGTACTTGTTGTAGTTCTTATGGGTTTATATCTTCTTTTCTGTGGTTTTTTCTAAGAAATATTTTTATCCTTTCCTGTCCAAGTTCAGGTATGTTTGGGAGTTGGGGGGCTAAGAGAAGGGAAGGATTTAGAAGTATTGATCTTTTATATAATGATTAGTTATAATGATTTAGTCCATTGATATTGAAATTTTAGAAAGTTTTGCTTGTTATCAACGTAAGCTTAGTTTATTCTCCAAATCTCCCAAATTGAGAAAATGTAAGAAACATGGAGGATGGAGGGTTTTGGAGGATTTTAGAGGTTGGTGGGAAAGCTGTTAGTCCCTTCTCCCTTCTCAAGTAAAACTCTCAAACAAGGGGCAGTGCTTAATCATTTTCTTCCCCTGCATTCTCTTTCTTTATTCTCCATCCTTACATATCTTTAAGTACTCCTAAAGTTGTATGATTTGGTATCAGCATAAGGTTTAGTTTTGAGCCTTGGGGACTAGCTGTTCGTTATAATAGAACCTTTAATTCTATTTTTGTTCTTAAAGATAGCATACATTATAATAAAATTTGCAAGTACATGTAGCTTACCAACAAGCCATCATTGGTCTGTTATCATTTTCTTTGGTGAGAAAGTATTTGCTACCAATATTTTGCCATTCTTGGCTGAGTTATGAGAACAAAATTGTCAGTTGAAATTTCATGATGAATCCTGTTACAAAATCTGAAGGCCACACAGCTATGATACAGCACCTTTGAAGAGGAAGATTCTCGAACAGGAAGTGATCTGTCTTCTAGGTGATCAATGAGAGAATCCTAATTCCATAGCGGAGACTAATATAAGAAATTTGAATAATTGCATTTTTATTATAGTTGCTTTATATTTCTAATTTTGAAGCAAAGCATTCATTTGTAATATGTCTAAAGGAATACGTGGATTTTTGTTATACACTGAATTCAGTCATTACGTGGTCTCCTTTGGCTGGTTTTTTTGTTTGCTTTTGGTTACTGAAGTTCTTAGCAGTCTACAATTTTTGATCTAATTTTTGGCTTGTCTGAACTCCTTATCGTTCTTTTTTTTGCTCGCTTTGAATTCAGTTTTGACTATCATTTTACTGATGCATTGAAGAGAAAGTGAATTTGGCAGCACGTTACTGATTTTGGTAAATTATCCCATCTTGCAGTCAAAGATCTTTTCATTGAAGTTCAAGCATTTTGCATTGAGTTTTCAAGGATCAGAGAGGCAGCTGCATTATTTAGGCTTCTCAAGTCTTTGGAATGATTATCGTTTGACCTCACATATCTTTTTCCCCTTTTAAAGTCTTTCAATGTTGTAGATAATAATGTATATCATACTTAGAGTTCTTTAGTGCTGGGTACTGATTTTTTCAATTTATGAACAAAGATGGCAGTTTTCAGTCTGTTGGCTTTAGTATTCCAATTTCTACTTAGAGGGAGTCAGGAAATTGGATGAGTTTTTACTTGTGGTGTATGCTACATAACTGTCATTTTACTGGTACTTTACTATTGATTTTTTTTTAATTGGAAGTAAATCAACAATTAAAAAGGTCATATCAAATTACAATTTATAAATTTAGTAAAATGATGGTAATTAAAAGTTTATATGATGTAATGTTTAATTTGCCTTTTCTAATTGAAAAATAATGAGATGCAATTAAAATGAGTGTTGTGATATTTTTGTATACAAACATCCCCATCCAAGGAAGGTATTCGAGTTTTCTATTGAGGCTAAGGTTGGTTAAATTTAGTTACAAGGGAGTCCTTTTAAAAATCCTGAGGAAAAATAGTATGATTTCATATATATACTATTGGTTGGATCAATTTAAATGTAGGTCAAACACCTCAAATAGTGTGCCTCAGTAAAATTTATATTTTATTTTATTCTTATAAATGAGTATCTATAAATAAATCTTTATGAAAACATATTTTCTTATTTTTTTTGTCCCACAAGGTATGTTACATTTTCTTGATCGAAAATTTCATTAATTTAAACCCCAAACCCAATTCTTTATAATATAATTTTTTAGATCTGATAATATATTTCAACCCCGATTCCAATTTTTTTAGTTTTTGTCAATACAATTAATGTTTATATAGAATATGTTCATTTTAAAATAATAAATTTACTTAATTATTTTATTGTTATATTAGAAGTAGAATTACAATTTTATTTTGCACAAGAAATTTTTTATTGACAAAAAAATTTAAGGAGGAGGGTGAGTGTTATTTTTCACTTCAAGAAAATTAATGTAATTTGCTTTTAATTCAAATTAGTTGAACTTTCAAGTTTAGGTTAATAAACACTCGTATTTTAGCATAATTGAAAATTGAAAGTAAATCCTTTATAGAAGCATCGTATTTTTATTTTTTTTTGGTTTAATGCATTCATATTTGGAATGCAAGTATGGGGGAGTGTAGGAAATGTAATCAGTATGGCCAATCATGTCTCAACAAACATGATCCTAACAAGACTCAGAAAGGTCTCATTTTAGACAAGTTTTTATTTATTTATTTTAAAGGGAAATCACTACTTTTGCGCTCCAAAGTGCGGTAGCTCTCCTCACTTTATCACAGAAACGAAAAGTTGTCTAAATGTATCACAGCTCAATTTTAATTTTACATGGAGTTTTTTTATGTTTAATCTTTTAACAATAAGCATAAATATTAACATATTATATGTCATTCTCATTCGTATCTAATATATGTATTTATTATTAACTTGATCTATTCATCTTTAAAAATTGTGTCTATTTTAAAATTTTCCTTTCATATTTAAATTTTTGCTAATGTCTTTGACTGTATCCAATTTGCTCAAGCTTAATTATTAATTTCTATCATTACTTAATCAAATATATGTATTCACATGCATGCATCAACCCCTGCCAATACATAAAAATTTCTGTACATTTTGTTGTACGGCTCAGGGCATATGCACCATATATATGTGTGTGTGTATAGTAATATTAGAACATATATCCTATAGATTATAATATTCTTAGTTCTAATCATGCCGTGGTCTACCTTCAATAGATTTTCAATAATGTTAATTAACTTTTATTGCAAACTACTCATTCCTTCCCAATAATTATGTGTATATATAAAGATAATGAATATTTTACTTCCAGAATCTACAGCGCTTTTTTTTTTCACAAATATTGATTATTAAAAGTAATATTGTTTAAAATATTATCATTGTTCATCGAGTATTAAATCTAAATATGTCTCTTAACAAAAATTTAAATTTAAATTTAAATTTATTATATTATAAAAGATTATTCACTTTCGTTAGATTTAATCACTGTTTATACACTTGATGCATTATAGTATTTTATAAAGAAATTCATGATTCTCATTTTTTGTTAATTATAGTACACCGTGAAATCTTGATAAATTTTATACTGAAACATATCTTGCAAATTTAAATTTCTAAATACTTGAATAATTATTACTGGAACAAGAAAATACCTGAATAATAAAAAAAAACACCACCTTATATTAAGATCTTCATCACGAAGGAAAAGATTTTATTTGCCTTAATTAGCTGTAAAAGTTGCCAACATATAGGTTTACCATGAAAGAATATTCAAATTGAGGTGAAGTTTAAAGTTGATCAAGTTTATATATTGTAGCAAACTATAATTATAATATACTACGGAGTGTTTTTAATAAATCTATTTATAAATTCTTTTTTGCCATTATATAAAGTATATCAATGATATATATATAATCTTTCCATTATAAAAATCCCCACATGTCATTAGCATTCTCTTTCACTTTATACTATATATTAGTTTATATATATATATAAAAGGCTAAAACACCTTTTAAGTCCCTAAACTTTATATTAATTTTTAACTTTATTTTTAAAATTTTTTTATAGTCAATTTTATCTTTAAAATTTTAAATTACAATCGATTTTGTTTCACAACTTAACGTCATGTAAATTACTAATAAAAAATAATAATATAATATTTCGTTTAAAAAAAATACGAAACCACTAATAAAACTATTCAAGTCATATAAAAAGCATCCGTTAAAGTCTCAATTGAAGAATTAAATCTTCACATCAGATAGTCATTAAATGAGACTAAAAATATTATAATTTAATAATTTATGTTATTTTTTAACATTTAAATATTTTCAAAATTTTGTTGATACTCTTAAGATTTATTGTCAAATGTTATATCACTATTTTTCATTAATAATTTAGATGAGTTAGGTTTTGACACGAAATTCATTGTAATTTAAAATTTTAAGGATAAAATTAACCATAAAAAAAAATTTAAAGACAAAATTAAAAATTGATATAAAATTTAAAAACATAAAGATATTTTTGCTTATATATAAATAAACATTAGTGGAACAAACTTTTATCAGCTATTTTATCTTATTACTTTAACTTTTTGCCTTTTTCTTTAATTTTCTATAAAGCTGAATATATATAAAAGGTATCAAACTACACTTCTAACACTTGTAACCCTAAAAGTTTATTTGTTATTCTTTATGGTACAGAAAGCAAAAAGAATTGAAACAAAAGGTTGCAAATTCAGTATATATTTAGAAGATTTTCCAACATCTATATCTCTTGTATGCAGAATGCGGATCAATTTAAGATTCTAAATCAGAATATCAGATATAAAATTTGTGTAACTAATTTTAAATTAATGTGCATGCATTAGTAGTATCTGAAAAAGGCATATATAATTGTACATATAGTTGTACTGGAGCTTCAATTATATATGTGAGATACACTTAGATTGGAATGAATTATTCTTTTCTTGTCACTTCTCCTTTACAGTAATAAGGGATTCAGGTCTTCTAGAGCATGTTTTTTATAAAGTAATTTTTATACATTAATTTGTTAAAGTTAATGTGTAAAAATAACGGAATTGAATACTTTATAAAAAACATATTTTAGAAGATTCATTCTCCAATAATTATGTATATATACAGAAAAATTGAATATTGCAAATTGCTATTGTTTATTTTTTTTTTAATTTAAATTCATGTACATTAGTCCTTAATTATAATCATAGATGCTATACTTGTAGATGTGATTGTACGGTTAGGTCATAGAATCATATATTAGATACTCCTTAATAATGCACACTTCTACTTATAAGATGCATGCATGCACAATTAATCTTTCTTATCTCCTTTAGTACACAACTCATAAGGGATTTGAGTGATTAATATATATAGTTATGCCAATAATTGTGCATATTGTATGGTTTTGTATGCTTTTTAGTTTGTTTCCTTCACGTCTTGTTTTTCCTCCTATTTTAAGTAAATTATTGTTTTCATATGCTTAACTTCTTAGTATTTTAAAATATAACCTTCTCAATATTTAATTCCTTAAGAACTGACTAAATTCTCAATTTAGTTTTTCGAAGGGACAAAAATGATTAAAAAGATTATTGATAGGGTTTATATTTTAAAACATCAAATTGACAAGTCAATAATCTTAAAAAAAAAGTATTTTGGAGTTTGTTTTATTTTATTATTATCTTTTCGTTCTTTAAATAGTTTTGTGAAATTGGTCTTGGCTTTTGAAATTGTCATGATAATAATATTGTTTATAGTCTAAAATGTAAAAAATTTCTTAAAATTAAAATTGTAATGTGCTCTAAAACCAACTTCAAAAATCCAAACCAAAATTATGTAAATTATGAGAAAAACGGGTATAATTAGCCAAGAAAAAAGTTAAATGTATATATTCTTCTTTTTTTTTCAAAAAATGAAAACAAATTAAATGAGATCGATCCTATAGACTAAATTAATGAAAAACTAAATTGACTAATGTGCTTTTTGACCCCTTTGTTGATCGAAGACCGAAGGCATGACTGCTATGGAAGAGTTTGAACGTTGAAGGCATTGAATGAGAGACAGCCAATATGAATACATTAAATTATATTATATGTATAGCATAGATTAAATTCGGCTAAATTATATCACCACTCCTTTAATTTAAAAAATAACATTTAGTTTCTTTTTAATTTATTTTTTGATAAATATAATTAGTTAAAATGCACAAAATTTTATGATCTCTTAAATATAAAAATTAACTTAAAATTTTAAAATTTTACGAATTATGCAAAAAATATATTTGTTAATTTTTTATTTAAAATATTTAACAAATAATAAATATATCAAATTATTTTAAAAATTTTTTTTGTTAAGGCCAAAAGTTCAAGAGGGCGTTTTGTATAAAGTCTAAAATTTATGAATTTTTTGTCCAATTTATGAAATTTTTTGTAATTTGACATTATTTAATTTTACTGATGTGTCATTAGTTTTAAATAAAGAAATAAATTAAAATTTTTTTTATATAAATTATGAAGTTTAAGAGATTTTATGTCAATTTTTATAGTTGAAGGTTTTATATATAAATAATTTATAATTCAAAATTTTTTTTTTATACAAGATAAAACTATAATTTTATCTTTTATATAATAATAAATACAATTAGGTTTATATTAAGTTATTCATTATCAAAAAATAAATTAGAACGAGAGTTTGTATAATATTGTATCAAATCTTTAGAATATTGAATATAATTTTTAAAATTAAATAGATAATAAATATAATTTTATTAAAATTTAAGAGAGAGGCGTAATTTAATATAATATAAAAATATAAAAATATATAGTCCACGTAGAGGCAAAGTGAATTTTAAAATTGAACGATTAAAATATACAGTGATCCTCAACGTGGCAAACAGAGAGACAAAGTAAGCAAATGTTGGATTGTGAGTGCATGCCATGTGGTGAATCATCAATAATATTCAATATATAAATATGTTGTTGACAATAAATCTTTGTGAAGATACTTCAAAAGTATTTCTGTTTCATTTCCAAAGCAAAACACAGTTTTAATATCATAAAACGTCATTTCTCCAAGAATTCTCCAATTGGGTCCATACTATCCTAACCAAATCCTGCAAATTTTGAACCTTTCACACATTTAATATTCATCTCTGCCTTGTTTGTTATGTGCCTGCCATTCTGCACCATGTTCTCTCTGCCTCTATAATTATTTTATAAATTCCTCCAGAAAAATTCAATGAGTCAACTCACTGAGTCCTACTAAATATTTATTTAGTGATTACAAAATAATAATATTTTGGAGACAACTACATTAATTTTAACCTTTTGAACAAATTCTTCAAATTTGACAAAGCAATATTTGGTATTTTATATTATGACTGGTCCTTAATTTAGAAGATGATAAAATATACTTCTAAATATATTTATAATTAACAAGGTTTATCAACTACATTAGAGAGAAGTATTGAACAACAAAGTATGAATACAGACTTGAGATTTTATTTTCTTAGAGAACATTTTGTGAGTAAATTATACTAAACTCATGAAAGAATGCATGCATCCTTTAGATTTTATTTGATTGATTGATTGATTGATAAATTATTTTAACATAAAAATTTATTATTCTTACTAACTTTTCCCAAGTTTTAAATGATTAAATATTGTATCAATCGGTATAAAAATTTTAACGAGTATCTTAAAAATACTAATTAACAAAACTTTTATATGAATAACTAATTTAAATTTATTTACTAACCTCATATAAAAGAGTGTAAACTTAATAATTATTAGAATATATATAAAATTGCATACCTTGAATTTAAATTTAAGAAATTTTTTATTAATAAATTATTTCTAAGTCTCTTATAAATATTTTTTAAGTTTATAGATTTATTCTAACCCTGAACTGAAACGGCATAATTTTACCTAAATTATCATCCATAAAAAAGAATATATATATATATTATATATATTTAGAACCAAAATAATTTTCAGAGCGAGTTGAGTCTCTAACTCTCTACTCATTAGAGGGAGGCAGCAGTTTTTTGTTCCAATTGTGGAGCATCAAACTAAGGGCAGGGTGCCCCAATAATTGGAACTAATCCCATACATATGCCCCTAATTGAATCAATGTGGGTCCCACGTACTAACCACGTGGCACTATCCTTCTCAACCACGCCCTCCATTTCCAGTTCACAATTCACAAATGACCCAATTATTGGCTTCACTTCACCCAAATCTCAATTTCAGTTCCTCCCAATTTAAGGTCACGACCTTCAACCAGTGGGCCCCACCATGACCCCTATCTTGAGGACCAATTCTATCGTGCCCCACCCGTCACACTTTCTGTCGAATAATATTGTAACACGTGTCAGAATGACCCCACATAGCTTCGCTTATATTTACACACGCCAATGTCGCAACCTATGTAGACAAGACCATTACCAACCAAAGTCACAAGCATTTGTAATAAGCACAATGAGAGCTCCTTCAGCCATCCTAAGGACACTCACCTTCCGGCGGATTCAGCCGAGGGCGCCGCCGTATGCGGTGGCTCCGTTGCCGGAGAAAACCCCATTCGACGAACAACTCACGGCGGAGCTAGACAACCTTCAGTGTCAGCGTCAGCTACAACCAGGCGACGCTGTGAAATTCGCCGGCGATTACGATGGATTGATTCAATTGCTCGACGCTTCCATCGCCACACAGAAGATTGCCTTTGAAATGTTTGTGAAAATTCCTTACAGAGACGACACCGATCGGAGAGCTCTCGAGGATTACCTCGAGAGCAACGTCGAGATTCTCGATGCTTGTAATTACTTCGTTGACAGAATAGAGATGGTGAAGAAGTATTTGGATTCTCTAAGAATGGTTATGCGATTGGTCGATGGAAGCTTCGAGCCTAATGAAACGGCAAGAACGCGCGCATTGGAGCATTTGGAGTCGTGTCGAGGTATAGAGAGGAAATGCAAGCGTGACAGTAACAAGAATGGGTCGAGATTAAGAAGAATGTTAAGGCAAAAGATAAAAGGTTATGATAAAGATGATGATGATGATGAAACAGAGCTCAGTGAGATTATGAGTGGGTCTAAGGCCATGGCTTTGATGGCTTGCAGATTTCTTGAGCTTGGCTTGTCTTTCGATGCTAAAAGCAGATTCCCCACAAGGACACAGTCTCAGAGGCCTACGAGTTCTTCCTGGTTGAGAATACTGCAGGAACTGGTAAATCAAGCAGAAGGTAGTGCGAAGATGCAACAAAGAAGATCTGGGTCGTGTTTGATTATGAGTGAATTGAAAGAGACAGTCAATTCAGCTCGGAATTTGCAGGAACAGATAAAGGGGAAGAAGGAAAAAGAAGTTAAATCTGCAATAGAGGGATTGAAGAGAAACTGGAGGGGATTGGAGGATAGGCTTGAGATGATAGAGGAAAGAGTGAAGGATCTGTATAAAAACTTGATTGATGTTAGAATGGCTTTGTTGGGAATCCTATCCCAGGCTTAGAATTTTTTCAGATATATATATTTATGTGTGTGTGTATCAGATTAGGATATACATAGGAAGATTGATTAGGAAACTCAGCATAGAAATTTATGATGCCATTTTGGTGGCAGCTACTGATGATGTATATAGAGTTGGTATGAGATTGAAAAAGTAATTAATCCCTCCATTTTACGACTATTTGGGTTTTAGTGATCTATAGTTTTTTGCCCTTTATGATTTTTTCCCCCTAAAATTTCTGTGGTAAAAGAATGGTCCTCTTCAAGACTAAGATGGGGTTTGTAGAGAAAGAAGATATTGAAGGAGGTCAAGGGTGAGAGAAAATGAGGTAAGACTATTTTGTATACACTAGAAGAAATTATCTCATGAATTAAGATTCAAATTTCGTTAAAAGAGATACTTATATTTAATATTTAATGTCTCAAAAAAAATTATTTCAAACAAAATTAGTTAAATAGAAAGATAGCCATTAAAAAAAAAACTTTAAGCTAATTTAACTTTTGATCCTTGTGAATCAAATGGGGTCAACCCAACTTAATAGGTAAAGGGACAAAAAAAGTACTTATCAATTGAGTTAATTAGTTAATTTTGGTGATATATTGGCCAATACTATGTATGTACTTGTATTAGTTCTTATTCTTTGCTGGCTTAAATCTATGCCATTCCTATTCATAATTCAGAATTAGGAAATAACCGTACCATACAAAGTAAATTTTAAAATTATAAAAATTTCAACTCTCTGGTCTATGACAAGAGGTTTATATTATCTTTTTTTTTTTAATTATTATTGTATGCACTTTAAGTTTGAAATATCAAACTGTACATAAATGTAAAGTTCAACAACTTCAGTTGTAAATATTTTCAAAGAATATAATTCTCTGGATTGTTATCCACTACTTCTGTTTTTTTTTAAGGGACAAATTATTCCACTACTTAAATCATAAATATTCCTTGGCACTCTGCTTTGGTTCAATTTGAAAAGTTTTAAATTAATATGGCTGATTGGTTGCGGGGCATCCGTTAACTACAGTTTGAGGCTCTCATAATAGGAAAGCATTAAAGCCCATTTGAATAAACTATAGGTTTATGTTTAGAAGCTAAGACGTCTGGGTTGGAAAGACTGACATGTTTTCAAAAAGATTTGAGTTCTAATTTTCTTAGGTGTATTGTTTAAGACTAACCGATTGAATTAGAGTGTCAAACTGGACGGGTCAGTCCAAATCCTGAATCTGAGTTATTCAGTCACTGGGTTTTCTTTCCCCCAAAAAGTGGGAAAAGAAACATTAATGCTTACACGCCTTTCTTTCTTTTCTCTATTTATTGAAGGCTCGCTTCCAATTTATGTTGTTAATTCTTTTTTTTTTTTGGTCTGAAAAAAATGATTAAATACCCGTTAAATAGCCCAAGACAAAATGATTAAATACACAATGTAATGCTCTTTTTCTATGAAAGACCAACAACTAAGCTATCAAAAATTACAACAGCATTAAGAATTCTAGATACATGAAAAAGACAATATCTGTTTTTTAGCATCATCCCCCTCTCTTTTTTTCTCAAATAAAATATAATAAAAGGGGAGTGAACTAATTTATTGACAAGAAATGCACTCGTGCGAGGGTATATTCATTCCCTGAAATCCAAACACCAGTCTGAGACCACTGTACATCTTCCCAGTCCAGATTTTCCTCCAATACCTAATCACAAAGTGCATATTTTCAATTGTTATGTTAAAAAATGAAACAGCATCTATTGGCAGGCTGCAGTTAATCCTTGTGATACAGCAATTATAAGAAAGAATAGTTGAGGGATTCTGTCCATGTAGAAGCAAGCTAAACAAGGGTCACAAATAGTATATATCTAAAATGCAAAACTGGAGAGGAAAAAAGGAAGAGGGCATTGAGATACAAAGGGGACAAATGATCAAGACATTCAAACACAGAGAGAACGTAGACTAGCAGAGGCAAAGGCAAATAAATGGCCAGCAGTTAGGATTGAGTTAAAATTTTGAGAGAATTTCTACAGACATTATTAATATGCAAGTGAAAATTTTTGTTAGTGATTTGAAAGTACCTCCACATGTTCGAGAGGCAGAGGGATTCCAACCATGCGCATCACTTTCTGGGGCAGAGGCTTTTTACAACGAGACCAACGGAATGCATCAATCATGACATTATCCCAATCAGATTTTTCACCATTTGTAGACTGTGGATGGTGATTTTGAGACTTTACTATGTCTGTGTCATGCGATTGACTTGCTGGCGTAACCCTTATCATTTTCTCTCCAGTAAAGCAAAGCTCATATCTACAAATAATTAATTCATACAATTAGAGAAGTTTCCATAGGTAGTTCTTCCTGAATTCACCAAGACACCAGATGTCATGATAATCAGAACAGGCTCTCTACTTTCCAATGACAAAACAAGCAGTCTTTTATCAAATAGACTGAATTTGTAAAAGGAAATATCATCAAATACTGATGACAATAATCTTTTTTTTTCCTCTCCGTCTAATGGCTAATTAAAAAGCATTTTTGGACATAAACAAGTGATTATCAGATAAGGCTCCACATCTAAAAGCACATTCCTGTTGCATGAAGCATTTAATGACTAAAACATGGTTTTTCTTCTTTTCATTTTTTTCTAAAGAAAAAACTGGGAAATCAAACATGAGGCATATCACAATTATTAACATACAGATAACTAATGTTGAAGAACTCCCATGCAAAAAATACCTGCATGAATGTGTCTCCAAATATAAAACTTCTCCCTTCTTCAAGCGAGCAGAAGTATAAAGTGGTTTTTTCAGACCCTTGTCAGCAATAATGCTTATACTGTACTTGATCCTGGTAAATATCATAATTATGAATATAAATTAGTGTAAAAAATGAAAACTAATATCAACATAAGCTGCAAAAATAGTCTTGCATCTGGTATGTAATTCAGGGAGAATAAGAAACATAATTACATTTTTAAAAGCTGCTATTTCACAAACATACTGAAAAATATAACAAAATTTACAATGATGAGACAAAGCTGCAAAACTTTTTCTTGAAGAACACACACATAACATATCCTATATTTCATTCCAAAAGTTTACAAGGTCAAGACACACTACCCAAATCCCTCACACTCCCATCCCCACAAAAAAAGCATTACGAAAATATACATGCACAATACTTTGTTTTCATTTGGAATACATATTTTAAATATTACCAAAACTTGGCTTTAATTTAGCACTATCACAATATTAGAAAAATACGCTATAGACATTCAGCCAAATAGAACTAGCATACCAAGGCTCATTGCAGAGGTTGTACTGTATTGTGACTTCTCGTACAAATCTTTGCTGCCGCAATGCATTCTGTTCCAATTGCAGGCCACCATGTAAAGTACTGAGTTAGAATGTCAGCATTTATAATCTGTCTTTGCTTCTATAAGTTACTTAAGTTAGTGAAACAGCCACTGTAATCTGGCGAAAATATGTTGAAAACAATCTTTTCTTACTACTTGTCTCTTTTATGCAAAAGTTGCCATCAGTCAGGCTAATGTCAAGTTTAATATCGTTGAAAAACAGCCAAACCAATTACAACGTCATGAATGCTCTCCCACCAAGATTGCAGATTTCCTCCAGAACTTCAATTGTAATAAGAAAATAAGAAAATTTTATGAATTATAGAATTAAAAAAAAAAAAAAAGGAGCCGACTTGAGATTTTGGCATTATAACCACAAAGAAGAGCATTTGGATTCAACAAAAATTTAGTTATTTTTATGAACTTAATATGTTGATAAATCCGCAGACCTAAAAATTCATTTCAGACAATTGAACCCAGGGTTGGACTAAGAGGGAAGTCATTCTGCTAAAGTTAGTCCACTGAGTGATATTTAGTGCAGGATATTTGAGAGAACCTGGAGGATGGGCCCTCTTACACCTTGCTTAGGTTTTACGGTAGACACTCAGGATGATCATTAAGTCTTTCTACCTAGGCTAGCAACACAAATCCGACTTTAACATGAATGAAACATAAAACTCTTATCACATACTACTGTTTTAATGAATAGAACTTTTCATCTATGGTAACCACTAGAAAGTTAATTCTTGAGTAGGGCGTTACACATCTAGTCAGAAATATATATATATATATATATATATATCACTTTCCAGATTCCACTTCCACCTGATCCCCCACCTTCCTTCTTGAAAGAAGAGAAAGAAAAACAACAGCAATAAATCAAAGAAAGCTAAACAATGCAGGATTTCTCAAATATGAAAAAAAAAATTGCTCTCATCAATTCAATCCAACAATCCTACTACAACACCAGTCAAAACATCAGGACTTTGACTTGCAAACAAAATGTCAACATAAAACCCCAAATCCAGACATCAACATGTTTCATACATGAATCAGTATTAAACAAAATGTTAATTTAACAAAAGAATTAGAATCAAATCAAATAACATAACTAAAGCAAGTATAGAGCTCATAATCTCAAATAAAAACAATATTAATTAGATTTTTAATGCAAAAAGGTTTATTAGTCATAAGATGCTGGACAAACCGAAGCTGCAGCCCTGGTAGTCATTGTCCTCTCAACAGCTACTGGAGCAAGGGTGGGCTCAACAGTTGACGTATGTGCAAGGCAAGGTTCAAGGTCAATAGTTCCACCTCCTTTCTAAATACCAGTGAAATAAAGCTAGTAAGAACAAGAATAGGATTATACATAACAACATGCACGTGCTTGTGAGACACAGGTGTCAAAAGTTACATGCAGACCCATTCCAAACACAAGCACCCCTTCCATCCCAAAGGTTATCATAGTTCAAGTAGTCAACATGTTATGAAAAGAGCAACTAAAGCACATAAATGAAAACTATTCAGCAACTTCCCCAAACAGACAAATGTACATCAAAAAGGAGAAAAAAAAAGAAATTATATTTAAAATGGGACATAGTAAACTTAAATTATATGAAATGCATTCAAAGTAGACAAGGGTGCAATAAAGAGATCATTCAACTTCAGGAAAATAATTATAATACTTTCCAGGGTTTTCATTACTACCTTCACAATGCAACACTGCTCAATTCGATAACTACAACCAATTGCAGCACCCCAAGCACGAGAGCGGACATTGTTTCTCAGGGTAGAAATATAACCTATTAAAATTAAAATCTTTATATTATACAGATAAGGCTACAATGAAACAGCAATAATTGTAACTGCAAAAAAGGAATGGAAACCAACATTACTATGGCTAACTTTCCCACTAAATAGCAGAGAAATAAAAACTTCAAGGCTTCAATCAAATAATCATGTAGACATTATTAATCAAGTTCCAAGAAGGAGCTTGGTGTAATAGCCATTACTGAGTGTAATAGAATACTACAAGTACCTCTTACTTCTTTTGGTACAGACAGGTAATATCTCTCATTTCACAACAGCCAACTCCTTTCCCTTTACAATCAAGGCAAATATTTGATCCAATATATTTATAAGTTCCTGTCTTCTTATTGCCATCATTAGAATTTTCAAGTACAAAATTTTATACCATTTGAGTTTTCAAACTGAGTCTTGTAACTTGTTCTCAAGGTGAACTCAGACATGTAATGAATTACAGTTTAACTAGAGAAAAAATTGTAGGCATTAATTAAATGTATCCAGCTGTATTCAAGCAAATTCAGAGTTTGAACTTCATAGATTTAAATGACAAGGTATTCTGTTGAGTTCCTACATTTTCTCTCTCCTCTTTTTATCTTCTGTTGCTAAATAATTTACAGGTAATGTTAAACTCACTCAGAAGTCAGAACCACAAATTCAACAGTAATATTCATTCTATTCATCATATAAGCAAAGTATGATGTTATATAACAAAATATATTTGCAATAGTACCAAGGCCAAGAGAATTTAAAATGTAAATGAAAACTATTAAAAGCAATTTTTGGACATGGTATTGAAGCCTCTATGACTAAGTGGTCAAAAGTTTGATCCTTGCTGCCCCTGTCTTAATAATTAAATGAAATTTTAGCACAAGGTATGTAAACTTGTGATTTTTCCACACTTTAAGCCTAAAGAGTTTTTGTGTAAGAAGGCATGTTAGAAATTACAGTAAAACCTATGAAGCACAGACACTAACATGTGACACCACACAACATGCAACACGACACAACATGGAGATAGAGACACACCAAATTTTTAAAATTATAGCACAGGATCATTAGGGATAGAATCACTTTTTTCACTTCCTTATCTATTTCTTCTAATGAGTTGTTTAGAGGGATATCCCTTATGGATCTCCAAAGGACTTGGAAGGCGCTATTGATTTAGCATCTAGTTTTTTTTTTCTTTTCTTGTTCATTTTTTGGCTTCTTTGTTTTCCTTTTTTCGAGGACAGCTTGTCCTCCTTCTTGTACTCACTTGTATCTCTTGTCTCTTTAATAAATTTCTTTTTTTATCAAAAAAAAAAAAATTATAGCACAGGACAGACTACAGCATATATGTATGTGTGCATGTGTGTGTGTGTGTATTATAATTCCAACGGTAATCTAAAATTAGAGACAATAGACAAATAAAAAATTCTAAGTAAGAAGACTTATAAATCATAATATAATATGTGTGTGTAAGCCCAAATATTTACAATATCTATCCTTGAAATGTCACATGTTCCAATATTTGCTATTTTATAAGCCCCTTCCATAAACATATGAAGCATAATTTCTTTGTACTTTACACTATCATCAAAAAATTTTCCTTAAAAAACCTAATAGAAATAGCCATGCACAAGTACATAGAATTATATTCCCCTGTGTGAATCTTTAGAAGATAAGAAGAGAGCAATACCTACATTACTAGAGGCTAGTAGAATTTTTCTTGAAGAATGTTACTAGCAAGAAGAGTTGAGTGGAGCACAACAATGGAGAAAGTTAAATACTATGGCATAGAGATGGGCGAGAGAAAAAAGAAAGTGGGGGAAAATGATACAAGGTCTTGGCTTAAAAGAAATGCATGCATTTTGCCTCTTATCATTTTTTCTTTCTTTGTTTTTTTTAATTTCAAATTATATTTTAGTAAGACAAACACATACTTTTCTCACTTTGGGTGTTATATTTTTCTTGAAATTTAAAATGTGTCCTAGCCATGTCTGGCCATGTTAGGTGCATTGACCAAAAAACTTATTTTTTATTCCGACATGTATGGATGGGTGTCAGACACGTCATAACAGTGTCCACGTCCAACACACCAACACATCACCAAAATGGTGTTTGTGCTTTCTAGACTAAAACTATTCATGAACTTTGACTTGAAAGCTTGAGCTTTTGAGTTGATGTGGTCTTTGACAAAAACAGAAGTACTTTTATCAATATCCTTCCTGTCATTCCCCCCCCCCCCCCCTCTTTAAACATTGGTCAAGCAACTACAAAAAATAACAATACTAAAAGCCTTCCTGGATGATCCGGCCAAACACCAACTTACATTGTAATAGCACTTTATAAAAATTAAAAAAAAAAAAGAAAGAAAAAGAAAAGCAGAAACTTTGCAACAAATCCAAACAGACCCTAGGCATTTAGATGTTATCATAGACAGCAGTGACAAAATATGATTTTATAATCAACCAAGTCATCTTTTCAATCATTTATGACAAGCAAGGTAGGCCTATATACATACATTCTTGTGGAGGTAGCACCCGAATGGTTGCACACAACTCTTGTATGGCTGCAGCAGGTTGAGAAGCTGTTGGGCGACAGTAACCTGTATGCATGAGAACTGTGCAACAAAGTTGCAACATCAATACTAACTTCAACCAAGTTACTTCAGGTAATTTTCTTTCAAAAGTTAACTACATCCTTTTTGTACTTTTTGTAATAACTAACTTTTTGTAACTAGCAAGTAAGAACACATACCAGCAACAAGATCTGAGTCGTATGTGTACACATCAGTCCCCCATAGCTGGCCACCTCTGACCTGAACAAAATAATCTAAGCTCAAGACATGGCAAAGCATAAACAAGAAAAACATATATTTAAATTGTACCCCCTGTGATTCAAATTTCAAACCTAGATCAAAATAGGTAAAGAAACAAATAAATCTTCATATCATTCACACAACTCCCCCCCCCCCCCCCATTTCTCGTTTGACCACATCCATTACAACCAATATATATATGTGTGTGTCTGTCTGTCTGTTTGATCAAATCCAGTGGAGGGGAAGCATCAAGAAAAATATCAATGAAAATTACTGAAAAATGGTAAAGTGGACTCTAAATTTTGCATTTCCTGACTATAACATAAACCAAAGGGCAACCAAAAGCAAGAGGCATAAACAGCATACAAAATAGATTTATAAGAAAAATATAAGCAGAATTTTATGTGTAGAGCAGGTTTATCAGCTACTATATATACAATGCTATACTCATTTTTTAACATCAGAAAAGCCAAACTATAGAACCAGACAAAACAGAACAAGCAACAAAGACTTCATAAGCAGCAACAATCAGGAGAAAAGTTTTCAATTGTAAAGAAAGAAAGTCACCAACTACACTATAAAAAAAATTGAATAAAAAAATCATTCATCAATATAGTAATAGCCCAAATCATTTTCATCTTACTTGGCGATTTGTAGCAGTAACATGCTCTGCTGGTATCCGTATTTGAAGAGTGGGGCCATTTTTAAAGCTTTCACTATTTTTTTCCATTTGAGATAATTCATAATCCTTCCACAACTTTATCAGTTCTTGCATGCATTCACCAACTTTATAAACAACAGAAGACAATTCAGCTTTGCCTGAAATAACAAATTTTTATATGGTAAACATGCAAGGAATCGCTACCAAAAGATAAGCAGCTATAATCTTTTCCATTCAATAAGCACAAGCACTTGACTGACATGTGAAAACAGTAGTTGTAGCCCATCATGCAAAAATGGCGACACATTAAAAGGAAGAGCAATGGTGATAGACATCAAGGGTAAAGTTATATCATAAAATATACAGCAATGTGCTCATTAAAGCAATTTCTGCCGAAAACCACATTACATAATGATGGCACAGGTTCAGTAGTCTGCAACAAGATAGTGAAACAAAATATGACAGCATACCTTGAGACCTGCAAAAGAAACAAACCAGATAGTAACTATCAATAAAACAAAATAGAACAGTATGAAGGATTCCATCAAATCTGTTCAGGACCCTAATTCCAAACACCAAAACTAGGATTCAATCAAACAACGGAAATCAGATAGTATCAAAATTTATATGATACAAAAGTATCAAAAATTGAAAATGGTGCTTCATGGGAAAAAGGTGTGAAAGAATGCTAGAGAAATAAAATTATAAATATGTCTATTTGACAAGAGAAGATGAAGAAACCAAAACAAAGTTTTTGTCCAAGTTCAATAGTGACTTAGTGACTGCATTCAGATCTAGTACTCATCTTCTTCAAAACTAGGTTGTCAAAGTTTAAAAGTCAACTCATTAGCAACTTGGATATTGGATAATGCTATAAACATAATAACTTTACTGGTACACAAATTCTAGGTCATAAGCTTATTTCTCCAAAGGTCCAAGATATAACATAAAAACAGGGAAAGAAAAAATAAATGAGTCTTTAACTTTTCTTTAGATTCATTGCCTCCAGGAATATTTGAGGTCTTATACTTAAGGATTTTAAAATGTTCACTCAACTTCAGTTGTTATTATTATTGTTATCCCAATGAAATTTAGACTTGCAATCACAAAAGACCCTTGACATCAGACTTGAATGCTACTGTGCCACAATCTGGAAGAAAGATATTTTCAAATATTTCAAGGTAGACATTACTGTCCTCCCCAATGCAGTAAAAGAGAGGCGAAATTGGAAAAAAAAATTCAATGGTTAGAAATCTTTTAGGAATCTGAAGATTCAACTTTTAAATCCAGTCTCACATTAAATTTTTTTAAAATAATATATATACAATATGAAGATACTTGGAAACAATCTTAGAAACTAAACTTTCCAAACAATGAACAACCAAGAAGAGTAAGGGAAGAAAATACCCTTCATTGTCTTGAGCATGAGATCTAAAACGAGGCTCACGATTAGCCACCTGTGGGCTCCCCCTTGATCTTTGCACCCTCTTACGATGCTGAACACCATTATTAGAGACTTCCTTCTCCTTCTCGATTGCCACTTCCCCATCAGCACATCCATCATCAGGTTCCTTGTCAAACCTACTATGCTTATCAGGCCTATCCGCTTCTAAATTAGCATCCCTTTCTATCCTCCTCTCTCTAGCCTCCCTGTCAACATTTTTCCAACTATCATGATCTTTTGGTTTCTTCTGTTCCACTAATAAATTTTCTTGCTCTGACCTTTTAACCAATCCATCACCAAGCTCTTTCTCATTATTTGGAACTTCTTTCGCTATACCATTCCATGATTCCCTCTTGATATGAATTTCTTTGTCTTTTGGAAGATCTCTTCTCTCTCTCTCCAACCTTTGTATATCCCTATCTTCTTTAGCAAAATCTTTGCCTTCACCACCAGTATTGGCTACTTGTGTACTGTTTCTACGATCATTTCTTTCTTTTTCCCTTTCCCCCCAATCCCGATGCTTTACATCCTTTCTTTTTCTGTCCTTCTCTTTAAATCTATCTTCACTTTTTAAATCTTTGTTCTCCCCAACAGCCTCATGGGTTTCCACATAATCCTTTTCTGCTGTTGAACCCTCCTTCCCAGCCTCAAGTGGTCCTTGTGTATTGCCACGTGATACATGCCAGGAGTCCAAACTACCGCTAGGGGCATCAGAATATCTTTTTCCCCTATGGGACTCTTTTGAGTCTTTCCAATTCAATTGACTACTTAACACACTGTAACCATCCTTTTCTGTCTTAATAGCA
The DNA here is from genome assembly GCA_031216115.1 of Senna siamea. NCBI lineage: Eukaryota > Viridiplantae > Streptophyta > Magnoliopsida > Fabales > Fabaceae > Senna > Senna siamea. The sequence continues at coordinate 31,027,626 of CM062354.1, read as the reverse complement.
CCTTTCAAATCATGATGACTATCCCTATCATGTCTAACATCCTTGTTCTCATCTCCTCTACCTTCAACCCGCACATCCTTCTCACTCCTAGCACTCTGAGAATCCCTCCTTGCCTCGCCATGCAACTCTTTCTTCTCAGTCTTAACATCACGGGTCTCAAGCCGTTGATCTCTACCATCCTTAGAATCCCTTGATTCTACCCTGTTTTCAGCACCAACCAGATGATTCACATGAGTATCATTAGAAGATGACAGCACCCGATATACAGAATGAAGTGGAGATCTTCTATCTGCATCACGAGATTCAGTCCGCGGTGTCTTTGCCACCCGGGAGTCTTGACCTATATCATATGGAATATGATACTCATTTGAAATTGATGATGACAATTTGGAATATGTACCAGCATCTTCATGGGGCTGCTTTGAAGATGAATGAACAGTCTCTTCATGAGATCTCTTAGGCACACCACTCATAATGAAAAGCGAAAACAGTTGTAAAACTTAAACCAGGAAGTAGTCAAGACAGCCAAAATAATGCCTATCTCTGTTGTCCGCTTTACATACAATTAGTTGGTAAATACAACCTGACAAAACAAGTTTGAAAACTAAATGAGACTTCGGAAATTTTGCATGCCAAAACAAATTCCATATGCATTCAATGTCACTGAACTATAAACACATTACCAGCACTGAAAAAGATCTAATCACATTTAACAGTATGCCAAGTCCTAGAAGCGCACAGAAGCAATTACAAGTACAAGCTTAACAGATTTAAATTAAGAGTAGAAAATCAATTGGGCATGAACAGAAGAAAAACAAATCATTGAACTCAAAATATGACCTATTTTCTCCTTGGCTATCGAGCATGCATGCATTGACATCAATTTACCCCTTCGAAGATAAGTTGAAGAAAGGAAACGATTTATTCCCCACTGACATGAACATCAAACCCAATTTAACTTTCACTTCTGAAAGAGGAGATATAGAGGAAAAAAAAATAGCACAATTCTACAGCTAATGTTAAAGCAGGACAAGGAAAACCGAATCAAGAAAATACCAAAAAAAAAGAAAAAAACGTTGACAAAAACATGATTGGGGCTAACCCCAACAACCGAAGAAGAAGCAGCATTTAAAAAACAGCAGTCGATGCATTACAATACCGAGTGGCATCCCAAGAATTAATACTCAATTGCAACACTGAGTAAACAAAACCAATTGAGAATCTTCTCCACCCAACTCTAACAAAGGGTGAGGGAAACAAATGGGGTAACTTGGGTATAATCAACCCAACATTTTGTTCTTCAGTGCTAGCTTTTCCACCAAAACCAACCAAAACGAAGATGGATTTGTACAGTGGACTCAAACAAAACCCTAGAAAATGCACAATGAAGAAAGCACCTTATTCATCAATTAGCCTCTTCGGTTTCTCTGCGTATTGGCGCTACCGTGTGTCTACCTTCGGTGTTGAGGCTCTCCTTGCGCACACTGTCGTTGGAGCATAGTCTCTACGCTTTGGCGACCAGATACGAGGGGAAAATTCAATTGCGTGCTTCAGTATCACCAAAATTAGCACTAAAACCTGACACCGAAAATTAGTTAAACAGACAACAAATAAATTATCCCAAAACATGCATTTTTTTTCTTTATTACAGAGATAATTAATTATTTGGTAAACAGGGGATAATTTCATCGTTTCGATGATCTTTAAAGTTGTAAATTTTGGAAAGAAAAAAGACAACTAATTTGAGATCTACATTTTAGAAAGGCAGTTTACCAATTAATTCAAGGAGTTATTAGACAAAGTTGATAGTTTAAGGGGTTTTTTGTACAGGAACTTATATGCTTTTTGACTTGAATTTATATAAATTTGTCATTTAAAAATTAAGTAAAAAAATATGTGTAGTTAAAAATGAAAATTATAAAAAATTAAATTATACTAGTTTATTTTTTAAATCATATTATTCTTTATTTTATTTATTTATTTGTTAAAATGTGACAAATTAATATATTCATATAAGATTTGATAGACTCTTATCAATTTGTTTCTAAATCAAAATTCAAACACTATCTTTTTTGTTGCTTAAATGCACTTTTAGTCCCTTTAATTTTATAAAAATTTTAATTTAATTCCCCTAGTTTAAAAATAAATAATTTAATTTTTTTATTTTATAAAATGATCAATTATTGTTCTTTTTATCATATTTTCTTTTAAAATTTGATGTCAAATTTAATAATTGACTAAATTAAATACTAAATACAAATGTAAATTAGTAATTTTTTTAAAAATAAATAACTGTTTATTCAATAAATTGTCAAATTTAGTACTAAATTTTGAATAAATTACATGATAAAATGATAAAATTGAATCATTTTACAAGATAAGAAAATAAAATTGTATATTTCTAAACCAAGGGAATCAAATTGAAATTTTTGTAAAATTAAATGACCAAAAGTATATTTAAGCCTTGTTTGTTGATATACATTTTAATAAATTGTTAATTACTCATTTTAACAGCTCGGTGTTAAAAAAAGTGGTTTAAGAGGATAATTCTTTGAACATGAGATCAACTTCGGTCACAGAAACTTTTCGCTAAAAATCAAATTGTTTTGTTAAAAATGTGGGAAAATGTGAAAAAAAAAATTCATTTGAACTTTATTTCACTAATTTTTGGAATTTTAAAGAATTAAGCTTTTAAATTTTCAGACTCTAACAAATAGGTCTTTTAAAATTTTTTTAATAGCATTAACCAATTTGACGTCTTAAACTCCCCATATGTTAAATAAATAAATTTAGATACAACTCTTTATATATTTATTATTAAATATTTTAATGAAAATAAAACATATAAAAAATCTTTAAAAACTTGATCGTTTGCTTTTAAATTATAAAGAAAAAAAAATGTCCTTTTGTAATGAAAAATTTTGATTGTAATTAATATATAAAAAATTGTGTCTAACTTTTTTTTTTTTAACAAAAAGATTAGTACATTAAAATGTGCATTATAAACATGCCAACAGGTTGACGTCATTTAAAAAAAAAGGTATAATTTGCTAAGGTGCGAAATTTTAGAGATTTGTTATTATTTATTTTGAAAGTTTAATAGATTATGTGTATGTGATCTAATGTTCAATGAGGCTTCTGTTTTCTTTTATATTTATACAAATTTTTTGACATTTTTTTCTTATGTTTGTTGTTTTAGAAAAAAAAATAAATTAATGTAAAAATTACACATTTAAAATTTTTTTTAAAAAAAATACTTATATTTAATATCAGATTGTGTCTCAAATAAGACTATCTTTAATAAGAGAATATTTATGAGAAACAAAAAATTAAATTATAAGAACTCAATTACAAATTTTTAAATTATAAAGATCTAATTAAAAATTTTAAAAATTGAGTAAAATTAAGAACTATATGAATAATTTACCCTAAAAATTTTGAAAAGAGAATTGTAGGGTGGGGAGAAAATATACTTCATAAATTAAAAGTTTAATAAAAAAAATTTTTGGTGTTACTCTTTATTAATTATAATGAGTAGCGATTAGTTTGAGTAACATGTATTCATTTTTTAAAGTAAAATCTTAAGTTTAAATTTTGTGTAAGAAACTGTTTATATTAAAAAAAAATTTTATTCTTATTATTGCACTCATATTAATGTTTAGTATTTTTTATTTTTGTGAAAACTCAAGATATTTTTTAATTATATTTAATTTAAGATTAATCTCTGTCAAATTAAAAATATTAAAATCAAATTTTTTTTAACAAATACGCTTTTTAATAATCAAAATATTTTATATATTATTATGTGATAATAGAGCGATTATTAAGATAACATTGAGATAAAATAATATTACTTGATGATAACTAAAATAGTATATCATCTCCCGTCATTGAATTAAATGAAATAATTTTTCTTTTAATTATCAATTTTACCTGTATCTACATAATAAAATTTATTTATAAAAAAATTAAGTATTTAAAATAAACAAATAAATTATTAGAAAAATTATGTTGTATAGTGCTTTTTATATAAAGAAGAATGAATAAATTATATGAGGTTTCAAAATCTTCTAAAGTTTTTAATTTTATTTTCATCTACAAATATAATAATAATAGTATAGAATTTTAAAATATAAATAATCTAAACTTAAAAAAGAATATTTAAAAATCCAAGAAATGTATTTTGCATTAGTGAGATAAAAGGTGTCATGCCATAGATATTATTAATATCATACTATGCTATATTATATTATCTCATCGCATGGTATTTAAAGTATTATAATATATAAAATAATAGTATACCAAATATTTTTTTAAATATTAAAACAATTCATTAATCATGCATTAATCTTATATTAGTTTTAGGATAACTTATTTGTTTAGTATTACCTAATTTTTAATTTTATCAAATATAAACTAATTTTCACTTCATTATCTTATTCTTTTTTATTGACATAATGATGTATATTCAAAATATCAATATAATATAACAACAATTATTATTATTATTATTATTATTATTATTAGTATTAGTATTAGTATTAGTACAACTATTTATTTTTAACTGTTCTTATATATCATATTATTTATCAAAATTTTAATTTATAATAAATTATTTTTTAAATTTTTTAAATTATATTTAAAAAATTTATAAGTTTTATTTTTTTTCTTTCGCTAATCTTTTCTCTCACATAATGCGAAGTTAAATTAAAAAAAAATCATATGATAAATAAATTAGTTGTTAAATTTAATTCTTATAATAATATTTTTTTAAAATAACTTAAAAAATTAATTTATTATAAATTAAAGTTTAAGTAAATAATATTTTATATAAGCATAATTAAAAAGATAAAATATACTTTCTCCAAAGGATAATGATTTAATTATAAACTATAAAATTATAAAAACTAAATAAAAAATTAAGTAATATTATAAGGATAAAAAACAATTTAACCTTAATTTTATACTCTTAACAATTTAATATTTAAATATTTTGAAAAGGTGGGTGCAGGTAAGATCAGATGTCAAAATCCATGTAAGCACGAATGTAAGAACTTGGACTTTTAGTCCACATTCCGCCCCGCAGTTTGTTGCGTTGTCTTTTCACTCTTCTCAATCATCCTTCCCAGTTCTTACCACAAATTCCCAATTTCCCATTAGTGTTTTGCCTGTTTGTTTCTCGGGAAAACAAATAGAAAAGGCGGGATGGCGGTGATGAACACCTTCTACATATCCCATGGGTCGCCGACGCTATCAATAGACGATTCGATTCCGGCGAGGCACTTCTTGCTGTCATGGAAGCAGCTATATCCGCAAAGACCCAATTCTATTCTTGTCATCTCCGCTCATTGGGACACGGCCGTCCCCACCGTCAACGTGGTTGATCGCAACGAAACCATCCACGACTTCTATAACTTTCCCAGACACATGTATGAGGTTTGTATTTTCCAATCTGTGCTCTCTTTTTTCCGATATTGGAAATCTTTTTAAGTATGTGCTATGAGTTTCGACATCGGTGCTGCTGCTGAAATGCTTTGACAAAACTTGTTCGCATGAGAATCAGTGGAAATGACCAGAATTTACTTGGAAAATTTTTTGATACCCAAAAAGTATTGTATCATATCCAGTGTGCAGTATTGATTAATGGATGAATACCGATACAGAGTCCAAAAATCTATATAGCCATATCTAAGGGTTATTTGATAGTTTTGAAAAGAGGAGGGTGTAGAGAATTCTCACTTCATGGCTTAAAGTTTAATGCAAAAAGAGATAGTAACCCACTCTCTCTTGAGAAGTTAGAATGTTACCAATGGAGATTGGTGGATTCGAAAGGTGAAAATTTCTAATACTACTCTTATGTTTATTTTCTCTTAATATGATAGAGGAACGAAAAGTCAGAGAGTAAAAGAGTAAATGTAAAAAGAAAATCAACTCAAAACATCTCTAACCTTTTAATTTGGAGAGTTATTTATATTAAGGTTTGAGTGGGTTAACTCATTCTAAGTCACTCTACTCCAATACTACATTACTTGTTAGGTAGTGATATAGAGAGCGCAAGTCAAGTTTTCAAGGTTTGAGATCTCATTGGCCATCACCGTCGCTTTTTTTTTTTTTTTTTCATTTTTTGTGTTTCAATTTTTTATACTTTGTCAAATCTTTATGAATAGGTTATTATCCAAAAGCAATGCTCTGTATGACTTGAAACTATAAATAATCTAATGACAAAAATGAGATAAGATAGAATATGTTGGCGTGGTTGATTCTTGTAGGCAATCTCACCTGGTGAAAAAAGGCTTAATTTGTTGTTGTTGATCTTCATTGGTCCTTCCAAATAAGCCCTTGTATGCTTTCTTTTCCAGCTCAAATATCCAGCACCGGGAGCTCCACACTTAGCAAAGAGAGTGAAGGAACTTCTCCAAGCATCTGGCTTCAGCCTTGTTGATGAAGATAGAAAGCGAGGGCTTGACCATGGTGCCTGGGTTCCCCTCATGTTAATGTACCCAGAGGCTGACATCCCAGTTTGTCAACTGTCTGTTTCATCTAAGAAGGATGGCACATATCACTTTAACATGGGAAAGGCATTGGCTCCTCTTAAGGATGCAGGTGTACTAATTATGGGTTCTGGAAGCGCTACTCATAACTTGAGAGTAATCGATCCTCCTGGAAGCCCTGTTCGTTCCTGGGCATCTGAATTTGATAATTGGTTGAAGGATACCCTTCTTGAAGGAAGGTATTGATCTTTGCGTTTCCATATCCATATTGTTTAACACATTATAAATTGCTTGGATTTTTCAGCTTAGTATGCTATTTAAGTACTGATATACCGCCATATTTATAACGTAAAAAAGATAGCACAATTAGCAGGATTTATGACTATAATTATGTCATTCAACTTCTTTTGTTTTCCTGTATGGAATTACTCAATGATAAAAGGATAAAATACAGAAAAATCTGATATACAGATAATCTCTCTCAACTATAAAAATGGACCCAAAACTTTTCCCTAACTTTGCAAATTGTGCATAAAACTTCATTCATTAATTTTTTTATTTAAAATCCTAATAGAACAGTGACACATCAGCAAAATTAAGTCATATCAAAATATAAAAAATTTCTTTGAATTTTAGGCTTTGTGTAAAAAACTCTTATAAACTTTAGCCCTTGTGTAAAAAATCTCCTAAACTTTAGGTCTTCTGCAAAAAAACGCTCTCAAATAATTTGACGTATCTATCCTCCATTAGAATTTTGAATAGAAAAGTTAACAGAAGAGTTTTTGCACAAATTGTGAATTTTGAGGGAGTGTTATATCAATTTTTATAGTTGAGGAGATTATCTGTACATGATCAATAGTTAATGGAGTTATGTGCATTTTAACCATGATAAAACTAGACTCATTTCCTTTTTCTTTATGTATTTGCATTTAATGTTATTTGGGGTCGAAGGATAAGTTGTGTAGGGAACAATTTGGTTGTACAAAATGTGATTTGGGATTTGCTTTAGATTGTATATTTGTGTGCTTAAAGTATATGATTGCTGTTGTAGATTTGAAGATATAAATCACTATGAAGAGAAGGCACCTCATGCAAGAACGGCTCATCCTTGGCCAGATCACTTGTACCCATTGCACGTAGCCATTGGAGCAGCAGGTGAAACTGCAAAGGCCAAACGTATCCACCATAGCTGGGACTGTGGCACTATCTCTTACGCCTCTTACGAGTTTACCACAACTTCTCACTGAACTTTAATACATTATAGTTGGTCGTTGTAAATTTGCATTTGTGAGATATATATAATTGTTGAATAATGTATGATTATTTGTATAAAATAAATTTGAAGGAATTTGATTCATAAAGCTTTTGCAACGATGAATACATTACAGGGTGTGCTATGTTGATGTTTATTTATTAAATATTTTGAAAGCCTATTTATAACATGTTTGAATTTGGTATATATAACAAACTTTTCATCACAATATTATTTAAGATCACCACCTAAATTTTAAATTTTTCTCATTTTTTATGTCTAAAATATTTTATAAATAGGTTTTCAAATATTTGAAAAATTAAATTTTATAGGCATAAAATGTTATATGATTTACCTAAAAATTTGTCAATATATACATGGGATTAATTTATAAGTTAAATGATTATTCATTCATTTCTCTTCAAAGACCTAGAGTTTCATATATTTGTTTTTTGAACCTACAAAACCTCAATTTCACTTGATCATTTTGTTTATTGTAAGATTTATTTAAATAGTTGCTCTTACTTAAATAATTGAATTTCAGCTGCAAAATTATATTTGGCATTTTGTGCTGGTTCCATTTTGATATTCTTTAGTTTAAAAGTATGTATCTGAATGTCTTATTATTTAAATCGTTGTCAAATTAAACAGAGTTAATAGATATAGGTCATGTAATTTTTTTAAAAATTTATACAATTTTTATCATATAAAAATTTAACATCCCATTTCAAGTATATTTCTTAAATTTTTTGGACTATTTGAAGATTTGGTAGAGACAAAATATCACCAATTTGCTTTGAATTAGCTCATAATTAATAAATAGATAATCGGTTTTAAATTAAAGTATACCAAAAATAAAAAACATGTGCTGAAAATAGAGTATTAAATGTTTAGAGGACGAATTTCCCATCGAAAATAGAGCATTACTCAAATTATTTCATTCCTTAACAAAAAATGCAACATGTTAGGTAAATCTGGCTTAGGTGTTTGAACATGAGAGTATATGTTTAAGGAGAGTATATGTTTAAGGGGTTCATGCACTTTCTACTTGTACTTAAAAAAAAAAAAAAGAAGAAGAAGATAAATTACACTTTATTTTTTTTCAAAAAATATCAAAATTATACTTTTCACCTTTTATTTTAAAAAGTTATACCTATGAAAAAAATTACAATTTTATATATTTTGAGAAACTACACTTAATAATAGTATTAATTTTTGAAACATTATAATTTATTAGAAAAAATATTATTTCGATATTATTTATTTTTAGTTAAAATGATAAAATTCATTTATTTTAAAATTTAAAAATGACTTTTTTATATTAGTGAAATGCATATTTGATTAAATAAATAATAAATATAAAGATATTTTAATCATAATAAATAAAATTATAAAAATTTTTATTTCTAAAAAATAATAATTTTTTAAAATAGTGAGAAAGAGAGTATAATTTCTAGATATTTCATAAAAAAAATGTAATTTACTTTTAAAATAAAGACGTTACATTAATAAAATATTAACCTTTTAATAAAATATACAAATAGGTGAGGTTAAAAAAAATAAATGATAAATTATAAAGATTACAAATTATTCCAAATTTAAAAGGGATTTTAAAATTGAGTTTGATTGTTTGTGATCGATTTTAAACCATTCTAACCTACGCCCACAATTAGGTTTTTAAACGTCTAATCAATGCTGAAGATGTTCAAATCGTTTCAATCTTCTCACTCCACTCTATTACTGTACCTTCCTTCCAACTCTTTTTTTAATTATGAAATAGAATCTTGTTACCGAATATGCTTATAGTTCTTGTTAAAAAAGTATTTTATTGATTGATGATGTTTTTAATTAATAAAAGTTATTTTTTCATTATTTTTTTATAAATTCAAAATTATTAAATATTCTATTAACCAATTAAATACTTTTTTAATTATTACCTTAAGACATTAGTTAGCAAGTCCATATGCAAAACTCCTTGAAGTTAGAAAATAACCAACATATCCTCTATTATAAAATTAATTTCTTTTATTAAAAATATAATTTATTTCAAATATGAAAAAAGTGAGTACTTTAAATTGATCAGATATATATTTAATATTTATTATAATTATTTGAACAATATATATAAAAATATTTTAGTTAAAAGATGTTAAATTAAAATTCATCTTTTGTCATGGAGTAGATCCATTTATGTATCTTTTGATTTTAAGGAAAGAAACTCTAATTTTCAAAATAAAGAGAAAAATACAAATAATTTTAACATATAAAGAAACAATGTGGTTTATCCAAAATAGTACAGGGTGTGTTTGTTTTTGAAGTTTTCTAGAATTTCATTTTCATTGAAAATAAAAAACATGACTAAAAATATGTTTGGTATAATTTAATAAAAAATGTTTTTTAAAAACATTTTTAAGAATAAGTTGAAAAAGCGTGTTTTCAGTGTTTTGAAATAATTACTAATATTATTTTTATAATTTTTTAATAAACTAAATCTTTCAATCATATAAATATTATTATTTAATAATAATTAATTTAAAAATTAATAAAATATTATAGTTATTTAAATTATTCTACTTAAAAATAAATATAAAAAAAATTTAAAATTCTGAAACATATTTTTAAAATTTTAAAAACTTAAAAATAAAATAAAAAAATAAAAAATAAAAATCTTTTCATAAACCAAACACTCTCAATTTTCATTTGATTTTGTTCTAATCCAATTGAATGCTATTTTTTGGCTGAAATCCAAGTGACTGCTTAGTTACAACCGAAACGTAAATAACAAATAGATTGTAGCTCTCATTAGGATAACACAATGAATGGAACTTATTTGGCCAAAAAAAAAATTAAAGAAACTTAAGTATTAGTTTTTTCATAAAACACTGCAGTGCTCTTAGATTTGTAAAATATAAATAATTGTATAATTTATTCTTTTTAACTTTGAAAATTGATAAAAATTTGCTTAATTTTCTTATTTTGTGTAATATATCCATTCATTGACAGTTTCTTCTAAAACTTTTATAGCACTTACCTACATCAATACGATTGAGAAATATTGCACAATTTTAAAAATTAGAGCCTTTTGTTAACTTAAAATGGAAGAGTGCTAATTATATAACTTGAATAGTACTTATTGAAACCTTTATATTGACATTAACAAATATTATTTGGTTTTTCGACAAAAATGTCAATAAAAGGTGTACATTGCACAAAACTGAAAATTTAAAAAGTCTTTGGTCAACTTTTACATTTGAGAGGAACAAATTACATAATTTCTTCAGTTAAAGAAATTATTTGTATTTTGATCTAAAAAATATTTACATTTTCTTCCATTAATTATACTTTTTTTTATATATATATTTTGAAAACATACAACCTTTCTTTAAGAGATAAGAACAACAAACAATTTCACCCCTCTTAATTAAAATATTCTTATATTTATTTTTTATATAGTTAAATATATATTTAATTAATATTCAAAAATTATTTTAAAAAAATTAAAAAAAATTAACTTTATTAATTCTAACTCAAAATAAATTATAATGAAGTAATAATTTTAAAAATATTTTTTAAATAAATTATAAATTAAAAAACAAATATTAACATTAAGGAATTTTGGTCAAAATAAATAAAACTATAAAATTTTCAATATTTTAGAGAGGGGAATGCAATTTACAAATATAATAATATATGCCATAAGCTACCATTTTTAATATATATATATATATGTATGTATATATTGACAACCAATTTTTAACATCAAACCTTTTTTATTATAATAATTAAAAGAGGTGCCTTAGAGTTAAAAAAGAATTGTGGTTTATTTATTTATTTTATGGATGTTATTAGAGATATAAACGTCCATTAGGTAGGACGTTATTTATAGCAATTGAGAGTGGCCACTGAGGCTACCAACCGAATCTAGGGCTCTCCAACCCTCTTTTAATTATAAAGCGATGCACTCATTGCAAAGCAATTGGTATAATTATATACAAACCCCTCTTCCTGTTTATTGTTCTTTTTTCTTTACTTTGTTTGGTTCTATCATTAATCTAATCACTTTTACACTAATATTTTAAACGATAGCCTAACCTTAATGTCTAACAGTGTAAGCAAAGCAAGCATACATCCACTACCAATTTCTTAATTATCTCTTCTCTCCCTAGTTTCAACACTGCCTTCTTTGTTTAATTCAAAGTGTAGTCTCTCTGTCTCTTTCACATAGAGTTTCCGACCACAAACACAGACAGAGAGAAAAATGGATGTATTCTGAACTGAGAAATTTTGGTAAACTTAATTTTTTTTCTTAGAAAAAAAAAAACTAACCTAATAAAGAATGTATACACACAAATCTATCAGAACATTTACATAGAATTTTTATCTAATATGTCTCTATATTCCTTTGTAATTAGCTTAATCATTTACTTATTTTTAAAGACTAACTCTACCTATAAAAACTTCTTTTAGAACCAACACTTGAGCTACTGTTCTAGCTAAAGTCACTAATCAATAGTCTTTTTGATGCATCTTTCTCCCTCACACTCTTAACTACATATATAAAAAGGGAATGTGCCGTTTGTTGCTTCACTTGCAAAATTCTTCATGAAGACCTCATAACCTTATTCCTATCATCCACCCTCTCACTTTCTTACTCTCTCTCTCTCTTAGAACAGGCAGAGGAATATATATATATATATATATATATATCACCAATTTGTTCTCAAAAAGTTATACCATCAATCAGATTCCTCAGAAAAATTAAGTTCTCTTTCAGTTTTGTATCGGAGCCATATTCATCTCTTTGATCAATTCCAAGTTTGTGTTCAATAGCAATATAAGGTATTTGATCTGTTTTTTTTTTAATTATTATTGTTATAAGTACTACATTAGCCAGTAGAGTGGTTAGGATTTTACTCCCAGAATGCTCTTTAGAAGAATCAAATCCAATGCTTAGGTAAGATAGTCTCTCCTCTTACCGGCTGTTAATCAGTTTGGGTATCTATTCCTTAAGTTACCCAAACTACATTTGATAATTGATACTGTAAAGGGTTGTTATCATTCTGTCTTTTAGTATCATCATGGACTCTAGCAATTTTCACCATAGAGATCATAAAAAGCCAAGCCCTTATTCTTCTTCCATTGAGGAGCTTAAGGCAGAGAAGAAGATAATAATAAGGTACAAGTACAAGGACTGTCTCAAGAACCATGCAGCTTCAATAGGTGGAAATGCAACTGATGGGTGCGGAGAGTACATGTCTTCAGCAGAAGAAGAAGGAGCACCTGAGGCCTTCAAGTGCTCAGCTTGCAATTGCCACAGAAACTTTCACAGAAAAGAGATACAATATTATTACTCAAATTCTGATCAATACTATCTCACTCCAATTCTTCCAAGTAACTCAGACCATTTTTCTCCAAACAAAAGTGGGTCACATCTTTGTGATCAGTCTGATGATCCAGGGAATTATAATAAGGATATGGAGGATGAAGATGATCATGGGTTTAATTTTAAAGAGGTGGAAAAGCCATGTGATGAGAAGATGAAAAAGAGGTTTAGGACAAAGTTTAGTGTAGAACAGAAGGAGAAGATGGTGAGGTTTGCTGAGAAGGCAGGGTGGAAGATGCAGAAGCTAGAGGAATCATTAGTGCAGCAGTTTTGCCAAGAGATAGGAATTAATAGAAGAGTTCTCAAAGTGTGGATGCACAATAACAAGAACACTTATGCCAAAAGAAAAACCTCTCTCTCCATTAGCTAGCTGAAGCAGTTTCTTAAAGGGTTGTTTCTTTTAAGTATATGGAAGAACTCCCTTCTGTTTTGGATTTTCTTTTTGAAGGATTTATCTGTTTTTTCATAGTGTGGGTCCTGTGTTCTTCATCCTGCTTTGCTTTCATGAGCACTCTATCGTTAAGTAGTGTAGTTTAGAGGATCTCTAAATTCTTGGTCAATATCAGTCCATGTATATTTTGTTGTCATCTTTTCTTTCTCCTCTCCCTTAAACATGGAAGAAATAACTCTTGCTAGGACTCATTCTAATACATTAAATGCGACTAATAAGTATCACTCTAATTATACATGGTGAAACTTGATATTACTTTTCAAAACAGACAGTTATAATTTGAATCTTCTCACTACATTTTAGAATTCTCACTTCACCTAATTTAACCAAACAACTATTAACTTGAGAAATTTAACATGTTTCTAACTGTTAAAATATTCCAACTCTTCATAAAATGATCCTTTCAAATGGTGTATATCCTCTTCTTATTAATTAGTACTGCTTAAGCTAAAGATAATATAAGTTGGTTTGTACCAAACACCCTGATTGTCTCTTCTTTCAAAGTGATATAGCTGTCTAAAGAACTCATCTTATAGATAAGCAAGCATTGTAAAACTATGCATACCTAAGGTTCAAATTTGTCTTCTGAGGATTTCTGCATCAGAAAGGTAATAACTAATAATTAGTGGGCTATATTTATGAACTAATTAAGCATCCCTAAGGCTACATGCAATGGTACTTGGAATAATTAAATTTCATTGACTTCCTGTTTAAGTGGGACACATGCGCGGAAAGAACATTCTTCCCTTCTATTTACTAATAATGCGCAGAAAGAAATTAACTTTTGTAATTTAAGTCTTCAATGGCAGAATGTTTAGGGCTTAGGGCGTAGGATACCAATAATAAGAAGATAGATTAAAATAAATTTGCTTTTAAATAAGGTAATCATAGGCATTAATTGATTTTGTCATGGTGTAAAAAAGTTAACAGTAATTGATAACCAGTGATTTCTTTATTTAAAAGGGTGGATGGTGGATTTGCTTGGGGGCTAATCTAGATTTAATTCCTCAGATGACGATGACATGATTAATCTTAGGACCAATTAATTTTTTATTACTAAAAGATACTTTAAATAGATTCTCATCTAGGCAATTAGATTAATCTTCATACCCAAGATATGTAGTGGGGAGAGAGAAGGACAGGAATAAGCTAAGGGAATAAATCATAGTGGGTTTTTTTAGCCATAAAAAATATGAAAATTTTAAAATTTATGTATTGTATGTAAATGCTAAATAATATAAAAACATTTTTTTATATAGCTTATATTTAATTTTTTTTATCATAAATTTTTAAATAATTAAAAAATTAGAATGTTCACATGTCAAACTCCATGTTGAGGTTTTTATGTTGGACATATATTAATGATATAATAGTCAATCTCAGAAAACAAGTAGGAAAGAAAATAAAGTTTCTTGTCTAAGATTAATGCATCAAAACACACTAGGTTATCTAAAAATCAATAAATAAATATAATGTTCAATTTTATTAACTAAATAACCAGAAAAATAAAAAAAAATAGAAAATACTATCTCTGTAATACATGCAACAAAATGCAAACATCAATAAATATCGGCTCTCTCAATCATCAGCAACAATTACAAACAAAATTAATGATTTTGGTACCTAAGAATTTATTGATGCCTCTTTCCTTGCGATCATCTGAATCAAAGGTGATAGCCCTTGAGACGTGGCCCTCCCCAGAGCAGCATGTAGATTTGATAAATGAAAAAGAAACAAGAGAATCAAGGGAAAAAAAGCAAAAAAGAAAAGAGATCAAGTTGAGAGAAAAAATCTTTTCATTTTAATTGATTTACCAAAGTTATAAATGGAAAAAACTTAGTTGTAGCTCTCAAGTATGTGCTATTAAGTTTGTCAATACAAACATGACATGTCAAGGAACCTTTTTCATAGAGTCAAAAGTGTGATGCCAAGTTTTAAATAAATTTCACGATTTTTTCGTAAATTTAAATTGTCCAGATGAAGGATAATCCAAAAAAAAAAAGAATAAACTATTATGATGAATTTAACTATTAATAATTTAACTATAGAAATGATGAAAGATAGAACACGTTATTGGAATCGATTCATCCATATAGCTAACTCTACTTAGTGAAAAAAAGTTGTTTGTTGTCATTTTGTTGTTATATTTTCGTAAATTTTGTCCCTTTAAGAAATGCACAAGGTTCTACCAGTCAAGCAGAGCCTAGAGAATACTTCACAAATAAAGGGTCTGTAAATGGAGAATTTCAATCCATCCAAGGTGTATTTCAGCTCCACAAAACTTCCATTCCGCATGACTGCAAGGATATTGAAGGCGAGAGTAATAGAGTCCTTTGATTCCAATCTAAAAGTCAGTGTCAAAGCATGCAACCATGATTTTTGAAACCATGGATCTTGCAAAAGGGATGTAGCTCAAGCTATACCTGTCAACCACAAGAAATGGGAGGAAGTATCAAAACGTAGGAGTGGAAACAAGCATGGGAATAATAGGATAATCATATATTCATATTGCATTTTTGAAGTTGAATTATTTAAATTATGGATAGATTTTTGCTACGCAGATCTTTTTGAGCATGAAGCACAATGAAAATAGACCTATTCTTTTATAAGGTCTTACATCCCAACCTTAATTGCTCAAATAACACCCCATCTTTGGCAGCGAAGTTTAGCCATTTCTTAAACTAGGCACATTACGCAATATGCTGGTGTAAGGTGAAAGGCTATATAAAAAATATTGAATTCTAGCCTATTATGTCATATACCTAGTATACCTTTATTATACAGCAAGAGCAATTGTATAAATCTAGAGTAAATTGTACCAACCTCACACTTGATATCCCTCTTGTTTCAAAAATTACATTCAACTCCCATGACATTTGATATAATGTTATGGAAACCATCCTTATAATTTATTTTCTGTTAATGAACATAATATGCATTCCTTCTAAGATAATAAAATAACTTACCTCCTTAATTGTCTACACTATCATATCATATTAAATATTTCATGTTTGAGATTAACATTATCTTAACTGTATTATTATATTAAAAATAAAATGACAGCCTTATACTTTACAAAGAGTTATCTTCATTGACAGTAAATAAATTAGGAGGGAGCAGAGTGAAATTTTTGAAAGAGGGGCATAAGTGTGTAATTTGGCCAAACCTCAGAGGATGTTAGTGTTACTTACTCATAATCTATGTATATGAACACGAAGAAAGATATTCTAGTAGTGGTGGGGACGTTATGAAAAATTTTGACATACCACACTAGTGCCCCAAACTCTAAAATAATAGCCAGAAGTGTCAAAAGCTTGTTGCGAACCTGCTCAAATAAAAAATGGGTATAATGTTAGATCATGAGCCACCAGCTGTAAGAAAAAATCCTTTAAGAAAAAAAACAAGTACAGATAACCTGTGACTTACATAAATCGCACAAAACAAGGCGGTTATCATACTTGCTAGGAATATTGCTGTTGCATAGATACGAACAGGATCAAGCATCATTGTCACCTGCCGCTTGGGACCAATCAGGAATGCTGTGCTGCCATAAAAAAGATCTCAATCTGAGCATCTGAAGAAAACAGAACAGCCATGGAACTCATTTTAAAAGGAAATATGCACACAGGAACCCAGAATCTATTGAGAAATAAATCTTTTTTTTTCAAGTTTAAGTTAGAAGAGTAAGATGGAAATTGGAATGCTAATGCATAACAAGCAATCAATCCTTAGGCAAAAGAGTGAGTGAGAAAGAGAGAGAAAAAGGTAAAGAAGGATTTAATTTCTTTTTTTGGCCAAAAGAAGGATTTAATCATAGAAACTCATGAACTAAGAAAAGTAGTCTTCAGGAAACTTCACTCTATACTAACAGTCTCTCTTTACCAATCAATCTTGCTACTTACAGCACATGATAAGAGTAAATGAGTTGATGTTAATAAAACTTAAGTTATGGGTCTTGTTTATGCTCAGATATTCATGTAGTAGTATACATGTAATTACAAAATTGTTTACAATAGATTTAGAAGACATTATACTACATTTTTTATCAACATGAACTCCTAAGTTTGGTGCTTTTCATCTCCAAGAAGGAAACGTAAACCAGAGGATATCTCCCTCTCCTTTCGCACATTGATTTGTAGGACCAAAGTGGTTGGGAAAGGAGAGAGCTGTGTCAGGAAAATGGAGTGTTTCTCTTTCCTCTTCCTTTAAACAATGATTTAGAGAAATAAATAAGTGGGTAACGATGAAAAATATGAAGGATAACATCATTGATTCATTTAAAGAGAACAACTTCTTTTTTTTAAATCTTCAATGAATTTTTTCCTTGCATTGCTCCCCTCATTTTTCATTACCTCCAGAAATGTTCAAAACTCATAACTTCAAATGCAGAGAACTAGAGACAATTTATATTCAATGACATTTCAAATCTTCTGATACCTTCTTAAGCTGCAAACTGCTGGGGAGTGGAAGAGGATGAATTAAATAATCACACAAAATCAAATTGTAATTGTTCAGCTGTCAAGGCTGTAGATACCTTCCAAGTGAAAGCAAATTGCCAAGAGTGAATGCTATCCCAAACTTGATTGGATTAAAGAAAACAAGCATTGACTGTAAGATACAAAAATTGAAGACTATTGTATTAGTAATTACTTATGTCTGCCAATTTAAAATAGTTTTAAAATAATATCTTATATAGGAAGAAGCAGCAACATACATTATAAGCACAAAAATATACCACCTCTTGAAAATTGTTACACTGGAAAAAAAAAATGTAAAAGAAAAGAACTAGGAGGATTCTGTAACTTCTAGATATTAATCTGCTGAGGTTCATCTTTTATGTTTCTCCCAAACCTAATAGACACTTTTAGATATTTCAGCTTATATGAAGCAAAAACAACTTATATGACCCTGAAAAGAAACACTGAAACGATTAAAAGTAGTATTTCAGAAGAATGTTCTTTAAAAGTTGAAGCATGGGATATTAGTAACTGATTGTATACAAAAATTCTCATTAGTGCATCAGTATCGGTGTGTCCTATAAATTAGTACCTATTAACAATTTAATTCACTGCTCAGACAATATTAAAAGACAAGTTCTCCTACCAAAAAACAAGCTTTAACTTTGTTTAGATAAATGAAGCTTTCTTTACTATTTTCCACGTCCCAATAATTAAAAAAAAAGTTGAAATAGTAAATAATACATAAATAAAAGTACAATGGTAACTTACCAATAGTGTAAAAGTAAATCCCGCAACAAAGCATATGGCGAAACCATATAATCTCTGTTTGGTCACAAACAGAGAACAAATTGTGTAAGAAGGTAAGCTTACAATATAATAAAAACTAAAAAATATAGGAGAGACAGGAAAGGTTCTATAATGCCCAATATTTGCAAATTGCAAGTACAATGGATCCTTCAAATAACACATCATCATTACCCCCCCCCCCCCCAAAACTTGTGCATACTTTGGTGCAATCCTGCAAATCCTAATAAACAAATTTCCTGAGAAGGTAATGCTTAGGGCCCAAAAAGCCTAATGTGTCATTGATTACAAGGGATCAGCTATCAACTGAGACTACTGAATGGTAATAAGATAATTTCATTCTTCATGCTTCCTTCAAAATAACAAAACGTAAACTAGTAAAGTGACAGTGACAATTATATCTGTATTCCTTGTAATAATTTTCCCAGTCACCAAAAAGAACAAATAGAGAAGGATTAACAATGGATTTCATAGAAGCAAAAACACCTGTTTGGTGGACAATGTGCAGTTCTGATTAAATTCATCCATAAAGGCGAATGAGTTGCTCTCCTCCAATGCCGCAGCTTGTTGTTCGTCTTCCACCTCCATTCCCACCATTATCTTAACTTTCTCGAATGCTTTGTTCATCTTTTCCATTGTTTTCCCACTCTTTCTCGAAAAAATTGATATGCGATAGATCTATGAGAATTACAGTAATAAACCTTGGCTTCAATTTTCAGGAATAATTTGGTTAGAGACAGAACAGAACAACGTCTCTCTGCGTCACTTAGATTAAAGCTATGGAGGTCCGGGTCCTCCCATAGTCCTATTACTCTCTGGAATTTTTTTTTTGGCGTCAAATCTCGGAGAATTGGGCTGTACGGCGGACCCATGATCGGACGGTCACTATATCAACGGAGCCGAGAAAATGGATTATGGCCCAACTGTAAGAATATTGGGCTGACGAAAACAGCATAGGCCCAAAATTTTGTAAAAAATCCAAAGCACCATATAATATCAAGTAATATTTTAAAAATTAAATTGATGATTAAATAAAAAAAAATAGTATTGTAGTTCAATCACATTAAATCGATATTAATATATATATAATAAAAATATTATTACAACAAATAAAAGTTAATCTAATAAAAATAAAATAAAATTTACTTATTAAAATTATTAATATAAAAATATTTTTTACATATAAAATAATTTAATAATCTTTTAAAATATAATTAATATTAAATTACACATATTTCAAAATAATACTTGATCCATACCCTATATTTATCTTTTTTAAGGAGTTGTCATTATCGTTATTAATTGAAGTTTGGGTGAGAAGAGTTCGACCTCTCAATTATATAGCGGTTATCACTTTCTTCCCTCCTTCCCTCACTTTTTTTTTCTTATATTCTCGTTACTTCTTTCTATTTTCTTCTCTCTCTTTTTCTCTCTCTATCTTTTTATTTCTTCATCTTCAAAAGTGGCCTTCTCTCTCTCTCTTTTCTTCCTTTTTATCATCATTTTCTCCTTCTCCTTCTCTCTGTCTTCTCGTCTTTTATATATATATATATATATATATATATAATTTCCTTTTCATTCTTTTAAAGTTTCCAATAACATTTACACACTTTTTGTACTCTTTCTTTGTTCTTAGAATTTTCAACTTTCACCTTGAAGAGTTGTTAAAAAAAGTTAGCAAGGAAGATGTCTAAACCATTCAAATTGCTCATTGACTATTTTTTTTTTTTTTTGTTCTTGACCGTTTTTCTTTATAGTCAATTTTTTAAGTCATTTTGATAAATTCTATAACTTTATCAATTTTTCGATTCGAATGGTCAATCTATTTTTTTTCAACAGTGATATCAAGTCAAAGACAATGTTATTTATGTTCAAACTTGTACAATCGCGAATCAAATTTATAATATAAAATATAAATCATTGTAATAGAATTTATATTATTTAAATAGTTCTAACAAGGTGTATGTTTTTTCCTAATGAAATAGTCTTTGTTAAAAATTTCAAAAAAAAAGTAAATAAAAAATTTAAAAAGTAAATTAAAAGTAAAACGAAATATATAAAATATAAATTTAGTTAAAGAAACACTAATTTTAAGTATAAGAAAGTTACAAATTTTAAGTATAAGAAAGTCACAAATTTTAAGTATTTAAAAATAATAATACAAAAAAAATAAAAAAATAGAGGAGGACGTAAATCATAGTATTCAAGTTAGATAGATGAATTGAACGAAGGTTTCAAAAGTTATTTATAAGAAAAAAGTATAAGTGCATTAAAAAAAAAGTTAAATTAGTATCTATCATAAAAATATTAGTAGAAACACGTCTTAAATAATTTGGTTATATACAAATAAGATCATTAAAGACTCTTATACGAAAAATTAATTAAATAAAAGATAATTCAATAATTAAAGATAGAAAAAAATTAAATAAATCAATAAAAAAATTATTGAAATGAATTTAGTTATTAATAATCTAATTATAAAAATAAGTAAAGACAAAGTACATTAGTATTATTTGATCCATATAAATGATCTCATTTAGAGAAAAAAGATAATTTATTATTGTTGTTGTAATATTATCTAAATCAATTCAATAATATTTAGTTAAATGTAATTCCTTTGACCATATGGAGACTACTTATAAATCCAACCCCATATTTGGTAGCCACTTTAACTAAAATTCAAGAATTAAATCCTAATTAAATTGGTCAAATTCAACCAATTTGTCAATAAAGAATTATGTCTAAAGAGGTTAATCTTTCGTAATTTAATAAATTAATATTTAATTTTTTATTAAAAAATACATAAATTTAATATCTAAAAATATCTTAAATAAAATTATTTTAATAAAGAAAAACTCAACCAATTTAATAGATTGATCCTTATTTAACCACTTAAATAGGAAATTGAGTTTTACAAAACATTTCTGCGTTAAGATTTTTATTGGAAAATCCATATATAAACTGTTGCGAATGAGTTACTATATCAAGTAAATGTGGATAGTTCAAATTCCTATTTTCACGTCAGAAAAATTTCGCGGAAGAAACATAAAACCCTATTTCTCAATTTTTTTGGATTGAAAATTATTTTCATGAACTCAAGTTGATTAAATTATATTTAAAACTTGCTTCGTGTTATTAGTTTAATAGATAAAAATAATATAATTTAAAAAATAATTTAATAATTTATTTTTTTATCAATTATTAATTTTATTTGCACGCATATAATTTTTTTCACTAGATTAATTTTCAAGTTTAATATAATTAGGCCCTTCCCTAGTTAAAGCTCGAAAATATGCCAGACCACCCATAAGACCAGTGTACAGAAGAAAACAAACAAGACATTATTAGAGCGCAAACCATATATAAACTATATACTACAAAGACAATGAGTGACGAAGTTCATAGCTTCACTAATACAATTGAAAACCAAAACAATCTACAGATCAGTTAACCTTACGACAATTCTCACGGACTTCCCCCTTGGAACCTAGTTTGACATCAAGCAGACTCATCTTCACCATAGCCTGCTGGAAATCAAAGAAGAACATAGCCTGGTTCAGAGCATAGGCGTTCACGAAGTTCCTGGTTTTGGGACTCGTGTACAGCGTTTGGTCGGAAAATAGAAGGCCGTTCTTCCTCAACAAGGTGATGAAGTAGAGGTTGTCGAAATCGTTCCTCGTGACGTCGAAGGGCTGCTCCGCCGTGTCCCCGCCGCTGCATGTTTTGGACAGTGTGGTCGCGAATTCTGAGTCCAACGTTGGGTCCGGTTGGTTCAGTCTGCTCTTGAAAGACGAACACCTTGCCACCCCAAGTGTATGAGCCCCTGCAGATTCAAATTAAGTACCCAAGTGTAAATAAAACTTTTCTGAATTTAACTTTAACCAATGGCCAAATTTAGATTTAAGTATATCTATATTATAATTTGGAATCTATCTCTTTAGTCTTCAAGCAGATCCTATAAGAAGTACTGTAAAGTAAGAGAGAGAAAACAAAAAATACAGATATCCTAACACATTAAAAATAAATCTTTAATTTGTCTTTTTTTTTTTTTTTTCTTTTTCTCTCCTACCCTTTTACGTCACCATTTTCCTTATTTTAGAGGCTGTGTTTTTGAAGTTATAAGAGAAAAAATTATTAAAGTTAAAATTCATAACACTGAAACTACGTAATGAGTATGACTAATGATATATGAATTGTTCAACACAGAATGACTAAAGGAGGGGTGTTTACCAGAGAGAGCCACCATCTCTTGTGCAGAAAAACCATGCTGGCCAAATAACCTAATGAGCTCAGAGGCATTGAAGGTGGGGAAAGGAAGATTAATAGTATCCTCAATTTTGGACCTTGTTCCATCCCTTCTACCTTTGGGTATGTCATAAACTGGCCCACCAGCCTGTTCGTCATCGCAAAAATATAAAAAATAAATCAAATTATTCTTGAATAAATATGTAAATGAGTTGTTTTATTATAAACTAGGTGAAACATATAAACAATTTTAGTGACTAGAAGCATTTAATTCTAATCTCAAAAAGATATGTAAGTATGTAAAAAACACTTATTCATGATTTACTTATTCTATTAATTTTACCTAGAAAAATTACACCAATTTTTCTTTGAGTTTAATAAAATAATACTCATCACCTTTTTAGTTTTAAACATTATATTGGGTACTCCTGAGATTTAATACAATGTTACACAAACATCTCTTCTAATTTATTTTCTACGACTAAAA
This sequence comes from Senna siamea, assembly GCA_031216115.1. Classification (NCBI taxonomy): domain Eukaryota; kingdom Viridiplantae; phylum Streptophyta; class Magnoliopsida; order Fabales; family Fabaceae; genus Senna; species Senna siamea. Next base: position 31,004,053 of record CM062354.1, on the reverse strand, counting down.
TTAATACAAAATAAAAAAATTATTTAATTGTTTTTTCTATTATATTAAAAATAAAAATCTCATGTTAAAATTTAGTATAAATTTAACTGGATTAACTATTATATTAAAAATAGAATCAAAGTCTTATTTTATATAAAATGTTATCTTTATTGTCATTAAATAAGTTAAAGAAAAAAAAAGTGTAATTTTTTAAACTAAAAAACAAAAAGTAGTTAGTGTATTTTAACTAAGTCTTACGAAGAAAACTGAATCTCTAGCTGTCAAAGCCAGAATATCAGCGCAGGAAACCACGCCAGGGCATTGTTTTTCAAGCTCTTCTTTGATCTCATCAATGACTTCGTAGCCTCTCAAGCTCAAGTTTCCTGGGGAATCCTTCTCTGCTGTGTTATCCTTGGTGGAGTCAATCAGAACTGACCCATCACATCCCTATGTATGTAGTAGCACAACACAAAAGTAAGGAAATTTGAAGTTCTATATTATATAAAAGAATCAATAACCTGCATCTTGACATTATGTTTATAGAACAACCTGCCCTTAAAACATATACATATATCTGCTCAACATTTTCTAGTGGTGAACATTTTAGACACTAACTAGAAATTAATATTAATTAATCAGTATCCACTATCCACTTTCTCATCGAGGAAGTTCATGTGCTATTTAATTTGTGCTTGTTTATAGTATAAACTATAAAGGCATGCAAAACAACTAGTGAACTTGTCTCTTAGTTTGCTTGTAGAATATCTAACTCTTGATAGACTCCACTTGATGGGAACCTCGTTTACTGGACAACCCTTTATTCTTTTTTTTTTTCCTCAAAATTGTTATAAAACTAATAATTATTGACTAAAATCCCATTTCCCTTCGATACAGTTTTATGATGGACACTTCAAATTTATAGCATTAAATTTTGAAGGAATAATGTAACAAAAGGACAAAATTGAATCATTTTAAAAAATAAAAAGGGCAACAGTGTTTATTTTAAAATTAATTTGGAACTAAATTAAAGCTTTTATAGAATTAGAATGACAATATTTTAAACTTAAAATGGAATCCAATAATACAATAGTCTCATAATAACTGTGCAAGGAACATTAAGAAGAAAGAGAAGGAACCTGAATGAAGCAGTCATGGAAGTGCATTCTAATAAGAGCAGCTGCTAGGGTTGGATCATCCTGCAAGGCTCTGTTCACTATGTTCTTAACAACAGGTTCAACGAAGGGGCAACTCATTAAGTAGTAATCCATGCTCAGTCTATCTGCTGGTCCAATCCTAAAACCACTTATCACCATCACCTCCATTAGCAGAATCACACTCAACAAATTAGCCACCACCATCTTCCAGTTCTTCAGCGATGATGATTTGTGCAGCATCTGTTATAAGTCACAGTGATATATATAATAGCTAGAGAGGGAGGGTAATGCACTTTGTTCTTGAAATGAGGATTGTGAATAAAGAATTCTTGATATAGTGGGGAAAAAGTAGGCGTACTGAATAGTGGAGAGTGGCAACTATAAGGTATATATAATGCTAGTAATTGAAAAAAGAAAAATGAAGAAAAAAAAAAAAAGGTGAAGATAGTGGTTTATCATTTTCTGCTGTTCCTGCAGCACCACTTTTATCAAATGCAAACTGATCACATTGGTCTATGCATATACTTAAAAAATTTTATCTAAAGCTTGACTTAATATAAATTGACAAATTAAAAGCATGTTGATTGCTTGTAAGTTGACACGTAAGGAATTTCACATTCAGTGGTAGCCGAATCAGTATTAGACAGATCAAGATTTACAGTCATGGATAGTTTAATGAACAAAGAATTTCTGAAATGATCATTTGATAAACGTTGAAACTTTGAAACCTAGAGACAAGATGAGGTCTAGAAAGTAAGAGTAATACAGATAAAGGTACAAATTTCTTTCCTCTCATTCTCTTCTAATGCCACTGAGAATTTGTGGAAAGAAAATGCATATAAACATTATTATCTCATGCTTTTTACGATATTATTGGAAGAAAGTGGTGATTAACTTAGTTACCCCACATGTCTTAGTGGGGAACAATTTTTCCTAAATAAATCTGTCCTTCCACAAATTATCATATCTTATAAATTTCAAATTTCAAATCTCTCGAGAATTGGTGAAGTAATATCAATGAACATATGATATAGGTGAGGCAGAAAATATAAAGTCTAAAATATTCAAAATAGTGAAACGACCAAATTCATGAGGTGGACTAGCTAGTCTTTAACATATTCCAAATAAAAAATAATAATAATTGTTTACTTTTAACATAGACGGCACTAAAATAATCGTATATATATAAAAAATAATGATAATGTGGCATGTGATGAAATTTTCGAATAGTAAACTGAGTTCTTTAAGTGACTGCTTTGGTCCTAATTAATTCACGGTGAGAGGGTACTGGCATCCCCATTAATTAAACATAAAAGTATGATCACTATGAAATATCTTAAAATAATAATTTAGTCATTTGGTATTTGTTCATCATTTCATCTTCACATCTAAGATATATGTTTAATCAATAGATTTATAAAAATATCAAAGTACAAAACTCAACTATTATACTTTCCAAATCTTGAATTGCCACCTTATCAATAGTTTGCAACAATCAATGCCAAAGAAAGTGTTTGACATTGCAAGGCAGGTAGAGAAGTCTCCAGATCTTTAAATTTTTCAAAAATTCAAGTACAAGTTTAGAGCTTTAAGTAACTACGGTCAACCATTGTATAATATATCCCTGATTAATAATCTACTACTCCATGATGCAATGACTTTGCAAGAATGTTACAGAGAGTTTAATTTTTTTGAAAAGTAAAAAAAAACACTTCATGATTTGAATAAAATTATTTTTATTTATATATAACAATTTTGAACTAATCCAATAATAAAAAAAATAATTTTCTAAAACATCAAGCCCTTCGTAACAAAATCATGTTACGATTGGGTCCCATGAGAGTCAGACGTAAGTGGGGTAGTTGTCAAAGTGCAATGCAGCCTAGCTGGCTAGCATTTACAGAGAGAAGAAGGTGCCAAAATTGAGTGCTATTTATGTAGAAAGTGGGACGAAACTAAACAACTGGGAAAAAAGGTATCATTAAAAATTGCGCATGAAGCATGAATTTCAACCTCAAGTGTATTTAAGTGCTAAGGACGCGTATAAGTTACATGTGGGTTGTGGTATCATACTCCATATGTTCATGCAAAGCATTTGCTTAAGCAGAGTGGTAGGGTACAGATAACAATTTGGTACCATGTTTCTTAGTATTATTATATTTGTGTTACTATGCTAGGCACTACTGATGTTGTATCGTATTTAGTCTGTATAGGATCTTGGACTTTGGTATTCAACACCAATAAGTTTGTTCAAGAAATTTTTACATACATTTTCTGTACAGTCAGTTTATCTAGAAGTTGATAAAAACTGACTAAGATGGACATTTTACTGATTTTTACCACTTGAGATATCAACTATATTAATTTTTTATTGACTCCTTGCATGATTAAATGATACGTTATGTAAGTGTTTCTTTAGAATATTGACACACTGCAAATTGAGTGTCTGCATATGAAAGCAACAAGTTAGGAATATTGCCCTTAACGCATCAACTATTAAGAGCAATACTCGTTCCAAACTCAAATGTATTACCTGCATCTTATTTATAGAGGTTTTTTCTTATTTCTATTAAATGGGGGAAAAATAGTAAACGGCAAATTAATTGGTTTATAATAATAGCTTAAAGTTATTTTACAAAAAACTTTTCATCTCAAATACTTTTTACTATTAACTGCCAATGGAGGAAACAAAAATATCTTTTCTTCATTAGAAAACCAACGAAGCCTAGCTCCCCCTCCTTATTTTGTACAAGATTTACTTTTATATATCTGCCTTTACTTTCATTCGTAGTCTAACAGCCTAAGCCTAGAAAACAAAATTTCAAGCATCTATTCTTAAATAAACCCCATATGCAACAATTATCTAAAAGTACAATTTATAATAAACTTTAACTTCAATATGATTATTAGCATATTCACAATCTACTTAAAATTTCTTATGACTTCGTAAATTCAAACCAACCGAATGTGGTAATTTATTCTCCAAACTCAAATTGCAGCAAAGGGTGAAAAACTCCTCTACAAAAATATAAGTTAACATAGGAACTCTGCAGTATTTTTCTTTTTCAGTTAATTTTAATCCACAATTTTCATCTGTCAATTTAAAATATACAAAATTAAACAAAATGCAGGTAGAAGGTAGAACCTGGAATGTGAAAACATATGATAAGCCCTATCTCCGATGTCATCTTTTAGGCCTGTCTTTTATGTACACGTTCTTCATTTCAGGCCTAAGCAAAATACACAAAAACAGACTAAGCATATGGAGTGAGTCAATGCCTCACCGAACATCAGTAGGCACTAGCAAGCTGTTTCCAAAGCACCTACTGTTAATACTGATGTTAGTCACAGTCTCATCTAAGCAGTGTCCACTAGAATTTGGTTGCAACTCAAAATTTTGGCACCTTGGGCAAACGAATCTCACAGGGACAGGATTGGCATCATGAATATTAGAACATCTAGTGTGCCTCCACACTCCACACAGATCACATGCCAGCATTCTCTCCCCATCATCATCTTTGGCCCCACAGCTGCAATCTACAGTCCATCTCTCATTTCCGCGTTCCATTTGGAACTTGCTCAACCCATTCTTTCCAATGCATCTTCCTCGGACACAAACCACCTCTGTTGATCCTAACAAGAGCTTGACCTGGGTGGAATCATCTACACTGCTATAGCCAAGAATCTCATCAACTTGAAATCTTTTAAACATGAGATATACATCCTGAAAAGCATTTGATGCTTGTGTTTTGAGGTCAGACACAGTAGCATTCATGGGCAGGACGATTAATTCTGGGGGAGGGTTTGCAGAAGACTCTTCAAATTCGTCGACTAGTTCTACCTGACATAAAAGACATATTCTATACAAGTTTGTAATTGGCAAAATCTCAGGCTGATAATCTTTCACAAACTGCTTGCAGTCAAGAACTTTCTGAGCAGAGTTCATTGCAATAGTCCTTGTCCCCTTAGAGTCATAGCTTGGCATCATATGAGGATGAAGCAAAGACTCGTATAAATATCTCAAGTCATGTAGGAGATTCGCTTCAGATGGATACTTAGAGCGTGAAGAATTATTGCTTGCTGTAGTCCCATAGCAAAAGCTGTTCCCTGCCTCAAGTCTGCAATAAAAATAAAAGCGCAATATGAAACCTTAAAAGCAGAACAAATTCAGAATAAAAGAAGTGTAGAATGCAAAGGACAAAGCACCTTCCAAATTATACTAATCAATAGCATCAATGCTTCGAGGAGAACGTGAATTTTTTAAGGTTCCTTCCCTGTCAGTAGAATGTTGTTGGACTAATGCATCAATTTGACTATTACTTCAAATAAGCAAGTGTTCATCCATAAGCACCACACATACACGAGAAGCGTGCATGATTAAATGTTTTTAAAATTATTCCTAGGTCTGATTAATGCATTACAATCCCCTGAGACCTCCTTTAAGTAGTCAAAATGAACAAGACTTGAGAGAAAACACCCTATGAGAATATGAAGGAAGTATAACCTGTACTCCAAAGCTCCAGTACCAGGATTGCAACGGGTATTAATAACCATTCCACCAAAGATTGCTTTTCCTCCTAGTTCACCAAGGCAGTGGTCAAGCAGCTCTGGAGAGGCCACCTTACAGACAGCACCCCTAAGAGCACGACAACTCACCCAATTGGACCCGGACACTGCACGCAGCACTCTAAGCATTGCTCCTTCCACACGTTCAATGTCACTCTTAGCCCAAAAACACGACACTCCTGCAGCATTACAGCAGGGCTTCTTGCAGGTGACATCTTCAGAGCTTGAATTTGTCATGCGAGCATCATGAATCAAACCCATCAGAAGACAAAAGAGGTCCCTTATATTTACAAGCTCAGGCTTAGACAAAGACTGATAATATGAGATTGTGTCCTGCAAACGAGAGTCAGATCTCTGCCCCTGAGAGAGGAATACGGACAATGGTAGAAAGGACAGGCATTCAACAGCAGACTTATATGCTTCATGTGTGAGACCATAGCTACCAGTGCCAAATTGGTAGCCCCAATCACCATACCAGGGATGTCCCTTTGTAATAGCATGTATCAGGCGGTACTCCAGTCCATATTTCTTGGAAACATCCATCAAGCTAACTTTTCTGCTCAAGGAGACAAATGAACCGAATCAAGAGTTTAGCAATCTTACTTAATTCCATATCCCAAAGGTCAAAGTATTTCCAGATGCCTATTAATTTAGCAATACAAGCGCACAGTATAATGTCTAATCTTTGAAAAGTCCAATCCCCTAATCCAAACAGAAAACTTACATTCTTATGCAACAATACGTGCAATTTTTACAATCATCAATTTCACAAGAAATACAATATTTCCAACCATGCTTCCAAGTTGGTGACAGATTACCATGGATGAAAGACAAACATCAGAAGCTAGGAATTAATAGAATTTGCTCAAAGACTAACAAGACTGCAGACTGCTTAGTGAGAAAGAAACAGAAGTTGTAAATCCGTAATCAGAACCAAAAAAAAAAAAAAAATCTTCACCTGACTCCAAGGGATTTGCAGAGGCGATCCCAGAAGTTCATGATATGACAGCCAGAAAGAATTCTAGAGCCCCCTTCCCTGCCATTAACACGAAGAAGGTGTCCATAACCATTGACATGGACTACACCATGTAAAAGATGGGTAGTGTTTTCTAACTGGTTGTAAACCCAGTCTTCAACATCATCTGTGGTTGACACATGGTTGCATGACTTGCACCTGAAGATAAACAGCATCATGCACGACATAAGATAACCGCACTGTTAAGCTATAACTTTGACATACTAAAAGTGCTAGCAAAATTAAACCACAGACGGATCAGCATGCCAATTGCTCCAAATCAATATTCAGAAACCATCAAACTGGAAATTATCAATATAGTTCTGTAAATTACAATAAATGATAAAATTGAAAAAAAAATAAAAAAGAGTATATATTAAAAAGGAAAAAAAACTAAAAAACTACCAAACAGAAGTTAGCTAGCAATGTACAATATTCACCAATTGTTACTTAAGGTCGGATTTTTATTTTTCTTTCTTACACCATCTTGGAACTGGAGTGGAAACAAGAACAAGGATATACCGTATATTGACCACTTCTCAAGACAACACAATTTTGCTTAATTTCACTCTCATAAGTCGCCTGGCAACCACAATATCGATGACCAATCACATCCATGATACCAAATTCAAGGCCAGAGCCTGTCCATCAGCATCATCAGAGTATACTTTCAATAACGAAAAATTATTTACCTCCCATCCACATAATTAATTAGTTTATTGAGAAGGAATATCCAATTAATTGTTAATTATAATAAAACTATATCATTGCAAGCATTAATTTCTCTCTACGTGTTTAGCATCACAATAATTCATATTTCAGATATTTCCATCAAAGCATTGACATCATGAATAACATTCGTGTCAGCTGAAAAAGTATACAAAACAGTTATACTATATCAGCAACCTAGATACCCAAGCTATAGGAAACTCACCGTTGCTTTAACATAAACCCAAAATTTTATACTATGGAACTACTGGCTCTATTCCCGTTTAAAAAAAAAATTAATTATAAGTTCGTTTATCACGAATAAATTATATTATGGTTTGTTACAATTTATTGAATAGCCTCATTATAATAATATATATACTCACTTTGATTAAGCAAGAAAAATAATTTCATTTCTCCTGCACTCGGTTGAAATCGTCCTATTTTACTATCCTATATTTTTGGTACCGCAATCAAAAGCCCATAACAAGCAATATAGAAAATAATAAAAATTCAGATGACACTTTTTTTTTTTTCGTAAACTTAAAAAGCGCAGTTGGAGCTGAAGTTACTCACTTGGATTCCGACAAATGCAAGATATCTCCACAGCACATGCAAGGCTTGTGGCACCCACCGATGGAGCTACCGTCAGCCTTGATTATGAAATGGTAACGTTTCCCACACACTGGATGGCCACTCCAACCTAATCAAATATTTCAAAATTTTGGAAGGAGAATTAGAAACAAATATCACAAATCCTGTAATAAAAGTTCTTTATGCAGCTAAAAATAATAATAAATTGAAAATACGTCAGCAAAAGAAAAACAGCTATTAACAGAGGGTGTCATAATACAAAAGAATAATATAAGATGCTTCCAAATCAATAAACATGGGGCAAGATAAATTGAGAGATTCTCGGTAGATACAATGCAGCTCCTCATTTTTTTATTACTCAATAATATTTAATTAATCTTTTTATTTTATATTGATAGGCACAGGATTATAGAAAAATAAAAAAACTAATTAAATATGATATGACATAATCTATATACCTAAACATTTTTCAGATAAAAGGTATTTATTTAGCCCATTTCACGAATTAGTAAAAGTCAAATTAAAAGAAGTTTAATGGCAGGCAATGAGGCCCAAAAAACACATCAGTGCTGTCACGCAACAGCGACAGAAAAGAAAATGCCTTCCTAAATCTCATGCCGACACGTGGCCATCACTAGTCCAGCGTGTAAAGAAGGAATGAGGCCGAGAGGAAAACAGGAAGACCCTGTCCCTCTCTAAATGGGCCCCACCCAACTCTGGTATCATCAAATCGCCCCGTTATGACGATATCTTGAATTTTCTCACCATTATATCGGCGAGAAGTCACAGTCCATTGCAGACACGGGTCATATCGTGTGCCACAATGATATTGTTGGGGTCTCATCATCCTTCTTCATCACCGATGATTATTTTTTAAGTATTACGTTCCTCCTTTTCAATTATCACCATCATCATCAATTTATGTTTATATAGTCCATAATAAATACCTAAAATCAAAGTTCATGTCGCATTATTACCACGATAATTTCCGGGAGTTCTAGAAACCATTATCTCCTAGGCTCCCGGAGTTGTACTTGATTGGAAACCGTCAACCGGGAGAAACCGGAAAACGATGAAACCAAAGCGACCTACTGTTATGGAATGGAAACAGTGAAACACAAGCAGTCAACTACTGGCGAGTCAACTCACCAACAACTCGACACTGATCGCAGTACACCTGTCTGGATCTTGCCACATCCTCTTCGACGACATCGAGACAGACCACCGCCGGCGTCGAGTCCGGCCCGTCCGTTAGGTCTCCGACTCGGAACAGGATCTGCCACGTCAGCAGGTGAGGAAACAACGCCGACGGCGGTGGTAGCAGCGCGTGCTTCGACAGGAACGAGCGCACGTTCGTACGGAAGGGTCCCCTGGAGAAGTCGTCCGCCACGTCGAGTGACGGCGACGGGAAACTGAGGAAATCGTAGAAATCAGCCGTGATTCTCGTCTTCATCCGCTTCAATGGCTTCCCTCCGGTGACGACCATAATGGACGCCGAAACAGGCGCGTCTTGTGCAATCTCGCCGGAGATGCTCGGAAGTTTCTAGATCAGGAGATGGAATAGAGAAATCGACGGTGGATATTGAAGGAAGAGTGATCTACGAGGATAGGAAAGAGGGAATACGGAGAGAGAAACTAAACGGGGGGGGGAAAGTTGGTTTTGATTATGATGTGCTATTTGCCTTTGGCTGATGTGATTTCATCTCCGTCGTCTGATTAATCGAATGTGAATTTTTTGAAATATATATTAACAGAAAAAGTGTCCTTTAAAAGTTTAGAGAAAATGAAAATGGTATATTTCGTTCTGAGAACTCGCGATAAAACAATAGTCATTTTTTCTGCTACAAAAACAATAATCGGTTAGTTATGGGAGAGAATATTTCAAGGAGCGCGATTTTAGTTTTTTTTTTGGGCCACATGATCTTAGTCGATATGCGACTTTTTGGAGAATGAATCCTTCGAAATATGTTTTTTTTTAATCTATTAAAGTATAAAATTTTATACATTAATTATGTGAATTAATATATAAAATAAATATTTATATTATACATGAATTCACATATAGATTAATATATAAAATTAACATTTTAAAATTTTATTAGAAAAAACACTTTAAAAGATCTCTTTCCAAATTTTTTTCTCGAAGGACCACGATATTCTGTTTTTCTTTTGGAAGGTTTGATTTGAAGCTTATGACAATTGAATAAAAAAATAATAATAATCTGACCAATATTTCAACGAAATTTGGTCAAAAAATGATTTTATTACAACTTCCAAATTCAACAATATTTCATTATTGAAGGCTTTTTTTTTCTTAATTTTATTACAAAAACATTTTCAAACTTTACTTTAGCTAAATTTTTTTGTCCTTGAACAAACTTAGAACATGCCCTTCAATAACATAATGTATTTACAATTATACTTCCTAATTGCTTAATAAAAGAATCAATTTTGAATTCATAAAATGGCTTTGTTGGGGCTTCAAGAAGTGTTTTTTGTTTTTTGTTTTGCTACTACTAGGCCTTGCACAATGCCTCTGAATTGCCAAGGTTGTCCAAAAGCTGAGATGTATATTGTAAGGATCGATGATATATAATAGAAACCTTAAATAATAACTAGGTAAAACAATGGGAATTGGGGCATTGTTTGCTTTTAACATTTATTACAACATAGTGACTCTGTAAGATAAAGCCCAAAGCAGCCATTAAAAGACAAAGGTGGCATGCATTCTAATGATAGGTTGTACATTGTTTTGATGCAATAGCAGTTTTCAACCATAAAATTGATAGATATGAAACAACAAAATCACACAGAAAACACCAAATCAACAAATTCCCAGACCATTCATTTTCTGATATTATTTCACCCAATCTCTTTCATTACTATATTTCAACAATGATGATTATACAATAAAACATAGGCTAAAATTTTAAAAACTCTGTTAATTATAAATCATGTGTAAATAGTCCCCTCTATTATAAAAATTCACCTGAAACTGTATCAGACTTTATAATTTGTATAAAAAATCTTTTCATTAATTTTTTTATCCAAAATACTTGTCCTAAATTTTAGAAATTGTGCATAAAATTTTTTTAAACTTTATTCCTTGTACAGAAAAACTCTTTCAAGTAATTTGATGTGTCTATCACAAATTGTGAAGTTTAGAAAAAGTTTAAGATCAATTTTTATAGTTAAAAAAAAATAAATACATAACTTATAATTCAATGAAATTATGTACATTTTAACCTAAAATATAATAACTGTTGTATACAAGTGCCCACCATCATAAGCGAAATGGTGAATAGCAAGAGTTGTGTCTAGCTTGGCCATGGGGACTAGATTTAAGAACAAGGTTGACTAGGAGAGTCTCTGTTAGAAACCTATAAACATCCCTTTCCCTTCCGATCGATGGATTCAATATCCCACAACATAATACAAATTATTCAAAACTTTCCAATATCAATTGGCATAGTCGCAGTCAGGCCAGAGAGCACGATCAATTCACAATTATATTGAAGACTACAAATCAGCATTGAAGCCACTAGGTGTAGTTTAGTGATAAGAGATGTAATGTGAATATGTTAGCAGATCTTACGTTCGAACCCTTACTCGGTCATGTACCAAAAACATGCCTCACCTAAAATATTTTTTTAAGGCTCCCTGATGGATACGAGCCTGCAGTCAAACAAGGAATGATGCATGCCAATACAAAGCTTTATTTTCAGATGAATATGTCATTGAATTTTGGATCCCTTATTTCATTATCAAAACAAATTTGTAGCAGAGACAAAAAGGAAAAAAAAAAAAAAATTTGATACAGCCAATGCAAACATTCTCAGGTAAACTTGCAAAGTGAGATGGTGAATACTAATTTTACAACTGAATCAGGATTTTTACATATACAACATTATCTGGTACTCGGTAACAGTGATCTTCTTGGCTAATGTGACACAGTTGTCAATGGAAAATGAAGATTATTAAAACCTGCAATCAGCAAGGGTACAGTAATTTTATTTTCCCTCCTTTTTTAACTTCTCAATACTAACACAAAAAGCTTCTTAAGGCAATGGTTGGTAACATCAGTAATAACAATGTTGCAGTTTCCATCTGACTCTTGCTTGGTAGCAACAGAAACCAAGAAGAATGACATTTACATGGGAGACTGACTATGAATCAAGAGAAGGAAAATAAATAAATTTGACAACCAAATAATTCTAATTTTCATAACTGAAAAACTACTTGTTAAAACAGGATAACAAATTAGCATCCTCAATGGCTGATCAAATTGCACCTCCTTTAGGGGATCAATATATCATGCCTTTTCAGTTAAATTACTCTTACCCATACATAAGAATGACATTTGAGTAAGTCAGATTGTGTAACAATTTCGGCATCACATTATATATAGGGAAAATCATATGTTGAGAATGGGATGACCTATTATGACTTCCAATTCAAATTTGCTATCAAGGAAACATAAAGCATTGCTTACAGCAGTGTTTTTGGCTTCACTTTTACCTTTCTCACATCCACCAGCAAACTACTAGTATAAATTGTGGTGCTCAAAATGATCAAAGTAGCATCATTCTACAACATAATAAGCACAGCTACCAACCCAGGTGGCTAAAATTTGCCACCAAAAGTAGTATATCATACAGCCACGATTACAATTAAGTTAAAACCCCTTTACCAGCCTTTCCCTATTAAAATTGAAAATAAAGAAAGCCAATGGAGAAATTAGTAACCTTTTTTCTCCCATCCGAGTATCCAACAATGATTTACAAAACAGTGACCTGAGGCACAACAACATAGAACCAGAAGCACGTAATCAGCACATACTAAAAGCAAACCAACTTCATTGTTCACCATTTACAAGAAAACATATCAACTGTAAGAGCAACAAGTTGATGAAATATTTGGAAGACCTTATATTTAACAATATTATCTATATTATAATGACTTGGGCCTTTCATCTTTGGTCTCTCAGAACATATAATATATAATATAAGCATATGAGAGAGTGGAGAGTTATGAGAGAGGAAGTTATGGTAGGGTGTGAAGTTATTTAACTTCTCACTAATATTTAAAATTAAATAAGAGAAAAGTTGGCATGCACTAGCCACTAGTAAAGATATATATGCACAAAAAATATTAATAAAGTAGTTATTATTACCCCAATGTTGTATCATAGTCTCACAAGTTCCCAGTTTTCTTTTGACATGTCAATAAAATGAACACCACCATCCTCAAACATGATCTGCAAAAATAAATGCATATAATTTTGAACATAAAGCTCATCTAAATTATGAACATCAAACCAGAGAAGCTCTTACCGAGTGCTTTTTGGAATATTTATCAAACCGTCTAATAATCCCAAACCTGGAGCATCGCATTAATTTCAAAGATCACAATCTAACTCCTTAACCAAAGACTTAAGAGGAGTACTTATGGAAGAAATGTAAGAACAGGATATCACATTTCACAAATAAACAATTTAAAATTTACCTCTCATTCACAGGGTGCTTTATCCTAACAACTTGACCAATGCAATTGCATGACCTCTTTGGTTGGTCAACAATAGGAGAACATCCTAAAATGCCAAGCACAACGGTAAAAAAAATAATAATAATACATAAAGCAGATGATCCTGAAAGAAAATGAGATAATATTTCAAGCATGGTTTCTATCAAATGAAAAATCAAATAGCACATAACTAAAAGAGCAAAGAAACAAGCTAACCTTTACGCAAACCTCCATTTTGATAAACCTTTTCCAGAAAAAATTCCCACAATTAGTCCACAAGTGATAAGACAGATCTATATATATGTACATAGCATGTACTAAAATCAATAATAGAAGTCATTGGCCGATTACTAAGGGCACATTTGGTTGTATAGTATGGGAATGAGAAAGAGAAAGGGTGAATTGAATGTTTGGTAGCCCTTTGGAATGAGAATCGCCATTGCATTCCTTGGGAATCATTCTAACCACTAATTTAACCTTTAATTTTTTTTTAAAATCACAAAATTATCCAAATATCAGAAACTAAAAATTATCCCAAGAATGTAATCATCTATGGTGTCTTTTCAAGTATCTATTTGCAGTTGTGCCTGAGATTTCTTTTGCAGCATCATGCCATAGCCCCCATCCCCTTTTTTTCTTGCTAAATTTCAATTTCTCTATTAATAAAATCTAGGGCCAAATCAATATGGCAAGCAGATAATATCAGCACTCTATTAGGTATGGCAATATTCTCCATTCGCGGGAATCTGATCGAACTCAAGTGACTTGGGGAACCCTCCTTCAAAAGCTAGCTATTGAAAGGGAAGAACCAAACTACTTAAGTACCCTATCAAGCATCCCATTTTACTCCATGTGAGACTTAGGTAGCCCATACTTCTTTGGAGACATTCCATACTATCACCATCCCCATCAGAATCCCAATGAGGATTACCCAACATAAGGGCAGCAGGGATAGGAGAAATTTCTTTCTCTAGGGGAGGGGCCAAGGTAGAATTCCCCCCATTACAATATGGGGATGGGACAAAACCATACTCGGCCCTCCTGCTGTATTGGAATGACAAGAATACCTTCAATTTATTCTATTACTTTAGTATATATATTTCTATATAAATAGTTAATAATCATATATTGCATATTTGCTATGAAGCACAAACCTAGACACAAGCACAGACAAGCTGACACGTCAAACTCTAAAAAATATAGAACATGACACGGTACGTCATATATATATATTAAGTTTTCATTTGGTGATATACTTGTAGAAAAGAAAATTAACTAATATTATTCTATATTTTAAGCAACTTACACTATTATTTTTTAAATCAAATATACTAAATTTCATATACAACAAAAGAAATTAAAAAAGAACTTTAATAATCTCATTAAAATGAGTTCTCTAGACTTTCATTCACTTATTTTATGATTTTTTTTTTTTGGTTCAAGTATGAGTCATGTTTGACGTGTGTCATTTGGCATGTGCCTATGCTAAAAACATCAAATTTTCTATTTTGGCACACTGGTGCATGTGTTGAACGTGTCTATAATGTGTCATGGCGTGTCAGTGTCATGTTATGTGTTGGACATGTGACATGCCTAAAGATAGGTATGTTCATGCTTTATAGTATATTTGTAATGTATGCTAAAATGCTTAAATATATGTTCATTTTTAGGGATGTATTTGTATTTAAGACTACATTGTTTGATATTTCATAATTATACTTCGATTCTATAGAAAATTTACTTAGCTTTCACCAATTATTTTAAATATAGGGATCCTTGTACCTCTAAGGGGAAAGAGGATGGTAGAGCATTGTTGGATCAGGATCCTCTCATGTGAGAGAATAACATGACACTGTTATGTGAAGAAAGACATAAACACATAATAGAAATATACCATTTACCCATGGTCTCCATTATGTAAATGGGATCCACCACTTAATCAATTTTGTGTTTATCTCTTTCCTCACATGCCATTGTCATGTTTTCTTTCATGAGAAAATCCAAATTCAACATTGTCCCCCGTTGTGAGGAATGGAGACATGGACGTTGAGTGGAATGAAGAGGTAACAAGGAAGGCCTCCTGACCCATAGCCATCCTTACCCCTAGGCGTTAATATAAAGCTAGAGGTAAGTTTCTTTCATAACGGTAATGCACTTTCGAAGAACATAGACACTAGTGAGTTATGAAGGACGTAAACGTTCAAAGTGCCAATTCGTGGAGATGAATATTGCTAATTATCCTACTAAAATTGGAAATTTTTACAAAATTCCAAAAGCGAATTGAGGGTTAAAATATTTCCATTTAAGCACAATTAACCAAAAAGTGGTCAATTAAGTCAATTGATAATTTGATCATGACAAGCGGTAAATGCAGTTGTGTAAAAGAAAGATATTAGGGACTAATGTAAGGAGATAAATATATATCCATGACCAACTTTCTTGCTCAAATTACTGATTGAAAACGATGGGTATTTCCAATTGCTCTGCTCAAAATAGATAAATCTTAAGAGAATTCCAACAAAAAAATTAGAAGTGTATAATGCACTGCGCATATATTGAACAATTAACCATTTGTTTCGTTTTGTTTTTAAACAGGAATTTTTTCTTTTAAAAATTTTGAAATTCCATTTTGTTTAAATTCTCCCTCAATTTCATCACTTGAATATTACACTCACTTGAGTTGGTACTAAGATTAAAATGACACAGAATAAAGAAAAGAATAAAAAATGTATAGTATGTTAATTTCATTCCACTTGTCTTAATATTGTCATGGCCTTTCCATTTTAATTCCATTCTTTCCCCCTCTCAGACACTAACACCCCCCCCCCCCCGCCCAAAAAAAAAAAAAGGACAACCCAAATAGGTACTTAGGATAGGGAAGAGAAAGCCGTCAAAAGAAATGTTTCCAGCTTGAAGTATTAAACATATAGAGAATAAAAATAAGCAAAGTGCTATACTGATATTGACGAAATAACAAGACAAAGCTAGATTATGCAACATGATGTTAATGAGTTCAAAGACATCGATTCATCTTACACTATGTAACAAATGAGGCATTGATGGAATCTAAGTAACTTGGAAAACTCTTCTTAAAAAACTAGCTATTGAGAAGAAAGAACCAAGTCACTTAAGTGCTTCATCGAGCATCTCAAACTACTCGATGTGGGACTTGAGTAATTCATATGACCTTAGGGACATCCAACACCATCTCTATCCCCATCAAAGCACCACCCTCGAAGAGTTGATCTTTCGTCAATTGCACTCTACGACACTTCACCTAGTAATGTTTCACTAGGCGTTACTTCACTCTAACACGGTCAGTCCCACAAGTAACCCTCTGCATGTCGTCGACAAACCAACTTTGATACCAAATGATAAAACCCAAGTATCTTGGAAAACCCTCCCTTGAAGACAAATTAAGTCACTTAAGTACCCTATCGAATATCCCATTCTACTCAAGTGGGACTTAGGTAGCCTATAATACCTTAGGGACATCTCATACTATCTCCATCCCCATAAGGCATAAAAGTCACACACCTTCCTTCCCAAACACCTCGTTATATTTTAAAGTGGCCTAGCCATTGAGCTAAAGTTTTTACTAGCATGCAATCATTGCATTTAAGGTGCTAGCCTAGTTGTGAGACCACGCATTAAAGCACTTATCTATTCCAGTATATTTCAAATACTTTAAAGTACCACATTGGTCTCTAAAAGACGTATCAATTTGGACTTTTAAAGTTAATTACCATATATTAGTCCTATTACTTAAAACACATCAAATAGATCATGATGTTAACTTCATTAACTAAAAATGGATGAGGTATACGACTCTAGAAGGACTAATTTGGTGATTAAGTCAAATTATCGTTATTAACCCACCAAATAAATGACGAAGACCATGAGGATTTTGCGAATGAATTCCGCTACACAACCATTACCTTCTACGATTACAATAAAGCTCCAAAACATTTAGTCACAAAGCGCTCTAGTAACCATCTAGGCCCTTGATTAAGGCAAGAAAAAGGGTCATTGCCTTTGGACAATTTAGGCAATGCCCCTTCAGTCAACCACACACATGTTGCACCAAGTAGAGTGCCTTGGTGTGAAATCAAGTGCTGATATGAGAACTTATCTAACTCTTGATTGTCTAAAGCAATTAAGGCATATTACAACTCTGCACAGTGAGTAATAGAAGTGTTTGTTTAGAAATCACATTCAATGTATGGTGCTGGCATGAAACAACAAAAGTTGGATGAGGTATCCAACTCTAGTAGGAGCGAAACTGAACAATGTACTGAGTTAGACAACAATAAATGAGGAGGAACAAAACAGCTACACACCTAATATCTAAAATTATCAATAAAGTAATATGTTTTTCATTTGTAATGTTTAACATTTTTCTTATGAGCTTTTGAAGTCAGTAAGAATTTCAGCCAAAAACACAATGGAACAGTTGTTTTAAGTTTTCTTTTCTTTTTTTTTTTGAAAAAAAAAAAGTTCAAAAAAAAAAAAGAAAAGAAACTGGCCTTGCTCTTTTCATTCTAGTAAATTCACTAGAGGTCACTTGGTTTTGCTATATATATATATATAAGTTTCTACTATCTACTTTAATCCTTGAATTTACTCACTTTTTTCTAACTAAAAAGAATATACATAGTACATAATGTGTTAAAATTTTATATGATAAAGCAGAAGTTTAAGGCAGACATGCCATACACAACAAGATTATATTCTTATTCAATTAATTCATAATATGTAAGAATAAGACAATAAAACATTTAATTAAGTTGAAGCCATGCACATATTTCTAATAGTAATATGCGAACATGGAAAAGTTCTTTGAACATGTCTTACATTCATACATTAAGGCTTATATAAGTAAAAATTCTTAATTGCATTAATCATCTTATGAAGAACTGTTTGATATGATTTTTATGCTCGAGTACATAATTCCTATGAAATTCATGCTACATATGGTTGGTCTTTGTCTACCTATTAATTTTTGGTTTTCCTTAATTTTATTAAATTGCTTTACTCAAGCAACAGCATTTTTCAGTGCCCTGTCTCAAGGCACTAGCTAGACCCAACTCTATGAAGGAACCTCTCAAAATTGACTACCTTGGATCCAACACTCACAAAATCATAACCTTTACAACTACAATACAGTATATTGCGTGCTTTTGTCCATCAGTAATCTCATTTTATTGTAATATAGATCCTTAAAGTAATTATATATTCTGTAAATTATTGTCCACATACTTTAAGATATTGTGACTCATCCAGCACTAATTACTGGAAAAAATTATGGCGATGAACCCAATTTATAATAATAACAAAATAAATGAGGCACAGCTTTAATCACAAATCTAATTTAAAAACTAACAAAAGTCAAAGCAATCAGCAGAAGTAAGTTATAATAATTACCCAATTTAAAAAGAATTAGCTCCGAAATATATTTTTCAATAATAAAATGAAGCCAAAATAAAGTTTAGTTTGACATAATTGAAACAGTCAAATAAGATCCAGGATATAATTGCTATTTTGGAGAAGATGACGCCACCTGATATGCAACTAATTTTAGTGCAGCATCAGAAGACATTTTAGGCTTGGTTGGTCGAACCCCCAGCTTACGCCTGCACCTATCAGCACCACAATGACAATCCTGATCTGCACCAAACTGAACAAACCTGCTATATATTTAGCATCCACTATAATTGCCATCCAAGAGACAGTGCTCAATTGTCAGAATACAATTAAAGAATTAAGCAATTGCTCATACTGGTAATCATATGTCAGATGCTCGCCCTTTCTAATGTCACGAGTTGCAAATATGCCAATTCTTGTTTCGCCATCAATTATCCTTAAAAGGAAAAGAAGAAAAGGCACATATCAGATTAAGTACATAATTATACTGTGTAACATTTGAAATACCTAACTGCAGAACCATATGAGGAAAAAAATTATAGTCAACCATTTCTGCATCTCAGTATTGGGGCAGCAACTATGGTTGATATATCTTGATTTGTTTCCCTTATATGTTGCATCAATCACCATATCTCGATTGATTTCACATAAGTAGAAGTTGGTCTCTCCCCGATGTTTCATATTCCAAAGCCTTTCTTCACATGTTTTGTCATCAATGACTGCTAGAAAGAGGCAACATCTATTAATAGGTTTTAAAATAACACAAGTAAAAATTTACTTATTTTATTACTGTAGATAATAGGTAAAACAGATGTTTATCAATTACACCTTCTCCTACATATTCAATGACAAACTCTCCTTGCTCGATATCTTCATCCGCCACAATTCCAGAACCGCACTTCTCAGTCTACAAGACAAGTAATACCTTAAAACTCAGTAAGCTAAGTGGAAACATGATGAGAGAAATGCTAGTGATTTCATTTCTTCAAATTACACAACCAGAAAATGAGAGCACACACATACATTTGTCATACAACCACAAACAAAAAGAGGGAGAAATGGTAGAACAGTGTTAGTGAAAAACGAAGTTTGGAGAAAAAGAGCAATATAAATATATGAAATTGCACTTTTACCTTAATTTTACATTTAAAGTCTACATTGTTACTAGTATCTTTTACAAATGAATAGAATAAGGACTCCTCACAAGCTTTGACGTTAAAATGTGAAGATGGAAAACTTCCTTTAGTTGCATTTAATTAATAGTAAATATATGCACCAGAATGGGAATACAAATTTAAGATCGAGATGTATACTGAAAATGAGTGGCCAAATCAGATGATTGGCAAATAAAATCTGGACGCAAGCACGAACAAGCAAATGAGCAATCATTACCTAATCAAAGTTCACATGGTGTATCAAAACATGATTTTGTAAGAAATTAACAAAGTCCAATACAGGAATAACTATAAGAGGCCAGAGGGAGAAAAATTCATAAACTTCAACTTTTCATAGAGTTAGGAGGATGCCAAAATTACTAATCAAACAGAGAAAACACTGCATGATATGTACATCATAAAAAATCCTTAACCAAAAAATTATACCTTAACCAATTTCATCTTTTTCACAGGTCGATTCTGGAATGGTTTGTTGAGACAGGAACTCCCACATTTACAGCCTGAAGAGCAACTAGACAGAAGCATCCTGTAGGTACAGTCAAAATAATAAACATATGACTGCAAAAATATGTTGATGTCCTTGCTAAACCAAACCAAACTACATGCACAAGCAGAATCCAAAAGCAATAATCTTTCGTTTTTAACATGACAACATCAATGTAATCACTAGCATCATGGCTAAGACTTTCTAAGTACAAACAAAAAATTAATGAGGGGTAAAGCCATTGGTATCTGTCAAAATTGTCTAATTCATGAATCACATCTTACAATTTGCAACAAGTCAAGCAAACCATATGAATGGAGGCTGAAATAGAAGCAGCCTTGGATCAGCTGTTATGAATGAGTGCAATTCAAGCCAACAGCACAGAATGGGAAGATTATGCTATTCAGAATAGTGAAAATGCTGGAAATAATCCAAGTAGCAAAGTTCGATACATCCAAATTTTGTAATCTGATGCGGCCAAGTAGTTAAGAATACAGTTACACTATTTTTTCTTAATTAAGTCAGAAACCCATAACAGTGCATGAGAAGTTGCTAAGGTTTTTCCCGCCCGGGGGGGGGGGGTGGGTTTACAAGTTTGACTCTAACAGTATCAAGCTATTAATCATACAATTCTATAGGATTAACTATTTCGAAATAGGCCTTTCTATTTGAAATACATATTGCAATTTGACAACTCATCTTAATCTCACTTAAAAAGAAACCTCTCTTCAAACAATGCATAGCTATTAATGCTTATTGGAAGCCGAGGAGATGTGTAACTCATCTGTTAGTTTATTACAAATATTAAAATAAAAGTACGCTTAAACAATCCCAATTGAACACAAGTACAGACATATATATCAAACAATGGTAGATAGCTCAAGACAGTTTCTCACAATACTTTAACCTAAGGAGTATGAATATAACGGTGAGCTGATCCATGTTTAAATGACAAAAACAACCAGAAAATCATTTGCAAGAGAATTAACCATAACCATACAAACTTTATTGGAAGAGCAATGTGGAATGAAACTACGAAGGTAGAAATGAAAACAAAATGCAAAATAATGTGTTTGAAAAAGCAATTGCTTTGGTATCATGTAGATTATTCAGCTGTGGGGGGACACACTCCTCCAATTAAATTTAGGCAACTGAATGGCTTCTTTCTGTTTTCTTCTCTCATGTGCTTCTTTATATTGCTAAGATAAACTGCATTTACATATTTCTTTTGACTATTTCCGTTCATTAACTTCATGTACCCCTCAGACACTGAGTTATCATCAATTAGTTATTAATAACAACCAAAAGCTGAAAGATCATCATGGCAATGCTACAAAGAGTGAAATGTCTCATAACCAACCAGTGATTTTTAGAAAGTAAAAAACAATTGGAAGAAAGATAATAAGTACAAAGACAGAGAATAAGAAATTCTCTTGGAACAAACATAGAAGAGGAAAAAGTATTAAAACAAAAGGAGATACATTAACTAGAAAAAAATTCTATCATTGAAATAAATTCAGGAAGACAACTAGCAATGGAATTATCCCTCTCATGCACAAGAAATGAGCATAAACACAGGAAAAATTCCATCAAGCACATGTGGTTGGAACGTAACCTACCTTTCTAGAGATGAAAGACAAATAGATAAATAAAAAAATTAAACTTTCTTACCAAACATGCTAAAAATAACATACAAGAAAAAACCAAACAACTAATAGATCAAAGAGATAATAAAATTTCAATGTGAGCTGGAAACTATATGCAGTAGATATGTTTAGTTTTTCATGATAATTACAGGAAGCAAAAAAAAATACATACATACATATATATATATATATATATATTGGTTGAATAAGACAACACTTACCCACAGTGGCAATCTTTACCACACACACGAGAAGATCCAGGTGAAGGAGTACAGGAACAGAAAATTCCATCATCATCAAGCCGTTTTCGGACCTTCTTCGTTAGATATATATCTTAATTCATAAGAACCAACAACAATAAAGATAGATAAAGAAACAGACGAAAGGTCCCTTTTGGGAATACTGTGGCTTTTCATAACCCGTTGTGCTGCAGATGAAGAGAAAATGTCGTTGCTTAGAAAGGGTAAAATTGATGTTTGGTAGAAATGTTATAAAAGTGGCTTTTAAAACCAGAATTAATTAATTCAGTGTTTGGTAATAATTTTAAAAGTGGCTGTGAATGTGTAGTATGACAATAATTCATATATGCTAGAACTTCTTGTTTTTTAGGCAATACTAAAAATCCAAAGAACTTTCCATTAAGTAATTAAAATAACATAAGCTATTTGAATGTCAAATTGAAATAAATAATATAAAGATAAAAGTTACGGACTTGTCAAGCTAGAGAATTACAAACATAAATTAGATTTAAAGAATGTATTTTCATGAGAAAAACTGAAGAAACATGTGAGATTTGTGTATCTAATATTTGTGAAAAGATAATGGCAGTTTTTGTTTAGGTGAGAAACTAACGAAAGAATAAAAAAGAGATGGAGTAAATTACACTGCCCTCCCAGATGCTAAAATTACACTCTCTTCCCCTCTATTTTAAAAAACTACACTCTCCTCCCTTGAGAGATAAGAAAAACCTACAATTTCACCTATTTTGACCAAAATACCCTTATAATTATATTTTATATAATTAAATATGTATTTGATTAATAAAAAAAATTATTTTTTAAAAATTTAAAATAAAATAACTTTATCATGTTTAAATCAAAATAAATAATAATGAAATAAAAATTTTTAAAATATACTTTTTGATAAATTTTAGTTTTTTTTAATTTTAATAATATAATTAAGGGTATTTTATTCAAAATTGGTGAAATTATATGTTTTTTAATCTCTAATAGAGGGGAGGGGAGTATAATTTTGACATCTCTCAAGGGAGGAGAGTGTAATTTACTCAAAGAGATAAATAGAAAACAATATAAACCTAAAAACCTAAAAAAATACGTTTATAATAAGGATATATCTAAAATTTAGTTAAAACATAAAGGTCCTTTTGAACATATTCACAACAGCTGCAACTGCTTTTAAAAGCATCCTCAAGGCACATTTCAAAAGTAGCTATGACTTTTAAAAAAATAAATAATAATAATAACAACAACAACAACAATAACTATAGACTGGATATCTATTGAATTGTCATAAAGAATAACAAAAATCCAAATAGATGAAAATCCAAAAAAAAAGAAAACTAAAAGCAGATTTTAACTAGATATGAGAGGTATTCTAATTATGAAATATGAACAGGTTCTACCATAGTTAATAAAGGATACTGCGTTTTATAGAGGTATATGGCATTGGCTTCCACTTATTAAACCAATCTGGAAGTTCAAATTCCACAGGTTCCCCAAGCTGCTTCACCAACTTGTCAAATACAGCCCCAATGCCAGTCTTCTCAGACTTCCATTGAACAGAAAAGCAATGAAACGTTAGTCCAAATGCAAATTAAAAATAATTCCTCGTTGACTACAAAAATGTAATCATCGTAAGCATGACACCATTAGCCCAAAACAACATGTTGTCGAGAAAAAATATTAGGAGAAACAGTATCAAAACTAAGAGTATAGTTGATAAGGGTCATCTAGTCTACACTTAAAAAGATCAGTTTAAAGAAACTCAGACAGCAAGAGGAAGCAAATGTCATAGGTATCCATATATAGTTTCAGCAACAAACAGTCTCAAAGTAGAGAATGTTACAGTTCTCTGAACAGAACTGGTTTTCTGTGTGTCACATAGCAGGGGATTTTGGACCTGTGATCCCAGTTCATGAGGAGATAGGAAGTTCCTGATAAACTTACAGAGATACAACATTCAAAATCAAAAGAAAAGGAGAAGTACAAGATGTAGTCATGCTCTTTCAAGCATGGTTGACTTTATATATACATACCATACAGATATGCATGCAACAATCAAAAGAAAATCCATGTAAACTAAGTTTTAAACACTTTACCAAGGGAAGAGTATAGTTTGAATAAACCCTTACAAGACATTTACTACGCTAAATAAAGGCCATAGACATCCCACTAAAATTATGTTGGATTCAAGTGTGGGTTGAAGTTCCACATTTGAAAATGGATAGCTAGGTGAGGACTATATAAGTGGATGGACCCTTAGACCTAATGAGTAAAGTACCACTTTAAAGCTCAACAAAGATTTCTCTTCATGTTTGAAGCTCCCCGAGCCCTAACAAATTATAGAACTTAAATGCAAAAAATTAAAGAGAATGGCTAATCAAAGTTATGACAAGGCTGACCAAACAAACTTCAAGGCACATATGGCCCCTAAAATAGTCATGGGATAATATACAGGGAATTAAGACCTAGGCAAGTTTGGATATAAATTTCTCAGAAGAAACTCAAGAAAGTCAAACTGTGATTTGGATATTGAAAATCCATACCTCAGTATCCACAGACAAGGCTTTCTTCATCCCCTCAAAGCATAATTTGCCTATGACATGAACAAGAATTTGTCAGCATGAAGCGGAGGAGTATTTAAAAGCAGGAAAATTTATATCAACGTTCAGTTTCCAAAATCAATAAATGGACCATAACGCAAAATACTTATAATCAATAGGGGGGAAGTACATTTTACCCCCCTCAACTATACCTGTCTAACACATCACCCACCTAACCTTTGATTTGTAACAAATCACCCTCCTAAACTATTCAAAATACTGAAAATTGTTATTTTTAGAGTTAAATTTAACAATCGTGTGCTTATCATATAATTTATTTTTCTTCTCTTCCCTAATTTAACTTCAAATTATGTGCGAAAGAATATTGGAGAAGAAAAAAAATATAGAACTTGTGAGCTTCTTAAATACAATTTCAGTATTTTGAATAGTTTAGGGAGGTGATTTGTTACAAATCAAAGTTTATGTGGGTGATATGTTATATAGGCATAGTGGACAGGGTCAAATGTACTTTCCCCTAATCAATATTCAATAGATTATATTAACCTCTTCAATCTCACATTAAAAAGAATAAAAAGATATTCCTCAAATATATAGATGCATATGTAGATTAACACATATGCAGGTAAAGAGAGACAGAGAAAACAGAGACTCATCAGCAAAAAGATAATTAAGAATGGTTCTTTAAACTGTAAAACAAAGTCAGAATAAGACCTCAAAGATGATGAATACAAACCTCTGTAAAATGAAAAATACGATCCAAATAAATGCAAACAGGATTTAAGTAAGATATAAAACCATACACTCAATGTATACACATTGATAAAACAGATTCCTAATCATCCTACACAGCTCCACATGTCATTATACTTTATTTTATTTAAAAATGAACAAGGATCTATTTAATAATTTGCAGAAATGTATCATCAATCTCATTTCACAAACGAACTACTCTTCAGAATTCCATGATAATAA
The DNA here is from genome assembly GCA_031216115.1 of Senna siamea. NCBI lineage: Eukaryota > Viridiplantae > Streptophyta > Magnoliopsida > Fabales > Fabaceae > Senna > Senna siamea. The sequence goes on along the minus strand of CM062354.1, from coordinate 30,978,010 downwards.
TAATCAATATCTAGAGAATAAAATCCCAAATATGCATCTCTCATCCTTCAAGCCCACTCATTTCTAGCTCTTTCCCAACTAGCTGACACCTCTGTTTGCTCCCCACAATTCCTCTTCTTTCTCAATCAATTATGCTTCGAAACTTTATCAGCACATATTCTGTGCAGTTGTACTACTTCATTACAATTATACCAATTCATCTTTCTTAAAAACTAATATTCCAGAATGCAATTCTCTTCAAATGGAAGAAGGGAAAGGGACACTGGAAATTAAGAGAAAAATTGAGGTAAAAAGAGAGAAGTTTACTCAGAGAATGTTAAATTCCCAAATACTTCGTTCCCAACCGAGAAAACCAGTTAAGGTGCTTAACGCGCCCATACCGTGTTAATCGAAAATTTGTTTGGCAACAACCCATATAAATATAAAATTCTTCCAAATGCCAATGACTACCAGTCAAATGAAGTAAAAGGAGGGGCTAAACAAAATAAAAGGCCAAACAGAGCGAATCAAATAAGCCATAAGCCCAAAACATAAGCATCCATACCGCGTTAATCAATTAACTTTTTTTGGCAAAATCCCGTTAAGATTCTTCCGAATGCAATGACTAGCAGTCAAATGAAGTAAAAGCAAAGGATAAACAAAATAAAATGCCAACCAGAGCCAACTAAATCAGCCACAACCCCGGAACATGTATAAAAGAAGACTGAACAAGAGGGAGAAAGATTACCTGCAACTTGGATGATTCAAAATGACAGGAACATTGAGTCGCGTAAGATATGAAGAGGGTATCTGAAATGCAACAAATTCAAAATCATACGCTGAAATTTGAAATTTTGAAAAGAAACTGTAATCCATAACCGGCAAAAGAAGAGATAGAGAAAGGAATAGAAGTGAGACCAACCATGTGAAACTGAGCGAGGAGTTTGTGAGACCTTGAGTTGGAAGGGGGGAAGTAAAATTTGACTGGTGAGAAAAGAAACGGAGGGTTCGGTGACAGAACTAAAACCGCTATGACAGAGATTGTAATAAAATAATAATAAATAAAAAAAAGGAAGAAAGAAAATAAATACACTTATTTAATAAGAAAGTAATTATTGCAGTCAGAAAATTTTAACAATAATATTTTACTTTTTTCAGTGAATATTAATTTGAATATTCTAAATATACATAATTTATTATTTAAATATAACTCATTATTTAAATAATTTTGCATTTATTTTCCTTTTAATATAATCTATCTTATAAAAGATATAAATTCAATGAACAATCACATTTTCATTTTCTGTAGAAAGAAAATTCATATTTTTCTAATTTTTAAAATTTTTTTTTTGAATTTCAAACGTAGTACAGTCAATGAAATAAACACAGCGTAATTATGATGTTTTAAATATGACTTTATTGTTCATTAATATCTTACTATAAATTTAACCATTATTTTTTTAGTTTATTGGTCAACATATTATTTTTTATATAATTTTATTTAATTTTTATAGATTAAAAATTTGTAAATAATCCTTTAGAATTTAAAAAACCTTAATTCTAAATATTTATTATTTATATAAAAAAAATTTTTAAGAGAATAAAGATAAAAATAATTTTTTTTCAAAATGAATTTGGAGACGTAAATTTGCTTATTTAATTGATTTATATCATAGAAATAAGATGTTAGAAAAAGTAGAATATCGAGTATATTGTTAAAAAAGCAAAGAATTATCAAAAAATTTATATATTTCTTTAATATATGAAGAATCATATATTCACAGACCATATATTTTAGGTGATGATAAAGATAGTACTTTTAACCAAATGGTTAAATATGTTTTTATTAAAATAATTATGATATTATATAAATTACAATTTAGAACAAGAAATAGGTACATCAAAAAATATTATTAAAATATTATCCAAAAAATAAAATTAGTAATTGATAAAAAAAATTCTAAATATAGATTAAAAGATTAAATGAATTATTAAAACTATTAGAATAAAAAGTTTATAAAATTAAAAAAAATAAAAAATATAACAAATGAATTAGTATATATAAAAAAAAATACTAAACAAATAATGAAAGTCTTAGGAATAGAATCAATTATGGAACCTATACAAAAAAAACCCTCAAATAAATATGTTACAAATCATAGAAACAAACCAAGAATAACTAAAGAATAAATAAGATCCTAACCATCAGATGAAAATATGAAACAAACCATACTAATAACAAAACAAATATAAAAATGACAAGAAATAGTAAATAAAAATTTATGGACTATTTTTTAAGAAATAAAAAATATATATATGGTAAAACAACAAAAATCATAGGGAAAAGATGAACAAATAATTACAAAAATTTTAACAGAAAAAATTATACAATCATTAACTAAAAAAGATCATGATATATTAAAATTAGCATGTCAAATAGGAACAGATGCAGACGATATTTTTAGAATATTTAAAGAATGAGAAAAAAGAATAGAAAAACAGAAATTACCTTAATTAAATATGATACAAGTTTTTTTTAAAAAAAAAAAGCAATATAGAAGAATTATACATAGATAAAATAAAAAGAATGATGGGACAAGAAGAAGAAGATAATTTAAAAAATATAAAATAAGAATTAGGACAAATAACAATTATAAGAAAAAACATACTAAAAATAAATATGTATTAAGAACTCTAAATCTACTAAATATAAAAAATTTCGAATAAACTGATAACATAATATCATTAAAACATAAAGATCCATTAAGAGTTAAAGATATAATACAAATAAATAATATAACCTTTAAAGCGCTAACAAATACAAGATATACTCTAATTTCATTAGAACAATGTGAAATAAAAAAATAACAGATTCAAGAATATGGTTAGACTTAGATTATAATATAGATAATGAAAAAAGAATAAAAATGGTCAAAATCACAATTAATAATATTAATAGAAAGAAATATAGACACTAAAGCAGCAAGCCTAGTAATTGAAGCCAGTTTTACAAAAATAGTATAAAATTGGTAGAAAAGTAAACCAAAAGAATTTTGACAAAAAACTAAATTAATAAATACATCTTATTCAAATAGAAAAGAATTATATGCAACATTAGTAAGACAATATGAATAACTATTATGAAATGAATTCTTAAGAAGAAGTACAGGATTAAATGAAACCACAAAAATAGAAAAAGTTATAACAAAAATGCATCAAATAAAAATATGTAAAATAGAATCAAAATATTTATACCAATATATTTGTGAATATAAAAAATATTATTATGAAGCAAAATTACCAACTTATGAACAATAAAAATTTTACTTATATTTGTTTTTTTAAAAAACTTACCTAAATTAATATCTGAAACAATTATAAAAGATTATGTAAAAGCAATTAATAATATAGATTTAATGCTATATATAGATACAATGAGAAAAAGAGAAGAATATTTAAAAGAATATATATGAGATAAATATAGACAAACATGAATAAACATGAAATATTATATAACAAATAAATTATTTATAAAATATGAAGAATTATAAACCCCTCACAAATAAGGATGTGAATTAGAAAGAAAAAGACAAAAAAGAAAGAAAAAGTTTAAGTATAGATTTAAAAAATATCCAAAAGATAAAATATATAAAACATACAAACCTAACAAATATTTCAAAAAAATAAGAAAAATAATATATTATAAAAAACCTATAAAATGTAGATGTTATAAATGTGGAGAATTATGACATATATTTACAAATTATATAACATAAAAAACTAAGAAAATTATTAATATTTTACAACAAGCATATAAATATGACTTAAAATCTTTATAATATGATGAAATAATAGGAAGTGAAATAAAAGACTCAAACATAGAAATATATAAAATAAAAGTGTTAAGTGAAGAATCTTATGAATATGAATATGAAAATTTAATAGAAAAAAATTATTAAATTAATATGATAAGAGTTATAAAAGAATAACAATAAAAAAATAACAAAGTAGAAGAAAATAAAGACTCTTATACAGAGTATCAAGAATACATAAAGAAGAATGACGTTTAACAAAAAATAATATAATAAAATAAAAATATACAGTTAGATTTAAGACCTAAAAAATGAAGAAGAGAAAATTTATGATTAAAGTTAGTAAAATATTAAAAATAAAGATAAAAAAAAAATCAGCATGTGTAATATTAGAAAAGAAACACCCTAAAAAATCAACATTAACAAAAGAAGTATTAAGAATACCTTTAATAAATAAAACACTAATAGAATCAAAAATAAATAAATTACTATTTAAGAAAGAAGTAACATAAATATATTTAACAGGAATATAATTATTAGTAAAAAATATATTTTTACGAATGAATAAATTCACCAATAGAATTATTAATAACATATACAAGAATAATAAGCAATATTTAAGATAGTATATTAGGAATATTGACAAAAAATTTAATTTATAAAAAACTTAAATTTACAATAAACATTAATTTTGTAATATCTAAAATAAATGAACATATGAATAAAATATTAATAGTTTATCATAAATTAGATAATATAAGATTAATGCCCCGAAGCAACAACTATAAATATATCAATTATGATAGGATTAATATTTACCAATGAATACAATATATATTATTGTTTTAATCTAATTCTAATTCTATTATTCTGGTATCATTATATTAAGACAATCAAGAAGAACAGAAACAAATAGTATACTAAGACAAAGATTATTAAAAATAAGTATACCATCAACATCAATTCTAAATATTAATATAAATTCACCAAAACATAATATAGATTATCCTATAAATGATAGAAATATTTTTAGAATAAATAAATCATTAAGTTCAATAAATTTAAGATATCAATTAGCATAAATACCTATAAACAGGAGATTAATAGAAATAAATCAAAGAATATCTCAATTAGATTTAACTATACCTATATATATATATTTATATACATGAAAACAAATAATAACCTTAATAAAATTTCAAATAGAAAAAAGTACTATTCAATTAGTGTAACAACGGGAAAGATTTGAAAGAGTTTTAAAAGATTTTAAAAGATAAATTTTGATTTTTGAAGCTAATTTCCATTAAACGAAGCCTGGCATGAATTTCAAGGATAATGACTTGACACAGAAGGTCGTTCGAAGCCAGAAACACGATCAAACAGAAAGAAATGCAATCCGGCGATCAGAAACTGATGGAAGGAGTTTCGTGCGTCAAATTCGTTAACGGAGGCCAAAACTTTCACATGGAAATGCGTGCCAACGTCTGGAAGGATGCCGACACCCTAAAACATCCCCGAGTGGCCCGGGAAAAGTCAGAATCGTCCTTGGAGGCTTTAAATTACGCGAATTCCCTCCATTTCTCTCATTTCACTCTCTCTCCTCACCACACTTTCTCTCTCCTCTCTCTTTTCTCTCTTCACCTTCCTCCACCATGAACGACCACCACAGCCACCGTGGGCCGCCACCAAGGGTACCAACCGACAGTCCTCACTGCCCACAACCTCCAGCAACCAACCACGGCCACCAACGCCCGCCGGAGCCTCTGGAAAAACACCGTTTTTTCCCTCCATCGCGCGAAACTTCTCTAGCTCGAATCGCCGCCGTCCGTCGCCGTTGACCCTCACTGCCCCCACCACCGTGTAGCCCGAGCTGCCAGCTTCCTCCAGTAGCTCGGCGCCGTCGAAAGGAGGCCGGACGCACCTAGATCGAGGAAAAACGCCCTCCGCCGTGCGAGAAGCTTCGTGGCCGGAAAACACCGCCCAAACGGCCGTGAACCGCCGTGCCATCACCGTATTCGGACTCCTGGGCTTGCGGGCTTCACCGTGGTGTGATTTTCGAGGCAAACTGCACCTCTCTGACGTGCGCCGCCGTGCGCCACCGTGCGTCGCCGTGCGCCACCGTGCGCCGCCGTGTGCCACCGTGTCAGAGCTTCTGGAAGCGCATCCCGAGAAACCGAGACCACCGTGACGTAGAATCCCATCATCCGGACACATTGGTAAGGTCCATTTTCCCAAAAACTAATGGTATATGACTGAAATGATTGCCGAACGTAATTAGGCAACTAATTAACCTAGGTAACTGTGTAACCGAGTTAAGGATTGAAAATTGGATGACGTGACGAGCCTAAATGTTTAATTTTATGTTCAGGAAATTAATCAGGCTCAGAAACTGAGACAGCGTGGAATTCTGAAGTGATTTAGAGCATTCGGAGACCAGGTAGGATAATTTACACTTCCCGAACCCTAGAATTGATTTAGTGAATACCTAAAAGATTTAGATGACTTGCATGGATTTACGTGCTGCCTTCGATGGGATAAAATTGCATGCCTGTGTGCTGAAAACCCTAATTGCATGTTAGACACCTTGTTTATCGAGTTTAGATGTCTTTAGGGCGGATTTACTTAGGGTTGGGTACTTAATAGCCGGTATGGGACGGCCGTTAAGTATCCCTCGTACAGGAAGCTTTTAACGAAACTATTTTTATCAGATTTAGCTTGTATTGAGTTAGGGATTACGCGTTAAACCAGGACGACCCTAAGAAAGGTTTAGGGAGTATAAGGGTGGATAACCTACACGAGGAAACGTTGTGATTTAGGCGTAATACCCTAGAACCCTGAGGAATAGCCGACCGAGTGCATGTGAGTTCGAATAGATCAGATGAGGATGAGAATTGGCGTATGTGCACATGCTAGGGGATGCCCTAGATGTTGATTCTCACCCGATCCTTGAGTGAGTGATTGGTGTTACGGATCACACTCACAATATAGGTTTGATTTGGGTGATTGGTGTTACGGATCACACCCAACGATAAGAGAGGTATTCTCTCTAGACTACGTGCAATTAGAAGATGATTTAGATTCTAAGCATAAAGAAATTTGTAGCCAACGTGGATTGAGATACACAGGGCATGGGATTTCACTTGATTTTTGATGACTGATTTTTAAAGAAATTGATTTTATGATTTCGAATACTTGCCGCAATTTCCATGTGTTTAAACGATTTTAAAGATAAGGTATTTCTTGTTAACCGATTTCGGGAAGACGATTTCGGTGTTCGCACCGCTGGGTATTCAACTGATTTTCGAATGATAATTGAATTGTAAATTATTCTACTGGGATCCATATCTCATTAGGTTGTTTACTCAGATGAATAGGGATAGGGACAGGAGCCCAGACGATAGCCGATGCTGTTTTGAGGATAGACCAGAGGATAATTTGGATTAAGCTTGAATCATTTGTATATATACTTTGATGACGTTGTTGTTTATCGGTTTCTGTCTCTTATGCTTCCTGTATGGATTAGACTAAATGTATATGTAATATTCAGATAGTGTACATGGATTGTAGTGATGAATTGACTCTGCTGTAAATGGATTTTTGTTAAGTATGTTTATTACTGTTGTTGGACTGGTTGTTGATTTTTAAATAGGTGATTTTGTATTTGGGATATGATCAAAATACAGAGAAAACTCTGTCGAATTTTCGATAGAATTTACCGCTGCAAACTTATGGATTTGAATTGAAATGTGTATGAATGTATGACGCGACGTGTATGAGTTTTAGATTTCATTCTAGAGAAATTTATGATGCATGTATGTATGTGTATTTAGTTAGCTGCGTGTGAATTAGGGTTGAACAGAATCCGAATGGACAACGGAGAGTCTATTTGGGTTACGCTCAACCAGTAGCGATCCCCTGACGTTTCCACATAGGGAATAAGCATTTAGAATACCCCGTATACTTCCGCTAATCAGATAAGCATCGTGTATGACGTATTAGGGGGTCGTTACAATTAGAATATACAAAAAATAATATAAAATTAGAAGAAGAAAGAATAAAAATATTAAGTATTATAATATTTAATAATAGAGATATAATAAAAATAAGATTATGGGTAAAAGATGAAATAAATATAAATAGTGAAGTAAAAGTAATATTAAAAAAGATTTTCTAGAACAAGATTCTATAGAATACAAGAAGATAAAGTATTATTCAACATAAATTATCAAACGATTATAATAAAAAGATTAAAATAAAATGCAATTATATTACATTTTAGTAAAAACAAATTATAAAAAATAATATCATGCAATAGTAGGCAGATGAGCAAATATATCTATAACAAAATATAATGTATTATCACCAGAACAATAAAAAAAAAAGATAAATCACTAAAAATGGCTAGTGCAAGTCAATAAATACATATGATAAAATTATATGTAAATAATGTATCAATCCAAATAGGAGAATATGAATTACAAATTTAAACATTAAACCAATTTAATGAAGTAACTAGTGATATGATATTGGAATTAGATTTCTTAAAAAAGCATATACCAATATGTATGACTAAAAAAATATTAATATTAATTACTCCATGTAACTATAAAGTATGGACAATAAGAATATCTACATTGTATAAAAAAAGTGATGAAAATTTCTTGAAAAAGACAAATTAAAAAAAGTACAATTCTTATCTAATAATAAACTTATAGAAATAGAAAAAAAAGCCAGGAATTATAAAAAACATAGAAATTCATAAAGATATAAAAAAAAAATTTTAAAAAACTATAATGAAAACTCATTATTTCATTAAAAAAAATCTAAACCATTAGTAAAAATAGAGTTAAAAGACTATAGTAAAGAAATAAATTGTAAATCCTATCCTTGGACTCAACAAGACAAAATATAATTTATATTATATAAAAAAAAATATAAATTAATCAAAGAAAATAAATTAGAATATTACTCACCTGCATTGATAATAATAAAACATAATGAAGAAAAAAGAAAAAAAATCTATACTAGTAATAAATTATAAAAAAATTAAACTCATTAGATATAAAAAATAGATATCATATACTAAAAATAGATTTCTTATTTAATTTAGTAAGAGAAAAAATAATATTTAATAAATTTGATTAGAAATCAGGATTTTTCTAAATTAAATTAGAAGAAGAAAATAAAAAATATATAGTTTTTAGTACATTAGAAGGATTATATGAATAGAATATTCTACTCAAGAGATCCTATAATAGTCTTAACATATTTCAAGAACATGTTATTAAAACACTATTACTAATTAGAGAATTTGCAATAATATATATATATGACATATTAATTTACTCAAAAACAAAAGAAGATCATGAATGACATCTAAATCAATTTGTAGAAATTATAGAACAAAAATAATTAAATATATCACCTAATAAATCAGAGTTAAGAAAAATCAAAATACCTTTCTTAGCATCTTAGGAAAATATTTATCTAAAGATGAAATAAAATCACAAGAACATATAAGCAAAAAAGTATTAGAATTTTTAAAAATAAAAATAAAAAGAATTACAATCATTTTTAGGACTAGAAAACCAAGTTAAAAATTATATATTAAATCTTTCAAAATTTATAGCAAGAATATCTAAATTAACAAGAGAAAAAATTGTATGAAAATAGAACAATGAAATAGAAGAAATAGTAAATCAAATTAAAAAATTATGCTAGAATTTACCAAAATCAATTATACCAAACTCAATAAATGTTAAATGGGTAATCTACACAAATGTCTCAAATAATTACCGAGGAGTAGCACTTTATCATAAAACTAGTGAAGAAAAAGAAAAAATAATTAGAAATACAAGTGAAAAATTTAATGAGTAAAAGTAATTACCATTCAAATTGGAAGTAATTTTTGACAATAGTTAAAGCCATAGAAAAATTCAAGTTATTTATAGCAAATACAATATTTATTATAAAAATTGATAACACTTGAGTAAAATGTTGGATACATAGAGGAATAAATATAAATAAATTAAGTAATAAAATGTTAATTAAATGGAAAATAGATTTGTCTTATTATGATTATGATGTTAAATATGTCCAAGGAAAAAATAATTTACTTGTAAACTTTTAAGCAGATGGGATCCAAAGATAGACAAATAAAGAACTTGACAGAAAGTACTAATATAATACACAAGAAATGTCTACCCAAGAACAGATCATTATAAAGATTAATATTATGAAAATGCATATAAATCTTATGTATGACCAAATTATCAATAGTATCAATACTATTAATTTGACATGTAACAATATGAATATCTACATTGAGCAGTTATAAAGAAAGGTCTCAAAATTTTAAAGATTAAGTACAAAATATCATCAAAAATAAGAAAAAAGAAGAATCTACAAAACTAATCTAATTCACCCAAATAATAAAAGCCTAACAAGAAACCAAAAAAGCCCATAAATCCAATAACCCATCTTCTTTAAAGAATTCCTCTCCAATATCCAATAGCCTAGCTTTCTCAAAAATTTGTTCTCCAGAAACCTCACAAAAGGACCTATATCCATTTACAACCAAAGAACAATATGACTTTTTTAAAATGTTAATCCATAGATTAAACCATTTATTCATTCCTTATAAAATTATTAAATATGTATCCTATTATACTATAAACAAAGCCATTATTATGCTTGAAACAAACCCAGAACTTGTAAAAGCCCTTTATGGTTATAGATTGATCCAAACTATTTATCCCTCCAATAATATTGAAGAAATATTATTATTACCAAAATCTATCCAAAAAGTTGCCAAACACTATTTTGGAATTATTACCGAATATCAAATCTATATTCATTGTTATTCTACTGTTGCAGAAATAACTCTAGATAAATTTTATCCGCTAATTAATCTCATCAAGTGTGGAACCACCAAGAAGCCATTTGAGTATGAACAGGAAGAAAAATCTAATATAGAAGATGATGAAAATTTTTCATATAAAGTCTCCAATACCAGAGCACAAGAGATGCACATCATTTTTTAAGAAATGAGTAGAACAATAACTTCCAACAATGAACATCAATAGACTTATTTTACAGGTTCAACAACTTGTATATATTTAGTTAGAAGAATAAGTAGATTATTAAAGAAATTTCTAACATGGTATGACAGGATCAAGACAAATAATATGGATAATCTAAAAAGAATAAAGAAAAGAATTTATAGAGAACTCTCAAGATATCCAAGTCACAAATGTAAATATTGTAAAAAAACAACAAAGGAAGCTTAAGACTTTGAAGAGCCCAAGATCAATATCAACCTGCTGACGTAGATGCTGACAAATTGTCAAAAAGCAGGAGACAATTATCAAAAGAAGACATGACTAAATAGGAATTATTACAAGAAGACAAAAGAAAAAGTAACTACAATTTGTAAATTTGTTAAAAAGTAATCATATTTTGTAATTATTGTAAAAAAAAATATAGTTATTTAACCAAGATTATTAAATAACCATAGTTATGTAATTAGGATAGAAAAATATTGACTATAAATAGTCTCAAGTATTGTAATTAAGAATTTTTGATCAAGAAACAAAAACCTCAATCCTTGTATCATTTTTGAAGAGTAATAATATTAAATTTTTCAAATACTATCATTTTCCTTATACTTTACCTTCATCATTAAGCATTAAGAACTGGAAGCAAATTAAGGTATGAATTATAACTAAACTCTTGTAGGGATTAAGGAGTAGTGTTATTCTCTTTCCAAGAAAACTATGATCCTAAATGGGAAACTATTTGTAATAATATTAGAAGTTAGCATGCTAGTACGCTTCTTGTAGGAAATGAAGGAAGACTGTGTTGCAATTATCTGAAGGAAGAAGGTCTGGGCATATATGTGTTATGCTTTGTAGTAGAAATTTTATATGAAAGAGAATAGAATTCTTTCTATAACCCGAATTATTATCAATCAACTACAATAATTCTAATATTTAGTGTTTTTCATATATATATATATATATATATATATAACGTTTCTACTAAAATGTTAAATTTTTTTGTCCAAACAAATTTATTTAGTATTTTTTAATTAAAAATAAAAGCAAATAATTTTTTAAAATAGTATCTTTATGACTTTTTGTTTTATTTAAAAATTATATCATTATAATTAATATTTTATTATCTTAATAGAACAAGTATTTTTTATAATATCTTTTTTTAATATTTTATAAAAATTTATACTATTATTTTAATAAATTTTGTTGACATTTTAAATTTTCGTGCAAACTTCATCAATCCTCAAATTCTTAAAAAAATTAAAAACAAAAAAGATTTTTTTTTCTTCAATGTGAGAATGAGAATAGAGATAAAAAATAAAAGTAGGCATGGGTACGAGTACACAAAACACCCTCTGCCCTTATTCCTATCACGTCCAATTGCAATCAATATCATAAAATTCTCCTTAATCAATGTTTCAAGATCTTTATGTGCAAGAGTGTTTAAAATTGATCAAAATCGATGTCTGCTAAACAAACAAATTCAAACCAAACCATAAGTGATTAAAATTCTGTTTTGTTTAAGCACTTTTTTCGTAGTTTAATTTAATTTGTAATTTGGTATGGCAAAAAATTGAATGGCTTATATATAATTGTAATATATTTATACCAAAAAAAATCTCTGCATAAAATATATTATTTTTAAACTCTCTATTTTAACTTGTGATTGTTTAATTTTTTTAAAGTGATGCATATATATGTTTAATGTTTATAATTTCAATAGTTTCTCCAAAGAACAAGATTAAAAATTTACATTTAAAAAATTAAATTAATTAGTCTCTGTTATATTTTTTTTAGAACTATATCTTTGAAACTAGCTTAGTTTTATTATAATTATTTGGACTAAATTTAAAAGAATAATGTAATTGTTTTCACTTATTTTTTAATTTTATTTGAGTATGTACTAACTAAGAACATTATAATTTTATTTTGTTAATGCAATTTTTTGTTATTTTCTTGTATTTATATATTACAAATCATTATTTTTTTTAGTTGATAAAATTAAATATATAAAATTAACAATCTAAACAAGTTTAAATTGTTCAAATTAAATTGCTCAAAACTAACTTACTTTAATTTGATTTATTATTATAAATTTAAATCGATAAATATATTATTATATCAAATTGATGTGAATAATTTAATTTAAAAATTTCTTTAAACCACCAAACTGAACTGACAACGTCTTGTGCTATACAAGAAATTATGAGCTATTAATGGTATTAAGAGAAATCTTTAACTATGAATCTTTTAAAGTATTAAATTTAGTAAAGAGATAAAATATAAAAAAAGATAAAAAAAAAAGTAAGAAAAGAATAAATTAAAACCCCATCATATATAAATAAAAGTTCGTCTCTATTTTTTTTTTCTCTATGTGTTGTTTTTCATTTTACCAAAATTTCAAAGTATAGAAGATTCATTCTTGAAATCATTTTAGGCCCACCACTTGCAGGCAAGATAAACACGACTATTAACTAATCAACCGTGGTTAAAAGAAAAAACTGATAAGAACTTAGCAATTATTCATTTTGCAAATCTCCTTTGCGTCAATACCTCATGTTGATGTTCATTCTTCCTCATAAAAACCCTAAACCTCTAGTTACCTCTTGGTAAGTGTAATCATTACACTAATCCCTATATTAAAGTACCGAGACATACATATGGATATGTCACTGCTCTCAAGAATCTTAATACGTTAAAATAAGTAAACATCCTATCTGCATTATAATCTCCACATACCCCAAAAACAAGTGCAAAAAACCAACAAGAATTTACTTAAAGAGGCATTTGATTTGCGAAATCTACAATTCAGAGCCAGATCACATTTCTGGGAGTCCACTATACTAACCATTTTGGTGTAATTATAACTCATTACATTTATTATATATATATATATATATATATAAAATAACTTAGTGCACAAGACTCTTCTTGATTAGATTCTAAAAAAGTCAAATGTATACAATTTTATTCTTACAAATAAAAAAATTATTTCTAAAGTTTAAACATGTGATCTCCAAATCACATGACACGGCTACTCCAAGACTCATTCTCTAAGTATAGCATATATATAATTAAAAAAATTTATAAATATATCCGATCTATAAAAATTAGTAGACCAAACTAAATAATAAACATATAAGATCACAATTATAGATCCATTAAAAAAAATATTAATATACTTATTTATTTATTTATTAAAAAAAGAAATGGATGGAAAAGAAAAAAAACAGAAGTATTATATAGTAGCAAAATATCAATTCTCACTATGGTCATCAAGAAAAAATACGTTAGACCACATACAATAGCGAAAAGAAAGGAAATTCCTTTCCAGGTTAGGTGGAAAATGAAAGGAGGAGTTTCAAAACCTAAACAAATTTTTGTGAACTTTTGGTACCAATCGACAAGTCAATGAAATTCTATTGGACATCCTTTGTATATTCCTACATTCCCCTGATCCAATTGTATCCATTGGTTTCTCTGAGCTTAAATTGGGATGGTCTTTCAAAACTTCCGTTTCATTTACAACCTAAAAAAGAGGAATTTCGAGCTTGAGAAATTATAGACATGAAATTGCATTACAGAGCAAAATTATATTAAAACTATAAGTTGATTTAGGCGTCAAAATTTCATAATGTGTAACCTTACCCCATCATATGAATGTACTGCACTATCTTTAATACCATGCAAGTAATCTGTAACCACACCAATAATGTTACTAACATTTGAAAAGAAAAGGAAAAATAACTTAAGTGCAATTATCATATTTTTGCTATCAAATTCTCTAATAAAAAAATAATATGTATATAATCTATTCAGCTCATTTCTTTTATTATTGATTATTTTTAAAAGTTTTTTCCGTGTTTTATTTTTATTGAAAAATTTAATAGCAAAAATATAAGAAACTGCACTATAAAATTAGTACACTGCCAAATGGGCATATTAGAGAAGCTGATAACTACCTGAGTATGCTTTATCCTTGAATATCAGTAGACTCCGAGGCATTAATAAGACAGAAAATGGGAGGTGATCATCAAGCCACTTATCTTTCTCAATCTCAATAGTTCCATCATCGTAATTCTTGTCAACAACATCATGGACGTCCAGTTTTAATCTGGAATGGGGAGTGAAGTCCATGACAACAGGAGATCCAAGTGAAAGAATTGCTACTACGGGAAAATAGGCAGGCCCATCCTGGTGTGGCTGTAGAAAGGCAACCGTGTAAAGATCAAAGAGAAATGGGTCGTAGGACAATAATATTGCTTTTAGTGGCACATTATGCCTGGATCCAGCATTTGATTACCCAGTTTTTTAAAACAAAAAAATAAAATAAAAAAGTGTTTTATTCTAGGCTACAAATATGACAAACAAATCAAAGCTTCTTTTTTATATCAAAATAACAGAACAGATTAAATTGAGAATAAACAATCATCAATGAAAAATTAGCTTGCAAACTTGCTATGAAGCCTTTTTAAAGGAAAGAAAGGCGAAATGCAAAGGAATGTCTAGAAGCAGAGGTTGATGTTCAACACATACCATTATGCCTTGGTTTGGTAGGTATTCATTGATGAGAACATGATTAATTGCTGATGGGAATAGCCCAGACTCTTCATATAGTTTTTGTGTAAGGTTTGTTAACCATGGAGGCACTGCAAGAGACAGACAAGCAGCATTTGCAATATTAGCAGGATATAAAAACAGTAGCAAATTTAGGATTGCCTTCAGGATCATATCCTATCTTTATTCATTAGTTAGTTTAATAAATATAGCCATTATTGCCAATTGAAGCAGAAAAGGTACAAACGTAACAATGTCATGCCTCTATAAAGGTAGCATAGAGCTAATGCAACCACATAAAAAAATTTGACATTACATAACAGAATTCTAACAACTGAAACAAGAACTAGTATAACAAACTGGAAAAATACTACTGTTGTAAGTGTGCAAAACTTTCTTATCAAGAATACACAGGTTGCACCAGGTAGAAAGGAAAAGTAAAAAGTTTCTCATGATTTTAATAAATGACAAAGCCTAAGGTAAATGCTCAGTTATCAACCTTTGAAACATAAAAATCCTGGACAGGCAAGAAAGAATCCCAGAACAGAGCAGTTTCTCACTCGCAATAGATAATATCATACATAACGAATGCAGATTGCATAATAAGATTGCAAAAAAAATTCTCACTTACAAACTTGAGGTAGAAGGCCCTTCTCATGCACTACACCACCTGTCAAAGAACATAAATCAGAAAAGCAAATTGACATCAATAAGAATGAAAGTACTCATGCTATTTTGCCAAATGCCTACATAATTACATAATTCTTGACATGAGCATATTATTCAAATGTTCTAAGGAAATAAGAGAAACCTAGAGGCAATTTAATTATTTATAAGTTCAATTTCTCAATTTCTTTTTTAAGATCATCCTATAGTATTAAAATTCTAACATGAACAAGCTTCACTTTCTACATATTTGAGGATGCAGTTGTCCCTAGATTTTAAAAGAGTAAAAAACCAAGTGATTTTGCAACATAGGGATGGCAATTGTAACAATACCTGATGAGTACCCACAAATTTTACCCTCTTGGGTCCAAGTATGGGGATTGTTAAATGGAAATGGGTCTGAATACTTATTTGAGAATTTTTATGGGTTGAGTCCTGGACAAGTACTATAGTACCAAGTACCAAACCACTCCATACCCATGTACAATAATGGGTCTTTTTCTTTTGCAGGTGCAGATTTTGGACTATAGTGCTCACCCCATACACAACCCATGGCCATTCCTAAATCTACATTGAAAGGAAAAAAAGATGTAGAATAAGAATGTCAGCATACCCCAATTCTGTAACCTTCTATTCTTCAATGACTTCCACCTTGATGGAGGAGCTCCATAAATCTGGAAAGTTAAAAAAAAAAAAGAATCAAAAAATAAAAAAGCTTAAAAAAATCAGTTGAACGACGAGAATAAGAATATGGATGCCACATTATTGAGAAGAGAAGTCTGTTCACTATCTGTGATGAAGTTGGGTATGTATAAAACAGTCGGCAAAGAGCCAACTTTGTAATGAGTCAATTTCTCATTTCCTTCCATAGCTCTGCAAAATCAGGGTTTTTATGTTAGTTGATACATGATAATATCATAAAGAATATAAAAGAAAGAGAAGGAATTCTTTGGAAAGCCTTGATAAGACAAGGCTTATGTTACATCCCATTATAACAGAGTTAAGTTACACTTGTTTAGCTTGTGATATGACAGACACTAAACTTTTAATGTAACTAAAAAAAAGAAGAGACTTAAGCTAAGACTATTCAAACAAAACCTTCTCTGCCCCCCACCACCCGAAGCTGGAGCATAGAAACCATATGCACCACGTTTGTTACAAAAGTAGGTGATATGACCCCTGAGATTGAGAGCATTACTAAGAGCAGGAAAAGTTATTTGAGCAACTTGCAACCAGAGAAAAGCATGGCTAGGATAATGCACAGTAGGAAGACTGGTTGGAGTGACATGCAATTAGAGAAAATGGAAACAGAAAAGCCAGAAAAAGTGGCCAGCGAACTGCAGAAAAGTCACTGGAGTTTTGCCAGATCAACCTACAAAGTGGTCACAAACCACTGGGGAATTAAGAAAATAGCTGAAGAAAGGGGCCGGACATCTGCCAATGGCAATGGAGAAGAGACTAGATCAGAGGTTTGCAGAAGAAAAGGGGTCAGAGCAACCCCCCCCCCCCAAAAAAAATGAAGTCGTGGAAGCTCTGGCCCTAAAAACTACACAACTACTTTGGGCCTACTTTTCTTTTTTCCAAGGCTCTCATACCATGTAAAGAATAAAAGAAAGAGAACAAACACTCTTAAAAGCCTTGAAAAAAGAAGGCTTGTGTTGTGTCTATTTATAATAGAAGTTAGGCTGTTTAACTAGTGATACCATGTATGTGGGACTTCTAGTATAACTAAATAAAGAAGGCAGATAAAATAATACTATTCCAACAATCATATCAGAGCATCATGACAACGAACACATATTCATTTTATTATGACACTAACCACAAAATAATCCCCAGGATTTTCTTCAAATTCATGTTACCTGCTCTGACATAATCATATCTAACTAATGACACCACTAGTTTTCAACAATAAAAGATTTAATATGACCGCATACATACATCATACTGAAACAGTGAAGGCATATGGGTGAATTGTTTGTGAATATATTTTCAATTTCTTTTATACTTTTAAATATGTAAAAATTACATATCTCTTAAAATTATTGATCACTAAACACCAATATCACCCCCCTCCCCTTTCTCACACAATCCTTGTTCACCAACTGAATTAACTACCTTCCCAAAGCTATACATCAAAGGCATTTTTCCAAAGAACCTATGAACGTCCCTTATACATTGTCCTCTCAGCTTTCTATGCTCCCCTCTCCTCCTACTTAATCCCACATCTTTCACCTCCTTATTTTTTTCTTAACTTTTCAATCCTAGCCTTCCATCATCATCACCATTGCAACCATCATTTCATGCATTCCCATAATCCTGGATCCTTTTTGTTCCAACCAATATGAGACCTGCATTCATTGCATCAGCCACCACAAAATTCACTAAGATGTCCTTGCAATTATGCATCAGATCAATGGTTCTCCTAAACTTGATTATCTAGGCCCACCTTCACAGCTATACCTATACAAATGCTAGCTTCTTAATTATCATGAACTTGATTAGGATGAACAAGTACTTGTCCGTTTGTACTGTATAGATCCAATCTCTCCTTGACAAATCTAGATTGTGTGATCTTGCAAAGAATCCAATCAGGCAGTCAAGGTTGGATGCTCAGATGTGGGAGGAAAACTTGAAAGACTTGTGATCTATCCAAATGGCATCATCACATATTAATACAGCATGGTCCCCAATGGAGGATCAGGTCAAGAATGGAGCACTGAAGTTACTAGATGACTGGTGAACTACAGAGATTGATGTTGAACCAAAGGAAGCAATAGAGAGGTTGTAGGCAAGCTGAGTTAGAACCAGGTGTGGGGTAGAGACATAGAGGTGTTTCCCCAGAGCACAAGCACAGAGGATACCAGAAGCGATGCAGAGTATGTAACAGATTGTTTGAAGAAGAGATATATGAGACTTAGTGTAACCTTTGATGAGGATTGTGATTTGGTCGGACTGGAGGCTTAGTGGGTCCTCTTTGTTGTTGGCTTGCATGGGTTAATTGATTTTGCTTGAGAAAAGCTAGGCATGGGAGAAAATTGTTTTAGAATGTTACAATTTAGTCACACTTGCAAAGCACGCTTGCATTGTTTATCATTAACAATTTGAAACTTCCAGCATAGTATAACATTCTAAAAGTGTTTAAACACTTGAATGTCACACTATATGGTTAAACATTTTAAACACTTGCAAGTACTTCAATGTCTTGAATGCTACAATTTGAAACTTCCACCAAAGGACACCAGCAAAGAAATTCCAAATCTATGGTGCCACAATATGTCATATTTCCCCATCCCTTCCCCCCTACCCCCCCCCCCCCCCCCCCGGGAAAAAAAAGGATTCTCAGTCAACTAGAGCACACTTACAAGTCTTATTCAACATTTATTTTATTTTGCAAAATTCAGGAAGGACAGTAGGACAACAATTAAACCTTCAGTACAAAAATAAAATTACATCTAAATTTAAGAGAATATGCAAATATACTTCTCTATGAACATAACTAAACTACAATCAAATAAACATTCACCAGGACTTTTAACACGAGTGAGCAGTATAAAGATAAACTTAGTGGGAGACAGAGCGTAAACCCGAGGGGTACCGGAGCTCAGGGATTACACGATGCAAGGATGGTCGAATGGCGTCGGCGGCGAAGAGATAGTTCAGCGAGGTGACCTGGTTAGTGGTTTGAGTTTCAACGAGTGCTGAGGACTGAGGAGGCAATACACAATGGTGAGCAACGCAGGAAGAGCGGAAGAATCGAACGCGGAGTCGGTGCAACAAAAAGGAAGGAATGTTAAGGAAAAAAAAAAGTAGACTTTACACGTTTTGACATTTGATTGATCTCGAAATTTTTTTTTTAATTTTGATATACTTTTTTAAATAAAGTTAAATAAATTATAATTTTGATCGTATAAAATATATAGCTCTCAATTTAATTTTTTTAGAGAAATTTAATCTTTAAAAAGATAGAAAAATTAATCTCATTCAATTTAATTATAAGTTAACTATTATCGTCAACTTAAAAAATTAAAAAATTTATAATATCATTTATTTTAATTAAAATTGAAGTATAATTTTTAAATTTTTATCATCATATTTTTAATAAAAAATTAATAAATATATAATTTATCTCTAACAATAATTAATTTTTTAAATTTTATTTTATTTTTATATATTTTATTTTGATTAAAAATTAATATTAATTTTGCAAATAAATCATAATTTATTATAAAAATATTTTTAAAAACTATTATTTTATTATTGTTTATTTTAATTTAAAAATAATAAATTATAGAAAAGAGATCATTTATGGAAAAAAATTACATGCAGAAACAAAATAGAACATTTAGTTACGAGATAAAACAATTTTTTAATTAAAAAATATTTTAATTCTTTTCGTTTAACTATCCAATCATCACTTACGTCACTACTATATCTTAAAAAAAATTTTTATATACAATTATTATTTCACATCATTAATACATTATTTAATAAAAATAAATCATATTTCTCACTTTTACACGTTAACTTGAGCCAACTTAAAAATTTAACTTAACGTAGCTTGGCTAAACTAATATTATTTTGGAAATAAAATCTACCCCTCCAGTGAGAGAAAGAGAGATATCACTTTTATCTATTTAAACTTTTTTTAAATCCCAATTTGGGCAAAAATTGTGGAGGAGATTGAAGAGTCATTTTTTTAATTTTTATCCTTTTTAACTTTTTCCTAAAAATCCCAACTTAATACAAAAATACTTGTCAAATTGTGTCGTTCCTAATATTATACTGAGAATATTTGCAGCAAATAGGAAAAGGGAACTCCATCCCTAAATTGCAAAAGGACCTTGCAAGTTGAGGTACAACGGTGTTGTTGGTCTGAAGACGTTGACCAGTGGTTCGACGACGACGATGTGGTCGTCCGACGATGGAGATGCAGTGGTTCGACGAAGACGATGTGGTCGTCCGACGATGGAGATGCAGTGGTTCGACAACAGTGATGCAAAGTCACCTATCCATGTATTTCCCTCGTCATGCCTATATTCAATGAAGAAAAGAAGTCTTCTTGAGTTTCTTCAATGCTATGCCTTGATAAAATGACTCTGTTTAAAGAAAAGAAGAACGGCCTTGCTCTTGAGCTTAATCTTAATGTTTCTTTGTGTCAATTGTACATCATCTCAATTTGAGGAAAAAACTTATTTACTTTAACAATTCTCTCACTTTCCTTCATTTTAATTTTGGTAAAAGGCTTGACCGTTTTAGTTATTTAGCCAACCATTGCTGCTTTATCTTATTTACTTTATCTGACTGGAACTATTTTTCCGAACAGAGTAAGGGCGCGTTTGTATTGGCTTTTTTTCTTTTAAAAAAGTTTTTTTTAGTTAAAAAATATTTCTAATACAAATTTAACACATTTGGATTGATTTCTTAAAAAAAGCAACAATAGAAAAAGTAAAATTTTTCTTCAAAAGTTATATTTTTTTTACTATTTTAAAAAGTATTATTATTAGATAGGTCCGATTTGGATAGTTAGACTGAAATATATTTGACTCAAATGAACTTAAAAACTTTTGTTAAAAATGAATGATTAGATTATAGTTTTGGTCAATTTATTTAAATTTTAACTTATAAAATGTTACAAAAATAATCAAATCATGAACATTGCGAAAGAGTGATAGATCAATTGTCATTACATCACAATAATTTTTTTGTAAACATAATACATGATATTTATTTAATATATCTTAAAATAAGCCTATGATAATAATATTTTTTTCAATAAAAATGGTTATAAATAAATTTTGTGTGAATAACTAAATTACTAATTTTTATTTTAAAATATATTAGTATATATTATTTAATTATTTTTCTATAATTATGTAATTATTAAATTTTGCAATTTGTATGTATTTTATTTCTAAAATTAAAAATTATTATATTTATTGTGATAGAAATTCATATAATCATTTTATTAAATAATTATGAAAAATAAAATAAAATTTTTTATTCTTTTATAATTATTTATAATTTGTTATTTTTATTTAATAAGATATATAAGTTGATAATAAAAAAATTTTAATTTATTTTACTAGTTCAATTGACTATTTAGTAATTCAATGACTAATATCTTTTAAAGAATAAAAGTGTAATTTATCTTAATTTTTTTTAAAATATAATATTTAGATATATTTATTTATTAGTAAATTTATTTATAATAAATATTTTTATATGTGTTACACATAAATAAATTAAAAAAAATATTTTGTTTAAAAGCCTATCTAAAACGGCCTAAATGTCAAGTCAAAAAGTAAAGCGAAGCTTTTAGAAATGTTTGTTACAAAATTGATGTGAACTTAAATTAATGTAAAAAAAGAAGAGATATGATTTAATATTATTAACAAATATATAAATAGTATAATAGTAATTGTATATAACTCATATGTTCGTCCATAAAAATAACGTATGACGTTTACAAGGCATGTAAGGCAATGCCAATATCGCATGGTCCAATTTTCAGCATAACACTGTAACTTTTAATAAAATGATTTTCTTCAATATATTATTTGATTTCATTTTATTACAATTTGAAAATTAAAAAGCTGAGGTTTTCTTTTAAGCTATCATAAAAATTGAGATATTTGAACTGTGTATCACAGTCCACAGACAAGCGCTCGAACGCCAGTGGCCACGAAGAAAATAATGGCCACGACGACGACGACAGCCCTTCAGTCAGTTGGGCTTTGGCAATTGCAAACGCAGGTTTCATCACAGTCTGTGCTGGACAGGACAGGCTTCTTCGTCTCTCCGAGAATCGCAGGAAGAAGGAAGCTTCCCCTCCATCGCTTCCTTCAAAACCCCTACGACTCCAAGAAGCCTCGCTTTCCCGCTTCCGTCTTCAACAATGGTAGCAGAGTCATCCTCAACGCCAGTTCTGCCTCAACTACTACTTCTACCAGAGAATCATCTGATGGTGCTGAGACTGTGTTGGATGTAGGAGAGATAAAGCGAAAGTGCTGCAAGTGGCAATGGAAGGGTCAGTATTCCATCAATTACTTTGTTTCTTCTGATGCGGATATGCCCCAGCAGTTGCAGACCAATCCTCCTTTGCTCCTTGTTCATGGCTTCGGTGCTTCAATTCCTCACTGGCGCAGGTAATTGGGTATATACCCTGGCGTTATCTATTGTTGCTATCATTGATTCTCATCCACTCATTTTTTTTTTTAATAATTTAGTTATTACTTTCTTGTAGTCTATTGATACCCACGATTGAAAAAAAAAACCAAAAAAATCCGTAAGCCGGAGGAAGGGGGATTATGGTGTCCAGAAGACGATGACCATCTCTTTTTTCTGTAATTTATGCCTAATGGATTGAATTCCAATATGTCATCATTGTGTTAGTACCATTCATCCGCCCACTAACTATCTACGTATAAGACAGTTACACACACGCATGGTATATCCCTTTCTGAGTAATACCACCCTGTTGGAAATGACCGTTACACCCCTGCCGATCCTCCTATAAATACCTTCTCCCTCCTTTTGTACGTGTTCCCTCGGACAAGATCCATCAATTTGCAACTCAAATTGAAGTCCTATATCAATAGATTAACAATACTTTTCAAATTTTTACAAGTTAATTATATTATTAAGTATCATCGCCTATTTCCTTAATAGAATTATTGATCACCCTTGTCCTAGTAATGAGCAGATTTCCCTCCAAGTTGTCTATTATTGGTTTATGCCCAATGTAAGACTACATTGAAGAAGATGTTTCTGTGTTAACTATAAGTCTTAATAAGTC
Source organism: Senna siamea (assembly GCA_031216115.1). Lineage (NCBI taxonomy): Eukaryota > Viridiplantae > Streptophyta > Magnoliopsida > Fabales > Fabaceae > Senna > Senna siamea. The sequence goes on along the minus strand of CM062354.1, from coordinate 30,954,143 downwards.
AAGATTTCTGGTGCCAGGATATTCATTAGGTTTAGCGAATTTTGGTTGCCGACTGCTCCTTAATGCTTTAGATTCAGGAGACTATTCTCCAAGAAGTGTTCCATTATCCAAAGCCAAACCAGGCTTGTTGGTTTCTTCTATCTTCTGCTAGTCCAAATAGCATAGTTATGTTTAAAGTGTTTGGCTTTGAGGTGGAGAAACAAAAGCCTGTGATGGTTAGACCTTCAACTGTTCTAGCATCTCCAACATGTTCAGTTAAACTACAATGGATGGAAACAGTGCTGCAATTAACTACATATAGCAAAAACTTGTGAGATCCTTAAACTACTAAAATCTATTTAAACCTTCTTACAAGATTGATGCTAGTGAGCTGGTCATAGTTTTAAAATTTTCATTCAGTACTTGTGCTTTCAGATATCCTCAAATCACTTCTTTTGACTAGTATCATTTTATCAAAGTGATTTAAGAAAGATACCTATTCCAGGAAGACATTGCAGTTTAATCTATTTGTAAAACACAAGCTCTGCAAAAAAGCCTACCTAGAGTTTGGGTGTTGTTTACATAATAAATAAATTCAGAACATATCATATCAGCATCCCTAATATTTTGCTATAACGTGGACAATTTTTTTTCTTCTTCCACATATTCTCATTAAAAGAAACTGAGTTATGCTTCATATATTGGGGTAAGAAGGTTCAAAATTGAATGCTACACTTTAGTTTAGGGTCTCATAACCTGCTCTGTAATTGGCTTTCCTCTGTGTGTCAAATTCTCTTTTTTGTTTTAAATGTAAAATATGGCAAGACGGAGGAAGGCTTTTCAATTAATATTTTCTCTACACAAGAGTAGCCTTTGAATTATTTAAGTGTATTTATATGTCTTTTTCTCACAAGGCTAAGATTCTTTCAGGAATATCAAGACACTAGCCCGCAGTCATACTGTTTATGCCATTGATCTTCTTGGTTTTGGGGCTTCGGATAAGCCCCCAGGCTTTTCCTATACCATGGAAACATGGGCTCAGGTATCTCTCAGTTGGGTTTTTAATTGAATGCTAACTATGCAACATTGCAAATTTACATTGTTGATCCAATATTCACTATAAACAGTTGATCCTGGATTTCTTGGATGAAGTTATTCAGAAGCCAACAGTACTAGTAGGGAATTCTGTTGGAAGTCTAGCTTGTGTCATTGCTGCCTCAGGTATGTTTGGCTTATCCTGTAATGATAGGACGTAGAATTTTTATTTCTCTTTCAAGTGACCAATCATGTAGAATTTGCATCAGAAGCATCTTGGTGTCCTTATTTCTGCTTTATAGTCTCCAACCAGATTCAGGTCAGACTCTTGTTCAAGGACTTGTGCTGTTAAATTGCGCTGGTGGTATGAACAATAAGGCGATAGTTGATGACTGGAGAATCAAGTTATTATTACCTTTGCTTTGGCTGGTTGATTTTTTATTGAAGCAAAAGGGAATTGCCTCAGCAATTTTTGAGCGTGTTAAACAGAGGTATCCTCTCTATAGTAGGCTTTAATCTCCCTCAAAATGTTAGAACAATCAAATCTAAAACTGTGCATGCTTGAATACAGAGAGAATTTGAGGAATATTTTGTTGTCTGTGTACGGAAATAAGGAGTCTGTAGATGAAGAACTGGTGGAGGTAACACATACTGTTTTGCTTTCAATATTGGATAAGACTCATGGAGTTTCTTCATTGTTTGTTATTAAGTTCTTCAATAAAAATTCATAACTTATGACTGTTTTATTCATCTTAGAAGCACATTATTGGCATTTTGACTCTGTATGTGCAGATCATCAGGGAACCAGCAAACGATGTTGGGGCCTTGGATGCCTTTGTTTCCATTGTAACGGGGCCACCAGGGCCTAACCCGGTGCTGTTGATGCCAAGAATCTCCTTGCCTGTTTTAGTTTTATGGGGAGATCAAGACCCTTTTACCCCTATTGATGGGCCTGTTGGCAAGTACTTTTCTTCATTGCCTTCTCAACAAGCAAACGTTAAACTATCTATATTGGAGGGGGTTGGACATTGTCCCCATGATGACAGACCCGAATCAGTCCATGAAAAATTGCTTCCCTGGTTGGCCTCTCTTCCCACATCATAGCAGAGTGCGTTGCTCTGATGCTGCAAATAGAATTTTTTCTGGAAAAAAAAATTTGTAGATATATTTAGTTAAAAAAATATGTAAATAAGTTAATTACGAAGAAATGTTTAAGAATGTCAAATACACTTTTTAGTGAAATCTATTTCTAACAAGCTTATTGGACCCCTCATGATTGGTTGCTATTTACGTTTTGTCGACTAGTCAATTTAAGGATCTCTCAACGTCAAAACTTTGGTTGGAGATTTTATGTTTCAAAATTGCCTGTGAATGCCATTGGTATAGTCATATAGATCGTGTTGTTCCTATTCGTTTGCAGCAACTATCTTCAGAAGACAGTTTACATAATAAAATAAAGATAATCAACCATATTGCTTTGCATGGAGGTTTTTTGTGGTTATATATCATATTCTGATTACGTCGATGAGATTATTGTTTTCATCTTTGATCTTTGGACTCTTTATTTTTTGAGATCTGTGGCACCATTAATACGCAAAGTTTTTGCCTCTACCTTTCCTATTTTTGGAGTTTCTTATTAAGCAAAATGTAGTTTAGTCATTTCTATAGTTGTCTAGCATAAGGAAAAAGAAAAGCGATTTGTGCAGTAGCCAATATATATGAGATGGGTAGTGTCCTTTAGCAGTTAAGTCATTTCTAAATCTGAAAAGTATATCCATCCAATGACTTCAGTTATGTAAATTTTGTTAGAAAAGTTATTTCCATGTTTTGAATATCTGATCTCTAACCCTTAACATAAATTGTGTCAAGATTAATACTCTCATGTATATCTTCTTATAGACTAGGCTATGTTTGGGAAGGAGATTTAAAAGAAAAGAAAAAAAAAGTGATAACTTTTTTTTTTTGTACAAGAGAAAAGAATTGAAGAATTTTTTATATTAATTTTTTAATCTTTTTTTTATTAATTTTAATTATTCTAAATTAAGAGAGTATGAAGGATCTAAACAAGAAAAAAAAAAAATTATCACTTAACCTTTCCTTCTCTATCTTTCCATATTTCTTTCCTTTCAATTCCTCTCCTTCTCTTCCCCTCTTCATTGCCAAACAGACTCTTAGGAATATTGCACTAAATGGCAAGCTGTATACCCCACTGAATAGCTAAAGCCTCTGCAATTGGGACACCCTCTTGTGATCGGACAGTATTAACAGCAGTTAATAAAATATCACCCCTATCATTATGTATAACAGCACCTAGGCTCCACTCAGTGTTTGATATTTTTCCTACATCAGAATTTAATTTAAAACATTATCTATGTGGGTGTTTCCAGCAACTAAAAAATCTCCTGTTGGGCATAACAGCTTCAGGCTGAATAGAAAGAGACTCGATCAATAAGGAATACGCCCTACCTGCCACTTCTTTGGTTTCAACAACCTTGTTATTGAAGACAGGGTTATTGCATTGATTCCATATTTACCAAAAAATAGTAGCAATCCAATTTACAATTTCAGTATCTTCATGTAACAGACATGAAATTAACCAATCAAGAAATTCTTTTGAATTTTTCAGATTAGGATAGAAGCCTAATGGAGAATGAATCCAAACGCCTTTTGCCCATACACATCCCACAAAAACATGAAATATGCATTCATCAGCACCATAGCATCTTGGACAGTCCTGGACTATAGAAAGACCTCTTCTGCATAAATTCACTCGGGTAGGCAACACGCTATGACATAGTCTCTAGGTGAAATGTTTTATCTTTGGCGGAACCTGAAGCTGCCAAATTTTGCTCCAAAAATTCTCAGTATTCGAGCTAGAAGGTTCAATGATTTCTTGATGATCTGTAATGAAGTGATGATATGCTGACCTCACTGTAAATTTTGAAGACTTCTCATAGGGCCAAATTAATGTCATCCACATTTGACCGAGGAAGGGGAATTGAGGCAATTAATTCTGCATCATTATGACTCAAAAATAGTCCTGATTAGTGCCAAATTCCAAGCATGGACTTTCTGGAAGAATAAGATCAACCACTTTAGACAAATCAGGATGACGTGAACTGAGGATTTTTCTACTTTATTACTTGGTATCCCATATACTCACCTTGGTACCATTCCCAATTCTCCATCTAGCTCTTTTTTCAATAACCCACCTAGCTTTAAGAATACTTCTCCATGTGTAGCTACCTTGTCCACCTATCTTGGCTTCAAGAAATTCATTGCTCAGGTACTAACGTCCCTTAAAAACTTTAGTAACAAGAGCATCTGGGTTATGTTGCAATCTAATAGACCTAGGTTACAGAAATAAATAAATAAAAATTATATACCAAAGTGGGCTGAACCTAATAGTGGGCTGAAAGGAAAGAAGGAGAGAATATCTCTTGAGTGGTGGGGGCCACGGTACCAAATTCAGAATATATGTCTCTTAAATGGAGATTTCGTTCTTTGTCTGGTGTATTTACCTTTTAGGAAGTGTTACTCTTATATCAATATATATAAATATATATATATATATATATATATATATTTGTATTATATTTGGGGTCCTATCACAATCTCCAACATTGTTTGGCTAAAAGACCTTAATTGAAAGCAGACAAAGAACGAAATCCAAGACTCCTTTATTTTTGCGAAGGCATAGAGTATTCCATTTTAACCAATGAATTTTTCCTTTCACCTCATTACCTCCCCACCAGAAATTAGCAATCAAGGAATCCATTTGTTGACAAACATATTTAGGTAATACCAAACAACTCATCAAATAAGTAGGAATGGATTGAGCCACTGATTTAATTAAAATTTCTTTACTAACTAGGGACAAACATTTCTTCTTCCACCCTTGAAGCTTCTTCCTCACACAATCAACGACATTAAAGAAAATAATTTTCTTAGATCTCTCAATCAATACAGGAAGTCCTAAGTACTTATTTGGCTCTACAAAACCTTTACACTCATCCGTCCTTTGATCATTTGATAATTAATAGGAACTACATTTTAGCTAAATGAGATTTCTATTTTTTTTAAATTAATTTGTTGACTCGAGACTTTCTCATAAGAGTGAACTAGAGTGAGAATACTATTCACCTCTTCATTTGTTACCCTTGAGAAAATAATATTATAATGTGAAAAAAAAAATAAATGTGTAATAAAGGGAGATCTCCTTCCTATTTTAATACCATGAATATTACCAGCTTCAGCAGCTTTATCAATCAAGCATGAAAGAACTTCAGTGCAGAGAATAAACTGTGAAAAAATCTCCATTTAATTCTATCATAAGCCTTTGATATATTTAATTTGAGTACCATATACCCCCTCTTATCTCTCTTTTTCTTCTTCAAATAATAAAAATTTTTAAAAGTCATAAGCACATTATATGTAATCTGTCTATTAAAAAAATACACTTTATGATTTACTAATAATAAAAAGTAAGATCATTTTTAACCTATTAACAATCATTTTAATGATAATTTTTATGAGGGTATTACAAAGACTTTTTCAATAAAAGTCTTTAACAAATTTAGGGCGACTAGATTTTTGGATCAGTGCAATAAAATTATGTTTAATGTCAACAAGACTCTTTCCATGATTTTGTATATCTAATTACATGCAACATACATCATCCACAACAATATCCCAATATTTTTGAAAGAAAAGAGTAGACAGGTCCTGGACTTTTGTCGGATACATGTTCTTTAAGGCTGAAATTATATCTTTTTTTGAATGAGGGGCAGACATTAATTCTTTCTGAGTAGCAGATTACTTCAAGTGGATGGTGTTACATACTTGTTCAACATTCACCAAGTTCTGTGCTGTAAATATATTTTGAGAATGTTGGAAAAGGAGAATGATCTGATTTTGATTACAATCGTAAAACAGATGAATGAAGATGTGTGTCCAGTCATCAAATTGCAATTTTAGAAAATAAAATACCTAAATCATGTAAAATTCATGTGTAACTTTTTATTAGATAATTTTTTTATTATTGAATTATGTAATTACCCTAAATAATGCTTTATTTTTTACTTAAAATTTCAAGGTAAAGTTTTTGGCGCAAATTTAAGGTTTGTTTGGACATTATTTTATTTGTTTTTTTTTTAAATTATTTCATAAAATTAATTCTAAAAATTTATGTTAATATTATTTTTATATATTTATATATGTGGTATTAATAAAAGAACTTATTTTTTTATGTTTTTTTTTCAGAAATTCGAAGTTTAAAATAACTTTTAATTATTTTATATTTTATATTTTTAAAATACATATTTTATTTTTTGTTTTTTATCAAAAATAATTATTCAAACAATTTTTTATTTTTCTATTTTTAAAAACTGCATTTGCAAAAAATTGTTTTAAGATTTTGTTAATATCTTTTTAAACTTATAATCTAACTTCGCGTTTCTTTAATTTATATTTAATTTTTTTTTTTTTGGCCTGATTCTTTAATTTATATTCAAAGAGCAGAGGAAACCAATTTTTCTCATTCATTGTGTTTGATAGACGAAGGATGACATATCAAATCCTCTGGAAATCAAGCTTTGTTGTTAGATTGGGTAGGGTTAGCAACTCTTTTTCTATGATTGGCAATTTATACCATCACGCATCTCCTTCGTTCTTTCATCTTTCTCTCTGTTCTTTATCCTCAACATCGTCTTGCTTCCTCAAAGCTCATCCCTTATTATCTTCAACAACAAGTAACTGCATTTGGTTCCAGCAACAGCAGCTGCACGACCACCATAGCTTGCTTTGGTGCTCCAAGTACAGTAGCATACGTGCCTGTGTTGGTACTGGAATCGAGGGTTTGGGAAAAGGGTACCTTGAATTGACGGACGAAGAACTCATACGGCAGTGCGAGATGGACACCTTCAAGTCGTCTGGACCAGGTGGTCAGCACCGAAACAAGCGCGAGTCTGCGGTTCGCCTCAAGCACCTTCCCACTGGTATTATTGCTCAGGTCATTTTTCCATTTTAACCATTCTTATCTGGTACCTCCACGATTTCGTTTCAATCTTATTCTCATAATGGGTCTCTTGCATTTCATTGTAGGCTGCTGAGGATCGATCTCAGCACCGGAATCGTGCTTCCGCCTTAACTCGCCTCCGTGCTCTTATAGCTCTTAAAGGTAGTATTGGCTTGCTTTTCCATTTTGGTTGTGTTTGATTATATAAAATTTGCAGAGGCAGAGAGGGTCTAGCTATTAGCTTGTTATGTGCTTTCTAGGATGACTTACAATCCTGAAAATGTTGGGGGTATCTTCTTGAATTGATTTGTAATGACTGAAGTGAAAGGGTTCTTACTTCCTTTTTTTCATGCTCGGTGAATACCTTGACTAAAATATGTGATGACTGATAATTAGCAAGGATTTTGCTGATAGATGCATTTTAATCTCGAGCTAGTCAGGGGCACCGTGGATCTTGATGCTTATTCACCACCTCAAGAGCTTCTGCAAATACTTCCTGCTAAGTCATCCATTAGAGGATCAGATTGTGGTCCTCAAATTGGACCCAATAACCCAAAATTTGTCTTGGTATGTCTGTTTGTGCAATGTGCTTAACATGTGTCTCTAATTTTGTTTATATTCTTTTCTTCTTTTTCCTCTCATAGTAATCAATCTACAGATTTTGAGACCTAATTGCAACTTAATTACATTTAGAGATTAGAGCTCCACGTCTAATAATTGTGGTCCTTTTCTACAGGGAATGCAAGCTCTATTGGATCTTATTTTTGCGGTTGAGGGATCTATATCAGAAGCTGCGAAGTTTCTTGGGTACATTTTATGCTTAATGCCTAACATTTTTCTCTGTAGTTGAACTCATGAAGCTGTCTTTTGTCATTATGATGTTTGTTGTATGCAATTTCTGATTCAAAGAATCAGTTATGGGTGAATAAATATATATTGCATGTTTACCCATAAATTATGACTAAGCAATTAGATAGATGATATTAAGTTGAAATGAACGGAAACTTGATGAAGAAAATATGTGATATAGTTTAACCCTTATTTCAAAATAGCATTTAGCCTTTTAGGCTATTCTTGTAAGTAGATTTAATATAGATATGAGAAAGTTACATTGGATAAGTCGTCAAACTAGAAAGAATAGGACAATGTGCCTTAGGTGGTTTGGTCAAACTAGATCTAATGAGTACATTAGAGAGAAAAGCAGTAGTACTATCATAGAAAAGTTAGTAGGAATGTGCCTTAGGTGGTTTGGTCATATACAGAGGAGACCATTAGAGGCTCATGTATGAAAAGTTGAACAGATGGTAGATGGTCCAATAACTAAAGGTAAGGGAAGACTAAAAAAATAATAGGGGAAACTATTTGGATGGATTTTAACTATTAATAATCTAATTATAAAAATGAGCAAAAATAAAACACGTTGGCATTGTTTGATCCATATAACTAGGTCAACTTAGTAGTTAATGGAAAAAGTTTTGTTTGTTGTTGTTGTTTGTATGTGGATGACATAATTAAAGGCTGACTTCCCTGTTAGACTCATTTGAATGTTTCCATATTTACTATGGTATTTAAATATATATATTGCAGATTAAGTACTGGGGCACTGTCACGGTTGATCCTGTCAGATGATTCTCTTAGAATGGCTGTAAATGAGCTGAGGGCATCAAAGGTAACTCATTCATGGTTTCTCTAGAATTATTGCATCACTTATCTCATTTGTTTGCAGTCTGATTTATACCATGCTAAGATGTTGCTTTTTTGAGAAAAATGAAATTGAACTTAATTTTTTTGCTTTAAAATAAATTAGAAAAATTGTGAGCCACAGTGAAGTATAGGGAAGAGATTAGTCTGAGTGTTCTAGTCACATTTCTTAATAAAATGCATGGTAAGTGGTAACAGGTTCATTTATTTTGGTTAAAAAAAGAGATGTTATTAGAGAGATGAAAGATACAAATAAATAAGACTCCTAAGCAAAAAGATCCTGGTCTATATCAGATCTAAGGGATGAGAAGAACTATTGGAAGTACAAGCATTTTGCTCAAGCCAAATACATTGAAGAGCAGCATAGATAGCTTGCTGCCATAAGGCCTTTCTCTTTTGAGTAGGCCTTGATCCACATTGAGAGGACGCACTTAGGTTTTACTACAAGGACCAACTAATCGACCTATCCCATATGAAGGAGCTGCTATTTTAAAGCTAGAGCCAGATGTAACTCATATTATGCTGACATAACATCGTGGGGTATTTGATTTTGATCCATATGATTGTTTTTTATCTTTATGAAGTATTGTTGTCCTGGTGAAAGGCTTAACCTTGAGAGGAGCTTGGGGATTCCAAAGTGGTATATCCTGGAGAAATTTTCTCTGTTTCAAGAGTGTGTAAGGAATTGGAAAAAAGGATTTATATGAATACTCAACATAAATGAACGGTTGTATAACATCTGCCCATTGTAGGAGACAAATGAAGAGAATCTAGCAAGAGCAGGAGTCAGGAAGGATTGTCATTTGGTGTTTGGACATTACTCTATCAGTTTGGCTCATAAAAAAATGGAGATTCTAAAACTATTGGAATCTATGTAACTTTCTGCTGCTTGTTTTCTGAGTTTCAAATGGATTGCACTTTATGTGGAGTACTTTTTTAATTCAAAAAGTACTTAATAAGTATTGCATTTGAACCCAAAACTGTCTTACTTGAAATTAACTTTTTTCCATCAGCCTGCCCAAATCAGCTCTTGAAAATGTGGGGCACCATATTTTGTTTGTATGCTTTGTTTTCTACGATATTGTTCTCTGCTTCCTGGAAAGATTTAGACTTTTATCTAACTAACAGTAACATGAAATCTTTTGGTGGAGCATGAACAGGGCATGAAGCCTCTCAAGTAGGAGCTCTCAAATTTTTATTATAAATGCAGGTACAACTTACTCTCTCAATTATCTTCAGAATTAACATTTTGGATATATTTATGGGAAAAACAGAAATTCTGTTTTGTATGGAAACTGACCAAATCAGGGAAAAATTGTGTTCATCCACCATTCTATTAGTAGATATCAAGTTATTATGAAGTTTTCTTAAGGTCGTAGATTTTATTACACTTTAGAATTTTTTGTTCAACCATCGTAACATGTCCTAGTTGGTTTACTTGCTTGGTTATGTAGTTGCAGTTTCTAACCAGTTGACACTGTTATTAAATGATCTATCACTGGAGATCAACGTATCATACATACTCTTTGGAAGAGTTAATCAAAAGAGAACTTCCCTTTATTCTTTAGCAGTTTACTTCTAGATCTACCACTTTGAATAACAGATAGAATAGATCAGTATTCTATACTTTGTCCTCATATCATTCATTAATCTTTTGAAGAATGTGTAATTTTTTGGCAGTTCTCACTGGAGCCAATGATGATATATCCTTGTATAGTGTAGTTTTCCACTCAAAGCTTCTGGATTGAGGCAAAGAACTAATTTATTTGCAGAAGGAAACTATCTGAAGGGTATAACAAGGTATTATATTCATTGAAAATTTGGATGGGGCACCAGTTTTTCTCAGATTGTAGATAAGTATGCAGTATTCTCCAGAATTAAGTAAGCACTGATTTGGATGAGCTGGTAGTGGTACTGTATGGTATGCGGAGTGAAGGAACAATAATCTGGGAGTCGGATATGGAGCATCGATGCTATCATGCTACCGTGGAGATTCATGGCCTTATTTGGTTGTGCCTATTTGCTTCTACTTTTGCTGCAAAGCTTTTTCTTTTCATTCTCTATCTTCTCTAGTTGTATGTGTAGATTATTTTATAATTATACCCTTTCTTGGATTCTTTTTTCGTTTTCAAATTTCCTTCTTAATTATGTAAATTAACATTGTTCATCTATCCTTTTTTTTCATGGTTAAAGTCTAAATTTTTGGTTTACATATTCCCGATTTGACACGGGTAAGTTTATGAATAACTAGGTATAGTGTTTTGACCATTGAATTTGCTCTGAAATTTTATTTAACATGAAAATTTTAAAGCAAATCTAACGGTTGAAAACACTGCATCTTTTAGAATTATCCTTACACTAAACAAGAGATAAAAGGTGATGTGGCATCAGCAGTAGTCGTTATTTTATTTATTTATGTATTTATTGTTTTGGGTGAAATCCTTCCTTTTCCTCTGTCCTGGCGATTCGAGTTACCTTGTATTGCTACATGACATTTCGTTTTTGGCAATAGCCTGCATTTATTATATTTGTTTTACATTTATCTGGTCTTCAACGCGCTTTGTTTGTATTTTTAATTTCGAATTGACGGTGCTAAATTTTGAGCATGGGAGGTGTATATGGATCAGCCTAGACTGGACTGTATATTGCATCTCACTTTAATGGGCTCCGTTAGGTTTTTTTTTAATAAAAAAGTATCAGCCCAGTCCAAATGAGTTAACGATTATGCTAATTTTAATAAACATACCAGTGATTTGACGTAAATTAAAGTATATCAATTTTTCTAAAGAAAATTTGAGTTTCATATATGATTAAGAAGAAGACGCAAGAAGTTAAATAATCTTTCATTTTTCCATAGCTCTCTTATAACTTATGAGTTCATTTTGCTAGATGTTATATGTATGGTTTGAAAGAATAAGAAGATGAAATGCAAAAAATTATTCTAATATCAACAAAGTTGTTAAACTTAAGTAAACTCAGAAAAGAGGACAAATTTAACACATAAATTTGATTCGTAAAATTATAAGAGTTTATTTATATTAATAAATATAAATGAAATAATATAAATTTGTTTAAAATATTTAATATAAATGTATCTAAATCATAAATTTTTATACATATTTAATTAAATATTATCTATAATTGTATACATAGTTAAAACGCAAGTACTGGTGATTTGAATAAATTATATATAAGATTTACTCTTATTACAATTTGGTTTAAAATCTTTATATATATTTCACTTCTAAAATGACACTCAGTGTTAAAATGCTAGTATTGAATATGTTACTTTGAACAATTTACTTAATAGTTGTCCTAGTGGTGCATTACACGGGTGAAAATTCTAGTTTTATACTTGATCATGCTTCGCCCAACCATCACTCTTACACTCACATTTTGGACAAAAAAAATTAAAAATAATAATAATAACAAATTGTTGTCAATTAAAACTTGTTAAATAAATTTGACTCTATCTTCAAGGTCCCTAGCTCCTCATTAATCACCAAACTATCATAATTCATGTTATAATGTGTTCATAAGACCAACTCAAGTTCATCACTTTTTGTGGAATTTTGTTTGCAATGTTGATTCTGGCTCTCAAACATCAGTCCCCCAGACCCAAATTGCTGAACAACAAGAAGTGAAGACCTTGCACCAAATGAGTTTGATGCCACCATATCACCTATGACTCCAAGTTCTGGGTTGTCACTCCACTCTAAAATCTTTGAAAAAACTATAGAGCTTCTCCCACTCCCTTGTCCAACAATGTACAAACTGTACGCATCGTTGTCCAATTCATGGAGGAGTGAAGTTAATTCTTCGCCACTACGCACTTCCTCCTCTGAGTATGTTATAGAATCATCATTATATACTGCCTTGAATCTGAATGAATCTACATACTCATCATCCAGTTTCTTTTGCCCCTCTTCGTCATTTACTGTAGATGGCAGCCATTGCTTTTCACCATTGGCTAATATATTCTCTTTTGAAGCTTCACCTAACAAAAGAATCCTCACCATCGAGAGTTGATTCCCTGGATGCCTTGCCATTCTCCAAGCAATAGCTAAGGCTTCACGATCATCAGGCCCCCCAATGAACAACATTAGAATTTTCAAGTTGCTTTTGGATGATGAGCCAAGCCCTCGATCAACAAAGATTGCCGCAGAACAAGGTGCATCTCGTAGAATATTTAGGTTTATGTCTCTGTATGCCTCGTTAGTTGTCTCTAGACCACCTGTTACACTCTGTCGTTTGTGAAAAGGAAGCAAAATTAACGATGTTCGTTTCTGCTCTGCCAAGTTATATATGTCACCGTGGATGGTTTCATAGGCTGATACAACATTGAAGGTCTTAAATCTAATAGCATTGCATGCCTCTGTTAGGGTGCTGAAGGTATTTGTAATGCTCTCTAACTCTTCTTGTGATTTAGTGAGGTTTTGTGCTCTAGAAGGAGCAGGCAGCTCCATATCTGCAGCAGCATAAAGAGTAGTGGAATGTCCAGTGGCATCAAGAAGATGAACTCCAAACACGTTCAAAGGGGAAACTCTGGTAGCATTAATAGCTTTGAGGATATTGACCATGCTAGTAGCATGTAAATTATTGTGCATGCAAGTTAGAACACGAAGCTCTGCATCGATTCTTAACTTCTCAATAGTAATTAGTTTGAATTTGTCATATCGTTTTTTTGATTTGTATATGATGTTAACGAAGAGAGGCACCACAATAGTCATTAGAAAAATTGCACACATCATAATTGAAAAGGCTAGCTCAGACAAAATCTACACAACACAATTGAGCAAGGGATTAATTAGTCATTAGAGAAATGTAAGAAGTAAAGTTGGTATAATTAGAATAAGTAAAGAAGTATTTCGATACCTTTCTTTCCCAAGCTATGTTTAGTACTAGTAATGCGAGGACTCCTTTGGTGTTCAAAAGTAGTCCAATGCCCACACCATCTCGAGAGGGCATACCAAAGAAAAAGGTAGCTACCAAAGTGCTTAAAACTTTTGGGATGGCTAAAAAGAGCATAACAAAGACCATCACGAGCCAATATCTTTGTTGTGCAACCCTCAACAAGTTAACCATTATACCTGAACGAAAGAAGAAGATAGGCGACATAGTTCCAGAAACAAAATTATTCAACTTTCCCATCACCAAGTCGGTGAATCTACCATGGGGCAAAATTAGACCATACATATAAGCCCCAACGATCGAGTGTGTGCCAAGAAGATCTGTGATGTATGAACAAACAAAAGCGCCCATCAACACAAAGAGCAATTGGGAATCATCCCACTTCTCCTGGTCGATTCTTTTATGAATGACTCGTGCAATGAGGGGACGTAACATGAAGATGCAAAAAAGGATGAAGATTGTTGTACCCAACACTGACCAAAGTGCTTTTGCATTGTTACTAGAGAATGGGATTAATATTATAAACAAAACCCAACCATAGGTGTCACTAATCATGGCAGCTGATAAGGTGGCTTTGCCTATCCTAGTATAGAGAAGCTTGAGATTAGCAAGGATACGAGCAACCATTGGAAATCCCGTGAAAGTTAGAACTAAACTCCAGAATAAATAAGCTTTAGCTATATATTTGTCATCTTCAAGAAATTTCCGATGAGTAGGTTTTTCGTAAAATGTTTGAATTACAGTAAAAAAGCTCATTCCAAACACCATTGGAATGATAATACCAAATATAGCAATGCTTGTGGCCTTCTTTTGTACTTGTAAGATGTTATCTAAATTCATTTCCAAGCCACTAAGAAAGACGTAGCCCATGACCCCCATATTTGCATAGGTTTCAAAGGTGAGCAGTGAATCTGTAGGAAAGATGCTCGTCATCACTTTGGTTCTTCCTAATAAAAGGGGGCTAAAAAAGAAACCAGCCTGCATATAAATTTATAACACTTAAAATATTTAGAATGGGAAAAAAAATAAAGTACTCAACAAATGAGAAACTCCCATTATGCTAATACCTACTCTCTTCAACATTTATACATAAAATATATGTACTTACAAGAATTTCAGCGACAATTCGAGGCTGATTAAGGGGTTTGAGGATTCGGTAGAAAAAGTTAGAAGCCAAGACACCAATGGCAATTTGAATAGCCAAAGACGGGCCTTGCTTTTCGAGAAAGTTATCACTTTCCCATATCCTATTGGGATATATAGCCACTGTCGTGTAGCATGCATAATAGGAGTTTGCTTCTGCCATAAGTTTCTATTTTCTTTCTCCCTCTACTCTTCTTACGAATCACACAAGCTTTGTGAAAAAACCCAACTTATATAAGTTGAACACATTTAAGATAAGATGTCAAATCCAGTGGATAAAAATAGTAGATGACAACAAGGTCATTCTATTTATGGTGGCATTGTGTTAAGAAGTGGTTTTAATTGTAGATTATATTGTTATATTTTCTTCTCTTCTTATTGAGTCAGTTTCTATATCCTTGTTACTATAACAATTATGACGTAATATGTAACAAAAATTTGAACAGACAGATGTAATATAATATTTTCTTATTCCATATCATGTAATATATAACTAAAATTATTTTTTGTCAATTTCGTTATAAAAGTTTTTTTATTTTTGTCTCAATTTCTTTTTATTTTATCTAATTTAGTATTAAAAAAATATAATTTGACAATCGCATATGATCATACTATCTTAATATTTGATTAAACTTCGTGACCTAAGTGTAAAGAACAATGTACTTTTATCACCTTTTTCTTCTTTCAAACTAATTACAAATGACATTGTATTATCAATCATACCAAAATAAACATTCATTTGGCTAGATTTTTCTTCATGTATGCATTCTCTAATAATCATCTCTCTCTTTTTTTTTTTTTTGTGTGAAGAAAAGTCAAATTACACAACACAACAGAACAACACACCTCTACAATCATTAGCCAAAAGCTGAATTCACTCTCTGCAAGGCTTAATGCTCTTACACTCATCAACATTCATCTTCAAATCCTCCCTAGCTAAAAAATCAACACACTTATTCTCCTCTCTCCAAGTATGTCTCAACATTACTTACCACTGATATTCCAATAGAGTCTTTACCCTACTCACCAACTTATAGCAAGGATGCATCCTGTCCACCCCATTCAAACACATGTTTATACCAATCAATGAGTCAGACTCCATAACTAGTCTTCTCACACCAACATGCCAAGCAAGGTCAAGTTCTGTCCAAATAGCCCCTAACTTTGTATGTTTAATATCACATATTCCAATTCTTTTGCAGAATCCTCCTTTAAATTCTCCAAATTCGTCCCTTAAGACCCCACCGCATCCAGTCTCACCATCTTTGCTTCTTCTAGATCCATCTACATTCATTTTCATCCAGCCTGCATCAAGAAATTTCCATCCCACTAATCTCTCCTCTTTTCTCCTTACAACCCCACCCTTCACCTCATTGATTTTGAAAGCTGGCATCACAGCTCTAGTATAAAAAATTACTTCCATCACTTTATCAATCCCCTTCTCCTCTCTATCTTCAAATATCCTCTTGTTCCTCCATTGTCAAGCTTTCCATGTTGTTACTCCACTCCATTGTTTCTCCAAATATCTCTCTATCTATTCCCGAGCTTTTAAACTGAAAAACTCCATCCAGTATATTAAATGCACTAATCTTTTCCAAACCTCACAAATCTCTTTACAATCTCTAAAAGCATGCATAATCGATTCAGGCATCTCCTCACAAGCAAAGTAATCCTCACTATGGCACATATGCCTTCTAATTATTTGCATATTTTTAAGTAAGCCATTCTTCCCAGCCAACCATAAGGAAAGATTTAATTCTCTGTGGCCCCCTCTAACTCCATATTTTCTTCCAGTTCATTTCATTCCTTTCCATATCCCTTCTAGTAACCAAATTATACACTGATTTCACCAAAAATCTACCGTCCTTCATCAATCCCCACGCAAAATTATCCTCATCGGCTTTCATCCTAAGAGTAGGTATTTCAGCATTCCTATTTTTATGTTCTAAGGCAGAAGGTCTCCAATCATACTCCAATTCCACCTTTCATTTTCTGAGAAAAACTCCCTATTCTTCCTCTCTCTATCTTCAACAGCTATTTCCCTACTGGCATGCTTCCATAACGACCCCAGATCCCCAATCCAATTATCTTCCCAAAATTTCACCATCTGCATTATCCATCCACACCATCCCTTCCTTAACCTCTTCCAAAGTTTGATTTATTACTCTTCAAAATCTCGACCCATTATTTTTCTTAACAACCTTTGGAATCAATTCCTCTCCACAACCATACTTTGCTCTTACCACTTTAACCCATAGAGAGTCTCTTCTATTTATCATTCCCCATCTAGCTTTTATTATAAACGTAATATTTTGCTCTTTAATGTGTCTCAACCCCAATCCACCAGCTTTTTTTCTCTTTACAGATTTCATCCCATGCAACAAGGTGAGCTTCCCTCTTTTCCACGCTACTAGCCCACAAGATCCTTCTACAACTTTCCACATCCTTACAAATCCCCGCTGGAAGAAGAGCAGTCTGCATTGTATAATTAGGGATAGCCATTGCAACTGTTGCCACTAATGTTGTCTTCCTGCTAAAGATAAACTCGCAGCCCTCCAAGAAGTTAGCCTGATGTTTACCTTATCCACCACAATTCCATATGTTTCCTTTTTCACTCTCCGATGTAACAAAAGAACTCCTAAATATCTCCCTAAGTCAGTTGTAATTGTCACATTCAACCGTTCGCTTAGCTTCAATCTCTTATTACTCCCAACATTCTTTGAAAATAATACTCTTGTCTTTCCCATATTCACCCTCTGACCAGATTTTTCACAAAAGGTTTCCATGCATTCTAAAATTACCTCCACTTGACTCAAGAAAGATTCTCCAAATAGCACTACATCATTCGCGAAAAATAAGTGAGACACGTCCGGCCCTTTCCTTCTTAACCTGATTGCCCTCCACATTCCCCCATCAACCTTCCTATAAATAATATGAGCAAGTCTTTTCATACATCAAACAAAAATATATAGAGATACTGTATCCCCTTGGCGCACTTCTCTCTGCGTTTTAAATTCTTCTGTTTTTTCCCCATTCCACAAAATGCTCATTGACATTGTTGACGTACAATATTCAATTACTTTAAACAGGTTCTCCAAGATTCCAATATGATTCAATGTCTCAATCACAAAATCTCATTTCAACCTGTCATACATTTTCTCGAGGCCCATTTCACTGCCATAAATCCTCTCTTTTCCTTCATATTTTCTCGTGAATGACTCACTTCTTGAGTGACAGTCACATTACCATCTAGCTGCAAGTTAGACAAGTCACTAATTTCACAATTGATTTGGATGTTATTAGTAATTAAAACAACATCTATAATTTTATAAGTATTGAGGATGAAATTAAAAATTTAAAAAAAAATCTAAAGACCAATTGATGACACAAAAAAAATATTATGGAGGAAATTTAAAAAGAATCTAAATTTTATGGAAAAATATACTTTTTCCAATGAATCAAATCACATTTAGATGAGTAATTTTTTTTTTCAGAAAAATAATATTTATTTTTTTCATAAAATAAAGTTAAACATTTTGTAGATAACAATATTCTTTTATAAATAAGCATATTTCACTCTCCCTGTCCCTCCAACCTCAATCTGATCATTAGCTCAAGCCTGATTTTTGTATATTGATTTATTTGCTAAAAAATTTAGTTTTATTTGAACGTTTTTTTTTTATCTTAATTTTGAACTTTTTTATTTTTCTAAAATAATTTTTTGGACAATATTTTTTACATTTACCAACAAACCATTTATATACCCATTATATAACTGATTTATGTTAAGTATTATGATTAATGAATGCAATGCCTTTTCTCTAAAACCTGTTCGTGTTTTACCAAACGTAGCTTAGCTATAACCACACTGTCTGTTATGCACTCAAGTCCAGAACTAGTAAGCACGGGCGAAATTAAGGTAAAGATATTATTTTACTATTTTAATGTATTTTTGGGAAGTTTTGAAAATGCTCCACTTTTAAGCATAATGGAATTTGGGATTTGAATCCTTAGGGAGGTGGAGTTCATTAAAAAGAAAAAAATATTAAAAAAAGAAGTTAGGTTGAATATATTTAGAGTAGATCTTTTATTTATTATCTATTTTTTAATTCTTGTTATTTTTGTCTTACTTTAAGAATTTCACATTGTAAAGTGCTTCAAATGATCATTTTCTTAAATTTTGTGTATAATATTAACTTTTTTTAACATTTAATTAGTATAATCATGTTTTTATAGTTATTAAATTCTAAAGTAATTAATTACACATTCAAAAATTAATGATAAAGACAAATAAAGATTAAGTCTAAGGGAAGATGTTAATATCTCCACATATTCATCAATGCTTTAAATATAGGATTGCATCAAATAAAAACTAATTGTGAAAAAAAATAATAAATTGATATGACATATTTGTCAAAATAGAATCTAAATATTGTATATATATAAGAAGGAATCATTTAACATGAGTATCAACTAAAACCAGTTTTACCGTCATAACAATTTATATATCTGTCTGTAATTATGTGATGTGACCAAACTATATTCCTTTCACATTACCTTCGTTGCTTGCTTCATTTTTGTAATGAGCTGATCCTTTTTATTTCCTATTTAATTTAATAAGGATCCTGCATATATGTTTTGTTCTTAAAGAAGATGCCTCTCCATGCATCTTTGGCTTAATTGAGAAGCAGAGATGGTCCTACATGCCTGAGTAAAGCAATTGATTGAGAGGCTGATTTATGGTGAGCTGACTTTTTTATTGCCTCTCCAAGCATCATGATGAAGGGATATTGATTCTCTATGAATCTGTTGCAACTGACTGTCATATATTAAGCCTCTTCACTTTTTCTTTACTTATTGTTGGTGCTTCTGTATTGGTGAGATGATTTAATAATTTAGGGTGACGGAAATGCATCTTTAAATTTGATGATTTCCATGTTAATTGGGCTTATAACTTGCTGCAATTTTCAACTTCCATGATCTCTCTGATCATATATATATATATATATATATATATATATAATGGTTACTAAAATATTTTTTTTTGTTAAAATTTTATTAAATGAAAGAACAAAACATATTTTTATTTAATATTCTTACAGTATATAATTAGATTTTTAATTCAAAATATTATTTTATTTGAGACAGAAAGAATATATAAGAACATAAAGACAATCAAATTAAAATTTTAATAAAATGTTGGATCAATGTTTATAAATTGCACATTGTTTTTTATTTTATTATCCACCATAAATTATATTAAAACCAATTAACTGATCTTCTTTATAGCATTAGTAAGCCGTATAAAATTTATTCATGGTGATAAAGTTAATTAGACTGATACATGAGTATTATACCTAGTTAAAATTAAGTATTGTAGGTCAGTAGTTTGCATCTTGCTATTTGCATTTTATGATGACCAAAATAACACAAGAAATTACTTTACACACATTAACCATTAAAGTTAATTATTTAATTTGATCAATTATATATTCTTATTTTAATAAGTTCACATTTCTATTTTTTAAATTAAAAAATTATTATAAATGGCACATTTTGGTCACTATTTGATGAGATGAGAACTAATAATAATAATAAAAAAAATATTTTAATAAAAACTAATCAAAATAAAATATTTTGTTATTAAATTATTATAAAAGAATTAAGAATACACGTACTTTCAATAAAACAAATATATTACTTAAAAAAAATTTAAAATCATATTCACTATTTTTAAAAAAATTCCAAGAAATTATACCTAAAAATAAACTTTGTTCAAGAAGGTGAACCAAATTATATGTGTCTATACCCTACATATCTCTATTAGAGATTTCCCATGCACAAAAATGCAAGTTAATTTTTTTTTAATTTTTAAAATATAATATAAAAATTAATTATTATATTTTAAAATAATAAATTAAATGATGAGATGTTTAATTTCTCATTTTTGACTTATTTTTTTCTCTCATCTCTTCACATATTTTATTTTATATTTTATATCATATAATATAGATTATAATGATTTAGAGACCTTTCAATCTTTGGTCTCTAAAACCATATATGTTAATACATATAAAATAAAATTTGAATAAAAAAAACACGTGAGAAGGTTGGTACAATTAGGGGCCTTAAGTATAATGTGATCTCAAATTTCAAGTTATTATATACTATGGTATCTTACAATGTATATCATGGCATTCATGATACTTATTTTTAGTATATTAATTGGTAAAATTTTATATGAAAATGATATAATTAAGATGTAAATGTTTAATTTTTTATACTAATCAATGTTATTTATTTATTGTAATTTCAAAATTTATCTTTATAAATTTAAATAAATTAGCTATTATATTTATTCTGTAATTATTTTAAAAAATTTATAATTAACTTTAAATTAAAAAAACTAACCATTAGTTTATGCTATTAAAATAAAATACTAATTAAATTTTAATTAATCATAGTTTAAGATAACTAAAAATACCTAACAAAATATTTTAAATAACAATTATCTAAATGACAAAAAATAAAAAATAAAACTGGGCCTATAAACATTAACATGTTTATTTTCCAAATGGTTCAGCACAAACTTCTTCTTGATTGCATCAGGTAAGAAAACGTGAGAAGAAAAATCAAGAAAAAAATGGTGATATCATTAATTTAAGTTAAAAAGTAAATAAAATATAATATAGGTAAAATTAATATATTAAAAAAAATTTCAGCCAACAATGTCATATGAAATGATACACAATATTTTTTATCTTATAGGATAATACTCATTTTGATATGATGTGATAACATCATGTTATCTCATATATCTCCGTATTATCACTTAACATTATAATACACAATTTCATCCAACCGTATTACTTAAGATAACATGGTCAATGTTACACTGTATCAAACGCTCGTCTTAAAACATGTCAAGATTGGTAAGATAAATAACTAATTGTTGCTTTTTTTAATATACAACATATTTCTTATTTTATATTAAAAAATTAAAAATTTAACATTTACTTTAATGCATATATAAAACATGTTGCATAATCTTTCATCTTGTTCGCTCTTTGTTATTTTTTTAGTTCTATGTAGCTCCATTATATTTGGAATATATATATATATATATATATATATATATATATATATATATAAACTTGAGGTATAGTTTTTATATTTTTATTATTAATTTTTTAATAAAAAATAAAATGTGTATTATTTTTACAACTCAACTTTATATGATTGAGTTTTTTTAAAAAAAATTTCACAATTTGATTAAAAAAATTAATAAAAAATTATACCTAAATCAAGTCCTTTGTATTAATGTCTTAAACTACGATAATATGCTTATTTTGTTTATGTTTCCCAAATCATTCTCTTTTTCATTATCATGCATTTTGCTTTGGATAATAATATTGCACCTGACCATTTGTAAACGATCGCCCTCTTGTATCTGGCTCGTCCAAATTTGGGCCCTGTCTAAGGAAAAGATTTCCCACATGGTTTACTTAAGTGACACCATGTGTCCAAAATTGACTTAGGCACATAAATATAACCCTACACCCTAATATTTAAGTTCACGAATTCTCTCTCATGCTCTTCGATTTCTTTGATTTGACTTTATTATTGGAGGTGCAATTAGAGAACCATCTCTTCCCGTTTGCATTCCTTCATTTAATTGCTTTCATTGTACAGGTTATTGCTGTCTCCGATGACTCTCCTTTACAACCTCCGTGATTTTGTCTGATTCATTAAGTAAATTACTCTTTTAACTTACAAAAGATACTCAAATAATGCATCCTTCACATTGTTTTTTCAAAAATATACATAAATTTTCTTGAAATTGAAAAATAATATCAAAATATCTTTTGTGATATTATTGATTTCTTCTAGTAAAAATTTAACTTCAAAATCATATTTTAAATACTTTATTTCAATGTTATATATAACATGTTAAAATTTTTAATTTTAATACATTATAAATTTTTAAAAATTGATTCTTTTATATTAGTCAAATACATAATGAATATTTGTTTTATTATCTATATTATATTAGTTTTGGAGCCTTCTTATTAGTGGTCTTTAGAATATAATTAATAATTAATAAAATATAAATAATTAATAAATATATAAAAATCCATATTTCGCAATTGTCATGACTCAATGATATAGCAAGCCCACTGCTCCCATGACTAAATGATATAAGATGACAATTATGATTGCAGCTAACGACGGAATGCAACGGGGCAGGGACATAGTGCAATAATCAAAATCGTACATGAAGAAAGTAACTGGCAAGTTTAATTGTTTTCTTAATTTACTTGTATTTTTTCTACAGAATAATATTGCAAAGATATATGCATGTGATAATACTAAATTTCGCTATTATTGAGCATCGCCACTCACGTGCCAAATTATCAAGATAGAATCTTGTCCTTGGTTATAGGTTGTCTAATGACAAGTGCTCATAATGTCATGTGTCGGTGATATATTTTTAATTTTATCTATAAATATTATCTTATTTATATGTATATTCTGTCACTTTCATAATTCATTATGTTATTACGTATTTGTATTCTTTCTGACTCAATTATCAAAAGTGTATTTAGAGGGTCTTCTCTTTTGTTCATTATTTGCTTATTCTTGGTACAGAATTTTATCATCTCTAATACTTGTTATGTTTCCTAAACGATGGGTCTGCACAAAACTAATTTATTAATATGTATGATAATTATAGAAGATAAAATTATACTCTTATGATGGGTTTACGTTATTATCACGGCATGAACCTTCTCTATAAGGGTAGATATGGATAATCTATGAATCCACTCGTTCATTGCATCTCCCTATCAATCTCCTTATCTCCATATTTATTTGCTAAACGATAAGGATGAAGCAAAAATGTGGCACCATCATTTGGCGGGCCAGTAAAAGAAATATTTACTATATTGTCCCTAGTATTAACAAAAGTTTTATTTTTATTTATAAAATAAATTAAAATTACGTGAAAAACATAAATAATAGCTTATAACGTTGACAAATAATTAGTACTACACAAAGAATACAGTTGGATGTCATTATGTAGGTCTGAAAATAATAATACCTGGAATTTGGGGTTATTAAATAGAAATAAATAAGTAAATAAATGATATATACTAAAGGTTTTGCATACATAAAAATATATATGTTTTTTTATTTTTAAGATATATGTAAAATAATAATTATATATTTTAAAATAATAAATTAAATAATAAAAAATTATTTAATTTTTTACTATTCTATTCTAACTTTACAATAATTAACTTTATTTTCTTTCTCTTATCTTTCTCTCCTCGTAATATTATATATTTTATTTTATATTTTATAATATATAATTTTAGAGACTAATGAATGACCAAAAATTCTTAGAATCATTATAATATAAAAGATAACAATAAATTATAAAAATAAAATAAAATAAAACAAACTCATATCTGCTTTACATAAATTCTTTAAATTTATTTTTCATACTATATATATATATAATTTTATCAAAAAAAATTATATATATAATGTTATTTAATTTGCTTCAACTTCCTCAATAATTTTATTATTTATATATAAATTGTTATATTTAAATAATTTTGGAAGAATAACTTGTTAATATTTTATATTATTTGTATATTTGGAGTTTACATAATTTATACTATATTATATGGTTTTAAGCCTTTTGTCTTTTTGATCTTCAAACTATATAACATATAGATTGATTATATATATATATAATATTAGTGGGCATGGGAAATTACAAGAAAGTGAGGGTGTAAAAAGTTATGAGAAAAGGTAGACGGGAATGTACTTTAGTGTAAACCAAGCCCATTAGTATAATTAATGTAAATTATATGTCTTTTTATTTTTATAAATTTATACGTAGATAAATTATTATTATTTAAAAATTGATTATTTTGAACTTTCTGAACTAAATTAATTTGAATGAGTCTGAAAATTCAAAGATTTAAGATAAACATTAATTTTTCTATTCATTTGAGTTTGGATCGAGAAAAGGTAACAATATTTTTCTTCAAATGTGGGTTTAGAGACTATAATAGTCTCTACCCATATCCTATTTTTAATCATCTTAGTAATTATAGCAATTAAAGATTTTGAGATAAAATAGGATCTTCTTTTAAGAAAAATTGTGTTTCCTTTATAAATTACTCTAGGAATCTACTTATTTTTATAAGCATAGAAGAACATCAGTTTTTTATTAGTTTGGAGGATTTTAACTCTATGGTTTGATGCGTACACATATGAAATTCATTTTGTGACGGAATTCTCTTAATTTGTGACTCAAATTTCTGTCATAAATACCTATTTCTTTTGGTGATTACAAAATTGTACATGAAATTTTTACCTTAAAGGCAATAAATCTTTACTTTTTTAATGGATACAATTTTCTCTTTATGATATTTTACCATTCGCCTATTTTTAGTCCAACAATAAAATTCTTAAATATAATTAATTGTGTATATTCACCAATTTTCATAATAATAACTTGTTCACAGAAGCACTAAAATGATAATTTATTTTGCTCTTTTCATCTCCGTCTCTTAAATCTTATTGTAGAGGAGCTTTAAGTAATTGGAGTTCAGACTAAAACTCAATCTCTCAATTATCTTTCCATGACAAAGTACAGAGATAAGATAAATTAAAAATTTACTATTCAAAATAATATATAAAAATTAGATATTTTAACATGATTTTGATATAATTTATATTAATTAATACTACTAAACAAAAAACAACTATTTTTTTTAGAGAATAAGTTTATTTATATATTTTTTAATAAAAATAAAATATATATAAAAAACCCAATTATAATAAAGTAATGAATTCTAAAAGTTACATATACTATATTTAACTATAAAAAATCCAATTAAAATCATAACCATTTTAAAATGTCTAATTTGCATATATTATTTTATTATATTATCTTTATTTTCTTCTATTAAAATTATTCTGTTGAGAGTCTTAATTAAGTTGGAGATTAAACCAAAATCCAACCATCTCTTATCTCTCTAATTTCATTAATAATTTAGACTTACGGGTATGAAGGGACTTATAAAGCACTAAATTAAAAAAAATAAATGGAGATGTGAAAATAAATGAAATTGTCACTTTGCGGTAAAAAAAAAAAAATCGAATTTTACGCTTGTCACATTCTAGCCATCGTACGTCAAATTCAAATCTTATAAATAGATTTTGGTTAAAATTTTAAAAAATTAGATTTTATATACGTTTATTTATATTTTTATTATTAAATTTTTTAATCAAATAAAATATATAAAAAAATTTAAAAGGAATCAATTATGCAATAAATAAATTATAAAAAAATTATTTACTTATTAATATTTAATTAAAAAATTTGATAATAAAAATATAAATTTTTTTCAATAAAAAATTGACATGTCACGAGAACTTGTATAAAAAGAGTCGTAAAACTATTTACGTTTTAGTTCATTAATTATAGCATTAGCATGTAACTCCTAATTCTTTTTCTTTTTTTTTTTTTTTTGGGCAAAAAATTCCTACTTCACCTGACAGTTAATTAGAGAAATGTTGATATTTACGTTTAAGAGCAATACAAACAAACTCAAGTACTGCATGTATCTTTTATTATTTCTTACTAGAAGATACGTGCGACTAGTGTCACACATGCGTTATCATCATAACCATCTTGGAAAGCAAACTAAACAACAAGCATGTATCTTGGTTTGGTCTTTCTTCCTTTCAAACCAGTCACACCGCCATGGATATATGAGACTCAGAGGCAAAGCTTCCCTTCCTTACCTTACTGAACTGCAACACTAGAGGCTCTCCATTAGTGACAACAAGGCGTTTGTAGCCATTTTTGTCTGTTTGGACTCCGATGTTGGAACAGTCATCATCATCAAGAAAATTACAGAAGACAAGCTTGTAGTATTTCTTGACAGAATCATAGGGCTTGATAAGGAACAAGGAATCACGATAAGTATCAGTATTAATATCACCAACCATCACAGGCTCAAAGTTAGACTTAGACCTTTGGATGATCCACTTGAAATCTTTGGTGCATACATTGGGTGGCATGTAAGCGAATGATATAAAATTTCTCATGGATGTTGAGATGACGGTGACGGGCCATATAAAAGCTTGAATGGTTACAGGCCATCCAGGAGTATAGGGTTCTCCTTGAATGACGGCGAGTGAGCAATTGTCGTTTTCTTCGTTCCTTATGGCAGCGGCTTGAATCAAACCAGCGCCGATAAGTGGCACTGGCAACAGATTGTATGTGCGGCCGCTTAGCAAAACATCACCGTCTGTGTCAAGCACTGGCTCAGACTCAGCGGCGGCGGCGGTGGTGAAGGCAAAGACAAGGAGCAAGAGGGATGCAAGTGACAATATTGGAGTGGTCTTCATTGTTTTGGTTGCTGTGGAAGGTTTGGTTTTTGGTGTGACTAAGTGAGACCCAAGGGCATCAATTTATAGACATGACTGGGAAAAGAAACAAAAAATTTACATAATTTATAAATGGTTAAAACGTAGAAAATTCGTCTAAATTATACATCCATATGCAGAATTTTTTTTAATTATAAAAATTGACCTCAAATTATTTTAAATTTTATAATTTGTGTAAAAAAATTTTAATTAATTTTTTATCTAAAATCTTAAAAAAATAATGATACATCAGTCAAACTAAAATATAAATTTTTTTTTTGAAGTTTAGGTCTTTTGAAAAGAATCTCTTAACCTTTATTTTTTGTGCAAAAAATTTACTTAAATAGTTTAACATGTCTACCTTTAGAGTTTTGAATGAAAAAACTAAAAAATATATTTTTGGATAAAATGTGAATTTTAAAAGAATTTTTTGTCAAATTTTCTAGTTGATAAAAATTATTTGTACATAATTTATAATTTAAAAAAATTATGTATATTTTAACCTTTGAAAATATAAAAATTTAAGTAAAAGACTAAAATGAAATAAATCAAACTAAAGAAACAAAAATAAAATCTAAGTCAAAGTTAAAAAATTAAAAATGCGATTATTTATCTATTTTATATTATATTTTAAAAATTAAGAAAAGAATATATACATTTTTATGCATGCAAAATTTTTAACAATAAATATTTCTTTTACATAATTCCCTTGATATCGTGGGGCCACATTTTTGCTTCATCCTTATCCTTTTACAAATAAATATGATATTTTTAATCTTGGTGGCAAAACGAGTGGGTTGTGTCAAAATGTGGGTAAGTCATGCATTAATGACTCAATTAATCATTTATTTTTTAAATAGGTTATAGATGACCCATGATCTATTAATTAAGGGGTCAAAATCGAACCCTCATTAACCTGTTAACCATAAATTTTATTATTTTTTAATATAATAATAAAGATAATTAACATAAAATAAAGGTTAAATTATTTATATGGTCTTTATAACTTCACACAATTATTTATATGGTCTAAATTTTTGTCAAAATTTTGATGACATGTAATAATTATACACAAGCTAAACATTATAAATTTATTTAATTCAAATTAATTTACTTATATATATTATCAAATATAAATTATATTTTATTTTATATATGTAAGTTATTTTTATATTATTATTTATTTTATCTCCTATTTGTTTTTGATATTTTTCTAAGCCAATTACTTTATTATATTTTATATGAAATAGTAATTTAAAAACTTGATTTTAAATTTTATTTTTTGAAGAATATGATTGTACTATATATTTTTATATTTTTTTAAAAATAAATTTGTCTTTTAATGGTGGTATAGGTAATCTTTTAATTATTGGAAAAATAACTAAACTCAAAATTAACTATAAGTATTTATGGCCACACACACTCAATATTACTCATGACACTTTTTCAAAAACTCCTTTTACAAAACATCATTTCAAAATAAATAAAATCCTATAATTACTTCAGAAAATTTTGCTTAATTTTCATTACTGTTTTTAAACTTTTTTTATATTTTACTTTGGGTCAATTCAATTATAGTCTTAAATTTAATTTAGTTTTTATAATTTAAAAAATTATAATTAAATTCTATAGTTTAAAATTTTTTTAATTGGGCTCAAATGAATTAAAAAATTTTAAAATCACAGATAAATGGTAGCCGCATACTTGCCATCCAATCAATCGTTGGTAAATTGAAATCACGAGCAACACGTTTTTGTCCTTTCCTCTGCATTATTGACAGACACCAGTTGGCTTCCTCACTTTTCTAGTACTTGATAATTTTTTAAATCGTTTTAATTTGAAATAAAAATAATTTTTATTATATTTTATACTAATAAAAGGAAAATATTTTAATTTTAATTTTTGACACATAATTGAATTTTTCATATATCATCTTTATATTTATTTTATTAATTAATTAATTTACACTACATTGTTTAATTTTAAAATTTACATTCTTTTGTTCTCTCCAACTATATTATTTATAACACAAATATATTGAAAAGTTATGAGTTATAGAATGAAAAGTTATTAGAGAAGAAATTATGAGAAATTAAGTTGTTTAACTCTTGTTGAGTTTGTTTATCTCGGGTAGTCTTCGAATGAAGTTTCGACGAGCTTTGGTGATGTCTGGATTTGTAAGGCATGAAGGATCAAAGCTACAATGGGGTTGGAGTCTCCATTTGTGAATTTTGATAATAAAGTCAAATATGATAAATAAGAAGAAGAAAGGAGGGAGAGACATAGTGTTTGAGAGAGTGTGATAGAAGAGTCGAGTGAAAAAAGAGAGTTTGAGACCATATCATTTGAGACCACCAAATGATATGATCTTTGAGACCATCAAACCCACATTAAAATTTTTCATTTATATTCTTATGTCATTTTCTTTAATCATAACATAAGAACTTCACACTTTAATACCATTAACTATCCTGTTTAGTTTAGCATTTTCAAGAATCAATTTGAATACCATATTTTCACATCTTCATACTATCATCATATGTATAAAGTAAATATTTAACTATTTCATCTTTTCCCTCAAGTTATGGGTCAACAAAGATTAATCTTAGCCTCTTTTCTGACTATACAGTAAATATATACACATAGTGACTAATATTCAGGTTTATAGAGTCTTACACTTAAAACAAAATATCATCCAAGTATAAACCATTCACCCTTTACTTCTTTAAGTCTTTCATAGGGTTGCCTTAGTTTAAACAATAACCTCTAACAAATGCAGATCATTTAAAAGGGAAAATAGATATATTTTATAAAGAAATCTGTATAAGAAACACTAAATGACCATCCCATACTAGGCACTCAATGTTCAACCTAAATTTAGTTCGTCCCTATAAGCATATAACCAAATAGCCAATTCACATCAAGTAGAAAAGAATTTACATTATACCTTTCAAACATACACATGCAATATCTATATACTCATATAATCAATTTCATCACACATTTCTCATTTCACAAAGTAAATTTCATTTAAATCAAGCAGTGCATAATATCATTTCTAAATAGGGAAGTGTAGATTACTCTACCTTTCATCGTTGCTCCTATATAGACCAAGACTTTCCTCTTTTACCTTTGAATTATGCTCATAGATCGTTTCCCAAGAAACCATTTAAGTGTTACATAAATTCCCTTTCAATCATGATTCCTTACAATGAAATTCCTATTTTCTATTTCTATTCATTCATCAAAGGTTCATTGGACTTTGAAATTCACAGAAAAATATCAATCTTTGCAATTTAATCCCTAAACTTCAATTGATTCTTTTGCAATGATTTCCTTCCAGTTTCTACTTCTATACACTCAAGAGTCTTAATTGAGTTAAAGATTATAGAGATACATCAAATTTTGAAATTTTACTTCATATCAAACATTTTCAAAATTTGCAATTTAGTCCTTATTTTTCAATTTATGGTTTTCATTATTTTTCTCTAATCTATCCCTTCAATTCATCCCTAATAACATCCTAAAAGTTAGAAATTGAAGAAAAAGTAATTAATTCAGAGTATTTCAATGTATACCATTAGTTTTGAAAAGTTATAGTTTAGTTCTTGAATTTTTCTTGGCTTTTTTTGGCAACTAACAGCGGCGACAAGGGCAGCTGAGGTGACAGAGAGGACCGACAGACCTCCAGCAACCCAACCCAAGTGCTCACCGGTGACCAACGGCACAAAACTGACCAGATTGACACTATTTTTTAGAATCACGATAGATGGAGAAAATGCTATTTTTCGACACTGTGGTGGTTCGGCGAGGCTCCTGGCGGCATCGATAGAAGCCCTGCAGTTTGGCAAACTTCTGCAACACAGTGGAACAGTGACGCGCAGCAGTGTGATGGATTAACGGTGGCCAGGAAGTGTGAAGGTGATGAAGACGCGAGAGAGAGCGGGAGTGAGCAAGAGAGAGAGAGAGAGTGAAATGGGAGGAAAAATGAAAAAAATTGAGTTTTAAAGTTTTTAAGGGTATTTTGGTCTTTTTTCACTTTGCCTTAAATAAATTTTGGATATATTTTCTGATTTAGGCAAGAATTTAGGATAATATGAAAGGGATTTAGAAATTTTTAAGCTATCATAAGCCTTTGAAGATTATTTATAAGGTTCCTCAAGGCAGATAAAAATTTTTCTATTAGATATAATTTTA
Organism: Senna siamea; assembly: GCA_031216115.1. Taxonomy (NCBI): domain Eukaryota; kingdom Viridiplantae; phylum Streptophyta; class Magnoliopsida; order Fabales; family Fabaceae; genus Senna; species Senna siamea. The sequence goes on along the minus strand of CM062354.1, from coordinate 30,922,708 downwards.
TTCCGAAAAATTCTCAAATTTAAGTTATGACCAAAAAAAATTTTCTTAATCATCTCCGATCAATATTTTAAGGTTTCTAAATATTTTATCCCAATTATTTAATTTTAAACTGAGTTGTTACAAAGTGATGTTGTCCAAGACTGATTTATTAAGTAAATTACTCTTTTAACTTACAAAGATACTCAAATTATGCATCCTTCACATTTTTTTTTTCAAAAATATACATAAATTTTCTTGAAATTGAAAAATAATATCAAAATATCTTTTTGTGATATGATTGATTTCTTCTAGTAAAAATTTAACATTCAAAAATATATTTTAAATACTTTATTTCAGTGTTATATATAACATGTTAAAATTTTTAATTCTAATTCACTATAAATTTAAAAAATTGATTCTTTTATATTAATCAAATGCATAATGAATATTTGTTTTATTATCTATATTATATTAGTTCTGGAGTCTTCTTATTAGTGGTCTTTAGAATATAATTAATAATTAATAAAATATAAATAATTAATAATTTAAAATTAATAAATATATAAAAATCCATATTTCGCATTAGTGGGATTGTCATGACTCAATGATATAGCAAGCCTACTGCCCCCGTGACTAAATGGTATAAGATGACAGTTATGATTGCAGCTAACGACGGAATGCAACGGTAACGAAGTGTGGCAGGGACATAGTGCAATAATCAAAATCGTACATGACGAAAGTAAATGGTAAGTTTAATTGCTTTCTTAATTTACTTGTATTTTTTTTTTTTTTTTACAGAACAATATTGCAATGATGTATGCATGTGATGATACTAAATTTGGCCATTATTGAGGTTCATCACTCATGTGCTAAATTATCAAGATAGAGTCTTGTTCTCAGTTATAATTTGTAATGACAAGTGTTCACTGAATGTCACGTGTCGATAACATATATTTGGTCTCATTTACATGCTTCTACTAACTCAATTATCAAAGGTTCATTTAGAAAGTCTTCTCTTCTGTTCAATCTTTTTTTATTCTTGGTATAGAATTCTACCATCTTTGGTACCTCTCACGATAGGTCAGTACCAAACTCTACTCTTATGATGGGTTTACGTTATTATCACGGCATGAACCTTCTCTGTAAGGGTAGATATGGATAATCTATGAATCCACTCGTTCATTTCGTCTCCCTATCAATCTCCTTATCTCCATATTTATTTGCTAAACGATCGATAAGAATGAAGCAAAAATGTGGCACACATCATTTGGCGGGTAAGTAAAAGAAATATTTACTATATTGTCCGCAGTATTAACAAAAGTATTATTTTTATTTATAAAATAAATTAAAATTACGTCAAAAACATAAATAATAGCTTATAACATTGACAAATAATTAGTACTACACAAAAAATAGAGTTGGATGTCACTATGTAGGTCTGAAACCTTATCCGTATATACCTTCATATATCTACGTGACACAAAACTGTAGTTTTTGTCCTTAAACAATATGAAATTAAAAAAAGTTGCGGAGTTATATTTTTTATATATTTGAAAAACAATTAATTTAAGATCCTTCAAAGTGTTAATCTATTTCATTAATAATTATTTTTCGATCATATTTGTCCTTTATTTTTTAATCCTTTTTGTCCTTTTAAAGAATCATGACGAAAATAACATTTAAAAAATTAATTATTTTGAACTTTCTGAACTAAATTGATTTGAATATGAGTATGAAAATTCAAAGATTTAAGATAAACATTAGTTTTTCTATTCATTTGAGTTTGGATCCAGAAATGTAATAATATTTTTCTTCAAATTTGGGTTTAGAGACTATAATAATCTCTACCCCTACCCTATTTTTAATCATCTTAGTAATTATAGAAATTAAAGATTTTGAGATAAAATAGGATCTTCTTTTAAAAAAAAATTGTGTTTCCTTTATAAATTACTCTAGGAATCTACTTATTTTTATAAGCATAGAAGAACATCAATTTTTTATTAGTTTGGAGGATTTTAACTCTATGGTTTGATGAGTTTCTCTCACTTCAGAGGTCCAGCCTTGTCGTATCAATCGAGAGATGCATTTGATGAAAATTCTCATTACATATAATTTACCTACAACAAAAATTTTGTTTTGAGCTGACCGTTCTCAAGAGAGATATATATATATATATATATATATATATATATATATATATTATAACTGAACAGAATTACAATTTTAGTGAATACCATGCAGGGAATATGGGAAAAGGAAAGTTAGGCCTATATGTGCTGGATATATTTTAAGACGAGCGCGCGCGCGTGTATATATATATGTCGACACGAAAAGAAATGTATAAACATAATCAAACTAAACAAGCGTACACATATGAAATTCATTTTGTGATGGAATTCTCTTAATTTTTGACTCAAATTTCTGTCATAAATACCTATTTCTTTTGGTGATTACAAAATTGTACATGAAATTTTTACCTTGAAGCCAATAAATCTTATTTTTTTAATCTTATTTTGCATATATTATTTTATTATATAATCTTCATTTTCTTCTCTTGAAATTGTTCTGTTGAGAGTCTTAAGTTGGAGATTAAACCAAAATCCAACCATCTCTTATCTCTCTATAACACCCTATCATTATCAATCCGCAGACTCAACATTTAATCGTCGTATCATTAATTTCATTAATAATTTAGACTTACGGGTATGAGGGGACCACATTATTAACTATTTAATATATAAAGCACTAACTTAAAAAAAAAAAAAATCTCATATGTGAAGACTAAAATGAGGTTTTAACACATACATGTCATCAAAATCGACAACCCATCGTCTATCTGTCGCGCCACTCTTACGGCTGCATCTCCATCGTTTTCAGTATTTTATGTCGATTGTAATAAATTAATGTATTTTTATATCAATTATATATATTCTATCAATTCTGATGTAGAAAGTCCAGTATTTTATGTGGATAGTAATAAATTAATGTATTTTTTTTTTTGGGCGAAAAATTCCCACTTCGACAGTTAATTAGAGAAATGTAGATATTTACTTTTAAGAGCAATACTAACAGACCCAAGTACTGCATGTATCTTTTATTATTTCTTACTAGAAGATACGTGCGACTAGTGTCACATGCGTTATCATGATAACCATCTTGGAAAGCAAACTAAACAACAAGCATGTATCTTGGTTTGGTCTTTCTTCCTTTCAAACCAGTCACACCGCCATGGATATATGAGACTCAGAGGCAAAGCTGCCCTTCCTTACCTTACTGAACTGCAACACTAGAGGCTCTCCATCAGTGACAACAAGACGATTGTAGCCATTGTTGTCTGTTTGGACTCCGATGTTGGAACAGTCATCATCATCAAGAATATTACAGGAGACAAGCTTGTAGTGTTTCTTGACAGAATCATAGGGCTTGATTAGGAACAAGGAATCATGAAAATTATCAATATTAATATCACCAATCATCACAGGCTCAAGGTTAGACTTTGACCTTTGGATGATCCAGTAGGAATCTTTGGTGCATACATTGGGTGGTATGTAAGCGAATGATATATGATTTCTCATGGATGTTGAGATGACAGGCATGGGCCTTATAAAAGCTTGAATGGTTACAGGCCATCCAGGAGTATAGGGTTTTCCTTGAATGACGGCGAGTGAGCAATCGTCGCTCTGTTCGTTCCTTATGGCGGCGGCTTGAATCAAACCAGCGCCGATAAGTGGCACTGGCAACAGATTGTATGTGTGGCCGCTTAGCAAAACATCACCGTCTGTGTCAAGCACTAGCTCAGGCTCAGCGGCGGCGGCGGTGGTGAAGGCAAAGAGAAGGAACAAGAGGGATGCAAGTGATAATAATGGAGTGGTCTTCATTGCTTTGGTTGCTGTGGAAGGTCTGCTGGTTTTTGGTGTGAGTAAATGAGACCCAGGGACAGCAATTTATAGACATGATTTGGAAAGGAAAAACAAATTTACATAATTTATAAATGGTTAAAACGTAGAAAATTCGTCTAAATAATACGTCCATATGCGAAAATTTTTTTTAATTATAAAAATTCACCTCCAATTATTTTAAATTTTATAATTTGTGTAAAAAAAGTTTAGTTAATTTTTTATCTAAAATTTTAAAAAAATAATTATACATCAGTAAAATTAAATCATACTATAATATAAAAAATTTCATTAAAATTTAAGTCTTTTGAAAAGAATCTCTTAAACTTTATTTTTTGTGCAAAAAAATTACTTAAATAGTTTAATGTGCCTACTTTTAGGGTTTTGAATAAAAAAATTTAAAAATATATTTTTTGGATAAATTTTTAATTTTAAAAAATTTTTATGTCAAAATTTATAATTAATAAAAATTATTTATACATAATTTATAGTTTAAAAAAATTATATATATTTTAATCTTTGTAAATATAAAAATTTAAGTAAATGGCTAAAATAAAATCAATCAAATTAAAAAAATAAAAATAAATTTTAAATCAAAGTTAAGAAAATACGACTATTTATCTATTTTATATTATATTTTAAAAATTAAAAAAAATACATACATTTTTATGCACACAAAATTTTTAATAATAAATATTTCTTTTACATACTTCCCTTAATAACGTGGGGCCACATTTTTGCTTCATCCTTATCCTTTTACAAATAAATAAGGCATTTTTAAACTTGGTGGCAAAATGGGTGGGTTGTCTCAAATGTGGGTAGGTCATTAATGATTCAATTTATCGTTTATTTTTTAAATGAGTTATAGATGACCCATGATCTATTAATTAAGTTAAAATTAACTCTTCATTAACTTATTAACTATAAATTTTATTATTTTTTAATATAATAATAAAGATAATTAACATAAAATAAAGGTTAAATTATTTATATAGTTTTTATAACTTCACACAACTATTTATATGGTCAAAATTTTTGTCAAAATTTTGATGACATAATAATTATACACAAGCCAAACATTATAAATTTATTTAATTTAAATTAATTTACTTATATTACCAAATATAAATTTTATTTTATTTTATATATGTAAGTTATTTTTATATTATTATTTATTTTATCTCCTATTTGTTTTTGATATTTTTCTAAACCAATTACTTTATTATATTTTATATGAAATAGTAATTTAAAAACCTAATTTTAAATTTTATTTTTTGAAGAATATGATTGTACTATATATTTTTATAATTTTTAAAAAATAATTTTGTCTTTTAATGGTGTTATAGGTAATCTTTTAATTATTGAAAAAATAACTAAACTCAAAATTAACTATAAGTATTTATGGCCACACACACTCAATATTACTCATGACACTTTTTCAAAAACTCCTTTTACAAAACATCATTTCAAAATAAATAAAATCCTATAATTACTTCAGAAAATTTTGCTTAATTTTCATTACTGTTTTTAAAACTTTTTTTATTTTTTACTTTGGGTCAATTTAATTATAGTCTTAAATTTAATTTAGTTTTTATAATTTAAAAAATTATAATTAAATTCTATAGTTTAAAATTTTTTTAATTGGGCTCAACTGAATTAAAAAAATTTTAAAATCACAGATAAATGGTAGCCGCATACTTGCCATCCAATCAATCGTTGGTAAATTGAAATCACAAGCAACACGTTTTTGTCCTTTCCTCTGCATTATTGACAGACACCAGTTGGCTTCCTCACTTTTCTAGTACTTGATAATTTTTTAAATTATTTTAATTTGAAATAAAAATAATTTTTATTATATTTTATACTAATAAAAGGAAAATATTTTAATTTTAATTTTTGACACATAATTGAATTTTTCATATATCATCTTTATATTTATTTTATTAATTAATTAATTTACACTACATTGTTTAATTTTAAAATTTACATTCTTTTGTTCTCTCCAACTATATTATTTATAACACAAATATATTGAAAAGTTATGAGTTATTAGAGAAGAAATTATGAGAAATTAAGTTGTTTAACTCTTGTTGAGTTTGTTTATCTCGGCTAGTCTTCGAATGAAGTTTCGACGAGCTTTGGTGATGTCTGGATTTGTAAGGCATGAAGGATCAAAGCTACAATGGGGTTGGAGTCTCCATTTGTGAATTTTGATAATAAAGTCAAATATGATAAATAAGAAGAAGAAAGGAGGGAGAGACATAGTGTTTGAGAGAGTGTGATAATAAAGTCAAATATATTTATTTTAATTTATTTAATTTATTAATTAATTTATACTACATTGTTTAATTTTAAACTCTACATTCTTTGTTCTCTCCACCTATATTATTTATAAAACAAATATATTGAAAAGTTATGAGTTATAGAATGAAAAGTTATTAGAGAAGAAGTTACGAGAAATTAAGTTGTTTAACTTCTATTGAGGTTGTTTATTTTGGATAGTCTTCGAATGTGGTTTCAACGAACTTTGGTGATGTCTGGGTTCGTAAGGCACGAAGGATCAAAGCTACAATGAGATTAGAGTTTCCATTTGTGAATTTTGATGGTCAAGTCAAATATGACAAATAAGAAGAAGAAAAGAGAGAGAGAGAGAGAGTGTTTGCGAGAGTCTGACAGAAGAGTGAAGTGGAAGTAGATATGTTTTACTTGGAAAAAGAGAGTTTTTATGTCTTACGTCTAGAGGATAAGATAATAATTTTACTTTATTGAGTGGAACTCCAATATAAGCATGGAGCACACTGACTCGATCTAAAATATTTTCGAACAACTTCTTTCTTATATTTAAAAAAATTTAACATGTCCACTGGTACAAATTAAACCCATTAGTATAATATATTATCTTAAAATTAATAATGTAAGGACTTTAAAATAAAATATAATAATATGAATAATATTATTTATTTTTTAATAACAAAGAATCTACATTTTCTAAAAATATTTTTCTTGTTAAAACTACACGTCTTGTCCAATACTTCTTTTTAAAAATTTTGGGTACACTTTTATTATAAAATTTTTTAATAAAAAAATTAGTATTTGAGAGATTTATATAATTTATCATTTTCATAATTAATTTTTTAAAACATTTTTAAAATATTTTGTTTTATTAAAAAAATTAATAATAAAGAAATATAAAATTTTATTTAAGTTTAACTCTACTAAAAATTTAAGTTGTTATGGAAATATAGCTAAAACATAGTTTCTTTTCACTGAAAGTTGTTAATTATTATAATTACGGATACCTCTCACTTTTTGTATATACAATATTATATAAACATGTTTTTTAAATATATTTTAAAATTTATTATAACTACTATAATATAAATATTAATAAACACATTTATTATATTTTTTTTTCATACTACATTTTATACCACTCAGCCCACAAAAGGAAAATAAAAATAATAAGCAGAAATTAATTCACCGCAATCCCACGATAATGTGTAAATTAATGATAATGGAGAATTCGGAGGGTCAATTTATAGAGCTATACCATGAAGAGAGCATATTCAACTAAAAGATGCTTCAGATATTGTAATTTTTTTTGAAGGATTTTGTGTGAAAATATGACTAAATATGAAATTTGAACTTGAGTCCCCACATATGCAGGACCAGTACGTAGCATTAATTTTGTGAAGCGTGGATTCTTCACCTTCAATCCCAAACGTCAAGGTAGTTAAATGCTCCATGATGCATGGCTTATTGTCATCCTTGAAAAATCATTCTATCATACAAGAGACAGATAAAATTTTTGAAACATGGAAGAGATAAAGAAAAAAAATTTAACAATGTCAATTTCTAGTAGCCACGTCCACGTGACCAATTAATAATATTTTTACCTTTTCAAGCATAAAATAATGTCTTACTGTAATTAATATTCTAGAGATGATTTGTTGGCCATTAATTAATGACATTAAATAATATATTTTATAATATAAGATATAAAAATATAAAATATAAAGATATGAGAGTGAAAAATAAAAATAATGAAAAATTATAAGAAATAAGTGAATTAAATAATTTTTATTATTTAATTAATTATTATTTTGTATTATATCTTTAAAATTAAAAGAAATGACGTCCATATTTGTACATGATAAACATCTTTAATGAACCATTTTTGTTGTTGCTGATAAAGAACAAAACCACTCACATTAATTTCCAACTGAGAAGTCTTTTTCCAACATCAATAATTAACGTTTGGCCAAAAAAAAATCAATAATTAACTACATATGAAGGGACCACCTATATCTTTTTGTCAATTATACTATCAATTCATGTATTTTTTGCAAATTTTAAAATAATCAAAAGATTCTCAAATACTTGTCTTTGCTATGAATCCAAAAATATGTTTTGAGAAAAAAAAAACGTGTCAATTTCGGGAAATGACAAAATAAATAAATAAAACTACAGAAAGTATATGACAGAATTTCTTTAATTTATTTGTCACAAATTGTTTATAATAAAAAAATGTTAATATTTAACATCTAATAATATTTTAAATTAGATTATTTTTAATAAAAAAAATACAACTATCAATTATTGTGATGAGTGAATTTTCATTCTTTACACGTGACTTAAAAATATTTTTAAAATATTCATAAATTTTTTGGATGCATGCATATAATATTATAATTAATTACACAATAAATTAATAAAAATTTAATAAAATTTTTGCTTTAAATTAATTTGAATATGTGATTCAATTAATATATTCATTTTAATAAATTTTTATTTTACTAGTCATTATATTCTAAATTTGTGGTCCCATAGTTTGGAGTCTTATTCTGTCTTCAATCCATCACAGATCTAAGAAATATTTTTTTTTTCATCTAAAATCTATCACAAGCCAAAGATAGAATTGTTTTTCATATCTTACTATTGATGAGAAAAGAGAATAATATAAAACAAATTTGCTTATTTTGAAAATTTTTTTCAAAAATACAAATTAGAAAATTTTCAGAAATAACTTTTACCATGGTTTATGACTCATTTGGGATTACTTTTAAAATTTGTTTATTTTCAAATAATTTTTTTTATCCAAATGACATTTTAGGAAAAGTTTTATGTGAGATAAACAATTTGTGTTTGGCTATTTTGTATATAAAAAATTATTTTTTATTGTTAAATTATAAAAAAAGGACATGTTTACATGACAAAAATTAATATATTTTTTGTCCGTTTGTAATTTAATTTGTCGTCATTTCGTAAAGAAAGGAAATGAAAAGGATGATATGATAAACTTGTAGTTTTACAGGGACAAAAGCATATATTAATTGTTTTTAAAAATATAATATAAAAAATAATTATTTTATTTTAAAATAATAAATTAAATATTAAAAATTTATTTAATTCTCTATTTTTTATTATTTTTATTGTGCATTTTAATTTTTTATTTTTGAAATATAATATAAAAATAATAATAATTTTTAAAATAATAAATTAAATAATTAAATATTATTTAAATCTCAATTAAAATATTATTTTAGTTCCATATAATTTTTTATAATCTAATTTATGATAATTTGATTTGTTAATCGACTAGCATCTAGCACATCAATTTAATTCGGATATCTACGTGAATGTTTCTCATAGAAATGTGGGATGGGTGCTTTGACTTGTTATGCTGCTTAGAGCATTAGGAATTAGTTCCCTGCTAGTCATCAAATATACCATTTACCACATGTATTATTGATAAGAACAATTTTACCCTTTTGCCCTTGTTGTGTCGGCTCTCACTTTATAAAATCGAGAGGACGATTTAGTTTAAGTAGCCTATATTATAAATGCAATTGATTTATTATAACAAGAAATAGAAAGGTTTACTTTGTTATAAATATTTTCTATCATTGAAGTAATATTTTTATACAGAATATATACTAGTGGCTTGACAGACATGATTTCTTTAATTTATTCTTATTTAAATTAAAGGTAATTTCAACAAATTCATATCCTGGTCATTAGGAATCTTACACCTTGAATATTAAATATAGGTTATCAGGAGTTGAGTTGAGTAAAAAAGATATTAATTTTTTATAATATAAAGAATTAATATTTAAATATTTATTAAGAGAGATATTTATATTTAATGTTTAATAATATTTTAAATAAAATTATTTATAATAAAAAAATATATGTGATAAATATATATAAACTTTATACGTTTATTTTAGACTTGGATGCTTTATCCATCTTCAGACTTGCTTGTTTCCGGGGAATGAAAATTGGACATTTTGACATGGTTCAGAAATTAACTTACCCTAATATTACGAGTGAACAAGAAATAATCATTTTTCTTGGAGAACTAAGCTCAAGTACATTATCTATATTTTTGTTATCATATTTTCTGATAAAAAAAAAACTCAATTACAAAGTGATAACTTATAAAAATCACATATATATATATCATTTGGTTAAATATTTTTGTGGTCTCATCAATTTATAGTTAATTTTTATAATTTAACAAATTTATTATTCAACCCCTACCCTTAATTGTTTTTCAATATTTATATGCTAATTATTATGTATTATCTCAACATTTTGAATTTACATAATTCAAGTCAATTCATATTACTTAAAATAAATTTCATTTCATGTCACATGCCAAAGTTCTTTTACATCATTTTTATTTTTTCTTCTTTTTGTTAAAACAATTATGCATATATATAGTTTTAAAATCGTATGTATTATAACAAAATTTAATATAATTTTAATAAAAATTTAATAACAAAAACTAAATTAATTTTTTTCAGAATTATAGAGACTCATTTACAAATTAAATTATAAGGGCAAAAATCAAAATTAAGTAAAACTATAAGGACTATAAGAATAATTTAATTTAATTTTTTAATTCATTTTATAGATACTTTACAAATTAATTTTTTTATCAAATAATTATTTAATTTTTAAATATACATTTTCACTTAGTTTGATTTCTAAAAGATATAATTTTTTATTTTGGTCTTTAAAAGTTTAATTTTCTTTTAATTTAGTTATTGAAAGATCAATTTTTTATAAATTTGATCTTTCAACTATTTTATTAATTGAAGGACCAAATTCATTACAAATTGATCTTTTAAAAATTAAATTGTAGTATTTTCATTTTGGGATTAAATTAAAAAAATAAGAATGTTTTAAAACTAAATTATTAATTTAATTTATTTAAAATATATGTTACGTGCGCATATATATATGAAGACAAGAATAATGCTTCATACTTATGTTAAAAAATAATTAAGTATGTAATGAAAAGAGAGGAAAGTGAGAAAGTAAAAAGAACAAAAAATTAGAATAGAATAATAAAGGATTAACAACTTTTTATTGTTAAATTAATTATTTTTTAAAATATGATAATTACATATTATTTTATATTATATTTTAAAATTAAAAAAAATTTATACATAGGAAATTTCTAATAATAAATATTTCTTTTACATATTTACCTTGATATCTTATTGGGGCTACATTTTGCTTCATCCTTATCCTTTTACGAATAAATATGGCATTTTTAAACTTTTAAGGGAGAGAAATGAACGAGTGGATTGTAAAATCATTTATAAATATAAAAATTAAAATATTTATTTTTTAATGTTAAAAATTTAAAAAGTAAATTAGACTAACCTCCTTTCACGTTTAATGAAATTACACTTTTCTTTAAGTTTAAAAAATTATGGTCAGTAACTTTAAAATTTGATACAATATTATATAAATTAAATTTATTTTTTTAATAATATTAAAGTATTATATTAATTATTTATATTATTTCAAAAATAATAAAAATTTCAATTTTTTTATTGTTACATTAAATATTTCACATTAAAATTCATTGTAAATTTAATTAGACTTATGGTTGTATTAAAAACAAAATCAAAGTTTTATTTTGGACAAATTTTTTTTATTGATAGAAAATAAGTTGAAAGAGAGATAAGTTCGAGTTTTTAAACTAAAAAAATTATAAGTATAATTTAACTAAATTTCAAAAAAATATTGATTTAATTTTTCTGATCAAATTTAAAAATCTATATTTTTAGGGAAACTTTTTTTAAAAATTTCTTTCAACAGTTATAGATCATCTACAAATGATAATTTGTTGATAAACCATTTATTTAATTTTTGAAATATACATGTTCACTTAGTTTCGTTTCTAAAAGATAAATCTTTTTAATTTGACCTTTAAAAAAATAATTTATTAATTTAATCATTGAAATATCAATCTTTTATTAATTTGATCTTTTAATTACTGAGGTCGATAGGAATTACATTAACTAGTTGTTGCTTAGTGCTACATCATTGTGTTAGTTAACTTGTCATATATTTATTAAATAAAAATTAAATTAATTAAAAAAATAATCTATAAAAAATTAAATTAAAATATTTTACTTTTTAACAACTAAATTAAAAGAATATATATATTTTAACTAAATTATTAATTTATTTAAAATATATGTCACATAGTACATAGGGCCCAATATCATCGGCTATCATTAATGTTTTGTTAGGTAATTTAATTTATTTTTTGAAAAAATATATTATTTAATTGTAATTCCTAATTATATGTTAAAATTTTGTAAAAAAATATTTTTAAAATTGTTATTAAACATTTTTATGTTATAATTTTTTATTATAAAATTTATAATAATAATATACTATTTTATATTATATTTCAAAAATTAAAAAAATAAATTTTTATGCATGCGAAGTATTAAATAAATATCTCTTTTACATTACTTACCCGGATGTCATGGGGCCACATTTTTGCTTCATCCTTATCCTTTTACAAATGAATATGGCATCTTCAAACTTTAGAAAGGAGACAAATGAATGAGTGGCAGCGGATTGATAGATTTTTTTAATAAAAATTTAATAACCGAAAATATTAGTAACCTTTTTTAATTAAGTTTTTTATTTTAAACAATTGCAAACAAAGTAATAATACGTTAGTATTATTAAGCCATATTAAAATATAAATTTTTTTTATAATTTATGTATTTTACACAAAATTTTTTAAATTTTACGCAAAAAAAAATCTTAAAGTAATATGTCTACTCTAAGAGTTTTAAATAAAGAAATTATTAAAATTTTTTAAAATAAATTATGAATTTTGACAAAATTTTATGTTAATTTTTATAGTTAAGATAATTATTTATATATATTCTATAATTTAGAGAAGTTATATTGTAACATTTATAAATATAAAAATTTAAAAGTTATTTTTTAAATATTAAATATTTAAAATAATTGATTTTTTATTCATAGTAAAAAATTGAGCATTGAACTATTAAATTAAGATATTTAAAATATATATTTTTTAAATTAAATTATTAATTTACTTTAATTTATTTAAAGTATATATGTCACGTGTATCTATGAAAATAAGGATAAGGTTTCAGACCTACCACAACGCAGTGTAAACCTAATACATAGTCTCCAACATCATAGGTTATCATTATGTGTTGTTCGGTAAATTTTTTTAAAAGAAAATTATAATTTAATTTTAATTCATAAGAAAATTATATTTTAAAATTTAAACAAAATTATTTACTTACAAAACTATTTAAAAAATGCTATTAAAATTTTTTAGTCCTGTCGAAAATATAGTAAATATTTCTTGTACGGGCTTACCCTGATATAAAATAGAGTGCCCTTCATTCTTTGGCTTGCTATGCAGGGTTTTAATTTTCTACTTTTGGTTTTTGGTGTGAGTAAATGAGATCCAACTATATCAATTTATGGAGATGATTGGAAAATGTTAAAAAAAGAAACTTTAAATCATTTATAAATATAAAAGTTAACAGATTTATTTTTTTAATGTTAACAATTTAAAAATATGCACTAACCTCATTTTCACGTTTAATGAAATTACACTTCCCTTTTAAGTTTAAAAACTCATTCTCAATATTTTTAAAATTTGATATAATATTACACAAATTAAATATATTTTTTAATTTATTTTTTGTTAATAAAAGATAAAATCATATTTTGTGTCTTCTTATATAGACAAAATATACATTCTGCCTACTAACTAAATGAAAGCTTCAAAGGAGAGTAGCATAGGGAGGCTTCATGTTGGCATAGTTCCATAGCATAAGTGACAAAGTATGTTTAATAATAAATATGGCTAAATTTCCTTTTATCAATGCAATATGTAAGTCAAAAAGTGTGGACTACCAAGAAATTATCACAACATTCATTATTTTTCATGTGATAAGTGTAAATCAGTTAAAAAAGAGATAAATGCAATTTTTTAAAATAACAAATTATAAATATAATCTAACTAAATTTCAGAAAAAGATTGATATAATTTACTCGAATTTAACAATCTATATTTGTAAGGCAGAGTTTTTTTTTTGAATTATTTTATAGATACTTTAAAAATTAATTTTTTATAAAATAATTATTTAATTTTTAAAATATACATGTTCACTTAGTTTGATTTCTAAAAGATGTAATTTTTTATTTTGGTCCTTAAAAAATAAATTTTCTTTTAATTCAATTATTGAAAGATCAATTTTTTATAAAATTGATCCTTCAACTATTGTGATTGATAAAAAATTAATTAGCATGTATTGGTTAGTGCTTAATCAATGTATCACTTAATTTTTTTTATCTATTTTATTAATTAAAGGATCAAATTAATTACAAATTAATCTTTTAAACACTACAAGAAAAAAATGTTTTTGTGGCGCTTAATTAGCGGCGCTTCACTAAAAGCGTTGCTAATGTAACAATATAGCGACGGTTAAAGAGGCGCCAGGAAAGTTATTTATTTCCTGGCGCCTGATGAGCATATGATGGCGCTTAAAGTGCCGTAAAAATTAACGTGAAATAATTTTAGATTTTTTTAATTTCGCGGTGCTTAATAGGCGTCGCTAAAATTTTAAAATTTTATTTTAGTGGCGCCTTGAAAGCGTCGTTACTATTTTAAAATATTTTTGAATCTTAGCGGCGCTTACAGGCGTCGCTAAAATTTCAAAATTTTATTTTAGTGGCGCCTTGAAAGCACCGTATCATTTTAAATTATTTTTAAATTTTAGTGGCGCTTATAGGCGCCGCTAAAATTTTAAAATTTTTTTAGTGGTGCCTTGAGAGTGTAGTATTATTTCAAATTTTTTTGAATTTTAGCGGCGCTTGTAGGCGCCGCTAAAATTTTAAAATTTTATTTTTGAATTTTAGCGGCGCTTATAAGCGCCACTAAATTGTTTTCGCAGCGCTTCATTAAAGGCGCCATAAAATTTCTTCATTTTGTGGAGCCTGAAAGCGCCGCTATACCCAAAAAAATATTTCCTTTCGTCTTAGCGCGTTATTTTTCCTCCTGAAGTCTATAAAGAGCGCCTAGAAGCTTCATTTTCTCCCATTTCCCTCCCTTTGAAGCATTGGTGAGATCTGGTTCGAGTTGCAACCTTCGCAGTCGCTCGCTCTCCATTCTCGTTCAGCCTTCGCGTTGACTCATCCAGCATCCTTGTTCAGTAAGTTTTCGTTTCTCCATTTCTTCATTTGAGTTATTGATTTGGTTGGGATTTCGATTTGGGGCTCGATTTGTTGGTGGGGTTCATCCTATGTGTGAATTATAAGTTGATGGGAGGGTTTGCTTTTGGTTTTGGGTTTCCATTTGTTTGAGGGTTTGTATTTTTTGGTTCTCCATTTGGATTCTCTCTATTCTGGTGGATTGCTCAGTTTTGCATCCATAGTATTTAATATGTTTAAGTAGATGGAATTGGTTTCTTGTATTCTATTACTTTCAAACATTTGATGATATTGTGTTGGTTTTCAAATATAAAATGCTAACAATACTCGAATGAAAAATATGCTTTCAGTACTAAGAAATATGTTCAAGTATAATTAGCAACCTATATTAAATAGTTAAATGGAATATTTGATAATTAAATGGATATATAGCACAGTCCCACCACTTGGTCCACCTGAGCCGACACTTTGATTTTTATTATGTCAACCTACACTTTTTCTAATTCTAATTTTACATGTATGATAAAATTAACACTTAAATCTAAAACTTTTATGAGAATGTCATGTCTTGAAAAAATATTACAAAGATGTCATGGGTTAAAAAAATATTATGACAAATAAATATATAATAAATATTATGTATACAATTCAATTGTTAGAATTATTATTTTATGAAATTAAGGACTCTAAAATTACATAAATATATCAATTCAAATATTTATTTTAATATTTATTTTTTTAGCTAAAATATTTATTTTCTTTGTTTCATTTAAGTTATAAAAAATTTGTTAATCCTTTCAGGCATCTGATGTAAATAATGTATAGCCTTCAGTTGAACCTCACTTATCGGCAGGAGAAGATCCCACTCAGTAGATGGGGTATTACATATTTTGATATTGAGTGTAGTAATTAAATATATATTATAAAATCTTATGTATCAAAATTTGGCCTATGAAAATTTAAGGTACTGACTTGTTATTAATTATTTTAAATTATAATTAGGAATTGCATATATTACATTTATGTTATTTTGAACATGATCATTTGATGCAATCGAGATACCATTTTGAATGTATCATATGTTGAATTTATATTATTTGATGTTATTTAAATCATACTTGCATTTTGAAAGTTTAACGAATAATAATTTTAAAAATTTTACTTCAATTAGAGTTTAAAGGGTATTAGGAACAATCAAATACAAAAAAAAATTATATACATGCATGAAATAGCCTTAAATTTTGGTGAAATGGAGTAGAAATATAGATTAAATTAATTCTGTCAAAAAAATAGCGGCGCTTCAAGGCGACACTATTATTAAATTCAAAAATATAGCGGCGCTTCAAAGGTGACGCTATTATTTCAAAAAAAATTTTACATGAAAAACATAGCGACGCTTGAAAAGAACTGCTAAATTCATAAAAAAATTCAACCTAATTAATAGCGGCGCTTCTCAAGCGCCGTGAAATGCATAAAAAAAATCTCATTAAAAGCGTCACAAAATTATTGCGGCGCTTATCAAGCGTCATAATTTAAAATCCTAACACAAATTTTCGCGACTGCACAGAAGCGCCGCTAAAGGTTGTCCCGACACCCATAATAGCGGCACTTATGGAAGCGCCATGAATATGTTTTAGCGGTGCTTGAAGCGTCGCTAAATGGTCACTTAAAGCACCGCTATTTCTTTTATTTTTTGTAGTAAAAAATTAAAGTAAAATATTTTTATTTTCAGGGACTAAATTAAAAAATAAGTATGTTTTTAAACTAAATTATAAGTAAAAAGAACAAAAAATTAAAATATAATATTAAAAATTAAAAAAAATTGTATGCATAGGAAATCTCTAAAATTTATCTTTTACATATTATTATAATTAATGCTCTGAAATCTTCTTTAACTTGTAGACTATATATATATATATATATATATATATATATATATATATATATATATATATATATATATTAAATCTTCTTTAACTTGTATATCAATTTTTTTAATTAACTCAAAGACAATAGAAACATTGATTGTCAATAAAAAAAATTACTATTAAATACAATAAAATGTTTTATGTTATAATTTTTTATTATAAAATTTATAATAATTATGTACTATTTTATATTATATTTAAAAATTAAAAAAATAAATTTTTATGCGTGCGAAGTATTAAATAAATATCTTTTTTACATTATTTACCCTGATGCCATGGGGCCACATTTTGCTTTATCCTTATCCTTTTACAAATGAATATATGGCATCTTTAAACTTTAGAAAGGAGATAAATGAATGAGTGGCAGCGGATTGATTTTTTTTTAATAAAAATTTAAAAACCGAAAATATTAGCAACCTTATTTTATAGGCATATTGTAAAGTCTTTCTTGATATCCCTTTTTTATTATTAACTCAAAGAGAATAGAAACATTGTTTGCAGTGAAAAATAATATTTATTTGGAGAAATTTTCACTATTAATTAAATGCACTAAATTTTTTTATGTTTTAATTTATAATTCATTTTGTTTAAAATAAATATAATTTAACCATGCAAAAGTTGAATACTCAATATTAATGTGTCTCCAATATATTCCAGTTTTATTTATTTAATTTCTTCCTTGTTAATGGGACCATTGCATATATATATATATATATATATATAGAGAGAGAGAGAGAGAGAGAGAGAGGATATTATTATAATTCAAGAAAATATATAAATAATTTAAATAATTAATTTTTTTAATAAAAATTATTTAAATTATTTTTTCAATTTATCACTAACTGGATTTTTTATAAATTTTATTTTTATTGGAGAATATAATAACAATAATATAAGTATACTTAAGTCTAGTTCTTTAAGAAAAATGGATTTTTCTTGTCAACTGTATTAAGATCACTTAAAATCATAACCATATTAAAGCATTAATAATTCAGACTCACCGGTATGAGGGGACCACATTATTAACTATTTATTATACAAAGCACTAAATTAAAAAAAATCTCACATGCGAAGGACTAAAATGAGCTTTTAATATATATACAAGTCATCAAAATCGACAACCCATCGTCTATCTGCCGCGCCACTCTTACGGCTGCATGCATCTCCATCGTTTTCAGTATTTTATGTCGATTGTAATAATAATTATATATATTCTATCAATTCTGATATAGAAAGTCCAGTATTTTATGTGGATAGTAATAAATCAATGTATTTTATACAATTTTAAAATAATCAAAAGATTCCCAACTACTTGTCTTGCTATGATCCAAAAATATGTTTTGAGAAAGAAAAAACGTGTCAACTTAATTGGAAAAATAACAAAATAAATAAAAATATGTTTAGTTCATTAATTATAGCTTTAGCATGTAACTCCTACTTCTTTTTCTTTTGGGCCAAAAATTCCTACTTCACTTGGCAGTTAATTAGAGAAATGTAGATATTTACTTTTAAGAGCAATACAAACAAACCCAAGTGCTGCATGTATCTTTTATTATTTCTTACTAGAAGATACGTGAGACTAGTGTCACACATGCGTTATCATCATAACCATTTGGAAAGCAAACTAAACAACAAGCATGCATCTTGGTTTGGTCTTTCTTCCTTTCAAACCAGTCACACCGCCATGGATATATGAGACTCAGAGGCAAAGCTTCCCTTCCTTACCTTACTGAACTGCAACACTAGAGGCTCTCCATCAGTGGCAACAAGACGATTGTAGCCATTGTTGTCTGTTTGGACTCCGATGTTGGAACAGTCATCATCATCAAGAATATTACAGGAGACAAGCTTGTAGTGTTTCTTGACAGAATCATAGGGCTTGATAAGGAACAAGGAATCATGATAAGTATCAGGATTAATATCACCAATCATCACAGGCCCAAAGTTAGACTTTGACCTTTGGATGATCCAGTAGGAATCTTTGGTGCATACATTGGGTGGTATGTAAGCGAATGATATAATATTTCTCATGGATGTTGAGATGACTTGGACGGGCCATATAAAAGCTGAAATGGTTACAGGCCATCCAGGAGTATAGGGTTTTCCTTGAATGACGGCGAGTGAGCAATTGTCGTTTTCTTTGTTCCTTATGGCAGCGGCTTGAATCAAACCAGCGCCGATAAGTGGCACTGGCAACAGATTGTATGTGTGGCCGCTTAGCAAAACATCACCGTCTGTGTCAAGCACTAGCTCAGACTCAGCGGCGGCGGCGGCGGTGGTGAAGGCAAAGACAAGGAGCAAGAGGGATGCAAGTGACAATATTGGAGTGGTCTTCATTGTTTTGGTTGCTGTGGAAGGTTTGGTTTTTGGTGTGACTAAGTGAGACCCAAGGGCATCAATTTATAGACATGACTGGGAAAAGAAAAAAAAAAATTACATAATTTATAAATGGTTAAAACGTAGAAAATTCGTCTAAATTATACATCCATATGCAGAATTTTTTTTAATTATAAAAATTGACCTCAAATTATTTTAAATTTTATAATTTTTCTAAAAAAATTTCAGTTAATTTTTTATTCAAAATCCTAAAAAAATAATAATACATCAATAAAATTAAATTATATCAAAATATCAAAAATTTCGTTAAAGTTTAGGTCTTTCGAAAAGAATCTCTTAAACTTTTTTTTTTTTTACAAAAAAATTACTTAAATAGATTAACATGTTTACCGCTATGATTTTGAATGAAAAAAATTAAAAAATATATTTTTTGGATAAATTTTAAATTTTTAAAAAATTTTGTTTAAATTTTATAATTGATGAAAATTATTTATACATAATTTAAAAAAATTATATATTTTTTAATCTTTACAAATATAAAAATTTAATTTATTTTTTAATGTTTAACATTTGAATTAATTAACATTTCATAAATTCTGTCACTCAAATTTATTTAAAATATGTGTCACGTGCGTGTTTATATGAAAATGAGGATAAGGTTTCAGACTTACCACAAAACAGTGTAAACGCAGTAGATAGTATCCAATGTCATAGGTTATCATTTTGTCTTGTTAGGTAATTTAATTTTTAAAATTTAAATAAAAATTATTTACTTACAAAACTATTTAAAAAAGGCCATTAATTAAACTTTTTTAAGAAATTCCGACAATATAGTTAATATTTCTTTTACTTACTTTCCCTGACATAAAAAATAGAGTTGTCTTCATTGTTTTTTTTTTTTTTTTTTCTATGGAAGGTTTTAATTTGCTGCTGTTTGTTTGGTTCTTGGTGTGAGTATATGAGACCTGAGGACATCAATTTATAGATCAATGATTGAAAAATATTGAATAAAAAGAAACTTTAAATCATTTATAAATACGAA
The DNA here is from genome assembly GCA_031216115.1 of Senna siamea. NCBI lineage: Eukaryota > Viridiplantae > Streptophyta > Magnoliopsida > Fabales > Fabaceae > Senna > Senna siamea. The sequence continues at coordinate 30,902,006 of CM062354.1, read as the reverse complement.
AATTAAAATATTTATCTTTTTTTTTATGTTAAAAATTTAAAAAGTAAATTGGACTAACCTCCTTTCACGTTTAATAAAATTACACTTCTCTTTAAGTTTAAAAAAATTATAGTCAATACTTGATACAATATTATACAAATTAAATGTATATTTTTTAATTTAGTTTTTAAAAATAAAAATAACACACTACATTAATTATATGTTTTAATTCAGAATTAATAAAATTATTCAATTTTTTTATTTTTACATTAAGAATTTCACATTAAAATTAAATTTAGTGTAAATGTAATTAGACTTATTGTTGTATCAAAATAAAATCAAAGTTTTATTTTGCATTACTTTTTTTATTGATATAAAAAAAGAGTTGGAAGAGGTAAGTGCAATTTTTTAAACTATAGAAAATTATAAGTATAATTTAACTAAATTTTAAAAAAAGATTGATATAATTTACTGATCAAATTTAAAAATCCACATTCATAAGGCTTTTTTTTTAAAAACAAAATTCTTTCGACACTTACGTATGCTTTACAAATGATAATTTGTTGATAAAATAATTATTTAATCTAATATGTTTCACGTGTATTGATGAAAATAACGATAAGGACTCAGATCACCTACCACAAAAGCAGTGTTAGTGTAAACCTAGTTACGAAGTATCAAATATCATAGGTTATCATTATGTTTTTTAGGTAATTTAAATTTTTAAAAAAAATTAAAATTTAATTTTGATTCATAGTAAAATTATATTTTATAATTTAAACAAAAATTATTTTGTTAAAAATTATTTTAAAATGCTATTAATTATTAAACTTTTTTTAGTGCGGCCGACAATATAGTAAATATTTGGTTTTGCATACTTACTGTGGTATAATTAAAAGATTTTTTTTAATGTTAAAAATTTAGAGTAAATTTGCTCTGTCGTCCTTTCCCGTCTGATCAAATTACACTTCTCTTTACATTTAAAAAATTATACTTGATAAGTTTGAAGTTTGATACAATATGATATAAATTAAATATATTTTATAATTTATTGTTTAAATAAAATTAACATATTATATTAATTATATGATAGATTAACACATCCTACTGTATTCTGTGTTGTACGTACGACAGTTCCAATATCATAGGTTACCATTTATGTTTTGTTAGGTAATTTAATTTAATTTTTTAAAAATATATTATTTAATTTTAATTCATAATTATTTTTTAAAACTAAAAAAAATATTTACTCATAAAAATATTTAAAAAATTCTATTAAACTTGTTTTTATTAGTACTATTGACAATATATATATGTATTATAATTAGTGATGTCTTTTAATTAGTGATATCATAAATTATATATAATATAATATAAAATATAAAATAAAATATGTAATAAAAAAAGAAGTGAAAAGAGAGAAAATAAAGTAGTTGATTGTTAATTAACTTCTCTCATTATTTAATTTATTATTTAAAATTTAATAAATATTATTTTATATTATATTTTAAAAATTAAATAAAAAATATCATATATATTTGTGTATGCAAAACTTTTAGTATATTATAATAACTTTAAGATCTTTTAATCAAATTATATATTATATAATATAAAATATGAAATAAAATATATGATAGAAAGAGAAGAGAAAGTTAGAAAATAAAAATAATGATAAGTTAAAAAAGAATAATAAAAATTTAATAATTTTTATTATTAAATTTATTATTTTAAAACTTAATAATTACATATTATTTTATGGGCAAAATAGTATACTTTTAATTCCATAATTTTGATTCAGGTTTTATTTTTGTCCTTTTAAGATTAATTTGTTTCACTTTAGTTCTTTAATTAACTTTAAAAAATCAATTCAAATTTTTCTAATTTCTAATATCGTTAATTTAATAAACAAAAGATCTTGAGTTTGAGCCAATTTTAATATTTTTATGTTTACTATTACCAAAATTATCCCTCTATTAACCTTAAATGTAAATAAAAAATAACAAATTTGGATATAATACAACTTTTTAATTTAGATTTGATAAGTACTTAATTTCAAATTGAGAGTTTAAATTTTAAAATTTATTAATTTTGTACATGTAAAATTAATAAATTAACAATATTGACAATTATATAACATTGTTGTTATTTTTTGTTAAGTAATTAATGTTGTTAGGGAGTAAAAAAATTGATTAATTTTTTAAAATTAAAGGAGTAAATAAAATCAATCAAATTGAAAAGATAAAAATAAAATTTAAGTTAAAGTTAAGAGACTAAGTATGATTATTTTTTTATTTTATATTATATTTTAAAAATTAAAAAAAATACATATATTTTTGTGTATGTAAAATCTCTAATAATAAATATTTTTTTTACATACTTCCCTTAATATGGTGCGGCCACATTTTTGCTTGATCCCTATCCTTTTACAAATAAATATGGCATTTCTAAACTTGGTGGCGAAATGGGTGGGTTGTGTCAAATGTGGGTAGGTCATTAATGATTTAATTAATCATTTATTTTTTAAATGAGTTATAGATGACCCATAATTTATTAATTAAAGGTCAAAATCAACTCCTCATTAACCTATTAACTGTAAATTTTATTATTTTTTAATATAATAATAAAAATAATTAATATAAAATAAAGGTTAAATTATTTATATAATCTTTATAACTTCACACAATTATTTACATCGTCTAATTTTTTGTCAAAATTTGATGACATATGCTAATTATATACAATCTAAACATTATCAATTTATTTAATTCAAATCAATTTACTTCTATTATCAAATATAAAATTTATTTTATTTATATTTGATAATAAATTAAATCAATTTTATTTTTACATTATTATTTTTTTCATCTCCTCTTTTTTTTTCATATTTTTCTAAACCAATTACTTTATTATATTTTATATGAAATAGTAATTTAAGAACTTGATTTTAAATTTTATTTTTTGAAGAATATGATTGTACTATATATTTTTATATTTTTTAAAAAATAAAGTTTTCTTTTAATGGTGGTATAGATAATCTTTTAATTATTGAAAAAATAACTGAACTCAAAATTAACTATAAGTATTTATAGCCACACACACTCAATATTAATCATAGCACTTTTTTAAAAACTCCTTTTACAAAACATCATTTCAAAATAAATAAAATCCTATAATTACTTTAAAAAATTTGCTTAATTTTCATTACTTTTTTTATATTTTACTTTGGGTCAATTTAATTATAGTCTTAAATTTAATTGAGTTTTTATAATTTAAAAAATTATAATTAAATTCTATAGTTTAAAAATTTTTAAATTGGGCTCAACTGAATTAAAAAATTTTAAAATCACAGATAAATGGTAGCCGCATACTTGCCATCCAATCTATCGTTGGTAAATTGAAATCACAAGCAACACGTTTTTGTCCTTTCCTCTGCATTATTGACACACACACTAGTTGGCTTCCTCACTTTTCTAGAACTTGATAATTTTTTAAATTGTTTTAATTTGAAATAAAAATAATAATTTTTATTATATTTTATACTAATAAGGAACATATTTAAATTTTAATTTTTGACACATAATTGAATTTTTCATATATTATCTTTATATTTATTTTAATTTATTAATTAATTTATACTACATTGTTTAATTTTAAACTTTACATTCCTTTGTTCTCTCCAACTATATTATTCATAAAACAAATACATTGAAAAGTTATGAGTTATAGAATGAAAAGTTATTAGAGAAGAAATTAGGAGAAATTAAGTTGTTTAACTTCTGTCAAGGTTGTTTATCTCTGGTAGTCTTCAAATGAGATTTCGACAAGCTTTGGTGATGTCTGGATTTGTAAGTTATGAAAGATCAAAGCTACAATGGGGTTGGAGTCTCCATTTATGAATTTTGATGGTAAAGTCAAATATGATAAACAAGAAAAAGAAAGGAGGGAGAGACAGAGAGCATTTGAGAGAGTGTAATAGAAGAGTCGTGTGGAAGTAGATATGTTTTATTTGAAAAAAGAGAGTTTTTATGTCTTAAATTTAGAGGATAGTATAATAATTTTACCTTACTGAGTCGAACTCCAATACAAGTATGGAACGAACCAATCCGGTTCAGAATATTTTTCGACAACTTTTTTTATAATTAAAAAACTTTAACATGCGCATTGGTACAAATTTAAAATACAAATTTTAATAAATTTTCATTAATTTATTGTATAATTAATTATTATATTAGATATGCATGAATCCAAAAATTTATGTATTTTAAAAATATTTTGGAGTCACGTGAAAATAATGAGAAATTAAGATGTAGCTAAGCCACTCATCACAGGAATAAGATTCTTGGTAATTTAGCTTTTTTTTCTTAACTTCTTTTAATAAGTACTTCGCCCTTCTAACGCTATTTTTATGAAATATAATAAAAATGTTCAATATATGTTACGTCTACATTTTATTCGTTTAAAAAATTATTATCATTTTTATTTTGTTAAAAAATGAAATTTAAACTTCAGTCCCCACATATGCAGGAGCAGTACGTGGCCAATTAATCATATTTTAACCCTTTTCAAGCATAAAATAATGTCTTACTGTAAATAATATTCTGGAGATAATTTGTTGGCCATTAATTATGACACCATATACAAATAAGATATCTTTTATATATATATATATATGTGTGTGTGTGTGTGTGTATAAATATATATATATATATATATATATGTTATGACTTATTAACGTGAATTAAGTTAGACAGAAAAAATTAGTCATTTAGTGAATTAAAATTTAAATATGTATTAAAAAAATATTCACGTTTTATTTTTGGAAATATCTCAAAATGCATGTCTAAAGGAAAATATTTGTGTGAAAAACAAAAAAAGAAAGTTATGAGTTTTTTTAGTTACTTTCTTGTTTTTAAATAATTTTTTTAAGGTCTTAATGCATTTTTTAGTTTCATTAATTTCATAAAAGTTTTGATTTTATTTTTATATTTTTTAAAATGGTCTAATGTTATCTTATTTATCATATATATATATTATAATAATAACTCTGAATTTAATTTTACAAAATAATATATTTTATAATATAAAATATAAGGATATGAGAGAAAAAATATAAAAATAATAGAAAAATAACAAAAAATTGTTGCGTAAAGGACAAGTCGCGCAAGGCCGAAGGCAAAATCCGAACGCGACATAGGCGAAATCTGAAAAATTCAGAGATGAAATTTGTCACGAATTTTAACGCCAGTGATAGAAAAGATGAGAGGAGAGAAAGAGAGGAGGAAGAAAGAGAAAAAATTAAAATGCCCCTGCTACACTTAAATATATTTGTCTATATAGAGTCAATGGGATTTGATATAGTTTTTATTGTTAATTTTTATATAAAAAATTTAATAAAATATTACTTAATTTTAAAAATTTAAAAAATTTTTTTATTAAATTTTATACCTTAAGGGTTCTCTGTAAAAGATACAAATTTTAATAGATTTTATGTATTTTAACTTTTTTAATTTTGTTTCTAACATTTTTTTTATGATTAATTCTGTCTTAGAATCTTCAATTAAAATATTAATTTTATCACATGACCTAACATCATCTAAATTATAATTTTTAGATTGAATCAATTATTAAAATAATAAAGAGTCTAGTTCATTGAGTCATTGGTCTGACTGCTAAGTTATTAAATAATTTGTTAAACTGATAAAATAAATAAAATTTAAATTTTTATTGTAAATTTACTTGTCCGATTAAATAAAAAATAAATCATAAGCAATCAAAATAGAGAAAATAATAATTTATATTAAGTGACAAAGTATGTTGAATAATAAATATGGCTATATGTCCTTTCATCAATGCAATATGTGAGTCAAAAAGTGTGGGTTACTAAGAAATTATCACAACATTCATTTTTCATGTGGTAAATGTAAAATTTTCATTTCCATAAAATGCTTGTCTTCAGTCAAATTTTATGGTGAGGAAAAGTCAATTTTTTTAGGTAAAATTTGCAGCCATATGCAACAAATAATAGGACCCCAAATTTAGGATAGTGACTAATTAACATAATTAAAAGATTTTTAGTGTGTATATATATATAGTATAAAATTAATTAGTAAAAAATTAATTAAAATTTATTAAAATAAGTATATTAATGAATTACATTAATTTAAAACACAAATGTTAATAAAATTGTATTAATTTATTGCGTAATTAATTAGTAAACTATGTGCATGCATCCAAAAAATTAACGGATATTTTAAAAAGATTTTGCAGTCACGTGAAAATAATGACAAACTAAGGATGTCCTCGTCAAACTAAGAATATTATTTTTATACTTAATTATTAATTTATTTAAAGTATGTGTCATGTGGATACATGAAGATAAGGTTTCAGACCTACGACAAAGCAATGGAAACCTACGCATGCGCAGTACTGGTGACAAAGTGGTCAACACATCCAATTGCATTCTGTGTAGTACATAGTCTCCAATATCATACGTTATCATGTATGTTTTGTTAGGTAATTTAATTTATTTTTTTAAAAAATATATTATTTAATTTTAATTCATAATTATGTTTTAAAATTGTTTTAAAATTTAATTATTTATAAAAATATTAAAAAATTGTGTAGTACATAGTACCCATTACCATGGGCCACATTTTTGCTTCATCCTTATCCTTTTACAAATAAATATGGCATTCTTAAACTGAATGGAGCATTTTGTACACAACGTTGACGTGTCTCCAATACAATATTCCAATTTTATTTATTTACTTTTGTCCTTGTTAATGGGACCATTGCGTGTGTGTGTATATAGTATTATTATAATCTATAAAATCAACCATTTTTGTTGTTGTCGATAAAGAACAAAAACAACTCATTAATTTCCAACTGGTAAATCTTTTTCCATCACCAATAATGTAGCTCGTTCATGCATATAGTGACCACAAAATGATACCTTTGGTACATTTTGGCATTTGTGTGTCTAGCTATGGCGGGGACCATCTATTTCTTTATATCAATTATATATATTCTATCAGTTCTGATATAGAAAGTCCAGTATTTTACGTGGATAGTAATAAATTAATGTATTTTATACAATTTTAAAATAATCAAAATATTCTCAAATACTTGTCTTTGCTATAAATCCAAAAATATGTAGAGAAAAAAAACTCGTGTCAATTTGGAAAAAATGACAAAATAAATAAGTAAAACTAAAGAAAGTATATGCAGCTGGGGTAAGTGTGGTCACAATATTTTTAATTTAACAGAATAAAAATAAATAAATAGAAATGTGATAAGTTGGATGCAGGATTTGTATCAAAATATTTATTTTTTAATTATTTTTAAAATATCATATTTTTATTTGAATTTATAAAATATTTTATTTTATTTTGTAGCAGAGGCAATTCGCTAATATTAATAGTGAATTGTGTTTAAAAACTACGCAAATTAATTCTTTGTAAGAATGAATTTATGGTCAATAATTTCTTGTTAAATTCGCTCATAACATTAATAAATTTTGTAAGAAAAATTTGTTATTGCCTCCTTCACTTACGAAATTTTATTTTAATTTTTTTAATATGTTACGCTTCTTAAAATAGTATAACACATTGATATATTTAACGTGTTATGATATTTTAGAAAGTATAACAAATTATATAAAAATATTTAATTTTGACATGTGTTGTTAAACATAAAGACTTCATAAAATAAATAAATAAATATGATGTATGTTTTATACAAGAAAGTGATACAAGCTAAATAAACTTTAAAAAAAATATTTGAAGTTGATCTTAACTTTCTCTATTTTATTTTAAAATTATATCTATTTTAAAAAAATTGATAAATATAAATAAAAAGATATCATCAATAGTATATTTTTTTAAAATTAAAACAAATATCATAAATAATTAAAACATAAAAAATTTCAGTCATATTTTATTAAATAAAATTTGTGTTAGGTAAATTTAATTTTTTTACATATAAGTTTATTTATTTTAGTTATTATAAAAAATAATATAAAAAATAGGAAAAAATATTAAAAAAATATAAAATAAGTTAAGATTAGTTGTAATATAGTGTAAGATAAATATATCAGAAAAATTATTTATTTTGTTGTTTTTTCTAAACCAATATGCTTTTTTTTTATATCTATTAATTTTTTAATAAACATTTATTTATTAATTTAATTTTTTTTATTTTTTGTTAAATATATATATTTATCTATTACAATATTTTTTAACAATATATTTTTTGAAGAATATAAATTTGTTTTTTTGTTATTTTAAATTATTTAATGCTTATAATATTTTTTTTAGTTAATAAAATATTGTTGAAATTTTTTATATATTTAATTATTTATGATATTTGTTTTAATTTTGTAAATAATTTTTTTTGAAAATTTGATGATATTTTTTAAATTTATATTAAAAAAATTTTTTTATAAAAAAATATTAAAATTAACAAATCAATGCTATATCGAACCACTAAGGTCTGTTTCTTTGTCGACCAAGAGATGAGATTACTATTTAAGAACAAATAAATACTGGAGACAAATCTTTTATCATTAACATCACTTTTTTAATTTACATCACTGTAACCAATAAAATCTAACTGAGATTAAGGTTGTATTATTATGTCATAATTCGCAATAAGCTTGAGATGTCATAGAATTTTTTTAACTACTAATGACGGTAAAGAGATTTGTGTATAACTTGACATACTTTGTTGACACTAAAAATAATTTCTGGTCCAATGATTGTTGCATATGGAAGAGCCTCCGACAATTAATCTATGCAAATATGGATCTTGCATCTCATCAAGACCATATTTGGATACTTTTTCAGTGCAAATAAACTTTTAATTTTATACAAGTTGATTTTCTTAAATTTGAGTAAGTGTTTGGATAAAAATATTAATAAAAGAGTATATAATGTACAAACTAAAAATTCTAAAAAATCTTTTGTCAACTTTTGAAGTTAACGAGAATAAGATTTTTTTTTGTAATTTAGCCTTGTTTTTTGGTTAACTTCTTTTAATAAATACTTCCCCCTTCTGATTCTATTTTTATGAAATATACAAATATTAAATTTTCTTAATAATAAAAATGTTCAATATATGTTACGTCTGCATTTTATTCGTTTAAAAAATTATTATCATTTTTATTTTTTCAGAAAATGAAATTTAAACTTGAGTCCCCACATATGCAGGGGCAGTACGTAGCATTAATTTTGTGAAGCGTGGATTCTTCACCTTCAATCCCAAACGACAAGATAATTGAATGGTCCATGATGCATGACTTATTGTCACCCTTGAAAAATCATTCCATCAAACAAGAGACAGATAAGATTTTTGAAAAATAAATTTAACAGTATGTCTTTATTAGTGTTATTTTTTTATGACTCTTATTTTATAAACTTCATCTCTTTTTATCAGTTTAAAAGATCCATAAGCGTCACCCTCTTTGGTCCACCACACTCTCAATTTCTAGTAGCCACGTCCACGTGACCAATTAATAATATTTTTACCTTTTCAAGAATAAAATAATGTCTTACTGCAAATAATATTAATAACCTAGTGAATTAAAATTTAAATATGTATTAAAAAATATTCACATTTAATTTTTGACAATATCTTAAAATGCATGTTTAAAGAAGAATATTTGTGTGAAAAACAAAAAAAGAAATTTGAGTTTTTTTAGTTACTTTCTTGTTTTTAAATAATTTTTTTAAGGTCTTAATGCATTTTTAGTTTCATTAGTTTCATAAAAGTTTTGATTTGATTTTTATATTTTCTAAAATGGTCTAATGTTATCTTGTTTATCATATATATATATATATTATAATAATAACTCTGGATTTAGTTTTATAAAATAATATATTTTATGATATAAAATATAAGGATATGAGAGAGAAAATATAAAGATAATGAAAAGTTATAAGCAATAAATGAATTAAATAACTTTTCATTATTTAATTTTTTATTTTAACATTATAATAATAATTATTTTGTATTAAATTTTAAAAATTAAAAGAAATGACACGCATATTTGTACAAGATAAACATCTTTAATGAACCATTTTTCTTGTTGCTGATAAAGAAAAAATCCACTCACATTAATTTCCAATTGAGAAGTATTTTTCCAACATCAATAATTAACGATTGGCCAAAAAAAAAAAATTCAGTAATTAACACATACCATCCAACAATGTAGTTCGTTCATATACAGACTGACCGGAAAATGATACTTTTGGTAGATTTTGGTGTCTAACTACGTATGCAGGGACCATCTATATCTTTTTATCACTTATATTCTATCAATTCTGATATAGAGAAAGTCCAGTATTTTATGTGGATAGTAATAAATTAATGTATTTTATTTATAATTCAATAAGTTTAAAATAAATTTAATTTAACCATGCAAAAGTTGAATCCTCTGAAGGATATTTATAATCTAAAAGATCAGAAACAAGATTTTACATTGTGGTCCTCTTCATTGTTTACTACCATGCTGCTATGGAGGTTTCTTAAGTGAGAAATTGGACCACAAATTAAATTAGTGACTGATGAACATATATAATTGAAAGATATTTGGCGTATATATATAAATAAGTATTTATAGTATGAGATTAATTAGTAAAAATTTATTAAAATGTTTATATTAATTAATGAATCACAATCATTTAAAACACAAATTTAATAATTTTTTTAATTAATTTATTGTGTAATTAATTATTAGATTATATGCATGCATCCACAAACTTACGGATATTTAAAAATTATTTTGGAGTCGCTAGAAAAAGACTTGACACAAAAAAGTCTTCAAATTGATCTAATGTATGTGACACGTGTATGAAAGTAAGGATAAGGCTTTCAGATCATCTACTACAATGCAGTGTAAACCGAGTATATAGTATATATCCAATATACTAGGTTATCTTATAATTTAATTTTAATTGATAATAAAATTATATTTTAAAATTTAAACAAAATTTATTTACTCAGAAAAAAATTTAAAAAATGATTTTAAATTATTTAAAATTTAAACTGTTGTTTGCTATGGAAGGTTTTAATTTGCTGCTTTTTGTTTGGTTCTCGGTGTGTAAATGAGAGCCAAGGACATCAATTTATAAACATAAAAATTAAAGATAAGAGTGCTTACCCTGATATCAAAATAGAGTAAATGAGACCTAACTACATCAATTTATTGAGATGATTGGAAAATGTTAAAAAAAGATACTTTAAATCATTTATAAATATAAAAGTTAACAGATTTATTTTTTTAATGTTAACAATTTAAAAATAAATTGCAATAACCTCTTTTTCAAGTTTAATGAAATTACACTTCCCTTTTAAGTTTAAAAAATCATACTCAATACTTGTAAGGTTTGATATAGTATTACAAAAATTAAACATATTTTTTAATTTATTTTTTGTTAATAATAAAGAAATATAAAATTGTATTTAAGTTTAACTCTACTAAAAATTTAAGTCGTTATGGAAAGATAGCTAAAATATAGTTTCTTTTCACTGAAAGTTGTTAATTATTATAATTACGTATACCTATCACTTTTTATATATACAATATTATATAAACATGTTTTTTTAAAATATATTTTAAAATTTATTAGAACTACTATAATATAAATATTAATAAACACATTTATTATATAATTTTTTCAAAATACTAAATACTTCTCTCTTATATTACATTTTATACCACTCAGTCCACAAAAGGAAAATAAAAATAATAAGCAGAAATTAATTCACTGAAATCCCACGATAATGTGTAAATTAATGATAATGGAGAATTCGGAGGGTCAATTTATAGAGCTATACCATGAAGAGAGCATATTCGACTAAAAGATGCTTCAGATATTGTAATTTTTTTTGAAGGATTTTGTGTGAAAATATGACATGAATATATGACTAAATATGAAATTTGAACTTGAGTCCCCACATATGCAGGAACAGTACGTAGCATTAATTTTGTGAAGCGTGGATTCTTCACCTTCAATCCCAAACGTCAAGATAGTTAAATGCTCCATGATGCATGGCTTATTGTCACCCTTGAAAAATTATTCTATCATACAAGAGACAGATAAAATTTTTGAAACATGGAAGAGATAAAGAAAAAAAATTTAACAATTTCAATTTCTAGTAGCCACGTCCACGTGACCAATTAATAATATTTTTACCTTTTCAAGCATAAAATAATGTCTTACTGTAATTAATATTCTAGAGATAATTTTTTGGCCATTAATTAATGACATTAAATAATATATTTTATAATATAAGATATAAAAATATAAAATATAAAGATATGAGAGTGAAAAATAAAAATAATGAAAAATTATAAGAAATAAGTGAATTAGATAATTTTTATTATTTAATTAATTATTTTAAAATTATAATAATAATTATGTTGTATTATATCTTAAAAATTAAAAGAAATGACGTCCATATTTGTACATGATAAACATCTTTAATGAACCATTTTTGTTGTTGCTGATAAAGAACAAAACCACTCACATTAATTTCCAACTGAGAAGCCTTTTTCCAACATCAATAATTAACGTTTGGCCCAAAAAAATCAATAATTAAGTACATATGAAGGGACCACCTATATCTTTTCATCAATTATATTCTATGAATTCTGATATAGAAAGTCCAGTATTTTATGTGGATAGTAATAAATTCATGTATTTTATGCAAATTTTAAAATAATCAAAAGATTCTCTAATACTTGTCTTTGCTATGAATCCAAAAATATGTTTTGAGAAAAAAAAACGTGTCAATTTCGGGAAATGACAAAATAAATAAATAAAACTACAGAAAGTATATGACAGAATTTCTTTAATTTATTTGTCACAAATTTTTTTATAATAAAAAATTTTAATATTTAACATCTAATAATATTTTAAATTAGATTATTTTTAATAAAAAAAAATAAAACTATCAATTCTTGTGACTTAAAAATATTTTTAAAATATCCATAAATTTTTTTTGATGCATGCATATAATATTATAATTAATTACACAATAAATTAATAAAAATTTAATAAAATTTTTGCTTTAAATTAATTTGAATATGTCATTCAATTAATATATTCATTTTAATAAATTTTTATTTTACTAGTCATTATATTCTAAATTTGTGGTCCCATAGTTTAGAGTCTTATTCTATCTTCAATCCATCACAGATCTAAGAAGTATTTTTTTTCGTCTAAAATCTGTCACGAACCAAAGATATGATGGAATTGTTTTTCATATCTTACTATTTATGAAAAAAGAGAATAATATAAAACAAATTTTCTTATTTTGAAAACTTTTTTCAAAAATAAAAATTAGAAAATTTTCAGAAATAACTTTTACCATGGTTTATGGCTCATTTGGGATTACTTTTAAAATTTGTTTATTTAAATAATTTTTTTTCAAATGACATTTTAGGAAAAGTTTTATGTGAGATAAAAAATTTGTGTTTAGCTATTTTGTATATAAAAAAGTATTTTTTATTGTTAAATTATAAAAAAAGATATGTTTATTGGATATTTTATGGACTTATATATATATTAAATAAATAATTGTATATCAATTACTATCATAAGAAAAAGGTCTAACTTAAATTAAAAGTAATCTGATTTGGTTTAATATTAATGGGCTTAAATTATAAGTATGAGCTTATATGTATAGATATCCTAATTATAATTTTTAATTTTATGATGGGCTAAATTATAAATAAAGAATCTTAATTCAATTATTTAATTAGAGTTATGATCTCTAAATTATAATTACAGTTCTTTTCTGATATTCCATCATCAGATAAGAGAAAAATTCTATTCTTATAAATTTGTGTTTATTAATTTAGAAGACCAATAACTGCAAGACTGAAGAACAATTATGAATTCAGGTATGTTTTCATATCTAATATATCTTCTTGATGATTTGACATAAATAATATTTTAAATTTAATATAATTTATATATTCAAAATATTTTTTTCAACAATTGATATTAGAGCCAATTTCATGTTGAATCATTAGGAATTAAAATCAAAATAATGTAAATTAAGAGTAAAGAAATCTTCAATTTTGCGGCATTTAGAATTTGATTGATTTCGTTTTGTGTGGATTCAGTGTGAAGAATTGTGATTTGTCTATATATGAATTTCAATTTATATATATTTACAAATGTTGCCAACGTTTAGCATACGGCAATTGCGTCTAATTGTGGAATTTAATCCAAATTTGCGTGCACTATTAAGGGTTTTGTTTTATATATATATATATATATATATATATATGAACCGTTTTACAGTGCGACTTCTTGAAATTTAATTGTGGTTATCATGTATACATTGAGTGCAGCAGTTGAATTTGCATATATTTATGCATCTGATTTGAGCTTCTTTGTTTTGGATTCAGCAAGTGTATGGTGCGACTGGACTTTGTATATTGTAATTAAAGTGTATATGTTTCGACTTGTGTGCGGCAAGTGTAATGTTTTAATTATATGCTTCACAAATGATATTGCCGCACACATATAAACTTATAACTTTTAGTTATGTTTTTGGAATCTCCGTTTAACGTGCAAATGAATTGTTTTCAATTCATATATATATATATATATATATATATATATTACTTTCTTGATTTACGTGCGGCAACTTGGTTTAGTGAAGATTTTTGGCATTCAATATACATATGCATTCAGATTTTATTTATATGCCACAGTGCATAAAAGTTGGAATCAATATGACTTTGTTTTGTGTGCAGCAACTTAGTTTTTTTTTTTTTTTTTTAATTCAGTCTTTGGTTTAAAGCTATATATAATTATATATATCTTTGTATATGAAGGTTAGGTTAATATATATGTATATATATGTAAATGTTTGAGTTGCTGCACATATATGTTGCCTACGGAAAAATAATTTGAATTTTTTGCTAAAGATTTTTGCTGCAAACAATTATATATAATAATTGCATTAGGATTTGTGGCAAAATTTTTAAGATCTTATAATTTTATGTAATTTTTGTATATATTTGTTATAATTATAAATTAAGGTACTGCACTATTATACTTTATCAAATGGTGTTGTAAGTTTGAAATTTTTAAGGAATTTAGATTTGAATATTGATAAGTTTATATATATTTTGAGATGAATTAATTGAAGTAACATATTACTAAAGTGGTATTTATTGTGAAAATTAATTAATTTTAAAATATAAATAGTTGTGTATATGCAACTTATATAAATATTGATTGGCCCAAAGAAAAATATGTATTTGATATAATTGCATATACAACTGTAGTAATAGATATGTGATAATTGTTTGACTTTACATATGAGCAATAAATCGACCTAAAGGAAGATTTATTGTTTGATATGTTACTTTATTATCAGGATCAGATTACTACACCAAGATATTATTTACAAGTTAATATTTTGTCCAAAAATGAGATATTAATGGAGTCCCAGATATCTTAAGATGGGATTTACTTTTATCTAAATCTATTATTCTGTATTAGTTTTATACTCATGTGAGTATTCTATTTGTTTTGTTCTGATTCAGTTTTTACTTTAGAAACTAACATAATTGCCAAAGTCAACCCAATTTTGATGTTAAATGGCACAAATGTTAAGGTATGACAAAAGAGCGTTCCAAAAACTCTTAGAGTCAAAGACCTAGACTATGCATTGAGAGTACCTAAACCTGCTGATGTCACTAGTCAGAGTACCTCACATGAAAGGAGGGAGATGGAAATGTGGGAAAATTCTAATCGCATTAGTCTAATGATAATTAAGCATTACATTCCAAAAGTATTTAAAGGCACTATGTCCGATCAAGTAAATACGACCAAAGATTTCCTTGAGAACCTTGAGAAGAGATTTGCTAAGAGTGAAAAAGTTGAAACTAATACAATCTTAGCAAAACTCATCTCTATGAGGTATATAGGTTAAGAAAACATATGGGAGTACATTATGAAAATTTCTCATCTTACTTCAAAATTGAATGCACCCTAGTTAATCTTGTCCAAAAACTTGTTAGTGCATTTTCTTTTAGTATTCCTATCAACACAGTTCAGGCATTTTAAGGTGAACTATAATTTTCAGAAAGAAACTTGGTAATTTAATAAGCTTATCTTATACTGTGTTTAAGAAGAGGAAAGACTGAAGTAAGAAAGGATAAAAGGTGCATACTTGACCTCTACTAAGGGACAAAATATAATGTTTAAAGACATGGTGAGGAGTATGATTAGTCATTCTACCTTACCTAAATCACTTTGGGGAAAATGCAATATATATATACTCAACAGAGTTCCAACTAAGGCAATTGAAAAGACCCTTTATGAGCTTTAGACAAGAAAAATCCTAGTCTAAAGTGTTTTCATATTTAGGGATGTCTAGCTGAGGCAAAGCCCTATAGGCTAAATAAAAAGAAACTAGACTTTAAGACTTTCAGTTGTTATTTTATTGGATATTCTGAAAGATCCAGGGATTATAAGTTTTAAAATCCCATGACGAAGTCTATATTCAAGACACATAATACTCGATTCTTTGAAGATGTTGAGTTTGCCAGGGGGATAGGGTCAAGGACTTTGTCTTTGAAGAGGAATATGTAAATATTATTTTAATTGCTATTTAAAATGATCAGGAAATGATTACTATACCTGACATTATTCAAGAAGCAACTTTGGATCAAGACAATGTCATTAGCCTTCCCGAACGAGTTCAAGAATTTGTTACAGATGAAAAAATGTAACGCCCCTATCTAGTCTTATTGTTAACTCCAATATCAAAAGATAGGTTCGGTACATTATCCTTACCCTTAATTTGATTAGTGTCTGAGCAGTTATAACATTCAATTATATTAAGTAGATTAGGTTCGGGATCCTTTGCTCAGAATAAAAACTTACATGCACAGCGGAATAAAAATACTACACTATACAACGAAAATTAAAAACCTTCATGTAATTCAAATAAATACAGGTCCAATAATTTTCATTACATGCTGATAAGTCATATCCCTGGATATACGAAGTACCCAACCATCAGAAGTTAGGAGACAACAGGTCTGTCACTCAAACTCTTGTATAAATGAAGGATAGTTCGATCCTTCAGATATTTGTTTCTCCTGTATATCCCAAATATAACTCATGTATACGGTCAACTATTATCCTATTCTAAATCAGACCTAGCTAGGACCTAAAATAGGAGATTACAAAAATCATACTCAATCAAAAAGAGACTGTTACCTCGCGTACGCTGCTCAGCGTCAGATTCGATACATATTAGCACATAGATGAGAAACACAATTTTTCCAGTAGCTCAGCAATTCATAGTTTAAAAGAAACTAATATGTACCAGGGTGTAAGAACCAAAACATTCAATCTACATCCTTGATTTTAGGTGTAATATTACACATAATCAGAAGCGGCAATCATTGCATGATAAATATAGAAGTTAACGAAGATTACATATCTTTTTAAATAACACGTATTCTTATCAGCTTAATGGTTTATTATGGAATTATCATAGTGTTTATGCGTGTTACGTGAACACTAGGTCACGGGTATGGAGCACCTTTGGCCACACCTCTCTAGGTCACTCGTGTGGAGCACCTTCGGGCACACCTTGTAATTTGTGGACACTCGACCACGTACATAGCGTAATCATGAGCACTAGGTCATGGGCATGGAGCACCTTCGGCTACGCTTCGCTAGGGCGCCCGTGTGGAGCACCTTTGGCCACACCTCGTAAATCGTGAGCACTCGGCCACGTATAGAGCGTAATCATGAGCATTAGGTCCCGTGTGGAGCACCTTTGGCCACACCTTGTAAATTGTGGACCATCGGCCATGCATATATCAAAATCATGAACACTAGGTCACGGGCATGAAGCACCTTCGGCCACGCCTCGCTAGGTCGCCTATGTGGAGCATCTTTAACATTTCTTATAAAAAATTCAATATTTAAGGAATAGTTTCTATTTTCCTTAGAAACAATTTCTAAGATACATTTTCCTATAAAACTTTAATAATCTCAATATTAATTTCCTTTCTTGGAAGTTGATTCTAATGTATATTTTTCTTCTAAGAATTTTAATAATTTCAATAATAATTTTTCTTTTCTTGAAAATTTATACAAATGTGCATTTTTCCTTCTAAAATTCCAACAACTACAATAATAATTGTCTTTTCTTGGAATTAATTCTAATGGGCATTTTTTTTTCCTTATAAAATTTCAATAACTTCAATAATAATTTTCTTATCTTGGAAATTAATTCTAATGTGCATTTTTTTTTCTAAAACTTCAATAACTTCAATAGTAATTCATAATAAATTTTCGTTTCTTGGAAATTAATTCCCATGTATATTCTCTTTCTAAAAATTCTAATATTTTTAATACTAATTTTCTCTTTCTTGGTATTAGTTCTATTGTACATTTTCTTTCTAGGAATTCTAATAATTTTCCTAATAATTTCCTTTGCTTGAAAACTAATTCCATTATATATATTTTATTTTTTTAAAATTCTAATCCCTTCCACAATAATTTTTTTTGCTTAGAAATTAATTCTCATGTATATTTTTCTTCTAAAAATTCTAATAATTTTCCTAGTAATTTCCCATAATCACATGCATTTTTATTAGCAATCATAAATGTTTAATAACCCCATTAATTTCATCATGGAAATAACAAGTCCACTATAATATTAAGAATAGTAAACCAAGTTAACCAAACCATTAAATAACTTTTTAAATCTAAGTCCTCTCATGATCTCAAAGAAACAATAATTTAGAGATTAGCATTAGCCACCTTCCATCTTTATCATGCAAGTTCCATTAAATTTTTCCTAAATCAAGAGTGTAGACATGGGTTCAAATTCCATGGAAGCTATATCATTAAACATGCATACTCAATCATGGAATAAGAATTTAACAAATTGCTAATCTACCTTGGAAGTGGGCTAGAGAAAATATTCTTGGCCTTTCCTTTGATTTCCTTGGTTTTTCCCTTGAGTTCTTCTTTACTTCCTCCTTCCTTAATCTCTCAATTCTCCCTTGATGCCTCGCCTTCCCCCTCTCTTTTCTCCCTTCCCTTATTTTTAAGTGTGGGGATTATGGTATGCCTCCCTCTTTTTTTCTTTCATTTCCTTATTTTCCTTTTTGGGTTGCTTGTAAATTGGTTTTCCTTCTTTTTTTCTTCCTTCCTATACATTAGGTGCATCCCACTAGCCACTAGTTTTGTACAAAATTCTACACCTATTAGATTGCTTGTTGCCTTAGTATTCCTTTTCTTGCAAGTTTACCTTTTCCCACTTCCATAAGCAACCTTAGTACATATATATATTTTTAATTCTCTTCCCACTTTCCATTTCCCTTTCTTTCTCTTTTTTTTTTAAAGAAAAGTATGCACACTTTTGGATATGTATATATATATATATATTTACACAAAGTGTAGTTGCAAGTACACTTTGTCTTTGCTTGTACACTTAGTATTTCCCTTTCTTGCAAGTTTAAATTTGTCCACTCTTACAAGCAACTAACCTTTACAAGCAACCTTGGTATTTCTTTTTCTTTTTTTCTTTTTTTCTATTCTCTCTTTTCCTCCCTCATTCACATGACACTTACACACACCTATATATTTTTGTTGCATCTCATTTTGCTTCTTACTTGGTACTTAGGCTAGGTAAATAAAGAAATCAAAGAATTAATTCTAAGCACCAAATTTCCCTTCCTTAAAAATAATTCATCTAATTAATTAGTAAGCAAGTAATTCAAACTAATTAATTAAATAACACCATTAATTTAAGCTAATTAAATTATGAGGTGTTACAACAAACTCTACAACCTCAAAAATCATTACCATTAAGAAGATCCATTAGAGAAAGGAGAAGTGCAATTTCAGATGATTATATTGTGTTTCTCTAAGAACATGATGTTGAGATTGGACTGATGGAAAATGATCCAATCAATTTTCGTCAAGCTATGGAAAGTTCTAACTCTCAAAAGTGGATTGATGTCGTGAATGAAGAGATAAAGTCAATAAAAGATAATGATGTGTGGTATCTTGTCCCATTGCCTAAAGGTTCAAAACCTATTGGTTGTAAATGGATATTTAAAACTAAGAGAGATTCAAAAGGTAATGTGAAAAGGTTCAAGGCGTATCTTGTCACTAAGGGCTTCACACAAAAAGAAGGCATCGATTATAAAGAGACTCTCTCTAGTTTCATCGAAAGACTCTTTTAGGATTATAATAGCTTTAGTGGCATGCTTTGATCTTGAGTTAGATCAGATGGATGTCAAAATAGCATTTCTCAATAGCAACATTGATGAAATAATCTATATGATGCAACCAAAAAACTATGTGTCTGGTGATACAAAAGTCGATGGTTTGCGAAGTAAAGAAATCAATCTATATACTTAAGCAAGTGTCTCGTCAAAGGTATCACAAATTTTACCAAGTTGTTACCTTGTCTAGTTTTAAGGTAAATTTGGCTGATGATTGTATATACCATAAATTCAGTGGGAGTAAGCACATTTTCTTGGTTTTGTATGTCGATGACATATTTCTTGTCAGTAATGATATGGGTTTGTTGCATGAAACCAAGAGCTTTCTAGCAAAGAACTTTGAGATGAAAGATCTTAGTGATGCAAACTTTGTATTAAGAATTCAAATACATCGAGATTGCTCTAGAAGTATCCTTGGATTATCACAAAAGGCCTATATCAAAAATATTTTTAAAAGATTTGGTATGCAGCATTGCAAACCAGGAGATACCCCTGTGGCTAAAGGAGATAAATTTAGTTTTAATCAATGCCCTAAAAAAATGATTTTGAGAAAAATGACATACAAAAGATTCCTTATGCTTCAGCAGTAGGGAGTCTAATGTATACATAGGTTTGTATGCGTCTAGATATCGCGTATATTGTTGGCATGTTAGGAAGATATTTAAGCAATCTAAACATGGATCATTGGAAAACATCCAAACAATTCATACAATATTTATGGAGAACAAAATATTATATACTCATATACATGAGATAAGATAAGTTAGAGGTTATTGAGTATTCAGACTTTGACTTTATTATATGCCAAAATAGCATTAGGCTATATTTATCTACTAGTTGGAGGAGTAATGTCCTAAAAGAATTCTAAACAGACACTTATATCTCCTTCTACTATGGTAGCTAAGTTCATAATATGTTATGAGGCATGTAATTATGGAATATGATTGCGAAACTTTATCACTAGGTTGCAAATTATGAATGGAATTAAAAGACCAGTTAAGATTGTTTGTGACAATAAATCAGCATCCTTATATTCCAATAACAATAAAAGCTTAATGAAGTCAAATTACATAGACATCAAGTTCCTAGTTGTTAAAGAAAAAGTTCAAAGTGGACAGTTGTCTATAGAGCACATTTGGCACAAACTCCATGATTGCGGATCTGCTTACTAAGGGACAATCACCCAAGGTCTTTCATGAGCATACTATTCATATGGGTGTTATGCCATTTAAAGGTATTCAATTTTAGTGGGAGTTTGTAATTTTGCTTTTATTTTATAAATACATTCTTTAGTTATTTCAATTTATAGATATTTTGAGAATATTTTCTGTAGAAATAAAGTTTCTTTTAGCTTATTCACACTTTGAATTTAGTATGATTTGATAAGGTTTAAAGTGGACCAGTTGGAAATAGACATGTTTAGATCACATTGCATGTAATTTTTCATGCTACACATCCATACTTAATCTATGTCATTTGATTATGTTGATATGTGTGATCAGGGATGACTTAATTACGATAAATGTAATAAAAGTTTCCTTGGTTCTATGTTAACATGATTGATGGACGAGATTGTTCGAAAATATTCTTGATTATGATAGCAAAATTTTGAGCTCATAAGGTTATTTTGTGACATTCAATTATAAGGTAATATATTTGTATATATATATAGTCAAAGTGGGAGATTGTTGGGTATTTTATAGACTTATATATATATTAAATAAATAATTGTATGTCAATTGTTATTATAAGAAAAGGGTCTAAGGGTTTAACCTAAATTAAAAGTAATCTGATTTAGTTTAATGTTAATAGACTTAAATTATAAGTATGGGCTTATATGTGTAGATACCCTAATTATAATTTCTAATTTTATGATGGGCTAAATTAGAAATAAAAAAATTTTGTTCAACTATTTAATTAGGGTTATGGTCCCCAAATTATAAGTATATTTTTTTTTATATATCATCATCAAAAAAGAGAGAAATCATATTCTCATAAATTTATGCTTATTAATTTGAAAAATAGTTATGAATTTAGGTACGCTTCCGTCTTTAACATATCTTCTTGATGATTTGATATGAATAATATTCTAAATTTAATATAGTTTATGTATTTTGCATGTTTTTTCCAACAATGTTTACATGTATGAAGGGGAGGACGAAGAAGAGAACTTGGACATATAAATTTATTTGCATGTTGTTCTGTAATTGTTGGCAGGTTGAATAAAAGGATTATTTAAAAAGAAAATTTATTAAATATCAAACTGAATAATTTGTGATAGATTTTTTACGGATTTACGATGAAATTGTGAAAAAAATAATTTTTTAATATAAGATCTTTACTTTTGTGACAAAAATCCGTGAGTTGGCTTCACTTGCTTCTTTCTCTCGTTCTAACGCTATTGTGGCTTGGGCCGCCGATATACTTACCATGCTTGCTAGCTCTTATCATTGCCGCCTTTAGACATAGATGAATTTTTTTAATATTGATTTAATTTTTCTGATCAAATTTAAAAATCTATTTGTAAGGAAACTTTTTTTTTTTAATTTCTTTCAACACTTATAGATCATTTACGAATGATAATTTGTTGATAAACTATTTATTAAATTTTTGAAATATACATATTCATAAATACCTATTTCTTTTGGTGATTACAAAATTGTACATGAAATTTTTACCTTGAAGCCAATAAATCTTATTTTTTTAATGGATACAATTTTCTCTTTATGATATTTTACCATTCGCCTGTTTTTAGTCCAACAATAAAATTCTTAAATATAATTAGTTGTCTATATTCACCAATTTTCATAATAATAACTTGTTCACAGAAGCACTAAAATGATAATTTATTTTGCTCTTTTCATCTCTGTCTCTTAAATCTTATTGTAGAGGAGCTTTAAGTTATTGGAGTTTAGACTACAACTCAATCTCTCAATTATCTTTCCATGACAAAGTGGAGAGATAAGATAAATTAAAAATTTACTTTTTAAAATAATATATACAAATTAGATATTTTAACATGATTTTGATATTAATTTATATTCATTAATACTAATAGGAAAAAAACAACTATTTTTTTTAGAGAATACGTTTATTTATATATTTTTTTATCATTTTTAATAAAAATAAAATATATATAAAAAACCCAATTATAATAAATTAATGAATTGTAAAAATTGCATCTAATATATTTAACTATAAAAAACCCAGTTAAAATCATAATCACATTAAAATGTCTAATTTTCATATATTATTTTATTATATTATCTTCATTTTCTTCTCTTAAAATTATTCTGCTGAGAGTCTTAAGCTGGAGATTAAACCAAAATCCAACCATCTCTTATCCCTCCATAACACCCTATCATTATCAATCCGCAAACTCAACATTTAATCGTCGTATCATTAATTTAGACTTACGGGTATGAGGGGACCAGATTATTAACTATTTAATATATAAAGGACTGAATTAAAAAAAAAAATGTCATGTGTGAAGACTAAAATGAGTTTTTAATGTATTCAAGTCATCAAAATCGACAACCCATCGTCTATCTGCCGCGCCACTCTTACGGCTGCATGCATCTCCATCGTTTTCAGTATTTTATGTCGATTGTAATAATAATTATATATATTCTATGAATTCTGATATAGAAAGTCCAGTATTTTATGTGGATAGTAATAAATTCATGTATTTTATACAATTTTAAAATAATCAAAAGATTCTCAACTACTTGTCTTGCTATGATCCAAAAATATGTTTTGAGAAAGAAAAAACGTGTCAACTTAATTGGAAAAATAACAAAATAAATAAAAATATGTTTAGTTCATTAATTATAGCATTAGCATGTAACTCCTACTTTTTTTTTTTTGGGCAAAAAATTCCTACTTCACTTGACAGTTAATTAGAGAAACGTAGATATTTACTTTTAAGAGTAATACAAACAAACCCAAGTACTGCATTTATCTTCTATTATTTCTTACTAGAAGATACGTGTGACTAGTGTCACACATTTATTTATTTATTATTATTATTATTATTATCACAACCATCTTGGAAAGCAAACTAAACAAGAAGCTTGCATCTTGGTTTGGTCTTTCTTCCTTTCAAATCAGTCACACCGCCATGGATATATGAGACTCAGAGTCAAAGCTGCCCTTCTTAACCTTACTGAACTGCAACACGAGAGGCTCTCCATTAGTGAGAACAAGACGATTGTAGCCATTGTTGTCTGTTTGGACTCCGATATTGGAACAGTCATCATCATCAAGAATATTACAGAAGACAAGCTTGTAGTATTTCTTGACAGAATCATAGGGCTTGATAAGGAACAAGGAATCACGAGAATTATCAGCATTAATATCACCAACCATCACAGGCTCAAAGTTAGAGTTAGACCTTTGGATGATCCACCTGGAATTTTTGGTGCATACATTGGGTGGTATGTAAGCGAATGATATAAGATTTCTGATGGATGTTGAAATGACTTGGATGGGCCATATAAAAGCTGAAATGGTTACAGGCCATATAAAAGCTGAAATGGTTACAGGCCATCCAGGAGTATAGGGTTTTCCTTGAATGACGGCGAGTGAGCAATTGTCGTTGTCTTTGTTCCTTATGGCAGCGGCTCGAATCAAACCAGCGCCGATATGTGGCACTGGCAACAGATTGTATGTGTGGCCGCTTAGCATAATATCACCGTCTGTGTCAAGCACTAGCTCAGGCTCATCGGCGGCGGCGGTGGTGAAGGCAAAGAGAAGGAACAAGAGGGATGCAAGCGATAATATTGGAGTAGTGGTCTTCATTGTTTTGGTTGCTGTGGAAGGACTTAATTTCTTTGCTTTGTTTGGTTTTTGTTGTGAGTACATGAGACCCAAGGGCATCAATTTATAGACATGACTGGGGAAGGAAAAAAAAAATTTACATAATTTATAAATGATAAAACGTAGAAAATTCGTCTAAATTATACGTCCATATGCAAAATATTTTTTTTAATTATAAAAATTGACCTCAAATTATTTTAAATTTTATAATTTTGTGCAAAAAAAATTTTAGTTAATTTTTTATCTAAAATCTTAAAAAACTAATGATACAAAATTAAATTATATTAAAATATAAAAAATTTCATTGAAGTTTAAGTCTTTTGAAAAAAATCTCTTAAAATTTATTTTTTATGCAAAAAAAATTACTTCAATAGTTTAACGTGTTTACTTTTAAAGTATTGAATGAAAAATTTTAAAAATATATTTTTTGGATAAATTATTAATTTTAAAAAACTTTTTAAGTTAAAATTTATAGTGGATAAAAATTATTTATACATAATTTATAATTCAAAAAAATTATGTATATTTTAATCTTTGTAAATATAAAAATTTAAGTTATTTTTTTAATGTTAAACATTTGAAATAATTAACATTTCATGTATTCTATCACTCAAATTTATTTAAAATATGTGTCACGTGTTTATATGAAAATGAGGATAAGGTTTCAGACTTACCACAAAACAGTGTAAACGCAGTACATAGTATCCAATGCCATAGCATTGGTTATCATTTTGTCTTGTTTGGTAATTTAATTTTTAAAATTTAAATAAAAATTATTTACTTACAAAACTATTTAAAAAAGGCTATTAATTAAACTTTTTTAGCACTGCCGACAATATAGTTAATATTTCTTTTACTTACTTTCCCTGACATAACAAATAGAGTCGTCTTCATTGTTTCTTGGCACTGCTGACAATATAGTTAATATCCAATGTCATAGGTTATCATTTTGTCCTTTTGTTTGGTTCTTGCTGTGAGGAAATGAGAGCTGAGGACATCAATTTATAGAAATGATTGAAAAATATTGAAAAAAAAGAAACTTTAAATCGTTTATAAATATGAAAATTAAAATATTTATCTTTTTTATGTTAAAAATTTAAAAAGTAAAATGGACTAACCTCCTTTCACGTTTAATAAAATTACACTTCTCTTTAAGTTTAAAAAAATTATAGTCAATACTTGATACAATATTACAAAAATTAAATGTTTATTTTTAATTTTTTAAAATAAAATTAAAATTAAAATAACGATAAGGATTCAGATCACCTACCGCAAAAGCAGTGTAAACCTAGTTACATAGTATCAAATATCATAGGTTACCATTATGTTTGTTACGTAATTTAATTTTTTTAAAAAAATTATAATTTAATTTTAATTCATAATAAAATTATATTTTATAATTTAAGCAAAAATTATTTTCTTAAAAATTATTTTAAAATGCTATTAATTATTAAAAATTTTTTAGTGCGGCCGACAATATAGTAAATATTTGTTTCACATACTTACTGTAGTATAATTAAAATATTTATTTAATGTTAAGAATTTGGAGAGTAAATTTGCTCTAACCTCCTTTCTCGTTTGATGAACTTACACTTCTCTTTATATTTAAAAAATTATACTTGATACGTTTGAAGTTTGATAGAATATGATATAAATTAAATATATTTTATAATTTATTGTTTAAATAAAATTAACATATTATATTAATTATATGATAGGTTATCATTATATTAAAATTAACATAATATATTAATTATATGATAGATTAACACATCCTATTGTATTCTATTTGATGTACGTACGACAGTTCCAATATCATAGGTTACCATTTATGTTTTTTTAGGTTATTTAATTTATTTTTTTAAAAATATATTATTTAATTTTAATCCATAATTATTTTTTAAAAATAAAAAAATTATTTACTTATAAAAATATTTAAAAAATGCTATTAAAGTTTTTCTATGAGTACTATTGAGAATATTTATATATCTATATTATAATTACTCTCTTTTAATTAGTGTTATCATAAATTATATATTATAAAATATAAAATATAAAATAAAATATATAATAAGAAAAGAAGTGAAAGAAGAGAGAAAGTAAAGATAGTGGATCGTTAATCAATTTTTTTTATTATTTAATTTATTATTTTAAAATTTAACAAATATTAGTTTATATTATATTTTAAAAATTAAATAAAAATAACATAAATATTTGTGTATGCAAAATTTTTAGTATATTATAATGACTTTAGAAATTTTTAATCATTGATTTTTGAAATTATATATTATATAATATAAAATATAAAATAAAATATGTGATATAAATAAAAGAGAAAGTAAGAAAATAAAAAGAATGATAAGTTAAAAAAATAATAAAAATTTAATAATTTTTATTATTAAATTTATTATTTTAAAACTTAATAATTACATATTATTTTATGGATAAAATAGTATCCTTTTAATCCTGTAATCTTGAATCAGGTTTTATTTATTTATTTTTTTTGAGTTTGATTTGTTTCACTTTAATTTTTTAATTAACTTTAAAAAATTAATCAAAATTTTTTAATTTATAACATTGTTAATTTATCGAACAAAAATACTAAATTTGAACCAATTTTAATATTTTTATGTCTACTATTATCAAAATTATCACTCTATTAATCTTAAATGTAAATAAAAAATAACAAACTCAAATATAATACAACATTTAAATCTAGATTTGATAAGTACTTAATTTTAAATTGAGAGTTTAAATTTTATAGTTTGTTAATTTTTTACATGTAATATTAATAAATTGATAATATTTACAATAATATAATATAAATGTATTAAAATTGACTCTAACTAATTATTTTTTGTTAAGTAATTAATGCTATTAGGGATTAAAAAAATTGATGAAATTTTTAAAATTAAAAGACTAAAATAAAATCAATCATTTTTGCTTCATCCTTATCCTTTTACAAATAAATATGGCATTTTTAAACTTGGTGACAAAATGAGTGGATTGTATCAAATGTGAGTAGGCCATTAATGACTCAATTAACTATTTATTTTTTAAATGGGTTACAGATGACTCATGATCTATTAATTAAGTGTCAAAATCAACCCCTCATTAACCTATTAACTATAAATTTTATTTTTTTAATATAATGATAAAGATCATTAACATAAAATAAAAGTTAAATTATTTATATGGTCTTCATAAATTCACACAATTATTTATATGGTCTAAATTTTTGTCAAAATTTTGATGACATATGCTAATTATATACAATCTAAACATTATGAATTTATTTAATTCAGATTAATTTACTCATATTATTAAATATAAATAATATTTTATTTTATATATGTAAGATATTTTTATATTATTATTTATTTTATCTCCTATTTTTTTTTCATATTTTCCTAAACCATTTTCTTTATTATATTTTATATGAAATAGTAATTTAAAAACTTGATTTTAAATTTTATTTTTTGACGAATATGATTGTACTATATATTTTTATTTTTTCAAAAAAATTAAGTTGTCTTTTAATGGTGGTACAGATAATCTTTTAATTATTGAAAAAATAACTAAACTCAAAATTAACTATAAGTATCTATGGCCACACACACTCAATATTACTCATAACACTTTTTTAAAAACTCCTTTTACAAAACATCATTTCAAAATAAATAAAATCCTATAATTAGTTTAGAAAAATTTGTTTACTTTTCATTACTTTTTAAAAACTTTTTTTATATTTTACTTTGGGTCAATTCAATTATAATCTTAAATTTAATTTAGTTTTTATAATTTAAAAAATTATAATTAAATTCTATAGTTTAAAAATTTTTGAATTGGGCTCAACCGAATTAAAAAATTTTAAAATCACAGATAAATGGTAGCCGCATAATTGCCATGACTTTGGATCCTCTGCCTTAAGTTCTCTGTAGTTTCTCTGCCATACTTTTTAGCGGCGATTTTTGCCGTTGCTAAAGTGTGTTTGAATATTATTGCAACGGATATTACTGCTACTATAAATTTTGTTTAAATCATTTATTTCAAAAAAGTTATAGCAACAATAATATCCGTTGTAAAAAACTTTAGCAACGAAAAAAACCGCCGCTAAAATGTATGGCAGAGAAACCACAGAGAACTTAAGGCAGAGGATCCGGACTATAGTTGGTAAATTGAAATCACGAGCAACACGTTTTTGTCCTTTCCCTCCGCATTATTGACAGACGCACTAGTTGGCTTCCTCACTTTTGATAATTTTTTAAATTGTTTTAATTTGAAATAATAATAATAATTTTTATTATATTTTATACTAATAAGGGACATATTTAAATTTTAATTTTTGACACATAATTGAATTTTCCATATATTGTCTTTATATTTATTTTATTTTTTAATTAATTTATACTACATTGTTTAATTTTAAACTTTACATTCTTTTGTTCTCTCAAACGATATTATTTATAACACATATATATAGAAAATTTATGAGTTATAGAATGAAAATTTATCAGGGAAAAAATTATGAGAAATTAAGAAGTTGTTTAACTTCTTTCTTATATTTTAAAAAAATTAACATAGGCTTTAGTACAAATTAAACCCATTAGTATAATATATTATTGTAAAAATTATAATGAAAATACTTTAGAATCAAATATAATAATATAAATAATGTTATTTATTTTTAATAACAAAGCTACACATTTTTTTTAAAAAAATTATGTCTTGTTAAAACTACATGTCTTGTTCAATACTTCTTTTTAAAAAAATTGGCTATACTTTTATTGTAAAATGTTTTAATAAAAAATTAATGTGTGTAATTTATATAATTTATTATTTTTATAATTTATTATATTTTTAAAAAATTTAAATATTTTATTTTTATTACAAAATCGTAAGAATAGAGAAATATAAAATTGTATCAAGTGTAACTCTATTAAAAATTTAAGTTTTTACAAAATCCTAACTATAAAGAATTTTGATGGTAATGTCAAATATGATAAATAAGAAGAAGAAAGAAGGGAGAGACATAGAGTGTTTGAGAGAGTGTGATAGAAGAGTCGAGTGAAAAAAGAGAGTTTTTATGTCTTAAGTCGAATGCTTTTCAACAGCTTCTTTCTTATATTTAAAAAATTTAACATGCGCATTGGTAAAAATTTAAAACACAAATTTTAATAAATTTTCATTAATTTATTGTATAATTAATTATTATATTATATATGCATGAATCCAAAAATTTATGTATTTTAAAAATATTTTGGAGTCACGTGAAACTAATGAGAAATTAAGATGTAGCCAAGCCAGTACTCATCACAGGAATAAGATTTTTTTTGTATTGTAGCCTTTTTTTTCTTAATTTCTTTTAATAAATACTTTTCCCTTCTAATGCTATTTTTATGAAATATACAAATATTAAATTTTCTTAATAATAAAAATGTTCAATATATGTTACGTCTGCATTTTATCAGTTTCAAAATTATTATCATTTTTATTTTTTTTTAAAATGAAATTTAAACTTGAGTCCCCACATATTCTAGAGATAATTTGTTGGCCATTAATTAATTACATTAAATAATATGTTTTATAATATAAAATATAATATAAAATATAAGGATGAGAGAGAAATTATAAAGATAATAAAAAATTATAAGAGATAAAGGAATTAAATAATTTTTTATTATTTAATTTATTATTTTAAAATTATAATTAAAAGATTCTCAAATACTTGTCTTTTCTCTGAATCCAAACATATGTTTTGAGAAAAGAAAAACGTGTCAATTTCGGGAAATGACAAAATAAATAAATAAAAATAAAGAATATGCCAGCCGGAGTGAGTGTGGACACAATTAATTTTAGCCAACATTTTTAATTTAAAAGAATAAAAAATAACTACATTATTCTTGTTGTCTCTATATTTTTACTTATTTTTTAATTAGGTCTCTAAAGTTTAAAAATATATAATTAAGTACCTACAATTTAAAAAATTTCAATTTAGTTCATAAAATTAACTTTTTATCAATATTTTTTTAAATTTTAATTATATATGCTAATTATATATAATTTTAATGTTATGAATTTATATTATTTAAGCTAATTTATCCATATTACTTAACGTAAGTTATATTATATTTCATTTATATATAAAATTTATTTTTGCATTGTTATTTATTTTTATCTTCTTTTTCATATAAATCTTATATATTTAAAATACATATTTTAATATATAATTTTAATGTTTAGTTTTAAGATAAGTTATGTTATATTTCATGTATAAATATAAAAGCTATTTTTGCATTGTTATTTATTTTTATCCTCTTTTTTATATAAATCTTACATATTTAAAATAAATATTTTAATATATAATATATGTAACTGAGTCCAGAGGGAATACTATTCCTTTTTATCAAAACTCAAAGAGCAAAATGAAGCGTGCAATGAGGGAATGACAAGGTTATAACAGAACTTTGACTATTTGTGAGAAGCTTTGCATGGAACAAGAGGGATGCAAGTGACAATATTGGAGTGGTCTTCATTGTTTTGGTTGCTGTGGAAGGTTTGGTTTTTGGTGAGAGTAAATGAGACCCGAGGACATCAATTAATTTGTGCAAGAAAATTTTAGTTAATTTTTTTATTTAAAATATTAACAAAATAATGATACGTTAATAAAATTAAGTTATATGAAATATAAAATTTTTTGTTGAAATCTACGTCTTTTGAATAAAATCTTTAAATAGTTTGACGTGTCAACCTTTAGAATTTTGAATGAAAAATGAAGAAAAATAATTTTTTGACAAATTGAAAATTTTAAAAAGATTTTAGGTTAATTTTTATAGTTGATAAAAATTATTTATATATAATTTAAGTTCAAAAAAATTATGTATATTTTAGCCTTTGTAAATATAAAAATTTAAGTTATTTTTTTTAATGTTAAAAATTTGAAATAAGTAACATTTCATCTATTCTGTCACTCAAATTTATTTAAAATATGTGTCACGTGTTTATATGAAAATTAGGATAAGGTTTCAGACTTCCCACATAGCAGTGTAAATGCAGTACATAGTGTCCAATTTCACAGGTTGTCATTTTGTTTTGTTAGGTAATTTAATTTTTAAAATTTAATAAAAATTATTTACTTATAAAACTATTTAAAAAATTATATTAATTAAAATTTTTTTTAGCACTGCCAACAATATAGTTAATATTTCTTTTACTTACTTTCCCTGACATAAAAAATGGAGTTGCCTTCATTGTTTTGTTTGCTATGGAAGGTTTTAATTTGCTGCTTTTTGTTTGGTTCTTGGTGTGAGTAAATGAGAGCTGAGGACATCAATTTACAGAGATGATTAAAAAAAATTTTAAAAAAGAAACTTTAAATCATTTACAAATATTAAAATTAAAAGATTTATTTTTTAATGTTAAAAATTATAATGAAATTACACTTCTCTTTAAGTTTAAAAAAATTATAATGACTACCTATGAAGTATGATACAATATTTCATAAATGAAAATTTTTTTATTTATTTTTTGTTAATAAAATTAACATATTATATTAATTATTTTTAATTTAAAAATAATAAAATTATTCAATTTTTTTTATTGTTACATTAAGAATTTTGCATTAAAATTTAGTGTAAATTTGATTAGACTTATTGTTGTTTTAAAAATTAAAACAAAGTTCTATTTAATTTTTCTTAAATTGTTTTATTGATAAGAAATAAGTTGAAGGAGAAATAAGTGCAATTTTTTAAAATAAAAAATTATAAGTATAATTTAAATAAACTTCAAAAAAAGATTGATATAATTTACTGATCAAATTTAAAAATCTATATTTTTAAGGCAACCGTTTTTTTAAAATTTCTTTTGACACTTATAGATTCTTTACAATGATAATTTGTTTGATAAACTAATTATTTAATTTTTAAAATATATATGTTCACTTAGTTTTGTTTCTAAATGATATGGAATATTTTAATTTAATCCTTAAAAGATTAATTATTTTTTATCAATTTATTTTTTAAAAGATTAATCTTTTATCAATTTGGTCCCAATTATTGGGATTGATAGAAAATTAGTTAGTATATATTGCTTAGTGCTGCATCAATCTACGAGTTAAGTACTTTTATTTTATTTTATTAATTAAAAAACTTGATTAACTAAAAATTGATCTATTAAAAATTAAATTGAGATATTTTAATTTTGAGGAACTAAATTAAAAGAATATGTCTTTTTTTAAACTAAATTATTAATTTAGTTTAATTTATTTAAAATATAAGTCACGTGAATATATGAAGGTAAGGATAAGTGACAAGGTGGTCAATATATATATATATAGAGGAAGTTAAAAACCGAAAACATTGGTAACCTTATTTTATAGACATGTTGTGAAGTCTTCTTTAACTTGTATATTTTTTTTAATTAATCAAAGAGAATAGAAACATTGTTTGTCAGTAAAAAATAATATTTATTTGGAGATTTTTTCACTATTAAATGCAATAAAATGTTTTATGTTTTAATTTATAATTCAATAAGTTTAAAATAAATTTAATTTAACCATGAAAAAGTTGAATCCTCTGAAGGATAATCTAAAAGATCAGAAACAAGATTTTACATTGTGGTCCTCTTCATTGTTTACTACTACGGTGCTATGGAGGTTTGTTAAGTGAGAAATTGGACCACAAATTTAAAATAGTGATAATTGAAAGATATTTGGCGTGTATAAATAATTAAATATTTATATTGTGAGATTAATTAGTAAAAATTTATTAAAATTTTTATATTAATTAATGAATCACAATCATTTCAAACACAAACTTACGGATATTTTCGAAAGCTTTTGGTGTCACGAGAAAAAGACTTGACACAAGAAAACTCTTCAAATTGATCACAATGTAAATGAGTATTTATAAGTATAAAAATTAAGGATAAGGCTTCAGATCACAATCATTTAAAACACAAACTCTTCAAATTTATACGTGTCACGTGAATGAAAGTAAGGATAAGGCTTCAGATCATCTACTACAATGCAGTGTTAAAAAGAGGAATTTTAAATCATTTATAAATATAAAAATTAAAGATTTATTTTTTAATGTTAAAATTTTAAAGAGAGAATTGAAGAGTCACCCTAGTTAAATGAGTATCCTCGCTCTTCATTAGTTGAAGCAATTTGTGTCTGACCGATAAATTGAAGAACATGCATTCACTTTGCCTCTTCATTATAAGAGGCGATTAGCAATAGTCTGTTGTAGATGATTTTGGATTTTTTGCTGGGTGCTCTTTGTTGGGCACTTGTTTAGTTTTTTAGTAGTAATTTTATTTATTGTTAAAATGTGTTTTAATATTATTATAATAAATATTATTTGAATGATTATTATTATTGTTATAATTTTTGTTTAAATAATTAATTTTAAAAAAAATATAATAATAATAATTTTTGTTACAAAAAAATTTAACAACGAAAAGCACCATTGTTAAAACGCTAAAGAGGCACCCACCAAAATACCCGAACACATGGGATGAAGTCATGATTCTGGTGTTATAGATGTCTCACTTGAACTTTTACCAATAATTTTTTTTTATTTTAAAAAAATGGAGTTAAAAATAAATTTTAATTGTTTTATATTTTTTTGTTCCCAAAATACATTCTATAGTTTTTATTTTTAGTCAAAAATTATAATTTAAACCGATTTTTTATTTTTTAAATAAAAATTAATTTTTAAAAAATTAAATTGGAACAGGCCGTAGCCACTGATCAGAAATTAATGAAGAATCCATATATGAACTGAAAACATATAGCTTGCAAATACACAGAGAAACAAACATATATATCATATCGTCTTTTCATTTCCTATCATTACCAAATGACGAACAAATTAAATTAGGAACCAAATATTAAACGTGTCACTTTCATAACATTTTGTACACAACATTAACGTGTCTCCAGTATCTTCCAGTTTTATTTATTTAATTTTGTCCTCGTTAATGGGACCACTGCATGTATAGATAGTTTTATTATAATTTAAGAAAAATATATAAATCATATCAAACAAATATCTTTATTAATTATTAAGTTTTCTAATAAAAAATATGTATATAATTTTTGCAATTTATCACTAATTAAATTTTTTATATATTTTATTTTTGTTGAATAATATAATAACAAAGATATAAATAAATATATTTAAGTCTAGTTCTTTAAGAAAAATAGTTTTTTCTTGTCTACTGTACTAAGATCACTTAATATTAGAACCATGTTAAAATTTTCAATTTGCATATATTATTTTATATTGTTATCCTCATCTTCTTTCTCCTAAAATTATTCTGTAGAAAGCCTTCAGTATCAATGCTTTGCTTTAAGAGTGCAAACTTAACATTTAAAGGTTGTGTTATCAATTTTATTAATGATTTGGATGTATGAAAACCATGTTAATTTTTATAGTTGGGAAAATTATTTACATATATTCTATGGTTTAGAGAAGTTATGTTGTAATATTTATCAACATAAAAATTTAAAAGTTATTTTATTAAATATTAAACAATTAAAATAATTAAATTTTCATTCATCGCAAAAAATTGAGCATTGAACAACTAAATTAATATATTTAAGAAATATATATATTTTAAATTAAATTATTAATTTACCTTAATTTATTTAAAGTATATATGTCATGTATATATGAAAATAAGGATAAAGTTTCAGAGCTACCACAAAGCAGTGTAAACCTAATATATAGTATCCAACATCATAGGCTACATTATGTGTTGTTAGGTAAATTTTTTTTAAAAAAATTATAATTTAATTTTAATTCATAAGAAAATTATATTTTAAAATTTAAACAAAATTATTTAAAAAATGCTATTTAACTTTTTTAGTACTGTCGACAATATAGTAAATATTTCTTTTACGTGCTTATCCTGATGTAAAAATAGATTGCCCTTCATTCTTTTGTTTGCATAAGTGTTAGTAAATGAGAGCTAACTACATCAATTTGTAGAGATGATTGGAAAATGTTAAAAAAAGAAACTTTAAATCATTTATAAATATAGACGTTAATAGATTTAGTTTTTTAATGTTAAAAATTTAAAAATAAATTGCACTAACCTCTTTTTCACGTTTAAAGAAATTACGCTTCCCTTTTAAGTTTAAAAAGTCATACTCAATATTTTTAAGGTTTGATATAATATTACACAAATTAAACATATTTTTTAATTTATTTTTTGTTAATAAAAGACAAAAGTATATTTTATGTCTTTAAATTTTATATTAATTTTTAATTTCGTTTTTTATATTTTTTTACAATTAATTTTATCTTAGAGTTTTAAATTGCAATATTAATTTTATCACATGACTTAATATCATTGAAATCATAATTTTTAGACCCAGATCAGTTATTAAGATAGTAAATAGTCTAATTCATTAAGTCACTGGACCAACCATTGAATTACTAAATAATTTGTTATACTGATAAAACAAATAAAATTAAAATTTTTTATTATAAATTACTTGTCCGATTAAACAAAAGATAAATCATAAATAATCAAAATCGAGAAAATAACAATTTATATTTTTTTATTTTAAAATCATGTAAGATATCACTTCACAAATTTTTATTAGTAATTTGGACGGCATTAAACTCAAATAAAATTAATTACAATTCAAAATTTTAAAGATAAAATTAAACCTACCAACCACAACCAAGGGCCAGTTAAACACAAAACAAAATAGAATCTGAAGAAATGTCAACCATCGCTCAAGAGCCAAGATATTACAGAGCTTGCAACAAGAAAGTTGAAAGTAAATTATCCAAAGTTTACACTAATTTAACAAGATTAATAATATTGCATAATAGCAATAGAAAACTTGTTCAATGAAACATTAATCTAAGCAGCAAATGAAAAACATAGAACTCTCTATTTCGGAAAAGTGGAATGTGCCACTGCCAACAATAGTAGTAGTATATATAGTATTAGTACATAACAATACTTGGATGCATATTACAGTATTACAGCATTACTTACCAACAAAAGGTGCATACAAAACTCCCAACTATAGCCAATCCTCAATGAACAGATAGCTGATAAATTGTTTACAAGAAGGTCAGGTTGGGAAAGTGAAAAAGAAATGAGGAAAATATTAGAAATGAAGAACTTGAAAAACTAGAGATGGAGAAACAAATGTTTATTTCATCAAAATTTCTGTATTTCACCATTCATCAAAATGATAGAGGCATAATGTATATATCAAGCAAGACAATGTCCAGTTCTCACTAATCATATAGAAAAGATACTCATATATCTCAACCCAACTTCACTCACATAAACAAATTGAAACCTCAGCGGACCCTGTTAATATGTTCCCAGTTAGACTTACGTCACTTAACTATTGCTATTCGTGATTACCAAAAGAAAAGGATGAAAGAAATATTGTCAAATATAATCTGAGCTCCATCGAATTTGCAAGAACACATATATTGTTGTGGTCTAGAAGGGCATTGAGATGTGAATATAAACCCAAATAATTCAAATAAAAAATGTGATGAAACATTTTTCCAATTCAGCAGATGCAACTCTCAACCAAAAGGATGAAGAAACAGCAACCAAACATTTATCAAGTTCTAAACGCAGATCAAATGGATGAAGAAACAGCAACTGAAAAAGCCAAAAGAGAGCAAATAATGGCTTACCTCTCGGCTAGCACAGGACCCCTCTCCTATCAGGACATCTCAGAATACCATTCACACTCAAAACAGATTTCAATTGACGAGATAAAGTCAAAAGAGTGGGTGGAAATGCTTTTTTCTCAGCAAAAGGGAATCGTGGAGATATATCGCAACGTCCCTCAGATGGAGTTCAACAAATAAAAAATGAATAGGGTTTCGCACTCAAAATGCGACAATAGAATCTCTAAAATGCCAAAAGGGTTTCATGCTCAGAATGCGATGATGAAATCCCCAAAATGCCAAAGGGTTTCGCACTTCAGAAAAAGAAAATGAAAATAAAGACATTTTTTGGGTGGGGAATTTTGCATCGCCTAACAAAAGCTGTTAAAATCTTTTTTAAAAATTATTTAAACTAATAATGATGCTTTCAAGGCACCGTTAAAATGACAAACATTTCCAGTAACTATTCGGGTGACACCTAATAAGCACCAATAAATAAAAAAAATTACAACTATATTATTTTAAACGTAAAGACGCTTTAAGTGCCAAAATACATTAACGGGTGTTGCAATATAAAAATTTTCCTTGTGCATCCTCAACTGCCACTATAAAATTAATTTTGTAGCACCTTTAGTTAAACGCTACTAATTAAGCATCCCAAACTCCTTCCCTTTTTGTAGTGAGTGTTAGGATAAAAATATTAATAAAGGAGTATATAATGTACAAACTAAAAATTCTAAAAAATCTTTTGTCAACTTTTGAAGTTAATGAGAATAATTTTTTCTGTAATGTAGCCTTTTTTTTCTTAACTTCTTTTAATAAATACTTCTACCTTCTAGTGCTATTTTTATGAATTATACAAATATTAAATTTTATTAATAATAAAAATGTTCAATATATGTTACGTCTGCATTTCATTTGTTTAAAAAATTATTATCATTTTTCTTTTTTAAAAAATGAAATTTAAACTTCAGTCCCCTCATATATATATGCAGGACCAGTACGTAGCATTAATTTTGTGAAGCGTGGGTTCGTCACCTTCTATCCTAAACGACTAGTTAAATGGTCCATCATTCTATCAAACAAGAGAGAAATAGAATTTTTGAAACATGAAAGAAATAAAAAAAATAATAATAACAGTGTGTCTTTGTAAGTGTTGGTTTTTTTTAATCACTCTTATTTTATAAACTTCATCTCAATTAAAGACATTGGCATTGCGAGAAGCTTTCCATGGCTAATGGATAGGAATTTTTAAAATACAAGGTATTTTTGGAAATGAATTTTGCATACAAGACCAAATTTTACACTTGTCACATTTTCGCCTTTATATATCATTAACTGGCATGTCATATTCAAATCTAGATATATAGATTTTGGTTGAAGATAAAAAATGTCGTAAATTACGTTTTAGGTAGAATTGCCACTCATAGCGTTCGTACTTGTCAGCTCTAATTCATTAACTAAAATATGTAATTCTCACTTGACTTAACTGTTAATTAGCCTTGCAGATATGTGCTTTTAGAAGCAATACAAACGAACAGAAGTACTACATTTATTTATTTTTATTTTGTACAGAAAGATATATACGACTAGTGTAACTTATTTACTATTATTATTATTATCATCATAACCATCATGGAAAGCAAACTAAACAACAAGCACGCATGCATGCTAGGTTTAGTCTTTCTTCCTTTCAGATGAATCACACCACCATGGTTATATGAGACTCAGAGGGAAAGCTGCCCTTCTTAACCTTACCAAACTGCAACACTAGAGGCTCTCCATCCGTGACAACAAGACGTTTGTAGTCCTTGTCGGTGACACTTTGGACTCCGATGTTTCTACACTCATGATTAGGACCACTACAGAAGACAAGCTTGTAGTATTTCTTGAGAGAATCATAGGGCTTGATATAGAACAAGGAACCCACATGATTATCACTATCACCAAGCATCACAGACAAAAGGCTACCCACAGAGTCAGAGTGAGACCTTTGGATGATCCAGTCGGAATTGTTGGTGCATATGTTGGGTGGTATGTAAGCGAATGATATAAATAATTGAAAGTCTGTTGAGATGGAAATGGGTAATACACGAGCTGTAATGGTCACAGGCAATCCAGGAGTATAGGGTTTTGCTTGAACGACGGCGAGTGAGCAAGATTCGCTTTCTCTGTGCCATATGGCAGCGGTATGAATTGTACCAGCGCCGTAAGATGGAATTGGCACCAGCTCGTATGTGCCGCCGTTTCTGAGAGAATCACCGTCTGAGTCTAACACTATCTCAGCGGTGGCGGTGGTGAAGGCAAAGACAAGGAGCAAGAGGGAGGCAAGTGATAATAATGGAGTGGTCTTCATTGTTTTGGTTGCTGTGGAAGGATTTAATTTGTTTGCTTTGTTGGGTTTTTGGTGTGAGTAAATGAGACCCAAGGACATCAATTTATAGACATGATTGGAAAAGTTAAAAAAAAAACTTACATAATTTACAAATAGTTAAAGTGTATAATCCATTTAATATAATAATAAACTTACATGATTGTGTAGGTAATTAATGACTCAATTAACTATTTATTTTTTAAATGGATTATCGATTACCGTAATTCATTAATTAAGAGTCAAATTTAACCCTCTATTAACCTATTAACTATAAATTTTATTATTTTTAATATAATAATAAAGATAATTAACATAAAATAAAGGTTAAATTATTTATATAATCTTTATAGTTTCACACAATTATTTATATGATCTAAATTTTTGTCAAAATTTTGATGACATATGCTAATTATATACGGTCTAAACATTATAAATTTATTTAATTCAAATCAATTTACTCATATTACCAAATACAAATTATATTTTATTGCATATATATCTCCTATTTGTTTTTCATATTTTTCTAAATCAATTAATTTATTATATTTTATATGAAATAGTAATTAAAAAACTTGATTTTAAATTTTATTTTTTGAATAATATGATTGTACTATATATTTTTATATTTTTTAAAAAATAAAGTTGTCTTTGAATGGTGGTATCCGTAATCTTTTAATTATTGAAAAAATAACTAAACTCAAAATTAACTATAAGTATTTATGGCCACACACACTCAATATTACTCATATCACTTTTTTAAAAACTCCTTTTACAAAACATCATTTCAAAATAAATAAAATCCTATAATTACTTTAAAAATTCTGATTATTGCTTTTTTAAAAACTTTTCTTATATTTTACTTTGGGTCAATTCAATTATAGTCTTAAATTTAATTTAGTTTTTATAATTTAAAAAATTATAATTAAATACTATTGTTTAATAATTTTTTAATTGGGCTCAACTGAATTAAAAAGTTTTAAAATCACAGATAAATGCTAGCGACATACTTATTGATATCACGAACAACACGTTTTTGTCCTTTCCTCTGCATTATTGACCGACACACTGGTTGGCTTTGTCATTTTTGATCATTTTTTAAATTGTTTTAATTTGAAATAAAAATAATAATTTTTATTATATTTTTTACTAATAAGGGACATATTTAAATTTTAATTTTTGACACATAATTGAATTTTTCATATATTATCTTTATATTTTTTTATTAATTAATTAATTAATTTATACTACATTGTTTAGTTTTAAACTTTACATTCTTTTGTTCTCTCAAACGATATTATTTATAACAGATATATATTCAAAATTTATGAGTTATAGAATGAAAAGTTATTAGGAAAAAGAATTACGAGAAATTAAGAAGTTGTTTAACTTCTTTCTTATATTTAAAAAAATTAACA
This sequence comes from Senna siamea, assembly GCA_031216115.1. Taxonomy (NCBI): domain Eukaryota; kingdom Viridiplantae; phylum Streptophyta; class Magnoliopsida; order Fabales; family Fabaceae; genus Senna; species Senna siamea. Next base: position 30,860,474 of record CM062354.1, on the reverse strand, counting down.
TACGCTTTAGTACAAATTGAACCCATTAGTATAATATATTATTTTAAAAAAATAATGAAAAGACTTTAAAATCAAATATAATAACATAAGTAATATTATTTATTTTTTAACAACAAAGCTACATATTGTTTTTTAAAAAATTATGTCTTGTTAAAACTACATGTCTTGTCCAATACTTCTTTCCAAAAAAATTGGTTATACTTTTATTACAAAATATTTTAATAAAAAATTAATGTGTGTAATTTATATAATTTATTATTTTTGTAATTGATTCTTTTTTTAAAAAATTTAAATATTTTATTTTTATTACAAAAACCTAATAATAAAGAAATATAAAATAGTATCAAGTTTAACTCTATTAAAAAATTTTGTTACAAAAACCCAACAATAAAGAAATTTTGTTAATTATTATAATTACGTACTTCTAACTTTTAATATATGCAATATTATATAAATACATGTTTTTAAGATGTAAAGACTTTAAAATAAAATATAATAATATGTACAATATCATTTATTTTTAAATAACAAAGAATCTACAGTTTTTTAAAGTATTTTTCTTGTTAAAAATACACGTCTTGTCCAATACTTCTTTTTAAAAAATTTGGGTATACTTTTATTATAAAATTTTTTAATAAAAAATTATTATGTGAGAGATAAAATTTTTGAAACATGGAAGAGATAAAAATAAATAAATTTAACAGTGTGTCTTCACAACCGATATTATTTTTTTTTTATCACTCTGATTTTATAAACTTCATCTCTTTTTATCAGTTTAAAGATCCATACGCGTCACCCTCTCTTTGGTCCATCACACTTTCAATTTCTAGCAGGGGCACCTGCTTGGCACTTTTAGCGGCGGTTTTTTCCGCTACTAAAATTTCTTGCAACAAAAAGTATTGCTACTATAACTTTTTTAAAATTAATTATTTAAACAAAAGTTATAGCAGCAGTAATATTCGTTGCAATAATATTAAAAAACACTTTAGCAGCGGAAAAAACCGCCACTAAAGGTACCAGGTGCCAAGCAAACAGTGCCAAGCAGAGGATCCAAAATCAAATTAATCATATTTTTACCTTTTCGAGCATAGAATAATGTCTTACTGTAATTAATATTCTAGCCAGAGATAATTTGTCGGCCATTAATTAATTACATTAAATAATATATTTTATAATATAAAAAATAAAATAAAATATAAATATATAGATGAGAGAAAAAATAAAGATAATTAAAAATTATAATATAGGTGAATTAAATAATTTTTTATTATTTAAAAATTATAATAATAATTATTTTGTATTATACTTTAAAAATTAGAAGAAATGACGTGCATATTTGTTCATGATGAACATCTTTAATGAACCATTTTTGTTGTTGATAGAGAACAAAACCACGCACATTAATTTCCAACCGAAGTCTTTTTCCAACATCAACAATCAACATATATATACCATCCAACAATATTAATGTAGTTCGTTCATATACAGACTGACCAGAAAATGACACTTTTGGTAGATTTTGGTGTCTAACTACGTATGCAGGGACCACCTATATCCTTTTATCAATTATATTCTATCAATTCTGATATATAAAGTCCAGTATTTTATGTGATAGTAATAAATTCATGTATTTTATACATTTTCAAATAAATTCATGAATTTTTTCCCTAATAAATTCATGTATTTTATACATTCATCCTTTTCTCTTTCTGTTCTTTCCGTTTTTCCCTTTGATCTCTAAACGTAACAATTTGGTGCTTTCATTGAGAGAGCTATGGCCTAAGGAACTCGTTTTGATCATTTGGAAGCTTTGACAACAGAGCTACAAAGGTCGCAAACACTGGTAGACGCCAATTTATCCAGTATGGATTCTAATATTACAGGTCTCGAAAATACGATGCAGAATTATCAAGAGTTTTTAAGTAATATGGAAGAGATGATGCGTCGGATGCTATAGACACAGGTGAGCTGAGCCCCATCATGAACACATGATACAGTGACATTGCAGAATTGGTGCAACAAAGGTATGAAAGTGGAATTACGTACCCCATTTCAATGGCAATGAGGCAGAAGATTGGGTATTCAAGATTCAAGAGTACTTTGATTTATATGATACTCCCAGTGATCAACATATGAGGATAGCTTCTCTGCATATGGAAGGCCCTACGTATGCATGGTACAAATGGGTTATCAAAAATAGGCTAGTGGCAGATTAGGAAGAGTTTTTACAAGTGCTTATACTTCGATTTGGAGCAACGTTGTACGATGATCTGAAGGCAGCCATTAAGGAGTTGAAACAGACAAGAACAGTGGCTGAATACCAAACAGAGTTTGAAGCTTTATCGACCAAAGTTACAGGTCTTTCAGAGCAGTGGATGATTAGTTTCTTCATTGCTAGCCTCTAAGATTACTTGAAGTGTGAGGTTATGTTGGCTCAGCTGGAGACTTACTACCAAACCATATCTCTCACCAAGCTCCATGAACAAAAACACTCTAAACTTTAACATTCCCTTAAAACATCCCTTTCACGAACCACATTTTCTACAAACTTCATAAACTTAACCAATCCCGCCCCTTCCTCTACTAACCAAAAAAATCATCCCAAAATTCCAGTCACAAATGGGAACCATACCAAACAGTTATTGTAACGCTCCTATCTAGTCTTGTTGTTCATTTCACTGTCAATAGATAGGTTTGGTACATTATCCTTATCCTTTTAATTGTTGTCTGAGCCATTAAACCATTCAATTAATGTTAAAAGAATTAGGTTCAGGATCTTATGCTCAGATAAAAATAAAATACACATGCACAGCAGAATAATAAAAGTCTACGCTACATCATGGAAATACAGTCTTTCATATGGGTCAAATAATACAAGTTTAATAATAATAATCATTACAACTGATGTATCAGTCCCCAGATATATGAAATACATGTCCTGCGGAAGTCAGGAGACAACAGGCTTGCCACTCAGACTCCCGCATCCAATAGTACCAGACCAGTCCTTCACATATCTGTTTTTTCCGATATTCCCAGAACCATTCGTATATACAGTCAAATTAGTTGTCCTATTCTAATCTGAGTATTTCTAGGATCTAAAAATTGGGGCTTACAAAAACTTACTCGATCAAAAGATATTGCTACCACGCATCTCTGCTATGCATCCGAATATGATACATATTAGCACATAAGTGAGAAACACAAGTTTCCCAGTAGCCTAGCAATTCATAGTTTTTTCTAAAAAAAAACTAACATGTATCAGGGTGCAAGTACCAAAACGTTCAAACTACATCCTTGATTTAGGAGTAAAATTCATACTGATAAACGGGTAATTATTGCATGATAAATTTAGTAGTTAGCAAACAGTAAAGGTTCTTTTTCACATGACTTGTATTTTCTTAAGCATATCGATTTATATCGCAAAGTCATTAACACATACGTACATGTTGCATGAACACTAGATGGCAGGGATGGAGCACCTTTGGCCACGCCTCCTTAGGTCACCCGTGTAGAGCACCTTCGACCGCACCTCAAAATTCGTGGACACTCGGCCACGTATATATAGCGTGACTGCGAGCACTAGGTTCTAACCACAGAGCACCTTTGCCCGCGCCTCGTCAGGTCACCTGTGTGGAGCACCTTTGGCCACACCTCGTAAATTATGAACCCTCGGCCCACGTACATGAGATCTTTGGGACACTAGATCACGGGTACGAAGCACCTTCGGTCGCACCTCCCTAGGCCACTTGTGTGGAACACCTCTGGCCACACCTCTTAATACGTGGACACTCGGCCACGATCTCAATACAATCGCGAATGCTAAGTCAGGGGCATGGAGTACCTTTGGCCACGCCTCCCTAGGCTGCCTGGGTACACTCAAAACCCCGCAGGGCGCGATGTCACCCTACTTTTCCTTTTATTAACCAGGAAAGGTTTCAGTTTCGCAATGCTTTCGAATGAGTTCGAAACCTCCCTACAATTCTGCATCTTTTCTTAGAATTTAATCTTACGTAAATTTTTATCCATAATATTATTTATGGACATAGCATTTTCTATTTTCTTTAGGATTTAATATTACATAAATTTTCATTCATAATATGATTTATGAACATAATATTTTCTATTATTCCTTGGAATTTTACATTATATAAATTTCCATTCATAATATGATTTATGAACATCATATTTCTATTTTCCTTGGAATTTAATACTACATAAATTTACATTCATAATATTGTTTATGGACATAAATTTTTGCCTATTTTCTTTGAATTTATTCTTACTACATTTTCTCTCAGAATATTTATTATGGGGATGATATTTCCTTTTTTTTTTAGAATTTATTCTTACAAAATTTTTCCTTCAAGGATATTGCTTATGGATCTAATATTTGCCATTTATTCTTGTATAAATTTTCTTGTAGGGATAGCATTAGTGAACCTAATGCTTTCTATTCATTCTTCCATAACTTTACATCCAAAATATTATTAATGGATCTATTATTTCTTATTCATTCTTACCAAAATTTCCATTATCATTGGACATATTATTTCTTATTGTTTCCTTCTTATTATTTCTTTCATACTTCCTTCCAAAATAATTATTAAAGAACATAAAATTTCTTATTGTTCCTTCCATAAATTTCCTTCCAAAATTATCATTAAAGGACATAATATTTCTTATTATCTCTTCCATAAATTTCCTTCCAAAAAGATTAATAATAGGCATATTATTTCTTATTATTTCCTTCATATTATTTCTTTCATAACTTTTTTCCAAAATTTATTAAATGACCTATTATTTCTTATTATTTCCTCCATGAATTTCCTTCCAAAATCATTAAGAATAGTCATAATACTTTCTATTTTTCTTAGGATCTAATCCCATATAAATTTTTCTTCAAACTAATAGTAAGGGCTATAATATTTCCCACTTCCCTTGAAATTTAAGCTCACATGAATTTCCTTCCCAAAAATACAAACAATGGCCACAATAATCCTACCTTTCTTGGAAGTTAAATCTCATAAAATTTCCTTCTTAGAGTTTAATAATTTCCATAATCATGTCCTCCTATTAATGACCATTATTTGCCATAAACCCTCACATTCACATTTCTCATAATGGTATGCATTATTAATGAATTCCTTAGGTGGTCATGGCAATAATTTTCAAAACTAACTTAGTCCATCTTATTTCAACATCACATGTATTTATTTAGCCATATGAATGTTCTATAGCCTCATTAATTTTATTCAACTTAGCCAACTCCTAAGTCTATCATGCATTCAACATCAAGTTTTATCCTAGGATCAAGGATGAAGAAAGCTACTCTAGTTCCATGTAAACAATATTTTGAAACAAAAGTGCTAACCTATGGAACTAAAGTAAGGAAATTGCCAACCTACCTTTTTGGTGACTAAGAAAAATGAGCTTAGCCCTTCCTTGATCACTCCCTTGTCTTGCCAATTCAGTTACCTTTCCTTTCTTTTCCTTTCCTCCCGAATAGATAAGTGTGTGTGTGAGGTTTAGATGTTCTCTCCTTCTTGCTAGGGTGCACGTCCAATTAGGTGTGGTACATGTGGAAAAAATGTGAGTCTGGTGTGGTGTACAATGGCAATTCCCACACGCCTTCCCTCTCCTTTTCCTTTTCTTTCTTTTTTTCTTTCTCTCTTTTCCCTTAGTTTCACGTGTGCATGCAAGTGTGTTAAGATACAATTGCATTTTTAAATTCTCCCTTCCCTTTTTCTCTTTCCATTCGTGTGAGTGTGTGTGTTTCATGAAATGGCTTCCCATTGGTTTCCTTTTCCCTTACTTCATGCCACCCCTTCCCTTGGTTTCCTCTTAAAAAAATTTTTTCTTCTCCCTAACTTCACATGTGGTTTGTAACATGTAAGACAATTTTCAATTCCATGTTGTCTCTTCCTTGGCCTAGGTGGCGTGTGGTTTCCATTGCCTTTCACTCTCCTTGTAAAAAAATTCTGCATACCTTTGATATACCTATATACATATATTTATATATATATGTTTTACAAAGTGTACTTGCAAGTACACCTTGCCTTTGCTTGCACACTTGGTTTTTTCCTTCCTTACAAGTTTAGTTTATCCAATCTCACAAGCAACTAGTTTATATTCTAAAAAAATATTTTACACTTACACCTAATGGCTTCCCTTCTTCACGTGTGGCATCCTAGCAAAAGGGAAAGATTGTTTTTTTTTTTTTATGCTAGCTTTCCCCTTAGTTTATGTGACCCACTTATAGATATATATATTTTGGTTGCATCTTACCTCTCTTCCTCCGTTCACGTGAAAGCCATGCATAAAATTTAATTCTCATTCTCTTCTTTCATGCATGACACATGCAAAGCACACTCATGCATATATTTAAATAGTTGCATATTATTTTGCTCCTCCTTTGGTACTTAGGCTAGATAACTTGAAAAGGAAATAAAGGATTAAATTAAGCATCAAATTCTCATGCAACTTACCTTTTAATCTAAATATTTTGGGCTATTAAATTATGCAAGCAAGTAATTAATTAAATGACACCATAAATTCTATCCCTTTAATTGGAGACCCTTAATTTAGGCTAATTAAATTATGGGGTGTTACAGATGTCATCTACAACTGTCACAACAGCCAAAAACAGAAAGAGACAAGGATGAATGTAAGTTGCTAAAGAAGTGGAAAATATACACTGTGAAACCTTCTTCGAGTGAAGGCAACTCCTACAGTATCTTTACTTCCAAAAAACTACTTCACAACTCTTATTCAGCCTATTTATACACGCACGTAAAACATATTTGCCTAACCAACCTAATTACTCTCACGTGACACGTAAAGCGTCTTTGCCTAACCACCTTAACTACTCTCATGTGATGGACTCTAATAACTCTCGCCAACTATTTCCTCTGCCTGCCTTGTTTCTTTACGCCATATTGTAATCCATCATTCCATTAGGGAGTCTTCATATTCTGTTACTCTTCCTCCCTCCTTTTTCCGTTTCACCATTACTGTTTCCTTCTTCTGGCCTGATTCCTTCCTCGGGCCACGTATCATTACTGAAACCTATAAGATAGAAGTGTGGAAAGATTTTCCTTTAAATTCTTGAATGCCTTACTTCCTTTGAGTAATATATCTTTCACCATATAGCATTTATACCTTTCAGTAATAGTATAAAGCTTTCGATTGGGAATGGAATGTAATTTTCACAAGGAAAACAGAAACTCCCATAGTAATTAAAACTATCCTAGCATTGAAATTCTAATTAGAAGATCCTATTTTTTTTTTAATCTAGGAGAACATTATATATATATATATATATATATATATATTCTACGTGCATTTATTCTTCAACTCTTGATAAAACAGAAAATGACAGAACTCAAATATTTGACCTCTTTACGTAATACTTACTCACCTGATGTAGCATAAGGATGATTGAGACCTTCCACTAACCGTAGATGGTGTTACTTTTCCTTATCGATAAGCAGAAGCATAATCACATATTTTCCAGTACCGACCGAAAAGGTGTAGATGAATTTCCCCAATATGAAGCAGGATCATAATGTGGAAGACAATTCAAGGTAGACTCAAGTCAGTCCTCAGGTCTGCCATCTTTATCAAGGATAACAACACTGGGTTCCATGTCTGAATTTAGGGCACAAAATATTAGGGCAAGGTACACAACATACTTATTCAAATCCAATGCAAACAATTTGCAGCAATAAATTTCTGGTATTTTTCTCCAATGTGAATATATTCCTCCAATTCTAATTAGCCCTAAGATAGACTAGAAATCTAAATTCAATTAAGTAAATTCAGCACATAAAAATGTTTGGTATCAATTTGAAGTGTTCTCAAGTATTATGGAGGCTAGGGCACTTATCTATCTCGACCAAACCGCGAGGAAGGCGCGAAAACACACCAGGGGGAGAAGTGTCGCTCAATTTCCAACGTTGTTTAATGATGCTACAACAGTTACTCCCTTTGGTGAACAATTGTTGCAGCATAGCAAGCTGGAATGAAGACAACAAGATGAAAAGCGGAGACAAGGGCACTTACCTACCTGGCGACCTTCACATCAGCGGGCTTGCCTCGACTATAATACATTTGACAAGGGAAGATCGTGTATTCCTTTGTTTTGAAAGTAAACCATTGGTTTTAATAAAATTTTTAACTCTAATTAGGTTGCTCGAGGAAATTTATTTTTTAGCCTTTTGGTGGCGATCATGGGTTTGTAAAATTTTTTTGTTTTAAATTTATCTTTTAGTCTTTTGTGATGACTAGCTCGCCACTAAAGGGTGTTTTTAAATTTTATTTTTTTATTTTAAATTTATTTTTCAACTTTTGGTGGTGATTTCAGTGGTCGCCACCAATGTATATGTACACCTTCGGTGTCGACTCTAATCATCACTAAAGGATGTTTCTAAATTTAATTTTTTTATTCTAAATCCATTTCTCAACATTTAGTGGTGACTCCGAAGGTCACGTGTTTCTAAATTTTATTGTTCTTTTCTTTTAAATTTATTTCTCAACTTTTGGTAGCAACTACAAAATTTGCCATGAAAGAGTGTTTCTAAATTTTATTTTAAATTTATTTCTCAACTTTCAATGACTCGTACATATCTTTGGTGGCAACTCAACTAAGGTTGCCACCAAAGAGTCTCTATAAATTTTTATTTTTTAGTCTTTGCTACCAACCTTAATTGCCGCTACCAATACATACTTTTGGTGGTGACTGTGATTTTTGTTAATTTGTTTTAAATTCAAATTTATTTTTTACCAAAGATCACCACCAATATTTATCTTTAATAGTGACTTTAGTTGCGACCGAATGTTTTGTTGGTGGCAACGTTTTCCTGTCACCACTTCAGGCAAACAAACAAAAAATTCTTTGTGACAACTTTACTTTGTCACTTTTGAAGGATTACTTTTGGCGACTAAGATTGGAATCGCTGTTGAATGTCTAATTTTTTATAGTAAAATATTGGAGAGTTAAATAATTTTTTATTATTTAATTTATTATTGTAAAGCATTATTTATACATTTTTTATATTATAATTCAAAAATTTTAAAAATAATATAAACTTTTTATACATGCCAAATCTCTAATAGAAAATATTTCTTTCACATACTTACCCCGAAATCATTAGGCCGCATTTTTGCTTCATCCTCATCCTTTACAAATAATTATGGCATTTTTAAACTTATAAGGGAGAGAAATGAACGAGTAGATTGATAGATAGATATATATATATATATATATATATAAATTTATATATATATGTATGTATGTATGTGTGTGTGTATGTATGTATATATATATATATAATTAAAAACTAAAAATATTGGTAACCTTATTTTATAGACATATTGTAAAGTCTTTCTTTAACTTGTATATCCTTTTTATTTTTATTAACTCAAAGATATAGAAACATTGTTTGTCGGGAAAAAAAAATTGTTTGTCAGTAAAAAATAATTTTAAAAAATTAGTATTTATTTGTAGAAATAATTTTCATCAGTAAATCCAGTAAAGTGTTTTATGATAAATTTAATTTAACATGCAAAAGTTGAATCATCTGAAAGATAATCTAAAAGAGAAAGAAGATTTTGCATTGTGGTCTTCTTCGTTGTTTACTACCGTACTGCCATGGAGGTTTGTTAACTGAGAAATAGGACCACAAATTGAGAATGGTGACTAATGAGCATCATAATTGAAAGATACACACACACACACATATACAGTATAAAATTAATTAGTAAAAAAATTAATAAAAATTTATTAAAATGAAAATATATAGTATTATATATTATATGCATGCATCTATAAACTTACATGGATATTTAAAAAAAATTTTGGAGTCACGTGAAAAGAATGAGAAATTAAGATGTAGGGGTTTGGTCGAGTGTCATTTTATTTTTGTAGTTTTTAAAATTATTTTATAAAACTAATTCTAAAAATTTTTAATGCGTATTGTTTTGATATATATATATTATTGATAAAAAATGAAATTAGCAAGGCAAATTCATTATTGCAATTTGCCCCCTTATGAAAAATCATTTTAAATTTTATTAACTTGTTACACTTTTTGGGACAATGTAACATTGATATTTTTAACGTGATGTACTACTTTAAAAAATGTAATAGTTTGTGTAAAAATATTTAATTTTAACATGTGTCATTAAACATAAAAGCATCACATGATAAATAAATTATATAATAAAACGATACAAGTTAGATAAATTTTTTTAAAAAATTGCTTGAAATTGATATTAACTTTCTCTATTTGATTTTAATATTATTTCTATATAAAAACTGATAAATATAAATAAAAAGATATCATCAACATTTTTTTTTCAAAATTAAAACAAATATCATAAATAATTAAAACATAAAAAATTTCAATGATATTTTTTTCAATAAATTTTGGTGTTAGGTATATTTAATTTTTTATTATTGTAAAACATAATATCATAAATAATTAAAACATACAAAATTTCAATTATATTTTATTAAATAAGTGTCAGGTAAATTTAATTTTTTATTATTGCAAAACATAATAGTTATATATTATTTTATATTATAATTCAAAAATTAAAAAATAATATAAAGCGAAAATATCTCTAATAGAAATTTTTTTTTACGTACTTACCCTGATAACTACCCTGATATCATGTGGCCACATTTTTGCTTCATCCTTATCCTTTTACAAATAAATATGGCATTTTTAAACTTAGGGAGAGAAATGAACGAGTGAATTGATAGATTTTTTTAATATATAAAAAATTAAAAACGGAAAATATTGGTAACCTTATTTTATAGACATATTGTAAAGCCTTCTTTAACTTGTATATCTTTTTTTTTTAATTAACTCAAAGTGATAGAAACATTGTTTGTCGGGAAACCAAAAAAAAACATTGTTTATCAGTAAAAGATAATTGTAAAAAATTAGTATTTATTTGGAGAAATAATTTTCACCATTAAATGCAATAAAATGTTTTATTTTATAATTTATAATTCAGTAAGTTTGAAATAAATTTAATTTAATCATGAAAAATTTGAAAATTTTAATTTTATAATTTATGTGATGAGGAACTAAAATGAGTTTTTAACCTTAATTTTAATGTTACTTTGCGTATGTTAGGATTAAATTAAAAATAAATATTTATAAAGAACCAAATTTTTTTAAAAAAACCTATGTTAAAAAAAAAGAAATTTTAGTGGTTCATTAGCTATTGCGTAGAACTCCGATTGATGACTTGACAGCTAATTACAACCCTGGGGATAAATAAGACAGAGATGATAGTGATAACTCAAGCTCTGCAACATTAAATATTAAAAAAAAGAAAAAAATGGCTTGGGCCAATGAGAACTAAAGCTTGAGATCTCTTAAGCACCACCAAAATAAGGATTTTGGATCCTCTGCCGCAATCCTCTGACTGGCTTTTTAGCGGCGGTTTTATCCGTTGCTAAAGCGTGCTTTAATATTATTGCAACGAATATTATTGCTGCTATAACTTTTGTTTAAATAATTAATTTATAGTGACAATAATGTTGTTGCAAAAAAATTTAGCAGCGGAAAAAACCGCCGCTAAAAACGCCAAGCAGGCGCCAGGCAGAGGACGCCAAGCAGAGGAAATAAGATGTGTGCTTTTTGAAGCAGTTAAACTGCATTTATTTTTTTTATAAAGTCGTACAAGAAGATAAATGTGACTAGTTTCACACATTCATTATTATTATTATTATTATCATCCTAACCAGCATCGAAAGCGAACTAGACAACAAGCATGCATGCTAGGTTCAGTCTTCCTCCCTTTTAGATCAATCAAACCGCCATGGATATATGAGATTCATCAGAGACGAAGTTGTTCTTAACCTTATCGAATTGCAACACCAAAGGCTGCCCATCTGTGACAACGAAACGTTTGTAGCCGTTGTTGTCTCTATGGAGTCCGATGTTTCTACACTGATAGGGACCAGTACAGAAGACAAGCTTGTAGTAATTCTTGCAAAAATCATAGGGCCTTATATAGAAAAAGTCACGCACAGGATTATCCCTATCAGCAAGCATCACAGACTCAAGGTTACCCACAAGGTCATACTGAGACCTTTGGATGACCCAGTTGGAATTGTTGGTGCATATATTGGGTGGTGCGTAAGCGAATGATATAGCTAATGCATTAGTGGTTGAGATGATGAAAGTGGGTCTTACAAGAGCTGTAATGGTCACAGGCCATCCAGTGTAGGACTCTGCTTGAACGACGCCGAGTGAGCAAGCATCGCTTTCTCCGTGTCTTATGGCGGCGGCTACAATCCCACCACCGCCAGAAGGTGGCGACAACATGTATGTGCCACCGTTTCTCAGAGGATCACCGTCTGAGTCAAACACATCCACAGCGGTGGTGGTGGTAGTGAAGGCAAAGACAAAGAACAAGAGGGATGCAAGTAATAATGGAGTGGTCTTCATTTTGTTTGCTGCTGAAGGCTTTAATTTCTTTGCTTTGTTAGGTTTTTGGTGCGAGTAAATGAGAGCTAAGGACATCAATTTATAAACATGATTCGGAAAGGGAAAAAAATTAAATAATTCATAAATGGTTAATTAAATGCAGAAAACATGTCAAATAATAATAAGTTAATAAAATTAAATTATATTAAAATATAAATTTTTTTTTACAATTTAAATATTTTATATAAATTTTTTAAATTTTAAACTTTGTGCGCGAAAAAAATCTTATATAAGGTGTCATGTCTACTCTAAGAGTTTTAAATGAAAAAATTATTAAAATTTTTTTAAAAATAAATTATAAATTTTGACAAGATTCTACGTTTATTTTTATAGTTGAGACAATTATTTATATATATTCTATAATTTAAAAAAATTATGTTATAACATTTATAAATATAAAAATATAAAAGTTATATTTAAAATATTAAACATTTAAAATAATTAAATTTTCATTGATTGCAAAAAATTTATCATTGAAAAATTAAATTAAGATATTTAATATATATATTTTTAAATTAAATTATAAATTTACTTTAATTTATTTAAAGTATATATGTCTCGTGTATATATGAAAATAAGGATAAGGTTTCGGACCTACCACAAAGCAGTGTAAACCTAATACATAGTATCCAACATCTAGGTTATCATTATGTGTTGTTAGGTAAATGTTTTTAAAAAAGAAAATTATAATTTCATTTTAATTCATAAGAAAATTATATTTTAAAATTTAAACAAAATTATTTACTTAAAAAACTATTTAAAAAATGCTACTGAACTTTTTTAGTACTGTCGACAATATAGTAAATATTTCTTTTACGTGCTAACCGTGATGTAAAAATAGAGTGCCCTTCATTCTTTGTTTGCTATGCAAGGTTTTAATTTGCTACTTTAGGTTTTTGGTGTGAGTAAATGAGAGCTAACTACATCAATTTATAGAGATGATTGGAAAATGTTAAAAAAAGAAACTTTAAATCATTTATAAATATAAAAGTTAACAGATTTTTTTTTTAATGTTAACAATTTAAAAATAAATTGCACTAACCTCTTTTTCACGTTTAATGAAATTCCACTTCCCTTTTGAGTTTTAAAAATCATACTCAACATTTTTAAAGTTCGATATAATATTACACAAATTAAATATATTTTTTAATTTATTTTTTGTTAATAAAAGATAAAAGTATATTTTGTATCTTCAAATTTTATATAAATTTTTAATTTTGTTCCTAACTTTTTTTAGATCAATTTTATTTTAGAGTTTTAAATTGTAATATTAATTTTATCATAAGATTTAACGCCGTCTAAATCATAATTTTTAAATCTAGATCAGTTATTAAAATAGTAAATAATCTAATTCATTCAGTCATTAGCTCAACTGCTAAATTACTAAATAATTTGTTAAACTAATAACAAAATAAATGAATAAAATAATAATTATATTAGAAATTATAGATACAATAATTTATATGATTCCACTTTAGCATATTCTATATAAAAAAATGAAAAATAAATTTTATTAATAAGATTAAAATAAAGATTATAAAAATAATTTAACTATGTTCAAAATCTACCCATCAAATACATCCAAAATATCTCACAATATTTTTTTTATCAGTATATCATTCCACACTCAATGTCTTATTCTCTTTAATTGCAACTATTATTTTTACATGCCACACACTTATATAAAAATGCCCAAAACAGATGTCTATTATATAGACAAAATATACATTCTCCCTACGAACTAAATGAAAGCTTCAAAGGAGAGTAGCATAGGGAGGCTTTATGTTGGCATAGTTCCATAGCATAAGTGACAAAGTATGTTTAATAATACATATGGCTATATTTAATTCCTTTGATCAATGCAATATGTGAGTCAAAACGTGTGGACTACCAAGAAATTATCAAAACATTCATTTTTCATGTGATAAGTGTAAAATTTTTATTTCCATAATTGCTTGTCTTCAATCAATTTTTATGGTGAGAAAAAGTCAATATTTTTAGGTAAAATTTGTAGCCACATGCAACAATTAATAGGACCCCAAATTTAGGATAGTGACTAATTAACATAATTAAAAGATATTTAGCGTGTATATATATAGTATAAAATTAATTAGTAAAAATTAATAAAAAGTTATTAAAATGAGTATATTAATGAATTACAATAATTTAAAGCACAAATGTTAATAAATTTTTATTATTTTATTGTGTAATTAATTAGTAAATTATGTGCATGCATCCAAAAACTTACGGATATTTTGATAAGATTTTGCAGTCACGTGAAATGAATGAGAAATTAAGGATGTCCTCGTCAAGAATGAAGAATCCATACATGAACTGAAAACGTATAATTAATATTATACAGTGCAAAGAGAAATAAACATTTTAATATTATAATGTATCTTAACACTACTATTAAAATGCACAATAAAAATAATAAAAAATTAAAATAAATAATAAATAATAAATAGTTGTCTCTGTAGAAACATGTCAGAGATAAAAAATTTCCCTCATCATAATCCCTTTTATAATAAATAAAATTGTCACTTTGCAGTCAAAAAATCGAAATTTTACACTTTTCACATTCTAAACCATCATATAAAAGATATATTTGCGTTAATAAAATTAACATATTATATTAATTATATGTGTTAATCTAATAATAATATAATTATTCAATTTTTTATTGTTACATTAAAATTTTCGTATTAAAATTTAGTGTAAATTTAATTAGACTTGTTGTTGTATTAAAAAAATTTTGAATTTTATTTTTCACAAATACTGTTTTTTATAGAAAATAAGTTAAAAGTGAAATTTTTTAATCTAATAAAACTATAAGCATAATTTAGTTAAATATCATAAAAAAATTGATGTAATTTACTCAAAGTTAAAAATTTACAATTGTATGGCAGATTTTGTTTTTTTACAAAAAAAAAATTCTTTCGACACTTTTAGATGTTTTACAAATGATAATTTTTTGATAACCTAATTATTTAATTTTTGAAATATAAAATTTTTTTATTTTAATTTCTGAAAGATAAAATTTTTTTATTTGAATATCAAAAGATTAATTTTGTATCAATTTATTAAAAGATCAATTTTTTTATTAATTTAACATTTCAATTATTAAGATTGATAAAAAATTAATTAGCACGCTGCTAAATGATGCATCAGTATACCAATTTGTATTTTTATTCATTTTATAAATTGAAGAATCAAATTAATTATAATTGATATTTCAAAAATCAAATAAAGATATTTTATTTTTTAAAAATTTAAATTAAAAGAATATTAATTTTTTAGACTTAATGATTTAAAGTACGTGTCACGTGGATACATGAAGATAAGGTTTTTTTTTTTTTTATATATTCGAAGATAAGGTTTCAGACCCACGACAAAGCAATGGAAACCTACGCATGCGCAGTATTAGCGACAAAGTGGTCAACACAACCTATTGTATTCTGTGTAGTACATAGTGTCCAATATCATAGGTTATCGTGTATGTTTTGTTAGGTAATTTAATTTATTTTTTTGAAAAAAATTATATTATTTAATTTTAATTCATAATTATGTTGAAACTTGTTTTAAAAATTTACTTATTTATAAAAATATTTAAAAAATGTTATTAAAAAATTGTGTAGTACATAGTACCCATTATCATGGGGCCACATTTTTGCTTCATCCTTATCCTTTTACAAATAAATAGCGCATTTTAAAACTTACAACGGAGAGAAATGAAGATTTTTTTTACATATATAAAAAGTTAAAAACCGGAAATATAGGGAACCTTATATTATAGACATATTGTAAAATCCTCTTTAACTTGTATATCCCTTTTTTCATTAACTCAAAGAGAATAAAAATATTGTTTGTCAGTAAAATGCAATATTTATTTGGAGAGAATATTCACTATTAAATGCAATAAATGTTTTATGTTCTAATTTATAATTCAATAAGTTTGAAATAAATTTAATTTAATCATGAAAAAGTTGAATCCTCTAAAAGATAATACAGAAGAGAAAGAAGATTTTGTATTGTCGTCTTCTTCGTTGTTTACTACTATACTGTTATTACCATTACTGTTAGCAGCGGTTTTTTTCGTTGTTAAAGTATTTTTAATATTATTGCAACGAAAAGTATTGCCATTATAAATTTTGTTTAAATAATTAATTATAGCATTAATAATTTTCGTGGCAATAATATTTAGCAACGCAAAAAACCGATGCTAAAAGTAATGGCGGGGTCAGGAAAAGTAATGGCGGCGAATCTGAACGCCATGGAGGTTTGCTAACTGAGAAATTAATAGGACCCCAAATTTAGAATAGTGACTAATATGCATAATTAAAAGATATTTAACCTGTATATATATAGTATAAAATTTAAAATAATTATTAAAATGAGTATATTATTGAATTACATTAATTTAAAACACAAATATTAATATTTTTTATTAATTTATTGTGTGATTATTATTATATTATGTGCATGCATCCAAACTTATGGATACTTTACAAAGATTTTCGAGTCACACGAAAAGAATGAGAAATTAAGGATGTACACGTCATAAGAATGAAGAATCCATATATGAACTGAAAACGTATAGCTTGCATATAAACAGTGCAAAGAGAAACAAACATTTTAATATTATAATATATAAGAAGTCTACTACTAAAAAATAATAAAAAATAGAGAATGAAATAATTTTTTATTATTTAATTTATTATTTTAAAATATAATAATTATTTTTATATTATATTTAAAAAAATTGATATACAACTTTGTTCATAGAAGCTTTTAATAGATCATATCGTCTTTTTAATTTCCTTTTGTTACCAAATGACGACAAATTAAATTACGAACAAAATATTAAGAACATTTTGTGCAGAACTTTAACGCGTCTCCAATATATTCCAATTTTATTTATTTAATTTTGTCCTTGTTAATGGGACCATTGCATATATATATATATATATATATATATATACACATACAGTATTATTATAATTGATTTAATTCCTCTGCGTCACATTGGATAATAGAAAGGAAGCATATCTTTAAAATCAACCATTTTTGTTGTTGTTGATAAAGAACAAAACAACTCACATTAATTTCCAACTGAGAAATCTTTTTCCATCATCAATAATCAACACATGCATACCATCCAACAATGTAGTTCGTTCATGCATATAGTGACCACAAAATGATACTTTTGGTACATTTTGCATTTGTGGTTCTAGCCATGGCAGGGACCATCTATTTCTTTATATCAATTATATATATTCTATCAATTCTGATATAGAAAGTCCAGTCTTTTACGTGGATAGTAATAAATTAATGTATTTTATACAATTTTAAAATAATCAAAATATTCTCAAATACTTGTCTTTGCTATAAATCCAAAAATATGTAGAGAAAAAACGTGTCACTTTGGAAAAAAAATGACAAAATAAATAAATAAAACTAAAGAAAGTATATGCAGCTAGGGTAAGTGTGGTCACAATATTTTTAATTTAACAGAATAAAAATAAATAAATAGAAATGTTATAAGTTGGATGCTGGGATCCGTATGAAAATATTTATTTTTTAAAATATCATATTTTTATTTGAATTTATAAAAATATATTATTTTTCTTGTAGCAAAGACAATTTGCTAATATTAATAGCGAATTGCGCTTAAAGATTACACAAATTTGTTCCTGATAAGAATGAATTTAAGGTCAATGATTCCTTGTTAGATTCTAATTTTGTAAAGCAAATTTACTATTGCCTCCACTTATGAAATTTCATTTTAAATTTTTTTTCAATATGTTACACTTGTTGGGATAGCGTAGCACGTTGATATATGTAAAACATAAAGGCGTCACAAGATAAATAAATACGATGTAAAGCAATACAAGCTAGATAAACTTAAAAAAAATTGTTTGAAGTTGATCTTAACTTTTTCTATTTTATTTTAACATTATATCTATTTTATTTTAACTTATTATAAATTGATAATAAGTTTACTTTTGATGTCAAAAGATTATTCTATTATTCTTTATATTATATGAGTTAGTACTAATAATAAATATTACAATTTGTAGATGTGACTAGTGCTACATTTATTATTATTATTAAGGTTTCACTTGATTGGTTGAAGAAACGTTTAATGACTTGAAATGTGTAAAAATTGAAAATTAATAATTTTGGAGAAAGTACCTTTTATCCCCTCAACTATATATGTTTATATGATACATCACGCAAATTTTATTTTATAATAAATTATTATTTTAAATTATTTAAAATATTGAAATTGTATTTAATGAAACTTGTTTTATTTTCTTTTCATTCTTTAACATTCTTTAACATTCTTTTGCACATAATATAAAGTTAAATTATAAAAAAGAAAAAAATTATATAATAAACATAAAATTGTTAAATTTAACTCTAAAATAAAGATTTTTAGTATTTTAAATTATTTATAAAGATAATTTGTTACTAATTAAAATTTAAGTGAATAAGATATTATATAACTTCCTTGAAAAGCAAACTAAACAAGAAGCACGCATGCAGGTTTAGTCTTTCTTTGTTTCGGATGAATCACACCATCCACCACGGACATGAGACTCAGAGGCAAAGCTGCCATTGTCAGCCTTAACGAACTACAACACTAGAGGATTTCCATTCGAGACAACAACACGTCTATTTTTGAAGATGTCGATGTGGAATCCAAGGCCTCTCCACTCATGATTAAGAGCAGTACAAAAGACAAGCTTGTAGTATTTCCCTATAGTATCTGCATTTTTTTTTATTTTCGGGTACGCTTTAAAATTTTAAATTTAGTAGTTTTACATTTGAAATATTGTAATTAAATTGTCCTAAATTTTTTAAAATGAGAAATAGACTAAACTGAAAGACAAATTTAGGGACTAAAGTAAAAAGAAGAAAGGTTTTATTACAAGACAAAAAAGTAATCATTACGCCTCTAAAATATCTCATACATTTATAACACATTTTTATGATGCTAAAAAAATATTCAAGACATAATGATTTCACTCAAAAAATATCTAAAAGTTATAATGACTTTAGAAAAATATTCGAAGGCAAAACGGACAATTTTTACCTAAGGGTAAAATAATAATTTTACTACAAGGATAAAATTCTTAGTTTACTTAGAAAATGGTGACAAATTCCCTCAAGGATATTCCTATAAATTTTTGAAAATTATGGAAGCCAATAAAGGGGTAAAATAGTCATTTTGACAAAAAAGGATAAAATGGTAATTTCACACTTTAGGGATAAAATTTTAATTTCATTATAAAAATATTTATAGAATTTGTATTATGCCATTTTTCAAAATTGTGAAGCAAAAATAATGAAGGAAAAAGTGAAATCAGGGTTAAGGTGGTCTTTTGTCATTAGAGGCGAAATGGTCATTTGCCACCTAAATTTAAATTTTATGTCTTCTTCTTCATTTGGCTGAGGGAGCAGGACATGAGATTGAGAGTGGTAGAGCAGTGTTCAGCCAAGGAGAAAAAGGGAGAAGAAGAAAAGGGAAAAGAGAAGGAAAGCTCAAGATAAATCCACTTCTATTGCCAAACCAAGGTAGCTCTACATTCCTATGTAATTGATTTCATGTTTCATGGTGGTTTTCAAGTTTTTATTAGTCTCCCATGGCTTCCATGAACAGTACCCAAAATTCCTTTACATTCATAAAATGCTTAAAATTCTATTGGGATTTGTTTCGAATGATGTATGGATGCATATATGAGTGTTGATTGAAATTGTTAAAGTGTTTATGGCAAATTGCAATTTTATTTCCAATTCCATGAAAAACTCCCAAAATTCTTGAATGATGATTGTTTGATACTTGGGTTGTCATGATTTTGATGGATAAATGATGTTTTATGCCTAATTGATGATGAAAGTGGGATAGATGAGAAGTTGCATGAAAACTAGTTTATTTCCCTTGACTTCCCTTGCTTGGCCGAGAAGATGTGTGTGTGTGGAAAGGAAATTTTGTTTAAATGTTGTCTATTTAATATGCTACTTTCTTGGCAATGGAAAAAGGGAAAGAAAAATCTAGTATTTCATGAAATTGTATACTTTCTTCAATTTTCCCTTGTTTGGCCAAGAAGAGCATGTTGAATGGCAAGTAGTTTTTTAAATTTGGTTTAAAATATTTATTGGAAATTTTGGTGTTTTAGTCTTAAGCAAAGGTGAAAGGGAAGACTAATGTATAATTGAAATTATCCTATTTTCTCATTTTTGGCACCTTGACCGAAATTATGTATGAAATTCTTATGGACAATTTTTATAATTATTCAACATGGTTTTGGGCAAGGTTGAGAGAAAAAAAAGGTATAATAATGAATTGATTGGTGAATAAATCCTCATAATCATGAAAATCCTAGTAATTGAGATTTATGATCAAAAAAGGGGAAATGATTTTATGGAAGATGTGCCTATGCATTCATATAAATTGTTATAGAAGAAAAGACCATTATATGTATGCATAGATAAGTTGAAAAATTAATAGAATGGAAATAGTATAAGAATGTATTACAATGTCACCTTAGGATCCTTAATATGAGATAAAACATAACTTGAAAAATTATGAAATTATATTTATATAACGGCAAGAGTGGAAAAATTAGGAATTTTTTTAAAAAAATTATTATTTTTTACTTGATTTCTTGTCTTGGCCGAGAGAGTTACTCCCATTTCTAGGAAATTTATTCATGAAAATGTTATGTATGGATAAGGGTCATAGTTGATGAAAGTAATATCATGATAATTTAAAGGAATGGGAAGGGAAACATAGATTAAGAGAGGAAACATAGCAAGAAAGGAAACATAGATATGTAAGAAAGAAAACTTAAAGGAAGTATTTTTGATATATGTTCTAGGATAGACAAGCTTGTAATTGAGTAACCAATTGTCAGTATGGGACGGCCGTTGGGCATTCCACGGTTGTATCATAATTATGGATGGTCAAACATCCACTCGGAATAAAGATTTTAGAAAACATCGTGATGGTTGCAAATTCTAAGTTAGTGTAGCCTAAATAGCCAATTAAATGGAAATATTTACTTAGAATTTAGTATAATCATATATACAAGCCATGTCATCCTAGAACATATATAGGAAGTAACATACCAAGAAAATGATCCACTGGTAAGGGGTGGTGATTCCATAACATTATGATCCGTCTAAAAAGCGAAGAGGAAATGATCTGTGCAGTTAGCAGTGATCCCATGAGTTTAATTTTAAAGGTTAAAGCAGTCTCGTATAAGGTGGAAAAGCAAGAAACTCCTGTTGTATATAGGATGATCTGCGGTAAAGGCAGTGACCACATAGTACTCAGATCCACTGAAGGATTACTCAGATCCACTGAAGGATGCCTCAGATAGTACCAATGGCAGAATTGTCACATAAAAAATAAAATTGTCTCATTCATGTAAGTAGTGATACGTGGAGTAGCTCACTAGGTAACTCTCCCGATATTCTTAAGTCTTTCTTTCACAGAAAATTAGCTTCTAATTATAGTATGCTTATTGTTTTCCTTATAACTAATATCTGTTTTCCTAGAAATGATGAATGGTTTCCCTATATGTATTTTATACCTCGAATTGTTTTCTGTAATCATGATACTAAATGAAAAATGTGGTGAACCATCATAAAACACTATTATATAGTATGCTCATAAGTTTATGCCATACGCATAAAAGTAAATTATTTATTTAATCCCATAGAATGAAAAATGTAATTTTAATGAAGGATGTAGAGTTTTTTTTCATATTACTACAATGGTACATGTCAGATTATTTTAAAAAGAGGATTGTATAGCTACTGAGAAATTATTTCTCATGTTTATATCTGGAATGTATCAGATGCTGAGATACATGGTATGGCTAGAAGTTGATGTGGCATACATGGACATACCTTTTTAGGTTCCTTTATGGTAATTTAGGCAGTATACGTCATAACAGTAATGGAAGTCCCTCCAATGTAGAAGAGAAGGATATAGTATCATTTTGGTATATGATATAATTATGTAAAAATAGCCCATTATCTTAATTCCTTTATATTTTGAGAATGGAATTAGGATAAGTTATTTTTGGTATATAAAAGGAAATGAGCATATATAACAAGATATGTAAAAGTTATCCACTAATTGGGAGTTTGGTAAAAAGGATTTGAATGGCAGGATTGTTGTCTCCTTACCCTTAGAAACAGTTTGCACTTTACACATCCTGAGATATATGTGTAGGACGTCGTTGTATATGTTAAATGAAATGTAATGTATATGATGGTTATTAAATTCTGTTGCGTCATTATTTAAAATTTATATTTAATTTATTTAGCTTTTCGCGATGCTCTAAATGAACGAAACACCTGAGTAACGAATCCCAGGCCTAATAAGCTATTAAATGAAAATAAAAAAAATTTTACTTAGGTAATAACTAAGGATGAAAGTAAGGATAACATGTCAATCATATAGCCAAAGGTTTTTATTAAAGAAAAGGTTTTCCAAAAAAATAAGCTATAGGATTGGGGTGTTATATTTTCTACTAGAATCAAAGGCACTACAAAAATTTATAGCTATAGTAACAACAAAATTTGCCACTGAAAGTCAACAAGTTGCCACTTTAGGTTTAATGTGGCAACAAAACAATCGTCACATGTTGCCATTGAAAATTTTGTGACTAAAGATCTTTTGTGGCAAAAAAACTTAGTCGCTACTGAAAATACATATATTTGCAACATTTGTTGCCACTGAAGAAGAAAGTATGTCACCATAGAAGTTAAAATTTAAAAGTCAAAAGTCGCTATATAAACTTATATCTAGTGGCAATACTGAATCAAAATTTAGTGGCAACGAAAAATATCGCCACCACTAAAGGTAGCTTTAATGGCAACTTAAAAATGTCGCCAATGAAATTTAATTTACTGATGACACTTTTATAGCCACCTAATCAAAGTTCAGTGGCAAAATAAAAAAGTTGCAACCAAAAGGTTCTATAGTGGCCACCCTTCTGTCATCACTAGAGACACTTTTGGTGGCGATATTTTTTGTCGCCACAGAAAGTTAGTTAAGTGGAATTGGCTTTAGTGGTAACATTTTTGTCGCCATTGAAGCCCCATGCAGTGGCAACATCCAATTAAGAGTCACCACTGAATCATATGTATCTACACTTATTTTGTTTTTGATTTTTTTTGCTTTTTATATTTCCTATCACCTAAAAAATATTATAAAATAAAATTATAAACAAAATACTATTATATTACACAAAAGTAGTGTTACATAGTTGTCAATAATTACTAATGTATTACAACTATCAATAATGCATAATTTACAATAATTACACAACTAATTGCAATAAAATAGAAAACATTCAAAGCATTATTGTTGTCTAGAATTGTTGCTCCTTCCTAATTTTTGTCCCTATTTAAAATAGAAATATTAAGGATAAGTATGATTAGTATCATGATAATAGAATTACAAGAGTCATAGATTATAGCAAAAAAAATAATAATAATATCACCAATAGAAGTTAAGACAATATGCACACTTAAAGTCGCTAAGGTAGTGGCGCACTTTGAACAATTTCAAGTTTGGAAAGTTTTAACCTTTAAATTCAAACTTAAAACGATCTAAAAATAAACAATAGAATGCCAAGATGGTTCCAACAACAAATCATTTAAATACATTTTCATATATAAAAAAAGCTTAGTTACATAATAGAAACCTTGAAAGCATAGTAGAAAGTTTGGAAAGTATTAGGCTTTATTTACACATGTGAAATCTAATCAAAATGCATGATAAAAGGCTATAGGAGATGAGGCACCAAGCTTAGAAAAAATTTAGTTGTATCACTTCATGAAAACCATGGCAATGGACACTAAAGCATGACAATAAAATTTGGATAGCTTTGAAGTTTGAACTACAAATTTTTGCACAAAATTGCATTGAAGTTTATTTTATAGATCATCTCAAATTCAACACTTTAAGATAGCAAAACAACCACTTCTTAAGATCAAAACCAAACTAAATTCATATAACAAATCTAACAGCACCAAACTAAAAGTCAACACGTTTTTTAGACAGCCTACTACCTACATTTCAAGCCTAAAACCAAGCTAATCGTTCAATATAAAAATTTCAGCACAATTTCATCAAACTTTCAACATCAAACTATCAAATGTCAAGACAATACCATTAAATTTCAGCCCATTATCATCGACAATTCAATCTACAATTCGAACAAAAAAACCAAAAGTGAAAGTTACTTGTTGAAACTTTGACATTATGATATCTAATTATGCTTGGATGCTTTGTTCAATCTCAGCTTGCATCTTATGTTCAAGCTTAGCTTGCATCTTACATTCAAGCATAGCTTGCACCTTATGTTCAATCTCAGCATGTTGTTCCTACAACTTCTTATTAAGCTCTTCTTGCAACTTCCTCTCCATTTCAGCTTGCATTTGAGGACACACTAGCTTCTATATCTACCTGTTGTCGAGATTTCTTACTAGATAGTTTCTTTCCATATCCTTTTCCACGAACAAATCCTAACCTCTCCCTAATAATAGATGCTAAAATCTCATCTTTGGTTAATGGATGCTTATTTCCTATTACTGAGACATAAGATCTTGAATGCATCCCTACACTAATGCAAACAATGATTTTGTATCACAAATAAGAAATGAAATTTAAACTTCAAAAGATAATTAAAATTTTATATATATATATATGAATTTCCTACTACTTTGGGTCTGACCACACAAATTCTCCTTCTTTTGTTCTACAAGTATGCTAGAGCTCCCACACTCGATCAGGCAGCGCCTTTTCTCAAGTTTCAAGATCCCTTTACAATAAAGACACTTGTAACCAAATGAAATAACATTCTTAAGTAACTAAAAAACAAGTTTAAAATACTTACTATAGATTTCTCTATCTCAGCAAAGAATTGAAGGCCACATGTTTGTATTGTTGTTTGTTTTCCTTATTTTTTTATTTCTTTCACTAATAGCCTACAAGAATGAAACTCTCATTGTTTAGATAAATAAATGAAACTTTTGTAGTTTATATGGTTTAAACAACATATAATTTCACATTACCTTGAATTCATTAGAACTGTAATGTGCTACTAACCACTCCCAATCTTTAGGAGTAACATTAGTGGGCCGATTAGCCAATCTCACTTCATCTGTGCTGATGTGGTTGTAATGTTTGTGCAAATGAGTCTTCTATGGTCTGAAAAGCCTCTACATAACGCTGATGACAAATTTCTCCATTGCCCTATGTTTTCTATCATCGACAATCTCAAACTTCTCTTAAAATATAAACAAATATTCTTCTTATAAAAAAATTTAAAAATTATGAAGTTATATGCTTTTTTTTAACTTATTACATTTACTTTCAACTATATTTCTTGTCTATATATAGCAAAAATCATGACATTTCAATCCAAATATTTTCCTTTCACAGACAATGACACAATGTGAAATGTTTGAGGAAAATGCATTAGGAATCCTCAAATTAGTAAGAAAGTTGCAAAGTTTTAACTTCTTATCTGAAGATAATGCATAGCATGCTACAGATAACAAAATATTTCTTCCATCTTGAATTGGATAAAAACCTTGCCTTATATCTAAATCCACTAAATCATACTGACTCTTTAATGTATCCTTTGTCTTTCCATACATATTCATCATTGTTGACACAATATTGTTGGATATATTTCTCTTAATATGCATGACATCAAGATTATCTCGTATCATAAGATTTTTCCAATAAGGTAATTGGAAAAATATACTATTCTTTTTCCAATTATAAGAGTTGGTTGATTGATCACACTTTTCTTTAACATTTTCCAAAAGTCATGTTTCTTAATTATTCTAATTGGTCAAGTGCTTCATCACTAGTCAATGGAGTAGGCGGCATGGCATTTTCCACTTTTTCATCAAATACTCTTCGATTTTGACACCATGGATGATTGGTATGTAAGAAACGATGATGACCCATATAGCATAATTTATTTTGTAAAGAAACATAGTGTGTATCTTTATGGCAACAAGGACATGCAAGCTTACCTTTAGTTGATCATCCAAAAAGATTTTTATATGCTAAAAATTCATTAATTGTCCATATCATAGTAGCCCATAACACAAAATTAGATTGCAAGTAGTCATCATAAGTCCCTACCCCTCTCTTCCAACTCTTCCAACTCTTCAATCATTGGTTACAAGTACACATCTATGTTATTTCCTGGACACTTAGGGCCTAGAATTAAAAGTGTCATCATAAAGTATGGTTTTTCATGTAATACCAAGGTGAAAAATTATATAAAATAAGAACAACAGACTAAATACTATGATGAGCACTCATATTTTCATAAGTTTGAAACCCATCACTTACTATGCCTAATTGAACATTTCTGGGATCATTAGAGAAGTTAGGGTATTGTTGGTTGAAGGATTTCCTAGCCAAGGAGTCACAAGGATGTCTTAAAATGCCATCATCAACTTATTTCTCTTTATGCCTCCTCATTTGTTTAACTATATGTTTTGCCATGAACAACCTTTGTAGTCTAGGTTTAATTATGAAATGATGCAAGACTTTATTTTCTACTTTCTTCCCTTGGTGTTCACTTGACTTCTATCTAGGCTTCTTACATATAGGACATGAATTTACATTGGCATGCTCTTGCCAATATAAGATGCAATCATTTTTGCATGCATCTTTTTTTCTATAATCCAAACCCAATTCTCCAATAATCTTTTTGGCTTCATAGTATGAATTAGGTATAACTGCCTCATTGGGAAGAACTTCTTTGAGGAAGCTAAGAATCACATCAATAGATTTATTAGTCCAATGATTAAGATACTTCAAGTGAAGTAACCTAACTAAAAAAGATAACTTCAACACTTTATTGCATTTAGGATAAAGTTCTGTCTCCGTATCTTTTAGTAAATCAAAGAACTTTTTTGCATTCACATTTGGTTCTTCATTGTTCTAAAAAACATAATTCATTTCCTCTATATTTGCAAAACCACAAGATCATGTATCATCTCATTAATATCATCCATCATAATATTTTCATCTTCCTCTTGACCATCATAACTAGGATTGTGGGCTCTTACAAAGGCTTCTCCATGTAAGTCCCACACTTTGTAACTATTCCAAAATCCTTTTTTCACTAAATCCAATCTCTTAGCTTAAACTCTGTGTTCCTACACCCCTTGCATGGACATCGAATCAAAGTTTTCACCCTTGGTTGATTGAATGCCCATTCAAGAAATTCATCTATTCCTCTTATATATGTTAGATTCGCTCTATTTTGTATATCTAAGTAACTCTTATCCATTCTTTTTTCCTAAATTTCAATAAGATGTAAAAGTATGGTGGAAATTTTATTTTTTTTACTTTAACAATTGGTATACCTATATAGTAAACAAACATTAAACAATAGAAAGCTGTGAAAAAATAAATAAAAAACACAGAGAGCATAACGTAACATTACTGAAATTATTATAGAAATTTCTTAAAAACCTATACCTCTACTGGTAGTTTTCATATGGTGTATGTGTAGGTGAAATGCTAGAAATTTAGGTGAATTGGTGTAAACATTAATTAATTCAATATCCAGCCTGTTTAATGGATTCCTATGGGGTGAATAAAAAAAAACTAAGACATTACACACTTTCAATTAGAAGTTAGCAACTGAGCCTATCATGCAGGGAGTGTAACATCCCAATCTTATAGCCTTTCTTTATGAAATAATTTCTTAAATAAAATAATTAGCTGTAAGATTGACATGTTATCCTTACCTTCGTCCTTAATTTTTAACCCGAGTAAAATTTTTCTTATTCCAATATTACCCATATGTTAATTAAATTAGGTTTGGGATCAATTACTCGGTATTACATTTATACAATACGCAGCGGCAAAACTAAATAAATAATCAGATTTAGTTACAATGTCCTAAATAAAACTTGCATATATTTGCATCTATTATCATTTTTATACATTGTTACACACATATTTTAGGATATGTTTAGTGATTGCCGTATATTAAGGGTAGGGAGGAAACAACCCTGCCACTTGAACCCTCTTTCTGTCAAAATTCACACTTTCACCTATCCCGACATATATATATATGCCCATTTTACTATATACATCCAAACATTTTGTTTATCCTGATTTTATTTCCAAAATATAAAGAAATTAGGATAAAATGGGCTAATTCCTACATGTTAACATTATATTCAAAACATATCTATCTATCCACCCTACTAAGGGTGAACTACTACGATAGTCACCACATAAACTCCTTAGACAACGTTGATTATTCCCAAAATGGGAATTTCCACCTACACTGTGTCCACTTCGATCCCCGCCAAATATTTAAGCATCTGATACATGTTAGATATAATCATGAGAATATTATCTCAGTAGTTAAGCAATTTTCTTAATTTCATAAAACATCTAACATGTACCACCGTATTACTACAGAAAAACATTTCTTCTTTAAATTTATGCAATGTAAATATGAATGAATTATATGAACTTATGTAGCATCCAGTCATTTTAGCAGTTAAACTATAATTTATAATTAAAACATAAATCAATAAAAATTAATTTATAGCAACTCATTCACAAGGAATACATCTCAATTATTTCTTGACCTTTTGAAGCCATCACCCAGTGCCTTTCACCTCAGGGATTCTTTTAATGCGTTTATCCCTTAGGTGTTTCTTTTAGTGCCATTACCATAAGGGATATTTTAGTACCATTTCATCCCTTAGGTATTCATTTAGTGCCATTTGATACCACTTCACCATAAGGGGTATTTCAGTGTCATTCCTCCCTTAGGTGTTCATTTAGTGCCATAATCCACATTATCACAATATAACATTACCATAACATCATTTAGGACCATTAAACACACCACATAAGTTTGGTATTTACATCCTCATGCCATTAGCATCAATCAATACATATATACATTCATCAAACTTTAATGCCATAAATGGTGCCATTTATTTTAGCATCTACAAGCTATTTATTTAAATATCATATTTTTGTGCCAACACAAATTGCATCAAGTACACATTTCATTATTTTATCCTTTCTCTTTAAATTTTCTATCAAAATTTATTAATCATAGCTTCTTTTCCATTAAATGATGGAACTTGAATTCTTCTTAAAAGAAGAGATAAATTCATTCAGCCTTAGGAAGGGAGAAAAGCAACTCAGACATATTCATACAAAATATAACATTTATTTCACCCTTCTTAATTTTTTCTTCAAATATTCTTTTCATACCAATTCAAGGAAATCATTGGGCCATCATGATTTTAATGCTGCCCATTTATTTAACACTCATTTTGCAACATTTTGCAGTATTCTACAGTAACTTACAGCAGAATTTTATAGCAATTTATAATTTTACAGCATTTCACAACAACTTACAGCAATATATTACAGCACATACAGTTTTACAGCAACCTACAGCAACTTACAGCAGCATTTTATAGTACATAACAGTTTTATAGCAACCTACAGCAACTTACAGCAGCATTTTATAGTACATAACAGTTTTATAGCAACTTACAGCAGCATTTTACAGTACAAAACAATTTTACAGCAACCACAGCAACTTACAGCAGAATTTTACAGCACAAAACAGCAACCTACAGCAACTTACAGCAGCATTTTACAGCACAAAACAGCAACCTACAGCAACTTACAGCAGCATTTTACAGCACAAAACAGTTTTACAGCACCTACAACAACTTACAGCAGCATTTTACAGCACAAAACAGCAACCTACAGCAACTTACAGCAGTGATATCTTGGCCAAATTTCCAGCAAACAGGGGAGAATACATTTTCAATTCCTTTCTTCCTCTTCAAGAGTTGTTTCATCATTTTTCTTACATCCAACACCACAATATCATACTATATTTAGCACACACCATTGGCAACTTAATCATCATTCATCATCAAGAAAATATTACTGTCGGTGGATGCAACATAATTATAAATCCCATGAAACAAGCTCAATCATATCTTATAACTAACACAAATTCACATATTCACTCATATAAATGCATTGCAACAAGCTTTCAAGCTTAAAATGGAGTGGAGAGAAAATTTGTTACTGTTCATCATCTTGAAGATAATTGACAAACTCCATGAAAATCACCATGAAACCAAGAATAAATGCTAGAAAGTTGCTTAACTACCTTGCTTTTCCAATGCAAATGATGTTTTCTTCAAGTTTTATGAAACTTTTCTTCTTCCTCTTCCCTCCCCTACGTCTTCTCCGTATGGCTGAGTTTCTCCTCTTGTGTGCTGCATTTTGCTGAGAAAGAAGGAGGAAGAAGACTTTTAAACACAAATTTAAAATACCCAATGTGTCCCTTTTGTAAATTTACCTTTCTACCCTTCATTTTTCTTGTCTCTTCTTTCTTTTTTTCATTCTTTTTGGACATAGGAGTCTCCTAATTGGGTAAACAAAATTATGAAATATATGAAATAAAATGGTCATCCTATTTGTGTGAAAAAATGACAATTTTACCCTTTGGGATAAAATTACTATTTTGCTCTTTTTAGTTAAAATGACCGTTTTACCCTTCTTTTGCTTCAAAATTTTGAGGGAAATTTCTTAAGAAAATTTTCTCTAATTTTCTTAAGTAAAATAATAATCTTATTCCTTAGGTAAAATTACAATTTTATCCTTTGGGCAAAATTACCATTTTGCCCCTAGTTAAAATTTGACTGTTTTATCCCCTTTTTCCCTTTTTTAAAATTTTCAGGGAGGTTTTAGTCAAAAATCACAAAAGTTTAACATCTAAAACATCCTTGGAGATTTTAAAAAAATACAGATATTATAGGGAGGACTTGGCATTCAGAAGCTCAATTTTCAGTAAAATATTTTTGTCCAAATACAGTATGCAGAACAATAACATTCTTCATTGCCCTTTTACAGCTTCACCAATTTGGAAGTACTTAATATGTTAAGAACTCAATTCTCACACAAGGTTGCTGAATCTATGTGATATTATTGACGAAAGCAAACAATTACAGAAGTGGAAAACATAAAGCAATACAGGAAGTAGAGCAAATAACCAAAAATGAATTGACAAATGCAAACATAACATAGAAAGATAAAGTCCTCCTATTCGAGTCAGAAGGCAACTTCACTGATTTACCTCACAATTCTCCTACAGAACCTCTCCTGTCCTTCTTCTATTTATTCTCACTTCGTCTGTAACTAACAAATCTTCTGGCAGCTAGCGTCTTGTCCTTTTCGTGCATGGTTAGTTACGTCTCATTAATTCCACGTGCTTCTATGGCTCTTCTAGCTCATTACCTATTTCTATTGGACTGGGCCTTTATGCATGGTATTCATATCTTGATTCTTCACCCCTATTGTCTCTTTTACATCTACATGGCCTTCTTCCACTACGTTAGTTGCAACTCCAGTGTCTACCCATTCCTGGGTCGTATCAATACCACCTCTTTGGAAAACAACCTTGTCCTAAAGGTTGAGTAAGATACTTGCATTTAAAGGTATAAATCTGAATTTCTCAAACTACACATTATTTAAGCAGTATAATTCAAGACACTGTTACCTCTCTTTTTTAAAATCTATTACCACCAGGATCAAAAGGAAAAAACATGGCCCTATCAAGGAAAATAACCTCCTCTGCACTTTTATATAAACCAACAACATGTATTGAGCTAAAAAGAAATGCATTATATAATGTTGGTTTAGTATGAGTTTCATCTTCAAATTTATAAAGCTCAAGGGTATTCCATAAACTGATATGGTCAGTAGATGTTGTATTCTACTCATCTACATGCACTATATGGTGTAGGAAGAAGAACCATAAGTATGACCAATCATGATTATGTGTTACAAAAATAAGAGCAGAGAAAACTTCAGAGACAAAAACCATCTTTCCATTGTAAATGACACTTAATAGTGCATGAACCCCAAGTTGAATAAACAATATATCAAATAGCTTCTTTGAATTATTTCTTTCAGTCTTTACTCCAGCCATTACAGAAATTGTAGCCCAATTGTGTACAATATTTCTTCCATGCCAAAAATTTATGGATAACTCCATGTTATCATAATTTCTTTGCAGTACAGAGTCTCTAAATGCTTGCAACTTCTCTTTCAAGTTCTTGCTAGCTGTGAGTGTTAAGAAACCATTAACATGATCTAACTCACAAAAATAAGCTTGAACTTGAGTTATAACTTGGGCATTGTCAATATGATACGAAGAATAAACCTATAGGTAACTACAATAACATTTTCTAATTGTAAAAAGATTAAGTGGCCTAGCATTCAAGATAAGAACAACTAAATCATTGTCTAAAACATGCTTAGATAGCAATGTTTTGTTACTAGCTACATCATATCCTCTTTGGCATTCAAAACCATCATCCATTCCTTTGTTAATCTGATTTAGGCTAAACCTAGGAATGCAACAACTTTTGAGTCTTCCTAGCTTATGTTGACTCTCCTCACTTTCATTTTCATTCTTCAACTCATTCCTTGTATTTAAATGGTCCTTAATTTTATCAAGATGAAAATCATGAAGGCATGTTATAGAATGGGGAGGCCAGTAAAATTTCCCAATATACACCTCAAGTGCCCAAGAGTAACATTTCCACAAACACATAGAAGGCATTTTAAGAGTGGATCGTGTTTCAAATGAATGAAGAGATGACTTTCCAATGACAATTAATAAAAGAAGAATAATAGTGATACCTCCAAGATCAAATACTAAAATAAAACTCAACCCATATTTACTCCAAACATTTAAGAGATAGACCCATCGGATAGTAAGAGGTTGTTTGTTTGCCTCTTCTTTTTTTGCTACCACTAAATCCAAAATGATTTTTACTTCTTCATATGCCTCTATTTTAAAATCAATAGTATGGTAAAAATTGGTGGAAACATTAGACCATAACTTTATTGAATAATATGGATTACTTTCTTGGCTAAATTCTTTAGAAATTGAAGAACAAATAGGACTGTGAACAGAGAGGGAATTCTCTGATTTTTTTACCTCATTTACATCTTCTTGGAAGACTTCAAACTCAGTAGGTGCTTCAACATCCTGAATTCGTACTTCCATTACTGACTTTTGAAATTTAGTCTTGTAAGTTTCCTCCCTTACACACTATAAGTCACTACTAGAGACTTCAAACTCAGTAGGGATTGATTTAACCTCATCCCATTCTTGACCATACACCTCTCGGAGATGAAGATTTACCATAGATTCCATTCTCCTTAATGATTCTTTGCAATCAAGCATTATACCTTCCATTATGCTGAGTCGTTTATCCATGGCTTGCTTTTTTTGCAGTATGTTAGCGGCAACTTCTCGTTTTTCTCGCAACGCTTCCTCCATCTGTAAAAAATGAGTTTCCTCCATCTCTCAATGAAAGAACCAATTGTTAGGAACTCAATTCTCACACAAGGTTGCTGAATCGTATGTGATATTGTTGACGAAAGCAAACAATTACAAAAGTGGATAACAGAATACAAAACAGAAAGCAATACATGAAGTAGAGCAAATAACCAGAAATGAATTAACAAATGCAAACATAACACAGAAAGATAAAGTCCTTCTATTCAAGTCAGAAGGCAACTCCACTTATTTACCTCATAATTCTCATACAGAACCTCTCCTGTCCTTCTTCTATTTATTCTCACTTTATCTGTAACTAACAAATCTTCTGGCAGCTGGTGTCTCGTCCTTTTTGTGCATGGTTAGTTACGTCTCATTCATTCCATGTGCTTCTATGGCTCTTCTAGCTCATTACCTCTTTTTTTAGACTGGGCCTTTATGCATGGTATTCATATCTTGATTCTTTGTCCATATTGTCTCTTTCACATCTACATGGCCTTCTTCCACGACGTTGGTTGCAACTCTAGCGTCCACCCATTCTTGGGTCGTATCATAATGTTTGCAATAAAACTTATAACAAACTCTCTGAAGTGGATTATAGGAATTGAAGAGGCAAAAAAATCGTCTCCCCATATTGGCATACTCCAAAAAGACTTCCAATACGAGGTAATATAAAGTTTGTACAAGATGTTATTATGCAAATTAGAAAGCTTGGAATGAGAATTAGCTACATACCATCTATTAACCTCATACAGAGACAAAAATTACTCAAATACCATTACCAGTTACAAATATTACAAATGAACTAATTTGGACTAAAGTACAGAATGGAGAGTATAAATGCACAGCAAGATATCAAATGTTAGATGCAAAGATTAGAAATTATGTCATGAATTTCTTCCTTTAGGAAGGTTATTAAAAGCGAGAGGAATCATATCAAATGATATTTATCCATTTGAATGTGAGGATTTTAAAACTCAGGATCATTTATTTCTGGACGGAGGACCTTTAACATTGTAAATAGAAAATATTCGGCCACCTTTCTATTAAGTTGAGTTCATATTTTAATTAATAATCATAATAAAGGTTACATGATTAAAGAAGTTCTCATCACTTGCTACTACATTTATAATGATCGAAATATGGTGATGTTTCACTAAGAGAAAGTAAATCCTAACTCTATCTTACTCTAGATACAATACTAGAATAAAAATATGCTAAGCACTAATAATAATCAACAACATCTACATAAGACTAAGGTAAGTAGAAATCTTCAGTCAACCCAAAGTTCACCTATAGTAACTAAGATGTCTTGTACATGGAGCAGTAGGCAAGGTTTGATAGATTTTGAGGCAATTTTATTTTAGAACAGAAAAATGAATTCAAAATAAGTTTTAAAAATTTGCAAACAATAAAACAAATATATATCTTAGTGTTCATCAAGGATGCCTTGTAGTATGCGTACACCAAAACAAACACATATACACAAACCACTAGAAATTTCATGGTACATCACAACTCTGAAGACTAAAATACAAAACTGATCATAAGGAAACAAATTCCAAGGCATAACATCACATTTCATTAATTGTAAGCATAAACCAGTATTTAACAATCATAACCAAGTCAAAAAAGCCTAAAATACCTTCTTCCCAGTTTTGTAAAAGAAGTAGATAATCTATCAAAGCTTGAGGTTCTTAAAGCAAAGGCTATCAATAAAAGGAAATCACACTGGTCACCACATTCAACGAAAATCACATAACAGTATTAAACACAAAAATTATAGCAGCAGGCCACTTAACAGTGGGTTCAGTGGCTTGTTAATGCCGATACTAGCGGCGGTTCGTTCGCTCTAATTCGAGGCTACAAATTGGTCCTTTAGCTTTCACAAAAAGGAAGAAGAGGATTGTGTAACAGCAGCAGTTATCTGCTGATAAATGATAGAGATGTAATTGATGAAGCATTAAATGCAGCTCACTTGAGCGGAGGTAGAAGACTTGTGGTAGAGGACGATGAAGGGTGATAGACGACGAAGAAGCACAAAGGAGTGACAAAAGACGGTGAAGGGCACGAAAACACAATGAAGAACGTTTCCTAAAGCATGGAGGATAGTGAAGGGCAATGGATTAGATGACAATGAAGGATAATTTCTGGACCTTTGCACATTTTTTAGCGCAATGACTAAATAATGAAAGTGATTTGGTTGATTACTGGTTGAATTGCCCATTGCAACTTTAAAATTTTGTCATTTTTTACAGTTGCCATAGAAAGATCATCAATGACAACAATGCGTTCGAATTTTCTGCAAGGCACTTCTCTGTTTGGCAACTACTTGGCACTTAGTGATGATTTTTTCCACTGCTAAAATTTCTTGCAACAAAAATTATTGCTACTATAACTTTTTTAAAATTAGTTATTTAAACAAAATTTATAGCAGCAATAATATTCGTTGCAATAATATTAAAACAACTTTGGCAGAAAAAAAAACCGCCGCTAAAAGTACCAAACAGGTACCTAACAAAAAAATACTATGCAGAGGATCCAAAATCGACAACAATATCGTCACCACTAAAGATGTTCTATGGCGATACAAAATGTAGCTACTAAAAGAGGAGGTTTAGTGGTAACTTTTGTTGTCAATACTAAAAAGCCACCACTAAAATTTTTTTTTTCTTGTAGCGAGGGCTCGATACAGAACATGTAACCTGTAGGATTATCATAATAAGCATACATTAATTATAGGTTCAAGATTATCCTCCGAGTCAGATTTAGAGACAATCATGATTTAGAAGACAAAGAAGAGTTTGCATTGTGGTCTTCTTCCTTCATTACTACTACCGACATCGAAGACCTAGGACCACAAATTTATAATATATAGTAAACACAATTAAAATATGTTGAGCGTGTATATATATTAGTATAAAATTAATTAGTAAAAATGTATTAAAATAGTATATATATTAATGAATCAAATTAATTTAAAACAAAAATTTTAATAAATTTTCATTAATTTATTGTATAATCAATTATTATATTATATATGCATGAATCCAAAAATTTATGTATTTTAAAAATATTTTGGAGTCAAGTGAAAATAATGAGAAATTAAGATGTAGCTAAGCCACTCATCACAGGATTGAAGAATGTCCATATATGAAAATAAAATGGTAAAACTAATTTTTTGTAAGAAAATTCAATTTTGTTTCTTATCTTTTTTTTTTTAAATTGTATCTTGTATTTTTATTAATTAGTGCAATTTGTTTCTCTTTTCATAATTGAAGGTTTGATAATTTTACATGAGTTTAATATATGACACTTAGTTATAGATATATATATATATATATGATCTTTGGTTAGGGAAGAAATTATATTAATTAGTACAAATAAAAAAATAAAATTAAAAAAACTAGGAAAGGGATGAAATTAGAATTATATACAAAATTAAAGGATAAAAATTTATACAAACATATTTCCTATAATCATATTGCCTTCTTCAGTTCCTTCCACTATGAAATGACGACAAATTAAATTACGAGCAAAATATTAAATACGTCAATTTCATTCGTGAATGGAACCTTTGGACACAACATAAACGGGTCCCCAATATATTTCTGAATCACTCCAATTTTATTTATTTAATTTTGTTCTTGTTAATGGGACCATTTGCAAGTATATACAGTACTATTATAATTTAACAAAAATATATATCGTATAAATAATATTTTTATATTAAATTTTTAATAAAAAATATATGTATGTAATTTTTACAATTCATTACTCTATTATAATTGGGTTTTTATATTTTATTTTTATTAAAAACATGATAAAAAATATATAAATAAACATACCTAAGTTTAGTTCTCTAAAAAAATGGTTTTTTTTTCTATTAGTGTTTATTAATATTAAAATCATGTTAAAATATTTAATTTGTATAAATTATTTATTTTGAATTGTGAATTGTGAATTTATCTTATCTCTCTACTTTTTCATGGAAAGACAAGAGAGGGATTGAGTTTTAGTTTGAACTCCAATTAGGAATGATCATGGGTAGCTCAAACTCAGATTTGAATGAGTATTCCTATATCTGAACTCGTAAAATCATTGAATAACCAAATTTGGATGTATTTATCTCAAAAAAATTAAAATTATTTTTTTAAAATTATGATTTATCTATGTATAAATTCATTAGAAAAAGTATACAAATTACATCAA
This sequence comes from Senna siamea, assembly GCA_031216115.1. Taxonomy (NCBI): domain Eukaryota; kingdom Viridiplantae; phylum Streptophyta; class Magnoliopsida; order Fabales; family Fabaceae; genus Senna; species Senna siamea. The sequence goes on along the minus strand of CM062354.1, from coordinate 30,822,337 downwards.
TTATATTATGTAAACTTCAAATATATAATTAAAATAAAATTTTAACAAATTTATCCTTATAAAAATATTAAATATAATAATTTATATATTTATTTTAAATTTAATCTATTTTATTGATGAAATTAAAGCAAATAACATAATTTACATATATATTTTCTTTAATAAAATAAAATAAATATATATTTATAATATAAAAAATATTTAAATAATTTATATAAAGTAGATCTAAGTTTAAGTAAAATACTAATCTTTTCAAACCCAAATATATTATTTTAATACCTAGACACGAACTCAAACCTTTGAGTAAAGGATGAATGAAAGTGTATTAAGTTCCTGAAGAAGTGGAACATATACATTGCGAAACTTTCTTTGAGTAAAGGCAACTCCTAAAGTACCTTTACTTCCAAAAAATTACTTCACAACTCTTATTCAGCCTATTTATACATGCACGTAAAATGTCTTCGCCTAACCAACCTAACTACTCTCACGTAACACATAAAGCGTCTTTGCCTAACCACCCCAACTACTCTCATGACGGACTCTAACAACTCTTGCTAACTATTTCCTCTGCCTGCCTCGTTTCTTTACGCCATATCGTAATCCATTGTCCAATTAGGGAGTCTTCGTATTCTGTTACTCTTCCTTCCTCCTTTTGCCGTTTCACCATTACCGTTTCCTTCTTCACTTGATGTAGAATAAGGATGATTGAGACCTTCCACTAACCGTAGATGGTGTTACTTTTCCTTATCGATAAGCAGAAGCATAATCACATATTTTCCAGTACCGACCGAAAAGGTGTAGATGAATTTCCCCAATATGAAGCAGGATCATAATGTGGAAGACAATTCAAGGTAGACTCAAGTCAGTCCTCAGGTCTGCCATCTTTATCAAGGATAACAACACTGGGTTCCATGTCTGAATTTAGGGCACAAAATATTAGGGCAAGGTACACAACATACTTATTCAAATCCAATGCAAACAATTTGCGGCAGTAAATTTCTGGTATTTTTCTCCAATGTGAATATATTCCTCCAATTCTAATTGGCCCTAAGATAAACTAGAAATCTAAATTTAATTAAGTAAATTCAGCACATAAAAATGTTTGGTATCAATTTGAAGTTTTCTCGAGTATTATGGAGGCCAGGGCACTTATCTATCTCGACCAAACCGAGAGGAAGGCGTGAAAACACAACAGAGGGAGAAGTGTCACTCAATTTCCAACGTTGTTCAACGATGCTGCAACAGTTACTCCCTTCGGTGAACACTTGTTGCAGCATAGCAAGCTGGAAGGAAGACAACAAGATGAAAAGTGGAGACAAGGGCACTTACCTACCTAGCGACCCTCACATCAGCGGGCTTGCCCCGACTACAATACATTTTGACAAGGGAAGATTGCGTATTCCTTTGTTTTGAAAGTAAACCATTGGTTTTAATAAAAATTTTAACTCCAATTAGGTTGCTCGAGGAAATTTATTTTTTAGCCTTTTGGTGGTGATCGTGGGTTTGTAAAATTTTTTTGTTTAAAATTTATTTTTTAGTCTTTTGTGAGGACTAGCTCGTCACCAAAGGGTGTTTTTAAATTTTATTTTTTTATTTTAAATTTATTTTTCAACTTTTGGTGGGGGCTTTCAGTAGTCGCCACCAATGTATATATACACCTTTAATTAGTGTTGACTCTAATCATCACTCAAGGATGTTTCTAAATTTAATTTTTTTATTCTAAATCCATTTTTCAACATTTAGTGGTGACTCTGAAGGTCAAGTGTTTCTAAATTTTATTTTAAATTTATTTTTCAACTTTCAATGACCCATACACATCTTTGGTGGCAATAACAACTAAGGTTGCCACCAAAGATTCTCTATAAATTTTTATTTTTTAGTCTTTGGTACCAACCTTAATTATCGCTACCAATACATACTTTTAGTGGTGACTGTTATTTTTCTTAATTTGTTTTTAATTTCAAATTTATTTTTTACCAAAGATCACCACCAATATTTACCTTTAATAGTGACTTTGTCGCGACAGAATGTTTTGTTGGTGGCAACTTTTTCCTGTCACCACTTCAGGCAAAAAAAAAAAAAAAAAGATTCTTTGTGGCAACTTTACTTTGTTACTTTTGAAGGATTACTTTTGGCGGCTAAGATTTGAGTCACTGTTGAATGTCTAATTTTTTATAGTAAAATACTGGAGAGTTAAATAATTTTTTATTATTTAATTTATTATTATAAAACATAATATTTATACATTTTTTTATATTATAATTCAAAAATTTTTAAAATAATATAAACTTTTTATACATGCCAAATCTCTAATAGAAATTATTTCTTTCACACACTTACCCTGAAATCATTAGCCACATTTTTGCTTCATCCTCATCCTTTACAAATAATTATGGCATTTTTAAACTTATAAGGGAGAAATGAACGAGTAGATTGATAGATAGATAGATATATATATATATATATATGTATGTATGTATGTATGTATGTATGTATGTATATATATAAAATAAAAAATAAAAAATATTGGTAACCTTATTTTATAGACATATTGTAAATTCTTTCTTTAACTTGTATATCCTTTTTATTTTTATTAACTCAAAGATATAGAAACATTGTTTGTCAGTAAAAAATAATTTTAAAAAATTAATATTTATTTGTAGAAATAATTTTCACCAGTAAATGCAATAAAGTGTTTTATGTTTTAATTTATAATTCAATAAGTTTAAAATAAATTTAATTTAACATGCAAAAGTTGAATCATCTGAAAGATAATCTAAAAGAGAAAGAAGATTTTGCATTGTGGTCTGCTTCGTTGTTTACTACTGTACTGCCATGGAGGTTTGTTAATTGAGAAATAGGACCACAAATTGAGAATGGTGACTAATGAGCATAATTGAAAGATATATATATACAGTATAAAATTAATTAGTAAAAAAATTAATAAAAATTTATTAAAATGAGACTATATAGTATATATTATATGCATGCATCTAAAAACTTACATGGATATTTTAAAAAAATTTTGGAGTCACGTGAAAGGAATGAGAAATTAAATGTAGGGGTTTGGTCAAATGTCATTTTATTTTAGTAGTTTTTAAAATTATTTTATAAAACTAATTCTAAAACTTTCAATGCATATTATTTTCATATATTTGTATATATATTATTGATAAAAAATGAAATTAGCAAGGCAAATTCGTTCTTGCAATTTGCCTCCTTATGAAAAATCATTTTAAATTTTCTTAACTTGTTATGCTTTTTGAGACAGTGTAATATATTGATACTTTTAATGTATTGTACTATTTAAAAAAAAATAATTTGTGTAAAAATATTTAATTTTAACATATGTCGCTAAACATAAATGCATCACATGATAAATAAATTATACAACAAAGTGACATAAGTTGGATAAATTTTGAAAAAAAATTACTTGAAGTTGATATTAACTTTCTCTATTTGATTTTAATATTATTTTTATATAAAAAAATGGTAAATATAAATAAAAAGATATCATCAACATTATTTTTTTCAAAATTAAAAAAAAATCATCAAAAATTAAAACATAAAAAATTTCAATGATATTTTATAAAATAAATTTTGCTGTTAGGTATATTTAATTTTTTATTATTGTAAAACATAATATCATAAATAATTAAAACATACAAAATTTCAATTATATTTTATTAAATAAGTGTCACGTAAATTTAATTTTTTATTATTGCAAAACATAATAGTTATATATTATTTTATATTATAATTCAAAAATTAAAAAATAATATAAAGCGAAAATATCTCTAATAGAAATTTTTTTTTACGTACTTACCCTGATAACTACCCTGATATCATGTGGCCACATTTTTGCTTCATCCTTATCCTTTTACAAATAAATATGGCATTTTGAAACTTAGGGAGAGAAATGAACGAGTGAATTGATAGATTTTTTTTAATATATAAAAAATTAAAAATGGAAAATATTGGTAACCTTATTTTATGGACATAATGTAAAGCCTTCTTTAACTTGTATATCCTTTTTTTTATTATTATTATTAACTCAAAGTGATAGAAACATTGTTTATCAGTAAAAAATAATTGTAAAAAATTAGTATTTATTTGGAGAAATAATTTTCACCATTAAATGCAATAAAATGTTTTATTTTATAATTTATAATTCAGTAATTTTGAAATAAATTTAATTTAATCATGAAAAAGTTGAAAAACTTAATTCTATAATTTATGTGATGAGGAACTAAAATGAGTTTTTAACCTTAATTTTAGTGGTACCTTGCCTAATTGAGAGATTGAATTGATAATAATTTAATATGTTAAGATCAATTTAAAAATAAATACTTATAAGAAACCAAATTTTAAAAAAACCTATGTTAAAAAAAAATGAAATTTTAGTGGTTCATTAGCGATTGCATAGAACTCCTATTGATGACTTGACAGCTAATTAGAACCCCGGGGATAAATAAGACGGAGATGATAGTGAGAACTCAAGCTCTGCAACATTAAATATTAAAAAAAAGAAAAAAAAAAGGCTTGGACCAATGAGAACTAAAGCTTGAGATCCGATTTTGGATCCTCTGCTCGGCAGTTCTCTGCTGGGCACCTGCTCGGCACTTTTAGCGGCGGTTTTTTCCGCCGCTAAAGTTGTTTTAATATTATTGCAACGAATATTACTGCTGCTATAAATTTTGTTTAAATAATTAATTTTAAAAAAGTTATAGTAGCAATACTTTTTGTTGCAAAAATTTTAGCAGCGGAAAAAACCGCCTCTAAGTGCCAAGCAGGTGCCGAGCAGGAAACTGCCGAGCAGAAAATCCGGACTCTTGAGATCCCTGAAGCACCAGCAAAATAAGATACGTGCTTTTTGAAGCACTTAAACTGCATTTATTTTTTATTAAGTCGTACAAGGAGATAAATGCGACTAGTGTCACACATTCATTATTATTATTATCATCCTAATCAGCATGGAAAGCGAACTAAACAACAAGCATGCATGCTAGGTTCAGTCTTCCTCCCTTTTAGATCAATCAAACCGTCATGGATATATGAGATTCATCAGAGGCGAAGTTGTTATTAACCTTATCGAATTGCAACACCAAAGGCTGCCCATCTGTGACAACCAAACGTTTGTAGCCGTTGTTGTCGGTATGGAGTCCGATGTTTCTACAGTGATAGGGACCAGTACAGAAGACAAGCTTGTAGTAATTCTTGCAAAAATCATAGGGCCTTATATAGAATAAGTCACGCACAGGATTATCCCTATCAGCAAGCATCACAGACTCAAGGTTACCCACAAGGTCATACTGAGACCTTTGGACGACCCAGTTGGAATTGTTGGTGCATATGTTGGGTGGTGCGTAAGCGAAAGATATATCTAATGCATAGGTGGTTGAGATGAAAGTGGGTCTTACAAGAGCTGTAATGGTCACAGGCCATCCAGTGTAGGACTCTGCTTGAACGACGCCCAGTGAGCAAGCATCGCTTTCTCCGTGTCTTATGGCGGCGGCTACAATCCCACCACCGCCAGAAGGTGGCGACAACATGTATGTGCCACCGTTTCTCACAGGATCACCGTCTGAGTCAAGCACATCCATAGCAGTGGTGGTGGTAGTGAAGGCAAAGACAAAGAACAAGAGGGATGCAAGTAATAATGGAGTGGTCTTCATTTTGTTTGCTGCGGAAGGTTTTAATTTCTTTGCTTTGTTAGGTTTTTGGTGCGAGTAAATGAGAGCTATGGACATCAATTTATAAACATGATTCGGAAAGGAAAAAAAATTAAATAATTCATAAATGGTTAATTAAATGCAGAAAACATGTCAAATAATAATACATTAATAAAATTAAATTATATTAAAATATAAATTTTTTTTTACAATTTAAATATTTTATATAAAATTTTTAAAATTTTAAACTTTGTGCGCAAAAAAAAAATATTATATAAGGTGTCATGTCTACTCTAAGAGTTTTAAATGAAAAAATTATTAAAATTTTTTTAAAAATAAATTGTAAATTTTGACGAGATTCTACGTTTATTTTTGTAGTTGAGACAATTATTTACATATATTCTATAATTTTAAAAAATTATGTTATAACATTTATAAATATAAAAATTTAAAAGTTATTTTTAAAATATTAAACATTTAAAATAATTAAATTTTCATTGATTGCAAAAAATTTATCATTGAACAATTAAATTAAGATATTTAATATATTTTTTTTAAATTAAATTATTAATTTACTTTAATTTATTTAAAGTATATATGTCACGTGTATATATGAAAATAAGGATAAGGTTTCGGACCTACCACAAAGCAGTGTAAACCTAATACATAGTATCCAACATCTAGGTTATCATTATGTGTTGTTAGGTAAATTTTTTTAAAAAATAAAATTATAATTTAATTTTAATTCATAAGAAAATTATATTTTAAAATTTAAACAAAATTATTTACTTAAAAAAATATTTAAAAAATGCTACTGAACTTTTTTAGTACTGTCGACAATATAGTAAATATTTCTTTAACGTGCTTACCCTGATGTAAAAATAGAGTGCCCTTCATTCTTTGTTTGCTATGCGAGGTTTTAATTTGCTACTTTTGGTTTTTGGTGTGAGTAAATGAGAGCTAACTACATCAATTTATAGAGATGTTTGGAAAATGTTAAAAAAAGAAACTTTAAATCATTTTATACATATAAAAGTTAACAGATTTATTCTTTTAATGTCAACAATTTAAAAATAAATTGCACTAAACTCTTTTTCATGTTTAGTGAAATTCCACTTCCCTTTTGAGTTTTAAAAATCATACTCAATATTTTTAAAGTTTGATATAATATTACACAAATTAAATATATTTTTTAATTTATTTTTTGTTAATAAAAAAAAGTATATTTTGTGTCTTCAAATTTTATATAAATTTTAAATTTTGTTCCTAACATTTTTTAGATCAATTTTATTTTAGAGTTTTAAATTATAATATTAATTTTATCACATAACTTAACGTCATTTAAATCATAATTTTTAGATCTACATCAGTTATTAAAATAGTAAAGAATCTAATTCATTCAGTTACTAGCTCAACTGCTGAATTATTAAATAATTTGTTAAACTAATAACAGAATAAATGAATAAAATAATAATTATGTTAAAAATTATAGATACAATAATTTATATGATTCGACTTTAACCTATTCTATATAAAAAATAAAAAATAAATTTTATTGATAAAATTAAAATAAAAATTATAAAAATAATTTAACTACATTCAAAATCTACCCATCAAATACATTCAAAATATCTCACAATATTTTTTTTATCAATATATCACTCCACCCTCAATGTCTTATTCTCTTTAAATTGCAACTATTATTTTTACATGCACACACTTATATAAAAATGCCCAAAACAGATGTCTATTATATAGACAAAATATACACGTTCGGATTCTCTATGTTAAAATTTCTTGCAACAAAAAATATTGCTACTATAACTTTTTTAAAATTAATTATTTCAACAAAATTTATAGCAGCAGTAATATTCGTTACAATAATATTAAAATAACTTTAACAACGAAAAAACCCGCCGCTAAAAAGCAGAGAATCCAAACAAAATATAAATTCTCCCTACTAGCTAAATGAAAATTTCGAAGGAGAGTAGCATAGGGTGGCTTCACCTCGGCATAGTTCCATAGCATAAGTGACAAAGTATGTTTAATAATAAATATGGCCATATTTCCTGTCATCAATGCAATGTGAGTCAAAAAGTGTGGGCTATCAACAAATTATCACAACATTCTTTTTCATGTGGTAAGTGTAAAATTTTCATTTCCATAAATGCTTGTCTTCAATCAAATTTTATGGTGAGAAAAGTCAATATTTTTAGGTAAAATTTGTAGCCACATGCAACAATTAATAGGACCCCAAATTTAGGATAGTGACTAATTAACATAATTAAAAGATATTTAGCGTGTATATATATATATAGTATAAAATTAATTAGTAAAAATTAATAAAAATTTATTAAAATGAGTATATTAATGAATTAAAATAATTTAAAGCACAAATGTTAATAAATTTTTATTAATTTATTGTGTAATTAATTAGTAAATTATGTGCATGCATCCAAAAACTTGCGGATATTTTGAAAATATTTTGCAGTCACGTGGAATGAATGAGAAATTAAGGATGTCCTCGTCAAGAATGAAGAATCCATACATGAACTGAAAACGTATAATTAATATTATACAGTGCAAAGAGAAATAAACATTTTAATATTATAATGTCTCTTAACACTACTATTAAAATGCACAATAAAAATAATAAAAAATTAAAATAAATAATAAATAATAAACAGTTGTCTCTGTAGAAACATGTCAGAGATAAAAAAATTCCCCGCATCATAATCTCTTTTATAATAAATAAAATTGTCACTTTGCAGTCAAAAAATCGAAATTTTACACTTTTCACATTCTAAACCATCATATAAAAGATATATTTGCGTATAAAATTAAAATATTATATTAATTATATGTGTTAATCTAATAATAATATAATTATTCAGTTTTTTATTGTTACATTAAAATTTTCGTATTAAAATTTAGTGTAAATTTAATTAGACTTATTATTGTATTAAAAAACATTTGAATTTTATTTTTCACAAATACTGTTTTTATGGAAAATAAGTTAAAAGTGAAATTTTTTAATCTAATAAAACTATAAGTATAATTTAGTTAAATATCATAAAAAAATTGATGTAATTTACTCAAAGTTAAAAATTTATAATTGTATGGCAGATTTTGTTTCTTTACAAAAAAAAAATTCTTTCCACACTTTTAGATGTTTTACAAATGATAATTTTTTGATAACCTAATTTTTTAATTTTTGAAATATACAAGTTTTTTTATTTTAATTTCTGAAAGATAAAATTTTTTGATTTGAATCTCAAAAGATTAATTTTGTATCAATTTATTAAAAGATCAATTTTTTTATTAATTTAACATTTCAATTATTAAGATTGATAAAAAATTAATTAGCACGTTGCTAAATGATGCATCAGTATACCAATTTGTATTTTTATTTATTTTATAAATTGAAGAATCAAATTAATTATAATTGATATTTCAAAAATCAAATAAAGATATTTTATTTTTTAAAAATTTAAATTAAAAGAATATTAATTTTTTAGACTTAATGATTTAAAGTACGTGTCACGTGGATACATGAAGATAAGGTTTTTTTTTATATATTCGAAGATAAGGTTTCAGACCCACGACAAAGCAATGGAAACCTACGCATGCGCAGTATTAGCGACAAAGTGGTCAACTCAACCTATTGTATTCTGTGTCGTACATGGTGTCCAATATCATAGGTTATCGTGTGTGTTTTGTTAGGTAATTTAATTTATTTTTTTGAAAAAAATTATATTATTTAATTTTAATTCATAATTATGTTGAAACTTGTTTTAAAATTTACTTATTTATAAAAATATTTTTAAAATGTTATTAAAAAATTGTGTAGTACATAGTACCCATTATCACGGGGCCACATTTTTGCTTCATCCTTATCCTTTTACAAATAAATAGCGCATTTTAAAACTTATAACGGAGAGAAATGAAGATTTTTTTTATATATATAAAAAGTTAAAAGCCGGAAATATAGGGAACCTTATATTATAGACATATCGTAAAATCCTCTTTAACTTGTATATCCCTTTTTTCATTATCTCAAAGAGAATAAAAACATTGTTTGTCAGTAAAATGCAATATTTATTTGGAGAGAATATTCACTATTAAATGCAATAAATGTTTTATGTTCTAATTTATAATTTAATAAGTTTGAAATAAATTTAATTTAACCATGAAAAAGTTGAATCCTCTAAAAGATAAAGAGAAAGAAGATTTTGTATTGTCGTCTTCAGCGCTGTTTACTACTATTCTGTCATTACTTTTGCTACTATTATTTTTAATAGTAATTTTTTGCGTTGTTAAAATATTTTTTAATATTATTACAATAAAAATTATTATCATTATAATTTTTGTTTAAATAATTAATTATAGTATTAATAATTTTTGTGATAATATTTAGCAACGCAAAAAATTGTTGCTAAAAACAATGACAGGGTCAGAAAAAATAATAACGGCGAATCTGAACGCCATGGAGGTTTGCTAACTGAGAAATTAATAGGACCCCAAATTTAGAATAGTGACTAATATGCATAATTAAAAGATATTTAGCCTGTATATATATAGTATAAAATTTAAAAAATTTATTAAAATGAGTGTATTATTGAATTACATTAATTTAAAACAGAAATATTAATATTTTTTATTAATTTATTGTGTGATTATTATTATATTATGTGCATGCATCTAAACTTAGGGATATTTTAAAAAGATTTTCGAGTCACGTGAAAAGAATGAGAAATTAAGGATGCACACGTCACAAGAATGAAGAATCCATATATAAACTGAAAACGTATAGCTTTCATATATACAGTGCAAAGAGAAACAAACATTTTAATATTATAATATATATGAAGTCTACTACTAAAAAATAATAAAAAATAGAGAATAAAATAATTTTTTATTATTTAATTTATTATTTTAAAATATAATAATTATTTTTATATTACATTTAAAAAAATTGATATACAACTTTGTTCATAGAAGCTTTTAATAGATCATATCGTCTTTTTAATTTCCTTTCGTTACCAAATGACGACAAATTAAATTACGAACAAAATATTAAGAACATTTTGTGCAGAACATTAACGCGTCTCCAATATATTCCAATTTTCTTTATTTAATTTTGTCCTTGTTAATGGGACCATTGCATATATATTATAATTGATTTAATTCCTCTGCGTCACATTGGATAATAGAAAGGAAGCATATCTTTAAAATCAATCATTTTTGTTGTTGTTGATAAAGAACAAAACAACTCACATTAATTTCCAACTGAGAAATCTTTTTCCATCATCAATAATCAACACATGCCATCCAACAATGTAGTTCGTTCATGCATATAGTGACCACAAAATGATGCTTTTGGTACATTTTGCATTTGTGTGTCTAGCCATGGCAGGGACCATCTATTTCTTTATATCAATTATATATATTCTATCAATTCCGATATAGAAAGTCCAGTATTTTACGTGGATAGTAATAAATTAATTATTTTATACAATTTTGAAATAATCAAAATATTCTCAAATACTTGTCTTTGCTATAAATCCAGAAATATGTAGAGAAAAACGTGTCAATTTGGAAAAAAATGACAAAATAAATAAATAAAACTAAAGAAAGTATATGAAGCTAGGGTAAGTGTGGTCACAATATTTTTAATTTAACAGAATAAAAATAAATAAATAGAAATGTGATAAGTTGGATGCCAGGATTCGTATGAAAACATTTATTTTTTAATTATTTTTTAAAATATCATATTTTTATTTAAATCTATAAAAATATATTATTTTTCTTATAGCAGAGATAATTTGCTAATATTAATAGCGAATAGCGCTTAAAAATTACACAAATTTATTCTTGATAAGAATGAATTTATGGTCAATGATTCCTTGTTAAATTCTAATTTTGTAAAGCAAATTTGCTATTGCCTCCACTTATGAAATTTCATTTTAAATTTTTTTTCAATATGTTATGCTTGTTGGGATAGCGTAACATGTTGATATATATAACATGTTATGTTATTTCAAAAAGTATAATAAGTTATATAAAAATATTTAATTTTAACATATTTTATTAAACATAAAGGCGTTATAAGATAAATAAATACGATGTAAAGCAATACAAGCTAGATAAACTTTAAAAAAATTATTTGAAGTTGATCTTAACTTTCTCAATTTTATTTTAACATTATATCTATTTTATTTTAACTTATTATAAATTGATAATAAGTTTACTTTTGATATCAAAATATTGTTCTATTATTTCTTATATTATATAAGTTAATACTAATAATAAATATTATAATTTGTAGATGCGACTAATGCTACATTCATTATTATTATCATTAAGGTTTTACTAAACAGGGTTCTTAGAGATAGATTAAAGTTTCACTTGATTGGTTGAAGAACCGTTTAATAACTTGAAATGTGTAAAAATTGAAAAGTAATAATTTTGGAAAAATTACCTTTTATCCCCTCAACTATATATGCTTATCACTACAAAAATTTTTGGTTTCAGTGGCGACAAAAGTCACTGAAAGTAGAAAAGTTGTCACTAAAATTTTTTAGTGGCAACAAAATAATTGTTACTTATTGCCACTGAAATTTTTGCAACTAAAGGTCTTTGGTGGCGAAAAAAAATGTCGCCACTGAAAATATATATAGTGGCGACATTTGTCGCCATTGAAAAATGAAATTTGCCGCCACAAAAATTAAAATTTAAAAGTTAAAAGTCGCCACAGAAATTTAGATTTAGTGGCAACAGAAAATGTCGCCACTGAAACTCCTTTCAGTGGGGACTTTTTTGTCGCCACTAAATCCTTCTTCAGTGGCAACTTTTGTATGTCGCCACTGAAGCTCTTTTCTGTGGCAACTTTCTTATGTCGCCACTGAATCATCTGTTTTGTATATTTATTTTATTTTTGATATTTATTTATTTATTGTTATCTTAAGAGTATTACAAAAGAAAATTATAAAACAAAATATTATTATATTACACAAAAATAATGTTACATTATTGTCAATAATTATTAATATTACAATTATCAATAATAAAATAATTTATAATAATTACACAACTAATTCGAATAAAATATAAAACATTCAAAACACCATTGTTGTGTAAAATTATTATTTCTTCTTGAATTTTGTTCCTGTTTAAAATAAAAACATTAAGAATAAGTATAATTAGTCTCATGATAATAAAATTAAATTACAAGAGTCATAAATTATAAAAAAAAACATAATATATATTATCAAAAAAAGACAAGACAATATGCACACTAAATACTAATTTATAAACTTGAATAATTAAAATAACAATCTCTAACCTATTATATCTATGTTCCTTCCTTGAATTTCTTCTAATGGAACAAAATCATAAACAATATTGTCTAAGTTAACATTTATTTCAATCTCCTTGACTTTTGTTAAAAAAAAGTTTGGTCAAATAAATAAAAAGCTTGTATTCTAGTTTACAGCTTGTATTTCAATTCCTTGCTTATGATCATTATGATACTTTTGGGAGACTAAATAAACTTGACCTAGCTCAAAATTTTAAAATTATAAGGTTTTTTTTCCTTAAACAAAATAAAAAGAATCTTTTTAATTTGGTCCTTAAAATTTTTCTAGTATTGAAAGTAGTCCTTAAAGGTCTCAAAAATCTCTTTAATTTATATGAGAGCCTCCATGTAACTCAATATCATAGAAAACATCAAAATTTATGGAATTTTAGTTCATTACCTAGAATTTTTAAACTTTGCAGTTCAGTCCTTTTCTTCTCAAATAATGGTTTTGCACTTTTTTTTCTCCCATTTTTCACTTCTATTCCATCATTTCCATTGTTTCTAACAACATATTAAATTTTCAGAGGTTGCAGCAATGCCCCAGCAATTTAAAAAAATTTTAGATTAGTCCCAATTTCATAAAGTGCCTCTAAATGGTTTTCTAAGTTTAGATTGGAGTATACAGAGTTTCCTTTGAGTTTTTTGGGCATTCTAAATGCTAAAATCAGTCCCATTACAGCCATCAAATCAGAAATGAGAGGAAAGAAAAAGAATCAAAGTGCATTCAAAATGTGCAAATCAAAGGAGCTCATTTTTCTTGCATTTTCTTTCATTTTTAAACTTTTTAAGTGTTTTTTACTGCACTTTCTCTCTCTACCCGTGGCTCTCTCTCTCTTCTGTAATTTTTCAGCAACAATGGAGATACAAGGCTCACTCAAACAAATGCAAAATGTAAAATATATGAAAGATTTTAACTACTCACCAATTTTCTAACAAAACCCCCCAAACTTTCCCTCATTTTCGCAACCCAAAAGGTCCAGCCATTGGAACTTCGAGTTCCTCCATTTTGCAGCAAATGAACGCTATTGTGTGTTGCGTGAACGACGAACGGTGGTGGGGATGGCCGGTGACTGACCGATGGCGACTTTAGTAAGTGGTGGTGGTGGTAGAAAGTGAGCCTAAGTTGGAGAAGTAGGAAAAAGTGGAAGAAAGATGAAGGAAAGGAGGAAAAAGATGAAGATTCTAGAGAGAGAGAGAGGCATGAAATGAGTTTTAAATGTGTGAGTTTAATTAACTTAGGAAATTTACAAAAAGGAGGGAAAGGAAAGAGAGAGGGGAGACGGCAAGAAATTTTTTAAAAAAGGAGGGAATATGAAATTTATGAATGAAATGTGTTGGAGGGAGAAGAAAAAATGAAAAATTCACTTCAAAATTTTTTTAGCTTTTTTTTTATGCATTAGTGGTGACATGACTTTTTTCGCCACTAAAGACTTTCAGTGGCGACATATACTGTCGCCACTGAATTTCGCCACTGAAGATTTTCAGTGGCGATAAAATATGTCGCCACTAAAAAATTCTAGTGGCGACATTTTCAATGTCGCCATTGGAACTCTTTGGTGGCGATATATTGTCGTCACTAAAGCTTTTCAGCGGCGACTTTTTAAATGTCGCCACTGAAAGTCTTTAATGGCGACACATTTTGTCATCACTAAAAAAGGGCTTTCAGTGGCAAATTTTTTTGTCGTCACTGAAAGTCATATTTTTTGTAGTGTATATAATACATCACTCAAACTTTAATTTATAATAAATTATCTTTTAAAATTATTTAAAATACTAAAATTATATTTAATAAAACTTACATGTTTTATTTTATTTTCATTCTTTAACATTCTTTTGCACATAATATAAAGTTAAATTATAAAAAAGAAAATAAATTATATAATAAACATAAAATTGTTAAATTTAACTCTAAAATAAAATTTTTTAGTATTTTAAATTATTTATAAAAATAATTTGTTACTAATTAAAATTTAAGTGAATAAGATATTATATAACTTCCTTGAAAAGCAAACTAAACAAGAAGCACGCATGCAGGTTTAGTCTTTCTTTGTTTCGGATGAATCACACCATCCACCACGGACATAAGACTGAGAGGCAAAGCTGCCATTGTCAGCCTTAACGAACTACAACACTAGAGGATTTCCATTCGAGACAACACGTCTATTTTTGAAGATGTCGATGTGGAATCCAAGGCCTCTCCACTCATGATTAAGAGCAGTACAAAAGACAAGCTTGTAGTATTTCCCTATAGTATCTGCATTTTTTTTATTTTCAGGTATGCTTTAAAATTTAAAATTTAATATTTTTACACTTGAAATATTGTAATTAAATTGCCCTAAATTTTTTAAAATAAGAAAGGGACTAAACTGAAAGAAAAATTCAGGGACTAAAGTGAAAAGAAGAAAGATTTTACTGAAAGACAAAAAAGTAATCATTACACCTCTAAAATATCTCGCACATTTATAACACGTCCTTATGATGATGAAAAAAATATTCAAGACATAATGATTTCACCCAAAAAAATATGAAAGTCATAATGACTTTAGAAAAATATTTGAGGACAAAATGAACAATTTTTATCCAATGGTAAAATAGTCATTTTTACTTAAGGGTAAAATAATAATTTTACTACAAGGATAAAATTGTCAGTTTACTTAGAAAATGGTGACAAATTCCCTCAAGGATATTCCTTTAAATTTTTGAAAATTATGGAAGCCAATAAAGGGTAAAATAGTCATTTTGACAAAAGGAAAAAATGATATTTTCACACCTTAGAGGTAAAATTGTCATTTTATTATAAAAATATTTATAGAATTTGTATTATGCCATTTTCCAAAATTTTGAACCAAAAATAATGAAGTTAAGATATTGTTGGTCGAAGGATTTCCTAGCTAATGAGTCACAAGGATGTCTTAAAATGCCATCATCAACTTATTTCTCTTTATGCCACCTCATTTGTTTAGCTATGTGTTTTGCCATGAACAACCTTTGTAGTCTAGGTTTAATTAGGAAATGATGCAAGACTTTATTTTCTACTTTCTTCCCTTGGTGTTCCCTTGACTTCCATCTAGGCTTCTTACATACAGGACATGAATTTATATTGGCATGCTTTTGCCAATATAAGATGTAATCATTTTTGCATGCATCTTTTTTTTTTTTTTTTATAATCCAAACCCAATTCTCCAATAATCTTTTTGGCTTCATAGTATGAATTAGATATAACTGCCCCATTAGGAAGAACTTCTTTAAGGAATCTAATAATCACATTAATAGATTTATTAGTTCAATGATTAAGATACTTCAAGGAAATAACCTAACTAGAAAAGATAACTTCGACACTTTATTGCATATAGGATAAAGTTCTGTCTCCGTATCTTTTACTATATCAAAGAACTTTTTTGTATTCACATTCGGTTCTTCGTTGTTCTCAAAAACATGATTCATTTCTCTATATTTGCAAAATTATAAGCATCATGTATCATCTCATTAATATCATCCATCATAATATTTTCATCTTCCCCTTGACCATCATAACTAGGACTATGGGCTCTTATAAAGGTTTCTCCATGTAAGTCCCACACTTTGTAACTATTCCAAAATCTTTTTTTCACTAAATCCAATCTCTTAGCTTAAAATCTATGTTCCTACACCCCTTGCATGGACATCGAATTAAAGTTTTCACCTTTAGTTGATTGTATGCCCATTCAAGAAATTCATCTATTCCTCTTATATATGTTAGATCCTCTCCATTTTTTATATCTAGCTAACTTTTATCCATTCTTTTTTCCTACATTTCAATAAGATGTAAAATTATGGTGGGAACTTTATTTTTTTTTCCTTTAACAATTGGCATACCTGTATAGTAAACAAACATTAAACAATAGAAAGTTGTGAAAAAATAAATACAAACACAGAGAGCATAACGTAACATTACTGAAATTATTATAGAAAATTTCTTTAAAACTTATACCTCTACTGGTAGTTTTCATATGGTGTATGTGTAGATGAAATGCTAGAAATTTAGGTGAATTAGTGTAAACTTTAATTAATTCAATATCCAACCTATTTAATGGATTCCTATAGGGTGAATAAAAAAAACTAAGATATTACACACTTTCAATTAGAAGTTAGCAACTGAGCCTATCATATAGGGAGGACTTGGCATTTAGAAGCTTAATTTTCAGTAAAATATTTTTGTCCAAATATAGTATGCAGAACAACAACATTCTTCATTGCCCTTTTACAGTTTCACCAATTTGGAAGTACTTAATGTCTGCAACAAAACTTGTAACAGACTCTCTGAAGTGGATTGTGGGAATTGAAGAGACAAAAAACATCGTCTCCCTATATTGGCATACTCCAAAAAGACTTCCAATACCAAGTAATATAAAGTTTGAACAAGATGTTATTATGCAAATCAGAAAGCTTGGAATGAGAATTAGCTGCATGCCATCTATTACTCTCATACAGAGACAAAAATTACTCAAATACCATTACCAGTTACAAATATTACAAATGAACTAATCTGCACTAAAGTACAGAATTGAGAGTATAAATGCACAGCAAGATATTAAATATTAGATGCAAAGATTAGAAATTATGTCATGAATTTCTTCCTTTAAGAAGGCTATTAAAAGCAAGAGGAATCACATCAAATGATATTTGTCCATTTGGATGTGAGGATTGTGAAACTCAGGATCATTTATTTCTAGACGGAGGACCTTTAACATTGAGAATAGAAAGTATTCAGCCACCTTTCTATCAAGCAGTGAGTTCATATTTTAATTAATAATCATAATAAAGGTTATATGATTAAAGAAGTTCTCATCACTTGCTACTACATTTATAATCATCGAAATATGGTGATGTTTCACCAAGAGAAAGTAAATCCTAACTCTATCTTACTCCTGATACAATACTAGAATAAAAATATGCTAAGCACTAATAATGATCAACAATATCTACATAAGACTAAGGTAAGTAGAAATCTTCAGTCAACCCAAAGTTCACCTATAGTAACTAGGATGTCTTGTACATGGAGCATTAGGCAAGGTTTGATAAATTTTGAGGCAAGTTTCTTTTAGAATAGACAAATGAATTCAAAATAAGTTTTAAAAATTTGCAAACAACAAAACAAATATATATCGTAGTGTTCATCAAGGATGCCTTGTAGTATGCGTACACCAAAATAAACACATATACATAAACCACTAGAAATTTCATGGTACATCACAACTCTGAAGACTAAAATACAAAACTAATCATAAGGAAACAAATTCCAAGGCATAACATTACATTTAATTAATTGTAAGTATAAACCGGTATTTAACAATCATAACCAAGTTAAAAAAGCCTAAAATACCTTCTTCCCAGTTTTGTCAATGAAGTAGATGATCTATCAAAGCTTGAGGTTCTTGAAGCAAAGGCTATCAACAAAAAAAAATTACAATGGCAACCACAGTCAACAAAAATCACATACCAGTATTAAACATAAAAATTATAGCAGCAGGCCACTTAAGAGTGGGTTCAGTGGGTTGGTAATGCCGATACTAGTGGCTGTTCGTTCGTTCACTCCAATTCGAAGCTACAAAATGGTCCTTTAGCTTTCACAAGGAGGAAGAAAAAGATTGTGTAACAGCAGCGGTTGTCCACTGATAAATGATAGAGATGTAGCTGATGAAGCATTGGATGCAGCTCACTTGAGCGGAGGCAGAAGACATGTGGTAGAGGACGATGAAGGGCGATAGACAACAAAGAATCACAATGGAGTGACAAAAGACGGTGAAGGGCACGAAAGCACAATGAAGAATGTCTCCTAAAGCACAGAGGACAGTGAAGGGCAATGGATCGGAGGACGATGAAGGATAATTTCTAGACCTTTGCATAATTTTTAGCGCAATAACTAAATA
The DNA here is from genome assembly GCA_031216115.1 of Senna siamea. Classification (NCBI taxonomy): domain Eukaryota; kingdom Viridiplantae; phylum Streptophyta; class Magnoliopsida; order Fabales; family Fabaceae; genus Senna; species Senna siamea. The sequence continues at coordinate 30,803,396 of CM062354.1, read as the reverse complement.
ATGAAAGTGATTTGATTGATTACTGGTTGAATTGCCCATTGCAACTTTAAAATTTTATTAGTTTTGACAGTTGCCACATAAAGATCATCAGTGGCAATAATATCGTCACCACTAAAGATGTTCTATGATGACACAAAATGTAGCTACTAAAAGAGGAGGTTTAGTGGCAACTTTTGTTGTCAATACTAAAAATTCGCTACTGAAAATCTTTTTTCTTGTAGCAAGGGCTCGATATAGAACAAGTAACCCATAGGATTATCATAATAAGCAAGCATTAATTATAGGTTCAAGATTATCCTTTGAGTCAGATTTAGAGACAATCATGATCTAGAAGACAAAGAAGAGTTTGCATTTTGGTCTTCTTCCTTCATTACTACTATCGACATCGAAGAATTACGACCACAAATTTATAATATATAGTAAACACAATTAAAATATGTTTAGCGTGTATATATATAGTGTAAAATTAATTAGTAAAAATGTATTAAAATAATATATATATATTAATGAATCAAATTAATTTAAAACACAAATTTTAATAAATTTTCATTAATTTATTGTATAATTAATTGTTATATTATATATGCATGAATCCAAAAATTTATGTATTTTAAAAATATTTTGGAGTCACGTGAAAATAATGAGAAATTAAGATGTAGCTAAGCCACTCATCACAGGATTGAAGAATGTCCATATATGAAAATAAAATGGTAAAACTAATTTTTTGTAAGAAAATTCAATTTTGTTTCTTATCTCTTTTTTTAATTGTATCTTGTATTTTTATTAATTAGTACAATTTTTTCCTCTTTTCATAATTGAAGGTTAGATAATTTTACATGAGTTTAATATATTACACTTAGTTATATATATATATATATATATATATATGATCTTTGGTTAGGGAAAAAATTATATTAATTAGTACAAATAAAAAATAAAATTAAAAAAAACTAGAAAAGGGATGAAATTACAATTATATACAAAATTAATGGATAAAAATTTATACAAACATATTTCCTATAATCATATTGCCTTCTTCAGTTCCTTCCACTATGAAATGACGACAAATTAAATTACGAGAAAAATATTAAATACGTCAATTTCATTTGAATGGAACCTTTGGACACAACATAAACGGGTCTCCAATATATTTCTGAATCACTCCAATTTTATTTATTTAATTTTGTCCTTGTTAATGGGACCATTTGCAAGTATATACAGTACTATTATAATTTAACAAAAATATATATCGTATAAATAATATTTTTATATTAAATTTTTAATAAAAAATATATTTATGTAATTTTTACAATTCATTACTCTATTATAATTGGGTTTTTATATTTTATTTTTATTAAAAATATGATAAAATATATATAAATAAACATACCTAAGTTTAGTTCTCTAAAAAAATGGTTTTTTTTCTATTAGTGTTAATTAATATAAATTAATATTAAAATCATGTTAAAACATTTAATTTGTATAAATTATTTATTTTGAATTGTGAATTTTTAATTTATCTTATCTCTCTACTTTTTCATGGAAAGACAAGAGAGGGATTGAGTTTTAGTTTAAACTCCAATTAGGGATGATCATGGGTAGCTCAAACCAAGACTTGAATGGGTATTCCTATACCCGAACTCGTAAAATCATTGAATAACCAAATCTGGACGTATTTATCTCAAAAAAATTAAAATTATATTTTTAAAATTATGACTTATCTACATATAAATTCATTAAAAAAAGTATACAAATTACATCAATTATATTATGTAAACTTTAAATATATAATTAAAATAAAATTTTAACAAATTTATCCTTATAAAAATATTAAATATAATAATTTATATATTTATTTTAAATTTAATCTATTTTCTTGATGAAATTAAAGCAAATAACATAATTTACATATATTTTTTCTTTAATAAAATAAAATAAACATATATTTATAATATAAAAAATATTTATATAATTTATATAAAACAGATCTAAGTTTAAGTAAAATACTAATCTCTTCAAACCTAAATTTACTATTTTAATACCTAGACACAAACTCAAACCTAACAAATAAAATTTACGAGTATCCTTTATATATGAGTATTTGGATTATCCCTAACTTCAATAACTTAAAAGTTGCTCTACAATAAGATTTAAGCGACGAGATGAAAAGAGCAAATTGAGTTGTCATTTTGGTACTTCTGTGAACAAGTTATTATTGTAAAAATTGGTGAATATATACAACCAATTATAATTAAGAATTTCATTTTTGCATTAAAAACAGGCGAATGGTAAAATACCATATAGAGAAATTGTATCCATTAAAAAATTAAGATTTATTGCCTTTGAGGAGCTGTATATGGTAAAAATCTCATGTATAATTTTGTAATCACGAAAAAGAAAACAGCTATTTGTGACAGAAATTTTAGTAATAAATTAAGAGAATTCCGTCACAAAATGAATTTTATATGTGTACGCTTGTTTAATTTGATTATTTTTATACATTTGTAAGCGTGTCTTTATATATATATATATATATATATATATATAAGAATAGCTATTTTTTATTTAATATAAATATATAATTAATAAAATGTTGTATGAAAAATATATTTGAATGCAAAATATATAACAAAAAAAATGAAATACAAAGAATTACCTTAAACCAAATATAGTTAACTAAGGTTTTATATACTAAGTGAAAATATATACTAACCAAAAGTTTATTTAACGTTTTTTTTAGAGTAGAAATATTTTAGATTTTTTCCTTTCGTTAAGAAGTCACGTGCATCCTTTTATAATATTTTAACCAAGGTATATATATCAATTAAATTAAAAAAAAAAAAAACAAGGTATACCAAAATTGGATATCATTTAGGCGAATACATCATGGATCGATGAAGAGAGCATATTGTAAAGTCTTCTTTAAATTGTGTATCCCCTTTTTTAATTAACTCAGAGATAGAAACGTTGTTTTTCAGTAAAAAAATAATATTTATTTGAAAAAATATTCACTATTAAATGCAATAAAATATTTTATGTTTTAATTTATAATTCAATAAGTTTGAAATGAAAATTTATTAAAATGAGTACATTAATGAATCACATTAATTTAAAGCACAAATTTTAATAAATTTTTATTAATTTATTGTGTAATTAATTACTATATTATATGCAAATATGCTTCCAAAGTTACAACAAAAAATGAAGAGTTAAAGACTAAATTAAATATCATTATTTGTCTGTTAGGAACGAGGATTCAAGCTGTAAGCTACTGAATATTACGCTATGTTTTATTCGGTTATTGAGTACAGATACACTGCTCTCGTTATCGAAAATGGAACTGCAAAGAAGGAAAAGAAAAATAACAGAACGAAACAACTCCTCCTGTTCGAGTCGGATGCTCACTCCAACGGCCAGTGCCGATCGTCACAATATTCATCTATATTCCCTCCTTCCTTCCTTCCACTATTCTTATTCAGCGTCGCCCTTAACTTAATAAAATGTTCTTATTCTTCTTATGCTTTCTCGTGCCTTCCTTTCCTGGGCTATCTTTTTGTACGTCTCTTTCCATGTCCATGTAATAGTCCCTGGCCCATTCTGGCTGTTTCTTACTGCGTTGCCGCGGCCCACTTCTTCGCAAGCTTCTTCGCAAGCTTTCTCCTCTCCGTCGTCTCCCCGGTTTGTATCATTGTCGCTCATAGGTAACAATTTTTTCAATTTAATTTTTCGTATATATATATATATATTTAGGTCTTCTCATATATATATATATATATATAAGTTTTTCTTCTCAATTTCGTACCTTATAATTTTATTTATTATCAATTTAATTCTTCTATCTAAATAAATTACAATTTTGATAAATTAAAAGTTTAATATAGACTAGACAATATTTTATAATCTATTTTTTTTTTGAATATTTTTCAATGGGTTAAAATATTGTGTCTGATCACCAATATTAAACGTTACTTAGTTAACATTAAATGTTGTCTAATTAAAAAAATTAAACCACAGTCGATCTTTAATGTTATTCAATCAGCATCAAATATTTAAATAATTGAAATTATTACTTACTAGATGATATTCAAACAGAAAAACTACTTTGATAATAATCAAATTATAAAAGATTAAAATGATATTTTATTCGAGATTTAAATAACTTTTAATTATTTAATTTATTATTTTAAAATTGTTTTATAACAAAGATTTCAAGAATAAAAGAGAGATTCACAAAATTTTATTCTTCTTCTCATTTGTGTATGTGGCCTCCTTACTATTTGTGGTATTTAGTCATAAATTAAAATTAAGAACATCATAATACACCTTTAAGTATACTAATGTATAAAAAAAAAAATTTTGGCCGAAATGTGTAGAAAAGATTACATTATACTATATATTAAGAGTGCTTTTCATGGTGAGGTGTTGCAAATAAAACTATGAATCCAAAGAAAATAATTGATGTAGTTGTGGAAGCGTTAACAAATTAAAATAAAAATTGACCATGAGTGTAATTATTGGCATAAACAAATTTTTTTATAATAAAAATATAATCATTATTTATATTATATTTTAAAAATAAAATAAAAAATTAATATGCACAAGAAAAATAAAAAAATTATAACAAAAAATGAAGAGTTAAATTTTTTTGTTAATTAATTTATTATTTTAAAATATAATAATTACTTTTTATATTATATTTTAAAAATTTTAAAAAAAATTAGTACATACCTTCATGCATGCAAAGCTCTTATATATCATATCGTTCTTTTCATTTCCTTTCGTTATGAAATGACGAAAATGTACATTGCGAACAAAATATTAAACTGAATGGAACCTTTTGCATGTACACAACATTAACTTGTCTCCATAACAATTTTATTTATTTAATTCTGTCCTTTGTCTATGGGACCATTGCATGTTTATATAAAGTATTGTTATAATTTATCTTATGCCTCTGCGTAATGAGGTGATTAAATTAGGTTAACTGATCAATTTTAAAATTTGGAAAAGACAGTCAAAATGCACAATATAAAGTCTTAATTAATATCATCCAATCATTCGTTATCTTTAAAAAAAAATCTTTCTCATCTCCCTTTTTTATGGAGATCCAGAAATTTAGGGAGTACCAAATTTTTTGTAAGGTTTTCTGAGAAAAGATATTAATAAAAATATTAAATTTAACAAAGATAATAAAATATTTATTATAGAATTTGAGTTTTTAAATAAAATAGAAAGTGAACGAAGAAATAAGGAGTTTTCAAAAATTCCTCAGCTCATAATCTCTTTAATAAATGAAATGTCATTTTGTGGTCAAAAAAATACAAATTTTACACCTTGTCACATTCTAGCCGTCATGTCTCATTAACTTGCACGTCAAATTCAAATCTTAATATATAGATTTTGGTTGAAAACAAAAACAATCCAAAATTATATTTTTATTATTAAATTTTTTAATTATAAATATATATGTAAATTAAAAAAATTAATTTAATAATAAAAATATAAAAATTATATCCAAATTTTTTAACAAAAAATTGGCATGTCACAAGGAATTATACAAAAAGAGTGGTAAACCTATTTACATTTTTGATAAAGTTATCTATCTGTCTAATTTATTTATTACTTTATCTAATAATATTAAGTAAAATCTTTTACTTTTATATTAAAAATTGACGTTAGTTTAAGTTAAGATAAAAAAATAAAAAATAAAAGTTTTTTATTCATTACAGCATGTCACTCCTACTTCACTTAAAAGCAGTACAAACAGACAAAAGTACTGCATTTACCTTTTATTGTTTCGTACAAAAAGATACATGCCACTAGTGTCACATGCTTATTTATTTATTATTATTATTATTATTATTGTTATCATCATAACCATCTTGGAAAATAAACTAAACAACAAGCACACACACATGCAGACTACGTTTAGTCTTTCTTCCTTTCAGATGAATCACATCACCATGGATATATGAGACGCAGAGCCAAAGCTGCCCTTGCCAACCTTACTGAACTGGAACACTAGAGGACTTCCATTCGTGACAACAAGACGCTTGTTGCCCAACTTGTCGCTTTCGACTCCAATGTTGAAACACTCAAGAACAGGACTAGGACAGAAGATAAGTATGTAGTTCTTAGGAGAATCAGAGGGCCTGATATAGAAAAAGGAACCCACAGGATTATCATTATCACCAATCATCACAGGCCAAAGAAGGTTACTAGACACAGATGTATCGACGACCCAGTCGGAATTGTTGGTGCATTTGTTGTCTGGTATGTCAGCGAATGATATAAATATTTGAGTCTCCGTTGTGATGAAAGTGGGTTTTACACGAGCTGTAAAGGTCACAGGCAATCCAGGAACAGTATAGGGTTTCGCTTGAACGACGGCGAGTGAGCAAACGTGGGGTTTCAAGCCGTACCATATTGCTTCGACATTAATCAAACCAGCGCCAATGGGTGGCTGTGGCATCAGCTCGTATGTGCCGCCGTTTCTGAGAAAATCACCGTCTGAGTCGAACACTATCTCAGCGGTGGTGGTGGTGGTGAAGGCAAAGACAAGGAGCAAGAGGAAGGCAAGTGATAATGGAGTGGTCTTCATTGTTTTGGTTGCTGTGGAAGGATTCAATTTGTTTGCTTTGTTTGGTTTTTGGTGTGAGTAATTGAGACCCAAGGGCATCAATTTATAGACATGATTGGGAAAGTAAAAAAACTTGCATAATTTACAATTAGTTAAAATGTATAAAAGTCGTCTAAATTAGAGGTCTATGTGCAGAATACTTTTTTTAATTATAAAAATTAATTTAAATTTTTTTAAATTTTATAATTTATGTAAAAAAAATTTAATTAACGTTTTCATTCAAAACTTTAATAAAATAATAATACATCAGTAAAATTAAATTATATTAAAATATAAAAAATTTTGTTCAAAATTTCGTTCAAGTTTATGTCTTTTGAACAAAATCTTTTCAACTTTATGTCTTGTTTAAATAAATAACTTAAATAGTTTTAAGTGTCTACCTTTAGATTTTGAATCTAAAAATTAAGATAAGTGTTTTTTGGACAAATTGTAAATTTAAAAAAATTTTAAGTCAATTTTTATAATTAAAAGATATTATTTATACATAATTTATAGTTTAAAATAATTATGTATATTTTAACCTTTGTAAATATAAAAATTTAAGTTAGTTTTTTTAATGTTAAACATTTAAAATAACTAACTTTATATATATATATATATATATTACATATATTTTTTATTAAAGATAATTTTATTTAAAACATGATTAAAAATTAAATATAAATATCTTTTTTAACAAGTATTTAAATATTAGTTCATCGTATTACAAAGAATTAATGTCTTTTTCACTCAACTCAATTCAGTCTATATTTAATATTTTAAGGTGTAAGATTCCTAAGAATTTATGGTCACCATCATATGAATTTGTTGAAATTAATTACCTTTAATTTAAATAAAAATAAATTAAAGAAATCACGGCTGCCAAGCCGCTAATATATATTCTGTGTAAAAATATTACTTAACTGATAGAAAATATTTATAACAAAGTAAACCTTTCTGTTTCTTGTTATCATAAATCAATTGCATTTATAATATAGGCTACTTAGGCTAAAACATCCTCTCAATTTTATCAAATAAGAGCCGACACAACAACGGCAAAAGGGTAATTAACGACTATATTACATGCGTGCATCCAAAAACTTATGGATAGCTTGCATATACACTCACAAAGAGAAACAAACATTTCTTTGGAGCTTTTTAAACGGTTATTGCCAAAATTATATATTGTATACAATAAAATAAAATATATATGTTGTGATACGAGGAGAGAAAATAAAGAAAATGTAATGAAAAGTCATAACAAAAAAATAGAGTTAAAGACTAAACATTATTATTGGTATCTCATAAATGATGATTTTTTAAATTTAATTTTTTATAAATTCTCTTTCTTGATTTAGTGTCTCATAATTTAATTTATTATGACATTATAAAATTAATTTTAAAAATTTTGTGACTGCCAATCACAAATTTGTGACAGAAAGTCTGTCACTAACGTCGTCATAAATTTTTTATAAAATTTTACTCCATCACAAATATTTGACGATTATTTATTGCGAAAAACGTGATTATAAATTTGGAGAGTTTACTTTTACATGGAAACAAAGACTTGAATCGTTGATTATTTGAAAATTTGTATAAAATACTTGAATTTATTACTTTCCACATAAAATACTGGACTTTCTATACCAGAATTGATAGAATATAATTGATGAAAAGATATAGGTGGTCCCTTCATATGGAGCTAGACACCAAAATCTACCAAAAGTATCATTTTCTGGTCAGTCTGTATATTGACGAACTGCATTGTTGGATGGTATAGATGTGTTGATTGTTGATGTTGGAAAAAGACTTCAGTTGGAAATTAATGTGAGTGGTTTTGTTCTTTATCGACAACAACAAAAATGGTTCATTAAAGATGTTTATCATGTACATCGTCATTTCTTTAAATTTATCTCTAGAATATTAATTACAGTAAGACATTATTGTTTGACAGAATGATTTTTCAAGGGTAACAATAAGTCATGCATCATGGACCATTCAACTATCTTGTCGTTTGGGATTGAAGGTGAAGAACCCACGCTTCACAAAATTAATGCTAAGTACTGGTCCTGCATATGTGGGGACTCAAGTTTAAATTTCATTTTCTGAAAAAATAAAGATGATAATAATTTTTTAAACGAATAAAATGCAGACGTAACATATATTGAACATTTTTATTATTCAGAAAATTTAATATTTGTATATTTCATAAAAATAGCATTAGAAGGGAGAAGTATTTATTCAAAGAAATTAAGAAAAAAAAAAGGCTACATTACAAAAAAAACTTATTCTCATTAACTTCAAAAGTTGACAAAAGATTTTTTAGAATTTTTAATTTGTACATTATATACTCCTTTATTAATATTTTTATCCTAACACTTATTCAAATTTAAGAAAATCAACTTGCATAAAATTAAAAGTCAATTTGCATAAAAAGTCGTAGTTTGAAGAGTTTTTTTAATCAAATTTTAGAAGTTAATTAAGGTATAAATTACACAAGTTTAGTAAATCTTTTTGACAAAAAAAAAAGGTAAGGAATATATATGTTGCATAAAATTAAACGTTTGAAAAAATGTTTTGTCAACTTCTAAAGCCAAGAACGTAAATTCTACAATGCTTTAAGATTTTTTTTTTTTATTTGAAAATTTAGCCAAAAGAAATATAGGCATGATATATTTAGTCATATTTTCATGTCATATTTTCACACAAAATCCTTCAAAAAAAAATTACAATATCTGAAGCATCTTTTAGTTGAATATGCTTTCTTCATGGTAGCTCTATAAATTGACCCTCCTAATTCTCCATTATCATTAATTTACTCACTTGAAACCAAATTAAATCAAAACAACAATGAAGATTGCAATGTTCTTCATGTTCTTTCTCTGTGGCTTCACCACCAGCCACTTTAGTACATGACTCAGCCGGTGAGCCATTGAGAAACGGGGACGAATACTATTTGTTGCCGCCGGAAGCATATGGAGATGCCGTGACGGTGATTAAATCCCCCGCTAATTGGGATGGAACAACAAGCGAGTCATATTGCTCAATGGCTGTGGTTATATCTTCGTTGGCTAATAAATGGCCAGCAGCTATCTCAACTCCGTTAAATATTCTTCATATCTCTACACACAATCCTTTACTAATATCATTCTCTCATTTACCTCACAACTTATGCACAAACTTCTCCAATTGGTTTGTCATGAACTCGAAATCTGTAGGGTACCCTGTGATGGTTGGGAATACACATGAATTTCGTGATGCAATTGTGAAGGGTTGGTTCTTCATCAAACCCTACGAGCCTGAGTCTGAGTATCATTATTATAAGCTTGTGTTTTGTCACGAAGGAAATGAGTGTGCAAACGTTGGGGTTCACATGGACAATCAGCAACGCAAGCTTTTGGTTGTCACTAAAGAAAAGCCAGTACTGGTATTCAAGTTGGAAAGAGTTAGGGAAAGGGAAAGCTTCACTTCCATGGTGGTGTGATTCATATCCATAGGAGAAGAGAAACACTAAGGATGTTGGGGATTGAGGTGAATTAATCTCTGCTTATTATTTTTAGTTTCAAAATAATAGTGTTCTCTATTAAATTATAATAGTAATGTATATGCATGTAAATGGTCCCATTATAATAGTAATGTATGTGCAAGTAAATAATAGAGTATTCCCTATTAATTATAACAGTGGAAATTCAAGTGAAGATTCCTTGTCAATTGAGCTAAGTTCAATGAAAAATAAAAAGATTGAAACCATAAAAAAGGAGTGTGAAAAAATATATTTGGAGGATATAAGAAAAAAAATATTTGGTCTCTAATCTATTTAAGTTAAGTTTCTATTAGTATGAGTCTTTTATTTTTTTATCTCTTTCTAACTTTAAAATCTATTTGGAGAATAATTTTTTATTTTTAAAATATAATATAAGAATAATTAGTATATTTTTAAATAATAAATAAATTAATTAAAAATCTCGATGAAAATATCATTTTAGTCTTTTATAGATTCTTTGTTTTAATTTATTTTTTTATAATTTGATTTATTATCAATTTGGTCCCTTAGTCTAAATATTATCTAAATAAGTAACAATTATGATAATTTTGACTTTTGATGTAGATTGAATAATATTAAATGTCAATTATAATTTAATTTTTTACTTTTTTTTTTCACTACGCAACATTTGATATTAATGACTGGGTAGCATTTAGTATTGATCAGACGCAATGTTTTGACCAATTGAAAAAAAAATAAGTGGTGAAAAATTGAACAATAGTTAATTTTTAATGTTGTTCAGTAAGTATTAAATGTCTAAGTCATAAAAATTATAATTTATTCAAACGATATTTAGACAAAATAATCAAATTGATAATAAATTAAATTATAAAGTATCAAATTGAACATGAAAATCTAAAAAGAATCAAATTAAAAAAAATAATCTATGAGAAACCAATAATGATGTTTTAGTCTTTAACTCTCCACTTTTTTGTTGTAACTAACTTCTCATTATCTTTCGGTTTTCTGTTTCTTCTCATATCACAACATATTTTAACAACATATTCTCCTCGTTCTAAATTATTTGATACTAACTCTTTTACTGATTTGCGATCTTCCAGGAAGGAAAAGTGTTTTGTGCCAATTAAGAATATGATAGCAATCGATATCTAATATGTATTTTCCATTTCTTGCTTGTTGTTGACATGTGTTATATGTCGATGATTACGTTGTTTGCATTGTGTTGTACATATGAATGGACTGAGATAGAAATCTAGTTATGCATATATAGACTTTAACATTGTTTAGATGCTCCCTTCATCGATCCATGATGTGTTTCATAGGTTATTATAAACCTTCAATCTTTATCTTTGCATTATTCCCCTAAATGCTATCCATAACGTTACTGCAATTCAGTCTTTAAATTTTAATATTAAAAACAAGTCTTTTAATTTTTATATTTATAAATGATTTAAGGTTTCTTTTTTTAACATTTTCCAATCATCTTTATAAACCAAAGCGGCAAATTGAAACCTTCCATAGCAAACAAAACGATGAAGACCACTCTATTTTAATTATATTATCAGAGTAAGTACGTAAAAAAAATATTTACTATATTGTCGGCAATACTAAAAAATGTTTAATAGCATTTTTAAATATTTTTTTAAGCAAATAAATTTTTTGAAATTTTAAAATATAATTTTATTTTGAATTAAAATTAAATTATAGATTTTTTAGAAAAATTAAATTACCTTACAAAACATAACGATAACCCATGATATTGGTTACCATGGGGTTTACACTACCTTGTGGTAGGTGATCTGAAACGTTATCCTTATTTTCATATATACACGTGGTACCTTTTTTATAAATCAAATTTAAAGTATTTTCAACTTACTTTAAATTTAGAACTAATAAAAGAGAGTTATGAAAAAATCTTTTTAATAAGTCTGCTTTTGAGATTTGAATTTATATTTTTTTCTTTTATTTTAACCAAGGTGTTAGTTACACATGACACATTTTTTAAATAAATTAAAAAAATTAATAATTTAATCTCTCTCTCTTTCTCTCTCTCTCTCTCTCTCTCTCTCTATATATATATATATATATTTGTGGTACGTCTCAAAGCTTATCCTAATCTTTATATATCCACGTGACACATTGCAAAGTAAAGGCATACTTCTCTTTTATTTTTATTTTAAAAATTTATACTTTTTTTATTACAAAATTAAAAAATTTATAATTTCATACATTTTAACTAAAATATCTTTAATGAAATTTTTTAAAAAATATTAAAAAATATATTTTAAAAATTATAATATGTTTTTATTATTTATTTTGAGTTAAAATAATTATTTTAGTTTATTTTAAGTTAAACAAATAATTTTTATATTTGTTAAATATATATTTAATTATATAAATAATAAATATAATGGTAGTTTGGTTAAAATCAATAAAATTTTAAGTTTTTACATCACTTAGAAAAAAAGAATATAATTTTTTAAAATAAAAAAGATTGTGTACTTTTAAGAAGAGAGAAGTATAATTTACTCCATTATTTTTCATTCAAAATTAATTCAACCAAATTAGTGAATTAAAGCTTCTACAAATATTAGTTTGTTTATATGCAATTTAAAAACTATCATTTAAACTTGGTTATTCTACACTTTAATACTTTAAAATTTCTCTTTCAACATTCAAAAATTATTAAATCATTCAAAATAAAGATGAAAATTAATATATAATATAATGATAAATTACATTAGCAATAATACAAAGATAGTTATAAATTATAATTATAACATCAATGATACAATTATGACTGTTGAAATTTTTTTAAAAAAATAATTATATATTATATAACATTTTATAAATCAATTAAATTAAATAAAAAATTAAACAACAAATTATTTAAAGTTTTGTCTCCTTTTCCAATCATGTCAATAAATTGATGTCCTTAGCTCTCACGTACTCACAGCAAAAACCAATCAAAGCAAACAAATTAAGTCCTTCCACAGCAACCAAAACAATGAAGACCACTCCATTATTATCGCTTGCATCCCTCTTGTTCCTTGTCTTTGCCTTCACCACCACCACCGCTGAGATAGTGATCGACTTCGACGGTGATTTTCTGAGAAACGGCGGCACATACGAGCTGGTGCCAGTGCTACAAATTGGCGCTGGTGAGATTCGATTCAACGAAATATGGTACGGCATAGAAGGAGGCAAACTTTGCTCAGTCTATGTTGTACAAGGACCATTCGGTACTCCTAGATTGCCTGTGAACATTACAGCTCTTGTACAACCCACTTTCATCACAACATCCACTCCAATATTTATATCATTCGCTCACATGCACAGTAGATGCACCAACAATTCTGACTGGGTTGTTGGACAATCTGTGTCTGACAATGATGGTAACCTTCTTAGTCCTGTGATGATTGCTGATAATGATAATCCTGTGGGTTCCTCGTTCTATATCAAGCCCTATGGTAATGATCCTCTCAATAAATACTACAAATTTGTCTTCTGTCCTAGTCCTGATCTTGAGTGTTCCAACATCGGACTCAGAAAGGACGCCTTCGGCAACAAAGTTCTTGTTGTCACGAATAATGGAGAGCCTCTAGTGTTGCAGTTCCTTAAGGTTGGCGAGGGCAGCTTTGCCTTTGAGTCCCATACATCCATGGTGGTGTGATTCATCTGAAGGGAAGAAAGACTAAACCTAGCATGTATGCGTGCATGCGTGCTTGTTGTTTAGTTTGCTTTCGAAGATGGTTATGATAATAATAATAATCATAAATAAATGAATGTGTGACACTAGTCGCATGTATATATCTTCTTGTATGAAATAATAAAAAATAAATGCAGTACTTCTGTTTGTTTGTATTGCTTCTAAAAGCAGATATCTACAAGCCTGATTAGCTTTCAAGTCAAGTAGGAGTTACACGTTAATTATAGTTAATTAATTAGAGCAGACACGTAGCTATAATCTGTGTGGAAATTTCAGAAATAAAATACATAATTTTTTTTTTAAATAAATAAACCTATGGGAACTTGAGTCATGAGAGGTCAAACTCCCACTGGCACAACCTTTTTTTTAATTTTCAACCAAAATCAATATATCAAGATTTGAATTTGACGTGCAAGTTACTGAGATATGATGGCTAGAATGTAACAAGTGTAAAATTTTGATTTGTTGACTGCAAAGTGACTTTTTCATTTATTATAAGAAGAGATTATGATGGGAGGAATGTGTTTTACTCGGTATGTCTTTACAAAGACTACCAATTCTATTAACAGACGTTAGATTTTAGGATAAATTAATTTTTTATATAATGATGAATAAAATTTTAAGTTTTTTTAAAATTGATATTTATATTTAATATTTAAAAAAATTTTAAATAAAATTATCTTCAGTAAAAAAGATACTTATGAAAAAAAAATCAATTCTCCCTTCTCTTTATCCAAAGTTTACGTAAGTATTTTTGAAATTTATATAAATTAACTTAAGTATATTGTAATTTTTATTTTCACTACTTTAAGTTAAGAAAAATTTAATGAAAACATAATGGTAGGTAACTTATTAGTTAGCTCGATCTATAATAAATAGTATAATTTTTGAAGACTCTTATGTTTTTCTTTCACTTTTTATTTTATTTAAAAACTTAAAATTATATAAGAAATATTTTATTATCCTTGAAAATTTTAATATTTTTATTAATATCTTTAATTTTTGTAGAAAACCTTACAATTTTTTTTTAAAAAAATTTGCTGACTTGTCAAACTCTTTGAACTCCCTAAATTTCTGAATCTCTATGAAAAACGAGGATGAGAGAGTTTTTGTTTCTTAGGACAAGGACTGATTGGGGATCTTAATTAAGACTTTACATTGTGCATTTTAACTGACTTTTCCAAATTATAACATTCATCAATTAACCTAATTTAATCACCTCATTACGCAGAGGGATAAGATGAATTATAATAAATCTCTCTCTCTCTCTCTCTCTCTCTCTCTCTCTCTATATATATATATATATATGGAATGGTCCGATTAACATGGACAACATTAAATAAATAAAATTGGAATATATTGGAGACACTTTAACGTTGTGTATAAAATGTTCCATTTAGTTTAATATTGATTTTTGTATGAAAATAAAATAGATGAAAAGTTAATTATTTTAAATGTTTAACATTAAAAAAATAACTTCAATTTTTATATTTACAAAGGTTAATATATATATATAATTATTTTGAATTGTAAACTATGCGTAAATAATTTTTTTAATTACAAAAATTAACTTAAAATTTTTTTAAATTCACAATTTGTCCAAAAAAAGTAAATTGCTTAACAAACATAATGATAACCTATGATATTGGACACTATGTACGAAGTTTACACTGCTTAGTTAGGTGAGGTGAAACCTTATCCTTATTTTCATATATACACCTGAAACATATTAGATCTATTTAAAAAGTAATTTTGTACAAATTGAGAAGTTCTTTTTCACGTGACTCCAAAATCTTTTTAAATATCTATAAGTTTTTAGATGCATGTATATAATATAATAAATTAATAAAAAACTATTAAAATTTCTGTTTCAAATTAATTTTATTCATTAATATACTCATTTTAATAATTTTTTACTAATTAATTTCATATTCCTTGAGCTGGCACTTATTTCTTCACACGTCCCATCCACTACCTGCTCCTTTAAAAGCACCATCTATATTTAAAGAACTTGAATTACCAAACAGACAGAGTGATAACCTATGATATTTGATACTATGTAACTAGGTTTACAATAACACTGCTTTTGTGGTAGGTGATCCGAAACCTGATCCTTATTTTCATCAATACACGTTAAACATATTAGATAATTAAATAATTATTTTGTCAACAAATTTCTTTATCGTTATCCACTACCTGCTCCTTTAAAAGCACTGTCTATATTTATCTTTAACATCTACTAGTGGGTCCTTTCCAAGGTAGCCGTGAAGGCATTACAATACTCTCTCTCTCTCTCTGTCTAAATAGAGGTACGTGATTATAATAATTAACAAAATTTCTTTATCGTTAAGAATGACACTAAGTCATGCATTTGGATCAAAGAGGGTGGCGCGTACAGATTTTATAAAATAAAAAAAAAACTCATTGTCCTTTGGGATTGACGGTGCAGAATCAAGTTAAGAAAAAAAGAGAGGCTAAATTATAAAAAAGAAATAAGAAATTTTATAAAAAGGCTAATAGTGTTAAAGTTGATACAACTTTATATTTCTTTATTATTAGGTTTTTGTAATAAAAATAAAATATTTGGATTTTTTTAAAAAATAATCAATTATAAAAACAATAAATTATATAAATCACACACATTAATTTTTTATTAAAACATTTTATAATAAAAGTATAACCAAATTTTTTAAAAAGAAGTATTGGACAAGACATGTAGTTTTAACAAGACATAATTTTTTTAAAAAAATATATGTAGGTTCTTTTAAAAAATAAATAATATTATTTATATTATTATATTTGATTTTAAAGTCTTTTCAAAATTATTTGTAAAATAATATATTATACTAATGGGTTTAATTTATACTAAAGCGTATGTTTATTTTTTTAAAATATAAGAAAGAAATTAAACAACTTAATTTCTCGTAATTTTTCCCTAATAACTTTTCATTCTATAACTCATAACTTTTCTAGATATATATGTGCTATAAATAATATCGTTTGAGAGAACACAAGAACGTAAATTTTAAAATTAAACAATGTAGTATAAATTAATTAATAAAATAAATATAAAGATAATATAAGAAACATTCAATTATGTGTGAAAAATTAAAATTTAAATATTTTCCTTTTATTAGTATAAAATATAATAAAAATTATTTTTTATTTCAAATTACAACAATTTAAAAACTTATCAAGTATTAGAAATTTCGCATGAACAAAAGTGTACATATTTTTTTTCTTAATTTTTAAAATATAATATAAAATAAGTAAATAAATGTATTTTTAGTCTCTCAACTTTGATTTAGTTTTATTTTTATCTCTTTAGTTTGATTGGTTTCATTTTAATCTTTTAACTTAAAAAAATCAATTTTTTTAGTGCCTAACAGCATTAATTACTTAACGAAAAATGATAAGTTATACTCAATTTTAATACATTTATGTTATATATATCGTTAATTTTGTCAATTTATTAATATTACATGTAAAAAATTAATAAATTCCAAAATTTAAACTCAATTTAAAATTAAGTACTTATCAAACATAAATTTAAATGTTGTATTATATCCAATTTTGTTATTTTTATTTTCATATAAGATTAATAGAGTGATAATTTTGGTAATAGTATGACAAAAAAAAATTAAAACTGGTTCAAACTCAATATTTTTTGTTCAGTAAATTAACTATATTAGAAATTAAAAAATTTTTGATTTATTTTTTAAAGTTAATTAAATAACTAAGATGAAATTAATCAAACTTTAAAGGAAAAGAAATAAACTTGAGTCAAGATTATGAGATTAAAAGTATACTATTTTTCCCATAAAATAATATATAATTATTAAATTTTAAAATAATAAATTTAATAATAAAAATTATTAAATTTTCATTATTTTGTTTTAACTTATTATTCTTTTTATTTTATCATTTTATTTTTTCTTTATATCACATATTATATATTATATAATATATAATCTGAGAGATCAATGATTAAAAAAATTCTAAAGCCATTATAATATACCAGAAGTTTCAGATATATAATATATATGTTATTTTTTATTTAATTTTTTTTAAATATAATATAAAATAATATTAATTAATGCTCTGCTATCTTTAATTTCTCTCTCCTCTCACTTCTTTTTATATTATATATTTTATTTAATATTTAATATTTAATATTATATAATATATAATTTATTAGACCTCAAAATTATTATAATACAAAAATATATATATTGTCAATAGTGCGAAAAGAAGTGTAGTTTCATTACACGTGAAAGGAGGTTAGTCCAATTTACTTTTAAAATTTTTAACATTAAAAAATAAAGCTTTTAATTTTTATATTTGTAAATGATTGAAAGTTTCTTGTTTTTTTTTTAACATTTTTCAATCATCTCTATAAATTGATGTCCTCAGCTCTCATTTACTCACACCAAGAACCAATTAAAACCTTCCATAGCAAACAAAACAATGAAGACAACTCTATTTTTTATGTCAGGTTAAGTAAAAGAAATATTAACTATATTGTCGGCAGTACTAAAAAACGTTTAATAGCATTTTTCAAATAGTTTTTTAAGCATATAATTTTTATTTAAATTTTAAAATATAATTTTATTATAAATTATAAATTTTTTAAAAAAAATTAAATGACCTAAAAAAGCAAAATGATAACTTTTGATATTGGATATTATGTACTAAGTTTACACTTTTTTGTGGTAGGTCCGAATTATATATACACTAGTACTTAGACACATATTTTAAATAAATTAAAGTATATTAATAATTTAATCTAAAATATATTTTAAATATCTTAATTTGATTATCAATTTGGTCCTCCAATTAATATAATAATGAAAAGTTAATTACTTTAAATGTTCAACATTAAAAAATTAACTTTCAAACTTTTATATTTATAAAGGCTAAAATATACAAAATTTTCATGAACAATAAATCATGTATATATATTTATAAAGCCTCTCGTGTTGCAGTTCAGTAAGGTTAAGAAGGACAGCTTTGCCTCTGAGTCTCATATATCCATGGCGGTGTGATTCATCTGAAAGGAAGAAAGACTAAACCTAGCATGTATGCATGCATGCATGCGTGCTTCTTGTTTAGTTATAATAATAATAAATAAATAAATGTGTGACACTAGTCGCATGTATCTTCTTGTATGAAATAATAAAAAATAAATGCAGTACTTCTGTTTGTTTGTATTGCTTCTAAAAGCAGATATCTACAAGCCTGATTAGCTTTCAAGTCAAGTAGGAGTTACACGTTAATTATAGTTAATTAATTAGAGCAGATACGTACGTACAAGCCTGATTAGCTCTATGTTTTAAGTTCATACATGGATTCTTCATTAATCTTGTGAATTGTGATGAATGGCTACGGCCAGAATTTAATTTTTAAAAATAGAAAAATAAAAAAACCTGATTGAATTATAATTTTTGACTAAAAATAAAAAAATATAATGTTTTTTTAGAATAAAAATCTAAAAAAATTAAAAATATTTTTTAATTTTATTTTTTAAAATATAAAAATATAAAAATAAATCTTTTTATTAATAACATATAGATAATTATATGAAAACAATATTCATAAAAATTCTAGAACTAATTTTATAGAATAATTTTAAAAAATAAAAAAAAGTTGATATTTGAACAAACCCTATGTCTTAATTTCTCATTCTTTTCACGTGACTCCACAATCTTTTTAAAATATCCATAAGCTTTTGGATGCATGCATATAATATATAATAATTAAGTACACAGTATAAATTAATAAAAAATATTAAAATTTGTGTTTTAATTCTTTTGATTCATTAATATACTCATTTTAATACATTATTTTAATTTTTTTACTAATTCATTTTATATTATATATATATGCTAAATATATTTAAATTATGCTCATTAGTCACTATTCTAAATTTGTGGTCCTATTTCTCACTTAACAAAATTCTCTCCGGCAGTATAGTTGTAAACAACGAAGAAGACCACAATGCAAAATCTTCTTTCTGAGAATTCAACTTTCGCATGGTTAAATTATATTTATTTTAAACATAATGAATTATAAATTAAAACATAAAAAATTTTAGTGCATTTAATTAATAGTGAAAATTTCTCCAAATAAATATTATTTTTCACTGACAAACCATGTTTCTATTCTCTGAGTTAATTGAAAAAAAGGGATATACAAGTTAAAGAAAGACTTTACAATATGACTATAAAATAAGGTTACTAATATTTTCGGTTTTTAAATTTTTATAAAAAAAAAATCTATCAATCCGCTGCCACTCATTCGTTTATTTGTCCGGATTCTCTGCTTGGCAATCCCTGCTTGGCACCTGCTTGGCACTTTTAGCGGCGGTTTTTTCCGCTGCTAAAATTTATTGCAACAAAAGTATTGCTACTATTTAAACAAAAGTTATAGCAGTAGTAATATTCGTTGCAGTAATATTAAAACACACTTTAGCAGCGGAAAAAACCGCCGCTAAAAGTGCCAAGCAGGTGCAGAGAAGTGCCAAGCAGAGGATCCAAAATCTTCGTTTATCTCCTTTTTAAGGTTTGAAGATGCCATAGTCATTTGTAAAAGGATAAGGATGAAGCAAAAATGTGCCCCATGACATCAGGGTAAGTAATGTAAAAGAGATATTTATTTAATACTTCGCATGCATAAAAATTTATTTTTTAATTTTTGAAATATAATATAAAATAGTATATAATTATTATAAATTTTATAATAAAAATTATAACATAAAACATTTTATTGTATTTAATAGTAATATTATTTTTTTACTGACAATCAATGTTTCTATTCTCTTTGAGTTAATTAAAAAATACGTTAAAGAAGATTTAATACATACATACATACATATATATATATATATTGTCTACAAGTTAAAGAAGATTTCAGAGCATTATAATAATATGTAAAAGAAATATTTATTATTAGAGATTTCATATGTATACAATTTTTTTAATTTTTAAAATATAATATAAAATAATATGTAATTATCATATTTTAAAAAATAGTTAATTTAACAATAAAAAGTTATGAATGCTTTATTATTCTGTTCTAATTTTTTGTTCTTTTTACTTTCTCACTTTCCTCTCTTTTTATCACATATTTAATTTATTTTTTAATATAAGTCTGAAACATTATCCTTGTCTTCACACACACACACATATAGATATTCACGTGACATATATTTTAAATAAATTAAATTAAATTAACAATTTAGTTTACAAACATACTTATTTTTTTAATTTAGTCCCTGAAAATAAAAATATTTCAATTTAATTTTCAAAAGATCACATTGTACTTAATTTGGTCCTTCAATTAATAAAATAGATAAAAAAATTAACTGGTACATTTATTAAGCACTAACCAATACATGCTAATTAATTTTTTATCAATCACAATAGTTGAAGGATCAAATTTATAGAAAATTAATCTTTTGGGGACCAAAATAAGAAATTACATCTTTTAGAAATCAAACTAAGTGAACATCTATATTTCAAAATTTTAATATTTAGTTTATAGAAAAATTAATTTGTAAAGTATCTATAAAATAAATTCAAAAAGAAAAACGCTGCCTTACAGATATAGATTGTTAAATTCGAGTGAATTATATCAATCTTTTTCTGAAATTTAGTTAAATTATATTTATAATTATTTATTTTAAAAAATTTAATTTATCTCTTTTTTAACTTATTTTTATCAATAAAAAAATTATGCAAAATAAAAATTTGATTTTATTTTTAATACAACAATAAGTGTAATTAAATTTACACTAAATTTTAATGTAACAATAAAAATATTGAATTATTTTATTACTTTTAAACTAATAAATATATTTAATATAATATGTTAATTTTATTAAAAAATAAATTAAAAATATATTTAATTTATGTAATATTGTATCAAAGCTTAAAGGTACTGGGTATAATTTTTTAAACTTAAAAAGAGAAGTGTAATTTCATTAAAGGTGAAAGGAGGTTAGAGCAATTTACTCTTTAGATTTTTAACATTAGAAAAAATCTTTTAGTTTTTATATTTATAAATGATTTAAAGTTTCTCTTTTTAACATTTTCTAATCATCTCTATAAGTTGAATTCTCATTTACTCACTTTAAAAGTTTGTTTAAGAATGACCAAGAGAGAGGGACGAATGAATTAAAGAGAAAATAAAGAAAAATAAAAAAATTAAATGATAATTTTTACTTTTTTATTTCAATCTTTCAAAATTTCTTAAATATTAATAAAAGAAAAAAGTTAAAGTTAATAAGAAATTTTTATTTTTTTATTAAATTTCGTTCATTTTCCTTATGCCAAGAAAAAAAGACGCTCCACCTACTCTGAATATGGCATTCACGGCTCCTCTCTCTCCATGTGGCCATTCTCATCTCCTCCATCAATCCATTTCATCTACTCTTCAATTTGTCTTTATTTTCTAGTGATTCACGTGAAAGGCTCTCTCACTTTTCTATTTTATATTCAAACACTCTCACCATTTGGAGGAGGAAAAGAGAATCACGCTACTCTCTTTTTTTTCTTCACATATTCGGTCACTCTCACCTCTTCATCATCATATATTATTAATAAATAATATATAAATTTATTATAATAGAATACATATTAATTATTTTTCACTACAACATTTTACTTTATCTGCAATGTTAAAAAAGCGTTGCAAAAACTCTAAAAAGCATTGTCTGTACTTTTAGCAACGATTTTACACGCTTCAAGGCATTGCATTTATTGCTCTTGCGAAGAAGTTTTAGGCAACAGTTTCATAAGCAAATGCAACACTTTTAAACTGTTAGCATAGCAAATTTTAGACAACATTTTTCAATGGTTGCAATGTAATAAGTTTTTGTATTTGCAATTCATTACACAATTTGTGCCTTTCAGCATTTAAAATGCACTATTTTGTATAATAATTTTTATCATGTATTAATTAATCTATTCTACATCTAATAACAAAATAAATGTACATAATAAGATAAAAATTAGTTTTTTATTGATTTAATTTAAACAAAACATTGTTCACCATAAATATTATTTGACATTTGTATCAAACATATTACTAAATATTCAATATCAATTCATTAACACAAATTACATGAGCACATAGGTGACAAAAATGGGCTGAATATGTTTTAGCTACTACATATCTGTTATGCTTTTATTGGCTACAAAATGAGGCACAAATTCAATAAGGGAAGACAAATTACTAAAAGTATTTATTAAAAGTTATACTAACAACATAAAACCATATCATTGAATTATTGAAATAGATATGGTAAAGCTATGCACATAAAAACGTATGAAAATATAGACATCCTTTGCTTTTCCATTCCATATATGCAAGGAACTATAATGAAGAAACAAACTAGGCAAGTGTAAATGAAAACATAATAAATAAAAAATATCCAAAGAGGAAAATGCTTATTAAAAAAAGAGATCTCTACACCACAGTAGCTTTAGGAAAATTTTGGTGTTTGTAAGAAACTAAATAAAATATAAATATAACACAATATGAATCTAAAACTTAACCATAACTGAATATAAAGGAAATATATGAATATCGGTATTATTTTCATTCCTTGGAATTACCTCCTCACCTTGTGAATTTACTGGACTACTTGGTAGTGATTTGTAGTCATCTGGACTCTGAAAGAAGCATATGTGATATTAAGTAAATACAATACAGTGATGAACATTACAAAAATAAAAGTGAGAGCTATTCAAATATAATAATTCACTGCCACACAGTTCACCAACCTGCTTTCATTCACCATCATATCACGAGTAACCACTTCTAGTGATACAAATACACGAAGGCTCACAGAGCAACGTGAAGAACGAAGGGAGAAGGAGGTAGGAGTTACAACGGACCAAGATGACGTACTCGACGAAAAGGACGGATTGGGCTTTGGCAAACGAACAAGAAGAGCACCTGGATGGAGCAAGGATTATTATATGGGCAGTATACAGCACACGGAAGCCCAAAACAGAGTAGAGGAACAAGGGAGGAAGGTGGACGCACCATGCACGTGGAATAACGAGAGTACTACATGCAGCAGCAAACACCACACGCGGGAATGACGTGGAGATTCCATGCAACGGTGGGATTCGTTATGAGCCACACGCGGGAATGACGTGGAAATTCCATGCAACGGTGGGATTCGTTATGAGTTGACCAGAACTCCAGAAGGATCACATGGGAAGTTAGTTACAGAGTGGGTATAATAATCTTCTGAATCTTCGTGAAAAACGGAGATGAGAAAGAATTTTTTTTTTTTAAAGATAACGAATGATTACATGATATTAATTAAGACTTTATATTGTGCATTTTGACTGTCTTTTCCAAATTTTAAAATTGATCAGTTAACCTAATTCAATCACCTCATTACGCTGAGGCATAAGACAAATTATAATAATACTTTATATAAACACGCAATGGTCCCATTAACAAGGACAAAATTAAATAAATAAAATTGGAATATATTGGAGACAAGTTAATGTTCTGTACAAAAGGCTCCATTCAGTTTAATATTTTGTTCGCAATGTAAATTTTCGTCATTTCATAACGAAAGGAGATGAAAAGAACGATATGATATACAAGAGCTTTGCATACATGAAGGTATATATTAAATGTTTTTATTTTTAAAATATAATATAAAAAGTAATTATTATATTTTAAAATAATAAATTATTTAACTCTTCAATTTTTGTTATAATTTTGTTATTATTTTTATTGTGCAGATTAATTTGTTATTTTATTTTTGAAATATAATATAAAATAATTATTATATTTTTATTATATAAAATATTGTTTATGCGAATAATCACACTCATAGTCAATTTTGCATTTTTATTCTAATTTTGTAACACTTCCACAACCACATCAATTATCTTCTTTGGATTCATAGTTTCACTCGTAACATCTCACCATTAAAGCACTCTTTATAGTATAGTGTAATATTTTCGGCACATTTCGACCAAAAAACCTTTCCTACATATCAATATGCTTAAAGGTGTATTATGATGTCCTTAATTCTACTTTATGACTAGGGTACCACAAATAGTTAGGAAGCCATTGCACACAAATGAGAAGAATAATAAAATTTTGTGAATCTCTCTTTTGTTCTTGAAATCAATTATAAAAAAATTTTAAAATAATAAATTAAATAATTAGAAGTTATTTAAATATTGAATAAAATATCATTTTGGTCTCTTATAAATTTATTTATTATCAAATTAGTTCATCTATTTGAATATTGTCTAATAAGTAATAATTTGGATTATTTGGATGTTTGATAGTAATTAAGTAATATTAAAGGTCAATTATAATTCTATTTTTTTATTTTTTTAATTAAAAAATATTTTGTGTTAACTAAGCAATGTTTAATATTGGTGACTAGATGCAATGTTTTAACCCATTGAAAAAAAATTCAGAGAAGAAAAATTAGATCATGAAATATTGTTTAGTCCATATCAAACTTTTAGTTAATCAAAATTGTAACTTATTTAGGCAAAGAAACCAAATTGATAAAAAATAAAATTATAAGGTACGAAATTGAAAAAGAAAACACACACACATATATATACAATGAACTAAATTAAAAAAATTATTATCTATGAGAAATAAATAATAATATTTAATTTAGTCTTTAACACTTTATTTTTTGTTGTAACTTTGGAGGCATATGTGCATATAATATAATAATTATTACACAATAAATTAATAAAAATTTATCAAATTTTGTGCTTTAAATTAATGTGATTCATTAATGTACTCATTTTAATAAATTTTCATTTCAAACTTATTGAATTATGAATTAAAACATAAAATATTTTATTGCATTTAATAGCGAATATTTCTGTAAATAAATATTATTTTTTACTGACAAACAACTTTTCTATCTCTTTGAGTTAATTAAAAAAGGGGATATACAATTTAAAGAAGACTTTACAATATGCTCCCTTCATCGATCCATGAAGTGTTTCATAGGTTATTATATACCTTCAATCTTTATCTTTGTATTCACCGAAATACTATCCAATTTTGGTTGTGTGTGTGTGTGTGTGTGTATTTTAAAAAAAGTATATAATATGAATATTATGCAATGTTTATTTTTATTTGGAAAAAAATACTTCGTTATTATGTGTGAAAGCCAGTACGCAGTATATCTATACTGACAAGGTGATAGTTGATTTTATTCCTAAAATCACATCTAATTTCGAGATCATCAATAAAATCTCCTATTGTGGGCATTTATTTACATAAGAGGAGTAATGATACTTGTTTTGTTGCACACTGGACTACTCATAGTAGCAAGTTGGTATACCTTGGTTTTTTCTTTTAATTAAACAAGCGTACACGTATAAAATTCATTTTGTGACGGAATTCTCTTAATTTATCACTAAAATTTCTGTCACAAATACCTGTTTTCTTTTTGTGATCACAAAATTATACATGAGATTTTTACCATATACAGCTCCTCAGAGGCAATAAATCTTAAATTTTAATGGATACAATTTCTCTTTATGGTATTTTACCATTCGCCTGTTTTTAATGCAAAAATGAAATTCTTAATTATAATTGGTTGTATATATTCATCAATTTTTACAATAATAACTTGTTCACAGAAGGACTAAAATGACAATTCAATTTGCTCTTTTCATCTCGTCTCTTAAATCTTATTGTAGATGAGCTTTAAGTTATTGAAGTTAGGGTGATCAAAATACTCATATCTCATGGATACTAATAAAATTTGTTCATTGGGTCTGAACTCGGTCTAAGTATTAAAAGAACATATTCGAATATGAGGAGAGTGATATTTTCCCTGAATTCAAACCTGCTCTACATAAATTTTAGCAGGAAATACTAAAAGCTATAAATTTTTATAGTGCCTTTGATTCTAGCAGGATTCCACATTGACATCTTCAAAAACAGACATGTTGTCAAAAATGGAAATCCTCTAGTGTGTAGTTTGTTAAGGCTGACAATGGCAGCTTTGCCTCTGAGTCTCATATGTCCATGGTGGTGTGTGTTAGATTTAGTGAAGGCACAAGCAGAAGGAAAGAAACTGAGTATTTCATGTATTGATCACTAGTGCAATACACTTTATATAGCAGATGAGTCTGAGTTATTGCCTTTAACAAACCATAACTAATTCTAAACTAACTCTAACTGACTCTTACTCTATCATCCCCCCTCAAACCCAGAGTGGTAGAGGAGCCACTCTGAGTTTGTCTCTAAATGCACTGAACAATTTGCGAGATAAAGGCTTTGTTAACATATCAGCCACTTGGTCCTTTGTAGACACATGAACTACTTTTATTTGCTTCCTAGTAACTTTCTCTCGAACAAAATGAATATCTAACTCGACATGTTTGGATCTAGAATGCAGCATAGGATTGGCAAAAAGCATGACTGAACTCAAATTATCACAAAGGATGTGAGGAACATGTATAACAGGACAAAACAACTAGGCTAACAAGGATTGAATCCATAAGACTTTTGACAAAGCATTTGCAATTCCTTTGTATTCTGCTTCAGTACTCGACCATGCAATAACCGATTATTTCTTAGATGACCAAGAAACCAAATTTTGACCAAGGTATATACACCATGCAGAGGTAGATCGACGATCATCCATATCAGATCTCTAGTTAGCATCTGTAAATGCTAGCAATTGTAAATCTTTGAATTTTGACAACTTAAGACCATAATCAGTTGTGCCTTTGAGATAGCGTAGGATCTTTTTAACTGCTTTCCAATGGACTAGTTTTGGACAGTGCATAAATTAACACACTTTTTTAACAGCATATGCAAGCTCAGGTCTTGTTATAGTAACACAATGCAGTGCTTCAACAATTTGGCTATATTTCTAAGGATTGTCATAGTCTTCTGATGAAGTGGATGCTGTGAATTTAAGACCAGAAGTCATAGGAACATGCTGTGGAGTCGCTGCTGCCATGTCAGATTTTGAGAGCAAATCCTGAATGTATTTTTCTTGAGTGAGTAGCAGGCCTCCATCACAGAGAGAATGCACCTGTATTCCCATAAAATAGTGTAACGGACCCAGATCCTTAAGTGAAAAACTAGAATGAAGTTTATCGATTAACTTTTGGATTGCCACCATGTTACTACTTATCAAAATTACATCATTTACATAAACCAGTGCAAATAAAGTGTCACTGCCCGTTTTCTTAATAAACAATGAATGATCACACTTAGATAAGTGAAACCTAAGTTGAATTAGGGTAGAAGCCAGTTTTTGAAACCAGGCTCAAGGTGCTTGTTTTAGCCCATATAGGGCTTTGTTAAGTTTGCAAATAAGTTGTCTATCATGATGTTCAAAACCAATAGGTTTTGTCATATAAACTTCCTCGGAGAGATCCCCATTCAGAAATGTATTATTGAAATCCAACTGATGCAATTTCCATCCTTTACCAAGAGCAATGGTCAATACAATATGAATAGTTGTAACCTTGACAACAGGACTAAAGGTTTTTGAGTAGTTAAACCCAGCCTGTTGAAAAAATCCTTGAGCTACTAAATGTGCTTTGTGTTTGCTAATGGATCCGTCTGAATTGTACTTGATCTTAAAAATCCATTTGCTGCCTATGGGTTTTCTTCCCAGAGGTAGAGGTACTAAAGGCCAGGTGCCATTTGCTTGAATAGCTTTAAATTCATCTTCCATAGCTGTCTTCCATTCAAGAATTGTTAAAGCTTGTTTAGCAGAGACCGGTTCAGTGGAGGCAAGAAGCACCTTAGGTTTGAAAATACCCGATTTTGACCTGGTTACCATAGGATGAGTACTGATAAGTGTTGGTAGTGCATGAAAGGCCATGACAATAGTTGTAGGATCAGTGTCAAAAGGTAAACTAGCCATTAATATACTTGTAGAGTTAGTTTGCTGTATGGACAACAGGTTATCAAAGTTGCTCACAGTATTATGTGTTGTTTTAATAGGTAACAGGGAAATTGATGGAACAGGTGAGGTGGTCATAGGAGTGGGTGAGTCAAGTGGTTTGAAATTAATTTCATTGAAAGGAAAGCTAGACTCATCAAAGACTATATTTTTGGAAAAATATAATCTACTTGAGTTGTCTAGACACTTGTAGCCTTTATGAGTTTTGCTATAGCCAAGGAAAGTGTATTTTGATGATTTGATATCAAATTTATGTGTGTTGTAAGATCTCAATAATGGATAACAAGCACAACCAAAGACTTTTAGAAATTTATAATCAAGTTTGGTATGAAATAGTGTTTCAAGAGGAGTATAATTGTTCAAGATAGGAGTTAGAAGGTGATTGATAAGATAGACAACAGTAAAGAAGGCTTCATCTTAATATTTTAAAGGTAATGAAGCTTTTGACAACAAGGAAAGACCAGTCTCAGTGATGTGTCTGTGTTTTCTCTCAGTTGAACCATTTTGTTGATGAGTATGAGGACAAGTTATCCTATGATGAATGCCATGAGATTTGAGAAAGGTTGAGAATGGACAAAATTCTCTACCAAAGTCACTTTGAAACTATTTTATCTTAGAGTTAAGCTGAAGTTTAGCTTGTGTTTTAAACAATTTGAAGGCTTCAAGAGCATCTGATTTGATTTTAACAGATATAGCCAGGTGTATTTTGAATATGAATCTATGAAGGAAATATAGTATTTGTACTGTCTTGAGGAAGCAACTGGTGCAGGGCCCCAAAGGTCAGAATAAACTAATTCAAGTGGTTTTGTATAAGTTATAGATGACTTTGGAAAAGGAAGAGCATGTAACTTCCCCATACAACAAGCTTGACAAAAAAAATGAGAGTTTTTATTAGTACTTGTCAGATTATAGGAATTTAACACAACTTTTACAAGTGAAGAGGAAGGATGTCCTAGTCTATAGTGTTAAATTCCAAATTGACTAAGATGTGAATCAATGGTTGCTGTGTGAGTTGCTAACTTTGACAAAGGAGAAGTCGAAACAAAATGCAACTAAGGTGTAGTCTATATTTTTAGATTGTCAAAAATAAAAAGTCTATAGAGAAGTATACCCTTGAGTAAGATTTGATGATTGACCTATGATTTAACACAACATGAGTAAGGATGAAACTCAAAGTACACTGAATTGTCTCTAGCAAATTTAGAAATTTTTAGCAAGTTTCTAGACACCTCAGGCACATGGAGAATTTCATTTAGTTTGAATGTTTTAGTAGACATATGCAGTACAGAATTTCCTATGTGAGCAATATTCAAACCTGAGCCATTTACTATGTGAACTTGCTCTTCACCATCATATGAAGCTTTGAGTTACAGATTTGAAAGATTACTGGTCAGGTGGTTTGAAGCTCTACTTTTAGCAAACCATGCTTCATCTACTAAGGTTTCTAAGATGGCTAAGAACACTTCATGAGGTGTGGAACCAAGAATTTTATTCTAATTCTGATTGAGTACTTGGGATAATGTGTATAACTTTGATTCTACTGATAAGAAGGGGTTCCTGAATTTTGATATCCACTCTTCTGAGCTATGTTGCCAAAAAATAATGTCAACAGTTCTTTTAATGCATTCCACTCATGCTTCTTGAGTAAGAAGAAGAGCTACAACTTCTGAAACACTGTACCCATATTTGTTCATTACAAACAATGTGATGAATGCCTCATATTCTTCATCGAAACCATCCAATATTATCTTTATATGATCATGCATCGACACTGGTGATCCTATAGCTACAATCGAGTCCATAATCTTTTTTATCTTTAGAATGTATTTTGACATGGTAGAGTTTATTTTCTTGCTATTTCTTAGTTTAGACTTTATTTTTCTCTCTCTTGCTCTTATTTAAGAAGTAAAAAGCTCCTCCAAACGATTCCAGATCTAGAAACTATACGTACATCATACCATTCTTGACACCATTGGATCACTCATAGACGTAAGAAGCCAAGAGGTCAAGAGTTGATCTTAACATTCCCATTGCAAGTACTCAGTACTGTATTCACCTTTCTCAAGACTTTCAGCAGTGGTGAAGCTTGGTGGTATATGTCCTTTTCCAAGAATGAATTTATGTAAACTATGTCCTCATATGGTTGCTATGGCTTGCATTCTCCAGGCTAGAAAATTATGATCATCTAACTTAGATGCTATAGGGTGGGTGAATGTCTGTAGTGCAAGTTTTGCAGTAATGTCTATCATCCTGCTAGCTGTGCTATTAGATGGATAAGACAAACTTTGATCATGTGTAGCCATCTTTTGTGAAGAAGATTATGAAAGCTCTGATACTATGTTAGATTTAGTGAAGGCACAAACAGAAGGAAGGAAACTGAGTATTTCATGTATTGATCACTAGTGCAGTACACTTTATATAGTAGATGAGTCTGAGTTGTTACCTCTAACCAACCATAACTAATTCTAAACTAACTCTAACTGACTCTTACTCTATCAGTTTGACTGATCCGAAACGAAGAAAAACTAAACTGGCATGCATGCATGCATGTGTGCTTATTATTTAGTTTGCTTTTCAAGGTAATTATATAATATATTATTCACTTAAATTTTAATTAGTAACAAATTATTTTTATAAATAATTTAAAATACTAAAAATCTTTATTTTAGAGTTAAATTTAACAACTGTATGTTTATTATATAATTTTTGTTCTCTTTTGTAATTTAACTTTATATTATGTGTGAAAGAATGTTAAAGAATGAAAATAAAATAAAACATGAGCTTCGTTAAATACATTTCAATATTTTGAATAGTTTAAAAATGTGATTTATTACAAATTAAAGTTTAGCTGAGTGATGTGTTATATAAGTATATATAGTTGAGGAGATAAAAGGTACTTTCTCCAAAATTATTACTTATATTCAATTTTTACACATTTCAAGTCATTAAATGTTTCTTCAACCAATCAAGTGAAACTTTAATCTATCTCTAAGAACAATGGTTAGCAAAACCTTAATAATAATAATAATAATGAATGTAGCACTAATTGCATCTAAAAATTGTAGATTTATTATTAGTACTAACTCATACAATATAAGGCATAATAGAAAGTTATCAAGCATTTGATCTATAACTTTTTTGTACCATATAATCAGATGCATTAGAGAGTCTCTTAATCCTCTGTAATTTGTCCACCTAACAAGTAAAAATGCAAGTTAGATGATAACTAATCAAACTACCTAATATTCAATAAGATGAAATACTGACCAATACATACTTATAACTTAATGGTGGATGAATAGGGTACATCTGGATCTCCTCTTTATCAGACATCCATTAGGATTTCATTCCCTAATCCTCAGTGCCAGGATAGGAAATTTATCCCAAAACCATACATGCAAGAGATGTAAGTAGCCTCCAATGTTTTACTAATTGTAGCAAATGGCTATGCACAACTCCCAATATAAGTATGTGAGGATGGGTGAGCCCAATTATATATCATCTTGTTATAGCCAAATCTTGTAGTAAAGGTAGGTAGATCAACTACACCTATTTCTAAAGGTGTCTAGCATAAAAAACCCTCAAATCAAGCGCATTATGTATGAGCAGGTGAACTACTCTCATTCAACTATAGTGGTTTGTCTGGAATATGATTTTCTCCAAAATGCACGTCCAACTAATTCAGCCTCAACTATAAAGTAGCTTGACTTACTTGCCCCTAATTTTGATAAGTCCTACTGATCATTGTCATCCCATCAATGAGGAGCCTAAGCTGGACAGCTACATTCTAAAGAGTGATTATGCATTCTCCCATTACATGTGGAACGTATGCATCTCCGGCCTCCATCGGTCAACCATTATTGAGACAAGGTGGTGGTCATATGAAAAATATCCAACTCGAGCAACTCTGTAAAATCTTACCATTTGCATCAAATCAACCAATTTTGGTGGAGGATACTAAAAATTCATGGTGGTATGACGGCGTATATGAAGCACCTAATCAGGCTATAACATATAACAAAAATTAGTAAATTTTTATCACTCTTACAAAAAATAAGAGCAAATATATAATCGTCATTGCAATCTTACATGTCCTTCCAAGTATAGAAATGATGCATCTTCTTGGCCTGGCTAAATAAATTTAGGTTTTAGCAGCATATCTTTTAGGCTACAATTTTTTTTTTTGTAAATGAAAAAATTGATCAAATAAAATTAGTACAAAAATAATAACTCAAAAAATTAAGCAAAAAATGAGCTATAAACAAATAAATACAAAAAAAAACTTATATTAAAAAATTTACTAGATTTCATCATCACAACACTAAAATATATATTTTTTTAATAAATAAAAAGATGCTGTAAGCAAAATGTAACAAAAAAATATAAACAAAAACTTATAAGAAAATTATAAATAAAAGTTTCAAACAAAACAAGTTAAATGCACAAATAAGTATAAAAAAAATTAAAAATTTAAATTAAAAAACCATCAAATAAAACAATAAAAAACTTATAACAAAAAAAATATAAACAAAAATTATTAAAAATCATAAATCAAAAAATAGAATAAACAAGATTTTAGTAAAGTATTGTCTTAACTCAAAAAACTAATAAACAAACTAAATTTTAACTCAATTATCAATAAACACAATTCTAACTCAATATATTAAAAAAAATTAAACAAAATAAAATAAGAAAATTTTAACTCAATACATTAGCAAAATTTGAATAAAATGAACAAATAAAATTCCAACTCAATATATTAACAAAATTTTTAAAAAAATGAACACATTTTAATAAAATTTGAACAACATAAACAAATATAAAATAAAATATTAACAAAAAATCCAATTCAAAATATTAACATAATTTTCATAAACAATAATTAATCATCGTAATTCAAAAAATAGAAAAAAATATATCCAAACAAAGTCAAACAATCTATTTGAAGACAAACCAAAAGATATGAAAATATATTAAAAACAAAAACAGATATTAAATTAAAATAATACTAACCAACTCAACACTAAAAAATATTTAAATATAACATTAAAAAAAATACTATAAACAAATTATAACACAAAAATTACAAACAAAAACTTAACAAAAACTTTAGGAAGATATGAAAGATATTTTCCCAAATACAAAATGAAATTTTAACAACCAAAATGTAGTTTTGTCACAATTGAAACAATGTTTTATTAAGATGAAAATATTCCACAAAGTGACAATATTTTTGACAAATTCTTACAGTAGTTGTGCTTATAAGTGTTTAATAAAAAGAAATTTTTTTAAAAGAAACTGATTGAATTAATGCATTATGACCTTGGGTACATGAT
This sequence comes from Senna siamea, assembly GCA_031216115.1. NCBI lineage: Eukaryota > Viridiplantae > Streptophyta > Magnoliopsida > Fabales > Fabaceae > Senna > Senna siamea. The sequence continues at coordinate 30,769,280 of CM062354.1, read as the reverse complement.
ACTTAGGGTGTATACAAATTAAATAATAAAAAACAAATTATTAAAATATTATTAAAAATTGATAAATTAAAAAATGATAAAAAAAATTTTTAATAAAATATTATATTATGTCACACCCAAACTTAGAGAAATGTGATCGATACCAGATACAAGGTAATTATCCCATGTTCATAAGTCTGATGTTACACTAAATAGTTTATTCATCTAAATATATATTCTAATCTATAACTGTTTGCAAAAATTTTAACAGAGACTCCCTTAATATAGGTTCTTGAAATTTTACATTCAGCCAATATCAAAAAAATACACAAGGAGAGCTCCATTCTCAATATTACATTTACTCAATACAACAAAATACAAGTAAGAAATCTTGCCTATGAAATAAAGAGCCATATCTAGAATTAAAATACAACAAGATTTACAAATGACAATGCCTAAAGAACATGGTTAGGCTCACTTGAAAATTTACTTCTGCAACATCTCGAGTGGATATTCAAACTTTACATGTCTATTTGAAAACAATGAAGGAAATACAAGGATAAGTGGAAACCCATCCAATAAGCAAATAATAAAAGTTATAACTAGAATAGGATAGGTCGAGCACAGGAATTTTTTAATAAAGAAAATAATGTTTGTAATTTCAAAATTCGAGTATAACTTCTCAAGTGCATTAAATGCTTAAATTAATTGGGAAAAATGTCAAATCAAGTTATATGATAATTGCAATATGATTCCAAAATATTCAATAGAATTATATACAAAAGAAAATATCACTTAAAAAAATATAGTTTACTTAAGGTCAATCTTTCAAAATTTCATTATAATAAAACAAGTTATTGGGAGGGACATCTCACAGAAGAATTTTATATATCCTACGTTCCATCCCTCCTCAATACCTTGTAACCACATAACTCCAATTGGCCACAACTCCTTACGTGGCCTTAACCCTACATATAATATACTTATACTCCACATATATGGCCTCACACGAGACTAGCATAAACTAATCTCTACTAGCTAAGGTTTACACCTAAACGCGCATAAGGCTACAGATACAGCTGTAGCACAAGTGTTCCCAAAAGAGTTTCACCCTCTAAAAACTTTGAAGAAATATAATTCTCATATAAATGAATATGTCATTCAAATAAATTAAATTTGTATACAAATGAGAAACAAATTCCATCAAATTCCACTCTATGTCACAATGACCTCAAAAATTCTATTGAATAATATATTGCAAAACTCACAACATCCAAAGAATAGAGGATGCTTCCAAGACACTTATAAGCACAATATTATACTTATCATTATATTAAAATTTCAAATAACAATTTAAATTTGGGTGTCATAAGAATTTCTAAAATTCCTTACCCACTCAAAGAATTCACGTTCTTCTAATTATTTATAACTAATTCTCCTCTCTTAAGTATTCTTTACTAAAACCATGATTAATATGAATTGAATAATTACATTTCTCTCAATTGTTATAATTTTTATTCTATATAAATTCTTACCTTAATAACTAGATTACTAGTTTAAAAAGCTATAAAACAATATAACCTAAGACTGAATAATTCTTCCTCAATCATCCATTTATATAATTTAACTTCTTTCACCTTATGCATATATCTAATCATAAATCAAGGTTTCTTACTTTCCATCCTCCTTGCCTCACTCTTTATTCAAAACTCAAAATAGGGAGACATTACCCATCATTCATATACTTAACTACTCATTTCCTTGCATAATCAAAACTTAAGTTTTCTAATTGTTTTAATTTTACTCCTACACTATAATTTAATTACTCTTAATTATATGTAAGACTTCTAATTCATTTTTCAACTTAATATTAAATGACTATAAAACAATATATAGCTATATAAAATAAACACTTCTATTAGAAAAATAAAATTGCAACGATTTGTTCAACCTAGGACTAACTGTGCGTTGATTCTTTCACAAATTTTTAGTCCTAAATCCACCCAATAATCTTCAAAACAAGTATTAAACACTTTGTTACATATACTGCGTATGCGTAGGTCTCCTTTGCTTTGTCGTAGGTCTGAAACCTTATCTAAACCCTTATCTTCATGTATCCACGTGACACATACTTTAAATAAATTAATAATTAAGTCTAAAAAATAATATTCGTTTAATTTAAATTTTTAAAAAATAAAATATATTTATTTGAGTTTTGAAATATCAATTATAAATAATTTGATTCTTTAATTTATAAAATGAATAAAAATACAAATTGGTATACTGATGCATCAATAAGCAACGTGCTAATTAGTTTTTTATCAATCTTAATAATTGAAATACTAAATTAATAAAAAATTGATCTTTTAATAAATTGATACAAAATTAATCTTTTGAGATTCAAATTAAAAAGTTTTATCTTTCATAAACTAAAATGAAAAAAATATGTATATTTCAAAAATTAAATAATTAAGTTATCAAAATATTATCATTTTTAAAGCATCTATAAGTGTCGAAAGAATTTTTTTGTAAAAAAAAAATCTGCCTTACAATTATAAATTTTTAACTTTGAGTAAATTACATCAATTTTATTATGATATTTAACTAAATTATACTTATAATTTTATTAGATTAAAAAATTACACTTTTTGTTAGAATTTGGATTGTATACTATGTACATACATATTCATAAACACATTAGGACATGTAGATGTACATGTATTATAGATTAATTATCATATATATATTACTATCATAAAGTTTAAGGACCGATAAAGTGATCTAATTTGATTTAATAGTCCTTATAATAAATAATAATGTGTGAGGACTAATAAAATGTGTAGAATACTTGAAGTATAAATTACCGACTTATGATGGGCAATTTGATAATTTGACACATAAGGACCTATATATAAAGGGTGTAGTCCTTGACTGAAAGATCTGGACACCATATTTAGAAAATTTTGGTTGCTCTCTTTTTGGTTCCTGTAATAAACCAAATTTATTTTATTTAAAGAATTGGGATAAAATAGTTGGAAACCTTGAAATATTAGTGGGAGACGATTAAGAAAATTTTTTTGGGCTTGTAGCTAAAATTTGAGAATTTTTTGAAATTAAATTATATCTGATAGTGAAAATTTTATCTATCTTAAGAAACTTTGCAGATAATTTTAAGAGGCTTGCGATAGTTTAAAAATTTTCAAATCTCTTCCATAGCATCCTAAATTCTTGCCTAAATCGAAAAACGCATCTGAAATTTATCTAAGGCAAAGTGAGAAAAGACCAAAATACCCTTAGGAATATTAAAATCCATATTTCCTCATTTCATATTTCATTCTTCTTCCTCCTTGTGTTCACTCTCTCTCCCCCCGTATTCACTCCCTTTCTCTCACGTTTTTCCATCCTTCTTCACAGCCACCACCAACCAACCACCAACCGGCCACCGCACCACGGCCCGTCACCACTAGAAGGTGCAACAGCTCCGCCAAACACCGTCAACGCCACCAAGAGCCTTGCCATACCGCCACCGCCGTCAAAAAATAGTTTTTCTTCTTTCCCGTCACGATTTTGAAAGAGCTTCGATCTAGCCGTTCTGGCGTCGTTCAACCACCAATGATCAGTGCTTGAGCTTCCTAGCAACATCCCCGAGTTCTTTGGTGACCTCTTGCCGCCATAAATCATCATTGCCGATCATTGAAAAAGCCTTGGAAAGTGCAGGGACTAAACTGTAAATTTCTAAAATCTTTAGTATGCACTGAAAAACTCTGAATTAATCGATTTTTTTTTGTAATTTCTAGCTTCTATAATGCCATTAGGGATGAATTGAAGGGTTAGATTGAAGAAGAATGATGAAAATTATAAATTTGTAAATAGGGACTAAATTGAAAAGTTTGAAAAAGTTTGGTATGAAGTAGAATTGCAAAATTTGATGCATCCCTGTAATCCTTAACTTAATTAGGACTTGTATGAATGTACGAAATTGCAAAATGGAAGGAAATTGTTCGAAAAGTTTCGATTCAAGTTTAGGGACTAAACTGAAAAGATTGATATAGCCTGTTTAAGCAGTGTAAACCTTGTACATTCTGAACTTTAGAATTAATTAAGTTTATTTAGCCTCCTAGAAGCATCATAAAGTGAATTGGATAATTGTATAGCTAAAAACCAACTTCGGGATAAATGAGGGACTAAAGTGCAAACTTATTATTTTTAGGCTTTGGAATAAGTTTCAATTCTGAATGTTGGTTATAAAAATGTACAGAGGTGACTTGAAGAATTAGTCCAAGGAAAAGAAGGAGAATCTTAAATTAAACAAAGGAATCCCGATTAAGGTAGAGTAATTTACACTCCCCTGTTTATTTTGATGAATGTTTACTGTGAATTGATTGTTGTGACTATGTTTGCGAACATGTACTGGGAAATGTGTACTGATTAGATAAGTATAAAAAAAACCTACATGTGTTTGAAATATATCTGAAAATTCTTTGCTGCTTGTTTTGATTGGACTATTGGAATTGTATACTTATAGTGAAGAAGAAACTTAGGATGAATACTTGATAATCGGTATGGGACGGTTTTCAAGTATTCCATATTTAAACCTGCTTTTGAATTCTTACTATTTGAACACTAAAATAGTCTGTATATGTTAGGGTTTACCTGTTAAACCAATACACTCCTATGAAAGACTATAAGGAGTAAAGGAGGAGAGTCTATACGGGGGAAAGGATTGGTTTAAGAGTAAAGCCCTATGATTCTAAGTATTAGTCACCTGTATGTATACGCTGCCTTATAGTCAGCATAGAGAAATGAGACCTATTAGTAATGTGCACATGATGAGGGACGACCCGTATTGATATTAAGTTCTCAGTCACAAGGAGGACGGTCCTGTGACAATCATCGGGAGGACGGTCTACATGATAGCAATAATCTCAATCACATGGAGGACGATCCTGTAACAATCATCAGGAGGACGATCCCCGTGATCTTAAAATGAGATTGAAAAATAGCAGGCAATGAATTGTGAATTTATTTATATGATTTTATGCATACATATACAGATGACTGAAATCCTTGCAATAACGTAATAGCGTTATGCAATGGATATGAAAATTTGACTGCAGGCATTTGAAAAATGACGGTATTTCATAAATACTTATACTCTTTGATTGAGTGAATGATTTTTTATTTATAATTTCTGAATAGCCATTATATTTCCCATGTTTATTGACTTTTGATAAATAAAGCTTCAATTCACATGTTTTGTTTAATGAATGAGTTTAGAGAGAGGTTTTCTATACCTGGACGGGGGTATAGCTGAACACTCAGCTGTTTTAAATAAAATTATCTATATATTATTCTACTGGGATTCAAATCTCATTAAGTTATGTGTTCAGGCACTCAAGGGCATGATGGCGCCAGGAATTAGCCTAAGATGGATATGTCTGCTGTATAGAGTTGCAAAGGATTGAGAAACTATGTTGTAGCTTATAATATTAGTTGTAAATGACTTAATAGCCTTCATATGGTGTGTATTAATCATTGAATTTGTATTTGGAGATAATTATGTATCAGTGTGGTAAATGTTTAAGTTTTATACCCTGTAATTAGTATCTCAAATGTAACGTATGAAAGGTAATCTAGATGTATTTTCCATAATAGGTTGATAGTTGTATTATTGATGATTTGAGGTTTTAGATTAGCTGTGCAGGTATGTGGTTGAGTGAAATCTAAATAGGGACGGCTATTTGGGTTACACTCAATCAGTAACGGCCCCAAACGAAGTATATTTTGAAAGAAAAAATTTTTCATAGCATTTCACGCTTCCTAAGTTATATGCTATGGTAAGGGGGTCATTACAATTTGGTATCAGAGCTCAGTTTTGATTAATTGTGGGAAATGTGAGATTGATGTTAGGTTGATGATTGAATTGCAACTTTAGGAATCCTTGATTCTGAAATCTAAAACTCTGGAATATATAGGCTTTAAATTTGCATTTGAGATATTAAGGATAGACTCACTACCATGGTTCTATTGATATTGCTAAAAGTTATTTGATTCTTTTGTATCAAAAAGCCATGGAAAATACAGGAAGTGGTGTTACTAGGAGATCAAGAGGAAGGCCTAGAGTAAGGAGTAACAGAGATGAAGAAATTAGAGAAATGATAGATTCCTTCAGAATGATGGCTGAGGCAGTACGAGATCAGGCTATCACTAGTGCCAACCTCATGAGAGAAAACCAAGGAAGGCCAAATCCTGGACATGGTCATGGAACTAATGAACAGGGTGATTATTGCATGTACCAAGGCTGGTTGGAGTTTCAGAAAGCAGGACCACCAGCATTCAAGGGTACATTTGAACCTTTAGCAGTTGAAGGATAGATGAAAGAATTAGAGAAAATTTTTCAACTGCTCCATAGCACGGATGAACAGAAAGTCACCTATGCTATGTATATGTTGAAAGATGACGCAGAAAATTGGTGGAGTGGCGCTAGACCACTAATGGAATGTAGGGGTATTCTGTTGATGTGGGAAACATTTAAACAAGAATTTTTAGAGAAGTATTTCCCTAAGAATGTCAAACAGGCTAAGGAAACAGAGTTTCTACAGCTTAAGAAGAGGGGCAAACCATTTGAGGAGTATTTGGCTCAGTTTAAAGAGTTAGCTAGGTATTCTAACTATCTAAGACTATATCTAGATGAGGTATGAAAGTCTAGACAATTGGAGGCAGGCCTTGACTGGCAAATGAAAAACCAAATAGCCCCGATGGAGATTCGAGATTTTGCAATTTTGGCAAACAAGTGCAAGATTTTGAGTTCCAGTTTAGAGGAGAGGCAGTATATGAATCAGAGGTTCGCTGCTCAACAGAAATAGCTTGCCAAGAACTTAAATGTCAAAGGCAAAGGAGGAAATTTTAAGCCACATCAAGGGATATCCAGTGGTAATAGACGACCTGAAATAGCAAACTGTCCCATGTGTGAAAGCAGGCATAGGAATGAACCTTACAGACACAGAGCACCTGTGACTTGTTTTAAGTGCGGGAAGATAGGGCATTTTGCGAGATTCTGCCCATCTGATGGAAGTCAATCAAGTCCTAGTGGATCAAGGGGGTGAAGACCTCAAGCCCCAAGGAGAGTGTTTACCTTGGATGGGGCGAACGTCGAGGAATCCCCAAGGCTGATACAGGGTAGAGGTAAAATTTATGATTTTTCTGTAATAGTATTGTTTGATTCGGGTGCTATACACTCTTTTATAGCTAATACATGTGTGGAAAAAATTGATTTACCTTTTCAAAGTATGCCTTTTGATTTGTGCATTTCCACTCCTTTGGAAAAATCAACTATTTCTACCCAGATCTGTTTGGATCACCCCCTATCTATTGATGACCACTTGTTTGTTGTTGATCTGGTATGTTTGTCTTTGACTGAGATTGATGTGATACTAGGAATGGATTGGCTATCAAAGAATAGGATTGTTCTAAACTATTTTGAAAAAAAAGTAGTTTATTTGGATGCCTTACCTGTAGAAAAGGGTGATAGAATTAGTGAAGTCAATGAAATTTTCCTGAATTGTTCCCAGGGAGAACTTCAAGGATTTTCCTGCAATTTTTCCCTCATAAATGGAGAGGTTACCCCTACATCGAGAAATTGAATTCACCATTGACCTAGTGCCAGGCACCAGACCAATCTCAATCTCACCCTATAGGATGGCACCTATAGAATTGAGGGAATTGAAAGTCCAGATAGAGGACCTGTTAAAGAAGGGGTTTATTAAACCTAGTGTGTCACCTTGGGGAGCTTCTATTCTATTTGTGAAAAAGAAAGATGGAAGCATGAGATTATGTATAGATTACCGTCAACTGAATAAAGTGACCATTAAGAACAAATACCCCCTACCTAGAATAGATGACTTGTTTGACCAATTACAAGGAGTAACTGTGTTCTCTAAGATAGATCTAAGATCAGGATACCACTAAATTAAGGTCAGAGAGAAGGATATTCCTAAAACAGCTTTTAGTACCCGATATGGTCACTATGAGTTTTTAGTAATGTCGTTCGACTTGACCAATCCTCTAGCTATATTTATGGATTACATAAACAGAATTTTTTGACCTTACTTAGATCAGTTTATGGTGGTATTCATAGATGACATTATGATATATTCTAGGACTCCTGAAGAGTATGCACAACATCTTGGAATGGTGTTGCAAATATTGGAGGAGAAGCAGTTGTATGTGAAATTTGAGAAATGTGAATTCTGGTTAGAGGAGGTCAAGTTCTTAGGTTATGTAGTGAGTACAGCAGGGATTGCGATGGATCCCAAAAAGATTGAGGTTGTGTTAAGTTGAAACTGGCCAAGTACAGTTACTGAAATTAGAAGCTTTTTGGGTTTGGCAAGTTATTATCAAAAATTCATATAAGGATTTTCTCATATCACTTTGCCATTAACCCGATTAACTAGAAAAGGTGTAGAGTTTAAATAGAGCGAGAGATGTGAGAGAAGTTTCCAAACTCTTAAGGAAAAATTAACTATCGCTCCAGTGTTAATTATACCAGACCCTACGGAACCATTTGAGGTTTATATTGACGCATCAAAGAAAGGTTTAGGATGCATGTTAATGCAGGCTAGGAAGGTAGTAGCATATGCATCTAGGCAATTAAAGCCTACAGAGAAAAACTATCCCACACATGATTTAGAGTTAACTGCAGTAGTTTTTGCCTTAAAGATTTAGAGATACTATTTATATAGGGTAATATTTGAGGTTTATAGTGATCATAAAAGCATTAGGTATCTATTTGATCAGAGAGTTGAACATGAGGCAAAGAAGGTGGGTAGAATATTTGAAAGACTTTAATTTTGAGTTAAAATATCATGCAAGGAAAGCAAATGTTGTAGCTGATGCACTAAGTAGGAAACCCCTTCATATAGCTTGTCTGATGATAGAAAAGATGAGATTACTTGAAAACTTTAGGGATCTGAGTCTCAATGTAATTTCACTGCTAAATAGGTTAGCTATGAGTGATTTTCAGATAAGCTATGATTTGGGAGAGCAGATAAGACAAGCCCAATTAGAGGATGAATCCTTAAGGATTTATTTGAATTAACCTGATTTTGGGTTAGCTAATGATGGGGTCTTATTGTTTAGGAACAAGGTAGTAATCCCGAAGCATCAAGGACTCAGAGAGAAGCTATTAGTAGAGGCTCATCGTAGCCACTATACCATCCACCCTGGTATTTCTAAGATGTATCAAGAGTTAAAGAGAAACTTGTGGTAGCCAAGTATAAGGAAAGATGTCACAAATTATGTGAATGCCTGTCTTACTTATCAGCAGGTAAAGATAGAGCACCAGAACCCTGTGGGTTTATTGAAGCCACAGGAAATACTAGAAAGGAAATGGGATCAGATAACTATAGATTTTGTAGTAGGATTATCTAAGACACCTACTGGTTATAATTCCATTTGGGTGATAGTGGATAGATTGACCAATTCTGCTAACTTCTTACCAATTAGGATTAACTATTCTTTAGAAAAGTTATCCCAAATTTACCTTAAGGAGATAGTGAGGTTACATGAGGTACCGTCTAGCACGGTGTCTGACCAAAACCCTAGGTTCACTTACAAATTTTGGCAATCCTTACAAACAGCATTAGGGACCCAACTGAGGTTTAGCACCGCATACCATCCTCAGACCGATGGTCAGTCTGAGAGGATAATACAAACCTTGGAGGATATGTTAAGAGCGTGTGTGCTAAAACAGAAAGGAAGTTAGGACAGGTACCTACCTTTGATAGAGTTTGCTTATAATAATAATTATCACTCTACAATAGGTATGGCACCATATGCTGCTTTATATGGACGAAGCTGTAAATTACCCTTAAGTTGGGTAGAGATGGGAGAGAGCACATTGTTAGGACCCAATATAATTCAGGAGATCAATGAACAGATAAAGATGATTCGAGAGAAAATGATAGCTGTCCAAAAGAGACAGGAAAGTTATGCTAATAAGAGGGGGAGACCTTTGGAGTTCAATGAAGGGGATCATGTGTTTTTGAGAGTATCCCCTACCATAGGCATAGGCAGTTAAACAAAGACTAAAAAGTTAAGTCCTAGATTCTTAAGGCCATTCCAGATCCTAAAGAGAGTCGGCCTAGTCGCCTATCAGATCACCCTACCTCTTTACCTGTCTAACTTGCATAATGTTTTCTATGTTTTCCAACTCAGAAAGTATGTTCCGGATCCCACTCATATATTGGGGAATCAACCTATATTATTAAAGGAAAATTTAACTTATGATTCTACCCCTATCAGGATCCTTGATTTCCAAACTAAGCAACTTTGTAATAAAGTAATCCTTTTGGTTATGGTTCTTTAACAAGATACCGTGAACCAGGATGTGACTTAGGAGAAGGAAGATGAGATGAGGCAACAATATCCAAAGTTATTCACAGGTATGAATTTTAGGGACAAAATTTCTTTTAAGAGGGAGAGAATGTAATAAACCAATTTTAATTTATTTAAAGAATTGGGATAAAATATTTGGAAACCTTAAATATTAGTGGGAAGCGATTAAGGAAATTTTTCTAAGCTCGTAGCTAAAATTTGAGAAATTTTTGGAATTAAATTATATCTAATAATGGGATTTTTATCTAACTTGAGAAACTTTGCAAATAATTTTGAGAGGCTTGTGATAGTTTAAAAATTTTCAAATCTCTTCCATAGCATCTTAAAATCTTGCCTAAATCGGAAAACGTAATTCGAAATTTACCTAAGGCGAATTGAGAAAAGACCAAAATGCCCTTAGACATATTAAAATCCATATTTCCTCATTTTTCACTGCATTCTTCTCCTTCCCTTCATCTCTCACTTCTCTCCCCGCGTCTTTCACCTCTCTCTCTTGCATTCTCCTTCCCTTCCCACAGCCATCACCGTTCGTCCAGTAACCAGCCACCGTACCACCGCCCGTCATCACCAGAAGGTGCAACAGCTCCGCCTGACACCATCGACGCCACCAAGAGCCTCACTGGACCACCATAGCAGCCAAAAATTGGTTTTTCTTCCTTCCCATTGTGACTTTTTGATCTGGCCATTTCGGTTCCATTTGACCACCGGTGATCGGTGCTTGAGCTGTCCAGCAACATCCCCGAGCTACTAGTGACCTCAATCGCTGCCGTCGTTGCCGCCAGTCGCCAGAAAAAGCCTTGGAAAGTGCAGGGATTAAACTGTAAATTTTGAAAATTTTTGGTATACACTGAAAAACAATGAATTAATGATTTTTCTGCAATTTCTAGCTTCTATAATGCCATTATGGATGAATTGAAGGGTTAGATTGGAGAAGAATGATGAAAATCATAAATTTGTAAATAATGACTAAATTGTAAATTTTGAAAAAGTTTGGTATGAAGTGAAATTGCAAAATTTGATGCATCACTGTAATCCTTAACTTAATTAGGACTCCTATGAATGTATGGAATTACAAAATGGAAGGAAATTGTTGGAAAAGTTTCGATTCAAGTTTAGGGACTAAATTGAAAAGATTAATATAGCCTGTTTAAGTAGCGTAAACCATGTACATTCGGAACTTTCGAGTGAATTAAATTTAATTAGCCTCCTAGAAGAATCTTAGAGTGAATTGGATAATTTTATAGCTAAAAACTAATTTCGAGGTAAATGAGGGACTAAAGTGCAAACTTATTGTCTTTAGGCATTGAAAATAAGCTTTAATTCTGAACGTTGGTTATAAAAATATACAAAGATAGCTTGAAGAAATTATCCAAGGAAAAAGAAGAAGAATCTTTAAGTTAAGCGAAGGAAATCCCGATTAAGGTAGAGTAATCTAAACTCCCTTATGTTTCAATAAATGTTTACTGTGAATTAATTGCTGTGATTGTGTTTGCGAACATGTACTAGAAAATGTGTGTTGATTAAATGAGTATAAGAAAAGACCTGTATGTGTTGAAATGTATTTGAAAATTCTTTGCTTCTTGTTTTGATTGGACTATTAGAATTGTATACTTATAGTGTAGACGAAACCTGGGATAGATACTTGATAACTGGTATGGGACGGTTGTCAAGTATTCCATATTCAAACCTGCTTTTAAACTTCCATTCTTTGAATGCTGAAATGGTCTGTATATTTAGGGTTTACTCGTTAAACTAATACACCCCTATGAAAGACTTTAAGGAGTAAAGGAGGAGAGTCTATACGAAGGAATGGATTGGTTTAAGAGTGAAGCCCTACGATCCTAAGTATTAGTCACCTGTATGTATATGTTACCTTATATTCGACATAGAGAAATAAGACCTATTGGTAATGTGTACATGATGGGGGATGCCCTGAATTGATATTAGGTTCTTAGTCACAAGGAGGACGGTCCTGTGACAATCACTGGGAGGACGGTCCCCGTGATCTTAAAATGAGATTGGAAAATAGCACGCAATGAATTGTGAATTTATTTATATGATTTTATGCATATATGTACAGATGACTGAAATCCTTGCAGTAACGTAGTAGTGTTATGCAATGGATATGAAATTGTGACTACAGGCATTTAAAAAATGACAGTTTTTCATAAATACTTATACTCTTTGATTGAGTGAATGATTTTTTATTTATAATTTCTGAATAGCCACTATATTTCCCATGTTTATTAATTTTTGATAAATAAAGCTTCAATTCACATATTTTGTTTAATGAATGAATTTGGGGAGAAATTTTCTATACCCAGACGAGGGTATAGCTGAACACTCAGTTGTTTTGAATGAAATTATCTGTATATTACTCTATTGGGATTCAAATCTCATTAAGTTGTATGTTCAGGCAGTCAAGGGCGTGATGGTGCCAGGAATTAGCCTAAGACGGATATATTGGCTGCATAGAATTGCAAATGACTGAGAAACTATATTATAGCTTATGATATTAGTTGTAAATTGCTTAATGGCCTTAATATGATGCTTATTAATCACTGTACTTGTATTTGGAAATATTTATGTACTATTGTGGTAAATGATTAAGTATATCTTGATGTATGAATGGTAGTTTAGATGTACATTCCAGAGTATGTTGATGGCTGTATAATTTGATAATTTGAGGTATTAGATTAGCTGCGCAAGTATGGGGTTGAGTGAAATTTGAATAGGGACAACTATTTGGGTTACACTCAACCAATAATGGCCCTGAACGATGCATATTTCGAAAGGAAAAATTTTTCATAGCAGTTCACACTTCCTAAATTATATGTTGTGGTAAGGGGGTTGTTACATGTAATGTATAAATGGCAGTTTAGATGTATATTCCAAAGTATGTTGATGGCTATATTATTTGATGATTTGAGGTATTAGATTAGCTGTGCAAATATGGGGTTGAATGAAATCTGAATAGGGACGGCTATTTAGGTTACACTTAACTGGTAATGGTCTTGAACGATGCATATTTTGAATGCGAAAATTTTTCATAGCAATTCACGCTTCCTAAATTATATGCTATGGTAAGGGGTCGTTACAAAAAACATAAACGATAACCTATATACTGGATACTTTGTACTTTTTAAGACACAAACAATAATATATATATATATATATAAGTAAATTAATAATTTAGTCTAAAAAGATACATGTCTTTTTAATTTAGTCTTTTGAAAGATTAATATCTCAATTTAATTTTTAAAAGATTAATTTTTAATCAATTTAATCATTGGTTAATAAAATAGAAAAATAGTGAATTGATAGTGACATTACTATATGTTAACTTGACTATTACATGATTAATTGAATCTTATTTACTAGTAAAAAATAAATCACATTATATTTACAAATTAAACATTATCAAAACATACAATTTATATTTTTTTTATATATGATTTATAAATATAATGTGTTTTATTTTCTAAATTATATATTGTCAAAATGCATTGTTTATATTTTTTTGTTGAATAAAATTCAATTAATCAAATAGTTAGTTTCTATTAATATTACTATTAGTTAACTATCGATCAATTCTATTAATCAAATAATCAAATTGATTAAAAATTAATTTTTTAAGAATTAAATTAAGATATTTCATATTTTAAATACTAAATTAAAAAAATATAGATCTATATTAAATTAAGACATTTTATTTTTTGTTTAAAAATTGATCTTTCTATGCACCTCTATAAGGTTGGATTATAAAGTTCTACATCAGTTGGAGAAAAATATAAAGCATACCTTATAAGAGTATTGATATCTCTCTCTTCTAGACGCATTTTCTCCCTTTAGGTAGAAAAAAGCAAAATCGTGAAATAAAATGATCTGGTGTATACTATCAAAACGGACAATATCTACTAATAAATAAGTTGGTCTGTTACACCCTGCATACGTAGTTAGGCACCAAAATACATAATTTAATTATTGCTACTGGTCCTACATATATGACCATTTTTGTTTTGCTACTACAGAGTTTCCTAGGACGACAATAACATATGCTAATGAGACACATTTTAACATGATCTTGATATTAATTTATATTAATACTAATAAACTAAATTGGAAATTAATGTGAGTGGTTTTGTTCTTTATCAACAACGACAAAATTGTTCATTAAAGATGTTTATCATGTAGCACGTCATTTCTTTTAATTTTTAAAATATAATACAAAATATCATTTTCTGGTCACGTGGACGTGGCTACTAGAAATTCAAATTAATTAATAAATAACTCATATCTTTTCTCTATATATATGTGTTATAAATAATATCGTTTCAGAGGACAAAATAATGTAAAGTTTAAAATTAAGAATTCAATTTTTTTCTCTTTTTTATTTTATCTCTTAATACAATTTTTAAATTGGTATATATTTTTCCTATTTTCAGATGTCATCATTTCTATTTGAAGTTTAAATAAAATCATTCTAATCAAAATATAATTAAAATATAAATAGGACATAAGGAATTTAAATTTTTTTTGAAAATTTTCATTTCAGTATTGAAAAGCGAAAAATTAATTTAAAAAAATTTTAAAGTTATATACAAATTAATTTAATAATATTTTTAGTCTAATTTAAATTATTCTACTAGTTGAACTATGTTTTTTAAAAAATAATTTTATATGGACGCTTAATTATAAATACATATAATTTTTGGTTAGGGTAAAAAATTTTATTAATTAGTGAAGTCAAAATAAAATATAAAAAAAACTAAAAAAGGAATGAAATTAAAATTTTATACAAAATTAAGGGATAAAAATTTATACAAACATATTTCATATCATCTTCGTTGGTTGATTCCACGACGAAATGACGACAACTTAAATTAGGAGCAAAATATTAAACATGTCGCTTAATTTCATTCGTGAATGGAACCTTTGTACACAGCATAAACGTGTCTCCAATATATTTCTGAATCACTCCAATTTTATTTATTTAATTTTGTCCTTCTTACAATAATAACTTGTTCACAGAAGGACCAAAATAACAATTCAATTTGCTCTTTTCATCTCGACTCTTAAATCTTATTGTAGAGGAGTTTAAGTTATTGAAATTAGGGAGGATCAAAATATTTATATTTTATAAGTATTTGTAAAATTTATTTATTAGGTTTAAGATTGGGTCTAGATATTAAAAGAGTATATTCGAGTTTAAAAAGAATAATATTTTATCTAGACTCAGACTCGCTCTATGTAAATTATTTAAATATTTTTATATAATAAATATATATTTAGTTTATTTTATTAAAAAAATATATATGAAAATTATGCTATTTTCTTTGATTTTATCAATTAGATAGTTTAACTTTAAAACAAACATATAAGTTATTATATTTAATATTTTTATAAGGATAAATTTGTTAAGATTTTATTTTGATTATATATTTGAAATTTACATAATATAATTGATATAATTTGTATACTTTTTTAATAAATTTTAAAAAAATTATTTTAATTTTTTTTGGGATAAACACTTTTTGTTCCAACTATTTGAAAATTTTGACATGTTCGGATATAAAGATACCCACTCAAGTCTGGGTTCAAGCTATCCATGATCATCCCTAATTGGAGTTCAAACTAAAACTAAATCCCATGTTGTCTTTCCATGACAAGGTAGAGAGATAAGGTAAATTCACAATTCACAATTCAAAATAAATAATATATACAAATTAAATATTTTAACATAATTTTGATATTAATTTATATTAATTAAAACTAATAGAAAAAAACCATTTTTTAGAGAACTAACTTAGGTATGTTTATTTATAATTTGTTATTATTTTTTAATAAAAATAAAATATAAAAACCCAATTATAATAAAGTAATGAATTGTAAAAATTACATACATATATTTTTATTAAAAATATTATTTATACGATATATACTTTTGTTAAATTATAATAGTACTGTATATACTTGCAAATGGTCCCATTAACGAGGACAAAATTAAATAAAAAAATTGGAGTGATTCGGAAAAATATTGGAGGCCCGTTTTGTTGTGTCCAAAGGTTCCATTCACGAATGAAATTGACATATTTAATATTTTGCTCGTAATTTAATTTGTCGTCATTTTATAGCGGAAGGAACTGAACAAGGCAATATGATTATATGAAATATGTTTGTATAAATTTTTATCCATTAATTTTGTATAAAATTTTTATTTTATCCCTTTTTTAGTTTTTTAATTTTATTTTCTTATTGTTACTAATTAATATAATTTTTTCCCCTAATCAAATATCATATATATAAATATATATATCACTAAGTGTCATATATTAAATTCATGTAAAATTATCTAACCTTCAATTATGAAAAGAGACACAAATTGTACTGATTAATAAAGATACAAGATACAATTAAAAAGGAAATATAAAAAAAATTGAATTTTCTTACAAAAAATTATTTTTACCATTTTCTTTTCATATGTGGACGTTCTTCATTCCTGTGATGAGTGGCTTAGCTACATCTTAATTTCTCATTATTTTCACGTGACTCTAAAATATTTTCAAAATACATAAATTTTTGTATTCATGCATATATAGTATAATAATTAATTATAAAATAAATTAATGAAAATTTATTAAAATTTGTGTTTTAAATTAATTTGATTCATTAATATATATAATATTTTAATAAATTTTTACTAATTAATTTTATACTATATATACACAAGCTAAGCATCTTTTAATTATGCTCATTGGTCAGTAGACACTATTCTAAATTTGCGGTTGTATTTCTCAGTTAATTAAGAAAACCTCCATGGAAGTATAGTAGTAAACTACGAAGAAGACCACAATTCAAACTCTTCTTTCTCTTTTAGATTATCTTTTAAATTTATTTCAAATTTATCGAATTATAAATTAAAACATAAAACAGTTTAGTGCATTTAATAGTGAAAAATTCTCAAAATAAATATTATTTTTTACTGACAAACAATGTTTCTATTATCTTTGAGTTAATTAAAAAATGGATATACAAGTTAAACAAGACTTTACAATATGTCTATTAAATAAGGTTCCCAAAATTTCGGTTTTTAAATTTTTATAAAAAAAATAATCAATCCTCCACTCGTGCATTTCTCTCGCTAAGTTTCAAAATGCCAATTTATTTGTAAAAGGATAAGGATGAAGCAAAAATGTGGTCCCCTGATATAAAGGGTGAATACGTGAAAGAAATATTTACTACATTGTCGTCGACACTACTAAAAAAAACTTTTAATAGCTTTTTAAAAATATTTCTATTTGTAAATATTTAAAAAATAAATTAAATTACTTAAAAAAACATAAATGATAAACTATATGCTGGATACTTTGTACTTTGTATGACACAAACAATAATATATATATATAAGTAAATTAATAATTTATTCCAAAAAGATGCATGTCTTTTTAATTTAGTCTTTTCAAAAATTAATGTCTCAATTTAATTTTTAAAAAACTAATTTTTAATCAATTTAATTTTTTGATTGATAAAATAGAAGAATAGTTAATTGATAGTGATATTAATATATGTTAACTTGACTATTACATGATTAATTGAATCTTATTCAATAGTAAAAAATAAAATATATTATATTTACAAATTAAACATTATCAAAATATACAATTTATATTTTTTTATATATGATTTATAAATATAATATATTTTATTTTATAAATTACATATCGTTAAAATATACTATTTATATTTTTTATTGAATAAAATTTAATTAATCATACAGTTAATTTCTATTAATATTAATATTAATTAACTGTCTATCAATTATATTAATCAAATTGATTAAAAATTAATTTTTTAAAAATTAAATTAAAATATTTAATATTTTAAAAACTTAATTAAAAAAATATACATTTATATCAAATTAAGATATTTTATCTTTTGCTTAAAAATTGATCTTTCTATGCACCTCTATGTGTTGACGACCTTGTCACTTATACGTGGAAGTTTTCATTGCATTGCCGTAAAAAACTTGACACATATAGGTGCATGCCAATTTTTTTAAAAATTTTTTAAAATATAATATAAAAATTATTATTATATTTTAAAATAAATAAATTAAATAATAAAAAATTATCTCACTCTTTTTTTATAACTTCCTCTTATTTATGGTTTTTTAAAAAATTAGAGTTCGAAATATCTTTTAATTACTCTGTATTTTATATTTTTAAAACATATATTCTATTTATTTATTTTTTGTTAAAAATAATTAATCAAACAAGTTTTTTTTTGTTTTTAAATAACAAAAATAATTTTTAAAAATTGTATTCAAACATGTCCTTGAAATTGGTTGACAGGTTAGCCTATTGATTAATCAACTTGCCATAAAGTGAGTCGAACTTGTTCATTATTGACCTGTTTAAAATTTAAGACTTAGTTGAGAATTTTAATGAGAGTGAGGTGAGGTGGTTATTAAGAAAGTGATGAGAAGTAAGGCAGAATAGAATGAATTAAATAAATCATTCAAAATTTTAATATAAGTTATTTTAATCAAATAAACTTATTATTTTGTATATATATTTTAATTTCTTTCAATTTCAATATTTCATATCTTATGTTTTATTACTAACTTATTGATATAAATATTTAATATAAATAACAAAAAATAATTATCTAAATAATAGAAAATTATTATAAAATAAAGAATAAAAATTGCACATAATAATGTCATAAAAGTGGTTTAGAGTTTAGGGTCGAAATATAAGCAAAAGTTATTTTGTGGTTTATTGCATCATTCATAACTCCTTTTCGTACATGTTACTTTTTCATGAAAAGAAAATAAAAAAAAAAACTATGAGCAAAGCTAAAATTTGTATAAGCTTAATAAGAAAATAAAAATACTAAATAACAGATCATCAAAATTAAAATTAGAATACAAATAAATTTCCTCCCTCTGTCAAAATTGCTCTTTGGAACGCAGCCACACCCACATCCATGGGGAACAAGAATAAGGCAAATGAAACGAAGAATCAAGTAGCTGAGAGTAATTAAACTTCGATGCTTTCTTCTTCTATTTCTTGTATTTTCTTAAAAACACATTTAATTAACCATTTACTTAAGAAAGTTTATTTCTTCATCCATAAATGCAAAGACATATTGAATACAAAAGGTCCATTTTTATTAGATATTAACAAAATTTGGGACTAATATTAAGATTTTATTAGTTTTAATACTAAACAAGTTTATGAATTAAAATAAATACAAAATTTAAGTAAAAAAATCAAAATTTAGTTAAATAGTAATTATATGAATTATTTTGAACTCAATTTAAATTTAAAATTTTTTTTTGAAATTAAAACTTTAACTAATAAACAAATTTTATCTACTGAAAACCTAATAAGAAATATTTTTAATAGACTTACTAATAAAAAAAAGTTATCTACTGAAAACCTAATAAGAAATATTTTTAATAGGCTTAGGACTATCTAAAAATTTCAAATCTCTTCTATTTTTAGGTATGAATTTATTTAGATAAAAATTTTATTGAAAATTTTATTTTTATAGGACCCAAAATTATTCTTTTCTTAAAAAATGACTCAAATAACTATTTTACCCCTAAAATCACTTGAGCCGTCGAATGAAAACAACATTCCCACCATGCACAATATTTTTCACCTCCATTTCGGTCTTCATGAGTCTTCTTCCTCCGCTTTTCCCTCTTTCCATTTCATTTGCTTTGATTCCGGTCACCCATCGCCACCACTTCGTCTCTTATTGCTCGTGGCGGCATACATCTGTTGTTGGAAGGAGAAAATCGTAGACTTTGCTTGACTTAGATGAGTAAACTTCCTTACTCTTTAGACCTTGTTGATTGACTTTTATTGAGGGATTTTTTGTTGGAATTTTAGCTGAGATTGGGTGGAGAAATAAACCCTAATGTTTAACTTGAATTGAAAAAATTTAGGTGTCAATTTATTTGCGTTTTGGATTGTAATATTTGACTTGGGATCAAATTTATATAAACTTGGTTAGATTGTAGTATGAAAGAGAAATTGAACTATTCGAGGACTTAACTTTGACTTATATATGCATGATGCATTATTATGGTATCTTAGGTATTGCCTTGTTGTCTACGAGTCTTGATTGGTGGCTGAAACAAGAAGAGAATTTAATTATGAAGCTTTTTAACTATGAAATTGGTCAGTATAAGACAAAAAAAAAAAAGGTGTGATAAGACTTGTAACATTTGGAAAAAGTTACTCAATTAATCTTTAATCAAGAGTTTTAGGTAATTGTAATTAGAAAGGAAGACTTATAAGTAATTGGATGGAATTATTGAACTCAATGATAACTGGGGTTTCTTAGAGTGGATTGGGAATTTTAGAGGTTATTGTGGTAATAAAAATCAAATGGTATTTGAGACTTTATTATCAATAATAATTAAGAAGAATATTGTTCTTATATATGCGTGTCTGAAAATATCTTCTACTCTTAGGAGCTTAGCTTGAAATTCTTATTTGACATCTGAGTTAATAAAGTTGTTGTAATGTATATTTTCTTTTATATATTATGCCCTTGATAAATCTATTTCAGTTTTTTTTCTTTTAAATTCTTTTTCAATATATTTTAATTGTATTTTGAATATATAATATTTTGTGCTGAGACAAAACTTTAGTTTTGATCATTTATGATTGAAATTATTTTTTATGCTAAGAATGTTTTATCTTGACAACAAATTTAAATCAAATATTGTATATACTTGAAATTGAGCTATTGTAAAAATTCTCAAGGGAATTACTAATTTAAATCTCGGACAAAAAATTAATTTTTAGCATTTTATAATCATATATGCATATCTTTCATTCTTGTGATGTGTGGCTATATCTTAATTGCTCGTTCTTTTCACGTGACCCCAAAATATTTTAAAAATATCCATAAATTTTTGGATGTATGCATATAATATAATAATTAATTACACAATAAATTAATAAAATTTGTGCTTTAAATTAATGTGATTCAATCACTATATTCATTTTAATAAAATTTCATTTTACTATTCACTATATTCTAAATTTGTGGTCCTAACTCTTATTTTCATACTCTTCTTTCTCTTTTAGATTAAAGATTCAATTTTTGCGTGGTTAAATTAAATTTATTTTAAGCTTTTTGAATTATAAAAGAAGGTAACCATTATTTTGGGTTTTCAAAATTTTATATAAAAAAAAAATCAATTCGCTCGTGCATTTCTCTCCCTTAATTGCAAAGTACCATATTTATTTGTAATAAAAAGTATAAGGATGAAGTACCATATATATATATATATATATATATATATATATAACATGTTGATTTTATTAACAGAAAATAAATTAGAAAGTATATTTGTTTCATGTTATATCAAATCTCGAGGGTACTATTGAGTTTAATTTTTTAAATTAGAAGATAACTATAAATATTTTTCCATACCTCAAAGAGCTTAGTACAATTTACTTTTAAATGACTAAAACGTAACATCATTTTGGTCGCTCATAATAGATGATACTATTTTTAATTTGATTCTTCTTAATTTAATTTTATATTAAATTGATTTTTTTTTGAATATGGCCTAAATAAATAATAATTTTAAAAATTTGGTGATGACTAACAATATTAATTAAATATCAGTTATAATATAATTTTTTTCCTCTAGTTTTAAACTGGGCAACATTTATTGCTGAAAGAGTAATATTTAAAATGTTTTGACTAATTAGAAAGTAAGATAAAAAAATTTTAATGACATATAACATTTAACTTTAATTCAATATCAAATATCTAAGTTATCAAATTGTCATTTATTTAGATAATATTTATACAAAGAGATCAAATTGATTATAGATCAAATTATAAGAGAACAAATTAAAAGGTAAAATTTATGAGAGACCAAATTAAAAAATTTATCATCTATGAGTGAGTAAAATAATTTTTTAATCCCCTTTAAATGTTTAGCATTAAAAAAATAAGTTTTTCATTTTCATATTTAAAAATTATTTAAAGTTTTCTTTTCCCAATCATGTCTATAAATTGATGTCCTTAGCTCCCATGTACTCACACCAAAAACCAAACAAAGCAAACAAATTAAATCCTTCCACAGCAACCAAAACAATGAAGACCACTCCAATATTATCGCTTGCATCCCTCTTGTTCCTTCTCTTTGCCTTCACCACCACCACCACCACTGCTGAGATGGTGTTTGACTCAGACGGTGATTTTCTGAGAAACGGCGGCACATATGAGCTGTTGCTCGTGCCACAAATTGACGCTCGTGGGATTCAATTCATCGAAACACCGTACACCATTCGCGGATTCCCATATTGCTTAGTCTTCGTCGTTCAAGGACCGCCCTATACTCCTGGATTGCCAGTGACCATTAACGCTCCTGTAAATTCCGCTTTCATCACAACATCCACTCAAATATTTATATCATTCGCTAACATGCACAGCAACTGCACCAACAATTCCGATTGGGTCGTCAAACCATCTGCGTCTGGCAATGACAGTAACCTTGTTAGGCCTGTGATGATTGGTGATTACGATAATCCTATGGGTTCCTTATTCTATATCAAACTCCATGGTTCTCTCAACAAATACTACAAGCTTGTCTTCTGTAGTAGTCCTGATCTTGAGTGTTCCAACATTGGAGTCCAAAGCAACGGCGACTTTAATAATCTTGTTGCCACGAATGGAAGGCCTCTAGTGTTGCAGTTCCGTAAGGTTGGCAAGGGCAGCTTTGGCTCTGAATCTCATATATCCATGGTGGTGTGATTCATCTGAAAGGAAGAAAGACTAAACCTAGCATGCGTGCGTGCGTGCGTGCTTGTTTAGTTTTCTTTCCAAGACTGTTATGATGGTAATAATAATAATAATAAATAAATAAATGTGTGACAGCATGTATCTTGTACGAAATAATAAAAAGTACATGCTAGACTTCTGTTTGTTTGTACTGCTTCTACAAGCGTCTAATTAATTAGCTCTCAAGTGAAGTAGGAGTTACGTGTACAGTTAATGAATTAGAGTAGACACCTACGTACGTGTGGCAATTCTTCCTAAAATGTAATTTAAGACATTTTTTATTAAGTAATGATATGAAAAGTGAGAGCTTTTGAGAGCTCGAACTTCTGAGAATTCTAAGAGCTTGATTTCTTGAGACCTCGAGTTTATGAGAATTCGAGTTCTTCTATTCCTGTCTCTCTCGTTTTAAAGATGAGTGAGGAAAAAATAAAATACATAAAACTTTATTTTTAAAATGAATAAATCAATGGGATCTCAAACTCCCACGAGCACAACTCTTAATTTCAACTAGAATCTATATATCAATATTTGAATTTGACATGCCAGTTAATGAGATATGATGGCTAGAGTGTGATAAATGTTAAATTTGGATTTTGCTTTACTGCAAAGTGACAATTTCATTTCTTATATATAAAAGAGATTATGATGAGGAAAATTTTTGTCCACTGCAAAGATTATGAATTCTACTCACAGATGTTAGATCTAATAAAAAAATTAATTTTTTATAATATAATAAATTAAGATTTAAACTTTTGTTGAAAAAATTATTCAAATTTTATAATTTATACAAATTAACTTAGATATATATTTGTAATTTTTATTTTCATTACTTAATTTAAGAAAAAATTAATAAAAATATAATAGTAGGTAACTTATTTGCTCTATTAGCAATAATATGATTTTTGAAGATTCTTTACTTCTTCTTTCACTTTTTATTTTAGTTGAAAACTTTAAACTTTTATAATAGATATTTTATTATCTATGTAAAAATTAATATTTTTATTAATATATTTTCCTAGAAAACTTTAATATTAAAAGCAAGTCTTTTAATTTTTATATTTATAAATGATTTAAGGTTTCCTTTTTTAACATTTTCTAATCATCTCTATAAACCAAAGCGGCAAATTGAAACCTTCCATAGCAAACAAAACGATGAAGACGACTCTATTTTAATTATCATATCAGGGTAAGTACGTACAAGAAATATTTACCATATTGTCGGTAGTACTAAAAAATGTTTAATAGCATTTTTAAATCGATTTTTAAGCAAATAATTTTTTAAAAATTTTAAAATATAATTTTATTTTTAAAATTAAATTATAAATTTTTAAAAAAATTTAAATTACCTTACAAAACATAACGATAACCCATGATATTGGATACCATGGGGTTTACACTGCCTTGTGGTTGGAGATCTGAAATGTTATCCTTATTTTCATATATACACGTGGCATCTTTTTTTGTAATCAAAATTTAAAGTATTTTTAACTCACTCTAAATTTAGAATTAATTTTTATCCGATGAAGAGCGTTATTAAACAATTTTTTTAATAAATTTATTTTTAAAATTTAAACTTGTGTCTATGTGAATTCACTTTCATTTCAACTAACTTATTAGTTACACATGACATATTTTTTTGAAAAAATTAATAATTTAATCTAAATATATATATTTAAAATTTTTTAAAATATTAGTTTTTTTATATGTAATTTAAAATTTATCATTTAAACTTCGTTATTCAACACTTTAATTGTTTATAATTTCTCTTTCAACATTCAAAAATTATTAAATCATTCAAAATAAAGATAAAATTAATAAATAATATAATGATAAATTACATTAGCAATAATACAAAGATAGTTATAAATTATAATTATAAAATCAATGATAAAATTATCACTGTAAGAAAAAAAATTTAAAAATAATTATATATTATTTAAAATTTTATAAATCAATTAAATTAAATATGAAATTAAACAAAAATTTTGTACAAAAGTACATATTCAATTCATTTAAACATATTATATTTTATAATGGATCAAAACAAGACGACATCCTAATTCACGTGAAGCACCAACACAAAATAAAATATGTAAAAAAAAATTTTAAAAAATAAATTATATAAATTATACATATATTAATTTTAATTAAAATTTTATCACAAAAATATAAAAATTATACCTAAATTTTTTTATATATTAAATTTAAATACGAAAGCAATGGTACGATAATTACATAATAAATTGATTAAGTGGTTATTCCTAGCTTTCCATAGATAAGCCTTAATACAAAACGTTTGGTTTTCTAACATTTTAGCAAATCCGATAATTGTTTGATAAAAAAGAAATAATTATTAAAACAGAACATCTTCACAAAGTTAACTTTCTAAAAAATTCAACCAG
Source organism: Senna siamea (assembly GCA_031216115.1). Classification (NCBI taxonomy): domain Eukaryota; kingdom Viridiplantae; phylum Streptophyta; class Magnoliopsida; order Fabales; family Fabaceae; genus Senna; species Senna siamea. The sequence continues at coordinate 30,743,682 of CM062354.1, read as the reverse complement.
CTAAAATATAATAGATTTAATAATATTTAATTTGAAAAAGCTTGTTTACTAAAAATATATTAATAAACATAATTATGTTCATTAATCCAATAATAAATTTTATTTTATTTTATTCTTTTAAATTAAAAATGTTAGCTAAAATTAATTGTGTCCGCATTCACTCCAGATGGCATATACTTTCTTTAGTTTTATTTATTTATTTTGTCAATTTTCCAATTGACACGTTCTTTTTTATGAAAACATATTTTTGGATTCATCGCAAAGACAAGTATTTGAGAATCTTTTGAATATTTGAAAATTTTTATAAAATACATTAATTTATTACCATCCACATAAAATACTGGACAGCATCTAGAAAGAATAAGAATTACATTAATTAATAAAGAAAATAAATAAAATAAAAAATAAAAACAAAACTAAAATTTTATACAATAAAAAAAATACTAATGTTTAATATTTGATGTTGATTTATGGATATTCTTCTCATTCTTGTAATGAGTGGCTATAACTTCTCATTCTTTTCACATTCTTTTCACGTAATTCCAAAATTTTTTTAAAACATTCATAAATTTTTGGATGCATGCAGATAACATAATAATTAATTACACAATCAATTAATAAAAATTTAAAAAAAAATTTCAATTAATGTGATTCATTAATATACTCATTTTAATAAAATTGTTACTTTACTAGCTAGTCACTATTCCAAATTTATGGTCCTATTTCTCGCTTAGCAAATCCTTGTGACATTATAGTAGGAAACAACAAAGAAGATATTCAAACTCTTCTGTATCTTTCTCTCACCAGACAATCTACATTTTAGTCCCTAAAAATAGAATATGGGAAGCAAATATTTTTATATATAATTTAAAATATTAGATTAACGAGTAAAGATACATTTAGTCAAATAAGTATAAAAATTAAAGAGACACAAGAATCTATAGTTAAATTCTTCTACCTATTATTATAATTTTGGTTGGTACTCCATAAATTAAAAGTACATATTCTTTTTCAAGAGTTATTTCGCATTTAAAGTTTTTTTTTTGTTAGTCAATAATGACTCAAAGACTAATAATTTAATTGTTATAATATTTTATGAATTAAAATATATATTATGATTTTTCATTAATTAAATCATTTCAATGTTTATCTTTCATTTAAAAAAAAAAAAGATTGTCTCTTAGCTTTCCGAGAATTCAATTTTTACATGGGTAATTTTATTGATTATTAAATTTATTTCAAACTTATTTAATTAAATAAATTAGAACATAAAATATTTCATTGCATTATTATTAGTAAAAAATTATCCAAATAATATTATTTTTTATTTACGAACAATGTTTCTGTTCTATGAATAATTGGATACTCTGTACTATACTAAAAGAATAATAGGATGTGTTGGATTTTAAGATATTTTAATATTATTGTGACAAATATTATTATTGTTATAATTTTTATTTAAATAATTAATTTATAATAATAATAATAATAATATTTGTTGTAAAAATTTTAATAACAAAAAAAATTACTGCTAAAAACACTTAAACTCCAAGCAGACCAGACGCGATGTGTTGACAACCTTGTCACGTACACTGCGTATGTAGTATGTACTATGTTTCCATTGCTTTGTGGTACGTCTCAAAGCTTATCCTTATCTTTATACTAAATGTCATTTTTTTATTTTCTTAAATATATTAAAAAATAAAAAATAAAAAATTTTATAATATAATATATATATATATTTTGTAAAATCAACTACTAAAATACTTTAACAATATTATAATATAAATATCTACAAGACTTATATTTTAAATAAATTATAATAAATTAATAATTGAGTTTAAACATAAATATTTTTAATTTAATTTTTTTAAAAATAAATTACCTCAATTTGATTCTTAAAAAATTAATCCTTTATAACTATTACAATCATGCTGCATTAAATAGCTTATTACTTAACTATCTATCCATCTCAATAATTTTTATATTTGAAAATTATTTAAAGATTTTTTTCCTTTCCCAATCATGTCTATAAATTGATGTCCTTAGCTCTCCAGTACTCACACCAAAAACCAAACAAAGCAAACAAATTAGGTCCTTCCACAGCAACCAAAACAATGAAGACCACTCCAATATTATCGCTTGCATCCCTCTTGTTCCTTGTCTTTGCCTTCACCACCACCACCACCATCGCTGAGATAGTGCTCGACTCAGACGGTGATTACCTCAGAAACGGCGGCACATACCAGCTGTTGCCACAGCCACCCATCGGCGCTGGTATGATTAATGTCGAAGCAATATGGTACGGCTTGAAACCCCACGTTTGCTCACTCGCCGTCGTTCAAGCAAAACCCTATACTGTTCCTGGATTGCCTGTGACCATTACAGCTCTTGGAAAACACACTTTCATCACAACAGACACTCAAATATTTATATCATTCGCACACATACCACCCAACAAATGCACCAACAATTCCGACTGGGTCGTGCAACCACCTGCGTCTGACAAAGAGGTTAACCTTATTAGGTCTGTGATGATAGGTGATAGTGGTAATCCTGTGGGTGCCTTGTTCTATATCTGGCCCTATGATCCTAGCAGGAAAACCTACAGGCTTGTCTTCTGTCCTAGGCCTGTTCGTGAGTGTTCCAACATCGGAGTTGAAAGCGACGGCTTCGGCCACAATACTCTTGTTGTCACGGATAGTGGAAGGCCTCTAGTGTTGAAGTTTGGTAAGGTTAAGAAGGGCAGCTTTCCCTCTGAGTCTCACATATCCATGGTGGTGTGATTGCAAGACTAAACCTAGCATGCATGCATGCGTGCTTGTTGTTTAGTTTGCTTTCCTAGATGGTTATGATGATGATAATAATAATAATGATAAATAAATAATTGTGTGACACTAGTCGCATGTATGTTCCTGTACGAAATAATAAAAAATAAATCAAGTACTTCTGTTTGTTTATACTACTTCTAAAAGCAGATATCTACAAGCCTCTTATTAGCTATCATTTTCTGGTCAGTCTGTATATAGTTAATGCATGCGTATAGCTTGGCGGATAATCTTGAGATTAGTGCAGTCTCCTCATTTAGTAACTAAGATCATTAATTATAGATAAAAAGATATAGGCTCAAGATTATCCTCCATGATCATCCTTAATAGGAAGACTATTATTAGTTCGGTGAAAATTTATGACTGACGTTATTATTTTTTTATCTTTATTTTACTTCAAAATATAGAAATATTGAAATGTTGAGATCAAAAATTAAAAAAAGTTATATTCTAAACTTCGCAGACACACAAGGAGAAGAGAGGTAACATACTTCTCAATCTTATGGATGCATTAAGTCTTCTAAAATCTCTTTTTACTTTTGAAATTTTTTTATAAATTTTCACAAAACAAAACAACTTATCAAAAAGCAATTATATGAATTGCCGCCATGGCTACAACTCCTCAAATGTGATCTCGACCCTTGCTATCGTACAGAGAGGGAAGAAACCCTAGCAGACAGTGTTAGAGTGTTTTCAGATTACAAGTCAAGGTTCTAAAGTTGCTCATTAGTCATGGGGTCCTATTTCTCACCGAAGAATGCTCTGTGACAGTATAGTAGGAAACAACGAAGAAGACCGCAATTCAAACTCGTCTTTCTCATCAACATTATTTTACGATGATTCAACTTTTGCATGCTTAATTTTATTTATTATTAAATTTGTTTCAAACTTATTCAATTATAAATTAAAACATAAAACATTTTTATTTTATTTAAGAGTAGAAATTTCTCCAAAAAGATATTATCTTTTACAATAACTTTTTACTGACAAATGTCATTTCAATCAATCAATATAAATACACGCGAAGTTAAAGACGACTTTACAGTCAATCAATATTTTATATTAAAATAAAGTCATAAGCTGCAATTAAAATATATTTAATTTAATAAATTATGCATACATGTCATTTTAAAAGAGACTTTCACGTTATTTAAATATTTACTACATTATAAAAATTAAAATATTTTAATTTTAATTTTAATTTCAAGCACTAAAAAATTTTAATATTTAATATCCTGAATTAAAAAATTTTATGAATGTCATTTAATATTAAAAATAAAGCATATCTACGTTAATCAGTAAATTATCAAATAATAATTATTTATATGCTATATAAAGATTAGTTTTAAGTATTACTTATTAATTATATCATTAATTAACATATATATATCTGTTTTATTTTAAAATAGTAAATTTTAATATATAATTTAATTTTTTAAAATTTAAATATAATCATACCTTTAATAGTTTATTACACTAAAAAAAATTTATATTAGCAGTTAAAATTGCCGCGAAAAGAAATAAAAACTGCCACTAAAATTTATACCAACAGCTGTCACAATTGCTGCTGTATCTCTATCAGTTTATACTAGCAAATATAACAATTCTAGGTATAAATTAATTTTATGGTAGCAATGGTAAAAACAATTCTAGGTATTAATTAATTTTATGGTAGCAATTAGATAGAAAACTGCTGTTATAAAACTCCTATTTTTGTGGTAATTATATATATTAGTATAAATAGAATAAGATTGTAATAAAGGAAGGAAAAGATATTTGACTAATAAATCTTCCAACATTAATGAAAAATTAAGGAATATAATTGTAACACCCCATAATTTAATTAGCCTAAATTAATGGTGTTATTTAATTAATTAGTTTGAATTACTTGCTTGCTAATTAATTAGATGAACTGTTTTTAAAGAAGGAAGATTTGGTGCTTAGAATTAATTCTTTGATTTTTTCATTTACCTAGTATAAGTACCAAGTAAGAAGCAAAATGAGATGCAACAAAAATATATAGGTGTGTGTAAGTGTCATGTGAATGAGGGAGGAAAAGAGAGAATAGAAAAAAAAAAAAACAAAATACCAAGGTTGCTTGTAATGGTTAGTTGCTTGTAAGAGTGGACAAATCTAAACTTGCAAGAAAGGGAAATACTAAATGTGCAAGCAAAGACAAAGTGTACTTGCAAGTACACTTTGTGCAAATATATATATATATATATATATATATATATACATATCCAAAAGTGTGCATACTTAAAAAAAAACAGAGAGAAAGAAAGGGAAATGGAAAGTGGGAAGAGAATTAAAAATATATATATGTACTAAGATTGCTTGTAGAAGTGAGAAAAGATAAACTTGCAAGAAAAGGAATACTAAGGCAACAAGCAATCTAATAGATGCAGAATTTTGTACAAAACTAGTGGCTAGTGGGATGCACCTAATGTATAGGAAGGAAGAAAAAAAGAAGGAAAATCAATTTACAAGCAACCCAAAAAGGAAAATAAGGAAATGAAAGAAAAAAAGAGAGAGGCATACCATAATCCCCACACTTGAAAGTAAGGGAAGGAAGAGAAAGAAAAGAAGAAAGGAGAAAAGAGAGGGAGAATGTGAGGCATCAAGAGAGAATTGAGAGATCAAGGAAGGAGGAAGTAAAGAAGAACTTAAGGGGAAAACTAAGGAAATCAAAGGAAATGCCAAGAATATTTTCTCTAGCCTACTTCCAAGGTAGTTTGACAATTTGTTAAATTCTTATTCCATGATTGAGTATGCATGTTCAATGATATAGCTTCCATGGAATTTGAACCATGTCTACACTCTTGATTTAGGAAAAATTTAATGGAGCTTGCATGATAAGGATGGAAGGTGGCTAATGCTAATCTCTAAATTATTGCTTCCTTGAGATCATGAGAGTACTTAGATTTAGAAATTTATTTAATGGTTTGGTTAGCTTGATTTACTATTCTTAGTATTGTAATGGACTTGTTATTTCCATGATGAAATTAATGGGGTTATTGAACATTTATGATTACTAGTAAAAATGCATGTGATTATGAAAAATTACTAGGAAAATATACATAGGAATTAATTTCTAAGCAAAGAAAATTATTATAGAAGTGATTAGAATTTCTAGAAAGAAAAAAATATATAATGGAATTAATTTTCAAGCAAAGGAAATTATTAGAATTCCTAGAAAGAAAATGTACAATAGAACTAATACCAAGAAAGAGAAAAGTAGTATTAAAAATATTAAAATTTTTAGAAAGAGAATATATATGAGAATTAATTTCCAAGCAACGAAAATTTATTATGAATTACTATTGAATTTTTATAAGAAAAAAAATGCACATTAGAATTAATTTCCAAGAAAAGAAAATTATTATTGAAGTTATTAAAATTTTAGAAGGAAAAATGCCCATTAGAATTAAATTCCGAGAAAAGACAATTATTATTGAAGTTGTTGGAATTTTAGAAGGAAAAATGCACATTTGTATTAATTTCCAAGAAAAGGAAAATTATTATCAAAATTATTGAAATTCTTAGAAGAAAAATGTACATTGGAATCAACTTCCAAGAAAGGAAATCAATATTGAGATTATTAGAGTTATATAGGAAAATGTACCTTAAAAATTATTTCTAAGAAAAATAGAAACTATTCCTTAAATATTGAATTTTTCATAAGAAATGTTAAAGGTGCTCCAAACAGGCGGCCTAGCGAGGCATGGCCAAAGGTGCTCCATGCCCACGACCTAATGCTCTTAATTATGCCCTATGCATGGCCGAGGGTCCACGATTTACAAGGTGTGGCTAAAGGTGCTCCACACAGGACCTAGTGCTCACGATTATGCTCTATACGTGGCTGAGTGTCTACGATTTACGAGGTGTGGCCAAAGGTGCTCCACACGGGCACCTAGCGAGGCATGGCTAAAGGTGCTCCATGACCTAGTGCTCATGATTACGCTATGTACGTGGTCGAGTGTCTACAAGTTACAAGGTGTGGCTGAAGGTGCTCCACACGGGTGATCTAGAGAGGTGTGGCCAAAGGTGCTCCGCACCCGTGACCTAGTGTTCACGTAACACGCATAAACACTATGATAATTCTATAATAAACCATTAAGCTGATAAGAATACGTGTTATTTAAAAATATATGTAATCTTCGTTAACTTCTAAATTTATCATGAAATGATTACCAGTTTACAATTATATGTAATATTACACCTAAAATCAAGGATGTAGATTGAATGTTTTGGTGCTTCCATCCTGGTACATATTAGTTTCTTTTAAACTATGAATTGCTGAGCTAATGGGAAACTTGTGTTTCTCATCTATGTGCTAATATGTATCAGAATCTGAGGCAGTAGCAGGCTGCGAGATATGATCTCTTTTTGATTGAGTATGATTTTTGTAATCCCCTATTTTAGGTCCTAGCTAGGTCTGATTTAGAATAGGACAATAGTTGACCATATACATGAGTTATATTTGGGATATACAGGGAAAACAAATATCTGAAGGACCGGACCATCCTTCATTTATACAGGAGTTTGAGTGACAGACCTGTTGTCTCCTAACTTCTGATGGTTGGGTATTTCATATATCCAAGGATGTGACTTATCAGCATGTAATGAAAATTATTGGACCTGTATTTATTTGAATTACATGAAGGTTTTTAATTTTCGTTGTATAGTGTATTATTTTTATTCTGCTGTGCATGTAAGTTTTTATTTTGAGTAAAGGATCCCGAACCTAATCTATTTAATATAATTGAATGTTATAACTGCTCAGAAACTAATCAAATTAAGGGTAAGGATAATGTACCGAACCTATCTTTTGATATTAGAGTTAACAATAAGACTTGATAGGAGCGTTACAATAATAATGAGAAAACTCATTTTATTTTGCAAATATAAATAACAAATCAGTATTTATTACATGAAATTACAATAAAACAAAATAAAGGCACCCTAAGAAAAATGCTTGTAATTGTTGGGGTTCAACACAAAATTAAACAAACTCTAAATAATTTTCCGATGGAGATTTATGATCTTTTCGACCCTTGCCCTTAGAAAAACTCATCATCTATTTGCTTAGTCCTCCCGGAGATAAACTTTAAAAATCAAAAAATATGAATGTATTTAATTACAGTTTAAAATAAATTTACCATTATTTTTGGTTTTTAAATTTTATTTTAAAAATATGTATATATCACTCCACTCGTTCATTTCTCACCCTAAGTTTAAAAATGCCATATTTATTGGATACTCTCTACTACACAAAGAGTGCGTCTCTCTGCTATTGTTTTTGTGCTTATCATTGTTTTCTATTCTTATTTTCATCAATTCTTTATTTTAGGGTGAAAGTTTTTGTATTCCTATATTTTTAGGGATTCGGGAATATTATATTAAAGTGTTAATAAAAATTTATAAAAAATAATAATATAAGTTTTTTATTATATATATAAGATATTAATAAAAAATATTCAATTCTATTAAGATAATAAAAAATTAATTATAATTTTTAAATTTTTAAATAAAATAAAAAGACATAAATTTTTTTTAAGAATTTTATTACTTTCTAAAATTACTTCATTTCTTTTTTAATTTTTTAATTAACAAATGATAAAAAACAAAAATTATGAAAAAAAATATTTAAATAAATATATGGAAATTTAAAAAATATCTATATAAATTTTCAAAAATAAAAATTGGTAAAGTGAAAACATGATCTGCTTTTCTAACATTATCTTATAGAAATTCTGAAATTTAGAAAATTTTATCATTCCTGGTACTACACATATACACAAAGCATACAAAACTGATCCGCTTGAAGATATAATTATTAATACTAGGTTTCCATTGCTTTGTGGTACGTCTCGAAGCTTATCCTTATCTTCATATATCCACGTGACACGTTTTAAATAAAGGTATATTACAGAATATTCTTTGTCATTTAGCTTAAAATCAATTTTTCCTGTAACTATAAGTGTGCCACTTAATCTCTCAGTTATTTGTTTCATTAATACTTAATACTTTATACTATTGTGAGTAAATTATATTTTTTAGACATATTAAAATTATACTTATCTTTCTTTTAGTTTAAAATTTTATACTTTTTCTATTAAAAGATTGAAATACTAACAATTTTACACATTTTAACTAAAATATCCTTAACAAAAAATTTTTAAAAATATTATAAAATATATTTTTAAAAGTTATAACATTTTATTATTATTTATTTTGAGTTAAAATTAATTATTTTATTTTATTTTATTTTAAGTTAAAAAATAATTTTTATATTAGTTAAATATATATTTAATTATATAAATAATAAATATTAGGTAGTTTAGTTAAAATAAGCAAAATTGTAAGTTCTTGCATCTCTCAAAGAAAGAGAATATAATTTTTTAAAATAGAAAATAATTTAGTGTAGTTTTAAGATTTCTCAAGAGAGAAAAGTGTAATTTATTCTAATATTTTTCATCCAAAATTAATTCAACCAAATTAGTGAATCAAAATTTTAAAATCTTAGTTTGTTTATATGAAATTTAAAAATTATCATTTAAACTTCGACACTTTAATTGTTTATAATTTCTCTTTCAACATTCAAAAATTATTAAGTCATTCAAAATAAAAATAAAAATAAATATATAATATAATGATAAATTACATTAGCAATAATACAAAGATAGTTATAATTATAATTATAACATCGATAATAAAATTATGACCGTAAGAAATTTTTTAAAGAAATAATTATATATTATCTAAAATTTTATAAATCAATTAAATTAAGAATAAACAACAATTTTGTAGAAAAGTATATATTCGATTCATTTAAACAGATAATATTTTATAATGGATTAAAACAAGACGACATCCTAATTCACGTTAAGCACCAATACAAAATAAAATATGTAAAAATTTTTTTTATAAAAAATAAATTATATAAATTATACATATGAAAATTTTAATTTAAAAATTTATCAAAAAATATAAAAATTATATCTAAATTTTTTCTTATATTAAATTTAAATAGGAAAACAATGGTACTGTAATTACATAATAAATTGATTAAGTGCTTACTCCTAGCTTTCCATAGATAAGCCTTAATACCAAACGTGTGGTTTTCTAACTTTTTAGCATATCCGATAACTGTTTGATAAAAGAGAAATAATTATTAAAACAGAAAATCTTCACAAAGTTAACTTTCTAAAAAATTCATCCAGCAAAAAGATAATAAATTTAATAATATTTAGTTTGAAAAAGCTTGTTTACTAAAAATATATTAATAAACTAAAAATTATGGAAGATGCTATAATAATTCTTTTATTTTAACAAAAAATATAATAGAATATATGATTTTAGGAACTTCTTTTCTAACCTAAATTTATCTTTTTGAAGTATCAGATTTAGGAATAAAAATTAAAGATAATTTATTTGAATTTATCTCCCCTATAAAATTAAAACAGATACAAGATATATGTGATTTAAATGAAGAACAATTCTTATTAAAAATAAAACAAGATCAAATAAATTTTTTAAAATAATAAATAAAATATAAAAAAATTGAAGAACAATTAAAACAGTCCAATATAATTAAAAAATTTAAACAAATTGAAGATAGTTTTATAAAAGAAGTATGCACTGAGGTACCTAATACTTTTTGGAAAAGAAAAAATATTTACAGTAGAATTACCTTATGAAAAAAACTTTAATGAGACCAAAATACCTACTAAAGGTAGACCAGCACATATGAATAAAGAAACTTTAGAATATTGTAAGAAAGAAATTAAAGAATATTTAAAAAAAGAATTAATAAGACCTATTAAATCTCTCTGGAGTTGTATCGCTTTCTATGTTCTAAATGCGCTCTTAGAATAATAATTAATTATAAACTATTAAATAATGTCTTACAATGGATTAAATATCCTTTACCTAATAAGCAAGATTTAATAAGAAGATTATATGATGTTATAATATTTTTTAAATTTGACATGAAATCAGATTATTATCAAATAAAAATAGTAGAAAAAGATAAATATAAAATAGTTTTTACCATGTCTTTTGGTCATTATGAATGGAACATAATATCCATAGGATTAAAAAATGCTCCCTCTAAATTTTAAAATATCATAAATTATATTTTAAATTCTTACTCTAACTTTGCCCTAGTATATTTAGATGATGTATTAATATTTTTAAATTCAATAGAATAACATACAAAATATTTAAACATATTTAAAATATAATTAAAGAAAATAGACTAGTAATATCTCAAAAAAGATAAAAATTGCTCAAACTAAAATAAAATTTGTAGGCCATAAAATATATTAAAGAACTATAACTCCTATAGCCAGAAATATAAAATTTACTAATAAATTTTTTGATAAAATAAAAGATAAAAATAAATTGTAAAAATTGTTAAGATGTTTAAATTACTACTTAAATTATCGTATATGTAGGACCAGTAGCAATAATTAAATAATGTATTTTGGTGTCTAACTACGTATGCAGGGACCATCTACACCTTTATATCAATTATGTTCTCTCAATTCTGATATAGAAAGTCCAGTATTTTATGTGGATGGTAATAAATTCATGTATTTTATACAAATTTTCAAATATTCAAAAGATTCTCAAATACTTGTCATTGCTATGAATCCTCAAATATGATCCACTTGAAGATATAATTATTAATACTAGGTTTCCATTGCTTTGTGGTACGTCTCAAAGCTTATCCTTATCTTCATATATCCACGTGACACATTTTAAATAAAGATATATTTCGAAGAATATTCTGTAATATACCTTTATTTAAAATGTGTCACGTGGATATATGAAGATAAGGATAAGCTTTGAGACGTACCACAAAGCAATGGAAACCTAGTATTAATAATTATACCTTCAAGTGGATCATATTTGAGGATTCATAGCAAAGACAAGTATTTGAGAATCTTTTGAATATTTGAAATTTTATATAAAATACATGAATTTATTACCATCCACATAAAATACTGGACTTTCTATATCAGAATTGATAGAACATAATTGATATAAAGATATAGATGGTCCCTGCATACGGAGTTAGACACCAAAATACATAATTTAATTATTGCTACTGGTCCTACATATACGACAATTTTTGTTTTGCTACTATAGAGTTTCCTACGACGACAATTTAAGTAGTAGTTTACATTTTAATAATCTAAAATATAAATATTTAGTTATGAATGTTAATAATGTTATTTATTTCTTGAATTTTTAAATATATCATTTTCAGTTAAAATAATGTATATTTTAAATATTTATATTATTTTTACTACTTTTTGGATGACAATAAATTTATGTATAATTTCTTCCTTTAAACATATATAATATAATTTATTTATATATTTTACATGTTTAACATTTTACAAATCAGTTTAATTATGAAATTAGTTTTTATGAAAAAAAAAAGTAAAACTGATAATTGGAAAAAAAGTTATCTCATTCAACCAAGTGATATAAAATAACAAAATATTTTGATTACGAGGAACTCAGATTATTGATACAACTATTGAATCACTAAAAAAATCATCTGAGCTAGTAAAATTAATTAATTAATTCAAAGATTCAAACAATAAAATTATTTCTAATTATTTTCAAATTAAATGTGCCATTAAATAATCATCTGAGCTAGTAAAATTAATTAATTAATTCAAAGATTCAGACAATAAAATTATTTCTAATTATTTTCAAATTAAATGTGCCATTAAATAAAAATATTAAGTCACAAATTTATTACACTTCAAGTTATTACATAGACATAATTCAAAGAAAACTTAAATTTAGTTTTAAATTTATTTATTATCACTTTCAAATTTATTATTTAAAATCAAATATTGAATAAGTAATTAACTATTAAACAAGTGTTAAATTTAAGTTACTGTAAGTTATAATATTTAGCCATTTATCATGTGAAAAAAGTAACAAATCAGAAAAAAAAAATCAAAAAATTAGCATACAGGTAATGGAACTAGTTTTAAAATTTTAGTATTATATATATTATTAATATAAATTAATAATAATTAAATTAAATAGAAATAAATAAATTAAAAATAAATATTTGTTATTAATACTAAAAAACTGGAAACAACCATTTCTTTTAAAAAATTAAACTTGGGTACACTTATTTATATATTTGTTATCATGATATTCTTTAACAAAAATAAAATATATAAAAAACTCAATTATAAAATAATAAGTTGTTAAAAATACATACATATTTTTTATTAAAGAATGTAATAGTAAAAATATTATTTATATGATATATGTATTTTCCATAAATTATAATAGTAATGTATGTACATGTAAATGGACTCATTAACAAGGACAAAATTAATTAAATGGTCCCATTGATTCGGGAATGAATTATGAAATATGTTCGTTTCTCCGTGTCACTATATATGTAAGCTATACGTTTGATTTTTGCTAAAATTAAACTTTTATTTGTTTATTTAGTATAAAATTTAAATTTTTTTATTTAAAATTTGTCTCTTATCTTTATTTATTAATATAATTTATTTTGCTAACCAAATATCATATGTATATTTTTGCTAATGATTTTAAAATTATACATTATAAGTTATAAATTTTAACATTTCATTGAATTTTTAATTATAGTAATTTTACTTGAATTTCAAATATAAATGATGATAAAATTTAAAACAAAAAAGAAATTACATCAATTAATATTAAAATTTTTATGTTCATATATAGATATTCTTCATTTTTGTGATGAGTAACTGTATCTTAATTTCTCATTCTTTTTACATGACTCCAAATGTTGGCTTATGAAAATATATTATTTTTTATTTTTTTTTAAATTCTATTATTTTAAATCAAATTTATAAAAATATATTATTTTTTTATAACACTATAATTTCATTAATATCATTAAAAAATTTTATTTAAAATTTACTCTAATTCACTTATCTTAAGAGCGAATTTATTATTTTTACACTAAATTTATTTTTAGTAAAAACGAATTTAGTGGCTCTGGCTAATGTTTCAATAAAATCCTGGCAGTTGTGGATTCTTTTATCATTTTGCGAAGTAACTTTTTAGCGATGATTTTTTTTTTTATTGCTAACAAGCATTTTAATATTTTAGCAATACATATTATTCCTATTATAAATTTTTTTTAAACAGTTAATTTTAAAAATAACAAGTTTGAAATTTTATTTTTCATAAATTAAGTTAAAAAATTTATAATTTAAACAATATTAAGATTAAAAACTTAATAAAATATTAATTATATAGTTATAACTTTAAAATAATTTTAACTTAATTTATGAAAAATAATTTTAAACGTTATTTTTTGAATTAGTTGTTTAAACAAAAATTACAACAACAATAATATGTACGTATGACTAAAATATTTTTTGCAGTGATTATATATATTAGTATAAATAGAATAAGATTGTAATAAAGGAAGGAAAAAATATTTGACTAATAAATCTTCCAACATTAATGAAAAATTAAGGAATATAATAGTGAGAAAACTCATTTTATTTTAAAAATATAAATAAAAAATCAGTATTTATTACATGAAATTACAATAAAACAAAATAAAGGCACCCTAAGAAAAAAGCTTGTAATTGTTGGGGTTCAACACAAAAGTAAACAAACTTTAAATAATTTTCCCATGGAGATTTATGATCTTTTTGACCCTTGCCCTTAGAAAAACTCATCATCTATTTCCTTAGTCCTCACGGAGATAAACTTCAAAAATAAAAAAATATGAACGTATTTAATTGCAATTTTTAAAAATATAAAATTAAAAATATCTGTTTAAATAGTTATTTTTTACTGAAAAAATTAAATATATGTTTTAGGAACGGAAAATAAATATTTTTATTAATAACATATGTACAAAATGAATCTACCATTATTTTTTATTTTTAAATTTAGGAACAGATTTATGTTTATATTTATTTTCTGACTTTAATTGTTTATAATTTCTCTTTCAACATTCAAAATTATTAAGTCATTCAAAATAAAAATAAAAATTCAAACAGCTAAAATATAATAGATTTAATAATATTTAATTTGAAAAAGCTTGTTTACTAAAAATATATTAATAAACATAATTATGTTCATTAATATAATAATAAAATTTATTTTATTTTATTCTTTTAAAATAAAGATATTGGCTAAAATTAATTGTGTCCACACTCATTCCAGCTGGCATATACTTTCTTTAGTTTTATTTATTTATTTTGTCAATTTTCCAATTGACACGTTTTTTTTTTCTCAAAACATATTTGAGGATTCATAGCAAAGACAAGTATTTGAGAATCTTTTGATTATTTGAAAATTTGTATAAAATACATTAATTTATTACTATCCACATAAAAGATATTGGCTAAAATTAATTGTGTCCACACAATGCAAAATCTTCTTTCTCATCTAGATTATCTTTCCGAGGATTCAACTTTTGCATAGTTAAATTAAATAATAGCAGTTATTAATTCTTTATTATTCTATTCTAATTTTTATTTTTTTATTCTTTTTTATATTATATATTATATATTATATAATACTTAATTTTAAAAATTAATGATTAGGAGAATTCAAAATTATTATAATATATAAATATTGTGTACAATACTAAAAAATGCTTAGTAACATTTTATAAATAAATAATTTTTTAACCAATTTTAAAATATAATTAAGAATTAAAATTAAATAAAATAGTTTTTTTTAAAGAACCATTGATATTGAATTGATGAAACCTAATAATCCACGTAATCTCTAAATAATTTCTCAATGATTCATTTATAAGTCTTCATGGCGTCAACTATAATAAAATAAAAGATAAGTAATTCGTCGTTTAAAAAAAGTTTAAATATAGCTAGTTCACCTAATTCAAAATTAGACAATTTGATCTTTGTATTTTTTTATCCAAAATTTAGTATCAAGCTTGACGATATGTTAATGTTAATTGAATTATGATTTCATAGAACTATTAATTCATACTCATGTTTAGTATTTATTTAACTTATTTGTTAAATTAGCCATTAAATTTTAGATGAAAATATGATAAACAAGATAATATAATTAGACTTTTTACAAAATAAGTGATCAAATTAAGACTTTTATAAAATTAATGAAAATAAAAATACAATTAAACCTTAAAAAAAATTAAAAATAAGAAAGTAACTAAAATAACACATAACATTTTTTTTGTTTCTCACACAAATATTTTTTATTAAAAATAATTATATTCAAAGAAATTATTGAACATTAAACGTGGTATTTGTCTCAGTACATTAAATTTAATGATTATTACATTACGAAGAACTAATTTTTTCTTTAAAATTTAATTTTTATTAATTAATATCTCATACATATATAGATCAAATAAATATGGTGTGTGAATATTTAATGCCATTAATTAATGGCCATCCAATTATCTCTAGAATATTAATTATAGGAGGACACATTATTTAATGCTTGAAAAGATTACTAAATTATTAATTTGTCGCGAGGAGGTGGCACCTAGAAATTCAAATTGTGAACAAAATGGCCAAAGAGGGTGACGCGTACGAATATTTTAGAGTAGAGATATGAGATGAAATTTTCGAAGTAAAATAGGAATTAAAAAAATTCATTCTAAATGAATTAAAATCTAACTTTTTGTATCTCTTTTTAAAGAATGACACTAAGTCATGCATTTGGATCAAAGAGGATGGCGCGTACAGATTTTCTAAAAAAAAAAAAAAATCTCATTGAAAGAAATTTATTCTCAATAAAATTAGAGATCATTTTTTTCCTTATTTCTTTTTATTTTAAAAATTTTACCTCTATTTTGTTTGGGAGAATTCTCTTTCAAGAGTGACACCAAGTCATGCATGCATCATGGACCATTTAATATATAGTACAATATTTATATTTTTATCAAACACTTATCCAAATTTAATATTTGTATTAAATTATATAAAAAGTGTGTTTATTAATATTTATATTATAACGATTCTAATACATCTTAAAATTTTTTTAAAAAAAACATGTATTTATATAATAAATTATATAAATTACACACATTAATTTTTTATTAAGATATTTTATAATAAAAGTATAACCAAAATTGTTTTTGGCCAAACGTTAATTATTGATGTTGGAAAAAGACTTCTCAGTTGAAAATTAACGTGAGTGGTTTTGTTCTTTATCAACAACAACAAAAATGGTTCATTAAAGATGTTTATCATGTAAAAATATGCATGTCATTTCTTTTAATTTTTAAAATATAATATAAAATAATTATTATTATAATTTTAAAATAATAAATTAAATAATGCTACGTACCAACATTATTACTTCCACTTGATTTTGTATCCTGTTTGGCACCTTTAGCGGTGATTTTTTCGCTTTTAAAGTGTGTTTTAATATTATTGTACGAATATTACTGTTGTTATAATTTTTGTTTAAATAATTAAGTTAAAAAAGTTATAGTAGCAATACTTTTTGTTGCAAGAAATTTTAGCAGCGGAAAAAACCGCCACTAAAAGTGCCAAGCAGGTCACAGACTCCCAGGCACAGAATCCGGACGCCTTGCATCCCTCTTGTTCCTTGTCTTTGCCTTCACCACCACAGGCGCCGCTGAGTCTGAGCTAGTGCTTGACACAGACGGTGATGTTATGCTAAAAGGCCACACTTACAATCTGTTGCCAGTGCCACTAACCTTGAGCCTGTGATGATTGGTGATATTAATACTGATAATTCTCGTGGTTCCTTGTTCCTTATCAAGCCCTATGATTCTGTCAAGAAACACTACAAGCTTGTCTCCTGTAATATTCTTGATGATGATGACTGTTCCAACATTGGAGTCCAAGCAGACAACAATGGCTACAATCGTCTTGTTGTCACTAATGGAGAGCCTCTAGTGTTGCAGTTCAGTAAGGTTAAGAAGGGCAGCTTTGCCTCTAAGTCTCATATATCCATGGCGGTGTGACTGATTTGAAAGGAAGAAAGACTAAACCTAGAGGCCTAATATTATATTATTATTTTTTATTAATAATTTAAATAATATTAAATTATAGAAATTAATTGTAATTAAAAATTTTAAAAATAAAATTGAGGGATGAAATTAAAATTTAATATAAAATTTATGAACATAAAATATATTTTTACCATTTCCTCGTTACATGCTTTATTTTTCTCATTGAGTTTTGATCTAAATACTAGGGAAATGAGTTTTTGTAATAGAAGTATAAGGATGAAGCAAAACGTGAAAGAAATATTTACTACATTAATTGTCGGCAGCAAATATTTTTATAAGTAAATAATTATATTTTAAAATTTAAAATATAATTTATGATGATTTAAAATTAAATTATATAATTTTTATTTAAAAAATAAATTAAATTACCTAACAAAAAATAAATGATAACCTATAAATGATATTGGATACCTGTACTAAACAAAGAATCCAAGAGGATGTGTTGACAAGTGACAACCTTGTTACTGAGTCTCTATTATGTTTCCATTGCTTTGTGGTACGTCTCAAAGGTTATCCTCATCTTGACTAATATTTTAAATAAATTATAATAAATTAATAATTTAGCTTAAAAATATATATTTTTTAATTTGAATTTTTCTTTTAAAAATAAAAAAACTCAATTTTATTCTTAAAAAATTTATTTATTTTGTTAATTTAATCATTCAATTAATAAGATAGATAAAAAGTTAACTAGTACACTAATGCTACATTAAGTAGTTTATTAGTTAACTTTCTATCCATCTCAATAATTAAAAGATCAAATTAATAGAACATTAATAATTATCTCAATTTGATTTTTCTTAGATTCTCTTTATCAATTTGATCTTTTATAATTTAATTTATTATCATTTTAATTTTTTGTGTTAAGATGTCATTTAAATAAGTAATAATTTTTGATAATTTAAATATTTAATGATGACTGAGCAACATTAAAAGTTAGTTATAATCTAATTTTTCTTCACTCATTTTTTAAATCGAGGAGCATTTAATATTATTGACCAATTGAAAAGAAAGACAAAAAAAATTGCATCATATCAAGCATTTAATGTTATTTAATCAATATTAAACGTTTAAGTCATCTCAAAATTATCATTTATTTAGATAATATCCAAATAAAAGGATCAAATTAATGAGGGATCAAATTATGAGAGAATCAATTGAAAAAGAGAACTTGACCAAAATAATTAATGTTCTTGTCCTCTTTAAATGTTTAACATTAAAAAAAAGAAGTTTTTAATTTTTATATTTAAAGATTTTTTTCCTTTCCCAATCATGTCTATAAATTGATGTCCTTAGATCTCATGTACTCACACCAAAAACCAAACAAAGCAAACAAATTAAATCCTTCCACAGCAACCAAAACAATGAAGACCACTACTCCAATATTATCGCTTGCATCCCTCTTGTTCCTTCTCTTTGCCTTCACCACCACCATCGCCGCTGAGTCTGATCTAGTGGTTGACACAGACGGGGATTTTCTGAGAAACGGCGACACATACGAGCTGCTGCCAGAGCCATATATTGGCGCTGGTTTGATTCAATTCAAAGAAATATGGCACGGCATAGAAGGAGGCAAACTTTGCTCAGTCTATGTTATTCAAGGAAAACCCTATACTCCTGGATTGCCTGTGAACATTACAGCTCTTGTGAATCCCACTTTCATCACAACATCCACTCCAATATTTATATCATTCGCTCACATGAACAGCAGATGCACCAACTATTCTGGCTGGGCTGTCGAACAATCTGTGCCTGACAATGGTCGTCCTGTGGTAATTGGTGATAATGGTAATCCTGTGGGTTCCTTGTTCTATATCAACCCCTATGATTCTCTCAAGAAATACTACAAACTTGTCTTCTGTTCTAGTCCTGGTATTGAGTGTTCCAACATCGGACTCAAAAGGGACGGCTTCGGCAACAATGCTCTTGTTGTCACGAATAATGGAAGGCCTCTAGTGTTGCAGTTCAGTAAAGTTAAGAAGGACAGCTTTGCCTCTGAGTCTCATATATCCATGGTGGTGTGATTCATCCGAAAGGAAGAAAGACTAAACCTAGCATGTATGCATGCATGCGTGCTTCTTGTTTAGTTATAATAATAATAAATAAATGAATGTGTGACACTAGTCGCATGTATATATCTTCTTGTATGAAATAATAAAAAATAAATGCAGTACTTCTGTTTGTTTGTATTGCTTCTAAAAGCAGATATCTACAAGCCTGATTAGCTTTCAAGTCAAGTAGGAGTTACACGTTAATTATAGTTAATTAATTAGAGCAGACACGTACGTACAAGCCTGATTAGCTCTGTTTTAAATTCATACATGGATTCTTCATTAATCTTGTGAATTGTGATGAATGGCTACGGCCAGAATTTAATTTTTAAAAATAGAAAAATAAAAAAACCTGATTGAATTATAATTTTTGACTAAAAATAAAAAAAATATAATGTGTTTTTAGAATAAAAAATATAAAAAAATTAAAATTATTTTTAATTTTATTTTTTAAAATATAAAAATATAAAAATAATCGTTTTATTAATAACATATAGATAATTATATGAAAACAATATTCATAAAAATTCTAGAACTAATTTTATAGAATAATTTTAAAAAATAAAAAAAGTTGATATTTGAACAAACCCTATGTCTTAATTTCTCATTCTTTTCACGTGACTCCACAATCTTTTTAAAATATCCATAAGCTTTTGGATGCATGCATATAATATATAATAATTAAGTACACAGTATAAATTAATAAAAAATTATTAAAATTTGTGTTTTAATTCTTTTGATTCATTAATATACTCATTTTAATAAATTATTTTAATTTTTTTACTAATTCATTTTATATTATATATATATGCTAAATATATTTAAATTATGCTCATTAGTCACTATTCTAAATTGGTGGTCCTATTTCTCACTTAACAAAATTCTCTCTGGCAATATAGTTGTAAACAACGAAGAAGACCACAATGCAAAATCTTCTTTCTGAGAATTCAACTTTCGCATGGTTAAATTATATTTATTTTAAACACAATGAATTATAAATTAAAACATAAAAAATTTTAGTGCATTTAATTAATAGTGAACATTTCTCCAAATAAATATTATTTTTCACTGACAAACCATGTTTCTATTCTCTTTGAGTTAATTAAAAAAAAGGGATATACAAGTTAAAGAAAGACTTTACAATATGACTATAAAATAAGGTTACTAATATTTTCGGTTTTTAAATTTTTATAAAAAAAATCTATCAATCCGCTACCACTCATTCATTTATCTCCTTTCTAAAGTTTGAAGATGCCACATTCATTAAAGGTGAAAGGAGGTTAGAGCAATTTACTCTTTAGATTTTTAACATTAGAAAAAATCTTTTTATTTTTTATATTTATAAATGATTTAAAGTTTCTCTTTTTAACATTCTCTAATCATCTCTATAAGTTGAATTCTCATTTACTCACTTTAAAAGTTTGTTTAAGAATGACCAAGAGAGAGGGACGAATGAATTAAAGAGAAAATAAAGAAAAATAAAAAAATTAAATGATAATTTTTACTTTTTTATTTCAATCTTTCAAAATTTCTTAAATATTAATAAAAGAAAAAAGTTAAAGTTAATAAGAAATTTTTATTTTTTTATTAAATTTCGTTCATTTTCCTTATGCCAAGAAAAAAAGACGCTCCACCTACTCTGAATATGGCATTCACGGCTCCTCTCTCTCCATGTGGCCATTCTCATCTCCTCCATCAATCCATTTCATCTACTCTTCAATTTGTCTTTATTTTCTAGTGATTCACGTGAAAGGCTCTCTCACTTTTCTATTTCATATTCAAACACTCTCACTTTTCTATTTTATTAAATATTTTTTTTCTTCACATATTGGGTCACTCTCACCTCTTCATCATCAACCCATCACTTCATCTGCTTTTTCCTCTTTTGCCCTCTAATAATTTGACATTTTTATTCCCAATGTCTCCTGCTTCATTTTTCTTTACGCTCTCCTTTTCCATTTTCTTTGTTTTTGGCATTCTCATCAATTTTCTCTACAATTTTGGACGCCACCTCTTGCCCCTGTTTAAAGTGAAGCTAATTTTTGCATCTATGTGTAGCTAAACCTTTGGCTTCTTCGAAGTAGAGATTATGACTTGAGTTCTTGAATTAAAAAGAAAACTTAAACTCATTTTAATAATTTTGATAAAGTTTTCAATTTATGCCCTCACCGGTCTCAACATGATAGGGATTATCAAAGTATCTATTATCATTGAATACTCACAAATTTTACTCATCCAATTTGAGTCTATGTGCCAAAGAAATGAGTTTGTGTCTAGGTCCAAAAATTTTTTCAGAGATTTGTATAGGTTCGAGTAAGATATTCATCCCAAACTTAGACCCGATGCATATAGTATATATTTAAATATTTATTTTATACTATATATAAATATATAATATATAAATTTATTATAATATAATACATAATAATTATTTTTCACTACAACATTTTACTTCATAAAGAGTTTCGTTGCCTATACTTTTAGCAACGATTTTACAATGCTTTAAGGCATTGCATTTATTGCTCTTGGCAAGAAGTTTTAGGCAACAGTTTCATAAGAAAATGCAACACTTTTAAACTGTTAGCATAGCAAATTTTAGACAACATTTTTCAATGGTTGCAATGTAATAAGTTTTTGAATTTGCAATTCATTACACAATTTGTGCCTTTCAGCATTTAAAATGCACTATTTTGTATAATAATTTTTATCATGTATTAATTAATCTATTCTACATCTAATAACAAAATAAATGTACATAATAAAATAAAAATTATTTTTTTATTGATTTAATTTAAACAAAACATTGTTCACCATAAATATCATTTGACATTTGTATCAAACATATTACTAAATATTCAATATCAATTCATTAACACAAATTACATGAGCACATAGGTGACAAAATTCAAAATAAATCCCAACTATTAATGGGCTGAATATGTTTCAGCTACTACATATCTCTTATGCTTTTTTTGGCCACAAAATGAGGCACAAATTCAATAAGGGAAGACAAATTACTAAAAGTATTTATTAAAAGTTATACTAACAACATAAAACCATATCATTGAATTATTGAAATAGATATGGTAAAGCTATGCACATAAAAACGTATGAAAATATAGACATCCTTTGCTTTCCCATTCCATATATGCAAGGAACTATAATGAAGAAACAAAGAATAGGCAAGTGTAAATGAAAACATAATAAATAAAAAATATCCAAAGAGGAAAATGTTTATTAAAAAAAGAGATCTCTACACCACAGTAGCTTTAGGAAAATTTTGGTGTTTGTAAGAAACTAAATAAAATATGAATATAACATCTTATGAATCTAAAACTTAACCATAACTGAATATAAAGGAAATATATGAATATTGGTATTATTTTCATTCCTTGGAATTACCTCCTCACCTTGTGAATTTACTGGACTACTTGGTAGTGATTTGTAGTCATCTGGACTCTGAAAGAAGCATATGTAATATTAAGTAAATACAATACAGTGATGAACATTACAAAAATAAAAGTGAGAGCTATTCAAATATAATAATTCACTGCCACAAAGTTCACCAACCTGCTTTCATTCACAATCATATCACGAGTAATCACTTCTAGTGATACAAATACACGAAGGCTCACAGAGCAACGTGAAGAACGAAGGGAGAAGGAGGTAGGAGTTACAACGGACGAAGATGACGTACTCGACGAAAAGGACGGATTGGGCTTTGGCAAACGAACAAGAAGAGCACCTGGATGGAGCAAGGATTATTATATGGGCAGTATACAGCACGCGGAAGCCCAATACAGAATAGAGGAACAAGGGAGGAAGGTGGACGCACCATGCACGTGGAATAACGAGAGTACTACCTGCAGCAGCAAACACCACACGCGGGAATGACGTGGAGATTCCATGCAACGGTGGGATTCGTTATGAGTTGGCCAGAACTCCAGAAGGATCACATGGGAAGTTAGTTACAGAGTGGGTATAATAATCTTCAGAAGGAATGAGAAGGGCATGTTGAATGTGAAATGTGTGAGAGGAGTTTCTTCCTGACTCGAATAGGGAGGGTTCGTTTTTGCTTTCATTTCCATGTTTTTACTGTAGCGTTTGACCGTATTTCGATTCCGTTTAATAATATTGCATTATTCAGAACTCTCGCGTTGCTAGTTCGTTCTTTCGTTAACGTTGAATTCGAGCGTTAACTCGTGCCAATACTCATACCCCGTCACAACTTCCTTCCACAATTTCTATTCATCGTTCGCTTGTAACTAACTCGTACGGTGCTTCAAGAACCATGACACCTCACCATGCCATGCTACGTCTCACATATATCCTCGTGCTTCTTATGCTTTTCTCGTGCCTTCCTTTCCTGGGCTATCTTTTGTTTCTTTTGTACATCCCTTTCCATGTCCATGTAGTAGTCTTTGGCCCATTCTGGCTGTTTCTTACTTCATTTGCCACGGCCCATTGTGTTTACTTCTTCTTCTTCTTCTTCTTCTTGGGCTTCCTCTTCTCCTTTGCCTCCATGGTTTGTATCAGTCTGAGCTAGTGGTTGACACAGACGGTGATTTTCTGAGAAACGGCGGCACATACGAGCTGCTGCCAGAGCCACATATTGGCGCTGGTGGGATTCAATTCAAAGAAATATGGTTCGGCCAGAAAGGGGGCAAAATTTGTTCAGTCTATGTTATTCAAGGAAAACCCTATACTCCTAGATTGCCAGTGAACATTACAGCTCTTGTACAACCCACTTTCATCACAACATCCACTCCAATATTTATATCATTCGCTCACATGCACAGCGGATGCACCAACAGTTCTGACTGGGTTGTCGGACAATCTGTGTCTTGTCTGACAATGAGGGTAACCTTCTTAGTCCTGTGATGATTGGTGATAATTTTCGTAGAAAACCTTACAATTTTTTAAAAAAATTTTGCTGACTTGTCAAACTCTTTGGAACTCCCTAAATTTCTGAATCTCTATGAAAAACGAGGATGAGAGAGTTTTTGTTTCTTAAGACAAGGACTGATTGGGCGATATTAATTAAGACTTTATATTGTGCATTGTAACTGACTTTTCCAAATTTTAACATTCATCAATTAACCTAATTTAATCACCTCATTACGCAGAGGGATAAGATGAATTATAATAATTCTCTCTCTCTCTCTCTCTCTCTCTCTATATATATATATAATATGCAATGGTCCGATTAACATGGACACATTAAATAAATAAAATTGGAATATATTGGAGACACTTTAACGTTGTGTATAGAATGTTCCATTCACTTTAATATTGGATTTTGTATGAAAATATGCTATTTTTTTTAGTATTTTTAAAATTATTCTATTTTAAATTAAATCTACAAAAGTATAACAGTGCCAATTCCCTAATACTATTAGCGAATGCCTTTTAAAATTCATCAAAATTCATTCTTAGAAAGAACGAATTATAGGTCAAATTAGATGATCATCAATTTTTTCTTACTAAGAATGAATTATGAATTAAATTTGTTCTTGCTAAGAGTGAATTGATAGTCATCCAATTTGACTTGAATAAGAAAAAAAACTGATCGATACATACTTATAACCTAATGGTGGACGGATAGGGTGCATCTGGAGCTCTTCCTCATCAGACATCCAATTACAATATCGTTCTTTAATCTTGGGTGCTATGATAGGAAATTTATCCAAGACCCATACATGCAACAAATGCAAGCAGCCTACGATATTTTGTTGATCATAGTGGACGACTATGCACAACTCTTAGTATAAGTACGAGAGGATAGTCGAGCCCAACTATATCAATATGCTATAGCCAAATCTTGTAATAGAGGCAGGTAGATAAGCTACACCTACTTGCTAGAGGTTTTTGGCATCAAAAACTCTCAAATCAAGTGCATTATGTATGCAGTAGTGAGCTGCTTGAGCTGAACTACTAATAGATTGTCTAGAATCTGGTTATCTCCAAAATGTTCATCCAACCAGTTCAACCTCAACCGCTACCCCTTAAGATCTGTTGGACCCAGAAGAATTTTAAAAGCATCTTCACATACTTGCTCCCAATCTTGATTGGTCTCACCAATCACTATCGTTATAATACCCCAATTTAAGTAGCTTAAAGTAATGATTATAATGAACTAAATTTTTGGTAGCCAATAAATTTAAGCATTTTCTCAAGAAAAGAAATTTCAATTGCATAATTAAATGGCTTAATTGAGTAGGACCAAAAGGCAACTACCTAAGGAAAAAATAAATAAATAAATATATGTATATATATGATAATAAAATTAAAAGTTTATTTGACCCTTGTTGCTTGTGTTATTTAGCCTAAGTACTAAAAGGAAGAAATCTTAAATTTTATGCCTAGGAATTTAGGGTTCCATGAGAGACTTGGGAAGGCAATCAAAATCATTTTCTTCCCCTTTGCATGCACATGAGTTCATGTGAAGGGAAGCATGAAATCCATGCAAGATCACGAAAGAAAGGATGCAAGATGCAGGTATGTACTTGGCGTGCAACACACGTGTTGGGGAATGGAAATTTAGCAAGAAGGGAAAACATGGGGAGAAGGGAATGCAGAACACGTCACACGTGAGGAGAGCAACGTGGAAGGAAGGATGAAGAAAAGAAATGGGCTTAAGCATGATGCGTGTGGGTGTGACGGTCACGCAGCAAAAGGAAAGTAAGGGAAATGTAAAGCATGGACGAAAGCACCTTTCTTCCTCTCCCTGGGTTCGGTGGACTCCACCAACAAGGCAACACAGTGACTTTGATTAAGTCACCTAAGGGAGACGTGTGCAGTTGGCCTACTCCTTCCCGTGCTATGCCATCAAGTGGAGTGGATGCAGCATGAAATAGGACGTCATGTGAGCTGTTGGGACCACCGAATGCAAAGGCATACACAAAGGGAGAGAAGAGAAGAGAGGAAGCCTTTAAGACTCCTTCCACAGCCGTACGTGTAGCGTGCAAAGGGAAGCTAACGTGAGCCCCTCTTTCCCTTGGCGTGAATGGAAATTAAAGGAAGAGTGTAGGAGAAGCAACTATACTCAAATGTCCAAGGGACCATGAAATACCGAAGGGGGAAAAGGAGGGGGTTGCGTTCATTAACCAAGTAAGGGACTGCACTAGCATCACGAAAAGCCACCAAGAAAAACTAGAAAAAAATTGGAATGATGAGAGTGAAGGGGGGAGAGTGACATTTTTTTTGGGTTATTTCTCACATACACCAAGGGGGAGTGAGGAAAATGAGGGTGCTAATGAAAAGGGGACAGTTTTAAGATGGGGAGAAAAATGCACAAGTGAATTGGTGAAGGGAAAAGGAAGATAACCAAGGAAAGAAGGGACAAGGGAAAATCCAAGAGAAGTACTGGAGGACTTTCATCACTCTTCCACCACTTGAGGTAGGTTAACCATTCATTTTTGTTCCATGTGTTAACTATGCAATCCATGCCTATGTTTAAGTTTTCCATGGAACCTAGGTGATCCTCATATTCTTGGTTTAAATGGTATGATTAATGGCTAGCATGTGTGGGTGATAAATAGTTAATGAATGAAATGACATAAGAACCTTGCAAACTATGAGTTAGGATTTGAAAGTCTTGATAGTTATACACCATGAAGTTAAATTCAAAGTAAGGGAATTCCATTTTGATAACTAAAGAAAAAGAAAATTTTAGGGTCATTACTCATACATATAAGAAAATGTATGTTGGAGTAGTTTATTCCAAGAAAGAAAAACCTTTTGTAGTTAGCACCCATTTTAGGAAGAAATTATGGTGAAATTAATTCTCTAAAGGAAAGGTAATTTTAATGTAATGATTAACGATTTTTAGAAAAGAATTATAGTAGAATTAATTTTCTAAAGGGAAGGGAAATTTTAATGTCATAATTAATTATTTTAGAAAGGAATTATAGTAGAATGAATATTCTAAAGGAAAGGAATTTTATGGTTCTGATTAATTATTTTTAGGGAGGAATCATGTTAGAATTAGTGTCCTAAAGGAAAGGAAAATATTAATGTCTTAATTGGTTGCTTTATAAAAGAATTAAAGTGAAATTAATATTCTGAAGGGAAGGAATTTTAGTGTTCTAATTAAAGTAAGGTTAGGAAGGAGTTATATATGAATTTGCTTCCTAAAGAAAAAGAGAGTTTTAATATTTCAATTAGTGTTTTTTTTAAAAGAATAAATTATGGTAAAAAAAAATTAACCTTCTAAAATCAAGGAAGTTACTATTATCTCTAGGAAGGGTTCCTAATGGAATTAGTTTTCCAAAGGAAAGACAATTTTCTTGGCATTAGTGACTACTTTTCGAAAGAGATTGTATGGCCAACTTTAGTTCCCAGTACGAAAATCCCATATCGCACATTATTAGAATGAAACCATACTTGGGGAAAATGAATTCGAAGGGAAGGATTTGGAAAGAGATCATTACACCTTACACTAACCCCTATTCCCAAGAGAAATGAAAACCTTACCTTAAAGGTTGAAGTCTCCATGGAAAGTGGACACGCACATTAATCCATAAAGAAGAGCAACCTCGATCGGAAGTCAATGACAATTTCCCCTAACTACGATGATAAGAAACTCCTAGAAAAAGAAAGTTACTCTTAAGGATTATTAAAAGTCATCGGGAAGAGAACAATATCGGGACGCGATACCCATGATAACTTGGCATACATGACCAGTGTCCATGCATCACGGAGTGTGGCCACAGGTGCTTCACACCAATGATCTAGTAACCAGATGACCCAGTTTACGTGACCGAGTGTCCACGAACCATGAAGTGTGGCCAAAGGTGCTCCACACCACTGATCTAAAGTCCAGACGACCTGGTTTACATGGCCAAACTTCCACTAATCACGAGGTGTGGCCAGAGGTGCTCCACATAAATGACCTAGGAGTGCGTGGCTAAAGGTGCTCCATGCCTGTAACCTAGGGACCGCATATTATCCCAACCATTCCCTGAATCAATGACAAAAACAAAACTTTTCACCACTTTAGCAACTCTGTAGGGACATATAAGAACGCATATTCCTTAGAATATAGTCATTTTTATTTTTTTAACTGTTATTACTATCATGCATTGCTAGCCTGTTATTACATATGAAAATCTTTGCATTTCAATGTCGAGGATGAAGACTAAAGGTTTTGGTGCTTGCACCCTAATACATATTAGTTGAGTTTAAACATTAATGGTTAAGCTACTGGGAAACATGTGTTTCTTACTTATGTGCTAATATGTATCAGATTCAGAAGCGTAGCAGGGACGTGTAGTGGCACACCTTTTGATCCATAAGGTTTTTGGTAATCCCATTTTCTTGGATCTTAGATGTACTCGAGTTAGAATAAGGTAGCTGATTCGATTGTATGTATATACATACGAGTAGTTCTGGGAATACTGGGGAAAGCAGATATGTGAAGGACCGGTCTGGTACTATTTAGTGCGGGAGTCTAAGTGGCAAGCCTGTTGTCTCCCGACCTCCGTAGGATGAGTACTTCACATATCCAGGGACTGATATATTAGTTGTAATGGACCTATTATTAAACATGTATTATTTAATCCATATGAAAGATTGTATTTGCATCGTATAGCATAGACTTTTATTGTTTTGCTGTGCATGTGAGTTTTATTTTTATCTGAGCATCAAGACCCCGAACCTATTACGTATGAAATAATTTGATGGTTTAACTGCTCAGACAATATTTAAAAGGCCAAGAACAATGTACCGAACCTATCTATTCCTATTGAAATGAACAACAAGACTAGATAGGGGCGTTACAATCGTCCCATCAACGAGGAGCCCAAGATGGACAACTGCGTCTTAAAGAGTGATTATGCACTCTCTCATCATCATGTGGAAGGTTTGTATCTTCGGCTCCATTGTTCAACTATTATCGAGACAAGGTGGTGGTCATATAAAAAATAACTAGCCCAGGCAACTCAGTAAAAGCCTACCACTTGAAGCAGATCAACCAACTCAATAAGAGGATAATGAAAATTCTTGGAGGCATGATGGCCTATATGAAGTACCTGATTAGGCTACAAATAGATAACAATGTTGGAGGAGAGATGTCTTTAATTTAATTCGGAAGGAATTTATTTAGAAAATTGATATTTGGAAGAAAAAATATTTTGAAGGGAGAATAGCTAAAGAAAGAAACAAGGAAAAGATGAGACAATTTTTCTTACAAACTTCTTTTGATTTATTTACTTGTTTCAAAATGAGACGTAGCACTCTTATTTATAGTTGGGCACCTACTCCAACACTTTTTGATCTAATGGCTATCATTTACTATATAGAAACTTCTAACCAAGGATTCAAGATATTTATATAAAATTTTTCTACAACTTGCTTAGATTTTTCTTAGAAATTTTGTAGAAATTTTTCTAGATATTTCTATGAAATTATCTAGATGATGGGCCCTAGTTTGTAAAAAAAACTTTTGATTTATGGGTCCAAATCAAGTTTAATTTCCAACAAACAAACATTAGTAATGCTTTATCATTCTTACAAAAAAAATGTAAACATATAATCACAATTGTAATCTTACATGTCGATCCTTGCTAAACTGCCTTGGATATATGCACTTCTTGCAAGTATAAAACTTATACATCGTCTTGCCTGGCTGAATAAATTTAGCAGTACATCTTCTAGGATTTCTTTTTTATCTGTAAATGAAAAAAATTAATCAAATAAAATTAATAGAAAAATAATAACTCAAAAAATTAAGCAAAAAATTTGCTATAAACAAATAAATACCAAAAAAATTATATTAAAAAATTTACTAGATTTCATCATTGCAACACTAAAATATAATTTTTTAATAAATAAAAAATACTATAAAAAAATTTTAACAAAAAATTATAAATAAAAACTTATGAGAAAATCATTAATAAAAATTTTGAACAAAACAAGTTCAATGCATAAATAAATACAAAAAAAAAAACTGAAATTCAAAAACTAACAAACAATACAGTAAAAAACTTATAACAAAAAATTATTAGAAACTCAGAAATAAAAAAACTAATGAACAAACAAAATTTAAACTCAATTATCAATTAACACCATTCAAACTCAATATATTACAAAAATTTAAAGAAAAATTAAGTAAGAAAATTTTAAATCAATCCATTAGCAAAATTTTAATAAAATGAGCAAAGAAATTTTCAAATCAATATATTAACAAAAATGTCATTATCAATTCTACTCTTATGATGGGTTTACGTTATTATCACGGCATGAACCTTCTCTGTAAGGGTAGATATGGATAATCTATGAATGCACTCGTTCATTTCGTCTCCCTATCAATCTCCTTATCTCCATATTTATTTGCTAAACGATCGATAAGAATGAAGCAAAAATGTGGCACACATCATTTGGCGGGTAAGTAAAAGAAATATTTACTATATTGTCCGTAGTATTAACAAAAGTATTATTTTTATTTATAAAATAAATTAAAATTACGTGCAAAACATAAATAATAGCTTATAACATTGACAAATAATTAGTACTACACAAAGAATACAGTTGGATGTCACTATGTAGGTCTGAAAATAATAATACCTGGAATTTGAAGAACCGGTACACGGATGCAACAATTAAGCAGCGTGGTAGTTATTTTTTTATCAATCTCAAACACAAAAAAATAATTAGTATTATTTTTTGTCAAAAAAATTGTGCATATTTAGAGTTCTAAAATTGTATACATTGGTAACATACTAACAATAACAAAATTTAACATAATATCAATAAAAATTTAATAACAAAGGCTACATTAAAATTTCTTAACTGTAAGGACTCGTTTACAAATTATATTATAGGGGTACAAATCTAAATTAAATAAAAATATAAGGAACATAAGAATAATTTAACCTATCCTGTTTTCTTATAAAAAAATCAATAAAAAAGATATTATTTGTATGATTTATGTATTTTCTTAAATTATCTTTATTACGTATATACATCCAATGGTCCCATTAACGACGAAAACTTTAAATAAATAATAAAGTGCTTCAGAAATACATTGGAGACACGTTTATGCTCAGGACAAATGTTTCATTTATGAGTCAAAAAGTGACAAGTTTAATATTTTGTTCATAATTTTATTTTTCGTCGTTTTGTAGTGGAAGGGACCGAAATGGCTAAATATTAACTTAAATTTAAGTTTGTTTTGAATTTTATCTTTGTAATAACTGTAATAAATTTATGACTTGATATTTTTATTTGATGACACATTTAATTTAAAAATAATTAGAAATAATTTTATTATTTGAATATTTAAATTAATTAATTATACTAGTTCAGATTTTTTTAATAATTCAGTAGCTGTATCAATAATCTGAGTTTTTCATCATATCAATGATCGGACTGATTCTAAAAATTATAATCAAAATATTTTGTTATTTCATATCACTTGGTTGGATGAGAAAATCTTTTTTTCTAGTTATCAGTTTTACTTCTTTTTTTTTCATAAAAATTAATTTCATAATTAAACTTATTTGTAAAATGTTAAACATGTAAAATATAATAAATAAATCATATTATATATGTTTAAAGGAAGAAATTATACATAAATTTATTGTCATCCAAAAAGTAGTAAAAATAATATAAATATTTAAAATATAAATTATTTATATATTTAAAAATTCAAGAAATAAATAACATTATTAACATTCATAACTAAATGTTTATATTTTAGATTACTAAAATGTAAATTACTACTTAAATTGTCGTCGTAGGAAACTCTATAGTAGCAAAACAAAAATTGTCGTATATGTAGGACCAGTAGCAATAATTAAATTATGTATTTTGGTGTCTAACTACGTAAGCAGGGACCATCTATATCTTTATAACAATTATGTTCTATCAATTCTCATATAGAAAGTCCAGTATTTTATGTGGATAGTAATAAATTCATGTATTTTATACAAATTTTCAAATATTCAAAAGATTCTCAAATTGACAAAATAAATAAATAAAACTAAAGTATATGCCAGCTGGAGTGAGTGTGGACACAATTAATTTTAGCCAACATTTTTAATTTAAAAGAATAAAATAAAACGAAATTTATTATTAGATTAAACATAATTATGTTTATTAATATATTTTTCGTAAACAAGCTTTTTCAATAATAAGCAGAATATTGTGCCTATAGGTGTTTGAAAGCATCCTCTACTCAAATGAAGAATTTTCAAAAATTTTAAAGTTTTTTAGTTTCATCTAAATTTGAACATGAGATTTTTAACGTAACAATAAAGATAGTTGAGCAAGTATATTTGAATACTATTGTATCAAATTAAGAGTATTGAGTGCACTTTTTGAAGCTAGAAAAAAGTATAAATATTTTTCTAAACTTAAAATAAGGTTTGTGCAATTTACTCTTTAAATAACTATTACATTATTTTAATTTCTTATAGATAATAATTTTTTTAATTTAATTTTTTATAAGTTTTTTATACAATTTAATCCCTGATAATATAATTTGTTATTAATTAGGTTTCTTTACATAAATATCATTTAAATAAATAATAATTTTGATAATTTAAATATTTGATGATGATTAAATAATATTAAAAATTAACTATAATTTATTTGTTTTGTTAAAAGATTTTTTTTAAAAGAAGGAATGATTGAGCGACATTAATTAAGGCTTTATATTGTATATTTTGACTGTCTTTTCCAAATTTTAATCACCTCACTGCGCAGAGGGATCAGATAAATTATAATGAGACTTTATCTATATATATTTATACATGCCATGATTCCATTAACAAGGACAAAATTACATAAATAAAATTGGCATATACTGGAGACACGTTAATGTTGTGTACAAAATGTTCCATTCAGTTTAATATTTTGTTTTTATATTTTTCCATTTGTAATATAATTTTTCGTCATTTCGTAAAGTAAGGAAATGAAAAGGATGATATGATATCCTGAAAGTTGTATAACAATTTTTTGTATTTTTTTAAATATAATATAATATAAAAATAATTATTATATTTTAAAATAATAAATTAAATAATAAAATATTATTTAACTATCTATTTTTATGTTGTAATTTTCTATTATTTTTATTGTTTATGTTATTTTTATTTTTGAAATATAATATAAAAACAATTATTATATTTTGAAATAATAAATTAATTAATTAAATATTATTTAAATCTCAACTAAAATATCATTTTAGTCATTTATAGATTCTTCTTTTTAATTTGGTCTCTCATAATTTGATTTATTATTAATTTAATTTTTTTTGTTTAAATATCATCTAAATAAATAAAAATTTTGATAATTTTGATATTTAATGTTTATTAGGTAATATGATCTAATTTTTTTCTATTTTTTTTAACTAAACAACATTAGGTGCTGTCTAGTATTGCATTTAGTATTAAGGGTGACTAATTAAACGCAACGTTTTGACCAACTTAAAAAGAATTAAGAAGAGAAAATTAGATTATGATTGGTCTTTAACATTGTTAAATAAGTATGAAACATCCAAATAATCAGAACTCTAACTTAGTTACATGGTGAGACTATATTGATAACAGATTAAATTATAAGACATTAAATTGAGAAAAAAAATTTATAAGAAACAAAATTTTAAAACTCATAATCTATGAGGAATTAATAATAATGTTTTAATTTTTAACTTAACTTAGTTGTTATAAATTTTTATTATTTTTATTTTCTTTGTCTCTTCTCCTCATATTACAACATATATATTTTATTTTATAATATATAATATTATAAAATATAGATATGTTTGTTTCTCTTTGTAATTGTATACAAGCTACACGTTTTCAGTTCATATATGGATTCTACAATATTCTTGTGGAGAGTGTATCTTAATTTCTCATTCTTTGCATCATATGATTGAATGTTGTTTAATTAGTATCAAATATTTAAGTTATATTAAAATTATTATTTATTTAAATAATATCTAAACGAAGAGACTAAATTAATAATAAATTAAATTATAAGAGACTAAATTAAAAAAAATTATAAATAATCAAAATAAAAAAATCATCATCTACGAAGGACCAAAATAATGTTTAGTCATTTTTAAATGTTTAGCATTAAAAACAAAGTTTTTAATTTTATATTTGAAAATTATTTAAAGTTTTGTTTTCTTTCCCAATCATTACTATAAATTGATGTCCTTGGCTCTCATTTACTCACACCAAAAACCAAACAAAGCAAACAAATTAAATCCTTCCACAGAAACCAAAACGATGAAGCCCACTCCATTATCACTTGCCTCCCTCTTGTTCCTTGTCTTTGCCTTCACCACCACCACCGCTGAGATAGTGTTCGACTCAGACGGTGATTTTCTCAGAAACGGCGGCACATACGAGCTGGTGCCACAGCCACAGTACGGCGCGGGTAGGATTAATGTCGAAGCAATATGGTACGGCTTGAAACCCCACGTTTGCTCACTCGCCGTCGTTCAAGCAAAACCCTATACTGTTCCTGGATTGCCTGTGACCATTACAGCTCGTGTAAAACCCACTTTCATCACAACAAACATTAAAATATCTATATCATTCGCTGACATACCAGACAACAAATGCACCAACAATTCCGACTGGGTCATCGATGCATCTGGGTCTGGCAGTGAAGGTAACTTTGTTTGGCCTGTGATGATTGGTGGTAATAATAATCCTGTGGGTTCTTTGTTCAATATCAATGTCTATGATTCTCTCAAGAAATACTACAATCTTGTCTTCTGTCCTGGAGCTAATCTTGTGTGTTTAAACATCGGAGTCGAAAGCGACCAGTTGGGCAACAAGCGTCTTGTTGTCACAAATGGAAGGCCTCTAGTGTTCCAGTTCAGTAAGGTTGGCAAGGGCAGCTTTGGCTCTGAGTCTCATGTATCCATGGTGGTGTGATTCATCTGGAAGGAAGAAAGACTAAACCTGGCATGCATGCATGTGTGCTTGTTGTTTAGTTTATTTCCCAAGATGGTTATGGTGATGATAATAATAATAATAAATAAATAAGTGTGTGACACTAGTCGCATGTATCTTCTTGTACGAAATAATAAAAAATAAATGCAGTACTTTTGTTTGTTTGTACGGCTTTTAAGTGGATTTTGAATCCTCTGCTTGACAGCTTGGCACCTGCTTGGCAAATAACGTATGATATTGGAGACTATGTGCTACACAGAATTCAATAGGATGTGTTGACCACTTTGTCACTAATGCTGCGCAGGCGTGGTTTCCATTGCCTTGCCGTAGGTCTGAAACCTTATCTTCATGTATCCACCTGACACATACTTTAAATAAATTAATAATTAAGTATAAAAAATAATATTATTTTAATTTTAATTTTTAAAAAATAAAATATCTTTATTTAAGTTTTGAAATATCAATTATAATTAATTTTATTCTTCAATTTATAAAATGAATAAACATACAAATTGGTATACTGATGCATCACTAAGCACCGTGTTAATTAATTTTTTATTAATCCTAATGATTGAAATGTTAAATTAATAAAAAATTTGATCTTTTAATAAATTGATATAAAATTAATCTTTGTATATTCAAATTAATCATTTGGTCATTTGATAAAACTAATATTACATTTTAAAATTTTAAGATGAAATTGATCATAAAAAAATATTAGGAAAAAAATTAAAATATTTGTGCATTTTAATAATAGTGTCAAGGGACATTATAATATTAAAATGTTTGTTTCACTTTGCACTGTATAATATTAATTATAAGTTTGCAGTTCATATATGGATCCTTTATTCTTGACGAGGACATCCTTAGTTTGTCATTCTTTTCACGTGACTGCAAAATCTTTTTAAAATATCCGTTAATTTTTTGGATGCATGCACATAGTTTACTAATTAATTACGCAATAAATTAATACACTTTTATTAACATTTGTGTTTTAAATTAATGTAATTCATTAATATACTCATTTTAATAAATTTTTATTAATTTTTTACTAATTAATTTTATACTATATATATACACACTAAAAATATTTTAATTATGTTAATTAGTCACTATCCTAAATTTGGGGTCCTATTATTTGTTGCATATGGCTACAAATTTTACCTAAAAATATTGACTTTTCCTCACCATAAAATTGGATTGAAGTCAAGCATTTATGGAAACGAAAATTTTACATTTACCAGATGACAAATGAATGTTGTGATAATTTCTTAGTAACCCACACTTTTTGACTCACATATTGCATTGATGAAAGGACATATAGCCATATTTATTATTAAACATACTTTGTCACTTAATATAAATTGTTATTTTCTCTGTTTTGATTGCTTATGATTTATTTTTTATTTAATTGGACAAGTAAATTTAAAATAAAAAATTTAAATTTTATTTATTTTATTAGTTTAACAAATTATTTAGTAACTCAATAGTTGGACTAATAACTCAATAAACTAGACTCTTTATTATTTTAATAACTGATCTGATCTAAAAATTATGATTTATATAATGTTGGGTAATGTTATAAAATTAATATTGCAATTTAAGACTCTAAGATAAAGTTGATCATAAAAAAGTGTTAGGAACAAAATGAAAAAAGCTAAAATGCACAGAAACTTCTTGAGTTTTGTATCTTTTGTAGAGAATCCCTGATATTTAAAACTCAACAAGGAATCTCTTTATACTTTCAAAATCAAACAAGTAACACCTTATGTTAAATTTTTTAACCAAAAGCTAATGGTCAAAGGCCATGTCAAATCCCGTTGACTCAATGTAAACAAATATGCTAAATTGCACCATAGGCATTTTGGTCTTTTCTCTTTATTCTGTCTTTCTTCCTCCTCCTCTCTTTCTCTCCTCTCATCTCTTTTGTCACCAGCATCGAAAATCGCAATAGATTTTGCCTTTAAATTTGTCGAATTTCTCTTTTACTGCCTTCGAATTTCGTCTCGGCCTTGTGCGACTCTTTCTTAGTAGCAAATGACTCGTCCTTGCGCGGTAATTTTCATCGATGAGTCGATGAAATTGTCACGCGACTAGTCCAAGGGAGGTGAAAGGTCAAAAATTGTGACTCTTCCACGGATTTGTCAAAAATCATTCGTGACAGTTCGTCCATGAAGTTATGTCGCCATCTGTGAAGTCTAGCCATTTGTCTAATGAAGTTTGGAAAACTAGAAGAAAGAGGAAAAAAATTAAGAAAAGACAAAATTATCCTTAGTCCAAGTCAGCAAAAAGTCTGACATAAAATCAACAAGATCTAATGTGACATTTGACCATTAGCTTTTGGATAAAAAATTTAATAGAAGGTGTTACTTGTTTTATTTTAAAAGTTTAGGGGGGATTCCTTATTAAATTTTAAACCTCATGAGGGTTATTTGCAAAAGGTGCAATCCTCATTGAGGTTTTTTGCATTTTGGCCAATTAAAATTAATATAAATTTTGAAGACATAAAATATATTTTTATCTTTTATTAACAAAAAATAAATTAAAAAATATATTTAATTTTGTCATATTATCAAACCTTAAAAATATTAAGTATGATTTTTTAAACTTAAAAGGGAATTGTAATTTCATTAAACGTGAAAAGGAGGTTAGTGCAATTTATTTTTAAATTGTTAACATTAAAAAAAATAAATCTGTTAACTTTTATATTTATAAATGATTTAAAGTTTGTTTTTTTAACATTTTCCATTCATCTCTATAAATTGATGTAGTTAGCTCTCATTTACTCACACCAAAAACCAAAAGTAGCAAATTAA
The DNA here is from genome assembly GCA_031216115.1 of Senna siamea. NCBI lineage: Eukaryota > Viridiplantae > Streptophyta > Magnoliopsida > Fabales > Fabaceae > Senna > Senna siamea. Next base: position 30,705,033 of record CM062354.1, on the reverse strand, counting down.
AACCTTGCATAGCAAACAAAAGAATGAAGGCACTCTATTTTTACATCAAGGTAAGGACGTAAAAGAAATATTTACTATATTGTCGACAGTACTAAAAAAGTTTAATAGCATGTTTTAAATCGTTTTGTAAGTAAATAATTTTGTTTAAATTTTAAAATATAATTTTCTTATGACTTAAAATTAAATTATAATTTTTTTAAAAAAAATTTACCGAACAACACATAATGATAACCTATGATGTTGGATACTATTTATTAGGTTTACACTGCTTTGTGGTAGGTCTGAAACCTTATCCTTATTTGCATATATACACGTGACATATACACTTTAAATAAATTAAAGTAAATTAATAATTTAATTTAAAAAATATGTATTTTAAATATCTTAATTTAATTTTTCAATGCTCAATTTTTTGTGATGAATGAAAATTCAATTATTTTAAATGTTTAAAGAATATATGTAAATAATTGCCTCAACTATAAAAATTAACCTGGTTTCCATACGTCCAAATCATTAATGAAATTGATAAAACAACCTTTAAATGTTAAGTTTGCACTCTTAAAGCTGAGCATTGATACTGAAGGCTTTCTACAGAATAATTTTAAGGGAAAAAAGATGAGGATAACAAAATAAAATAATATATGCAAATTGAAAATTTTAACATGGTTCTAATATTAAGTGATCTTAATACAGTAGACAAGAAAAAAACCATTTTTCTTAAAGAACTAGACTTAAGAATATTTATTTATATCTTTATTATTATATTTTTTTTAACGAAAATAAAATATATAAAAAATTCAATTAGTGATAAATTGAAAAAATTATATACATATTTTTTATTAGAAAATTTAATAATTAATAAAGATATTTATTTGATATGATTTATATATTTTTCTTAAATTATAATAAAATAATCTATACATGCAATGGTCCCATTAACAAGGACAAAATTAAATAAATAAAACTGGAATATACTGGAGACACGTTAATGTTGTGGATTGTTTTATTATATACATATTTTTTATTAGAAAATTTAATAATTAATAAAGATATTTATTTGATATGATTTATATATTTTTCTTAAATTATAATAAAACAATCTATACATGCAATGGTCCCATTAACAAGGACAAAATTAAATTAATAAGTTGTTAATTATTATAATTACTTATACCTCTAACTTTTTATATATGCAATATTATATAAATACATGTCTTTTAAATATTTTTTAAAATTTATTAGAACGACTATAATATAAATATTAACAAACACATTTATGATATAATTTTTTCAGAATACAAAATACTTCTCTCTTATATTACATTTTATACCACTCAGTCTACAAAAAGAAAATAAAAATACTATGCAGAAATTAATTCACCGCAATCCCATGATAATGTCACCACATATGCAGGAGCAGTACGTAGCATCAATCCCAAACGACAGGATAGTTGAATGGTCCATGATGCATGACTTAAAAGATCCAGACGCGTCACCGTCTTTGGTCCACCACAATTTCAATTTCTAGTAGCCACGTCCACGTGACCAATTGATCATATTTTTACCTTTTCAAGCATAAAATAATGTCTTACTGTAATTAATATTCTAGAGATAATTTGGTGGCCATTAATTTATGATATTAAATATTTTCACACCTTATACAAATGAGATATCTTTTATATATATATATATGTTATGACTTATTAATGTGAATTAGGTTAAGTTAGATAAAAAAAAAAAAGTCACTAATAACATAGTAAATTAAAATTTGAATGTGTATTAAAAACACTGTACATATATATACACACATATGCAATGGTCCCATTAACAAGGACAAAATTAAATAAATAAACTTGGAATATATTGGAGACACGTTAATGTTTTGTACAGAATGGTCCATTCAGTTTAATCTTTTGTTCGTAATTTAATTTGTCGTCATTTCGTAATGAAAGGAAATGAAAAAGACAATATGATATACTAAAAACATGTATGCACAAATTTGTATACTAATTTTTTTTAATTTTTAAAATATGATTTAAAAATAATTATTCTATTTTAAAATAATAAAATTTATTTTCTTAGTTATTATTTATTTTAATTTTTTATTATTTTTATTGTGCATTTTAATTGTAGTGTTAAGAGACATTATAATATTAAAATGTTTGTTTCTCTTTGCACTGTATAATATTAGTTATACGTTTTCAGTTCGTATGGGTTCTTCATTCTTGATGAGGACGTCCTTAATTTCTCATTCTTTTCACGTGACTGCAAAATCTTTTTAAAATATCCGTAAGATTCTGGATGCATGCACATAATTTAATAATTAATTACACAATAAGTTAATAAAAATTTATTAGTATTTGTGTTTTAAATTAATGTAATTCATTAATATACTCATTTTAATAAATTTTTATTAATTTTTTACCAATTAATTTTATACTACATATATACACGCTAAATATCTTTTGGTTATGTTAATTAGTCACTATCCTAAATTTGGGGTCCTATTAATTGTTGCATGTGACTACAAATTTTACCTAAAAATATTGACTTTTCTACACCATAAGGTTTGATTGAAGACAAGTATTTATGAAGATGAAAATTTTAAACTTAATATGTTAATTTTATTAAGGTAAATCCATTTTTTATGTTTGAAAATTTTATATCAATTTTTATTTTTATTTTTAAATTATTTTATAATTAATTTTATCTCTAAAATTTTAAATTGTATTTGATTTTATTTAAATATAATATTATTTAAATTATTACTAAAAAATTATGAAGTGACATAAGATATAATGTTAAAATAAAATAATATAAATTGTTATTTTCTTTGTTTTGATTGCTTATAATTTATTTTTTATTTAATCAGACAAGTAAATTTATAATAAAAAATTTAAATTTTATTTATTTTGTCAGTTTAATAAATTATTTAATAATTTAGTGGTTAGACCAGTGACTCAATAGACTAGACTCTTTACTATTTTAATAACTAATCTGAGTCTAAAAATTATAATTTAGACAATGCTAAGTAATATAATAAAATTAATATTACAATTTAAAAATCTAAGGTAAAATTTATCGATCATAAAAAAAGTTAAAAAAATTAAAAATTAATATAAAATTTAAATTACTCACACCAAAAGTTTCTTTTTTTTTTTTTAACATTTTCTAATCATCTCGTTAAATTGATGTAGTTAGCTCTCATTTACTCACACCAAAAACCAAAAGTAGCAAATTAAAACCTTGCATAGCAAACAAAAGAATGAAGGGCACTCTATTTTTATATCAGGGTAAGCACGTTAAAGAAATATTTACTATATTGTCGACAGTACTAAAAAATTTTAATAGCATGTTTTAAATCATTTTGTAAGTAAATAATTTTGTTTAAATTTTAAAATATAAATTTCTTATTAATTAAAATTAAATTATAATTTTTTTAAAAAAATTTACCTAACAACACGTAATGATAACCTATGATGTTGGATACTTTGTTTTAAATAGCATGTTTGTGGTAGGTCTGAAACCTTATCCTTATTTGCATATATACTCGTGACATATATAATTTAAATAAATTAAAGTAAAATAATAATTTAATTTAAAAAATATATATTTTAAATATCTTAATGTAATTGTTCAATGCTCAATTTTTTTGTGATGAATGAAAATTCAATTATTTTAAATGTTTAATATTTAATAAAATAACTTTTATATTTTTATATTTATAAATATTACAACATAACTTCTCTAAATTAAAGAATATATGTAAATAATTGTCTCAACTATAAAAATTAGCCTGGTTTCCATACATCCAAATCATTAATGAAATTGATAAAACAACCTTTAAATGTTAAGTTTGCACTCTTAAAGCTGAGCATTGATACTGAAGGCTTTCTACAGAATAATTTTAGGAGAAAAAAGATGAGGATAACAAAATAAAATAATATATGCAAATTGAAAATTTTAACATGGTTCTAATATTAAGTGATCTTAATACAGTAGACAAGAAAAAACCATTTGTCTTAAAGAACTAGACTTAAGAATATTTATTTATGTCTTTGTTATTATATTTTTTAACGAAAATAAAATATATAAAAAATTTAATTAGTATAAATTGAAAAAAATTATATACATATTTTTATTAGAAAATTTAATAATTAATAAGGATATTATTTTATATGATTTATATATTTTTCTTGAATTATAATAAAACTATATATACATGCAATGGTCCCATTAACAAGGACAAAATTAAATAAATAAAACTGGAATATACTGGAGACACGTTAATGTTGTGTAAGTGACATGTTTAATATTTGGTTCCTAATTTAATTTGTTCGTCATTTGGTAATGAAAGGAAATGAAAAGACGATATGATATATATGTTTGTTTCTCAGCGTATATGCAAGCTATATGTTTCCAGATCATATATGGATTCTTCATTAATTTCTGATGAGTGGCTACCGCCTGTTTGAAATTAATTTTTTTAAATTATTTTTTATTTAAAAAATAAAAATCGGTTTAAATTATTATTTTTGACTAAAAAAAAAAAGAATGTATTTAGGAAACGAAAATATAGAAAAATAAAAATCATTTTTAACTCTATTTTTTAAAATGAAAAAATAAAAATTTTTATCAATAGGATGTACATATATAAATATATTAAAATAATACACATTGAAATTTTTAGAATTAGTTTTATAAAATAATTTTAAAACTAAAAGAATAAAATGACATTATTCGACCAAACCCTACATCTTAATTTCTCATTCTTTTCACGTGACTCCAAAATTGTTTTAAAATATCCATGTAAGTTTTTAGATGCATGCATACAATATATACCCATTTTAATAAATTTTTATTAATTTTTTTACTAATTAATTTTATACTATATATATATATCTGTCAATTATGCTCATTAGTCACAGTTCTAAATTTGTGCTCCTATTTCTCAATTAACAAACCTCCATGGCAGTACAGTAATACATATGAATTGGTGGAAGTTTATGTGAGACAGCTACAACACCAATGTGATAGCTTCATCCTCTATTTAGAGAGGAGTTAGATTAACGCTTAGTAAAGACAACCGACGAGACACATGCTAATCTATAAGCGATTGCTTCTTATAATGAAGAGACAAAATGAATGGATGTTTTCTCAATTTATCATTCACACACAAATTACTTCAACTAATAAAGAACCAAACAAAAAGCAGCAAATTAAAACCTTCCATAGCAATCAAAACAATGAAGACAACTCTATTGTTTAACTATATTGTGGGCAGTGCTAAAAAAAGTTTAATTAATAGCATTTTTTTAAGTATTTTTGTAAGTAAATAATTTTTATTTAAATTTTAAAAATTAAATTACCTAACAAAACAAAATGACGACCTGTGACATTGGATACAATGTACTGCGTTTACACTGTTTTGTGGTAAGTCTGAAACCTTATCCTAATTTTCATATAAACACGTGACACATATTTTAAATAAATTTGAGTAATAGAATAAATGAAATGTTAATTATTTCAAATTTTTAACATTAAAAAAATAACTTAAAATTTTATATTTACAAAGGATAAAATATAGATAATTTTTTGAACTATAAATTATGTACAAATAATCTCCATCAATTATAAAATTTGACTTAAAATTCTTTTAAAATTCACAATTTGTCCAAAAAACACTTTTCTTAATCTTTTCATTCAAAATTCTAAAGGTTGATACATAAACTATTTAAGTGATTTTTTTTGTATAAAACATAAAGTTTAAGAAATTTTGTTCAAAAGACTTAAACTTCAATCAAATTTTTTACATTTTGATATAACTTTATTTTATTGATATATCATTACTTTGTTAAGATTTTAAGTAAAAAAGTTAAATAAAATTTTTTTACACAAATTAAAAAATTTAAAATAATTTTAAGTTAATTTTTATAGTTAAAAAATATTCTAGACCTAAATTTAAACAATTTTTTTTTACGTTTTAACCATTTATAAATTATGTAAATTTTTTTCCCTTTCCCAATCATGTCTATAAATTGATGCCCTTGGGTCTCATTTACTCACACCAAAAACCAAACAAATTAAGTCCTTCCGCAGCAACCAAAACAATGAAGACCACTCCATTATTATCGCTTGCATCCCTCTTGTGTAATAATCGAAATTTCAAAAATAATTAAAATGAGTGAATTTAATTGTGATTTTGCTAAAATTAAATTCGGCACAATTTTCAGAGTCGATGATTGAAACAATGGAATTTTTTGGAGTCAGAAACTTGATCTGATGAAAGAAAACGCAACCCGGTGATAAGAAACTGACAGATAAAGTCTCAGACTTCAGTTCTTTAAACAGAGGTTGAAACCCTTACATGGGAAACCGTGCCTCACCCGGATCGAAGACGACATCCAAAAGTTTTTCTGGGTGATGTGGCAAAAGACCGAACTACCCCTGGAGGCTTTAAACTTTTCAAATCTCACATTTTCCCACCATTTCCTTCTCTCTATTTCCTTTACTTTCTCTCTCTTCTCTCTACTCCCTTCACCACCGTGCACGACCACCACTACCGCCCTGGACCACCGTCCGAACTAACAATTGACTCACCTCACCACCCCCAACTTCCAGCAACCACCTACGGCCACTAGCGGCTACCACCATCGCTGGAAAAAACTTATTTTCCTCCTCAATTGTGAAATCCTTACACCATCATGATCTCTGTCGTCCAGTGCCGTTTTCTGTCACCGCCCACGCCATTGGGAAGGCTGAGCTGCCAGCTTCCTCCCACAGCTCGCAGCTACCGAATGGAGTCGCCATACGCTTGGATCGAGGAATTTTTCGTTCACCGTACGTGGAACTTTACCGCTAGAAAATGCCACCTTAATAGCTGAGAATCACCGTGGCAACCCCAGATTTGGACTCGTCATCTTGAGGGCTTTACTTTGGTGTAAATTTTGACCTCAACCGCACCCCTTTGCCGTGCGCTGCTGTGAGCTACCGTGCGCCACTGTCGGAGAAGCCAGAAAGGGTCCATAAGCAAATTTTCACCTTTTGAAACCCCCAGTATGATCTAAATTGCCTTAAATTAATGTATTATTACTGAATTGGATGTCGAACATGTATAAAAAACCTATTGGCCTAGGAAAACGTGTAATTTGACGTAGGAAAGTGAAATTGAATAAGTAACAGACTAAAACATTGACTTAATTGCCCAGGAAGTTAACTAGACTTGAATTTCGAGGATAAGGGAAGCCCCAAACTTAATTAGGAGCAAACGGAAACTAGGTAGGGTAATTTACACTCCCTTGATTTTAGATTGATTCCATGAATACCTAGATGATTTAATTTGATTGAATAGAAATACGTGCTGCCTTCAATGAGTATAATTGCATGCCTGTGTGCTGTAGATACCTGTTGCATGTTAGAACGACTTGGCTATCAGATTTAGATGCCATAGGAGTGAGTTGACCTAGGGTAGGATACTTAATAGCCGGTATGGGACGACCGTTGAGTATCCCAAGTGCAAAGGACTTTATAAATGTATTTTTTTTCATCAGACTTAGCCTGCATTCGTTAGGGATTACGCGGTAAACCAGGACGACCCTAAGAAAGGTTTAAGGAGTATAAGGGGGGATAACCTATATGGGAAAACGTAGTGATTTAGGCGTAATATCCTAGAACCCTGGGAACTAGTCGACTGTGTGCATATGATTTCGAATAGACTGTATGAGGATGAGAATTGGCATATGTGCATATGCTAGGAGACGCCCTAGATGTTGATTCTCACTCGGTTCTTGAGTGAGTGATTGGTGTCACAGATCACACTCACAATATAGACTTGATTTCGGGTGATTGGTGTTATGGATCACACCCAATGATAAGAGATTGATTTCTCGTGATATGACATGCAATTGGACAGATTCAGATACAGTCACATGAGACTTGTGATGATTGTGAATGTGAAAACCACTGGGCATCAGATTTGATTAGATTTTGATCACAGATTTTCAGATAAACAGATTTTATATTCACTGAATAATTGCCTCATTTTTCGTGCCATTTTAATGATTTTAAAGATAAGGTATTCCATTGATTTTTCGAAATAAACATGAGAGTTATTTTTGGTGTTTGCACCGCTGAGTATTCAGCTAGTTTTGATTTATTTATTTACTGTAAATTACTCTACTGAGATTTAACTATCTCATGAGGTTGTTTGCTCAGATGAACAAGGACAAGGGCCTAGAAGATAGCTGGGCAGAGACTTGATAGACAAACGGATGAGCAGCTTAGTTTCTAGGCTTGAATTGTAATATGTAATTAATTGTATTCATTGTTGATGATTTTATTTGTTGTTGGACTGGATTCCGTTAGATGTATTGTTGAATTGTTGACTGTTTTTATTTAGGAGACGTTCAGAATATAGGGAAAACTTTGCCAAATTTTCTGCAGGGATTAATGTATGAAATTATGAGTTTTTGATGGAATGCATGTGAATGGATGTATATGTTATTTATGGTTATTAGTTTTAGTATTCCAGAGTTTATTGTGGTGATTGCTTGTGTATTTAGTATAGCTGCAGTTGATTTATAGTTAAACGAAATTCGAATGGACGACGGAAAAGTCTATTTAGATTACGCTCAACCAGTAACGATCCCCTTACATTCTCTGAAAGGGAAAAGTGAAAAAATATTTTGAAAACCCATATGCTTCTACTACGCAGATAGAAGATAGTGTATTGTGGAATAGGGGGTCGTTACATCTTGTTCCTTCTCTTTGCCTTCACCACTGCCGCCACCGCTGAGTCTGAGCTAGTGCTTGACACAGACGGTGATGTTATGCTAAGCGGCCACACATACAATATGTTGCCCGTGCCACATATCGGCGCTGGTTTGATTCAAGCTGCTGCCATAAGGAACGAAGAAAATGACAATTGCTCACTCGCCGTCATTCAAGGAAAACCCTATACTCCTGGATGGCCTGTAACCATTTCAGCTTTTATATGGCCCATCACTGTCATCTCAACATCCATGAGAAATCATATATCATTTGCTTACATACCACCCAACGTATGCACCAAAGATTCCTACTGGATCATCCAAAGGTCAAAGTCTAACCTTAAGCTTGTGATGATTGGTGATATTAATACTGATAATTTTCATGATTCCTTGTTCCTAATCAAGCCCTATGATTCTGTCATGAAATACTACAAGCTTGTCTCCTGTAATATTCTTGATGAGCATGACTGTTCCAACATCAGAGTCCAAACAGACAACAATGGCTACAATCGACTTGTTGTCACTAATGGAGAGCCTCTAGTGTTGCAGTTTAGTAAGGTTAAGAAGGGCAGCTTTGCCTTTGAGTCTCATATGTCCATGGCGGTGTGACTGATTTGAAAGGAAGAAAGACTAAACCCAGATGCATGCTTGTTGTTTAGTTTGCTTTCCAAGATGGTTATGATAATAATAATAAATAAATAAATAAACGTATCTTCTAGTCAGAAATAATAAAATTTTGTTAAATTACAAGGATTCAATTATATATTTTTAAATTTTAGAGACCTAATTAAAAAATAAGTAAAAATATAGAGACAACAAGAATAATGTAATTATTTTTTATTCTTTTAAATTAAAAATATGGCTAAAATTGTGACCACACTCAGTCCGGCTGACATATACTTTCTTTAGTTTTATTTATTTATTTTGTCATTTCGCGAAATTGACACTTTTTTTTTCTCAAAACATATTTTTCGATTCATGGCAAAGACAAGTATTTGAGAATCTTTTGATTATTTGAAAATTTGTATAAAATACATTAATTTATTACTATCCACATAAAATACTGGACTTTCTATATCAGAATTGATAGAATATAAATGATAAAAAGTATATGAACGAACTACATTGTTGGATGGTATGTGTTAATTATTGAATTTTTTTTTTGGCCAATCGTTAATTATTGATGTTGGAAAAAGACTTCTCAATTGCAAATTAATGTGAGTGGTTTTTTTCTTTATCAACAACAAGAAAAATGGTTCATTAAAGATGTTTATCTTGTACAAATATGCATGTCATTTCTTTTAATTTTTAAAATTTCATATAAAATAATAATTATTATAATGTTAAAATAAAAAATTAAATAATAAAAAAATTATTTAATTCATTTATCACTTATAACTTTTCATTATCTTTATATTTTATCTCTTGTATCCTTATATTTTATATCATAAAATATATTATTTTGTAAAACTAAATTCAGAGTTATTATTAATATATATATATATATATATGATAAACAAGATAACATTAGACCATTTTAGAAAATATAAAAATCAAATCAAAACTTTTATGAAATTAATGAAACTAAAAATGCATTAAGACCTTAAAAAAATTATTTAAAAACAAGAAAGTAACTAAAAAAACTCATAACTTTGTTTTCTTGTTTTTCGCACAAATATTTTCCTTTAGACAAGCATTTTGAAATATTGTAAGAAATTAAACGTGAATATTTTTTTAATACATATTTAAATTTTAATTCACTAAGTTATTAATGACTAATTTTTCTGTCTAACTTAATTCACGTTAATAAGTCATAACATATATATATATATAATATCTTATTTGTATATGGTGTGAAAATATTTAATGTCATTAATTAATGGCCAACAAATTATCTCTAGAATATTATTTGCAGTAAAACATTATTTTATGCTTGAAAAGGTAAAAATATTATTAATTGGTCACGTGGACGTGGCTACTAGAAACTGAGTGTGGTGGACCAAAGAGGGTGACGCGTATGGATCTTTTAAACTGATAAAAAGAGATGAAGTTTATAAAATAAGAGTCATAAAAAAATAACACTAATAAAGACACACTGTTAAATTTATTTTTCAAAAAGTTTATCTCTCTCTTGTTTGATAGAATGATTTTTCAAGGGTGACAATAAGTCATGCATCATGGGCCATTAACTATCTTGTCGTTTGGGATTGAAGGTGATGAATCCACGCTGCACAAAATTAATGCTACGTACTGGTCCTCCATATGTGGGGACTGAAGTTTAAATTTCATTTTTTCAAAAAGAAATATGATAATAATTTGTTAAACAAATAAAATGCAGAAGTAACATATATTGAACATTTTTATTATTAAGAAAATTTAATATTTGTATATTTCATAAAAATAGAATCAGAAGGGAGAAGTATTTATTAAAAGAAGGTAACAAAAAAAAGGCTAAATTACAAAAAAACCTTATTCTCATTAACTTCAAAAGTTGACAAAAGATTTTGTAAAATTTTTAGTTTGTACATTATATACTCCTTTATTAATATTTTTATCCAAACACTTACTCAAATTTAAGAAAATTAACTTGCATAAAATTAAAAGTTTATTTGAATTGAAAATCTATTCAAATACAATCCTGATGAGGTGCAAGATCCTTTTTTGTACAGATTAGTTGTGAGGGCTCTTCAACATGCAACAATCACTAAACCAAAAATTATTTTTAGTGTTAACAAAGTATGTCAGTTTATGCACAAGCTTCTTTACAGTCATTGAAAGACAGTTAAAAGAATTTTCTAATATCTCAAGCTAACTATGAATTATGGCATGATAACACAACCTCAATCGTAGTTAGATTTTATTAGTTAAAGTGATGCAGATTGAGAAAGTGATGTCAATGATAAAAAATCTATCTCAAGTATTTATTTGTTCTTAGGTGGTAATCTCATCTCCTAGCCAGCAAAAAAATAGACCTTAGTGGCTCGATTTAGCATTGAAGTAAAATATAGAAGTTTGGCAGCTCTTGTTGTTGAACTGGTCTAGGTGTAATCTCTACTGATACAATTAGGTATTGCTAGCATGAAGAAACCATCAATCTACTATGATAACTTGAGTACACTTTTGTTGTCTCATAATCTAGTATTGCATAATAGAACTAAGCGTATAAAAACTTGACATATTTTTTTGTAAGGGAGAAGGTGTTACAAGTGAGGACATACATGCTAATCTATAACAGGCGACTGCTTCATATAATGAAGAGACAAAATGAATGCATGTTTTCTCAACTAATAAAGAATGAGGACCTGAGGTGAAAGACCTCCACTGTCCTTTTTGTACATTAAAAATTAAATCTTTAATTTTTATACTTATAAATCATTTAAAATTCCTATTTTTAACATTTTTCAATCATCTCTATAAATTGATGTCCTTGGCTCTCATTTACTTACACCAAGAACCAAACAAAAAGCAGCAAATTAAAACCTTCCATAGCAAACAAAACAATGAAGACAACTCTATTTTTTAACTATATTGTGGGCAGTGCTAAAAAAAAGTTTAATTAATGGCATTTTTTAAAATATTTTTGTAAGTAAATAATTTCTATTTAAATTTTAAAAATTAAATTACCTAACAGAACAAAATGACAACCTGTGACATTGGATACTACGTACTGCATTTACACTGTTCTGTTGTAAGTCTGGAACCTTATCCTAATTTTCATATAAACACGTGACAAATATTTTAAACAAATTTGAGTGATAGAATAGATGAAATGTTAATTATTTGAAATGTTTAACGTTAAAAAAATAACTTAGATTTTTCTATTTACAAAGGATAAAATAAACATAATTTTTTTAAACTATAAATTATATGCAAATAATCTATTTCAATTATAAAATTTGACTTAAAATTCTTTAAAAATTCACATATTGTCCAAAAAACACTTTTCTTAATTTTTTAATTCAAAATTCTAAAGGTTGATACGTCAAACTATTTAAGTGATTTTTTTTTTGCATAAACATAAAGTTTAAGAGATTTTATTCAAAAGACCTAAACTTTAATGAAATTTTTTATATTTTGATATGACTTAATTTTATTGATGTATCATTATTTTGTTAAGATTTTAAATAAAAAATTTAACTAAAATTTTTTTTGCACAAATTAAAAATTAAAAATAATTTAAAATTAATTTTTATAGTCAAAAAAAATTCTAAACCTATAATTTAAACAAATTTTCTATGTTTCAACCATTCATAAATTATGTAATTTTTTTTTCCTTTCCCAATCATGTCTATAAATTGATGCCCTTCGGTCTCATTTACTCACACCAAAAACCAAACAAAGCAAACATATTAAGTCCTTCCACAGCAACCAAAACAATGAAGACCACTCCATTATTATCACCTGCATCCCTCTTGTTCCTTGTCTTTGCCTTCACAGACGGTGATGTTATGCTAAGTCTGGGCTAGTGCTCGACACAGACGGTGATGTTATGCTAGTGCTCGTCTTGTTGTCGGAGAGCCTCTAGTGTTGCAGTTCAGCAAGGTTAAGAAGGGCAGCTTTGCCTCTGAGTCTCATATATCCATGGCGGTGTGATTGATTTGAAAGGAAGAAAGACTAAACCTAGATGGATTCTTGTTTAGTTTGCTTTCCAAGATAGTTATGATAATTATAATAATAAATAAATAAATGTGTGACACTAGTCACACGTATCTTCTAGTAAGAAATAATAAATGATAAATGCAGTACTTCGGTTTGTTTGTATTGTTTTTTACAAGTAAGCTAAAAATATTTTTTGTATTTTTAAATTTTTTATCAATTTTTAGTTTTATCTTTAAAATTTTTTTAGAATAATTTTATGTTTAAAATTTTGAATTATAATTAATTTTATCTTTTGATATAATATTATTTAAGTTAATAATAAAAAATATTACTATGATATTTAAAAATAAATCTTAAAATTATAAATAAAATTTTGACAATACGGGAACATTAAACAATAAATTTGGTGACAATTTCATTGATTGTAAAAGAGATTGTGATAAGAGGAATTTTTTTTTTCTATCTATAACATCAGCGTCACGTGAAAATATTATAGAAGTTATCGTTTCACGATTCCGAAAAGATTGTGACTCTAGAGAGTAAAATTTGGTGCTACATATGTATATGAAATGCTTCTCGCAGTGCCAATGTCTTTCATTGATCCATAAAAAATTAATTTTATGGACCAAATTTAAAATTTGTTAAATTATAAGGATTTAATTATATATTTTTAAAATTTAAATGCCTAATTAAAAAATAAGTAAAAATATAGAGACAATAAGAATAATGTAGTTATTTTTTATTCTTTTAAATTAAAAATGTTGGCTGAAATTAATTGTGACCACACTCACTCCGGCTGGCATATACTTTCTTTAGTTTTATTTATTTATTTTGTCATTTCCCGAAATTGACACGTTTTTTTTTTCTCAAAACATATTTTTGGATTCATAGCAAAGACAAGTATTTGAGAATCTTTTGATTATTTTGATTACTATCCACATAAAATACTGGACTTTCTATATCAGAATTGATAGAATATAAATGATAAAAAGATATAGGTGGTCCTTCATATGTAGTTAGACACCAAAATCTACCAAAAGTATCATTTTCGGGTCAGTCTGTATATGAACGAACTACATTGTTGGATGGTATGTGTTAATTATTGAATTTTTTTTTTCACCAATCGTTAATTATTGATGTTGGAAAAAGACTTCTCAATTGGAAATTAATGTGAGTGGTTTTTTTCTTTATCAACAACAAGAAAAATGGTTCATTAAAGATGTTTATCTTGTATAAATATGCATGTTATTTCTTTTAAGTTTTAAAATATAATACAAAATAATAATTATTATAATTTTAAAATAACAAATTAAATAACAAAAATTTATTTAATTCATTTTTCTCTTATAAATTTTTATTATTTTTATTTTTTCTCTCTCATATCCTTATATTTTATCTCATAAAATATATTATTCTGTAAAACTAAATCCAAAGTTATTATTTGAAATACTAACTATAAGATATAAAACTTGACCATTTATCATAATAGTACATAAATATCTCCAAATACAAATTCAGTGAGCAATAATCATATTAAGGCAATTAAATTATTTACAATTAATGTCTTAAGCTACATCATAGCTTCTCGATCTCTCTGTAATTTTACGTAGTAAATATAACCAATCTCAGGCTAGTTACTGGCACCATCATACCCTTGATTGCCTGAATATACAACTTAATAATATTTTGAATCTCAGTAAAGTAATATACAAAAAATTTCATTTAAAATAGATGAGTGTTCAGCTATACCCCTGTCTAAGTATAGAAAATCTCTTCCCAAACTCATTCATTAAATAAAACATGTGAATTGAAGCTTCATTTATCATAAATCAATAAATATGAGAAATCTAATAGCTATCTAGAAATCAAAAGTCAATCATTTTCTCAATCAAAGAATATAAGTGATTATGAAAAACCATCATTTTCAAATGTCTGCAGCCAATTTTTCATATCCATTGCATAACGCTCCTATGTTGCTGCAAGGATCTCAAACATCTATATATATGCATAAAATCATATAAATCAATTCACAATTCATTACTTGCTGTTTTTCAATCTCATTTTAAGATCACAGGTACAATACTCCTAGTGATTGTCATAGGACCATCCTCCATGTGACTGTTGTTATCACAGGGACCGTTTTCTCGGTGATTATCACAGGACCGTCTTCCATGTAACTGAAAACCTAACATCGAAAAGGGGCGTCCCCCATCATGTGCACATTACAAGTAAGTCTCATCTCTCTATGCTGACTATAAGGTAATATATACATATAGGTGACTAATACTTAGGATCATAGGGTTTTACTCTTAAACTAATCTATTTTTCCGTATAGACTCTCCTCCTTCACTCCTTATAGTATTTCATAGGGGTGTATTGGTTTAACGAGTAAATCCTAACATATAAAAACCATTTCAGTTTTCAAATAATGAAAGTTTAAAAAGTAAGTCTGAATATAGAATACTTGACAATCGTCCCATACCAGTCATCAAGTATACATCCTAGGTTTCGTCTATACTATAAGCATAAATTCCAATAGTCTAATCAAAACTAGTAGCAAAGAATTTTCAAATACATTTCAAACACATGCAAGTCTTTTCTTATACTTATCTAATCCAGCATACATTTCCCAGTACATGTTCACAAACATATTCACAGCAATCAATTCACATTAAATTTTTATTAAAATAAAGGGAAGTATAGATTACTCTACCTTAATTAAAATTTCCTTCACTTAACTTAAGATTCTCCTCTTTCTCCTTTGATTAACTCTTCAAGCCACTTTTGTACATTTTTATAACCAACAATCAAAACAAAAATTTATTTTCAATGCCTAAGAAATAAGTTTTCACTTTAGTACCTTATTTATCCCAAAGTTAGTATTTAGCTATAAAATTATCCAATTTACTCTATGATACTTCTAGGAGGCTAAATGAAATTGATTCATTCAAAAGTTCAGAATGTACATAGTTTACACTGCTTAAATAGAATATATCAGTCTTTTCAGTTTAGTCCCTAAACTTACATTTAAAACTTTTCTAACAATTTTGTTTCATTTTTCAATTCCATACATTTATAAGAGTCCTAATTAAGCTCAAAATTACCGAGATGCATCAAATTTTAAAATTCTACATCGTACTAAACTTTTTCAGAATTTACAATTTAGTCTTTATTTTTCAATTTATGATTTTCATCATTTTTCTTCAATCCATCCCTTCAATTCATTCCTAATAGCATCCTAGAGGCTAGAAATTACAGAAAAAATAATTAATTTAGAGTATTTAAAAATAATTATGAATTAAAATTAAATAATATATTTTTTAAAAATAAATTAAATTACCTAACAAAACATAAATGATAACTTATGATATTGGATACTGTCGTAAGTACAACACAGAATACAATAGGGTGTGTTAATCTATCATATAATTAATATAATATGTTAATTCTATTTAAAAAATAAATTAACAAAATATATTTAATTTACATCATATTGTATCAAACTTCGAACGTAACAAGTATAATTTTTTAAATGTAAAGAGAAGGCGGTTAGAGCAAATTTACTCTCTAAATTTTTAACATTAAAAAATAAATCTTTTAATTATATCACGGTAAGTATGTAAAACAAATATTTACTATATTGTCGGCCGCACTAAAAAAAGTTTAATAATTAATAGTATTTTTAAATAATTTTTAAGAAAATAATTTTTTAAAATTATAAAATATAATTTTATTATGAATTAAAATAAATTATAAATTTTTTTAAAAAATTAAATTACCTAACAAACATAATGACAACCTATGATATTTGATACTATGTAACTAGGTTTACACTGCTTTTGTGGTAGGTGATCTGAATCCTTATCCTTATTTTCATCAATACACGTGAAACATATTAGATTAAATAATTTTTTTATCAACAAATTATGAAAGTATCGATTATCATTGAATACTCAAAATAAAATAATTTTGATTTCCTAATTATAAGATTATCTTTTCATATATATATATATATATAACATTTAAGATTTTATAATTTAAAATTTAAAAATTTAAACATTTGAATTTTATATTTATAATGACAAGTATGTCTTATTCTAAAAATAAATTATGTATTTATTAGTGATAATTAAAAAAATCTTAAAATATATTAAATAGTATAATAAAATAATATTTTTAATAATATTTAATAATCTTTAACCCGTAGATGATCAACAAACCCTTATATTATCTGAATGCATAGAAAAATTTATGGATATTCTAAAAAGATTTTGGAATCACGTGAAGAGAATGAGAAATATTAAGATATAGCCACTCATTACAAGAATGAGAAGATTATCCATATATGAACATAAAATCTTAAACATTAATTTTTTGTTATTGAATGAAATTTTAATTTTGTATTTATTTTTTATATTATCTTATATTTTTATTAATTAAAGCAATTCTTATTCTTTTCAAATTTTATCGTTTATATTTGAATTCCAAATAAAATTATCCTATGCACTTAAAGCATAATTAAAACTTAAATCGAAGAAACAAAAATCTTTAAAGATTTTTGAAATTCTTAATTTGATTATTCCAAACAAAAAAGTTAAGAACAGTGAAAAAATTTTAAAACTATATCAAAAATAATTTAATAATTATTTTAGTCTCATTTAAATTCTTCTACTTACTCAATTATATTTTTAAAAAAATATTTTTATATGAGTTTTACATATAACGTTATCATTTGTAATATATATATATATGATATTTGATTAGGAAAAAAATTATATTAATTAATACAGATAAAAGACAAAATTTAAATAAAAAATAAAATTTAAATTTTATAAAAAATAAAAAAATAAAAGGTTAATTTTAGCAAAAATCTAACGTATAGCTTGCATATATAGTGACATGGAGAAACAAACATATTTATTGAAATAAACATGCCACTTCATTTCTAAATGGAACATTTGTATCATATTAACGTGTGTCCAACATATTTCCAAAGCACTTCAATTTAATTTAATTAGTTTTCTCCTTGTTAATGGGACCATTGTCATGTATATACATTAGTGTTATAATTTTAAAAAATACATATATCATATAAATAATATTTTTACTATTAAATTATTTAATAAAAATATGTATATAATTTTTACAATTTCATTTGAGGGTTTAAAAATATTTTTGCTATATATATATTTTTTAATATTTTAAAATTCTCTTATTTTAAATTAAATTTATAAAAACAATCACTTTTTCTATAGTACTACAAATTTATTAATACTATTAACGAATTTCATTTAAAATTTACTCTAATTCGCTCTTATTAAAAATGAATTTCGAGTCAACTAATTTAATTAACAATTCATTATTACTAAGAGTAAATTTATTATTTTTTACATTAAATTTATTCTTAGTAAAAACGAATTGAATTTAGTAGGCCTCAATAGTAAAATCTAGATTCTTAATTAACAATTCATATCTAGATTTGTAAAATCTATAAAAAAAGTTTCAATAGTAAAAAAAATACTCTAGAAGACTTAATGCTCATAGAAGATTGAGAAGTATGTTACTTCTCCTCTATGTATGTCTGTAAAATTTAGAATATAACCTTTTTTAATTTTTGATCTCAACATTTCAATATCTCTATATTTTGCAATAAAATAGAGATAAAAAGAAATAAAAAAAATAAGGGACTAATCTTAAATGGATTAGAGATCAATTTTTTTTCTTTCTATCTCTTATTGTAAAAAAATATACGGATATTGAAATATAGAAGGTTTGTTTCCAAATTATTTTTCTACTTTAGCCAGTGTATTTTTAAGGTATGTTATCTCTTATATGTGTTCTTTGCATTTTGTATTTGAAAAGCAGACTTATTCTGGTACAATTGTATTTTCCGCCTTATAATATCTTCAAATGGCTTTTTAGCGGCGGTTTTATCCGTTGCTAAAGTGTGTTATAATATTATTGCTGCTATAACTTTGTTTAAATAATTAATTTAAAAAATTTATAGTGGCAATAATTTTTGTTGCAAAAAACTTTGGCAATGGAAAAAATCCGCTGCTAAAACAGAAAACGCCCAGCAGACAATCCGGACGCAAATAGATTTTAGATCTTCTGCTTGGCACTCTCTGCTTGGCGTCTGCTTGACTTTTTAGTGATGGTTTTATCCGTTTAAAATAGATAGCAAGCTACTGCTACTATAGATCACAGTGACATTTACAGAGCGTAATGATAAGAAGAAAATGCAAAACGAAACCAGAAAACAATTCCTCCTCTTCGAGTCAAAAGGATGACTCCTAATGGCCTCAGCCTTCACAATTCCCCATCCCTATCCTCTCTCTTTCCACTCTTTTTATTCTCTTCATTCCACTACTTTCTCTGTAACTAACTTGCGTATTCTTGCATGCCGCCCATGACATAATCGTCAGCCTACCTCAATGGCTTCCTACTTCGATTGCCGCGGCCCAACGTTCATTCTGGACCTCCCGTTTGTGCATGGCTTTTATCGTCCATATCTTTCATTTCTTCCTCCTCTTCTCTTGCTTCACCCTGGCCTTGTTGGTTTGTATCAATACCGCCCTCTTCGAAAATAACCTTGTCCTCAAGGTTGTCATGTGGATAAGCCGCTTTTAAGATATCCCCATACACTTGATCATAGAGTACAACATCCTTTACAAAGTAACCTGCAGTGGAGCTCCCTTCACCATACATCTCTAGATATAGACAGGAAATATTAACCATGCCTCCAGGCAGAAGGCCTCTATTTATCTCTTTGTAAAACTCTTGATCACAAGGAACAAATTTACCAGTGGAAGAGTCCTTTATGTTATAGAGTGTAAGATCTATACTGAGGCTACTTCTGCTGGGACAGTCTATGCACTGGATGAAATTAACCCACATACTATCACTTACAGTATCTACCTGTAAATAATAATCCGTTGAAGGTGTTCTAATCCCAATTTTAGCATAAAAAAGCCCGAAACCATCATGGCGACGACTACCACCTAGGGAAAGGCCGACGCCGGCGAGGAAACGAAGCTGACGACGACTATCGTGAGCTTTTAGGATAGAGAGGGTACATTCTTGGCCCACGTACTTGTATTTGACGTTGAAGATGCCATGGTTGACGGAAGCAGAGGAAATCAAAAGAGAGAAGAAGAAAGAAAGAAGCAAAGAGAAGGCAATTACGATCAGTGCAGAAACCAAACCAAATTGGAAGCTGATGACTGTGATGACTATCTTCTTCTTCTTCGTCTTCATCATCATGGACTTTTTCATACCTTCTTTTGCCTTCTTATAGTAGTTAGCACACCAATACAACAATCTTGTGCCACCCTCTTTCTGCACCCACGATATGACCACGTGGTGTTGAGTGCCTCGCATTCCAAGGCTCCAATTAGGATGAAGATAAGAGGGTCTCATGCAAACGTAGGTCCACCATTCCTCACCATTCCCTGGCTGTAATCCAAAAATAATAGCCTTGACTGGATCCTCTCGATTGCTCTTAACCCATTCCTTTGTATAATGAATTTGATTAAATGCAAGAGGCTCATCGTTGGTCCCACAATAGTAAGTAGCTAAAACATGAGCATCTTGAGCGTAAACATGAGTTTCTTTGGCAGTATTGCGAACAGAATCATATTATTCGAAGTTTAGTAACTTATTCCATAGGTAATAATAAGCTTTTCTCCAGTGACTCTTTGTCTTCATAATCTCAGTTTGTTTCTCTAATTTTGGATAGTCTATTGGCCACAGATAGGGGTACCTCAGAGCAAGCATTCCATTATCCCTTCTGCAGAGATAGGGGATAATTCTATATGGCAGAATCCACTTGAAATGCTGGTTCAATGTCCCATGTTGAACTCCAAAATGGTCCTCAATTACAATATCAAATATACCAAAGCACCTCTAGTTTTCAAGTTCATTAAAATAAATCTTGCAATGGGCGGTTAGGCACATAGCATAAGAAAAACCTCCAGGATCATATATTGAAATACAAATTAATCCATGAGTCTTCCATATCTTAAACTTTTTCCCATTTAGTGAATGCATTAATCTACCATTACTCTGCACAATAGGGGTCGTTATTGTCACTAGGTTTCTTCTAAAATTAAAGGGATGAGACATGCATCTTGCAGATATTTAATAAATGGAAGAGGAATTGCATTACCCAATTACTCTAGTGGTGAAGATGGTGACTGTCGTGACGGCCATTATCGTTGGCACTTTTCAGCAATTAGTACGTCCTTTTGCTCATCTTCAACTATCTCCAATGGATTCCTTTCTTGAATTTCTTCCCTTATGCACACCGAGTCGTCACTATTGCAAGCATGCTCTGTTTTAGATGCCATAGGAAACCCCTCCTTAGCTACACTTGGTATTTCCTGTTGCGTCGGTGCAGCATCAATTTCTGAACTGGGAATTGATTTACTATCATCCAATTCTTGCCCATACTCCTCTAGGAAATATAGTTTTATCATAGACTCTATTCGCTTCACTGAATTCTTCACCTCCTGTGTCGATTCCTTGCATTCCAGTATTGACCCTTTCATGATGCTGAGTCACTCATCCATAGCGAGCTGGTTCTGTTGAAGGTTGGCTGCCAGATTGGCTATCATTTCCTTCCCTTCCCGTATGGCTTCCTCCCACTTTGAGAACCTCATTCCTTCTGCCATGACTCTGAATGAAAGCACCAATGTTAGCACTCAAGCAATGCTAACGTCACTCCAACTCAAGCTTACGATATACAAATGCAGAAAACAGTAAAATAGATAGCAAGCTACTGCTACTATAGATCATAGTAACATTTACAGAGCGTAATGATAAGAAGAAAATGCAAAATGTCGAGTTAGAAGGATGACTCCCAATGGCCACAACCTTCACAATTCCTCGTCCCCCTCCTCTCTCCTTCCACTCTTTTTATTCTCTTCATTCCCGTACCACTTTCTCCGTAACTAACTTGCGCTACTATTCTAGAAGTTGGACACCTCATCGTGGTTGTAAGTAACTTGCGTATTCTTGCATGTCGCCCATGACATAATCGTCAGCCCACCTTAATGGCTTCCTACTTCGATTGCCACGGCCCAACGTTCATTCTAGACGTTCCGTTTGTGCATGGCTTCTATCGTCCATATCCTTCATTTCTTCCTCCTCTTCTCTTGCTTCACCCTGGCCTTGTTGGTTCATATCAGCCTTTGTGCATGTTAATTTCTCAATGGAATAAAATATTTGTTTGAAAAAAAAACAACGGTGACTTGTAAAATTACTATAATTAAAACTTAGATGAAATTTTAAAATTTATAAACTATCACGTAAAATTATTATAGATACAACTACAGAAGCAGAGTTTATTCTCACTGATCGACCAGCGTTACAAATCTCGGTCACCACTGCAAACTTCGCCATTTCCGGTTAGAGATGGCAAAATTTCGCATTGCAAACCTAACCAAATTAAAAAAATATGCATGCTTTTAGAATAAATTATTAATTTATTTAAAATATGTGTCACGTGGATATATGAAGATAACTAAGGATAAGCTAAGGTTCCAGACCTATCGCAAAGCAATGGAAATTAAACCTACGCAGTGTGAGTGACAGGGTGGTCAACGGTGCTCTTGTAGTTTTTGTGCAGTACATAGTATCCAGTTTTATAGGTTATCATTTATGTTTTGTTAGGTAATTTAATTTATTTTTTTAAGAAAAATTAAATTATTTAATTTTAATGCATCATCATATTTTAAATTTTTAAAAAATTATTTACTTATAAAAATATTTAAAAAATACTATTAAACTTTTTTTTTTATACTGTGGACAATATAGTAAATATTTCTTTTTCGTACATTTTCGCTTCCTCCTTATCCTTTTTCTTTAACTCAAAGAGAATAGAATTGTTTGCCAGAAAAAAATAATTGTAAATAATAATTTTTGGGATAATTTTTCACTATTAAATTCAATAAAATGTTTTATTTTTTAATTTATAATTCAATAAGTGTGAAAAAAATTTAATTTAATCATGCAAAAGTTGAATCCTGTCAAAGATAATCTAGAAAAGAAAGAAGAGTTTGCATTGTGGTCTTCTTCGTTGATTACTACTACCGCCATGGAAGTTATTTAACTGAGAATTAGGACCACAAATTTTGAATAATGACCAATGGGCATAATTCAAAGATTTTTAACACGTGTGTGTGTGTATAGTACAATAGTAGTATAAAATTAATTAGTACAAAAAATAATAAAATGAGTATATTGATGAATTTGGATATAATAAAAATAAGGGTAATTTGGGTATTTCATGGTTTTTTTAGTTGAAATGACAAATCTGGATATAAGAAAAATTGAGTTTTTTTTTTTTGGGTGAATTTTTCTAGTCTAGATTTGCTTTGTATTATTTATAGGAAAGATTTGAGAATTTTAGATAGTCATAAGCCTCCTAAAAATATTTGATATTAAGGTCTCTAATAGATATAGATTTTTTATCCAATGAAAATTTTAATTCTAAAAGTTCTCAAATTTAAACTACAAACTTAAAATATTTCATACAATTACTATCTAACTAAATTTTTATTTTTCTACTTAAATTTTTTATTTATTTTAATTTCTAAAGTTCTGTTGCATTAAAATTAATAAAATACTAATATTAGCCCAAATTCCATAATATCCAATCCTATAACTATAAATTTGAAATTATTTTATTAATTTGTAATTTTTTCAAGTTATTAGAGGAATCAAAGCAAATGAGATGGAAAGAGGGAAAAGCGGAGGAAAAGACTCTTGAAGACCGAAATGGAGGTGAAAAATGTTGTGCATGGTGGGAATGTTGTTTTCATTCAATGGCTCAAGTGATTTTAAGGGTAAAATAGTTATTTGAGTCATTTTTTAAGAAAAGAATAATTTTGGGTCCTATCAAAATAAAATTTTTAATAAAATTTTATTAAAATTAATAAAATACTAATATTAGCCCAAATTCCATAATATCTAATCCTATAACTATAAATTTGAAATTATTTTATTAATTTGTAATTTTTTCAAGTTATTAGAGGAATCAAAGCAAATGAGATGGAAAGAGGGAAAAGCGGAGGAAAAGACTCTTGAAGACCGAAATGGAGGTGAAAAATGTTGTGCATGGTGGGAATGTTGTTTTCATTCAATGGCTCAAGTGATTTTAAGGGTAAAATAGTTATTTGAGTCATTTTTAAGAAAAGAATAATTTTGGGTCCTATCAAAATAAAATTTTTAATAAAATTTTATTAAAATTAATAAAATACTAATATTAGCCCAAATTCCATAATATCTAATCCTATAACTATAAATTTGAAATTATTTTATTAATTTGTAATTTTTTCAAGTTATTAGAGGAATCAAAGCAAATGAGATGGAAAGAGGGAAAAGCGGAGGAAAAGACTCTTGAAGACCGAAATGGAGGTGAAAAATGTTGTGCATGGTGGGAATGTTGTTTTCATTCAATGGCTCAAGTGATTTTAAGGGTAAAATAGTTATTTGAGTCATTTTTTAAGAAAAGAATAATTTTGGGTCCTATCAAAATAAAATTTTTAATAAAATTTTATTAAAATTAATAAAATACTAATATTAGCCCAAATTCCATAATATCTAATCCTATAACTATAAATTTGAAATTATTTTATTAATTTGTAATTTTTTCAAGTTATTAGAGGAATCAAATCAAATGAGATGGAAAGAGGGAAAAGCGGAGGAAAAGACTCTTGAAGACCGAAATGGAGGTGAAAAATGTTGTGCATGGTGGGAATGTTGTTTTCATTCAATGGCTCAAGTGATTTTAAGGGTAAAATAGTTATTTGAGTCATTTTTTAAGAAAAGAATAATTTTGGGTCCTATCAAAATAAAATTTTTAATAAAATTTTATTAAAATTAATAAAATACTAATATTAGCCCAAATTCCATAATATCTAATCCTATAACTATAAATTTGAAATTATTTTATTAATTTGTAATTTTTTCAAGTTATTAGAGGAATCAAAGCAAATGAGATGGAAAGAGGGAAAAGCGGAGGAAAAGACTCTTGAAGACCGAAATGGAGGTGAAAAATGTTGTGCATGGTGGGAATGTTGTTTTCATTCAATGGCTCAAGTGATTTTAAGGGTAAAATAGTTATTTGAGTCATTTTTTAAGAAAAGAATAATTTTGGGTCCTATCAAAATAAAATTTTTAATAAAATTTTATTAAAATTAATAAAATACTAATATTAGCCCAAATTCCATAATATCTAATCCTATAACTATAAATTTGAAATTATTTTATTAATTTGTAATTTTTTCAAGTTATTAGAGGAATCAAATCAAATGAGATGGAAAGAGGGAAAAGCGGAGGAAAAGACTCTTGAAGACCGAAATGGAGGTGAAAAATGTTGTGCATGGTGGGAATGTTGTTTTCATTCAATGGCTCAAGTGATTTTAAGGGTAAAATAGTTATTTGAGTCATTTTTTAAGAAAAGAATAATTTTGGGTCCTATCAAAATAAAATTTTTAATAAAATTTTATTAAAATTAATAAAATACTAATATTAGCCCAAATTCCATAATATCTAATCCTATAACTATAAATTTGAAATTATTTTATTAATTTGTAATTTTTTCAAGTTATTAGAGGAATCAAAGCAAATGAGATGGAAAGAGGGAAAAGCGGAGGAAAAGACTCTTGAAGACCGAAATGGAGGTGAAAAATGTTGTGCATGGTGGGAATGTTGTTTTCATTCAATGGCTCAAGTGATTTTAAGGGTAAAATAGTTATTTGAGTCATTTTTTAAGAAAAGAATAATTTTGGGTCCTATAAAAATAAAATTTTTAATAAAATTTTATTTAAATAAATTCATACATAAAAATAGAAGAGATTTAAAATTTTTAAATATTCCTAAATCTATTAAAAATATTTGTTATTAAGTTTTCACTAGATAAAAAATTCTTATTAGTTAAAATTTTTATTTCAAAAAATTTTTAAATTTAAATTATGAGTTCAAATTAATTCATATTGTAATAACCCAATTAAAATTAATTAAGGAATTGGGATAAAACATTTGGAAACTTTGAAATATTATTTGGAGGTGATTAAGAAAATTTTTCTGAGCTCGTAGCTTAAATTTAAGAATTTTTTGGAATAAAATTATATCTGATAGAGAAATTTTTATCTGCCTTTAGAAACTTAGTAGATAATTTTGGAAGGTTTGTGATAGTTTAAAATTTTCCAAATCCTTTCCATATCATCCTAAATTTTTGCCTGAATCAAAAAATGCATCCAAAATTTATCTAGGGCAAAGTGAGAAAAGACCAAAATATCCTTAAAAACTTTAAAACTTTATTTTTCTCCTTTTCTTCCCATTTCACTCTCTCCCCCGTCTCCCACTCTCTCTCTCGCATCTTCCTTTCTCTCACACTGCTTGCCCTTCGTCTGTCCACCAAACCACCTTTGCGTCGTAGCCCGTCACCGCCGAAAGGTGTAGCAGCTCCGCCTAACACCGCAACACATTGTCTTCAGCTCCGCTGACCACCACAGCCACCGAAAAATGGCATTTTCTCCTCTATTGCCATTCCAAGGAACAGCGTTGATTCGACCAATTTTGCGCTGTTAGACCGTCGATGATCGGTGCTTGAGCTGCCCAGCAACACCCCTAAGCTACCATTGACCTTCGCCGAGCTTCCCGTCGCAACCAATCGCTGGAAAATGCCACCAAAGGTTTAGAGACTAAATTGTAATTTTTTAAAACTTTTGGTATACATTGAAATACTCTGAATTAATTACTTTTTCTGTAATTTCTAGCTTCTATGATATTATTAGGAATGAATTGAAAGGATAGATTGGAGAAAAATGGTGAAAACAATAAATTGGAAAATAAGGACTAAATTACAAATTCTAAAAAAGTTTGGTATGAAGTAGAATTGTAGAATTTGATGCGTCTCTGTAATCCTTAGCTTAATTAGGACTCTCATTGTAATAATCGAGATTTCTTTTCCAGGTTAAAAACTGAAATTTTACGTTAAATTTTATGTAAACTGAGTCTGGCATAAATTTTGAGGTCGACGGTTGAAACCGGAAGGCGATTCAGAGTCAGAAATGCGATCTAATGAAAAGAAACGCATCCCGACGATCAGAGACTGACAGACAGAGTTCAGGACTTCGATTTCTTAGACAGAGGCCGGAACCTCTGCATGGGAACCCTTGCCAACGTCCGGATTGATGGCAACGTCCTGAAGTTCCCCCGGGTGGTCCGAGAAAAGTCAGAATCGCCCCTGGGAGCTTTAAATTCCCCGAAATCCCACCATTTCTATCAATTTTCTCTCTCTCCTCTCTCTATTTTCTCTCTCCTCTCTCTCCTCTTTCTTCCACCATGCGCCACCACCTGGGCCACTGTGGGCCACTACCTGACCTACCAACTGACACCCCTCGCCAACCTTGACTTCCAGCAGCCACTCATGGCCACCAACGACCGCCAGAGCTGCCAGAAAATGAAGCTTTTCCCCTTCGTCGCGTGAAATTTTTGCTAGCTGGGATTGCTACTGTTAGCCACCGTTGACCATCACCGCCACCACTAGCGTGTAGGCTGAGCTGCCAGCTTCCTCCCCTAGCTCGCAGCCGTTGAATGGAGCCTCTACGCGCGTAGATTGAGAGAATTTTTGTTTGACGTGTATCAATCTTCGGGGCTAGAAAACACCATCTAAACGGCCATGAACTGCCGCGCCACCACCATATTCGGATTCCTAATCTTGAGGGCTTCATTGTGGTATGATTTTTGAGGCCAACCGCATCCCTCTGCCGTGTGCCGCCGTGCACCACAGTGCGTCGCCACTGAAAAATCCAGAAAGACACCCGAGACTACCCCGGGACAGATTTCCATCATCTGACAACCTTGGTAAGGTCCAATTCACCTAAACCTAATGATTTTTTATTGAATTAGTTGCCGAATGCGAATAGGAAATAAACTAACTTAGGAAATTGTGTAATCGGACTTAGAATCATAAAACGGATGATGTAACGGGCTTAAATATTCATTTAAATGTCCAGGGAATTGATTAGGCTCGAAATCTGAGGATACGAGAAGTCCCGAATCAATTTTGGAGCAAATGGAGACCAGGTAGGATATTTTACGCTTCCCGAACGTTGAAATTGATTGTGTAGATACCTGAACGATTAGATTTAATTGCATAGATTTACGTGCTACTTTCGATAGACTAAATTGCATGCCTGTGTGCTAGGAATTCCATTTTCATGTTAGATGTTTTGTTTATCGAGTTTAGATGCCATTAGGATGGGTTTACTTAGGGTAGGGTACTTGATAGCCGGTATGGGACGGCCGTTAAGTATCCCGAGTGCAGGGAGTTTTATAATGACATTATTTTTACCAGATTTAGCCTGCACTGCGTTAGGGATCACGCGATAAATCAGGACGACCCTAAGGAAGGTTTAAGGAGTATAAAGGGGGATAGCGTACACGGGAAAATGTTGTGATTTAAGCGTAATACCCTAGAACCCTGAGGAATAGCCGACCGTGAGCATATGAGTTCGAATAGACTGTATGAGGATGAGAATTGGCATATGTGCACATGCTAGGGGATGTCCTAGATGTTGATTCTCACTTGATCCTTAAGTGAGTGATTGGTGTTACGGATCACACTCACAACATAGGCGAGATTCGGGTGATTGGTGTTACGGATCACACTCAATGATAAGAGATGAAATTTCTCTAGACGACGTGCAATTAAATAGTAGAGGATTTGTGGCCAAAACGGACTTAAATACATCGGGCATGAGATTTAACCTGATTTCGATTATCTATTTTCCAAGAAATAGATTTTTATGATTTTTGAGCATTTGCTGCGATTTCCATGTGATAAACTGATTTTTAAAGATAAGGTATTTCACGAATTTTGAACTGAGTTTGGGAAATTATTTTCGATGCTTGCACTGCTGAGTAATCAACCAGATTTTGAACTGTATTATAAATTGTAAATTATTCTACTGGGATTTTATATCTCATCAGGTTGTTTACTCAGATGAACAGGAACAGGGACCTAGACCCTAGTTGGGCAAGGCATTGGTGATAGACAAGAGAGCAGCGTAGTCTAGGCTTGAATAATGATGTATATATATGTATCTTATGGTTGTTGTTCTGTATTTTGTAATAATGATGTATTTTACTGTTGAATGGATGTAATCTGCTGTGTTAAAGACTGGTTGTACTTTTGGATCCGTTTGAAATACAGGGGAGACTCTGCCAGATTTTTGGCAGGGTTTACCACAGTAAACGTGTGTAATTAAGTTGGAATTTTCATGAATGAATTACACACGTTTACTATGCTTCAGGTAGTGGCAGCATGGAGATTGACATTGACATGCGAGATATGATAGAGTCCATACAAAGGATGGCCGATGCCATGAGGGATTAGGCCACTACTAGTGCCAACGTAATGAGGCAACAGCAAGAAGACAGGCAAACCAGGAATGATAGAGCCACCCAGAATGCAAATCTGTTGTATCAGGGATGGATAAAATTCCAGAAGGCAGGTCCATCCTCTTTTGCAGGTGCCTCCGACCTAGCCGCAGTAGAATCCTGGCTGAAGGACATGGAAAAGATCTTCATGTTGTTACAATGTGACGACAAACAGAAGGTTACATATGCAACATATATGTTGAAGGGTGAAGCAGAACAATGGTGGACAGGTGCCCAACAGTTGATGGAAAGCAGAGGTATCCCACTCACCTGGGAATCCTTCAAGGGAGTCTTCATAGAGTAATATTTCCCTGAGAGCGTCAAACAGTCAAAAGAAGCATAGTTTTTAAAGCTCACCTAGGGAGGTAGGCCATTCGAGGAGTATTTGAGACAGTTTGAAGAGCTATCCAAATATTCCACATACCTGCGGATACATTACGACGAAGCCTGGAAGGCAAAGCAGTTAGAAGAAGGCCTATACTTATCGATGAAGACGCAGCTGGCCACACTTAAGATTAGAGACTTTGCGATGCTGGTGAACAAGTGTCGGATCCTGAGTAAGAACCTGGAGCAGCGACAGGCCCAGAACATGACCCAGAGAATAGGGAATCGGCTGAGACCACCAGCCATAAATCTCAATGTGAGAGGCAGCATGTTTAAACTGCAACCAAGGTCTTTAAGCAGTAGTAAATAGTTTGACAATGCACCCTATCAGAAATGTGGGACCAGGCACCCTAATCAACCCTATTGGCATCAAGCTCCATTATAATGCTACAGGTGTGGAGGTGCGGGACATATGGCAAGATATTGTCCCTCTACCGGCAACCAGCAGACATCCGGTGGCCGAAGACTGCAGGCTCTAGGGAGAGTTTTTACTCTGGATGTAGCTAACGTCGACAGGTCATCTGGTTTGATGCAGGGTAAATGTCAAATTTATAATTTTCCTTTGATAGTATTATTTGATTCGGGTGCGACACACTCTTTTATTGCCGATGCATGTGTAGAGAAAATAAGATTACCTGTACAGACCCTGCCCTGTGATCTATATATATATCCACGCCCTTGGGAGAAGCCACTATGTCCCCACGTATATGCCTAAACTACCCCTTAACCATTGAAGATACCTTGTTTATCGTGGACTTAGTGTGTATACCCTTGATTGGGATCGACATTATTTTATGAATGGATTGGTTAACTAGGAATCGGGTCTTGTTAAACTGTTCCGAGAGGACAATCACTTACTTGGATAACGTACCTATACGTAAGAGTGATAGAGCATGTGAGATAGGTGATATGTCCCTCAATCTCTCTGAGGTAGAGTTATAGGATAGGTTAAGCCTAATTCCAATCGCTAGTGACTTTCCGAAGGTATTTCCTTTGGAAGTAAGTAAATTACCACCTCCTAGAGAGATAGAATTCACTATTGACCTGATTCCAAGCGCGGGCCCAATAGCCATGACTCCATATCGTATGGCCCCAGCGTAATTGAAGGAATTAAAGGTCCAAATTGAGGATATGTTGGAGAAGGGGTTCATTAGGCCGAGTGTATCGCCATGGGGAGCTCCGATCTTATTCGTAAAGAAGAAAGATGGGATTTTGAGATTGTGTATCGATTATCGGCAATTAAATAAGGTAACCATTAGGAATAAATACCCTTTACCACGTATTGATTATTTGTTTGATCAGTTGCAATGTGCGACTGTGTTTTCTAAGATAGACTTGAGATCAAGATACCACCAGATTAGGGTTAGAGAGGAAGACATCCCTAAGACAGCGTTTAACACAAGATACCGCCACAATGAGTTTCTAGTGATGCCGTTTGGATTGACAAATGCACCCACTGTCTTCATGGACTATATGAATAGAATCTTTAGACCCTACTTAGATCAGTTTGTAGTGGTACTCATTGATGATATCTTAGTCTGCTCCCAGACTCATGAAGAGTATGCCCAGCATCTTAGCACGGTGCTACAGATACTGGAGGAGAAGCAATTGTATGCTAAGTTAGAGAAATGTGAGTTTTGGTTAGAAGAAGTGAAATTTTTTGGACACGTGGTAAATGGGAAAGGAATAGCAGTAGACCCTAAGAAGATTGAAGCAGTGTTAGATTAGGGTCAACCTAGGATGGTCACCGAGATTAGGAGTTTCCTGGGTTTGGCCGGCTATTACAGGAAATTCATCCAAGGATTTTCTCAGATAGCCTTGCCATTAACCCGGTTAACTCGGAAAGGTATGAACTTTGAATGGAGCGAGCAGTGTGAGAATAGTTTTCAGACTTTGAAAGAGAAATTGACCACTGCTCCTGTACTAATCCTTTCGAAACCCTTAGAAACCTTCACCGTATATACAGATGCATCCCTGAAAGGCCTAGGTTGCGTCTTAATGTAGGATGGGAAAGTTGTGGCTTATGCATCACGACAATTAAAACCTGCAAAGGAGAACTACCCCACCCATGACTAAGAATTAGCTACCATCGTGTTTGCCCTAAAGATTTAGAGAAATTACCTATATGGCACAATATTTGAGATGCATAGTGATCATAAGAGCCTTAGGTATTTGTTTGATCAGAAAGAATTGAACATGAGACAACGTAGGTGGGTAGAATACCTGAAAGATTTTGATTTTAAATTGAAATATCATGCGGGGAAAGCAAATGTCATGGCAGATGCATTAAGCCGGAAGTCACTGCAGTTAGCCAGCCTGATGATTGATGAGATGAGGTTACTTGAGGATTTTAGGAATCTCAACCTCAATGTAATCTCGTTTCTGAAGAGATTAGTGATGAGTGACTTCTTGATAACCTATGAGTTGAGAGAGCAGATTAGACAGGCCCAACTCGAGGATGAATCCTTGGAAGTATACGCCAACCAACCCGATTTTGGACTAGCCCCTGATGGAGTATTAATGTTTAGAAAGAGGGTAGTGATTCTAAACCATCAGGAGCTAAAATAAAAAGTGCTAGCAGAGGCCCATATAAGCTATTATACTATTCACCTAGGTATTTTCAAGATGTATCAGGATCTAAAGAGGAACTTTTGGTGGCATGGTATGCGGAAAGACATCACGAACTACGTGAATGCCTGTTTGACTTGTCAACAGGTTAAGATAGAACATCAGAAACCCGCAGGGCTACTGAAACCATTAGAAATATCGAAAAGAAAATGGGATCAAATAACCATGGATTTCGTGGTAGGATTACCTAGGACACCAGCTGGATTTAATGCCATTTGGGTGATAATGGATAAATTGACCAAGTCTGCTCACTTTTTGCCTGTTAAGATGCGATACTCTATGGAGAAACTAGCCGAAGTATACCTTAGGGAAATCTTAAGATTACATGGAATACCATCAGGTATAGTATCCGATCGAGAACTTAGGTTTACTTTGAGATTTTGGCAATCCCTACAATAAGCCTTAGGAACCCAGCTTAAGTTTAGCATAGCCTATCATCCTTAGACTGACGGGCAGTCTGAGAGGACTATCCAAACCTTAGAAGATATGTTGAGGGCTTGTGTGCTAGAACAGAAAGGGAGTTAGGATAAACACCTATCGTTGATAGAGTTTGCATACAATAATAGTTATCACTCTACCATCGGTATGGCACCTTATGAGGCTCTGTATGGGAAGAGTTGTAAATCACCCTTGAGTTGGGTAGAAATGGGGGAGAGTACCCTGTTGGGACCTGAGATTGTACAAGAACCACTGATCAGATTAAAATGATCAGGGAAAAGATGAGGGTTGCCCAACAGAGATAGAAAGCATATGCAAATAAAAGAAGAAGACCTTTAGAATTCAATGAGGGAAAGCATATGTTCCTAAGAGTGTCCCCCACTACGGGTATTGGTAGACAGGTAAGAACCAAGAAACTAAGCCCTAGATTTCTAGGACCATTCCAAATCCTACAAAGGGTCGGTCTCGTTGCTTACCAGATTTCTTTACCTCCCCATTTGTCCAACCTACATGATGTCTTTCACGTCTCTCAACTTCGTAAATATATCCCAAACCTCGCGCATATATTGGGGAATTAACCAATAATATTAGAGGAAAATTTGACTTATGAATATACTCCTGTACAAATTCTTGACTTTAAGACTAAGCAACTCCGAAGCAAAATAATCCCTTTAGTTAAGGTACTTTGACAGGATGTAGTGTCACAGGAGATGACGTGGGAGAAGGAAGACGAGATGAGGCAACGATACCCAGAGTTGTTCACAGGTATGAATTTTGGGGATAAAATTTCTTTTAATGGGGGAGAATGTAATAACTGAGATTTCTTTTACAAGTTAAAGACTGAAATTTTACGTTAAATTTTATGTAAATTGAGTCTGGCATAAATTTCGAGGTCGACGGTTGAAATCGGAAGGCGGTTTAGAGTCAGAAACGTGATCTAATGAAAAGAAACGCAACCCGATGATTAGAAATTGACAGACAAAGTTTAGGACTTCGGTTTCTCAGACGGAGGCTAGAACCTTTGCATGGGAACCTGTGCCAACGTCCAAATTTATGGCAACGTCCTGAAGTTCCCCCGGGTGGTCCGAGAAAAGTCAAAATCGCCCCCGGGAGCTTTAAATTCCCCAAAATCACACAATTTCTATCAATTCTCTCTCCCTCTCCTCCTTTCTCCACCGTGCGCCACCACCTGGTCCACCGTGGGCCACCACCTAACCTATCAACCGACACCCCTCACCATCCTCAACTTTCAACAGCCACCCATGGCTACTAACGGCTGCCAGAGTCGCCAAAAAATAAAGCTTTTCGCCTCCGTCACGTGGAATTTTTACCAGCTGGGATCATCGCTGTTAGCCACCGTTGACCGTCACTGCCACCACCAACGTGTAGGCTGAGCTGCCAGCTTCCTCCCCCAGCTCGCAGCCATTGAACGGAGCCTCCACGTGTGCAGATCGAGAGAATTTTTATCCGCCATACGTCGATCTTTGGGGCCAAAAAATGCCATCTAAACGGCCATGAACCGCCGCGCCACCACCATATTCGGACTCCTCATCTTGAGGGCTTCACCGTGGTGTGATTTTTGAGGCTAACCACACCCCTTCGCCATGCGCCGCCGTGCACCACCATGCGCCGCCATCGGAGAATCCAAAAAGACACCTGAGAGATACCCGAGACTGCCTCGGGATAGATTTCCATCATCCGGCAACCCCAATAAGGTCTGATTCACCTAAACCTAATGATTTTTTTATTGAATTAGCTGCTGAATGCGAATAGGAAATAAACTAACTTAGAAAATTGTGTAATCGGACTTAGAATCGTAAAACAGATGACGTAACGAGCTTAAATCTTCATTTAAATGTCCAGGGAATTGATTAGGCTTGAAATCTGAGGATACGAGAAGTCCCAAATAGATTTTGAAGCAAACGGAGACCAGGTAGGATAATTTACGCTTCCCGAACATTGAAATTGATTATGTAGATACCTGAACAATTAGATTTAATTGCATAGATTTACGTGCTACTTTCGATGGACTAAATTGCATGCCTGTGTGTTGGGAATTCCATTTGCATGTTAGATGTTTTGTTTATCGAGTTTAGATGCCATTAGACGGGTTTACTTAGGGTAGGGTACTTGATAGCCGGTATGGGACGACCGTTAAGTATCCCGAGTGCAGGGAGTTTTATAATGACATTGTTTTTACCAAATTTAGCCTACACTGCGTTAGGGATCACGCGATAAATCAAGACGACCCTAAGAAAGGTTTAAGGAGTATAAGGGGGGAAAGCCTACACGGGGAAACGTTGTGATTTAGGCGTAATACCTTAGAACCCTGAGGAATAGCCGACTGTGAGCATATGAGTTCGAATAGACTGTATGAGGATGAGAATTTGTGTATGTGCACATGCTAGGGGACGCCCTAGATGTTGATTCTCACCTGGTCCTTGAGTGAGTGATTGGTGTTACGGATCACACTCACAACATAGGCGAGATTCGGGTGATTGGTGTTATGGATCACACCCAATGATAAGAGATGAAATTTCTCTAAACGACGTGTAATTGGATTTCATATAAATAGGAACAGGGACTTAGACGCTAGCTGGGCAAGGCATTGGTGATAGACAAGAGAGTAGCGTAGTCTAGGCTTGAATAATGATGTATATATATGTATCCTGTGATTGTTGTTTTGTATTTTGTAATAATGATGATGTATTTTACTGTTGAATGGATGTAATCTACTATGTTAATGACTGGTTGTACTTTTGGATACGTTCAAAATACAGGGAAGACTCTGTCGAATTTTTGGTAGGGTTTACTATAGTAAATGTGTGTAATTAAGTTAGAATTTGCATGAATGAATTGTACATTGTATGTATGGACTTTAGTTTATCATTCCAGAGTATTTTGTAATGACGGTATGTGTAATTTGTATAGCTGCATGTGAATTAGCGTTGAATGAAATCTGAATGGATGACGGAATGTCTATTTGGGTTATGCTCAACTAGTAGCGATCCCCTGACATTCCCACATCAGGAATAACTATTTCTAAAACCCATATACTTCCTTTAGGTAGATAGAGGATAGTATATTGTGGATTAGGGGGTCGTTACACTCATGAATGTATGAAATTAGAAAATGGAAGAAAATTGTTGGAAAAGTTTTAATTTCAAGTTTAGGGACTAAATTGAAAAGACTGATATATTCTGTTTAATCAGTATAAACCATGTACATTCTAAACTTTTGAGTGAATCAAGTTTATTTAACCTCTTAGAAACATCATAGAGTAAATTGGATAATTTTATAGTTAAATACCAACTTTGAGATAAATAAGGGACTAAAGTGCAAACTTATTTTTTTTAGGCATAAAAAATAAGTTTTAGTTCTGAATGTTGGTTACAAAATGTACAGAGGTGGCTTGAAGAGTTAATCAAAGGAAAAAGCAGAAGAATCTTAAGTTAAGTGAAGGAAATTCCAATTAAGGTAGAGGAATCTACACTCCCCTTTGTTTTTATAAACATTTAATGTGAAGTCATTGTTGTGATTGTGTTTGTGAACATATACTGGGAAATATGTGCTAGATTAGATGAGTATAAGAAAAGACCTGCATGTGTTTGAAATGTATGTTTGAAATGTATTTGAAAATTCTTTGCTGCTTATTTTGATTGGACTATTGAAATTGTATGCTTATAGTACGGACGAAACCTGATATGAATACTTGGTAATTGGTATGAGACGGTTGTCAAGTATTCCATATTCAGACCTACTTTCTTAAAATTCTATTATTTTAACACTGAATTGGTCTTTATATGTTAGGGTTTACCTGTTAAACCAATACACCCCTATGAAAGACTATAAGGAGTAAAGGAGGAGAATCTATACAGGAGAATGGAATGGTTTAAGAGTAAAGCCCTATGATCCTAAGTATTAGTCACCTATATGTATACGTTACCTTATAGTCGACATAGAGAAATGAGACATACTTGTAATATGTATATGATGGGGGACGCCCCTTATTGATAATAGGTTCTCAGTCATAAGGAGGACAGTCTTGTGACAATCATCGGGACGGTTCCTGTGATAGCAACAATCTCAGTCACATAGAGGATGATCCTGTGACAATCACCGAGAGGACGGTCCTCGTGATCTTAAAATGAGATTGGAAAACTACAAGAAATGAATTTTGAATTGATTTATATGATTTTATGTATATACGTACAGATGATTGAAATCCTTGCAGTAACGTAATAGCGTTATGCAATGGATATGAAAATTTGGCTGCAAGTATTTTGAAAAATGATGGTTTTTCATCAATACTTATACTCTTTGACTGAGGAAATGATTTTGATTAGGAGTTCTGAATAACCACTATATTTTCCATGTTTATTGATTTTTGATAAATGAAGTTTCAATTCACATGTTTTAATAATGAATGAGTTTGGGAAGAGATTTTCTATACCCAGACGAGGGTATAGCTGAACACTCAACTGTTTTGAATAAAAAAAAAATTGTATATTACTCTACTAGGATTCAAAATCTCATTAAGTTGTGTGTTCAGTCAATCAAGGGTGTGATGACGCTAGAAATTAGCCTGGGATTGAACGTATTTACTATGTAGAATTGCAGAAATATCGAGAAGCTATGTTGTATCTTATGATATTAATTGTAAATGGCTTAATGGCCTTAATATGGCATTTATTAATCACTGAATTTATACTTGGAGATATTTATGTACTATTGTAGTAAATGGTTGTTTTATATCCTGTAATTAGTATCTCAAATGTAATGTATAAATGGTAATTTAGATGTATATTCCAGAGTATGTTGATGACTGTATTGTTATGATGATTTGAGGTATCAGATAAGCTGTGCAGCTATAGGGTTGAATGAAATCTGAATAGAGATAGTTATTTGGGTTACACTTAACTAGTAACGGCCCCGATCGATGCATATTTAAAAGGAAAAATTTTTTATAACATTTCACGCTTCCTAAATTACATGCTATGGTAAGGGGGTCGTTACATGTATAATTACTATTTAACTAAAATTTGATTTTTACTTAAATTTTGTATTTATTAAAATTCATAAAGTTGTTTAGTATTAAAACTAATAAAATCTTGATATTAGTCCAAAATTTTTATTTTTTCTCTACAAATATTTTTAATTTATTTACTTATAATATCTAATCAAATTGGACCTTTTGTATTCAATACGTCTTTGCTTTTATGGATGAAGAAATAAACTTTCTTAAGTGAATGGTTAATTAAATGTGTTTTTAAAGAAAATATAAGAAATAGACGGACAAAGCATCAAAGTTTAATTACTCTCAGCTATGTGAGGATATGGGAGAAAAAAATAAAAATAATAAAAATTTATAAAAATTGAATGAATTAAATAATTTTTTATTATTTAATTTAATATTTTAAAATATAATAATTATTTTTTCTTATATTTTAAAACTTATGTATACAAAGCCTCTAATATTATATATACCCTATGTGTGATTACACATGGACTAGCATTGAGTAACCGATGCTAATTGGGGTTAATACCTAAAAAAATATAAGACTAAAGGCATAGCTGTTAAACTAAGGTTCGAAAGAGTTCATCTAATTTTTAAAATAATAATAACATCAATAATAAAATTTCATGTAAATAGTATAGACTCAACAATAATCTTTCATAAATAATAAACTCATATAAATCAATATTTTTTTTCAGAATTTTTACATTAGTTCAATTTCAAAGATATAATAGCTGATTTAAATTTGTTGTCAGTATAAAACATTCTTAGAATAAAAAGTAATTTCAACTTAAATGATCAAAGCCAAGGTTTTGTTTTGACACAAAATATAATATATTCAAAATACAATTAAAATATAGAATTCAAATTGAAAAAAAATTTGAAAGAGATAAAACTGAAACGAGATTCATCAATGGCATAATATAAAGAAAGAAATGTGTATTGCAACAATTTTATCTACTTACAGTGATGCGGAACAAGCATTTTGAAGTTGAATTCCTAAGAGTGGAGGATGCTTTCAAATACCTGTAAGCATAATATTCTGCTTATTATTGAAAAAGCTTGTTTACTAAAAATATATTAATAAACATAATTATGTTCATTAATCTAATAATAAATTTTATTTTATTACTGGACTTTTTATATCAGAATTGATAGAACATAATTGGTATAAAGATATAGATGGTCCCTCTGTAACATCCCAATCTCATAGTCATTTTCTTAATAAATGTATATCAATTTCAGTAAAAACTCTCTGGATATAAGATTGGTATGTTATCATTACTCTTTATCCTTGTTATTTACCTGAGAAAAAATTTTAATTTGTATTTTCTTGTTTGATTAGATTTGGGATCCATTACTCAAGTATTTTACTCATACAATACACAGCAAAAGTTTACATAAATATTAATATTATTTAATTGCAACGCAGCAAGTAAAAACTCACTTCTTTTCCATTTATATTTATATTTATCTATATTTATAGCATCATATATATATTTCAGGATATGTGTAGTTCTCTCTGTCTCTTAGAGTAAGGAGGCAACAAACCTGTCACTTAGACCCTTTTTCAAAATTACCTACTAGTAATTACAACTTTTACATATCTGGCTATATATGCCCGTATCACTATATACATCTAAAAATATTTATCCTAATTCTATTTTTAAAATATAAATTAAATGTTTCTAAAAATGGGACTTCTAATAACACTACGTCCACTTTGAACCACACCATATACCTAGGCATCTAATACACACCAAATACAATCATCAGAATATTTTCTCAATAGTTAAGTAATCTAATTATTTTATAAAACATATGGTATGTACCACCGTATTAATATGGAAAATGTCTCTACCTTCTTCCCTTGAATCATTTTAATTCTAAAGAAATGCAATGCACATGTGTATCCTCCAAAATTCCCTTGAGGTCGACCTCAAGCAGCCACCCACGGCCACCAACGACCGCTAGAGTTGCCGAAAAATGCAGTTTCTTTCCCTCCATCGCAAAAATCATGCGATGCCGTGATCTCTGTCATCAGCCACCGTTGACCGTCACTGCCACCACTTGTGTGTAGGTCGAGCTGCCAGCTTCCTCCCCTAGCTCGCAGCCGCCGAATAGAGCCTCCCCGTACGCAGATCGAGAGAATTTCTTTCCATTGTGCGTTGATCTTCAGGGCCAGAAAATGTCATCCAAAAGGTTGTGAACCGCCGCACCACCACCAGATTCGGACTCCTCATCTTGAGGGCTTCACCGTGGTGTAATTTTTGAGGCCAACTGCACCTCTCCGCCGTAGGTCGCTGTGCGCCACCATGCACTACTGTCGGAGAAGCCAGAAAGACACCTGAGACTGCCCCGGAACAGATTTCCATCATCCGACAACCCCGGTAAGGTCTGATTCACCTAAACCTAATGAATTTTGATTAAATTAGTTGTCGAACGCGAATAGGAAATAAAATGACTTAGGAAATTGTGTAATCGGACTTAGAATCGTAAAACGGATGATATAACGAGCTTAAATATTCATTTAAATGTCCATGGAATTGATTAGGCTCGAAATCTGAGGATACAAGAAGTCTCGGATCGATTTTGGAGCAAACGGAGACTAAGTAAGATAATTTACACTTCCCGAACGTTAGAATTGATTATGTTGATACCTGAACGCTTAGATTTAATTGTATAGATTTACGTGCTACTTTCAATGGACTAAATTGCATGCCTGTGTGCTAAAAACCCCATTTACATGTTAGATGAATTGTTTATCGAGTTTAGATGCCATTAGGACGGGTTTACTTAGGGTAGGGTACTTAATAGCCGGTATGGGATTGCCGTTAAGTATCCCGAATGCAGGGGATTTCATGAATACATTATTTTTAAACAGATTTAGCCTGCATTGTGTTAAGGATCATGCAATAAATCATGGCGACCCTAAGAAAGGTTTAAGGAGTATAAGGGGGGATAGCCTACAGGGAAAAATGTTGTGATTTAGGCGTAATACCCTAGAACCCTGAGGAATAGCCAACCGTGTGCATATGAGTTCGAATAGACTGTATGAGGATGAGAATTGGCGTATGTGCACATGCTAGGGGACGCCCTAGATATTGATTCTCACCCGGTCCTTGAGTGAGTGATTGGTGTTATGGATCACACTCACAACATAGGCGAGATTTGGGTGATTAGTGTTACGGATCACACCCAATGACAGAGATGGAATTTCTCTAGATGACGTGCAATTGGATGATTTTAGATACAATCACTGATGATTTGTGACCAGTACGGATTTAGATACATCGGGCATAGGTTTTGATTCGCTTTTGATTACTGATTTTCAAAGAAACAAATTTTTGATGATTTTTAGAACTTGCCATGATTTTCATGTGATAAACTGATTTATAAAGATAAGGTATTTCACAAATTTTGAAATGAATAAGGGAAGTTATTTTCGGTGCTTGCATCGCTAAGTAATCAACTAGATTTTGAACTGTATTATGAATTGTAAATTATTCTACTGGGATTTCAATATCTCACCAGGTTGTTTGCTCAGATGAATAGGAACAGGGACCTAGACGTTAGTGGGGCAAGGCATTAATGCTAGATAGGAAAGCAGCGTAGTCTAGGCTTGAATTGTACTGTATATATATACCGATGATGTTTATGTTGAATTCTGTAATTTCTGCTTTCCTTTGTTGTTGGACTGGCTGTAAATTTCTGATTTGGATGATTGTTGTACTTTGGGATATATTCGAGATACAGGGGAGACTCTGCCGAATTTTTAGTAGGGTTTATCGTTGTAAATGTATGTAATTAAGTTAGAATTTGCCTGAATGGATTGTATGATGCATGTATAGACTTTAGTTTATCATTCCAGAGTACCTTGTGATGAATGCATGAAAAATTAGTATAGCTGCATGTGAATTGGGGTTAAACAGAATCTGAATGAACGACGGAATGTCTATTTGGGTTACGCTCAACTGGTAGCGATCCCCTGACATTCCCATATCAGGAATAACTAT
Organism: Senna siamea; assembly: GCA_031216115.1. Taxonomy (NCBI): domain Eukaryota; kingdom Viridiplantae; phylum Streptophyta; class Magnoliopsida; order Fabales; family Fabaceae; genus Senna; species Senna siamea. The sequence goes on along the minus strand of CM062354.1, from coordinate 30,662,731 downwards.
TTCTAAAACCCATATGCTTCCACTAGGCAAATAGAGGATAGTATATTGTAGATTAGGGGGTCATTACAATTATGGTATCAGAGCCCAATTTGTCGGATTGTTTGGTTTAGTGGGCTAGGGACCTTGAATCTTTAGGCTTGCAGCTTTAGGGTTTTAATCAACTTAACTCTAGAATGTTAGGACCTGATCTCAAACCAATAAGTAATGGAATGAATTTAATGTCTTTCTTTTAATTGTTGCTGTTAAAACTAATCTGTTTACTTTCTGTGTCAGATAAGTATGGCAGAACCTAGCAGGGATAGCACCCATAGGAGCCAGGGCACTTCAGGTATTGGCAGCATGGAGACCGACGTTGACATGCGAGATTGATAGAGTCCATACGGAGAATGGCCGATGCCATGAGGGATCAAGCCACTACTAGTGCCAACGTGATGAGGCAGCAGCAGGAGGATAGGCAAACAAGGAACGACAAAGCCACCCAAAATACTAATCCGCTATATCAGGGATGGATAGAATTTTAAAGAGCAGGTCCATCCTCGTTTGCAAGTTCCTCTAATCCAGCCGCGGTAGAAGCCTGGCTGAAAGACATGGAGAAGATCTTCAGGTTGTTGCAATGTGAGGATGAATAGAAGGTTACATATGCAACATATATGTTGAAGGGTAAAGCAGAACAATGGTGGACAGGTGCCCAACAGTTGATGGAAAGCAGGGGTATCCTGCTCACCTGGGAATCCTTCAAGGGAGTTTTGATAGAGCAATACTTCCCTGAGAGTGTCAAACAGTCAAAGAAAGCATAGTTCTTAAAGCTCACCCAGGGAGGCAGGCCATTCGAGGAGTATTTGAGACAGTTTGAAGAGCTATCTAGATATTCCACATACTTGCGGATGCACTATAATGAAGCCTGGAAGGCAAAGCAACTAGAAGAGGGTCTAGACTTACCGATGAAGACTCAGCTAGCCCCACTTGAGATCAGAGACTTTGCGATGCTAGTGAATAAGTGTCGGATCCTGAGTAAGAACCTGGAGTAGAGACAGGCCCAGAACATGACCTAGAGAACAGGGAACCGGCCGAGATCACCAGCCAAGAATCTCAATGTGAGAGGTGGCATGTTTAAACCGCAACCAGGGTCTTCAATCGACAGTAAACGGTCTGATAATGCACCTTGTTAGAAATGTGGGACCAAGCACCCTAATCAACCCTGTTGGTATCAAACTCCATTACAATGTTATAGGTGTGGAGGTACGGGACACATGGCAAGGTACTGCCCTTCTAGCGGGAACCAGCAAAAATCCTGTGGACGAAGACCGCAGGCTCCAGGGAGAGTTTTCACTCTGGATGCAGCTAACGTTGACAGATCATCAGGTTTGATGCACGATAGAGGTAAAATTTATAATTTTCCTTTGATAGTATTATTTGATTCGGGTGCGACACACTCCTTTATTGCCGATGCATGCGTAGAGAAAATAAAATTACCTGTACAGACCCTGCCCTCTGATCTATATATATCTACACCATTGGAAGAAGCCACTATATCCCCACATATATGCCTAAACTGCCCCTTAACCATTGAGGATACCTTGTTTATCGTTGACCTAGTGTGTATACCCTTGACTCAGATCGACATCATTTTAGGAATGGATTGGTTAACTAAGAATCAGGTCTTATTAGACTGTTCTGAGAGGACAATCACTTACTTAGATAACGTGCCTTTGCGTGGGAGTGACAGAGCTTGTGAGATAGGTGATGTGTCCCTCAATCTCTTTGAGGTAGAGTTACAGGATAGGTTAAGCCTAATCCCAATTGCTAGTGACTTTCCAGAGGTATTTCCTTTGGAAGTAAGTAAACTGCCACCTCCTAGAGAGATAAAATTCACTATTGACCTAATTCTGGGCACAGGCCCAATAGCCATGACTCCATACTGAATGGCCCTAACGGAATTGAGGGAATTAAAGGTCCAAATTAAGGATATGTTGGAGAAAGGGTTCATTCAGCCGAGTGTATCACCATGTGGAGCTTCGGTCTTATTCGTAAAAAATAAAGACGAGAGTTTGAGATTGTGTATCGATTATCGACAACTAAAAAAGGTGACCATTAGAAACAAATACCCTTTACCATGTATTGACTAGGAACCCATGCCAACATCCGGATGGAAGACGACATCCTGAAGTTTCCCCGGGTGGCTCGGGAAAAGTCAAAATACCCCCGAGATCTTTAAATTCTCCGGAACCCCGTCATTTTTACCATTTTTCTCTATTTCCTCACTTTATTTTCTCTCTCCTCTCTCGCTTCCTTCCTCTACCGTGGGCCACCACCTAACCCATCAATCGACACACCTCGCCACCCTTGACCTCAAGTAGCCACCCACAGCCACCAACGGCCGCTAGAGTCGCCAAAAAACGCAGTTTCTTTCCCTCCATTGAGAAAATCGTGCGACGCTGTGATCTCTGCCGTCAGTCACTGTTGACTATCACCGCCACCACCAACGTTTAGGCCGAACTGCCAGCTTCCTGCCCTAGCTCGTAGCCGCCGAAAGGAGCCTCTACGCACGTGGATCTAGAGAATTTTTATCTGTCGTGCGTTGATCTTCAGGGCTGGAAAATGCCGTCCAAACGATCGTGAACCGCAGCACCACCACCAGATTTAGACTCCCCATCTTGAGGGCTTCACCGTGGTGTAATTTTATAAGCTAACCACACCTCTCCACCGTGTGTCTCCATACACCGCCGTGTGCCGCCATGTGACACAGCCGGAGAAGCCAGAAAGATACCCGAAACTGCCTCAAAATAGATTTCCATCATCTGACAACCCTGGTAAGGTCCGATTCTCCTAAACCTAATGAATTTTGATTGAATTAGCTGCCGAACGCGAATAGGAAATAAACTGACTTAGGAAATTCTGTAATTAGACTTAGGATCGTAAAACGGATGACGTAATGAGCTTAAATATTTATTTAAATCTCCAGGGAACTGATTAAGCTTGAAATCCAAGGATACAAGAAGACTCAGGTCGATTTTGGAGCAAACAGAGACTAGGTAGGATAATTTACGCTTCTCGAACGTTAGAATTGATTATGTGGATACCTAAACGCTTAGATTTAATTGCATAGATTTACATGCTGCTTTCAATGGACTAAATTGCATGCCTGTGTGCTGAAAACCCCATTTTCATGTTAGATGAATTTCTTATCAAGTTTAGATGCCATTAGGACAGATTTACTTAGGGTAAGGTACTTAATAGCCGGTATAGGACGGCTATTAAGTATCCCGAATGCAGGAGATTTCATGAATACATTATTTTTAAATAGATTTAGCCTGCATTGTGTTAGGGATCACGCAATAAATCAGGGCGATCCTAAGAAAGGTTTAAAGAGTATAAGGGGGGATAGCCTACAAGGAAAAATGTTGTGATTTAGGCGTAATACCTTAGAACCCTGAGGAATAGCCAACCGTGTGCATATGAGTTTGAATAGACTGTATGAGGATGAGAATTGACATATGTGCACATGTTAGGGGACGCCCTAGATATTGATTCTCACCTGGTCCTTGAGTGAGTGATTAGTGTTACGGATCACATTCACAACATAGGCGAGATTCGGGTGATTGGTGTTATGGATCTCACCCAATGACAGGAGATGGAATTTCTCCAGATGACGTGCAATTGGATGATTTTAGATACGGTCGCTGATGATTTGTGGCCAGAACAGATTTAGATGCACTGGGCATGGGTTTTGATTCGCTTTTGATTACTAATTTTCAAAGAAATAGATTTTTGATGATTTTTATACCTTGCCATGATTTTCATGCGATAAACTAATTTATAAAGATAAGGTATTTCACGGATTTTGAAATGAATACAAGAAGTTATTTTCGGTGCTTGCACCGCTGAGTAATCAACCAGATTTTGAACTGTATTATGAATTGTAAATTATTCTACTGAGATTTCAATATCTCACCAGGTTGTTTGCTCAGATGAACAGGAACAGGGACCTAGACGTTAGCGGGTTAAGGCATTAATGCTAGACAGGAAAGCAGCGTAATCTAGGCTTGAATTGTACTGTATATATATACTGATGATGTTTATGTTGAATTCTGTAATTTCTTCTTTCCTTTGTTGTTGGATTGGCTGTAAATTTTTTATTTGGATGACTGTTATACTTTAGGATATATTCGAGATACAGGGGAGACTCTGCCAGATTTTTGGTAGGGTTTATCGTTGTAAATGTATGTAATTAAGTTGGAATTTGCCTGAATGGATTGTATGATGCATGTACAGACTTTAGTTTATCATTCCAGAGTACCTTGTGATGAATGCATGAAAAATTAGTATAGCTGCATGTGAATTAGGGTTGAACAAAATCTGAATAGACGACAGAATGTCTATTTGGGTTACGCTCAACTGGTAGCGATCCCCTGACATTCCCATATCGGGAATAACTATTTCTAAAACCCATATGCTTCCGCTAGGCAGATAGATGATAGTATATTATGGATTAGGGGGTTGTTACACTGTTGCATTTTTCCCTTCCATCGAAAATCCAAACCTCAATGTCAATATCTGTATTTTGCATCATTTAGCTGCCAGTGAGCCTCGATTCTAGTCCCTTGGTCGACGCCGATGCTACCTGTAACCTCCACTAAGCATCTCGCCGCTGTTAGCCATTGTAAAGCGCTAGAAAAGTAAGAGGGACTAAACTAAAAATTTTGAAATTTTTTTGTTTGAATTGGAATTTTAATTTTTTTTATGCATTTCTATAATCATTTTAGTCTTTCATAGATTCTCCTTCTTAATTTATTCTCTTATAATTTAATTTATTATCAATTTGGTTCCTTAGTCTGAATATCATCTAAATAAGTAATAATTATAATTATTTGGACTTTTGATGTTAGTTAGACAATGTTAAATGTCAGCTCTAATCTAATTTTTTTTTCTCAATTAAGCAACGTTTGATGTTAACGAATGGACAGTGTTTAGTATTGATGACCAGATGCAATGTTTTGACCAATTGAAAAAGAAATAAGTAGAGAAAAATTGAATCACAATTAATTTTTAACATTGTTCAGTCAATATTAAATATTTAAGTCATAAGAATTATAATTTATTTAAACGATATTTAAATAAAATGAGAAAATTAATAACAGATCAAATTATAAAGTATCAAATTAACAACAAAAATCTGAGGACCCAAATTTAAAAAAATCATCTATGAGAAACCAATAATGTTGTTTTAGTCTTTTAACTCTCCACTTTTTTGTTGTAATTAACTTCTCTTTTCTGTTTCTTCTGCTCATATCACAAGATATTTTCACAATCGATAAATGATAGCAATCGGTAAGGAAAAGTGTTTTGTGCCAATTAAGAATATGATAGCAATCGATATCTCATACGTATTTTCCATTTCTTGCTTCTTGTTGACTTGTGTTACATGTCGATGATTAGGTTGTTTGCATTGTGTCGTATATACGAATAATATGTTGCTATATGCTATGGACTGAGATAGAAATTTAGTTATGCATATATAGACTTTAACATTGTTTATTATATACCTTCAATCTTTATCTTTGCATTAGTCCCCTAAATGCCATCCTTAACGTTAGTCAATTCAGTCTTTAAATTTTAATTTTAGAAGCATTTCTTTTAATTTTTATATTTATAAATGATTTAAGGTTTCTTTTTTTAACAGTTTCCAATCATCTTTATAAACCAAAACGGCAAATTGAAACCTTCCATAGCAAACAAAATGATGAAGACCACTCTATTTTAATTATAATATCAGAGTAAGTACGTAAAAGAAATATTTACTATATTTTTGGTAATACTAAAAAATTTTTAATAGTATTTTTAAATATTTTTTGAAGAAAATAACTTTTTTAAGATTTTAAAATATAATTTTATTTTGAATTAAAATTAAATTAAAATTTTTTTAAAAGAAATTAAATTACCTTACAAAACATAACGATAACCCATGATATTGGATACCATGCCGGTTTGCCTTTGGATCCGCTGCAATAACCTTTGCTGCCCTGCCATTACTTTTAGCATCGGTTTTTTGCGTTGCTAAAGTGTTTTTAATATTATTGCGACGGAAAATATTGATGCTATAACTTTTGTTTAAATAATTAATTATAGCAGCAATAATTTTCGTTGCAATAATATTTAGCAACGCAAAAAACCGCCGCTAAAAGTAATGGCAGGGTATTCGCAGAAAAAGCAATCCTGGCGGTAGGTGATCCGAAACGTTATCCTTATTTTCATATATACACGTGGGACCTTTTTTTCAAATCAAAATTTAAAGTATTTTCAACTCACTTTAAATTTAGAACTAATTTTTATTTGGTCAAGAAAATTATGAAAAAATCTTTTTAATAAGTCACTTTCATTTTAACCGATTTGTTAGTTCCACATGACACATTTTGTAATAAATTAAAAAAATTAATAATTTAATAGATATATATATATATATATGTGGTACGTCTCAAAGCTTATCCTAATCTTCATATATCCACGTGACACATTGCAAATAAAGGTGTCTTCTCTTTCTTTTACTTTAAAAGTTTATATTTTTTAATTAAAATATTAAAAAACTTATAATTTTACATATTTTAACTAAAATATCTCTATTAAAAATTTTCTTAAAATATTATAAATATATTTTTAAAAATTATAATATTATATTATTATTTATTTTGAGTTAAAAATAATTATTTTATTTTATTTTAAGTTAAAAAATAATTTTTATGTTATTTAAATATATATTTAATTATATAAATAATAAATATAATGGTAATTTGATTAAAATCAGTGAAATTATAAATTTTTATATCTCTCAAAGAAAAAAAATATAATTTTTAAAATAAAAAATAATATAATTTTAAGATCTCTCAAGAGAGAGAAGTATAATTTACTCTATTATTTTTCATCCAAAATTAATTCAACCAAATTAGTGAATTAAAAATTTTAAAAACATTAGTCTGTTTATATGAAATTTAAAAATTATCATTTAAACTTCGAGACTTTAATTGTTTATAATTTCTCTTTCAACATTCAAAAATTATTAAATCATTCAAATTAAAAATAAAAATTAATATATAATATAATGATAAATTACATTAGCAATAATACAAAGATAGTTATAAATTATAATTATAACACCAATGATAAAATTATGACTGTTGAAATTTTTTAAAAAATAATTATATATTATATAAAATTTTATAAATCAATTAAATTAAATAAAACATTAAACAACAATTTTGTAGAAAAGTATATATTCAATTCATTTAAACAGATAATATTTTATAATGGATCAAAACAAGACGACATGCTAATTCACGTTAAGCACCAGCACATGACATACGTGCTGGTGCCTGGCGTTGGTGAGATTCAATACAACGAAATATGGCGCGTCATAGAAGGAGGCAAACTTCGCTCAGCCTATGTTGTTGAAGGACCATTAGATAGTCTTAGATTGCCTGTGAACATTAAAAAATAAATGCAGTACTTCTGTTTGTTTGTATTGTTTCTAAAAGCAGATATCTACAAGCCTCATTAGCTTTCAAGTCAAGTAGTAGCAGACACGTGCGTAGATTGTGTGTGGCAATTCTACCTAAAACATAATTTACGACATATTTTATTGGATAATGATATGGAGAGTTCTTGTCTCTCTTTTTAAAGAAGAGAAAAACAAAAACAAAATACATAAACTTTTTTTTTTTGAAATAAATAAACCTATGGGAACTTGAGCATGAGAGGTCAAACTCCCACTGGCACACCTTTTTAATTTTCAACCAAAATCAATATATCAAGATTTGAATTTGACGTGCAAGTTACCGAGATATGATGGCTAGAATGTAACAAGTGACAATTTCATTTATTATAAAAAGAGATTATGATGGGAGGAATGCTTTTTCCTTGACATAGTTTTTACGGAGACTATCAATTCTATTAATAAAAGTTAGATTTAGTAAAATAAATTAGTGTTGTATATCGTGACGAGTAAGGTTTTAAAGTTTTTTAAGAAAAATATTTATATTTATTGTATGAAAAAATTTTAAATATTTATTTATATAAATTAACTTAAGTATATTTTTGTAATTTTTATTTTCACTAATTAAGTTAAGGAAAAATTAATAAAAACATAATAGTAGGTAACTTATTAATTCACTCTATTAATTAGAAATAATATAACTTTTGAAAACTCTTTCCTTTTTTTTCACTTTTTATTTTATTTAAAAACTGTAAAATTTTCTCTTTATGATATTTTTCCATTCACCTGTTTTTAGTCCAACAATAAAATTCTTAAATATAATTAGTTTTATATATTCACCAATTTTCATAATAATAACTTGTTCACAGAAGCACTAAAATGATAATTTATTTTGCTCTTTTCATCTCCGTATCTTAAATCTTATTGTAGAGGAGCTTTAAGTTATTGGAGTTCAGACTAAAACTCAATCTCTCAATCATCTTTCCATGACAAAGTAGAGAGATAAGATAAATTAAAATCTTAATATTTAAAATAATATATACAAATTAGATACTTTAACATGATTTTGATATTAATTTATATTAATAGACAAAAAACAACTATTTTTTTAGAGAATACACTTATTTATACATTTTTTATTAGTTTTTAATAAAAATAACATATATATAACAAAACCAATTATAATAAAGTAATGAATTGTAACCATATTAAAATGTCTAATTTGCATATATTATTTTATTATATTATCTTCATGTTCTTCTCTTAAACTTGTTCTGTTGAGAGTCTTAAGTTGGAGATTAAACCAAAATCCAACCATCTCTTATCTCTCTATAACACCCTATCATTATCAATCCGCAAACTTAACATTTAATCGTCGTATCATTAATTTCATTTGTAACGACTCTCTTACCATAGTATATAATTTAGGAAACGTGAAATGCTATGAAATTTTTTTTTTCTTTCAAAATATGGGGGCATTACTGGTTGACTGTAACCTAAATAGTCATCCCTATTCAGATTTCACTTAACCCCATACCTGCGTAGCAAATCTAATACCTTAAATCATCAAACAATACAGTCATCAACATACTCTAGAATATACTTCTAAACTACTATTCATACACTGCATTTGAGATACTAATTATAAAATATAACTTAATCATTTACTAAAATAATGCATAAATATCTCCAAATACAAATTTAGTGAAAAATAAACTCCATATTAAGGCTGTTAAGCCATTTACAATTAATGTCATAAGTTACAACATAGCTTCTTAGTCCTTTGCAATTTTATGCAACAAATATATTCGTCTCAAGCTAATTCTTGGCGCCATCATGCCCTTGATAGCCTGAACACACAACTTAATGAAATTTGAATCCCAATAGAGTAATATACAATTTATTTTGTTAAAAAAAGATGATTGTTCAGCTATACCCCCATTCGGGTATAGAAAAACTCTCCCTAAATTTATTCAATTAATCAAACATGTGAATTGAAGCTTCATTTATCATAAATCAATAAACATGAGAAATCTAGTGGCTATTCATATACAATAAATCAAAATCATTCTCTCAATCAAAGAGTACAAGTATTTATGAAAAAACCATTATTTTTCAAATGCCTGCAGCCAAATTTTCATATCCATTGCATAATGCGACTACATTACTGCAAGGATTTCACTCATCTGTACATATATGCATAAAGTCATATAAATATGTTTACAATTCATTGCCTGTTGTTTTCCAATCTCATTTTAAGATCACGGGGACCATCCTCCTGGTAATTGTCATAGGATCGTCCTCCATGTGACTGAGATTTTGCTATCACGGGGACCATCCTCCCGGTGATTGTCATAGGACCATCCTCCTTGTGATTGAGAACCTAATATCAATAAAGGGCGTCCCTCATCATGTGCACATTACAAGTAGGTCTCATTTATTTATGTCGACTATAAAGTAACATATACATATAGGTGACAATACTTAGGATCATAGGGCTTTACTCTTAAACTAATCCATTCCCCCGTATAGACTCTCCACCTTTACTCCTTATAATCTTTTCATAAGAGTGTATTGGTTTAGCAGGTAAACTCTAACATATACAGACCATTTGAGCGTTCAAATAATAAAAGGGTAAAAGTAGGTCTGAATATGGAATACTTAACAACTGTCCCATACCAGTTATCAAGTATTCATCCCAAGTTTCATCTGCACTATAAGCATACAATTCCAATAGTCCAATTAAAACAAGCAGCAAAGAATTTTCAAATACATTTTAAACACATGCAGGTCTTTTCTTATACTCATCTAATCCAGCACACATTTCCCATTACATGTTTGCAAACACAATCACAGCAATCAATTCACATTAAACATTCATCAAAATAAAGAGGAGTGTAGATTACTCTAACTTAATTGAAATTTCCTTCACTTAACTTAAGATTCTCCTTCTTTTCCTTGGACTAATTCTTCAAGTCACCTCTGTACATTTTTATAACCAACGTTTATAATTAAAACTTATTTTCAATGCCTAAAAATAATAAGTTTGCACTTTAGTCCCTCATTTATCCCAACGTTGGTATTTAGCTATAAAATTATCCAATTCACTCTATGATGCTTCTAGGAGGCTAAATGAACTTAATTCACTCAAAAATTCAGAATGTACATGATTTACACTGCTTAAACAGGCTATATTAGTCTTTTAAATTTAGTCCCTAAACTTGAAATTAAAACTTTTTCAACAATTTTCTTCCATTTTCCAATTCCATATATTCATAAGAGTCCTAATTAAGCTAAGGATTACAGGGATGTATCAAATTTTGCAATTCTACTTCATACCAAACTTTGCAATTTAGTCCCTATTTTTAAATTTATGATTTTCATCATTCTTCTCTAATCTAACCCTTCAATTCATTTCTAATAGCATCATAAAAGCTAGAAATTGTAGAAAAAATAATTAATTCAGAGCTTTCAATGTATACCAAAGATTTTAAAAATTTACAATTTAGTCCCTGCACCTTCCTTGGCTTTTTTCAGCAATTGGCAGTGGCAACAGCGACGGCTAAGGTCACCGGCAGCTTGGGTGTGTTGCTGGGCAGCTCAAGCACCGATCACCAGCGGTCTAATGGCGCAAAATCGGCCGAATTGAAGATGCTTTCAGAATCACGATGGAAAGGGAAAAATGCCATTTTTCGACAGTTGTGGCGATCGGCGAAGCTGCAGGCGACATGCTGTGATGTCGAGCGGAGCTGCTGCACCTTCCGGTAGCGATGAGCGATGGTGCAGCGATCATTTGGTGGACGAACGATGGTGGGCAATGGGAGAAAAGAGAGACGCACAAGAGAGAGAGAGAGAGAGGGAGGGAGAGAGAGAAAAATTGAGAGAAAATGGATTTTAAGATTTCTAAGAGTATTTTGGTCTTTTCTCATTTTACCCTAAATAAATTTTAGATGTGTTTTCTAATTTATGCAAGAATTTAGGATTATATGGAAGGGATTTGGAAAATTTTAAACTATCACAAGCCTTTCAAAATTATTTGTGAAGTTATTTAAGGCAGATAAAAAATTTTCTATTAGATATAATTTTATTCTGAAAAATTTTTAAATTTAAACCACAGACTCAGAAAAATTTTCTTAATCGCCTCCCAATAATATTTCAAAGTTTTTAAATATTTTATCCCAATTCTTTAATTAATTTAAATTGATTTATTACATCATTAATAATTTAGACTTACGGGTATGAGGGGACCACATTATTAACTATTTAATATATAAAGCACTAACTTAAAAAAAATCTCATATGCGGAGGAGGACTAATATCAATTAATGTATTTTATATCAATTATATATATTCTATCAATTATGATGTATAAAGTCCAGTATTTTATGTGGATAGTAATAAATTAATGTATTTTATACAATTTTAAAATAATCAAAAGATTCTCAAATACTTGTCTTTGCTATGATCTAAAAATATGTTTTGAGAAAAAAAGTGTCAACTTGGAAAAATAACAAGATAAATAAATAAAACTAAAAAAAGCATATGCCAGCTGGAGTGAGTGTGGTCACAATTAATTTTAGCCAACATGTTTAATTTAAAAGAGTAAAAAAATAAATTGAGAAGTGATAATAAATGAAATTGTCACTTCGCCGTAAAAAAAAAAAAAAAATTCAAGATTTACGCTTGTCTCTACTTTTTGTTTTTTGGACGAAAAATTCCCACTTCACTTGACAGTTAATTAGAGAAATGTAGATATTTACTTTTTAGAGCAATACAAACGAACCCAAGTACTGCATTTATTATTTCTTACTAGAAGATACGTGCGACTAGTGTCACACATGCGTTATCATTATAACCATCTTGGAAAGCAAAGTAAACAACAAGCATGCATCTAGGTTTAGTCTTTCTTCCTTTCAAATCAGTCACACCGCCATGGATATATGAGACCCAGAGGCAAAGCTGCCCTTCTTAACCTTACTGAACTGCAACACTAGAGGCTCTCCATTAGTGACAACAAGGCGTTTGTAGCCATTTTTGTCTGTTTGGACTCCGATGTTGGAACAGTCACGCTCATCAGGAAAATTACAGAATACAAGCTTGTAGTATTTCTTGACAGAATCATAGGGCTTGATAAGGAACAAGGAATCTTGATAACTATCAGGATATATATCACTAATCACCACAGGCTCAAGGTTAGACGCTAGGTTAGGCAATAACCTTTGGATGATCCAATAGGAATATTGGGTGCATTCATTGGGTGGTATGTAAGCGAATGATATAAGATTTGTCACGGATGTTGAGATGACAGTGACGGGCGATATAAAAGCTTGAATGGTTACAGGCCATCCAGGAGTATAGGGTTTTCCTTGAATGACGGCGAGTGAGCAACCGGGAATGTCTTCGTTCTTTATGGGAGCGGCTTGAATAAAACCTGCGCCGATAGGTGGCACTGGCAACAGATTGTATGTGTCACCGCTTAGCAAAGCATCACCGTCTGTGTCGAGCACTAGCTCAGACTCAGCGGCGGCGGCGGCGGCGGTGAAGGCAAAGACAAGGAACAGGAGGGATGCAAGTGACAATATTGGAGTGGTCTTCATTGTTTTGGTTGCTGTGGAAGGTTTGGTTTTTGGTGCGAGTAAATGAGAGCCAAGGGCATCAATTTATAGACATGATTGGGAAAGGAAAATTTTTTTTTACATAATTTATAAATGGTTAAGACGTAGAAAATTCGTCTAAATTATACGTCCATATGCAGAATATATATTTTTTTAATTATAACCATTAACCTCAAATTATTTTAAATTTTATAATTTGTGCAAAAAAAAAATTTTCAGTTAACTTTTTTATCCAAGATCTTCAAAAAATAATAATACATAAGTAAAATCAAGTAATATCAAAATATAAAAAAAATTGTTGAAGTTTAGAACCTTTGAAAAGAATCTCTTAAACTTTATGTCTTGTGCAAAAAAAATTACTTAATTTTAATTTATTTTTAATTATAACCATTTATGTTTTGTTAGGTAATTTAATTTATTTTTTAAAAATATGTTATTTAATTTTAATTCATAATTATTTTTTAAAAATAAAAAAATTATTTACTTATAAAAATATTTAAAAATGCTATTAAACTTTTTTTATTAGTACTATTGAAAATATTTATATATTTATATTATAATTACTCTAAGGTATTTTAATTAATGGTATCATAAATTATATATTATATAATAAAAAATAAAAAATAAAATATATAATAAAAAAAGGAGAGAAAAAGTAAAGATAATTGATCGTTAATTAACTTTTTCATTATTTAATTTATTATTTTAAGGGAGTTTTTATGTCTTAGGTTTAGAGAATAAGATAATAATTTTACCTTACTAGGTCGAACTCCAATACAAGTGACTCGGTCCAGAATAGTTTTCAACAACTTCTTTCTTATATTTACAAAAAGTTAACATGCCCATTGGTACAAATTAAATCAATTAGTATAATATATTATTTTAAAATTAATAATGTAAAGACTTTAAAATAAAATATAATATTATGACATGAATATATATGACTAAATATATCATGCCTATATTTTTTTTTTTACTAAATTTTCAAATATAAAACATTCTTAAAGCATTGTACAATTTACCTTCTTGGCTTTAGAAGTTGACAAAAGATTTTTCAAACGTTTAACTTTATGCAACATATATATTCCTTACCTTTTTTTGTCAAAAAATGTTACTAAACTTGTGTAATTTATACCTTAATTAACTTCCAAAATTTGATTTAAAAAACTCTTCAAACTACGACTTTTTATGCAAATAAAATTTTAATTTTATGCAAGTTGATTTTCTTACATTTGAATAAGTGTTTGGATAAAAATATTATTAAAGGAGTATATAATGTACAAACCAAAAATTCTAAAAGAGCTTTTGTCAACTTCTTTTAATAAATGCTTCTCCCATCTACTATTTTTATGAAATATACAACTATTAAATTTTCTTAATAATAAAAATGTTCAATATATGTTACGTCTGCATTTTATTTGTTTAAAAAATTATTATCAATTTTCTTTTTTTAGAAAATGAAATTTAATCTTCAGTCCCCACATATGCAGGACCAGTACGTAGCATTAATTTTGTGAAGCGTGGATTCGTCACCTTCGATCCCAAGAGAGAGATCAAATTTTTGAAAAATAAATTGTTAACTTCTAGTAGCCATTAATTAATTACATTAAATAATATATTTTATAATATAAAATATAAAAAAATCATTATCAGTGTGTCTTTATAAGTGTTATTTGTTTTTATGACTCTTATTTTATAAACTTCATCACTTTTTATCAGTTTGAAAGATCCATACGTGACTAATTAATAATATTTTTACCTTTTCAAGCATAAAATAATGTCTTACTGTAATTAATATTCTGGAGATAATTTTTTGGCCATTAATTAATGGTTTGACTTATAAAAATCATATATATATATATATATATATATCATTTGGTTAAATATTTTTGTGGTCTCATAGTTTTACTCGATTTATAATTAATTTTTCATAATTTAAAAAATTTATTATTTAACCCCTGCCCTTAATTGTTTTTCAATATTTATATGCTAATTACTATGTATCATCTCAACATTTTAAATTTACATAATTCAAGTCAATTCATATTACTTAAAATAAATTTTATTTCATGTCACATGCCAAAGATATTTTTATATCGTTGTTTATTTTTTCTCCTTTTTGTTAAAACAGTTGTGCATATTTCTAGTTTTAAGATTGTATATATTGGTAACATACTAAAAATAAAAAAATTTAACATAATTTTAATAAAAATTTAATAACAAAAACTAAATTAATTTTTTTTAGAATTATAGAGACTCATTTACAAATTAAATTATAGGGGTAAAAATAATATAAATATTTAAAATATACATTATTTAGAAAACATGATCTCCATCTCTAACATTCTTGTCAGAAAAAAACTCACATCTCTAACAAAAATTTTCTAAAAATATTACAAAATATATTTTTAAAAGTTATAATATTTTATTATTATTTATTTTGAGTTAAAAGTAATTATTTTATTTTATTTTAAGTTAAAAAATAATTTTTATATTAGTAAAAAATATATTAAATTATATAAATAATAAACATTAGGTAGTTTAGTTAAAATGAACAAAATTATAAATTTTTTCATCTCTCAAAGAAAGAAAATATAATTTTTTAAAATAAAAAAGAGGTTAATATAATTTCAAGATTTCTCAACAGAGAGAAATATAATTTATTCTACTATTTTGCATCCAAAATTAATTCAAACAAATTAGTGAATTAAAAATTTTAAAAATCTTTGTTTGTTTATATGCAATTTAAAAATTATCATTTAAACTTCGACACTTTAATTGTTTATAAATTCTCTTTCAACATTCAAAAATTATTAAGTCATTCAAAATAAAAATAAAAGTTAATATATAATATAATAATAAATTACATTAGCAATAATACAAAGATAGTTATAAATTATAATTATAACATCAATGATAAAATTATGACCGTAAGAAATTTTTTTAAAAAATAATTATATATTATCTAAAATTTTATAAATCAATTAATTAAGACTAAACAACAATTTTGTAGAAAAGTATATATTCGATTCATTTAAACAGATAATATTTTATAATGGATTAAAACAAGACGACATCCTAATTCACGTTAAGCACCAATACAAAGTAAAATATGCAAAAAAAATTATATAAATTATACATATGACAATTTTAATCAAAAAATTATCAAAAAAATATAAAAATTATACTTAAATTTTTTTCTTATATTATATTTAAATATGAAAACAATGGTACTGTAATTACATAATAAATTGATTAAGTGCATACTCCTAGCTTTCCATAGATAAGCCTTAATACCAAACGTACGGTTTTCTAACTTTTTAGCAAATCAGATAATTGTTTGATAAAACAGAAATAATTATTAAAACAGAACATCTTCACAAAGTTAACTTTCTAAAAAATTCAACCAGTTAAAAGATAATAAATTTAATAATATTTAATTTGAAAAAGCTTGTTTACTAAAAATATATTAATAAACATAATTATGTTCATTAATATAATAGTAAATTTAATTTAATTTAATTCTTTTAAATTAAAAATGTTGGCTAAAATTAATTGTGTCCACACTCACTCCAGCTGGCATATACTTTCTTTAGTTTTATTTATTTATTTTGTCAATTTTCCAATTGACACGTTTTTTTTTTTTCTCAAAACATATTTTAGGATTCATAGCAAATTAAGACAAGTATTTGAGAATCTTTTGAATATTTGAAAATTTGTATAAAATACATTAATTTATCACTATCCACATAAAATACTGAACTTTCTATATCAGAATTGATAGAACATAATTGGTATAAAGATATAGATGCTCCCTGCATACGTATTTAGACAACAAAATACATTATTTAATTATTGCTACTGGTCCTACATAGACGACAATTTTAGTAATTTACATTTTAGTAATCTAAAATATAAATATTTAGTTATGAATGTCAATAATGTTATTTATTTCTTGAATTTTGAAATATATCATTTTCAGTTTAAATAATGTATATTTTAAATATTTATATTATTTTTACTACTTTTTGGATGACAATAAATTTATGTATAATTTCTTCCTTTAAACATATATCGTATAATTTATTTATATATTTTACATGTTTAACATTTTACAAATAAGTTTAATCATGAAATTAATTTTTATGAAAAAAAAGTAAAACTGATAATTAGAAAAAAGTTATCTCATTCAACCAAGTGATATAAAATAACAAAATATTTTGATTACCAGGAACTCAGATTATTGGTATAACTATTGAATCACTAAAACAAAAAAATCTGAACTAGTAAAATTAATTAATTAATTCAAAGATTCAAATAATAAATTTATTTCTAATTATTTTCAAATTAAATGTGCCATTAAATAAAAATATTAAGTCATAAATTTATTACACTTCAAGTTATTACATAGATACAATTAAAAGCAAACTTAAATTTAGTTTTAAATTTATTTATTATCACTTTCAAATTTATTATTTAAAATCAAATATTGAATACGTAATTAACTATTAAACAAGTGTTAAATTTAAGTTACTGTAAGTTATAATATTTAGCCATTTATCATGTAAAAAAAGGTAAAAAATCAGAAAAAAATAATCAAAAATTAAGCACACAGGTAATGAAACTAGTTTTAAAATTTTAGTATTATATATATTTTTAATATAAATTAATAATAATTAAATGGTCCCATTAACAAGGACATAATTAGTTAAATGGTCCCATTCATTCGGGAATGAATTATGAAATATGTTCGTTTCTCCGTGTCACCATATATGCAAGCTATACGTTTGATTTTTGCTAAAATTAAACTTTTATTTGTGTATTTTGTATAAAATTTAAATTTTTTTTATTTTAATTTTTTCTCTTATCTTTATTAATTAATATAATTCATTTTGCTAACCAAATATCATATGTATATTTTTGCTAATGATTTTAAAATTTTACGTTATAAGTTATAAATTTTAAAATTTTATTTAAGTTTTAATTATAGTAATTTTACTTGAATTTCAAATATAAATGATGATAACATTTAAAACGAAGAGGAAATTACATCAATTAATATTAAAATTTTTATGTTCATATATAGATATTCTTCATTTTTGTGATGAGTAACTGTATCTTAATTTCTCATTCTTTTTACATGACTCCCAAATGTTGGCTTGTGAAAATATATTATTTTTAATATTTTTAAAATTTTCTTATTTTAAATCAAATTTATAAAAATATATTATTTTTTATAACACTATAAATTCACCAATATCATTAAAAAAATTTATTTAAGAGTGAATTTATTATTTTACACTAAATTTATTTTTAGTAAAAACGAATTTAGTGGGTCTGGCTAATATTTCAATAAAATCCTGGCAGTTGTGGATTCTTTTGTCATTTTGCGAAGCAACTTTTTAGCGTCCATTTTCTTTGTTGCTAACAAGCATTTTAATATTTTAGCAATATATATTATTGCTGTTATAAATTTTGTTTAAACAGTTAATTTAAAAAATAACAAATAACAAATTTTATTTTTTATAAATTAAGTTAAAAAATTTATAATTTAAACAATATTAAGATTAAAAACTTAATAAAATATTAATTATCTAGTTATAACTTTAAAAAAATTTTAACTTAATTTACGAAAAATAATTTTAAACGTTATTTTTTAAATTAACTGTTTAAACAAAAATTATAACAATAATAATATATACATATTGGTAAAATATTTTTTGTGATAATTATATATATTAGTATAAATAGAATAAGATTGTAATAAAGGAAGGAAAAAATATTTGACTAATAAATCTTCCAACATTAATGAAAAATTAAGGAATATAATAATGAGAAAACTTATTTTATTTTACAAATATAAATAACAAATCAGTATTTATTACATGAAATTACAATAAAACAAAATAAAGGCACCCTAAGAAAAATGCTTGTAATTGTTGGGGTTCAACACAAAATTAAACAAACTTTAAATAATTTTCCGATGGAGATTTATGATCTTTTCAACCCTTGCCCTTAGAAAAACTCATCATCTATTTGCTTAGTCCTCACGGAGATAAACTTCAAAAATCAAAAAATATGAATGTATTTAATTGCAGTTTTTAAAAATAGAAAACTAAAAATATCTGTTTGAATAGTTATTTTTTACAGAAAAAAATTAAATATATGTTTTAGGAACAGAAAATAAATTTACTATTATTTTTGGTTTTTAAATTTTTTTAAAAATATGTATATATCACTCCACTCGTTCATTTCTCACCCTAAGTTTAAAAATGCCAGATTTATTTGTTTAGGATAACCTATGAAATGATATTGGATACTCTCTACTACAAAAAGAGAACGTCTCTCTGCCCTTTGTTTTTGTGCTTATCATTGTTTCCTATTCTTATTTTCATCAATTCTTTATTTTAGGGAGAAATTTTTTGTATTCCTATATTTTTAAGGCGGGAATATTATATTAAAAGTGTTAATAAAAATTTATAAAAAAATAATAATATAAGTTTTTTATTATATATATAAGATATTAATAAAAAATAGTCAATTCTATTAAGATAATAAAAAATTAATTATAATTTTTAAATTTTTAAATAAAATAAAAAGACATAAAAAAAATTTAAGAATTTTATTACTTTCTAAAATTACTTCATTTCTTTTTTAATTTTTTAATTAAAAAATAAAAAAACATGAAAAAAATATTTTAATAAATATATAGAAATTTAAAAAATATCTATATAAATTTTCAAAAATAAAAATTGGTAAAGTGAAAACATGATCACCATCTCTAACATTATCTTGTAGAAATTCTGAAATTTAGAAAATTTTATCATTCCTGGTACTACAAATATACACAAAGAATACAATTGATCCACGTGAAGGTATTAATACTAGGTTTCCATTGCTTTGTGGTACGTCTCGAAGCTTATCCTTATCTTCATATATCCACGTGACACATTTCAAATAAAGGTGTATCACAGAATATTCTGTGTCATTTAGCTTAAAATCAAATTTTCCTGTAACCAAAAGTGTGCCACTTAATCTCTCAGTTATTTGTTTCATTAATACTTAATACTTTATACTATTTCGAGTAAATTATATTTTTTTGAGACATATTAAAATTATATTTTTTTCATTTCAAAAATTTATACTTTTTTATTAAAAGATTGAAAAACTTACGATTTTACACATTTTAACTAAAATATCCTTAACAAAAATTTTCTAAAAATATTATAAAATATATTTTTAAAAATTATAATATTTTATTATTATTTATTTTGAGTTAAAAGTAATTATTTTATTTTATTTTAAGTTAAAAAATAATTTTTATATTAGTTAAATATATATTTAATTATTAAATATAATTAAGCAAAGAAGAAGAATTTAAAAGAGACTAAAATAATTATTGATATAGCTTCAAGATTTTTTTCAGTGTTCTTAAATTTTTTGTTTGGAATAATCAATGAAGAATTTCAAAAAAATTTTAAAATTTGTGTTTCTTCGATTTAAGTTTTAATTATGCTTTAAGTGCATACGATAATTTTATTTGGAATTCAACTATAAACGATACTTTTGAAAAGTATAAGAATTGTGTTAATTAATAAAAATAAAAGATAATATAAAAAATTAAAATACAAAATTAAAATAGACAAAAACTTAATGTTTAAGATTTTATGTTCATATATGGATATTCTTCGCATTCTTCTAATGAGTGGCTATATCTTAATTTCTTATTCTCTTCACGTGATTCCAAAATCTTTTTAAAATATCCATAAATTTTTCTATGCATTCAGGTAATATATAGGTTTGTTGACCATGTACTAATTAAAGAGTATTAAATATTATTAAAAATATTATTTTATCATACTATTTAATATATTTTAAGATTTTTCAATTATTACTAATAAATACATAATTTATTTTTAAAATAAAACATACTTGTCCTTATAAATATAAAATTCAAATGTTTAAATTTTTAAATTTTAAATTATAAAATTATAATATCAGAGTATGTACGTAAAATAAATATTTAATACATTGTCGTTGGTACTAAAAAATATTTAATAGCATTTTTAAATAGTTTTTTAAGCAAATAGTTTTTTAAAAAATTTTAAAATATAATTTCATTTTGAATTAAAATTAAATTATAATTTTTTTAAAAAAATTAAATTACCTTACAAAACATAACGATAACTGGGGTTTAGACTGCCTTGTGGTAGGTGATCCGAAACGTTTTCCTTATTTTCATATATACACGTGGCACCTTTTTTTTAAAATCAAAATTTAAAGTATTTTCAACACACTTTAAATTAAGAACTAATTTTTATTTGGCCAAGAACATTACGAAAATATCTTTTTAATAAGTTTACTTTTTAAGATTTAAATTTGTATATTTCTTTTTACAAGGTCACTTTCATTTCAACCAATTTATTAGTTACACAAAACATATTTTTTAAATAAATTAAAAAAATTAATAATTATATATATATATATTTGTGATACGTCTCAAAACTTAACCTAATCTTCGTATATCCACGTGACACATTGTAAATAAAGATATATTTTTCTTTCTTTTGTTTTAAAAATTTATATTTTTTTAAAGATTGAGAAATTTACAATTTTGCACATTTTAACTAAAATTTCTTTAATAAAAATTTTCTAAAAATATTATAAAATATATTTTAAAAAATTATAATATCTTATTATTATTTATTTTGAGTTAAAAACAATTATTTTATTTTATTTCAAATTAAAAAATAATTTTTTTATAATTTTAAGAGTAGTTTAGTTGAAATTGTAAGTTTTTACATCTTTCAAATAAAAGAAATGTAATTTTCTAAAATAGAAACAAAAATAGTATAATTTCAAGATTTCTTAAGGGAGAATAGTATAATTTACTATATTATTTTTCATCCAAAATTAATTCAACCAAATTAGTGAATTAAAAATTTTAAAAATATTCATTTGTTTATATGCAATTTAAAAATTATAATTTAAACGTCGACACTTCAATTGTTTATAGTTTCTCTTTCAACATTCAAAAATTATTAAATCATTCAAAATAAAAATAAAAATTAATGTATAATATAATGATAAATTACATTAGCAATAACACAAAGATAGTTATAAATTATAATTATAACATCAATGATAAAATTATGACCGTTGAAAATTGTTTTAAAAAATAATTATATATTATATAAAATTTTATAAATCAATTAAATAAAATAAAAAATTAAACAAAAATTTCGTAGAAAAGTATATATTCAATTCATTTAAACAGATAATATTTATAATGGATCAAAACAAGACAACATCCTAATTCACGTTAAGCACCAACACAAAATAAAATATTTAAAAAAATTTTAAAAGAAATTTTAAAAAATAAATTATATAAATTATACATATATTGATTTTAATTAAAAAAATTGTCACAAAAATATAAAAATTATACTTAAATTTTTTCTTATATTAAATTTAAATGTGAAAGCAATGGTACTGTAATTACATAATAAATTGATTAAGTGCTTACTCCTAGCTTTCCATAGATAAGCCTTAATATAAAAAAAGTTTTTAATTTTTATATTTGAAAATTATTTAAAGATTTTTTTCCTTTCCCAATCATGACTATAAATTGATGTCCTTAGCTCTCATTTACTCACACCAAAAACCAAACAGAGCAAACAAATTAAGTCCTTCCACAGCAACCAAAACAATGAAGACCACTCCATTATTATCACTACCACCACCGCTGAGATGGTGTTTGACTCAGACATATTTTTGGATTCATAGCAAAGACAAGTATTTGAGAATCTTTTGATTATTTGAAAATTTGTATAAAATACATTACTGGACTTTCTATATCATAATTGATAGAATATAAACGATAAAAAGATATGGGTGGTCCCTTCATACGTAGTTAGACACCAAAATCTACCAAAAGTATCATTTTCTGGTCAGTCTGTATATTGACGAACTACATAGTTGGATGGTATATCAACGAATTACGTTGTTGGATGCTATATATATGTTGATTGTCGACGTTGGAAAAAGACTTCAGTTGGAAGTTAATGTGAGTGGTTTTGTTCTTTATCAACAACAACAAAAACGGCTCATTAAAGATGCTTATCATGAACAACGTCATTTCTTTTAATTTTTAAAATATAATACAAAATAATTATTATTATAATTTTAAAATAATAAAAAATCACTTAATTCACTTATCTCTTATAATAAAAAATTAATGCTACGTTCCGGTCCTGCATATGTGGGCACTGAAGTTTAAATTTCATTTTTTAAAAATAATAATGATAATAATTTTTTAAACGAATAAAATGCAGACGTAACATGTATTGAACATTTTTATTATTAAGAAAATTTAATATTTGTATATTTCATAAAAATAGCATTAGAAGGAAGAAGTATTTATTAAAAGAAGTTAAGAAAAAGAAGGCTAAATTACAAAAACAAAAAAAAATCTTACTCTCATTAACTTCAAAAGTTCACAAAAGATTTTTTAGAATTTTTAGTTTGTACATTATATACTCCTTTATTAATATTTTTATCCAAACACTTTTTCAAATTTAAGAAAATCAACTTGCATAAAATTAAAAGTTTATTTGCATAAAAATTCGTAGTTTGAAGAGTTTTTTTTAATCAAAATTTAGAAGTTAATTAAGGTATAAATTACACAAGTTAGTAACATTTTTAAACAGGGACAAAATTTAGAAAGGAACAACAATTCTAAACAACAATGATACTTTGAATATTTTTTATGTTATTGTAATTAGTTGTGTAATTATTATAAATTATGTCATTATTAATAGTTGTAATACATTTGTAATTATTGACTGTAACAACCTCTTAATCCACAATATACTATCCTTTATCTGTATAGCGGAAGTATATGAGTTTTTGCAATAATTTTTCACTTTTTCCTTTCGAGAAAAACATCCGGGAATCGCTACTGGTTGAGCATAACCCAAATAGACATTTCATCGTCTATTCGGATTCTGTTCAACCTAAAATCACACGCAACTATGCTAATTACACATACATTCATCCTAATATACTCTGGAACACTAAACTAGAATCCATACATCAAGCATACAATCCATTCATACAGATTTCGTCTTAATCTTACACATTTAGAACATTAACCCTGTCAAAAATCCAGCAGAGTCTCCCCTGTATTTTGAACGTTCCCAAAGTAAAAACAGACATCAATTCAACAGTTTACATTAGTCCAACAACAAAATAAAACCAAAAAGTACATAATCCAGTACAAATATCAACAGAATATGTACATCACAATTCAAGCCTAGAAACTAAGCTACTCGTCCGTCTATCCTCAAGCCGTTGTCCAGCTATCGTCTAGGCCCATGTTCCTGTTCATTTGAGCAAACAACCTTATGAGATATTGAAATCCCAGTAGAATAATTTACAATCAATAATTTTGTTTGAAAACTGGTTGATTACTCAGTGGTGCAAGCACCGAAAACAAACTTCCCGTGTTCAGTTCAAAAATAGTGAAATACCTTATTTTTTTAAAATCATTATTTCGCATGGAAATTGCGGCAAGTTCTCAAAAATCATAAAAATCTGTTTCTCTGAAAATCGATAATAAAATCGAGTCAAATTCCATACCCGGTGTATCTAAATCCATGTCGGCCACAAGTTATATGCGACCGAGTCTAAAATCCTCCAATTGCACGTCATCTAGAGAAGTTCTCTCTTATCATTGGGTGTGATCCGTAACACCAATCACTCGAATCTCGCCTATGTTGTGAGTGTGATCCGTAACACCAATCACTCACTCAAGGACCGGGTGAGAATCAACATCTAGGGCGTCCCCTAGCATGTGCATATACGCCAATTCTCATCCTCATACAGTCTATTCAAACTCATATGCACACGGTTGGCTATTCCTCAAGGTTTTAGGGTATTACGCCTAAATCACAATGTTTTCCCGTATAGGCTATCCCCCCTTATACTCCTTAAACCTTTCTTAGGGTCGTCCTGATTTATCGCGTGATCCCTAACACAATGCAGGCTAAATCTGGTTAAAACAATATATTCATGAAATCCCCTGCACTCGGGATACTTAACGGTCGTCCCATACCGGCTATTAAGTACCCTACCCTAAGTCAATCTGTCCTAATGGCATCTAAACTCGATAGACAAATCATCTAACATGCAAATGGTATTTCCAGCACACAGGCATGTAATTTAATCCATCGAAAGCAGCATGCACATCCATGCAATTAATCTAAATCGTTCAGGTATCCACAAGGTTAATTCTAACATTTGGGAAGCATAAATTATCCTACCTGGTCTCCGTTTGCTCTAAATTGATTCGAGACTTATCGTATCCTCGAATTTCAAGCCTAATCGATTTTCTGGGCATTTAAATCATTACTTTAGTCCGTTACATCATCGATTTTACTATCCAACGTCCGATTTCACAGTTTCCTAAACCGATTTATTTCCTATTTATGCTTGGCAGCTAATTCAATCAAAATACATTAGGTTTAGATGAATCAAACCTTACCGAGGGTGCCGAATGATGGAAATATATTTTGGGACAATTTCTGGTGTCTTTCTAGCTTCTCTAGCGGTGGCCGCAGTGAAACACGACGGCACCACAATGACTTCTGACGCACGGTGGAGGGGTGCGGTTGGCCTCAAAAATTACACCACGGTGAAGCCCTCAATATGGGGAGTTTGAATCTAAGGTTGGCGCGGTGGTTCACGGTCGTTTGGATGACGTTTTTTGACGTCAAAATTTGATACACGGCGGACGAAAATCTCCTTGATCCGGGTGCGTGGTGGCTCCATTCAATGGTTGTGAGTTGAGGGAGGAAGCTAGCAGCTCGACCTACACGCTAGTGGTGGCGGTGACATCCAAAGGTGGTCGACGGCGGAGATCACAATGGCACAAGAATTTCGCAATGGAGGAGAAAAACTAGCATTTTTTGGTGACTGTGGTGGCCGTGGGTGGCTACTGAAGGTCGAGAGTGGTGAGGTATGTCGTTTGGTGGGTCAGGTGGCGGCCCTGGTGGTGGCGCATAGTGGTGGAAGGAAGAGAGAGAGGAGAGAGAAAATAGAGTGAGGAGAGAGAGGGAAAGGATGGAAATGATGTACATTTGTGGGATTCCGGGGAATTTAAAGCTTTTGGGGGCGATTCTGACTTTTCCTGAATCACCTGGGGAAACTTTGGGATGTCGTCTTCAATCTAAACGTTGGCACTAGTTCCCATACAGAGGTTCTGGCCTCCATCTGAGAAACCGAAGTCTAGAACTCCATCTATCAGTATCTTATCGTCGGGCTGCGTTTCCTTTCATTAGATCACGTTTTTGACTCCGAAAAACCCTCCTGTTTTAACCTTCAACCTCAAAAATCATGCTGAACTTAGTTTAAATGAAATCAATATCAAAATTCAATTTTATCTTTAAAAATAATCTCGATTATTACATTGACCGCTATATAATATTACTTTTGTATAATATAATAGTATTTTATTTTATAATTTTATTTTATAATATTTTTTAGGTAATAGGAAATATAAAAATTATAGAAAAAATGTAGATATAGATGATTTAGTGGCGACTCTTGGAAGTTGCGACTGAAGGGGGCTTCAGTGGTGACAAAAATGTTGTCACTAGAGTCAATTCCACTGAACCAACTTTCTGTGGTGATAAAAAATGTCGCCACCAAAATTGTCTCTAGTGTCGACAAAAGGGTCACTATATAACCTATTAGTGACAATTTTTTTATTTTTCCAATGAACGTTGATTAGGTGGCTATAAAAGTATCATCACTAAATCAACTTTCAATTGTGACATTCTTAAGTTGCCATTAAAGCTACCTTTAGTGGCAACTCAATTTTTTGCTACCAAATATTTTTAGTAGCAACTGCTTTTTATTGCCACCAAAGATCTTTAGTCATGGAATTTTTAATGGTGACATGTGACAATAGTTTTGTCATCACGTTAGACCTAAAGTGGTGACTTGTTTACTTTCAATGGTGACTTTTTTCGCCACTATAGTAGGAAATACTACAAAGCTTGTCCTTTGTACTGCTCTTAATTAATCATGAGTGTAGAGACCTCGGATTCTAGATTGACATCTTCAAAAATAGACATGTTGTCACAAATGGAAATCCTCTAGTGTTGTAGTTCGTTAAGGCTGATAATGGAAGCTTTGCCTCTGAGTCTTATATGTCCATGGTGATGTGATTCATCCAAAACGAAGAAAGACTAAACCTCTAGCATGCATGCATGTGTGCTTCTTGTTTAGTTTGCTTTTCAAGGTAGGTATATAATATATTATTCACTTAAATTTTAATTAGTAACAAATTATCTTTATAAATAATTTACAATACTAAAATATTTATTTTAGAGTTAAATTTAACAATTGTACGTTTATTATATAATTTTTTTCTCTTTTGTAATTTAACTTTATATCATGTGCGCAAGAATGTTAAAGAATAAAAATAAAATAAAACATGTGAGCTTCTTTAAATACAATTTCAATATTTTTGAATAGTTTAAAAATGTGATTTATTATAAGTTAAAGTTTAAGTGAGTGATGTGTTATATAAACATATATAGTTGAGGGGATAAAAGGTACTTTCTCCAAAATTATTACTTTTGTTCAATTTTTACACATTTCAAGTCATTAAATATTTCTTCAACCAATCAAGTGAAACTTTAATCTATCTCTAAGAAAGCTGCTTGGTAAAACCTTAATAATAATAATAATAATAATAATGAATGTAGCACTAGTCACATCTACAAATTGTAATATTTATTATTATTACTAACTCATACAATATAAGGAATAATAAAACAATCTTTTGAGATCAAAAGTAAACTTGCCTAGTTATCAAGCATCTAATCCATAACTTTTTTGTACCATAGAATTAGATACATTGGAGAGTCCCTTAATCCTCTGTAATATGTCCACCTAACAAGTAAAAACTCAAGTTAGTTGATGACATCAAACTTCCTAATATTCAATAAGACGAAATACTAACCAATACATACCTATAACTTAATGGTGGATGAATAGGGTACATTTGGATCTCCTACTCATCAGACATCTATTAGGATGTCATTCCTTAATCTTTGGTGCCATGATAGGAAATCTATCCCAAAACAATGCATGCAAGAGATGCAACCAGCCTCCAATGTTTTGCTAATCGTAGCGAATGGCTATCCAAAACTCCCGGTATAAGTATGTGAGGATGGCTGAGTCCCAATTATATATCAGCTTGCTACAACCAAATCTTGTAGTAGTGGTAGGTAGATTAACTACACCTATTTTCCAAAGGTGTCTAGCATAAAAAACCCTCCAATCAAGCACATTATGTATAAGCTGTTGAACTACTCTCGTTCAACTATAGTGGGTTGTCTGGAATCTGATTTTCTTTAAAATGATCATCCAATCAATTCAGCCTTAACTATTGCCCTCTAAGATTTGAGGGCTTAGATGAATCCCAAAACTAGCTTCACATACTTGCCCCCAAATTTGGTAAGTCCTACCACTCATTGCCATCCCATCAATGGGGAGCCTAAGTTGGATATCTACATTCTAAAGAGTGATTGTGTGTTCTCCTATTACATGTGGAACGTATGCATCTCCAGCCTTCATCGCTCAACCATTATTGAGACAAGATGGTGGTCATATGAAATATAAACAACTCGGGTAGCTTCATAAAATCCTGCTATTTGCATCAAATCAACCAATTCTGGTAGAGGTTAGTGAAAATTCATGGTGGCATAATAGCGTATATGAAGCACCTAATCATACTATAACAGATAATAAACATTAGTAAGTTTTTATCACTCTTAAAAAGCAAATGTATAATCACAATTGCAATCTTACATGTCCTTGCAAGTATAAAACTGATGCATCTTCTTAGCCTGGGTGAATAAATTTAGGGTTTAGCAGCATATCTTCTAGGCTACATTCTTTTTTTGTAAACGAAAAAATTGATCAAATAAAATTAGTACAAAAATAATAACTCAAAAAATTAAGCAACAAATGAGCTATAAACAAATAAATACAAAAAAAAACTTATATTAAAAAATTTACCAGATTTCATCATCTCGATGCTAAAATATATTTTTTTAATAAATAAAAAAATTTTGTAAGCAAAATGTAACAAAAAAATATAAATAAAAACTCATTAGAAAATTATAAATAAAAATTTCGAACAAAACAAGTTAAATGCACATATAAGTAAAAATTAAATTAAAAAACCAACAAATAAAACAATAAAAAACTTATAACAAAAAAACTATAAACAAAAATTATTAAAAACTCATAAATAAAAAAATAGAATAAACAAGATTTTAGTAAAGTATTGTATTAACTCAAAAAAATAAAAAAAAAACAAAATTTTAACTCAATTATCAAAAAAAAAATTCTAACTCAATATATTAAACAAAATAAACTAAGAAAATTTTAACTCAATACATTAGCAAAATTTAAATAAAATGAACAAAGAAAATTCCAACTCAATATATTAACAAAATCTAAACAAAATGAACACATTTTAATAAAATTTGAACAACATAAACAAATAAAAAATAAAATATTAACAAAAATTCCAATTGAAAATATTAACTTAATTTTCATAAACAATAATTAAACATCATAATTCAAAAAATAGAAAAAAAATATATCAAAACAAAGTCAAACAATCTATTTGAAGACAAACCAAAAGATATGAAAATATATTAAAAACACAAACTGATATTAAATTAAAATAATAATAAGCAACACAACACTAAAAAATATTTAAATAAAACATTAAAAAAATACTATTAAAAAAATTATAACACACAAATTACAAACAAAACATAACAAAAATTTTAGGAAGATATGAAAGATATTTTCCCAAATACGAATTTAGTGGGTCTGGCTAATAATTCAATAAAATCCTGGCAGTTGTGGATTCTTTTGTTATTTTGCAAAGCAACTTTTTAGCGTCCATTTTCTTTGTTGCTAACAAGCATTTTAATATTTTAGCAATATATATTATTGCTGTTATAAATTTTTTTTAAACAGTTAATTTAAAAAATAACAAGTTTAAAATTTTATTTTTTATAAATTAAGTTAAAAAATTTATAATTTAAACAATATTAAGATTAAAAACTTAATAAAATATTAATTATATAGTTATAACTTAAAAAAATTTTAAATTAATTTATGAAAAATAATTTTAAACATTATTTTTTGAATTAGTTGTTTAAACAAAAATTATAACAGTAATAATATATACATATTGCTAAAATATTTTTTGTGGTAATTATATATATTAGTATAAATAGAATAAGATTGTAATAAAGGAAGGAAAAATATTTGACTAATAAATCTTCCAACATTAATGAAAAATTAAGGAATATAATAATGACAAAAATCCTTTTGTTTTACAAATATAAATAAAAAAATCAGTATTTATTACATGAAATTACAATAAAACAAAATAAAGGCACCCTAAGAAAAAAGCTTGTAATTGTTGGGGTTCAACACAAAATTAAACAAACTTTAAATAAGTTTCCCATGGAGATTTATGATCTTTTTGATCCTTGCCCTTAGAAAAACTCATCATCTATTTCCTTAGTCCTCCCGGAGATAAACTTCAAAAGTCAAAAAATATGAAAGTATTTAATTGCAATTTTTAAAAATAGAAAAAATAAAAACATCTGTTTAAATAGTTATTTTTTACTGAAAAAATTAAATATATGTTTTAGGAACAGAAAATAAATCTTTTTATTAATAACATATGTCCAAAATAAATCTACCATTATTTTTTATTTTTAAATTTAGGAACAGATTTATGTTTATATTTATTTTCTGACTTTAATTGTTTACAATTTCTCTTTCATCATTCAAAAATTATTAAGTCATTCAAAATAAAAATAAAAATTCAAACAGATAAAATATAATAGATTTAATAATATTTAATTTGAAAGAGCTTGTTCATTAAAAATATATTAATAAACATAATTATGTTCATTAATATAATAATAAAATTTATTTTATTTTATTCTTTTAAAAAAAATATTGGCTAAAATTAATTGTGTCCACCCTCACTCCAGCTGGCATATACGTTCTTTAGTTTGATTTATTTATTTTGTCAATTTTCCAATTGACACGTTTTTTTTTTCTCAAAACATATTTTAGGATTCATAGCAAAGACAAGTATTTGAGAATCTTTTGAATATTTGAAAATTTGCATAAAATACATTAATTTATTACTATCCACATAAAATACTGGACTTTCTAAATCAGAATTGATAGAACATAATTGATATAAAGGTATAGATGGTCCCTGCATACGTAGTTGACACCAAAATACATAATTTAATTATTGCTACTGGTCCTACATATACGACAATTTTTGTTTTGCTACTATAGAGTTTCCTACGACGACAATTTAAGTAGTAATTTACATTTTAGTAATCTAAAATATAAATATTTAGTTATGAATGTTAATAATGTTATTTATGTCTTGAATTTTGAAATATATCATTTTCAGTTTATATTTTAAATATTTATATTATTTTTACTACTTTTTGGATGACAATAAATTTATGTATAATTTCTTCCTTTAAACATATATAATATAATTTATTTATATATTTTACATGTTTAACATTTTACAAATAAGTTTAATTATGAAATTAATTTTTATAAAAAAAAGTAAAACTGATAATTAGAAAAAAAAAGTTATCTCGTTCAACCAAGTGATATAAAATAACAAAATATTTTGATTACCAGGAACTCAGATTATTGGCAAAACTATTGAATCACTAAAACAATCATGTGAAGTAGTAAAATTAATTAATTAATTAATTCAAAGATTCAAATAATAAAATTATTTCTAATTATTTTCAAATTAAATGTGCCATTAAATAAAAATATTAAGTCATAAATTTATTACACTTCAAGTTATTACATAGATACAATTAAAAGCAAACTTAAATTTGGTTTTAAATTTATTTTTTATCACTTTCAAATTTATTATTTAAATTCAAATATTGAATAAGCAATTAACTATTAAACAAGTGTTAAATTTGAGTTACTATAAGTCATAATATTTAGCCATTTATCATGTGAAAAAAGTAACAAATCAGAAAAAAAAATCAAAAATTGAGCACACAGGTAATGAAACTAGTTTTAAAATTTTAGTATTATATATATTATTAATATAAATTAATAATAATTAAATTAAATAGAAATAAATAAATTTAAAAAAAATGTTTTTTATTAATACTAATAAACTGTAAACAACCATTTCTTTTGGAAAATTAAACTTAGGTACACTTATTTATATATTTGTTATCATGATATTCTTCAATAAAAATAAAATATATATAAAAAAACTCAACTATAAAATAATAAGTTATAAAAAGTATATACATATTTTTTATTAAAGAATGTAATAGTAAAATATTATTTATATCAAAATATAAAAGATTTTGTTGAAGTTTAGGTCTTTTGAAAAGAATCTCTTATACTCTATGTCTTGTGCAAAAAAATTACTTAAAGAGTTTGACGTGTCAACCTTTAGCGTTTTGAAGAAAAAAAACTAAAAGAAGTATTTTTATGGACAAATTGTGAATTTTGAAAAGATTTTACGTTAAATTTTATAGTTGATAGAGATTATTTGTACACAATTCATAATTTAAAAAATTATATATATTTTAGCCTTGATAAATATAAAAAATTAAGTTATTTTTTTTAATGTTAAACATTTGAAATAATTAACATTTCATCTATTCTGTCAGTCAAATTTATTTAAAATATGTGTCACGTGTTTATATGAAAATTAGGATAAGGTTTACTTACAACAAAACAGTGTAAACGTAGTACATAGTATCCAATGTCATAGGTTACCATTTTGTCTTGTTAGGTAATTTAATTTTTAAAATTTAAATAAAAATTATTTACTTACAATATAGTTAATATTTCTATGGAAGGTTTTAATTTTCTGCTTTTTGTTTGGTTCTTGGTGTGAGTAAATGAGAGCTGAGGACATCAATTTATAGAAATGATTGAAAATTTTTTAAAAAAAAACTTTAAATGATTTATAAATATAAAATTAAAATATTTATCTTTTTTTATGTTAAAAATTTAAAAAGTAAATTGGACTAACCTCCTTTCAAGTTTAATAAAATTACACTTCTCTTTAAGTTTAAAAAACTTATAGTCAATACTTGATACAATATTACACAAATTAAATATATATTTTTAATTTATTTTTTAAAAGTAAAATTAACGTATTACATTAATTATATGTTTTAATTCGAATTAATAAAATTATTCAATTTTTTATTTTTAAATTAATAATTTCGAATTAAAATTAAATTTAGTGTAAATTTAATTAGACTTATTTTTGTATCAAAAATAAAATCAAAGTTTTATTTTGCATAAATTTTTTTATTAATATAAAAAATTACAAGTATAAATTAACTAATTATGTATATTTCACGTGTATTGATGAAAATTAAGGATAAGGTTGCAGCTCACCTACCGCAAAAGCAGTGTAAACCTAGTTACATAGTATCAAATATCATAGGTTATCATCATGTTTGCTAGGTAATTTAACTTTTTTTTTAAATTATAATTTTATTTTAATTCATAATAAAATTATATTTTATAATTTTAAAAAAAATTATTTTATTAATAATTATTTTAAAATGTTATTAATTATTAAACTTTTTTTAGTACGACCGACAATATAGTAAATATTTGTTTTATGTACTTACTGTGGTATAATTAAAAAATATATTTTTTAATGTTAAAAATTTAGAGAGTAAATTTGCTCTAACCTCCAGTCCCGTTTGATGAAATTACACTTCTCTTTACATTTAAAAAATTATACTCGATACGTTTGAAGTTTAATACAATATGATATAGATTAAATATATTTTTTAGTTTATTTTTTAAATAAAATTAACATATTATATTAATTATATGATAGTTAACACATCCTATTGTATTCTATGTGTTGTACGTACGACAGTTCCAATATCATAGGTTCCCATTTATGTTTTGTTAGATAATTTAATTTGTTTTTTTAAAATATATGTTATTTAATTTTAATTCATAATTAGTTTTTAAAACTAAAAAAATTATTTACTTATAAAAATATTTAAAAATGCTATTAAACTTTTTTTATTATTACTATTGACAATATTTATTTACCTATATTATAATTACTCTAAGGTCTTTTAATTAATGGTATCATAAATTATATATTATATAATATAAAATATAAAACATAAAATAAAATATGTAATAAAAAAAGGAGAGAGAAAGTAAAAATAGTGAATCATTAATTAACTTTTTTTATTATTTAATTAATTATTTTAAAAAAATTTTTATATCTTAGATCTAAAGGATAGGATAATAATTTTATCTTACTGGTCTGACACAAATCGACTCGGTCTAGAATATTTTCCAACAACTTCTTTCTTATATTTAAAAAAATTTAACATGCGCATTGGTACAAATTAAATCCTTTAGTATAATTTATTATTTTAAAATTAATAATGTAAAGACTTTAAAATAAAATATAATAATATGAATAATATTATTTATTTTTTAATAACAAATAATCTACATTTTAAAAATATTTTTCTTGTTAAAACCACACTTCTTGTCCAGTACTTTTTTTATTAGTACTATTGACAATATTTCTTGTTACATCTGCATTTTATTTGTTTAAAAAATTATTATCAATTCTCTTTTTTTAGAAAATGAAATTTAATCTTCAGTCCCCACATATGCAGGACCAGTACGTAGCATTATTTTTGTGTAGCGTGGATTCGTCACCTTCGATCCCAAGAGAGAGATCAAATTTTTTGAAAAATAAATTGTTAAATTCTAGAAGCCATTAATTAATTACATTAAATAATATATTTTATAATATAAAATATAAAAAAAAATATAAAAAAAAATCATTAACAATGTGTCTTTATAAGTGTTTTTTTTTTCTATGACTCTTATTTTATAAACTTCATCTCTTTTTATCAGTTTAAAAGATCCATACGCGTCACCCTCTTTGGTCCACCACACTTTCACTTTCTAGTGGCCACGTCCACGTGACCAATTAATAATATTTTTACCTTTTCAAGCATAAAATAATGCCTTACTGTAATTAATATTCTAGAGATAATGTGTCGGCCATTAATTAATGATATTAAATAATATATTTTATAATATAAGATATAAAATAAAATATAAATATCAAGATGAGAGAAAAAAATAAAAATTATAAAAAATTATAAGAGATAAGTGAATTAAATAATTTTTTATTATTTAATTTATTATTTTAAAATTATAATAATTATTATTTTGTATTATATTTTAAAAATTAGAAGAAATGACGTGCATATTTCTGTCAAACAATAATGTCCTACTGTAATTAATATTTTACAGATAAATTAAAAGAAATGAAGTTGTACATTACAAACATCTTTAATGAACCATTTTTGTGGTTGTTGATAAAGAACAAAACCACTCACGTTAATTTCCAACTGAAATCTTTTTCCAACATCAACAATCAACACATATGTACCATCCAACAATGTAGTTCGTCAATATACAGAGTGACCAGAAAATGATACTTTTGGTAGATTTTGGTGTCTAACTCCATATGAAGGGACCACCTATATCCTTTTATCAATTATATTCTATCAATTCTGATATAGAAAGTCCAATATTTTATGTGGATAGTAATAATAAATTTGTGATGGCTTTCGTCAGTCACAAATTTGGAATAATTTATTCCATCACAAATTTTTGCGACATCTACTATTGTGACGGACAAATGTTCATCACAAATTTAGATTTGTGACAGAATTTCTTTAATTTATTTGTCACAAATTCTTTTTTTTTAATAATGAGATAAATGTTAATATTTAATATTAATAATATTTTAAATAAAATTATTTTTAATAAAAAAATATACGACTATCAATTTTATCTTCTCTCTATCCAAAATTTACGTATACAATATTTTTAGAAGATTTTTTTTCAAGACGAGGAATGATTGGGCGATATTAATTAAGACTTTATATTGCGGAATTTTATTGTCTTTTCCGAATTTTAATCACCTCATTACGCAGAGGAATTACATCAATTATAATAATACAGTGTGTGTGTGTGTATATATATATATATGCAATGGTAATTTCCCTGCCGGTCATAAAATATACCATTTAGCACATGTATTATTGATAAGGACAATTTTACCCTTTCGCCCTTGTTGTGTCGGCTCTCATTTGATAACATTGAGAGGACGTTTTAGTTTAAGTAGATAACAAAAAACAGAAATTTTTAATAATTAAATTAATGGAAAAAATAATTTTGAGGATCAAATTAAAAATTTTATCATTCAAGAATTAAAATGAAACAATATATATCTTTTAAAAATTAAATAATTAATTTATCAAAAAATTATCATTTGTAAAGCATCTATAAGTCCAGAAAGAAATTAAAAAAAGCTTCCTTACAAATAAATTTATAAATTTGAGTTAATTACATCAATCTTCCCTGAAATTTTGTTAAATTATATTTATAATCTTTTTAGTTTAAAAAACTATACTTAAATTTTCTTTAACTTATTTTTATATTAGTAAATATAGTTTTTATGCAAAATAAAACTTTAATTTTAATCTTAACACAAAAGTTAATGTGTAATGACTCCCTTACTAAAATATATAATTTAGGAAGCATAAGATACTATAAAAATTTTTTTCTTTTAAAATATACATTGTTCAATACCATTACTCGTTGAATATACCCAAATAGTCATCTCTATTCATATTTCACTCAATCCCATAGCTGTGAAACTAATCTAATATCTCAAATTATCAAACAATATAATCATCAAAATACTCTAGAATATACATCTAAACTATCATTCATACATTATATCTGAGATACTAATTACAAGATATACTTAATCATTTATCACAATAGTATATAAATATCTCTAAATATAAATACAGTGATTAAAAAATGTCATATTAAGGTCATTAAACTATTTACAATTTATACTCTAAGCTACGTCATAACTTTTCAGTCTTTCTACAATTCTATGTAGTAATTAACTATTACATAGTACGTAAATATCTGCAATTCAAGTTATTTATATAGATACAATTCAAAGCAAACTTAAATTTAATTAGTTTTAAATTTATTTATTATCACTTTCAAATTTATTATTTAAAATCAAATATTGAATAAGTAATTAACTATTAAACAAGTGTTAAATTTAAGTTACTATAAGTTATAATATTTGGCCATTTATCATGTGAAAAAAGTAACAACTCAGAAAAAAAAAATTAAGCACACAGGTAATGGAACTAGTTTTAAAATTTTAGTATTATATATATTATTAATATAAATTAATAATAATTAAATTAAATAGAAATAAATTAATTAAAAATAAATATTTGTTATTAATACTAATAAACTGAAAACATCCATTTCTTTTAGAAAATTAAACTTAGATACACTTATTTATATATTTGTTATCATGATATTCTTTAATAAAAATAAAATATATAAAAAAATCAATTATAAAATAATAAGTTATAAAAAATATATACATATTTTTTATTAAATAATGTAATAGTAAAATATTATTTATATGATATATGTATATTCCTTAAATTATAATAGTAATGTATGCACATGTAAATGGTCCCATTAACAAGGAAATAATTAATTAAATGGTCCCTTCATTCAGGAATGAATTATGAAATATGTTCGTTTCTCCGTGTCACTATATATGCAAGCTATACGTTTGATTTTTGCTAAAATTAAACTTTTATTTGTTTATTTTGTTTAAAATTTAAATTTTTTATTTTAATTTTGTCTCTTTTCTTTATTAATTAATATAATTTATTTTTCTAACCAAATATCATATGTATATTTTTGTTAATGATTTTAAAATTTTACGTTATAAGTTATAAATTTTAAATTTTCATTTAAGTTTTAATTATAGTAATTTTACTTGAATTTCAAATATAAAGAATGAGAAATTACATCAATTAATATTAAAATTTTTATGTTTATATATAGATATTCTTCATTTTTGTGATGAGTAACTATATCTTAATTTCTCATTATTTTTACATGACTCCCCAATGTTGGCTTATGAAAATATATTATTTTTTAATATTTTTAAAATTTTCATATTTTAAATCAAATTTATAAAAATATATTACTTTTTATAACATTATAAATTCACTAATATCATTAAAAAATTTTATTTAAAATTCACTCTAATTCACTCCGCTTAAAGGTGAATTTATTATTTTTATACTAAATTTATTTTTAGTAAAAACAAATTTAGTGGATCTCACTAATATTTCAATAAAATCTTGGCAGCTGTGGATTCTTTTGTCATTTTGCAAAGTAACCTTTTAACATTGATTTTCTTCGTTGCTAACAAGCGTTTTAATATTTTAACAATACATATTATTGTTTTTATAAATTTTGTTTAAACAGTTAATTTAAAAAATAACAAGTTTAAAATTTTATTTTTCATAAATTAAGTTAAAAAATTTATAATTTAAACAATATTAAGATTAAAAACTTAATAAGATATTAATTATTATTTTAGAATTTTCAAAATTTTTTAACTTAATTTATGAAAAATAATTTGAAGTGTTATTTTTTGAATTAGTTGTTTAAAAAAAATTATAACAGCAATAATATATACTCGTATTGCTAAAATATTTTTTGCGGTAATTATATATATTAGTATAAATAGAATAAGATTGTAATAAAGGAAGGAAAAAATATTTGACTAATAAATCTTCCAACATTAATGAAAAATTAAGGAATATAATAATGAAAAAACTCATTTTATTTTACAAATATAAATAAGAAATCAGTATTTATTACATGAAATTACAATAAACCAAAATAAAAGGCACCCTAAGAAACAAGCTTGTAATTTTTGGGGCTCAACACAAAATTAAACAAACTTTAAATAATTTTCCCATGGAGATTTATGATCTTTTTGACCCTTGCCTTTAGAAAAACTCATCATCTATTTCCTTAGTCCTCCCGGAGATAAACTTCAAAAATAAAAAAAATATGAACGTATTTAATTGCAATTTTTAAAGATATAAAATTAAAAATATCTGTTTAAATAGTTATTTTTTACTGAAAAATTAAATATATGTTTGAGGAACACAAAATAAATCTTTTTGTTAATAACATATGTACAAAATAAATCCACCATTATTTTTTATTTTTAAATTTAGGTA
Organism: Senna siamea; assembly: GCA_031216115.1. Taxonomy (NCBI): domain Eukaryota; kingdom Viridiplantae; phylum Streptophyta; class Magnoliopsida; order Fabales; family Fabaceae; genus Senna; species Senna siamea. The sequence goes on along the minus strand of CM062354.1, from coordinate 30,623,333 downwards.
CAGATTTATGTTTATATTTATTTTCTGACTTTAATTGTTTATAATTTCTCTTTCAACATTCAAAAATTATTAAGTCATTGAAAATAAACATAAAAATTCAAACAGCTAAAATATAATAGATTTAATAATATTTAATTTGAAAGAGCATGTTCACTAAAAATATATTAATAAACATAATTATGTTCATTAATATAATAATAAAATTTATTTTATTTTATTCTTTTAAAATAAAAATATTGGCTAAAATTAATTGTGTCTACACTCACTCCAGCTGGCATATACTTTCTTTAGTTTTATTTATTTATTTTGTCAAATTTCCAATTGACACGTTTTTTTTTTTCTCAAAACATATTTTAGGATTCATAGCAAAGACAAGCATTTGAGAATCTTTTGAATATTTGAAAATTTGCATAAAATACATTAATTTATTACTATCCACATAAAATACTGGACTTTCTATATCATAATTGATAGAATATAAACGATAAAAAGATATGGGTGGTCCCTTCATACGTAGTTAGACACCAAAATACATAATTTAATTATTGCTACTGGTCCTACATATACGACAATTTTTGTTTTGCTACTATAGAGTTTCCTACGACGACAATTTAAGTAGTAATTTACATTTTAGTAATCTAAAATATAAATATTTATTTATGAATGTTAATAATGTTATTTATGTCTTGAATTTTGAAATATATCATTTTCAGTTTAAATAATGTATATTTTAAATATTTATATTATGTTTACTACTTTTTGGATGACAATAAATTTATGTATAATTTCTTCCTTTAAACATATATAATATAATTTATTTATATATTTTACATGTTTAAAATTTTACAAATAAGTTTAATTATGAAATTAATTTTTATGAAAAAAAAAGTAAAACTGATAATTAGAAAAAAGTTATCTCATTCAACTAAGTGATATAAAATAACAAAATATTTTGATTACGAGAAACTCAGATTATTGGTACAACTTTTGAATCACTAAAAAAATCATCTGAACTAGTAAAATTAATTAATTAATTCAAAAATTCAAATAATAAATTTATTTCTAATTATTTTCAAATTAAATGTGCCATTAAATAAAAATATTAAGTCATAAATTTATTACACTTCAAGTTATTACATAGATACAATTCAAAGCAAACTTGAATTTAGTTTTAAATTTATTTATTATCACTTTCAAATTTATTATTTAAAATCAAATATTGAATAAAGTAATCAACTATTAAACAAGTGTTAAATTTAAGTTACAATAAGTTATAATATTTAGCCATTTATCATGTGAAAAGAGTAAAAAATCAGAAAAAAAAATCAAAAATTAAGCACACTGGTAATGAAACTAGTTTTAAAATTTTAGTATTATATATATTAATATAAATTAATAATAATTTAAATTAAATAGAAATAAATAAATTAAAAATAAGTATTTGTTATTAATGCTAATAAACTGGAAACAACCATTTCTTTTGGAAAATTAAACTTAGGTACACTTATTTATATATTTTTTATCATGATATTCTTCAATAAAAATAAAATATACAAAAAAACTCAACTATAAAATAATAAGTTATAAAAAATACATACATATTTTTTTATTAAAGAATGTAATAGTAAAATATTATTTATATGATATATGTATTTTCCTTAAATTATAATAGTAATGTATATACATGTAAATGGTCCCATTAACAAGGACATAATTAATTAAATGGTCCCTTCATTCAGGAATGAATTATGAAATATGTTCGTTTCTCCGTGTCACTATATATGCAAGCTATACGTTTGATTTTTGCTAAAATTAAACTTTTATTTGTTTATTTTGTATAAAATTTAATTTTTTTTATTTTAATTTTGTCTCTTATCTTTACTAATTAATGTAATTCATTTTGCTAATGAAATATCATATTTATATTTTTACTAATGATGATGTCATATATTAACTTTGTAAAACTTTTCTTGTTAAAGGACAGTTGAGTAAGTAAAAGAATTTAAATGGGATTAAAATAAATATTAAATTAATTTTGATATAGTTTCAAAATTTTTTCAACTTTTTAAATTTTTTCGTTTCCATGACTCAAATAAAAAATTTTAAAATATTTTAAAGTTTTTAGGTTTCATCAATCTAAGTTTTAATTATATTTTAAGTAAAATAATTTTATTTAAATTTCAAATATGAAAGACAGCATCTAAAAAGAATAAGAATTATATTAATTAATAAATACAAGAGATAAAATAAAAAACAGAAGACAAAACTAAAATTTTATACAATAACAAAATATTAATGTTTAATCTTTTATGTTGATTTGTGGATATTCTCCTCATTCTTGTAATGAGTAGCTATAACTTCTCATTCTTTTCACGTAATTCCAAATTTTTTTAAAATATTCATAAATTTTTGTCTACATGCAGATAATACAATAATTAATTACACAATCAATTAATAAAATTTTTAAACATTTTTGTTTTCAATTAATGTGATTCATTAATATACTCATTTTAATAAAATTTTTACTTTACTAGCTAGTCACTATTCTAAATTTATAGTCCTCTTTCTCACTTAACAAATTTCTGTGACAGTATAGTACGAAACGACAAAGACGATATTCAAACTCTTCTTTATCTATCTCTCTCCACACAATCTACATTTTATCCCTAAATGCAGAATATGGGAAGCAAATATTTTTATATATAATTTAAAATGTTAAATTAACGAGTAAAGATACATTTAGTTAAACAAGTATAAAAAACAAAGAGACACAGGAATACCATGCACATAGACAATTTTTTTAAAATTAAATTTTATTTATTATTAAAAAAATAACTTAATTAACCTAAAAAAAAGTCTTATAGAATACAATACTATAAGTATAAAATTATTTAAAAAATGATTAATATTAAAAAATTAGAGTAAGATACTATTAAACATATATGAGTAGTTTGTCTATTGATTATGTAATTAAAATATCTTAATTTTTTTCTATTATTTTTATGATATTTTTTACTTTAATAATTTAAAAATAAGTGTTAGATAAATTAATAAAAAACAATATAAAAATATCAAATATTTATATATAAATTTATAGTTAACTGTTGATGTATAAGTTTATTTTTTGCAATTCATACTTTCAAAACATGGCTATATGCTAATCTATGGTTAAATTCTTTTACTTATCATTACAGTTTGGGTTGCTACTTTAGAGATTAAAAAATATATATATCTTTTTTTCAAGAACTATTTCACATTTAAAGTTTTTTGTTTTCTTTTTTATTAATAAATAATGATTCAAAGACTAATAAATTAATTATTACGATATTTTATGAATTAAGATATGTATTATAATATCTTAATATTTAAATCATTTCAACTCTTATCTTTCATGAAAAAAAATTGTCTCTTAGCTTTCCGAGAATTCAACTTTTGCATGGTTAATTTTATTGATTATTAAATTTATTTCAAACTTATTTAATTAAATAAATTAAAACATAAAATATTTTATTGCATTATTAATAGCAAAAAATCATCAAATAATATTATTTTTTATTGACAAACAATGTTTCTGTTCTATGAGTAATTGGATACTCTGTACTATACACAAAGAATAATAGGATGTGCTGACAACCTAGTCACTTTTATACTAAATGTCATTTTTTTTTATTTTCTTAAATATATAATAAAATAATAAAAAAATATTTAATTTTTTATTTTTTTTATAAATTCTTACTATCTTTATTTTTTTTCTTTATTCACATTACATATTTTATTTTAAATTTTATAATATATAATATATATTTTATAAAATCAATGACTAAAATACTCTAAACACATTATAATATAAATACCTACGAAACTTATATTCTAAATAAATTAGAATAAACTAATGATTTAATTTAAAAATAAATATTTTTAATTTATTTTTTCCCTTAAAAATAAATTATCTCAATTTTATTCTTAAAAAAATTAATTCTTTATCAATTTAGTCATTTAATTGATAGAATAAATAAAAAGTTGACTAGTATACAATGATGCTGTATTAAATAGCTTGTTAGTTAACTATCTATCCATCTCAATAATTGAAGGATTAAATTAATAAAAGATTATTTTTGAATGACTAAATTAATAAGAAATTAATTTTTTAAAGATCAAATTAAAAATTTTCATCATTCAAAAATTAAAGTAAGAGAATATGTGTCATTAACAAATTAAATAATTAATTCATTAAAAAATTATCATTTGTAAAGCATCTATAAGTGTCGAAAGAAATTAAAAATTAATTAAAAGCTTCCTTACAAATAGATTTTTAAATTTGAGTTAATTATATCAATCTTCTCTGAAATTTAGTTAAATTATATTTATAATCTTTTTAATTTGAAAAATTACACTAAAATTTTCTTCAACTTACTTTCTATCAATAAAATTATTTTTTATGCAAAATAAAACTTTGATTTTATTTTTAACACAACAATTAATGCAATTAAATTTATTCTAAATTTTAATATGAGATTTTTAATCTAACAATAAAGATAGTTAGTAATTTTATTAATTTGAAATAAGCTCATACTATATATATAATATGTTAATTTTATTAATAGAAAATAAATTAAAAAGTATATTTGCATAGCATTGTATCAAATCTCAACGGTATTGAGTGTAATTTTTAAAAATCAAAGAGAAGTATAAATATTTTTTCAAACCTCAAAGAGGTTAGTACAATTTATTCTTTATATAACTAAAACATCATTTTGATCCTACATATATGATGAGTTTTTTAATTTAATTTATTATTAATTTAATTCCTTTATTTGAATGACATCATCTAAACAAGTAATAATGACTGAGTTACCTGTGAACATTACGTCGTCTAATTAAAAAAGTTTTTAAGTTTTATATTTGAATATTATTTAAAGATTTTTTTCCTTTCCCAATCATGACTATAAATTGATGTCCTTAGCTCTCATGTACTCACCAAAAACCAGACAAAGCAAACAAATTAGGTCCTTCGACAGCAACCAAAACAATGAAGGCCACTCCATTATTATCGCTTGCATCCCTCTTGTTCCTTCTCTTTGCCTTCACCACCACTACCGCTGAGATAGTGATCGACTTCGACGGTGATTTACTGACAAACGGCGGCACATACGTGCTGGTGCCAGTGCTAGGAGTTGGCGGTGGTGAGATTCAATACAACGAAATATGGCGCGTCATAGAAGGAGGCAAACTTTGCTCAGCCTATGTTGTTGAAGGACCATTTGATAGTGTTAGATTGCCTGTGAACATTACAGCTCCTGGAAAACCCGCTTTCATCGCAACATCCACTCCAATATTCATATCATTCGCTTACATGCAGAGCAGATGCACCAACAATTCTAACTGGGTTGTCGGACAATCTGTGTCTGACAATGAGGGTAACCTTCTTAGTCCTGTGATGATTGCTGATAATGATAATCCTGTGGGTTCCTTGTTCTATATCAAGCCCTATCATAATGGTTCTCGCAATCGATACTACAAACTTGTTTTCTGTCCTAGTCATGATCTTGAGTGTTCCAACATCGGACTCAGAAGGGACGCCTTCGGCAACAAAGTTCTTGTTGTCACTGATGGAGATCCTCTAGTGTTGCAGATCCTTAAGCCTGGCGATGACAGCTTTGCCTATGAGTCCCATACATCCATGGTCGTGTGATTCATCTGAAAGCAAGAAAGACTAAACCTAGCATGTATGCATGCGTGCGTGCTTCTTGTTTAGTTTGCTTTCGAAGATGGTTATGATAATAATAATAATAATAAATAAATAAATAAATGTGTGACGCTAGTCGCATGTATCTTCTTGTATGAAATAATAAAAAATAAATGCGGTACTTCTATTTGGCCTCATTTGGAGTTACACGTTAATTATAGATAATTAATTAGAGCGGACACGTACGTATAATGTGTCAATTCTATTAATAAAAGTTAGATTTAGTAAAATAAATTAGTGTTGCATATTGTGACGAGTAAGGTTTTAAATTTTTTTGAAAGAAATATTTAAATTTAGCGTATAAAAAAATTTTAAATAAAATTATTTTTAGTAAGAAAATATTTATGAAAAAATATCAATTATACCTTCTCTTTATCCAAAGTTTATGTAAGTATTTTTGAAATTTATATAAATTAACTTAAGTATATTTTTGTAATTTTTATTTTCACTACTTAAGTTAAGGAAAAATTAATAAAAACATAATAGTAGGTAACTTATTAATTAACTCTATTCAAAATAATATAATTTTTGAAGACTCTTCCCTTTTTCTTTCACTTTTTATTTTGTTTAAAATCTGTAAAATTATATAAGAAATATTTTATTATCTTTGTAAAATTTAATTTTTATTAATATCTTTAATTTTCGTAGAAAACCTTACAATTTTCTTAAAAAAATTTTGCTGACTTTTCAAACTCTTTGAACTCCATAAATTTCTGAATCTCTATGAAAAACGAGGATGAGAGTTTTTGTTTCTTTAGAAAAGGACTGATTGGGGATATTAATTAAGACTTTCATATTGTGCATTTTAACTGACTTTTCCAAATTATAACATTCATCAATTAACCTAATTTAACCACCTCATTACGCAGAGGGATAAGATGAATTATAATAATTCTCTCTCTCTCTCTCTCTCTATATATATATACATATATATATATATGCAATGGTCTGATTAACATGGACAACATTAAATAAATAAAATTGGAATATATTGGAGATACTTTAACGTTGTGTATAAAATGTTCCATTCAGTTTAATATTGGCTTTTGTAAAAAAAAATACTCTTTTTTTAATATTTTTAAAATTATCTTATTTTAAATCAAATCTACAAAGGTATAGTAGTGCAAATTCCTTAATACTATTATCGAATTCCTTTAAAAATTTATCAAAATTTACTTTTAGTAAGAACAAATTGTAGGTTAAACTAGTTAATCATTAATTTGCTCTTACTAAGAATGAATTATAAATTAAATTCGCTCTTACTAGAAGTGAATTGATGATCACCTAATTTGACCTTAATAAAGAAAAATACTGACCGATACATACCTATAACTTAATGGTGAATGAATAAGGTACATTTGGAGCTCCTCCTCATCAGACATCTAATTACGATACCATTCTTTAATCTTGGGTGCCATGATAGGAAATTTATCTAAGACCCATACATGCAACAAATGTAACGACTCCCTTACTATAGCATATAATTTAGGAAGCGTGAAATGCTATGAAAAGTTTTTCTTTTCATAATATGCATCATTTGGGGTCATTACTAGTTGAGTGTAACCCAAATAGCCATCCCTATTCAAATTTCAGTCAACCTCATACCTGCGCAGTTAATATAATACATCAAATCATCAAACAATACAGCCATTAACATACTCTGGAATATACATCTAAACTACCATTCATACATTGCATTTAAGATACTAATTATAGGATATAATTTAATCATTTACCACACTAATACATAAATATCTCCAAATACAAATTCAATGATTAATAAATACCATATGAAGGCCATTAAGCCATTTACAATTAATATCATAAGCTATAACATAGCTTCTCAGTCCTTTGCAATTCTATACAGCAAATATATCCGTCTCAGACTAATTCCTGGCGCCATCACGACCTTAATTTCCTGAACACACAATTTAATGAGATTTGAATCGCAGTAGCGTAATATACAATTTATTTTATTCAAAACAGCTGAGTGTTTAGCTATACCTCTGTTTGGGTATAGAAAACCTCTCCCTAAATTTATTCAATTAATCAAACATGTGAATTGAAGCTTCTTTTATCAGAAATCAATAAACATGGGAAATCTAGTAGCTATTCAGAAATCATAAATCAAAATCATTTTCTCAATTAAAGAGTATAAGTATTTATGAAAAACTATAATTTTTCAAATGCCTACAGTCAATTTATCATATCCATTGTATAATGTTACTGCGTTACTGAAAGAATTTCAATCATCTGTATATTTATGCATAAAATCATATAAATAAATTTAAAATTCATTGCATGCTATTTTCCAATCTCATTTTTAAGATCACGGGGACCGTCCTCTCAATGATTGTCATAGGACCGTTCTCCATGTGACGAGATTGTTGCTATCACGGGGACCGTCCTCTTGGTGATTTTCACGGGACCGTCCTCCTTGTGATTGATAACCTAATATCAATAAGGGTTGTCCCCCATCATGTGCACATTACCAATAGGTCTCATTTCTCTATGCCGACTATAAGGCAACGTATACATATAGGTGACTAATACTTAGGTCATATGGCTTTATTCTTAAACCAATTTATTCCCCTGTATAGACTCTCCTCTTTGACTCCTTATAGTCTTTCATAAGGGTGCATTGGTTTAACGGGTAAACCTTAGAATATATAGACCATTTCAGTGTTCAAATAATAAAAGTATAAAAGTAAGTCTGAATATGAAATACTTGACAACCGTCCTATACTAGTTATCAAGTATCCATCCCTGGTTTTGTTTGCACTATAAGCATACAATTCCAATAGCAAAGAATTTTCAAATACATTTTGAACACATGCAGGTCTTTTCTTATACTCATCTAATTTGGCACACATTTCCCAGTATATGTTTGCAAACACAATCATAGCAATCAATTCACATTAAACATTTATCAAAATAAAGGGGAGTGTAGATTACTCTATCTTAATCGGGATTTCCTTCACTTAACTTAAGATTCTCATTCTTTTCCTTGGACTAATTCTTTAAGTCACCTCTGTACATTTTTATAACCAATGTTCAGAATTAAAACTTATTTTTAATGCCTAAAAACAATAAGTTTGCACTTTAGTCCCTCATTTATCCCAACGTTGATATTTAGCTATAAAATTATTCAATTCACTTTATGATGCTTCTAGAAGGCTAAATGAACTTAATTCACTCAAACGTTCAGAATGTACGTGGTTTACATTGTTTAAACAGGCTGTATCAGTCTTTTTAGTTTAGTTCATAAACTTGAAATTGAAACTTTTCTAATAATTTTTTTCCATTTTCCAATTTCATATATTCATAAGAGTCCTAATTAAGCTAAGGATTACAAGGATGCATCAAATTTTGCAATTCTACTTCATACCAAACTTTTTCAAACTTTGTAATTTAGTCCCTATTTTCAAATTTATGATTTTCATCATTCTTCTCCAATCTAACCCTTCAATTTATTCATAATATTATCATAGAAGCTAGAAATTACAGAAAAAGCAATTAATTCAGAGTATTTCAATGAATACCAAAAATTTTAAAAATTTTCAATTTAGTCCCGACACCTTTAGTGGGTTTTTGGACGACTGATGACGATGACAGCGGCGACTGAGGTCACTGACAGTTCGGGGGTGTTGCTGGGCAACTTAAACATTAATCACCGGCGGTCCAACGATGTAAAATTAGCCGAATCAAAGATGCTTTCAGAATCACGACAGAGAGGGAAAAACGTCATTTTTCGACGACTGTGGTGGTCTGGCGAGCTGTGGATGACGTGCTGTGGTGTCGGGTCGAGCTGGTGCACCTTCCGAAGGTAATGGGTGATGGCGCGATGGCTGTTTGGTGGATGAACGATGGTGGATAATGGGAAGAGAATAGAGACATGCGAAAGAGAGAGAGTGAACGCAAGGAGGGAGAGAAAATTAGAAGGAAATGGAGAAAAATAGATTTTAAAGTTTCTAAGGATATTTTGGTTTTTTCTCACTTTGTCCTAGATAAATTTCAGATGTGTTTTCCGATTTAGGCAAGAATTTAGGATGATATGGAAGGGATTTGGAAAATTTTAAACTATCACAAGCCTTCCAAAATTATCTGCAAAGTTCTTTAAGGAAGATAAAAATTTCTCTATTAGATATAATTTTACTCCAAAAAATTCTCAAATTTAAATCACGGACTCAGAAAAATTTTCTTAATCACCTCCTATCAATATTTCAAGGTTTCCAAATATTTTATCCTGATTCTTTAATTAATTTAAATTAGATTATTATAACAAATGCAAGCAGCCTCCGACATTTTGCTGATCATAGTAGACAACTGTGCACAACTCTCATATAAATATGAGAAGACTTTCGAGCCTCAACTATATCAATTCACTATAGCCAAATCTTTTAATTATATACTATACACACACACACAAGATGAATATCTTTCAATTATGCTTATTTGTCACTATTCTAAATTTGTGGTCCTATTTCTGAGTTAACAAACCTTCATGGCAGTATATAGTAATAGCAGTAAACAACGAAGAAGACCACAATGCAAAATCTTCTTTCTCTTCTAGATGATCAATTTCAATCAATTAAGTCATTTAATTAATAAAATAAATTAAAAGTACTTAACTCGTAAAATGATGCAACACTAAGCAACATATATACTAATTAATTTTTTTTTATCAATTCTAATAATTAAGAGACCAAATTGATAAAAGATTAATCTTTTAAAATTTAAATTGATAAAAAATAATTAATCTTTTAAGGATCAAATTAAAATATTTCATATTTTTTAGAAAAGAAAATAATTGAATATGTATATTTTAAAATTAAATAATTATTTTATCAACAAATTATCATTTGTAAAGCATCTATAAGTGTCAAAAGAAATTTTAAAAAAAAGTTGCCTTAAAAATATAGATTTTTAAATTTGATCAGTAATTTATATCAATATTTTTTAAAATTTATTTAAATTATACTTATAATTTTTTTAGTTTAAAAAATTGCACTTATCTCTCTTCCAAGTTATTTTTTATCAATAAAAAAATTTGTGCAAAATTAAATAGAACTTTGTTTTTTATTTTTAAAACAACAATAAGTATAATTAAATTTACACTACATTTTAATGTGAAATTCTTAATGTAACAATAAAAAAATTGAATAATTTTATTTTTAAAATTAACACATAATTAATATAATATGTTAATTTTATTAACAAAAAATAAATTAAAAATTTTCATCTATGTAATAATGCATCAAACTTCATAGGTACTGATTATAATTTTTTTAAACATTAAGATAAGTGTAATTTCATTTTAATTTTTAACATAAAAAAGATAAATATTTTAATTTTTATATTTATAAATTAGCTAAAATTTCTTTTTTTTTTCAATATTTTTCAATCATTTCTATAAATTGATGGCCTCAGCTCTCATTTACTCACACCAAGAACCAAACAAAAAGCAGCAAATTAAAACCTTCCATAGCAAACAAAACAACGAAGACAACTCTATTTTTTATGTCAGGGAAAGTAAGTAAAAGAAATATTAACTATATTGTCAGCAGTGCTAAAAAACGTTTAATCCATAGCATTTTACACCTTGGAAATAAAATTGCCATTTTATCATAACAATATTTATGGAATTTATATTGTGACAATTGTCAAAATTTTGAAGCAAAAATGAAGAAAGATGAAAAAATGAAGAGTAAAGTAAAAAATTGTAAATAATCTTTTACCTTTTATTTAAAGTACACATCATCTTCCTTCTCCAAGCTAGCACCATGACGTGAAGGATACAAGGGAGGGAGAAGTGCAGCGTTTCACGAGAAGGAAGAAGGTGAAAGAAGCAAGGAAACTCTAAAGTAAAATCATTTCTATTGACAATTCAAGGTAGCTCTATATTCCTATGCAATTTTTTTAATGTTTCATGGTAGTTTCAAGCTTTTAATCCTCTTCCATGGTTGCCATGAACAGTATCAAAAATATCTCTACATTCATGAAATACTTAGAATTCTATTGGATTTTGTTTGGAATGTTGTATGGAAGCATATTGGAGTGTTGATTGAATTTGTGGAAGTGTTTATGACTCGTTTCAAATTTTTCTTCGTTTTCATTAAAAATTCCCTTTTCTTGATTGATGGTTGTATAATGCTTTGGTTATCATGATTTGGATAGATAATTGATGTTTTATGCCTAAATGATGATGAAAATGGGATAGGATGTGAAGTTGTATGAAAATGAGAATTTTCCTTCATTCTTCCTTGCTTGGCCGTGAACATGAGTTGTGGGTGTGGGAAAAATTCTACATGTTTATCCAATAAGCTATATTTTGACTATGAATAAAAAGGAGGAAAGAAAGGATTTATTATTCAAGAAAATAGTATTTTCTCCAATTCCCCTCACTTGGCCGAAATTGTGTAATGGTAAACGAAGAATTTTGTGTCAATGTTGCACAATTTTTGGCTAAGAACAAAGAAGGCAAAGAATTAATTTAGTAATTAATGAAATTGTTTATTTTCCTAATTCCCCTTTTTGCTTGGTCAAGAATAGCTTGTGGATGGACAAAGAAAAATAGTGTGAATAATAAATTTAAAGTATGGATTAATATTTAAGCCAATGGTGAAGGATAAGGGAAAATAAATTTGAGTGATAATTATCCCATTCTTACACTTTTGGGTGTCTTGGCCAACATGTAGGAAAAACTTATAGAAATTTTATAAGAATTTAACTAGATTTTGGTCAAGATGTGGAAGAAAAGAAAAGAGATGAACATAAATTAATTAATGTATAAATTTTCAAATCATGAAAATCTTAGCATTTGAAATAGACAACCAAAAAGGGGGTACATATAATTATGCATTTATACAAGTTTTTATGAGAGAAAAGACACTTATATGTATGCATAGTTAAGATGAAAATTTATGGAATGGAAATGATATAGGAAAGTATGAAAATTCACCTTAGGACCCTTAAAGTAAAATGAAACATAACATGGAAAATTGTATAGAAATAGAAGGAAAATTATGAAATTATGTCTATAAAAAGGCAAGAGTGAAAATTGGGAATTTAAAGCCATAAATTATTATTTTCCCTTGATTTCTTCTCTTGGCCGAGATGAACACCCTTATTTCTATACAATTTGGCCATGAAAGTGTTATAAGGGTCATAGTTTATGAAAGTGTAATATCATGACAAGTTAAAGAAAGAAAAAGGGAAACATAGACAAAGAAAGGAAAACATAGAAATGTAAGAAAGAAAACTTAGAGGAAGTATTTCCAATATATATTCTAGGATAGACAAGCTTATAACCGATTAACCAATTTTCGGTATGGGATGGTCGTTGGGCATTCCATGATTTTATCATAAATATGGATGGTGAAACATCCACTCGGAATAAAGATTTTAGAAAAATACTGTGATGGTTGCAAATTCTAAGTTAGTGTAGCCTAGATGGCCAAATAAAAGGAGACATTTACTTAGAATTTGGCATAATCATGGGTACAAGCTAAGTCATCCTAGATTATATATAAGAAATAGCATACTAGGAATAGGATTCACCGATCAGGGGTGGTGATTCCATAGCAACATGATTCACCCTACAAGCGAAGAGGAAATGATTTGCGTAATTAGCAGTGATCCCGTGAGTTTAATTTTTCTAAAATAATTAAGTAGTCCCCTATGGGGTGGAAAGGGAAGAAACTCCTACTTTATATGGGATGATCTACAGTAAGGGCCGTGACTACATGATACTCGGATCCACTAAGGGACGCCTCAGATAGTACCAGTGACAAAATTGTCACATAAAGAATAAAATTATCTCATTCATGTAAGTAGTAGTATATGGAGTAGTTCACTAAGTGACTCTCTTGATACTCTTAAGTCTTTATTTCTCAGATATTTGGCTTTTAGCCACAGATTATTTATAATTTTCCTTATGATTGATATTTGTTTTCCTATGAATGATAAATCGTTTCCCTATATTTATTGATATTGAGAAATTGTTTCTTGTGATCATGATACTGGTAAATTATATAAGGTGAATGGTTAAAATTGTCATAATACACTGTCACATTATATATTCATATATGTCTTCCATACACGTTAAATAAAATTTATACATGTATCTTGATAGAATGATTTAAATTTTAAATGAAGATTGTAGAGTGATTATTTTTTTCGTATTACTACGGTGGTATATATCAGATTATTTTTAATAGGTTGTAGAGCTACTGAGAAATTATTTCTCACGAATGTATCTGATGCCAAGGTTTATGATGTAGCTCGAAGTTAAGATAGCATACATAGATATTCTCTTTTAGGTTCTTTTATGAGAATCTAAGCTGTATATGTTGTAACCATTAAGAAACTCCCTCCTTAGTAGAGGGATATGAATAAAATTTATTTAGATGTATATAAGAAATAAGCATATATGTCAGGATATGTAAAAGATATCCACTAGTAGGAATTTTTGTTAAAAGATCTGAGTGGCAGGCTTGTTGCCTCCTTACCCTAGTAGTAGTAGTAGAAGCATGCATATCCTTAAATATATGTATTAAATAACGTTGTATTTATTGTAAATATGTAACAAATGCCAATATATGCAAGTTTTACTTAGGACGTTGTAAATAAATTTGATTATTTATTGTAAATATATAGCAAATGCAAATATATAATAAATGTGTTTGTTAATATAATATAAATATTAACAAACACATTTATTATATAATTTTTTCAGAATACAAAATACTTCTCTCTTATATTACATTTTATACCACTCAGTCTACAAAAAGAAAATAAAAATAATATGCAAAAATTAATTCACCGCAATCCCATGATAATATCACCACATATATAGGAGCAGTACGTAGCATCAATCCCAAACGACAAGATAGTTGAATGGTCCATGATGCATGACTTAAAAATATATTTAATTTGTGCAATATTATATTAAACCTGAAAAATATTGAGTATGATTTTTCAAATTAAAAAGGAAAGTATAATTTCATTAAACGTGAAAAAAAGGTCATTAGTGCAAAAACCAAAAGTAGCAAATTACTCACACCAAAAGTTTCTTTTTTTTTTTAAACATTTTCTAATCATCTCGTTAAATTGATATAGTTAGCTCTCATTTACTCACACCAAAAACCAAAAGTAGCAAATTAAAACCTTGCATAGCAAACAAAAGAATGAAGGGCAATCTATTTTTATATCAGGGTAAGCACGTAAAAATATTATAGAAGTTATCGTTTCATGATTCGGAAAAGATTGTGACTCTAGAGAGTAAAATTTAGTGTTACATGTAACACCCCATAATTTAATTAGCCTAAATTAATGGTGTTATTTAATTAATTAGTTTGAATTACTTGCTTGCTAATTAATTAGATGAATTATTTTTAAGGAAGGGAAATTTGGTGCTTAGAATTAATTCTTTGATTTCTTTATTTACCTAGCCTAAGTACCAAGTAAGAAGCAAAATGAGATGCAACAAAAATATATAGGTGTGTGTAAGTGTCATGTGAATGAGGGAGGAAAAGAGAGAATAGAAAAAAGAAAAAAAAAAAAGAAATACCAAGGTTGCTTGTAAAGGTTAGTTGCTTGTAAGAGTGGACAAATCTAAACTTACAAGAAAGGGAAATACTAAGTGTGCAAACAAAGAAAAATTGTACTTGCAAGTACACTTTGTGCAAATATATATATATATATATATACATATCCAAAAGTGTGCATAATTTTCTTTAAAAAAAAAGAGAAAGAAAGGGAAATGGAAAGTGGGAAGAGAATTAAAAATATATATATGTACTAAGGTTGTTTGTGGAAGTGGGAAAAGGTAAACTTGCAAGAAAAGGAATACTAAGGCAACAAGCAATCTAATAGGTGTAGAATTTTGTACAAAACTAGTGGCTAGTGGGATGCACCTAATGTATAGGAAGGAAGAAAAAAAGAAGGAAAACCAATTTATAAGCAACCCAAAAAGGAAAATAAGGAAATGAAAGAACAAAATAAGGAGGCATACCATAATCCCCACACTTGAAAATAAGGGAAGGGAGAGAAAGAAAAGAAGAAGGGAGAAAAGAGAGGGAGAAGGTGAGGCATCAAGGGAGAATTGAGAGATCAAGGAAGGAGGAAGTAAAGAAGAACTCAAGGAGAAAACCAAGGAAATCAAAGGAAAGGCCAAGAATATTTTCTCTAGCCCACTTCCAAGGTAGTTTGGCAATTTGTTAAATTCTTATTCCATGATTGAGTATGCATGTTCAATGATATAGCTTCCATGGAATTTGAACTATGTCTACACTCTTGATTTAGGAAAAATTTAATGGAGCTTGCATGATAAGTATGGAAGGTGGCTAATGCTAATCTCTAAATTATTGCTTCCTTGAGATCATGAGAGTACTTAGATTTAGAAATTTATTTAATGGTTTGGTTGGCTTGGTTTACTATTCTTAGTATTGTAATGGACTTGTTATTTCCATGATGAAATTAATGGGGTTATTGAACATTTATGATTGCTAGTAAAAATGCATGTGATTATGAAAAATTACTAGGAAAATATACATAAGAATTAATTTCTAAGTAAAGGAAATTATTGTGGAAGTGATTAGAATTTCTAGAAAGAAAAAAATATATAATGGAATTAATTTCCAAGCAAAGGAAATTATTAAGAAAATTATTAGAATTCCTAAAAAGAAAATGTAGAATAGAACTAATACCAAGAAAGAGAAAAGTAGTATTAAAAATATTAAAATTTTTAGAAAGAGAATATATATGGGAATTAATTTCCAAGCAACGAAATTTTATTATGAATTACTATTGAAGTTTTATAAGAAAAAAAAATGCACATTAGAATTAATTTCCAAGAAAAGAAAATTATTATTGAAGTTATTAAAATTTTAGAAGGAAAAATGCCCATTAGAATTAAATTCTGAGAAAAGACAATTATTATTGAAGTTGTTGGAATTTTAGAAGGAAAAATGCACATTTGTATTAATTTCCAAGAAAAGAAAAATTATTATCAAAATTATTGAAATTCTTAGAAGAAAAATGTACATTGGAATCAACTTCCAAGAAAGGAAATCAATATTGAGATTATTAGAGTTATATAGGAAAATGTACCTTAAAAATTATTTATAAGGAAAATAGAAACTATTCCTTAAATATTGAATTTTTCATAAGAAATGTTAAAGGTGATCCACACGGGACCTAGTGCTCACGATTATGCTCTATACGTGGCTGAGTGTCTACGATTTACGAGGTGTGGCCAAATGTGCTCCACATGGGCGGCCTAGCGAGGCATGGCCGAAGGTGTTCCATGACCATGACCTAGTACTCATGATTATGCTATGTACGTGGTCGAGTGTCCACAAATTACAAGGTGTAGCCGAAGGTGCTCCACACGGGTGACTTAGGGAGGTGTGGCCAAAGGTGCTCCGCACCCGTGACCTAGTATTCACGTAACACGCATAAACACTATGATAATTCCATAATAAACCATTAAGCTGATAAGAATACATGTTATTTAAAAAGATATGTAATCTTCGTTAACTTCTAAATTTATCATGCAATGATTGCCAGTTTACAGTTGTGTAATATTACACCTAAAATCAAGGATGTAGATTGAATGTTTTGGTGCGTACACCCTGGTACATATTAGTTTCTTTTAAACTATGAATTGCTGAGCTATTGGGAAACTTGTGTTTCTCATCTATGTGCTAATATGTATCGAATCTGGACGATAGCAGGTCAGCGAGGTATGATCTCTTTTTGATTGAGTATGATTTTTGTAATCCCCTATTTTAGGTCCTAGCTAGGTCTGATTTAGAATAGGACAATAGTTGACCGTATACATGAGTTATATTTGGGATATATAAGGGAAACAAATATCTGAAGGATCGGACCATCCTTCATTTATACAGGAGTTTGAGTGATAGACCTGTTGTCTCCTAACTTCTAATGGTTGGGTACTTCGTATATCCAGGGATGTGACTTATCAGCATGTAATGGAAATTATTGGACCTGTATTTATTTGAATTACATGAAGGTTTTTAATTTTCGTTGTATAGTGTAGTATTTTTATTCCGCTGTGCATGTAAGTATTTATTCTGAGCAAAGGATCCCGAACCTAATCTACTTAATATAATTGAATGTTATAACTGCTCATACACTAATCAAATTAAGGGTAAGGATAATGTACCAAACCTATCTTTTGATATTGGAGTTAACAATAAGACTAGATAGGGGCGTTACATTATAATTATATGAAAAGCTTGTGTTTTAAAAATCCGCATCCATTAAACCATGCAAAGCTTCTCGCAATGCCAATGTCTTTTGTTGATCCATGAATCTAATATTTCAAATAATAATAATAATAATAATAATAATAATAATAATAATTCTCCAAACAAAGCACTCTTAAGATACAATAAAAGTAGTCAAAGTTCTGTTATAACCTTGTCATTTCCTCATTACATGCTTTGTTTTACTCATCGAGTTTTGATCTAAATACTAGGGAATGAGTCTTTTTCTAGGTCCAAAAAATTTAATTTTAAATATGTAAGATTTATATAGAAAAGGATAAAAAATAAAAAATAATATAAAAATAACTTTTATATATACATGAAATATAATAAAACTTATGTTAAGTACTATGGGTAAATTAACTTAATCATATAAATTCATAACATTAAAATTATATATAGACCAAATTTAAAATTTGTTAAATTATAAGGATTCAATTATATATTTTTAACCAGACCTAATTAAAAAATAAGTAAAAATATAGAGACAACAAGAATAATGTAATTATTTTTTATTCGTTTAAATTAAAAATATGGCTAAAATTGTGACCACACTCAGTGCGGCTGACATATACTTTCTTTAGTTTTATTTATTTATTTTGTCATTTCCCGAAATTGACGCTTTTTTTTTCTCAAAACATATTTTTGGATTCATAGCAAAGACAAGTATTTGAGAATCTTTTGATTATTTGAAATTTTTTATAAAATACATTAATTTATTACTATCCACATAAAATACTGGACTTTCTATATGACAATGGATAGAACATAATTGATAAAAAGTATATGAAAGAACTACATTGTTGGATGGTATGTGTTAATTATTGAATTTTTTTGGCCAATCGTTAATTATTGATGTTGGAAAAAGACTTCTCAATTGGAAATTAATGTGATTGGTTTTTTTCTTTATCAACAACAAGAAAAATGGTTCATTAAAGATGTTTATCTTGTACAAATATGCATGTGATTTCTTTTAATTTTTAAAATATAATATAAAATAATAATTATTATAATTTTAAAATAACAAATTAAATAATAAAAAGTTATTTAATTTATTTACCTCTTATAATTTTTCATTATCTTTATTTTTTCTCTCTCATATCTTTATATTTTATATCATAAAATATATTATTTTATTAAACTAAATGCAGAGTTATTATTATTATAATATATATATATATGATAAACAAGATAATATTCGACCATTTTATAAAATATAAAAATCAAATAAAAACTTTTATAAAATTAATAAAACTAAAAATGCATTAAAACCTTAAAAAATTATTTAAAAACATGAAAGTAACTAAAACAACTCATAACTTTCTTTTTTTTCTTTTTTGTTTTTCACACAAATATCTTCCTTTAGACATGCATTTTGAGATATTGCCAAAAATTAAACGTGAATTTTTTTAATACATATTTAAATTTTAATTCATTATATTATTAGTAACTAATTTTTTTTATCTAACTTAATTCACGTTAATAAGTCATAACATATATATATATATATATATAAAAGATATCTTATTTGTATATGGTGTGAAAATATTTAATGTCATTAATTAATGGCCAAAAAATCATCTCTAGAATACTAATTACAGTAAGACATTATTTTATGCTTGAAAAGGTAAAAATATGATTAATTGGTCACGTGGACGTGGCTACTAGAAATTGAAAGTGTGGTGGACCAAAGAGGGTGACCCGTATGGATCTTTTAAACTGATAAAAAGAGATGAAGTTTATAAAATAAGAGTGATTAAAAAATAACACTGATAAAGACACACTGTTCAATTTATTTTTCAAAAAGTTTATTTCTCTATTGTTTGATAGAATGATTTTTCAAGGGTGACAATAAGTCATGCATCATGGGCCATTAACTATCTTGTCGTTTGGGATTGAAGGTGATGAATCCACGCCGCACAAAATTAATGCTACGTACTGGTCCTCCATATGTGGGGACTGAAGTTTAAATTTCATTTTTTCAAAAAAGAAATATGATAATAATTTTTTAAACAAATAAAATGCCGAAGTAACATATATTGAACATTTTTATTATTAAGAAAATTTAATATTTGTATATTTCATAAAAATAGCATCAGAAGGGAGAAGTATTTATTCAAAGAAGTTAACAAAAAAAAAGAGGCTAAATTACAACAAAAAAAATCTTATTCTCATTAACTTCAAAAGTTGACAGAAGACTTTTTAGAATTTTTAGTTTGTACCTTATATACTCCTTTATTAATATTTTTATCCAAACACTTACTCAAATTTAAGAAAATCAACTTGCATAAAATTAAAAGTTTATTTGCATTGAGAAACTATCCAAATACAATTGTGACAAGATGCAAGATCCTTATTTGTATAGATTTGTGAGGGGTCTTCAATATGCAACAATCACTAGACCAAAAATTGCTTTTAGTGTTAACAAAGTATGTCAGTATATGCACAAGTCTCTTTCTAGTCATTGGAAGACAATTAAAAGAATTTTCTGATATCTCAAGCTAACTGCGAATTATGGCATAATAACATAACCTTAGTCACAGTTATATCTTATTAGTTACAGTGATGCAGATTGGGAAAGTGATGTTAATAATAGAAAATCTGTCTCCAGTATTTATTCGTTCTTAGGTGGTAATCTCATCTCCTGGTCAGTAAAGAAATAAACCTTAGTGGCTCTGTTTAACACTAAAGCATAATATAGAAGTTTGGCAACTCTTGTTGCTGAACTGGTCTAGGTGCAATATCTACTGACAAACTTATGTATTCCTAGCATGAAAAAACTATCAGTCTACTATAATAACTTAAGTACACTTTTGTTGTCTCATAATATAGTGTTGCATAATAGAACTAAGCATATGAAACTTGACATATTTTTTTGTAAGGGAGAAGGTGTTATAATACCATCTCACAGTCACTCATATTCTGTCTAACAAACAAATTATAGATATTTTAACAAAGCCATTGTCTGATCAAATATTTTTAGAATTACGTAACAAATTCAACGTTCATGAAATTCATAATTGTTCATTCTCACGTTGAACGTTGAATTTGAAGAGGGTATGTTGGACTATACCTATAGTTAAGTTAGTTAGATAAAAGCTTCCATAGTTAGGAAGCTTTTGAAGATAGTTAGGATACATCAAGTGTAGCTAGCCTCGGTTATATCATCTGAACTCCTTTTTAGTGTGTGTATATATACATTCATTACAGCAACTCTAAATGTACAAGAATACATACATATATATATACATGTTCCTTAATAAATAAAATATATTTAAAAACTTTATAAAAACTCAATTATAAAATAATGAGTTGTAAAAATTATATATATATATTATTAGAGAATTTAATAGAACAAAATTAAATAAAAATTGAAGTTAAAGTTATAAACAAGTCGAGTTGAGTCGAACTTTAACTTAATCAAATTTATTTATTTAAAATAAGGTGAACTTAAATTTTAAAATGAATAAAAAATTATAATAAAGCTCAATTTGTTTGTTAAATGAGCTAAGTTTAAAAAGTCTATAAATAATATTATAAATATAATATGTATATTTGTGCACATATAAATTTATATTAAATAAAAAATTATTAACTTTCATATAATATATATATGTATATGTGCAAATTATATAATATTTTTTAATTATGAATAAATTTTTGCATTCATTTAAATTTTTTATATAATATATATAATTACAATATATATTATTTAAAATTTAAAAATATAATATATATTATAAAATAATATTTTATTATTAACCAAACTGTTTATAAATTTAACAAATTAAACATCAAATATTTAAGTTTAACTTATTTAATTAAATAAATTTAATATATTAATTAAATTTATTCATTAATTAAATGAATCAAACTTAATCCAAAACTTTAACTAATCAAATTTAAGTAATTTGTAAACAGTTAAATTCATTTATATCTCTAATTTGAATGATTCAAGAAATATATTGAAAACGCGCGTTAATGTTATGTACAAATGTCCCATTCACCCGTGACAGTGAGTGACATGTTTATTTAATATATTGTTCATAATTTAATTTGTCGTCATTTCATTTCGTAGCGGAAGAAATTGAAAAAGACGATATAAAATATGTTTGTTTCTACGTGTCACTACATATTTAAGCTATGCGTTTGATCTCAGCTAAAATTAATTTTTTATTTTTTATAAAATTTAAATGTCATTCTTTTTTATTTTAATTATGTCTCTTATTTTTATTAATTAATATAAGTTTGTAAATAAATATCATATATATATATATCAATGAAGTTATATATAAAATTTATTTAAAATTATTTTTTAAAAAATATACTTGAGCAAGTAGAAGAATGTAACTACACTGAAATGAATTTTAAATTAGTTTTGATATAATTTAAATTTTTTTTTTTAAATTTTAAATATCTAAATGAATAATGTCAAAAAAAATCTAAAAATCTTTAGAAGTTTTGTATTTCATCTAAATTTTAAATATATATACTTTGATTAGAGTAATTTTATTTGAACTTTCAAATATAAAGATGACATTTGAAAAATAGAAAAACATTGTACCAATTAATAAATATTGAGGACAAAATTAAAAAAAATAAATTTAAATCTCGGACAAAAAATTAATTTTTATTTATTATTTTGAGTAAATGTAATACGAAGAACAAAACTCTTATTATTTATTATTTAGTATTGACTGAATATAAAATTGTAAAATTCTCTATTTTTAAGAGAGGCACTGTTGAAATTTTTATAAAAAATTATAATTTAGAATATATATATATTTAGGTAAAAAAATCATTTTAATATAATTCTAAGATTACGGATATAGAATAATAACCTCATATCTGACGCCAATTGCATCTCTCTAAGTCAGTGTGTGACAATTTCGGTCACTCATCGCCACCCACTTTGACTGCTGTTGGAAGGAGAAAATCGGAGACTTGGCTTGAATTAGATGAGTAAACTTCCTTACTCTTTAGACCTCGTTGATTGACTTTTCTTGAGGTACTTTTTGTTGGAATTTTAGCTGAGATTGGGTGAAGAAATAAAAGCTAATGTTTAACTTGAATTGAAAAATTTTAAAAAATTTATCTAATTAAATTTTTACTCTATACTAACATACCTTGCTAGGTGACCTTAAAGGTTGAATTATGAGTTCAAGCAAGAAATTTAGGTATAAATTTATTTGGGTTTTGGATTGTAATATTTGACTTAGGATCAAATTTATATAAACTTGGTTTGATTATAGCATAAAAGAGAAGTTGAACTACTCGAGGACTTAAATTTGAATTATATATGCATTATGCATTATTGTGGTAACTTATGTATTGCCTTGTTGTCTAGGACTCTTGATTGGTGGCTGAAAAAAAGAGAATTTAATTATGAAGCTTTTTAACTATGAAATTGATTAGTATAAGATAAAAAAAGCAAGGTATGATATTGAAATGCACTTTAGCAACAAAAAAAATTGTTGCTAAAAAGCCAAGCAAAGACGACAGAAGACTTACGACAGAGAATCCAGACGCGTTTCCATTGCTTTGTGGTACGTCTCCAAGGTTATCCTCATCTTCATATATACAAGTGACTAATATTTTAAATAAATTATAATAAATTAATAATTTAGCTTAAATATATATATTTTGAAATTTTGAAATTTTATTTTAAAAATAAAAAACTCAATTTTATTCTTAGAAAGTTTATTTTTTATTCTTAATTTAATCATTCAATTAATAAGATAAATGAAAAGTTAACTAGTACACCAATACTATATTAAGTAGTTTATTAGTTAAGTTTCTATTAATTTCAATAATTAAAGGATCAAATTAATAGAACATTAATAACTATTTTAATTTGGTCTCTCATAGATTTTTTTCATCAATTTGGTCTTTCATAATTTAATTTATTATTAATTTAATCCTTGTGCTAGAATGTGGTCTAAATAAGTAATAATTTTTGATAATTTAAATATTTAATGATGACTGAGCAACATTAAAGGCTAGTTATAATATAAATTTTTTTTCTCTTTTTTAAAATCGAACAGCATTTAATATTCATGACTAAACACTTGACCAATTGAAAAGAAAGAGAAAAAAATTACATCATATCAAGTATTTAACGTTATTTAATTAATATTAAACGTATAAGTCATCTCAAAATTATTATTTATTTAAATAACATCTAGATAAAAAAAATTAAATCAATGACTAATCAAATTATGAGAGACTCAATTGATAAAGACAACTTGGACCAAAATAATTAATATTCTTGTCCTCTTTAAATGTTTAACATTAAAAAAAAGTTTTAAATTTTTATATTTAAAAATTACTGATAGATTTTTTTCCTTTCCCAATCATGTCTATAAATTGATGTCCTTAGCTCTCATGTACTCACACCAAAAGCCAAACAAAGCAAACAAATCAAGTCCTTCCACAGCAACCAAAACAATGAAGACCACGCCATTATTATCGCTTGCATCCCTCTTGTTCCTTCTCTTTGCCTTCACCACCACCACCGCTGAGATAGTGTTCGACTTCGACGGTGATTTTCTGAGAAACGGCGGCACATACGAGCTGGTGCCAGTGCTACAAATTGGCGCTGGTGAGATTCGATTCAACGAAATATGGTACGGCATAGAAGGAGGCAAACTTTGCTCAGTCTATGTTGTAGAAGGACCATTCGGTACTCCTAGATTGCCTGTGAACATTACAGCTCTTGTACAACCCACTTTCATCACAACATCCACTCCAATATTTATATCATTCGCTCACATGCACAGCAGATGCACCAACAATTCTGACTGGGTTGTTGGACAATCTGTGTCTGACAATGATGGTAACCTTCTTAGTCCTGTGATGATTGCTGATAATGATAATCCTGTGGGTTCCTCGTTCTATATCAAGCCCTATGGTAATGATCCTCTCAAGAAATACTACAAACTTGTCTACTGTCCTAGTCCTGATCTTGAGTGTTCCAACATCGGACTCAAAAGGGACGCCTTCGGCAACAAAGCTCTTGTTGTCACGAATAATGGAGAGCCTCTAGTGTTGCAGTTCCTTAAGGTTGGTGATGGCAGCTTTGCCTTTGAGTCCCATACATCCATGGTGGTGTGATTCATCTGAAAGGAAGAAAGACTAAACCTAGCATGTATGCGTGCTTGTTGTTTAGTTTGCTTTCGAAGATGGTTATGATAATAATAATAATAATAAATAAATAAATATGTCACACTAGTCGCATGTATCTTCTTGTATGAAATAATAAAAAATAAATGCAGTACTTCTGTTTGTTTGTATTGTTTCTAAAAGCAGATATCTACGTGCCTGATTAGCTTTCAGGTCAAGTAGGAGTTACACGTTAATTATAGTTAATTAATTAGAGCAGACACGTACGTATAATGTGTGTGGCAATTCTACCTAAAACATAATTTACGACATATTTTATTGGATAATGATACGGAGAATTCTTGTCTCTCTCTTTCAAAGAAGAGAAAAACAAAAATAAAATACATTAACTTTTTTTTAAAAATAAATAAACCTATGGGAACTTGAGTCATGAAAGGTCAAACTCCCACTGGCACAAACTTTTTTTTTTTTTCGACCAAAATCAATATATCAAGATTTGAATTTGACGTGCAAGTTACTGAGATATGATGGATAGAATGTAAAAAGTGTAAAATTTTGATTTTTTGACTGCAAAGTGACATTTTCATTTATTATAAGAAGAGATTATGATGGGAGGAATGCATTTTCCTCGACATGTTTTTACAAAGAGTATCAATTTTATTAACGGAAGTTAAATTTGGTAGAATAAATTAATTTTTTATATAGTGATGAATAAAATTTTAAGTGTTTTTAAAAAAAATATTTATATTTAGTGTTTGAAAAAATCTTAAATAAAATTATCTTCAGTAAAAAAAATACTTATGAAAAAAATATGAATTCTACCTTCTCTTTATCCAAAGTTTACGTAAGTATTTTTGAAATTTATATAAATTAACTTAAGTATATTTTTGTAATTTTTATTTTTAAGTTAAGGAAAAATTAATATAAACATAATTTTAGGTAACTTATTAATTAACTCTATTAATTAACCAGAAGGTGCAGTAGCTCCACCAGATACTGCAACACGTCGCCTGCAACTCTGTCAACCACCATAGCTGCCGAAAAATGGTGTTTTCCCCTTCTTTCGAATCCGGAAAGCACCTTTGATTTGCCTGATTTTGCGCCATTGGACCGCCAGTGATTGATGCTTGAGCTGCCTATCAACACCCCCGAGCTGCCAGTGACCTTAGCCAAGCTTCCCGCCACCGCCAACCACCGGAAAATGCCACTAAAGGTGCAGGGACTAAACTAAAAATTTTATAAATTTTTGGTATACACTAAAATACTTCGAATTAATCACTTTTTCTGCAATTTCTAGCTTTTATGATGTTATTAAGAATGAATTGAAGGGATAGATTGGAGAAGAATGATGAAAATCATAAATTTGAAAATAGGGACTAAATTACAAACTTTTGGAAAAGTTTGGTATAAAGTAGAATTGCAAAATTTGATGCATCCCTGTAATTCTTAGCTTAATTAGGACTCTTATGAATATATAGAATTGGAAAATGGAAGGAAATTGTTGAAAAAGTTTCAATTTCAAGCTTAAGGACTAAACTGAAAAGATTGATATAGTCTGTTTAAGCAGTGTAAACCATGTACATTCTAAACTTTGGAGTGAATCAAGTTCATTTAGCCTCCTAGAAGCATCATAAAGTGAATTGGATAATTTTATAGCTAAATACCAACTTTGGGTTAAATAAGGGACTAAAGTGCAAACTTATTATTTTTAGGCATTGAAAATAAGTTTTAATTTTGAACATTGGTTATAAAAATGTACATAGGTGACTTGAAGAATTAGTCCAAGGAAAAGAAGAAGAATCTTAAGTTAAGTGAAGGAAATCTCAATTTAAGGTAGAGTAATCTACACTTCTCTTTATTTTAATGAATGTTTAATGTGAATTGATTGTTGTGATTGTGTTTGCGAACATGTACTGGGAAATGTGTGCTGAATTAGATGAGTATAAGAAAAGACCTGCATGTGTTTGAAATGTATTTGAAAATTCTTTGCTGCTAGTTTTGATTGGACTATTAGAATTGTATGCTTATAGTGTAAACGAAACCTGAGATGGATACTTGATAATTGGTATGGGACAGTTGTCAAGTATTTCATATTCAGAACTACTTTTACACTTTTATTATTTGAAAGCTAAAATGGTTTATATATGTTAGGGTTTACCCATTAAACTAATACACCCCTATGAAAGACTATAAGGAGTAAAGGAGGAGAGTCTATACGGGGAATGAATTGGTTTAAGAATAAAATCTTATGATCCTAAGTATTAGTCACCTATATGTATACATTGTCTTATAATCGGCAAAGAGAAATGAGACTTATTAATAATGTGCACATGATGGGGGACAACCTGTATTGATATTAGGTTCTCAGTCACAAGGAAGACGGTCCTGTGATAATCACCGAGAGGACGATCCTTGTGATTTTAAAATGAGATTGGAAAATAGCAGGTAATGAATTTTGAATTTATTTATATGATTTTATGCATATATGTACAGATGATTGAAATCCTTACAATAACGTAGTAGCGTTATGCAATGGATATGAAAATTTGGCTACAGGCATTTGAAAAATAATGGTTTTTCTTCATAAATAGTTATACTCTTTGATTGAGTGAATGATTTTGATTTATAATTTTTGAATAGCCATTATATTTCCCATGTTTATTGATTTTTGATAAATGAAGCTTCAATTCACATGTTTGATTAATTGAATAAATTTGGGGAAAGATTTTCTATATCAGAACGGGGGTATAGCTGAACACTCATCTATTTTGAACAAAATAAATTGTATATTACTCTACTAGGATTCAAATCTCATTAAGTTGTGTGTTCAGGCAATCAAGGGCG
This sequence comes from Senna siamea, assembly GCA_031216115.1. Classification (NCBI taxonomy): domain Eukaryota; kingdom Viridiplantae; phylum Streptophyta; class Magnoliopsida; order Fabales; family Fabaceae; genus Senna; species Senna siamea. The sequence goes on along the minus strand of CM062354.1, from coordinate 30,595,328 downwards.
TGATAGCACCAGGAATTAGCCTGAAATTGGCTATGCTTACTACGTAGAATTACAGCGAGACCAAGAAACTATGACGTAGCTTAGAGCATAAATTGTAAATGGCTTAATGGCATTAATATGATGTTTATTAATCATTGAATTTGTATTTGGAGATAATTATGTACTACTATGGTAAATGATTAAGTTTTATATTCTATAATTAGTATCTCAAATACAATGTATGAATGGTAATTTAGGTGTATATTCCAGATTATGTTGATAACTGTATTGTTGTGATGATTTGAGGTATTAGATTAGCTGCGCAGGTATGGGATTGAGTGAAATTTGAATAGGGACAACTATTTGGGTTATACTCAACAGTAACAGCCCCAAATGATGTATATTTTGAAAGCAAAAATTTTTCATAGCATTTCACCCTTCCTAAATTACATGCTATGGTAAAGGGGTCGTTACACTACAAGCTTGTCTTTTATACTTCTCCTAATCATGAGTGTAGAGACCTCAGATTCCATATTGACATCTTCAAAAATAGATGTGTTGTTGTCATGAATGGAAATCCTCTAGTGTTGCAATTCATTAAGGCTGATAACGGCAGCTTTGCCTTTAAGTCTCATATATATGTACATGGTGGTGTGATTCATCCAAAACGAAGAAAAACCTAGCATGCATGCATGTGTGCTTCTTGTTAAGTTTTCTTTTCAAGGTTTTTATATAATATATTATTCACTTAAATTTTAAATAGTAACTATCTAGTATTACTATTAATTCTGATATAAATAGATAGGTTCGGTATATTATCCTTATCCTTTATTTAATTAATATCTAAGTAGTTATATCATTCAATTATATTAAGCGGATTAGGTTCGGGATCTTTTGCTCAGAATAAACTCATGCACAACAAAATAAAATAAATACTATACTACACAGGAAAAATTTACAAAAATTTTAAACTTGCATGTAATTCCAATAGTACCAGTCCAGTAATGTCCATTACATACTGATAGACATGTCCCAAAATATATGAAGTACCCGTCCATCAGAAGTCAGGAGACAACAGGTCTATCACTTAGACTCCTGTACAAATTAAGGATGGACCGGTCCTTAACATATTCGTTTCCCCTATATATCCCAAATACATCTCATGTATACAGTTAAAATAATGTCTTATTCTAAATTAGATCTAGCTAGGACCCAAAATAGGGGATTACAAAAAAAAATCTTAATTAATCAAAAGAATTGCTACCACACGGCCTTGCTACGCATCCGTATCTGATACATATTAGCACATAAGTGAGAAACACAAGTTTCCCAGTAGCTTAGCAATTCAGAGTTTTCTAAAAATCAACTAATATGTACCAGGGTACAAGCACCAAAACATTCAATCTACATTCTTGATATTAGGCATAATATTACACATAACTATAAATTAGCAAGCATTGTATGATAAATTTAGAAGTTGACAGAAAATTTGACAACTCTTTTTCAAGTGACATGTATTCTCATAAACTTACCGGTGTTATTACAAAATTATCAGAGCTCCTATGTGTGTTACGTGAACACTAGGTACCGGGTATGGAGCACCTTCGGCCATACCTCCCTAGGTCACCTATGTGGAGCACCTTCAGCCACACCTCATAATTCATGGACACTCGACCCCGTATATAAAATCATTAGGACACTAGATCACGGGTATAGAGCACCTTCGGCCACACCTTCCTAGGTCACTCGTGGGGAGCACCTTCGGCCACACCTCATAATTCATGGACACTCGCCCATGTATATAAAATCATCGGGACACTAGATCACGGGTGTGAAGCACCTTCGACCACACCTCCCTAGGTCACCGGTGTGGAGCACCTTTGGGAACGCCTCAAAATTCATGAACCATCTTATGTTTTTCCTATGTTTGTTGCCTTTATTCTCTATTGGCATCCATTACCTATTTGTCATTTTTACTTATGAAAAATTGGCCGAAATCAATCTAATTCTCTATTTTGAATAACATGTTTCAATTATAAAAAAAAAAAACCTTAATAATTTTCAGGGGAGAATTTCATATTTTATCATTTAAACTTTCTCTTACCATTCTTTAAATCATATAATGGAAATGGGGAATTTTCTTTTCTATAATAAGGTCTGTCATTATTAACCATGATTTTTCCTTAACATCATTATTTCTCTTTGTTAACATGGTTTTTCCCATAACAACGTTTACCATTAATTTAGCCATAATTTCTCCATATCATTGGTCATCATTATTAGTCTCTAATCCTTAAGATCATTATTTCTTATGAATCTGGTCAAATAATTTTCCCTAATAATGTTTGTCCTTACTTAGCCTAAATTTCTTCCCTACAATATTCATCATTAATTTAATCATAAAGTTTAATCCTAACACCCTCTCCATCCTTACTAACCATCATTTTCTACCTCCATATTCAACACTAATTAGCCATAATTTCTCACAGTAATGTTATCATTAACTAAGCTTATAGTTGATCATAATAATAATATCCATCACTAATCTAGTCAATTATTTCTCATAATTACATGCATTATTGTTAATAATCATAAATTTCCCATAATCTCATGCCTTATTATTAGTAATCATAAATTTTTCATTTATTTTGGATATGGCATTCTTTTGTACATATGTCACAGTATTAACACTAATTTCATCATGGAATTCACAAGTTCACTTCAATATTAAGAGTAGTAAACCAAGAAATCCAAACCATTGGATTGATTTCTAAATCTAAGTTCTCTCATGATCTTAAGGAAATAACAAGTTAAGGTTAAGCATTAGCCACCTTCTGTCTTTATCATGCAAGGTCAATTAAATTTTTACTCCTAAATCAAGAATGTAGACAAGGGTTCAAGTTCCATGGAAGCTAAATCATTGAACATGCATACTAGATCATGGAACTAGAACTTAATAAATTGCTAAACTACCTTGCTTCCTTTGCTTTCCTTGGCTAAACCTCCCTCTTCTTCTTCTTGCCTTAACCGAATTGTATGCGTGTGTATGCTCTACTTTTTCTCTTCTCTCTTTTGTTCTTCTTTGTTGTGTGAGTGTGTATTTCCCAAGCTATGAAGTGCTCTCTCCCTTTTTTCCTTTAGGGACACGTTCAAGGGTGGATATGCATGAGGCTCTCCATAAGTTTCCTTTTAGCTATTCAGTGATGATGCCACATGTACATCCCATGTGTCAAAATTAAAAGCCCCTTAATTCCATTGTTTTCAAGGTTCACGTAAGCCACATGAAATTTCTTCATTCCATTTTAATTTTACTTATTTTTCATATATATATGTTTATCTTATGAAATTTAGTGTAGCCTCATTTTGTCCATTTGGTTAAATAGATGCCACTTCTCTTCTTGCATCTTTAATTATTATTTTCATTGTCCTCTTGTCACATGGGTACTTGTAAGTAGACCTTACTTCTCTTGCACCCTTAGGTTAACCTCTTGGGTATGTCATTTAGAAAGGAGGGAAGGGAAGTCACATTTTTTTCCTATGGCTGCATGTGTGCTCTCCCTTCCCATTGCTTTCTTTTTGCAAATTTCACTCGGCCATGGTGGAAGAGGAAAGGGAAATCACGCTGCACTTTCTTTTTCTTTCATGAGTGTTATTTAATTGTCATAAGAGTACAATTTGTACTTCATTGCAAGGCTAAATTAGCCACTAGATCACGCAAAAGGGAGGTAGGAAGAGAGTCACACCTTGCTCCCTTATTCACGTCACCTTTCCTTCCCTTCTTTATTCTAATTTCCATTTGGTCGAGTTTGGAGAAGAGGGATGCTGCACTTGGTTCTTCTTTTTTTTTTTTCCTTCCTTCCCATGTGTGCATGTGTGCTTGCTTTATTGTCACGCCATCCTCTTCCTTGATTATAATCATTAGTAATTCATGTTGCCAGCTTTTTTTTTCTTTTTATTATATTTTTATTTTTACATAAAAAAATTTCTGCACCTTGTACCTCCTTGCTTGCAAATACGGCAACCTTTTATTTTGCTTGTTACTTTTCTTCTTTCCTTTCCCAATTCACATAACCCATGCATGCAATTTATATATATATATATATATATATATTGCTTTTAAAAGTTCACATGCTCCCTTAATTCCCACATGTGGGTTTTGTAATTGTCATACACTCTTTCTTCCCTTTTTCACCTGTAGATTTTAGGTGCATTGTGGTTTTGCTTTTCTCTTAGCACTTAGGCTAAGGGAAACAATTGAATTAAGCACTTAATTTATGCAAGATTATCTTTTTAGCATATCCATTTTGAGCCATTGAATTATGCACAAAAAATTCTCCCCCCTTTATGATAACTTATCTAATTATGAGGTATTTAATTTATAGCTAACCATTAAATGACATCAATAATTCCATCTAATTTATGTTGACTTCTTAAAATTATGGGTGTTACAGTAACAAATTATATTTATAAATAATTTAAAATACTAAAAATCTTTATTTTAGAGTTTAACAAATGTATGTTTATTATATAATTTTTTTCTCTTTTGTAATTTTACTTTATATTATGTGCGAAAGAATGTTAAAGAATGAAAAGAAAATAAAACATGTGAGATTCGTTAAATACAATTTTAGTATTTTTGAATAGTTTAAAAAGGTTATTACAAATTAAAGTTTAAGTGAGTGATGTATTATATAAGCATATATAGTTGAGGGGATAAAAGGTACTTTCTCTGAAATTATTACTTTTGTTCAAAATTTTCACATTTCAAGTCATTAAATGTTTTTTCAACTAATCAAGTGAAACTTTAATCTATCTCTAAGAAAACTGGTTAGTAAAACCTTAATAATAATAATAATAATAATAATAATAATAATAATAATAAATGTAGCACTAGTCGCATCTACAAATTGTAATATTTATTATTAGTACTAACTCATACAATATAAGAAATAATAGAACAATATTTTGACATCAAAAGTAAACTTACCTGGACATCAAAAGTAAACTTACCTAGTTATCAAGCATTTGATCCATAACTTTTTTGTACCATATAATTAGATGCATTGGAGAGTCCCTTAATCCTCTATAATCTATCCACCTAACAAGTAAAAATGCCAGTTAGTTGATAACTAATCAAACTTCCTAATATTCAATAAGGCGAAATACTGACCAATACATACCTATAACTCAATGGTGGACGAATAGAGTACATTTGGATCTCCTCCTCGTTAGACATTTGTTAGGATGTCATTCCTTAATCTTCTATGCCAGGATAGGAAATGTATCTCGAAACAATGCATGCAAGAGATGCAAGCAGCCTCCGATGTTTTGCTAATCGTAGCAAATGGCTATGCACAACTCCTGGTATAAGTATGCAAGGATATCTAAGCCTCATTTATATATCAGCTTGTTGTAGCCAAATCTTGTAGTAGAGGTAGGTAGATCAATTACACCCATTTTCCAAAGGTGTCTATCATAAAAAACCCTCCAATCAAGAACATTATGTATGACTAGGTGAACTACTATCGTTTAACTACAGTGGGTTGTCTGGAATTTGATTTTCTCTAAAATGCTCATCCAACCAACTTAGCCTTAACTATTGCCCCTTTAAGATTTATAGGGCTTAGAAGTATTCTAAAAGTAGCTTCACATACTTGCCCTCAATTTTGATAAGTCTTACCAATCACTACCATCCCATCAATGGGAAGCCTAAGCTGGATAGCTACATTCTAAAGGGTGATTGTGCATTCTCTTATTACATATGGAACATATGCATCTCCAACCTCCATCACTCAACCATTATTGAGACAAGGTGGTGGTCATATGAAAAATAGCCAGCTCAGGCAACTCTATAAAATCCTGCTACTTGCATCAAATCAACCAATTCTTGTGAAGGATAGTGAAAATTCATGGTGGCATGACGACATATATGAAGCACCTAATCAGGCTACAATAGATAACAAACATTAGTAAGTTTTTATCACTCGTACAAAAAATAAAAGCAAATGTATGATCGCAATTGCAATCTTACATGTCCTTACAAGTATAGAATTGATGGATTTTCTTGGTCTGGTTGAATAAATTTAGGGTTTAGTAGCATGTCTTCTAGGCTACATTTTCTTTTTGTAAATGAAAAAAATTGATCGAATAAAATTAGTACAAAAATAATAACTCAAAAAATTAAGCAACAAATGAGCTATAAACAAATAAATACAAAAAAAAAACTTAAAAAATTTACTAGATTTAATTTCATCATCACAACACTAAAATATAATTTTTTTAATAAATTAAAAAAAATTGTAAGAAAAATGTAACAAAAAAATATAAATAAAAACTTATTAGAAAATTATAAATAAAAGTTTCAAAGAAAACAATTTAAATGCACAAATAAGTATAAAAATTAAAAACTTAAATTAAAAAAAGCAACAAATAAAAAAATAAAAAAACTATAAACAAAAATTATTAAAAACTCATAAATCAAAAAATAGAATAAACAAGATTTTAGTAAAGTATTGTATTAACTCAAAAAACTAATAAACAAACAAAATTTGAACTCAATTGTCAATAAACACAATTCTAACTCCATATATTAAAAAAAATAAAACAAAATAAACAAAGAAAAATTTCACTCAATACATTAGAAAAATTTGAATAAAATGAACAAAGAAAATTTCAACTCAATATATTAACAAAATTTAAACAAAATGAACACATTTTAATAAAATTTGAACCACATAAACAGCAAATAAAAAATACAATGTCAACAAAAAATCCAGTTCAAAATATTGACATAATTTTCGTAAACAATAATTAAACATCATAATTCAAAAAATAGAAAAAAAATATATCAAAAAAAATTCAAACAATCTATTTGAAGACAAACCAAAAGATATGAAAATATATTAAGAACAAAAACTGATATTAAATTAAAATAATACTAAGCAACACAACACTAAAAACTATTTAAATAAAACATTACAAAAATACTATAAACAAATTACAAACAAAAATTTTAGGAAGATATGAAAGATATTTTCCCAAAATACGAAATGAAATTTTAACAACCAAAATGTAGTTTTGTCATAATTGAAACAATGTTTTATAAAGATGACAATATTCCTCAAAGTGACAATATTTTTGACAAATTCTTGCGGTAGTTATGCTTATAAGGGTTGATTAAACAGAAATATTTTTTAAAAGAAACCGATTGAATTAATGCATTATGACCTTGGGTACATGATACTTAGGGGTGTAAACAAATTACATAATAAAAAACAAACTATAAAAAAATATTATTAAAAATTCATAAATTAAAAAATGATAAAAAATTTTAATAAAATATTATATTATGTCACATCCAAACATAGAGAAATGCAATCGACACTAGATACAAGGTAGTTACCTTATGTCCATAAGCCTAATATTATACTAAAATAATTTATTCACCTAAATATATATTCTAATCTAAAATTGTTTGCAAAAATTTTAGCAGAGTATCTCCTAAAAATAGAAGTTTTCAAAATTTTACATTTAGCCAATATCAAAACAATACACAAGGAAAGCTCTGCTCTCAATATTACATTTACTCAATACAACAAAATACAGGTGAGAAATCTTGCCTATAGAATAAAGAGCCATATCAAGAATTAAAATACAATAAGATTTACAAATGACAATGCCTAAAGAATGTGGTTAAGCTCACCCTGAAAATTTACTTCTGTGACGTCTCAGTGGATATTCAAACTTTACATGTCTATTTGAAAAGAATGAAGGAAATACAAGGTTGAGTGAAAACCTACCACTAAGCAAACAATACAAGCTATAACTAGAATAGAATAGGCTGAGCACGGAAATTTTTCAATAAAGAAAATAATGTTTATAATTTCAAAAATCAGGTATAACTTCTCAAGTGCATTAAATGCTTAAATCAATTGGAAAAAATGTCAAATCAAGTTATATGATAATTGCAATATGATCCTAAAATATTCAACAAAATTATATAAAAAGAAAATATCACTTAAAACAATATAGTTTAGTTAAGCTAAATCTTTCAAATTTTCATTATAATAAAATAAGTTTTTGGGAGAGATATCTCACAAAAGAATTTCATATACCTTACATTCCATCCCTCCTTAACACCATGTAACCACATAACTCTAATGTTCGGCCACAATTCTTTACGTGGCCCCAACCCTATATATAATATACTTATACTCCACGTATATGGCCTCACACTGGGCTAGTATCAACTGACCTCTACTAGCTAAGGTTTACACCTAGGCCTGCATAGGGCTACAGAAATAGCGTAGCACCAGTATTTTCGAAAGAGTTCTTGAAGAAATATAATTTTCATATAAAGGAATAGTTCGTTCAAATATATTAAATTTGTATACAAATGAGAAACAATTCCATCAAATTTTACTCTATGACACAATGACTTCAAAAATTCTATTGAATAGTATATTGCAAAACTCACAACATCCAAAGAATAGAAGATGCTTCTAAGACACCTATAAAAACAATATTATGCTTATCATTATATTAAAATTTCAAATAATTTAAATTTGTGTGTCATAGGAATTTCTAAAATTCCTTACCTGCTCAAAGAATTCACATTCTTCCAATTATTTATAACTAACTCTCCTCTCTTAAGTATTCTTTACTCAAAACCCATGATTAAGATGAATTGACTAATTACATTTCTCTCAATTGTTATAATTTTTATCCTATATAAATTCTTACCTTAATAACTAGATTACTAGTTTAAAAAGCTATAAAACAATATAACCTAAGGCTAAATAATTCTTCTTCAATCATCCATTTATATACTTTAACTTCTTCACCTTATGCATATATCTAATCATAAATCAAGGTTTCTTACTTTCCATCCTCCTTGCCTCACTCTTTATTCAAAACTCAAAATTTGGAGACATTACCCATCATTCATATACTTAGCTACTCATTTCCTTGCATAATCAAAACTTAAGTTTTCTAATTGTTTTAATTTTACTCCTACACTATAATTTAATTACTCTTAATTATATGTAAGATTTCTAAATCATTAATCAACTCAATATCAAATGAACCTATCTATAAAACAATCTATAGCTATATAAAATAAACACTTTTCTTAGAAAAATAAAATTGCAACGATTTGTTCAACCTAGGACTAACAGTGGGTTGATTCTTCCACAAATTTTTAGTCCTAAATCCACCCACTAATCTTCAAAACAAGAATTAAACATTAAGATTTAAGAATGAAGAAGATTACCCACCTAAAACCCAAAAAACATCGAAGTTTTCTCCTATTTTTGCAGCTCACACTCTAGCCATTTTCGAAAGTAAGGGTATTTTGGATATTTTGACTTCTTTTTAATAAAAATGACAATTTTGGGTATGAAAAAATTGAGTTTTGATAAAGTTTTCTTTTCTAGATTTACTTGTTTGCAATTATAAGAAAGATTTGGAATTTTTAAGTAGTTATAAGCCCATTAAAAAATTTAATTGTAAGGCCTCTAGCATATATAAATTTTTGATAAAATTTTAATTTTAAAAAAATCTCAAAATTAAATTATGAGCTGAAAATATTTCATACAATAACTATCTAACTCAATTTTTATTTTTTTACTTAAATTCTATAATTATTTTAATTCATAAAGTTTTATAACATTAAAATTAATAAAATACTAATATTGGTCCAAAAATTTTTGTTTCACTCTAAAAAAATATTTTAATTTATTTTCTCACAATATCTAATCCTATAATTCCATAACTTTAAAATTCAAATTATTTCATTAATTTTTAATTTATTTTTTCTGAGTTATTACATATTGACTCCAAAAAATAAAATAAAAAAAGAATTCAGACAAGCACACTCAATATATTATTCATAAAATTTAGATAAAATGAAAAAAATAAAGTTTTAACTCAAGTTAACAAAATTTTTAGTTTAAAAATAAATAATACCACTTTCCTATTTTATAAAATATTTATGTTAATTGAACGCTAATATTTATATTCACATAGTATTGAATGAATTTTTGTGAACATTAGCCTTACTAGAGTTATTTTAATCTTTTTCTAAAAATAACAAATAATTAAATAAATCATAAAAAATGATTTTAATTTGACGATTGAATTAAAAAATAAGATAATCAAAATTTACTCATTTTGAAGACTAAAATACTTCAATCTTCTTTCTCTTTTTTCAATATTAAACAAAAAATTTTTATTTTTAAAATTCACTCAAATTTCTTATATTTTAAAATAAAATACAATTAAATTCTATTTTAAAAATTCTAGCATATGTAATTTTCTTAGTTATTTATCTATTTAAAATTTTCAATATACCTTTGAATGAGTTGTTTTAAAAAATCCACCTAATGACTTTATATTTTTTTTTTGTCTTTCTGTACACGCATGTATTCCAATTTAAAAGTACACATGTATTCCAAAACTTATAGTTTAAAAGTATAAAAATTTCAGAAGTAAAATTTTAATTTGTTTTATCAAAATATTAATATAAGCATTTTTTTTTTTTACACAATTCAATCAATACTAGGTTTCAAATTTTTTCTCGAAAAATTGGCATGTCAAAGAGCAAGCATCACCACAGGTTTTGAATAAAAAACAAGAGCAAATAATATATACAAGAAACCACAGTAACAAAAACAAATTAGAAACACCAATTATAAAAAAAAAAACTAAAATCAAAAAAATAACAAAAAATTATATATAAGAGAAACTATAACAAACTAAAATGCTCTATCCGAACAAACTAAAATAAAAACTATAAAAAGAAAAAATTTAAATAAGAGATATGAGGCTTGAAAGTAATATATAAAAAGAAACTAGAATGAGAGAACGTTGGTGTGCCAGAGTGGCAATGTCAGAGTTCTGAAATGGCAGTTTCTAGCAGTGTGCCATAATGTGCTTGTCGGAGTTGAGAGGAAGAAATTGCAAAACGTGCTAGCTGGAATGGTGGTAACGGGGACGAAGAGAATGGCAAAAATGGTTATGCGAAATGGCCACTACGCGTAAAATGCTGTGGAGAGAGAAAGAAGAAAATATGAAGCAGGCCTTTTTAAATTTGTGGGTCTTACCAAATTTTCTCTTAACAAGAGCTAATCTGCATAAATCTCAAACACAATTTGTTAATAGTGATAGCGAATTGCTAGGACCATAGGAAAAGTGGTATAGTTTTAAAAATTTGCTCATAAATTTAATTTCCACATTTGTTGTTAAATACAAAAGTGTTACACGATGAAAAAAATATGACGTACTTACAAAAGCAATGGACATAAGATGGATAAATATTTTTCAAAAAAGTTGATCTTAAGTTTCTCTATTTGTTTTTAACATTATTTTTATATAAAAAATTAGTAAATAAAAATAAAAGGATATCATCAATATTATAATTTTTTTTGAAAAATTAAAAAAAAATCATAAATAATTAAAACATAAAAGAATTCAATCATATTTTATCAAATAAAATTTGATGTTAGGTAAATTTAATATTTTTTAGTTCAATGTGTGTCGCTAACAAAGAAAGCGACACATGGTGGATAAATATAACTCAAGTTGCATAAAATTATGCGACACAAATTGGATAAATTAAAAAAAAATACATGCTTTGGTTGATCTTAACTTTTTCAATTTGATTTTAATATTTTTTTATATAAAAAATTTGGTAAATATAAATTAAAAAAATATCATCAACATTCTTAAAAAAAATTATTTGTAAAATTAAAAAAATATCAAAAATAATTAAATATATAAAAAATTTCAACAATATTTTATTAAATAAAAAATATTATAAGAATTAAATAATTTAAAACAAAAAAATTATATTCTTCAAAAAATATTGTAATAGATAAATAAATATTTAACAAAAAAATAATATGCAATAGATAAATAAATATTTATTAAAAAAATTAATAGTTATAAAACAAAAAAAGCAAAAAAATAAAAAAATCAACATATTGGTTAGAAAAAAAAAACAAAATAAATAATTTTTTCTGATATCTTTATTTTACACTATATTACAACTAATCTTCACTTATTTTAGATCCTTTTAATATTTTTTCCTAATTTTTATATTATTTTTTATAATAACAAAAATACATAAACTTAGATGTAAGAAAAAAATTAAATTTACCTAATACAAAATTTTATTTAATAAAATATGATTGAATTTTTTTATGTTTTAATTATTTAGAATATTCGTTTTAATTTAAAAAATATGTACTATTGATGATATCTTTTTATTTATATTTATCAATTTTTATATAAAAATAATGTTAAAATAAAATAAAATAAAAGTTAAGATCAACTTTAAACAATTTTTTTGAAGTTTATCTATTTTGTATTTCTTTATTGTATAAAACATATGTTAAAATAAAATAAAATATGTATTTCTCATGAGCAAATTTAACAAGGAAATAATTGACCATGAATTCATTCTTACCAAAAACAAATTTGTGTAAGTTTGAAGCACAATTCATTATTAATATTAGTGAATTATCTCTGATATAAGAAAAATGATATATTTTTTAGATTCAAATAAAAATATGAAATTTTAAAAAATAATTAAAAAAATATTTTCATACAAATCCCGGCATCCAACTTATCACATTTCTATTTATTTATTTTTATTCTATTAAATTAAAAATATTGTGACCACTCTTACCCCAGCTGCATATACTTTCTTCAATTTTATTTATTTATTTTGTCATTTTTTCCAAATTGACACGTTTTTTCTCTACATATTTTTGGATTTATAGCAAAGACAAGTATTTGAGAATATTTTGATTATTTCAAATTGTATAAAATAATTAATTTATTACTATCCACGTAAAATACTGGACTTTCTATATCGGAATTGATAGAATATATATAATTGATATAAAGAAATAGATGGTCCCTGCCATGGCTAGACACAAAAATGCAAAATGTACCAAAAGCATCATTTTGTGGTCACTATATGCATGAACGAACTACATTGTTGGATGGCATGTGTTGATTATTGATGATGGAAAAAGATTTCTCAGTTGGAAATTAATGTGAGTTGTTTTGTTCTTTATCAACAACAACAAATTAAAATGATTGATTTTAGAGATATGCTTCCTTTCTATTATCCAATGTGACGCAGAGGAATTAAATCAATTATAATAATACTATATATATATATATGCAATGGTCCCATTAACAAGGACAAAATTAAATAAAAAAAATTGGAATATATTGGAGACGCGTTAATGTTCTGCACAAAATGTGCTTAATATTTTGTTCGTAATTTAATTTGTCGTCATTTGGTAACGAAAGGAAATTAAAAAGACGATATGATCTATTAAAAGCTTCTATGAACAAAGTTGTATATCAATTTTTTTAAATATAATATAAAAATAATTATTATATTTTAAAATAATAAATTAAATAATAAAAAATTATTTTATTCTCTATTTTTTATTATTTTTTAGTAGTAGACTTCATATATATTATAATATTAAAATGTTTGTTTCTCTTTGCACTGTACATATGCAAGCTATACGTTTTCAGTTTATATATGGATTCTTCATTCTTGTGACGTGTGCATCCTTAATTTCTCATTCTTTTCACGTGACTCGAAAATCTTTTTAAAATATCCATAAGTTTGGGTGCATGCACATAATATAATAATAATCACACAATAAATTAATAAAAATATTAATATTTGTGTTTTAAATTAATGTAATTCAATAATATACCCATTTTAATAATTTTTTAAAATTTTTTACTAATTAATTTTATACTATATGCATACAGGCTAAATATCTTTTAATTATGCATATTAGTCACTATTCTAAATTTGGGGTCCTATTAATTTCTCAGTTAGCAAACCTCCATGGCAGTATAGTAGTAAACAACGAAGAAGACCACAATGCAAAATCTTCTTTCTCTTCTATATTATCTTTTAGAGGCTTCAAATTTTTCATGATTAAATTAAATTTATTTCAAACTTATTGAATTATAAATTACAACATTGCATTTATTGGTGAATATTCTCTCCAAATAAATATTGCATTTTCCTGACAAACAATGTTTTTATTCTCTTTGAGTTAATAAAAAAAAAAGGGATATACAAGTTAAAGAAGATTTTACAAAATGTCTATAATATAATGTTCCCTATATTTCCGGTTTTTAACTTTACACACACACACACACATAATTCTTCATTTCTCTCCCTTATAAGTTTAAAAATGCCGTATTTAGATAATGGGCGCTATGTACTACACAATTTTTTAATAACATTTTTTAAATATTTTTATAAATAAGTAAATTTTAAAACATAATTATGAATTAAAATTAAATAATATAATTTTTTCAGAAAAATAAATTAAATTACCTAGACTAAGTACTACACAGAATGCAATAGGATGTGTTGACCACTTTGTCACTAATACTGCGCATGCGTCGGTCTCCTTTGCTTTGTCGTAAGTCTGAAACCTTATCTTCGAATATATATATATATATATATATATATATATATATATATATATAAATACCCTTATCTTCATGTATCCACGTGACACATACTTTAAATAAATTAAAATAAATTAATAATTAAGTCTAAAAAATAATATTCATTTAATTTAAATTTTTAAAAAATAAAATATATTTATTTGAGTTTTGAAATATCAATTATAAATAATTTGATTCTTTAATTTATAAAATGAATAAAAATACAAATTGGTATACTGATGCATCACTAAGCAACGTGCTAATTAATTTTTTATCAATCTTAATAATTGAATTGCTAAATTAATAAAAAAAAATTGATCTTTTAATAAATTGATACAAAATTAATCTTTTGAGATTCAAATTAAAAAGTTTTATCTTTCATAAACTAAAATGAAAAAATATGTATATTTCAAAAATTAAATAATTAGGTTATCAAAAAATTATCATTTATAAAGCATCGATAAGTGTCGAAAGAATTTTTTTTGTTAAAAAAAATCTGCCTTACAATTATAAATTTTTAACTTTGAGTAAATTACATCAAATTTTTATGATATTTAACTAAATTATAATTATAATTTTATTAGATTAAAAAATTGCACTTTTTAACTTATTTTATATAAAAAATAATATTTGTGCAAAATAAAACTCAAATTTTATTTTTAATACAACAATAATTCTAATTAAATTTACACTAAATTTTTATATGAAAATTTTAATGTAACAATAAAAAATTGAAAAATTATATTATTATTAAATTAACACATATAATTAATATAATATTTTTTCTGCATTTAATTAACCATTTATGAATTATTTAATGTTCTTTCCCTTTCCGAACCATGTTTATAAATTGATGTCCTTAGCTCTAATTCGTAAATATACGTTTTAGGTAGAATTGCCATTCATATCGTTCGTACGTGTCAGCTCTAATTCATTAACTACAATATGTAATTCTTACCTGACTTAACAGCTAATTAGCCTTGCAGATATGTGCTTTTAGAAGCAATACAAACAAACAGAAGTACTACATTTATTTATTTTTATTTCGTACAAAAAGATACATGCGACTAGTGTCACTTATTTATTATTTTTATTATCATCATCACAACCATCATGGAAAGCAAACTAAACGACAAGCACGCATGCATGCTAGGTTTAGTCTTTCTTCCTTTCAGATGATTCACACCACCATGGTTAGATGAGACTCAGAGGGAAAGCTGCCCTTCTTAACCTTACCAAACTGGAACACTAGAGGCTCTCCATTCGTGACAACAAGACGTTTGTAGTCTTTGTCGGTGACACTTTGGACTCCGATGTTTCTACACTCATGATTAGGACCACTACAGAAGACAAGCTTGTAGTATTTCTTGAGAGAATCATAGGGCTTGATATAGAACAAGGAACCCACAGGATTATCACTATCACCAAGCATCACAGACAAAAGGCTACCCACAGAGTCAGAGTGAGACCTTTTGATGATCCAGTCGGAATTGTTGGTGCATATGTTGGGTGGTATGTAAGCGAATGATATAAGTAATTGATAGGTTGTTGAGATGAAAGTGGGTTTTACAAGAGCTGTAATGGTCACAGGCAATCCAGGAGTATAGGGTTTTGCTTGAACGACGGCGAGTGAGCAAGATTCGCTTTCTCCGTGCCTTATGGCAGCGGTATGAATAAAACCAGCGCCGATAGGTGGCACTGGCAACAGATTGTATGTGCCGCCGTTAAGCAGAAAATCACCGTCTGAGTCAAACACCATATCAGCGGTGGTGGTAGTGAAGGCAAAGGCAAGGAAAAGGAGGGATGCGAGCGATAATGGAGTGGTCTTCATTGTTTTGGTTGCTGTGGAAGGACTTAATTTGTTTGCTTTGTTGAGTTTTTGGTGCGAGTAACTGAGAGCCAAGGGCATCAATTTATAGACATGATTGGGAAAGGGAAAAAAAAAAATACATAATTTATAAATGGTTAAAATGAAGATAAACCGTCTAAATTAATGCAGAAAATTCTTTTTAAAAAATTGACTTAAAATCCTTTTAAATATTATAATTTGTGCAAAATTCATCATTCGACTTTTTCATCCAAAATTTTAATAAAAATAATGATACATTAGCAAAATTAAGTCATATCAAAATATAAAAAATTTCACTAATATTTAGCTCTTTTACACAAAATTTTTTAAATTTTATGTCTTGTGCAAAAAAAAAAATCACTTAATTAATTTGGCGTGTCTACCATTAGGATTTTGATTGAAAAAAAATTAAGAAAATTATTTTTTGGACAAATTGCAAATTTTGAGAAAATTATAAATCAATTTTTATGGTTGAGAGAAATTATTTATACATGATTTATTATTCATGAAAATTTTGTATATTTTAGCCTTTATAAATATAAAAGTTTGAAAGTTAATTTTTTTAATTTCTAACATATAGTTGATTTTAATATTTTTATGTCATGTTATTACCAAAATTATCACTCTATCAATCTTACGTGTAAATAAAAAACAATAAAGTTGGATATAATACAACATTTAAATTTAGGTTTGATAAATACTTAATTTCAAATTGAGTTTATATTTTGGAATTTGTTTATTTTTTACATGAAATATTAATAAATTAACAAAATTGATGATAATATAAAATAGATATATTAAAATTGACTATAACTCATTATTTTTTGTTAAGTAATTAATGCTGTTAGGGATTAAAAAAATTAATGAATTTTTTTAAAATTAAATGACTAAAATAAAACCAATCAAATTAAAGAGACAAAAATAAAATATAAATCAAAATTAAGAGATTAAAAGCACGTTTATTTACCTATGTTATATTATATTTCAAAAATTAAACAAAAAATACATACACTTTTGTTCATGTGAAATTTCTAATATTAAATATTTCTTTTACATACTTCCCTTTATCATTGGGCCACATTTTTGCTTCATCCTTATCATTTTACAAATAAATATGGCATTTTTAAACTTTGGTGGCAAAATGAGTGGGTTGTGTCAAATATGAGTAGGTTATTAATGACTCAATTAATTAATTATTTTTTAAATAGGTTATAGATAATTTATAAACTATTAATTATGGGTCAAACTCAATCCATCTTCATTAAGTTATTAACTATAAATTTTATTATTTTTAATATGATAATAAAGATAATTAACATAAAATAAAAGTTAAATTATTTATATAATCGTTATAGTTTCACACAATTATTTATATGGTCTAAATTTTTGTCAAAATTTTGATGACATATGCTAATTATATACAATCTGAAAATTATCAATTTATTTAATTCAAATCAGTTTACTCATATTACCAAATATAAGTTGTATTTTATTTCATATATATACGTTATTTTTACATTATTATTTATTTTATCTCCTATTTGTTTTTCATATTTTTCTAAACCAATTACTTTATTATATTTATATGAAATAGCAATTTAAAAACTTGATTTTAAATTTTATTTTTTGAAGAATATGATTTTACTATATATTTTGATATTTTTTTAAAAATAAAGTTGTCTTTTAATGGGGGTATAAGTAATCTTTTAATTATTGAAAACATAACTAAACTCAAAATTAACTATAAGTATTTATGGCCACACACACTCAATACTACTCATATCACTTTTTTAAAAACTCCTTTTACAAAACATCATTTCAAAATAAATAAAATCCTATACTTACTTTAGAAAATTTTGCTTAATTTTCATTACTTTTTTTAAAACTTTTTTTTATATTTTACTTTGGTTCAATTCAATTATAGTCTTAAATTTAATTTAGTTTTTATGATTTAAAAAATTATAATTAAATTCTATAGTTTAAGAATTTTTGAACTGGGCTCAACTGAATTAAAAAATTTTAAAATAACAGAAAAATGGTAGCCGCATACTTGCCATCCAATCTATAGTTGGTAAAGTCAAATATGATAAATAAGAAGAAGAAAGGAGGGAGAGACATAGAGTGTTTGTGAGAATAGGATAATAATTTTACATTACTGAGTCGAACACCAATACAAGTATGGAGCGAACTGACTCGATCTAGAATATTTCCAAGCAACTTCTTTCTTATATTTAAAAAAATGTAATAATATGAATAATATTATTTATTTTTTAATAACAAAGAATCTACATTTTTTAAAAATATTTTTCTTGTTAAAACTACACGTCTTGGCCAATACTTCTTTTAAAAAAATTTGGGCATACTTTTATTATAAAATTTTTTAATAAAAAATTAGTATGTGAGAGATTTATATAATTTATCATTCTCATAATTAATTTTTTTAAAATTTTTTTAAAATATTTTGTTTTTATTACAAAAACTTAATAATAAAGAAATATAAAATTTTATCTAAGTTTAACTCTACTAAAAATTTAAGTTGTTAATTATTATACTTGCTTATACCTCTAACTTTTTATATATGCAATATTATATAAATACATGTTTTTTAAATATTTTTTAAAATTTATTAGAAAGACTATAATATAAATATTAACAAACACATTTATTATATAATTTTTTCAGAATACAAAATACTTCTCTCTTATATTACATTTTATACCACTCAGTCTACAAAAAGAAAATAAAAATAATATGCAGAAATTAATTCACCGCAATCCCATGATAATGTCACCACATATGCAGGAGCAGTACGTAGCATCAATCCCAAACGACAAGGTAGTTGAATGGTCCATGATGCATGACTTATAAGATCCATACGCGTCACCCTCTTTGGTCCACCACAATTTCAATTTCTAGTAGCCACGTCCACGTGACCAATTAATCATATTTTTACCTTTTCAAGCATAAAATAATGTCTTACTGTAATTAATATTCTAGAGATAATTTGGTGGCCATTAATTTATGATATTAAATATTTTCACACCTTATACAAATGAGATATCTTTTATATATATATATATATATATATGTTATGACTTATTAAAGTGAATTAGGTTAAGTTGGATAAAAAAATTAGTCACTAATAACATAATAAATTAAATTTTAAATGTGTATTAAAAACACTGTACATATATACACACACACATATGCAATGGTCCCATTAACAAGGACAAAATTAAATAAATAAACTTGGAATATATTGGAGACACGTTAATGTTTTGTACAGAATGGTCCATTCAGTTTAATCTTTTGTTCGTAATTTAATTTGTCGTCATTTCGTAATGAAAGGAAATGAAAAAGACAATATGATATACTAAAAACATGTACGCACAAAGTTGTGTACTATTTTTTTTTATTTTTAAATATGATTTAAAAATAATTATTCTATTTTAAAATAATAAAATTTATGTTCTTATTTATTATTTATTTTAATTTTTTATTATTTTTATTGTGCATTTTAATAGTAGTGTTAAGAGACATTATAATATTAAAATGTTTGTTTCTCTTTGCACTGTATAATATTAATTATACGTTTTCAGTTCATATGGATTCTTCATTCTTGATGAGGACGTCCTTAATTTCTCATTCTTTTCACGTGACTGCAAAATCTTTTTAAAATATCCGTAAGATTCTGGATGCATGCACATAATTTAATAAATAATTACACAATAAGTTAATAAAAATTTATTAGTATTTGTGTTTTAAATTAATTTAATTCATTAATATACTCATTTTAATAAATTTTTACTAATTTTTTACCAATTAATTTTATACTATATATATACACGCTAAATATCTTTTGGTTATGTTAATTAGTCACTATCCTAAATTTGGGGTCCTATTAATTGTCGCATGTGGCTACAAATTTTACCTAAAAATATTGACTTTTCTTCACCATAAGATTTGATTGAAGACAAGTATTTATGAAGACGAAAATTTTACACTTAATATGTTAATTTTATTAAGGCAAATCCATTTTTTATGTTTGAAAATTTTATATCAATTTTTATTTTTATTTTTAAATTATTTTATAATTAATTTTATCTTTAAAATTTTAAATTGTATTTGATTTTATTCGAATATAATATTATCTAAATTATTAATAAAAAAGTATAAAGTGACATGATATAATGTTAAAATAAAATAATATAAATTGTTATTTTCTTTGTTTTGATTGCTTATAATTTATTTTTTATTTAATTATACAAGTAAATTTATAATAAAAATTTTAAATTTTATTTATTTTGTCAGTTTAATAAATTATTTAATAATTTAGTAGTTGGATCAGTAACTCAATGGACTAGACTCTTTACTATTTTGATAACTAATCCGAGTTTAAAAATTATAATTTAAACGATGTTAGGTAATGTAATAAAATTAATATTAAAATTTAAAAATCTAAGGTAAAATTTATCGATCATAAAAAAATTTAAAAATTAATATAAAAATTAAAGACACAAAATATGTTTTTATCTTTTATTAACAAAAAATAAATTAAAAATATATTTAATTTGTGTAATATTATATTAAACCTTGAAAATATTGAGTATGATTTTTCAAATTAAAAAGGAAAGTATAATTTCATTAAACGTGAAAAAGAGGTCGTTAGTGCAAAAACCAAAAGTAGCAAATTACTCACCAAAAGTTTCTTTTTCTTTTTTTTTTAACATTTTCTAATCATCTCGTTAAATTGATGTAGTTAGCTCTCATTTACTCACACCAAAAACCAAAAGTAGCAAATTAAAACCTTGCATAGCAAACAAAAGAATGAAGGGCACTCTATTTTTATATCAGGGTAAGCACGTAAAAGAAATATTTACTATATTGTCGACAGTACTAAAAAAGTTTAATAACATGTTTTAAATCATTTTTTAAGTAAATAATTTTGTATAAATTTTAAAATATAATTTTCTTATGAATTAAAATTAAATTATAATTTTTTTTAAAAAAATTTACCTAACAACACATAATGATAACCTATGATGTTGGATACTTTGTTTTAAATAGCATGTTTGTGGTAGGTCTGAAACCTTATCCTTATTTGCATATATACACGTGACATATATAATTTAAATAAATTAAAGTAAATTAATAATTTAATTTAAAAATTATATATTTTAAATATCTTAATTTAATTGTTCAATGCTCAATTTTTTGTGATGAATGAAAATTCAATTATTTTAAATGTTTAATATTTAAAAAATAACTTGTATATTTTTATATTTATAAATATTACAACATAACTTCTCTAAATTAAAGAATATATGTAAATAATTGTCTCAACTATAAAAATTAACCTGGTTTCCGTACATCCAAATCATTAATGAAATTGATAAAACAACCTTTAAATGTTAAGTTTGCACTCTTAAAGCTGAGCATTGATACTGAAGGCTTTCTACAGAATAATTTTAGGAGAAAAAAGATGAGGATAACAAAATAAAATAATATATGCAAATTGAAAATTTTAACATGGTTCTAATATTAAGTGATCTTAATACAGTAGACAAGAAAAAACCATTTGTCTTAAAGAACAAGACTTAAGAATATTTATTTATGTCTTTGTTATTGTATTTTTTAACGAAAATAAAATATACAAAAAATTCAATTAGTAATAAATTGAAAAAAATTATATACATATTTTTTATTAGAAAATTCAATAATTAATAAAGATATTATTTTATATGATTTATACTATATATATATATATATCTTTCAATTATGCTCATTAGTCACAGTTCTAAATTTGTGCTCCTATTTCTCAATTAACAAACCTCCATGGCAGTACAGTAATAAATATGAATTGGTGGAAGTTTATGTTAGACAGCAACAACACCAATGTGATAGCTTCATCCTCTATTTAGAGAGGAGTTAGATTAACGCTTAGTAAAGACAACCGAGGAGACACATGCTAATCTATAACAGGCGATTGCTTCTTATAATGAAGAGACAAAATGAATGCATGTTTTCTCAATTTATCATTCACACACA
This sequence comes from Senna siamea, assembly GCA_031216115.1. Lineage (NCBI taxonomy): Eukaryota > Viridiplantae > Streptophyta > Magnoliopsida > Fabales > Fabaceae > Senna > Senna siamea. The sequence goes on along the minus strand of CM062354.1, from coordinate 30,572,953 downwards.
AATTACTTCAACTAATAAAGAACCAAACAAAAAGCAGCAAATTAAAACCTTCCATAGCAATCAAAACAATGAAGACAACTCTTTTGTTTAACTATATTGTGGGCAGCGCTAAAAAAAGTTTAATTAATAGCATTTTTTTAAATAGTTTTGTAAGTAAATAATTTTTATTTAAATTTTAAAAATTAAATTACCTAACAAAACAAAATGACAACCTGTGACATTGGATACTATGTACTGCGTTTACACTGTTTTGTGGTAAGTCTGAAACCTTATCCTAATTTTCATATAAACACGTGACACATATTTTAAATAAATTTGAGTAATAGAATAAATGAAATGTTAATTATTTCAAAATTTTAACATTAAAAAAATAACTTAAATTTTTATATTTATAAAAGCTAAAATATATATAATTAATGCAAATTTTAAATTATGTATCAATAATTTCATTCAACTATAAAAAGTAACCTAAAATTTTTTAAAATTCACAATTTGTCCAAAAAATACTTTTTTTTTTTTCATTCAAAATTCTAAAGGTTGACGCGTCAAACTATTTAAGTGATTCTCTTTTTTTATGATGATGACTGTTCCAACATCGGAGTCCAAACAGACAACAATGGCTACAATCGTCTTGTTGTCACTAATGGAGAGCCTCTAGTGTTGCAGTTCAGTAAGGTTAAGAAGGGCAGCTTTGCCTCTGAGTCTCATGTATCCATGGCGGTGTGACTGATTTGAAAGGAAGAAAGACTAAACCCAGATGCATGCTTGTTGTTTAGTTTGCTTTCCAAGATGGTTATGATAATAATAGTAAAATAAACGTATCTTCTAGTAAGAAATAATAAAAGATAAATGCAGTACTTCGGTTTGTTTGTATTGCTGTTATAAGTAAGGTAAAAATATTTTTTATATTTTAAAATTTTATATTAATTTTTAATTTTGTCTTTAAAATTATTTTAGAGTAATTTTATGTTTAAAATTTTAAATTATAATTAATTTTTTCCTACAATTTAACATTATTTAAATTAGTAATAAAAAATACTACTATGATATTTAAAAATAAATCTTAAAAATATAAATAAAATTTTGACAATAGCGTAAACATTAAAAAATAAATTTGGTGACAATTTCATTGATTATAAAAGACATTATGATAAGAGGAATTTTATTTTTTTCTATCTATAACATCAGCGTCACGTGAAAATATTATAGAAGTTATCGTTTCATGATTCGGAAAAGATTGTGACTCTAGAGAGTAAAATTTGGTGTTACAATTATATGAAAAGCTTGTGTTTTAAAAATCCCCATCCATTAAACCATGCAAAGCTTCTCGCAATGCCAATGTCTTTTGTTGATCCATGAATCTAATATTTCAAATAATAATAATAATAATAACTCTCCAAACAAAGCACTCTTAAGATACAATAAAAGTAGTCAAAGTTCTGTTATAACCTTGTCATTTCCTCATTACATGCTTTGTTTTACTCATCGAGTTTTGATCTAAATACTAGGGAATGAGTCTTTTTCTAGGTCCAAAAAATTTAATTTTAAATATGTAAGATTTATATAGAAAAGGATAAAAAATAAAAAATAATGTAAAAATAAATTTTATATATACATGAAATATAATAAAACTTATGTTAAGTACTATGGGTAAATTAATTTAATCATATAAATTCATAACATTAAAATTATATATAGACCAAATTTAAAATTTGTTAAATTACAAGGATTCAATTATATATTTTTAAACTTTAGAGACCTAATTTAAAAACAAGTAAAAATATAGAGACAAGAAGAATAATGTAATTATTTTTTATTCTTTTAAATTAAAAATATGGATAAAATTGTGACCACACTCAGTCCGGCTGACATATACTTTCTTTAGTTTTATTTATTTATTTTGTCATTTCCCGAAATTGACGCTTTTTTTTTTCTCAAAACATACTTTTGGATTCATAGCAAAGACAAATATTTGAGAATCTTTTGATTATTTGAAAATTTGTATAAAATACATTAATTTATTACTATCCACATAAAATACTGGACTTTCTATATCACAATGGATAGAACATAATTGATAAAAAGTATATGAAAGAACTACATTGTTGGATGGTATGTGTTAATTATTGAATTTTTTTTGGCCAATCGTTAATTATTGATGTTGGAAAAAAACTTCTCAATTGGAAATTAATGTGAGTGGTTTTTTTCCTTATCAACAACAAGAAAAATGGTTCATTAAAGATGTTTATCTTGTACGTACAATTATGCATGTCATTTCTTTTAATTTTTAAAATATAATATAAAATAATTATTATAATTTTAAAATAATAAATTAAATAATAAAAAATTATTTAATTTATTTATCTCTTATAACTTTTCATTATCTTTATTTTTTTCTCTCATATCTTTATATTTTATATCATAAAATATATTATTTTATAAAACTAAATCCAAAGTTATTATAATATATATATTTATATATATGATAAACAAGATAATATTAGACCATTTTATAAAATATAAAAATCAAATCAAAACTTTTATAACATTAATGAAACTAAAAATGCATTAAAGCCTAAAAAAATTATTTAAAAACATGAAAGTAACTAAAACAACTCATAACTTTCTTTTCTTGGTTTTTCACACAGATGTTTTCCTTTAGACATGCATTTTGAGATATTGCCAAAAATTAAACGTGAATATTTTTTTAATACATATTTAAATTTTAATTCATTATATTATTAGTGACTTATTTTTTTATCTAACTTAATTCACGTTAATAAGTCATAACATATATATATATATATAAAAGATATCTAATATATGGTGTGAAAATATTTAATGTCATTAATTAATGGCCAAAAAATCATCTTTAGAATACTAATTACAGTAAGACATTATTTTATGCTTGAAAAGGTAAAAATATGATTACTTGGTCACGTGGACGTGGCTACTAGAAATTGAAATTGTGGTGGACCAAAAAGAGATGAAGTTTATAAAATAAGAGTGATTAAAAAATAACACTGATAAAGACACACTGTTCAATTTATTTTTCAAAAAGTTTATCTCTCTCTTGTTTGATAGAATGATTTTTCAAGGGTGACAATAAGTCATGCATCATGGGCCATTAACTATCTTGTCGTTTGGGATTGAAGGTGATGAATCCACGCCGCACAAAATTAATGCTACGTACTGGTCCTCCATATGTGGGGACTGAAGTTTAAATTTCATTTTTTCAAAAAGAAATATGATAATAATTTTTTAAACAAATAAAATGCAGAAGTAACATATATTGAACAGTTTTTTATTAAGAAAATTTAATATTTGTATATTTCATAAAAATAGCATCAGAAGGGAGAAGTATTTATTAAAGGAAGGTAACAAAAAAAAGGCTAAATTACAAAAAAACCTTGTTCTCATTAACTTCAAAAGTTGTCAAAAGATTTTTTAGAATTTTAGTTTGTACATTATATACTCCTTTATTAATATTTTTATCCAAACACTTACTCAAATTTAAGAAAATCAACTTGCATAAAATTAAAAGTTTATTTGAATTGAAAATCTATCCAAATACAATCCTGATGAGATGCAAGATCCTTATTTGTAGAGATCAGTTGTGAGGGTTCTTCAACATGCAACAATCACTAAACCAAAAATTACTTTTTAGTGTTAACAAAGTATGTTAGTTTATGCACAAGCCTCTTTACAGTCATTGAAAGGTAGTTAAAAAAAATTTTTGATATCTCAAGCTAACTACGAATTATGACATGATAACACAACCTTAATCGTAGTTAGATCTTATTAGTTACAATGATGCAGATTGGAAAAGTGATGTTAATGATAAAAAATCTATCTCGGATATTTATTTATTCTTAGATGGTAATCTCATTTCCTAGTCAGCAAAAAAATAGACTTTAATAGCTCGATTTAGCACTGAAGCAAAATATAAAAGTTAGGCAGCTCTTGTTGCTGAACTAGTCTAAGTGCAATCTCTACTGACAGAATTAGGTATTGCTAATATGAAGAAACCATCAGTCTAGTATAATAACTTGAGTACACTTCTGTTGTCTCATAATCTAGTATTGCATAATAGAACTAAGCGTATAAAAACTTGACATATTTTTTTGTAAGGGAGAAGGTGTTACAAGTGAGGACATACATGCTAATCTATAACAGGCGACTGCTTCATATAATGAAGAGACAAAATGAATGCATGTTTTCTCAACTAATAAAGTATGAGGACCTGAGGTGCAAGACCTCCACTGTCCTTTTTGTACATTAAAAATTAAATCTTTAATTTTTATACTTATAAATCATTTAAAATTCCTATTTTTAACATTTTTCAATGATTCTATAAATTGATGTCTTGGCTCTCATTTACTTACACCAAGAACCAAACAAAAAGCAGCAAATTAAAACCTTCCATAGTAAACAAAACAATGAAGACAACTCTATTGTTTAACTATATTGTGGGCAGTGCTAAAAAAAGTTTAATTAATAGCATATTTTTTAATTTTTTTTTGTAAGTAAATAATTTCTATTTAAATTTTAAAAATTAAATTACCTAACAAAACAAAATGACAACCTGTGACATTGGATACTACGTACTGCGTTTACACTGTTCTGTTGTAAGTCTGAAACCTTATCATTACAAAAAAATTTTTTTTACGGTGCTTAATTAGTAGCATTTTACTAAAAGTGTTATTAAACTAAAAAAAATAATAACAGTTTAATAGGTGTTAAGAAAATTTTTATTTTACGATACTTATGATCAAATTGTGACACTTAAAGCGTCGAAAAATTTAAATTAATATTTTTTAAATTTTTTTTAATTTTACAATGCTTAATAAGCGTCACTAAAATTTTAAAATTTTATTTTTATACTATATTGTTGATAGTACTAAAAAAGTTTAATATCATTTTTAAATAGTTTTTTAAGTAAGTAATTTTGTTTAAATTTTAAAATATAATTTTCTCATGAATTAAAATTAAATTATAATTTTCTTTTTAAAAAATTTACCTAACAACACAACGATAACCTATGATGTTGGATACTATATATTAGGTCTACACTGCTTTGTGGTGAGTCTGAAACCTTATCCTTACTTTCATATATAGACGTGACATATATGCTTTAAATAAATTAAAGGAAATTAATAATTTAATTTAAAAAATTATATTTAAAAAATCTTAATTTAATTGTTCAATGCTCAATTTTTTGTGATGAATGAAAATTTAATTATTTTAAATTTTTAATATTTAAAAATAACTTTTATATTTTTATATTTATAAATATTACAATATAACTTCTCTAAATTATAGAATATATATAAATAATTATCTCAACTATAAAAATTACTGTAGAATTTTGTCAAAATTCGCAATTTATTTTTAAAAATTTTAATAAATTTTTTATTTAAAACTCTTCAAGTAGATATGTCACCTTACATAAGATTTTTTTTTTTTGGCACACAAGGCTTAAAATTTAAAAATTTTTATGTAAAATACTTAAATCGTAAGAGAATTTTTTATATTTTGATATAATTTAATTTTATTAATATATTATTATTTTGTTTGTTAGTGTTTGAGATGAAAAGTTAATTAAAAATTTTGTTGTACAAATTAAAATTTGAAAAAATTATATATTAATTTTTATAATTAAAGAAAGTTATGTATATGTACAGTTATATAACGGAGACATGTTTTCTGCATTTTAATTAACCATTTATGAATTATTTAATGTTTTTTTCCTTTCCGAATCATGTTTATAAATTGATGTCCTTAGCTCCCATTTACTCGCACCAAAACCCTAACAAAGCAAATAAATTAAAACCTTCCGCAGCAAACAAAATGAAGACCACTCCGTTATTACTTGCATCCCTCTTGTTCTTTGTCTTTGCCTTCACCACCACCGCTATGGGTGTGTTTGACTCAGACGGTGATCCTGTGAGAAACGGTGGCACATACATGTTGTCGCCACCTTCTGGCGGTGGTGGGATTGTAGCCGCCGCCATAAGACACGGAGAAAGCGATGCTTGCTCACTGGGCGTCGTTCAAGCAGAGTCCTACACTGGATGGCCTGTGACCATTACAGCTCTTGTAAGACCCACTTTCATCTCAACCACCTATGCATTAGGTATATCATTCGCTTACGCACCACCCAACATATGCACCAACAATTCCAACTGGGTCGTCCAAAGGTCTCAGTATGACCTTGTGGGTAACCTTGAGTCTGTGATGCTTGCTGATAGGGATAATCCTGTGCGTGACTTTTTCTATATAAGGCCCTATGATATTTGCAATAATTACTACAAGCTTGTCTTCTGTACTGGTCCCTATCAGTGTAGAAACATCGGACTCCATAGAGACAACAACGGCTACAAACGTTTCGTTGTCACAGATGGGCAGCCTTTGGTGTTGCAATTCGATAAGGTTAAGAACAACTTCGTCTCTGATGAATCTCATATATCCATGGCGGTTTGATTGATCTAAAGGGGAGGAAGACTGAACCTAGCATGCATGCTTGTTGTCTAGTTCGCTTTCGATGCTGGCTAGGATGATGATAATAATAATAATAATAATGAATGTGTGACACTAGTCGCATTTATCTCCTTGTACGACTTAATAAAAAATAAATGTAGTTTTAACTGCTTCAAAAAGCGCATATCTTATTTTTGGTGGTGATTCAGAGAAACAATATTATATTTTTTTTTAACATAGATTTTTTAAAAATTTGGATCCTTATAAATTGTTCACGAGATACCATTAAAATTAAGGTTAAAACTCATTTTAGTTCCTCACAACATATGTGACTTTTCTTAGGTTGTAAAATTACGGTTAAATTGTTAATAATTTAGTTTCCATACATCCAAATCATTAATGAAATTGATAACACAACCATTAAATGTTAAGTTTGCACTCTTAAAGCAGAGCATTGATACTGAAGGCTTTCTACAGAATAATTTTAGGAGAAAGAAGATGAGGATAACAAAATAAAATAATATATGCAATTTGAAAATTTTAACATGGTTCTAATATTAAGTGATCTTAATACAGTAGACAAGAAAAAACCATTTTTTTTAAAGAACTAGACTTAAATATATTTATTTATATCTTTGTTATTATACAAAAATAAAATATATAAAAAATTCAATTAATGATAAATTGCAAAAATTATATACATATTTTTTATTATAAAATTTAATAATTAATCAAGATATTATTTTATATGATTTATATATTTTTCTTAAATTATAATAAAAACTATATATACATGCAATGGTCCCATTAACAAGGACAAAATTAAATAAATAAAACTGGAATATACTGGAGACACGTTAATGTTGTGTACAAAGTGTTATGAAAGGGACATGTTTAATATTTGGTTTGTAATTTAATTTGTTCGTCATTTGGTAATGAAAGGAAATGAAAATTGTAATGACCCCTTATCATACCATATAATTTTTTTAAAATATGCATCGATCAGGGCCGTAACTGATTGAGTATAATTTAAATAGCCGTCTCTATTCAAATTTTACTTAACCTCATACCTGTGCAGCTTATCTAATATATGAAATTATCATAACAATACAGTCATCAATATACTTTGAAATATATATCTAAATTATCATTTATAAATTTTATTTGAGATACTAACTACATGATATAAAACTTAACCATTTACCATAATGGTACATAAATATCTCCAAATATAAATTAGTAATCAATAAACACCATGTTAAGGTCATTAAGCCATTACAATTAATACCCTAAGCTACATCATTGCTTCTCGGTCTTTCTGCAATCCTACATAGTAAATATATCCAGTCTCGAGCTAATTTTTGACGTCATCACGTCCTTGATTGCATGAACACACCACTTAATGAGATTTTGAATCTTAGTAGAGTAATATATAGATAATTTTATTCAAAATAACTGAGTGTTCAGCTATACCCCCATTTGGGTATAGAAAACCTTTCCCTAAATTCATTCATTTAAGAAAACATGTGAATTGAAGCTTCATTTATCATAAATTAATAAACATGGAAAATCTAATGGTTATCCAGAAATTAGAAGTCAAAATTATTTTCTCAATCAAAGAGTATAAGTGTTTATGAAAACCATCATTTTCAAAATGTCTATAGCTAACTTTTCATATCCATTACATAACGCTCCTATGTTGTTGCAAGGATCTCAAACATCTGTATATTACATCAGTATATATGCATAAAATCATATAAATCAATCACAATGTATTGCCTACTATTTTCCAATCTCATTTTAATATCACGGGGACCATCCTCCTAGTGATTGTCACAGGACCGTTGTAACAACCGAAAGGATTTTGAAAGATAAAACTTCATTTTCGACGCAAATTCCAATTGAACAAAGCTTGGCACGACTTTCGAGGATAGTAATTCGAAACGAAAGAGTTTTTAAAGAGGAAAATCAAACTTTGAACCCTAATTCTTTTTAAACTGAGGCTGACACGTATTTTGAGGATGAGAATTTGCAACTGAAGGTTATTCGAAGTCAGAAACATGATTAAACAGAAAGAAATGCAATCCGGCGATCAGAAACTGACAGAAGATGTTTCATGCGTCAATGTCACTGACGGAGGCCAAAACCTTCGCATGGAAACGCGTGCTAACGTCTGGAAGGATGCCGAAACCCTAAAGTATCCCTGAGTGGTCCGAGAAAAGTCAGAATCGACCCCAGAGGCTTTAAATTTCACGGATTCCCTCTATTTCTCTCATATCTCTCTCTCTCTTTACCACACTCTCTCTCTCCTCCTTCCTCCACCGTGAACCGCCGCTATAGCCACCGTGGACAACCACCAAGCATACCAATCAACAGCCTTCACCACCCATAACCTCCAGCAACCACCCACGGCCACCAACGGCTGCCAGCTTCGCCGAAAAACGTCACTTTTCTCCTCCACCGTGCGAAAACTTCACCAGCTCAAATCACCGCCGTCTGTCACCGTTGACCATCACCGCCTCCACCACTGTGTAGCCCGAGCTGCCAGCTTCCTCCAGTAGCTCATCGACGTCGAACGGAGGCCGGACGCGCTCGGATCGAGGGAATCTCCGTCCGCCATGCGAGAATCTTTGTGGCCGGAAAACGCCATCCAAACGACCGTGAACCGCCGCGCCACCACCATATTCAGACTCTTGGACTTGCGGGCTTCATCGTGGTGTAATTTTTGAGGTAAAGCGCACCCCTCCGCCGTGTGCCACCGTACACCTCCGTGCGCCACCGTGCCGGAGTTTCTGGACGTGCATCGGGAGAAACCGAGACCACAGCGACATAAAATTACATCATCCAATCACATTGGTAAGGTCTGATTTCCCAAAAACTGATGATATCTCACTGAAATAACTGCCGATCGTAATTAGGCATTAAATTGACCTAGGTATTTGGGTAACCAGACTTAGGATTGAAAAACGGATGATGTGACAAGTCTGAATATTTAATTTAATGTCTAGGAAATTAATCAGGCTCAGAAACTGAGATTTCGTGAAGTTCTGAAGTGATTTGGAGTGACAGGAGACCAGGTAGGATAATTTATGCTTCCCGAACCCTAGATTTGACCTAGTGGATACCTGATTGATTTAGATGATTTGCATAGATTTACGTGCTGCTTTCGATGGAATAAATTGCATGCCTATGTGTTGAAAACCCTAATTGCATGTTAGACGTGTTGTTTATCGAGTTTAGATGCCTTTAGGACGGATTTACTTAAGGTTGGATACTTGATAGCCGGTATGGGATGGCCGTTAAGTATCCCTAGTATAGGGAGTTTTTAAATGAGATTATTTTTATCAGATTTAGCCTGTACTGAGTTAGGGATTACGCGTTAAACCAGGACGACCCTAAGAAAGGTTTAAGGAGTATAAGGGGGGATAGCCTACACGGGAAAATGTTGTGATTTAGGCATAATACCCTAGAACCCTGAGGAATAGCCGACCGAGTGCATGTGAGTTCGAATAGACTGTATGAGGATGAGAATTGGCGTATGTTCACATGCTAGGGGATGCCCTAGATGTTGATTCTCACCCGGTCCTTGAGTGAGTGATTGGTGTTACGGATCATACTCACAATATAGGCTTGATTCGGGTGATTGGTGTTACGGATCACACCCAACGATAAGAGAGGTATTCTCTCTAGACGACGTGCAATTAGATGATGATTTAGACTTGGTTACAGCGGATTTGTGACCAACGTGGACTTAGATACACCGGGCATGGGATTTTACTTGATTTTGATGATTAATTTTTAAAGAAATGGATTTTATGATTTTAACTATTTGCAGCAGATTTCCATGTAATGAAATAATTTTTAATTATAAGGTACTTCACTATTTTCGAACTGATTTTGGGAAGATGATTTCGGTGTTCGCACCGCTGGGTATTCAACCAGTGTTCGAATGATATTTGAATTGTAAATTATTCTACTGGGATTTTATATCTCATTAGGTTGTTTACTCAGATGAACAGGAACAGGGACAGGAACCCAGAAGATAGCGGTTGAGGCCTTGTTGTTAAGCAGGAGAATGACTTAGCTTAGGCTTGAATCGTTTGTATATATATACTTTGATGACATTGCTGTTTATTGGGTTCTGTCTTTTATGTTTTATGTAGTGAATGGATTAACTGTACATGGATAAATCAGGTATTTTACGTTGACTGTAATGATGGAATTGACGTTGTTGTATATGGATTTTTGTTATTATGTTTATTGTTATTGTTGGACTGGCTGTATGATTGTAAACAGGTGATTCTTGTATTTGGGTATATTCAGAATACAGAGAAAACTCTGCCGAATTTTTGGTAGGGTTTACCGTTGTAAACTGGTGGATTTAAGTCAGAATGTATGTAAATGTATGATGCGATGTATATACGAGTTTTAGATTTCGTTTCAGAGTAATTTATGTTGTATGTATGTATAATTACTTTAGCTGCTTATGAAATAGGGTTGAACGGAATCCGAATGGACAATAGGAAGTCTATTTGGGTTACGCTCAACCAGTAGCGATCCCCTAACATTCCCACATCGGGAATAACTCTGTAAAAGACTCATATGCTTCCGCTAATCAGATAAGCATCGCGTATGTCGTATTAGGGGGTCGTTACAACCGTCCTTCATGTGACTAAGATCCTAATATCAAAAAGGGGTTTCCCCCATTATGTACACATTACAAGCAGGTCTCATCTCTCTATCCTGACTATAAGGCAATGTATACATATAAGTGACTAATACTTAGAATCATAGGGCTTTACTCTTAAACTAATCCATTTCTCCGTATAGACTCTCCTCTCTTTACTCCTTATAATCTTTCATAGGGGTGTATTGATTTAACGAGTAAACCCTAACATATACAAACCATTTCAGTGTTCAAATAATGAAAGTTTAAAAAGTAAGTCTGAATATAGAGTACTTGAAAATTGTCTCATACCAGTCATCAAGCATCTATCCCAGGTTTCGTCTATACTATAAGCATAAAATTCCAATAGTCCAATTAAAACTAATGGTAAAGAATTTTCAAATACATTTCAAATACATGCAAGTCTTTTCTTATACTCATCCAATCCAGCACACATTTCCCAATATATGTTCACAAACATATTTACAACAATCAATTCACATCAAACATTTATTAAAACAAAGGGGAGTGTAGATTAATTTACCTTAATTGAAATTTTATTCACTTAACTTAAGATTCTCCTCCTTCTCTTTTGATTAACTCTTAAAGCTGCTTCTGTACATTTTTGTAACCAACATTCATAACTAAAACTTATTTTCAATGCCTAAGAAATAAGTTTTCACTTTAGTCCCTTATTTATCCCAAATTTGGTATTTAGCTATAAAATTATCCAGTTTACTCTATAATACTTCTATGAGGCTAAATGAACTTGATTCACTCAAAAGTTTAGAATTTACATAGCTTACACCACTTAAACAGAATATATCAATCTTTTTAGTTTAGTCCTTAAACTTACAATTAAAACATTTTCAACAATTTTCTTCCATTTTCCAATTCCATACATTCATAAGAGTCCTAATTAAGCTAAAGATTATCGAGATGCATCAAATTCTGAAATTCTAATTCATACCAAAAAATTTTAGAATTTTCAATTTGGTCCCTATTTTCCAATTTATCATTTTCATCATTTTTCTTCAATCTATCCCTTCAATTCATTCCTAATAGCATCCTAGAGGCTAGAAATTTCAAAAAAAAGAATTAATTCAGAGTATTTCAATGTTTACCAAAAGTTTTGAAAAATTGTAGTTTAATCCCTGAACTTTTCTTAGCATTTTCTAGCGGCTCATGGCGGCGGGAGGCTCGATGGTAATTACTGTAACACCCTTATTTTCTTAATTAGTTTAATTTAATGTTTTCTCAAAGTAACAAGTTAAAAAAAAATGGAGAAAATTTCCTTAGTAATAATAATAACAATAAAGGAAAGAAGTTATGATTATAAGTAGTGAGTAAAATAATTTCTTCCTTTATAATTAAATAGTGGCACTTGAGAAGACATTAAAAGATCACATACAAGGCACGTGATTACACTCCTCCCTCCTTTATATATATATATATTTACTGAAAGATGAATTTAGGAATACATAGGAGTATAAGAATGGTGAATTCATGGTATTACACGTGTAGCATAATTGCATATCTTAAGAGGTGGAAAGGTGGGAAAGGGACGTGTGGATGTTATATTTTATTTTTCCTTACTTTACTATATCTCTTCCATGAAACGTAATGTGATGGCCGAACTACATAATTCTTCTAGAAATTTTTCTCTTCCTTTGCGTGGCATGTTAACGTTAAACCGACCAAAAAGTAGGTGAAAGAGGATAATAGTACAAAAGCCACCTGTTCATACGTCCTTAGGATGACCGACTCAGCTGGGGATAAATATTTCTAAACATATATATGTGTCGCATAGATAAGGAGGGGACGCGGTAAAAGGAAATAAGAAAGAACACACCTAGCAACTAATCAAGGAGGCAGAGAAAAGAAGAAGAAATAAAATCTAGCGGAAGGAGAAGAAAAACATACGAAAGGAACAAAAGAAAGAAGTTGGAACGAAGGGAAAGCCTCAACACAATAGATTCGCCACTCTTACAACTATAAGGTAGTTTAATAATTCCTTATCTTTAGTTATAAATTATATCAGGAATGATTCTGTATTCCCAAGGCTGTGGAGGAAACGTTTATACGTCTTCTTTAAGATAGATAAGTATACACGAAATCCAACTAGAGTAATGAATTGAGGAATAAAGGCGATAAATTTCCATATTAGAAAAGAGATTGGAAGTATAAATTTAAATGTTACTTGTAATGTTTTAGTGGAATAACAAGGGAAAACCGAGACAACTTCAGGGGTAGCGTTTAGGTGAAGTTAAGGAGAAGTGTTATATATATTAGAATAGTATGAAATGTCAATGAAGTAAGCATAATTAAAATCACGTACGACATGTTGCATGAATAGGATATCTTTTAGAATCAATTATGGAGGGGGCAGTGAATTACCTATAGGATATAAAGAAAAAGGTGTAGTAGGTGCAAACAAACTATAGTTAACCACCACGTGTAGTATAGCTAGAATTATTTATTATCATATATTATTAGAAGTAGAATTAATTATATAAAGGTAACTATCATAATTGAACATCAGGCTAGAATTATAACGTGGAATAGGAATGCCACTATGGTATAAAATATACTAGTAGGAGTTAAAACTTATAGAATATGTTCAAGTAACCATTATTACACGAGAATATAAAGTACAACATGGAAATAAATAGTGTATTAATAAGAATTGTGATGGAAATTAAGGAACCTACACAGGAAACAAATAATTCAGATGTAAGGCAAGAGGATAAAACACTATCTAGTGAAACTAAGCTATAAATAAAAAGATTACATAATAACAAAAGGGACTATTGGTAGTCTGATGACACATGATTGAGGAAATTTCATAGGAAGTAATATAGAATATGACGTAGTAATAAGAAGGAAGTAATATAACACTTTAGAATTACATAAACTCTCATATTTATTAAACGTGAAATGTAATAATATAATAAATTAATTAGATTGAATAAGCCGAATGAACTAATGACAATTAATATGGTGTAGTGCATGCATACTTTCAAAGGAAAGATCAATGAGTAAAGCAAGTATGATTATATTATATGGTAGTTCGGAAAAATAAAGTATAAAGTATAAATCATGTTAAATGTAATAAGAATATTAATTATAGTTATAATATATAAGTGGCTAAGTGTCCACAAACCTCGTGAAAGTGGCCAAGTGCCCACTACGTGACTAAGAGTTCAAATATACCTATATATCTTAGTGGCCAAGAGTCCACTTTTGTTACAGGGTGACATGAATGTGGGACATATACAAGGTAAGTTTTAAGAATGAAATTTATATATATATATAGTGATGACTACAGATTATGTTAATTACTCTATTGATTGTTATTTATAATTATGTCACTACTAAAATGAATATTGTCAATATATCGATAAGTCAATCAAGATTGTTTGTATGTGTGTACAGTGATACATGTCAACCTAAATTAAAGTATGAATTGTTAAACTACTGAGAAACTAGTTTTCTCATTCGCGTGTTGATATGTATCAGATGCAGGTAATTAGTGAAGTTCTGAGTGATACGGGACTTGCATTAAGGGTAAAATCTTATAATAATATTTTGTAACTAAGGGTTTGAGTGACAGAAATTATGTTGTCTCCTAACCCTAAATTAGTAACATTGAGAGTAAGGTACTGTTAGTTACTTTAGTCATTGTAAATTATATTACCATTTCGCTATGCTTGTAAATTTTATCTGAGTCAAAGAGTTGATGAATTAGTATAGAAAACTCAGATATTAACTATAAGGATAAATGTAATGACTTTATACTTTACCAACGCTAAGTGGCGAGATTAGAAAGGAGCATTATAATTACAGATAGCTTCGACGTCTACTGGAACACCAAACCCGAGGCTCACCTGTGGCTAAATGGCACGAATGACGTAGATCGAAGCCGCGATTTTTGCTTCACAAAAAAGGGGAACATTGATGTTTTGTCATTCTATGGTGGCCAATGATCTCTGTGATGGCGTGTTGTGGTGTTGGGCAGAGCTGCTGCACCTTCCGACAGCGACAGGTGACAATGGTTTAGCCAAAAATAGCGTCGGATGATGGTGAAGGTGACAAAGGAAGAAGCAGCGCAAAGAGAGAGAGAGAGAAGGAGTTGCGTGAGGAGAGAGAGAAAATTGAAAAAATAATGAAAGAATTTTGAGTTTTAAGTGTCCAAGGACATTTTAGTCTTTTTTCATTTTATTTTAGATAAATTTTGGATACATTTTTTGATTTAGGCAAAATTATAAAATATCATAGCAGAGATTTGGAAATTTTTTCAAGTATCGTAAACCTACTAAAAATATTTGCTAAGTTTCTCAAGGTAGATAAAATTTTTTTTATCAAATATAATTTTATTCTAAAAAATTTTCAAATTTAAACTAAGAACTTAGAAAAAAAATTTTAATCACCTCCCAACAATATTTCAAAGTTTTTAATTATTTTATCTAAATTACTTAATTTTTAACTGAGTTATTACAAAAAGACGATATGATATATATGTTTGTTTCTGTGTATACGCAAGAACTTTGGATGCAACCTGTATGTTTTCAGTTCACATATGGATTCTTCATTAATTTGTGATGAGTGGCTACGGCTTGTTTCAATTTATTTTTTTAAAATTATTTTTTATTTAAAAAATAAAAAAAGGGCTTAAATTATAATTTTTGACTAAAAACAAAAAAAATAGATCATGTATTTTGGAAATAAAAAAGAAAAATTAAAAATTATTTTTAACTCCATTTTTTTAAATAAATTTTTTTATCAATAGTATGTTCACAAATATATTAAAATAATACGCATTGAAATTTTTAGGGTTAGTTTTATAAAATAATTTTAAAAACTAAAAAAACAAAATGACATTCGACCAAACCCCACATCTTAATTTCTCATTCTTTTCACGTGACTCCAAATTTTTTTAAAAATATCTTGTATGTTTTTAGATGCATGCATCTAATATATACTATATATACTCATTTTAATAAATTTTTATTAATTATTGTTGCTAGTTAATTTTATACTACACACACACACATATATATATATATATATATATCTTTCAATTATGCTCATTAGTCCCTATTCTAAATTTGTGGTCCTATTTGTCACTTAACAAACCTCCATGGCAGTATCGTAGTAAAGAACGAAGAACACCACAATGCAAAATTTTCTTTCTCTTCTATATTATTTTTTAGAGGATTCAACTTTTTCATGATTAAATCAAACTTATTGAATTATAAATTATAAAATAAAACATTTATTGCATTTAATGGTGAAAATTATTTCTCCAAATAAATATTAATTTTTTACAATTATTTTTTACTGACAAACAATTTTTTTTTTGGTTTCCCGACAAACAATGTTTCTATCTCTTTGAGTTAATAAAAAAAAAAATGATATACAAGTTAAAGAAGGCTTTACAATGTCTATAAAATAAGGTTACCAATATTTTTTATATATATTAAAAAAATCTATCAATTCACTCCTCATTTCTCTCCCTAAGTTTCAAAATGCCACATTTATTTGTAAAAGGATAAGGATGAAGCAAAAATGTGGCCACATGATATCAGCGTAAGTTATCAGGGTAAGTACGTAAAAAAAATATTTTCTATTAGAGATTTGGCATGTATAAAAAGTTTATATTTTTTTAATTTTGAATTATAATATAAAATAATATATAACTACTATGTTTTACAATAATAAACAATTAAATTTACCTGATACTTATTTAATAAAATATAATTGAAAATTTGTATGTTTTAATTATTTATGATATTATGTTTTACAATAATAAAAAATTAAATTTAACTAACACAAAATTTTATTGAATAAAATATCATTGAAATTTTTTATGTTTTAATTATTTATGATATTTGTTTTGATTTTGAAAAAAAAATATGATGTTGATGATATCTTTTTATTTATATTTACCAGTTTTTTATATAAAAATAATATTAAAATCAAATGGAGAAAGTTAATATTAACTTCAAGAAATTTTTTTTTCAAAATTTATCTATATTGTGTCACTTTATTATATAAAACCTGCATTGTATTTATTTATCGTGTAATGCCTTCATGTTTAGCAACACATGTTAAAATTAAATATGGTTATACAAATTGTTGCATTTTTTTAAAGTAGTGTAACACATTAAAAATATCAATATGTTACACTGTTCTAAGAAGCGTAATAAGTTAAAAAAATTTAAAATGATTTTTCATAAGGAGGCAAATTGCAATAGCGGATTTGCCTTGCTAATTTCATTTTCTATCAATAGTACATATATAAATATATGAAAAAAAAAGCATTGAATATTTTAGAATTAGTTTTATAAAATAATTTTAAAAACTACAAAAATAAAATGACATTCGACCAAACCCTACATCTTAGTTTCTCATTCCTTTCACGTGACTCCAAAATCTTTTTAAAATATCCATGTAAGTTTTTAGATGCATGCATATAATATATACTATATATACTCATTTTAATAATTTTTTTTAATTTTTTTACTAATTAATCTTATACTATATATATATATATATATATATATATCTTTCAATTATGCTCGTTAGTCACTATTCTAAATTTGTGGTCCTATTTCTCAGTTAACAAACCTCCATGGCAGTACAGTAGTAAACAACGAAGAAGACCACAATGCAAAATCTCTCTTTTAGATTATCTTTCAGATGATTCAACTTTTGCATGTTAAATTAAATTTATTTTAAACTTATTGAATTATAAATTAAAACATAAAAAATTTGATTGCATTTACTGGCGAAAATTATTTCTACAAATAAATATTAATTTTTTAAAATTATTTTTTACTGACAATTTTTTTTCCCGACAAACAATGTTTCTATATATTTGAGTTAATAAAAATAAAAAGGATATACAAGTTAAAGAAAGACTTTACAATATGTCTATAAAATAAGGTTACCAATATTTTCGGTTTTTAATATTATATATATATATATATATATATATATATATATATATCAATCTACTTGTTCATTTCTCTCCCTTATAAGTTTAAAAATGCCATAATTATTTGTAAAGGATGAGGATGAAGCAAAAATGTGGGCCAATGATATCAGGGTAAGTACGTGAAAGAAGGTAAAAGGGTATCTGTTATTACTATGATGAGAAGTACAATCCAAATCATAGATGTAAGTCTAATTGTTTAATGCTAATTTATTTGACGTAACTCGAAGAGCTTATCAACGACTAGGGTAAGGGGTCGGATGAGTAGAGGAATGATAAAGAAGAACTACCACAAGGGCTAGTGCTAGAGATAAGCTTGAATGCACTCACTAGTTCTTATCGACCAAGCACTTTAAAGATGAAGGGAACATGTAACAGAGTGTTAGTTAAAATACTGAGGGAAAATGGTAGTACTAATAATTTCGTGAAGATAGAAATAGCTAATTCAATCAATCTGGAGTGGGAGGCGATGACAGAATTTCAAGTCTTAGTTGGAAGTAGACAGTATTTACACTTCAGTAAGATAAGCTAACAGGTAGTAGTGACAATTCAAGACTATGAATTTGAGGTTAATTTGTTTTGGCTAGAAATTCAAGGTACAAACGTCATCCTCGGCATTTAGTGGTTGGAGAAGCTGGGAAATATCATCACTAATTGTCGATAATTGATGATGGAGTTTTGGTGGGAGGATAAGCATATTAAACTTCAAGAGGAAGGGATCTTAGACGGGAAACCTCTTAATAGCAAAGCATTACATCATCTGATCAACTCTCAAGCTATTGCCACTTTTTTCCATCTAGAAATTAGAGAGAAATCTATAACCACCAACCAAGAGGAGCTACCCGAGAAAATAAAGAAAATTCTTCAACATCATCACCGAGTTTTCGAGGAACCACAAGGTTTATCACCAAACATAGTAATCAATCATCGATCACATCAACTTGCTGCCACAATCTAAACCCGTCAATGTAAGACCTTACTGATATCCCCACTTTCAGAAGGAGGAAATAGAGAGATTGGTAATCGAAATGCTACAGACAGGGATTATCTGGGATAGCTATAGCCTATTTTCTTCGCCAGTCTTATTGGTTAAAAAGAAGGATGGATCATGGCAATTTTACGTGGATTACAGGGCATTTAATCAGATCACCATCAAAGATAAGTTCCCTATACCCACCATAGATGAGATTATCGATGGGATCCATGGATCCACTATCTTCTATAAGTTGGACTTATAGGTTGGTTATCACCAAGTAAGAATGCATGACCAAGATATTCACAAGACAACATTTCATACACACTTGGGACACTATAAGTTTCTAGCCATGCCGTTCGGACTCACAAATGATCTATCGGCATTTTGGGCATTAATGAATAAGGTGTTCCTACCTTATTTAAGCAAATTTGTGGCTATTTTCTTTGATGACATTTTGATATACAATCCAATGTTGTAACAACACCAGGAACACTTAGATAATGCTGACTACTCTGCAGAAGCATGATTTGATTGCCAAAAGGGTTAAATGCATCTTCTTTCAATCGAGTATAGAGTAATTTGGATTCATCATCCAAGGGAAAGGACTGTGTGTCGACTCAAAAAATATTCAAGCCTTGATAGAGTGACGTCGGCCACAGAACATCAAACAATTAAGAGGTTTCTTAGGACTTATGGGATATTACCATAATTTTTTCAAGGATTATACTCGAATCGCCCATCCCTCGATAGAACTGTTGAAGAAGAATACTTTTATGTGGGATGTCAAGGCTTAGACAGCATTTAACAGATTAAATTAAGGAATGTCGCACACCCCGTTTTTGCCTTAACTAACTTTCATAAGGCATTTGTAATGGAGACCGATGCCTCATCAGTAAGAATAGGGGCAACTCTTAGCCATAAGGGCCATCCCATTGCTTATTTTAGCAAGAAGTTGAATCATAGACTAACGGCAGCATTTGCTTATGTGAGGGAGTTATATGCTATAACATAGGCAGTAATTGTAACACCCTTATTTTCTTAATTAGTTTACTTTAATGTTTTCTCAAAGTAACAAGTTAAAAAAAAATGGAGAAAATTTCCTTAGTAATAATAATAACAATAAAGGAAAGAAGTTATGATTATAAGTAGTGAGTAAAATAATTTCTTCCTTTATAATTAAATAGTGGCACTTGAGAAGACATTAAAAGATCACATACAAGGCACGTGATTACACTCCTCCCTCCTTTATATATATATATATTTACCGAAAGATGAATTTAGGAATACATAGGAGTATAAGAATGGTGAATTCATGGTATTACACGTGTAGCATAATTGCATATCTTAAGAGGTGGAAAGGTGGGAAAGGGACGTGTGGATGTTGTATTTTCTTTTTCCTTACTTTACTATATCTCTTCCATGAAACGTAATGTGATGGCCGAACTACATAATTCTTCTAGAAATTTTTCTCTTCCTTTGCGTGGCATGTTAACGTTAAACCGACCAAAAAGTAAGTGAAAGAGGATAACAGTACAAAAGCCACCTGTTCATACATCCTTAGGATGACCGACTCAGCTGGGGATAAATATTTCTAAACATATATATGTGTCGCATAGATAAGGAGGGGACGCGGTAAAAGGAAATAGGAAAGAACACACCTAGCAACTAATCAAGGAGACAGAGAAAAGAAGAAGAAATAAAATCTAGCGAAAGGAGAAGAAAAACATACGAAAGGAACAAAAGAAAGAAGTTGGAACGAAGGGAAAGCCTCAACACAATAGATTCGCCACTCTTACAACTATAAGGTAGTTTAATAATTCCTTATCTTTAGTTATAAATTATATTAGGAATGATTCTGTATTCCCAAGGCTGTGGAGGAAACGTTTATACGTCTTCTTTAAGATAGATAAGTATACACAAAATCCAACTAGAGTAATGAATTGAGGAATAAAGGCGATAAATTTCCATATTAGAAAAGAGATTGGAAGTATAAATTTAAATGTTACTTGTAATGTTTTAGTGGAATAACAAGGGAAAACCGAGATAACTTCAGGGGTAGCGTTTAGGTGAAGTTAAGGAGAAGTGGTATATATATTAGAATAGTATGAAATGTCAATGAAGTAAGCATAATTAAAATCACGTACGACGTGTTGCATGAATAGGATATCTTTTAGAATCAATTATGGAGGGGGCAGTGAATTACCTATAGGATATAAAGAAAAAGGTGTAGTAGGTGCAAACAAACTGTATTTAACCACCACGTGTAGTATAACTAGAATTATTTACTATCATATATTATTAGAAGTAGAATTAATTATATAAAGGTAACTATCATAATTGAACATCAGGCTGGAATTATAACGTGGAATAGGAATACCACTATGGTATAAAATATACTAGTAGGAGTTAAAACTTATAGAATATGTTCAAGTAACCATTATTACACGAGAATATAAAGTACAACATGAAAATAAATAGTGTATTGATAAGAATTGTGATGGAAATTAAGGAACCTACACAGGAAACAAATAATTCAGATGTAAGGCAAGAGGATAAAACACTATCTAGTGAAACTAAGCTATAAATAAAAAGATTACATAATAACAAAAGGGACTATTGGTAGTCTGATGACACATGATTGAGGAAATTTCATAGGAAGTAATATAGAATATGACGTAGTAATAGGAATGAAGTAATATAATACTTTAGAATTACATGAACTCTCATATTTATTAAACATGAAATGTAATAATATAATAAATTAATTAGATTGAATAAGCCGAATGAACTAATGACAATTAATATGGTGTAGTGCATGCATACTTTCAAAGGAAAGATCAATAAGTAAAGCAAGTATGATTATATTATATGGTAGTTCAGAAAAATAAAGTATAAAGTATAAATCATGTTAAATGTAATAAGAATATTAATTATAGTTATAATATATAAGTGGCCAAGTGTCCACAAACCTCGTGAAAGTGGCCAAGTGTCCGCTGACCTCGTGAAAGTGGCCAAGTGCCCACTATGTGACTAAGAGTTCAAATATACCTATATATCTTAGTGGCCAAGAGTCCACTTTTGTTACAGGGTGACATGAATGTGGGACATATACAAGGTAAGTTTTAAGAATGAAATTTATATATATATATATATATAGTGATGACTACAGATTATGTTAATTACTCTATTGATTGTTATTTATAATTATGTCACTACTAAATTGAATATTGTCACTATATTGATAAATCAATCAAGATTGTTTGTATGTGTGTACAGTGATACATGTCAACCTAAATTAAAGTATGAATTGTTAAACTACTGAGAAACTAGTTTTCTCATTCGCGTGTTGATATGTAACAGATGCATGCAATTAGTGAAGTTCTGAGTGATACGGGACTTGCATTAAGGGTAAAATCTTATAATAATATTTTGTAACTAAGGGTTTGAGTGACAGAAATTATGTTGTCTCCTAACCCTAAATTAGTAACATTGAGAGTAAGGTACTGTTAGTTACTTTAGTCATTGTAAATTGTAGTACCATTTCGCTATGCTTATAAATTTTATCTGAGTCAAAGAGTTGATGAATTAGTATAGAAAAATCAGATATTAACTATAAGGATAAATGTAATGATTTTATACTTTACCAACGCTAAGTGGCGAGATTAGAAAGGAGCATTACAGTAATGAAGTGACGACACTATTTGTTAGGAATGAAGTTTATTGTCAAGACCAATCATCGAAGCTTACAAGAGCTAATGCATCAAACAGTGCAAACCTCGAAACAACAGTACTACTTAAAGAAGCTCGTAGGTTTTGACTACACGATCAAATATAGAGCTGGTAAATCCAACAGAGTGGCAGATGCATTATCAGGAAGAGAGGTAATCGATGAGGCCATATCTAGAGAAAAATGCTTTTTACATAATGTCAGCATAATATATTCCGCATTAATAATGGAACTTAAAAGATTGACCGAGTCCAATGCAGAATTAAAGCGATTATTGGAAGAATGGAAATTGAGCAAGTTACTAGTAGAGTATTCAATTAAGGACAGAATCTTTTTTTACCAAAATCGAATGTTTATGCCGAAGGATTACATTTTGAAACAAAAGATATTAGAGGAATTCCATGGTACACTGATAGCTGGATATGCAGGGCAAGTAAAAACGTATAAGAGGCTAAAAGAACTATTTTATTGGCCTGAAATGAGGAAGGATGTACGGACATATGTGTTGAAGTGCTTAATTTGCCAATAAACAAAATACGTCATGACTAAACCTCAAGGGTTACTATAACTAATAGCAATACCAACAAAACCATGGGAGAATGTAGCCATGGACTTCATCATAGCACTACCCAAGTCCAAAGGAAAAATAGCCATATTAGTGGTGGTTGATCTAACCAAGAGTACACACTTCAGTAGGCTCAAACCAAGATTTACTTCAAGAAAGGTGGCCACTCAATTCATTGAATCCGTAGTTAAACTACATGGGTTCTCATGCATAATCATATCAGATATAGATCCGATTTTCCTTAGCCATTTCTAGAAACACTATTGGAGTTTAGTGTAGAAAAAACTACACTACAGTATAGCATATCACCCAAAGTCCAACGAGCAAAGTGAAATTTTGAACCGGTGTCTTCAACAATATTTGTGGGCATTTGTAGCAGAGAATCTGCAGCAATAGGCTAACTACCTATCATGGGCAGAATTGCATTATAATACCAATTTTCATTCGACTAAAGGTAGGTCACCTAATCAAGCTTTGTATAGTTTCAACCCTTGCTCTTTACCAGGCTATATCCCTGACAGTTCAAGTGTGGAGATGGTGGACACCGAGCTCACAAGACGATCATAAATTTGGGATTTACTGCACAAAAATTTTAGCCGAGCCCATCAGAGAATAAAGAAGTACACAGATAGGAAGCGAATGGAAAAAGAATATGAAGTGGGTGATTGGGCAATGGTTAAACTCCAACCATACCAACAACAAACCCTCCATAAAAGGCTTAATTAAAAATTGGCCCGAAGTTATTGCAGACTGTATCAAGTTATCACCAAGATCGGTGAGGTGGCATACAAGCTCCAACTTCTAGAGCACTCTAAGTTGTACCCTATCTTTCATGTCTCTATTTTGAAACACTTCCGAGGATCACTACCAAATGAAGAACCACAGACACCCTTGGATAACGGGGAAGAAACCTCTTCTCCAATGACCATTGTGGATTACAAGTTGACAATGGTGGAAACAACAGAAGTTTGTTTTGGTGGAGTGGCAAGGTGTAAATCAAGAAGAAGTAACGTGGAAAGACTAGGAAGTGTTAAAAGAAGTTTACCTTAATGTCAACCTTGAGGACAAGGTTATTTTCGATGGGGAAGGTATTGATACAAAACAGCATAAGGAGGAAGCAAGAGTAGGAGAAGTAGAAGAGGAAGAAGCAGCGAAAGCATTAGAAGAAGAACGTCATGAAGCAAATGCAGATGCTGAAGCCAAAGATGTAGCAGTATAAGAAGATTCGTTGTAGAGGATGTAGCAATAACAAAATGAATGTTAGGCCGTGGTAGACGAAGCAAGATCCAATTGGGATGGACTAAAGACTACTACATGGAATGCATGCAAGAAAAACACATAAGCCCAATATCCAATACTAAATGGATGACGGGATATGTGCGAGAATAAACACTGGACGTCGACATGCGATGATAAGGCATTGAGGTGTCTTAGCTGCTAGAATATTCTCAGTAGTTATAGATGGTACGGGAAAAAAGGAGAAATAGAAATAGTAAGGATGAAGGATGAAGGGGGTATTGTGAATGTGAGGCTAAACTGTGGAGTTATCCTTCCTGGATCGAATAGGAGGAACATTCAATTCTATTGCATTTTCTGTTTCTATTGTTTTTGTTTTCGTGTGAAGCCTTGAGCTTGCGTAAGCTATGCTTCAGTTATGAGTGTTAACAGTTTTACACACGTTCGGATCCTTTGCCTTTAATTCTCTACAGTTTTTCTGCCATACTTTTTAGCGGTGATTTTTTTCGTTGCTAACATTTCTTGCAACAAATATTTTTGTTGCTATAACTTTCATTAAATTAATTATTTAAACAAGAGTTATAGGAGCAGTAGTATCCGTTGCAAGAATATTGAAATGCACTTTAGCAACGAAAAAAAACGCCGCTAAAAAACTGCAGAGATCTTGAGTCAGAGGATCCAAAGTTGTTTTACACGAGCTGTAATGGTCACAGGCAATCCAAGAGTATGTGTCGTACCAATTGGTTTTTTTATCTATTTTATAAATTGAAAAATTAAATTGATTAGAATTGGTCTTTCAATAATATATTTATGTTTTGTTAGGTAATTTAATTTTTTTAAAAATTATATTATTTATTTTTAATTCATAAATATGTTTTAAAATTTTTTAAAAAATTACTTATTTAAAAAATGTTATTAAACATTTTTAGTGCTGTCGACAATATATTAATTAAATTTTTTTTTTTTTACATATTTACCCCGACATCATGGGGCCACATTTTTGCTTCATCCTTATCCTTTTACAAATAAATATAGCATTTTTGGGTATAAGGGAGAGAAATGAACGAGTGGTGGATTGATAGATTTTATATATATATATATATATATATATATATATATTTGACTGAATGATTAAAAGATTAAAATGTAGATAATCCATCTAAATTATAAGTCTATGTGCAAAAAGCTTTTTTTAATTGTAGAATTTGACTTAAAATTCTTTCAAATTTCATAATTTGTGCCAATTTATCAGTCAATTTTTTATTATCTAAAACTCCTAAATAATAATAATAATAATATATAAGTAAAATTAAATCATAATAAAATACAAAAAAGTTTACTAAAGTTTAGGTCTTTTGCACAAAATCTCATAAATTTTATATTTTGTGCAAAAAAAATCACTTAAAATATTTTGATGTCTACCCTTAGGATTTTGAACGAAAAAATTAAGAAAATAATGTTTTTGGACAAAATCTGAATTTTGAAAGGATTATAGTTTAATTTTTATAATTGAGAGAGATTATTTACATATAATTTATAGTTTAGGAAAGTTATGTACATTTAAATTTTTATAAATATAAAATTTTGAAAGTTAATTTTTTTTATGTTAAACATTTAAAGTAATTAATTAGTTGAAGAACGGTAATCAAATTAAAATATTTAAAATATATATTTTTTAGATTAAATTATTAATATACTCTAATTTATTTAAAATGTGTATAACCTGTATATATAAAAATAAGGATAATGTTTCAGACCTACCACAAAGCAGTGTAAACCTAATACATAGTATCCAATATCTTAGGTTATCATTTAGGTTTGTTAGGTAATTTAATTTTTTTAATAAAATTATATTTTAAAATTTAAATAGAAATTATTTACTTACAAAAATATTTGAAAAATGCTATTAAACTTTTTTAGTACTGCCAACAATATTGAAAAAAATAGAGTTGTCTTCATTGTTTTGTTTGCTAGGGAAGGTTTTGATTTGCTGCTTTTTCTTTGGTTCTTGGCGTGAGTAAATGAGAGCTAAGGACATCAATTTATAGAGATGATTGGAAAATGTTAAAAAAAGAAACTTTAAATCATTTATAAATATTAAAATTAAAAGATTTATTTTTTAATGTTAAAAATTTAAAAAGTAAATTGGACTAACCCCCTTTTAAGTCTAATAAAATTACACTTCTCTTTAAGTTTTAAAAATTATAGTCAATACTTGATACAATATTACACAAATTAAATATATATATATTAATTTTTTTAAGTGTAAAAAATTATATGCAGTAATTTGAAGTTTTATGCAATATTATAAAAATAAAATATTTTTTTAAAATATTTTTTTTTGTAAGTGTAATTTTTTAAACTAAAAAATTATAAGTATAATTGAACTAAAATTTATAAAAAGATTGATATAATTTACGGAAATTTAAAAATCTATATTTCTAAGGCAACTTTTTTCCTTAACATCAAATATATGTCACGTGGATATTTGAAGATAAGGATAAAGTTTCAGATACATCCTATCTATAAGAGAATGTACTGGATCTTTATCTACAAGGGCTCTGTTCGTGTTGGTCTGTAAGGCGAGACATAGTTAAAGTAAACTTGTTAAAAATTTCTTTTGAGATATTTGAAAAAAGTACTATATATATAAAATTCTTTAAACTTAAAGAGAAGTGCAATTTTATTAAACTTGAAAGGAGTTTAGTCCAATTTACTTTTTAAATTTTTAACATTAAAAAATAAATATTTTAATTTTATATTTATAAATTATTTAAAGTTTCTTTTTTTAATATTTTTCAATCTTTTCTATAAGTTGATGTCCTCCGCTCTCATTTACTCACAGCAAGAACCAAACAAAAAGCAGCAAATTAAAACCTTCTATAGAAAACAAAACAATGAAGACAACTCTATTTTTTTATGTCAGGGAAAGTAAGTAAAAGAAGTATTAACTATATTGTCGGCACTGCTAAAAAAAGTTTACACTGTTTTGTGGTCAGTCTGAAACCTTATCCTAATTTTCATATAAACAAGTGACACACATTTTAAATAAATTTGAGTGATATAATTGATGAAATGTTAATTATTTCAAATGTTTAACATTAAAAAAATAACTCAAATTTTTATATTTACAAAGGCTAAAATATACATAAATTTTTTAAACTATAAATTATATACAAATAATCTTTATCAATTATAAAAATTAACTTAAAATCTTTTAAAAATTTACAATTTGTCCAAAAAACACTTTCCTTCACTCAAAATTCTAAAGGTTGACACGTCAAACTATTTAAGTGATATTTTTGCACAAGATAAAAGTTTTAAAAAAATTTATTCAAAAGACCTAGACTTTAAGAAAATTTTTTAAATTTTGATATGATTTAATTTTTTTAACTATCCTTATTTTGTTAGGATTTAAAATAAAAAATTTAACTAAAATTTTTTGTACAAATTAAAAAATTTTAAAAAAATTTAAAGTCAATTTTTATAATTAAAAAGAATATTCTAAACCTATAATTTAGACGAACTTTCTTCGTTTCAATCATTTATAAATTACGTAAGCGGCGACACATACAATCTGTTGCCAGTGCCACTTATCGGCGCTGGTTTGATTCAAGCCGCTGCCATAAGGAACGAAGGAAGCGACGATTATTCACTCGCCGTCATTCAAGGAAAACCCTATACTCCTGGATGGCCTGTAACCATTCAAGCTTATATATGCCCGTCACTGTCATCTCAACATCCATGAGAAATCTTATATCATTCGCTTACATACCATCCAATGTATGCACCAAAGATTCCTACTGGATCATCCAAAGGTCAAAGTCTAACCTTGAGCCTGTAATGATTGGTGATATTAATATTGCAGTTCAGTAAGGTTAAGAAGGGCAGCTTTGCCTCTGAGTCTCATATATCCATGGCAGTGTGACTGATTTGAAAGGAAGAAAGACTAAACCTAGATTGTTTAGTTTGCTTTCCAAGATGGTTATCATGATAACGCATGTGACACTAGTCGCACGTATCTTCTACTAAGAAATAATAAAAGATAAATGCAGTACTTCGGTTTGTTTGTATTGCTTTTAAAAGTAAGGTAAAAATATTTGTTATGCGTTTAAATTTTATATTAATTTTTAATTTTGTCTTTAAAATTTTTTTGAAGTAATTTTATTTTTAAAATTTTAAATTATAATTAATTTTATCTCATAATGTAATATTATTTAAATTATTAGTAAAAAATAGTGATATGAAATTTAGAAATATAAATAAAATTTTAATAATATGTAAACATTAAATAATAATATATATTTTTAAATTATAACTTTTTTACTTTTACTTAATTATTATTTAGTATGAAAATTAAATTCTTTAATGTAAACTTTAATTAATATTTTATATATGACTTGAATAATTTTATTAGTAATTTTATATTTTTTTAAATATAATATTAGATTATTATTTTTTGTTAATAATTTAAATAGTATTAAGCTGTGAAGTAAAATTAATTATAATTAAAAATTTTAAAAATAAAATTAAGGGACAAAATTAAAATTTAATATAAAATTTAAAAATATAAAATATATTTTTACTTATAAAAATATAAAATATATTTTTACTTAAAAAAATATCTTTTACCATCAAAATTAAAATTATAGGCGGCAATGATAAGAGCTGGTAAGCTTGGTAACTATATCGTAAAGATCTTATATTAAAAAAATTAGAACGAGAGAAAGAAGCAAGTCAAGCCAACTCACGGATTTTTGTCACAAACGTAAAGATTTTTTATTAAAAAATTATTTTTTTCACAATTTCATCGTCAATCCGTAAAAAATCTATCACATATTGTCCAGTTTGATATTTAATAAACTTTCTTTTTAAATAATCTTTTTATTCAACCTGCCAACAATTACGAAACAGCAAACAAATAAATTTATATATCCAAGTTCTCTTCTTCGTCCTCCCCTTCATACATGTAAACATGTCTTCTTTTTTTTTTTTTATAATTTAACAATAAAAAAATATATGAAAATTACAGCGTTAAATTTTGAATTTTTTTTTTTACTACAGAGTCACAATTTCATTCACTGTAAAAGAGATTATGATAAGAGGAATTTTATTTTTTCTATCTATAACATCAACGTCACGTGAAAATATTATAGAAGTCATCGTTTCATGATTTCGAAAAGATTGTCACTCTATTGAGTAAAATTTGGTGTTACATATATAAGAAAAGCTTGTGTTTTAAAAATTCCCATCCATTAAACCATGCAAAGCTTCTCGCAATGCCAATGTCTTTTATTGATCCATGAATCTAATATTTCAAATAATAATAATAATAATAATAACTCTCCAAACAATGCACTCTTAAGATCGATACAATAAAAATAGTCTAAGTTCTGTTATAACCTTGTCATTCCCTCATTACATGCTTTGTTTTTTACTCATTGAGTTTTGTTCTAAATACTAGGGAATGAGTCTTTGTCAACAAAAGGAATAGGATTCACTCCGGACTCAGTTACATATATTATATATTAAAATATTTATCGTAATATGAAATATAATATAACTTATGTTAATTAATATGGATAAGTTAACTTAAATCATATAAATTCATAACATTAAAATTATATATAATTAGAATATATAATTAAAATTTAACTAAATATTGATAAAAAGTTAATTTTATGGACCAAATTAAAAATTTGTTAATTATAGGGACTCAATCATATATTTTTAAACTTGAGAGACCTAATTTAAAAATAAATAAAAATATAGAGACAACAAGAATAATGTAATTATTTTTTATTCTTTTAAATTAAAAATTTTGGCTAAAATTAATTGTGACCACACTCACTCAGGCTGGCATATACTTTCTTTACTTTTATTTATTTATTTTGTCATTTACCGAAATTGACACGTTTTTTTTCTCAGAACTTATTTTTGGATTCATAACAAAGATAAGTATTTGAGGATCTTTTGATTATTTTAAAATTGTATAAGATACATGAATTCATTACTATCCACATAAAATACTGCACTTTCTATATCAGAATTGACAGTATAATTGACAAAAAGATATAGGTGGTCCCTTCATATGTAGTTAATTATTGATGTTGGAAAAAGACTTCTCAGTTGGAAATTAATGTGAGTGGTTTTGTTCTTATCAACAGCAACAAAAATGGTTCATTAAAGATGTTTATCATGCACAAATATGCACGTCATTTCCTTTAATTTTTAAAATATAATATAAAATAATTATTGTTATAATTTTAAAATAATAAATTAAATAATAAAACTTATTTTTTATAATTTTTTATTATCAATAGTTTTTCTCTCTCATCCTTATATTTTATATTTTATATTTTATATTATAAAATATATTATTTAATGCCATGCCAACAAATTATCTCTAGAATATTAATTACAGTAAGACATTATTTTATGCTTGAAAAGGTAAAAATATGATTAATGGGTCACGTGGACGTGGCTACTAGAAATTGAGAGTGTGGTGGACCAAAGAGGGTGACGCGTATGGATCTTTTAAACTGATAAAAAGAGATGAAGTTTATAAAATAAGAGTCATAAAAAAAACTAACACTTATCAAGACGTAACATATACTGAACATTTTTATTATTAAGAAAATTTAATATTTGTATATTTCATAAAAATAGCATTAGAAGGGAGAAGTATTTATTAAAAGAAGTTAAGAAAAAAAAAAGGCCAAATTACAAGAAAAATCTTATTCTCATTAACTTCAAAAGTTGACAAAAGATTTTTTTAGAATTTTTAGTTTGTACATTATATACTCCTTTATTAATATTTTTATCCAAACACTTATTCAAATTTAAGAAAATCAACTTGCATAAAATTAAAAGTTTATTTGCATAAAAAATCGTAGTTTGAAGAGCTTTTTAATCAAAATTTAGAAGTTAATTAAGGTATAAATTACACAAGTTTAGTAACATTTTTTGACAAAAAAAGGTAAGGAATATATATGTTGCATAAAATTAAACGTTTGAAAAAATCTTTTGTCAACTTCTAAAGCCAAGAACGTAAATTTTACAATGCTTTAAGAATTTTTTTATTTGAAAATTTAGCCAAAAAAAATATAGGCATGATATATTTAGTCATATATATTCATGTCATATTTTCACACAAAATCCTTCAAAAAAATTACAATATCTGAAGCATTTTTAGTTGACTATGCTCTCTTCATGTTATAGCTCTATAAATTGACCCTCCAAATTCTCCATTATCATTAATTTTTTCTTTAATAACTTTTTATTCCATAACTCATAACTTTTCTATATGCATGTGCTATAAATAATATCGTTTGAGAGAACAAAAGAATGTAAAGTTTAAAATTAAACAATGTAGTATAAATTAATTAATAAATAAAATAAATTAAAATAAATATAAAGGTAATATATAAAAATTGAATTATGAGTCAAAAATTAAAATTTAAATATTTTCCTTTTATTAGTATAAAATATAATAAAAATTATTATTTTTATTTCAAATTAAAACAATTTAAAAAAGTATCAAAAGTGAGGAAGCCAACTAGTGCGTCTGTCAATAATGCAGAGGAAAGGACAAAAACGTGTTGCTCGTGATTTCAATTTACAACGATAGATTGGATGGCTAGTATGCGGCTACCATTTATCTGTGATTTTAAAATTTTTTAATTCAGTTGAGCCCAACTAAAAAATTTTTAAACTATTGAATTTAATTATAATTTTTTAAATTATAAAAACTAAATTAAATATAAGACTATAATTGAATTGACCCAAAGTAAAATATAAAAAATATTTTAAAAAAAGTAATCAAAATTAATCAAAATTTTCTCAAGTAATTATAGGATTTTATTTATTTTGAAATGATGTTTTGTAAAAGGAGTTTTTAAAAAAGTGTTATGAGTAATATTGAGTGTGCGTGGGAATAAATACTTATAGTTAATTGAGTTTAGTTATTTTTCCAATAATTAAAAGATTACTTATACCACCATTAAAAGACAACTTTATTTTTTAAAAAATATAAAAATATATAGTACAATCATATTCTTCAAAAAAATAAAATTTAAAATCAAGTTTTTAAATTACTATTTCATATACAATATAATAAAGTAATTGGTTTATAAAAATATGAAAAAAAGAGGAGATAAAATAAATAATAATGTAAAAATAATTTACATATATAAAATAAACTATAATTTATATTTGGTAATATGAGTAAATTGATTTGAATTAAATAAATTCATAATATTTAGATTGTACATAATTAGAATATGTCATCAAAATTTTGACAAAAATTTAGACCATATAAATAATTGTTTGAAATTATAAAGATCGTATAAATAATTTAACCTTTATTTTATGTTAATTATCTTTATTATTATATTAGAAAATAATAAAATTTATAGTAATAGGGGGTTAAACTTGACTCTTAATTAATGGATTATGGTCATCTATAACCTATTTAAAAAATCAATAATTAATTGAGTCATTCATGACCTACCCACATTTGACACGACCCACCCATTTTGCCAACCAAGTTTAAAATGCCATATTTATTTGTAAAATGGTAAGGATGAAGCAAAAATGTGGCCCATGATAAAGGCAAGTATGTAAAAGAAATATTTATTATTACAAATTTCGCATGAACAAAAGTGTATGTATTTTTTTTTTTTGAAATATAATATAAAATAGTTAAATAAATGCACTTTTAATCTCCTAAGTTTGACTTAGATTTTATTATTGTCTCTTTAGTTTAATGAATTTTATTTTAATCTTTTAAATTTAAAAAATTAATCAATGTTTTAAATCTCTAATAGCGTTATTTAGTTAACGAAAAATGATCAGTTATAATCAATTTTAATACATCGATTATATTATCATCAACTTTTTTAATTTATTAATATTACATGTAAAAAATTAACAAATTCCAAAATTTAAACTTTCAATTTGAAATGAAGTACTAATCAAACTTAAATTTAAATGTTGTATTATATCCAACTTTGTTATTTTTTATTTATATATAAGATTAATAGAGTGATAATTTTGGTAATAGCATGACATAAAAATATTAAAACTAGTTCAAATTCAGTATATTTCATTCAGTAAATTAATTATGTTAGAAATTAAAAAAAATTGATTATTTTTTAAAATTAATTAAAGAACTAAAGTAAAACCAATCAAATTTAAAAGAATAAAAATGAAACCTGAGTCAAGGTTATAGGGTTAAAAGTATACTATTTTTTCCATAAAATAATATATAATTTTTAATTTTTTAAAAAATAAATTTAATAATAAACATTATTAAATTTTCATGATTCTAATTTAACTTATCATTCTTTCTATTTTTTCATTTTTTTTATTTTTATATCACATATTTATTTTATATAGTATATAATTTCAGGGATCAATGATTAAAAGATTCCAAAATTATTATAATATACTAAAAGTTTCGTATATACAAATATATATGTTATTTTTTATTTAATTTTTGAAATATAATATAAAATAATATTTATTAAATTTTAAAATAATAAATTAAATAATGAAAGAAGTTAACTAACGATCTACGATCTTTAATTTCTCTTTCCTCTCACTTATTTTCACAATATATATTTTATTTTATATTTTATATTATATATTATATAAGTTATCATATCACTAATTAAAAGATCTCAAAACTATTATTATATAGATATATAAATATTTTCAATAGTACAAAAAGAACTGCAGGTTCATTAATCGTGAAAAGGAGGTTAGTCCAATTTACTTTTAAAATTTTTAACATTAATAAATAAACCTTTTAATTTTTATATTTGTAAGTGATTTAAAGTTTCTTTTTTTTCCTAACATTTTTTCAATCATCTCTATAAATTGATGTCCTCAGCTCTCATTTACTCACAGCAAGAACCAAACAAAAAGCAGCAAATTAAAACCTTCCATAGCAAACAAAAGAATGAAGACAACTCTATTTTTTATGTCAGGGTAAGTAAAAGAAATATTAACTATATTGTGGGCAGTGCTAAAAAAAGTTTAATTAATAGCATTTTTTTAAATATTTTTTTAAGTAAATAATTTTCATTTAAATTTTAAAAATTAAATTACCTAGCAAAACAAAATGACAACCTGTGACATTGGATACTATGTACTGCGTTTACACTGTTTTGTGGTAAGTCTGAGCCCTTATCCTAATTTTCATATAAACACGTGACACATATTTTAAATAAATTTGAGCAATAGAATAGATGAAATGTTATTTATTTCAAATTTTTAATATTAAAAAAATAATTCAAATTTTTATATTTAATAGCATTTGTCAAATAGTTTTGTAAGCAAATAATTTTTATTTAAATTTTAAAATATAATTTTATCATAAATTAAAATTAAATTATAATTTTTTTAAAAAAATTAAATTACCTAAAAAAACGAAATGATAACTTTTGATATTGGATATTATGTACTAAGTTTACACTTTTTTGTGGTAGCTCTGAAATCTTATCCTTATTTTTATATATACACTTAGACACATATTTTAAATAAATTAAAGCATATTAATAATTTAATCTAAATATATATATATTAAATATCTTAATTTGATTATTAGTTTGGCCATTCAATTAATATGATAGATAAAAAGTTAATTACTTTAAATGTTCAACATCAAAAAATTAACTTTCAAATTTTTATATTTATAAAGGCTAAAATATATAAAACTTTCCTAAATAATAAATCATGTGTAAATAATCTCCTTTAGCTATAAAAATTGATTTAGAATTTTCTCAAAACTTGTAATTTGTCCGAAAAACAATTTTCTTAATTTTTTTCAATCAAAATCCTAATGATAGACATGTCCGATTATTTAAGTGATTTTTTTGCACAAGACATAAAGTTTAAGAAATTTTGTGTAAAAAAACTAAACATTAGTGATATTTTTTTATATTTTTATATGACTTAATTTTGCTAATGTATAATTATTTTTGTTAAAATTTTGGATGAAAAAGTTGAATGATGAATTTTCACAAATTATAATATTTAAAAAGATTTTAAGTCAATTTTTTTAAAAAAATTTCTGCATATGGACCTATAATTTAGTCGGCTTATCTTCATTTTAACTATTTGTAAAGTATGTAATTTTTTTTTTTTACTTTCCCAATCATGTCTATAAATTGATATCCTTGGCTCTCCTTTACTCACACCAAAAACCAAACAAAGCAAACAAATTAAGTCCTTCCACAGCAACCAAAACAATGAAGACCACTCCTTTATTATCACTTGCATCCCTCTTGTTCCTTGTCTTTGCCTTCACCATCACCACCGCTGAGATAGTGTTCGACTCAGACGGTGATTTTCTCAGAAACGGTGGCACATACGAGCTGGTGCCAATTCCATCTTACGGCGCTGGTAGGATTCATACCGCTGCCATAAGGCACGGAGAAAGCGAATCTTGCTCACTCGCCGTCGTTCAAGCAAAACCCTATACTCCTGGATTGCCTGTGACCATTAATGCTCTTGTATTACCCACTTTCATCTCAACAACCTATCAATTACTTATATCATTCGCTTACATACCACCCAACATTTGCACCAACAATTCCGACTGGATCATCCAAAGGTCTCACTCTGACTCTGGGAGTAACCTTATGCCTGTGATGCTTGGTGATAGTGATAATCCTGTGGGTTCCTTGTTCTATATCAAGCCCTATGATTCTCTCAAGAAATACTACAAGCTTGTCTTCTGTAGTGGTCCTAATCATGAGTGTAGAAACATCGGAGTCCAAAGTGTCACCGACAAGGACTACAAACGTCTTGTTGTCACGGATGGAGAGCCTCTAGTGTTGCAGTTTGGTAAGGTTAAGAAGGGTAGCTTTCCCTCTGAGTCTCATATATCCATGGTGGTGTGAGTCATCTGAAAGGAAGAAAGACTAAACCTAGCATGCATGCGTGCTTGTTGTTTAGTTTGCTTTCCTAGATGGTTGTGATGATGATAATAATAATAATAAATAAGTGACAGTAGTCGCATGTATCTTTTTGTACGAAATAAAAATAAATAAATGTAGTACTTCTGTTTGTTTGTATTGCTTCTAAAAGCACATATCTGCAAGGCTAATTAGCTGTTAAGTCAAGTAAGAATTACATATTGTAGTTAATGAATTAGAGCTGACACGTACGAACGATATGAGTGGCAATTCTACCTAAAATGTAAATTACGCTATTTTTTCGATTTTGGATCCTCTGCTTGGCACCTTGACACTTTTAGCGGCGGTTTGTTCCGCTGCTAAAGTTGTTTTAATATTATTGCAACGAATATTACTGCTGCTATAAATTTTGTTTCAATAATTAATTTTGAAAAAGTTATAGTAGCAATACTTTTTGTTGCAAGAAATTTTAGCAGCGGATAAAACCGCCGCTAAGTGCCAAGCAGGTGCCAAACAAAAAAGTGCCAAGTAGAGAATCGGAAGCTATTTTTTCTTTCAAAATCTATATATCTAGATTTGAATTTGACATGCCAGTTAATGATATATAATGGCGAGAATGTGACAAGTGTAAAATTTGGATTGTTTTGACCGTAAAGTGACAATTTCATTTATTATAAATGAGAGTATGATAAGAGAAATTTTATTTTTCCTATGTCTTTTATTGAGATGAAGTTTATAAAATAAGAGTGATTAAAAAGAGATGGAATGTATTCTATTGATCTTTTAAACTGATAAAAAGAGATGAAGTTTATAAAATCAGAGTGATTAAAAAAAAGACCTAACACTTATAATGACACATTGTTAATTTTTTCTTTTTTCTTTTTTTATCTCTTCCATGTTTCAAGAATTTTATCTGTCTCTTGTTTGATGGAATGATTTTTCAAGGGTGACAATTAAGTCATGCATCATGGGCCATTTTGTAATATCTGCATTTTTAAAAATCTCCAGGGATGTTTTATATGTTAAACTTTTGTGATTTTTGATTAAATATTTGACTAAAACTGCTCTAAAAATTTTAAAATGGAAAAAAGGGGATAAAACAGTCAAATTTTAACTAGGGGAAAAATGGTAATTTTGTATAAAGGAAAAAATTGTAATTTTACCTAAGGAATAATATTACTATTTTACTTAAGAAAATTGGAGAAAATTTTCTTAAGAAATTTCTCTCAAAATCTGAAGCAAGAAAGGGGTAAAATGATTATTTTAACTAAAAAGGGCAAAATAGTAATTTTATCCCAAAGGGTAAAATTTTCATTTTTTTCACAAAAATAGGATGACCATTTTATTTCATAATTTTTTTTGCCCAAATAGGAGACCTCTATGTCCAAAAAAAATGAAAAAAAGAAAGAAGAGACAAGAAAAATGAAGGGTAGAAAAGTAAATTTACAAAAGGGACACATTAGGTATTTTAAAATTATGTTTAAAAGTCTTCTTTCTCCTTCTTTCTGAGCAGAATGCAGTACACAAGAGGAGAAACCCAGCCAAACGAAGAAAACGCAGGGGAGGGAAGAGGAAGAAGAAAATTTTCATAAAACTTGAAGTAAACATCATTTGCATTGGAAAAGCAAGGTAGTTAAGCAACTTTCTAACTTTATTCTTGGTTTCATGGTGATTTTCATAGAGTTTGCCAATTATTTTCAAGATGATGAACAGTATCAAGTTTTCTTTCTACTCCATTTTAAGCTTGAAATCTTGTTGCAATGTATTTATGTTAGTAAATATAT
This sequence comes from Senna siamea, assembly GCA_031216115.1. NCBI lineage: Eukaryota > Viridiplantae > Streptophyta > Magnoliopsida > Fabales > Fabaceae > Senna > Senna siamea. The sequence goes on along the minus strand of CM062354.1, from coordinate 30,534,598 downwards.
GAATTTGTGTTAGTTGGAAGGTGTGATTGAGTTTGTTTTATGAGATTGGCATTTACACTTCCACCACCTCCCTTAATGCCTTCTTTCATGGAAAAATGATGGTCAAGTATGTCTATGGTATGCTTTAGATATATTGTGATTTGGATGTGAGAAAAATGATGAAACAACTCTTGAAGGGGAAGAAAGGAATTTAAAATGCATTTTCCCCTGTTTGCTGGAAATTTGGCCAAGATATCACTGTTGTATGAAGTTGCTGTAAAATTTCTTTCATGCTGTAAAACTATTGTGTGCTGTCAAATACTGCTGTAAGTTGCTGTAAAATGCTATAAAATGCTGTAAAACTGTTATGTGCTGTAAAATACTGCTGTAAGTTGCTATAAGTTACTATAAGTTGCTGTAAAACTATTATGTGCTGTAAAATATCTTTGTAAGTTGTCAGAAAAGCATTGTCTTTGTAAAATATTGTTGTAAGTTGCTGTAAAACTGTTATGTGCTATAAAATATTGCTGTAAGTTGCTGTAAAACTATTATGTGCTATAAAAGACTGCTGTAAGTTGCTGTAAAATTGTTATGTGCTATAAAAGACTATTGTAAGTTGCTGTGAAATGATGTAAAACTATAAATTGCTATAAAATTTTTCTATAAGTTACTGTAGAATGCTGTGAAATGCTGCAAAATGAAGTGTGAGATAATAGGTATGATTCCTTAATGTTGAAAATCATAATAGATATCTTAAAAAGGTAGGAAAATACTTAAAGTGGCAATTCCTTTTTCCTTGGTGGTTTTGGCCAAAAACTCCCCTGTTTTGTTGAGAAAAAATGATTGTTGAATAAATGGGTAGCATTAAAATCATGATGGCTCAATGGTTTCCTTGAATTGGTATGAAAAGAATGTTTAAAGAAAAAATTTAAGAATGGTGAAATAAATGCTATATTTTGTATTAATATGCCTGGGTTGCTTTTCTTCCTTCCTAAGGTTGAATGAATGTTGTCTCTTCTCTTAAGAAGAATTCAAGTTCCATCATTTAATGGAAAAGAAGCTAAGATTATTAAATTTTGACAGAAAATGTAAAGAGAAAGGATAGAATAATGAAATGTGTACTTGATACAATTTTTGTTGGCATAAAAATATGATATTTAAATAAATAGCTTGTAGATGCTAAAATAAATGGCACCATTTATGGCATTAAAATTTGATGAATATATATATGTATTGATTGATGCTAATGGCATGAGGATGTAAATGCCAAATTTATGTGGTATGTTTAATGGTCTTAAATGATGTTGTGGAAATGTTATATTATGATAATGTGGATAATGGCACTAAATGAACACCTAAGGGAGGAATGGCACTCAAAAACCCCTTATGGTGAAGTTGTATCTAATGGCACTAAATGAACACTTAAGAGAGGAATGACATTGAAATATCTCTTATGGTGAAGTGGTATCAAATGGCACTAAATGAATACCTAAGGGATGAAACAGTACTAAAATATCCCTTATGGTAATGACACAAAAGGAAACACCTAAGGGATAAATGGTACTAAATGAATCCCTAAGGTGAAAGGCACTAGGTAATGGTTTCAAAATGTCAAGAAATGATTGAGACGTATTCCTTGTGAATGGTTTACTATAAATTGATTTTTATTGATTTATTTTTAAATTATAATTTATAGTTTAACTGCTGAAATGGATGGATGCTACGTATGTCCATATAATTCCTTCATATTTACATTGCATAAATTTGAAAGAAGAAATGTTTTTCCGTAGTAATACGGTGGTACATGTTAGATGTTTTATGAAATTAAGTAAATTGCTTAACTACTAAGATAATATTCTCATGATTATATCTGGCATGTATCAGATGCCTAAATATTTGGCAGGGATCGAAGTGGACAAAGTGTAGGTGGAGATTTCCTTTTTGGGAATAATCAACTTTGTCCAAGGAGTTTATGTGGTGACGATAGTAGAAGTCCACCCATAGTAGGATGGATAGATAGATATGTTTTTGAACATAATGCTAACATGTAGGAATTAGCCCATTTTATCCTGATTTCTTTATATTTTGGAAATAGAATTAGGATAAACAAATTTTTTGGATGTCTATAGTAAAATGGGCATATATATATGTTGGGATGTGTGAAAGTGTGAATTTTGACAAAAAGAGGGTTCAAGTGGTATAGTTGTTGCCTCCCTACCTTTAATAGACGGCAATCACTACACATATCCTAAAATATATGTGTAACAATGTATAAAAATGATAATAGATGCAAATATATGCAAGTTTTATTTAGGACGTTGTAACTAAATCTGATTATTTATTTAGTTTTGCCGTTGCGTATTGTATGAATGTAATACCGAGTAAATGATCCCAAACCTAATTTAATTAACAAATGGATAATATTGAAAAAAGAAAAATTTTACTCGAGTAAAAAAAAAGACGAAGGTGAGGATAGCATGCCAATCTTACAGCCAATTATTTTATTAAAGAAATTATTTTATTAAAAAAATTATTTTAAAAAGAAAGGCTATAAGATTGGAATGTTACACATTCAACTATCTTGTCGTTTGGGATTGAAGAAGAAGAATCCACGCTTCACAAAATTAATGCTACGTATTGGTCCTGCATATGTGGGGACTTAAGTTTAAATTTCATTTTTAAAAAAAAGAAAAATGATAATAATTTTTTAAACAAATAAAATGCAGCAGTAACATATATTGAACATTTTTATTATTAATAAAATTTAATATTTGTATATTTCATAAAAATAGCATTAGAAGGGAGAAGTGTTTATTAAAATAAGTTAAGAAAAAAAAAAGGCTAAATTACAAAAAAAAAAAAATCTTATTCTCATTAACTTCAAAAGTTGACAAAAGATTTTTTAGAATTTTTAGTTTTACATTATATACTCCTCTATTCTTATTTTTATCCAAACAATTATTCAAATTTAAGAAAATAAACTGCATAAAATCAAAAGTTTGTTTGCATAAAAAGTCGTAGTTTGAAGAGTTTTTTTTAATCAAAATTTAAAAGTTAATTAAGGTGTAAATTACAGAAGTTTAGTCACATTTTTAAACAAGGAAAAAATTTAGGAAGGAGCAATAATTCTAGACAATAATGATGCTTTGAATGTTTTCTATTTTATTACAATTAATTGTATAATTATTATAAATTATGTCATTATTGATAGTTGTAATACATTAGTAATTATTGATAATGATATAATATTACTTTTTTGTAATATAATAAAAATTTTTTTCGTACTTTTATTTTATAATACTTTTAGGTGACAAGAAATATAAAGATTAAAAAAATATCAAAAATAAAATAAATATAGATATAGATGATTTAGTGGTGACTCTTGGAAGTTGCCACCAAGAGGGCTTCAATGGCTATAAAAATGTTGTCACTAAAGCTAATTTCATTGAACTAACTTTATATGGCGACAAAAAATGTCGCCACCAAAAGTGTCTCTAGTGGCAACAAAAGGGTTGCCACTACAGAACCTTTTGGTGGTGATTTTTTTATTTCACCACTGAATGTTGATTAGGTGGCTACATGCTTAAGTTGCCACTAAAGCTACCTTCAGTGGCAACTCAATGTGTTGCCACCAAAGGTTCCTTTAGTAGCAATATTTTTCATCCCGGCTAAATTTTGATTCAGTGGCAACCAATGTATCGCCACTGTAACAACAGAAAGAATTCTGAAAGAGTTTTCAAAGATTTTAAAAGATAATTTTTGATTTTTGAAGCTAATTTTCATTAAACGAAGCCTGGCACGTATTTCGAGGATAATGACTTGACATAGAAGGCCATTCGAAGCCAGAAACACAATCAAACAGAAAGAAATGTAATCTGGCGATCAGAAACTGACGGAAGGAGTTTCGTGCGTCACTTTCATTGACGGAGGCCAAGACTTTTGCATGGAAATGCGTGCCAACGTCTGGAAGGATGCCGACACCCTAAAACATCCTCGGGTGGCCTGGGAAAAGTCAGAATCGCCCCTGGAGGCTTTAAATTACGCGAACTCCCGCCATTTCTCTCATTTCACTCTCTCTCCTCACCACACTCTCTCTCTCCTCTCTCCACTTTCCTCCACCGTGATCGGCCACCACAGCCACCGTGGGCCGCCACCAAGGGTACCAACCGACAGCCCTCACTGACCACAACCACCAGCAACCAACCACGGCCACCAACGGCCGCTGGAGCCGCCGAAAAAACGCCGTTCTTCCCCTCCATCGCGCGAAACTTCCCTATCTCGAATCGTCGCCGTCCGTCGCCGTTGACCCTCACCGCCCCCACCACCGTGTAGCCCGAGCTGCCACCGCTTCCAAAGACGCTGCTCACCGCGGCGAGAAGTTTTGTGGCGGGAAAACACTGCCCAAACGGCCGTGAACCGCTGTACCACCACCGTATTCGGACTCCTGGGCTTGCGGGCTTCACCGTGGTGTGATTTTTGAGGCAAATCGCACCTCCTCGTAGTCTTGTGTGTGCACCGCCATGTCTTGTAGGTGTCTTGCCGTCTTGCGGAGCTTCTGGACGTGCATCCCGAGAAAACGAGACCATCGTGACGTAGAATTCTATCATCCGAGCACAGTGGTAAGGTCTGTTTTCCCAAAAACTAATGTTATATGACTGAAATGACTGCCGAACGTAATTAGGCAACTAATTAACCTAGGAAACTATGTAACCGAGTTTAGGATTGAAAAATGGATGACGTGACAAGTTTAAATATTCCATTTAATGTCCAGGGAATTAATTGTGGAGTTTTGACTTGATTTGGAGCGACCGGAGACCAGGTAGGATAATTTACACTTCCCGAACCCTAGAATTGATTTAGTGAATACCTGACTGATTTAGATGACTTGTATGGATTTACGTGCTGCTTTCGATGGGATAAATTGCATGCCTGTGTGCTGAAAACCCTAATTGCATGTTAGACACCTTGTTTATCGAGTTTGGATGCCTTTAGGACGGATGTACTTAGGGTTGGGTACTCGATAGCCGGTATGGGACGGCCGTTAAGTATCCCTCGTACAGGAAGCTTTTAAACGAGATTATTTTTATCAGATTTAGCCTGTACTGAGTTAGAGATTACGCGTTAAACCAGGAAAACCCTAAGAAAGGTTTAGGGAGTATAAGGGTGGATAACCTACACGGGGAAACATTGTGATTTAGGCGTGATACCCTAGAACCCTGAGGAATAGTCGACCGAGTGCATGTAAGTTCGAATAGACTGTATGAGGATGAGAATTGGCGTATGTGCACATGCTAGGACGCATACTAGATGTTGATTCTCACCCGGTCCTTGAGTGAGTGATTGGTGTTACGGATCACACTCACAATATAGGCTTGATTCGGGTGATTGGTGTTACGGATCACACCCAACGATAAGAGAGGTATTCTCTCTAGACTACGTGCAATTAGAAGATGATTTAGATTCTACATAAATAATTTGTAGCCAACGTGGATTGAGATACACAGGGCATGGGATTTCACTTGATTTTGATAACTGATCTTATAAGAAATGGATTTTATGATTGTGATATATTGTCGCAATTTCCATGTATTTAAACGATTTTAAAGAAAAGGTATTTCACTGTTTTCGAACTGATTTCGGGAAGACGATTTCGGTGTTCACACCGCTGAGTATTCAACTGGTTTTCGAATGATAATTAAATTGTAAATTATTCTACTGGGATTCATATCTCATTAGGTTGTTTACTCAGATGAACAGGGACAGGGGCAGGAGCCCAGACGATAGCCGAGACTGACTTGAGGATAGACCGGAGGATGATTAGCTTAGGTTTGAATCATTTGTATATATACTTTGATGACGCTGTTATTTATCAAATTCTGTTTCTTATGAATGCTGTATGGATTAGACTGAATGTACATATAACGTTTTAGATAGTATATATGGATTGTAGTGATGAATTAATGTTGCTGTGTATAGATTTATGTCAGTTATGTTTATCACTATTGTTGGACTGGCTGTTGATGTTTAAACAGGTGATTCTGTATTTGGGATATGATCGAATTACAGAGGAAACTCTGCCAGATTTTTGGTAGAAATTACCGCTGTAAACTTATGGATTTGAATTGAAACGTGTATGAATGTATGACGTGACGTGTATATGAGTTTTAGATTTCATTCCAGAGAAATTTATGATGCATGTATGTATAGTTAGTTAGCTGCGTGTGAATTAGGGTTGAACGGAATCCGAATAGACAACGGAGAGTCTATTTGGGTTACGCTCAACCAGTAGCGATCGCTTGACGTTCCCACATAGGGAATAAACATTCAGAATACCCCATATGCTTCCGCTAATCAGATAAGCATTGCGTATGACGTATTAGGGGGTCGTTACAATTATGGTATCAGAGCCCAGTTTGTCGGATCTTCTGGTTTAGTGGGCTTAAGACTTTAAATCTTTGGGCTTGCAGCTTTAGGGTTTTGATTGATTTGACTCTGGAATGATAGGACCTGATTTGAATTGATAATGAACGGAATGAATTTGATGTACTTCTGTTAACTATTGCTGTGTGACTGATCTATTTGTTTCTGTATCAGATAAACATGGCAGAATCTAGCAGGGACGCCACACGTAGGCCTAGGGGAAGGCCAAGGCACAGAAGCCAGGGTGCGTCAGGTAGTGGTAGCATGGAGACTGAGGTTGACATGCATGAGATGATGGAATCTATCAGATTAATGGCCGATGCCATGAGAGACCAGGCCACTACCAGTACCAATGCAATGAGACAGCAGCAGGACAATAGAAAGACGAGAAACGATGGAGCCACCCAACAGGTGAATCCACTATATCAGGGATGGATTGAATTCCAGAGAGCAGGTCCATCTCCGTTTACAGGTGCCTCCGATCCAAATTCCGTGGAAGCTTGGATAAAAGGAATTGAAAAGATTTTCTGGTTGTTGCAGTGCGACGATGAACAGAAAGTCACATATGCAACATATATGCTGAAGGGCGAAGCAGAACTTTGGTGGACAGATGCCCAGTAATTGATGGAGAGCCGAGGCATTCCACTGACTTGGGAATCTTTCAAGAGAGTCTTCATGGATCAATATATCCCTGAGAGTGTGAAACAAGCAAATGAAGCACAGTTCCTGAAGCTCACCCAGGGAGGCAGGCCGTTTGACGAGTATCTGAAATAGTTTGAGGAATTATCAAGGTACTCTACTTATCTGTGAATGCATTACGATGAGGCTTGGAAAGCAAAGCAACTAGAAGAAGGCCTCGATCTACCTATGAAGACTCAGTTGGCTACCCTGGAGATTCGAGACTTTGCCACAATGGTGAATAAGTGCCGAATTCTGAGTAAGAATCTAGAATGCAACACTTTAATATGACACAACGAACAGGAACCGCCTGCAAGCGCCGTAAATCTGAATGTAAGAAGCGGTATGTTTAAACTGCAACCAGGGGCTTCTAGTAGCAGTGGGAGGCGACATGATAATACTCTTTGTCAGAAGTGTGGTACCAGACATCCAAATCAACTTTGCTGGCATCAGACTCCCCTCCAGTGTTATAGATGTGGAGGCACAGGACACATGGCCAGATACTGCCTTTCCACGGGGAATCAGCCGACATCTGGTAGCCGAAGACCACAAGCTCCAGGGAGAGTTTTTACTATGAATGATGCCAACGTCGACAGGTCCTCAGGCTTGATGCAGGGTAGAGGTAAAATTTATAATTTTTCTTTGATAGTATTGTTTGATTCGGGTGCTACGCACTCCTTTATTGCTGATGCATGCGTAGAACGAATGAGATTACCTGATCAAACCCCGCCTGTGACCTATACATATCCACACCCTTGGGAGAAGCCACTATGTCCCCACGAATATGCCTAAACTGCCCCTTAACCATTGAAGATACTTTATTTCTTGTGGACCTAGTGTGTATACCATTGTCAGGGATCGACATTATTTTGGGAATGGATTGGTTGACTAGGAATCGGGTTTTGTTGAATTGTTCCGAAGGGACAATTACTTATCTAGATAACGTACCTGTACGTGGAAGTGACAGGGCTTGTGAGATAGGTGATATGTCCCTCAATCTTTCTGAGGTAGAGTTGCAGGATAGACTAAGTCAAATCCCAATTGTTAGCGACTTTCCAGAGGTATTTCCTTTGGAAATAAGTAAACTGCCACCACCGAGGGAGATAGAATTCACCATTGACCTGATTCCGGGAGCGGGTCCAATAGCTATGACCCCGTATCGTATGGCCCCCGCAGAATTGAGAGAATTAAAATTCCAAATCAAAGACATGTTGGAGAAGGGGTTCGTTAGGCCAAGTGTATCACCATGGGGAGCTCCGGTCTTATTCGTAAAGAAGAAAGACGGGAGTTTAAGACTGTGTATTGATTACCGGCAATTGAATAAGGTGACCATTAAGAACAAATACCCATTGCCACGTATTGATGACTTGTTTGATCAGTTGCAAGGCGCGACTATATTTTCTAAGATAGATTTAAGGTCAGGATACCACCAGATTAGGGTTAGAGAGGAGGATATTCCTAAGACAGCATTCAGGACGAGATACGGCCACTATGAGTTCTTAGTGATGCCGTTTGGATTGACGAATGCACCCGCTGTCTTTATGGATTATATGAACAGAATTTTCAGACCCTATTTAGATCAATTTTTTGTGGTATTCATTGATGATATTCTAGTATATTCCAAGACTCACGAAGAGCATGCCCAGCATCTTAACACGGTGTTCTGAATCGGAAGAGAAACAACTATATGCAAAGCTGGAGAAATGTGAGTTTTGGTTAGAAGAAGTGAAATTTTTAGGACATGTGGTTAATGGGAAAGGGATAGCGGTTGACCCAAAGAAAATTGAAGCAGTATTAGATTGGGATCGACCTAGAACGGTCACCGAGATTAGGAGTTTCTTGGGTTTAACCGGCTATTATCGGAAATTCATTCAAGGGTTTTTGCAGATAGCTGTGCCATTGACCCGATTGACTCGAAAAGGGGTAGACTTTGAATGGAGCGAACAGTGTGAAACCAGTTTTCAGATTCTGAAAGAGAAATTAACCACTGCTCCCATACTAATTATTCTGAAACCCTTGGAACCCTTTACTGTATACACAGATGCATCTTTGAGAGGCCTAGGTTGTGTTTTGATGCAGGATGGGAAAGTTGTGGCTTATGCATCGCGCCAATTGAAACCTACAGAGGAGAACTATACCACCCATGACTTAGAATTAGCTGCCGTTGTGTTTGACCTAAAGATTTGGAGACATTATCTGTATGGCGCGGTATTTGAGGTGTATAGTGATCATAAGAGCCTTAGGTATTTGTTCGATCAAAAGGAATTAAACATGAGGCAGCGTAGGTGGGTAGAATATTTAAAAGACTTTGATTTTGAGTTGAAATATCATGCAGGGAAAGCAAATGTTGTGGCCGATGCATTAAGCCGAAAGTCACTGCAACTAGCTAGTTTAATGATTAGTGAGATGAGGTTACTTGAGGATTTTGGGAACCTTAGCCTCAATGTAATCTCGTTTCCGCAAAGATTAGTGATGAGTGACTTTTTAATAACCTGCGAATTGAGAGAACTAATTAGACAAGCCCAACTTGAGGATGAATCCTTGGAAGTATACGCAGACCAACCCGACTTTGGATTAGCACCTGATGGGGTTTTGATGTTTAGGAAGAGAGTAGTAATTCTGAACCATCAGGAATTAAAGGAAAAAGTGTTAGCAGAAGCTCACAGAAGCCATTACACTATTCACCCCGGTATTTCCAAGATGTATCAGGATTTAAAGAGAAATTTTTGGTGGCCTGGTATGCGGAGAGATATCACGGATTACGTGAATGCCTGTTTGACTTGCCAACAGGTTAAGATAGAACATCAGAAACCCGCAGGGCTACTTAAGCCATTGGAGATACCAGAGAGGAAATGGGATCAGATCACTATGGATTTCGTGGTTGGATTACCTAGAACACCAGCAGGATTTGATGCCATTTGGGTGATAGTAGATAGGTTGACCAAGTCTGCACACTTTTTGCCTGTTAAGGTGCGTTACTCCATGGAGAAATTAGCCGAAGTATACCTTAGGGAAATTGTAAGATTACATGGAATACCGTCAGGTATAGTATCTGATCGAGACCCTAGGTTTACTTCGAGGTTCTGGCAATCCCTACAGCAAGCCTTAGGAACCCAGCTTAAATTTAGCACAGCCTATCATCCTCGTATCGACGGCGCCTGAGAGGACTATTCAAACCCTAGAAGATATATTAAGGGCTTGTGTGCTTGAACAGAAAGGAAGTTGGGATAAACACCTGCCGTTGATAGAGTTTGCATACAACAACAGTTATCACTCTACCATCGGCATGGCACCGTATGAGGCTCTGTATGGGAGAAGTTGTAAGTCACCTTTAAGTTGGGTAGAGATGGGGGAGAGTGCACTGTTGGGACCTGAAATGGTACAAGAAACCACTGATCAAATTAAAATGATCAAGGAAAAGATGAGAGCTGCCCAACAGAGGCAAGAATCTTATGCCAATAAGAGAAGACGGCCTTTGGAATTTAACGAGGGAGATCACGTATTTCTGAGAGTGTCCCCCACCACGGGTATTGGTAGACAGATAAGGACTAAGAAACTAAGTCCTAGATTCCTAAGACCATTCCAAATTTTACAAAGAGTTGGTCCCGTTGCCTACCAAATTGCTTTACCTCCCTATTTGTCCAACCTATATGATGTTTTCCACGTCTCCCAACTTCGTAAATATGTCCCAGATCCTGTGCATGTATTAGAGAATCAACCAGTAATATTAAAAGAAAATTTGACTTATGAATCTACTCCTGTTCAAATCCTTGACTATAAGACTAAGCAACTTCGAAGTAAAATGATCCCTTTAGTTAAGGTACTTTGGCAGGATGTCGCGTCGCAGGAGATGACGTGGGAGAAAGAAGATGAGATGAGGCAAAAATATCTAGAACTGTTTACAGGTATGAATTTTGGGGACAAAATTTCTTTTAAGGGGGGAGAATATAACAACAGAAAGAATTCTGAAAGAGTTTTCAAAGATTTTAAAAGATAAATTTTGATTTTTGAAGCTAATTTTCATTAAACGAAGCTTGGCACGTATTTCAAGGATAATGACTTGACATAGAAGGCCATTCGAAGCCAGAAACACAATCAAACAGAAAGAAATGTAATCCGGTGATCAGAAACTGACGGAAGGAGTTTCATGCGTCACTTTCATTGACGGAGGCCAAGACTTTTGCATGGAAATGCGTGCCAACTTCTGGAAGGATGCCGACACCCTAAAACATCCTCGGGTGGCCTGGGAAAAGTCAGAATCGCCCGTGGAGGCTTTAAATTACGCGAACTCCCGCCATTTCTCTCATTTCACTCTCTCTCCTCACCACACACTCTCTCTCCTCTCTCTTTTCTCTCTCCACTTTCCTCCACCGTGATCGGCCACCACAGCCACCGTGGGCTGCCACCAAGGGTACCAACCGACACCATCGCCGCCACAACCACCAAAGAACCAACCACGGCCACAGCGGCCGTGAGCCGCCAGGAAAAATCTTTGTTTTCCTCCATCGCGTGAAACTTCCCCATCTCGAATCGCCGCCGTCCATCGCCGTTGACCCTCACCGCCCCCACCACCGTGTAGCCCGAGATGCCAGCTGCCTCCAGTAGCTCGGCGCCGTCGAAAGGAGGCCGGACGAGCCCGGATCGAGGCAGAACGTCGTCCGCCGTGTGAGAAGTTTTATGGCCAGAAAACACCGCCCAAAAGACCGTGAACCGCCGTGCCACCACCATATTCGGACTCCTGGGCTTGCGAGCTTCACCGTGGTATGATTTTCGAGGCAAACCGCACCTCCTCGCCGTGCGCCGCCGTGTGCCGCCGTGCCGGAGCTTCTGGATGTGCATCCCGAGAAAACGAGACCACCGTGACGTAGAATTCTATCATCCGAGCACAGTGGGAAGGTCTGTTTTCCCAAAAACTAATGTTATATGACTGAAATGACTGCCGAACGTAATTAGGCAACTAATTAACCTAGGAAACTGTGTAACCGAGTTTAGGATTGAAAAACGGATGACGTGACAAGTTTAAATATTCCATTTAATGTCCAGGGAATTAATTGTGGAGTTTTGACTTGATTTGGAGTGACCGGAGACCAGGTAGGATAATTTACACTTTCTGAACCCTAGAATTGATTTAGTGAATACCTGACTAATTTAGACGACTTGTATGGATTTGCGTGCTGCTTTCGATGGGATAAATTGCATGCCTGTGTGCTGAAAACCCTAATTGCATGTTAGACACCTTGTTTATCGAGTTTGGATGCCTTTAGGACGGATGTACTTAGGGTTGGGTACTCGATAGCCGGTATGGGACGGCCGTTAAGTATCCCTCGTACAGGAAGCTTTTAAACGAGATTATTTTTATCAGATTTAGCCTGTACTGAGTTAGAGATTACGCGTTAAACCAGGAAAACCCTAAGAAAGGTTTAGGGAGTATAAGGGTGGATAACCTACACGGGGAAACGTTGTGATTTAGGCGTGATACCCTAGAACCCTGAGGAATAGTCGACCGAGTGCATGTAAGTTCGAATAGACTGTATGAGGATGAGAATTGGCGTATGTGCACATGCTAGGGGACGCCCTAGATGTTGATTCTCACTCGGTCCTTGAGTGAGTGATTGGTGTTACGGATCACACTCACAATATAGGCTTGATTCGGGTGATTGGTGTTACGGATCACACCCAACGATAAGAGAGGTATTCTCTCTAGACTACGTGCAATTAGAAGATGATTTAGATTCTGGCATAAATAATTTGTAGCCAATGTGGATTGAGATACACAGGGCATGGGATTTCACTTGATTTTGATAACTGATCTTATAAGAAATGGATTTTATGATTGTGATATATTGTCGCAATTTCCATGTATTTAAACGATTTTAAAGAAAAGGTATTTCCTTTGTTAATCGATTTCGGGAAGACGATTTCGGTGTTCACACCGCTGAGTATTCAACTGGTTTTCGAATGATAATTAAATTGTAAATTATTCTACTGGGATTCATATCTCATTAGGTTGTTTACTCAGATGAACAGGGACAGGGGCAGGAGCCCAGACGATAGCCGAGGCTGACTTGAGGATAGACCGGAGGATGATTAGCTTAGGCTTGAATCATTTGTATATATACTTTGATGACGCTGTTATTTATCAAATTCTGTTTCTTATGAATGCTGTATGGATTAGACTGAATGTACATATAACGTTTTAGATAGTATACATGGATTGTAGTGATGAATTAATGTTGCTGTGTATAGATTTATGTCAGTTATGTTTATCACTATTGTTGGACTGGCTGTTGATGTTTAAACAGGTGATTCTGTATTTGGGATATGATCGAATTACAGAGGAAACTCTGTCGGATTTTCGGTAGAAATTACCGCTGTAAACTTATGGATTTGAATTGAAACGTGTATGAATGTATGACGCGACGTGTATATGAGTTTTAGATTTCATTCCAGAGAAATTTATGATGCATGTATGTATAGTTAGTTAGCTGCGTGTGAATTAGGGTTGAACGGAATCCGAATGGACGACGGAGAGTCTATTTGCATTACGCTCAACCAGTAGCGATCCCTTGACGTTCCCACATAGGAAATAAACATTCAGAATACCCCATATGCTTCCGCTAATCAGATAAGCATTGCGTATGACGTATTAGGGGGTCGTTACAGCCACTAAATATAAATTTTTGTGGTGAATTTTGATTTTTAAAGTTTAACTTATGTGGCAACATATTTCCTTCTTCAGATGCGACAAATTTTGCCACTATATGTTTTTTCAATAACGACTAATTTTTGTCGCCACTAAAGATCTTTAGTCAAGGAATTTTTTGTAACAACATATGACGATTGTTTTGTTGCCTCATTAGACCTAAAGTGAAGACTTATTTACTTTTAGCGGCGACTTTTGTCGCCATTATAGCTTTAAATTTTTGTAGTGCCGTTGATTCTAGCAAGAAATACTACAGGCTTGTCTTCTGTACTACTCCTAATCATAAGTACAGAGACCTCAAATTCCACATTGACATCTGCAAAAATAGACGTGTTTTTGTCACAAATAGAAATCCTCTAGCGTTGCAATTTGTTAAGGCTGAAAATGGTAGCTTTGCCTTTAAGTCTCATATATCCATGGTAGTGTGATTCATGTGAAACAAAGAAAGACTAAACCTAGCATGCATGCATGCATTCGTCCTTCTTGTTTTGTTTTGCTTTTCAAGGTGGTTATATAATATATTATTCACTTAAATTTTAATTAGTAATAAATTATCTTTATAAATGACTTAAAATACTAAAAATCATTATTTTAGAATGAAATTTAACAATTTTATGTTTATTATATAATTTTTGTTCTCTTTTGTAATTGAACTTTATATGATGTGCGAAAGAATGTTAAAGAATGGAAAGAAAAAAATGTGAGCTTCGTTAAATACAATTTCAATATTTTGAATAGTTTAAAAAGGTGATTCATTATAAATTAAAGTTTAAATGAGTGATGTGTTATATAAGCATATATAGTTAAGGGGATAAAAGGTACTTTCTCCAAAATTATTACTTTTGTTCAATTTTTGCATATTTCAAGTCATTAAATGTTTCTTTAACCAATCAAGTGAAACTTTAATCTATCTCTAAGAACACTAGTTAGTAAAACCTTAATAATACTGAATGTAGCACTAATCGTATATGCAAATTGTAATATTTATTATTAGTACTAACTCATACAATATAAAGAATAATAGAACAATCTTTTGAGATCAAAAGTACACTTACTTGGTTATCAAGCATTTGATCCATAACTTTTTTATACCACATAATCAAATGCATTGGAGAGTCCCTTAATCCTTTGTAATATGTCCACCTAACAAGTAAAAATGCAAGTTAGTTGACAACTAATCAAATTTCCTAATATTCAATAAGATGAAATACTAACTAATACATACCTATAACTTAATGGTGGACGAATAGGGTACGTCTAGATCTCCTCCTCATCAAAAATCTGTTAGGATGTCATTCCTTAATCTTCAGTGCCAGAATGGGAAATCTATCCTAAAACAATACAAGCAAGAGATGCAAGCAACCTCTGATGTTTTGCTAATCATAGTGAATGGCTCTGCATAACTTTCAATATAAGTATGTGAGGATGGCTAAGCCCTAATTATATATCGGCTTGCTACAGCCAAATCTTGTAGTAGAGGTAGTTAGATTAACTACATCCATTTGCCAATTGTGTCTAGCACAAAAAATCCTCTAATCAAGCGCATTATGAATGAGTAGGTGAACTACTCTCATTTAACTACAGCGGGTTGTCTGGAATCTAATTTTATCTAAAATACTCATCCGACTAATTTAGACTCAACTATTGCCCCTTAGGATCTATAGGGCCTAGAAAAATCCCAAAAGTAGTTTCACATACTTGCTTTCTATAACACCCCAACCTTATAGCCTATTTTTTTGGAAAACCTTTTCTTTAATATAAACCTTTGGCTATAAGATTGACATGTTATCCTTACTTTATACTTAGTTATTACTTGAGTAAAATTTTTCTTTTCAATTTTCTTTTGATTGACATTTATTAGGTTTAGGACTATTTACTCGGTATTACATCCATACATTAGACAGCAGAAGACTACATCAATTAAATTAATAATGCAGTGGAAAATTTTAAACTTTCTTCATCTATTTCCATATAACTAATGTTTACAACGTTATACAAATCCAATCAGTTTCTTAGGGTAAGGAGGCAATAATCCTACCACTTAAACCCTTTTTAATAATATTCTCGTATCGTTTTTCCATAGACTACCAAAACCCTCATCCTTTTGCCAAATTGATATTTTGATCAACTTTACTCCTATCTCCATTTGTAGATTATACCTAGTTATCTGATACATACCAAGATACCTTATGAGAAATAAATTCTTAGTAGCTAAACATTCCCAATTATTTTGAAAACACTGGTATGTACCACCGTAGTGATATGAAAAATAGTTCTACATTCTTTGTCAAAAATTTCATATTTCATTATATGGGATTAAAAAAATAATTCTCTTAAAAATGTATGGTCTACATATATGATTACATTATATTGCAGTGTATTATGACAATTCTGACCATTCACCTTATACATTTTCCAGTATCATGATTATATGAAACGTTTGCTAAACATCAATGATATATAGGGAAACTATTCATCATTCATAGGAAAACAACTATCAGTCATGAGAAAAACTGTAAATAATCTATGGATAACAGCCAATTCTCTAAGAAAGAAAAACTTAAGAGTGTCGGGAGTATCACCCAGTGAACTACTCCACGTACCACTACTTATATGAATGAGATAATTTTATTCTCTAGGTGACAATTTTGCCACTAGTACTATCTGAGATGTCCCTCAGTAGATCCAGTACCCTTCTATGTATCTATGTTTGGAGGCAACTGTATGTCTATGCCCGAAGGCAAACTATTAAAATTAAGCTCATAGGATCACTACTACTGTGTATATCATTTCCTTTCCATTTTCTGGGTGGATCATGTTGCTATAGAATCACCATCCCTTACCGATGGATCCTATTTCTAGTACATTATCTCTTATATATAATCTAAGGTGACTTAGCTTGTACCCATGATTATGCCAAATTCTAAGTAAATGTCTCCTTCTTATTGGCCATCTAGGTTACACTAACTTAGAATTTGCAACCATCACAGTGTTTTCTAAAATCTTTATTCCGAGTAGATGTTTGACCATCCATAATTATGATACAACTTTGGAATGCCTAACGGCTGTCCCATACCAACAATTAGTGACTCAGTTACAAGCTTGTCTATCCTAGAACATATATCAGAGATATTTCCCTTAAGTTTTCTTTCTTATATTTCTATGTTTTCCTTTCTTACTATGTTTTCCTTTCTTTATCTATGTTTCCCTCTATTTGTATTTAACTTATCATGATACTATACCTTCACAATTTATGACCTTTGTAATAATTTCAAGGTCAAATTGCATAGAAATGGAGATATTATTCTTAGCCAAGAGAAGAAAATAAGGGGAAAATAGCAATTTCTCAATTTAATTTTCCAAGTTCTACTCTAGCCCTTTCCATAAACATAAATTTATAATTTTCCTTCCATTTCTATACAACTTTTCATGCCATATTTTGCCCTTTCACATTTAGGGTCCTAAGGTGAATATTTCCCCTTTTTCTTTATCATATAATTCCATTTCCTTCTTTATCTGTTTATACATACCTAAAAGTATTTTTACTTTCATACATACTTATAGGTATATATTTAACAATTTCCCCATTCTTTAATATACATTTTAATTACTAGGATAACATGATTTTGAAGTTTTCATAAAAATCCATTAACACAAGGATTTTCCATTTTTTCATATCTTTGGCCAATATCTATAAAACATCTTGGTAAATAATTTTCCAAAGTAATCCATTATGTTCTTGGTCAAAGATTTTAATGTAGAGAAAATGGAATAACTTAAACATCAAGTTTCCTTTTTGTTTTATTGTTAGCCAAATTTACCAATGGAAAGTTTTGGTAATATTTTCACAATGTTTCCCTTTGTTAATTACCATAGAGCTTTTGGCTAAGTGAAGGAAAAAGGAAAATTAATGTTTAAATATCAAATGGAAACTCTATTTCTCTCCTTTAGCTATAATTAATAATGATATATTTTCCATACAATTTAATCACATTTTTTTCTTGCCTATCAACATACCATTTCGATCAAGGAAAGGAATTTAAGGGAAACACATCATTTTATCAAAATATAGGTTTCCTTTTCCATGACCAACATGCTAGTATGTCAAATAGCAAGACTAACCAATTTTAGCACAATTTTCCCTTCCTAATGTATCTATGCTCTCGTTCAAAGGTGGAGGGAGAAGGAACCACTTTTGTTTCATTACAAACTCCTTCTTTCTTTCCCATTTTATCTTTGACCAAAACATCACTAGGAAAATAGGAAATTTCTTTAATAACCCAATTTAAATTTATTTATAGAATTGGGATAAAATATTTGCAAACCTTGAAATATTATTAGGAGTCAATTAAGTAAATTTTTCTGAGCTCGTAGCTAAAATTTGAGAATTTTTCAAAATTAAATTATAACTGATTGCAGAATTTTTATCTACCCTGAGAAACTTTGTAGATAATTTTGAGAGGCTTGTGATAGTTTAAAAATTTCCAAATCCTTT
Source organism: Senna siamea (assembly GCA_031216115.1). Taxonomy (NCBI): domain Eukaryota; kingdom Viridiplantae; phylum Streptophyta; class Magnoliopsida; order Fabales; family Fabaceae; genus Senna; species Senna siamea. The sequence continues at coordinate 30,516,323 of CM062354.1, read as the reverse complement.
CTATATCATCCTAAATTCTTACTTAAATCGGAAAACATGTCTAAACTTTGTCTAGGGTGAAGTGAGAAAAGACCAAAATGCCTTTAAGAAATTTAAAACCCATTTTCCTTCTATTTTCTCACAATTTTCCTCTCCCTCCCGTGCACTCTCTCTCTCCCCGCGTTCACTCCTTCTCTCTTGCGCCTTCCTTTCCTCAAAACTACCCACTGTAACGACCCCCTAATACGACATATACGTTGCTTATCTGATTAGCGGAAGCATATGGGTCTTTTACAGAGTTATTCCCGATGTGGGAATGTCAGGGGATCGCTACTGGTTAAGCATAACCCAAATAGACTTCCCGTTGCCTATTCAGATTTTGTTCAACCCTTATTTACACGCAGCTAACTAATTATACATACATATATCATAAATTACTCTGGAATGAAATCTACAACTCATATACACGTCACGTCATACATTCATACACATTCCCACTTAAATTTGTCAGTTTACAGCGGTAAACCCTATCGAAAATCCGACAAAGTTTCCTCTGTATTGCGATCATATCCAAGTACAATAATCACCTGTTCACAATCAAACAACCAGTCCAACAATAGCAGCAAACATAAATAAAAAAATCCATATACAGCAACGTTAATCCCATAACTACAGTCAACATACAACACCTGATTTATACATGTACAGTCAATCCAATCACTACAGAAAACATAAAAGACGGAACCCAATATACAGCAACATCATCAAGGTATATATATACAAAACGATTCAAGCCTAAGATAAGTTATTCTCCTGCTTATCACCACGGCATCCTCAGCTATCGTCTGGGTTCCTGTCCTTGTCCCTGTTCATCTGAGTAAACAACCTAATGAGATATAAAATCTCAGTAGAATAATTTACAGTTCAAATATCATTCAAAAACTGGTTGAATTCCCAGCGGTGCGAACACTGAAATCATCTTCCCGAAATCAGTTCGAAAACAGTGAAATACCTTATCTTTAAAAATTGTTTAATTACATGAAAATTGCGGCAATTAATCAAAATCATAAAATCCATTTCTTTGAAAATCAATCATCAAAATCAAGTAAAATCCCATGCCCGGTGTATCTAAGTCCACGTTGGTCACAATTTCACTGTAACCAAGTCTAAATCATCATCTAATTGCACGTCGTCCAGAGAGAATACCTCTCTTATCGTTGGGTGTGATCCGTAACACCAATCACCCGAATCAAGCCTATATTGTGAGTGTGATCTGTAACACCAATCACTCACTCAAAGACCGGGTGAGAATCAACATCTAGGGCGTCCCCTAGCATGTGCACATACGCCAATTCTCATCCTCATACAGTTTATTTGAACTCACATGCACTCGGTCGGCTATTCTTCAGGGTTCTAGGGTATTACGCCTAAATCACAACGTTTCCCCGTGTAGGCTATCCACCCTTATACTCCCTAAACCTTTCTTAGGGTTGTCCTGGTTTAACGCGTAATTCTTAACGTAGTACAGGCCAATTCTGATAAAAATAATCTCATTTAAAAACTCCCTGTACTAGGGATACTTAATGGTCGTCCCATACCGGCTATCAAGTACCCAACCCTAAGTGAACCCGTCCTAAAGGCATCTAAACTCGATAAACAAAGTGTCTAACATGCAATTAGGGTTTTCAGCACACAGGCATGCAATTTATCCCATCGAAAGTAGTACGGAAATCTATGCAAATCATCTAAATCATTCAGGTATCCACTAGGTCAAATCTAGGGTTCGGGAAGCGTAAATTATCCTACCTGGGCTCCTGTGGCTCTAAATCACTTCAGAACTTCACGTATTCTTAGTTTCTGAGCCCAACTAATTTCCTGGACATTAAATTAAATATTCAGACTTGTCACGTCATTCGTTTTTCGATCCTAAGTCTGGTTACCCTAATACCTAGGTCAATTTATTGCCTAATTAATTTTGGCAGCTATTTCAGTCAGATATCATTAGTTTTTGGGAAATCAGACCTTACCAATGTGCTCGGATGATGGAATTCTGTGTCGCGATGGTCTCGGTTTCTCCCGATGCACGTCTAGAAGCTCCGGCACGGAAGCGTACGGTGGCACACGGCGGAGGGGTGCGGTTTGCCTCAAAAATTACACCACGGTGAAGCCCACAAGTCAAGGAGTCCGAATATGGTGGTGGCGCAGCGGTTCACGGCCGTTTGATGGCGTTTTTCAGCCACAAAGATTCTCGCACGGCAGACGGAGATTCCCTCGATCTGGGCGCGTCCGGCCTCCGTTCGTGGTTGGCGAGCTACTGGAGGAAGCTGGCAGCTCAGGCTACACGGTGGTGAGGGCGGTGACGGTCAACGACGATGGATGGCGGCGATCTGAGCTGGTGAAATTTTCGCACGATGGAGGAGAAAAGTGGCATTTTTCGGCAAAGCTGGCGGCCGTTGGTGGCCGTGGGTGGTTGCTGGAGGTTGTGGGTGGTGAGGGCTATCGATTGGTATGCTGGTTGGCGGACCACGGTGGCTGTAGCAGTGGTTCACGGTGGAGGAAGGAGGAGAGAGAGGATAGAGAGAGTGTGGTGAAGAGAGAGAGATATGAGAGAAATGGAGGAAATTCATGAAATTTAAAGCCTCCGGAGGCAATTCTAACTTTTCTCGGACCACCCGGGGATACTTTAGGGTGTCGGCATCCTTCCAGACATTGTCACGCATTTCCATGCAAAGGTTTGGCCTCCGTCAGTGAAATTTGACGCACGAAACGTCCTCTATCAGTTTCTGATCGTCGAATTGCATTTCTTTCTGTTTAATCGTGTTTCTGACTTCGAATAACCTTCCATTGCAAATTCTCATCTTCAAAATACGTGCCAATCTCAGTTTAAAAGGAATTAAGGTTTAAAGTTTGATTTTCCTCTTTAAAAATCTTTCGTTTCGAATTACTATCCTCGAAAGTTATGCCAAGCTTTATTCGATTGGAATTTGCATCAAAAATGAAGTTTTATCTTTAAAAATATTTCAAAATCCTTTCGGTTGTTACACCTACCACCGTTCAGCCACCAACCGGCCACTGCACCACCGCAAGGTGTAGCAACTTCGCCTGACATTGCAGCACACCGCCTATAGCTTGTCGGACCACCACAATCACCGAAAAATGGCATTTTCCTTTTCTGTTGTGATTTTAAAGAAGTCTTCGATCCAACCATTTTGGAGCCGTTCGACCACGATGATCGGTGCTTGAGCTGCCCAGCAACATCCTTGAGCTACCGGTGACCTCCGCTGTCGCTAGTCACTGAAAAAAGCTAAGAAAGGTGTAAGGACTAAACTATAAATTTCTAAAATCTTTGGTATACACTGAAAAAATCTGAATTAATCACTTTTTTTGTTGTAATTTTTAGCTTTTATAATGCCATTATGGATGAATTGAAGGATTAGTTTGAAGAAGAATGATGAAAATCATAAATTTGTAAATAGAGACTAAATTGCAAAGTTTGAAAAAGTTTGGTATGAAGTAGAATTGAAAAATTGGATGCATTCCTCTAATCCTTAGATTAATTAGGACTCTTATGAATGTATGGAATTGTAAAATAGAAGGAAATTGTTGGAAAAGTTTCAATTTCAAGTTTAGGGACTAAACTGAAAAGACTGATATAGCTTGTTTAAGCAGCGTAAAACATGTACGTTCTGAAATTTTGAGTGAATTAAATTTATTTAGCCTCTTAAAGCATCATATAGTGAATTAGATAATTTTATAGCTAAAAACTAACTTTGGGATAAATAAGGGACTAAAGTGCAAACTTATTATTTTTAGGTTTTGAAAATAAGTTTTAATTCTGAACATTAGTTATAAAAATGTACAGAGGTGACTTAAAGAATTAGTCCAAGGAAAAGAAGGAGAATATTAAGTTAAGTGAAGGAAATCTCGATTAAGGTAGAGTAATTTACACTCCCCTATATTTTGATTAATGTTTAATGTGAATTGATTGCTGTGATTGTGTTTGAGAACACGTATTGGGATATGTGTGCTAGATTATATGAGTATAAGAAAAGACCTGCATGTGTTTGAAATATATCTTGAAATTCTTTGCTGCTTGTTTTGATTGGACTATTGGAATTGTATACTTATAGTGCAAACGAAACCTTGTATGGATACTTAATAACTGGTATGGGACGGTTGTCAAGTGTTCTATATTCAGACCTGCTTTTAAACTTCCATTCTTTGAAAGTTGAAATGGTCTGTATATGTTAGGGTTTGCCTGTTAAACCAATACACCCTTATGAAAGACTATAAGGAGTAAAGGACGAGAGTCTATACGGGGGAATAGATTGGTTTAAGAGTAAAGACCTATGATCCTAAGTATTAGTCACCTGTATGTATACGTTGCCTTATAGTCGGCATAGACAAATGAGACCTATTTGTAATGTGCACATGATGGGGGATGCCTTGTATTGATATTAGATTCTCAGTCACAAGGAGGACATTCCTGTGACAATCACCGGGAGGATAGTCCCCGTAATAGCAACAATCTCAGTCACATGGAGGACGGTCCCCGTAATCTTACAATGAGATTGGAAAATAGTAGGCAATGAATTGTGAATTTATTTATATGATTTTATGCATATATGTACAGATGACTAAAATCCTTGCATAACGTAGTAGCGTTATGCAATGGATATGAAAATTTAGCTACAGGAATTTGAAAAATGATGGTTTTTCATAAATACTTGTACTCTTTGATTGAGTGAATGATTTTTTTATTTATAATTTTTGAATAACCACTATATTTCCTATGTTTATTGACTTTTGATCAATAAAGCTTTAATTCACATGTTTTGTTTAATGAATGAATTTGGAGAGAGATTTTCTATACCTAGAAGGGGGTATAGCTGAACACTTAGCTGTTTTGAATGAAATTATCTGTATATTACTCTACCGGGATCCAAATCTCATTAAGTTGTGTGTTTAGGCAATCAAGGGCATGATATCGCCAGGAATTAGCCTGAAATTGGCTATGTTTATTGCGGAAAGACTGAGAAGCTATGACATAGCTTAAAGTATAAATTGTAAATGGCTCGATGGCTTAAATATGATGTTTATTAATCACTGAATTTGTATTTGGAGATATTTATGAATTATTGTAGTAAATGATTAATTTTTATCCCGTAATTAGTATCTCAAATGCAATGTATGAATGGTAGTTAGATGTGTATTCCATAATATGTTGATAGTTGTATGGTTTGATGATTTGAGGTATTAGATTAGCTGCGCAAGTATGGGGTTGAGTGAAATCTAAATAGGGATGGCTATTTGGGTTACACTCAACCAGTAATGGCCTCGAACGTTGTATATTTTGAGAGAAAAATTTTTCATAGCATTTCACACTTCCTAAATCACATGTTATGATAAGGGGGTCATTACAATTTCCAGCACAAATTTCCCTTCCACAAAAGTGTATAGCCACGACCAACAAGAGAGAAATTAGGAGGCAAAATGGTTTCTATCAAATTTCACCATTTATTCCATTTTCATCATAAATGAGTCATGAAACACCATTTACCCAACAAAATCATGTTCATCCAAGCATCATATCATCATCATTCAACCATAGGAAATTTTTCATGGAAATGGAATTAAAATATCAAAAATATCAAAAACACTTCAAAGCTTTAAATCAACAATCAAATATGTAACCATACATCATTTTAAGCAAATCCCAATAAAATTTTTGACATTTTAAGCATGTAGAAAGGAAATTGGTACTGTTCATGTCAGCCATAGATGACATTCAAGAGTTTGAAAACAACCATGAAACATGAGATAAATTGCATAGGAATGTAAAGCTACCTTAACTTTGTAACACCCCATAATTTAATTAGCCTAAATTAATGGTGTTATTTAATTAATTAGTTTGAATTACTTGCTTGCTAATTAATTAGATGAATTATTTTTAAGGAAGGGAAATTTGGTGCTTAGAATTAATTCTTTGATTTCTTTATTTACCAAGCCTAAGTACCAAGTAAGAAGCAAAATGAGATGCAAAAAAAATATATAGGTGTGTGTAAGTGTCATGTGAATGAGGGAGGAAAAGAGAGAATAGAAAAAAAGAAAAAAAAAAAGAAATACCAAGGTTGCTTGTAAAGGTTAGTTGCTTGTAAGAGTGGACAAATGTAAACTTGCAAGAAAGGGAAATACTAAGTGTGCAAGCAAAGACAAAGTGTACTTGAAAGTACACTTTGTGCAAATATATATATATACATATCCAAAAGTGTGAATACTTTTCTAAAAAAAAAAAAAAAATGGAAATGAAAAGTGGGAAGAGAATTAAAAATATATATATGTACTAAGGTTGCTTGTGGAAGTGGGAAAAGGTAAACTTGCAAGAAAAGGAATACTAAGGCAACAAGCAATCTAATAGGTGTAGAATTTTGTAAAAAAAGGAAAACCAATTTACAAGCAACCCAAAAAGGAAAATAAGGAAATGAAAGGAAAAAAAAAAAAAGAGGGAGGCATACCATAATCCCCACACTTGAAAATAAGGGAAAGGAGAGAAAGAAAAGAAGAAGGGAGAAAAGAGAGGGAGAAGGTGAGTCATCAAGGGAGAATTGAGAGATCAAGGAAGAAGGAAGTAAAGAAGAACTCAAAGGGAAAACCAAGGAAATCAAAGGAAAGGCCAAGAATATTTTCTCTAGCCCACTTCCAAGGTAGATTAGCAATTTGTTAAATTCTTATTCCATGATTGAGTATGCATGTTTAATGATATAGCTTCCATGGAATTTGAACCCATGTCTACACTCTTGATTTAGGAAAAATTTAATGGAACTTGCATGATAAAGATGGAAGGTGGCTAATGCTAATCTCTAAATTATTGTTTCCTTGAGATCATGAGAGGACTTAGATTTAGAAAGTTATTTAATGGTTTGGTTAACTTGGATTACTATTCTTAATATTGTAGTGGACTTTTTATTTCCATGATGAAATTAATGGGGTTATTGAACATTTATGATTGCTAATAAAAATGCATGTGATTATGGGAAATTACTAGGAAAATTATTGGAATTTTTAGAAGGAAAATATACATGGGAATTAATTTCTAAGCAAAGGAAATTATTGTGAAAGGGATTAGAATTTAAAAAAAAAAAAGAAAAAATATATAATGGAATTAATTTTCAAGCAAAGGAAATTATTAGAATTCCTAGAAAGAAAATGTACAATAGAACTAATACCAAGAAAGAGAAAATTAGTATTGAAAATATTAGAATTTTTAGAAAGAGAATATACATAGGAATTAATTTCCAAGAAAAGAAAATTTATTATGAATTACTATTGAAGTTATTGAAGTTTTAGAAAAAAAAATGCTCATTAGAATTAATTTCCAAGATAAGAAAATTATTATTGAAGTTATTGAGATTTTTAGAAGAAAAATGTACATTGGAATCAACTTCCAAGAAAGGAAATTAATATTGAGATTATTAGAATTTTATAGGAAAATGTACCTTAGAAATTGTTTCTAAGGAAAATAGAAACTATTCCTTAAATATTGAATTTTTCATAAGAAATGTTAAAGATGCTCCACATAGGCGGCCAAGCGAGGCGTGGCCGAAAGTGCTCTATGCCCGTGACCTAGTGCTTATGATTTTGATCTATGCATGGCTGAGGGTCCACGATTTACAAGGTGTGGCCAAAGGTGCTCCACACGGAACCTAATGCTCATGATTACGCTCTATACGTGGCCGAGTGCTCACAATTTAGGAGGTGTGGCCAAAGGTGCTACACACGAGCGGCCTAGCGAGGCGTGGCCAAAGGTGCTCCATGCCCATGACCTAGTGCTCATGATTACGCTATGTACGTGGTCAAGTGTCCACAAATTACAAGGTGTGGCCGAAGGTGCTCCACACGGGTGACCTAGGGAGGTGTGGCCAAAGGTGCTCACTTTTAGTGACCTAGTGTTCACGTAACATGCATAAACACTATGATAATTCCATAATAAACTATTAAACTGATAAGAATACGTGTTATTTAAAAAGATATGTAATCTTCGTTAACTTCTATATTTATCATGCAATGATTGCCATTCTGATTATGTGTAATATTACACCGAAAATCAAGGATGTAGATTGAATGTTTTGGTGCTTACACCCTGGTACATATTAGTTTCTTTTAAACTATGAATTCTTTGAGCTCTTTGGGAAACTTGTGTTTCTCATCTATGTGCTAATATGTATCAGATACAGACGCGTAGCAGGGCCTGAGGCAATAGTCTTTTTTGATTGAGTATGATTTTTGTAATGCCCTATTTTAGGTCCTAGCTAGGTCTGATTTAGAATAGGACAATAGTTGACCATATACATGAGTTATATTTGGGATATACAGGAGAAACAAATATATGAAGGATCGGACCATCCTTCATTTATACAGGAGTTTGAGTGACAGATCTTTTGTCTCCTAACTTCTGATGGTTGGGTACTTCGTATATCCAGGGATGTGACTTATCAGCATGTAATGGAAATTATTGGACCTGTATTTATTTGAATTACATGAAGGTTTTTAATTTTTGTTGTATAGTGTAGTATTTTTATTCCGCTGTGCATGTAAGTTTTTATTCTGAGCAAAGGATCCCGAACCTAATCTACTTAATATAATTGAATGTTATAACTACTCAGACACTGATCAAATTAAGGGTAAGGATAATGTACCGCACCTATCTTTTGATATTGGAGTTAACAATAAGACTAGATAAGGGCGTTACAAACTTAGCATTAAAAGTGGATTCATTTGCAAGTTCCCACCTTTCCTTCGCTTCCTTCTTCTCCATTCTTCTTCCTTAGTTTCACGCTGCACACTCTTCTCATTGCTCTATTTTTCACATCTCATTTCTAGTTGGAAGGAGGAAAAAAATCGTGACTTTAAAATGAAGGGCAAAAAGACCATTTTGCCTTTACTTAAAATTTTCACTTTATTCTTCACTTTTTTCACCTCTTCATTTTTGCTTCAAAATTTTGACAAATGATACAATATAAATTCCATAAATATTTTTATGATAAAATGACAATTTTATCCCTAAGGTGTAAAATTACAATTTTACCCTTAGCATAAAATTACCATTTTTCCTTTTTTTCCAAAATGAATATTTTGGCCTTTATTGACTTCCAAAATTTTCAAAAATTTGGGGGATTATTCTTAAGGGAATTTGTCATCATTTCCTAAGTAAAATGAAAATTTTACCCTTGTGGTATACCCTTGGGTAAAAATGACCATTTTACCCTTAGGTGAAAATTATCTGTTTTGCCCCCGAATATTTTTCTATAGTCATGATGACTTTCAGATATTTTACCGGCATAATCATTATGCTTTCAGATATTTTTCCAGCATCATAATGGCATATCATAAATGCGCAACATATTTTGGAGGCGTAATGATTATATTTCATCATTTTATGAAACTTTTATTTCTTTCATTTTAGTCCCTAACTTTTTTCTTTCAATTTAGCACATTTCCTCATTTTTGAAATTTCTAAGGCAACTTTACTCAAATCTTTAGTCAGAAAATTGATAAATTCATAAGTTTAAATCATACCTGAACTCAATAAAAATGCAGTTATTACACCCCCAATTTTGATAAGTCCTACCAATCATTGCTATCTCATCAATGGGGAGCTTAAGCTAGACAGCTATGTACATTCTAAAGAGTGATTATGCATTCTCCCATTACTTGTAGAACGTATGCATCTCCAACCTCCATCACTCAACCATTATTGAGACAAGGTGGTGGTCATATGAAAAATAGCTTGCTCGAAAAGCTTTGTAAAATCTTGCCACTTGCATCAAATCAACCAATTTTGGTGGAGGATAGTAAAAATTTATGGCGGCATGATGACATATATAAAGAACCTGATCAAGCTACAAATAGATAACAAACATTAGTAAGTTTTTATCACTCTTAAAAAAATAAAAGCAAATATATAACTGCAATTGCAATCTTACATGTCCTTGCAAGTATAGAACAAATGCATCCTCTTAGCCTAACTGAATAAATTTAGGGTTTAGCATCATGTCTTCTAGGCTACATTTTTTTTTTGTAAATGAAAAAATTGATCAAATAGAATCAGTACAAAAATAATAACTCAAAAAATTAAGCAACAAATGAGTTATAAAAAAATAAATACAAAAAAAAAACTTATATTAAAAAATTCACTAGATTTCATCATCACAACACTAAAATATAATTTTCTTAATAAATAAAAAAATGTTGTAAGCAAAATGTAACAAAAAATATAAACAAAAAATTATTGGAAAATTATAAATAAAAGTTTCCAAAAAAAAAACAAGTTAAATGCACAAATAAGTATAAAAAAATTAAAAACTTAAATTAAAAAACCAACAAATAAAACAATAAAAAAACTATACACAAAAATTATTAAAAACTCATAAATCAAAAAATAGAATAAACAAGATTTTAGTAAAGTATTGTATTAACTCAAAAAACTAATAAACAAATAAAATTTTAACTCAATTATCAATAAACACAATTCTAACTCAATATATTAAAAATAATTAAACAAAATAAACTAAGAAAATTTTAACTCAATACATTAGCAAAATTTGAATAAAATGAACAAAGAACATTCGAACTCAATATATTAACAAAATTTAAACAAAATGAACACATTTTAATAAAATTTGAACAACATAAACAAATAAAAAATAAAATATTAACAAAAATTCCAATTCAAAATATTAACATAATTTTCATAAACAATAATTAAGCATCATAATTCAAAAAATAGAAAAAAAAATATCAAAACAAAGTCAAACAATCTATTTGAAGACAAATTAACCAAAAGATATGAAAATATATTAAAAAAACAAACTGATATTAAATTAAAATAATACTAAGCAACACAAAACTAAAAAATATTTAAATAAAACGTTAAAAAAATACTATAAACAAATTATAACACACAAATTACAAACAAAAACTGAACAAAAATTTTAGGAAGATATGAAGGATATTTTCCCAAATACAAGATGAAAATTTAACAACCAAAATGTAGTTTTTTCATGATTGAAACAATGTTTTATAAATATGAAAATATTGTAACGCCCCTATCTAGTCTTGTTGTTCATTTCGATATCAATAGATAGGTTCAATAAATTATTCTTGTCCTTTTAATTAGTCTAACCAGTTAAGCCATTCAATTTGCATTAAACGAATTAGGTTCAGGATCTTATGCTTAGATAAAAATAAAACTTACATGAACAACGAAATAATAAAAATTCTATGCTAGACGATGAAAATACAGTCTTTCATATGAATCAATTTACAAGTCGGATAATAATCATGACATGTTGATGTATATGTCCCCAGATATATGAAGTACCCGTCCCACGAAAGTCAAGAGACAACAGGCCTGCCACTCAAACTCCCACACAAAATAGTGATGGACCGGTCCTTCACATATCTGTTTTCCCTGGTATCCCTAGAACCACTCGTATATACAATCAAATTAGTTGTCTTATTCTAATTCGAGTACATCTAGGATCCAAAAAAATAGAGGTTACAAAAACATTACTTGATCAAAAGGTACTGTCATCACGCATCCCTGTTATGCGTTCATATCTAATACATATTAGCACATAGATGAGAAACACATGTTTCCCAGTAGTTTATCAATTTATAGTTTAAACGAAACTAATATGTACCAGGATGCAGGCACTAAAACGTTTAACCTACATCCTTGATTTAGGAGTAAAATATATAACTGTAAATAGGCCATTAAGGCATGATAAATTTTGTAGTTAGCAACAGTTAGAGATCTTTTTCACATGACCAGTGTTCTCTTAAGCGCACCGATTTCTTATTACGAAGTTATCAAAACGTACATACATGTTATGTGAACACTAGATCGCAGGGGTAGAGAACCTTCGGCCACACCTCCCTAGGTTACCCGTGTGGAGTACCTTCGGCTACACCTCGTAATTCGTGGATACTTGACCACGTATATAGCGTGATTGCAAGCACCAGGTCCTGGGCACGGAGCACCTTTGACCATGCCTCACCAGGCCACTCGTGTGGAGCACCTTTGGCCGCACCTCGTGAATTGTGGGTACTAGGCCCATGTTCATGAAATCCTCGGGACACTAGATCACAGGTATGAAACACCTTCGGCCATACCTCCCTAGGTCGCTCGTGTGGAGCACCTCTGGCCACACCTCGTAATGCATGGACACTTGGCCACGGTTTCAGCGTGATCGTGGACGCTAGGTCACAGGCATGGAGTGCTTTCAAGCACGCCTCGCTAGGCTGCTGGTAGACATTCGGAACCCCATAGGGGGCAGTGTCACCCTACCCCCCCTTTCAAATATCCAGGGAAAAGTTTCATTTTCTCAAGCTTTCGAATAAATTCGAAAGCTTCCACACTATTTTGCTTTTTCCTGGGGAATTGGATTTGGGTTTCCTTTTTAAAATACTGGTAAAGGCTATGACATTCAATTTTTCTTAGAATTTAAGTCTCACCTAAGTTTCCCTCTAAAATTAATCATGGATACAATATTTTCTATTCTTCTTGGAATTTAATATGGATATAATATTTCCTATTACTCCTTTCATAAATTTCCTTCCAAAATTATTATTAATGGACATAATATTTCCTACTCATTCTTACCTAAATTTCTATTATTAATGGATGTAATATTTCCTATTATTTCTTTCATAAATTTCCTTCCAAAATGATTATTAATGGGCATAATATTTTCTATTTATTCTTCCATAAATTTACTTCCAAAAATATTATTAATGGACCTAATATTTTTCTATTTATTCCTATATAAATTTCCTTCGAAAAATATTATTAATGGGCATAATATTTTCTATTTGTTCTTACATAAATTTCCTTCCAAGAATATTGTAAGTTTCCTTAATTCCCTTGGCTTGGGAATTAATTCTAATATATGTATTTTCTTTCCAAAAATTCCAATCACTCTCATCATGATTCCTCCCTTTTCTTGGAAATTAAGTTCCCTGTATGTTCTTCTTCTAAAAATTCTAATAACTCTCAATACCAATCTAGTCATTTAATTTCATAATCACATGCATCAATATTGTTCAATAATCCCATTAATATCATCATGAACCTAACAAGCTCTACACAATATTAAGATTAGTTGACCAAACTAATTAAACCATGAAATAAATTCCTACATCTAAGTCTTATCATAGACTTAAGGAAACATTAATTTAGAAATTATTGTTAGCCACATTCTATCCTTATTATGCATGCTCATTAAATTTTTCTTCTAAATCAAGAATGTGGATGAATACTTTAGTTCCATGAAAATAAAATTTGAAACAAGTATACCACATCATGGAACCAAAATAATTGAATTACTAACCTACCTTTATGGTGAGCTTAAAAGAATTGATCTTGGCCCCTCATTGGTCTTCTTCTACTCCTTATTTCCTTACTCTTTTCTTCCTTGGTCGAGCTGCTCTTCTCTTCTTCTCTTTTTTTTTTCTTTTCTCTCACTTTAGAAGAAATTGTTGTTATGTGTGTGTGGGTTCCCTACCTTTTCAACCAAAAGTGGGACGCTCTACTCTTTTTCCCCCCACTTCTTAATCATCATGTTATATTTTATTTATTTTCTCTTCCTTTTGCTTTCATATGTGTCCTTAGGTGCAACCCACCTCAACGGGAAAACTTGTAGTGGTGGATTATCCACTTAACCAAGTTAGGGGAAAGAGAGAAAAAAGAAATCTTGCACCTTTCTTTTAGTTGCTCGGCCACAACCTTCATTTACACGCTACCTTTCTCTCCCTTGTGGCCTTACCGAATGGTGTCTTCTATGGTGGAATGGTGGGGCTCATTAGTTGCATGCACTTGTATGATTCCTCCTTCATGGCACGTACACCCCCATTTCACGAAAGAGCCAACGTCCTAGGCATGTAGTTTAGCATTTGGTGATATCAAAATAAAAGAAAGGAATGCAAAGGATGCACACCAAAGGTACGGTCACAAAATCTACATGCTTTAGTAACATTGTTAAATCTTTATGCTAGCTTATCCTTTGGTGGCGTTAAGGGAAGGGAGAGATGCATCCAAGTTGCTTCTTATGCAAGGCCTCTCATGTCACTCAGCCACCTTAATTAGTAGAAATCTAAAGGAAACAATGAGATGCAAGTTGGCTAAAAACTCCAACCATTTGCATCCATAATCATTGTACCCTTTCTCCTTTCTCTTCTTCCCATTCCTTCGTGTCCACCTGGCCGTGTAGCAGTAGAGATATATATATGCTAAAATTCTGCACATTAGTTTAATTCTTGCTCACTTCCATATCCTCTTCTCAACCTTTATCCATGTGTGCTTTCTCATGGTCTTCAATTGTTATTCGTCCTTCACCCCTCCAAGGATTTCTAATCATATCACTATATATATATATTCCCAAAATTTTGCATCATTTTGTTGCATGTATGTTTATTATAAATTAAATTTCTGTTGCTTGCCACCTTGTGTAACACCCTATAATTTAATTAGTTTAAATTAATGGTCTTTGATGAAAGGAATTAATGGTGTCATTTAATTAATCATTATCAATTGCTAATTAATTAAGTAGAATAGCTTGATGAAGGGAAATTAAAATTTTTTTACATGACAACCCCAAGCCACATGTGAGGTGGAAATGAAAGGAGATCAAAAGCATTCAAAAAAATTCTCATATATATGGGTGCATAGTCTTCACGTGCAAATGGGGAAAGGAAGGAGATTTTGCATGAACTCTTGCATGGTTCACGTTAAAAGAGGAAAGGAAGTGGGATGCAACAAAAGATGTATATATATATATATATATAGGAATGTGTCACGTGAAAAGCTAGCATAAAAAGCCAATTTTTCCTTTCTTTTTGGATGCCACATGGGAAGAAAAAGTGGTAGCAAGTGTGGAATAATTTAATAAAGGTGCATGACTTTTTCTTTGATTGCTTGTAAGAGTGGATAAACCTACACTTGCAAGGAAAAAGGAACACCAAGGCAACAAGTAATATTAAGTGCAGAATTTTTTTAGGCATAAGTTAAGAAATGAAAGGGTGAATGGATGAAAGAGCAAGGGATTTTATAGCTTTATTTTAATGCATACTTGTACACGGCAATTCCATCAAAAAGAAAGGAGTAGTGTAATGTTTTTATCCTTTAGCTTAGCCGAATGGAAATAGGAAATAAAAAAAAAAGGAAGGTAAGGTGGCGTGAAGCAAGCAATCAAAATGGAGTGTGAAGGAAGTAAAGCTTACATGTGGGAAAAATATAAGCCAAAAACAAATAAAAAGGATGCTACACGTGGAGTATGGGACAAATAGAAAGGCTAAGAATTTCCCATGGACATACACCCACACACATGATAAACTTGAACCAAGAGGAGGAACATTTGGTATAACCCACACACCACTTGGACGAAAAGGAAAAGAAGAAGAAGAAGCAAGGAAAGAATCAAGCAAGGGAGGCAAGGTAGGTTAGCAATTCCTTCATTTTAGTTCCATGAGTTAGTCTATATGCTTCAAAATTTTGCTTCCATGGGACTAGAGTGATTATCTTCATTCTTGATTTTAGGATAAAATTTGAGATTGCATGCATGGTAAACTTAGGAGTTGGCTATGTTTAATGAAAGTAATAATGTTATTGAACATGTATGTTGCTAAATAAATGCATGAAATGATGAAATAAGATGAACTAAATTAGTGTTGAAATTTATTGTCATAACCACCTAAGAAACTCATTAATAATGAATACCATTATGAGGAATGAGATTGTGATGGTTTAAGATTAATAATGATCATGGATAGAAGGAAAATTATCATGGAAATTATTAAATTTTTGGAAGAAAATTATATGAGATCTAATTTCCAAGAAAAATAGAATTATTATGGCCATTATTGGTATTTTTGGTATTTTTGGAAGACAATTATATGGGATTTAATCTTCAAGAAAAATAGAATTATTATGGCTATTATTAGTATTTTTTTTTTGGATAAAAATTTCATGAGATTTAATTTCTAAGCAAAGGAAATTTATTATGAGTTATTATTGCAGTTAATGAAATTTTAAGAAAGGAAAAATGTCATTTGAATAAATTTCCAAGATAGAAATTGTTTCTAAGGAAAATATAAAAATTATTCCTTGAATGTTGAATTTTTATAAGAAATGATAAAGGTGGCCTAGTGCCCCACATAGTACCCTGAGTGTGCATGGACGACCTAGCGAGGCGTGGCCAGAGGCGCTCCACGCTCATGACCTAGCGTTCGCGATCATGTTATGTACGTGGCCGAGTGTCCACGATTTTCGATGTGTGGCCAGAGGTGCACCACATGGGCAACCTAGTGAGGCGTGGCCAGAGGCGCTCCACGCCTATGACTTAGCATGCGCGATCATATTATGTACGTGGCCGAGTATCAACGATTTACGAAGTGTGGCCAAAGGTGATCCACACGGGTGACCTAGGGAGGTGTGGCCGAAGGTGCTCCACACCCGTGACCTAGGGTTCCCGAACACGCATAAACGCTCTGGTAATTCCATAATAAATCAATAAGCTTACGAGAATATGTGTTACTTGAAAAAGATATCTCACTTTTGTTAACTTCTAAATTTATCATGCAATGATTGCTAGTTTACAGTATATGTGTAACATTATGCCTAAAATCAAGGATGTAGAATAAATGTTTTGGTGCTTGCACCCTGGCACATATTAGTTATTTTTAAAACCCGAAATTGCTAAGCTACTGGGAAACTTGTGTTTCTCACCCATGTGCTAATATGTATCAGATACAGATGCATAGCTGAACCGCAAGGTAGCAGTTCTTTTTGCTTAAGTGAGGTTCTTGTAACCCTATATTTTGGGTCCTAATTAGATTTGATTTGGGATAGGACCTTATTTAGACTATACACATGTGATGGGTTTGGGGTGTATGGGGAACACGGATATGTGAGGGACCGGTTCATCCTTATTTTAAGCAAGGAAGTCTGAGTGACAGACCTGTTGTCTCCTGACTTCTGATGGACGGGTACTCCGTATATCCGGGAGTATGTTTATCAGTATGTAATGGAAATTTATTGAGTATGTATTATTCGAATTACTTGACATTTTAAATTTCTGCTGTGTAGTGTGGTATATTTTATTTCGCTGTGCATGTAAGTTTTAATCTGAGCGAAAGATCCCGAACCTAATCTGCTATATATATATATAAAGATATGACTGCTCAGACATTGATTAAAGGATAAAGACAATGTATCGAACCTATCTGTGTATATAAAAATTAATAGAGATACTAGATAGGGGCGTTACACCTTGGCCTTGTCTTTCCTTACAAGTTTATCTTTCCTACTTCCACAAGCAACCTTGGTTTCTCTTTTTCTCTTTCTCTTTTTCTTTCTTCTCTTTTTTTTTTCTTTTTCTATTCTCTCTTTTCCTCCCTCATTAACGTCACTCTCCTCACATGTGGATGTGTTTCTTATTCTCTTTACATCATGTGCATAATTCTTTGCCAACTTTCCCTTCAACTTCACGTATAATGCATGCAAGATTCACACACATGCACCTTGCACCCTATCCCCTCTCACGTAAAATCCAAGCAAGCCACACTTATATGTTTATTTATTTTGCAAGCCTCACACGTGGCATTAATATTTCCCTGCATAAAATTTAATGGTCCTTCCTTTGGTACTTAGGCTAGATACAAAAGAAACAAAGGGTTAACTTAAGCATCAATTTTCTTAGGTAATTTACCTTTTGAATCTAAACAATTTAGCCATTTAATTATGCAAGTGAAATTTTCCTTCCTTAAGCAAATTCTTTATTAGCTACAAGGAATTAATTTATTAACACCATGAATTAAAATCATTAATTTAAGCTACTTAAATTAGAGGTGTTACAACAATATTCCACAAAGTGATAATGTTTTTGACAAATTCTTACGGGAGTTATATGCGTATAAGGGTTTAATAAACAGAAATATTTTTTAAAAGAAACTGATTGAAATAATGCATTATGACCTTGGGTACATGATACTTAGGGTGTAAACAAATTACATAATAAAAAACAAATTATAAAAAAATATTATTAAAAATTCATAAATTATAAAAATGATAAGAAAATTTTATTAAAATATTATATTATGTCACATATAGACTTAGAGAAATGCGATCGACACCAGATACGAGGTAGTTATCCCATATCCATAAGCCCAACATTATACTAAAATAATTTATTCACCTAAATATATATTATAATCTATAACTTTTTACAAAAAAATTAGTAGTCTCCCTTAAAAATAAAAGTTTCTGAAATTTTACATTCAGTCAATATCAAAACAATACACAAAGAGAGCTTCGCTTTCAATATTACATTTACTCAATACAACAAAATATAGGTGAGAAATCTTGCCTATAGAATAAAGACCCATATTTAGAATTAAAATACAACAAGATTTACAAATGACAATGCCTAAAGAACATGGTTAGGCTCACCCTAAATATTTACTTTTGCGACATCTCGAGTGGATATTCAAACTTTACATGTCTATTTGAAAAGAATGAAAGAAATACAATGCTGAGTGGAAACTCACCTAATAAGCAAATAATACATAATATAATTGGAATAGGATAGGCTAAGCATGGGAATTTTTTAATAAAGAACATAATGTTTATAATTTCAAAACTTAGGTATAACTTCTCAAGTGCATCAAATGCTTAAATCAATTGGGAAAATTTCAAATCAAGTTATATAACAATTGCAATATGATTCCAAAATATTCAATAGAAATATATACAAAAGAAAATATCACTTAAAACAATATAGTTTAGTTAAGCTTAATCTTTCAAATTTTCATTATAATAAAACAAGTTCTTGGGAGGGACATCTCACAAAAGAATTTCATATACCATGCATTCCATGTAATAACCCCAATTTATAATTAAATAATTAGGAAAAGCTTTATTGGAAAGCTTGAAATGTTAAGATGTGATTTAGTGAATTTTTCTGAGCTCATAACTTAAATTTGAGAATTTTTTGCAATAAAATTTCATCTAACGAGAAAATTTTTATCTGCCTTAAGATACTTAGCAGATAATTTTGGAAGGCTTATAATACCTTAAAAAAATCCCAAATCACTTTCCTATTATCTCATATTCTTGCCTAAATCAAAAAATAAATCAAAAATTTATTTAGGGAAAAATTGGTAAATTACCAAAATGCCCTTGGACACCTTAAAATCTAAATATTTTCTTATTTCCTCTATTTTTCCTTTCTTTCTCTCTCTCTCTCTCTTTCTCTCTCTCTCTCTTTCTCTACTCTTGCAACATCCCTCTCCTTTCCTCTTAAAATCATACGACTCCTTCTTCTGCCAGAGCCATCGCATCGGGCCACCACCGGACCGCGTGCCTGCTTCGTTGCATCGCCATCAAGCGTCCGCTACTGCCTATCGTAATCAATGGGCACTGAAGTGACTAAAATAGACATCATTTCCCTCCATTTGAAGTTTTCTCCCATTACGTCAATCTTCATTTTGAGCCGTTTGGCCATCGATGAGCCTCGAGTTTAGTGCTCTTGTCGACAGCAAAGCTGTCTGCAATCTCCACCGAGCCTCCCGCCGCTAAAAATTGTTAGAAAATGTAAAAGAGATTAAACTAAAATTTTGAAAATTTTTGGTTTTAATTGGATTTTCAATTTTTGATGCATTTCTGTAATCCTTAGCTCCAATAGGACTCTTATGATTGTATAGAAGTAAGAAATGGAAGGAAAATGAGGCAAACTCATCATATGGAATTATAGAGACTAAACTAAAAGTTTTAGAAATTCTTGATATGGACTGAAATTTTTTAGGAATTTGATGTTTTTTGTAAATTTTGATTCCAATGAGACTCTTACAGATGGATAGAAGTAGAAAATAGGAGAAAAGGATTGCAAAATTATTATTTAGAAAATAAGGACTAAAATGTAATTTTTAAAAATCTGGGTGATGAACTGAAATTTTATAATTTTTGGTATTTTCTGTGATATTGAGTTACATGAGATCCCTCATATAAATTTGGAAGATTTTTGATGACTTTAAAGGCTACTTTCAAGTTAGGAAAGTTTTAAGGACTAAATTGAAAGGGTTGTTATCTTTATGTTCAAGAAGAGAAAACCATGTAATTATGAAATTCTGTTGTGGATTAAGTTTATTTAGCCTTCCATAAGTGTCCTAAAAGAAATTTGAGAGTTATATAGCCAAATGTTAAGTTTGAGGTGAATTAAGAATTTAATTCCAATAGAATTATATTTGAAAGGAATTAGTGTGGGGAATTGAAATGTTGCTTTCAAAATTGATATAAGTGGCTTGTGGAATCAAGCAAAAGAAAGAAGGGAAGAATCCTGATTCAAGAAGAAGAAATCACGGTTAAGGTAGAGTAATCTACACTCCCCTTTGTTTTAATAAATGTTTAATGTGAATTGATTGCTATGAATATGTTTGTGAACATGTACTAAGAAATGTGTGTTGGATTAAATGAGTATAAGAAAAGACCTGCATGTGTTTGAAATGTATTTGAAAATTCTTTGCTGCTAGTTTTGATTGGACTAATAAAATTTTATACTTATAATGCAGACGAAATCTAGGATGGAGACTTGCTGACTGGTATGGGACGGTTGTCAAGTACTCCAAATTCATACCTACTTTTTAAACTTTCATTATTTGAACACTGAAATGGTCTGTATATGTTAGGATTTACCCGTTAAACTAATACACCCCAATGAAAGATTATAAGGAGAAAAAGGAAGAGAGTCTATACGGGAAATAGATTGGTTTAAGAGTAAAGCCCTATGATCCTAAGTATTAGTCACCTATATGGATACATTGCCTTATAGTCGGGATAGAGAGATGAGACCTACTTGTAATGTGCACATAATGGGGGACACCCCTTTTTGATGTTAGGTTCTCAGTCACATGGAGGACGATCCTATGACAATCATTAGGAAAGCGTGTCCACGACCAGATCAAAGACGACATCGAAAAGTTTTCCCGGGTGGTCTGGCAAAAGACAGAATCACCTTCGGAGGCTTTAAATCTTTCGATTCCTCACAATTTCCCTCTATTTTTGCAAAACTCTCTCTCTCTCTTCACTCTATTTTCTCTTTCTTCTCTCTCCTCTTCTCATCACGAT
This sequence comes from Senna siamea, assembly GCA_031216115.1. NCBI lineage: Eukaryota > Viridiplantae > Streptophyta > Magnoliopsida > Fabales > Fabaceae > Senna > Senna siamea. Next base: position 30,495,166 of record CM062354.1, on the reverse strand, counting down.
GCACGTCCACCACCGCCACCCTAAGCCACCCGTTCGACCTACCAACTGACGCGCCTCACCACTCTCAACCTCCAGTAACCACCCACGACCACCAATGGCCGCCACCCTCGCCGAAAAAACTCCATTTTTCTCCTCTATCACAAAATCTTGGTGCCGCTGTGATCTCCACTATCCGGCATCGTTAGCCATCACAACCACTGCCATTGTGAAGGCTGAGCTGCCAGCTTCCTCCCCTAGCTCCCCGCCACAGAACGGAGCTCCCAGGTGCCCAGATCGAGGCAAAAGGCATCCGTCGTGCATTACTCTTCGTCACCAGAAAAGGCCATCCAAACGGCCGAGAACTGCCGCGCTAACCCCAGATTCGGACTCCTCATCTTGAAGGCTTCACTCTGGTGTAATTTTTGAGCTCAACCGCACCCATCCACCGTGAGCCGCTGTGCGCCACCATCGGAGAAGTCAAAAAGACACCAGAAGCAAATCCCCACCTATCGAAATCCCCGGTATGATCTAAATTGTAACGCCCTTATCTAGTCTTATTGTTAACTCTAATATCAAAAGATAGGTGCGGTACATTATCCTTACCCTTAATTTGATTAGTGTCTGAGCAGTTATAACATTCAATTATATTAAGTAGATTAGGTTCGGGATCCTTTGCTCAGAATAAAAACTTACATGCACAGTGGAATAAAAATACTACACTATACAACGAAAATTAAAAACCTTCATGTAATTCAAATAAATACAGGTCCAATAATTTTCATTACATGCTGATAAGTCACATCCCTGGATATACGAAGTACCCAACCATCAGAAGTTAGGAGACAATAGGTCTGTCACTCAAAATCCTGTATAAATGAAGGATGGTCCGATCCTTTAGATATTTGTTTCTCCTATATATCCCAAATATAACTCATGTATACAGTCAACTATTGTCCTATTCTAAATCAGACCTAGCTAGGACCTAAAATAGGGCATTACAAAAATCATACTCAATCAAAAAAAGACTGTTGCCTCGGGCCCTGCTACGCGTCCGTATCTGATACATATTAGCACATAGATGAGAAACACAAGTTTCCCAGTAGCTCAGCAATTCATAGTTTAAAAGAAACTAATATGTACCAAGGTGTAAGCACCAAAACATTCAATTTACATCCTTGATTTTAGGTGTAATATTACACATAACTGTAAGTTGGCAATCATTGCATGATAAATATAGAAGTTAATGAAGATTACATATCTTTTTAAATAACATGTATTCTTATCATCTTAATGGTTTATTATGGAATTATCATGGTGTTTATGCATGTTACGTGAACACTAGGTCACGGGTGCGGAGCACCTTTGGCCACACCTCCCTAGGTCACCCGTGTGGAGCACCTTCGGCCACACCTTGTAATTATTGGACACTCGACCACGTACATAGCGTAATCATGAGCACTAGGTCATGAGCATGGAGCACCTTCGGCCACGCCTCGCTAGGCCACCCGTGTGGAGCACCTTTGGCCACACCTCGTAAATCGTGAGCACTCGGCCACGTATAGAGCGTAATCATGAGCATTAGGTCCCGTGTGGAGCACCTTTGGCCACACCTTGTAAATCGTGGACCCTCGGCCATGCATAGATCAAAATCATGAGCACTAGGTCACGGGCATGGAGCACCTTCGGCCACGCCTCGCTAGGTCGTCTATGTGGAGCATCTTTAGCATTTCTTATGAAAAATTCAATATTTAAGGAATAGTTTCTATTTTCCTTAGAAACAATTTCTAAGGTACATTTTCCTATAAAACTCTAATAATCTCAATATTAATTTCCTTTCTTGGAAGTTGATTCCAATGTACATTTTTCTTCTAAAAATTTCAATAACTTCAGTAATAATTTTCTTATCTTGGGAATTAATTCTAATGTGCATTTTTTTTTCTAAAACTTCAATAACTTCAATACTAATTCATAATAAATTTTTGTTTCTTGGAAATTAATTCCCATGTATATTCTCTTTCTAAAAATTCTAATATTTTCAATACTAATTTTCTCTTTCTTGGTATTAGTTCTATTGTACATTTTCTTTCTAGGAATTCTAATAATTTTCCTAATAATTTCCTTTGCTTGAAAATTAATTCCATTATATATGTTTTTTTTTTTATTCTAATCCCTTCCACAATAATTTCCTTTGCTTAGAAATTAATTCCCATGTATATTTTCCTTCTAAAAATTCCAATAATTTTCCTAGTAATTTCCCATAATCACATGCATTTTTATTAGCAATCATAAATGTTCAATAACCCCATTAATTTCATCATGGAAATAACAAGTCCACTACAATATTAACAATAGTAAACCAAGTTAACCAAACCATTAAATAACTTTCTAAATCTAAGTCCTCTCATGATCTCAAGGAAACAATAATTTAGAGATTAGCATTAGCCACCTTCCATCTTTATCATGCAAGTTCCATTAAATTTTTCCTAAATCAAGAGTGTAGACATGGGTTCAAATTCCATGGAAGCTATATCCTTAAACATGCATACTCAATCATGGAATAAGAATTTAACAAATTGCTAATCTACCTTGGAAGTGGGCTAGAGAAAATATTCTTGGCCTTTCCTTTGATTTCCTTGGTTTTCCCCTTGAGTTCTTCTTTACTTCCTCCTTCCTTGATCTCTCAATTCTCCCTTGATGCCTCACCTTCTTCCTCTCTTTTCTCCCTTCTTCTTTTCTTTCTCTCCTTTCCCTTATTTTCAAGTGTGGGGATTATGGTATGCCTCCCTCTCTTGTTTTCCTTTCATTTCTTTATTTTCCTTTTTGGGTTGCTTGCAAATTGGTTTTCCTTCTTTTACAAAATTCTACACCTATTAGATTGCTTGTTGCCTTAGTATTCCTTTTCTTGCAAGTTTACCTTTTCCCACTTCCACAAGCAACCTTAGTACATATATATTTTTTTAATTCTCTTCCCACTTTCCATTTCCCTTTCTTTCTTTTTTTTTTTAAGAAAAGTATGCACACTTTTGGATATGTATATATATATATTTGCATAAAGTGTACTTGCAAGTATACTTTGTCTTTGCTTGCACACTTAGTATTTCCCTTTCTTGCAAGTTTAGATTTGCCCATTCTTACAAGCAACTAACCTTTACAAGCAACCTTGGTATTTCTCTTTTTTTTTTTCTTTTTTTCTATTCTCTCTTTTCCTCCCTCATTCACATGACACTTACACACACCTATATATTTTTGTTGCATCTCATTTTGCTTCTTACTTGGTACTTAGGCTAGGTAAATAAAGAAATCAAAGAATTAATTCTAAGCACCAAATTTCCCTTCCTTAAAAATAATTCATCTAATTAATTAGCAAGCAAGTAATTCAAACTAATTAATTAAATAACACCATTAATTTAGGCTAATTAAATTATGGGGTGTTACATAAATTACTCTAATTTAACATATTTTTTACTGAAACGAAAGCCAAATGTGTATAGGAAAATTATCGGCTTAGGAAATTGTGCAATTGGACATAAGAAAGCGAAATTGATTACATAATGAACTAAAGTATTAATCTAATTGCCTAGCAAATTGATTAGGCTTAGATTCTGAGGATACGAGAAGTCTTGGATTGATTAGGAGCACAACGGAAACCTGGTAGGGTAAATTACGCTTCCCAAACTTTAGACTGATTTTGTGAATACCTAAACGATTTAAATTGATTGCATAGAAATACGTGCTACTTTTGATGGATATAATTGCATGCCTATGTGCTGGTATTGTCTATTGCATGTTAGAAGATTTGGCTATCGGATTTAGATGCCATAGGGACGAATTGACTTATGGTAGGGTACTTAACAGCCGATATGGGACGGCCGTTGAGTATTCCGAGTGCAGGGGATTTTATAAATGTTTTTTTTAACCTGATATAGCCTGCATTCGTTAGGGATTACCCGATAAACCAGGACGACCCTAAGAAAGGTTTAAGGAGTATAACGAGGGATAGCTTATACGGGGCAACGTTGTGATTTAGGCGTAATACCCTAGAACCCTAAGTACTAGTCGACCGTGTGCATGTGATTCTGAATAGACTGTATGAGAATGAGAATTGGTATATGTGCATATGATAAGGGATGCCCTAGATGTTAATTCTCACCCGGCCCTTGAGTGAGTGATTGGTGTTACGGATCACACTCACAATATAGGCGAGATTACGGGTGATTGGTGTTATGGATCACACCCAACGATAAGAGATGGATTTTATCCAGATGACATGCAACTAGATAGATTCAGATACGATAGCATAAGAATTATGGCCAATGTGTATTTAGAAACACCGGGCATGGGATTTGATTTAAATTGATTTGATTTTTTATTACAGATTTTATTGAAAATAAATTTTTATATTCATTGAATAATTATCTCAATTTCTGTGCTATTTTTATGACTTTAAAACATAAGGTATTCCATTGATTTTCGAAATGATCAGGGAAGTTATTTTCGGTGCTTGCACCGCTGAGCATTCGACTAATTTTTTAATAACTATTTACTGTAATTGCTCTATTGGGATTTAAATATCTCATAAAGTTGTTTGCTCAGATGAACAGGGACAGGGGCCTAGAAGATAGCTAGGCAAACATTTGATGATAAACATAAGTGAAGCTTAGCCCTAAGCTTGAATCTGATTGTGTATATATATATTATTGATGATTCTGTTGTTGAATTTATGTATTTACTGGTAGTTTATGGTTGTGGTTGGTTTTACCTGTTAGATTGAATTGTATTTGATGTATATTTTGGAATCAGATGACTGTTTATATTTGGATGACTTTCAAAATACAGAGGAAACTCTGTCGAATTTTTGGCAAGAAATTATAACTAAAATTTGGAAATTTGATGGATTACATGTGAATGTATGTATGCTTGATTTGTGGTTATTAGTTTTAATATTCTAGAGTTTATTGGGATGATTGCATATGTGATTAATGTAGCTACAGTCGATTTAGGGTTGAATAGAATCTGAATGGACGAAGGAACAGTCTATTTGGGTTACGCTCAACCAGTAGCGATCCCCTTATGTTCCTATATCGAGAAAAACTATTTTGAAAACCCATACGCTTTCGCTACTCAGATAAAGGATATTGTATTGTTGATTTGGGGTCGTTACACATAGCATATAATTTAGGAAGCGTGAACTACTATGGAAAATTTTTCCTTTCAAAATATGCATCGTTCGGGGCCATTACTGGTTGAGTGTAACCCAAATAGCCATCCCTATTCAAATTTCACTCAACTCCAAACCTGTATAGCTAATCTAATACCTCAAATCATCAAACCATATAGCCATCAATATACTCTGGAATACACATCTAAACTACCATTCATACATTACATTTGAGATACTAATTATAACATATACTTAATCATTTACCACAATAGTACATAAATATCTCCAACAACAAGTACACTGATTAATAAACATCATATTCAAGCCATTAAGCCATTTACAACTAATAAGATAAGCTACAACATAGTTTCTCAGTCCTTTGCAATTCTATGCAACAAACATATCCGTTTTAGGCTAATTCCTGGCACCATCACACCCTTGACTTCTTGAACACACAACTTAATGAGATTTGAATCCCAGTAGAATAATATACAAATTATTTTATTTCAAAACAACTAAGTGTTTAGCTATACCCCCATCCGAGTATAGAAAACCTCTGCCTAATCTCATTCACTAAATTAAACATGTGAATTGAAGCTTCATTTATCAAAAATCAATAAACATGAGAAATATAGTGGCTATTCAGAAATTATAAATAAAAAATCATTCACTCAGTTAAAGAGTATAAGTATTTATGAAAAATCATCATTTTTCAAATGCCTGCAGTCAAATTTTTATATCAATTGCGTAATGCTACTACGTTACTGCAAGGATTTCAGTTATCTGTACATATATGCATAAAATCATATAAATAAATTCACAATTTATTAGCTGCTATTTTTCAATCTCATTTTAAGATCACGGGAACCGTCCTCCCGGTGATTGTCACAGGACCATCCTCCTTATGACTGAGAACCTAATATCAATACAGGCCGTCTCCCATTATGTGCACATTACAAATAGGTCTCATTTCTCTATGCTGACTATAAGGCAATGTATACTTATAGGTGACTAATACTTAGGATTATAGGGCCTTATTCTTAAACCAATCCATTCCCCTATATAGACTCTCCTCCTTTACTCCTTATAGTCTTTCATAGGGGTATATTGGTTTAACGGGTAAACCCTAACATATACAGACCATTTCAGGGTTCAAAGAATGAAAGTTAAAAAATAAGTTTGAATATGGATACTTGACAACCGTCCCATACCAATTATCAAGTATCCATCCCAGGTTTCGTCTGCACTATAAGTATACAGTTCCAATATAGTCTAATCAAAACAAGCAGCAAAGAATTTTCAGATATATTTCAAACACAAGTAGCTCTTTTCTTATACTCATCTAATCCAGCACATATTTCCTAGTACATGTTCGCAAACACAATCATAGCAATCAATTCATAGTAAACATTCATCAAAATAAAAGGGGAGTGTAAATTAGTCTACCTTAAATCAAGATTTCCTTCACTTAACTTAAAATTCTTCTTCTTTTCCTCGAAAAAATTCTTCAAGCTACCTCTGTACATTTTTATAACCAACGTTCATAATTAAAACTTATTTTCAATGCCTAAAGACAATAAGTTTTCACTTTAGTCCCTCATTTATCCCGAAGTTGGTTTTTAACTATAAAATTATCCAATTCACTCTATGATGCTTCTAGGAGGCTAAATAAACTTAATTCACTAAAAAATTTAGAATGTACATGGTTTATGCTGCTTAAACAGACTATATCAGTCTTTTCAATTTAGTCCTTAAACTTGAAATTAAAACTTTTTCAACAATTTCCTTCCATTTTCATATTCCATACATTCATAAGAGTCCTAATTAAGCTAAGGATTATAGGAATGCATCCAATTTTGCAATTCCACTTCATACTAAGTTTTTCCAAACTTTGCAATTTAGTTTCTATTTACAAATTTATGATTTTCATCATTCTTATTTAATATAATCCTTCAATTCATCCTTATGGCATTATAGAAGCTAAAAATTGCAGAAAAAGTGATTAATTTGAAGTTTTTCAGTGTATACCAAAGATTTTAGAAATTTGCTGTTTAGTCCTTGCACTTTCCAAGGTTTTTTTCTGGTGATTGGCGGCGGCGATGGCGACGACTCAGGTCACCAGCAACTCAGGGATGTTGCTGGGCAGCTTAAGCACAGATCACCGGTGGTGAAATGGCACCAGAATGATTGGATCGAAGACGTCTTTGAAGTCGCGATGGGAAGAAGAAAGTGTCATTTTCTGGTGACTGTGGTGCTCTGGCGAGGCTCCTGGTGGCATCGACGGTGTCAAGTGGAGCTACTGCACCTTCTGACAGTGCGGTGGCCAGAGGTGCGACATTAATTATAATATATTTTATTATTTATTATTTATTTTAATTTTTAATTATTTTTATGCATTTTAATAGTAGTGTTAAGAGACATTATAATATTGAAATGTTTGTTTCTCTTTCCAATGTATAATATTAATTATACGTTTTCAGTTCGTATATGGACTCTTCATTCTTGACGAGGACATCCTTAATTTCTCATTCTTTTCACGTGACTGCAAAATCTTTTTAAAATATCCGTAAGTTTTTGGATGCATGCACATAATTTACTAATTAATTACACAATAAATTAATAAAAATGTATTAATATTTGTGTTTTAAATTAATGTAATTCATTAATATACTCATTTTAATAAATTTTTATTAATTTTTTACTAATTAATTTTACACTATATATACACGCTAAATATCTTTTATTTATGTTAATTAGCCACTATCCTAAATTTGGGGTCCTATTAATTGTTGCATGTGGCTACAAATTTTACCTAAAATTATTGACTTTTATTCACCATAAAATTTGATTGAAGACAAGCATTTATGAAAATGAAAAGTTTACACTTACCATATGAAAGGAAATATGGCCATATTTATTATCAAACATACTTTGTCACTTATGCTATCGAACTATGCCAACATGAAGCCATAAGTGGGTGGCATGTAAAAATAGGAATTGGATCCCCTACTGGGCACTCCCTGCTGGGCTTTTTAGCGGCGGTTTTATCCGTCGCTAAAGTGTGTTTTAATATTATTGCAACGAATATTATTGCTGCTATAACTTTTGTTTAAATAATTAATTTAACAAAAGTTATAGTGACAATAATATTTGTTGCAAAACACTTTAGCAACGGAAAAAACCGCTGCTAAAACGCCCAGCAGCGCCACCAAGGCCCAGCAGGGACACGCCCAGCAGGGAATCCGGACGCGTAAAAATAATAGTTGCAATTTAAAGAGAATAAGACATTGAGTGCGGAGTGATATGCAGATTAAAAAAATGTTGTAAGATATTTTGGATGTATTTAATATATGAGTTTTGAGTGTAATTAAATCATTTTTATAATTTTTATTTTGATCTTATTAGTAAAATTTATTTGTCGTCTTTTTTTTGTAGAGTAGGCTAAAGTCAAACTACATAAATTATTATATTTATAATTTCTAACATAATTATTATATTGTGTATTTATTCTATTATTAATCGTACATTTCCAACGTTAGTTTCTCAGCTAACAAACCTTCATGGCATGGTATATATTAGTAAACAACGAAGAAGACTACAACGCAAAATCTTCTTTCTCTTCTAGATTATCTTTAAGATGATTCAACTTTTATTTGCATGGTTAAAATAAATTTATTTCAAACTTATTGAATTATAAATTGTAACATAAAACATTTTATTGCATTTAATAGTGCATTTCTCCAAACAAACATTACATTTTGCTGACAAACAATGTTTTATTCAATGAGTTAATTAAAAGAAAGGGGATATACAAGTTAAAGAAGATTTTACAATGTGACACTACAAGAAAAAAGGAAATTAGAGACGGAAAAAATTTCTCAAACAATTTGAAGACATGACCTTTGGCATGAAGGCTTAATGAGCCGACCAGCACTCCACATTACACTTCATGTTATAGCGTTAAATATATAATAAACTTTTAAGCGCCAAATGCATTCCATTAAAATTTAGACATTGTGCGTTTCCATCTCCATTTTTGTCCGTGCGTGCTTGCTTTCATTGTTTACCACGCCTTGCCGTTCACCACACCGTGTGCTGTTTAGCCAGCCACTGCAATAGTATCTGTCTATCAAAGGGAACTGCCATCATTGCCTCGCTGGACGACGACTGAAGATGCCACAAACCGTGCCGTTGCTCTTCGTCTGCACGTCTGCGCAGACTGCTCCGTTTGGTTGAGAAAGGTGATTTTTCTATCCTCTTTTTCTTCTGATTTTTTTGTTCTTCTCACTGATGCTTGGTCGTTACTGTGCTCGATTGCATTTTCACCGGCAATGTAGAGATTTCTTTCCGCCTTGTTTTCCTTCGCTTTGGATTCTGTTGTGGCTAGGGCCTCTTTGTGTTTGTTTCAAGTAATTTAACAATGATTCTTATTTTGTTGAAGTAAATTATTGATTTTTTATTTTTGTCCAATACCTTATGGATTACTTTTTGGAATCTGTTGCTCTTTGTCTGCACTTTTTGGATTATTTCTACCAGCTTATATTGTGTGTGAATGTATGTATGTGTTATTGATGGTGAGTTCGGGATAATTAGTTCTTATTACAGTTAAAATAAGGTTACTTACACTTACATGCACTTTGCTTGAGATTGAATGACTGAGATATATTTGTGATGTAAAAAGATAAGAAATGAATCATTAATGTCATGTATATGTTACTGTTGTATCTATAATATTAATTAATTTGTATATAATATATAAAAGAAATTACAGTGTTATCAAAATTTAGACTTTATTGAATTTTTGTATCTTGTTCTCATATATAAAATTTTTTAGGTGTCCTATTGGTTTAGAAATAAAAAAAATAGCAAAACTGGAGATGACATATGCGTTAAGAGAAAAAATTATTTGTTTAAACTTCTCATTTAGGCTCTCTGACTTGAGTATTTCAATTATGTCAAAAGAAGAGAGGTCCATTTACAACCCAAACTAATACTCTGATGATGAAGAAATTCCCAATATATTTAGCAAGTATTTTAATTATAAGACGTCTCTTATATAGCTGTCTTACATAAAACACCACAAGACAAAAATAAAAACAAAAAACAAAAGATGTAAAGCATTTTCATAGTACATAATAAAAAAGTAGGGTCAATTAAAATTTTCCTTTTTAATTTGCTTGATTGATTTAGTAGAAGAAATTTGTGGAGTAAGCATTTCTGTCAGTCCAGTTGTTTGCATATCATTTGGTGAGACTCTCTTGGATGGCGTAATGTTATTGGTTAAGTGATGGTCAATATCATTTTAAAAAATTACATTAACTTCCTACAATAAAAAATATGTTAAAAGTGAGTAAAAGATGAGAAGATAATTTAAGTACTATAATATAAAATATATTATATCAGTAAATACAATAAATAAAAAACATACATTTAGAGAAATTCTTCTAGGTTCTTCATAATCACCAAAGTAGTTGTCATCTTGTCCATTATATTCCAGTAGTTGAGGTGAGTAATAATAATATTGAGTAGGAATTTAATAATTAAACTATAACCTGTATTACAAACAACTGACATGAACTTTTTAAGTATACACCTTACGATTGCATCTAATAAATTTTTGTTGTATAGGTTCAAAAAGATTTGCCTACGATTTTCATTGGAGAAAAATAATAACCTAGTATATATTTTCTAATTGTACAGACTGTCTGAATCAGTATAAATTAGCACTCAAAATGCGAACTGCCCATCTTGTTTAAGCTCACTAAATCCTGATTGTGAGGACTGGTATGTTTGGGTATATATTTTGAAACTTAAGGCTAGTAATTTCATCTTGTGCTCTGAATATAATAAAGACAATATAGCTTATTTGGAAATATAGCACATCATCCTTCTCATCTGTCGTTGAATGTATATAGAACGAATTACTTTCGATGTCTAGCAATGTATTTGAGATATTGATGACGTCTGATCCTGTAATTTTTTTCTTTTGCAGGGAAGCTAAAAAATTGACAAATGATACTCGTAAAAGTATGGCACTTTTTCGATCATTTACAGCAGGAGATTATGTTGCAGTCCAATGTCTCAGGTGATGCAAGATAGATGTTTACTTAAAAAGATCATTTTAGCTTTAGGTTCTCTTAAATGCTCGTCACTTATTTATGATATGTGACAGTTATATGCTGCACCTATTGGAAATAGTATCTGATGTAGATTTTCATCTAATGTAAACCATAAATTAAAAATGGCTGTCTGTGTGTTTATCTTTTATAATGTTTTTATTCTCTCAAATAATGTGTTATTTTACTGATTTATTGGCTCATTATCAATTTGTTTAAAGTGTTGCTTTATGGATAAAAAATATCATATTAAAAAAGTATTTTTTATTAAAAAAAAAGACTTTCATTGCGACTAAAGTCGCCACTAAAAATAAGAAATTTTTTATTTCAATATTAGCACACGACTAATGCTAATGGTTATTCACGAAGGAAGCTACTGAATAATGCAAGTTTACTAGAGAAACATCGTTCGCAATACAAACGATTACTCAGGAAAACTGAAAACCAAAAACAAATTCTTCCTTTCGAGTCGGAAGCTAACTCCACTATTAACCGCTCAATATTCTTCTATCATACGGATGCCTCCATCCTTCCACTATTTCAAGCCTTCTTCCTGTACTCTCTTCCGTAACTAACTCGTACGGTCTGGACACCTCATTACGCCACGTTGCATGCGCGAGTATTCGCTTTGAGCCTTTTAGATGTTGCTTTCTTTGCCGTTTTGATTCCGTATGCCCAGGCCACTGTCCAATTCATGTGATATTGTTGAGCCCATTCAGGTCGCTTCTTGATCCGTTTTCCTCGGTCTATTCTGTCTTCTTCTTCCCTGTTGCTTGCTTCTGCTTCTTCGATTGTTTCTGCTTCTCCGTTGCATGCTTAGTTTGTATCAGTCAACAACTAGTCACCCCTAAAGCACCATTACTAGCAACATAAGTTGTGATTAATTATTTTATGTATGACAGAAGTTGTCCGTGAATATAAGTTGTCTTCTATAATAAAGTTGTGACGACCCTTTAATTACTAAAAATGTCTAAAGTCACTGAAAATCAATTTTTTGTTTTTAACTTTTTTTTTCTCTTATCTTCTAATATCACATATTTTATTTTATATTTTATATTATATAATATAAAATATAAAATTTGTAAGACTAATAATCTTTAATATAAAGTAGTAATTAGAAAACTTCAGAATTATTATAATATATTATATACTTAACATTCACATATTTTTAATTTTGCATTTAGTAAATTTAAAGATAATAAATTAAGTATTAAAAAATTAATTAACTCTTTATGATTGTTCTATAACTTCTCACCATCTTTATTTTTTATCTCTTCTCTTCTCACCTTATATTATATATTTTATTTTATTTTTTATAATATATAATGTAAAATTTGTAAGACTAATAATTAAAAAAATTTAGAATCATTATAATATAGATATAAATATTGCCAACGGTACTAAAAAGAGTTTAATAATATTTTTTGAAATATTTTTATAAATAAATTAAATTACCTAACAAAACATAAATGATAACCTATGATATTGGATACTCTGCACTAGGCAAAGAATACAACAGGATGTGTTGACTACCTTGTCACTTATACTGCATGCGTACGTTTCCATAATTCCATTGCTTTGTGGTGGGTCTGAAACCTTATCCTTATCTTTGTATATCCACACGTGACACATATTTTAAATAAATTAAAGTAAATTAATAATTTATCCTAAAAAACATATTCTTTTAATTTAGTTTTTAAAAAATAAAATATTTTAATTTAATTTTTCAAAGTTTATTTTATTAATAAAATAGATAAAAAAAATAATTAGTATGCAGATGTAGTATTAAGTAATGTGCTAGTTAATTTTGGTCAATCCCAATGCACTACAGCAAAAAAATGATTAGCGATGGAATTAAATCTGTAGCAAATTTTCTCTGATCCGTTTCTAATAAAGAAATTTTGTTTTTTTTTTAGGTTATCTTAGTGCACTTAAATTTTTCAGTATCAATTTTGTATGTATTATTTCGCAAATATCTTACTTTTAACAATTGAAAAAAGAAGCTATGGGAAAGACACTATTATTGTTTGAAGTATTTTTACAATCCCACAAGATAAAGGATAATGAAAAATTTGTTGATAAGAGATCGATTAATGCATTTGTAATAATAATTTGTTCTTTTTCTTTAGCATGTAAAAATGATTTACATTGTGGTTTGAAATATGATTTCTAGTTTTGCATGTGAAACTAGAGTCCAAAGTTGATAGATACGACAATTCCCACGTTATGTTACTGGCAAAATGGTAGTAGATGATAACAATAGACTGGGTGGATACACACTAAAACGAAAAGATGATTGCTGCTGATTTTAAACAGAATAACAGAAATAAGAAAACAGAAACAAATTCTTCCTTTCAAGTCGGAAGCTAACTCCACTTTTTCTCTCAACATTCTTCGATGCCTTATGCCTTCCTTTCTCCACTATTTCTACACCCCGTCCTCTCCCCCATAACGAACTCGTACGGCTTCTAGAACCTGGACACCTCATCACCTTTCTCATTGTTCTTTTCTCGTGTTGCATCGCGTATCTTCTCGAACGTCTCTTTTTCCTTCTCCAATATTCTTCCCATTTGCATGTGATAGTCTCTAGCCCATTCTGGTCTCCTTCTGGCCCTTTTACCATGGCCCAATGTCTCTTCGTCTGCTATGTTGCATGGATCCTCTACTTTGTACGTCGATTCTCCCACGTCACGTTCTAGGTTCGTATCAAAAGTGGTCAAAATTTTTTATCTTTGTTATCTCATAATTTCTTTTGTTGATTTGGCTTATTTTTATGTGTGAATATTGAATTAAAAGTTATCTAAATTTATGCTTTGCTGTCTCGTGGGTTATGACATTGATTTGGCTAAAATGATGCCCCAAGTTGTCAAAATTTCTGGTCTTTGTTGTCTCATAATTTTTGGTGTTGATTTGACTTATTTTGATGAGAGAATGATGTAATATCCACATTTTCCCTATATTCGTCTATGCTTTAAATTCTAAAATTTAGCAAATTATGCCCCAAAATTTTAATAAACTTGCCCTAAAAAGAAAATGAGGAAAGGGATCAAAGTGAAAGAAAAAGTTTGTGACTAAAATGAAAAGAATAAAAGTTTTATAAAAAGACAAAATATAGTTATTACGTTTTCAAAATATCTCGTGCATTTATGATATGTCATTATGATACCGAAAAAATATCTAAAAATATAATAATTATGCTGATAAAATATCTAGAAGCCATTATGACTTCAAAAAAATATCTAGAGACAAAACAGACAATTTTTACCTAAGGGTAAAATGATAATTTCATTCATAGATAAAATAATAATTTTACCCCACAAGGGTAATATTGTCATTTTACTTAAAAAATTATGATAAAATTTTATAAGAATATTCTTTCAAATTTTTGAAATTTTTGCAAGCCGATAAAAGAGTGAAATAGTCTTTTTAACCAAAAAAGATAAAATAGTAATTTTATCTAAAGGGGCAAAATTGTCATCTTTTCCACAAGGTAAGATGGCCATAATTTTTGTAATTTCACTTACATAAAAAGGAGGCTTATATGTCCCAAAAAAAATTGAAAAAAAGAAAGAAAAAAAGAGGGATAACATGGTAAATTTTTAAAGAGGAACATAATGGCCATTTTAAATTTGTTAATAAAACCCATCTTCTTCCTCCTTCACATGGGCAGAATCGCGACGTAGAGAAAGGAGAAAGAGATGCCAGAACCGAGAGCAAGGGGAAGAGAAAGGAAGGAGAAAAATTTAAGGAAACTTCAAAGAAACATAATTTCTTTTGGCAAACCAAGGTAGCTAAGTAATTCTCCATCCTTAGTTTTGAGTTTTATGGAAGTTTCATGGTGTTTTCTATTTTCCCCAAATTCTTGAATAATAGTGATTTCTCTCTCTACCTCATTTTGAACTTGCAAACTAGTTGTAATGCATTTGTATGAGTGTTTGGAGGAATTTGTGTTGGTTGGAATGAATTATTAAGCTCTTTTGGATGAAAATACCATTTATGACTCACCTACCTCCATAATTGCTTCCATTGGGTTTTAATGGTTGTTAAGCTTGTTAATGATGTATCTTGAGTAATTTATGATGCTTAGAGGTTGGAATGATGATGAAAATGATCCATAGGAAGAGATGGGATTGATTTTGCAATTTTCCCCTTTTCTTTTTGAGCTTTGGCCGAGAACCCCTCAAAATGCCATGCAAGAAATTGTTAAACGAGGATTTTGGTAATTTGAAGTTAAAATCATATTGCAAAATGTCAAAAGAGAGAAGAATGAGTGAAAATTATATTTTTCTTCTTTTCCTTGTAGCTTTGGCAGAGAATCCTTCCACGAGTGGCAAAAGAAAATGGTTGTCAAATAAGTGTTGAGATGTCATAAAGTGGAATACATGATAACATTGTCAAAAGGAGAAAAGATGATAAAAATTTTCATTTTTCCTTTTCCCCCATGTCCTAGCCAAGATCCCCCCCCCCCAACCGCCTAATGACATTATGTGTTTTTGTAGAATAAGGATTGTGATGGTTTAAAGAAAAAGTAGCATTTTTCTTTTCCTCTTTGAGATGTTGACCGAGATATCTCTTTATAGTGACATAAAATGGATTAATATATGAGAATGACTATTTTATTCTTATAGAATTAAATGAAATAAGGAATAATTAAAATTGGATTTAATGCTTCTCTCTCCATTATGAATGAAGAATATAGGTGAAAATTTTGTCAACTAGTGGAAGGGAAAGTGTCATATAAATTAATAAAGAGAAATAAAGTGTCATGAAATATAACTAGGATTAAATAAGGTAAAACGTAAAATAAATGCAACACTTTGTAGATATATGCCATGTTTACCTTTCTCCCTTTTTATGGCCAAATTGATGCTTCTTTTCTCTTAAAGGAATTTAAACTTTATCATTCAATGAGAAAGAAGCTATGATGAATAATTGTTAACAAAGAAATTAAGAAGAAAAGATGGAATAATGAAATATATACTTTATGCATATCGTGATGGTACTAAGTGTGAAAGTGTGATAATTAAATGGTACCATTTATAGCATTAAAGTAAGACGATATTTATTCTATGACACCTAGGGGCATGACACTAAATTTTTTCCTTAAGGTGATTGAATTATGTTAATTATGGTACTAAAAGTTTTACCTAAGGGCATGACACTAAATTTTCTCCTAAGATGATTGAATTATGTTAATTATGGTACTAAAAGTTTTACCTAGGGGCATGATACTAAATCTTTTCCCTAAGGTGATTGAATTATGTTGATTATGGTGCTAAGGATTTCACCTAGGGGCATGGCACTAAAATTTTCTCCTAAAGTGATTATGGCACTAAAAGAATCCTTAAGGTGATGGTCCTAAAATGAAGGCATCAAAAGGTAAAAAGGGTGATTAAAATTATTCTTTGTTGATTTCTATTATAAATTGACTGGATGAAAAGGTGTAATTATTGTTATTATTTTAAATACTTAGTTTATGATGGAGACGTTTTAAATGTTAAATACCACACATACTTGTATAACTCATACATAGTTGCATTACATTTCTTTTGAGTTATAGAAATTATTTTCTTAAAGTAAAGGTAGAGACATTTTTTCATATCATTACGGTGGTACACACTAGATGTCTTATGAAATAAATGAGATTGCTTAACTACTAAGATAATATTCTCGTAAATGTATCTGGTGTGTATCAGATAACAAGATACATGGTTGAAGTTGATATAGTAATGGTGGAAGTACCATTTCTGGGCACATTTAATGTGTTCCAGGGTATATATATTTATAATAATAGTTATGGAGGACCATCCCCAATAGAACGGATGGAAAGTATGTATTTTTTAATATAATATTATGACTTAGATGATAGCCCATTTTATCCTAATTCTTATATATTTTAGAAATAGAATTGGGATGAACATTCTTTGGATGTATATAGTGGAATAGACATATATGTGAAAGTAGAATTTTGGAACAAGGGATTTGAGTGGCAGGATTATTGCTTCTTTACCCTTGAAGACTCAAAACACTACACATATCCTGAAATATATGTATAACATTATAAATATGGAACAAATGTGAATATAATATGGTTTTATCTACAACGTTGCAATTAAATATTATTATTTATTTAATCTTTTTCTATGTATTGTATGAATAAATTACCTAAGTAATGGAACCCAAGCCTAATCATTGGACACATTAAAATAAACATCTCAAATTTTTACTCCGGTAAATAACAAGGATTAAGAGTAATGATAACATATCAGTTTTATAGCTAGAGAATTTCTACTAAAATTAAAATATATTTATTAAGGAAATGGCTATGAAATTGGAGTGTTACAAATGAAGCCCAAAGTTTTGCTTGGAATACAATCTATTAGGCTGTTTGGTTTATCCATATGGTAGAAGTTGTTTGTGTGTTATGCATACACCAAATCTAAATTTCATCAACATTACAATTTATTTAATTACTTGGGATTAAAATTTTCAAACTATTTGGGAAAAAAAAGGAAAGAAAAATTTTGGTGGATCAACGATTGGATTAAAAAAAGGTAACAAAACTTATACCATATAATTATCATGAATTTGAGCACCACGCTTGTCAAGATAACTTATTTTTTAATGGTTTTGGGTGTTTTGTTTTTTTAATCCTCTAAATTATATAATATATAAAAATATAGAAAAGTAGAGAGTTATAAAAAACAAAAAAAGTTATGAAATAGAAACATGCATGATGCAAGATTGAGACAAGTTAGCTATGGATTGGATTCAATTTTCAAACCACATGTTCAGCAATTTCCTCCGTGTCAATTGAGTTATGTCATAGTACAATATGTTGAATTATATAGTTTGTCGAATTTACTGTTTCGAGTTTGTTGAAAATTGCCTTCAATTTTGTGATTTTATGTGGCTGTGGCTGTAAATATTAGCCATAAATTTTTACTAACTCTAAGCTAAAATTTGACTTTATGATAGCAATTTTACCATGGAAGTTGATAGTTATAGGGCTCCACTATTAAGATCATTGCGTGTTATTAAACAGTTTGAAGCTTTTAATTTTGTTGCACCATAATTTTTCTTTCTAAATTACACCAAATCTAAATTTCTTCTTTCTCAAGTTTGTTGCAGAAAGAGTGATGTAGTGGATCAGTGACTGTTTTGTTTTTGTTGATAAGAAATTGGTTAGCAACGTTGTTAGTGTCTAACTTTGATTTATTTTTTCTTTTAGCATGTAAAAATGTCATTTTTTATGAAAATTTTTATTGCTATCAATTTCAAATTATCCTAATGTTATATATTCATAGGCTGAATATAATAGGATCAAGTCAGCTATGTTGTCTTCCCGTGCTTCAACTGGTGACATGTCTTATGAGATTACTCCACCAGCAAAAGAAATTACTATCTAGTCGGAGGTTATAGGTAGAAAAAAATAAGAAGGTTGCATTTTTTGTGTAGGATCAGAGATACTATGAATTGGTAGAAGTTCAAGTGAGACATCTACAACACCTGAGTCATGGCTTCATCCTCTATTTAGAGAGGAGTTAGATCAGCTTAGCAAAAGCAACTGAGGATTGATTCTTATAATGAAGAGACAATTAATGCTGATAATTATCATGATTCCTTGAGCCTGTGATGATTGGTGATATTAATACTGATAATTATCATGATTCCTTGTTCCTTATCAAGCCCTATGATTCTGTCAAGAAATACTACAAGCTTGTCTCCTGTAATATTCTTGATGAGCATGACTGTTGAAAGGAAGAAAGACTAAACCTAGATGCATGCTCGTTGTTCAATTTACTTTCCAAGATGGTTATGATGATAATGCATGTGTGACACTAGGTAAACATAATAAAAGATAAATGCAGAATGTCGGTTTGTTTGTATTGCTTTTAAAAGTAAGGAAAAAATATTTTTTATATCTTTAAATTTTATTTTAATTTTTAATTTTGTTTTTTAAATTTTTTTTGAGTAATTATATTTTTAAAATTTTAAATTATAATTAATTTCGTCTTATGATCTAATAATATGACATTTAAAAATAAATCTTAAGAATATGAATAAAATTTTGATAATATGTAAATATTAAACAATAAATTTGCTGACAATTTCATTCATTGTAAAAGAGATGATGATAAGAGGAATTTTATTTTTTCTGTCTGTAACATCAGCGTCACGTAAAAATATTATAGAAGTTATCGTTTCATGATTCCAAAAAGATTGTCACTCTAGAGAGTAAAATTTGGTGTTACATATATATGAAAAGCTTGTGATTTAAGAATTCCCATCCATTAAATCATGCAAAGCTTCTCGCAATGCCAATGTCTTTTATTGATCCATGAATCTAATATTTCAAATAATAATAATAATAACTCTCCAAACAAAGCACTCTTAAGATACAATAAAAGTCGTCAAAGTTCTGTTATAACCTTGTCATTCCCTCATTACATGCTTTATTTTACTCATTGAGTTTTGATCTAAATTCTAGGGAAATGAGTCTTTGTCTAGGTCCAAAAAATTTTTCAGATATTTTTGTAAGTCAGAGAACAAAAGGATTAGTATTCACTACGGAAAGATTTATATAAAAAAAGAGGATAAAAAAATAAGTAACAATGCAAAAATAACTTATATATATACATGGAATATAATACAACTTATGTCAAGTAATATGGATAAATTACCTTAAATCATATAAATTTATAACATTAAAATTATATATAATTAAAATTTAACAAAATATTGATAAAAAATTAATTTCATGGACCAAATTAAAATTTTGTTAAATTATAAGGACTCAATTATATATTTTTAAAATTTAGAGACCTAATTAAAAAATAAGTAAAAATATAGAGACAACAAGAATAATGTAGTTTTTTTTATTCTTTTAAATTAAAAATGTTGGCTGAAATTAATTGTGACCACACTCACTCCGGCTGGCATATACTTTCTTTAGTTTTATTTATTTATTTATTTTGTCATTTCCCGAAATTGACACGTTTTTTTTTTCTCAAAACATATTTTTGGATTCATAGAAAAGACAAGTATTTGAGAATCTTTTGATTATTTGAAAATTTGTATAAAATACATGAATTTATTACTCTCCACATAAAATACTGGACTTTCTATATCAGAATTGATAAAATATAATTGATAAAAAGATATAGGTGGTCCCTTCATATGTAGTTAATTATCGATTTTTTTTCTGGCCAAACGTTAATTATTGATGTTGGAAAAAGACTTCTCAGTTGGAAATTAATGTGAGTGGTTTTGTTCTTATCAACAACAACAAAAATGGTTCATTAACGATGTTTATCATATACAAATATGCACGTCATTTCTTTTAATTTTTAAAATATAATATAAAATAATAATTATTATGACTTTAAAATAATAAAAATTTATTTAATTCACTTATCTCTTATAACTTTTTATTTTTTATTTTATATCTTTATATTTTATATTATAAAATATATTATTTTGTAAAATTAAATCTAAAGTTATTATAATATATATACATATATATATATGATAAACAAGATAATATTAGACCATTTTATAAAATAGAAAGATCAAATCAAAACTTTTATAAAATTAATGAAACTTAAAATGCATTAAAACCTTAAAAAAATTATTTAAAAACAAGATAATGGCCACCAAACTATCTCTAGAATATTAATTCCAGTAAAACATTATTTTATGCTTGAAAAGGTAAAAATATTATTAATTGGTCACGTGGACGTGGCTACTAGAAGTTGAAATTGTGGTGGACCGAAGAGGGTGACGCGTATGGATCTTTTAAACTGATGAAAAGAGGTGAAGTTTATAAAATAAGAGTCATAAAAAAAATAACACTTATAAAGACACACTGTTCAATTTATTTATTTATTTATCTCTTCCATGTTTCAAAAATTCTATCTCTCTCTTGTTTGATAGAATGATTTTTCAAGGGTGACAATAAGTCATGCATCATGGACCATTCAACTATCTTGTCGTTTGGCATTGAAGGTGAAGAATCCACGCTTCACAAAATTAATGCTACGTACTGGTCCTGCATATGTGGGGACTCAAGCTCAAATTTCATATTTAGTCATATATTCATGTCATATTTTCACACAAAATCCTTCAAAAAAATTAAAATATCTGAAGCATCTTTTAGTTGAATATGCTCTCTTCATGGTAGCTCTATAAATTGACCCTCCTAAGTCTCCATTATCATTAATTTACTCACACTTGAAACCAAATTAAATCAAAACAACAATGAAGATTGCAATGTTCTTCATGTTCTTTCTCTTTGCCTTCACCACCACCTCAGCCACTTTAGTATATGACTCAGCAGGTGCGCCGTTGAGAAATGGCGACGAATACTATTTGTCGCCGCGGGAGGCATATGGAGATGCCGTGACGGTGATTAAATCCGCCGCTAATCGGGAAGGAACAGCAAGTGAGTCATGTTGCTCACTGGCTGTGGTTAAATCTTCGTTGGCCAATAAATGGCCAACAGTTATCTCAACTCCATTAAATATTCTTCATATCTCTACACACAATCCTTTACTAATATCATTCTCTCATCTACCTCACAACTTATGCACAAACTTCTCCAATTGGGTTGTCATGAACTCAAAATCTGCAGGGTACCCTGTGATGGTTGGGAATACACATGAATTTCGTGATGCAATTGTGAAGGGTTGGTTCTTCATCCAACCCTACGAGTCTGAGTCTGAGTATTATTATTATAAACTTGTGTTTTGTCACGAAGGAAATGAGTGTGCAAACGTTGGGGTTCACATGGACAATCAGCAACGCAAGCTTGCCAGTACTGGTATTCAAGTTGGAAAAGGTTAGGGAAATGGAAAGCTTCACTTCCATGGTGGTGTGATTCATATCCATAAGAGAAGAGAAACACTTGGGATGTTGGGGATTGCGGTAAATTAATTTCTGCTTATTATTTTGATTTTCTTTTCGTAGATTGACTTGTATAAGATGTAATATAACAGATAAGTATTTTGTATTTTGAAATAATTATATAATAAATGTGTTTATTAATATTTATATTATAGTAGTTCTAATAAATTTTAAAAAAATTTAAAAAAACATGTATTTATATAATATTGCAAATATAAAAAGTTAGAGGAATACGTAATTATAATAATTAACAACTTTCAGTGAAAAGAAACTATATTTTAGCTATCTTTCCATAACAACTTAAATTTTTAGTAGAGTTAAACTTAGATACAATTTTATATTTCTTTATTATTAAGTTTTTTAATAAAAACAAAATATTTTAAAAACTTTTTTAAAAATTAATTATGAGAATGATAAATTATATAAATCTCTCACATACTAATTTTTTTATTAAAAAATTTTATAATAAAAGTATACCCAAATTTTTTAAAAAGAAGTATTGGACAAGACGTGTAGTTTTAACAATAAAATTATTTTTAAAAAAAATGTAGATTCTTTGTTATTAATAAATAAATAATATTATTCATATTATTATATTTTATTTTAAAGTCTTTACGTTTTTAATTTTAAAATAATATATTATACTAATGGGTTTAATTTGTACCAAAGCGCATGTTAATTTTTTTTAAATATAAGAAAGAAGTTGTTGGGAAATATTCTAGACCTAAGACATAAAATTAAACCCTCTTTTTTCAAGTAAAACATATTTGCTTACACTTGATTCTTCTATCTCACTCTCTCAAGCACTCTGTCTCTCCCTCATTTCTTTTCCTTATTTATCATATTTGACTTTACCCATCAAAATTCACAATGGGGACTCCAACTCTATTGTAACTCTGATCCTTCGTGCCTTATAAATCCAAACATTACCAAAGCTCATCAAAACCTCATTTGAAGACTAATCAAGATAAATAACCTCAGTGGAAGTTACCCAACTTAATTTCTCGTAATTTCTTCTCTAATAACTTTTCATTCTATAATTCATAACTTTTTTATATATAATATAGTTGGAGAGAACAAAATAATGTAAAGTTTAAAATTAAACAATGTAGTATAAATTAATTAATAAATAAAATAAATATAAAGATAATATTTGAAAATTTCAATTATGAATCAAAAATTTAAATTTAAATATGTTCCTTTTATTAGTAGAAAATATAATCAAAATTATTTTTTATTTCAAATTAAAACAATTTAAAAAATTATCAAGTACTAGAAAAGTGACGAAGCCAGCTAGTGTGTCTGCCAATAATGCAGAGGAAAGGACAAAAACGTGTTGTTCGTGATTCAATTTACCAACTATAGATTGGATGGCAAGTATGTGGCTAGCATTTATCTGTGATTTTAAAATTTTTTTAATTCGGTTGAGCCCAAAAATTTTAAACTATAAAAATTAATTATAATCTTTAAAATTATAAAAACTAAATTAAATTTAAGACTATAAGTCAGATATAATTTTTTATTAAGAATTAATTTATTATGGAGTTCTCTAATAATGTTATATGTGTAAAAATATTTTACAGTTATTTAACATTATATGATTGAAATTTTTTATGTATTATATGACCATGGATGAGGTTAATTGCAATAAAGCAATGAGAGGTGGCAGGGAGGGTCCTAACATTTCTCATGTTATGTTTGGTGATGATTTGCGTCGCTCCGGTGAGGCTAATGTTAGTCAAATCCCATGTATGCTTAGGTGCTTACTATATTAGGTTTCAGATAATGCAGTGTTTAAAACTGTTCACGAGGAGGTTAAATAAATAAATTACAATCTATTCGGTATATATATACTATGATTGAATTGACCCAAAGTAAAATATAAAAAAAGTAATGAAAATTAAGCAAAATTTTCTGAAGTAATTATAGGATTTTATTTATTTTGAAATGATGTTTTGTAATAGGAGTTTTTAGAAAAATGTTATGAGTAATATTGAGTGTGTGTGGCCATAATACATATAGTTAATTTTTTGTTTAGTTATTTTTTCAATAATTAAAAGATTACTTATACCACCATTAAAAGACAATTTTATTTTTTAAAAAATATAAAAATATATTGTACAATCATATTCTTCAAAATATAAAATTTAAAATCAAGTTTTTAAATTACTATTTGGTATAAAATATAATAAAGTAATTGGTTTAGAAAAATATGAAAAACAAAGAGGAGATAAAATAAATAACAATGTAAAAATAACTTACATATATGAAATAAAATATAATTTATATTTGGTAATATGAGTAAACTGATTAAAATTAAATAAATTCATAATGTTTAGATTGTATATTGTAATAATCCCTTAATTATAATTAAATAATTTGGAAAAATTTTATTGGAAAGTTTGAAATGTTGAAAAGTGATTCAATGAATTTTTCTGAGCTCATAGCTTAAATTTGGAAATTTTTTGGAATAAAATTATATCTGATAGATAAATTTTTATCTACCTTAAAAAACTTAGCAGATAATTTTGG
The DNA here is from genome assembly GCA_031216115.1 of Senna siamea. Classification (NCBI taxonomy): domain Eukaryota; kingdom Viridiplantae; phylum Streptophyta; class Magnoliopsida; order Fabales; family Fabaceae; genus Senna; species Senna siamea. The sequence continues at coordinate 30,470,473 of CM062354.1, read as the reverse complement.
AAGGCTTACGATAGTTTAAAAATTTCTAAATTTCTTTCATATCATCCTAAACTCTTGTCTAGATCAGAAAATGCATCCGAAATTTATCTAGGGCAAAGTGAGAAAAGACCAAAATACCCTTAGAAACTTTAAAACCCACAATTTCCTTATTTCCTTCCAATTTTCCTTTCTTCTCTCCCTCTTTCACGCTCAGCTCCTCCTTTCCGCCTTCACCATCGCGTGATGTTGTTTGTCCACCAAAATGCCGCGCGTCACCCCCCCCACTGTGCCAGAGAAGCTTGCCGGAGTGTGCTGCGCCCCGTCGCCACCTCTCGTGCAGCTTCTGGCCACTGTAGAGGCCAAAAATGGAACCGTTTATCTGCGGCTTCCCTTCTTCGATCAGGTCAATTTTGCAGATTAGACCGCCTTGATGTCGGTGCTGAGCTGCCTAACAACACCGCAGCCGCGGTGACCTTTGTCGAACCTCCCACCACTGCCGGTCGTTGGAAAATGCCACAAAAGGTTCAAGGACTAAACTGTAATTTTTTAAAAGTTGTGGTATACATTGAAATACTTTGAATTAATTGCTTTTTCTACAATTTCTAGCCTCTATAATGCTATTAGGAATGAATTTAAGGGATAGATTGAAGAAAAATGGTGGAAACTATAAATTGGAAAATAGGGACTAAATTGTAAATTTTGAAAAAGTTTGGCATGAAGTAGAATTTCAGAAATTGATGCATCCCTATAATCCTCAGCTTAATTAGTACTCCTATGAATATATGGAATTGGAAAATGGAAGAAAATTATTGAAAAAGTTTCAATTGAATATTTAGGGACTAAATTTTAACTTTTAGAAATTTTGGTATATGGACTGAAATGCAATGAGTGTTGGTATTTTCTATAATATTGAGTTACATGGAAGCCCTCATATAAATTTGGAAATTTTTTTATGACTTTAAGGACTATTTTCAAGTTAGAAAAGTTTTAGGAACTAAATTGAAAAGGTTGTTATCTTTTTGTTCAATAAGAGAAATTCATGTAATTCTGAAATTCTGTATTGGATTAAGTTTATTTAGCCTTCCAACAGTGTCTTAAAAGAAATTTGAGGGTTATATAGCCAGATGTTAAGTTTGAAGAGAATTAAGAATTTAATTCCAATAGAATTATATTTGAAAAGAATTAGTGTGAGAAATTGAAACATTGCTTTCAAAATTGATAGAAGTGGTTTATAGAATCAAGCAAAAAGAAAGAAGGGAAGAATCCTGATTCAAGAAGAAGAAATCATGGTTAAGGTAGAGTTATCTACACTCCCCTATTTAGAAACGATATTTTGAACTACTTGATTTAAATGAAATTTATTTTGTGAAACGAGAAATGTGTGATAAAATTGATTTGAGAAATGTAAAGTTTTCATATGAGTATAAAGATATTACTTGTGTATATTTGAAAGGTATAATATAAACTTTTTGTTGCTTGATGTGAGTTGGCTATTGAGTTATATACTCATAGGGATGGACTAAATTTAGGGTAAACATTGAGTGGCTGGTACAAGACAATCATTTAGTGTTCCTTATGCAGACTTCTTTATAAAATTTATCTATTTTCCTCTTAAATGATCTGCATTTGTTAGAGGGTACTCTTTAAACCAAGACAACCCTAGGAAAGACTTAAAGAGTAACGGGTGGATGGTCTATACTAGGATGATGTTTTAGTTTAAGTGTAAGACTATATAACCCTGAATATTAGTCAACTATGTGTATATATTTATTGTATAGTCAAAAAAAAAGGCTAAGATTGATCTTTGTTGACCCATAAATTGAGGGGAAAGATGGAATAGTTAAATACTTACTTTATACATATTATAATAGTATGAAAATGTGAAAGTATGATATTTAAATTGATTTTTGAAAATACTAAACTAAACAAGGTAGTTGATGGTACTAAAGTCTAAGGTTTATATGTTATGATTAAAGAAAATGGCATGAGAATGTAAATGCCAAATGTTAATGTGAGTTTGATGGTCTCAAATGATGATATGGTTGATATTATATTATGACTGGGATGATGTTGAGAAGGATAATGTTATATAGTAATGATATTGAATGACACCTAGGGGCACGACACTAATTTTTTCCCTTAATGTGGTTGAATTATGTTGATTATGGCACTAAAGATGACTCCGATGGGCATGATCCTAAATTTACCCCATATGGTGATCTGACTATAGTACCAAATGGCACTAAATGAACACCTAAGGGAAGAAATGATACTAAAATATCTCTTATGGTGAAGTGTACCAAATGGCACTAAATGAATACCTAAGGAATGAAATGGTACTAAATTGTCCCTTATGGTAATGACACTAAAGGAACACTTAAGGGATGAATGGCACTAAGTATTCCCTAAGGTGAGAGACACTAAGTGGCGGCTTAAAAAGGTAAAAGGGTGATTGAAAGCATTTTTGTTTATTTTGGTTGTAAGTTGGCCGCATGAAAGAGGGACTAGTTATGGTTATTAGTTTCAATGCTGAATTTATGATGGAAATGTTATATACCCCACATCCAGATAACAGCATGCAATAAGATATTTGATTTGTGTAATATGAGATATATGCATATTATTTTCTAGGAATATGCAAGATTATATACTTATGTATGAACATGGAATTTGTTATGAAAAAAGAACTTACAGGCATTATTGAAATGATGTTTTAATCAGTGAAATGACACTATACTCTTATGAATTTATATAATTTCTCATAAATGTTAAATTGAAAGCATTTTGTAGTTCACATGTGTGTTAAAAATATTTTGGGGAGATGTTTTCTATGTCCAAGGCATAGTTGAACTTTCAACTATTTTATAAATGTTTAAATTGTAAATTACTCTATTGGAATTCTTATATCTCATTAAGTTGATTGTTCAAATGATCAGGGCCATGATGGTGCTAGAAATTAGCTTGGGTTTGGATGTATGTTAGAATTGCAGGATTTTGGAATATGCTGAATGATGTGTAAGGCAACATGAAGGATTTAGCTATGGATCTTAAAATATTATTTTTAAATGGCATGAAGGCCATAAGTTTGTATTTAAATAGTTGTATAATTTATGTTGTAGACTTTTGATTGTTTGATGAATAGTTTAGGTTGTTGTACAACTAAAGAAATGTCATATTTTTGAGAAAAACTCTACCAAATTTTTGGTAAGGTTCTTGATGATAATGAAAATTTTAAATATTTGAAAATATTTATGTTAATGAACAAATGATTTAGATTTTTTTTTATATTCCAGAGTAGGAATATATATTGGTGTGAATTAAGGTATTAGGTACGCTGCGCAAGAGAAGGGATTGAGTGGGAACTTGAATGGGATACCCTATTTGGATTACACTCAACCAGTAACGACTCATTTGGTTCCCAATAAAAAAAAGAAAAGAGAATTTTAAGAGAATTTCACTTTTCAATTACTTTTTTTTTTCTAATATTACATATAAAATTAAGAGAGTCGTTACATATATAATTAACATATCATCAAAATTTATTCAAAAATTTAGACAATATAAATAATTGTGTGAAATTATAAATACTATATAAATAAGTTAATCCTTATTTTACGTTAATTATCTTTATTATTATATTAAAAAACAATAAAATTTATAGTTAATGAGTTACTGAGGGGTTGAGTTTGACCCTCATCATGAATTATCTATAAATAATTAATTGAGTCATTAATAACCTACCCTCATTTGACACAACCCACTCATTTTGCCACCAAGTTTAAAAATGCCATATTTATTTGTAAAAGGATAAGGATGAAGCAAAAATTACTTGGGTTTGTTTGTATTGCTCTGAAAAGTAAATATCTACATTTCTCTAATTAACTGTCAACTGAAGTAGGAGTTACATGCTAATGCTATAATTAATGAACAAAAACGGACATGTACCTACGTTGTGTGTGACAACTTTAGCTAAAACTTAAATAGCTTTACGACTCTTTTTATACAATTCCTCATGACATGTCAATTTTTTATTGAAAAAAATTTGAATTTGAATTTGAATTTATATTTTTATTACCAAATTTTTAAATCAAATATTAATAGGTGAATAATTTTTTAAAATTTTGAACAAAATCTATTTATCAAGATTTGAATTTGACGTGTGATGGCTAGAATGAGACATGCGTAAATTTGATTTTTTTTTTTTTTTACGGCAAAGTGACAATTTCATTTATTATCACATCTCTATTTATTTTTTTATTGTTTTAAATTAAAAATGTTGGCTAAAATTAATTGTGACCACACTCACTCCAGCTGGCATATAGTTTCCTTAGTTTTATTTATTTATTTTGTTATTTTCTCAAGGTGACACTTTTTTTTTTTGTCAAAACATTTTTTTGGATCATAGCAAAGACAAGTATTATTTGAGAATATTTTGAAAATTTGTATAAAATACCTTAATTTATTACTATCCACATAAAATACTGGACTTTCTATATCAGAATTAATAGACCATATATAATTGATATAAAATACATCAATTTATTACGATCGACATAAAATACTGAAAACGATGGAGATGCAGCCGTAATGGCGCGGCAGATAGACAATGGGTTGTCGATTTTGATGACTTGTATATATTAAAAGCTCATTTTAGTCTTTACATATGACATTTTTTTTTTAATTTAGTGCTTTATATATTAAATAGTTAATAATGTGGTCCCCTCATAGCCGTAAGTCTAAATTATTAATGAAATTAATGATACGACGATTAAATGTTGAGTTTGCGGATTGATAATGATAGGGTGTTATGGAGGGATAAGAGATGGTTGGATTTTGGTTTAATCTCCAGCTTAAGACTCTCAGCAGAATAATTTTAAGAGAAGAAAATAAAGATAATATAATAAAATAATATATGCAAATTAGACATTTTAATATGGTTATGATTTTAAGTGATCTTAATGCAGTTGACAAGAAAAATCCATTTTTCTTAAAGAACTAGACTTAACTAGACTTATATTATTAACTATACTTATATTATTGTTATTATATTCTCCAATAAAAATAAAATATTTATAAAAAATCCAGTTAGTGATAAATTGAAAAAATAATTTACATAATTTTTATTAAAAAATTTAATGATAAAGATATTATTTAAATGAAAGGAAATGACAAAGACAATGGATTCTTCTCTAATCTTGTGAATTGTCATGAATGGCTACGGCCAGAATTTAATTTTTAAAAATAGAAAAATAAAAAAACCTGATTGAATTGTAATTTTTGACTAAAAATAAAAAAAGACCATGTTTTTAGAATGAAAAATATAAAACAATTAAAAACTATTTTTAACTTTATTTTTTAAAATATAAAAATAAATATTTTTATTAATAACATATAGATAATTATATGAAAACAATATTCATAAAAATTCTAGATCTAATTTTATAGAATAATTTAAAAAAATAAAAAAACAAGTTGATCTTTGAACAAACCCTATGTCTTAATTTCTCATTCTTTTCACGTGACTCAACAATCTTTTTAAAATATCCATGAGTTTTTGGATGCATGCATATAATATATAATAATTAATTACACAGTATAAATTAATAAAAAATTATTAAAATTTTTTTTTTAATTCTTGTGATTCATTAATATACTCATTTTAATAAAATTTTTATATTTTTTACTAATTCATTTTATATTATATATATATGCTAAATATCTTTAAATTATGCTCATTAGTCACTATTCTAAATTTGTGGTCCTATTTCTCACTTAACAAAATTCTCTCCGGCAGTATAGTTGTAAACAACGAAGAAGATCACAATGCAAAATCTTCTTTCTGAGAATTCAACTTTCGCATGGTTAAATTATATTTATTGTAAACAAAATGAATTATAAATTAAAACATAAAAAATTAAAGTGCATTTAATTAATAGTGAAATTTTCTCCAAATAAATATTATTTTTCACGGACAAACAATGTTTCTATTCTCTTTGAGTTAATAATAATAAATAAAAAAAAGGGATATACAAGTTAAAGAAAGACTTTACAATATGTCTATAAAATAAGGTTACTAATATTTTCGGTTTTTAAATTTTTATAAAAAAAATCCATAAATCCACTACCACTCATTCATTTATCTCCTTTATAAAGTTTGAAGATGCCATATTCATTTGTAAAAGGATAAGGATGAAGCAAAAATGTGGCCCCATGACATACCCTCTGAGTTAATTAAAAAAAAAAGGGGGGCGGGGGCGGATATACAAGAAAGATTTCAGAGCATTAATATATATATATATATATATATATATATATATATTCTATTAAAAAATGTTTAATAACAATTTTTATTTTTTGAAAAATTTTAAGATATAATTAGGAAATACAGTTAAATAATATATTTTTTCGTAAAATAAATTAACTTACCCAAAAAAACATAAATGATAACCTATGATATTGGGCCTATGTACTATGTGACTTATATTTTAAATAAATTAATAATTTAGTCAAAAATATATATCTTCTTTTAATTTAATTTAGTTGTTGAAAGTAAAAATCTCAATTTAATTTTTTATAAATCAATTTTTAATCAATTTAATTTTTATTTAATAAAATAGATGACAAGTTAACTAACACAGTGATGTAGCACTAAGCAACATACTAGTTCCAGTAACTAAAGAATAGATTGATATTTCAAAGATTAAATTAATAAATTTTTTTCTTTAAGGGTCAAATTAAAAAAAAATTGTCTTTTAGCTAGAAACGAAACTAAGTGAATGTGTATATTTCAAAAATTAAATAAATAGTTTATCAACAAATTATCATTTGTAAATGATCTATAAGTGTTGAAAGAAATTTAAAAAAAAAGTTTCCTTACAAATATAGATTTTTAAATTTGATCAGAAAAATTAAATCAATATTTTTCTGAAATTTAGTTAAATTATACTTATAATTTTTTTAGTTTAAAAACTTGAACTTATCTCTCTTTCAACTTATTTTCTATCAATTAAAAAAAATTTGTGCAAAATGAAACTTTGATTTTTTTTTTAATATAAAAATAAGTCTAATTAAATTTACAATAAATTTTAATGCGAAACACTTAATGTAACAATAAAAAAAATTAATTTTTTTTATTTTTAAAATAACATATATAGTTAATATAATACGTTAATATTATTAAAAAATAAATTAAAAATATATTTAATTTATATAATATTGTATCGAACTTTAAAGGTGCTGATCATAATTTTTGAAACTTAAAGAAAAATGCAATTTTCACTAAGAGTGAAAGGAGGTTAGTCTAATTTACTTTTTAAATTTTTAACATTAAAAAATAAATCTTTTAATTTGTATATTTATAAATGATTTTACAATCCACTCGTTCATTTCTCTCCCTTATAAGTTTAAAGATGCCATATTTATTTGTAAAAGGATAACGATGAAGCAAAGTGTAGCCCCATGATATCAAGGTAAATATGTAAAAGAAATATTTATTATTAGAAATTTCTATGTATACAATTTTTTTTATTTTTAAAATATAATATAAAATAATATGTAATTATAATATTTTAAAAAATAATTAATTTAACAATAAAAAGTTATTAATTCTTTATTATTCTGTTCTAATTTTTTGTTCTTTTTTACTTTTTCACTTTCCTCTCTTTTTATTACATATATAATTTATTTTTTAATATAAGTCTCAAACATTATGCTTGTCTTGACATATATATATATATATATGCACGTGACATATATTTTAAATAAATTAAATTAAATTAATAATATAGTTAAAAATCATGCTTATTTTTAAATTTAGTCACTAAAAATAAAAATATTTGAATTTAATCTTTATTAAAAGATCAATTTGTAATTAATTTGGTCCTTTAATTAATAAAATAAATAAAAAGTTAAATGTAACATTGATTTAGCACTAAGCAATACATGCTAATCAAAGTATCTATTATCATTGAATACTCACAAATTTTACTCATCCAATTTGAGTCTATGTGCCAAAGAAATTAGTTTGTGTCTAGGTCCAAAAATTTTTCAGGGATTTTTATAGGTTCGAGTAAGATATTCATCCCAAACTTAAACTCGTTGCATATAGTATATATTAAAATATTTATTTTATATTACATATATTAATATATAATATATAAATTTATTATAATATAATAAATATTAATTATTTTTCACTACAAACATTTTACTTCATCTGCAATGTTAAAAAAGCGTTGCCTGTACTTTTAGCAACGATTTTACAATGCTTTAAGGCATTGCATTTATTGCTCTTGCGAATTTAAACTGTTGCATGGCAATTTTTAGACAACATTTTTCAATGGTTGCAATGTGATAAGTTTTCGTATTTGCAATTCATTACACAATTTTTTCCTTTTAGCATTTTAAATGCACTATTTTGTATAATAATTTTTTTCATGTATTAATTAATCTATTCTAACATCTAATAACAAAATAAATGTACATAATAAGATAAAAAAAATTTTATTGATTTAATTTAAACAGAACATTGTTCACCATAAATATTATTTGACATTTGTATCAAACATAGTACTAAATATCCAATATCAATTTATTAACACAAATTACATTAGCACATAGGTGACAAAATTCAAAATAAATCCCAACTATTAATGGGCTGAATATGTTTCAGCTACTACATATCTCTTGTGCTTTTATTGGCTACAAAATGAGGCAAAAATTCAATCAGAGAAGACAAATTACTAAAAGTATTTATTTAAAGTGATACTAACAACATAAAACCATATCATTGAATTATTGAAATAGATATAGGAAAGCTATGCACATAAAAAAGTATGAAAATATAGACATCCTTTGCTTTCCCATTCCGTATATACAAGGAACTATAATGAAGAAACAAAGAATAGGCAAGTGTAAATGAAAACATAATAAATAAAAAATTTCCAAAGAGGAAAATGCTTATTAAAAAAAGAGATCTCTACACCACAGTAGCTTTAGGAAAATTTTGGTGTTTGTAAGAAACTAAATAAAATATAAATATAACACCTTATGAATCTAAAACGTAACCATAACTGAATATAAAGGAAATATATTAATATTGCTATTATTTTCATTCCTTGGAATTAACTCCTCACCTTGTGAATTTACTGGTATACTTGATAGTGATTTGTACTCATCTGGACTCTAAACGAAGCATATGTAATATTAAGTAAATACAATACAGTGATGAACATTACAAAAATAAAAGTGAAAGCTATTCAAATATAATAATTCACTGCCACACAGTTCACCAACCTGCTTTCATTCACCATCATATCACAAGTAACCACTTCTAGCATGTCTTGCAGCAAGAGCACCATTATCTCGCTTGGATGGATTTGCTTTTTTCTGTAATATAAAACAATTAAAGGAAATAATCTTTTAAGAAGTGTAAGATATCTATGAGCAGAAGCGAGAGAGAACAAGAGAGAAAGAAATGAAAGATGAATTTAGATCATGATCATATTATTACATTTGAGTCTATATTTATACAGGTAGAGTTATGCATAAAGGATCACCAGAGGACTCTAACAAACTAACTATCACACTAACTGATAACTAATGCTAGCTGAACATTAACCAACTTGCTCAGTAATGCTATCATCCTCCCTCAAACCCAGAGATACTAAATTAGCAATTCTGAGTTTGTCACAAAAATCCAAGAACATCTTACTAGAAAAACCCTTAGTAAGTATGTTAGCAACCTGTTCCATTGTAGGAACATGAAACACTTCAATTTTCTTGTTTGCTACCTTCTCTCGTACAAAATGTAAATCAAGCTCAACAAGCTTGGACCGAGAGTGCAAAATAGGATTAGCAGAAAGCATTATAGAACTTAAGTTGTCATAGTAAACTCGAGGAACAGATGGAATTGTGTAATATCTGCATTTTTTAAAATCTCCAAGGATGTTTTTGATGTTAAACTTTTGTGATTTTTGACTAAAGATTTGACTAAAACCTCCCTGAAAATTTTAAAAAAGGGAAAAAGGGAATAAAACAGTCAAATTTTAACTAGGGGCAAAATGATAATTTTTCCCAAATGGTAAAATTGTAATTTTACCTAAGGAATAAGATTATTATTTTAGTTAAGAAAATTGGAGAAAATTTTCTTTTTCTCAAAATTTTGAAGCAAGAGAAGGGTAAAACGATCATTTTAACTAAAAAGGGCAAAATGGTAATTTTATCCCAAAGGGTAAAATTGTCATTTTTTTCACAAAAATAGGATGACCATTTTATTCCATATATTTCATAATTTTTTTTACCCAATTAGGAGACCTCTATGTCCAAAAAGAATGAAAAAAAGAAAGAAGAGACAAGAAAAATGAAGGGAAGAAAGGTAAATTTACAAAAGGGACACATTGGGTATTTTAAATTTGTGTTTAAAAGTCTTCTTCCTCCTTCTTTCTCAGCAAAATGCAGCACACAAGAGGAGAAACTCAGCCATACAAAGAAGACGCAGGGGACGGAAGAGGAAGAAGGAAATTTTCATAAAACTTGAAGAAAACATCATTTGCATTGGAAAAGCAAGGTAGTTAAGCAACTTTCTAGCATTTATTCTTGGTTTCATGGTGATTTTCATGGAGTTTATCAATTATCTTCAAGATGATGAACAGTAACAAATTTTCTCTCCACTCCATTTTAAGCTTGAAACCTTGTTGCAATGCATTTATATGAGTGAATATGTGAATTTGTGTTAGTTGTAAGGTATGATTGAGCTTGTTTCATGGGATTTATAATTATGTTACATCCACCGACAGTAATATTTTCTTGATGATGAATGATGATTAAGTTGCCAATGGTGTGTTCTAAATATAGTATGATATTATGGTGTTGGATGTAAGAAAAATGATGAAACAACTCTTGAAGAGGAAGAAAGGAATTGAAAATGCATTCTCTCCTGTTTGCTGGAAAATTGGCCAAGATATCACTGCTGTAAGTTGCTATAGGTTGCTGTTTTATGCTGTAAAATGCTGCTGTGGGTTGCTGTAAAACTGTTATGTGCTGTAAAATGCTGCTGTAAGTTACTGTAGGTTGTTGTAAAACTGTTTTGGTACTGTAAAATGCTGCTGTAAGTTACTGTAAAACTGTTTTGTACTGTAAAATGCTGCTGTAAGTTGCTGTATGTTGCTGTAAAACTGTATGTGCTGTAATATACTGCTGTAAGTTGTTGTGAAATGCTGTAAAACTGTAAATCGCTGTAAAATTCTGCTGTAAGTTACTGTAGAATGCTGCAAAATGTTGCAAAATGAGTGTTAAATAAATGGGCAGCATTAAAATCATGATGGCCCAATGATTTCCTTGAATTGGTATGAAAAGAATATTTGAAGAAAAAATTAAGAAGGGTGAAATAAATGTTATATTTTGTATGAATATGCCTGAGTTGCTTTTCTCCCTTCCTAAGGCTGAATGAATTTATCTCTTCTTTTAAGAAGAATTCAAGTTCCATCATTTAATGGAAAAGAAGCTATGATTAATAAATTTTGATAGAAAATTTAAAGAGAAAGGATAAAATAATGAAATGTGTACTTGATGCAATTTGTGTTGTCACAAAAATATGATATTTAAATAGATAGCTTGTAGATGCTAAAATGAATGGCACCATTTATGGCATTAAAGTTTGATGAATATATATATGTATTGATTGATGCTAATGGCATGAGAATGTAAATGCCAAATTTATGTGGTGTGTTTAATGGTCCTAAATGACGTTGTGGTAATGTTATATTGTGATAATGTGGATTATGGCACTAAATGAACACCTAAGGGAGGAATGGCACTGAAATACCCCTTATGGTGAAGTGGTATCAAATGGCACTAAATGAATACCTAAGGGATGAAACGGTACTAAAATATCCCTTATGGTAATGGCACTAAAGGACACACCTAAGGGATAAATGCACTAAAAGAATCCCTGAGGTGAAAGGCACTAGGTGATGGCTTCAAAAAGTCAAGAAATGATTGAGATGTATTCCTTGTGAATGAGTTGCTATAAATTAATTTTTATTGATTTATATTTTAATTATAAATTATAGTTTAATTGCTAAAATGACTGGATGCTACATAAGTTCATATAATTCATTCATATTTACATTGCATAAATTTAAAGAAGAAATGTTTTTCCGTAGTAATACGGTGGTACGTGTTAGATGTTTTATGAAATTAAGAAAATTGTTTAACTACTGAGATAATATTCTCATGATTATATATGACATGTATCAGATGCTTAAATATTTGGCGAGGATCGAAGTGGACACAGTGTAGGTGGGAATTCCCTTTTTGGGAATAATCAACGTTGTCTAAGGAGTTTATGTGGTGACTATCGTAGTAGTTCACCCTTAGTAGGGTGGATAGATAGATATGTTTTGAATATAATGCTAACATGTAGGAATTAGCCCATTTTATCCTGATTTCTTTATATTTTGGAAATAAAATCAGGATAAACAAAATCTTTGGATGTATATAGTAAAATGGGCATATATATATGTCGGGATAGGTGAAAGTGTGAATTTTGACAGAAAGAGAGTTCGAGTGGCAGGGTTGTTGCCTCCCTACCCTTAATATATGGCAATCACTAAACATATCCTAAAATATGTGTGTAACAATGTATAAAAATGATAATAGATGAAAATATATGCAAGTTTTATTTAGGACGTTTTAACTAAATTTGATTATTTATTTAGTTTTGCCGATGTGTATTGTATGAATGTAATACCGAGTAATTGATCCCAAACCTAATTTAATTAACAGATGGGTAATATTGGAATAAGAAAAATTTTACTCGGGTTAAAAATTAAGGACGAAGGTAAGGATAACATGTCAATCTTACAGCTAATTATTTTATTCAAGAAATTATTTCATAAAGAAAGACTATAAGATTGGGATGTTACAAATTGCACACTATAACTCTAAAAGAAGTGATTAAATCCATACAATTTCAACAACTGTGTTGGAAATTCCTTGGTATTCAGCTTTTATACTCGACCGTGCAACAACATGTTGTTTCTTAGATAACCAAGACATTAAGTTCTTAATAAGATATACATAGCACCCTGAGGTTGACCTTCTATCATCAATGTAAAGTCTCACATCAGTTGGAAAGGAGAACGAAGCATGCCTTATAAAGGTGTGGATACCTTTCCCTTGTGGATGCATTTTCCCCCCTTAGGTGGGGAGAAGCAAAATCATGAGGTGGATTGATCTGGTGTATACCACCAAAGTGGACAATATCTGCAAGTGGGTAGCTTGGACTGTTACAAATGATATCGGAGCTGGGACCCAGATCAATGTGTCAGTAAGGACGCTGGGCCTCCTAGGGGGTGGATTATAAAGTCCCACATCGGTTGGAAAGAAGAACAAAGCATGCCTTATAAGGGTGTGAATACCTTTCCCTTATGGACGCGTTTTCCCCCCTTATGTGAGGAGAAGTAAAACTATGAGGTGGAATGATTTGGTGTATATCACTAAAGCTGAAAATATTTGTAAGTGGGTAGCTTGGACTGTTAAAATTAACATTTGAAGCCCAATCAGCATCATTAAAGGCAAAAAGATTCAATTAATCTAATTTGAACAAAAGTAAGCCATGCTCTATGGTTCCTTTCAAATACCTCAATATATTTTTAACTTCCTACCAATGTGCTAGCTTGGGATCATGCATAAATTAACAAACCTTACTCATATCAAAAGACAATTCAAGCCTAGTAAAGTCACATACTTCAGCCATGTTAGCTGAAAATTTGAGCCTTGTTATTATAAGGATCTTTTGTGCAGTAGCTTTAGCCATGTTAGCTCTTATAAGTAAATCTTTAATGTATTTTGTAATAACCCAATTGAAATTAATTAAAGAATTGAGATAAAATATTTGGAAACCTTAAAATATTATTGGGAGGAGATTAAGAAAATTTTTTTGAGTTTGTAGCTAAAATTTGAGAATTTTTTGAAATTAAATTATATCTAATAACAGGATTTTTATTTGCCCTAAGAAACTTTGTAGATAATTTTGAGAGGTTTGTGATAGTTTAAAAAATTTCCAAATCCCTTCCATATCATCCTAAATTCTTGCCTAAATCAAAAAACGCATCCGAAAATTATCTAGGGCAAAGTGAGAAAAGACCAAAATACCCTTAGAAATATTAAAACCCATATTTTCTTCATTTTCCCACTTTACTTTCTCATTCTCGCGCAATCCTCTCTCCTTTCCCTCTCTCTTGCACTTTCCTTTCATCAAAACTGCCCACTGTTGTCCGTCCACCAAATGGCAACCGCACCATCACCCGTTGCCGCCGGAAGGTGCAACAGCTCCGGTCAACACCATAGCAAGTCATCTGTAGCTCGTTGGACCGCCACAACTGCTGGAAAATGGCTTTCTTCCCTCTCCATTGCGATTCTAAAAACATCTTAGATCCAGTCGATTTTGCACCGTTCGACCGTCGATGATCGGTGCTTAAGCTGCCCACCAACATCCCCGAGCTGCTGGTGACTTTAGTTGCCGCTGTCACCATCTCCAGTCGCCAAAAAAAGCTAAGGAAGGTTCAAGGACTAAACTATAAATTTTTAAAATCTTTGGTATACATTGAAAAACTCTGAATTAATCGCTTTTTCTGCAATTTCTAGCTTCTATAATGCCATTAGAGATGAATTAAAGGGTTAGATTGGAAAAAAAATGATGAAATTCATAAATTTAAAAATAAGGACTAAATTGTAAAGTTTAGAAAAGTTTAGTATGAAGTAAAATTGCAAAATTTGATGCATCCCTGTAATCCTTAACTTAATTAGGACTCTTTTGAAAATATGAAATTGGAAAATAGAAGGAAATTGTTGGAAAAGTTTCAATTTCAGGTTTAGGGACTAAACTGAAAAGACTGATATAACCTGTTTAAATAGTGTAAACCATATACATTCTGAACTTTTGAGTGAATTAAGTTTATTTAGCCTCCTAGAAGCATCATAGAGTGAATTGGATAATTTTATAGCTAAAAACCAACTTTGGGATAAATAAGGGACTAAAGTGCAAACTTATTATTTTTAGGCTTTGAAAATAAGTTTTAATTATGAACGTTGATTATAAAAATGTACAGAGGTGACTTGAAGAATTAGTCTAAGGAAAAGAAGGAAAATCTTAAGTTAAGTGAAGGAAATCTCGATTAAGGTAGAGTAATCTATACTCTCCTTTATTTTGATGAATGTTTAATGTGAATTGATTGTTTTGATTGTGTTATAAACATGTACTGAGAAATGTGTATTGGATTAGATGAGTATAAGAAAAGACCTGCATGTGTTTGAAATGTATTTGAAAAATCTTTGCTACTAGTTTTGATTGAACTATTAGAATTGTATGCTTATAGTATAGACAAAACTTGGGATGGATATTTGATAACTGGTATGGGACAGTTGTCAAGTATTCCATATTCAGACTTGCTTTTGAACTATTATTATTTGAACACTGAAATGGTATGTATATGTTAGGATTTATCCGTTAAACCAATACACCCCTATGAAAGACTGTAAGGAGTAAAGGAGGAGAGTCTATACGGGGGAATGGATTGGTTTAAGAGTAAAGCCCTCTGATCCTAGGTATTAGTCACCTATATGTATAAGCTGCTTTATAGTCGACATAGAGAAATGATACTTATTTGTAATGTGCACATGATGGGGGATGCCCCTTATTTATATTAGGTTCTCAATCACAAGGAGGATGGTCCGTCACAATCACCGGGAGGACGGTCCTCGTGATTTTAAAATGAGATTGGAAAACAGTAGGCAATGAATTGTGAATTTTTTTTATATGATTGTATGCATATATGTATAGATGACTGAAATCCTTGCAGTAACGTAGTATTGTTACGCAATGGATATGAAAATTTGGCTGCAAGCATTTGAAAAATGATGGTTTTTCATAAATACTTATGCTCTTTGATTGAGTGAATGATTTTGATTTATAATTTTTGAATAGCCACTATATTTCCCATGTTTATTGATTTTTGATAAATAAAGCTTCAATTCACATGTTTTATTAATTGAATAAATTTGGGGAGAGGTTTTCTATACTCGGACAGGGGTATAGTTGAACACTCAGCTGTTTTGAACAAAATAAATTGTATATTACTCTACTGGGATTCAAATCTTATTAAGTTGTGTGTTCAGCCAGTCAAGGGCATGATGACACCAGGAATTAGCCTGGGATTGAATGTATTTACTGCATAGAACTACAGAAAGACAAGAAGCCATGTTGTAGCTTATAATGTTAAATTGTAAATGTTGTTTATGAATCACTGAATTTGTATTTGGAGAAATTATGTACTATAGTGGTAAATGTTTATGTTTTGTATCCTGTAATTAATATCTCAAATGTAATGTATGAACGATAATCTAGATGTATATTCCAGAGTATGTTGATGATTGTATTGGTGTGATGATTTGAGGTATTATATTAGCTGCGCAGGTATGGGATTGAGTGAAATCTGAATAGGGACGGCTATTTGGGTTACACTCAACCAGTAATAGCTCCGAACGATGCATATTTTGAAAGCAAAAATTTTTCATAGCATTTCACGCTTCCTAAATTACATGCTATAGTAAGGGGGTCGTTACATATTTGATTTGAGATAGGAACAAACCACCATCAACTTTAAGAAATGTGGTAGAAAGTAAAGGTAATAAGTTAGAAAAAGCATATAACTTCATAATTTTTAAAATTTTTATAAGAAGAATATTTGTTTATATTTTAGGAGAAGTTTGAGATTTTTTATGGTAGAAAACATATGGCAATGGAGAAATTTGTCATCAACACTATGCAGAGACTTTTCAGAGCATGGAAGACTCATTTGCACAAACATTACAACCACTTCAGCACTGATGAAGAGAGATTGGCTAATCGGCCCACTGATGTTACTCCTAAAGATTGGGAGTGGTTGGTAGTATATTATAATTCTAATGAATTTAAGGTGATGTGAAATTATATGTTGTTTAAACTATTTAAACTACAAGAGTTTCATTTGGTTATTTAAACTGAGAGTTTTATTCTTGTAGGCTATCGGTCAAAAAAATATAAAAATAAGGCAAAACAAACAACAATACATACATGTGGCCCTCGATCCTTTGCTGAGATAGAGAAATATATTTTAAATTTATTTTTTAATTACTTAAGAATGTTATTTCATTTGGTTACAAGTATCTTTATTGTAGAGGGATCTTGAAACTGGAGAAAAGGAGTCGGTTGATTGAGCGTGGGAGCTCTAGCACACTCATAGAACAAAAGAAGGAGAATTTGTGTAGTCGGACCCAAAGTCATAGGAAATTCATGTATATATATACAATTTTAATTATCTTTTAAAGTTTATATTTCATTTCTTATTCGTGATGCTAAATCATCGTTTGCATTAATGTAGGAACACATTCAAGAGCTTATGTCTTAGCAATAGGAAGCATCCACTGACCAGAGATGAGATTTTGGCATCTGTTCTTGAGGATAGGTCAGAATTTGTTCATGGAAAAGGCTATGGAAAGAAACCATCCAGTAAGAAATCTCATAAAAAAATAGATGTAGAAGCCAGTGTGTCATCTGTAATTGAAGGTGTACGTGAGCAAATGCAAGCTGAAATAGAGAGGAAGTTGCAAGAATAGCTTAATAGGAATTTGCAGGAGGAGTGTGCTGAGATTAAACGTAAGATGCAAGCTGAGCTTGAATGTAAGATGCAAGTTGAGATTGAACAAAGGATCCAAGCATAATTGGATATCATAATGTCAAAGTTTCAACAAGTAACTTTCACTTTTGGTTTTTTTGTTTGAATTTTAGATTGAATTGTTGATGATAATAAGCTGAAAATTAATGTTATTGTGTTAAAATTTGATAGTTTTATGTTGAAAGTTTGATGATATTGTGCTGCAATTTTGATTTTGAATGATTAGCTTGGTTTTGGGCTTGAGATATGGGTAGTATGTTGTCCAAATGTGTTGACTTTTAGTTTGGTGCTGCTTGATTTGTAATATGAATTCAGTTTGGTTTTGATCTTGAGAAGTGGTGTTCTGCTATCTCAAAGTGTTGACTTTGAGATAATCTATAATATAAACTTTAATGTAATTTTGTGCAAAAATTTTTAGTTCAAACCTCAAACCTGTCCAAATTTTGCTACCATGCTCTAGTGTCCATTGTCATGGTTTTCATGAAGCGATGCTACTAAATTTTTTCTAAACCTGGTACCTCATCTCCTATGGCCTTTTAGCATGCATTTTGATTGGATTTCACATGTGTAATTAAAGCTTAATACTTTCGAAACTTTCTACTGTGTTTGCAAGGTTTCTATTATGTAATTGGGCTTTGTTTTGTATATGAAAATGTATTTAAATGATTTGTTGTTGGAACCATTTTGGCATTTTATTGTTTATTTTTAGATTGTTTAAAGTTTGAATTTGAAGGTTAAGAATGTCCAAACTTGATATTGTTCAAAGTGCACCACTACCTTAGCGACTTTGAGTGTGCATGTTGTCTTGACTTTTGTTGGTGATATTGTGTTTTTTTTTTCTATAATCTATATCTCTTGTAATTTTATTATCATAAGATTAGTCATACTTATTCTTAATATTTCTATTTTAAACAGGGACAAAATTTAGGAAGGAGCAACAATTCTAGATAACAATGATGCTTTGAATGTTTTTTATTTTATTGCAATTACTTATGTAATTATTGTAAATTATATCATTATTGATAGTTGTTATACATTAGTAATTATTGACAACTATGTAACATTACTTTTGCGTAATATAATAGTATTTTGTTTTATAATTTTATTTTATAATACTTTTTAGGTGACAGAAAATATAAAAATTAAAAAAAAATTATCAAAAAAAAATAAATTTAGTTACAGATGATCCAGTGCACGACTCTTGGAAGTTGTCAAGAGCTTTAGTAGTGACAAAAATACTTTCACTAAAGCCAATTTCACTGAACAAACTTTCTATGGCAACAAAAAATGTTGCCACCAAAAGTGTCTCTAGTGATGACAATAAGGTTGCCATTATAGAACCTTTTGGGTGGTAACTTTTTTATTTCACCACTAAACGTTGATTAGGTGGCGATAAAAGTGTCGCCATTGAATCAACTTTAGTGACGGCATTATTAAGTTGCCATTAAAGCTAACTTTAGTAGTAACTTAATTTGTTGTCACCAAAGGTCCTTTGGTGGCAATATTTTTCGTTCACCACTAAATTTTGATTTAGTTGCCACCAATATATTGTCACTAAATATAAGTTTCTGTGGTAATTTTTGACTTTTAAATTTTAACTTCTATGACGGCATATTTCCTTCTTCAGTGACTACTTTGTGTTGTCACCAAAGATCTTTAGTCACAAAATTTTCAGTAGTGATATGTAACGATTGTTTTGTCGCCATATTAAACCTAAAGTGACTACTTGTTTACTTTCAATGGCCACAAGCTATAAATTTTTGTAGTGTTATTAAATGAATGAACAAAATATATTTTTATTTAATATTCTTACAGTATATAATTAGATTTTTAATTCAAAAGACTATTTTATTTGAGAAAGAAAGAATATATAGGATCATAAAGACAATCAAATTAAAATTTTAATAAAATGTTGGACCAATGTTTATAAATTGCACATTGTTTTTTATTTTATTATCCACCATAAATTATATTAAAACCGATTAACTGATCTTCTTTATAGCATTAGTAAGCCATATAAAATTTATTCATGGTGATAACGTTAATTAGACTGATACATGAGCATTATACCTTAGTTAAAAGTATTGTTGGTGATTAGTTTGGATCTTGCTATTTACGTTTTATGATGACCAAAATAACACAAGAAATTACTTTACACACATTAACCACTAATTGTTTTGTAATGATATTGTTGATGATAATCATGACGTATTTTTCAATGGTAGATGTGTCAATCAGATGAAGAAAACATTAGTAGATGCTCCATATAGATCATCTACCAGTGCAAATTATTACATGGCAGCATTTTATAAACTGCAGTTTCAGTTGGAGGAAAAAAATGAGTAAAATATTATGATAAAATAAAAGTAAATAAACTATAATAAATGATGTATATTTCATTTTTTTTTTAATTTTCTTAAAAGAAGTATGCGTGGTGTGTTAACTTTCTTTTTTTAAAAAAATTAAGATATATTATATACTTATTTTATATTATATTATTTTTTAAAACAACAATATGTAATAAATTTTATGATATATTTATTTTTTAGTTAAAATTAATTATTTAAATTATAATATAAAATTAATATATAAATATCATTAATCACTTTATTTATGTTTTCCTCTGTTTTGAAATAGATATATAGCTTATAGCTTATTTTAAAACATAAATGTGCAATATGTATAACAACTACTGTAATTTTAAAATTAAAATTATGTTGCTATTTTGGATCAATTTAAAATTAAAATTAAAATCATTTGTAATTGAATTTGATCAATTATATATTTTTCTTTTAATAAGTTCACATTTCTATATTTAAATTAAAAAAATTCTTATAAATGGCACATTTTGGTCACTATCTGATGAGATGAGAATAATAATAATAATAATTTATTTTAATCAAAACAAAATATTTAATTATTAAATTATTATAAAAGAATTAAAAATACACTTGCGAGGCACGTGCCCTCTACTAGTAAATAATAAATGTGTCACACTACTCGCATATATCTTCTTGTAAGAAATAATCAAAACGCTTAGCATTCTTTTTCTAATTCTTGTAAGGGACCAGTGTTCGAACGGCGTAATGTATGTATAGCATTCTTTTTCTAATTCTTTTAGTTTTTGTAAAAAATCTCCAACAGATGAACCCATTGCATCATACATAAGTAAAACCACTTGGAAAAATAAAATTTGAATGCTTATTTTAAAACTGATATTATAATATAATATCTATGTAAGTGATTATAATAAAAAAATAATTTAATTAAATATATTATTTTCTTGAAAAAAATATCTTGTAATATTTAAAAATTTAATAATACATAAAATTATATATATTATAATTTCTATATAAGTAAAAAAATTTTCTTGTATATTTTTTATAATATTCCAATATATATATATAATATTTTCATAATAATATAAAATTAATGTATATGCTTTTTCAAATATATGTTTAATCAACTCTTGTTGACTTGCATTATTGATAAACAAATTTGGTAAATACAACAAGTATTGTTTTATTAAGAACTTTTGGTTAAATCGATCAAACTTGATTTAATGAGATAAAAAGAGAGAAGGAAGAGAAAAGAATATCAAGAAGGAAGAAAATGATAACACAAAAAAAGAGAGAAAGACTTAAATACGGCCATAAAACAATAAGATGTAGAAGAAGGAGAAGAAT
Organism: Senna siamea; assembly: GCA_031216115.1. Taxonomy (NCBI): domain Eukaryota; kingdom Viridiplantae; phylum Streptophyta; class Magnoliopsida; order Fabales; family Fabaceae; genus Senna; species Senna siamea. Next base: position 30,449,091 of record CM062354.1, on the reverse strand, counting down.
GATAAATAAGTGAGGTCATGAGAATTACAAAAAGTATAAAAAAAAAAAAGTAAAAGAAGACGTCTAAATAGAGTGAATTTTAAAATGAAAATCAAGTGTAATAAATAATTTATACATTATGTCATGTTTTTAATACAATGGATACTTGTTCAGCTAATTAGGATGTCTTGTTTAAAAAGAATAGAGTATTTAAAACTTTAACCAAAAGCTTTTTGCACTACAAAAAAAAAGACATTCAGTGGCGACTTTTTAGTGGCGACCAAATTTATTGCCATTGAAAGCCCATTTTCAGTGGTGACAATCTGTGTCGCCACTAATAATTTTTAGCGGCGCCAAAAACCCTTGCCATTGAAGATATTCAGTGGCGACAATTAAAATATCGCCACCACAAGTCTTCAGTGGCAATGTTTTTTTTGTCGCAATTGGATCTAGTCAATGGCGACAATTCTTGGCGCCGCGAAATACCTTCAGTGGCGACTTTTTCCCGTCACCACTGATGCACTAGAAACGTAAGAATAAAAACTTATTAGAAAATGCACCTGCACAACTCGAACACGGGTCCTTGGCATGTGTTGTAAGCCAAGTGACCTTAACCACAGCAACCCTTGATTTCTATACTTCAATATTTAATACATAATATAAAATTAGCAATTAAAAAAAAAGCCAATTAAAATCCACAGAAAGTGCACCAGCGTAGCTCGAGCACGAGACCTTGGCAAGTGTTGCAAGCCAAGTGACCATGACGCCACAACAACTCTTTATACTTATACTTCAATATTTTATATATAATATAAAATTAACAATTAAAAAAATGCCAATTAAATTTCACAGAAAGTGCACCAGCGCAGCTCGAGAACGGATCCTTGGCAAGTGTTGCAAGGCAAGTGACCATGACGCCACAACAACTCTTTATATCTATACTTCAATATTTTATATATAATATAAAATTAACAATTAAAAAAAAAGCCAATTAAATTCCACGAAAAATGCACCAGCGCAGCTCGAGCACGGGTCCTTGGCAAGTGTTGCAAGCCAAGTGACCATGACGCCACAGCAGCCCCTGATATATGTCCTTTAATATTTTATATATAATATAAGATTAGAAATTAAAAAAAGTGCCAATTAAATTTCACTCTGCAGATTGTTGCGCCAGGACATCACAGTTCGCCTACTTCATCCAACAGCTCGCCTCTGCTCTGATCCAGCATGTGTTGCCATCGTTGGTGCTGTTCACTACCATTCTTGCTTGGGTCTTCTTCCTCTAGCGTCCATTGTAAATTTTTCTTCAACGTCGCTCCATCTGTGCGTGCTCCATTGTGGGTTTGCATAATCGGGTCGTTCACCGCCATCGTACTCTCTCGTGGGTTTGCATCCATCGCCACTGACCTTCATCGCAACTTAAGGTAAGATTTCTCTTCCCTCATTGTGAGTAATGGTGAATATAGGTGATGTAACCGATGCCTATTGCCAACCAAGGTGATGGTGGTTTGTGACCCACTATTATTATATGGTTAAGATGATAACACTCTTTCGTGTCTTCTGCTTCCCTTACTTGACTCTAAAATAATTGTATATACCTAGCCATTCACATCTAGTTTTCCATGATGAATATGGGACAAGGTGTGTATATATATATATTGTAACATTTTCTGCTACCTTACAAGGTTTTCTTATAGCTAGGCCTTTGAGATGACATCAAAATTTATCTCCCTACATAATTTGTCTTTCTTAAGTGCCTCCTTCAATGAGTTGGGTCACCTGTATTTGGGAGTTGCCTACTCTTCATCCAAGCAAAGTGCTAAAATCCTCACAACCATAATTTTTACTTCAAATTTGGCCAAACTTATTGTATCATAAATATATGTAAGTTTGTTTTAGGCTAGAAATACATGGCAAGTTACAGTAAGTTAATTTATTGAAAGAAATTGTAATGTATGGTTTTGCAGTTGTCTGGGGTAGTTCCTAGGGAAAGTAATGCATCATGAGCTAAAAAAGTAAACATAATAAAACAGAAACTCAGTATCATCTTTCTATACCCATGAGTGCTTTTGTTCTACACATCTTTTACTTTATTTTCTTTTTCTCTATTTTTTAACAATGCTCAACAGCTTTACTTAATGATAGAGAAAGGACCTCTGCTGCCATGAAACAAGATCAACCTATAACACTTATTTTTTGATTCAATGTTTTTGTGTAATAGCTGAAACAAACCAAATAGAAAAAGGTCCACACTCTTGTTTGGCATGTATTCATAAAGTAAAATTTTTTCATCATCTTTGATGCAATAGCCTTGAATTTTGACAAGGTTTCTATGTTGAAGTTTGGCAATTAAAACCACCTCATTTTTGAATTCTTGTATGCCCTGCGTAGAAACATTTGCGAGCCTCTTTATTGCAATATCTTGACCTCCTGGAAGCCTTCCCTGAAAGAAAATTATCCACATACTTAATTTTAGTTGTAAAATGATTTATCCATCTTATCAAAGACTTACTCGTATATATATGATACATAATGAATGAAGTGAGACTAAGATTTCCATTTTTCTTTTCGGTGTTTATTCTTTCTACACGTGTCATATATATTTGAAAACCATTTTATCCCAAAAATTTAAATTTTGAGGAGAAGAGTCATTCATTAAAATCTCTAACTATAAATTCTTTCTATACTCAGAAGTTTGGTTGGCAATGAAGAAAATGAACTATCTCTTGTTTCATGAAAAAGGTTATTTTCAAAAAAAAATAAATGATTCTAATAGTTCTAGAGATGTCAGTATAGTGGTGTTTTTAGAGACAGTGAAGACAAAATTTGGTTAGAATAATTTTTTCATGTATATGTATCTCTATATATATTTATATGGATAGGAAAAAGTAAAGATAGAAATTAAACGTATATAGGGGGTTGTAGAGAGCAAAGAGAGATATAACTCTCATAGTCCTAAAGGACAGAAATAGTCTAAATAAGATAAAGTATACATATGTTAATTGGTATAATTAAGAATTATTATTGTATATATATATATATCCAACGTCAGCACTGGAACCTACACCTAATCACTAGCATAATAGATTTTGGATAATGAATGTGATAAGTGAGTGAAAATTATTTATGTGTTATTATATATAAGTTTCACTTACATGGTATAAAATTCAAATATTATTTAATCCTAACTGATATTGTTTATTGTGTTTTGATGAATATAACTAATGCTCATCGTTACAATATTAAATACTGCTGTGACTTACAATTACTAAATATCACTGCCAATTGAAAACAAGAATAGCATTTATTTATAATCTCTTTTTTTTTTAATTTTATTGGAAAATTCTCGTTGGTCTATTGGAAATTTCTAGACTGAGAATGTGTGTAATTTCTAATGGATTATGATATATTTGGATACATTATTGATCTTTTGCTAATGATATTTTTTTAAATTAATTTGCATCAAGGGTATGTTAGTTTGGCTTACTCCTTTTCTGACTCTTTTAACGTGATCCTCGAATCTTTTGTGAGCATTTAGGAAAACTTACTCACATGTATATATGTAGGACAAAGGAATGGATAAAAGTTGGATACATATAAAAAATAGAGCGGATCCAACATATGCAAGAGGAATAGATGAATTCCTTGAATGGGCATATAATCAGCCAGGAGTCAAAACTTTAATCCGATGTCCATGCAAGGGGTGTAGAAATACAGAGTTTAAGTTTAGACATATGGTGAGATTTGACTTATTGAAAAAAGGATTTTGGGATAGTTACAAAGTGTGGGACTTACATGGAGAATCCATTGTAACAACCCATAGTCCTAGAAATGATTGTCAAGGGGAAGATGATAGTGGTGTGATGGATGATATTAATGAGATGATACATGATGCTTGTGTATTTGCAAATATAGAGGAAGTAAATCGTGTTTATGAGAACAATGAAGAACCAAATGTGCAGGCAAAAAAGTTCTTCGATTTACTAAAAGATGTGGACACTGAACTTTATCCCGAATGTAGTAAAGTGTCAAAGTTATCTTTTGTAGTTAAGTTACTTCACTTGAAGTGTCTTAACCATTAGACCAATAAATCTGTAGATGCGATTCTTAGCTTCTTCAAAGAAGTTCTTCCCGATGGGGAGGCTATACCTGATTCATACTATGAAATCAAAAAGATTATTGGAGATTTAGGGTTGGATTACAGGAAAATAGATGCATGTGAAAATGATTGTATCTTATATTGGCGAGAGCATGTCAATGCAAATTCGTGTCCTGTATGTAAAAAGCCTAGATGGAAGTCAAGTGAACACCAAGGGAAGAAAGTAGCAAACAAAGTCTTACGTCATTTCCCAATTAAACCTAGATTGCAAAGGTTGTTCATGGCAAAACACACAGCTAAACAAATGCGGTGGCATAAGGAGAAATGAGTCGATGATGGCATTTTAAGACATCCTTCTGACTCCTTGGCTTGGAAATGTTTCGACCAACAATACCCTGACTTCTCTAATGATCCTAGAAATGTTCGATTGGGCTTAGCAAGTGATGGGTTTCAACCTTTTGGAAATATGAGTGCTAATCATAGTATTTGGCCTGTTGTTCTTGTTCCATATAATCTTCCACCTTGGGATTGCATGAAAGACCCATACTTTATGATGACACTCTTAATTCCAGGCCCTAAGTGTCCAGGTAATGACATAGATGTTTATTTGCAACCGATGATTAAAGAGTCGAAAGAGTTATGGGAAGTAGGGATAGAGACTTATGATGCCTACATACAATCTAATTTTGTGTTGCGTGCAGCTGTGATGTGGACAATTAATGACTTCCCAGCATACGGAAACCTTTCTGGATGGTCAACTAAAGGTAAGCTTGCATGTCCTTGTTGCCATAAGGACACCCACTGTGTTTCTTTACGGAACAAGCTATGCTACATGGGTCATCGTCGTTTCTTACATGCTACTCATCCATGGCGTCGAAATCGAAGGGCATTTGATGGAAAAGTAGAAAATGTCATGGCGCCTACTCCATTAACTGGTGATGAAGCACTTTACCAATTAGAACAATTAAGAAACGTGACGTTTGGGAAAGGTTAGAAAAAAAAGCGTGACCAACCAGGTAATTCTTGTAACTGGAAAAAGAAGAGTATATTCTTCCAACTGCCTTATTGGAAAATTTTGATGATAAGACATAATCTTGATGTCATGCACATTGAGAGAAATTTATCCGACAATATTGTGTCAACAGTGATGAATATTTATGGAAAGACAAAGGATACATTAAAGAGTCGGTATGATTTAGTGGATTTAGGTATAAGGCAAGGGTTGCATCCAATTGAAGATGGAAGAACTGTCTTGTTACCTGCAGCATGTTATGCTTTGTCTTCGGATGAGAAGTTAAAAGTTTGCAACTTTCTGTCTAATTTGAGGGTTCCTGATGCATTTTCCTCAAACATTTCACGTTACGTCAATGTTCGTGAAAGGAAAATATTTGGATTGAAGTGTCATTACCACCATGTCTTGTTACAGTATATATTTCCAATTGCGGTTCGTGGCATTTTACCTAAGGAAGTTTATGAACCAATTGTAGAATTAGGCAATATTTTTAGAAATCTTTGTTGCAAGTGCTTGACAATTAAAGATCTTGATAAATTGGAGACTTAAATTGCGATAACTTTATGCAAAATGGAAACTATATTTCCACCAGTATTTTTTGATATCATGGTCCACTTACCTATTCACTTAGTTAGAGAGGCAAAGCTTGGTGGACCCGTGCAATATCGGTGGATGTATCCTATTGAGAGGTAATAGATTCAAGGTACTAGATAATTAATAATGTATTCCTTTAATAACAGTAATTTTATTAATTTTATTTTATGAATGTAGGTATTTACGAACGCTGAAATCGTATGTTCGAAATAAGGCTTGTCTTGAAGGATCAATTACAGAAGGATACTTGGCAGAAGAATGTCTAACCTTTTGCTCGCGATACCTGAAGAACATCCCAACGAAGTTTAATAAACCAGCTAGGAATGATGATGGACCCCATAAGGATTATGAGATATCTATCTTTGAAGAAAGTGGTCAACCAATAGGGGGTTACAAAATAATTACTCTTCCTCGTTCAGAGTTTAACCAAGCGTGTATGTATGTCCTTCAAAATTGTGAGGAAGTTTGGCCATTTATGGAGTAAGTTCAACTACTTCTCTAATATCAAAAATTTTGAAGAAATATGTATCGAGTAAGTTCAATCTCTTCTCTTGTAATATGTAGGGAGTACCAAAAGGAGCTGGAGTTACAGATACCACCGAAAGAAGAGAGTGGAAGCATGGAATTTCTAGACTGGTTTCGTACACATGTATTGTTTTATATCAACTTAAGGCCTAATGCATTATATCTGAGAGGATAATTTAGCTTTTTAGTAATGATTAATGGCTCTTTATTTGTGCAGGTTTTAAATCGATGTACACAACAATTTATAAGTGAAGAGATTATAATTTTAGCTGTAGGTCCTCTTCAACAGGTGCATAGATATTCGATGTTTTATGGTGAATGGATATAAATTTCACACAAAAGATCGTGCTTCAAGAAGAAAAACACAAAATAGTGGAGTTCTTGTAAAGGGTGATGATTCAAACCCCGAGAAGGAATACTATGGTGTGTTAGAAGATGTTTATGAACTTTCATATGTCAGAGATAGAAAGTTGTACCTCTTCAAGTGTCATTGGTGGGACGTTGCTAATTTAAGAAGAGGATATAGAGTAGATAAATATGGATTTATCAGTGTTAACACTCGAGGTTCGTTGAATACAAATGAGCCATTTGTCTTGGCATCTCAAGCAGAACAAGTGTTCTACTTAGATGATATGATTGATGAAAGTTGGTTAATTGTTGTGAAGACAAATCCTCGAGACCTATTCAACATGCCACAATCTGATGGCGATGATGGTGACCTTCTGTTGCTCGATAAAGAAGCGTATCAGCAGATTGAGATTGAGCAATTAAATGTTACAATAGAAAATGAAGTGCAAAATGAGATTGTAGTTACTTTTGAACGGGTAGATATTGAACCACAATCCATCAATCAAGTAAGCGATGAAGCACAAACAAATATATGTACCTCTATTGACCTGGATTTCATTGATGATAATTCTATAGAATCAAGTGTAAGTGAAGAAAATGGGGAAGAAGATTTAATATATGACGACACAAAAGACACCGAGGATTCTGGAGACTAATTAAATGTTGTCATAACAATTGCGGTAATATAGATAATAATTTTTTTTTTTACATTCTTATGTCTAATCTAATAATATATGTATTTTATTATTTTTAACTTTATTTATTAAATACAACATTGCAGAAGATGTCAGGTTTTATGCGAGGTCGAGGTGGAAGGATTGTAAAAGCTGGTGCACGTCGAGGAAGACTTGACAACCAAAGAGAAGTGAGTTCAAGTCTACGATTGTCACCGCCTTCTGTTGATAGAATCCCACAACACAATGCTCAGCTGAATGAAGATTTTGCAATGGGCCAAGCAGGACCAAGTCAACAACTAAATGAGGAATCTCCACCGGTTCAAGGATCAAGGAATATAAGTAGTTCAGGTTAATTTACCTTCATGCATATTATTTAATAATATGTAAAAGCAAGATTAACCGTTTTTCTTGTCATTTACAGCTTCTTACACCTCTAAGACAGGCAGAGGGAAATATAAGTCAATTGCAGTGGATATGAAAACAAAATTTGGCAGCAAGATTAAAATTGATATCCCTGATGATATTGAGAGAGCTGTGGGCCCTGAGGCTAGAGATATAGCCAACTATTGCGAATTTATAGTTAGAAAAATTGTCTCCTTCAGAGCTGGTAAGTGGCAGAACATTTTTGCTACGTATGGACAAGCAATGTGGTTGAAAGTGAAGGTAATAAGTTACAAATAGGCATATAACTTCATACTTTTTTGCCTTTCTTTATAAGGAAAAAACTTGTTTATATTTCAGGAGAAGTTTGAGATTGGCGATGACAGAAGACAACTAGCAATGGAAAAATTTGTCATCGCCACTATGCAGCGGCTATTTAGAGCATGGAAGACCCGTCTGCACAAACATTACAACCACTTCAACAACGATGAAGAGAGATTGGCCAATCGGCCAATTGAGGTTACACCAGAAGATTGGGAGTGGTTGGTAGCACATTATGGTTCAGATGAATTCAAGGTAACATGGAATTATATGTTGTTTAAACTATTTAAATTATAAGAGTTTTCATTGAGTTGTTTAAACTATGAGAGTTTCATTGTTGTAGGTTGCTAGTGAAAGAAACAAAAAAAATAGGGCACAACAAATAACACGACATACATGTGGCCCTCGATCATTTGCTGAGATTGAAGAATCTACGGTAAGTAACTTTAAGTATTTAATTACTTAACCATGGTACAATAAATACTTGTTTACAAGTGTTTTTCTGGTAGAGGAATCCTGAGACTGGTGAAAAGGCATCAGTTGATCGAGTATGGCAGCTCCAACACACTCGTAGAACAAAAGAAGGAGAAGTTGTGTGGTCCGATCCAAAATCACAAGAAATTCATGTATGTTAAAAATATAAATTATCTTTTAAAGTTTAAATATCATTTCTTGTGCCTATTATTATTGTTTGCATTAATAATGCAGGCACGCATTCAAGAGGTTATGTCTCAGCAACAGGAAACTGAGAACCCACTGACCGAAGATGAGATTTTGGCATCTATGCTTGGAGAGAGGTCAGGATTTGTTCATGGCAAAGGCTATGGAAAGAAGCCATCCACTAGGAAATCTCAGCAACAAATAAGTATGGAAGCCAGCATGTCATCTGCAATTAAAAGTGTACGTGAGCAAATGCAAGCTGAGCTTGATAGGAAGCTCTAGGAGGAGTGTGCTGAGATACAATCTCAGATGCAAGCTGAACTTGAAAGGAAGCTCCAGGAAGAACGTGCTGAGCTTTAACGTCAGATGTAAACTGAAGTTGAACGTAAAGTGCAAGCTGAGATTGACCAGAGGATCCAAGCACAGTTGGATGTAATAATGTCAAGATTTCAACAGGTAACCATGAATTTTGGTTCTTCTGTTCCCCTTTTACATTAATTTGTTGATGATAATGGGCTGAAATTTAATGGCATTGTTGATGCAATTTGATAGTTTGATGATATTGTGCCATCATTTTGGTGTTGAGCGATTAGCTTGGTTTTGGGATTGCAATTAATATCTTGCCCCAACCTCTTTGCTTGCTGTCTAAATTTTTGCTTGGTTTTGGGATTGCAATTAGTATCTTGTTATTATATGAATGTCAATAGTATCTTGCTCCTATTCTGTATTTGGTCTTGACGTTGTTTTAATTGTTGTCTCATAAGTTTTAGGGTGGATTCAATTTCTTATATACCATGATTAGGTGTTATTATGTTTCAATGATAATAAATTTTTATGTGTTTCTTCTGCTTTTTATCTTATCCTCTTAATGTTTATATTTTAAATAGGGACAAACATCAGGAAAGAGGAACTAATGATGGAAGAATGCAAGAAATATGTTTTAGCTGTGTAACTACTGTAAATTATGTAATTATTATAAATTATAGACTACAATGTGGCAACAAATGTAACACTATTTATTTGTAATGTAAAGTTATTTTGTTTCATAATTCTGCTATGTAATATTTCTCTATATGACAGGAAATATAGAAATAAAAAACAAAATTGAATTACAATCATTTAGGAGCTTTTGTGGTGAGCTTTCTGTGGCAACAATAAAAGTTGCCACAAAAATAGGCTTCAGTGGTGACATCCAGTCACCACAGAAAGCTCATCTGTGGCGACAATTTCTGTCGCCACAGAAAGTGCCATCTGTGGCGACTTTTTTATTCGTGAGGTTGAAAACCTGTGGCGATTTTTGTCCCTTTTCGGTGGCGACTTTTGTCGCCACTATTGGAAACTTTAGTGGCGACAATTTTTGTCGCCACTGAAGGTCATCAGTTGCAGACTTTTCAGCGGCGAAATATGACAAACTTTTTGTTGCCACTGAAACTTTTCAGTGGCAACTTTTATACTTTCTGTGGCGACATTTGTAGCCACTGAAGCCCAAATTTTTTGTAGTGTTGAAAATATTTTGTGTCTTGTAACTATTTTTAAATTAAAAATTATAATAAATTAAAATACTACTTCCGATGGCAACAACAATGTTGCCACTAAATGTCTTAAGTGGCGACATTCAAAACGTTGCCAAAAAACCTCTTCAGTTTCGCCACAAAAGACTTTTAGTCTAAAGTTCGCCACCAAAATTCGCTTTGAAAATCTTTAATGCCAACTTTTTTGACGCCACTAAGAATTCTTTGTAGCGACACAAGATGTCGCCACTGAAAAGTATTTCTTGTAGGGATACTGAATAAATAATCACTAATTTTTTTTATTGGGTTTTGATTTAAATACTAAGGAAATGACTGCGTCTGAGTCCAACGATTCAAAAATTTTATACGTGTCTAAGAACTACTCAAACCTGTTACATATATTATATATTAAAATATTTATTTTATACTAATATATAAATTTATTGTAATATAATAAATATATGTTAATTATTTTTTTATTATTTACTTTAGGGAGACACATGGACCCTCTCAAAATTCATAAGAAAACTAACTCTCATAATATAATAAATATAAATTCATATAAATTTATTATAATATAATAAATATATATCATTTTTTGTTGAAATTAATTTAAATTTTGTTAATTTTGTAAATATATAGTATTTATATCAACACTTTAATATATAAGATTTATATTAAAAAAGAGGAGAAAAATAAATAATAATGCAACAATAACTAAAATATATGAAATGAAATGTAACTTATATAATTAATATGAATAAATTGACTTGAATTAAATAAATTCATAACTACACAATTATATATAATTAGCATATCATTAAAATTTAACAAAATATTGATAAAAAGTTAAACTTATGGACTAAAATAAAAATTTATTAAATTATAAAAATTTAATTATAAAATTTTAAATTATAGAGAATGTGATTAAAAATTGAATAAAAATATAACGAGTATAAGGATAATTTAATTATTTTTTTATTCTTTTAAATTAAAAATTTTGGCTAAAAGTAATTATGACCACATTCACTCCAGCTGGCATATACTTTCTTTATTTTTATTTTTTTATTTTGTCATTTTTCCAAGTTGACACGGTTTTTTATTTTTTCATAAAACATTTTTGGATTCACAGCAAAGACAAGTATCTGAGAATCTTTAGATTATTTTAAAATTTGCATAAAATACATTAATTTATTACTATGCACATAAAATACTGGACTTTCTATATATCCGAATTGATAGAACATGATTGACAAAAAGATGGGTGGTCCCTGTCTTAGTTTGACACCTAAATGCAAAATGCACCAAAAGTATTATTTTATGATTGATATATATCAGAATTGAACGGACGACATTGTTGGATGGTATGTGTTGATTGTTGATGATGGAAAAACATTTGTCAGTTAGAAATTAATTAATGTGAGTTGATTTGTTCTCTATCGACAACAACAAAAATGGTTGATTTTATAGATATGCTTCCTTTCTATTATCCCATGTGACGCAGCGAATATAAAGAACCATTGATATTGAATTGATGAAACCTGATTTTCAACCCAATCCACATAAGTCTTCAATGCGTCAACTATAATAAATAAAGGATAAGTAATTCGTCGGTAAAAAAAAAAATTTAAAATATAGCTATTGCTCCTAATTCAAAATTAGACAATTTGATCTTTGTATTTTTTAATCCAAAATTTAGTATCAAATTTGACAATATGTTAATGTTAACAGAGTTATCATTTATTAGCATAGAGCTATTAATTCATATTAAACCAGTTTACAAAATAGGAAGATTGAATTAACTAAAACTTTTATAAAATTAATGAAACTAACAAATTAAAATACATTAAAACCATGAAAAAATCAATTGAAAATAAAAAAAAAGTAACTAAAACAACTCAACATTTTTTTCTTTTCTTTACCACACAAATATTTTTTATTGAAAAAAATTTTATTTAAAATAGCAAATATTAATATGAACATTTTTATTATTAAGAAAATTTTATATTTGTATATTTCATAAAAATAGCAATAGAATGGAGAAGTATTTATTAAAAGAAGTTAAGAAAAAAAAGGCTAAATTAAAAAAAAAATCTTATTCCCATTAACGTCAAAAGTTGAGAAAAGATTTTTTAGAATTTTTATTTTGTACATTATATACTCCTTTATTAATATTTTTATCCAAACACTTATTCAAATTTAAGAAAATCAACTTGCACAAAATTAAAAGTTTATTTGCATAAAAAGTCGTTGTTTGAAGAGTTTTTTTTAATCAAATTTTAGAAGTTAATTAAGGTATAAATTACACAAGCTTAGTTAACATTTTTTGACCAAAAAAAGGTAAGAAATATGTATGTTGCATAAAATCAAATGTCTGAAAAAAATCTTTTGTCAACTTCTAAAGCCAAGAATGTAAATTGTAGAATGCTTTAAGAATTTTTTTTATTTGAAAATTTAACCAAAAAAATATAGGCATGATATATTTAGTCATATATATTCATGTCGTATTTTCAAAAAAAAATCCTTCAAAAAAAATTACAATATCTGAAGCATCGTTTAGTTGAATATGCTCTCTTCATGGTATAGCTCGATAAATTGACCCTCCGAATTCTCCATTATCATTAATTTTTTCTCTAATAAATTTTCATTCTATAACTCATAACTTTTCTATATATGTGTGTTATAAATAATATCGTTTGAGAGAACAAAAGAATGTAAAGTTTAAAATTAAACGTATAAATAAATAAATTAAATTAAAATAAATATAAAGATAATATTTGAAAATTTCAATTACGAGTCAAAAATTAAAATTTAAATATGTTCCTTCTATTAGTATAAAATATAATAAAAATTATTTTTTTTTTTAAATTAAAACAATTTAAAAAATTATCAAGTACTAGAAAAGTGACGAAACCAACTAGTGTCTATCAATAAAGCAGAGGAAAGGACCAAAGCGCGTTGCGCGTGATTTCAATTTACCAACGACAGATTGGATAGGAAGTATGCGGCTACCATTTATCTGTGATTTTAAAATTTTTTAATTCAGTTGAGCCCAATTAAAAAACTTTTAAATTATAGAATTTAATTATAATTTTTTAAATTATAAAAACTAAATTAAATTTAAGGCTATAATTGAATTGACCCAAAGTAAAATATAAAAAAATTTGTAAAAAAAGTAATAAAAAGTAAGAAAATTTTTTTAAAGTAATTATAGGATTTTATTTATTTTGAAATGATATTTTGTAAAAGGAATTTTTAAAAAAGTGTTGAGTAATGAGTGTGTTTCGCCATAAATACTTATAGTTAATTTTGAGTTTATTTATTTTTTAATAATCAAAAGATTACTTATACCACCATTAAAAGACAACTTTACTGTTTAAAAAATATAAAAATATATAGTACAATGCAATCATATTCTTCAAAAAATGAAATTTAAAATCAAGTTTTAAAATTATTATTTCATATAAAATATAATAAAGTAATTGGTTTAAAAAAATTTGAAAAACAAAGAGGAGATAAAATAAATAATAATGTAAAAACATTTATATATATGAAATAAAATATAATTTATATTTGATAATATGAGTAAATTGATTTGAATTAAATAAATTCATAATATTTATATTGTATATAATTAGCATATGTCATCAAAATTTTGACAAAAATTTAGACCATATAAATAATTGTGTGAAATTATAAAGACTATATAAATAATTTAACCTTTATTTTATATTAATTATCTTTATTATTATAGTATAAAATAATAAAATTTATAGTTAATAGGTTAATATGGGTTTAAATTTGACTCTTAATTAATGGATTATGGTCATCTATTACCTATTTAAAAAATAATTAATTAATTGAGTCATTAATGACCTACCACATTTGACACAACCTACCCATTTTGCCACCAAGTTTAAAATGCCATATTTATTTGTAAAAGGATAAGGATGAAGTAAAAATGTGGCCCCATGATAAAGGGAAGTATATAAAAGAAATATTTATCATTATAAATTTCGCATGAACAAAAGTGTATATATATATTTCTTAATTTTTGAAATATAATATAAAATAAGTAAATAAATGTGCTTTTAGTCTCTTAATTTTGATTTTGATTTTATTTTTTTTTTTTTAATTTGATTAGTTTTATTTTAGTCCTTTAACTTCAAAAATTAGTCAATTTTTTAAATCCCTAACGACATTAATTACTTAACCAAAAATGATGAGTTATAGGAAATTTTAATACATCTATTATATTATCATCAATTTTGTCAATTCATTAATATTATATATAAAAAATTAATAAATTTCAAAATTTAAACTCTCAATTTGAAATCAAGAACTTATCAAACCTAAATTTAAATATTGTATTATATCCAACTTTGTTATTTCTTATTTATAAGTAAGATTAATAGAGTGATAATTTTAGTAATAGCATGACATAAAAATATTTAAAATGGTTTAAACTCAATATTTTTTGTTCAGTAAATTAACTATGTTAGAAATTAAAAAAAATTGGATTGATTTTTTAAAATTAATTAAAAAATTAAAGTGAAACTGATCAAACTTAAAATGACAAAAATAAAACCTGAGTCAAGGTTATGGAATTAAAAGTATACTATTTTGCCCATAAAATAATATATAATTATTAAATTTTAAAATAATAAATTTAATAATAAAAATTATTAAATTTTCATGATTTTGTTTTAACTTATCATTCTTTCTATTTTCTCTTTTTTTTTTATCTTTGTATCACATATTTTATTTTATATTTTATATTAAATAATATATAATTTCAAATATTAATGATTAAAAGATTCTAAAGTTATTATAATATATTAGAGGTTTCGCATATACAAATATATATATATATATTATTTTTTATTTAATTTTTGAAATATAATATAAAATATTATTCATTAAATTTTAAAATAATAAATTAAATAATAGGATAAATTAATTAACGATCTACTATCTTTAATTTCTCTCTCCTCTCACTTCTTTTTGCAATACATATTTTATTTTATATTTTATGTTATATATTATACAATATATAATTTATCAAATCACTAATTAAAAAATCTCAGAATCATTATAATATAAAAATATAAATATTGTTAATAGTAGAGAAAAGAAGTGCAGTTTCACTAAACGCGAAAAGGAGGTTAGTCCAATTTATTTTTAAAATTTTTAACATTAAAAAATAAATCTTTTAATTTTTATATTTGTCAATGATTTAAAGTTTCTTTTTTTTGTTAACATTTTTCAATCATCTCTATAAATTGATGTCCTCAGCTCTCATTTACTCACACCAAGAACCAAACGAAAAGCAGCCAATTAAAACCTTCCATAGCAAACAAAACATGAAGACAACTCTATTTTTTATGTCAGGGAAAGTAAGTAAAAGAAATATTAACTATATTGTCGGCAGTGCTAAAAAGAAGTTTAATTAATAGCATTTTTTAAATATTTTTGTAAGTAAATAATTTTTATTTAAAATTTAAAAATTGAATCACCTAACAAAACAAAACGACAATCTGTGACATTGGATACTATGTACTGCGTTTACACTGGTATGTGGTAAGTCTGAAACCTTATCCTAATTTTCATATAAACACGTGACACATATTTTAATTAAATTTGAGTAATGGAATAGATGAAATGCTGTTTATTTCAAATTTTTAATATTAAAAAAACTTAAATTTTTATATTTAATAGCATTTTTAAATGGTTCTCTAAGCAAATCATTTTTATTTAAATTTTAAAATATAATTTTCTCATAAATTAAAATTAAATTATAATTTTTTTAAAAAATAAAATTACCTAAAAAAACAAAATGATAACTTTTGATATTGGATATTATGTAATAAGTTTACACTTTTTTGTGGTAGTCCCGAAACCTTATCCTTATTTTTATATATACACTTAGACACATACTACACAAATTTTTATTTTCAGTGGCGAGTTTTGTATATCACCACTAAAGTTTCTTTTTATGGTAACTTTCTTATATCGTCACTAAATTATCTATATTGTACATTTATTTTGTTTTTTATATTCATTTTATTTTTATATTTCTGGTAATCTTAAGAATATTACAAAATAAAATTAATTATAAAATAAAATACTATTATATTATGCAAAAGTAATGTTACATTATTGTCAATAATTACTAATATTATAATTATCAATAATAAAATAATTTATAATAATTACACAACTAATTAGAACAAAATATAAAACATTCAAAACATCATTGTTATATAGAATTGTTGTTCTTTCTTAAATTTTGTCCCTATTTAAAATAGAAATATTAAGGATAATTATGATTAGTCTCATGATAATAAAATTACAAGAGTCATAGATTATAGAAAAAACATAATATATACTACCAACAAAAGACAAGATAATATGCACACTGAATACTAATTTATAAACTTGAATAATTAAAGTAACAATCTCTAACCTATTATATCTGTGTTCCTTCCTTGAATTTCTTCTAATGGAACAAAATCATGAACAATATTGTCTAAGTTAACATTTATTTTAATCTCCTTGACTTTTGTTAAAAAAAAGTTTGGTCAAATAAATAAAAAGCTTGTATTCTAGTTCCCTGCTTAAGACCGTTATGATACTTTTGGGAGATTAAATAAACTTGATCCAACTTAAAATTTCAGAATTACAGAGTTTTTTCTTCTTAAACAGAATAAAAAAATATTTTCAGTTTGGTCCTTAAAACTTTCAAAGTCTTGAAAGTAGTCCTTAAAGATCTCAAAAGTCTTCTTAATTTATATGAGAGCCTCTATGTAACTCAATATCATAGAAAAATACTAAAATTTATGAAATTTCAGTTCATTACCTAAAATTTTTAAAATTTTCATTTTAGTCCCTTTCTTCTCAAATAATGGTTTTGCACTTTTTTCTCCCATTGTTCACTTCTATCCCATCATTTCCATTGTTTCTAATAACATATCAGATTTTTAGAGGTTGCAGCAATGCCCCAGAAATTTAAAAAGATTTCAGTCAAACAAATGCAAAACATAAAATATATGAAAGATTTTAACTACTCACTAATTTTCTAACAAAACTCCCAAATTGCCCTCATTTTCATAGCCCAAAAGGTTCAACTATTGGAACTTTGAGTTCCTCCATTCTGCAGCAAATGAATGCTATTGTGTGTTGCCTGGACGACGGTGGGGATGGCCGGTGACTGACTGATGGTGACCTTAGTAAGTGATGGTGGTAGTAGAAAGTAAACCTAAGTTGGAGAAGAAGGGAAAAGTGGAAGAAAGATGAAGGAAAGGAGGAAAAAGATGAAGATTCCAGAGAGAGAGAGGCATGAAATGAGTTTCAAATGTGTGGGTTTCATTACTTAAGGCATTTAGAAAAAAGAGAAAAAGAACAAAGAGAGGAGAGACGGGAAGGAATTTTAGAAAAAAGGAGGGAATATGAAATTTATGGTGATGTGTTGGAAGGAAAAGAAAAAAAAAATGAAAAAATAGCTTCAAATTTTTTTCAGCTTTTTTTTTATACATTAGTGGTTGTATTTAAAAAGTCGCTACTAAAGACTTATATGTCGCCACTGAAACCAAAATTTCAATTGTTGCCATTGAAGATCTCTTCAGTGGTGATAAAATGTGTCACCATTGAAAACCTCCTGTGGCGACATTTAAAATGTCATTATTGAAAATCATATTTCTTGTAGTGACATTTTAAATAAATTAAAGTATATTAATAATTTAATCTAAATATATATATATTTTAAATATCTTAATTTGATTATTAGTTTAGCTTTCGATTAAAATGATAGATGAAAAGTTAATTACTTTAAATGTTTAACATTAAAAAATTAACTTTCAAATTTGTATATTTATAAAGGCTAAAATATATAAAACTTTCATGAACAATAAATCGTGTGTAAATAATCTCCCTCGATTATAAAAATTGACTTACTATTTTCTCAAAATTTGCAATTTGTCTAAAAAACAATTTTCTTAATATTTTTCAATCAAAATCCTAATGATAGACATGTAAAATTATTTAAGTGATTTTTTTTGCACAAGACATAAAGTTTAAGAAATTTTGTGTAATAGAGCTAAATATTAGTGAGATTTTTTATATTTTGATATGACTTGATTTTGCTAATGTATAATTATTTTTGTTAAAATTTTACATAAAAAAGTTAAATGATGAATTTTGCACAAATTATAATATTTAAAAGGATTTTAACTCAATTTTTTTAAAAAAATTTCTGCATATGGACGTATAATTTAGACGGTTTATTTTCATTTTAACCATTTATAAATTATGTAAATTTTTTTCCTTTCCCGATCATGTCTATAAATTGATGCCCTTGGCTCTCATTTACTCAAACCAAAAACCCAACAAAGCAAACAAATTAAATCCTTCCATAGCAACCAAAACAATGAAGACCACTCCATTATCACTTGCCTCCCTCTTGCTCCTTGTCTTTGCCTTCACCACCACCACCGCCGAGATAGTGTTCGACTCAGACGGTGATTTTCTCAGAAACGGCGGCACATACGAGCTGGTGCCAAGTCCATCTTACGGCGCTGGTAGGATGCATACCGCTGCCATAAGGCACGGAGACAGCGACGCTTGCTCACTCGCCGTCGTTCAAGCAGAACCCTATACTCCTGGATTGCCTGTGATCATTACAGCTCTTGTAAGACCCGCTTTCATCTCAACAGACTTTCAATTATTTATATCATTCGCTTACATACCACCCAACATATGCACCAACAATTCCGACTGGATCATCCAAAGGTCTCACTCTGACTCTGTGGGTGGCCTTTTGTCTGTGATGCTTGGTGATAGTGATAATCCTGTGGGTTCCTTGTTCTATATCAAGCCCTATGATTCTCTCAAGAAATACTACAAGCTTGTCTTCTGTAGTGGTCCTAATCATGAGTGTAGAAACATCGGAGTCCAAAGTGTTACCGACAAGGGCTACAAACGCCTTGTTGTCACGAATGGAGAGCCTCTAGTGTTGCAGTTTGGTAAGTTTAAGAAGGGCAGCTTTCCCTCTGAGTCTCATATAACCATGGTGGAGTGATTCATCTGAAAGGAAGAAAGACTAAACCTAGCATGCATGCGTGCTTGTTGTTTAGTTTGCTTTCCAAGATGGTTATGATGATGATAATAATAATAATAAATAAGTGACACTAATTGCATGTATCTTTTTGTACGAAATAAAAATAAATAAATGTAATACTTCTGTTTGTTTGTATTGCTTCTAAAAGCACATATCTGCAAGACTAATTACATACTGTAGTTAATGAATTAGAGCTGACACGTACGAACGCTGAGTGGCAATTCTACCTAAGACGTAATTTACGATATTTTTTATTTCAAAATCTATATATCTAGATTTGAATTTGACATGCCAGTTAATGATATATAATGGCGAGAGTGTGACGAGTGTAAAATTTGGATTGTTTTGACCGTAAAGTGACAATTTCATTTATTATAAAAGAGAGTATGATAAGAGAAATTTTATTTTTTCCTATGTCTTTTATTGAGATGAAGTTTATAAAATAAGAGTGATTAAAAAAAAACTAACACTTATAATGACACACTGTTATTTTTTTTTTTTATCTCTTCCATGTTTCAAAAATTTTATCTCTCTCTTGTTTGATGGAATGATTTTTCAAGGGTGACAATAAGTCATGCATCATGGGCCATTCAACTATCTTGTCGTTTGGGATTGAAGGTGAAGAATCCACGCTTCACAAAATTAATGCTACGTAGTGGTCCTGCATATGTAGGGACTGAAGTTTAAATTTCATTTTTAAAAAAAAGAAAAATGATAATAATTTTTTAAACAAATAAAATGCAGCCGTAACATATATTGAACATTTTTATTATTAATATAATTTAATATTTGTATATTTCATAAAAATAGCATTAGAAGGGAGAAGTGTTTATTAAAAGAAGTTAAGAAATAAAAGGCTAAATTACAAAAAAAATCTTATTCTCATTAACTTCAAAAGTTGACAAAAGATTTTTTAGACTTTTTAGTTTGTACATTATATACTCCTTTATGAATATTTTTATCCAAACACTTATTCAAATTTAAGAAAATCAACTGGCATAAAATTAAAAGTTTGTTCGCATAAAAAGTCGTAGTTTGAAGAGTTTTTTTAATCAAATTTTAGAAGTTAATTAAGGTATAAATTACACAAGTTTAGTAACATTTTTAAACAGGGACAAAATTTAGGAAGGAGCAAGAATAATAGACAATAATAATGCTTTGAATATTTTTTATTTTATTATAATTAGTTGTGTAATTATTATAAATTATATCATTATTGATAGTTGTAACGCCCCTATCTAGTCTTGTTGTTCAGTCCGATATCAATAGATAGGTTTGGTACATTATTCTTATCCTTGTAATTATTGTCTGAACCGTTAGACCATTCAAGTTACGTTAAACGAATTAGGTTTGAGATCTTTTGCTCAAATAAAAATAAAACTTACATGCACAATGGAATAACGAAATTCTATGCTACATGATAAAAATACAGTCTTTCATATGAATCCAATAATACAAGTCTGATAATAATCATTACATACCGATGTACTTGTCCCCAGATATATGAAGTACCCGTCCCACAGAAGTCAGGAGACAACAAACCTGCCACTCAGACTTTCGCACAAAATAGTGATGGACCGGTCCTTCACATATCCGTTTTCCCTTGTATCCCTAGAACCACTCGTATATACAATCAAATTAGCTGTCCTATTCTAATTCGAGTACATCTAGGACCTAAAAATAGGGGTTACAAAAACCTTTCTTAATCAAAAGGTACTGTCATCACGCGTCCATGCTATGCGTCCTTATCTGATACATATTAGCACATAGATGAGAAACACAGGTTTCCCAATAGCTTAGCAATTCATAATTTAAAAGAAACTAATATGTACTAGGGTGCAGACACCAAAAACTTTCAACCTACATCCTTGATTTAGGAGTAAAATACATAACTATAAATAGGAAATTATTGCATGATAAATTTAGTAGTTAGCAACAGTTATAGATCTTTTTCACCTAACCAATGTTCTTTTATGCGTACCGGTTTATTATTACGAAGTTATCAGAACATACATACATGTTGTGTGAACACTAGATCACAGGGGTGGAACACCTTCGGCCACACCTCCCTACCCGTGTAGAGCATCTTCGGCTACATCTCGTAATTCGTGGACACTTGGCCACGTATATAGCGTAATCGTGGACACTAGGTCATGGGTATGGAGCACCTTTGGCCACACCTCACTAGGCTGCCCGTGTGGGGCATCTTTGGCCACACATCGTAAATCGTGGGCACTCGGCCACGTGTCTAGCGTGATAGTGAACACTAGGTCCTGGGCATGAAGTGTAACAATCGACAACATTTTGAAAGAGTTTTAAAGGATAAAATCAAATTTTTAGCCCTAATTCCTTTTAAAAGAAACCTGGCACGACTTTTGAGGATAGTAAATCGAAATAGAAGGTTGTTCGAAGTCAGAAACACGATCAAACAGAAAGAAATGCAATCCGACGATCAGAAACTGACGGAAGAAGTTTCATGCGTTAATTTCATTGACGGAGGCCAAAACCTTTGCATAGAAACACGTGCCGACGTCTGGAAGGATGCCGACACCCTAAAGTATCCCCGGGTGGTCTGGAAAAAGTCAGAATCGTCCCCAAAGGCTTTAAATTACACGAATTCTCTCTATTTCTCTCATTTCTCTCTCTCTCCTCACCATATTTTCTCTCTCCTCTCTCTCCTCCTTCCTCCACCGTGAACCGCCACCATAGCCACCATGGGCCGCCATCAAGGACACCAACCGACAGCCCTCACTGCCCACAACCTCCATCAACCACCCATGGCCACCAACGGCCGCCAGAGTCACCAAAAAAATGCCATCTTTCCCCTCCACCGAGCGAAATTTCGCCAGCTCAGATCACCGTAGTCTGGCGCCGTTGACCGTCACCGCCTCCACCACCGTGTAGCCTGAGCTGCTAGCTTCCTCCAGTAGCTCGCCAACGTCGAAAGGAGGCCGGATGCGCCCGAATCGAGGGAATCTCCATCCGCCGTGTGAGAATCTTCGTAGCCAAAAAATGCCGTCCAAACGGCCGTGAACCGCTGTGCCGGAGTTTCTGGACGTGCATCGGGAGAAACCGAGACCACTGTGACATAGAATTCCATCATCCGATCACATTGGTAAGGTCCGATTTCCTAAAAACTAATGATATCTGATTGAAATAGCTGCCGAACGTAATTAGGCAATAAATTAACCTAGGTATTTGAGTAACCGGATTTAGGATCGAAAAATGGATGACATAATGAGCCTGAATATTTAATTTCATGTCCAGGAAATTAATTGGGCTCAAAAAT
The DNA here is from genome assembly GCA_031216115.1 of Senna siamea. Taxonomy (NCBI): domain Eukaryota; kingdom Viridiplantae; phylum Streptophyta; class Magnoliopsida; order Fabales; family Fabaceae; genus Senna; species Senna siamea. The sequence continues at coordinate 30,426,580 of CM062354.1, read as the reverse complement.
CGAGACTTCATGAGATTCGGAATTGATTTGGAGCGACAGGAGACCAGGTAGGATAATTTACGCTTTCCGAACCCTAGATTTGACTTAGTGGATACCTGATTGATTTAGATGATTTGCATAAATTTACGTGCTGCTTTCGATGGGATAAATTGCATTCCTGTGTGCTGAAAACCCTAATTGCATGTTAGACGAGTTTTTTATCGAGTTTAGATGCCTTTAGGACGGGTTTACTTAGGGTTGGGTACTTGATACTCGGTATGGGACGGCCGTTAAGTATCCCTAGTACAGGGAGTTTTTAAATGAGATTATTTTTATTAGATTTGGCCTATACTACGTTAGGGATTACGCGTTAAACCAGGACGACCCTAAGAAAGGTTTAGGGAGTATAAGGGTGGATAACCTACACGGGGAAACGTTGTGATTTAGGCGTAATACCCTAGAACCCTGAGGAATAGCCGACCGAGTGCATGTGAGTTCGAATAGACTGTATGAGGATGAGAATTGGCGTATGTGCACATACTAGGGGATGCCCTAGATGTTGATTCTCACCCAGTCCTTGAGTGAGTGATTGGTGTTACAGATCACACTCACAATATAGGCTTGATTCGGGTGATTGGTGTTACGGATCACACCCAACGATAAGAGAGGTATTCTCTCTGGATGACGTGCAATTAGAAAACAATGATTTAGATTTGGTTACAGTGGATTTGTAGCCAAAGTGGATTGAGATACACCGGGCATGGGATTTTACTTGATTTTGATGACTGATTCTCAAAGAAATTGATTTTATGATTTCGATTAATTGCCGCGATTTTCATGTAATAAAACGATTTTAAAGATAAGGTATTTCACTATTTTTGAACTGATTTCGGGAAGAAGATTTCAGTTTTCGCACCACTGGGTATTCAACCAATTTTTGAATGATATTTGAAATTGTAAATTATTCTACTGGGATTTTATATCTCATTAGGTTTTTTACTCAGATGAACAGGGACAGGGATAGGAACCCAGACGATAGACGATGATGCCGTGGTGATAGATAGGAGAATGATTTAGCTTAGGCTTGAATCGGCTTGTATATATATGCTTTGATGATGTTGCTGTATATTGGGTTCTATTCTTTACGTTTTCTATATGGATTGGATCGGTTGTACATGTATAAATCAGGTGTTTTATATTAACTGTATCGATGGGATTGACGCTGTTTTTATGGATTTCTGTGAATTATGTTTATTGCTATTGTTGGACTGGCTGTGTAAATGTAAACAGGTGATTCTTTGTATTTTGGACATGATCGAAATACAGAGGAAACTCTGCCAGATTTTCGGTAGGGTTTACCGCTGTAAATTTATGGATTTAAGTCAGAATATGTATGAATGTATAACGTGACGTGTATATAAGTTTTAGATTTCATTCCAGAGTAATTTGTGATATATGCATGTATAATTAGTTAGCTGCGTGTGAATTAGGGTTGAATGAAATTTGAATGGACAACGAAAAGTCTATTTGGGTTACGCTCAACCAGTAGCGATCCCCTGACGTTCCCACATAAGGAATAATCATTTAGAATAACCCATATGCTTCCGCTAATCAGATGAGGATTGTATATGTCGTATTAGGGGGTCGTTACAATTATGGTATCAGAGCCCTATTTGTTGGATCTTCTGGTTTAGTGGGTTTAGGACTTTGAATCTTCGGGCTTGCATTTTTAGGGTTTTGATTGATTTAACTCTAGAATGATAGGACCTAATTTTGAATCGATAATGAACGGAATGAATTTAATGTCTTGCTGTTAACTGTTGTTGTGTAACTGATCTATTTGTTTCAGTGTCAGATAAGCATGGCAGAATCGAGCAGGGATGCCACACATAGGCCCAGAGGAAGGCCAAGGCACAGAAATCAGGGTGCTTTAGGTAGTGGTAGCATGGATACTGAGATCGACATGCGCGACATGATGGAATCTATCCGGTTGATGACCGATGCGATGAGAGACCAGGCCACTACCAGTGCCCATGCAATGAGACAACAGCAGGAAGATAGACAGACGAGAAACGATAGAGCCACCCAACATGCGAACCCACTGTATCAGGGATGGATCGAGTTTCAGAGAGCAGGTCCATCTCTATTTACGTGTGCCTCCGATCCAGCTGTTGTGGAAGCTTGGGTGAAAGAAATTGAAAAGATTTTCAGATTGTTGCAGTGCGACGATGAACAGAAAGTCATATATGCAACATATATGCTGAAGGGCGAAGCGAAACTTTGGTGGATAGATGCCCAGCAACTGATGAAGAGCCGAGGCATTCCACTGACTTGGGAGTCATTTAAGAGAGTCTTCATGGATCAATATATCCCTGAGAGTGTAAAACAAGCGAAGGAAGCACAGTTCCTGAAGCTCACACAGGGAGGCAGGCCGTTTGACGAGCATCTGAAATAGTTTGAAGAATTATCACGATACTTCACTTACTTGCGAATGCATTACGATGAGGTCTGGAAGGCAAAACAACTAGAAGAAGGCCTAGATTTACCTATGAAGACTCAATTAGCTACCCTAGAGATTCGAGACTTCGCCACACTGGTTAACAAGTGCCAAATTCTGAGCAAGAATTTAGAACAGAGACAGACTCAGAATATGACACAAATAACAGTGAACCGCCCGCATAAGCACCCAGAAATCTGAATGTGAGAAGCGGTATGTTTAAACCGTAACCAGGGGCTTCTAGTAGCAGTGGGAGGCGACCTGATAATGTTCCTTGTCCGAAGTGTGGCACCAGACATCCAAATCAGCCCTGCTGGCATCAGACTCCACTTCAGTGTTACAAATGTGGAGGTATAGGACACATGGCCAGATATTGCCCTTCCATCAGAAATCAGCCAACATCCGGTAGCTGGAGACCACAGGCTCCAGGGAGAGTTTTTACTATGAATGCTGCCAATGTCGACAGGTCTTCGGGCTTGATGCAGGGTAGAGGTAAAATTTATAATTTTTCTTTGATAGTATTGTTTGATTCGGGTGCTACGAACTCCTTTATTGCTGATGCATGCGTAGAAAGAATAAGATTACCTGTTTAAACCCTGCCCTGTGACCTATACAAATCCACACCCTTGGGAGAAGCCACTATGTCCCCATGAATATGCCTAAATTGCCCCTTAACCATTGAAGATACTCTATTCCTTGTGGACCTAATGTGTATACCATTTTCAGGGATCGACATTATTTTGGGAATGGATTGGTTGACTAGGAATCGGGTCTTGTTGAATTATTCTGAAAGGACAATTACTTATCTGGATAACGTACCTGCGCGAGAGAATGACAGAGCTTGTGAGATAGGTGATATGTCCCTCAATCTCTCTGAGGTAGAGTTGCAGGATAAGCTAAGCCAAATCACAATTGTTAATGACTTTCCGGAGGTATTTCCTTTGGAAATAAGTAAACTGCCACCACCTAGGGAGATAGAATTCACCATTGACCTGATTCTGGGAGCGGGTCCAATAGCTATGACCCCATATCCTATGGCCCCAGCAGAATTAAGAGAATTAAAGGTCCAAATCGAAGATATTTTAGAGAAGGGGTTTATTAGGCCAAGTGTATCACCATAGGGAGCTCCGGTCTTATTCGTAAAGAAGAAAGACGGGAGTCTAAGATTGTGTATTGATTACCGACAATTGAATAAGGTGACCATCAAGAATAAATACCCATTGCCATGTATCGATGATTTGTTTGATCAGTTGCAAGGCGCGACTGTATTTTCTAAGATAGATTTAAGATCACGATACCACCAGATTAGGGTTAGAGAGGAGGATATTCCTAAGACAGCGTTCAGGACAAGATACGACCACTATGAGTTTCTAGTGATGCCGTTTGGATTGACGAATGCACCCGCTATTTTTATGGACTATATGAACAGGATTTTCAGACCCTATTTAGATCAATTTGTTGTGGTATTCATCGATGATATTCTAATCTATTATAAGACTCACGAAGAACATGCCCAGCATCTTAGCACGGTGCTACGGGTACTGGAAGAGAAACAGTTGTATGCAAAGTTAGAGAAATGTGAGTTTTGGTTAGAAGAAGTGAAATTCTTGGGACACGTGGTTAATGGGGAAGGGATAGTGGTCTACCCAAAGAAAATTAAAGCGGTATTGGATTGGGATCGACCTAGAACGGTCACTGAGATTAGGAGTTTCCTGGGTTTGGCCGGCTATTATCGAAAATTTATTCAAGGATTTTCACAAATAGCTGTGCCATTAACCCGGTTGACTCGGAAAGGGGTAGATTTTGAATGGAGCAAACAGTGTGAGACTAGTTTTCAAATTCTGAAAGAGAAATTAACCACCGCTCCTGTGTTAATTATTTCAAAACCCCTAGAACCTTTTACTGTATACACAGATGCATCCCTGAGAGGCCTAGGTTGTGTATTGATGCAGGATGGGAAAGTTGTGGCTTATGCATCGCGACAATTGAAACCTGTAGAGGAGAACTATCCCACCCATGATTTAGAATTAGCTGCCGTTGTGTTTGCCTTAAAGATTTGGAGACATTACTTGTATGGCGCTGTATTTGAGGTATATAGTGATCATAAGAGCCTTAGGTATTTGTTTGATCAAAAGGAATTAAACATAAGGCAGTGTAGGTGGGTAGAATACCTAAAAGACTTTGATTTTGAGTTGAAGTATCATGTAGGAAAAGCGAATGTTGTGGCTGATGCATTGAGCTGAAAGTCACTACAAGTAGCTAGTTTAATGATTGGTGAGATGAGGTTACTTGAGGATTTTGGGAATCTTAGCCTCAACGTAATCTCGTTTCCGCAAAGATTAGTGATGAGTGACTTTTTGATAACCTGCGAATTGAGAGAATTGATTAGACAAGCCCAACTTAAGGACGAATCATTGGAAGTATACGCAGACCAACCTGACTTTAGACTAGCACCTGATGGAGTTTTGATGTTTAAGAAGAGGGTAGTGATTCTGAACCATCAGGAACTAAAGGAAAAAGTGTTAGCAGAAGCCCATAGAAACCATTACACTATTCACCCCGGTATTTTCAAGATGTATCAAGATTTAAAGAGGAATTTTTGGTGGCCCGATATGCAGAAGGATATCACGAATTACGTGAATGCCTGTTTGACTTGTCAACAGGTTAAGATAGAACACCAGAAACCCGCAGGGCTACTCAAACCATTGGAGATACCAGAGAGGAAATGGGATCAAATCACTATGGATTTCATGGTAAGATTACCTAGAACACCAGCAGGATTTGATGCCATTTGGGTAATAGTGGATCGGTTAACTAAGTTTGCGCACTTTTTACCTATTAAGGTGCGTTACTCCATGGAGAAATTGGCCGAAGTATACCTTAGGGAAATCGTAAGATTACATGGAATACCGTCAGGTATAGTATTTGATCGAGACCCTAGGTTTACTTCGAGATTCTGGCAATCCTTATAGCAAGCCTTAGGAACCCAACTTAAATTTAGCACCGGTTATCATCCTCAGACTGACGGGCAGTCTGAGAAGACTATTCAAACCCTAGAATACATGTTAAGGGCGTGTGTGCTAGAGCAGAAAGGAAGTTGGTATAAACACCTGCCGTTGATAGAGTTTGCATACAACAACAGTTATCACTCTACCATCGGCATGGCACCGTATGAGGCTCTGTATGGGAGGAGTTGTAAGTCACCTTTTAAGTTGGGTAGAGATGGGGGAGAGTGCACTGTTGGGACCCAAAATGGTACAAGAAACCACTGATCAAATTAAAATGATCAGAGAAAAGATGAGAATTGCCCAAAAGAGGCAAGAATCCTATGCCAACAAGAGAAGAAGGCCTTTGGAATTTAACGAGGGAGATCACGTATTTCTAAGAGTGTCCCCTACCACGGGAATCGGTAGACAGGTAAGGACCAAGAAATTAAGCCCTAGATTCCTAGGACCATTCCAAATTTTACAAAGAGTCGGTCCCGTTGCCTACCAAATTGCCTTACCTCCTTATTTGTCCAACTTACATAATGTTTTCCATGTCTCCCAACTTCGTAAATATGTACCAGATCCTGCGCATGTATTAGGGAGTCAACCAATAATATTAAAGGAAAAATTGACTTATGAATCTACTCCTGTTCAAATCCTTGACTATAAGACTAAGTAACTTCGAAGTAAAATAATCCCTTCAGTTAAGGTACTTTGGCAGGATGTAGCATCGCAGGAGATGACGTGGGAGAAAGAAGAAGAGATGAGGCAAAAATACCCAGAACTGTTTACAGGTATGAATTTTGAGGACAAAATTTCTTTTAAGGGGGGGAGAATGTAACAATCGAAAACATTTTGAAAGAGTTTTAAAGGATAAAATTGAATTTTTAGCCCTAATTCCTTTTAAACGAAACCTGGCAAGACTTTCGAGGACACCAACCGACAGCCCTCACTGCCCACAACCTCCAGCAACCACCCACGGCCACCAACGGCCGCCAGAGTCGCCGAAAAAATGCCATCTTTCCCCTCCACTGCGTGAAATTTTGCCAGCTTAGATCACCGCCGTTTGTTGCTGTTGACCTTCACCGCCTCCACCACCGTGTAGCTTGAGCTGCCAGCTTCCTCCAGTAGCTCACTGACGTCGAAAGGAGGCCGGACACGTCCGGATCGAGGGAATCTCTGTCTGCCGTGCGAGAATCTTCGTGGCCGAAAAACGCCATCTAAACGGCCGTAAACCGCATGCCACCACCATATTCGGACTCCTGGACTTACGGGCTTCACCGTGGTGTAATTTTTGAGGCAAACCGCACCCCTCCGCCGTGCGCCACCGTATGCCGTCGTGCCGGAGTTTCTGGACGTGCATCGGGAGAAACCGAGACCACCGTGACGCAGAATTCCATCATCCGATCACATTGGTAAGGTTCGATTTCCCAAAAACTAATGATATCTGATTGAAATAGCTGCCGAACGTAATTAGGCAATAAATTAACCTAGGTATTTGAGTAACCGGATTTAGGATTGAAAAATGGATGACGTAACGAGCCTGAATATTTAATTTCATGTCCAGGAAATTATTTGGGCTTAGAAATCGAGACTTCGTGAGATTTAGAATTGATTTGGAGTGACAGGAGACCAGGTAGGATAATTTACGCTTCCCGAACCCTAGATTTGACTTAGTGGATACCTGATTGATTTAGATGATTTGCATGGATTTACGTGCTGCTTTCGATGGGATAAATTGCATTCCTGTGTGCTGAAAACCCTAATTGCATGTTAGACGAGTTGTTTATCGAGTTTAGATGCCTTTAGGACGGGTTTACTTAGGGTTGGGTACTTGATACTCGGTATGGGACGGCCGTTAAGTATCCCTAGTACAGGGAGTTTTTAAATGAGATTATTTTTATTAGATTTGGCCTGTACTACGTTAGGGATTACGCGTTAAACCAGGACGACCCTAAGAAAGGTTTAGGGAGTATAAGGGTGGATAACCTACACGGGGAAACGTTGTGATTTAGGCGTAATACCCTAGAACCCTGAGGAATAGCCGACCGAGTGCATGTGAGTTCGAATAGACTGTATGAGGATGAGAATTGGCGTATGTGCACATACTAGGGGATGCCCTAGATGTTGATTCTCACCCGGTCCTTGAGTGAGTGATTGGTGTTACAGATCACACTCACAATATAGGCTTGATTCGGGTGATTGGTGTTACGGATCACACCCAACGATAAGAGAGGTATTCTCTTTGGATGACGTGCAATTAGAAGACGATGATTTAGATTTGGTTACAGTGGATTTGTAGCCAACGTGGATTGAGATACATCGGGCATGGGATTTTACTTGATTTTGATGACTGATTCTCAAAGAAATTGATTTTATGATTTCGATTAATTGCCGCGATTTTCATGTAATAAAACGATTTTAAAGATAAGGTATTTCACTATTTTTGAACTGATTTCGGGAAGAAGATTTCGATGTTCGCACCGCTGGGTATTCAACCAATTTTTGAATGATATTTGAAATTGTAAATTATTCTACTGAGATTTTATATCTCATTAAGTTGTTTACTCAGATGAACAGGGACAGGGACAGGAACCCAGACGATAGACGATGATGCCGTGGTGATAGATAGGAGAATGATTTAGCTTAGGATTGAATCGGCTTGTATATATATGCTTTGGTGATTTTGCTGTATATTGGGTTCTGTTCTTTACGTTTTCTGTATGGATTGGATCGGTTGTACATGTATAAATCAGGTGTTTTATATTGACTGTATCGATGGGATTGATGCTATTTTTATGGATTTCTGTGAATTATGTTTATTGCTATTGTTGGACTGGCTGTGTAAATGTAAACAGGTGATTCTTTGTATTTTGTACATGATCGAAATATAGAGGAAACTCTGCCGAATTTTTGGTAGGGTTTATCGCTGTAAATTTATGGATTTAAGTCAGAATATGTATGAATGTATAACGTGACATGTATATAAGTTTTAGATTTCATTCCAGAGTAATTTGTGATATATGCATGTATAATTAGTTAGCTGCGTGTGAATTAGGGTTGAACGGAATTCGAATGGACAACGGAAAGTCTATTTGGGTTACGCTCAACCAGTAGCGATCCCCTAACGTTCCCACATAAGGAATAATCATTTAGAATAACCCATATGCTTCTGCTAATCAGATGAGGATTGTATATGTCGTATTAGGGGGTCGTTACATGGAGCACCTTCAGCCATGCCTCGCTAGGTCGCTAGTATGCACTCGGGACCCCGCGTGGCGCGGTGTCACCCTACATCCCTCTTTTTGTTATCTAGGGAGAGGTTTTATTTCCTCGAAACTTTCGAATAAATTCGAAAGTTCCATATTATTCATTTTTTTCTGGGAAATTATATCTAAGTTCCTTCTTAAAATATTACCTATGGACATACTGTTGTCTACTTTTCTTGGGACTTATCCTCACATAGATTCCTTCCTTAAAATATTATTAATAGACATAATAATTTCTATTTATTCTTACATAAACTTCTTTCCAAAAATTATTATTAAAGGACATAATATTTCCTATTCATTTTTACCTAAATTTCTATTATTAATGGAAATAATATTTCCTATTGTTTCTCCCATAAATTTCCCTCCAAAATTATTATTAATGACTACAATAATTCTCTACTTTTCCTTAGAATTTATCATTACATAAAATTCCCTTCAAAATATCATTAATGCTTACAAAATTTTCTACTTTTTCTTAGCATTTATCTTTACATAAAATTTCCTCCAAATTATAAATAATGACTACAATATTTTCTACTTCTTCTTAGAATTTATTATTACATAAAATTCCTTTCAAATTATAAATAATGACTACAATATTTTCTACTTTTTCTTAGAATTTATCATTACATAGAATTCCTTTCAAAATATTAATAATGACTACAAAATTGTCTACTCTTCTTAGAATTTATATCTCCTATAATATCCTTCTAAAAGTTTAGTAATTCCCATGAGAATATCCCTCCTAACCATGATCTTTATTCACCTTAAACCCTCACAATTTCATTCCTCATAATAGTATTCATCATGAAATATTTGTGTTTATGGCAATAAAGTTCCCAATGCTAACTTCATACATCTTACTTCATCTTTATTTGTGTTTATTTCGCAAACATAAAGGGCCAACACATTATGAATCTTATTCAACATAGCCAACTCCTAAGTTTATCATGCATATTATATCAAACCACATCCTAAATCAAGAATGGAAAGGATTATTCTAGCTCTATGAAAGCAACATTGTGGAATACATATACCAACTTATGGAACCAAAATAAAAAAATTGGTAACCTACCTTTATGGTGAGCTAAAAAGAAATGATCTTGGCCCCCTCCTTGGTTTCCTTCTATTCCTTGTTTCTTTGCTCTTTTCTTCCTTGGTCTCTCTTTTAAGTGAGGTTTGTTGTGTTTATGGAGAGTCAATCTCTCAACTCCTTCCCCCTTTTTTTTTTAGACTAAAATTCTACACTCTCTTTTTATAAAATATATGTATATATATATTTTGCACAAAGTCTACTTGCAAGTACACTTTGCCTTTGCTTGCACTCTTTGTATTTTCCTTCCTTGCAAGTTTGGATTTGTCTACTCTTACAAGCAACTAACTTCCACAAGCAACCTTGGTATTCCTCTTTTTTTTTGTTGCATCCTTCTTTCCTTCTTGAGCTTCTTATTACAATAATTAAAATAAAAATTCTGCACTCTCTTCTTGCCTACTTCACACCACCTTCCCTTACTTGTGATTTTGCTTGCCATAAGGTTATCTATATGTATATACATTTAGCTTAAATTCTTTCTTTTCTTTGGCAATTTGGCTAGCCTAATGAAAGGATAAAAATTTAAATCAAGTACTTTAATTTTATGCAAGCTTACCTTCAATATAACTATTTTGGGCCCCTTTAATTATGTAAGTAGAATTTTTCCTTCCTTAAGCTAATTCCTTAAATTGATTAGAAAGCAAGCAATTAATTAAATGACACCATTAATTTAGGTTAATTAATTGATGGGGTGTTACATTTCTCCCTTCCTTAAAATAATTTCGTCCTCGAAATTCATACATACCTCATGAGAATAACTCTGGATAAGCTTTGCGCATGTCCTCTTCCCTTTCCCAGGTAGCCTATTGTGGTGTCATCGGGTCCCATAGGACCTTTACCAAGGGAATGGCCTTATTTCGTAGGGTCTTGACCTCAGTACCGATGATTTGAATAGGTTTCGACTTGTAAGTAAAATTATCCTTTAGTCGCAGAGTACTAGCATCAAGTATATGGGAGGGGTCTGGTATGTATTTCCAGAGCTGGAAGACATGGAAAACATTGTGAAGGTCGGACAGGTGTGGGGGTAAGGCTATTTGGTATGCTGATGGACCCACTCTCTTCAATATCTGGAAAGGTCCAATGTATCTGGGACTTAGCTTCCTAGACTTCATAGCTCTACCAATCCTAATAGTCGGGGATACTTTCAGAAAAACATGATTCCCTTCCTCGAATTCTAGGGGTCTTCTTCTCTTGTCAGCATAGCTCTTTTGCCTGTCCTGAGCTTTTTCCAACTTCTCTCTGATCATCTTAATCTGATCAGTGGTCTGTTGTACTAACTCGGGACCCAACAACTGCCTCTCCCCTACTTCATACCAACATATCGGCGACCTACATTTCCTCCCATACAGGGCCTCATAGGGAGTCATGCCTATACTAGAGTGAAAACTATTATTGTAAGAGAACTCAATTAAGGGCAGACTTTTTTCCTAGTTCCCTCGGTGTTCTAAGGCACAAGCCCTAAGCATATCCTCTAGGGTTTGAATGGTTCTCTCTGTTTGCCCGTCTGTTTAAGGATGATACGCAGTACTAAAATTCAGCCTGGTTCTAAAGGTTTCCTGCAGGGCTCTCCAAAACTTAGAGGTGAATATGGGATCCCTTTCTGAGACAATGCTAATGGGTACCCCATGAAGTCTTACTATCACCTGAATATATAACTGTGCTAGTCTATCCAAGGATTAGTTGATCCTAATGGGGAGAAAATAAGCAGACTTGGTTAACCTATCCACTATAACCTAGATAGCATCATTCTCTGATTGAGTTCTAGGCATTCCTACCACAAAGTCCATTGAAATCTTATCCCACTTCCACTCTGGGATATCTAAGGGTTGTAATAATCTAGCAGGCTTTTGATGTTCAATCTTGACTTGCTGACGTACTAGGCACCTAGCTACATGCTCTGCTATATTCTTCTTCATCTCTGGCCACCAAAACCTCCCTTTTAAGTCCTGATACATCTTGGTGGCCCCAAGATGAACAGTGTACTTACTTTGGTGGGCTTCCTATAAAATCTTATCCCTTAATCCTCCTATCTTAGGGACATACATCATACCCTGGAAAGTTACCATCCCGTCGGCCTCCCTTGTAAACTCTTTCAAATCCTTTAAGGATCTTAGGAATTTGTCCTCCTTCTGAGTTTCTAAGATTTGGGCCCTAAGGGTGTTGTCAATCCTTAACTCACTCAGACAGATCTTATTCGGTAACACCAAGGTGGACAACCTCATATTCCTAAATTTCTCTATTAGGTCCATCTCGCTTACCATTAGACGAGCTACGTGGAGAGACTTCCTACTTAGTGCGTCAGCTACAACGTTTACCTTACCTGGATGGTACTTTAGCTCAAAATCATAGTCCTTAATGAATTTCATCCACCTTCTTTGTCTCATATTCAATTATTTTTAGTTGAAGAGGTATTTGAGACTTTTATGGTCACTAAATACCTCGAATCTAGAACTATAGAGGTAGTGTCTCCAAATCTTTAAGGCAAACACTATAGTCGCTAACTCCAAGTCATGGGTAGGGTAGTTTCTCTCATGCGGCCTTAGCTGTCTAGAAGCATAGGCCACTACTCGTCCTCCTTGCATCAGTACATATCCCAACCCTTTCTTCAATGCATCACAATATAACTCAAGCTTTTCTAAAGGGTCAGGGATAACTAGCACAGGTGCGGTGGTCAACTTCTCCTTCAGGGTTTGAAATCTTTGTTCACACTTTGTGTCCCACACAAATGGAACATCCTTCCGGGTTAACTTAGTCATTGGCATCGCTATCTGCAAAAACCCCTAAATGAACCTCCTATAGTATCCCGCTAAACCTAGAAAGCTCCTAATTTCTGTCACAGTAGTGGGTCTTTCCCATTTCACTACCGCTTCAGTCTTACTAGGATCTACAAACACCCTCTCATCAGAAATCACATGCCCTAGGAATTTAACTTCCCTTAGCCAAAACTCACACTTTTCTATCTTGGCATACAGCTGCTTCTCCCGAAGTATTTGCAGCACCATCCTTAGATGCTACTCATGCTCCCGTCTATCCTTAGAATACACTAATATGTCATCAATAAACACTACTACGAACTGGTCTAGGTAGGGTCTAAAGATGCAATTCATGTAATCCATGAATATAGCGGGGGCATTTGTCAGTCCAAAGGGCATTACAAGGAATTCATAGTGCTCATACCTAGTCCTAAAGGCGGTCTTAGGTATGTCCTCTTTCCTAACTCTGATCTAATGATACCCTGACCTCAAATCAATCTTAAAAAAGATAGTGGCCCCTCTCAGTTAGTCTAATAGGTCATCAATCCTAGGGAGAGGATACTTGTTCTTTATTGTTACCTTATTCAGCTGTCTATAGTTTATGCATATCCTCATACTCCCGTCCTTCTTCTTAATAAACAACACAGGAGCCTTCCATGATGACACACTAGGTCTAATGAATTGCTTTGCTAAGAGGTCCTCTATCTGCTCCTTCAACTCCTTTAACTCTATCGGGGACATCCTATAGGGTGCTATGGAAATTGGCCCTGTCCCAAGGACTAAGTCTATGGAGAACTCAATCTCTCTCTCCGGTGGAAGGCTAGTAATATCCTCTGGGAACACATCTGGAAACTCTTGGACTACAGGTATGGTTTCTAATTTCTGTTGACTTTCTACCTCTGAGGAACATAAGAAACCCATCCTCTGGTTTTTCATCTCTATCCCCACATTTACTAGCCTAGTGTCTATGAAAGTCACAGACTTAGCTAAGCAGTCTAAGATAACATTTTTTGAAGAGAGTCAATCCATACCAAGGATGACATCTAGGTCGACCATGGGTAAGTAGATAAGGTTTGCCATAAAGGTTCTGTTTGCAACCACAATAGAATAGTTTAAACAAATCAAGGACGTAGACACATGTTCATTAGTAGGTATAGCTATAGAAAGTTCATAAGGTAAGGTGGTTGTGGGTAATTTCAAGTTATAAACACAGTCTACAAAAATAAAGGAGTGGGTGGCGCTAGAATCATACAATACAATTAAAGGAATATCATTAATAAAGCACGTACCTTTCATCAAATCTTTGGACTGGGCCACTTCTTTCCCCTTCAGGGTATACACCCTTCCCTTGGTAAGAGGTCTGACTGGTTCCTCTGGCTTCCTCAAGTTTGGACAGTTCCGAGCAATGCGTCCTAGCTTCCCACACCTATAGCATATGTTTTGTCCTATTAGACATGGCCTATCTCCATGATTCTTTCCATATTTCAAACAGTTGTCTTGGGGTGTCGGAGTGTTCACTGGCTTCTTCCCTGTCTGGCTCCTCTGAAACTTTCTGTCACGGCCCTTGTTGAAACTGGTTGGGCCCTTCCTCTTATGGAAACTAGCTTCCTGTTTTTGCTTCTGCAGGACTGCCAAGGTTTTAGAGGCGATTCTACACCGGTTGACCAGAGTCGGGTAATCTCAGATCTCGTGGGTCGCTACCTCATGGTATAGCTCCGGGTCTAAGCTGTTCTCCAAGTGCAGGGCTTTCCATACCCCGTCTGGTCTCCACTTTAGGTAGGAAGAGAACTTTGACAGCTCTTCAAACCTAGCTAAATACTCCTCAAATGACCCGTCACCTTGTTTAATTTGCATGAACTCGCCTTCCTTGACATTCCTCTTGCTCTGGAGAAAATACTTCTCAAGGAACGTATCTCTAAAACTCTCCCAGGTGATCGGGGTTCCCTGGGCCTCCATCAATTGCCTCGTACCTTTCCACCAATGTTTTTCCTCACCTTCCAACTGGTAGGCGGCGAAGGTAACCTTCTACGGTTTCGTGGTCCCTAATACTTCGAATAGTTCTTCCATCTTCTGTACCCATTATTCAGCCTTCTTTGAACTTGCTAATCCATTGAAAGTGGGAGGCCTGGCTCTCTGGAAGTCAGACCAGCCTCCACTGACTGGGGTCCTCACCTGCTCTGCCCTTGTCTGGGTCTCTTCGCTTCGGTCTATCTAGGCCTGACGAAGTGCCTCGGCTGTAACCTCAGCTTGGGCTCTCATAGCTTCGGCCATGTCCTCATGGTCTGCATCATCTCATTCACATCAACTCCTACATCTCGGGTCTGTGGTCTACCCCTCCGTGCCGGTAGCATGCTGTCAATCTATAAAACAAGTATTACCGAGGTTATTAGGCTCAATAACAGTATTTCCTATTTATTATTAAAGGACATAATATTTCCTATTTATTTTTACCTAAATTTCTATTATTAATCGAAATAGTATTTCCTATTGTTTCTCCCATAAATTTCCCTCCAAAATTATTATTAATGACTACAATAATTCTCTACTTTTCCTTAGAATTTATCATTACATAAAATTCCCTTCAAAATATCAATAATGACTACAAAATTTTCTACTTTTTCTAAGCATTTATCTTTACATAAAATTTCCTCTAAATTATAAATAATGACTACAATATTTTCTACTTCTTCTTAGAATTTATTATTACATAAAATTCCTTTCAAATTATAAATAATGACTACAATATTTTCTATTTTTTTCTTAGAATTTATCATTACATAGAATTCCCTTCCAAATATCAATAATGACTACAAAATTTTTCTACTTTTTCTTAGCATTTATCTTTACATAAAATTTTCTCCAAATTATAAATAATGACTACAATATTTTCTACTTTTTCTTAGAATTTATTATTACATAAAATTCCTTTCAATTACAAATAATGACTACAACATTTTCTACTATTTCTTAGAATTTATCATTACATAGAATTCCCTTAAAAATATTAATAATGACTACAAAATTATCTACTCTTCTTAGAATTTATATCTCCTATAATTTCCTTCTAAAAGTTTAGTAATTCCCATGAGAATATCCCTCTTAACCATGATCTTTATTCACCTTAAACCTCCACAATTTCATTCCTCATAATAGTATTCATCATGAAATATTTGTGTTTATGGCAATAAAGTTCCCAATGCTAATTTCATACATCTTACTTCATCTTTATTTGTGTTTATTTCGCAAACATAAAGGGCTAACACATTATGAATCTTATTCAACATAGCCAACTCCTAAGTTTATCATGCATATTATATCAAACCACATCCTAAATCAAGAATGGAAAGGATTATTCTAGCTCCATGAAAGCCACATTGTGGAATACATATACCAACTTATGGAACCAAAATAAAAAAACTGCTAACCTACCTTTATGGTGAGCTAAAAAGAAATGATCTTGGCCCCCTCCTTGGTCTCCTTCTATTCCTTGTTTCTTTGCTCTTTTCTTCCTTGGTCTCTCTTTTAAGTGAGGTTTGTTGTGTTTATGGAGAGTCAATCTCTCAACTCCTTCTCCCCTTTTTTTTTTGGGACTAAAATTCTACACTTTCTTTTTATAAAATATATGTATATATATATTTTGCACAAAGTCTACTTGCAAGTACACTTTGCCTTTGCTTGCACTCTTTGTATTTTCCTTCCTTGCAAGTTTGGATTTGTCCATTCTTACAAGCAACTAACTTCCACAAGCAACCTTGGTATTCCTCTTTTTTTTTGTTGCATCCTTTTTTCTTCTTGAGCTTCTTATTACAATAATTAAAATAAAAATTCTGCACTCCCTTCTTGCCTACTTCATGCCACCTTCCCTTACTTGTGATTGTGCTTGCCATGAGGTTATCTATATGTATATACATTTAGCTTAAATTCTCTCTTTTCTTTGGCAATTTGGCTAGCCTAATGAAAGGATAAAAATTTAAATCAAGTACTTTAATTTTGTGCAAGCTTACCTTCAATATAACTATTTTGGGCCTCTTTAATTATGCAAGTAGAATTTTCCCTTCCTTAAGCTAATTCCTTAAATTGATTAGCAAGCAAGCAATTAATTAAATGACACCATTAATTTAGGTTAATTAATTGATGGGGTGTTACATAGCAACCCAACCTAGGTGCTCATCGGCAACCAACGGTGTAAAATCGACCAAATCGAAGAAGGGAAGCCGTGGATGAACGACTCCATTTTTGGCCGCTGCAGTAGCCGGAAGCTGCGCGAGAGAGAGGGAGAGAGGAAAGGGAAAAATGGGAAGAAAAAAATGGGATTTTAGGCATTTTAAATTTCCAAGGGCAATTTGGTCATTTTTAAATTTACTCTAGATAAATCTTTGATGCATTTTCTTATTCATCTTTAAATATGGAATAATTTAGAAGAAATTTGAGAATTTTTAGAGCATCAAAAGCTTGCCAAAATTATTTATCAATTTACTCAAGTCAAATAAAAAATTTTTCGTAAGATAAAATTTTATTCTGATAGATTTTCAAATTTAAGCTATGAGCTCCAAAAAATTCACTGAATCACTTTTCAACATTTCAAGCTTTCCAATAAAATTTTTTCAAATTATTTAATTATAAATTGAGGTTATTACATTCTCTTCCCCTTAAAAATTTAATAGCATTTTTTAAATATTTTTATTAGTAATTTTTTTTTAGTTTTAAAAAATAATTATAAATTAAAATTATTTTTCTTATTCATCTTTAAATATGGAATAATTTAGAAGAAATTTGAGAATTTTTAGAGCATCAAAAGCTTGCCAAAATTATTTATCAATTTACTCAAGTTAAATAAAAAATTTTTCGTAAGATAAAATTTTATTCTGATAAATTCTCAAATTTAAGCTACGAGCTCCAAAAAATTCACTGAATCACTTTTCAACATTTCAAGCTTTCCAATAAAATTTTTTCAAATTATTTAATTATAAATTGAGGTTATTACATTCTCTTCCCCTTAAAAATTTAATAGCATTTTTTAAATATTTTTATTAGTAAATTTTTTTTAGTTTTAAAAAATAATTATAAATTAAAATTAAATAATATATTTTTTAAAAAAATTAAATTACCTAACAAAACATAAATGATAACCTATGATATTGGATACTATGTCGTACGTACAACGCAAAGAATACAATAGGATGTGTTAATCACCTAGTCTCACTTATATGCATGCGTAGGATTCCATTGCTTTGTGGTAGGTCTGAAATCTTATCCTTACCTTTAATATCCACGTGACATATATTTTAAATAAATTTAAATAAATTAATAATTTAATCTAAAAGCATACATACTTTTTAAATTTGATCTTTGAAAAGTAAAATATATAAATTTAATTTTAAAAATAAATATCTAATTAATTTGATCTTTTAATTAATAAAATAGATAAAAAAAATTAATTGGTACATTGATTAAGCATTAAGCAACGTTCTAATTAATTTTTTTATCAATCTCAATAATTGAAAGATGAAATTGATAAAATATTAATCTTTTTAATGACTAAATTAATAAAAATTAATCTTTTAAAGATCACATTAAAAATTTTTAATTTTTAAAAATTAAAATAAGTAAATGTGTATATTTTAAAAAGCAAATAATTAATTTATAAAAAATATTATGATTTTTATACTGGTACATCAAATCAAACTAGTAGATCCCTGATAATAAGGTGTAGATACTGGTGCAAACTAAAAAAACAAATTGCCTTACAAATATAGATTTTTTTAGAGGAATACAAATATAGATTTTTAAATTTGAGTAAATTATATATCAATATTTTTCTGAAATTTATTTAAATTATACTTATAATTTTTTAGTTTAAAATATTACATTTATCTCTCTTTTAACTTATTTTTTATCAATAAAAAATGTATGCAAAATAAAACTCTAATTTTATTTTTAGGATAACACTAAATATAATTAAATTTACACTAAAGTAATAGAAAATTATTAATGTAGCAATTAAAAAATTGAATAATCTTATTATTTTTAAATTAAGACATATAATTAATATAATATGTTAATTTTATAAAAAGATAAATTAAAAAATGTATTTAATTTATATAATATTGTATCCAACTTTAAAGTATCAAGCATAATTTTTTAAATGTAAAGAAAAGTGTAAGTTCATTAAACATAAAAGGAGGTTAGAAAAATTTACTCTCTAAATTTTTAACATTAAAAAATAATTTTTTAATTGTATCACAGTAAGTACGTAAAACAAATATTTACTATATTTTCGGCCGCACTAAAAAAAGTTTAATAATTCATAGCATTTTTATATAATTTTTAAGTCAACATTTTTTGTTTAAATTATAAAATATAATTTTATTATGAATTAAAATTAAATTATAATTTTTTCTTAAAAAAATAAATTACGTAACAAACATAATGATAACCTATGACATTGGATACTATGTACTAGGTTTACACTGCTTTGTGCTAGGCGGGCTGAAACCTTATCCTTATTTTCATATATACACATGAAACATATCAGATCAATTTTAAAAGTATTTTTGTATAAATTGAGAAGTTCTTTTTCACGTGACTCCAAAATCTTTTTAAAATATCCATAAGTTTTTAGATGCATGTATATAAAATAGTAAATTAATAATAAATAATTAAAATTTGTGTTTCAAATTAATCTTATTCATTAATATACTCATTTTAATAAGTTTTTATTAATTTTTTAATAATTAATTTTACACTATATACATATATATGCTAAATATCTTTCAATTATTCTCATTGGTCACTATTATAAATTTGTGGCCCCATTTCTCAATTAACAAACCTCCATGGCAGTACAGTAGTTTATATCTGAGCTAACAAAGCTCCATGGCAGTATAGTAGTTTTTTTTTTGCCAAAAAACATATGAATATTATTCACACCAAAAATAGAACCAGTGCATCCAAACATGACAAACTAAACACTAAACAAATTTTCCAATGCACACTAACCAATCCCTATTGGACTAGATATAGCAAGAGCAGTGCTGTACAAACTTCCTTTTAAGAGCCCAAATATCATCCATTTCCAGTTAAAAGCATGTGGGTCCTTGTTGATTGCACACTTATTTTTTCATATTTCTTGACTCGTCCCATCCACTATCTGCTCCTTTAAAAGCACCATCCATGTTTATCTTTAACATCTCACTAGTGGGTCCTTTCCAAGATAACTGCGAAGGCATTACAATTCTCACTCTGTGTCTAGCTACACGCTCTTCTCGCATTACTCACAGGGTCTTCCCCCAGTCACCTTGAAAGCTAAAGGGTAGACACGTAAAATTATTTAAGTTATTTATTTGAACAAGTTTAAAAGATTTTGTTCAAAAGAACTAAATTTTAATAAAATTTTTTATATTTTGATATGATTTAATTTTATTGATGTATTATTATTTTATTAAAATTTTAAAATAAAAAAATTAATTAAATAATTTTTTGTATAAATTATAAAATTTAAAAGAATTTTAAATTAATTTTTATAATTAAAAAAAGTATTCTGCACATGGACCTCTAATTTGGACGACTTTTATACATTTTAACTATTTATAAATTATGAAAGTTTTTTTTTCCTTTTCCCAATCATGTCTATAAATTGATGCCCTTGGCTCTCATTTGCTCACACGAAAAAACCAAACAAAGCAAACAAATTAAATCCTTCCACAGCAACCAAAGCAATGAAGACCACTCCACTTGCCTCCCTCTTGTTCCTTGTCTTTGCCTTCACCACCACCGCCACCACCGCTGAGATAGTGTTCGACTCAGACGGTGATTTTCTCAGAAACGGCGGCACGTACGAGCTGATGCCACAGCCACCCATCGGCGCTGGTATGATTAATGTCGAAGCAATATGGTACGGCCACGGACACCACGTTTGCTCACTCGTCGTCGTTCAAGCAAAACCCTATACTGTTCCTGGATTGCCTGTGACCATTACAGCTCGTGTAAAACCCACTTACATCACAACAGACACTCAAATATTTATATCATTCGCTCACATACCAGACAACAAATGCACCAACAATTCCGACTGGGTCGTCCAACCACCTGCGTCTGACAAAGAGGGTAACCTTATTAGGTCTGTGATGATTGGTGATAGTGGTAATCCTGTGGGTGCCTTGTTCTATATTTGGCCCTATGATCCTCGCAGCAAAACCTACAGGCTTGTCTTCTGTCCTAGTCCTGATCGTGACTGTTCCAACATCGGAGTTGAAAGAGACAGCTTGGGCCACGATACTCTTGTTGTCACGGATAATGGAAGGCCTCTAGTGTTGCAGTTTGGTAAGGTTAAGAAGGGCAGCTTTCCCTCCGAGTCTCACATATCCATGGTGGTGTGATTGCAAGACTAAACCTAGCATGCATGCGTGCGTGCTTGTTGTTTAGTTTGCTTTCCTAGATGGTTATGATGATGATGATGATGATGATGATGATAATAATAATGATAAATGTGTGACACTAGTTGCATGTATCTTCTAGTCAGAAATAATAAAAAATGAATGTAGTACTTCTTTGTGTTTGTATCCTTGTTAAAAGAAGATTCTATAATATTTTCAAATTAAAAAATGATAATTTTTTTAAAAATTAAAAAAATTAGATTCTTAACCCATTCAAGTTTGATTCCTATTAATATGGATCTCTTTTATCCTTTTTATCCTTCTCTAATTTTACAAAAAAATTATCATTTTTTAATTTTATAAGATCAACAGTCCTATAATTAATAAATTAGAGTTGAAACGTATGAACGTTGTGTGTGGCAATTCCACCCAAAACGTAATTTACGACATTTTTTTTTTCAACCAAGATCTATGTATCTTGATTTGAATTTGGCATGCCAGTTAATGATATATAATGGCTAGAATGTGACAAGTGTAAAATTTAGATTTTTTTGACCGGAAAGTGAAAGTATAGGAATTATAACAATAATTTAATTATTTTTTTTATTCTTTTAAATTAAAAAAGTTGGCTAAAATTAATTGTGAGTTGTGACCACACTCACTCCAGCTGGCATATACTTTCTTTAATTTTATTTATTTATTTTGTCATTTTGCCAAATTGACTCGTTTTTTTCTCAAAATATATTTTTGGATTCATAGAAAAGAAAAGTATTTGAGAATTGTTTGATTATTTGAAAATTTGTATAAAATACATTAATTTATTAGTATGCACATAAAATACTGGACTTTCTATATGATAGAACATGATTGATATAAAGATGGGTGGTCCCTGCCATAGTTAGACACACAAAAGCAAAATTTACCAGAGGTATAACTTTCTATATTTTGTATATGAACGAACGACATTGTTTGATTGTTGATGATGGAAAAACACTTGTCAGTTGGAAATTAATGTGTGTTGCTTTTGTTCTTTGTCAACAACAACAAAAAATCGTTGATTTTATAGATATGCTTCCTTTCTATTATTCAATGTGACACAGCGAATATAAAGAACCATTGCTATTGAAATCCACATAATCTCTCAATAATTCATTTACAAGTCTTCATCGCGTCAACTATAATAAAATAAAAGATAAGTAATTCGTCGTTAAAAAAAAGTTTAAATATAGCTAGTTCTCCTAATTCAAAATTAGACAATTTGATCTTTTTATTTTTATATCCAAAATTTTGTATCAAATTTGAGGATATATATGTTAATGTTAATTGAATTATGATTTATTAGCATAGAACTATTAATTCATACTCATATTTAGTATTTATTTAACTTATTTATTAAATTAGACATTAAATTCTAGATGAAAATATGATAAACAAGATAATATAATTACACTTTTTACAAAATAAGTGATCAAGTTAAAGCTTTTATAAAATTAATGAAAAAAATACAATTAAACCTTCAAAAAATAATTAAAAATAAGAAAGTAACTAAAATAACACAATTTTTTTCTCGTACAAATATTATTTATTAAAAATAATTATGCTCAAGAATATTTTTGAGCATTAAACATGATATTTGTCTCAGTACATTCAATTTAATAATTATCACATTACGAGTAATTAAATATTCTTGTAAACTTAATTCTTATTAATTAGTATCTCATAACATATATATCAAATATCTTATTTATATGGTGTGTGAGTATTTAATGTCATTAATTAATGGCCGTCCAATTCCTCTAGAATATTAATTATAGTAAGACACATTATTTAATGCTTGAAAAGATTGCTAAATTATTAATTTGTCGCGTACGAATTGTCGCGTACGTAATTATAATAATTAACAAAATTTCTTTATTGATAGGTTTTTTTAGCAACTTAAATTTTTAAGAGTTAAACTTGATACAATTTTATATTTTTTTATTATTATGTTTTTGTAATAAAAATAAAATATTTAAATTTTTTTAAAAATAATCAATTATAAAAATAATAAATTATATAAATTACACACATTAATTTTTTATTAAAACATTTTATAATAAAAGTATAACCAAATTTTTTAAAAAGAAGCATTGGACAAGACATGTAGTTTTGACAAGACAAATAATTTTTTTTTAAAAAAATATGGATTCTTTGTTATCAAAAAATAAATAATATTATTTATATTATTATATTTGATTTTAAAGTCTTTTCATCATTATTTATAAAATAATATAGTATATTAATGGGTTTAATTTTTACTAAAGCGTATGTTAATTTTTCTTTTTTTTAAATACAAGAAAGAACTTAAAAAACATCTTAATTTCTCGTAATTTTTTTCCTAAAAACTTTTCATTCTATAACTCATAACTTTTCAATATATTTGTTTTATAAATAACATAGTTGGAGAGAACAAAAGAATGTAAAGTTCAAAATTAAACAATGTAGTATAAATTAATTAATAAATTAAAATAAATATAAAGATAATATATGAAAGATTCAATTATGTGTCAAAAATTAAAATTTAAATATGTCCCTTATTAGTATGAAATACAATAAGTATGCGGCTACCATTTATCTGTGATTTTAAATTTTTTTTAATTCAGTAAAGCCCAATTAAAAGAAAATTTAAACTAATAGAATTTAATTATAATTTTTTAAATTATAAAAACTAAATTAAATTTAAGACTATAATTGAATTGACCAAAGTAAAATATAAAAAAGTAATGAAAATTAAGGAAAATTTTCTAAAGTAATTATAGGATTTTATTTATTTTGAAATGACGTTTTTTAAAAGGAGTGTTTAAAAAAGTGTTAAGTTATAAGTGTGGTTTGTAATAACTCAATTAAAAATTAAATAATTGAGATAAAATAATTGAAAATCTTGAAATATTGTTGGAAGATGATTAAAAAAAAATTTTTGAGCTCGTAGTTTAAATTTGAGAATAAAATTATATCTGATGGAGAAATTTTTATCTGCCTTGAAAAACTTAGCAGATATTTTTAGCAGGCTCAGGATACTTGAAAATTTTTCCAAATCTCTCCTATGATATTTCATAATTTTTTCTAAATCAAAAACTGCATCTAAAATTTATCTAGAATAAAGTGAAAAAAGACTAAAATGCCCTTTGACACTTAAAACTCAAAATTCCTTCATTATTTTTTCAATTTTCTCTCTCTCTTCACACAGCTCCCTCTCTCTCTTCACGCTGCTTCTTCCTTCGTCACCCTTACCATCGTATGATGTCATTTTCAGCCAAACCACTGTTTCCAGTCATCAACAGAAGGCATAGCAGCTTCGCCCGACATCGTAGCACGCCACCACAGCGATCGCTCGAGGGATCGTCAATTTTTCCCTTTGTTGTGAAGAAAAAATGGCAGCTTCAAACTGTGCCATTTAGGTCGTTTGGCTACTGGTGAGCCTCGAGTTTGGTGATCCAGTTGACGACAAAGTTGTTTGTAACCATCATTGAGCCTTCCGCCGCCGTGAGCCACCGAAAAATGCCAAGAAAAGTTCAAGGACTAAACTATAATTTTCTAAATTTTTTTGTATACATTGAAATACTCTAAATTAATTAATTTTTCTGTAATTTCTAGCCTCTATGATGCTATTAGGAATGAATTGAAGCAATAGATTGAAGAAAAATGATGAAAATCATAAATTGAAAAATATGGACCAAATTGAAAATTTTAAAAAAATTTGATATGAATTATAATTTTAGAATTTGATACATCTCGACAATCCTTAGCTTAATTAGGACTCTTATGAATGTATGGAATTGGAAAATGGAAGACAATTGTTAGAAAAGTTTCAATTGTAAATTTAGAGACTAAACTGAAAAGATTGATATATTCTGTTTAAGCAGTGTAAACCATATAAATTCTGAACTTTTGAGTGAATTAAATTCATTTAGCCTCCTAGAAGTATATAAAGTAAATTGGATAATTTTATAGCTAAATACCAACTTTGGAATAAATAAGGGACTAAAGTGAAAACTTATTTCTTAGGCATTGAAAATAAGTTTTAGTTCTGAATGTTGATTACAAAAATATACAAAAGTGGCTTGAAGAGTTAATCAAAGGAGAAAGAGGAGAATCTTAAGTTAAGTGAAGGAAATTCTAATTAAGGTAGAGTAATCTACATTCTCCTTTGTTTTAATAAATGTTTAATGTGAATTGATTGCTGTGAACATGTTTTGGGAAATTTGTGCTAGATTATATGAGTATAAGAAAATGCTTACATATGTTTGAAATGTATTTGAAAATTCTTTGTTACTAGTTTTGATTGGACTATTAGAATTTTATGCTTATAGTACAAACGAAACCTGAGATGGATACTTGATAACTGGTATGAGACGGTTGTCAAGTACTACATATTCAGATCTAATTTTTAAACTTTCATTATTTAAATACTGAAATAGTCTGTATATGTTAGGGTTTACCTGTTAAACTAATATACCTATATGAAAGATTATAAGGAGTAAAGGGAGGAGAGTCTCTATAGGAGAATGGATTAGTTTAAGAGTAAAGCATTATGATCCTAAGTATTAGTCACCTATATGTATATATTGCCTTATATTTGGGATAGAGGGACGAGACCTACTTGTAATGTGCACATGATGAGGGATGCCCCTTTTTGATGTTAGGTTATCTGTCACATGGAGGACGATCCCTGTGATAGCAACAATCTTAGTCACATGGAGGACAATCCTGTGACAATTACCGAAAGGACAATCCCCGTGATCTTAAAATGAGATTGAAAAATAGCAGGCAATGAATTGTGAATTGATTTATATGATTTTTATGCATATATACAGATTTAATATATAGATGTTTGAGATCCTTGCAACAACATAGGAGCGTTATGCAATGGATATGAAAAATTGGCTATAGGCATTTTGAAAATGATGATTTTCATAAACACTTATACTTTTTGATTGAGAAAAGGATTTTGACTCCTAATTTTTGGATAGCCACTAGATTTTTCATGTTTATTGATTTATAATAAATGAAGCTTCAATTCACATGTTTTATTAAATGGATGAATTTTGGGAGAGGTTTTCTATACCCGGACGGGGGTATAGCTAAACACTCGGCTGTATATTACTCTATTGGGATTCAAAATCTCATTACGTTGTGTGTTCAGGCAATCGAGGACATGATGGTGCCAAAAATTAACCTGGGACTAGATATATTTATTGTGTAGAATTTCAAAGAGACCGAGAAGCGATGATGTAGCTTAGGTATTAATTGTAAATAGCTTAATGGCCTTAACATGGTATTTATTGATTACTAAATTTGTATTTAGAGATATTTATATACCATTGTGGTAAATGGTTAAGTTTTATATCCTATAATTAGTATCTCAAATGAAATTTATGAATTGTAATTTAGATGTATATTCCATAGTATGTTGATGGCTATTTTGTTATGATGATTTTATGTTTTAGATAAGCTATACAAGTATAAGGTTAAGTGAAATCTGAATAGGAATGACTATTTGGTTACACTCAACCAGTAACGGCCTTGATCAATGCATATTTTGAAAGGAAAAATTTTTTATATTATTTCACGCTTCTTAAATTACATGCTATGGTAAGGGGTTTGTGAATTGAAATATATCCCTTTATGGTACAAAAAACCTCTCCCCGATATTTATATTATAACACATGTGAATTCAAATCTCTTATCAAAGTATGATTAAACATATGAGAAATCTAGCATTTTCATAAATTTCACAATTCATATAGTTTCATAAAAATCACAAGAGTATAGAAAAATCATATTTATCAAAATCATCATTCTATAATACCTGTATACACATCTCAAATCTCATTTGCATAACACTTCTCATATTATTGCAAAATTCACATAAATTTGCATATTATCTCAAAATCAATATACATACGTTTACAGCAATTAAAATCCTTATCATAATGCATGTTGTTTTTCAACCTCAATTTTAAATATTCCAGGGGACTGTTATCCCAAAGAATGTCACAGGACTGTTATCCATGTGACTAAGATTGTTATCATCACGGGAACCGTTATCCCGATGATTGTCATAGGACCGTTATCCATATGACTGAGAATCTAACTAACAAGGCGTCCCCTGGCACATGCACATCATTCGTTAGTCTCTTTATCCACAACTATATACCAATGTATACGAATAGATGACTAATACTTAGGGTCATAGAGTTTTACACTTAAACCAATCTATTTTTCCCGTATAGACTATCCTTCTTTACTCCTTAAGTCTTATATAGGGTTGTATTGGTTTAAAGAGTAATCTCTAACAAATACAGACCATAACAGATGAAAATAATTACATTTTTACAAAAATAGTCTACATAAGGAATACTTAATGTCTGTCCTATACCAGCCATTAAATGTCGACCTCAATTTTCGTCTGCACTATCAGCATACAACCTAATAGTCAAATTTAAAACAAACAGCAAAGGATTTATCTCATACTTTTAAACGCATACAGGTACATTTCATTATACTCATGAAAATATTTCATTTCATAATCATTTTCATTAAACATTTTCCATTTCACAAAAAAAAATACATTTCATTTCAATCAATACAATTCACATTTTCATTTCAAAGCAGGGAAATGTAGATTACTCTACCTTAATCTTGATTTCTTCTTCTTGAATCAAGATTCTTCTGTTTGCTCTTTTTTCTTGATTCCACAAGCCACCTCTATCAATTTTTGAAAATAATGTTTCAATTTTCCTTCACTAATTCCTTTCAGACATAAATCTATTGGAATTAAATTCCTAATTTACCTCAATTTAACATATGGTTGTAAAAGTCTCAAATTTCTTCTAGAACACTTTTTGAAGGCTAAATAAACTTAATCTAACATAGAATTTTAGAATAACATGATTTTCTCTTATTGAACGAAAAGATAACAACCTTTTCAATTTAGTCCCTAAAACTTTCCTAACTTGAAAATAGCCCTTAAAGTCATTAAAAATCTTCCAAATTTATATGATGGCCTCCATGTAACTCAATATCACAGAAAATAACAAAATTTATAGAATTTCAGTGTATTACCCAGACTTTATAAAAATTACATTTTAGTCCTTATTTTCCAAATGATGATATTGCACTCCTTTTCTCCTATTTTCTACTTCTATCCATTCATAAGAGTCTCATTGGAATTAAAATTTACAGAAAGCATCCAATTCTTGAAATTTCAGTTCATATCAAGAATTTCTAAAACTTTCAGTTTAGTCCCTATATTTTCGTATGGTGTTTTTGCCTCATTTTCCTTCCATTTCCTAGTTCTATACAATTATTAAAGTCCTATTGGAGCTAAGGATTACAGAAATGCATCAAAAATTAACATTTTAATTCAAACAAAAAATTTTAGTTTAATCCCTCTTACTTTTTCGACAATTTATGGCAACTCACGACGGCGAGAGGCTCGGCAGAGGTTGTAGGTAGCTTTGATGTCGAATGGAGCACCAAACGGCGTGAAGGGCGAAGATCAATGTTGCCTTTCAGATTCACAACAAAGGGAGAAAATGACCATTTTCGGTCGCTGTGGTGACCATTAACGATGGGGGTGGCAACAGAAGCTCAACGGTTTTGGCAAAGGTAGGACGCGCAATGGTGAGAGGAAGAGAAAGGGGGAATCACGCGATGGAGAAGAAAATGGATGGGAAGGAAGGAGATTTTAGAATTTTAAGGCATCTAGGGTATTTTGATTAACTATTAATTTACTCTAGGTAAATTTTTGATGCATTTTTTGATTTAGGCAAAAATGTGGGACAATATGAAAAGGATTTGAGAATTTTGAAGGTATCATAAGCTTTCAAAAATTATCTGCTAAGTGTCTCAAGACAGATAAAATTTTTCTCATCAGATAAAATTTTATTCTAAAAAATTTTCAAATTTAAGCTATAAGCTCAGAAAAATTCACTGAATTATTTCTCAATGACATTTCAACGTTTCCATTAAAATTTTTTCCTAATTACTTAATTATTAATTTAGCTTATTACAGGCTGTACTCTTTCGACAGTTTCAAATCTTTACCTCAGTATGAATTTTTTAATAATTCCTGTCACCTTGAGCAACAAAAAACTTCTTGTACTACATTAATTTCTTGCAATAATACCTACTCTCTATGGCATAATAGGCTTGATCATCTTCATGCTACAATTGTAAATCAAGTATTGTCATTATGTAATATCCAAATTTCGAACAAAGTGATTCCATATTATGTTCTGCTTGTCTTCATGGGAAAGCACACCAATTACCACATTCCCATTCACAAACACAGTATACTTCATCTTTGCAATTAATATTTACTCATCTTTAGGGACCTGCTCTTATATTTTCCATTTCTAGTCATAAGTATTATATAGCCTTTGTTGATGCCTACTCTAGGTACACATGGGTGTATCTTTTCAAAAATAAGTCAAATGCTTTTCCTACATTCCTACAGTTTAAAAGTCTAGTTGAAAATCAGTTTCAATCCAAAATTAAGAGTCTTAAGTCAAATTGGGTTGAATTCATGGTGTTTTCATCTTACCTGAAACAAAATGGAATCCTTCTAATTGTCCTTGTACTCACCAACAAAATGGTGTTGTTGAAAGAAAACACAAACATGTTGTAGAATAGGTCTATCTCTTCTTGCTCATACTTCTATGCCACTATCCTTTTAAGGGAAGGCTTTCCAAACAGTAGAAGCTTCCTACCCCTAATCTTCTTCATTCCTCACCTTATGAAATTCTTTTTCATTAAAAACCAGATTACAATTTTCTAAAAGCTTTTGGATGTGCATGCTACCCTTTATTAACACCCTATAACAAACACAAGCTATCTTTTCATATTGAAGAATGTACCTTCCTTGGTTAAAATGATTTACACAAAGGTTACAAGTGCTTATCCCCCACTGGTCAAACTTACATTTCTAGAAATGTTAAGTTAAACGAAACTTTATTTCCTTTTCAAACAAAATCTCAATCAATCATTCAACATTTGCCTCCTTCTAATTCAGTTAGTTTCATTTAACCCATTATGCCTACTAATAGCTTAACCTATTCTAATACCTCATAGTCTGATAGATATGATTTTGATGCTAGCTTGTCTCTTAGTCATTCTGTTGCAGGTACACAAGATCACTCTAGTGGTTCTATTAATGTACCATCACCTATACAGGTTCATTTTACTGAAAATTCTAACATTGCCATTGCAAAGTTACTAGCACTACAGCTAGTTACACTTAACAATGTCCATCCTATGGCGACTATAAGTAAACTTGGAAAATGAATTTAATGCCGTACAAAGAAATCATACTTGGAGATTGGTTAAGTTACCACCAAATAGAAAAGCCATAGGGTCCAAATGGGTTTTTTGAATCAAAGAAAATCTTGATGGAACAATTCAGAAATACAAAGCACATTTAGTGGCAAAAGGCTTTTCACAACAACAAGGGTTTGATTTTAATGAGACTTTTTCATTTGTTGTTAGGCCTACCACTATAAGAATGGTTCTTACTCTTGCTGTTTCTAGTCGATGGGAGATGAGGCAGCTTGATGTCAATAATGCATTTTTGAATGGTACTTTAAAAGAATAAGTTTATATGGTGAAGCCTTTTGGGTTTGAAGGACAAGATACGAACTTGGTGTGTAAACTTGATAAAGCCTTATATGGACTTAAATAGATACAGTTTGGGCTTTAAAGGCAATAATTGTGACCCATCACTTTTTATTCGTGTTACTCCTCATGCAAAAATATATATTTTAATCTATGTTGATGACATAATTGTTATAGGCAATAATTCTCAGGCTATATCTAGTTTAATTAATTGCTTACATGCTAATTTTGCTCTAAAAGACTTAGGCCCCTTGAGTTATTTCTTAGGAATTCAGGTTACTCATTTATCAAATGGCAGTCTGTAGCTAAATCAAGCTAAATGCATCACAGATCTATTGAAGAAGGCTCAAATGTCTACTACTAAAAGCATTTCTACACCAATGGCAACAAATGAAAAACTATCCAAATATGGTCTTAATGAGATGCAGGATCCTTATTTTTATAGATCAGTTGTGGGAGCTCTTTAACATGCAACAATCACTAGACTAGAAATTACTCTTAGTGTTAACAAAGTATGTCAGTTTATGCACAAGCCTCTTTATAATCATTGGAAGGTAGTTAAAAGAATTCTATGATATCTCAATCTAACTGTGAATTACAACATGATAATACAACCTCATCTCAGTTAGATCTTATTGGTTACAGTGATGCAAATTGGGGAATTGATGATAGAAGATCTAACTCGGGTATTTGCTTGTTCTTAGGTGGTAATCTTATCTCCTGGTTAGTAAAGAAATAGATCTTAGTTGCTTGGTCTAGCACTGAAGCAGAGTATAGAAGTTTGGCAGCTTTTGTTACTGAACTGATCTGGGTGCAATCTCTATTGATAGAATTGGGTGTTACTGGCTTGAAGAAATCATCAGTCTACTGTGATAACTTGAGTATAGCTTTATTGTCTCATAATCTAGTGTTGCAAAATAGAACTAAGCATATGGAACTTGACATATTTTTTGTAAGGGAGAAGGTGTTATAAAACCAGTACATGGTCACTCATATTCCATTTGACAAATAGATTGCAGATATTCTAACAAAGCCATTGTCTTATCGAAGATTTTTAGATTTATGCAACAAACTTAGCGTTCATGACATTCATGATTGTTCATCCTCACGTTGAGTTTGAAAGGGGTATGTTAGAGTATACATACAATTAAGTTGATTTTGGATCCTCTGCCGTAATTTTTTGCTTGGCGCTGCTTGGCATTTTTTGCGGCGGTTTTATGCATTGGTAAAGTGTGCTTTAATATTATTGCAACGAATATTATTGTTGCTATAACTTTTGTTTAAATAATTAATTTATAGCGGCAATCATTTTGTTGCAAAAAACTTTAGCAGCGAAAAAAATCACCGCTAAAAATGCCAAAACACCAAGCTAAAGATCCGGAGGCAATTAAGTTAGTTAGATAGAAGCTCCCATAGTTAGGAAGCTTTTAAAGATACTTGGCATGCACCAACTGTAGCTAGCCTCGGCTATATCATCTGAACTCCTTCTTAATGTGTTTATATATACATTCATGTACAGAAACTCTAAATATACAAGAATACATTTCAGAGCATCTTCTCTACACTCTAGTTTCTTTACAAAAGATGGGTGGTCCCTGCCATAGTTAGACACACAAAAGCAAAATGTACCAAAAGTATAATTTTCTGGTCACTCTATATTATATATATGAACGAACGACATTGTTTGATTGTTCATGATGGAAAAACACTTGTCAGTTGGAAATTAATGTGAGTTGTTTTTGTTCTTTATCAACAACAAAAAAAAAAATTTGATTTTATAGATATGCTTCCTTTCTATTATCCAATGTGACGCAGCGAATATAAAGTACCATTGATATTGAAATGATGAAACCTAATTTTCAACCCAATCCACATAATCTCTCAATAATTCATTTATAAGTCTTCATCGCGTCAACTATAATAAAATAAAAGATAAGTAATTCGTCGTTAAAATAAAAGTTTAAATATAGCTAGTTCACCTAATTCAAAATTAGACAATTTGATCTTTGTATTTTTTTTAATCCAAAATTTAGTAGCAAATTTGACAATATGTTAATGTTAATTGAATTATGATTTATTAGCATAGAACTATTAATTAATTCATACTCATATTTAGTAGTTATTTCACTTATTTGTTAAATTAGACATTAAATTCTAGATGAAAATATGATAAACAAGATAATATAATTAGACTTTTTACAAAATAAGTGATCAAATTAAAACTTTTATAAAATTAATGAAAATAAAAATACAATTAAACCTTCAAAGAAATAATTAAAAATAAGTAACTAAAATAATAAATAAAATTTTTTCTCACACAAATATTCTTCATTAAAAATAATTATGCTAAAAAATATTGTTAAACGTTAAACATGATATTTGTCTTGGTACTAAATTTATTAATTATTACATTATAAATAATTAATCTCTTCTTTTAAACTTAATTCTTATTCATTAATTAGTATCTCATAACATATATAGAGCAAATGTCTTATTTATATGGCGTGTGAATATTTAATGTCATTAATTAATGGTCATCCAATTATCTCTTTTTAATTATAGTAAGACACATTATTTAATGCTTGAAAAGGATGCTAAATTATTAATTTGTCGCGAGGACGTGGCTACTACAAATTCAAATTGTGGTGGGCCAAAGTGGGTGACGCGTACGAATAAGTTTTAAAATAATAAATTTAATAATATTATTTATTATTCTATTTTAACTTTTCATTTTTTTTTATTTTCTCATTTTTTTATATTACATATTTTATTTTATATTTTTTATTATATAACATATAATTTCAAATATCAATAATTAAAAAGTCTTAAAGTCATTTACTAAAAATTTCACATACACAAATATATATATTATTTTTTATTTAATTTTTAAAATATAATATAAAATAATATTTATTAAATTTTAAAATAATAAATTAAATAATAAAAGAAGTTAATTAATCATCTACTATCTTTATTTTCTCTCTCCTCTCACTTCTTTTTATATTAATTTTATATTTTATATTATGTAATACATAATTTATAAGATCACTAATTAAAAGACCACACATTTATTATAATATAGATATATAAATATTATCAATAGCACTAATAAAAGAGTCTAATAGCATTTTTAAATGTTTCAAACCTTACCCTAATTTTCATATAAACACGTGACACATATTTCAAATAAATTTGAGTGATAGAATAGATGAAATGTTAATTATTTCAAATGTTTAACATTAAAAAAATAATTTAAATTTTTATATTTACAAAGACTAAAATATACATAATTTTTTTGAGCTATAAATTATGTTTAAATAATTTCTATCAACTATAAAATATGACTAAAGATTTTTTTAAAAATTTACAATTTTTTCAAAAAATAATTTTTTTAATTTTTTCATTGAAAACCTTAAAGCTAGACACATTAAGCTATTTAAGTAATTTTTTTGCACAAAAAATTAAACTTTTAAGAGATTCTTTTCAAAAGTCCTAAACTTTAATGAAATTTTTTATATTTTAGTATAACTTGATTTTACTGATGTATTATTATTTTTTTAGAATTTTGAATAAAAAAATTAACCAAAATTTTTTTACACAAATTATAAAATTTAAAATAATTTGAGGTCAATTTTTATAATGAAAAAAATATTCTGCCTATGGACGTATAATTTAGACGAATTTTCTACGTTTTAACCATTTATAAATTATGTAAATTTTTTTTTTCCCTTTCCCAGTCATGTCTATAAATTGATGCCCTTGGGTCTCATTTAGTCACACCAAAAACCAAACCTTCCACAGCAACCAAAACAATGAAGACCACTCCAATGTTATCACTTGCATCCCTCTTGTTCCTTGTCTTTGCCTTCACCACCGCCGCCGCCGCCGCTGAGTCTGAGCCAGTGCTTGACACAGACGGTGATGTTTTGCTAAGCGGCCACACATACAATCTGTTGCCAGTGCCACTTATCGGCGCTGGTTTGATTCAAGCCGCTGCCATAAGGAACGAAGAAAACGACAATTGCTCACTCGCCGTCATTCAAGGAAAACCCTATACTCCTGGATGGCCTGTAACCATTCAAGCTTATATATGGCCCGTCACTGTCATCTCAACTTCCATGAGAAATCATATATCATTCGCTTACATACCACCCAATGTATGCACCAAAGATTCCTACTGGATCATCCAAAGGTCACAGTCTAACCTTGAGCCTGTGATGATTGGTGATATTAATACTGAAAATTTTCAGGATTCCTTGTTCCTAATCAAGCCCTATGATTCTGTCAAGAAATACTACAAGCTTGTCTCCTGTAATATTCTTGATGAGCATGACTGTTCCAACATCGGAGTCCAAACAGACAACAATGGCTACAAACGCCTTGTTGTCACTAATGGAGAGCCTCTAGTGTTGCAGTTCAGTAAGGTTAAGAAGGGCAGCTTTGCCTCTCAGTCTCATATATCCATGGCGGTGTGACTGATTTGAAAGGAAGAAAGACTAAACCTAGATGCATGCTTCTTGTTTAGTTTGCTTTCCAAATGGTTATGATGATAACGAATGTGTGACCCTAGTTGCACGTATCTTGTAGTAAGAAATAATAAAAGATAAATGCAGTACTTGGGTTCGTTTGTATTGCTCTTAAAAGTAAATATCTACATTTCTCTAATTAACTGTCAAGTGAAGTAGGAATTTTTCGCCCAAAAAAAAAAATACATTAATTTATTACAATCGACATAAAATACTGAAAACGATGGAGATGCAGCCGTAAGAGTGGCGCGACAGATAGACGATGGGTTTTCGATTTTGATGACATGTATATATTAAAAAATCATTTTAGTCCTTCGCATGTGAGATTTTTTTTTAAGTTAGTGCTTTATATATTAAATAGTTAATAATGTGGTCCCCTCATAGCCGTAAGTCTAAATTATTAATGAAATTAATGATACGACGATTAAATGTTGAGTTTGCGGATTGATAATGATAGGGTGTTACAGAGAGATAAGAGATGGTTGGATTTTGGTTTAATCTCCAACTTAAGACTCTCAACAGAATAATTTTAAGAGAAGAAAATAAACATAATATAATAAAATAATATATGCAAATTAGACATTTTAATACGGTTATGATTTTAAGGATCTTAATACAGTTGACAAGAAACATATATTTTTCTTAAATGACTAGACTTAAGTATACTTATATTATTTTTATTATATTCTCCAATAAAAATAAAATTTATAAAAAATCCAGTTAGTGATAAATTGAAAAAATAATTTACATAATTTTTATTAAAAAATTTAATAATAAAGATATTATTTAAATGATTTATATATTTTCTTGAATTATAAAAATATACTCTCTCTCTCTCTCTCTCTCTCTCTCTCTCTCTCTATATATATATATATATATGCAATGGTCCCATTAACAAGGAAGAAATTAAATAATAAAACTGGAATATATTGGAGACACATTAATGTTGTGTACAAAATGTTCCATTCCCTAATGAAAGTGAAATGTTTAATATTTTGTTCGTAATTTAATTTGTCGTCATTTCGTAATGAAAGGAAATGACAAAGACAATGTGATATATGTTTGCTTCTCCAACAGTACATGCAAGCTTTATATTTTAAGTTCATATATGGATTCTTCATTAATCTTGTGAATTGTGATGAATGGCTACGGCCAGAATTTAACTTTTAAAAATAGAAAAATAAAAAAACCTGATTGAATTATAATTTTTTACTAAAAATAAAAAAAATATAATGTGTTTTTAGAATAAAAAATATAAAAAATTAAAAAATTGTTTTTAATTTTATTTTTTTAAAATATAAAAATATAAAAAAAATACATCTTTTTTTATCAATAACATATAGATAATTATATGAAAACAATATTAATAAAAATTCTAGAACTAATTTTATAGAATAATTTTAAAAAATAAAATAAAAAAGTTGATATTGGAACAAACCCTATGCTTAATTACTCATTCTTTTCACGTGACTCCACAATCTTTTTAAAATATCCATAAGCTTTTGGACGCATGCATATAATATATAATAATTAATTACACAGTATAAGTTAATAAAAAATTATTAAAATTGTGTTTTAATTCTTGTGATTCATTAATATACTCATTTTAATAAATTTTTTAATATTTTTAGTAATTCATTTTATATTTTATATATATGCTAAATATCTTTAAATTATGCTCATTAGTCACTATTCTAAATTTGTGGTCCTATTTCTCACTTAACAAACTTCTCCCCGGCAGCACAGTAGTAAACAACGAAGAAGACCACAATGCAAAATCTTCTTTCTGAGAATTTAACTTTTGCATTGTTAAATTATATTTATTTTAAAAATAATGAATTATAAATTAAAAAAAAAATTAGTGCATTTAATTAGCAGTGAAAATTTCTCCAAATAAAAATAATTTTTCACTGCAAACAATGTTTCTATTCTCTTTGAGTTAATAAAAAAAAAAGGGATATGCAAATTAAAGAAAGACTTTACAATATGCCTATAAAATAAGGTTACTAATATTTTCGGTTTTTAAATTTTTATTAAAAAAATCTATGAATCCGCTGCCACTCATTCATTTATCTCCTTCCTAAAGTTTGAAGATGCCATTATTCATTTGTAAAAGGATAAGGATGAAGCAAAAATGTGGCCCCAGGACATCAGGGTAAGTAATGTAAAAAAGATATTTATTTAATACTTCGCATGCATAAAAATCTATTTTTTTAATTTTTTAAATATAATATAAAATGGTATATAATTATTATAAATTTTAAAACATTTTATTGTATTTAATAGTAATCTTTTTTTTTTTTTACTGACAATCAATGTTTCTTTTCTCTTTGAGTTAATTGAAAAAGAAGGGATATACAAGAAAGAAGATTATATATATATTGTCTACAAGTTAAAGAAGATTTCAGAGCATTATAATAATATGTAAAAGAAATATTTATCATTAGAGATTTCCTATGTATACAATTTTTTAATTTTTAAAATATAATATAAAATAATATGTAATTATCATATTTTAAAAAATAAATTTAGCAATAAAAAGTTATGAATGCTTTATTATTCTGTTCTAATTTTTTGTTCTTTTTACTTTCCTCTCTTTTTATTACATATTTAATTTATTTTTTAATATAAGTTTGAAACATTATCCTTGTCTTCACACACACACACACATACATATATATATATATATATGCACGTGACATATATTTTAAATAAAGTAAATTAAACTAATAATTTAGTTTTCAAACATACTTATTTTTTTAATTTAGCCCCTGAAAATAAAAATATTTCAATTTAATTTTTAAAAGATCAATTTATAATTAATTTGGTCCTTCAATTAATAAAATAGATAAAAAATTAATGGGTACATTGATTAAGCACTAACCAATACATGTTAATTAATTTTTTATCAATCACAATAGTTGAAGGATCAAATTTATAGAAAATTGATCTTTCAATAAGTAAATTGAAAGAAAATTAATCTTTTGAGGACCAAAATAAAAAATTACATCTTTTAGAAATCAAACTAAGTGAACATGTATACTTCAAAAATTAAATAATTATTTTATAAAAAAATTAATTTGTAAAGTATCTATAAAATAAATTCAGAAAAAAAAAAACGCTGCCTTACAAATATAGATTGTTAAATTCGAGTAAATTATATCAATCATTTTCTGAAATTTAAGATTATATTTATAATTTTTTATTTTAAAAAATTGAATTTATCCCTTTGTAACTTATTTTTTATCAATAAAAAAATTATGCAAAATAAAACTTTGATTTTATTTTTAATACAACAAAAAGTGTAATTAAATTTACACTAAATTTTAAAATCAAAATTTTAATGTAACAGTAAAAAATTGAATCATTTTGTTATTTTTAAACTAAAAAATATAGTTAATATAATATGTTAATTTTATTTTAAAAATAAATTAAAAATATATTTAATTTATGTCATATTGTATCCAAGCTTAAAGGTACTCAGTATAATTTTTTAAACTTAAAAGAGAAGTGTAATTTCATTAAAGGTGAAAAGGAGGTTAG
Organism: Senna siamea; assembly: GCA_031216115.1. Taxonomy (NCBI): domain Eukaryota; kingdom Viridiplantae; phylum Streptophyta; class Magnoliopsida; order Fabales; family Fabaceae; genus Senna; species Senna siamea. The sequence goes on along the minus strand of CM062354.1, from coordinate 30,387,901 downwards.
AGCAATTTACTCTTTAAATTTTTAACAAGAGAAAAAATCTTTTAATTTTTATATTTATAAATGATTTAAAGTTTCTCTTTTTAACATTTTCTAATCATCTCTATAAGTTGAATTCTCATTTACTGACTTCAAAAGTTTGTTTGAGAATGACCAAGAGAGAGACGAATTAATTAAAGAAAAAATAAAGAAAAATAAAAAAAATTAAATGATAATTTTTACTTTTCTTATTTTAATCCTTTAAAATTTCTTTAATATTAACAAAAGAAAAAAAGTTAAAGTTAAAGTTAACAAGAAATTTTTTAATTTTTTATTAAATTTCGTTCATTTTCCTTATGCCAAGAAAAAAAGACGCTCCACCTACTCTGAATATGGCATTCACGGCTCCTCTCTCTCCATGTGGCCATTCTCATCTCCTCCATCAATCCATTTCATCTACTCTTCAATTTGTCTTTATTTTCTAGTGATTCACGTGAAAGGCTCTCTCACTTTTCTATTTTATATTCAAACACTCTCACCATTTGGAGGAGGAAAAGAGAATCACGCTACCCTTTTTTTTTCTTCACATATTCGGTCACTCTCACCTCTTCATCATCAACCCATCACTTCATCTGCTTTTTCCTCTCTTGCCCTCTAATAATTTGACATTTTTATTCCCAATGTCTCCTGCCTCATTTTTCTTTACGCTCTCCTTTTCCATTTTCTTTGTTTTTGGCATTCTCATCAATTTTCTCTACAATTTTGGACGCCACCTCTTGCCCCTGTTTAAAGTGAAGCTAATTTTTGCATCTATGTGTAGCTAAACCTTTGGCTTCTTCGAAGTAGAGATTATGACTTGATTTCTTGAATTAAAAAGAAAAGTTAAACTCATTTTAATAATTTTGATAAAGTTTTCAATTAATGCCCTCACCGGTCTCAACATGATAGGGATTATCAAAGTATCTATTATCATTGAATACTCACAAATTTTACTCATCCAATTTGAGTCTATGTGCCAAAGAAATGAGTTTGTGTCTAGGTCCAAAAATTTTTTCAGAGATTTTTATAGGTTCGAGTAAGATATTCATCCCAAACTTAGACTTGATGCATATAGTATATATTAAAATATTTATTTTATATTATATATATCAATATATAATATATAAATTTATTATAATATAATACATATGAATTATTTTTCACTACAACATTTTCCTTCATCTGCAATGTTAAAAAAGCGTTGCAAAAACTCTAAAAAGCGTTGCCTATACTTTTAGCAACGATTTTACAACACTTTAAGGCATTGCATTTATTGCTCTTGCGAAGAAGTTTTAGGCAACAATTTCATAAGCAAATGCAACACTTTTAAACTGATGCATAGCAAATTTTAGACAAAATTTTTCAATCGTTGCAATGTAATAAATTTTTGTATTTGCAACGCTGCATTTTATACAAACATGTCACAGATTAAAAATGCAAAAAGTCGCTTTGGCCATATTCTTAAATATAGTATTTTGAAATTACTCACAATAAATATAGCCTACATTCAGTTATGTTATAGCTTGTTATCCTTTTGCATAATAAGCAGCAATCCTATACATGATTTCTTGTACCAATGAAGTGATGGGCAAATACTTAATAGCTTTTAATACATTGTTAATAAGTTTGTTGTCATGTGTTTGTAACATCGACTGTTGTTATAAGTTTGAGACCATTTCTCTCGAGGGATCTCAGTAATTCAATTTTCAATTTTGTTATTTAGTTCATATATCGCTCTTAACTCATTTTCAACAACACGTGCTTAGTACAAATACCCTATAAATTAGTTTCTAAATAGCATTAGTAAGAGTAAATTTTTGGTCAACATTGTTTGACCAACAATTTGTTCTTAGTAAAAATAAATTTGAATGAATTTCAAACATAATTTGTTAATAGTGATAGTGAATTTGCAATGCTACTAGAAAATTAATGTATTTTTATAGATTTAATTTAAAATAGAATAATTTTAAAAATATTTAAAAAATAAAGATATTTCCTTACAAATACCGTTAATGGCGTGCACAAAATGTTCCATTCACCAATGAAGTGACATGTTTAATATTTCATTCGTAATTTAATTTGTTGTCATTTCGTAATGAAAGGAAATGAAAAAGACGATATGATATATATGTTTGTTTCTGTGTGTATATGGCATCCGGATTTTCTGTTGGGCGGTGCTGGGCGTTTTAGCAGCGATTTTTTCCTTTACTAAAATTTTTTGCAACAAATATTATTGTCACTATAACTTTTGTTAAATTAATTATTTAAACAAAAGTTATAGCATCAATAATATTCGTTACAATAATATTAAAACATACTTTAGCGACGGATAAAACCGACGCTAAAAAGCCCAGCAGGACGCCCACCAGAGAGCGCCCAGCAGGGGATCCAAAAGCGTGTATATGCAAGCTATATGTTTTCAGTTCATATATGGATTCTTCATTAATCTTATGAACTGTTTATGCATGTTTGAATTTAATGTTTAAAAATTATTTTTAAAAATAGAAAAATAAAAACAACCTGTTTAAATTACAAATTTTGACAAAAAACAAAAAATAAAATATATTTTGAGAACAAAAAGTATATAACAATTAACAATTATTTTTAATTTTTAAAACAAAAAAATACATTTTTTTAATTAATAGTATATACATAAATATATGAAAACAAATACTCATAAAAATTTTAAAAATTAGTTTTATAAAATAAGATTCGAACAAATCCTACATCTTAATTTCTCATTCTTTTCACGTGACTGCAAAATCTTTTAAAATATCCATAAGTTTCTAGGTGCATGCATATAATATAAGAATTAATTACAAAATAAATTAATATTAAAATATTAAAAAAAAATTTACGCATTAAGAAATTAATGATAAAGACAAATAAAGATTAAGTGTAACGAAATATGTTACTATCTCATAATATGAAGGTGTTCACATCTTCATCAATGCTGTAAATATGGGATTGCATCAAATAAAAAATAATTGTGGAAAAAATAATAATAAATTGATATGACATATTTGTCAAAAAAGAATCTAAATATTATATATATATATATATATATATATATAAAAGAAGGAATCATTTAACATGAGTATCAATTAGAACCAACTTTACTGTCATCACAATTTATCTGTCTGTAATTATGTGATGTGACCAAACTATATTCCTTTCACATTTCCTTCGTTGCTTGCTTCATTTTTGTAATGAGCTGATCCTTTTTATTTCCTATTTAATTTAATATTTTATTTTATTATATAATGGTTACTAAAATATTTTATTTTGTTAAGATTTTATTAAATGAATGAAAAAAATATATTTTTATTTAATATTCTTACAGTATATAATTATATTTTTAATTCAAAAGATTATTTTATTTGAGACAGAAAGAATATATAAGATCATAAAGACAATCAAATTAAAATTTTAATAAAATGTTGGATCAATGTTTATAAATTTCACATTTTTTATTTTATTATCCACCATAAATTATATTAAAACCAATTAATTGATCTTCTTTATAGCATTAGTAAGCCATATAAAATTTATTCATGGTGATAAAGTTAATTAGACTGATACATGAGTATTATACCTTAGTTAAAAGTATTGTTGGTGAGTAGTTTGGATCTTGCTATTTACGTTTTATGATGACCAAAATAACACAAGAAATTACATTACACACATTAACCATTAATTGTTTTGTAATGATATTGTTGATGATAATCATGACCTTTTTTTCAATGGTAGATGTGTCAATCAGATGAAGAAAACATTATTAGATATGTCAATCAGTGCAAATTATTATATGGCAGCATTTTTAATTTGAATTATATTTTGTCTAGAATAGTATTTTATAAACTGCAGTTTCATTTAGAGGAAAAAAATGAGTAAAATATTATGATAAAATAAAAGTAAATAAACTGTAATAAATTATGTATATTTTATTTTATTTTTTTAATTTTCTTAAAAGAAGTATGAGTGGTGTGTCAACTTTCTTTTTTAAAAAAATTTAAGATATATTATATACTTATTTTATTTTATATTATTTTTTAAAACCACAATATGTAATAAATTTTATGATATATTTATTTTTTAGCTAAAATTAATTCTTTAAATTATAATATAAAAGTAATATATAAATATCATTAATCACTTTATTTATGTTTCCTCTTTTTTGAAATAGATATATAGCTTATATAGCTTATTTTAAATCATAAAATATTTATTTTATACTAATATATAAATTTATTGTAATATGATAAATATAAGTTAATTATTTTCTTTATTATTTACTTTTGGGGGACACATGGACCCTCTCAAAATTCATAAGAAAACTAACTCTCATATTATAATAAATATAAATTCATATAAATTTATTATAATATAATAATTATATATCTTTTTTTGTTGAAATTAATTTAAATTTTGTTAATGTTACAAATATATAGTATATATATCAACACTTTAAATATGTAAGATTTATATTAAAAAAGAATAGAAAAAGAAATAATAATATGAAATGAAATATAATATGAATAAATAAATTTGAATTAAATAAATTCATAATTATATAATTATATAGAATTAGCATATCATTAAATTTAACAAAATATTAATAAAAAAGTTAAACTTATGGATTAAATTAAAAAAATTCAATTAAAAATTAAATTATAGTTTTTTAAATTATAAAGATATAATCAGAAATTAAGTGAAAGTAAAGGGATTGCAATAATAATTTAACTAATATTTTATTCTTTTAAATTAAAAATGTTGGCTAAAAGTAATTAAGACCACACTCACTCCAGCTGGCATATACTTTAATTATTTTTATTTATTTATTTTGTCATTTTTCCAAGTTGACACGGTTTATTTTTTCTCAAAACATATTTTTGGATTCATAGCAAGGACAAGTATTTGAGAATCTTTAGATTATTTTAAAATTTGCATAAAATACATTAATTGATTACTGTGCACATAAAATACTGGACTTCCTATATGATAGAACATGATTGATATAAAGATGGGTGGTCCCTGCCATATTTAGACACACAAAAGCAGAATGTACCAAAAGCATCATTTTGTGGTCACTATATGCATGAACGATCTACAGTGTTTGATGGTATGTGTTGATTATTGATGATGGAAAAAGACTTCTCAGTTACAAATTAATTAATGTGAGTTGTTTTTGTTCTTTATCAATAACAACAAAAATGGTTGATTTTATAGATATGCTTCCTTTCTATTATCCAAGTGACGCAGCGAATATAAAGAACCATTGATATTTAAATGATGAAACCTAATTTTCAACCCAATCCACATAATCTCTTAATAATTCATGTATAAGTCTTCATCGCGTCAACTATAATAAAATAAAAGAGAAGTAATTCGCCGTTAAAAAATGTTTAAATATAGCTAGTTCTCCTAATTCAAAATTAGACAATTTGATCTTTGTATTTTTTTTAATCCAAAATTTAGTATCAAATTTGACAATATGCTAATGCTAACAGAGTTATCATTTATTAGCACAGAGCTATTAATTCGTATTAAACCAGTTTACAAAATAGCAAGATTGAATTAATTAAAACTTTTATAAAATTAATGAAACTAACAAATTAAAACACATTTAAACCATGAAAAAATCAATTGAAAATAAAAAAGTAACTAAAATAACTCATAACATTTTTTCTTTTCTTTTTCATACAAATATTTTTTATTAAAGACAATTTTATTTAAAATATCAAACATTAAACATAAATATTTTTTTAATGTAAATTTTAATTTTAATTCTTTCACGTTGTGAGTTACCAATAACCTAATTCTCGTTGTTAACTCAAAGATTATACGATGTGTGAATCTTTAATGTCATTAATTAATGGCCAAGCAAATTATCTCTAGAATATTAATTACACTAAGACACGTTATTTAATAACTCAATTATTAATTGGTCACGTGGACGTGGCTACTAGAAATTCAAATTGTGGTGGACCAACGACGCGTACGGATGTTCTACAGTAGAAATAGGAGATGAAATTTGTGGTGGACCAAAGAGGGTGACGCGTATGGGTCCTGTAAACTCAAAGAAAGAGATGATGATTAGAAAAAATACTAACACTTATAAAGACATTTAAGGAGGTGTTTGGTAGATAGTTAAAAGAAATGTTTTTGAGAATTATATAGATTAATAAAATTATTAAATTATTTTTTAATTAAATTTAACTTTATCTTATTTTTTAAATTATTTTCTTCTCTTCATATTTTTATTATTATTTTATTTATAAAACTAAAAAAGAATGAGTTATTTAATTTTTTATAAGATAATAATTTTAATTATATTATATTATATTATATTATTTTTAAATGATACAATTAAAATTCTTAATTATTAATTCATATAATTAATAATTATAATCAAACAATAAAATTACAAAAAGGAGCACTTACAACAACAACAAAAATCACTTATATGAGGGGAAGTTCATTTAATAATTATATAGGCATGATATATCTTTAGTCAATATATATTCATGTCATATTTTCACACAAAATCCTTCAAAAAAATTAAAATATCTGAAGCATCTTTTAGTTGAATATGCTCTCTTCATGGTAGCTCTATAAATTGACCCTCCTAATTCTCCATTGTCACTAATTTACTCACACTTGAAACCAAATTAAATCAAAACAACAATGAAGATTGCAATGTTCTTCATGATCTTTCTCTTTGCCTTCACCACCACCTCAGCCACTTTAGTATATGACTCAGCCGGTGTGCCGTTGAGAAATGGCGACGAATACTATTTGTCGCCGAGGGAGGCATATGGAGATGCCGTGACGGTGATTAAATCCGCCGCTAATTGGGAAGGAACAACAAGCGAGTCATATTGCTCACTGGCTGTGGTTAAATCTTTGTTGGCTAATAAATGGCCAACAGTTATCTCAACTCCGTTAAATATTCTTTATATCTCTACACACAATCCTTTACTAATATCATTCTCTCATCTACCTCACAACTTATGCACAAACTTCTCCAATTGGGTTGTCATGAACTCAAAATCTGCAGCGTACCCTGTGATGGTTGGGAATACACATGAATTTCGTGATGCAATTGTGAAGGGTCGGTTCTTCATCAAACCCTACGAGTCTGAGTCAGAGTATTATTATTATAAGCTTGTGTTTTGTCACGAAGGAAATGAGTGTGCAAACGTTGGGGTTCACATGGACAATCAGCAACGCAAGCTTTTGGTTGTCACTAAAGAAAAGCCAGTACTGGTATTCAAGTTGGAAAAGGTTAGGGAAAGGGAAAGCTTCACTTCCATGGTGGTGTGATTCATATCCATAAGAGAAGAGAAACACTAAGGATGTTGGGGATTGCGGTAAATTAATTTCTGCTTATTATTTTTATTTTCTTTTTGTAGATCGACTTGTATAAAATGTAATATATAAGAGAGAAGTATTTTGTATTTTGAAAAAATTATACAATAAGTTTGTTTATTAATATCTATATTATAATAGCTCTAATAAATCTTAAAATATATTTAAAATATATATATTTATATAATATTGTATATATAAAAAGTTAGTGGTATACGTAATTATAATAATTAACAATTTTCAGTGAAAAGAAATTATATTTTAGCTATCTTTTCGTAAAAACTTAAATTTTTAGTACAGTTAAACTTAGATACAATTTACTTATTATTAAGTTTTTTAATAAAAATAAAATATTTAGAATTTTTTTAAAAATAATTAATTATACAAAACTCATACATACTCATTTTTTATTAAAAAATTATATAATAAAAGTATACCCAAATTTTTTAAAAAGAAGTATTGGACAAGACGTATAGTTTTAACAAAAGAAATATTTAAAAAAATACGTTGATTCTTTGTTATTAAAAAATAAATAATATTATTCATATTATTATATTTTATTTTAAAGTCTTTTCAATAGTATTTTTAAAATAATAGATTATACTAATGGGTTTAATTTGTGCCAAAGCGTTTGTTAATCTTTTTCAATACAAGAAAGACGTTATCGTAGTATATTCTGGATCGGTTTAGGTCGTCCCATACTGGTTTTGCAATTCTGAAATGGTAGAAATGCTTACTTCGACGAAACGAAATGGATCGACGCACATGACCCAACAAGAGGTTGAAGAAGACCTCTCGCTCGCGTCTCCTTCCTTTAGCCAAACGACAGTCATTGGGATAAGGTGTGGACCCCACTGAACAAAAAAAAAATGCAAAAATGGCTCTGATTAGCTCGAACAGAGCGTACGAGGTTCTTTTGGGCCCTTTAAAGCCATTAAAGCACGCCTAATTTTTTCACGGTTGTCTAAAAATTTTATTTATTCATTCTTACTTGCAAAATAAATCTATAAAAATTTTAAAATGTTTTGGTTTTTCACACAAATATTCTTTATTAAAAATAATTATGCTCAAAAGATATTATTAAATATTAAACATGATATTCGTTTCAGTCATTAAATTTAATAATTATTACTTTATAAATGACTAATTTTTTTTAAACTTAATTCTTAGTATCTGTGAATAGATCAAATATCTTATTTATATGGTGTGTGAATATTTAATGTCATTAATTAATGGCCGTCAAATTATCTCTACAATATTAATTATAGTAAGACACATTATTTTATGTTAATTATCTTTATTATTATATTAAAAAATAATAAAATTTATAATTAATACGTTAATAGGGGATTAAATTTGACTCTTAATTAATAAATTATGGTAATCTATTATCCATTTAAAAAATAATTAATTAATTGAGTTATTAATGACCTACCTACATTTGACAAAAACCACCCATTTTGCCACCATGTTTAAAAATGCCTATTTATTTGTGAAAGGATAAGGATGAAGCAAAAATGTGCCCCCATGGTAAAGGGAATTATGTAAAAGAAATATTTACTATTAGAAATTTTGCATGAATAAAAGTGTATGTATTTTTTTTAATTTTTGAAATATAATATAAAATAGGTAAATAAATGCAATTTTAGTCTTTTAATTTCACTTATATTTTATTTTTATCTCTTTAGTTTTATTGATTTTATTTTAGTCCTTTAACTTTAAAAAATCAATCAATTTTTTTAATTCCTAACAACATTAATTACTTAACAAAAAATAATGAGTTATAGTCAATTTTAATACATCTATATTGTATTATCGTCAAGTTTGTCAATTTATTAATATTACATGTAAAAAAGTAACAAATTCCAAAATTCAAACTCTCAATTTGAAATTAAGTCCTTATCAGACTTAAAATTAAATGTTGTATAGTCAATTTTGTTATTTTTTATTTATATGTAAAATTAATAGAGTAATAATTTTAGTAATAGCATGACCAAAAAGTATTAAAAATGGTTCAAACTCAATATTTTTCGTTCAGTAAATTAATTATATTAGAAATTAAAAAAATTTTGATTAATTTTTTAAAATTAATTAAAGAACTAAAGTAAAACTAATCAAATTTTAAAGGAAAAAAAATGAAACCTGAGCCAAGATTATGAGATTTAAAGTATACTATTTTTCCCATAAAATAATATATAATTATTAAATTTAAAAATGATAAATTTAATAATAAAAATTATTAAATTTTCATCATTTTGTTTTAACTTATCATTCTTTTTATTTTCCCATTTTCTCTTCTCTTTATGTCACATATTTTATATTATATAATATATAATTTTAAAGATTAATGATTAAAAATCTCAAAGTTATTATAATATATTAAAAGTTTCACGTATATAAATATATATGTTATTTTTTATTTAATTTCTCTCTCCTCTCACTTCTTTTTAGATTATATATTTTATTTAATATTTAATATTTAATATTATATAATATATAATGTATTAGACCACTCATTAAAGGGCGTTTGAATTTTTTGCTTGGCGTCTATTGGTTTTTTAGCGGTGGTTTTTTTCGTTGCTAAATTTTCTGCAACAAATATTATTGTCACTAAAAATTAATTATTTAAATAAAAGTTATAGCAGCAATAATATGTGTCGCAATAATATTAAAACACACTTTAGCAACGGATAAAACCGCCGCTAAAAAGCCGAACAGGCACCCACCCAACGTACAGCAGAGGATCCAAAAAGGCCTTAAAATTATAATATAGTTATAGAAATGTTGTCAATAGTACAAAAAGAAGTGCAGTTTCATTAAACGCCAAAGGAGGTTTAGTCTAATTTACTTTTTAAATTTTTAACATTAAAAAATAAATCTTTTAATTTGTATATTTGTAAATGATTTAAAGTGTCTTTTTTTTTTTTAAACATTTTTCAATCATCTCTATAAATTGATGTCCTCAGCTCTCATTTACTCACACCAAGAACCAAAAAAAAAGCAGCAAATTAAAACCTTCCGTAGCAAACAAAACAATGAAGACAACTCTATTTTTTATGTCAGGGTAAGTAAGTAAAAGAGATATTAACTATATTGTCGGCAGTACTAAAAGACGTTTAATAGCATTTTTCAAATAGTTTTGTAAGCAAATAATTTTTATTTAAATTTTAAAATATAATTTTATTATAAATTATAAATTTTTTTAAAAAAATTAATTACCTAATAAAACAAAATGATAACCTTTGATATTGGATATTATGTACTAAGTTTACACTTTTTTGTGGTAGGTCGAAACCTTATCCTTATTTTTATATATACACTTAGACACAAATTTTAAATAAATTAAAGTATATTAATAATTTAATATATATATATATACACATTTTAAATATCTTAATTTGATTATCAATTTGGTTCTCTAATTAATATGATAGATAAAAAGTTAATTACTTTAAATATTCAACATTAAAAATTAACTTTCAAATTTTTATATTTATAAAAGCTAAAATATATAAAACTTTCTTGAACAATAAAAATTATATGTAAATAATTTATTTTAATTATAAAAATTGACTTAAAATTTTTTCAAAATTTGTAATTTGTCCAAAAAAAATTTCTTAATTTTTTTTTTATCAAAATCCTAATGGTAGACACGACAAATTATTTAAGTTATTTTTTTTTGCACAAAACATAAAGTTTAAAAAATTTTGTCTAAAAGAGCTAAACATTAATAAGATTTTTTTATATTTTAATATGTCTTAATTTGCTAACGTATCATTATTTTTGTTAACATTTTAGATGAAAAAGTTGAATGATGAATTTTGTACAAATTATAATATTTAAAAGGATTTTAAGTCAATTTTTTAAAAAGAATTTTCTGCATTAATTTAGACGATTTATCTACATTTTAACCATTTGTGAATTATGTAAACTTTTTTAACCCTTTCTCAATCATGTCTATAAATTGATGCCCTTGGCTCTCATTTACTCACACCAAAAACCAAACAAAGCAAACAAATTAAGTCCTTCCACAACAACCAAAACAATGAAGACCACTCCATTCGCTTGCATTCCTCTTGTTCCTTTTCTTTGCCTTCACCACCACCGCTGCCGCTGAGTCTGAGCGAGTGCTTGACACATTCTAATTGAACATATAAAACATTTCAACTACTCAATTTAGTCAAATTAATTGTCGTGTAACATTAAGTTCAAATTAATTTGCACCTTTTACGTACACTTCACATGAAATATTTTTATATAAATAGCATAATTTTTCTCATTGAATAAAACATAAATTATTCAATAACAGTAATTCTTGCAATGTATTTATATATTGTGCTATTCAATCTTAATTCATTGTTATGTTAGACCATAAAGTTTTTAATTAACAAGTGATTTGAGGGTCTGAACTATAATTTTTAAATTATAAAAGTAAAATATTAATTTAACATTACTAAAAGGAATAACTGTAATCGCTTTATCCATGGGAAATGGTTCGAATTCTCCTAAAGTCATTCAAAATCTTATTTGGTAGGCATCCCTCCCTATGGAGTCCCTTGGCACTCAAGGGTTAATTGAATAATTGTGAATGGATAAAACTACTTGTAATTTAGGCCTATATAATAATCCTTTAAGTTAAGTCTCTATTGATCTCCTCAAAATGTGTTTGGTGCCCTTATCAATAATATTAAGGGTGTCTTCTCCTTACTACCAATTTTTTTATCAAAAATAAAAAATAAATTGTAATTTACCATAAAAAAGACTTGACTAACTATTGCAATCTTATTGATCAAGATATTTCATATAAAAAAACTTTTTTTATCAAATAATTCTTTTTTGAGCACCTTGTAATAATGTTCTTCAAGAAAAGAGATAATATACTTTTTTAGTATTGAGAGATAAACAATAGCACAATTTAGTATCTATAAAATCATAATACACATTTTAATCTTTAAGAGTCTGTTGGGAATGAGAAGGGAAAGGAAAGGAGAGAAATTGAAGGAATGAGAAAATTAAGTGATAGTTTATCTTTCTCTTATTTGGCTTCTCCAAATTTTTTTAATTTAAAATAATTAAAATTAACAAATAGAGAAAGTTAAGGAGGATTAACATAAAATTTTTTAATTCTTTTTTTTTCAAAATTTTAAGAAACAAACAAGAAGAAGATTAGTACATTTCCTTCTCTTACCCTCCAAAATCTTCCTCCCAAACACTTCCTTAAAAATCACAACAGTTAACTTATTAGTTCATAGTCATTAGTCATTAATAAAAAAATAACATGACACATTAAAAATACTAAATAATTTTTAAAAGATTAAAAATATGTATTTTTTAGTCTTTAGTATAACGATAGTCTAGACTACAATAATAGGTGGAAGAACTTAACTATGTTTTCTAAGTATGATTTGTAAACAATAAATTCTTATATCAATATTTAACTATAAATCAATAAATAAATATTTGATTTTTTGTAAAAAATTTTCTTAATTTATTTAGCATTTATTTTTTGCACTATTATAGTGAAAGAATATTATAAAAATGATAGAGAGAGGCATTAAAATATATCTATTATCTTAACAATTTTAATTGAACATATGAAACATTTCAATTACATAATCAATAAAAAAACTAGCATTGATATATAATATTTTTATCATATATACACCATATAGTCTATTTTTCATTTACAAGCTAGATAAATTTAAATATTCTTTTAGAACTTAAAAATTTCAGCCAAACACTTATGTTTATCAATACTTAATAACTTAAGCTTTAACTTTATATAATATGTTCTGCCAGTAAGCTTGTTTGCAAATGCATGAATTATTTCTTTTATAATTTGTAATTTTTTTTGCACACATGAGTATTAAAAATTCTAATAGATTAAATATTTTTATATTTAATTTAAAATGTCAAATTAATAAATAAAGATATTTAATTAAATAAGTAACAGAAGAAAAGAGATAGGAGAATGCCACACACAAAAATCTTTTATTAAGAAAAAATTGTATTTTCTATTGAAAAAAGTAACTTACAAAACCTTAGAAAAAGTATTTTATAGAATACAACTCTATAATTATAAAAACATTTAACAAATGATCAATACCAACAAAATGGAAAGGGACACTATCAAACATAAATGAATTACACATGAGGACTAAAAAAATATACATTTCTAATCTTTTAAGCATTATTTAATATAATTAATGGCAAATAGTGGCATTTTACGTGTTATGTCATTTTTTTCATTAAAAATCAATAATTTAAGGATTAAGAAATTAAATATTTTAAGAATTAAAATGTGTATTATGAGTTTTCATAAATTAAAATCAAATTATTTCTTATTTTTAAGAAAAAAATCTACAAAAAACACATTAGATGGAATATCATTAGTCACATTATTTTTATTTTTTAAAATAATGACATTATCCCTTTTCTTATTAGACTCTTTTGTTGTTGTTTCCAATTATAATTTTATTTATAGTTCCAATTTTTTTTTATAGAAAAACTGAAAAGTGACTGTAAACTAAATTAGATAGATGTAGATGTAGAAGAAGAAATTCTAACTACAACATATTATCATTTTATTTATATAATCTCTAATAATATTAAATTATATCTTTTATTTTTATATATTAAATAAGTTTATAATAATAATAAAAGATATATAAAAATAAAAAATGTCATAAAACATTATAAAACATTATATAAATAGTATAATAGATATATTGTAGCTAAAAATTTCTAAACGTAGAAGTACCATGTAGGAAGATGAAGTTAAAAAGGTTCGTAGAGACATCTAACTGTCAAAATTGGAAATTAAATACTGAATAATCAAATTTGACACTATTACTCTATTACCCACTACCGAGAGTATGCGTGTGTGAGTGGGGGTTTGGCAGTTTCCGTTCTAAGTTTTTTCTCCGAGGAAATCTCTTAAACTTTATCTTGTTGCTCAATCCTCTCCATCCAAGTTTTCCATTACTTTCTCTCTGATTTTTTTATTCTATCCAAAGCAGGACTTTATAATTTATATAATATTACATCCCCAGTCTTGAATCACGCATACAGATCCCAAAGATCTTTCCTTTTGCCTTATCGCTTGCTCAATTCTTCATTGGGTCAATCAAACTGAATCCATACCAATTTCTCATTAGAAACACTAGTGTAGAACTCAATTCCTGTATCATTTCTCGTCCCTCGTTGTTTGTCTATTGTGAAATTTACTATTTTTTTTTCTTGTTTTTAATTGAATTCTCTATGTCTCGAATATTCTCGAGATGGAAGATCTGAAGCTTTATCCTTATCTTCAAACATCCACGTGACATATATTTGATGTTAACGAAAAAAGTTGCCTTAGAAATATAGATTTTTATTTCAAACTTATTTAATTAAATAAATTAAAACATAAAATATTTTATTGCATTATTATTAGATATTGGATACTATGTACTAGGTTTACACTGCTTTGTGGTAGGTCTGAAACATTATCCTTATTTTTATATATACACGTGATACACATTTTAAATCAATTAGAGTATATTAATAATTTAATCTAAAAAATATATATTTTAAATATTTTCATTTGATTACCGTCCTTCAACTAATAAAATAGATAAAAAATTAATTACTTTAAATGTTTAACATAAAAAAATTAATTTTTATATTTTTATATTTATAAAAATTAAAAAAATATATAAATTCTATGAACTATAAATTATATGTAAATATTATCCCTCAATTATAAAAATTAAACTAGAATTTTCTCAAAATGTATAATTTGTCCAAAAAAATTATTTTCTTAATTTTTTCGTTCAAAACTCTAAGGGCAGACATCAAAATATTTAAATGATTTTTTTTGCACATAATATAAAGTTTAGGAGATTTTTTGCAAAAGACCAAAAATTTAATGAAATTTTTTGTATTTTGTCATTATTTGATTTTGCTAATGTATTATTAATTTTTGTCAGATTTTTAGATAAAAAAAATTGACTGATAAATTTGGTACAAATTATGATATTTGAAAGAATTTTAAGTCAAATTTTATAATTAAAAAAGTTTTTTTAGACTTATAATTTAGATTCGATGGATTATCTACATTTTAATCTTTTAAACATTCAGTTAAATATATATATAAAAAAAAATCTATCAATCCACTCTTCATTTCTCTCCCTTGAAAGTGTAAAAATGGCTTTTGGATCCCCTGCTGGGCTTTTTAGCGGCGGTTTTATCCGTCGCTAAAGTGTGTTTTAATATTATTGCAACGAATATTATTGCTGCTATAACTTTTGTTTAAATAATTAATTTAACAAAAGTTATAGTGACAATAATATTTGTTGCAAAACACTTTAGCAACGGAAAAAACCGCTGCTAAAACGCCCAGCAGCGCCCAGCAGGGAGATGCCCAGCAGGGAATCCAGACGCGTAAAAATGCCATATTTATTTGTAAAAGGATAAGGATGAAGCAAAAATGTGGCCCATGATACTGGGGTAAGTATGTAAAAGAAATATTTAATTAATATATATTGTCGACAGCACTAAAAATGTTTAATAACATTTTTAAAATTTTTTAAATAAGTAATTTTTAAAAAAATTTAAAACAGAATTATTAATTAAAATTAAATAATATAATTTTTTTAAAAATATTAAATTACCTAACACAACATAAATATATTATTGAAAGACCAATTCTAATCAATTTAGTTTTTTAATTCATAAAATAGATAAAAAAAAAAACAAATTGATGCATTGATGCATCACTAAGAAACATGTTAATTAATTTTTTTATCAATCTCAATAATTGAAGTACTAAATTAAGAGAAGATTGATCTTTTCATAAATTGATACAAAATTAATCTTTTGAGAATCAAATTAAAAAAATTTCACCTTTTAGAAACCAAACTAAGTAAACATGTATATTCCAAAAATTAAATAATTAGTTTATCAAAAGACTATCATTTGTAAAGCATCTATAAGTGTCGAAAGAATTTTTTTTTGTAAAAAAAAAAAATCCGCCTTAAAAATATATATCTTTGAATTTGAGTAAATTACGTCAATATTTTTATGATATTTAGTTAAATTATACTTATAATTTTTTTAATTAAAAAATTGCACTTTTTAACTTATTTTTTATCAAACAAAAATATTTGTGTAAAATAAAACTTTGATTTTATTTTTAATACAACAACAAGTCCAATTAAATTTACACTAAATTTTAATACGACATTCTTAATGTAACAATGAAAAAATTGAATAATTTTATTATTTTTAAATTAACACATATAATTAATATAATATGTTAACTTTATTAAGGTAAATATATTTTTTATGTCTCAAAATTTTATATCAATTTTTAATTTCATTTCTAAATTTATTTTTATAATTAATTTTATTTTAAAATTTTTAAATTGTAATCAATTTTATCCAAGTTTAACATGATTTAAATTATTAATAAAAAATAATAAAATGACATCCAACATAATGTTAAAATGCCAAACATCACGTCACAAATTTTTCATTAATAGTTTGAACAAGTAATTTTGCACCTAGATCGGCTTGTATATGTGGTTGTGATTTGTGTTATGTTTTCTAAGAAATGAAAAGAAAATAAAAAAAGATAAAAATATGTAAAAAAAAAAAATTAGTTGGAAAGAGTGAAGAGAAATATATATATATAATATTGATAATAATTTTATTGTAATATAATAAATATATGTTAATTATTTTTTTATTATTTACTTTAGGGAGACACATGGACCCTCTCAAAATTCATAAAAAAATAACTCTCGTAATATAATAAATATAAATTGATATAAATTTATTATAATATAATAAATATATATCATTCCTTTTTTTGAAATTAATTTAAATTTTGTTAATGTTGTAAATAGATAGTATATATATCAAAATTTTAAATATGTAAGATTTATATTAAAAGAGAGGAAAAATTAAATAATAATATAAAAATAACTTAAATATGTGAAATAAAATATAATTTATGTTAAGTAATATGAGTAAATTGACTTGAATTATTTATATTCATAACATTAAAATTATATATAATTAATATATCATCAAAATAACAAAAAGTTAGTAAAAATTTAATTTTATAGAGACTAAATTAAAATTTTATTAAAATATAAAAATTTAATTATAAAATTTTAAATTATAAAAAAAATTAAATAAAAATATGGGACCACAGGAATAATTTAACTATTTTTTATTCTTTTAAATTAAAAATGTTGGCTAAAAGTAATTCCGACTGGATCATCAAAAGGTCTCACTCTGACTCTGTGGGTAGCCTTTTGTCTGTGATGCTTGGTGATAGTGATAACCCTGTGGGTTCCTTGTTCTATATCAAGCCCTATGATTCTCTCAAGAAATACTACAAGCTTGTCTTCTGTAGTGGCCCTAGTAATGTGTGTTCCGACATCGGACTCCAAACAGATAACAATGGCAACAATCGTCTTGTTGCCACGACTGGAGGGCCTCTAGTGTTGCAGTTTGGTAAGGTTGACGAGGGCAGCTTTCCCTCTGAGTCTCACATAGCCATGGTGGTGTGATTCATATGAAAGGAAGAAAGACTAAACCTAGCATGCACGCGTGCTTCTTGTTTAGTTTGCTTTCCAGGATGGATGGTTATGATGATAATAATAATAAGAAAGTGACACTAGTCACATGTATCCTTTTGTACGAAATAAAAATAAATAAATGTAGTACTTCTGTTTGTTTGTATATATTGCTTCTAAAAGCACATATCTGCAAGGCTAATTAACTGTTAAGTAAAGTAAGAATTACATACTGTAGTTAATGAATTAGAGCCGACACGTAGAACGCTATGAGTGGCAATTCTATCTAGAACGTAATTTACGACATTTTTTATTTTCAAGCAAAATCTTTATATCTAGATTTGAATTTGACGTGCCAGTTAATGATATATAATGGCGAGAATGTGACAAGTGTAAAATTTGGATTGTGTTTTACCGCAAAGTGACAATTTCATTTATTATAAAAGAGAGTATGATAAAAGAAATTTTATTTTTTCTATGTATAATGTCAGTGTCATGTGACTCCAACCTTATAGTCAGGAAAAATAGAATTTATCGTTTCATGATTCCGAAATTGTCCCTCTAGAGAATAAAATTTGGTCTTTTATGCAGAATTCATTTCCAAAAATACCTTGTATTTTAAAAATTGCCATCCATTAGCCATGTAAAGCCTCTCGCAATGCAAATGTCTTTTATTGATGATACACCACATCGATAAATCTAATATTGCTATCAATAATAATAATAATAATATATAAATTTATTATAATATAATAAATATATATCAATTTTTTATAAGATTTATATCAAAAAGAGGAAAAAATAAATAATAATATATGAAATGAAATGCAACTAATTATCTTAAGTAACATGAGTAAATTGACTTGAATTATATATATTTATAACATTAAAATTATATATAATTAACATATCATTAAAATAACAAAATTTTGATAAAAGTTAATTTTATAGGGACTAAATTAAAATTTTATTAAACTATAAAGATTTAATTATAAATTTTTAAATTATAAAAGAATTTAATTAAAAATTGAGTAAAGACTACAAGAATAATTTAACTATTTTCTTATTATTTTAAATTAAAAATGTTGGCTAAAAGTAATTATGACCACACTCACTCCAGCTGGCATATACTTTATTTTTATTTATTTATTTTGTCATTTTTCCAAGTTGACACTGTTTTTTTTCTCAAAAAATATTTTTGGATTCATAGCAAAGAAAAGTATCTGAGAATCTTTAGAGACATACAATATTATTTTCTTGACAAAAATATTTTTTAATATTTAAAAATTTAATAATACATAAAACTATATATATTATAATTTCAATATAAGTAAAACTTTTTTTCGTGTATATTTGTTCTAATATTCCAGTAAATATATATATATATATAATATTTTCATAATAATATAAAATTAATGTACATGCTTTTTCAAATATATTTTTATTCAACTCTTGTTGACTTACATTATTGATAAACAAATTTGGTAAATACAACAAGCATTGTTTTATTACGAACTTTTGGTTAAATCGATCAAACTTGATTTAATGAGATAAACAGAGGGAAGGAAAAAAAAAAAGAATATCAAGAAGGAAGAAAAGTATAAATATAAAAAATAGAGAAAGACTTAAATATCATAAAACAGAATAAGATGCAGAAGAAGGATAAGAATGATAAATAAGTGAGGTCATGAGAATTACAAAAAGGAAAAGAGGACGTGTAAATAGAGTGAATGTTAAAATGAAAATCAAGTGTAATACATGATTTATTCATTATGCTATGTTTTTAATACAATGGATACTTGTTCAGCTAATTAGGAACTCTTGTTTAAAGGAAATAAAGTATCTAAAATTTTAATCAAAAGCTTTTTGAAAAACATTTAATCAAAAGCTCTTTGAAAAATATTTTGTGTCTTGTAACTATTTTTAAATTATAAATTATAATAAAATTAAAATACTACTTTTGATGGCAACAACAATATCGCCACTAAGTGTCTTAAGTGGCGACATGCAAAATGTTGTCACAGAAACTTTTTAGTGTCATCACAAAACATTTAAAATGTCGTCCGTGGCCTTTTCTGACAATATTTTTATCGTTCCCAAAAATCATCAGTGGCGACTTTCAAAGCATTGCCACTAAAGATATTTAGTGACAACTAAGAATGTTTCTGATGTCGCTACTGAGAAGAATTTATTGTTGTGATAAATAATCACTAATTTTTTTCATTGGGTTTTGATTTAAATACTAAGCAAATGATTGCGAAGTCCAAAGATTTAAAAATTTTTATACGTCTAAGAACAAGAAAAGCAGTATTCACTTCAATACTCAGACCCGTTACATATATTATATATTAAAATATTTATTTTATATTAATATATAAATTTATCGTAATATAATAAATATATGTTATTTTTTTATTATTTACTTTTGGGAGACACATGGACCCTCTCAAAATTCATAAGAAAACTAACTCTCATATTATAATAAATATAAATTTATATAAATTTATTATAATATAATAAATATATATCATTTTTTGTTGAAATCAATTTAAATTTCATTAATGTTGTAAATATATAGTATATATATCAGCATTTTTAAAATGTAAGATTTATATTAAAAAAGAGGAGAAAAAATAAATAATAATGCAAAAATAACTTAAATATATGAAATAAAATATAACTTATATTAATTAATATGAGTAAAATGATTTGAATTAAATAAATTCATAATTATATAATTATATAGAATTAGCATATCATTAAAATTTAACAAAATATTAATAAAAAGTAAACTTAAGGATTAAATTAAAGAAATTTTAAATTTTAAAAATTCAATTATAATTTTTTAAATTATAAAGATATAATTAGAAATTAAGTGAAAGTAAAGGAATTACAATAATAATTTAACTAATATTTTATTCTTTTAAATTAAAAATGTTGGCTAAAAGTAATTATGACCACACTCACTCCAGCTGGCATATACTTTCTTTATTTTTATTTATTTATTTTGTCATTTTTCCAAGTTGACACGGTTTTTTTCTCATAAAACATTTTTGGATTCACAGCAAAGGCAAGTATCTGAGAATCTTTAGATTATTTTAAAATTTGCATAAAATACATTGTTGGATGGTATGTGTTGATTGATGATGTTGGAAAAAGACTTCTCAGTTGGAAATTAATGTGAGTTGTGTTTGTTCTTTATCCAACACGACAAAAATGGTTGATTTTATAGATATGCTTCCTTTCTATTATCCAATGTGATGCAGCGAATATGAATAATGCTTGAATTATTAATTGGTCACATGGACGCCACTACTAGAAATTATTAATAAGAGATGAAATCCGTAAAGTAAAAGAAAAATAAAAAATAAAATAAAATAAAAGAGTCACTTTAGGCTAATTTTTTTCTTATTTTTTTATTTTAAAAAATTTACCTATATCTTTTACTGAAGATAATTGTCTTTCAAGAGGAACACCAAGTCATGCATCATGAATCATTTAACCATCTTATTAATATTTTTATCCAAGCACTTATCCAAATTTAAGAGAATCAACTTGCCTAAAATTAAATGTTTATTGGCATAAAAATTAGTTTGGAGAGTTCTTTTCATCAAAAATTTGAAGTTAAGGGATAAATTACACAAGTTTAGTAACCGCTTTTGACCAAAAAAGTTAAGGAATATATATGTTGCATAACATTAAAGGTTTGAAAGAGTCTTTTGTCAACTTTTAAAGCCATGAAGATAAATTGCAAAATGTTTTAAGAAATTTTTATTTAAAAATTTAACCAACAGTTATTTCAAGTCCGTTAAATATTCTTCATATCAGTACACACAATCCTTTACTTATGTCGCTCTCCCATTTACCTCAAAATTTATAAACAAACTTTTTCAATTAGGTTGTCATGAACTCGAAATATGTAGGAGACGTACAAAAAAATTGTAATTTAACAATAATTTTTTTCTGCTTCAGCGACGATTCATTGAATCGCAGATAAAGTGTTTGTTGCGAAGTATTTAATGATGGTTTTAACTAACTACTGGAATAATCCTTGCAATTTTCTTTCTTGCAACGGTTTGTAACTATCACGGATTTGAAAAAAATAATGAAAAACTATCAAAAAATTTAGCCACGGTTTTGTTATCAGATTTTTTAATTATAGCGACAGTTTGTCTAACCATTGCTAAGTTTGGTTTGCAGAATTACTAGCGACGATTAAAATCGTCGCTAAATTTGGTCAACTTTATTTATTTATTTTTATTCAAAATTTTTTTGATGCTTATAAATTAAATTAAATAACATTTTATATCATAAATAATATAAAAGAATCAAATTTATAATATAATTAATTATTAAAAATTATCATAAATAATAAAATTTAAAATATATATATATCTACTTTTTAATGTTCTTAATTAAAATAAATAGTAATACTTGTAACTTAATCTTTAAATATTTTTAATTATATTTTGTCATTTAAAACACATGGTCATTGTTAATTTCTCTTATCATTAGATGTTGAAGAGTATTGGGCAACTCTAATTGATGCATGTTTACTTCCTTGATCTAGTGTATGAAACACAATTTAAAATATTATTGTTAATATATAAAATACTTAAAGGGCCCTCATGTGACTTCTTCTTTCCCATCTCATTATTCAATCAAGAGGTTCTACTCTTTCGTTGTCATCATACTTCAAAAGAAAAAGAAAAATTAGTTTGGTCTTTACTTTAGAATCCGTGCCACAATTTTTCTCAAGAGGGGGCCGTTGAACGACTGAAAGCCCAACTCGAAAAAGGAGTTGAAGTGCTTCCATCAGTTGATGTCTTTGAAGTCGTAGATCGAGTGAATGCGGTTGCAGGTTTAGCATAGTTAAATTAAATAATAGCAGTTATTAATTCTTTATTTTTTTATTTTCATATTTTTTTTATATTATATAATACTTAATTTTAAAAATTAATGATTAAAACACTTTATAGTTATTATAATATATATAAATTTTGTGGACAAAGCTAAAAAATGCTTAGTAACATTTTATAAATAAATAATTTTTTAAACAATTTTAAAATATAACAAAGAATTAAAATTAAATAATATATTTTTAAAAAAAATAAATTACGTAACAAAACATAAATGATAATTGATAACTTAAGATATTGGACACTATATACTACACGAAGGATACAATAGGATGTGTGTGTAGGTTTCCGTGCTTTGTGTTAGATCTGAAACTTTATCCTGATCTTCAGATATCCACGTGACATATATTTGGTGTCAAGGAAAAAAGTTGCCTTAGAAATATAGATTTTTAAATTTGCGTAAATTATATCAATCTTTTTATAAAATTTAGTTAAATTATGCTTTTTATATAAATAGTTCAAAAATATATTTTATTTGTATAATATTGTATCAAACTTTAAATTACTGCATATAATTTTTTAAAATTAAAAATAAATTAAAATATATATACTAAATTTGTGTAATATTGTATCAAGTATCCACTATAATTTTTTAAACTTAAAGAGAAGTGTAATTTTATTAAACTTGAAAGGAGGTTAGTCCAATTGACTTTTTAAATTTTTAACATTAAAAAATAAATCTTTTAATTTTTATATTTATAAATGATTTAAAGTTTCTTTTTTTAACATTTTCCAATCATCTCTATAAATTCATGTCAGGTTTACACTGCTTTGTGGTAGGTCTGAAACATTATCCATATTTTTATATATAAACGTGATACACATTTTAAATAAATTAGAGTATATTAATAATTTAATTTAAAATATATATATTTTAAATATTTTAATTTGATTACCGTCCTTCAACTAATAAAATAGATAAAAAATTAATTACTTTAAATTTTTAACATGAAAATTAACTTTTAAAATTTTTATATTTATAAATTTTAACATATACATAATTTTTCTGAATTATAAATTATATGCAAATAATCTTCTTTAATTATAAAAATTAAACTAGAATCCTTTCAAAATTCACAATTTGTCCAAAAAAATTATTTTCCTAATTTTTTCATTAAAACTTTAAGGGTAGACATCAAAATATTTAAGTATTTTGCACAAAATATAAAGTTTATATAGGAGATTTTATGCAAAAAGACCTAAACTTTAATGAATTTTTTTTATTTTATTATGATTTCATTTTGCTAATGTATTATTATTTTTGTCAGAGTTTTAGATAAAAAATTGACTGATAAATTTGACACAAATTATGAAATTTGAAAGAATTTTAAGTTAAATTTTATAATTAAAAAAGTTTTTTGCCCATAGACCTTATAATTTAGATGGACTGTCTATATTTTAATATTTTAACCATTCAGTTAAATATATATATAAAAAAAAAATCTATCAATCCACTCGTTCATTTCTCTCCCTTATAAGTGTAAAAATGTCATATTTGTTTGTAAAAGGATAAGGATGAAGCAAAAATGTGGCCCCATGATATCGGGGTAAGTATGTAAAAGAAATATTTAATTAATATATTGTCGACAGCACTAAAAATGTTTAATAACATTGTTTAAATAAGTAATTTTTAAAAAAATTTTAAAACATAATTATGAATTAAAATTAAATAATATAATTTTTTTAAAAAAAATTATATTACCTAAGAAAACATAAGTATATTATTGAAAGACCAATTCTAATCAATTTAACTTTTCAATTTATAAAATAGATAAACTTAGGATTTACTGATTAAAGAATTATGTAGTTAATTTCAAAAGCATATGTTTGGTATATTCATAATTCCAAGAAATAGAGTTATTTAATATTTTAATAATTATTTGAGTTCTTCTTGCTACTGTACCAATTTTAATAATGTAATGTAGTACTTTTATTATTTATACTTTTTCACTTTAAATTTTTTTATTTTTAATTATGTTTTATATTTAATTTTTAAGTTCAGTGTTATTAGTTTTAAGTTGATGTGTTTAATTTGTCTTTGGATTTGTAGCCATTTGCCATTAATTTTAGCAGCGTTTTTTTGCGTTGCTAAAGTTTTTTAATATTATTGCAACGAAAAGTATTGCTGTTATAACTTTTGTTTAAATAATTAATTATAACAGCAATAATTTGCGTTGCAATAATATTTAGTAACAAAAAAAAATGCCGCTAAAAGTAATGGTAGGGTCATGCCAACAAAAGTAATGGCAAAGAATCTGAACTCGTTTAATTTTAACTTGTTCATTCGTGAAGGGACAGAGAATGGCAAGATAAACTCACAAGAATGTGCATTTGGAGGTTAAGGCATCAGTTTTGTGCTAAGGCACATAAATCCTTAGGTAAAGCGCATTTCGAGTAGATTTAAGACGGGTTTTTTATGGTTTCGAGGGAATACTCATTCTGGACAAAATAAAGTCAAACAAGAGGAGAAAATTGGAGAAAAATCATAATCCTAAGATCAATTCAAGCAAATTCAAGATTGAAAAAGGGCGATTTGAGCTTCGAAAATAGTTTCTAATTCTCTTTCTCTTTTTGATCTTGGTTTGCTACGTTTTCTAGTTTTAAGATGAACTTTCTTGTAATTACATTAGGTTAAACTCTCTTCTCCTTGGGATTATAATTTTTTTCAGCATGAAAATTATGAATATTGTTATTCTTTCTTCTTCTATTCAATGTTTATGATATTTATTCAGCTCAATATTAATTTGTGCCCTTTTTTCTTGATCACCAATTAAGAAAATTAAAAAAATTTGAGTTACTCTTGGAAAAGAAATTTAAATTTAGTCCTAGAGATAATTACCACTTGTTTTTAGCTGATTAATTTAATAATTAAATATATTCACCAAAAGGAAAAAAAATATACAATGAGTCTTGTAGAGTCATAATTAGCTAAACTTAATGCATTTCTGTAATTTGAGTTCCAATAAGAATATAAGAAATAAAATTAGAGAAATAAAATTTATAAAAAATTAAAAAATTCTTATAATAAAAATAGACGTTAAGGTTAACTTTTAAGCATTGAATTAGATTGAGTAGAGTAATGATATCACAATTGAAATACTAAATTAGACTATAATCTTAAGAGTTTTATTTCATTTAGTTTTTTTTTATTTAGCATTATGACTTTATTTAAAGATTTTATATTTTTTTCACTTGAGCATAATTATTGATTGAATAAGGCAAATGCATTAACATTGGCACATACTTGGTAAAGCTTTGATTAAAATTTTCTAAAAATGATACTTTTATTTATCATGATATTATTTATTAACAATATATACTTATATTGTGTCAAATACCCAGGCAACAAGTTTTTGAAAGCACAAGCCTCAAGAAGATGCCATAGATATGGCTTCAGTGTTACTGTTATGTGAATGATTTATTTTAGTGCAATGAAAGAAGGCCCTCATATTATTGAGTTTTCACATGCATTTGCTCACTCAATATTATGCTATATAAATTTTCACATATGCATGTGTTTATTGCATTTTAGTGCTCTCTAGTCGCATTTATCGTCTCGGACAATTTAATAAAAAAATTAAATACAATTTACTGCCTCTAAAAGCACGTATGTTATTTGTCCACTAGGCTCTAATTAGCTGTCAAGTCAAAAGTAGAAGTTCTATGCATTAGCTAAAGAACCACTAAAATTTTATTTTTTTTAATATAGATTTTTGTTTATATTTTGGCTACTTATAAATATTTGTTTTCAATTTAATTCCTAACATATTAAATTATTATCAATTCAATCCCTCTAATGTGCAAACCTATCAATTGTTAACTGGATGCCATTAAAATTAATGTTAAAAGAAATTCCATGAACTAATTTGCCTCAGTGAAGCTGGCGGAGATGTCCATGCGCTTAGACTTCCTTGATTGGCCGAGATTCCTATCAGTCATCGTAGAGATTCGTCCTTCTGTAAGCAAATTGGCAGAGGAAATTCAACAAAGCTATGATGTTTGGAAATGGTAATTTACATTTTATGACACTAACAAGTAAAAAATTTTAAGTAATAATTAATCATATGAATGAATTTTTTTTCTCACAGTAGTTAACAATCTAATAATTTCATGCTACTTAAAAATAATTTTTCTTGGTTTATTTTTTTATAATTTTTTAAGCATTAAAAATCTTTTTTTATATGTAACTTTCTAATTTTTTTTAAAACTAGAACACAATAATATTTTTTTCTTTGTAAATGAATATAATTTTATTTTTAAAATAATAATTAAAAAAATATTATATCTTTTAATTTTAAACAAATATTATACGAAATTACTATTTTAATAATAAAAAACTGAATAATTTTATTATTTTAAAATTAACATATATAATTAATATAATATGTTAATTTCATTAAAAAAATTAAAAATATATTTAATTTATGTAATATTATATCAAACTACTGAATATAATTGTTTAAATTTAAAGAGAAGTGTAATTTCATTAAACGTGAAAAGAGGTTAGAGCAATTCACTATTTAAATTTTTAACATTAAAAAAATCAATCTTTTGATTTTTATATTTATAAATGATTTAAAGTTTCTATTTTTAACATTTTCCAATCATTTCTATAAATTGATGTCCTTAGCTCTCATTTACTCACACCAAGAACCAAACAAAAAGCAGAAAATTAAAACCTTCCATAGCAAACAAAACATTGAAGACAACTCTATTTTTTATACCAGAGTACGTAAGTATGTAAAAGAAATATTTACTATATTGTCGACAGTACTAAAAAAAAGTTTAATAAAACTTTTAATAGTTTTGTAATTAAATAATTTTTATTTAAATTTTAAAATATAATTTTATTATGAATTAACATTAAATTATATAATTATTTTAAAAAATTAAATTACTTAAAAAAAATGATAACCTATGATACTGGATACTATGTGCTACGTTTACACTGTTTTGTGGTAGGTCTGAAACCTTATCCTGATTTTCACATATTCACGTGATACATATTTTAAATAAATTTGATAAACAAAATAGATGAAAATTTAATTATTTTAAATGTTTAACATTAAAAAAGATTAAAATATATATAATTATTTTGAATTATAAATTATATGTAAATAATTTTTTTAATAATAAAAATTAATTTAAAATTTTTTAAATTCACAATTTGTCTAAAAAAATTATATTACTTAACAAACATAATGATAACCTATGATATTGGACACTATGTACGAGGTTTACAATGCTTTGCTAGGTGAGGTGAAACGTTACCTTTATTTTCATATATATAATTTTATATTTTTTATCGTAATTTTTTGTTGGGTGCCTATATGATTTTTAAACGATAATTTTATTTATTATTAAAAAATATTTTAATATTATGTAACGAATATTATTATTGTTATAATTTTTATTTAAATAATTAATTTAAAAAATTATTATAATAATAATATTTATTAAAAAATTTTAACGATAAAAAAAATTACTGTTAAAAATACCAAGGAGACGCCACACCGAATCCGGACGCCATATATACACGTGATACATATTAGACCAATTTAAAAAGTAATTTTGTACAAATTGAGAAGTTCTTTTTCACGTGACTTCAAAATCTTTTTAAATATCCATAAGTTTTTAGACGCATGTATATAATATAATAAATTAATAAAAAATATTAAAATTTGTGTTTCAAATTAATTTTATTCATTAATATACTCATTTTAATAAATTTTTACTAATTTTTTACTAATTAATTACCTAAGAAACAGAATTATAACCTATGATATTTGATACTATGTAACTAGGTTTACACTAACACTGCTTTTGTGGTAGGTGATCCGAAACCTGATCCTTATTTTCATCAATACACGTTAAACATATTAGATAATTAAATAATTATTTTATCAACAAATTTCTTTATCGTTATCCACTACCTGCTCCTTTAAAAGCACTGTCTATATTTATCTTTAACATCTACTAGTGGGTCCTTTCCAAGGTAGCCGTGAAGGCATTACAATACTCTCTCTCTCTCTCTGTCTAAATAGAGGTACGTGATTATAATAATTAACAAAATTTCTTTATCGTTAAGAATGACACTAAGTCATGCATTTGGATCAAAGAGGGTGGCGCGTACAGATTTTATAAAATAAAAAAAAAACTCATTGTCCTTTGGGATTGACGGTGCAGAATCAAGTTAAGAAAAAATGCTAAATTATAAAAAAGAAATAAGAAATTTTATAAAAAGGCTAATAGAGTTAAACTTGATACAATTTTATATTTCTTTATTATTAGGTTTTTGTAATAAAAATAAAATATTTGAATTTTTTAAAAAATAATAAATTATATAAATTACACACATTAATTTTTTATTAAAATATTTTATAATAAAAGTATAACCAGATTTTTTAAAAAGAAGTATGACAAGACACGTAATTTTAACAAGACATAATTTTTTTTAAAAAAAGAAGTAGATTCTTTGTGATTAAAAAATAAATAATATTATTTATATTATTATATTTGATTTTAAAGCACCATCTATATTTATCTTTAACATCTCACTAGTGGATCCTTTGCAAGATTGCTGCGAAGGCATTACAATTCTCTCTCTCTCTCGGTAGCCTTCCAGTATTCCAGATTTCACCATGTACTGGCAGTATAGTAGTTAACAACGAAGAAGACCACAATGCAAAATCTTCTTTCTCATCTAGATTATCTTTCTGAGGATTCAACTTTTGCATAGTTAAATTAAATAATAGCAGTTATTAATTCTTTATTATTCTATTCTAATTTTTATTTTTTTATTTTTATATTCTTTTTATATTATATTATATATTATATAATAATTTTAAAAATTAATGATTAGGAGAATTAAAAATTATTATAATATATAAATATTGTGGACAACACTAAAAAATGCTTAGTAACATTTTATAAATAAATAATTTTTTAACCAATTTTAAAATATAATTAAGAATTAAAATTAAATAAAATATTTTTTTTTAAAGAACCATTGATATTGAATTGATGAAACCTAGTAATCCACGTAATCTCTCAATAATTTCTCAATGATTCATTTATAAGTCTTCATGGCGTCAACTATAATAAAATAAAAGATAAGTAATTCGTCGTTTAAAAAAAGTTTAAATAGAGCTAGTTCACCTAATTCAAAATTAGACAATTTGATCTTTGTATTTTTTTTATCCAAAATTTAGAATCAAACTTGAAGATATGTTAATGTTAATTGAATTATGATTTATTAGCATAGAACTATTAATTCATACTCATGTTTAGTAAGTTAAATTAGCTATTAAATTTTAGATGAAAATATGATAAATAATATAATATAATTAGACTTTTTACAAAATAAGTGATCAAATTAAGACTTTTATAAAATTAATGAAAATAAAAATAGAATTAAACCTTCAAAAAAATTAAAAATAAGAAAGTAACTAAAATAGCACATAACATTTTTTTGTCTCTCACACAAATATTTTTTATTAAAAATAATTATGTTTAAAGAAATTGTTAAACATTAAACGTGATATTTGTGTTAGTACATTAAATTTAATGATTATTACATTACGAGAAATTAATTTTTTTAAAAAAATTGAATTTTTATTAATTAATATCTCATACATATATAGATCAAATAAATATGGTGTGTGAATATTTAATGCCATTAATTAATGACCATCTAATTATCTCTAGAATATTAATTATAGTAGGACGCATTATTTAATGCTTGAAAAGATTACTAAATTATTAATTTGTCGCGAGGAGGTGGCTACTGGAAATTCAAATTGTGGCGGGCCAAAGAGGGTGACGCGTACGAATATTTTAGAGCAGAGATATGAGATGAAATTTTCGAAGTAAAATAGGAATAAAAAATAATTCATTCTAAATGAATTAAAATCAACTTTTTTTTTTATCTCCTTTTAAAGAATGACACTAAGTCATGCATTTGGATCAAAGAGGATGGCGCGTACAGATTTTCTAAAATAAAAAAAAATCTCATTGATAGAAATTTATTCTCAAAAAAATTAGAGATCTTTTTTTCCTTATTTCTTTTTATTTTAAAAATTTTACCTCTATTTTGTTTGGGAGAATTCTCTTCCAAGAGTGACACCAAGTCATGCATGCATCATGGACCATTTAATATATCGTACAATATTTATATTTTTATCAAACACTTATCCAAATTTAATATTTGTATTAGATTATATAAAAAGTTTGTTTATTAACATTTATATTATAATGATTCTAATACATCCTAAAAAATATCTTTTAAAAACATGTATTTATATAATAAATTATATAAATTACACACATTAATTTTTTATTAAAATATTTTATAATAAAAGTAAACCAAATTTTTTTTGGCCAAACGTTAATTGTTGATGTTGGAAAAAGACTTCTCAGTTGAAAATTAATATGAGTGGTTTTGTTCTTTATCAACAACAACAAAAATGGTTCATTAAAGATGTTTATCATGTAAAAATATGCATGTCATTTCTTTTAATTTTTAAAATATAATATAAAATAATAATTTTTATAATTTTGAAATAATAAATTAAATAAAGCTACGTACCAATATCATCACTTGCATCCCTCTTGTTCCTTGTCTTTGCCTTCACCACCACCGCCGCCGCTGAATCTGAGCTAGTGGTTGACACAGACGGTGATGTTTTGCTAAGCGGCCACGCTTACAATCTGTTGCCAATGCCACTAACCTTAATCCTGTGATGATTGGTGATATTAATACTGATAATTCTCGTGATTCCTTGTTCCTTATCAAGTCCTATGATTCTGTCAAGAAATACAAGCTTGTCTTCTGTAATATTCTCGATGAGCATGACTGTTCCAACATCGGAGTCCAAGCAGACAACAATGGCTACAAACACCTTGTTGTCACTGATGGAGAGCCTCTAGTGTTGCAGTTCAGTAAGGTTAAGAAGGGCAGCTTTGCCTCTGAGTCTCATATATCCATGGCGGCA
Organism: Senna siamea; assembly: GCA_031216115.1. Classification (NCBI taxonomy): domain Eukaryota; kingdom Viridiplantae; phylum Streptophyta; class Magnoliopsida; order Fabales; family Fabaceae; genus Senna; species Senna siamea. Next base: position 30,356,035 of record CM062354.1, on the reverse strand, counting down.
TGACTGATTTGAAAGGAAGAAAGACTAAAGCTAGATGCATGCTTGTTGTTTAGGAGTTCGGATTCGCTGCCATTACTTTTGTTGCTATTACCCTGCCATTAATTTTAGCGGCGGTTTTTGCGTTGCTAAATATTATTGCAACGAAAATTATTGCTGTTATAATTAATTACTTAAACAAAATTTATAGCAGCAATACCTTTCGTTGCAATAATATTTTAAAAACACTTTAGCAACGAAAACAACCGCTGCTAAAAGTAATGGCAGGCTATTGGCAGCGAAGGTAATGGCAGCGGATCCAAAGGCGTTGTTTAGTTTGCCTTCCAAGATGGTTATGCTGATAACGCATGTGTGACACTAGTCGCAAGTATCTTCTAGTAAGAAATAATAAAAGATAAATGCATTACTTCGGTTTGTTTGTATTGCTTTTATAAGTAAGGTAAAAATATTTTTTGTTTTTAAATTTTATATTAATTTTTAATTTATTATTAAAATTCTTTTAAAATAATTTTTAAAAAATTTTAAATGACAATCAATTTTATCACATAATTTAAAATAACTTACATTATTAACAAAAAATAATAATATGACACTTAAAAATAAATCTTAAAAGTATTAATAAAATTTTGACAATTTATAAATATTAAAAAATAATATATATTTTTAAATTATAATATTTTTAAATTTTTTAATATAAACTTTAATGAATAATTCATAATAATTTAGACAATTTTATTGGTAATTTTATACTTTTTTCAATCATAATATTTATACAAATATTTTTTACTAATAATTTAGACAATGTTAAATTATATAATTATTTTTGTTGTTAAAATTTAATATAAAATTTATAAGCATAAAATATATTTTTACCATTCCCTCGTTACATGCTTTATTTTTCTCATTGAGTTTTGATCTAAATACTAGTGAAATGAGTCTTCGTAATAGAAGTATGAGGATGAAGCAAAACGTGAAAGAAATATTTAATATATTGCCGGCAGCAAATATTTTTATAAGTAAATAAGTTTAGTTTAAAATTTAAAATATAATTTATGATGATTTAAAATTAAATTATATCATTTTTATTTAAAAAATAAATTAAATTACCTAACAAAAAATAAACGACAACCTATGAATGATATTGGATACCCTGTACTAAACAAAGAATCCAAGAGGATGTGTCGACAAGTGACAACCTTGTTACTTACACTGAGTCTCTACTATGTTTCCATTGCTTTGTGGTGCGCCTCAAAGGTTATCCTCATCTTTATATATGAGTGCTTAATATTTTAAATAAATTATAATAAATTAATAATTTAGCTTAAAAATATATTTTTTTAATTTGAATTGTTTTTTAAAAATAAAAAACTCAATTTTGTTCTTAAAAATTTTATTTTTTATTAATTTAATCATTCAATTAATAAGATAGATGAAAAATTAATTAGTACACTAATGCTACATTAAGTAGTTTATTAGTTAATTTTCTATTCATCTCAATAATTAAAGGATCAAATTAATAGAACATTAATGAGTATCTTAATTTGGTCTCTCATAGATTTTCTTTATCAATTCGATCTTTCATAATTTAATTTATTATCAATTTGATTTATGTGTTAGGATGTGGTCTAAATAAATAATAATTTTTGATAATTTAAATGTTTAATGATGATTGAACAACATTAAAAGCTATTTATAATCTAAATTTTTTTTTTAAATCGAGCGACATTTAATATTAATGACCAAAAACTTGATCAATTGAAAAGAAAGAGAAAAAAATTGCATCGTATGAGGCATTTAACGTTATTTAATCAATATTAAATGTCTAATTTATTATAAAGTTGTTATTTATTTAGATAATATATAAATAAAAGGATTAAATCAATGATTGATCAAATTATAAGAAACTCAATTGAGAAAGAGAACTTAGACCAAAATAATTAATGTTTTTGTCCTCTTTAAATGTTTAATATTAAAAAAAAGTTTTTAAATTTTATATTTAAAAATTATTTAAAGATTGTTTTCCTTTCCCAATCATGTCTATAAATTGATGTCCTTAGCTCTCCTGTACTCACACCAAAAACCAAACAAAGCAAACAAATTAAATCCTTCCACAGCAACCAAAACAATGAAGACCACTACTCCAATATTATCGCTTGCATCCCTCTTGTTCCTTCTCTTTGCCTTCACCACCACCGTCGCCGCTGAGTCTGAGCTAGTGGTTGACACAGACGGTGATTTTCTGAGAAACGGCGGCACATACGAGCTGCTGCCAGAGCCACATATTGGCGCTGGTGAGATTCAATTCAAAGAAATATGGTACGGCAAGGAAGGAGGCAGACTTTGCTCAGTCTATGTTATTCAAGGAAAACCCTATACTCCTGGATTGGCTGTGAACATTACAGCTCTTGTGAATCCCACTTTCATCACAACATCCACTCCAATATTTATATCATTCGCTCACATGAACAGCAGATGCACCAACAATTCTGGCTGGGCTGTCGGACAATCTGTGTCCGACAATGAGGGTAACCATGTTCGTCATGTGATAATTGGTGATAATGGTAATCCTGTGGGTTCCTTGTTCTATATCAACCCCTATGATTCTGTCAAGAAATACTACAAACTTGTCTTCTGTTCTAGTCCTGGTATTGAGTGTTCCAACATCGGACTCAAAAGGGACGGCTTCGGCAACAATGCTCTTGTTGTCACGAATAATGGAAGGCCTCTAGTGTTGCAGTTCAGTAAAGTTAAGAAGGACAGCTTTGCCTCTGAGTCTCATATATCCATGGCGGTGTGATTCATCTGAAAGGAAGAAAGACTAAACCTAGCATATATCCATGCAAGCGTGCTTCTTGTTTAGTTTGCTTTTGAAGATGGTTATGATAATAATAATAATAAATAAATAAATGTGTGACACTAGTCGCATGTATCTTCTTGTATGAAATAATAAAAAATAAATGCAGTACTTCTGTTTGTTTGTATTGCTTCTAAGAGCAGATATCTACAAGCCTGATTAACTTTCAAGTAGGAGTTTCGTAATGAAGGGAAATGACAAAGACAATGTGATATATGTTTATTTGGCGTTCGGATCCTCTGGTGGCCCCTGCTGGGCGTTTTAGCAGCGGTTTTTTACGTCGCTAAATTTTTTTCCAACGGTTTTTATTGCCACTATAACTTTTGTTAAATTAATTATTTAAACAAAAGTTATAGCAGCAATAATATTCGTTACAATAATATTAAAACACACTTTAGCGACGGATAAAACCGCCGCTAGAAAGCCCAGAAGGCTCCCAGCGGGCGCCCGGCAGAGAGGCACCCAACAGGGAATATAAAAACGTTTGTTTCTCTGTGCAACAACAGTACATGCAAGCTCTATGATTTAAGTTCATGCATGGATTCTTCATTAATCTTGTGAATTGTAATGAATGGCGACGGCCAGAATTTAATTTTTAAAAATATGAAATAAAAAACCTGATTGAATGATAATTTTTTTACTAAAAATAAAAAAATATATAATGTTTTTTTAGAATAAAAAATATAAAACAATTAAAAATTATTTTTAATTTTATTTTTTAAAATATAAAAATAAATATTTTTATTAATAACATATAGATAATTATATGAAAAAAACATTCATAAATATTCTAGAACTAATTTTATAGAACAATTTTAAAAAAATAAAAAAAGTTGATATTTGAACAAACCCTATGTCTTAATTTCTCATTCTTTTCACGGTGACTCCACAATCTTTTTAAAATATCCATAAGCTTTTGGATGGATGCATATAATATATAATAATTAATTACACAGTATAAATTAATAAAAAATTATTAAAATTTGTGTTTTAATTTTTAAGATTCATTAATATACTCATTTTAATAATTTTTTTAATTTTTTTACTAATTCATTTTCTATTATATAATATATATATATATATATATATATATATGCTAAATACCTTTAAATTATGCTCATTAGTCACTATCCTAAATTTGTGGTCCTATATCTCACTTAACAAACCTCTCCCCGGCATTATAGTAGTAAACAACGAAGAAGACCACAATGCAAAATCTTCTTTCTGAGAATTCGACTTTTGCATGGTTAAATTATATTTATTTTAAGCAAAATGAATTATAATTTAAAACATAAAAAATTTTAGTGCATTTAATTAATAGTGAAAATTTCTCCAAATAAATATTATTTTTCACTGCAATCAATGTTTATATTCTCTTTGAGTTAATTAAAAAAAAATGGATATACAAGTTAAAGAAAGACTTTACAATATGCCTATAAAATAAGGTTACTAATATTTTCGGTTTTTAGTATGTAAAAGAAATATTTATTATTAGAGATTTCCTATGTATACAATTTTTTTAATTTTTAAAATATAATATAAAATAATATGTAATTATCATATTTTAAAAAATAATTAATTTAACAATAAAAAGTTATGAATGCTTTATTATTCTGTTCTAATTTTTTGTTCTTTTTACTATCTCACTTTCCTATCTTTTTATTACATATTTAATTTATTTTTTAATATAAGTCTGAAACATTATCCTTCTCTTCACACACACACACACACACACACATATATATATATATATATGCACGTTACATATATTTAAAATAAATTAAATTAAATTAATAATTTAGTTCACAAACATACTTATTTTTTTAATTTAGTCCCTGAAAATAAAAATATTTCAATTTAATTTTTAAAAGATCAAATTGTAATTAATTTGGTCCTTCAATTAATAAAATAGATGAAAAATTAACTGGTACATTGATTAAGCACTAGCCAATACATGCTAATTATTTTTTTATGAATCACAATTGTTGAAGGATCAATTTATAGAAAATTGATCTTTCAATAACTAAATTGAAAGAAAAATAATCTTTTGGAGACCAAAATAAGAAATTACATCATTTAGAAATCAAACTAAGTGAACATGTATATTTCAAAAATTAAATAATTAGTTTATAAAAAAATCAATTTGTAACGTATCTATAAAATAAATTTTAAAAAAAACGCTGCCTTACAAATATAGATTTTTAAATTCGACTAAATTATATCAATCTTTTTCTGAAATTTAGTTAGATTATATTTATAATTTTTTATTTTAAAAAATTTCATTTATCTCTTTTTTTAACTTATTTTTAATCAATAAAAAAATTATGCAAAATAAAACTTTGATTTTATTTTTAATACAAAAATAAGTGTAATTAAATGTACAGTAAATTTTAATATGAAATTTTTAATGTAACAATAAAAAATTTGAATTATTTTATTTTTTTAAACTAACACATATAGTTCATATAATATGTTAATTTTATTAAAAAAATAAATAAAAATATATTTAATTTATGTAGTTTGTATCAACAATAAAAGGTACTGAGTATCATTTTTTAAACTTAAAAGAAAAGGTTAAAGTTAACATGAAATTTTTAATTTTTTGTTTAAATTTTAACAATCAAACAAAGAAAAATTACTAAATTTCCTTCATTTTCTTTATGCCAGGAAAAAAAGACGCTCCACCTACTCTGAATATGGCATTCACGGCTCCTCTCTCTCCATGTGGCCCATTCTCATCTCCTCCATCAATCCATTTCATCTACTCTTCAATTTGTCTTTATTTTCTAGTGATTCACGTGAAAGGCTCTCTCACTTTTCTATTTTATATTCAACTACAACATATCTCTTGTGCTTTTATTGGCTACAAAATGAGGCACAAATTCAGTAAGAGACGACAAATTACTAAAAGTATTTATTAAAAGTTATACTAACAACATAAAACTATATCATTGAATTATTGAAATAGATATGGTAAAGCTATGCACATAAAAGAGTATGGAAATATAGACATCCTTTGCTTTCCCATTCCATATATACAAGGAACTATAATGAAGAAACAAAGAATAGGCAAGTGTAAATGAAAACATAATAAATAAAAAATATCCAAAGAGGAAAAGGCTTATTAAAATTAGAGATATCTACACTACAGTAGCTTTAGGAAAATTTTGGTGTTTGTTGGAAACTAAATAAAATATAAATATAACACCTTATGAATCTAAAAAATTTTAGGTAATAATTAATCATGTGAATGACTTTTTCTCTCTCAATAGTTAATAATCTAATGATTTCATACTACTTAAAAATAGTTTTTCTTGGTTTATTTTTTCCATAATTTTTTAAGCATTAAAAATCTTGTTTTATATGTAACTGTCTAATATTTTTAAAACTAGAGCACAATAATATTTCTTTACTTTGTAAATAAATATAATTTTATTTTTAAAATAATAGCTACAAGAATATTATATCTTTTAATTTCAAAAAAATATTATAGACAATTTTTTTTTGTATACTCAAACAAATAGTCTTTAATATACATACATATATATAGAGAGAGAGAGCAAAAGAGACAAATATAAATATGTTTTGAAATATCAAATATAATTACGAATAAAATAGATATTACAAGAAACAAATAATAATTTTGTACAAATATCAAATTAGAAACTAAGTTTATACAATCACTTTTATCTACTCGTCAAAATTTTAAAAAATTAGTTTTATAAAATAAGATTCGAACAAATCCTACATCTTAATTTCTCATTCTTTTCACGTGACTCCAAAATCTTTTAAAATATCCATAAGTTTCTAGGTACATGCATATAATATAATAATTAATTACAAAATAAATTAATATAAAAATATTAAAGTTCTTTCTACACATTCAGAAATTATTGAAAAAGACAAATAAAGATTAAGTGTCACGAAATATGTTACTATCTCATAATATGAAAGTGTTCACATCTTCATCAATGCTTTAAATATAGGATTGCATCAAATAAAAAATAGTTGTGGAAAAAATAATAATAAATTGATATGACATATTTGTCAAAAAAGAATCTAAATATTATATATATATATATATATATATATATATAAGAAGGAATCATTTAACATGAGTATCAATTAGAACCAATTTTACTGTCATAACAATTTATCTGTCTGTAATTATGTGATGTGACCAAACTATATTCCTTTCACATTACCTTCGTTGCTTGCTTCATTTTTGTAACGAGCTGATCCTTTTGATTTCCTATTTAGTTTAATAAGGATCCTGCATATATATTGTGTTCTTAAAGAAGATGCCTCTCCATGCATCTTTGGCTTAATTGAAAAGCAAAGATGGTCCTATATGCCTGAGTAAAGCAATTGATTGAGAGGCTGATTTGTGGTGAGCTGACCTTTTGATTGCCTCTCAAAGCATCATGATGAAGGGATATTGATTATCTACGAATCTGTTGCAACTGATGTTATATATTAAGCCTCTGCACTTTTTCTTTGCTGTATTTACAGTTAAACAACCTCTTGCTCAGAGTTTTTCTTTTTATTGTTGGTGCTTCCGTATTGGTGAGATGATTTAATAATTTAGGGTGACGGAAATGCATCTTTAAATTTGATGATTTCCATGTTAATTGGGCTTACAACTTGCTGCAATTTTCAACTTCCATGATCTCTCTGATCATATGTTATATATAATGGTTACTAAAATATTTTATTTTGTTAAAATTTTATTAAATTAATGAACAAAACATATTTTTATTTAATATTCTTGTAGTATATAATTATATTTTTAATTCAAAAGATTATTTTATTTGAGACAGAAAGAATATATAAGATCATAAAGACAATCAAATTAAAATTTAAATAAAATGTTGGATCACTGTTTATAAATTGCACATTGTTTTTTTATTTTATTATCCACCATAAATTATATTAAAACCAATTAACTGATATTCTTTATAGCATTAGTAAGCCGTATAAAATTTATTCACGGTGATAAAGTTAATTAGATTGATATATGTAACACCTTAACTTTATAGTTTTTATTAAAAATATTTCTTTTAATAATTATTTTTAGTTATAAAGTTAATATGTTATTCTTTCTTATTCTTTATTTATTTTCAAGTAAAAATTTTTTTTTCAATTTTTTCAATTTATTAATTATATTAAGTCTAAGATTATTTACTTACATTCATATAATACGCAACAATAAAACTAAATAAATAATTAAATTTAATTACAACATCTTAAATAAAATTAGCATATACATCCACTCATCATTTTAGATAAATTTTGAATAGAAATTAGTACATTTCATAAATATAGAGAGAGAGAGAGGTGGCACTATTTATAACAGCTATGAGAGACATTAAAAAGTTTGAAAACTACCATAAATCAAAAAATAAATGATGGGAGGATGTAAGGCTACTTTGGTGTATCAATAAAAATATTTTTACTTTGATATTTCTTGGCTTCTTTCACGTTCTTTCCCTCCTTCTCCCTTCACAGTGCAGCTTCCTCTTCCTTTCCTGGTGTTTTCACCTCCTGCAGCTGGTTTGAAGAAGAAGAAGGACGGTGGTTTATAAATAATAAGATAAAAGATCATTTTACCCTTTAAGAAAAATCCTTACTTTATTTCTCTAATTTTTCATTTTTTTCTCTTCATTTTTGCTTTATAATTTTGACAATTGCCACAATATAAATCTCGTAAATATTTTTATGATAAAATGACAATTTTATTCCTAAAGTGTAAAATTAAAATTTTATCTTTAGTATAAAATTACTATTTTACCCTTTTTGTCAAAATGACTATTTTGACCCTTTATTGACTTTCAAAAATTTCAAAAAGTTAGGAGTTTATTTTTAAGGAAATTTATCATCATTTCTTAAGGAAAATAAAAATTTTACCTTTGTGATAAAATTACTATTTTATTCCTGGGTTAAATTATTGTTTTACCTTTGGGTAAAAATTATTCGTTTTGCCCCCGAATATTTTTTCTATTATCATGATGACTTCTAGATATTTATTAGTATAATCATTATACTTTCAGATATTTTCTCAACATCATGATAGCATATCATAAATACGTAAAATATTTTAGAGGAATAATGATTATATTTCGTCTTTTTATAAAATTTTTATTTCTTTCATTTTAGTCCCTAATTTTTTCTTTCAATTTAGTCCCTTTCCTTATGTTTGAAATTCTTAAGATAACTTCACTCAAATTTGTAGTCATAAATTACTAAATTTATAAATTTAAAGCATACCTAGAGTCAAAAAAATGTGATTATTACAATACATGAGTACTATACCTTAGTTAAAAGTATTGTTGGTGAGTAGTTTGGATCTTGCTATTTATGTTTTATGATGACCAAAATGACACAAGAAATTACTCTACACACATTAACCATTAATTGTTTTGTAATGATATTGTTGATGATAATCATGACGTATTTTTCAATGGTAGATGTGTCCATCAGATGAAGAAAACATTATTAGATGCTCCATATATGTCATCTAGCAGTGCAAGTTATTACATGGCAGCATTTTTAATTTGAATTATATTTAGTCTAGAATAGTATTTTATAAACTGCAGTTTCATTTAGAGGAAAAAAATGAGTAAAATATTATGATAAAATAAAAGTAAATAAACTATAATAAATGATGTATTTTTTTTTTAATTTTCTTAAAAGAAGTATGAGTGGTGTGTTAACTTTCTTTTTTAAAAACATTTAAGATATATTATATACTTATTTTATATTATATTATTTTTTAAAACCACAATATGTAATAAATTTTATGATATATTTATTTTAATTAAAATTAATTCTTTAAATTATAAATAAAATTAACATATAAATATCATTAATCACTTTATTTATGTTTTCCTCTTTTTTGAAATAGATATATAGTTTATTTTAAATCATAAATGTGCAATATGTATAACAACTATTGTAATTTTAAAATTAAAATTATGTTGCATGTTCCACGAAGAATTATATTACTCATTTGTAATTGAATTTGATCAGTTATATATTTTTCTTTTAATAAGTTCACATTTCTATTTTTTAAATTAAAAAATTCTTATAAAGGGCACATTTTGGTCACTATGTGATGAGATGAGAATTAATAATAATAATAATAATAAGAATTTATTTTAATCAAAATTAATCAAAATAAAATATTAAATTATTAAATTATAATAAAAGAATTAAAAATACACTTGCAAGGCACGTGCCCTCTACTAGTAAATAATAAATGTGTGACACTACTCGCATATATCTTCTTGTAAGAAATAATTAAAACGCTTAGCATTCTTTTTCTAATTCTTTTAGTTTTTGCAAAAAATCTCGAACAGATGAACCCATTGGATCATACATAAGTAAAACCACTTGGACAAATAAAATTTCAATGCTTATTTTAAAACTGATATTATAATATAAAATCTACGTAAGTGATTATAATAAAAAATAATTTACTTAAATATATTATTTATATAATATAATATAAATTAGGTGTTAAAAAAGATACATACAATATTATTTCTTGACAAAAATATTTTGTAATATTTAAAAATTTAATAAAAATTATATATATACTATAATTTCTATTTAAGTAAAACTTTTTTTCTTGTATATTTGTTATAATATTCCAGTGTGTGTGTGTATAATATTTTCATAATAATATAAAATTAATGTACATGCTTTTTCAAATATCTTTTTATTCAACTCTTGTTGACTTTTGTCACTACGGAGAGTGAAAATTTTTGTAGTGTGCGTTATTGACAAACAAATTTGGTAAATGTAACAAGCGTTATTTTATTATGAACTTTTGGTTAAATCGATCAAACTTGATTTAATGAGAGAAAAAGAGAGAAGGAAAAAAATAATAAACACAAAAAATAGAAAAAGACTTAAATACCATACAACAGAATATGATGCAGAAGGAGAAGAATGATAAATAAGTGAGATCATGAGAATTACAAAAAGGAAAAGAGAACGTGTAAATAGAATGAATTTTAAAATGAAAATCAAGTGTAATACATGATTTATACATTATGCTATGTTTTTAATATAATGGATATTTGTTCAGCTAATTAGGAAGAAAGTCTTGTTAAAAGGAATAAAGTATCTAAAAACGTTAATGAAAAGCTTTTGAAAATTTTTTTGTACCTTGTAACTATTATTAAATTAAAAATATTATAAATTAAAATACTACTTTTGATGGCAACAACAATATCGCCACTAAATGTCTTAAGTGGTAACATGCAAAATGTTGTCACAGAAACTCTTCAGTGTCATCACAAAAGACTTTTTATCTAAAGAACTATCAATGACAACATTTAAAATGTCGTCCCTAAAAGCCTTTTGTGGCAATATTTTTATCAACTTTCATCGTCACTAAAGATATTTAATGACAACTTTTTTTATGCCACTAAAAATGCTTTTATATGTCATCACTGAAAAGTATTTCTTGTAGTGATACCCAATAAATAATCACTAATTTTTCTCATTGGGTTTTGATTTAAATATTAAGGAAATGACTGCGAAGTCCAAAGATTCAAAAAATTTTATACGTCTAAGAACAAGAAAAGTAGCATTCACTTCAATACTCAGACCGTTAAATATATTATATATTAAAATATTTATTTTATAATAATATATAAATTTGTTGTAATATAATAAATATATGTTAATTATTTTTTTATTATTCACTTTTAGGAGACACACGGACCCTCTCAAAATTTGTAACACCCCAATTTCATAGTTATTTCTTTAATAATATATTTTAATTTTAGTAAAAAAATTTTGACTATGAGATTGGTATATTATCATTACTTTTAATCCTTGTTACGTACCTAAGTAAAATTTTGATATTTTTTTTTATGTCCATTGAGTAGGCTTGAGTTCTATCACTCAGGTAGTTTATCTATACAATACACAATAAAAGATTAAATAAATAATAATATTTAATTGCAACATTGTAGATAAAACTTGATTATATTCACATTTATTTCATATTTACAACGTTATATATATATATATATATATTTTAGGATATATGTAGTGTTTTCAGTCTTCAAGGGTAAGGAGATAATAGTCTTGCCACTCAAATCCCTTGTTTCAAAATTTCACTTTCACATATCCAGATATATATGTCCATTCTACTATATACATCAAAAAAATGTTCATCCCAATTCTATTCCCAAAAATATATGAGAATTAGGATGAAATGGGCTATCATCTAAATCATAATATTATATTAAAAATACATACTTTCCATTCGTTCTATTGGGGATGGTCCTTCATAACTGTTATTTTATATATATATATATATATATATATATACCTTAGACCACATTAAATGTGCTTAGGAATGGTACTTCCACCATTACTACATCAACCTCGATCCAGACCATGTTTCTTGTCGTCTGATCCACACCAAATACGTTTATGAGAATATTATCTCAATAGTTAAGCAATCTCATTTATTTCATAAGACATCTAGTGTGTATCACTGTAATGATACAGAAAAATATCTCTACCTTCAATTTAAGAAAGAAATGTCTATAATTGAAAAGGAATGTAATGTAATTTTGTATGAATTATATGGACATGTGTGTCATACAACATTTAAAACATTACAACCATCAATTGGGCATTTAAAATAATCTCGATTAAAATAAAATAACATTCACCAATCAGAGAACTATCGGTCACCATTTCACCTTTTTATGCCACCAATTAGGGCCACCCTTTTTATACCACAATTTCCTTTAGGGGAAAAATTTAGTATCATACCCCTAGGTACGAATTTAGTGCCAAATCACCATAGCCAAATTACCATAAGGGGTAAATTTAGTGTCATGCCCCTAGGTGAAACTTTTGGTACCATAATTAACTTAACCAAATCACCTTAGGGGATAAATTTAGTACCATGCCCACAAGTGCAATTTAATGTCAAGTTGTCATAAATAAATCACCTTAGGAAAAAAATTTAGTGTCATGCCCTTAGGTGCAAATTTAATACCATATTCAATATCATTATAATGTAATATCTATAATGCCATCATTTAGGGCCATCAAGCACCCCATTTAAATTTTGGCATTTACATCTTCATGCCCTTAACATTAATCACCACATAGGTTCATCATGGCTTAATGCCATCAACAACACTATATAATTTAGCATTTCCAAGACATAAATTTAAATACCAAACTTCCACACTTTAATGCCATCATAATATGCATAAAAGCATATATTTAATAATTCCATCTTTTCACTCAAGTTTTTGGTCAACAAGATCAATCATAACTTCTTTTCCATTGAATAATAAAAATGAAAATTTTCCTTGAGGGAAAGAGCATCCATTGGGCCAAGCAAGGGAGGACAAGTAAACAAGACATATTTATGCAAAATGTTGCATTTACCTTATCCTTTACCTCATTTAAACATTTCAATTATTCATAACTAATCTATTCTCCCCCCCCTTTTTTTTATTAATTCACATGGCATTATTCCTTCCACTGGGTGACACAATATTCACCTATTTTCTTCATTCATGATGAAGGAAAATATTAAATCCACTTCTTAATTTATTTCCTTATCTAATTTAAATAATAAAAATAAAATAGTCATTCATGCAACAATCCATTTTCTATCAATTCAAGAGGGACAATTCGGCCAACACACTAAGGAAGAGAAGAAAAAAGCAATTTCATCCACCTATCTTCCTTTTTAACATTTATATCAATTTTTCAACCTTAAAACATCAGTTTACAAAATATCCCATGCCATGTTAAAGGGCTTATCGACCAAACACCCAAGGGAAAGAAGAAAAATGGGATTCTAAGTTATCTAATTTCCTTGAACCCTTTTTAGCATGATTTTAACTTCACATAGTAACGATCCCCCTAATCCACAATACACTATCCTCTATCAGAGTAGTGGAAGCATAAGAGTTTTCAAAATAATTTTTCAATTTTTCCCTTTTTGAGAACGTCAGGGGATCGTTATTGGTTGAGCGTAATCCAAATAGACTTTTTCGTCGTCCATTCATATTTCGCTCAATCCTAAATTAACTATAGCTATACTAAATACACATGCAATAACCACAATAAGCTCTAGAATATTAAAACTAATAACCATAAATAAAGTATACATTCATTCACATGTAATCCATCAAAAACTCAGAGATTTAGACATAAATTTCTGCCAAAAATTCAGCAGAGTTTCCCCTATAATCTGGACATCTACCAAGTACAAACAATCAACAATTCTAGTAAATACATTCAATACAAAATCCAACAACAACAGAATCATCAACATAAATATATATACAATAACAGATTCAATCCTAGAACTACGCTGCATCGTCTTCTGTCATCCAATCTCATCTCAGCTATCTCCTAGGCCTCTGTCCCTGTTCATCTGAACAAACAACCTCATGAGATAGTTAAATCCCGGTAAAATAATTTACAATAAATAAATATTTAAAACTAGCTGAATGATTAGCGGTGCAAGCACCGAAAATAACTCCCGTGTTTATTTCAAAAATCAATGAAATACCTTATCTTTTAAAATCATTAAAATAGCACGAAAAAATGAGGCAATCATTCAATGAATATAAAATATATTTTTCTGAAAATCTGTGATCAAAATTTAATCAAAATCGATGCCTGGTGGTTTTCACATTCATATCTGTCACAAGTTTTATGTGACTGTATCTGAATCTATCCAATTGTATGTCTTTTTACTAGAAATTAATCTTTTATCATTGGGTGTGATCCATAACACCAATCACCCGAAATCACGCCTATATTGTGAGTGTGATCCGTGACACCAATCACTCACTCAAGGACCGGCTGAGAATCAACATCTAGGGCGTCCCCTAGCATGTGCACATATGCCAATCCTCATCCTCATATAGTCTATTCGGAATCACATGCACACAGTCGACTAGTCCTCAGGGTTCTAGGGTATTACGCCTAAATCACAACGTTTTCCCGTATAGTCTATCCCCCCTTATACTCCTTAAACCTTACATAGGGTCGTCCTAGTTTACTGCGTAATCCCTAACGAATGTAGGCTAAATCTAATTAAAACAAAACATTTATAAAATTCTCTGTACTCGGGATACTCAATGACCGTCCCATACCAGCTATTAAGTACCCTACCCTAAGTCAATCCGTTCCTATGGCATCTAAATTTGATAGCCAAATCGTCTAACATGCAACAGGTATTTACAGCACACAAGCATGCAATTATACTCATTAAAGATAACACGTATTTTTATGTAATCAAATTAAATCATTTAGGTATCCACGAAATCAATCTGAAATCAAGGGAGCGTAAATTACCCTACCTGGTTTTGATTTTCTCCTAATTAAATTCGAGAATTTCTGTATCCTCAGAATTCAAGCCTAGTTAATTACTTGGGTAATTAAACCAATATCTTAGTCTGTTTCTTATTCAATTTCACTTTTCTACGTCTGATTACACGTTTTCCTAGGTTGATAAGTTTTTTATACATGTTCGACATCTAATTCAGTCAGAATACATTAAATTAGGGCAATTTAGATTGTACCGAGGGTCCCAAAAGGTAGAAATCTAATTCTGGACCCTTTCTGGCTTCTCCGACAGCAGCGCACGGCAGGGGTGCGGTTGAGGTCAAAAACTACACCATAATAAAGCCCTCAAGCTAAGGAGTCCAAATCTAGGTTAGCGTGGCAATTCTCAGCCGTTAAGGTGGTGTTTTCTGGCGGCAAAGCTCCACACACGGCGGACGAAAAATGCCTCAATCCAAGAGCGAGACGACTCCATTCGGTGGCTGCGAGCTGTGGGAGGAAGCTGGCAGCTCGACCTTCCCAATGGCAGGGGCAGTGACGTCAAATGGCACCGGACGGCGGAGATAACGACAGTCGAAGGATTTCACAATAGAGGGAGAAAAAGGGCTTTTCCTGACACCGGTGGCGGCTGTTAGTGGTTGGTGGAGGTCTGGGGTGGCGAGCTACACCGGTTGCTAGGTCGGACGGTGGCATAGGGCAGTGGTGGTGGCCGCGCACGGTGGTGAAGGGAGGAGAGGGAAGAGAGAGAAAGTGGAGGAAAGAGAGAGAGAGTGGAAATGAAAAAATGTGAGATTTTGTGGAATTTTGAGAAATTTAAAGCCTCCATGGGCAATTTGGTCTTTTGCCACTTCACCTGGGAAAACTTCTGGATGTCGTCTAAGATTCGGGCGAGGGCACAGGTTCCCATGCAAGGGTTTTGGCCTTCTTCTAAGAATCCGAAGTCCGATACTCTTATCTGTCAATTTCCTAATGACTGGTCGTGTTTTCCTTCATCGGATCGGATTTTAATTCTGAAAAATCCTCAGATTTCAACCGTCAACTCCAAAAATTGTGCTAGATTTAATTTAAATGAAATTAAAATTAATTTCATCCAATTTAATTATTTTCAAAAATTTTGATTATTACACACATCATTAAAGCTCTCATTTAGCAATTCCTTCCACGCCATTTTAAGGGGAGTTCTCGGCTAAAGTTTACAAGAAAGAGAATAAAAATAAATTCTCACTCATTCACCTCTCTTCAGACATTTTGTAGTGTGGTTTTAACTTCAAATTATCCAAATCCTTATTTAACAAATTTTTGCATGCTTAAGGAAGGGATTCTCAGCGAAGCTACCAAAAAGGGAAGGGAAAGATTTCAAAATAAATTTAAAATTTTCCTATTAATCAATTTTAGCATCAATTTCACCTATAAGCACTATAATTCATCATTAACTAGTTTACCAACCATTAAAACCCAATGGAAGCAATTATAGAGGTGGGTGAGTCATAAACGGAGTTTTCATTTAAAGAGCTTAATAATTCATTCCAACCAACACAAATTCCTCCCAACACTCATACAATTGCATTACAACAAGTTTACAAGTTCAAAATGAGGTAGAGAGAGAAACCACCATGTTTCAAGAATTTAGGACAAATGGAAAAACACCATAAACTTACATAAAACTCAAAATCAAGGATGAAGAATTGCTTAGCTACCTTACTTTGCCAATGAAAATGATGTTTTCTTGAAACTTTCTTGAATTTTTCTCCTTCCTTGCTCTGCATCACGATTCTGCCCAAATGAAGGAGAAAGAAGAGAAGGTTTATTAAGAATTTTAAAATGACCATTATGCCCCTTTGAAGATTTATCATTTTACCCCTCCCTTTTCTTTTCTTTTTTCTTTTCATTCTTTTTGGACCTATAAGCCTCCATTTTATATGTAAGTGAAATTACAAAAAATTATTGAATGAAATGACCATCTTTTAAAAAAAATGACAATTTTACCCCTTGAGGTAAAATTATCATTTTGTCCTTTTTGGTCAAAATAACTATTTCACCCCTTTGTTAGCTTTCAAAATTTTCAAAAATTTGGGGGATTATTCTTAAGGGAATTTATCATCATTTCTTAAGTTAAATGATAATTTTACCCTTATGATAAAATTACTATTTTATCCCTAGGTAAAATTACTATTTTACCCTTGGGTAAAAATTATCTGTTTTACCCCTGAATATTTTTCTATAGTCATGATAATTTTTATATATTCAACCGGCATAATCATTATACTTTCAAATATTTTTTCGACATCATAATGACGTATCATAAATATGTGAAATATTTTAGAGGCGTAATGATTATATTTCATCCTTTTATGAAACATTTATATTTTTCACTTTAGTTCCTAACTTTTTCTTTCAATTTGATCCCTTTCCTCATTTTCAAATTTTTAGGGAAAGTTTATAAAAATTTTCGAGCATAGTTTGCTCAATTTTAGAATTTAAAGAATACCTGAATATAGGGAAAATGTGGATATTACAAAATTCATAAGAAAACTAACTCATATTATAATAAATATAAATTCATATAAATTTATTACAATATAATAAATATATATCTTTTTTTGTTGAAATTAATTTAAATTTGTTAATGTTGCAAATATATAGTATATATATCAGCACTTTAAATAGAGGAGAAAAAATAAATAATAATGCAACAGTAACTTAAATATATAAAATAAAATATAACTTATATTAATTAATATAAATAAATTGAATTTAATTAAATAAATTTATAATTATATAATTATATAGAATTAGCATATCATTAAATTTAACAAAATATTAATAAAAAAGTTAAACTTATGGATTAAATTAAAAAAATTCAATTAAAAATTAAATTATAGTTTTTTAAATTATAAAGATATAATCAGAAATTAAGTGAAAGTAAAGGGATTGCAATAATAATTTAACTAATATTTTATTCTTTTAAATTAAAAATGTTGGCTAAAAGTAATTAAGACCACACTCACTCCAGCTGGCATATACTTTAATTATTTTTATTTATTTATTTTGTCATTTTTCCAAGTTGACACGGTTTATTTTTTCTCAAAACATATTTTTGGATTCATAGCAAGGACAAGTATTTGAGAATCTTTAGATTATTTTAAAATTTGCATAAAATACATTAATTGATTACTGTGCACATAAAATACTGGACTTTCTATATGATAGAACATGATTGATATAAAGA
The DNA here is from genome assembly GCA_031216115.1 of Senna siamea. Taxonomy (NCBI): domain Eukaryota; kingdom Viridiplantae; phylum Streptophyta; class Magnoliopsida; order Fabales; family Fabaceae; genus Senna; species Senna siamea. The sequence continues at coordinate 30,337,607 of CM062354.1, read as the reverse complement.
TGGGTGGTCCCTGCCATATTTAGACACACAAAAGCAGAATGTACCAAAAGTATCATTTTGTGGTCACTATATGCATGAACGAACTACATTGTTCGATGGTATGTGTTGATTGTTGATGTTGAAAAAAGACTTCTCACTTGGAAATTAATGCGAGTTGTTTTGTTCTTTATCAACAACAACAAAAATGGTTGATTTTGTAGATATGCTTCCTTTCTATTATCCAATGTGACGCAGCGAATATAAAGAACCATTGATGTTGAATTGATGAAACCTAATTTTCAACCCAATCCACATAATCTCTCAATATGTTGATGTTAACAGAGTTATCATTTATTAGCACAGAGCTATTAATTCATATTAAACCAGTTTACAAAATAGGAAGATTGAATTAATTAAATCTTTTATAAAATTAATGAAACTAAAATTAAAATACATTTAAACCATGAAAAAATCAATTGAAAATAAAAAAATAACTAAAATAACTCAATGTCTTTTTTCTTTTCCATACAAATATTTTTTATTAAAAAAATTTTATTTAAAATTTTAAATATTAAACATAAATATTTCTTTTAATATAAATTTAAATTTTAATTCATTCACGGTATAAGTGGCTAATGACCTTATTCTCCTTGTTAATTGATAGATATCTTGTCTATATGGTATGCCAATCTTTAATGTCATTAATTATTGGCCAAGCAAATTATCTCTAGAATATTAATTACAGTAAGACACATTATTTAATGCTTGAAATGGTAACTCAATTATTATTTGGTCACGTGGACGTGGCTACTAGAAATTCAAATTGTGGTGGACCAACGACGCGTACGGATGTTCTAGAGTAGAAATAAGAGATGAAGTTGATAAAATAAGATTGATTGAGAAAAAGAACGAACACTTACAAAGACATTTAAAGGCGGCGTTTGATATATAATTAAAAGAAAAGTTTTTGAGAATTATTTAGATTAATAAAATTATTAAATTATTTTTTAACTAAACTTAACTCTATCTTATCTTTTAAATAATTTTCTTCTCTTTATATTTTTTAATTTATAAAACTAAAAAAGAATGAATTATTTAACTTTTTATAAGATAATAATTTTAATTATATTATATTATTTTTTAAATGATACAAAAAAGAGCATTTACAACCAAAAAAATAGAATTACATATTATCATTTATACTAACTTATCAAAACTTTTGGTGAATTATTATACGTGGTAAATTAACTTTTGAGTGAAAAAGTGAGATGACATTTTTATCTTTAAAAAAATAAAGAAAACTTATGTAATATATTTTATATTTATATGTTTATATATGTATGTATATTATTTAAGTATTATTAATTAGTAACATATATATATGTTATTCAATTAATAAGTTGTTATAATTTTTATTTTTTATATAAGTAATTTAAAAAATAATTGGTTATAATTTAAAAAAAAAACTTAAAACTTGACAATGATATATTTAAAAAATTATTAAATATTTTTAAAAATATTGAAGTTAAACCAAATGTAAGAATATAATATTTTTAAAAATATTATAAAATATTTTAAATAAACTAAAAATTTTTTAAAAAATTCATAAGAATCTGTAAAAAAATATATCTATGCACCAAATATTTCCTAAATTGATTATAGAGGCTATTTTTTTTTTTTTTATCCCTATCATGTTTCAAAAATTTTGTCTCTCTTATTTTGTAGAATCATTTTTCAAGTGACACCAAATCATACATTCTGGACCATTTGACTATCTTGTCCTTTGGGATTGACGGTGAAGAATCGACGCTTCACAAAATTAATGCTACTTGTCCTGCATATGTGGGGACTGAAGTTTAAATTTCATTTTTAAAAAAAAGTAATAAGAATTGCTTTAAAAAAATAAAAAAGAAACTTAACATATATTGAGCATTTTTATGTTACGCAAATGAAATATTTGTATATTTGATTAAAAAAATAGCATTAAAAGGGATAAGTATTTATTAAAAAGAAGTTAAGAAAAAAATAAAAGGGAGAAGTAATTTATTAAAAATAAGTTAAGAAAAAGAATGCTAAATTACAAAAAAAAAAACTTATTCTCATTAACTTTAAAAGTTGGCAAAAGATTTTTTAAAATTTTTATTTTGTACATTATATACTTCTTTATTAATATTCTTATCCAAACACTTATCCAAATTAAAGAGAATTAACTTGCATAAAATTAAAAGTTTATTTGCATAAAAAGTAGTTTGAAGAGTTTTCTTAAATCAAATTTTAAAAGTTTAGCAACATTTTTTGACAAAAAAGGTTAAGGAATATATATGTTGCATGAACTTTTAAAGCCAAGAACGTAAATTGCACAATGCTTTAAGAATTTTTTTATTTGAAAATTTAGCCAAAATAAAATATAGGCATGATATATCTTTAGTCAATATATATTCATGTCATATTTTCACACAAAATCCTTCAAAAAAAATTAAAATATCTGAAGCATCTTTTAGTTGAATATGCTCTCTTCATGGTAGCTCTATAAATTGACCCTCCTAATTCTCCATTATCACTAATTTACTCACACTTGAAACCAAAATAAATCAAAAAAACAATGAAGATTGCAATGTTCTTCATGTTCTTTCTCTTTGCCTTCACCACCACCTCAGCCACTTTAGTATATGACTCAGCCGGTGTGCCGTTGAGAAATGGCGACGAATACTATTTGTTGCCGCGGGAGGAATATGGAGATGCCGTGACGGTGATTAAATCCGCCGCTAATCGGGAAGGAACAACAAGTGAGTCATATTGCTCACTGGCTGTGGTTAAATCTTTGTTGGCTAATAAATGGCCAACAGTTATCTCAACTCCGTTAAATATTCTTTATATCTCTACACACAATCCTTTAATAATATCATTCTCTCATCTACCTCACAACTTATGCACAAACTTCTCCAATTGGGTTGTCATGAACTCAAAATCTGCAGCGTACCCTGTGATGGTTGGGAATACACATGAATTTCGTGATGCAATTGTGAAGGGTCGGTTCTTCATCAAACCCTACAAGTCTGAGTGTGAGTCTGAGTATTATTATTATAAGCTTGTGTTTTGTCACGAAGGAAATGAGTGTGCAAACGTCGGGGTTCACATAGACAATCAGCAACGCAAGCTTTTGGTTGTCACTAAAGAAAAGCCAGTACTGGTATTCAAGTTGGAAAAGGTTAGGGAAAGGGAAAGCTTCACTTCCATGGTGGTGTGATTCATATCCAAAGGAGAAGAGAAACACTAAGGATATTGGGGATTGCGGTGAGTTAATTTCTGCTTATTATTTTTATTTTCTTTTTGTAGATTGACTTGTATAAAATGTAATATAAGAGAGAAGTATTTTGTATTTTGAAAAAATTATATAATAAGTTTTTTTATTAATATCTATATTATAGTAGCTCTAATAAATCTTAAAATATATTTAAAAAAATTTATTTACATAATATTGCATATATAAGAAGTTAGAGGTATACGTAATTATAATAATTAACAATTTCCAGTGAAAAGAAACTATATTTTAGCTATCTTTTCGTAAAAACTTAAATTTTTGGTAGAGTTAAAATTAACTAGATACAATTTTATATTTCCTTATTATTAATTTTTTTAATAAAAATAAAATATTTAAAAATTTTTTAAAAATAATTAATTATGAAAATGATAAATTATACAAAACTCACACATACTAATTTTTTATTAAAAAATTTTATAATAAAGTATACCCAAATTTTTAAAAAGAATTATTAGACAAGATGTGTAGTTTTAACAAAAGAAATATTTAAAAAAAAAAACGTAGATTCTTTGTTATCAAAAAATAAATAATATTATTTATATTATTATATTTTATTTTAAAGTCTTTTCAATATTATTTTTAAAATAATAGATTATACTAATGAGTTTAATTTGTGCCAGAGCGCTTGTTAATCTTTTTCAATACAAGAAGTTATCGTAGAATATTTTGAATCGGATTAGGTGATCCTATACTCACATTGAGACATATCGACTTTCATTCGACTCTTCTATCTCACACTATGAAACATTCTATGTAACTCTGACCTTTCACGCTTGTCAGTCCAAACAACGTTGAAACTCACCAAAACCTCATCTAAAGACTACTCGAGGTAAATAACCTTAACAGAAGTTAAACAACTTCTTAATTTCTGTAATTTTTTATCTAATAACGTTTTATTCTATAACTCGTAACTTTTCTACATATTTGTGTTATAAATAATATAGTTTGAGGGAAAAAAATGTAAAGTTTAAAATTAAACAAAGTAGTGTAAATTAATTAATAAAACAAATTAAAATAAAGATAAAGATAATATATGAAATTTTCAATTAGTGTCAAAAATTAAATTTTAGATGTATAAAATATAATAAAAATTATTTTTTATCAAATTAAAACAATTTAAAAAATTATCAAGGACTAGAAAAGTGAGGAAGCCAACTAGTGTGTGTCAATAATGCAGAGGAAAGGACAAAAACGTGTTGCAAGTGATTTCAATTTACCAACTGTAGATTGGATGGCAAGTATGCGGCTACCATTTATCTGTGATTTTAATTTTTTTTTTTAATTCAGTTCAGCCTAATTAAAAAAATTTTAAACTATAGAATTTAATTATAATTTTTTAAATTACTAAAATTAAATTAAATTTAAGACTATAAGTTAGATATAATTTTTTATTAAGAATTAATTTATTATCGACTTCTCTAATAATGTTATATATGTAAAAATCTTTTATAGTTTAACATTATATGATTGAAATTTTTTATATATTATATTTTTATTATAAAAACTTAATATAATAAGTACTTAAAAAGCTTTAATTATATATTTTTTAATAATAATGTGCATGGATCCAACAAAAATTTTCAAGTTTATTCCGAAGCAAAATATAATAAGCCTGAATTTATTGAAAAATTTAAACCAATTTCCTTTTACACGGTATTTTATAAAATTTTCTCAAAAGTCTTGGTTAATAGACTCATGCCTATTATCAATCTAATTTTGTTATTGGGCAAAATATTCATGATAATGTTGCAAAAACTGCTACTTCGAAAAACTGCTACTGTTTCGAAAAGAAGAAATTTTTTTGGTGATTTTGTTAAATCAAATTTTGTACCAGTTTTGCAATTCTGATATAACAACATTTATCGACATCAAAAAATTGTCGAAAAAGGCAAGTCACCCGTAGGGTCCATCATGGACGCGAATCGAGTCACACGACCCAATAAGAAATTGAAGAAGACCTCTTGCTGGCGTCTCCTTCCTTTAGCCAAACGGCGTCGTTTGGATAAAGGTGTGGACCTCACTAAACATAAAAAATGCAAAAGTGGCACTGACTAGCTCGATCGCAGTGTATGAGGTTTTCTTGGGCGCTTTAAAGCCATTAAGGCATGCCTAATTTATTGACATAGTGGTTGTTTTAAATTTTATTTATTCAGTTCTAATTGTAAAATGAATCTATACCAATCTTAAGAGGATTTGAACCCATGGACCTTGTTTAAGAAATCCATAATCGTTAAGGCAATGTCTCTTAAATGCTATGATTACAATTGATATTTGATATATATTTTTGTTTTAATTGTGTTTTCAATTTTGTAAAGTAATTAATGATTAAATTATTTCTTGCTTTGCCCCTTAGAGAGAGATCATTAGGGCTTTATTAAATAAAATTTTAAATAAAAATAATTTAATATTTAATATCTAGTAGTTGTTAGTTTACTTATCGCATGCCAATTATTATGATGTAATTTTTTGAATAAAGCTTAATGAAAATTTTGTTTAGTTTATTAATTTTGTTAAAACCTTCATTGATTAATGTTACAATCCACTTTCTAGATGAGGGGCTACTAGAACACAAACCTCAAGCATTCTTTTGGGCCCTATTCCCAAGTCTGATTGTTTATAGAATAAAAGAAATCTATGGTGATTTTCTTATAAGAACTTTAATTTTTCTGAGATTATCTACCATAATTTTGTTTGGGTTGTAACCTATCATGTGGGCTTAATTGGTCGGTGTAAGACCAAATTCTATAGTTAGCTTGGTCTATGTGGTAGGGTCTCCATCTTAAAAAGATATGGGCAATCCAAATAACTTAAACCCTTAAGACTTTTTTTTTTTTTTTGAACTTTAAAGCCTTAAGAATTTAATTTTGGGCAACAAGACACAAGTCCAAATTATTAATTTATATTATATTGATGATGAAAATGCATTATCAGTATAACCAAATTAATATAATTTTGGAAATTTAAGACTACTTGTTTCTAACTGGTCAAATAGCTTAATGCTTACATAATATTATGTATCATATTAATGAAAATATTATTATAGCATTTTGTGATTTTCTCTTAAGCCAAATTATAATGAGTTTTATTAGTTTATTATAATTTAAGACCCTTAAGTGATACTATAATAAACAATCTTGTTATAATAGTTACATGAAATTGAGTTTTGTGAATTAAACTTTGTTTAATAATTTTATTAACTTGACATAATTAATATTTTTAAAATTTTTTATTTATAGTTTGTCTAATTCAACAACTATCTACTATAAAAACTCTAAATGAGACAAATTATAATGATTGAAAAGAATCCATAAATTTGTATCTGATATTGAAAGAGTCCTACACAAAAAATGGTATGATTCAAGCAAATTTTGTTTGAACGTTATCAAATATATCATTGACAAGAATATTAGGCAAAGAGTTTGCTATGAAATATCTGAAAATTGTTAGAAAAAAATTTAAGAAGTTTAAAAAGAATCAAAAGACTTACTTTATTTCTTTCATTGACAATACTCACAATCATATAAAATAGACTTAGAGTAGAGCTATTTCATTTATTGGGCCCTGAAATCAATATGGAGTCTTGCGGATCACATATAAGTAGTCCATTAACAAATGATATCAAGTGTGACTCAAGAAGAAGGGTCCATTTTAACAAGTCTGTTTCCATTCGCAATCAATAATGGTTAATTGGGTTGTTAATGACATTTGATGACCCAATGCACCCATTTTGTCATCTCTAATTATAAGTTTAAAAATAACATTTATTTTTAAAAGGATAAGGACGAAGCAAAAGTGTGGCCCATGATATCAAAGTATGTAAAAGAAATATTTATTATTAGAGATTTGGCATGCACAAAATTACATATTTTTTTTTATTTTTGAAATATAATATAAAATATGTAAATGATCTTTAGTCTCTTAATTTTGAGTTATATTTTATTTTTTTTCTCTTTAGATAGGTTACATTTTAGTTCTTTAATTTTAAAAAATAAAAAAAAATTTTAATCTCTAACAACATTAATTTAGCTAACGAAAAATGATGAGTTAGAGTCAATTTTAATACATCTATATTATATTGTTACCAATATTATTAATTTATTAATCTTACTTGTAAGAAATTAACAAATTCCAAAATTTAAACTCTCAATTGAAAATTAAGTACTAATAAAAAATAAACTTAAATGTTGTATTATATTCAAATTTGTTATTTTTTATTGACATGTAAAATTAATAGAGTGATAATTTTGATAATAGCATGACATAAAGATATTAAAATTAGCTCAAATTAACTCAACATGTTTTGTTAGGTAAGTTAATGATGTTAGAAATTAAGAAAATTTTGATTGATTTTTGAAAGTTAATTAAAAGACTAAAGTAGAAGTAATCAAACTTAAATAACAAAAATGAAATTGTGCCAAGGTTATGAGATTAAAAGTATACTCTTTTGCCTATAAAATAATATGTAGTTATTAAATTTTAAAATAATAAATTTATTAATAAAAATTATTAACCTTCCATTACTCTAATCTATTTTAACTTTTCATTCTTTTTATTTTTTCACTTTTTTTTTCTCTTTATATTGTATATTTTATTTTATATTATATAATATATAACTTCATAGATCAGTGACCAAAAGATCTCGAAATTATTATAAAATATACTAGAGGATTTATATACATAAATATATATGCTATTTTTATTTAATTTTTAAAATATAATATAAAATAAAAGTTTATTAAATTTTAAAAAAATAAATTAAATAATGTGAGAAGTTAATATAAAATAAAATTTTATTGAATTTTAATATTATATATTTTATTTTATATTTTATATTATATGATATATATATATACAATTTTTGAGACCACTAATTAAAATATTTTATAATTATTATAATATAAATATATAAATATTGCCATTAGTACTAATAAAAAAGTTTAATAGAATTTTTAAATATTTTTATAAGTAAATATTTTTTTAATCTTACAAAATAATTATGAATTAAAATTAAATAATATATTTTAAAAAAATAAATTAAATTATTAACAAAACATAAACGATAACCTATGATATTGGATACTATGTCGTACGTACAGCACAAAGGATATAATAGGATGTGTTGATCACCTAGTCTCACTCATGTGCATGCGTAGGGTTCCATTGCTTTGTGGTAGGTCTGAAATCTTATCCTCATCTTTAATATCCACGTGACATACATTTTAAATAAATTAATAATTTAGTTTAAAAAATATATTTTTTAAATTTGATCATATCTTAATTTAATTTTTTAATTAATGAAATAAATAAAAATTTAATTGGTACATTGATTAAGCATTAAGCAACGTGCAGTAAATTTTTCATCAATCCCAATAATTGAAAGATGACATTAATAAAAAATTAATTTTTAATGACTAAATTAATAAAAAAATTAATCTTGTAAACATCAAATTGAAAACTTTCAATTTTTAAAAACCAAACTAAGTAAATTTCTATATTTTAAAAATTAGATAATTAATTTATCAAAAATAATATGTTTTTTAAAGCATATGTATATATTGAAAGAAATTGAAAAAAAAATTTATAGGTTATGGATCAATTGACAATACTGAGCATGTGAGAAAAGCTTCATGTTTGATCTCTACATAATACATTTATAAAAAGAAGTGAAGAGTTTTAATTGTGACTAAGCTTCAAATCGAGCTAGTAAATCTTTGATAATAAAGTTTAGATACTGGTGCAAACTAAAAGAACAAATTGCCTTGCAAATATAGATTTTTTCCGGAGGAATACAAATTTAGATTTTTAAATTTGAGTAAATTATATATCAATATTTTTCTGAAATTTATTTAAATTATAATTATAATTTTTTAGTTTTAAATATTACATTTATCTCTCTTTTAACTTATTTTTTATCAATAAAAAATACATGCAAAATTAAATTTTTTAATTTTATTTTTAATATAACACTATGTATAATTAGATTTACACTAAAGTAATAGAAAATTATTAATGTAACAATTAAAAAATTACAAAATTTTATTATTTTTAAATTAAGACATATAATTAATATAATATGTTAATTTTATGAAAAAAATAAATTAAAAAATATATTTAATTTATATAATATTGTATCAAACTTTAAACGCATCAAGTATAAGTTTCTAAATATAAAGAAAAGTGTAAATTCATTAAACGTGAAAGGAGGTTAGAGCAATTTACTCTCTAAATTTTTAACATTAGACAATAAATCTTTTAATTATATCACAGTAAGTACGTAAAACAAATATTCAATATATTGTCGGCCGCACTAAAAAAGTTTAATAATTAATAGCATTTTTATATAATTTTTAAGTCAATAATTTTTGTTTAAATTATAAAATATAATTTTATTATGAATTAAAAATTAAATTTACTTAACAAACATAATGATAACCTATGATATTAGATACTATGTACTAGATTTACACTGCTTTGTGGTAGGTGAGCTGGAACCTTATCCTTATTTTTATATATACACGTGAAACATATCAGATCATTTTAAAAAGTATTTTTGTACAAATTGAGAAGTTCTTTTTTCACGCGACTTCAAAATCTTTTAAAAATATCCTTAAGTTTTTAGATGCATGTGTATAATAAAATAAATTATTAAAAATTATTAAAATTTGTGTTTCAAATTAATTTTATTCATTAATATACTCATTTTTATAAGTTTTTATTAATTTTTTTAGTAATTAATTTTATACTATATATATATGCTAAATATCTTTCAAGCATTCTCATTGGTCACTATTATAAATCTGTGGCCCTATTTCTGAGTTAACAAAGCTCCATGGCAGTATAGTAGTTTTTGTTTTTGCATGTTTGGATGCACTGGTTCTGTTTTTGGTGTGAATAATATTCAAATGTTTTTGGCTCCAAACATGACAAACTAAACACTATACAAAATTTCCAATGCACACAAACCAATCCCTATTGGACTAGAGACTGCATCAGCTTCAACGATCTTGGCTAGAGCAAGAGCAGTGCTGTACAAACTTCCTTTTAAGAGCCCAAATATCATCCATTTCCAGTCAAAAGCATGTGGGTCCTTGTTGATTGCACACTTATTTTTTCATATTTCTTGACACGTCCCATCCACTACCTGATCCTTTAAAAGCACTGTCCATATTTATCTTTAACATCTCACTAGTGGGTCCTTTCCAAGATAGCTGCGAAGGCATTACAATTCTCTCTCAGTGTCTAGCTACACGCTCTTCTCGCATTACTCACAGGGTCTTCCCCCAGTCACCTTGAAACCAACACCTCTTCATCAGAAAGCACCCCATAGCTCCACTCTTCAATCCTATGTATATTCATTTCATCAACCTCATATTCTCTTCCACTCATCACAATGCAATAACAGATGTTCTATACTTTCAGCTTCCTTCTGACATATGGGACAGATTGTGTCCCTAACACATGTTCTCTTATAAAGAGAGGCCCTTGTAGGTAAAGATCCAGTTCATACTCTCCACATCAAGTGTTTCACCTTAGGCACTATCTTCAACCCCAAACCCCAAATCAATTTCCACAGAACTGCTGGGACCCTATATGATGTTAAGGAAAATGTATGAAAAGTTAATTATTTTAAATGCTAACATTAAAAAAATAACTTAAATTTTTATATTTACAAAGGTTAAAATATATATAATTGTCTTAAACTATAAATTATGTATAAATAATTTTTTTAATTATAAAAATTAACTTAAAATCTTTTTAAATTCACAATTTGTCCAAAAAATACTTTTCTTAATTTTTAGATTCAAAACCTAAAGGTAGACACGTAAAATTATTTAAGTTATGTACTTAAACTAGACATAAAGTTTAAAAGATTTTGTTCAAAAGGCGTAAATTTTTAAAATTTTTTTTATATTTTGATACCAAACTTTTTTTAAAAAAAGTTAACTACATTTTTTTCACATGAATTATAAAATTCAAAAAAATTTTAAATTAATTTTTATAATTAAAAAAAGGATTCTGCACATGGACCTCTTATTTAAACGACTTTTATACATTTTAACTATTTATAAATTAGGTAAGTTTTTTTTTCCTTTCCCAATCATGTCTATAAATTGATGCCCTTGGCTCTCATTTACTCACCATAAACCAAACAAAGCAAGCAAGTCCTTCCACAGAAACCAAAACAATGAAGACCACTCCATTATTATCACTTGCCTCCCTCTTGTTCCTTGTTTTTTCCTTCACCACCACCACCGCTGAGATAGTGTTCGACTCAGACGGTGATTTTCTCAGAAACGGCGGCACATACGAGCTGGTGCCACAGCCACAGTACGGCGCTGGTAGGATTAATGTCGAAGCAATATGGTACGGCTTGAAACCCCACGTTTGCTCACTCGCCGTCGTTCAGGCAAAACCCTATACTGTTCCTGGATTGCCTGTGACCATTACAACTCGTGTAAAACCCACTTTTATCACAACAGACATGAAAATATCTATATCATTCGCTGACATACCAGACAACAAATGCACCAACAATTCCGACTGGGTCATCGATGCATCTGGGTCTGGCAATGAAGGTAACTTTGATTGGCCTGTGATGATTGGTGGTAATAATAATCCTGTAGGTTCCTTGTTCAAAATCAATCTCTATGATTCTCTCAAGAAATACTACAATCTTGTCTTCTGTCCTGGAGCTAATCTTGTGTGTTTAAACATCGGAGTCGAAAGCGACAAGTTGGGGAACAAGCGTCTTGTTGTCACGAATGGAAGTCCTCTAGTGTTCCAGTTCAGTAAGGTTGGGAAGGGCAGCTTTGGCTTTGAGTCTCATATATCCATGGTGATGTGATTCATCTGAAAGGAAGAAAGACTAAACCTACTTTGCATGCATGTGTGCTTATTGTTTTGGTTTTTTCTTTGCGTCCGGATTCTCAGGATTTGCCTGCTTGGCGTTTTAGCGACGATTGTTTTCGTTGCTAAAATTTATTGCAACAAATATTATTGCCACTATAACTTTTTTAAATAATTATTTAAACAAAAGTTATAGCAACAATAATATTCGTTGTAATAATATTAAAACACACTTTAGCGACGGATAAAACCGCCGCTAAAAATGCCAATCAGACACAAAAAAATTACGAGGATCCAAAATCTTTTTCTTTTCAAGATAGTTATGTTATGACAATAATAATAATAATAATTAATAAATAAATAAGTGTGTGACACTAGTCGCATGTATCTTCCTGTACGAAATAATAAAAAGTAAATGCAGTACTTCTGTTTGTTTGTACTGCTTTTAAGTGAAATAGGAGTGACATGCTATAATGAATGAAATTTTTTATTTTTTTTTATCTTAACTTAAACTAACGTCACCTTTTAATATAAAAATAAGAGATTTTCCCTAATATTAGTAGATAACTTAATAAATAAATTAGACAGATACACACCCTTACCTAAAATGTAAATAGGTTTACCACTCCTTTTTTTGTACAAAATGATAACCTATAATACATAGTATTATGTACAAGGTTTACACTGCTTTGTGGTAGGTCTGAAATATTATCCTTACTTTTATATATACATGTGATACACATGTTAAATAATTTAGGGTATATTAATAATTTAATCTAAAAATATATATATTTTAAATATTTTAATTTGATTACCATTGTGCAACTAAAAAAAAGATAAAAAGTTAATTACTTTAAATTTTTACATAAAAAAATTAACTTTTAAATTTTTATATTTATAAAAATTAAAATAGACATATTTTGAACTATAAATTATATATAAATAATATCAATTATAAAAATTAAACTAGAATCTTCTCAAAGTTCATAATTTGTCTAAAAAATATTATTTTCTTTATTTTTTTCAATCAAAACCCTAGACATCAAAATATTTAAGTGATTTTTTGGGCACAAAATATAGACATCAAAATATTTAAGTGATTTTTTTGGCATAAAATATAAAGTTTAAGAGATTTTGTGCAAAAGACTTAAACTTAAATAAATTTGTATGTATTTTATTATTATTTGATTTTGTTAATATATTATATTTTTGTTAAGAGTTTTAGATAAAAAAATTGACTGATAAATTTGGCACAAATTATGAAATTTGAAAAAATTTTAAGTGAAATTTTATAATTAAATTTTTTTTGCACATAGACTTATAATTTAGATGAATTATCTACATTTTCATCTTTTAACCATTCAGTTATATATATATATATATACATAAATAAAATCTATCAATCCACTCGTTCATTTTTCAGCCTTATAAGTGTAAAAATGCCATATTTATTTGTAAAAGGCTAAGGATGAAGCAAAAATGTGGCCCCCGGGGTAAGTATGTAAAAGAAATATTTAATTAATATATTGTCGGCAGCACTAAAAATGTTTAATAACATTTTTTAAATAAGTAATTTTTAAAAACATAATTATGAGTTAAAATTAAATAATATAATTTTTTAAAAAATTATATTACCTAACAAAACTTAAATATAATATTGAAAGACCAATTCTAATCAATTTAATTTTTCAATTTATAAAATAGATTAAAAAAAACAAATTGGTACGGCACATACTCCTGGATTCCGTGTGACCATCCCAATTACATCACAACAGACACTCAAATATTTATATCATTCGCTCACATACCAACCAACACATGCACCAACAATTCCGACTGGGTCGTCCGACCACCTGCGTCTGACAAAGAGGGTAATAACCTTATTAGGCGTGTGATGATCGGTGATAAAGGTCATCCTGTGGGTGCCTTGTTCTATGTCTGGCCCTATGATCCTCGCTGGAAAACCTACAGGCTTGTCTTCTGTCCTAGAAATTACATACTATAGTTAATGAATTAGAGCCGAAGCGTATGAACGTTGTGTGTGGCAATTCTACCTAAAACGTAATTTACGACATTTTTTATTTTCAACCAAGATCTATATACCTAGATTTGAATTTGGCATGCCAGTTAAAGATATATAATGGCTAGAATGTGACAAATGTAAATTTTGGATTTTTTTTGACCGGAAAGTGAAAGTATAAGAATTATAAGAATAATTTAATTATTTTTTTATTCTTTTAAACTAAAAATGTTGGCTAAAATTAATTGAGTTGTGACCACACTCACTCCAGCTGGCATATACTTTCTTTAATTTTATTTATTTATTTTGTCGTTTTGCCAAATTGACACGGTTTTTGTTTTCTCAAAACATATTTTTGGATTCATAGCAAAGACAAGTATCTGAGAATTTTTTGATTATTTGAAAATTTGTATGAAATACATTAATTGATTACTATGCACATAAAATACTGGACTTTCTATATGATAGAACATGATTGATATAAAGATGGGTGGTCCCTACCATAGTTAGACACAAAAGCGAAATGTACCAAAAGAATCATTTTCTGGTCACTCTATATTATATATATGAACGAACGACATTGTTTGATTGTTGATGATGGAAAAACACTTGTCGGTTGAAAATTAATGTGAGTTGTTTTTGTTCTTTATCAACAAAAAAATGGTTGATTTTATAGATATGCTTCCTTTCTATTATCCAATGTGACGCAGCGAATATAAAGAACCATTGCTATTGAAATCCACATAATCTCTCAATAATTCATTTATAAGTCTTCATCGCGTCAACTATAATAAAATAAAGATAAGTAATTCGTCACTAAAAAAAAGTTTAAATATAGCTAGTTCTCCTAATTCAAAAATTAGACAATTTGATCTTTGTATTTTTTATCCAAAATTTAGTATCAAATTTGACGATATGTTAATGTTAATTGAATTATGATTTATTAGCATAGAACTATTAATTCATACTCATATTTAGTATTTATTTCATTTATTTGTTAAATTAGATATTAAATTCTAGATGAAAATATGATAAACAAGATAATATAATTAGACTTCTTACAAAATAAGTGATCAAATTAAATTTTTTATAAAATTAATGAAGATAAAAATACAATTAACCCTTCAAAAAAAATTAAAAATAAGAAAGTAACTAAAATAACACATAACATTTTTTTATACAAATATTCTTTATTAAAAATAATTATGCTCAAGGATATTGTTGAACATTTAACATAATATTTGTCTCAATACATTAAATCTAATAATTATTAGATTACAAGTAATTAATCTCTTCTTTTAAACTTAATTTTTATTAATTTATATCTCACAACATATATACCAAATAATGTGGTGTGTGAATATTTAATGTCATTAATTAATGGCCGTCCAATTATTAATTTGTCGCGTACGAATTGTGGCTACTAGAAATTCAAATTGTGGATTTTTTAATTTTTTTAAATATAAGAAAGAAGTTAAACAACTTCTTAATTTCTCGTAATTTTTTTCCTAAAAACTTTTCATACTATAACTCATAACTTTTCAATATATTTGTTTTACAAATAATATAGTTGGAGAGAACAAAAGAATGTAAAGTTCAAAATTAAACAATGTAGTATAAATTAATTAATAAATTAAATAAATTAAAATAAATATAAAGGTAATATATGAAAACTTTAATTATGTGTCAAAAATTAAAATTTAACTATGTCCCTTATTAGTATAAAATATAATAAAAATTATTATTTTTATTTTAAATTAAAACAATTTAAAAATTTATCAAGTACTAGAAAAGCTGCGAAGCCGACTAGTGTCTCTGTCAATAATGCAGAAGAAAGGACAAAAATGTCTTGCTCGTGATTTCAATTTACCAACTTTAGATGGGATGGCAAGTATGCGGCTGCCATTTTTCTCTCATTTTAAAAATTTTTAATTCAGTGAGCCCAATTAAAAAAATTTTAAACTATAGAATTTAATTATAATTTTTTAAATTATAAAAATTAGATTAAATTTAAGACTATAATTCAATTGATCCAAACTACAATATAAAATAATTAATGAAAATTAAGCTAAACTTTCTAAAGTAATTATAAGATTTTATTTATTTTGAAATGATGTTTTGTAAAAGGAGTTTTTAAAAAAGTGTTATGAGTAATATTAAGTAATATAAAAATATATAGTACAATCATATTCTTCAAAAAATAAAATTTTTTTGTTTTTAAATTACTACTTCATATAAAATATAATAAATTAATTGGTTTAGAAAATATGAAAAACAAATATGAGAGATATATATAAAATAAAATATAACTTATGTTTGATAATATGAGTAAATCAATTTGAATTAAATAAATTCATAATATTTAGATTGTATATAATTATCATATGTCATCAAAATTATGATAAAAATTTAGACCATATAGATAATTGTGTGAAACTATAAAGATCATATAAATAATTTAATCTTTATTTTATGTTAATTATTTTTATTATTATATTATAAAATAATAAAATTTATAGTTAATAGGTTAATAGGAGTTAAATTTGACTCTTAATAAAGAATTATAGTAATCTATAATCCATTTAAAAAATAAATAGTTATGTGAGTCATTAATGACCTACCCACATTTGACAAACCCCACCCATTTTGCCACCAAGTTTAAAAATGCCATATTTATTTGTAAAAGGATAAGGATGAAGTAAAAATGTGGCCCCATGATAAAGGAAAGTATGTAAAAGAAATAGTTACTATTAAAAATTTGGCATGAATAAAAGTGTATGTATTTTGTTCTT
This sequence comes from Senna siamea, assembly GCA_031216115.1. Taxonomy (NCBI): domain Eukaryota; kingdom Viridiplantae; phylum Streptophyta; class Magnoliopsida; order Fabales; family Fabaceae; genus Senna; species Senna siamea. The sequence goes on along the minus strand of CM062354.1, from coordinate 30,320,647 downwards.
AAATTTTGAAATATAATATAAAATAAGTAAATAAACACACTTTTAGTCTTTTAACTTTGATTTTATTTTTATTGTCTTAATTTGATTGATTTAATTTTAGTCATTTAACTTTAAAATATCAATTAATTTTTTTTAATCCCTAGCGGCATTAATTACTTAACAAAAAATGATAAGTTATAATCAATTTAATACATCTATATTACATTATCATCAATTTTGCTAATTTATTAATATTACATGTAAAAAAATTAATAAATTTCAAAATTTAAACTCTCAATTTGAAATTAAGTACTTATCAAACTTAAATTTAAATATTGTATTATATCCAACTTTGTTATTTTTTATTTATATGTAAGATTAATAGAGTGAAAATTTTGATAATAGCATGACGTAAAAATATTAAAACTGTTTCAAACTCAGTATTTTTGGTTCAGTAAATTAACTGTTAGAAATTAGAAAAATTTTGATTAATTTTTTTAAAGTCAATTAGAAAACTAAAGTGAAACCAATCAAATTTTAAAGAATAAAAATAAAACCTAAATCAAGGTTATGGGATTAGAAGTATACTATTTTTTCCATTAAATAATATATAATTATTAAGTTTTAAAATAATAAATTTAATAATAAAAATTATTAAATTTCCTTTATTCTGTTTTAACTTATCATTCTTTTTACTTTCTCATTTTTCCTTCTCTTTATATCATATTTTATTTTATATTTTATATTTTATATTATATAATATATAATTTCAGATATCAATAATTAAAAAATTTCAAAGTCATTATAATATATTAGAGATTTTACATATAATATAAAATAATATTTATTAAATTTTAAAATAATAAATTAAATTATGAGAGAAGTTAATTAATGATTCACTATCTTTAATTTCTCCTTCCTCTCACTTATTTTCATATTATATATTTTATTTTATATTTTATATTATATAATATATAATTTATTATACTACTAATTAAAAAATGTGGAGCTATTATAATATACATATATAAATGTTGTCAATAGTACAAAAAGAAGTGCAGTTTCATTAAACGCGAAAGGAGATTAGTCTAATTTACTTTTAAAATTTTTAGCATTAAAAAATAAATCTTTTAATTTTTTAACAAAATTAAATTACCTAAAAAAACAAAATGATAACCTTTGATATTGGATATCATGTACTAATTTTACACTTTTTTTTGTGGTAGGTCCAAAACCGTATCCTTATTTTTATATATACACTTAGACACATATTTTAAATAAATTAAAGTATATTAATAATTTAAAAATATTACTTTGGTCATAAAAAGTTAATTATTTTAAATGTTCAACATTAAAAAATTAACTTTCAAATTTTTAATGTTTATAACTTGATTTTAATATGACTTAATTTTGTTAACGCATTATTATTTTTGTTAAAATTTTTGATAAAAAAGTTAAATGATGAATTTTGCACAAATTATAATATTTAAAGGAATTTTAAGTCAATTTTTAAAAAAAGAATTTTCTGTATATGGACCTATAATTTAGAAGGTTTATCCACATTTTCACCATTTATAAATTATGTAGAGTTTTTTTAACCTTTCCCAATCTTGTCTATAAATTGATGCCCTTGGCTCTCATTTACTCACACCAAAAACCAAACAAAATTAAGTCCTTCCACAGCAACTAAGACAATGAAGACCACTCCAATATCGCTCGCATCCCTCCTGTTCCTTGCCTTTGCCTTCACTACCACCACCGCTGAGATCGTGTTTGACTCAGACGGTGATTTTCTGCTCAACGGCGGCACATACAATCTGTTGCCAGTGCCATCTGGCGATGGTTTTATTAATACCGCTGCCATAAGGCACGGAGAAAGCGAAGCTTGCTCACTCGCTGTCGTTCAAGGAAAACCCGATACTCCTGGATTGCCTGTGACCATTACAGCTCTTGTAAGACCCACTTTCATCACAACAAACAATCAATTATTTATATCATTCGCTTACCTACCACCCAACGTATGCACCGAAAATTCCAACTGGATCATCCAAAGGTCTCAATCTGACTCTGTGGATAACCGTATGCCTGTGATGCTTGGTGATAATGAAAATCCTGTGGGTTCCTTGTTCTATATTAAGCCCTATGATTCTACCAAGAAACACTACAAGCTTGTCTTCTGTCGTAGTCCTCGTCATGTACTGTGTTCCAACATTGGACTCCGAACAGATGAAAATGGTAACAGACGTCTTGTTGTCACGAATGGAGAGCCTCTAGTGTTGCAGTTTGGTAAGGTTGAGGAGGGCAGCTTTCCCTCTGAGTCTCACATAGCCATGGTGGTGTGATTCATCTGAAAGGAAGAAAGACTAAACCTAGCATGCATGCGTGCTTGTTGTTTAGTTTGCTTTCCAGGATGGTTACGATGATAATAATAAATAAGAAAGTGACAGTAGTCGCATGTATCTTTTTGTACGAAATAAAAATAAATAAATGTAGTACTTATGTTTGTTTATATTGCTTCTAAAAGCACATATCTGCAAGGCTAATTAACTGTTAAGTAAGAATTACATACTGTAGTTAATGAATTAGAGCTGACACGTACGAACGCTATTAGTGGCAATCCTACCCTACAACGTAATTTACGACATTTTTTACTTTCAACCAAAATCTATATATCTAGATTTGAATTGGACGTGCCAACTAATGATATATAATGGCGAGAATGTGAGAAGTGTAAAATTTGGATTGTTTTTACCGCAAAGTGACAATTTCATTTATTATAAAAGAGTATGATAAGAGAAATTTTATTTTTTCTATGTATAACATCAGTGTCATGTGACTGTAACGTTATAGTCAGGAAAAATAATATTTATCGTTTCATGATTCCGAAATTGTCACTCTAGAGAGTAAAATTTGCATAAAATACATTAATTTATTACTATGCAGATAAAATACTGGACTTTCTATAAATAAGAATTGATAGAATATAAGTGATAAAAAGATATAGGTGGTCCCTTCATATGTAGATATAAAAGTTAAACTTATCGACTAAATTAAAAAAAAATTTAAATTTTAAGAAATTAATTATAATTTTTTAAATTATAAAAATATAATTAAAAATTAAGTGAAAGTAAAGAGATTACAATAACAATTTAACTAATATTTTATTATTTTAAATTAAAAATGTTGGCTAAAATTAATCAATAACAACGAAATTAATGTGAGTTGTTTTTGTTCTTTATCAATAACGACAAAAATGGTTGATTTTATAGATATGCTTCCTTTCTATTATCCAATGCGACGCAGCGAATTGATTATTGTAAGACACATTATTTAATACTTGAATTATTAATTGGTCACGTGGACGTGGCTACTAGAAATTCAAGTTGTAGTGGCCCAATGACGCGTACGGATGTTATAAAGTAGAAATAAGAAATGACATTTGTGAAGTAAAAGACAAATAAAAAATAAAATAAAATAAATGAGTCACTTTAGGCTAATTTTTTTTTTCTTATTTTAAAAATTTTACCTATACCTTTCACTGAAGATAATTGTCTTTCAAGAGTAACACCAAGTCATGCATCGTGGATCATTTAACCATCTTGTCGTTTGGGATTGAAGGTGAAGAATCCACGCTCCACAAAGTTAATGCTACAAGTCTTACATATGTGGGTGCAGACTCTAGTTTAAATTTCATTTTTAGAAAAAAAAAGTAGAAAATAATAATAATAATTGTTTTAAAAAATAAACTAGAGACTTAACATATATTGAGCATTTTTATTAGTAAGAAAATGAAATATTTGTATATTTCATAAAAATAGCATCAAAAGGGAGAAGTATTTATTGAAAAAGAAGTTAAGAAAACAAGGCTAAATTACAAAAAAAAAAAAAGAGACCCTCATTACCTCGGAAGATTGTATAATTTATTCTCGTTAACTTTAAAAGTTGACAATTTTTTTTTAAAAAACTTTTAGTTCGTACAATATATAGTGCTCCTTTATTAATATTTTTATCCAAACACTTATCCAAATTTAAGAGAATCAACTTACATAAAATTAAATGTTTATTTGCATAAAAATTAGTTTGAAGAGTTTTTTAATAAAAAATTTGAAGTTAAGGGATAAATTACACAAGTTTAGTAACAGTTTTTGACAAAAAAAAAAGTTAAAGAATATATATGTTGCATAAAATTAAAGATTTGAAAGAATCTTTTGTCAACTTTTAAAGCTAAGAAGATAAATTACAAAATGCTTTAACAAATTTTTTATTTGAAAATTTAACCAATAGTTATTTCATTTTTTATATCTCTATACACGGTCCTTTACTAATATCATTCTCTCATTTACCTAACAACTTACGCACAAAATTTTTCAATTGATTTGTCATGAACTCAAAATATGTAGGAAACCCACTACAGAAAAAAAAATTGTAATGTTAACAACAATTTTTGTTTTTGTTTTTGGGACAATTCATTGAATCGCAGTTAAAGTGTTAGTCGAGAAGTATTTAACGATAATTTTAACTAACTGTTAAAATACTCGTGGCAATTTCCTTTTTTGCAAACTGTCATGGATTTGAAAAAAATTTAATGACCATTAATGGAGAACCGTTACAAAATTTAAAAAATTAGCGGCGGTCTTGCTATCAGATTTTTAAATTGTAGCGACGGTTTCTCTAACTGTCGCTAAGTTTAGTTTGCAGAATTGTTAGCGACAATTAAAATCGTCACTAAATTTGGTCAACTTTATTTATTTACTTTTATTCAAATTTTTTTTAATACTTCTAAATTAAGCTAAATAACATTTTATATCATAAATGATCTAAAAGAATCAAATTCATAACATAATTAACTATTAAAAGTTATCATAAATAATAAGATTTAAAATATATATATATCTACTTCTTAATGTTCTTAATTAAAATTAATATTAACACTTGCAACATAGTCTTTAAATATTTCTAATTATATTTTGCCATCTAAAACTCATGGTTGTTGTCAATTTCTCTTATCACTAGATGCTAGAGAGTCTTGGGTAACTCTAGCTAATCCATGTCTACTTTCTTGATCTAGTGCCTGAAACACAATTTGAAATAATGTTGTTAATATATAAAATACTTTAATTAAGAAATAAATTTAAATTTACCTATTGAACATTGAAACTAGCAAATTCAGGTGGTAATTCTCCCTAGACTTGTTGAAGTAAGAATCTCATTGCTACATCCCTCATTTGATCCCTTTCTTCCATTTCGTGGCGTAGTCTTACCACTTCACTTTGTAACTCTGTATATGATGGACAAGATGAATTAATCCCACCATATGAACGAGATGAATCCAAAGACTTGGGATGGACATGAATCTCGTAATATCTGCATTTTTAAAACCTCTAGGGATGTTTTAAATTTTAAAATTTAGCAATTTTTGACTAAAGACTTGAATAAAATTGCCCTGAAAATTCAAAATTAAGAAAAAAGGACTAAATTAAAAGAAAAAGTTAAGGGCTAAAGTGAAAAGAATAAAAGTTTCATAAAAGGACAAAATATAATCATTACGCCTACAAAATATCTCTCGCATTTATGACACTTCCTTATTATGCCGAAAAAATGTCTTGGAGCATTTATGACGAGTAATGATTACGTCTGAAAAATATCCTAGGGGCAAAACAGTCAAATTTCACCCAGGAATAAAATGATAATTTTATCCAAGGGGTAAAATAGTAATTTTACATACAGGGTAAGATTGCCATTTTACTTAAGACAATTAAAGATAGATTCCCTCAAGAAATTTTCTTGGAAATTTTGAAGCAAGGAAGGGGTAAAATAGTTATTTCCTCTAAAAAGGGCAAAATGGTAATTTTACTTTAAAGGGTAAAATTGTCATTTTTTCACATAAATAGGATGATCATTTTATTCCATAAATTTTATTTATCCAAATAAGAGGCTTCCATATCCTAAAAAGAATGAAAAAAGACGAGAAAAAGAAAGGGTTAAATATAACACCCCAATCATATAGCCAATTTGTATAAACAATTTTTTTAAGAAAACATTTGGGTACGGGATTGGCATGTTATCATTATTTTTGTCCTTAATTTTAACCCAAGTAAATTTTTTTTTCCAATTTTATCCATTTATTAATTGAATTAGATCTAGTATTATTTATTCGGTATTACATTCATATAATACGCAGTGGCAAAACTAAATAAATAATTAAATTTAGTTATAATGTCTTAAATAAAACTTACATATATTTGCATTTGCTATATATTTACAATAAATACAATGTCATTTAATACATATATTTCAGGATATGCATGCTTCTACAACTACTACTAGGGTAAAGAGGCAATAAGCCTACTACTCATACCCTTTAACAAAAATTTCTACTAATGGATATCTTTTACATATTTTGTCATATATGCTCATTTCTTATATACATCCAAACAGCTTTTATTCACATCCCTCTACTAAGAAGGGAGTTTCTTAATGGTTACTACATATATAGTTTATATCCTTATAAAAGAACTTAAAAAGGAATATATATATGTCATCTCAACTCCGAGCCACACCATAAACCTCGGCATCTGATACATGCCAAATATAAATGTGAGAAATAATTTTTTAATAGCTTTACAACCATATCTTTTTAAATTAATCTGACATGTACTACCATACTGATACGAAAAATATTTCTACATTCTTTATTAAAATTTTCTCTCTTATTATATGGGATTAAATAAATAATTTCTTTTAATATGAATGCCATACATATATGAATATAATGTGATAGAGTATTATGACAATTCTAACCATTCACCTTATACAATTTACCAGTATCATGATCACAAGAAACAATTTTTAAATATCAATAAATATAGAGAAAAGATTCATCATTCGTAAGAAAAAAAATATCAGACATAAGAAAAACTATAAATAATCTATGGCTAAAAGCCAAATCTCTGAGAAAGAAAGACTTACGAGTATCAAGAAAGTCATCCAGTGAACTACTCCACGTACCACTACTTACATGAATGAGATAATTTTATTCTCTATGTGATGATTTTATCACTGGTACTATCTGAGACGTCCCTTAGTAGATTCGAGTATCGTGTGGTCACTGACCATACCGCAGATCATCCCATATACAGCGGGAGTTTTCTTCCCTTTCTACCCTATAAAGGACTGCTTAATTATTTCCTCTTCGCTTTTAGGACGAATCATGCTGCTATGGAATCACTACCCCTTATCGGTGGATCCTATTACTAGTACACTATCTCCTATATATAATCTAGGATGACTTAGCTTGTACCCATGATTATGCCAAATTCTAAGTAAATGTCTCTTTTTATTTGGCCATCTATGCTACACTAACTTATAATTTGCAACCATCACGGTGTTTTTCTAAAATATTTATTCCAAGTGGATGTTTTACCATCTATATTTATAATACAAACGTGGAATGACCAACGACCATCCTATACCGAAAATTGGTCACTCGGTTACAAGCTTGTCTATCTTAGAATATATATTTGAAATACTTCCTCTTTCTTATATTTCAATATTTTCCTTTCTTTCTATGTTTTCCTCTCTTTGCCTATGTTTCCCTCTTTCTTTCTTAACTTATCATGATACTTTACCTTCATGAACTATGACCCTTATCTATACATAACAATTTTATAACTAAACTGCATAGAAATGGGAGTAACTCTCTTGGCCTAGAGAAGAAATAAAGGGAAAATAATAATTTCTTGCTTTAAATTTCTAATTTCCTATATTGCCATTATATATCATAATTACATAATATTCCATTCCATTTCTATACAATTTTTCCATGTTATGTTTTATCTCATATAGGGTCTTAAGGTGAACATTAAAACTTTCTTTTTATCTCATCATTTCTTTCCATTTTCAATCTATTTGTGCATACCTAAAATTAATTCTTTTTCCTCAAAATTCCTATAGGTATGTACACAACATTTTCCCCATTCTTAACATAAATTACAAATGCTAAAAATTCATGATTTTGAAGGTTTACATGTTAACTAAGCCATTAATCCATTATATATATATATGTATATTGATTTTTCCATGTCTTGACCAAAACCATAGTTTATATATTGTTACAAATTTTTCACAAAGATGCCTCCATAATTTTGGTCAAGACATTATCATGAAGAGAATGGGATAATTTTAACAAAGCAACAATTTTTTTTCCTCTTTCCTTGTGACCAAGAAACCTTTAGAGTGCATAAGTAAAATCAACAAAACTTCTTTTCCACCTCATCAACATGCATTTGGTCAAGTGAGGAAGGAAAAACCATGTGCTTTCATCCTAAAATCAACTCTCCTTCCCTTCTTTCATTTTCACTAAGACATTATCATGAAAAACTAGGCAAAATTTCAGCAAAGTTCTTCCCTTTCATAAACACACATAGTCACGATCAAGGGGGAAGAAAATGGGAATCCATATGGTTTTCATCAAATCTTTCCATTTATCCCATTTTCATCATAAATGAGTCATGAAATACCATTTACCCAAAAAAATCATGTTCATTCAAGAACTATTTATGCATCATTCAAAATAAGGGAATAATTCATGAAAATGGAGTTAAAATTGAAAAATTGTCATAAACACCTTAAAGCTTCCAACTAACACTCATATATGCATCCATTCATCATTTTAGACAAATCCCATTAGAAATATTTGCATTTCATGAATGTCGAGAGAGAGGTGGCACTATTCATGGTAGCCATGGATAACACTAACAAGCTTTAATCTACCATGAATCAAGAAATAAATGGTGGGAGGATGTAAAACTACCCTGGTTTATCAATAAAACTGATTTTACTTTGATGTTTCTTGGCTTCTTTCACATTCTTCCCCTCCTTCTCCCTTCACGGTGCAGCTGCATTTTTCTCCCCTGGCTCTCACGTCTTGGATGCTGATTTGAGGAAGAAGAAGGACATGTGTTTTTAAATAATTGACCAAAAGACCATTTTGCCATTTTAAAAACAATTCCTTACTTTATTCTTTATTTTCCCACCTTTTTCCTTCATTTTTGCTTCACAATTTTGACAATTGTCACAATATAAATTTCATAAATGTTGTTATGATAAAATGACAATTTTATCTTCAAGGTGTAAAATTATAATTTTACCCTTAGTATAAAATTACCTTTTGTCCTTTTAGCCAAAATGACTATTTTACCTCTTTATTGGCTTTCAAAATTTTCAAAAATTTGGGGGATTATTCTTAAGGGAATTTATCATCATTTCCTAAGTAGAATGATAATTTTACCCTTGTAGTAAAATTATTATTTTACCTTTAGGTAAAAATTGTCCATTTTGCCCTCGAATATTTTTCTATAGTCATGATGACTTCTAGATATTTTACTGATATAATCATTACACTTTTAGATTTTTTTTTCGGTATTATAATGACGTATCATATATAACACCTCAGTCTTATAGTCTAATAATTTTTTTTGAAAAACCTTTTCTTTAATAAAAACCTTTGGCTACAGAATTGACATGTTATCCTTACTTTCGTCCTTAGTTATTACCTAAGTAAAATTTTTATTTCCATTTAATAACTGATTAGGCTTGGGATTTGTTACTCAGGTGTTTTGTTCATTCAGAGCATTGCGAAAAGCTAATAAATATAACTTGTAAATAATAACGCAGCGGAATTTAATAACCATCATGTACATTGCATTTCATTTAACATATATAACAACATCCTATACATATATCTCAGGATATGTAAAGTGCAAACTATTTTTAAGGGTAAGGAGGCAACAATCCTGCCACTCAGACCCTTTTTACCTAACTCCCTATTCTATTATTGGATAACTTTTACATATCCTTTTATATATGCTTATTTCCTTTTTTTATACCAAAAATAACTTATCCTAATTCCATTCTCAAAATATAAAGGAATTAGGATAACAGGCTATACCTACATATGTACATCATATACCAAAAGGATACTATATCCTCCTCTTCTACATTGGAGGGACTTCCATTATTGTTATGACGTATACTGCCAGAATTACCATAAAGGAGCCTAAAAGGGTATGTCCACGTATGCCACATTAATTCGAGCCATACGATGTATCTCGTCATCTGATACATGCCAGATATAAACGTGAGAAATAATTTCTCAATAGCTATACAATCCTCTTTTTAAAATAATTTGACATGTACTACTGTAATGATACGAAAAATAACTCTACATCTTTCATTAAAATTACATTTTTCATTCTATGGGATTAAATAAATAATTTACTTTTATGTGTATGGCATACACTTATGAGCATAATAGTGTTTTATGACGATTCACCACATTTTTCATTTAGTATCATGATTACAGAAAACAATTTGAGGTATAATATACATATAAGGAAACCATTCATCATTTCTAGGAAAACAGATATTAGTCATAAGGAAAACAATAAGCATACTGTGGCTAGAAGCTAATTCTCTGTGAAAGAAATAATTAAGAATATCGGGAGAGTCACCCAGTGAGCTACCCCATGTACCACTACTTACATGAATGAGATAATTTTATTCTCTATGTGATAATTCTGCCACTGGTACTATCTGAGGCGTCCCTCAGTGGATCCGAGTACTGTGTGGTCACTACCTTACCGCAGATCATCCTATATACAATTTCTTCCCTTTCTACCTCATAAGGGACTACTTATGATGTGGTTACTGCCCTTACCGTAAATCATTCCATATATAGCGAGAGCTTTCTTCCCTTTTCACCCCATAGGGGACTGCTTTAACCTTTAAAATTAAACTTATGGGATCACTGCTAACTGCACAGATCATTTTCTCTCTGCTTTTTAGGCAAATCATGATGTTATAGAATCACCACCCCTTACCAGTGGATCATTTTCCTGGTACGCTACTTCCTATATATAATCTAGGATGACTATGATTATGCTAAATTCTAAGTAAATGTCTCCATTTAATTGGCTATTTAGGCTACACTAACTTAGAATTTGCAATCATCACAGTATTTTCTGAAATCTTTATTTTGAGTAGATGTTTAACCATCCATAATCATGATACAACCGTGGAATGCCCAACGACCGTCCCATACCGACAATTGGTCACTCGGTTACAAGCTTGTCTATTATAGAACATATATCAGAAATACTTCCTTTAAGTTTTCTTTCTTACATATCTATGTTTTCCTCTCTTTGTCTAAGGTTCCCTTCCTATTCCTTTAAATTATCATGATACTATACTTTCATCAACTATGAACCTTATCTGTACATAACATTTTCATGAACAAACTTCCTAGAAATGGGAGTAACTCTCTCAACCAAGAGAAGAAATCAAGGGAAAAATAATAATTTCTTTATTTAAATTCTTAATTTCCACTCTTGCCATTATATAAATATAATTTCATAATTTTCCTTCCATTTCTATACAATTTTCCAAGTTATGTTTTATCTCATGTTAAGGGTCTTAAGGGGACATTGTAATACATTCTTATACTATTTCCATTCCATTAAATTTTCAACTTAGCTATGCATATATATAATGGTTTTTTTCTTTTATAAATATTTATATGAATGCATAGACACATCTTTCATAAAATCATTTCCCCTTTTATGATCAAAAATCTCAATTACTAGGATTTTCATGATTACGAGGATTTATTCACCAATTAATTCATTATTATACCTTTTTTTTTTCCTCCCTACCTTGACCAAAACCATGTTGAGTAATTATAAAATTTTTCCATAAAATTGCATACATAATTTCGGTCAAGGTGCCAAAAATGAGAAAATGGGATAATTTCAATTATACATTAGTCTTCCCTTTCACCTTGGCTCAAGACTAAGATACCAAAATTTCCAATAAATATTTTAAACCAAATTTAACAAAACTACTTTGCCATTCAACATGCTCTCCTCGGCCAAACAAGGAAAAATTGGAGAAAGTATACAATTTCATGAAATACTATATTTTTCTTTCCCTTTTGTCTATTGCCAACAAAGTATCATATTAAATAGACAACACTTAAACAAAATTTCCTTCCACACACACACACACCTTCTCGGCCAAGTAAGGGAAGTCAAGGGAAATAAACTAGTTTTCATGCAACTTCTCATCTATCCCACTTTCATCATCAATTAGGCATAAAACATCATTTATCCATCAAAATCATGACAACCCAAGCATCAAACAATCATCATTCAAGAATTTTGGGGGTTTTTTCATGGAATTGGAAATAAAGTTACAAATTGCCATAAACACTTTAACAATTTCAATCAACACTTATATATGCATCCATACATCATTCTAAACAAATCCCAATAGAATTTTAAGCATTTCATGAATGTAGAGGAATTTTGGGTACTGTCCATGGCAGCTATGGGAGAGTGATAAAAGCTTGAAAATCACCATGAAATGTGAAATCAATTACATAGGAATGTAGAGCTACCTTGGTTTGTCAATAAAAGTGATCTTGCCTTGAAGTTTCCTTCCCTCTTTCACATTCTTCCCTTCCTTCTTCCTTCATGGTGCAGTAGCTTTTTTCTCCCCTGTTCTCACGTCTTGGATGCTGATTTGAGGAAGAAGGAGGACGTGTGTTTTTAAATAATTAACTAAAAGACTATTTTGTCATTTTAAAAACAATTCCTTACTTTATTCTTTATTTTTTCACCCTTTTTCTTCATTTTGGCTTCAAAATTTTGATAATTGTCACAATATAAATTTCATAAATATTGTTATGATAAAATGATAATTTTATCCTTAAGGTGTAAAATTACAATTTTACCCTTAGTATAAAATTACCATTTTACCTTTTTTGCCAAAATGGCTATTTCACCCCTTTATTTGCTTCCAAAAATTTCAAAAATTTGAGAAAATATTCTTAAGGGAATTTATCATCATATCATAAGTAAAATGACAATTTTACCCTTATAATAAAATTAATGTTTTACCCCTAGGTGAAATTACCATTTTACCCTTGGATAAAAATTATTCGTTTTACCCTTGGATATTTTTTTTATAGTCATAATGACTTCAAGATATTTTACCGGCATAATCATTACACTTTTAGATATTTTTTCGACATCATAATGACATATCATAAATGCGCGAGATATTTTAGAGGCGTAATGATTATATTTCATCCTTTTATGAAAACTTTAGATTCTTCACTTTAGTCCCTAACTTTTTCCTTCAATTTAGTCCCTTTTCTCAGTTTTGAAATTCCTAGGGCAACTTTACTCAAATATTTAGTCATAAAATTGTCAAATTCATAAATTTAAAATATACCTAAACTCAGGAAAATGCAGTTATTACATCATAAATGCGTGAGATATTTTGGAGGCATAATGATTATATTTCGTCTTTTTATGAAACCTTTATTTACTTCACTTTAGTCCCTAACTTTTTTTTTTCAATTTTGTCCCTTCCCTCATTTTCAAAATTCCTAGGGCAATTTCATTCAAATCTTTAGTAAAAAAAATTGCTAAATTCATAAATTTAAATCACACTTGAACTCAAGAAAATGCTGTTATTACATTAAAAGGTAACACTTGCAACTTAGTCTTTAAATATTTCTAATTACATTTTGTCATCTAAAACTTATGGTTGTTGTCAATTTCTATTATCACTAGATGCTGGAGAGTCTTGGGCAACTCTAGCTGATCTATATCTACTTCCTTGATCTAGTGCCTGAAACATAATTTGAAATATTGTTGTTAATATATAAAATGCTTTAATTAAGAAACAAACTTAAATTTACCTATTGAACATTGAAGCTAGCAAATTTAGATGGTAATTCTTCCTAGACTCGTTGAAGTAAGAATGTCATTACTGCATTCCTCATTCAATCCCTTTCTTCCATTTCGTGGCATAGTCTTACCACCTCACTCTGTAACTCTGTATATGATGGACACGATGAGCTAATCCCACCATATGAATGAGAGAGATGTCCAAAGACTTGGGATAGACATGAATCCAATCTTAACCATCGCACCTATCTTGGCTGTTCGTGGCTTCCAAGATATATAGCTAATGAATCTTGTGAATTTTTTTGAGAAGAAGTACCCTCAGACTCATAGCTCGAAATCTTATCCTATACAACTAGTACATAATCCATCACAATCTTAAACAATATTAACAAACAAATGCAATACTTTTACAACCAAAACATAATCCATGACAAACTTAAACAATACTACTACAAAAAAATTCAACATTTATACAACCAATACATAATCTATCACAAACTTAAACTACACTGATCAAAAAATCCAACACTTATACAACTATCACATAACATCCAACACTTATACAACTAGCACATGGATAGAAAGTAAAAATATTTAATATGTACTTTATAAGTTAATTGTAATTAATTTATAATTATTATAATGTAATTTAATTAATTAAATAAATTTTACTTACTTATATTGTTATTAATTAAATTATATCACAAAAACATAGCATTAAATTTTCTATTTGAAATGAAGAAATTTATTTAACAGTCCATCTTAATATGTTATCATAATTAAAAGTTTTTCAGACTTTAGGAATTAAATTGCATTATTAAGTTATCCATACTTACATAACAAAATTAAATGTTCATTAAAAGATAATTACCAATATTAGCACTTTTTTTTTTGGTTTCTCATAGGTATCATCTTATTGGATATAATTTTGTTCAAGACACTATATTGGATACTAAATGTAAGTACGAAGATTCAAAATTAGATTTGTCATCTTTCGCTGGACCTATCCCCTGTTGGTATTTAACACTTCAAATTCATGAAAATTGTTAACTACACAAAGTAATAATATAATGAATAGTGTTAAAATTTATGACAAATTAAAATCAATAATTTTGATAAATTTTAAGGATAAAATTAATTGCAAATAAATTTAAGAATGAAATTAATAATAATTCCAAAGTGTGAGGACCAAATTTTTTTTTTGCTTAAATAATATATATATTTCATATATGCACCCTTGCATATGTATACAAATGCATCAATATGTACATTGATATATTATTTAAGATAAGATGGAAGGGATGAGTACCGCCCAGAACTGGATGTCTTGTTCAGTCCTTGTATTCAATTTCGGTATCAGATCAAAGAGTAGAATTTTCAAACTCAAGCTTCTAGGAAAAGGATAAAACTAGAATTTTTCAAAATAAAAATTATGTTTATTTTATTTCATTTTTCAAAAAATATATATTCAAAGAAAAGATCACTGGAGAGGCTAAGCTGATTGCTCGATCCTTACATGTCATTGCAAGTGATCTCATGGAGAAAATACCATCAACACATGAGTTGATAATATATATATATATATATATATATATAGACACACACAAACAACAATATTTATATAATATATATACACAACGCACTCATGTTTATGCATATGCTCATATGCAAGCCCAAAATTTCATGTTTGTGATGGTTAAGATATTTAAAAATTATATAATATGTGAAGATGATAAATTAAAATATTTTAAGTATTTTAGACATAAATCATCATTCACATTCTAATCTATACATAAGGCCTAACAATATAAATCAACACTCAACTATACAAATTTGGACCAAACTTATCAAACTATATAACATGGTATCAGAGCTCAATATTTTTACGGCCCATGAAGATCCATAATCTAAGATGAAGGAAGCCCAATGAAAAATTCTTATATATGTTGAAGATCTAAGTTTTAATATTTGAAGCCTATAAAGATTTTGAGTAAAGACTTAGAATATTTAAAGTCCTATGACCCTCTAAGGTTTAAAGGAGTTCAAGTCTAGGCAAAATGAAAAAATAAACGAAAACCTCTGAAATTCAAAAGAACACAAAGCTTAGGACAATGAAAATCAAGTTATAATTGGGTCATACTAGTTGAACTTGAGAGATTATATAATGTGTGAAGTTGTTAAATCAAATTGCCTTAAACATTTTAGATATAAAGCATATTTTATGCTCAAGACTATAAACAAGGTTCAACAATATGAATCAACATTTTACCATACAAACTTAGATCAATACTATCAAACTCTAACACACACACACATGTATATATATATGTATATATATATAAATGCAAACATACATACATATATAAATACATATATAGATATATTTTTATATACATATATAAACACATATATGTTCATGAATACAAATGTATAATTATAAATATATAATGCTTAAACAAAGTGGTTTATTGCAATAACATCACTTTAGCTGTTACTATATGAAACTGAGTTTTGTGAAAGAAACTTTGTTTAATAATTGTGTTGACTTGGCATAATTAATGTTTTCCAATTTTTTTCATCTATAGTTTCTATGATTCAACAACTATCTATTGTGAAAACTCTAAATGAGACCAATTATGGTGACTAGAAAGAATCCTCTGATTTGTATCTGATTATCTCAAAAGAGGATTTGGATCTAAGGGAATCTAAGAAAATATATTTAATTGATAGCTCTAGTGATGTTGAAAGAGCCTTACAAAAAAAATGGTATGATTCAAACATATTTTTTTGAAATTTATCAAATATATCATTAAAAAGAGCATTAGGCAAAGAGTTTGCTATGGACTATCTGCAAACTATTAAAGAAAAATTCAAGAAGTTTGAAAAGAGTCAAAAGGCTTACTTTATTTCTTTCATTAAAAATACTTGCAATCATATAAAGTGGACTTAGGGGAGAGTTATCTTATTTATCAAGTCTTGAAATCTTTCTCTGTTGAATATGGAGTCTTGCAAACCATATATAAGTAGTCCATTGGCCAATTGATATCAATTGTGACTCAAGAAGAAGAGTCCATTAAGAAGTCTGCTTCCCATTCGTAGTCAATAATGGTTAGTTGGATTGTTAATGACCTACTGACATTTGATGACCCAACGCACCCACTTTGTGATCCTTAATTATAAGTTTAAGAAGGCCATATTTATTTGTAAAAGGATAAGGACAAAGCAAAAGTGTGGCACAATGATATCAACATAAGTATGTAAAAGAAATATTTACTATTAGGCATTTCGCATGCACAAAATTACATGTGTTTTTTTAATTTTTAAAATATAATATAAAATAGGTAAATTATCGCACTTTTAGTTCCTTAATTGAGTTATATTTTATTTTTTTTCTCTTTAGTTTGATTGTTACATTTTAGTCCTTTAACTTTAAAAAATCAATCAATTTTTTTAATCTCTAACACATTAATTTAGTTAATGAAAAATTATGAGTTAGAGTCAATTTTAATACATCTATGTTATGTTAACACCAATATTGTCAATTTATTAATCTTACATGTAAGAAATCAACAAATTCCAAAATTTAAACTATCAATTTAAAATTAATACTAATCAAACATAAACATAAATGTTGTATTATATTCAAATTTGTTATTTTTTAGTTACATGTAAGATTAAGAGAGTGATAATTTTGATAATAGCATGGTATAAAGATATTAAAATTGGCTCAAATTAACTTTGCATTTTTTGTTAAGTAAATTAATGATGTTAGAAATTAAGAAAATTTTGATTATTTTTTAAATTTAATTAAAATACTAAAGTAGAACCAATCAAACCTAAATAACAAAAATAAAATTGAGTCAAGGTTATGAGATTAAAAGCATACTCTTTTTCCGATAAAATAATATGTAGTTATTAAATTTTAAAATAATAAATTTAATAATAAAAATTATTAACTTTCCATCGCTCTATTATGTTTTAACTTCTCATTCTTTTTATTTTCTCACTTTCTCTTCTCTTTATATTACATATTTTATTATATATCATATAATATATAATTTCATAGATCATTGATCAAAAGATCCTAAAGTCATTATAATATACCAGAGGATTTACATACATAAATATATATGCTATTTTTATTTAATTTTTGAAATATAATATAAAATAAAATTTTATTAAATTTTAAAATAATAAATTAAATAATATGAGAAGTTAATTAACTCTCCATTATCTTTATTTTCTCTCTCACTTATTCTCTTTTTATATTACATATTTTATTTTATATTTTATATTATATGATATATACACTATAAAAATGTGATTTTTACTGACACTTTTTTTGAAGTGCTTTAAAATACATGCCTCAAAATTATACATTTTAGGGCGGTTATAAAAGCATCACAAAATGCCTTAATTTTGTGACGCTTTAAACATATTTTGTAATGCTGAAATGTCATATAATTAATTGAGAATCTCATTCAAACACAACCACTATTAAGAGTTTTATAGTGGACATTGTGAAAGTAACCAATGAATTTAACACAGATTTACCAAGTGTTTTATAGTAGACAATAATGTGGCTTTCCATCCTTGTAATTTAGATTTGATCTTCTAAATTAAATCTATAAATTCCCTTCTGTCATGACAAGTGCCATCTACATAGCTACCAAAATATTTGCCTAGCTTTGGTACTACTTTAAAATGGAAGATCGAACTTAGTAGTTTTCAATGGAGTCTAGGGACATTAGGTGGAAGATCTTAATTGTCTTTCCTACTCCCATGCTTTTATCTCTTGAAGATTTTGTTGAATTTGTTGTAATCTTAGTTGCAAATGTTATGAAGATGGTTAACATTCCAATTTTGTAAACTCACACTCAACTTCTTGATTTTTTGGTCGATGGTTAGTGGTTGTTCATTGTGAAAGCTATTCCATGAGTGATTTATTACTTTGAGGCATGTGGGATCTTTAACAATGGATGTTATGAAGCAGAAGAGCTTCAAAGGTTTGGTTTAGTTCTTGAGGATTCTAAACACATTGTTGGAGTGACATTTGACTCATTGAAAGGGTATGTTTAATTTTATTTCATAGCAGTTTCTTGATAGTTTGGCATTGGATTCATATTTTATTATCATTTAGCCACTCTTTGATATTGTGGAATTTGATTTTAACAAAAATGAACATGTTGACAGTAAGTATATAAGTATCCCATATATAGTAGCCAGATGGCCATATATTATGCATATAAGAGAATCTTAGGTTTATTTATATACAAGTTAGTTAGTACTTAATTTAGGCAAAAATTAGAGAGTTTAGGGTGAAATAGAGAATTTGTTAACACTTAGGAATAGTGCTAATGTATAAACGATTCACGCAACCGTTTAGTAAGAAATGTAGAAAAAACAATAAAACAAAATAAAATGTCTAAAGGCAACTCTCCCTATTCAAGTTAGAAGAACACTCCTTGATTACACCATACATTCATCATATGCTTCACTTCTCCTTCCTCCTTCCTATATCTATCTCCTCTCCCTTCCGTTACGCCCGTATCCACTTCTTCATACATAAGAATATTCTAGCCGTTTGGATTTGGACACCTCAGCATTCTTGTAACGTCTCGATAATCAGTACCCACGTGCCTCTTTTGCATGGAAATTCCCACATTGCTGTCGTGCTCTTTCACTTGGTATTGGACTTGGACTTTGCATATTTCTCATATGATAATAGTTGGTCCATATTGGCTTGCTTTTCACTTGTTTGCCATGGCCCAACTCCCTTCTTTTTTTTATCACTTCTTATTCTCGATCTGTTGCCTCTATTTCATCCATGCCATGGCCCATCCGTCATCGTTCTGTATCAATACCTCCCTCCATGGGAAATAACCTTGTCCTCAAGGTTGGTATGTGGTTATGCTACTTGTAAACTATCCCAGTCTTCCCATGTTGCCTCTTCTCAGTTTGAATGTCTCGAATCCAAATTAAATGTCCAATTATAACCAATAAAGGGTTCATATTGTGGCTCTGAAACTCTACTAAAAAACACCCAAACGTTCAGCCATCATACCATCAACATTGCTAAGCATGATGTGTCCTTTCTTCAATGACTCTAGAATAACTTTCTCTACTAATTTATGCATATCAACCCTACTTACTCTAGGTTTCCTTGCAGGTATAATAGCATTATGAGCATCAAGGATAGCACTGCATATAAGGGATTGATCACTTGTAAACTTTCCATTTACAGGGACTGAACAAGTTGTGTCAGACCCATAAAAATGGTATTAAGCTCCCATATTAAGTAGTGTCATGTCTTCATCCTCCAAAGTCTTGTCATTAGGAGCTGAAGCATGCTCATAAAGATGAACAACACTAATGTCACCAGTAGCACAAATACAATCTGTAGGGACAATGCCTACACCTACCACACATGTAGGTATAGTGAAAAAATAAGCTTCCTAGCTGATACTCCTTTATGCCTACTTTAGTATTTCTCATAAGCTTATATCATTAGCATACTAAATTAGAGCAATCTGCAACTCTGACTTGATAAGCATTCAATCAATATAGGGTGTAAGATTTCTAAATCCGTATCAAACTTATCTAAGCCTTCAAACTCTGCTAGGTTAAAGAATTTATTGCTGTTTGTGTTGTACCCATGCAAGAGAAATAGTAAGGGCCTCCCTGAACCCTGGTAGTGGTCTTACAAGACTCTTGAAATTTCATCATTAAGGCATACCATGCTGACCATGTAATTTTCCTTAGAATAAGTTTGTGGATTTATTTTTTCCAACCAAACAGCATATTCTACAAGCAACCTAAAAGCAAACAGGATAGATTTTCCAATTAAAATGTCAGTAACTCCAGTGAACCCAAGTCCTTTCATACCAAACAAGTATGCTAAGTAATTCTCCTGCCTATAGAGTTCGACGGGGTCTGTATCGTGACGTGTTTGCTTTTTACCACCCTGAAGAAGGACAAAGCCATGAAGAGGATGGAAAAACTGAGACAAGTGTTGGCAAAGTGACTTAAGGAGCTTATCTTGATTGTTGACAAAGAGTTCCATAAAAAATGAAGTCGTTTATTCTGAAGTTGTTTGGTTTGGCATATATGACATTGAAATCCAACAAATAGAATTATAGCTAATGTGGCACATATGTATATCTCTTATACTGGCTCACCTTCATGGCATCATTAGGGAGGGATAATGAAGATTGAACAAAGGACATAACCAGACCGACATAAGAAGACCCAAACTGGAACAAGTGGAAATTGTGCATTCCTAGAATAAGCAAGAACCATAGCTAGCAAAATCTAGGTAGCTACATCATTAACTATTACAGCCAACATAGCCATTCTTCCAACATTGTTTGTCAGAAGTTTCCACTTAGCTAGAATATGAGCTAATACAATAAAAACTATTATGGAGAAAGCAACCTAGTTAGGAAAGAGATACACCACCCCATGGAAACTGCCAGGATCATATATTACAATACAACTTAACCCATATTTACTCTAAATCTTTACCTTCACCACAAAAAAGGACTGACCAAACTATATTATTATTTAATAAATCTGATGCTATGCACATTGAAGTGTTTGACACATTTAAGAGATAGTCCCATCGGATAGTAAAAGGTTGTTTGATTGTTTCTTCTTTTTTCTACTACAACTAAATCTAAATTGGTTTTTGCTTCTTCATATGCCTTTATTTTAAAATCAGTAATATGGTAAAATATGGTGGAGACATCAAACCATGATTCTACTGAATAATATGTGATAATGAAGGGACAAGATAAACAATGAATTAGGAGAACTGATGATATTTTCGTATATGTTTACGTACATAGTGTAGCGTTCTTTATATAGGAATGATACAAACTAACCTAACTTCCTAAATTATAAGGTTAGTAGGCTAACTAACTACTTATCTCACTCAAAGAATACACAGGTATAATCGGGTTTTGAGTGAAAGAGTGTTTGAAGAGGTGTGGATTTGTTTATAATAAGGAGGTGATTGATGAGGTAAACTATTGTGATAAATGCTTCATCCCAATATTTTAATGGTAGAGAAGCATTGGCTAATAGAGATAGTGTAATATCTGCATTTTTTTAAAATCTCCAAGGATGTTTTAGATGTTAAACTTTTGTGATTTTTGACTAAAGATTTGACTAAAACCTCCCTGAAAATTTTAAAAAGGGGAAAAAGGGGATAAAATAGTCAAATTTTAACTAGGGGCAAAATGATAATTTTGCCCAAAGGGAAAATTGTAATTTTACCTAAGGAATAAGATTATTATTTTAGTTAAGAAAATTGGAGAAAATTTTCTTAAGAAATTTCCTTCAAAATTTTGAAGCAAGAGAAGGGTAAAACGGTCATTTTAACTAAAAAGGGTAAAATGGTAATTTTATCTCAAAGGGTAAAATTGTCATTTTTTTCACACAAATAGGATGACCATTTTATTCCATATATTTCATAATTTTGTTTACCCAATTAGGAGACCTCTATGTCCAAAAAGAACGAAAAAAGAAAGAAGAGACAAGAAAAATGAAGGGTAGAAAGGTAAATTTACAAAAGGGACACATTGGGTATTTTAAATTTGTGTTTAAAAGTCTTCTTCCTCCTTCTTTCTCAGCAAAATGCAGCACACAAGAGGAGAAACTCAGCCATACGAAGAAGACGCAGGGGAAGGAAGAGGAAGAAGAAAATTTTCATAAAACTTGAAGAAAACATCATTTGCATTGGAAAAGCAAAGTAGTTAAGCAACTTTCTAGCATTTATTCTTGGTTTCATGGTGATTTTCATGGAGTTTGTCAATTATCTTCAAGATGATGAACAGTACCAAATTTTCTCTCCACTCCATTTTAAGCTTGAAACCTTGTTGCAATGCATTTATATGAGTGAATATGTGAATTTGTGTTAGTTGTAAGGTATGATTGAGCTTGTTTCATGAGATTTATAATTATGTTGCATCCACCGACAGTAATATTTTCTTGATGATGAATGATGATTAAGTTGCCAATGGTGTGTTCTAAATAGTATGATATTGTGGTGTTGGATGTAAGAAAAATGATGAAACAACTCTTGAAGAGGAAGAAAGGAATTGAAAATGCATTCTCCCCTGTTTGCTGGAAAATTGGCCAAGATATCACTGCTGTAAGTTGCTGTAGGTTGCTGTTTTGTGCTGTAAAATGCCGCTGTAAGTTGCTGTATGTTGTTGTAAAACTGTTTTGTGCTGTAAAATGATGCTGTAAGTTGCTGTAGGTTGCTGTTTTGTGCTGTAAGTTGCTGTATGTTGCTGTAAAACTGTTTTGTGCTGTAAAATGATGCTGTAAGTTGCTGTAGGTTGTTGTAAAACTGTTTTGTGCTGTAAAATGCTGCTGTAAGTTGCTGTAAAACTGTTTTGTGCTGTAAAATGATGCTGTAAGTTGCTGTAGGTTGTTGTAAAACTGTTTTGTGCTGTAAAATGCCACTGTAAGTTGCTGTATGTTGCTGTAAAACTGTTTTGTGCTATAAAATGCTGCTGTAAGTTGTTGTATATTGTTGTAAAACTGTTTTGTGCTGTAAAATGCTGCTGTAAGTTGCTGTAGGTTGCTGTAAAACTGTATGTGCTGTAATATACTGCTGTAAGTTGTTGTGAAATGCTGTAGAATTGTAAATTGCTGTAAAATTCTGCTGTAAGTTACTGTAGAATGCTGCAAAATGTTACAAAATGAGTGTTAAATAAATGGGCAGCATTAAAATCATGATGGCCCAATGATTTCCTTGAATTGGTATGAAAAGAATATTTGAAGAAAAAATTAAGAAGGGTGAAATAAATGTTATATTTTGTATGAATATGCTTGAGTTGTTTTTCTCCCTTCCTAAGGCTGAATGAATTTATCTCTTCTTTTAAGAAGAATTCAAGTTCCATCATTTAATGGAAAAGAAGCTATGATTAATAAATTTTGACAGAAAATTTGAAGAGAAAGGATAAAATAATGAAATGTGTACTTGATGCAATTTGTGTTGGCACAAAAATATGATATTTAAATAGATAGCTTGTAGATGCTAAAATGAATGGCACCATTTATGGCATTAAAGTTTGATGAATATATATATGTATTGATTGATGCTAATGGCATAAGGATGTAAATGCCAAATTTATGTGGTGTGTTTAATGGTCCTAAATGACGTTGTGGTAATGTTATATTGTGATAATGTGGATTATGGCACTAAATGGACACCTAAGGGAGGAATGGCACTGAAATACCCCTTATGGTGAAGTGGTATCAAATGGCACTAAATGAATACCTAAGGGATGAAACGGTACTAAAATATCCCTTATGGTAATGGCACTAAAGGAAACACCTAAGGGATAAACGCAATAAATGAATCCCTGAGGTAAAAGGCACTAGGTGATGGCTTCAAAAGGTTGAGAAATGATTGAGATGTATTCTTTGTGAATCAATTGCTATAAATTAATTTTTATTGATTTATGTTTTAATTATAAATTATAGTTTAATTGCTGAAATGACTGGATGCTACATAAGTTCATATAATTCATTCATATTTACATTGCATAAATTTAAAGAAGAAATGTTTTTCCATAGTAATACGGTGGCACATGTTAGATGTTTTATGAAATTAAGAAAATTGCTTAACTACTGAGATAATATTCTCATGATTATATATGACATGTATCAGATGCTTAAATATTTGGTGGGGATCGAAGTGGACACAGTGTAGGTGGGAATTCCCTTTTTGGGAATAATCAACGTTGTCTAAGGAGTTTATGTGGTGACTATCATAGTAGTTCACCCTTAGTAGGGTGGATAGATAGATGTGTTTTTGAATATAATGTAACATGTAGGAATTAGCCCATTTTATCTTGATTTCTTTATATTTTGGAAATAAAATCAGGATAAACAAAATGTTTGGATGTATATAGTAAAATGGGCATATATATATGTTGGGATAGGTGAAAGTGTGAATTTTGACAGAAAGAGGGTTCGAGTGGCAGGGTTGTTGCCTCCCTACCCTTAATATATGGCAATCACTAAACATATCCTGAAATATGTGTGTAACAATGTATAAAAATGATAATAGATGCAAATATATGCAAGTTTTATTTAGGACGTTGTAACTAAATCTGATTATTTATTTAGTTTTGCCGCTGCGTATTATATGAATGAAATACCGAGTAATTGATCCCAAACCTAATTTAATTAATAGATGGGTAATATTGGAATAAGAAAAACTTTACTCGGGTTAAAAATTAAGGACGAAGGTAAGGATAACATGTCAATCTTACAGCTAATTATTTTATTTAAGAAATTATTTCATAAAGAAAGGCTATAAGATTGGGATGTTACAGATAGGCCTGTCTCAGTTATGTGTCTATGTTTTCACTCAACTGAACCATTTTGTTAGTGGGTATGAGGACAACTTAGTCTATGATGGATACCATGGTTTTGGAGAACAGTGGAGAATGAACGAAACTCACCATCAAAGTTGTAACATCCCAATCTTATAGCCTTTCTTTATAAAATAATTTCTTAAATAAAATAATTAGCAACAAGATTGGCATGTTATCCTCACCTTCGTCCTTAATTTTTAACCCGAGTAAAATTTTTAATTTTTCCAATATTATCCATTTGTTAATGAAATTAGGTCTGGGATCATTTACTCGGTATTATATTCATACAATACGCAGTGGCAAAACTAAATAAATAGTCAAATTTAATTACAACTTCCTTAATAAAACTTGCATATATTTGCATATATTATCATTTTTATACATTTTTACACATATATTTCAGGATATGTGCAGTGATTGCCATCTATTAAGGGTAGGGAGGCAACAACCCTGCCACTTGAACCCTTTTTTGTCAAAATTCACACTTTCACATATCCTAACATATATATATGCCCATTTTACTATATACATCCAAAAATTTTGTTTATCCTGATTCTATTTCCAAAATGTCAAGAAATCAAGATAAAATGGGCTAATTCCTACATGTTAGCATTATATTAAAAAACATATCTATCTATCCACCCTACTAAGGGTGGACTCCTACTATAGTCACCACATAAACTCCTTAGACAATGTTGATTATTGCCAAAAAGGGAATCTCCACCTGCACTACGTCCACTTTGATCCACACCAAATATCTAGGCATCTGATACATGCCAGATATAATCATGAGAATATTTTCTCAGTAGTTAAGCAATTTTCTTAATTTCATAAAACATCTAACATGTACCACCGTATTACTACGGAAAAACATTTCTTCTTTCAAATTCATGCAATGTAAATATGAATGAATTATATGAACTTATGTAGCATCAACCATTTCAGCAGTTAAACTATAAATTATAATTTATAAATAAATCAATAAAAATTAATTTATGGAAAACCATTCACAAAGAATACGTCTCAATCATTTCTTTAACTTCTAAAGTCATCACCTAATGCCTTTCACCTTAGAGATTCATTTAGTTCATTTATCCCTTAGGTGTTTCCTTTAGTGCCACCATAAGGGGTATTTTAGTGTCGTTCCATCCCTTAGGTATTCATTTTTGTGCCATCGATACCAATCCACCATAAGGGGTAATTTAGTTCCATTCCTCCCTTAGGTGTTTCCTTTAGTGCCGTTGGGTACCATTTCAACTTCATTTACAATCTAGTACCATTATAATCAATCCTTATCCATCACATAATTCCATCATAACTTTGTGCCATTAAAATTGCACCCAAAAAAAATGAATTTCCTTAATTCCCCTCTTTCTCTTATTTTCGGCCAAGAGAGTACAATGATAATAACAAGGGATTTTCTTATAATTTCCCCTTGTTTCATCTTTTCCACTTACTATTAATCAATATCATATTGTTTTATACACCTTGTAAACAAATAAACTCTTTGAATATGGGAAAATATTTACTTACCCCCATACTACATCCATTTCTTTTCCTAACTAATGCAAATATTTTCATGAATTAAATTAACAAGACTTTCATAAAAATTTCATTAATTTAATTTGATCAACACCCAGGGCAAAGGATAAATAAGAAGACTCTATATAAATTCTTGTTCATGGTAAGATATTATTATTATTATTATTATTATTATTATATATATATATTTTTTCTCCTCTTGACCAATTCTTTATTCTTTCTAAATTTAAATCAAACAAAGCTTTCTATAGGAATTTCATGAGGCAATTCGGTCAACACCCACAACCAAGGAATTTCTTAATTCTTAGTTGAAGGTTATAGTAAGATTAAATTCTTGGAAAATTTATTTCCCTACTAAACCAAGGAAAATGTGATGATTTTCCTTCAATCTCTTCCTTGTTCTAGTCAATTTGGATGAATGTCAATATTACAAAAGAAAAGCAAAATAATTATTTTCCTTCCTTTTTGTGTTTCCAATCAAAATTTCTACCATAAATCATAAAATAATTAACTCATAAATCAAGTCATGCCATAGTGGAGAAAATCTCACGTCCAAATCTTAAGCCAAAAGGGGAAAATGCATATCCTTTCATTTCATCTTTTCTAAGAGTTCTTGCATCCTCATTCCAAAATCACAACATCATACTATATTTAGAACACACCATTAGCAAACTTAACCATCATTCATCATCAAGAAAGCATTAATGGTAGTGGATGGAACATAGCTACAAATCCTATGAAACATGCTCAATCATACATTCCAACTAACACAAATTCACATATTCACTCATATAAATGCATTGCAACAAGGTTTCAAGCTTAAAATCAAGTAAAGAGAGAAATTTTTACTATTTATGGATGTGGGAAAAATGGCAAACTCCATGAAAATCACCATGAAACCAAAAATAAATGGAAGAAAGTTGCTTAACTACCTTGCTTTTCCAATGCAAATGATGCTTTCTTCAAGTTTTATGAAAATTTTCTTCTTCCTCTTCCCTCCCCTGTGTCTTCTTCATGTGGCTGGGTTTCTCCTCTTGTGTGCTACATTCTGTTGAGAAAGAAGGAGGAAGAAAACTTTTAAACACAATTTTAAAATACCCAAGTGTCCCTTTTGCAAATTTACTTTTTTACCCTTCATTTTTCTTGTATCTTCTTTCTTTTTTTCATTCTTTTTGGACATAGAGGTCTCCTATTTGGGTAAAAAAGAATTATGAAATATATGGAATAAAATGGTCATCCTATTTGTGTAAAAAAATGACAATTTTACCCTTTGTAATAAAATTACCATTTTACCCTTTTTAGTTAAAATGATTGTTTTACCTATCTCTTGCTTTAGAATTTTGAGGGAAATTTCTTAAGAAAATTTTCTCCAATTTTCTTAAGTAAAATAGCAATCTTATTCCTTAGGAAAAATTACAATTTTACCCTTTATGTAAAATTACCATTTTGCCCCTAGTTAAAATTTGAATGTTTTGTCCCTTTTTCCCATTTTAAAATTTCCAAGGCAGTTTTAGTCAAATCTTTAGTCAAAAATCACAAAATTTTGACATATAAAACATCCCTGGAGATTTAAAAAAAAT
Organism: Senna siamea; assembly: GCA_031216115.1. Lineage (NCBI taxonomy): Eukaryota > Viridiplantae > Streptophyta > Magnoliopsida > Fabales > Fabaceae > Senna > Senna siamea. The sequence continues at coordinate 30,292,396 of CM062354.1, read as the reverse complement.
GCAGATATTACAAAAGTCACTTTGAAAGGCTTTTATTTTTTAGTCAAGTTGAAGTTTCACTTATACTTTAAACAATTTAAAAGCCTCAAATGCATATGATTTTGATTTTAGGAGGTATAACCAGATGTATTTGGAATAAGCATTTATGAAGGAGATATAATATCTATACTATCTTGAAGAAGTGACTGGAGCAAGACCCCATAAATCAAAGTATACTAGCTCTAGTGGTTTTATATAGATTGTAGATGAAATAGGAAAAGGAAGAGCATGTAATTTTCCCATATAATATGACTGACAAGAAAACTTAGATCCTTTATTCAATTCTGAAATGTTACAGAATTTTAATACAACCTTTACAATTAAAGAAGAAGGATGTCATAGTATACAATGCCAAATGCCAAATTGACTAGGAGATGTTTGAATTGTTGCTGCATGAACTGATAAAGTTGATGAAGTATTACTAAAGGATTGACAGGCTAGATGTTTAAGCTATCAAACACATAAAGCCCCTGATGAAGCCTACCCTTAAGTAGAGGAAGGTGATTGACCTAAGATTTAACACAGTAAGAATCAGGATGAAACTTAAAGTATACTTTATTATCTTTAGCGAATTTAGAAATACTTAGCAAATTTTTAGACACCTCAGGTACATGAAGAATTTGATTTAGTTTAAGGGTTTTAAAGGGTGTATACAATTCACAGTTTCCTATGTTAGCAATATTTAAACCTGTACCATTTGCTATGTGTACTAGCTCTTCACCCTCATATGGAGCTTTGAGTTGCAAGTTTGAGACGTTATTTCTCAGATGATTGGAAGCACCACTGTCTGCAAACCAAGCTTAATCTATAACTATTTCTGGTGTAGCTAAAAAAGCTTTAGCTGGTGTATTAGGAGTGAATGTCTTATTTTGGTTATGATTGAGTGCTTGGGTGAGTGTATTCAAAATATGGGATTGGTTAAAACGGTGATAATTGTAATATCTGTATTTGTCCTGATTTCATCTATGCTTTAAATTTATGAATTTGGCAATTTTATGTCTAAAGATTTTAATGAAATTAGCCTAAAGATCTCTAAGATGATGGAAGGGACTAAATTGAAAGAAAACGTTAGGGACTAAAGTGAAGGAAATAAAGTTTTCATAAAAGGACGAAATAGAATCATTACGCCTCTAAAATATATGAAAGTCATTATGACATTGGAAAATATCTGGGGGCAAAACGGATAATTTTAATCTAAGGATAAAATAGTAATTTCACCTAAGGATAAAATAATAATTTTACCATAAGAGTAAAATTATCACTTTACCTAGGAAATGATGATAAATTTTCTCAAGAATAATCCCCCAAATTTTCAAAATTGTTGGAAGCCAATAAAGGGTAAAATAGCTATTTGGGCTAAAAGGGCAAAATGATAATTTTACACTATGGGTAAAATTGTAATTTTACACCTTGGGGATAAAATTACCATTTTATCATAAAAATATTTATGAAATTTATATTGTATCATTTTTCAAAATTTTGAAGCAAAAATGAAGAGAAAAGGTGGAAAAAGTGAAGAATAAAGTAAAATTTTAAATAAGGGCAAAATGGTCTTTTTGCCATCCATTTTAAAGTGCACGTTTTATTCCTCCTTCCAACCAAAAAATAAAGCAAGGAGAAGAGTTTGCAGCATGAAACCAATGAAGAAGAAGGGAGAAGAAGGAAGTGAAGGAAAGGTGGAAACTTGCAAATAAATCCACTAATGCTAAGTTAAGGTAGCTTTACATTCTTATGCAATTTATTTCATGTTTTATGGTTGTTTTTAAGCTCTTGAATGTCATCCATAGCTGCCATGAACAGTACCAATTTCCTTTCTACATGCTTAAAATGTCAAAAATTCTATTGAGATTTTGTTAAAATGATGTATGGTTGCATATTTGAGTGTTGATTTAAAGCTTTGAAGTGTTTATGACAATTTTGAAATTTTAATTCCATTTCCATGAAAATCCCCTATGGTTGAATGATGATGATATGGTGTTTGGATGAACATGTTTTTGTTGGATTCATGACTTAATTGTGATGAGAATGAGATAAATGAAGAGATTAGATGGAAACCATGTTAACTCCTAAATCCTCTCGTGTTGGCCGTGACTATACTCTCTTGTGGAAAGGGAAATTTGTGCTGAAATTTGCCTATTTTTCCTAGTGTTATTTCAGCCAAAGATGAAAGGGGAAAGAAAGAATAATTTTGTAATGAAATAAAATGGTTTTCTTTCCCTTTCACCTTGACTGAGAGCATTGAAACACTTGGGAAGGAAATTTTGTTAAATTCACTAAATCTTGCCATTTAATATGTTAGTATCTTGGCCATGGGCAAATAAAAATTATACATTTTGATAAGAAAATGGATTTTCCTTAAACTTCTTTCCTTGGTCAAAATGGTATGTTGATAGGCAAGAAAAGGATGTAATTAAATTTGCATGGAAAATGTATCATTGTTAATTATGGCTAAATGAGAGAAATAGAGTTTCCATTTGATATTTAAACATTAATTTTCCTTTTTCCTTCACTTGGCCAAAGCTCCATGTTAATTAACAAGGGAAAACATTGTGAAAATCTTGCCAAAAATTTCCCTTAGTAAATTTGGCTAACAATAAAAAGAAAAAGAAAAAGAAAACTTGATATTTAAGTTATTCCATTTTCTCTACATTAAAATTTTTAACCAAAAACATAATGGTTTGCTTTGGAAAATTATTTACAAAGATGTTTTATAGATATTGGCCAGAGATATGCAAAAATGGAAATCCTTATGTTATTGGATTTCTTATTGAAAACTTCAAAATCATGTTATCCTAGTAATTAAAATGTACATTAAAGAATGGGGAAAATTGTTAAATATATACCTATAAGTATGTATGAAAGTAAAAATACTTTTAGGTATGTATAGATAGATAAAGAAAGAAATGGAATTATATGATAAAGAAAAAGGGGAAATATTCACCTTAGGACCCTAAATGTGAAAGGGCAAAATATGACATGAAAAGTTGTATAGAAATGGAAGGAAAATTATAGAATTACATTTATAAAAAGGGCTAGAGTAGAAATTGGGAAATTAAATTAAGAAATTATTATTTTTCCCTTATTTTCTTCTCTTGGCCGAGAATAATACCTTTATTTCTATGCAATTTGACCTTGAAATTGTTAAAAGGGTCATAAATTGTGAAGGTATAGTATTATAATAAGTTAAAGAAAAGGAGAGAGAAACATAGATAAAGAAAGGAAAACATAGAAATATAAGAAACAAAACTTAGAGGAAGTATTTCTGTTATATATTCTAGGATAGACAAGCTTGTAACCGAGTGACCAATTATCGGTATGGGACGGCTGGTGGGCATTCCATGGTTGTATCATAATTATGGATGGTTAAACATCCACTCATAATAAATATTTTGGAAAACACTATGATGGTTGCATATTCTAAGTTAGTGTGACCTAGATGACCAATAAGAAGGAGACATTTACTTAGAATTTGACATAATCATGAGTACAAGCTAAGTCACCCTAGATTATATATAATAGATAGCGTATTGGGAATAGGATCCACCAGTAAAGGGTGGTGATTCCATAGCAGCATGATCCACCTAGAAAGCAAAGAGGAAATGATCTACGTAGTAGTAGTGATCCTATGAGCTTAATTTTAACAGTTTTCCTTCAGGTATAAACATACAGTTACCTTTGGGCATAGATACACAGAAAGGTACTGGATCCACTAAGGGATGCCTCAGATAATAACAGCGACATAATTATCACATAGAGAATAAAATCATCTCATTCATGTAAGTAGTGGTACGTGGAGTAGTTCATTGGGTGACACTCCTGATACTCTTAAGTCTTTCTTTCTTAGAGAATTGGCTCTTAGCCACAGATTGTTTACAGTTTTTCTTATGACTGATATTTGTTTTCCTATGAATAATGAATAGTTTCCCTATATATCATTAATGTTCTACAAACATTTTACATAATCATGATACTGAAAAATGTATAAGGTGAATAGTCAGAATTGTCATAATACACTGTCATATAATGTAATCATATATGTAGACCATACACATTTAAGAGAATCATTTATTTAATCCCATAGAATGAAATATGAAATTTTTGATAAAGAATGTAGAACTGTTTTCAGTATCACTGCAGTGGTACATACCAGTGTTTTCAAAATAAATTAGAAATGTTTAGCTACTGAGAATTCATTTCTTATAAGTTATCCTGGTATGTATCAAATAACCAGGTATAATCTACAAACGAAGATAAGAGTAACATTAATCGAAAGATCAATTTGGCAAGAGGATGGGGGTTCTAGTAGTCTATGAAAAAATGATATAGGAATATTATTAAAAAGGGTTTGAGTGGCAGGATTGTTGCCTCCTTACCCTAAGAAATTGATTATATTTGTATAGCATTTTAAACAATAGTTGTATGGAAATAGATGAAGAAAGTTTAAATTTTTTTCATTGTGTTATTATTTTAATTTATGTAGTCTTCTGCTGTGTGCTATATGGATGTAATAATGAGTAAATAATCCCAAACCTAATTTAATTAATAAATGGAAAAAATTAAAATAAAATTTTACTCGGGTAACAACTAAGGACGAAAGTATAGATAACAGACCAGTTTTATAGCTAAATGGTTTATTATGAAAAATATTTCTAAAAACAAGCTATAGGATTGAGATGTTATAATAGCGGTTGATGGCAATATGTCTAAGTTTCCCACAAACTTGACATTGTGGTTTGTTACCTTACCATGTCCTTCTTCCACGTGATCTGTCTCTACCTTGATAGTTTCCTCATTGGTAATTTCCTCTTGCTATATTCCGATCTCTATATCCTCCTCTCTATGATGCATACTATTGATTGTGCTGGCAAGAGGTTCTTGAGCCTTGACCTCCACTTTTCTGAGCTACATTTGCTGAAACTGTATCAACAGTTTTCTTAACCCGTTCTATTCGTGCTTCTTGGGCAAGAAGGAGTGCTTCAACTTATGAGATATTGTATCCTTCTCTAGACATTAAAAGAGAGGTGATAAAAGATTCATATTCTTCGCCAAGACCATCTAACATAGTCTCTACATGATTATGCATTGTTATTGGCAAACCTATGGCACCGAGAGCATCCACTATCTTCTTGATCTTGAGAATATACTCAAACATAGTTAAACTTCCTTTCTTGCTATTTCTGAGCTCAGTATTGAGCTGTCTCTCGTGAGACTTGTTTGAGAAGCTAAAAGATCCTCTAATCTGCTCCAGATCTGATAGCTATAAGAGCATCCTACCATGAAACCATGGCATCACTTATGGATGCAAGAAGCCATGACGTCAAGAGTTGATCTTGACATTCCCACTGCAGATATTCTTCATTGTATTCTCCCTTTTCTAGGTCTTCACTTGTAGTAAAATGTGTTGGTATATATCTTTCTCCGAGTATGAACTTCTGGAGACTGTGTCCACTAATTGTTGCTATAGCCTGCATTCTCCATGCTAAAAAATTCTGATCATCGAGTTTGGAGGCTATGGGGTGTGTAAATGTTTAAAGGGCAAGTTTAATAGTCGTATCTATCATCTTGATTTATGTTGTACTGTTAGAAGGTTTTGGGATACTTTGTTGTGAGTCTTCCTGATTGTGTGTCTCCATCTTCTGTGAGAAAGATCACTACCACTCTGATACTATGATAATGAAAGAACGAGATGAACAATGAATTAGGAGAACTGATGATCTTTCCATATATGTTTACGTACACAGTGTAGCGTTCTTTATATAAGAATGATACAAACTAAGCTAAATTTCCAAACTGTAAGGTTAGTAGGCTAACTAACTCTTTCTCTCACTCTCAATATAGACTACTTTCTTGGCTAAACTTTTTAGAATTTCAAGAAAAAATAGGATAGTGAACGAAGAGGGAATTTTTTGAATTAAGTACTTCATTTGCATCCTCTTGGAAGACTTCAAACTCAATAGGTGCTTCAACATCATGAATTTGTACGCCCATTACTGACTTTTGAAATTTAGTCTTGTAAGTTTCTTCCCTTACACACACTAAATCACTATTACAAGCACGCTTTATTTTAAATGCCATAGAAGACTCCTTCTTGGCTACACTGCTAATTTCCTATTTTTTATGTGAAGCTTCAATTTCAAAATTATGGATTGATTTAATCTCATCCCATTCTTGATCATACACCTCTACAAGATAAAGTTTCACCATAGATTCCATTCTCCTTAATGATTCTTTGCAATCAAGCATCAAACCTTCCATTATGTTGAGTCGTTTATCCATTGCTTACTGTGTTTGCTGCATGTTAGTGACAACTTCTCGTCCTTCTCTCAGCGCTTCCTCTATCTGTGAAAAACAAGTTCCCTCCACCATCTCTCAATGAAAGCACTAATTGTTAACACTTAGGAATAGTGCTAACGTACAACCAATTCACGCAACCTTTCAGTAAGAAATGCAAAAAAAATAGTAAAAAAAATAAAATGTCTGAAGGAAACTCTCCCTATTCGAGTCAGAAGAACACTCCTTGATCACACCATACATTCATCATATGCTTCACTTCTCCTTCCTCCTTCCTATATCTATCTCCTCTTCCTTCCGTAACACTTGTAAGCACTTCTTCATATGTAAGAATATTCTGGCCATTTGGATTTGGACACCTCAGCATTCTGGTAACGTCTCGACTACTCATTACCTGCGTGCCTCTTTTGCATAGCAATTCCCACGTTGCTCTTATGCTCCTTCACTTGGTATTAGACTTGGACTTTGCATGCTTACTATATGATAATAGTTGGTCCATATTGGCTTGCTCTTCACTCATTTGCCATGGCCCAACTCCCTTCTTTTTTCATTCATGTCTCGTTCTCGATCTGCTGCCTCTATTTCATCCATGCCATGGCCTATCTGTCGTCGTTCTGTATCAAAATCAATGACAGATTTAGTAGTTTTAACTTTTCACGGGTGCTTTCATCCACGTACAGAGAGAGAGAGAGAGAGAGAAGAAGAAGAAGAAGAAGAAGAAGAATCTAGGCCACAAAGACAGGTTGCACTTGTGGCATATAAAAACATTTGTCTCTTTAAAAACTTTTGGCCACTTTTGTTTGTTGTTTGGTGTTGTCACTGCGGCTCCTAAGGAGGACTTGGTAGAGTTAATTATTGAGTGAAGTGAAAGACCTTGTGAAATGTGAAAAACTAGCGAAATTGTAGGCAAGTAGCAATACTGAGGTCAGTGGTGGTACATAACATAGGTACTATACTAAATACTAATACAGAATTATCAATGGTTTGATTGTGTTCATATTTGACTTTAATAGTATAGATTATTTATCTAACAAGAGCTTTCATAACGTCTTCAACTATGAACCATGCATTTATATCATTTAGCTTTTAGTTTTGTATCATACTTCCAAAATCTACACTGGAAAGCAACACAAAATGTATCCCTAGAACCCACAAAACCTTATCTTTTCAAGATTTGATGTGCTCTGCTCTAAAGGGATATGATCAACATATTACAAAATTACTGTTACTAAAATTCTTATATACAACATTTATGATGAGTTTCGAATTTTATTAAATTCATGCTAAGTGTTATTATATAATTTCTTTAATTATTGGTAATTGTCACTTCATGTGAAAATATTTAAAGCATACAAATAATTAATAAAAATATATATTTCATAACAAGTTGAGGTAGTAAGTAGGATGGATGGATGCATGCTTGACGCTGAGCTTTTTTGTTTTGTTTTTTTTTTTGTTTGTTGGAAATGTTGATAGGCAGGAATTTGGTCCTATATTTTAGTAAATGTTGGTAGTTGAGTATAATTTGCTTTAATAATATGAAATTTGAAGCTTTGCAATTGTCCAAAAATTAACTGTAAAGCATTTGTTGTTTTTTCTACTGCACCAAAAAAGTAAAATAATATGGGTTTAGGACTTCTGATTATTTTTACTTGTTTAGATATTATATGTTTTTTATAAAAGAAATTCAGTAGTGGTGAAATTTCAAAGCTCCTGATTGGAGGATTGATGTTTAAAGCTTTTGAACTTGAAAAGTGTGATGTTTAAAGCATAATTAGGGTTATACTTTACCTATTAACCTAAACATATAATCTCTCTTTATACTTGGTACACTTCAATTTTGATTAGATATATACTAATGGAAAGAATTCTCAAGCTTAACTTGGCTATGACCTTTGTGTGAATTTTGAAGTGAATATGATAAGTACCATTCTAGTTTTAACATGCAATATGTGATTAGAACTAGTTTTAAATTATTTTAATGTTATTATTGCTTGATGATGATTAGTAGCTCAGTTTATCAAGCAACTCAAAATATTGTATTGATTAATGTTATTACTCTATAATATGATAATATTCTCACAATTTTTTTTAACATTATTGCAGGTATATAAACTTTGCTTGAATGTGGGTGGTTTATTTTCTTTAATGGACTCTTGTTATTGGTTGTTTACAATGTATAAAGTTTTGTGATATAAGATGCTTGAAAGGAGATTTGGGATAATTTCTGTACTTATTTTGTTATTACATATAATGTTATTATTATCTGATATAATATATAATATTTTGTGTAAAAAAATATTATATTTTTTTAAAGAAATTTAATCTTGTATTTTGTGGCCCTTCAAAAGTGTTAAGAAATACTTCTTTGATTGCCGCATTTATAAAGCGCCAGCAAATGTATAAAATATAATAAATTTTAATATTTATAGTCCTTACAAAGTGTCGCAAATTAATAATAAAATAATAAAAATAAAACTATCTACAAATATAATGACTCTTTAGAGCGCTTCTTGAGTGTGATCAAATGAATGAATTTGGAAGCACTTACAATCTTTTTTCTTTAAAGTGTCCCGAAATTAATGTTGATACCTTTTTTTTCTGGTGTTTCACAAAATGTCACAAAATGAATTTATTACCGCTTTAACTGTCACAAAATAATATAATAAATATTGTTAAATATTAAATATTTAGTAATGATAGTTTGTGAAACCATTAATTAAAAGATAACATAATTATTATAATATAGATATATATTATTGCAACAAAATTATTGTAACTATAACTTAATTATTTAAATTAAAGTTATAGTAACAATAATATTAAAACATACTTTAACAACGGATAAAACCGCCACTAAAAACACCAAGCAGGAGCCACCTGTAAACGCCAAGCAGAAGATCCAAAATCGTTAATCACCTAGTCTTACTTATATGCATGCGTAGGATTCCATTGCTTTGTTGTATGTCTGAAATCTTATCCTCATCTTTAATATCCACGTGACATATATTTTAAATTAATTAATAATATAATCTAATAAAATACATATTTTTTAAATTCGATCCTTAAAATATAAAATATCTCAATTTAATTTTTAAAAAATTAACAATTAATTAATTTAGTTTTTCATTTAATAAAATAGATAAAAATTTAATTGGTACATTGATTAAGACTTAAGCAACATGTTAGTTAATTTTTTATCATTCCCAATAATTTATAAAAGATTAATCTTTTAATAACTAAATTAATAAAAAAATTATTTTTTTAAAGATTAAATTAAAATTTTTCAATTTTTAAAAACCAAAGTAAATGCGTATATTTGAAAAATTAAATAATTAATTTTTCAAAAATATTATGATTTTTAAAGCATCTTTTAGTGTTGAAAGAAATTGAAAAAAAAGCTTATAAATTGTGGATCAATTGGCAACGCAGACTGAGTATGTGGGAAGAGTCTCATGTTTGATCCATACATAACACACTTATAGAGAGGGGTGAAGAGTTTTAATTATGACTAAGCCTCAAACCGGATTAGCAGATCCTTGATAATAAGGTCTGGATAGCAATGGTGCAAACTAAAAAAAAATTGAAAAAAAAATTTCCTTACAAATATAGATTTTTAAATTTGAGTAAATTATATATCAATATTTTTCTGAAATTTATTAAAATTATACTTAAAATTTTTTAGTTTAAAATAATACATTTATCTCTCTTTTAACTTATTTTTTATCAATAAAAAATGTATGCAAAATAAAACTCTGATTTTATTTTTAATATAACACTAAGTATAATTAAATTTAAACTAAAGTAATAAAAAATTATTAGTGTTAACAATTAAAAAATTGAATAATTTTATTATTTTAAAATTAAGACATATAATTAATATAATATGTTAATTTTATGAAAAGTTAAATTAAAAATGTATTTAATTTATATAATATTGTTTCAAACTTTAAACGCATCCAGCACAATTTTTAAAATTATAAAATATAATTTTATTATGAATTAAAATTAAATTATAATTTTTTAAAAAAATAAATAAATTACCTAACAAACATAATGATAACCTATGATATTGGATACTATGTACTAGGTTTACGGTGAGCTGAAACCTTATCCTTCTTTTCATATATACACGTGAAACATATTAGATAAATTTAAAAAGTATTTTTGTACAAATATTTTTCAGTTATTCCCATTAGTCACTAATATAAATTTGTGGCCTATTTCTGAGCTAACAAAGCTCCATGGCAGTATAGTAGTTTTTTGTGGGACGCTGCTGGGCGTTTTAGCAGCAGTTTTTTCTGTTGCTAAAGTTTTTTGCAACAAATATTATTGTTACTATAACTTTTCTTAAATTAATTATTTAAACAAAATTTATAGCAACAATAATATTCGTTGCAATAATATTAAAACACACTTTAGCGACGGATAAAATCGCCGCTAAAAAGACCAGCAGGCACCCACCACAGAGGCGCCCAGCAGGGGATCCAAAAGCGTTTTTTGTGGCCGAAAAACATATGAATATTATTCACACCAAAAACAGAACCGCATCCAAACATGACAAACTAAACACTAAACAAAATTTCCAATGCACACTAACCAATCCCTATTGGACTAGAGAGTGCATGAGCTTCAACAATCTTGGCTAGAGCAAGAGCAGTACTGTACAAACTTCCTTTGAGGAGACCAAATATCATCCATTTCCAGTCAAAAGCATGTGGGTCCTTGTTGATTGCACACTTGTTTTTTCATATTTCTTGACACGTCCCATCCACTGCCTGCTCCTTTAAAAATCACCTTGAAAAACAAGTTGCTGCCACCAACACCTCTTCATCAGAAAGCACCCCATATCTCCACTCTTCAATCCTATGTGTATTCATTTCATCAACCTCATATTCTCTTCGACTCATCACAATTCAATAACAGATGTTCTATACTTTCAGCTTCCTTCTGACATATGGGACAGACTGGGTCCATAACACATGCATTTTCTCTTATAAAGAGAGGCCCTTGTAGGTTCATACTCTCCACATCGAGTGTTTCACCTTAGGCACTATCTTCAGACCCCAAATCAATTTCCACAAAACTGCTGGGACGCCATATGATGTTAAGGAAAATATATGAAAAGTTAATTATTTTAAATGTTTAACATTGAAAAAATAACTTAAATTTTTATATTTACAAAGGTTAAAATATATAAAATTGTTTTGAACTCTAAATGATGTATAAATAATCTCTTTCAATTATAAAATTAACTTAAAACTTTCTTAAATTCACAATTTGTCCAAAAAAACACTTTTCTTAATTTTAGATTCAAAACCTTTGTAGACACGTAAAACTATTTTAAGTTATTTATTTGAACAAGGCATAAATTTTAAAAGATTTTGTTCAAAAGGCCTAAACTTTAATTAAATTTTTTATATTTTGATATGACTTAATTTTGTTAATGTATTATTATTTTATTAAGATTTTGAATAAAAAAATTAGTTAAATTTTTTTTTGTATAAATTATAAAATTCAAAAGAATTTTAAATTAATTTTTATAAATGAAAAAAGTATTCTACACATGGACCTCTAATTTAGACGACTTTTATACATTTTAACTATTTTTAAATTATGTAAGTTTTTTTTCCTACCCCAATCATGTCTATAATTAATATTTTTGTCCTCTTTAAATGTTTAACATTAAAAAAGAGTTTTTAATTTTGATATTTAAAAATTATTTAAAGTTTTGTTTCCTTTCCCAATCATGTCTATAAATTGATGCCCTTGGTTCTCAATTACTCACACCAAAAACCAAACAAAACAAACAAATTAAATCCTTCCACAGCAACCAAAACAATGAAGACCACTCCATTATCACTTGCCTCCCTCTTGTTCCTTGTCTTTGCCTTCACCACCACTACCACCGCTGAGATAGTGCTCGACTCAGACGGTGATTTTCTCAGAAACGGCGGCACATACGAGCTGGTGCCACAGCCACCCATCGGCGCTGGTATGATTAATGTCGAAGCAATATGGTACGGCTTGGAACCCCACGTTTGCTCACTCGCCGTCGTTCAAGCGAAACCCTATACTGTTCCTGGATTGCCTGTGACCTTTACAGCTCGTGTAAAACCCACTTACATCACAACGGAGACTCAAATATTTATATCATTCGCTGACATACCAGACAAGAAATGCACCAACAATTCCGACTGGGTCGTCGATACATCTGTGTCTAGTAACCTTCTTTGGCCTGTGATGATTGGTGATAAGGATAATCCTGTGGGTTCCTTGTTCTATATCAGGCCCTCTGATTCTCCTAAGAACTACATACTTATCTTCTGTCCTAGTCCTGTTCTTGAGTGTTTCAACGTCGGAGTCGAAAGCGACGAGTTGGGCAACAAGCGTCTTGTTGTCACGAATGGAAGTCCTCTAGTGTTCCAGTTCAGTAAGGTTGGCGAGGGCAGCTTTGGCTCTGAGTCTCATATATCCATGGTGATGTGATAATAATAATAAATAAATAAGTGTGTGACACTAGTGGCATGTATCTTCTACAAAATAATAAAAAGTAAATGCAGTACTTTTGTTTGTTTGTACTGCTTTTAAGTGAAGTAGGAGTGACTTGCTATAATGAATGAATTTTTTTTATTTTTTTATCCTAACTTAAAACTAACGTCACCTTTTAATATAAAAATAAGAGATTTTACTTAATATTATTAGATAACTTAATAAATAAATTAGAGAGATACGCAACTTTACCTAAAATGTAGATAGGTTTACCAGTCTTTTTGTACAAAATGATAACCTATGATATTGTATATTCTATGTATTAAGTCTACACTCCTTTGTGGTAGGTATGAAACATTATCCTTATTTTTATATATACACGTGATACACATGTTAAATAATTTAGAGTATATTAATAATTTAATCTAAAATATGTATATTTTAAATATTTTAATTTGATTACCATCCTTCAACTAAAAAAATAGATAAAAATTTAATTACTTTAAATGTTTACCATAAAAAAATTATTTTTAAAATTTTTATATTTATTAAAGTTAAAATATATATAATTTTTTTAATTATAAATTATATACAAATAATCTCTCTCAATTATAAAAATTAAATTATAATCTTCTCAAGTTCACAATTTGTCCAAAACAAATTATTTTTTTAATTTTTTCATTCAAAATCCTAAGAGTAGACGTCAAAATATTTAAGTGATTTTTTTGGCACAAAATATAAAGTTTAGGAGATTTTGTGTAAAAGACCTAAACTTGTAATAAAATTTTATGTATTTTATTATGATTTAATTTTGCTAATATATTATATTTTTGTCAGAGTTTTAGATAAAAAAATTGACTGATAAATTTGGCACAAATTATGAAATTTGAAAAAATTTTAAGTCAAATTTTATACTTCAAAAAGTTTTTTGCACATAGACTTATAATTTAGATGGATTATCTACATTTTCGTCTTTTAACCATTCAGTTAAATATATATATATATATATATATATATATATATATATATATATCAATTCACTCGTTCATTTCTCTCCCTTATTAAGTGTAAAAATGCCATATTTATTTGTAAAAGGATAAGGATGAAGCAAAAAAGTGGACCCCGGGGTAAGTATGTAAAAGAAATATTTAATTAATATATTGTCCACAGCACTAAAAATGTTTAATAACATTTTTTAAATAAGTAATTTTTAAAAAAATTTTAAAACATAATTATGAGTTAAAATTAAATAATATAATTTTTTAAAAAAATTAAATTACCGAACAAAACTTAAATGTATTATTGAAAGACCAATTCTAATCAATTTAATTTTTCAATTTATAAAATAGATTAAGAAAAACAAATTGGTACGGCACATACTCCTGGATTCCGTGTGACCATCCCAAATTACATCACAACAGACACTCAAATGTTTATATCATTCGCTCACATACCAGATAACAAATGCACCAACAATTCCGACTGGGTCGTTCGACCACCTGCATGCGTCTGACAAAGAGAGTAACCTTATTAGGCGTGTGATGATTGGTGATAATGGTAATCCTGTGGGTGCCTTGTTCTATGTCTGGCCCTATGATCCTCGCTGGAAAACCTACAGGCTTGTCTTCTGTCCTAGTCCTAATCGTGTGTGTTCCAACATCGGAGTTGAAAGAGACAGCTTGGGCCGCAATAATACTCTTGTTGTCACGGATAATGGAAGGCCTCTAGTGTTGCAGTTTGGTAAGGTTAAGAAGGGCAGCTTTCCCTCTGAGTCTCACATATCCATGGTGGTGTGATTGCAAGACTAAACCTAGATGCATGCGTGCTTGTTTGTTTAGTTTGCTTTCCTAGATGGTTGTGATGATGATGATAATGATGATGATGATGATGATGATAATAAATGTGTGACAATATTTGCATGTATCTTCTTGTAAGAAATAATAAAAAAATAAATGCAATAACTTCTGTTTGTTTGTACTGCTTCTAAAAGTATGGATAAAAAGGAAAATCATTAAGTATTTAATTCATTCAAGTTTAATTAGTTTCTATTAGTATAATTGTTTTTTCTCTAACTTTAAAAAAATTTATTATTTTTTAACTTTAAAAGATCTAAAGTCCTCTAAGTAGCTGTCAAGTCAAGTAGAAATTACATACTATAATTAATGAATTAGAGCCGAAGCGTATGAACGTTGTGTGTGGCAATTCTACCTAAAACATAATTTACGACATTTTTTATTTTCAACCAAGATCTACATGTCTAGATTCGAATTTGGCATGCCAGTTAAAGATATATAATGGCTAGAATGTGAGAAGTGTAAAATTTGGATTTTTTTGACCGGAAAGTGAAAGTATAGGAATTATAAGAATAATTTAATTATTCTTTTATTCTTTTAAACTAAAAATGTTGGCTAAAATTAATTGTGAGTTGTGACCACACTCACTCCAGCTGGCATATACTTTCTTTATTTTTATTTATTTATTTTGTCGTTTTGCCAAATTGACACGGTTTTTGTTTTCTCAAAACATATTTTTGGATTCATAGCAAAGACAAGTATCTGAGAATCTTTAGATTATTTTAAAATTTGCATAAAATACATTAATTGATTACAATGCACATAAAATACTGGACTTTCTATATGATAGAACATGATTGATATAAAGATGGGTGGTCCCTGCCATAGTTAGACACACAAAAGCAAAATGTACCAAAAGTATATTTTTCTGGTCACTCTATATTATATATATGAACGAACCACATTGTTTGATTGATGATGTTGGAAAAAGACTTCTCAGTTGGAAATTAATGTGAGTTGTTTTTGTTCTTCATGAACAACAACAAAAATGGTTGATTTTATAGATATGCTTCCTTTCTATTATCCAATGTGACGCAGCGAATATAAAGAACCATTGCTATTGAAATCCACATAATTTCTCAATAATTCATTTATAAGTCTTCATCGCGTCAACTATAATAAAATAAAAGATAAGTAATTCGTCGTTAAAAAAAAGTTTAAATATAGCTAGTTCTCCTAATTCAAAATTAGACAATTTGATATTTTTATTTTTATATCCAAAATTTAGTATCAAATTTGACGATATGTTAATGTTAATCAAATTATGATTTATTAGCATAGAACTATTAATTCATACTCATATTTAGTATTTATTTCACTTATTTGTTAAATTAGACATTAAATTCTAGATGAAAATATGATAAACAAGATAATATAATTAGACTTTTCACAAAATAAGTGATCAAATTAAAATTTTTATAAAATTAATGAAAATAAAAATCCAATTAAACCTTCAAAAAAATAATTAAAAATAAGAAAATAACTAAAATAACACATAAAATTTTTTTTATACAAAAATTATTTATTGAAAATAATTATACTCAAGATATTATTGAACATTAAACATAATATTTGTCTCAGTACATTAAATCTAATAATTATTATATTATAAGTAATTAATCTCTTCTTTTAAACTTAATTTTTATTAATTTGTATCTCATAACATATATATCAAATAATGTGGTGTTTGAATATTTAATGTCATTAATTAATGGCCGTCCAATTATCTCTAGAATATTAATTATAGTAAGACGCATTATTTAATGCTTGAAAAGGTTGCTAAATTATTAATTTGTCGCGTGCGAATTGTGGCTACTAGAAATTCAAATTGTGGTGGGCCAAAGAGGGTGACGCGTACGAATACTTTAGGTACCAAGTCATGCATTTGGATCAAAGAGGGTGACACGTACAGATTTTCTAAAGTAAAAAAAAAAAAAAAAATCTCATTGATAGAAATTTATTCAGATCAATTTTTTTCTTTTTTTTTTATTTTAAAAATTTCATGATTAAAAACCCCCTCATTACCTTAGAACATTGTATAATTTATACCTATTAACTTTAAGAGTTGGCAAATTTTTGTGTAAAAAATTTTTAGTAAGTTCAATATATAGTACTCCATTATTAATATTTTTATCCAAACACTTATCCAAATTCAATATTTGTATTAAATTATATAAAAGTTTGTTTATTATTATTTATATTATAATGATTTTAATATATCTTAAAAAATTTCTTTAAAAAAAACATTTATTTATATAATATTGCATATATTAAAAGTTTAAGGTACGTAATTATAATAATTAACAAAATTTCTTTATTGTTAGGGTTTTGTAACAACTTAAATTTTTAATAGAGTTTTCAACTTGATACAATTTTATATTTCTTTATTATTAGGTTTTTGTAATAACAATAAAATATTTAAATTTTATTAAAATAATCAATCATGAAAATAATAAAATATATAAATTACACACATTAATTTTTTATTAAAACATTTTATAATAAAAGTATAACCAAATTTTTAAAAAGAAGCATAGGACAAGACATGTAGTTTTAACAAGACAAATAATTTTTTTAAAAAAATATGCAGATTCTTTGTTATCAAAAAATAAATAGTATTATTTATATTATTATATTTGATTTTAAAGTCTTTTCATTATTATTTTTAAAATAATATATTATATTAATGGGTTTAATTTTTACTAAAGCGTATGTTAATTTTTTTAATTTTTTTAAATATAAGAAAGAAGTTAAACAACTTCTTAATTTCTTGTAATTTTTTTCCTAAAAACTTTTCATACTATAACTCATAACTTTTCAATATATTTGTTTTATAAATAATATAGTTGGAGAGAACAAAAGAATGTAAAGTTCAAAATTAAAAATGTAGTATAAATTAATTAATTAATAAAATAAATTAAAATAAATATAAAGATAATATATGAAAATTTTAATTATGTGTCAAAAATTAAAATTTAACTATGTCCCTTATTAGTATAAAATATAATAAAAATTATTATTTTTATTTAAAATTTAAAAAATTTAAAAAATTATCAAGTACTGTAAAAGTGACGAAGCCTGTCTGTAAATAATGCAGAGGAAAGGACAAAAACGTCTTGCTCGTGATTTCAACTTAACAACTACAGATTGGATGGCAAGTATGCGGCTACCATTTATCTGTGATTTTAAAATTTTTTAATTCAGTTGAGCCCAATTAAAAAATTTTTAAATTATAGAATTTAATTATAATTTTTAAATTATAAAATATAATTTAAGACTATAATTGAATTGACCCAAAGTAAAATATAAAAAAATATTAATGAAAATTAAGCAAAACTTTATAAAGTAATTATAGGATTTTATTTATTTTGAAATGATATTTTGTAAAAGGAGGTTTTTAAAAAGTGTTACGAGTAATATTGAGTGTGTGGCCATAAATACTTATAGTTAATTTTGAGTTTAGTTATTTTTTTAATAATTAAAAGATTACTTATACAACCATTAAAAGACAACTTTATTTTTTAAAAAAATTAAAAATATATAGTACAATCATGTTCTTCAAAAAATAAAATTTAAAATCAAGTTTTTAAATTACTATTTCATATAAAATATAATAAAGTAATTAGTTTATAAAAATATGAAAAACAAATAGGAGATATATATAAAAAATAAAATATAATTTATATTTGGTAATATGAATAAATTGATTTAAATTAAATAAATTTGTAATGTTTAGATTGTATATAATTAGCATATGTCATCAAAATTATAACAAAAATTTAGACCATATAAATAATTGTATGAAACTATAAAGATCATATAAATAATTTAACATTTATTTTAGGTTAATTATATTTATTATTAGATCACAAAATAATAAAATTTATAGTTAATAAGTTAATAGGGAATTAAATTTAACTCTTAATTAATGAATTATGGTCATCTATAATCCATTTAAAAAATAAATAGTTATGTGAGTCATTAATGACCTACCCACATTTGACACAACCCACCCATTTTGCCACCAAGTTCAAAGATGCCATATTTATTTGTAAAAGGATAAGGATTAAGTAAAAATGTGGCCCCATGATAAAGGGAAGTATATAAAAGAAATATTTACTATTAGAAATTTGGCATGAATAAAAGTGTATATATTTTTTTAATTTTTGAAATATAATATAAAATAAGTAAATAAATGCACTTGTAACCTCTTAACTTTGACTTAGATTTTATTTTTGTCTTTTTAATTTGATTGATTTAATTTAGTTCTTTAAATTTAAAATATCAATCAATTTTTTTTTAATCCCTAGCGACATTAATTACTTAACAAAAAATGATGAGTTATATAGTCAATTTTAATACATCTATGTTATATTATCATCAATTTTGTTAATTTATTAATATTACATGTAAAAAATTAACAAATTCCAAAATTTAAACTCTCAATTTAAAATTAAGTTCTTATCAAACTTAAATTTAAATGTTGTATTATATCCAACTTTGTTATTTTTTATTTACATGTAAAATTAATATAGTGATAATTTTGGTAATAGCATGACGTAAAAATATTAAAACTGTTTCAAACTCAATATTTTTCATTCAGTAAATTAACTAAGTTAGAAATTAAAAAAATTTTGATTGATTTTTTGAAGTCAATTAAAGAACTAAAGTGAAACTAATCAAACTTTAAAGGACAAAAATGAAACCTAAATCAATGTTATGGGATTAAAAGTATACTATTTTGTCCATTAAATAATATATAATTAGTAAATTTCCATTATTCTATTTTAACTTATCTTTCTTTTTACTTTCTCATTTTTTCTTCTTTTTATATCATATATTTTATTTTATATAATATATAATTTCAGAGATCAATGATTAAAAAATTTCAAAGTCATTATAATATACTAGAGGTTTTGCATATAAAAATATATATGTCATTTTTATTTAATTTTTAAAATATAATATAAAATAATATTTGTTAAATTTTAAAATAATAAATTAAATAATAAGAGAAGTTAATTAATAATTCACTATCTTTAATTTCTCCCTCCTCTTATTTCTTTTCATATTGCATATTTTATTTTAAATTTTATATTATATAATATATAATTTATTAGACTACTAATTAAAAGATCTCAAAATTATTATAATCTATATATATATATATATATATATATATATATATGTTGTCAATAATACAAAAAGAAGTGCAGTTTCATTAAACATGAAATGGAGGTTAGTCCAATTTAATTTTTAAATTTTTAACATTAAAAAATAAATCTTTTAAATTTTTATATTTGTAAGTGATTTAAAGTTTTTTTTTTAACATTTTTCAATCATCTCTATAATTTGATGTCCTCAGCTCTCATTTACTCGCACCAAGAACCAAACAAAAAGCAGCAAATTAACATTCCATAGCAAACAAAACAATGAAGACAACTCTATTTTTATGTCAGGGAAAGTAATTAAAAGAAATATTAACTATATTGTCGGCAATACTAAAAAAAAACGTTTAATAGCATTTTTCAAATATTTTTGTAAGCAAATAATTTTTATTTAAATTTTAAAATATAATTTTATTATAAATTAAAATTATATTATATTTTTTAAAAAAATTAAATTACCTAAAAAAACAAGATGATAACCTTTGATATTGGATATTATGTACTAACTTTACACTTTTTTATGGTAGGTCCAAAACCTTATCCTTATTTTTATATATACACTTAGACACATATTTTAAATAAATTAAAGTACATTAATAATTTAAAAATATTACTTTGGTCCTTCAATTAATATAATAGATGAAAATTTAATTATTTTAAATGTTCAACATTAAAAAATTAACTTTGAAATTTTTAATGTTTATAACTTAATTTTGATATGGCTTAATTTTGTTAACGCATCATTATTTTTGTTATAATTTTAGATGAAAAAGTTCAATGATGAATTTTGCACAAATTATAATATTTAAAGGAATTTTAAGTCAATTTTTTTAAAAAAATTTTCTGTATATGGACCTATAATTTAGAAGGTTTATCCACATTTTAACCATTTATAAATTATGTAAAGTTTTTTTAACCTTTCCCAATCTTGTCTATAAATTGATGCCCTCGGCTCTCATTTACTAACACCAAAAACCAAACAAAATTAAGTCCTTCCACAGCAACCAAAACAATGAAGACCACTCCATTATCGCTCGCATGCCTCCTGTTCCTTGCCTTTGCCTTCACTACCACCACCGCTGAGATCGTGTTTGACTCAGACGGTGATTTTCTGCTTAACGGCGGCACATACAATCTGTTGCCAGTGCCATCTGGCGATGGTTTTATTAATACCGCTGCCATAAGGCACGGAGAAAGCGAAGCTTGCTCACTCGCTGTCGTTCAAGGAAAACCCGATACTCCTGGATTGCCTGTGACCATTACAGCTCTTGTAAGACCCACTTTCATCACAACAAACTATCAATTATTTATATCATTCGCTTACCTACCACCCAACGTATGCACCAAAAATTCCAACTGGATCATCCAAAGGTCTCAATCTGACTCTGTGGATAACCGCATGCCTGTGATGCTTGGTGATAATGAAAATCCTGTGGGTTCCTTGTTCTATATCAAGCTCTATGATTCTACCAAGAAACACTACAAGCTTGTCTTCTGTCGTAGTCCTCGTCATGTGTGTTCCAACATTGGACTCCGAACAGATGAAAATGGCAACAGACGTCTTGTTGTCACGAATGGAGAGCCTCTAGTGTTGCAGTTTGGTAAGGTTGAGGAGGGCAGCTTTCCCTCTGAGTCTCACATAGCCATGGTGGTGTGATTCATCTGAAAGGAAGAAAGACTAAACCTAGCATGCATGCGTGCTTGTTGTTTAGTTTGCTTTCCAGGATGGTTACGATGATAATAATAAATAAGAAAGAGACAGTAGTCGCATGTATCTTTTTGTTGTACGATGATAATAATAAATAAGACGTCTTTTTGTGTATTTCTGTTTGTTTGTATTGCTTCTAAAAGCACAGAACTGCAAGGCTAATTCACTGTCAGGTAAGAATTACATACTATAGTTAATGAATTAGAGCTGACACGGACGAACGCTATTAGTAGCAATCCTACCCTAAAACGTAATTTACGACATTTTTTATTTTCAACCAAAATCTATCTATCTAGATTTGAATTTGACATGCCAACTAATGATATATAATGGCGAGAATGTGAGAAGTGTAAAATTTGGATTGTTTTTACCACAAAGTGACAATTTCATTTATTATAAAAGAGAGTATGATAAGAGAAATTTTATTTTTTCTATGCATAACATCAGTGTCATGTGACTCCAACGTTGTAGTCGGGAAAAATACAATTTATCGTCATGATTACGAAATTGTCACTCTAGAGAGTAAAATTTGGTCTTGTATGCAAAATTCATTTCCAAAAGTTTATAAAATAAGAGTGATTGGAAAGAGATGGAATGTATTTTATTGATCTTTTAAACTGATAAAAAGAGATGAAGTTTGTAAAATAAGAGTGATTAAAAAAAATCACTAACACTTATAAGACACACTGCTAATTTTATTTTATTTTTATCTCTTCCATGTTTCAAAACTTTTATCTCTCTCTTGTTTGATGGAATGATTTTTCAAGGGTGACAATAAGCATGCATCATGGACCATTTAACTATCTCCTCGTTTGGGATTGAAGGTGAAGAATCCACGCTTCACAAAATTAATGCTACGTACTGGTCCTGCATATGTGGGACTGAAGTTTAGTAATTAATTCAGAGGTTAGATCAATGACTCAATGAACTAGAATCTTTATTATTTTAATAATTGATCTAAATTTAAAAATTATGATGTAAATGATGTTTTGTCATGTGATAAAATTAATATTACAATTTAAAACTCGCAATGCCAATGTCTTTTATTGATGATACACCACATCGATAAATCTAATATTGCTATCAATAATAATAATAATAATATATCAATTTATTATAATCTAATAAATACATATCAATTTTTTATAAGATTTATATAAAAAAGAGGAAAAAATAAATAATAATATAAAAATAAATTAAACATATGAAATGAAATGTAACTCATATTAATATGAGTAAATTGATTTAAACTATATATATTCATAACATTAAAATTATATATAATTAATATATCATCAAAATATATAGTAAAATGGTGATAAAAAGTTAATTTTATAGACACTAAATTTAAAATTTATTAAACTATAAAAATTCAATTACGATCAAATGTTGGCTAAAAGTAATTATGATCACACTGACTCCAGCTGGCATATACTTTCTTTATTTTTATTTATTTATTTTGTCATTTTTCCAAGTTGACACGGTTTTTTTTCTCAAAACACATTTTTGGATTCATAGCAGGGAAAAGTATTTGAGAGTCTTTTGATTATTTTAAAATTTGCATTAAATGCATTATTTTATTACTATGCACATAAAATACTGGACTTTCTATATGATAGAACATGATTGATATAAAGATGGGTGGTCCCTGCCATAGTTAGACACACAAAAGCAAAATGTACCAAAAGTATCATTTTGTGGTCACTATATGCGTGAACGAACTACAGTGTTTGATGGTATGTGCTGATTATTGATGATGGAAAAAGACTTCTCAATTAGAAATTAATTAATGCGAGTTGTTTTTGTTCTTTATCAGTAACAACAAAAATGGTTGATTTTATAGATATGCTTCCTTTCTATTATCCAATGTAACGCGGCGAATATAAAGAACCATTGATGTTGAATTGATTAGAGCAAGACACATTATTTAATGCTTGAATTATTAATTGGTCACGTGGACGTGGCTACTAGAAATTCAAATTGTTATAGAGTAGAAATAAGAGATAATTGTCTTTCAAGAGTAACACCCAAGTCATTTGGGATTGAAGGTGAAGAATCCACGCTCCACAAAGTTAATGCTACAGGTCCTACATGTGTGGGTGGAGACTGAAGTTTAAATTTCATTTTTAGAAAAAAAAATAGAAAATAATAATAATAATTGTTTAAACAAATAAACTAGAGACTTAACATATATTTAGCTTTTTTATTAGTAAGAAAATGAAATATTTGTGTATTTCATAAAAATAGCATCAAAAGGGAGAAGTATTTATTGAAAAAGAAGTTAAGAAAACAAGGCTAAATTATAAAATAAAAAAAAAAGACCCTCATTACCTTGAAAAATTGTATAATTTATTCTCGTTAACTTTAAAAGTTTACAATTTTTTTTAAAAAACTTTTAGTTCGTACAATATATAGTGCTCCTTTATTAATATTTTTATCCAAACACTTATCCAAATTTAAGAGAATCAACTTGCATAAAATTAAATGTTTATTTGCATAAAAATTAGTTTGAAGAGTTTTTTTAATAAAAAAATTTGAAGTTAAGGGATAAATTACACAAGTTTAGTAACAGTTTTTGACAAAAAAAAGTTAAAGAATATATATGTTGCATAAAATTAAAGGTTTGAAAGAGTCTTTTGTCAACTTTTAAAGCTAAGGAGATAAGTTGCCAAATGCTTTAAGAAATTTTTAATTTGAAAATCTAACCAACAATTATTTCATTTTTCATATCTCTACACACAGCCCTTTACTAATATCATTCTCTCATTTACGTAACAACTTATGCACAAAATTTTTCAATTGGGTTGTCTTGAACTCAAAATATGTAAGAGACCCACTACAAAAAAACTTGTAATCTAACAATTTTTTTTTTGTTTTAGTGACGATTCATTGAATCACAGTTAAAGTGTTAGTCGCGAAGAATTTAACGACAATTTTAACTAACTATTGAAATAGTTGTGACAATTTTCTTTTTTGCGATAGTGTCTAATTGTCACAAATTTAAAAAAAAATTTAATGACGGTTAATGGAGAATCGTGACAAAATTTAAAATTTAGCCCAGTCTTGCTATCAGATTTTTAAATTGTAGCAACAGTTTGTCTAACCGTTGCTAAATTTGGTCAACTTTATTTATTTACTTTTATTCAAAAAATTTTTAATACTTCTAAATTAAGCTAAATAACATTTTATATCATAAATAATCTAAAAGAATCAAATTCATAACATAATTAACTATTAAAAGTTATCATAAATAATAACATTTGAAATATACATATCTACTTCTTAATGTTCTTAATTAAAGTTAATAGTAACACTTGCAACTTAGTCTTTAAATATTTTCAATTACATTTTATCATCTAAAACTCTTGGTTATTGTCAATTTCTCTTATCACTAGATGCTGGAGAGTCTTAGGCAACTCTAGCTGATCTATGTCTATTTCCTTGATTTAGTGCCTGAAACACAATTTGAAATATTGTTGTTAATATATAAAATACTTTAATTAAAAAATAAACTTAAATTTACCTATTGAACATTGAAACTAGCAAATTCAGGTGGTAATTCTCCCTAGACTCGCTGAAGTAAGAATGTCCTTGCTGCATCCCTCATTCAATCCCTTTCTTCCATTTCATAGTGTAGTCTTACCACTTCACTCTGTAACTCTGTATATGATGGATAAGATGAATTAATCGTACCATATGAGTAAGATGAATCCAAAGACTTGGGATGGACATGAATCTTGTAATATCTATAATTTTAAAACCTTCAGGGACATTTTAATTTTTGAAATTTAGCAATTTTTAACTAAAGACTTGACTAAAACTACCTTTGAAATTCGAAAATGGGAAAAAGGGACTAAATTGAAAAAAAAATTAAGGACTAAAGTAAAAAGAATAAAAGTTTCATAAAATGACGAAATATAATCATTACGTCTTCAAAATATCTCCCGCATTTATGACATGTCGTTATTATGCCGAAAAAATATCTTAGAGCATTTATGACGAGTAATGATTGTGGTTGAAAAACATCTTAAAGGCAAAACAGTCAAATTTCACTCAAGAAAAAAATAGTAATTTCTCCCAAATAGTAAAATAGTAATTTTACCTATAGGGTATGATTGCCATTTTACTTAGAAAAATTAACAATAAATTCCCTCAAGAAATTTTCTTGAAAATTTTGAAGCAAGGAAGGGGTAAAATAGTCATTTTTTCTAAAAAGGATAAAATGGTAATTTTATTTTAAAGGTTAAATTGTCATGTTTTCACATAAATAGGATGTTTATTTTACTTTATAAATTTTATTTACCCCAATAAGAGGCTTCCTTATCTTGAAAAGAATGAAAAAAGACAAGAAAAAGGAAGGGTAAAAAGGTAACACTTGCAACTTAGTCTTTAAATATTTCTAATTACATTTTATCATCTAAAACTCATGGTTGTTGTCAATTTCTCTTATCACTAGATGCTTGAGAGTCTTGGGCAACTCTAGTTGATCCATGTCTACTTCCTTGATCTAGTTCTTGAAACACAATTTGAAATATTATTGTTAATATATAAAATACTTTAATTAAGAAACAAACTTAAATTTACCTATTGAACATTGAAGCTAGCAAATTAAGATGGTAATTCTCCCTAGATTCATTGAAGTAAGAATGTCATTATTGAATCCCTCATTCGATCCCTTTCTTCCATTTCATGGCATAGTCTTACCACTTCACTCTGTAACTCTGTATATGATGGATAGGATGAGCTAATCCCACCATATGAATGAGAGAGATGTCCAAAGACTTGGGATGGACATAAATCCAATCTTAAACTTCGCACCCATCTTAGGTGTTCCTGGCTTCCAAGATCTGTAGCTAATGAATCTTGTGAAATTTCTTGAGAAGTACCCTCAGACTCATAGCTCAAAATTTTATCCTATACAACTATTAGATAATCCATCATAATCTTAAACAATATTAACAAACAAATGTAATACTTTTACAACCAAAACATAATCCATCACAAACTTAAAAAATACTACTAATAAACAAATTGAACATTTATACAACCAGCACATAATCTATCACAAACTTAAACTACACTAATAAAAAAATCCAACACTTATATTGATCGTATGATGGCTGAACGTTTGGGTGTTTTGTTATTGGAGTTTCGAAGCCAAAAGATGGATCCTTTATTGGTTACAATTGGACATTTAATTTGGAGTCGAGACATTCAAACCGAGAAGAGGCAATATGGGAAGATTGGGACAGTTTACAAGCAGCATAACCACATACCAACCTTGAGGACAAGGTTATTTTCCACGGGGGGAGGTATTGATACGGAACGAAGATCGATGGGCCTGGCATGGATGAAATGAAGGCAGCAGACCTAGAATGAGATGCGAACAAAAAAAAGAAGGGAGTTGGGGCATGGCAAATGAGTGAAGAGCAAGCCAATATGGACCAACTATTATCATATGAGAAGCATGCAAAGTCCAAGTCCAATACCAAGTGAAGGAGCATGAGAGCAACGTGGGAATTGCCACGCAAAAGAGGCAAGCGCGTACTGAGTTATCGAGACGTTGCCAGAATGCTGAGGTGTCCAAATCCAAACGGCCAGAATATTCTTACGTATGAAGAAGTGGTTATGGCCATTACGGAAAGGAGAGGAGATAGATATAGGAAGGAGGAAGGAGAAGTGAAGCATATGATGAATGTATTGTGTGATCAAGGAGTGTTCTTCTGACTTGAATAAGGAGAGTTACCTTTAGACATTTTATTTCATTTTACTATTTTTTCTGCATTTCTTACTGAACGGTTGCGTGAATCGGTTGTACGTTAGCACTATTCCTAAGTGTTAACAGATTCTCTGATTCACCCTCAACTCTCTAATTTTCGCCTAAATCAAGTACTAACTAACTTGTATATAAATAAACCTAAGATTCTCCTATATATGCATAATCTATGGCCGTTTAGCTACTGTATATGAGATAGCGATATACTTACTGTCAACAAGTTCATTTTTGTTAAAATCAAATTCCACAATATCAAAGAGTGGCTAAATGATAATAAAATATGAATCCAATGCCAAAGTATAAAGAAACTGCTATGAAATAAAATTAAACATACCCTTTCAATGAGTCAAATGTCACTCTAATAGTGTGTTTAGAATCCTCAAGTACTAAACCAGACCTTCGAAGCTCTTCCGCTTCATAACATCCATTGTCAAAGATCCCACATACCTCAAAGTAATACATCGCTCTTGGAATAGCTTTCACAATGAACAGCCACTAACCATCGACCAAAAAATCAAGAAGTTGAGTGCGAGTTTACAGAATTTGAATGTTAACCATCTTCATAACATTTGCAACTAAGATTACAACAAATTCAACAAAATCTTCAAGAGACAAAATGTTACGAATGAGGGAATGGGAATAACGTGGGATACCATGCACGGGAAAAAGATGCGGGTGATGAGTTGGCCAAGCTGCTGCCAGCGTGATGCTCTTGTGTGAAGTTTGTTACAAAGTCAGTTACGGTGTGGTACGTAAGAGATACGAAAGGAGGTGAGTTAGAAATAGTGGAGCATGCTATTGTTTTTCTACATTTCATACGGCAATCGTTTGTGAAGGACGTTAGCACTGCTTGAGTCCTAACAGCATGCTTCATGCTGAGCTTTTTTGTTTTGTTTTGTTTTGTTTTGTTTGTTGGAGTGAAATTAAACATTGACAGGCAGGAATTTGATCCTATATTTTAGTATAATTTGCTCTAATGATATGAAATTTGAAGTTTTGCAACTGTCCAAGAATTAACTGTAAAGCATTTGTTGTCTTTTCTGCTGCACCAAAAAAGTAAAATAATATGGGTTTAGGACTTCTGATTATTTTTACTTGTTTAGATATTATATATTTTTTATAAAAGAAATTCAGTAGTGGTGAA
Source organism: Senna siamea (assembly GCA_031216115.1). Taxonomy (NCBI): domain Eukaryota; kingdom Viridiplantae; phylum Streptophyta; class Magnoliopsida; order Fabales; family Fabaceae; genus Senna; species Senna siamea. The sequence goes on along the minus strand of CM062354.1, from coordinate 30,263,925 downwards.
ATTTCGAAGCTCCTAATTGGAGGATTGATGTTTAAAGCTTTAGAACTTGAAAAGTGTGATGTTTAAAGCATAATTAGGTTTATACTTTACCTATTAGCCTAAACATATAATCTCTCTTTATACTTGGTACACTTCAATTTTGATAGATATATACTAATGGAAAGAATTCTCAAGCTTAACTTGGCTATGACTTTTGTGTGAATTTTGAAGTGAATATTTTTTAAAAAGATTTAATCTTATATTTTGTGGCATGTTAAGAAATACTTCTTTGATTGCCGCATTTATAAAGCGCCAGAAAATGTATAAAATATAATAAATTTTAATATTTATAGTCCTTACAAAGTGTCGCAAATTAATAAAAAAATAATAAAAATAAAACTATCTACAAATATAATGACTCTTCAGAGCGCTTCTTGACTTACAATCTTTCTTGGACGCTTGTTCCAGCGTTTGCTTTAAAGTATCCCGAAACTAATGTTGATACCTTTTCTTTCTGGTGTTTGACAAATGAATTTATTGACGCTTTTAAGCGTTACAAAATAATATAATAAGCATCGTTAAATAACAAATTTTTAGTAGTGATAATTTGTGAGACCATTAATTAAAAGATAACATAATTATTATAATATAGATATATAAATATTGTCATTAGTACTAATAAAAAAAATTTTAATAGCATTTTCTAAATATTTTTATAAATAAAATTTTTTTTAGTTTTAAAAAATAATTATGAATTAAAATTAAATAAAATATTTTTAAAAAAAATTAAATTACCTAAGAAAACATAAATGATAACCTATGATATTGGATACTATGTCGTACGTACAACACAAAGAATGCAATAGGATGTGTTAATCAACTAGTCTCACTTGTATGCATGCACAGGATTCCATTGCTTTGTTGTTTGTCTGAAATCTTATTCTTATCTTTAATATCCACGTGACATATTTTTTTAAATAAATTAATAATATAATCTAACGAAATACATATTTTTTAAATTTGATCCTTAAAACGTAAAATATCCCAATTTAATTTTTAAAAAATTAACATCTAATAAATTTAGTTTTTCATTTAATAAAATAGATAAAAATTTAATTGGTACATTGATTAAGCATTAAGCAACATGTTAGTTAATTTTTTATCAATCCCAATAATTGAAAGATGAAATTGATAAAAGATTGATCTTTTAATGACTAAATTAATAAAAAAAATTAATTTTTTAAATATCAAATTAAAAATTTTTAATTTTTAGAAACCAAAGTAAATGTGTATATTTTAAAAATTAAATAATTAATTTATCAAAAATATTATGATTTTTAAAGCATCTTTTATTGTTGAAAGAAATTGAAAAAAAAAACTTCTAAATTGTGGATCAATTGGCAATGTAGACTGAGTATGTGGGAAGAGTCTCATATTCGATCCATACATAACACACTTATAGAGAGGGGTGAGGAGTTTTAATTATGACTAAGATTTAAACTGAATTAATAGATCCTTAATAATAAGGTCTGGATACCAGTGGTGCAAACTAAAAACAAATTGAAAAAAAATTGCTTTACAAGTATAAATTTTTAAATTTGAGTAAATTATATATCAATATTTTTCTGAAATTTATTAAAATTATAGTTATAATTTATTAGTTTAAAATATTACACTTGTCTCTCTTTTAACTTTTTTTTTTCAATGAAAAATGTATGCAAAATAAAACTCTGATTTTATTTTTAATATAACACTAAGTATAATTAAATTTATTAAAATGGTGGTGTGACTGCAAGACTAAACCTAGCATGCATGCGTGCGTGCTTGTTGTTTAGTTTGCTTTCCTAGATGGTTATGATGATAATAATAATAATAATGATGATGATGATGATAAACGTGTGACACTAGTTGCATGTATCTTTTAGTAAGAAATAATAAAAAATGAATATATAAAGTACTTCGGTTTGTTTGCATCATTCTTAAAAGAAGATTTTATAATATTTTAAAATTAAAGAATGATAAACTTTTTTAAACTTAAAGAGAAATAAAAAAAATATTAAGTCCTTAATTCATTTAAGTTTGGTCTCTATTAATATAATTTTTTTTATCTTTCTCTAATTTTAAAAAAAATTTATCATTTTTTAATTTTAGAAGATCAAGAGTCTTCTAAGTAGCTGTCCAGTCAAGTAAAAATTACATACTATAATTAATGAATTAGAGCTGAAACGTATATATGAACGTTGTGTTTGGCAATTCTACCTAAAACGTAATTTACGACATATTTTATTTTCAACCAAGATCTATATGTCTAGATTTGAATTTGGCATGCGAGTTGAAGATATATAATGGCTAGAATGTGACAAGTGTAAAATTTGGATTTTTTTGACCGGAGAGTGAAAGTATAGGAATTATAAGAATAATTTAATTATTTTTCTTATTCTTTTAAATTAAAAATGTTGGCTAAAATTAATTGTGTGTTGTGACCACACTCACTCCATATACTTTCTTTAATTTTATTTATTTATTTTGTCATTTTGCCAAATTGACACTTTTTTTCTCAAAATAGATTTTTAAAAGAAAAGTAATTGAGACTCTTTTGATTATTTGAAAATTTGTATAAAATACATTAATTTATTACTATGCACATAAAATACTGGACTTTCTATATGATAGAACATGATTGATATAAAGATGGGTGGTCCCTGCCTTAGTTAGACACACAAAAGCAAAATGTACCAAAAGTATCATTTTCTGGTCACTCTATATTATATATATGAACGAACGACATAGTTTGATTGTTGATGATGGAAAAACACTTGTCAGTTGGAAATCATTGTTAGTTGTTTTTGTTCTTCATCAACAACAACAAAAATAAAATAAAAGATAAGTAATTCGTCGTTTTAAAAAAAAAAGTTTAAATATAGCTAGTTCACCAAATTCAAAATTAGACAATTTGATCTTTGTATTTTTTTTATCCAAAATTTAGTATCAAATTTGAAGATATGCTAATGTTAATTGAATTATGATTTATTAGCATAGAACTATTAATTCATACTCATATTTAATATTTATTCCACTTATTTGTTAAATTAGACATTAAATTCTCGATGAAAATATGATAAACAAGATAATATAATTTGACTTTTTACAAAATAAGTGATCAAATTAGAACTTTTATAAAATTAATGAAAATAAAAATACAATTAAACTTTCAAAAAGATAATTAAAAATAAGAAAGTAACTAAAATAACACATATAATTATGCTCAATACATTAAATATAATAATTATTACCTTATGAATAATTAATCTCTTCTTTTAAATTTAATTCTTATTGATTAGTATCTCATAACATATATAGATCAAATATCTTATTTATATGGTGTGTGAATATTAATGTCATAAATTAATGGCCATCTAATTATCTCTAGAATATTAATTATAGTAAGACATATTATTTAATGCTTGAAAAGAATAAAAAAAATTCATTAAAATCTAACTTTTTTTTTTCTCTTTTTTAAGAATGACACCAAGTCATGCATTTGGATCAAAGATGGTGACGCGTACAGATTTTCTAAAATAAAAAAAAAAATCATTGACAGAAATTTATTCAGATCAAATTTTTTTCTTATTTATTTTTTATTTTAAAAATTTTACCTCTCTCTTGTTTGGGAGAATTCCGTATCAAGAGTGACGCCAAGTCAGCATCATGGACCATTTAACTATCTTTTCCTTTGGGATTGACGGTGCAGAATCGACGTTCATTGCCTCAGAAGATTGTATAATTTAGACCTATTAACTTTAAAAGTTGGCAAATTTTTGTTTAAAAATTTTTTAGTTTTTACAATATATAGTACTCCATTATTAATATTTTTATCCAAACACTTATCTAAATTTTTTAAAAAGAAGTATTGGACAAGACATGTAGTTTTAACAAGACATAAGTTTTTTAAAAAAATATGTAGATTCTTTGTGATTAAAAAATAAATAATATTATTTATATTATTATATTTGATTTTAAAGTCTTTTCATTACTATTTTAAAATAATATATTATACTAATGGGTTTAATTTGTACTAAAGCGTATGTTAATTTTTTTAAAATATAAGAAAGAAGTTAAAACACTTCTTAATTTCTCGTAATTTTTTCCCTAATAACTTTTCATTCTATAACTCATAACTTTTCTATATATATGTGCTATAAATAATATCGTTTGAGAGAACAAAAGAATGTAAAGTTTAAAATTAAACAATGTAGTATAAATTAAGTAATAAATAAAATAAATATAAAGATAATATATGAAGAATACAATTATGTGTGAAAAATTAAAATTAAAATATTTTAATTTTATTAGTGTAAAATATAATAAAAATTATTTTTTTATTTCAAATTAAAACAACTTAAAAATTGTCAAGTACTAGAAATTAAAGTGACGAAGCCAACTAGCGTCTGTCAATAATGCAGAGGAAAGGACAAACTATAGAAAAGTGATTTCAATTTACCAACTATAGAATGGATGGCAAGTATGCGGCTACCATTTATCTGTGATTTTTTTTAATTCAGTTGAGCCCAATTAAAAAATTTTTAAACTATAGAATTTAATTATAATTTTTTAAATTATAAAAACTAAATTAAATTTAAGACTATAATTGAATTGACCCAAAGTAAAATATTAAAAAAGTTTTAAAAAAAGTAATGAAAATTAAGCAAAATTTTCTAAAATAATTATAGGATTTTATTTATTTTGAAATGATGTTTTGTAAAAGGAGTCTTTTAAAAAATGTTGAGTAATGAGTGTGTTTCGCCATAAATACTTATAGTTAATTTTGAATTTAGTTATTTTTTCAATAATTAAAAGATTACTTATACCACCAATAAAAGACAACTTCATTTTTAAAAAAATATAAAAATATATAATAAAATCATATTCTTCAAAAAATAAAATTTAAAATCAAGTTTTTAAATTACTATTTCATATAAAATATAATAAAATAATTGGTTTAGAAAAATAGGAAAACTAACTAGTAAATAAAATAAATAATAATGTAAAAATAAATTACATATATGAAATAAAATATAATTTATATTTGATATTATGAGTAAAATAATTTAAATTAAATAAATTCATAATTTTTAGATTGTATATAAAATTATCATATGTTATCAAAATTTTGACAAAACTTTAGACCATATAAATAATTGTGTGAAACTATAAAGATAATATAAATAATTTAACCTTTATTTTATATTAATTATCTTTATTATTATATTAAAAAATAATAAAATTTATAGTTAATAGGTTAATAGGGTTTGAATTTGACTCTTAATTAATGGATTATTTTCATCCATAATCCTTTTAAAAAATAAATAGTTAATTGAATCATTAATCACCTACCTACATTTGACACAACCCACCCATTTTGCCACCAAGTTTAAAAAGGAATTGGATCCCCTGCTGGGCGCTCTCTGCTGTAGTCCCTGCTGGGCTTTTTAGCGGCGGTTTTATCCGTCGCTAAAGTGTGTTTTAATATTATTGCAACGAATATTATTGCTGCTATAACTTTTGTTTAAATAATTAATTTAACAAAAGTTATAGTGACAATAATATTTGTTGCAAAAAACTTTAGCAACGGAAAAAACCGCTGCTAAAACGCCCAGCAGGCCCCAGCAGGGACACGCCCAACAGGGAATCCGGACGCGTTTAAAAATGCCATATTTATATGTGAAAGGATAAGGATGAAGCAAAAATGTGGCCCCATGATAAAGGGTAGTATGTAAAAGAAATATTTACTATTAGAAATTTCGCATGAACAAAAGTGTACATATTTATTTCTTAATTTTTGAAATATAATATAAAATAGGTAAAAAAAATATTCTTTTAATCTCTTAAATTTAATTTAAATTTTATTTTTTTCACTTTAGTTTAATTGGTTTCATTTTAATTTTTTAACTTAAAAAAATAAATTAATTTTTTTAATGCCTAACAACAATAATTACTTAACAAAAAATGATGAGTCATAGTCAATTTTAATACATCTATGTTATATTATCGCTAATTTTTTTAATTTATTAATATTACATGTAAAAAATTAACAAATTCCAAAATTTTAACTCAATTTAAAATTAAGTATTTATCAAACCTAAATTTAAATATTGTATTATATCCAACTTTGTTATTTTTTATTTGCATGTAAGATTAATAAAGTGATAATTTTGATAATAGCATGACATAAAAATATTAAAAGTGGTTCAAACAGTATTTTTCGTTCAGTAAATTAATTATGTTAAAAATTAGAAAAATTTTGATTGATTTTTTAAAGTTAATTAAAGAACTAAACTAAAACTAATCAAATTTAAAATGACAAATAAAATCGGAGTCAAGATTATGAGATTAAAAGTATACTATTTTGCCCATAAAATAATAAAAGTGTATATTATTCTGTTTTAACATGTCATTCTTTTTAATTTTAATTTTATTTTTTCTTTATATCACATATTTTATTTTATATTTTATATTATATAATATATAATTTCAAAGATCAATGATTAAAAGATCCCAAAATCATTATAATATACTAAAGATTTTTCATATACAAATATATATGTTATTTTTTATTTAATTTTTGAAATATAATATAAAATAAATTTTATTAAATTTTAAAATAATAAATTAAATAATGAGAGAAATATCTTTAATTTCTCTCTTCTCTCATTTCTTTTCACATTACATATTTTATTTTATATTTTATATTATACAATATATATTTTATTATATCACTAATTAAAAAACTTTATAATTATTATAATATAGATATATAAATATTGTCAATAGTACAAAAAGCAGTGCAGTGTCATTAAACATGAAAGGAGGCTAGTCCAATTTACTTTTTAATTTTTTAACATTCAAAAAATAAATCTTTTAATTTTTATATTTGTAAAAGGTTTAAAGTTTCTTTTTTTTTTTTTAAACATTTTTCAATCATGTCTATAAATTGATGCCCTTGCCTCTCATTTACTCGCACCAAAAACCAAACACAGCAAACAAATCAAGTCCTTCCACAGCAACCAAGACAATGAAGACCACTCCATTATCGCTCGCATCCCTCCTGTTCCTTGCCTTTGCCTTCACTACCATCACCGCTGAGATCGTGTTTGACTCAGACGGTGATTTTCTGCTTAACGGCGGCACATACAATCTGTTGCCAGTGCCATCTGGCGATGGTTTTATTAATACCGCTGCCATAAGGCACGGAGAAAGCGAAGCTTGCTCACTCGCTGTCGTTCAAGGAAAACCCGATACTCCTGGATTGCCTGTGACCATTACAGCTCTTGTAAGACCCACTTTCATCACAACAAACTATCAATTATTTATATCATTCGCTTACCTACCACCCAACGTATGCACCAAAAATTCCAACTGGATCATCCAAAGGTCTCAATCTGACTCTGTGGATAACCGCATGCCTGTGATGCTTGGTGATAATGAAAATCCTGTGGGTTCCTTGTTCTATATCAAGCCCTATGATTCTACCAAGAAACACTACAAGCTTGTCTTCTGTCGTAGTCCTCGTCATGTGTGTTCCAACATTGGACTCCGAACAGATGAAAATGGCAACAGACGTCTTGTTGTCACGAATGGAGAGCCTCTAGTGTTGCAGTTTGGTAAGGTTGAGGAGGGCAGCTTTCCCTCTGAGTCTCACATAGCCATGGTGGTGTGATTCATCTGAAAGGAAGAAAGACTAAACCTAGCATGCATGCATGCATGCGTGCTTGTTGTTTAGTTTGCTTTCCAGGATGGTTACGATGATAATAATAAATAAGAAAGTGACAGTAGTCGCATGTATCTTTTTGTACGAAATAAAAATAAATAAATGTAGTACTTCTGTTTGTTTGTATTGCTTCTAAAAGCACATATCTGCAAGGCTAATTAACTGTTAGGTAAGAATTACATAATATAGTTAATGAATTAGAGCTGACACGTACGAACGCTGAGTGGCAATTCTACCTAAGACGTAATTTACGACATTTTTTATTTTCAACCAAAATCTATATATCTAGATTTGAATTTGACATGCCAGTTAATTATATATAATGGCGAGAATGTGACAAGTGTAAAATTTGGATTGTTTTGACATCAAAGTGACAATTTCATTTATTATAAAATAGAGTATGATAAGAGTAAAAATATAGGAATTACAAGAATAATTTAATTATTTTTTTTATTTTTTTAAATTAAAAATGTTGGCTAAAAGTAATTATGACCACACTCACTCCAGCTGGCATATACTTTCTTTATTTTTATTTATTTATTTTGTCATTTTTCCAAGTTGACACGGTTTTTTTTCTCAAAACATATTTTTGGATTCATAGCAAAAACAAGTATCTGAGAATCTTTAGATTATTTTAAAATGTGCATAAAATACATTAATTTATTACTATGCACATAAAATACTGAACTTTCTATATATCAGAATTGATAGAACATGATTGATATAAAGATGGGTGGTCCCCGTCAGAATTGAACGAACGACATTGTTGGATGGTATGTGTTGATTGATGATGTTGGAAAAAGACTTCTCAGTTGGAAATTAATGTTAGTTGCTTTGTTCTTTATCAACAACAACAAAAATGGTTGATTTTGTAGATATGCTTCCTTTCTATTATCCAATGTGACGCAGCGAATATGAAGAACTATTGATATTGAATTGATTATAGTAAGACACATTATTTAATGCTTGAATTATTAATCGGTCACATGGACGTGGCTACTAGAAATTCAAATTGTGGTGGCCAAATGACGCGTACGGATGTTCTAAAGTAGAAATAAGAGATGAAATTTGTAAAGTAAAAGAGAAATAAAAAATAAAAGAAAAGAAAAGAGTCACTTTTGGCTAATTTTTTTTCTTATTTGTTTTATTTTAAAAATTTTACCTATATCTTTTACTGAAGATAATTGTCTTTCAAGAGTAACACCAAGTCATGCATCATGGATCATTTAACCATTTTATTAATATTTTTATCCAAACACTTATCCAAATTTAAGGGAATCAACTTGCCTAAAATTAAATGTTTATTTGCATAAAAATTAGTTTGAAGAGTTTTTTTCATAAAAATTTTGAAGTTAAGGGATAAATTACAGAAGTTTAGTAACAGTTTTTGACCAAAAAAGTTAAGGAATATATATGTTGCATAAAATTAAATGTTTGAAAGAATCTTTTGTCAACTTTTAAAGCCAAGAAGATAAATTGCAAAATGCTTTAAGAAAAATTTTATCTGAAAATTTAACCAACAGGTATTTCATTCTTCATATCTTTATACACAACCCTTTACTAATATCATTCTCTCATTTACCTCACAACTTATGCACAAACTTTTTCAATTGGGTTGTCATGAACTCGAAATATGTAGGAGAACCACTACAAAAAAATTGTAACTTAACTATATCGCAGTTAACATGTTTATCGCAAAGTATTTGACGATAATTTTAACCAATTGTTGGAATCATCGTGGCAATTTCTATTTTTTGGGATGGTTTATAATTGTCACAGATTTGAAAAAATTTAACAACAGTTAATAGAGAACCGTCACAAAATTCAAAAATTTAGCGGCGGTTTTTCTGTTAGTTTTTTTATTATAGCGACGGTTCTTATAACCGTCGCTAAGTTTGGATTGCAGAATTATTAGCGACAGTTAAAATCGTAGCTAAATTTAGTTAACTTTATTTATTTATTTTTATTCAAAATTTTTTGTATATTTTTAAATTAACCTAAATAACATTTTATATCATAAATGATCTAAAAAAAAATCAAATTCACAATATAATTATCATAAATAATAACATTTGAAATATACATATCTATTTTTAATGTTCTTAATTAAAAATAATAGTAACACTTGCAACTTAGTCTTTAAATATCTCTAATTACGTTTTGTTATCTCAAACTCATGTTTGTTCTTGATTTCTCTTATTACTAGATGCTGGAGAGTATTGTGCAACTTTAGTTGATCCATATCTACTTCCTTGATCTAGTGCCTGAAACATAATTTGAAATATTATTGTTAATATATAAAAAACTTTAATTAAAAAAACTTAAATTTACCTGTTGGACATTGAAGCTACCAAATTCAGGTGATAATTCTCCCTAGACTTATTGAAGTAAGAATGCCATTGTTGCATCCCTCATTCGATCTCTTTCTTTCATTTCACGGCATAGTCTTATCACTTCACTCTATAATTCTGTATATGATGGATAAGATGAGCTAATCCCACCATATGGACGAGAGAGATGTCCAAAGACTTGGGATGGATACAAACCCAATCCTAACCTTCGCACCCATCCTGGGTGTTCCTAGCTTCCAAGATCCATAACTAATGAATCTTGATATGAAATTTCTTGAGAAGAAGTACCCCTAGACTCATAGCTCGAAATCTTGTCCTATACAACCAATACATAATCCATCATAATATTAACAAACAAATCCAATACTTTTACAACCAAAACATAATCCATCACAAACTTAAACAATACTACTAACAAACAAATTGAACATTTATAAAATCAACACATAATCTATCAGAAACTTAAACTATACTTATAAACAAATCCAAAACTTATACAACTATCACATAATCAATCACTAACTTAAACAACACTACTAACAAAAAAATTCAACACTTATATAACCAGCACATGGATAGAAAGTAAAAATATTTAATATGTACTTTATAAGTTAATCATAATTAATTTATAATTATTATAATGTAATTTAAATAAATAAATAAATTTTATTTACTTATATTGCTTTTGATTAAGTTACATCACAAAAATAGAGCCTTAAATTTTCTATTTGAAAAGAAGAAATTTATTTGACAGTCCATGTTAATGTGTTATCATAATTAAAAGTTTTTCAAGCTTTAGGATTTAAATTGCATTATTAATTATCCATACTTAGACAATAAAATTAAATGTTCATAAAAAGATAATTACCAATATTAGCACTTTTTTTGGTTTATGTATCATCTTATTGGATATAATTTTGTTTAAGGTACTATTGGATACTAAATGTAAGTATGAAGATTCAAAACTTGGTTTGTCCTCTTTCGCTAGTCCTATCCCTTGTTGGTATTGACACTTAAAATTCATGAAAATTGTCAACTATACAAAGTAATAATATAATGAATAGTGTTAAAATTAATGACAAATTAAAATCAATAATTTTGATAAATTTTAAGAATAAAATGAATCGAAAACAAATTTAAGAATGAAATTAATAATAATTCCAAAGAGCTAGGACCAAATTTTTTTTGCTTAAATAATTAATATATATATATATATATCATATATGCACCCTTGCATATGTATACAAATGCATCAATATGTACATTGATATATTATTTAAGATAAGATGGAAGGGATGAGTACCGCCCACAACCAGATGTCTTGTTCAGTCCTTGTACTCAATTTCGGTATCAGATCAAAGATTAGAATTTTCAAACTTCAGTTTCTAGACGAAGGATAAAACTTAAGCCCACTTAATATATGAATTTATATAACTTCTGGAAGTAGCAGGATAATTACCGATTAGCATCTCTTACATTTTTTGTGTGTCTACAAAGTCCTATTATTTTGCTACTTTCTTTGTTCTTCAAAGTTCTCTATAATTTATTATTTACTGTTATATTAAAAATAAAATTATAGTATTGTGTATACAAGATTATATATCTTCATTGAATGAAAATAAATTAGTTTAGTACTCAAAGTAATTTTTTAAAATTAAAATAATAGTACATAGAATTTATCCAAAATCACAATCACTGACTCACTGCCCCTCATCTAATATTGGGATTAGGATAAAGACAAAACTAGACGCTTCCTTTTCGGTGTCATTGACTCTGACATGGCCCTTCAACTTCATCTTAAATCCATTATCTAGGATGGATGGAACCATATGCGCGCGCACACGCAGATACACACACACACACAATGCACTCATGTTTATGCATAATATGCAAGCTCGCAATTTCATGTTTGATGGTTAAGAAAGCTTAAAGATTATAATATGTGAGGATGTTAGATTAAATTATTTGAAGTATTTTAGACATAAATTATCGTTCACATTCTAATCTATACATAAGGCTTAAAAATATAAATCAACACTCAACTATATAAATTTAGACCAAACTTATCAAACTCTCACGTGGTATTAGAGCTCAATAGTTTTACGGCCCATGAAGATCCATAATCTAAGATAAAGGAAGCCCAATGAAAAATTCACATATGACAAATTCGGTTGATAAATACAATCTAAATCCAAATGATGTTGAAGACCTAAGTCTTAATATCTGAAGCCTATACAGATATTGAGTAAAGATTTAGAATATTTAAAGTCCTATGACGCTCTAAGGTTCAAAGAAGTTCAAGTCTAGGCAAAATGAAAAAATAGACCGGAGACCTCTAAAATTCAAAAGAACCAAAGCTTACGATAATGAAAATCAAGTCATAATTGGGTCATGCTAGTTGAACTTGAGAGATTATATAATGTGTGAGGTTGTTAAATCAAATTGTCTTAAACATTTTAGATATAAGGCATCTTTTACACTCAAGGATATAAACAAGGTTCAACAATATGAATCAATATCTTACCGTACAAACTTAGATCAATATTGTCAAACTCTAACACACACACATTTATATATGTATATACATATATATATATACACACACACACACACTCAAACATACATACATATATAAATACATATATAGATATATTTTTATGTACATATATAAACACATATATATGTGTCATGGATATAAATATATAATTATAAATATTTAATGCTTAAACAGAGTGGTTTATTGCAATAACATCACTTTAGCTGTTACTATATGAAACTGAATTTTGTAAAAGAAGTTTTGTTTAATAATTGTGTTGACTTGACATAATTAATGTTGTCTAATTTTTTCATCTATAGTTTCTCTAATTTAACAGCTATCTACTGTAAAAACTCTGAATGAGACTAATTATGACGATTGGAAAGAATTCTTGGATTTGAATATGATTATCTCAAAAAATGATTTGGATCTAAAGGAATCTAAGAAATCATATTTAACCAACAACTCTAGTGATGTTGAAAGAGCCCTACACAAAAAATGGTATGATTCAAACAAATGTTGTTTGAACTTTATCAAATATATCATTGATAAGAGCATTAGGCAGAGAGTTTGCTATGGACTATCTGAAAGCTGTTAGGGAAGAATTCAAGAAATTTAAAAAGAGTCAAAAACTTACTTTATTTCTCTCATTAACAATACTCGCAATCATATAAAGTGGACTTATGGGAGAGCTATCTCATTTATTGAGTCCTGAAATCTCTCTCTGCTGAATATAGAGTCTTGCGGACCACATATAAGTGGTCCATTGACCAAATGATATCAATTTTGACTCAAGAAGAAGAGTCCATTAAAGAGTCTGCTTCCCATTTGTAGTCAGTAATGATTAATTGGGTTGTTAATGACCTACCGACATTTGATGACCCAACACACCCATTTTGTCACCCCTAACTATAAGTTTAAAAATGCAATATTTATTTGTAAAAGGATAAGGACAAAGCAAAAGTGTGGCCCCGTGATATCAATGTAAGTATGTAAAAGAAATATTTACTACTAGGGATTTTTCATGCACAAAATTACATGTATTTTTTTTAATTTTTAAAATATAATATAAAATAGATAAATGATCGTACTTTTAGTCCCTTAATTTTGAGTTACATTTCATTTTTTTCTCTTTAGTTTGATTGTTACATTTTATTCCTTTAACTTTAAAAAATAATTAATTTTTTAATCTCTAACAACATTAATTTAGTTAACGAAAAATGATGAGTTAAAATAAATTTTAATACATCTATATTATATTATCACCAATATTATCAATTTATTAATCTTACATGTAAGAAATTACCATCAAACATAATCTTAAATGTTGTATTATATTCAAATTTGTTATTTTTTTATTTATGTGTAAGATTAATAGAGTGATATTTTTGATAATAGCATGGCATAAAAGATATTAAAATTAGCTCAAATTAACTGAGCATTTTTGTTTAAGTAAATTAATCATGTTAGAAATTAATAAAATTTTGATTATTATTTAAATTTAATTAAAAGACTAAAGTAGAATCAATCAAACTTAAAAAACAAAAATAAAATTGAGTCAATGTTATTAGATTTGCCTATAAAATAATATGTAGTTATTAAATTTTCAAATAATAAAAATTATTAACTTTCCATTACTCTATTACGTTTAACTTCTCATTTTTTTTTATTTTCTCATTTTCTGATCTTTAATTACATATTTTATTTTATATTATATAATATATAATTTCATAGACCAATGATCAAAAAATCCTGAAGTCATTATAATATATTAGAGGATTTATATACATAAATATATATGCTATTTTTATTTAATTTTTGAAATATAATATAAAATAAAATTTTATTAAATTTTAAAATAATAAATTAAATAATATGAGAAGTTAATTAACTCTCCACTATCTTTTTTTACTGACGCTTCTTTTGAAGTGCTTTAAAATAAATGCCACAAAATTATACATTTCAGGGCGGTTATAAAAGCGTCACAAAATGCCTTAATTTTGTGACGCTTTAAACATATTTTGTAACGCTTAAATGTCATATAATTAACGGAGAATCTCGTTCAAACGCGGCCACTACCGAAATCGAAAAGTTGCAAACGGAGCATCTCGTTCGGCAACTTTGGGCGCAGCTACTCACGACAGGTATGTGGGTTATTTTCGTTTCTCCATTTTAGTTGCTGACGGAGCTTCCCTTTCATCTTGTGATATTCTCCATTTCCAATTTGGCACATCGTCGATGATTCTGTGTTTCGATGTGTAGCTGCCCTGTTTTGCACTTGGTGGACTTGGATTGTGCAGAAATTTGAAGGGGAGCAGTGGATTCTTGTAATTTTTAGTTTCTCCTTTTCCTCCATTTTCAAGGTATATTAACATGTTATTATTCATGTCACTATACTTGGACAAAAAAACCTTACTCAGTAGTGATTCTCTTTCTATAATGACTCTCTATATTGATTTAGCTAGAAGTGCCTTGTTTTTGTAATCAAGTCTCTGCAAGCCAAGATCGCCTTGTTCAATAGGTAGTGTTGCTAGTTGCTAGGAAAAGGTGTGAAGTTTTCTTTCGTGTCGTGTTTCAGGAATCCATTAAAAATCCTTCTAATGACCTCCACTTCTTTTTTGAGGAGTTTTATAGTGGACATTGTGAAAGTAACCAATGAATTTAACACAGATTTATTAAGTGTTTTATAGTAGATAATAATGTGGCTTTGCGTCCCTGTAATTTAGATTTGATCTTCTGAATTAAATCCATAACTGCCCTTCTGTCATGACAAGTGCCATCTACATAGCTACCTAAATATTTTCCTAACTTTGGTACTACTTTAAAATGGAAGATCGAACTTAGTAGTTTTCGGTGGAGTCTAGGGACATTAGGTGGAAGATCCTAATTGTCTTTCCTACTCCCTTGCTTTTGTCTCTTGAAGATTTTGTTGAATTTGTTGTGAGTTGCAAATGTTATGAAGATGGTTAACATTCCAATTCTGTAAACTCAAACTCAACTTCTCGATTTTTTGGCCTACGGTTAGTGGCTGTTCATTGTGAAAGCTATTCCAGGAGTGATTTATTACTTTGAGGCATGTGGGATCTTTGACAATGGATGTTATGAAGCAGAAGATCTTCGAAGGTTTGGTTTAGTACTTGAGGATTCTAAACACACTGTTGGAGTGACATTTGACTCATTGAAAGGGTATGTTTAATTTTATTTCATAGCAGTTTCTCTATACTTTGGCATTGGATTCATATTTTATTATCATTTAGCCACTCTTTGATATTGTGGAATTTGATTTTAACAAAGATGAACATGTTGACAGTAAGTATATAGCTAGCTCATATATAGTAGATAGACTGCTGTAGATTATGCATATATAGGAGAATCTTGGGTTTATTTATATACAAGTTAGTTAGTACTTGACTTAGGCAAAAATTAGAGAGTTGAGGGTGAATCAGAGAATCTGTTAACACTTAAGAATAGTGCTAACATACAACCGATTCATGCAACCTTTCAGTAATAAATGCGAAAAAAATAGTAAAATGAAATAAAATGTATGAAGGCAACTCTCCCTGTTTGAGTCAGAAGAACACTCCTTGATCACACCATACATTCATCATGTGCTTCACTTCTCCTTCCTCCTTCCTATATCTATCTCCTCTCCCTTTCGTAACACCCGTAACCACTTCTTCATATGTAAGAATATTTTGGCCATTTGGATTTGGACACCTTAGCATTTTAGTAACGTCTCGACAACTCAGTACCCGTGTGCCTCTTTTGCAGGGCAATTCCCACATTGCTCTCATGCTCCTTCACTTGGTATTGGACTTGGACTTTGCATGTTTCTCATGTGGTAATAGTTGGTCCATATTGGCTTGCTCTTCACTCATA
The DNA here is from genome assembly GCA_031216115.1 of Senna siamea. NCBI lineage: Eukaryota > Viridiplantae > Streptophyta > Magnoliopsida > Fabales > Fabaceae > Senna > Senna siamea. The sequence continues at coordinate 30,247,412 of CM062354.1, read as the reverse complement.
TTCCACGGGCCAACTCCCTTCTTTTTTTCGCTCGCTCTCATTCTCGGTCTGCTGCCTCCATTCCATCCATGCCACGGCCCATCCATCGTCGTTCCTTAGCAATACCTCCCCCCATGGAAAATAACCTTGTCCTCAAGGTTGGTATGTGGTTATGCTACTTGAAAACTATCCCAGTCTTCCCATATTGCCTCTTCTCGATTTGAATGTCCCACACTCAAAATTAAATGTCCAATTGTAACCAATAAAGGATCCATCTTTTGACTTTGAAACTCAAATAACAAAACACCCAAACATTGAGCCATCATACCATCCACATTGCAAAGCATGATGTGTCCCTTCTTCAATGACTCTAGAATAACTTTCTCTGCTAATTTATGCATATCAACCCCACTTACTCTAGGTTTCCTTGCAGGTATAATAGCATTATGAGCATCAAGGATAGCACTGCATATAAGGGATTGATCACTTGTAAACTTTCGATTTACAGGGACTCAACAAGTTGTGTTAGACCCATAAAAATGGCATTTAGCTCCCATATCAAGTAATGCCATGTCTTCATCCTCCAAAGTCTTGTCATTAGGAGCTGTTGCATGCTCATAAAGATGAACAACACTATTGCCACCAGTAGCACAAATACATGTGTAGGGACAATGCCTACACCCACCACACATATAGGTATGGTGAAGAAATAAGCTTCCCAGCTGATACTTCTTCATGCCCACTTTAGTATTTCTCATAAGCTTTATATCATTAGCATACTGAATTAGAGAATTTATTGGTAGTGGTCTTTCAAGACTCTTGAAATTTCATCAGTAAGGCATACCATGCTGACCATGTAATTTTCCTTAGAATAGGTTTGTGGGTTTATTTTTTCCAACCAAACAGCATATTCTGCAGGTAACCTAGGAGTAAATAGGATAGATTTTCTAGTTGAAATGTCAGTAGCTCCAGTGAACCCAAGTCCTTTCACGCCAAACAAGTATGCCAAGTAACTCTCCTGCCTACAGAGTTCAATGGGATCTGTATCGTGATGTGTTTTCTCTTCGCCACCCTGAAGAAGGACGAAGCCATGAAGAGGATGGAAAGACTCAGACAGGTGTTGGCGAAGTGACTTGAGGAGTTTATCTTGATTGTTGACATAGAGTTCCATCGGAAATTGAAGTCGTGTATTCTGAAGCCGTTTGGTTTGGCATATACAACGTTGAAATCCAACAAACAGAATTATAGCTAATGTGGCACATATGTATATCTCTTCCACTGGCTCACCTCGATGGCATTGTTGAATCATCCATTTAAAAATTAGAGGGACAATGAAGATTGAACAAAGGACATAACCAAACCCACATAAGAAGACCCAAATTGGAACAAGTGAAAATTGTGCATTCCTAGAATAAGCAAGAACCATAGCCAAAAAAATCCAGGTAGCTACATCATTAACTGTTGCAGCTAACATAGCCATTCTTTCAACATTGGTTGTTAGAAGTTTCCACTTAGCTAGAATATGAGCTAATACAATAAAAATTGTTATTGAGAGAGCAACCCAGTTGGGAAAGAGATACACCACCCCATAGAAACTATCAGGATCATATATTACAATAAAACTTAACCCATCTTTACTCCAAATCTTTACCTTCACCACAAAAAGGATGATTTTTGATCCTTTGCTTGGCACCTTTAGCGGCGGTTTTTTCCGCTGCTAAAGTGTGTTTTAATAGCCACTAAAGTGTATTTTAATATTACTGCAAAAAATATGACTGCTGCTATAACTTTTGTTTAATATACTTTCTGTTGCAATAAATTTTAATAACGGAAAAAACCGCCGCTAAAAGTGCCAAGCAAAGAATCCATGCACAAAAAAGACTGACCAAACTATATTATTATTCAATAAATATGATGCTATGCATACTGAAATGGTTGACACATTTAAGAGATAGTCCCATTGGATAGTAAAAAGTTGTTTGGTTGTCTCTTCTTTTTTTGCTACAACTAAATCTGAATTGATTTTTACTTCTTCATACGCCTCTATTTTAAAGTTAGTAATATAGTAAAATATGGTGGAGACATCAACCACGATTCTACTGAATAATATGTGATAATGAAGGAATGAGACGAATAGTGAATTAGGAGAACTGATGATATTTCCATATATGTTAACGTACACAGTGTAGCATTCTTTATATAGGAATGATACAAACTAACCTAACTTCCCAAACTATAAGGTTAGTAGGCTAACTAACTTCTACTCTCACTCAAAGACTTTTAGAAAGGTATAATCAAGTTTTGAGTGAAAGAGTGTTTGAAGAGGTGTGGATTTTTTTAGAACAGAGAGGCGATTGATGAGTTAAACTATTGTGATAAATGCTTCATCCCAATATTTTAATGGTAGAGAAGCATTGGCTAATAGAGATAGGCCTGTCTCAATTATGTGTCTATGTTTTTGCTCGGCTGAATCATTTTGTTGGTGGGTATGAGGACAGCTTAGTCTATGATGGATACCATGGTTTCGGAGAAAAGTGGAGAATGAACGAAACTCACCACCAAAGTCACTTTAAAAGGCTTTTATTTTTGAGCCAAGTTGAAGTTCAACTTGTACTTTAAACAGTTTAAAGGCCTTAAATGCAATTGATTTTGATTTTAGGAGGTATAACTAGGTGTATTTGGAATAAGCATCTATGAAGGAGATATAATATCTATACTGTCTTGAAGAAGTGACTGGGGCAGGATCCCATAAATTAGAGTATCCTAACTCTAGTGGTTTTGTAGAGACTATAGATGAAGTACGAAAAGGAAGAGCATGTAATTTTCCCATACAACATGATTGATAAAAAAGCTGAGATCCTTTATTCAATTCTGAAATGTTACAGAATTTTAATACAGACTTTACAATTGAAGAAGAAGAGTGTCCTAGTCTACAATGCCAAATGCCAAATTCACTAGCAGATGTTTGAATTGTTACTGCATGAGCTGACAGAGTTAATGAAGTATAGACTGAAGGATTGACAGGCTGGATGTTTAAGCTATCAAACACATAAAGCCCCTGATGAAGCCTACCCTTGAGTAGAGGAAGGTGATTGACCCAAGATTTAACACAGTAAGAATCAGGATGAAGAATTTTTAGTATACTTTATTATCTTTAGCGAATTTAGAAATACTTAGTAAATTTTTAGACCTTTCAGATACATGAAGAATTTGATTTAGTTTAAGGGTTTTAGAGGGAGTATGCAATTCAGAGTTTCCTATGTGAGCCATATTCAAACTTGTACCATTTGCTTCCTTTCTATTATGAAAATATGATAAACAAGATAATATAATTAGACTTTTTACAAAATAAGTGATCAAATTAAAACTTTTATAAAATTAATGAAAATAAAAATACAATTAAAACTTCAAAAAATAATTAAAAATAAGAATTTAACTAAAATAACACATATAACATTTTTTTTTGTTTCTCACACAAATTTTCTTTATTAAAAATAATCATGTTCAAAGATATTGTTAAGCATTTGTCTCAGTACATTTATAATTATTAGAGTGACTAATTTTTAAACTTAATTCTTATTAATTAGTATCCCTTAACATATATAGATCAAATATCTTATTTATATGGTGTGTGAATATTTAATGTCATTAATTAATGGCGATCCAATTATCGCTTTTAATTATAGTAAGACACATTATTTAATGCTTGAAAAGGTTGCTAAATTATCAATTTGTCGCGAGGTCGTGGCTACTAGAAATTCAAATTGTGTGGGCCAAAGATATGATTTTGGATCCTCTGCTTGGCACTTCTCTGTTTGGCACCTGTTTCACACTTTTAGCGGCGGTTTTTTCCGCTGCTAAAGTTGTTTTAATATTATTGCAACGAACATTACTGCTGTTATAAATTTTGTTTAAATAATTAATTTTAAAAAAGTTATAGTAGCAATACTTTTGGTTGCAAGAAATTTTAGCAGCGGAAAAAATCGCCACTAAACGCCAAGCAGGTCCAAACAAAGAATCCGGACGCCAAAGATATCGCTAGAGGTACGTAATTATAATAATTAACAAAATTTCTTTATCGTTAAGAATGACACTAAGTCATGCATTTGGATCAAAGAGGGTGGCGCGTACAGATTTTATAAAATAAAAAAAATCTCATTGTCCTTTGGGATTGACGGTGCAGAATCAAGTTAAGAAAAAAAAGGCTAAATTATAAATAAGAAATAAGAAATTTTATAAAAAGGCTAATAGAGTTAAACTTGGTACAATTTTATATTTCTGTATTATTAGGTTATTGTAATAAAAATAACATATTTGAATTTTTTAAAAAAATAATCAGTTATGAAAATAATAAATTATATAAATTAGACACATTAATTTTTTATTAAAACATTTTATAATAAAAGTATAACCAAATTTTTTAAAAAGAAGTATTGGACAAGACACGTAGTTTTAACAAGACATATTTTTTTAAAAAAAATGTAGATTCTTTGTGATTAAAAAATAAATAATATTATTTATATTATTATATTTGATTTTAAAGTCTTTCCATTATTATTTTTAAAATAACATATTATACTAATGGGTTTAATTTGTTCTATAGCGTATGTTAATTTTTTTAAAATATAAGAAAGAAGTCAAACAACTTAATTTCTCGTAATTTTTTCCCTAATAACTTTTCATTCTATAACTCATAACTTTTCATTCTATAACTCATAACTTTTCTATATATATGTGTTATAAATAATATCGTTTGACAGAACAAAAGAACGTAAAGTTTAAAATTAATCAATGTAGTATAAACTAATTAATAAAATAAATAAATTAAAATAAATATAAAGATAATATATGAAAAATTCAATTATGTGTCAAAAATTAAAATATAAATATGTTCCTTTTATTAGTATAAAATATAATAAAAATTATTTTTTCTCAAATTAAAACAATTTAAAAAATTATCAAGTACTAGAAAAGTGACGAAGCCAACTAGTGTCTGTCAATAATGCAGAGGAAAGGACAAACTATAGAAAAGTGATTTCAATTTACCAACTATAAAATGGATGGCAAGTATGCGGCTACCATTTATCTGTGATTTTAAAATTTTTTAATTGGGAAAATTTTTTAATTCAGTTGAGCCCAATTAAAAAATTTTTAAACTATAGAATTTAATTATAACTTTTTAAATTATAAAAACTAAATTAAATTTAAGACTATAATTGAATTGACCCAAAGTAAAATATAAAAAAAGTTTTAAGAAAAGTAATGAAAATTAAGCAAAATTTTCTAAAGTAATTATAGGATTTTATTTATTTGGAAATGATGTGTTGTAAAAGGAGTTTTTAAAAAAGTGTTTTGAGTAATATTGAGTGTGCGTGGCCATAAATACTTATAGTTAATTTTGAGTTTAGTAATTTTAATATATCGAACAATCATATTCTTCAAAAAATAAAATTTAAAATCAAGTTTTTAAATTACTATTTCATATAAAATATAATAGAGTAATTGGTTTAGAAAAATATGAAAAAAAATAGGAGATAAAATAAATAATAATGTAAAAATAAATTAAATATATGAAATAAAATACAATTTATATTTGGGAATATGAGTAAATTAATTTGAATTAAATAAATTCATAATATTTAGATTATATATAATTAGCATATTTCATCAAAAATTTGACAAAAATTTAGACCATATAAATAGTTGTGTGAAACTATAAAGACCACATAAATAATTTAGCCTTTATTTTATGTTAATTATCTTTATTATTATATTAAAAAAATAATAAAATTTATAATTAACAGGTTAATAGGGGGTTGAATTTGACTCTTAATTAATAGATTATGGTCATCTATAATCCATTTAATAATTAATTAATTAATTGAGTCATTAATGACCTACCCACATTTGACACAAGCCACCCATTTTGCCACCAAGTTTTAAAATGCCATATTTATTTGTAAAAGGAAAAGGATGAAGCAAAAATGTGGCCCATGGCAAAGGGAAGTATGTAAAAGAAATATTTACTATTAAAATTTTGGCATGAATAAAATTGTATGTATTTTTCTTAATTTTTGAAATATAATATAAAATAGATAAATAAATGCGTTTTTAGTCTCTTAAATTTTGCTTATATTTTATTTTTATCTCTTTAGTTTGATTAATTTCATTTTAGCCATTTAACTTTAAAAAATAAATCAATTTTTTTAATCTCTAACAGCATTAATTACTTAACAAAAAATGATGAGTTATAATCAATTTTAATACATCTATGTTATATTATCATCAAGTTTTTCAATTTATTAATATTACATGTAAAAAACTAACAAATTCCAAAATTCAAACTCTCAAGTTGAAATTAAGTACTTATCAAAACTTAAAATTAAATGTAGTATTATATCCAACTTTGTTATTTTTTATTTACATCTAAGATTAATAGAGTGATAATTTTGGTAATAGCATGATATAAAAATATTAAAACTTGCTCAAACTCAATATTTTTCATTCAATAAATTAACTGTTAGAAATTAAAAAAATTTTGATTGATTTTTTAAAGTTAATTAAAAAAATAAAATGAAACTAATCAAACTTTAAAGCAAAAATGAAAGCCGAGTCAAGATTATGGGATTAAAATTATATTATTTTTCCCATAAAATAATATATAATTATTAAATTTTAAAATAATAAATTTAATAATAAAAATTATTAAAACTATTTATATTATATAATATATAATTTCAGAGATCAATGATTAAAAAATTTTAAAGTCATTATAATATATTAAAAGTTTCACATATACAAATTTATATTTTTATTTAATTTTTGAAATATAATATAAAATAATTAATATTTATTAAATTTTAAAATAAAATTAAATAATGAGAGAAGTTAATTAATGATCCATTATTTCTCTCTCCTCTCACTTGTTTTTACATTACATATTTTATTTAATATTTTATATTTTATATTATATAATATAAAATTTATTAGACCACTAATTAAAAGACCTCAAAATTAGTATAATATAAATATATAAATGTTGTCAATAGTACAAAAAGAAGTGCAGTTTCATTAAACGTGAAAGGAGGTTAGTCCAATTTAGTTTTTAAATTTTTAACATTAAAAAATAAATCTCTTAATTTTTATATTTGTAAATGATTTAAAGTTTCCTTTTTTTTTTTAATATTTTTCAATCATCTCCATAAATTGATGTCCTCAGCTCTCATTTACTCAAACCAAGAACCAAACAAAAAGCAGCAAATTAAAACCTTCCATAGCAAACAAAACAATGAAGACAACTCTATTTTTTACGTCAGGGAAAGTAAGTAAAAGAAACATTAACTATATGTCGGCAGTACTAAAAAACGTTTAATAGCATTTTTTCAAATAGTTTTGTAAGCAAATAATTTTTTAAAAATTTTAAGATATAATTTTATTATAAATTTTTTTAAAAAAATTAAATTACCTAAAAAAACAAAATGATAACCTTCGATATTGGATATTATGTACTAAGTTTACACTTTTTTGTGGTAGGTCTGAAGCCTTATACTTATTTTTATTTATACACTTAGAAACATATTTTAAATAAATTAAAGTATATTAATAATTTAAAAATATTATTTTGGTCCTCCAATTAATATGATAGATGAAAAGTTTATTACTTTAAATCTTCATAAAGGTTAAAATATATAAAAAAATTTTGAACTATAAATCATGTATAAATAATTTTTTTCAACTATAAAAATTGATTTAAAATTTTTTCAAAATTTATAATTTGTCCAAAAAACGATTTTCTTAATTTTTTTCAATCAAAATTCTAATGATAGATACGTCAAATTATTTAACTGATTTTTTTCGGCACAAGATATAACATTTAAAAAGTTGTGTAAAAGAGCTAAATATTAGTAAAATTTTTTATATTTTAATATGACTTAATTTTGTTAATGTACCATTATTTTTGTTAAAATTTTAGATGAAAAGTTGAATGATGAATTTTGCAAAAATTATAATATTTAAAAGGATTTTAAGTCAATTATTTAAAAAGAATTTTCTTCATTAATTTAGACCGTTTATCTACATTTTAACCATTTGTAAATTATGTAAAGTTTTTTTAACCTTTCCCAATCAAGTCTATAAATTGACGCCCTTGGCTCTCATTTACTCACACCAAAAACCCAACAAAGCAAACAAATTAAGTCCTCAAAACAATGAAGACCACTCCATTATCGCTCGCATCCCTCCTTTTCCTTGCCTTTGCCTTCACTACCACCACCGCTGAGATGGTGTTTGACTCAGACGGTGATTTTCTGCTTAACGGCGGCACATACAATCTGTTGCCAGTGCCATCTGACAATGGTTTTATTAATACCGCTGCCATAAGGCACGGAGAAAGCGAGGCTTGCTCACTCGCCGTCGTTCAAGGAAAACCCGATACTCCTGGATTGCCTGTGACCATTACAGCTCCTGTAAGACCGCTGCTTTCATCACAACAAACACTCGAGTATTTATATCATTCGCTTACCTACCACCCAACGCATGCACCAACAATTCTGACTGGATCATCCAAATGTCTCAATCTGACACTGTGGGTAACCGTATGCCTGTGATGCTTGGTGATAATGATAATCCTGTGGGTTCCTTGTTCTATATCAAGCCCTATGATTCTACCAAGAAACACTACAAGCTTGTCTTCTGTCGTAGTCCTCGTCATGTGTGTTCCAACATTGGACTCCGAACAGATGAAAATGGCAACAGACGTCTTGTTGTCACGAATAGAGAGCCTCTAGTGTTGCAGTTTGGTAAGGTTGAGGAGGGCAGCTTTGGCTATGAATCTCAAATATCCATGGTGGTGTGATTCATCTGAAAGGAAGAAAGACTAAACCTTGCATGCATGCGTGCTTGTTGTTTAGTTTGCTTTCCAGGATGGTTACGATGATAATAATAAATAAGAAAGTGACAGTAGTCGCATGTATCTTTTTGTACGAAATAAAAATAAATAAATGTAGTACTTCTGTTTGTTTGTATTGCTTCTAAAAGCACATATCTGCAAGGCTAATTAACTGTTAAGTAAAGTAAGAATTACATACTGTAGTTAATGAATTAGAGCTGACACGTACGAACGCTATTAGTGGCAATCCTACCCTAAAACGTAATTTACGACATTTTTTACTGTCAACCAAAATCTATATATCTAGATTTGAATTTGACATGCCAACTAATGATATATAATGGCGAGAATGCGAGAAGTGTAAAATTTGGATTGTTTTTGCCGCAAAGTGACAATTTCATTTACTATAAAAGAGAGTATGATAAGAGAAATTTTATTTTATTTTATGTATAACATCAGTGTCATGTGACTCCAACGTTATAGTCGGGAAAAATACAATTTATCGTCATGATTCCGAAATTGTCACTCTAGAGAGTAAAATTTGGTCTTGTATGCAAAATTCATTTCCAAAATTTTATAAAATAAGAGTGATTGAAAAGAGATGGAATGTATTTTATTGGTCTTTTAAACTGATAAAAAAGAAATGAAGTTTATAAAATAAGAGTGATTAAAAAAAATAACTAACACTTATAAGACACACTGCTAATTTTTTTTGTTTATCTCTTCCATGTTTCAAAACTTTTATCTCTCTCTTGTTTGATGGAATGATTTTTCAAGGGTGACAATAAGCATGCATCATGGACCATTTAACTATCTCCTCGTTTGGGATTGAAGGTGAAGAATCCACGCTTCACAAAATTAATGCTACGTACTGGTCCTGCATATGTGGGACTAAAGTTTAGTAATTCAGAGGTTAGATCAATGACTCAATGAACTAGACTCTTTATTATTTTAATAATTGATCTAAATTTAAAAATTATGATGTCAATGATGTTCTGTCCTGTGATAAAATTAATATTACAATTTAAAACTCGCAATGCCAATGTCTTTTATTGATGATACACCACATTGATAAATCTAATATTGCTATCAATAATAATAATAATATATCAATTTATTACAATCTAATAAACACATCAATTTTTTATAAGATTTATATAAAAAATAGGAAAAAAATAAATAAAAATATAAAAATAAATTAAATATATAAAATAAAATATAACTTATATTAAGTAATATGAATAAATTGACTTGAACTATATATATTCATAACATTAAAATTATATATAATTAATATATCGTTAAAATATATAGCAAAATGGTGATAAAAAGTTAATTTTATAGACACTAAATTTAAAATTTATTAAACTATAAAAATTTAATTACGATAAAATGTTGGCTAAAAGTAATTATGATCACACTGACTCCAGCTGGCATATACTTTCTTTATTTTTATCTATTTATTTTGTCATTTTTCCAAGTTGACACGGTTTTTTTTTTCTCAAAACATATTTTTGGATTCATAGTAGGGACAAGTATTTGAGAATCTTTAGATTATTTTAAAATTTGCATAAAATACATTATTTTATTACTATGCACATAAAATACTGGACTTCCTATATGATAGAACATGATTGATATAAAGATGGGTGGTCCCAAAAGTATCATTTTGTGGTCAGTATATGCATGAACGAACTACAGTGTTTGATGGTATGTGTTGATTATTGATGATGGAGGAAGACTTCTCAGTTAGAAATTAATTAACGTGAGTTGTTTTCGTTCTTTATCAATAACAACAAAAATGGGTGATTTTATAGGCGTCCGGATTCCCTGCTGGGCGTGTCCCTGGTGGGCGCTGCTGAGCGTTTTAGCAGCGGTTTTTTCCGTTGCTAAAGTTTTTTGCAACAAATATTATTGTCACTACAACTTTTGCTAAATTAATTATTTAAACAAGTTATAGCAGTAATAATATTCGTTGCAATAATATTAAAACATACTTTAGCGACGGATAAAACCGCCGCTAAAAAGCCCAGCAGGGAGCCCAGCAAGGAGCGCCCAGCAGGGGATCCAAAAGCATTTTATAGATAGCTTCCTTTCTATTATCCAATGTGACGCAGCGAATATAAAGAACCATTGATGTTGAATTGATTAGAGCAAGACACATTATTTAATGCTTGAATTATTAATTGGTCACGTGGACGTGGCTACTAGAAATTCAAATTGTGGTGGCCCAATGACTCGTACGGATGTTATAACGTAGAAATAAGAGGTGACATTTTTGAAGTAAAGGACAAATAAAAAATAAAATAAAAGAGTCACTTTAGACTAATTTCTTTTCATATTTTTTTATTTTAAAAATCTTACCTATACCTTTTACTGAAGATAATTGTCTTTCAAGAGTAACACCAAGTCATGCATCATGGATAATTTAACCATCTTGTCGTTTGGGATTGAAGGTGAAGAATCCACGCTCCACAAAGTTAATGCTACAGGTCCTACATATGTGGGTGGAGACTCAAGTTTAAATTTCATTTTTAGAAAATAAAATAAAATAATAATAATAATAATTGTTTAAACAAATGAACTAGAGACTTAACATATATTGAGCATTTTTATTAGTAATAAAATGAAATATTTGTGTATTTCATAAAAATAGCATCAAAAGGGAGAAGTATTTATTGAAAAAGAAGTTAAGAAAACAAGGCTAAATTATATAAAAAAAAAAGATCCTCATTACCTTGGAAGATAGTATAATTTATTCTCGTTAACTTTAAAAGTTGACAAATTTTTTTAAAAAACACTTTTAGTTCGTACAATATATAGTGCTCCTTTATTCATATTTTTATCCAAACACTTATCCAAATTTAAGAGAATCAACTTGCATAAAATTAAATGTTTATTTGCATAAAAATTGGTTTGAAGAGTCTTTTTAATCAAAAATTTGAAGTTAAGGGATAAATTACACAAGTTTAGTAACAGTTTTTGACAAAAAAAAAGTTAAGGAATATATATGTTGCATAAAATTAAAGGTTTGAAAGAATCTTTTGTCAACTTTTAAAGCTAAGGAGATAAATTGCAAAATGCTTTAAGAAATTTTTTATTTGAAAATTTAACCAACAGTTATTTCAATTTTCATATCTCTACACACAGTTCTTTACTAATATCATTCTCTCATTTACCTAACAACTTATGCACAAAATTTTCCAATTGGGTTGTCATGAACTCAAAATATGTAGGAGACCCACTACAAAAAAAAAATTATAATTTAACAATTTTTTTTTGTTTTAGTGATGATTCATTGAATCACAGTTAAAGTATTAGTTGTGAGGTATTTAATGACAATTTTAACTAATTGTTGAAATAATCATGGCAATTGTATTTTCTACGACAGTTTATAACTGTCACGCATTTGAAAAAATTTAATAACAGTTAATGGACAACAGTCACAAAATTTAAAAATTTAGCGGTAGTCTTGCTATCAGATTTTTAAATTGTAGCGACGGTTAAAATCGTCGCTAAATTTGGTCAACTTTATTTATTTACTTTTATTGAAAATTTTTTAATACTTTTAAATCAAGCTAAATAACATTTTATATCATAAATGATCCAAAAGAATCAAATTCATAACATAATAAAAGTTATCATAAATAATAACATTTGAAATATAAATATCTACTTCTTAATGTTCTTAATTAAAGTTAATAGTAACACTTGTAACTTAGTCTTTAAATATTTCTAATTACATTTTGTCATCTAAAACTCATGGTTGTTGTCAATTTCTCTTATCACTAGATGCTGGAGAGTCTTAGGCAACTCTAGCTAATCCATGTCTACTTCCTTGATCTAGTGCCTAAAACACAATTTGAAATATTGTTGTTAATATATAAAATACTTTAATTAAGAAAAAAAGCTTAAATTTACCTATTGAGCATTGAAACTAGCAAATTTTGGTGGTAATTCTCCTTAGACTCGTAAAATTAAGAATTTCATTGCTGCATCCCTCATTCGATCCCTTTCTTCCATTTCGTGGCATAGTCTTACCACTTCACTCTATAACTCTGTATATGATGGACAAGATGAATTAATCCTACCATATGAACAAGATGAATCCAAAGACTTGGGATGGACATGAATCCTATAATATCTACATTTTTAAAACCTCCAAGGATGTTTTAAATTTTGAAATTTAGCAATTTTTGACTAAAGACTTGACTAAAACTACCCTGAAAATTCAAAAATGGGAAAAAAGGATTAAATTAAAAGAAAAAGTTAAGGACTAAAATGAAAAGAATAAAAGTTTCATAAAAAGACATTACGCCTCTAAAATATCTCCCGCATTTATGATATATCGTTATTACGCCAGAAAAATATCTTGGAGCATTTATGATGAGTAATGATTATACTTGAAAAATATCCTAAAGACAAAACAGTTAAATTTCACCCAAGGGCAAAATGATAATTTTGCCCAAGGGATAAAACAATAAATTTACCTACAAGGTAAGATTGCCATTTTACTTAGAAAAATTAAAGATAAATTCCCTCAAGAAATTTTCTTGAAAATTTTGAAGTAAGGGGTAGAATGGTCATTTCCCCTAAAAAGGGTAAAATTATCATGTTTCCACATAAATAGGATGGTTTTTTTATTTCATAAATTTTATTTACCCGAATAAGAGGCTTTTATATCCTAAAAAGAATGAAAAAAGACGAGAAAAAGGAAGGGTAAAAAGGTAACACTTGCAACTTAGTCTTTAAATATTTCTAATTACATTTTGTCATGTGAAACTCATGGTTGTTGTCAATTTCTCTTATCACTAGATGTTGGAGAGTTTTAGGCAACTCTAGCTTATCCATGTCTACTTATTTGATCTAATGTCTGAAACACAATTTGAAATATTGTTGTCAATATATAAAATATTTTAATTAAGAAACAAACTTAAATTTACCTGTTGAACATTGAAGCTAGCAAATTCAAATGGTAATTCTCTCTAGACTCGTGGAAGTAAGAATGTCATTATTGAATCCCTCATTCAATCTGAAGCTAAAAAATTCATATGGTAATTCTCCCTAGACTCGTTGAAGTAAGAATGTCATTACTGAATCCCTCATTCGCTCCTTTTCTTCCATTTCATGGCGTAATCTTACCACTTCACTCTGTAACTTTGTATATGATGGACAAGATGAGCTAATTCCACCATATGAATAAGAGAGATGTCCAAAGACTTAGGATGGATATTAATCCAATCTTAACCTTTGCACCCATCTTAGGTATTCCTGGCTTCCAAGATCTCTAGCTAATGAATCTTGTGAAATTTCTTGAGAAGAAGTACCCTCAAACTCAGCTTGAAATCTTATCTTATACAACTAGTACATAATCCATCAACAATCTTAAACAATATTAACAAAAACATGTAATACTTTTACAACCAAAACATAATCTATCATAAGCTTAAACAATACTACTAACAAACAAATTGAAAATTTATACAACTAGCACATAATTTATCACAAAATTAAACTACACTAATAAAAAAATCCAACACTTATATTAATGGTATGATGGCTGAACGTTTGGGTGTTTTGTTATTGGATTTTCGAAGCCAAAACATGGATTCTTTATTGGTTACAATTGGACATTTAATTTGGAGTCAGGACATTCAAATCGAGAAGAGGCAACATGGGAAGACTGAGATAGTTTACAAGCAGTATAACCACGTACCAACCTTAAGGACAAGGTTATTTTCCATGGGGCGAGGTATTGATATGGAACGAAGATAGATGGGCCGTGGCATAGATGAAATAGAGGCAGTAGACCTAGAATGAGACGCGAACGAAAAAAAGAAGGGCGTTAGGCCATGGCAAACGAGTGAAGAGCAAGCCAATATGGACCAAATATTATCATATGAGAAGCATGCAAAAGTCCAAGTCTAATACCAAGTAAAGGAGCACGAGAGCAACGTGGGAATTGCCATGCAAAAGAGGCAAGTGGGTACTGAGTTGTTGAGACGTTACCAGAATGCTGAGGTGTCCAAATCCAAATGGCCAAAATATTCTTACGTATGAAGAAGTGGTTACGGGCATTACGGAAGGGCGAGGAGATAGATATAAGAAGGAGGAAGGAGAGGTGAAGCATATGATAAATGTATGGTGTGATCAAGGAGTGTTCTTCTGACTCGAATAGAGAGAGTTGCCTTCAAACATTTTATTTCATTTTACTATTTTTTCTACATTTCTTACTGAACGGTTACATGAATCAATTGTACGTTAGCACTATTCCTAAGTGTTAACAGGTTCTCTGATTCACCCTTAACTCTCTAATTTTTGCCTAAATCAAGTACTAACTAACTTGCATATAAATAAACCCAAGATTCTCCTATATATGCATAATCTATAGCCGTCTAGCTACTATATATGAGCTAGCTGTATACTTACTGTCAACATATTCATTTTTGTTAAAATCAAATTCCACAATATCAAAGAGTGGCTAAATGATAATAAAATGAGTCCAATGCCAATGTATAAAGAAACTGCTATGAAATAAAATTAAACATACCCTTTCAATGAGTCAAATGTCACTCTAACAGTGTGTTTAGAATCCTCAAGTACTAAACCAAATCTTCGAAGCTCTTCTGCTTCATAACATCCATTGTCAAAGATCCCACATGCCTCAAAGTAATAAATCGCTCTTGGAATAGCTTTCACAATGAACAGCCACTAACCATCGACCAAAAAATCAAGAAGTTGAGTGTGAGTTTATAGAATTGGAATGTTAACCATCTTCATAACATTTGCAACTAAGATTACAACAAATTCAACAAAATCTTCAAGAGACAAAATGTTAAAAATAAGGGAATGTGAATATAGTGGGATACCATGCATGGGAAAAAGATGCGAGTGATGAGTTGGCCAAGTTGCTGCCATTGTGATGCTCTTGTGTGAACTTTGTTACAAAGTTATTTACGGTGTGGTACATATATAAGAGATACAAAAGGAGGTGAGTTAGAAATAATGGAGCATGGAAAGAATGGACTATGGAGAATTTTGAAGGCTAGAGCCGACTCAGAGTTATCCTTTTGACTCGAAGCGGAGGAGTTGTTTTCCTTATTCTTTCTGTTTACGTGTCTGCATTTTGTAATTGCCGCTGTGGTTCACAATAACAGTAGCGTTGCCATTCTATCCTATTATTTTTCTACATTTCATATGGTAATCGTTTGTGAAGGACGTTAGCACTGCTTGATTCCTAACATTGGTACTTTCATTGAGAGATGGAGGAAACTCATTTTTTATGGATGGAGGAAGCGCTGAGAGAAGGATGAGAAGTTGCCGCTACCATGCAACAAAGATAGCAAGCCGTGGATAAACGACTCAGCGTAATGGAAGGTTTGATGCTTGATTGTAAAGAATCATTAAGGATAATGGAATCTATGGTGAAACTTCATCTTCTAGAGGTGTATGGTCAAGAATGGGATGAGGTTAAATCAATCGCTACTGAGTTTAAAGTCTGTGGCAGTGACTCACTATGCGTAAGGGAGGAAAATACCAGTATAGTTGGGGTTGGATTGGCTATGGCATCTAAAACAGAGCATGCTTACAATAGTGGTGCGGTGAGCATGACAGAGTTTGAAGACTTCCAAGAAGATGTAAACGAGGTAAACAATTCAGAGAATTCCCTCTCTGTTCACAACCCTGCTTGTTCTTCAATTTATAAAGAATTTAACAGAGAAAGTAATCCATATTATTCAGTAGAGTTATGGTATGATGTCTCCACCAATTTTTACCATACTAATGATTTTAAAATAGAGACATATGAAGAAGAAAAACCATTTTATATTTATTTGTAGCAGAAAAAGAAAAGGCAACCAAATAACTTCTTACAATCCGATGGGTTTATCTCGTAAAAGTATCAACCACTTCAGTACACATAGTAGCTGAATTACTAAACTATCAAATAAGTCATACAGTTTTTCTCTAGAAGAAGGTAAAGAACTGGAATAAGGATGGATTGATTTATACTTTAACATATGATCCTGACGGTTTGCTATAGGGTTGTATATCTCTTACACCGGCTCACACTCATGGCATCGCTGGCCATAATTTTGTTTACTAGATTTCAGTGTCGTATATGCCAAACCAAATGGCTTCGAAATACGCAAGCCAATTCAATGACTCCATCCTCTTACTTGTCACCACCTCGAGTTGTGATGGAACTCCATGTCAACAATCGAGAAAAGCTCTTTAGGTTACTTCACCAACACCTGTCTAATTCCGTCCTTCCTCTTCATGGCTTTGTCCTTCTTCCGGGTGGTGAAGAGCAAACATGTCACGATATAGACCACATCGAACTCTTTAGGCAGCAGAGTTATGTCACGATACAGATCACTTTAGCTATAATTCTGGTTGCTATTTTTGTTACAAAGGTGATTGGAGTCCTTGCCATTATGGGTGTAGAGCACACACAACAATCAGTTGAAAAGCAGTTAGAGGTAGCTTCTATCTTGTGTCCGGTCTATGATTCAATCAGTGTAGTGGCGGCAAAGGTGAGCATTGTGTGTGGAACCACAGACACAATGATTGACAATGGCAGCACCAACAACATTGTAAAGGAAGAAGTTGTAAAGTCCACTACTTTGAAGTGGGAAGACATCACAGAGTTTCAAGTGTTGGTTGGCAATGGCCAGTCATGTAATCGGATAATAAGCAGAGGTGTGTTGGTTTCTATCCAGGACAAGGATTTCAAGTGGATTTATACTGGGTAGCCATCCAGGGTTCGAACGTCGTCCTGGGTATTCAGTGGTTAGAAACACTAGGTAAAATTGTCACAGATTACAGTGAGTTAACGATGGAGCTCGGATGGAAGGATGATCACATTTAATTAAGAGATGAAAAGATGCTTGATGGAAGAACCCTCAATAACAGGACACTCTATGAACTGATAATGGCTACCTTCTTTCAATTAAGCATAGACAGTAGCACAACACCACAATAGGAAGAATTACCTAGAGAGATCGAACAACTGCTGCAGCATCATTTGCAAAACCTCAATGTCATGCTAACTCTTCTCTAGCAACATGAGTTGCTCACCAAATTCCATCAACATCTCAACTTCAAACTGACTCGAAAGTACAGTGATCCGTTCCGTGTCTCAGCTCGCATTGGTCATGTGGCCTACAAACTTCAACTGCCAACACATTCCACAATCTATCATGTCTTCCATGTTTCTATTCTAAAAAAATTCAAAGGGGTACCTCAGTGCGACAAACCTAATACTCCACTAGATTCCATTGACAAAGACTACCGTCCTATGGCCATTATAGATTACAAGCTGTACACTATTGATAGGCAACCACGCAAGTTCATTTTAGTTGAATGGTTCAGTTTAACACAAGCAGAAGCTACCTGGGAAACTTGGGCGATTCTCAACGTGTCTTGTCTGGATATCAACCTTGAGGGCAAGGTTGTTTTCGATGGGGACAGTAATGTTACGAATGAGGGAATGGGAATAACGTGGGATACCATGCACGGGAAAAAGATGCAGGTGATGAGTTAGCCAAGCTGCTGCCAGCGTGATGCTCTTGTGTGAAGTCTGTTACAAATTCAGTTACGGTGTGGTATGTAAGAAATACGAAAGGAGTGAGTTAGAAATAGTGGAGCGTGGAAAGGATGGACTATGGAGAATTGTGAAGGCTAGAACCGACTCGGAGTTATCCTTCTGACTCGAAGAGAAGGAGTTGTTTTCCTTATTCTGTTTGTTTACGTTTCTGCATTCTATAATCACCGCTGTGGTTCACAATAACAGTAGCGTTGCCATTCTATCCTATTGTTTTTCTACATTTCATATGACAATCGTTTGTGAAGGACGTTAGCACTGCTTGAGTCCCAACAGCATGCTTCACGCTGAGCTTCTTTGTTTTGTTTTGTTTTGTTTTGTTTGTTAGAGTGAAATTAAATGTTGACGGGCAGGAATTTGATCCTATATTTTAGTAAACGTTGGTAGTTGAGTATAATTTGCTTTAATAATATGAAATTTGAAGCTTTGCAACTGTCCAAAAATTAACTGTAAAGCATTTGTTGTTTTTTCTACTGCACCAAAAAAGTAAAATAATATGGGTTTAGGACTTCTGATTATTTTTACTTGTTTAGATATTATATGTTTTTTATAAAAGAAATGACCTTTGTGTGAATTTTGAAGTGAATATGATAAGTACCATTCTAGTTTTAACATGCAATATGTGATTAGAACTAGTTTTAAATTATTTTAATGTTATTATTGCTTGATGATGATTAGTAGCTCAGTTTATCAAGCAACTCAAAATATTGTATTGATTATTGTTATTACTCTATAATATGATAATATTCTCACAATTTTTTTTAACATTATTGCAGGTATATAAACTTTGCTTGAATGTGGGTGGTTTATTTTCTTTAACGGACTCTTTTGTTATTGGTTGTTTACAATGTATAAAGTTTTGTGGTATAAGATGCTTGAAAGGAGATTTGGGATAATTTTTGTACTTATTTTGTTATTACATATAATGTTATTATTATCTGATATAATATATAATATTTTGTGTAAGAAAATATTATATTTTTAAAAAAAATTTAATCTCATATTTTGTGACACTTCAAAAGTGTTAAGAAATCCTTCTTTGATTGTTGCATTTATAAAGCCCCAGCAAATGTATAAAATATAATAAATTTTAACATTTATAGTCCTTACAAAGTGTCGCAAATTAATAAAAATAAAAACTATCTACAAATATAATGACTCTTTAGAGCTCTTCTTAAGTGTCATCAAATGAATGAATTTGGAAGCACTTACAAAGTGCTGTTAAAATCTTTTTGGAGGCTTGTTCCAGCGTTTGCTTTAAAGTGTCCCGAAAGTAATGTTGAGACCTTTTTTTTTTTTTTCCTTGATGTTTGACAAAGCGTCTCAAAATGAATTTATTGACGCATTTAAGCGTTACAAAATAATATAATAAACATCGTTAAATAATAAATTTTTAGTAGTGATAATTTGTGAGACCATTAATTTAGAGATAACTTAATTATTATAATATAAATATATAAATATTGCCATTAGTACTAATAAAAAAATTTTAATAGCATTTTTTAAATATTTTTATAACTAAATATTTTTTTAGTTTTAAAAAATAATTATGAATTAAAATTAAATAATATATTTTAAAAAAAAATAAATTACCTAAAAAAACATAAATGATAACCTATGATATTGGATACTATGTCGTACGTACAACACAAAGAATGCAATAGGATGTGTTAATCACCTAGTCTCACTATATGCATGTGCAGGATTCCATTGCTTTGTTGTTTGTCTGAAATCTTATCCTTGTCTTTAATATCCACGTGACATATATTTTAAATAAATTAATAATATAATCTAATAAAATACATATTTTTTAAATTTGATCCTTAAAACGTAAAATATCCCAATTTAATTTTTAAAAAATTAACATCTAATAAATTTAGTTTTTCATTTAATAAAATAGATAAAAATTTAATTGGTACATTGATTAAGCATTAAGCAACATGTTAGTTAATTTTTTATCAATCCCAATAATTAAAAGATTAATCTTTTAATGACTAAATTAATAAAAAATATTAATTTTTTAAAGATCAAATTAAAAATTTTCAATTTTTAAAAGCCAAAGTAAATGTGTATATTTTAAAAATTAAATAATTAATTTATCAAAAATATTATGATTTTTAAAGTGTCTTTTAGTGTTGAAAGAAATTGAAAAAAAAACTTATAAATTATGGATCAATTGGCAGTGCAAATTGAGTATGTGGGAAGAGTCTCATGTTCAATTCATACATAACACATTTATAAAGAGGGGTGAAGAGTTTTAATTATGACTAAGCCTCAAATTAGATTAGTAGATCTTTGATAATAAGGTTTGGATACCAGTGGCGCAAACTAAAAAAAAATTAAAAAAAATTGCCTTACAAATATAGATTTTTAAATTGGAGTAAATTATATACTTATAATTTGTTAGTTTAAAATATTACATTTATCTCTCTTTTAACTTATTTTTTATCAATAAAAAATGTATGCAAAATAAAACTCTGATTTTATTTTTAATGTAACACTAAGTATAATTAAATTTAGACTAAAGTAATAGAAAATTATTAATGTGAACAATTAAAAAATTGAATAATTTTATTTATTTTTAAATTAAGGCATATAATTAATATAATTAATATGTTAATTTTATGAAAAGATAAATTAAAAAATGTATTTCATTTATATAATATTGTTTCAAACTTTAAAAGCATCAAGCACAATTTTTTAAATTATAAAATATAATTTTATTATGAATTAAAATTAAATTATAAATTTTTTTAAAAAAATTAAATTACCTAACAAACATAATGATAACCTATGATATTGAATACTATGTACTAGGTTTACGGTGAGCTGAAACCTTATCCTTATTTTCATATATACACGTGAAACATATTACATAAATTTAAAAATTATTTTTGTACAAATATCTTTCAGTTTTTCTCATTAGTCACTATTATAAATTTGTGGCCCTATTTCTGAGCTAACAAAGCTCCACGGCAGTATAGTAGTTTTTTTTTTTTCTGCCAAAAAACATATGAATATTATTCACACCAAAAACTGAACCAGTGCATCCAAACACGACAAACTAAACACTAAACAAAATTTCCAATGCACACAAACCAATCCCTATTGGACTAGAGAGTGCATCAGCTTCCTTCCTTGACACGTCCCATCCACTACCTGCTCCTTTAAAAGCACCATCTATATTTATCTTTAAAATCTCACTAGTGGGTCCTTTCCAAGATTGCTGCGAAGGCATTACAATTCTCTCTGTGTGTGTCTAGCTACACGCTCTTCTCGCATTACTCACAGGGTCTTCAATCCAATGTGTATTCATTTCATCAACCTCATAATCTCTTCAATCCTATGTATATTCATTTCATCAACCTCATATTCTCTTCCACTCATCACAATGCAATAACAGATGTTCTATACTTTCAGCTTCCTTCTGACATATGGGACAGAATGGGTCCTTAACACATGCATTTTCTCGTATAAAGAGAGGCCCTTGTAGGTTCATACTCTCCACATCAAGTATTTCACCTTAGGCACTATCTTGGGACCCTATATGATGAACTCGGAGTTCCATAAACTTCAGGATTTCTCTTAGCTTAAGCGCTGTAATGTCCTGATTTCACCATGTACTGGGAGTACAGTAGTTAATTAACAACGAAGAAGACCACAATTTTAAAATATAATTAAGAATTAAAATTAAATAATGTAGTCTTTTAAAAATAAACTACGTAACAAAACATAAATGATAATTGGTAACTTATGATATTGGACACTATGTACTACACTAAGAATACAATAGGATGTGTTGACCACCTTGTCACTTATACTACATGTGCGCGTGGTTTCCGTGCTTTGTGGTAGATCTGAAGCTTTATCCCTATCTTCAAATATCCACGTGACATGTATTTCATGTTAAGGAAAAAAGTTGCCTTAGAAATATAGATTTTTATTTCAAACTTATTTAATTAAATAAATTAAAACATAAAATATTTTATTGCATTATTATTAGATATTGGATACTATGTACTAGGTTTACACTGCTTTGTGGTAGTTCTGAAACATCATCCTTATTTTTATATATACACGTGATACACATTTTAAATAAATTAGAGTATATTAAGAATTTAATCTAAAATATATATATTTTAAATATTTTCATTTGATTACCGTCCTTCAACTAATAAAATAAAAAAAAACTAATTACTTTAAATGTTTAACATAAAAAAATTAATTTTTAAGTTTTTATATTTATAAAAATTAAAATATATATAAATTTGTTGAACTATAAATCATATGTAAATATTATCCCTCAATTATAAAAATTAAACTAGAATCTTTTCAAAATTTATAATTTGTCCAAAAAAATTATTTTCTTAATTTTTTCATTCAAAACTCTTAGGGTAGACATCAAAATATTTAAATGATTTTTTTTGCACAAAATATAAAGTTTAAGAGATTTTTTGTAAAAGATGTAAACTTTAGTGAAATCTTTTGTATTTTGTCATTATTTGATTTAATTTGCTAATGTATTATTATTTTTGTCAGATTTATTAGGCGTGTGACAAGGAGGGTAACCTTATTAGGCGTGTGATGATTGGTGATAAAGGTCATCCTGTGGGTGCCTTGCTCTATATCTGGCCCTATGATCCTCGCAGGAAAACCTACAGGCTTGTCTTCTGTCCTAGTCCTGATCGTGACTGTTCCAACATTGGAGTTGAAAGAGAAATCTTTGGCCCCAATACTCTTGTTGTCACGGATAATGGAAGGCCTCTACTGTTGAAGTTTCGTAAGGTTAAGAAGGGCAGCTTTCCCTCTGAGTCTCACGTATCCATGGTGGTGTGATTACAAGACTAAACCAAGCATGCATGCATGCGTGCTTGCTTGTTGTTTAGTTTGCTTTCCTAGATGGTTAAGATGATGATGATGATAATAATAATAATAATAATAATAATAATAATAATAATAATAAATGTGTGACACCAGCTGCATGTATCTTCTAGTAAGAAATAATAAAAAATGAATGTATGAAATACTTCTGTTTGTTTGTATCGTATTTAAGAAAAGATATCTATAATCTTTTAAAATTAAAAAAATAAAAAAAATATTTGATATTTAATTCATTTAAATTTAATCTCTATTAATATGTGTCTCTTTTTTTTTAATTTAAAAAAAAAATTATTATATTTTATATAGATGCAAAGTCCTCTGAGTACCTGTCAAGTCAAGTAGAAATTAATTACATACTATAATCAGAGCTGAAACGTATGAACGTTGTGTGTGGCAATTCTACCTAAAACGTAATTTACGACATTTTTTATTTTCAACCAAGATTCATATGTCTAGATTTGAATTTGGCATGCCAGTTAAAGATATATAATGGCTAGAATGTGACAAGTGTAAAATTTGGATTTTTTTTTTTACGGGAAAGTGGAAGTATAGGAATTATAAGAATAATTTAATTATTTTTTTATTCTTTTAAATTAAAAATGTTGGCTAAAATTAATTGTGAGTTGTGACCACACTCACGCCAGCTGGCATATACTTTCTTTAATTTTATTTATTTATTTTGTCGTTTTGCCAAATTGACACGTTTTTTTATTCAAAATATATTTTTGGCTTCATAGAAAAGAAAAGTATTTGAGAATCTTTTGATTATTTGAAAATTTGTATAAAATACATTAATTTATTACTATGCACATAATATGATAGAACATGATCGATATAAAGATGGGCGGTCCCTGCCATAGTTAGACACAAAAGCAAAATGTACCAAAAGTATATTTTTCTGGTCACTCTATATTATATATATGAACGAACGACATTGTCTGATTGTTGATGATGGAAAAACACTTGTCAGTTGGAAATTAATGTGAGTTGCTTTTGTTCTTCTTCAACAACAACAAAAATGGTTGATTTTAAGTCTTCATCGTGTCAACTATAATAAAATAAAAGATAAGTAATTCGTCGTTAAAAAAAAAAAAGTTTAAATATAGCTAGTTCACCTAATTCAAAATTAGACAATTTGATCTTTGTATTTTTATATCCAAAATTTAGTATGAAATTTGACGATATGTTAATTTTAATTGAATTATGATTTATTAGCATAGAACTAGTAAATCATACTCATATTTAGTATTTATTTCAATTATTTGTTAAATTAGACATTAAATTCTAGATGAAAATATGATAAACAAGATAATATAATTAGACATTTTACAAAATAGGTGACTAAATTAAAATTTTAATTAAATTAATGAAAATAGAAATACAATTAAACCTTCAAAAAAATAATTAAAAATAAGAAAGTAACTAAAATAACACATAACATTTTTTTATAAAAATATTCTTTATTAAAAATAATTATGCTCAAAAATATTATTAAACATTAAATATAATATTTATCTCAATACATTAAATCGAATAATTATTACATTATGAGTAATTAATCTCTTATTTTAAACTTAATTTTTATTAATTTTTATCTCATAACATATATATCAAATAATGTGGTGTGTGAATATTTAATGTCATTAATTAATGGCCGTCCAATTATCTCTAGAATATCAATAATGCAGAGGAAAGGACAAAAACGTCTTGCTCGTGATTTCAACTTACCAACCATAGATTGGATGGCAAGTTTGCGGCTACCATTTATCTGTGATTTAAAAATTTTGTAATTCAGTTGAGCCCAGTTAAAAAAATTTTAAATTATAGAATTTAATTATAATATTTTAAATTATAAAAAATAAATTAAATTTAAGACTATAGTTAAATTGACCCAAAGGAAAATATAAAAAAACTAATGAAAATTAAGCAAATATTTCTAAAGTAATTATAGGATTTTATTTATTTTGAAATGATGTTTTGTAAAAAGAGTTTTTAAAGAAGTGTTATGAGTAATATTCAGTGTGTGTGGCCATAAATACTTATAGTTAATTTTGAGTTTAGTTATTTTTTTAATAATTAAAAGATTACTTATACCACCATTAAAAGACAATTTTATTTTAAAAAAATATAAAAATATATAGTAAAATCATATTCTTCAAAAAATAAAATTTAAAATCAAGTTTTTAAATTACTATTTCATATAAAATATAATAAAGTAATTGGTTTAGAAAAATATGAAAAAAAGGAGATATATATAAAATAAAATATAATTTATATTTGGTGATATGAGTAAATTGATTTGAATTAAATAAATTCATAATATTTAGATTGTATATAATTAGTATATGTCATCAAAATTATGACAAAAATTTAGACCATATAAATAATTTTGTAAAACTATAAAGATCATATAAATAATTTAACTTTTACTTTATGTTAATTATCTTTATTATTATGTCACAAAATAATAAAATTTATAGTTAATAAGTTAAGAGGGAGTTAAATTTGGCTCTTAATTAATGAATTACTGTCATCTATAATCCATTTAAAAAATAAATAGTTATGTGAGTCATTAATGACCTACCCACATTTGACACAAACCTACCCATTTTGCCACCAAGTTCAAAAATGCCATATTTATTTGTAAAAGGATAAGGATGACGTAAAAGTGTGGCCCCATGATAAAGGGAAGTATATAAGAGAAATATTTACTATTAGAAATAATTTTTGAAATATAATACAAAATAAGTAAATAAATGCGCTTTTAATCTCTTAGCTTTGACTTAAATTTTATTTTTGTCTTTTTAATTTAATTGCTTTGATTTTAGTTCTTTAACTTTAAAATATCAATTAATTTTTTTAATCCCCAGTGACATTAATTACTTAATGAAAAATGATGAGTTATAGTCAATTTTAATGTATCTATGTTATATTATCATTAATTTTGTTAATTTATTAATATTACATGTAAAAAATTAACAAATTTCAAAATTTAAACTCTCAATTTGAAATTAAGTATTCACCAAACTTAAATTTAAATATTGTATTATATCCAATTTTCTTATTTTTTATTTACATGTAAGATTAATAGAGTGATAATTTTGGTAATAGCATGACATAAAAATATTAAAACTATATCAAACTCAGTATTTTTCATTCAATAAATTAACTATGTTAGAAATTAAAAAAATTTTTATTGATATTTTAAAATCAATTAAAGAACTAAAGTGAAATCAATCAAACTTTAAAGGATAAAAATGAAACCTAAATCAAGGTTATGGGATTAAAAGTATACTATTTTGTCCATTAAATAATATATAATTATTAAATTTAAAAATAATAAATTTAATAATAAAAATTATTAAATTTCCATTATTCTATTTTAACTTATCATTCTTTTTATTTTCTCATTTTACCTTTTCTTTATATCACATATTTTATATTATATAATATATAATTTTAGAGATCAATAATTAAAAATTTTCAAAGTCATTATAATATACTAGAGGTTTTGCATATACAAATATATATATTATTTTTATTTAATTTTTAAAATATAATAGACAATAATATTTATTAAATTTTAAGATAATAAATAAAATAATAAAATTAATTAATTAATAATTCACTATCTTTAATTTCTCCTTTCTCTCATTTCTTTTCATATTACATATTTTATTTTATATTTTATATTATATAATATATAATTTATTAGACTACTAATTAAAAGATCTCAAAACTATTATAATATACATATATAAATGTTGTCAATAGTACAAAAAGAAGTGCAGATTCATTAAAAGCGAAAGGAGGTTAGTCTAATTTACTTTTTAAATTTTTAACATTAAAAAATAAATCTTTTAATTTTTATATTTTTAAATGATTTAAAGTTTCTTTTTTTTTTTTTTAACAGTTTTCAATCATCTCTATAAATTGACGTCCTCAGCTCTCATTTACTCACACCAAGAACCAAACACAGAGCAGCAAATTAAAACCTTCCATAGCAAACAAAACAATGAAGACAACTCTATTTTTTATGTCAGGGAAAGTAAGTAAAAGAAATATTAACTATATTGTCGGCAATACTACAAAAAAACGTTTAATAGCAATTTTCAAATATTTTTGTAAGCAAATAATTTTTATTTAAATTTTAAAATGTAATTTTATTATAAATGAAAATTAGATTATATTTTTTAAAAAATTAAATTACCTAAAAAAACAAGATGATAACCTTTGATATTGGATATTATGTACTAATTTTACACTTTTTTTGTGGTAGGTCCGAAACCTTATCCTTATTTTTATATATACACTTAGACACATATTTTAAATAAATTAAAGTATTATAATAATTTAAAAATATTACTTTGGTCCTCCAATTAATATGATAGATGAAAAGTTAATTATTTAAAATGTTCAACATTAAAAAATTAACTTTCAAATTTTTAATGTTTATAACTTGATTTTGATATGATTTAATTTTGTTAACACTTTTTTTTTGGTTAAAATTTTAGATGAAAAAGTAAAATGATGAATTTTGCACAAATTATAATATTTAAAGGAATTTTAAGTCAATTTTTTAAAAGAATTTTCTATATATGGACCTATAATTTAGAAGGTTTATCACATTTTAACCATTTATAAATTATGTGAAGTTTTTTTAACCTTTCCCAATCTTGTCTATAAATTGATGCCTTTGGCTCCCATTTACTCACCAAAAACCAAACAAAATAAAGTGCTTCCACAGCAACCAAAACAATGAAGACCACTCCATTATCGCTCGCATCCCTCCTGTTCCTTGCCTTTGCCTTCACTACCATCACCGCTGAGATCGTGTTTGACTCAGACGGTGATTTTCTGCTTAACGGCGGCACATACAATCTGTTGCCAGTGCCATCTGGCGATGGTTTTATTAATACCGCTGCCATAAGGCACGGAGAAAGCGAAGCTTGCTCACTCGCTGTCGTTCAAGGAAAACCCGATACTCCTGGATTGCCTGTGACCATTACAGCTCTTGTAAGACCCACTTTCATCACAACAAACTATCAATTATTTATATCATTCGCTTACCTACCACCCAACGTATGCACCAAAAATTCCAACTGGATCATCCAAAGGTCTCAATCTGACTCTGTGGATAACCGCATGCCTGTGATGCTTGGTGATAGTGAAAATCCTGTGGGTTCCTTGTTCTATATCAAGCCCTATGATTCTACCAAGAAACACTACAAGCTTGTCTTCTGTCGTAGTCCTCGTCATGTGTGTTCCAACATTGGACTCCGAACAGATGAAAATGGCAACAGACGTCTTGTTGTCACGAATAGAGAGCCTCTAGTGTTGCAGTTTGGTAAGGTTGAGGAGGGCAGCTTTGGCTATGAATCTCATATATCCATGGTGGTGTGATTCATCTGAAAGGAAGAAAGACTAAACCTAGCTTGCATGCGTGCTTGTCGTTTAGTTTGCTTTCCATGATGGTTGTGATGATGATAATAATAATAATAAATAAGTGACACTAGTCGCATGTATCTTTTTGTACGAAATAAAAATAAATAAATGTAGTACTTCTGTTTGTTTGTATTGCTTCTAAAAGCACAGATCTGCAAGGCTAATTAACTGTCAGGTAAGAATTACATACTATAGTTAATGAATTAGTGCTGACACGTACGGACGCTATTAGTGGCAATCCTATCCTAAGACGTAATTTACGACATTTTTTATTTTCAACCAAAATCTATATATCTAGATTTGAATTTGACATGCCAACTAATGATATATAATGGCGAGAATGCGAGAGGTGTAAAATTTGGATTGTTTTTACCGCAAAGTGACAATTTCATTTACTATAAAAAAGAGTATGATAAGAGAAATTTTATTTTTTTTATGTATAACATCAGTGTCATGCGACTCCAACGTTATAGTCGGGAAAAATACAATTTATCGTCATGATTCCGAAATTGTCACTCTAGAGAGTAAAATTTGGTCTTGTATGCAAAATTCATTTCCAAAAGTTTATAAAATAAGTGATTGAAAAGAGATGGAATGTATTTTATTGATCTTTTAAACTGATAAAAAGAGAAGTTTATAAAATAAGAGTGATTAAAAAAAATAACTAACACTTATAAGACACACTGCTATTTTATTTTATTTTATCTCTTCCATGTTTCAAAACTTTTATGTCTCTCTTATTTGATGGAATGATTTTTCAAGGGTGACAATAAGCATGCATCATGGACCATTTAACTATCTCCTCGTTTGGGATTGAAGGTGAAGAATCCACGCTTCACAAAATTAATGCTACGTACTGGTCCTGCATATGTGGGACTAAAGTTTAGTAATTCAGAGGTTAGATCAATGACTCAATGAACTAGACTCTTTATTATTTTAATAATTGATCTAAATTTAAAAATTATGATGTAAATGATGTTCTGTCATGTGATAAAATTAATATTACAATTTAAAACTCGCAATGCCAATGTCTTTTATTGGCCTTCGGATCGCCTGCTGTCCAAGCTTGGTGCTGTCGCCTGCTGTTGGGGGAATCCTCGCCGTCCGCTTCATCCGAGGCTCTGGAGCGTGCCACGTCACTGTGAGTTTTTTTTTTGTTTTTCAGACGTATGAAATGCACCGTTTCTCTGCGTTTGTAACATCGAAGCCTGCTTCTGCTTCTGAAGGTTGCACATTCATTGCAAATCCCTGCATATAAACGTCACAACGGAAATCCAAATGTAAACCTCCTGCTCCAAATTATCTGCATCAGCTTTTGACCCTAGCTCCCTGCAAAGCAATTCAACATACTTTAAACGACATTCTTAGTTGTAAACCTCCTGTGGTGGTTCTCTTCAGCGGTGACGGTGCTTGCAGCAGCGACAGAAGATGCACTCGAGGAGGGAGATGATACCGCGACTGAATGGGCGAAGGAGAAAATGCCCTCGAGGTGGTATTCCTAAACGTATGAAACGATGCGTTTCATACGTCTGAAAAACAAAAACAAAAAACTCACAGCGACGTGGCAAGCTCCAGAGCCTCGGATGAAGCGGACGGCGAGGATTCCCCCAACAAAGAAAGTGACAAAGACTAAGCTTGGACAAGAGCATACGAAGGCCTTTTATTGATGATACACCACATTAATAAATCTAATATTGCTATCAATAATAATAATAATATATCAATTTATTATAATCTAATAAACACATATCAATTTTTTATAAGATTTATATAAAAAAGAGAAAAATAATAAATAATAATATAAAACTAAATTAAATATATAAAATAAAATAAAATATAACTTATATTAAGTAATATGAATAAATTGACTTGAACTATATATATTCATAACATTAAAATTATATATAATTAATATATCATTAAAATATATAATAAAATGGTGATAAAAAGTTAATTTTTTAGACACTAAATTTAAAATTTATTAAACTATAAAAATTTAATTACGATAAAATGTTGGCTAAAAGTAACACACTGACTCCAGCTGGCATATACTTTCTTTATTTTTATCTATTTATTTTGTCATTTTTCCAAGTTGACACGGTTTTTTTTTCTCAAAACATATTTTTGGATTCATAGCAGGGACAAGTATTTGAGAATCTTTAGATTATTTTAAAATTTGCATAAAATACATTATTTTATTACTATGCACATAAAATACTGGACTTCCTATATGATAGAACATGATTGATATAAAGATGGGTGGTCCCCGCCATAGTTAGACACAAAAGCAAAATGTACCAAAAGTATCATTTTGTGGTCAGTATGTGCATGAACGAACTACAGTGTTTGATGGTATGTGTTGATTATTGATGATGGAGGAAGACTTCTCAGTTAGAAATTAATTAATGTGAGTTGTTTTCGTTCTTTATCAATAACAACAAAAATGGGTGATTTTATAGATATGCTTCCTTTCTATTATCCAATGTGACGCAGCGAATATAAAGAACCATTGATGTTGAATTGATTAGAGCAAGACACATTATTTAATGCTTGAATTATTAATTGGTCACGTGGACGTGGCTACTAGAAATTCAAATTGTGGTGGCCCAATGACTCGTACGGATGTTATAACGTAGAAATAAGAGGTGACATTTTTGAAGTAAAGGACAAATAAAAAATAAAATAAAAGAGTCACTTTAGACTAATTTCTTTTCATATTTTTTTATTTTAAAAATCTTACCTATACCTTTTACTGAAGATAATTGTCTTTCAAGAGTAACACCAAGTCATGCATCATGGATAATTTAACCATCTTGTCGTTTGGGATTGAAGGTGAAGAATCCACGCTCCACAAAGTTAATGCTACAGGTCCTACATATGTGGATGGAGACTCAAGTTTAAATTTCATTTTTAGAAAATAAAATAAAATAATAATAATAATTGTTTAAACAAATGAACTAGAGACTTAACATATATTGAGCATTTTTATTAGTAAGAAAATGAAATATTTGTGTATTTCATAAAAATAGCATCAAAAGGGAGAAGTATTTATTGAAAAAGAAGTTAAGAAACAAGGCTAAATTATATAAAAAAAAGACCCTCATTACCTTGGAAGATAGCATAATTTATTCTCGTTAACTTTAAAAGTTGACAAATTTTTTTTAAAAAAACTTTTAGTTCGTACAATATATAGTGCTCCTTTATTCATATTTTTATCCAAACACTTATCCAAATTTAAGAGAATCAACTTGCATAAAATTAAATGTTTATTTGCACAAAAATTAGTTTGAAGAGTCTTTTTAATCAAAAATTTGAAGTTAAGGGATAAATTACACAAGTTTAGTAATAGTTTTTGACCAAAAAAAAGAAGTTAAGGAATATATATGTTGCATAAAATTAAAGGTTTGAAAGAATCTTTTGTCAACTTTTAAAGCTAAGGAGATAAATTGCAAAATGCTTTAAGAAATTTTTTATTTGAAAATTTAACCAACAGTTATTTCAATTTTTATATCTCTACACACAGTCCTTTACTAATATCATTCTCTCATTTACCTAACAACTTATGCACAAAATTTTCCAATTGGGTTGTCATGAACTCAAAATATGTAGGAGACCCACTACAAAAAATAAAAAATTGTGATTCAACAATATTTTTTTTGTTTTAGTGATGATTCATTGAATCGCAGTTAAATTATTAGTTGCGAAGTATTTAACGACAATTTTAACTAAGTGTTGAAATAATCGTGGCAATTGTCTTTTCTGTGATAGTTTATAATTGTTACGGATTTGAAAAAATTTAATAACGGTTAATGGAGAACCGTCACAAAATTTAAAAATTTAGCGGTGGTCTTGCTATTAGATTTTTAAATTGTAGTGACGATTAAAATCGTCGCCAAATTTGGTCAACTTTATTTATTTACTTTTATCAAAAAAATTTTTAATACTTTTAAATTAAGCTAAATAACATTTTATATCATAAATGATCAAAAAGAATCAAATTCATAACATAATAAAAGTTATCATAAATAATAACATTTGAAATATAAATATCTACTTCTTAATGTTCTTAATTAAAGTTAATAGTAACACTTGCAACTTAGTCTTTAAATATTTCTAATTACATTTTGTCATCTAAAACTCATGGTTGTTGTCAATTTCTTTTATCACTAGATGCTAGAGAGTCTTAGGCAACTCTAGCTAATCCATGTCTACTTCCTTGATCTAGTGCCTAAAACACAATTTGAAATATTGTTGTTAATATATAAAATACTTTAATTAAGAAAAAAAGCTTAAATTTACCTATTGAACATTGAAACTAGAAAATTTAGGTGGTAATTCTCCCTAGACTCTTAAAGTAAGAATTTCATTGTTGCATCCCTCATTCGATCCCTTTCTTCCATTTCGTGGCGTAGTCGTACCACTTCACTCTATAACTCTGTATATGATGGACAAGATGAATCCAAAGACTTGGGATGGACATGAATCCTATAATATCTACATTTTTAAAACCTCCAGGGACTTTTTAAATTTTGAAAGTTAGCAATTTTTGACTAAATACTTGACTAAAATTGTCCTGAAAATTCAAAAATGGGAAAAAGGGACTAAATTGAAAGAAAAAGTTAAGGACTAAAATGAAAAGAATAAAAATTTCATAAAAAGACAAAATATAATCATTACGCCTCCAAAATATTTCTCGCATTTATGAAATATCGTTATTACGCCGAGAAAATATCTTAGAACATTTATGACGAATAATGATTGCACTTGAAAAATATCCCAAGGGCAAAACAGTTAGCAAAATGATAATTTTGCCCATGGGGTAAAACAATAATTTTACCTACAAGGTAAGATTGCCATTTTACTTAGGAAAATTAAAGATAAATTCTCTCTCAAGAAATTTTCTTGAAAATTTTGAAGCAAGGAAGAGGTAAAATGGTCATTTTTCCTAAAAAGGCAAAATGGTAATTTTACCTTAAAGGATAAAATTGTCATGTTTCTACATAAATAGGATGGCTTTTTTATTTCATAAATTTTATTTACCAAAATAAGAGGCTTTTATATCCTAAAAAGAATGAAAAAAGATGAGAAAAAGGAAGGGTAAAAAGGTAACACTTGCAACTTAGTCTTTAAATATTTCTAATTACATTTTGTCATGTAAAACTCATGGTTGTTGTCAATTTCTCTTATCACTAGATGCTGGAAAGTCTTGGGCAACTCTAGTGGATCCATGTCTACTTTGATCTAATGCCTGAAACATAATTTGAAATATTGTTGTCAATATATAAACTTTAATTAAGAAACAAACTTAAATTTACTTGTTGAACATTGAAGCTAGCAAATTTAGATGGTAATTCTCCCTAGACTTGTTGAAATGAGAATGTCATTACTGAATCCCTTATTCAATCTGAAGCTAGCAAATTCATATGGTAATTCTCCTTAGACTCGTTGAAGTAAGAATGTCATTACTGAATCATTCATTCGATCCTTTTCTTCCATTTCATGGCATAATCTTACAACTTCACTCTATAACTCTGTATATGATGGACAGGATGAGCTAATCCCACCATATGAACGAGAGAGATGTCCAAAGACTTAGGATGGATATTAATCCAATCTTAACCTTTGCCCCTATCTTAGGTGTTCCTAGCTTCCAAGATCTGTAACTAATGAATCTTGTGAAATTTCTTGAGAAGAAGTACCCTCAGACTCATAGCTTGAAATCTTATCTTATACAACTAGTACATAATCTATCACAATCTTAAACAATATTAACAAACAAATGTAATACTTTTACAACCAAAACATAATCCATCATAAACTTAAACAATACTACTAACAAACAAATTGAAAGTTTATACAACTAGCACATAATCTATCACAAACTTAAACTACACTAATAAAAAATTCCAACACTTATATTGATGTTATGATGGCTAAACATATGAGTGTTTTGTTATTGGATTTTCGAAGCCAAAACATAGATCCTTTATTGGTTACAATTGGACATTTAATTTGGAGTCGGGACCTTCAAATCAAGAAGAGGCAACATGAGAAGACTGAGATAGTTTACAAGCAGCATAACCACGTACCAACCTTGAGGACAAGGTTACTTTCCATAGGGGGAGGTATTGATACGGAATGAAGACAGATAGGCCGTGGCATGGATGAAATGGAGGCAGTAGACCTAGAATGAGACGCGAACAAAAAAAAGAAGGGAGTTGGGCCATGGCAAATGAGTGAAGAGCAAGCCAATATGGACCAACTATTATCATATGAGAAGCATGCAAAGTCCAAGTCCAATACCAAGTGAAGGAGCATGAGAGCAACGTGGGAATTGCCATGCAAAAGAGGCAAGTGGGTACTGACTTGTCGAGACGTTACCAGAATGCTGATTTTTCCAAATCCAAACGGCCAGAATATTCTTATGTATGAAGAAGTGGTTACGGGCATTACAGAAGGGAGAGGAGATAGATGTAGGAAGGAGGAAGGAGAAGTGAAGCATATGATGAATGTATGGTGTGATTAAGGAGTGTTCTTCTGACTCGAATAGAGACAGTTGCCTTCAGACATTTTATTTCATTTTACTATTTTTTCTACATTTCTTACTGAACGGTTGCATGAATGAGTTGTACGTTAGCACTATTCCTAAGTGTTAACAGATTCTCTGATTCACCCTTAACTCTCTAATTTTTGCCTAAATCAAGTACTAACTAACTTGTATATAAATAAACCCAAGATTCTCCTATATATACATAATCTATAGCCGTCTAGCTACTATATATGAGCTAGCTATATACGTACTGTCAACAAATTCATTTTTGTTAAAATCAAATTCCACAATATCAAAGAGTGGCTAAATGATAATAAAATATGAGTCCAATGCCAATGTATAAAGAAACTGCTATGAAATAAAATTAAACATACCCTTTCAATGAGTCAAATGTCACTCCAATAGTGTGCTTAGAATCCTCAAGTACTAAACCAAACCTTCGAAGCTCTTCTGCTTCATAACATCCATTGTCAAAGATCCCACATGCCTCAAAGTAAGAAATCGCTCCTGGAATAGCTTTCACAATGAACAGCCACTAACCATCAACTAAAAAAATCAAGAAGTTGAGTGTGAGTTTACAGAATTGGAATGTTAACCATCTTCATAACATTTGCAACTAAGATTACAAAATTAAAAAAACCCTTCAAGAGACAAAATGTTAAAAATGAGGGAATGAGAATATAGTAGGATACCATACATGGGAAAAAGATGCGGGTGATGAGTTGGCCAAGCTGCTGCCAGTGTGATGCTCTTATGTGAAGTTTATTACAAAGTCATTTACGGTGTGGTACGTAAGAGATACAAAAGGAGGTGAGTTAGAAATAGTGGAGCGTGGAAAGAATGGATTATGGAGAATTGTGAAGGCTAGAGCCGACTCGGAGTTATCCTTCTGACTCGAAGAGGAGCAGTTGTTTTCCTTATTCTGTTTGTTTACGTTTCTGCATTCTGTAATCATCGCTGTGGTTCACAATAACAGTAGTGTTACGATTCGATCCTATTGTTTTTCTACATTTCATACGGTAATCGTTTGTGAAGGACGTTAGCACTGCTTAATTCCTAACATTAGTGCTTTCATTGAGAGATGGAGGAAACTCATTTTTTATAGATGGAGGAAGCGCTGAGAACGATGAGAAGTTGCCGCTACCATGCAGCAAAGACAGCAAGCCGTGGATAAACGACTCAGCGTAATGGAAGTTTTGATGCTTGATTGTAAAGAATCATTAAGGAGAATGGAATCTATGGTGAAACTTCATCTTCTAGAGGTGTATGGTCAAGAATGGGATGAGGTTAAATCAATCCCTACTGAGTTTGAAGTATGTGGCAGTGACTCACTGTGCGTAAGGGAGGAAAATACCAGTGTAGTTGGGGTTGGATTGGCTATGGCATCTAAAACAGAGCATGCTCACAATAGTGGTACGATAAGCATGACAGAGTTTGAAGACTTCCAAGAAGATGCAAACGAGGTAAACAATTCAGAGAATTCCCTCTTTGTTCACAACCCTACTTGTTCTTCAATTTATAAAGAATTTAACAAAGAAAGTAATCCATATTATTCAGTAGAGTTATGGTATGATGTCTCCACCAATTTTTACCATAATAATGATTTTAAAATAGAGACATATGAAGAAGCAAAAACCATTTCATATTTATTTGTAGCAGAAAAAGAAGAGGCAACCAAACAACTTCTTACAATCCGATGGGTTTATCTCGTAAAAGTATCAACCACTTCAGTATGCATAGTAGCTGGATTACTAAACTATCAAATAAGTCATACAGTTTTGCTTTGGAAAAAGATAAAGAACTGGAATAAGGATGGATTGATTTATATTTTAGCATATGATCCTGGCGGTTGCTATGAGGTTGTATATCTCTTACACTGGCTCACACTCATGGCATCGCTAGGCATAATTATGTTTACTAGATTTCAGTGTCGTATATGCCAAACCAAATGGCTTTGAAATACGCAAGCTAATTCAATGACTCCATCCTCTTACCTGTCACCACCTCGAGTTGTGATGGAACTCCATGCCAACAATCGAGAAAAGCTCTTTAGGTTACTTCACCAACACCTGTCTAATTCTGTCCTTCCTCGTCATGGCTTCGTCCTTCTTCAGGGTGGTAAAGAGCAAACATGTCACGATATAGACCACATCAAACTTTTTAGGCAGCGGAGTTATGTCACGATACAGATCACTTTAGCTATAATTCTGGTTGCTGTTTTTGTTACAAAGGTGATTGGAGTCCTTGCCATTATGGGTGTAGAGTACACACAACAATCAGTTGAAAAGCAGTTAGAGGTAGCTCCTATCTTGTGTCCGGTCTATGATTCAATCAGTGCAGTGGCAAAGGTGAGCATTGTGTGTGGAACCACAGATACAATGATCGACAATGGCAGCACCAACAACGTTGTAAAGGAAGAAGTTGCGAAGTCCATTACTTTGAAGTGGGAAGCCATCATAGAGTTTCAAGTGTTGGTTGGCAATGGCCAGTACCTACCATGTAATCGGATAATAAGCAGGGGTGTGTTGGTTTCTATCCAGGACAACGATTTCAAGGTGGATTTATACTGGGTAGCCATCCAGGGTTTGAACGTTGTCCTGGGCTGATACGTGTACAGAAGAAGAGACGGGGCCGGTGGATGAGAAGGAAAATGACGAGGTGACACCAGGAAGAGAAAAGAATAGTAGAGCATGTAAACCACCCAAGTGGACGTCCGATTACGTGATGGGATGAGGCACGTGAATTACGAGAAGGACGTTAAAAAGTACGGGAAGTTGTTAGCATGAGAGGTTATAACACGTGGGTTAGTTGTGAATCACGTGGGTTGGTTGTAACAGTGGCATCGGGTAGTTTACGTATGCATGTATAAATAAGCATGAGCGGACGACGTCGAGGGGAGTTTTTGCTTGTTTTGACGTAACGTTTGTAGGAGTTGCCCTTCACTCGAAGAAGGATTCGTTGTGTGTATTTTCCAGTCTTCCGGAATCTGATACACGTTCATCCATTTCCTCTTTTCTGTTCTTTCCACTTTCTCTCGTTCTTATCTGCTATCATGGGCATTCAGTGGTTAGAAACACTAGGTAAAATTGTCATAGATTACAGTGAGTTAACGATGGAGCTCGGATGGAAGGATGATCACATTTAATTAAGAGATGAAAAGATGCTTGATGGAAGAACCCTCAATAACAGCACACTCTATGAACTGATAATGGCTACCTTCTTTCAATTAAGCGTAGACGGTAGCACAACACCACAACAGGAAGAATTACCTAGAGAGATCAAACAACTGCTGCAGCATCATTTGCACAACCTCAATGTCGTGCTAACTCTTCTCTAGCAACATGAGTTGTTCGCCAAATTCCATCAACGTCTGAACTTCAAACTGACTCGAAAGTACGGTGATCCGTTCCGTGTCTTAGCTCGCATTGGTCATGTGGCCTACAAACTTCAACTGCCCACACATTCCACAATCCATCATGTCTTCCATGTTTCTGTTCTAAAACAATTCAAAGGGGTACCTCAGTGCGACGAACCTAATACTCCACTAGATTCCATTGACGAAGACTATCGTCCTATGGCCATTAGAGATTACAAGTTGCACACTATTGATAGGCAACCACGCAAGTTCATTTTAGTTGAATGGTTCAGTTTAACACAAGCAGAAGCTACCTGGGAAACTTGGGCGATTCTCAACGTGTCTTATCCGGATATCAACCTTGAAGGCAAGGTTGTTTTTGATCGGGATAATATTGTTACGAATGAGGGAATGGGAATAACGTGGGATACCATGCACGGGAAAAAGATGCAGGTGATGAATTGGCCAAGCTGCTGCCAGCATGATGCTCTTGTGTGAAGTCTGTTACAAAGTCAGTTAAGGTGTGGTATGTAAGAGATACGAAAGGAGGTGA
This sequence comes from Senna siamea, assembly GCA_031216115.1. NCBI lineage: Eukaryota > Viridiplantae > Streptophyta > Magnoliopsida > Fabales > Fabaceae > Senna > Senna siamea. Next base: position 30,208,158 of record CM062354.1, on the reverse strand, counting down.
GTTAGAAATAGTGGAGCGTGGAAAGGATGGACTATGGAAAATTGTGAAGGCTAGAACCGACTCGGAGTTATCCTTCTGACTCGAAGAGAAGGAGTTGTTTTCCTTATTCTGTTTGTTTACGTTTCTGCATTCTATAATCACCGTTGTGGTTCACAATAACAGTAGTGTTGCCATTCTATCCTATTGTTTTTCTACATTTCATACGACAATCGTTTGTGAAGGACGTTAGCATTGCTTGAGTCCCAACAGCATGCTTCACGCTGAGCTTTTTTGTTTTGTTTTGTTTTGTTTTGTTTGTTAAAGTGAAATTAAAATGTTAACAGGCAGGTATTTGATCCTATATTTTAGTAAACGTTGGTAGTTGAGTATAATTTGCTATAATAATATGAAATTTGAAGCTTTGCAACTGTCCAAAAATTAACTGTAAAGCATTTGTTGTTTTTTCTACTGCACCAAAAAAGTAAAATAATATGGGTTTAGGACTTCTGATTATTTTTACTTGTTTAGATATTATATGTTTTTTATAAAAGAAATGACCTTTGTGTGAATTTTGAAGTGAATATGATAAGTACCATTCTAGTTTTAACATGCAATATGTGATTAGAACTAGTTTTAAATTATTTTAATGTTATTATTGCTTGATGATGATTAGTAGCTCAGTTCATCAAGCAACTCAAAGTATTGTATTGATTGATGTTATTACTCTATAATATGATAATATTCTCACAATTTTTTTTAACATTATTGCAGGTATATAAACTTTGCTTGAATGTGGGTGGTTTATTTTCTTTAACGGACTCTTTTGTTATTGGTTGTTTACAATGTATAAAGTTTTGTGATATAAGATGCTTGAAAGGAGATTTGGGATAATTTTTGTACTTATTTTGTTATTACATATAATGTTATTATTATCTGATATAATATATAATATTTTGTGTAAGAAAATATTATATTTTTTAAAAAAATTTAATCTCATATTTTGTGACACTTCAAAAGTGTTAAGAAATACTTCTTTAATTGTTGCATTTATAAAGCACCAGCAAATGTATAAAATATAATAAATTTTAATATTTATAGTCCTTACAAAGTGTCGCAAATTAATAAAAAAAATAATAAAATAAAACTATCTACCAATATAATGACTCTTTAGAGCGCTTCTTAAGTGTAATCAAATGAATGAATTTGGATGCACTTACAAAGTGCTGTTAAAATCTTTTTGGAGGCTTGTTCCAGCGTTTGCTTTAAAGTGTTCCGAAACTAATGTTGATACCTTTTTTTTTTTTCCTTGTTGTTTGACAAAGCGTCTCAAAATGGATTTATTGACGGATTTAAGCGTTACAAAATAATATAATAAGCATCGTTAAATAATAAATTTTTAGTAGTGATAATTTGTGAGACCATTAATTTAGAGATAACATAATTATTATAATATAAATATATAAATATTGCCATTAGTACTAATAAAAAAATTTTAATGGCATTTTTTAAATATTTTTATAAGTAAATATTTTTTTAGTTTTAAAAAATAATTATGAATTAAAATTAAATAATATATTTTTAAAAAAAATTAAATTACCTAACAAAACATAAATGATAACCTATGATATTGGATACTATGTCGTACGTACAACACAGACTGCAATAGGATGTGTTAATCACCTAGTCTCACTTGTATGCATGCGCAGGATTCCATTGCTTTGTCGTTTGTCTGAAATCTTATCCTTATCTTTAATATCCACGTGACATATATTTTAAATTAATTAATAATATAATCTAATAAAATACATATTTTCTAAATTTGATCCTTTAAACGTAAAATATCCCAATTTAATTTTTAAAAAATTAACATCTAATAAATTTAGTTTTTCATTTAATAAAATAGATAAAAATTTAATTGGTACATTGATTAAGCATTAAGCAACATGTTAGTTAAATTTTTATCAATCCCAATAATTAAAAGATTGATCTTTTAATGATTAAATTAATAAAAAATATTAATTTTTTAAAGATTAAATTAAAAAATTTTAATTTTTAAAAGCCAAAGTAAATGTGTATATTTTAAAAATTAAATAATTAATTTATCATAAATATTATGATTTTTAAAGCGTCTTTTAGTGTTGAAAGAAATTGAAAAAAGAAATTTATAAATTGTGGATCAGTTGGCAATGCAGACTGAGTATGTGGAAAGAGTCTCATGTTCGATGCATACATAACACATTTATAGAGAGGAGTGAAGAGTTTTAATTATGATCAAGTGTAATAATTTAATTTAAATTAATTAAATAATTGAGATAAAATATTTGGAAACCTTAAAATATTATTGGGAGGAAATTAAGAAAATTTTTCTGAGCTTGTAGCTAAAATTTGAGGATTTTTCGGAATCAAATTATATCTGACAATGAATTTTTTATCTGCCTTAAGAAATTTTGTAGATAATTTTGAAAGACTTAGATTGTTTAAAAATTTTCAAATCCCTTCCATATAATCTTAAGTTCTTGCCTAAATCAAAAAATGCATCTAAAATCTATCTGGGGTGAAGTGAAAAAAGATCAAAATGCTCTCAAAAAATTTAAAACTCATTTTCTGCATTTTTTCCCTCCCATTTTACTCTCTCTCAGTGCATCCTCTCTCTTTTCCCTCTCTCTCTCACATTTTCCTTCCTTTCTTGTTGCCACCACCATCCGTCCACTAAACGGCCACCACACCGTTGCCAAAAGGTACAACAGCTCCGGTCGACACCGGAGCATCCCGCCGGATGGTTATAGTCGCCAGAAACAACGTTTTTCCCTTCCTGTCGCGATTTTGAAGACATCTTCGATCCGGCCATTTCTACGCCTTTCGACTTCCTGTGATCGATGCTTGAGTTGCCCAAATAACATCCACAGTGTCGGTGACCTCGCTTGTCACTGCGCTTGATCAGAAAAAAAGCTAAGGAAGGTGTAGAGACTAAACTGTAAATTTTCAAAATCTTCGATATACACTGGAAAAACTCTGAATTAATCATTCTTTCTGTAATTTCTAGCTTCTATAATGCCATCAGGAATTAATGAAAAAGTTAGATTGGAAAAGAATGATGAAATTCATAAATTTGAAAATAGGGACTAAATTGTAAAGTTTTAAAAAGTTTGATATGAAGTAGAATTACAAAATTTGATGCATCCTTATAATCCTTAACTTAATTAGAACTCGTATGAATGTATGGAATTGAGAAATGGAAGGAAATTGTTGGAAAAGTTTCGATTCAAGTTTAGGGATTAAACTGAAAAGACTAATATAGTCTATTTAAGCAACGTAAACTATGTACATTTTGAACCTTTGAGTGAATTAAGTTTATTTAGCCTTCTAGAAGCTTCATAGAGTGATTGGATAATTTTATACCTAAAAATTAACTTCGGGATAAATAAGGGATTAAAATACAAACTTATTGTTTTTAGGCATTGAAAATAAGTTTTAATTCTTAACGTTGGTTATAAAAATGTACAAAGGTAACATGAAGAATTTGTCCACGGAAAGGAAGAAGAATTTTAAGTTAAGTGAAGGAAATTTCGATTTAAGATAGAGTAATCTACACTCCTCTGTATTTTGATTAATGTTTAATATGAATTGATTGCTGTGATTGTGTTCGCAAACATATACTGGAAAATATGTACTGGAATAGATGAGTATAAGAAAAGACCTGCATGTGTTTAAAATATATTTAAAAATTCATTGCTGCTTGTTTGATTAGACTATTGGAATTGTATGTTTATAGTGCATACGAAACTTGGGATGGATGCTTGATAATTGATATGAGACAATTGTCAAGTATTTCATATTCAGACCTGCTTTTGAACTATTATTATTATTTGAACGCTAAAATAGTCTGTATATGTTAGGGTTTACCCGTTAAACCAATATACCCCTATGAAAGATTATAAGGAGTAAAGGAGGAGAGTCTATATGGGAGAATGGATTGGTTTAAGAGTAAAGCCCTATGATCCTAAGTATTAGTCACCTATATGTATACGTTGCCTTATAGTCGGCATAGAGAAATGAGACCTATTTGTAATGTGCACATGATGGGAGATGCCCTTTATTGATATTAGGTTCTCAGTCACAAGGAGAACGGTCTTGTGATAATCACCGGGAGGACAATCCCTATGATAGCAACAATCTTAGTCAAATGGAGGACGGTCTAGTGACAATCACTGGGAGGACGGTCCAGTGACAATCACTGGGAGGACGATCCCCGTAATTTTAAAATGAGATTGGAAAACATCAGGCAATGAATTGTGAATTTATTTATATAATTTTATGCATATATGTATAGATGATTGAAATCGTTGCAATAACGTAGAAGCGTTATGTAATGGATATGAAAATTTAGCTGCAGACATTTGAAAAAATGATAATTTTTCATAAATACTTATACTCTCTGATTGAGTGAATGATTTTTTATTTATAATTTCTAAATAGCCACTATATTTCTCATGTTTTATTGATTTTTGATAAATAAACCTTTAATTCACATGTTTTAATTAATGAATGAGTTTGGAGAGAGGATTTCTATACCTGGACGAAAGCTGAACACTCAACTATTTTGAATAAAATAATTTGTATATTACTCTTCTATGATTCAAAAGCTCATTAAGTTGTGTGTTCAAGTAGTCAAGGGCATAATAGCACTAAGAATTAGCTTGAGATGGATACATTTGCTTCATAGAATTGCAACGGACTTAGAAGCTATGTTGTAGCTTATGATATTAATCGCAAATGGCTTAGTAGCCTCATATAATGTGTATTAATCATTGAATTTGTATTTGGAGATATTTATGTATAAGTGTGGTAAATGTTTATGTTTTATATCATATAATTAGTATCTCGAATGTAATGTATGAAAAGTAATTTAGATGTATATTGCAGAGTATGTTGATGGCTGTATAGTTTGATGATTTGAGGTATTAGATTAGCTGCGCAGGTATGGGGTTAAGTGGAATCTGAATAGAGACGACTATTTGAGTTATACTCAACTAGTAATGGCCCCGAACGATGCATATTTTGAAAGCAAAAAAATTTTCATAATATTTCACGCTTCTTAAATTTTATGCTATGGTAAGGGGGTTGTTACACTAAGCCTCAAACTAGATTAGTAGATCTTTGATAATAAGGTCTGGATACCAGTGGTACAAACTAAAAAAAAAATTAAAAAAAAAATTGCCTTACAATTATAGATTTTTAAATTGGAGTAAATTATATATCAATATTTTTCTGAAATTTATTAAAATTATACTTATAATTTTTTAGTTTAAAATATTACATTTATCTCTCTTTTAACTTATTTTTTATCAATAAAAAATGTATGCAAAATAAAACTCTGATTTTATTTTTAATATAACACTAAGTATAATTAAATTTAGACTAAAGTAATAGAAAATTATTAATGTTAACAATTAAAAAATTGAATAATTTTATTTATTTTTAAATTAAGGCATATAATTAATATAATTAATATGTTAATTTTATGAAAAGATAAATTAAAAATGTATTTCATTTATATAATATTGTTTCAAACTTTAAAAGCATCAAGCACAATTTTTTAAATTATAAAATATAATTTTATTATGAATTAAAATCAAATTAGAAATTTTAAAAAAAAATTAAATTACCTAACAAACATAATGATAAACTATGATATTGGATACTATGAACTAGGTTTACGGTGAGCTGGAACCTTATCCTTATTTTCATATATACACGTGAAACATATTACATAAATTTAAAAAGTATTTTTGTACAAATATCTTTCAGTTATTCTCATTAGTCACTATTATAAATTTGTGGCCCTATTTCTGAACTAACAAAGCTCCATGGCAGTGTAGTAGTTTTTTGTGGCCAAAAAACATATGAATATTATTCACACCAAAAACAGAACCAGTGCATCCAAACATAACAAACTAAACACTAAACAAAATTTCCAATGCAAACAAACCAATCCCTATTGGACTAGATAGTGCATCAGCTTCAACAATCTTGGCTAGAGCAAGAGCAGTACTGTACAAACTTCCTTTTAAGAGCCCAAATATCATCCATTTCCAGTCAAAAGGATGTCGGTCCTTGTTCATATTTCTTGACACGTCCCATCCACTACCTGCTCCTTTAAAAGCACCATCTATATTTATCTTTAACATCTCACTAGTGGGTCCTTTCCAAGATTGCTGCGAAGGCATTACAATTCTCTCTGTGTGTGTCTAGCTACACGCTCTTCTCGCATTACTCACAGGGTCTTCAATCCAATGTGTATTCATTTCATCAACCTCATAATCTCTTCAATCCTATGTATATTCATTTCATCAACCTCATATTCTCTTCCACTCATCACAATGCAATAACAGATGTTCTATACTTTCAGCTTCCTTCTGACATATGGGACAGATTGGGTCCTTAACGCATGTTCTCTCATAAAGAGAGGCCCTTGAAGGTAAAGATCCAGTTCATACTCTCCACATCAAGTGTTTCACCTTAGGCACTATCTTGGGACCCTATATGATGAACTCGGAGTTCCATGAACTTCAGGATTTTTCTTAGCTTAAGAGCTGTAATGTGCTGATTTCACCATGTACTGGCAGTACAGTAGTTAATTAACAACGAAGAAGACCACAATGCAAAATCTTCTTTCTCATCTAGATTATCTTTCTGAGGATTCTACTATTGCATAGTTAAATTAAATAATAGCAGTTATTAATTCTTTATTATTCTATTCTAATTTTTTTATATTCTTTTTATATTATATATTATATATTTTATAATATTTAATTCTAAAAATTAATGATTAGAACACTTTACAGTTATTATAATATATATAAATATTGTGGACAACACTAAAAAATTCTTATTAACGTTTCACAAATAAATAAAAATTTTAAAATATAATTAAGAATTAAAATTAAATAATATAGTCTTTTAAAAATAAATTACGTAACAAAACATAAATGATAATTGATAACTTGTGATATTGGACACTATGTACTACACTAAGAATACAATAGGATGTGTTGACCACCTTGTCACTTATACTACATGTGCGCGTGGGTTTCCGTGCTTTGTAGTAGATCTGAAGCTTTATCCCTATCTTCATATATCCACGTGACATGTATTTGATGTTAAGGAAAAAAGTTGCCTTAGAAATATAGATTTTTATTTCAAACTTATTTAATTAAATAAATTAAAACATAAAATATTTTATTGCATTATTATCAGATATTGGATACTATGCACTAGGTTTACACTGCTTTGTGGTAGCTCTGAAACATTATCCTTATTTTTATATATACACGTGATACACATTTTAAATAAATTAGAGTATATTAATAATTTAATCTAAAAATATATGATTTAAATATTTTCATTTGATTACCGTCCTTCAACTAATAAAATAAATTAAAAAAATTAATTACTTTAAATTTTTAACATAAAAAAATTAATTTTTAAGTTTTTATATTTATAAAAATTAAAATATATATAAATTCTCTTAACTATAAATTATATGTAAATATTATCCCTCAATTATAAAATTTAAAATAGAATATTCTCAAAATTTATAATTTGTCCAAAAAAATTTAAAACAGAATTATGAATTAAAATTAAATAATATGATTTTTTTAAAAAATTAAATTACGTAACAAAACATAAATATATTATACAAAGACCAATTCTAATCAATTTAGTTTTTTAATTTATAAAATAGATATAAAAAAAAACAAATTGATGCATTGATGCATCACTAAGAAATATGTTAATTAATTTTTTATCAATCTCAATAATTGAAGTACTAAATTAAGAGAAGAGTGATCTTTTCATAAATTGATACAAAATTAATCTTTTGAGAATCAAATTAAAAAAATTTCACCTTTTAGAAACCAAACTAAGTAAACATGTATATCCAAAATTAAATAATTAGTTTATCAAAAGACTATCATTTGCAAAGCATCTAAAAGTGTCGAAGGAATTTTTTTTTGTAAAAAAAAATCCGCCTTAAAAATATATATCTTTGAATTTGAGTAAATTACGTCAATCATTTTATGATATTTAGTTAAATTATACTTATAATTTTTTTAATTAAAAAATTGCACTTTTTAACTTATTTTTTATCAAACAAAAATATTTGTGCAAAATAAAAATTTTATTTTATTTTTAATAAACAATAAGTCCAATTAAATTTACACTAAATTTTAATACGACATTCTTAATGTAACAAAAAAAATTGAAAATTTTATTATTTTAAATTAACACATATAATTAATATAATATGTTAAATTTATTAAGGTAAATATATTTTGATGTCTCAAAATTTTACATCAATTTTTAATTTAGCTTTTAAATTTATTTTTATAATTAATTTTTAAAAAAATTTGTGAATTGTAATCAATTTCTTTTAAGTCTAACATCATCTAAATTATTAACAAAAAATAGTAAAATAATATTTAACATAATGTTAAAATATCAAACATCACGTCACAATTTTTTCATTAATAGTTTGAACAAGTAATTTTGTACCTAGATCGGCTAGTATATGTGGTTGTGATTTGTGTTATGTTTTCTAAGAAAGAAAAAGAAAATAAAAAAAGATAAAATTATTCAAAAAAAAAATGTAGTTGGAAAGAGTGAAGAGAAATATATATATATATATATATTGATAATAATTTTATTGTAATATAATAAATAAATGTTTTTTTTATTACTTACTTTAGGGAGACACATGGACCCTCTCAAAATTCATAAGAAAACTAACTCTCATAATATAATAAATATAAATTGATATAAATTTATTATAATATAATAAATATATATCATTCCTTTTGTTGAAGTTAATTTAAATTTTGTTAATGTTTTAAATATATAGTATATATATCAACATTTTAAATATGTAAGATTTATATTAAAAGAGAGGGAAAATTAAATAACAATATAAAAATAACTTAAATATATAAAATAAAATATAACTTATGTTAAGTAACATGAATAAATTGACTTGAATTATGTATATTTATAACATTAAAATTATATATAATTAACATATCATCAAAATAACAAAAAGTTGATAAAAATTTAATTTTATAGAGATTAAATTAAAAGTTTATTAAACTATAGATATTCACTTATAAATTTTTAAATTATAGAGAGAACTAATTAAAAATTAAATAAAAATATGGGATTATAGGAATAATTTAACTATTTTTTATTATTTTAATTAAAAATGTTGGCTAAAAGCAATTATGACCACACTCACTCCAGCTGGCATACACTTTCTTCATTTTTATTTATACTTTCTTTATAAATTTTTATTTATTTATTTCAAATTAAGTCAATTTTTTTTTAAAAAAAAATCTGCATATGGACCTGTAATTTAGACGATTTATCTACATTTTAACCATTTATAAATTATGTAAATTTTTATTCCTTTCCCAATCATGTCTATAAATCGATGCCCTTGGCTTTCATTTACTCACACCAAAAACCCAACAAAGCAAACAAATTAAATCCTTCCACAGCAACCAAAACAATGAAGACCACTCCTCCACTTGCCTCCCTCTTGTTCCTTGTCTTTGCCTTCACCACCACCACCACCACCACTGCTGAGATGGTGTTTGACTCAGACGGTGATTTTCTGAGAAACGGCGGCACATATGAGCTGTTGCTAGTGCCACCAAATGGCGCTGCAGGTGGGATTCAATTCATCGAAATATTGTACACCATTCGCGGATTCCCATATTGCCCAGTCTTCGTCGTTCACGGACCGCCCTATACTCCTGGATTGCCAGTGACCATTACATCTCCTGTAAATTCCGCTTTCATCACAACATCCACTCAAATATTTATATCATTCGCTAACATGCACAGCAACTGCACCAACAATTCCGATTGGGTCGTCAAACCATCTGCGTCTGGCAATGACAGTAACCTTGTTAGGCCTGTGATGATTGGTGATAACGATCATCCTATGGGTTCCTTATTCTATATCAACCTCCATGGTTCTCTCAACAAATACTACAAGCTTGTCTTCTGTAGTAGTCCTGATCTTGAGTGTTCCAATATTGGAGTCCAAAGCAACGGCGACTTTAATAATCTTGTTGCCACGAATGGAAGGCCACTAGTGTTGCAGTTCCGTAAGGTTGGCAAGGGCAGCTTTGGCTCTGAATCTCATATATCCATGGTGGTGTGATTCATCTGAAAGGAAGAAAGACTAAACCTAGCATGCATGCGTGCTTGTTGTTTAGTTTGCTTTCCAACATGGTGATGATGATAATAATAATAATAATAACAATAAATAAGAAAGTGACACTAGTCGCATGTATCTTTTTGTACGAAATAAAGAAAAAATAAATGTAATACTTCTGTTTGTTTGTATTGCTTCTAAAAGCACATATCTGCAAGGCTAATTAACTGTTAAGTCAAGTAAGAATTACATATTATAGTTAATGAATTAGAGCTGACTCGTACGAACGCTGAGTGGCAATTCTACCTAAAACGTAATTTACGACATTTTTTATTTTCAACCAAAATCTATATATCTAGATTTGAATTTGACATGCCAGTCAATGATATATAACGGCGAGAATGTGAGAAGTGTAAAATTTGGATTGTTTTGACAGCAAAGTGACAATTTCCTTTATTATAAAAGAGAGTATGATAAGAGAAATTTTATTTTTTCTATGTATAACATCAGTGTCATGTGACTCTAACGTTATAGTCAGGAAAAATAGAATTTATCGTTTCATGATTACGAAATTGTCACTCTAGAGAGTAAAATTTGGTCTCGTTTGCAAAGTTCATTTCCAAAAATACCTTGTATTTTAAAAATTCCCATCCATTAGCCATGGAAAGCTTCTCGCAATGCCAATGTCTTTTATTGATAATAACCCACATCGATACATCTAATATTGCTATCAATAATAATAATAATAATAATATATAAATGTATTATAACATAATAAATATATATATCAATTTTTTATAAGATTTATATCAAAAAGAGAAAAAATAATAATAATATAAAAGTAACTTAAACATACGATTGATAGAACATAATTGATATAAAGATGGGTTGTCCCTGCCATAGTTTGACACCAAAATGCAAAATGTACCAAAAGTATCATTTTATGATTGATATATATCAGAATTGAACGAACGACATTGTTGGATGGTATGTGTTGATTGATGATGTTGGAAAAAGACTTCTCAGTTGGAAATTAATGTGAGTTGCTCTGTTCTTTATCAACAACAACAAAAATGGTTGATTTTCTTGATATGCTTCCTTTCTATTATCCAATGTGACGCAGCGAATATAAAGAGTCACGTGGACGTGGCTACTATAGAAATTCAAATTGTGGTGGACCAATGAAGCGTACGGATGTTCTAAAGTAGAAATAAGAGATGAAATTTGCAAAGTAAAAGAGAAATAAAATAAAATAAAAGAGTCACTTTAGGCTAATTTTTTTCTTATTTTTTTATTTTAAAAATTTTACCTATATCTTTTACTGAAGACAATTGTCTTTCAAGAGTAACGCGTTTAGATCCCCTACTGTTGAGGGAGGCGTGCTGTTCGCCCAATCCCAGTCGTTCACTGTATTGACACATCAGGTAATGGCACGTGGCAATTTTTTTTTTCTTTTTGATTGCTTATACACACTGTTTTGAGTGAGGATTGCTTCGTCTTCATGTCCGTTCATGTCCATTGGTTCCTCACACAAACATCTTCTCTTCTCTTCCTCGCGAACGGCGTCATCGGCGAACAATGTATAGCAATCCATGGGGTCGTCGCAGTCTGTCCACGCTTAACGCGATACCTCTTCCTCGATGGAAATAGCTTCTTCTCTTCCTCGCGTGCTTCGTCCGTCATATGAAGAAATAAATTCAAATGCAACTGATCTGGAATTTCCTTTTCCCTTCGCTTATGGGTTTAGTTGATCTATTGTAATTTGCTATTTACTCTAGTGTTTGGATTCCACATTGTTGTTGTAGGCGTGGAAACAATGAAGACAGATATCAAAGCCAATAAGTTGATGATCGTCGAAAAGTTAGACCCCTCAAAACTTCGAGACAAGCTGGCTGAGAAGACCAAGAAGAAGGTCGACCTCATCTCACCGTAACCCAAGAAAGAGAATAAGGACTCCAAATCCGACAAGAAGAAGCCCAAAGATAATCTAGAGAAGAAGCCCGACGACAAAAAATCCAAAGAGGTGAACAACACTGGTCTCCACTTCCTTATTTTCATTGAAGCCAATTTCTCTCTTCTGTGCCACCCTTCATTTCTCATAGAACTACTTTTTATTTTGTTTTTCCATGTGCATTCAGTAATGATCATGTGCAGTCGCATTCGAGTGAATCAAAGCATTTATTATTGTATTATGGTTTGTAATTTTGTATGTGTATTCGCCTATTTGGTGTTGCTTTCATTTTTTTAATGCAAAATTTAAAGGATTATTTTATATGTTTTGAATGGAACGGCCTCCGCTGATGACGATAGTCCTAAAGGTAGCACTGCACTGCCAGGGATGCATCGAGAGCATTTGCAAGACAAATCGTGGACGGACGGATGAAGCACGTGAGGAAGAAAAGATGTTTCCGTCGAGGAAGAGGTACCGCGCGAGGAAGCTGTTTGCAAGGAAGAGAATTGAAGATGTTTGTGTGAGGAACCAATGGGTGCGAATGGATGTGAAGACGAAGCAATCCTTGCTCGAAATGGCGTGTATAAGCAATTAAAAAGCAAAAAAAAAAAATGACACATGTCATTACCTGATGCGTCGATGCAGCGGACGGTTGGAATTAGGCGGATAGCACGAACAACACGCCTCCCTCGACAGCAGGGGATCCAAACGCAAGAGTAACACCAAGTCATGCATCATGGATCATTTAACCATTTTATTAATATTTTTATCCAAACAATTATCGAAATTTAAGAGAATCAACTTGCCTAAAATTAAATGTTTGTTTGCATAAAACCTAGTTTGAAGAGTTTTTTTCATAAAAAATTTGAAGTTAAGGGATAAATTACACAAGTTTAGTAACAATTTTTGACCAAAAAAGTTAGGGAATTGTTAAGTTCAAATATTTTATAGTTTTTTATTTTTTTTGGGTTTATTTTAATGCTTTTACTTAAATATTAGTAATTTTTAAATAAAAATTTAAATTATATTTAATTTCAGTAAGCATAAATAAAACAAAAAAAAACAATAATAATAAAATAATAAATATATATATAATAATTAAAAGAAAACAAAAAAAAAAGAAAAGAGAAACAAAAATAATGCAGCGTCTTCCCTCCCATTTCATTTCATCTTCATGCAAGCTTTGTAGGGGATGCGCAAGCAAAACAGAATGGAGGACGCGGCTTCACCAGTAGGCTCATCGGACGCGGCTTTGGCAGGAGGTTCTCGGACGTGAGTGAGAGACACGACACGCCTGCGCGAGAGGAGGAGCATGCCCATTCTGCGAAATCTGAACGATGGATTTTTTCGCAATGTCTGCGATTTCCTTCTAGATTCGCGATTCTTTTGGCGAGATTCCGATGCATTTTGGCAGAGGAACATGGCCGTGCTCCATGAAAAATGGCGAGAAATGATGAACGTTGGATATTTAAAGGCGTTGGGGAAGCAACATTTGGACGGAGGAGAAACAAGACGAAGGCCATTTGCTTGGAAGAATTCATCTGATCTTCCGCCAGCGTCGATCGCCATCACAACAGTAGCCGTCCGATTGAAATCGTGTGCCGCTGTGTCGTCGAAGTTGGGCAAAGCATCGAACTCTCTTCCGCTCCGTTCATCATATTGATTTGAATTGATTAATTGATGAATTTCATTTGGTTTATCTGTTTTATTTCTGTTTTGATAATTATGAGTGGCTAAGTATTTAATCCGATTGGGGGAATTTAATCCCAAATTGTTCTAGCTGTGAGATTAAATATTGTGTTTGCATTTCTATTTTCAATCCTGACAGTTGCTAGCTTCTGATTTTATATTTTAAGAGAATATTGATCCATAAATTATTTGGCCATTAATTTATATGTTAATATTTTTCTTCTACTATTTGAATTTTTTAAATCTGTAATTGTTTAAGGAATTTAATATAAGTAGTAAATTATGTAGGATAAGCTATACGTTATACTTATTTTGTATAGTGAAGCTAGAAATCAGTATATATTAAAACTGGACGTTCCATTTTAATATATTCTGTATTTGGTTTGTTTCTTTTAGATCTTAATGCTGTTAATTAAGCGAATTCATATACGTTATTTGAATTACTTAATTAGTTAGTGTGAGTTAATGGACGTTCTTTATCTCACTAAATTAGAAAGAGATTTAACATTTAGCAAAAGTTATTTGTTAAGCCAAATTTGTCATGAATAACTTATAACATTGAGTCAATGATCAACCAATAACAGTTAGAAATTAAATGTCCCTCAATTAAAGCTTTCTTCATTGACTTATATTCTTTTTATTATTATTTTCTTCTTGTGTGGTTATACTCAATCTTATTGTTTTATTTTAACTAGTTTATTTCAATTCTATTTTGTATTCCAGTATTAGTTTTATTCTTTATTCATAAAAACTCCCTATTTATTTTTTCAATTATTTTTTACTGAATTTTTGATCAATTAAAAGAATTTTAAAATCTTCAGTCTCTTTAAGATCGACCTTGCTCACACTACACACAAATCACGTAGTAATAATAAGATATTTTATTTTTTTCCATTTCGACAGGAATATATGTGTTGCTTAAAATTAAAGGTTTGAAAGAATCTTTTGTCAACTTTTAAAGCCAAGATAAATTGCAAACAGTTATTTCAACTCCGTTAAATATTTTTCATATCTTTACACACAATTCTTTACTAATATCATTCTCTCATTTACCTCACAATTTATGCACAAACTTTTTTAATTGGGTTGTCATGAACTTGAAATATGTAGGTAGGAGACCCATAACGACAAAAAGATTTTAATTTAACAATAATTTTTTCTGCTTCAGCAATGATTCATTGAATCACAGTTAAAGTGTTAGTCGTGAAGTATTTAACGACAATTTTAACTAATTGCTGGAATAATTGTTGTGACGTTTTGTAACTGTCACGGATTTGAAAAAAATTTCACAATAATTAATGGAGAACCATCACAAAATTTAAACATTTCAGTTTTGCTATTAGATTTTTTAATTATAACTATAGTTTGTCTAACTGTCGCTGAGTTTGGTTAGTAGAATTGTTAGCGACAGTTAAAATTGTCGCTAAATTTGGTCAACTTTATTTATCCATTTTTATTCAAAATTTTTTTAATACTTCTAAATTAGCCTAAATAACATTTTATATCATAAATAATTTAAAAGAATCAAATTCATAATATAATTAAATATTAAAAATTATCATAAATAATAACTTTCAAAATATACATATCTACTTCCTAATGTTCTTAATTAAAATTAATAGTAACACTTGCAACTTAGTCTTTAAATATTTCTAATTACATTTTGTCATTGAAAACTCATGGTTGTTGTCAATTTCTCTTATCACTAGATGTTGGAGAGTGTTGGACAACTCTAGTTGATCTATGTCTATTTTCTTGATCTAGTGCCTGAAACACAATTTGAAACATTTGTTGTTAATATATAAAATACTTTAATTAAGAAACAAACTTAAATTTACCTATTAGACATTGAAGGTAGCAAATTTAGGTGATAATTGTCCCTAGACTCATTGAAGTAAGAATGTCACTGCTGCATTCCTCATTTGACCCCTTTCTTCCATTTCATGGCGTGGTCTTATCACTTCACTCTATAAATATGTATATGATAGACAAGATGAGCTAATCCCACCATATAAACGAGAGAGATGTCCAAAGACTTGGGATGGACATGAACCCAATCCTAACCTTCGCACCCATCCTAGATGTTCTTAGCTTCCAAGAGCCATAGCTAATGAATCTTGATATGAAATTTCTTGAGAAGAAGTACCCTCAGACTCATGGCTCGAAATCTTATCCTATACAACCAGTACATAATCCATCACAATATTAACAAACAAATCCAATACTTTTACAACCAAAACATAATCCATCACAAACTTAAACAACACTACTAACAAACAAATTGAACATTTATACAACCAGCAAATAATCTATCACAAACTTAAACTACACTAATAAAAAAATCCAACACTTATAAAACTATCACATAATCGATCACAAACTTAAACAACACTACTAACAAAAAAATTCAAAACCTATACAACCAGCATATGGATAGAAAGTAAAAATATTTAATATGTACTTTATAAGTTAATCATAATTAATTTATAATTGTTATAATGTAATTTAATTAAATAAATAAATTTTACTTACTTATATTTTTATTGATTAAATTATATCACAAAAATAGAGCATTAAATTTTCTATTTGAAAAGCAGAAATTTATTTGACAGTCCATGTTAATGTGTTATCATAATTAAAAGTTTTTCAAGCTTTAGGAATTAAATTGCATTATTTATCCATACTTAGACAACAAAATTAAATGTTCATATAAAGATAATTACCAATATTAACACTTTTTTTGTTTCTGTATTATCTTATTGGATATAATTTTTTTTAAAGTACTATTAGATATATTAGATACTAAATGTAAATATGAAGATTCAAAACTAGGCTTGTCCTCTTTTGCTACTCTTATCCCCTGTCCCTGTTGGTATCTGACACTTTAAATTCATGAAAATTGTCAACTATACGAAGTAATAATATAATGAATAGTGTTAAAATTTATGACAAATTAAAATCAATAATTTTGATAGATTTTAAGGATAAAATTAATCACAAACAAAATTAAGAATGAAATTAATAATAATTCCAAAGAGTGAAGACCAAAATTTGTGAAAGAAACTTTGTTTAATAATTACGTTGACCTGACATAATTAATATTTTTTAACTTTTTCATCTGTAGTTTCTCTTATTCAATAGTTATTTACTGTGAAAACTCTGAATAAGACCAATTGTGACAATTGAAAAGAATCCTTAGATTTGTATCTGATTATCTCAAAAGAGGATTTGGATCAAATTAAAAATTTTTATTTTTAAAAACCAAAGTAAATGTGTATATTTTAAAAATTAAATAATTAATTTATCAAAAATATTATGATTTTTAAAGCATCTTTTAGTGTTGAAAGAAATTGAAAAAAAAACTTATAAATTGTGGATCAGTTAGTAATGTAAATTGAGTATGTGGAAAGAGCCTCATGTTTGATCCCTACATAACACACTTATAGAGAGGGGTGAGGAGTTTTAATTATGACTAAGCCTCAAACCGGATTAGTAGATCCCTAATAATAAAGTCTGGATACCAGTGGTGCAAACTAAAAAAAATTTTAAAAAATTGCCTTACAAATATAGATTTTTAAATTTGAGTAAATTATATATCAATATTTTTCTGAAATTTATTAAAATTATACTTATAATTTTTTAGTTTAAAATATTACATTTATCTTTCTTTTAACTTATTTTTTATCAATAAAAAATTTATGCAAAATAAAACTCTGATTTTATTTTTAATATAACACTAAGTATAATTAAATTTACACTAAAGTAATAGAAAATTATTAATGTTAAAAATTAAAAAATTGAATAATTTTATTATTTTAAATTAAGACATATAATTAATATTATATTTTAATTTTATGAAAAGATAAATTTAAAAATTTATTTAATTTATATAAAATTGTTTCAAACTTTAATCGCATCAATCATAATTTTTTAAATTATAAAATATAATTTTATTATGAATTAAAATTAAATTATAAATTTTTTAAAAAAAGTTAAATTGCCTAACAAACATAATGACAACCTATGATATTGGATTACTATATACTAGGTTTACACTGCTTTGTGCTAGGTGAGCTGAAACCTTATCCTTATTTTCAATTTCTTTTAACACTAAAAAATGTCACCTTTTAGAAACTAAACTAAGTAAACATGTATATTTCAAAAATTAAATAATTAGTTTATCAAAAGACTATCATTTGTAAAGCATCTATAAGTGTCGAAAGAATTTATTTTTGTTAAAAAAAAAAATCCGCCTTAAAATCATAGATTTTTAAATTTGAGTAAATTACGTTAATCTTTTTATGATATTTAGTTAAATTATACTTATAATTTTTTTTAGATTAAAAAATAGCACTTTTTTACTTATTTTCTATCAAAAAAAATATTTGTGCAAAATAAAACTCTGATTTTATTTTTAATAAAACAATAAGTCCAACTGAATTTACACTAAATTTTAATACGACATTCTTAATGTAACAATAAAAAAATTGAATGATTTTATTATTCTTAAATTAACACATATAATAATATAGTATGCTAATTTTATTAAGGTAAATATACTTCTTATGCCTCAAAATTTTACATCAATTTTAATTTCATTTCTAAATTTATTTTTATAATTAATCTTATTTTTAAATTTTTGAATTGTAATTAATTTCTTTCAAATTTTACGTCTTCTAAATTGTTAATGAAAAATAGTAAAATGATATCTGATATAATATTAAAATATTAGACAAAAATAAAATATAATCTTATACTAACTTTAAAATACTTTTTTAACATTATGCCAAATGCCACATCATAATTTTTTCATTAATAGTTTGAACCAGTAATTTTGCACCTAGATCGGCTAGTATATGTGGTTGTGATTTGTGTTATGTTTTCTAATAAAGAAAAAGAAAATAAAAAAAATAAAAATATGCAAAAAACATAGTTGGAAAGAGTGAAGAGAATATATATATATAGAGAGAGAGTGAAATATATATATATATATATAAAGAATTGATAATAATTTTAAACGCTAAAATAAATAATATGAGAGAAAAAAAGAAAAAAAAAAAGATAAGTGAATTTTTGAAAAGAGATCAGAAATAATGAGATAATTAAAATATAAAAAACAAAAAACAAAAAAATAAAAAATAAAATAAAAGGTTAGATAGAGATGCGTTTTATTTATCATATTCAATAAAAAACATATTTACAAAATTAATTAGATCTTTTTTACTAAAAAATATAATTAAACTTTAATGTCTTACTTCATTATATATATATTTTTAGATATTTTTTCTTTTATTTAATTATGAAAAAATATGAAAAAGAATTTATAACACAAAAAAATATAAATTGTTATTTTCTTTGTTTTGATTACTTATGATGTATTTTTTATTTAACTGGACAAGTAAATTTATAATAAAATGAAATCTTATTTATTTTATCATTTCAATCAATTACTTAATAATTCAACCACTGAACCAGTGATTTAATAAACTAGTCTCTTTATTAGTTTAACAATGAATTTAGATTTAAAAATTTTGATCCAGACGACATGTGATAAAATTAATTATAATTTAAAATTTTAGAGATAAAATATAAATAAAAAAATTAAAAAAAATAAAAATTAATATAAAATTTTAAACATAAAATATACTTTTATCTTTTAGTAACAAAAAATAAATTTAATATATATATATATATATATATAATACATCATTTCAGAGACTAATTAATAACAAAAAGATATTAGAACTATTACAATATATATAGATATTGTTTACTAAAAAATATTTAATAATAAATTTTTAAATATTTCTATAAATAAATATTTTTTAAAAAATTTTAAAATATAATTATGAATTAAAATTAAATAATATAATTTTTTTAAAAAAAATAAATTAAATTGCCTAACAAAACATAAATGATAACCTATGTACGTACAACACGAAGAATACAGTAGGATGTGTTAATCACAACTTTGGATCCTCTGCCTTAAGTTTTCTGTAATTTCTCTGCCATGCTTTTTAGCGGTGATTTTTTTCGTTCTCGCTTATGTGCATGCTTAGGATTCCTTTGCTTTGTTGGCTCTCATTTACTCACACCAAAAACCAAACAAAGCAAACAAATTAAATCCTTCCACAGCAACCAAAACAATGAAGACCAATCCGTTATCACTTGCCTCCCTCTTGTTCCTTGTCTTTGCCTTCACCACCACCGCCGCCGCTGAGTCTGAGCGAGTGGTTGACACAGACGGTGATTGTCTGAGAAACGGCGGCACATACGAGCTGGAGCCACAGCCATACATTGGCGCTGGTATGATTAATGTCGAAGCAATACGGTACCGCTTCGATCCCCTGGTTTGCTCACTCGCCATCGTCAAGCAAAACCCTATACTGTTCCTGGATTGCCTGTGACCATTACAGCTCGTGGAAAACCCACTTGCATCACAACTGACACTCAAATATTTGTATATTCGCTCACATACCACCCAACAAATGCACCAACGACAATTCCGACTGGGTCGTCCCACCACCTGCGTCTGACAAAGGTCATCCTGTGGGTGCCTTGCTCTATATCTGGCCCTATGATCCTCGCAGGAAAATCTACAGGCTTGTCTTCAGTCCTAGTACTCATCGTGACTGTTTCAACATTGGAGTTGAAGGAGAAATCTTTGGCCCCACTACTCTTGTTGTTACGGATAATAGAAGGCCTCTAGTATTGCAGTTTCGTAAGGTTAAGAAGGGCAGCTTTCCCTCTGAGTCTCACGTATCCATGGTGGTGTGATTGCAAGACTAAACCAAGCATGAATGCATGCGTGCGTGCTTGTTGTTTAGTTTGCTTTCCTAGGCGTCCGGATTCACTGGTGGGCGTGTCCGTGCTGGCGCTGCTGGGCGTTTTAGCAGCGGTTTTTTCCGTTGCTAAAGTTTTTTGCAACAAATATTATTGTCACTATAACTTTTGTTAAATTAATTATTTAAACAAAAGTTATAGCAGCAATAATATTCGTTGCAATAATATTAAAACACACTTTAGCGACGGATAAAACCGCCGCTAAAAAGCCCAGCAGGGCGCCCAACCGGGAGCGCCCAGCAGGGGATCCAAAAGCCTTTCCTAGATGGTTAAGATGATGATGATGATAATAATAATAATAATGATAATGATAAATGTGTGACACCAGTTGCATGTATCTTCTAGTAAGAAATAATAAAAAATAAATGTATAAAGTACTTCTGTTTGTTTGTATCGTTTTCAAAAAAAGATATCTATAAATTTTTAAAATTGAGAAATAATAAATTTTTTTAAAATAAAAAAAATAAAAAATATATTTAATATTTAATTTATTCAAATTTAGTCTCTATTAATATGAGTGGCTTAATTTTTTTCTTCTCTCTCTAATTTTAAAAAAAATTATTATTTTTTAATTTTAAAAGATCAAGAGTCCTCTAAGTAGCTGTCAAATCAAGTAGAAATTACATACTATAATTAATGAATTAGAGCTGAAACGTATGAACGTTGTGTGTGGCAATTATACCTAAAACGTAATTTACGACAATTTTTATTTTTAACCAAGATCTATATACCTTGATTTGAATTTGGCATGCCAGTTAATGATATATAATGGCTAGAATGTGACAAGTGTAAAATTTGGATTTTTTTGACCGGAAAGTGAAAGTATAGGAATTGTAACAATAATTTAGTTATTTTTCTTATTCTTTTAAATTAAAAAAGTTGGCTAAAATTAATTGTGAGTTATGACCACACTCACTCCAGCTGGCATATACTTTCTTTAATTTTATTTATTTATTTTGTCGTTTTGCCAAATTGACACGTTTTTTTCTCAAAATATATTTTTGGATTCACAGAAAAGAAAAGTATTTGAGAATTTTTTGATTATTTAAAAATTTGTATAAAATACATTAATTTATTACTATGCACATAAAGTACTGGACTTTTTATATGATAGAACATGATTGATATAAAGATGGGTGGTCCCTGCCATAGTTAGACACAAAAGCAAAATGTACCAAGTATAATTTTCTAGTCACTCTATATTATATATATGAACGAACGACATTGTTTGATTGTTGATGATGGAAAAACACTTGTCAGTTGGAAATTAATGTGAGTTGCTTTTGTTCTTCGTCAACAACAACAAAAATGGTTGATTTTAAGTCTTCATCGCGTCAACTATAATAAAATAAAAGATAAGTAATTCGTCGTTAAAAAAAAAGTTTAAATATAGCTAGTTCACATAATTCAAAATTAGACAATTTGATCTTTGTATTTTTATATCCAAAATTTAGTATCAAATTTGACGATATGTTAATGTTAATTGAATTATGATTTATTAGCCTAGAACTAGTAAATCATACTCATATTTAGTATTTATTTCACTTATTTGTTAAATTAGACATTAAATTTTAGATGAAAATATGATAAATAAGATAATATAATTAGACATTTTACAAAATAGGTGACTAAATTAAAATTTTTATAAAATTAATGAAAATAAAAATACAATTAAACCTTTAAAAAAAATTAAAAATAATAAAGTAACTAAAATAACACATAACATTTTTTTATACAAATATTCTTTATTAAAAATAATTATGCTCAAGGATATTGTTAAAAATCAAATATAATATTTATCTCAATACATTAAATCTAATAATTATTACATTATGAGTACTTAATCTCTTCTTTTAAACTTAATTTTTATTAATTTGTATCTCATAACATATATATCAAACAATGTGGTGTGTGAATATTTAATGTCATTAATTAATGGCCGTCCAGTTATCTCTAGAATATCAATAATGCAGAGGAAAGGACAAAAACGTCTTGCTCGTGATTTCAACTTACCAACTATAGATTGGTTGGCAAGTTTGCGGCTACCATTTATCTGTGATTTTAAAATTTTTTAATTCAGTTGAGCCCAATTAAAAAATTTTTAAACTATAGAATTCAATTATAATTTTTTAAATTATAAAAAATAAATTAAATTTAAGACTATACTTGAATTTACCCAAAGTAAAATATAGAAAAATTAATGAAAATTAAGCAAATCTTTCTAAAGTAATTATAGGATTTTATTTATTTTGAAATGATGTTTTGTAAAAGGAGTTTTTAAAAAAGTGTTATGAGTAATATTGAGTGTGTGTGGCCATAAATACTTATAGTTAATTTTGAGTTTAGTTATTTTTTCAATAATTAAAAGATTACTTATACAACCATTGAAAGACAACTTTATTTTTTAAAAAATATAAAAATATATAGTAAAATCATATTCTTCAAAAAATAAATTTTAAAGTCAAGTTTTTAAATTACTATTTCATATAAAATATAATAAAGTAATTGGTTTAGAAAAATATGAAAAAAAAGGAGATATATATAAAATAAAATATAATTTATATTTGGTGATATGAGTAAATTGATTTGAATTAAATAAATTCATAATATTTAGATTGTATATAATTAATATATGTCATCAAAATTATGACAAAAATTTAGACCATATAAATAATTGTGTAAAACTATAAAGATCATATAAATAATTTAACTTATATTTTATGTTAATTATCTTTATTATTATATCACAAAATAATAAAATTTATAATTAATAAGTTAATAGGGAGTTAAATTTGACTCTTAATTAATGAATTATGGTAATCTATAATCCATTTAAAAAATAAATAGTTATGTGAGTCATTAATGACCTACCCACATTTGACACAAACCCACCCATTTTGCCATCAAGTTCAAAAATGCCATATTTATTTGTAAAAGGATAAGGATGAAGTAAAAATGTGGCCCCATGATAAAGGGAATTATATAAAAGAAATATTTACTATTAGAAATAATTTTTGAAATATAATACAAAATAAGTAAATAAATGTGCTTTTAGTTTCTTAGCTTTGACTTAGATTTTATTTTTGTCTTTTTAATTTGATTGCTTTGATTTTAGTTCTTTAACTTTAAAATATCAATCAATTTTTTTTAATCCCCAGCGATATTAATTACTTAACGAAAAATGATGAGCTATAATCAATTTTAATATATCTATGTTATATTATCATCAATTTTGTTAATTTATTAATATTACATGTAAAAAATTAACAAATTCCAAAATTTAAACTCTCAATTTGAAATTAAGTACTTACCAAACTTAAATTTAAATGTTGTATTATATCCAACTTTGTTATTTTTTATTTATATGTAAGATTAATAGAGTGATAATTTTGATAATAGCAGTATTTTTTGTTCAATAAATTAACTAAGTTAGAAATTAAAAAAATTTTGATTGATTTTTTAAAATCAATTAAAGAACTAAAGTGAAATCAATCAAACCTTAAAAGACAAAAATGAAACCTAAATCAAGATTATGAGATTAAAAGTATACTATTTTGTCCATTAAATAATATATAATTATTAAATTTTAAAATAATAAATTTAATAATAAAAATTATTAAATTTTCATTATTCTGTTCTAACTTATCATTCTTTTTATTTTCTCATTTTTTCTTCTCTTTATATCACATATTTTATATTATATAATATATAATTTTAGAGATCAATAATTAAAAATTTTCAAAGTCATTATAATATACTAGAGGTTTTGCATATACCAATATATATGTTATTTTTATTTTATTTTTAAAATATAATATACAATAATATTTATTAAATTTTAAAATAATACATTAATTAATAATTCACTATCTTTAATTTCTCCCTTCTCTCACTTATTTTCATATTACATATTTTATTTTATATTTTATATTATATAATATATAATTTATTAGACTATTAATTAAAAGATCTCAAAACTATTATAATATACATATATAAATGTTGTCAATAGTACAAAAAGAAGTGCAGTTTCATTAAAAGCGAAAGGAGGTTAGTCTAATTTACTTTTTAAATTTTTAACATTAAAAAATAAATATTAAATTTTTATATTTGTAAATGATTTAAAGTTTCTTTTTTTTTTTAACATTTTTCAATCATCTCTATAAATTGACGTCCTCAGCTCTCATTTACTCACACCAAGAACCAAACACAAAGCAGCAAATTAAAACCTTCCATAGCAAACAAAACAATGAAGACAACTCTATTTTTTATGTCAGGGAAAGTAAGTAAAAGAAATATTAACTATATTGTCGGCAATTCTAAAAAAAACGTTTAATAGAATTTTTCAAATATTTTTGTGAAAATAATTTTTATTTAAATTTTATTATAAATTAAAATTAAATTATATTTTTTAAAAAAATTAAATTACCTAAAAAAACAGGATGATAACCTTTGATATTGGATATTATGTACTAATTTTACACTTTTTTGTGGTAGGTCTGAAACCTTATCGTTATTTTTATATATACACTTAGACACATCTTTTAAATAAATTAAAGTATATTAATAATTTAAAAATATTACTTTGGTCCTCCAATTAATATGATAGATGAAAAGTTAATTATTTAAAATGTTCAACATTAAAAAAATAAATTTTCAAATTTTTAATGTTTATAACTTAATTTTGATATGACTTAATTTTGTTAACGCATTATTATTTTTGTTAAAATTTTTGATAAAAAAGTTAAATGATGAATTTTGCACAAATTATAATATTTAAAGGAATTTTAAGTCAATTTTTTAAAAAAGAATTTTCTGTATATGGACCTATAATTTAGAAGGTTTATCCACATTTTCACCATTTATAAATTATGTAGAGTTTTTTTAACCTTTCCCAATCTTGTCTATAAATTGATGCCCTTGGCTCTCATTTACTCACACCAAAAACCAAACAAAATTAAGTCCTTCCACAGCAACTAAGACAATGAAGACCACTCCAATATCGCTCGCATCCCTCCTGTTCCTTGCCTTTGCCTTCACTACCACCACCGCTGAGATCGTGTTTGACTCAGACGGTGATTTTCTGCTCAACGGCGGCACATACAATCTGTTGCCAGTGCCATCTGGCGATGGTTTTATTAATACCGCTGCCATAAGGCACGGAGAAAGCGAAGCTTGCTCACTCGCTGTCGTTCAAGGAAAACCCGATACTCCTGGATTGCCTGTGACCATTACAGCTCTTGTAAGACCGCTGCCTTTCATCACAACAAACACTCGAGTACTTGTATCATTCGCTCACCTACCACCCAACATGTGCACCAAGAATTCTGACTGGATCATCCAAATGTCTCAATCTGACGCTGTGGGTAACCGTATGCCTGTGATGCTTGGTGATAATGAAAATCCTGTGGGTTCCTTGTTCAATATCAAGCCCTATGATTCTACCAAGAAACACTACAAGCTTGTCTTCTGTCGTAGTCCTCGTCATGTGTGTTCTAACATTGGAATCCGAACAGATGAAAATGGCAACAGACGTCTTGTTGTCACGAATGGAGAGCCTCTAGTGTTGCAGTTTGGTAAGGTTGAGGAGGGCAGCTTTCCCTCTGAGTCTCACATAGCCATGGTGATGTGATTCATCTGAAAGGAAGAAAGACTAAACCTAGCATGCATGCGTGCTTGTTGTTTAGTTTGCTTTCCAGGATGGTTACGATGATAATAATAAATAAGAAAGTGACAGTAGTCGCATGTATCTTTTTGTACGAAATAAAAATAAATAAATGTAGTACTTCTGTTTGTTTGTATTGCTTCTAAAAGCTCATATCTGCAAGGCTAATTAACTGTCAGGTAAGAATTACATACTATAGTTAATGAATTAGAGCTGACACGTACGGACGCTATTAGTGGCAATCCTATCCTAAAACGTAATTTACGACATTTTTTATTTTCAACCAAAATCTATATATCTAGATTTGAATTTGACATGCCAACTAATGATATATAATGGCGAGAATGCGAGAGGTGTAAAATTTGGATTGTTTTTGCCTCAAAGTGACAATTTCATTTACTATAAAAAAGAGTATGATAAGAGAAATTTTATTTTTTTTATGTATAACATCAGTGTCATGTGACTCCAACGTTATAGTCGGGAAAAATAGAATTTATCGTCATGATTCCGAAAATGTCACTCTAGGGAGTAAAATTTGGTCTTGTATGCAAAATTCATTTCCAAAAATACCTTGTATTTTAAAAATTCCCATCCATTAGCCATGGAAAACTTCTCGCAATGCCAATGTCTTTTATTGATGATACACCACATCGATAAATCTAGTATTGCTATCAATATTAATAATATATAAATTTATTATAATCTAATAAATACATATCAATTTTTTATAAGATTTATATCAAAAAGAGGAAAAAAATATAAAAATAACTTAAATATATGAAATAAAATGCAACTTATGTTAAGTAATATGAGTAAATTGAGTTGAGTTATGTATATTCATAACATTAAAGTTATATATAATTAACATATCAAAATAACAAAATATTGATAAAAATTAATTTTATAGGGACTAAATTAAAAATTTATTAAATTATAAAAATTTAATTACAACCTTTTAAATTATAAAGAAATCTAATTAAAAATTAAATATAAAATATAAAAACTACAAGAATAATTTAATTAATATTTTATTCTTTTAAATTAAAAATGTTGGCTAAAAGTAATTATGACCACACTCACTCCAGCTGGCATATACTTTCTTTATTTTTATTTATTTATTTTGTCATTTTTCCAAGTTGACACGGTTTTTTTTTCTCAAAATATATTTTTGGATTGATAGCAAAGACAAGTACCTGAAAATCTTTAGATTATTTTAAAATTTGCATAAAATACTGGACTTTCTATATATCAGAATTGAGCGGACTACAGTGTTTGATGGTATGTGTTGATTATTGATGATGGAAAAAGACTTCTCAGTTACAAATTAATTAATGTGAGTTGTTTTTGTTCTTTATCAATAACAACAAAAATGGTTGATTTTATAGATATGCTTCCTTTCTATTATCCAATGTGACGCAGCGAATATAAAGAACCATTGATGCTGAATTGATTATAGTAAGACACATTATTTAATGCTTGAATTATTAATTGGTCACGTGGACGTGGCTACTAGAAATTCAAATTGTGGTGGCCCAATGACGCGTACTGATGTTATAAAGTAGAAATAAGAGATGACATTTGTGAAGCAAAGGCAAATAAAAAATAAAATAAAATAAAAGTGTCACTTTAGGCTAATTTTTTTTCTTATTTTTTTATTTTAAAAATTTTACCTATACCTTTTACTGAAGATAATTGTCTTTCAAGAGTAACACCAAGTAATGCATCATGGATCATTTAACCATCTCGTCGTTTGGGATTGGAGGTGAAGAATCCACGCTCCACAAAGTTAATGCTACAGGTCCTACATATGTATGTGGGTGGAGACTCAAGTTTAAATTTCATTTTTAGAAAAAAAAAATAGAAAACAGTAATAATAATAATTGTTTAAACAAATAAACTAGAGACTTAATTAACATATACTGAGCTTTTTTATTAGTAAGAAAATGACATATTTGTGTATTTATAGCATCAAAAGGGAGAAGTATTTATTGAAAAGAAGTTAAGAAAACAAGGCTAAATTATAAAATAAAAAAAAAAGACCCTCATTACCTCGGAAGATTGTATAATTTATTCTCTTTAACTGTAAAAGTTGACAATTTTTTTAAAAAAAAACTTTTAGTTCGTACAATATATAGTGCTCCTTTATTAATATTTTTATCCAAACACTTATCCAAATTTAAGAGAATCAACTTGCATAAAATTAAATGTTTATTTGCATAAAAATTAGTTTGAAGAGTTTTTTTAATAAAAAATTTGAAGTTAAGGGATAAATTACACAAGTTTAGTAACAGTTTTTGACCAAAAAAGTTAAGGAATATATATGTTGCATAAAATTAAAGGTTTGAAAGAATATTTTGTCAACTTTTAAAGCTAAGAAGATAAATTGCAAAATGCTTTAAGAAATTTTTTATTTGAAAATTTAACCAACACTTATTTCAACTCTGTTAAATATTTTTCATATCTCGACACACAATCATTTACTAATATCGTTCTCTCATTTACCTCACAACTTATCCACAAACTTTTCCAACTGGGTTGTCATGAACTCGAAATATGTAGGAGTCCCACTACAAAAAAAAATTGTAATTTAACAATAATTTGTTTTTGCTTTAGCGATGATTCATTGAATTGCAGTTAAAGTGCTGCTAAGTATTTAACAACATTTTAACTAATTGTTGAAATAATCGTCGTAATTTTCTTTTTTTCGAAAGTTCGTAACTATCACAAATCTGAAAAAAATTTAAGGATGGTTAATGGAGAATTGTCACAAAATTTAAAATTTTAGCGGTAGTTTTGCTATTAGTTTCTTTTAATTATAGCGATGGTTTGTCTAAATGTGGCTAATTTTGGTTTACAGAATTGTTAGAATTTATGACAAATTAAAATAATAATGTTGATAAATTTTAAAGATAAAAAAGAGGGGCATAAACTTTTTGTGGTTGTATGCCTACTTTTTTGGAAACATTTCTGATTGTTTTGATAGACGGAGACAGATTTGTAAGAACTTCCTTTTTGAAGGGTAGAATCGAAGTATAGTACGTGTCGAACACGTAGGTGTACCTGTTGAGCTCAATGGTGACTAACTCAATGGAGATTTTCATGGTACTATCCAACAAATCCAATTCAATTGTTTACTTATTTAATTTGAATGAGTGAATTTTCAAGTTTAACCAACTCATTTTCAAAATATCAAGTGGATGGAATCTTTAGAAAGGCTTTATTTGTCTATCATTATAAGAATGAAATTAATAATAATTCCAAAGAGTGAGGATGATTTTTTTTTTTTTGCTTAAATAATATATATATATATATATATATCATATATGCACCCTTGCATATGTATACAAATGCATCAATATCTACATTGATATATTATTTAAGATGGAAGAGATGAGTACCGCCCAGAACCAGATGTCTTGTTCAGACCTTGTACTCAATTTCGGTGATCAAAGAGTAGAATTTTCAAACTTAAGCTTCTAGGCAAAGGATAAAACTTAAGCCCACCTAATATATGAATTTATACAACTTCTGGAAGTAGCAGTAGAATTACCTTATAGAGCATCTCTTACATTTTTTATGTATCTACGAAGTCTATTATTTTGATACTTTCTTTGTTCTTCAAAGTGCTCTATAATTTATTATTTTACTGTTATATTAAAAATAAAATTATAGTATTGTGTATACAAGATTATATATCTTCATTGAATGAAAATAAATTAGTTTAGTACTCAAAGTAATTTTTTAAATTAAAATAATAATAAATAAAATTTATCCAAATTGTAAAAGGATATAAGTTACTCTTAAATCATGATAAATTATTATAATTTATATATATGTATATATATATATATATATATGTATATATGAATATATAGGACAAGATGATTAATAAATAATCGTTAACGGAAAAAGGAAAAAAAAAAAAAAAAGAACCAGACTGGTTACTGATATGGTATCAATTCATAATGACCAAGCAAATTAAGGATTCTTACTTTTTTAGTTGAAAATTAAGGAATGACAACTTTTAATTTAATCTCTTATAAATTATTTTTTTGAATTTATATTAATTTTCTAAAAGTTATTTAACAGAATGTTAAGTAAAATTTTTCTTGCTAATATAAAAATGATAAGTAGTAAATAATTCACATTATACTTAAAAAGTTCATGTTTGTAATTAGTCAAAAATATTTTTAATATCTAAATTAACTCTACTTCCTAAATTATAGTAAGATACACGATTAGTCAAAAAATTCATATACGTAATTAAGAAATTTTAATTTATTTAAATATTTTATTTTATATAAATTAATGTATAACATATGGCATAATCATATTATTAACTAAATTATATTTTAACATTTTGTTACGCAAAAAATTATAAATGAAATTTAGATAGAAAAATAATATTAAAAGTATTTTTATCTTTGATAGACTATAAATTGACAAAAGTAATTTATAAAAAAAATTAAAAATTATTATATCTGTTAAGGATCAAAATAAAATTTTAATCAAATTAATACATGATAAATTACTCTTAAAAAGTGACAAAAAAAAATGATAAATATCTCACTTAGTGCATGGCAGCTTGCACACATGCATGCAAAATCACAATCGCTGACCCACTGCCACTAATCTAATATTGGGATTGAGGATAAAGACAAATTATATAATATGTGAGAATGTTAGATTAAATTATTTTTAAGTATTTTAGACATAAACCATCTTTCACATTCTAATTTATACATAAGGCTTAACAATGTAAATTAACACTCAACTATACAAATTTGGACCAAACTTGTCAAATTCTAATATAGTATCAGAGCTCAATAACTTTATGACCCATGAAGATCCATAATCTAAGACGAAAGTAGCCCGACGAAAAGTTTATATATGACAAATTGGATTGGTAAATACAATTTAAGCCCAATAATATTGAAGACCTCAGTCCTAAGATCTGAAGCCTATAAAGATATTGAATACAGATTTAGAATATCTAAACTCCTATGACCCTCTAAGGTTCAAAGGAGTTCAAGTCTAAGCAAAATGAAAAAATAGATCAGAGACCTCTTAAATTCAAAATAACACAAAGTTTAGGATAATGAAAATCAAGTCATAATTGGGTCATGCTAGAGAGATTATGTAATGTGTGAGGCTGTTAAATCAAATCGCTAAACATTTTAGACATAAAGCATCTTTTTACACTCAAGACTACAAATAAGGTTCAACAATATGAATCATCATTTTGCCGTATAAACTTAGATTAATACTGTTGAACTCTAACACACACACATGTATGTGTGTGTGTAAACACAAACATACATACATATATAAATGCATATATAGATACATTTTTATATACATATATAAACACATACGTTCATGAATACAAATAGATAATTATAAATATATAATGCTTAAACAGAGTGGTTTATTTGCAATAACATCACTTTAGCTGTTACTTATAGATTGGTGGCGGTTGTGCTGACTACTGAGTAAAATAATAATTATAAAAGTCATTAATTTATTCTTTATTAAAGCTCTGTACAATAAGAACAGCATTTCCTTGTACATAATTTCGTGAACAAGCTAAAATACCAACAACACCAGGGGAAAATATTACATAGACATAAACATCACTAGTAGCAGTAGTAGCAGCTAGCTAGTGAAGTATTAGAGCTACATGTTCCAACGAGCCACAACTAGCTTGATATAATTTATGGATTTTCGATAATCAGGAGTATCATCACTCACAAAGACGAACTCAAATGGACGATAATCAGGATTCGCAGCCAGACATCTTGTCCCATCCTTGTAATGAATTCCGACATTAGAACAATGATGTGGATTGGGAGGAAACACAAGCTTGTAGGTGAATCCAAATCCTGATTTCAAAATCTTGAAAAACCCATTCACTAACTTCTTTTCTGGATGATCTTCAGGGCCTCCAATACCCACCCATGATTGCTCTGAACATAAAGGTCAATATGTTGTATGAAGCACCTGGAAACAGACCATCGCCTTCAATGTCAGCTACTGGTTCATCATATGCTGAGGCAAAAAGGAGGAGGAAGGAGAAGGAGGGTGTTGTTTTAAGAACTGTTTCTGGCTTCATGGTCTTACAGTTAATAAGATATGTATGTATGCGTATGAA
Organism: Senna siamea; assembly: GCA_031216115.1. Taxonomy (NCBI): domain Eukaryota; kingdom Viridiplantae; phylum Streptophyta; class Magnoliopsida; order Fabales; family Fabaceae; genus Senna; species Senna siamea. The sequence goes on along the minus strand of CM062354.1, from coordinate 30,175,667 downwards.
TTCTCTTGCTTTTCTTTCTCTTATATATTGTGAACTTTCTAACAGAGAAGATGACTAAGAGAATATAAGCAGGACTGCGAAGGAAAGAATTATTATTCAAGTGAATTGTACAGAACTATACATAGTTATATATACTGATACAGGGGTGTAGGTAACGTGAACTTTCTTCTAACACTTTCTAACTGATCTGAACAACTTCAGAAGCTTCTCTAACTAACTAATGTTAATTGCAAATATATCCTTTACTATAATATACCCCCTTCAAACGCAATACGAGGATGAACAGTCTTGAATGTTGAGTTTGCTTCTCAATTCTGAAAACTTCTTATAGGACAGTGGCTTAGTAAGTACATTGGCAATCTGTTGCTGAGAGGAAATATGAGAAATTGTCAATTGATTCTGCAAGACTTTTTCCCTTACAAAGAAAATGTCTAACTTCATATGCTTTGTTCTGTTATGCAAAACTGGGTTGTGTGACAGTAAGACAGTACTCAAGTTATCATAGTATACTAATGGTTGCTTGACATAAACTACACCAAGCTCATTTTATAGAGACTGCACCCAAACAAGTTTTACAACAAGGCTAGCCAAACTCCTGTATTCTACTTTAGCACTTGATCTAGCAACTAAATTCTGCTTCTTGGCAGACCAAGATATGAGATTGCCACCCAAAAACAAACATAAGCCAAAGACAGAATTTCTACCATCAATATCACTTCCCCAATCAGCATCACTATAACCAACAAAATCTATTTGAGAAGATGGTTGAGTAAGCATACCATAGTTTGCAATTAATTTTAAATACCTCAAAATTCTTTTAACAGCCTTCTAGTGACTGTATAGATGTTTGTGCATAAACTGACATACTCTATTTACACTGAAAGCAATGTCTGGTCTAATAATATTGCATATTGAAGTGTGTGTAAGGCTTGCTGGGATAACGCTTTGATAGGTACGAAGTCACTAATATAGCTAGATCTGTAATATACTTAGTTTGATCAAGCTTCAAGCTTCCATTGGCTAGATGAGTGACTTGAATACCCAGAAAGTAGTTCAAGATGCCCAAATCTTTTAAAGCAAATTTAGCACGTAAATAGTGAACTAGTTTGGAGATAGCACTTGAAACATTACTTGTGACAATTATGTCATCAACATACACTAAGACATATATTTTCTCATGAGCAGGATGCGAATGAAAAGTGATGGATCACACTTACTGCCTGTGATTATCTTTAAATCCAAGTGGTTGAATCATGTAAACTTTCTCTTTTAAGCTTCCATTTAAGAAAACATTATTAACATCAAGTTGCCTCATTTCCCATTTGTTAGAAACAGCAAGAGTGAGAACTATTCTAATAGTAGTAGGTTTAACAACAGGTGACAATGTTTCATTAAAATCAAATTCCTGTTGTTGTGAAAAACTTTTTGCCATTAGCCTTGCCTTTTACTTTTGAATAGATCCATCTGGGTTTTCTTTGATTCGAAAAACACATTTGAACCATATTGCTTTCCTATTAAGTGGGAGGTTGACTAATTTCCATGTGTTGTTTTTCTGTAAGGCATTAAATTCTTCTGTCATAGATTGCTTCCACTCCTTGCTTTGTAGAACATCACTGACTGTCTCAGGTTCTCTTACATTAGTCATAATCATTGGCTTGACAATACTATTTTTATTTCTAGTGACCATAGGATGAACATTAACATTGGGATTAGGTTTCTCCTAAGAAGAAACGTCAGTGACCTTATTATCACTACTGTCATTAAAAGGAACCTGAATAGGTGGTAACAAATCTGATGAACCACTTGTGATTGAATTATTCTGTTCACCTGTAGAAGTGGAACTTTTAGACAATAACAAATCAGAATTAGCATCACTTGGACTACTTTGTGAGGAATGAGAACAAGATGAAACATCATTGAGTACATTGGGTAGAATAGCACTGATTAAAGGAGATGATGAAGTGGTGATTTTCTCAATTGATTTTGATTTCTGACTATAAGGAAATAAATGCTCATTAAACCTTACATCCCTGGAAACAAAAATCCTACCAGAAGGAGACAAACATCTATACCAAGAAAAACACATTCTTCAGTGTGGAACAAGAGTTTATGATGTAAGGCTTATATTAATACAATAATTAATTGGATGGTATAGATATATACATATCATACATGTGCATTATTGAGATATATATACATCATTAATATAATATATGAGAAATTTTTATTTGAAAAAAATTTACACTTAATTAATTTTCTGAAACTATAATTTAATTATAATTTTAATACCTAAACTACACTTCCTCTTTGAAATATTACACTGACAGTGAATTTGCATGAATGCAAGCCGCCACATAGAGATTGGAGGAAATGTGTCTGACATGTGAAGCCTCCATTTACGGAGTATGGACCATTTAATTGGTTGGTATGGATATATATCAGTTCTTTATTTTATCATATATAACTAGACATTAATTTTCAACTAGGGAAGTCAGAGACGATCATCATGTATGGGTCCTTATTATGTATATGGATACAAATACATTAATATAATCCGTATTTGGGTATTTTTTTCAATCAATTTTGTGGTTTGAGGTATGAGATATTTATTTATTTTATTATACATATATATGAAATGATTTCAAATAAATAAGTTTTCATATTGCATATGTCTTTAAAATTTCTTTCTTGATATATGGGTCCCATATTTAAATAGGAACGGGATTGGATAGTAAATTAAAGTTTTTATTAGGTTTGGACAGAATACACAACTTTATATGCATGCCAGTTGCCACATAGAAACAACGTATCTTAACACCACTCACCATGCAAGTTCTTTATCACTTTAATTTGGTTTTCTTTTTTATCCAAATAAGTATTTTGAAATTTTCTGAGCTCAAATTAATTTAATTTAAATTTTTGTAATGAGAGTAAAATCTTTTTATAAAAATTTTTTTATACATAAAATTTTATTTAAAAAAATAAAATATTTATTACCTGTGAAATATCAATTTGGTTTAGTATATTTGTTCACGTCAATTAATCTAATATGGCTAAAAAAAATTCGTTTAATTCATTCAATCTTTTTTTTTCTTTTAAATTTCAACTGGATCAAAAATAAATATTTTCTTAATTTCAACCATAAAATATAAATTTTGAACAATAAAACTTACATTATGATTAATTCAAGATAATTTAAAAAAATTCAAAATAAAATTATTTATGGTTAACCTATTTTATATTTATAATTAATGTCTAATATACAAAAATTATTATTTTAATCCATTTAATTTAATTACCATTTAGAGTAATATAATATAAATAAATCAATTATATTAAATTCTTTAAATTTTATCGGATCAATTAATATTGAGTCAATTTAGCTAGAATTAGAAGTAATTGAGGATTCCTTTGTAGTAGCTCTCTTCAATAAGAGAGAGATAAGCATTAATTTATATGTTAGTCTCTATTTTTTATGAATCTTTATTTTTTTTTCTATTTTACTCTTATTTAAGTGCAGAGAATTCAAAGACAAGAAAATTTGAAAGGATCATTCATTCTTTATTGAAAGCTTAGTACAATACCAACACGATTCCCTTCTACTTTATTTCATGAACGAGCTAAAAAAGCAAGCAACAACACAAAGGGGAAGCACTTATATTGTAATAGACATTGTCACTAGCTATAGCTAGTGTAGTTCTATTAATCAAGAGTTATATACTCTTCTCACGAGCTAGGACTTGCTTGATATAATCAAAGGATTTAGCACGATCAGAACCATCTTTAAGGAAGACAATTGGGAAGGGATAATCAGCACCCAAACTCACACGTCTTGATCCATCCTCGTACTCAATTCCAACATTAGAACAATGTCGATGGTAAGAATCTTGAGGACAAAACATGATGTTGTACCCAAATCCATGGTCTTGTCTCTGAATCATAAAATTGCCATCTATCAACCTTGAGTATGGATGATCTCGTGAGCCTCCAATGCCTACCCATGGCCCATCCAAATCCCTATAACCTATCCACTGTGATGAACTTGCACACTCAGGCTTTTCTGCAAATGACTGCCTGTGAACACATACTCTCGTCCTCCGCTTCCACCACCACTAACAACACTGAAGTTTACTGGCATACCATAGTTGAGATCATAAGGTTCTTGGACTACGTTCACTGGGCATCTACCATGCCCAATGGTATCATGTTTAAGCCCGCCACCACCTGCTCCGGTTATAGCTGACACGACATAGTATTGGTTACCTGCAACAAGAGCGTCGCCTTCAATGTCAAGCACTTCACCACGTGCTGAGGCTAATGCTGGTAGGCTTGCTATGAACAAGAAGAGGAAGGAGAAGGAGAGTACTGATGTTTTGAGCAACATTCCAGGCTTCATGGTGTTTCTTTGTTACACTTACAGAACAGAGTACTCTATTGATATATTGATATGTATTATGTATGTGAATTCTCTTGTATTTCTTTCTCTTATATATAATAATAATAATATAATACACCATGCATGAAGTAATTATAGCCACACACCTTACGTATCAGTATTCATAAGATTTGAATCGCTCTTGAATGGTTTAGAGGAGAACACGTACGTCTTTCTGTCCAATGTATATAATAAAACCCAAGCATGCGTGGTGACACATGGAGAAAATATATGTCACCTCACCACCAACATGATGTGAAATTTTTGTTTTTGGAGTATTTAATTGATTGTAATCTTGATCAGATTGGTGTAATAAAGTCTAAATATTTTAATAAATTAATACTGACTCCGTCATTTCTAGCCAAATGAAGATACTGGGAGCTCCATTTAACCACCTGATGGTATTTTAAAAGTTGTGCTTAAATAATAAAATATTATTTATTATAAGACTGACAATTTGTGCCGTTTCTAAAAGCTATTTCGAACCATCTTTGGGTTTGTACAATACACAGATAGCAAGGCTTCTCTTGTTAGCCAATTATCAGAAAGGTAGTTGCATGTATTTGTGTTCTTAATCATCATTGCTTGAAGTGGATTTCAAAGGGTTTTTAATATTGAAGTAGTAAGCTAACATATCTTACTCTTCCTTCCTTGAAAAATATTCATGATGTTTAATTTAGAAAAGCTTAAGAATGCTTGAATGATCCTTTGCTTAAGAATAATTTTAGGGAACAGTTTTATAAGATTAAAGTGTAGATCCTTTGTATTTAACATGATTGTAAGACATGTAAGATCGTTTAATCCACATCCTCATTTTTTAGATGTTATTGTCGTAGCTTTAACTACTTCACAACTTATCCCCCTAGACATATCCTATATAATTAAAACTGATCATGCATACATAACTATTCATAATCTCTCACTCTCTTAATAACGACCCATTACTAAATTGATCAGGATATATGGTGTGTTTAATAATAATTGACTAATCGTACCCTTTATTATAAATAGTGGAACCTATAAGACATTTGAAAGTTAGACACAAATTTACCCAAACTTAAGCAAAATAACTCCCAATTTTTCTGAGAATCTTAAGCCCAAAATGCTTTATTTCTTTACCTTCAAGTTTAAACCCTCGTTCCCGAAAGAGAAAATATTGTTATGGGAATAAATGTAATGATCATTTTGTGTACCCCTGGCTGAGAATTGATGTCTAGATATTAATTATAAAGTATTCACAATAAATAAATGAAAAGAAAAAGAAAGTAAATATCTCAATTCAGATGTCATGTCACACTAGTTTGTGGGGTGAGCGATGACAGGACACATTTTCTCTCTCTCTCTCTCTCTCTATATATATATATGGCAGCTTGCATGCATGCAAAGTCACAGTCACTGATTCACTGCCATTCCACCTCTTTTATATTCTTTCCAATTCTTAAAAATTATATATCTATATATATGTGTTAAAAAAATAAATGAGATAGTACCTAGATATTATAGTTATGTCAGGAGGACACTTAACCTAAAGAAATATTTTATAATTTTTTAGTAAATAAAAAAGTTATACTTCTCAAGATAAAACGAATTTTTTTTATATTTTGCAAACAAACAGCTCGAATAGATGAGAAAGCGACACTCCTTAAGATAAAACAAATTTTTCTTTCATTTTGTAAAAGAACAGAACAAATAAAAAAAATAAAAATCATTTCAAAACTAATTCGAAACTTTTGATGTTAAATTTTTGTATGTGAATGGGTAAGGCTTTCTGACATGTCCCCTTTAGATTTAAATTTAAAAATAAATAAAATTAATAAAAAATATATTTTGTAAAAGAAGTCTAATATCACATTTACTTCGTGCAGGAAGAGGAAATCATAAGTTTTCAATTGTATTTTTTTTCTAGTGATTTATTGTTGTGTGCGTGAGACTCACTTTTCTCTTGACCCATTCATTTTCCTATTGTTATATTTTATAATATATACTTTTGTCCCTCTTTTTTCTCAAACAATATGAGACTTATTTGATACCATATGTTAGAATTCACAACAATATATACATACAGATATGTATATAATCGCATATACATAATTGCTTATGAGTGATTCCGGCCTCTAACTGGCCAAAAGTTCATAGATTCATTAGGTATTCACAACCAATAATTAAAATTTAAATCCAATTTAACCTTGTTTATTAGATTCATAATTTGTGAATTAGAAGGAATTTATGAATCAAATAAACAAGGTTAAATTGGATCTAATTTTTAATTATTGCTTGGTGTGAATACCTAATGAATCCATTAAATTTTAGCCAATTAGAGGCCGGGAATAACTCCACGGTGCCAAAGGATGACAAGGGATATACAAAAGTATGGAGCTGTTAGATAAGATTTGTCTGATTCGTTAATTATGATGCGCATATATATAATTAATTTGATTGAAACGGTTATATAATTTGAAATTTTGAAAGTTCCTCAGAAATTCAATGGTACAAATTATAGCCGTTTGAGAGCATTGAATTTATATTTGTGAGGTCGGTCAGTCATTATTTCATCAAATTTTCTGTCATATTTGTGAATTACAGAAATTTGCAATTTAAATCTGCCTTGTTTATTCTACAATTGATCTATAACGAGGAATATATGAAGCCTTCTTTTCTTCTTCGTCATTGTCAAAGCGTGTGTCGACAACTCGTCAAGGCTGTAATTCATTTCTGTCATTGTTGCGTTTGTACGTACCTGCAAAATGGAAATCAAGTTGATTATATGATAATCATAGTAATACTAGTCTGCTGAATGCTTTATGTTGATATTTGATTTGTTTATTACAGTATTTGATATGATTAATTAATGCTTACTTTGTTTGGGTTTTCTTATAATCAGATCTGATACAAATTCATTGACAAAAACACTTGATAAATTATCAAGGCAAAATAGTAATATTGCTAAGGATCAAAAGGAAATAAACAAGAACACACTAAAATAGTGTATGCACATTGCACCTCGGGTTGTATTTTTATTGTGATGATAATTCTTCAACTGCTTCAATATTGTGCTCTATTATTATTTTTAACTCTCACGGAACTCAATAATAATTAATTACTGACTCAATTTCTTGCAATTTGGTTTATTTATAAATGTTTTTTCAACTTCAACTTGTCCTTTATTTGTATTGTTCTTGGTTTTACTCTTTTTTTTAATCATGATTCTCGAATATTTGTATTTATTAGTGCATGGAGAATCCACTTCTCACATTTTTGGCCTCCATTTATTTAATTAGGAATAACTTTTATGTGTTTATATGATGTTATAGGATGGCGATAGATGATTTTTTACATGATAATTTAATTTTTTTATTGTTACCTCATGTAAATATACTCAACACCTATAGGTTTGATTTAGGTTATGATTTTAGGGTTATAGTGTTTAAGCTTATATAATAGATACTGAACACCTATTAACCTCAAATTTGAATCCCACAAAACTTCAAGCCTTAAAAACCTTAAACCTTAAATAAAGGAAATCTTAGAACACAAAACATGCATGTAAACCACCTGTAACACCATGGGCCATGTGATGAATGGTTGCCCACAATAAGGGTGGTAGAGTTCATGCCCTAGAACAAGGTTAGGGGAGATGCCCCTGTGGTGGTGATCAAAACCATGTGATATATGATATAACCCTGTGGTTAGGGGTGAAGTTTAGGTTGATGGAAGGTTGGTAGGTGGTGACATCACTATCACCCTACCACAAAATTGGCTTCTAGAAAGGGGTTGTGGCATCGTGTGGTGGTGATACAAAACAACATGAGGAGGAAGCAGGAGAAGTGGAAGTGAAGGAAGCAGTAGAAGAAGTAGCACATGCAGAAGTAGCAGAAGAAGATGTAGGGGACATAGCAAGAGCAGATCAAACGATGGGTCATGGTAAGCGAAGTAGGATTTAACCTAGATAGACTAAGGATTAGTACACGGGGTGCATGCAAAGAAACAAGCCCAATACCAAACAGACGAAGGGATAGGCGCGAGAATAAGGAATTACGTGGGACATCGCCATGCAATGAGTTGGCAAGGAGGTGTTCAGCTGTGAGAATCTTATTGTGAGAGTTAGTTACGGGATTGTATGGGAAGGAAGGAGAGATAGAAATAGGAAGAACAAGGGAAGAAATCGGTTATCATGAACTTTTATCTTTTTGTATCGTGTTCGTCGTTACATTCAAGTTTCTGGCTTTCAACAACGTTACGAATATTGTTGTGTGCGTTAGCATTGTTAGAAGTGTTAACATTTGGTACTCTTGTTGAGAGGCATGATAAAAAGAACTAGATTCTCACGAATATAAGAGGCACTCAAGGAAGGACAAGACGTAGCTACCAATCTGCAACCAAGATTGACTCATTGTGATGGAAGGATCCATGCTAGAATGCAAGGACTCGATGTTCGAATACAAAGAATTGATCCAGCATCTAGAAAGCTTGCTGCAATGGATGGTTTATAATAAGGCAATGAGAAATGTCCATGATTCAAGTGGTCGATAGGATCATAGTGAAGGAGAGACTAGTCAAGGAAACTATCAACTAACGATGGCCAAGGGAATGAAGTTAGAGATTTCGCATTTTGATGGCACTGACGCAAAGAAACGGGTATTCAAAATTCAGGAATTCTTCGAAGTATATGGAACACGATAGGAACAATGCATGAAAATCGCTTCATTCCACATGACTAGGTCGGCATACTCTTGATACAAGTGCATCATTCAAAATAATTTCATTCAAACCTGGATTGACTTCCTGGATGCATTGTTACTCAGATTTGGAGTGACACTGTATGACGACCTAAAAGGAGCACTAAAGGAGCTTAAGTAGGACGGTACAGTGGATGAATATCAAGCTAAGTTTGAGGAGCTTTTTACTAGATTTACAAGGTTGTCCAAGTCGTGGCTAGTAACCCTCTTCATTGCTGGTCTTCAAGAATCCCTCAAGAGATGGAAAGTAACAAGGGCGAAGGAATGAAGATGCAAATAGATCTTTAGTAGGAAAGATTATAGGAGATAAAGTTATTGATAGAAACACAACAAACAATATGATATTAAAACGATGGAATGAACGTTATATTTACTCTGGACATTTTTACAATTAAAAAAATATATAACAATAAAAAAATGAATGAATAAGAATATATTTAAAATTGACCGTATAAGCTTTAAATTGTTACTTTTACCTCAAAAATAAAATAAAAGGTTATAGAAATGAAAAAATAAAAAATAAAAAATAGTTTTAATCTTTATTTTAATATTATAATTTTAATAGAAAAACATATAAAAAATTTTAATTAATTAAAAATAAACAAAGGTAGATATTTTTAGTTTTGCTATTTTCTTCCTTTTCTCCTCCTTTTCTCCTCCTTTTCTTATTTTCATTTTGCCATTCAAAATATGAAACCAAACAAAAAAAACAATTAAAAAAATGGATCAGACCCCATTTTTGGAGAGCCGCGCGCGAGAGAGACGGAGTAGAGAGCCTGTGCCAGAGAGTGAAGCGCCAGCGTGAACGTCCGTCGCATCTCTGGCCGACGCCACAGCTGCCGGAGGAATTCGCCGACGCTGCACTGTTGAATATCTGCGGTCGGCGCTGTAGAACGCGCTGCTCGCATTTCTCCTTCTCTCCGTGGTTTGCTCTCGATTTGGCCGCGGTAAGGTTCACACCATCTCCTTTGTTGTTGTTTTTCTCCTCTTCTGGTTTGATTGGTGGCTGTTACTGGAGTATTACCCCCATTGTGCCGAGACGTCTCCCCTCTTCTTCATCCGCCCCTTTTGCCGTTCTGTTTTTGCATTTCTGCTTTGATTGGTGGTTTCTGGTTTGGGTTGCTTGTTTTGGTAGTTCTGTTTTGCATTCATAGTGGCTGACTTTTTGATCTTGTTTAGCATGTAAAACTGCCGTTGAAATAGCCAGACATCTTCCCCTTTATTTTCTCTTATTTTAGCATGTAAAAATGTTGTTAAAAGAAGCCAAATGATGGTTTGAGGTGCTTGTTTCTGTTCTGACCCGTATTTTGGCTTGCAAGCATGTTGCTGGGTGTTTTAGGTTGATTATAAATGTTGGATGCTCTTTAGGCTTAGATGTTTTGAGAAAATGCTAGATGTCATAGTTTTGGTTCTACTCCTTTTTTTGGCTTATAAACATGTCATTGAGGATTTAAGTATGGATCAGAGACACTGGACGTTGTTGTGTTCGGTTATTATTCTTTCTTTATTTTAGTTGTCCGTATGTTATTGAATGTTTAAGTGTTGTCTAGGATGTAGGTGTTGTTTTTATGTTATCCATTTTATTTTGAGTATGTTTTTGCCTCCTAAAGTGCATGTTTAGAGTCAAAATATGTGTGAGTGTCTGTAAAGGCTGTCCATTTGATTTTTGAACATGTTTTGCCTCTTAAAGTGCTAGTTGGGAGTTATAAGCATGTGAAAAAATACATAAATGCTGTTCACCTTGCTTTTGGGTATGTTTTTGCCTCTCAAAGTGCTAGTTTGGTGTTATAAGCGTGTGAAAAAATATATGAATGCTATTTACCTTGCTTTTATGTGTGTTTTTACATTTCAAAGTGTTTATTTAGAGTTGTAAGCATGCAATAAAGTATGTAAATGCAGTCCATATGTTTTTCAGGTATGTTTTGCATGTTTAGTGTTTGTTTAAGAATTGTAAACATGTGGAAAAGTGTGTAAATGCTGTCCATATGTTTTTGGGTATGTTTTAGTGCTTGTTTAAGAGTTGTAAGCATGTGGGAAAGCATGTAAATGCTGTCCACTTGTTTTTGGGTCTGTTTTTCATGTTTTAGTGTTTTTTTAGAGCCCAAAATATGTGGGAAAGTAAGTAAATGCTGTCCATATGATTTATGGGTATGTTTTGCATGTTTTAGTGTTTGTTTAAGAGTTGTAAACATGTGGAAAAGTATGTAAATGCTGTCCATACGTTTTTGGGTATGTTTTACATGTTTTAGTGCTTGTTTAAGAGTTGTAAACATGTGGAAAAATATGTAAATGCTGTCCTTTTTGTTTTTTGGGTATGTTTTGCATGTTTTAGTATTTTTTTAGAGTCCAATTGTGTAGGAAAATATGTAAGTGCTGTCCACTTTATTTTTTTGGGCATGCCGAAGTGTTTGTTTAGAGTCAAATAAGCTTGTGAAATATGTAAGTTCTATTCATGTTTCTTTGAATATGTTTGTGCATCTTAGAGGGTATGTTTAGGGTCATTAAGTGAGTAGGAAAATATGTAAGTGCTGTCCACTTGATTTTTGGGCATGTTTTGCATTTCAAAGTGTTTGTTTAGGGTCTTAAAATACATGAAAAATATGCTTTCCACAACTTCTGTTGAGCATGTATTAAAGTATGTATTAAAGTGTTTGTTATCTCAAAAATCCAAAAAAAATTCAAAAATAAAAAATAAAGAAAGTAAGAACATGATGCTGATGTGAATTTACAAACTAAAACACACTAACTAACCTTTTCCTTTGTTTTGTTTGCCCTAGGCTCTTATCCTAGGTCAAGTCCGCCTTGTAAATATTTTTATTTACTCTTCTTATTTGAGTTATCTTAGTATCAACTTCCAAGTATGAAAATAGTTATTATATAATTTTGGACATGGTTGAATTTTTTTTTCCATTATTTCTCATCTTTATTCTTTATTTTAGCTTATTCCATATTCCTCAATTCTTTAATACTTGCTGCAAATGAAATGATCAAACTTTTGGGTGCCTAATCTAGTAATCTGAAATTGAAAGTCATATTTGAATAATACTCCCAGGTCCAAGAAATTGAAGAAGTCATCTACTGATGCTGGTAGATCACTAGATCCTGTGACTGTATCTGAAATTAGGTGGTTACACTGATAGGAGATGAAGGGCTACCTGTGTGTGTGACCCAACAATTTAATGCAATGCCAAGCTTTTTTTGGGTAAATTGGATGCTGAACATTTTGGTTTCATGAACTTGACTTACCAATAACGAAACAGAAAAAAAAATGGCTGTAGATTGCTTAATATTGAAAACAGGACGAAATTTTTCTATTTCTTGGCAGTTGTGGTGGTTGTTGTAAATTTGCTATACTGCTTGTGTGCTGTGGCCACTTTGGAGTGATGACGGCAACTTTTGGTGGCCTTGATGGGGATTGCATGAGTTTATAGATAATATGATGGGAATAGAGCTAGTGGATTTAAGTTTCCAATGTAGTAGTTTTGGTTTATTCTGGTTCTTTTAGCTCTTCTTCAGAAGCACCCCCTAATATATGGGCATAGATGTGTTATTGTGGCCAACCAAGAAATTTATGAAGATACACCAAAACACCATTCTCTCTCTATTAGAGAAATGCAAAAATATGAGCGAGTTGAAAAGGTTGCATGGGGTAATGGTTACAACATCAATTATTAGAAGTATTATCCCCCTAAGCAAGCTTATGGACTTCTGTGTAGATTCAGAGTCCGGGGACATAAGTTACGCAGACTTATTGTTTCACCAAATTGATGTCCGTAGTGTTTGCATTTGGAACTCCATGATAAGAGGTTATGCTAATAGTTCCAATCCAAGGACGTCTATACTTCTCTATAGACATATGATACAAAGTGGATATTCACCTGATCATTTTACCTTCCCCTTTGTGCTCAAAGCAAGTTCGGTGCTTGTTGATCAAAATAATGGAAAACGCATTCATAATTGCCTAGTGAAATCTGGGTTTGAAGCAAATGCCTATGCAGCTACTGGTTTACTCAATATGTATGTGTCATGTGGAGATATGAAATCAGGGTTGAAAGTGTTTGATATTATTCCAAAGTCAAATGTGGTTGCTTGGACTTGTTTGATTGCTGGGTGTGTTAATAATAATCAGGCTTGTGCAGCTTTGCAGGTGTTTAAAGACATGGACCAATGGAGAGTAAAGCCTAATGAAATCACCATGGTGAATGTTTTGATTGCTTGTGCTCGTAGTAGGACATTGATACTGGGCAATGGGTCCATGATCAGATTTGTAAGGCTGGCTATGATCCCTTTATGTCAACGTCTAGCAGTAATATAATTCTTGCAACTGCCGTGCTTGAAATGTATGCCAAGTGTGGTAGCTTGAGGATGCAAGAGATCTGTTCAATAAAATGCCTCACAAAAATATTGTTGCTTGGAACAGTATGATTAATGCGTACAATCAGTACCAGAGGTATGGAGAGGCACTAAATCTCTTCTTTGCTAAGTGGACTACTGGATTTTATCCTGATAAGGCTACCTTTATGAGTGTCCTAAGTGTTTGTGCCCATCTTTGTGCTCTAGCACTGGGACAAACTGTTCATGCTTATCTGTTGAAAAGCAGCATAGGAGCAGAAATTGACGTGTTGCTACTGCTCTCCTAAACATGTATGCCAAAACTGGAGAATTAAGAAGTGCACAAAAGATTTTTAATACATTGCAAAAGAAAGATGTGGTGGTTTGGACTAGCATGATTAATGGCTTAGCCTTGCACGGTCATGGAAATGAAGCATTGAGAATCTTTCAGAGAATGCAAGAGGATAGTACACTAGTCCCTGACCATATCACTTATATTGGAGTTCTATTCGCATGTAGCCATTTTGGATTGATTGAAGAGGCTCAAAAACATTTTAATTCAATGACAAAGGTATATGGTATAGTGCCAGAAAGAGAGCATTATGGTTGCATGGTTGATCTTTTGAGTCGGGTGGGTCACTTTAGAGAGGTAGAAAGGCTAATTGCGACAATGTCAATAAGACCAAATCTTGCCATATGGGGTTCTCTTTTAAATGGCTGCCACATTCATGAAAATTCTCTGTTGCTAATTGAGTGAAAATACACCTAACAGAGATGGAACCTGGTCAAAGCGGGGTTCATATTCTTCTATCTAATATATATGCTAGAGCTGGTAGATGGGAAGAGGTAAATTTGACTAGAGAAGTGATGAAACATAAAAAGATTACAAAGACAATTGGGCATGGTTCAGTTGAAATGAAGCTGCTACCTTCATGACCATGGTAGTGTGCGTTCAGTTAGTATCCTCAATCTGTATGTATATCGTAGCATCATGGCAGGAACTTACTAGTTACATCTTTTTATCTCATGTACTATGTCAGTGTGCAAGCCTTCAAGGTATCAACACCAAAGAGCAAAATGGCACTTGTTTAGCTCAAGATTTTTCAACCATCAAGTGATTTAAAGCTTATTCTCCATTCAGCGAATGTTCTTCATGTTCTTCCAGGGAATTCAACTCTTCTGTCATAGATTGGGAACAGAATAAGCACCAGTAGCGTATTGAATTAGATGAGCTACATGAGCAGAGCAATCTTATCTCCTAGTTCTCTTATTCTGTATTATTTAGACTATACATTAAAGAAAGGAACTGTCACTTTAATTAGTCTATTGTTGAGTGGAAAAGATTTAGGCAACTGTAGGTGGTAAGGGTGTGCATGTTTGATCAGAAAATAGACAAAATGAAAATATTCTTGTTATAGTTGGAATAACAAATATGTAGAACAGAAAATAGGCAAATTGGAGGCTTCACTCCCTTGGACCTTCAGTAATGGTGAAGTTCTGAACTCTGATAACGTAGAGGCTCTACTGACCACTGGGCAGATTCTTCCCTCCTTCAGCAATGGAAACGTCAAAAGCACCATAGAAATCAGAGGCTAAGCAAGTATTTCTCTAGATCAATCCCTAATGCAGTATGCCTCTTCACGAAATTTTTTGGTTCAACTGAAAACTGTGTTTTATTGAGTATCTGTATGTGTTTTTTTTTTCTAAATGATTTTGATATGCCTGAAATACGTATCAAGCTGTATCCTAACCATATCCGGGTCAGGTATGTATCCAACACAGGTACTTGGGGCTTTTGCACATGTCAGTGCTTGCCAGTCTGTGCATGTGCAGAAATAATATTTTATTAGTACTCGTGGTTCTCTATATATATTTGCTTTCGAATTATATATCAGTGTGGTTAATAAAGTATGTTTAATCAGTTGGGCGTGATTTACATTCCCAAATTTTGACTCTTCCTAGAACCTCTCTCTCACTGCAGTGTATTTAAGACTATCCTAACTAGTGTTTATATTTACAATGAGTTTGGATCATTGATACTGTTGGCTTTTTTTGGGTCTGTGTTGACTTTGGTACTGTTCTTGCTGTTTACAGCTAAAAAATGGTTTTGCTGTGTTATGTATTATCCCTGGATTTTTATGGCTAGCAACATGGGTGAAATTGAGAGTAAATTTGAGAGGATGAGAGCCAAAGGAAGACATTCTTACTGAGGTGATGGAATTGTTTAATTCGTGATATCTAGGCTATGTGATTGTCACTTTATTATAAATTGGTGTTCCATTTCACTGGGTTGACAATGAGGGTTTCCTTCTTTTTCTAATTTCTAAGGAAGTAAATTGAGAATCTTACAATGCAACCTATTAAATGTCATGGAATCATCTTTCAGCTCTAACTTTGTAAATTAGGCAATATGAGGGAAACTTAAGTACCTTGAAAATGGAAGGCAACTTTATATAAAGGATCAAGTGGCTACTTGATGACATAACTAAGTGCTCTCAAATCTTCATGCCAATAGCAGTAATGGTAATGGCTCTTTAATGAAACTGATGTATTTGATATACTTGCAAAATGGTTAGCTGGTAAACCAACTCTTACAGGCTCAAAGTTTTGATGAGGCATTTCAATTGGTGATGGCTAAAATTAGATAATGTACTGCTTTTACAAAACAGTTTGATTTTTTCATCCGCTTGATCTCGTTAACGGTTGTTCTTTTGTAATCCCCGTTTGCTACTTTCTATAGTTGTGCTTATGTTCTTTTTCCTCATCATGGCAGGGGAATTGGACCTGTACTTAGTTTCTTAGTCTCTTAGTCTCTTATTTTCTTTTGGTGGTGGTGGTAAAATTACACAAACGTTTTAATGACACTTGTCGACTTGGCATACAAATAGACTAAATACTAAAGAAGAGTATCTTAATTATAGTTTCTATCAGAGAATTCAAGAGTTTGTAATAGTATAAGTATTAATCAAAATGAATAATGACAAAATAGTAAAACTTAATAATATACCTACTGAGGTGTGGAAGGTTTTAGGAAAAAAAAAAAAATTAGTTAACAAAGTTGTTTAATTTGATATTGAAAACTAAGATGTCAGATAAATGAAAGAAAAGTATTTTAATTCTAATATATAAGAATAAAGGTGACATAAAAAATTATGCAAATTATAAGGGCATCAAATTTATGAGTCATACTATAAAGTTATGAAAAAAAGTTATTGAGTGGAAATTGAGGTTAGACACACAAATTATAGAGAATTAATTTGGTTTTATGTCAAGGAAGTTAACCATGAAAGCAATATATCTATTAAGGAATTGATATAGAGATATTAGAGATCTTACAAGGATTTATATATGATCTTTATCAATTTTAAAAAAAAAGCCTATGATAGAGTATCTAGAGAGGTGTTATGGAAGGTTTTAGAAAAGAAAAGAGTTCGAGAAACTTATATTTGAGTAATTAAAAATATGTATGATAGGATCACGACTTATGTGAGAATATGAGGTGAAGTCACGAAAATTTTTTTAGATTACATTAGAGTTCAGCTTTGAGTCCTAATCTATTAAACTTGGTATTAGATATGCTCACTGAAAATATCCAAAAAGTAATATTACGATATATTCTTTTTGTTGATAATGTAATCCTTATAAGAGATTTTAGAAAAGAAGTAAATGAAAAATTAGAGAGGTAAAGATAAGCTTTAAAAACATGTAAGTTTTATATAAGTCGTAGCAAAATAAAATATATGAAATATAATTTAAATGAAAGGGACACTGATTCTAAGGCAGAGGTGAAGCTTGGAAATTATCTCATATAAAAAGTCATAAGTTTTATGTATTTGAAAATGATAATACAAAATAATAGATAAATAAATGAGGACATAAATCATAGGATTCAAATTGAGTGGATGAAATGAAAAAAGGCTTTAGTTATTATTTGTAATAGAAAAATATCATTCAAGTTTAAAGAAAAATTTTATCGTACAGTTATAAGACTTGCATTATTGTATGACATTGAATGTTAAGTAATAAAATGTTAACATAAGCAAAAATTTAACATTGCAGAAATAAAAATGTTGTGTTGAATGAGTGGTTATATTAGAAATAAGTGTATTAGAGAGATAATCGAGGTAGCACATATCGTAGATAAATTAGTAAAAACGTGTATTAGATAGTTTGGTCAAATATAACGAAGATTATTAGAGGTTTTCATACTTAAAATTAATTAGATAGAATATAGCTTAATAATTAGAGATAAAAAAAATTAAAAAAATAATAAAACAATTATTAAGATAAACTTAAGTACTAATAACTTAATTATAGAAATAAAAAAAAATAGAATAAAAAAAAAAGTCTGTTGGTCATGGTAAAATTGCAACGGCCGTTTTGAGTTTTTGAGTGGAGATAGAACGTATCCATAGTCTTGATAGAGATGATGCTCACAAACTGATCGTGTGCAGGGAAAAAAGGTGGTGGATCTCTTGATGCTGGGCTTCTGTGGCTGTAAAATGATCTTGCAGAAAATGCTATGATATGGAGGAGAAGATTTCTATATAATTAATTATTATGGTGATGGTATATTGTGTTCCTGAGGTAAATATGAATGTGTAATTGGTCATCAGAAGTAGTGACTTTTGCCTACTACAGAAGCTGCTTTCTGGTGACTTATAGCATGGGGTATATATATTGAAAAAAAAAAAAAAATTCTCGTTTTAAGTTTTACCTGCAAATATATTTGACTTGATGAATCTCCTACAGTAGTAGGATTTGGTTCAAAATGAAGTTTGCTAACTTGAAATTTGAAAAAAAAAAAATCAATAATAAAATTAATTATTTTTAATATCTCAAAATTTTATTAATCAATTTCTTAAATCATATATAAATTTTTTATTATTTATTAATTTGAATTATATATATATTTTATTAATTTCATTCAATAATTAACACATAAAAAATTGAAATATATTTATATGGATTATTAGTTTATTACTCTTGTATAAATCGGCCATATATAAAAAATTTGGAGTGGTTACTTATATGGCTTTGTTAGAAAATTATAGCGATTGACATCGATCCTCTAACTGGTACGATTTGAGAAAATTTTAAAGTTCTTTATAAAATAAAGTTTTAAAAATACAAAAAAATTTAAGAGAGATAAAATTATAATACTTTATAAATTTCACCTTTCATTCATATTTTAAAATATTCAAATCTATCATCGCTTATGATGTGATCCCTCTACATTTTTGTTGTAAACCAGTTAAACTAAATTAAATTTTAATTAAATTAAATTTATTTATTTAAAATAAGAGGAGTTTAATCAATGCTATAAATAAAATATATATTTTGTAAATAATTCAAGTTTAATTTAAATAAAAAATTATCAATTTTCAAATAATACATATGTATACACATATGTATGTATATAAATAAATTACATAATATTTTTTAATTATATATAAATTTTTATATTCATTTAATATTTTTTATATAAAATATATATATGATTACAATATAAATTTAAAATTTAAAAATTTAATATATATTATATAAAATAATATTTTATTATTAATTTAACTATTTATAAACTAAACAAGTATTAAATATTTAAATTTAATTTATTTAATTAAATAAACTTAATATATTAATTAAATTTATTTATTTATTAAATAAATTTAATTTAACTAAAACTTTTTAAAAATTAAATTTAAATAATTCACCAACAATTCAATTCATTTATATTTCTATTTGTCCCACAATCTTTGTCTTGACCTGCATTATTTGCCATCAAGTATAGTGTATTAGTTTATAATACCTTTCGACATTTATGATACTACTAGACGTAATTTTTTATATTTTTATTATAAAATTTTTAATTAAAATAACATATATAAAAAATTATAAAAATAAATTATATAAGTATACGTATATAAATTTTTATTAAAAAATTTGATTACAAAAATAAATAAAAATTACATTTAAGTTTTTCTTTTATAACATATGTATAAATTAAAAAAATTGAGTTTTATTTGAATATATTTTAAATTTAATAAAGTATAAATTTAGTTATTTGTATGGAAAATAAAATTCAAGATTCCCCCATGTGATCAAATTTGAATGCAATTAATATATAAAAATAATAAACTAATGTTTGTAATAATTTTTAAATTAAATTATTCTTGTGGTTTTATAATTTCAATTAATTTTTTATTAAATTTTTAAAATTTAGAAATTTATAATTTGGGTATTACCTATTTTAATTTTTTTAATTTAGTCTCTGTTATTAATTAATCTAGATTTTCTCCCGCACTGCACAATGCACATGGTGCGTTAGAAGAGAAAAAAAGTCAGAAAAAGACTAATGCCCATCTTTTTCATAAATTAACATTATAAATTTCTTGATCTAAACCTATATATATGCGTGATGTGGGACCCACACCCTACACAAACATTCTATCATTTGTTTGGTTCCAGATTCTCTGTTTGTTATTGATGTTTTTAGCAACGATTTTTTGTGTTGTAAAAATTTATTGTAACAAAAAATATTATTATTATTTAAAAAAATATTATAACAAAAGTAATATTAAAATACACTTTAACAATAAAAAAAAATTACCATTAAAAATATCAAACAAATACAAAAGTGACAAGGATCCAAAATCATTTGTTTCATGTTACTTTCACCACCATATATAATTGTGTGTCACAAATAATTAAATCAATTGCACAATGAAATGAGTAGGCAAACTAATACATTTTCAAACGCAGTGATAAAACACCTATCTACTTCCTACTAGCTAGATAGTGCTATGTAAGGATGACTTTGGCTAAGATATAGCTAGAAGATTATAGCCATATACTCCAACTTGGATCTTAGCAATTTTATTTTCAGACTCAAAATTTTTTAATACACAAATTTGAATTAGTTCAGAGATTAAATTATGACTTTTTTATATAAAAAATTTATAAAAAAATATAATTATCTTTATAAATTTTAAATATATAATTAATATAAAGTTTTAACAAATTTATTTTTATAAAATTATTAAATATAATAATTTATAAATTTATATTAAAATTAAAATATTTTATTAATAAACTTAAAATAAATAATATTATTTAAATAGATATAATATTTTAATAATTTTTATAGAATTTGTCTAGGTCTAAATTGCGTACCCTTTTTAGACCTAAATTTGAATCTATTTTTTTAATATTCATACTCAAATTATTGACAAATAAATTTTATAAATATTAATAATATAAATATTTTAATCACATTTAATAATGTGCTTCTATTTTATATATTAAGTCTATATAGACTACTAAATAAAAATTTGTTATTCCTAATAAAAAAAATTTAGGGCTCTTTTGATTAATTAATATTGAAGTATGCGTATAAATATTTTTATCTTTTTATACATGATGATGGCTTAATTTAATAGACCAATAGTGAATGTATGGATTGACAGATCATTCATAAGCATAAATTAAAATTTGGATACATCCATTTAGATTACATTATCCATTCCAACCAAAGAAATGCTCTTCACATATATCACCACATTTTGGTAGTGATGTGACAATTTTCTCCATGTGACATTACATATACATTATTGCTTATAACATTGACTTGATGAAAGTTGTACTATACTTTTTGAATTGGGATTCACCATTGATAAAAAGTTTCAGTGATTGAATTATTGATTTGGTATTATAAAAATTAATTGAACGACAAAATAAATAAATATAATTTTAAATTTTAAATAATAAATTTATTTTTTATTATTTTAAAATTATATACATCAAAATATTAAGGTATAAGTTTAATATTTTTTAAGTTATAAGATTATAATTAATTAAATACTCTATAAATAAATATCACATCATGTTAGCAGTGTGGTGTCAGATATTGTCTCCACGTGTTACCATGCATAGTTGGGTTTTATTATATGATGGAAAGAAAGACGTGTCCTCCTCTCAACCATTCAAGAGCGATTCAATTCTTATGAATATATGTAAGGTGTGTGGCTATCATTACTTCAGGGCAATGGTGTATCGTATTATATATAAGAGAAAGAAATGCAAGAAAATTCACGTACGTATCACTATATTAATAGTGTTCTGTGATATGTAATTGTAAAAAAAAAATATATATATTATTGAGGTTTATTTTGTTAGTTTATCTGTGAATAATATTTATTTATTTAAATTTAATAATTATTTAAATTTTAAAAATGATTTATTTATTTTAATAAGAGAATATTTTTTATCATAATAAAAAAGAATCCTTATAAAAAAAAAGAGGCAACTCTTTACCTTAAAGAGAATGTGACTTTTCTCTGTAAGAGAACGCAAATTTTTTTTTTTTTAAATAATGATTCTTCTCTTTAATAGAATGTGATGACTCATTTTTTTTAAATAAAGTAATAATTTTTTTAAGAGAAAATAATGATCTATTTTTTAAAAAAGAGACAATGATTCCTATCCTTAAGAGGAGATAATTTTTTTTTTTTTAAGAGTAAATACTTTTATATAAGAAGAAATAATATTTGTATCTAATAAAGATGTCTCACTGAAAAAAAGAAAATACATATACTTCTCTTACTCTATTTAATTTGTCATTTAAAGAGTAAATATAAATAAAATTTTAGTCTATTTTAATTATATAATTCTATAATTTAATACAAAAAATTTTGCCTTAAACTCTTTAATATCACATAATTTTTACTATCTAATCTTAGTATAATTTATAATGATAAATCTCTCGTTGAATAAAATAATTTAGAGTACTCAATAAATTTATTTTTAAAAAAATAAACAAAAAAATCTCATTTTTTTCTTAAAAAATATGAAATAATAAAAAATATAATTAAATTATTTCTTTTCTCAAAATCAACGTAATATTAAATTAAAAAGAACCATCTCAAAGTTACTAACTTTCAAATGTATTGTAAGTTTCACTATTTATAATAAAGGGTACGATTAGTCGATTATTATTAAACACACCACACATCCTGATCAATTAAGTAATGGATTGTTATTAAGAAAGTGAGAGATTATGAATAGTTATGTATGCATGATCAGTTTTAATTATTTAAGATATGTCTAATGGGATAAGTTGTGAAGCAGTTAAAGCTAAGACAATAACATCTAAAATATGAGGATGAGGATTAAACGATCTTACATGTCTTACAATCATGTTAAATACAGAGGAGTTACACTTTAATCTTATAAAACTGTTTCCTAAAATTATTTTTAAAAGAAGATGAAAATCACTCATTTAAATATTTTTAATCCTTTTTAAATTAGACATCATAAATATTATTTAAAGAAGAGTAAAATATGTTAGTTTACTACTTCCAATATTAAAAAACCATTTGAAATCAACTTCAAGCAATGATGATTAAGAACACAAATGCATGCAACTACCCACTGATAATTGGCTAGCAAGGGAAGCCTTTGCTATCAGTGTACTGTACAAACCCAGAGATGGTTCGATATAGCTTTCGAAACGGCACAAATTTTCAGTCTTATAATAAATAATATTTTATTATTTAAGCATAACTTTTAAAATACTATCAAATGGTTAAACGAAGCTCCCAATATCTTCATTTGACTAGAAATAACAGAGTCAGTATTAATTTATTAAAATATTTAGACTTTATAACACCAATCTGATAAAGATTACAATCAATTAAATACTTCATAAATACATGTCATATCATGTTAATGGTGAGGTGACACATATTTTCTCCATTTGTCACCATGAATGCTAAGGTTTTATTATAAGCTACGATATAAAAAAGTTTTATAATTTAGATCTTTTATATATAATTTTTTTATAATTTTAAATTTAATAAAAAAAGTTTTTAAAATTTTTTAAAATTAAATAATTAATATTTTTTATTTAAATTTTAACTATCAATAATCACGTCAGATAATTTAACTTTACGTAAATAAAAATATTGACATAATACACTAAGATCATTTTATTTTACTTTTTTCTCTTTCTTTCTCCCCCTCTCTACTCTCCTCTCAACTTTCTTCCTCTTGTCGACGTTAGAGCTATTGGAACCCTCTCGTCAATGATTTCCAAAGGCTAACGTTGGCAATTTTTGCCTTCAATTTCTAAAGGCTTTCGTTCGCGATGAGACGTCGGAGGTGACAAAAGTAGCGAATGAAAGATCCGAGTCGCCTCTTGCTTTTCATTGTAATTTTTGGAGGTCTAAGGCCTTAACGAAAATTGCAAACGTTTGTAAAAGCAAGCAACAAAAATGAGAACGTTTGCAAAAGCTAGAGACAACAAAAATCACGAATGTTCGGGAAAGTCAGAGGTGATCGTCGGAGGCGAACGTTCGAAACTTTTGTTGCGATTTTTGACACTATTTTAAATAACCTATTAAATTAATTTCAATACAAAGACATCAAAGTCTAATAGGTATGTCACTGTGGTCGTGGAAACTACGGCGAAACTAAAGTTGCCTTTACGTGACCATTTTTGCAATAAATTTTTTTTTTGCTCTAAAACGATGTCATTTTGCCCTTCAAATTTCATATATATATACTTTATTGAAGCATCGCCATTTTTCTTACTTGAAACGATGTCATTTTAAAGGCCAAAATGATGTGTCGTGAGAGAGGCTGTTCGAAATGATACTGTTTTGAAGGTTAAAATAGTGCGTTTCATCAAGTTTGATTTGTCTCCCTCCTCTAGTTGGATTGTATGCCTGATCCGACCCAGATCTATATCGAATCCACGTAAGAAATCTGCTGTTTATAAATAATTTTTGGCGTCTTTAACCATCTTTGCAACGAAAATTTTGTTATATTATCAATGAAAAACTTTTTTATGATTTTAAAATTTTAAAATTAGTTCAAAATTAAAAAAATTTAAATCACCAAAATTTTTAAAAATTTCATTCGCCGTCACCATTTACAGACCTTCTCTTGCAATTTTCATTTGTCGTTGCCTACTCTTGCAATTTTCATTCACCGTTGCCTTCTGTCGCGATTTCCAGCTATGCACATCATTTGACCTCAAGCATTCTATTCGTGATCGTTCGTCTGTTCATCAACAGAAGGTGGGGTGACTGCCTAGTGGAAAGGAAGAAAGAAAGAAGAGAGGAAGAGAAAGAAAATATCCCTATACCATGTCAGTATTTTTACCTTGTGAAATCAAATTATTTGATGTGATATTTAATTATTAAATTTTAAATAAAAATTTAATAAAAAGTATTAATTTTTTAATTTTAAAACTCTAAAAAAATTTTTATTAAATTTTAAATGACAAAAAAGTTATAGGTAAAAGGTTTAATCTATAAGAATATTTTATACATTTTAACCTTTATTATATATGTCGGACATAAAGACGAACGTGTCCTCCGCTAAACCATTCAAGATCGATTCAAATCTTATCAACACTGATACGTACGGTGTGTGGCTATCATGACTTCATGGTGTATTATATTATTATTATTATTATTATTATTATTATTATTATTGTTGTTGTTGTTGTTGTTATATATAAGAGAAAGAAGTGCAAGAGAATTCACATACATAATACATATCAATATATCAATAGAGTACTGTGATCTGTAAGTGTAACAAAGAAACATCATGAAGCCTGGAATGTTGCTCAAAACATCAGTACTCTCCTCCTTCTGCTCCTTACTCTTCTTGTTCATAGCAAGCCTACCAGCATTAGCCTCAGCACGTGGTGAAGTGCTTGACATTGAAGGCAACCCTGTCGTTGTAGGTACCGAATACTACGTCGTGTCAGCTATAACCGGAGCAGGTGGTGGTGGGCTTAAACTTGATACCTTTGGGCATGGTAGGTGCCCAGTGAACGTAGTCCAAGACCCTTCTGATCTCAACTATGGTATGCCACTAAACTTCAGTGTTAGTGGTGGTGGAAGCGGAGGACGAGGGAATGTGTTCACAGGAAGGCAAGTGGGACTTTCATTTGCAGAAAAGCCTGACTGTGCAAATTCATCACAGTGGATAGGTTATAGGGATTTGGATGGGTCATGGGTGGGCATTGGAGGCTCACAAGATCATCCATGCTCAAGGTTGATAGATGGCAATTTTATGATTCAGAGACAAGACTATGGATTTGGGTACAACATCAAGTTTTGTCCTGAAGATTCTTACCATCGACATTGTTCTAATGTTGGAATTGAGTACGAGGATGGATCAAGACGTGTGAGTTTGGGTGCTAATAATCCCTTCTCAATTGTCTTCCTTAAAGTTGGTTCTGATCGTGCTAAATCCTTTGATTATATCAAGCAAGTCCTAGCTCGTGAGAAGAGTATATAACTCTTAATTAATAGAACTGCACTAGCTATAGCTAGTGACAATGTCTGTCTATGACCATATATGTGTTTCCCCTTCCTGTTGTTGCTTGCTTTTTTAGCTCGTTCATGAAATAAAGTAGAAGGGAATCGTGTTGGTATTGTACGAAGCTTTAAATAAAGAATGAATGACTTTTTAGTTGTTGTGAGATCCTTTCAATTTTTCTTGTCTTTGAATTCTCTCTACCTGAATAAGAGTAAAATAAAAAAAATAGATACTAGCGTATATAAATTAATATATCTCTCTCCTAAGAATTACTACAGAGAATCTAATCCTGAATTCCTTCTAATTCCAGCTAAATTGACTCAATATTAATTGATCCGATAAAAATTTAAAGAATTTAATATAATTGATTCATTTATATTATATTACTCTAAATGGTAATTAAATTAAATGGATTAAAGTAATAATTTTTTTATATATCATATATTAATTATAAATATAAATAGGTTAACCATAAATAATTTTATTTTAAAATTATTTTTAAAATTGTCTTGAATTAATCGTAATTTAAGTTTTATCGTTGAAAATTATATTTCATGGTTGAATTTAAGAAAATATTTATTTTTAAAAATTTTAAAAACTAATTATTCAATCTAATCCAAACAAATTTGATCCAGTTGAAATTTAAAAGAAAAAAAAAAGATTGAATGAATTAAACGAATTTTTTTAGCCATATTAGATTAATTCACATGAACAAATATACTAAACCAAAATGATATTTTAAAGTGATGAACATTCTATTTTCTTTAATAAGATTTTATATATTAAAAAAATTTTGTGAAAAAAATTTTACTCTTATTATAAAAATTTAAGATAAATTAATTTGATCTAGTAAATTTTTAAATACTTATTTGGATAAAAAAGAAAACTAAATTAAAGTGATAAAGAACCTGCATGGTGATGATGAGTGGTGTTAAGATACGTTGTTTCTATGTGGCAACTTGCATGCATATAAGTTGTGTATTCTGTCCAATCCCAATAAGAACTTTAATTTACGATCCAATCCATTTCCTATGTAAATATGGGACCCATATATCAAGAAAGAAATTTTAAAGACATATGCAATATGAAAACTTATTTATTTAAAACCATTTCATATATATATGTATAATAAAATAAATAAATATCTCATACCTCAAACCACAAAATTGATTGAAAAAGATACCCAAATACGGATTATATTAATTTATTTGTACCCATATACATAATAAGGACTCATACATGACGATCGTCTCTGACTTCCCTAGTTGAATTAAGTCTAGTTATATATGATAAAATAAAGCACTGATATATATCCATACCAACCAATTAAATGGTCCATACTCCATAAATGGAGGCTTCACCTGTCAGACACAGTTCCACTAATCTCTATGTGACGGCTTGCATTCATGCAAAGTCACTGTCAGTGTAAAATTTCAAAGTGGATGAAGTGTAGTTTAGGTATTAAAATTATAATTAAATTATAGTTTTGGAAAATTAATTACGGGTAATTTTTTTCAAATAAATTTTTTATATATATTATATTAATGATGTATATATATCTCAATAATGCACATGTATGATGTAATTATATCTATACCATACAATTAATTATTATATTAATATAAGCCTTACATCATGTTGGCGGTGAGGTGACACATTTTCTCCCTGTGGCATGCATGCATGATTGCAAGATTCTTAATTTTTATTAGAAATTATTCTATTAGATACATTCGAATATTACATATAAATATATTTCTCTCAACTCTAAACAAAAATTTAAATCTAATTTATTACACAATAAAAATTTAGTTTTTAAATTAATTTGAATGTAACTAATACATAAAAATAATAAATTAATATTTTTCATAATTTTTAAATTAAATTATTCTTATAATTTTATAATTTTAATTAATTTTTAATTCAATTTTTAAAATATATATATGTATGTGAAAGAACTCTCTTGCTTTTCTTTCTCTCAAGGCATTATTGTCTACACACCTCAGCTATCTACTCATACAAGACTTTAATCGCTTTTCTATGGTTTAAATGAGGACATGTAGATATCATTTTTGTGAAAAATTCATATAAATTAATTTAAAATAAAGATTAATGTGTAAATCTATGGCATTTTTAGGTAGTTATACAATAAGTTGGTACTCTTCATGAGAGAGTTTATAGAAAATAGAGAGATTCTTATATAAATATATACATTCATGGCCAACATGAAGCAAAATAATTATTAAGCAAAATGAAAATATGAAAGAGAATAAACAAGAAGCCGCAAGGGATACACACACACACACCTTTAAAATGCTGATTAAAGAAGCATTCGATTGATTAATAGAATTTTTAAAAATTAAAAAATACGATTTTTATTAACTTTTTATAAATTTTAAATTATTAATTATGTGGATAAAAATGAAGGGGACATTAATTATATTCATTAAAGATGAAATCTTTTGCTTTCAGAAAAGGAGAAATTAAAGATTATATTCAGATTGTTAGATTTGAAAAAACTCCATGAAAAAAGAGATTAGGAATAGAAAATAGATGGAAAGATTCATTGCACTATTTTATTTGTGTATTATTTAATAATATTTAATTAATTTTTTATTTTTTATTAATCTGGACTCGTATATTATAAAAAATTTTAAAAAATTAAGTGAATATAATTAATTAATATATAAATGAAGTAAAACAAATAAAGGCCAAAAGGAATAGTAACTAATTGAAAGGGTAAACAGTTCTGGGAGACAAAGCAAAATCATGATTCAAGAGAGAGACTAAAAATTTTAATATTATTGTTGTTTATATTTTGATAAGTTAATTAATCTCATTTATAATTTAAAAGTGAATTTAATCATAAATTATCATTAAATTATGTGATTTTTATTAAATGAATTAGATTATATGTCAAAATATGAATAGCATTAATACATCAAAGATAGAGGGATATATGTCTAGTATACTCTAATACCTACTGAAAATTTTAATATTATCAATATTCATATTTTGATAAATAAATGATTTTTGTAAAAAATTTAAGATCTAGCCTAATTATAATTTAAAATTAGACTACGTAATTTTTACCAAGAATTAAATTAAATTACATGTCCAAAATATGAATGATAGATAGAAAATTAATGAGGTGAGACATTTTGTCATATATATTTGATGAAATTACACCAACTTCTAAATTATACTTACTCTCCGTTGGTTTAAAAAATTAGACTTACTTCTCTTTTAGTTTATTTTTTGTTGCAAAATAAAATTATAATTTCATTTATAATATAAACAATACAATAATAATAAAAAATTTTATTAGGTAAAATTAACTATAAAAATAATAAGTGACGTGAACATGTTCTTGACTCAACATGATATTTTTAATATAAAAAAATATGATTAAGTAATTTATTATTTTAAAGTTAACATACATAATATAAAATATTAACTCTATTAATAAAAAATAAATAAATAATTGTGTAGCATTTTATTAAATATAATACTAATGTAATTTTTTAAAAACAAAAAATAGTAAGTATAATTTAATTAATTATTATAAATCACTCCATTTTTTTAATTTCGAGTAGTAGTAAAAGAATATCAGGTCTTAATTTGAATCTTTTGCAGTAAAAAGACATATAAAAAAATAAAAATTCATAAAAATTAAAAATTAATACACGTATAAAAAAATTATTGTAAAAAATTTAATTCCAAAGATCTGGTATCAAATACAGACACATATCTACTAGGGAAATGAAAGAGATCATTATTAGGTAGGATTTTGTTTTTTTTGGTGGGATTTTGAGAAATGTGCAATCTGTAGAAGCTAGCACGTTAATTCAACTGTCTATATTTCAACACCTGGGGAAAATACAAATCATCATTATCTGTGAAGTTGGAATTAGGTAGATGTTTTATTGAAGTCAATTATTTGGCTCAACAACTCCTTCGTATTTATGTGAAATCTTTTTATTATATATATAAATTTTAAAATAATTTAATAATAAAGAAATTTAATCCTTTGAAATATAAATTTTTTTTAATATTATTTTATTATATATCGATACTTTAATAAAAAAATTCATAATATGATAAATTTAAAATTTAAGTTTTTATTAAAAAAATATTTATAAAAATAAAAAATATTATTTTATTTATATATTAATCAATAATTAAAATTTAATTAATTATTATATTTTATTTATTATGTAAATTATTTAATTTTAAAAAATTAGATGATGTATACTTATCATTTATCTACCTAATAAATTTAATTTTAAATATTTATATATATTTTTTGTAATAATTTTATATAGTAAAAAAGAAATAGAAGAGATAAGAGTTTACAAATATTTAATTTAAATAAATTATAAATTATTTTTTTATTACAAAAAAATACATTCATTTTTAAAGATCTAAATACAATCAATAAATTATCTATCTTCACCTTATCCTGAATGTCATCCTAATAATTGCTAGACACCTATACTCCACGTGATTTTACCTTGAATGGTTTAAACGAGGACACATTAATATTTCTTATAATAACCAATTCATGATTGCTGCCACGTGGAGAAAATTCGAGACCCCACCAGCAACCACAGACATGAATTGACATCTATTTAATTGAAAGCTGAAGCCCTCCTTTATGGAGTATTTAATTGATTGGTATGGATCTATATAAATAAATGTGCTTTGATTAGATAGTTGAGTCTAGATATATTGCTGTAAAACTTCAAATATTTTTAAAAGAAGGACGCCAAAGCAAATACTCCAAGAATTAGTATTTATAAACTCTCTAGTATGATGGGCTTCATCAAGAATTTAACATATAATTAAGGATTTAGTTAATTATAATAATAAGAGTAAATTATGTTTTTATGAGAGATCTTAAAATTATATTTTTTTAAGAGATAAAAATTTTATAATTTTATTTATTTTAACTAAATTACTTTTATATTTATTATTTATATAATTAAATATGCATTTAAATAATATAAAAATATATGTAACTAAAAATAAAATAAATTTATTATTTTTAACTCAAAATAAATAATAATAAAATATTATATTTTTAAAAATATATTTTATAATAACTTATACTATTTTTAAAAAATTAATAATGTCATTAAAGATATTTTGATTAAAATGAATAAAATTATAAATTTTTTAATATTTTAAGAAAAGAGACTATAATTTTTACCTCTCTCAAAAAAATAAAATAATAATTTATTTTAATAATATTAATATAGTTATGTATTTCTCTATGCATGAATTTATGTCTCTAGAATACGATATAATATTACTACTAATATATATTCTGATGAAGAGTGTTATTTGAAAGCTTGGATGAGGTTTAGCTATTAAGATTTGGAGGATCAAAATTACAAAGGAGTTATAACTTCTGTTGTAAACTCTAACAATTAAGTTAGTACATTAAAGATGAATAAATCAAGACGGATGAGAGAATAGAAGGTTAGAAGAAAATTAATGGAAAAAAGATTATGGTTATACCTAAAAAAAAGTTATGACTTTTATACTTTGGCTATTGATATATAATATGATAATTTTATTTTCTTAATCGAATTTCTATTGTAAGTATGAACTAATTCGAATCAACCCAACATATTCTTCAACATATACTATCATGCAAATTACTTTTATTACCTTATAATTTACGAGAATTGTGATTAATATTAGCTAATAACAATTGGAAGATCGATTTTTTTTTTAAAATGTTAGATTTAAGGCATTGTTAATTATGTAGAAAAAAAAAAGCAGTCATGCAAAAAAGAAATGATTTTTGAAATTTAAATACCCCATCTGATTTACATTAAATTAATATGGATTTAAAATTATATATATATGTATATATGATTAGAAAAAATAAGTGAAGATCGAGTTTACAAATAAATTATTTGAGTTAATGATTAATTTACATTAAAATATATATATTCATTTAAGACTTTTAATAATATAAATTGCAAACATAATAGAGGCTTCACCTCTTGTTGATAGTTACTAAAAGGGACACATTTTCTCCATGGGGCTTGCATGTATGCAAGGATTTCTATAGTAAGATAGACAAGTCCATATTCTCTTCGGCCTACATGCAAGGATGTGCAATTGTGCATGTGCGTGAGCATGCTTGGCTCGTTGCAGATTGAAAGTAACTTCAGTGAAGATATAGTATGTGAAATTTTTTTTAAAATTAACTAATTATGATATATATGAATTATATAAATCATGCACGTATCAGGTCTTAATTAAACATTATAAGAAATAAGGAAATTATAGACAAAAATTAGAGCCGAAATTTTTTTCATCTTTGTTTAGTCTTTATTTTGTGCCAAATCTATCTTTAAAATGAATAATTTTTTAACTAATATTAGAGATAAAATTTTTCGTCTCTAATAAATTCATCACTAAATCATCCTTAGTTTGTCGCAATTTTTTTTGAATTTGCTAAAAAAATTATTTTGACGAGATAAAGTTAGAGATAGATTAGAAATGGATAAATTTCATCTCTCATTTGTCCTAAAATAATTTACCTGAGGCAGCACCATTTTGCAATAAAAGAAATATTTTCATGTCACATTAGAGACGGGCAAATTTTGTCTCTAATATGTTACAAAAACTTTTTAGTGATGTATTTGGTCTATCTCTAATCCTTCTCTAACTGTGTGCTGAAAAAATTTGTGAAGTGTAATATGGACGGATCGACCATGGGACCAGAGGCAATAGAGTGTAATGGGCCAATATTCAAGTGTGCCGCAATAGCTGTCAATTTATATAGGACAATTTTTTATATATATTGTATATAATTACAAAGTGTTGAAAAAATTTACGAAGTTCCATATAGACGGATCAAACATGGGACTAGAGGCATTAGAGTGTAATGGACTAATTTCCAAGTATATTGCAATGGCTGTCAATTAATATAGGGCAATGTTTTATATATATTGTATCTAATTACAAAGTGCTGATAAAATTTGTTAAGAATGAAAATTTAGACGTTGCGCATTTTCATCTCCATTTTTGTTCGTGCGCTTGCTTCATTGTTCACCACGCTTGTCGTTCATCGTCGTTCACCACACTGTGTGCTATTCAGCTAGCGATTGCCGCAGTAGCTATCTGTCAGAGGGAACTAACATCACTGATTGGTTTGATTAAGAAACAGTGCCGTCTGTCAGATGACTGAAGACTCCACAAACAATGTCGTTGCTCTGAATATGCACTTCCGCGCAGACTGCTCAGTTTGGTTGAGAAATGTGAGTTTTCTATCCTTTTTTCCTTCTTTCTCTTTTGATTCTTCTATTCTTCTCACTGATGCTTGGGCGTAGTTGTTGCTCAGTTGCATTTTTCCCAATAATGTATAGATTTCTTTCCCCTTTACTTTCCTTCCCTTTGGATTATGTTGTGGCTAAAGGCTTTGTGTTTGTTTTGAGTAATTTAACAATGATTCTTGTTTTGTTGAAGTAAACTATTAATTATTGATTATTGATTTTTGTCCAATACTTTCTGGATTTTTGTCGAGCAATTTCTTTCCCTTTTTGCTGCACTTTCTGGATTGTTTCTACTAGCTTATATCATAAGAATGTTGTTACCTATTTCTTCCTCAACGTCATTTTCCATCAATTCTTATCCAATGGTGAATATTAAGAGAGAGACGCCTTTTTAATGTGCATTCATTTAGCAAGGTAAGGTTTTTCATTTTCAATTCTGCTAGTGACTTTCTGTGTCTCTTTTGCTGCTTGTTTTATAGATTATATATATTGTATATGAAAAATCAAATGGAGGACTATGATGGGTACAAAGTATGGGCAACTTGTACATCATATTGCATCATGTATTCATTTGCCATTTATTTATAACCTCATCATTGTGGTTGCTAATGTGGGTGATGCAAGTATACACCATTGTTGCATACTTTACCAAAATTTACATTGCATACAAGGTGTTTGTTGAATTGTCTGAATTGCTAATTCTAAAATGCTGCCACATATAGTTTTAACCTCTTGCCCCCAAATTAAATGGTGTTGGAGTAATACAAAAGCAAAATAAATGAAAGGGAGAACATAGAGATATATATAAAAACAGAGGACCCTTCTTCTTCCTTGAGCTGTCACCCTGGCTTTTGCATATGAAATTCATGACCCAATGTAATTTACAATGTAATGCATGAAATTGAAAACTCACTTGCCCTGGGTCTACTCTTGCACTGTTATTTATTACATTAAATGGAGAGCATGTGACCCTCCATGTGATGTGGGAAAGTCACTCCAGCTGTTGCTTTCTACTTGCAAAGCGGATGTCTAAATCTAAACCCACTAAGGCTTTAACATGTTTTAGCCTACAAAGCCAATTTTTAAGTCTAACTTTCTTAGTGCATACTCCTTAGCTTTCATACTCATTCATCTCTTACTACCTCAACTTCTTTCACAATATAAGAACTTCCACCATCAAATTTAGAATTTTATTCTTGTTATCTCCTATTGTCTATACTAAAAATTAAATTTTAACATAAAGTATAACAAAATTACATTTTATCTACATGAATTTTAAGAAGTTATAAATTTTGAATTGGAATTATTGCATATCACTTGTATAATGTCCTCCCCATTTGGATTTTTTTATCATTTTAGAGAATGTGGTTAGTGGATGATGACCAATCCTAGTGTGGTTTAATAGTTGTATCCAATCTAACTATGAAAAGGATGTTTTCCTGTTTTAGATTAGATGAGCATTATCTCTTTGCATATTTGCTAGTTAAAGGCATGGAAAATTAATGATATAAATAAGAAACATTTGAAAGTGCTTAGCAAAGAAAACACAAGCATTTGCCGTAAGATAACAATGTAATCTCTTTTTGACTTTTCAACATGCCTCCTTATGTATTTAAATTCATGTGTCACATCTTGTGGTGCTTTAATGGAAAGCAAAGGTGAATATATAAAACTAAATGAAATAAAAGAAATACATAAAGCAATAAATCAATTTTTTTTCACTTTGAATTTAAGTTATTTCTCTTCCTTTATATATTTTTCCTACTTGTTTCCAGTACTTATTGATTGACCAAAACTAACTCCAATGTTCTCATGTGCCAAATGGCCAATGCTAGCTAGTTGCTTAAGGTTCAAAGTAAGTGCATGGTTTCATTAAATTTTTTTAATGACCTTAGGTTATGCTTTGAGTACTTATTTTGACAAAAAAGCTTTTTTAAACTTTCAGCTTTATGCAATATATCTCATTCTTTAATATTTGTGCCAAAAAAAATTATTAAAGTTGTGCAATTTACCTCCTTAACTTTAAAATTTTGACATAAATTCCCCAAATATTAAGTTTGTGCAAAAAAAAAAAAATATCTCATGGTTTTTGGCATTTTTTTGGTTTTCTTTTACATGATATAATGAAATCTAAAGCTGTGAAAATTTCTAGTTTATGTGCTGTCTTTGAATTTTTAATGTTCATTTGGCTTATTTTCATGTGTTAAACTTGATCCTAACATTGTCCAAAACACTAATTTACTGTCCAAAAGACTATTTTACTATCTCATGGTTGATGTGTTGTCAAATTCTTTTTAAGCATGTTTGGAAATAGTGCTAATTTATAAGGCTTATTTTGCTTTCCTTTTTGGTGTCCGAGAAATTAAGTCTACTAGACAAAAATTTTCTTGCATATGAAAACATATGTCTTCTATATTTTCTTTTTACACACTAATTTAGATTTTTGTAATTGAACACTATAGATTTATAAGAGTAGAACATGGATATACCTGAAAATTGACAATGGATGTATGATATAGTGCTTCTTGGTCAAGTTGGATTCACTGATGCCTTTATGAATGGCATGGAGAAGTTTTTAAATTATCCTTGTCAATCGCCATCTTATCTGTACAGTGAGAAGATAAGGTGTCCTTGTGCAAAGTGCAAAAATAGGAAATTTGATTATTTTGATGTAGTGAAGGTGCATTTGTATCAGTATGAATTTAAACCTAATTATTATCGTTGGACCTCTCATGAGGAATCATTTCCAGAGGTCCCTCAAGTGACACACCCATAAGTAAATGATGAAGATGTTTTTCAAGAGGGTTTTGGAGAACAATTTAATCGATATGAGACAATGGTGATGGATGCAGCTGGACCATCCTTTCAACAAAGCATAGAGGAGCCTGTAAATGTTGATGCGTAAGCTTTTTATGACATGTTGTTTGTCGCATAAGCGCCTTTGTGGGAAGGGTGTTCGCGTCACTCTAAACTTTTAGCAGAAGTAATATTGCTTAGCATCTAGGCAAACTATAACCTCCTAGAGCAATGCTATAATAAGATTGTGTAGTGGTCGAAAAAGATAACACTAAATTATAATTAGATGCTCACTAATCTCTATAGGACAAAGAAAATAATGTCAAAATTAAGGCTCGACTATGAAAAAATTGATTGTTGTCTGAATGGGTACATGCTGTATTACAAGGATGACTTAGGCAAAAATCAATGTAAATTTGTGGGATGAAAAGATATAAAATTAGAAGGAATAGTTATAGTAGATGTATGAAGGTGGTAAACAAGCAACTATGGTTTTTACCATTAACTCTTAGACTTCAAAGGTTATTCACTTTATCTGTAACTTCTAAAGAGATGAGGTGGCATTATGATAACTGTCGAGAGACCGATGTGTTATCTCACCCATCAGATGAGGAGGCGTGGAAGGTGTTTGACCAAACTTACCCTAAATTTGCACAAGATCCACGAAACGTCAGATTAGGGCTATGTGCCGATGGCTTTACACCATTTAGAAAATTTGGAAAAAATTACTCTTGTTGGCCTGTCATTGTCACTCCGTATAACCTTTCACCTTAGATGTATATGAACAAGACTACATGTGTTTTATATTTGATCATCCCTAGACCAAACAATCTAAAAAGTAAGATAAATGTTTATTTGCAACCATTGATTGACAAATTGAAGGTTTTGTGGGATGAGGGAGTTTTAACATATGACTATTCATTGAAACAAAATTTTCAAATACGAGTGGCACTTATGTGTACTATTAATGATTTCCCAGCATATGGGATGTTTTCCATTTGGATGACTATCGATAAATTGTTATGTCCTATTTGCATGAAGAAATCAAAAGCATTTACCTTAAATAATGATCGAAAGACCTCTTTCTTTGATTGCCATTAACAATTTTTGCCAAGAGATCACCTGTATCGAAGGAACAAAACTTCATTCTTAAAGAACATATGGGAATAATCCACACCGCCTCTGCAGTTGGACAGGGCCAAAGTTTAGGAAAGAGTGCATAATGTTCCTAAAATTGTTGAGTATGGGTGTGTACACAACATGGAAGGGTATGGATTGACACATAATTGGACAAAACAAAGTATATTTTGGGAATTACCTTATTGGAAAACGAATCTCGTTCGACACAACTTAGATATCATTCACATTGAGAAAAATGTATTTGATATTGTGTTCCACACTATGATGGGCATAAAAGGTAAAATAAAAGACAACGCAAAAGCCAAGATGGACATACAAGAATATTGTCGGCGTAGAGAATTGGAGCTAGTGGACCACAATGGTAAACTCTTGAAGCTTAAAGCACAATATACATTTAATGTGGATAAAAAATGTGTTGTATGTGAGTGGATTAAGAAACTTAAACTCCCTTATGGCTATGCCTCTAATTTAGCCTAATGTGTTAACCTTAAGAAGGCTAAATTGTATAGGTTGAAGAGTCACAATTGTCACATTATCATGGAATGTCTACTTCCCATTGCTTTTAATTCTTTATCGAAAGTTATATAGAATCTTCTCTATAAGCTTAGCCAATTTTTCAAGGAAATTTGTTTGACTACATTAAGAGTGAATCAATTAGAATTATTGGAACAAAACATTATGGTAATAGTGTGTAAATTGGAAAAGATTTTCCCTCCAGGTTTCTTTGACTCAATAGAACACTTATCAATTCATTTACCATAAGAAGCAAATGTGGGTGGTCCGGTTCAATATCAGTGGATGTATCTATTTAAGAGGTGATAATAAATAACCTTTCTTCCTTAGTTTTTAATTTTTTTCAATGAATAATGACATTTATTCTTAAAATTTTAAGTTCCTCTATACTTTGAGGAAGAAGGTTAAGAAAAAATCTCGAGTAGAAGGCTCTATATGTGAGGCATACATTATTGAAGAGACTACAAATTTCTATTCACATTATTTTGAGTCACATGTCTCCACAAGAATGACAAGGGTTCCTAGGAATGACAATGGCATTGATTTACCCCAACGACTGTCAATTTTTAACTATCCAGGACGTCCAGCTAGAGAATGTAAGATTCATTACCTAAATGACTATGAAATGCTGACTGCCATGAAATATGTTCTTCTAAATTGCGATGAAGTGTAACCTTATCTAAAGTAAGTTTTACCATATTGAAATAACATTTTACATGAGGCAAATTAGTTGTATATGATCAGTTAAAAGTAGATGTGCATGTGCAATTTATTTGTTAAGGTTATAATGGTGTCAACACCTCAAATTACTGATCTTGAGGTTTATCAAATGATAGATGCAAAGTTTCTTATATGGTTTCAAGACCATGTAAGTTGTCATTAAGAAACTGACATGAACTTTTAAATATACACCTTACTATTGCATTTAATAGATTTTTGTTGTATAGGTTCAAAACCCAAACAACAATGTAAGTGATCAATTTCTACAAGACATTTTATGGGGACCCAAGAATCTCGTTCATAAATGGCCAATTTATTTTGTTAATGGGTATATGTTTCACATAAAAGTATTAAGCCACCATAATAGTGGTGTGTACATTAAGAGAACTAGTTTCAATCAATCAGAAAGTGATTATTATGGCATACTTCAAGAAGTCATTCGATCGGAGTACATAGGGCCACTGCTTAAACATATAGTATTGTTCAACTGTGATTGGTTTAATCCAAACTTGAATCGAGGCATGAGAATCTATAAGCAGAATGGGATTGTCGAGATTAAAACAACATGAAGGTACAACAAATATGATCCATTTATATTTGTACAATAAGCAGTGTAGGTGTATTATGCACCTTATCCTGCAAGGCATGACAAATTGGACTAGGTGGTTATAATTCGAACAAAAGCGAGGAGTACAATTAATACTCCTATTGTTAAAGTTGTCAATGATACATATTAGAGTGATCAAGTAGAAGAAATCACTCCGGCAAGTATTGACAATGATGAGCTCCTAACTTTATGGGACTGTGAAGGTGCATTTGAAGAAGTTGATAGGCCCTTCTTCAACCACAAGCCTAATGAAGATGAAATTAATTTAACTTCAGGCTCAAACGAGGAAGACGATAAGGATGTACTTCTCAAAGATGATACTGAGGATGATGATCCTTATTTTGTTGACTTAAGTGATGAAGAGTAGTTTTTTTTAGTTATATATTGTATTTAAGGTTACTTTTAAGGTCATTTTAAGTAACGTGTTTGGGGCTATTCATTTCTTAATTGTCTGAAGTTATGATTGACTTTAACATGTTCTGGCCACAGTGTTAATAGTGTTTTGACATTTCTTAAAAAATGAAATTGGGAACTTGAAGTACTTGGTTTGTTTTTAATCATTCTTATGGCATCAAGTGATATGTATTGCTACTCTTTTCCACTTTTGGCTTGATTTGTGTGGTCTGAAAATGTCTAGTGGTCAATCAGCTCATGGTAGAGGATGCATTAGTTATAGTGCGGGACGATAAAGAGGTGGGGGTTGATATGATCGTCTGTTAACTCTTTCACCTACCTTGCCTAGTGTGCCCATGTCTCCACTACCCTATGTTTCCCCACCTTCATCTTCTTAATCTAGTGCTTAACCTTCACATACTTCTTATGTGCCACTCGAGAGGGAATCACCAATCTAGCCTGAAGAAGTTCTAATAAATTTACCCAATAGTGACTAGCCTTTATATGGACCTTAGGGTAAGGACCTTATATATGGTAAAACATGGATATATCTGCACAAAGATACGTAA
The DNA here is from genome assembly GCA_031216115.1 of Senna siamea. Taxonomy (NCBI): domain Eukaryota; kingdom Viridiplantae; phylum Streptophyta; class Magnoliopsida; order Fabales; family Fabaceae; genus Senna; species Senna siamea. Next base: position 30,135,801 of record CM062354.1, on the reverse strand, counting down.
GTATTAATTTTCAAATGACTGTGTTATTTAACTTCATAAAGTATAATTTTTAGCCATGTTAAGGTTTTAAAAAATATTGGAATATGTAGCTTTTATCCTGTAGTAGACGTTGTCAGAGAGATCACAACAGTTATCCATGAGAAGTATGACAGGCCATGTTACAATTAGAGAAATACACCTTCAGAACTAAGGGACCTGTGGTTTAGGGAATGGATTGTTTGTTTTATCACTTTCAATTTACTTTGTGTTATTCATTTTGAATTCTCACATCCATTAAGATAAGTTTACATGTTGAACATAGATATCTCTTTTATGCAGAAATCTTATAAGTGGCTTGATCAAGATGATAAGAAAATTAGAAGAATTTGGAATCACAAGGCTGTAGAACATCTCGAGGTATCATGTGTAAAGTGCGAGATGAAGTGGGCAAAGGTTAAAGGTCGATTTGGATTCCAGAGCATGTGATGGATGAACTGATACAAGAGTGAAATTTTGAAGACTTCAGAATAAGACAAGAGCAAGAAAAGAAGAATCGAGCCTCTGTTAAGGGAGGAACTTTGCATAGTTGTGGCTCTATTCCTGTGTCGGAGTATAGGAGAAGGATAATACAATATTAAATTCATTGAAGACTATTAGTTTAATTCAATGTTTATTTGGCTTTAGATTATTTGACAAATAAATTATTATTCTTTGATATTAACAGAGGCAACAATTGGAAAAGGAGCCTTCGTTGTTCGACTTATTTATGCGCACACATAAGAGAAAGGACAATGGAGAATTTGTTGATCAGAGGTCAACTGATTCCTATGTAAGTGCAAGAGATGGTATTTTTGCTTGCTAGGCTGTTAGATGCATATATTACCGATTTCATTTTGTTCTTTCCACTTGAGGTCATGTGGTTTATTGATTTTGATTTTGACAATATTGCTGAAAGTATTGTTTTGTGGTATGTTGTTTTTGTGGTATTGCTATTTTGGTCATAATTTTATAAGCTATACTAAAAGTATTGTTATTTTTTTATGGTATTGCTATTTTGGTCATAATTTCATGCGTTAGACTGAAAGTATTGTTATTTTGTGGTATTATTTTTGTGTTATTATTTTGGTCATAAATTTCATGGGTTATACTAAAAGTGTTGCTGTTCTGTGGCATGGTGTCACTGTGAATGATGCTTATATTTTACACTGGTGTTTAGTGTGGTTTTAATTTGTAGAAAGAATATACAACAATCAAATCAAGTAGATCTTCCCAAGCATCAGTTGATGTAGCTGAGAATACGACCTCTAACAAGGAAGAGACATCGATCTAGTTAGAGGTGGTAGGTGACAAAAACAAAAAAGGTCGAGTTTTCAATGTCAAACCAGAGGCACCTGCAATTGGAAGCTCTTCAAGAGCTGGATAGGCTTCAGTTGCACCTGAATTATTGTGGCTTCATCCTCTATTTCAAGAGCTGGATAAGCAGTTTACGCAACAATCTCAAGAATCACAAGCAACTAATAGCTACTTCCAAGGATAAGTTCGAGAAATACGATTGCCTATTTAGCCAATTATTTCATTAGTTAGAAAATCTCCCCATTAACAAAGTTGACGGAGAGTCAAGTTCTGCAAAAAACAAGCAACAAGATGATAATGATGATGATGTTTAAATAACTTTTAGATGTTTGTGTACTTAAACATAACTTTGTATGAATGTTAAATGTGTTGTTTTAATATAATGTTATGTAATTTTTATTGATTAATTAGATATAAAATTATTTAAAGGAATTTGATATACAATTTAGAGATAGATTAATTCACACATGACCAAAATAGAATTAGAGACAAAATTGCCCATTTAGAGATGATGAAAATTTTTGTCTCTAATTAGAGACGAAATTTCCCAGTTAGAGACAAAATTTCCTAGTTAGAGACAGAAATTTTCCATTTAGAGACAAAAATAAATTCTAATCCGTCCCTAATTTTTTTTTCATTTTTCTTGTAATTAGAGACAAATTATCTATTTTAGAGATGAATATTTTTGTCTCTAATTAGAGATGGATCAAACTTTTTTGTCTCTAATATTTAGTCACGCCCTTTTTAGTCATCTCTGAATAATTTAAAGACTGATTTTCATGGTATCAGTGACGGATTTTTCCGTCGCTAATTCTCATTTTTCTTGTAGTTAAAAAATCTGATAGTAAAAATATAAAAATTGTACTTAAATTTTTTTTTTAAAAAAATGCAATTATATATCTATATTATAATTATTTTAGAATTGAAAAAGTAAAAAATATAATTAGAAATTGCAACAGAAAAGTGAAAAGTTATCTATTATTTAATTTATTATTTTAAAATTTTTTATATTATTTTTTAAAAATCAATATATATTTGTGTACACTTATATATTATAATAGTTATTGATTTTCTTGTCATTAATTTTTAAAATTATATATTATATATTATATATTATATAATATAAAATAAAATAAATACATGAACTTGCAATGATATTAATAATTGAATACTTTGGCCTAAAAAAATATCATCAGCTACAATCATATTAAATGAAAATTTTAAACAAACATAATAAAATATAATTCTTTAAAATTTGATGTATGAGTTGCTATTTGGGTTTTTGATTTTTTTTTATTATGATTAGTATGTTCTTTATCTTTACGAATTATAAAAAAAAAAAAAAGGTCAAATTGCAAGTTATACAAGTTGACCTTTATAATTTGCAAGTTAACTAAATTAAGTCAAAATGTTTTTATTTTTATACAAATTAAAAAAGTAAAAACTTACATATCATTTTGGTGAATTAAACTCATTTTAACGACTATTCTCTAAAAGATGGATTAGATAAAAAAAGTACAAGTCTACAGTTTTATGGTGTGTAATCCATTTGACATTAGATAGATTACTTATAGATAAAGATAAAAAAATATTAAAAAATAACTTTTTAATACATAATTTTTAAAAATATACAATTTATAAAAATAGTTTCTAGTCAAATTGCCATAAATGGCCCTCTACGTACGTACCGTTTGATCTAATGTAGAAACTAATTGAGAATAAGGACTCAACAAGATTAGAGTCCATCTTTAATACTCATGTAATATTTTAATGTATAAAGCTTATTTTTTTAATAAAAATATGATTTATTTTAAATTATATATTAAATAAAAATATATCATTTATTTATTAAAATATAAAAAGTAACAATACTAAAATTTTTAATAGTATTAAAGTATTAAAAATATTTTTCTGGTACTGATCTCTTCCACCGTGCAATTCTAGAAGTGGCTAGCTGATCGGAAAATATCTGTGAGAAAACACCTACCTACTTCCTTCTACCTAGATATATAGTGATGTGTTAGTAAAATTAACCTTTAAATCTCCGGCCCAAACGTGAATTCGTTAACTTAAAAGAATTTTAAATAATTATTTTTTAAAATTATAACTTATTTACATATAAATTTATAAAAAATTATATAAATTACGTGAATTATATTATCTAAATTTTAAATACATAATTAATATAAAATTTTAACAACTTTATTTTTACAAAATTATTAAATATAATAATTTATAAATTTATATTAAAATTAAATTATCTTATTGATTAAATTTAAGCAAATAATATATATATATCAATAAAAGAAATTAAATATTTATATTTATAATATTTAAATAATTTATATAAAAGTATGCTTCAACTCAAACTTAAACCCACTTCTTTAATAGAATATAATATTTTGATATGTTTATATTTTTTTATATTAAGTCTATATAGATTACTAAATAAAATTTCTTATTCCTAATAAAAAAATTAGGGCTCCTTATGATTGATTAATGAAGTATATATATAAATATTTTTTTATCTTATATACATGATGGTGGCTTAATTTAATAGACCAATAGTGAATAGATTCACTGGATCGACATTCATAACAATAAATTAAAATTTAGATAAATCCATGGAGATTACATTATCCATTCCAACCAATGAAATGCACTTCACAGATCGCCTCATGTTGGTGATGAGGTGACAATTTTCCCCATGTGGCATTATAGATGCATTGTTGCTGATAACATTAAGAAAAAAAACTTTTATGTTATTTTTATATTTTTTTATTAAATTTTTTAATTAAAAATAATTGGTATATGTATAATTGATATAACTTATCCTTTTCATGATTAATTTTTTTAAAAAAAATTATTGTTTTAATTAAAAATTTAATAATAAAAATATATAAAATTATATATAAACCATTCATAAGCGATTCACCTTTGATAGGTAGGTATTAGTATTACAAAAATGAGTTGAATTGATAAAATAAATAAATATAATTTTAAATTTTAAATAATAAACTTATTTTTTGTTATTTTAAAAGTATATACTCCAAAATATTAAATTATAATTTTAATATACTTAAAATTAAAATGATACAATTGAAAATAAATTTAAAGTTAGCCTTAAATTTATTTATTATCATTTTAAAATTTATTATTTTAAATTACTACTACCTATAATATTTAACTATTTCATATGTAAAAACCACAAATCACAAAATTATAAAAGTAATTAAGTATTAATCACTACATATATATATGTTTAAATATTTGGGACTCACTTTGATACAATACATATATTTGAACATTTAAGGTTATATAATTAGCATAAAAAATATATAATTAAATTTAATCATGTTACAAATAAGTTATAAATTTAACATCATATAAAAATAGCATCATAATTTATCAAAACTAAAGAAGCTCATTAAGACAAAAAAGAGGATCAAATTAACCCAAACCAGGTTAGTATTGGATTAATTAAAAACTCATCAAGTCAATTCGTGTCAAAACTAGACTAATTGCAAAACATTCTAAATTTATTTGAATCGATTTAGTGGTCGAGTTACTCGTTCAATCAATCCTATATTAACGGGTTAGGTTGAGTTCGGCTATCCATTTAAATAGGGTTAATAATGCTAGAGCAACCCAATCCTTGATAAGTCATGGGTTGGGTTGATCCGAATATTAATTAAACTTTTTTTAATTATTTTAAATATTTGTATAATATACATAAAATACTTTAAAAAATTAAATACTTAAGCTAACTTAACTTTTTAATTTATTTATCATTTAAGCAATCCTTAACAATAGACTAATATTAAAGTAAATAGAATTCAAATAACAAGTTTATTAACAACTAAAAAATTGTATATATAATATAATAGTAATGTTCACTGATTAAATTATATTTAGATAATAGATAAAAATTAATTTATTTTTATAAGTTATAAGTGTGTGTATATATATATATATTATCTTAAACATTAAATGGTTAAAAATTATTCTATACGTTATAATGTATCAAAATATAAAATAATTATAAATTAAAAAATTCAAGAGTATGGCTCTAATATAATCTACTTTAGTCCATGGGTTATAGGTTTAGCTAAGAAGTTAAAAAAGAACTTTTAAAATATAAGTCCAACCCACCCTATATCTGCCCAAATCTGTTTTTTACAGCCGATGTATTACAGTGACTTTTTTTTAATTTATTTTTTTAATAAAATGATGATAAATTTGTATACAAAATATTACTATAATTTTATTTTTAATATATCAGTAAATAAAATTAAAATTAGGTACTTTATTGCTATGAAGAGAATATATATTATTTAAAATATTATTTTCTTTAACAAAAAATAAATTTAAAAAATACTAATGTAACATTATACTAAATCTCACAAATATTAATGTAATTTTTTAAAACTAAAATATAGTAAATATAATTTTATCAAACTTAAAATATATTATGTGAGGATAAAAAATAAAGATAATAAGAAATTAGAAGAGAATAATAAAAATTAATAATTTTTATTTTAAAATATAATTATTATTTTATATTATATTTTAAAAATTAAAAAAATAACATGTATTTTTGTGAATTTTAAGCATCTAATGTGTGTGTGTGTGTGTATATATATATATATATATATGACAGTCCACATGCATAGATGTCCATTATTAATTGTCCGAAGTGTTGAATATCTGTGAGCTGGAGCATGAAGCCCACGCTCTCCTTCTTGCTCCTCTTGTCTGCCTCGTTCATCATAACACAACTTGCATCACAAACCTCAGCAAGCCAAGTGATAGATGCTCTTGGCGAGTCTGTGTTTCCAGGTGGCCTATACTTCCTCATATCAGCTATCTACAGGCATGGGGGTGGGGTCAAACCTGGAATTTCCGATCAATACTCCACATGCCCAGTCGATGTCATCCAAGCCGAATTTTCCTACCTTCCCGACTCTGGTGTGCCAGTAAACTTGAGCATCCCATCAAAAAGTCCAAACCCAAGCCCATCCAAAATCTTCACGGGCAACGGAGTGGAAATAGCCTTCATAGAAAAGCCCGAGTGTGCAGAATCGTCGACGTGGGCCGTGTTTTCAGACTCCGGCGGGAAGTCATGGGTGGGTATTGGAAGCCTGAATGACCATGTACGGGCCGAGAAGGTAGTAAATGGAAGTTTTAAGATTGAGGAAGCGATGGTGACAAGAACACCATCGTACAAGCTTGTGTTTTGTGCAGAAGATACTGCAGGTGGTTGTTCTGCTGTGGGAATTGAGTACAGGGATGGAACAAGACGTCTGGTTTTGGGAGCTAAAACTCGCTTCCGATTCTCCTTCTTTCATACTGAAATTGATGATGGAAGCAAGATGAAGCATATCAAGCAAGTTGTAGATAGCTACTAGTCAGTGATGAGGCACTCATCCATCATCATCCATATGTGTTTTAATTCCCTTCGTCATGTGTACTCGCACTTTAGCTTGTTCACCCAATAAAGGAGAAATAAAAAGGGTATGTTTATGTATGATTAATTAATTCGCTAATTTGAGATCAAATTAAAACTTTTTAAATTTTCGGATTAAATAAAAAATTTATAAAAAAAGAGCATTACTCATGTTGGCTCATTAATTTCATGTGAATCCCAAAAATATAATATATAGTTTTGAGATTCGGATTGATCTGACTGGTCGAACAATTAATTCTGTGAACTAATCACTATATCAGATAACAATTATTTGAACCGTTTTGCAATTGATTTAAATTGACTCGCAAGGCTTTCAATTAATCTGACTCCATATCAGAGTCAGGATTTGTTTTTCCAAGTGCTTGATCTTTTTGAGACACGTACTGTTTCAGAGGTGGTTCATCACAGGTAATGAAATTGGTTAGTTCATGTCCTTTGATTGCAGCCATTACTTTTTGTAACATTCCAATCTTATAGTCTTTTTTTATAAAATAATTTTTTAAATAAAATAATTAATTGTAAGATTGACATGTTATCTTCACCTTCGTCTATGATTTTTAACCCGAGTAAAATTTTTCTTATTTTAATATTATTCGTTTGTTAATTAAATTAGGTTTGGGATCATTTACTCGATATTACATTAATATAATACGCAGCGGCAAAACTAAATAAATAATCAGATTTAATTACAACGTCCTGAATAAAACTTGTATATATTTGCATATATTATCATTTTTATACATTGTTACACATATATTTCAGGATATGTTTAGTGATTGCCGTCTATTAAGGGTAGGGAGGTAACAACCCTGTCACTCGAACCCTCTTTCTATCAAAATTCACACTTTTACCTATCCCGACATATATATATATATATATATGCTCATTTTACTATATACATCCAAACATTTTGTTTATCCTGATTTTATTTCCAAAATATAAAGAAATCAAGATAAAATGGGCTAATTCCTACATGTTAGCATTATATTCAAAACATATCTATCTATCCACCCTACTAAGGGTGAACTACTACGATAGTCACCACATAAACTTCTTAGATAACGTTGATTATTCCCAAAAAGGGAATTCCCACCTACACTATGTCCACTTCGATCCCTGCCAAATATTTAAGCATCTGATACATGTCAGATATAATCATGAGAATATTATCTTAGTAGTTAAGAAATTTTCTTAATTTCATAAAACATCTAACATGTACCACCGTATTACTACGGAAAAACATTTCTTCTTTAAATTTATTCAATGTAAATATGAATGAATTATATGAACTTATGTAGTATCCAGTCATTTCAGCAGTTAAACTATAATTTATAACAAATCATTCACAAGGAATACATTTCAATCATTTCTTAACCTTTTGAAGCTATCACCTAGTGCCTTTCACCTCAGGGATTCATTTAGTGCGTTTATCCCTTAGGTGTTTCCTTTAGTGCCATTACCATAAGGGATATTTTAGTACCGTTTCATCCCTTAGGTATTCATTTAGTGCCATTTGATACCACTTTACCATTAGGGATATTTTAGTGCCATTCCTCCCTTAGGTGTTCATTTAGTGCCATAATCCACATTATCACAGTATAACATTACCACAACATCATTTAGGACCATTAAACACACCACATAAATTTGGCATTTACATCCTCATGCCATTAGCATCAATCAATACATATATATATTCATCAAACTTTAATGTCATAAATGGTAACATTTATTTTAGCATCTACAAGCTATCTATTTAAATATCATATTTTTGTGCCAACACAAATTGCATCAAGTACACATTTCATTATTTTATCCTTTCTCTTTAAATTTTTTGTCAAAATTTATTAATCATAGCTTCTTTTCTATTAAATGATAGAACTTGAATTCTTCTTAAAAGAAGAGACAAATTCATTCCGCCTTAGGAAGGGAGAAAAACAACTCAGGCATATTCATAGAAAATATAACATTTATTTCACCCTTCTTAATTTTTTCTTCAAATATTCTTTTCATACCAATTCAAGGAAATCATTGGGCCATCATGATTTTAATGTTGTTCATTTATTTAACACTCATTTTGCAACATTTTGCAGCATTCTACAGTAACTTACAGCAGAATTTTACAGCAATTTATAATTTTACAGCATTTCACAACAACTTACAGCAGTATATTACAGCACATACAGTTTTACAGCCTTTCACAACAACTTACAGCAGTATATTACAGCACAAAACAATTTTACAGCAACTTACAGCAGCATTTTACAGCACAAAACAGTTTTACAACAACCTACAGCAACTTACAGCAGCATTTTACAGCACAAAATAGTTTTACAGCAACCACAGCAACTTACAGCAGCATTTTACAGCACAAAACAGCAACCTACAGCAACTTACAGCAGTATTTTACAGCATAAAACAGTTTTACAGCAACCACAGCAACTTACAACAGCATTTTACAGCACAAAACAACAACCTACAGCAACTTACGGCAGTGATATCTTGGCCAAATTTCCAGCAAACAGGGGAGAATGCATTTTTAATTCCTTTCTTCCTCTTCAAGAGTTGTTTCATCATTTTTCTTACATCCAACACCACAATATCATACTATATTTATAGAACACACCATTGGCAACTTAATCATCATTCATCATCAAGAAAATATTACTGTCGGTGGATGCAACATAATTATAAATCCCATGAAACAAGCTCAATCATACCTTACAACTAACACAAATTCACATATTCACTCATATAAATGCATTAAGTTGCTTAACTACCTTGCTTTTCTAATGCAAATGATGTTTTCTTTAAGTTTTATGAAAATTTTCTTCTTCCTCTTCCCTCCCCTACGTCTTCTTCGTATGGCTGAGTTTCTCCTCTTGTGTGCTGCATTTTGCTGAGAAAGAAGGAGGAAGAAGAATTTTAAACACAATTTTAAAATACCCAATGTGTCCCTTTTGCAAATTTACCTTTCTACCCTTTATTTTTCTTGTCTCTTCTTTCTTTTTTTCATTCCTTTTGGACATAGAGGTCTCCTAATTAGGTAAACAAAATTATGAAATATATGGAATAAAATGGTCATTCTATTTGTGTGAAAAAATGACAATTTTACCCTTTTGGATAAAATTATCAGTTTGCATTTTTTAGTTAAAATGACCGTTTTACCCTTCTCTTGCTTCAAAATTTTCTCCAATTTTCTTAACTAAAATAATAATCTTATTCTTTAGGTGAAATTATAATTTTACCCTTTGAAAAAAATTACCATTTTACCCCTAGTTAAAATTTGACTGTTTTATCCCTTTTTCTTTCTTTTTAAAATTTTCAGAGAAGTTTTAGTCAAAAATTACATAAGTTTAACATCTAAAACATCTTTGGAGATTTTAAAAAATGCAGATATTATACTTTTCGCTACTAGAGAAAGAAATTTTTATCCTTTAATTTCACAAAGATTGCATGATTGAATACAATCGGTATATTTTTTATTGCTGTGTTCAACGAAATAGAGATGACTTGAAGACTACCTGTAGCTAAAACATTTTGCGACCCCATTGACGGAAGCTTTGATACCATGTGAACTTTCAAACAGAGAAGATGACTAAGAGAATATAAGCAAGACTGAAAAGGAATGAATTATTATTCAAGTGTATCGAACATATTAATAGAGGGGTGTTAGTCACGGAAACTTTCTTCTAACACTTTCTAATTGATTTGAACAATTTCATAAGCTTCTCTAACTTTCTTCAACGAGATTTAATTTAACAAGACTAATTTTTCATTGGATGATGAATTAAATTTAATTTTTTATCAAGAATTGATAAAGATATATTTATATTTAATATTTAATATATCTAATAGAATAATTTCTAATAAAAAATGCTCTGCATGATGTAATGTAGCAACACATCTCACTTATCACGTGAATCGCTCTTGAATGGTTTAACTGAGGACGTCTTCAATACAACATATAATTAAAAATTAAGAATCTTGCATGCTTGCCACATGGAGAAAATGTGTCACCTCACCGCCAACATGATTACGCTTATATTAATATAATAATTAATTGGATGGTATGGATATAAGTTCATCATACATGTGCATTATTAAGATATATATACATCATCAATATAATATATGAAAAATTTTTATTTGAAAAAAATTACACGTAATTAATTTTCTGAAACTATAATTTAATTATAATTCACTTCATCCTCTTTGAAATTTTACACTGACAGTGAATTTGCATGAATGCAAGCCGCCACATAGAGATTAGAGGAACTGTGTCTGACATGTGAAGCCTCCATTTGTGGAGTATGGACCATTTAATTGGTTGGTATGGATATATATCAGTGCTTTATTTTATCATATATAACTAGACATTAAATTTCAACTAGGGAAGTCAGAGACGAACATCATGTATGGATCCTTATTATGTATATGGGTACAAATAAATTAATATAATCTGTATTTAGATAATTTTTTCAATCAATTTTGTGGTTTGAGGTATGAGATATTTATTTATTTTATTATGCATGTATATATGAAATGATTTTAAATAAATAAGTTTTCATATTGCATATGTCTTTAAAATTTCTTTCTTGATCTATGGGTCCCATTTTTAAATAGGAATGGGATTGGATAGTAAATTAAAGTTTTTATTGGGTTTGGACAGAATACACAACTTTATATGCATGCAAGTTGCCACATAGAAACAACGTATCTTAACGCCACTCATCATCACCATGCAAGTTCTTTATCACTTTAATTTGGTTTTCTTTTTTATCCAAATAAGTATTTTGAAATTTACTGAGTTCAAATTAATTTAATTAAAATTTTTGTAATGAGAGCAAGATTTTTTTACAAAAATTTTTTTATACATAGAATTTTATTAAAGAAAATAAAATATTTATTACTTTTGAAATATCAATTTGGTTTAGTATATATATTTGTTCACGTCAATTAATCTAATATGGCTAAAAAATTCATTTAATTCATTCAATCTTTTTTTCTTTTAAATTTCAACTGGATCAAAAATAAATATTTTCTTAATTTCAACCATAAAATATAAATTTTTAACAATAAAACTTACATTACGATTAATTTGAGACAATTTTTAAAAAAATTTCAAAATAAAATTATTTATGGTTAACCTATTTTATATTTATAATTAATGTATAATATAAAAAAATTATTATTTTAATCCATTTAATTTAATTACCATTTAGAGTAATATAATATAAATGAATCAATTATATTAAATTCTTTAAATTTTTATCGGATCAATTAATATTGAGTCAATTTAGCTAGAATTAGAAGAAATTAAAGACTAGATACTCTGTAGTAGTTCTCTTCAATGAGAGAGAAATAAACATTAATTTATATATGTTAATTTCTATTTTTTATGAATCTCTTCTTCTTTTTTCTCTCTATTTAACTCTTATTCAACTGCGCAGAGTTCAAAGACAAGAAAAATTGAAAGGATCATTCATGCTTTATTTAAAGCTTAGTACAATACCAACACGATTCCCTTCTACTTTATTTCATGAACGAGCTAAAAAAGCAAGCAACAACACGAAGGGGAAGCACTTATATTATCATAGACATTGTCACTAGCCATAGCTAGTGCAGTTCTATTAATTAAGAGTTATATACTCTTCTCACGAGCTAGGACTTGCTTGATATAATCAAAGGATTTAGCACGATCAGAATCAACTTTAAGGAAGACAATTGGGAAGGGATAATCAGCACCTAAACTCACACGTCTTGATCCATCCTCGTACTCAATTCCAACATTAGAACAATGTCGATGGTAAGAATCTTGAGGACAAAACATGATGCTGTACCCAAATCCATGGTCTTGTCTCTGAATCATAAAATTGCCATCTATCAACCTTGAGTATGGATGATCTTGTGAGCCTCCAATGCCTACCCATGACCCATCCGAATCCCTATAACCTATCCACTGTGATGAACTTGCACACTTGGGCTTTTCTGCAAATGAAAGTCCCACTTGCCTGCCTGCGAACACATGCTCTCGTCCTCCGCTTCCACCACCACTAACAACACTGAAGTTTACCGGCATACCATAGTTGAGATCATAAGGCTCTTGGACTACGTTCACTGGGCATCTACCATGCCCAATGGTATCAAGTTTAAGCCCACCGCCACCTGCTCCGGTTATAGCTGACACGACGTAGTATTGGTTACCTGCAACAAGAGCGTCGCCTTCAATGTCAAGCACTTCACCACGTGCTGAGGCTAATGCTGGTAGGCTTGCTATGAACAAGAAGAGAAAGGAGAAGGAGAGTACTGATGTTTTGAGCAACATTCCAGGCTTCATGGTGTTTGTTTGTTACACTTACAGAACAGAGTACTCTATTGATATATTGATATGTATTATGTATGTGAATTCTCTTGTATTTCTTTCTCTTATATATAATAATAATATAATACACGATGCATGGAGTAATTATAGCCACACACCTTACGTATCAGTATTCATAAGATTTGAATCGCTCTTGAATGGTTTAGAGGAGGACACGTACGTCTTTCTGTCCAACATATATAATAAAACCCAAGCATGCATGGTGACACATGGAGAAAATATGTGTCACCTCACCACCAACATGATGTGACATTTATTTTTGGAGTATTTAATTGATTGTAATCTTGATCAGATTGGTGTAATAAAGTCTAAATATTTTAATAAATTAATACTGACTCCGTCATTTCTAGCCAAATGAAGATACTGGGAGCTCCATTTAACCATCTGATGGTATTTTAAAAGTTGTGCTTAAATAATAAAATATTATTTATTATAAGACTGACAATTTGTGCCGTTTCTAAAAGCTATATCGAACCATCTTTGGGTTTGTACAATACACAGATAGCAAGGCTTCTCTTGCTAGCCAATTATCAGAAAGGTAGTTGCATGTATTTGTGTTCTTAATATCATTGCTTGAAGTGGATTTCAAAGGGTTTTTAATATTGAAGTAGTAAGCTAACATATCTTACTCTTCCTTCCTTGAAAAATATTCATGATGTTTAATTTAGAAAAGCTTAAGAATGCTTGAATGATCCTTTGCTTAAGAATAATTTTAGGGAACAGTTTTATAAGATTAAAGTGTAGCTCCTTTGTATTTAACATGATTGTAAGACATGTAAGATCGTTTAATCCTCATCCTCATTTTTTAGATGTTATTGTCGTAGCTTTAACTACTTCACAACTTATCCCACTAGACATATCCTAAATAATTAAAACTGATCATGCATACATAACTATTCATAATCTCTCACCTTCTTAATAACGACCCATTACTAAATTGATCAGGATATATGGTGTGTTTAATAATATTGACTAATCGTACCCTTTATTATAAATAGTGGAACCTATAAGACATTTTGAAAGTTAGACACAAATTTACCCTAACTTAAGCAAAATAACTCCCAATTTTTCTGAGAATCCTTAAGCCCAAAATACTTTATTTCTTTACCTTCAAGTTTAAACCCTCGTTCCCGAAAGAGAAAATATTGTTAATGGGTATAAATGTAATGATCATTTTGTGTATCCCTAGGGTGAGAATTGATGTCTAGATATTAATTATAAAGTACTCACAATAAATAAATGAAAAAAAAAGTAAATATCTCAATTCAGATGTCATGTCACACTAGTTTGTGGGGTGAGTGATGACAGGACACATTTTTTTCTCTCTCTCTCTCTATATGTATATATGGCAGCTTGCATGCATGCAAAGTCATAGTCACTGATTCACTGCCTCTCCACTTCCTTGATGTTCTTTTCAGTTCTTAAAAAATTATATATATATATATGTTAAAAAAAATAAATTGGATAGTACTTAGAGTTTTAAATTATGTTAGGAGGATACTGATTTAAAGAGATATTTTATAACCGTTTGGTAAATCAAAAAGTTGTGCTTCTCAAGATAAAATGATTTCTTCTTGTATTTTGCTAGAAAACAGCTCAGATAAATGAGGAAGCGGTACTCTATAGGATAAAACGAATTTTTCTTGCATTTTGTAAGGGAACAGAATAGTAGAAAAAACAAAAATCATTTCAAAACCAATTCAAATGTAACTTTTGATATTGAATTTTTGTATGTGAATGGGTAAGGCTTCCTGACGTGTCCCCTTTAGATTTAAATTTAAAAATAATATAATTAAAAATAAATAAAATAAATAAAAATATATTTAGTAAAAGAAGTCTAATATCACATTTACTTCGTGCGGGGGAAAGAAATCATAAGTTTTTAATTGTGTTTTTCTTCTGGTGACCCATTGTTGCGTGCGTGAAGCCCACCTTCCTCTTAGCCCATTTACTTCCCTATTATTATATTTTATAATATAAACTCTTGTTCCTCTTTTTTTTTAAGTAATATGAGACTTATTTGATATTATATATTAGAGTTTACAACAACATATACATATAGATATATATAATCGCATACACATAATTGCTGATTCCCGGCCTCTAACTGGCCAAAAGTTAATAGATTCATTAGGTATTCACAACCAATAATTAAATTTAAATCCAATTTAACCTTGTTTATTAGATTCATAATTTATGAATTAGAAGGAATTTATGAATCAAATAAATAAGGTTAAATTGGATCTAATTTTTAATTATTGGTTGTTGTGAATACCTAATGAATCCATTAAATTTTAGCCAATTAGAGGCCGGGAATAACTCCACGGTGTCAAAGGATGATAAGGGATATACAAAAGTATGGAGGTGTTAGATAAGATTCGACTGATTTGTTAATTATGATGCGCATATATATAACTAATTTGATTGAAACGGTTGTATAATTTGAAAATTTGAAAGTTCCTCAGAAATCCAACGGTACAAATTATAGCCGTTTGAGAGCATTGAATTTATATTTGTGAGGTCGGTCAGTCATTATTTCATCACCTTTTCTGTCATATTTGTGAATTAAAGAAATTTGCAATACAAATCTGCCTTGTTTATTCTACAATTGATCTATAACAAGAGGAATATATGAACCCTTCTTTTCTTCTTCGTCATTGTCAAAGCGTGTGTCGACGACTCGTCAAGGCTGTAATTCTTTTCTTTGTCATTGTTACGTTTGTACGTACCTGCAAAATGGAAATCAAGTTGATTATGTGATAATCATAATAATACTAGTCTGCTGAATGCTTTATGTTGATATTTGATTTGTTCATTACAGTATTTGATATGATTAATTAATGCTTAGTTTGTTTGGGTTTTTTTATAATCAGATCTGATACAAATTCATTGACAAAAATACTTGATAAATTATCAAGACAAAATAGTAATATTGCTAAGGATCAAAAGGAAATAAACAAGAACACACTAAAATAGTGTATGCACATTGCACCTCGGGTTGTATTTTTTGTTGTGATCATAATTCTTCAACTACTAAATGTTGGTATCACATGGATGTATTTGATATCTCTCACTCAAAGTTATCAGACAGATGCTTACATATGCATATTTTAGTTGTTTTTAAAATATTCTCTATTATTAATTTATTTTAAAATAATTATGCTGCAAACTAGATTTTTTCATTAATCTGCTTCAATATTATGCTCTATTATTATTTTTAACTCTCACGGAACTCAATAATAATTAATTACTGACTCAATTTCTTGCAATTTGGTTTATTTATAAATGTTTTTTCAACTTCAACTTGTCCTTTATTTGTATGGTTCTTGGTTTTACTCTTTTTTTTAATCATGATTCTCGAATCTTTGTATTTATTAGTGCATGGAGAATCCATTTCTCACATTTTTTGCCTTTATTTATTTAATTAGGAATAACTTTTATGTGTTTGTATGATGTTATAGGATGGCGACAAATGATTTTTTACATAATAACTTAACTTTTTTTATTGTTACCTCATGTAAATATACTCAACACCTATAGGTTTGATTTAGGTTATGATTTTAGGGTTATAGTGTTTAAGCTTATTTATTATATACTGAACACCTACTAACCTCAAATTTGAATCCCACAAAACTTTAGGCCTTAAAAACCATAAACCTTAAATAAAGGAAACCTTAGAACACAAAACATGCATGTAAACCACCTACAACACCATGGGCCATGTGATGAATGGTTGCCCACAATAAGAGTGGTAGTGTTCACGCCCTAGAACAAGGTTAGGGGAGATGCCCTTGTGGTGATGATCAAAACCATGTGATATATGGTATAACCCTATGGTTAGGGTTGAAGTTTAGGTTGATCGAAGGGTAGTAGGTGGTGACATCACTATCACCCTACCATACCACAAATTTGGCTTCTAGAAAGGGGTTGTGACATCGTGTGGTGGTGATACCAAAAAACATGAGGAAGAGGAGGAAGCGGGAGAAGTGGAAGTAAAGGAAGCAATAGAAGAAGTAGCACATGCAGAAGCAGTAGAAGAGGACGTAGGGGACGTAGCAAGAGCAAATCAAACGATGGGTCATGGTAGGTAAAGCAGGATCTAACATAAATGGACTAAGGATTACTACATGGGGTGCATGCAAAGAAACAAGCCCAACACCAAACAAACGAAGGGATAGGCGCAAAAATAAGGAATTATGTGGGATGTCGCCATGCAATGAGTTAGCGAGGAGGTGTCTAGCTGTGAGAATCTTATTGCAAGAGTTAGTTGCGGGATTATATAGGAAGGAATGAGAGATAGAAATAGGAAGAACGAGGGAAGAAATCAGTTATCATGAACTTTTATCTTTCTGTATTGTGTTCGCCGTTACTTTTAGGTTTTTGGCTTTCAACAACGTTACAAATATTTTCGTGTGCGTTAGCATTGTTAGAAGTGTTAACATTTGGTGCTCTTGTTGAGAGGCATGGCGGAAGGAACTATATTCTCGCGAATAGAAGCAACACTTAAGGAAGGACAAGACGTACCTGCTAATCTGCAACAAAGATCAACTCAATGTTCGAATGCAAGGACTTGATGTTTGAATACAAAGAATTGATCCAGCATCTAGAGAGCTTGCTGCAACGGATGGTTTATAATAAGGCAATGAGAAATGTCCATGATTCAAGTGGTCGACAGGATCATACTGAAGGAGAGACTAGTCAAGGAAATCATTAACTAACGATGGCCAAAGGAATGAAGTTGGAGATTCAGTGTTTCAACGGCACTAACACGAAGGAACGGGTATTCAAAATTCAGGAATTCTTTGAAGTATATGGAACACCAAAGGAACAATGCATGAAGATCACTTCATTCCACATGACTGGGCTGACATACTCTTGGAAGTTGGAGATTCCTTGTTTTGATAACACTGACACGAAGGAATGGGTATTCAAAATTCAGGAATTCTTCGAAGTATATGGAATACCAGAGGAATGATGCATGAAGATCGCTTCATTCCACATGACTGGGCCGGCATACTCCTGGTACAATTGCATCATTCAGAATAATTTCATTCAAACCTGGAATGATTTCCTGGATGCATTGTTACTCAAATTTGGGGTGACACTGTATGACGACCTGAAAGGAGCACTGAAGGAGCTTAAGCAGGACAGTACGGTGGATGAATATCAGGCTTAATTTGAAGATATTTCCACTAAATTTTTAAGGTTATCCAAGTCGAGGCTAGTAACCCTCTTTATTTCTGGTCTTCAAGAATCCCTTAAGTACAAGATCTTGTTAGTGCAACCCAATATATACTTTCAAGAAGTATCCCTTGCAAAAATGCATGAAAAGAAGAAAAAAAGATGCAATAGCTAATCAAGACTTCGATTTTAAGCAATATAGCGCCAGCTTTGGGTGCTAGACCATTATCTTAGACTGCGACGTCATGGAAGCAGGAAATGACCCTATGTATTCCAAAGGTAACCAAACAGTGTCAATGAATCAAGTATCCTCATCTACTATAATAGGAGGATATCGACAGCAGAAATGTAAAACAGAAGGTAAAAGGGACTCTGTTACTACTGTGATAAGAAGTACAATATGAATCATAGGTGTAAGGCTGCTTACCTAATGCTAGTTTATCAGGAAGAGCTCAAGGAACTCCTCAACGACTTAGGCAGGGGGTCGGTGAGCAGAAGGATGAAGTAGAAGAACTTCCAGGAGAGGTAAAGCTGAAGGTAAGTCTAAATGCACTCACCGGCTCATACCAACCAAGCACTTTAAGGATGAAGGGTACATATAATGGAACAATTGTTAAGATACTGATTGATAATGCCAGTACTAATAACTTCATGAAGGCAAATGTAGCCAATTTAATCAATCTTGACTGGGAGGCGGTGACTAAGTTTTAGATCTTAGTTAGGAATGGGTAGTATTTGTCTTGTAATAAGATAAGCTGCCAAGTAGTAGGACCATTCAAGGCCATGAATTTGTGATCGATGTGTATTGGCTAGACATCCAGGGAGCAGAAGTCATCCTCAGCATTCATTGCCTGAAGAGGCTGGGGAAAATTGTTACTGATTACTGAGAATTGGTGGTGGAATTTTGGTGGGAAGGAAAACACATCACACTATAAGGAAAAGGGATGCTAGAAGGAAAACCCTTTAATAGCAGAACCTTACATTAGCTGATTAATTCTCAATTGTCACCACTTTATTCCACCTAGAGAGTGGAGAGAAATTAGTTCCTATTTAGCAAGAGGAGCTACCCTGGGAAATAAGGAAAATGCTGCAGCACCACCAGCAAGTATTCGAGGAACCACAAAGATTACCACCAAAGAGAGTGATCAATCATCACATCAACCTACTGCCACAATTCAAACCCATCAATGTAAGACGTTACAAATATCCTCATTTTTAGAAGGAGAAAATGGAGAGATTGGTAACCAAAATGCTATAGGCAGATCATTCGGGACAGTTACAATCCATTTTCATCAGTAGTTTTATTGGTTAAAAGAAGGACGAAACCTAGAGATTTTGCGTAGATTAAAAGACCCATAAATGAGATTATCGATGAGCTCTACGGAGCCACCATCTTTTTGAGGCTAAACTTATGGGTGGGATACCACCAAGTCATAATACATCAGCAAGATATTCACAAGACTGCTTTTCAGACACACTTGGGGCACTATGAGTTTCTTGTAATGCCGTTTGGACTCACAAATGCTCTGTCAACATTTCAAGCCTTGATGAATAACGTATTCCTGCCTTATCTAAGGAAGTTTGTTGCAATTTTCTTTGATGATATTCTGATATATAGCTCGATGCTACAACAACATTAGGAACACCTAGAAATAGTTTTGGCCACTCCGCAGAAGAACGATTTATTTTCCAAGGCTAAATATGTCTTATGTCAGTCGAACATAGAGTATTTAGGATTCATCATCCACAAGAAGGGATTGTGTGTTGATCCCAAGAAAATTCAGGCCATGAAGGAGTGGCCTCGTCCGAAAAACATCAAGTAACTAAGAGGATTAGTGGGACTTACAGTATACTATTATAAGTTTATCAAGGATTACGCTCAAATCTCACATCCCCTGACAGAGCTATTAAAGAAGAATGCATTTATATAAGAAGACAAGGTACAAGAAGCATTTAACAGATTAAAGGAGGGAATGTCGCACACCCCTGTATTGGCTCTACCCAACTTTCATAAGACGTTTATAGCAGAAATTGATGCTTCATTAGTGGGAATAGGGGCGGTTCTGAGTCAGGATAGTCATCCCATTGCTTACTTTGGCAAGCATTTGAACCATAAAATGAAGGTAGCTTCCACATATGTTAATGAACTGTAAGCTATAACACAGGCCGTGATGAAATAGGTACATTATATATTGAGAAGGAATTTTCTTATCAAGACTGATCATCAAAGTTTATAGAAACGCATGCATCAGACAGTACAAACTCCTAAACAATAATATTACTTATTAAAGCTCTTAGGTTTTAACTACACGATCGAGTATAAGGCTGGCAAAACTAATCGAGATGGTAGATGCATTATCAAGAAAGGAGAGGTCTGACGATGTCGTACCTAGAGCAAAATTTGCATACACACTATTAGTACTATATACACCTCACTAATAATGAAACTTAAAGGATTAAATGAGACCGATGCAAAGTTAAAGCAATTAATGGAGGATTGGCAATTGGATAATTTAACTACAGCATATTTTGTTAAAGATGAAATTTTGTTTTACCAAAATCAAATGTTCATACTAAAGGATAAAGCTTTGAAACGGAAGATATTAGAATAATTCTATTACTCTCCAGTAGCAGAACATGCAGGACAAGTGAAAACATATAAGAGGTTAGTAGAGTTATTTTATTGGCCAAAGATGATAAGGGATATACAAATATAGGTGTTGAAGTGCCTAATTTGTCAGCAAATAAAATACACTACTACTAAAACTTAGGGGTTACTAGAACTAATAGCAATCCCAAAGAAGCCTTGGGAGGATATGAGTATGGATTTCATCATAGTACTACCAAAATCCCAAGGGAAAATGACTATAATAGTGGTGGTTGATCAACTAACCAAGAGCGCACACTTTAATGGGCTCAAACCTGGCTTTATCGAGAGTAAGGTGGCTTCGCAATTCATCAAATTATTTAGACTACATGGTTTCCCACGCACAATTATATAGATAGGGATTTGATTTTCCTTGGCCAATTCTGGAAACATCTGCTGGAGTTTAGTAGGACCAAACTGCACTGTAGCACCGCTTATCACTCGTAATCCGATGGGCAAAGTGAAGTTCTAAATAGGTGTCTCCAACATTATTCGGTCATTTGTAGCAAAGAATCTGCATCAATGGGCTGACTACTTAACCTAGGCAGAGTTGTATTATAACACTAGTTATCATTTGGCTACTGGCAGGTCACCTAATCAAGCTTTGTATAGCTATAATCCATGTCCTATATCATGATATATTTCAAGCAGCTCAATTTTAGAAACAATGGACATCAAGCTCACAGAGAAACTATAAATATGAGAATCGTTGCACAAAAACTTGAGTTGAGCCCAGCAACAGATGAAGAAATATGCAAACAGAAAGAGAGTGGAAAAAAAATATGACATAGGCAATTGGGTATTGGTTAAACTTAACCATACAGACAAAAACCTCTCTAAAAAAGGCTTAATTACAAACTGGCTAGAAGATACTGCGAACTATATCAAGTAGTCACCAAGATCAGAGAGGTAGCTTACAAGCTTCAGCTTCCAACGCAATATAAGGCACATCCTATTTTTCATGTCTCTATTTTGAAGCCATTCAAAAGATCACTACCACTGGAAGATCCACATACACCCATGGATAACAGGGAAGAAACTCCTTCTCTAATGACCATTTTGGATTACAAGGTGACAATGATAGATAGACAATAACAAAAGTTAGTTCTGGTTGAGTGGCAAGGTTCAAACCGAGAAGAAGCAACATTAAAGGACTAGGATACATTAAAAGAGGTTTACCTAAATGTCAACCTTGAGGATAAGGTTATTTTTTATGGGAAAGTTATTGATACAAAACAACATGAGGAAGAGGAGAAAGCGGGAGAAGCGAAAGTGAAGGAAGTAGTGGAAGAAGCAGTACCTGCAGAAGCAACAGAAGAAGACATAAGGGACAAAAAAAGAGCAAATTGAATGATGAGCCATAGCAAGTGAAGCAGGATCTAACTTAGATGGACTAAGGATTACTACATGGGGTCCATGCAAAGAAACAAGACCAATACCAAATAGACGAAGGGACATGCACGAGAATAAGGAATTAAGCAGGATGTCACTATGTAATGAGTTGGCACAGAGGTATCCAACTGTGAGAATCTTATCACAAGAGTTAGTTACGTGATTTTACAGGAAGGAAGGAGAGATAGAAATAGGAAGAACGAGGGAAGAAATTAGTTATTGTGAATATAAGGCATTTGGTCGCAGGAGTAATCTTTTGACACAAATAAGGAGAACTTTTATCTTTCTTTATTGTGTTCGTCGTTACATTCAAGTTGCTAGCCTTCAGCAACTTTACGGACATTGTTATGTGCGTTAGCATTGTTAGAAGTGTTAATAGGTGGGTTTTGATCACCACCTATATTGTAAAAAATATATCTAGCTAATTCAAATAGGAGTGGGTCAATCATACTTGATGAGTATAATCAAGTAATGCATTAACAAATAAATTCAAAATTCGCCAAGGAAAGGTACAAACTTACCAGCCAATTCACCAATTTGAATGCTAACAATTCTTCAAGAAAATATACAAACATTACAACTCATCATTTGGATAGGCTTTTGGGGCTTAAAACCAATAGATTCGAGCAAGCTATTCATTAATTCGGATGCTAACCTTGAGTTCCTCTTTGAAGAAGGAGATTAACCTAAAAAGGTTATTTTCTACACAAGTCATTTCAAGAATTAATAAATTAAGATAGATTTGCTATCAATAATCACAAAATATGTAAACCTCTTAAACACCAAGAATGATTACCAACAATAAGGTGGTAGGGTTTAAGCCCTACATCAGGGTTAAGGAACATGTGGTATAGAGTCATCTAGGGTATAAGACACTATGGTTAAGGATGAACACTAGGTTAATGTGAGGGGGGTTGGTGGTGACATTACTATTACCCTACCACAAATTTAGTTGCTAGAAAAAGGGTTAAGCCTTTGTAATTATGGTAGGCACTTTGTTATGGACATCAAACCCTCTCTAACATAGGGGTTATGCCACACAATGGTTGTAGGGTGATACCACGTGGTCAAATGGTTCTGACCACGTGGGTCAATCATGCCTTTGTGATAGAGGCTAGATTTGAGTTTTCCAATATACTTTTATTAGTTAGTTTTGATAATGTAACTAATTATTTTATGAAAAATCAATTTGAATCAAAATTCATGATTTTAAAAAGGCTAACATGCATAGAACCCCCTTGTAATTTAAGCCATGTGCACTTAGCCCCCATGTACTTTCAAAATGTGACAAAAAAGCTCGTTCCTTCTATTTTTTCATCTAAAATCTAATTGAGATGTTTCATATCAAATATAAAATTGCCAACCAAGATTTTTAACTAAGGGTATTTTGGTCATTTCAAAGTTTTAATTTCAACTAAATCCATAAATCCCTGAAATATTTTGAATGAAAAATCAAAACCTAGCGCGTCATACCTTCGACCAGAAACTTAGCTGCCCCATTCAGTTTGACAATTGCCTCTCCTATTGAGTTCGATAGTGATTGACACCACACCACACCCATTCAGTTCTGCATTTTGTGTGTTTGAACTTAGGTAATGTATTTTTAGTGGATTGTTAGAGAATCTTGTTGACTTTTTAATATTAAAGTGTAGAGAAAGTGATCTGGTCCCTGAGCATGTAAGTATACTATAGATAAAATGTTATTTATTGCTAGAGAATCTTAGCCCATGTTTTTAATATTGTTTTAATGTGGTCCCACTAATTTATGGCAAGTGATGTCCTCCTTGTATTGAATGTTGGGCTGATTGCCAAGTGATAGAATGCATTGTCAAGTCATGAATAAGATTTTATGTTAGTGGGGTTGTATTTATTTCTTCAATGTAAGTACGTATATGTCTATCAAGTTATCATAGGAAAAAGGCATAAATTAACACACACCAGCATTTTTGGTCAAGAACATGTCTGAAGTCAAGAAGCACAAAGCAAGAAGCAATAACTATAGTAGTATATATCTTTAAGCAGAAGCACACTTTTTCTTTGGCTTTTAAAGATAATGGGTCCTCATATGGTGATGGTGATGGTGATGGTGATGCTAAACTCTTGGACTCTCTCTTTTTGTATAAAATGCTTACTTTTTAAAAGGTTGTGACAGTAACATAAGCTAGTGACAATAACATAAATGCTAGTTATTTAATATCTTACTTGTTACATTATGATAATCATTTGTTACTTACTTAGCTTTCACAAAAATATAGAAAATATATGAGTAAATAAATAAAAACTTATATGGTTATGATAATCATTTTAAAATTCATGGTTGGCATGTTACTTTATGATAATCATTTCACTGAATTTTCCTTTAAATCTTTTTAATTGATATTTTGTTTTAAACCAATTTCAGGATCAAGGCATAATGGGTGCTATCACTTTGGAGTTACATCATGGAGGTCGAGTGAAATTTGCACCTACCATATGTTACACTAGGGGTAGAAAAGAGACTTATGAGAACTTTAATCTATATTACATCACTATGACATATGTCATTGCCTTTATGAAGGAGCAAGGATATTACAAATTCTCTAGCATATGGTATAAATTTGAAGATGAAGATATGTCAACCATAGCAACTTTCGAATTTGACAAGGATGTGCTAAAGATTTTTTAGAAACTTAAACAAAAAGAATGCAATGTATTACAAATTTTTGTTGAGTACAAGGTTGATGACAAGCCCGAGATAGTTGCACCATCACCACCATTAAGACTCACTCTCACCCACATTCACAAATAGAATAGGAACTGAGGATACAAGAAGAACAGAGGAAGATTAAGGACAAATTAAGAAACATAGATGCCACTATCAATGAAGAAAATAAAAGTAATGCACCCCGATGTGGAGGAAGTTGATTTGGCTGGCTGTGACTTTATTGACAATGATGCCAAGCAACTTGATGCTTTCTTTGAGACAACAACAACTGGGGTCGAGGCTGAACTTAATGATTGGAAGAGGTTTAATGAAGCAAAAGTCTCAAGCCATAGGGAAAAACATTGTCATTATGAAGCTAAAACAAGAAATGAGGGTGTACTTCGAGATGAACTAGTGTTAGAAGGATTTAATTGGGATGGAGATGTTATCTCCGATTATGGTGACAGTGACAAACTCTTAGGCATTGATGTGTCTTCATAGGATGATAGAATTAGGAGACCTAAGAGTAAGACGTTTAATGAGGCCATGGACTTCAAGAGGCCTATTAACCTAAAAGTGGGTTTAAAGTTTCTTGACTTCAGGATTTATCGTTGAGCTTGAAGTAATATGCCATCAAGAATGGAGTTGTCTACACTTACATTCGGAATGAATTAAAGCAAATCACAATCCAATGAAAGCATGAATTTGGGTGAAGAATTCATGTGTCTGAAACTCAAGATGGGATGCATTCCAAGTCAATACCTTCTACAAAAAAGACCTCAATTGTGGTTTGGAAACAGAAAACAAGTAGGCAAACTCTTATTGGTTGGCATCTAAGTATATGGACCATTTGAGAGAATTTTCTAACATTTTTTGTATCTTCAAACAGGAGTTGTTGACCTTCTTTCCTTTGGTACTAATTTTTTTGTCATACCAATCAAAGAACCCATATCTGATCCCTTCAAAAAATGAACCACAACCCCAAAATCTCCTCCCAGGATTTTTGTCAGTCTAAGAAATAACTAATGGATCCAATTTTTTCCACAATAACAATGAATCTTCAGCTGGCCTTTATTTAGCATTGTATGTGTTGATGAAGATCCTTCACATTAGTCATATATCATCTTCAATGGCCAAATGGGAGAAAAAAGCAACTACTAATGCTAAAAGAAAAAAAATGAAGAAACTACGTGATGACAATTAAAAATAAATAAAAACTATATGACAATGAATAATGACAAGTTTTGCACTCACTTATTGGATATTGTATGATAAGTAATTATTTTCTTTTTTTTTCATCTTTAAGAAGATTTTTATATAAATAAGGGATCAATATGCTTTTATTTCTCATTTAAAATAGTACAGAACTAAATAAACAAGATTCCATATGCAATTTTCAATCATTGATTTTAAAGGAATTGCATGGAACCTTACTGTATAGTGGAAGTCAACACCAGTAGAATGACCATCAGAGTTCCAAAGAAATTTGTTACTTATCCTCCCATACCTACTTCTATCCTCCTTGTAACAAATAAGTGTTTTATACAAAAAAAATTTTATAGAAGGAAAGATGCAAAACAAGTTATCAGCTGTATTTTAGGTATTAAACATAAGAATGTCAAGGTTATGCCATGCTATAACCACTATATAGATTAGTAAACCTCGGCTTCTCATATGGGAATATTTGGATTTGGGAGCCAATTGGATTGTGATCAACAGTAGGTATTATCAAGTATATACATATATGGTCATCTGGCAAATGAACAAGAAAATTGTGGTCATGCCTTATGTGCTTTGCAATTTTCAAATTAAATAAACAAGATACCATATTTTTAAGTGCTATGTATGTAAACACCTAATTGGAGAAAACAGTACAGTTTGGCGGTGACGGTGTAGGCTAGAGTTCGACAATGGCTATGAGGGGGTGTTCGATCATGGCAGACATGGTGAGCATTGTTCTTTGGCAGTCCAGTATGGGAAGAGCTCTAATTACGGGTGTATTTCGAAGAAATATACAGATATAAAGAATAGGGGGTAATTTTGAAATTACTTTTTTTTTACCTTAGTCAAAAATCTTGGCTGGCAAGTTTATATCTGATGTGGCACATCTCAATTAGTTTTAGACCAAAAAATAAATAAAACAACTATTTTGTCACACTTTGAAAGTACATAGGGGGTTTTTATCACATTTCAAAGTACATGGGGGCTAAGTACACATGACCTAAACTACAAGGGGGTTTTGTACATTTTAACCTTTTAAAAATCCATATTCTTTTTAAGAAAAAGGTCTAAATTTCTTCCAGCCCAAATCCATTCATGATTTTTGGCCTAAAAATGTTAAGACCACTTCAACAAAAAATTTACACTTTGCAAAAGTTAATTTTTGAATTATAAAAGAAACAAAGGTGATTGGTAGAGAGTCTGACAGACTCCCGAACAAAGGAGGAAAAAGAAATCCTCTCTCATTTACACTACACTATCCAAGAAGTAAAGAATAGAAGAAACATGGAATGATCGTTGACATGTACAGAAACTTTAAAATGCTTAAGACAAATTTGGTTTCTAAAAAGGGGGTTAAGCCCTTGTAGTTATGGTAGGCACCTTGCGCTAGACGTCAAACCCTTGCTAACTTAAGGGTTGTATGGCACAATGGTTATGGGGCGATACCAAGTGGTTCTGACCACGTAGGTCGATCATGCCTTTGCAATGGGGGCTAGATTTGAGTTTGTTGGGATTTTTACCAATATACTTTTATTAAGTAGTTTTGATAATGGAACTAATTATTTTATGAAAAATCACTTTAATGATTTTAAAAATTCATTATCTTTTTAAGAAAAAGGCCCAAATTACTTCTAGCCCAAATCCATTCATGATTTTTGGCGCAAAAATTAATGTTAAGACCACTTTAGCAAAAACTCTATGCTCTGCAAAAGTTAATTTTTGAATTATAAAAAAAACAGAACAGGTGGTTAGTTTAGGGTTTAAGGTGGCTGGTACAGAGTCTGACAGACACAAGGACAAAGAAGGAAAGAATAGAAGAAAAATGGAATGATCGTTGACATACACAAAAAAATTTGAAATGCTCAAGACAAAAGTACATTGAAAAGTGGCTTTATATTTCCAACGAATGAAAACTTCACCCCTCCAGTGTTGCAAAACCTCTTGATTCTAAAGAGAGGAGTGTTGAGCATTTATTGTCGAGTTTCAGACGTACGCTTATAGCCCTACTTATAAATGAATCTCGTCAGTTTATTCTATCGTTGAAGAAGAGAGGAAGTTGGTGTGTGTTCTGTTGAAGATGCGTCTTGCCTCTTGGGTGGAGAAGAAAGAAGACACTTTAATTTTAGGGCTTTATTTTTCTTATAAAAAAAATTTTAACTTAATTATTTAACAGAGTTAAGAGAACGTTAAAGCATGAGATGGTGAGATGAAAAAAAACAGTCATGTGGCCTTTTTTAAGAAAAAAATTTAATAATAAAGATATAAAAATATATGTAATATTATATAATATATATATATATATATAAATGTATAATTACACACATAACGACATATGCATGTATACAAATATAATAATATGAAAATTTATATATGATTATGCACACATACACATGCAATTTATAGTAATTTAAAAAAATGTGACAAATATCAAACATAAAATAGAAGAAATACGTTTTCAAAATAAACGAGATGAAACATACATAAAATTTTAACCATTATTATAATTAAGATATATGTTGTAATATAATATTTAAATTACAGATAGATTGGATGGATCAGATATATCCATCCAAATATATAGGTTCACGGACCACAAAATGAGTGATAAATGAATTGTGTTATTTTAAAATATTCTCACCAAAGCTCAGTGCAATATAACAAGACGTTCTCCTGCAACATAATTTACTTGACAAGGGCAGTGCAATTAACGACACGAAGCGAAAATCCTAACACATACTATCTAGCTAGTAGGAACTAGGTGGGCAGGCAGAAAATTTTTATTAGGGAGCTGAAGATCTCAAATTATAATACATATTATTTTTCAAAAAAATTATTAATTATTTTATAAAAATATATTATATTAAAATTAAATAAATTAATAGAAAATTGTGACATATGCTATTATTTTTTATTTATTTACTGTGACTATCAGCATATTATTTCTCTCTTCAAGCCTCTCCCAACACAATTGAAACTCATATATAAGCTGTTAAAAAAGGAGTGGCTGAGTACACGAAGCTTCTATCAGATGGAGTCTAGGGAAGATGATTAGATGTATGCAGTTTTATTTTTATAAATAGAGATATTATTTTTAAAATTTAAACATGTAACATCTAAATCATATAATAGCAATTTTATCTAAGACTCGCTCTCTAATTTTAAAAGTTCTAAGATTAATTACTTGAATTTTGAAAGTTTAAACTTACTCAAAAAAAAGATATTTGGACCAAGATTATTTTTTATCTTCATATTTATATATCTAACTAATTGATGAGTAAATTGTTCAATTAAGTATTCATAAGAGCCAAATATTTGGAATTGGATCCTCTTATGTGAAATTCGATGAAACACAAGTGGCACTTGCATTAAGGAGAGCCAGTATAGCTGGAGCAGTAGATGTAGCCACCGGATGAGTCCTCGCCTAATCAGGATTCCCAAATCCAGTCACATACCCATTTACATCAAATCTGTTTCAGAATGAAGATTTCAAGAAAGAAATAAGACAAAAAAATGGCACACACACCCCTAAATCTTTCTTCGAGGAACATAGGTGTTCAAATTATAGTGTTTAACTCGACTTTAAGCTTAGAAAATAAGAAGCATCATAATTTGGATCTTCTATTAATCAAGAGAGAGTGAAAGAACTTACATTTCTTTGACTGCAAAAGTAAGAGAATTCAATGGAAGTCCATGGATCGAGTGAAGAACTTACATCCTAATCGCTGTATGTAAACTGCATCATAAGCTTCAATATTCAATCCTGAAGCAAGAAAAAGTTTTGTTCAGTGTAATGGCATTGTAATCTATATCTGTGCGCTCTGGATAAGATAAAATTGC
Organism: Senna siamea; assembly: GCA_031216115.1. Lineage (NCBI taxonomy): Eukaryota > Viridiplantae > Streptophyta > Magnoliopsida > Fabales > Fabaceae > Senna > Senna siamea. Next base: position 30,105,656 of record CM062354.1, on the reverse strand, counting down.
ACAAGTTTAAAATGAAACAGTATGTAAAGATATTACTACTTAAAATTTTAGCTTCAAAGGCAACAACTAACTGAGACAGACCTATCCCCAAAATCCTCATTTACATAATGCTGCTGAAAACAACTTCCATCAAATCTATATCTGATAGAAAATTTGTCTGTTTGCATGATATTAGACAAAAACTATCAAGTCAGTAGCACATATGTAAAGTTGACACCATATATTCTATTATTCTATTCTCCAAGTAGCTTCTAAAGTAATCATCCAAACATTTTTTTATTGAAATTCTCTGGGAGGAGATTATCATGGAAGAAAAATGCAAAATCCATTGCTAAAGAAAATTACAATTAATGGAATACACCAAACCTTGCATAGGGGACATTTAACAGAAGAAAGTGGAGAATGATTTATCTGCAACACAAGAATGATTATGAGACATAACACTTCCATCTATTTTCTTCAATTCAAACACTTTTTCTGATGTATTCAAACATTAAAAATTATCAGACCACTCATTCCGTGCTTTCCAGATGAAGCAAATCTAATTGAACAAAGCTGCTATCCTTCTGTGTGCTTCCACCTCCGAGGCTTTAACATGAACCACTTTTTTATTCAACCATTTATCAAAACGAGAAGTGTCCTAAGATGACATATCCCACTGAATCTCTGATCCGAACCATAGTGCTCTACTCCACGGGCACTTTAGCACTATGTGCTCAATGGATTCAACTTCACTATTACAAATAGGGCACATTGCTGAGGAGGTGAGTCTCCTTTTGAATAGATTTTCCTTTGAAACTACATTATTCAAACACACCTGCCATACAAAATCTTTAATCTTAGGACTAAATTTTGAATCCCAAATAACTCTCCAAATCTCTTTATCAGTGCCAAAAGATCAACTTTCCCTCGTCTCCATAGTCTTGTGATTCTCGAACTTTTCCATAACCACTTTTAACCGAATAGGAGCCGTCACGTGTGAAAGGCCATATAAATTTGTCCTTTGAGAGCATTTGGGATAGAGGGTTAGAGAGGATGCTCTTACATGACTTGCTATCAAAATTCTCCACTATTTTCCTATTGTACCAAATTCTAGTGTTCAGACGTATGAGAGAACTTACCCTGTCATTTTTGGAGATCAAACCTGGTCTAGGTCCAAGATCTGATGTAGTCCAATCATCATGCCACATTCTTACATTTTCCCCTGTTCCTATTTGCCAAAGCCCATGCCCCACCAGATCTCTTCCCTGAATAATACCTTGCCAACTCCAAGAGGACCTCCTTTTCAACTTTGTTTCAAAGATAGAGCTGTTTGGTAAGTACACTCCTCTAAGAACCGACGTGCAGAGAGTGTCCGGGTTTTCTAACACTCTCCACACCTGCTTAGCCAACAGGGCATTGTTCATGATAGCCTCAAAATCCTTGAATCCTATTCCTCCTTCCAGCTTTCTTTTTGTAACTTTCTTTTAGGATATCCAATGAATACTCCGATCCTTCCCAACTTGGGCCCACCAGAATCTAGCCAGCTTCCCATGAAGCTCTTTACAGAAGCTAAGCGGGATTTTAATAATTGAGATTGCATAAGTTGGCATAGCTTGAACTATTGTCTTAATAAGAATCTCTTTTCTTTCTTAGGACAATCTCATAGCTGCATCCCCAAATTGTTAGCTATCTCCACTTTCATATCTGGGCTGGTAAACACCACACCTGACTTTTGCACATTGATTCTTTGCCCTGAAGCCAAAGAGTATCTTTTCAAGATTTGCATGATCATATACGCTTCTTCCTTTGTCGGCTTAGCAAAAATAATAAAATAATCATTTGCAAAGAAAACATGGGTTAGATGAGGACAAGCTCTGGAAATTTACAAACCAGAAATGGCTCCTTGCTCTCTTGAAAGGATCAGGGCTCTGGAGAGGACATCAATAATGAGGATGAAAGGTAGGGGTAAAGTGGATCCCCCTACCTGAGGCCTCTCTCAGGACAAAAGCTAGGCCCTAGTTCACCATTAATCTTTAGCTTATAAGAGACAGGAGTGACACACAACATAAATAGTTGGGTCCACTTTCTATGGAAACCATAATTGTATAGGAACAATTTTGGAAAACTTCACTTCACTCGGTCATACGCCTTACTCATCTAACTTAGGGAATTTTTAACTTCCTTCCTTACCATTTCCCGATTAGATTGTAAAAATAGCCCATTAAAACCATCCAGACCCGGCGCTTTGAGATTACATATCCCAAAAACCGCTTGTTTAACTTCCTCATCCATAATAGGCGTTAGCAACATCCTATTATCTTCGTCACAAACCAGCCTTGGAATAGAATCATAAATAATAGGCTTTTGGATCCCCTGCTGGGCGCTCCCTGCTGGGCTTTTTAGCAGCGGTTTTATCCGTCGCTAAAGTGTGTTTTAATATTATTGCAACGAATATTATTGCTGCTATAACTTTTGTTTAAATAATTAATTTAACAAAAGTTATAGTGACAATAATATTTGTTGCAAAAAACTTTAGCAACGGAAAAAACCGCTGCTAAAACGCCCAGCAGCGCCCAACAGGGAGACGCCCAGCAGGGAATCCGGACGCAAATAATAATCGTATCAGATCTTGCAAAAGTCTTAAGCAGCTCTATAAAGAACTCTTGGAAGCAGCCACTTATTTCCTCTCGGCTTTCCGTGCACTCCCCTTAAGCATTCTTCAGCTGAGTGTTGCGATCCCCCCGTTGAAGCCAATTTATTCTTGATCTTTGGCTCTAATATTTCTCTTCCTGCCTCCACAAATTCATCTATCCTTGTATTAAGGGATCAGATTTCAATTAAATAATACACTGGTGTAGTCTTTCTTCTGATATCTCAAAAGCCCACTCATTAGTCTGTCCTACCCCACTGCTTATGACTCAGATTTATTGTTACTTAATGGGCTACTAATATCCAACAGTATTATAGGTTCTCTTAGATATGTTCTTTTTATAAGCCTAAATCTGCTAAATGCTTTGGACCTGACCCGATTTAATATCCACCTGAGTCAGCAAAGCATATTAGTGTCCTCCCTTACTTGCCACAAGTGTACTGTCATTACCCTGTCCCTAACCTATCAGGACGTGTGAATCTCCACCACGCGAGCTCTCTACTCCACTCAAAAGATGTCATTGCTTTTGCCTTCTTAAACACCTTGTAGTCATGTTCCAGAAGTCCACAATTATAACATTAATCATGGAGTTTTCATACTTCAAATCCACCTAGGCCTGTGGTAAATTCTCACGCTAGATTCAGAACCATGTGTTTAGAGGATCATCAATATTCACTAACACCTTGACCCGCAAGAAATTAAACATGTTAACAGAACATCGTCAACCACTGCGTTTTCAACTGCAAGGCTTCTCCTATTTTACTCCCAATAAGTACTCCAATTCTTACGTAGAGCTTCTCCATTGGCAAACCATGAATCTGCACCCAGAAAAAGAAAATACAAAATGGGCCTCATGGATAGCCAAATCTGAAACCCACCTTTGAAGGCTTTGAATACTGTCCAATGCCCAAGGAATCTTAATGGGATAAAAGCAATGGCATCTTGTGATCCCCCATGGGAGTATACATTTGGAGCATATTTACTCTTCGAGCAAGAGACTAGTGGAAGACAGTATAGTTATAAAGTATCCTCAAAGTTCTCACTAGTAACTATTACATGCTTTTACCGTTGAAAAGTTCAAGAGATGGAATGGAACAATGGCGAAGGAATGGAGATGCAAATAGATCTTTAGTGGGAAAGATTATAGCAGATAAAGTTACTGACAGAAACACAACAAACACTGATATTAAAACGATGAAATGAACGTTTTATTTACTCTGGACATTTTTATAATTAAAAAAATATATAACAATAAAAAAATAAAAAAAATGAATGAATAAGAATATATTTAAAATAGATCTTACAAGCTTTAAATTGTTACTTTTATTTCAAAAATAAAATAAAAGGTTATAAAAATGAAAAAAAATAGTTTTAATCTTTATTTTAATATTATAATTTTAATAAAAATAAAAAAATATTAATTAATTAAACATAAAAAAGGTAGATATTTTTAGTTTTGCTATTTTCCTCTTTTTCTCCTCCTTTTCTTATTTTCATTTTGCCATTCAAAATATGAAACCAAACAAAAAAAAACAATTAAAACAATGGATCAGACCCCATTTTTGGAGAGCAGCGCGCGAGAGGGACGGAGTAGAGAGCCTGTGCCAGAGAGTGAAGCGCCAGCGTGAACGTCCGTCGCATCTCTGGCCGACGCCACAGCTGCCGGAGGAATTCGCCGCCGCCGCGCTGTTGAATGTCTGTGGTCGGTGCTGTAGAACGCGCTGCTCGCATTTCTCCTTCTCTCCGTGGTTTGCTCTCGATTTGGCCGATGTAAGGTTCATACCATCTCCTTTGTTATTGTTTTTCTCCTCTTCTGGTTTGATTGGTGGCTGTTACTGGACTATTACCCCCATTGTGCCGAGACGTCTCCCCTCTTCTTCATCCTCCCCTTTTGTCGTTCTGTTTTTGCATTTCTGCTTTGATTGGTGGTTTCTGGTTTGGGTTGCTTGCTTTGGTAGTTCTGTTTTGCATTCATAGTGGCTGACTTTTTTATCTTGTTTAGCATGTAAAACTGCCGTTGAAATAGCCAGACATCTTCCCCTTTATTTTCTCTTATTTTAGCATGTAAAAATGTTGTTAAAAGAAGCCAATGATGGTTTGAAGTGCTTGTTTCTGTTCTGACCCGTATTTTGGCTTACAAGCATGTTGCTGGGTGTTTTAGGTTGATTATAAATGTTGGATGCTCTTTAGGCTTAGATGTTTTGAGAAAATGCTAGATGTCATAGTTTTGGTTCTGCTCCTTTTTTTGGCTTATAAACAGGTCACTGAGGATTTAGGTATGGATTAGAGACACGGGACGTTGTTGTCTTCGGTTATTATTCTTTCTTTATTTTAGTTGTCCGTATGTTATTGAATGTTTAAGTGTTGTCTAGGATGTAGGTGTTGTTTTTATGTTATCCATTTTATTTTGAGTATGTTTTTGCCTCGTAAAGTGCATGTTTAGAGTCAAAATATGTGTGAGTGTCTGTAAAGGCTGTCCATTTGATTTTTGAACATGTTTTGCCTCTTAAAGTGCTAGTTGGGAGTTATAAGCATGTGAAAAAATACATAAATGCTGTTCACCTTGCTTTTGGGTATGTTTTTGCCTCTCAAAGTGCTAGTTTGGAGTTATAAGCGTGTGAAAAAATATATGAATTCTGTTCACCTTGCTTTTATGTGTGTTATTACATTTCAAAGTGTTTATTTAGAGTTGTAAGCATGCGGTAAAGTATGTAAATGCTGTCCATATGTTTTTCAGGTATGTTTTGCATGTTTTAGTGTTTGTTTAAGAATTGTAAACATGTGGAAAAGTGTGTAAATGCTGTCCATATGTTTTTGGGTATGTTTTAGTGCTTGTTTAAGAGTTGTAGGCATGTGGGAAAGCATGTAAATGCTGTCCACTTGTTTTTGTGTATGTTTTGCATGTTTTAGTGTTTTTTTAGAGCCCAAAATATGTGGGAAAGTAAGTAAATGCTGTCCATATGATTTATGGGTATATTTTGCATGTTTTAGTGTTTGTTTAAGAGTTGTAAACATGTGGCAAAGTATGTAAATGCTGTCCATACGTTTTGGGTATGTTTTACATGTTTTAGTGCTTGTTTAAGAGTTGTAAACGTGTGGAAAAATATGTAAATGCTTTCCTTTTTGTTTTTTGGGTATGTTTTGCATGTTTTAGTATTTTTTTAGAGTCCAATTGTGTAGGAAAATATGTAAGTGCTGTCCACTTGATTTTTTGGGCATGCCGAAGTGTTTGTTTAGAGTCAAATAAGCTTGTGAAATATGTAAGTTCTGTCCATGTTTCTTTGAATATGTTTGTGCATCTTAGAGGGTATGTTTAGGGTCATTAAGTGAGTAGGAAAATATGCAAGTGCTGCTGCTGCCCACTTGATTTTTAGGCATGTTTTGCATTTCAAAGTGCTTGTTTAGGGTCTTAAAATACTTGAAAAATATGCTTTCCACAAATTCTGTTGAGCATGTATTAAAGTACGTATTAAAGTGTTTCTCATATCAAAAATCCCAAAAAAATTCAAAAATAAAAAATGAAGAAAGTAAGAACATGGTGCTGATGTGAATTTACAAACTAAAACACACTAACTAACCTTTTCCTTTGTTTTGTTTGCCCTAGGCACTTATCCTCGGTCAAGTCCGCCGTGTAAATATTTTTATTTACTCTTCTTATTTGAGTTATCTTAGTATCAACTTCCAAGTATGAAAATAGTTATTATATAATTTTGGACATGGTTGAATTTTTTTTCCATTATTTCTCATCTTCATTCTTTATTTTGGCGTATTCCATATTCCTCAATTCTTTAATACTTGCGGCAAATGAAATGATCAAACTTTTGGGTGCCTAATCTAGTAATCTGAAATTGAAAGTCATATTTGAATAATACTCCCAGGTCCAAGAAATTGAAGAAGTCATCTACTGATACTGGTAGATCACTAGATCCTGTGACTGTATCTGAAATTAGATGGTTACACTGATAGGAGATGAAGGGCTACCTGCGTGGGTGACCCAACAATTTAATGCAATGCCAAGCTTTTTTTGGGTAAATTGGATGCTGAACATTTTGGTTTCATGAACTTGACTTACCAATAAGGAAACAGAAAAAAAAAAAAAAAAATGCTGTGGATTGCTTAGTATTGAAAACAGGACGAAATTTTTCTATTTCTTGGCAGTTGTGGTGGTTGTGGTAAATTTGCTATACTGCTTGTGTGCTGTGGCCACTTTGGAGTGATGACGGCAACTTTTGGTAGCCTTGATGGGGATTGCGTGAGTTTATAGATAATATGATGGGAATAGAGCTAGTGGATTTAAGTTTCCAATGTAGTAGTTTTGGTTTATTCTGGTTCTTTTAGCTCTTCTTCAGAAACACCTCCTAATATATGGGCATAGATGTGTTATTGTGGCCAACCAAGAAATTTATGAAGATACACCAAAACACCATTCTCTCTCTATTAGAGAAATGCAAAAATATGAGCGGGTTGAAAAGGTTGCATGGGGTAATGGTTACAACATCAATTATTAGAAGTATTATCCCCCTAAGCAAGCTTATTGACTTCTGTGTAGATTCAGAGTCCGGGGACATGAGTTACGCAGACTTATTGTTTCACCAAATTGAGGTCCCTAGTGTTTACATTTGGAACTCCATGATAAGAGGTTATGCTAATAGTTCCAATCCAAGGACGTCTATACTTCTCTATAGACATATGATACAAAGTGGATATTCACCTGATCATTTTACCTTCCCCTTTGTGCTCAAAGCAAGTTCGGTGCTTGTTGATCAAAATAATGGAAAATGCATTCATAATTGCCTAGTGAAATCTGGGTTTGAAGCAAATGCCTATGCAGCTACTGGTTTACTCAATATGTATGTGTCATGTGGAGATATGAAATCAGGGTTGAAAGTGTTTGATATTATTCCAAAGTCAAATGTGGTTGCTTGGACTTGTTTGATTTCTGGGTATGTTAATAATAATCAGGCTTGTGCAGCTTTGCAGGTGTTTAAAGACATGGACCAATGGAGAGTAAAGCCTAATGAAATCACCATGGTGAATGTTTTGATTGCTTGTGCTCGTAGTAGAGACATTGATACTGGGCAATGGGTCCATGATCGGATTTGTAAGGCTGGCTATGATCCCTTTATGTCAATGTCTAGCAGTAATATAATTCTTGCAACTGCCATGCTTGAAATGTATGCCAAGTGTGGTAGCTTGAGGACTGCAAGAGATCTGTTCAATAAAATGCCTCACAAAAATATTGTTGCTTGGAACAGTATGATTAATGCGTACAATCAGTACCAGAGGTATGGAGAGGCACTAAATCTCTTCTTTGCTATGTGGACTACTGGATTTAATCCTGATAAGGCTACCTTTTTGAGTGTCCTAAGTGTTTGTGCCCATCTTTGTGCTCTAGCACTGGGACAAACTGTTCATGCTTATCTGTTGAAAAGCAGCATAGGAACAGACATTGACATTGCTACTGCTCTCCTAAACATGTATGCCAAAACTGGAGAATTAAGAAGTGCAAAAAAGATTTTTAATACATTGCAAAAGAAAGATGTGGTGGTTTGGACTAGCATGATTAATGGCTTAGCCATGCACGGTCATGGAAATGAAGCATTGAGAATCTTTCAGAGAATGCAAGAGGATAGTACACTAGTCCCTGACCATATCACTTATATTGGAGTTCTATTCGCATGTAGCCATTTTGGATTGATTGAAGAGGCTCAAAAACATTTTAATTCAATGACAAAGATTTATGGTATAGTGCCAGAAAGAGAGCATTATGGTTGCATGGTTGATCTTTTGAGTCGGGCGGGTCGCTTTAGAGAGGTAGAAAGGTTAATTGAGACAATGTCAATACGACCAAATCTTGCCATATGGGGTTCTCTTTTAAATGGCTGCCACATTCATGAAAATTTCTCTGTTGCTAATCGAGTGAAAATACACCTAACAGAGATGGAACCTGGTCAAAGCGGGGTTCATATTCTTCTATCTAATATATATGCTAGAGCTGGTAGATGGGAAGAGGTAAATTTGACTAGAGAAGTGATGAAACATAAAAAGATTACAAAGACAATTGGGCATAGTTCAGTTGAAATGAAGCTGCTAACTTCATGACCATGGTAGTGTGCGTTCAGTTAGTGTCCTCAAATCTGTATGTATATTGTAGCATCATGGCAGGAACTTACTAGTTACATCTTTTTATCTCATGTACTATGCCAGTGTGCAAGCCTTCAAGGTATCAAAATGAAAGAGCAAAATGGCACTTGTTTAGCTCAAGGTTTTTCAACCATCAAGTGATTTACAGCTTATTCTCCGTTCAGCGAATGTTCTTCATGTTCTTCCAGGGTATTCAACTCTTCTTTCATAGATTGGGAACAGAATAAGCACCAGTAGCGTATTGAATTAGATGAGCTACATGAGCAGAGCAATCTTATCTCCTAGTTCTCTTATTCTGTATTATTTAGACTATACATTAAAGAAAGGAACTGTCACTTTAATTAGTCTATTGTTGATTGGAAAAGATTTAGGCAACTGTAGGTGGTAAGGGTGTGCATGTTTGATCAGAAAATAGACAAAATGAAAATATTCTTGTTATATTTGGAATAACAAATACGTAGAACAGAAAATAGGCAAATTGGAGGCTTCACTCCCTTGGACCTTCAGTAATGGTGAAGTTCTGAACTCTGATAACGTAGAGGCTCTACTGACCACTGGGCAGATTCTTCCCTCCTTCAGCAATGGATACGTTGAAAGCACCATAGAAATCAGAGGCTAAGCAAGTATTTCTCTAGCTCAATCCCTAATGTGGTATGCCTCTTCACGAAATATTTTGGTTCAACTGAAAACTGTGTTTTATTGAGTATCTGTATGTGTGTTTTTTTTTAAATGATTTTGATACGCCTGAAATACTTGGGGCTTTTGCACATATCAGTGCTTGCCAGTCTGTGCATGTGTACAAATAATATTTTATTAGTACTCGTGGTTATGTATATATATTTGCTTTTGAATTATATATCAGTGTGGTTAATAAAATATGTTTAATCAGTTGGGCGTGATTTACATTCCCAAATTTTGACTCTTCCTAGAACCTCTCTCACTGCAGTGTATTTAAGACTATCCTAACTAGTGTTTATATTTACAATGAGTTCGGATCATTGATACTATTGGCTTTTTTTGGGTCTGTGTTGACTTTGGTACTGTTCTTGCTGTGTTATGTATTATCCCTGGGTTTTAATGGCTAGCAACATGGATGAAATTGAGAGTAAATTTGAGAGGATGAGAGCCAAAGGAAGACATTCTTACTGAGGTGATGGAATTGTTTCATTCGTGATATCTAGGCTGTGATTGTCACTTTATTATAAATTGGTGTTCGATTTCACTGGGTTGATAATGAGGGTTTCCTTCTTGTTCTAATTTCTAAGAAAGTAAATTGAGAATCTTACAATGCAACCTATTAAATGTCATGGAATCATCTTTCAGCTCTAACTTCGTAAATTATGCAACATGAGGGAAACTGAAGTGCCTTGAAATGGAAGGCAACTTTATATAAAGGATCAAGTGGCTTCTTGATGACATAACTAAGTGCTCTCAAGTCTTCAGGCTAATAGCAGTAATGGTAATGGTTCTTTAATGACACTGATGTATTTGATATACCTGCAAAATGGTTACCTGGTAAACCAACTCTTATAGGCTCAAAATTTTGATGAGGCATTTCAATTGGTGATGGCTAAAATTAGATGCTGTACTGGTTTTACAATACAGTTTGATTTTTTTCAACAGCTTGATCTCATTAACGGTTGTTCTTTTGTAATCCCCGTTTGCTCCTTTCTATAGTTGTGCTTATGTTCTTTTTCCTCATCATGGCAGGGGAATTGGACCTCTACTTGGTTTCTTGGTCTCTTATTTTCTTTTGGTGGTGGTGGTAAAATTACACAAACGTTTTAATAAAGGATATTTGTCTAGTTGTCATGCAAATAGGCTAAATACTAAAGAGGAGGATCTTAATTATAGTTTTTGTCAGAGAATCTAAGAGTTTGAAATAACACAGACATTAAACAGAATGAATAATGATAAAATAATAAGACCTGATAATATAACTATTGAGATGTGGAAAAAGGAGGAAATTGGTTAAGAAAGTTGTTTAATATAATATTGAAAACAAGATGTCAGATGAATGAAAAAAAAAGTATTTTAATCTTAATATATAAGAATAAGGGTGACATAAAAAATTGTGTAAATTAGAAAGGCATCAAATTTATGAGTCATATTATAAAGTTATAGGAGAAAGTTATTAAGCGGAGATTAAGGTTAGACTTACAAATTACAAAGAATTAATTCGATTTTATGTTAGGAAAGTTAATCATGGAAGTGATATATTTATTAAAGAATTGATAGAGAGATATTAGAGATCTTACAAGGATTTATATATGATCTTCATCAATTTAAAAAAAAAAAAAAAACCTATGATAAAGTATCTAAAAAGAAAGGAGTTTGAGTAGCTTATATTCGAGCAATCAAAGACATGTATGATGGGGTCATAACTTATGTGAGAATATAAGATAGAGTCACGAAAGATTTTCTTATAACCATAAGATTATATCAGAGTTTAGTTTTGAGCCCTAATTTTTTTTAACTTGGTATTGGACGTGTTTATTGAAAATATCCAAAAAGTAATACCACGATGTATGTTTTTTTATTGATGATATAATGCTTATAAGAGATTTTGTTAAAGAAGTAAATGAAAAATTAAAAAGGTGAAAGTAAGCTTTAGAAACATGCAAGTTTCATATAGGTCGTAGCAAAATAGAATATATGAAATGTAATTTAAATGAAAGAGACATTAATTTTAAGGCAGAGGTGAAACTTTAAAATTATCTCATACAAAAAGTCATAAGTTTTAAGTATTTGAAAACGATAATACAAAATAATAGATAAATAGACGACAAATCATAGAATTTAAATTGAGTGGATGAAATGGAAAAAAGTTTTAGGTATTATTTGTGATAAAAAAAATATCATTCAAGTTTAACGAAAAATTTTATCGTATAGTTATAAGACTTGCATTATTGTATGATACTGAATATTAAGCAATAAAATGTTTACATAAGTAAAAATTTAATATTGCAAAACTAAAAATGTTGTGTTGAATAAGTAATTATATTAGAAAAAATAAGATTAGAAATAAGTATATTGGAGAAATAGTCAATGTAGCACATATCATAGATAAATTAGTAAAAACGTGTCTTAAATAATTTGGTCATATATAGATGAGATTATTAAAAATTTTTGTATGTAAAATTGATCAGATAAAAAATAGTTTAATAATTAAAAATTAAAAAAAAATTATTATAATAAATTTAAGTATTAATAAATTAATTATAAAAATATCATACGTTACCTTCACTTGATTCATATAATTAAAAAAAAAAAAAAAAAACTTGGTCTGGTGGTCAAGGTAAAATTGCAACGGCCGTTTTGAGTTTTTGAGTGGAGATAGAACGTATCCATAGTCTTGATAGAGATGATTCTCACAAACTGATCGTGTGAAGGGAAAAAAGGTCGTGGATCTGTTGATGCTGGACTTCTGTGGCTGTAAAATTATCCTGCAGAAAATGCTATGATATGAAGGAGAAGATTTCTATATAATTAATTATTATGGTGATGTATATTGTGTTCCTGAGGCAAATACGATGGTGAAATTGGTCATCAGAAGTAGTGACTTTTGCCTACCACAGAAGCTGCTTTCTGGTGACTTATAGCATGGGCTATATATATTGGGAAAAAAAAAATCTCGTTTTAAGTTTTACCTGCAAATATGTTTGACTTGAGGAATCTCCTACTGTAGTAGGATTTGGTTCAAAATGAAGTTTTCTAACTTGAAATTTGAAAAAAAAAAATCAATAATAAAATTAATAATTTTTAATATCTCAATTTTATCAATCAATTTCTTAAATCATATATACATTTTTTATTATTTATTAATTTGAACTATATATATATATTATTTATTTCATTCAATAATTAACACATAACAAATTGAAATATATTTATATGGATTATTAGTTTATTACTCATATAAATCGGCCATATATAAAAAATTTGGAGTGGTTACTTATATGGCTTTGTAGGAAATTAAAGTGATTCACATCGATCCTCTAACTGGTACGATTTGAGAAAATTTTAAAGTTCTTTATAAAATAAAGTTTTAAAAATAAAAAATACAAAAAAATTTAAGAGAGATAAAATTATAATACTTTATAAATTTCACCTTTCGTTCATATTTTAAAATATTCAAATCTGTCATCGCTTATGAAGTGATCCCTCTACATTTTTGTTGTAAATGAGTTAAATTAAATTAAATTTTAATTAAATTGAATTTATTTATTTAAAATAAAACAAGTTTAAATAATGTTATAAATAAAATATATATTTTGTAAATAATTCAAGATTAATTTAAATAAAAAATTATTAATTTTTATATAATATATATATACACACATGTAAATAAATTATATAATATTTTTTAATTATATATAAATTTTTGTATTCATTTAATATTTTTATATAAAATATATATAATTGTAATATATATTATTTAAAATTTAAAAATTTAATATATATTATATAAAATAATATTTTATTATTAATTCAATTATTCATAAATTAAACGAGATAAATATTTAATATTTAATTCAATTTATTTAATTAAATAAATTTAATATATTAAATAAATTTATTTATTAAATAAACTGAATATAACTAAAAATTTTGATAAATTAAATCTAGATAATTCACCAACATGTCAATTTATTTATATGTCTATTTGTCCCACAATCTTTGTCTTGACCTGCATTATTTGCCATCAAGTATAGTGTATTAGGTTATAATATCTTTCCACATTTATGATACTAATAGACATAATGTTTTATATTTTTATTATAAAATTTTTAATTAAAATAACATATATAAAAAATTATAAAAATAAATTATATAATTTTACATATATAAATTTTATTAAAAATTTGATTGCAAAAATAAATAAAAATTACATTTAAGTTTTTTCTTTTATAATATATGTATAAAGTAAAAAAAAATTGAGTTTTATTTGAATATCTTTTAAATTTAATAAAGTATAAATTTAGCTAATTGTATGGAAAATAAAATTCAAGATTCCCCCATGTGATCAAATTTGAATGCAATTAATATATAAAAATAATAAACTAATGTTTGTCATAATTTTTAAATTAAATTATTCTTGTGGTTTTATACTTTCAATTAATTTTTAATTAAATTTTTAAAATTTAAAAATTTATAATAAGGGTATTACCTATTTTAAATTTTTTAATTTAGTCTCTGTTATTAATTAATCTAGATTTTCTCCCGCACTGCACAATGCACGATGTGCATTAGAAGAGAAAAAAAGTAAGAAAAAGATTAAGGCCCATCTTTTATTTTTTTAATTTTTATTTTTCATAAATTAACATTATCAATTTCTTGATCTAAATCTATATATGTGTGTGATGTGGGACCCGAACCCATACAAAAACATTCTATCATTTGTTTCGTGTTACTTTCATCACCATATATAATTGTGTGTCACAAATAATTAAATCAATTGCTAATACATTTTCAAACGCAATGATAAAACACCTATCCACTTCCTACTAGCTAGATAGTGCTATGTGAGGTTGACTTGGCTAAGATAGGGTAGAAGATTATAGCCATGTACTCCAACTAGGATCTTAGCAATTTTATTTTTGTAGACTCAAAATTTTTTAATACACAAATTTGAATTAGTTCAGAGATTAAATTCTGACTTATTTATATAAAAAAAATTTATAAAAAAATATAATTATATTTATAAATTTTAAATATATAATTAATATAAAGTTTTAATAAATTTATTTTTATAAAATTATTAAATATAATAATTTATAAATTTATATTAAAGTTAAAATAATTTTATTAATAAATTAAAATATATATTATTATTTAAATATATATAAAATATAAAAATAATTTTTTAATAATTTTTATAAAACTTGTCTAAATCTAAATCGTCTACTCTCGTTAGACCTAAAGTTAAATTTATTTTTTTAATACTCATACTCAAATTATTTGACAAATAAATTTTATAAATATTAATAATATAAATATTTTAATCATCTTTAATAATGTGTTTGTATTTTTTATATTAAGTCTACATGGACTACTAAATAAAATTTTTTTATTCCTAATAAAAAAATTTAGGGCTCTTTTGATTAATTAATATTGAAGTATGCGTATAAATATTTTTATCTTTTTATACATGATGATGGCTTAATTTAATAGACCAATAGTGAATGTATGCATTGATAGATCATTCATAAGCATAAATTAAAATTTGGATACATCCATTTAGATTACATTATCAATTCCAACCAATAAAATGCTCTTCACATATATCACCACATGTTGGTAGTGATGTGACAATTTTCTCCATGTGACATTACATATGCATTATTGCTTATAACATTGACTTGATGAAAAGTTGTACTATACTTTTTGAATTGAGATTCACCATTGACGTGATAAAAAGTTTCAGTGATTGAATTATTGGTTTGGTATTATAAAAATTAATTGAACGACAAAATAAATAAATATAAATTAAAATTTTAAATAATAAATTTATTTTTTATTATTTTAAAATAATATGCATATAAATATTAAGGTATGAGTGTAATATTTTTTAAGTTATAAGATTATAATTAATTAAATACTCTATAAATAAATATCACATCACGTTAGCAGTGAGGTGTCAGACATTTTCTCCACGTGTTACCATGCATTCTTGGGTCTTATTATATTATGGAAAGAAAGACGTGTCCTCCTCTCAACCATTCAAGAGCGATTCAATTCTTATGAATATATGTAAGGTGTGGGGCTATCATTACTTCAAGGCAATGGTGCATTATATTATATATAGGAGAAAGAAATGCAAGAGAATTCATGTACATAATACATATCACTATATCAATAGTGTACTGTGATATGGAAGTGTTAAAAAAATATTATTGAGTTTTATTTTATTAGTTTTATCAGTGAATAATATTTATTTATTTAAATTTAATAATTATTTAAATTTTAAAAGTAATTTTTTAATATTAATAAAAAAAAATTTTATCATAATAAAAAAAGAGTCTGTATCAAAAAAATAAATAATTTTTTATCTTAAGATAATGTGACTTCTCTTTTTAAAAAGACGTAAATTATCTCCCTTAAAAAAAAGTAATAACTCTTCGAGAGTGGGATAATTCATCTCTTAAAAAAAAAAAGTAACGACTCCCCTTTTTAATAGAAGATAATGACCTATTTTTTTAAAAGGAAGCAATGATTCTAAAAAGAGGTGATTCCTAATAAATACTTCTATATAAAAAGAAATAATGTTTTTTAATCTATTTTAACTATGTGATTTTATAATTTAATACAAAAAATTTTATCTTAAATTCTCTAATATCACATAATCTTTACTATTTAATTTTAGTATAATTTATAGTAATAAATCTCTCATTAAATAAAATAATTCAAGATACTTAATAAATCTATCTTTTAAAAAATAAATTAAAAAAATTTACTCTTCCTCAGTTGCTAACTTTCAAATGTATTGTAAGTTCCACTATTTATAATAAAGGGTACGATTAGTCAATTATTATTAAATACACCGCACATCCTGATCAATTAAGTAATGGATTGTTATTAAGAAAGTGAAAGATTATGAATAGTTATATATGCATGATCAGTTTTAATTATTTAAGATATGTCTAGTGGGATAAGTTGTGAAGTAGTTAAAGCTAAGACAATAACATCTAAAATATGAGGATGAGGATTAAACGATCTTACATGTCTTACAATCATGTTAAATACAGAGGAGTTACACTTTAATCCTATAAAACTGTTTCCTAAAATTATTTTTAAAAGAAGATAAAAATCGCTCATTTAAATATTTTTAATCCTTTTTAAATTAGACATCATAAATATTATTTAAAGAAGAGTAAAATATGTTAGTTTACTACTTTCAATATTAAAAAACCATTTGAAATCAACTTCAAGCAATGATGATTAAGAACACAAATGCATGCAACTACCCACTGATAATTGGCTAGCAAGGGAAGCCTTTGCCATCAGTGTATTGTACAAACCCAGAGATGGTTGGATATAGCTTTTAGAAACAGCACAAATTTTCAGTCTTATAATGAATAATATTTTATTATTTAAGCACAACTTTTAAAACACCATCAAATGATGGAGTCAGTATTAATTTATTAAAATATTTAGACTTAATAACACCAATCTGATAAAGATTACAATCAATTAAATACTCCATAAATACATGTCACATCAGGTTGATGGTGAGGTGACACATATTTTCTCCATTTGTCGCCATGAATGCTAGGGTTTTATTATAGGCTACAATATAAAAAATTTTGTAATTTAGACATTTTATAAATAGTCTTTTTATAGTTTAAAATTTGGTAAAAAAATTTTAAAATTTTCAAAATTAAATAATTGATATTTTTTGTTAAATTTTTTTATTTAAATTTTGATAATCAATAGTTACGTTGAATAATTTAACTTTATGTAAATAAAAATATTGACATGACACACTAAGAGTTTTTTTTCTTTTTTCTCTTTCTTCCTCCTCCTTTCTTCTCTCATCTCATCTTTTGTTTTTTTTTGTCACGGTCAGATCTTTCAGAACCCTCTCGTCAGCAATTTTTGTTTACAATTTCCAAAGGTTAATGTTGGTGATTTTCGCTTTTGATTTCTAAAGGCTTTCGTTTGTGACGAGACGTGTCACGGACTTATTTTTTTTTTTGTCTGTGTGGCACTTAGACATTTTTATTTTAGTGACTAAGTTAATCTAAATTTTTTGAAGATAGATTAGACGTAAGTTAAACATAATAAAAAAATAATTAAGTAAGTATGTTAAGTAAGAAAAAAGAAAACTTAAGTATTAAATATTCTTACTTTAAAAAATATTTTACAAGTGTTTGAATTTTTAAAATTTTTAGCATATATATCTTATCTTAATAAATAGTTAAGATCATCTATTTATAATCTTTACACTCTTTAATAGATGGTAAAGATCAATATAATTTTATGATTAATATTTTATATCTAAAAAATTTTATACAAATTTAGAATAAACTATTTTTGATAGAATTCTTTATTAGTCTCTAAAATATTTTATAGGCTTCCATAATGTTTCATAGTCTTTCATATTATTCTAGATTTTTTTAAAAAGTCTCAGAACTTTTACAATATTCTAAAACTTTTTAAAATCTTTTAGGGTGTTTTAGAATATTTTAAATTTTTCTAAAATATTTTATTATATTTTAAAACTTTTTAAAAAATTTTAGATCTTTTTATACTTTTCTAAAATTTTTTATCATTATCTCTATTTTTTTTAACATCAAGGTAGCAGGATTGTTAGTCTGTGACAGACATCGGAGGTGACAAAAATCTAGAACAAAATATCCAAGTCGCCTCCTGCTTTTCATCGTGATTTTTGGAGGTCAAAGACCTCAACGAAAATAGCAAATGTTTGCAAAAGCAAGCAACAAAAACGAAAACATTTGCAAAAGCCACAGACGACAAAAATAGCAAACGTTTGGGAAAGTCAGAGGCGAACGTTCAAAATGTCTAATTGCGATTTTTGGCACCATTTTAGATAACTTATTAAACTAATTTCAACACAAATACATCAAATAGGTATGTCACATTGGTCGTGAAAACTACGGCGAAATCAAAGCTACCTTTGTTTGAAACTCCACGCAACCAGTTTTACAGTAATTTTTTTTCTTGCTCCAAAATGATATCATATTACCCTTCAAATTTCATACATATACTTTATCAAAACGTTGTCATTTTGTTTACTTGAAATGACATTATTTTAAAGGTTAAAACGATGCATCGCAAGAGAGGCTGTCCAAAACGATGCAATTTTAAAGGTTAAAATAATACATTTTGTCAAGTTTGATTTATCTCTCTCCTCTAGCCGGATTGCATGATCCAACTCGAATCGAACCAATGCAAGAAACCTACTGTTTACAAATAATTTTTGACATCTTTAGTAACCTTTTTAACAGCAATTTTATCATAATTTCAATGAAAAACTTTTTCATGATTTTAAAATTACAAAAATAGTTCAAAAATAAAAAAATTCAAATCAGCAAAATTTTTGAAAATTTTTTCAGTCGCTATCACCATTTACAGACCTTCTCTTGCGATTTTCATTTGCCATTGCCTTCTCTTGTGATTTTCAGCTGTGCACGTCGTTTGACATCAAGCAATCCATCTGTGACCGTTCGTTTGTTTATCAACAAAGGATGAGATAACTGGCCAGTGGAAAGAGAGAAAGAGAGAAGAGAAAAAGAAAAAGAAAATAAAAAGATTAAAATATCCTTTATACTATATCAATATTTTTGTCTAGTAGAGTCAAATCATCTCACAAATTTATGATAAAAAATTTAATAAAAAATATTAATTACTTGATTTTAAAAATTTAAAAATATTTTCTGTCAAATTTTAAATTACAAAAGAGTTATTTACAAAAACGTCCAAATAGTATTCTGCACATTTTAGCGTTTCTTATATATATCAGACATAGAGACGTACGTGTCCTCCTCTAAACCATTCAAGAGCGATTCAAATCTTATCAATCACTGATACGTTCGGTGTGTGGCTATCATTACTTCATGCATGGTGTATTATATTATTATTATTATTATTCTATATATAAGAGAAAGAAGTTCAAGAGAATTCACATACATAATACATATCAATATATCAATGGAGTACTGTGATCTCTAAGCGTAACAAAGAAACACCATGAAGCCTGGAATGTTGCTCAAAACATCAGTACTGTCCTCCTTCTGCTCCTTCCTCTTCTTGTTCATAGCAAGCCTACCAGCATTAGCCTCAGCACGTGGTGAAGTGCTTGACATTGAAGGCAACCCTGTCGTTGCAGGTTCCGAATACTACGTCATTTCAGCTATAACCGGAGCAGTTGATGGTGGGCTTAAACTTGATACCTTTGGGCATGGTAGGTGCCCAGTGAACGTAATCCAAGACCCTTCTGATCTCAACTATGGTATGCCACTAAACTTCAGTGTTAGTGGTGGTGGAAGCGATGGGCGAGAGTCTGTGTTCACAGGAAGGCAAGTGGGACTTTCATTTGCAGAAAAGCCTGACTGTGTAAATTCATCACAGTGGATAGGTTATAGGGATTTGGATGGGTCATGGGTAGGCATTGGAGGCTCACAAGATCATCCATGCTCAAGGTTGATAGATGGCAATTTTATGATTCAGAGACAAGACTATGGATTTGGGTACAACATCAAGTTTTGTCCTGAAGATTCTTACCATCGACATTGTTCTAATGTTGGAATTGAGTACGAGGATGGATCAAGACGTGTGAGTTTGGGTGTTAATAATCCCTACCCAATTGTCTTCCTTAAAGTTGATTCTGATCGTGCTAAATCCTTTGATTATATCAAGCAAGTCCTAGCTCGTGAGAAGAGTATATAACTCTTGATTAATAGAACTACACTAGCTATAGCTAGTGACAATGTCTATGACAATATAAGTGCTTCCCTTTTGTGTTGTTGCTTGCTTTTTTAGCTCGTTCATGAAATAAAGTAGAAGGGAATCGTGTTGGTATTGTACTAAGCTTTAAATAAAGAATGAATGACTTTTTAGTTGTTGTAAGATCCTTTCAATTTTTCTTGTCTTTGAATTCTCGGTACCTGAATAAGAGTAAAATAAAAAAAAATAGAGATTCATAAAAAAAATAGAGACTAGTGTATATAAATTATCTCTCTCCTAAGAATTACTACAAAGAATCTAATCCTCAATTCCTTCTAATTCCAGCTAAATTGACTCAATATTAATTGATCCGATAAAAATTTGAAGAATTTAATATAATTGATTCATTTATATTATATTACTCTAAATGGTAATTAAATTAAATGGATTAAAGTAATAATTTTTTTATATATCATATATTAATTATAAATATAAAATAGGTTAACCATAAATAATTTTATTTTGGAATTATTTTTAAAATTTTCTTGAATTAATCTAAATGTAAGTTTTATTGTTGAAAATTTATATTTTATGGTTGAAATTAAGAAAATACCTATTTTAAAAACTAATTATTCAATCTAATCCAATCAAATTTGATCCAGTTGAAATTTAAAAGAAAAAAAAAAGATTGAATGAATTAAACGAATTTTTTTAGCCATATTAGATTAATTCACATGAACAAATATACTAAACCAAATTGATATTTCAAAGTGATAAACATTCTATTTTCTTTAATAATATTTTATGTATAAAAAAATTTTTGTGAAGAAAATTTTACTTTTATTATAAAAATTTAAGTTAAATTAATTTGAGCTAGTAAATTTTTAAATACTTATTTGGATAAAAAAGAAAACTAAATTAAAGTGATAAAGAACCTGCATGGTGATGATGAGTGGTGTTAAGATACGTTGTTTCTATGTGGCAATATTCTGTCCAATCCCAATAAGAACTTTAATTTACGATCCAATCCATTCCCTATTTAAATATGGGACCCATATATCAAGAAAGAAATTTTAAAGACATATGCAATATGAAAACTTATTTATTTAAAACCATTTCATATATATATATATATGTATAATAAAATAAATAAATATCTCATACCTCAAACCACAAAATTGATTGAAAAAAATACCCAAATACGGATTATATTAATTTATTTGTACCCATATACATAATAAGGACTCATACATGACGATCGTCTCTGACTTCCCTAGTTGAATTAATGTCTAGTTATATATGATAAAATAAAGCACTGATATATATCCATACCAACCAATTAAATGGTCCATACTCCATAAATGGAGACTTCACACATTTCCTCTAATCTCTATGTGGCGGTTTGCATTCATGCAAAGTCACCGTCACTGTAATATTTCAAAGCGGATGAAGTGAAGTTTAGGTATTAAAATTATAATTAAATTATAGTTTCAGAAAATTAATTACGTGTAAATTTTTTTTTTCAAATAAAAATTTCTCATATATTACATTATTGACTTAGTGTAGTTGTTAATTTATTTTTTTCAAATTATTTTTGAATTAAAAAAATTTATATTTGATTTCATATAAAAAGATATCAGTCAAAACTATAAATAATTAAAATACTCATACTCTTAAACTGTTGCTTGAAATAAAAAAAATACTCATATTTTATAGACACTTTTAAATTTTAATTGGGCTCAAGTTTAAATATTAAAAAAAGTCTCAATTCACGTATGAATATTTTTTGAGTGAAGGAGATTAGTATATACTCAGATTCAAATATAAATTTACATAAATTATTTAATAATTATTTTTATATTATAAATATATATAATTATATTATATTATTTACATCAATTTCTTCAATAAAATGGATTTTAAAATATAAAAAAAAGGGCAAACTAAAGTCTCGTGCATGTTAGTATATATATCAGTAATATTACATCACATGTGAGACACAATCATGTATAGAAGAGTGTATAGGCATTGCAAATTATTAACCAAATGCTTTTTTAATTTTTCTTGAAGAGCCAGCCAAACATACAGAGATCGTATACATAACTATGGATTTTGGGTTTTTTATTTTATTTTTTAAGAATTTATGACTGGAAAAAAAAAACCAAATATCTAACATATACAATACTGTAGATATCTAAACTCCATAGCTACAAATTCTTGGGGTAAATACTTTGGCACCTTTCGGTTAAAAAATATATTAAGTAACATCAATCTCTTGATTACAATTAATATCTCAATAATGCACATGTATGATGTATATATATCTATACCATCCAATTAATTATTATATTAATATAAGCCCATCATGTTGGCGGTGAGGTGACACATTTTCTCCCTGTGGCATGCATGCATGATTGCAAGATTCTTAATTTTTTGTTATATGTTGTAATGAAGAGTGAAGACGTGTCCTCAATTCAATCAATCAAGAGCGATTCACGTGATAAGTCAGAGAGAGAGGATCCTCGGCAGTCTCAATTGTCCGCCGTTCTCGGCACTTCAAGCAATTTGAATCATTCGATAAATCTTTCGATTTACATTATGTCATGTGTTAATTTTAATTTAAGTATTACAAAAGAAAAAATTGAACAAAACATTGGTATTGTTGTTGCATTTTTTTTTGTGTGCATTTAAAACTTTCATTATTGCGAGTGAGAAGATTCGTTGTTACAATTGGGAGAAATTTTTCATTGCTGCATTTTTTGCTGAGACATTGTGGTTCATATATTTTTGCATCTTTTTATTTTACTGTTGTGGTTCCTGCATAAAGACGTTTAAAATGTATCTTCTAAAGTAAAAAGAGAATATTATATTTATGTTTAAGAAATGATATTTATCTTTTATTTAAGTCCCTATAGAATATATTTTTTAATACAAATTATATTTGCATTTTAGTTTAATCTCTAATCATGTAATTATTTTAAAATTTTTATTAAAAAATAAAATAAATAGATAAATATATGATGCATTAATTATATATAGATGAATTACTGTTTAAAATCAATTTCATTCAAGGTATATATATATATATATTACATAATAAAAAATAGAGTTATTAAACAAAGATAAAAATAAAGTAACTATAATTAAAAAAATAAAATTACTTTATTTTTTCATTTCTACTATCTATGCATTTTTTGCTGGCTGTGAGTAATTCATATATATATAATAAAAAATAGTTATTGAAAAAAGACAAAAATAAAGTAATTATAATTAAAAAAAATAGAATTACTTTATTTTTTTCATTTCTAACTATAATAATATATATATTATAATTAAAAATAGAAATTCATCTACATACAATTACTGCATTATATATTTATCTATTTATTTTATTTTATAATAAAAATGTCAAAATAATTACATGATTAGAGATTAAACTAAAATGCAAATATAATTTGTATTAAAAAATATATTCTATAGGGACTTAAATGAAAGATAAATATTATTTCTTAAACATAAATATAATATTCTCTTTTTGCTTTAGAGGATACATTTTAAACGCCTTCATGCAGGAACCACAACAGTAAAATGAAAAGATACAAAAATATGTGAACCACAACATCTCAGCAAAAAATGCAGCAATAAAAAATTTCTCCCAATTGCAACAACGAATCTTCCCACTCGCAGCAATGAGGGTTTTAAATGCACACAGAGAAAAAATGCAACAATAGTGCCGACATTTTGTCCAATTTTTTTTTTTGTAATGCTTAAATCAAAATTAACACGGGGCGCAATGTGGACCAAAGGATTTAACGAACGACTCAAATTGCTTGAACTGCCGAGAACAACAGGCAATTGAGACTGCCGAAGATCCTCTTTCTAAGTCAGATGTGTTGCTACATTTCATCGTGCATACCAATTTTTATTAGAAATTATTCTATTAGATGCGCTCGAATATTACATATAAATATATTTCTCTCAACTCTAAACAAAAATTTAAATCTAATTTATTACACAATAAAAATTTATTTTTTAAATTAATTTTAATGTAACTAATACATAAAAATAATAAATTAATATTTTTCATAATTTTTAAATTAAATTATTCTTATAATTTTATAATTTTAATTAATTTTTAGTTAAATTTTTAATGTGTGTGTGTGTGTATATATATATATATATATATATATAGAGAGAGAGAGAGAGAGAGAGAGAGAGAGAGAGAGAAGATTTTGATTATGAAGGTACTTTGGAAAATAAAGCTTTTGGCTCACCATGAGAAGCGGAGATATGAGTCGTATCTTTAAAGATTATATTCAGATTGTTAGATTTGAAAAAATTCCATGAAAAAAGAGATTGGGAATAGAAAATAGAGAGATTCTTATACACATATATATTATTTTATTTTATTTATATATTACTTAATAATATTTAATTAATTTTTATTTTATATTAATCTGGACTCGTATATTATAAAAAATAAATATAATAAAGTAAATATAATTAATTAATATATAAATGAAGTAAAATAAATAAAGGCCAAAAGGAAGAGTAACTAATTGAAAGGGTAAAAAGTTCAGGGAGACAAAGCAAAATGCATGATTCAAGAGAGAGACTAAAAATTTTAATATTATTGTTGTTTATATTTTGATAAGTTAATTAATCTCATTTATAATTTAAAATTGAATTTAATCATAAGTTATCATTAAATTATGTGATTTTTATTAAATGAATTAGATTATATGTCAAAATATGAATAGCATTAATACATCCAAGATGGAGTGATATATGTCTAGTATACTCTAATAACTACTGAAAATGTTAATATTATCAATATTCATATTTTGATAAATAAATGATTTTTGTAAAAAATTTAAGATCTAATTTAATTATAATTTAAAATTAGACTACGTAATTTTTACCAAGAATTAAATTAAATTACATGTCCAAAATATGAATGATAGATAGAAAATTGAGGTGAGACATTTTGTCATATATATTTGATGAAATTACACCAACTTTGAAATTATACTTACTCTCCGTTGGTTTAAAAAATTAGACTTACTTCTCTTTTAGTTTATTTTTTGTTGCAAAATAAAATTATAATTTTATTTATAATATAAACAATACAATAATAAACAAACATTTTTTTATTAGATAAAATTAACTATAAGAATAATAAGTGACGTGAACATGTTCTTGACTCAACATGATATTTTTAATATAACAAAAATATAATCAAGTAATTTTATTATTTTAAAATTAACATACATAATATAAAATATTAAATTTATTAATAAAAAATAAATAAATAAATAATTGTGTAACATTATATTAAATATAATACTAATGTAATTTTTTAAAAACAAAAAATAGTAAGTATAATTTAATTAATTATTATAAATCACTCTATTTTTTCATTTCGAGTAATAGTAGAAGAATATCAGGTCTTAATTTGAATCTTTTACAGTAAAAAAGACATATACAAAATAAAAATTCATAAAAATTTAAAATTAATACACGTACAAAAAGATTATTGTAAAAAATTTAATCCCAAAGATCTGGTACCAAATACAGACATATATGTACAAGGGAAATGAAGGAGATCATTGTTTGGTGGGATTTTGTTTTTTATGGTGGGTTTTGAGAAATGTGCAATCTGCATTATTTTCTGCAGAAGCTAGCACATTAATTCAACTGTCTATATTTCAACACGTGGGGAAAATACAAATCTCATTGTCTGTGAAGTAGGAATTAGGTAAATGTTTTATTGAAGTCAATTATTTCGCTCAACCACTACTTCATATTTATGTGAAATATTTTTTTATTATATATAAATTTTAAAATAATTTAATGATAAAGAAATTTAATCTTTTGAAACATAAAATTTTTCATAACATTATTTTATTATATATCGATGTAAGTGCAGATAAATTTAAAGCTTAAATTTTTATTAAAAAATATTTATATTTAATATTTTTAATAAAATTAAAGATAAAAAATATCATTTTATTTATATATCAATTAATAATTAAAATTTAATTAATTATTTTATTTTATTTATTATGTGAATTCTTTAATTTTAAAAAAATTAGATGATGTGTTCTTACCATTTATCCACCTAATAAATTCAACTTTGGATCTTTATATTTTTTTCTTTGTAATAATTTTATATAGTAAAAAATAAATAAAAAAGATAAGAGTTTAAAAATATTTAATCTAAATAAATTACAAATTATTTTTTTGATTATTTTCTTATTAAAAAAATACATTCAATAAATTCTCTATCTTCAACTTATCCTGAATATCATCGTAATAATTGCGAGACACCTATTTTCCACATGAATTTACCTTGAATGGTTTAAACGAGGACACGTTAATCTTTCTTACAATTACCAGTTCATGATAGCTGCCACACGGAGAAAATTCGAGACGCCACCAGCAACCACAGACATGAATTGACATCTATGTAATTGAAAGCTGAAGCCCTTCTTTATGGACTATTTAATTGATTAGTACGGATCTATATCATCTCTCTAGTATGATTGGCTTCATCAAGAATTTGCATATAATTAAGGATTTAGTTAATCATAATAATAAGAGTAAATTATATTTTTTTTACGGAAGATTTTAAAATTATATTTTTTATGAATAAAAAATTTATAATTTTATTTACTTTGATCAAATTATCTTTATATTTATTATTTATATAATTAAATATATATTTAAATAATATAAATATATATAACTAAAAATAAAATAAATAATAATAAAATATTGTATTTTTAAAAATACATTTTATAATAACTTATACTATTTTTAAAAAATTGATAATGTTATTAAGAATATTTTGATTAAAATGAGTAAAATTATAAATTTTTTAATTTAAAAAAAAGTGTATTTTTACCTCTCTCAAAAAATAAAACAATAATTTATTTTAATAATATTAATATAGCTATGTATTTCTCTATGCATGAATTTATGTCTCTAGAATAAGATATAATATTACTACTAATATATATTCTGATGAAGAGTGTTATTTGAAAGCTTGGATGAGGTTTAGCTATTAAGATTTGGAGGATCAAAATTACAAAGGAGTTATAACTTCTGTTGGCAACTCTGACAATTAAGTTAGTACATTAAAGATGAATAAATCAAGATTCATAAGAGAATTGAAGGTTAGAAGAAAATTAATGGAAAAAAGATTATGGTTATACCTAAAAAAAAAAGTTATGACTTTTATACTTTGGCTAATGGGATATAATATGATAATTTTATATATTTATTTAACATAATATTAAGTATATAATATAAAATAAAAAATTAAAAAAGTTATAATAATTGATAATAATAACTTAATTTAAATTAATAAATTTATAATATTATTTTATTTCAATAATTATAAATATTTTTATATTAAAATTTATTTTAACTTAAAAGTTTATATTATTAAAATATTATAAATTTGTATTATGAAATTTTTATACTTTAAAATATAGTTGTCAAAACACAAGTTGCAAACTAAGTAAGTCGAGTTATTTTGACTTATTGCATGTTAAATGAGTTGACGTATTTAATTCATTAATTTTTTTAAATATAGAAATAAAAAAAATTATAATAAATAAAAATAATACAATACAATACAATATCAATAATATCATATAATTATAAAATCTCAAAGTCAATAATATGATAAAATGTAAATTAAATTATTAAATGAAAATTTTAAACAAACATAATAAAATAGAATTCTTTAAAAATTGATATATGAGTTAACTCATTTTACTATTTGATTTGTTGATTTTTTTAATTATGGTTAATAAGTTCTTTATCTTCATGAATTATAAAAAAAATAAATAAGTTAAATTACAAATTATACAAGATGACCTGTATAACTTCTAAGTTAAGTGAATCAAATCAAAATTATTTTTTATTTGTATACAAATTAAAAAAATAAAAAGTTACATATCAGTTTGGTGAATTAAACTCATTTTAACGACTATTTCTCTAAAAGATGGATTAGATAAAAAAAAAGTACATGTCGGACAGTTTTATAGTGTGTATTCCATTTGATATTTAGACAAATTACTTATAGATAAAGATAAAAAAAATTAAAAATTAACTTTTAAATACATAATTTTAAAAAATATACAATTTCTAATCAAATTTCCATAAATGGCCCTCTACGTACGTACCATTTGATCTAACGTAGAAACTAATTGAGAATAACGACTCAACAAGATTAGAGTCCATCTTTAATGTTCATGTAATATTGAACATTAGATATTATATTTATTAATATTTTAATTTATAAAAATTATTTTTTAATAAAGTTATGATTTATTTTAAATTACATATTAAATAAAAATGTATCATTTATTTATTAACATATAAAAAATAACAATACTATAATTTTTAATAGTATTAAAGTATTAAAAATATTTTTCTGGTAGTAATCTCTTCCACCGTGCAATTCTAGAAGTGAGTAGCTGATCGGAAAATATCTATGTGACAAAACACCTGCCTACTTCCTTCTAGCTAGGTATATAGTGATGTGTAAGGACAATTATGGCTTAAAATATATATAGGTAAGATACTGTATTTAAATTTAAACTTAATTGGCTAGTAAAATTAATCTTTATATTGATATTCCTAGAATTTTGTAATCTCTGGCCCAAACTTGAATTCGTTTTCTTAAAAAAGTTTTAAATAATTATTTTTTAAAATTATGACATATCTATATATAAATTTATAAAAAAAATTATATAAATTACATCAATTTTATTATATAAATTTTAAGTACATAATCAATACATGATTTTAAAAATTTTATTTTTACAAAATTATTAAATATAATAATTTACAAATTTATATTAAAGTTAAATTATTTTATTGATTAAATTTAAAAAAATAACATAACATATATATAAAGAATAAATTAAATATATATTTTTATAATATTTAAATAATTTATATATAAAGTGTATAGGTCTGAATTGAATATCACTCTCTTTAGACTCAAAGGGAAACTCACTTCTTTAATAAAATATAAATATTTTGATGTATTTATATATTTTTTATATTAAGTTTATATAGATTACTAAATAAGATTTTTTATTCCTAACAAAAAAATTAGGGCTCCTTATGATTGATTAATGAAGTATATATATAAATATTTTTATCTTATATACATGATGGTGGCTTAATTTAATAGACCAAATAGTGAATAGAATCATTGGACATTCATAACCATAAATTAAAATTTAGATAAATCCATGGAGATTACATTATCCATTCCAACCAATGAAATGCACTTCACAGATCGCCCCATGGTGGTGGTGAGGTGACAGTTTTCATCATGTGGCAATATAGACGCATTATTGCTTATAACATTAGGGAAAAAAAAACTTTATGCTATTTTTATATCTTTTTTATTAATTTTTTTAATTAAAAATAATTAATATATATAGTTTATATAATTTATTTCTTTTATAATTAATTTTTTTAAAAAAATTAATATTTTAATTAAAGAAATTTATATAAAAAAGTATATATAAATTTAATCTTTATATAAATCATTTATAAGTAATTCACCTTTGACAGGTAAGTAGCTCAATTAATATTATAAAAATGAGTTGAATTGATAAAATAAATATATATAGTTTAAAATTTTAAATAATAAACTTATTTTTTGTTATTTTAAAATTATATACTTCAAAATATTAAATTATAAATTTAATATACTATGAATTAAAATGGTACAATTGAAAATAAAGATATAAATAACATTTGTCTAGACATTTTAGAAAAAGACCGAGCGTGAAGCTACTTTCAATCTGCAACGAGCCAGGCATGCTCAAGCACATGCACAAATGCGCATACTTGCATGTAGGCCAAAGACAAAATGGACTTGTCTATCTTATTATAGAAAGCCTTGCATGCATGCAAGCCACATGGAGAAAATGTGTCCTTTTTAGTAACTATCAACAAGAGGTGAAGCCTCTATTATGTTTGCAAATTATTAAAGATATTTTCTAAGTCTTCAATGAATATGTATAATTTAATGTAAATCAATCATTAACTCAAATAATTTATTTGTACACTTGATCTTCACTTATTTTTTCTAATCATACATAAATACATATATATATATCTTTAATTTTAAATCCATATTAATTTAATGTAAATCAGATGGGGTATTTAAATTTCAAAAATCATTTCTTTTTTGCATGACTGCTTTTTTTTTCCACATAATTAACAATGGCTTAAATCTAACATTTTTAAAAAAATTATTCATAAAAATTTTAGAGAAAGAAATAATATTTCTAAAATTCATGAAAATATTCCTTTAGTTTCGAAATATTTAATAACATAACATATAAAAAAATAGAAACATATATATATATATATATATATATATATAATCTATTCAGATAACTATCAAACCTTTGTTTAGGCAAAGAATAATAGATTCTTTAATATTTGTTACCTTAAAAGATAACAAACTACTTAAATAACAAATCACTTAAGAGATAACAGACTAGTTAGTCTTCATAATCAAATATTAGTATTATTCGAAACTAATTTACATAATAGATCTATTTATATAAATAATTATCCTAATTATTCTACAGCCTTGTCTAGTTTTCATAATACCTCTTATAATGTTTTGTTGGACGTAAAAATGAAAGATGAAGAATGAAATTCTAATTCTATACCTATAACTATAATTTATATAGTATATTATAAAGTAATGAAAATCCAATTAGTTCCAAGAGTTTTACTAATGTTCCCTAAAGATGAAACTATTCTATTATTAGTAAATCCTGAAAAGGTAAATACTTTAGTACTCAGATCCTTAAAACATAATGAAATAACTAGTGAATTAAAATAGAGATTAGAAGATATATTAATCCCACAAAAGCCACCACCAGCAATATTAGATGAAATTATAGAATATAAATCAGAAATAGTAAAAATAACTTTTACTCCCTTGAAAAGATCTAATTCTTTAATAATTCCATAATCTATAACTTCTAGTATGTCTATAAAGTCTATAGATCAGTCTAATTTTACAATCCCGAAAGGATTATGTCTAAAAGAGATTAGGATAAACCCTACAATCCCAATTCCTGAATATAAAGTAGAAACTTCAATATAGTGATGTGTAAGGACAATTATGGCTTAATATATATATAGGTAAGATACTGTATTTAAATTTAAACTTAATTGGCTAGTAACATTAATCTTTATATTGAGATTCCTAGAATTTTTGAATCTCTGGCCCAAACTTGAATTCGTTTTCTTAAACAAAATTTTAAATAATTATTTTTTAAATTATGACACATTTACATATAAATTTATAAAAAATTATATAAATTACATTAATTTTATTATATAAATTTTAAGTACATAATCAATACAAGATTTTAACAAATTTATTTTTACAAAATTATTAAATATAATAATTTACAAATTTATATTTAAGTTAAACTATTTTATTGATTAAATTTAAATAAATAATATAATATATATAGAGAGAATAAATTAAATATATATTTATAATATTTAAATAATTTATATAGAATGTTAATGAATCTGAATTGAATATTACTCTCTTTAGACTCAAACTTAGACTCACTTTTTTAATAAAATATAAATATTTTGATGTGTTTTATATATTTTTTATATTAAGTCTATATAGATTACTAAATTAGATTTCTTATTCCTAATAAAAAAAATTAGGGCTCCTTATGATTGATTAATGAAGTATATATATAAATATTTTTATCTTATATACATGATGGTGGCTTAATTTAATGGACCAATAGTGAATAGATTCATTGGACATTCATAACCATAAATTAAAATTTAGATAAATCCTTGGAGATTACATTATCCTTTCCAACCAATGAAATGCACTTCACAGATCGCCTCATGGTGGTGGTGAGGTGACAATTTTCTCCATGTGGCATTATAGATGCATTATTGCTTATAACATTAGGAAAAAAAACTTTTATGTCATTTTAATATTTTTTTATTAAATTTTTTAATTAAAAATAATTGATATATATATGATTTATATAAATTCTATTTTTTATGATTAATTTTTTTAAAAAATTATTATTTTAATTAAAAAACTTAATATAAAAAATTATATATAAGTTCAATCTTTATATAAACCATTCATACACGGCTCACCTTTGATAGGTAGGTAGTCCAATTATTATTACAAAAATGAGTTGAATTGATAAAATAAATAAATATAGTTTAAAATTTTAAATAATAAACTTATTTTTTGTTATTTTAAAATGATATACTCCAAAATATTAAATTAGAAGTTTAATATACTTTAAATTAAAATGATACAATTGAAAATAAATTTGCCTTAAATTTATTTATTATTTTTTTAAAAAGTAATTAGGTATTAATCACTACAAATACATATATATATATCTCTCTTTTTATATATTTGGAACTCACTTTGATACAATGCATGTATTTGAACATTTAAGGTTATATAATTAGCATAAAAATATAAAATTAAATTTAATACATATTAAAAATAAGTTATAAATTTAACCTCATATAAGAATAGCATCATAATTTATCATAACTAAACAAGCTCACTAAAAAAAAAAAAGGATCAAATTAACCCAAATCAAGTTAGTACCAGATTAATTAAAAATTTATCGAGTTAATTCGTGTTAAAACTAGACTAATTATAAAATATTTTAAATAATTTATTTAAACCAATTTAATAATCAAATCAATAGTTCGATCAAGTTAGGCTATCCATTTAAACAAGGTTAATAATGCTAAAGCAACCCAATCCCATGACAAGTCATGGGTTGGGTTGATCTAGACAATAATTAGGCTTTTTTTAATTATTTTTAAATATTTGTATAATATACATGAAATACATTTAAAGAAATACTTAAACTAACTTAACTTTTTTATTTATTTATTATTTAAGAAATCATTAACAATGGAATAATATTAAAGTAAATAGAATTCAATTAACAAGTTTATTTGACAAATAAAAGATTGTATGTATAATATGATAGTAATGTTCACTAATTAAATTATATTTTGATAATAGATAAAAACTAATTTATTTTCATAAGTTATAAGTATATATATATATATATATTATCTTAAACATTAAATGGTTAAAAATTATTCTATAGATTATAAGGTATCAAAATATAAAATAATTATAAATTAAAAAAAATTGAAGAGTATGGCTCTAATATAATCTACTTTAGTCCATGGGTTATAGGTTCAGCTAAGAGGTTAAAAAAGAACTTTTAAAATATAAGCCCAACCCACCCTATCTCTGCCCAAATCTTTCTTTTTACAGCCGATGTATTACATTGACTTTTTTTTTTAAAATTTATTTTATTTTTTATAAAATGATGATAAATTTTTATACAAAATATTACTATAATCTTATTTTTAATATGTCAGTAAATAAAATTAAAATTAGGTAAGTTATTGCTATGAAGAGAATATATATTATTTAAAATATTATTTTCTTTAACAAAAAATAAATTTAAAAAATATTTATGTAACATTATACTAAATCTCACAAATATTAATGTAATTTTTAAAATTAAAAATATAGTAAATATAATTTTATCAAACTTAAAATATATTATATGAAGATATAGAAGAGAAAAAAAAAATAATAAAAAATTAAAAGAGAATAATAAAAATTAAATAATTTTTTATTTTAAAATATAATTATTATTTTATATTATATTTTTATAATTAAAAAAATAAAATGTATTTTTGTGAATTTTAAGCTTCTAATGTGTCTCTATATATATGACAGTCCACATGCATAGATGTCCACTATTAATTGTCCCAAGTGTTGAATATCTGTGAGCAAGAGCATGAAGCCCACACTCTCCTTCTTGCTCCTCTTGTCTGCCTCGTTCATCATCACACAACTTGCATCACTAACCTCAGCAAGCCAAGTGATAGACGCTCTTGGCGAATCTGTGTTTCCAGGTGGCCTATACTTCCTCCTATCAGCTATCTACAAGCAAGGGCGTGGGCTCAAACCTGGAATTTCCGATCAATACTCCACATGCCCAGTCGATGTCATACAAACCGAATTTGCTTACCTTGCCGACTATGGTATGCCAGTAAACTTGAGCATCCCATCAAAAAGCCCAAACCCAAGCCCATCGAAAATCTTCACGGGCAATGCAGTGGAAGTAGCCTTCAGAGAGAAGCCCGAGTGTGCAGAATCGTCGACGTGGGCCGTGTTTTCAGACTCCGGCGGGAAGTCATGGGTGGGTATCGGAGGCCTGAATGACCATGTACGAGCCGAGAAGGTAG
Organism: Senna siamea; assembly: GCA_031216115.1. NCBI lineage: Eukaryota > Viridiplantae > Streptophyta > Magnoliopsida > Fabales > Fabaceae > Senna > Senna siamea. The sequence goes on along the minus strand of CM062354.1, from coordinate 30,071,122 downwards.
TAAATGGAAGTTTTAAGTTTGAGGAAACGATGGTGTCAAGAACTCCATCGTACAAGCTTGTGTTTTGTGCAGAAGATACTGCAGGTGGTTGTTCTGATGTGGGAATTGAGTACAGGGATGGAACAAGACGTCTGGTTTTGGGAGCTAAAACTCGCTTCCGATTCTCCTTCTATAATACTGTAATTGATGATGGAAACAAGATGAAGCATATCAAGCAGGTGGTAGATAGCTACTAGTCAGTGATGAGGCACTCATCCATCATCATCCATGTGTGTGTTTTAATTCCCTTCATCTTGTGTACTCGCACTTTAGCTTGTTCACCCAATAAAGGAGAAATAAAAAGGGTATGTTTATGTATAATTAATTAATTCGCCAATTTCAGATCAAATTAAAACTTCTTTAAATTTTCGGATTAAATAAAAAATTTATAAAAAAAAGAGCATTACTCATGTTAGTTCATTAATTTCACGTGAATTTCAATAGTATAATATATAATTTTGAGATTTAGATTGATCTGACTGGTTGGACAATTAATTTTGAGAATTGGTCATTAAATCAATTCTAATCAATTATTTTAATCGATTTGCAATTGACCCAAATTGACCTGCAAGGCTTTTAATTAATTTGGTAATCTTGCACCAATCAGATTGGAGTTGACTCGATTTATTTTTAAAAACTTTTTAATTTTAGTAAATTATAATATTATTTTTATATAATTTGAATTTATAAATTTATAAATTTTTTAGTTCTTATTATTTAATTTTAAAATTAGTTTTTGTAGTGCTTAACTTTTATTTTTTTTATGATTTTGTGATTTGTCACTTTTACATATAATAAATAACTAAATATTATAATTTATAATAATTTTAATATTTTTTAATACTTAATTGAATTTAAGGCCAACTTTAATTTTTTTATAATTGTATTGTTATAATTTGAAGTATATTAAAATTAAAATTTAATATTTTTTATTTAATAGTGTACGTAATTTTAAAATAATAAAAAATAATTTTATTATTTATTATTTACTGATTAAACTGATTTTTAATAACCAACAGTTAAACTAATGATTTAATAATTTGAACCCTTCATTAAATTAATGATCGATTTAAAAATTATAGGATAATGAACAATACTAAAGTAAGAGACAAGATTAAAAATGACCCAAATTTAAAAATAAAAAATATCTTCTCACCTTATAATTAAATGCATATATGTCCGAAAATAAGTCAAATATGAGTTAGATTATTTTAAAATTTCTTGCTATATATACAGACAGTTTTCCTTAAATCATGACATTTCTATAGTTAAAATTATTATAAGACGACAAAATTAATATTTAAATTTTTATTAAATGATACTTTAAAGCAGGATTCTTCCAAGAGAAATATACACGTAGAATCCAAAAAATTGTAAACTGTTGACACAAACCTATGTAATTCAATTGATAAAGCTAGCACACTATAAATTTCAATAAATAATAGCACGCTGTAATAAAATGTGCATCTCTTTCAAGATAGCAAATTCCAATATTATTCATAATAATAGAAAAGAGAAGGAAAATTCTTTTTATTTTTGTGTTTTCTGGACGAGAGCAAAAGGTCTTTCTATAGATCAAATTTCATGACAAAATGGTCCTCATTCTTCGTGCGATCAAATCCTCCATCCCATTGGGCCTCTTTCTCTAAAAAGTATTCTCACATATCCAATTATGTGAGAGCTAATTAATATTTATTTCACTTCGTTTATTAACCAATCTGATTTAATCAATATTTTTTTGCTTTGTATTATATACATGTATAACATATTATAATGATAATAATTTTGGACTATTTTAATCAATGATCTTATAAAATAACATATTTTATAATATAAAATATAAAATAAAATATATGATATGAGAATATAAAAAAATAAAAATAATAAAAAAATTATATGAGATGAATATATTAAATAGTTTTTTATTTTTTTAAAATTATAATAATAATTATTTTATATTATATTTTAAAATTAATATATACATTTATACATCCGAAACCTCTAGTATATATATGATGAAAAGAATATATCATATTTTATCAAAAACTCCATTTTGCTGAAAGATATTGATCCATAAATTTGTTACATCTATTTATTAGACTATTCTTCCAATTTATCCATTTATACTTATAAATCTAATAAATAAGGCTAAATTGGTTCTAGTTTTTCATGTATGGTGATTAATATTACCCGAGTCTTTTCACTTTTGGCCCATTATATATATTAGAAGTTTTGTATGTGTAAATGTGCATGTTTTTTGTTAAAAAAATAAAAAATAAAAAATAAAAAATAAAAAATAAATTAATAAATTAAATTAAAAAAATTTATTTAATTCATTCACTTTTATAACTTCTCATTATCTTTATCTTCTCTCTTATGTGACCACACATAATTTATTTTATTTTATATTTTATATTATAAAATATATTATTTTGTAAGACTATTAATTAAAAAAATTTTAGAATTATTATAATATATATTTAATGATAAAAGAAAGTATAATTTAACAAGAAAAATGAACAATACTATTACAAGTCTACACTCCCAGAAGAGAAAACAATAGATAGGAGAAGTCTATCAAAATCCTAACCAAGACACTTGAGAAAATTAATAAGCTTCAAATCTTCTATACAATTCAAGTAAGAAAAACACCATACCGTTTTAATCTACAGTAAAAGTTTTACAAATTTAAAGGAAAACTAGAAGATTTGAACTAAAAAAGTAATACATCCATTATCTCTTTGAGTAATAAATCTTTTACGAAGCTTTCTTCATTTTTATTGCCAAGCTCATAAATATAAAATTGGAGATGTATTTTCTTTTTCAAAATACTTCCACTAAAGAAGAAGAAATGGGGAAAACTTTGTGAAAGGAAAAACCTTCTCAAGATGATAAGATTAAAACTTGGTTAATAAAAATAACAAAAAAAAAAAAAACTCCATAAAAGGAAGAAGAAGAAAAGGGGGAAAAAAAGAGTGGTGTTTTTGGCCCATTATATCAATCTTCTTGAATCCAAGTACGTGTGAAGGAGAATGACAGAGAAAGGCACAAATTTTGGAACACATCTAATAATAAGACATGAATCACTCAAGTTATTAAAACACCCTTAAATGCTAATTGGCATGTGTACTCATGGATCTATCTTTATGTTTGGGAAATAATATTTAATTTATATCGAATCTAAATTTATGTTTAGAGAGTAATGTTTAATTTAGATCGGATCTAAGTTTATATTTAGAGAGTAATATTTAATTTATATCAGATTTAGATTTATGTTTAGGGAGTAATAATTAATTTAAATTAGATCCAAGTTTATGTTTGGAGAGTAATATTTAATTTAGATATAGATTCACTTTATATAAATTATTTAAATATTATTTATTTATTATAAATATATATAATTTATTTCATTAATATATATAAATTATGTTTTTTAAATTTTTTAATAAAATAATTTAAATCTAATATTAATCTATAAAATATTATATTTAATAATTTTATAAAGATAAATTAATTTTTTAAAAAAATTATATATATTGATTAAATATTTAAAGTTTGCATAATATGATTAATGTAACTTATATGATTTTTTTCATGAATTTATATGCAAATGAGTTATAATATTTTAAAAAAAGTTGATCATTTTGACTTTTATTTTTTTGAATTAATAGGTCTAGGCTCCAATATGAGAAAAATATTATTTTTTTCTCAGGACAAGGACTATAATATTCTATTAATACTCTACTCAAGATCATCTTTAATTTTATATAATATAATATATAATTTTAAAAATTAATTATTAAAAGACTCAAAATTATTATAACCTAGTATTATATAAAATTATTTTATTTTATAATACCTATTTAAAAATTTTAAAATATTTTGATGTTATATAAGATTTAGCCATACTTAAAATTTTTTATAAAATTAGGGGGTGTTAGAGAGTTAGAGAAGTGTCCACAACTAATTATTATAAACAAAAATTCAATCATACAGTCTATGACTTAAATTTCAGGCAATCATATATATGCCCCCATGCAGGATCGAACTACAGACCTTCAGTTTACAAGACTGACGCTCTACCACTGAGCTATAGGGGCAAGTGATGATATACGTGTTAATAAGTAAATTACATTATTTTTAAGAATTATGTGCTTCTTTTTTTGAGAAAAAGAAAAAACACTAAAATATTTTTATATTTATTAATTATATAATTAAAAATATATTTAAATCATATAAAAAAATTTTAAATAAAATAACTTTATCATTTTAGCTCAAAATAAATAATAATTTTTAAAAATGTTTCACAATGCTTTCAAGTTTAGTTGAATTAAAATTAATGAAATAATTTAATTTTTTAATCTTTAAAAAATGTGAGTGTAAATTTTTAAAATAAAGCAGATAAGAGTATAATTTTAATATTTTTTTAAAAGAAAAAGATATAATTTACTCAATTTAATATGTGTTTTGATATATTAATTTCTTTATTAACTAATTAGTAAAATAGTTTAATAAAGCATCTGATGCTCTAAAACTTATGCTTAATAATTAAACTTAATTATGGGTAGATCAAGTTCAATAAAATTATAATATAAGTTAAAAATAAAAAATTCAAAATAAAAAACTTACATTTTAAAAAAGCTCACTCATATTACATATAATTATTTTTTAAAAAGTACTATATATATATAATAAGATATTTTGTATTATATCTCTTACTATGTATGCGATTTTAATTTTATTTATTATTTTTTGTTTTAGTTTTATTTTTTATCTTTATTAATTGATACAATTTTTTTTTATTCAAATGTCATATATATATATATATAACAATAATATCATATATATAACTCACAAAATTAGTTTTTTTAGAGTACAATTGAATTAACAAAAAAATTTAGATAAAATTAAAATAACATTTAATTTAGTTTTTATATAATTTCAAATTTTTTTTAAAGTTTTTAATTTTTAGTTTCAAATCTCCAAATGAAAACTTTTTAAAAAATTTCATACTATTTTGGCTTCATCTAAATTCTAAATTTAATTTATACTTTAACAAACATAATTTCACTTAAACTTTAAATATAACTTATCATATTTAAAAAAAAATGATATTAATTAATAAGATAAGAGACAAATTTAAACATTTTCTAAAATTAAGAGACAAAAAGTTCATTTTAACTCATTTATATTATAATAATTTTATAAATATAAATATATTATATTTATCATATAAAAATAGTAAAAAATTATAATAATTGAAGTATCTACTGTTTAATTTTATTATGTTAAAATATTATAATTATGTTATATATTGTATTTGTTTTACTTTTCATTTAAAGATTTTTTTAAAAAAAAAAAAGAGCAAAATGATTCCATCCAAATTCCAAACCAAAATATGATTCCACTGAAGGCAACATAAGATTTTCATACGTGAAGAATTACGTACATGAAGAGTCTAGAATATGTAAGAAAATTCCAGCACGCTCTTTCACCCTCTAGGATGACCCCGGCTTTCCATCGCCAATACAAAACCATAATCCCAAGTACTAGAACTTTCTTCCTTTGTCTACATTTCTCCATAACTTTTTCATTTGCCTATTTGACAAGCATGGAATTTTCAAGAAACCACGCCACCTATTTGCCACGTCTCTCTCTGACCCTTAAGTCTTTCCCTATATATATAAGCCATCCTCAAATTCTAAAGCTCAGAGCGCGATCTTCAGCTGCTTCAAGACAGTGCCAAAGTCCAACAGAGTCCGTTGTAATATATTATCCTTCATTTTTCCAAGTACCAAAACAGAAGTTTAGAATATCAAATCTATAGATAAACAAATGAAGCAACAGTCACTCAAGTTCTCGCTGCTCCTTCTGCCATTGATATTGCTGTTTCTTGCTGCTTTCCCATTTAAAGCAAATGGATCTCTCCTATCATTCACAGATCGTCCAAGCAATGTCTGGGCTGATCTCTGGTCCGATCGCTTCCCAGACCCATTTCGTGTGCTAGAGCAAATCCCATTTGGGGTAGACAAAGATGAGCCATCCATGGCTCTATCTCCAGCAAGAGTAGACTGGAAGGAGACACCAGAGGGACATGTTATAATGCTGGACGTGCCTGGGTTGACGAAAGATGAGATAAAGATAGAAGTGGAGGAGAATAGAGTACTGAGAGTGAGTGGAGAGAGGAAAAAGGAGGAGGAGAAGAAAGGAGATCACTGGCACAGAGTGGAGAGGTCATATGGAAAATTCTGGAGGCAATTTAGGTTGCCAGACAATGTGGACTTGGATTCTGTGAAGGCCAAGCTGGAAAATGGTGTGCTTACTTTGACATTGGAAAAGTTGTCACCTGATAAGATTAAAGGTCCTAGGGTGGTGAGCATTGCAGGAGAGGATGAGCAGCAAGCGAAGCTTAAGGGTAATGAGGGCAAGCAGGAGCTCTGAGTTCCGTGTGTTAGTGAATGATCAGTGGTATAAAGGCAGGTTTCTGAATTGTGTGTTCTGTGAATAAAAGAGTTTCAGCTGTACTTGTACTTTTTTTCCTTGATGTACTGGGTTGCTTGTTGATCATTTTATCATGGTGAGGGTATGCAGAGTTGTACTGGCTTTACTAATCTTCAAATGAATGTGGAAGAGTTTTAATATCCTCTAATTTCATAAAGCACTTTATGCGGACGCCCCATTGTGCAGTCTTCCTTGATCTTTAGCCTCTCAACATTAATGAAGTGAATACAAGGTCAAGAACGTCACGAAAATATTTGATTATGAAGCAACAACGATAAAAATACGTACCGTTAGGTTTTAGGAGTGCGTATAGATTGAACTCGACAATCGAGTAAACTTCTCACTGCAGCTGATATTGAACAGATTAATATATGTTTTCGACAAATTCCAAAGATTATATGTTGTCAGCACATCAGAGATTCAAGCAGAATATTTATTGTTGAATTCTTTCCTGTATTGAGTTAAAGCATTTTTTGTTATGCTTGGAGCACATGGTGAGAGCATCCTGATCCTCAAGGTAGAACAATAAGTGCTGGTCTTCCAGTCAATAATAATCAAGACCAGCTGAATGTTGAATATTCGAACAACAAAACCAGCCATTGAATTCCTGGGCTACTCCTATCACCTTCATGCTTATGTTTTGCCTCACTTTTCCAGCTCCACATAAATAATTAATGAGTTCCAACAAGTCGTTTGATCACTTAAAGTATGAGTTCTCTGTTCTTCAAAATCTGTACCTTTGAAGACTTAGATATGATACTTTCCTCTCTTTGTTTACCTCTTCCAAATCTAGCAAGGGAAATTTGAAAAGCATATGGGGTTCAACTAGGCACTAAGAGATCAACCATAACTTCACTTCTAAAACCAATAAGACTTTCCAAAATACTGTATATTTCTTCTGTTTTTGGATTTGATTTATCAACAGAATAGAATTGACAAACTTGGTCATCAACCTCAATCCAGCTGCATCCTGGGATTTTATAAGAATTTCGCTCCTTAAACTTTCTCCTTACCTTCCGAACTTCATCCCACTTTCCTAGCTCCCCATATAAGTTAGCCAACATTATACCATAACCACCATTGTTTGGATCTATTTCAATCAACTTCTTGGCTGCTAATTCTGCCAAATCTGTGCGGCCATGAATCTTGCATCCATTAAATAAAGAACCCCAAACGACCTCATCAGGTTCCATGCTCATACCCTTAACAACTTCCATTGCCTCATCAAATCTTCCCGCTCGACCAAGAAGGTCTATCAAACACCCATAGTGCTCAATCCGGGGCTCTATCAAGAATTTCTCAACCATCATCTGAAAATAGCAATAACCTTTTTCAACTAACCCTCCATGGGTACAAGCATTTAACAAACCAATGAAGGTGACTTCATCAGGTCTCATATCATAACCACACTCCATCATTTGCTCAAAAATGGCAATTGCACCATCACTTTGCCCATGAAGTGCAAAAGAATTAATCATCGAATTCCATGATGTTAAGCCTTTTTCTGGATTCATGTCAAAAACTTTTCTTGCCTGTTTAAGGTTGCCACATTTCCCATACATATCTACTAGAGCATTCGAGGTAAATGAGTTGAGAAAAAACCTATTTTTGTACAGATAACCATGTATCCATTTTCCAAGCTGCAGCATCCCTGTGTGGCCACATGCTGAAAGTACACAAACAACAGTGATTTGGTTTGGCTTGTTACATGGATACTGTTTCTCCATAGCAAGAATAGCCATTTTTCTAAACAACTTAATTGCCTCAGAGAAAAACCCATTCTGAGTGCATCCTGCAATGAGAGCATTCCAAGATGGGACATCTCTCTCAGGCATTTCCTCAAACAACGTCACTGCATTCTCAATATCCCCCACCCTCGTATACCCAGAAACCATGGCCGTACAAGACACAACATTTCTCTCACACATTTCATCAAACACCTTCCTAGCATTCCCAACACCAGACGAAACCCTCGAGTAAGAATCCACAAGTGCCGTTTGTACAACAGGGTACTGCTCAAAACCCGATTTCAAAATCTGGCCATGAACCGAACCAGTGCCATTCGATCCCAAAACCTCAGGGCACGACTTCAAAACGTGGGGGTAGATGAATTGGTTGGGTTCGGGGCTTCGTCGGCGAACCATGTCGCGAAATAAGACAAAGCCAGAGAGGTGGTCGGGCTGAGACGCATAGGCAGTGATCATGGCAGTGTAGAGATAGATATTGGGCGATTTGAGGTGGTCAAAGATGAGGCGAGCGTAATGAAGGTTGGAGAGTGTGAGAGTACAGAAGCGGACGATCTTGAAAGCGTAGAACTGGGTTTGGCCATGGCCGAGGGCAATGAGGTAGCCTTGGAGTTGCTTGAGATGACTGAGGTTGTTGCTTCTTCCAAGCAATGCCAAGACATGTTGATTCAGATTCATCTGGACATGAGGTGCTCTTGCAGTTGCTTGAGATGAAAGAAGATGATATATACGGTTTGTTTCAAGTTTGAATGTTTCTTTTTTTTTTTTTTAATTAATTTAAAAATTTTATATTAATATTATTTTTATGTATTTGTATATATATATTATTAAAAAAGTATTATTTTGTTTAATAATAATAATAGCTAAAAGAAGATGATGGTGAACTTTTACAAATAAATAAATAAATAAATATATTTTAGTCTGTTTAATTTTATAAAATTTTTTAATTTTATTCTTTATTAATTTAGAAATAGGTAATTTTATTTTTTTATTTTTTGAAATTATATCATTTTATCTTTTATAGATCTAAAATTTAGTATTAAATTTAATAATTTATTGATTGAGTTACTATTTATTTACATAGAACTACTAACTTATATTTATATTTAATATTTAATTTAACCAATTGTTAAATTTACTTGAATCAAATTTTGGATGAAAATATGATAGAAAAGACAAATTTAAATAATTGCACAAAATAGACGGTATGATTGTCTATTTTTATGAAGGCAAGGGAATCAAATTGAAACCTTTTATGAAGTTAAAAAGGTCAAAAGTACACTTAAAGAAAAAAAGAAAAAGAAAAAAGAAAATAATGAACAATAACATTTATCTTAAAAAAATGTGATTATAAATGCGCACCCTTAACTCTAGTTGTGGATTACTTTGTCAACACTTAACTATACTATAATATTTTCGTATAAAATTTAGTCAAATTTTTCATGTAACATTAAGTTAAAATTAATTTACACCTTTTACGTACACTTCACATGCAATATTTTTATATAAATAGCATAATTTTTCTCATGGAATAAAACATAAATTATTCAATAACAGTAATTCTTGCAATGTATTTATATATTGTGCCAGTCAATCTTAATTCATTGTAATGTTAAACCATAAAGGTTTTAATTAACAAGTTATTTGAGGGTCTGAACTATAATTTTTAAATTATAAAAGTAAAATATTAATTTAACATTACTAAAAGGAATAAACTGTAATCCTTCTATTCATGAGAGATGGTTTGAATTTTCTAAAAATCATTCAAAATTTTATTTGGTGAATATTCATCTTTAGAGAGTCTCTTGACACTTAAGAGTTAATTAAATAATTGTGATTGAATAAAATTACTTATAATTTAAACTTATACAGTAATTTTTTGAATTAAATTTCTATTGATTTCCTCAAAATGTGATTGGCACCCTTATCAATAATATTAAGAGTGTCTTCTCTTTACTACCAATCTATTTACTAAAAATAAAAAATTATAATTTACCATAAAAAAAGAACTTGACTAACTATTACAATCTTATTAATCAAGATATTTCATATAAAATAACTTTTTTATCAAATAATTCATTTTTGAACACCTTGTAATAATGTTCTTACAAGAAAAGAGATAATATGCTTTTTAGTCTTGAGAGATAAATAATAGCATGATTTAGTATCTATAAAATTATAATACACATTTTAGTCTTTTAAAATCTGTTGATAATGAGAAAGAAAGGGAAAGAGAGAAATTAAAGAAAAAGAATGTTAAGTGATAGTTTATCTTTTTTTTATTTGGATCATCTAAAATTTTTTAATTTAGAATAATTAAAATTAACAAATGGAGAAAGTTAAGGAGGATTAACATAAAATTCTCTATTTTTTTTAAATTTTAAGAAATAAACAAGGAGAAAGTTAATATATTTCTTTTCCTTTCCCTCCAAAATCCTTCTCTCAAACACTCCCTTAAAAATTACAATAGTTAACTTATTAGTTTATAGTCATTAGTCATTAACCAAAAAAAAAAATATGACGCATTAAAAATACTAAATAATTTTTAAAAGATTAAAAAATGTACTTTTTAATTTTTAGTATAACAATAGTCTAGACTATAATAACAAGTAGAATAACTTAACTATGTTTTCAAAGTATAACTAATAAGAAATAAATTAGTATATTAGTATTCAACTATAAATTAATAAACAAACATTTGATATTTTTGTACAATTTTTTTAATTTATCTAGCATTTATTTTTTGCACTATAGTGAAAAGAATATTATAAAAGTGATAGAGAGAGATGTTAAAATATCTCTATTATCTTAGTAATTCTAATTAAACATATGAAACATTTCAACTACACAATTAATAAATAAACTAACATTGATATATAATATTTTTATCACATATGTATCATATATTCTATTTTTTATTTACAAATTACAAAAATTTAAATATTCTTTTAGAACTTAAAAATTTTAGCGAAGTATTTATATTTATCAACACTTAATAACTTAAGCTTTAACTTTATATAATATGTTCTGCCCAATAAGCTTGTTTGCACATGCATGAATTGTTTCTTTTATAACTTGTAATTTTTTTTTGCACACATGAGTGTTAAAAATTTTAATAGATTAAATATTTTTATATTTAATTTGAAATATCAAATCAATAAATAAAGACATTTAATTAAATAAGTAAAGGAAGAAAAGAGATACGAGAATGCCACACACAAATTTTTTTTTTTAAGAAAAAATTGTATTTTTTATTAAAAAAAGTAACTTACATAACCTTAGAAAAAATATTTTATGAAATACAACTCTATAATTATAAAAATATTTAACAAATGATTAATACTAACAAAATGGAAAAGGACACTATCAAACATAAATAAATTATACATGAAGACTACAAAAATATACACTTCTAATCTTTTAAGTATTATTTAATATAATTAATGGAAAATATTGACATTTTACGTGTTATGTTATCTTACTCATTAAAAATCAATGATTTAAGGATTAAGAAATTAATTATTATAATTTTTTAAGAATTAAAATGTGTATTATGAGTTTTCATAAATTAAAATCAAATTATTTCTTATTTTTAAGAAAAAAATCTACAAAAAACACATTAGATGGAATATCATTAGTCACATTATTTTTATTTTTTAAAATAATGACATTATCCCTTTTCTTATTAGACTCTTTTGTTGTTGTTTCCAATTATAATTTTATTTATAGTTCCAATTTTTTTTTATAGAAAAACTGAAAAGTGACTGTAAACTAAATTAGATAGATGTAGATGTAGAAGAAGAAATTCTAACTACAACATATTATCATTTTATTTATATAATCTCTAATAATATTAAATTATATCTTTTATTTTTATATATTAAATAAGTTTATAATAATAAAAGATATATAAAAATAAAAAATGTCATAAAACATTATAAAACATTATATAAATAGTATAATAGATATATTGTAGCTAAAAATTTCTAAACGTAGAAGTACCATGTAGGAAGATGAAGTTAAAAAGGTTCGTAGAGACATCTAACTGTCAAAATTGGAAATTAAATACTGAATAATCAAATTTGACACTATTACTCTATTACCCACTACCGAGAGTATGCGTGTGTGAGTGGGGGTTTGGCAGTTTCCGTTCTAAGTTTTTTCTCCGAGGAAATCTCTTAAACTTTATCTTGTTGCTCAATCCTCTCCATCCAAGTTTTCCAATACTTTCTCTCTGATTTTTTTATTCTATCCAAAGCAGGACTTTATAATTTATATAATATTACATCCCCAGTCTTGAATCACGCATACAGATCCCAAAGATCTTTCCTTTTACCTTATCGCTTGCTCAATTCTTCATTGGGTCAATCAAACTGAATCCATACCAATTTCTCATTAGAAACACTAGTGTAGAACTCGATTCCTGTATCATTTCTCGTCCCTCGTTGTTTGTCTATTGTGAAATTTACTATTTTTTTCTTGTTTTTAATTGAATTCTCTATGTCTCGAATATTCTCGAGATGGAAGAAGCTGAGGGAAATGGCGATGATTTCTTCTGCAGAGACCCAGTTCGCTGCCTCAGCAGGAACTGGCCATAACTGGACCAGGTTGGATTTTCGATTCAATCAGGTTTGCCCAATCTCGACTCACTTAAATTATTTTCACATTGCCACGCATAGACGCCGGGAATCATTCATCGGTGTTCAGGAGCGGTACAAGTGGGACCATGGTGGCTCCGGTGACACCCATAATCGGAATTCTCAGGCCCGAAAGATTCGAGCGGAGGCTAATTGCCCACGGTGCGCCAAGCACATGGATGTGTTTTTCTCCAATCGCCATTTTCCCATTTCTACTTCTGATTCCAATTTGATCCCTCCAATTCCTCTTTATGAAGAAGGGAGTTATCAAACTATGAATCTCTGCCCCAGTTGTAAAACTGCTTATTACTTCCGCCCTTATAACACTGCTCCTCTACAAGGTACATTCGTGGAGATTGGTAGGGTCACAAATAATGATGTTAATAATACTATTAACAAATTGCAGAGGAGGATGTCCCATGGCAAAGTCAAAGATGACAGAGAAAGTAATAATGGCCATGGTAGTGACAGTGGAGCAGAAGATTATGCCCATAGAAGTTATAGAAGTAATGGGCCTAGAGTGTCATTCTGGGATACGTTAAGATCTTACAGTGATGGAGATAGTGGAGAACCACCAGAAACCTGGTCTCCCCCACCTGGTTCTTCTAATGGGAACGGGCTGGCTGTGCATACTCCTCCAGGGCCACCGTTTGCACCTGGGGTTAATGTTGTTCGGGCTTCAGGGCCACGGGAAGGTGGTTCAAGCGGTGGAGGTGGGGGTAATGGAGAGAAGACTACCTGGGGAGGCTCCAATTTGGGTAAGGATTTACCAACACCAAAGGAGATCTGCAAGGGTCTTGATAAATTTGTTATAGGCCAGAGCAGAGCCAAAAAGGTATCCTCTATCACCTGAATTTCTCTAAGATTGATGCCCATATTTAGTTCAGCTTTAAATTAATGCTTATTCAGTTCAGTTACAGTATGCTAGTGATCTTTGTACAGTTGTTTTATCCTGAGCAGGTGCAATGATATATTAGTGATCCTTTAGTGTTACATGTCATTGTAAATGCATTTTTCTGACTTAGCCCTTTGGTAGTGATCTCATGAATGGTTTATGTTTACGTTGAAGGTGCTTTCTGTAGCTGTTTATAACCACTATAAAAGAATACACCATGCCTCTTTACAGAAAGGGTTAGTTCTATCACTGTCTCTTCCATTTTCTGAATTAGTGTTCCTTAATAGTTCCGTAACTGAGATTGGTGAGTTTCTTATTTCCCTTCCCCTTCATTTTTATTAATTTCTTCTTCCTTGAAAGTATCCATCCGTCTTTATACAATTGTTTTGGAGGAATTTTGAAAATTTTAATCTTCTTGTACATTCTTTTAAGGTATTTATTTGCTGAGTCTATGAATGAATTGGTGGATTTTAATATTAGGTCAGGGCCAGAGTCAGGAATTTCAAAAGCTCTAGATGATGACGATAATGTGGAGCTAGAAAAGAGTAATGTTCTCTTGATGGGTCCAACAGGTTCAGGTATGATTTGCATTAGAATTTAGAGCTAATTTTTTCCTTCTTACTTACAAGATGAGGACCAGTTGCCTCCTCATTGTTAATCACGACATGACTGCTATACTAATATAATTTATGTTAAACAGGGAAGACATTGCTAGCAAAAACTCTAGCTCGATTTGTGAATGTTCCATTTGTCATTGCTGATGCAACAACCTTAACACAGGCAAGTATTCTCTCATCGATGAGATGATACTAGAATTTGCTGGAGTAAGAGTTAAATCTAACTAAGTTAGATGATACTTATTAAACCATCCTGCACCAAAGATCTGAGATTTCCACTCATTTGAATGATATAAATATGTTTGGAATGGCTTACTAATTGCTATCAAATTTCACTTCCAAATGAAAATCTGGGTATTTGATATTGATGGTAGTAATTATTAATTTGGTTTCATGTTTGGCTTAAGGTTTGTTGTTTTGGGACAAAAGTTCTGGTGTTATTAACTATTTGTAAACTAAAGAGAGGAAATTTTCTAAATTGCAGGCTGGTTATGTTGGAGAAGATGTTGAATCAATATTGTATAAACTACTTGTGGTATGTGAATTATTCTCCAGAATTGTCATGTTCTTTGAATAATTTTTTCTTTTCCAGGAATTTTCCAGTTTATGGTTTTCCATTTTCCTGGCTCTTGTTTTTCCATTTTGTATGTTATGCTCGGTTTTACTTATGTAGTTGATAATGGAACTTCCCTGCTTTAGAAGCTTAGAGGAATTTTTAAAGAGCAATTTGATTTCCTTAACACCTTACCTACAGAAGACAGAAACATTTTGGCTTGTACCTGCATTGACTATTTGATTTTCTTTTGCTCAGCTCAGACCATGATCCATACTATAATTATGTACTTGTATTGTCAAGCCATAGGATAGAACAATGTCTATATAGTTAACATGCTATTCTCAGTGGCTGCTTTTGTATATTATGCTTTACGTTTTGTTCCTACAATGCCTTCTTACCCTGGTGTCAAGGCACCCCAGCTAAAAAGAATTAAGCCTTTGAATACCCATGCTCAGCTTAAAAATTGTGCCAGCAAAAAGCACCCACTTGATGCATAAAGGTGCCTTCCCTATTAAATAGGAATTACTTGAGTTGCCTTGAGTTTTGAGTTAGATGACCTCAGATGACGGGTTGGGGGTGTTTCAAAATGCATCAGGCGCCCTCAGTTACCCTAAGAACTGTCTTAGGGTGAGCAACCTACCCCATAGGTATATTTACGTTGTACTCAACATGGCACTTGGGACTTGAGATTTGGTTTGATCTTGGGTCATTTTCTCCCTTTACCAAGGTGAATAAGAATTCAACCTTCGATAGAATAAGGTACTAATATCCCTTAAGTACCTTAGGAGGGACAATGGTAAGGTGCCTGACATAAGTCTTCCCCGGGAATGATCAATTCTGGAGGATCAGAATGGAGGTTGCTTCTTGGGGGAATTACCTCCTTTGATTATTTCAGCAAAGTAAGGCTAACTTGTGACATGACATTCACTCTTCTTTTTATGCCTTAAACACATGTATATCCATGGATATCTTTCCCAAATCCCATGGCCAACTTTATTTCCCTAAAAATCATATATTCCTTTCCTGATGTCCCAAGAAATCACATCCAAATTGGCCTTTACACTGTAACAGAAGAAGCTAAATGTTGCCCAATGTTATGGCTTGGACTTGCTAGTTCTACATTCTCCTGTTGCACCATATATGTTTTATATGACAATTACTTCTAATTTCATTTTCAGGAGGCGTTTGAGATTATTATTTCACATTCCATGGTATTTTAGATACCATGTTACAGAATATCAAGGTCTAAGATACCGTTGTATTTGAAACACCCATGTTTTGTATGACAATTCAAGGTTGTCATAGAAAGTATACAATGATGGAACCTAAGGCCTTGTTGATGACAGTTTTTGTTTTCTGTTTTTAAAAATAGTTCTGAAAACTGTTTTTTAAAACAAGTTTTGGAAGAACAAAACTAGAAAAAACTTGTTTGATGAATTTGTTTTAGAAGCAGTTCTGAAAACAAAAGAATAAAAAAACTTGTTTGATAAAACTATTCTGAAAACAAGTTTTGAAAACAAGAAAACAAAAACATGTTTGATTCTAAATTTTGTTTTTATAAATTTTTTTCATTATTTTTGTTACTTAATAAAATTATTATTTACATGGTTTTTTTTGTAAAATAAGTTTTAACATTCATATAGTTTTAATAAACTAATATAATAATAATAATAATAATTTTGTATACAATTAACATTAAAAGACAAAGTTTGAACTTAATTTGACATTAAATTAAACAAAGTATGTGACAATATTAAATGTAGAAACAATACAAATTAATTTATGCTCATGTAGGATTGTGATAATGTTGCCACATCCAATTTGAAATATAATCACGATGTGCTGCCATTTCTATTGCACCTTCATAAGATAATTTTGACAAGTTTTCTGCATTATAACTTGTGCTTTCCATACATGTATTTTCACTTGACCTCTCTATTTCTATAGGATCCATATTCTCCCATTCTCTAAACAATCTATCACGTTGACCCCACTTGCGATTATAATTGTGAATAGTACAACATGCTATTATTTCCACAAACACCATCAGGTTATTTCCAAAGTGCCAAGAGTTCAAGGCTTTACCACTTTAGAGTCAGAACTTAGTTGTTCATGAAATCTTAACTTTTTCTGTGTCCATTTTTTCCAAATATTTGATATTGATGCACAATATCTAATTTCATATTAATTGATTAAATTAAAGGCCCAATGAATGTTAGATCTGTAAGTATAGGGGATGTAGTAAACTTGATACTTAAATTTAAAGGTCACTAATCCCCAATCACTTGCATCATGAGGCCTCTTAAAAAGATTTTTCATTTACCAATGCAGATTACGTAGGTTTTGTTGTGACATTATCATATATCAACATAAGACTTCGGTGCAACAACTGGACTTATCAATTGCAGAATGATTGTCCTCATCCTCATTAATCTCTGGTTGAAATTATAGTTTAGGAGAGAAAAGAAGTTGGGGGAGGGAGGGGCAAACTTAATTTCAAAGTTTGTAAGTTGTTGAAAATTAGTGGGAAGCACAGAAATAGGCATTCTTTAACTTCCTAAATATATCCTTTGTGACCTGTTTATGTGCACTACCAACACTAAATGTTAAGCAGCTTATGTATAATCACACAAATATGTAGTACATGAATATGCCTGTCATATATAACTCAAAAATTAAAACAATGCTGTTTCACCACCAACTCCCTTCAAAATCTCCCTTCCCTGCCTCACTTACTACTAAATTGAGAGAACCATATCGCTCACCTCCTCATCATAATAGCATTAAGTGTTCAATTCATTCTCTCCAATTTCCTCAATCATCAAGACTCCCTCTCCACTTTGTCTATGTTTGTTAACTCCTTCCCCACTCTGTCTATGTTTGTTAATGACCACCCTTTCCCAACCACCACAACCCCCCAGGGGCCTAACAAAAAGGTCCTTGCATAGGTGTACAAATGGGGTTGTGTGTGCTTATACCCCAAATGTTTCTTTTTCTTTCAATTGCTAAATGTTCCTTTGAAACAGCACAGAAGCAATTATAAGAGAGGTTAGGGAAAAAAAGCTACTGAGTTTTTTCTTTTTTTGGCCAACTAAAGCTGCTGGAATTGGAAGAAGTCAGAAAGGTAGAAGAATATTAAAGTCACATCTGGAAAAATAAATATATGCTAAAATATTGGGTCAGAACTTTTTCATTCAATCCACAGGCTACTGTTGTAGCAGTATTGTTTTCCACAAATGGATCACCATGGCTTTACTTTAGGAGGAGATGAGGTTTTCTTATATTCTAAGTACTCTGCATATATCCATGTGACAAAAACTGGAATAACACCCAGCAAGAAAGAAACCTTCCTAGGCATGACTGGCCCCGAAACCACCATTTTCGATCCCAATAACTCATAATCTTGAATACATAAATAGAAGAAAAAATCTTCAATATTCTAACAATTAAACTTTACAATTTAACTTTGTAGAACATTGATCATTAGAACACTTTTCCTGAAAATAAAACCTTTATGTTGTCATAGCTAAGTTTTCAAAATCAATTTTCCTGAAAAAACAGTTCTCTTTCTCTATGTATTGAAACAAGAACCTAAAGTCTTCGGCAGAAACCATTGACTACATCCTCAGTCATCCATAACCAAAAGCAAACAAAAAAGAAAGAATACAGAAGAAATCTGAACAGCTGTAACAGTAGCATAGAGAATAAACAAGATCATTCACATATAGAGTGCTAAATTTAGGATCAAATGGTGAAACAAAAATAGAGATTACAACACATGCAAACAAAAGAGAGAGAGAAGTTACAGAGTATTACATATGTTGAAATAGAGAGAGAGAGAGAGAGAGGAGAGAGAGAAAGGAATGAAGGGAGAGAGAGAGAGAGAATACAAGAGCTTACCTTGGGTTGAAGAGGAGAGAGAGAAAGAGAATACAAGAGCTTACGTTGGGTTGAAGAGGAGATGAACTCAGTTGAGAAGGAGATGGATGCAGCATTGCCTTTGAGGGAGATGAATTGGCTGAAGCTGCAACTTTGGGCAGGAAGGGAATAGGGTTTTAGAAAATTTGCTAAAATTACAATTATGCCATTAATGAAAACTGTTTTCTAACTAGTGTTCTCCGTGTTTTCCAGCCAGAACAAGAAAACAGAGCAAAACAACTTTCACTTGTTCTTGTTTTTTGATTCTTTAAAACACTACTTTGTTTTTTTAGTTTTTAAAAACAGTTTTTGAAAACAAATTTTCAAACAAGTTTTTTGGTTCTTTTGTTTTTAAAAACTGAAAACAGTTTTTAAGATGTGTTATCAAACAGGGCCTAATGACTTGGGAAATCCTCCCTCAAAAGCTAGTTGTTGAAGGAGAAGAACCAAGTCACTTAATTACCCCATCAAGCATCTCATACTGCTCAATGTAAGAATTGTGTAGCCCATACTATTCTTGGGATATCCCATACTATCCCCATCCCCATCATAGCACCACTCTTGAAGAGTTAACGTCTCGGCGGCTACACTTTGCAACACTTCACTTAGTGTTGCTTCACTCTACTGTGGTCAGCCTCTCTGCCAATTAGAACCCTCTACAGGTAGCCCTCTTCGTGCTATCGGCAAATTAGCTTTGATACCAAATGATGGAATTCAAGTAACTTGGAGAACCCTCCCTCAAAAGTTAGCTGTTGAGGGATAAGAACTAAGTCACTTAAGCCCCCCATCAAGCATCCCATACTATTCAATGTGAGACTTGGGTGGCCCATACTATCCTAGGGACATCCATACTATCCCTATCCCCATCATACAAGTGGTGTTTATAAAAGTTAATAAAACAAAATGTTGTGTGATGTGAGATCCCCGTAGCTTTTGGGGTGTATGATTCCACTGAAAATGTTGTCTTCCTATGCCCCCTTGATACTAGGGTCAGGAGTACTAGGTGCTTTATCAGTTTCTTTGATGATTGAAGTATTTCTTTTCTTATTAAATCCCCTTATATCCAATTTTATTTATATATTCTTTTTCTGTTTGCTCTAACATTTTCTGAAAGATATCATTTTATGGTGTTTATGCTTGTCAATATATTATACATAATTGTGCTGGTCAATTTTGTAATGTAGGCAGCTGAGTTCAATGTTCAAGCCGCTCAACAAGGGATAGTTTACATTGATGAAGTTGACAAGATAACGAAGAAGGTTTCTTGCTTATTTAATTGAATATGTGCTTAATTATATACTCTTTATATCATTTAAATGTTTTGGGTGTATTGCAGGCTGAGAGCTTAAATATTAGCCGGGATGTTTCTGGAGAGGGTGTTCAGCAGGCATTATTAAAAATGTTGGAAGGAACTGTAAGTAAATTAATTCCAAACTTTACTTGTTACTAAATTGACTTATCTACTTTTTAATCCAAATCTGATAAATGAACTTATTCTGAACTTTTCTCCCCTTGTAGCCGTCCTTAACTCCTTATATAATGTGCACAAGAAAGAAAGTCATATATCTTATATACTGCATCTGAAATTTGCAATTAGACATCCAATTTGCTTTGATAGGTTATGATAGCATTTTCATTGAGCTTCTATGATCTATACCCTATGCATGAGGTGCTTAACATATAGTTAATTCATAGCATTAGTGTATTAGTGGTAATGTCAATTAGATTAAGCAAAAGCAGTTTTTTTTGGTATTATTGTAACTGAAATTTTAGCCGACCCCACTTAGTGGGGAAAGGCTTTGTTTGTTGTTTTGTGTTTTATAGTAACTGAAATTTAAAGGACCCTACTTCATAGACCCTTTTTTCTTTAAAATTTTGTATCCAAAAAGCTACTTCATAGAGATATTATTCAGTTGTACTCTTGGAGGATTCTGCCATGTTTTTGTAATTCTCAGGCATTAAGGAATGAGTAGTTTAAACTTAGAATGGCACTTTGAAAGAGGTTGTATGACACCATGCTGCTGGTAGAGAGAATAAAAATGATGTTCATTCTGCACCTTGGAAAAGAATACTTCTTGCTGTGTAAGTAAACAACTGACTGTTTATTCTGCACAAGTAACGCAAGCTGAATAAGGCCCTTTTCCTCTAGTTTTCTGCCAAAGAATATGATCTGAAACTGCAGTCCAGGTGAATAAGGCTACCTTGATTTTCTAGACTAACCTTTCAAGGAATCTGGATTTCATGGCTCAGGTCCTTATAAAAGCTCTTGACTGAAAAGTTCCCCTTTTGTCTAAATCTCGCCATTGTGTCTGCTGCAGCATTAAGCTAACCTGGAAATTATCAATATGACTTTTATCTTAGGCATTTCATTGAATAAATAATAACAAGAAATAGAAGGGGGAAAACCATAACTCTGAAATGTCAATTATTTAAGAATATATAGAATTTTTGGTCTCTTCTGGTTACTTTTAATAGGGATGATTCTACGATCATAAGCATGCTTTCTGCCTTTATGGAGCATTTATAAGCTAGTGTCTAATTTACACTTATATGCTCTCATAATCCACAGTAGGAAATACTGTTTTTATTTGATATGTCTGTTTCTGTTTTTATTTTATTTTCATTTTCTTACAAACTCAGTTTATTTGTGCTAAATGTTTCTGAAAAATATTTGCATCTTTCAAACAGTAGCCTAAACTTGGAATGATGTCTTATTGTCTAGATAGTAAACGTTCCTGAGAAAGGAGCAAGGAAGCACCCAAGGGGGGATAACATACAGGTATTTGTTTTGGAAAGAGTAACCATTTTTCTCAGTTTTTTTTTTTTTATTTCATTTCTTGTTTATATACATGTGCTTAGAAAAACTTGACTCAGAGTACCTCTTGTTTGTTGCTGTTCTGAACCCTGATTTTTATTAGAAACGTTTAGATCTATTATGTAATAATCAATTGTTCCTTTCTTATTGGGAAAAATAAGGAAAATTGTAAAGGCATCTGCAGTCACCTAATTACTTGATCAACATTAATGAACACACAAATGCATTTGGTTGAGTGCAGCAAAGATCATAGTTTTGTAGTGACAATTTTATCCAGGCAAGTAGTTATTTATGGATAGGGGAAAGAAATAAAAATCTTGGATAACAAGCGTGTTTATATATATATATATGTGTGTGTGTGTGTGTGTGTTATTGCATATCGCTTAGTAGAACTCATGCATCATATGCTATTTAAGTTTTGGAGAATTAAATACTTCCAATAAAGTATATGTCATGTAATAACTCTTTTATAAGTTATATTAAAAAAAAAAAAGAAGAAGAAGCAGTTCTTATATAAATGATAAAAAAAGATCTTTTGGACTCTTATTTGTGCAATGTGCGCCTTAGACCTAAAGGGCTATAAAAGATTTTGGATAGATGGAGAAGGAAGAGCCTATTGCAATGGATAGTTACCTTAATTCTTAATAACTCTTCTATCCCCTTGCGAGTATTTCTTTAGAGTCTGTAATTTATGCTTATGATCACCTAGTGCAGTGTGCATGTAATTTTAACAGCACTTGGTTATTGCTTGTCTAATGATCTTCTATTTATTTTCATATTTAGATTGACACAAAGGATATTCTTTTTATATGTGGTGGAGCATTCGTTGATCTTGACAAAACCATATCAGAGAGGTAAATCTTTTGCCTTTGTGTTGCAAGAATAATTGCTCACTTGTTTTGCTGATGTCTTGGTTTCTGTCAGTCAGAATATTCTTTAACATTTAGTTTTTTGTGAAATAAACCAGACGGCAAGATTCTTCTATTGGTTTTGGAGCGCCAGTTCGTGCCAATATGAGAACCACCAGAGTAATAAATGCTTCAGTAACATCATCATTGCTTGAGTCGGTGAGAATTAAGACTATTATAATCTTAATGGAAGATTTTTTTTCTCCTGATTTTATACTTAGATATTTTAAGTAGTTGAGACTTGAGGTTAACACTTCATTCATTATGTCTACTATGGTGCTCTGCACTTTCCTGCCTGCTAACATTTCATTCATTATGTCTCCTATGGTGCTCTGCACTTTCCTGCCCCCTAAGCCCCAAGAAAAATACTGAAGTAAAAGAATAAATTATTGTAAGTTTGTAACTTGATAACCTTCCAAGTGATCTAAAAGTTGCATTAGCAATTTTCAGGTGGAAAGTGCCGATCTCATTGCATATGGTCTCATACCTGAGTTTATTGGACGGTTTCCCATCTTAGTTAGTTTGTCGGCCTTAACTGAAGATCAACTTGTGCAGGTATTCCTTCATTTTTTTATATCCTATGTCATCTCACCATAGCTTTCCCTAATTTCTCTAAAACAGTTTAGTGCTCCTGGGATTAATTCTGCTAGCATGCTTGTGCTGATGATTATTCTGTTATTTTGTCACTACTGAGAATTATCTATATATTAAGTCCTTAGGGTCTTTTAGATTTCTAAAGGCATTAAATTTCTATGATTATCTTTTTTCAGTATTAAAGATATTTTATATGTATTATTGTCTAGAAGAGTTAAAACCATCGCCTTTTGGTTCCAAAAAAAATGAACTTCCATATCTTTACCATGAAGTTTTCTTTATAACAAAATAGAAAAGGAAACCACAATTTGGCTCTCTGGCATGTGCAAGCACATGTTTGATATTTGGTTTATGGAGAGAAAAAGGAACGAGGAATTCAAATAAGAATGCAAGGGTTGAAAAATGGTGTTTGTGACTTAAAAAGAGTAGTAGTCACTTTATATGTACAAAAGGAGTTTGTTTAATTTTTCCAGTGGGCCTATAATTTGTTAGTCATCTTTTATATTCTATTGAATCGGAAAGTGTGACTAACAAATCGGAAAATGATCTACACAATTTTGCAGATGCTTTATGCTTCATGGTGTTTATGTTGGAATATATAATTTAAAATGATAATAGCTAAGCCAAAACTTGAGGAAAGAGCTAAATTTCTTCTAGATTTTTGACTGATATC
Source organism: Senna siamea (assembly GCA_031216115.1). Lineage (NCBI taxonomy): Eukaryota > Viridiplantae > Streptophyta > Magnoliopsida > Fabales > Fabaceae > Senna > Senna siamea. Next base: position 30,047,224 of record CM062354.1, on the reverse strand, counting down.
TGCTCATTATATTTATAAAATTATCACTGGCTTTACAGGTCCTCACAGAACCAAAAAATGCTCTTGGTAAGCAGTACAAGAAATTGATTGGCATGAATAACGTAAGTATTTTTTTCTCAATCTCTGTGGCACATGTAATTTTTCCTTTATATATAAGCATGTAGTGTAAAAATCTAAAACCAGCTGATTACCGGATAAAGATAAAACCAAAACCAATTATTGATTTCATATTCTCATATAATCAAGATGCATTAGCCTCAACTTCTGCCTGCCTCCTACCTTTTATTATTAACATCTCCTAAAACATTATCCCCCCCCCCCCCCCCCCCACACTTTCCCCTATCTTTTCCATCTAGGATGCAAAGGTACGCAAACATTGTATGTATATATAGCCAAAATGGTGCAATATGGGAATATGGAAATATTTGGAGAGAAAAAGAAAAAAAGATACAGGTTCAACAAAAGAATTATCAATGAAATTTTAAATTGAATTTATTCAAATACAATAATTAATAAGTAATATTTGAAATAATATTAAAATTTACAAGTATTATATTTATTATTGGAAACTTAAAAAGTCCAGATGTTTCAACATGTTTTAGAGCCTTTAAAAAAAATTACAATGTGTTATGCATAGTTTGTTGAGATTTAGTGCTTGATGACATCCTTTTATAACTTTGTTCTGTTTTCTGTTTTCTTTCTATTTTTGATGTTCTGAAATGTTTCAAAGAGGAGTAGAAACTTGTTTCAACCGCTTGTGATGTTACTTGAAACCTAATCACCTCATTGAAACCAACCTTAGATGATTTACTTATTTATGTCTCTTGCAACCATTTGGTGTTGGCTTCGGCAAGTTTGTAACTGGTGGAGTTGTTTGAGCATTTTGTGCATGTTCATCTGAAATGTCTTTCACAATCCTCTTCCTTGCTACCTTCCATCCAAGCTCAGCCATTCAAGCATATGCTCATTTGTTTTTTATCCATTCACCCATTCCTTCTTTTGCATGAGTGGTGGCAAGAGTAAGCAGTAAGAGAGTTCTGTATGTCTGACTCTACCCTTAAAATTCAGGTAAAGCTACACTACACAGAGAAAGCACTGAAACTGATTGCAAAGAAAGCAATGGCCAAGAATACTGGTGCCAGGGGTTTAAGAGCCATACTGGAAAGCATCCTAACTGATGCCATGTTTGAGGTATGGAAGAGTCTATTATTACTCTTAAATGATCTGGTTATCTCATGCATCTAATAAAATCATCAGTCCGTGTGGTTTTCTACTGATCTATTCAATGCTCATTTGTACCAGATTCCAGATGCTAAGACTGGGAATGACCGGATTGATGCCATTGTTGTTGACGAGGAATCAGTAGGATCGGTAGATGCTCCTGGATGTGGAGGAAAAATTCTTCGTGGATATGGTGCTTTGGAGTCTTACCTAGCCAAGACAAAGAATTCACTGGTATGATCTTCATACCTGATTGTCTGAGTCTTTGTAGCATTTGAATTGGCTTTTAAGGATTGATTTCTTTAATTCTCTATCAAATAATTAATCATTGGTCTAAGCTAGCCTGGACACCATCTAAGCGCATTACCAGAAAAAAACAAGAGTGACAGTTATAAAGCATTGATACTTCAAAAATGGAGCCATGTCATATGTCTCTGATTCGAACAGGACACCACACTTAAAAGTTATACAAAAAAAAAGGGCAATTCAATGCACAAGGCCCCCATCAGGAGGGGTCTGGGAAGGGTCAAATGTATGCATTCTTACTTCTACAAACTAAAAGACTGTTTCTAAAACTTGAACCCATGACATCTAGGTCACATGGTAGCAACCTTACCTATGCTCTAAGGCTCATCCTTACTTAAAGTTATATTATAACACTATAATTTCATCTATATTGGTATCCATTCTCCGTAGACTGCAGGACTAAGTTGCCTTGTAGGGAAAGTATTTCATACTGTAGATGGTTACCTTCTAATTTACATTATTCTGTTGTAGGTTAATGGTGAGGTAGCTGAACCAGATGTACAAGAGGGGGAATCAGAACTTTCTTCTAGAGCCATGAGCATGTGATAATAATATTTTTACCTTAGTTAAGGGTATAATTTATCCTTTGTCATTGTTATTTGTAAAAATGACATTCATAATTTGCTGTAATTATTCCTTGCATAACAGCATAGCTTCTTGTTTGAGTCTTTTGGATAGGAAGGAAATAGGAAGATGAGAGATGTAGCAATTGCTAATTTAGGATGCACTTTATACCACAAAAAAGAAAGCATTGAAGGTCTAATTGAAGACATTTATCTCTTTGAATTGGTGTTGAGATTAGGTCTCAATTTCTGAAAGTTCTGACTGTTTATAATATCATTGTCTCCACTTGAAAACTTGATGAGATTTTTGTGTGAGTTAGGTTTATTAAAAATAGGCAAATCCAGCTAGTTATGAAGCGATATGAAGTATATTAAATGTGAATTTTATGACAGCTGATTTACGAGTTAGCTTTGGAATTTAATTCTAGTAGAAGTTATAACAAACTTGATAAAAGATTAAAATCTTTAATTTCATCATTTAAAGAATCTAGTTATGTGGATATCTAAATAATTTTACAATAAGACAATAACAATTAATATGTCTAAATAATATTATATGGATCTAAAATATCTAGTAGAATATTTATATAATTAGTGTAAGGATTAAATTATTTAAAAAATATTATTTAGAAGACAAAATTAAAATTTTAATTTTTTTAGCTAGAGATTAAATTAATATAATATATTTTTAAGAATTAAAATAATAATTTATTAAAAAGTTGGTGTGCGAGTAAATTTCATAGGTAATATTTTATAGGTTCTTTACTTGTACTTATAGAGGTTTGATTGGATCCATAAGTTGAGAGAAGATTGAAATAGCTGGCATATCTTAATTACTAATTGAATATTTAAAATCTTAATAGGCTGATTTAATAGTTATTTCAAATTATCTCAAGTCTCAAAATTTAAACCTTCTCTAAAGATTTAGGATAGTTTGAAATATTTATAGTTTTTTATTTTATTAAAAAGATTAATATTATAAAAATAAAATAAGGTATAAAGACACTTAGTTCTTTAACTTTTGATTTAAATTTTAGTTTTATCCCTTTGATTAGTTCTATTTTTAATCTTTTAAAAAATTAATCAATTTTTTTAATCCCTAACATCTTTAATTTACTTAATGAAAAATAATGAGTTAGGGGCAATTTTAATATTTTTATTCTAAATTATTATTAATATTATTTTTTTATTAATCTTACATGTAAAAAAAATAAATCTTTAAATTTAAATTGATTTTTAAATTATGTACTCGTGAAATTTAAATGTAATGTTACCTCTTTGTACTCTTTCTTGCACATTCTCAACAAAAAAAGAAAGCATTCTTTTGCAATAGATTAAAATTATTAGTCATCATTTTAAACGAATAGCACTCAAGATTCAAATTTAAGCAATTAAATTGAGAATAGAACTTCAATCTTTGGGAAAACCAGTCTAATTCAAAGACTTCAATTTACACAAAAATTTATCCTGTGATGAACAATTGTTGTTGGATAGTTGAATTGCTTACTCATAAATTCTTTCTCTCTCTTCTATGTTATGGCAAAGTAAAAAGAAAGATGAAGAAAAAAATTATAAATTTGACTTTTTTAACATATGAGATTAATAAATTACTAATATTGTAATGATTTAACATATGAATATTAAACTTGACTTTAACTCAACATTTTTTGTTAAGTAAATTAACAGTATATATTAAAAAAATTTTAATTAAGCTTTTAAAGTTAATAGACTAAGATGAAAGCTATCAAAATTAAAAGATAAAAGTCACAAAACTACTTAAGACCAAAAGTACTCTTTTACCTCCTATTAGTAATATTATTATATCTATCCAATAAAAAAAATGAGATATCTAATTTTTTAAAATTTTTATTAAAACTTTAATCAATAGAGCAAATTATCTATCATCAGACTCTCTTCAAAAAGATATTTTTGACCAAGTATAGACGGAATAATGAGGGAACCATAAATTACTTATTGTCCATATACAAAATCGAAGCCAGAAATGTTGATAACAAACAAGGGGTTATAGAAAGGAGGCTGAAAACAGAATGAAGGGGTAGGTGTGTCCATGAGATGTCAAAGTCCAAAGGAGAAAAGGTGAAGAGGAGTGTATAATGTATATATATTATATTAGGCTTTAGATTTGGAAATGAAATTTTGAACATCTGCCATTGTTGGAAGTGCAGGAATTGCTCCTTTCTGGGTCGTGCAGATTGCTCCACAAGCATTTGCAATTGTCAGAGCCTCTCTCAATTTAGTTTCATCCTGCAGATTATACATATACCATTCATGTCACAGATACAATAAATCAACAAACTAAACTTTTTTTCACTAAATAGAGTAGATTATATGAATCAAGCGAAGCTAACCTGTTTTATCAGGTCATAGATAAATAATATATATATATATAAAACTAAATAAACCTCTAAATAAATAATTATAGTTAAGCATTACATCAAATATGGATGAGTCCTTGGCAACAGATAAGAGAAGTGAACCAACAAAAGAATCACCAGCACCAGTTGTGTCAATAGCCTTTACTGAGAATCCAGGAACCCTTCCTTTGAATTTCTGCACTCAAACAACAAAAACATGATATATGCAATAAATAAAAATAAAAATAAAAAACTTATTTACATGAAATCAACAATGCATTGATAATGATTGATAGAAAGAGATATTTTCTCAATTTCAGTTTCCTTAAGGAAGAATAGTACCTTAGTGAAATATCTGCAACCCTTCTCTCCATCAGTGACAACAAGCATCTTCAATTTATCATGCCAAAGAGAGAGAACTGCATCTTCATTCTCAGGATCTCCTTGTGTAAGAAATTCAACTTCATTATCACTCACCTACAAAGATCAAAACACATTTGAATGTAATACTAATAAGTACTAAATGTACAAGTTAATGAGATAGGTCTAGAGGAAGGGATTAGTTTCTTACAACGTGACGACCCAAAGTTTGAATTTCTGTTGGGACAAGTGTTCATATTTAGTACCTTATAGTATTTCGAACAAGATTACTTTTAATAAGAGAATACTTATAGAAAAAGAAATAGTGTGAAGAGAAGAAATTTAGGCTCAAATAAAGCCATGTGGATACTTCTACAACAATAATAAAAGACAAAGTCGTTTCACATTAGGTGAGGTCATTTGTTGCAGCCATTAGGATACTCTTAAAAAAAAAAAAAATTAAAATGGTGAACCTTGATGAAGTCGGCCTCATTCCAGATGCTGTTGATGCCTGACCTAGCAGCCTCAGGAGAAGGCCACAAAGGGATCCTGAGGTTTGGATCATAGGACAATAATGCACCAGCTTGCCTAGCAGCTTTCATGGCTGCCATGTGAGCTGATCTGCAAGGCTCTGATATGAGACTAATAGATCCATAGTGAAAAATCTTGGCCTTCTTAATCAGATCCATTTTCAATTCAGATTCCTGCAACAACATATCTGCACTTGGATTTCTGTAGAACATGAACTCCCTCTCTCCATCCTTCCTCAATGTCACAAAAGCCAATGCAGTTCTTGCCTCAGCATCAAAACAAACCCCTTCTGTATTCACCCTATTTTTCTTCAATATATCAGCTAGCATTTTTCCGAACTCATCATCACCCACCTGTCACATTATGATAATCATTTGTTGAAAAAATCATCCCAATGAAGATAGGTTACTCAACATTATCAGTCAAGATATCAATAACATACAGAAAATTCTTGGTTTAGTATTAAAGTAAGGATTAGCATAAAAATGAGTAAATCTACTCAAAGTAAATAATGCACCGGATTGAATTTCCCTAATACCGAAAGCTTGTTTTGGTGTTTTACCCCCTAACGCTTAATATTTTAGGTGGGTCTATGCTCTTATTGATTGATAGGCTTGGTCCTTATTTTGATCATTATACCAAAATGTCAGACATAAGTGCTATAAGTTTGATAGATATAAATACGAAATTGAAAAAGGATTTCATCAACCATGTTAGAATAACATATCTTCATTACAAAAGAAGTTAAAATAATTAATTATCCTAATGATAATTTAGGGATTCTTTTTATAAGAGATTATAAACCTTTCCACTAAAGGCAGACACCTCCAAGTTTGGCGATTGCACAAGCAACATTATAATTTAGGAATTTGATTATTACATCAAAGTGTTAGAGATCGGTGCAGTGAGTTCAATAGATATAACTACGAAATTGAAAAAGATTCAAATAATGAATCTTCATTGTTAAAGAAGTTCAATAATTAATTATCCTAATGATAATTTAGGAATTTTTTTTTCCTAAGAAATTATGAACCTTTCCAATAAAAGCAGAGGAACCTCCAAGTTTGGTGATGGCACAAGCAACATTAGCAGGGGCACCTCCAGGGGCTTTGAGGAAGCCTTGAGACTCAGCCAATGACACTCCAGCTGTGTCTGGAACGAAGTCAATCAACATCTCTCCGAATGATATCACTAATGGAACTCCTGAGCTCGTCATCTTCTTCTTCTTCTACCTCTTGATTGATTATTGCTTTTCTTCTTTATCTTTCTCTCAAGTCTCACACAATGACTTGTAAGTTAAAAGCCTCTCTCATGCTTTCAATTTTGTTTTATTTGTAGGTCCTTGTAACTTGTAAGAGTGAAAAATACTAATATTTTGGCACCTTTATTTTCTGTCTAATTAAAGGTTTGTAATACACGTTGAGACTAGAGATTTTCACACAAAAATTAAGTTCCTTTTGACCACTAATCAGATCCTCAGAATTTGGGAAAAGTAAAATGCTAATTTAGTTCTCCTAGGTAGTTATAATTACTATATTGATTTTTAATAAATATATAGCACCTGGATTTTTTTTATAATTTTTAAATAATATTTTATATCTTACTTTTTATTTTAAAATTGCCCCTTCTATTGTAATTGTAGGCTATTCTCATTTCATGATCATGTGATAAAAGTAGTTATACACTCAGACCGTCTCATTGCGAAGAAAGCAAGAATACTTGCATGAAAGCTCAAGTTTGTTCCGAGAATGAATGCTTTTTTAGGGGAGAGATAGAAATGGACCACACAAACAGATCAAGTAACTATTTACCTCATTTAGGTCAGTAACAAAACCATTAATGTAGGAAGTTCTTTCACAAAAATAAAATAAATAAAGGAGTAGCGAACATCCCCTTCCAATATTTTTCATAGATATAAAATAAATTCACTCGATTTTAATAAATTATGAATTTATTTATATTACTTATAAAATTATTTTTTACTGCTTGTTAATTCAAAAATAGTGTATTTTTATTTTTTTTTAAAAAAAAAAAGCAATGCAATGGGGCATAAAATATGGGTAAATTACTTATCCCCTCGTGAGTTTTCAAATTTGCTTTTACACTCATTTTACCTACAACAAACTATAAATTACAGTTATATCAGCTTTTACCAAAATACCTTGAATCCATTACTTATGTAATACAACAAATATTAAATACACACACGAACAAGTTAAAATTCTTTTAGCTGTCCTTATTTTTCAATATATACTCGTTTATTTCTTTTTCCTCCTAATCTCATAAAATTAATGACAAGGAATGAAAATAGAATATGCCATTACTGCAGAATTTAACAAAAATGATTACTTCCATTAGGGTCATGGTTATTAAAGGCGCGTTTTTACAGCAACAAGCAGATTCAGCCACAGAAAGCAATCATTTTATCAAGTTCATACATTACAGTCAAATGCTTAAATAAGGGTGCATTAATTACTTTTCCTTTTCCAAGTTGTAGTGCTTCTTCACTGCTTCAATTACTTCCCAAGTGATGTCCATTCCTTTAGGGAAGACAACTAAGTCACCACCTCCAATTTCAAAAGATTCATCATCACCATGTCCATCGACTGTGACCTTCACTTTTCCCTCCAGCAGATACATGGTCTCCGAAGATTTGAATGACCATGGAATTTTGCTTGGACCACCTTCCCACCTATTTGAAATTTTGAATGTATAACAAACGCAGGAAAAAAAGAAAAATAAACAAAATATATGAACATGCGCACATAAATGCAGGTTTGTTTCAGCTAAAATGTGCAAGTTATTGCTTCTTTGTTCCCCTCATGGATTTTAAGAAGCATAAACGATATAACTGTTAACATAGAAATGCAGGTTTGTTTCAGGAGGGGATGGGTTCAGAGGAAATCATGAGTATATACATATGCTGTATTAAGAAATCTGAATGCTATGGATGTCTAAAAATTGATGGTATCATACTGAATGTTTGATTCTGATCACTTATTTATAAAAATTTTCAGATTAGAAATGCATATGCATGGTGTAATCCATAAACTCATTCAAGATAAAATTTGGAATGGGAAAAATCCATCTCCTTTTACTAAATGCTTTCTTTTGGGAATTGTCTCCATCACACGTAGTGTTCTTGTTCATTCACCCCTCTTAAGAATAATGAATAATCCAGACCTCTTAAATTACTGAGATCTAATTCAACTGGTTCAAACAGTTATTCCTATTAAAAACTTACTTAATGGAGAAAACAAAAGTCTAGCTAAACCATTCTATATATTCACTACATTGGAAAAATCAAAATTATTGCCCGATCTCACCAATTATGCTTTTTCAACAAGCAAATATCTGACACTAAGGCCAAAACTTTCTCCATATTTCGCCCTCTGTTATAACTAGTGAACTTCATTTTTCCTCAAGACATAAATAAAATGGGATGAAGCATTTGCACAAGCTTATCCATGGCTTCAACCCATGACACAACTCTTAAAATTTTGTTATGGTGATGCAAGAGCTGTGTTATAGCCTTGCTTTTCAAATATGTTCAAAATGTCATAAACATTGATGAAGCTGAGACTGAATGGTAATACCTACCTTCTAAAAGTATGCATTCTATTGAAGATAAAGAAGAATGCCTGATCAGTGTTTTGCACTCGGTATATTCCATCCAATTGTTTCCTATTGTTAACACCATGATGTCACTTTATCCATGTAGTTGATCCTACCTAATCAAAAAAGACTTTGTTTGTTGTTGTTGTTGTTGGTTTCTATTGTTAGAATTCAAAAGGTAGCTTAATGCTTAATAACTCTTAGTAGCACACCTGTCTATTCAATGAAATCCTGTCTTTACATCAACACAAGAAATCAACCAATATATGTGCAAATTAAAAACATACAGAATTCCTGAAAGCCTAAGCCTCATCTTCAATCTAGTGATGGTTTAGTGAAGCAAGAGAATGTAAACCAGTACCAAACAGAAAAAAGAACTACAAAACCACTCTGAAGATTTTTTTTTTCTTTTTTATTATTCCAAAGTATTATTTTGATTCTAATTTCACCTTTCCTAAGCTACTATAATGATATACAAACATTCTATATATTCAAAACAAAATCACATTCTTGAGCACTAAAGTGATACTAACAGTACCAACTTTAGTATTCAAGCCGTGCATGTATGGGTTAAAGCCTAAATTTACTTTTTCAAGAAACCCAACACACAGAAAACCTATTTGGAAGCAAAAGTAAAGATCAAAATAGCTTTATGACAAAAACAGATCCAAAAATGCACATGAGAAGCGAAAGGAAATGAAGTGAAACGATGCATACTTAGGCCAAGTTGTGACTCCAAGTTCAGAGAGTTTGGATTGAGGAAGATTGCTGTGAATCTTCACTCCCAAAATCTCAGTGGTTGTTGGCAAAGCAGTTTCCTTTGAGCTGAGCCTTACATATAGTACAGAGTAAAGCAAAGGAAGTAAAGGTAGTATCATTGATAGACGAAGCAGAAGCGATCGATTTGCATAAAGGCGTTTCATTGCCTCCCTCAGTTCGAGTTGATGATTCCTTCTTTTTCTTCTTCTTCTGAGTCGCTGTGTTTGATGTGGCTTATGGGGCTGATGATAAAAGTTTATGATGACTTTATGACTTTAGTATTTTTTTTTTGTTTTATTTATTATTATTAATATTCTGTGCATTTTGTGTTCTTAAATTAAATGAAATGGAGTAATAAAAGAACAGTGCATGACATGGATAACATTAGGACATCTTTTAAATACAAGTTGATTAAATTAATTATAAATAAATAGATTAAAATATCATTTTAATCTCTATAAATAATAATTTTTTTAATTTAATTTTTTATAATTTTATTTGTTATCTATTTGATCCCTTTATATGAATGTCATTTAAATAAAAAATAATTTTAATTATTTAGATATTTAATACTGATTAGATAAATTAAAAATCAATTACAATTCATTTTTTTCTTTTAAAAATTTACGTTTAATCACCAATATTAAATGATATCCAATCAATACCAAATGTTGTCTATTTATAAAAAAAAAAAAATTAGATCATAAATTACTTTTAACATTATCTAATTAACACAAAATGTCTAAAATATTAAAATTATTATTTATTTAAATGACATTTAAATAACAAAATTAAATTGATAATAAATTAAATTATAAGACACCAAATAAAAAAAATATAATCTATGATTAAAATGATATTTTATAATTAATTAATTAATTTACTTTTATTTAATAAACGAGATTTTTAAAAAAAAAATCATTGTTTATATATATGAAATGGCAAAACAAAGAAATCAAGAAGCAGTCAGGACCACCAAAATTGTACTACCCAGAGGAGGAGATAGTTCAAAAGAGATAATATCTACGTTTATTAACATAATTTAATTCTTTTTCCTGAACAGCTTAAAATTTTTCAATAAACCATATCAACGTGAGAATGCATACTCTTGAAAGAAAAAATATATATATCTCAAACCAAAACTAAGTTCTAGAGAAGTTTCTCCGCTTTGGTGGCAAGAGTACTACCAACTAGCTTTGAAAAAAAAAAAATGCCACTTCTATTCATCTAGCTACATGAATTATTACTAGTTAGAGGCATAATACAAGTAGTATTGATGACCCCTAGTAACTTGAGCTACTAGCTCACCTATAGGGTCATTACATGTATATAAATCTTTTGTATTAATGGGAATCTAGCCTCCTGTCTTATAATTTCAATATTGGAACATGTTTTTCAAGCCCTTTCTTTTTCTGGATTCAGAATATCAAATTATGCTTGAATACACGTGAACACATCCTGCAAATCTTCAGATCCCATCATGCAATCATTCTTGCTTCTTCAGCTTCTGGGATCACAATGTCAAGCCTCATCATAGGCTTGTATTCATGGGGAATTTGTGCGCCGGCCTGCATGCACACTTCAACCACTGCTGGAGCCTTTCCGTAAAATCTTTTCAGAGAACCCCACAAAGGAGGTCCAGCAGGGTCTCTAACATGCCACACATAGTTGGGAGGAAAAACTTCCTCCACAGTTGCATCCTGCCAACCATGTTTTCCATCCCTCCATTGGTGTTTGAATGCTCCACAAAGCTTGGCATTGTGACCCCATGGTCCCACATGAACCTCTGAGCAGTAACCACATGCTTTCACTGTGTATTTCTTCATCAATGTCCTGACACCCTTTCTGACAACTTCATATGCACCAATCGTTTCCTGCGCGATTCTTGGTACATCTGACACTGGTGGGGATGGAAATCGCTCACAAGCTTGGTAAGTATCAAAATCAATAAGTGAAGAGAGCTCTGCAGAGCGCCATGGCTTAGGTTCCTCAACATATCCACCTCTGTCAATTACCCTCTTACCCAGCATTCTTACTGGCTTGGTCCTTCGACGTGAAGGATACTCAGGTATGTCTACACCAGCTTGAATGCATAGCTCCACAACAGCTGGAATGCGGTCATAATCAAACCTTGTCTCGTGTGTGATGCGCCGGCCAAAAGGGTCAAAGAGGTGATATGACTCAATGGGGACAAGTACATCATTGATAGAACCCTTGACCCATGCATGGAAGCTATGACGCTGCGAACTTGTAGGACCTAGGCAATCCTGAATGTGGTGACCCAACTGACCAACATGAACCTCTGAGCATTCACTGCAAGAAATACTGGCTAAAATCATAAACGTTCTTACATCGATTTGATGAGGATATAACAGCAATATCATCATTAAAATAAAAATAAAGGAAAAAAATAAGGTAGAGCAACTAGGACATTCTCAGAAAAAATTTTACAATCTACCTACAGCCATGTACAGGAATAATGTGCAAGAGCTGTGCAAGACCTTTAATCAAGATTTTCCAAGCATCTAATACTTCATAGGCAACAGGAATTAGGTCCGGCACAAGCAATCCATTTTTGGGAGGCTCAAGGGGTTTCTCTACACCCATTTGAGCAAGTTTTTTATCCTCCCTTGCAGCTTGTTTAATCTCTTTAAAAGGGATAGGGTATGGTTTTTTCTTCTTCTTAGGTAACGCAGGAGGGAAATCAACATTTTGGGGTTGCTTTTTTCTTCCCACCATTTTATCACCTCTGGGTTTTTGACTGGCACATTGAAAAATTCCGGAAAGTGCTGATCCATCCTTGTAAGTTTTTTGACAGTCTAACTGCAATAAAGATGAAGCTCAAGTGTAAGCTCTAACCCTAACAAATCAATGCAATAAACTGGACAACTTTTCAGGACATCCTGAAAAGAACAGCAGGAAGGAGTTTCAGGTTGGAGGGAGTAACAAGACCATTGAATGTTAAAATGCTTTAGTAACATCTGCAGATCTGCCAAAAAAAAATTAATTTCTCATTTCTTCTCTTAACAATTTTCTATTTATTCAATTCTATGAATCTAAAGAAATGCATTTTTTTCCACTGAATGACAAATATCATTTATATAAATCACAAATTTAGCAGTGTCAGTCTATATCACCTCAGATAAAGAATGAAATAGAAAACATAGTTATGAGATAAGACTACACCAAAAGACTCAATTAAGCCCCCTGCAGAAGCCAGTTTTTTTATCCTGTCAGTCACAGATTAGAAAAGTAAGCCAAGAATAAAATTATTGACCAGGGCAGTTGCCTAATGCCAACATATTTATTATTCTTATTTTTGGCAGTAGTTACTTCCCACAAGCTATTACACCAAAATTTGAACATAGGAAATGTGATGAAACTAGATGTTGGGAATACCAACAAAATTGCAAGCCTAAATCTGAAATAGTAATTTAAGAGCAATTTAAATGAAAAAGCACATAAAACCTTCAAACCAAGAGTATAAAACTCAGAAGCTGAAAGCTGCGGCCTCATAAATTCCATGCCTGGAAAACCGCCTGCAAATTGAAAGTCACATTGTAAGAAGTAACAAGGAAGGTAAAAAAGGCACATGCTTTTAGCATTTTGGTCCTGAAGTAGATATACCACGGCTATAGCTTGGACAGGCACCCAAGGATATAGACTACAACATAAGAGCTCAGCAGACAAATTTTGTTCCCAAAGCACAGAGGTGGATACTAGTTATGTGTCAAGTTTGAGACTAGGAAAAGACACTCAGAAAATTTCATTTCACTCGAAATTTTATTGAGAATTGCAGGCTTTGGGAAAATTCTTGCAATTTTCAAGTGATTAACTTGCACATCAAAATCAACATTGCCTAAACTTCAATGTTGAGGAAGTATTTGAAAGAAATGAGTGATTTCCAAGGAGATCTTGAAAAATTCATCTTTAACCTTCCAGAGATTCTTCATTGAACTTGTTTTGTCAGCTAAATTAATGGTTGATGGATCCCTGGTGGTTAAGGTATATTCTAGAACGAATAAACAGAATGGTAGAGGCAAGCGGACTGTGAGTAGGTTTAACAAGAGGGAAGAATCTGAGTGAAAGGTAATAATGCTATTAAACAATAAAAAATCCTAAGAGATCAAGCCCAGATAATGGACCAAGTGATCATGAAAGGGTGTTACAGATATGTATTTTATATGTAATTAATATGGTTGTTGTTAGTTGTTATAGATATGTAATTATTGCTATATGGTTAGGTAGTTGTTAGATTTATTCTGTATAAATAGGTGTAGGAGCCTTATGAAAAATAATAAGAAGAGCCTTTGCTTTATATAGTATCAAAGCCTTTGCTTTCCTTTGCTCTTCTTCGCTGTCACAAAGCTTTGTCTCTATTTTGCTTTGCAACACAGTGTTCCTTTATATGTAGGATACTTGCTTGGTGACCATCTAGTCTCACCACCACCCTAAGAAGCTTCGTCTTCATGAACCTAGCCAAAACCCAATCATCGGCAAAAATTCGCGGCGAGTGAAAGACTCACACGTCGCCACAAGGATTTTGTGCAAAAACCACGTGCAAGCACGTGAAAGTGCGTGGAGGGCCAAGTCGACAGCGAGGCTATTTTTCCGACATCAAAGGGGTATTTTCGGCCTATTTACAGCCTAACCCAGCCCTTTTCCCGATGGTTTGAGTTATTTCCAATCTAACCCAACTTTTTCCTGGGTTTGAACATGCTTCTAGTTTACACTTTCTGGTTTACATTTTTGCGTGAGCGGCAGGATGATTTAAGCTCTTTTGGTTCATTTGCATTCTGTTCTGGTGTGGCTGCTGGATTTTGGCGTTTTCTGGCATTCATTGTTATTCTGATCAGTATTTTCTTGGTTTTTTAGGATGAATTTTGGTGTTTGCAGACTTCCTGTGGTTGGGTTTCACTCACTGAAAATTGCTGCAATTAATTCAGTTATTTTCTTAAGGATTGCATACTGTAAGGTATTTATTTTTCATCTTACTTGATCAAGAATTTGTGTACCTTTGGTGAATATGAGAGAGGTGAAGGATAGTGTTAATGTAATAATTCCAACTATGTCTAAAATTACTGAAAACAAGTTAAATGACTCTAATTATCTTGAGTGGAGTAAAACAATTAGAATATATTTGAGGAGTGTTGATAAAGATGACCATTTGGAAAAAGAGCCTCCGACCGATAATAGTAGACAAACCTGGTTAAGAGATGATGCATGATTATTTTTGTAAATAAGGAATTCTATTGAAAGTGATATTATTGGCCTTACTAATCATTGTGAATTTAGTATTCTGGTAAAGGGAATATTAACCACATGTATGACGTGTGTAGAGCTTTCTACCGTGCTAAGAAAGAGACTAAAACCCTTACAGAATACTTGATGGATTTCAAAAAGACATGAGGAATTGAATGTCCTTTTACCATTTAGCACTGACATCAAAATCCAGCATGCATAGAGAAAACAAATGATCATTATGAGTTTTCTAGCTGGACTCACTGTTGAATTTGAAACTGCTAAATCACAAATTCTCTCAAGTTCAAATATCAATTCTCTCCAAGAAGTATTTAATAGGGTGTTGCGCACTGAAAGTACTCCTTCTCATCCCCAAGCCAGTATTCTTGTTGCTAAAGGAGGAGGAGGATATGATTCTAGAAGGAAAAATAGTAATAAGGAAACTGGTCCAAAAAAACCCTTTGATGCTAGTAATATCATCGGTCACTACTGTAAGGAACCGGATCACACAAAATGATATTGTAAAAAATTACAAAATCGTCATCAGAAAACTTAAGCTGCTAATGTGGCTACAACTCCCAGTCCATTGGGTGAGAAAACGGTGACAATCTTAGCAAATGAATATGCAAAATTCTCCCAATTTCAGGAATCTTTAAAGGAGATCAATCCAATTGCTACACTTGTTGAGTCAGGTAAAACATGTCTTTTCTCTTCCTCGAACAAATGGATCATTGACTCCAGTGCCACAGATCATATGAGAGGTAACCCCAATATCTTCTCTAGTTTTTTATCACATAAAATACCTTCCTCTGTTACTATAGCCGATGGGTCCACTTATGACATTAAGGGATTTGGAACTATTAAACCAACCTCTTCCATTACCCTTTCATCTGTACTAAGTCTGCCTAAACTAGCTTTCAATTTGATGTTTGTTAGCAAACTCACTAAAGAGCTAAACTGTTATATCTCATTCTTCCTTGATCATTGTTTGTTTCAGGATCTTATGACGAAAAGGATTATTGGTAGAAGACATGTATTAGATGGTCTCAATATTCTTGATGAGTGGAAGCCACAGTTGGTTGCATGTTCGAGTGTCATCTCTCGATATGAAGCCCATTGTCAATTGGGACATCCATCTTTATCTACTTTGAAGAAACTATGTCCTCAATTTCTTAATGTATCTTCGTTAGAGTGTGAATCATGTCAGTTTGCAAAACACCATCGAAGCTCTTTAGGTCACAGAATTAGTAAACGAGCTAAGTTTGAGTTTGAATTAATTCATTTAGATATTTAAGGACCGTGTCCTATTTTGTCTAAAACTGCTTTTAAGCACTTTGTTACTTTTGTGGATGATTTTTCTCGAATGACTTGGATTTATTTTATGAAACGTTGTTCTAAAGTTCATTCTCACTTTTCTGCCTTTTACGCTGAGATCAAAACCCAATTTAATATGCCTATACGAATAATACGAAGTGACAATGCTAAAGAATTTGTCTTAGCTTCCTTTCAGAAATATCTAACTGAACTAAGATTCTTCACCAGACCTCTTGTGTGGATACATCTGCCCAGAATGGTGTGGCTAAAAGGAAGAACAGGCATCTCCTAGAAACTACTCGGGCACTCATGTTTGTAAACTAAGTTCCTAAACCATTTTGGGTTGATGCATTATCCACTGCTTATTTTCTGATTAATAAGATGCTTTCGACAGTTTTGAATGGTGAAATCCCCTACAGTGTTCTATTTCCAAATATACCATTGTTTTCCTTGGCTCCACAAATGTTTGGTAGTACTTGCTATGTCCGTGATGTTTGCCCTCATCTTACTAAGTTGGATCCTAAGGCTTTGCAGTGCATTTTCGTGGAATATTCTCGTCTTCAAAAAGGTTACCAGTGTTACTCATCAGATTTGAACAAGTGCTTGGTCTTTATTGATGTGACCTTTATTGAGACAATACCTTTCTTTTCTCACCAACCCATTCCTTCTAATGCTGAGGATGATACTAATTGGCTAATAGACAGAGTCACACCTATTAAGCCTTCAGGAGAGAAGGTTCTCCCTAATGACCGCCCTGATGATGGTACTATTTCTTCTAGTCTTCAGAACGATGTTCCTCCAACACCTCGTCTACCGATTGTTCAAGTTTACTCCCGACGCCAAGAAACCCATACTAATACATGTCCTGCACCACCTCCTTCGTCATCTGATCCTCCTTTCGATCATCTGGATTTACCCATCAGCCTTCAAAAAGGTAAGCGTGAATGCACTCATTCTAAATCTCCTTATCCCATTGCTAATCTTATTTCATATGAATGTTTATCTCCTGTGTCTAATTCTCTTATTGCTTCTTTAGACTCGGTATCCATACCCAAAACAGTGAAAGAAGCTCTTTCCCATCTTAGCTGGTCAACAGCAATGCATGAAGAGCTCTATGCTTTGGATGAAAATCATACTTGAGATCTAGTGACTTTACCTAAAGGTAAAAGGGCAATTGGGTGCAAATGGGTATTTGTAATTAAAATGAACCCCGATGGCTCAGTGGCACAACTTAAGGCTCACTTGGTTGCCAAAAGGTATGCCCAGACTTATGGCGTAGACTACTCCAATATCTTCTCTCCTATTGCTAAACTTAGCTCTATTAAGCTTTTTATATCTCTCGTTACATCTTACGATTGGCCTCTACATCAGCTGGATATCAAGAATGTTTTTCTTCATGGTGATCTCCATAAAGAGGTGTATATGGAGCAACCACTTGGGTTTGTTGCTCAGGGGGAGTATGGGAAGGCATGTCATTTGAAGAAATCTTTGTATGGCTTGAAACAAAGCCCTTGTGCGTGGTTTGGCAAATTTAATGAGGTAGCTCAAGAGTTTGACTTGAACAAAAGCGAATGTGATCATTCTGTATTCTACAGACAAACCAGGGCTAGTATTATTCTTCTTATTATTTATGTTGATGACATCGTTATTACAGGAAATGATAATAAAGGAATTTCCTCTTTGAAAGCCTTCCTGCATACTAAATTTCATACTAAAGATCTAGGCCAGTTGAAGTATTTCTTAGGAATAGAAGTCCTGAGGAATAAAAGTGGGATCTATTTATCGCAAAGAAAGTATGTTCTTGACTTACTTGCGGAAATAGGAAAGATGGGAATCAAGCCACACAGTACTCCAATGATTCCAAATGATCATTTTACTAAGGATAATGGTGACCCGTTTGATGATCCAAAGAGGTACAGGAGGCTGGTTGGAAAGTTGAACTATCTTACAGTGACTCGTTTAGATATTGCTTATGATGTAAGCATTTTTAACCAATTTATGTCCGTTCCCACAGTAAAACACTGGGCCGCTCTAAACATATTTTGTGCTACTTGAAAGGAGCACTAGGACGAGGCATACTTTATGATAATCATGGACACACTCGCATTGAATGTTTTTCAGATGCTGATTGGGCGGGCTCCAAAAGTGATAGAAGATCAACTACAGGCTATTGTGTGTTTGTTGGTGGAAATCTAGTGTCTTGGAGAAGTAAGAAGCAAAATGTTGTATCTAGATCTAGTACAAAATCTAAATACAGGGCTATGGCACAATCTATATGCGAAGTTTTGTAGATACATCACCTATTAGGTGAAGTCAAATTCAAGTCTACATCACCAGCAGAGCTGTGGTGTGATAATCAGGCTGCCATCCATATGGCTTCTAATCCAGTATATCACGAACGGACCAAACATATTGAAGTTGATTATCATTTTATTAGAAAAAAAATTCAAGAAGGTCTAATCTCCACTGGATATGTGAAGACAGGAGAACAATTAGGAGATCTATTCACAAAAGCATTGAATGGGCCTCGAGTGAAATATTTGTGTAACAAGCTGGGCATGATCAATATCTATGCTCCAGCTTTAGAGGGAGTGTTACAAATATGTATTTAATATGTAATTAATATGTTTGTTGTTAGTTGGTTAGGTTGTTGTTAGTTGTTATAGATATGTAATTAATGCTATATGGTTAGGTTGTTGTTAGCTTTATTCTGTATAAATGGGTGTAGGAGCCTTATGAAAAATAATAAGAAGAGCCTTTGCTTTACAGAGGGCAATGTTCCTACTAAACTGAGAAAGCTCTATCTTCAGATCAAACTTCAACATACAATGGCAACTTTGAGGTGGAAGGAAAACGGTAAATGGATCACTCACCAAAGAAGCATGTGCTAGTCAAGAATGATCTGTATTCAACTAAACAGCTGATAACCATGCTAACATGGGGAAACGACAAAAAAAAATGTTGCTGTAACACTAGTATAATGTATAAGCCAATTTGACCACTGATTAACTAGTTCAGCCAAATTATACCTTTTTTTCTCTGTAGTTGGTTAAAGACTTTTTTTTAAAAAAAAAAAACTATTGATCTGCATGAAATAATGAGGACAAATCTCATGTAGCCTTTACATTGCAATGTTATTTTTTTAAAAAAAATCTATCTACAAAATTAAGTTTCTAAAAAGATATGAAATTCTTACAGCTTTCATCCCAAATATCTACCATTCTACTGAAACAGTAGTAGTACAATTACAATATGAATAACTTAAAATAAAATCTAGAGACAAATGTCATAGTACTGGCTGCAGCAAATAAGGTTATAATAGGAAACATGTATGATCAGTTGGTTTATCACATTACTATCTACCTCTGCTAGTGCTGGGTGCTGAAACTCATGTTATTTATTAGTCACATTTACTACAAGCTATAAGGATGTTAAAAGGAAAAAGTAACTTACTTTTAAAAGATAAATTCCATGATGAAGAAGAAACTACTGGCAGTCTCTGGATCATCTATGAGAGTATTCTGTTTACTCAAATCTCCAGTAGAGAACAAATTTCTGTCAACGGCAAAGGAGAACAACTAAGATTCTCAAATCTAAACACAAACATAAAAGCTAACTGCTGCTAAGGCCTGTGCAAGGTATGTTCTAAACACAGAAAAAGCCACCTTGTTTTCCTTTCATCTCTATTTGCATCTCTACAAAATAAATACTAAATACTAATTACTAAATAGAATTAGCAATCATACTATAGTAAAAGAAAAAAAACCCTTAAACAAACAAATAAACAAAAAAAAAAGGAACATGAGTACTAAAGTAAGTAATGTTGAGCAAGAGTGTGAAAAGGTATCAGTCTTCATCATAGGTCACTCCTCTCAAGGTTAATCCAACCCCTTTTTTCCCTTCACATTCGTTCTCAGTCTTTTTCCACAAACACAGTAATTATTCATCTTTTCCTGGATAAGGCTTATACCAAAACATGTGTGTATTACCGAGAATTGCTTACCACAAACTACACAAAATCAAACATGAGCAGCACAGAGCGAATTCATAAACAATCTACAAGGTCCCAACTCATAATTCCTTCCAGAGTATTGATAATCTTCACTTTTGTTACACAAATTCACAAAAAGCCCCTCTTTTTACAAACAATTTAAACACAACACAAAATTTTAAACAAAGGGGAGAATGGGAGAGAAAGAATACTTGTTGAGCCTAATAGTGAACAAAGGCGAGCGTCGAAGGAAGACTATGCTAAGATTATAGGTTTGTGTCTGCAACTCGTACTTTTGCTAATCGCTTGTGAGCTTGTAGCTATGAACCCACTTCTTCAATTAACGCCTCTAAACTGCTTATATTAAACTTTGTTGAGTCTTCGAAATTGTACGTCATTTTTTTTAATATAATATAAAATAATAATTATTTAATTTTAAAATAAAAAATAAAAAAAATAAAAAATTATTTGACCTTTTGTACGAAAATATATTTTTTTTAATATTTTTAAAAATATTTTATTTTAAATTAAATTTATAAAAATATATTACTTTTCTTATATCACCTATAAATTCGTTAATACTTGCTAAAAGCAAATTTATAATAAAAAAATATTGACTATTAATTCCCTATTACTAAAATTAAATTTACTAAACAAGGCCCACGCAGCACAAGCATAGGATGATACTATAGTTTATTTGTTTTAATTTTCTTTTTCTTGTCTTATCAAATTTATAGTAAAAAAATATTCACTACCAATTCCCTCTTACTAAAAATAAATTTACTAAACAAGGCCCACGCAGCACAAGCATAGGATGATACTATAATTTATTTGCTGTACTTTTCTTTTTATTGTCTTATCATTGCCTTCATCTCCATGACGGTGTGCCATTTAAACTAGTTGTTTTCTTCTCCAAATTGCAGATCTTGCAAAAATGTTGTAAAGCGATCAAAGCGAAACGATTGACCAAGAAATTGTAGCTAGATACGGAAACTTCCATCTGCCTTTACCATCAATCCTACAGAAAACAAAAAGAAACAGAAAGGCAGACGATACGAAACTATGAATTTCTAAATTGTATTTGTTGAACTTGATGGAAACCTAGATTCATAAATCAAAACACATCACAAGCGTCAAGCAGTAGTGTATTGGTTACGAACAAAGCAAAAGATGCTTGTAATTGTAATTTGTAATTCTAAGTTGCAAGTGAGAGCTGAGGATTGTTGAAGAACCTTACGATCGATCGACGGCGGAGAGCGTCTAAGTCGTTACGTGAGGGCTCTGTTTATGTCTGTGTTGTGTCCAGTGATCGCGAGTAAAGGTCGCAAGCTATTTTTGCCTTTTATATTCTATTATTTTATATTCATATTTTGTCTCCCTCTCCCTCTCTCTCTCTCTCTTTTTTTTTTTTAAATCAAATCAATATAATAGAGGTGTTAAGAAGATCGGTGATGAGTTGATTTTTATAATATTTTAAATTAATTAAAAGAACTAACGAGGAGTTGTTTAATTTCATATTTTTAATAATTTAATATATATTAAAATGTATATTAATTTTTAAATTTTTAAATATAATTTTAAAATACTAAAAATATATTTAATTTTTCATTCTCTGCAGATTTATGTGTATTCATTTCATATTATTTTTAATTTATATTTTATTGTATAAGTTAATATATAATTTTAAAAATCAATTAATAGTATATAAAAATTATCTTTGATCTATGAAATAACATATGATTTTAAAATTAAGAAGATTATGAGATTCAAAACTATATATATTTTAATATATGAGTAAATTAGTTTAAATAATAAAAAAAAATCTTTCATACTTTATTTTCTCACGATATTTTATTTTCTTATTTGTTTATATTCATAAAATAAGTTAAGCCAAAAATTTTTTATTCTCTTAAATTTTATATAGATTTTTAATTTTATCTTTATTATTTTTTGTGTTCAATTTTATCTTTAAAATTTTAAATTATAATTAATTTTATTTCATATTTTAATTTTATCTAAATTATTAATAAAAAATAATGATTTGACATTTATTATTATGTCCTTATACATGATTGCTTGGACCAGTGAAGTGATGACAAACACTTAACATCTTTTAATACATTATTTATGCACTCTATTAGATTAGTTATCATGTGCCTGTAACGTGGATTGTTGTCATATGTTCGAGATCATTTCTCTCGAGAAATCTTAGCAATACAATTTGCAGCTTCGCTATTTAGTATACAGATTGTTCTTAACTTATTTCCAATAGCACATGGTTGGTAGGCATGCCCTGTAGATTAGTTTATAATTACCAATAATAACTCCAAAATGAAAAAATAAAGTGAATAATTACATAATTTTGTTAAAGAAACTTCACATGCATTTACAAAAAAAAATTTAAACACTGTATTCCTGTAATAGATGTTCAAGTTACTAGCTAAATGATAAATATAAAACACATTATAACCATATGATAGCTATCATTCAACTAATTCATCCTCAACAAACCACTAGGCATCTAGTACTTTTGTCATATTTCATGCACATATAATTTCTATCATTGACCACATCTTAACAAAGTTTTCATAGAAACCAAACCCATACTACTTATGTTTCCCCTCTTATAATTGCAAATATCAAAGGGACTATATGTCAATTCTCATCTTGTCCTATAGCTATTAACAATGTATGGTGATATGTTTTATATAGAAAAGTCTCATCTTGTACAATGGATTTCAAATAAATTCATGCATCAATACATGATTTGAAGGCCCAAAAGATACAGTGAAAGAAGATGAAGTTGACTATCAATTTGCTCTTAGTAAAAGTTAATTTGGGTTAGAATTTGCTTATAATACTAGTGAATTTGCAGTACTATAAAAAAAAGTAATATATTTTAATAAATTTGATTTAAAATAAGATAATTTTAAAAGTATTAAAAAAATGATATATTTCCGTACAAAAGTCTAAGTTATTGTTTATTATTCTTTTGGTTCTCTTCACATATTTTATTTTATATTTTTTATTATATAATATATAATTTTTAAATTTAATGAATAGAAGACTCCACAATCAATATAAAATAGATATTATAAAAAAATTTCTGTTAATATATATTATAAAAATCTTCTTTTAATAAATTATTTATGTATCTTAACTATGAATAAAATCAGCTATCTTTGTTATTATATTATGATTAAAAGTGTAGTCTCATGTTATGTAATAATTAGCTTTATTCATAAAAAATTAAATAGTAAAAATATTTTCTACAATATATTTCAAATATTAGAACAATTAATATAATTTTCTCTTGAATTTATTATATTTGCTGAAAAACTTAAACCAATTCTTTTAAAAATATCAAAAAGGGAAGAAAGTAAGTTGTTTTCAACAAAATTTTATCTTGGTATTATTATTATCATTATTTAATAAAATATTGAAAAATGAAGTGTTGTAATTAAATAATTAATGTCAGTTACATAACATTTAGTTGTAAGGATTGGTAATACTACCTCACTGTTTAAATTTTAAGCCTAATTATTCAAAAATCAAAATATCACCAGATTATTATGCAGTACACAATCATATTATGCTATGCAATCTCATGTATATATAAAAATTAATTATCTGTTTAATCTTGCATTTGGTGGAAACTAGAAACATATAAGTATTTAATAAAATAAGTTCAAAATAAGATCATTATTATTATTATTATTATTATTATTATTATTATTATTATTTGCCAAAAGATTATCACGTTACTCTTAGAAAATTTATATGGTACAATGCTCTTGATGAACAAAAGGGGACAAAAATGATTTAAAGAACATAAAATAGAAAATTTTCCTAGAAGTATCGACTGAATGTGTTTGTATCAAAATAACACTTCATTTGCTTGTAATTTTTTCACTTACTGTGTATAGAATATTTGCTTTAAACTTATTGGCAGGTTTACATCTAAATAAACATAATTGGCATATTAAGTACAGGCTCGTTTAAATGCAGTTTTTAAAAATTATTCTTAGTTTTAAAAAAAACTTGTTTGAATATTTACTTTTAACAGAAAACACAAAATTAAATATGTATTTTGAGAACAAAAAATACAGAACAATTAAAAGATATTCTGAATTCTAATTTTTAAAACAAAGAAAATACATAAAATAATTTTTTTATTAATAACATATATATAAATATATTTATATGAAGATAATACTAACATAAATTTTTAAAATTAATTTTATAAAATAATTTTAAAGAACAAAAAACTAGGACATCGTTCAAACAGAAATTGACATTTGTAACATCTAAAAAATATTTTCTAATGAAAGAATTATCTTTCACAAAGGCAAAACTCAAATGTAATTTTTAATATATTTAGTATTTACTATCATAATCATTATTTAAAGAGCCATTTGAAGGGGGGGAAAAAAGTTGAATATCAAATCAGGCACCAATATGGAATATAATACATGATTTAGCACCAAACATTAATTCCATTCACCACCCAAATTAGCTTCAGTTTGGTGATTCCTACTTCAAAGTGCTTATTTCATCCAAAGTTATAGCATACTATGCCAAATCTGTTCATGAAAGATGTCCATTAGCATTCATATAATGAAATTCATTCAAAGTTATAGTGCTTGTTGACTCCAACAGAGACATCCCAAGTGCAACTCATGCCTTTTGGAAACACAACCAAGTCACCAGCACCAATTTCAACTGATTCATCAGAGCCACTTGGTGTGACCTTCACTTTCCCTTCCAACAGATAGCATGTCTCTTTGGCTTCATAAGTCCATGGGAATTTGCTTGGAGAGCAACCCCATCTGTATACATCCAATCCAAATTCAATATGTAATTCAATGAGAATTTGAAAGAAAAGAAGATGATAACCCATTTCTCATTCAGAGATACCAGTATAATAATAAAGGCCACTATATTAATCCTCTGATTCTACTACAAAGGCTTTTGGTGGGAATTAGGGTAGCAACTAGGAAGGATGGATATAGACACAAACAAAATACAACACAACACAGATATTGACATGGACACCATGTACTTTGAAGAGTTGCATCATCTATATTAGAATGTCTATGGAGTCTTCTGGTTATTAGTTTCATAAAATATATTTTATATAATATAAAATTTAAAATAAAATATGTAATGTGAATAGAGGGAGAAAGGAAGTAAAGATAGTAGAAGGTTAAAACTTAGAAAAGAATAGTAGAAAATTAAATAACTTTCTATTATTTAATTTATTATATTAAAATCTAATAATTATTATTTTATAATATATTTCAAAAAATTTTAAAAAACTTGCATATACTTTTGCGCATGCTAAGCATCTAGTGTCTAATATGAGAGTTGGACACACAAAGCTCACTGCTACGTAGTGTGGCAATCGATATCAATTCCATCAGTAATTAGAATAAATAGTCATAAGATTCAAAGACTCTAGGGTGTTCCTTGTGTCTCTTCTTACAATTACTGAAGAATGCATTCAGGAAAGGCACTATCAAGAAATGAGGAAGATGACAGAAATGAGAGAAATATAGTATAATTCATCCACCAAAAATGAGGAAGAAAACAAATTTCCTAACCCCAAATCCCATAAGCCAATATATTAGCGATTTTCCATCAGACTGCCAAAAAACACAGAAAATGTTTCAAGTGAAGGAGCCTGCATAGGTATATAACTATGTATAATAGAACTTAGAGAGTGAAACACAGAGCAAAATGATAAAGAAATAAACTTGACTATATTAACAATTTGATCCCAAAATGATTGTTCCCTCTCTTGTTTAAGGGATTAGCTCTGTACAGTATGGTACCTAAACAATTTTTCTTCTGTTTAGTCCCTGAAAAATTAGCACCCTATAATTTAGTCCCTATAAATTCTAAAATCTTGCACACATTAGACCCTATAATTTAACATGGTAGATAAGGAAGGCACTAAGTGTATAGGGTTTAGAATTAATAGGGACTAAACTGTAAGAGAAACTTTCAGAGACCAAATTGTACAGCAGTAATCTTTCAGGGAATGAACATAAGAGAGAAAAATCTTTAGGATCAAATTGTTAATATACTCAATAATCTTTGTAGTTTATATGGACTACTGCCTAACGTCAAGTTGAGTGAGTTGCAATCACCAAAAATTTGGGAAAAGAAAAAATTTTCCCAAATCCCATAAGACAATATATTAGAGATTTTCCATCAGAAATCCAGAGATCGTAGAACACATTTCATGTCAAGGAACTTAGATAGGTATATAAAATTGGACTTAAAAGAGTGCAAAAAAGGGCATGATGATACAGAAATAAGCGAACAAATTAGGGATTTTCCATCAGAAAACCATAGATCATAGAACACATTTTAAGTCAAGGGACCTGCATAGGTAAACACTAAACAGAATGGAACTTAGAGAATGAAACAGAAAAAGTGAGATGACGAAGAAATGAACTTTACTTGGGCCATTGTTTAACACCAAGTTGAGTGAGCTTCTCCTCATGAGGATTTCTCTCAATCTTGATTCCTAATTTCTCGGTAGTCATACTCTCTGCTCGCACTACTAATACTACGGCTCTTCTTGTGGAAGGACGATAACGGGAGTGTTTGGTTCGCGAGAAAAGCAAAGAGTGGTTTGGTGATGAAGTACCCACAAAGGCCATTGCTGCAAAGTAAGGAACTTTGAGAACTTGGGCTTGGACTCCCGTCACTCATCACTCATCATATTCATGGGACAAATAAATTTGTCTAAATTTGTATCTCTTTCATCTTGGATCACTCATTTCTCATCTTTTGGATCAAACATAGAAGGGGGGAAATTTTTTGTATTAAGTAGTGCTAATTTATGAATTTCTATGTGATTTTATAATTTACAAGAACTTCTCTTTGATACTAGAAATTTGCATTTTGGATTTTTATTAAAATATAGTATTTGTAACCATTTAAAAAGAAAAAATTCTAGTTGCTCTGTTTGTGCATATGTTTACAATTATAACGGCAACATTTATGAAAATACATAAATAATTTTTTGAAGATGCCAAGGAATTAAGATTTTTTTAAAGAAAAAGAGGATTATATTTTCTATAAAAAAAAATTTCCTTATAAAGAGTTGAAACAATAATTTTAATATGATCTTTTTAAAGGGAAAACCAACTTTTTTGTTGCTTAACTTTTAATTGGTACAGATTTTTTTTCAAATATCATTTATTTTAGTCAAAATATAATAAAAATTTAAATAAAGTCAAAACACTTAAAAAAAATTTTGAAATTCTTTGTTTGATAATTTAAAACCCAAAATTAAAAACTTTAAAAAAGATTAAAGTTAAATAAAAATTAGTTTAATTGTTATTTTAGCCTCATTTAAATTTTTTTTACTAACTTAACTATACTTTAACAAAATAATTTTATAAATTTCATATATGACATTGTCATTAATAATATATACATATAAAATTTAATTTAATTAAAAGAAAATTTAAATTAATTAATAAGAATAAGAAAAAAAAAAAAAGAAGAAACGACGTAGAAATTTCATTCATGGTTAAAGGACAAAGTTAATTTTAACTTTTTTTTTCAGAAGAAAAAAAAAAGTTAATCATTCTCAACAACTCTACATCATACACTAAACATTTAGATTATCTTGGATAAAAGATTAGTATTGTGAGAAAAGGCAAAAACGTGAATAAAATTTCACTCAATCTATAGATCCTAATATCTCTTAATTGATGGTGTTTCAACAACTAAAAAGTCTAGTTACTTTTGTATTTAGTTCTTTTTATAAAACATCAAGAACTTTTGGACGAAGTACCTAGGTAGATTGCGTGAAGGCTAGCCATCCCCTTAGTTAATTGTTTATATTAGGCAAGCACAAAGATTTAAAAGTGGAGGATATACATTATATTTTATTTTGGTGAAAATATGCAGTTTCATAATAATGTTAACCAGTCACAAAATGGAAAAGGGGTTCAAAGCATTGAAGTCTATGATGACTCATTTTGTAAACATCATACACATTTATCATATGGTTTAGATTTTTCTATCACAACCTTGCATTTTGCATCCCTTTTCCTAACCTGCAAAACCAGAGTTACAGTGATCTCATCAGTTACAACATAATATCACACAGCCTAGAAGAATGATATTAGTTAATGATGAGGTTTAGTATTTAGAGTTTAGGGTTTGATTTGCCATCAAAAGGGAAGCTTTGATTTGCCAAACAAAATAATACCATAGGAACAACCCCTTTTCTGAGTAAATTATCTCAGGAAATATAACCTGCCTAAGACATATAAAACAAATAGAATAGTGCAGTGTCCACAACTTCACATAATGACTGAAGACACAATGGCTTCTAGAGGTGGTAAGCAACCTACAACCCTAGAAGTAGACCAAAAGTTCAAATCCCAAGAGCTGTCATTATAGGGAGGGTGAATAATGATAATGCTTCAACAACAAATAAAGTTTTTTCTTACCAGATAAGATCAGCTACACATGTTCTATCTTGTTCATTTGTACGGATAAATTATTTTGTAGTTAAATACTTAAATTCATCTTAATAGTTTTTCATATTATTTTCTTTGGTGAATAACAATAATGCTCCATCACTTAAATATACAAGAGCAATGTCTCCCACTATTTGTTACAAAAAAAAAAAAAAGAGCTGATGTTTGAAGTACCATTGAAAGGGGATTGGGTTTACAGGCCAACTGATTAATTGGGCGACTTTGGACTTCTAAATTTTGGTTGGAATATATGCAGACACAAAGCCAGACTACGAAAATTGGGAAGCGAGGAGGGGGAAGAGCTAAACTCTAATTAACCCAAAAATTAAAGTTTTTTTTATACTTTATGTATGAATTATTGTGTTTGTATCTTTTTATAAACTGTTTGTCATTGTTTAACTCAGAAGTATATTTTATGAAAAAAGATAAATATATAAGAATGGGCCAAAAACAGGCTAGCTTGTTTAAATGCTAGCCCACAAGCTGGTCTGTTTAACCCAAGGGTTTCTTGTCAATTAAAGAAGTTATAGACTCCTAGAGAATTACCTCAACCTGTGGATTCTTGCCTCGAAGCAACATATCTACACTTTTGTCTGTCTGCAGAATGTTAACATATGAAACAAAACAAATTACAACTACTTATATTTTAGCATACCTTCATCTGTAACTAGGAAAAAGAAAAAAAAAAAAACCTATTTCTTACCTTATTTAACAACCTAGATTTTCAGTTCAATTATAATTGAAATTAAATTCGTTGGTATTGAAAAACATTCCAAAGTATTGTTGAAATACCTCTTAACTTATTATGCCCAAACATTTTCCTATTGGATTTACAACCAGAAAATCAGTAATGAAGAGAGCTAAAAACGAACAAGGAAATCTATTGGTTACTCTTCTAAGCTGAATTGACCTCAGAATCAGATGAACCTTCTTAGATGGATAACCAAGTTTCAACCCAGCTGGTACTTCATCACAAATATATGTTTTCACTTATCAAAAGATCGAATTCAGCCATCTTCAAGATATAAATTTCTCATGACAAACAGTAAAAGATATGTTCAATCAACAGACCTGATGTGTAAGCCAGTAGTTCCTGTCTCTCATCTCAATTAGGAAATCAAATGTTGGAGGAGCTTTCCTTTCAAGAATAGTCTTCTGACAATTTCTGGCTCGCGCTTCTGCATCTCCCAAAGTAACCGCTTGTATTCCACCAATCTGGGAAAGCCAATGAAGGTAGGTAGATTTTGTAAATTAGAGTTGCTTAGAATGCATTTCAACACAAAGTTCCACAAATTAAGCTTTATCTAACATCAACTACTTCAACCAAGTGGCATACTTTCCAGGAACATTCTAAAATGCTGATGAAAATCCTATGTACCATAACATATGATGCAGTTTCAAGCTTCTATATATTGTTTATCTCTATCACCAATTAATAAGAGGAACATAAAGTAATCTCAGATAAAGCTTTATTAGAAGGAAGAAATGACTACAAGATAGGAAAAGTAAATCATAAAATGAAGATAACTATAAAACTTTTGATCTCTCTGCGTATCAGATAAGGACACCCTTTTGAAGCAACTATGTGAAAAGCACCAAAGGGAAGACAGAGAAAACATTATAAATTTATAATGATGCTTCCACCAAGTTTTCAACTCAACTTTATTAACGGAATACCCCACATCAATTGAAACAAATAATGAATTCCGAATGCCTTTATAAAATATAACCATACAAAAACCAATGCAGATCCAAGTTATATCCAAGATCGTGACATTGGGAATTCCAAAATAAATGTTGAAAAATAACTCAACTTGTAAAGACAAGAGAAAAAGAAACGAACTAAATAATCACATAAAGATTAATACAAACCAGATCAGAGAGGGTAGGATTCTTCATGATATTCTCAAGATGCTGCCCATGAGCAGTCCCAATAAGCATGATTCCTCGCTCAGCAATTGACCGGCAAGCATGAGCTTCAGCTTCTGTTCCAATTTCATCTACTATAATCACCTCAGGCATGTGATTTTCTACTGCCTCAATCATCACTCTATGTTGCAGTGATGGCTCGGGTACCTGCATTCTCCTTGCATTTCCTATTGCTGCATGTGGAATATTGCCATCCCCTCCAATTTCATTGCTGGTATCAACAATGACCTACCCCATTTGCAAGTATTTCTTAAATGATGAGTTGAACAAAAAAAAAAAAAATACTTTGAATGAGAAAGAATACTGCAAGATGCTGAAATATCACTGCACCACTCTTTTGTGAAATTCATCTGACAGTACACGAGCAATCTCTCGCATAACAGTAGTCTTGCCAACTCCAGGCCTGAGAAAATCCAAATTATAAATGACCAAAGAAAAAAAAATATTAAATCATCATCCATAACATAATTATGCAAGGTGGATCTTGGAGTTAGAAATTCTATGTTGCGATGGGACTTGCAAGTCAATAGATCATTACAAAGTGACTTTCACCATTTAATACATTTTTATCACAAAAAATATGCTCTAAATGAAGGCATCAGAGATCAGACCATACTGTACAGTTTCCCATGCTCAACATGGCAGCAACCAAGAATTTGGCATTAAAAAAAATGACATTTGATGAAATCTAAGTAAGCATTATATTCATTATTTACACCAAAAACTATGAGGATAAACATCATATCAGAGTTATTTCTTATCTGACTTAGGATAAAGATTTGGTATTTTAAACTGCCAAATTCTTGGTGTTTATCTTATCTTAAAATCATTTAAGAATGTGTTGATACAGAGTACAATTGACAGTGTGCTATACCTTCCAACAAATAAAATGCTCTTCCCGTATTGAAGCAAGTCATAAACCATGTCAATATGGCCACTGACTGCCCTCCCAATTCGGCATGTCAGACCAACTATCCCACCTTTCCTACTCCTGATTGCAGATATCCTGTGCAATGTACCTTCAATGCCAGCTCTATTGTCCCTGCCAAATTCTCCAACAGCTTGTTGAGCATATTCCAACTCTTCCACTGTTACCTAAGCTATCCACTTCTTAAATGGTCACATAATCCTTTCAAGGTGAATTTTTTTTGTTCTCAAAATTAATACACATTATGAATGAGAATTTAGGTAAAAAAAAAAATAAAAATTTACTTTATTCTGCATAGAATACTTTTGTGTGAGTGGAGATAAATACAAAGAGTGCATCAAAAGATGAAAAAGAAAGTATGTATTCAATTCTAGAAATTATAGCCTTCAATCTCTCAAAAGTGCTTCCTTACCTCAGTCTTCCTTATATGTTCCCCTCCATCTTTGCCAAGATAACGAGCTTCTGGAAAACGACCCAAATCCAATATAACCTAATAAATGATGAAGGCAGCAGGTTATAATAGCATTAATTATATTGTTGTTCATATCAAAAGCTGTTTTGCATGAGCATAACTACAGATTTTACACAAGAATTTATCCACATCAAGTAAAATTATTTCATACTCGAGGGAAAAATAAGAAAAATATTGAAGTACTCAACCAGCAGGCAAACAGGAAAAAGAATAATCAAAATAAACTTGTGTGATTAAAATAATTATGATACACAACTTCAACATAAACACATGAACATTCCTCAAGCTGAAAGCCAAAAGAAGTGTATAACTTTACAAATTTTCCACAAACAAAGGAGTCATCCTCTTGTTAATGTCTAGAAGGGTAAGGGGAAGCTAGTGAGAAGTTCTTCTGAGAAAGCGTTAAGAAAGTGAGGCAAGTTATATGCCAGGAATGTTTATAGAATACTGTGACAAGAGGGGTAAACCAAGTTCAAGTGAAAATGTTATAATTTGACAGGATAAAATTAAATATGGGTACTTTACAATCATTCTTAGAAATTACACATGGAAAGCAATCAAATTTTGCCAATCCCATGGAGGACTTCAATTGGATTTTTTTAAGGGAGTGTTCTCTATAGGAAATTATAGTCCCTAGTTCCCCCATATGTGGTATCTATAATTACAAGGAGGAAGGGCGGTGTGAAAACACCATAGTATCTCACCTCTAAAAGTTCAGCCCTCTTTACTTCATTTAGGAGATTGTCATGCAAATCACATGGAAGAATCTGCAAGGAAGACGAGCTATCCATATAAAGTTCATTCAGGATGCAATCGTTAACAACACATCATCATAAAAACAGCAAATATATCAAAGAAAAAACACCTTTAACAGGTGATAACATCCAAGTCTTACTGTCAAATTTATAAAAGAGAACAGTGACCCAGTAATGCCTTGAATATATTTTCTCATTAATAATCATAATTCACTTCTACACTCGTCTGAAACACCTCACAAGCTCCAACCTGGATCTATCTAACTCATTGTCCATAACCAAATATGAAACACCTCAAGGCAGCGTGCTTGTATGATTGCCTACTTATCAGTTTTCCGTCAGAACAAAACTTGACTATAGATTTTATAATATTAAGCATTTCCTATCACATTCTTCAATAAATATAAAAATGATAAATAAATGTTTTTTTTTACAACTCGATAGTCAATACCACATAACTCATAGAAGATTGCGATAGTAAATAGCCAAAATCTTCGGTAACTCTAAATCTTGTCCAATCTTTTAATCCCAAAAACTTCCCAAGGATTTGAAAGAAGAGAAAAAACAAGTAAGAGCAAATAAAGTACCTGCAACAGAGCTTGAAGATCGTCCTGCACAAATGAACAAGAAGGGTCCGATGAGGGTCGACAAAATGCTACACTACCAGCAAAGATCTTATGGGTTCGCATTTGCAGACTTGGACTCAATTTGTGAGATGAAAATTTGGGTTTTTTGAGTAGCGAGGGACTTAAATTCTTCAAACTAGTTGAGAAATCCGGTGGCAGTAACGAGGTCGCACCCATCTTCCTTCCCTTGTATTGTATGTGCAGTGCAGCTTCTGCTAATGCCACTGCCACTACTCCAATGTCTACTGATTCTCTCTATCTCAAACCTTCATATCAATCAATTTTTTTAAATATATTTTTCTTTATTTCTCCTTTTGTTTTCCACTCGAGTCTTGAGTTGTAAATAATATTTTTTTCTGTCCTGTAATGATTTTTACATATAAGATATTTAGAAGTTAAGCTATTATTGTGATAGCTATAATTTTATTTAAGTTTTACTTAAGTTTTTAATTTATTCTTTTTAGTAAAAATTTTGTTAACATGATGATTTATATATTATTTTAATGTTATAAATGTAATCAATTTAATTTAAATGACTTAAATTATTTTTATATATATAAATATATTTTTTTATTAGTTTGTATATAAATTATATCTATTTATATTATTATATATGACATCAAATTTTGTTATTAATATATTTATACATATAAAATAAAAGATAAATTTAAACATGTAAAAAAAATAAGGATTTAAATTAAAGATTCAATTTATATATTATTCTTTATATTTTTGTTTTCAGTTCTTTAATAAAAATAAAATATATAAAAAATTTTAAAAATAATTATAAAATTAATGAATTATATATTATATACATGTCAAATTTTTATTAATAAACTTAATAATATAAATATAAATTAATTATTTAATTTTGTTTATTATTTAATTACAGAAAATTTTAAAAAATTAATATAATTTACTCAAAATAAAAAGTAAAACTTTAAAAATACAATATTCTTTTGTACAAAATTCTAGTTTTTTAAAAAAAGATTAATTTTAAAACCACAAAATATTGGACTATTAGAAGAGTGTGATCAGTAA
Organism: Senna siamea; assembly: GCA_031216115.1. NCBI lineage: Eukaryota > Viridiplantae > Streptophyta > Magnoliopsida > Fabales > Fabaceae > Senna > Senna siamea. Next base: position 30,012,687 of record CM062354.1, on the reverse strand, counting down.
TCACTACTTTAGTATTTGCATGTTTGGTAGTCCCTAGACATTTTCTTCTTTCTTTCTTCCTCAGCAGAAATATGAGCGGGATGAGCGACAACACTGACGAGAAGGGTTTGCTGTGGAAGCTTCCCGTTCTCAAGTCCAAAGATTTCGGCAAGGTGGGTCCCGCCTTCGGAGTTGGTGCCGGCTGTGGTGTAGGTTTCGGCGTCGGCCTCCTCGGAGGTACCTTTTCTTGCAAATTCTGGATTTTATACTTTGAGGGATTTAATGTTTCCTCCTTGTGTGTTTCACTTGATGTGTGTATATGCTATCTTTAATTTTCTCATAATTCAAGCTGGAAAATTATAACAATTTCAGTTCACTTTGAAATTGTCATCATCCTTATATTTCAATTTTGCCGCCTTTAGGTTTCTGTATGTGAATAATGAGTAAAAAGTGGAACTTGAGCCTTGGAGAATGGGACTCGACTAGAACAGTCTTTAGTATGGGCATAGTCTTTTTAAAACTTGGTTCTGAGGGCTAAACTGAACCCACTGCTCTGCAGCAATGGGAGAGAAAATGGGTGTAATGTATACTATAGGAAAACATATATATAGGTATCTTATTTTAATGAAACTGGGTTCTATTTGGACCCGGTCTGATTGAAATAATTGGCTTGAAAACATATATATAGGTATCTTATTTGAATGAAACTTGGTAACAGTGAATATTGGTAAATTTTTTAATAGCATATTTGTTCTTTTAAATATTTATTTAATGAAAGGTTTATCTCCTCAAGAATAATCTGGTCTTCTTGGTAAATTTATCCTTGAATTGAAAATTGTTCTTTTGTTTTGATGGTTTGACTGTCATAAAATATTTTTGGTTATAGTTTATGTCAGAGAACTTTGTGAGACGAGAAGCCTTCTTATTGGAAACCTATATCTGTCTTTGCCTACCAGGCTTTTCACCCTGTCAAACCAAAGACAGCCATGTCAAAATTAAGACATCTTGTGGTGGATGAGGAAGTGAAGTTCTCTTTTTTAATTTTTTACTTCCTTAAAATAATTTTCTTGGTGAATGAGGAGAATGCTTTCACTATTAAGATTCATGTCATCTTATATTGTTAATTTCATTAAGTTTTTATCTACATCTGCATATTTGTCATAGCTTTGCTATCTTAAACAGTCTAGGACTCAGAATAAGGACCTGTTACCTGAGTGTACCTTTTACATTTTTGGTTCATAAGTTGGATAACCTAGTGGTGCTTAAGAGATCTGCTTGCTGCTTTCTATCTTATTTAACCATCCAATATGAGTCTCACTTATCTTTTGTCATTATGTAAATCCTGCAAAAGTAATACCTGTTCTTAATACTTGCTATGAGCAGTCTAGAAGAATGAAATACCTAAGGAATTTGCATTGCAAAGAAAAATTTATTGAGTAACTTCGGTGTTTATTATGTTCCTCTTGTCCAGACTTGGAAAAGAGAAGCCCAAATAACAGTGTAGTTTTTCTGCTTGGCATACTGGCATCAAATTTTGAGATGAGGTTTGTTGCTGCATTTCATGGAATGGTTGGTTGGTGGGATTGATCATTTTTAATACCTAAGTGATCATTTGTTTTAATGCCTTTTGCTTTTCATTTTTTTTCCTCTTATATGGGCTTAATAGGGTTACTTTAATTGAATTTATATTGGAATTTTGGCCCAAAAGGGAACTGCATGTCAAACTTTAAAGCAGCACATTGAATTCTACTGCTTTCATAGATCTGAAGGATTGATATATAATTTATTGACTCTGTTGACATCCATAACCAAAACTCTTGTTGTTCTTTTCTGTTTTTTGAATACTTTTGACAAACAAGACTTCAGTATAATGAGTATGTATGAAATGTTTGATGTAATGTGCTCATTTTCATATTTTTGTTTATACCTTGCCCTCGATTATGTTCCAAATGAATGTGCCTAAAGACCTGTTGTAGTGCTGCTGCTGGGTATTGGAGGTCATTCTGTGCTTTATAGTAGCAAGAAATTGTAGCTTATGTTGCTGGGTTTCCTTATACACTTATGTTGTAGTTAATGCACATATTCTGATTTTTTTCTCGAAAATGGTTTTCTGACTGCAGGGGTGGGTCTTGGTCCTGGAATTCCTGGCTTTCAAGTTGGTTTTGGATTTGGTGCTGGATGTGGGGTTGGTTTGGGATTTGGGTATGGTGTTGGGAAGGGAATCGCTCAAGATGAGAACAGGAGGTATTCAAATGTTGGAAATCCCTTTCACAGCTCTGGAAACATTCCTTCTCAGTGAGTAAATTGTCTAATTATCCTTTCTTTTATTTCTCTGCTAATGTAGATATCCTCACTTTGCTAAACTACATTAATTTTTATCCAGTTTATCCTCTGTGGATAATTCTTTGATTAATTATTCTATTTTATTTGCCTAAGCAGATAAATTTTATGTGTTTCATTTTTCAGTTAAATTATTGAAATAACAAAATCAATATATAAGATATATAAGGAAAAAGAAAGAAAGAAAAGTTTTATTGATACTTGCCTTTCTGACAGCCTTCTTTCAAATGGTTTTTTTCTTTTATTTCGAAAATGGCTGCTCACTGGGTTGATTTCAATGACATATATATTAATATTGAAAATACATTTCTATATATAATGATGAACACCTTGTCATTTTTTCTATACTCAAGGTTTTAAGACATGACATGTTTTATGAGGCGTTGAGGATAATTTATGGACCATGTAAGAGGCAGAAATTTAATTTAAAAAATATTCAACAAAATATATAGGAAAGATGGGATAATTAAGATGCTAAAAAATATTTGTTTATAGAGACTGCTAACCTCACTCAGATAGAGAGAGTGAAAAGCACTACACCTGAAAGTAAGTTTCATAAACAATTTGGTAATAATATGAAAAGTTAGTAATGTTTCACTTTGAGGAGTTTGAATACTTTATGTTTGCTGCTTCATAAGATCTGACATTGTCTCTGATAATGTGTTTGACACTGGATAGCACATGTCAGTAGATATAATGGGCTTTGTTAAATCCAACCCTCAAATAAGATATGCCTGCAAAAACATCACACCATGGAGGTTTTCAGCATATGAAATTGTTCGGTGATTGGGTTAAAACTTAATCTCATCTTCTTTTTTTTTTTTAATTTTTTGTTAGTATTTTTTTTTCTAAAGAAATTTTGCTCATTGTTGTCAGGGAAGATATTTCTGGACTAGTGGATGAGATTTTGATTAATACCAAAAAGCTTATCAGAGAAACAACCAAAGAAATTGACAAGTGGAGAAGATGATTGAAAGTGGCTGAACTGAATTCTTTTATGTAAATTCTATTAACTCAGATCCACCTATTACTATTTTCTGGATAGTATACTGAAACATGTTTAGGCTATTCCTATTTCTGATTGATGCTCAGTTTAATCGTATTATATGGCCATCATAGAAGGTGAATTCCTTCTCCATTGTTTAACTGAGGAATGAATTGGCTTATTAGTAGAGCTTTGTTTGAGAATAGACTTGAGCTTTTGTTTGTATTTGTTTGAAATAATAACATTCTTGTGCTTATGATTATCCAAGTTTGATAACACTAATGAATTAGCACAGTCACAAAAAAAAAAGGACGTAATATCCTTTTTTATTAATTTAAATTTAATTTTTTGAGGAGTATGCTGAGCAAAAAATTCTAAATATATCAAGTTGACATAAGAGAGTGTCTTAAGATTACAATAACAACAAACTAAGGTTTTTTATTTTCTTCACCTGGTTACATAGATCAAATTATGTACTTTAAGATTATTTGAGAAAAATTTATTTTTGTTTAAGTACAAAAGTACTAAAAGGAAAAATATCCAAGGGTGCCCCTTCTACTGTCAATGTCTTCCTTAGTTTTCGTTCTTAAAAGTTGAGATTTTTTGTTGCTTGAAAACACATTCAATGGTTAAGAATAAGTTATACATATTAAGTTGATTGATGCCCTTAAATATAATTTGTAATATAGAAAACCATATTAAAAGAAAAAAAAAATCTTGTAACTTCTAGATGAAGAATTTTTCTTACTAGGTTAATATCAATCGTTAAATATGTATAGAAAATAATATTTTATTTATAGAAAATAATCGTGAAAATAATAATAATATATTGTTTTTGCTGTGTGTGAAGAAGAATACAAAAGGCAAAAAGTTGAGTGGATGTTGTGATGTTAGGAATAGAATGGATAACAATAGAACGTACGTTAATTGTTGAGAAATCCTTCATGTTATCCAAACCGAAGTAACCCACCAGTTCACGAGATTCCACGTCAGCACCATCATCTTCCACTTGTCATATCATACCCAATCAAATCTCTGCATTGGATTACACATCTTGCATGCCTCAGCCTCACCAATCAGAGCCCATGAACGCTAATCCGACGTGGCACGTCCATATCCACCAAAGCATGCATATAGTTAGAATCTCCCACTTCTCACCCTTTCATCCTCCATCAACTCCTCTGCTTCTCTCAGTTTCAAGGCTTCCAAGCATGGCTTCTCTGGCAACATCCGCCGCCGCCGCCGCCATAAGCAAGTCGGAAATGCTCGGAAACCCCATCAACATCACTGGTGCCACCCGGCCAGCACCGTCGCCATCTAGCCCCGCCACCTTCAAGACCGTCGCTCTTTTCTCCAGAAACAAAGCGGCACCGCCACCACCTAAGAAAAAGGCTGCCGCCGCCGTCTCTCCGGCCAATGAGGAGCTAGCCAAGTGGTACGGTAAGTATCCAAAACAAATTTTTATCTCATAAACATGCAGAATTATAAGTAAATAGGAATGACATATATACTGGAGACGCACACTGCACTGGTAGAGTTTTTTCATTGTTAAATTACTTGGATCTATATGTGTAATAATAAAAATATATTTTACATAAACTTATAATTTTATGTATCTTTTTATAGTTGACTTAATATGTACTAGGTTATTTAAAAGTTTTCTAGGTAAATTCATATTACTAAAATTGAAAGACCGAACCAGTAATAGATGGATGGATATGTTATAAGTGTATTTAACCAAAAGATATATTAATATACTTATTTGTTTATTAATGATTAATTTAATTTAGTAATATTAATTTGTTAGACTCATAGTCTTCTTAAAAATTTTTAAATGTCTCTTCATTTGTTTATGGTTGATAATGTAAGTGAAGGTTGAAGATAGATTGTTAACTTCCACTATGCATTTTGTGAGATGGATGCAGGTCCTGACAGGAGGATCTTCTTGCCAGAGGGTCTCTTGGACCGGTCGGAGATCCCAGAGTACTTGAACGGAGAAGTCCCTGGAGAGTATGTGTCTTCTCCTTTAGCTAGCCAGTCCTTTGAATTTTTCATGTTGCAACTCACATACATAATTAACATGTGAACTATGTTGAAAGTTTAGTTGTTTCTTATAATTTGCTTTATATGCTAATGAATCTGCGTTCATGCATGCAGCTATGGTTATGACCCGTTTGGTCTTAGCAAGAAGCCAGAGGACTTTGCCAAGTATGCCATAAATATATATATATATATATATATATATATCCATTATTATAAAGTATATATATAAATAATAATTTTGTGGGTGTTGGTTGATGTTTTAATTAATTAATACAGATATCAGGCATATGAGTTGATTCATGCAAGATGGGCAATGCTTGGAGCTGCTGGGTTCATCATTCCAGAGGCCTTCAACAAATTTGGAGCTAACTGTGGTCCTGAGGCTGTTTGGTTCAAGGTTTGCTTGCTCCCACTGTGAACTACACTCACTGTCTCAACTTTATTAATATTTTAGTTTTTATTACTCTTCACTATGTTATACTGTAGATTTATCTCATGCCTGAGTGTTAACCCTAGTTTTAGCTTCACAATTTGCAATAGTACACACACATTTCTATTGTCTTGCCATATAATATACATTACATGTGATCACTTTGAAACAAAGTAATTTATGTGTTGTATTTGTATCTGTCAAATTTTGTGTTCATTTGAGAACGTAGTTACTCAAAAATTTGTAATTGATTTGTTTAACATAGCTGATGATAATTTCTTCATCAAATCAATGCAATGCAGACAGGAGCTCTGCTTCTTGATGGGAACACATTGAACTACTTCGGAAAACCCATTCCCATCAATCTCATTTTTGCTGTCATCGCTGAGATTGTTCTTGTGGGAGGTGCAGAGTACTACAGAATCATTAATGGCCTGGTATGTATATGATATTACCCTTCAGATTTTTATATGATGAAAATAACAGTGATTAATACACTTTGAACTGAAGGGTACGAGTATGTTACATGCTAAAATTTGTAAAGGAAACCAATAAACTGATTGATTGATTGATTGTGACCTGTTGTTGGTAGGATTTGGAGGATAAGCTTCACCCAGGAGGTCCATTTGACCCATTGGGGCTGGCAGAGGATCCAGACCAGGCTGCACTGCTAAAGGTGAAGGAGATCAAGAATGGAAGGCTTGCTATGTTTGCCATGCTTGGCTTCTACTTCCAAGCTTATGTTACAGGAGAAGGTCCTGTTGAGAACCTTGCAAAACATCTCAGTGACCCTTTTGGTAACAACTTGCTCACTGTCATTGCTGGTTCTGCTGAGAGGGCTCCTACTCTGTGATTGAACCAATCTTACTCTTTCCTCACTTTCTGTGCTTCAATCATAAATGTAGAATACATCTGAATGAGACTCATCAAGGCATTTTACATTGTTCAATTAGACGCCCAATCCATTTTTAATTTCTGAAGTGAAGCCTGAGTATTATCACCCATAATTTAAGACACTAAAAACAGCAACACATTAAATTTTGAAACATCTGAGTAATTTGAAAATTTGTGTTGCGTGGGAAACAAACACAATTTCTTTTTGGAAGCATCCATGAAGATTCAAATGACAATCTTAAATGGAAGCAGTATTTAGATTTTTAATTTCAGCTTGATATGCTTCCTGAGTTTGTTCCTGGAGACATAAGGAAGTTAAGGCTTATTAGTTTGAATGCTAATCATCCTTAATTTACCTAAAGCATGAAGCCAAGTTGCTTGCTAAGATTACTAATTAGCAACAAATGCGATGCATAAAAACCACAGAATCTGCTTTCAAGTTTCAACTAACAACAAAAGCAGTAACACAACTTAAATGCAAATTGAGATGAAACAAGATAAATTCAACGCATAGCACAAAAATTTGTTGGAGCTAAGGGTGTCTGAAGTTCAGTTTAGTCATGCTTAAACCATACCCAAACGGATCCAAACTTAGTTCCTGAAAAAATTGTAAACAAATCAAACTGACTGACACCAACTGAATAGAGCTGGGTCATACTTCAGTTTTGTCCCTTAAGCTCCCACCCATGAACTGAAAAAATTCACACTACTTAGCAGCATTGGCGAATTCATAAATGACTTCAAATATATATATATATATATATATATATATATATATATATATATATATATATATATATATATATATATATATATAAGAAAATAACCAACGCATGTTCTCCAGCAAGAAAGCAGACAGGTTCTCATACAAGTCACCAGTGCCAAGATACAAAAACCAGTTCAGTACAAGCCAACATGGTTCACAGATTTTTCATGCTACAAAAACATAAAATGAAAAAAGGATTTGTATACATACACAATAATCAGAAAGATTGATACAAACTAATCGAGTACAGCCCATCTGTAGCTCCCAATCTTGCAAGACTCTTGCAAGAAATTTTGCAACCCTTGCTCCTCTTAAGAGTCTAGAGAAACTCTAAAGAAAAAGTGGGGGCAGGGAAAGAAACACAAGCTTAGCAAGTAAGCTAATATAGACTTATTCAATGAAAAAGAAAAGAAACTATAAGATTAAAATTAAATGTTACCTTATCCAATATTTACCCATTGTTCCACATCTTGCACAAACTCTTTATCAGTGAAACAGATATTTTGTGCACCAAGCCACTCTTGAGTACAAATTAGAGCTTCCAGTATTTTTGGAGGAAGGGAACTCCTAAATGGATCACCCAACACATGACCTTCATGATCTTCCAAGGACAAAGTTGATACTGGTACAGCCAAGACATCACGTGCAATCTTGGCCAAAACCTTGTATCTGCTAGAATGTTCCTTCCAACAACCTAATAAATCAAAGTTTCTACTATCTTCAACAAAGCTCTCACCCAGATACCTCTCCACCTCTGATTTATTTTCTACAGCCTTCTTCAACTTCTTCCGAAATTTAATTTGGAAAGGATATAACATAAGATCATCATCCACACTAGTGTCACTAGCCAGCCCCTCATGTGTATTTTGACCACCACCATCTACATCACTTGTCTTGTCATGATTATAAAATTGATCTAGAACATCTTTTATCTTCTGAGAGAACTCTAAAGCTAAATTATTGTCATATATTTCCTCAAAACCCCATGATAGGTATTCCATCTTATAGCAGGGATCTAGAACAACTTGTAAAAATAACAATGGGTTAAAGTTCCCCGGATGACCCCAGTACTTATCATATTTTGATCTCATATTGCTAACCATAGACCTCACCGGTTGATCTTCATTGTTACACAATGAATATAAGTGTATTTTAAGTCCAAATAAATCATGGAAAAATGCATCCAAGGTCCCATTTGTCGACCCTAACAGTCTTGAATTTATCTCATAGAACATACACAAAATCTTAACCAAGACACGGACATTGTCCCAATCTTCTTGAGTTGGTGGTCCAATCTAATTGGCATCAACATCTAACCAAATCAAACATTGATCATCCTCCTCTTCCAATCTTTGAAATGCTTTTTGAAACTTTAAGGCTGATAGAAGCATAAAATAAGCGGAAGTCCACTTAGTTGGGTCATCAAGTGAGACAAGTTCACTTGTAGGCAATTTTTCTCGCTCTACACAACCCTTGAACTCTTGTGACCTTGAATGGGAAGATCTCACATACCTCACTGAATGACAGACACGAGCAATGGAGGATTTAAGCTTCTCCAATCCAACATTAACAATGAAATTAAATACTTGGACACAACACCTTGTAAGCCAAAGTTCCCCATCTAAGACAGCCGTACCCCAATCACTCATTCTTTTTCTCATGTAAGCAATAGCCTCAACATAGGAGCTACCATTATCCAATGTAAGGGTGAACACTCTTTTAATTCCCCACTCAAGCAAGGAAAACTCAATGGCTTTCCCAATTGTATCACCTTTATGGTTAGATAATTGACGAAAACTTAAAGCTTTCTTTTGATATCTCCAGTCATTATCTATGAAGTGTGCTATGACACGAATATAATCAAGGTTTTTAATGGATGTCCATGTGTCAATTGTCAAGCTGACTTTTTGGGAAGCCATACGTAAGACACTCCTTAGTCTCTTCTTCTCTTCCAAGTATAGTTGATAACAATCTCGAGCAACTGTTTTCCAAGAAGGGATGTTGAACTGGGGGATAAATTCATGGAAAAAATGTCTAAACCCTTCATTCTCCGCAAACTTAATATCAAGTTTATCTAGGATAATCATCTTAGCTAAGGACTCCCAGCATCTGACTTCGTCAAGACTGAAAGACGCCAATTTCTCTACTCTACTTTTCCCAGTTTGATTTGTGTCACCTTCAATTCCATACAAAGAGGACTTCTTGCATTCTAGACGTAGATGGTTTAACAAAGGACAAGTGCCCAAATAAGCAGTATCATAATTGCAGAGTGTGCCGCAATAATTGCATTTGAATTTCTTAGAGGCACTACTAGGAATTCCAGTGAAATGGCCCCATACCTGAGAGAGCCCCTTGATAGATTTCCTCTTACCCAAACTGATAGGAATGGCCTCACGAGCATTTTCATGAGTTTCTCCCTCATCCTTCATGATAACTGGAGTAGTACCCTCCTCTGATGATGTTTTCATCTATTAAACAAACAAGGTGTCAAATAGATTCATGGGCCACCCTTATGAAGAAGAAAGGGAGCAAAAAAAAGAAACATTTCCCCACAAATTCCATATATCACGTACAGAAAATAAGCGAAAAACAGAGAGGGAGAGAATAAACAAAATTTACCGGAGAACCCATGAGCTCCAAGCCTGTTCACCGACTTGCGCGACTCCAACCAGAGATGAAGACTCTCAAAAAGCATGTTAAAAAAAGCCAAATCTGTGAGGAATCAATGGAATCGTCTACAGCACCCAAAAGATGAAGATTGCTAGTGCCTGAGAGTGAAGTAAAACTAGGGTTCGTATCGTACACAACCGATAATATATGATCAGTAATCGCTACTTTTTCATTAGCATAAAAACGAAAAAAAAAAAAAAGGAATGAAAATCTAAATTTACCGGCCGGGTTCATCGGCCTCCCGGGTCCGTCGATGACCGGGTTTCCCCGGTCGCCTGAAAATCTATTCCAGTGAAGGAAAGAGCCATGGCTTGCCTGTTGTCGCCGTCATTGTCGCCGCAGGAGAAACGGAAGAAGTGATGATGTCGTCACTCTCTCAAACATGGGAATTGACTGTGAAGGATTGAAATGAATCCATGAATTGTACCATTACTTGCCTCACCTTTTTCCCAAGTATTAGTTTTTGTTATTACCACATTCAATTCAACACTTTCAGCCATTTCTTCAAATATGACATCTGCATTCTGAAGCAAAACCATGCCATAACTTAACTATAAACAACTTGCTTATGGTGTTTCACAACCCATGCACACCAACGTATAGTACACATGTAACTCCTTTGTTTTTGGGAGGGGTTATTGGGCCTGCTATTTCCAGGCTATGTTTAAAAAAACATAAGAGTAAATATTGATTATCTCAAAAAATATATAAACTATTGATTTAATTATAAAATATATTTTATCTTAATTTAATATTTAAAGATAAAAATAATCAATTTTTTTAAAGAATATTTTTTAAATAGTTTAGTCTCAACATAATTAATGAAAGGATATATATATAAATAACGTAACGATTAAAATATTTATAAAATATTTTTAGAAGACAAAATTGATGATTTTTTATCTTTTAAGTATTAAATTAAAATAAAATGTATATTTTAATAATTAAAATAATAATTTATTCAAAAACTAAAGGCTTATAATGAGAAATATTAATTTTTTAAAATAAAATTTGTTTGTATTTACTATCAAAATTGTCAATACCAAAAGTGGTTTTATTGAAACACTTAATAATAATATATATTTTATTTAAAAACTACAAACTACAGCTACGTTTTATTTTTTTCAATTCTTAAAATATAAAATCAGCCTCTTTTTGTTGACAAATAGCAAAAACAATAACAAATCCTTTGAACTATGGCCCAATAGTTGGTTTTGGTAACATGGAGATTGGATAACCCAAATATGGCCTCTACAGATGGTACACAGACGGTTGAATGGGTTTAAGTTGATATTTTTTAAGTTAAAGTATTTTTGTAATCTATATAGTATTAATTAGGCTTTTATATTTTAAACATTTGTAATTAACTCCTTATAATTTAAAAAAAAATTTAATGTAGTCCCTAAACTTGAATTTTTGTGAACTTTTTATTAAATTTTGATGATATGTTAATTATATATCATTCTTAACATTATAAATTTACTTAATTCAGGTTAATATATTCATATTATTTAATATAAATTGTATTCTATTTCATGTATTTAAGTTATTTTTTATGATTATTTATTTTTTTCTCTCTCTATTGACATAAATTATATATATTTAGAGTGTTAAAATACTATATGTTAATAATATTAATATAATTTAAATAAAAATTTGATAACAAAGACTTATTTAAAAATTACTATAGTAGCTTGATCACAACTTTTTAAACTATATAGATTCAATTAAAAGTTAAGTGAAAAGTAGAGAAATTACAAGAATAATTTAACTTATTTTTCAAAAATAGATAGAGATGTCATTTTATTTTTTTCATTCTTTAAAATTGTTTTATAAAACTAGTTATGATAATTCATATTAGTATTATTTTCATGTATTTATGTATATGTCATTAATTAAAATATTTATTTTTATATTTTCTTTGTTTTAAAAATTTAAAATTCATAATATCTTTTAATTATTTTATATTTCATTTGGAATTATTGTGACATTTACTTTGGATGCCCTGTTTATAGATTAAATTATTTTAATAACTTCATATAAACTTTCTTATATTTTATAAATTTTTACCAAACATTAATTTTAGCCTATTTAAGCTACAACTTTTTCACAACACTTGAGAAATTATTAAAAGGCCCTAACATTCCTAAACAGACCTTAATGTAACTTAGAAATGATTAGGACAAAGAAAGAAGATTTTAGAAACTCATTATGTTAAGCATGAAATTTAGTTTTATAGGTTGCTTTTCTAAAGTGTGGGATCAATGTAGTCTTTTCTGCATGGTTGGCCCTGGCCCATGGGCATCAATTACACTTTATGATTGGCATCTTTCTTATTTTTTATTTTTTAAAAAAACACTTCCTTTCTTTTTCTCACTTTATTAAAAAAAATTAAATGTAATTTTTATATTTGTATCATTAAATTTTTTAATTATATGTTAAAATTTATATAATTTATATTTTTATAATTAAATTTTTTAAAAAATATTTTTATATTTTATTTTATTTAAAAAATTTGATAATAAAGATATAAGTTAAAAGTGTTTTTGTTAGTGACATTAATTATAAGCTTTCTTCGTATTCTTCACAGAGAGAATCTCTTTTTCCCTTCATGCATGTCCATGTTGACCTTTAAGCAACAACCACCATTTGTTTAAACAAAAAAGCTTCCAACATTGACAACTCGACAAACACTTCATATCAATTTTGTTAATTAGTGTTTTAATACATTTTTTAAAGTTTTATTTAATTAATTGATGAAATTTTTTAATATTAAAATATATTTTTATTTTTTATAATATTTTAAATTATTAAATATTTTATCAATTAATTAAAAAATTTTAATTAATGTTGTAAAAATACGAGTTAGTGAAAATCATCTTATATTAATAAGAAGTATGCCAAAAATTTAAATTTCAATAAAGGAATTTATTAAAAAGAATTTATCTTCTTAATATTTCTATTTTAATAGAAATTAATTTCGTGGCTAATATAATTTGAAAATAATTTAATTCTTACCAAAAAAAGATGCCAACAAACTTTATTGGCTGCATTTAAAGACAATTATTACATGTGCATTGCAATAATATCCCATACTTCTACAGAAGAAAAAAAAAAGGGCTGGCTAGTTAAATTGTCAAAAAGGAAGATCCATCATTTTTTTTTTTTTAATCCTAGGCTCAATTTATTATGTTATTTATAAAATTTATTCGTGAATAAATTAAATGAGACTGAGAGAATTAATCAAAATTACAATGTTACTGGACTCTTAAGATATTTTTAAATTGAAGAAAATGAAGTAGAGAAATGAAATTATAATTTTTAATAAATTTTTTTTAGACATAAATAAATTTTTTTTCATTATCATTCATTCTCTTTTATCTAAATATGTTTGAAGAAGACAAAATTTTTTTAAATTTAAGTTAAAAATCAAAATTAAAAGTTTACTTATATGCTTTTCCATTTAAACATATTTTAATTCTTTCGTATTATTTTAAATATTTTTATTTCTTCCTTCCCTTATATATTTTGTGGAAGTTGCAAGATAAAATCCAACAGAAAGGACAAAATGATGAAGAATAGTCTAGAGCCATACAGCCACAACAACATATAAAATCTAGATCTTGCATGATTGATCTCTGGCCTTTAATTTAAACACCACCAAACTTGGTTTCTACTTTTTATAATAAAAAATTATTAATTAAATTTTAAAATCCTTTAAAAATTTACATAAATTGTAACACGATCCATGATCAGCTCTAATTAAAAAGAGGTGTATTCAACTTTTTCATTGCATTCCAAATGATAGAGACATGACTTCAAAATACAGTCTTTAAGTTTTCTATTATTTTAATTATGTTATATCATTTTAATTATATTATCTTAAATATCATGATATTTAATTATATCATGGTACAATCTTTAATTTAGTATAGTATTATTTTAATTATGTTATCTTAAATATTATGATACTTTAGATAACATAATTAGAGAATATTATTTATTATAGCATCATAAGATAATAAAAAGATATATATAAAATAATTTTATGTTATCACATCACACTAAAAAGAATATTATTTTATAATATAAAATATATTTTATTATCTCACATCACATAGTTATTGAATGTGTGAGATTATTTTTTTAACTTATCAATTTCACTCATATTATATTTTATTTTTTCTCAATATAAATTAATAAGATCACTTATCTTCTCTTTTGTTTTTTTTTCCTTAGTGAAAAAACATTATATGTACTATTAAAACTCTTTACAAAATACTTAATCTCCTCCAAAGTTTTGAAGCATAACCTCGGTATGTGTTTTTTAGTTAACTCTCCAATGTTATTTAAAATATTTTGTTAGATATTTTTAATTACATTAAACTATTTGATTATGTGACATTTAATCAATATTTTCTTATAATAGTATGAATTGATGGTTAGTTTTCTAATTTAATGTTAGTTATAAATTTTTTAAAATAACCATAGTATAAATATAATAGATAATTTATTTACATTTATAAAGCTAAATAATATTTATTAGTATAAACAACCAAACATTTATACCTTATATCATTGTGATATAAGATATCTTGAGTTGACATATCGAACATAAATATCATAAATATCATGGTATATAAGATTACATTATAAGATACCATAGTATGTAAGATATCATAGCATCTTTATTTTAAAATGATTTCTTTCAAATGAAGTTTTACTAAAAAAAATATTTATTTTTTGCCAATTTTTTTTATAAATATTTTTATTAATATTTTTTTTTTACAAACCTTTCATAAAATATTATTTCGTTGTAAAATTATTAAAATGTTAAATTATATTTTTAGACCATATAATTTTGCTCAATTTGTAATTTTATCTTTACCATCAAATTTTCATGGTACAAAATGTAATTTATTTTCCTTCAATTTTAAAATTTTATTAAAAGAATCTCTCAAACTTTCAATTTTGTGAAAGACATCTCCTTCTTTAATATTTTTTTCTTTAAACACTTTTCCTCGTCAACAAAATTAAGAAAATATGTTGCACAAAATCAAAATTTTGAAAGTATTTTGTCAACTTTTTAAAATTGAGTAAGGTAAAATTCATAACTCTAATGTCATACACTTGTTGACAATTATATTCATGGAGTATGTTACGCAAAAATAAAACTTTATTATGTATACTTTATGTTAACTCATGACAAGTGATCAAACTTATATTAAGCAGCTTAGGTGAATGAAATTCAATTATCTATATTTCTCAAGATAATGCATATTGGGTCATATCACCAAACTCAACAAAAAAAAAAATGGAAGTTTAATGTAATTAAATGGAAAAAAAAATTTAAATTTTAATGAAATGATTTAAGAAAAAAATATTTTTCTTTAAAAATAAATAAATGTTTACTTCTATTTCTGCTTTCAAATGTACACTCCAATTTTTTTAATTCCTTCCCCCATGAAAAAGGACAAACTCATGTTCATATTGAAGAGCAGCTTGTTTTATACAAAAGATTATTTATTTTTTTCAAAATAAAAATTTTTAATAAATAAACAATTTCTTTTTCTAAAGATACATATATATATTACGTGCACAGTTTATAATATTTTTTAATTTTTAAAATATAATATAAAATAATATTTTTAATTTTTTAAATAATTAATTAAATAATAAAAAATTATCTAATTCTCAATTATTTTATTTTAACTTTAAAAAAGCTATATTATATATGCCTTTATAATTTCAAGAGAGGTTGATAATAGTCTGGTGCAATTAATCCACTAAATGCTGTCAACAGAGGAAAAAGCAAAAGGGCAAACACTGTCCTGCCTGAATGACAGAAAGGTACAACATTCCTTATTGCTTGCCTTAGAAAGTGAGATTAAAAAGGTTATTCCTGCTATATCCTTGCCCACTTCAAAAGTGACCAAAAAGACTCCTCAATCTTCAAAAGTTAAATATATAAATTTTAAATTTTCAACCTCAAAAAGAAAGAAAGAAAAAAAACCTTAATCTTTCATTCATACCTTACACTTATATAGCTATGTTACAAGAAGTGAATAAAAATTTTACAAATTAGTCATCATTTAAATTTTAATAGAGAATTATTAAAAAATATTAATTCTTTACAATAAAATAAATTAAAATTTGAATTTTTGATTTAATATCTAATAATATCTTAAATAAAATTATTTTTAATAAAAAATATTTGTAAAAAAATTAAAAATAATTTATATTATATTTTGTAAGTTGATGAAAATTTCTTGTGACAATCCTCTTTAGTTATACTTCTTGGATGCCTTGTGTGCCTCCAAAGGATTGAAGCACAAATACTACTGTTTAGTGGTCTAGTTTGGATAGGACCATTCTAGGACACTAACCTATAAAATTCCAAAGCCCTCAAAAGCAGTCATGTGTAAATATTAAATAGTGTGCCAAACTTGTCCTTCTTGGACTACAGTTTATCAATTGTCCGAAGGCTAAATAACAAAAAATAATTATGTAATTTCTATTTTTTTAATTTTAAATTTTGAAAAAAAATAAATTTGTATAATATACCCATTTCATTAATAATTTCTTTCACATACTTGTTTATATCAAAAAAATTTAGAAAGATATTTTACACAAAATTAAAAATTCGAGAAGGTATTTTACATAAAACTAAAACTTTGACCAACTTTTTGTTAAATTTGTAAAGTTAAGGAAGCAAATTACATAATTATAAAACACTTTTTGACTAAAAACTTAAAGAAGAGGTATATTGCATAAAGTTAATTAAAAGTGTGACAGTTGATAAAGGTAAATTGCACAGTCCTCTAAGTTAAAGACAATTTTTTGCAATTTAGTTTTATTGGATTCAACGTAAAATATTATCATTGGATTAACAAATGAACAAAATTGAGTATTCATAAAATTTACTTGTTGAATTTAAGTTTGAGTATCAAAAAAATTAGTATAGGTTTAGGTATGAAAATTTTTTAAAGAATTTTTATGGGTTTAAATTTGAAAAAAATAATACTTAATTTAAATTTAAACTCATTATATATAAATTATTTAAATATTTATTTTTATACTATAAATGTGTGTATATATAATTTATTATATCAAAATAAATATATAAATTATGTTATTTGACACAACTTTTAAAATTTTTTTATGAATTTATATGTAGATATAAATCATAATTTGTGAAAAAAAATTTATTACCTTGAACTTTCTTCCAATAAATAAGTATGATTTTGGAGAATCTGAAATTTAGAAGGTCTAGAAATGATGATTAATTTTATTATTTGTTCATGTTAAAGTTTGAGAATAAAAAAAAATATTTTTTATCTAAAAAGAGAGACTATAATATTCTATCTATACATGACTCACAATCATCCCTAATTGGATTTTACGATAAAAATTATAACTTGTAGTTAATTTTTTTTTTTTATATTTATTCAAGTATTATTTTCAATCATAATTTAGTTCATTACTTAAACATATATTATGAGATAACTTCTCTCACACTCTCACTTATTATATAAATTTTTGTAGGCAATTCAATTTGAGGTTAACTTAAATATCTAAACTAACCATAATACAGAGGCAGTTAATTCCCTCCATAATTTACAATTAACTAGGCAGATTAATATAATCCATCCTCCAATTAAAAGACTAATGTGAGACAGCTTCTCCTTGTGAAGGGAATATGTCCTAATTCACAAGGACAAAACAAAGAAGAGAGGGTGAAGGACCATATGGGTTTTCCCATATAACTTACTCATAAATGACACAAAAGCACTTTTGTCACTCATCAAAAGCTTTTGTCACAAAAACTTGTCTTTATTCATGAAAGTTTAGATTTAGCATAGAAAATTAGTATTTTATAATGTAATAAATTAAAATTTAAAATTTTGTTAAAAGAAAAGTTTATATTTAATATTCGATAATATCTTAAATAAAATTATTTTTAATAAAAAAGATACATGTAGGTAACTAAAAAAACTTGTCTCTCAATACATTCTTTTTATTTTTGATGTTTTTAACTAAATGTTAGTTACACAGACTTACACTGTGGTCCTGTTTTGGTGTTTGCAGTTTGCATTGTTGTGTTTCCATTGTCAGCTTATTCACAGGTTCAACTGTTTGATGTGGGGAAGAAAATATTCTATTTTATCATGAATTTTATTTATTTTATAGTAAACGATCCTTCTCTCAATTTAGTACCTTTCAACTTAGTTTTTTAAAAATTTTCTTCGAGTTAAGATAATCAATCTCTCTTTTAGTTAATTTGAGACAATTTTGTTTATCAAATAAATTATTCTAATTGAAAGAAAATCTGATGAACTAAATTAAAAAATTTTATGTGAGGTAAATTATAGTTTGTTCTTTTTTTTTTTTAATTTTGATGGTTAGATTATATTATTTATATGATTGGAGAGCTTACTTTTTAAAAAGTATTTTTTATTAAAATTTACTAAATGTATTTTCAATGAAATTTTTTATTTTCAATAAAAAATAAAAACAAGAACAACTGAGCTATTTGACACTTACTCGTGCAAACAAAGAATCTTAATTTAGTTTATATTTTGTTTTTTTATATTACAAAAGTTTTAAATTAAAAGTTTCAATCAACGATAGTATTTTGCCAAAAGTAATTTTTATTGTGACTCTGTTTTAATTTTATTTTAAATAATTTTGTCAATCTTATACAAATTTTTAAGATTTTCCTAACTGTTAATTTATCTTAGTCATTAATATAATTAGTTAACTTAATTATAAAATATTATCTAGAGACAAATTTGAACCATTCCTCTTTCTTTCGTTTGCAAATTTTTTTACCAAGTATGTCCTGAATATAATTTTTTTAATTGGAATAATAATACAAATGAATAAGGGCAGACAGTGAAGGATGAGGTTGTGTCAGCATGTCAGAAAATGTGGAACAGCAAAATTTGACCAGAAAAGCAGACAAAATACTTTTGTTTTTAATTAAAAATAGTAAATTATACTCCAATATTAAAATTACATTTTTTAAAGAAATAAAAAGTTTTAAATGTTATTTATTTTTATTAAAATATTTTTATATTTATTATTTATATAATTAAATACATATCTAATCAATATGATTTTTTAGTTTAAAATAAAATATTTTCTATTTTTAATTTAAAATAAATAATAATAAAATAATAATTTTTAAAATATATTTTTAATAATTATAATTTGTTTAAAATTAATATTATGAAGGGTACGTTAATTAAAATAAGTAAATTTATTTATTTTAATTTTTTTAAAATAGGAGAGTATAAATTTTTATAATAAACAAATTGAAGTACAATTTTAATATCAAATGAAATTATGATTTATTTATTAAATAATATATATATATATATAATTGTATTCATTGATTTCTTATCCTATTCAACAACTTTTTTAGTTAATTTGTAAGTATTTAACTACTTCATGATTTTTTAAATTATAATTTAAGCTTAAATAATTTTGTAAAAATTAAAATAATTAATAATTTCATTATATAACTTATGCAAATTTTGTCATTTTTAAAGATATTAGAAGAATTAAGATGATATGTCAAAATTGAAAATGTATATTTGTTTATTTTTTAAAAAAACGTTTAATTCATAAAGATAACATTAAAATTTCACCTTTCAAACTTACCACAAGAGCTATTAATAATGGAATATACTTAACGAAAACAAAACATGTGAAAGAAATTAATTTTTTATATGTGACAAATCATGGTATAAATTTGTTGAGAAATTTGTTTACATTTAATTATTTTTTTTGAATTATAAATTAAGTGAGAGAATCAACTCACAATCTAAAGTTTAGACAGATGTCTAAACCCTAAACCTTTAAGTTCAGAGGCCACTTACAAAGTTCACATTTAAAGTTTTGAATTTGATAGTACAAGAAAAAATATTAAATTTAAAGGATACTCGTGAAATTTTTTAAAATAATTATCTTTTTTTTTCTGTCTTTATACAAATCTAACTCTCTTAAAATTTATTTTAACTCTTTGTTTTTTATTTTTCTTAAGAATAATTAAAAAAACCCCCAAAACTATATATAATATTATAAATATTATTTACAATACTAATTATTCAAAGTTGAATTACGGCTATTTAGTTCAAGCTACCAAAACTTGCTTATTTGAAAATAACTTATTGTCAAATAACATTTTAAGAAAATTGTTGTAAGAGAGAATTTAGATTGTGTTTGGTCAATTTGTATTAAAAAAATTTTTTTTGACTGTGAAATTATCAAAAAGAGCATATATAAATTTATTCTGTAATTAATGTTAACTAATTATATAAATAGTTATAAATATTTAGTATTGTTAATTTTATTAAGTTACTGTCATTAATTAATTAAAATATGAAGAATAAAATAGAAAATTTATTTTAAATATTTAAAATTTTTTTATAAATACTCCATACTCTTTTTTATATGTCTCAATATATATATACACACACACACAAAAAGCATAATTGATACATAAGAAGTTTATATTTATGAAGCATTTTAGAAAAAAAAATAAGTTAAGTGTATTAATAGTAAATAAAAGTTTATAATATGAGTATTTTTTCTTCAAATATTAATTTTCAATTTTTACTTTTCTCAAAAGAAGTTACAATTTTTTTAACTTTTACGTTATTGTTGAAAAAATACTTTTACTAACATTTCAAAGCACTTGTTTTTTTAATGGGGTTAGATTTAGCGGAATAAAGTTAGTATTTTACAATAAAATAATCAAAATTTACATTATTTTTTTAAATAAGTGTTCACATTTAGTACATAATAAATTTTTAAATAATATTACTTTTAATAATAATATACTAATAGAAAACGAAAAAAAAAAGTTTCTTTAGCTAAATACTTAAATTTCTTAAAATATGTACTTAAAAAAATAAATAAGTTGTTTTTTGTTTTCCAAAAATTTAGCCAAACAACCACACATTTTTAAAGACATAGATTGTACCATTTTATATATACATTAACTAATGAAATTTATTAATTTTGTATTACATACTAAAGGACTCACAAGATATATAAAATAAAATATTTTGTTGAACAAATTTAAATTTGTTTCCCCTTTTGAGTCTCCTAATAGTTAGAGAAGTTCTTTAAGATTATGTATTATTTCCTGTTATTTATGCATTAATCAAATAATATTTATTTAATTATTTGTTTTATAAACTAGAGAGTTTTCATAATAAATAAAATAAAACTAAATATTTAAATTTTATTGATCAATATATAAATAAATAAAGTGACACAAAATATACACTTAAAAATTTGAGTAAGTTACACTTTTTTTTTTGAAAAATTTTAAAATTATACTCTCTTCTTTTATATTTTGAAAAATTATATTTATCTTATCTAGAGATAAGAAAATCTTCAAGTTTTACTAATTTTCAACTTAAAATAAAATAAAATTGTTATTTTTAACTCAAAATAAATAATAATAAAAAATATTATAATTTTTAAAAATATATTATGTAATAAATTATAATAATTTTAAAAGATTAATAATTTTACTTAAAGTGTTTTAATTAAAATAAACAAAATTATAAATTTTTAATATTTAAATAGAAAAAAGTATAAGTTTTTAAGAAAAGGGAATGTAATTTTAATATTAAAAAAAACTTTTTTTTAAAATGGTTTTCGCTCATATTCTTCAACTTACTGTAGATGGCGCAGAGACAATCGTAGCCGTTGAACTTTTAAGTGGGACCCACGTACTGCACCAATTAAATTCAGCCATTAACTTCTTCACCAATTCATTAATCGTTGCTTTTTTGTGTGGGAACTGGGAACCTTATGGAGACCGCAAAAATAAAATCAGTGACCACGCTATAATAAAAATTGATGTTGCTAATATTAAAATACTGATTAAAAAATATTTTTAATAATTAATATAATATTCAATAAATTTGACTTCTTTTAAATTATGAAACATTTTATTTACTGATAAGAATCTTTTTTGCTGATGTTTTAAAAAAATTGAATAATTAGACCTGATAAAAAATTAATTGAATTAACAAACGTAAATTTTGTTGATTATATTGTCTCAAATTTAATTTTTATTAGTATTTTTTATGAACACTTATTAATTGCAGTGTGTTTTAGAGACAAAATAATATATCTGTCTCTTAAATATTTCTTTGGCCATGTAGAAAATGATTTTAAATGATGATATGTTTTGCGGTGATCTTATAATTATTAATACATTAATTATGTAGTTAATTTATTATTTTTGGGCAATAATGATAACAATTTTATTAAATAATTTTTTTAAACTATTTTACGCATCATTATTAAATATAAATTGCACTTTTATCTCTTATGACATACCCAAGTTATACTCCTTCATTTTTATAAATTTTTATTATTTTCGCCTAGCCATGTCTATTTCTTGGTATAAAACATAAAATCGTAGAACTTGTAAGAAAAAAAAAAGGTTAGCGTTCATGAAAGTTTGATAAATTTATTTTCATAAAAATTTTAATTGAGTTTCCTAAATTTAAAAGTAGAGAATATTATTCTCATATTTGATCAAATAGTCAAACTTTACTTCTCTATTATATTATCAATCTAAAATTGTGTGCTACATTTAACAATCAAGTGACTTAGACATTATTTATTTATAAAAAAATTTGTAATATGTACTTAAAATATTTAATGTTAAAATTAACATTATTTAATTTTAAATTAAATAACTCAAATCAAGATTTCTAGACAAGTAAAAGAAACAAAAGTATATATAAACCTATAATTTTTTATTCAAAGCTTATTTGTGAAGACATGCAATAAACAAATTAAAAAAAAATGAATAGTGAATAAAAACATGATAATAACAATATATTCTTAAGAAGATATAGATTCCCTGTTTCATCAAAAAATAATGACAGCTATGACAACGACAATCATAAGATGATTACTTCAAATGAAATTTTGGCACTAAGTAACCTTCCTTCACATTGCACATGTTGCATGCATTTTAATACTCATGGCATTAGGTATAATTTTGTTGCTATATAACCAAACTATTTTAAAATATCATTTCAAGTTTGAACTAATTACTTCTTAAATTTGTTATGTTAATGTGCTTATTCTTTTACCCCTACTTGCTACTATTTTATTTTGATAATCATTCCTAACAAATTATGTAGTAAAAGAACCTCTAGAAAAAAATTGGTAGAATAAATTGATAATAAAAAATAAACATACAAATAATTCAAAAAAGCTATATTAATGATTTTTTTTGGTTCTTTTGGATTGTAAAGCAAAGAAATTTTAGACTAATTTTTGGGCCAATATAAGTAAGTTTCTTTTTGGCAATCTTAAAGAGTATCTTTTATATTGTTTTTTAGTTTTTTATAAGTATTTTTAATTAAAAATAATTTTATTTAAAATATTTTTAAGTATTAAATATAAAAATTTTTGATTCTTTATGATATAAAAATTAATTCTTTCGATTTGATACTTTTTATATTGATTTGACACATATAGTGTTGATATATGTATTTAAAAGTAAATTAAATTAATTATAAATATATATATATACATATATACATATATACACACACTCTCAAAGAAACTTAATTATATATATTTATTTATACTCATAAAAAATTCTATTTTTTAGGTTAAATTTATCATTAAATTTATCTTGGGATATTTACTCTAATTTTAAATCAACAAAATAAAGTTTAAAACTAAAGTCAAAAATTGCATTTTGTTTCGTACCTAACAATTTGTGATATGCACCAACAATAAATGTGGAATAAAATTGCAGATATTGAGTACTCCGATTTGGAGCAGCAAGATGTACTTTGTTTGATTTAGAGGGTAAGAGGAGAATCTGACTCGCATCGCATGCATTCAAATTCAGAATTAGCGATCCAATCCATCCAACGGTCAGCATTGCATCAAAATCTGCATGAACCATTGAACACCAGTCCGCTTTTTTCTCACTTTGGTCTACGAGATTTCTGTTTTGTACCTGTCCACCCACGTCTCTGCAACTTTTGTCACTTCTTCTCTCTCTCTCTCTGCTCATGAGAGAGAGTGTGAGTGAGTGTGAGAGAGGAAAACTGTACAAACACCCCAAGACAGAGGAAACGGGGAGAGAGAGAGAGAAGGCGTTACAGAGCAGCAGAAAAAGTGGGAATCACAGTTCACAATAAGAATTTGAGAGTGTGAGAGAGAGAGAGAGATTTCAAAATCATCAGAAAATACAGTCTTCCTTTCAAATCAGAGCTTATTGCTAGTGTTGTAAGCGAAAGAACAGTCTTCAGAATAAGAATTTGAAATTGCTCCGATTTGAAAAATGTCATTATCTTTCTAAATCAGAGCTTGTTGCTACTTGCTAGAGACAGGCAGTTAGAAAAGGAAAGAACAGTGTTCAGAAGGAGAATTTGAGAGAGAAAAAGAGAGAGGGCGATTTCAAAAATACCATTTTTTCTCTTTCAAAATCATAGCTTCTTGCTAGTTTTAGAAGAGGAAACAAACCCATTTCACCATAAACCATTTTGATCCAAAAACTGCAAGATGGGTTTTTGTGCACCACTTCTTCTCTTCTCTCTCCTAGTTTTTTTCCTCTTGAACCCTAAATGGGTATGTGGGAACACAGAGCTAAGAGCCCTTATGGAAATGAAGTCCAGTTTGGACCCAGAAAGCCATTATCTTTCCTCTTGGACCATCAATGGAAACCCATGTGGTGGCTCGTTCGAGGGAGTGGCTTGCAACGAGAAAGGTCAAGTAGCTAATATTTCCTTGCAGGGAAAGGGTCTCTCTGGGAAGCTCTCACCTGCCATTGCAGGGCTCAAGCACCTCACAGGACTCTACTTGCATTATAACTCCTTGTACGGAACTATACCCAGAGAAATTGCAAACTTGACTAACCTCACTGACTTGTATTTGAATGTGAATCATCTGTCTGGGGAAATCCCTTCCGAGATAGGCGAAATGGAGAACTTGCAAGGTATGCGGTTGTTTTTCTGCTAGAAAGATTTGAACTTTGTAGTTAAGGATCTTTTTTCTTTCTTTCTTCATTTCTATGTGTTTATTTATGAGCACTTCAGTTCTGGGTTTCTCTTAAAGATTTGAGCTTGGTTTATGGTGTATTTATTGTGTCATATAGTGTCATTTTCTATGATTGACTTTGAATAACTTAGGCTCCTTTAATTTGGCTGCAAGAGGTAGGTGTAAACTATGAGATGAAGCAGCATCGATCTTGATCTCTTATATCTTTTTTCGGACAATGTTTGTGGGTTTTTCTTGAGATCTTTAACATTTTTCTGGACGATTGCAGATTTTTAATTGAACTAGAAGTCTAAACATAAGACTATAGAAACCAACTACTTTTAACTCTCTCGACTGTTACAAGCCTGCTCTATTAATTTCTTCTTCTTAGAATGCAGGTTGCTACTGAGAATTCCTGTATTTCTATTGAAAACTTAATTTGCTCAGAAATAATGTCTAATTATTGGTTTAACAATGGATTTTGTTTAATTTCTTATTTTAGCATTTCATTTGTCTTGGTAGTTTTGCAGCTTTGCTATAATCAGTTGACAGGAAGCATACCTACACAGCTTGGTGGATTGAAGCAGCTTGTAGTTCTTGCTCTGCAATCAAATCAACTAACTGGTGCTATCCCTGCTAGTTTAGGTGATTTGGGAATGCTAATGAGGCTAGATTTGAGCTCCAATCGCCTCTTTGGCTCCATTCCATCTAGATTAGCAGAGGCGCCTTCACTGCGAGTTCTAGATGTTCACAACAACACCCTCTCTGGAAATGTGCCTCCAGGTAGTAATGATAATACTGCTAGAGCTAAGAATTGCTCTTATTGGATCATTCCATTTACTGATTAATTTCTTTTGATTTGTCGTAAATGATCAAAGCTAAAATGTATTCTTTTCTTTCCCTTGGCTTAATGAAGCTTTGAAGAGACTAGATGATGGCTTTTTTTATGAGTACAATCTGGGATTGTGTGGAGTTGGGTTTTCATCCTTGAAAACTTGCAATGCTTCGGATCATGTCAAGCCCGGAAGACCTAACAAGCCTTATGGAGCAGGTTTAGATGATACACCAACAAGAGATATACCTGAAACTGCAAATGTACAGTTGCCTTGCAATGGAAGTCAGTGCCAAAATTCATCAAAATCCAAACAATCAGTATCTATCATTGTTGGCATAGTTGTGTTTGCCATTGCAGTGCCAACAATTGGTGTTCTAACTTTCACACAGTATCGTAGGCGAAAACAAAAGCTTGGAAGCTCCTTTACTGTCTCAGATAATCATCCAAGTACTTCTGACCAAGGCAAGGGTATATACCGAAAAAATGGATCTCCTTTGGTCAGCCTTGAGTACTCTAGTGGATGGGATCCTTTGGCTGATAGCCGGAATTTCAATGGGGATAACCATGATATTTTCCGTAGTTTCAGGTTCAACTTGGAAGAGGTAGAGACAGCGACTCAGTATTTCTCGGAGTTGAATTTGTTGGGTAAGCGCAACTGTAGCGCAACTTACAAAGGATTGTTAAGAGATGGATCAATTGTTGCTGTTAAAAGCATCAGTAAAACAAGTTGTAAGTCTGATGAAGCTGAGTTTTTAAAGGGACTGAACATTTTGACCTCACTGAGGAATGATAACTTAGTGAGGTTGAGAGGCTTTTGTTGCTCGAGAGGACGGGGTGAGTGCTTTCTGATATATGATTTTGTTCCTAATGGAAGTCTTTCGTGCTACCTTGATGTGAAGGAAGGTGAAGGAGAAGTCCTTGAATGGTCAACTAGATTTTCTATTGTGAAAGGGATTGCTAAAGGTTAGCCTTCAATCTTGCCTTAATCAGAATAATCTACTTTCCACTAATTTTTTGGAGACTTAGTGCAGTTGCTTTAGGTTTTCTGATAAAAAACAGTAAAATACTAAAGAGTGAATTGACATTTTAGTCCTCCAAAGTGACATAATATGTAGTATTTCATCAATTCATCTTCGATATTGCATTAACAAATAGGTATGTGCTCTAATGTGATAGAAGAAATGATGTATATTCCAAGGACCAAAATGTTAATTTATATCATACTAGAAGAAAAAGACTGATAGAAGAAACTTTTTTACTGAATTAAGTTAAAGCAGTGATGCATTCTCATGCTTTCTTCCATTTTGTGTCTGCTGAACCATTTTTTCTTAAACAGGAATAGCATATTTACACGCGCACAAAGCAAACAAGCCTGCGATTGTTCACCAAAACATCTCAGCTGAGAAAGTCCTCATTGATCAGCGATTCAACCCGATGCTTTCGTATTCTGGCCTCCACAAGCTTCTCACCAATGACATTGTCTTCTCAGCACTCAAGGCAAGTGCAGCAAAGGGTTATCTAGCTCCTGAATACACCACCACTGGCCGGTTCACAGAGAAAAGTGATGTGTATGCTTTCGGGGTGCTGCTTTTCCAGATCCTCTCGGGGCAACGAAAGATCACTAGCTCAATGCGCCTGGCTGCAGAAGCCTCCAGATTCCAAGAGCTCATTGACCCTAATCTCCATGGCAGATTCTTGGAATATGAGGCAGCTAAGCTTGCAAAAATGGCCTTGCTTTGCACCCATGAGTCTCCTTTTGAGAGGCCATTGATGGAAGCCATTGTTCAAGAACTCGGCAATTTTAGCAGCTGTATCTGATTTCAATGGCAATTTCTCCCAAAATGTGCATTGATTGCTAACACTGTTCTCTGTCCTTAACTAAGGACCGCATTTTCTGGGCGGAATGCTTGGACAGTAGGTGTTGTAGCTTAGATTAAGGTTCATCTGTGGCATTTCTGTAATTTTAATGAATGTATTTTCTCTATAAAAGATTAATGAATGCTTTTTTTTTTTTCAATCGTGAAGAAACCCCCAGGAGAAATTTGAAAAGAAGTAAAAGCAATCTCTTCAACATGGATATGTATGAGATGAAGGTTACAAATTTAAGAGTATGCATAATGCATGAGAGGCGAAAATTGGAAGGTAAAGGAAAGAAATGATTAAATGATTACCTTTTTTTTTTTTTTCCTTAAAATTTGGATGTTTATGAAGTTATCATGGCGATAAACTGGAAAGATAGAAATGATTAATTATAATATAGTCGACAATTATGTCTGTCTCATAAAACTTATACATAAGCCAGTAAGCCACCTCCATCTTAACACACTCAATTGTAAAATATCTATAAATATTTTAAAATGTTCTATTGTATTCAATATAAGTATTTAACAAATGAATTTTTAAATATTTTTACTGTATGAATAGTTGATATTAGTTCTATATAGTTTAGTTCTATAAATTCTAAATCTTAGATGACAAATAGGCTCATGTGTGTAAATAAGACATTCTTTTTATAGAAATCAAATTATAAATGTTTTTTTCTCAAGAGTTTGTACATATAATTGTAAATCACAAAAATAAGTTAAGATAGAATATGTTTATTATTTGATTTATGTAGTTGACTTTTTTTATTAATTTTTTATTTATTTATTACCGAGAATTGAATTTAATAAAAATGATTAATTTTTTACAACGTAAATAATCAAATGTTTAAATTCTCATTGAGAGATATGGCAATATTTAATATTTAATAATATTTTAAATAAAAATTATCTTAAATAAAAGAATAAGTGAGAAATAAAAAAAAAAATTATTTGTTAACTTCCATGAAGACTACTAGAGTACAAGCCATGAGAAATAAAGCAACCACACAATTGCAAGAAGAGACAAGAATGAAAGGCAACAGAGAAAATCATCATTTCATTTCAAAACTCAAGTGAAAGGATAAAAGTAGGCATGGCTTTCACTCTAGGCCTCAATTATTTGTTACATGGCATACCAAACTTTGTGTGAATGATGAAGAACAGCATTATTGTGAGAGAAAACAACCACTTTTTTTTTTTTTTCATTTTTAATTTCTTCATTATTGGTCCAGAGAATTTAATAGGGCTACATCTTGCTCCTTAATTTCCCTGCCATTATTTCACATGGGAAGGAACATGTTTTGCCCCACTTAGTTCCAACGTTGGGATGCATACAGGACCTCTCTTAAACAGCTTGATGGCCCATGATAAGGATAAATTTTTTATTTTTAATCCTTCAATTAACTAATTTAAAATTTTTACAAAGACATTTAACTACTTTTTAAATACTTTATCACATGGAATCTACTAATCATTCAATTTACGTTTACCGTATAATTTAATGCAAATCCTTAGGTATAATTGTTGAAATTCCTTGTAATTCTATAAATAGACTCTCAGCTATAAAACTAGGCTGTCTCTTGCACCTCATGAGTACTATTATACTAATAATAACAATATTTGATTTCTTTACTATTTTTTTTATTAAAAACAATTCTATTTAAAACATAATGAAATATTAAATATAAAGTTAGATTTTTAATTTGTAAAAATGTGTTTAATTAAATATTACAAGTTTGTTTACTTGACACAGTTTAAACACTTCTAGGTTAATAGCTTATTTGGTCAAGTTTTTAAAAAGAATTGATAAAATTGTTTATTTTTCTTAAAAGGTATTTATTTTAAAAATAAAAATGTTTAGCCAGTCTGTTTGGGAATGCATTTTCTATGAAATTTTTTTTTTTTTCAAAAGTACTTATTTTAGAATTTTAAGATATTTGAAAAATTATCAGAAGCACTTTTAGATGACAGTATAAGTAGTTTTTTAAATTTAGAGTAAAATTAAAAAATAGAATTAACTTTTACTTCTAGCTAAAAGGAGAAGTTAAAAATTAAATATTTTAGAATCTAATTACTCTTATTTAAAATTTATCATCAACCATAATACTTTAAATATATTTTTTTAAAACTCTTCACAAACACACATTTCTTATCTATGACAATTATACTTCTTTTCTTCTGGAGTAATTATATTTATATATATATATATATTATTTTGAAACATATAAATTAGAGTATACATTTATATGTATTTATATTTTTTAAAAATATTTTTTGTGATTTTATTCTTTATATTTTAATTAATTAATAATAATAACTTAATAAAAATTAACAATAATAAATATTTATAACCATTTATCTATTTAATTTATATTGATAACAAACTAAATATAAATATATATATTTTTAGTAATTCAACAATTAAAAACATTTTTTTACATAAATTACCCAAACACAAACTAATTTTTAGATATTGATAAAAATAGTTTCAAATTAATGACCGGAACACAAACTGCTCCTTTCTTATAATACTTTTCTTAAAACTCTGTTTGAAAAGATTTTAGAAGCAATTTCAAAAGGTCTAATTACTCTCAAAATATAAGTTACTTATATTTTTTAGTTTTTTATAAATATTATTTTATTAAAGATAATCTTACTCATAAAAAACTGTCAATATTAAATATAAATATTTTTTTAAACATAAATTTAAATCTTAATTCTTCACAATATAGGATACTATTCCGTTCACTTAAACCAAACCCAATAATAAAAATAAAAATAATTTACTTATGAATGATAGGAAAAGCAACTTTTTAGAGTAATAATGCCCCTAACAAAAATTATAATTTACCATATATTATGGATAAATTATTGATGAATTAAACATATAAATTTAAATTCAATATTTTCAACGCTTAAAATATGTTTGAATTAATAAATAAGATGAGAAGAAAAAAATATTTTAAGTTTAAATTTAAATAAAAAATATTAAAATAAATTTATATCTCGTCCATTTTCCATGCTTTGACTGGTTGGGCTGAGTATGCAACAGTTGAAGAATCTTGAGTTTTAATATTCAATTTATTTCTCGTCCTTTTTCATGTCCACCCCCTAAGTTTGGAATTAGTTACTTTCAATCTATGAAGTTTTTAATTTTCTCCTAAAAGCTAACAATATCTAAATTAGTAATGAAATATTTAGTGTTTGTCGAACATACCTAGTAAATGGTCTTAATATTATATATATACACAATATGTCTTTCTATTTAAAAAATTTGATATATGAGCATTTTTTACATATATTAATAACACATGATTGACTCTTTTAATTTTTTTTTTCATATAATTATTAAAAATCTTAGTAGTTACTATTTAATTTTACTTTACAGTACGTATTACTTTTCTCTTCCTAGCTCAAGGCACAATGCAATATTCTTTAAACTCTCTCTCTCCAGATACATATATAAGTAAGTTTTTATATTTTTATTGTTAAGTATTTCAATCAAAAAGTCACGTGTAAATGATTTTACATCTAGTATAGACTGAAAATTAAGAGAGATTTTTAATAAGACTGGACTTATATATGCAGTTATTTATAATTTTGTTATTAAATTTTTTAATTAAAATAAATTATATAAAATATTTTTTTAAAAATAAATTATAAGAGAGATAAGTTATTGAATAATAATTAAGGCGTCAAAATTTGTAACGAATACGCCATGAAATTTGTAGACTAGCTTCTACTGTCCATGAAATTTGACCACCGAATCCACCAATCCAAAAGTTTAATCGTAACTTATCTCTCTAATAATTAAACAATAGATAAAAAAATATGTAAGTATCTAGACCAAAATCTAATCCTATATAAAAAATACAAATTAACTAATATGCATGAAATATATATATATAGCTGTTGTGAATTGTGATAGGTTGTAAGGTGTAAAAACACGTGCAAATATAAATAGCAACAACAAGTTGAGATTTTGTACAGCAAATTAAATAATTAAATAACTGAGGATGTGTCATAATTTCTAAAGACAATACCTCATACGTTCACATGTGGATTAATTAATACGCACTAATAATATGTATAAATATGCATCAATTAGCTGTGTATTGAGTTTAATTTAAACCCTCGACTTACGCTATAATATCAAAATAAATAATATATATGTAGCCAGCAGAGCAGTGTGCAATCTTCGGAGACAAAACCTAATTTAGATTGCCACAAAACATAAGCATTGACCTTAATTTAATTATAAATATAGCCTGCAAGCATCGAATGCATACGTTGTTGTCTCTACCTTGCTGCTATGAAGGATGGTTTTAGTGAGGGTTAACTCTATTTTATTAAGAGATTAATTAAATTTTCTAATAAATTATTGTCAACATGGACATGCATTTTTTAAAAAATAAATCATGAAAAAAAATAACATTTAGAGACGAAATTAGTCACGAAAAAAAGGTTCCTGGCAAATTTGATTGTTGTAAACAGGTAGAGACCAATCTGTCTCTGATATTACAATTTTTGTCTCTAATTTCTTTTAGAAGTTGAAAATTGGAGATGAATTAGAGACAAAATTGATTTTTTTTTTTAAGATTAGTCTCTTCTCTATTTTTATTTAGAAATGAATATATAATTTGTGTTTGATTAGTGATGAAAGAATTCTATCTCTAATACGTCTTTTAAAAAAAACTCTAAATTCAATCATTAGCAATAATTTGAAGGTAAGATATCTCGTCTCTAATTCGTTTTTATTTGATATATGATGCATGCTTTTTTTTTAATTTTTTTTATGAAATTTTTTTCTCTAATTAAAAATAAATATAGACAGAATAAAAGAAAGAAAAAGAAAATAATTTCAAATTTTGGAATTTTTCCTATTATCCTTGGAATCTAATTTTTTTTTGCAATTATTTAATTTTTTTTCTCTTTTGAAAACAAAAAGAAGAAAAAGAAAAAGATATGTGATTTTTTTAATGTCATTTTAATCCCTTTTACCCCCTTTCCTTTCCTATCCTAGCTCATTCTTTTTTAATTCAGGTGTCTCTCAAAAGAACGAAATAATTTACCTAAATCTTTAATAAGTTGGGATACTCTAAAATTTTTAAGAAATTTCATGTTGAGAAAAGAGAAAAAAAATTTCAATCCATATAAAATTTTTTTGGCTATCTTACCTAAACCTTTTTCTCTCTCTAATTTTACTATGTAAAAAATTCTTAATTTTGATTCTTGTACAATTTGCAAAAAGATCACTCTAATTTGATGAAACTCTCATTTACTCTTCATATTTAATTAAGTAAATTAATATAAAACTCTTTTAAATTAATCCATTAATTAATTAATTATCTCATATATATATATACATTTTATAAAAGGCATTAAATCTAATAAGATAAGTTAGTCTCTCACAATATAATAAATTAATATTTGAATTCTCATTTAAAAAATATTCACATTTAATCTTGGAAAATTATCACAAACAAGATTGCGAAGATATGCACTAGCTAGCTACCACTACCTCTTGTTACTTCTAAATAGCACCAAGTTGATATAAGAGTATCGTACTCATAATCAAGCATGAATGACCCTCCCTTGTGGCATCCTTACCCTAAAAACATGCTCTTCCCCAGTGCATTTATCAACTGTCACCACCCAACGACTTTTACTTTTTCCCATCCCACCTCCATACTTTGGACTATTACTATTACTACCCCCAAATCCTCCAAATCTTGTCACAACCAACCCTTCCCCAATAGGCAACAACTGAGTCTTCCTCCCACAATTCCACCAACACCCCTTGCAGCTCAATGCATTGTACCCCACAACCACCGTCCCCTTGTTCACTCGAACCGCCGCGAGGATTTCCTCGTGGCTCTCGAGGTTGTAGTCGACGAGCACGAAATCCGCCGCCTCGAACCGCCTCGATGTCGCCAAGAGTTGTCGCGCGTCTCCGACGAGGAACTCAACTTGACACATGACGTCCACGCCCAAGACGGCCTTGGATGCAGTTAAGTGGTCAAGAGTTTGAACAATGCAGATGACTTGGCCGTGAGTTTGGTGAGCCGCCGCTATCAGAGCTAGAAGGATGGTGGAATCGGCAGCTCCGGCACAGGCCACAACCATTTCTTGGGCATTGGTGCCTGCGGCTAGGGCGGATATGAACTCGGCTACATCTGGCTCTTTGCCTCTTTGACCCTGAAAACGACAAAAGAAAGCCCAAATTTAATAACAATTATGGAATATATTGTAATATATACTTTTTCGACTGATTGAGATATGTGTGTGTGTGTAGGAGGGAGAGGAAAATGATACTAACCATTTTCAAAGTGGTGAGATAGGCATTTGTGGCATTTTCTGCAGACCAGCAGGCCATAGTTAGAGTTTAGGATGAATATTAGAGGAAGATGATGCTTTGGTTCAAATGGTGAGAGTGCCCTTTTGGCTTAGGTTGCAGCCCTTATATATAGGAACACCCAACCCATTGACATGGCCACATGGTGGGTCATGTACTGTTCTGCTAACTGCCTCTCACACCAAATAACTATATGATATTGCAATGGTGGAACAATAAAAATAACTTCTTATTATTTTAGAAGAAATGCTTATTATATGAGTACAAGTTAACTTCATTACAAAAATTAAAATAAATTAATTTTTTGGTTATACTATATCAAATGTTAGAACGGTTAATATGATTTTTTTGGGGGTAAATTATGGTTTAACTCCTAGGAGTTTTGTTTAAAATTGGTTAATTTGCTCCTTTGTGGTTATAATTGTGTTAATTACTTAACTTCTTTATAGTTTGGCCAAAAATCAATTTCAATCTTGTTAACTGGAGGGTATTGGTTATAAAGAGTAAGAAATATTTTTTTAAAAAAAAATTCTTGGAAGGTATAATATTTAAGAATTAATTAATGTTTAAAATTAATTATTATCATGCTATAATTATTTATTTTTAATTGAAACTACTAGTATTTAATTAGATGTTTATTAGGTTCTAACCAATCAAATTTGATATAGTAATTGGAGTTGTGGAAATAGAGTTATTTTAAAGATGTTTCCATCTATAAAATTTTGAACTACGTACATATTCAAAATTCATCAAGAAAAATTCCAATAATGATAATATAATAAAATAGACATACCTATTAGTATACCTAGTTAATTAGTCTTAACTTTTGACCCTAATAATCTAGGTGAGCTTCCTTGTCCCTAACAAAAGCAATTATTGAAAGAAAAAAATTTCAATATTAAAATGCAACTATAATTAAAAATTAAACAATATATCTAGCAGCAGCAGATGTTAATTTAATTAATTAATTAATTAATTTGCTTGAATTTCTTGGAAGAACAACTCAACAGTAGTGGCCATGTTTGCTCAGACAGAAGCAAACCAATCTTGTTAGGCATTAATCATCGTTATCATACAAACACATGCAAGTGCAGGCTTAAGTGTAACATTTACAGAGTTTTTTTTGTACGGATTGTCTATATATATATATATAAAATTCAATAACTAGCAAATTGATTAGTTAATTAATGAAAGCTAGCCTTGTGAAATGGAAAAAAAAACTATACCAAATTTGCATTAGTTTGTTCATTATTGTGGATTATAATTTTTATTAGCATTGAAAATAGTTTGGAAAAATCATAATCAGTTTTAGTCTTAATTTTTCGTCTAATATGCATTAACATATATAGTCACACGCACAAAATTACAAACATAAACTTTTTGTCCAAAGTCTTTAGAATTGAAGAAAAAGGAACATGCATGCATGCATAAATTAAAATAAAAGATATATACATATAATTTTGGTCCACTTGCATATATATAACAAATTAAAAAGATAAAAATTAGTGCGTATAGTCGTGTCTGATTCTTTGTGCACAGAGAAACCCTAACAGAAGATCTAGATCACATCAAGTTGCTTCCCCTACATAAAACAATTTGTGAACAAAAGAGCAATCCCGTCCCTAATTAAATTTTCTGTCTCCTGTTCTCATTCGGCTTTGCACGCATCACACATATCTCACTCTGTAATAAAAATATAAAAATTGTTCTTGTCAACTCCTTCATTATATATATCATGTATTGAGATTTAATTTTAATTGAAAAATAGGAGATGATAAGGACTGGATAATTAATAGGGGCGAAAATGAAGGTGAGAACATGACTTTTGAGAAAGGATTTATCGATTCAAATCTTTTAACGTAATAATGTCATGTAAAATAAGAGATAGATACAAAATTAAAATATATTATTTATTTATTACCCGTAATTTTTATTATATAAATAAGACCTATTATTTAATTAATTTGTATCTATCTCTATATATGTCAATTACAATTAATAAAAAAGGTTAACTAAGCAATATATATATATATATATATTTATATAGCTAGAGAGAAAGACAGAATATGGCTAGTTGTGGAATATAGATTAAATCTGCAGATTCAATGTTTTTTCAGAGTGCATGATAATGTTGGTATGGGTGAACGTACCTCATTTATATGCATATATATGTTAGATATGGTACTTTGTATCGTACCACTATATATCTCGCTGCCCGCGTACGAGCATGATCTTAAAAAGAAAGATGCTCCCTGTGGATGTTTCGTGTGATAGTGCTAGATACATTGGCACACAAATTAACAACTTCATTTCATCACTCTGAGTTTTACCTTGGATTTTTGTGATCTTTGTTTGAGACAATGGTGACAATATGATTGACAATAGAACCACACAATCCAAAATAATTAACACATTTGCTGGATCTTTAAGCGACTGCTATTTGTATTGATCTAACTGTTTGAATTAAAAATAATTATATAAATTATGTTCATTTTGCATACTAATTAAATTTTTAAAAATTTGAAGAATAATAATAACTTTGCAATTAAATGTTTTTAAGTTTCCTTATATTTAAATTATTTTAATGTTAATTTTGTAAAATAATGATGAGATATCAATGCAACACACAATGGTAAATTCTTTGCTGAGAAAAATGTTTTAAGACGTCTAGTAAATTTATTTCTTTAATATTAAACAAAGATATCCTACCCTCTTCTTTTTAAGAAGTATGAAGTATAAGAAAGTGTGATAAAGTCTTCCTTTCTTTCAAAGTCAACACAATGCTAGTATGAAAAGAATCACGTTAAAGTTACTTAAATTTTGTGAGGAAGCAACGCTTTTATAATGTATTTGACTTAACCCAAGTGTCACCTATGATACTTAATTTAAACAAAGTTGGAATGTCATAAAGGAGTGACTCTCCTCCTTTCGTAAGGAATAATTTTAAAAAATATCTTGTTAAGATTGAAGTAAAGATCTTTAGTATTTAGACATGACCACTTCACATAAATTAAGAGTTTAATATTTAGTAAATAATGTATATATATAATTTTATTGAGTTCAAACCTCCTTCCCTAATTGAGTCAACACTGATGTTAACTCCTTAGTCTAACATTGATTACACCTTACCACTAAAAAAATAGTGAAATTGTGATAGTTTTAAGTGTTGCCAATAGGATTTGCGACGGTTAATAGCAACTCTTGGCAGAACCTTTATAAATCCAGAATTGTGATAATTGCAGTGATGGTTTACAACCATCTCAAAGCTCCTAATCAATATTGTTGATGGAATTGCGATTATCACGTATCAACTGTTATAAAAGCTAGGAATGACGATGGTTGGGTATAGAACCCAAATGTCATGAACGGTTAAATTTATAGACTGTATTACTTTCTATTCATCTGTGGATAAGTATAAAGTAAGATATTACACATCAAATTATTGAATTTAACATAAAAATATCTTATACAGGCTTACCAATAGTTTCAACGGCCTAGAATCTTTATTTGTGGGGACGTACTATCTATTATTGTTGAACTTCGTTTAATGGTACGTCATTCCCAGCCAAATCATTAAAATCCTCCTGGTGATCAGAGTCTAAAGCTGCCAAATCCTAACTAGTGTTGTCATCTCTCAAGTTCATCATTGAAAGGTTAGCACTAATGGAAGTACTGGATTAGAGACTAGAGTAGTCGATATGTAGCTCGTATTACTAGGTCTATCACCTCTCTTAGAAGGATTTGATTTACTCTTCTTGCTCAAAAACCTCTTCATTTCTAAAATTTAGTACAAAATCATTTCTGCAATTCAGTACAAAAAACAACATACTTATTAAAGAAGCCTCAAAATGTCATAAACATGATTTTCGAAGTCTCAATGTAGGCAGCATGGATAGCATAACAGCACTTAAATAGCATGAAAGAAGTCTCAAAATAGCACAATCATGATTTATAAAAACTTGGACAGCCCATGGATAACATAACAGCACCCAAACATTATGAAAGAACTTTTAAGCTCCACAAACATGATTTAAGAAGACTTGGACAACATTTAAACACCAATAGACACTTAGAACACCTTAAGATAAGCTCCAAGTTTACCAAAGCATGATTAAAAGAAATTGGACAGGATTAAGACAATAAAACAGCATAAAAAACCAATTAGAAGAAACTCAAAAACACAAGAACATGACTCACCAGAGTTAGACAACACATGGGCACTAAAACAAAATTTAGATACTTCAAAGTACCATTTGATCATTTAAGTTGAGGTTTTAAGCATGAAAAGAAAGCCACGTAATCTGTATTTAAAACTATATTTGAATCACTATTTGAGCATCTGAAAGTGAGGTTTTAAGTGAGAAGAATGGACCAAGCAACCTACACTTAAAACAACACTTTGAAACACCATATTAAGCATCTTAAAATGGGTTTTCATGGTGAAAAGAAGACTAAACACCAATATAAAAAAAAAACACTTTAATTTCACCATTTAAGTACTTCAAATGGGTTTCATATAGTAAAGAGCAAGATAGACATCAACCACTCAAACAACATTTTAAACACCATGAAAAGCTTCAACACACCACAGACGTAGCTTAATTAGAACAAGACAATTTATGGTAACATAGTAGCATTTTGGACACCATAAAAAGAAGCCTAAAAATGCTATAAATATGAATTACGAAAACTAGACAGCGTGTGATTATATAACAACACTTAAACACCACAAAAAAGAAGCCTAAAAACATCACAAATATGTAATACAAAGACTGGACAGAATATGGATAACATGACAGCACATAGACACCATGAAAGAAGTCTCAAAATGCTGCAAACAATGATTTACGAAAACAAAACAACATCTATGTGTTTTCACACGTATTTTGACTCTGAAACCAGCACTTTTAGATGTAAAAACGTGCTTAAAACAGAATGGATAGCACCTCTATGTTCTTAAAACAGAATGGATAGCACCTATATATTCTTACGTGCGATTTGACTCTAAAAAAATACACTTTAAAATGTGAAAACAGGCTTAAGAGAAAATGGACAGAACCTACATGTTTTTGCACATGTTTTTTACTCTAGAACATGCACTTTAAGATGTAAAAATAGGTTCACAAAAGAGTGGATAGCCTATACATGTTCTTATACAAATTTTGACTCCAAAAGATGCACTTTAGGATGTTAAAACCTGCTTAAGACAAAATGAACAGCACCTACATGTTCTTACACATATTTTGACTCTTAAAACATGCACTTTAAGATGGAAAACATGCTTAACACAAAATGGACAGCACCTACAAGTTCATACACACAATTTGACTCTTAAAACATGAATTTTAATATGTGAAACATGCTTAAAATCGAATGCAACAGCACCTACATGTTCATACACACAATTTGACTCAAAACATGCACTTGAAGATGTAAAAGTGCTTAAGAAAAATGGACAATATTTACATACTCACACACATGCTTGACTCTAAAACAAACACTTAAAAAATGCAAAAATGCACTCAAAATAAAATGGACAACCCATATATAAAAGTAACATTCCAAATGGAATTCTAAGGTTATCATTTTAGAACTTGCCAATGGATTTTGAACGGTGAAAGGCAAGCTAAACACCAGCACTAAAAATGGCATCTTGAGGTCATCATTGAAGAACTTTTGAAAAAAAGGATGTCAAAGGGTAAACAAACAAACCTAGACATTGACACTAGAACAACACCTCGAGGTCACCATTTAATCATGTTAAAAGGATTCCAATAGATGAAAATAGACCACAACACCAGCCACTTTCACAAACAGTTAGCTACATGAAACATGTTTCCAAGTGGTGAATGAGTAGAAAAAGAATTAAATAAACCAACACCTATTCCACAACATTTATCCACTTGACACATTTCAAAGAAAAGAAAAGAAAAGCAGAAACCAAGTAAACCAACATACCTCATCAAGTACTTGACCACTTAATGACAGATTTACATGCAAGGAAGAGGAACAAAACATAACCTATAAGCACCGACACCTTTGTCAAATGTTTGACCACTTGATAACATGCTTTCAAGCAAACATAATGAACAAACTGAACCTTAAGCATTTGAAATCATATTTTCAAGAAAAGAAATCGAAAACAAAAACATAAGAACTAGCATACTTTTTCAGGCATCTAGCTAATTTGCAACATGCTTTCAAAAACTGAAGAAGAGTCTAGAACAAAAAATAAAATAAAATAACATAAACCAGAATTCACTCAACAACAATTAACTTCTTCAACGTGTTCTCAAGTAATGGAAGAGAGTAAACGAAGAAACCGAGTTAGCCAGCGCCCATTCACCAAAAATTAACCACTTGAAACATGCTCATAAGCAAAAAGAAGAAATAAAACATGTTCTGATTAACAATACCTGTGTTTTTAACCAGCTCACAACACACTCACAAATAGAAGAAACAAAATGGGACACAGACGGAACTCATAAACAATCACAACATCCCTAGGTTGTGTGTGAGTGAATTAGGGGAAATTTCGGCTAATTGTTAATAGACTCAGCATATGCATTTCCTTGAGTTTTCTGCTGCTGTCATTAATGAATTAATGGCCTTGTAATTCTGTACATATAGACTGTCATGGTGCAGAAAATTTCATTGTGAAAGAGTGAGCTAGAAAGCATGTTAGAGAGTGTTTTTGTGGTGTGACTTGGAGGGTGAATGCCATAAAACCTGGGTGAAGTTTTGTGAGAGAAAGGGGTAGTATTTTCTGTCTAAATGGGGCTGTACAAACCACAGAAAATCTCTAATGCAGAGATGAGTAAATTGGGATGAAAACAAACTTGAAATGGTGACATAAACAATCAGTAATTGTAGGGAAAATGCTAGGCTAGACTTTGGTGCTGTTAGGGATAGCGTGTGGTGTGTTTAAACCATGTAAGATTTCTGGAATTATACACTAAACTCACTGCCCTGTTCAGTACCAAAATTCAAAACAAAATAGAGTGCAACTCCAAGGGTTTAGGAAGGCAAACACTAGTGGGATCTAACACAGTAAGAAGAATTATGAACAAGGAGGGAACTTATTTCCATTTTGACAAAAAAAAAAAAAATCAATCATATTCAATTTCAGAATTCCCTTAACACGTCCAAAAAACTTTAATCACAACCAGAAGAAAAATATTCAGGATATCACATATTAGAAAGGCATAAAACTAGACAAATTCCATTTTTAACACTACCCCATATTAGATTCAACATCCAGACATCAAAGGGATAAAGCACGTTACCCTTCTCGGACAACCAGACATCAATAAAAACTTCTTTTATTTACCTTTCCTCATTGCTATGTACCTATAAGTACCAATATTCTCAAATCAGTGAGTGTGTTATATTTATTAATTGATTCTGTTCAGATACAGGAAGTTACATTTTTTCTTTGGTCATACTCATGATGATTCGATAAATAATTCTAAACTTCTTCACTCTTTTAATTTCATTAATTTTTCTCCGTTTATACAAGTGTTGCTTGAGTTTTCTAAAACAGATCTTATCTCTAGAGCTTGTAATAACTTATAAAAGAATATAAAGAATTTATAGATACTCAAAATTATCACAAATGTGATATATGATGCAAGAAACTCAAAATTTAGTAGGACTTTTGTTATCTTTTAAAGTAAAAGGGATATGTAAATTGCACAAACTTCAAATTGAGGAGAACATTTTGTCTATTTTAATAAATTAAAATTTTTTATACAATATGTATTTTTAAAAAAATAATAAATTTGTTTAATTCTTTTTGTTATTATATTAAAAAAATTATAATCTTATGTTTTATAAAAGTTTATTTTTATTGAAAAAATAAATTAAAAATAAGTTAATTATAATTTTTAAATAAAAATATTAAATTAATTTTAATAGAAATTAATGTAATTTATTTAAAATAAAAATAATAGCTAAAAATCAAAATGATATATAGCCAACATATCTAACATTCCAAGTTGTAACAAAAATTCCTCATTCTATAGTTGTACGTGGCATTTGTAGCATTTTGCCGCGTTAGCTTCATTCTCGTTTCTGACTTTCTGTTACGCCCTTCACTGTAGAGAGAGACTGAAAGAGAAGGCAAGGGTTTCGCTGATTGCTGTAGAGAGAGAAAGTAGAGAGAAGAAGAGAGATGGGGAATGCGTTCTGCCTATTCTGTGGTTGCATTGGGCAGTCGAACGTTGGAGTAGTGGAAAGATGGGGTCGCTTCTACAAGTTGGCTGAGCCTGGTTGCCACTTCTTTAATCCCTTCGCCGGCGAATTTCTCGCCGGTCTCCTCTCCACCAGGCTCTCCTCCCTCGACGTCCGCATCGAGACCAAAACCAAGGTTCGCTCTTTTGCTGTTTGTATCTAAATTCCTTTTGTACTTTTAATTCTCGATTCTTATTTTGTATTGCAAATTGACAAATTCCTTCGTATCATTTGCAATTTTGCATTGTTTTAAGTTTATTATATTTGTAGAGGAAGCAAACGTTTTTGAGTGGGTTTGATTGTTGCTCGATTTATTAATTAATGACTTACGTTTTGTGGATTAATTTGCTGGAGGTGTCATAGGCTCATAGCAAAATAATTTCATTTTGAATGACTCTGGTGGATCGTCGTACCTTGGGAGAACCCAACCCTGATCTATGTAGTTTAGAATTCATTATTTTGCTTTGCGTTGGCGTTGGTAAAGCTTTAGGTTAGCGGTGAGTAGTACTATATGTTATTCATAATAGTGCTGAGTGATTAACCAAGAAGAAGTATTCCTTAGGGGGCTTTGTTTTGATTTATTTATTGTTTTCCCCATCACCATTTTCTAGATTAAGATGTATCTGGTTTGTTGAAAACTTCGAAGTCTTGGATATTAAATGCTTCTGTATATCTTATCATTAAGGATAATTTTATTGAATTCTTTCTGATTTGGCCACAGGTAGTGATTGTGCAGCATGAATGTGTGTCATTATTGTATGAGTCAGTGCTCGACAATTTAAAAAGACAAATTGTTTTTCCATGCTGCAGGACAATGTCTTTGTGCAGTTGGTTTGTTCAATTCAGTACCGGGTAGTCAAAGAAAATGCTGATGATGCTTTCTATGAGTTGCAAAATCCCCAAGAACAGATCCAGGCTTATGTTTTTGATGGTATGTTCAACAGGAATTATTAAAATTCCTTTTCACACAAGTATGGCTATCCACTTTTCTTACAAAAAGATTTGCTGTCTCTAAATTCTAACCATATATATGGTTCTGTTTAAGTGGTTCGTGCTCTTGTTCCAAGAATGAATTTGGATGAAGTCTTTGAGCAAAAAGGTGATGTTGCCAAAGCTGTGTTGGAGGAACTTGATAAGGTGAGTTACAGCTTTTACTAAATAATTCTGACCATTTATAATGTAAATTTCTAAGATCTAGTTTGAGCATATTCAGAGTCCTTCATATTGTTTAGGAAAAAATTGGGATTCGTTTCATTTTTCTTGGTGGCTTATGTTATGTCAACAAACTTTATGTTATGGTCTTGCTATGGACAGGAAAACATGTGGAGACTAACCTTAATGGATGTAGAATTCAAGCAAAAGACTATCTGGATTTTTTTTATGATTTCCTAAATTAATCTGATACACATACATTAGGCTATGGATAATGACAAGATTGTGACATTGGTCTGTTTAATTCCCTATACTTATTTGTTGCTAGCTTGTATCACTCACTGCATAATAAAATATCCTTGAATTCATGTATCAGGTGATGGGAGCATACGGATATAGCATAGAGCACATATTGATGGTTGATATTATACCTGATGCCTCTGTGCGC
The DNA here is from genome assembly GCA_031216115.1 of Senna siamea. Taxonomy (NCBI): domain Eukaryota; kingdom Viridiplantae; phylum Streptophyta; class Magnoliopsida; order Fabales; family Fabaceae; genus Senna; species Senna siamea. The sequence goes on along the minus strand of CM062354.1, from coordinate 29,968,657 downwards.
TTGGCAATGAATGAGATTAATGCTGGTAATAATATGTTTGCTGAGACTTCATTTTTCATATGATCATGTTAAGTAGTATCATACCAGTCTTATCCCTATGTAGTTATGCGTCTCAGCCTCCCCCCCCCCCTCTCTCTCTCTGTCATTCTGAGGATACCCAATCCCAAGGTTTGAACTCTTTGGAGAGATGAATTAGGCTGTAAAAGGGGCAGTTTTCTTCAAAAATGTTGTTGATCATTGTGCCAATATATTAACTAATATAAGTTGGTCACAAATGCAAGGTTTGGTTATGAAAGATGATTTTGGCTTTTAGGAGTTCCTTTATTTTAATACTTCCGTTGTTTTTCTGTATTTTTATTTGTCAATTATTTGGAGAATTATGTACTGGATCATAGTGAGTCTTATGGTGAAAGGTTTGTCCCACTAAGTTATTTTTAACATGCAGATCGATATCATACATGATATTTTCTTCACCTTGTGCTTAGAGTCAATTTCTGTCATTGATTTCATGTTAGTGAAGCAATCAATTTGATTAAGAACTAATGAGTTTATCTGAAAAGTCACTGAACCAGTTGGTTGTAAAAAGTTGGCCTGTTTAAGATTCAGTATATTATCCAATTTGTTGTGTCCCAAATTCAAAATTGTTACCATTGCTCACCATGTTATACCATCTGATGTATGTGTATAAACTGCTCATCTGGGATTTTTATTGTTCTACAGCTCAAAGAATGCAACTTGCTAGCGTCTACAAAGGAGAAGCTGAAAAGGTGCTTCTAGTTAAAAAGGCAGAAGCCGAAGCCGAAGCTAAGTATTTGGGTGGGGTTGGTGTGGCTAGACAAAGGCAAGCTATCACAGATGGATTGAGAGAGAACATCTTAAATTTCTCTCACAAGGTGGAAGGCACATCTGCTAAGGAGGTTATGGACCTCATCATGATTACTCAGTACTTTGACACAATCAAAGACCTTGGGAGTTCATCAAAGAATACCACAGTTTTTATACCCCACGGACCTGGCCATGTTCGGGATGTCAGTGAGCAGATACGCAATGGATTGATGGAAGCTGCTAGTGCTCAGGTAAATATTGAATGATTTTGGTCATGTTAAAATAACCTTCGTTCAAGGTAAATTCCATTCCTTTCTTTTTGTGATTGTGTGATATGGTTACACTGTTGGTTTTACGAGACGAAAGTTTTGAATTATAGTAAAAGTTTTAGGATGGCATTGGCATGCAGAGCCAGCCACTATACAGTCAATACTGTTTTACAGCTGAAATAATTCAATAAGTGATATAAAATCTGCTTTTGCATGTGATTTAGAATGTGTGTGTGTGTGTATTTTGTATGGAGAAGCTAAAAGTTTTATGTGCTTCAGAGGAAATAGTGAAGGAATTGTGAAAATAAGTTTGGGTTAATTTCAAAGTCGTCATTGCTAATATGCAATTGAAGCGAAAAACTCAAATTATCCGATGAAAATAAAACATTTAATAAGACTAAGATGTATTGAATTTTAAAACAGAATTATTTATCATTTGTCAGTAATTAGAGAACTTAATCATAAGTTTGACAACAAAATGTAATAATAAAGATATAAAACTGTGTTTAAGTGTTTTCTTAACGTTTATTACTAATTTGTATTCTGTTGTCTTTCGGACCAAAAATATAAAACAAACTGTATAAATATAATTTAACCGATGTTCTTTTTCACACTCGATCACTTGTGCAGTCCTGATACGGGTCGATCGCATTCGTTGGAACATGTCTTGAAAAGATTATGCTTAAGTTCATAAGAAAATAATTGTACAAAGTACATCACTTGTACTATGCAAATTTTAAATATATGATTAATAAAAAATTTTAATAAATTTATTTTTACAAAATTATTAAATATAATACTTTATAGATTAATATTAGAGTTAAAATATTTTATTAAAAAATTAAAATAAATAACATGATTTACATATGTATATATTTTTTAATAAAATAAAATAAATATGTTTTAACATAAAATAATATTTAAATAATTTATATAGAATAAATTTGTATTTGAGTTGAGTACTTAATTCATAAAATTTTTTAAAATAACTTTTATATTCAGACATCTATATTGATCATATCAAAGGAAAACATAAATTAGACAGAAAAAGTAGGTGTTTTTCCACCAAAGATTTAAAGGAATAATTTTTTTATATATAAAAAAAACTCGAGTAAAATAATTTTAACGTAGGTAAAAGCTAGCTTATTTATTTATTTTTTAAATTATTGTAGAACGATTGGCAAATCTGTGAAAGAGGACTAGCATTGCATTGCTTTCCAAAGATGTATTCCTCATTTAAAACCTCAACAGGAAAGCCACAAGTAAACTTGGACCATTTATAATAAAAACTAAATTATCATGTTGGATTGATTTTAAAATGCTAGAAAAATATATGTTGTTTACATCACTAAAATTTAATATAATTTCAACAATAATTTACCAATAAAAAACAAATAATTTTAAAACTATAACAACTTAATTATAAATCTTTAAATTATGAAAACCTAATTAAAAATTAAGTACAATTATAGGATTCACAAAAATAATTTAACCTTTTATTATCTTTTACAAACATCTATTTATTTTGTGGCTTCTTCCTTAGTCAAAAATTCAAAATACATTAGTGCAAGTAGTCTGGAGGACTGGTGGTCATTCGATTGAACGAATGGGCTTGACTCAACTAAAAAATGGGCTGATCATCGGCCCATAGTAAGCATCGTTGAAAACTTTAAAACTTCTTAACCTTTTACAAGGCCCATTTAGTCCAAATGAAAAAGAAACAAGGCCTACCACCTTGGGCCACTTATAGTAGAGCATTGTTTGGAGGGTACAACGATAATTATGGGAATAATGGATACAACTATACAAAGAAAAAAAGAAAGAGAATTGAAGAATAAAGTTAATTAGTAATGATCAAACACAATAAACCATTATTAGGTAAGGTAAGGTAGAAGGGAGATTTCATGGCTTCACTAATTTGTTCTTTCTCTCTCTCTTTCACTCTCTTGAGTGTTAAGTTCTAACTACAAGGATAAAATTACAAAAAATCATAATGAAAGTGATTAACATGGAATTTCAAATCAATTTAAAAAATCATAATGAAATTGATTAACATGGAATCTCAAATCTATTTAACATCATTTTCGTCTTAATTTTTCTTTTGGTTCAAATTTCTTTTTTGATCTAAATTATCTTTGAATTTTTCTTTTCTAATTGAGGAGAAAAAAATTACAATAGAAAAAAAAACAAGGCATAAGATATTTATGATGGAGTGAGATGAGATTTCACAACAATGGCATCCATTGCTTTCAGAATGAGAGTATAATAAGCTTTCAAGTGTGAATGATTAATGGGTGGTCACTTTCCCAAAGTAGTGTAATCCAGTTGAGTACTAAAAATCTTGCTGATTGGTGCCATAATATTTACTCAAATTTTACCCCCTTTTATTTATTTTAGGACTAAATTATACTTATTATTTTTTTAGTTTAAAAAATTATATTTATATCTTTTTTATTTAAATTTTTCAATAAAGATGACTTTTTGAATAGAATAAGATAATAATTTTATGAGTTTTGTTAACTAATGTCTAAGACACTCTAGTTAAAATTTTATTTGATTGATTTATTAAGTTTTTAGATATTAAAAATTATTATTTTTGTTAATATTTTATAAGTTTTAAATTATTAAATGTTCTATCAACCAACTAGAAAAAACTTAACTAGTATCTTAAGAGTATTAATTAGTAAAATATTAATTTTATTTTTAATATAATAATAAATGTAGTTAAATTTATATTAAGTTTTAATGCGATATTATTAGTGTAACAACAACAATATTTAAATAATTTTATTATTTTGGAATGAACATCTAGTATACTAGAGGCTATGCACAAAAGTTCATGTTAATTTTTTCTTTAATATTTAAAATATAATATAAGAAATAATTATTAAATTTTAAAATAATTAAAAATTATTTAACTTTACATTTTTTCATTATAACTTTTTATTATCTTTACTTTTTTTCTTTTCAATCCTCACATCACATTTTTTTTTTTTGGTTTTTCATGGGTATTCTCTTATTAAAAATAATTTTGTTTTAAGCATTATCGAACATTAAATGTGAGTACTTCTTTTAATAAAAATTTAAACTTTAATTCATTACATTGTATATTTTATTTTATATTTTATATATAATATGTAATTTTGAAGACTACTTATTAAAAAGCTTAGAGTCATTATAATATAAATAAAATAATAATTTTATTGACAGAAAATAAATTAAAAATAGATTTTTGTAATATTGTATTAAACCTTATGAGAATTTAATATAATTCTTAAAATAAGAGGAGTATTAAGTAAAATTTTATCAAACTTTAAAGGAAAATTAGGGTAATCTACTCTTATTTTAATTATTAGTTATTTTCACTTGTAATCAAGCTTGTCTATTGGGTCCATTGTCTTTTAATCATTATAAATTTGGGTTGCACTGATTGTTCTTTGATTTATTATGTGAAAGAATCGATAATATGATATTGGATTATAAAAAAATTGCAGGTTATAATTTTATTAGGGATTTGGTGATAAATGAAGATAAAAAATGAATTAAATTTTTTAACCATAATTAAGTTTTTAGAATTTTTTCTAACTTTCGAAAGGTATTGATATCTAAATTAACTGTTTAATAAATTATTAGTTTAAGTTTTACTTAGTCTATTTTTTCCACTCGCAATGCACTATGGCTCTTTTGCAATTAAAAAAAAAAATTAGTGTATTTAAGAGTTGAAAAGAGAAGGAAAATGAAATATTTTTTAAAAAATAAAATCGAAGAGAAGAAATGAAAGGGTAATAAATAGTTAAATAATAAATTTTCTGTTCATGTTTGAAGAAACCTTTTGCCTTTAAAATCTTTCAAATTATAATAAAAAACTTTGAATGGTTTTAAAAGATTAGTAGAAAATATTTCCCTATCTTCTCATCAATAACTGCTAAAATAAAATATTTCAATAAAACTATTTTTTTAAACATTATCCTCATTCTAAATAAATAAGGTATAAATAGTAAATTATACCAACTTTTTTTCAGGTTTAGTTAAATTACACTTACTAAGTCTTTGATTTAAAAAATTATATTTACTTCCTCTATAATTTTTTTTCTGTTATTAAAAATAACTTTCTTCGGAAAATCAAAATGTGATTTTATTTTCAATATTATAGTAAATACAGTTAAAGAGAATTAAATAATTTTATTATTTTATAATAAATATATACTATATAAAATATTAACTCTACTGATAAAAAATATTTGTGTAAACATTGTATTAAAACTTGAAGGATACTAAATATAATTTGAAAACAAAAAAAAAACCTCAAATGAAATTATAATGTAATTCACTTCAATTTAAATACATAAGCATTAATTATTTTTTGTTTTCTTTGATGATTTCTAACCACCTATGTACAAGAGCCAATTATGCCATAGATTGGTGGGAGAAACAGTAGAAAGACAGAAAGAGAAAAGATTAGAAATAATGTCATGCAAAGAGGATTTGTTTTGCCAAAGTTTGTAGGGTCACTCACTTTAAGTGGAAACTGCAAAGTAGCACACCATGTGATAAAAGAATAGTACATTTATGAAATGGCTTGTATTCAAAGCAACATATTCAAATTAGTTAATCAAATCAATTTTCAGGTGTTGAAAATATATTTATAGATATTATAAAAATTTCTCATGTATTTTAAAAATGTACACAAATTTTCTTATAAATAAAACACATTTCAGAATAATACTAATTTCTTTTATCACAAATATAAAAATATATTTTAATAATTTTTATTTTGTCTTGAAATTTATAACTTTAATTTGTTCTAATGTTCCAAAAAAGTGACTACTTTATATAAGTTAAATAAAAATTTAATAGCTTTTATAATATATAAATAATCAATATAAAAATATTTGACATACTTTTTGATTCTAGAAAAGAAAAAACATAATTTTTTAAAATAGAAAAAAAGATCAGATGTAATTTAAAACATCTCTAAAAAGAGAAGAACATAATTTAAGGATTTATTTTAATTTTTAACTTGAGAAGTTATATAAATTAATTAGTTATTTATATGCCATAATAAAACATGTTTATCTAATTGGACCATCAGCTCAAGCCATGAAGCCATACAAAGAAAAAAGGATAAGAAGAATTAATAAATAAAATTAGAAAAATCTTAAGGAATATACTGGTAGGGCCTTGCGTGATTGTTACTTTGTTAAAAGTGTTGTGGCTTAAATGAGATGGAAAATAGACACTTTTCCACTAAACATTTTGTATGATCTTTGTTCCAAATTGTTGCATGAAATTGATACTTGAAGTCTTTGAAGCCATATAAATTCAAACCATTGGAAAAATCCTTATGTCAAGTAAGAAAATCTCTTCAACATTTACTTTCAATATGAGCCTTATGTTTATACTTTAGATAAATATAAATGCTATTTTCAAAAATAGGAGATTATTAAAAAGATTCAACAAATAAGATTTTGAGTTTAAATCGTAGACGTAAAAATACTCTCAGAATTTTATTCTAATTATAAAATTTTATTCAATTCAAGTCAAATTAATTAAAACTTAATCTAATAATTTTTAGATGTTAATGATTTTGACCAAAAAAAATTAATCTAAATTAATGCATAAAAGGTTCTTATAATATTAGAAGTTTGACTCAATTTTTGTTTTAGTTAAAAGCTTATTTCAATTTAATTTATATAGTTTTCAAAGTTTTAAAAAGAGTTCAACATTGTTAGTATTTTATAATATTAACTCCATTTACAAAAGTATTTGATATGGCAAGACATGTGACTTTATAAAATAAATAAGATACTGAAATAGAAATTTAGATCATTTTACACATGAAAGCTAGAATAATGATAAAAAGAAATAAAATTGAGCTGAATCTAAGTTGTCATATTAATATCTTATTCAGTCCTTCAAATCACATATAATATTAGATCAAACATTTTTATTAAGGAAAGAAAAGGAATGATAAAATTATTTAATGAAATTTTATAAACTAAAAATAAACTCTAGTCAAATAATTAAAAAATAAATAAAAATATGAGCATCTTGGACAAGTTTTTAGGCAATTTCACTTTTCTCAATGTGGAACCTATAGAAATATGACACATGAAAGCGAAAAGGGCCTAGTTGACATGACAAGCAAAACAATATATTTGGAAATTGGTACAACTCACTGATCACATAATGAATAATGATATTGCATAGGAATTAATTAGATTGTAATCACCCTCAACATAACACATTCAAGATTTTTCAAATCCAGCTGCCAAAATACCTAATTTTAAAGATATTGCAGTGAGCTAATTTATTGACATACATATCATTCTCTTTAAATAAAATTTTAAATTTAAATTTTTTATATAAAAAAATATTTATTAAAAAAATTTTATTTTTATTATCTGACATCCGTTAATTTAAATTAATAAAAATAATTAATAAGAGATTGACCCTTGAACTCTCAATAATTTTTGTTAAGGACAAATTAGAGTGTGAGAGATATGAATTGTGAGTATTAATTAAATAGAATCAAAATTCCCTCTAAGATTAAGCTAAGGTCTACACTTTTAAGATTAAAGTCTACATTTTGCATCTCTTGACAGCTCTTACAGTTTGATTTGAATTGAAAATGTTATTTTAGAAAGACAAAAGTTGTACACGTTTATTAAAAGTATTGTTAATGTTAGATTTCAATGAATTGATAATACCTTGTGTGACCAATATATCATAACAAGAAAATATTATGTGATATAAAGGTTAGAATAGAGTATGAACTTTTTTTTCTAATCATCATCATTAGTGTTTAATCTTATCATCATCTCTATTTTCTTTAGGCTCTTTATCATGATTTTTATGATTAATTGTCTTGAACCTATCAATATAGTTAAACACATTGTGCTTGTAATCTTCTCCTAATATCATCAAAATAGTCAAAATACCAAACTCTTAACTCCTCATGATTTTCAACATACAAAGCCACCCTTCATATTTTATTATTTTATATCATTTTGTGAATTTCCTTCCCTCTCAAATTTTAAAAATTTCACTCCAATCTCTCTTGCTTTGTATGTTGAATCGGGCTACGGAAATTCTACTTGAGAAAAATGCTCCGTTTGTTTGGCACAAAAAACAATGTGCTTATTTTGTCAGGAGAATTCTTTTGCAATCCAGATTTTTTTTACTTTAATTTTTTAAGAAAATTTAAAAATTAATAAATAAATAACTATTTTCATTTTTACTTTAATCATTGCTGCAATTTTACTATCGTTATTATCACTTATCACAAGCCAACATCATCATTAAAGTCTACCATAGGCTATATCCGGCTCCAAACACAAATTTTTCATAAAACTCATTTTAATGAAACAAACAATAAAAATCTTTTCTACGAAAAAAAAAATTCAAGAAAATTTTGTTAAAAAAGAATTCATTTTTACCATGAGACAAACAGAGCACAAATGATCTTCAATTTTAATTTAAAAGCAGGGAAATTGTGTACGTGGAAAGGAAAAGGAAGAGACATTAAAAAGAAGCTTAATCATAGGGGAGCATTGAAAGTGTAAAGATTCTTGTAAAAAGATGGTCTTGTCCTGTGCCAATCATCACATCCTCCTCCTGCTTACAAGAACTGTCTAATGAAAAAGAAATTATGCCATACAATACAAGCAAAGGATAAAACCCACCAAAATAAAAAAATAAATAAAAGTTTTTTTTTTTTTTTTTTTCCTTTTAGTAGGTAAGCAGTCAGAATTGCTTGGCCTTGCCGACATGAGCCACTGTCACTACACCAAATTGAGTAGAAAGATAAACCAGATATGAAATCAGCAATACAACATTCTACTCTAGTAATTACTTCAGCCCCCACAACTTTTTCTATTCACATCCTTATTTGACTTTGTGAGAAACTTTCATTATTTCTGGCCTTTGAGGTGGGTGGAGAAACTCAAACCCATGGTGAGAGTCTGAGAGATCATGAATGAAGGTGGGAGATGGAATGGTTAATGCAAGGCTCAAGCAGCTTCATCAGAGTTCCTGCAGGACAAGGACACATTGGGTTATCATTTAATTAAGAATGTACCAAAGTTCCCATTCAAAGAATAAAAAAATAATTAACAAAAAAGAAAAGAAAAAAGAGAGGAGTACTCTGGATGGGATATAGACCTTAGTACCATAGGACTAAAGACAAGTAAAGTTTTTAGGCGTTTTTTATTAAGTCTTTTATAAAGATTTTTTTTTAAAAACATCCAATCAATGAATTATATAAAATATTTATTTGTTATGCTTTTATTAAAAAACTAGATAATAAACATATAAAAATTACACCTAAATTTTATTCATTATTTAAATGCTAATCTCTATAATTCGTGTGTTTTAAGTGTTGCAACTACTATTGTCAAAAATTATGCATGTACACATGGTGAAGCAGATGTAACATACATCCAAATAGAGAGGAGAAAGCTTACTTTCGCTCGATAGAAAGTCGATAAATTTTTAAATATACTACTGTTCTTTTCAAAGGACTCACTTTCCACATGCTTATATATCCATATTTAATTTGCTTAGTTTATCTAAGAATTTCTGATATCCTATGTCCTATTTCAGAAAATAGATCGTTTTTCTCAATTTTCAAAAGTAACACACATCAAAAGAGTGTGCTATGTCCATAGGACTGTGACAGGAAGAGTGAAAAATAGTATGAGATGGTATCACAACCAGAAGTCTTTGAACTACCAAGTTGCTGCTCATGGTAAAATATAATCCCCTGAAATGTACATGCAAAACAGCAGAATGAACAATGATGTTGCAGCATACCCTTCATCCATATCATGTAGCTCCTCATGCCGACAGGCCTCCTTGCTTCCACCTTTTTTCTTGGCTACAATCTTGCTTCCACTTTCCCGGAGACTTTTCAGCAATCATGGCAAGCCAAGAGGTTAATTCTGCAAACAACCAATTTTCAACATTGAGATAAACAGTTCACACATGGCCCCATCATTAACAAGTAAATTATCACAAAAATTAATGTTTGGAAAAGTTAGCAAATGTTGTGGGACATTAGCTAAGCAGAAACAACAAACACAGAAAGAGAGAGTGGATGGATTGATGTGAAGGGAGGCCACTCATACCTCACTTTTCTTTGACCATGACAAATTAAAAGCAGTGACATAGACAACCACTCTCTCCATGGTGGGCCTAACCAAATTTGCAGAAACAAACAAACACACCAGGAAATATGCTTGCCAGGTTACCTATTAGGAGTGCGTCTTCTTTGGCTACAAAGATTCTTTCTATGTTCTTCCGAGGTTGACCTAGGTCTTGTGTCATCACCAATTTCTGTTTGCCACCCACCCTACTGGTTCAATTCAAGTATTTCCGACTCTGCAACAAAAAAGTGACATTCAAAATCTGGGAGTCAATGCTTCTTTTGTGTAACTTCGTAGCTTCCTTCTACTGGAAAAAACAGCATCTAGTAGCTAGAGTGTACCACATTCTTTGTGATGTGTTTCCAATCATGACTTTGAAGTTATCAATTTCTTGATAGACAGCATTCTTTATATATACATGCGTGTGTGCTTCAAATGGTGATACCAGAATCATATATTTAGCTAGATATCTGCAGCTATGTTTTTCTTTTCAGAATGAAAGAGAAACTAGAAGAGAGAGGATTGTCAAAAAGTTGTAAATGTAAACTGCTGAAACATAGAACAAGCCAAAACTAACTTCAATCAACTTAGAAGGTGAAGCCAAAAAATGGCTACAAAATGAGTTTTTACTTTGTATGATGAAGTAAAGGAAATCACATGTATCAACAGCCCTCTCAGGAACAGTGAGAATAAGAAATAACAAAATATTGTTCAGAAAAAGCTTGCACATAAGCAACTTGAGGTTGGATTTTACTCAAAAGTGGACATATGCTTAGTTACTAACTCACTGGTTTGCATGATATTTTTAATACCTGTTGACTTACAAAGTTTATCAACAACTTTATGAAAAGCAGACACAACTGATGAGCTAAATATGAAATTCTCCATCTAATCATAATTACCCAAGAATTCACTCAGTTCTTGTTGTTAGAGAAAAACAGGAATAATTAATGATATATGCTCTTCTTGACAAGCACAATAGCTGGGGAAAGTCAACAAGTAGATAGTCAATGTTCAAATGGTTCAGACATCAGGAAACATGAAGATAACTTTGCTGAAGAACGGATGACTACCTTAAACTTCTATATCAGGCGGTTTGCTAAAAGCAGTGAGACATTTTGTTCATTGGTCAACTCAGAAGTCAGAACTACTTCTGAGCACTAAAGTGTACAGATGAGATAAGATTTGGTGGTCAAACAGTAAGATATTTCATCTTGTTTAAGTCACACAAATTAGCATGACAAGCAGAATCTTCACAATGTATTGTGTTATGGTATATGAAGTCACGAACTATCAATCGAGATTTATAAACAATATGTCATCATTGACTATTTTAACATCATTTTCACTTTTATATGAAGAGATCGTGTTAATGCAGCCACTCCTCAACCCCCCCTCCTTTCCTCCGGGACACCCCCCCCCCCCACAAAAAAAAAAAAAAAAAGCTCCAATGATCATGTTTTTTAATGTCTAGATATTTTGCTTTTCTGCATGATGCCAACATCACTGTCAACAGGTAAAAAGAAAAGAACGATATTTGAAATTATATACCATGGCCACTTACAATGTATTAGTATAGCAACTTATCAAGATAAGAATAACATGTTGAAGGGGACTGAATGTTGAGAATCTCCATGACACTTTCAAGTTTCAATTTTCACACACGAGGAACTGAATAGAACGAAGTAGTTCGTCATCATGGCCAATTTTTTTATATTCATACAACACAAAAACACTATTAAAATTCGGTTAACATTCTTGTCGCTCTCTTCCTGGATTGTTTTGCTAATAAATGATCAAGGCTTCTTTATAAACCATAGAAACCCAAAACAATGGCTCAAAGAAAGATTGATGATTCATTAGAACCATACGTGATACCGCAGTCACCAACATGCTTTTAAGATCCCTTCCACTATCCTTCTGTTTCATCACAACTCACGAAAATTTTTCATCCCGAAAATAATGGGATAAATAGAAGAGTTCAGGAAAGAATCTGAAAAATTCTAGAATTACAGAATTCTATAGGAGTAGAATAGAAAAGAACATTACACTAAGGGTGCATCAGCAAAGACCTCAGCCAGCATGCCATCCTCACAACCTGTCATGGCAAACAGTTCTGCATCCTTCTCCTCCTCATTAGAAAAGTCTCGCCTTTCAAGCTTGGCATGTGCAGCAATGTATATCATTTTCTGAGCTCTTTCCAATGCAATCCTTGAGTGCTTATGTGCAGCAATTTTTCTCATGAAAGACCAATTATTCTTGAATCCACATGAGGTTGCATGGAGAAAAATAAGCCTTACTGCAATCTTACCAAGGGATCTAAACTCACTCAAACAAGTTTCCCAAACAAGTCTACTGCTGAGAGGGTTTGCAACCTTCATCTTCCCAGTCATTGGATCCCTTTGCTTCATCTGAACAGCCTGTGCATAAAGTGGGTCCAGCCCTTCTGACCTCCATTTCATGAGTTCCATTAACACAACATGAGCTTCTTCTTTTGAAGCTAGCCTTGTCAATAGCTTATCTACATCTTTCTCCTGTTCACGTGTCAAGCATTTGAATGGGGGAAGGTACTTTCCGCTTGTGTCTTTAATCAAGTAAAGTGGGTCAAGAATAAACGCTGCCGACCATGCAGGGTGATAATTTTTCTTGAATCTTTTTTCAAGTATTTTCTCCACAGGTCCTACCACTATGCTGTATTTTGCACACCACTCCTTCACTTTGGTTCTCAGCTCCTCCCAGAGCGGCAGGCATCGACCAATCAACGGCCTCTCAGCCTCCATGTCTCGAACCATTCCTCTGATAAGCTTCACAAAGGAATAAACTGCCTCCAATTCATTCCAAAACCCATCACTCTGAATCATTTCAGCAACTTCCCTTGCTAGTGGATCCTCCATGCACGTTACCTTAAATGAGTCCTCCAACATAACTATTTGAATTACTCTAGCACAGCTCATGATGTCCTCCAACATTGGAATGACAGATGAGAAGTTCTTGAGAGCATCACATTTGGGTGAAGGAACACGAAGCAACCCAGCATACTCAAGCTCCTGCATTCGGTACTTGAGAAAACTATTCCTGACATGGGATTCAGTGTTTATAAAATTTGCAACCTTTAAGCAATTTTCAGTCACAACCCTGAAAAGTGGGAGGTCGTTGTTAAAATCCTTGATTAAACTAATGAACCCTTGAAGCTGACAAGGGATATTTACCATCCAATGATTTTGAACCTCCAAGTTCCTCAATGCTTTGGCCTTATACTTGTCAGCAACAATTCCTACACATCTCTGCACAGCACTCCCACTAATACCTGTGACTGTTTCCCATAAAATCTCCTCTGCATATTTAGGAGACACCACTCCCCCAGTAAATACCGCCTTTTGGAACACACTAGCCCCATTTGGAAGATTCACAGTGAACTTGATCAAATTCTCTCCTCCACAACACAAGCTATACCAATTATTGTTCTTCCAACCATCACTAGCAACTTGGAAAAACATTGCATCTCGTATTTTGGCTTCTGACTCGGTCTCGGCGTCGTTGAACTTAGCATCGAGTCGAGAACCCGAAATTTCACGACGCAAAGTTGTGGGCAAACCCACCTGGCTGAGAAAGGCTTGAAACTTGGGGTGCTCAAGGGTTGATAACGACACAGACCCACAAGACTCGTAAAACCAATCTGCGAGCAATTCTAGAGCAGAGTTAATCTGCTCCCTGCTCAAAGCAGGACCAGGCGAAGTCTTAGGACTCTTGAGCTTCTTCACACTGTCTTCAAACATGGCTAACGCACACAAATCTTCCTTCCCACCTGACAGCATCAAATGCTGCTGATTCATTCCTGTGTTAGGTTGGGTTGGTGAGTAACCCATTTCACTACAGAATCGAGAGGACTCGACCATTGCTAAAGAATGATTTTGATAAGGAGAAGTGACTCCCATATGAGGAGAGCTTCTCTTCTTGTTATGATGGTTTGAATTTGGCAAAGCCACAGAAGATATAGGCATAGGCGAAATCGAAGAATTGGGTCTCAAACCAGAGCTAAAATTGGGGCATGTTCCTCTCTTCAAGTGCTCCGAAGCAGTTCTCGACGGGTTCGACGCCGAGAAAACCGACTCACACAAGGAACATTTAAGCTTCACGGATTTAGGCAGGCCAGAATCGGCGTTTCGAATCAGAATGGGCTCCAAGTGCGCCCAGTACCACGCTCCTTTCCCCTTTATGGCTTTGGTCCTCACAGTGACCAAGCCTTCGTAGCGCTTACTAACGGCCTTGACAGCGATGTCATCGGCAGCGGCGGTGGCGGAAGGAAGTGGGTCAGTAGATGTTGAGTTCGTGGAAGCCATTGGGCGAACAGGATTCAAGCTAGTTTCAAGATTCGGCTTCTCAGGTTCTCTAAGATTCAACGTGAGAACGGGGCTCTCATATGGGGTTGAGCTCGTGGTAAGCGTAGCATGCTGACAGTGAGTTTCGTTTTGGGGCATTTAGCCATAAAGGGTCAGCCACCAACGCGACGGAGCTCGTGGGTTTGGCCGGCGATAGAAGCAAGGAAGGCGGGAATTGTGAAGTGTGAGTAGTTAAAAGGGTAGAGAGGGTGTTTGAAGAAATGTGTAGGTGAGGGTCGTAGCGTGTTGATTGTGGGAGAGACTAGAGAGAAAGAGAGTAGAAAGATGCATATAGAGAAGAAGAGAAGACAAGAGTGAGCAATGAAAATGAAGAAGGTATTTGTTCAGGAGTAGGGGAAGATTGGACGAAAGAATATTGAGTCAACCAAATTTGTATTTCTCACCCAAACAGCCAAAATCTTTTACTTATTTTATTTCTTTCCCGTGGAAATTAGGTAAAACAAGGAAACTTCGTATCCTACATCATTCTCATTCTAATTTTGAAATACCAATTCTAATATTACCTTTCAAATTATTATAAAAAGTAAGAGTAATATATCTATATTATTAAAATATTATAATTAAGTCTTTCAATTTTAATTTTTTTCATATGAAAACAAAAAAATAACAATGGACCTATTTTTTTCATTAGTATTTTTACATTAAAAGTAATTTATTTAAAATATTATCATACATTAAATGTTATACATTTTTTTGTAAAAATTTAAATATTAATTTATTATGTTATAAAAAATTAATTTTTTTACTAGTGTAATTGACTCATTTAAGTGAAATTATTACTAATTAAGTAATAACATGTGTTTAATTATATGATCCATTTTCTCTATTATATATGCTTTAAATTTGACTTAAAATTAAGATGATCTTACTCCACTATATGCTATTCAATTTTTTTGGTTAAAAAATTTTAAGTGAGGTAATCACACACTAGTTTAGAGTTAAAATAGATTTTTAAATTTTGAAAGTACTTATAAATAATTTATCAATAAATAATCACTTAAATTCAAACTCAAATTATACCGTTATAAATACTTAATTTCTATTACCACATAAATGATACTAAATCAAGATTATTTTATTGTGATATTTATAAATATTGACAAATAATGTGGACTCAACTAATTTGGAGAAACTAAATTAAAAATTTTTTAATAATAAAAAAACTAAACTATGTTTAAGCCTAATTTAAATAAAAAAAAAATCTATAATTGAAGTAAGTGTGGATAAGGGAAGTATATTCACATATGGGTAAGGTACCCGGCAAATTATATGTTAGGATATGAAAAACACCTAGCATATGCGAAGAGTTTTATAATTGGTAGTTGCTAGCTTTTTCATATAATTTATTTTCCTAAAAAAACGAAAGAAAGGGTTTTTTTCTCTAAAAGAGGGAAAACATTGTTTTCAAGTATCCGTTTATGCAACATCTATATGTATATTATTATATATAATTTTGTACCCTTTCAGTTATTGGTATCAAAATTACTATATTAATAAAAATAAAAAAAAAATATACCTGAGAAAATTATATCAAAAATAAAAATTTATGAAAAAAATAAAAAATTAAATAACTTTGTATTATTTATTTTTATTATCTTTAAATATTAAAAATATTATAATTTATTATCAAAAATATTGATATGCACTTGAGTGCATATCAAAGTCACTAATATTTTATAATAGTAATTTATATTTCATTTATTTAAAACTAATTTTTTTTATAAAAAATAAAATAAAGCTTATAATTATTGTATTAATGATTGTTTTATTAACAACTTAAAAAAAAAATTAAAACTTCCATTCAATTATACTTTGTTGCTCACAAGTTTAAATAACAATGTACAAATAACTTAAAACTCGAAAAGGCCCTTCAATAAAAAAGTAAAACTTTTAAACGATGATTTGAAATTCATTGTTAAATACTCTATTTATAAAAAAAAAAAAAAAGTAGGTCAAGCAAATAATAGAAAAAAAACTTATAAGCATATTATTAATAAATCTTACTAAAAACTTTACTTGGTATATACATATAACTCTATAATTGATCTAATTATTCTATATTTTATAAACTAAACCTGCTTTAAAATAAATAAAGTCCACTTTATATAGCACAGTGCATGCTAAAATAAGCAAAAGATAACTGAGATTAAAGGTCAAAAGTAAAAAAACTACTTGGTTTTGGTGAGGAAGGTGATCACATAAATTCACCTAAAGCGTGTGGTTGTTAAGCATAGACTTTATTTGTATTATTATAAGGTGCAGTGTCTCATTCACCTTTAAGGGAAAAAATAATAGTAATAATAATAAGAAGAAATATTATTATTATAATATAAAAAGAGGAAAATGATTCTTTATGTGAACTTTAGCAAGCATGAATAGTATTATATAATGCCTAATATTCTGCATATTTTGCAGTGATGTACTCAGAGAAGCAACCAAGATAATTGGGGTGCTTTTTCATTTTTTCATTTTATATATCTTTAAGTTGAGTATTTTAATTACTTTCTTTTAAGATATTTATAATTGATATATAATTTATTTGAGTAGAACACAAGACAATCAACTGCTTATCATCATAAAGTTTTGCACTAAGAATCTAATCAAATAATAATGTGTAATATAATATATATATATGTATATGTATATAATTGTCAATAAAATTGGTTTTAAAATTTTGACATCCCTAAATTATTTTGACCAAAATGCACTTGATCAATATAAAAGAGCTATTTTCAAAAATTAAAATAAATTAACTTATATTTTTAACTAAAAATAAATAATATTAAAATAAAAATTTTAAAATATATTATCTAATAAGTCATGTATCTAATTTGGTGAAAATAAGTAAAGTTTTAATTTTTTTTATTTTTTTTAAAATAAATGAGTGTAATTTTGTTAAAAAAAATGAAAAAGTATAATTTATCCTTAAAACTTTAAATAGCACTAGCTGGTTACCACTCCCTTATTTTTATGATCATCATTACATGGATGATTAGACAGGTGATTATTCTAATTTTCTCTTGCTTTAAAATTAACTAAACTTTATCTAATTTAGACATTTTGTATTTTTTTTCTTGTATTACATTTAAGTAATTATTGTAGAAGTGAGCATTTTGTGGCTTTTGTGTGGTTATATATAAGATGGTAGTTGATGAGTCTACAAAAAGCATTGTGTTGATGATTAGTTAAACAGTAACACGTGGTTATTTCATGCCCATTTAAATTAATTAATTAATTATTAGTCCACGTGTTAAGATTAAGAGATTTATGATTAAATTTTGGTTAAATTATAATCTCTATTTTTTTAAAAAAATAAAATATTCTTATATTAACTTAGTACTTTTATATTTATTATTTACAAAATATAACAAGTATTAAAAAAAATATACACATAACTAATACAAAAGAGTGCTTTTTTTTTTTTTAAAAATAAACTATATGGAATTTATGATTTTTAGTTCAAAAAAATAATATTAAAATAAAAATTGTAAAAACTATATTTTTAATAAGTTCTATAGCATAATTTAGCCTTAAATTTTTATCATCTATTTTATTTCTAACTTATGACAATACATTGAATTGCACTTCACTTCATAAGTTGATTTCCATGACTGGAGACAAAGCTTTATTCTTAAGCATTTTGAAATTTTTACCTCAACTTTTTGGCGGGTAAGTTAGAAAATTAAACCCATAATAATAATAATAATAATAATAATAATAATCAATTAATCCATGTGATGATGTGAAATTAAATATGAAAATAAAGGTATAAAACCTAACTTTATGTAATGTATAACAATAGTAATAATAATAATATATGGAGCTATGATGAATTATGATTATGATTAATGATTGCATAATACATATTCCCACATGTGCCTTCAAGTTCAAATATTGGCCTTATATTAGGTATGAATGTATATGACTAAAGTGCATATCACAGTTCTGATCTGAATTCAAATTTCAAACACTCATCAATTTCTTTCATATTTCACTTTTTTCTCCGATCCGAAGATTCGGCTTTTGTAATATTGTAATGATTAGGGTCTGTCTTCAATTCTACGATACCCTCTCTTATTCAACCACAACAAACAAATTCATATCACTATTTCCATATACTGTTACTAACTATTTCATAAATACCATATCTTTCTTCTCACATTTCAAATATTTAGTCCGTACATAAATTGATGGACAATTTATGTTTTTATTATTTAGATCTTAAATGAGCTACTTACGGTTTCAAAGAACTCATAAAAACACTATTTTACGTACTGGGTTTAACTGGTATTTTATTATTTTGTTGAGGGATGGAGACAGTTGACTGATTAATTGATTTTTTAGTTAAACTAAGTGTTTCGTTATCTACACTGTATTAATAAATTAGAGGAATTAAAACTGCTACCACAAATCCCTCTGATTGGTGTAAGAGAGAAAAATAATTTAGTCTTTTCTATCACTACATTAATAAAATTTTCTGTCTTATAAAGTTAATCGCTAGTAGTAGGAGAGTGATTGAAATAATCACTGGGAAAACTTTCTTTTACTTTGTAGCATTTAAATAACAAGATTCATTACTCAAAATGAAATGATTATTTCTAAAAGTTTTGATAATTAACTTTCTAAGTCTCATAAATTATTATTATTATTATTAACTAAATTCTTCCATTTTTCTTTCCTTTCATTGATAAGGATTAACGAATATTATAAACAATTGTGTTATACCGTAATGGCAGAAATTAGACAAAGATTTTGAAAAAGAAACTTGTCAGGTCTAAAAGTGAATATCAAAACCTTCCAATAATTATTTTTATGAACAAGAATATCAGATTTATTATCTAATCAACTTAACATTTAATAACTGAAATTAATTTAGTAACAATTATTTTCTTTCTAAGTTATGTATTTAATTAGTTAAATTATTAATTTAACATAAATTAATTAAAATCATTTAGTATATCATTCAAATATACCAAACTAATGTGAAGGGTACATTCTAAAACAAAATCTTTCTGGATCAAACACCAAAGAGAACACACTTTGTGGACATGTAACTCAAGTGGTGCAAATGCCTACTTATACACACACTCACACATACTAGTTTCACCAATGTGGGACTTGAAAATTGAGGAAAGAGATTTATCTGAATATGTTTTTTGTAATGTGTTGAAATATATTCTTTTTATACATTAACCTGTGTATGAATTAATGTGTAATATAAGATTTATTTTACACATTAATTTGCATTCAGATTAATATATAAAAACAACGTTTTTTAACACTTAAAAAAAAACATATTTCAAAAGATTTGTTCTCAAAAATTGAGATAGATAACGTCATTAGTGAGAGTAGAGGTATACGTGAAAGAAAAAGTCCATACTTTCTATTATTATCTCAGGAGATAAAAGAATAAGTTTAAGAGTTCAAAGTTTTAATAATAAGTGATCACTTAGCATGACACCATGTCATGAGTGTAGTAGAAGATATCTTATTATATTCGAAAGTATTTCATCTCTACCCTTGTTTTTCTACTGAAATCAAATTCTAGAAGCAAGCTATCTTGTTTCAAACATACACACACAATGATATCAAGTTGAAAGATTAATCCTAAACATTTAGTGTAAGAACCATTAGTAGATTAAAGAATCAGGCTTGTAAGCTTGAAGCTTCATTGTATTTGAATACACAGTCATATAGACGTCCCCCAAGAAACTGTGCAACTTCAGGGTGTTTCACCTGCAAATCATATGGTAGCAAAGAAATGAGAAAAGGAAGAAAAATAATTAAGAAAATGTTTGGTACAATGGTATTTTACATTCTCTATTATCTTACAAATCATGCTAAAGATACCATAAGTGTAAGAAAAAAGAAAGCTTGGTCTCCTGAGCTTGAAATGTGCCAAAATAGCCCCTTATTTTTTATTTCATCCCATAACTGTCCCATATCATCAAGTGCCCTATTGCCTCTTTTCTGTAACTTTTTTTCCCAAATTGATTTAAGTCTCAATCTAGGATTTTCAAAAATTGGACAACTAGCATAGCAACATAGAAAACCATCTCGGTATAGAGCCATTTCTACAACAATTGGATTAACGAACTTGAGGATTTAGGGCATTTGTATGACGAAATAAAATATAAATAACTATTTTGGCATGCTTCTAACTTAAACTAATTTAATCACATTTGATGAAACAATAGAAAATTGTCAAAGAGTATATATAATTAGTATTTTATAAAAATGTTAGAAAAGCTAAAGGGGTAAGATCTTCAAGGTTTTTGGATGATATGATATAAGATAGCACTTGAAGCAATGGAATTTTATGCGTCTTA
The DNA here is from genome assembly GCA_031216115.1 of Senna siamea. Taxonomy (NCBI): domain Eukaryota; kingdom Viridiplantae; phylum Streptophyta; class Magnoliopsida; order Fabales; family Fabaceae; genus Senna; species Senna siamea. The sequence goes on along the minus strand of CM062354.1, from coordinate 29,947,688 downwards.
AAGTATTTTGAACGTCAACTACCATTTTAGATACAATTGAACCAAAGATATGCGTTGAAAATCCAATTTTCATATGGCAAAAATTAACTAAAAATGCGATAAATGCATTACCATCCCAATCTTGAGTGAATCACATTTAAACTGAGCGTAGAGATTTGTCTCAATTCCACGACCCTGTCAAAAGAAAAAGGTCAATGTTTATTTATTTATTTTGCTGAAAGGTGTGTTTTTAATATCAGGATTTGGAGAATTCCAGGGTCATAAAAAGAAAAATGAAGAACTATGCTTCAATCATGTTATTCCATACTCAGTAAGATGTTTCTGTGAATAAGCAACATGTACTAGAATGACCTGAATGGAGACAAACATAGAAAAACAGATGTATAACAAAGGCTGATGAACACGAATTTGGTATACCCCTGCTATTGGGCCAGGTCTAGCCCCAGCCCAGCCCATTAAAATTACCCAATCACACAACTATAGGGCTCTCCTATAAATATCCAAACATGCTATTAAGTAAGGGTCTTGAGTTATTTGGTCCAGTCTTTTAATCTCCCTCTTATTTATCTTATATTACACACTTCTTTCTTTGTCTCTAACATAGGAATCCGAGTCCATGACAGAGCCCTGATTCCCTTGTGGCTACTGGAACATTTCTCATTTTGCAGGGTCCATCCAAGACTTGGACCACTAGAGAACCAATCAGAACAAACGGTTCACCAAAAGTTATGAAAAAGGAGATCACTTGTTCATCTTGATGAAACAGGAATAGACAAAAAGGAGGGGTGAATAAATATATATAGAAGCCTCGTTAAAAAGCAAAAGAATAAAAAGTATATATATATATATATACCAGCAGTAGAGCATTCAACTTGCCCAACCCAACAGGTTGAAGCCTCAGTATTATAGAAAGTATAGGCCACAGCATGCTAGTTTTAGAATGTGCAGCGTTTGGTAAATGAGTATTCTAAGTTTCCACATACTTGGAAACCTTTTTATGGAACAACTGAGCTTGATATATGCAAAAAAATCATTACCCCCTATCTTATTTAGGGTATATATAAAAAAATATTTAAATAATTCATATTTATTATATCCAAACATCTTATAAATAATTTCCTAAACATTTGAAAAATTAAAATTTCCATATGCCAAACAGTAACTAAGAGGTAAACAGACAGAATGAACTGTCCAATGGCTAGAGAATGGATGTCAAAATGGAAGAAAGGGAAGGGGGAAACCCGACAGAGATGATCGGCTAATCTCAGATTTTGATGGGGATGGGGATAATAAGGGATGTCCCTCGAATAGTATAGAGTACCCAAGTCCCACATTGAGTAATATGGGATGCTCGATGAAATACTTAAGTGACTCAATTCTTCCCCTCAACGGCTAGCTTTTAAGAAAGGGTTTTTCAAGTTACTTGGATTCTATCTTCTAGTATCAAAGCTAATTTTCCAACGACATAGAGAGGGCTACATGTAGAGGGTTTTGACAGGCAAAGGGACTGATTGTAGTTGAGTAAAGCAACACTGAGTAAAGTGTTGTAGAGTGCAGTCATCAAAATGTCTACTATTGAGGTGCAGTGCTACAATGGGGATGGGAATAATATGGGATATCTCTAAGGTAGTATGGGCTACCCAGTACTTAAGTGGCTTAGTTCTTTCCCTTCAACAACTAGCTTTTGAGGGGAGTTCTTCAAGCCACTTGGATTCCATCAAATTCTCATTAATCAAATTTTAGCATTCTCAAATCTAAAATAGCTGAAATATAAAGTGACAGTTATAAGACATAAATTTTCTGTGAATGAATGGGAAGACCGCTTGGCTACTCTTTTTTTTCTCAATTAGGACTCAGACTCTCAAACAGTTAAACTCGGCTACTCAAATATTCAAACTTGCTCAACAAGTATAGATAATTGATCAAAGTGGAGTTAGACATACAGGGGATCAAAGTGCGGTAACCTTTCTATGTGTTTGACTTAGGAGGGGTGGAAATGGTATTAGGCATCGAATGGTTGAAGTCCTTGGGAGAGGTAATTGACAATGAAGGTGAGAGTTGGCTGAGAAGAGAAGTGTGTTAAGGGTGATCCAAGTTTGATTAGAACCTTGGTATTGCTTAAATCTATGATGAGGGCTTTTAAAGAAGGGGAGCAGGGATATTTAATTGAGATGGGTGATGAATATGCATCCAATCAAAGAGGAACAAATTCCAAAGGAAGTGCAGCAAATATTAGGAGAATTTCCATCAGTGATTACACATCCTAAAGAGCTTCCACCTTACCGGAAGCATGATCATGCCATTCTTTTGAAAACCAGAGCCCAAACTCCTACTAGATGTCCCTACCATTACACCCATTCACAGAAAACAGAGATTGAGAAGTTAGTCAAGGATTTGCTGGTGGCGGGTATCATTTGGCCAAGTAGTGGACCTTTTTCAAGCCCGGTTTTATTAGTAAAGAAGAAGGACGGAAGCTGGAGATTTTGAGTGGATTATTGGGCTCTTAACAAGCTGGCCATACCGGATAAATTCCCAATTCCAGCCATGGATGAATTGATTGATGAGCTAGGAGGTGCAACAGTGTTTTCAAAGCTGGATTTGAAATCTGGATATCATCAAATCTGGATCAGACCTGGAGATGAAGAGAAAACAGCTTTAAGAACCCACCAAGGACCGATGCACCTTTAATTTTTCAATCACTCATGAATGACATAATTAAGAATCATTTGAGGAAATAGATTCTGGTATTTTTTTATGACATTTTGGTGTATAGCCGGACTTTGTTGGACCATTGAGAGCATTTGGAGGAAAACTTGAGGATATTACAAGCACACAAGTTAGTTATTAATACTAAAAAGTGTATGCTTGCAAAGCCTAGATTGGAGTAATTGGGTCACATCATCTCAGCCGAGGGAGTGCACGCTGACCCTGAAAAAGTGGCAGCAATGGTGGATTGGCCAACACCTAGGAATTTGAAGTCACTCCGGGGGTTTTTAGGCTTGACTGGATATTACTGGCGATTTGTAAAGAATTATGGGAGCTAGCTGCTCCTCTCACATCTTTGCTGAAAAAAGATGCATTCAAATGGGATGAGGCAGCAGAGGAGGCCTTTGAAGGACTCAAGAAAGCAATGGTAACATTACCGGTGTTGGCTATGCCAAACTTCTCCTTACCCTTCGAATTGGAGATGATGCCTCGGGTTGGGGAGTGGGGCCTGTTCTTATGCAGAAGGGGCAACCCATTGCTTATTTTAGCCAAGCCTTGTCACCTACCAAGAAACTTAGTTAGGTGTATGAACAAGAATTAATGGTGACTGTACTGGCAGTAAAGAAATGGCACCACTACTAGGACGCCCCTTCACTATCAAAACAGATCAGAAGGCTTTGAAGTTTTTGTTAGAGCAACTTACCTTAGGGGAAGAGCAACAAAAATGGGTGTCTAAGTTGATGGGGTACAAATTTGAGATCCAATACAAGCCAGGACAAGAGAATAGGGTGGTGGATGCCTTGTCAAGGAGAGAAGACAGCCTTGAACTCAAAGCAGTGTTCTTATGGCAGTATGAGGACCTTAATCGATGGGAAGAAGAGGTGAGGAATGATGAGAAGTTATTCACTATTTGGCAAAAGGTAGGAAGTAGGCAACAAGCACCAGAAGGGTATACTTTAAGGAAGGGCTGTTTGCTTTATCAAGGGCACATGGTGTTACCTAAAACCTCTTCTAGAATACCCATCCTGATGGCAGAATTTCACTCTATTCCTCTTCGGGGTCACTCAAGGTACTTAAGAACTTACAAGAGATTAGCAACTTTTGTTTATTGGGAAGGGACGAAGAGAGATATACAGAAGTTTGTGGTAGGATGTGATATTTGTCAACAGCAGAAGTACAAAGCCTTAAGCCCTGCGGGTCTGTTACAGCCGCTGCCAATACCACAGCAGGTGTGGGAGGATATCAGCTTAGATTTTATCATGGGGTTGCCCAAATCTAACAAGTCTGATAGTGTTAGTGGTGGTTGATAGGTTGACTAAATATAGTCATTTTATTCCCCTTTCGCACCCTTTTACAGCAAAGGAAGTGACTGCGATTTTTTCTAAGGTGATTGTGAAATTACATGGATTCCCAAAATCCATAGTTTCGGACAGGGACAGGCTGTTTATGAGCTTGTTTTGGCAGGAGCTGTTCAAGCTATCCAGAACCACCCTTAGGTATAGTTCATCTTATCATCTGGAGACGGATGGTCAAACTTATTTAAGATGCTTTGTAGGCAGCAAACTGAAGACATGGGTGAATTAGTTACCATGGGTGGAATATTGGTATAACAACACCTATAATCAGTCCACGGGCATGACACCTTTAAAGGCCCTCTACGGCCGCAATCCGCCCTCATTTTTAAAGTTAGAAGACAATACTTCAGCAGTAGAAGACATCAATGAAATGATCAGAAATCAAAATAGGTAATTGATGAACTAAAAGGAGCATTTAGACAAGGCGCAGCAGAATATGAAGAGGGCAGCAGATAAACATAGCAGAGATGTGGAATATGAGTTGGGTGATATGGTGTACCTGAAGTTAAGGCCTTACTGGATGTGCTCACTAGCTAAGAAGCACAATGAAAAACTCAGTACACCCCCCTACACAGCCACAACCGCTGCCTACCTTCTTAACTGACAAGGGTGAATTACTATTACAGCCTGAAGTTATAAAATAAACCCGAAGATTTACTAATGAGCAATTGGAGGTTTTGGTTAAATGGAAGGATCTCCCAGACCATGACAGCACATGGGAGAGTTATCAAGTCATCAAGGAGGTGTTCCCAAACTTTCACCTTGAGGACAAGGTGAATCTTGTTGGGGAGGGTGATCATAGGCCCCCAATCACTAAGAAATATCAAAGGAAAGGAAAAGATCACTTGGGGCATAGTGGGGCAGGGAAAGATGAGTGAGAGTTTATTCTAGAAGGAAAAAGGGGCTGGCAGAAAAAGACAAAGAATATCCTAACTAATTTGGCAGAGCAGGGGCATTTTGGGGATGGATGCAGGTTTTAGTGGGCTGAGTAACAGTGTGGAGGTCAGGTAATTTCTGAGTGGAATGGAGGGAGAGTGCTAGCCTCTCGAAAGCTAGCTTGTCATTTCATTTTCCTTGTTCTTCTTCTGTTTTGATGCTACTTCATTGTTCTGTTTTCCTGGTGTGTTTGTGCGCTATTTTTCTATTTCCTAGTGCTGGATTGCTACTGTTTTCTGGTGTATATACCTCTTTTGAGGCTTCGTTAATATTATGATAGGGATGAGGGTAGTATGGGATTCCCAAGTCCCACATCGAGTAGAATGGGATGCTCGATGGGGTATTTAAGTGGCTTGGTTCCTTCCCCTTCAATAGCTAGCTTTTGAGGGAGGGTTCCCAAGCCACTTGAATCCTATCAATTGGTATTAGAGCCGGTTTGTCGACGGTACAGAGAGGGCTATCTGCGGAGGGTTCTGACTTGCGAAGGGTTCTGACCGGCGGAGGGGCTGATCCGCAGAGGAGTGAAGCAATGCCGAGTGAAGTGTCATAGAGTGCAGCCGCTAGGTCATCAGCTTTTCAAGGGCGTTGCTATGATAGGGATGACGGTAGTATGGGATACCCAAGTCTCACATCGAGTAGAATGGGATGCTTGTTGGGGTATGTAAGTGGCTTGGTTCTTCCCCTTCAATAACTAGCTTTTGAGGGACGGTTCCCAAGCCACTTGGATCCTATCATATTATAGCAGTGTTGTTCAGTCATCTAGACAGGTTCCTATCAGACTACTTAATAATAAAAAAGTTTCACCCAGTAAGTATAATGCTGAAAATACACATGACAGTATTTCATGCATTTTCTACTATAGAATTACAATTTATGCCCCTATATATGAAAATCCAAAGTCTTCAAAACATTAAATAATCTTAGACGAAGCAAAGATACTCATTCTAACAATTGTGAGCCAAGTCTCATAAGCAATGCAATAGGATTTAGTTTAGTGATACAAGATTAAAATACTGGACAGTTCGGGTGGCTCTTGGCATGTTCCCATCTTTGATCTTAGAGACATCAGGGAAAACAAAATGACATGACAAAAGAGGGTGCAAATCTGTAATCATTTTGTGGTTCACACTAGACAAAGGATGATCAAGCTTTATACCTGCTTGTATTGCCTATAGACACTTTATGCTAAAACTTTTTTTTTAAAAAAAAAAAAATCAGACTTAGTCCATTAAGGATCAATTGAATCCCAAACCACTTGGTCGATTTGGCTCTTATACCATATCAAGAATTATTATTTGACACAACAGCTTGAGCTGTTAAGCAAGGGCCCGGCAATGGAAATCATATTTACTTTATCTTAGGCTTATAAAGTTTATTTGCAACTTGAGTATGTGTGTTCTGTAGTAGGTGGCTCTAACTTCTTTATAGGTTTAGATCTACCATGCAAGAAGCTATGAAGCTTGCTTCTCTGGATTGGGCAGCCCAAATTCATCATATTTGATGTCTAAGGAACCCAGATAATATAAGTAGATACTCTTTTCCTTTTCTTATCTGATTTTCCCCACAGGCCAGAAAAATAATCTGATTTTCCATTTTTCATAAGATTTGGCCGGAATTGTTTTCTTGGTCAGAAAGATAGATTAAAGCATTCCTACTTACACAATCTTAACTCATTCCTTTTCATATTTTTCCTGAACTTTATCGAACCATTAAAGTCACTGGTCATAGGTTCTGTACAGAGCCTCAGCATAGCCAAATAACAATGCATGTAACCAATAAAATCCAAGGACGAACTTACCATCCCCTCTAAGATGACAAGATCTGCATCACTAGCCAGATATGCAAGCTCTTGTGATACCCTTGTAAGATGAATAACCTGCAACGTGACAAGCAAAAAAAGTGTCAATTATCTTACAAGTTAATGATCAGACAATAATGTAACAAAAAGAATAGCTCATTTTTCTCACCGGCAAATCGTTACCAGAGTTAGCAATTAAAAGATTTGAAGCATCAACACTCATGAGCCTTCCTTCTTCATCCTTTAACTGGAAACCAACATTTTAAAGTTAGCAAATAATATGGTAAAACCAAAATTTTACCAGACCAACTTTCATTACCTTTGATATAATTTCAATTAGCTCAGAGTAAGTCACATCATTAATGGAAGGTAAATCATTAGCAGCCAATACAACCTGCATTCAAAATAGAATGTCATAAATATTAATGAAGGTGGGAACTGTACAGGACATGCCAAATTAAGCAATCTTAATTTGAAACAAATATTTAACACTGGAAAAGACTACCAAACAACTATGTCTATCAAACACCTAAACCATGACACTATTAATATAATAAATGTTATGAATGAAGAATAGTTAAATGGATCTAGTTACAGAAGCTCTTAGAAATTAGTATTGTGAAGTCCTGATAAAATCTTCAGAAATGGAAAAAAAAAAAAACAGCAAATCCTATAGGATTTTGATTGGAAGGATCATTTGGGACTAGGTTGGGTTGGAATGGTTTGAGCATCTTAACCATTGATTGGAAGCTTAAACCTAATGGAGAGGGGTGGTTTAGGATGGTTTGGAAACCTTCCTAAATCATCACATACCCCAATTTTCAAACCCTTTGATTTTTTATTTTTTATTTTTTGAGGGGAGAGTGGTTTTGAATGTTTAGGATTCTCTATAATTTTTCATTTCCATTTTTAAAATTTTTCATTTGCCTATTTTTCAAAAGGTTTAATATTACAAGAAAATACTAGAAATGTCTCCCTTCAAACCTACCCCACTCCATTAATGACATTATAACGTTCAATCAGTGAGGAATGAGATAACATCTATCTTTTCATTAAACTAGCAATTAATGGAGTCAGTTGTCTCACCTACCTCATCCACACAACTCCACCCCACTCTTTTTCAAACTCCCAATCAAGCCCTTGGTTCCTTACTATGAAAAACTAAATTCCAAGTATTTCAAACTTCAACAAATTGATCTATTGTGCTTTTTAGAAATAAAAGCAAGCATGAATGTTTGCAAACCTGACTCCCCCGCCGAAGAAGCTCCCTTGCAAATGGCAAAATACCCAAAATGATGTCTGCACCAGAGTTATCAACAAAAATGATAACCTGCCATGATAAAATGAGCAGATTAGGACACTCCCACAGCATAAAATGAGCCAAACAAGGTAAATTAAAATCCTTTAGAAGAATTGTAGCTTCTAATATACGTATCAAACTTGCCTTCTTCCATGTCTTCTTGCTCCATTTCATTTTGAAAGTGTCAAGGTCATCAATAACCCAAGGTCGAGGGACAAGATTTTGACAACTAGCTAAAAATGACATTCCATCCTTAGAGAAAACCTCTGCAAGCTTCAAGAAATTGTGGAAAGATGAAGGTGATACATAAACTAAGAGTTCTTATAATCATCAAAGTGCTGGCATTTGAATGTAAAGTATGCATAACAAATTGACTTCAAGTATTTGACCTCTCATATTAGGCAAACAAACTAGGACAGATTTAAGGTTTTAATTAAATGGTTTCCCAAACAAAATTTTCAGGCAGCATATGCTTGCAATCATAGATCAGAAAGATAATGCTGGAAACAACTAGCCAAAGTACTGGCAATTACCAATTAAGTGCAGGTAAGGAGCATTTTATTAAGATAATTAGCCACACCATGTAGCCTGATTCTGCCAGAGGAACTAAGCCAGACAGTAGTATGAAACCAGGGGAATATAGGGCTTTGTAATTTGATACACTATGAAAGCACATTTACAGGCACACATGGCTTAACAAACAATACTGAAGTTCACATCAACAAGCTGGCATAGTTTAGTTTGGTTCGATCTTTTATAATTTATACATGTGAATTAAAGAAAATGTCATTGAAATAACATACAGAAAAATAACCAACCTGTGCAGAACCAAGATCAAATATGTTTCCAGCAAAAATTCCTCTAACTAGATTTTCAAGTCGCTTGCCTTCATCTTCAATAGCATCATTAAGACGGACAACATCCTCAAATAGGGAGATGGCTTTTGCATTCTCTTCATCCTATTGCACATAATCAGGAAAAAAATGACAAATCTTGGGCAAAAGTGAAGTAAATGGCACATAAAAAATGTCATAATAATTCCAATTACTCTCTCTTAATAAGATTTTATTTTTTTGGATGAGAAAAGAATTTATTGAACAAAAAAGAGAATATTACAAAAAGGTAGAAAACCAGAGGACATGGGATCCTCTACAAACAAAAGCTAAAACAAAAAACGACAACTCAGGCTCTAAGACTTAATAAGATTGATAGCAGCATATATAAAAAATTTTCAACATTGGCTAATAGATTGCTTTTTCAGCCATCCATATTTGGAAACAATGCCAGCAAATTTCCCATTATCCTTCATCCAAAATGTTATATTATTTTCATCAAAATAAACAGATAGGTTTATGCTGTCCTTCAACCTTTCCAAATAAGTGACTGAAGAGAATTAGCATAAAAAACACCAAATTTCAGAACTAAACTTACCTTGACTTTCTTGAAGATATCTCTGAATCCCAATTCTCTAAGTACTTGCTCACGAAGTCTGCAGAGAAGCTAGAAGATCCCCAACCCCAAATGATAAGAAAAAGAAAAGGAGGAAATTAGACATATCACCCAACCAACTTCTCTTTTGCTTTTCTATAGCTATTTCAGGGAAATTGGCAACAGAAATTTCAAAATAATATAATCCAAAGAACATACTATGCAATCTGGGGGTCCGCCATGACTTTCTGGATCTTTTTTGAAATCTTCAAGTATTTCAGCATACCTTTTGGAGAAAATGCATTAAAAAATGATGCAATTAGTAACTCCCTTACTAACAAAAATTGTGAATTACTTGAATCATGAGATCCCACAAATATACCATCGTGAGGACAAAAACTGTACTAGTCTAAGATCCATAAGAAACTTCATCCAAATATAATTTCCAAAAGTATGTTAATGTCGATGTTGTTATTAAAAATAAAACATGTAGGTCTCTTTCATGCAAAAAATCTTCCAAATTGGACCAAAAAACAGAAGAAAGAAGCAGCAAGAGATCACCTTTCAGCAAATTTTTCAGCTCTGGTAGCGGCATCAGGAACAGAAGTATCACTCTCTGCACGCTTCCTGAAGCAAATCAGAGGTAATTATTGATGTAAACACATATACAATAGTGTCTATATGATTATAAACCACAAAGTATTCTGTGAGGATTTATAGCATTCATCAGTTGTTACTTTAGTTACTTTTATTTTCAGACCTAGGGTACTTTAACAGCTTTTGTTTTTCCTGGTCTAGGGTTGTATTTAGGCTTTTTTCTTTTTTTCTATTTAAGTGTGTAAGGTCTAAATTTAATGTCTTAATATTCTTGGTTAGGTTAGGAAGCCAGAATCACTGTAGTATTAGAACTTCATTCCTTATCCTTGGTGGATAAGTTATAAATAAACTAATGGAGTGATCAGTTTTGGGGACAATTGCAACTTTGATTGCTCTCTTCTTTATTGTGTGGAGTGATCAGTTTTGGGGACAATTGCAACTTGATTGCTCTCTTCTTTATTGTGTGAATGTGATGCTATTAAACCCCAAATGTGGTACATTTGTTAAACATCTTCTCAACTTTACTCCTATATCTATTACATCAACCGAAAGGAAAATTTTACTCCTTTATCTATATCTTAAGGCAGACAGCATTAAAAATCCATTTCATTACAACCCTAACTGATTCTAGCTACTGTAGAAACCATCAAACCTAAAAGCTAACCATTACAGGTAATGTTACACAGCACCCAAACAGACAACGAACAAATTTCCCCTTATTTGTCCCCCCCCCCCCCAAAAAAAAAAAAAAAATCCTAAACCAAGGCCATCAATCCTAACCTTTCCACTGTCATAACTCATTGGATATTGGGAACTTACAATGGATACCTGTACACAACAACATTTACAAGTTCATTTTGGTCCATTCAAACATAGAAAGTGCTTTGAGTAAATAATTACCAAACACGAAACTGCTAAAAGCAGCTTTTCTAATATTCCTTTTAAGTACCTTTTGGTAGAAACCACTGAAAAGCAACAATAATACCAAACTAACCCAAGCTCAATCTTAAGAAAATGTTTATATTGCTTCTCTAAACCATAATATTCCCAAGCTACATCTTAAAAGGAAAGCACAGAAATTTACAAGGGCTGAGAACAATTATCTTTGTGACTCTGCAAAAGTTGGCCCTCTAGCAGACAACTTATGTTACAAGAAGAGCACCAATCCTTGAGATTAAAAAGCATGCGAAAAAAGAATATAAATAAATATAAATGTTTGTGAAAAGCCTAGAGATCCAATGTATTACAAACACCAGGTCTTAATGGTACGTTGAACAAATTGAAGAAACTTTTTGAAAGGCTGGGGTAATGTCAATTTTGTTGCAATCACAAGTGAAAATAAATTTAGCAATTGCTTCCACATAAACTAACTTTTACAAGTATCCGTGCCGCTATCTTAAGGCTAAAAGATGGCAATTCTGGTGGCCTGTGAATGTCTTACATTCCTTAAAGCATAGAAGTCTAGATTCCACATTAACCACTAATCAGAAGGGCATTAGCTGCAATGGAAAATCAAGGTTAAAATTGCCAAAAAACATGGAACCCATGGAATTCCACGAACAAATAGTATCAAAATGCATAAACTATAAATTAAATACTATTTGTTGAACTACAACCCAAATGATCAATAAAACAGTCGCATAAGCAAAGTTTTGCTAGTACATCCAGAAGGGAAAGATATGAAACGACCCATTATACTTCAAAAGCAGATATTAGCCATAAAAGTATCAGCAACAAGAAGAAGTTGACAAATAGATAAATAAAAGGAGAAAAATAATAAAAGCAAAGTTTTATGAACTACAAAATAATTTCAGAATTAAAAAAAAAAATAGAGGGACAGAAAAAGAAACGTACTTGAAGGAGGGGATAGAATTATAGAAAAGATCAATCCAAGATATCTCGATAGGAGTAGGCTTGCGTGGATTATCAGATGGGAATCTGTAAGGAATAGTACAAGCTCTGTAATTGGAATCGATCGGGGTTAACAACAATGGGAATTCTACAAGCTCCGATGCGCTCTCCATTTTCTCGTCGATAGTGTGTTTGCACAGTGATATAGAGATGATCGATTAATTATCAATGCAAGAATAAAACAATAAGGGGAAATGAGAACAAAGTTTGAATCTTGTTTGGAGACACAGCAAAGAAACGCGATGTTGCGCCTATCACTGCGGATTCTGGAGTTTCTGCTCTGCTTTTCTTTGCTTTTTGCCCAGTCTCTAGTCATGTGAATTCAATAGACATTGGTAATAAATTCAACTAAAACACAAATGGAAGAAATGCAATTTTTAGTGAGTTTAAAATATATATCTCTACTATTAAAGTTTTGAATTTTAAAAATAAGACCAAATTTTCATATAATTAGTTATATTTTTATTATTATATTTTTAATTATAATAAAATATATAAAATTAATTATTAAAAATAAATTATATAAATTATATTCGTGTCAATAACAAAAATATATAATTTATATATAATTTTTTTAAAATCTATTTCTCTTTTATTTCTAAATATATACATTTACTTTTTATAAATAACAATAGCCAAATGAAAAGAACTGAATTTAAAAGTTGTACAATTTATCTCTCGTCACTTAAAAAATTATTAAAAATATTTTTTTAACTTTTAATTTTGTATAATCTAATATTTTTGTCAAAAAATATTGTTAAAATTGTGTAATTTATCTTTTTAATTTTAAGAATTTAACAAAAGTTTTTAAGGCAAAATTATCTTTTAGGTTTCCAAGCTTGCAATTATGGTCGATTTTCTCTAAAATTTTCTTTTTGCCAATTGCATTTTCAAACTTTGTTTTGCAATTAATTTCAAACCAAATCTTAGAAATTTGCTCTTTAAGAAAAAATAAAAATAAATTAATGATTTATTTCATAAAAGATTATTATTCTCTTCATTTAATTTACAAGTTTTTAGCAAAAAATATGACTACCTTTTTATAATCACTTAGCTTAACAAAATTTGTCTAATAGTATTATTTTGGATTAAAAAAAATTACTTACACAAGTTCACATAATAAGTTTACGATAAAGTAATTTTTTATTTATTAATTAAAAAAATTTTGTTTAAACAAATAATATTTTGATTGTAAAAAAAATGTTTGAGAAATAAAATTAAAATTTTTTATAAATTATAAATAATTTTTTACATTTAAATTATTGATTTACTTAAAAACTTTAAAAATGTTTTTAATTTTTTTTGGACAAAAAAAGTAAGTTTTTAAATTGAAATTGAATAAAAGTGTCATTTCCAACACGTGGCCCATGTTAAAGGTGTCGCTGGTAAAATGAATGTCCAATAGCTAAAGCCGTTTGATCTATAGCTATAGGCTATAGCTGGATCGCATTATTGTCCAAAAATACAAACAGCTTCATATTGCGCCACATGTCGTATACCTCAAAACGCAGCCATTAGGGTTTTAATGGCCTTTTAAAACCCCAACACCAGAGCATTGTGGCATTGTCAAGGGTTTAAGGAGCTGCGTATTCTAGCGTGAAACACTGGAAGCCTAAACGTTTTGGAGAATTTGACAGAATCGATGGGATTCTGGGGTTAGTCTCCTTGTTGATTTTCGCAAGTTCCCTTATGCTTGTTCAAATTTCAATTTTTCTTGAATTGGTTATATTTGTTCAGTAGCTGAGAAATGGTTACTTCAGTCCTAGTTGCCATAGCATTGCGAGGCCAATGTTTTCTCCTTTAGTTTTTCTTTAGCTTCCCAATGAGTCTGTCTATTTGTGTTCTTAGTAGTGAATCTGAGGTTTTTGTTTTTTGATTTGATTTGCTGATTGAAATTGAATTCTTTGATTATAGGAAAAAATGTAAAAAGGGATTTGTTGAGTATTGGCAATTTTCTAATCACAAGCATGGATTTTGATCTCTTCTTCATAACATTTACATTTCTCCTTTTATATTTCTCCCTCGAAAAACCTTAGGGATCGAAGTGAAACCCGGCAAACCATATCCTTATCATGCGGATAACGTGCAAGGGAAGCTTCATGTAACTCAGGTCTGTATGCATACAAGTCCCAGTTTTTCTTCTCTTACAAATAGTAGTTACTTATAGCCTTTATTCTTAGATTGGAAATGATGCTGGTCAGAAGTTTGAAGTTCTCAACAATTTTTCTGGGTATTGTTATAGTATATGAAGTACAGACAGTTCAAACAGCTCTGTCCACATCTATGTCCAACACTCGTATGAAACACAATGACACTTAAAATTGCATTAGACACTTTTGTAGTTGTCATGGCCTATGTCAATGTTCATGCCTCTTAAGTAATTGGTCTTAAGGTTGAAATTTGATTTCTATGTGGAATTCTCATTTGGAATCAGGATGGATTTGCTTGATGTTGTGTGCTTATCAGGAGATGAAAATACAACAATAAATTTAGAACATTCATTGTCCCATCTTCACTTATACATTTTTCATAATATGTATTAACAGAAAGTGTAATTGAGGTGATAATATGATTCTAACTTTTGCATAGCAACTTAGGAAGGCTCTTTTGGATTTTTAAATAACATTTACATTTGTACATAATTGTATCCATATGCCTTCTACATGCAGGGGATATTTCAATGTTTTTGAATTAGCTTTTGCTATCTTTTAAGTAAAATAAAATTGTTTGCTTATGTTTCTCCATTTGTTGTCTTAATATTTCAGGCAACCTTAGGCCTTGGCTCATCAACAGAGAAAAGCATTCTTCAATGCTCTGCTGGACACAAAAATCCGGTCTTCTTATGTTCATTGCTGCCAAATAAAATTGAGTCATGCCCTCTAAATCTTGAGTTTGACGAAGATGATTTAGTAGCCTTCTCGGTGATTGGTCCGCGAAGTATCCATCTCTCTGGTTATTTTGTGGCTGCTGATGGGGATGACCTTAGGGATGACTATGAATAGTATCCTTTTGGTGAAGTGCTATTTATTTATTTTTTTGTTGCCCCTATAATTTTGTTCATATATATATATATATATACTACTTTTGTATGTCTTTCATATTTCCCTACAACAACGAGAAAGTGACTCCTTTGGAGAGGATATTGGGGACACTGAGACAGAGGAGTCTTCGGAATATGACACTGAAGATGAATATGCCGATGGCTTCATTGATGATAGTGATGTTGACATTTATCCACCCTCACCTGTCCCAAATAGTGGAGGTAATTTGATTGTTTTGTTGAATCTTCTTAAAATCATTAAAGAATTAATGATTAAGTTAATATTTATGTTTTTGTTATTTTTAATTGGCGTTTTTAAGCCTTTTTGTTTTTGTATACAGATACATTAGTATGAAATACAGTCTCCTTATTTTTCTGCTCATGTTGTAATGTGTTCTCAACTGTTACAGCTGAATACCATGTGTGAGAAGCTCTCAAATCAATGTTACATTGATTATTATTGGCCACTCTTTTTAGATCTATTCTATACTAGAAGAATGACTAGATAGAATTTTAAGTTGTTAAGAATATAATACATGTGCTATAATATGTTATCATGCCTTTCTCTCTTTCAGTATACACTTAACATGTAGCAGATATACATAATCATTTTATATTAGTGCATCTAAATATAGTTTACTCTTTAATAATTATTATTGGTGCATTAAAATATAAAAAGAAAAAGAATGTAGGAAACACAAGGGGCTAAACATTATAGAACTCCTCTATTTCACAATTCATAAGATCTTTTCAGCATATAATGTAATAAGCAGATGGACATTATATATATAATTTTATCGCTTTTCTTACAGTTGTAATCGAGGAAATAGTGGATGATGATAAACCTGAAAGTAGAGATGCTCCTTCTAAGCAGTTGAAGAAAAAGGATCAAATGGCTAACAGCAAAAATTCTCAGCATCAAATTGTCATTAGAGGTGATAAGGGTGTCCCTGTTCTGGAAAGTGAAGATGAAGATGGTTTTCCAATTTGTACTTCAGATAAAGGCAAATCTGATTCTCAGAAGGCAGAAGTAGAAGTTAAAGAACAGACACATAAGAAAACTGAGAAAGCCAATAAAAGGAAAGCAAAAGGTGATGATCATGCTGCCACCTTAAAACGAAAAGTTGAAGGTGCTGACAAAGATGAGCATCCAGAGGGGTGAGATAACAGATTGATTGCTGCTGAGAACTAATTTATTATGACATCTTTTTCTGTAGCTCCTTTTCTGAGTAAGGGAAAAGAAAATACTAAATGAAAGTAGAGTAAATGAAACAGGAGAAGAATCAGCATCCTTTGCCTCTATTTGTCATGCTGCTTTGCACTAAATATTTCTAATGATTATTTCAGGAAAAAGAAGAAGAAGAAAAAGAAGTTGAAAGAACAAGGTAAAGGGGAAATTGCTCAAGTATCAGGTACTAGTAATGAGCCCAATGATGCTAGAGTGGATGAACAGCATCCTAAGGAGGTGGAAACAACGCCCAGCCTGAACAATGTTTCTTATGCAGAGGATGAACTTGAAGGAAATCTATCCAATGATAAGTAAGAGCTTTCATATTAATAACTAGAATATCACTGTTATGTGGTGCAGTGCTTTTTTTTTTTTTCCTGGTTATAAATGATTGATATATGCAACATTAAATATCACAACTTTAAAATTTTGGATATTAATATGCTGTCCTTTTCCTTTTTCTGACTGTATAATGTCGACCCTTGCTTTTGCTGCTGATTTTCTTACCATGAGAAGTCTCTCTAATTAGAAATTAGAGTAAATTATATTCAGCTTATATGTTCCATTTAATAACATAATTGTTAATGGAACTTATATCATCTTGACAACATACAAGCTTTTCCTCCTTGAAACTTCAGTAGCCAAATTCAATGCAGCACAAATCATTAAAATGGAAAATGAATGTTATGAAAACCTAAAGTAAGGAGGTTAACGAAATAATTTTAAACTACTTGGGATGTGAGTGTAGATATTGTAAATATCAGGAGAGGCTTTACTATAATTTGGAAGCAGAGGGGTGTGATGTGAATTTATGTTTTAAAAACATCAAAGGCGGTTAATGTAATTTACTCTAGAAACTAACCATCTGAACTCGTGAGGTTGGAAATTAAGAGGAATGAGTTTTGTACCTCCTTCATTACTCTATCCGTAAATGCTTTATTTATGTGTAGATATTTTGTGCTTATGGTTATGGACAGGGTCCTTGATGAGAAGAAAAACAAGAAAAAAAAGAAGAAAAAGACCAAGGATGAAGGGGTAGCTAATGCAAATCAAACTCCTACAACATCAGGAAATCAGAATATATCCACTTTGGAGGGAGGAGACAAAGAAATGGAAGCCAAGCCATCTCAAATGAGAACCTTCGCAAATGGATTGGTTATTGAGGAACTATCCATGGGTAAACCAGATGGCAAAAAAGCTGCTCCTGGAAAACAGGTCACTCATTATCTTGATTTTTAGATGGTTGGATTGTTTGATTAAGCCATGTGGATGTGGTTCATTTTACTGATGATTTTTAATAATTTTGGTAGTATGAAAACATGTTGGCATCCATGTCACCTATCCCACCTAGTGGGAAAAATCTAACTTTGTTGTTTTTGTTGTATGAGAAGTTGATATCTAATGTTTTATACTGTAACATCTCGTATTTTTCAATATTTTAGGTGCTAACATTTCACTCTTTCCCTCTTTATTTTTATTTATGTTGATTTAAGTCTGAAGATCAATGAAGTGATGTTGGATAGAGCAATTCGTGAGAGTGAACTGGAAGGCATCATGAATTTAGAACTTTTCAGTTGTTTAATAAATTGCCCAAAGTTACTCTGGTGACTATAGTGACTATTCCATTGTGTAGTTCAGTGTGATTTGAATTCTGTCTGCACTGTAAATAGGAAAAAAGGATGAACTTTGATGCAAGCGATATGCGTTTTTGTGGATATTTACAGAGTTACAAGCTTATATGCATACATACGGGTATAATCTAGATTGTAATCTAAATGAAATATGCATGTTGTTATGTCCCCATTTAGATTGTAATCATTTTTCTCTAGAGTATTTGGTTGCTTTTCTCCCATTTCTCTAGTGTAACCTCTTTTAACTAATGATAGGATTTATTTGTTTTATTTCAGGTCAGTGTTAAATACATTGGCAAGCTAAAGAAAAATGGGAAAATATTTGACTCGAATGTTGGTAGAGCCCCCTTTAAATTTCGCCTTGGTATGTATCATATTAATATGAGTAGATGACAAAAATTTCTACTTGCAATTTATCTCGCCCTGATTTGTTTTTGTATTTGCAGGTGTAGGACAAGTCATAAAGGGTTGGGACGTTGGAGTAAATGGTAATATATAGTAATCAAGAATGTTATTCTTGGTACCTTATATTTGTACTTTTATATATGGATTTGAGGATTATGGTATTCTTTGGTCTTCTAAATTGAAAGAAACATTAATAGAGATAGTGGGAATTATTTAACTTCTGGCTAATTTTTTTCATTTTATAAATATAAAAAGGTATTATAATTTGATTTTTATTTAAAAATATTAAGATTAATAAAAAAAATAGTGAATAGCAATTTATTGCATGTCAAGCAACTAGCATTCATGAAGCGTTTCCAACACATTTTTACTGTTCTCTTTTTCTCAGGTATGAGGATTGGGGACAAAAGAAGAATCACAATTCCACCATCTATGGGGTATGCATTTGTCACATTTTCTCTGCTTTCTGTTAAATCTCTCAACAAATTAGGATTCTTTGTGTTTGCCTCTCTCAAGGATGTAACTCCTTTTTATTTCTTATTTTTATTTTTGTATCTCTCCCCTACTTCACATGTTGCAGTGCACATTCCTAATCATAAATGCTGTAACCCTGTTTTCCCCATATACATATCTTGGGGTAATTTTATGGAGTTTTGCCTCTAAATAAGTGCTGCTGCTCTTCACCATAAGTTTCACCTCAAAATTCACTTTTTGATTTATAATTAAACAAATGAATATTAAAGGTATGAATCCCAAGATGCAAATTACAGCAGAGAATTCTATCAAATTGAGCTCTTCTAGTAGAAGTTCCCTTTGCATTGTTTGGGCTAAGGTGAGTTTTATTTGATTTTACAGTTATGGAGATAAACGTGCTGGGAGTATTCCGCCAAATTCATGGCTTGTATTTGATGTTGAGTTGGTTGATGTTCGTTGACTTCATCTGCAGAGTGATTTCACCAACAAGTATACACTTACCTTCTTAGGCCCAACGTGGGTCAAAATACTTTGTGAGCACAAGTTTTGCAGGAAAGTTTGGATTGAAGTAGGACTCTGCTAGACCCTAAAAATAAAACAGAACAGAAAAAAACGGAAAAAAAAATTGGACTGCAGTTTTCCAATATAATTGCGTTTTATTTTCGTTGACACTTTCAACAAGTTTTGCAGGAAAGTTTGAACATTGCTCTTCAAATTGAGTTGTGCACTATAGTTCTTTTTCCACAAGGCGCATATTGGCCGTTGGATGGATGAAAACATGAATATGTAAGGACTTTTTGTGTGATCCCTGTTGTCATTAAGGTTGCATTATCTTTTTTCTTCGGAAAAAAAAAAAAGAAAAAGAATTATCATTTTGTTCCTTGAAATGGGTTATGTATCATCCTCAATTCAAATTTTGATATGCTATAATATCAATTAAGCTTTAAATTGTGGTAATATTTAGATTAGATTATCATTTCTTTTTCTTATTGCATCACCTTCAAGGCTGAAGCTCAAATAGCCCATTTCTCCCATGCTCTCTAAATTCGCAGTGACACCCCTTAGATGCCTGAATATGATTTAGCAGATATTTCCGTGAGTGAAATTCTTTCTTATATATATTCATAGTGAAGGAAGGGCAATAAACTTTTTAAGAATTGGGAAGGGGAAAAAAATGCCCTCTTTCTATTTGAATAATAACATCTCTTTTGTTTAATAGTTGAGACGCGTAAATTTATTGTACATATACATGCACGAGAAATTAACATAAAATTTTAGTTACGCGAATAGCAATGATGAGGTATTCTACAACATTGGCTGTAAATAATAAATGGCTATATTTTCACCTTCCAAATTGAAAGAACTAAATAAGACATTTTTATTATTGTATGTCTACTTGGAGAATATTTGGTATAAAATTTTACAAACATTTATTTACAACAAAATCTTTTCGTTGTATGATACATTTGAGACGCGTTAGTTTTGAAACTTAGGAGCAAGAAACCATAATAGCAAGAGACCTAGATGCAACCTTTTCTTTAACAACAAATTAAAGTTACAGTTCAGAGACACTCACATTTCAAACATCCAGACAATGTAAATGAAAAGAAAATGACAACATATTTCCTACACATCTAATTGTTACAACAAATAAACACTAGAGATACATCATGGCAGCAGACAAGAAAGCCTAACAAACATATCCCCTAACACTTAAGTTTTAAAGAGTACAATGAGTTAAAAGCAACGTGAAACTCATCTGACTATCTGAGTTCGTCTCAATCTGAAGCTGGCAGGCTAATTGTCAGTGTCAGACAAGAGTGAGTGAGCCTAAATGCTGGTTACTATGAAGAATATCACATTTCCGGCAGCAATGCTTAGCATGAAATCCCAGCATTTGAATGGCTCGGGTTAGACTCTCTTTCAGGAAAAGGTGATCTATCATCGGTAGATGAGTCCCTAGAGCCTTGAACATTGTTAAAAGCAATATTGTTGTCTCCTTGAAGGGCAGCTGGTGTCATAATAGGCTTTACTCCTCCAAAACTAACTTGAATTTCTTGATCAGACATAGGATTAAAATGGGTAGGGGTTATAGTTGATATGTACTCCATCTTTTGCTTCTTGGGTTTGTGCTCCTGCTGGTGACCTGGAAGGAAACTGCCCACGACTACCTGATGCATAAAAGAATAAAAACATGTAATATGATTCTTCATTACCATCAAGAACCAATTCAACTCAAAGCTTAAACTGTTAAGTGAAAGCCCATGAATAATTTTTATTGTAATCTCTAACATGTCCCCTCACATGAAAGTTCTTTGAGCTAAAAACTTAATTTTAATTAAGAGAATGGGTAAGTGCAAAGATTGACCTCCTAACCAACTGATCATAGGGACTTTGATATCATATCAAAAACCACTTCAACTCAAAAGCTTAAACTATTCAGTAAATGCCCTAGAATGGTTTTTATTATAATCTTCAATAATGGGAGTTGTTAATAAGACAAACCTTGAGTAAAGCTTTTGTCATGTTTGCTATCATGTTATCCAATAAAAATATGATATTTGATAGTTTCCATAAAAAATGTCACACGTTGAAAAACTTGATAACAAACACCTAAAGAACTTTACCTATTGTCCAAATATACTATTAAAGTAGTATGTTAAATTTTAACAGGACGGGTCATCTTTGTGTTTAGAAATTATAGGTTTCAGTTTATGATGTTAACTAATTTGAGCAACTGCCATTGCATGGATATTATCTTAAACTTTTTGAAGGTTAGGAGAGGTCTAGATTAGCTACTTCACATGGTGCTCAAATTTTTTTAATGAATGTCCTATCCGAGAGCAGATAGTATACCTGAACAGGACCTGCAGCAACCAACAGACCAGCAAGTCCACCCCCAACCACTCGACCATCTGGACCTGCCAAAGAGACACTCATCCCACCAGATCTGCTCCTTGTTACTCCATTCTCAGTTGGCATAAATGAACCAGACAATGAAAGAATCTCAAACCGTCCCTGTAAAAGCACCAAATAAGCTTGAGCAAATTTATGATATAAACTTGGTAATGACTTAACCAATGTAGCCTATGACATTGACTGATACAAAGAATATTGCAAGAAAAGTCAAAATCATTCAGCAAGTTTCAAAGTCAAATTAACAAAAATGTTTAGCCAATTTATTGCACAGCCGAGCTTTCTGATTAGTTTTAGGAAAGAATTTTAACAACATACTTTTGAAGCATCCATTATGCACTTAGCATCTAACTGCACCCAACTTTTGAAAAATAAAGACCAATCATGCAACCCAGTTACTGTTATATAAATATTTTTCAGGTAGAGAAAAAGTATTTAGGACTACACCCACCTCATATGTTAAAGTACCCCCAGAGGAAGTTGGTTGACGAAGTGTTACATTTGAAATCATGCCATTTGCAGAAAGAATGCAAATAGCACGGGATCCTTGTTGAGAGAAGGACATAACCTTCATAGTAACATCCTGTAACAGGCCATAGGAAAATCAGAATGTGTATGCTATTCACTATACAACATATGCAGAAACCCTAATTTTCCTGCATTTGTATTCTTCTGAAACCAAACAGTGATCAGATTCAATTGTTTCTTATGACTATTAAAATGTCCAATAAAGGCATATATCACAAACATATTTAGGAATGTGTATATACAAACTTATACCAATTCACTTAAGCATAAAGATAAGCCTTTTGCTAATCAAAGTACATTTTATGTTAGTAGAAGAATTTTTTTAATTAAGCCATACTTAAATATTGTGTAATTCAAGTTTTTTTTTTAAATGATCTCACAACCTGTGTCAAGCGCCCTTCTGTGACTCATGGAAAAAATATCTCATTCTAAGGATAACCTACACTTTTCATAATTATGAAATGACTTAAGTACAAACAAATATTCTTTATAGAGCTCAGCCAATCCTGTAAATATTATCTCTATTATTAATTTATCTTCTAGATTGTCATTCTAACTCCTCAATAATTACTATTTAGTAGACAAATAAATTATTCTCAAGCTAATGATATGGTAGCCCGACAAGGAAACCAAATTATATAAGAGAGGTTGAAATATATTGCATATCAAAGCTTACACTGTAACCAAAATGAATAGCCTTTGCATACACTAAAATCTAATTTGACCACACTTAATGACATAGCATAGACCTAAAAGGAAAAAAGAGCTGCATACCTCGCCGGCATTAACCGTGAGCACATGGGGAGTGAAATTTGCACCAACAGAGTATGCAATTCCATTAGCTGTAAAGGACATAGATAGCCAGAGAATAGAAAGTTGTAAGTTGAGAATAAAACTTTCTAAGTCACAATCTAATTACCCTTATTGTTTCATTAAATAAAAGGAATTCACAAAATCAAATAAATTTTGCTCATCAACTAGAAAGATTAAACAAAGAAAAAGCATTTTAAGTGCTGTAGCCTAAAACAGGAATTGCATTTAGATATTATTTTATTTGACTCATTGTTTAACTGGACAATTATTTTAGCCAAAACAGAAGGATAATTACAAACTGTTTCAAGTTACCAGAATTGATTTCCTTTTTAATGTCTAAATAGTTAACACACAAACCGATTTATTTCAATTAATGATCAGAAACATCTATGAACATTACAGCTGAAAAATGCAGATTAGTGAACAGCTCATACATATTTTATGTAATTTAAGTGATTAAGTTTGGTTTCTAATTTTCTGAATTCACATCAATGAACAAGCACAACATATTTTGTAGCACGTCCATAGTTATTAATGGCGCTCCATTGCCCATTGGCCAGCGCCATGGACCATGGGGCAACACTATGGTTGTGGTGTCACCAATTTCGTTTGGCTCAACCATGTCGCACGCCATCTACATAATGCTCCATTTCCCATGGTGCACACTATTGGGACAATTTGAATGAAGTCGTTTTATATATAGGTCCATTCTAAAAAAAGGTTTTTTTTAGTCCCATAAACCTAGGTAGCTCTAAGTTTCGTCTTTTTATTCTATCATTCTAGTTATTTCTTTCCTTACTATTCTTCTTTTCTAACCTTTTGATTATATTTTACCTGAGTTTCTTTTCTCGTCTTCTGATTATTTCTTCCATGCTTCCTCTTTCTTCCCCTATATAACTAGTATTTCCCCTCACTATTTTTGTACTTTGTTATCTCATGAAAGGTTCTCATTTTATTTCTCCCTTCATATGTCATTTGTGGCCAGGACACTAGGTGTAGGGTAAAATAACAGAAAACTTAATAACTGTAAATACTTGTGCTTGTGGGTTGTGGAATTATTTGTAATATGCCTTGATTACTAGCTTACAACTTGTGAATTTGCGAGGGATTCGAAAGGTGAAAAATAGTTTTTAATAGATAAATTAGTATCTTTTATTTTTCCTCTCTTTATTATTTTTAATTATATAATCACATGCGCCACACTTCAATGTTGCCACATGCTGTGTGCATTATGAGCAATGGCTCTAGGAGCCCCTATCCCAACAGTGCACCACACAACGTCAACAACTATGAGCTTGTCATACGATGATATGGTACAGGTCATAATTTGACACAACTTACCCGAATGTTACATTCTTTACACAAGATCTAATCTGGTTTACTACTTATATGGGTAAAACATCTGTTAGTCCATGCTTTATGACATTATGGAACCTTGACAAAGAATCCACCTTGGCTAATGAATGAACATAAAATTTAGGGTTCACATCCTGTATCTTTGTGATGTGCAAATATATCCTACTCATAGACAAAGATCAACTGCACGTTGGAGAAGAATTCAATACATCGTCTACATAAGACAAAGATTATCATCTGAGTCCACTCTTTCATCATGTATAATTAATTTCATGATATTGAAAAATCTTTCACAACCAAAATTCCTACAAAATTACCCATTGAATATCATATCATTTTAAGAATCATCTTAGCTCAGATTATTCATTTTCAGTCCTTAATTTGCAATATGCAATGGTTCCAAGCCAATAATATACTGCGACGCAGCTAGCATGCTTTTGGAAATAAATTTTTAGTTTAGGGTCTCCAGACCAGTTCAAGCATGGTCACATCAATTATTCTAGACTCTCTCCGTGGTCAGATTATGCCACCTTCCCCTCATAAAGGAGAAAAAGAGAATCACTTGCTCCCTGAAGAGAGAAAACTGACTTCACTTTACTATAACCACAAAATATCCCTTTCCGCATCAGAACTTCTATTCCAGATCTGAAAGGGAATCTAAGCAGAGGGTCCACATATACCACCTTAAACTCAGTTATAAAGCCACAAATCAAATCAAATCAAAGAAACTAAATTTACATCGAAAACCCAGATCAGAGGAGGTAGCTAGTAGTCCACATGGTTAACTATCTACTCCAAAAAAAAAAAAAAACAGAAAGAAATAAAATCAGTCATAGATAAGATTCCTATTCCCCAGAGGTAAAAGACAAAACTATTAGGTTATAGAGAATCCACCCTATTTATTGCTCTCCTATCTTCAAGGACAGCAAATGTAACAGTGAAACAAAACTTAGCTAAAGACGCAACAGTAAAACAAAACCCAGCAGTAACAAAAACGAAAAGATCAAAGAGCTATAATGTTTATAAACTACCTGGCCCTGGACCTTCGTATTCAAACTTATAAGACTTCTTGATCGATTCAATAGGCCGCCCTCTACCCCGTTTCCAGCCGGGGAAGTCACCGGTCAACGGAATTGACGACGAAATGGGCATCGGAGACAACGCCAACGCCATTGTGCCGTCGGGGCCGTATTTCCTTGGTCTCCCCCTCTTCTTCTTAAATTCCGTACCTGGAGTCGCCGACGCTGTCACCGTCGGCGTCGCGGTCGCACTCACTGGCGCCGGAGCCGCCGCTTCGGGCCCACCGGCGAACTGACCGGAGTTATCATTTGTCGAAGCTACGTGGTAGCTCTCGGGGGCTTCGTTAACCTTCACCGCAAGCCCAGAACCAAAACTCTCTTTCTCCTCCATTTATATGAATCAGTGAAAGCAAAAGAAAACCAAAACCTCAAAAATTGCTTAAACCCCACCCATTGAAGATTTCACAATTTTTTTAAACCCAATAACCCAAAAAATAAAAATAAAAACTATTGTTTATATAATCTTGAAGGTTTGTACCTTTATGCAGAGGTATAGATTTGAATGCAGCAAAAAGAAACCCAGAAATAGTACAACAATGACGTTTGAGCTCAAAAAAATTGCAATCTCACAGAAAACTTCCAAAACTCAAAATCTTTTACTCTGAAATGATAAACACAGGGAAAACCATTAGCAGAATTGTAGCAGTTGAACTTCTCCTCCGAGAAAAACGCAGTGCTGCAGCTCAAATCTCCGCCATTGCAGAAACTACACAGAGCTTCAAAATTAACAGATTTTAGAGAAAAAAAAATTCCAGAATTACAGAGAAAAATAACAACACAAGTTCATAAATTCTCCAGAGTGATATACGAATTTAGGGTTTTGCAGGAAAAGGAGTTGTATATAAATAAAGTTGAAAAATGAAAATTAAATAAAACTGAATAAAGTAGTTAAATATTGGGAATTTAATTATTAATTAATATTTTAATTGCAAAATTGAAAGTATAAATTGTGGTTAAGAAATTGGTTCACGTCCGTCTTGGAAATTTAATAAAGTTGATTTAATAAGTGAACGTGAATAAAGATAATTTAAATATAAAAATATGTATATATGATTATTTTTTCGAAAAGAATGGAAATGCCTTTTTTATTTTAAATTTGTCGTTTATTTATTAAGATCTTTTAAAATTATATATATTTTTTCAAAGATGTAAAGTTAAGCTTCAGCTTTCAAGCCATTAGCATTGCTCCAACTATTGACAGCTTGTTTATCTTTTCAGTAAAATAAAATTAAAGTTGACCAACAAACTTAAACCCTTTTTTTTTTCTCAATTTTTGTGAATATACATTCTCTCTCTTTTTTCTCTCTAATTTTTTCTTCAGTTCTTTCTTTCACAATTTTCAGTAAACAAAAAGATTTTTTTCTAAAAAATGAAAACTTTTCATACATGAAAAAAAATTTAAAGGAAAATAACATATCAGCGTAGCATATCATATTTCTTTAAAAGTTAATGTGTATGTTTGAGAAGCAATGTGATTACCAACACTAAGAAATAAAATAAAAGATTTTGTGAAATTTTATCTAAAAAAAATGAGAAACCCTATTTTTTTTAATTTTTAAAACAATTATAATATATTCTTTAATACACATTAAATGTTTAGGTGTTTCAAACCAATTGTCTTATCAACTTTAAAAAATATACTAATTGATCATTAAAAAATTAAAAGATATATCAATTAGTATTTAAAGCATTACACATTGTCACATTTACACCTACTTTCAATTTAGACAGCAGAAAGAGTTGAAGCTTATTTCTTTTTTAATAAACTATATTTATTTTTGTATCATTTCACATTATATTTCACGTTCTCAACATACCAACTTATAAAATCACTGTGCAATTTCTTATTCTAACAAATAGACATAATTGTCGTCATTGTCATTTTCTATAGGAAGCTCAAGTTCATCAATAAATCTAGTTCCCAATTTTCGAGTTGAAACCTTCCAAGTTTGAAGCTCGCAACTTGAGTTGTCTTCCTCCCACATCCAATCTAATTTGAATTCTGACTTTTGCAGAGCTACTCAATGAATTAAATGTGAAGTATCTGTCTTCATCGCCATCTTTGTTGATTCTCATTTATTAGAATAAGATTATAGAGAGTAGTTTGTGGATTGATGTTTTAGAAATGAAAGATAATACATGAACAAATATGAAACTAAGTAGGAAACAAAGTTTTAACACATTTTATTGCTACTGTAATTTGACTAAAAGATGAGTGTGAATGTAGAGAAATGAGATATTTCATGACTGATTATTATATTTTTCTTAATGTTCTAAAGATCAATTAGCATAATTTCTTACTTTTTAAATGGCTAATTAATATACATTTTAAATAGTCATAGACATTTAACGTGCAACGTCAACGTGTCTATTAAAAACAAATAATTTAAGAATTAATAAATTAATTTTTATGATCTTTTAAATATTAAAAGATATATTATAATATTTTAAAGATTAAATTATAAATAAAAATATCTTTTAAAGATAAAAGTTAAGTTTTTTAAAAATTATATTATAAAATAATTTTTACAAGTGTACTAGAAGCACTAAATATTTGGCATCATAGCTCTAGGTGATGTTATGCTATTTGTGCAAACATACAAGTTTACCAAAAGAAAAATATTTTCACTGTTTTCAGGTCTTTTTTTTTTTTTTTGAGTTTGTCTTAATTATATTTTTCTTCTTAATTCTTTGCATTGATAAAAAAGATCAATTCTTAAATGTTAACATAATTTAATGCACCTGAGTTTTAATCTCTATCTGATTCACAATTTTTATTTTCAATTTTCTATACCTTGGATTTGTGTCTCATGCAACCAAGAAAAAAAAAAACAGACTAATTCTTAAAATCAACATTTTTCATGCAGCAAAAAATATAAAAAAAACTAATTCATATTTTTCAAAATTTGTAATCAACGTCTAACTCTCAGATATACTAAAACGTTATATATTTTAGAGCTTCATAACTCAGCATAAAAAATTATATATATATAAAGTATAAATTTTCAATAAAATAAAAATTTATTAATATTTTTTAATTCAATCATTTTTATTAAAAAAGAAGTATAAAAATGAAAAATATTACATTGCATTAATATATTGGTTTGTTATATAATGTGTATGAACAAAATTTATTTGTTTTTCTTTATAATATAAAAGAAATAAGATGCTCAACATAAAATAATACAATTGATATATAGTCGGAACAGCTTCTAAAATATCAACAGTAAGATTATATATAATTGTCAAGGCATTACTTTTATTTTTATTTTTAATCTTCCATAAAAATTTTATTTTAAAATAACATAAACTAATAAGGGTACTAAAAAAAAAAGATCTTATTACACTTAAAAAATAAGATAAGCCCTTAAATTTATAGTTTTTGAATTCATTATTAAGTTGGGTTGATTACAACCATGTCCAATTGTTAGATTAAGTATATTGATGTAAAAAGATCACTAGTTGCATTATTTGATATCTCGATCCATATCTAATAAAACATTACTTTAACTACTTATCGTAATAAAAATGACCAAAATTAAAACTCTATCCATTATGACTACAAGTATATTATTTATATAATATTAATATCTTTTTATTTTATTTTTGTGAAGTGTATGATGGCTGTCATTATAAATTAATGTTTTTGTGAAGTGGATATCTTTATTTTTTATTTATACACTTTAAATAATTTAAAAATTAAAAGTAAGTGAATCTTATTAAAAAGTTAGATCTAATAAAAGAGATTAATCTCTCACAATGTAATAAATTAATATTTGAGTCTCTATTAACAGAGATATATACATTTAGTGATAATGCCTCAAATATAATTATTTTTAATAAGAGAAACAAAAAAAAAAGTGAATCTTAAAATTTTATGACTAAATTATTAGTTAATTTTTTTTAAATATACTATTGACCCATTCTTATATTATGAGTTAACCCGTTGTTGGAAAGAGTACACTTTTCTTCACATTGCTTCATTTCTTACTTTTGTCCATTTGTTTGTATTAGGGTGTCTCTTTTAATTATTAAATTAGCAAGCTATTGCAAGCCTTTGTAATTAAAAGTTTTAAATCATAATTATTAAGGTCAATGCTCTAGTAATTAAAATGTATTAATATCCTTTTTAATGTTTTAATAAAAAAATAGAAATATTGATTTGTTAGGAGGAAAACTCCTAGGACCACAAATGGGACAATTATTAAAAGAAAAATCATTTAAAAAAGGGGATTCTCCATGTTCATGTCTTTCAAGCTTTGATTTAGAGAAAAGTTCATCACCATGTTTTTAATCTCTTCTTTAAGCAGAGTGACTTTCTTTTGCCATACCTTTTGAAAGTAGGGTAACTGGGTAAGGCTATGGGGAGCTCCAACTCTTGAGATCCCCTACAACATTAACACCTTTTTTAAAAAAAAATAAATTTCAATTTAAAAAAAATAGAAAAAAAAAAGAGATAAAAAGTTTGACTCGTAAGTTTTCTATACCCTTTCCCTTGAAATTAATTCGAGTGAAAATTAATAAATTTTTAAATTGATAGTATTATTAAGTAAATTCGGATTTTTTTTCTCATTATATTATGGATAATAGATCTTTTATATAATTAAAAGGTTAAAATTCAAAATAAAAAAAAAACCCTTTGAATTGTAGATCATTTGCAATTAGCCTCTTTCAGTCTAATCAATATAAATTTTAACTACTTAATTGAAGAGTTATCACACACAATCTATAATTTATACAGTTCACGTGTATTTTAATCTAATCAATATAAATTTTAACTACTTAATTTTTTATTATTAAATGATGTTTTATACTTTTTCTTTCTCTTCATCTTTCTTATTTAATATTACTTTGCCACCTGTTTAGCTTACGCAAAGAAAATAACGAAATATTGGTTCCAAAGACACAGATTATGCACATATTTATATATAACTAGTATAACAAAGCTTCTTTCATGGTGCAACTGCAACATTCAAAATCTTCGAATCTAATCCATTATAGGGAATCCCTCTCTTTCACGGTGAACTAAACAAGTTCAGTAATAATAATAATAATTAAAAAAAAAAAAAAGAAGTTACCATCAACTAAAATTTTTTTGTATTTAATCGTAATGCAATACTTGAACACCTCTAAAATTTTTGTATTGAAACAAAAATATTCTCCTAAAAACTGCTTAGGAAGTTGCCATCAACCCATTGAATAATTTAAATGGCTGTGATAGTACCACTTGGTTCAAGTTGTCACTAGCATAAGTAACACCAAAGAATCATGCATATCTGTATTATGGACATAAACGAACAAGACAGCAAAACACTTTCTAGTAAAACAATCGCAAATAAATGAAGAAAAACACTAAAATGCAGAGCCTGGTAGACTATGGACAAAATTGGGAAGCCAACTACAACTGACTTAACTATTTCTCTATCACAAGTACAATGAAAAACCAAACCAAAAAAGAAAAACTCATGCTAACACAACAAAAACCCAGCTCTTCTTTCCTCAAAAGAGTATTCAATGTCTTGAACCACCAAGTCACATCCAAATGGAACTGATAGAGGAGGAGCTGGAGTCATAGCCATGTTCATAGGAATTGACACTACTGAAGGTGTAGTGGGGACAGGAATAGACATTGCCTTTGGAGTTCTATTCTCTTCAGTAGTTGCTGCTGTCTTTGAGGGAGTAGTGAATAGCACATTTTTAAGTGCAATAGTTTTCTGCAACTTCTCGCTCTGTGTATTCACTTCATCTGTGGCATTGTTTGCCATGTTTGCTCTTGATGATACAGTAGAAGAGATAGGAGAAAAAGGTTGTCTCATTAAAGGAGATTCTATTTCTATTTCACGAAATGAGTGCTTTCTTACTGGGACACCAGCAATATCGAATCCTCTTCTTGCTGCATAACCAATGGGGGGATGAAGTTTAGTCATATGAGAGTTCTAAATGTGTACTATGGTGTAAGAGAGAACACATGAGTTAAGATATATACATTTGTGCTACTTATGGGAACACAAACATAAGGAAAGAGCTATGCTAGATATACCAGCAAGAAAGTATGGGAAAATCTATCAGCTGATGTAGCTTGGACTTCCTCCTTGAATATGAAACACAAAAAATGCCTAAACCGTCCTTGGTTCCACCACAAACACCCTTATTAAAAAGCCCATCATCATGAGTACAGGGGAGAATCCGTTGGAGCATCTTCCTCTAAAAAAAAGGAAAACATAAACAGATATTTCCAACAACCTTTTCAGGCTGTCTTTTGTTGGCAAATTTGACTTGTTAACTTCTGTTCATGAAAGGCTGATTATTTCACTCATTTTGACAAGAAAATTTGCGGAAGCAAAAACAGGATAATAAATCTGACCAAAAGAAGAAAAAAAAAAAAGACTAGAAGAAGAAAATCTATCAGCCGATGTGGCTTTGTCTTCCTCCTTGAATATGAAACAAAAAGTAGGCATAAACCTTCCTTGGTTCCACCACAAATGCCTTTAGAAAAAGCCATCAAGAGTACAGCCTATGGCGGAGAATCTGTTGCATTTTCCTCTTCTATAAAAGGAAAACATAAACAGATAGATCTAAGAATCGTTTGAGGCTGTCTTTTGATGGTAAATTTGACACGTTAACTTTTTGTTCTTCAAAGGCTAACTGAATCACACATTTTTACAAGAAAATTTACACAGAAGCAAAAACAGTCACAAAGTTAGATGAAAAAAATAAATAAAAGGAAACAACCATCTTCGTTAAACAAACAAACAAACAAAAATTTGGTCTTACCAACAATAATTTTCTTTTGGTTAACTACCCCATCCCACCTAACCACTTACGACTTTTAAGACAAATTCTAGGTGGCCCGATATGTCAAAAGATTGCTTGATCCCTATGTTCTCTTATCAACCAAACAGTAAGAAACACAGTTGTCAAATTCTTACAAGGTGAACAAACTGCTACCCCTAAACTTAAATGAAAATACCAAAGTTCAAAGAACTACCTGATGAAGAAGATGAAGTGCCATCATCCATGTGATTAAATTCATCAATTTGGTGCGCCTTGTCACTCTTCCTAGTCTTGCGTGACTGAGTGCCTTTTGAATCATGTTTTGGAGTTTGAGGCATTGATCCTCCTTGAGAGACTTTTCTATTAGTTACACCTCCGGCTGATACCCTAGTTGCCTTTTTAAAACTTTGGAGCTTTGAAGGACTTGGTTTTGATCCATAACGTACCTCCTGTTCTGCTATCAATTGTCCCTGAAGTTTCTTCAGATCCTGAAACGAAGAAGCAAATTTTCTAACAAGTTATAGATAAAGAAAGAAAAAACATTTACTTGTTGATATGACATAGATCAATGAATGTTACCCAGCTTTCAATGCAATAAGAGATTCATACCCGGTGCCTACGACGTTCTTGCTCTTTCTCTTGCCGTAATGTATTGTACTCTTCAAGCATATAAAGTAGAGAGATCTAGAAATACACACAACAGGAATGAGTTTGAATTGGATTTACTTGAGCAACCAACAGACGATAAGTTACATAAAAAATTCATTACATGGATGCTCACTTTAGTTATCTTAGTAGAGAGAATATACATACACCATCATATGTGAACTCAATGCCATTGTCCTTTTCCCATGCGATGGTTTTTGAAGTCAATGCATCTACCTTTGCTGTGTACAAAGACATTCTAATATTATAGACAAGTACATGCAACGTACAGAAATTAAGACTTCATGAAAGAGAAGCAGAATTAGACAGGTGACATAGAAAAGAAGCTGAACAATCATTAACCCACGATTGTTTTTTTCCCATCTTTGGCAAAGTCGGCATATAATAACTGTCACTTCATTTCCAAATTGACAAGTTTAATTTTTATTTGAAATGATCCTTGTAAATTTCGTCACACTGCCAATTCAGATATCAATGTTCAAGCTTAACTTTGTCCCATCTATAACATTGGGCCATAAAAATAAAATTACTGTCAACAACTATGGCTAACCATTATTACACATGAATACCTAAAACTGTATTAACTAAATCACAAGCTTTCTCTGTTCACTTGAGAGTGAGATTCATAAATACCTGTCATTTTATTAACCAAAGCACGGGCTTTCTCAGCTCGCTTGAGAGCAAGATGAGTACCTCTCCCAGCATTGTACCGATTTTCATCCTGGAAGAAATAAAACAAAATGGGCAACAAGATGGGTGGGAAGCTATAAACAAGATGAAGATGTTAAAGGAAGATGTAAACAACTAACCTTGTTGTATTCCTCCAGCCAAGTCTCCTCATCACATGCTGCCTTCCATTTCTCAACCTTCTCAAGTATTTCTTGTCTGCTAAAAGTTTCCTCTTTGACTTTGGCAATCTGAAGCTCAATTTGCTCAAGCACACAAGCAGGGTCTACATTTCCTGCAGTGAGAAGGAGGATGCATGCACTTGTAGAAGAAACCATCGCATTCAAGTCCTACAATCAGTCACTATATAGAAAGTTACCAGACTCAATAGCTTCAACAACATCTTCAACTGCACTATCTACTTCTGGAGCCAAATGTGTCTTTCGACAAATCTCCTCTAGTTCTGTTCTCTTTCTCAATACAAGTTCTTTCATTTTGCTTGATTTTAACTCTTCCAACCTAGTAACTTCTGCCTCAACCTGCATGAAAGTATAACTCCTCCATAAATTCTGAACCACATACAATCAAGGAATATAATCAATTATCACACTCCAATGGCTCATAGCTCACATAATCAATGAAGTCCATAGACAAGGCATTAGGCTCAGTTATTTCATGTTCTGAAGCAGCTATATTACACGTAACACTTTGAAACATCTGTTGCTCTTCAATTGGTGTATCCATCAAGTTCCAGATCTCTAACATTGTTGTTGCAAGATCTTGAAGCTGCCAGACCATGGTAATTTACTACTATTAACCGCAAGAGAGCAAAATTCTAATTAAAAATCAATAATATTAAAATCATTTACCTTCTGCATTCTCTGTAATTTAACTTCCCATAGTTTTTGTATAGTAGCAGTCAACTTCTGGATTGTATTATCATTTACACTTCTAGATCCTTCAAAATCACCTAAACTAGGATGAATGTCACTGGCTGTCTGCTTAAAGTCCAAACCAAGCACTGAACACAGAGAATTTAAATTAAATAGTTGGTCCTGGACCTTCTTGAGACGATCACTCTGCATAAAAAGAAGATACAAGCATAATGAGTAAAAAAGAAACAAAAAATAGAGTAAAAGAAAATAACTGACCTTCTCTTTTTGTAGTGAATGCAGTTGTCTGTGCAATTCTTCAAGGTTTCTCAACGTCAAGTCAGATTCATCTACAACTGTTTTGGAAGGAGTATACTCTGTGGGGCCATAGATCTCATTTGAGATACCTTGTATCTGCTCTTGGACTTCTATAAACTGACTTTTTCGGTCAGACTTCCTTTTCCGCATCTCCTCCAGCTCTGGAAGAATTCTACCAAGATCTTCCTTTAAGCTTCCGGCATTTTTATCAGCCTAGAATAATAAGAAATACAGAGAGAAACCAGTCCTCCTTAGCAGTGGTACTAGATAACAAATAATCTTGACGGCAAAAATCTTCAACTCAAAACAATATCAACTATTTCTTTTAACCTATGCTCTACAACAGACAAATAGTAAATTAGTAATTAGAATTTGGTCAAATCTCTATACTAGTTTATATCAACAGAAGCACATACCATGCTAGTATAACATAATCACTTCAAATTATTACCAAACAAACTCTGGCACTAAACACTATTTCATCTAACATTGCTCTTTTCCTACCATTTATAGATAATACTTCCAATGGCAACAATCAACAATTAATAAAATATCCTTGTCGATATTAAATGTGCAGGTTATTTCTCACCTGCCTGATATGTACTGGTCGCTCTCCCATTGCTGAACAGATGGCTGCAAGTTCTGCTAGAGAATCAGCAATTTCCTGCCTTAACAGAGCTTTAGACCGATTTGCCTGATCTACTTTTCTTCTGTACACCTCTAAACACTCTTGCTCGAGCTCAAACAACATTTTTTCTTTTTCAGTCTCAGATTCCCCAATTTCATCCCATATTATCTGATTATGGAAATGAGTTAAGGTCATTAATGAGATTATCTACAGCTGATAATACACATGGATAGTTTACCAACTACTATTTCAACCCTGCTTTTTTTTTCCTTGGTTTGAAAAGGGGGGGGGGGGGGGGCGCCGGGGGATAGGAAATATCAAGTGCATCAAAATACAATGTATACCTTTAGTTCATACTGAAGTGATCCACATGTTGTTTCAGTCTGCAGAAGACGGTCATTTCGGGGTTTAGACATTTTGGAACACTTATATCTGCAAAAAAAAAATTATATTACAAGTTAAAAGGTAGAAAAGATCAAAGCAAATTAAATATGAAAGACAGAAAGTGTCATTCTGAGGACATATCACATATACAGAAACCAACAAATACTTGCATCAGAAAAACGAAGACTAACTAGATGAACAAGGCATCCAAGAGAAATTGAATGCCAGAATAAAATTACTTTTCAATTGACGGGCACTAATAAAAGGAATATATGAATGTTGAATATACTATAGAATCAGTTAGAATGACAGCATACTCAAGTTGTGTTCACGTTTCCCTCAATAAGGCAATTGCCAGAAAGATATACTACAAAAGAATTTTGATTGACATAAAAAATCCATAGCTAATGCTTAAAAGTTGACAATCATTCCCGTCATGTTATGGCTCAAATATGTATGAGTTTCTATAATGAAATAATAGTGAATTGCCAAATATGCAGCGTCTACTGTTTTCTTTACTAAATAGATATCTTTGAATTCTAAAAGACACATCTTTATCACAAGGGACAAGTCCAAGGACCCACAGGAAAGAACATAAGAAATATGCTGCATTTACATGACTGCTTGAACTTGGTTTTCCTTAATCCCATTGTCTGACACCTTAACTAGCATTGCTCATAACCGAAAAATGAAGATAACTAACCTCAGATAGTGATTGTTATTTTCTTAATCCCAATACGGGGCTTGTCAAAACAGATAATTGCTAATCAGAACTTATTATCTCAAATTTCAAAGCAAGTACACAACTTTCTGCCATTAAGCTGATATGGTGAAACGTTAGGATAGGAATCTCAGCTGCAAAAACTGGCAAATAAATAATTCAAAAGAAAAACGAGAAACAAAACATAGAGAATCGGTACCACAGCGAGAATAGACAATCACAATGCGGGAAGGAAAGAAATCTTCAACGAACTAGGATACAGGGCTGCTTGAATAATTTGAAAACCAAATTGAATATGGCTAAATTTAGATTGAGCTTTCAGATTCTGGGTCCTAAATTAGGAATTTTGCTGTTCCTCTTTCCGTCACATCCCTCGGCAACCGAATAGATTTTTAGAGAAGAGAGGAAGCAAAATGAGAATGTAAGAAATAATCCAAGCACTGACCTGAACAAGAAAGCGGTGAATGCCTTGTCTCCGAAATTCGAATTTTCTTTCTTCGCTCTCTGAGAAGAGGAGAGTTCCCGTTTCCGATGAATGAGAAAATAAAATTGGGTTTTCCTGGAAAAATTTGTGATTAAGGGAAAATGTAGGTTTTGAGGTTTTGTTTAGAGATGAGAAATTAGAAAGTAAAGAGAGATCAGAGCGAGAGAAAATGTAGCCGTTGGCTCGTTGCATGAGCGTTACGAGTGAAAGATGAAAATGATTTGGTTTTTAATTTTTTATTATCTTTAAAAAAAATGAATACAAATATTTGATATTTATGTGATGTGATTTAGAGAAGAAGATTTGAATTTTAAATTAAAATATTTTATATTTTTATTTGAATATTGTGGTGTGACTCAACCAATGAGATCTTGCAAGAAAGTAGGAAAAAAAATTAGCTTGTTTTTTTTAATGAACTATATAATATATATTTATTTTATTCTTATTTAAACATTGTATTAAAATTTGTAAGAAAAACAATTATGTTTGTTAGATACATAATTAAATATATGAAAAGTATTTAAATTACATCACCAATTCTTTGCTTTGAATATATACACAAAAAATTTTGTCCAAAAAAAAAGAATATATACCCAAAATTATTTTGAAGTTAGACAATGATTAAAAAAATTTCTTCATAATTTCATTCATTATTAAAAAAATTTCTTCATAATTTCTTAAACTTGCATTTCAATTTGATTTATTTTATGTTAAAAATTATAAATTTATTTTATTTTATATTTTAAAAAGTAACTTTTTATATTGATAAACCATGTAATAAATTATACTTCCCTTATTGAGAGAAATTATATTTCCCTTCTCTCTATTTTCAAAATATATATGCTTTATTCTAGTTAACTAACACCATTAGGAATATTTATTTAAAATTTTTTAAATGCCTTTTATTAATTAAAATAAAAAATAAAATAAATAAAATTTACTAATATGTCTTTATATCTAAATTTCCCATCTACCATATCCAAACCCACCATTTCACATAGTTTCATCTTTTCCATTGGTCACAACTATTGTCCGTTGTAAATAGCAATGTCTCGAACATACTATATTTTCTTTTGTTTTAATAGTGTTTTACTTTTTATTTTTAACTTCGAAAATAAAAAGTAAAACTCTATAACTCGGAAAAATATACAATCAAGGAAAATGTGATGAATGTGGATTGAATCACTATCGGTGTGTGAGTTTGAACAAAAATTTAATAAACTAGTCTTGTGATTAAAGAAATACATTTTTTTAATCTTATTTATTTGGGTTTATATTCACGTTCAAATGTGTTATTATAATTGTAGTGGAGACATAGATAATAATATGATCATCAACCAAAGACATACAATCAAATCCCCTCAATGAAACTTTGGAAGGTCGCAAGTCATTCTTTGGGTCAGATAGTTGCTTAAAAGATTCTTATGAAGAGGTGTTGTTATATGCAGTTTTACTTTATGCAGATAATATATTGCTTTCCGTTAACATTTGGAGTTGCTATGGTAGAGTCCAACGACTCTTGAAACCATTTTTTAGAGAATCTACATGAAGCAATAGGGATGATAGTTATATGATTATTTGTGACAGACAAAAGTTAATATTTTTGTTTGAATTATCTTATTTGTTGCTACAAATAACGTTACTTAAGTGTAAATATAGAAATAACTTATTTGATTTGTTACAATTAAATGAAGGGATTGACACAGGCTGTTTCTAATTGTTTTCCCAAATTCATGGCTGAGGCATTGCAGTAAGCATTTACTAAATAACTTTAAAACAAAAAAAAATTCATTGTAACCTTGCGATATTATTTTTTGGATGGCTATTAAGACAACAAATGAATTTATTTTTAGAAAGGCAATGGAAAAAATGAAAAGCCATGACGAGCATGCATGCCAATACTTGATGGATATTCCCTTGTGTATGATCTAAAAATGCATTTCATGAACGTTGCAAGAGTCCACACATTATATAATAATAATGTGTACAGGTCATTTAATGAATTGATAGATGATCTAAGAAGCATGATTGTGCTCAATTTAGTGCATGGGTTAAGAGAAAAAATCATGATGAAATTTTACAAGAATTCTAGCACATCTTGACTATAAAATGTTGGACCAATAATTTTGAAAACAATAAATGAAATTATTGAGGATGCAAAATTTTGTAAAGTGAATCTAGTTGGTAGAAACCTATACGAAATGAATGATGGTTTTACAAGATTTCCTATTAACTTAGTTTCACACAAATGTGAATGCAAAGCATGACAAACAAGTGGGTTGCCTTACAAACATGTTATGACTGCCATAATTTATAAAAGAGTGAAGATAGAGGATTGTTTTGATGCTTATTATAGCAGAGAAAAGTACATTACAACTTATTGGTAGGGTTAGGCCCTTACATGTACTAAATACTTTAGAAGTTAACTTAAACTTACATTATGTCTATGATAATCTTTTAAAATAACTTGTTGAAATCCACTCTTTATTATGATATTGAAGAATTTTAGGGATGATCAAGTTTTTAAGAAGACTCTTTTGAATCCAACAACTTAAAGAGAGTGAATCTAGTGATGTGGATTTAAATTTCTCAATTGTATTGAACAGATCTAAAAAATTTAATATTTCAAGATTTAAAAATGATATAAACTAGTTTATGATTCTTTTTGACAAACCTGACGATGTTTTTTTTATTTTAAATAAACTTGTAATTATTTAATAACATTGCATATGGTTGGTTAGAGTCATTAAAATGGGACAACCTGTCATCGAGTTCGAGTTTGATTTAACCTTTTTTTTTATTAAGATTTGGCTAGACTAGCCCATTTTTAACATGAGCCAATCTTTCTTCAATCTAACCCCACCCTCATTAGGGTTTAGGGTTAGGTTAGATTAACCCTTTTTATTTATAAAAATTATAATTATAATTCATCATAATAAATATTTTTTTTTAATAATCTTACAATAAACAAGAAAAAATATACAATTAGAATACATTACATAAAGTCTAAATATTACAAACTATTAAAATATATAATACACGAATTCATTACATATTAACACCATAGAGTAAAAATTATAAAATATCTTTATTTTTCATTCTTTACTATCATTCATTGTAAACCATTAGTGCATTGTCTTTTGTTAAATCTTTTTTAGCATAATATTTATCTTTATTTATAATTCAAAATAATAAGATATATTAATAAAATATGAATTAAAGTATATATTAAATTAAATAGAAAGCCAAAATTTTATTTAAATTAAGGTCAAAGTTATGCAACTAATTTATTATATATAAATATTAAATATAAAAAAGTATTAAAAATATTTTTAAAAAACTTGATTAACCCAACTCAATATTATTTTAGTTTGACCTTTATTCTTTTTAAGATCAGGCTAAGTTAAAAAATTTTCACCCTAACCCTATAAATTTTATAAGATTTAACGGATTGATCAATAAAATTTGATTAGTTTTGACAACTCTATGATTGATACATATTTTGTATAATTCTTGTAAAGTGTCGAGTGGTTGGTGGGGTAGGCTAAGGAAATATTCAATGACACCTCACATGACTGGTGCATAGTTTGTACATGGTTTGTGCTTATTTTGTGATACGACAAATATTAACTAAAATTTATATATCAAAATTTATTTTTTATATTGTTGATTTGTTATTTTAAGTTTTTTATATGTAAATTGAAATATTTATTTTGGATTTGGATTTGTTTATACCAGATAATTAGGATGCTAAACGTAGGTTTCCAGTAATTAATACATTTTATAAAGAAAAAAGGTTAAAATTTTATTTTATTAGTATAAGAATAATTTTAAAGATTAATAAAATAATAAATGAAGATAAGACAATGAAACTAATAACATTGAACTGGAGATGACATTTTGAATTTATATATATATATATATATAAGATTGAATTAGAAATATGCATCAGTTTTGACCGACTTTCTAACAAAAAATAAAGTTTTGGATTAAAGTGTAGCGCATTTTCTTTTATAAAGAGATGGAAGTCTACTTTTTCAAATTAAAAAAATAAGAGAGTATAATTTATTCTGAAATATAATAATATGTAACAATAACAAATTTAAGGATATCCTAAGAATTTTTCAACCTTCTTATGTGGTAATAGGTAACTTGACCATTGGGACAATCAATATATCTCTATATGTCATCATCATTAGATACACTTTGAGATGCTCACTGCAAATTTTTAATCAGTAAGTTGAACTGTTAAGGTGAAAAAGTCCAATTTCTCAACAGTTAAGCTCGTCCATAAACCATTTAAAATAAGCCACAAAGAGCTGCAAGGTAATGATACAAATCAAGTATATAATCTAAAACATTATATTAGTAGTAAAAACCGTTACAACTAATTTATTACAATTATACAATGAATAGCAGCTCATGAAGTGTTAGAAAATTTTCTACAAAATCAGATCATAAATTATATTGGTACTTACAAAAGAACCAAGTGATGAATAGATTTAGCTTCTTTAGGAGTACAAATGACTTTCAGTAGTCGAGAAATAAGCTAGCAATTGATTTCTCCAATCTTTTTAAAAAGAGGAAAAAAAAGAGAGACTAGTCTCACCTCTCTAAGGCTTGCATATTTCTTACAAGTCACCTCTTCAGTGCAAATCGCAACAATCAGTTAAGAGTGTAGCTGTGGAAAGCTTGACATGGAGCTTTTCCACTCTTGGATTTCTAGCTTTGTTTAGAGATTATTATTATTTGTTAGATAAAATATTCCACATCTCCAAACAAAGATAGAAATAAAAGGATGAAAAATCTCAACCCATCAGAGGTCAAAATATATAAACCTCATGATGAGCTTTGGCTATTGTATTCTCTCCTAATGGTTTCAAACACAAGTTCATTCCAGGTATCCACTGGACCTGGCATGCACCAGTGCAGGCAATCTTGTGGTGGGGCCCTTCCATCTGGGCCACGTTTTGTAACCTTATTCGGGTCGGGGCTCCTGTATGGACCTGGATGACCATCATGGCGGTATTGAAAGGCATCAGTGATATCCATCAATCTTAACTTCGATCTATTCCTTGCCTTCTTTATTGCAAGGTTAAGCCCATTAATCTGTTTTTCATGCATTGTATGTGTATACTCATTTCTCACCTTTTGTCCAATTGCAAGTGGCTTAACCTTCCCAGTGCATGATCCTCCTGTATTCCAGGCCCCTCCCTCATAATGATCAGGTGAATAGGTGCGCAAAATGGTAAGCCCTGTGTAATTTGGATGTGTAACAAGAGCAGTGAGGATTGTCTCAACAGATATCTGATATGCTTCTATGTTATTAACCTTCATAGGTTGAGACTTGTTTGGCCACCACAATTGTCCTCCCACTATCTCATTGTTCAGTATGTACACAGACTGCTTGGCAAACCAATGGCCAGAAGAAAGAACAATCACATCAAAGGTTGGGATATATTCCATGAGCTTCTCATCAGGGGCATCAAGATGGAGCTTGTCCACCCCAGCTGGAGCATAATCAAATGGTTCGCTAGTGACTTTCACAAGCCAAGAGGACCATATCCGAACAATCATTACAGATGTGGACCTGAAATAATATCGCAGCATGTTTCGGTTTCCCCGATTCTTGGGTACCTCTACCTGAAAATAACATATTTTTTAGTGGTTTTAGTGTTAATAAGTGGATGCTTAATTAAACACATGCTCACTGTGCATATATATGGGTGTGTGCATGTGTGTGTATGTGTGTGTGTGTGTATATATATATATATATAGTGCAAATTGGCAAGCAAACCAGATGAAAACAAATACAGCAAGGTACAGAACTAAGGAAAATTTGACGTTGTTAAGCTTCAATGTACCTTTTGCTAAAAATATTGGCTGTGTCAAGCCATGGTAGGGATAACTTTCTCAATCAAAGTCAGGCCTGAGAACTGCAGTACCACTTCCTCCCATTTTTAGGGAAAATAAATACTGAGATGGCTATACTTAAACGTAGTTATGGCTTGGCTTCAACGCCCTAGAATGCTCATTAAGCAAAGATTCTAGAAATTTAACTAATTAGAAATAAGCCATAGCTTCAAGAAGCCATTACAGATGTGATTGGCCAGCAGTTAAATTTTGGTAAGTGGCAAAGTTTTCTAGAAAGCTAGGATTACATGTATCTGAGAAATATGCAGATGATGACAAGCAAAACAACAGTGCGTTATAAATTTATAACAACAGCATAGGTATGAAGCATAAACAGCATATCCACATCAATGCAGAAAACATCCATAGCTTCTATTTCTTTAAAGGCCAAACTGAGCGACTTTTAGATTATAGTTAATATAACAAGCAGGTTGCAGGCTATGAGCGTCTCAGTAAAATTACGGATAAACTCATTGGAAGTGTCTCCAATTAGTTCACCAAATGATGACCAGATCACATAAAACAAGGAAAAACGAAAATAACCTGCCAGAGAATACATAGCATTGATTCCATCTGATTTCGAGCCACTGAATCTCCAATGAAAGCCAAGGTCTTCCCTCTCATCAGCTCCAAAAATTTCTTGGGGTCAAATCGTGGGAGGTCACACTGAAAGGGCTTCCATCGCCAATTCTCATAATCCTTGTCAGGCCTTCCATTACCCTGACAGTTCTGCATCTGAGTTAATACAGGGCATGAATTGTTTGTGTATAATGGTCCTGATGGATCATGTTTCCAATCCCCGTGGTATAAATCACAGCCTACACAGAAGACAGTCAACACACCAGTCTGAAAACTTCAAAGATACATAGAATAGTTCCAAAAAGAAACAAAAAAAGAAAGTGGTTAACAAAATAGCAGCTACTGAAAATTTATATATGTTGATGACATCTACCTTAAAAGAACAATGTTTGAGAGTGAGATCATTGGATTAAAACCCAAGTATGTGTGCTTTTCTATCTGTCTGTGTATCTTATGTACTAATCAAAAGCAGACAGCAGAGAGCTTGATCATAGTATAATATTTTCCTACGTATTTTTTCCATTTGTCCATACAGCTAAATTTTCGTGAATT
This sequence comes from Senna siamea, assembly GCA_031216115.1. Lineage (NCBI taxonomy): Eukaryota > Viridiplantae > Streptophyta > Magnoliopsida > Fabales > Fabaceae > Senna > Senna siamea. The sequence goes on along the minus strand of CM062354.1, from coordinate 29,903,630 downwards.
CAACCTTTCCAGCTTGGTGTGAAAAATTACTTTTTAGCACTTGATTTATTTAATTTTATATATAGTATGATGAGAAAACATGTGAAATTCTTCTCATGCTATTTAAAGTTGTCATTTGGGTCTTTGAGGGGAAATATTTTGGGTTTAGCCAAAGTTATAAAATAGGCAAAGCCACAGACCACACCCAATTAGAAGCAGCATTAACATCACAGTGGTTCCAAGAGCACAATTTTATCCTCATCTAAATGTTTAGATAAAAATTATCCAACCATACACAGTAAACAACCACAGATCAAAACTCATTACATTGTAGTCGATTACATAACACAAGAATGGTAAATGAAAGGATAAGTTGATAACAAGATTGTGCAGAGCATAAAGATAAGAAATGCAACCTGAATCAACTGAAACAGAATTGGATGCATTATTTGGTGTATCAATTGATGCTGGAACTGATTTTGATATGGAATCAGGAGATTGAGAGGTCTCATTTGATGTTGTACTCATAACATTGGACTTATTTATCAAATCCACAGAAACAGGTTCATTGATTCTAACATTACTTGTCACATTGGTAGAATTAGTACCACCCTCCACCAAAGAAGCTGCTGTACTGGAATGAGTAGGCAAGCTACTATTAACCACACCTTCACTGTTGCCAAATGGTATCATGGCTGCTTGTGAATTAGAAGCTGCTGTAGCAGAAGTTTCTGAGCCATTAAGCTCCTTAGGTTTTGGAAATTTTGCTGAAGTAGATTCACTGAAAGGTACTTGTGAATTTGATATAGTATCATTGTGTTCTGTGTTTGCATCAGTTGACAGACTAGAGGACATCGTGGGAGATTGTAGATCAGATGATACATTATTATTGATCAGATTTAACTTTTCATTCGAGTGAACATCAATAGAAGTTTCATTGATTTGAGAGACCGACAAATCTAACTCTTCAAAACTATCTACTCTATGGAAGTATTCATGAACCGAGGCACCAATGGGGGAGTACGATAGAAGAACCCAGGAAGCAAAAATTAAGAATACTGCTAGCCCTCCCACTGAAACCACAATCCAAGAAGGAGACCTTGGATGGGAATTCATTCTTAATTTACAGTCATACCAGAAGCATGAAGGTTTTCAGAAACATAGAACCTTAACCCCACGCAGAACCTTAACAGTCATTCAAAAGAGGTCCTGTTATGTCCACAAATAATCAATGAATGAATAAAACTAGTCAGAAAAATGAGCACATATGTGCTTAAATGTAAAAAATATTCAGAGTCAAATACTTGTTCTTGCATCCCATAACTTAAAGATTCACAGATCATGTATAATCGGCGTTGAGCTTCAAAACTTAAACCACATGAAGAAAAACTTGTAGTCTTCAACGTAATTCAAATACCCAGAAATGAAAACGATTAAAAAAAAAAACATTGGTATCACTGAATGTATGAAAATTGAAAAAGCAGAAACGTATATGACAAGATTTTTGCGATAAAGCTTTGATGACAGCAAGCTCTTACTCGCTGAATTCTCTCTATATTCTCAAGTGAAGGAACTGAATTGCCGATGAAGAAATATTCCGGCAACTATATCAGAATGTGGCGACGAAATCCACCCAGCAATATATGTTGGACATAGACGTGGATGAAATCACGAGGAGTTTGCCTCTGGTTATTCTTGTCTGTTTATGCAAGGAACCGACATTCACGTACATTGCATTAAAGAAAAATAGACTCAAATCAAATTCTTGAGCACAAGCACAAGGAGCTTGTTAGTTACTCGATCATAAATAACGTCCTAAATTATAAAATATGACAAATATATTTTTTAATTAACTTTTTGAAGTTTAATTAACTAAATTTTATTATTAACATTTTTTATGTTTTAATATTCATTTATTGTTAATAAATTATTAATATGAGTGACAATATTAGAATATAGCGTCTAATATTTAGTGGTCATGTCGATTTTATATAGAAATTCTTGATGGTATAAGGTTTCCAAATCAGATGAAGAACACAGGAAAATTATATCAACTTTATTTTTAATTTTATTTTTAAAGTTTATTTGTTATAAATTTTATTTATAAAATTTTAAATTGTAATTAATTTAGTCTCACACTCTCAATCTTAAATCTTAACACTATCTAAATTACTATAAAAAATAGTTTATGTAATGTCTAATATGTAATTTTACTGACTTAGTACTTATTATTTATATATTTATTATTAAATATGTTCTTAAAGTTTATAAATATTATTTAATATGTCATCAAAATTTATAAATATTATGAAATGTGTTTCTAAAATTTATAAATATTATTAAATATATCTCAAAATTTATAAATAATATCAAATGTGTCTCTAAAATTTATAAACACTGTCAAATGTGTTCTTAAAATTTATAAATATTATCAAATGTGTTTTAAACTCTTTCAAAAAATCTACAATATCCCTATAACTCTATTTATTAATATCACACTTATTTCACTAACTTGTACAATCGTCAACATATATTAAAGTTTGTTCTTTAACCAATTTCTCTTCATAGTGGACTTTAATAGTAAAAAATTTCATATAAGATCACTTACAACATATATAAGTTCAAGCTATAAAGTATTATTTTGTAATATCATATACATCTATGATTCTTTCCATGATGTGATATTGATAGATAAAGTTATTAAGATATTCTAAATTATTTGAAGAAATTTAGAACATGTTTAACAATATTTATAAATTTTAGAGACATATTTAATAGTACTTATAAAATTTGGCAACATATTTGACAATGTTTATAAATTTTGAAAATACATTTGACAGTAAATATATAAATAGTAAATATTGAGTTAGTAAAATTATACATTAGATCTTACATTAGCTATTTCCATTAATAGTTTAGACAATGTTAGGCCATAAGACAAAATTAATTATAATTCAAAACTTTAATAACAAAATTAATAGTAAATAGACTTAAAAGATGAAATTGAAAATCAATTTAAAATTTAAACATATATATTTACCAAGAATATAATTTATAATAGTTCCATTTTGCCAAAGTAAGAAAACTGATAGAAAGTTTTTGGAAATGGTTGAATATTATAGAGTGCATAGACATGTGCTTTTTTGGGTGATAATATTAGAAATATATTTGAATGGAAAATTCCAGATTTTAAACGGTGATAAATGATTGAAATGGGTTTTTTATTTTTTTCTATTTTTGTCATTTTTTAAATACATATTTATATATATTATAATAATTCTTGAAGTGTTTTGATAAATTAATTTTTAAAATTATATATTATATTATATAAAATAAAATATAAAATAAATTATTATTTTATATATACTTTATCTCAATTCAGTCTCTTTAAAAGATTAAAATTTTTAAATTAATTCTTCAAAAAATATTTTTAAAATAATTTAATTTATGTCTTAGTTATAATAAATGTCCTGTTAGACATAATAGTTATTATTTTGAGTTGTTGTAATAGTGTTTGAGATTAAATTGTTTAAAAAATATTTTTTAAATGATGAAATTGAGGATTTTAATATTTTAAAAACTGAATTAAAATAAAATATATTTTTTAAAGACTAATATAATAATTTATTATAAAATAATAAAAATATATAATATAAGAAGATAATAAAAAAGATGCAAAAATCAAAAAAATTACAATAGATAACACAAGATTAAGGTAGAAAATTTAATATTTCTCATTATTTATTTTTTTTTAAAAAATATAATAATTTTTTTATTTTATATTTCAAAAATTAAAAATAATTTACATGTATATACTTAATGCGTGTGAAACTTTTATTTTTATTAATTAAATTATAAAAAATGTATATACCATAAAAATGGAAATTATATTTTATCTTTTAACTATAATCTAACGTACGGTAATATTGTTAGTTGAAATTTAAAATGTAACACTTTAATTTATTCTATTGAAATTATCACAAAAAAAACAACAATTAACCATATATTAATTACAGTATCAAATAATCAGTTGATGAATATAAACTGACTTTTGAGTCTTTGGAAATTAGCTTTTACTATATATTTTGATTAAAAATGTAGTATAGGCGACATTAAATATGAGCATTTTTTTAATAAAAAAATAATTATAATTTACTAAATATAAAAGATTAACTTCTATTAAATTTCATCTCTGTTGGTGAACAAGTGTTATGTTTTAAATTTTATGTATTCAAATCATAATTAAATTATAATTGAAAGGTGCTATGGACTTTTTTTTTTTTAGAAGTATTGATACTAATGTAACAATAAGTGACTTTATGAGTCCTTATAATTTCACTTTACTTTAACTTATTCTCTTTGATTTAAAATTTTATAATTAGATTTTTTTAATTTTTAAAATTTATAATTCATTCCCTACTATAAAAGTTTTTTAATATGTCATTACGTTTTATTAACATGATCAACCATGTATTATCTTGATATATTTTTATTTTTTTATAAATATTTATTTTGTAAAAATAATTTTATTTAATATACTATTGAGAACTAAATATAAATATTTTTTTAGTAGATGCAAAGTGTAATTTGCCACATGTAAAGAAGTAACTCATTCAACTAAACTTAATTCTTGATAGTATTATATATCTTGATATTGTGAATAAACATGTTGTATGTCATAAAAAGTAATAAAAAATTACTAAGGAGTGATTAGTTAGAATGAAAAATATTTTATTCTTCTTAAATAATCTCTTTAATTTGAGTTTGCATATAAAAATGTTTTTTTAAAAAAATTTACATTTTTAAAAAAATTTATTCCATTATGAGCTTGAGTTAAATTAATTAAAATTTAATAATTTTTTTAAATATTAATAGTTTTTATCCAAAAAAATGATAAAAGTAGATAATGAATTAAAATTAACTTTTATATACCATAAGATATAATATATGTTAAGTGATTTGGGTGAATTAACATGTTATATTTGGAATATCAAAATAACACATAAGTATATGTATTAGCATAACTTAACCACATATTTATAGAAACCTAATGATTGAGACAAATTTTTTTTTTAATAAAATCATTCATTGATTTTATTTTGGGTAAATCATTTTTCTCCTCTCCCGTTTTCAAATTATGAAGTTTTTTAATTTATTTTTAAATATTACATTTTCTCCAAAAATAAAAGCATATACTACATTAGCATCCCTTATAAGAAGTGATAAATTAAAATTTTATCACTTTTAGCCTAAATATTCTTGCATTTGCAATTTTTTTAATATAATACGTATTAAATATGTGTTTATCGATATAATTTTTAAATTTAAAATAAATTGTATGTATATATTTAAAATAAGAAATAATATAATTTGAGAATATACTATAAAAGAAATTAATTAATTCTTAATCTCGATAAAAGGAAAAGAAAATCCCACAGTAAAAAAAAAAAAAAAAAGCAAAAGCGAGCTCGACCACTGTCTGAACTTCGAACGTCTCTCCCAACGCAAGGCTAGCTTGTCTATCCGCCAACAATACCAAATCTCAGAACAAAGCAAAAACCTCCATGAAAGACGGCAACCACACTTATCCACATCCACCCCACAATCCCTCTCTCTCTCTCTGATTCGATTTTCTCTCTCAATAACTCAATTTCCTTCTAATGGCTGCCATTCCTACGCTCTCTTCCTCTCTACCCACAATTTCTCTTCACGCTTGCCCTTCCGCTTCTTCAAAGCCCAATCAGCTGCTACCTTGTTCTCTCACTCTGAGTTCTCTATTCGGAAGCAGAATCATGATTCAGACCTCAAATTCATGTTGTTTCCTTCCCAATAGCAAGTATTGCCGTGCGACGTCCGCGACCGTGTCGTTTAGTCTCCCAACTACGTAGGTTTCTTCTTTCTGCTGGTAAAATCCTTGAACGGAAAAGGGTTTATGGGATTAATTCTATGTCAGCTGAAAGTTTATGGTTTTTTTTTCTTTTCAGGAAACCCCAGACGGATACTCCTGAGAAACTTCCAAAGTGAGTCCGTTCTTCTAATTGCTTGTATGTGTGCTTGTATTTTGGTTTTGGGGGTAATTGGTTGTGTGAAATTTCAGATGGTCGGCAAGGGCAATAAAGTCATTTGCAATGGCGGAATTAGAAGCAAGGAAGCTGAAGTATCCGAATACAGGAACCGAGGCTCTCCTTATGGGTATTTTAGTTGAAGGTTTGCTACAATGACTGCCTTTTAAGTTGCAGAAATGGCTTGTTTATTGATATTGTAGGATGAGTTGAATTCTTAGTCTCTGAATTTATGTAATCCGAACAATTGTATGATTTTAATTTGTTTCATTAGCTTCATTTGCTATTGCCATGGGAGAATGACTGATGAGTTCATTTTCAATGTAAATGTATAAATGTCAAAATCTATTTTCCTTGGTATGGATAAGAAAACCTTAAAAAAAAAAAGAATATTGTGATGTTTTCTCACATTAAATACTGAATGCAATGCCAATAATTGTTCTTTCAAGTTTCAACTGTGATTACAGACAGTATAAAAGGCACTTCGTTTCTACTTTGAAAAGAGTAATTCCTTATGTTTTTACTTATGTTGGGTTTCTTAATCAATTTTTACTTGTCCCATTTCAGGAACAAGTAAAGCTGCAAAGTTCTTAAGAGCTAACGGAATTACTCTTTTCAAAGTACGAGAAGAAACAGTAGAGCTACTCGGGAAATCTGACTTGTATTTCTTTAGTCCTGAGCATCCTCCTTTGACAGAACCAGCTCAGAAATCCATCGACTGGGCTGTTGAGGAGAAATTAAAGTCAGGTAATCCTGGTTTCCCTGCACATGTGATTAATTTAATTGTGTCTCAGCTATCAGTCTCATGCCAAAGTATACTTGATTATTCAGTTAGACACAGTTCAGTTTGGAAGGTTAACAAATATGTTCTAAATGTAGGATATGCTATTTTAAACATTCCTCATTTTTGAGGTGCAGAAAACAATTTTGGATCCTCCACAATTATTCTCTGCAGTAAGAGATAGATAGGAAGAAAAAAAAATAATAATAAAGGACTAACACTGATAGGTTAGGCTTAGGTACCCACCTGAATGGATTAGGAACCAAAAATTTTCTTTCCTATTTCTCTCTTACTGCAAAGAAATGCACCATTTTTCTATTGCAGAAGATCTAGATTCATAGAAACCAAATTTAGTCTTGAACATTTGTTGAGCTTGAATTACTTGATGCATGAATTGAAATTAATTGGGGAGTTGGCAATGTCAAGCAGAAAGAATCTCCTTTTTTTTAAAAAAAGAGCTGATGTATCGAGACATGAATTTTTTAATCCCATCTTATACATCATGTTGAGAAGTGCAACTTTTACCATTACTTGTGTTATAGGAATTATATGAAATTTTCATCAAATGCATTCTGCCTTAGTAGATTTGTGATTTCAAGCTTTGGCTATGTCCCCAGTTAGTTCAAATCACAGTGGACATCAAATCAACCATCACTTTATCAAAGTCTACACTTCTCAATGCCCAAGGAGAAATTTTTGTATAAATGTATTGTATCATGTCTTTTATATATTGCCCAATAATATCAAGCCAACTCTGAGCCATGCAGCATTTGTTAGACCAAACTTACCAAAAACCTCTGATCACTAATAACTACCAAAGACTTCAGCTGTACTTTTATCATAAGTTCACAGTCCCACCATGCTTGATCCGACCCTTTTGATTGCCACTGAGCTTGCCTTGTTGCTTGAGACGTCGAGGGATTTTAAGCCTTAGAAGCAAAGACAGAGGGGCTTGGGTGCGTGTAGCAATGGATTTGGACAGCTAGTCATAATCTGAGGGTAGAAATAATGGATGAAACAGCCATTTTGGGTGGTGGCGGCCTTGGTGCTTGAGCTGCTTGTGTTGCTTACATATATAAAAAGGATAAGCCTGTTCTTTGGATTTTTTATTTACTAATATGACCACAGAAAATGCAGGTGAAGGAGGGGAAATAACTGTGACTCATTTACTTCTAGGAATTTGGTCACAAGAAGAATCAGCAGGTCACAAGATCTTAGCTGATCTAGGTTTCAATGATGAAAAAGCCAAAGAAATTGCTAAATCAGTAAGTCTTAAGTTTAGTTGCATTGACTTTGACTGACTATGACCCCTCAATATCAATTTAAATGTGATCTTTGTTTCTTGCAGTTGAATGGAGATGTTGATTTGAGCTTTAAAAAGCAAGCTTAAGAAGCTTCTTGCAATAGAGGTTGGACTTGTGCCTTATGACCCCTTGGTATTGCAAATAAATTGTACTCCCTCTTATTGTAAGTCTATCAACGAACAAGTGTCTGCCTGAATGTGCTTTGGATTTTTAGTGCCAAATGCTGCTTTATGCCAATTGGAGGCGGTGCAATTTTCATTCTAATAACTATTTTTACGAAGTTTTGTGGAACTCAGATTCTCAGGCTATTTGTTTTGTGGTAATGGGTAGGCTCAACTTTTCTCTTCTTTCCAACAAGGCAAAGCCTTATGTTTTCTGTTGTAGATGATTCATCACTCTCCACTGATTATCGTGTGTTCTGTTTTAGAGTTAAACCAATCTGTCTATACTTCTTCTGACATAGAAAAAAAGATTATTGATCTGTATTCAGAGAAGAAATCCAGCCAAATTGTTTGGTTCTATGTTGTATGTCTATACAGTATACACATCAAATTTGGACCTTCAAATTATGCTAAATAAATGATCTTACAAAAACCAACCCACGTGGTTTCAATCTGAACTTTGTGGATTAAGGATTGAAAACATATAGTTGTTATATAATCCACTACATAGGAATAATATTCCAAGTGGATTTAAGAGAACTAGGTGCTTTTCTTGATGGCCAGACAACATAGGTAAAAGTATGAGGTTAGGACATATTTTCTCTTGTAGTTATGATTGACTCGAAAATTTTTGTTATTGCATCAATCAATAAAGTGTGCTTTTAGAAAAGGATTTTAGAAGTAAGATAGAGATTAAAAAAAATTAAAAGAGAGATAGATAAAAGATTTATTTTAAATAAATTAGAGTTTAAATTTTTTTTATTTTAAAAATTTTACTTCTCAGGATATATATTCATACTTTTTGTTGCAAGAGAAACGAGAGTGTACAAAAATTGCCTCCTGCTAATAAGCATTTGATACGTATTGGTATAATGATTCTCTACCCTTTTTTCCCCTCAACAAACACTACAGTACTAAACAGTGTAATGACATTTTTTCCCAATAAAAATTAAAGCTTTTCGTTTTTAGCGATTATTCATTTAGGTAAATATTATATTTATGCACCTATTAGCAAGAGAGGATTATATCTTGTTTACTCAACTTAAATTTTATTTTTTTAAAATACTTCAATTCTTGGACTCAACCTTTTTACTTGTAGAATATATAAAATGAGTAATTTTTTCTCAATTTAAAAATGGATAACAAAATTAATTTTCATTTCTTCTTCTCAAATGGTGTTGGTCATATATAAAATATAAATAAAATTATTTCAATTAGAACATGACTAAACTAGTAGAGCAGTTAAGATCAGGCTCTGTTAACAAATTTTTGAAGTTGCACATGAACTCTCGAGAGTTTTTTAACCAGCTCATTTATACTTTGGCAACAATAATTTCACGTATGCTTTATATATAATAATGTTATTTGCGAGATATACAGATCACTTTGAGCAAAGAAAAAAATTGCATCCTATAATAAAGAAAAGAGACAATATTGAAATAAAAAAAATAGATAAGAGAACAAAATTAAAATTTCATGCAAATATTGCCACTAGGATAAACATATGTTTCATTGAAATTATCTTCATATTTATATTTTCTATTAATGATTATCTAGTAAGTAGTAATACATTTGATAAGTTAATTAATTTTATTATTAATTTAGATATGATTAGTAATTAAAATCACATTGGTAATTTTTTAAAACATTTAGGGCAAATTAACACACAAAATAAAACTTTACCACTGACAACAAAAATTTAGAGAAAATAAAAATCAACCTAACTTTAAAGCCAAAAAAAAAAATTTGTTTTGTCTTAATAATTAAGGGTTCACAGGTTGACTTAGTTCGAGTTGAGAGATTTTTTTTAATTTAACTCAATTAATATATGGTGGGTTAGATTTTATGAAATTTATCATAGAGCTTGCACTAACTCAACTTGTACTTGTACGATTTATTTGAGTTGGGTTGGCAGATTAAATTTTTAAAAATAAAAAATATATTTTTATCTAGTTTCTTCAAATGAAATAATTTCAAAATAATATATAAATCATAAATATAAAAAATAATGATATTTTTAATCTAAAAGTATTAAGATAAATTAATTTTAAAACCATATCATTTTTCTCATCTATAAATACTAAGATAAATTAATTTTAAAACTATATTATAATGTTTAATTTGTATATACTATTTTAAATTATAATTTTTTAAATTTGTTTTATCATTTATTTCAGTATGCAAAAAAAAAAAACTAATTGATTAAAGTTAATTAATAAGTCTAAAAAATTGAAAAAAAAACACTAAAAAATATACAATATAATAAATACTTCACATATATTTTTTTCAAAAGAACAATTTAATATTTCAAGTTGGGCGAATTGGTTCGGATTAAAAAATGTTCATTTTATTCAACCCACAATCTAAACTATTAATAGAGGTTGAAAAAAAAAAAAACTCAAACTAATCTGTTTGTATTAGTGACAAATTACTTAACGTATTTTTTTTTTTAAAAGTAACATTATTAGCTTGATATAGACAATTCGTGTTAAGCTCATTATAGATAGATTAGAAGCATTAGTCAAATTATTTTCTTTTATAAATAACTTCTTTTCATTTGTCCTTTAAAGATTTCATTCACTCTTGATTAATCTGTGATTTTTTTGTGTGTATTACGTCTATTTTTTTCAATAATTTATTAGAATATTTGTCAATTGAATAATCTTCAATCATTAAAAATTAAATGAATGATACGATATTTTGTTAATTGGAATTGGATTATTAAGATGAATTGAATTCAATGAGTTATATATTTGTGCTAAATGAATTTCCAATAAAAAAATACATATTAAACTTAATTTGTTATAAGTACATATAAATTAAGACTCATATTAATTAAAAAAATATAAGTCTTAATCTAATGAATTAGGGTTAGATTTAATAAAAAGGGTCAACAATCTTTCTTTACTCTCCACTCTAGAAAGATTCAGGAGACAAAAATGAGACATTGATGGAACTAACTTTTCTTGGAATGGTTTATTGCAAAATACCATTTTCTAAAATGGTTTTGGGTAAAATTGCCCAAAGAATACCTCTATTAATAATTATAAGACTAAAAAAGTTTATTACTAACTATTTAATAATAATAATTCAAAAATAAGTGGGTTATCCACGGTTTAGCGCGGTCTGAAACAAAACCCTAGTTCTGGGTTTAGCGTTCTTCAATTTTGCACTTTTGTCCATAATTCTCCATTTTCTTCTCTTTCTCTTTTTCTTTTCTCTGCAACTCGCATTAGCTTATTCTCCAACATGAGCTTCGCAGCTTACAAGATGATGCACTGCCCAACGGGCATCGAGAATTGTGCTTCAGGGTTCATCACGCATTCTCGTGCCGACTTTGTTCCCCGTATCCCTCCGATTCAGACCGATGACCTCGAATCGGAGTGGCCAACGAGGCGCGAGATTGGTCCCATTCCGAACCTCATTGTTACCGCGGCGAATGTTTTGGAAGTATACATTGTGAGGGTGCAAGAAGAAGGAAGCAGAGAGTCTAAGGGTCATGTAGAATCCAGGCGTGGCGGCCTCATGGATGGTCTTGCTGGGGCCTCGCTCGAGCTTGCTTGTCATTACAGGTTCGCCCCTTTTAGTTATAAGAGTAGATAAAGGCGCACACATTTAAATTCAGTTTACCCATGCTGGAATTTACAGCTAAAAGCGAATCTCTTGAATGAACTGATTCATTTGTGCTTCTACTTCTCTCCACTCCAGCTTGCATGGTAATGTTGAAACCATGGCAGTGTTGAGCATTGGAGGTGGTGATGCTTCTAGAAGGAGAGATTCTATCATCTTAACTTTTAAAGACGCGAAAATTTCAGTTCTAGAATATGATGATTCCATTCATGGACTTCGAATAAGGTGAGGGGGTATCTTAAATCGGCACTTGAATATATATACTGATATATACTTAAATTGCGTCATTGAAAGTGAAATTTTGGCTTTGTACTTCTGTGGACTGAGACTTCGAAACATCTTTAAGGAGAGATCAATTCTAGAAAAATATACTTTCGAATTCACTGTATAGCTGGATTAAGAGTGATTTTGTCCAATTTGTCTCTCTATGGGTGTGTGTGGGGTTTATTTTATTTTATATCATTTTATCTTTTTCATATTCTCTTCTTCTGCTTCAATATTAAATAGTTGGAGAAATTGTAGACGTCAAATGATAAGAATGGAAAACATTCTAATTGAATTTAATTAGATGGGATAAGCTGTATTTTGTGATTGAAACTTATAAATGGGGTCCTTTAAAAATTCCAAAGCCACTAGGAAATGTTTTTAGAACCAAATTACCCAGGGCCAACCTTCTGTCCCAACTAACCAAGTGATATCTTTTAGTCTCCTCACCCCTAGGCCACGAGAAATCCCATATAGTCTCTTGAGAGTATGGTGAACTCGACATGTAAATTTGACTTGTAAAGTTGGAGTTTATCTATGTCAATAAATAGTTATTAGAAATATATATCTCGATCATAATTAATAAAAATAAAAATAAAAATAAAATTCAAATAATATAAATTTAAATTGAATGCATATATAAATATTTATGCATTTATTAGATATTTAGTAATTTAAATTTACAATTTGTTTTATTTTTTGAGTTTGGACAATAGGATATTGTTGTTTCTCAACCAAATTTTTAATAGAGAAGACTTTAGTTTCTGGGATTCATTAGAAATAAAAATTCCCAAAATAAGTTTAATTCAGCTTTCTACGAGTTTACAACAAGTTTACCATGATTTCACCGAGTTTACGAGTTTACTTAGTTCATCATGAGTCTAAACATTTTTGAGTTTAACCATGAGTTAACCAGTTTTACATACATATACCTACACGTACATGTAAACTCTTACAAGTTTACAAGTTTTTTTTTTTTTGATAAAAAAGAAATTTATTAAATGAGAAGAGAAACAAGAGAAACAAGAAACAGGACAAGCTATCCTCTACAAAAAGAAACAAAAGAGTAGAAGAAAGAAAAACCAAGCAGCTAACATAATAAAGCCTTCCGATTCCTTTGGAGATCCATAAGGGAGACCCCTTTAAACAACCCTTTAAAAGAAACCCACAAAGAAGTCAAGCAAGTGATTCTATCCCAAAGAAGGTGGGGTGAGAGGAGTTTATCTTTAAAGACTCTAGCATTCCGCTCCATCCAAATACACCACAAAGTTGCTAGAATAGCACATTGCTAGAGTGTTTTATGCTCCTTATCCCTTCCAAAACCCACAAATTTAATAGCAAGAAAAGTGCCAAGATTAGTTAGACAAACCCAATTCTCTTTAAAGTAGCCAAACAACTTGTTCCATAAATATAAGAAAAGGTGGCAATTTGTCTCATAACTTTTAAGACACATCATACAAACATCCGAAGATAGAGCCTTGTTAGGATGTCTGGTTTGAAGCAAATCATTAGTGTTAATTCTATTAAGTATTTTTGTCCAAACAAAAGCCTTTACCTTAGAAGGAGCTTTAATTTTCGAAACATAATTAAACAAGAGGTTAGAGTCAAGATTCGGGCTTCGAGTAAAAAATTTTAAAAAGGAAGAACAAGAATAAGAGCCCAAGGGATCTAGATTCCAAATCCTTTTATTAGGTAGGTTCAAGCAACAAAATAACCTCATTAAGAAGTCTATCATTTAGGTTTCTTGAAAAATGGAAATTCCAAGAGTTTTGGTCACCTTGATGTGTTAATAACTTAGAGATTGGTGCATTATGAACACAAGATGAGGAATAAAGGCGAGGGAAAAGATTCAATAAAGAAGAATCACCCATCCAATCATCTTTCCAAAATCGAAAACGAGTTCCATCTCCAACACGAAAGAGAGCATTGAAGAAAAGGAATGATATACCTGAGAGATGAACTTCTAGGGGCTTGCATGGGTAGCACCATTTCCAGAGTTAGCATCCCACCCATTCTCTTGAATACCATATTTGCTCTTTAATACCCTGTGCCATAATGAGGCAGTCTCCAAAGGCAAACACCAATGCCATTTAGCCACTAGGGAGATATTTTTAGAGACCAAATTACCAAGATCCAGTCCTCCATCCTCCTTGGACCTACAACACACTTCCCAACTAACTAAATAATCTCTTTTGTTATCCCCAGACCCCAACCACAAGAAATCTTTCATAATGTTTTCAATCCTCTTTGCTATCCCAATTGGAATTTTAAACAAGGACAGATAATACAAAGGGATACTAGACAAAGATGCCTGGATTAAGGTTATCCTACCACCTAGGGAGAAATAAACCCCTTTCCAATTCTCTAACCTTTTTGAGACCCTTTTCATCACAGGATGCCAGAAGGACATAGCGCAAGGATTACCCCCCATAGGAACACCTAAATAGGTCAAAGGCCATTGAGAAACCCTGCAACCTACCATCTCTACTAAGTCTCCTACAAATCTATCTTCAACATTAATTCCAGCCAGGCCACATTTAGAAAGATTAATTCGTAGCCCAGATATTATTTCAAAGATTTGGAGCAACGAAAGAACATGCTGAAAATTCTCCTTATCATTAGGAAGGAAGAGGATAGTATCATCCATAAACTGTAAATGAGAAACTTCAATACCCTCAGTTCTAACTCTAAGACCTTTTACCACCCTTCTTTGTGAACCTCTAGACAACATACTACTGAAGACATCTACAACTATAGTAAAAAGAAAAGGAGAGAGAGGATCCTCTTGCCTAACACCTCAAAGACCCCTAAACCACTCCTTAGGCTCTCCATTAATAATAACAACAAAGGCAATAGAGGAAAGACAACCCTTTATCCAACTTCTCCATCTGTTCCCAAATTCTCCTACGAGTTTACAAGTTAACTTGCATGTTTAATGACAGTGACCCTATATGGATGTTCCTTTATCTGTGTGTTACATCTTAAAGCTAACAACTTGATTTGGTGGCCACTATCACTATGTATATGTGATGTATTCCTTATTTATCTTGTTGTTTGATAGGGTTTATGTATGTTTGTCTCTCAATAATTTTTAGTTGATTGTAAGGTATTCTTTGCTAGGTTGTGTATGTATGGTAACTGTCTTTTCTTTTTCTTAAGGGTGTTGCTCATCTGTGGATTGTAACTCTGTTTTTAGCTCTTTGCATTGTTTTGAGGGTTCGGAGTGGCTTCATTTGAAAAGAGGCAGAGAACAATTTGCAAGAGGCCCATTGGTAAAGGTTGATCCTCAAGGCAGGTGTGGCGGAGTTCTTGTCTATGATTTGCAAATGATTATACTTAAGGCTACTCAGGTCTATTTTCCTTTATAAAATGTCAATTTACAATCTTTCTAGTAAGCCGTGATTTCCTTCATAATTCATTTATTTACTTAATTTGATTTGCTTGTCATTCTCCGTGTGATAATTAATAAAGTTGAAGGACTCTCTGTTTCTAATGATGCCATGCCATCTGCTTTATTTCCCTTTTGGTTGCTAACATCTCTATTTTTATCTAGTGCAGTTGCTGATTTTTGCCTTCAATATTTCTTAATATACCTTAGAATCCAACGTATAAAGTGTTTTTCTTAATTTGCTGATCTGTACACAATATATAGGTGTTTGATAGGTAAAAATTAGAGTACAAACCTTCCTGTTTTTTAGGATGCCATAAAGCATCAAGATCCCTTGTATACAATTTAGGATATTTAAGCAAGCCTGTGAAGTTTATCTGTAAGTACTGTTGCAATCAGGGTACTTGAACATTCTATGTCTTTTTTTTTCCTTGTTAGCTACTTTGGATTCTTTGGTGATGACGTTTAGTATTTATGTAACTTAAATGGAGCTCATTTGGATTTTCCTGTTGAAACTTATCCTTAGTGTTTAAGAGAAATTGTGTAGGTATATACTAGTGGATCGATCTATATTCAGTTGACTTAGAAGCTATTAAAGATGAATATTCATGAGGACTTCTTTTTTTGGGTCATAATTTTTACATATTACTTTATAAGAATTTTGTGGCAATGTAAGGCTTTTGCAGCTATTTGGTGTATTTGGTTGGTCAGGAATGGATATGTCGTCAAATCTGTTTCCCTTACTACTAAGATGTTACAGAGCTATTAGGCTCATAGGATAGTTTCTATGGCTTCCTTTTGGTGTTTAGCTCATGGTCTATTCAAAGAGGTGTCTATGTTGGTTCTACAGAGTGTCTGGGATTGTTTTGTTCATGCTTTAATTTGATGTTTTGTTTTTAAAGCATAGTTCTTTCTCCTTAATTATGAGGATACCCAGTACTCCTACACTTCTCAATAAATCTTTTCTATAAAAAAAAAAGATTCATCATCAAAAAGATTATTTATTTCCCTTTTAAAATGTTAAGTTCCTGACTGAACTAATCTTCAGCTTATCTCTTTGATTTGTCAACTGTGGAAAATTTGCTGTTTGTTATAACTACCTAGTGTTTCATTCTGTAACTGAGTGAGCACTTATTGTGATTTCATTTTTTTCTTTTGGTGCATTTCCCCATGGGAAATTTTGTTTGTCAAGTATATACTGGGTTGTGTTCAATCTAATTTATTCACATTCTTTGAATTTTAGGCTGGAACAGGTTTAGTTGGAGAGGATGATGCCTTGGGTTCTGGAGGAGCAGTTGCTGCTCGTATTGAATCATCTTATATGATGAATCTACGAGATTTGGATATGAGGCATGTAAAAGATTTTACATATGTACATGGTGAGTGTGACAAAGTACCATTATTGTTATTTTTAAGCAGTTAGAAAACTGTAGCCCTTTTTGGCTGATGTAGCACAAGTGTCACTAAAGTGTGTACTTATAATGGTAACAATGAAATAGCTTTTGTTGTCTAGGAGACTGACTTTGGATTAAGTTTTTGATAATATGGAACCATGGCTGTTGGAAGTAATATATGAATGCTTTTTTTTTTTTTTTTTTCTGAAGTAGTTCTTGTAGTTATGTGGGTGCCAATTTTTCTTTCACAAGTTTAACTAATTATTATTATTATTATTACTTTTTGGACTTTGAAAATCATAAGTTCAATATGTGTGTGTGTGTTTTAAATCTATGGTTTATCATAACCAGAAAATCAGGATTTTATTTATAGTGCTAATGATTTTGCACATTCAATTGTGTTGTTTAATAGTAGAATATTGTTCTCTATAATCTATCTGCATGACATTTAATCCATTTGTACGCAGTTAAAATTTGGGCACAATTTTTTTCTTCTTTTTTAATCTTGTACTCATCTTTCTGTGAGAGAATTGTTAACAAAGTGCTCCCATCCCTTTGTCTTTTTTTAATCTAATCAGAAATGTTGTTTTTGAAGCAAAATCTGAATTAACTACCATTGTAATATAAGAGCAATATCAAAATATTGCAGATTCAGTTGCTTTATTCCATCTTTTCCCTCTGAAAACATATTCCTGTATGTAATTTTGTGTTAGTTTTGGCTTATGATACTTGAAATTTTGGTACTTAACTGGAAATAAAATCTGAATCCTGTTGTCCACCTAGGAAGATTTCATTCTAAAAGAATGACATGCAAAAATTTTTAACTTATAAATCATGAAAGGAATAAGCTGTTTTGACTTGTTTATTTTTATTCTTATTATTTATTGTCCACCTAAAAAGGCTTTCATTCTAAAGAAATGGCATGTAGTGTCTTTAAATTTTTAAACCTATACCAGAAGGGCAAAAACTGTCTCTCCTTTTTTTTTGGGTAGAAATTTAAAATTTATTATGGGATAAAATAAGTAAAACAGAAGAGTATAAGATATTCTCCTATGGAAATGACAGTGATAACCAAAGAGAAAAGAACAGAAGACTACCGAAAAATGAAGAATGATCAAGCATGCAATGCAACCATGTGGCCAATCTCTCTGTAGATCTGTGACACTCCCTTCAAAGAGGCTATGTGCAAACACCAAAGGGAATCCATAAAGCTATCTTGTCCACAACAACAGGGGAGATAGGGAGGCTCCCTTGAATATCTGAGCATTTCTCTAACCCAATGAAATAAACACTGCAAAATCTGCACACTGTTACCAAGTTGCAGCCTCATTATTCCTTCCAAACTCTTTAAACTCTGTCAAGATAAATTGGTCCAAGGTTCTAGGGTGCACCCAATGCACATCAAATATACCAAAGGAAAACAACTTATTGCACAGTAAACCAACTTCCCAATAATGTAAAAAAGATTAGCAATGGATTGAAATCAAAGTTATCAACTATCCATACATGTAAGACATATATCAGGAGATAATGCTGTTTTTGGTTAATTTATATGGCTAGGGTTTCTGAGAAATTGGGTTTCTAAGCTTAAAAATGTCTTACCTTATTTCCTCTAAAAGTTTTAAGTAGTGATTGACTGTTCCACTGTTAATTATGTTGCTTTGCAATTGACATTCAGTGGCCACTATTAAATAACAAGTTCTCCTTATTCCTTTATTTTACATTCCTTGAAAACTTCTGAAAGTCAGTATAATTATATAGGCTATATTGAACCTGTGATGGTGATCCTGCATGAAAGGGAGCTTACTTGGGCTGGACGTGTCTCATGGAAGCATCATACTTGCATGATATCTGCACTTAGTATCAGCACAACTTTGAAGCAGCATCCACTCATATGGTCAGCTGTTGTAAGTTTAATTTGTATAGAACTTCAACTTTGACTAATTTGTAGAATAGAGAATTGGTGGAAAATCAGATTTCTTCTTTCCTGGATAATCTAGTGATCTATCGAATGTCATGGATTATTATGAAATGTTTTCAACCTGGTATTGCATCAAGTTGTTTGACCCAATGTCTCGACTTGGGTCCATTCTTTTGAATAAAGATATGACTGCATCTTGAGAAATTTACAGATCACGGAATGGTAGAAATAGAAATGATGCAGTTGAAAGAGCCTGTCTTGCAGTCTAAATGCCAAGGAAATAGATGAGACTTTTGTTTCTGAACATTGAATTGAGATCCCTTTTACTTTTACAACCTTGAAAACCAATTTATGCAGGACAGAAACCCTAGAGAAATCAAACAAGTCTAATCTTGATGAAGGACAAAAAAAATTGAGATAATTAGTACTTGATAATTAGACAAAAAACAAGTCTAATCTTGATGAAGGACAAAAGTTGTTACTTTATATTTTTCAAATTACTCATGTACAACAAACAATTAGGAAAGAACTTTTAATATCTCATCAAGATGTGTTTTCTAGTTTTTCAATCTACATATTTTTTGGTCTTTTCACCTTTTTTCTAGTCATCTGTGCTGAAGCCATGTTCGGCTTGAATATGAGCCATATTTGGTGTGTGCCTAAGCTGGGCACAAGTCTGAGCCCAAAATAACAAAATTTTTGTTTGGACATGTTCTACATATGTCTTGGATTTTCCACTTTTTGTTTCACTAGCTTTGAACTTTGTAGTTGTAGACAACCTAGAGTAGTGTCCTTTAAATTTTAATCATGTTCTCTTTTTTGTTTGCCACTGATTGAATGATGAGATATCTTTGATAAGTGGTCAATCATTGCTAATTGGACAATGTTCAACTTTGAATGATGTCTCTTCTAGGATAATTTTCAATGCATTAAAATGATCATATATCATATCTCCTGAGTCCCTTGTTGTAGATCTTTACTTCCACTGAAACCATGAGATACTTCCATAGCATGAAACTGATCATATATCATGTCTCTTCTCGAATAAATTTTATTGCTTGAAATATTAATACTGTGTTTATATATATATATATATATATATATATATATATATATATTTTGGCCAGAATCTTCCCCATGATGCCTACAAGCTTCTTGCAGTGCCATCCCCGATAGGTGGTGTTCTTGTGTTTGGTGCTAATACTATTCATTATCATAGTCAGGTACTTGCATTGCTTTAGCTGAACTGTTGCAATAACATTTCAATTTGTATTAAAAAAATACTGTGCTCCTACATATAATAGTTTTTGGTTTAGAAAAGAGCTTGGCAATGATCTATTATTTTATGTATTGGCAATTTGGCATTATCTCATGTATGTTAATTAACT
The DNA here is from genome assembly GCA_031216115.1 of Senna siamea. Taxonomy (NCBI): domain Eukaryota; kingdom Viridiplantae; phylum Streptophyta; class Magnoliopsida; order Fabales; family Fabaceae; genus Senna; species Senna siamea. Next base: position 29,883,358 of record CM062354.1, on the reverse strand, counting down.
CATGACCTATTTTTGCAGTCTGCTTCATGTGCCTTGGCGTTGAATAGTTATGCTGTTTCACTTGATAGTAGGTAGTGATAATTCCTCTCTTCTCTTAGAAAGGAACATGGAACTTTACAATTTTGCTTATTTACTTGAGACATCTTTGTATGGAACCATGAATTTTAACAATTATATGACATAAACACTCTTTTTATGTAAGTTTGGTTTGCTTTTGTGGTGCACAAGGATTATCCTTTGCCATTGTATTTTTAATATTGAACCACATCAATTTGTATTAAAAAAAATGGAAAATTTGAACTGTATCTGTAAATATATTTGCATTTCATATTTTTATAATTACATATTTTTTGATTTGATTTGATTTTTATTTTTTATTTTGTTTTTTATACATTTGTTTTAGCTTCTGATACTGTCCTTTTCCTGCTCCTAATAATCTTTAACTTGTAGTAGCTGACTTTTTTCTGTTATTGTTGTAATGTTCCTAGTGCATAAATTATTTGTGCACTTTTAGCTGATCTAGGAATCTCCTTTTATTTTCAAATTTTATTAATTTCTAATTTTATTTCAGTCAAGAGATGCCAAGATCGAGTTTTAATGTGGAGCTTGATGCTGCCTATGCAACTTGGTTGTTGAGTGATGTGGCCTTGCTGTCAACAAAAACTGGTGAACTGCTGTTGCTTACTCTTGTTTATGATGGAAGGTAGGACATTCTTGTTCTTTTATAGCTCATCATTTCACATTCTTTTATTGCATGTAATATATTGATTTGAAAATGTTATTTTACTCATTGTTCTATGAACAGAACTAAACTGCAATTATGATAGAACCTCCTATACTTTATAGATGACATAAATCAACAACTTACTCTTTCTCTATTTTCAGGGTTGTCCAGAGACTTGATCTTTCCAAGTCAAAAGCTTCAGTTTTGTCATCTGTAAGTTGCAGAAGTGCAACATATTATGCTAATTCTGCTATAGTTTTGAATCTAATCTTAAAAGTTTGGTATTCAATTTCTGATTCAAATTTTTTTTGGGTGAATATCTGCTAATATTTTAGGGTATTACGACAATCGGGAATTCTCTGTTTTTTCTTGCCAGCCGATTAGGAGACAGTGTGCTGGTGCAATTTTCTTCAGGTTCAGGAATTTCAACACTGTCATCCAATCTAAAGGAAGAGGTGCACATTGGACATCTTCAACTTCCCTGCTACTTAGTATTAAAATTTTTCAACAAAAAGAAGTTTAATTTAGTATAATGCAGATCACCTATTCTAATTGAAGTTTGTTGGAAGTTCAGTATACTTGTTTCTTCATTCAATAACTATTTGAGCAAGTTCACTATTATCTTTTGTTAATTTGGTTCCCTCTTTCTCTAATGTCACTTATAAAATATTCTCCTATAATTTTCACAGGTAGGTGATATAGAGGGTGAGGCTCCTTCAGCAAAGCGACTGCGCAGATCACCTTCTGATGCTTTGCAAGATATGGTTAGTGGTGAGGAGCTCTCCTTGTTTGGATCTACCCCAAATAGAACAGAATCAGCACAGGTAGAGTTTCAGTTTGCATAAAGGAAAAGCCAGAGAAGAGATAAAGCAGTCATCTTTGATTTTGTTCATCATCACTTCTCTCGAAGAATTTATTTTGTTCATTCCTGAATTTTTTGTGTACAAACTTACTGAACTAGTCATATGGTGTCCGCAGAAAACCTTCTCATTTGCAGTGAGGGATTCGTTCGTTAATGTTGGTCCTTTGAAAGACTTCTCATATGGTTTAAGGATAAATGCTGATGCAAATGCAACTGGAATTGCTAAGCAAAGTAACTATGAGTTGGTCAGTCTTTTTTATTGCATATTACTCATACTTTGGCTCTGCATGCCATGGTTGATGAAGTTGAGATCCTATTTAGTTTCTCCTTGATATGTTACTTGAAGTAGTTTAATACAACTGCTATTCCCTGGTCTTGCTTAAACTGGATAACAAGGCAGGGAGAAAAAGAGTATTGCATACCTGATTCATATTTTTCAATATCTGTATAACATTCAGTTACTTTGACTTAAAGCCCAATGTTTCTATCATAGTTCTATACTATTCAATCCTTTTATTTTACAAGTCTTGAGCAACTATGTAGGTGTGCTGTTCTGGTCATGGAAAGAATGGTTCTCTCTGTGTTCTTCGGCAATCAGTTCGGCCAGAAATAATAACTGAGGTTTGTCCATGGCCTTTATGAAAAGAGTTTATATATATATAGAACTCTTAGTATTGATGCTTATTCTTATGAAATAACCATTTGAATACATCAATCATTTGATTGTGGTGTATCACTTTCACTTGTCTGGTTCATTTGTTGGACTATTCTACACTGAATGAATTAAGTTCTCTTATATACATCTTTATGAAAACTACGTGGAAAAGTGGTAAGAAACATTTCATTATGGTTTTTCATAACCTTTTCTGTTTGTGTGGTTCTACAAATTGTTAGGTTGAACTTCCTGGTTGCAAAGGAATTTGGACTGTTTATCATAAGAACACACGCTCTCATAATGCTGATTCTTCTAAGCTGGCTGATGATGATGATGATGAGTATCATGCATATCTTATCATAAGCTTGGAGGCTCGTACTATGGTAACTAATTTATTTTATATTATTTTTTGAAGATTCTTTTAAGAAGGATAAGCTATAATGTATATAAAACATGTTTAATGGGTGTTAATTTTAATGTTTTTTGGGAGTCAATGTCTGACGAAACTAGTTGAGGGTATGAAATTCAAGTATTCCACGAGTGTCTACTTTGTAGTTGAATATAAGATATCTTAGATGGCTGTCTCAAGCTAGCAAAGAACCTTGCTTGAGGAAATGGAGCAACTTCTCTCTTCTCTCGTTCTACTAATTCCCAGATTGGGAATGAAGATTAGGCTAACTTTTTGAAATGTTTGTTCATTGTTTGTAGTCTGTTATGCTTGGGGCTTCTTTCTTTGTGATGTTTGGGTCAGGCCATATTTTATTTTGTCATGGTTTTTGACCTTCTCCCCCATCCTAATTATTCATATCTTATTTCTTGATATATTTCTTCCTAAAAAAGTGCAAGTATGATGGGGATGGGAATAGTATGGGATGTCTCTAGGGTAGTATGGGCTACCTAAGTCCCACATCGAGTAGAATGAGATGTTCGATAGAATATTTAAGTGATTTGGTTCTTCCCCTTCAATAGTTAGCTTTTGAGAGAGGGTTCCCCAAGTCACTTGGGGTCTATCATTTGGTATCAGAGCCTGGTTTGCTGATGGCCCGGAGAGGGTTACTTGCAAAGGTTTTTGATCGGTGAGGCTGATTACAGTAAAGTGAAGCAACGCAAAGTGAAGTGTCGCAGAGTATAGCCATTAGGATGTTGGCTCTTCAGAGGCGGTGCTATGATGGGGATGGAGATAGTATGGAATGTCCTTAGGGTAGTATGGGCTATCCAAGTCTCACTTCAAATAAAATGGGATGCTCAATGGGGTACTTAAGTGGTTTGGTTCTTCCCCTTCAATAGCTAGCTTTTGAGGGAGGGTTCCCCAAGACACTTGGGTTCCATTAGTCTTCTTGGAGTAAAGCTTACAAAGGGAAAATTTATGTTGTTTAGGATGCCGCTACATGGTCTCATCTGGCCTGTTTAGAGTGAAATATTGGTGTATTTTCTAGTTTTCAAAGGATCTATGGATGCTCTAAAGTGTTTTTTTTTTTTTTTTTGGAAAAGTTGGCTAGCTCGAATTTCTTCTTAGCTGGATTTTTGCACAGAATGTTTACATTTAGGTTACATTTACTATCAGATTTCATTTGTTTTCTATTTTCTTATGGCAGTTCCCTTCTTTATAAATTTTCTGCTAGCTTGAGTTGTGCTGTCTGTCACTATCACTTGAAGGAGATTTCTGACACAACATATTTTAGATGGACAATTGTGGTAATACATTTTTGTTTCTTTACAATGACTGTTGCTATTTTATCATTATTATTAGGTACTGGAAACAGCTGATCTTCTGAGTGAGGTTACTGAAAGTGTGGACTATTATGTTCAAGGAAAAACACTTGCTGCGGGGAACTTATTTGGAAGGTGGGTTTTCATCTGTTTCTGGTTAATGAATTTTCTGTATACATGGAATTTATTTTGAAAATGGATCATTACCTAAGCTCTAGGCTTCCTTTTTTCTTATTCTGTTTATGAATATATATATCATCCTCTATGGATTTATCCATTTCTTGTTACTTATTGAATTTTCTATAGGCATGTACTGACATTACTTGATTGCAAAACAGGATGTTAAATTTATATTCTGTACATGTTGGTTTCTGATTTTTTATTTTGATACATCCCATGTGTCATATTTGAACCAATGAATTTTGTTCTTTTAGCATTCCTTATTAATGTGGTCTTATGAAGATTATTGTGATATAACTAATGTAATCCTGGTTCTGAAGCTAGGCGTCGAGTAATTCAAGTCTACGAACGTGGTGCTCGCATTCTAGATGGCTCTTTTATGACTCAAGATGTAAGCTTTGGAGCTTCAAACTCTGAATCTAGTTCTGGATCTGAGAGTGCTGTTGTGCTGTCTGTCTCTATAGCTGATCCATTTGTCTTACTCCGAATGAGTGATGGAAGTATTCGACTTTTGGTTGGAGGTAAATTCTTGGTTAGTTGTTTTTTCCTGAGTTATTATACTTTCACATTTATTTGCATGTTTTCTCTCATAATCATTTTATTCATGCTGATTACTTTTTGTTAGTAATATTGTTTTGTATCACATTTTTTCATAATATTTTTTGAACTCTTACCATTTACCAATGATGAGAACATAGGACAAGCATCTATACATGATGGGTGGTGTGGGGCTTCATTTTCTTATGTCTTGTTTTTGTCTCGCTCTATATTTAAACTCAGATCCTACTACCTGCACTGTTTCTGTCACTACTCCTCCTTCATTTGAGAGTTCAAAAAGATCAGTATCTGCATGTACCCTTTACCATGATAAAGGACCTGAACCATGGCTGAGGAAGACAAGTACTGATGCATGGCTTTCTACTGGTGTTGGTGAGGCAATTGATGGCACTGACGGTTCAGCTCAAGATCATGGGGATATTTATTGTGTTGTTTGTTATGAAAATGGTGCCCTTGAAATATTTGATGTGCCCAATTTCAGTTGTGTCTTTTCTGTGGAAAAATTTATGTCTGGAAAGAGTCACCTTTTTGATACTCTCATGAAGGAGGTGGCAAAAGATTCTCAACAAGTAGATGGAGGTTCTGAGGAAGTGGCCAATCAAGGCAGGAAGGAAAATATACAGAATATGAAGGTTGTAGAGTTGGCCATGCAGAGATGGTCAGGGCAGTATAGCAGTCCATTTCTTTTTGGAATTTTGAGTGATGGAACAATACTTTGTTACCATGCTTACCTTTATGAAAGTTCAGATGGTGCTTCCAAAGTTGAGGATTTAGCATCTGCACAGGGATCTGTGGGCCTTAACAGCACTAGTGCTTCTAGGCTTAGAAATTTGAGATTTGTTCGTGTCCCCTTAGACATATATGCCAGGGAGGAGACATCAAGTGGATCCCCTTGTCAGAGAATTACTATTTTCAAGAATATAGGTGGTTATCAAGGATTTTTTCTGTCGGGGTCAAGACCTGCTTGGATTATGGTGTTGAGAGAACGGCTTCGTGTTCATCCACAGGTGAGAACTAATCCATCAATATGCAGTAATGGATATTCAGCCTGATTGTGATATACTGGCCTTCTATGCATGTTTTTGGTTCGTTCCTATTAACAGCATTTTCGATTAATTTCAAATTTTTCAATATGCATAATATGTTACATATAGAACTTGCACAAAACAATTGCAATAAATTGGATGCTTATTAAACATTATATGTTTAGAAAATGCGTGGTTTGAAGTTTAACAGTGGTAGTAGCCAGAAGTTTTAGTCACTAAAAACTGTCAAGACATGGACATTTTGGGACTGTCTAAAATGGAAAGGAAGTACATAAATTGGGATGGAGGAAGTAGGATTCAATGCGAGAATCTAAGATAATCTGCCTTTGTTTTGAATCTGTTGTGAGCCTGATATTCTTGTTGTTGCAATGAATAACAGTGATCTGTTTCTTTGTGTTATTTCTTACCTGTTTATTTGAGGTGTGGCTGTACTGTATATAGGCTTTTATATTGACGTTAATGCCCATTATGAATGCCGTTTATGTACAAATCTGAATATGCTGTTGATTGAACTAGCGACCATGTTTCAGCCTTCATCTTTCTGGATGATCATGTTGTTGGTAATAATTTTCACATATTAGTTTACAAATTATCTCACTAATTTTTTCTGTGTCAGCTGTGTGATGGATCTATTGTTGCTTTTACTGTCCTTCACAATGTGAACTGCAATCATGGTCTCATATATGTTACATCACAGGTACAGGCTAATTCTGCTCTTTTATCCATAATTTATTATTAACTAGATCTATAACTGAGGCTGACTTCTATGGTCATAATATCTTCTTTCTAGGGTGTTTTAAAGATTTGCCAGCTGCCTTCTGGTTCAAGCTACGATAATTACTGGCCTGTACAGAAAGTAGGGAAATTTCCTGACGTTTATGTGCATGTTCATATTAGAATTTAATTTTATACCAGCTTGGATTTGAGTCATTTTCCTTCCCTAACCTTTGATATTATCCTTAGATTCCGCTAAAAGCCACTCCACATCAAGTAACCTACTTTGCAGAGAAGAATTTGTATCCACTTATTGTCTCTGTTCCTGTGAGTATACATTGGCTATTTTTAGGTTTTCTTTTTGCTTATAATATATAAGTAAAACATTGATAATAGCCTCATACGTTTATCTTTCTGGCATGATTAATGAAGTCTGGCTTTTATTTAACAATAATGATTACCTCTAGTTTGTAGTAAGTAATACAAAATCTTTCTTTATTCAAGCATTTAAAAACACATGCAAATGCTCTACATTTTGAGTTATTTTCCATTTTCAGACTAAGAATCCTACATTATTAAGTAGTTGCAGCCTCAAAGTTTCCCCATTAGCTTCTGTCTTGATTAGTATATTTTACCCTTCTTTGGTCATTGTTCATGTGCTCTTATTTCTCTTTTGTTCATATATCCCATAATATATAAAAAAGGAATATAACTTTTGGACATACTTCTGAAGTAATCTCTATAATTGTTAATGAATATTTTTTGTATTGCTCAATCGTTGGCTTACAAATATGGACAATGAATTTATACATCATTCCCTATTCTAATTTTGGAAAATTTAATAAAATATAATAATTACATATTCACCCTAATAAAAGTTTCCTATAATCACGCTATCAGAATAAAAGCCCAATTAGGCCCAATAAAGCTAGTCAATACTCGCTCAAGTTGGTGTAAAAATGTCACACATGCTCAACTTGCACACGAGCGTGTGAAACATTTGTTTGCTGAGACTTTTGGTAAATACATCAGCAAGCTGCTTTTTTGACGTCACATAAACTAGGCTTAGTATTTCACTAGTAACCTTCTCTTTGATAAAGTGTTTGTCAATTTCATTGTGTTTTGTTCAATTATGTTGAACTGGATTATGAGCTATACTAATCTCCTTTTCCAGTAGCCTCAGTTCTTTTAATAGTTTTTGTACCCACAGAAGTTCACAAACTCCTTGTGCCATAGCTCTATATTTAGCTTCTGTCCTAGATCTAGCAACAACACTTTGCTTTTTACTTCTCCAAGTAACCAAGTTTCCTCCTACAAGGGTATAGGATCCGAATGTAGATCTTCTATCATCTAGTGATTTGGCCCAATCTGCATCTGGAAAAGCTTCTATTTGGAGGTGACCATGTTTGGAGAAAAGCAATCCTTTCCCTGGACTAGACTTTAGGTACCATAAGGTGCAAAAGACATCTTGCATATGGGATTCTCGAGGATCATGCATGAATTGACTTACTAAACTAATCGCGTAAGCTATGTTTGGTTTTGTGTGAGAGAGGTAAATAAGTTTCCTGATCAACCTCTGATATCTCTCTTTATCAACTGACTTCCCAACCCCTGATTATAGTTTATGATTACTCTCAATAGGGGATTCTGTCGGTTTGCACCCTGACATGCCAGTCTATTCTAAAAGATCTAGAATGTACTTTCTTTGAGAAATGAAAATTCCTCTCTCTGATTTAGCAACCTCAATTCCCAAGAAGTATTGTAGTTTACTGAGATCTTTGATCTCAACTTTTTGTGCGAATAGCTTCTTCAACCGCGATATCTCGTATTTATCATTTTCAATCATTACTATATCATCAACATAGACTATGAGAAGAGTGAGTTTGCCCTTTTAATGTCTTATGGAGAGGGTATGGTTAGTATTGGTTTGTTGATAGCTAAAGGAAACCATGGCATTACTGAATTTGTCAAATCATGCTCTCGGGGACTGTTTTAGTCAATGTAGAGCCTTCTTTAGTTTACACACCTTTCCTTCACTTTGTTCATTATCAAACCCAGGTAGGATCTCCATATACACTTCCTCTTCCAAGTCTCCATGAAGAAATGCATTCTTCACATCAAATTGGTGCACGTCCCAATCGAGATTAGCTGCACAAGATAACAAAATTCTAATGGAGTTCATTTTTGCAACAGGAGCAAAGGTCTCTTGATAGTCCACTCCATAAATTTGTGTGAACCCTTTGGCCATCAATCTAGCTTTGAACCGTTCTATCGAACCATCAGCTTTATGTTTCATAGTGAAGACCCATTTGCAACCCACCAATTTCTTATCTAGTGGAGGAGGGACCAAGTCCCAAGTTTCATTTTTGGACAAGACCTTCATCTCTTCAATCATCGCTTGCTTCCACTTGGAATCAGTAATAGCTTCCTTCCAATTCTGCGAAATAGACACAGAGGAAATAGACAAAGCAAAGGCTCTATATGATGGAGATAGGGAGTCATAAGAAACAGTTAGACATAGATGTTTGGTACAAGACCTGACTCCTTTTTTGTGAGCAATAGATAGATCTAGTTCATTAGGGAATATAGATAACTCACTAGTGGAGGAAGATTCAGAGGATTTGGTAGATTGCATGATGGCTTCTTCAGCTCTGTATGCTCAGTTCTTCCTTGCGTATGTTAAGAATTTAGGTCTGTCCAATCTCTCCAACCTCCCAACAGTCTTTCCTTGATTAGTCTCCCCCTGAACTACATTCTCCCTTATGTCTTTTAGATCAAGGAGCGCCACCTCTTCTACTTTATTAACCTCCCCTGAAGAGGTGATAAGGGTTCGCTAAAAGAAGGTTCAATTTTCTGAAAGGTAACATCCATACTGACAAAGGTTTTTTTGGAGGGAGGATAATAACATTTGTAACCTTTCTGAGTAGGGGAATACCCTATGAAGACACATTTAAGGGTTATAGGATCAAGTTTTTCAGTATTCTTGTTATGAACAAAACAAACACAACCAAACACTTTGGGTGGAATAACATAGTTTCTTTTACCTCTTAAAACTTCAAGAGGACTTTGAAAATCAAGCATTTTTAGAGGCATGCAGTTTATAAGGTATGCAGCAGCTAAAACAACATCCTCCCAATAAGGCTTGGGTAAGTGCGTGATGAATGTAAGGGACTGGGCCACTTCTAGTAGGTGTCTGTGTTTCCTTTCAGTCACTTCATTCTGGGCATTGGTATAAGGACAACTGGTTTGATGGATAATTCTATAATTTTCCTAGTGAGTCTCAAAGTGTTTATTCATGTACTTAGTGCCATTATTAGTTATCAAAATTTTTTATCATAGTATTAAATTGAGTACAGACCATCTTATGGAAGGACTAAAAGCAAGAAAAAACTTCAGTTTTTGCCTTTAAGAAATAAACCCAAGTGGTGCGAGTACAACAATTAATAAAGGTAACAAACCATCAACACCCAGATAATGAAACAGTTTGAGTAAGACCCCAGACATCAAAGTGAATAGTCATAAAAAGAATCAAACTTTTATTATTACTCAAAGGAAAAGAGTTTCTAGTGTGCTTGGCAAATTCATAAGCATCACAAAATAAGGTTTCAACATTAAGGTTTGAAAATAAATTGAGAAAAAGTTTCTTTAAAACAAAAAAATGGATGTCCTAACCGTCTATGCCACTGGATTATTTCTTGATTGACATTCTTATTAACCCCAAGAAAGGCCTGTCTTGAGTCTCGAACACCATCTATCACGTAGAAGCGATCACGCAACCTACCACTGCCAATCTTCCTCCCTGTGTGAAGGTTCTGAAAGACACAATGATCAGGAAAGAATACAATTTTACAGTTTAGATCTTTGGTGATGGAATTGACGGATAAAAGATTAACAGGAAACTCAGGTACATGAAGCACAGATCAAGTGGAATATCAGGTGTACAAACCATAGAACTTGTCCCACAAATAAAAGATACAGACCCATTGGCTATTCGGACATTCTCCCCTTTAGGACATGAAGAGTAGTTGGACAAGCCTTTAAAAGAGCTGGTCATATATCTATTTGCACTAGAATCAACAATCCAAGAGGGATAATGAGCAATAAAAGCCATACCTGAGTACACATAATTAGAAGCGCCAACTATAGAGGAGTCAAGCTTGGTTAAGAGACGACGGAGGTACTGAATTTCATCAAAAGAGAGAGAGGCTCTAGAATTTGCATCTGTGGGTGGTTCAACAGCATCAACCATATTCACCTAGCCTTTGGATGAAGTGACTTGTTTATCTCCACAACCTCAAGTCGGCCGACCATGTATCTTCCAACAAGTCTCCTTGTTATGCCTTAGCTTATCATAGTAATTATACTGCAAGTGATCTTTATCAGAGGTGGTGGCCTTGGGTTTCTCATGGGAGACGGTCAAACCGGACTTCTCAATCGATGCTGATAAAGCATGACACCACATCGACTTTCTTCTTGTATGACATAGGAGAAAGCATCCTCAATAGAAGGGAGAGAAAATTTTCCCAAAATCTAAACCTGGAGCTGATCATATTCTGGATTCAAACTAGCTAAAAAATCATAAACCCTTTCTTTTGAAATCAACTGGTGAAACAAAACTACATCCTCAGTACATTTGGCGTGGAAATCTTGATAGTAATCTAACTCTTGCCATAACCCACTCAATTCAGAATAATAGTCAATTGCAGTCAACTCTCCTTGTTTAGTGGCATGGATCTTTGTCTTGATCTCGAACACCTGGGCATCATTCCCTTCGCAAGAATAAGTACGTTTGGTTGAAGTCCAAATTTTCTTATCAGTATCAAGTAACAACTACTGCTTTGAAATCCAGGGATACATAGTATTTATCAACCATGTCATAACAAGGGAATTTTCATAGTCCCATTAAGCATAGGTATCATCAGAAATAATGGGAGGTTTTGTATCTCCAGTAATATAGCCAAGTAATTTTCAAGATTTGATGTATAACAAACATGCCCTTGACCCAGCGAGATAAGTACCAGCTCCATCCAACTTAATAGTGCAGATATGGGCAAGTGAAGTATTTTCTACTACCTTGGTGTTCCCCATAATAAGGAATCAACACCGAAAAAAAGGCAGAAGGAGAAAAGAGGCCAAAAAACCAAAGAGAACAACCCAAAAATAAAGCAAACTAGATAAGTCCAAATCAGTGGCTGGTGCGTGGTGGCGTATGCGACGGTGGAATGCGACCGGATTTGGTGGGTTTTGTTGGTGGGGCGATGAGCTTTCCAAATATGACGACTGTGAGGCAAACAGCAGTGCGAAATGGACGAGATCAAAGAAAAATGCAGAACGGTTCAGAATTGCTTGTGCGGTACTTGGGGAGGCTACCAGCGACTGGAATTCGGGCGGTGGCAGATCAGACGGTGGGCGGCTGTTCTGGTTGGGCAATGACAATAAGGGAGGGAGGAAATTTGACCTCCAAGATGTGGATAGTGAGGAGAGGAGGAGACTCAACTCTCTTCAGGTATACACAGGAACCCTAGTGTTGCGAAAGGAGAAAAAATACTCACTTTAGGGCAATGCGAGCTTTGATACCATAAAGATTTTTAAATGACTAAATATTTTTTGTATTGCTCAATCATTGGTTTACAAATATGGATAATGAAATTATACACCATTCCTTATTCTAATTTTGGAAAAGTTAATAAAATATAATAATTATATATTCACCCTAATAAAAGTTTCTTATAATCACGCTATCAGAATAAAAGCCCATTAGGCCCAATAAAGCTAGTCAACATATCCCATAATATATAAAAAGGAATATAACTTTTGGACATACTTCTGAAGTAATCTCTATAATTGTTAATGAAATTTTAATGCATTGTTTAAGTGGTTTAAATATCTGCTTCAGTGTTGCTTGCCAATAGATCACTTGAATACGTATTTGATGGAAAAATGCTGGTTATTTATATTATTTTCTTGGCATGGAGCTGAAAGGTTTTTCCCCTAGTCCACTGGATGACATACATATTTTGTTTGTTGCTGGTATAATTTAGATGGAACAAATTGATTCCTTGTTCTTCTTTTCCTTTGATTCCTTTTTACCTAAAGTTTTCTATTCAAGCAGTAATGTAATTTTATTCTTTCTTATCAGGTTCTTAAGCCACTAAATCAAGTTGTTTCATCTCTGGGTGATCAAGAGGTCAACCAACAGACTGAAAATCAAAATTTGAACTCTGATGAGCAAAACCGCTTTTACACTATTGATGAATTTGAGGTTCGTATTATGGAGCCAGAAAAATCTGGTGGACCTTGGCAAACAAAGGCAATGATACCTATGCAAAGTTCAGAAAATGCCCTGACTGTGAGAATGGTTACACTGTTGGTAAGTAGTCTTTAATTAGTTTTCAAAGCCAGCTGCATGCTGAATTGTATATAGTTAGCCACTTGATTTTATTCTCTCTCTGTTTATAAAATCTTATTGCTTAATTCTCCATTGCAGAATACAGACACAAAAGAGAATGAAACACTCTTAGCTATTGGCACTGCTTATGTGCAAGGAGAGGATGTTGCTGCAAGAGGGCGCATCCTTCTGTTTTCTTTGGGGAAAAACACTGATAATAGTCAACCTCTGGTATATATGGAACTGCTTTCTTTCAGAAACTGACCAGATATTTAATGTCCTTAATTCTAATTCAGAGTGATGTCTTCCTTTGGACATTATTAAACCTTCATCTTCTTTACAGGTTTCAGAGGTCTACTCTAAAGAACTGAAAGGTGCTATATCTGCCTTGGCATCGCTTCAAGGCCATCTATTAATAGCTTCTGGTCCAAAAATTATTCTGCACAAGTGGACTGGTACTGAGTTGAATGGTATTGCATTTTTTGATGCTCCACCACTACATGTTGTGAGCTTAAATATTGTAAGTGATATTTCCTCAAATCTTTTATTATTGTTTGCATCTATCTTCTATCTGCCTGAGTTTGTCTTGAATTAATTTTCAGTAATGTCTTAGAAATGTTTCATCTACTAATAATCTAACTATAGAAATAAGCAAAGACAGAATACTTTGGCGTTGTTTGATCCAGATAGCCGACTCCACTTAATGGGAAAAGACTTTGTTTGCTGTCGTTGTCTTTGAAATGTTTCATTTTCATGCTTCCAATTATTTGACTTATTTTCAAGCAATACCTCTGGATTCTAAATATCACAAAATTTACCACTTAGAAAAGGAAGATCTACAACTGAGAAATCCAGATAACCTGTAACAATAGGGAAGCTCAGACTTTTGTTTCAATGTGTGGTGTTCATGGTTGTCTCATGTATTTGGTTGGAGTGGAATGCTTGTATGCATCACTTTGCCCCTACATATTTTATGGGGTAGGGATGTGTTTATGGCTTCTATGTTGCGTTCTGCTCATGGTTGTTTAAGCGGAACTTCCCTTGCTGATATGCAGATTGGACAGCATTATTGCATACTTGAGCCATTTTGGCTCTCTGGTTTTAGTCTGTTTGGGATGATAACATATCCTGCCCCCCTTAGCTGTTATTCTCTTTTCTCTCTAATAAAATTTGTTCTATAAAAAGAAAATCAAATGCATATTGTTGTCTCTTGCTCTCTTTTATTTAATTCCTAACCTTTTTACAGGTCAAAAACTTCATACTTATTGGTGACATACATAAAAGCATTTACTTTCTAAGTTGGAAAGAACAGGGTGCTCAACTTAGCTTATTAGCCAAGGACTTTGGTTCTCTTGATTGTTTTGCGACAGAGTTTTTGATTGATGGAAGTACTTTGAGTCTCATGGTTTCAGATGACCAAAAGAACATTCAGGTTTGTTTTAAGATCATGTGGCAATATCTTGTTTCCATTTAGTTGTTGTGATCTATACTTTCATATAAAAATAATTCATAAAAGTTTGTAAATTTTGAAGATTATCTTTTCAAATATAAAAATGTATGATATCATGATATGACATGCATTTTTATTTTGCAAATGTTGTTTAAGATTTATTTGTTGGCACTGGTGAAAGATTTATTGGATGAGTGGTTACAAGATAGGATTAGAAATGATTGTATTAGAGAGAAAGTTGGGGTAGTACCTATCATAGAAAAGTTGGTTGAAATGCGTCTTACGTGGTTTGGTTATGTACAAAGAAGGCCATTAGAGGCCTCTGTACAAAGTGTAGATCAAATGAAAGATAGTCCAATAACTAGAAATAGAGGAAGATCAAAGAAAACAATAAGAGAAATTGTTAGAATGAATTTAACTATCAACAACCTAACTATAGAAATGAGGGAAGATAGAACATGTTAGTGTTGTATGATCTATGTAGCCAATTCCAACTAGTGGGAAAAGGCATTGTTTATTGTAGTGAAAGATTTGGCTTTGAAATACATGGCTTGATCAAATATTAGTATCCTTCATGATGTCTTTTATTTTGCAATGTTGAAGATTAAATTTTGAACGGCTCTCTTTCATGGTTGGCATGTTATAGTTATGGAAAAGAATAGGAAAGAGAACGAGGACAAACTTCTTTTGTAATTAGTGAAAAATGAATGTAATCCAGTAGACTGAAGAATATGTGATGCAACATCTTGCATTGATTTAGCTACTTGAATTTCTGAGTAGTGCATTCTGGAGCTGTTACTAGTAGATCATGATGTCTTCTTTACCAGACTTTTTTCTTTGGTCTTTGATTTTGATAGAGCCCAGAGTGTAACAGCTAGAACAACACAGGAATTCACTGAATAATACTAATATATTCTTTGATGGGCCCTGCTATATACTAGAAAATATAAGCAAAGGTAAAAGGAAGAAATATTGTGAGGTACAAGATTGGAAATGAGTAGAAAAGCTAAGGGACACGTGTAGGCTCTTGAGACTAGAAGGAGTTGGTTAGGCAATTCTCAATAAAGAGTAAAGGAAGAGAGAGCCAAAAGGGAGGAAAATTTGGAAGGGACTTGGGAGAGTGCTAGCCTCTTGAAAGCTAGCTTTGTCATTTTATTTTTCCTTGTTTTCCTACTATTTTGGTGCTGCTGTATTTTCTGTTTTCCTGGTGTGTTTGTACTGCTATTTTCTGTTTTCCAGTGCTAGTTGCTGCTGTTCTATGGTGTATTTTTCCTCTATTGAGGTTTCCGTAGTACTATATCAGTATTATTTAGTCATCTAGACATGTTCCTATCATTCTTCCTTAAGGCTAATAGCTCTACCTTAAGGGAATGCAAAACATAGACAGATAATAACACTCACACCAGAAAATGACACACTCACAGAATAAAACACAGAAACCACGTAAAGAAGAAGATAAGGCACTAGCTTTCAAGAGGCTAGTTCTCTTCCAGAACTTCCTACAGAACTTTTCATGCCCTCCTCCCTTTCACCAGCCACCAAATACCTTTTGCCCAACCCCCTTTGGCCCCACCAGCACGCACACATTCCTGCACAATTAGTTAGGGACATTCTCTCTTCTGCCACCTCATTCCCTTTAATCCTTCTAGAATAAACCTTTACCGTGGCTGTGGTTTCCCCTTTTTCATTTCTTCCCTTTCTCTTGTGGTATTTGTGAACTTGGGGTTTATCAGATTTTTAAAATTTTAATAATCTTCAGCACTTTTCCTCCATTGTGAAGTATATTAGTTAGTGTATTCTGTCAGAATTTTTCCTGTTGTAAAAATATTTCTTCCAAAAGTTCTTTGTTTGTGGTCTATTTGTTTCTGTGACTTGCAAGTGAAAACCAGAAGATTGTAGTCTGAAGTCAAGTTATCATTGGCCAGTATGTATATTTTAGCCTCGCCTTAATACATAAATATACCATTTATACTTCCTGGAAGCAGATTTTTTACTATGCACCAAAGATGTCTGAGAGCTGGAAGGGACAGAAGCTTCTTTCAAGGGCTGAATTTCATGTTGGTGCCCACGTGACTAAATTCTTGCGGTTGCAGATGCTGTCCACCACCTCTTCTGATCAGACTGGTTCGGGTCCAGGCTCAGATAAAACCAATCGTTTTGCTTTATTATTTGGCACCCTGGACGGCAGTATTGGTTGCATTGCACCTCTTGATGAAATCACATTCCGTAGGCTGCAATCTTTACAGAGAAAACTTGTTGATGCTGTACCACATGTTGCTGGCTTAAATCCAAGAGCTTTCAGACAGTTCCGCTCCAATGGAAAGGCTCATCGGCCTGGCCCAGACAGTATAGTTGACTGTGAACTGCTATGCCAGTGAGTTCTCTAAGCTTTTGAGAGAAATAATATCAAACTTTGTTAGTCGCACTCACTACACAAAAAATGGATTAACATCCTACTATATCAAAATTTGTTGAATGAGCTTTTGCAATAAGAAACCATTGGGCATGTAACTTGAATAACTTTTCATGAAACCTGCACACTTACAAATAGAAATATAATTACTAGAATTTAACACCAACAGATAGCACTTCACGAGATTCTATGTAATTTTCTTCAGTGAGAATTATTGCCTGACAAGTTAAAACAAAAAAACTTGCCTGAGGAAATTATAGATACATTCCCTGTTTCAGATATTTACACTTGTTTCTTTCATTTGTATGTCAGTTCCTATTTTTGAATTTGGTCCACTATTTTGCAGTTATGAAATGCTTCCATTGGAGGAACAGCTTGAAATTGCTCACCAGGTTGGCACAACTCGATCACAAATTCTCTCGAATCTAATTGACCTGTCTCTTGGAACAAGCTTCTTGTGAACGCAGTCAAATGTTGTACATCAGGGAACAGTGCCGCCCACTTTTTATCTTGTTCTTGGCAATTGTATGTCATGTCTCTAATTTTGATCCAATCTTATTGAAGGCTTGAATGAATCATTAGAGTAGCCAAACTATCTAACCTACCTTGCAAGTGTTAGATGCAGGCAATCTTTGGGTAGTGATAACCAGTATTACTTTCATTGGGAAGTTTTAAACTGTATGTTGAAGATCAAACTATCTAGTTACTTTTCTTGTCCTGCATGATCCTGGGGTATCTGAGTCATCAACTCGTGCTCTTCTAGAGCTGGGAGCACGGACCTATTTATGGCCATTCCGTCAAGGTTTGCGCTTAGTTCACCCGAAGCAAGAAATCAAAACACTGAATCACAAGAGGCTCAAATATCCTTTTGTATATTTTATATTAAATAATTGTAACATCATGTAGCCTTGTTATCCATTTTCCAAATATTGTAATTTACTCACTAATGGCATTTTAGATGTTAAGTTTGCAATTTTATGTGGGACTGAAAATTGAATGTGTTAAATATCATTTACTTGTAATTCTGCCTGGCACAATGTCCTGCATTTGTGTCAAGAACTTAGTTATACATGGAACACTCTGTAACCCTGCATTTTGATCTTGAGGAGTAAGTCTACCTACTCATCATATACAAACATCAATTTACACTTGTTCAGGTGCCAGAATTTCATGCTTCTTGCCGCACCAAGTAATGGATGCCATCTGTAAATGTGTAAATTGAAGTATAACATGACTAAAATTCTTTGGTGCATCCTGTGTACAAAAAAGTAGGTATACAAATCTAGTGAGATAGACATGTAGATATTTTTGGATTTTTGGTACATGAGAAAAAGGTTTCTAAGCACGCTTGCTCATAAGATGGGTTACAAGGAAGTAATGAAAATCCAGTGAAGTGGATATGTCAGGTAATGGGATCCATTAAAAATTTATTTTTAACTAGTTTTATTGGTTTTTTATACTTTGGAACAAAGAGTATGCAAGATTTGCATATGCTCTAGATGTATTTATATAGCATTCATGTAAGGATTATTTTTGTGAAGTTCTACCACATTGAAAATTTCTATTGCTATTTTTAATTTCTCATAAGAACTTATTAGTGTGTATAATAATTGAAGAACTGTATATGGTTTTATTGAAGAGATAGAATTCTCTTTAAAATTATCCAGTTGTCAAATCAAATGATTTGGAATTCTTTGAATCTTGCGATGAATTCACAAGATGTACCGTACTGGTGATTAGTTTTTGGTCTTTTGCGTTTGTGCTTTGCTTTTTTCAAATAAGAATGATAGGAAATAGATAGCATAAATAGAATGTCCGATGGAACATCTAATTGGATGTCTTAGTGGGATGTGAAATGCACATTGTAGTGGTCATTTCAATTTCAAACCTTTAATATTTGAAATGTCAATTTCTAAATTCTAACCATATTCCATTATAGATATATAAGCGCTCAACTGGATAGCCAGATTCAACTTTATTCACATTTTGAAAAGGATTATCACCCAACTCCGCAAACAGAATATCTAGTAAAATTAGTCTTTTTGTTGGTTCAAGACTTTTTTAATGAGAGATGTGTTCATAATTTGATGGATTTTATATCTTTATTCTCATGTCTCTTATGCATAAATTCAACGGCTAAAATTACAAATATAAAATATATCATATTTATTGTTTTAACATGTTTTTCTCTCTTATTCTTCTCCTTTAATTGAACTTTCTTTCGGATTATTTTTCTTGCAAATGGGGTTACTTTACAGATTCTCGTAATTATACGTTAACTATTAGTGTAAGAGCAATTAAAATTTCGATCGTTACAAATATCCAATTTTATAGTTATATGAAATCAGACTTAAAAGTAACAAATGTTCTTCTAGGTTAAATACATCATCCAAACAAGTTCAAATAATTTATGGGTTAGGGAGAATGTTTCATTTGTTATATTTATTTAAAAGTTCTCTTTAATTAGAGCATATATGCCTTAATTAGTAATATATTGTTTAAAAGTTTATATATATATATATATAACTTATTGATAAATTGTATATAATTTCGAGTAAATTATTATTTTGGTCAGGAATAATCAAAATACTTATATCTTATAAGTATCTATAAACTTTATTCGTCAAGTCTGAGTTCAAGTATTAAAGAAGTTGATTTGGGCCTAAGTCTATCCTTCAACTTAGACTCAAACTCAAAATTACTCTATATAAATTATTTAAATATTATTTTTATATAATAAATATATTTTTTTAATTTAATATATTGAAGAAAATATATTTACAAATTATGATATTTGCTTTAATTTTATTAATAAGATAATTTAAATTCAATATAAATTTATAAATTATTATATTTGAGAATTTTATAAAGATAAATTTGTTAAGATTTTATATTTAAATTAAATAATATAATTCATGTAATTTATGTACTTTTTTTAATAAATTTATATGTAGATAAATGATTGTTTAAAGAAAAATTAATTATTTTGAATTTGTTTCTCATAAACGGATGTGAGTTTGGAAATTCTAGAATTTTGAGGCTGAGAATAAATATTGATTTTGCTATACATTCAAGTCTGGATCTAGATATATGGATTATAATATACACTATTCATACTTTTATCATAATCATCCCTATTCAAAGATACACATTTTTTTAATTTAGTTATTAAAAAATTAAAATCTCTAATTTCATTCTAAAAAAATATTTTTAAAATAATTTAGTTCTTACGTTAGTTATATAAAAGTCCAAAGAGCATTGCTACAAGCTGAAACAACCAATAGCATTACAACAATTGAAAAATTAGTAATCAGCATGTCCAATGAAATATCTACGTAATTAATATTAGAACTAAATTATTTTATAAAAAATATTTTTTAGAAGATAAAATTAATTATTATACTTCTTCAGGTTTAAACGGTTACTTCCTAATGCACCATCTTTCGAGACTTGAATCCACATAACTCAATCACAGTATGATGGAACTGCTCCCTTATCCCATTTACAACCTTACTAAAGTTTAAAATCAAATAATCTTGTTCGAAGTAATTAATATAGATGTTCTTTTATTTAAAATATTATTGAACATTAAATATAAATACTTTTCTCAATAAAAATTTAAGTGTATTTAGTTTTTTTTAATGAAAATTTAAAAAAAAAGACCTTTTTTTAACAATTTACTAGTAATGTTTGAAAAATATAATACCATTTATTCAGAAGAAGAAAAAAATATAGTAACTATAGCCATCTATATATTATTGTTACACTAGTTTTTAATGAAATGATGGCACAAGATAATACTTATAATACCGTATATGTAGGGTTGAAAACAACTTAAACTGAAATGTTGGAAAAAACAAATGATTGAATGTCAGGAAATGTTTTGGATTAAATATATATAACTCTTGCATGAAAATTTTTGATAAAACGATCGTCAATTTATTTAGTTTAAATTATTTATATGATTCTTATATTTTTATTTAATTTTTAATTAAGTTTTTATACTTTTAAAATTTGTAATTGAGTCTCTATAATTTAAAAAAACTTTAAATTAATTCTCAAGATTAAGTTTTTGTCAAAATTTTAATGATATATTAATTATATATCATCTTAATATTATAAATTTATTTAATTAAATTAATTTTTTAAATTATCTAACATAAATTATATTTTATTTTATATATGTAAGTTATTTTTATATTATTATTTAATTTTTTTTATTGACATAAATAATTTATACTTAAAGTGTTAAGATATTATATATTAATAATATTAATATAATTTAATATAATTTTAATAAAAATTTGACAAAAAAATAATTTAAAATTTTATTAAACTATGGGACTCAATTATAAATTTTTAAATTATAAACATTAACTTAATTAAAAATTAAGTAAAATTATAGAGATTAAAAAAATAATTTATTTATTTATTTATATTTTTTAGATTCAAATATTATATATGTAACACACACAAAATGAGTAAAAAAATACGAAATAAAAATAACACTTTGTCCAGTCTATTCAAGTTTGTGATTATCATCTAAAACAATCAATTATATATATATATATATAGACACACACACATATATTATATTATATCTCACGTGGGTGTGGCATGAATAATTTGGTCTACCACGTACATGTACAATCATGATGACACACGTGCTCACTGGTTCATCAATGAAGGTATGTCCAAAAAAATAAATAAAAGAATTACAATAAAAAAATATTTTAAATCTTTTAACTTTCAATCAAGTTTTAATTTTATCTTTTGAATTTGATTAATTTTATTTTAATCTTTTAATTTTAAAAACTCAATCAATATTTTTTTTAATTCTTATCCCTTTTAATTTATTTAATAAGAACTATTGAGTTTGTTGAGTTAATTTTAATAACTTTATGATATATTATTATCAATATTATTAATATATTAATTTTACATGTAAAAAATAATTAATTAAAAGATAATTTTAATTAATGTAAAATTTGATTCGTACATAATGCATTTTTTTAATTAATGTAAAAGTTGATTATACATAATAATTTTTAATGTGCATGGTATTTGACTAGATAGCAAAATGTTCATTAGGTTTTGCTTATAATGCTTTTTGACAAAAGAAAAGAAAAAGTTATTATGTGATAAGATTTTTTATTTTAGATGTTTTCTGGTATTTTCAGTTTGAAAATTCATGATATTTCCAAACAAACTTAATGGTGTCTGTACTGTCTGGTATTTGAATAGTCTAATTTCTTAGGTATTTTGAAACTTATTTATGAAAAATATGAACTTAAACGTTAAAACAAAAAAAAAGATCCTAATTGTGTTGACATTTACACATGCATTTTAAAATTTTTATTTTTTTATATTCAAATATCTTATAAATAATTTTTTATAAAATTTTAAAATTAAGGGATTTTTTGAATGTAATTTTAAAAAATTATTTTTTATTTTTAAAAATAAAAAAATAAAAAATCTGTTTGAATTATTATTTTTGACTGAAAACAAAAAAGTGGACTGTGTCTATATATTTTGAGAACAAAAAAAAACAGTAATTAAAAGATGTTCTAAATTTTATTTGTTAAAATAAAAAAATATAAACAATAAGATTTTTATTAATAACATACACATAAATGCATTAAAATAATACTAGTATAAAATTTTAAAACTATTTTTATAAAACAACTTTAAAAAATAAAATAAATAAAATGACATTCAAAGAGAGCGTAAATTTTTTATGTACCAACTCAACCTTAAATTAATTATAGAGAAACGTAAGCATGTCAAAAACTCAATATTATTTCTTTAGTAGATTGTTTTTTATGTTTATATATATCTTTGTAATTCTTAATTTAAATGCTTACATTTTAATTATATATGTATAGAATCTATCTAACAATCTCTAAAAATAGACCCCAGAAAAAATTGAATATCATCTCTCTGGTTAATTATGTTTCTGCATTAATTGTTTCCTGTTATTATTATTATTTATTAAGAAAATATTTTGGGGACCATTTTCTTAAAGGAATGTCTACTCAAAGTGAAACAGAACTCCTTCATTTCTGATGAGTGAGAGAGGCCATGATTCATTACATGGGTTACCTTTGGCTTCTCATATGGTCAATGCAATTAGAAAAGAAGTTCAGTTTTTCTCATCATTAATTTTATTATTAGTTTATCTAATTAATTAATTAATTAATAATTTTATGATGACGTAACATATCACACTAGTACTGGTTTTGAAGATGAGTCTGGGCCTGAACTTCCAGAAGCACTCATAGTAGTGGGATCTTAGTAAGGCACACTTAGCCACTTAGGTCTCCATCACAAGAGAGAGAGAAACAAAAGGCAAAAATGAGTATTTGGTTTGACATCAAAAGAGAGCCTTTCATTTCTTCAAAATGCCTTTGAAATGCTTTTAATCATATCATTATAGGTCCACTTCAACTCTCTAAATGCCATATGCTGCTCACACTTTCCAATTTCTCTCTTTACTTTCCTTCCTATATTATTTAGTAATTAATTTTATTTGAGGTATTTTATATAATAAATGTAAATATTTTTTTAATAAAAAATTAAATTATACTTTGTTTGTTATATATAAAAAAATAATCTTTTTTATTAAATTTAATCTTATTTTATCATATTTTATAATTTTTGATTCATTCATGTTTAAGTAATTATACAGTCAATAACAGTTAACTCATTTAGACATTTTTTTATCTATAATAATTATATAACTTAAGTTTAATCTAAATGATATATTATTAATAGGTTATTTATAAGTACTCTTTGAATTTAGAAACTTGTCTTAACTTAAATTGTTGCATTATCGTATCACCTAATTTTTTGTTAAAAAAAGAGAGTCATATATGTGTGTGTGAGAGTGTGTAAGTAATGTTATATTCCTAGTTCTTTTCTTTAATTTGTGTTTTCATGCATTGACCTATTTCTCTTTCAATTCTAATATCGAAAATTCAAAAGATTTATGATTTAGTCTCATTAAGCTTTCTTCTTCTTTTTTTTTTTTTTAGAGGTTGCACAATTTTACCCTTATTTCATAAAAATTTCTTTGTATTTTTTGCCAAAAACATTTAAGTGTTTGAATTACTCACAATATAATATGAACTCCAATTCAGCTTAAAAATTTATAATATACTTAACCAATAAAGCATGTGAAATTACAGTTATATATTCAATTATAATACATGTATGTGGGCCAATTTGTATATTGTAGGTTTAATCACTCTAAATCAAGAATATTGAGAAAAGGAAGGAGTATGCTGAATACCTAATTAAACCAAATTTTAGGAATCTATCAAAACAATAGTTGACAAATTAAATCACATCAATTGCAAAATATTCAAAATGAGAAAAGTCTTTATAGATTCCTTAATTATACCAAAAGAGTTTATTATTCTTCCTAACACTCAAAATAACTTTATATACATATTACGGGTAATTTTTATATTTTTTATCTAATTTTTTAATAAAAAATCATCACGTGTATATTTTATAAAATTTATTTTTTTTTATAATTAATTTTTAAAAAAATTATATATTTTATTTTAATTAAAAAATTTAATAACAAAAATATAAGAACTGCATATTACTGTCATTTATATATATTCTTTGTGAAGCTTCTATAATTATTGAAGCTCCAGAACTCATCTAAAGAAATTGTAAGTCAACTTCATTTTTGACTTTGAACCCTTAAACATAAATATTCACTCATTCATTAATAAAATATATGGAAAAATGGGGAAATCACATGGACACACATGAATATATGATATAGATGCATATGTAAGGGTACTATTATAAACCTGGAAACGGGAGAATCAAATTATTGTATGTATATATATATTGATGAGTCAATCAATATATATATATATATATATGGCACTTATTATTGAGATGAGTGATTTCATTTCATGTGGAAAAATAAAGAAACATAATTACTTATTGTAAAATAGTTTTTAATTAATAAGGGTTTCGCATAAAGTTAATAATTAGATTAAAAGTTTATAAAAATTATATTCACGTAATTCTTTTTTGGAAAGACAAAAATATATGTTGTTGAAGTATAAAAATATAAAGTTATCATATTTTTCTTAGAGAACCCTAACAGTAAACATTTAAAATATGTATCTTTTTTTTTCCCCTAAATCCCTTTTCCTGCATGCACCCCTTCTTCATGCAAGAATTCTATTCTTTTTTATTTGTTCAACCCAAAAATGAAATTTATAATTAAAATACATTTAATGCAATATAAAATACTTTCATTTAATAACTTATACATATCAATTAAGTTGATAAATGAATCATTTAAATTATAGATTTTATGCTTTATAGAAAATGTCATTTATAAACTGTGGGGCAATGCTAATTACATAATAATTAATAAGCATATAACTCCCAACCAACCATATAATGATGGTGATTATAAATTAATTAAAAAAATTAATGGTGGTCTTAATTAATTAGCATGTAGAAAAGACATATTCATCAATGACATTTTCCTACAGCCGAAAGTGTGGTTGAATTGCTTAAAAAGTCAGACCTCACACATTATCCACATATGGTGGGAAATTTTTTTAAATAAGCATAATATAGATCACATATATATACTTTTTTTTTATATATATAATTAGATATATATATTTATTTATAATTAACATAATAATATAATTTATTAATCCTTACTTCTTGCATATATATAGCTTTGATTGTTTATGACATTGACAAACACAACGTGTCTGTATTTAATTTATCCCATTTTCATCTATAAATATTACTAATAAAAATCATATAATTTCATTTTATATTGTGGTTAAATTGAATCTAAAATTTTAAATAAAAATGATTTATTTATCAAAATAATAATATTGATTTTTATTACTATTATTATTATAATATATACTAGAATTAAGTATATCCCTTTCTTACTTCTGGATTGATCGTTATTTATATTATTAAGAGTATAGTTTACATAAAAACTTACCGGAACTCTCTTAAATAATTAAAGAGATTTATATATATTGTTAATATCAACATATACAATTTGAACATAAATTATTTATTAAAGATAATTTTGTTTGAGACAGAAACATTATTTAACACAGGCACCACTTATTAATATTGGAGTTTCATGGGCTGAGTTCTTGATTATGAGTTGAATGTAGAGATTTTTTATGTTAAAATACCTAAAATAATTTAATTTGATATCATCACATATTATATAAAAAAATCAATTTTAGGACATTTATAAGTAATTTAAAATTTTCAAACATCAATTAACATTATAAACAAAAAAGAACCTGATATACATTATTAATTATGAGAGAATATGAGATTTTGAAAATTTAAGAAATCATGTACAAGTTACCTAAATTAAATTTTAAAAAAAAAACTAAATCACAAATTAATGTTTGTGCCAATGTACCAGATAAAATTTTAGTACTTAATAGTTTCTTTATTTATTATTAGTCATTTGTCAATAAATAAATAACTCACACTAATAAAGATTTATTTTGAATAAGTTAAAAATTAAATATTAATTAATAAATATTAGTATATATATATTAAATATTAATAAATAACTAATAATAAATAGAGAGAGTACTAAAAATTCAAGTAATAGTATACTTCTATTCGAATGTATTCAAGTATCTTCTTGATTGTAGAAATGAAGTGGTGGTGATTCAAGTTCAATGCACACGAACAAAAAAGATAAACCAAAATCCATCTTCTTAATTTCAATTAATTTGTCTTTTAAATTAACAACATCACAAACACCAATCCAATCCTGCAATTTTCTCAATTATATATCATTGTCACTTTTTGACTGAGATTGCTTTGGTTATAACGTCATTAAGATCAAGTTAGAATCTCACAAAACGAGAATATTTCACAAACATTATTCATTATTATATATTAGTATTAGTATTTATTACCCATTCATAAAACTACACCTGTGTTCACACGTGCAGAATAGTCAATGCAACATTACACACACACATATTGAGAGGCTTCGTTTTCCAAAATTTTCCTAGAAAGAGCCTCCAATATTTCTCTGGATTCTTCGAACTTTATTTTCTTGTTTTTTAGTTTTTAACAGATATTTTTATTAAAAATAATTTTATTTAATTTAAAATATTTTTTAAACACTAAATATAGATATTTTTTTTAATAAAAAATAAAATTTTATTTTTTTATATTATAAAAATTAACATCTTCTACTAGATCATTTAATTTTCATAAGTGATTTTGAAATATTTAAAACTTTTAAATGACTTAATGTAACTATATTATCTCTTTATCTCAAACAAATCAAATTATAAAGGCAAGTGGTAAGGGATAACAAATTGACCACTAGCCATAAAATTCTCTACAAATAAATGTCTAATTATGAAATTATCAATTTTTTATTCAAATGAAAATCCTTGTTGGGTATATATCCCAATACTAGACAGGGCTCTTTCATTTTTTTAACTTAGTGATTCAATTGTTAATTTGTTACCCCATGTGCAAAAGGGAGGAGTGAGTTGTTATAACAATATATAGGAATATGTATAGCAGACTGTCATTTTATTGCAAGTTAAAAACAAGGTTAATTAAATTATTCTTTTCCATTGTTTTTGCAATTAAATATCTAAATTGGTAAGTATTATATCATTATAAATAAAAAAAATCCATTAATTTTCCAACAACTCAACAAACGAATCCTTAATTCAATGCCCCTTATACCATTTGTTGCCACACGCTTCAAGAGAGAGAGAATCATGTATAAAATATTTAATAGTTTTTGAATTTTTTAAAAAGTAATATAAATAAATAATAATTTTTATTAACTAAAAATAATAAGATATATTCTCTTTAACATATAGATTCATACACAAAATTTTATGTATTAATAACATCATATTAGCAATGTGTGTGTAAGAAGATCACCCCCAAAATTTGACTATTGTGAATATATATAAAAATGTTGAGAACAGTTGATGACCCCCAAATTTCTATCCACCCAACACCCTCTTGCCGGTAACCATGTGACTCAGTGATTTGAATGAGTTACAGTGATTTTTTATTGTGTCGTTAACATTTTTTATAATTAATTTTATCTTTAAAATTTTTAAATTATAATTAATTTTATTTTATAATTAATATTATCTAAATTATTAATAAAAAATAATAATATAATATTATTTTTTTAAAAAAATATAAAACCGTTAATAAAATTAATCAAGTTATATATATACGAAGTATCTATTAAAATTTTTATTTAAAAATTTAATCTTCACATTTAAATATAATGATTGAGTAAGAATAAAAATATTATAATTTAATAATATATGTTATTGATTGATATTTTAACATTATCAAAATATTGTTTACACTTTTAAAATTATTATTAAATGTCATATCATTATTTTTTATTAATAATTTAGATGATATTAGATTGTAAAATAAAATTATTTAAAATTTAAAATTTTAAAGACAAAATTAAAAATTAATATAAAATTTAAAAATATAAAAAACTAATATATATATATATATTACACCATCTAGCTAGCTACATGTCTTATATATCATCACCCTCGTCGACCTCAATTAATGAAATTCATAAGTCAAACTTGATTTATTTTATTTTATATTATGTCACCTTGAAGCTCCCTAAACTATGCCTTCGGTTTGTGGCAATTGACATTAATTGCTTATTTGATACTTAAATATTATTTTTCATATATATGTATTTAAGATATATATTGAAGATACCAACAAATAGTTAGTTATAATAATAGGTATTTTATTTTTTTAAATAAAATTTTGAAGTCAAGTATTATATATAAAAAAAATTTGTTAGGAGAAGTTTAAACTTATTATAGAATCTCTGCTAACTTAAGTCAGGTTAATCAAAATTTAACAAGATACTGACAGTTTTGACCAAAATAAATTGAAGAAAAAATATAAAATACTTTTTTTTTTGTTGCTAGGGTTTACTTTGATACGTGAATGTACATTTGAATGTTTTAAATTAATAAAAAAAATATTTATATGATATTTGAATCTGAGATATATAAAAATTTTATAATTGCTCATTTTTTAATATTAATATATTATTTATTTATTTACATATATCTTATATATATATATATATATATATATATATATATATTATGTGGTATGAAATCATTTAGTAATTTTTAGGCACTTAACATGTTCCAAAGGCAACAATATAAAAAACATCAAATAATCAAAGAAAATCAAATTAATAATAATGCATAATGCCAAACTTTTTTGTAGCATACACATGGAGCTTCCCTAATTAAGCTATAGTCAAAGTTCAATTATAGATAAACATGCATGCAGGCAGGCCAGCTATAAGGGATATTCTAATTAAGTTTATATATATAAATAATTCTAGACACATGTATTATAATCTTTTTGTGCTATAATTATTTTTCCTAATGAAATCAATTCCCATATTTGTTATACAGAAAAGAGGAACCCAACATCATTATTAACAGAGACCATTAGATCTCCACATGGGATTCCAGTATAAATGTTGTTCTCATCATCATTTAACAATATTCCTAAATAATTGAATTTGCTATAATAAAGTGAAGCTTGCACATATAATTATCACTATATATATATATATATATATATTAAATCACAACATTTTCGTACTTCTTTTTTCTTTTTTATTATATAGGAACTGTATGACCTAGGATTCTAAGAGAAAAGGAAAAATGATAAGGATTGAAGTTGTGAGCTATAATTAGTTTATCTCAATTTTAGATATTGCATTAATTGGTGTATGTGTGTGTGTGTATATTTATCAAACTCATTCGAGGTCTAAATCTTTTTATATAAAAAAATAATATGATATTGTTATATAAAGACTCTAATCCAAAAAATCATCATCCTTATATAAGTAAAACTTATTATTCAAATAATTATATATCTATTTTTTTTTTCACATACGGCAGTTACATTAACATATAAAATCTAATTAAATTTTTTTGCCCAAAAAATTTATTTTTTAAATGTTTTTACTAATATTTTTTGAGATAATTTTATTCAAAAAATTAAATTCAACTTTTGATATGTGCATGTGAAAAGGTTGAGAGAAATTAAATGGAAGTTGTTAATATTAATTAATGACACACAGGCAGGAAACAAATCGATGAGAACAAACACAATTGCTTTATATATATAATTCAAAAGAGAAACAGCCAATAATTGTATGGTCCTCTTTCATTGTAGAATATATCAGCATCTAAGAAAAAGTGTTTCTTTGCATCCAAACATTAAAGCAAAACATCTCTTTTACCCATATATATCAATAATTCAACGAACTAAAAAAATTCCAAATTTAATTTTAGTCTTTCACACAATCACTTAGTCTACTATTCCTTTATTAATATCTCACTCCTAAAATTGATAGAATGAGTGACATAAGCTGTTAATGTAATGTGAAATTGTTTAGTACAACATAAAAGTTTTTTCACCTAGAAAACATATCCAAGATAACATATACATATAAATATATATAATTAATATCTAATAAATTTGCTAATTAATTAACCCCAAAATTACATGCCATTTTGTACGTAATTAATATTACGTGAATTTTGAATGAATTTTAATAATTACAAACTCCAATTGTATTGTGAAACGTTAAATCTAAAAGTATTTTTAGTTGATCACCAAACCAAGAGTAAATGAAGAATGACATATATATTTTTCTAATATCTTCTCGAAAAATTAACAAAAAGAAAAAAGGAAAAGGAAAAGGAAAGAGCTTAATGGTGAGTGAAGCTTCCACGCGCTTTTAGAGCGACTGAATCATAACCACAACTGATGCTGCACCTGCACCAACCTTCCCTCTGTGCCACAATCCTTAATAGAGAGAAGTTAACTTTTGCAAGTTTGTTTTTTAATTTTTAGATTATTTTAATATTTGAATATATAATAATACAACATATTTTATATAAATTATAGAATATTCAAAAATTAAAATAAAAATTTATAAATTTCTATAAAATTTAAATTCTATACACTTTAGTACCCTTTATCAATGAAATTTTTTTTGGATATTAATATATATAAAATTTAAAATTTATAAAAATTAAATTATTCAATATTGATTTTTGAAAGATTAAACAGAAATAAAAATAAAAATTAAAAGCTAAATTGATTAATCTAACCATGTTTACACGTGTCAATTTTCTCTCTCTCCTTCTCTCTCATGCTTCTCCTCTTTCTGTTTCTGTAATTCTCTTTTCTCTTTTCTGTTTCTGTTTCTGTTTGTCTCTCTCTTTCTCTCTCTCCTTATTTCTTATTAAACATTCTCGTCTCTCACTTTCATTTTACTCTCAAACATCCAACGAGCCTCTCAACGCCATTCTCATTTCTTTACCTCATCCCTTCTCTCTCACTCTCTGCAACTTCTACTCTCTATTTCTATCTCATGCATTTTCACAAACACTTCTTCTTCTTCCTCTCTTCCCTCCTTCTCTGATCCTTTTTCTCCAC
The DNA here is from genome assembly GCA_031216115.1 of Senna siamea. Lineage (NCBI taxonomy): Eukaryota > Viridiplantae > Streptophyta > Magnoliopsida > Fabales > Fabaceae > Senna > Senna siamea. The sequence goes on along the minus strand of CM062354.1, from coordinate 29,852,114 downwards.
CCACCCACTTCATCACCATCTTTATTCCTTCTTCTATTTCTATCTCTCATGCATTTTCTCAAACACTTCTTCCTCTTCTTCTCCTTCTCTTCCCTCCTTCTCTGATCCATTACTTTTTCACTATCACCACCCCACTTCATCTTGCTTCTGCTTCTTCTTCTTCTTCAGGGGCTATATATTCATTCATCATGGCCCTTGAAACCTTACTCGTCAAGGTCAAAACCACTCTCTCCCATAGCTTCGACTCTGTCCTACCCTCCAACCCCAAGCTCCTCAAGAAGCCATCCTTCAAATCCAACAAACGACGCGTCGTCGGAGTCCTCGCCTTCGAGATCGCCGGTCTCATGTCCAAGCTCCTCCACCTCTGGCAATCCCTCTCCGACTCCAACATCATCCGCCTCCGTAACGACGCCCTCTCCCTCGACGGCGTCCGCAAGATCGTCTCTGACGACGAGTCCTTCCTCCTCAACCTCGCCTCCGCCGAGTTCGCTGACACCCTCCGAGTCCTCGCCGATTCGGTCTCTCGACTCAGCCTCAAGTGCCAGGACCCCACTCTCCGATCCTTCGACTCGCTTTTCCGTGGGTTCGCCGATTCGGGTCGTGACCCGCACGGGTGGGTCCTCTCTGCTCCGAAAGAAACCGAAGCCAAGCACAGGAAGATGGAACGTTACGTGACGCTCACGGCATCGTTGCACAGAGAAATGGAGGAATTGTCGGCTTTGGAGAGTGCGTTAAGAAAAACTCTGCATCACCAGCATACAAACGATGGAAAAGAGCAGAAAAAAGGGTACGAGCTTCAGCACAAGATTTTCTGGCAGAAACAAGAGGTTAAGGATTTGAAAGAGAGATCTCTGTGGAATCGAAGCTTTGATTCTGTTGTGTCATTGCTTGTGAGGTCAATTTTCACTATTGTAGCGAGAATCAAACTTATTTTTGTGATTGGAAATATTTCTGTATCTGTTCCTTCTCTGTCTCGTAGCCTTTCCACTTCTGCTGCTGTTTATCCCTCAGATCAAACCCATACTTCTCCTTCTTCATCATCTTCTTCTTCTTCTTATAAATTCGTCTCTGGGCCATTGAAGAGCTCGAAAGTACTCCAAGATCAGAAGGAGGACGATTCAAACTCAACACCATCTGGGTTTTTTGAATCTAATTGCAGTCTGTTAAACCCACCTCCATCTACTTTAGGCGCTGCAGCTCTGGCTCTGCACTATGCAAACTTGATCATAGTGATGGAGAAGATGATAAAGTCACCCCAATTGATAGGAATGGATGCGAGGGATGATTTGTACGCGATGTTACCAAACAGCATAAGATCATCATTAAGGGCAAGATTGAAAGGAGTTGGGTTTTGTGCAAGTGATCCTGTGCTTGCAGGAGAATGGAGGGAAGCATTAGGGAGGATTCTGGGATGGCTATCACCATTGGCTCATAATATGATCAAATGGCAGAGTGAAAGAAGCTTTGAACAGCAGAATTTGGTACCGAAGATTACGAATGTGTTGCTGTTGCAGACTTTGTTCTTTGCTAATAAGGAGAAGACAGAGGCTGCCATAACTGAACTGCTTGTGGGGTTGAATTATATATGGAGATTTGAGAGGGAAATGACTGCTAAAGCCTTGTTTCAATGTGCCAATCTCAATATTGGGATGTTGAATTTGCAGAAATCTTGCTAAGTAAGGACTATGGAGAAGACGGGGTTTTCTTTTTTGGGGCTGATACAGAAATTAAGTGGTTTCCTTGGGGTTTTTCTATAAATTACATCTCCTACTCTTCTACTTTGTTTGAGCTTTTTTCTGAAAGTGTAATGTTAGACAAAATTTGACTTCTCCACTTTTAAATTTTCTTCAAATTTTGTGTAAAATATTTACTATATTATATATATATATATATATATATATATATTGAGATGATTTAACAATAAAAAACTTGACCCTTCATGTCAATATTATTTCCAAAATTCAATGTCCTTCTTTCTAAAGTTGAGGGCGAACTCTCTTGTATTATCTCTTGTCAATTCTGCAAATTTATTTGTGATTATATAAATTTGAAAATATAATTAAGCAAACTTGATCTCTCATTAGCAAGGCCTTGTTAGATAACTATAAGTTGAAATTTTGTAATTGTTTGTTTTTCTTAATGTGCTAGTTTGTTTGTATTGTGTATGAGAGTGTAAATGTATGTAAATGATATGATTTTGAAATAAATTCTCTGAGATTGCATGGGCTTTCATGATTCTTTTATATATACATCCATAATAGTGTGAAAAATATTCCTATTTGGTTATTATTTTTCCATTGATGTTAAAAATTATTGATGCTTGTATTAATTAATATTTATTGTTGTTGGTGTAGTTCTTCATGGCTGCACCACTAGTTTTAGAATCATTCTGTGTGTGGTTCATATCATGACCAATAAACTACTATGCTATCAATCCATCAATATCTCGGTAGGCATTAATTTCATAAATTAAAGTCAAACATATTGTTTTTGTAGAGTTAGGCATTAGTATTTGTAATCATGATTCAAGGAAATTTTAACATATTAAAATTAAAATTTATTATTTTTCATTTATTAACAAATAAAAGAGTAAATTATATTTTATTTTTTTAGAGATGCTGAAATTATATTATCTTTCTTTTCATTTTGAGAAACTACATTTTTTTTGAATGATAAAAAAATTATAATTTTACTTATTTTAATTTAAAATTATAATTTATTGTTTTTCATTTATTGATAAATAAAATTCATTAATGACATGAAATATTCTAAAATACGAGAGAAATTCACCAAAGTGTCTTATAGAAACTTAGGGTGGGCCCAGCTAGTACCTTGCAATATATGGAAATTAGGATCAGATCTTTAGTGGCATCTTATAGAAAAGGCACATTTTGCCCACACTTTAATATCTGCTGTACAAAACCATCAATCTACAAACTAAAGCTGAGAATTGATTATCTAAAGAGAATTAAAGATCTGGTGACTAGAATTTATAAAAGAATAAAATCTTAAGTATTAAAAGAATAAAAGTAACCATATTTATTAGCTAAATATCTTATCAATCAAATAAATATTTTCTTAACCATCGTCAATATAAAGAATAAAAGTAACGTATTTATTAACTAAATATCTTATCAATCAAATAAATATTTTCTTAACCATGATAAGGAAGATTCAGTAAGAATTCAGAACAATCAATATATGAATGGAGGTATTTTTCTTTTTGCTATCACTTTAATTAACCATTTATTATTTATTATTTTAACTTTTTAAAATAAAAAATAAAAAATTTTTTTTTATTGAAAATACATATAAATATATAAAAATGATATTAACATGACCTTCTCAAAACTAAGTTTTTGAGAATGCTGTGTATTACTTGCTCCTTCACATAGGGTTTGAGATTCAACTTTCTTTTTGTGGTTTTGGTTTGTTTAGTAAATTTAAAAAAAAAAAAACAAAGATAATATATTGTTTCCATACTAGTGAGTGAGGATACATCAAATGTTTGTGAAGTGTAAAATCAATTTAAATTTGTGTATTATCATATTATAAAAATAAAATGTCATTCATGTTAAATGGAATAAAGTTATATATACATAGTTCCCATAAGCCTCCTATTTACATATTTTATCAAAATTGAAGCAATAAAAAAGCAAAAAGTAAGAAGGCACTAATGGGGACTATTAACAGTAATAATGTTGGGGCCTTGGGGACTAATTGTATGATTAAATTATTGAAGAGCATCTAAAAAGGACAAAAACCCATTTTTTGGATCAACTTGTTCATATCCTCTTGTTACTTTTTAGTTTCTATTGCTCTCATATTCTTTAATCTTTGTTCTTCTTTTTTGTGAGATCTCTTCCTTTTAAGTATACAGCTCATAGGTTTGCAAACAATAAGTGGCCCAATGAGTCCAGGTTTCTAGCATGTGGCACCACATTTCAAATTTTGCAACTCTAATGACCCTTTTCAAATCATTGCAACTAGCAATTTTTTTTATTTTTTTAATATGTAAAAAAATAATATGTTAAATTTCAATTAAAATGATGTTGAATTTTAACATGGAATTATTATTGTAATAATAAAGATAGTTAAATATTTTTTTTTATTTTGGAATAAGCACAAACAATATAAAATGTTAATTTAATTAAAAAATTAATTAAAAGAATATTTACATAATATTGTATTAAATCTTGAAGATAAACTTTGAAATAATAAAAATTTTAAGTATAACTCTCTTTAACTAAGGTTAGTATAATTTACTTTACAATATAAAAGGGCAAGTATCAAAGTAAAATATATAAAAATTAAGAGTTTTAAGTATAAGTAAATGTATCTATATAAAATATTAGATAGCCAAATTTATTTCAAAAAATTATATTTATAAAATAAGTATAACATACAAAAGGAGTATATATGATGATTCCCACTTTAATATTTTAATTTTTTTGGCAATTTCTGATTTTTTTTAAATGATGCAGCATACATAAAATAAGGTACAACTTCCGCTAGAGATTTTTTATACTACACTCACTCTGTAGAACAGGTAAAATAAAAGGATTGACATGCAAAAGGTATAACTTAAAAATTATTGGATTTCATTTATTTAATATATATATATATATATTGAATTTACTAAAAGAATATTCTTAATAAAGTCTCTCTCATCTATTTAATGATAGTATCTTCTTTTTATATATATCCCCATCTTTTATTTGGCCACACTCGAGTAGTTAATCAAAATAAAGTTGTCACATGAGTTTATTTTAAGCTCAGTCGGTGTCTTTCCCATTTTTTGTATACAAAATCTTTCGAGAAAAAGAAGAAGCATATATAGGTGAAAGTTGGCTAAAGAGAAATTATTAGATGTCAATGTCATATAATAAGGAAAGGCATGAATAATTAACCAGAAGTTTTAAATTTAAGGCTTTGTTTTTTGATGTACTAAAAAAAGTGAAAGAAATAGAAGAAGTGGAGAAGGAATTTGAGCAATTAATTGATGGATGTGGGCCAAAATATAGATAAGTTGCATAATGTGCAGAATTTTAGAGCCCAATTCGCAAGGCCCTTTTTGTCATCTCTGTGGAATCAACCTATTTCAACCATAATATTTTTGTTATAAATATGGATCAAATTTTCATGTGAAAGAGAGTAACAGAATACAAATATATTATTTATTTATACTTTTTTTTAAAAAAATTATATATATATATATATTATCATCTTATTTATGTATTAACTAATAATATTTATCTATTTTTTTTATTTCAAAGACCTAATCATGAGTCTAAAATTCCACCCGACCTATAGGTTTAGACTTTTATAAGACCATCTTGAAGCCCGAAACCCCAAATTATTTTTTAAATAAATATTTAACAAAAAAATTCTATTTAAACTTAATATTTTTTAAACAACAAAAAAAACTTTATATTTCTTATTTTATTTCACTTCATAGAAATATATTATATATACAAATAATTTTATTTAATGATGTATTATTAATTATGTGTGATTTTATGACAAAAAAAGTTAAAAATATATATATATAGTTTAATAATTCTTATAATTCAAGTTGATAACTTACAAATATTATATTATATTATACTTTAACTTAGTTGATGCATTACTATAAATTTGTTATACTAATTTTAAGCTTGCTGGTTAATAAACATTTTAATTTTATTATATTATGTTTAGGATTTGGAGGCTTTGAATATTATATTTTTTATGCTTTTCATGTGAAATTTGTCTTAAGAAATTGATATTTTAATGTGATATTATTAAGTTTATTAGTTAACATTTATATACTAAAAAAAGTAATTTTTTTAAGTCTACTTTTCTATACAAATTCGGGTAAGTCAAGCCCGTTTTGCTTTTAATTGGGCCGAGCCCCCAAACTAATGAAAAAAATTCAAGTTCGAGCCCATATATTGATAGTATATTCATATAAAAATCTAGCCTATTTTTTAATATATTCAATCGTGATTAAGTCTTTATCAAATTTGAAAGCCCACAAGATATACAAAATAAAAATTTTTAATTAAAATTGATTGATCAACGAACAAATAAGGTGGCACAATATACTTAAGAATTCTATTGGGAAGCAAAGAACGGAAGATCATATCAATTAGGCTGTATTTTTATCAGTGTTAGTACAAATAATCTCATAGTTAATTATATTACATTGCTAATACAAGAAGTTACAACCTCTTAGCCTAACAGAAATTCTTTCTTCAAAGCGTGAGAGAATTCATAAAGGTTTGATTTCTTAATCACACAATTACAATATTTTTCACAAAATTTTCTTTAATTTTTCTTTCATGTATACTTGAATTATGGTGTGTTGTAAGTTTTATTTATGCATTTTTTCTAAAATAACTGAGTTTGATAAGTTGATAACAAAACTATTCTTATTATTTTACTTCACGGTTGACAAAATTATTGTTGCTTGTAAATTATTTAAGTTTTCGTGTGATTCGTATTCCAACCTGGTTGAAGATTCTTTTGAAATATGCAAGTATGTTTAGTTTTTTTTTTTCCGATGAAATATCTTTTTCTAAGTTTTGTGGTTTTGTTTTTTTGGTTAAAGAATAGCAAGAGAAACATTCATAAAGGAGAGTCTATAGGCCTACTCTGTTCTCTAACTAATCTGATATTACAACTATTCAAAATATTATATAGAAATTCAGTTGAGACAAATGGAGGTGCATGAGAGAAATAAGTCCATTCTTCTTAGACTTGTTGTTTTAGAAATTTTATTTGCACAGAAAACTTCTCTTTAGATATGCTTTAGGTTCCACTTATCAAATGAGAAAAAAAGGTATCTGCAATTATAAATGACAATGAAATATGGGTGATAAGGATTTTGCTTATTATTCTTGAGGAGATTAACGACCAAATTTGAATCGGATTCAATGTCAATGTTTTTTATCCCCAAGCTTTTCGCAAGTTCCAAGCCTAGTTAACCCAATTTTTATTTTGATCTCAGATAAGCTCTCTTGCAGCAATTAAGTTCTTGTCTACATAGCCATCTGTGTTAAGCTTCAAAGGAGAATCTTTAGATATGTAGGAGTTTTTTTTTTTTTTTTCTTTTTAGGGGGGATGAGGTTGATATAGGAAGAGTATTCAACTGCTTTTGAAATGGCTAATTTGAGTATTTTTTGGGGATCAAAAGGTTTTTGTTTAACAATATATTTATTTCTATTGATATAAATGCAACGGGTAATGTAAGCAAAGATGGTGTTCCAATGGTAGTTAAAGATTAGAGGCCATGTGAAGGTACAATTATGGAGAAGTCAATCTTGAATATTTAAAGCCAATGGGGCAAGGAAGCTTGTCCCAAATTTGTTTAGAATTAAGGCAGTTTTTGAGAATATGGAGAGGGGTTTCAGGAACTTTTTGACAGAGATGACAGATTGGGGAGTTGAGACAGTTTATGTGATGGAGTTTCGAGATTGTAAGGGGCAAGTTGTTGTATGTCATCCAAATAAAAATGATTTCTCTAGGGTATGCCTTAATGTTTCAAATCAAGTTTGTTTAAGGAGTATGTCTATGTGGATGAAAGGCATTTGTGGGTAGATTTTATGATAAAGATTCCATTTAGTTGGAGTTTTCAAAAATGTTTTCTTGTAAGTTCATCGCACAGAAGCTTATATGTGTTGCCAACATTATGAATTACATATATGAGAGCTTCAGAGATGGAAAATTGGATAATATCAATCCAAAGCTTCTGCGAGGGCAGTTTAGTTTTGAATTCCTATGGCTTCCATGTTTGATTGAATATATGAACATGATTATGAATCTGTAACGTGCTCGCCTATGTTTTCTTGGCATGTGTCCGTATCGTGCTTGTCTCCGAATCTTCAAGCTTCTAGTTTGTGTCTGTATTGTGCTTGTCTCTGTATCTTCTGGCTTTTAGTTTGTGTCATACTGTGTCTGTATTGTGCTTGTCTCTGCATCTTCTGGTTTCTGGTTTTCGTCTATTTTTGTGGTTTTTTCGCCCAGTGTGTTTATTTGTTTGGACTGTATTTGTTTTCCTGGATCTTAATTGATGAAGTAATATTGTATCTGACTTTCTTTACAACCGATTGCAGTCGTCTTGGGCTTCAAAAATCTTCAACTATATAAGGTGTTAGCAACTCACTCACTTACAGCTAGCATTCAGATTAGTACTAATTATAGCTTCTGGTGAGGTTCAATCTGAATATTAATATGGCTTTGGGATATGTGTAATTTGGTGCGAGGAAGATAGCTAAGAAAATCAGTCTGGCCTGTCTGGTGTTCTTGCTTAAGATTCATTAGTGAATTCAGTATAATTTGGAATGGCTATTGGATATTAGATATCTGCACTATATTAAAAGAAGCAGTCTTTTTGATACAGAAATATTCTCATATTTTGGAAAAAGATAGATGCCCATTTCTTTTTACTAATTTAGTGTTGTTTCCTGGAGTCTATTACAGACCATGGTGAGTTCACTGGAAAAGAAAATTGATGAAACTGAAAAAAGGTATGAAGAGGCAAACAAAATTAGTAGAGAAAGATTGAAGGAAGAGCCTTGGATGCAGAATCAAAGATAATCCAGTTGAAGACTGCTATGCAAAGGTTTTGTTTGTTGTTATCCTTTGTTGATAATAATAATTACTCCTTAATAAGCTCATGTCAGATCATGTGATGCAGGTTAAATAATGGAAATGTCCTACTGTTCCTACTCAAATCTGATATTAACCTAAGATTTGGCACTGCAACATTATTAAATTTGCATAGATGACTTGTATATTTGTCTCTTAGGATCTGTCAGTTTAAGCTTTGAAACTACCTGAGAATATTGCTGAGTTGAGGCATCATCTTATGTTTTTTATTTCGGTGTATGTAGCTGCTTATTTAAAATGGACATACTCTGATCAATGTGCTACTGAAGTCTTTTTGTTTCTGTACCCTCCCCTCTCCAAAATGGTTCTTAGAATAACATTTTCTTTACTGATTACAGCATTTTCTTGTGGAATTTCTCCTTATGGATATTATATTTCTGCAACCTCTCTTCACATAATAGCAAAACTTGGTATAAGGGTTGGTTGTAAAATGGTGATTGATTATGTAAAAATTGCTAGAGCAGATGGTTGCAAACCAACTTTCCACTAAATGAAGAATCACTGCTTTAAAATCATGGTTCAAGAGGTAGATGAAGTTTTTCATTTAATTTTTCACCTTTGGTTGATAAATCAAGAGGTGTGATGCAACATTAATTGTTTCCAGAGACCTAGTTGCTATCTTAAGAAAATGGCTTGGAGGTATAGAATGGTGGGAGATAGCATATGATGATGGTCAAAACAGAGAACTTGGTTTTTCAATCAGAAGACAGAGGTGAAAGATAGAGATTAAAAGTGGGACCAAAAGCTAATTAATTTTGATTTTTGTATGATATATCCCTTTCTTTAATATTAATCTACAAATTATTTAATCAAACCTAAGCGTTTTTAGTAATATCTTATAATTTTAATTTTAATTTTTGTATGATAAATTTGTACGAGTAGGGTCTTATAATTCCTGTGCTTGGACTTAGATTTAAATGAATAGTAAAATTAATTTTTATTTTTAGACCCATAAAATTCTTAAATACTTAAACTCATTTACCCCAAAAAAATTTAAAATAATTATTTTTTAAATTATGATTTATCTATATATAAATTCATTAAAAAAAATATACAAGTTAAATTAATTATATTATATAAACTTTAAATATATAATCAATATAAAATCTTAACAAATTTACCCTTAAAAAATATTAAATATAATAATTTATAGATTCATATTAAAGTTAAATTATCTTATTAATAAAATTGAAACAAATAATATAATTTATATATATATATATATATATACAAGGATCCATTCTTTTCGTACTTGAATTCGATGAATAAATTTTACAAGTATTTATAAAATATAAGTATTTTAATCATCTTTATAATACTAAATAATGCTACATGAATACTAAAATAAACTTTACATATGTCAATGAGTTATTTCCTTTTATATATATATATATAGCCTAGAATAGATATCCAATGAAAAAAATGATAAACAATATATTATTCATTATTATTAAAATCTTTCCTTAATTATTTAAACAATTCTATGCGGATCTCTCATGTACATACCTTATAAGAATTTTTATTTAATTTTTGGTACAAGTACATTTTAAAAGGATTTTTGAGTAATATTTGATGCTCTTAATTTTCTATTTATTTATTGCATACTTCAGGGCTTTTAGTATACTTTTATCTAGAAATGAACTAAAGATTATAATGGTAGATAAAGAGAAAAATTACTCTAACAATTCTGTGAATGTTGTCTACAAATTTTTTTTAACAATTTACATCATTAAAATTTATTTATTCAATATTTTGTGTTCCTATTCCTTTATATTTAAATATTTGATATCAATTGTAATTAAACAAATCTATAATTCGATTCAAGATATTTGAAATCCAATTGTTGTATGTGAATATGAATTGCAACACACATTAAACAAAGAATTAATTTGGCCAACTTAAATATCTCAGTAGTTCTTATTAAGGGAAAACAGCCTTAACTTCTAAAAAAATTATTTTCATGATTTTCTCTGGAGAAATGGGTCACTCATTCTTTATATTGTGTAAATAATAATAATAATAATTATTATTATTATTATTTTCATTATAATTTTATTATTATTATTAATTTTAATTATATTGTAATTGATGTAATTTTTTGTGAATTGCTGGGGGTCATTGTCTAGTTCGGTATAATTTGAAATGGCTATTGGATATTAGATTCTGCTGACCAGTGGACAAATTTGATATTTGAGCACTCCGGTCAGAGGACGAGTTTGATATTTTAACACTCTATTCATTATACTTGAAAACACATATCAAAATATTTATTTATTATTATATAAGACTTTGAAGATTGTAATTATTTATATATATCATTTTAATGTTTTCTTTTAAAAAGAACGTATGGGTGGATGAAGTTAATGGTATAAATTTGTTATGCAATATTCTTATGTATTATCAAAATATTATTAAATGCTTTTTTTTTCTTCCAAGTAGAATTTAAAGCAATCAAATAGATACGCCATTATCTATTAATTTACATGAATTGATAATGAACTATTTTGCAAGGACTAAAAGAAGAATTTGGAAAAAGAAAAAAAAGAAATAAATGGAGCGCAAGAAATGCAGTAGGTAGTGCTTTGACTAGAAATCAATGGATGTTATATATTGATAAAGTCAGATTGTGCATGTTCTCCTTAGTTAGGCACTTGTGAACTAGTTGGGGAGGGAGGGCAGGTATGCCTAATCTCTTGGAACACAAAATGGCATAGTTAAGAAAAAGTGGAAATCTACTCCTACCCACCATAATTTTATATAACTCTTATATAAGGGGCTTGCGCAATTGCACCAGGGTAATGAAAACATAGGATTTGCATGAAAATGGATGAAACAAATCTTATATAACTTAAAGCCTTTGGGACCTTAAGCCCTTATGGCCCTTAAGCTTTTAAAACCCTTATGGCCCTTAAGCTTTTAAGGCCCTTGAGCCCTTATAGCCTTTAAATCACTAGGGCCCTTAAAACCTTTAAGTCCTTAGGACCTATAAATCTTTAGGGCTCTTAAAGCTCTTAAGCTACTAAACCCTTAAAATTCTAAGCTCTTAAGATCAAAAGCTTTTAAGCCCTTAAGCCATTAAGTCCTTAACCCTCTAAGCCCTTAAGCCTCTAAGCCCTTACAGACCTTAAAGCCCTTAGGGCCCTTAAGCTTGAAGGACCCTTAAGCCCTCAAGTCCCTGAGTCATTAAGCCTTTAATCTCCTAAGCCTTTAAGCTCATAAGCCCCTAACACCTTAAACCACTAAGCACTTAAGCCCTTAAGCCCCTATGCCCTTAAGCCCCCAAGCCCCTAAGGCTCAAAGCTCTTTAAGATATTAAGCCCTTAAGTCTCGAAGCTTTTAAGTCTTTAAGCACTTTAGAGCCCTTATAATCCTTAAAGCTATTAAACCCTTAAGCCCTTAAGCAGTTATGCCTTAAATTCCTTAAGCCCTTAAGGCCTTAAGCCTAGAGGCCCTTAAGCTCAAGATCTTAAGCCCTTAGGCCCTTAAGTTCTTAAAGCCCTTATGCCCTTAGGGCCCTTAAGCATTTAAGCCCTTGAGTTCTTACGACTTTTATGTAATTAAGGCCTTTATGCCTTTATCGCCTTTAAGGCCCTTAAGCCATTTAGCTCATAGGGCCCTTAATCCCTTAGGCCCTTAGGATCCTTAAGCCCTTTAAGTCGTGAGGGCTCTTAAGCTCTTAAGTCTTTGAGCCCATTGGACCTTAGCCCTTAAGCTCTTAGGCACTTAAACCCTTAAGCCCTTAAGCTTTTAAGCCTTTAAGGCCTTAAACTCGTAAGATTTTAAGCCTTTAAAACCTTAAGCCCCAAAGCCCTTGAAGCTATTAAGCCTTAAAGCCTCTATATCCTTAAACCCTTAAGAACTTAAGCCCCTAAGCGATAAGCACTTAAGCTAAAGGCTTTTAAGCTCTTAAGCCCTTATGCCCTTAAACCTCTAAGGCCTTTGGCTTAAAGCCCTTTTGCCCTTAAGCTGTTAAGCCATTACCTTTAAGCTTGAGAAGCCTTTAAACTTCTAAGCTTCTAAGCCCTTAAGTATTTAATCCCTTAAGCCTCAAAGCCATATCCCATATGCCTTTAAGGCCTTAAGCACCTAAGTGTGCAAACCCTTAAGCATTTAAGCATCCTAATCTCTTAGGGCTCTTATGCCCTTAAAACCATTATGCTCTTAGGGCCCTTAAATCCCTTATGTCCATAGGGAACTTAAAGCACTTAAGTCTTTAGGGCCTTCAAGCCCTAAAGCTTTTAAGTCATTAGAGTCCTTAAAACTCTTAAGCCCTTAATCCTTTAAGCCCTTAAGGCATCAATCTCTTAAGCCCTTTAGAACTTAAAGCCTTAAGCCCTTAAACCCCTCATGCCTTAAAGCCTTTCAGCGTTTAAGCCCTTAGGACCTTTAGAAGGCGTTTGGTACATGGTTTCAAAAAATATTCTCAAGAATAAAAGGTCTAGAATATTGCATTATAGCATTTGATACACAGATTAAAAAAATATTATCGAGAATAGAGTATTCTCATATTTTTGTAAATTTTTATTCTCACATAAGGGGATGAAAATTTTGTATTTCCATAACATGAGAATATTTTTATAGTAGTAAAATTATTAAATTATCTTTTTAAAACTTAACTCTACCTCATCTTTCAAACTCTTCCCTTCTCTTCACATCTCTTATTTATAAAACTAAAAAATAATGAGTTATTTTTTTTACAAGATAATAATTTTAATAATATTATATTATTTTTAGATGATATAATTAATATTCTTAATAATTAATTATATTAATTAATCATTATAATCAAATAATAAAATTACAAAAAAGAGTATTTACAAAAAAAATATCACTTACATTATGGAAAGCTTATTTAATAATTTTTTTGCATTGACAAGGAAAAGAAATGCAAATGCAAGAAAATAAAATTACATATTATCATCTATATTAACTTATTCAAAACTTCTGATGAATTATTGTATGTCGTAAATCAATATTTGAGTGAAAAAGTGAGACAATAATATTTTTATTTTTAAACAAATAAAAACAACTTATTTAATACAGCACATATTTATATGTCTATATATATATATATATATGTATGTTATTCAAGTGTCATTAATTAGTGACATATATGCATGTATGTTATTCAAGTAATAAATTGTTATGATTTTTGTTTTTAATATAAGTAATTTTTAAAAAGTAGTTGATCATAATTTTAAAAAATATATTTAAAATTTGTCAAGGACATATTTAAAAAATAGTTGTTATAATATGTATATAATGCTAAATGTTGAATAAAAATTAATCTAAAAGAGAGTATTCAATATATTAATTAAGTTGTCATGCAAAAAGATGATGAATTTTTAAAAGGTATAAAACTAACTCAAACGATAAAGGAAAGATAAATATAGTTCTAACACTATTTGTCAAATTTATTGTATTGCCTTACCATCATTATGAGTTATAATGTACAGTAAGACAAAAAATGTCCAATCTATCTATCAATCTCAACCTTCATTATATGGATAATGGTGGATGGAAAATTTAAAATAAAAATTCCAACAATCTCCGGAACATTCATGTTCACCCTACCAAAATCCAGTTCTATCAAACACACACACAAAAGGCATCAAAGTAGCAATTCCTCTCACTTTTTCATTTATTTATTGTTCTCTATCTTTACAGATTCAGAGAAGAAGAAAGAGGAAGGCATAACATTATGTCTTTTACTCAATCTTTATTTCCTGTTGTTTTTATGTTCATGGTATTGAAAAGCATTGATATGATATATATATTCATAAGGAATTGTGTAATAAGTTAATATATGAAGAATTCTCAAATTTTTATGCAGAAAAATAGTGTAAAAATGTACGTCTATCCTGTCAATTTCCTATCTTTCCATTGGTCGGATATCATTCATCTCTCTAAACGAACATTCATGAAGATATCTATAATATGAGAAAATCGTTTCAGTCTGTTAATGTTTGTATATTTGATCAGCACATAGGACAAATAATTAGAAACATCTATGTCAGATTTCTTAGGGTAGTTCTTTTTTGTGTAATTTGCTCTGTTCTTTGTATCCAGTACCATAAGAAATAAAGGCTTCAATATATATATATTAAACAGCATATGCCTAAAATTCTACATCATCCCCATTCCCCAAGCATATTGATCAACAGGAATACTCTCAGAAAAGAAAATCTTTCAGCATATAGAGCAAATAATGAATCAAATCAACCATTGTCTCTTCCTATTGTCGAATGTTCCTTCAGAATCAGCGACAAAGGCCAGAGAGAGTGATCGGCGACGAGGGCTCTGGTTTGGCAGAATCGCAGAGGCTGTGAGTGTTAGCTATATATATAGCATATTCAATCTTGCAACGGCTATAATTTGTACCATTGGGTTTCCTGGAGGCGAAAGGAAAATAGCCATTACCTATGACGTAGAATTCTTAATTGCGTTCTAAGTCCCAACTCTTAATTTTCAAATTTTCAAAGCCGTTGAAATTGATTCAACAGGCTCGGAGAAGCATTAACTAGATGATACTGGTGATTTCATTCTTAATGATTTTTCAAAGTTTGATTATCCTAGTATTCCAGGCTCTTGATAAGTTCGTCGCACAGAAGCTTATATCAATGAGAGCGCAGTTTAGTTTTGAATCTTATGGCTGCAATGTTTGACTGATTATATGAACATGATTATGAATCTATGAGTCTGTAACGCCCTCGCCTATGTTATATTGGTATGTGTCTGTATCGTGCTCGTCTCTTCATCTTCTGGTTTCTGGTTCCTCTCTGTATTTCTGGCTTCTGGTTTGTGTCACACTGTGTCTGTATTGTGCTTGTCTCTGTATCTTGTGGTTTCTGGTTTTCGTCTGTTTTTGTGAGTAAAATTACATTTTGGCTGCTCCAATCTAATTGCAATTACATCTGACTTTCTTTTCAACCGATTGCAGTCTTCTTGGGCTACAGAAATCTTCAACTATTTAAGCCACTCACATTTAAGTACTGCTAGCATTCACAAAAATCTTCAAATTATAGCTTATGGTGAAGTTCAATCTGAATTTTATGGCGTAGAAGTTCAATCAGTCTGGCCTGTCTGGCGTTCTTGCCTAAGATTCATTAATGGCTATTGGAAATTAGATTGCGCTGACTAGTGGACAAGATTGATATTTTAACAAACTGTTCAGAGGACGAGTTTGATACATTAGCACACTGTTTTTATTATACTTAAAAACACACATCAAAATATTTATTTATTATTATATAAGACTTTGAAGACTGTAATTATTTATATACATCATTTTAATGTTTTCTTTAAAGAACGTATGGGTGGATGAAGTTAATGGTATAACTTTATTATGCAATATTCTTATGTATTATCAAAATATTATTAAATGTTTTTTTTTTCCAAAAGCAATCAAATTGACACGACATTATAAATTTAAAGCGACCATAAAACTATTTTGTTGTAAGGACTAAAAAATAATTTTGTTAAAAGAAAAATAAAGAAATAAATGGAGCGCAAGAAATGTAGGAGTGGGTAGACACTGATTTGACTAGAAATCAATGGATCTTATTTATGGATGAAGTCAGATGGTGCATATCCCCCTTAATTAGGCACTTGTGAACTAGCAGGGGAGGGAGGGCAGGTATGCCTAATCTCTTGGAACACAAAATGGCACAGTTAAGAAAAAGTTAGTGGAAATCTACTCCTACCCACCATTATTTACAACTGTTATATAAGGGGCTTGTGCAATTGCACCAGAGCAATGAAAACATAGCATTTGCATGAAAATGGATGAAACAGGGAAGAAGCATGTGAGGGTCAGGGAACCACCTTCAATTCCATTTCTTTGGGAAGTGAAGCCAGGTTTTCCTAAGAAAGATTGGAAACCAGAGGCATCCTCTTCAGTTCCTCAGATTCCTGTAACTCCACTCAGATATATTGCCTCAGTTCCCTTTGCATGGGAAGAAAAGCCTGGAAAGCCCATTCCTGGTTTCTCATACAACTCAGTGGAATCCATAGCTTCAAACCTAGAAGCAAAGGCATCATCATCTTCAGGATACTCAGGTACCTGCAAATATGGCTGTGACTGTGATGACAATGACAAAGGAAGCAGTAGTGACAGTGATAACAGTGAAAGTACAATTGACATGGAACTTGAAGCATTTAGCTTTGAAACAGACGAATCATTTAACTCAGAGCCTTCTTTACTTGCAAACTGTCTTGTACCATCATCAAAAATTTCTACTGCCATTCCACTGCAGAAGAATCCATTGACTGAACAAAACAGCAACCATCATGAGAAATTTTCCTCTCCATCCTCTGACACAGGAAGCAGCACAAGCAGCTTTGAAACAGGCAGGTCAAGTCTAGTTGGAGCTTCCTTCCTGGAAAGCCTCTTTCCTTTGATGCCACCCAATTCTGGCTTCCTTCAAAAAGCTGCTGGATACTCTGAAAACACATCCTCAACACCACTAGAACTGAATGGCACAGATTTTGATGGAGAAGATAATACCAGTGTCATGATGAGGAGGCCACCAACACTTGGAGAGCTAATTATGCAGAGCCGAAGGAGAAGCTACAGAAGGAAAGCTACTCAAATGAGAAAATGGGATCTGTCAAGGGTAAGTAACTCCCCTTCTCTTTTGTTCTTCTCTTTTTCTATTAAAAATAAAACTTCTTCCAGTGCTACCAGAAAATGAATTGGTTATCAGTCTTCAGACCTTTATAAAGAGAAAACAGAAAAGCATACATGATCTGGACGATATTGAACAATTTATAACATGACATTCATATTTAATTGATTTCACTTCAAACCAACTTTTTCTGTTTGCTTGGATGGATCATGCAGAATATCACAACAAAGAAAGCTTTTGGATGCTGTATGTTTGCAACCAGCGGCAATATGATTGAAGGACTGCTGATGAGAAAGTACCTCCCAAGACTGAAATTGGTCTAGGCAGGATGGTTCAAGCAGTGTTCAACTGGTGACAGTACTTCCCAAGACGAAAACTGGTCTAGACAGATCAAAAGCATCTGCGTAGATTTAAAATCAATCTTTATCAATCGTCTCAGTTAAGTCTTTTGTAATTTATGGTTTTTCTATGTTGAGAAGGTGGATTGTAAAAGAACATTATTTCTGCAATGTCATATATCCTGGATTCTGCAAGATAGGTGAACTCCACAAATAGAGATATACGCATCCCTTCCCATATTTTCCAAAACAGCAGCTTCTTACAGCAACATTACGTCATTACATTAATGTTAATAAAGAATATAATGGGACTTCAACGGGAAGATTTACAAGTTTCAACAACTCTCCTAATCCGTTCAATAATTAGAGGAATGTCCTCCAAAGTTATAGTAGTAAAACAAATTTGAAACCATCCTGGTTCTATGCAATGGCAGGCTGATCCAGGAGTTATATTGATCTTACCAACACTCATAAACTTCTCCCATAACTCAAGTTCCCTTTTCTCAGTATGAGATTGGATTAATCCTCTCATATCAGCCCAACAGTAGATACCAGCACTGCTCTTAGCACACTGGATTCCTAGGAGACTTAAATGAGCCTCAAGTTTATCATGCACTTCTCTTATTCTCTTTTGGTTGGCTTCAAAGTAGTCCTGAATAAATCTTTGATCTGAAAGCATTGAAATGACTAATCTCTGAGTTGGAGCAGATATAGACGAAAATCTACTTAACATCCTAGCCGCAGCCAAAACTGTCTTGTTAAATGAATATATAACCCCAACTCTAAAGCCCGGAAGAGAGAGGTCTTTTGACAGGCCATAAATTATATGAACTCGGCTCTTGTCTAGACCTTCTGAATCAAGAATTTCAGCTATGCCCACAAACTTCTCCCTTTCATATACTGATCCTGCAAATATTTCATCAGCAATGATATGGATGTTTTTCTCATGGGCAAAGTGCAGAACACTTTTAAGCATGTCCGGTGTCAGCAGATTGCCAACAGGATTTGCAGGATTGGAAATGAGAATCCCACGAACTTGGCCTCGCCTATTTTTAGCTTTACAAAATGCTTGTTCAAGAGCAGTGACACTTAGAGTAAAATTGTCGGAACTTCGACAGTGCACAGGTATTAGGTCTACTTTAGTTCGCCATCCGACATCCCTGTCAAAACTGCAAAATTTTTCTACATTAGCTTTTAGTATTAACTTAAGTAATAAGAGCCACAAATTCAAAGAGGCTCAACAGTTACCCCGGATAGTAAGGTGTAGGGACAAGGAAAGCATCTCCTTGGTCAGCCAAACAGAAAGATAGCATCTCAATAGCAGGAGTTGCTCCAGACGTTAACACCATATTAGATGGGTCAAATTTCACCATTCCTCCCATCACATGAGACATTAAATTTGATATGGCCTGAAAAAAGAAATTATTAAATTATAGCTTGAACTTAGACGAACTATAATTGGAAAGTAGGACCTTGTAGAAATAAAGAGAACAGAAGAACAGTAGGCAACTCATCACCAACTCCACTATAAAAAATCATCAAAAATAACAAACAGGCCAAGAAATTTTTTAAACGAAGGGGACAAAATGACCCTATTGAAAAATCAAGATGTCTCTTTTGTATATCAAGGTAGCTCTTTTCTGTCCATCAATGGTTAATTAGGAAATGGACTGGCTCCACCAAATAGCAACCGCCACTTAACAGAAGCAGATTTAAAAGGAAATGAAAGGTGAATCATATGGACAGCATACAATCAAGAACAAGATTGACATCACCGTAGAAATAAATGAAAATTTCCAACCAAGATTGAATTGACTTCAAAAGTTAAGACGAGCAAAGAAAAGAGATATTAAGATAATCCAATATTCTCCAAAAGTAAGGCAGAACTGAACTGCTACACAACCTCACAAAAAGAAGAATCTATCTCACCACTTTCAATTCCTCCAATCCATCAAATGATTGATATGTTGCAATCCCGTTAACACTTAAGGTGACATCATCAGTTCCCATTAGCGATTTCTTCAAGTTCTCTGATAACCACTTTGCAACCAAATCCAAGCAAAGCTACAACCAATAATCAAGACACTAGATTAGCACAAATCCAAGAACAAGAAAACTGCAATACACATTAAATACCGATTCATTCAAGAAAACAAGAGCTAAAAGTAACCTTATTCTCTGACAAGCCCAGCTGAATAATCCCATCTGGATTGTTCAATCTGTCATACGGGTCCCGTGACGCTCTCTCCAACCCAATGTAATACGGCGAATTGTTCGGCTTCGCAAGAAAATTCGCAAGGGAGGACACTTCAACCGGACCAATGAACCCACGACTCGACAAATCGGGCAGGGATGGCGACGGTGGGACCTCTGGGACATTTGGTGCCGGCGGAGGACTCGAAGAAGAGTCGCCGGAACGGCGACGTTTGAGATAGAGTTGGAGGAAGTAGAAGAGAGCACAAGGGATGAGAGAACCCAGAAGAAGGCCTCCCTTGCCTTGAACTACACCTTGGAGGGGCACTACAAGCCTCATGGCCGAAGCTGCGGAGGGTTATGTGTTCGATGCTTGTTTCCAGTCAGGGTCATGGGCTCGGCGGAGCCACCTCCGGAGAACTGCTGGCCGGTGGGTCCATCGGTTATCGGCCAGGTGGAAGAGACAAGTGTTCAAGAAAATTTGGTCGATTCTTGAACATGGAGGAACTAGGAATATTTTATACTTAATGCATATTTATATGCAGCATTGCATTCAGAGAAAAATATTAAATTGTGAGAGAAATTCTATTTTAATCTTCATTGCACTTTTTTTAATTAGGATTTTACTCATCATTTTTTCTTGAGAAAAAAAATAAAATAAGTTACTTCAAAATAAATTAAAGTTCATAATTTCTCACCGATAAATTAAAGTTGAAATAACAAAAAAATTTAAAATATTTTTAGTATTATTTTTATATTTATCTCTGTTGATAAATTAATATAAATATTAGCGTAATATTTATGAATGTGGGATCAAAAGTTTTCATTAAAGTAATTTCAAATTCAACTTTAATTTTATGGACTCAATTTATTTAGTAATTAATAGTAATATCAATTAAATAGAATATGATATATTTTAAATTAAAAAATTATTTTTAATAAAAATTACATGTATTGGGAATTAAAGATATAAAAGGTAGAAGATAAAAATGGAACAAGTATTCCATAATAGCACTTATCTAAGGAAAACATTTTTAATCTTATTATTAAAATATTATTATGAAGCTTTATCATAGTTTTGGAATATGTCTTTCCTCTTCGCATAGAAAAAGAAAAAGGGGAAAAGAAAGTCTCTCCTTAATATCTTTTCTTCCGTCACATATCATTTCAAGCAAGTAAAGAATCAAGGAATCAGTTACAGTGTTACACTTTACTTGGCGATCTATTACAGAAGACAGCCAAAAGAGATGCGGTAAATGTTTTGAACTGAAATATTTTATTAGTCTAGAATATCCTTTTTTCATTTTCTTGTAATTGAACTTAAAATTATTCAACATATAATTATTTTAGACAATTTTTAAATACTTTTGGATAAAAAAAATGATTTTTCTCTTAACTTTGGAAGAAATTTTAATTTTATCTCTTTTTTTTAAATTTATCCTTTATCTTTATTAATTAACACAATTTTATCTTCTTTTCAAATGTCATTAGTTATATGTAAAGTTCAAATAAAATTATTTTAGTTGAAACATAATTAAAGTTCAAATAAAATTATTCTAGTTAAAACATAACTGAAGTCTAGATAAATTCAATATACATCAAAATTTTTTTAAAAATTCTTCATTTAATTATTTGAAACCCAAAAATTAAGAATTTTAGAAAACACTTAAAGTTATATAAAAACTAACTTAATTATTGTTTTTATTTGCATGTGAATTCTTCTGTGAATTCAACTATATTTTAGTAAGAGTAGTGTCATATATATTTTATATATAACTTTACCGTTAATAGTATGTATAGACGATATTTAATAAAAATAAAATAAAATAAATTAGTAAAGATAAAAAATAAAATTAAAATAAAAAAAGATAAGGAACAAAATTAAAATTCTATACAAAGTTAAGGAATAAAAGATTAATTTTTACCAATAGTTTTTGTTACATTTAATTTCATTTTAATGAAAAGATGCAAAATTTGGATTGTTCCATTGTGGTGTATAAGAAAGAGCAAAATACAAAACTAAACTATAGTAAAGTTTTTCGTGGGCTTTTTTACATAGATAGATTGGGCTAGGCCAACTCACTCATTTGAGCAAGGCAAATAATAGCCCCACCTACACGTACGGATCATGTGTTAGTTTGGGTCAACGCTCGGGTTTCTTTATTTTTTTAAAATTAAATTATTTTAAAATGTTTATATAATATATATAAAGTGAATTCAAACATTACTTAAAATAACTGACCTCTTTTATTCATTTATCACTTAAAAAGTTCTTAAACAATGAGATAATATATTATTAAAGTAAAAAAAATTCAAATACCTTATTTGGTTGACAAATGAAAATTCACATAAATAATGTAATAGTAATGTTCAATGATTTAAAACCTTCCTTTGGCTTGTCACAAAAGATAGACTTCACTCCAACAAGATCAGAGTTAGATGGGATTCTCCGTGAGTAGAAATTAGTATTTTTTTTTTTAATAATATAAGAGTAATAAAAATAAAAAAATTTAATCTTTAATTTATTTAAAATAAATCTTTATTAATTTAAATCTTTTATTTCTATCTCTTATAACAAAAAAAAAATCTTTCTAAAATGAATTCACTTTTGAATAATATTTTAAAATTTGTATAGTGATAAACTTAAATAAGGAGCTTTAAACTAAACCAATCAATTATTTTGTTAAACAAGTTTAATAAATCGTTCAAATTTATTCATTTAATAAAATGAATAGATCAAATTTCAATTTTTGACAGCTAAATTTAATTAACTACTTTCAACTTAAAGATAATAACGCATACATAATTGAATATTAATTTAAATTCCTAGTAAAATTTCTCTTCAACCTATATATTCAAAAACATACATGCTATAAACTCGTTGGAAAGGACTATAAGACCAGCGATATAGGATTCATAACACAACTGGATCTTTCACGGTATGTTTCATTGCATTTTTTTAAAATAGAAAAATAAAAAAAATTATTTGAATAAATATTTTTAACAGAAAATAAAAAATATAATATGTGTTTTTAAAACAAAAAATACAGAATAATTAAAAAATGTTCTGAACTTTAATTTTTTAAAATAAAAAAAAAACAAAAACAAGTCTTTTTATTAATAATATATATAAATACATGAAAATAATACTAATAAAAATTTTTAAAAATAATTTTATAAAATAATTTTAAAGAACAAAATAATGTTCAAAACAAACTCTTAATTTTTTCTAGTCCACATGCATATAACCATGGTAAAAGGATTAGTGTTGTTGTGATCTTGAAAACTAACAACAGAGTCAACATTGCTTTTAATATTAGGCTCAAACTCAAAATTTTGTTTAAAAAAATAAAATACTTATTACTTTAACTAATTATTTGTTAATGAATAATATTACTCCTAAATCCCAAATTTGAGACATGTATAAATCTTTTAAGGATGCTCCAAAGTTTAGCAATAAAACTATGGGTTGTTTGGGGTTGATATGATTTTTAAAATATTAACCTTGTCGGCCAAGGCATGGCAATATTGTTTCACAGAATTAGAGAGGAAGTTTAGGTATTGAGACTAATTTATAGATAAATTGTAGTATTTGGTTTTGGTGTAATCAAAATAGAGTTATATTTTTACTACCAATTATCATTTTTAACCTTGTGATAATACTAAATTTATATGCAATTATTTATATTTTTACTATTAAATTTTTTAAATCAAAATTATGTATATAAAAAAAATTTTTAAAAAAAACTAATTATAAAAAAAATAAAATGTATAAATTATTTATGTATCAGTATCTAATTAAAAAATTTAATGACAAAGATATACAAATTATACTTAAATTTTTTTTTTTAACATAAAAGTTAAAATCACATTTAATTCTCCAAAAGACAATTGTTGATAAAGATATTGATTTAAATAAAATTGTAGCATGACTAATAATTATAAGCTGGTCGAATTGAGAATTGGTCCAAATCCATTTTGTCAAGTGAACCATTTTGAACCGCCCTAAACCAATTTGAATGGGGTGGGTTTTGAAGAATTGCTTTCGATTTGAAAACCAATTTGTTGAGAGATTTGGCAAAATATTCCATCGTTTGCAATGATTTTAAATAATTCACTTTTAATATTTACATATCTTACGTGGTTTAATATGTCTAATTAACTAACACGCTATAAAGAATATAATTTTATGTTTTATTTACATTTAAATTAAATAATTCTATATAATAATAATAATAATACAAATATATAAATATTATTGAAATAATTAATTATATATATATATTTATGATTTCATTCAGTAACTACTTAACTCATAACCCATTAGTTGGTTAGAACTACATATATTAGAAGAAGAAATTAATTATTTTTATCTTTTCATAATTAAATTGAAGTAAGATGTATTTTTTATAAATCAAACAGTAATTTACTCAAAGATTTATTTTCAATATGTATAAGCCTAATTGAAAACTCGAGTATAATATATGTATAAAAAATTACTCGAGTATAGTATAAGAATAACATGTAGAATTTAACAGAAATTGTGAAGAAATTAAAAAGAACTGTATAAATAACATTTGTTGCATGATGTTCCTAAATTTTGAATGGGCAGGAGCGTGAGCCAGCCATGTTTCACTGCACTTCATTGCGGAAAGAGACAAAGCTATAGCTGTCCTCTCTAACTGAAGTACCGGAAAGAGATTCCCCCAACTATCTTCTTCAAAATGGGAAGCCTTCTCCTCTTTCCACGTGGACAGGTCTACATTCTGAACAAAGTTGGAAATGACCATTTTGTCTTGTTCTCTCTGCCTTTTTCCATTTCAAATGTTTTTGAATTTCAAAACCACAATTATTTAATGTGGTATTGGATTGTCATCAATGGATCAACCAAATGAAGCTTCCATTTGTCGCCAAGTACTTCAATCAACTCTAAATTCTCTGTCTTCTTGGCCAAAGATTTTTAAAATGAAATAATTGGCTAAGAATTCAAGAAAGAGAATAATTATATAATGAACAAATTACATCTTAATATAGGTTTAAGAAAGAATAAAAATATAAATAATTTTAAAAAAATAGTTAAAATTTTATTTTTTTCAATAACACCGTAGTTTGTAAAATCGTTTCTCACGTCCTAATTACTTAAAAATTTTGTATCCACAAGCCATAAAAAGAAAAAAGAAAGAGGGCATAATAGTCATATCGCTAAATGTAATCGTACACTAAACAGTGGACCCCAGAAGTTCAAATTTTCGGACCCTCATGCGAGTCGGGTGCTATATAAATGAAACTGCTCTGTTCTGTTGCGTTTGTTTCCTTCGTTGTGTGTTTTGGTTCCTTCGTCTCCAACGAAATCTTCGCCGTTCTCTGCGACATTGTCTTCTCTCACAGAAATATAACAGAAACAAAAGTTTTTTATTAGAAATATAAAATAAAAGAGATTAAACTAATATTCCGAAGTTTCTCTCTCATTTTCCGGGAAAATAAATAACAACGAATTTCCAAGGAACGAGTGGGAGGACGGGATCCGAGGTTGTTTTGGAGTTTTGCAACAACTGAGCGGGATTTTCTCCCTCATCTCAATCTCTTCGGAGGTGAGAGAAAGGGAGGGAAGATAATCGGGAACGGATTGCCCCGTCGCGTGGTGATTTCCTTCTCTCTTAGGCACTCAACCTCCATAGCTTTCTTCCTCTTCCCTTATAGAGAAACTAGGTCAAGATCAGAGGACCGACGTGAAAGAAGCTATTGCGGTAAAAGATTTTGAACCCTAATGAATTGTTCCCGATGGTTGCTCTGCTCCTCCTTCAATTGCCTCGATCATTGTTTCAGGTCGCATGCTATGAAGAGAGAAGGACGTTATGGAAGAAGAATTCGAAGAGTTTGCGGTAGAATTGGTTCTGGCCGAGGAAGAAGAAATTGATCCTAATTATGAGTTTGATGCCCCTCGGTTCTGTGATTTCTCTCTGCCCGAGACTCATTGGGATGCCGTGGAAGCTGAGCAGTGGTTTGAATCCGTAGGAAGCTACCCGCCTTCACGTAAGCATTTTACGTACATTATGTTTTCTGTATCTGACTAGACTTTGTAATGCGGGATGCAGAATAATTAGTAATTTTGCTCTGATTCCGCAGAATATTTTGGGTTTGATTTTAATTTTGTTTGGTTTGATGCGTTGTGAGTAGCATTTGTCTTGAAGCTGAGATGGGGAATATCCAGTCCATCGGGAATTGTGTACACCTCGGCTGACTGTAGAGATGGCAAAAGCTCGAAAATCGTTAATCACAATTCTGGTCACAGCATGGAGTATGAAGTTTCGGTGGATGGCGATAGCAGAGGTAGAGTTTCCAGTTTCCAGTATACTGTATTATACTGCTTTGCTATTAACATGATGCTTGGCATTGAAGTTTTGATGCAAACCTTAATTAAAGTCACTTTAGACATCATCCTTAATTTTTTTTATTCAGAATGATTATCTGCATATCTGAATTATTCATGCAAGAAAATATTTACTGATTTTGATTATCAAAATATTTAACAATGGCGCGTAATTGCTCAATTCACCAAAATCCCCTGTTAACCTGATATCTGGACTGACGAAGACATAATAACTCAGCATTGCTGGATGTCTGTATATAATAAATTTGAAAATTAATTTTCTCTTATGTAGAATGAAAGTTTTTAATCTTCACTAAAGTTTTGCGTAAACCAGACTATCTTTTATTTTCAATGTCGTATTTTAGTTTTATTATTAAATAGAGGATTGCTTTGAGGACTTGAATTTCATAATTATAAAGGTAAAACGAAGTCTCTCAGCAAATCAGCTGGATCAAAGAGTTCAACTTTGATGAAGCCCACAGCAAGTCATTTGGCCAAGCAAAGGAACCCTCCGGGGGTCGTCACCACCACACGAACTTTCACAAGGTGTAAATGATATCTCACCTCCTGATAAATAACACTTTTCAAGGTTTTTTCTAACTGTATGAGTTTTCTACCAACAATTGGTATGCTAATTATGTCAATCCTATAAGGCTATAACTGATGTTGAAACATTCACTTCTCTGTTATCTTATTTTATAAGAAGTTGAAATAATGTTGTATGAAATTTCCTTGAGTTCATCGTCATTTGTTCATGTTTTTATAAGGACTTCTTGGCCCATTTCACTCTTTCCCCTTGGTTTCTGAAAATGTGCATTTTGCTAGTACCTGCTTGCTTCCTTTCCTAAATTTTTGTTTTTTTTGTCATTCATAAACTAAGCAGGTGTCAAAGTCAGAATTCTTCAATAGATGACAAAGAAACCAAAAGGCAGAAGCTAGAAGCTGGTTACTTGCGCAAGGTATGCTGAAGTCTATCTCTTGATATTTTCGTGCCCTTTCATTTTCATATTCTTCCATGGCCAGGTATACTGATGTTTGCAAATTTATACATACCTTGTCTTCTGATTTGATATTGCTGCTATTGCAGTTCATTTCTTTGTCCTTTTTTACTCATCATGTTACCTCTTAATCCGTTACCATTTATCACTATCAAAGACATTTTGCTGTATACATCTTTCATTAAAAGAGTTCAAGTTCATTAGATAAGAAAGCAAAATGTTTGGCTTTTATTTTTTTATGTAGGAGTTTGTGTGAAATCTCTTCTTTCCTTAAAATGTAAGCGCAATTATATGCAATCATTCTAATCTCAGCTATTTTCTGCGGAACTTCTAGATTTTGCTAAGTATATTCTGGACATGATTTATAGTTATAGTTAAAAATAACATCTAATGTAAGTGGCGGTGCTTATGATTTTTTGGACAGGCTGCTTATTTGAAACATCATGCTCCTTATATGCATAAGACAGTAAAGAAGGTAATTAATTTGTCAGAGTATAATTTATTTAGTTGTGTTACATATAACTCTCATTTCTGTTATTTGACAATTATTGTTATATATGAGATATGTCGGTACAATAGCAGAGGCAATCTATTTCAGTAGTTTTGCATTGGTGCTGCAGGTTGATCTTCCTGAAGTTAATTCACCTTCTCGACCCAAAGTCACTATTCCTAAGGAATTTGATCTGGAAACAGCTCATAGAGCAGAAAAAACTAAGTATATCTACTGCTTCTTTTAAACATTTTGTTGAAATACCATATATTCCTGCCTGATAAATCATGCTGTATTTTTGTGCCTTTTTTAATTTCAGGTCAAGAAATAACACAGAATCAGGTGGAAATAGAAAATCAAGTTCTCAGATGTTTAAAGCACTACCCTTAAATAAAAAAGTCAGTATTTCAGTTTTTACTTCTGGAAGAAATTGATACATAAATATATAATAACACAGGCATCTACATGTACAGTTTTTTGATAAGCAACTTTTGGACTTTGGCAGATCCTTGAGGCTCCTTCATTATCCTTCCGTAAGAAGAGGACACCACAATTGACAGAATTTCATGTAATTAGTATCTGTTGATTGTGTTATTTTCGCTCATCCATTGTTTTCTATGGACTGCATCAATAATGTGGCATGATCAAACGAGAAAATAGATTCTGGGTTTCTGACTTCATTTTGCTTCATTAATTCATTCTTTTCAGGTATTCCGCTTTAAGACATCAGAGAGAGCCATGAAACACACATCTAGTACCGTTAGTAACATCATCATTTTACTTTAGCTGTCCCATCTTTACTATTCTTCTCTTCTATCTCGGTTACACTTTCAGTGAGAAGATGATCTAGTTTTGCACTTTCAAGTATCCTGTCTCCTGCTCGTTTAGAAGGTCTTTCTCGCTAATATCTTTTCCTTTGCAGGATGGTCATAATTCTAACTGCAGTTCTAGCTCAAATAGAGAATCAAGGGATTCCAGAAGGTATGAGCCTCTAAAGTTTGAATAATGATGCACATGGTAGAATGTCTTATTAGTTAAACTAAGGAAAAGACTTGCAAGTCATTCATATATATATTTTGAATGCATATTAATGGTCAATCATGTATTTTCTCTTTTACACGGTATTTTTCATGTACAGACAAAACTCTGCTGCTGATGCATCGAGGCAGGAGAAGTGTAGACCCGTTAACAAACTCAGAGGCAGCTCTGAAAACATGGTAATGTGAACATCAATTGTTCTTGCAGTATAGGTGCAATTCTTTCCTTTTCCTTTTAAAACTATCCCCATCTGAATTTATATTGCGCTGGTATCAGAAACTCTCAAGTAAAGGGGAAAGAGGTGTCTTCCGAAATATTAAACAGGAAAATGTAATGGTAATGTATTCTTATGTATTTTGGCCCAAAACGACTATTCTATGTATTTATTCATTGTTGTAATTTTTTTACTGTGGATGAATGTTCTTGATGTTAATAAAGGTTCTTTTTGTAATTCTTTTCTTGTTTTTCTTTTCCTTAAAAGGATAAGAGTTTTCTGAATGAGCCGCCTACGGAACTATTTAACAAGGTATCTTTTCGGGCTTTATTTTTGAGATCTGTCCTCATTTTCCGCCAAGTAGTTAGCATTCTTAATTCAATGTTAATATACTGCATATGGTTACACAAAATGAGGGTCCCTATTATGCTTATCTTTTCATATATATCTTGTGCCTTTGTTTTGCAGCTTTCCCTTGCTTCTGAAGTCAAACAAACTACAAAATCCCAGTCAAAAGAGAAACCAACATCTAAGGTTCTTTCTCAGTATGCCTATCAAAACCTATAGGAATATTTAGTGTTCATTTTATCTATAGTGATGGATGGGTACCATATCATTCAATTCCAGGACTTGAAAGAGAACTGGCCCGGCTACTTCCAACTGGAGCATGAGGTATATCAGTAGTTGTAAATGTATGTTATACTAAAATCTTATGTCATAGGTAATGGCGAAAGTAGTACATTATGAGAATATCCATCACTAAGAACCTCATTTTCCCGTTAACATTCAACTTATAGAGGATGAACTACATCAAAGAAGAAATGCAGAGACCCTGTGGTAAGCAGTATCATCAGTGTATGAATGAGATATCTGATATAAATCACGCTAGCGTGCTGGCAGGTAGAACCAGATCTAAACACAATTTTATGCAACTGTTTTTATAACTCGCACTGTTTGGTAACTCAGGAAATTTTGTAAATCTTTGTTTTTGAACAGGAGCGTGTACATTTGGTTAAACTCCACAAAGATATCCCTTCTTGATAATTTATATGGAAGCCCTCCCAAACCAAGCCGGTAACAACGGATTCTGACAAGCAGTTCATATAGGAAGTTTTAAAATGGAACCTAAGACTTGCATTGTACAAGAAAACCTGAGTTGTGGGATATATATGTATATTTATTTATACACCCAGAAACATACCAAATGTAATTTGGTACAGTTCACCTTGACATATATGAATAGTACATTAGGTTTCATTTTCACCTTATGTAACTTCACTGATTACTCATTCTCATACTTTTGGCTGCAGTTATCGTTACGAGATTAGATATACAGATGTTAAAACAATATGAAAATGACTTCCTTTTTTTTTTGGTTCCCATTATATTTTATGTGATAAGTGGGCAAGGTAATAATAATAAAAATGCCTTAAATGATAATACTTCGTGCAGAAGTAAATGAACCTATTAAGCATGAACACAGGTATAAACATTTTGAAACATCGAAGTTCACACTACAGATTTGTGTATATATATTTTGGCCAAAATGAATTATGTTCTTTTTGAAAAATGAAAAAGTGGGTTGTTTGTTTAAGGAGAAATTTTAAGATAAACTGAAGAAAGTATATTAATTAACTTTTAATTGATATATTTAAATAATTTTTTAATTTAATAAATCTAATTTAGATAAATATCTTCTTTATCCTTTACAATATAGAATTTATACTTTTTTTCATGATGTAGATGGACTTATATTAAATAAATTAAAAATTAATCATTAGTCATATTAAATAATTTATACATCACTTTTAAAGAAAAAAAAGAGACTTCTGACTTAGTAATATGTAAGTTGATAATTGATTAGATAATTTTATATAACATTCTACTTTTTAAGAAATCAGCTTTTTCATAATAAAAAAAGTAAATATAATTTTTATATCTTTATCATTAGATTCTTTAATAAAAAAAATGATACTTATATTGTTTATATAATTTATTTTTTTTATGATTAATTTTTTAAAAAATATTTTTTACATGTTTTATTTTGATTAAAGAATCTGATAGTAAAAATATAAAAAAAATTACATAAAAATCTAATCATTTCATTATTATTTAATAATTCATGAGATTTTCCCCTAACTATCCTATTATTTGTAATTTCTCATAAAATTACTATTGGATATAAACTTACAATATTTTTAGCACAACTTTAACCAAATTGATAGTTTCAGTGGAAAAATATCAATGAGCTCTATACTCTTGATGGTGTATCGTTTTGGCACTTCTTTTATGTTTATCAATGGACAAGAAAGATATTAAGAAAAAGAAGAAATTTAATTTAATTTTTTATTATTCTTTTCTTTATTTCAATTAAAAATTTTAGATTCCATCTTCTTTAATTTTTGTTTTGAAATGTTGGTTGCAACTGATATAATAGGGGATTTTTTTTTTGGCCAAGAGATATAATAGGGTTAGGTTGACAAAAATTA
Organism: Senna siamea; assembly: GCA_031216115.1. NCBI lineage: Eukaryota > Viridiplantae > Streptophyta > Magnoliopsida > Fabales > Fabaceae > Senna > Senna siamea. The sequence goes on along the minus strand of CM062354.1, from coordinate 29,820,705 downwards.
AGATAATCTTGACAACTATTTTTTTTTTTTAAATCTTCATTATATTTTATATGATAAGTTGAAAATTTGTGTACTGAAGTGCATATTTATCTTAAATAATGAAATATCAAATGATAATTATTTTTATACTAAAGATTAATTTTGAGTATACTATATTAATTATATATTTAATTTAAGAATAAATTATACTTTTCTTTTCTCTATTTTAAAAGCCTATCCTCCCTTCTTAAAATTAAACAACTTATAATTTCACTCATTTTAATTAAATTAATATATTAAAGGGAGATACAAAAGGTAACTTGATTGGAAAATCAAAATATCATATTAAAATAAGGTTATTGGGTATATTTAAAGTGTATATAATGTACTACAATAAAAATATTGAAATATTTTTATTTATATTTTTTGCACTCATTTAAAATTCTCAAATTAATAATTATCATGTATTAAAAAATTTGATCTTGACTATTGTGCGTTTAAAAATTTAAAAATATAATTCAATACTCAAAAAATATACATATCTACACTAAATAATGAAATATTAATTATTAATTATTTGCATATAAAAATTGATCTTAATTATCTCATATTAATTATGTATTTAATTCAAATTATTAATCAATGATATCTATAATATTTACAAATGACAATTTCTAATATGTATATTTAATATTTTCAAAATATGATTAATATTTAAATATGATCATACTTTTAATATTCTATAAAAAGACAATGTTAGTTGTTTTAAATATTAATGCTTTGCGCAAACCGACAAAGATGAACTAGTTCAACGTGTGATTTATCTAACACGCAACTTGTTTGAATGCAACACATTATAATATAATATTCGAAGAAATGATCTAATGATTAGAAGCACCATGCCAAAGACGTAGACAGGTCATCAGCAAAGGGTTCAACGTGGCAGCCATGTCATATTTAAAAAATTTTTGAAATAGCAACATCATCAAAGAAAGTGAACATATTAGTGACGACATCACTAAAAAACGACTTGGCATTTGCCATGCCATCAAAGAGAGTGATGTGGCAGCAGCTATGTCATTAAAGAGAGCACATAGTAGAGGCCACATCAGCCAATGAGGTGACGTGACTACAACCATGTCATCAACTGAGGCATGGCATATGCCATGTCATTAGCATTACCAAATCACTTTTCAGCCTTCACCCTTTACTGCTGTCTCCTAAGTCCCTTTGTTAAGCTTTGCAATGGGTCTCTTCCTACAATCTTCGAAGGTATCTTTAGGGATTGATTGCTGGTCCTTTTTGTAACTTCTTGTATGGAATACTTGTACATAATTTATCAGAAAAAACAAAAAATTTGCACATAAGCTTCAATAGTGACCTCCACTCAAGATAAAACAGTAAGATACAAACAAGTCACTCATTTTCATGCTTATGGAGGAACAGTGGTCTAGCAATGCAATCACAATTTGACAAGAAATACAGTTAAGATTATAATTTAATCCAGTATCCACCATGAGTTTAAAATCATGTTCTGATATCTTTAAGATAAGGTAGACCCAAACTGGTAATATAAAAGCAGGTTATGACGGTCAATCAACACAAGAAAAGAGATTCACCACAAAGACTATCAAATTATGCATCCTCATGGAGCGGTTACTTGCCAACTTCTCAGCAAATTAATTATAGACGTTGACTTACAAAAAGGAAGAAAAGATTCATTTCAATATAAGACGCAAGTATTTGTGTCAATCCACAAAACTTTTTCCCTTTCATTTCAACAGCAGGAGCTTCAAGATACAACAACTTTTCCGTTGGTCTCTTGATGGATCAGGATGCTGGATCAGCGTTGTGCCAACCTTTTGCGCAAGGAGGAATGGCCATAAACTCATCAAATTCTTTTACATGAATGTCACAGCAGTTCCACTGCAAAATAAAGTGAAAAGGGGGGGCAAAATGTTGGTATCACAACTGTCATAAATACAAGCATAATTTAAATATTAATACGAACAAACTAGAATATGCAATAAAAATATCCACTGCCCACCCCTCTCATCCGGTCATGAAAAACAGCAGGGCCAGGATGGTAGCTGCATGCAGTGTCATGATTATCCTTTTCCTTGAAAGGTTTACCACATCCTTTATTTTTGCATATCTGGGTTTCATTTATATCAACCATCTTCTTGGGTTGTTTTGGAACCTCAACACTTGCTTTGCTTTCAGAAGAGGCATTTCCAGCAAGATTTACAGGTTTCATTTGTGAACCTAAAAAACATAGCGGAGAAAATTTAACTCAGGAATCTTAACAGGGGAAATAAATTAAAATAATCATAATAATAATAAATGACACAGAAGTGCAGTTGAGAGGCAAAGTGAAAAAATAAAGTTGACTGGTTCATCCAATATATCCACAAAGCTTTTTACTCTATTTGTACACATGCATAAATGATAACTAGACATGAAGAATGTACAATTTCCATGACATACTCAATAATCTTCAAACTTCAGAGAGTCAACAGTTTTCATAAGATTAGAAAAGCAGTCAACTGCACATCTAGAGGGCCCCTACAACTTCTCAAAAGGAGAGAGAACAGGGAAGAAAGAAATTAAAGAGAGAGCTAATAACAGATAAATAAGTATACCATGATCCGAACAAAAGAAACCCTGCCGACACCTAGAACAAGAATCCTTTGTTGATGCATCAGTAGAAGGAGCTGCAGTGGAAGGAACTGCAGCACGAGCAGATACAGCATTCTTTTTAGCCTGCGCAAATACTTGTTTCTCTGTTGTGTGTTTTCCTGTCTTACATCTTTGATTAAAAAAGGAAACATTGGTCAACAAATGCCAAAAACATTAAACATATAGGCAATGAGAAATTTTAATAACCCAAGTATGTTCATGGTAGCAAAATAAGCTGTTCCATCACTAGCATTATGAAATTCATATTTACAAAGATGGTAATCCTCTGCTTAAGCTCAGTCAATCTGAAAAGAAAAGCAGAATCAGCCTGAAGAGAAGAACAGGATGAGCCAAAGAGCAGATCATATCACATTCAAATGTTATAACTAAAAAGAAAATATGAAATGGAATATGGCTAGCCGGGCTACCCGGACTACCCCATTAATTTCCTCCGCTTTAATCTCTGTTAGAAATTCAATTAATATTTTTCCCCACAAGCAATTATTGCCAGCAAAAGTATCCTTGACGAACAAAAATTATCAAAGAAGAATTTGTTCTAACATGGTTAGAGGCTTTAAATATAGTTCTTAGCACTTGAGATAGGACAAATCGGAAGAGGAGCATATTATCCATAAGGGGCTGCCTTCAGAGTAGATCTAAAATGACAAAGTATGTCAACCCATGCAAATGGGGTAAATGAAATCTATGATATTTGTAGCTTACAAGATCCTTACACTAACTACTAGATCTTATGATCTTAATTTCTCAAAGATAGATCTAAACTCTATCAGTAAGTTATACTCATATTAAGGTGAATTCTTCTAAATTGACCAGTTAACTGCAGACAATTTTGATATTCACAAAAAGGAGAAGAAATATATGACTCACCCTGGAATCTCTAAAAACAAGCTAAAATCATGACTTCTTTTCTTGCAGCAACTCCATTCTTTCATTCCATCATGAAATACAGGCTAGAAAGTAAATTTGAAGTTTAATCAATTGCAAAGGTAGATTAATGGATCACTATTTTAAAGGAAAACACTGGCAAAGAAATAAATGAATAGGCATAGACTTACTCCCTGAAGAAGCAAAGATGGCCCCAGCATTAAATCCAAATCCCAAACAAGCCAGACAGAAAGTGATCAGTAAAATTCAATAAGAATGCCATGTCAAAAATCAACAAAACAGCAATGCATATGGTGAAGCTTTATTCAGTTCATGAGGTACTGAATACTGATTTTATTAACAAACATAGTGTTATGAGAGCTCATAAAACTAATATTCATGTATGCATAAAGATTATACTGTCCAACAAGACGATCAATAACTTTCATGGAATTTTGTACAGTTAAATAATCTGGATGGCATACTACTAGCTCAGGTGATGGGCCCTCCTCACCTCTCCCATTCCCTTATCACCAAAGCCACCAAACCAACGCTACATAATTCATGATGCGTTATGGTATGAATTCATGGTACAGGTACGTCATTTTGTATAATTCGAAATACAAGGGGGTATACTTAATTAATATGGCTTTGGGTCGCTTTAAAAATTAAAAAATCTACACGTCTCCTTTAATTGTTTCTCACTTATCATATCCTATCAATCTCTATATAATTATCTTCTTTCTTTTTTCAGAGAAAAAACACTAACAATTCACATACTTCTCCAGAATCTTCTTCTTATATCCCATTTCCAAATCCACTGAATCTTACCTCCTAGACTTCCACAATTCCCTCTTTATTTTACCCAACCTAAAATGCTATAAAAAATTTTAGGCTAAAGAACAACTCTGGTTCATTCACTTGTGTTCCAATATGCTAACATAACACGTTCGGGCACGGCGGATGGGAAACAGGATTCAGATGGGGGCCAATGAATTGGGTAACACTGCACCGAAGCCACGGGTACAGGTGACCTGCCATGACAAGGATCTGACAATGCATTGCTGAAGTGCATGTGACATCAAACCTTTTTTTTTTTTTTTGTCATATTTCAAACTTAAAAACCAGAAAGAATCGATAAGGCTTTTGCAGAACACAAAATTTGTTTGACAACAATTACCATTACTCTTCAGAATATCATAAATAACAGCATTCTAGTAAATAAGTAATTTATATTGGGTCAAACAAAGTGATATAATGTTGATGAAGGCAGCCAGAGAGAATCTTCAATAGTAGAACCTTCTCGTCTAAATATTTGATGGGAGCAACACCACGGTTCAATTTGAGAACCATTCTACTTTCTAAGTTACAATTCAAATATCCCTTTGCAAAAGCCCAGTTTTTATTCCATACAAAGCAAATCCTCTAGCATGTCCGTGTCAATATTGGGTACCAAGGCAAAGAGGGATAATAACTGCACTCGCTTAATCTCACTAGCTACCTAAAAGTTCAAGAAATAACAATCACAGTACCTAAAGAGCCAAGTAGCGGCGAGAAGCAAGCTACAATTTGACACAGAAGGAATGTATACAATCTGATTTTAGACAAGATAAACAATTCAACCTAAACCCTAAACAGTACAATTATAAGATTCTGAGACGCAAGTCAGCCCATCTTCAATAATGAAGACGTTAACTTTAGCTTATGCTTAATGAGACCACCACGAATCCTATCGGTATGGTAACGAATCACCGAACACATCTTTACCAACTACATTCAATATAACTGATACGCAGAATATCAGAGTGGGTGAAACTTAAATGGGGAAAATTTGTGTGTGGATAGAGACAGAGAGAGACAGTACCGATTCATGGTATTGACAGGAACCCTCAGGGTTATTGTCCTCGGTGAACTCAGCATTGCAGCCAATCCTCTGGCATCGAAGCTTAACGGGTTGCTCCTCCATCGTGAACAAGCTGTGTGCTGTGTTCGAGAAGTTTCTAGTCGAAGACACAGATCGAACTCAAGATTCAAGAATCAAGCGTACTGGGCTTTTCTTACGGTATAATATAACTCTACTCTGCTGGGTCTTCGGTTCTTGATTTTGAAGGAAAATTCCTCCAAAGAAATATTAATTTTTTTCCTTTATACGAATTTTAATTTAGGAGGTATAATTTGAAAGTTTCTTACTTCTTTGTAACTTGACAGAATTTTTACTTTTTTTTGGTAATAAAAGAATTTTCAATTTAGCTAACATTTTGACATCCAAAATATACAAAATTCCATAGTTAATAATGAGTTTAATCATCGTTAATTACTAATTAACTGATCTTTTGTTTAATAATTTATATTTTATAAAGATAAAAATAGTTGAAATTTTTTGGTAAAGTAAGAAAGTTCCACAATCTTTTGTTTGACAAAGGAATATGATTTTGTTTGCATGTTAAAATAATATAAGTTTTATTTATATCTTATTTGATATAAAATAATTGATAAAGCATAGCAAGAATATTTAACAACATAAGCATTATAAAAAAATTTTACCTTTCTTAAATGGAAAACAAATTAACATTAAATGAGGTTAAATTAAAATATTCATTTATTAAAAAAATTAAGTGTAATTCTTGTGTTTGCATTATTAGATTTTTTAATTACAAAATGATAAATAATTTTTTTATAACTCATTACTTCATTGAATCTCTTTAAAAATTATTTTTATAAATTTTATTTTTATTAGAAAATGACAATAAAGATATATAAGACATATAGGTAGATTTAACTAAAGAATTATATTAAAGCGTTGGCAAGTGTATTACATTATTAATTAAATAATTATATTTGTTATGAAAAACATATTATAATGCTACACTTAATAAACATGAAACACAATAACTAGTTAAAAATAAATTTTGAACCTAACTTTCAAAAGATTTGAAAAGTTAGAAGCAAGTAGAAGTTCTAGTTATTGAATGAGACCAATCATAATACTGTAAAACTTGAAGACAATAAAAGCTAGTAATGGACTAAATTTTAGAACGTGAGTTTTCTAAAACACCGATAATTTAATCTAAAGCCATTATATAAAAGAAAATATGGGAGCTGACAAAGGTACATGATGAAGTGAACAGAAGATGCAACAAGATAGGGCCTATAATTTCTTATATACACTGTTTAAAGAATACAAAAATCTATGCATATGGACATGAGATTTCCCACTGAGTTTCATTATGAGTGAATATGCAGACACTTTCTATCTGAGAGGTCAACCACGAAACTTGCAACTGAAACGGTGTAGATGAAACCTGAATCCAATAGGAACTTGAAGAGTCACAATATTCTGTTCACTTCAATCATGGAAGTTTTTTCCTGCTAGAATAAGAGATTGTACAAAACAAATTAGGAAGAGTCAATAGCACACAATGCACTTACAGTTAAACGTGAGGAATGTCCATCAGAAGTAATTGCAGGACAAGTGGCTTTTTTAACAAATATTTTCACAGATAAAGAACACAGCAAGACGCTAATGAACTGATATCTCACATGTCACCAGTGTCACTTTTTAAGATTGAGGCTACCCTTATCTTATAGTTTGATACTACTACTACGTCTAACCCTTTCTAAACTCTTCCTTCTGATGTCATGGTAACCCAAAAAAAAAAAAGGGCACAGCAAGACCATAAAATATTTTATTATATGGAGTGATATCATGGTTTGAACATTTAGGGTATGAATAAAATAAAACTAGAAGTACGAAGAAAATAGCTTGCGCCTTTTATATACTAGCAGGTAAAGTCTTGGCCAAAAATGAAATTCAGTGGCAGCCTAGCAACTCATGAGTGAAAGTAATTATCAGCTCACATACAAGTGCATACAAGAGAGAGAGAGAGAGAGACCTCATTATGTGTGCTACTCTCTGAGGGGAACCAGTGCATGAGAACACCCAGATTCATGACAGCCGGTATCAATTTAAACAAAAGAGGGGTTGTAACCTGTAAATCACCAGCTATCAGATTAATATTTCAAATTTTCAAAGGAGGGGAACATTATGAAGCAACTGGTACAATGTTTAGGTCAAAATGAAACTTACGAGACTGAAAGCTGTAGTCCCAAGAAGAAGAAGATACATTTTGCCCTATAGAGATGAGTGCAATTAGGAAATATAATATGTAAATGCTTCCCATTGCAGTACATAAAGAATGGGAAAGGCAATGAATCCAGTAAATATAAGAGAATAAGAGTGAGTAGTGCAAGATATTATAAGTCATGGCCAGCGTCTTTCACACCCACAAGAGCATATCAGTTTACTGGCACCCGCAGTTCATTATTGGGCCATGGCCTGGCTGTATAAAGATCTTTTTTAGCTTTTTGGGCCTTTGCAGTATACCAATCAAATCATTTTCCCATGGTCAAATTTCAAATTTAAGATTTTATTTACTGATAAGTCTAAGCCACTACTCATTTATTCTAGAAGAAATAAAAATAAACCAGAGGAGAGATAACTGCTGTCATGGCTTGGCATTTCCCCACTTTACATGTTTTAAGGCTATTTTTTAGGATCAGCATAATGGGAGAGGGAAATACTCCACTACCCAAACCCACTCCTAGTTTTTAGGCATGTTTTTACTACACTTAATTCAGCTAATTTACTCTAATAAATGCACTCTATTTCTGAGTTGTTCTTAGTTGGATATTCCTCTAGTTTATCATCTTGATTCAGTGAGTTAAATTTGTATTTGGGTTTGGTCCTCCTACGGATGCATTTAGTGGAGAAATTCAGTGTTTAAGATCCTTTCACTTTTTCAGCTACTATATTTTCCTTTCCTATTCTATTTCTAGTTGGTAGTGCTATCATGAACCAACTCACTTGTGCACTATCATCCACTGAATAATCACAAACTACATTCTTAAATTGCCTGCAGCCAAGTAAAAATAACTGTTAGAGTCCCTATTGTTGTTTAATACTTGAATGATCTACAATGAGCATTGGCTTTAACTCATTGCACTCTTAACCCATATATTGGCAACACAGATATTAGTAAATGAATAACATCTTAGGTATGCTACAGAACACTCCACAAACAAAGCATGCACATAAGATGACCAACAATTTCCATCAGATAGTAACCGCACAAAAGTAAAAGGAAATTCCAGTAGCTAAGCAGCATGACAATCTGCAATGTGAAACAGTGAAGAAAGACATGGATAGGGAGAGAGCAGAAACCTCAACAAGATGAAGATTTGAAGCACGGCTGAGGAGAACAAAAGCAAATTCTCCAATCTGAGCAAGTGAAATCCCAACCTAAATTGTGAAGAAAACCGCCATTCAGCACTGACATGAAAGTATGATAGTGAACCAAAATATCATCCAAAAAGTTGTATGCGTTGACTTACCAGAAATGATGTCCTAATGCTATAACCAAAGGCTTTTGTAACAATTGCAGCAACAGCAGTCTTAACAACTATAACAAGGATAACAGACGCCAACAAGATATCCACATGGTTCCAAAGGAATTGTACATGTATAAGCATTCCAATACTTGAGAGGAAGAGAGCTGCAAACAGATTACGGATTGGTTCCACCTACAATATATAAATGCATCTTGTCAGATGTAACTTTATTATGACAATCAAAACAATTTTATCAGCAAATGAACCTAAAGAGTACCTGGTCCAAAGTATGTTGGGCAAAGTCAGTCGTAGAAATCATGACACCAGCCATAAATGAACCCAGCTCAAGGCTAAGGCCTAGCTTATCACTGCACTGGAAAGATATTTCAAAATCAAAACATTAAAATGATATTGTCTACTTCAAGGATGTCAGAATTTTCCAGCACAAAAATAATAAGATGCACAGTCATTTGCTTGCTTAAAATGTAGAGTGGAGACATTTGTTTGACTTAACCTTATCAACCTTATACAGGAATACAAGATTGGAAACAAGCATCGTTGTAGTTAATTATTTGCTCAAAACTGAAATCATGTGGAAGTTAAAACCCTTCTACAGAGTCAAACATAATCCATGTAGGAAGGGGCTCCTCAAAAGTCCTAAATTTTATGACAATAAACATATTTTTGTATAGTAAAAATGCTACAACGACAACCACAATTACAAAATCCCCAATTATAAAGATGATATTTTCTTGGTGATTAAAATGATCCAATTAAACATCTAATACAGACAACAAAAGGTAAACAGCATAAATAATGAAAACCTTATGGCCAGTTCAATCACAAATTTCCTAAATTATGATCCCAAAACTATAGCTCAAACCAGGTTGCCTTGATCACCATCTAATTATCTCTGATTATCTGAAGATAAACATCCCCCATTATGCCATTAAATTGAAGCAAAATAAATGATGCTGTTAGCATGTGAAAGAAACTCATGTTACATGGATTAATTACACACTGAAGGCCATTTTGCTGAATCCAAAATATTGTATCAACTCGGTCCCCTTTATTTGCAAAATATCCTCTTGCACTTCCTCAACCCTTTTACTTCCTTTATTTTGAAGCAAGTTTACAGAACATCTTTCTTTGGCTCTACACATGTTCCTCAGACTCATAACTATCCACCTTAATTCCAGAAACTGACAAAGGCTTCATAGATTTTGATGGAACCCAACTGACTTGAGGAACCCTCCCTCAAAATCTAGTTGTTGAAGGGGAAGAACCAAGCTACTTAAGTATCCCATCGAGCATCCCATTCTACTCAATGTGAGACTTGAGTAGTCCATACTACCCTAGGGACATCCCATACTATCCCCATCTCTATCATAGCACAGCCCTTAAAGAGCCGACGTCCCAACAACTGCACTCTACGACACTTCACTCGACGTTGCTTCACTTTACTGCGGTCAGCCCCTCTGCCAATTAGAACCCTTCATAGATAACCCTCTCCATGCGGTTGGCAAACTAGGCTCTTATACTAAATGATAGAACCCAAGTAACTTGGAGAACCCTCCCTCAAAAGCTAGCTATTGAAGGAAAAGAACCAAGCCACTTACGTACCCCATCGAACATCCTATCCTACTCAATGTGGGACTTGAATAACCCATACTATCCTAAGAACATCCCATACTATTCCCATCCCCATCAAATTTAAAATGAATTCTTGACTTGATCCTCTTAAAATTCCAATTTCAAGATTAGGATAGAGTCATGAATGTTTAGAGAGTAGCTAAATTGACCAAAACAACAATATGAAGTCCCTTCTGGAACTTGGCAAAAGTAGAATTAACCATGTCTTCTAACTAACCAGCCTTGGTTAATAGGAAGCTAGCTGCTTAACATTCATGCAACTAATTTAGATTGATATTCAAATAAAATAGTCTTTAAAGCAAGCTTCTTGTCAACAAACACTTGAATGGTAGAGTATATTGAGATGTTTCAAAATAATTAACAAAACCATCGTGAAAACTTTTCAAGTTGAACTTGTGCAAATCATTGAGAAATTGAAAAGAGCAAAGTCAAATCAGTACAAAACTAGCTTGAAATAGGTAAAACCACATATGACATGAACCACACTCAGGCTGACTAGTCTCAGCATCAATAGGCTTCCTTTTGAGCAGGTAAAGTTGATAGCACTCATCTGAATTAGTTGAGCCTTGAACTCACTCAACTTGCTCATAACTTAGTTAAGCTCAGCTAAGAATCTTCCACTTCAGTCAATATTAGTATAATTAGGATTTTACCTTAGAGAAACTACACGACAATAAATGGCATCATACTTAAATGTTCAGCCATGCTTACAAAACATAACTGTTCTTTCGACAATGCATCTGAAGATAATTTTTTATCCAGAATTTGACTCTTCTGATTGACGTATTCTAACCCAATGTAGGTATCAAGTTGTCAGAGTACAGATTAAAACAGCATCTTTTTTTCAGAATAGGCAATATATAGATTGAAAACCCAACATCATTTTTTTAAATTAGATACAATTTCCTAATAATAATATCCATTAAACATTCTGAATTGATTCCAAATCAGGACTCCAAGATTCCTTTTTTCCACTTTTCTTTACAACAGAGAAATCATGTTTGTCACATATTCAAGCACTACTGATAATTTTCAACTCCAATAAACTGCATATAATGTTACCCAAAATCATTGGGATTCCAAATGACTTTGTCAAACAACCACACCTCCACACACCCCCCCCCCCCCAAAAAAAAAAACCCCCCTCTTTGAAGCTGTCACTCCTGACCCTAAATAATAATGGAATGGCAAACAGAAGTCATGAGAAAGCAGAATGATATTATTCTTCTTTGTTCATAAAAGAATAGAGTACAGAAAGATAAGCAGTCAGTAACAGCAACAAGAATGTGTTTATCTTACCCATGCTGATAATAAGCAGAAAGCCACAGCAGCTAGCTGATAAAGTTCATTTGTCTGGAGTGCAAAAAAGAGGAAATATAATTCCTTATAAAGCTAATTGTTCTCAGATGAATGGAGTTAAAAAATACATATGTTTTAGCCTCACCTGAGATGACAGCTGCATCATCAGTTTTAAAAAGAAGGGAACAAATGACCAACACAATATAGACGTAGCAGTGAGATACAAGGACAAGACTAGTAACCTGAAGTTGGAAACAGTTAGATACTACCATGATGAGTCAATGAAAATAGTATATAGTACGTTTAGGTTGATTTGCACCAACAGTAGAAGAGGTTAACTATGATGGATCATTAAGGAGAAAAGAAGTTTTGTGAATCAAACAATAAAACCAGAGGAAATAAAAGTGCACATGTACAGACTTACAATTTTCCCATTGAAACCATTCCTTGTAAAAGACCACTATTGCCACCCAAAACTGGGAGCAAAGCAAATAGTAAACCCACGGCACAATCCTAATACAACAAAAGGTAAAGGGATGAATGATATGCGGGAAAAATTTACCATTTGAGTATTTGACCAATCACAAGAAGGAAATTACCTGAAAAATAAGCGTCCCAATGGTAACTTGACCATGAAGAGAATTATTAATATTCCGTTCCACCAAAAACTTCACCACCTGGTAAAAAGTAAAGACAAGGACAAATCATGCTTAGAATCTAATAAATACCAATGATGAGAAAATAAGACTCCATATATGGTTTTAGGAAATGATGTATAATTGCATATTTGTTTATACCACTGCTGTTGATGACATGGACAGAAAGGAACCAACAAACACACCCTCTGACAGTTTGGCTCCAAATAACTGCAAGGCGTAAGAACAAAAATGTTTAGTTTCCATTTCAAAACAATCATAACTAGTACCTTCTATCCAAACCTCCATTAACATGAAACCAATGCCATACCATGGTAAGAATGCCACACAAGAACATAAATGTTGCAATTTGAAGCAGCCCTCCCAAAACAGCAACAGGCCCCACGGCTTTTAACTGCATGAATAAAAATCTCAGAACAGCTTCTAACATGACACATGTAAAAGAAGCTTTTGCAGAACAAAGATAGCACACCTTTGCCAAAGAGAACTCCAGCCCCAAAGCAAAGAGAAGAAAAACAACCCCAAACTGTGCAACAGTTTCAACCTGTATACAAAAAAGAGGTCAGCAGTCATCACACACAAAATGATTGAATGACAACATGATGGGGATGGGGATAGTATGGGATGTCCCTAAGGTAGTATGGGCTACCCAAGTCCCACATCGAGTAGAATGGGATGCTCGATGGAATATTTAAGTGGCTTGGTTCTTACCTAGCTTTTGAGAGAGCATTATTAAATCCCAAGTGTTACAATTCCCTTCAAAATATTCTATAAAAGAATTTCATCAAAACATTTAAAATTTGATGGTTGTTCTTGAATGAAATATCCCTGAATTATATCTCCAAATGCTGAGATGGATCTAAACTAGATAGAAAGGTTATCCACGGTTGACTCAGAAATTGCATATTAATTCTATGATTAGAACCCATATTTCAACCTGAGATTGAACAGGAGTAAGGACTATAAAGAGTCACTATCATCTGCTATAATAAATTAATAATGGAATTTGCAGGTCCTATTAATATGTTATTAGCAGGGGAAATTTTCTAGATCAGCTATCTTCAATCTTTGGGTAATAATTTAATAATTTTTATTGCCCATAGTTGAGGACTGAATTTGCACTTTAAGTTATTTCCATTTAGATAGTATTTTGAGGTCTGGGTCTTACTAATAGGCTTAGAAGTATAAGTCTTAATCCAAACAAGTGTCCAATTTCTTTTTCCTTTTTTCATAGGATTTTATGATGCAGTTAATTCCTAGAAAAATGTTTAAACAAATCGTGTGAAGCCTAGGCTATTTTCTTTCTTGCCTGCATCATCCCCAGAACTGCCAACTAACCTACAAAAATTCTTAATTTTACCTCATTTTACCCTTAATACATCTTCAAATCTCAGCCTTGTAAAGCTTAACTTTGGAGCTATCCTATGCCACTTTGGCATACCATCCATCCTATATCACTATCACTGACATCTCTAATCTTATAAGATTATCTATCAGTCTCCAATTAAATATGATGGCAGATCAGTGAGCAAAACTTATCCTTTATGAAAAACCAGGAAGCGGGGGGAGTTTTGAAGGCCAAAATATTGCCTTGAATGATTAGACACACTAGGAAAGATAGGAATAGGAATTGTTGCATTAGAAAGAAAGTTGGGATAGCACCAATCATAGAAAAGTTGGTAGAAACACACCTAAGAGTTGACCAAATGGAAGATAGTCCAAGAATTATAGATAGGGAGAAACCAAAGAAAACAATAGGAGAAACTATTAGGATGGATCTAATTATAAACAATCTAACCATAAAAATGAATCGAGATAAAACACATTGGCGTTGCTTAATCCGTGTAGTTGACCCCACCTAGTGGGTAAAGGCTTTGTTTGTTGTTGTGTGGGGAATTTTGAAGCCAGAGAGACCAGGCTAGGCATTTCAAAACAAAGAACACAATTAAGCTGCTTCTGCTATAAATGAACTTGAGCTACTGAGAATAACATACCTGTACCATTTCACTAATAAAATTCAATCCCCCAGGTCCAATAAGGGAGCCCGCAAGGAGATAGCCCACAATTACCTACAATATGTATAAAATATTAGAAGACTGAACCTCAGCACTCCCATTTATAACACCTGTTTCTGTATTCCAGTCAAATAAATCACTTAAATATACTACCACACAATGTTGGGTGTGAGCAGTAAAGTTAAAAAATAAAATTGCCAAATATAACAATGTTTACAGACCGGTTGGCCCATACAGGAAAAGACAATTCCACCAATGGCTGCAGAAACTATGGCAACCACCAAATCTGATATTAGCCTGCATGAATTTACAATAATAAGATAAAAGAGTGAATCTCAAGGTAGAAAATAAATATAAAAAGCAGCAGTGACCCAAAAAAATCAGGAACTAAAACATACATAGGCACGAGCAAGCAATATTTACCATATTGTTAAAAGAAACATTATAAAATAAATTTATTTGCTGGAAGACCAGATTTCTCAACAAATCCATCATCTAGAGACCTAACCCCTCCATTTTATGGAAGACAAATATAACTCCAGAGCATTTTACAAAACCTTCATCACACAAATAGAGTATATTGGGACCCATTTTACTTCTGAAAAGAAAAACAGAGAAGAAAAAAGGCATCAGGTTTTGTCATTTTGCACAAACTTCTTGATGATGACCAACAATGCAAAAATGCATACAATACATTTCATAACCTCGCAATACAGACCCATCTACAAGTGACACTAGCCCAGCAATATAGCATTTTTTGCAAGTTATATCTGATTTCTAAGAACAATACATTATCCTTTAATGACTCAACCAAGAAGATTAAAAATCTTTTGAAAATTAATTCAAGGATGAAGGTTATAGTAAATCTTAACCTTAAATCCAATTGAAGTACTGGATATTTGGATTTCTTGTTGGACATCACAAAGACATTGTCCTGCCATGCAAGTAGGATAAACAAGTGATAAGTACGATGAAAACTAAAACTTAACATTATAATGAATATCCAACCCAGAGGCTTTGAATCACTTGTCAGAACACCTTTTTGTCAATCAAGGTAGTCGAATCATCGGAATCTTCATTCTCCAGTGAGAACACATCTTGAAGTTGAAATGATCTAGTGCCACTGATAAGGAAAAAAATCATTCAAAAAGAGAAAAAGCTTTTGACACTTAAAGAAAATTACATCTAATCACCCATCGCAAGTGAATAATTTATTAGCAATATGTCCATACTTTCCCTCCTGTGTATCATTTCTCTTGCCTTTATCATGAGTAATTTTAGCTACAGTCTCCAGTACAGCCTGCAAAATATGACCAGAAGGTCTATAACGCACATTTACAAAACCAAAATAATAAATGAACTAATGTAACTGAATGATCCTTACTATCCTAGCAGCTGATGTAGAAAAAAATAAAATTATGGTAAATAGTAGTTATAGTATACCATAATGTCTGAGGAATACATTAAGAATAACAAAGCTCATTTATCACAATTGGACTCTTTTTTTTGACACCTAATATATTAGAATAAACAAAATAGAATTAATCAAGCTTATGTTTTCTCACTACAGATAGAAAATGCAATAAGTTGTGACAATTTAATCTAAGGAATTAAGATTTGAGAAACAGAGTCTAAGTGTTGGGGAAAAAAAAAACAGATACCAGTGATAGATTCATTTTTATTAAATAGACCAGCATATGATAATTAGAGCAGTGTTTTGTACATAATAAAATATGTTCTATAACTAAAAGAATGCACAGCAGAAAATATTTGTACAAACTATGCACACAAAAGTCAGGCGTACCTGTTGGTCAGCCACACTAGTGTTGAAGCTACTCTTATCAGATCCTAGTGAAGATGGAAATGAATCATTAAAATACCATTCACAATGCTTTAAACAAACCAATGATGTACATGAATCATGTTATACACAGTGAACACTGAAGTTAGTATGACTTTAGAAATGAGAAATAAAATTAAAGACATTATTAATTTTTTACATGATAAGCGAAATCTGGAAAATACATTACAAATAACAATACAAACTAAAACGAACAAGAAGTAGCATGTAGACTACAACGCTATCTCAAAACACAAAATACTGTCAGTATGTCACTGCCTAACTAATAACTACTATTACAAGCATAGAAGCAAGCAAGTAACTCTGAAGCTGTTAAATTGATACACACACAGCCTTCACAAATTTCATGCATGACATTTGGGCATGGAGGAGCTTATTTTTTACCACAACAGAATCCAAGCCAGCTATACCTAACTTAAAGGAGAAAATAAAGAGTTGAGACGCTGCTTTCCAGAAAACCCCAACAATGTCCGTTCTCCACAAAGATCCAGCAAATCTGGATCCTATGGTCAACTATGGGACTTCCTAAACCATGCTTTGTGCCACGTTATTAAACAGCTACTTAGGAAATACTCATATGCACCATGTCTAATTTCACCTCCATGAACATCCTCTTCCAACCAGGCAAATCTTTTCAAACTTGAAATGCATTTCTATGGCATTGCATTTTCAGTTCCACAAGCCAATTGGCTCAGTACTTTAGAACTATCTCTAGACTACTGGTCCTTATGGTGCCAACTGCCAACAGGATTTCGTTCAACACACCCTACAATAAAAAATTTCACCTCTAGTACTCTGATTTTTTTCCTGAAGGGCAAGGAACATAAGCATACAACTATTTATTAAAAAAATTAAAAGTTGAAAATTTCAACCACACCTCGAAGGAACCAAGCAAAAAAAAATGAAATAAAGAAAAAAATTTGAAATTGCAAAATTGGAAAGATAAATGAATGACCTTCAGGCTGGTCATTCTCGGAAAACTCTTTCTCGAGGACACGATCGAACATTTTGGCCAAGCTGCCATCATTGGACTCCGGAGAGGACGAGTTCGGCATATTCCCGTAGAACCTCTCTCGGACGTCCTTCTCGGATCTGGCAGGAGCACAAACCCTCGCGCAAATCGCGATCGATAAAACACAGCACCAGAATCCAAGCATCCCCCATTTCTTGGGGACGATAACTGCCATCAAATTACAGGCAAGTCTCGGCTTTTCAGGTGTTTGTTGTGGGACAAAAAAGAAACGGAAATTCAAATCAACAGAATCATTCAGCAGCTGAAACCATAAATCAGTAGCGAAGAATTCAGAAACGGAAACACTTTCAACTTTCAAGTGAAGATTCGATCCAGTTGAAACTTCGAAGAATATTTCGGAGGTTCGTTACTCGATTTGGAATTTTAATTGCTTATGGGGCGGGATGGGTCCGCATGTGGAAAAGAGAAAATCACACGAGAAAGGAAAATTTTGGATGAAATTACAAAAAGGTTTCAGCTTTTCAGGGGCAGACATCATTCAAGAGTGGAGGTTTGAGGACTTTTTTGTAATTTCATACATGTAGGTGTCCATTTCTCATTTTTTATGTGTTTCTGTAGTTTTCCCATTTCCACTAAATGGATTCAAGTGGAAGGAATGTGAACTTTTTGTGCAATTTATTTGGGTGGTTGGGTATTCCTTTCTCACTTGGAAATTTTTAAATTTTATGGCAATATTTTTAGTTGTTAAAATAACATTAATATTTGGATCATTAGGTACAATGTAATGTCATGTAAAAAGTTTCTATTAGGTAATGTTAAAAAATTTTCTGAATTTAATATCATTATTAGCTACATACTTCCTAATATAATTTTTTACCATCTTGTTATGTTTCAACAAATTATACGATGTAAATTAAATTTTAAATTTTTTTAAAAAAATATTTATTAATGTTCAATAATATTTTAAATAAGATTAAATACTTTTAATAAAATAATACTTTAAAAAAATAATGTATATAATATTGCTTAATATTTATCAATTTATTGGGATGTAATTCTTTACTCTATATATATATATATATATCAACATAACATTTGATGTGTCTAAGTATACTCTTCTCTTATATATTTATGAGAAAACATTATAAACCTACAATAGTATAACGAACTACAATCCAAATTTGAGTTGTAATCTTGTTTGCTTTATGTAGGTGTCTTTGACATTTAGACAATTGTATAACCCATGAATTTCAACTTTTGTTAATACGGTTGCTTTATTTCACATGTATTCTTAGAAATAAACGTGGTAGCCCACATGACAAGGAAGCTTCAAAATCTAAAAACTTAATTTATTTTGCTGATAATTCAATGTCTATTAATATAGTATTTGATTATTTATTTACGAATGGTATATATTCATGATCCTAAAAATGTGATAAAATGATTATTTGTTCAAAGAGAACTATTTATATTTAATGTCAATAATATTTTAACAAAATTATCTTTAATAAAAGAATAATTAAAAAAAACAAGTTACAAATGTAAATGTATTTGGTTGGACGACCTTTTTTATACATTTTTTTGGCATATTTGTGTATGTAAAGAATAAATTCAATTTCACTAAATTTCATTGGACTTTTTATCTATTTTTTCTGTTGAATTTTGGTAGAGAAAGTTGTTTAGTTTTTATTAGAAAATGTGATACTTTTGAGGTCTAAATTTCTTGTTAGTTAATTTTTTTGCTCAAGTTATGAAGTTATGAGTTTTCAATAGTCAATTTATGGTTAATTTATTCACCCAACCCAACTCATACTTCCTTATACTTCTATGTTTTTCCTATTGACAGCCTAATGTTATTCTTTTATATTTTTTATCTTAAAAATTTATTAATTCTAAACTAAACAGATTAATAGATAATACTATTAATTATTTACACACAAATATTTCTATACATAATGTTTAAATTATTATTATTATTATTATTATTATGAAATAATTGCATGTACAATGTTTGACTAACAAAAAATGATCGTTTAGAAGTGGAAAACAATACACATTATTTCATAAACTTGAATTATATACTTTGGACCTTTTTTTAGGAAATTAAAGTCATATTTTAAGATGTCTTGCTTATATATATTTGAACTTTTTTATGAGAGAAAAATATGGCATTGTCATATGAGATAGATAAACACAAAATATTCAGATTTTATACATTCATTGTTTAAAAAGAGTCCTACTCAGTGGATGTAACACACACACGCGAGTATAAGTCTAATCCTAATAAAAAATATTCATGTATCTTTTGATAATTAAAAAAAATTAAAATAAGTCATAAATAAATATGAGTCATACCCAAGTCAATTATTATTAATTTAATTTAAACTCACCTGTAATCACCTATTTGTCAACCTAACTTAGAATATGTTTAGAAATTATGAGGGAAAGAAAAGAGAAAAAACTAATAAATAATCAAATAAATAAGTGGAAGAAGTGAAAACTGAAAATGAAAGAAAAGGAATGGCCTCCACAAAAAAGTAAGGAAAATGAGGGTGGAGATGAGAGTTGGATGTTAACGTGACATCCATCTTTTAGAGGAACCACAAATTTTTAAATTGAAAGAATTTAAAATTATAAAATATGGATAGTTTTAAAAGAATTTTGAGAATTATTTGAAAATCTTCCATTATTCTGTACACCTTTGAACAAACTTCGGAGGTTTTAATGGAATATGTTATTTATTTCTTTTTATTATTTCATATCTAATTATTTATTTATATTATAATAATTTTGAGTCTTCTAATTTTTAATTTTTAAAATTATATATAATATAATATAATATATAAAATAAAATAAATAATATAAAAAGATGAGAGAAAAAAATAAAAATAATAAAAAATTATAAGAGAATAGTGTAAAAGTAAATATATACCTATCTAGTATTTAATTTATTATTTTAAAATATAATAATTATTTTTAATAATATATTTTAAAAATTAAAAAAAATTTGACATACATTTTTTTACACCTCTAAGTTATATTATAATATTTTTGAATTTTTTATTTTTAAAATTATATAATATTTTAGTGTAAATATATGATAGAGTAGGGCTCATGGGAGCAGAAATTATGAAAAAACAAAGTTATTTACCTTTTAATTTATATTTAAAATTAAACTTTTATCAGGCCAAAAAAATTAAACTTTTAAAAACAAATTAAGATATAGCTTAGTATACGTCTAACCTACCTTTAAATTAATATCTTAATCATAGAAAGTATAAATATTTTGTTGTAATATATATAGTAATCCAAATATATATTAATATGATGTGAAACGTTCACATTATAATGGTGGGAGAGATTGAACTGACATGGTATTGTCGAAATGGAAAGGAGAATAGTGGTGAAATTAAAAGTATGTATTTTGTGAAAGTCACTTTTTGGAATAAACTTTGAATGTCATGATCTAGAATTCGATGCTGCAATTGACATCAAAATATTGGTGATTATTTGGTCCAAGATCTATACATTTTCTTCTCCACAATTTTTTGGAGATTTGGATTTATTTCAAGTACGTAATTATTTTATATAATCTAACATTTTTAAATACTCTACTTTTTTTTTTTTATTGACTTGGTTATTGGAGTTACAATCAAAAGTTACCTCCTCAATTTTGTTTTGTAATTGTTGGTCTTTGTACAATTTCAACTTCAAACGAACCATAATCACATATTTTGCACAGGCTCGAATCACATAATTATTCTATTATAACTTATTATGAATTATTTTTCTTTAATTAACAAAAGTCAAGGTTAGTGAAAGTAATTAATTTTTCACTTGACAATTTAAATTTAAATTTTTATTGAGATAAGTATTTATATTTAATATCTGACAATATTTTAAATAAAATTATCTCTATTAATTTTTAAAATCCAAAAAATAAATTTCTCTTAATTTCAAGTATTCAATTTAAAATACAACTCAAAAACTATTACCACTACAGTATAAATAACTTTACATTTCTACAAAAATATTAACCAAAAATCAAAATTTATATAACTATATTAAATAAAATTACATTAATATTCCTTAAAGTGCAGCTAAATAAATTTTTTAGTTTTTAAAATTACACTTAATTTTTTCTAATTTTTTAATAAAAGATAAATTTATAGTTTCTATACAATGAATTTAATTTAGACATAATATTTTTATTATAATAAATTTAATTATATTTTATTTATTTAATAAATTATAAAAAATTAATAATATTACTTTTTATTAAGTTATAATTTTAAAATAATTTAGAAATTTAAAAAAAAAACTTAGCCCATAAACTAACCTATTTAATTTGTAAGCCAAAATAAACAAATTCAAAAATATATTTTATGTCTCAAACTTTATATCGTTTTTAATTTCGTTTCTAAAATTTTTTTTATGATTAATTTTATTTCTAAAGTTTTGAATTAGAATTGATTTTGTTTTAAGGCTTAACTTATTTTCTTTTAATAACAACTTTACATATTCTTTTAAATACAACATCTTTTAAACAAATTCAATGAAAGAATTTTATAACATGTATGACGTTTACGGAAACAATAATATTGATTTATAGAGTTCTTCTATTGAAGCCATAAATATTACACATTCCTCTATTAAATTTGTACAAGGAACATTGTATTTGAAAAAATATATAAAATTGATATTGAAGTCATTCAAATTATATTTTGAAGTATTTCATTGAATTTGTTATTGAAAAATTTAAGGACCAAAATTATGTTAGGTCATAGAACATAATAGATTATAATTTAAAATTTTATTAATAAAATTAATTATAAAAAATTTTAAAAATAAAATTAAAAATTAATATAATGTTTAAAGATATAATAAAAGGTATTTTTACTAATAAGCAAATTTAAACTTTAAAATTCAAGTTTATTTATTAGATAGATGAGCCTATTTTAACAATACTAATTAAGAAAAATTTTAAAAAATGATTGTAATTTTTTAAATTAAAAAATAATAAATATAATGTTTATTTAGTCTAAGTAATCTAACAAGGTAATTTACTGATACGTTCAAGAAAGTATTAAATATGTCCATTGTCGCCAACCTCTCATATTCAGCCACCAACCTACCCAGAAAATGTGGGTTCTACCCTCCACGTGTCTCGCTTGACGATCATTCAAACAAATTGCCAATCTGTACATGGAGCGTGGTCACCACAATCACAAGTTCAAAAGCACCTAAATTCTATCTTGTGATACCAGAAGAAGCTAGCGAAGGAGAAGAGAGTGAAAGAGAAAGACCCATTTCAATGGAATCGGTTCTAAGCCCAGTTGGTTCAGGGTTCTTCTGCGGAAGCTCATCGTCATCATCGAAGGGGTTGGGTGAAATCAAGAGAGGAATTAAGGGCTCCCAATTCAATTTTTGCTCATTCGGTGGTGCTCATGGGAGTGGAAGAAAAGCTAGGCGCATGGTGTTGGTGAAAGCAGAGGCTGTGGGTATAAACCCAGATATCAGGAAGAGCGAAGAGAAGGTCGTGGATTCTGTGGTAGTCACTGAACTCTCCAAGCCCAACACTGCTTATTGCAGGTACAATACAATTCAATGATAGAATGTGTTGTTGATTACCCTTTATTTGTAACTCATCGTGTGGAATTAGGAAACATGTTGGAAATGGAAAATGTTTTGAAAGGACCTCAGGAACTGAATTTATGCAATCTTTGTTCTGTCGTAGTTAGCAGATACACTATGCTACTATGCTTAACCTCATTCAGAGTTTGAAAGGAAAATAATAGCATTGAAGAATCAATAGGCTGTTTGAGTTATTTCATGCTTCGGTGCTAGGAATATAAGTTTAATAAAACTAGGGACTTTGAATATCTGTTTCTGGTTGCAAATCCCCTGCACAAGATCATGTTTTAGGGACCCATTTTACGTAAAATGTCTTAAATGATGGAACTGGAAAATGTTTTGAAAGGAACTGAGGAACTGAAAACAAATGTACAATTAGGTTGTGACTGGTTGTGTTATTACAAATGTACAATTAGGTTGTGACTGGTTGTGTTTGCAATCTTTGTTCTATTGTAGTTAGCAGGTACACTATGTTACTATGCTTTACCTCATTTAAAGTTAGAAAGGAAAATAATAACATTTGAAGAATCAATAGCCCTGTTGAGTTCTTTCATGCTTCAGTTCGAGGAATATAAGTTTAATATAACTGGGGGCTATGAATATCTACGTCTGGTCACAAGATCAAGTTTTAGGGACCCATTTTAGGAAAATACTTCTTATTGCCTTCTTATATGTCTCTGATATTTCACCACGAATCACTGTTGCTTTGGTTCAATTGAGTTTCTTGATGCGGATGCATATGAGATTCTCACTTGTTTCAATATGAAGCATCCTAGGACGGGGAAAGTCTCTTGAGTCTTGACTCTCTTCCTAAGAAATTAGGCAATTTACACTTGATAAATTGCTATAAGCATGGTTCAACATGAGCAAAATCAGGTGACAGAAGAAATTTCTTTTCATAAGCATCTGAATTTACTTGGCCTAGAAGCCTAATATAGTTGTTCAATATATTATTTTAAGCAACCATGAGTGCTTGAGCGCTCTTCAACTTACTAAATTCGTTTACTCAGTGAACCAAATATACCGTCTTTCATTGTCGGTCAAAGCAACAAGTGGCCTATGGTGAAATATGGCGTCAAATGGGATATACCTTCCTCAGCTTGTCCTTAACTCAGTCTTCACAAGCAGCAGGACCCAATGATACTCTATTTAAGTGTATCATCATTAATTCATTATACATTGATAAGTTACATGTTACCATTAATTAGATTAGGGTTTGCCCGACCAATATTCTCCATATACTTAAAGTATCCAGAATACCACAGCTTAAAGTTGAGGTGAATCCATAAAATTGATTCTTCTAACTTACAAGATACTGTAGACTGGATGGTTTTGTCAGATGCCTAATCCATGTGGTGATGACTGAAGTGCCTTGAAAGAAGCTGCATCTATCATAATCCCTCTCCCTTAATGAATCACACTTCGATCTAGTGGCAGCTATATAGATGATTTTGTAAAGCAGATTTGAAACATTTTTAACTTTAAGGCTTAAGCATTTACCAAAATGGAAACAGATATAATGTTGGCTAAGTGAAGTTTGATGTGCACAACCAACAGAGTCAATCAAAATATGATCTTGCATCATCAGCATTATGTAAAAAGAAAAATTTGAAGAAATTTGATCTATGATCTCTGGATGGTAAGACAAGGTATGCTTGGCTCTTCATAAGGTTATAGCCACCAGGAAATTATATCTTTTAGATCTCTATAAATATTTTTTTTAAGTTATACTGTCCACTATTACGTCTGTTATTAACTCTCTTGGGGAGGGATCCTGTAACTCTCTATGTGTTAGCCTTGTCTACCTAGATTGCAGAGAATATTGTCTGAGCCATTAGATAGGTGTGCTTCTGCTTTTCCCTTCACTCACATATCTTCAATTGGTGTAGTTTTATCATTATATGTTGAACAGTTTGTAATATATAGTAAGACATGAAGTCCCACGTTGGAGGACTAAAAGGTTGTTCAAGGGCTTATTTTATACTGCAAGAGATTTGTATAAAGAATCTGATTATCACTCCTTAAAGCTTATCTCTTTATATTTTATTTTCTAACATCATGTCTAATTTCCAAAGATCTTGATCATTGTGGGTGCAGATGTTGGAGATCGAAGACTTTCCCTCTATGTGATGGAAGCCATGTACAGCACAATAAAGCCACAGGGGATAATGTTGGGCCTTTGCTTTTGAAGAAATAAAACTACTGAAATCTCTTTGTTCTGGACTTGTTATATTAGAGAAATTATAAGTCAAATGAAGTTTCCTATGCAGCAAATTTGTCATTTCAATGCTGAAAATAATAATAATAAAATGTAGCTTATGTAATTCCTCTTCCCTTTGGTTGGACTTTTGTTAGTATATTTTAAATTTTATTGAGGTCAAACTAGCTACCATTTAGCCAAGTGAACCTAGTTTCTGAGATTAGTATTCATTGTATTTGACAAGAATAAAGTTGACTTCTTAAAAGAATTTTAAGGTTTTTTGAGATCTAAGATGTGTGTGTACTAGATTTAAAAGCTTAGTGCTGTCCAAATCTGCTTTTGTAGAACGCTCGATCAATCAAAAATTGGTTGACCCATAAGCATTTTTTTCTCAATGAGTCTCTTATTTCATTTGTATTAGGTGGACACGCGTGAAAAAAAAAAGCAACATATCCATGTGGGTAATTGCTATAATACATTGCAGATCTCTAAACTCTCTTAGAAGTATCGAGACGAGTATGTTAAAATAAAACTCTGAAAAAAAATAACATATAAAATTAAAAAAAAATGCCACAACACTAGCCAACAGGGACTCGAGCCTTGAGAGTTCGAACATGCTATGAAAGGCAAGCTGCGATTAATTCTTATTAGGCTTCACTTTTGTCCAAAAATATACTTCGCTTCCTTTTCAATAGGCTAAATTGTTTTTAAAAAAATTAATTTAAGTGGTCGTGTAATTTATTTTTCTTAATTTTAAAAGTTAATAAAATATTTTTTAAACTTTTAGTTTATACAATATACCTCTTCTATTAATAGTTTGAGGAGATATTTGACACCAATTTGAAAGTTTGAAAACAGTTTTCAGTCAAGCTTTTTAAGATGAAGATGATAAATTACATAATTTTAACAACATTCTTTTGATAAAAAGCTAAGAAATAGGATATGTTGTTCAAAATTATAAGTTTGAAGAAAAGCTCCTTATGTCCTTGAGTCCAACTTACTATTAAATTCCAACATGAAAAAGGACCAAAAAAAAAGAAAAAAGAAAAAAGAAAAAGGCTTTGAGTCATTATATAACTTTAATTTCGAATTCAAAAAGCTATATAAAGGCAATAAAGCACGTCTTATAGGCCCAATAAGTAATATCATGAACTAATCCGTTCATTCTAAAATCTGCTTATTGTTAATGACTTCTTTTTAAATTGAATTTTAGAAAAAATGATGTGAGAGAGTGGTTTGTGTTTAAAAAATTTAGTTGAAAAGTACTTTTATTAATATTTGAGAAATATTTTGTGTTTGGGAAATTTATATATATAATATTTTTAAATATCAAATTATCAAAAATGATATGTTTACATTTAATTTGCTATTAATGTTATTCAACTAAATAAATAATTATAAATATTATTTATTGTTAATTTTTATTAATTAAATAAAAATATAATATAAAGAATAAAATCACAATAGTGATAAATATGAAATTTTAATAAAGGCATTTTTATCCTAATATTTGAGTTTTAGCTTCTACATTTCTTTAGAAATAAAAGTTGAAGTTCTAGCTTATGCTCTAAAGTTGAAAAATTACTTTTGCTAACATTCAAAAATATTTTTAACGCTTTTCAAAACAAATTAAATTTATATACAATTATTTATATTTTTGTTATCAAATTTTTAATTAAAGTAAAATATATGAAATTTTTTAAAAAAAATCAATTATAGAAGAGTAAATTGTATAAATCATATAATATTAGTTTTTTATTAAAAAATTTAATAACAAAAATATAACAACTACATATAAATTTTTTTTTAAATACCTTAAAATTTTAAAGTCAAAATTTTTTAAAAGAAAAACAACCTCACCAATGAAAAAAACTTTCCCAAGCATGTTAGAGTTATAAACTTACCGGTCTACCAAACCCAGAGAGATGGATTTGGAATTTTCAAATTAATTATTTTTCCTTTTAAATTTTGACCTTTTCTCGTCAGGTAAAAAACGTGCTGGTCCCGGACAAGTTGGACCAACGCTCTTTCCTTTTTTTTTTGGGGGGGTTGTTGATACGATTTAATATTATATTGTGTGACCAAAGGAAAATATTGGCTGCACAAAAACCAAAATCTAAACTATAAAATAATTTTTGGACTTCTCTCAAATTTTTAAAGGTCACTATTTTTCTTGCTGAGTTGTGAAATTAATTAAAATTTTTATTAAAACATTGGAAAAAAATACCATTAATGTTAACTTTCAAAATATAGGCAATTTTTTCCCGCCAACATATTACAATTTACAGATTTAGTAGATAAAAAAATATACGTTCATCGTACTATAAATCACAACTTATTTAACTTAAAATATGAAATGATTTTCATATTAGATGGAAAGTACTTAAACACTTGACTATATATATATATATATAGCAGAAACAAAAAGTATGAGATTAAATGAAAATATAATTAACCAATAATAAATATTTATGTGGTAGGCTAGTTGTAGTATATCAGAAAGTCCAGTTCGATTAAAGCTGTTTATTCTGTAATGAGTTGCGTCAATGTCTTCTAAATTTGACTTAAAATTATTGATTTCATTATTGAAAAAAGAAGGACGGGAAACCAACATGAAATATCAGGATATATACATATCATGCACATTATTATTGTTATTAATTAATTTTAAATAAAGCAATCTCTGATCTTCATACTTATTGGAGTAAATTACATTAATTTTTTAAATATTTAATAAAATTATATTTAGTATACTTTTATGTTTCAAAAATCACACTCAACATGCAGGAGTTTTCACACTGAATTTTAACATGACATTCTAATCGTAATAATAAATAATTATTAAATAATTTTATTATTTTTGAATGAATACATATAACATTAATAATCCTGTTTCTGACTATCATTTGAGAAAGCTCTTAGACCATTAGTTATGTACACTTTTTACTTACTAACACTGTAAATATAGGTACTAACACTTGGAAGAAGTGAAAAGAGATATTTGTGTAATGTATCAAATATTAGAGATGTTAAGTACAATTTTTGAAACAAGAGAAGTACTACTACTAAGTAAAATTTCGTGGGAGATTGATGTAGCTTATCCTAAAATAAATATTAATTTAATTGTAGTTACGGTTATATAAAAAAAATTAGTAAACTTTGCATGCACTAAAATATTTATAATTGTTTTAAATTTTAATTTTAAAAAAGAAATAAAAATTTAAGTAATTTTCTATGTTGTTATAACATGACCCAAAGTTATATAATATAATATAGAAAAAATTACAGTTTAATTTTTTATAAAAATATTTTGATTAACAAAAAATAAATAAAATAATTTTAAATCAAGATATGTATTTAGAAAATGTCGGCAGCAGACGCGGTGGGAGGAGGAGAAAGGAAAGGCTCCGGAGTCCGGAGTTGAGTAATTCTTCTCATTCATCATGTGGGCGCAAGTGTTGTCGGAACGCGACGCACCGTTTTGTGCCATTGTCACCGCTGCCTCTATCAATGATTCACGTTTCCTTCGTCACAGCTGGACACTCCGCATTCCTAGCTTCCCCTCCGAATATTCTCGCTCTTACTAAAACGACCTCGTCTTACTTGATCTATGTTTACACACTCCACACTTTGCTTTCCCTCGTGCCTCTTGGGCCATCAAATTCAGTAATCAAACTTCTTCTTGTAGCTGGCTGCCTTCGCAACCCAATTCTTAAATCTTAATTATGGAAATCCAACATGATCACATGTAATGTAGCATTCGCAATAAGAATAATTCAAATAATAACGAATTTTCAATAATTCCCATGTATTACGTGTCTATTTCTAATTACATTTCTTATAAAATAGATTCAAATAAACATTAATCTGTCGCTAAGTTATTTTGTTTGATTGTAAAAGACGTCTGTACTTGAACAGAACTGGAACGCTTCAACAATCAAGCCACAACAATCGCAATGATACCGCCACGCGTCCATTTTAGAGTGGTTAATCCTGTGTCGGTTCCCCTAGTAGCCGGTAAAAGTACTGGACACGTGTCAGTCCGCTACTCCACCCTCACTATTCCTATACCAGAAGCTTTTTCTCCTTCACTTCTCTCCCTGAAAAACCAGCCTTACCCTGGGACGCTACTAGTAGTAGTAGCTGGAGCACGCACCACTTTCCTCGTTCACTCTTCTCTCTCTCAACCACACACCCATCCATTTTTTCCGGTGCATTCCGTCGGAAAATTCTGATATCTCATGCTTCCCTTATCATCTCATCATCCCTCGTCGGACCCCTTACCACACAGAAAATCTAGAAGTTCTGAACTTTTCGACACCAACAACTCCTTCAATTCCTTCTCCACAGTGTTCCAACCTCTTTTCTCTCCCCAAAAGTCTCGCACATGGATCCTCCTTGCCGTCCTCCTCATCCAGATCCTCCTTCTCTGCAACCTCAGTAGCTTCCCCACCTCAATCTCCCTCCGCCACCGCAACCATGTCCGTCAACGCTTCCCCACTCCTCTCTACGCTAATAGCGTCTTCGAGCAGACGCCCGGGGAGAACGTCGTCGGTGTCATTCAGAAGATACCCAGTGGAGACGGCGTCGTCCAGGAGATAACCAGTGGAAACAGCGTGGCCGTCGTCGAGGAGCAGCCATCACCGAATGAGAATTTCAGCGACCAAGACCAATGTGGGTCCGGTAGAGTCTACGTCTACGACCTTCCCAGAACCTTCAACCAAGAAATCCTCGACAATTGCGACAACCTGAACCCGTGGAGCTCCCGGTGCGATGCGCTTGCCAACGACGGCTTCGGTCAATTCGCCACCGACATCGCTGGCATCTTGCCGAAGGATTTAGCTCCGGCGTGGCACTGGACGGACCAGTTCGTTTCAGAGATTATCTTCCACAAGCGGATGCTCAACCATAAATGTAGAGTCACAGAGCCCGAATCCGCTACGGCGTTCTACATCCCCTTCTACGCTGGACTCGCCGTGGGAAAGTACCTCTGGACGAATTCCTCCGCCGCAGAACGCGACCAACACTGCAAGATGATGCTGAAGTGGGTCCATGACCAACCGTACTACAAAAGATCGGACGGCTGGAATCACTTCATCACCATGGGTCGCATCACATGGGATTTCCGCCGCTCCAAGGACGAAGATTGGGGTTCTAGATGCATCTATCAACCAGGAATGAAGAACATCAGCCGTCTTCTGATTGAACGCAATCCATGGGACTATTTCGATATCGGTATTCCCTACCCCACTGGATTCCACCCCAGATCCGCCGTCGACCTCGCTCAATGGCAGAGCTTCGTCCGAGAACGAAAGCGAAGTACACTCTTCTGCTTCGCCGGCGCGCCGCGAAAGTCGTTCAAGAATGATTTCCGAGGTCTCCTACTGAGTCAATGTCGTGACTCGGCCGGGTCGTGTCGGGTCGTGAACTGCGCAGGAACACGGTGCTCGAACGGAACGTCAGCGATTCTCGAAACGTTTCTGGATTCCGATTTCTGCTTGCAGCCCAGAGGGGATAGCTTCACTAGGAGATCCATTTTTGACTGTATGCTTGCCGGTTCGATCCCGGTTTTCTTCTGGAGGCGAACCGCTTACGTCCAGTACCAGTGGTTTCTACCGAGTGAACCGGGGAGTTACTCGGTTTTCATAGACCGGAATGAGGTGAAGAATGGGACCTCCATTAAAGCTGTGCTGGAAAGTTACAGCAAAGAGGAGGTTAGGAAAATGAGGGAGAAAGTGATTGAGTTTATACCAAGGTTTGTGTATGCAAAACCCCACAAGGGAATAAAGGGGATAAAGGATGCTTTTGATATTGCCATGGAAGGAGTTCTAAGAAGGGCTAAGGAGCAAGAAGAATCAGGGTTTACTAAATGGAAATAAGGTAGAAGAAACAAAACCATAAAAAAACCCAAATTGTCAAATTGGGTAGGAAGGATAGAGTTTTTTTATAAACAGATTTAATTTATAGATGTATAATGGGTTCATGGGTTGTAGTATAATTTGTGATTCTTTCTTCTGTGATGATGGAGTATACATTGATGGATCAATGTTGTTGTATATTGTATTATTTTTTTCCCTGAGAAGAATAAAATTGATTGAGCAAGAGAGTTACTTGTTACTTTGTTAGCTTTGCAGTTAATGCAATAGCAACAGTTGGATGCTGGCTTCTCAGCTTCTTGATGAAGATTGGTGGTCCTCACTGCTTTGGATAGATTAGATTATTTATGGCTCTGGATGGATTTGTATTGTTGTGTGGGTGTGGGGGATAATACAAACAAATTTCGATCTTCTAAAATGAGGAAAGAGAGGTAAAGCAATGAAATGCAGAAAGAAAAGAAAATAAATACAAGTGAATCATAAACTATACATAATGAATTTTTTAGTTTATCTCTTTTTTTAAGTCTTTTTCTTTGTATTTTACTATTTCACCATTTTCAGGCTTTAGAGGATCCAATTTCAATACGAACAAGGTGTGCTGAATTTGGTTGGTTTATGTCTACAATTTGTCATTTTGTGATGTAGCCCTAGAGAGCGATACTTGATGGATGCACTGCATTTACTCTTGCTAATTGTTCAAGCATTCTGAATAAACTGTTAGAGAATATCTAGTTTCATGACAAGTTTGATTGAAGACATGATTATAAGATGGATTGAGCTTGAGCAAGACTTGATAATCGGTTTTGCTGAAATTGTTCTTTTATCAGAGAAGCGATGACCAATCTGTATAGTGTATTGAGGAGTATGGTGGCCAGTCACTTGGAATCTGTTAATGGATTTTGCAGAGAAGTTACAATTTACAAACAAACTACAAACTGCAGAGTATGAAGTATGAACAGCAAAAGGTTAAAAATTTGTGCTTTCTTTATTGACTGAAAAAGTGAGGAATCTAATCAATTTTTCAAGTGCTCTTGTTTGTGAGGCTTGGAGGGTGAAAAGCAGTGCACTAGGATTATAAGATAAGAGGAATCTCTCACCAATTTGTCCTTTTCTCATGTTTAAAACAAGCTGCTAACTTAAACAATGGACCTACCAAATTACTCTTCTATTTATTGATCTTTAGGGTTATTAAAGTTGAATAGAAAAAAACACACAAAGGAATTCAATATCTTGCCTTCCACCATTTGGGCTCTCTTATTGAAGATGCTTGCAAAACCTTAAAAAGAAAGACTCACTTAGTGTCTCATATCTTCAAAGAAGTGAACCAATATAATGACAGAATGGTTAAGATTGATTTTCATAATACATTTCCCCTCTTCATTTGAGAAGATCTCACTCCCTTATGTCTATATTATATTATTGGCTAAAGTCTTTTCTATTGCTTTTCCTAAAGTTTAGTTATTGTGTTTAATCTTCTAGTCACAAAAAAAAGAACCATTGGCGGGTTAAATTTTTTGTAAGTGCTTTTTGAATCCATGTAAAAATGACAATGAATATGAATATTATGAGTCCCTAATAATATTCGTCTAAAAAATATTCGATATTCGATAGATATTAAATATTAGATAAAGTATGAATAGTAAAATATAACTATTCATCGAGTATTGGACAGGTGCAGATATTAGCTTCAAATACTTTATATTCGTCTGATATAAATGAATGAATAGGATACCCGATATTTGACATTTAAATAATATATATTATTAAATAGAATTTTATACTTTTATTAATATTAGAATTGTTGTTTTTAATTTTAGTTTATAATAATTATGTAAAAAAAATTTTGTAAAATAATTTTTTTTAAACCATTTAAAAAATTTTTATTGACTAAATATTGAATATTGAAAATTGGGTAAATCATTTGATTATAGGATATCTAATATTCAATATTTATTATTTTTTTTATATTTCAAGTATTGGATAATTTCGAATACGAATATAAAAATAATTTTTTTATATATAGTTAAGATTTAAATATTAAATATTTTAGACGAATACAGATACAAATAATAAAAAAAATAACAAGATACTTGTCCATTGTCATCTCTAAATTGAGAAGCTACCTTGACTCTAGATTAAGGCATTGTGTCCATATTATTTATTCTTTGCTTAAGCTAACCTTGTTGAGTTAAGAAGGCAATCCAACCTCTGCATGAACTAAGCATTGATTAATTAATATGAGCAAAATATTTTGTTTCTATATACATTTGTAAAATTTATTTATTTAAAAAAATTAAAGAATTGAAATAGATTTAAGGACTATGAAAAGTTATATAATGTTTTATTGCCTAATTTTATTCTTTTAAAATATAATATATATTTTTAATTTATATGTAAAACTTTAAAAAAATAAGTATACATTTTAATGCATATGAAGCTTCTAATATATATTAATTTTAACTAATATGTTAATGGTTACTTGTGACGTATTATTCTTGTTCTATATTTTACGAATAATTTTCATAGGCACATTTGGGTAGAAAAATCATTTTTATTGGCTATTATATGTTTATTCGTTTCTGATAATTTCTGGAGTGGCCTCGTAGGAACAAAAATTGAAAAAGTATAAAGATTTGTGGAATCTGCTTTTTATTGTCCTTCCCTCGAATGTAAAACAAGCTGCTAAATTAGGAATGTATTCTTTTTTCTGTATACTAAACAATGGATTTAAACTCCTTTAAAATAGGATAGAGAAATAAATTTTTACTAATAGGAGAGAAAATGAAAATTTTAAAGTAAAAAGAGAAATAAAAAAAATTTAAGTCATAATTTATTTAAGATAAATTTTTATTATCTCTTTCTTAATTATTTTTTTCATCTCTTTCATATTTTAAAAATTTTTCTCTGTAAAATATTTTAAATAAAATTTTTCCTAAACAAATAGTATTATTATCATTACTAGCTATTTTATATTTTTTAATTTCTTACATGCATCCTCTTTTTAGAAGTAATTTTGTTTGAGATATTATTGAATACTAATTATAAATATTTCTTTCAACGAAAATTTAAATCTTGATTTATTATATTATAAAAAGTTAATTTCTTATTTTATACTTAATTCACGTTGGTGTACTTGTTGCTTTATATAAATGTATATAAGTTTTTTTTTAATTTATATATATTTGTAAGTAAAAAAATTAAATTATAGTATTTTATATTCTAAAGATGATTAAAGAATAGTAAATAATCAAATAAATTTCCACTATCTCCCACTTTTATTTTATTATAATCATAATTTAATTTTATATATAATTAAAATTTAAGAAACAATAAAAACTTGAAAGACATATACATTAATATAGATTTAAATATTAAAATATTAAAATATTAAAAATAAAAATAAAAATATTTAATTTTTTATACTATAAAAATACAATAAATAAGACCTTAAAGAATAGTCTTCCAATATTTAAGGGCCTTTAAGATTATTAAAGTTGTAAAGAAAAATATAAAAAAATGAATTTACACAACTTTTCATTTTTATAGTTAAAAGTGAACTTGTTGGTATTATTTATTCTTTGCTTTTAATGGACAAAGCCATCCAAACTCTGTGCAGAAAGATACCTAGCGTAATGTTTTAAAATTTAAATAAATATAATAATTATGATTATGGTACTTTAATTTTGTTTACATCTTTATCTCAAAAGTAATTTGATTATTATTAACAATGTGCTAGCGCTAGCTATTATTTGTCCATTCATTAATATTTTTGTACGAACAATGCAGAAAAAGTTTCAGATAATCATATACATAATTAAAGTAGCAGAAGCCAACAGAGCCTAAATCATTATGTGCTTGAGGAGGCCAAAATTTGATTTTGTCAAAAAAGAAAAAAAATTAAAAAGTCATTTTAAAAGCAATTTCAAGGTATGGAAAATGTTAAAAGCATGTGAATGTATAATCTATTCAAAACTAAGAAAAATTCATAAACCCACATGTGAATTTATTCTTACATAAATGAAACCGTTCAAAGGATAACCTTATATATCTATATTATCTTGTATCACTTTGAGTGTTTGGTCTTTTTTAATCTTTAAAATAATAAAATTAAATAATGATAAGTTACCAACTATTTTATATCTTTTAAAACTTTTTATTTTTTTTCTTTTCTCTTCTATTCAATTCAAATATTTTATTTTATATGACATAAAATATAATTTTAAAGAGTAATGATTACAAGATTTTAAAATTATTATAATATAAATAATAGATAATAAATATATAAATGAGTGTGGAGGAAAAGTTAAATAAAAATAATGGCAAAGAGTTTATATATTTATATTATAATTCATAAATTATATATTATATTATATAAAATATAAAATAAAATATATAATCTGAAGAGAATAAAGGAGAGAGAGAAAGTAAAGATAGTGAGAAATTAAAAAAAATAATTGTTAGTTAATTAATTTTTTACTATTTAATTTATTATTTTAAGATTTAATAAACATTATTTTATATTATATTTCAATAATTGTGTATGTGTTGTGTAATTAAAAGAATTGACATACACTTTTGGTTAGATTGTTTTTTGTCTATGTAATTTTAATTAATATTTAAATTGTTTGTAATTAAATTCTTATAATTTTAAAGTTAAAATAAAATTTTTATCTTTTAATTTTATACGATGTTTCAATTTTGTTTTTTATCCTTTTTTTTTTTAATTTTGTCTCTTATCTTTATTTAATTGAATCAATTTTCTCTTCTTTCTAAATATCATTAGTTATATGTGAAACTTGGATAAAATTGTACTAGTCAAAGTATAATTAAAGTTTAGATAAAGTCAAATACTTAGAAATTTTTAAAAAAATTCTTATTTGAGTATTTGAACTCTTAAAATTAAGAATTTTGAACAAAAATAATTTCAAAATTGTATAAAGATTACATTAATGGTAGTTTGAGTCTCATTTAAACTCTTTCAATAGTTTAACTATGCTATGACAAAGTAATTTATGAGTTATTCTATTATTACTGTTATATAGAGAAGATATTTAGTTAAGAAAATTTATTTTAATTAAAATACTTTCAAATATAATATTAATTTTTATTAAAAATATAAAGTACTGAAAATATAGTTTTAAAAATTTTCAATATTATTTGTTTTGAATGAAAAATCCCCTATTTTTTAATGTTGAAATGACTTGTTTATGAGAGATAGAGTGTAACTAACTAAGAATCTCTCACAAAAATATTGAGTGTGATAGATGATGAGTCGCACATGATTCTGTCCAACCATTTTTCAAGTGCGAAAGGAATCTTGTCCCCTAGGGTTTTGGAGTTCTCAGAAAGTAAAGCAATAGGATAAAAATTAGGGCTTTATTCACCCAAAAAAAAATAGTTTTCACCAAAAAAATATTAGTGCTTTTTTAACTTAACTATACTGATCAAGATTTTTTTATTAATTGATAAAATATTTCAAAATTTTAAAATTTTAAAAATTTTAAAAAATTTAACAAAAATAATAATTTTTAATGCACAAAAAACTTCATTAGTTAATGAGAGAAAATCTTAATTAGTTCTCTGAAGATACTTATTAGAAAAACTCTAAAAAATTAAAAGACTAAACATGAAGGGGCAAATGAAATTCTTAATATTAAACGAACATATTAAGAAAAATTGTCTTAATTTTATTATTTTAAAATGTAATAATTATTTTCAATTTTATATTTTAAAAATAAAAAAAATTGACATGCATGCACGCCAAATCAACTAGTTTTAATTATTACTTATCTAGTAGTTAATTATCTTACATTATAATTTGTAATTATGCTTTGATGTCAACAAATAACTTATCTAATGAAGTTTAGTTAAGAAACTATACATAAGTAATAGTGGGTACGTTTGACTGCTATTTTTTTAAATTTTTTAAAATTAATTTATAAAATTAATTTAAAAATTCATATTTGTATTACTTATATTTCACTATAAACATGTATATGATAGGGAATTCATCTTCTCCATTTTTTTTGAAATTAATGAGTTTAAAAAAAAATGAGTTTCACAATTTTCTTTTTAATTTCTTCAAAACTGAATTTTTGGACAGAATCCATATTGGACTGGGCCTCCAGCCCTCCTAACACATCAACCCAATATCAGAAGTAATGGATTTGGGCTTGTTAGACCATGTGGGCCAAATTATTAATAATCAAATGTCTTGACCCAAAAAAAGTTATTAACCAAATGTCAATGAAATTTGTAGAAAAGGACAAATGTTGTTAGTTCCTCTGATTGTTTCTAGACAGAAAATACAAATAGATTTCCTTTGATTGTTTCTAAACCCTAAATTTTGGGTTAGTTACAAACAGATGCTTGAACTTTAAAAATGTCAATTAAAAAATTTTTATATTGAAGCAAATAGCCGCTTCTGTTTAAATTGGTGTTAATTCTGTTAAAATATTTTACACTAATATAGTATGCCACATCAAATAATTTAACTAGTATATTTTTCATCTTAAAATATTTTTTAAAAAAAATCACAAAATAAAATACAATATCAATCCAAAAATATTAAAACACACACAAACACAACCAGAAAACAACTCTCAAATTAGAAAAGGAAGAGTTTCATATTCCTTCCATACATGGCTTTTCCTTCCTCTTTTTTTGTCTAATGAGTTGCACTTCAGTGCATGTTAATCTTATCAATGGACAATAAGTCTAACGAAATAGGCAAATTTTTCATGATGCAGTAAACTAAAATTTAAAATTTTAATAAAAGAAGTATTTACTTTTAGTATCTGACAATATTTTAAATAAAATTATATTTAATAAAAAAATATGAAAAATTTTCAAAAATGCATGTTAATCCTGTATCAAATATGAGCTTCAATATATAACAATTAAATTGAAAAATTAAGAAATTGCATTTGAAAGAAAAAAAGTATTATATTATCGTGAGGGAAGAAAATATTAATATAGTTTCCATGAAATTGTTTTGTTTTTGTTAAATATAAAAATAGAAGACTTACAAGGTAAACTAGGTAAGCAAGAAATGTTGCTAAAGTAATAATAACGTTTTTTATAAACATTATTTGTGAAAGCATTTAAAACAAATTTTTTATCTCTTATTTTAGAGATATTATTGACCTCCCTTAATATACTTTACAAAACTTCTATTTTAGTTTACTTTAGGTCAATTATAGTAAACATAGTTAAGATTGTGATTTGTTCAATATATGAAAATAAAAATAAATAAGTAATTTTATGTGTAGAAGAAAATATATACTGTGCATAGGAATATGAGAGACATTTGGTATAGTGTGACATCAATCTCCTCATTTTATATATCGTAATATCTTAATTATTAAGATTAGATAACCATGCTTAATATTTAAAAGAGTAGTATTTGATGAAAATAAAAACATTTTATTAGCTCAGTACAACATTGCATCTTTTTCATAGTTAATATTTTTATTCCTCTCTTTTCATAGCTAATTATTCCACAAAAAAAATATTTATAAAAAATTATGAACATGTAAAATGTAATATGCATGAATTACTAAAAAATTATTTATTTTTACTAAACCACCCGTGGATTACACACACACTACAACAAGAGAATGTGTGTGTGTGTATATATATGTGTGTGTGTGTGTGTGTGTATTAAAGAGACATCACACGCACAAAATTACATATCATTTATTTCTTAATTTTTAAAATATAATATAAAATAATAATTATTAAAATTTTAAAATAATAAATTAAATAATAAAAAGTTATAATTAACTTTTCATTATTGTATTCTAATTTTTTTTCTTTTTTTCCTCTCTCATCTTATATGCTTACATTACATATTATATAATTCTAATTTTTGAAATCACTTATTTAAAGACTCTGAAAGTCATTATAACATGCTAAAAGTTTTACATGCACAAAAATACATACTATCATTTCTTTATTTTTTAAAATATAATACAAAATAATAATTATTAGATTTTTTTAACTCTCTACTATTTTTTTTCAATCTCTCACTATCTTTTTTTTCTCTCTTCCCTTTCTTCACATCACATTTTTGGATTTTTTTGATAAGTGGTTTCTTAAAATAATATATTTTATAATATAAAATATAAAATAAAATCCATTATGTGAAGACATGAAAAAAAAAATAATAATAATAAAAGTTACAAGAGATAAATAGACTCAACTAGGGTGCTGTGTGCCTTCTATAAATGCAAAGTAAAATAATTGAAGTTCATGTTTGAAGGCATGCACAATTCAATATATTTTTATTTGAGCACTGAAAAGCACACACTCGATCATACTGAGAAAAATTTAAGCCTAATAAATTTAGACATTATTAAATCTTTTACTAGTGTTTTGCTTAAAACTAATTATCTGCATAGTTTTTCTTGGTTGTGTAAAATGTGTGTGAAATTAATTGATTGGTTCCAGAATCTCTAAATAATGTTTTAAAAGATTAATTGAAAATCTACCCAACTGACTGTTCCAACCCTAAATTTATGAGATGATTGGTGTATTTAGGTTAGCTTATGTTTTTTTTTTTTCAAACCCAATGCATGTTTCCTTTTAAGTGCAAAGAATTAAAAAAGATAAATTGTTTTACATGATTTTGTCTTTAGCTTGAATTTTCCTACGAAATATTCTGCAACTATAATATTGTCTGTTTTAGTGACTTGTTAGTGGCTATGGATATTGAATTAAAAAAGACAAATTGTTTTACATCATGAATGCTATATATAGATTGATTATGATTCCCAATGAGAATGCTCTAATAAGAGTCTTCTTAATTAGTAATTTCATGGTATTGTTTATGAAATTACAAGTTTAGCAAAGCCTACTATTTTTAGAGAAAATAGTAAGTTTAGTTTTAAAGAGTCACATATATACAAGTCAATGCAAAGTTTATTTTGTTAGTGCATATTTCTCAAGTAATTGAAGTTAATCAAATTTTAATATATTAACTAAATAGTCAAAGTTACTTTTAAAAGTTAAATTTCATTTAATAATTCGTCTTAATAACATCATTCTACCTAATCAACAAGAGTCTTCTAAGTTAATTGTAGAGTTTGCAATATTTCCTTAAACTAGCAGAAGAATCTCCTATCAACTCACATTATATAGACTTCTTGGTGAAACCTTTTCAACCAATCTAAATTCACAGCTCAACCTTGAGAGCTTTAATGGCCACTTCTTGACTTCACTATGAATATATATATATATATATATATATATATATATATATATATATATATATATTTTTTTTTTTTTTTGAGATCATGCACAATTTCATGGACCATAATATATATATATATATATATATATTCCAAAATTATGATGCTTCCATTATTATTATTATTTTTTCTTTGAGTGTGTTGCACAACTGAATAGGTTCATTAACACAAAAATAAATGTCAAAACCATTTCAACAAGCATAGGAAGCAAACTAGTCAAATTGATTTCTCTATATATGTCTCATCAAAAGAGGACTGGATATATTCTTATTAAAATAAGAAGACTTTATAATTTAATCAATGCCTAGATTTATATTAACAATTACATTGAATAAAAGTTCTCAATACATCAAAAAGAGGACATTACCCTAGCTACTTGCAATAAATTATCTTTGTTTTGAGACTTTAAATCAAAATAATTTGACTCTAACAACATTTCCATCTTCCTTTTGTCACATTATTGTTTCTTGATACCCAAATTTGTCAAGTGCACAGTATCAGTGTCTCTTGACTCCTAAACTGTTGGATTCTTGACCCATCACACATGAAAATATATTCATGTCGAACTACCCTACTAAACTCGCATGACCTTTGAATGGTTGTTGATATCTCACCTAATCACAATTGGTTTGAGGAACTACTCTTTTTCTTGATGGACTCACAGTTGGTAGTTAGAAGAAAAGTAAAAGCAGCAAGGGAGTGTGTTCAAATTTTTAAAATATATTTTTTAATAATTTTGATTAACATTATATTAAAATGCAGATGAGAAATTGACTTAATGATAAATTTCATAGTTGAATACTTAGTTTTTGCATAAAAAAATAATTTTACATACACTTTTAGAAAATTAACTTATTTTGTTTCTTAATTTTTGGATATTGAAATAAAAAATTTATTTTTTGTGTTCTCTTTATTTTAAAAAAATTAGAGTTCAGAATATTTTTTATTTATTTTTTATTTTTT
The DNA here is from genome assembly GCA_031216115.1 of Senna siamea. Taxonomy (NCBI): domain Eukaryota; kingdom Viridiplantae; phylum Streptophyta; class Magnoliopsida; order Fabales; family Fabaceae; genus Senna; species Senna siamea. The sequence continues at coordinate 29,779,393 of CM062354.1, read as the reverse complement.
ATTTTGAATCCACTTTTTATTCTTTTGGTATCAGGATTTTTTTTAAGTCCCAAAATCCAATGAATTTGTCAAACAGGACCTAGAGAATTTATATCAATAAGTTAGGGGGTTGCTATTGGGATAATTTGGTACTTGCTGGTCTTGGGTATAATTTTTTATACCTTTTGTATTTTCTAATCATATCTTCTGGTTTTAGCACATTTTATTTTGTATGTTTATATCTTCTAGTTTATTTTAAGGATGGGAGAAACTAAATTTGACTTTGACAAATTTTTGGCCATTCTGGGTGAGACAGTGTTGAACTTGAAGTAAGTTTGCTACTGTCGTTTTGGGTGTTTCTAATTGTAGGTTTTGTATGTTTCTCTTTTCCATTTTAACTCCTCTTCCTCCTTTGCTTTAATTTTTCTTCAAATAACACTGAGTTTTGCTGTAGCATAGAAAATATAGGAGCACATGCAAAACCCCTCTCTAATTCGCAATTAGAGTTTGATTTGGGTAATTAAGAGATTTTGGCTAGTTATATATGTAGAATATTCAATCTTACGAGGATTAATATTTGTCACATATGATTTTAAAAAAATAAAAAAATTTAAGTCAACATTTTATTAACTATACCATTTAAAAATAGATTGAAGGTATAAAGAAAATATTGAAAGTATTTTTATTTTTTATAAATTAAATTGACACAAAAAATATATGAATGATCAAATTAAAAATTATCCTATTTATTAAGAATTAAAATAGAGTTTTTTTTTTATTTTTAGAAAATATTTTCATGAATTCGAGTTTGTCCTATCATATATGAATTCATTAATTACATGCTAAACAGTTGAATAGATAAAATTAAAAAGAATAAATTATATTCATCTCTTTTGATAAATGAAACAAAATTTATAATTTTATTTATTTTGATCAAATTACTTTATGTTTATTATTATATAATTAAATATGTATTTGTATAATATAAAAAATATTTTTTAACTTAAAATAAAATAAAATAATTATTTTTAACTAAAAATAAATAATAATAATAATAAAATAAAATAATTTTTAAAAATATATTTTATAATAAATTATAATATTTTCAGAAGATTAGTAATACTATTAATATTTTTTTAGTTAAAATGAATTAAATTATAATGTTTTAATCTTTTAAAAAAAATTATAGGTTTTAAAATAGAAAAGAGAAAAATGTAATTTTAATATATCTTAAAAGAGGAGAGTATAATTTATTTAATTAAAAATAATTTAATTTAAAAAAATAATTTAATTTCTTTAACTATAAATTTTAATTGTATTTATATTTTTATATTTTTATTAATTTTTAATATATAACATATATATAATTAATTAATTTATATGTTTGAGTTCATAAAATAAAACTCTTTATCCCACTCCAACTTTTTCCCACAATACTTATGTTAAAGCATTTGAACTTTTAAAGGCAATTATTTATATCTTTAATGTTAAATTCTTTGATTAAAATAAAATATGTATAAATATTTTTAAAAATAATTAATTATAAAAAAAATAAGTTATATAAATTATATATGTATTAATTTTTTATTAAAAAATTTGATAATAAAAATATAAAAATAATATTTAAAGGTCTATTTGACAGTTCTATTATTTTATTTTTAAAATTATTTTATAAAATTAATTTTAAAAATTCATCTTAGTATTATTTTTATATATTTATATATATTATTAATAAAAAAATTAATATTTTATTTTAAAAAATTAGAGTTTAAAATATCTTTTAATTATTTTATATTTTTATTTTTAAAACATATATTTTTTTTTGTTTCAAAATAATTATTCAAACATTTTTTTTATTTTTAAAAACTATTGTTTTAAGTATTTTTTTATCTTAAAATACTTTCACTATCTGCATATACACGCGTCTTTTTGCTTTAGTATGGTGCTTGAGTGATTGTTGATTTTGGCAAATTTTGCATCTCCACTATACACGTGTCTTTTCCATATGACAAGACATACTTTGATATTTCCAATTCCAAGCAAGACTAAAAACTCATCCAGCAATTTTATTGGACAATCTATTCGATTTTTCAGTCTTAGTTAATTTATTATTTTATATATTTCAAATTATCCTTTTATGTAACAAATTTATCTAAATTTTTAATTGGGCTGTACGTATTTATAGTATTATTAAGGCACATTTTTTTTTATAAGCAGTGGTAAACAAATACGGTTAGTGAAGAAATTATTTAATTTTTTTAAAGAAGCACTTATTTAGTAAAAATAATTTTTTAATTTTAAAATAAAAATTTCTGCTTTTAACCAAAAATAAATATCAAATATTAAATATTTTAAATAAAAATCTTAAACTAAAAATATGTATTTATCATAATATCTTTTTTATGTTTTACTTAAACTCTTTACTAATTTTATTATTTTTTTCTCTCATTTAATAAATAATATTTAAAATATTTCTATTAATTTTATTATTGTTTTTAGAATAATATTTATTCTCTCGTATAATTAATAACATTTTTTATTCTTCAAGTTGCATATTTATTTTTTTGGAATTATCAACAAACTTTTCAGCTTTCAGATGAGGTGCGAGTGTGACAAGTGTCGGTGACTAATGGAGAAAGATTCTTTTTTTTTTGTTAACTTTTAATTCAAATGAATACTTCTAGGTTGGTCTTAACTAACTTTCTTTTAATTAAATGAATTTCAATTTAATTATGATTGAATGATATTAGAAATATGAGAAAGTGGGTAATAATGAAATGAAAATTACCAGAGAAAGTTAAAAAAAAAAGTAAGTTATTCTTTCATATTTTTAAAAATAAAATTTAAAAATATGTACAAATTTAAACTAATTTTTTTTACAAATATTTTTTATTTAAGATAATTTTATTTAAATTATTCTTAAATATTAAATGTATATATATATCTTTTTTAGTAAAAATTTAAATATCAATTTATTATATTATTAATGTTTGTTATATAATATTTGAACAAATGTTTATGCTAAAAACGATATGATCATGCATTCATTAATTGTACCCGACAATAAGAGTTAAAGATAAATAGTACATTTTTTATTTATCATATTAAATGCACAACTAATATCGAATTTATATATTAAACTCAAAAAATAAACTTCAAATATAGCTATGTTTCGACTTTTGAAGTCTAACATATATTAATTTATATCCTGAAAATTTTTCACCATGCTGTTCTTTATTCAGTGTCATCAAGACCAAGATATTTTTTATATCTTAGATGAATAAAGAATATTACACTTACCATTTAAACTTTAATCTAGATAATTTATTTATAAGTTTGATCTTATCGTAAAAACCTTACATGTATTATTAGATGTGAAAGTTCGTAGTTGCACAAATAAAATTTTAAAAAACCAATTAAAAATTTTAAAATATAAACATCAAAATGAAATTTATGTGAAGTTATTACAAAAAAAATTTTCTAAAATATTTAATCTATACTTTCTAAAAATATGCATAACCTAACGGTCGTAACCTAACCTAACGAACTAAAATCTCTCATAAGTTAGCTATGGTAGATAACATGAGTTGCACGTGATTCTATCCGATGAATTTTGAATTTTTTGCTTTTTTTTTTTGTTTGTAATATTTGAGTTTACCAATTTTGTTTTTAATTTCCTTTTTTACCCCTATCTAGACATTATTTGTCGTATCTGGCCTCAACCACACATAAATATCAAGCTAGCGTACTCAAGTGTCAAACGAATCCACTAAAAAGTGTAAGACGCTGCTGTTTCTTTTTTGAGCTTCAAGTTTCAGAGACGAAGATGACGAAAATGGAGGTTTCTGTTCTGTTCTTCATCTGCTTCTTCTTCTTCTTCTTCGCTTTTGCAGAGTCTGAGTCTTGTACGACTGTGAAGCCTCACGTTATGGAGTCCTTCACTGTGAAGTATATTCAGGTATGTATATATATATATATATATATATGGATTTAGATTTAGTGGTGTTTTTGTGTTTTTGAAGTATGAATTTGAAGAAGATTAAAGGTGATTATGTGTTAATTTTTTCTGTAATAATTTATATATGAAGATGAAGAGCGAAGAGACCTGCCCTTACACAGTGGAAGTAACTACAAGTTGTTTGTCTTCTAAAGATATGAGGGATCAGATTAGTATTTCTTTTGGGGATGCTTATGGCAATCAGGTTTGTTCTTTCCTGAATTTAATTTGTATGTATGGGGAAGAGTGGTTAATTTTTGGTTTATGGAAATATTTTTATTTTTTATTTTAATTTTTTAATATTTTAAAAATATATTTATTATGTAAAGTTGAAATCTTTTTTACTAATTTGAGTTTGAATGTTAGTAAATGATAATAGTCATATCATTAAAACATTTAAAGTGCTTTTTTTTTTTTCAGGCCAAAAAAAAGTGCGTTTTATTAAGAAAAAATATTTTAAAAAAAAACTGAAAACACCTATAAAAAAAACTATATTTTTCTTTATTTTGAGTAAAATATCTTCAAAAGTTTAGAGCGGGTGTTTTTTTTGTTTCCTTTTAAAAAACAAAAATATTTAAAAAAAAAAGACTGAAAACACCTACTAAAAAAACTAAATTTTTCTTTGTGTTGAGTAAAATATCTTCAAAAGTTCGAAGCGGGTTTATTTTGTTGTTTCTTTCAAAAAAAAAATTAAAAATATATTCTGGTATAGTTTAAGAAAAAGTTTTTTTGGAAAATAATCTAAAAATACCAAGCCTGTATAATAACCAGTGTAATTTTTAAAAAAAATATTTTTTTATTTTTGTAAAAGCTACACTTTTCTCCCCCTATCGAAAGATTACAAAAAATTATATTTTCTTTTATTTTAACTAAAATATCTCCAAACAATATTAATTTTTGATTAAAACTACACCTTGTTAAAAAAAAACATTCTTAAAATTTTGATTTGCATTTTTTTTATTTTGAGTTAAAAATAATAATTTTAATTTATTTTTAAAATTATAAAAGTGAGTACTTGTCAATGCATATTTTACACTTTATCTATTTTATAAACGATAATTCATTGTGATTGTAACTCGTTTAATTTTCAGATATACGCACCAAGGCTGGAAAATCCATTTTCAGAGTCATTTGGGCAGTGTTCTACGGACACCTTTCATGTAAATGGCACTTGTGCAAATGACATTTGCTATGTTTACTTACACGTAACGGGGCCAGATGATTGGAAGCCTGACACTGTGAAAATTTCTGGTGATAATACAAATGCTATTACATTTAACTTCACCTCCTTCATTCCCAAAGACACTTGGTATGGCTATAATGTGTGTCACCACCATGATTCTTCCTCACAACGAGTTTCTGCTCAGAAAATATTTATGTATGTAATGCTTCTAGGATTTGTTCTTATTGGTTTTTGGTTGTAATGAATTTATGCATGCGTGTACTTTAATTTAATTTAGAGTCTATTTATAAGACTATATCTACTGTGATTTGTAACGTTAATTCAAACTTAGTAGTAGTACTACTAGTAGTAGTACTTGCTACATGAGATACTTTGGTTTGTTAAGTTTTATATATGTGTATCGTTTGCTTAATTGAGAGTTTTGTTTAAGTTATATGTGTGTTCAATGCCATGTTTTATTTTTTGGTTTTACTTCATTGTTTTCTATTTTAGCATTAAATTTCATTTCCACCAAGCAACAATAATGGCCTATTTGTCCTTTTTAATTAATGATGTTTCTGTGTAGTGGGCAATAAGATTATTTTTAATTGACAATATTTAAAAAAAGGAAAAAGTATTATGAAAAAGTGTCTTTAATGTAGAGTTAGGTTTCATAAATATCATTAGAGTTATTATAGTAAAATATGACATTTATTATTTAAAAAATTAATAAATTATTGACTATTTTTTAAAAGAAGCAAAATAATTGGTATATAGAAAGGAGTGTTCAAGTATATGTATGATAAAAAATAAATTTTCTGTCTCCTAAATTTGGTGGCATTAACTGATGTTGTTGGACCACGTTGTGTGGACCGAATTAATGCTCATCAAATTCAAATGTGCATCAATGAAATTTGAAGGATAAGACGGAGATTGTTGCTTTGATTGTTTCCTATGCGATGACAGAAAATGAAGAATAAAAGTAGAATTAAGAAGCAAGGAAAGCAAATAAAATAAAAGGTTGGGGACAATTTAGTATATTCCCAAGGAAATATATTAAAAAAATGTGATGAATAAATGGGCGGTGAAGGTGAAAGTGAAGTCATGGACGAACGTAAGACATTTGTCAATTCGATAGACTTGTGAAGGCAAGTGTCTTACGTTCCTACTAGTTCTAGAAAGAAAATCAAAACGCATCGCATGTGATGTGATAGTCATGATGCGACAAATTGACATTGCAATTTTGTATACACTACTTGCTATTTTCTTCTCGATTAAGGAACAAGGATACATGTCTTTTTCTCTATTTATTAAATTGAGAAAGTAGGACATTGTATTTAAAAAAAACTGTTGATAATATGAATTTGAATTTATATAAATTATATAAAAATTTATTTTTAATTAAGAGTTTTATAAAAAATAAAAAATAAATGTATATAATTAAAATTTATAGTTATAAAAAAAATTAAATTATTAATTTTTTTAAGTTAGATTATTTTTAATTTTATTTATTTAATTAGTAGTAATATATAATTATTGATGATCAAAATATCTATAAAAGGTTATGTCCAACTTGAACTTAGATTTTTTTATATTAATTATTTAAATATTATTTATACATTATAAATATATATTTAATTTATTTTAAATATATATATAAGTTATATTATTTATATTAATTTTATCATTGGGATAATTTAATTTTAATCTATAAATTATAATATTTCATAATTAAGAAAATGATTATTTTAAATTTTTTTACATAAATAAGTTCAGGTCTAAAAATTTGAAAATTCAAAAAGTTTGGGGATAAAGATTATTTTGCTACCTGATCAAATTTAAGTTAGGGTACAAGTATAATATGTATGTCTGAATGTTATTTTATTTTTTTATTATTCAAAATTTTTTTATAAAATTAATTTTTAAAATTTATATTAGTATTATTTATATATATTTATATATATGTTATGAATAAAAAAATTTATTTATATATATATTTTATTTTAAAAAATTAGAATTCAAAATAATTTTTAATTATATTTTTATTTTTAAAACATATATTTCATTTTTTGAATAAAAATTATAATTTAAATCAGTTTTTTTATTTATATATTTTTTAAAATAAAAAATAATTTTAAAAATTATATTCAAATAAATTTTATAATATTTTATTCATACTTTACTCATGATCACTTTTATGTGATAAATTTGACCACATTGGCCAGTGAGACTAAAAAAATTAGTGATATAGTTACGGTGCTGCCTAAGTTTGAAAAAATTGCTCAATGACCAAAAAAAGGATCAAAAATTTAAAAAAATTGATAAAAAGGGATCTAAAACCAATTCAAAGTGGTTGAAAAGAAGAAGATGAAAGAAGTGGAGTATGAGAGAATGGAAGTTTGTGAGAAGAAGACGGAAGAAAAAAAATGAAAGAATATGAAGGTTGGAGGGAAGAGAATGACAGGCACTAGGGAAGAAAAAAGAGAGAGCATGAATTCAGAGTATCGACAAGACAAAATTGAGAAAAACCAATGGCATCTTGTGTAGTTTCGAAGCATTAGCTAATAAAAAAATAATATCAGTCAAATCCCACTAGACTTTAATTGGTAGATTCACAATTAATAGTCTTTTGTGTTATTAAAAAAAACTCACGTACCATCTCTTGTGGTTGGTATATTCAATGATACCATTTTGTTCTCGTTAAATTAAAATAACAACGAAAATTTATAAGGCACTCTTGGTAAGCAAGAAATTTTGCTAACCTTATAATTATTATTTTTGTTGCCATAATTATTTGTTGAAACATTTAAAACACTTTTTTTTTTTTATCTTTTCGCTTGCTAAACTTATAAAGTTAAACTTAATATGAGATTATGATTTGTTTAATATATGATAATAAAGATAGATAAAAAAAATTTCATAGTCAAAAGAAAATATATATATTATGCATAGGAATATGAGACACATTTAATTAATCTTTTCATTTCACATTATAATTGTTAATTTTATATTTCTCTTTTTATATGTATCCAAAGTAAGTAATTTCCTCATTTCACAATTTAGTAATAATTTAAAACTTGAATGAATAATATTTATAAAATAATTGTACATAGTTCAGATCAGGTTATAGTTTGGAATTTCTCCCGTTTATATTATTTGTTTTTGAATTTTTAAGATGCTTTTCAACTTTTAGATCAACTTTAATTATTTAATGTAAAAAGTTTTTTTTAACCTTTAATTCAAATAATTTATTTGTAAGGTTCATCTATCTTAAACAAAATTTTATTTTAGTCTTTTAAATTTTGTAATTTTTTTAAAGATCATTTATATTTATTTGTTTTTAATTTAATTTTTTATATTTAAAATTATTATTAATTTAATCCCTTCATCTACAAATTAAATAATTAAAATATATAATAGACATGTTAAATTGATAAATTAAATATTAAATAAAAACATTAAAAAGTTATAAAACTTACATTTTTTGTTTCTCAAATTTACAATTTTTTCAAGTTGGCCTTTTATGTTTACTCGTTCTTAATTTGGTCTATCTCATTTAAAATCGTTATCAATTTTATCTATTTATGTTATAATATTTAAAGTAAATTTTCAATTAAAAAAATTAAATACTGAGTATGAACATTAAAAAGTTATTAAACTTTATAATAATAAATGATAAAGATTAAATCCTTAGAATGAATTTATTGTAAAAATTTAATCTCTATCCTTTAATTAATACATTTTATTTTATGAACATTGTATATGGGGTAGAAATTTTCACCAAACTTGTATTTTTTTTTTCTTATTCATTTCAAGTGGCTATTATTGAGTATTTTGGAATTGTTTCAAGTATAAAAGACGGTGTGTTTTGAATATATATATATATATATATATAATTTTTTTATAATATTTAAAACATACATTTGATATATATAAATAATTAAAAATTTTATTTCATGTTAAGATAATTTAAAATTGTTTACCCAATAATTTAGTCTGGAAGACAATACATATTTTGAGTGAATAAAGTAAACAAATTTCATTTGGAAATCGACTCTTACTTCACGTTTGGGGGAGGAGGAGGAGAAGTTGTCGTCAAATGGCTCAATATTGAGATATTTGAAAAAAAGTAATATATATGCAAAACACACTGTTGGAGATACTTTAACAAAAAAAAAAAAGTTAAAAAGCACAAAATAGATTATTTGAAAGGAACGAGGAAAAAAAGGTTTGATAATTTTTTAACGTTGTTATTTAACATTACCTTATAATTTAAAATTTTTGTTAATTATTTTAATGCTTTTATACATGGATGAATTAAATTAATAAACATTTTAAATATAGAGAAACCAAATAAAAAAACTTGTTAAAATTTAAAAATTAAATTTAAAAATTACTAAATTTAAAAGAATCAAATTAAAAAAATTATTAAATTTACAAGATAAAAAATATAAGTTTGATAGAATCTTTTAATTTTTTATTTAGTCTTTAAATTATCAATTAGTATATTTATTATATATTTTAATAATTTATAGATAGAGAGATTAAATTAATAATAATTTTAAATATAAAAAATTAAATTAAAAAAATTAATAAAGTTTTTGTCACTCATCTTACTTTATGATTGATCTTAACTTATTATTTTTAAATCACGTAAATCTCACTTTAATTATGATTGGATAATTTTCTAAAATTACTACAGACAAATTTTCAATATAACATGTACTAAAATTTGAAAAAAAATTAAAGAAACTCGAAAAACTAAGTATCTTTCAAAATCTAATACGAGGACTATTTCGACATTTAATTCAAATAAGGTGAAATGATCTTTGATTTTTTTAATCAATTTTATTTTTAAACTTTTAGATTTTATTAATTTTGTTACAAATTTTTAATATTTTTATTATATTAATAAAATTTGTATATACGATAAATTTATTATAACTCTTATTGACATGACAAATAAATTATATTAACTATAAAATTATAACATTTAAGAATGAAACTAACAATAATGATTTTAAATTTTGGAGATCAAAAAATAATTTTGTTCATTGTTTATTTTTGTTTAGTATAAATTTTCAACTTCGTTATTTTTCTTATCACTTTTAAATTTTCTCTATCCCCACAAATATTTCTAAAATCTTCACAAAATAATTCAATGAATATTTTTTTGTTTTGTCTTCATGAAAACAATTTAATTAAAATTTTTGTTAAGAACAATATTCCTAGCGTTTGGACATTTAAAATATAAAAAAGAGAGAGAGAGATTGATTTAAAATATAAATTTAATGAAAGTTGTTTCAAATTTTAAGCTCTAACTTTGATAATTTTTTAGGATATATTTTTGTAGGAGAGGTTTATTTTCATATATTTTTAGTTATTTTTCTTTCTTTTTGTAAAGAGTTATATTGATATGAACAATTACATAAGGTCAATTTTTTGAATGAAATAAAACTTTGATTAAATAAAATTAAATTTATAGAATGTTGATTGTAAAGAGAATATATTAATTTTAAAGTATGAAGAAGATAATTTGATTATTTAAAGTGCATAAAAAATAAGAACAAAGTTAAATATTTGAGAGTTAAAGATTCAAACTTAAAAAATAAAACAACAAAAAATTCAAAAAAATATCTTTTTTTACTCTAAAATTTGAGATTATTGTTAATTTTATTTATAAATTTTATAATTATTATCAATTTCATTCTAATTTCTAATATAATTCATTTATCATGTTAATAATTTAACTAAATTTTTACATATATAAATTCTATTAGAATAATGAACATCCTTAAAATTTATGACAAAATTAAGAACATATTCAAAAATTTAAGGATAAAATTAATAATAAAAAAATTTAAAGATAAAATTAAAAAATTAATATAAAATTTAAAAACATAAAATATATTTTAACTCAAATAATTTACTTACAAGTTTGATCTTAACTCATATTTTGGTCACGGAGATCTTACATTTATTATGATCAGATGTAAATCTTTAATATTTACTTCGTTCAATGTTTAAATTTCGGAAACCGGCAATATCAATGTGTAATTCAAGTTGAACAAATTAAATAATGCTATTTTTTTCCTTTTTTTGTTTTTAAACTATTCTCACGATCTAGTTTATGACTCTCTCAACATTATTTATTGTGTAAATAAATATTAAATTCACTTTAAATAGGGTTTGAAAATTTTACTTTAATATGATATATTTATTTTTTAATTACATTTTCTTCGCAAATAATAAAATTTTAAGAATAAATTATTTTTCTATTGGATATATTAGTTTTTATTTAAAAAATATTTTTAGGGACTCAAGTTCAAATTTATAAGATAAAATATAAAAGACACCTTTAAACTTTACTCTATGTATAAGAAACTTCTTAAACTTTTATCTTTGATTAATAATCCCTTAAACATTAATTTTTATGTAAAAAATACTAAATTTTATTAAATTTATTTAGATTTAATTTACATCATAATAAAGACAAAATTATCAAATTTACTTTTAGCCAAATATTTAGACTCACATAAAATAGTTTATATCAAATTACCATAATATCCCTTATCCTCAAATTGCAAGCCATCGTAGCCACCGCTAGATGAATCACGAATTACATCTCTGGGTTGACGTGGTCGTCCGACGATGGGTGCCCAATCACTACATTGATGTTGAGGGTATTAGAATTGACTTGCGTTGCTAAATACAGTCAATCTTGGTATGGATTCTCTTCAATGTCAAATCTTTGATCAAAGGTGATGAAAGATGGTCAAATGGTTGAGAGGCTAATAGAATAAGTCTGGATTACTGGGATCTTTTTTTAACGGGCATCTTGATTCTTATAATTAATAATTATGTATATTATTTTAGTTTTTGATGGCGGATTGATACGAGAAGCAACTCTGCAACATGAATTGTATAACGAGAATAAAAGGCCCAACAAAAAAGATGAACATTACAATGAATAAAGAATGCTGCTTTATTTTCCCTGCTCAATTCTAAACAACATCCACAAGGAAGAGATCAGTTTCTGTGTTGATCAGCGTCAACGAATCACCAATTGGGTATTGCTCTTTGGGTCGCGGTGGTCATTCGATGGTAGCTGCCATGGCTACAATTTAGTTACACTGAGATGTTAGGGCATTTGGTGAGACTTTGCAATTTGGGGATTTTGGTGTGATGCATGTGTTATTGATGCTTAAGGGATATTATGTTAATTTGGTATAAACTATTTTATGTAAATTCAAATTTTGGCTGAAAATAAATTTAACAATTTTGTTTCTACTGAAGTGTAAATTAAATATGATATGTAGATGAGTTTAATAAAATTTAGAGTTTTTAACACAAGGATCAAAGTTTAACGGGTTATTAGCCAAAGATAAGTTTAAAAAGTTTTATGCATGCAGGCCAAAGTTTTAAGAGGTCTTTTACGTGTTTTACATAATTTTATTTGAACTTGTCATATATTTATAATTGAGTGGATAAAATTAAAAGTAATATAATTTAAAAAATAATTTAATTTTTTTTATAATTTTTAATTTTAACTACTTGCATTTTTTTTCCACTAAACTCAAAATATATTGAGCCTTATTTTTATTTTGGATTGTTGTAATTGTGGTTATTTCTTTAGCTTACTATAATGTTTAATTTTTGTTTTTTATAAAAAAAATTATTTAAGATAATTATACTTGAGATAATATCACACTAATGTAACATGTCTTAATTTAAACTTTAATTCATTATATTATAAAAAAATAATTTTTTATATTAAATTTAACACATAATCTCTCATTTATTATAATATTGTTTGAGTATCTACGAAATACAAATACCAAATTATTTTAAAAGAAAAATTGATAATTTTACCTTTTTAAATAAAGTATCAAAATTACAATTTATTCAGAATTTTATAAATTTTTAAGATTTAATTAATTAATTAATTTTATATTTGACTTTTAAGTTTTTTCCCATGTATTACATAACATTATTCAGAATTTTATAAATTTTTAAGATTTAATTAATTAATTTATTTTATATTTGACTTTTAAGTTTTTTCCCATGTATTACATAACACATCACTTGCGTATTACTTGATGCACATAAATAGCTTGCTCATGGCCTCAAATCCGAAAGGAACCAATTTCAAACCGAAAGGCCCTATTCTGTAGAATCTACTTCGTTAATCGTTACCCCACAAGGGCACACAGCAACTACTGCTATTTGATTCTTGAGCTCAAGTTGCGGAGAAGATGATAAAATTGGAGGTTTCTTTTCTGCTCTTCTTCTTCGCTTTTGGATTGTCTCTTGCAGAGTCCCAATCTTCTACTCTACAGCCTCATGCTGCCAAATCCTTCAATGTCAGCTATATCCAGGTATGCCTTAGATAGCCCCTTTTGAGATTTCTCTCTTTCCAATTCTTTAGTGCTGTTTTTGTGTATGTGAGCTGTGAAGAAGACTAAGGCTTTCTTTCTTTTGTAATAATGAAGATGAAGAACGTGGGGAGCTGTTCTTACACGGTGGCTATAACTACAAGTTGTTCGTCTTCAAAATATACAAGGGATCAGATTAGTATTTCCTTTGGGGATGCTTATGGCAATCAGGTTTGGTGTTTCGTAAATTGAATTTATCCATTTCTTTATTGCTCTTGGTAGAGAATCATGTCAAATTTTATTGAGAATTGGGGTGATTTAGTTTTCCTGAGAAAAAAACTACATAGAATATTCAGAAGCTTGAAACCTCTTATTTGTTTAACCTGATTAGGATCCATTTTTGGGTGACATTTAGAATATGTGGCTCATAGAGGAATTATAGATAAACCCACAACTAAAATTGAAGTCAGAATCACAATTATAAAAGTTGATTCTTTCATTTTATTTTATTCTTTGTTCTGTTTTTATATTCTTTTTGGGGGAAAAATTGAATATTGGAGGGGGGAATGTGATATTTTAGCATCTGTGCTGAAGGAACTAAAAACATATTTGATCAATTTCTAGGTATTTTGTTTGTTAGCATTTGCGTTAAGATGCATATTTGATCAATTTAGTCCTTATTCCTTAGAAGATAATTATCAACATTTGGCTCCAGATTTCTCTTAAAATCAATCAATATGATTTTGTCATGGACCAAATTGAAGGTTAACAAAGCTCAGGGGAATATCATATTGTTGTGTTTTAAAAATTTTGGGAATCAAATGATGGTAATTATCAGAGATTTCTTCTGTTATCTTCTTTGAGAGAGGATTGTTTTTGTATCCTGTAGTATGTGCGGTTCAGCAAATGATATTTTTAGGGGGCTATCCCTTTTGAGTCTTCAAATGGATTGGAAGGGTTCTTTTTTTTTTTTTTTGTGGAGGATCTATTGCCCTTTGTTTTGGTACCTTTTGGTATTTTTCTGTCCTCATCAATAGTATTTTCCATGAAAAAAGTTATGGTAATCATCTTCGAATAAATTGATGGAACATGTATTTTATACGGATCCATATTATAGTTTAGTCCTCTTATTTTTCTTTCTTGTAATCTCTGAAGTGCCTAAATTTATTTTATATTGGAATAGCCAAGACAAAACATGTTGGGTCGCTTGATTCATATAGTAGACCTTATCTAATAGAACAGGGCTTCGTTTGTTGTTGGTGTTGGTGTATATAGTGGAAGGCTAACGGTGTAATTTGTTGCACAGCTATGAAATGAAAGATTAAGTTGAAGTTTTAGACATTAAGTGTAGAACCTTGTGCACTTTTGGTCAGTTGTGTAACAACTCTGAGAGAAGACATATTTAATATGACCAAAACACTGCAATAGATTGATCATTGATGGCTTTAAGATCCATGTTGACAAGTTGCATACAATAGGTTCAAAGTAAAATCTGAAAAGAAAGCCTGATTCCAGATTGGCATTTAATAATGGAAGAAGCTTAATTTTGAGCAATTGTAACTTGTAAGTTCTTTTTTTTTTTTTTTCTGTTCCCTTCTTTTTCACTTATTAATGATCAGATATATGCACCAAGGCTGGATGATCCATATTCAAGCACATTTGAGCGGTGTTCTTCAGATACGTTTCAGATTGATGGTCCTTGTGCATATCAGATTTGCTATGTTTACCTATACAGAACTGGACCAGATGGGTGGATGCCTGAAAGTGTGAAAATTTATGGTCATAATACAAAGGCTGTTACATTTTACTACAACACATTCATCCCCAGTGATACATGGTACGGATTTAATTTGTGCAACCCTGCTTCTTCATCTCACCAACTTTCTAGTCAGAAATTTTTATATGTGGTTCTAGGATTTGTCCTTAGTTTTTGGTTGTAAATTTTTGTCCCCTAGATCATTTATATCTCCAGTTCTTTGTAACTACGAAACTTAGTAGTAGTAATACTTACTACATATGAGATAGAGACACAAGATGTGAAATAACTGTTGGTGTATTTCAGTTAATTATGTGGCTTGGTTATTTAGAGTTTTGTCTGATTTTTGTTCAATGTGATGTTTCAACAAATGATGGCAAATAGGTTCTAGGTAGACATTTTAGATTGCATGAGCAAGAGTGAAATTGAAATGAATAAATTTCTGCTCTGCAGCTGAATAGTAGAAAGATTTTAGCATTAAAAATTGTCGAACTTAAACTTGTGATTCTGTTTTGTTCGTCTTAAATTTCATTTCTACCGAGCAACAATGGCCAAACTTCTCTTCAAATTTGTATTAAGCATTTGAGCATATTACTATCAGATTGTTTAATAAAATTATGAGATATGAGACAACTTTTTTAAAACAGATAAAGAAGTAGTGCAGAGATAGAAAAAGAAACTTATGGGTTATGTTTCTATTGAAGAGCCTGATTGCAAATACCTAAAAAACTACATGTACATTTTGGACTCTACCAACTTGTCGAGTTAAATTTTGATCTGGATTTGATGGATTCTCATTCCTTTGAACTCTTTCATTGTTCATGATTTGATGCTAATTGAGAGATATCTAGGTCTTGTCTGCAAGATTTTTGCTTAGCAATAACTGTATACTACTATCTTGATGATGGTTCTTAGATGAATTTTCTTCAACAACTGATTTGTATGGCATGCTTCACTGCATTAGTCAAGGAAGTTAAGACTAAATGCCTAATGCCTCCAAAAACAGTTAAGGGCAGGATCCATTTGTGTATACTCTTGTTATTTGTTATGCTTGAACTTTTCCTCTTATTTTGTCAAAGGAGGGTGGAGGTGGATGTTGTAAATCTGGTTGCAGTATCATAATTCCATAAGAAAAAAAGTTTTCACACGTTTTATTTTGATTGGAGAACCTCATAAGAAAGATATAAGCAATTGTATATAAATTTAGTTCAGTTCATAAAGTCAAAAATACTATTTTGATTATTGAAAGATGATGCCATTAGCAATGTAATGCTGTATAAATTTCCAGAGTGTATGGTTTCACCAATTTTTTGTCCTGATGAACTCTCCTATTATACTATTTTGTTGGTTTTTGTAGATTTTCAATGTGGTTCTTATATTTAACTTTTTTAACTCGTTTATAATCATCTATACAAACCCATACTCTAGAAAAATTGTCATTAACATACTTTTTAAAAAAATCCCAAGTCAAGCGTCCTTGTTGCATTTGAGGGACCCCATAGAATAAAAACTTTGATTTGAGGGGAGATGTGTATGATCTCCATTGATACACCATTGCTCCAACCAAAGAAAAGATCAAGGGTAATTCTAGATGTTTTCTTTTATACAAACTATATTCACATTGGCGAGAAAACACAATAGTAATAATTTTACTCAAAAGTTCAAAACCCTTGGAAGCTAAAGCAAAGTACCAAAATCTCACCTGAGATCTTTAAGGGCATGGATGATTGGCTAAGTATTTGGAGAATGATAATCTAATTATTTTTCTTAAAATTATTTAGAGTAAAGTATTATTTTAGTTTTGAAAGATATAATTTGTTTTAATTTAATTATTGAATCAGAAAATTTTAATTTAATTCTTAAAAAATATATTATGTCTCAATTTAATTTTTACGTATAAGTAATGTACGTCTTTTTATGTTTTAATTTAAAGTTTTAAAGATTAAAATGAGACAATGTATATTTTAAGAATTAAATTAAGTATTTTTATAATTCAAAAATTAAATTAAGACAAATTATACCTTTTAAAAATTAAAATAATAATTTACTCTATTGTTTATTTTAAGAAATTTAAATTTTTGGCCGAAAAAGTAAGAACATTTTAAGTAACAGTAAAACAACTTTTTAGTTATAGAATAAAAGTTAAAAATTGTAACTTCTAGTTTTAAATAAAACAAAAGGTGAAAACTAAATATTTTAGGATAAAAATATTCTTACCAAAATTTTTTGTTTATTATAATATCCTTAACTTTTTTTTTCAAAAATATAATAATTTATTATAAACATTATAGTTATTTTTAATTTTTAAATTTTCATGTAAATTACACGTGTTTAATAGGATTGTCAAATAACTTCTAAAAACACAATTATCCTTATCTAGTTCTCTAATTTAAATAATCTCATATATCTTTTTTTTTTGGGTGAAATTATATATTCCCTAATTTTAATCCTAATTGAAAGGAAGAAACATTCGTTATCCTACAAATAAAATAAAGTCGGGAAAGAGGATTAGAATAATATTTTATTAAAAAAGTGAGAAATTTTAATTTAGGAAATCAGACAACTACAAAGTTAATTTTTTCTCTTAAATTTATTTGACATCTATTGAGTACATGCAAGAAACTTATTTACAATATTATCATGTGTTAGACAGAAAATAAATCAAGAGGGAGTTGAATTGATTTTCTTTTAAAATCATAACTCATTGGTAAAATTTTGAAAGAAGTAGATTAGGTGTATGTTGAAAATTATGTGACTGTTAAATTATTTTAAAAATTTAAGTTTTTAATTTAAATTTTTAATAGATACCTATATAAAAAAGATCTTGTAAAATTTAACTAAATATAAATGAGAAAATTTGAGAAGATTACACTAAGAATTTATACAAATTTAAATCAAAACTTTGATCTTATATCCTCTCTCTAAAAACATAACAATAAAATTCACTAACTGAGCAATTACCAAACAATACAATCTAGTAACCTTCTTTCAAAGAATTAGTATACATTACTTTTATACCACAATACACTTGACAACTATTTGAATGATTAGCACTCTTTTTTTTATACCTTTAAGTATCTAAACAAGACTCTTAACGTATATTAAAATAACTTAGATAATTCACTAAAAATATTTTTAGGCAATTTTATTCAAGGTATCAGTATACATTATTTTTATGTTACTATACACTTGATAACACTTTGAAAGCTCAAAACACGTTTTTATATCTCTTAGTATTTTAAAATGAATCTAAAAAATCCTAACACAACTTGGAAAATCACTAGAAATATACTTGGTAACCTTGCTCAATAGATTGGCATACACTACTACTTTTTTGTAGTATATACTTGACAATCCTAATGAAGGCTCAATACAGTTTAATTTTACACCCCTTGATATTTAAACAAAAATTCCAAGAAAAGCTACCAAATAAATACAAATCAAACCCCCTTTGATTTGTACACAACAAAAAAACAACCCTTTTAACCTAGGCTTTTTGCAAGTCACATTGATAGAAAGAGTTAGATAAAGATAATTAAAAGACTAAATGAAAGCATAAAAACTAACTAACTCACAAATAGAAAATAACCAATAAAGCATGATAAAAATTTAAGAAAGATGAAAAGTTTTCTCTCAATATCTTTTAATATATCCATTCACTTCATTTGTGAATAGATAATACATCACCATTTTAATTTTCACAATTTTGCTTATTGGAATGAACAATAAATGCAAGAGATGATGGGAGTTCAGTATAGAGTTGAGCATTTAATACAATATTTTCTACCATCGACTTGAGACATTTTTAAGATTTTGACAAAAAATATAAGTTTATCTTAACTAAGCAGACACTTAAAAGAATATATACATAACTGATAGTAGGTTGTAAATATTTTTTTCGTTATGGCCTCTACTTTTTAATTAGTACTATTTGTTTTAGAGAGAGCAGTTTATTTAACACTCAAGATAAACATTCATTTTTATTAGTATGCTTTTTTCTTTTTATAATATCACATTGCAATGTAACTTCTTGATTTCTTGTAGCCTTTGGGAAATGTTAAAAACTCATATTGCTGAAGTGTATTATTTCAAAAATAATTTGAAAGCTTTTGGAAAGATTTGATGGAAACATGTTATGATTTAAATTTGAAATTTTTTCTTAGACAAAAATATGATCTTGGACCTCTTGCTTTATCAAAATGTAGAAAGGCATTAACCAAAATGCAGGGAGCAAATGGGCCTCTTAAAGTATTTTGGGTTAATTATGAATGACCCTCATTATAAGTCCAAAATATATATTTTAATTTAAATAAGCAAGCCCAACTCAAACTATCTTTCTTTTTTAAACAAATGTTTTCATTTATCAAAAATGAATTTTCTAATTTTGACCAACTAAAAATATCCCAATCATGCACTACACATTAAATTGAAGGAAACATTATAATTAAATGCAAAATTTAGAGTGGATATATGTAATTTACATATATTTTTTATAATTTATTTATTTTAAGGTCAATTTTTTCTTAAAATAAATAAAAAAATTAAAAAAGAGACAAAATTAAAAGTTTATCAAAAGACCATAAATTTGTTTTCTGAGAGAGCAGCCAGTGCCACTGCTTGTTAATAATATTAATCCAACCAGTAGCATCCACATTAAATTAGGGTTTCCCCATCGAGCGGCTCATAACGGGTTGCAAAATATTAGGGTTTCACCATCGAACGGCTCATAACGTGTCGACATCCCAATAAGAGAACCTCAAACCTCAATGTTTCGATCCTCTTAGTCCTGCGCGCCTCAATAAACTCCTCTTGGAAGCAGGACAATTCTCTGATTCTCTTTAGCTCTTGTTGTAGCATTAGGTCTTTCAGCTCCAAAATTTATACACTTCCTTGAGTTATTTTTTCACCCACAACACAATGCCTTCTCTATATCTCTCTGAGAGCCCCAAAGAGAAGAAGGAGAAGAAGGAGAAGAAGAAGATGAAGAACCAGACTCCCACTGAAGCTTCAGACCCTGAAGCATCAATTGGTAACAAGAGCAAGAAGAGTTCCAAGCTTGCAGGAGATGTGAAGGCTTCAGATTCTGACCAAGATAGGATTTCGGACAAGAAGGCGAAGAAGAAGGAGAGTAAGAAGCGTAAATCTTTGGATATTGATGAGGATGGAGAGAGGAGCGAGACTAGTTCGGAGTTGGTTGAGCCTGAAAGTTCGAGAGCGAAGAGTGAGGAAAAGAGGAAGAATAATAAAAAGCCGAAATTCGAGGAACCTGACATGGGAGAAGGAGAGGGAGAGGGAGAGGTCGAGAAGAAGAAGGATCCCAATGCAATTTCCAACTTCCGGATATCAGAGCCGTTGAGGGCCAAGTTGAAGGAGAAGGGCATTGAATCGCTATTTCCCATTCAGGCCATGACTTTCGACACCATTCTAGATGGGTCTGATTTGGTCGGTCGGGCTCGCACCGGTCAGGTGTGTACTTCCTTCTTTTCATCGTTTGTGTTTCAATACGTCTTCATAAATACTAACGATTGTCTATCTCTTAAAAAGTTATGAGAATGCGTTTGTGGGAGCCCAGAGGTGGGCGATTCCGAGGATTATAGGTCTAGAATTCTTATTATTTTAAGATTAAAAAAATATAAAATTTGCATACGGAGTCTAAATTCTTTAGTCAGATTTGGGCTGTTAGAGCAGGAATAGGGACACGCACGGGCAACGTACTTTAAGAGATGGCTGATAGAGTTTGGCTATGCTATATCTAAAATCTCACTCTCTTCTAGTATTCACTTGTGCACTGTCATCCGATTGAGGGAACGGCAGTATAGGGGCAACCTTGGGGGTGTCTACCAAGCACCAAAAACTGGATAACTCGGTACAGTAGAGTCAATTTTAAGATGTTATGTGCTTGGTAATGACGCCGACCAGGAAAAACCACCTCTTATTTAGTCAGTTTTTTAGTTAACACTGTTTCTAACGGACAAAGTTGGTTCTAATATAATCAGTTTTATTTGAATTGAAAGTTTCCTTATTCCTCTACCCATCTATTTGTTTTCACTTTGTTTGAAATTTCAATGAGAACTCTCAAAGATTTGCCAAGCAATTTTTGTTATTAAACCAGCACAAAATCAAGTATTCAACATAGTAAGTATAATCTTAAGCTAGTTCGAATATATGTATTATAATCTGAACCTAATCTTGAGTTTTCAAAACAACCCCTTAGTTTTATACATGTGGCCTAGACTGTGCATGGGAAGACGTTTGAGATGAAAGAAAGCTGATAACGAGTTAACAACTGTTTAGTCCTTTGGGTAGTTAGTTTTACAGTTGCTGGCTTGCTGCCTTCTGGAAACAGAAGTTAAATTAAGTCTTTCTGCTTTTGACTGGTCTCAAATTTTACTTGTCTATCTCAATTGTCTACTCTTGAAAAATGCAGGGTAAAACTTTGGCTTTTGTTTTGCCCATACTAGAGTCTTTAACAAATGGTCCAGCAAAAGCATCAAGAAAGACTGGGTATGGGAGGTCTCCAAGTGTTCTTGTGCTTTTACCTACTAGAGAATTGGCCTCGCAGGTATACTATGTTTGAGCTAATTGCAGAAATGTATTTGTCTGTCTTGATTTAGGGATATTGGTTAATTCCTTTGGTTATGTTTTGTTGTAATGTGATACATTAGGTGTTTGCTGATTTCGAAGTTTATGGTGGAGCATTGGGTTTGATTTCATGCTGTTTATATGGTGGAGCTCCATATCAAAGTCAAGAACTAAGGCTCAAGAGAGGTGTTGATATTGTTGTTGGAACACCGGGCCGCATAAAGGTATTACTGTAGTAATACTGCTCGTTCATTGTTTTTATATATATATATATATATATATATAGCTGCTTTGTTATTCTTCATTATGATTATTTATGGCCAAGATAGAAGTTTCAGTTTTTCTAAGCAAGAAATTGTTCTTGATTTATGTGTATATCTATGTAGGATCATATAGAGAGGGAAAATATTGACCTTACCCAACTGAGGTTCCGTGTACTTGATGAGGCAGATGAGATGCTGAGGATGGGTTTTGTTGATGATGTTGAACTCATTTTGGGTATGTGTTTTTGTTTTTTCCCCCCTTGTAATGCATGGACTGCTGCACAAACCTCAATTTTAGTATAAATTATTTGTATTTGATGGAATAGTCTTTAATCACTCTTTACTTCTCATTTGTTGATTTTTACTTCAAATCTGGTTAGATTGATGCCAAAACAATTTAAAATGCTATCATCTTATTGGGAACATGCATACTTGATAGCGCTTTACTCCATTGTTTATTTATTTTTTAACTGTTGATGCTTGACAGTGACTGCATGATGGCCTTAGCACATTTCCTTTACATTAAGATTCTCTGGATTTAAGGAATTTATTTATTTATTTTAAGATTTAGGTTTTAAACTCTACTCCCTCTTTTTTGCAGGCAAGGTTAAAGATGTTAGTAAAGTTCAGACACTTCTTTTCAGTGCTACTTTACCAGACTGGGTTAAGCATGTATGCCCTCTTCTGACAATTTTTTCTTTTAATGCTGATCAGATAAGTTCTTATGGTTTTTAATCTCATATCAAATTTGTAATTTGTTGCCAGATTTCCTCAAAGTTTCTGAAATCAGATAAGAAAACAGCTGACCTTGTTGGGAATGAGAAAATGAAGGCTAGTACCAATGTTAGGCATATTGTTCTACCATGTACTAGTTCTGCCAGGGCCCAGCTTATCCCAGACATCATTCGCTGCTATAGCAGGTGAGTTTCTTTTAGTCAGTTGTCATTTGTACCTAACATTATGATGTTTTTCTAGAAGGATTAGACTTATATGTAGTTGCTTATATCTTTGCTATGAGGTTTTCCAATCAAAATAAAGTATGTGGAAACTTTTTTAAAAAAAATCATGAAAGGGTTGAGTTGTATAAACCATATACATGTCAGTCTCTGATTGGACAACCTTATAACAAAGATATAAAAATTGCACCTAAGTTTTTTTCTTTCTAGAATCTATTGAGTTTTGCTCATTATTATGTTTGATATGTGGTTTGGGTTCAGTGGAGGTCGGACAATTATATTTACTGAGACAAAGGAGTCTGCTTCAGAGCTTGCAGGGCTGTTGCATGGAGCCCGAGCTCTGCATGGTGACATACAACAAGGGCAACGTGAGGTGGGCTGTTGTATGAAAATTTATAATTATTTTATCTAGACTTTCATTATACTTGTGTTGTAAGGGTTATCCGTCTCATAACTTCTGTATATGTAATTTATTATGGCAGATATGTTTGCTTTTTTGCATTTGGTTTACTGTGTGAAGCACTTTTATCCCCTAAAATGCATCCTGCCACTTTCAGGTTACATTGTCTGGTTTTAGGTCTGGAAAATTCATGACATTGGTGGCCACAAATGTGGCAGCTCGGGGATTGGATATTAATGATGTTCAGTTAATTATTCAGGTACTTCTGATGCATTTACTTTTTGGATAAAATTCTGATGCATTTACTTAATTACTTGTATTATATTGAATTGTTATTATAAGCTTTCTGATCTATATGGTGATGTTTGTATTTGATTAAGTGTGAACCTCCACGTGATGTAGAAGCCTATATTCATCGTTCTGGCCGAACAGGACGAGCAGGTATATATGGAATGTAGCTATTGGTTTAAAAAAGGGACAATATTGGGGTTATCAAATTTTGATGGTGTTGGGGTTGATTTTTCCAGGTAATACTGGAGTTGCGGTTATGCTTTATGATCCAAGAAGGTCAAATGTATCTAAAATAGAAAGAGAATCGGGTGTGAAATTTGAACACATATCTGCTCCCCGGCCTGCTGATATTGCCAAAGCTGTTGGTGGGAATGCTGTTGAAATGATAAGCCAAGTGTCTGATAGGTATGCTTCTCATATGCTAATGAGATTAATTCCCATGCTAAGCATGGATGATCACATAATAATATTTGAGCATAAACATTATATATTACGATAATATTTTTATATGTATAAAAAAGTTAACGTAATTTTTCTTAAATTTATAGATGTTAAAAATGTAAGAAAAAGAATAATGAGTAAAAAATCTTAGTTATATCTATATCTGACCTATTGCATGTTTGCATCTCATTGATGTTTTTTGTTTATTTATGTACAAAAAGTTATTGGTAATTAAGTGGGATGGTTGACTGGAAACTTGATTTATTTTCTGTGTATAAATATCTTCCCCACTTAGAATCCTGTAAAATTCATTGAAAAAGTATATTATTTTGGCCAAACCAAATTTGGTGGATTTTAAAATTGACAAAAAACAAAAGTACATATTTTTTCTTGTGCTCAACATCCTCAAGAATCTTTGGATTTATCATAAATCCAGCCCCACACTCCAATGTTATCATATATGTAGTCCAAGTAAAGTTTGAACTTGTGGTGACCCCATACGGTAATTAATTTGAGTTATTTTGTATACACCAAAATTAGTTATCACATAAATATTTCTTCATTAATTGAATTCCCCCAATGCTTTATAAAGTTCCTTTGGATGGATTCTTGTATTCTTCCATCCTATTAATCAAATATTAACACATGTTTATGTATTTACTCATTGTAGGAATCTAAATTACATGTCATAAAACAGGACTATGAAAACAGGAATCTAAATTAGCGCATCTTTGTGGGAATCAAGTATTATTGCTTTCTTTGCTGTTGACATATGTCCTATTTGCAGTGTGATTCCTGCTTTCAAGTATGCTGCTGAGGAGCTTTTGGAGAACTCTGGTTTATCAGCTGTTGAATTACTTGCAAAAGCTCTTGCCAAGGCTCTTGTGAGTTCCTTATTCTTTAACATTGTCTCAATCTATCTTTTACTTGCAAATTGTAATTTCTTGTTTAAATTTCTAATGTCAAATCCTTTATCTTCAATGTTCTTCTCTTACCTGGAAAAAATTTGGTTGTGTAATGTGCAGGGTTACACTGAGATAAAGAAAAGATCACTTCTCACTTCCTTGGAGGACTATGTCACATTACATCTTGAGAGTGGAAGACCCATCTTCACCCAATCGTGAGAACTTTACAATAAACTACTTTACAAAATTATGACGTGTAAATGTTACTCTAAATTAGTCTCTAGTGACCTGAGAAACCTTGCTTTATTTTTCAACAAGTTTAGTTAGTTGTTTCCATAGCTACTGGAAAATCTGTTAAGGCATATGGGCCATATTGTTATTTGCTCTCCATAACCTTAATTATAAGTGATTGGTACAATGCAAAGTGGAATATGTTTGGTAATTGCAATGGGGTGCACATTCCATTTGTGACATTCTATATTTGCTTGGTGCTACCATTGTGTCTACTTTCATAACATATTAGGAAAACCCATCTTTAAGATTTGGACAATGCTCATTGTTCCCTTCTGTTAGATGGAAGAATATATTTTAAGTGCTTGAGGTGTAGGTAGTGTATTGTTATAAGGTATTTGGCTTGGGCATTCTAATATTGAAAATTGTAGTTTTTGCTTAATTTGGGGATGACAGAGTTAATACCTTGAGAATCTATAATTTTTGAAGCTATTAAATGAATGCAGCTCTATTTGTCATGCTCAGTTTATAGTTTTTGTTTTTTAAAATTTTGTTTATATATAGTTACGTGTGCAACCCACATGAAAACACAATGATGGAAATAGTCCGATTATCTGCACAATTTGGTTGTTGGTCTAGATGGATTATTCCTGTAGCTATCATGACAGGCAGTTACCAAGTTCTAGTATGATTTGCGAATTTCTTTGTCTTCTTTGGTCTTGCTTGATTTTATGCTTTTATGATGTTTTTTCAGCTTTGCTTATGGAATCTTGAGGAGGTTCTTGCCTGAGGAGAAGGTGGAGGCAGTGAAGGGTCTTACACTAACTGCAGATGGGAATGGTTCTGTTTTTGATGTGCCAGCGGAAGATTTAGATGTGTATCTTTCTGGTAAAATTCTCGTTAACTATAGACTTGGGATTTTGAACATAAAAAGAAAAGTTCTTTCTACAAAGTATTTATAACTATTTAATCCAGCATGATACATGTTACCATTGCACGCTCAAAGTCAACCTCTATAACTAATGAAGAAAATGAAGCTTTAACTATGTGGTGACTGTGCATGAAGTAGTTTGGCATCGGTTGAATCAGTTCTACACTTGGCTTTTATTTTGGTCAGTTTTTTTGATTCAATGATATTTGTTCCTCAGGTCAGGAAAATGCTGCTAATGTAAGCTTAGAAGTATTAGATGTATTGCCGCCATTGCAAGAAAGAGACCAGTCGAGAGGGGGAAGATTCGGTGGTGGTGGTCGTGGTGGGTTTGCTAATAGAAGTGGTGGTGGTGGGAACAGGTTCTTTGGTGGAAGAGGAGGTGGCAGGAATGGTGGATTTTCAAATCAAAGGAGTGGTGGGAGAGGTCGTGGTGGCGGCAACAAGGGGGTAAAGAGGTGGTAAAGGGATAAGGAGCTGAATTTTCCTTCTAGTCAATGAAGATGATGACTAAAGTTCATGTCGCCAATATTAGTTACCAGCATTCTTTGGGTTTTTTGGCTCTTCATAACCCACGGTCTCATTTTTATTCACCTTTTTTTTTCCCCTTCTCAACTTTTGTTAGAAAGTGCAAGTTTAGATTTCTGTATGTATGACTGAAAAGGCTTCAGGGTAAAAGGAAATATATATTCCTTCACAATTATTTTTATATCATCGAATTTGTATGACCTCACTTAACCTTTGGTAATTGTCATAATATATTAATATGTTATTTAGATTGAAATATGAAGTCTACAGAAAAAAATCTACATTTTACAGAAAACTAGAGAGAAGAATTTGTAAAAACTTGCTAATTAAATTTTGTTCCCCATAATCTTTTTGGTTCAGTTGCACTATTTACTTTTTTCCATTTCAAGTTTAACGCATTCTAGATACATTATTAGGAATGAGGATAAATTTTAGTTGGACCTGAAAGAGAACCATTATCTATGAGAAAATTTGACATATTTATTGCAGATTCTATGATCTCATGTTTCACATAATTTTTATATTTGGTAAAACAAAATTAAATTACTAAAAGGAGAAATACCTAGGTTGGCACTTTCGAAAAAAGAGTTTGAAACCAAAAACAATAAAAGATAAAATACATAAATAAAAAAATTCAATCTAGTGGTATTGAATAGCATGCAAATTCACAAGATAGGTAGCTTATGTCTATATAAGGAAAAAATTTAGATGTAACTATAATATTGTTGTTATTAATTTTTTAAATTAAAATAGTATGTTTATATAACTTATTATTTTTATAATTAATTTTTTAAAAGTTTTATTTTTATTAGAGAATGTGATAATAAATCTATAAAGAATTATACTTAAATTTAGTCCTAAGAATAAAATAAAAATTTATATTTAAGCTCAACATCAAATTAGTTGGTTTTACTACCATATAATTAAAAATAAAGTCAGTTTCATTTATGAAAAAAAAAAAATTATTGACGAAATGTGAAGTAACGGAGACATCAAAATGTCTCAAGAGTTTAATAATATTTTTAATACCCAGTTACCCGTGTGGCCCTGAATCCAATATATATAAACCTTTGGTTCATGAATAATGGAATTTGTGTTTTTCTTGTTGGCCTTAGTGTTAGTGATTAATGATTGCCCACATAGAGTTTAAAACTCTCGAATCCAAACAGCAAAGTCTTAAGATCACCCTCTCCAAATTAATTGAAGAATGCAAGAACCTCAAAGAGCTCAAACAAATTCATACCCAGATTCTTAAATCCCCAACTTTACCCACCAATCGCCAATATTATCTCATTACTCGTCTCCTTTTCTTTTGTGCCTTCTCCAATTGGGGTTCTTTCAGCTATGCTTCCAATGTTTTTCGTGAAATAAAAACCCCAGAACTTCGTGCCTACAATATCATGCTTAGAGCATATGCAGACATGAAGGAAGATGATGATGGCCGTATTTGCAGGGCTTTAATGCTTTATAGAAAATTGCTTTGCAATGGCATTGTGCCCAATAACCTCACTTTTCCCTTCCTTCTAAAGGAATGCACTAAGAGGCTGGATGAACCTAATGGCTTAGGATTTCATGCTCAAGTCATCAAGTTTGGATTTTCTGACGATATTTTTGTTGGGAATTCTATGATAAACCTGTATATGGCGTGTGGGTTGTTAAATAATGCCAGGAAGCTGTTTGATGAAATGCCGGTGAGAGATATTGTCACTTGGAACTCAATGATTATTGGGCTTTTGAGAAATGGAGAGCTTGACTATGCATTGGATTTGTTCAGGCGGATGAGCAAGAAGAATGTCATAACTTGGAATTCCATTATTACGGGGTTGGTTCAAGGCGGCAGGCCACAAGAGTCACTGCAACTTTTCCATGAAATGCAGGTGCCAAGTGATGATAAGATGGTTAAACCTGACAAGATCACAATGGCTAGTGTCCTTTCAGCTTGTGCTCAACTTGGTTCTACAGATCATGGGAAATGGGTGCATAGTTATCTGAGAAGAAATGGCCTAGAGTGCGATGTGGTAATTGGAACAGCAATTGTGAATATGTATGGTAAGTGTGGGCTAGCAGACCGTGCAATTGAGATCTTCAAAGAAATGCCTGAGAAGGATGCTTCAGCGTGGACAGCGATGATTTCAGTGCTTGCTCTTCATGGTTTAGGTGAGAAGGCTTTTGAGTGCTTTCGAGAGATGGAAAAAGCCGGAGTGAAGCCTAACCATATAACATTTGTAGGATTATTGTCAGCTTGTGCTCATTCTGGTTTGGTTGAGAAAGGATATTGGTGCTTTGACATTATGAAAAATGTTTATTCAATTGAACCACGAGTTTATCACTATGCTTGCATGGTTGATATTCTTAGCCGCGGCAAGCTCTTTGAAGAAGCAGAAAGGCTCATCAGAAGCATGCCAATGAAGCCAGATGTATATGTCTGGGGTGCGCTACTTGGAGGTTGTCAGATGCATGGGAATACAGCACTAGGAGAAAGAGTAGCTAGTTTTCTGATAGACTTGGAGCCTCTTAATCATGCTTTCTATATGAATTTATGTGATATATATGCCAAAGCAGCTAGGTTTGATTCTGCTAAAAGAGTTAGAAACTTAATGAAAGAAAGAGGAATCCAAAAGGATATTCCAGGTTGTAGCATGATTGAAATCAATGGGATGGTTCATGAATTTTCAGCAGGAGAATCATCAAAAGTTCCAATGGAAGTAGTTTTGGTCTTGAGTGAGTTAAGTAATCAGATGAAGATACTTGTGTAATGAAAAGTCAGTTGAAGAATAACTTCAATGATTACGAGGAGGCTTTTGCATATTACACTGCTATAGTACTACAGTCAATTGCAGCTTCATGTACCCTTTTTGGACAATAACTGGCGGCATGAAAAACAGTAGTAATTCGTGACCACCATATTTTCCCTAGTTTAGGATCCAGAATACATGCATTGGGATACTCACATAATTTCCAAAAATGGGCGAGTGAAAATATGAAGTGGAATGGGATTATTACAGGCGCATTGAACTGATGAAGAAAGTTATTAGATGATGAGAATTTATTTGTGTGCATACTGTACACGTGCGTTGGTGTTATTGTTGTGTGGAAGAGGAATAAATCCACTAACTTGATACCCATGACAGGTGAGAAGAAACCATGGAATTAGAGTGCAAAGGGGCCTCCAAGGTTAATACCAGCATTTGTAGAAGAAGAGGATGGATGCAACTCCTATGGAAATCTTGCCATGGTAGAGGGAGCCTGCGAACTGCGAAGGAGAAGCACATACAGGTAAGCCTATTAGCCTGCTTAGTAGAACCTCTGATACTTGAAAACCTTAGATGATATCAAATCAAGAGTTGGATATGTGAAGAAAATTTCAAATTAGAGTATTTGGATCAATGGTTTGGATTTTCCCAGGAGTCTAAGTTTCTTGATGTTCAAATTCAATGCTTGTTTATGCGCTTAAAATGTTCAAGGATCTAAGTTATTGTGATTTATGTACGTTGAATTAAGTGTAAAATAATGATTTAGTGTTTGAAAAATTATTCTTTTCTTAATTTAACATTTTAAAGATAAAATTGTGGCAAAAGCATTGTTTATATTTTTAAATTTTGCATTGATTTTCAATTTCATCTTCATACACTTTTTGCTGTCAATTTTGTGGCTAAACTTTCAAATTGCTCTCAAGTTTGTCCTAAACTCCAATTTGTCCATTACACTCACATAATTTTGCATAAGTGACAATCTAATTAGAACTTTTGTTAACGTGACAAATGGACTATATTAATAATTAGGACGAAATTGATAGCAATTATAAAGTTTGGGAATGAAATTTACAATGACCCCAAACTTTGGAGATCAAAAATATATTTTTGCCTATTTTTTTTTATTTTCTTTTCTAAGTTTGAATCTCCAACTCTGAAATTATAAATAAAAAATCCTGATCCCCAATGTTGTCCTCATTTTTTTATCCACTTTAATGTAATAAAATTATCTCATTCTTACTTGAAAATTAACATGTTTTCTTTGTGGTAGACCATGGTAAACCCCTTATTTCAAACTTTGTCAAAACTTTACTTCAAATTAAAAGTTGAACAATCATAACAGTTCATATAAAAAAAACTCATTACAAACAAAAAAAAAACAAGCAAACAAGAAGATGAAAAAGAAACTTATAATAGATGCAAAAAAATATCTCACCCACCCATAAAAATATATCCAAGAAAATTACCAAAGGTGGAGTCTTGAATTTGAATCAACTTTTATCGAGCTTATATTTTAAAATTTTTTCTTTTGTTTTTGATATTTTAGAGGCGACAAAGTCTAATAACTTGGTATTTAACAAAAATTTCAATTAAATATTTCTCTCTAGAAGTGAATTTTTTTACCTAATTAGTTATTTTGATGAAGATTTTGAGGGTATCTTTTGGGACAAAAAGGATTTAAAATAGGAAGAGAAAACAAATTAGAAAATTCAAGCTTAAAAAAAATAAATAATGGGTAAAAATATTTTTAGACCCAAAGTTTGAAGTTATTGTCAATTTCTTTTTAATTCCTAATATGGTTTATTTGTCATGTCAGCAAGATTTTTAATTAGATTGTCATGTATGTAAATTTTGTTAGTGTAATAAATAATGTTAAAGTTTAGGATGGAATTGACAGTAATTTAAAAGTTTTGAAACGAAATTGATAACAAAAAAGTTTGAAAAAGAAATAAAAAATTAATGTAAAATTTAAAGACATAAAAAGATATTATTGTTTAAAATTTTTCAATTTAATCCCTAAAATATTCTTTCCAATTAAAACGGTCCATATGACACTTTTTAAAAAAATTAGGTGCGTTCAAAATTAATTAAAATAAATCTCCCCTAATCAAACCAAACCAAATCGAAAAAAATTAATCAACTTTTGGTTTTAATTGGTTTGTTATTTTTGGTTTTTAGGCAGTTTTGATTTGGTTTTTAAGTTATTGTGTTCGAAAATCAAACCAAATTACAGACTAATAACACACATACACAGATATATATATATATATATATATATATATATATAAATATATTTATATGATATTATTACGTTGTTCCTTGTTTATATATTCGCAAAAAAGCAGTTATGATTCATCTTGGTATTACTGAATGGAATGTTGTATTTTTTGGTTATTGGTTGATATTTATATATTAAAAAGATTTTTTTTCTTAATGATGCTTAAATGTTTAAATTGGAGTCAAGCTAAAATATGCTCAAATCACCCAAAATCGATTACATGTAGTTTTGTTTAATATTGTAAATTGAAATTGATAGGTCAACTTTTATGTCACACTGACATGAACGATTCGATTAAAAAATCACTTCAAACATAAATCGTTGCACACTCCTCCTCCCAAAAACGATGTTATCTAGGCAAATTTTTATCCAAATTTAAGTCATTTTAATAATCTTTTAACTTTGCAAAAGTTGTCGATATTGTTTTTTCTAAAAAAAGTATCACCTAAACAAATTTATATTGGGTTAATCATCACATGAATTTTCGTTTATTTAATAAAAAAAATTAATCGAAGAGGAGTGATTTCGATTGATAAAAATTCTGTAGTATACTCCTGTCACATACACGGCCTTTTGTCAAACTGCTGCTATTTTTGAGCCATCTTATCCCATACGGTTTAGTTATCAGGGGCACCAAATGAGGTTGGATAAGAGTCTCTTGCTCTTTGCTCAATTCGTATCAGCACAAGAAAAAGTTCCTTGCGAACAGAATTGCTGAACAAAGCAAGGAGATAAGTCTTGTCTCTTCTTTTGAGCCCATATTCGTCGTTCAAACCTGTGAATGACAGCTTACGGAACCATCTTGTGCACTCTTTGATATTTCTCTTTGCAGCTTCTGAACTCCGAAGTACTATAGTTTCTCTCGTAAGAGACAAAATCTAATGTGATGTTAAACTGTATACTGTAAAATATTAACTTGACTAGCGGTTAGAGAGTTTACTTAATAGATAGGTGC
The DNA here is from genome assembly GCA_031216115.1 of Senna siamea. Lineage (NCBI taxonomy): Eukaryota > Viridiplantae > Streptophyta > Magnoliopsida > Fabales > Fabaceae > Senna > Senna siamea. Next base: position 29,746,613 of record CM062354.1, on the reverse strand, counting down.
ATTCTCTAACTTGATTATTTGGATTTGAACTTTGGGAGCATATGCACTTGTTTAATATAGGGTCTCATAAGATTGTCATAGAAGCGATTAGTCTCAATTAATGAGCAAACTCATCTTAATGTACAACTTTTTTAAAAAATTGATTTCTCAATTATTTTTTATTGAAAAAATTGACAAATACTTAAAATTCGTATCTTGTAAAAAATGGTTTTGTACTTCAGGCCAAAAACCCTTTTTGGGTGAATCTCTATATATTTTCTAAAAATAAATGTAAAAGTATTTAAGTTATCTTTTAAAATTATGAAATTTTAAACTTTTAAATTAAACAGACTAATATTTGTTACATAAGAAAAAACTTAAATTCTAATATATAAGAAAATCATTTAGAATTATTATTATTGTTATTACTATTATGATGATGATGATGATGATTTTCTCTGTGGAGAGATTGTGATTTCACTCTTAATTTTTTTTTGAAATTTGTCTAAAATACCTTTTATACCATATGCAGAAATCTTGAAATAATTTAATGTAATGTTAAGAAGTTGAGTTCTCATTATGTATATGCATATAAAGTAAAAAAAAAAAAAATGAATTTTATTATAAAAAATAGAAATTTTAAAAAACATGTAAAAAGAGTGGGAGAGTGGAGAGTTAAAATATATTAAGAGAGTGATAAGTTAAATAATTTTTTATTATTTTAAAATGTAAAAACTATTTTTTATTTTATATTTTAAAATTAAAAAAATCATGTACGTGCATGTAAAGCCATAAGTTATTGTTATCATTAATATCAAAGTGAAAATAACGAGTATAATCTGATATAAGATATTTGTTTCTAGCCACCGTTTTGTAAACCCCAAATTCCACCTTCTCCCAGCAATGAAGTTGACGGATTATCTCTTTGCTCTGAAACCTCTGCTTTCAACACTGGTGGCTGTAATTTTAGCCGTTGTTCTGATCAAAATCAATGGCATAAGATTTTCTATCAAGAGAAGAAGATACCACCCTATTGCTGGTACTGTATTGAGCCAACTGTTCAACCTTCACAGGTTGCTGGATTACATGACTGAGCTCACAAGACAGAGGAAAACTTACAGGTTACTTGGCTTCTTCAGTGATGAGGTCTACACAGCAGATCCAGTTAATATTGAACATATTCTTTCAACAAACTTCGCAAACTACGGCAAGGTACTTCTATTATTATCGATCCAATTTCCCTCTGAATGTTATTTTATGAGCTGCAAATTATGCCATGAAAACTCAAGGTTGGGTTGGGTGATTTTTTAGAATCCTTTTCGTTTGGTATGTGTACCAAAATGAAAAATTTCTTTACATGTTATATTTTGTATTAAAACCTGATATGAGTGGATATAAATAAAGAACCAACAATTTCCACCTTCGACAGGGTTCGTATCACCATAGTGTCTTGAAAGATCTTTTTGGCGATGGTATATTCACAGTGGATGGGAAGAAGTGGAAACATCAGAGAAAGGCAGCAAGCCATCAATTCTCCGGTAAATTATTGAGAGACTTCAGCAGTTCAGTGTTCAAATCAAACGCAGTAAAGCTTGCGGGGATGGTGTCTGAAGCTGCGATTTTGAACAAATCTATTGAGCTGCAAGTAAGAGGTTATTAAGTGAAGTACATCAATATGCCATTTTAGTCATTATAAGCATAATCTAAGTGTCTAATTGGCTGTGTTTTCCGTTTCTGTACTTTAAAAGAAGCATTTTGTGTATATATTCTAGTCAAACACATATGACAACCAAAAAAAGTAGCTTTTTATACTTAAACAACTGTTTTCTCTTCCACAGCTAAGCCAAACTGGCTAAGTCTCTCTTATGCTTGTTGATTATGGGCAGGCTCTATTAATGAAGTCAACTCTAGATTCAGTGTTCAAGGTTGTCCTTGGTGTAGAATTAGACACCATGTGTGGAACCTATGAAGAAGGTACCAGGTTCTCCAATGCTATTGATGAAGCAAGTGCAGCTACTTTTTATCGGTATTTTGGCATTTTATGGAAGATCAAGTGGCTACTGAACATTGGATCAGAAGCGGTACTTAGAAAAAGTATAAGAGTAATAGACGAATTTGTGTACAAACTAATCAGAAGCAAGATTGAGGAAGTCCAAAAGCTACAGAATGATTTTCTTGTTAGTACTATTTCTTCTTGAACGATCCCTTATTGTTCTTGACTGTGTAGGATTATTATAATTTATGGGTTGAACATATCATTGACAGGTAAGGAATGGTGATATTTTTTCAAGGTTTCTAGAACTAAAAGAGACAGATCCAAAGTATCTTAGAGACATCACCCTGTGTTTCATCATTGCTGGGAAAGACACAACTGCAACCACTCTTTCCTGGTTTCTTTACCTGATCTGCAAGCATCCCCGTATACAAGAAAAGATTGCAGGAGAGATCTGGGAGGCAACAAAGATAGGAGATGGCTCAACCACTGAAGAACTTGCAGCTAAAGTAACTGAGGATTCCCTAGAAAAGATGCGGTATCTGCATGCAGCTTTGAGTGAAACACTCAGGCTTTACCCAGCAGTTCCAGTGGTAATAAAGATACAGTAACATGAATTAAAATCTAGGAAATCATTTTTGGAAATAAGTTTTTACTTTTGATCATTTAGCTTAGACGTATGGACACTTACAATCCGTTATAATAAAATTGAAATGTCTGTGTCATTTGAAGAATAATATAGTGTATTGTATCTGATTTGGGTGTCTAACACTGTTTCTTTTTTGAAGTATCTGTGCTTCAACGTCCTCTAATAAGTTTTATGTTGCTCTTATAGGAAGGTAAGGTTTGTTTCTCAGACGACACATGGCCAGATGGATTTTGTGTCAGGAAAGGTAATTTTGCAGCCTTTTGCCCTTATGTCATGGGAAGGATGAAGTTCTTATGGGGTGATCATGCCGAGATATTTTGGCCAGAGAGATGGCTTGATGAAAGAGGAAATTGTCGTCAAGAAAGCCTTTTCAAGTTCACAGCCTTCCAGGTAGGACAACATAATTTCCAGAGAAAACTCAAGTGCAATTTTTAAGGTATTTGTTTCAAGGTTCTTTAATAGAATAATAATAAAATGTGAATATATTTTACGAATCAGTAGCACCTTATTGACTCTTTTGAAAAAGCTTTTTCTTGTGTCAAAAAATTGTTTGCACGATGTTTTGTATTTTTGTTCTTTAATTATTTTATAAAATTAATTTTGAGAATTTATGTTAGTATTGTTTTTATATATTTATATGTTATTAATAAAAAAATTTTATTTTATATGTTTTTTTATTTTAAAAAATTAGAGTTCAGAATAATTTTTTATTGTTTTGTTTTTTTTGTTCTAAAATTACATATTTTATTTTTTTGTTTTTTTGTTGAAAACAGTTATTCAAATATTTTTTTTAAAATAAAAATAAGTAAATATTTTTTTACAAATGAGTGTTATATGATTGAGCTCTCCAAGAAAGCTTCTGTGGATATTATGATTTTGTTGAAGAATCTAATAAAAATTACAAAAAAAATAAAAACTTAAGTCCCATTTTACTGTGCTTAAGTTTTGTCAACAACTGATTGCATTTGAATAGAACATCTAGGAAAGATAAATTCAGGAGGCACATCAGAGACAGTGATTTCATTAAATTTAAATTTTTCTTAAAGAGCATTAGACTGAGTTGATGTAGTTCATTAACAGGCAGGTCCAAGAATATGCCTAGGCAAGGAGTTTGCATACAGACAGATGAAGGTTTATTGTGCAGTGCTTTTAGGTAGCTACAAATTCAAACTAGTAGACCCAAATAAATCAGCAAAACACAGGAATATGCTCACTCTACAAATTGATGGTGGTCTACATGTGCATGCTTCTCGCAGGTTAGGCTAGCTTTGAGTTTCTGTCTAATTAAGGGGACATATTATACTCTTGGGGATAAATAATAACATTGACAAGTCTCATCCAACGGCCATGACTAAAGGATGACAGGCTCCCCCCCCCCCCCCCAAACTATTGCCGCCTGACATCTGCCATCACCTAACATTGTGAACCACTAGAGCATGTCAGACAATGTCTCACTATAAAAATTGTGTCATTTAGTAATACTTAAACAAAGTCATTTTATGGTAGTTTAACCATCACAAAATTCATTTCATGATACTTGATCAACTGTTAGAGATATATGCGTTAGAAAGTCATTTAGTGACGTTTTCGATCAATCGCTGGAACAAATGTCACTAATAATAATTATTGGCGCTTAGCAACCACCATGTACGACATTTTGTGATAGTTTCAAACCGTCATTATTTCTGGCTCCCTGCAACTGCCACAATTGTTTTGCATTTTGTGGCAACCTTGAGCTGTCAAAAAATAACACTCACAGCAGTTAATTGGCTTGCATTTTTTGATGCTTTATAACCATCACAATTATTAAATTTTAATTTTTTTAAAAAAGGTTTAAGTTTAAGTTTACAATATATAAATATATGTAATTTCTTAATAATAATTTTAAAGTAGATGCAAAAGTTATCCTAAGTTTCTCTACCAATATCTCCTGTCATTAAATACATATTTGTAAATATCTAAAAACTAATTAATTACAAAAAACCAAGTACTACTTCCTAACCTCTAAAAAGTCTACTAAGTACTTCTTCATAAATTTCATCTATGTATTGCGATTTTCACTTGGTGAGAATTAACGTCCTATTGACAATTGTCCACTACTTACATTTGGTACCTGATATAATTAACAAATTATATATATATTTGAATAAGATCAAAACAAAATTTTAAAGTATAAGAAAAGATATAATTTTCTCCAAGATTTGTCAAATGTGTAAACTTAGATGGTACATTTCCCAAAAGATTTTGAAAAATGTAACTTAAAGACACTTGACATCTCGTTCGGCAGATTATTAACATTACGCAACTCTTTCCAATCGTGCATTTGAAGTTTGCAACTCTGATTGCAAGCAGACAACTTCTTGTTAATTTGTAGAGTCAACATTGTTATAATTCAGCGGCAACCTATTAAGTCGATTTGTAGTCAATCCAAAGACTTGAGTAGGGGTAAGGCCAAATCTTAAATCTCGAACTTTTTGAGATGTTCCTTTCCTAACATTTGGCCAAAGGAATCTTACTCACCAAGTTGTGTGGATATAGTCTCTTAAATCTCAAGTTTTATAATTTTTTCCTATAAATAAAAAGAAGACTTTTCATATACACCATTAAAAAAATCCAGCACTATATATACAATCAAGCAAACACCATTGGAAAAATTCAATATACACTATGTGAAAAAAAGGTAAGGTTGCTTTTAGAGGCATAAATTTTATAGATAAAGCTTGTAGCCATTATTCTTAGCATGAAGTATCTTCAGAACATCAATAGAAACAAGTAGAAAAATTGTAGTTCTTTCATGCATATCATAAAATTAGCCTCAATAATGAATAAGCTATTCTCATAGACTATAGAATTGTATAAGCATTCTAATATGAGGCCTTAGTAACAATTCTCATAAATTACAGAATTGTGGAATCTATTTATATTTTTCAAGCATTCTATGACACTCATGAAAACTTCACCAAATTATATTCAAATACTAATAGAACTAAAAGGAAATATTTAAAAACTTATACTAACAATCTTAGCCTTATCATTAACAAAAGAACCATCACGCTTCTTTGTGAGTTACAATAAATACCGTTCTTCTACTCACAGCTCCTCCACTCTCTAATTCTTAAAATATGTCAATTAGATATATAATTGTTATGCTATTATATATTTTAAAATATGCATAAAAATATTACCATCTCATGCTTCTTCCTGGCAATGTTTTTAGATCCACATGTGTGTGACATTTTAAACTTGTTTCGATTTATACAATTTGTATTAGACATTTCCTACCAAGATCAACAAAAAATAAAGTTAGGTTGTAAACAATTTTATTTATCTAAAACAACAATTTATATGTTACCTGGATCTTTAGATCCAATCGATAATCAACAAATGCAGCCTACATATCTTTTGATATGAAACTTGGATGCTCTTTTATGTAACATCATAAAATTATTTGAATAATCAAGTTCGATAATTCCTCCAACTCTTGCCAAGTTTTATCAATACAAATCGTTTTGCAACCTCACTATCTAAGCAAAACTTTGTCTTCAAAGGTCAATAACACACATTAGTGAACTTAGAGTATATGCTAATAAAATTTTAATTACCTTCAAATTAAATAAAACCATCTAACCTTTATACTATTAAAACAAGTATCTTTATAGCTATTAGGCATCTCATCCCAAGAATAATAGCTAATCGGGAATGTTGTCAAATTTGTTCCAAGTATTCCAAGAAATTCACTTAAGGGGCTAGTAGCTTTCCCAATTGGTTGACCTTGATTATTGAAAGGAACAATTATCTGTTGCCCTGTAGGGAGTGTCTAAACTTTTTGTATCTTGAGACGTCCTTTCCTTGTGACTCCTTGTGAATTTGTAAATGGAAAATACATCATTGAAAGAATTATTAATTTAGAAAATCTACTAAGAATTCTTAGTTACCTTCAATTTCAATCATTCAATATCTATTACATTTTTTTGTAATGTGTGGTGGGATTTAACGTTCAGATGGACTTGAAGTCAAAGGTGAAGTCGGAGTAAGAATTGACTCTGAAAACTGGGATGGAGTCAAGATAATGGTATGAGTAAGAGTTAGAGTGGGAGCTAAAGTGGGAGGTGAATTCAGAGTGAGGATTGAAATGTGATCTAAAAATGATATTGAATTTTGAGTGGGAGCTAACTCTCTCCAAGAGACATTATTTGATGTACTTTAGATAACTTTTTTTCTCTTTGGCCTAAAGTGAATTAGTAGTCACCAATAAATTATATTTGATCTTAAATTATTTGAGTAAGAGTTGGAGTGGGAGCTAAAGTAGGAGGCATTATTCACGAACCAAAGGTGGAGTCGTAGTAAGAGTCGGAGTGGGAGCTAAAGTGGAATGAAGGAAACTTTTAGAAGATTAATTCCTTAAAAAGGGTGGAGGTGTGTTGCCTCTTCAAAAAAAAAATCTAGAAGTTGTAAAAATTTTTGTAGTAGCTAGGGCAAAGATTAAAGAATGTTATATTTTTTGTTTGAAATTGTGATACCTTGATAGAACATCTGTTTTAATCTCCTATAAGTTTGTTGTCTGAAAGTTAGTTGAGATCTTTTATTTGGTTCGAGCGTGTTAACTATTGTTTTTTAATATCATTTTACTTTCAGAATTATAGGCTTGATTAGAGTATTGTTATTATTGTGCCTTTTATTTTTGTGTTTGTATTAGGTTTGATATCTTTGATTATGTTAATAGAATCTTTTGACCAAAAAGAAAGTCAAACCAATAAATTATATTTGATCCTAAATTTTATATGGTTTCAATATGTCTCTGTCATTTTCGTATTTATACTTTTTCAGTAACTGGGTCCAAATTAAAGATGAGAATTTCTTCAAGAAGTTAAATTTTGTAATTGATGATGGAATAAATTACTTTTTTTTAATGAGATTTTAAAATTATATTTTACTTTTATCTATTTTAAAAAATTATGTTTTCTTCTTTAGAGATATGAAAAAAACTTATAATTTTATTTGTTTTGATTAACTACTTTTATAGTTAATATTTAATAATTAAATATGTATTTAATTAATATAAAAATATTTTTAACTTAAAATAAAATAAATTTATTTTTTTAACTAAAAAATAAATAATAATGAAATATTATAATTTTCTAAAATATATTTTTATAATAAATTATAATTTTTTAAAAATTAATAATATCATTAAAGATATTTTAATCAAAATAAATAAAATTATGAATTTTTTAATCTTTAAAAAAATTATAAATTATAAATTGTTTAATAAAAGATAATTTAAAATTTTAAAATAAAAATATAATTTTGATATATCTAAAGAAACTAAAGAAAACAAATATTTAGATCTGCACCAAAAAACATTACAGAAAATGTATATAGATAAGAATGCAAAAAAGAATTTTACCGATTACTAGTCACCTCCACATGCATGTTGTTCATGCTAAACTGATCGTTATAATTCATTAATTAGTAATTATTTTATTTTTAAAATTTATGTAAAATATTTTTTTAATATCATACACGTATGCATATCTTAAAATAATATATAAAATGAAAAACCTGATATTCATATACGAGAATCAAATCCCCAAATTGAAGGATATAAGTCTGAGATTGCGATCCACGCAGCAAAATTGAAAAAGATCAACAATAATATAATTAATGAGATTAGAATATTTTCAGAGAATCAATGCAAGCATAAAAAAAAAAAAATAAAGTCAAGCAGATACATTAAGGTGGTTTTGTAATGAGATTTGTATGATTCTTTTCCCACATTATTTGGCTACCATTTCTCTTTAGTGCCTATCACGTTACGTTATTTGGTAGCGATGCATTGATGATTCTCAATTGAATACATTGAATTGATAATAAAATAATTTGAACAACGTGACAAATTAAGAGTGTGTTTGATTCTGTGGAAATATTTTTTATTTTTTACTTATTTTTTATTTATAAATTTTAAAAACATATTTGTTATACAAAATTAATTCTTTATTAACTTTTAAGTTTGACTATTATTAGATGATAATATTTATATGATTAAAGGATTTATTTTTAAAAAATTATAAAAATAATATTAGTTATTATTTAAAAATGTTCACGTTTCTTGTTTTTAACATATTTTTAAAAATATTTTTTGTTATATTTATCAAACGTATTTTTAATTATATTTTTTATTTTCAATAAAAATCAAAACAAAAAAAAAAAAGCAAAAGCAAATAGGTTTAATTTTTGTGAAGAGATATATTTATATTTATTACTTGTCTAAAAAAGAGAAAATACCTCTGTTAATTTTCAAAGTTAAAAAACATCCCTTTGAACTATCAAATTTGAGGATTTCATCATTTTGTTTAGTTTTCATTAATGATGTTGACTGAAACACTATTTCAAACTCTTTTAATTATCATGCTGTAAGTTCTTAAAACTATTTTATGACTTGATTGTTATTCCTCAAAAGTTTTTTTTTCTAGCTTTTAAATAATTAGAGAATGGTAGAGTGAGGAATTTTTAATTTTATGAAACTAGACTGTTAAAATGATTTGGGTGCTTTTGGTCAGACTAATTATTTAAATTAGTTCTAATTTTTTTATTCATCCTTTTAGATACATGACCTTTTTATTTTTTTTAAAATTATCAATAAAGTTCATTAAATTTTGATTAATTCAACTTAAATTAACAAAAATTTTATAATAAAGATAGAATTCTCTCAGTAACAATTTTTTATATATAAGTCTCAAACTCTAGATTTTATTTAACAGAAATGAAGTATCTAATTGTTTTAATAATATGTTAAAAAAATCACTTTCAAAAAATATTTGCTAAACAAAATAACATTGATAAATTATACTTTCTATTTCTCTGATTTAAAAAATCACACACTTATCTTTAACATATTTTTTAAATAAAGATAATTTTTTATATAGAATAAAACTGTAATTTTATTTTTAATATAACAATAATACAATTAAATTCATATAAAAGTAAAAAACATTAAATAATTATATTGTTTTAAAATGAATACATATTGTATAAAATACTAATTTTGTTGACAAAAAATAAATTAAAATGTAGGTTTGTGTAACATTGTATTAAATCTTACAAGTACTAAATGTAACTTATAAAATTAAATAAGTAGTGTAATTTCACCAAATCTAATAATTTTTTTTTGTAAAATTGAAACATCAAACTCAATTAAAAAAAAAAAACTACTAAGAAAGATACCTTCATGAATCTCAAAGCTCTTATTCCATTAACTTCAATATTCGATATATTTTGGCTGTGGGCATTAAATATCTCCAGAATTTCATGTAGACATATAATGGTCAACATTGGATTTACAAGCAAAACATAAAATAAAATTTACTTTGGCTTTTAAAGCTTCATGTGTGGATTTGAAAGTTGTCATGTAAAAAAATCATATGATAATATTATATGAAAAAAGAGATAAATATAAAATTAATTAAGTAAAATTGAGACTATAAGTAAATGATATATATATATATATATTGTATTTATCTCTTTTTTTTATATAACACCATCAATTATTTTTTGATACGAAAGAATCCTGATTCCTTTGTGTGTGAATGTGACTACATTTAGAATGCCAAAAAGGATCAAAATGGAGACCAATAGAAGAAACCAAAGGCAACCCTCTTGACTCTACGATTCTTATCCTCACAACATGAGCATGCACCACACCCGCATCTACCCTATGAAGCCTCTTGTACCCCACTGTGGTCCCTTTGATCATCAACCTTCCATCCACATCAATTTCATACCGTTGGATCCTTTGACCAAGTCCAATTGGTTCTTGTATCCTAATCACATTGAATCTCAATCTCTCAACACTGTTCTTCCCCCAAATTTCAACCCAATGCTCCTTTTCTTCATCATCACTGGGAGCCCAATATGACCACAAATGATCACTATCTACCATCTTCCCTGCTCCAAAATAATCACCCTCACCTCTTTGGCTGCTAACTTTGATATTGCATTCTTGAGCTATGTTTTTCTGAAAAATTGTGTTAATTGCAGTGTTAAACTGTTTCAATCTTTGAGCATCAATGTCGGATATAAGGCCTCTTGTGTTGGGAGGCACGTTGAGAAGTAATACGCAGTTTTTTCCCACTGAGTTGTAGTAAATGTCAAGTAGATCACTTAGGTTTTTTGGCGATTCTGATTTGTGCCAAAACCAACCTCTGCGAATTGAAACATCGCATTCTGCTGGTACCCAGTCTGTCCCTTTTGGATCTCCTGTGTTGAGATACCTGCATTTATCATCACAAATAACAACTTAAGGTGATATATGAAATTTACTTAGACACTATTAATTCTAATCAATTTATTATTAAGTCGGACTCTAAAAATATTATCTACATTGAAACTTAAACCATGCAATTTTCATTAGTTGAAAACAATCATATGAGCATACAATTGTCACTTTTGCTCAAAGTAATTTTTTAAATATTAAATATGAATACTTCTCTTAATAAGAATTTAAATATTAATTTATTGCGTTATAAGAGACTCACTTTTTTAAATAGACCACATTGATTCACTTCTTAATTCATATGAAATCAAGATTATTTAGATTAATTTTAATTAATTTATTGTTAAGTCGATTAGACTCAAAATATTTATAAAATACTTATAAATAACCCATTAATAAAAAATTATTTAGATTAAAACTTAAACTATGTAATTTTTATAATTAAAAGTCAATCAGATAACTATACAATTGTTACTTAGTTTTTAATCGAAGTAATTTTTTTTGAGACATTAACAAATATTAAATATAAATATTTTTTTTAACGAGAATTCAATTCTTAATTCATTATATTATAGATGACTAACCCTTGTTTATAGATCCAACCGGCCAAACCGCTTTAATTTACTTCTTAATTCATTCATATGAAATCATGGTTGGTTAGGTTGAAAGGTGAACTTACTGAGTGATGTTCGAACTTCCAATGGATAGAGAGGTTCGGTTAATGATAGACCAGCAGGTGTCTCCTGCATATCCATTTTCATTTCCCACCCATCTCACGTCTGGACCTGCATCTGAGAATATGTTAATGGAACTCTGCAACTCCTTCACCATAGAGAACCACTCTGAGAAGTAGTATGACACGTTTTGTGCCTTGGGATCCTTTGCTCCGTCGAACCAGATCTCTCTAATTCCTCCATATCTATCAATTTTTCAAACATCAATTTCTTCACAAAAATCAATTTAATTAAAGTAGTGAATGTCTATGAATAATTTCATTATAATTCATACAATTTAATTAAAGAATGAAAATAATAAAATTAAAATTTTAGACTATATGATTATATATAGAATATCAATTATCAATTTACTCGAAAAACTTAACTCTTAGATGAAAGTTGTGAATAACTTCATTATAATTTTTACATATTTTCTAACATGAAATTAGCTCTGTCAATATAAATGAAATATAGACAAAAAAACGTGCTTATTGTAACATTTCTTTACATTAAGAAAAAATAAAAACATATATTTGATCTTCAATTTATTTAAGATAAATCTTTATTGGTGTGGGTTTAATATCTTTTTTCTTTTTTCTTCTTGTTTCTCTCTAAATATAAAAAAAATATTATTTTTTAAATATAAAAAATCTAAAATCAAAATTATTTGAAAGAGGTATTTTATACAAAATTGAAAGTTCTAATACTGTATGAAGCTAATAGAAATCTTGGAAGATCAAGTATTCATGGAAAAATTATTCCCATAAAGAACAATAGAGAGAATCCCAAAAGAAGAATTAGCTAAATTAGGAAAAGATAAATATTTCTTCTAATTAATTTGAATTCAATTCTTCCAAGAATATTTTAAAAATCTTAAAAACTTTTAAGATATTGTTAAAATTTTTTTGAAAAATATATTTTATCTTAATTTAATTCTTAAAAAATTAAACTATTTGATTTCATCCTCTAAACAAAGAAAGAAAACTTACTTATTGAAAATTTGATCTAAATAAAAATAAAAAATATTTTAATTAAAAATCAAAACATAATTTATTCAATTAAAAAAATAAAAAGAAGGAAAAAAAGAACTTACTTATTGAGCAGCTCTTGCAGCTGAGCCAAATAGTATTCATTGTAAGACAAATCATGTCCATATCTAGAGTCATGTCTATCCCAAGGCGAAAGATAAACGCCAACATCTATCCCTTTTGCTGAAGCTGCATTCACAAACTCCCTAACAACATCACCTTTTCCCTCTTTCCATGGGCTTCTAATGACAGAATGATCCGTGTACTTGGAAGGCCAGAGGCAGAACCCATCATGGTGTTTCGCAGTTAGGATCATCAACGAGACGCCGGCCTCCGCCGCCACCGCCGCCCACTGCCCGGCGTCGAGCCCTGAAGGGTTGAACATTTCTGGGCTTTCATGGCCGTCTCCCCACTCTCTGTCTGTGAAGGTGTTCATACCGAAATGGAGGAACATTATGAGCTCCCTCTGTTGCCACTTTAATTGGGAGTATGATGGAAGAGGTAGAACTGGTAATGGTGGCGTTGGTACTTGCTCACGCCATGACACGGCGAGATTGAAGAGATGAAGGAGTGTGAGAAGAAAAGAAAAACAGTACCATAGGATTCCCATGTATGATGCTATCTTTTGTTGGTTTGCTCCTTCTTCTTGATCCTTCTTTATAAGTAATATGGTTATGGAAATGAACAGGAAATATGGATGAATGTTCACTAGGAAAAAATTTTTAGGCTCATGAGGTGAAATAAAGGATGAATAGGCATGTAATATAAGGGAAGATTTTGTGTATTATAATGTATGAATAGGCATGTAATATAATGTATTATGTTCTCATCATTGCAGCATTGATTAGGTATTTAAGTCAACATTTAATTTTTTTTACCTAAATACACTTTTTCTTATACATTTTATTAGTTTTTAGTTGATTTATGGGATAACTTTAAATCTAAATAATTAGTATTAAATTGTAATTTTAATATAATAAAATTAAATTTTAAAAATATAATCAAAAATTAATATTATCTTATCGGCCACAAAATTAGAAGTTAAAATAAATCTCCATTTATCAAAATTTTCATTCAATTCAACTATTTAAGCCATAACTCTAATTTATACTATATATATTATAATGACTTTAGACTTTTTTGATAAGTGATATTACAAAATGATATATTTTATAATATAAAATAAAAAACAAAATATGTGATATAAGGACATGAAAAAAATAAAGATAATAAAAAATTATTAAAAATAAGTAAATTAAATAATTTTTTATTATTTTAAAATTATAATAATTATTTTATATTATATTTTAACAATAAAAAATAACATGTACATTTATGTATTCAAAGCTTCTATAATATATACATATATATATATTTAAAATTTCATATGCACAAAAGTACATGTTCATATTGTTCTTTAATTTTTAAATATAATATAAAAAATAATTGTTATAAAATGATAAATTAAATAATGAATAATTTTTAATTTTATATTGTAACTTAATTTTTTTTTTCATTTCTTTACCTTATATATTTTATTTTGATAACTTAGATGTTTATGTTAAAAGCCAGGTAGGTTCTATAATTTTATTTTATGGTTATGGAAATGAAATATGGAAGAATGTTCACTTGGGAAAAAATTTTAGGCTCATGAGGTGAAATGAATGATGAATTAATAGCCCCGTAATATATGGGAAGATCTCGTGTATATTTTTATGTTTGTTTTTAAATTGAAAAAAATTTAGGTCCTGTTTTTAATTTTTTTATTAAATTTTTTAATAAAAAATTAACACACATATAATTTATATAACTCTTGACCCTTTTTAATTGTTGTACATGATTTATTTTATTTAAAAATTTTAATAATAATGATATAAATATCTAATTACTTTTTAAATTTATACATTATGTAAGCTCCCATTGTAGCATTATATTTAATAAACGGTGACATTTATTGGAATAAAATAAATAGCTAATTGGATTAAATCCTTGGCTTAATTAATAAATATACTACTAATTTTCTACATTTAATTTTTTATACCTAAAATACACTTTTTCTTATACATTTTATTAGATTTTAGTTGATTTATGTCATAATTTTAAATGATTAATATTAATTTGTAATTTTAATATAATAAAATTAAAATTTAAAAATATAATATAAAATATTATCTTCCCAACTACAAACTAAAAGTTAAAATAAATCTCCATCAATTTATCAAATTTTCCATTAAATTCAATTATTTAAGTTATAAATCTAATTTACATATATATATATATATATTTGCCAAAATATTTTGTAAGAAATATTATACTTTATAAATAATTTTTAATAAAAAATATGATATCATTAATTCCTTATAAGCATTTTTACTTAAATATAATATATAAATTAAATAGTTTCCCATTGACAATGCTCCATACCCGACCCGAGTGACCTGGACGCGGTACTCCGACATTCCAACCCTTATATAAAGAGCCAAATTCAATTCGATTTTCCCACTCAGTCTTTCTCACTCACTTCCCTTGAAAATGCGAACTCGCTTCCTCAACATCGACTACTTCAGTCACGATCAAGCCCAGTTCCAAGAAACCCTAGCCTTCCTTCACCTTCCGCTCCCTCGACTCCCTTCTCCTCCTCCCTCCTCCGCTGTCTTCGAACACCACCTCCGCTTCGATTCCTCCCTCGGCATTTCCCTTCACGCCGACACGGTACTGCCGATCGATTCCGTTCTCTCCAAGTTTCTCTACGATGTACTTCCTCATAGAATCGGTGTTCATTTTCAAGATTTTGATGCGGCTGTATCCTCTCTCGATGAAGATCGTTTCCCTTCCTTCGCCACCGGTGCCGTTGAAAATCGGATTTCTCGGGTATTATGAGTTTTTTATTTGTGCTTATTGTTTGTTTGATGTCTAATAGATTGATTGGATTTTTCTTGTAGCTTGTTTGGGCTATAATAAGTTTCCTCAATATACTTGTGATTCGTTGGCTGTTTTGATTGCAATACAGCAAGAAGAGACCGTCTATGGAGATAATGAAGTAGAGGATCGCAGAACTTCGGTCTCTGAAGCTGATATTGAATGTCCAGATGTATAAGACTCACTTTTTTATGTGACAGTATTTTCTTTATCTTCGTTTGTTCCTGTATGTTCCTTTTTTAGCCGTATTGTTCACAGGAGAATAATTGGCCTGCTCCTAGTGACAAGAATGAAAGCGCTTGTAAGATAATTCCATTTGAAATACCTGAGTTGGATATACCTCTGGTAAGATATATTTACATTCGTATCAAAGCTATGTTTTAGAAGTTTTTATGGAAACTTCAAAATAAATTTTCTTTTTATTTAAGGAAAATGCTTGCTTCCCTTTGGAGAATTGGATGCAAATGCTCTCTGAAACTCCAGGAATTGAAAATCATCTGGTAAGGAATTTACAATGGATTCATTTTAATTTGTGAAGGCACTAGTTGTAGTCTAGTAGTGACGGACTTGATAGCAGCGCTTACGTTTATATTTAGCATGTATTAAACAAATCTCACAACATCATTTATAGTGCTGAAGCTAATATAGTGAGGGACTTCTTTTGGCCTAGATACGTGCCCACGAAGTTAAAAATTGGAAATGCCATTTGGCTATAGGTTGGCTTCCTTGCAGTGAAAGCTTAACAGCTTGCTTATTAAAAACTACCTTCATAATTTTCTTTATTGATTCCTTATGATTTGATTACATATTCTAATCAAGTAACACATGTTTTCTTCTTTCTTTCTACTCCTTTCAGGAAAAGCTCAAGCCTGAGCTCTCAACACACTACCTTTATGAGGTTCTGGAATCAATATCTTTGGTTCAAGATGTTATTTCGGAGTACCTTATGGAACAAAATGCAAATTCTTTGGAGAAAAACATTTCTGTTCAGAACCTGTCACACTCTAGCCAAAGTACATTTCCTATTTTGGAAGTGGATGAGGATAGTCTGGGAATTCTGAAATGCATATCTATGATAGAAAATATTTGTTCACATTTTGATGATATGAAGCCTCAAAGCTTTGATGACAAATGTCATTCTGTCATTGAGGGCAAGGACCTCTTGGGCTTTAAGAAGTATAATATAATGGATTTTCTTTCAGATGATTGCCTATCTAAGCAGAGCCTGGTATTATCAGACATGCTTCCTGAAAGGGATTTTATAATCATGTTGGAGACTGAACACATTGATCAGAATTCTACCCTGCAAGGAATGTTAAAGCCAGATATTGCCTTATTAGCGAATCTGTTTACTTTCAAGGAATCTGTGTTCCTTGACGAGGACTTAATTCAATACTTTGAAATCTTATTTGACACAAAAGCAATGAATGATCCAGAAAGAAGTGGTTGTATGTTTGGGAAAATGTTTCCCTTCAAGAGTTTTGATGAACTGATAGTTAGTAATGAGATAGCACTAATAGATGACACATTCAAATCACTGGCTGTACCTGTTACCTCTGATTATGGAAAGATAACATCATTTTATGCAATCATTGGGGAAATGATTTCAAATTTGAAAACCCAGACGCTATCTGCATCTAATGGAATCTACTTGAACTGGGATTTGTTGGAAGATAAATGCAATAACAAAATTGATCACCTTTATCAGAATATGTGGGCCAAGATAGATCTGAACAACATAGATTTTG
This sequence comes from Senna siamea, assembly GCA_031216115.1. Classification (NCBI taxonomy): domain Eukaryota; kingdom Viridiplantae; phylum Streptophyta; class Magnoliopsida; order Fabales; family Fabaceae; genus Senna; species Senna siamea. The sequence continues at coordinate 29,729,309 of CM062354.1, read as the reverse complement.
AAGAATTATCTTTTGATTATGAAAAATCAGTATTTGATCTTGTTTTCTCCAGCGATACTATAGGTGGTTATGAAATAAATCAAAGTGAAGAACTGCAGAAGTTGCTTTCTGACACAGGAGTTGCTTTCAGTAAACTGTTGGATGATGGGTCCACTAAACAAGGAAATCGAGAACTATTAGCTGAAAGAGTTGCTGGGAAGGCCTCGCTCTTCTTCAGGTCTATGTCAGAAACCAGCAATATTGATTATTTCTTAGACCCTCAGAAAGTTGCTGCTATGGAGAACTGCAAATTTGCAGTAGAGTCTGCTGATGCTGGTGTTCATGTTCAAAAGGTTACATCCACTGACTTGAAGGCCTCAAGTGTAAGGATGGCACACTTTTTTGCATAGAATTAAACTGACTGACAATATAGGCTGACTGAAATAGTTATTGATATGGTATTAGAGCTTCAATAATTAAGTGGCCATTGTATGGTGGGCCTGTTCTTTGTCCATGCTTTAAGCCAAGAGGGCCTTTATGTGAGGGGTGTGTGTTAGAAAAATTAAAAAAACCAATCCTGGCTTTCACTAAACAACTTAAGTTTTTGGGATAACTGGTGTGAGTAGTATCAATGACCTAAGGACTTAATTGCTTGAACTTAATATCATTCCATATTACCCCATCAAACCACACTTGGGGTCTATAAAGTTAACCCTTTTTATTCATCCAATAAACTTAAACTGATTTCTATTAGTGATATAAAGGCTTAGAGTTGAAGGTAGGTTTGCACAATTAGGTTTATGTGTTAGCATACAAGTCCAACTAAGTGATAGGGATGGAGATAGTATGGGACGTCTCTAGGATAGTATAGGCTACCTAAATCTCATATCGAGTAGAATGAGATGCTTGATGAGGTACTTAAGTGGCTTGGTTCTCTCCTTTCAATAGCTCGCTTTTGAGGGAGGGTTTTTCAAGTCACTTGGGTCCTATCATTTGATATCAGAGCCTAGTTTGCCGACAGCATAAAGAGGGTTGCTTGCAAAGGGTTTTGACTGGTGGAGGGACAAACTAAAATAGAGTGAAGCAACCTCTGAGTAAAGTGTCGCAGAGTGCAGCTGCCGGGACATTGGCTCTTTAGGGTCGATGCTATGATAGGGATGGGGATAGTTTGGGATGTGCCTAGAGTAGTGTGGGCTACCCAAGTCCTACATCCAGTAGAATGAGATGTTCGAAGAGTATTTAAGTAGCTTAGTTCTTCTCCTTCAATAGCTAGCTTTTGAGGGAGGGTTACCCAAGTCACTTGGGTCCCATCACTAAGACACTATAATTCATCTTAGATTGAATTCATTTTCCAATGAAATAACAAAACCAAGTATCTTTTGGGATTAAAAGATTCCATACTTAACTAATGGTATGTCCTTAGTAATGTCATCTTATGCTGGTACGTGATTAATGAAGCAGAAACCTTCCTAAGAGAAGAGAATTGAGAGGAAAACATGGGATTAGATCAATCTATTAAGATGAATATGTTAATCATGCTTATTTCTTTGTCTGCAGATTACCTTGATCATGCATTCAGAATCTGAGTAAAATTCTTCATTTTTTAAGTATTTAAAGAATTGAGGGATGTACCTGTCTTGATTTACACCTTGATTATATCCGCATGTGGAGTTTGATTTGCATTCTTTCAAATCTTGCATGTAGACAAAATTTGGAAGTTTATTCTGCAGACAAAGATGTATGGTGACTTGAAATTTGTGATTGTAATTTGGTTGAAGATTCCAAGTTTGAGATATTGATATGGAAACAAAATGATTCTGTCTGTCACCCTTTAATTGGAATCACTGCACCTGTTGATTGTAGTTCTTTATTCTTGGTTCATATTTCCAATATACGAGCTTATTAAAATCTTGTGCAACTTACTATGGTTGTGTCCCAGGAAAATGTGGCTCATCATATTTTTGATCCCAAAGAAAGTATGATGAATCAGAAGTTGGAGGGACTATTGAACTTTTGCCAAATAGAGAAAAACTGTGATACAAGATCTTTAAAGGCCGCAGATAAAGTAGAATGTTTTGTGCCTCCACCAATTCCTGCAGTGAAATCTGAGAATGGTCATCACAGAATGGAGTCTCTCCCTGGAACAGTCATTGTCATGAATACTCAAAATGCAGATAAGGAAATGATAGTGTCTAGAAGAAACACTTACCAAGTGATTCTTGCAATGGAGAAAGGAGGAACTCAAGTTGTTGAACGAGATTTAGATTTTCCTGTGGACATCATAATTAATTCAGCAATTTGTTTGGTGTGGTACGATTATAAAAACCTTGGGACAAAGGAAACTTCTGTGACTGAAACTTCTTCAAGCTTGCCTTCATGTATAGAGGATATTGCAACCAATGTTTTGTCATTGTTGAGTTTCTCCTTCCAAGGTTGCTTTCTGGTAATAGCAAAATTTTCCCCCTCTTTTAACTGCTTCTTCTATAAAACACTTCAGTGTTAGGACTTGTGGAAAAAGCTGGCGCGACTGGAGGTTGGCAAGAGGTTTCTTTAGGAGCTGTTTGAGAAGCCTTTTAGGGAAAGCATGCCAGTCTTGAAGCTCAGCTTCAGCTAGGACATTTTAAAAGTTTTCTTTAGATGCATTATAAGTTTTTTTGTGGAAGCTTGAGTAAACAAACACCTCCAATCCTAAGTCAAGGGGGGAGAAAGGGATATATATCATTGTCATCATCATCAGACACGAGTTATATTTTCTGTTTGTTGCAGGTTATGAGAATAGTGTAAAGCAGAATCCTTTTAGGCCTAAAACAGTAAAACCTTTCCTTTAACCTTTTTAGTATGTTATAGTCAATTCCTTTTACCAAATCCCATTAAGGAAGGAAAAACTAATATGCTGGACTAGAGTTCTTTAGTTATTTATATTGGTAATAAAGTCTTGTCTCATATTGCAGGCAATTTAATATGTTATTTGTGTTGTGAGAACTTGATTAAATTATTTAGCAAGGTAATTTAATCAAGTTCTCACAACACAATTAGTATAATGAACCAGATAAGGGAATTATGCTGATTAATTGCACATAAGGAAACATTAACATCATAATGAATGAAAATATGACTAGTTAAAATATGGGAGTTGTCATGGTGATTATCAGTTGGGCTTCATCCCTCTGCAATGAGCTGGTTTAACTAATAACATTTTTTACTTTCAGGTCTTTGAGGGAGAATTTAACTTTCTTTCAAGTATGATGGACTCCTCAGATGGACTTTATGCTGCAGCAGCAAGCCTTGGAATTGATTTACAGATCTTCTTTTCTTACTCATTGAAGTTGACAAATGAAATTATAGTAAGCTGCATAAATTATGCTGCCACATTGACAAGGGGCCTGTATTTTAAAATGCCTGACTCTGTAACACTTGCAGAGTCATTTCTTACAAGGTTTCCTTCAATAAATCCTTTAACAGTACATGCTATACTGTCTTCAGGGACCAAGCTTAGTGAGTTTCTTGAGTGGTCACATGAACGGAGGATAAATGTTTTGGAAAAGTATCATGTTCCTGAAGAAAGCCTCGCTCTATTTAGTGTTTTCTGCAGATATGGCGAGCGAGAGGATTCAAAATCCATAATGACAGACTGCTGCTCTTCAGTATCTTCTGGTTCAGAATCAGACATGCATCATTTTTATCAAATTGAGAATGAAAGAAAAAGAAGAAAGGACACGGGAATTCCGCAAAAAGATGAAGTAAGTTTTGACCAATTCTTGCAAATTGAGCCATTAGAACAAATAGTTGACGGCAACCTGGATTCTTTTAACCTGTCATTATCTTGTAAAAATGGCATGTTAGAAGATGCAGGGCAATCAAGAGACTTGACAAATAATGATTTTTCCATGAGTGATTTGTTTGGTCAAAATAGAATGTTCAATGCGACTAAAATGGGAAACCGCTCCAAAGTCTCCCAGCCATTGTGTGATTCACGGAACTGCAAAGCTCCAAGGATAATCGATCAGCTAAAACAGCCCTGTTCATCATCGAAAGTTAAAGAGTTGATTCAAAATCATACACTAGATACTGCTATTTTGAGCAAAAAAATGGCTTGGCATGGCCTTGGTAATTCTGAGAATCTGCATGATGACATTGCGGGCGAGGCTGTTGCATTAACTGATAATCTCCTATTGGATAACAACTCTCCTATAGCCAACACTGACTCGATTAATTTTCCAAGTTTGATGACACAGACAGAAAGAGACCAGATAAGAAAGAGTAAACTTGCAAGATTGTCATTTGATCAAAACAGTCGCTCTAAGGCTGACTCTTCACGTAACTGGAGATTTTCAAGAGATAAAGAAAGGGAAGTTGGCCATTATTTAGAACCAGATTTTCTAAAAGATGTCTTTCCTCCTAGTACATCTGAGAAGCTGCACGAGGACATTACAGGTGAGGTTGTTGACAATGCTGATTATCCCCTGCTGGATAAAAACTTCTCCCATATTTTTGACTTCATGAATTTTCCAAGTTTGGTGATTGAAACAGAAGAAGAACAGAGAAGAAACAATAAAGTTGCAAGAGGATTGTCACTTAATAAGAGCAATCAACACGAGGAAAGCTTTTCAAATATCTGGAGATCTTTAAAAGATACACAAGGTTCAGTTGACAATTGTCAGGAACTACATTTTGGTAATGATGCTTTTCCACTTGATGTTAAGCAGAGGGAAAACATATCCGAAGAGGGTTTTAGTCAAGAAACCATAAGAAACACCAATGCATTACCCTTCGAAAAGGAGATGTCACATTTAGGTGGAACTCCACTTTCACGTGCTCTGCAGTCATCCGGTCCAATAAAAAGTTCACCTTGGAGAATAGAATTTATTAATAAAAGAAAAGGAAAAAGCAAATTCCTTCAAAAATCAATATCATGTGGGAATTCTGTCCCTTTTGGGTCAGGGAATATGTCAAAAATGGCAAAGAGAAGTCCTTCTACTATTGATTTCTTCAGGTACCCTGGGGATAGAACTCCTGGAGTTATCCCAGAACAGAAAAGGCAGAAGCAATCTGTTCAATCTTCAAACTCAGCCAATAATAGAAAACATTTGGACTCCAAGCTTCCCGCTTTGATCCCTAAGAAAGAAAAAGCAAAAAAGGTATGTTTATGTTCTCCACGTGGAAGTAATTGCAATATATTGATCATACGAGTTTGATTAAATATTTTCTTTTCTGTTATATAGACGATTATTTCTTATTTAACAATTTCGCAACAAAACTAGAATTCCTAGAGACATTGAGTCTTAACAGGTGATTCAAATAAGCTTAGTCCAAACCTAAGTTAGTCTAATCCAATTAATCATATGAAATCGTTATATCCAAACAACTCAAATTTAAATTCCACATTACAATTTAGAAATTCATCAATAATTCATATAATAAAATACTATTATTCCATTCTCCATCAATTATACCAGGATAAACTAGATCATCTAAATGACCGAGGTTGGCAATAGCGTAGAATTTCGTGACTTGCATATTCTAAATGAACCATAAGATGATAAGAAATATTATATTTATACTGGGATTCAATTTTTATGATTTATTTGACATTCAGTCAATGGCAGACACATACTCTTGCAATGAATAAAAGTGGCTGCCAAACAAAGCTGGTCTGGAGTGATGGAACTCTAGGTTTAACCAAGAAGTTACGGTTTGAGACACAATAATCCAGCGAGGATAACGGAAGAGTTATAGTTGGGTGAGTTTGTTCTTACTTATATATATATATATATATATATATATTGTTTAAAGCATTTAGTAAACTCTTGCAACCTTCCTTTAAAATTATTGGTGCTCCTTTTTAAAAAAATTATTATGCTTTTAGAGGTACGTTTAAAATTGCTGTATTAGTTGCTTGTGGTTTTTTTCAGTTGTTTCCTTTGTTAAAAAGTTACAAAGTATCTAGCAAAATTTATCAAAATGGTACTCCAAGCTGAGCTCTTTTATATACTTCTTTAGCTCTTCGTTATACTTATTAAAGAAAGTCTTTCAACTTTCAAATCTGCAATCTTCTGCTTCTAGAGATCTACTTCTGTGGTGTCATCATTGTCTTTATTAATGTTATAGGAATTTATAGGGTAGATGCATCCGATGTTTTTTTTTTCTTATGTAACAGCATTGCTTCGTGGTCTCTGCTAAAATTAATTCAGATTTGGCGTTTTGTCTCCTGCAGTTGCAATTGAAGATTGTTACTTGACGCTTTTTCATAACAAGCTGTACTTTTGTAGATTCTAACTAAAGCCTAGCATCTTGGATCTCAGACTGTAAGGTTTTTTTGAATTTTGATTTCATTATTGAAGTTCTGAATACTTTTCTCTCTTCTGTGGCTGATTATTTGTCTTAACGAATTATGGTACTGACTGCTTTCTTTTGCTATTAGCCCCTAAAGTGATTGTAACTTTAGTTCACTTGTTGAGCTTCAAAGTGACATTATCTGAATCATGAGGAATGGTAACAAGGCCAGGACGGGAGTACTTCCCTGCTCTCTACCTCATTCTTGATGAGGATTCTAGAATCTACGAGATACCACGAAAACTTAAAATGTTAGCACAAATTTATAAAAAAGAAATAAATGAAAATTTCATAATTTTTTTAAAAATATTGATAAAAAATTTCAATTTTGTTAAGATAATAAAATATTAATTATAATTTTAAAATTTTAAAATATAGAGTATATACTTTTCTTTTTATTTTTTTAATGAACATAAATAATCAAGACAAAAGTATTTTTTAGGTTTTTAAATTTTATATTAATTTTTAATTTTGTTCATAAATTTTTTTTATATTAATTTTGTTTTTAAAGTTTTGAATTGCGATCAATTTTATTTTATAACTTAATATCGTTTAAATTATTAATGAAAAGTAGTTATATAATGTTGTATTTGAAAGAAAAAACAAAGTCGTTATTGAAGTTATTTAATTTATATACGAAGTATTTATTAAAATTTTTATTGAATAATTTTTTAATGTTTGATAATAGTTGAGTGAGAGTGAAAATGATGTAATTTAAAAATATATATTTTTGTTTAGTGTTTGAATATTATCAAAATTTTGTTTATACTTAAGTTTTATTAATAAATGTTATATTATTATTTTTTGTAAGTAATTTAAATATTATTAAGTTGTAAAATAAAATTAATTATAATTTAAATTTTTTAAAATAAAATTAATTATAAATAAAATTTATAAATAAAATTTATAAATAAAATTAAAAATTGATATAAAGTTTAAAAATATAAAATGTGTTTTAGTATCAAAAGAAAAATTATAAAAGAAAGCATTTAAATTGATATATACAAATTTAAAAATTATTTATATAAATCTCTGAGGATAGAATCGACTGAACAAGAAACATGATCCCGTCTTTAGGAGAAGTTTTGCCCCCATTCCTAAAATTCTTGTATTTGGATACCGGGACAGTCTGTGGCAATTCTAAATATGGAACTATCATTGAAGTATCATAAGAACTATCATCTGTACTCTGAGAGTTGGTGTTTCAAGCTTCCGTCATTGCAATGTTGAAGGATATAACATTGCTAGATGCATATTGGAGAGAACACTTAATGTAACAGTCCAGCTGCCCACTTGCAGATATTGTCCGCTTTGTTCCACCTCTGTGAACTCACGGTTTTGTTCTTCCCCAACCTAAGGGGGAAAAACGCGTATGCAAAGGAGAGGTATCCACTCCCTTATAAGGCATGCTTCGTTCTCCTCCCCAACCGATGTGGAATTTTACAATTCACTCCTCTTAGGGAGCCCTGCGTCCTCGCTGGCATACCGATTTGGGCCCCAGCTTATAAAGTCCCACATTGGTTAGGGAGGAGAACGAAGCATGCCTTATAAGGGTGTGGATACCTCTCCCTTGCAGACGCGTTTTTCTCCCTTAGGTTGGGGAAGAACAAAACCGTGAGTTCACAAAGGTGGGACAAAGCGGACAATATCTGCAAGTGGGCAGCTGGACTGTTACATATGGTATTAGAGCCGGGGCCCAGATTGGTGTGCCAGCGAGGACGCTGGGCTCCCTAAGGGGGGTGGATTGTAAAGTCCCACATCGGTTGGAGAGGAGAACGAAGCATGCCTTATAAGGGTGTGGATACCTCTCCCTTGCAGACGCATTTTTCTCCCTTAAGTTGGGGAAGAACAAAACCGTGAGTTCACAGAGGTGGGACAAAGCGGACAATATCTACAAGTGGGCAGCTGGACTGTTACACTTAACTTTTTTAAAAAAATTAAAGTAAATTAACTAACTCATGGTTCATTTTCACCTTTGTTCAGTATATCCTTCCACATTCTGAATATGACCTGTGTCAACAAATATTTTATAAGTGAGGAATCACTATTGGTGTGTCGTAATTTGATGACATTGAACTAATACTATTATTGCGTAAGAAAGGAAACAGCTCTTATAAAGCTCTTGTTCTTAAAGGCATGCTAAATACCAAAAGAATGAATCATGTGAATGTGCTTGTAAAATGTAAAATTGCACCTGAATTGGCGAACTTAGGTGAGAAGGAACAGTCAATGGCTCTGTTTCTGCAGCAAAATCAATTGAAGCTTCTCCAAGAAATCTAGATTCTGAAAATCCCTGCAAGAGCCCATAAAGACCAGATCTTGCAACCAACATTCTAATGAGAAAATACTGTGAAATTGCATCTATTGCTTCTTTTAGTTGAAGCAATGAAATTATAAATTTTCTCATCAAGTGGTTTTGCATCTTCAATATGTATCGTGTAGTACTTTCTTTAGGAAAAAAGTTGGGCTTTAATACATATTAAAAATATTTTAGGTGTGCTTATAAATTTTTAACTTTTAATCTTATTCATCAGAAATTAATTATCATTATCTCAACAATTATAGAACAAATATGTAGTCAATATAATATAATATAATATAATATAATATTATGACTAATTATACTAAAGCTGTATAGATTTTAAAATCATTTTAAGAAACTTATATTCTTATTTTAATTTATTATATGGGATTAAATGTTTATTATCTGTTTTTATTATTGTAAAATTTTTCATATATTATAAGATTTGTTTTATTTATTTAGTATATATTGTCTTATTCATATTTTATATTTGAGTCACGTCTAATGATAATAAAGAAAAAAAAAAATAAAGAATACATTACACACGAATTGAAGTAAAAAATTATGATTTGAAATTTTAAGATCTTTTATCTTTTATCTTTAAAAAATAATATATATTTTTATATTTATAAAAAGATAAAAAGAAAAAAGAAACTTATATCGATATATATTTATTTTAAATAAATTAAAAACTAAATTTTTTTTATTTTTTAAAATTATAAAAAAAAATATATTATTTTTTAAATTTAGATGTTTGGTATCAGAATTTTAAAAGGTAAGGAACATAGACACGAAGTTGAAACAAAAGGGCCATGCATAAAATTTTGCCATGAGAAAGACACAGCCACGTGGAGATTATCTAGGAAGCATCGGGGATAATATCCAAATCCACCAGTCAGTCAAAGTCAAGAGTGTTAGATTGGTTAGCTAGTACTAGTACTTGTACCCTGTTGTGACTACTATTCTAGTAGTTGTGGGAAAGGAGAAGAAAGAAACAGAGAAATGGCGTTAGGTGTATCTGCGTTTCCATTTACTTTCGTAGTGCATCTTCTGGCGATTGCTGATGTTGTCATGATCTTTGTTTGGACCATATACTTCCAGGGTGGCTTGGCTTGGGAATCTTCAAACAAGAACCTCATCTTCAATGTAACTTCTCCTGCCCTTAATTTGATTTTTGGTTTTTCATGTTCTATCTGCTTCTTCACATTTTCCACTCAATCTGTGCATTTTTGTGTTAAGCTTAATTTGCCCATTCTCACATCATAAAACATAGGACTTTCCATTTAGTGTATATATAGTTTTGTATGGATTCACAAAGAAAAAGAAAATCAGAATCTTGTATTTAACCTTTTATTCTTCGCTCTGCTCAAGTTTTTAAATACTGGCTGGCCTTGTCCCCTCTTCTTTTGTATTGGTTTTCACTTTTTGTCTATACATTTTCGCTTGTTTCACTGGAAATAGAAGTAGTATAAATTATAGTTTGCTGTTTATGTTGTTTGATATATATTAATTTAGTCCCCAATGGTTTAAAATATTTCATTTTGTTTCTTATAACTTGCTTCGTCCCTATTTAGATTTTGGATACTCTGCTTGGTATTTTTTTGCTTGAGACCTGTTTGGCACTTTTAGCGGCGGTTTTTTTCGCTGCTAAAGTTGTTTTAATATTATTGCAACGAATATTACTGCTGCTATAAATTTTGTTTAAATAATTAATTTTAAAAAAGTTATAGTAGCAATAATTTTTGTTACAAAAAATTTTAGCAGCGGAAAAAACCGCCGCTAAGTGCCAAGCAGGTGCCACACTAAAAAATGCCCAGCAGAGAATCCAGACGCCTCTATTTAGGTGCCTTATTGTATGTTTTCAGTATTGATTTTAACAAAAATAATTATTTAAATACTATAATAATTTATAAATAGTTAAATTATTGTTATAGTTTTTATAGTTTTACTTAATTTTTAATTTAGTCTTTATAATTTAAAAATTTGTAATCAAGTCTTTATAATTTAACAAATTTTTAATTTAGTCTTTAAATTTGAATTTTTGTTAATATTTTGTTAATTTTAAATTATATACTAATTTTATATCATTTTAACATTATAAATTTAATTAATTTAAGTTAATTTACACACATCACTTAATATAAATTGTATTTTATTTCATATATTAAAGTTATTTTTTTTTATTATTATTTTTCCTCCTTGTTGATATAAATGTATATTTTATAATTGAAAAAACTAGATTGGACTATCTGATCGAACTGAAAAATCGATAAATTAGTCTGTTGGCTGATCCAGAAGAACTATAACCCTGGAGAGTTGAAGAACTTCGATAAAAAATTAGCCGAACCAATTAAAAACTGACACTTTGACTAGTCTAACCAATTCACTATTGTTTTTAATATTTTAGAAAAATTATATTTTATACCCCTCAATTATGTCTATATAACACATCATCCACTTAAATTTTATTTATAATAAATCACTCCCTTAAATTATTCAAAATACCGAAATTGTATTTAAAAAGCTTACAAAATCTTTTTTTTTCTTTCTCTAATATTTCTTCACACATAGTGTGAAATTAAATTAAAAAAAAAGAAGAAAAATAAATTATATGATAAGCATATAGTTGTTAAATTTAATTTTAAAAATAGCAATTTTTTAGTTTTTTGAATAATTTAAAAGAATGATTTGTTACAAGCCAAACTAAAATTTATGTGGGTAATATGTTGTATAAACATAATTGAGTATTAATATTTAATATCAATAGTTAATATTATTTATTATATTATATTAAAAATTAAAGATATATTATAATATATAAAATTAAAAAATATACATTTAATTATCACTAGTTCGATCGACCAATGAATCGTAAATCAATACCTCAATCAGTTTGATAATTAGTCTAAATTTTAGAATCTTGGTATATTTAGAGTATTAAAATATTATATGTTAGTAACATTAATAAAATTTAATATAATTTTTACAAAATTTTGACAACAATGACCAATTTAAAAATTTATTAAATTATAAGAACTCAATTATAAATTTTTAAGTTATAAAGATCTAATTAAAAATTAAATAAAAATATAAAGACAACAAGAATAATTTAACCTTAATAATTATATGATTCAAAGTATGCTTTTATATTTATTTAGAGGAAAAGTATTTTTAAGTATACGATTTAATTCCTCAATATTTTCAAATGTCAACTTACTATTCTTTATGTCTGTCATTTTTATAAACCCTTAATAGAGCTAGCATCGAATGTGGCACATTATCTATTAATTATTTGTTGATTGGAAGTATAGTCATTATGTTTTTCGTGCAAATTCAATTGCTCAAGTGCTTCATAAGTTTTACAATATATCCACTTTAAAGAACATTAATCAATTAGTTTCAAAGCTTATGAAGCATCCAGTTAGTCGAATTTGCCTTAAAATACATAATAACTCTTATCTTTGATACAGGTCCATCCTGTTCTTACGCTAATTGGTTTAATCATTATTGGAGGCGAAGGTAATCTAAAGTACTTTCTAAATTGTAGGTTTTAGACTTTTAGGTGGCTTCTTTGTGAAGTAATGTCAAATTTGATTGTAGTTTTACTAATTAATTATCTGTGTTCTGGTTTGGTTCTCTCTTAAATAAATTGCAGCTATCATAAGTTACAAATCTCTTCCTTGGGATAAAGAAGTGAAGAAAGTGATACACCTTGTTCTTCATGCCATCGCATTAGTACTTGGAATACTCGGAATCTATATTGTCTTCAAGTATCATATTGAAGACAACATCGTCAATCTGTACAGCCTTCATTCCTGGCTCGGAATTGTGGTTATTGTCCTTTATGGCATTCAGGTAAACCAAACAATCCTTTAAACACTAGTCTTTAGTTTCCTTTTTCGTCATCGTTGTTGAAGTTTATGAGGTTGAGTCTTACGAAACATCTTAGTCCAATGTCAAACTATAGTTTGAGATTACAAAATTAATTATAAATAAACATATAAATATAGTAAACAAACTTTTTAATTAGTAGAATTTACCTTCAATATGGTTATATGTCTAATCTGCTTATCTATTAATTGTAGATGAAATCTACTTAAAAAATTTAGAGTAAATTAATAATTTAATATTTAAAAATGTAGTTTTTTATCATTTTAATTATTAAAAATAAAATCTCTTAATTTAATCCTTCAAAAAAAAATTTCAATCAAAATAGTTCTTCCTTTGGACAAAGTTTTTTAATTAATAAATGAGAGCTTATATGACCATTAATTCATGACTTAAACTTGTTCAAGTGATGTTCCCCCCCTCTCCCAAAATAATATTACCTGGACAAATTTTACAAAGTCAATAAATTGTGTCCAAGCAATCTATTATAAGTGAAAATTTGCTTAAACAATATTGTTTTGGAGAAAAATACTATTTATATAAATTCAACTCAAATTAATGGTCGCATAGGTTTTTGTTCACTAGTTGTGAAAATTTTCCAAATAAAGGATCATTTTTATTGAAAAATAATATTGACGACTTTATTTTTGAAAGATTAAATTAAAAAAATAATCTTTAAAAAATTAAAATTAATTAATTTACTAAAAAATCTATTAGAATCCCATTGCAAATTATGCATATATTGGACTCAAACCTCGCATAGGAAATATAGAATCCTGAAGTAGAATTTACATATTTAGATTTTACACATTTTAACTTTATGAATTTGCTTTTGAGGTGTAATTTTCTTACAATTAGATTTTTGCAAGCTCAAATGATGAAGCCCTGTACTGTAATCATACAAAAAAATTAGTTATAATTTTTATATTTTTATCATAAATTTTTAATAAAAAAATTAACACTTGTATAATTTATTTAACTAATTTTTTTAAAAAAATTACATATTTTACTTTAATCTGATAATAAAAATATAAATAAATTATAAATAAATCTAATCTTATTTATATATCATCCTACTTTTGCCTAACATCATTGTCTTGACAATTATCTGCAGTGGATTTATGGGTTTGTGATATTCTTGTTCCCTGGAGGAGACCCATCCCTAAGACAAGCCTCACTTCCTTGGCACATCGTATTTGGTCTTTTTGTGTATTTGTTGGCTGTTGCAACTGCTTCTCTTGGATTTCTAGAGAAACTGACTTTCCTCGAGACATCAGGAGTGGCCAAATTCGGTTCTGAGGCTATACTTGTCAATTTCATGGCCGTGGTAACTATTATATTAGGTGTATTTGTTGCATTATGTGTTGTTTCAACCTCTCCTACGCCACCACCAGATGGCAACGACTATGCACCTATTTTGATTGCAGAATGATTGCTTCGTTGTGCGAATTCCAATGTGTTTGTTATTAGGTTTCTCAATGATATTTTTTCAAGTTCATCCTTGAAACTTTCTATTGTTTGTTCTGTTTTTGTAAGACTATGCACCTCTTGTCTTGTTTGTGTACGTTGGAGGAATTGATATTTGATATTTGATATTTGTTATTTGTATTTTTGGATATTGGAATTTGTGTGGTTACTTGTTTGTGTTATAAAATGTACTGGGCCATGTGGGGATGGGCCGTGGGGCGGTATAGTGATTAAAAAAGTAACATTATTTTTTTAATAAAAATTAAATATATATTTTTTTCTTTTCTTAAAGTTAAAAAGCAAAAGACTTATTTAGACTTTACTTCATGTGTAAATAATGTTTTTGAAAATTTTGAAAATTTAATTATTGTGTAAAAAATTATTTAAATTTTAATTTTTATATAGAACTTTTTTTTTTGAAATTTAGGCTTTATCCAAAAAAATTCTCTTAACTAATTTAACTTATTTAGCAAAGAAAAAATTCATGGGAGATTTACATTGAGAGAAAAAAAATATAAAAAATTTTCAAAAAAAAGATACAGGATTGGTTTTTATATTTATATACAAAAAGATTAAAAAAAAGATATAATATTTCTAAACTTTAAGTTTCTTCTTCTCCAAGTTGCTTATAATTATTTCGCAACTTTTCAATTGCTTGTGTATATATTATAGTTACCACCTATAAATGAAAGGATGACATACACTTTACGTATTATAAAATTATCCATCCATCAAACGAACGGAAAAGGATTATTGAAATATTTTATCGTGTGAAAATTTTAAATTAAATAAATAAATAAATAATTTATCTTAAATAAATTAAGACTTAATTTTTTTAATTTATTTTCTATTTCACGAACTTTATTTGTCTCTTAATCTAAATTCCAATTTGTTTACTTGTCTCTAGAATCTAAATTCCAATTTCTACTTCTCCAAGTTTACTAAATTTCAAAGAAACAGTTTAGGCTTACAAAGCGGAACAATCTAGACGTACGCTAGCAGAGCTTAAGGTCAAAGACAACCTCAACATCTAGTAATTTAATAGGATGCTGCCAAATTAATTAATTAATTAATTGTTACGTTAATTAGGGATTTTCTATTCCTTTTCTATTTGGTAAACGCTTATATATTATATCAATAAATTTCAATAATTTCTGTTAAGTGCTCATTGATAAGTAACAAGTTATTGCTTTTTTCCTAATTTGGGAGATTTTTTTATATTAATTCATTATTCTTTTTCCTGAATAAAAAATTATCCGATGAAATTTTTTATGCTAAAGTTAATTTAAGAAATAAAATTAATGTGGTACATAATAAAATTTTACAATTTAAAAGCTATTTTCAAATTGAGGTTCTTCTATTAATCCCATGTTAAATTATGCGTGATTATTACATAGAATTGAAAGTGATTGCATTTTTTTTTATGAATTCAAATTACTAATAAGCATTATTTAAATACTGACATTAAATATTAAATTTTTAGACTTTCATAAATATTTTTAAAATAAATTATTGTTTTAGTTCCTAAGAAGTATAACTTGTCTCAATTTAATTATTAAATTATAAAAATATTTAATTTAATCTTTAAAAAATAAATTATACCTCAATTTAGTTTTAACATATAAGTATTTTACATTTTTTATGTCTCAATTTAAAATTTTAAAAATTAAATTGAGACATAATATATATTTCAATGATTAAATTAAATATTTTTATAATTTAAAAATTAAATTAAAATAAATTATATTTAGAACTAGAACAATAATTTATTTTATTTTTTACCATAACAAAAAAATACTTATAGTTTTAAGGTATGTTTTACATTTTCTATTTATTATGTCTCCATCTTTATAAACTAACAAATAAATCTTTCAAGCATATTAACACCTCTTAATAAATAGTGATTTCATAGAAAATATCATGGCATAAATGAAAATGCAATTGAGAATATATTTTCCTCACCAATGAATACTATGTCCAAGGTTTTTTTTTAAAGTAAATTACTATTTTAGTTTCTAAAAGATACATTTTATTTTAAATCAATTCTTGAAATATTAAAATTCTCAATTTTATTATTTAAAAAATATTTTTTAAAATAATTTAGTACTTATGTTAATTATATGAATGTCCAAATAATATTACAACAAGACAAAACAACAATAAATATACCCAAATAATGTTATAACAATTCAAAATAGCAATTAGCATGCCTAACAGAACATTTATATAAATAATGCAATGACTAAATAATTTTAAAAATATTTTTAAAAAAATCAAATTGAAGATTTTAATTTTTCAAAGATTAAATTAAGACAAAAATATATTTTTCAATAACCAAATCAATAATTACCCTTTTGTTTCTAATGAAATAAAAAAAAAAAATTCTTGCCAAGGATTCAATCAGCATAAAAGTTAGCTTAAAGATGTGTCTTCTTCCATGCTCTAGAGTCAAGAAAGGATCTCCCTATTCCTTCTAACAAGGTGTAGACATGAACGACACTCATGTCTTCCCTTCAGGATGACATTGACACCAGTAAGTGAATCTCCTTCGCATTCTAGATAACCCAAACTGCATGCTATTATTCTCTTAAATCAATAACTACTATAATTTTTATTTAATAATTTAATAATAAAAGGTTCTAAAAACTCTTATTTTAAAAATATTCTTTCTCATTTTTCTCTTCTTTTATATATCTTTCCTAATCCTTTCATTTATAGCTTTCGCTAACCTTAATTAAGGTGATTTTTTTCCTATGTGAAGTACAATTTATCATAACATCAATAAAAATATTTATTGAAAAAAAGTTGGAGAATAACTTGAGAGCAAAATCTGAAATGAATAAATAGGTAGTGAGATTGTGCCAATTGATAAACAAGGTGAGACACATGTCCCCACCATCCAGCTAATTCTTTTGGAATATATGAGAGAGAGCTCTGCAGTTAGCTTCCTTCCTCCAACCATAATATCCGAATCATAACCAACTTTCTCTCTTTCACACACATCAACTTCAATATCTTCGTAAATAAGTGAAATCTCCATTACACCCTTTCCTTTCTTCAATCTCATTATCAACTTTGAGTTGTGTGAACAATCTCCAATTCCATCCCCAACTCATAGAAAAGAAAACCAAAACAATGACAGAGGAGCAACAACCCAAAACGGCACCGTCCCAATCGCCATCGGAGCCTCCACCTGAACCACCAGCTCATGAAGTTCCAGAGGAAGAGCAAGTGACTGCAGAGGACAAATCTGTAATTCCACACCCTCCTTCTGATGACCTTAAAGCTCTAGCTATTGTTGAGAGTATATACACTATCCCTCTTCTGTTTCTCAATCTTGTTTTATATATACAGTTATAATTACCAAGAGGCTTTATGTTTTGTATCTGTTTGGTTGGTGGGAAAATGAACTGGAAAGGAAAATTTTTTGTTTATATATGCTTTTGTTCTGCGGTTTGTCTGTTTAACTTTTATGGCCGATGTATTCAGGTGATCAGTCTTTATTTTACAATTTTTTATAGTTTTTTAATTTTAAAAAAAAGATATTTTAATCTGATAGATTTTTTTCTCTGTTCTTCATCATCTTAATTCTGGTCATATTCTAATAAATTAAACAATATCTGAAGAGTAGTTTTAGTTGTAGAAGATGGCCATAAAAAACAAGTTATTCTTGTTTCTATGTCAAATGATTTATTCTTGTCCTATTGAATTTCTGAAAGCCTTTTTTTTAAAAAAATTCCTTTGACTCAGAAATCATAATTCTTCTTCCAATGAACAACTTCAGCTTTTATTTATTGTAGTTTTAATTTAACAACTTGTTTGATCACTTTGTATTATCTCTTCTTTCTTCTTTATTTTTCTCTCAAGATATAACACGTTTGCATAGTTTGATCCAATCCTACTGAGTAAAAAAAAAAATTCGTTTGTTGTTGTCGCTTCTTTATTTTTCTTTGTTTGCCATGGGTGAAATTTTCCTGCTGTATTTTTGATGAAAACATAGACTGGTCTTAGGAGGAAGATTTAGATATTTTTAAAGCAAGAAAAGTCTTCACGTGGTCTGTTGGTTTTATATGATTCATTTGCCTCTTCCTAAAGTGGATCGAAAAGATATATAAAAAGGAAATTCCTTCATAAAGGTTTCAATACCTTTATCTAAATATTGATGCTCCTTGTAAGTCATCCTTTTGATGATTCTAGGATTAAGTTCTTAGCCTGATTAATCTATTAAGGGTTTTTTTAAAAAAAATTATTAATATCTAAAAATTTATTAAACTTTTGTTAATTTAACTTAAATTAGTTGACATTTAAAGGACAAATTTATTTTTATATACAAGACTCGAATTTAAAATTTTATTTAAAAAAATTGAGTATTTGCAACTTCAATCAATTACTCATTAGTTAATAAGTTTGATACAGTGATGAAGAATTTAGATAGTTTTCTGAGATCAAATTTATGGCCATCTAAGGCTCGCTAAGGTGATTGGATGAGCTCAGGTCAAGCATAATTTTAATCATTCTCTTGTGACCAAAATAAATAAATTAATTAAAAAGTTGATTCTTCTGTGCTGTTATGTATAAGAACCAAGGTGCTTAGCATGGTTGTGTTGTGACCATGACATAAAATCATTGTGTTTTAGTGTTGTTAATTAATTTGGCTATTGCCAGAGCCTCATGAAGCTGCTGCAGAGAAACCATCCGAGGGTTCTGTGGACCGAGGTATGCTAATTACTTTTTTTTTTCCTTCGGTACATTAAGGGTAATCTCGGATTAATTTGTATATCAACCGCAATTAGTTATCTCCTCAAGCAAGCATTATTTGTTTCTTCCTTTATGCAATTTTCATATCCTGACATTAAAGATCATATGAAATTTATATTCAGATACTGTGCTTGCTAGAGTTGCAACAGAGAAGAGGCTTTCCCTAATCAAAGCATGGGAAGAAAGCGAAAAATCAAAAGCAGAAAACAAGTAAGGGCCAGGGCCTGCTTAAGTATTATTACATTATTAGATAGAATAGTATATAATCTTATAAGGATATTTGTTCTTCAACATGGTTTTTTGAATAATAATTTAACTGAATTTTGTTGAGCAGAGCTCACAAGAAGCTGTCAGCTATTTCGGCATGGGAGAACAGTAAGAAAGCATCTGTTGAGGCTGAATTGGGAAAGATTGAGGTAAGATCACTAATTTCATTTCTTTAGCAATTCTGTAAGTGTTTTGTAATGTCTCTGCTTCTATAACCATGAACAACTCCCTCTACCTTTTTGATAACCAGTCTGGATTTTAAAACGCAAACTGAAATGAAGGAACAATAAATGAAAAAAAAAATGGTGAAAATAAAAGAGAAGGAAAATAAATTGTGACAGACAAAGCATTTAAATTTATTAATATTGTTCTTTAGGTACAATTATTTTCTAGCCTTTTTATACAGACTCTTGGTCAATTGCTGATTCTTCTCTTTGTGCTTCCAGCATGTCCTAAAGAAAATGATAATTCTTTTGTATGTGAGTAGGAACAACTGGAAAAGAAGAAGGCAGAATATGTGGAGAAAATGAAAAACAAAATAGCTCTTATCCATAAGGAGGCGGAAGAAAAGAGGGCAATTATTGAGGCCAAGAGAGGAGAAGATCTTCTCAAGGCAGAGGAGACAGCTGCAAAGTACAGAGCAACTGGAACAGCTCCAACGAAACTCCTTGGTTGTTTCTAACACTGAAATCCTCAGCAGCTCAATGAAAACAAGAACAGTGAATTGTTAGTGTCTTTTCTTTGGCCGTTCAAATGTCAATACAGATATGTTAAATTATTTGTTGGATATGTTTATTTATTATGTGTGCATAGTGATATGTTGGTCTGAATATACCAGTTACTTTGAACATAAAGAAATTATATTATTTAGTTTGTGGTATATTATAGCTTTGATGCACTAAATGTCAAGGACCACTTTTCAAGTTTGAAGTATGTCTAAAGCACAGACTCATCATACCTCTTGTTAAAATTTAGTTTAATTAAGAAAATGAAGGGTGGCAGGGAATGACCTTTTAACCACTTTGGTCATTGAGATTCTGGTACTATGTCAAGATTCAAGAATTATTTTCGACCAAAAATTTCCTTTGTTAAGTGAAGCCTAATGGATAGTTTTAATTGTAATCTCTAAGATGAACATGTATCGAAAAGAGAAGGGCACAAAAGAGAAGACTGGTAATAGTAGTACAAAAATCAATCAAAAAGGCTTACAAAATTCCTTTCCTACCACTATGAAGCGGAAGGTGATTTTTAATTCTAGCAACTACTTTATCTATCTTTCCTATGTTTATACCCCTAAACCATTCACCGAGTACCAAAGGTGGAGGGCATATGAGGATACCAGCTGAAACTGTGACTAGACTACATAAACAAAATGAACTGTGACTAGACTTAGTCACATCTACCATTAAGGGGACTCAGGAAACTCTCAGTCTGTCCTAATCCTTCTAAGAATCCTATATTATCGTCAGGCATGTCCAGCAGGAGCTTTAATGCAGAATCAGAAGTATCAAGAAATTTGTAAGAACCTGACTCTGATCCAGCTGTGCCATCGTCAAGCTTAGGTTTGCAGCTGCCTGCTTGCTCTTGAGTCATGTTGGCAAAGGCACTGCTTGCTTGTGAGGTAGGGCTTTGGCTTACTGCTTCCTTTTTCGTGATGATGCGAAATGATTGTCCTACCTCAGAATGCCAAAGTTGAAGAAAGTAATCAGGGTGTGTGTTAGTTGTTGAACAGGAATTAAGCAATGAGGATTCCAGCTCCATTGACAGCCTAGTTTCTGCCTCAACTCTGGCTTTTTCCCATTGTGCCATGTGACGTAAAGAAGGAGATTCAGATTTTACATCACTTTGATCAGGACCGAAAGAGAGCTCTTGAACTCCAAGGGAATTACCCGAGCGAAGGAGGCGCTTCTTCAGATGGGTGTTCCAATAGTTTTTAATTTCATTGTCGGTTCTTCCTGGTAACTGAGATGCTATAGCAGCCCACCTAAAGCAGCCATATGTTAGAAGTAAAGCTAAGATAATAACATAATGATGGAATTATTGGTTATAGAGGTTTAAAAACAAGGCTTTGACAGGAAAATTATTATATGTGGGAAATTCTATCTTTTCCACTTTTTGTGAAAATGAACACTGTGAATATATCCATGAAGCTTATTACTAATTTCCATTTAATAAGGGTAACAAGTAAGTTCAGGAAGCATTTCCCACTTGCCACAGGAAATATTGTGAGTTGTGACTGCTCATCCATTTCAAATTGATAGTAAAGCCAATTGGTACTTCGCTTTCACAACCTAAATAACCATCTACTTTTACTTATTTAAAGACAAATGATAGTCTGTTTATTACAAATTTGCATTTAATAAGGGTAACAAGTTAGTTTAGGAAGCATTTCCCACCTGCCACACAGGAAATATTGTGAGTTGTGACTGCTCATCCATTTCAAATTGATAGTAAAGCCAGTTGGTATTTCGCTTTCACAACCTAAATAACCATCTACTTTCACTTATTTAAAGACAAATGATAGTCTGTTTATGATTTGACATTAGAATGGCAGTTGAACATTCTTCAAACAAAAAACTAGACTTCAAAAGTGATGCTGCAATGAAGGATTAATAACAAATATACCAATAAAATGAAAAGATTTCCCGTCATAGATACTGAAACTTACATAAAACATCAGCTTTCCTTTCGCTACTTATCTATTGCAAATGACAACATGCATAACAATAACATAAATAGAGCGAGAGGGACACAATATTCTCCAAAAATCTATTGCAACTAGAAATAAACTGTCAAATTCTTGTAAAGGTATTTCACTTGGTACAACATAAGAGGCTTGACATGACTGTTTTCTTCAGCAGCTTGTGAGTACAATGAGCTTTCAAGGAGCAAGAGGAGTGTGTGAGTGTGCTCAAGAAAATTAGCAAAGGGATCAAAGCACTACCTGTTGCCGAGCATGCCATGAAGTTGAATAATTGTACCTTCTTCTTCAGCAGCAAAAGGGCCGCGCTTGATGTCAGGGCGAAGATAGTTTATCCACCTAAGTCGACAACTTTTTCCACATCGAAGTAGCCCTAATTGGAGTTGGTTTTGATTATTAGAATTATACAAGTACCAGCAAATATGCAAGTTTCTAGTATACGGATAGATTCTATTTTGCCTAGTTTTAATTCTTGGGAAGGACTACAGAGAGGTTCAAGGCTTGACCTCTCCCTTTCATTTAAAAACAGAAAAATTACGTTTTTAAATTTTTTTTCTCTCCCTTAAAAAGGAGAGAGGTAGGGTGAGAGATGGTCAAGCTCTTCTCTTATCATCACCCTTGAATCTTTTATTAAATTCAAAAAGATATTTGGGTTTACGTGAGAAAACGAAAATATCAAAATCATACTATTAGATTTAATATTTATTAATCAATTAAATAAATGAGCACGAAACTTTTTTTTTTGTCCTTTCTCCATCTTTCTCTTTCTCGGTAGTGTCCATATTTTCTTCTTTAGAGTGTCAATATTTTCACTGTCTTCTGCTCATCAAGTCTCCATCCAACACAATTTTTCAAGGGGTAATGTATACTTGAATCAAAATACATGTAAAGTATCAAGTGAGACACTTTGCAGTTTGATTTATACAGGTCTCAACCACATTCACCAAAGATTTAACAAGGTTAATTTCAGAAAAATAAAATCATTGAAACAGATAGATCATACCTTGCCTATATCAAAAGTTTTCCAATCCTCTAACTTTTAGCTCGTTACATATGTTTATGTTGGGGGAAAATGGGAATTGCAAGTGTAAGAATCAGCAACACAATATTTCAATATTTCACCTTAAACCATACTTAACCCTGGCTTCAAAAATTCCAGAAGCTTCTTGCTAGTGCACCCTTCTTCCCTCGCCCACCCATGTTTCAAGAAAGGAAATGAAATGACCCTAGTACACAGGGGAAAGCAGACCAAATGCAAGTCTAGAAAAAGAAAAAGAATAAAACGGTATAGGAAGCTGAACCTGCGTGCTTCGGGAGTGTACGCCAACTGCCATGGCCATGCTTCTTGATGTACTCAGCCAAGACTTGGTCTTCTTCAGGAGTCCAAGCTCCCTTTCTTACTCCATCTTTATCACAACAGGGTGCCCTCCCCATCTTCTCCCCCTCATCACCACAATGATTTTTATTTATTTTTTACAATAACCTTACAGAATTAGAGAGAGAGGAAGGAAAGGAAGAAGAGTGTAGCAGAAGGAAAACCCAGTGATGGGATAATAATGCAAGAAATCAGACTGCTATAAATGCGTAAGTATAGTACAATTGGACGGCGTAAATGACCAGCACTGCATTTAATACTTACATGCCCTGTATGGCAATGGCAGGGATTCTTATCTTAATGGCAACATAAAAAGCAAAAGAGAAAATAAATAGGCATACATATCAGGACCATGAAAGAGAAAGCAACTCTCAATGGTTAAACAAAAAGAAAACGACAGATTTTTCAATGAAGCATTTAGTCAAACACTCGGCAGGCATATGAAAGACTCCATGAAACCCACTAACTCATTTTATGGTATGGAAGAGAAACTGAGAAAGATTCCCAGAAACGATGATCTTGAAGTTTGAAATTTTCTTTGAAAATTACCTTAAATTTTAACGTTATGCTTTCTGGTTCAGTTTCATTACACTCTTTTTCCGTGTACATGTTGGACCGACGGTCGATGGACTGAACCCAGAAAAGACAAAAAAGACATTGATAAAAGAAAAGCTCCATTGAAGCACATGAAGTAAATTGTGATGGTGCAGTCGAAGAGAGTTTTGTGGGAATGAATCAAATTGAAAGTGTGGTTTTTTGTGGAGGTAACGAGGAATATATGGTATGGGACATTGGAACTGAGTGAATGCAGGAGAACCTTAGTCAAAGCATCGTCACTGTTGAATGGGCAAAAAGCCGCATCTCTAAGGATGCATGCAAAATTGCAAACCGTGTTTAATTGTGAAAAAAAAAAAAATTGTATTTTGTAAACTTACTTTCGTAAATATTATTACATTTATAATTCTTTTTTTTAAAAAAAAAAGTGGTTTTGCTTGTGAAAAAATACTATATGTAATTTTTATAATTTTTTATCAATTCTCTAATAAAAAATGGCATGGGTATTATTTTTAAAAATTTATTTTTTATAATTTTATTTTTATTGAAAAACTTGATTAAAAGGAATTATACCTAAAGTTACTTTTTTTACTTATTTTCATATATATATATATATGAATATAAATTAAATATTTTAATAATTTTATTATGATTAATTATAATTAAATGATATTTTTTAATTAAAAATATAAAATTTTCATAAAGTACCTTAAATATATAAAAATTTTAATTGAAATAAATATTTTTTTTATAAAATGATAATGGACGAGTATTTATTCAATTTTTTTTACTATTCTTAATCTATGTGGTACTTAAAATATTTGAACAATTAGATAATAGATAATGGATATTAGATATTTTATAATATAGTAATTTACTTGATATTTGCCAAATAAAATATTTGTCAAATATTATAAATAGGTTTTAAAAAATTATTTTACAATCAAAAATATTTTCACATAATTGTCATAAACTAAAATTAAAAATAACAAAAATTTTAATATCACATTCAATAAAAATATGAAATTTTATTTAATAGTATATATATTATTTGAGTATCACCCTATCTGTCCAATCATCTTGGTAAGAATAACAATGGATATATCTATTCATTTTTTCACCATCTATATTTGTATTTATCTAAAATATTCAATAAACGAAAGTTTGAGTGGTTTCATTTTAGTCTTTTAATTTTAAAAAATCAATTAATTTTTTTTAATTATTAACATCATTAATTTACTTAACGAAAATTTTTGAGTTAGAGTCAATTTTAATATATTTATATTATATTATTATTAATATTATCAATTTATTAATTTTAAATGTAAAAAAAATAAATCTCCAAATTTTAACAATAAAATCTAAATCAAATATTCATCAAATCTAAACCAAATATTCATCAAATCTAAACCAAAATATAGTGTTATCTCCAAATTTGTTGTTTTTTTACTTGTAAAATTAATAAATTGATAATATTAACAATAATATATCGTAGAGATATAAAATTGGCTCAAACTCAATTTTTTTAAATAAATTAATGGTGTTAAGAATTAAAAAAATGTTGATTAATTTTTTAAAATTAAAAGATTAAAATAAAACCAATCAAATTTATAGAATAAAATTAAAATATTTATTAAATTTGAAGGACTAAAAGTATCCTTTTGTCTATTCAATATCTACACCGTATCTAAATCCCAAAAGACTACAATTTCTAATATTTGCATTTGAATTTACTCAATAATCAAAATATTCAACACAAAAAATAATTAATAAATAATTGATATTGGATATTCTATAATTGATTAAGTAAACAATTCAATACCAAATACTTAATATCCACCTAATAAAAAATTTGACAAATATTATAAATAACTATAAAAATCATTTTAAATTTAAAAATTCTTACATAATTGTCATAAACTAAAATTAAAACATTTCTTTTTTGTTGGTGAAAATTCAAGATATCTCCAAGTAATATTAGAATTAAAACTAATTTCTTTCAGAGAGTTAAGATAAGCCCTCCCAATAAAATATTTTTCAAGATTTAAACTTATGTCTTATTTTTTATGAAGGTGAAGTTGCTTTTACTTAACCAACAATTTGTTGGTTAAAATATTTCTAATAATATATTAACTAAAAACATAAAATTTTAATTAATCATATATATTATGTGTAATACTATATTTTATTTGAATATTAAATATAAAAATTCAAAATATACATCTATACCCACTTAATACTTTATTGATATTTATATTTTACTATATGTATCTTATGATACATATAACTTTTCGCACGAATGTCATTGGGTAACACAAAAGACTCGAATTCTTTGTCATCCTATCATGCATGAGATAAATTAGCTGAAACTAAGATATCTATCCATTCAATAGACAATAGATACTTACATGTTACTATTGATATCATATCTAAATCCCAATTAAGATAAGATATTATTTGTTCAAACAAATACAATCATATATCCAAAATAGTCAAATTAATAGTGATTCCTTCTTTTTCCATACAATCACCTCTTTAAAACTCCCAAATGTTAAGTGCAACCGCAATAAGTCCATTGTTTTTAATTTAAAAACCAATATACTCATTAATAATTAGTTCTTTTAGTGTTAGCAAATTATTTGATATATTTATTACTTCTAAGGATTAACTAATACTAAACTTTTTTATTTCAAAATCTAAAATTAAAATTGTGTAATAAGGACCAAATTATTGTTAGATGCTCATATTGATGAAATTCTCTTTCGGAGATTTCCTTTGGAAAAATAAAAACCCAAAACTAATTGAGTCCAAAGAAACCCATGAAGATAGGAAAGATGGAAAAAGATTGCAAAAGCAAATGCATATTCTTCTTCTTCTTCTTTTTTGTTTTGTTAAAAGGTTTCTTGACCTGATAACTTCAGCCACCCCCTCATCTTTTCTCCTTCCACAATGCTTCCTGTCTCCAAATCACTTCCTCCCTAAGTTTTCCTTTAATCCTCACAAATACATGATGCCCTATAAAAACCCCTTATTTCTTCATTCATTAATATCTCCCATTGAAGAAATCTGTAGGAAATATGGTGAAGCTGACAATAGTTGGAAGGGTGAGTGATGGATTGCCTCTAGCCCAAGGATTGAGATATGTGAACCAAGAAAATGGGTACCTTTCGTTTTACCAGAAACAAGCACAACTCCTCCTCCAAGAAATTTCTAGAGGTTCCTTGACGCCTTCCAAGATGACCATTCGCATTGATCATTACTGCTTCAAGTATCCTTCTTCTATTTTTTGAAACTTCATAAATATCTCTGGGTTTAATTATTTTGTTTGATATTTTAATCCTTATTGTTAAATCTTTAGTTTGAGTGCCATGAAAATATGTTGATTTAATCAACCAAGTGCCATTTTGAGACTTTGAATGCATATTCACCCAACTTAGATGAAGAATAAGCTCAAAGCAGTAATGGAGAGAGAGGAAGAAGATCATGACAGTAATCAAGATGACTATTCGCGATTGAGTTGGTGTGATTTCTGCATCTGCAAAGTATGAAGAAGATGGTACATCGTTGATTAAGTTAACAAGATTTTATAGACCTCAAACTGTGAGGATCAAATTAAAAATTAAGTGAAGCTCTTAGACCAATAAGTTAATTAAATCATTTCTTTCATATAAATTTTTTATTCTTATATTTCTGTTCTGTTCTGCTTCATTTTCTTCAAGTTCTTCCCATTTAGCAACAAATTCTATTAGGGAGTCATCTTACTGATCTTTTAATGAGAAGATGAGCTCCCTTTTTGCTTAAGCTATAGACTTATTAATTTTCTAAAATCGTGATTTTTTTAAAAGTTTGAATGCAAGAAATTTAACTAGAATTGATCTTTTGGTATTGATTAAGCTACTTGGTCGAGAATGGAGTTATATTCCTTGTGTTGTGTGATACCTCGTATCCAAGAAAATTGGCTTTCCATTATCTACAAGATTTACAAAAGGAGTTCGAGAAGTTTGATAAAACCCTTACAGACAAAATCACAAGGCCATACAGTTTTGTCAAATTCGGTAATTTTCAGTTATTTCCTTTGACTGTTACAATAGTATAAGTACCTATCACTTAATGTTTGGCTGCAGAGAAACTGGCATGAAGAGAAAAAAAAAAAGTTTCCAGATTTTTATTTTGACAATATTAGCAGTCGAAAAATTCACCATATTTTTCTCGAAAAAAAAAATTACAATTTCTTTGGCAGATGGTATAATTGCAAATATTAGAAGACAATATATTGATACAAGAACCCAGGCCAACCTATCAAAACTTAATGCTAATCGGAAACAAGATATAGATATTGTTACTGAAGATATGTCCAACATATTAGGAAGAAGAAGGAGTTCAGGTAATATCTTTTCTGAACAGTTGATGTTGTTGCTTTTCATCATTTTTTTAAAAAAGGAAAACATGAACAAAGTGAAAAACAAGTTATGCATTTATTTCTGTTAAATTACTCTTTGCTCAAAATTCCACGCAATTTTAATTAGTCTTTATCATTAAATCTAGGTTTGAATTCTTTCAATTTTTTAAGAAATTGACAATGTCAATTTCTAAGATAGAAAGACTGAAAAATATAAGGGCCTTGATCCATATAAGATGGGTCATTTATTTATCTCTCTCTTACTTTTTTTTCCTCCTTTCTCTCTCCTACTGCACCATAAAATTGAACTTGAAACCTTCTACTCAAACCCCTACCCTCCCAACCACTTGAGCTAACCTCATGCAGTATCATCTCAACAATTTGAATATAAAATATAGGCACTCAATTACATAGTAATTCAACCTTGTATTTTTTTCTTGTAATAATTAATATCTTGTAATGGCAGAACCAATGAGAAGATTACCAGAAACTCCTCCCCCTGCATCCTCAATATGGGGTTCTCCACACCTTGAGGTATTGTATAAACTACTAATGGCTGAGAGAAGTAGGAAACTTAAACAACTTTTCTTTTATTTTCTTTCCTCCATTTTCTTGGCAAGAAAAGAGAACATATATGCTAAGTTAATTGTAGCATGTCATTGTTTTGGAGCACAGGTGATTGCATTGAAATGGACACCTGTAATGATCACTGCTATTGCTTCAATGGTTCTATTATGGGCAAACTTAGTCCTTACAGACTACTTTGTAATTTCAAGCTGGTGAAATTTCTCAGATCAAGATTAAAGATAAGTCTTTAATGTGATACACCTTTGGCATTAGAAAGACTCAAGGGTATATATTATTCTTCACTTCAGTGATCTTATATTGTACAACTTTTATGTTGGAACTTGGAAAGAAATAGATCCCTCCCCGTGGAAAAGAAAAAAAAGAGAGAGAATAGAAAGAGAAAGAAGAAAAACTTTGAAATGTCATGGAGGTTGTACTTTATAATTTCTTGGAAAGTTATATCTTTTATTTTATATATATGAAGTATGAACTAATTTAGAAGCTTGTGGCTATATAAATGTATAATGTATTGCGTTTACTATTTGGAATGTGAATTTGTGAACCAAAAAGCCAAAAGAATCTGGAAAATCTGCCCCAATTGGGATATAATTATGTGCATGGTTCATGTCTTTATGACCCTTAGCTATGTTAAAAGGTATTTCTGCTACCATGCTTGAATAAGAATCTGAAGGGCCTTAAATTTTTTCTGCAGTGATTTGAGAAAGAATATTCTCTCAGGGAAACTGTTTAAACATTCATATCTGATTTATTTTCATGATTATATTTTTTCAGAAGCAAGCTTTTTTCACTAATCTCAACATAGATAGCCTGTTTTAAAGCAAACCAGGCCATGGATTAGTTGAGGAGCAAGCAAGCTAACTCTGACTTCACATAATTGCAATACCAAAAAAGTTTAGAATAAAACCCCATTTTGATCTTCCAAAAATGACTCCCTGAATGATTTTCTGTATCATTTAGAGCTCAAAAGCTAGATTTTGTTATTTTTTACATTCGTCCCCAAGTAGTAAAATGATTCTACTAAACAATCTTTCAGGGAGCAAGTATTTTATGGGGTTGAAACAGAATCAAACTTTTAACCAAAAAAAAAAAAAAGAATTGCAGGGAGCCAATTGATGCTGCGGTCCTATTTAGAAGATGAAATTGGAGTTTTACTAAAAAAAATATCATGATTCTGAGCTCCCTTATTATTGCGTGTATACTATTCTGCAGCAATATAGTTGTCACTGTCCCCAAACTCCATCATATCATGGACAATGTTATGTCCAAAAGGGATTCGGAGGTACCAGACAGGATTCAGAGGGAGAGTCCCCTAGTGATTCCTGGGAGTAACTGCCTAATGTATCCGACTGTAACTGATCCAGGGGAGCCTTTGGGTATTTATAGGGCCAAAAAGGTGAGGTAATGACTGATAAAAAGAACATTTGACGCATGCAATAACGGTTAGTACAACATCAAGCAGTGGACGAATATCTGGCATAGGTGCATGACGGGTCGAGGGGCACCGGCCAGTCACTCATTGTAGGGGGCATACGTACGGCACCCTTAGGACGATGGTCTGACAATGCCCAGTCGGTCGTATTAGATATCCCCAACAGACAACATATAAATAGACACCAAAATTAGTGTTCAAGATTTGCAGCAAACATCAATGAAAACCACAAAGTGCTGGCTCTTTAATCAGAAATAAGATTACATGGGTATATGCAAAAGCAACTCTGAAAGAATAACAGTTAATTACACTTGGTTGGTATCCTATTGAACTCATTTGAAATGTCCAAGAGTTGAACACTAACAATCTGTAATGAAAGTATATATAATTTTTTTGTTACTATAGATTGATTCTTTTCTGTAACGTACAATTAGAAGTTATTCTTCCTTTTTTGAGCTGCTTTGGAAACTCTGTCCTTTACATGTACATCACATCATTGCTCATACAGAAACTTGGGAAATGGATGATCCCATTTCCCACCAGCTGTGAATTGAACACTTCATTAGCTGCTTCAATTGGAGTTGTTAGATCATTATGAAACTCCACACCATAGGTTCCTCCTTCTGACACACCATGATGCATTTCAGCTTCATGGAAATCTGAGTACTGATCAAAATTTCCACCATTTCTGAATACTAAAGAGTCATCACCTGTATTTGCAGGGAACCCACTGAGTGAATGATCCAGTGAGAGCCACTCAGCAAATAGAAGTTTTGGTAAGGAGCTCTGACAAGCCTCTTTGTTGAAGCTATAGTTTTGCGATGAAGAGGAGTGATCAGAGTTTGGAATTGATGGTTTCTGGCGAGAAGGTGAAGAAGAATCAAGGGTATCTGAGCTTGAGCTAGCATATTGCATTTGTTTATTGTTATGAGATTCCATTTCCTCTGCTTTGGCCACTTTCTTCTTCAAATATGAATGCCAGTGGTTCTTTATCTCATTGTCTGTCCTTCCTGGTAAATGTGCTGCTATCTGAGACCACCTGGTTTACATAATTTTAAGTTGTACTTAGTAAGTTTCATTAATAATGGAAAATAGTTGTTGAAAAGAAATAGGAAAAGGAACAATGAAACATGCATTACCAGGAAATTTTACCTTCTCTGAGAACATTATACATGAAAGTAAAAGTGATGCAGATGTTATTCTGATAATTAGGGTTATAATTTACCAGTCTTCATGGATTAATTAGGGTTTTTAACTTGGGAGTTAGAGTTATAATTTAGCAATTTGAATCAAGCCTTTTGAGTAATTTCTGCAAATAAATTAATTTTGAAGAAGAAATGGAGGAGTGAGTACATGCATGTCAAATTTGACTAGTGTTTAGATTAAATTTGAATATAGAAACGTAAGGAAGACCTATAATATTCCAATGTTCATTCACTCACATCTGTCCTTTCTAAAAAAATAAAAAAGACCATGACAAATCATGATTTGACTAAACTATCTTTTCTTTTCAATTATATTTTAAATGGGACCCACTAGTTGGAAGAAAAAAAAAAATTTAAATAAGCTCCCCAATTACATTCTCTATTTATAATTGACAACTACATCTGTACCAATAAAAATGGCTTCATATTTGCAGAAAAAAGTTGAAATTGTTGGAAAATTAATAAAAATGTGAAATTAGATTGAGTCTTGATGCTTACTTGTTGCCTAACATGCGGTGAAGTGTCAGGATTGTCTCTTCCTCTTGTTTGCTGAACATCCCTCTCTTTAATCCTGGCCTTAGATAGTTTATCCATCTTAGTCTACAGCTCTTCCCATTTCTCTGCAAGCCTGTATAAATATATATATATATATATATATATATATATATATATAATTGAAATCCATCAGTGTAAAACAATCACAAATTCAACTAATAACATTATCATTAATTTTTTTAAAAATTAAAATTTATTTCACATCAACAGAAACATCCACCATCTCTCTTTTCACTTTCACATCTTGGTTGTTACATGCAAAAGGTGCATTGGAATCTCTCAAATTTTTAAACAAGTTTGTGGTGTAAATTTCAAAGAGAGAAAGAGACAATATTAGTGGTTCAACACCTAGTCAGTAGAATTTGCGTATTTGTAATATCAAATGAATTGCTTCTTTCTCTGAAATTTACACAATAAATTTTTAATTCAGAAAATGCAGATAAATAAGAAATGTTAAAAAGATTAGACTTATATATAATTTCTTATATCTTTATTATAAGATTCTTTTTTACATGTGTTAAATTTTAATTAAATAACTCTATGATAAAAATATGAAAGGGTACTTAAATTTTTTCCATGTTAAAATGTTAAACTTGTCTTCTACAATGAAGATACTGAACTTTCAACCTCTTGTCTCCTTTTCTAAGATAGTATTAACTGGACAAATTTTATTATATATAATTCAAATGAAAAAAAATTATTTTTTGGTCAAAACTATCGTTATTTAGAAGTTTACTGACTGTGAGCCTTTGACTTAATCTCCAGTAAATCAAGTTTAATTGCACATGAATAAAGAGAAGCATTTCCTCAAGAAAACTAAGCCATTATATATCACTAAAACTTCAAAAGAGATATCTGTATCTTTAATACGTGTTAAACACTCTTATCAGACACATTATAATTCGTCAAATTATATGTAAACATTATAAATTTTACCATGTCACAGAATCTGTTTCAGTATTAGTATCAGGGAAGAAAAGAAAAAAGAACCCACCTGCCTTCATGGGAACAGAGCTCCAGCAGCCATGGCCATGGTTGAGGATGTAGTTTCTGAGCTTATTGTCTTCTTCAGGAGACCATAAACCCTTCCTGTGTTTTGGCTTTGTCTTATCAAGTGGCTGGCACCCCATTTTGCTTTTGTTTCACAGAAATTTAGTTTAATGGATTCCCTACAAGAACAGAGAAGAAAGACAAAGAGATGAGACAGAAAGAAAGAGAGAGAGAGAGAGGAAGGAACAGAATATTTGACATGGAAATAGTGGAGAAGCATATTGATATATATAAAGAGAAGAACTAGTTGTATTTGTGCATTTTTAAGTCCTAACAGACTCGCATGTACATATAAGAAAAATAAAATGTGGGGTGTGGATGATGGCTCAACTCTTGAAATAAATAGTTTTTTTTTAAAATAAAAATCATAGTAAAGAAAAAAATATTCAATACTTTAAGACAAAATATCAATGACATGTCGAAGAGACCAACAGAAACCTAATACAAAGAATTATTATATGGGCATAAACTACAAACAATCTGAACTATTCAATTAAGAATCTTTTTAACAAAGAATGCCTATCAAATGAAATTTTAAATAATTTCAAAGAGATTAAATAAAATAAATAACTATATATGCAAAAAGACATTAATTCATACTAGTATTAATTAAAATCTATTTTTACAAATAATATTAATCAAGATTAATTAATTTTACTCTATTAATAATTTTTCATAGAATGAATTTTGTCCGCATCTTATCATTGTATCAAAAGTTTTATTCACAACTCTTATTCTCACAAAAGTGACATTGATTCAAACATGTATTATGATAGGCAATTTAAATATAAAAAATAAAATGGCTATATAACAATTGAATCAATGAAATTATTTTTTGTGATAAAATAATAATATAAGAATTTTAAATATCTAATGACAGACACTTACTATTTTTTCTTACCCTTAAGAAGTATTAGTTAAGGCATATGTATGTTATATATATATATATATATATATATATATTAGATGGCGTCTCTATTAGAGTTATTGATAAGTATAAGTATATTTAAACATTCACTAATAAATTATTTGGTATCTTTTTATTTTAAAGTGCAATTGACGTCTTATTTTATGTGAATGGCGTATTAAAGGTTTTTTTGGGGGTACAGTATTAAAAATATAATAACAATGTTGAATATCTTCACTTACAACTTAAATTAATATATCTGATTAACTTATTTTATTTTCCTTGGAGGCTAATAAAACACCAATTTTCTGCTTTTGCCGACACATTTCTTGCTGACCAAACACCACACAACCAAATACATCATTGCAAATTTATGTTTCTTAATTATCCTTAATTACCATCTAAATTGTAAAGTATAGAACTTAAGTCTCACATTAATTAAAAGTATGAGATCTTTATAAGAAATTTATATGAACTTTGAGCTCTCCTAAAGTGTAAAT
The DNA here is from genome assembly GCA_031216115.1 of Senna siamea. Lineage (NCBI taxonomy): Eukaryota > Viridiplantae > Streptophyta > Magnoliopsida > Fabales > Fabaceae > Senna > Senna siamea. The sequence goes on along the minus strand of CM062354.1, from coordinate 29,695,051 downwards.
TAATTAATTTTTTGAATTTAGATATTTCAGAAGTAATTTTTAAGTTTCGAGCATAAAGTTTAGATTTTATTTGATCATATTAATGTTCTGCTTCTGCATTTACGTTTTAAATTCATGTGCTTAATTCAAGATTTAAATATAATTGACAAGCTGGTGAGATCATATTATTGTTCCCAAGAAAAATTAAAATAGATGTAATTTTTACATATTTGTTATTAGGTTTGTTATTTAATCATAAAATGACATTAGAATGCTTTTACTTTCATGTGATTTGGTTTAAAATTAGCTTGTCAATGTGGTTATAACTTTTAAGTGTGTCTCTTAACTCTTGTATATTTTGTTAACACTTAATTATTATCATGAAGTATTTCACTATTTTGTATTCAAAATGTAATCAAATTAGTCATTAAGAATTAGTTAAAATTAACAACAACTTATATTCTCGTCTCTTAAAAAATATCAAAATTATCTTATTTTCTCATCTATTTTAAAAATTTACATTATTTTTATCTAAAATATTAAACAAAACTTTTAATTTCATCCATTTTAATCAAAATATTCTTAATGGTACTATTAAAATTTTAAAAAAATTATAATTTATTATAAATATATTTTGAAAATTATTATTTCATTATTATTTACTTTGAGTAAAAAAATGATAAAGCAATTTTATTTTATGAATTTAAAAAAATATTATTTTTATATTAATTAAATACATATTTAATTATGAGAGCATGTTGGTTAAACTTTATAAAATTGTAAGTTTTTCTTATCAATTAAAGAAAAGAAGTGTAATTTATTCTAAAATTAAGTCTAAAAATTATTATTTAAACCTTTATGTAATTTATCATTGAACATTTTATGGTTTATCACTAATAAATTAAAATTGAAGAGCATAACATGTAAACTCTAACTAGGATAATTGGGATTCTATTTGCACAATAAATTTAGGTGCAAATATTTGTTTTTTTTTTTTGGAAAACAAAACACAATATTTATAAAACTCACATTCAATGCAAATAATAAGGTAAGTACGGGTAGAGGATGTGTTTAGTAGAAAATATTAATCTTTTACAATGTGATAAATTAATATTTAAATTTTTATTAAATAAAAATATTTTTTATGTCTTTAAATTTTATATCTATTTTTAATTTCATTTTTAAAATTTTTTTACAGTTAATTTTATTTTTAAAGTTTTGAATTACAATTGATTTCTTTCAACGACCTAATGTCATTCAAATTATTAATAAAAAATAGTGATGTGACATTTAACATTAAATTTTAAGAGTATGAACAAGATTTTAACAATATTCAAATATTAAACAATAACATATATTCTCAATTTATAGTGTGTTTTCTCTCACTCAATCATTATATAACATGAAGATTATATTTTTTAATAGATATTTTATATATGACTTAAACAGTTTTATTGACAGTTTTATATTTTTTTAAAACAAAATATTATAACACCATTTTTTGTTAATAATTTTGTTAATAATTTAGACGATCGTAAGTTATAAGACGAAATCGATTGTAATTTAAAACTTTAGAAATAAAATTGACTTCAAATAAATTTTAAGGACAAAATTAAAAGTTGATGTATGTGTGTATATTATCTTCTTTGAAATTTATAGAATAATTTGTTTTTAATTTTTAAACAATTTATAGAGAATCCAAATCATTGAAGCAACAATTGGATGAAGATGTCAAAAATTTTAACTAAAATGTGGCTTCCATTGCATATAGTTAATTAATACTTGCGCAGATGAAGCAAACATTGACTTGTAGAATGAGCCCTAATTATAATATTATGTGAAAGGACAAAAACGACTGCGCATTAATGTTGTTGAAATTTTTGAGCGCGCGTTAGTGTGTTGTATTACACTTCTATAAATTTAATCATCTAATAACTTGTTGACATCAACAAGGAATCACAATTATTGTTCAGAATACGACAATGTCATTCTTTAATTCATAAAATAAATAATTCATAAACTAAAAAAGTACACCAAATCCCTTTTGCCAGATTGTATTTTAAATTAAAAAATTTGGTTGAAAATCCACATAGTTAAAATTCCCCATAAAAAATTAATATATTATCAGGCATGCTTTTTGTCTAATTAATTTCCTTTTGAATAAATCACACTTGTACTCTGTTTATTTTAAAAATCACATTTAATTTTTTCTCACATTTTATATAATATTAAAAAAACAATTTCCCTCAATTAACTGTTATATTGTTAACTTTATTAAAGTGTAATTGTTAAAATAAAAAGATATCTAGTGTACCTTAATTAAATATAAAAAGTATTCTCTTTTAATTAAATACAAAGGAACCATTCATTTTACATAATAATATGTTATATGATCAATTACAAGTCTTGATGTTTATTTTGGCATGTGTTATTGCCTTAATTAAATTTTCTCCATATTTATAAATGTATGAAATATTTCACTTTTACACATCAAAAGTACTTGAAAGAGGGTGAAATTTAGTAACAAAGATATCTCATCTGCTATTAAAATAATGATTTTTTGATGCAACTAGAACCTTAACAATTAACGAATTAATTAAAGCAAATATTTTTTTTAAATAATTTCTATTAAATTATGAAAGAAATAATTTCTTAAGTTTACAGAAGGAAATGTGCTTCCTTGTTAGAATACTCCACATACTATATTCATTTGGGTCATTAATATATACGAGTGTCAAATTATTATTTTAGTGACTAGTGGATTTTATTAGGTAATGTGTTTATCTCATTAATTAGTTTTTTTAAATAATATAATAGACGTCATAAGAGACTTATTAATTTTACATAAAATAACATTCAACCTCGTCTTTTTTTTCTTTTGTCTCAGAAAAATATATAGATCTTAAAATTAGTTTTGAAAAACTATAATTAGCAGATTAAAAATAGTGAATGTAATTTTAAAATACGATTTATAAAAGATATTATTTAATACCACTTTTTCTATTTTTTATAAATTATTTCAAATTAGTTAATATTATTCTTAAATATTAGAGTAATTTATACTCTATTCTTTAAGAGATTTTAAAATTATACTATCTTCTCTTAAAAGATAAAAAATTTATAATTTTATTTATTTTGATTAAAATAATCTTATGTCTATTATTTATATAATTAAATATAAATTTAATCAATATGAAAATTATTACTTTATAAATTTAAAATAAAATAACTTTATCATTTTTAATTCAAAATAAATAATAATAAATAAAAATTTTAATATTTTAAATAAGTTATAATTTTGTTTAAAAAAATTAATAATATTATTATAAATATTTAAATCAAAATAAATAAAATTGAAGCTTTTTTTAATCTCTTTTTTTATTTCCTCTAACCATTATTCTTCCGAAAACGTAGACTAGACTTTTCAGATATGCTTGGTTCCTTGATACTATTAATCTTCACTTTCCTTTTTTTAAATTTAAATATGTATTTAAAATCTCTATGCTCCCATAACAAACAACATAAAAATAACATATAATATCTTCCATAGAATTAATTAATAATTTGAATCTGTTTGTACAATAATGAACTCATTATTGTGATAAATGAGAGATTAATTATTTAATTTAGAATGATGGTGACAAGTTTATAGGGAACTAGAATATACCGACTAGCCAATAAAGCAGTGATATGTGTTACAAAACTATATATTTATTTACTAATTACATTACCATTTCAAATTCAAGTTATTATTGGTTGTTTACCAATAAATAATCACTTTTCCAGCTTTTTGGTTTTTTAATTCAAATTTCAATAAAAATAAATGCGTTAATATTAAAATAATTAATATTTTGATTATGTCTAAATAATTTTTAATTATGTGAGCTTAGTTCTAACAATGACCTATGATGCTTATAAAATTATTTATAGATATACAAGTAATTTTTTTTATTTATATGACTATTTTTGTTAACTTTAGAACCAAACAACTATAAGATAATTAAGCAAAAACAAAACATATCATATATATATATATATATATATATATATATCTATATATATATATAAGAATTTTAGATATCACATATAGACTCTAGGCTATTTTTTTTAAAAAAATGGTTTATGAGACTATGCTAATACAAAATTTTTTTTAATTGGTAGAATTATTAGGTTTGACAACGAGACAACTGGTGTATTTATTTTTTGTCAACTTTATAGAATTTAATTCAAAATTTAACATTATGTTCTTATTATATGATTGGATTAAAAAAAATCTCATTTAAAGACAATACTTTCTAAATTAAACTTGAATAAATATGTTTTTCTTCGTATCATATCTATTCTCTTCAACTAAACTAAACATATTTGTACAAGGATGATCAACTTTATAAAATTTGTACAAGAGAAAGTATAAAATTTAAATTTAAATTTAAATTAGTTTTTTTTCTTTGTTTTCTTTTTTAACAATCCAAACATACCCTAATATCTAGATAAGTATAATGATGATCAAAATACTTATATAATAAATGATAGTAAATTTTATCCATTAAGTTTAAGTAGGTGTTTTTTTCTAGGTCTAGGGAGAGAGAGAAAGAGACAGGGAGAGGGAAAGATAAAGTTCGTTTAATATTTGTTATTAAGGTAAAAAAAAGATTTTACAAATAATTTTTTTATTAGAGGTAATATTTTTTTTTGCCAAACTATTAGAGACTCAATATAGAGATTACTTTCAAAAAAAATTTAAATTTTAGATTATCATATTAAAAAATTAATTTCTTCTATTAAACTCAACTTTTATTAATATATAAAAAAAATATTAAACTTGCTAAGATTGTATATATTTATATTATAATATTTTTTAGGCCTACTAAATATTAGTGTTTAAAATTAAATATTATATTATATAAAATACAAAATAAAATTTGTAAAGGAAAAGAGAGAAAAGAGAAGACAAAGATAATGCAGAATGATAAAGATACAATGGATGGATGGCTAGAGTAGAAAGTTAAATAATTTTTTATTATTTAAGTTTATTATTTTAAAATGTAATAATTAATTTTTTTATATGTTTTAAAAATTAAAAAACTTTAATATATTCTTTACTGCACGTAAAACCTCTAGTGTTAAGTTTAAAGTTTAAATAATATAATGATTGTGAAATTTTACATAGATCACTTTAAACTTTTTAAAACTTTTGCTCTATTTTAAAATTCATTTTTAGATAAAACAAATTTAAGTTTAGACGTTTAGCCGTTTTGGAATTAATGGTGACAAAGATAAGAACTGATTTTATTATTCATTTACGCGATGAAAGTTTAACCGCATCAATGAAAAAAAAAATCCAACTTTATAGGTTAAAACTAATTTTTTGTTTATTAAATTTTTATGAAATCTTAATTTTGTTTATTATTTATTTTGTTTTCATTTTATCTTTTTTTATTAATTGGTACAATTTTTTTTCTCTTTGAATATCGTCATACACATGTAAAGTTAAAGTGAAATTGTTCTAGACAAAATATAAATGTATCTTAGGTTATGCCAAAATGTTTTGAATTTTTTTAGAATTTAATTGGATATTAGAAACTAAAAAATTAAAAATATATGAAGACTAACTTAATAATTATTTTAGTCTCATTTAAATTATTCTATTAGCTCATTATACTATGATAAAAATAAATTCACATAAATTTTATATATAATTTTGTCTTTAATGACATATACAATTTACAAATGATATTTAATATGCAAATTTAGTCAAGAAAAAAAATACTTTTAGCTATGATTTATATTTACCTTATCTAGCTAATGATAATTAATTTATTTGGTGACCTTTTGCCTATGACAATTCCATGACTTATATTTGAATTCAGGTGATATTTAATTGATGAGTTATTTATAAATTTTTTGTAGGTTCTTCTAGAATTTGAAGATGAAGATTAACCCTAAAACATTGCCACGGTCCTATGTGAACTCTAAATGGCTCTCTTTGCTGAAAAATATTCTTGCATTATTTGTCATTTTAATTTATTCTTGGGATGACATAAACCATGACAAATGTGACCTTAGGATCAAATATTTTGGATATTTCTATTAGTGTTCTACTTCTAATTATTTTGGATCAAAATATTAATCGATGCTTCAAACTAATGTTGATGTCAACACAACTTCCTGTGAAATACAATCATTATCAAGAGATTGACCAAGACTACCCTTTTTTAAATATATATATATATATATATATATATATATATATTGTGAATATTGTTTATCAAATCCGTACACTAGTTTCTATTTACAAATCATGAACTATTCAACTTCTCTTTCATCAAATAATTGTGCAGCTCTTTTACTTAATCTTTAGCAACCTAACCCGTACTTAATTTATTAATTTTTTTTTTTTTATGAAAAAATTGTTACATCTAAGACTTAATCATAGGTTGAAGAAGAGGTTTCTATGTGTTTGAGCTTCTCATTTTAAGGCCAAGAGACAACGTTGTTCCTTCAGAGACATCCAATAAAATTGGAACATATGCACAAATGGAGTTTATTATTAATCAAATCCTAAGTCAATTATGACTCTTTTAATAAAATATCAATTCAAGAACCATTTGCCTTTTCTTTTGTTTTAGTCTGCTTATGTTTAAGCTTTTAAAGTTTTTTTGTTTTGGTATAAATTATTCTGTTTAGACTTGGTTTTTATATAATTATATGCTTCACGTTTATAAGAATTTTTAACTTCTTTTAACTGTTTTCCTTAGAAATGTTTTTCACATTTTTAATTGTTTATTTTCGAGTAAATTATGCTCAATTATTTGAAAGATATCAAAATAATATTTTTTTTAAAATAATTTTGAAAACATACTCTATCCTCCTTAAAAAGATAAAAAAATTATAATTTTACTTATTTTGACTGAAATAATTTTAATGATAATAGTAAATTTTTTAAAAAATTATAATTTATTAAAAAAATACATTTTAAAAAACAATTATTAAGTTAAAAATGATAAAATTATTTTATTTTAAATGTAAAAAATAATTTTTTAATTAATCAAATACATATTTAATTATATACATAATAAGTATAAGAATATTTTAATCAAAATATATGACATTATAAGTTTCTTATTTTTTATGAGAAGAATATAATTTATTCTTCATTTTAACATATACTCTGAACATATCGGAGCAAGCTTACGGTGTTTATAGGTTTGGCTTGATTTATTCCTCCTTTCATAGATCATAGTTAATTGTTAGGAGGAGTTTTTTTTTTTTTTTTTGTAAACAAGAAAGGCCTAAAGCCGAAACAACACAAACACGCGGAATCTTCAAACCTTCATGTCCTCAGCCGGAATGTCGCCACTACCATCAGATTATGATGCAAGACAATAAATAATGTTCGCTAACACTATCATGGAAAATGATTCAAGTAGCTGCGGGAAGCGGGAAACAAAGAGGAGAGAGAGAAATGTGACGTCTCCGTAGTTATGATCACTATGTAATATTGTAAGATAGCAATATAGCAATCTTGATTTGCATTGTGAAGTTCTTTGAGCTTTTTTTTCCCCATTACATTGCATTATCAGTTATCTTTTCTTTTTTCGTGAAACATTATCAATTATCTTCAAACAAATACAAGTTATTTCTATCTACTCATGCTGATAACTCTTCTTATTGACATTATCTCAATTCAGTTATCCACTAACCTTTAAAGGAGTAAAATTCCATTTTCTTCTTTGTCATGTGAGTAAATTTCTTATAGTCCTTCCATAAAAAATGTTCGCGAAAGGCCACTTGTTCGATGTTGACAAAAATAGACTGTAAAAATTCTACTCTTAAAAAAATTCACGAAAAGAATGTAATTGATACATACAAAGCACAACCCCAGCCAGCTCAAACTACCTATTAACCCAACCAACAAGTATGAAAAAGGATAAAAATTGATGTTGACTAATTGACACTTTAATAAAGCCCGGTTCATTAAACAGTTAATACCTCGATCCAATTTCCACTGTCAACTCCAGGCCACACAAAATACAGAGTTGTGCAATGAAATCCTACAAATGGCTCAGGCGAAAAGGAGGAAAAAGAAAAACTACAAATGGTAACAGCAAGCTTTGGCTTGACTCCGTTTGTAGGAATCAAATCTTCAGCTGTCACCGTATTTTCTAACGGTTGACTAATTGCTGAAGGTAGTTGATAATGCAATTGAAGACTAGCAAATTGGCACACTTTGGATGGCATCCGCAAAACCTGCCATGACAGCAACCTCAATTTAAACAAGAGGCACCCCCTCCTTGCAAAGGCAAGCTAAGCTATCTTGTTAGTAGTACAAAGGTTAACTACTAGGACTGAAGACAATTACAAGGTTGTAACTAGTACATGAATCTATCAGTCTCAATACATCAATCCACAGTCTAATACAAAGCATGTCATAAAGTATGCTCTAATTGTCATCAATAGGCTACTCTATCTCCATGAATTTAAATTTCAAAATTCAGCTCTCTAGCCAGTCTATGAAATAATCAGATAGTATAAACTCTGCTTGGTCTTGGATTACCAAAGGGAAGCAATAATGTTATCAGCATAAGATCATCCCAAATCAAATTCAGTTAGTGATCATCTTGAACTGGAACCTGGAAAGCTGTTGAGGAATGGTGGATATAACTGGTCCATATCTCTGCACCAGTGCAAGAAAGCAATAACAAATGTCATAAGGAATTTAAAAAAAAAAAAAAAATCTATCAAGGTATCTTAAATAGCAAACATAGTTGGGCAAATAAATTTCATGTTAAATTAAACTAATATTTCTTAGCATGTGGCTAAATTACACTTGATACCTCTTGTTTCAAAAATTACATCTTGCTTCCCTCTAATATATTTTCTAGGTGACATGTTCCTTCCAAAAGTAAAATGACTCAATTTTCTTTACTCATTTTAAAAATAAAATCACAATTCCATTTTAGAGCTTATCTTTTTATTGTCATATTGAGAGTAAAATGATATTCCCATGTGCAGAAAGTTAACGTTGACAAAAATTAAATTGAAGGGAAAGTTCTACAATATATATTCACAAGTTAGGGCAGCCAGGTGTCATTCTTGAAACAAGTAAGATCTCAAGTGTAATTTAGCCAAACATCAAGAATACTAGTGTAATTTACTCTAATAATTAATTTTATGATTTAAAATGAAGACAAACTTTTTTTACAACTCCAAAATAGTGGACAACATTGTCGATGAGCCCAAAAATCTGCTACATCAAATTGGTAGAATTCCCACACTTGGAATGGATTCAAATGAAGGATGTGTTAACATTTTAAAACTTCAACAAAACACCTACAATATTAATTCTCCACATAAAAAGGGAGGCATTACTATCATACCTGAACATTGTCATAGAGTTCAAACAATGGAACAGCAAGAAGTTTAAGGTTTTTGGGCACTGCAAAGTACTCCCTCTCAGATAAGTGAACAAGGAAAAGCTTTTTGCATTCCTACATGTATTGTCAACATATTTGTAAGCATGAACCAAGAGAACTCTGAAAACATTAAATTCAATATTTTCTTGATAAATCACCTTGGGTTTCGTAATGTGAGGAGGGCAGTAAGGATACATAATGGTTTCAAAGTTTGGCCTCCACCAGATTGCCACACACTCTCCTATCTGCATAATGGATTCCACAGATAAGTGATTCATCAACAGCAAATATATTCAAAGCATAATGTAAGACTCTATAAATCTGAGAGAAGATGAGCTTCAACCATCTTCCTGACACTGTCATCCACATCGCCCGAGTAACCAGTTAAGTAAATCAAACACAAGAAACAGTGGTCATAGAATCTGAGAGATTATCATTATCCATGTTCGGTTGTTCAGTAAGGCAGAGAAATTGTTGCCTCATAACTTTATTTTATTATTCAACCACTAGTTTTCCTTTCCCATCCCCTTGCTTCTAATGATAACTGTCATCCATCCTGCCATTTTTAAAATCTTTGTTTTGAGCCTATACATGTAATGAATTAAGTAGCAATACCTGCCAGTCAGGCACCAGAGCTGGTGAATTAGCACCAAGCTTGCTAGTCAACTTTCTCTTTAGGCCCTCAATTTCTGTCTCACAATATTAAATAACAAAAGAAGAATAAAACATAAGGAATAATCAAGAAATGATACAATTTGATATTGAGAATTAGGAAATGCAAGATCTTACCATTCTCTCCTGGCTTGAGACGCCCACCTGGAAGTTTGCAGAAAGTGTTTCCAATTTGTAGAAGAAGTATGTGAGGATGATTATGTTCTTGTACCTGAAAAACACATAAGCTGAGACATGATAATAAACAAAATGCCCACTGTAGATCTGTCAAAGGAGTAACCTAAATCTTTCTCTTCCAATGTAATTCCATAGATGAAAATGTAATGGTATGATGGTAGCACATTAGCATAAGAAAAAAGATAAAACCAATTACAAGAATACTGCCAACACCAAAAGTGTATGGCTGATATTATATGCTTGTCTATTGGTCAAATAGCAAGGAATGCTCATTTCCCCTGGGCAACAGTGTCAGCTGATAATTTGATTAGCAAGATGATATATTTTCGCAATGCATATCTAATCATTTCATAAACAAATAAAAAAAAGAATGAGTTACCTAGACCCCCCTTGGGGAGTGGTAGAATAACACACTTCTCGCTTCATGCATACATTGTTCCATTAAGAGAAAAACAAACAGCATGAAGTCCATACTTGGATTTTTTAATATACCCTTATTGATAATTTAAAATCCTTGTTACTCTTCTCTCCACTATCTTAATGTTAACAGAATTTAGACTCAAATTTCGAATTTGCTCATTTATTATGAAAGATAAGGAATTGTCTTGCACCTGTATTCTGTAATCCTAGCTGCTTAGAGAATGGGATTGATTGCAATACTAAAAATATTAGGGTATATAATTTCTGTAATAGAAAGGTAGGTGTACAAGAAGAAGGAATATGACCCTCACATTGGTTAGGTGTGAAACACACAGCTCCCATTTACAGTGGTGGCTCTCCTCTCTTATCAGCCTGGCTACATCAATATGAATGTCATTTTGCCCTATTTCAAAGTCTGTCTATGTAATTCACTGTATGTAATGATGAATAGGAAGTTTTTTAAGTGCCAAAACCACACCTTTAGTTATTTTTTTTAAAATATAATATAATAGTATAATTTTAAAAAAATAAAATAACATAATATAATTAAAAGAACAATATATTTTTAGGAAAGATGAGAAAAAGTAATGTGGAAGGATAAGATATCCTCTAATATTAAAAAGAAAGAGAAAACAGTGACCCAAATAGGTTCCAAATATCAAAACATTATCCAGTCTCCTTGTATCATTAAGGAAAATTCCCCTAAAAGGCCCATGAGCAGAGCACCAATGAGAAGAAATAAGCACAATCCTCCTCTGAAAACAAATGTTTTCTAATTGCATTCAAATTGATTTGTCTTGAGCATACAAGTGAAAGACCAACTTCTGCAACTAGACTTGACAACATTGCACCAGGGGTTATTGTAACATAGCCCTATGATCATCAGTCCATCAATTTAGAAATCTTACTGGCACCTAGACCAACATTAACCCTGATTTTCAGCTGCCCATACTACAACAACAACAAACAAAAACAAAAAAAATCTTTTTCCACTAGGCGGGGTCAGCTACGTGGATCAAACAATGCCAACGTGTTCTATCTTGATTTATTTCTATGGTTAGATTATTTATAGTTAGGTTCATCCTAAATCTTACTAGTTTCTCCTATTGATTTTCAGCTGCCCGATAAGATAATAATTTGAAAGTAAAGATTCCATCATTGATATTGTTTCTCATTTACCACATCATTTTATGTAAAAGAATTAACAAAGTTTCTTAACTGTAAAACCCGAGGTCCAAGCACCTCATAGATTACTGAAATTTAACATATATATATATTCCTCCTCTAGATCAAAGAAATTAACCCAGTGCCCATCAAGGACTAAATGGAAGAGAAGTCACAGTCCATACATCATGTGCGAATTATCTCTGGAAGGAAGAAATTATAAGGGAAAACATGCGCACCATATACAGAAAATAGGAAGATCACACGCATACAAAGTCACTGAGTTAAAAGAAATAACGTTTTAGAAGATGATAAAATCATATGACATGTAGTCAACACTAACCACTAGTACTAGTATACTACTTTCAAATATGATAAACCACGGCATGTCAATATTTATTCGAAGTTCAAACCATGCAGAATGTGCACAATTTCTTGATATGAAGATACTTAGAAAATATTAAGCCATAGATCACTGAACATACCAGTAAGATGCCCTCCACGCTGGTCCTCATTCCTTCTTTCATATAACTGTCCTCAGAAACAAAGGCAATAATTACATTTTAGAACGTCTTCACTATGTATTGAAACTTAGCACAGAAGTAGAATGCAAACACCTATATTGTTAATATAAGGAAGCTCCCAGTTCCTTGCCCTTACCCTTGTTTTTCTCTAAGATTATTCCAGAAGCAAATCACTTGCCAGTTTCCCCACATCATAATAAAATTAATGACACCAAAAATGGTTACATACTATGTGGAAATTTGGGAGTTTCCCCAATCCATAACATATATTTCCCTAGATACTCCAAAACCAAATTTCTCAAATCACAATAAACTTCTCTTAAATCTCTGCATTCTCAGCAAAATAAAATGGGCATTCCGGGATAAGAAGACTCGAGGTCGTTCTAGGGTTTGTTTTTTCACGGAGTTCAAACTCCCAGGCTAGAAAAAAAAAAAACACAACAAACGGAGAAACGATACTCACTTGACTTTCATACGAGCTAGACGATCGGCGACGGAGGTGTCCTTCTCCATCTTGGGCTCCTTGGTGCCGAAGGTGTAGCTGGAAAGCGGGTATGTGTTGACTACCTGAGACGACAACATCTCGCTCTTGTGCGTGTCTCTCGAACCGAAGGGAAGGAAAGAGAAAATGGGAAGCAAGCTTGGAAGAAGCGTGTGAAGATCTATATGTAGACGGAATTTGATCGCTGCGTCTGCTGTTGCCGCTGGGTTTTCCTCCTTGGTGTGTGTCCTCTCTCAAAAGTATGACAACCCAGGTATTATATAAATATAGGCCTTTTTGTCTTGGACATAGACGTTATTTTTTATTTTTTGATTAAATTATTCTTGACATACTTATAATTCTATTTTATTTTTAATTGAGATGTTACAATTTAAAAATTTGTATATAAATTTTTATAATTTAAAAAATTGTAAATTAATTTTTATTTTATCATAATTTTTTAAATTTATATTAAATTATATTAATATTATTAATATATAATATTTTAATACTCTAAATATATTTACTTTATATCAATAAAAAATATAAATAATAATATAAAAATTATTTAAATATATAAAATAAAACGTAATTTAGATTAAATAATGTTAAAATTATATATAATTAATTTATGATTAAAATTTAAGTAACAAATATTTTAATTTAAAAATTAAATTGAAAATTTGTTAAATTACAAAGTTTTAAATTAGAGTGACTAAAATAAAAATTGATAAAGAAAACTAATTTAGAGACTAATTAACTAATATTTTGTCATTTTTTAAAAACTAAATTATAGATGAAAGTATTTAGAGTCAAAAGGTAAAATTTTTCATTACATAATTTTAGCATTTTTATATTATTTATCTAAACCTATTCTTAACGAAGGTAGCCAAAAAAAATTTATATTGGCATAAACAATTTGAACTTAAAAAAAATATAAATTAGACTTAATTATTTATTTATTTTAATCATACTTTTTAATTAAAATAAACTATATAAAAATTTTTTTTACAAAAAATCAATTATGAAATAGATAAATTATATAAATCATATATATATTAGTCTTTTATTAAAAATTAAATAATAAATATATAAAAATTATACTTTAATTTTTTAAAAGTATATATATACAAAAAATTTTAATGTAAATTAATGTCTTAATACATAAAAATCATTATTCTTTCAATTTGTCCTTCAAAAACAAAAATTTTTAATTTAATCCTTAAAAACTTCTTTCATATCAAAATAATTTATTCAACAAAATTTGTTGCAGTAATAAGTAATCTATTCTTCTTAAATAAGACATCAAGTTTAAGTTTTATGTATAAAAAAAATATTTAATATATACTTTTTCTAAAAATATAAAAACTTTTCATCTTATTATTTTCATCAAAATATCTTATATTAATTTTTTATATAATTAACATACATTTAACCAATATAACAACAAGCATGCACATGTTTTTTTAACTTGTATAATATAATATAAAATAATAATAATTATTATTATTTTAAAATATTAAATTAAATACTATAAAATTATTTAATTTAATTTTCTATTATTTTATTTTTATCACATATTTTATTTTATATTATAAAATATATTATTGTATAACACTATTAAAAAAATTTTAAAACTATTATAATATAAATTAAAATATAAAAATAAATTAACTTCACCATTTAAACTCAAAATAAATGATAATGCAATAATAATTTTTATAATAAATTATAATTTTTTAAAAATATATTTATTAAAAATATTTTAGTTAAAATAATAAATTTATAAATTTTTTTTATCTCTACAAAGAGGAATCATTCTCAATACTCCTAGCATACATACTCTGTGATTTTCAGTCACTACTAACTCATTGCAGCCAGCATTGAGATGATCGAGAGTGAAGCAAATAAATTATGATGAATTGAAAATCATCCTAAATTTTTCAAAAAAATTTGTTTTTATCATCATTTACAATTTATAAAGAGCCAAAAATTCCGGCTCTTTTTGCGAAGACTAGAAATTGAAGCCTCCGCAACTTATAATTTTCTGAGAAGGAGAAAGCGCGCTAAACCAACGAACCCTTTTGTGTAGTTTGCCACACCTGAATCCACTACCGCCGTCCGGCCGTCCATTACGGCGGCGCCACCGCCACTAACATGGGAAAGGAAAAGCAGCAAGTCATTTCCCGCTTCTTCGCTCCCAAATCCAAAACTCCATCGGCGACCGACTCATTTTCTTCTCGTCCTAACCCTCAAACGCCACCTCCCAAAATCTCAGCCACCGTTAGTTTCTCTCCCTCCAAACGCCTTCTCGCGTCTCAGCTAACTTCACCAGATAAGCCACCCAAACTTCCCAAACTCTCTCCTCATACCCAAAACCCTATACCTCCTTTACCCGATCCCTCCCTCCACCGGAGATTCCTCCAGAAGTTTCTTGAACCTGCTCCTGACATTCCACAGGCTTCTACTGGAATTCCAAAATCGTCGTCTAAAACGATTAATTATACACCTTTAGAGCAACAGGTGGTGGAACTCAAGAGTAAATACCCAGACGTTCTTTTGATGGTTGAAGTTGGTTATAAGTATCGATTTTTCGGTGAGGATGCTGAGGTTGCAGCTAGAGTATTGGGGATATATGCCCGTATGGATCATAATTTCATGACTGCGAGCATACCAACTTTTCGATTACATGTACATGTGAGAAGGCTAGTGAATGCTGGGTACAAGGTAGGTGTGGTTAAGCAGACTGAGACTGCAGCCATTAAGGCTCATGGTTCAAAACGATTGGGCCCATTTTGTCGAGGGTTATCGGCATTGTACACAAAGGCAACACTGGAGGCAGCCGAGGCTCTGGGGGGAGGGGAAGAGGGATGCGGAGCAGACAGTAATTATCTGCTTTGTGTTGTTGAGAAGCGCATTTTGGGAGAAAATTCAAAGTATGGACTGGAGAGTGGTTTTGATGTGAAAATTGGAATTATTGGAGTGGAAGTATCAACCGGGGATGTTGTTTATGGGGAGTTTAATGATAACTATTTGAGGAGTGCGCTTGAGGCTGCAATATTGAACTTGTCTCCAGCTGAGTTACTTCTTGGGGACCCGCTTTCCAAACAAACAGAGAAGGTAGTCTCTATCTACAAGTGTATTTGGTTTGGGTGTCTCAGAAGGAACGATTTATTTTTCCTCACTTTTTAAGAATTATGATTTGTTGTATTAAGTTATAACGATAACTTCTCAATCTATAGTTGCTGCACTGCCTGTATTATATTATACATGGACCATGTAATTTTGAATTTGAAGTCCAGGCTGCTAGGTGATTTATTTCTTGATTTTCCTCGGTCCTGACTATATGGATTGCTTGGTACTGGTGTAGGTGACAATTTAGAAGAGCAGAACAATGAAGTCTACTTTGTTTTCACAGCTTCTTCTGCCTCACGATTTATAGCGTTAGTTTTGTTCACATTTTAATTGTTCACTATGCCCTGGTCTTAAGTGAAAATTAAATTAGAACAAGCTTTTTATTGTGTTATGACCTAGCTAAATAGTTAGGCTTTGTGTTTATATTTTCATGTTGTTCAAATATTTGTTTATTGTAATCAAAGCAACCAAAATTTACTAATAGTTTCTATTAAGATCCGTTAGCCAATATCACCAAAAGCAACAAGCTTAGCCAAACTATTGTAATGAATTTGCAAAGATATATGACAATGATAAGCAAAAGTCCAATAAAGATTGAGCTGAAGTTTATAATTTTGTAATAAAATGTTTTATGCTTTTCAGTTGATGGAATGTGCAAAAGATTCTCAGGATTCCTAAACAAGGATGTCCCTGGAACGTGATTCTTACCTCCCTCCCCCGAGAAAAAAGAAAGTACTGAAAGAAATGTTAAAAAAAGGAAAAAGATTTATCAAATACTTTAGTTTAACTTTCAACTGCTATCTTGGAAGAAGGAGATGTGAATCCACTATTCTAATTCAGGAGAACGGTTTAACAATAGGGTTTACTTGCTCATCTAAATTCATTTGAAGGCATTCTGAATTATCTGTGCACAGGACTAAAGTTACCAATGAATTTTTTATTTGACCAACTCGTCAATACTATTTAATGTATGGATATGTTCCATTTAGTATTCATGAATGAAATTCCACATCCACATTCACCTCTTATGGTGCATATTTTCTTTCCAACACGGTTATTATTTCTTTTTTTTTTTAGTAATTTTTTGGATGGAGTAACAACGGAGGTCATCATGTCAAGTAACTTAATGATTTTGCATGATGCATGTTAAAAATGCAGTAATAAGCTGACATATGACATGTCCTTTTTCTTTTCTGTTTTTTGACTTATACATTAACAATCTTAGGGAAGGGTTCAGACGTAAAATTAATCCTATCCAAATTGGAACATAGGGTAGCTCCTACCCATCATGTGAGCCAAGGCAAATTAGCAAAATGAAATATATATTTCATTCATTTTGGTCATATTTTTCCTTCTGGTTTCCCTGTCAATGATCAAATCTGGTTTATTCTCACAGCAACTTTGGAGAAACGAAGTGTCACAAATTTTTATCCTTCATGAGTCTGCTTTATAAACTGGGGTGGAACTGGAACATATTGGTCCAATGTCTGTATTTTTCTTAAATTAGATTATGATTAGGGATGTGAATTAGACTATGTAAAATGCATGCAGCTTGTAGTTATAATTATCTATATCTACATGTAAGTATTATAGTGCTAGCAAAGGACCTTTGTTGTTATAAATGGGTTCTTGGGGGTCTTGTTGATGCTGGGTAAAATATACACCTTATGAACTAATGATTTGCTACATGTGAAAACAATTTGGTGGTTTTCATCATTTTCCCGAACTATATTCTTGATGGAACATTGTTGAAACAATTTCATGCTTGGAAAGCTTCTTTCTGGATCTTTTATATAGCTGCTGTTCTTTTTATATACTCAAGAAAAACTTCATGTTCATTTCAAATCATATAATTCTTGCAAGGAGATATAATTGCCCTGATCTGATTATATCTTTGGATGAATTACTTGTTACAATCTACATAGAGAAACTTAAAATAATTAATATCAACTCTCTATCACTTGACAATTGCCTAATGTAATTAGATGTTTTATTATTAGTTATTACTAGCCTATGCTGGGCCTGCATCAAATGTTCGTGTGGAGCGTGCATCACGAGATTGCTTCACTGATGGAGGGGCTCTTGTTGAAGTTGTGGCTTCATATGAGAACACAGATGCCGACAGTCTATCAGATCTAATGCAAAGTAGTAAGTTGACTGAGAATGGAAATCATCAGTTGGCAATCAAGGTTTGTTATTCTTGCTGCTAGCTTTGGAGAATCATCAAATCAGAATTTCTTTTTGTTTGAGAATGCATTGTTCTCTTACTTAGCATCTGCCTTGTGATCATAGACCATGTTATGTTAGTTTATAATCTTAGCAGACTGCATGTTTATGGTGAATACAACCAATTGTTAAATTTCTAGTCTATTTATTTTAATTAAATCCTAAATGTTTAGTTATTCTTCCCAAAATTCATTTGCCAACTTTCATGATACTTTGCGTATAATAGCCATACTTTTGTTGTTATTGCACGTTGTATTCATAACCCCTTCTATTTAATCTCCGTACTTTTGATAACACAGGAGATAATGAACATGCCTGATTTAGCTGTCCAAGCTTTGGCCTTAACCATTCGTCATTTGAAGCAATTTGGTTTTGAAAGAATTTTGTGTTTAGGAGCTTCTTTAAGGCCCTTATCAAGTACTATGGAAATGAGCCTCTCAGCCAACGCACTTCAACAACTAGAGGTAATTATAAATTGTGCTATTCTATTCTTGAGTGTTTAATATTAACTGTACCCCTTTTCTTAACCCTTGTTTGTTAGATGTTTCTATTTACTCTTTTTGTTTTGAAATTTGACACTTAAAAACATTGTGCTTAGTGTATTATTCAATCTGGTTAAACTAGAATGAACTTAATATTCCATAATAAATTTGGCTCCCCCATCTCTAAGTCAACAATCTCCACTAAATGCAAGTTCTTCAAACAAAAGTTTTTTTGGGATAAAAGAAAAAATTTTATTAGAGAGAAGGGGAAAATATACATGAATTAATTGGCATCGTGAATGACATCTCATTTAACCAAAGAAAAAATGACCTTTTTTTCTTTCTTCGGTGTAAGTACAAAATCCAACTTGTTCTATGATGGAACCCAAGTGACTTAGGGAATCTTTCCTCAATAGTTAGTTATTGAAGAGGAAGAACCAAGCCTCTCAAGTACCTATTGAGCATCCATTCTACTCAATGTGAGACTTGGGTAGCCCATACTACTCTAGGGACATCCCATACTATCCCCATCCCCATCCCCATCATAGCATCGTCCCTGAAGAGTCGACGTGCCGGCGGCTACACTCTGCAACGCTTAACTCGGCATTGTTTCGCTTTACTTCGATCAGCCCCTCCGCTAGTCAGAACCCTTCACAGGTAGCCCTTTCCGTGTCATCAGAAAACCAGGCTCTTATACTAAATGATGGAATCCAAGTGACTTAGAGAACCCTCCCTCAAAAGTTAGCTATTGAAGGAGAAGAACCAAGCCACTTAAGTATCCCATTGAGCATCCTATTCTATTCTATGTGGGATTTAGGGACATCTCATGCTATTCCCATCCCCATCATTCTACCATGCTTATATTAAACTATAGCAAATAAGTATCCTTGTTTCCTGCTGGCCACAACTTGTATACTTATTACTTAATAGTAACAGTTGGTGACAAGATCATGGTTGACTTTGTTGAATTCTTTTACAATCTCAAATGAAGTTTATGTTCCTCTTATGTGCTTTTTATAAGCTATAGATGTTTGTTTTCACTTAATAACTTTTGTCATTTTAAAAATCCTTGTACTTTTAAGTTGCAAATGAGTGTTTCTGGTTGTTTTCAGGTTTTAAAAAATAACAGTGATGGATCTGAGACTGGCTCCTTACTGCAGATCATGAATCATACACTTACTATATTTGGTTCCAGGCTTCTTAGACACTGGGTAGGGGGTACTTATGTTTCTGGTTGGTACCACCATTGCATGTATTTTCCATATTGACAAAACAAAAACAAAAACAAAAAAAAAATTCTTTAATACTTGTGCATGATACAGGTAGCTCACCCATTGTGTGATAAAAAAATGATTTCTGCTCGTCTTGATGCTGTGTCTGAGATTGCAGAATCCATGGGTTCTTGTAATGTTTTGAAGAATCTTGGATATGTTAAGGAAGATTCTGACATTGCAGTTGTGCAACCAGAGTTAGCATACGTACTTTCTTTGGTTTTGACAACTCTGGGTCGGGCACCAGATATACAGCGTGGGATTACTAGAATTTCCCATCGGACTGCTACCCCATCTGAGGTGATAAACAGCTTCATGTTGACCTGTTAATGTGTTTATCTATATCTTGTAATTTAATCAATTGTTCTTAAATCTGCACTTTACATGAGAGAGAGAGAGAGAGAGAGAAAGTAGGACATCATTCTGTTGATTCTCACACTGTGGTCCATGTTTAATATATGAACAAACACAATGCTAAAAATTTTTTGCATTATTGATATATGGTCTTAGAATGAAAATGCTTTGAGTAGGAGCAGCTAAGGATAAGAACATAAATTTGAAAATAAAGTCTATACTAATCATAGGAATTAGACATACTTGAGGTGTGAACGTCTATATTAATGTTTCTTCACCAAATTTAAGGAATATTAGGATTGTGCCACTCTATATAGAAACCCAATATATTTTTTTTTTTTATCTCTTCATCTGCAGATACATAGGCTCAAAGAAACATTAATGTAGAGATCTAGGTAGGACCTTTGGGATGAAGAATGAGACAGTTTTCAAGCCATTTGTGAAAGTCAAGATGAAAATAGTGAAAAATTGATTAAATAGAGGTACAATTATTATCACAGCTTGGGGACTATTGAACTTCAATTTTAGTATATTCCAAATGAATAATGTTGGTATTACTGTTTCGTAACTTTTCTAAACTTCTAATAGTTTGCTCTTAACTGTTCCAAATGGCCTCTCAGAGGATCTCCCTGCCCCCTTCTCTGCTAATCCTCACTGAAAATCTATAATTGACTGGAAAGCTTTATTGATTGTTGGAATTACATTGTTCTGCTACAGTTTGTTGCAGTTATACAAGCTATTTTGTCTGCTGGAAAACAGCTTCAAGAACTTAATATGGGGGAGGAGAACAATGATATGTTGCATTCCAATCTGTTAAAGAAGTTGGTTTTGACTGCTTCCTCTGCCAGTGTTATTGGTAGTGCAGCAAAAATGTTGTCATTTATAAACAAAGAATCTGCTGATGAGGGAGACATTACAAACTTGATTATTGCATCTGATGGACAATTTCCTGAGGTCTGTGCTCCTTTGCACAAAAGGTTTCATCTCAAAATTTGCTTCTTTTTGGTCTTTGTGTTGTATTCTGTTTCTTTATCCTGAACCATGTAGGTTTTATTACCATAAATAGGTCATTCAAGCCCGGAAGGCCTTTCAGATGGCTGTGGAACAATTAGATTCTTTGATTGGCTTGTACCGCAAACAGCTTGGCTTGCGCAATTTGGAATTCCTGAGTGTTTCTGGAATAACTCATTTGATAGAGGTAATCATTTTGATTCTTGAAAATCCTAATTATGGCTGATTTTATTAACATTGATGCTGGTTACACCTTTATAGAATATTCTAATTCTTGTAAGTTTATAGTCCATTTTTCTGGTTGTTTTTGGCATTTCATTTGATCAGAAACCTTTGTTCATGTTGAATGCATTTAGGTGATAGATGTAGAAAAATTAACTTTTCACTAATACTAGGTGATGTTATATAATTTTTTACTGATTGGTTCAGCTTTGGGCCCTTACCTTTCTAACTTGGTATTGGATGTGCTTACTGAACATATCCAAGGAGTAGCACCACGATGTATTCTTTTTGCTGATGATATCGTCCTTGTTGGAGATTCCAAAGAAGAAGTAAACGAAAAATTAGAGAGGTGAGACAAGCTTTAAAGACATACGGGTTACGTATAAGTCGTAGCAAAATGGAATATATGGAATGTAACAATGAAAGGGACACTAATTCTAGGGCACAGGTGAAGCTTGGAGATCATTTTATACAAAAATTCATAAGTTTTAAGTATTTGGGAACAATAATACAAAATAATGGAGAAATAGAGGATGTCATAAACCATAAGGTTTAAGCAGGGTGGATGAAATGGAGAAAGGTTTCAATATGATAGAAAAATACTACTTAAACTTAAGGAAAAATTTTATTGTACAACTATAAGACCTATATTGTTATATGGTATTGAATGTTGGGCGACAAAATGTCAACATGAGCAAAAATTCAACGTTGCAGAAATGAGAATGTTGTGTTGGATGAATGGTCACACTAGAAAGGATAGGATTAGGAATGAGTGCTATAGAGAGAAAGTTGTGATAGCACCTATCATAGAAAAGTTAGTAGAAATGCATCTTAGATGGTTTCGTCATGTACAGAGGAGACCTTTAGAGGTTGTACAAAGAGTTGACCGGATGGAAGATAGTTCAATAATTAGAGGTAGGGAAAGATCAAAGAAAACAATAGGAGAAGCTATTAGGATGGACTTAACTATTAATAACCTAATTATAAAAATGAGCAAAGATGGAACACGTTAGCGTCGCTTGATTCATATAGCTGACCTCACTTAGTGGAAAAAAGCTTGGTTTGTTATTGTTGTTTCAATTTGTTCTGTTCGCATTTATAAACCTAAGGCATAGCTAGATTTCTCTTGTTGGTCAAATTGTGTAACATATTTCCTTTTCATTGTTCTCTTTTATTTCCGTAGGTGCCTCCCTTTCCTCTGCACCTCTCCCTAGATTAGGAGGAACTGTACATTTTGTTGACCTGTTGCTGATATCTGTATCTCTTTTGGTTCTTGATTACATGGAATATGGTCTATGACTAATTATGAGCTAACTTTTTGTAAGTCTCAATTATTTTTCTTTCTTATTTCCAAAATTTCAAATATTAATCCCAATTAGCTATGTTTTGTTATTGGTCAGGCATTCTGACTTGACTAATTAGTTTAAAATTATTATATGCTTCCATAAGTTTGATGCTTGGCTGTGAATAAATTATAATTGCCATGATTTGGCTTGGCTACAGTTATCCACAGATGTAAAGGTACCTCTAAATTGGGTTAAGGTAAATAGTACAAAGAAAACAATTCGGTATCACCCTCCTGAAGTGTTGACAGCATTGGACAAGTTATCACTAGTAAAAGAGGAGCTCACCATTGCTTGCCGAGCTGCTTGGGATAGCTTGCTGAGAGACTTTGGTAAAAATTGTGCTGAGTTCCAAGCTTGTGTTCAAGCACTAGCTGCTTTAGATTGTCTACATTCTCTTGCCATTCTTTCAAGAAATAAGGTTTGCTCTTGGAGAAGTTGTTAAGTACCTTCAAATATTTGTGCAGTATTTGTAGTATAATTTTCTGGACTTATCTGGTGGCAGGGCTATGTTCGACCAGTGTTTGTAGATGATGATGAACCTGTTCAGATACAAATTTGTTCTGGTCGACACCCGGTATGAATTTAATAGATTATGAATATATGTATACTAAATTCACATTATTATTACTTCAATCTATTTAAGTTGCAAACTCAGTTTTGTCATTGTGGTGTGTGTGCATTTATTTTACACATCAGAGATTTAGCTGAGGCATTCTAGTTTAATCTATCAAATTCTAATCTCATGAAAGTTGCAGTTGCTTAATGGGTCAAGGTACAATTGCATTATTCAGTCAAAATATGTCAACCTTTGCAAATTGTAATTTTATATTTGTTATCACCCTTCTATATTTCTGAGTATTGATTATCAAAGACAACTTTTTATCCTAAAGTAAGTATGTGTGATTGCCAGAGAATATGATAGATGTATGGGTTCTGTTGTGTATGGTGTGACTAATTTGATAATGGGGGTATGAGCAATTGAAGTCTGGGTATTAAGTATTAACTAGTATAATTGGATTTAAGCATAGATATGATTGGCAAGTTATTGGCATCTAAGAAATTATTTCAGAGCCAACATGGTATACGGATCTATGTATTGCTTCAGGGGTATTGCTAGTTTGCATCAGGTGGTCTTGATGATGAAGTTTGGATCTTTCTTTAGATTTTGATTGGAAGCAACTCTAATGGCCTAGTGTGTTGTGTTGGATGTATTGACTGTAGAGTAGTAATTATGTTGAATTAAAATTGGTACACTGGGTTGAATTGAGATACTATTAATTACACCAAAGTGTCTCAATTATGTCTAATAGTTTGGGGTTAACCATATTGGGAAACATTCCTGGCTGATAAAATTTTCTATCTATTTGATGAGAAAGCTATCAAAATAGCATTAAGTCCTTGGGTGAAAATTTATTAATAGGATAATTGAACCATTTACAATCTTTATTATTATTTTTTATTCAACTGACTCTCTCTTTTCAGCTCTTATAGGAATCCTCACTGGCAGTGGGTTTAGGATTAAAAGATTTCTGTTTGATAAATGCAGATGTATTTGAAATGACTTAAATACCTGTATGAGACATCCGTATAACCTTTATTTTGTATTAATTTTTTTATACTAGAATACTCTTCTCATTTTTGGTTTGCAGTTGAGTCTTTCAACTTTAACTTATAGTCAATTCTAGTTCTTAATTGCTGATTGGTAGTGGTTTGTTGCTGTGAGTTCTCATCAGGTTTTGGAGACTACCTTACAAGACAATTTTGTCCCAAATGATACATACATGCATGCGGACAGAGACCGCTGCCAGATTGTTACTGGACCCAATATGGGAGGAAAAAGTTGCTACATTCGTCAGGTTGCTCTGATTGCTATAATGGCTCAGGTAGAATCAATCATTTTGTCTGTTATATTTTTACATCGATTTGGTGTTATTAAGGCATCAAATGTATGCCTTGTTTTTCAGATAAGGTCTTGCATGTCTCATCATATGAATACGTATTGAGGTAGATGTAAATGATGTTTTTGTTCTTAACTTTAATTGTATCACAATCTATAGAGAAAATATCACTTGTAGATTTGCATTTGTTACCTACTAATGCTATGCAGTAAAGCATCTGCTTATTTACCATGTCATTATTAAGTAGGGAAATTATCCATTCTGGGGAAGGTGCTGCTATATTAAATATCTTGAAATAAATTCAGATTTTTTGTCAAGTAATCTTCTATTATTATCAACCTAAGTTGTTGAATAATTTCCAACTCCAAAGTTTTGGGAATGTTCATGTAAAGAGTTTTATACTGTTACTTTCTCAATTAGTCATATGAAGCTATTGCTACCTCAGTAAGACTAAAAATTTAATCTGCAAGTGAAACACTCTAAATATTAAATACTCTAATTATGTGGAACTTTCTTGTTTTTAAGATAACGTATTGGGTTTTATGGTGAACGGGATTAAATTTACTTTTGTTTGACAAAATGTATTCCCTGCGGCTGTTGCTTTATTGAAACGTGCCCTGATCTGTCTAGGTTGGTTCCTTTGTACCAGCATCATCAGCAAGACTACATGTCTTGGATGGGATCTACACCCGGATGGGTGCTTCTGATAGTATTCAGCAAGGGAGAAGCACCTTCCTAGAAGAACTAAGCGAGGCTTCACATATACTCCAAAGCTGCACTGGACAGTCACTGGTTATCATTGATGAGCTTGGGAGAGGCACAAGTACTCATGATGGTATGGCTATTGCTTATGCAACTTTGCATTATTTGCTGGAGCAGAAAAAAAGCATGGTCCTTTTTGTCACGCACTATCCTAAGATTGCCGACGTTATAACTGAATTCCCTGGCTCTGTAGCTGCTTACCATGTGTCATATCTGACATCACATGATAACACATGTAAGAACTCCGACACAGATCATGAAGATGTCACTTACCTATACAGACTTGTCCCTGGTGTTTCAGAGAAGAGTTTTGGATTTAAGGTGGCACGGCTTGCACAGGTAGACTCAATATATGTCTGTCTGTCTGTGTCTATGTATGTTGTTGTTGTTGTTGTTGTTATTAATTCTTTTCACTGGTGGTTGAGGAAGAGAATGCTTAAAGCCTTTTTTGAACGGAAGCTAGTGTTATATAGAGTTATAATATAATGAAGGTGGTTTAGCCTGAGATGCAATAAATGAGGGACTTATGTAGTGTAGCTAAATAAATAAGAAATAAAGATAAAGGTAAACTAATATTATTCTAAGAGTTTCAGTTGATAGGAAATACGGTATGGAACATGAAAGTAAATCCAAGGTGCTGCTGAGGTCTTGGCATCTGGTGTTTCTCTGCTGAGGTCTCTAATGATTGACGTGTTAAATTTACTTGAAAAATGATAACATCATGTTTTTCAGCTGCCTCCACGTTGCATTAGTCGAGCCGCTATTATGGCTTCCAGATTAGAAGCAGTAGTAAACAGTAGAATACAAGGTAGATCAGGAAGGGGTCTACTGTTGGATGCACTGATGATTAATCAAGAGCAAGAAGCACAACAGCGTATGCCTCAGCAGCATGATAGTTCATGTCAAGAATTTGGTAGCGCTTGCAAGGAAACTTTTTCAGACTTAAAAGCTGCATTAGACCATGATGACCTTGCAAAAAGCTTCCAGTTTTTGGAGCATGCTAAAAGCATTGCAAGGGAATTAATTAGCAGGTATTTACCTCTTCTCTGAAAAATATTTACAAATTGCTGTTCAAGCAGTATAGATATTGTTAACAATATATGTATCTTATTAGATACTTTCTTTCCACTTAATGAAATGGAGGAGGGGTTGCTTCGTGATGAGATCATCATTTTAGACATTTTGACCAAAATTTCACCTGTCAGATACTTTCGTTTTCTGCACTTAAGCTGATCCTTAGATTTTTTGTATCAGTTGCAAATGACCGCGCACCTGATTATTGGAGGATACTCTGGTGATTGTGATGGAGTGATCTGATGGAGTGATCTTAGGACTTGAAACAAAATTCCAACACAAGAAGTGATCTGATGGAGTTTCTTCTTGTGCTTTACTAAGATTTAAGGCAGCGTTCACAAGTACTCCAGTCCTGCGTATAATATTTTGCCTATAAAATTTTGTATTTTCATTTTGGCTTCTTCATTGTTGTCCCTTGGCTCTTTTCTATGTATTTAAGGTCATTTTGCCAGGTAACAAATTATATTGTCATACAATTGTAACGTATGTCTTAAATCTACGCCAACCAGAAACTGCGGTGCTTTTTTAAGCCATAAAGAACCACAAGACATACGTGACATCTTGATTTCCGTGCTTTTACATCATAACCTTAAAAAGGTTGAAGGAAGAAGATATGCATCATGACCTACTTGTTTCTTGTACAAAACGGAAACTGTAAGATAGTGATTTTTTCTCTATTGTTCCAATATTATCCGATGTCCCTGAAGGGACAGATGGTGATTTTCTAGAAATTGACACTTCTCACCTTTTTTTTGTTTGTTTTAAACCCTCTAAAAAAAGCCAAAATTACCTTTTAAAAGACACTTTTAAGCCATCTTAAATAATGCAGAAATCCCCTTTTTTTCAAATAAATCTATAGTCTTTCGCAGAACTAACAGCACATTAAATTGGCAATGGGATGAACTCTGGATCTATCAATAGGCTCTAACTGAGAATGACGTGAAATTGACTCTAAAACCACTTCTCTTTTTTTTGTTGGACAAACTCTTTCAAGTAACCTGAACTTAGCAAATAGACTGCGTATAGTATAAGTAAGTTTTTTTTTTTCTTCTGCAATAAGAACAGTTTTTATACATTATATTACAAAAGTTGCTGTTCAATGGATGTCATTTCTAATACTTGCCAAGAACAACCTCAGCTCCTTTGCTTTCCTCTCATGTTCAGGTGACGTGTCATTTTCTGAGTCACTCAGATTAATCACCTCAATATGTTGACCATTAGATCGCCGACATTTGGAAGAAGCATGGGATTGTTTAGTTGGCAAAGGGCTCACCAGATCAATGACCTCATCTTTTGACATGATGGAATCAGCCTTATGGTTTGATATGTTGCTGATATTCTGATTCAACCCAATCTGTTCTACACCATGTGATGAATGTAAGTCCTCGTTATTCGCTTCAGCTTTATCCATAACAGAAGTATCTTGAAATACCTGTTCTGATAAATCAGAGGAATTGTGATTGGCATGGCCTCCCATATTGATATCCAGCAACAAATTCTTCAGTTTCAGGTCAAGTTCAGCCACAGAAGATGCAGTTTCAGTTTTCTTTGGTCTTCTTTTTTGAACATTTTGTTTCTTGAGTTTTGCTTTTTTCTCCTCAAACTCTAAAATCTTCTCAGGACAGGCACTGTAGATCATAAATGATAAAACAATAATGATTAATGACCAGGAAGTCCATTATCTGAATCATAACAGTTTCAGAATATATTTAAGGTTAACCTATTTCCCTGCCTCAGCGCAAGAGGTTTAATTACCAAAGCATTAGTTTGCAAAGTTTTTCCCACCGCCTTTTTTTTTTTTTTTGGGGGGGGGGGGGGGGGGTGGTAATTACTTGGAAGAGTAAAATTAACTGGAATATGTTATATTCCTCTGTAGATCTCAATTAACTCTGCGAAGGCAGAATATAGACTTCCATACTAACCCAAGCTTTCAGAGAATGGATCTTCTTAAATGTGTTTTTTGTAAAGTGTTGAAGTGTGCTATTTTTACACATTAACCCACAGGTTGATGTGTAAACCAATGTTTTACATTACACAATAACACGCATGTAGGTTAATGTATAAAAACAACCTATTTGAAGTTAAATTTCTTAAACATATATTCAGAAAGTTGCATAGATAAATCAAACCATAGTCTAGCCAAAGTTGTATTCATAACTTGGAAACATAGGTCTGATATGGATCAAACACATTAAATTACCTTTCTATGAGATCTGCTGGTAGTATTGAAGTTTTAAGTCCATCCATTTCATTCCATGCCACCTCATAGCATTCCCTTCCTTGAACTTTTCTGCACTTGATGATTTCTAACACCGGACACTTCACAGGGATCTATAATAGAGTATATTGCAGCTGGTGTAAGTGGGGATAAGTAGGGTACAGATCCTAGCTCAGGAACAAGGTGTCAGAGAGATAGTACTCATGTTCACAAGTATAATACTAGAAACATAGAAACAGTATGGATGGAAAATTTACGAAGTTTATATAGATAAAAGATGGAATGTGATAAAAGGTGCTGTTGCTAATCAATCATCACCTAGTCTTTGTTGCATATAAAGCATAGGCAATCTGTTGCTTGTTGAAGTGGACAGCTTTAGTCAGTTTAATCAAGAAGGGGAAAAAAAGAGAGAGAAAAGGGGGGGGGGGGGGGAGGTGGTTGATTTAAAACAAGTGAACACTACCCATATGCTATGAATGACCAAGAAGTCATTTTATGAGTTTCATTACGATATAATGCTAAAAATTCAAAACCATCAGTATGGGCCTGGATACTGATGAAAGACTGATTAGTGGCAAGGGGTAGCACTAGCAGTACCTCATGTAAAGGAAGCTTCAATCCAACTTCTGATGAAGTTAAGCGGAGATTGGAAAATCGCCGTAAATCTCTTTCAGCAATCTTTGGAAGGATATATTCATCTACGACAAGAAACATCAATGAACTAATCACAAAATTACTTCAAGAATTACCATTGATTAGATTTTAAGATTTTAAACTTTCAAGAATTCAGGCTGAAAGAGAATTAGTATAAATTCTAAAATCTAGATTCCAATATGAGAACCAGCTATTCTTCCCTAACATCTTCACAAAAGTCTGAATAAATAAACCTGATCCAACAAGACAGGATGAAGAATACGCAAGCAGAAGCAGATGAAGAACCTGTCTTCTCTAGAGACCATTGAAAGAATTCAGCACATATCTGATGTAGTTTACTATGTTGAAACGGATATTGAGCAAGAACCCTACAGAAATAGTCAAATTTTCAGCTTCTGTAAACAATGCTGTACAAATAAGTATCCAGATCCAATTGTTCAGACTATACTAAACGTATTGTTTTACCCACAAATTCTACAATTGTATTAATATTTCAAATTAATGCATATCTATAACTGCTTCGGATGGACTTCATTTGAACTTCCATAGGTTCTGATTGGCATGTACATTGCAAGCCAATCAGTATCAAGACCCTTAGCAGATAGACTTAAATCCCCAACTCTCACAGTTCGAAACAGTATAGATCAACATTGTCATCTATGTGACATGTCTAATCCGTGAGTATAATTCAATTGGGTTTTCATAGATTCTGATTCATATGTATATGACAATTGTTATTGAGACCTTTAGCAGATGGACATCAATAGTTACTCAACCAAGTTTTAGGCCAAACCCCCATGGATAGTAATATAGCTAAGTTCTTTAGTTTTTGTGGCTTGTAATCTATCTTTATGAGCAGGAAAAAAAATACCATCACATTTTAATAAAGAAGAATGGCCAATTCTATGAGATAATCAACATTTTTGGTGATATTGGTGCGACTAGTTACTTGCTACATTTGTGTTTAATTAAACAAATTTAGGTCCTTGTTAACAAAATACAATCATAAAGGCAACTAATATTCTTAAGGTGGCTTGGTATGAAAATTTTTTAAAACCCTGTGTTGTTGAAACTAAAGCTGTTTCTCCATCCTTATATTTTCCTATGGTGCCCAAGCAGCATAGGTACAACAACAATGAGCAAATATTAACATTACCTCATCACAGTATCAGAATCTGCTTGGTGGCATTTTGGCTTCATATAAGCATTGATAACTTGCAAGAAGTGGTAATCTCTTTGTGAATTACTCTCACCTCCTACATGTACAAACGATAGAAACTAAGATATGACCATGACAAACTTCCATTTGACAAAAGAGAATTTTAGTAATGACAAGTCACCTTATTAAACACGCTCCTTCTCTAATGTTTAAAAATGACATATCAATGAATGAATCAAACCTATAACATGTTCATTGTTGTCACTTGATGTGACATAAATCCAAATACAAAAGACTGTGTCATTTTTTATCAACACATCAGTCATATAACAATTTAAAAAGCCTCCTCCACCAAAATCATATGACAAGATATATTGCAAACAGTTAATTGGTTTCAAATTCAATACAATTTAAAGTTTGCATCTAGTTCAAGAATGATTTTGAAATAAAACTAAATATCACTAAATGCATTGGCAGAAATCTTGAAGAAATCACATTTGTAGAACTTGCAGGTAATAGAATTAGAAGTAATATAAATGCTATACCGTGAATCAATTTCATATCATGGTCCAATATATTTTCTTTGTTATTGCTCTTGAAAACTTGCCCCAATCTCTTTGCACCTTTTGGTCTTTTCAGACATTCAAGTCCTTCAGAAGTAATTTTTTGAAGCACAAATTTGTCCCCAATTGATTTGATTATCTGACAAGCTGACTCCTACAACCATAATAAAATTATTGCAAAGTGATAAGCATCAAATAGCAGAGGGAGTATAGACAGAAAGGTACCATCTGAGATGTGACCATGAAGAATGACAGGATTCAAGACTTACCGGACCCATACCATAAACTCCTTGATTGTAGTCACTGCCAAGAAGTAAGGCGAGAGCAATCTGAAGATTACAAATCACATAGCCACTGATGTTTTTCCCAGAAAAAGAACCCAATCCCCTTGAATTGAAACATTTACAGAATTGGAACATTGACTTATCATATAAATCAGAATAATGAGATTCTTCCTAAGATGGAAACTCCATAAATTGTGGTACAAGACCATACAAAAGTTATAAAGTAGTTGGAAGAATAGAAGACTTAGAAACAAAAGAATAATCATAGGGTATATATGGATGCATGCACAATACTGGATTCAGCTTAAGTTTCTACAAGGAAAATCAATTCAAACAATGGAAGACTGAAGCTTCCATGCATTATAACACACTTCAAAAGAAACAATTGAACTTGAGCTTCTTGATGTACTAAACCACAGAAAATGGTGCCACAACAGGGTAAATTCTGTTTTTACCGACTTTGCAGTTAGGGTGCCCACAATGAGATATAGATCATCTCGTGTAAGAAAATAACACGACTATGTCATGTGAGAAAAGAAATAAACACAAAATAAGTTTACATCATATATTCATGATCTCCATTATGCAAATGGAGCACACCACTTCAACCATTTTGTGTATAATTTTCTCATCACATGACACTGCTATGTTAACCCTTCACATGAGAGGATCCAAATTTGCCCACGATGATATGAAATGGAAATTGACATTGGCTGCCCTTCCTAGACGTCACTTCTTTTTCACAGCCTTGACATGCACAAACCTAACTGAACTTAGAATTAAATAACATGGTGACTGAACAATAAAAGATTCTGTATATGTACCCAAAAAGAAAACATTAGGATCTGTAAGTATTTAAAAGGCAAGTGGAAATTTACCAATGAGTCCCTTCCAAATCCAAGTTCTCTTTCGATGTCTGCCATCTCATAACAAACAACATATCCACCATCTCCTAACTCATCAATAAACAGCTCCTTATAATTAGTTAGCATCAATGAAATTAATACAAGACAAATGCAGAAATAATCCAAAGCTGATTTACTCACCAAGGCAGATATCCCTGTACACTGTCCTTGCACCAAAAAGAAAGATATCTGAATCGGAACTGAAACATCCATCCTGAAAGTAATGAGTAATGACAGCTATCAATGAATGAATTATATGGTTTAGCCAAAGAATGATTTCTGAACGGAAAAAAGAAAATAATTTGCAGGTTTGTGATTATTCATACACATAATAATTCAGAGTTCAACAAAGCACACTGAGCTTCAGCTTCTTCAATCCTGATTAGCAAAACAGAGCATCAACCATATTACTTCATAATTGCAGTAACTTCTTTGCTTTTTTATTCTATAGCGAAGAATGCAGATTCTTTTCCAATTAACCTCCAGACAGAAAAAAAAAGTAGATAAACAGAACAGAGTTCCAAGAGATTATTAAAACCATCAGGTTTGGCATACAAAGAACTAAAGCAGCTTGTGATGCATTAATCTTTGACATTTATCATCTTTAAAACAAAATTGAACCTCAACATGGAACAAATATTACCCATTCAAACAAGGGATGCCGAGAGCCATCCCCAATATGTTAGCCTCTTTTATCATGCAAGAAAATTCAGATCCCATGTTCCTCCGTAATGAAGACACTTTCTGTAAGTTGCTTTCTTTTTGTGCTACCTGCACTACAAATAGAAAGTAAGAAAAAGCAATATGCGCAAAAGACTGAACATATATGAATTATGAAGTACATATGGGAGGGCTACTTACCTCTTTTCCAGAGTTTAAGCGCTGCCTATAAGTTGATAATTTAATAGCAGGAATTGATCCATCTACCAAACAACAAACATTACACAATGAGAAGGAATATCACTGAATACTAGAAAGGCAACAACAGATTGAAAGCATATGGGAAGACTGACCAGTAAAAGAGACACCATATTTAAGTAAACAAGAAGGAACACAGATATTGACTATAAATGTGATACCCTAGGCCTCATAATAAATTTGCATGAGACCCTGGAATTTCTCATCACTAAGATAAATTGGGCTAGTGTCAGACTGTGGGCCTAAGAAGTGTCAAGAGCTCATGCTACTAAATTCTAATAATTGTTGATAGAGGGAAAATCTTTGGAGAACTAATTTACATGTTTAAACACCAATTTAACATAAAAATCGTAAGTCTACAAGTTTGAGTAGATCCATTACCCAAGCCTCCAACATTCACCACTCCTCAATGTTGCACTAGACTTGCATAAAACCATAACTCATACTAGCGGCTTGGAATGCACTTTAGTGCATGGCAATTTTTTTAAAAATAATCAATTTTAAATATAATAAAAATAATAAAAAAAGAAGTGAGAAGTTAAATAGCTTCTCATTCTCCCATTAACATAACTTCCCCTCCCATAACTCCCCACTCCCTCATATCTCTATATATAATATGGTTTGGCAAAACCAAAGAGTTGAAACACTCAAAACCATTACAATATAGATATTTTGCTCTATAATCAATGCGTGGCTACCTATATACTGGGTAATGTCAAACATCACCTTTTGTTAAAGATTTCAGGCTTGGTGTAATTGTTGCTCATATCAAGAGTTGCATTTAGGTTAATTGTTTTACTATTCCATTAACCAACAAAGCATCACAATCCATCAAAGGTAGCATCCCTCATTTTACCATCATCAGTTGCCCAAATCACTACTCAGTTTAACCAGGACCACTATTTAAATTGGAAATCTCTCATTAGTTAGCCTACCCAACATATGAAAGATATCCAATTAACTAACATAAATTAAACCACTTAGCTATAAGAAAGCCAAGCAGGGGTATTACTACTGCACTCCACCAATGATCCTGACTTTAAAATAAGTTTCCAAGCCAAATGGTATTTTATCCATACCTCTAGCATTCCTGCCTATAACTTATATAGCCAAACTACCAGCTCTAATGCCAATTAAGTGGGACAACTGGCAAAAATATTTGTAAGAATACTTGATATACTTGTTTGCATAACACTTAAACCAGAAGTTTAGAATGCTAGATGTTGGCACTCAACAATACCATAAACCTAAATACTGATTTTGCCAGATTTCTCACTATTGAACTACACTTCTCTCTCTCGTGATATGAAAAGCTCACAGGTAAGACTGATGGGGGCAAACAAATTACTATGGATGCTCAAACTTCGGAATTTTCATCATAGATTTTGCAGCATAGCCCCTTTGTTTCTGAAGGCCAAACATTTTTTTTTCTTTTTAGAAAAAAAGGTCCCACTTGGATGCAGAATTTAACCATGTATAAATACATTCTATCAGAAGAGATTTTCTATTTCAGTTTTCTTTGACTATTAAGATAGAAAAAAACTTAGGGTGCAGTTTTCATATCTTTACTATTAGACTCTCCAACAAAAAAATTGACATATAGATATTTTTTACTACTTAACATTCTATAATTGAACCTTGGTAAAAAAATTTCTCCTGCTGTTTTATTTTGACTGAAGAACTCAATAACAAAGATTAGAGAAACTATATCTAATTCTCTAGTCCACTATAATAACGGTTAAAAAATGAACTTGACACCATTATTTACTAAAATTGAAAACTTATGGACATTTTTCCAAGCTACAACTTAACTGTAACAAAAAGTAACTTAAAGATCATAGAACAGCATAGTAAAAAGCAAAAGAACACACCTGTAACGAAAATTAGACTGCAATTCAAAGCAATGAGTGCTCTAAGACGGTGAAAGAGACCTCTGAGGTAGACTTTCTCCTTCAAACAAGAGTGTGATTTGCTTACATTCTGAAGCTTCACCATCCAGCAAGAGAGATCTATGCATATCCTCTTGTTCCTAGACTCAAATTCCAACACAAACCCATAATTCGTTTTCGATTTAGAAAAAAAAAAACATGGGAGAGAACAGAATTTGATTTGTTGCTAAGAAAGCAAGCGAATTACTTACTGAAGATGGTGAAGTGGAATTGTTTTCTTGCAGGATTCGACGATATCCCACAAATGTTTCACACCCATGAGAGCACGAGAGTTTGTGAGAGTAAGGCAGACGTTGTAAGACTTCTATTAAGAGAAAGAACCGAAGGACCGAAGGTGGAAGGGTTCGAAGTTGCAGATTTCGAATTCGAAACCAGACTCTCCCTCGCGCTCGCAGGTCGCAGGCGAGCAGCTGCAAGCGACGCCGTTTGTCTGTTACAAAAAACTGGGGACGTTGTCTTTTCTTTAATAAATGTTTTAAAGGCTTAATTTTAATTTTAGTCCCTCTAATTTTATAAAAAGAATTTAATTTACTGCCTTGGTTTAGAAATAAATAAAGTAAAAAATTAATTTTAATTCCTTAATTTTGATTCAAATTTTATTTTTATCTTATAAGTTTAATTAATTTTATTTTAAATTTTTTAAATTAAATATTTTTTTAGTTCTTAAAATCGTTAATTTATTTTTAAAAAAATTTGAGTTTGAACTAATTTTAAATCTCTATTCCATGTTATTATCAAAATTATCATTCTATTAATATTATATATATAATAAATTTATAAATAGCGTCATATTTAAATTTATGTTTAATGAATACTTAATTTAAAATTTAGAGTTTAAATTTAAAGATTTGTTAACTTTTTTTACATATAAGATTAATAAACTAATAATATTATATAGAAATATTAAAATTATTTTTAACTTTTAACTCAACATTTATGTTAAGTATATTAATAAATCTAGGGATTAAGAAAAGTTTAATTAATTTTTTAAAGTTAAATGTCTAAAGTAAAATCAATTAAACTTAAATAATAAAAATAAAATTTGAATCAAAGTTTGGAGATTTTTACTAATTAACAATGTTAGCCTACTATTTTAAAAAATAATTTAAATTTGTCCTTCTATTATATAATTAATTTAAATTTTGGTATCAAAATTAACAATATGGTGACTAATATTTATACATCTAGAATTGTTAACTCAGTTTTAATATTTAAATTTGACTTATTTTAGAAAATATGATTAAAATAGTGGTTATTCTAGAAAAATGAAATTGAAACTTCTCTGTAGAATTGAGATGAGGATTGTATTCATATTGCATATGATCAATTGTCATCAGTGTCCCATAGAAAATGGAGAGCAACTATATTACAAGCAATGATTGATTCATTAATCCAAACGAAGGGTTTCTCCCAAGTGCCATTGGAAATAAGGAAAGCATTTAAAATAAGTTTGATGGCATGTTTGAACCAACTTATGATAAGCTAATGTCCTCTGTTGAGGTTATCAAGCATAATCCTTTTCATCAAACTTTTTTTTTTTTTGGAGAAAATTGATTTAAACTTATTTGGTTATAAGTCCTAATGTGTTTCTTTGTTTGTTGTGTCACTAATAGCAATATTTGTATTGCCTTGGTATTTTTCCTTCCATCTTAAGTTTATTATAGCAGTCCAAATATTATGAAGAAGGCATGACATGGTGATTGTAAGATATTGTGAAAAAAAAAAAGTAGATGGTGTGTGAAAAGAGAGAGAAAGGAAGAAAAAAAATGAGTAAAAAATTGTAATAGGGTAGAAGCAGATAAGAATAATAAATGTTATATATTTTTTCAATTTTTTTTGGAAGAAGTATGAGTAGTGTATTGATTTTTTTATATAATTTAAAATATATAAAATTATTATTTTATTATTATTTAATAAAATTATTTATTCGTAATAAAAAATTAATGTGCATGTATGTGTGTGTATATATATATAAAAGTTAATCACAATCTGTAATTTAATTATAATTAAATTATTAAATCATGAACTAGATACTTTATTAATTTAATAATTGACTCTTTTACATTATTTAGATTTTTTTTTTTTTGGTGATTAACACAATCTATCAAGTCATTCTAAGATTGATGGATTCTTAAAGATTTCCACCTTTGTGTTAGATCTAAACCAAACCTTTAATTGAAATCAAAAGCTTTTTTTTAAAACAAAAGTGACTTCTATGTTAAGTATAATTTATCATTTTTTGAAAGAAAAAAAAATAATTGACCTCATTCAACTAATAACTCAATTCTTTAATGTCAAAAATTCATGTAATTTACAAAGTTTGTCTATTTTTTTTAATTGAAACTATCAATATTTAAAATTTTATTATATTTTTATTAATTTAGTTTGAGTTAACAAAAAACTTATAATAAATATAAAGTTTTCTTAATAATTTCTTTTTATACATAAAATTCAAATTCTAAGACTTTATTTAAAAAAATAAATACTTATTAGTTTAACTAATCACCTATTACTAAAGTTTGACCAAATTTAACACATACTCATAAGTATATTTGCAAATTTTAAAAAAAATTGAATTCCTATAATTTCAATTTTTTATCTTTTGAAAGATTATAACCACAAAGAGTATGTCATTTATCAACTTCTATGATCATTCACGATTTGGGAGTCCTAGAATAGTATTTGCTATTTAAAATATTAAGAGAATTTAAGAGTGAAGATTGAAGGGAGAGCATGAGCCTTCAAATTACTTATAATATTGATTTTGAAAGAATTTTAGATAGTAAATTGGGTAAAATACTCTCCTGTTTTTTAAGAAATGTTCACATCTCTCTATTTCAAAAAATTAGTCTCTTCTAAAATTAAACAAAAGATATGTTATGATTACTTTTTTTTTTTGCAATGAATAAATACGTTATAATTATATTTATTTTAATAAAAAACTTGTATATATATTTGAAAAATACACAAAAAATGAAATTTATAAAATTATAAAATAATGTGATAAAAATAATTATTAAAAATTTCTCAAAATAAAATTTTAAGATTAAACAATCAAAATAATCATTAATAATATTTGATCTTAACAATCACAACATGTAATATATATTAATAAATATAAATATAAATATTATCATAAATTTGATAAAAATTTGGTTTTAAAACGAAAATTTTATATTATCAAAATAACCGAAGAACATTTCAATTTATAAATCTCAACAATAATTTATCTTAATAAAATAATTTATGCTTAAATACCCTTTTGGTCCTCCTAATTTAATATACGCTGTAGTTTGGTCCTCTTAGTTTAGAAATAGACAATTTAATCTTCTTATTTTATAAAATTATTTAATTTTATCCTTTTATCATATAATTAATTTAAAATTTAATACCAAATTCGACAATTTTTTATTTGATTAGTTATTTATTTACAAAAAATTATTAATTTACCCATGAATTTAACATCTAATTCAATCAATTATTAGATTTCATATCAAATTTTAGATAAAAATGACAAGATTATATCATTTTACAAAATAAGATCAAATTGTTTATTTTTACATTTTGGGGACCAATTTAAAACTTTTATAAAATTAGAAGACCAAAAGTATATTTAAACCAATGGTTTATCTCTCTTTTTTAATAATTTAATTTTTAAAAAATGGTAACGTGTTGAAAAATACACTTGATTTATCACATCATTAAGAGATAACGAAGAGTTAATAAAATTTGATAGTAATGATCGAAAATATAGAGACTAAATTATATTAATTATAAATATTGGACTGGTTTGAATGCTATGTAATTAAAAGTTAATATATATTTTTTATAATAAATGAGAGATATAAATAAAAGAAATTTAATCTCTAATCTATTCAAAATAAATATTTAATCTATTCAAAATGAATATTTAATTCAGTCAAAATAAATATTTAATTAATTCAAAATAAATATTTATTTCATTTAAAATGAACTTTCTTTATTATAGGTTTTTTTTTCTTTCTTTCTATTTTTTTTACTATAAAAAATTACTACATATAACAAATATAAAAAAATCCAAAATGGTTGTGCCCAAAGCCCTTGTCCTCCTTTATAACAAAATTAAATTAAATTAAATAAGACTTATGTGTAATTTTAAAAATGTTATTAAATTTTTAATAAAAACTTAAAATGAATATTTTTTATACCTAACACTTGAATTCTTTTGTTAAATACGCGTGTAAGGAATTTTAATATATAAATACTAATAAATAACAAAAGAAATTTTAATATATAAATATTAATCAATAATAAGAAAATATAACTTTTTATTATTAAAAAAATAAAATTATTATTATTATTTACTAATTCGTAAATAAGTAATAATATAAAAACAATAACATCATTCACAATTTAACATTTATAATAAAATAATCATATTGGTTTTTTTAAATCTAATTCAAACAATAAGAAAATCAACACGTTAAGTCAAATTTTATATCTATACTATAGTGTCTTGGTCTTCAAATAAAAATAGTAATAAATTAATACATAAAATGGTGCATTTTAACATTTCCAATGCAGTTGACAAAACTCGCACTCGAATTGCGGACGTAACACCAAATAGAGCAGGCGTTTCTATTCAAAGGAAGCCAGAAAGGCAGAAACTGAGGAACCGTTTTGTTTTGTTTTGTTGGGCAGCGGTCAACTTCATGGTTCGAAGCAAAACTCGCTACCCTTTGCCCAAAAACGCCAACAAAACAGCATACACAGCCATTGATTTGAGTGAGTGAGTGAGTTTCAAAAGCAAAACGTAAGGTTGTTTCCGTAATTCCATATCGCCCCTTGGAATCCGCATCCTTTCCTTCCTCCTCCTCCGTGTCCGTTTTGGGAAATACGATCGACGAATCCAAGCCTTTTCCTATTCCTTCTCAACTGCCTCACTCCACTATCACACCCCTCAACCACAAATGCTGACGCCTTCTCTCTGAAGGTTTGTCTCTGATTACGCCTCTGCTTGCTTGCATCTTGCTTTTATGTGTGGAATTGGATCCGGGGTATTAGATCTTTGTTCGAAATGACGAACCCTTAATTGTTTCGGCTTCAAAGTTTTTTTTTTTTTTCATTGTTTGCCCACTTATTTGATTTCTAGGGTTGAGAGAACTTGGTTGATCAGGATACTGGGTTCGTTATGATTGGGCACTTTCAAGATCTTATGCTACGGGATTACAATTTTGTTTGCGAGACTTATTTAATTAGGACGGTGCCACGGAAATTGTTCATTAGGGGTTCTCTGCCTTTTGCTAATCTGGTTGATTCTTCGTCCTTTCTTACTTGCTTGATATTCAATCTTCACTTGTTATTATCGAAGTTTGATATTTCCTCTGTTGGGTTTGTCCCATGAAACATGTCAGCCTGGCTGAGTATCTCCTCTTTGGTTTGTCTATCTTTTCTACCTCTCATTCCTTGAAGTTTACTGCTTCAGTTATGAAGTCCCCTCTGATTTTGATTTGTGGATAAGTAGGTCATAGGTACAATCTTAATATTTGGGCTGAAAAATAGAGATTCGACTAGACATAATTTATTGATTATCTCGTTCTCGTTAAGTCCAGTAGTATCCAGA
Organism: Senna siamea; assembly: GCA_031216115.1. NCBI lineage: Eukaryota > Viridiplantae > Streptophyta > Magnoliopsida > Fabales > Fabaceae > Senna > Senna siamea. The sequence goes on along the minus strand of CM062354.1, from coordinate 29,654,185 downwards.
GGCAGGTAGTATCACTTTCATTTAGGAGTCTACTTGATGTTGTTTACCTATTTATAACTAGTAAACCAATCAATTGTTAGACCAGCCTTCAGGAAGTTTAGTTTTCAATTATAAGTTTCTGTTGCTTTCTCTTAGGAAAATTTAGAGAATTTTATAACCTTCTGCCTTGATTAACACCAAGGCTAACCAAAACTGGGGGACCATGTTATTCTCACTTTGTTCATGGTACTTGAAGTTCTTGCCACCCAGAATTCTTGGTTTTAGGATTCGAGAAGTCAAGTGTTGGAAGACAAGTTGTGCACCAGTTTTCAATCAGGAACATTCTTCTTGCAGGCGTTAGGATCTTTGTTGAGTCTGTCAATCAGAATTTGTTTTGTTCGCTGTGGCTATTAAGTTGGCTAAGAGAAGAGTATTGCTAGGATTTTCAGAAGAACATTTCTGTAAGTTTTTTAGTGTTTTATTGTGAAGGAATAAGTGGTTTGCTTTTACTTCTAAATCTAATAGTAAAAAGTGGTTCACGAAACACACCATACTTTTTTCTGTCATAAGTTTGTAATTTTTTCTTTCTAAAACCTAAAAAATTGCATTGAGAGTTATCTTTATACTGTCTTTGTATCTAATTTTTGAAGGAGAAAAGATTCAGTAAAACATATAGTTTGCATAGAATGTTTAAGGAAAAAGGTACTGCTGTTGTAGTTTTTCAATTTAATGGTTGAAAATTTTCATTGTCTTTACATTTCGTTTCTGCAGGTGTCTTGATGCACAGAACTTCATTAAGAATTTTGGAAACCTTGTATAATGGAAGACAGTTACTCTACTATACGGAGATGGGAGGACCTGGACATAGACATTTTGGTGAAGATTTTCCAGTTGCTTGACATCTCTCAGTTAACTTCTGGTATTGCTCATGTTTGTAGTGCATGGCGGATGGCTTGCTGTGATCCACTTCTTTGGAAGACTCTTGATTTGTCAATGCTAAAATCCAATTTCATCAAGATTCCATTGGAGCCGTTTGTCTATGTTGATGGACGATCTGATACAACATTGACTCGATTGTTGAAGATTTCTTTGAGTCTAAGCAGGGAAAACATAATGACATTGATCTTTCATTTCAACTTGTACATAAGTGATGAACAGTTGACATACACTGCTGAAAGGTAATTTCAACTTTCAGAAATAGTGGTAGATGTAAGGAATGAATCTTTCTAGTATTCTCTTGGTTTTTGATATGTTGCTCATCTTTCTTATTTGGTAACGGCATTGCTTGATTAATACTGATTTGAAGGAATTAACTTCAAATTTTTTCAAAGTATACTCTTAATATTGTTTTTCTTATTATTTCTTTCTTTATGCTTATAATGATTGTCTCCGTTATAAATTAACAAGTGCTGGGAATCCAAAGTTTAAATAAGCGTCCATTTAGAAGTGGCTATAGATGCTTGGATTGGTTTTTCATTAAAATTCTTTCTTTCATCTTTTCATACAGTGCTGGAAGATATCAGAAAGTAATTGAGCATAACAAAGTTGCTATAAGCATTAGCTTTTTTTTTTTTTTTAAATTCAAACTAATCTTATTTACAATACTATATGTCCATCCCATGTTTCCATTTTTTAGTTTTTATAGGAGGATTCATTATCTCTCACTTTTCTTCTGTTAATAAAAGATGGATGTATTGTGGGTTACTCCAACTCCTTCAAAATGGAAACTGTGTATGTGGTTGCTTAGTTCTTGATTATCTTCCATCATCCTTGTTGCAGGTGCCCCAAACTCAGACGACTCGTTTTGCCAGCATGGAACAGAATTAAGAAAACTGGAATGTGCAAGGCCATCCGTGGCTGGAAGGATCTGGAGTCCTTAACAATGCCTAGCATAGCACATCCATCATACCTTCTGGAGGAAATTGCAACAAATTGCAAGAACTTCAGTGAACTCAAGATCATGGGGCCCTGTGATATTAACTTTGCTTCATCCCTTGCTATGTTTCTTCCAAAATTAAGAGTGTTGAGCCTTCGATGTTCCACCCTGTTTAAGGATGCTCTCATTCTGATCTTAGATAATTTGCAACATCTGGAAGTGCTCAATATATCGCATTGCATTCTGATGGAAACCCTTCCAGCTCCTCAACATAAAAGAATGGTTAGAGAAATAGATCAGTCTATTCGTCAGAAAGCTTCTCGTTTACGTGAATTTTTCATATGCATGCAAGACTCGTGCATCATGTGCCAGCGGACAAGAACTGATGAAGGGCTGGTTAGGTGGTACAAGTATGAGGAAGGTCTCTGGAAAACAGATGAGATTAGGTCCCTCTCACTCTGAGGAAACACAAAGTGGTATATTAGTGAATTTAGCTGTTGCTGTGCATGTTACCTTTTCTCTTGTTCTTTGACTTGTGCTACCCTAAAGAAGTGCATCCAAATAAAGGTTGTTGGATTATAACAATTGAAATGTGTTGTTCTGCCCCTATGAATAAGGGGATGTTATTGGGCCAAAAAAAAAAAAACAATAATAATAAGGGGATGTTAAATTTTGAAATTGTACATAGTTAGTTTTGTTGTATGCTTTAAATGTAATTCAAATCTTGACAACTTGAAGAATTTTTAGCTTGTTGTACCTACTGCCGCCTCCCACAATATTTAGTTTTTTTTCTAGGTTATGTAGAGATGTTTTTGGCCTTCTTCAGTCTGAAAATTTCACAAAAGCAGGGAAGAATGGATTAGGCAATAATAATATAACATGTCCAAAAACTTTTAAAGGCAATTTCAATATCCACCACAAGAAATATACAAAAAGAGGAGAAATGGTCTGGGAAAAGGAAAATGTTGTATATAGCACGTGTCAATGAAGCAATTTTCTACCAAGAAAGAATAAGAAAACATAGAGCATAAATCAAGTATTAAAACCATTAAAAAATATATAGTAATATCTCACTCAGAATTTGCTTAAACATTTTCATCGATCGAGTGTCTTACCTTTCACATTCGAGCAAATATGTTTTTTTTTTTTTTTTTCAAAGATTTGGTGCAAAATTGAGGTTTTATTTTTTCGGTGGACATGTTAGGATTGGGGACGAATGGGAACTTGCTATATCAATTAAGGGGAAGTCTGACATGGCATTTGAGTTAATATCATTAAGAGGAAATTAGACAAGATGACCTATTTTTTGGAGTGTGAAGGTTGAAGAACTTAGGCACTGTTTGACAACAGTTCTTGTTGTGTTTTTAAAAATTGTAGTGAAAACTGTTTCTGAAAACAAGTTTTGAAAGAACAAAAATGAAAAAAATAAACTTGTTTGATTAATTTGTTTTAAAAACAACTTTGGAAATAGAAGAATAAAAAACTGTGTTTGATAAAACTATATTGCAAACAAGTTCAGGAAAGTTCAATTGAATATTCACAATTGATTTATTCATCATGCCTGGAAAGTCAGCTAATTAATTTTGCTCTGCATTACATTTTGCTCATTGTAATCAACTGTTAAAGAAGCACTAAAATATTGTATTTCATCATCATCATGATCAGAGAAGTTAAACAAAGACCCATCAAATTAAAAATATCTATTATCGACCCATGAAGTATGAATTCTTCCCCTTCATTACCACTTGGAGATAAGCAGAAAAAAGGGCAAAGAATTACAGAAGCAGAAAAACTACAGTAGCGAAATATGGAATGATTGATTGAAAGTTGCAAAAATTATATACTTGCCATTAATGAAAGCTGTTCCCTCAAAGTTGTTCTCCGCCTTTTTCTCAAACCCAGAAAACAAAGCTCAGAACAACTTTTCTTTGTTCTGGTTTTTTTAGTTGTAAAAACATCAAACTGTTTTTTAGTTTTTAAGAACAATTACTAAAAACAAAGTACCAAACAGATTTTTTGATTCTTTTTTTTTAATAGAAAACAGATTTTAAAATCTGTTATCAAACCAGGCTGATTTTGAAAGTTTAAGTAACTAATTGCAAGTGACTCAAAATTCACAGGGATATTTTGCATTTTGCCAATATTTTTATATTCCAAATATGATAAAATGCTACGACACTTTCTATTTCAGAGTTATGTACTGAATAAAGCAATCCAAAGTGCCTTTTTTCTGGTAGAAAAAAGAGGAAACAAAAAAGAAAAAGAAACTAGACTCTACAGAAAACTGGGGAGGACATATCTGCACATTGATTAGCTTCGCAAAAACTGGCAAATTCTGAAGTCAGTCTTATTCCCAAGAATGTTTCTGATATCTTTAATTAAAGCAATCATTGATTGGCATTCAGCTCAATGGCTATTGACAGACCTTGAAGAATTGCTGTAAGCTCTGCATGCATGTCAGCATGTTTGTGGTGAAGCCAATAGAACCACTAAAACCAGTAATCCAAGCTGCATTTTCATCCCGAAACAGCCCTCCAATACCGGCTTGACCTCGATTGCCTCTTGAGCTACTGTCAGTATTCACTTAATCCTACCCGCTACAGGTTTATCCCACCTCACCATTCTAGGCGTCCTTTCTTTGGCAGTATCCTGCATAGAAAAACCAGAGCAGCATAAGTCAATGCTCAGCATCTCTTTACTTAAAGATGAGTTTGTTCCTTTGTTTCTGACAGCACCAAGAGATGCAAAGAAACTTAATATCCCTTCCCTTTTACCCTTAGACTGAGCCTTGTCGAAATGGGCATAGTTATGGAACCAGTCACACAAATTGTTATTGAAGAAATCTTTATCTGAAGTGAAGCCAAAACATGCCCAAACGTCTTTGGAGAATTGGCAATCATGAATGCAGTGGAGGAATGTCTCAGCTTCCGTTTTGCAGCGAGGGCATATATCAGTGTTTCCCATGATGCGTCATTTGCATCAGAGCTTGTTCAGTGGAAAAGCTTAATCTGATATTTTCTGGGCTGCGGAGTTGCCAAACGCATTTCCAATGCTTAGTGTCATGAATATCCAAACTAACACACATGTTTTGGATGTTAAGAGGAACATTAGTAATAATGTGATCAGCAAGCTTCTTGTTCCCAGCACAAACATCAGACCAAAGGTGCACGTCTACCCCACTACCAATCTTATAAGTAGTCCCATCCTTGAGCTTGGACGAAGCTTTGACAATGCTTCTCCAAACATAGGACTCAGAATTAGTTTTCTGGTAGTGAAATATATTATTCTCTTGAAGATATTATCCAAAGTGATTTTTTTTGTCAAAACTACCAATATTCAGAAGTCGACTGAACTCTAACTAATTTAACTTGAACTCATAACAGGAGTAGAATTCTCCCAAAGGAGATTTTTTTATACAAAAGACTCAAATCAAAACTTTGTTTAAGGTGCAGCAAAACCTCAATTAGTCTAATGGAAAATGACAAAAGTTTGCTGCATTGCAAATCTTGTTAACTTCGGTAGACTCTATAATTACCTCCTGCGAATATAAATTGAAGATAACAAATGAAGACACCTCATTAAATCCTGACCATATCAATAGTTAGCAATTAGATGATTCTGACCATCTTTCTGCTTCTGGTTGCTTAAGTTAAAACCTATAGTTTGACAAAATAGACACCCATTTTATTCTTAGACAGGAGTCTAGGAATTCAAGTTACTTTTTGCCTTTGCTTTCTCAAAACTATCCATTCATGACATAGCTTTGGTTCCCACCCCCCCCCCCCCAACCCCCCTCTCCCCATATTTCAATAGTAATATATATATATATATATATATATTCCACAAAGGATATTGGAAAAAGAAAAGGAAAAAAAAAATACTATATACATTCTAAAAAGGAAATTTGCAGATTTGATCGCTACTGCAAATATAACCTAGACTTTGAAATGGCACCGTTTAGTCTTGCAGTCTATTTTACAACTTCTATTTTCATTTCCTCAAAATGGCAAGAAATCACCTCAAAGATCACTAAATAATCTAGTCAATATTAGGAGATCAGTTGGTGCAACCAATAAATGTACATATTTTATTTTTACTTATTTCCAAGTTGTTAAAAGAGCAAAATACAGGAAAGTGAAAATGACAGAATACGAGCATCATAATCCAAAGCTATAAAACATAGACACAATGATCTTCAAGTCGGTCGCTTGTCCAACATTGAGACAATTGATAACCCATCTTGACGAGATAATTAAAGTTTATCCAAATTATTTTTGTTGTACATTAATAACTTAAAAAATATAAAATAAAACTTTTTTTATTTTTCATATATATCTTTTTATTTGAGACAATTTTAATCGAGGCAGTGTTAAGTATTAAATGTGAGCACTTATTTCAACGAGAATTTAAACCTTGGTTTATCACGTTCTAAGAAGTCAATCCCTTCTATAAGACCTAATTAAAAAATAATATTGTAAAATACTTTGAATATAGTATAATAATGCTAATAGTGATTTTTTTAGAAGTATACTAAAAATAGTTTAGGGGGTTTAAGTGTTCTTGTTAACGTATGCGCTTCATAGAACCAAAGACAAGTAAGGATCAACACAAATGTGCAAATGAATGAATTTGATCTAGAATCTAACTTCTTATTCATCAAAAGTTGTACTAACAAACTCAATTTTCGATAACAAAAAAGCAAACCTCTATGAGCAGAACAATCAATTAACTGGTACCACAAGTGATCACAAGAAAAAAGTAGAAAAAGAGTCCAATCCTTCTCAATAATTCCCTCCTAAAATATAATAAAAAAGAATAGCGCATTGACAGCACACAGAATTATCATTTCATTCTTAATTTCAATTGGATCAATGAATTATAAAAGGGTTATAGTTTTGGATTATATTATCTAAGGGACACATAATTTTAGTTGCCATTCACATTAAGAAAACACCAAAAATTTATAAAGCATATTATGAATACATCACCCAGGAAAATGGATATATAATGTCAAGACTCAGAAAATTAACGAAAAGAAACTAAACAAAAATTAGAAAGAACAGAATTAAAGAAACATATATTGAGTCCAAGACCAAAACATCCTCAAAAACCAATCAATCCATGATGTAGTCCACATTCTCTCACACAGAATTTTGCGAACTGTTCATGGAAGCTCCTCACAAATTTATGTATAAATTGAATTGGAATCCTAGTGTCTTACCTTGTTCTATTTTTTAAAAAAGCCTCTATCTATCATTTCATGAAGAAACTTCTTGGCCTTATCATTCTCATCTCTTTCAAGAAGAACACCAAAAATTATTTCAAAAGTCACAAGATTTGGGAGGCAGCCATTCTCTTCCATTTTACAAAGTAGGGACAATGCTTCAACAAATAAGCCCTCTTGACAAAGCCTTTCGATCATAGAATTGTATGATTGCACATTTAGACAATAGCCTTTGATCAGAAGGTGCTGAAAATCTTTCGTGCAATACTTAGCCTGCCCCCTTTATACATACCATCAATAAGTATATTGTAAGTGTGTATAAGGGTTGAATTTCATGGTTACCAATTTGCTTAAACAAGGTGCTCATTGAGGTGTTTCCTTTTGCACAATGCATCTAACAAGATATTATAGGTAATTATATTAGGCAATTGACCTTTATCATGAAACTCATAAATAAAATCTTGGGCTTGTGAGATTCTCCCTGATTTGCACAAGCCGTCAATAAGAGAATTGTAAGTTACAGTATTTGGAACCAAATTTCTGCAACTCATTTCCTTAAAGATATCTATGGCTTCACCTACCATTTTACTCTTGTAGTATGCATTAATCAAGATACTATAACTGAAAACATCAGGTGCCAAACCACTCTGTATCATCTTATTGAATACTTCTCTTGACACATTAACATTATTCTTCAAACAATATCCATCCATTAAAGTACTGTAAGTAACAAAACGTTTGGTTTTCTATCAAACTTCATCATCAAGGCAAACACAGCTTGAGCCTCTGTAATCTTTCCTTCTTTGCAAAATACATCAATAAATATATTAAAGTTGAAACATTAGGGTTGATATGTTTCTGAAACATATCATTGAGCAATTCATAAGCTCCTTGCTATTAACCCATGCTGCAAAAACCATGTATTAAAGAGCTACAAGTGACAATATCAGGAGGAATCCTTCGTTCAATCATTTCAGAACACAAATCAAGCACCTCAGTTACGAGTCCATTTTTGCAGAGGCCATTAATGATTGTGCTATAAATAAATATATCAATCTTGATTCCTTGTCTCTCTATATGTTGCAGCAACTCAATACCAACTCTCGTTTTCCCTGTTTTACATAGCCCATTGATTAAGGTACCATAACTAACTCTATCTAATATAAAACTTTTTGCAATTAGGTCATCATGAAGGCTTAGTGCTTCTCCAACCATTTGATTGATACAAAGTCCTTCCATTAGTCTATTCAAAGTTATGTTATCAGGTTGATGAGACATCTTGAAAATCTTCCCCAATACAGAGAAAGAAAAATTAATCTGACCCACATGGCAATAAAAGTTGATCAAAATGTTCAAAAAAACCAAACATGGGGGTAATCCCCTTTGACTCTCCCAGTGAACAAAGGGAAATAGTAGTGGGATAATGTTTCATCTTTACAATGGCTCTTAAAATCTTGTTAAATTTAACAACGGAGTGGGAGGGGGGGGGGGGAGGCATTTGAAGCAAGCGATTGAAAGAAGCAACAACATCATGAATGTTACTACGATTTGCAGAATGGGAACGAACATACAAGTTGAGATTTAAGGCATAAGGGAAAGACAGAAGATATAAAGAAAGTATGGGGCAGTGACACCTTGTAGCTTTAGAAAACAACATCTCCATTGAAGATTCGAAAAAGAGATTGTCATTCGCTTCCTCTCATGCCTTCTGTTGCTTGACGCAGTACTCTCGGACAATGATGAGATTAGCCACCTGAAGCAGGAATTTACATATCCAGCAATACATCGAAGAAAAGTGAAAATTGTAGTTAGATCCTAATTGATTCCGATGAATTACTAATTTATTTTTTCTTATTTTTATATATACTTTAATATTTTATTAAAATTTATATTTTAAAAGATGCATATTTCAATATATCATGTTTTACGCCAATGATACTTTACTATTTAAATAAATAATCGTCAAATTTCTTTTAAACCATAATCTAAATTATTTTATGAATAAAATATAAAAAATTTCTTTGAATTTTAATCTATATACAAAAAAAAAATTTTATCTTTAGACTTTGACTAATAATCTCTTAAACTTTTATTTGAGTGCAAAAAAAAAATCAAATATTAACCCTCTCTTTATACATAAGATTAAAATAAAACATCAACGACGATAAAAATGTCATACAATCAAATTTTTTTCATTTAACAAAATTACCCATTGCCCTATAATCTAGGACTCAACCCCAAATGCCTTTGTGTGCTGAATTGTTTTCTTTCGAATCCATTTTGATTCATTTTCATGCTATTATTTTTTTGAGATTTGAAATCTTTGAGCTTTTCATTTATTATGGGCATATTGTTATACTACTTGTTTAATTTTATAAGTAAAGAAGATAATTATTTATGGGTTTAGGGTTCGAAAAATTAAGTTTTGATTCTAGTGTATTATTTTCCATAAATTTTTGTTCAAGGTCTTGTAATATATTTTGCACAATGCTGCACAAGTTCTCTCACTAAGTTGTCCATATTTGGAAAAGCATCTCCATTGACTTTGACGTGGACATATGTGAAAATTATCATTGTGTTATTTGGATATTTTGCCGACATGAACGATTTCTATTGTGAAAGGCAACTACAACAGACGCCAATAGGAATCGCAACAACATTCTCTAATCCGACGTCGCGTTCATCTTCTCTAATTGTTTGATGACAATAACAACGATTGCAGCAACTTTTGACATTGGGCTTCTTCGTTCAACGTTGATCTTTTTGTTGGACTTTGAACTCTAGAGTTGTTGCTTCAAGGATAAACATTTAAGAGGATTTTAGTTTTGGCCATCCATTCGAGTGAATGAGAGAGGAGAGGCTAAAGGGAATTTGAAAATTTAGCTTTGATGGTAATTTGCGTGAGAAAGGAAATGACATTTTTATCTTGTTGATGTGTCATTTTTTTTTTTTTGTGTAAATGGAAGGGTTGGCATTTGGTGTTTTTGGCACTCAAATAAAAGTTTAAGAGTTATAAGTCAAAGTCTAATTAGAGAGTTTTTTGTATGATTATGAATTTTTTAAAATATAAATTTTGATAAAATGTAAAGAGATAAAAGAATAAAAAAGTAAAAAAAAAATAAATTAAGGACTAATTATGAATTGATTATGACTCATTTGTATTTTTTATTTTTTTCTCTCTCTACATTTTATCAAAATTTATATTTTAAAAGATTTATACTCTTTTTACACATAAGTTAAAGTTTGAAGGATTTTTTTACATTTTACCCTTAATTTATATTAGAGATTTTGCATGGACTTTGATTTTTTTTAATTTTTAAAATATTATATAAAAAATAATTATTGTATTTTAAAATAATAAAGTAAATAATAAAAAATTATTTTATTTTTATATTCTACCTTTTTATGATCTTGATTTTCTCTCTTATATCTTTTCATATCTTTATAGTTTATATTTTATTTTATATTTTATTTTATATTTTATATAGTTTTATACATCAATAACCAAAAAAAATTATATTACAATATAAATATATTTTCTTAAAATTTTAGAACTAATAATTAGCTTTTTAAATTTTCACATTTGTTGCATATCCTTTTTTTAATATAATTTTAAATATAATAAAAAGAAGAGATAGGAAATTATCTAATTTTTTATTCTTTCATAACTCCCAGATTTTCTCATATCTTGTATATTATGTAGTTTAAAAGATTAAAGAGAACAAACACCCAAAACTATATAATATAGTATAAATATTTATATGGAATAAAATGTTAGTAGTACATGAGTATTAAGTTTTTAGTGCTTTTTCTATTCATTATTAGTCATTTGTTTATATTAAATTTAAGTTATTAATTTTTTTTAGAGTTTAAAATTTAGGATTTAAGATTTAGAGTTTAAATTTAATATTTATAGCTTAAAATTTAGGGTCAATAATTTAAGATCTAAAATGTAAGATTTAAGATATAAAGTTTAAATTCAAGTCTTAAAGTTTCGATTTACAATTTAGAATCTGAGTTTACAATTTAGTGTTTAAAATTTAAAATTTAAAGTTTAAAGTTAAAATTTATAATTTAAGATTTCTAAGTATAAAATTTAAGGTTTAAATTTTATGGTTAAAGATTCAAAATTTAGTGTTTCAATTTGAAATTTAAGGTTAGAATTTAAGATTTAAAATTTTGTTTGTATGGGTCAACAATAATTATTTGAATTTAGTTTAGATAAATAACTAATAATAAATAGAGAAATTATCAAAAATTTAAAACTTTGTCCATTTATAAGAGAGAGTGAAGAGTTATAAGAGATTAAAAAATTATCCAACATCTCACCTCTTTTTATTTTATCTAAATTAAAATTTGACAAAATTTCATCACATTATAAAATAAGAACTTAAATAATCTAGAGGCATGATCAAAGTTATTATAACCATGAGGTATAGAGAAGCTATGTAACAGAAGTCAGAACATTGGTTAGCTTCTCTATTTTAAAATTATACTTCATATGACATAATATATAACTTTGGACACTAACAACCATAAAAATATAAATATATCAATAACAATATCTATGGGTTGGGTCTAGATCAAGTTCAAACCTAACGGGCTTTATCTATACGGGCTTTGTCATAAGTTTCATCTTCATTTATGTTTTCTTATAATATAAGTAATATATTTAATAATTTAAATTGAAAAGTTCTCACGTGGACATTTTGTATTATATTATTTATGTATTAATTAATAATATTAATTTAATATATTTTAAAATTTTATATTAATTTGATTCTTCATATTTTAAAATATATAACCCAAATAATAAATAAAATGAAAATAAATAATTTAATAGTATTAATTAATATATAAATAAGATTGCACAAAATATAAAAAAATTCGAAACATCGATCCACAATATCGTGTTTGAAGGCAAGAAATAAATAAATCTAATCTGAAACAAGAGCACAATAAGAGAATTCTTCTCTAACATTAGAGGTCAATTTTTTAAAAATATAAAATAAAAAAATTATTATTATATTTTAAAATAATATTCACATAAACATTTTGAAGAAATCCATGTATTTTTAATATTTATTATGACTGCTTTATTTGACTGGAATTTCAAAAGTATCCGTCCAAGAATGGATTTCAATTATTGACAGACAAAAAAAATATAGAATATGATATTTGAAATTTGTTGAACAAATGTAAAAATTTTAAAGGAAGAATTTTATTTCGGTCGTGGACAAATTTGGTGAGTGATAATTTAATTATCTACAGATTATTTTTATTAATTTAGTTTATTAAAAAAATCATTAATATTATTTTTTTATGCAAATTTTATCTATATTTTTTTACGTAACGTAATGTTGAAGTGTAATTTAATTAATGATATGATTATTTATCATGTCATATATTAATTTACATAAGATAAAATATCAAAATATAAATTAAAATTTTTTAATTACATATATACATACATTTTTTTTTATTAATTATGTATCTAACAAAAATTTGAAGATTAGGGTCAATTTTGATAATTATATATATAAATTTTTTAATATGATATAGATTATCTATCAATTACAATTATTACCTTAACAATAAAAATTTTAATTAATTTTTTAATTAAAATTTTAATATATGAATGCAATTTAAATAAAAAATTATTAAAAGTACTTTTATTTTTAAAAAATTAAATTGATAGAAACAATTTATAAAAAGTTTAAATTAAAATTTATCATATTTTTTAAAGACTAAAACGAAATTTTTTTTTCTTATTTTATTGATTGTATCATCAACTAGTTTTGAAAGTTGAAGTAGGGAGAGTTTTGAATATTGCACAAAAATGTAAATTTGTATTGTAATGATAATTATTTGTTTCAGTTTGTTTTTAAGAGTGATTACTAATTATAGAATCGTCGTAAATGAAATCTTGTGCTATTTATCATATTTTTATTAAATTAATTGAAAATTTTCAAATAAATATATTAAGGTATTCTGCGAACGCATTCTCACAATGGATTTGTTTTCCTAAACTTTATAATATATTGGTGGTGGTATATATTTATTTGGCCTAATAAAACAGTCTCCTTAGAATTTTATTATTTAGAAAATTTAGAGTTTAAATTTAGTTTTATTAAGAAACTAAAATATTTTATAATTCAGATTAAATTATTTTTGTAATTTCTATAATTTTATTCAATTTTTAGTTAATTTTTTTATAATTTAAAATTTTGTAATTAAGTTTTTATAATTTAATAAATTTTTAACTTAGTCTCTATTGTTAAATTTTTGTTAAAATTATATTAAATTTTATTGATATTTCTAATACATATAATATCTTAACATTTTAAATATATAAAATTTATGTCAAATAAAAAAAATCAATAATTATGTAAAAATAATTTATATATATAATAAAATATAAGGTAATATAAGTAAATTAATTTAAATTAAGTAATTTAAATATAATTTATCAATTAATGGGAAAAGTAAAGCAAAAAATAAAAATTAAATACTTAATTAATTTTCAGCTGTGCTATATTGCTATCTTGTTATTAATTCATAAAATAAACCAAACGGTGAGCATATTAATAGTTTTAAATTACCATATCATGAGTAATTATTAATAAAATTTTATTTTTAAAAATAAAACGTTATATATACAATAATTTAATTTGGTAGAATATCAATATCACATCACATGTATATACTTGTTAAAAATAAATATATCTATGAACTTTTAGTTCCATTTGATAATTTTATGGAAAAAATTAAATGCAATTTTTCTGTAATCTGTTACTTTCTATAGAAGTTTTCACGCACCTTCAACTCTCTAGTTTAATGTAAAGCATTAAATGCTGTTAGCAAAATGCTGCCTAACCTCACCTAATCTGACTCGCATCCCACGTGTTCGTAAAGCATAATTTATATCAATTTTTTTTAAATTAATAATTGAGTAGGTAAAATTAAAAATAATTTAATTTAATTTTTTATATTTATTAATTTTACTTTTTTTCATATATTTTTTTAAATTCTTAACACATAAGAAATTTTTATATAATTTATGATTTTAAATCTTTAAATTTAAAAAATAATATATTTATTTAAAATAAGAAAAAAATAAAAAATTCATACTAATAAGAACTAAATATTTTTTTAATTTTTTAAATATAAAAAATGTATAATTTTTTAAATTAAAATGATCTAGATTCATAACTTACATAAATTTGTGTCCATAAAATAATAATATTTAATTTAAATAAATTATTTTTATTTTTTATTATTAAAGATATGTTTAATGCCAAATAAGTTTATAATTTTATTTTTAATTAATAGTAAATTGTTAAAATCAATGTTTCGAAATATTAAATATAATTTTTAAAATTAAAAAAACAGTAACTATAATTTTATCAAGCCACAAAAGGTTAGTGTAAATTTTTTCACAAATACCAAAACTTCACATCTCATTTATCATAATAATAATATTAAACAATACAAATAGATAAAATAAAAATGTTACAAAAATGAGATCAACGTACTAGTCACTGATATTTTAAGAATTAATCACCGTTAGAAAATATTGATAATATATTCCCGATATAATAATACGGAGGCAAATATTAGTAATATTTTTCTGGTAATTTAATACATAAAATGATAAAAAAAAATTAAATTTAAAGATTAAACCTTGAATTTTTGTTATCAATTAAAATAAAATATATAAAAATTAAAAAAAAAAATCATCAAACCCTTGGACTTCAAGCTGACGATGACAGGTAGATTTATAGAACTGTCTGCTTCTCTCATTTTTTCTTCGCTTTGGTTTTTCCTTCTTCTTCGTAGTCGTCTTCTCTCGCTGTAACGATAGTCAGAAGCATGGCTCTGCAACTATGGGAGAGTCTGAAGGAAGCCATCGTGGCGTACACTGGCCTCTCTCCGGCCACCTTCTTCACTGTCCTCGCCTTGTTCTTCGCCTTTTACTACGTCGTTTCGGGTCTATTTGGGTCGTCTGATTCTCATCCCAGGCCGAGGGAATTTGAAGAGCAGATGCAGCCTCTGCCTCCGCCGGTTCAGGTTGGTGAGATCACCGAGGAGGAGCTGAAGTCCTACGATGGCTCCGATCCCAAGAAGCCTTTGCTCATGGCTATCAAGGGTCAGATCTACGATGTGTCTCAAAGCAGGTATAATCAGTTTTTGCCTTTTGCTTTTTTGTTCTTTGATGGATTGTTTTTGATGAATTTTCAATTTTGTGATCTCTTTTGGGTGGTCAACGGTTGTTCTAGATTCTGTTTATGCACAATTTGTGCTGAATAATAAGCGTTCAACTTGGAAATATTCTTTTACTTTATGTTTAAATTATATTATACTTTATCTCTGCATCATCTCTCATATAGGCCTTTAGAAAACTTTTGGTGCCCTTTTTTGTTATCTGAATACTCTGCTGTCGGTACTTTGTTCTCCTGCTTTTACAGATAATAAAATGGGTTAAGCTTCTCAAATTATGAGCATTAACTTAAATAGGGGATACATCTTAATGGGCTTCACAATTTTCTCAATGATTTTAACCATTTTTGTTTCGTGCATTAGAAAGAGGGTTCGACAAAATATGTTCTTGTTAACGAATGGGCATAAATTTGATTGAAGTTGATGTTATCTTGGTAAGCTAAGTAATATCATCTCAATTATCATCCTTCTCAGTGTAGTTGTCTTTCCAGTGTCTAAACAATGTATTTCTGTGCTTATTTAGCTTCACCTGGAAATTATGTTATGTGAGTCATTTTCTAAATCCTGTTGAAGAGGTTGACTGGTCAAGATTTAGACTACGAGTGTCCTACTCATCATCCAACAAGATATCTCATTTACTTATTATTATTCAAAGTTTGAATATGTGGGCTATTAATTATTCGTGATTTAAGAGTAGAATGTGTAGACAATCAATATTGAGCATGAGCATTTTGGGAGATACAAATTCTTCACAGTTTGCTGGTTGTAGAAACAGCCAAATGTTTTGCTTTGGACATCTTCACTGCAATCTGACTTCCTCTAAACTAAAATGATAATTCGAATGTATTTTCTGAAATTACCAAATGTCTAAAACTCTTTAGGCTGTTACAGGTTTGCACTATGTTGAGCAGAGTCAATATCTTTTTTCATTTCTCTTTTCACGAAACAAGTTATCCAAAAAAGTGACTTAGGGTGTGTTTGGGAGTGAGGAGAGGAAGGAAAGGGAAGAAATTAAAGGGAAAGGGAATGAGAGGGAAGGAAAAGTTAATTGATGATTTCTCTTCCTCATGTTTGGATTTTTCAAAATGTTTTAATTTAGGGTAATGAAAATTAATGAAGGAGGAAGGTTAAGGAAGATTAACATAAAATCTTCTAATTTCCTTATCTCCAAAATTTAAAGAACCAAACAAGGGAAAGGTTATTAAATTTTCTTTTTTTCCCTTCCCTTTCTCTCCACTATCCCTTTCCAAACAAATCCTTAGAGTCTCTTTGGAAATGAGGAGAGGAAGAGAAGGGAAGGGAAGGAATTGAAGGGAAAGGAAATGGGAGAGAAAGAAAGGTTAAGTGATGGTTTTTCCTCCCTTTGTTTAGATCTCTCAAACCTTCTCAATTTGAAGTAATTAAAATTAACAAAGAGAGTGTTAGGGAGGGTTAACATAAAATCTTTCAATTTCTTCTTTTCCAAAATTTTAAGGACTAAACAAGAGTAATGTTACTAAATTCTCTTCCCTTCCGCTCTATTTTCCCTCTTCCAAACAAACTCTTAGTATTGTTGCCATGGTGTTTAAATGGTCTGTTGTGGTTGACTATGACCATATTCAACTCATTGTAGAAACTTGGCTCAACAATGAGAATAAACCTCCTTTTAACTCCAAGGAAAGGGCATCGTAGATTGGTTTTTGCATTGAACATTGATTTTACGTAGAAATCTGAAAGTTGAAAACCAATCAGTCTCAAAGTGAGTTAGCCTACATTACTTGCAACCAACATGCTACCATAGTTTGATAAAAGCGTTATATGATATGTATTTATTTATCTTCTTTTCCTGATTTTCAACTTTTAATGTCAACATTTGTAAGAATATACTTTTGGATAGTAAAATGATGTATCATGTATCTCTTATTCCCTGATAGTTTCTTACTGGTAACTTCAGTACTACTTCTATCTGACCACGTGCAAATGCTTCGTTCCAGGATGTTTTATGGACCAGGTGGACCTTATGCTCTGTTTGCTGGCAAAGATGCAAGCAGAGCTTTAGCGAAGATGTCTTTTGAAGAGAAAGATCTGACTGGGGATATCTCTGGACTTGGCGCATTTGAGCTTGAGGCCTTGCAGGACTGGGAATACAAGTTCATGAGCAAGTATGTAAAGGTTGGAACCGTGAAAAAGTCAGTTCCTGTAGGTGAAGCTGAATCCAATGGCGAACCATCGGAATCTACTCCCCATGATGATGATGATGCCGATGCGGGAAAGCCTACCGAAGATAGCACACCGGAAATTGCCACTGTTAAAAGCGATGAAACCCCTTCAAATGTTGACGCAGATAAAGAATAAATTAAGTTGTACTGTGTAAGAGTTACTGCAACCCTTCTTGCATTTCACGTAATCAAATTCGAAGGGAGCTGCTTTGAAGGCTCAACTCAAGTCAAGACTGACCCTCCATGAATGTATTTGAACATATATCATATAGGTTTTTATTGGGTATAGGCTACGGTTATTGTAACGGAACTTAGCTTGAATGTTTCAGTTCGATAAATAAGTATATTTATATTATTATACATAAAAATAAATTAAAATATGACATAATTATTATCTAAATATAAAATTTTAAATTAGAAAATTATACATATTCATCATAAATGGAAAAAAAAATTCCAACACTAGTTCACTGATAAATAATTGTGTTTTTCTCAGTTTTACTGATTTGGTTCAATTATATAGGAAACAATTTTTAGAGTCAAACAAGTTGGATATCAATTTATCAATTTTTTAATTGAATCAGTCAATTTAATTTAGTTTTTAAGTAAGTTAAAAACTTTTTTTCCAGATTTTTTTAACAATAAAATGACACAGAAGTATTTTATAATTTTAACAATCTATAAATGAACTATATTTGAGGGGTGCGGAACTGTCGTGGGGTTTTAGTTTGGTGGAAATCTCTCGTCGCTTATCCGAAATGACGCATGAGATGAGGTTATCAATATTACAGTGAGCCGAGAAACAAGAATTATTTTATCTTTATTTTGTCGGCACGCAAGTGATACGATTGGGTACCGCATGGTATCGCGATGTTTTCGGTCATTCAATCAAGGAATTTGTCGGTCATCGGTTGACCGAATCAATTAGTGATTAAATAAAATGATATTATAAATATAAAAATAATAATAATTAAATATTTTTTTATATAAGTTAATTATATATAAAAATAATATAACCTCAAATTATAATAATTTAAATATTTATATTATTTATCTGTTTTATCAATTATTTTATAATTATATAAAATTTTAATTTATAAGATAAAAAATATATTTAATTTAATTTATTCTAAAATTTTAAATTCAAACATAAAAAAAATGAAACAACAAAAGGCTAGATTGAGTTTAATTGATTCTTTCTTTTTCTCAATTCTTTCGATTTTTAACTAGTATAAAATTTATCTAACGGATCTTTTGATTCTCAAAGATAAATTAAGTTGTTTAATTAATTAGTTCTTGGTTCAATCAACTGAATAGTTTATCTTGGTTTAATTCTAAAAAATTTAGTTATTTTTATTTGCAAGTATTGATTTTATATATTTAAGTTCATATAAATTATATATGTACCCGTCAAATGTTAAGAATTTAATAAAAAAAATAAAAAAATATACATGCAGTTAAATTTGATAATTAAAAATAATAAAGTATATTAAACTATTTTTAAATCATATTATTTTAAAATTTATTTACTTAATTATTAATATGTAATAAATTTATATAAGATTTGATCATATTGAATTAGTGAAAATATTTTTCTTGCTTTGTGAGTCTCACATCTTTCATTATTATATATATATATATATATCATAATATTATATAAAATAAAATATATGATATAAAGGGATAAAAAAAAATAAAAAATAATAATAAAAAAATAAGAAGTTAAATAATTTTTAATTATTTAATTTATTATTTTAAAATATAATATTTATTTTTTATATTATATTTTAAAGATTAACTTGTACTTTTATACTTTTATGCATGTGAGCATCTAATTTATACAAACACAAGTGGGCACGCTGGGCTTCCTCCTCTCCAAAGAAAAGAAATGATGAGGAACATCTATATTCATCAAATACTTTCTTTTTTCTTTGATAATTTCAATTATTGTTACAGATTACAATTAGAGAGCTTAATATCTAAATTATAAAATATGAAAATTTGTCCATTTATATTATCATAAAAAATAAAACAGTTAATTATTTCCTAACTTCAGTACAAACCAAAAAGTATGGGCAACGTGTAATGGCACAAACATTTATGCAAATATTGTATCACACATTTAGTGTTTGTCTAAATTATTTATTTTAATCTTACAATGTAATTTCACTTGCGCCTCACATGATATTTTATACCTTACAATTGAGAAAGTCTATTCAATAAAATTTTAAAAAAAAACTAACAAGGGCGCAGGAAGTTCCGAAGAAAGTAAAGTATAAGATACAATATTGTATTATTTTATTTATATATTAGTGAATGAATTTAATTAATTATTTTTAGTTTATATATTATGTGGATATTTTAATATAAAGTAAAAGGAATTGACTCAATATTATTGGTTCAATTCATAAATAATATAAATTTAAAATAAAATATGTGATATAAAAAGAGAGAAGAGGGAAAATAAAGATAGTGAAAAATTTAAAGAGGATAGTGAAAAAAATTAAATAACTTTTTATTATTTAATATATTATTTTAAAATTTAATACTTATTATTTTATAATATATTTCAAAAATAAAAAAACAAACATGTACTTTAGTCTAAATAATGGGAAATGATCTTTAAAAATATTTTATATAGTAAAATTTTTAAAAATAAAAGAAAAATTAAAAAATAAAAAAAATAAAGAACACATTATATTAAGATATTTTTAGATCTCTCATACTTTAAGAATTTCACATCTTTTTCAAATCTCTAAATAATGTAACTGATATATTATAACAATTACAAAATCCCCTGAATTCTTATCAATTGAAGAACAAAATTTTTCTCATGCCCAATTAAAATTCCAAATTTGACTCACCTCATATAATATCCTAGATTGTCCCATTTGAATATTTAAATACGAAGATTTCTTTTTCTTGTGAGGAAGGAGGAAGATTTTAAAAAAAAAAAAAGTTTGGAGAAGAGGTTCATGTACCTTGCCCATAAGGTACATCTCCATCTAAAAAATTTATATATATATAATTATATATGTGTGTGTCTCTAAATATATATATGCACACATATATTTATATAAATGTCTTTTTTTTTTATGTTATTTTTCAATTAAAAAATTAAAATAAAAAGTAAGTAACTTATTAAATCTCCTTCCGAGAAAAAAGGTAGTATAAATCTTGAAAGTCTCATTTATTTTTTTCTAAATTTTTTTTATTTTATTTAAAAATCTTAAAATTATAATTAATTTTTTTATTATCTTAATAGAATTAATTATTTTTTAATAACATTTTTTAAAAAATTATGAAAAACATATACTATTACTTTTATAAATTTTTGTTGAACCTAAAGTCTGAGACTCCGTCCATCCCATAATCCCTTTAAAAAATAAGGATGAGAAATATTTGAAATTAATGTGTTAAGGACTTAAGTTACAATCACCCAAATGTCTAATTTTAAACTATACCTTAACTGAGCGAAACAAAATTAAAATCACATGATAATTAAGTATATTTTATCCTTTTAATTAAACATTTAATAATGGTTTGTAATTGAAGGAAAGTATACTTAGATACATGAAAATATACATGGGCTAATCATTGAATCTTTAAATTTTTATATTACTATATTTAGTATTTGAATATTCTTAAATATCAACTCATTAGTTTCTTTAGTAGTCACTTAACGTGAAAAGTTAACAAATCATCTGGCTCAATGCATTATTTGCTAATATAAGATATTATATATTGATTAGATGCTATGTTATTATATTGTTTTTTTTTTGTTGGTAAATTTGGTTGACTAAGTGCTTTATATGGTTGAGATTATTTTTTTTTACTTTTTCCAAGAATTATTTTATTAGATGGAACATATTTAAAGTATTATTAAACATTAAATGTAAATAATTTATCTTTTAGTATTTTATTATGTTATAACAAGAGATTAGTTTTTTTTAGTAAATATAAACCTGTTTGCATATATACTTTAAGAAACATCAATTGAGATCAAAATTTTTCACCTGAATTAAAAAATATAAAGACTAAACTGAAACTCATGTCATTATATCAATAGACATTGTAGTACATCAAAAGTTAATAAAGGTTTTTTGGGGCAAAAAAAGTTAATAAAGTTAAATGATGCAATGTCTAACATGTAAACAGTTAATTAAAACATTTAAATTTTTAAGACTAAATCAAGTATATATAAAAAATAAAGAACAAAATGAATGGTTGATAGTGTTATATATTAAAGGAATTTGGATCTTCTAGATTACTGCACATGTACAATAGAAAGGAAAAAGAAAGACAAAAAAAAAGATGAATAAAAAGTCTATTTACAGGAATTAGAGTCTTTGTGATATTTTTCTATTTTTTTCTTTCATAAATTAATATTGTCAATTTCTTAAATATTTAAGAGAATACAAACTAATATTTAAAAAATTGAATCATTTATTAAATCAGTCAAAGTATTAGTTCATAATTTAATGATTTAATTGTAGTCATTATAATTAAATAATAATAAGTATTTTATATAATTTGATTACATAAAATTAAAATAAATATAAAATATATTATATTTTTTAAACAAATTAATAAACTATTTATTAAGTTTTTTAAAAAAATTTTAAAAAATGTTATAACGTATAAACTATTGATCTCTTCTTTTTTTTTTTTTTTTGCCTTTTTCCTATAGAAGATTGAAAATATATATATATAAAAAAATTTCAAACCAATTGAATCAATAATTAATTTTGATCAATTAATTTAATTTTTTAAATTATTAATCAATTTTTTGTTAGACCAATTTTATAGGTAGATTATATCGAAGTCACGATCAATTCATTAATTTTTTTGATCAAATTTACAGGTTTAATTCAATTTTTTGGACAATGATTTAATTCCATATTAAAGATAGAGTGAAGACATTTTAATTCCCTCACCTCAGTACCACGCAATTGCTACGAAACTCAAATTAATAGGATAGTACTATACACCCAACAATTGTTGTACATGTTCATGTGGCATAGTAAGTACTATATAGGATCAGCTGCTATCACAATTAATCATATTTAGTACCATTACATATTATTTCACTTGATTCAGAAAATAGAATTACGATAAGTTAAATTTGGTAAAAAAATTTAATTTTTTATAATAGAATGAGTTAAAATTTAAATTTTTATTTATAGAAGTATTTAAATTTAATGTTTGACAATATTAAATAAGATTACCTTATCTTGACTTCTTTTAAAGGTTAATTCAATAATAGTCCAGACTTAGTGCATGAAATAAGAAATTTAACGCATAATCATCCACAAGAAGGATAAGAAATCCTCAAAATAAGGCATTAGTAATTATTTATAAAATATGACTTGACTAATTAGTAGCACTGTTAGTACTTGTTTATTAAATTTTATGACTAAATTTTTCATAAGAATATATATTATATAAGACTATAAGACGTTTGACTCTTTGTACTACTCATTAACTAGATAATTAATACCATATATAAATCATACAAGATTTTCATATAGACCAGACTACTAGACATTTCATTTTTGATAAATTAATTAATTTTGTGCAAATAGAATTTGCTTTGAGCAATCACAGCTACTTATTTAATTATTTGAGTTTTTTTTCAATTTTTCACAAGTGATGAGTTAGTGTGAAATGCAGATACTTGAGTGATTGAGGGGTAATCCCGGGTCACTTTACCAAAATAGTTGCTCTAAGTTTGAGATGATAACTAAAAAGGTAGAATAATTAATGACTGAAAAAAACGATGTCCGACCTATTTTATCAACTTGTATAGTGTTAAGTGGCTAATTGACGTAAAGCGATAATAGTGAAACAAGTCAACTCTAAAAGAAAGCAATAAGAGGGGGGCAATTGATCCAGAGGCTCCATTGATCGTCTATTAGTCAATGTGGTGATTAGCAGAATTAATCGTTATTACTTATTCTCAATAATAAGTATTTTTTTATTAAAAATAATTTTATTTAAAATATTATTAAACTTTAAATATAGATATTTTTTTTACAAATTCAAATATTAATTTATTATATTATAAAAAAATTAATCTGTTAAATCCAATTCGTGTTGGTTAATTAATTATTTGCGTCTAGCGCTCCTTTCAAATCCAACTAACATTATCTACATTTGCATTCTATTATTTATTAGTTCAAAAATTGGTGTACCATCAGAAAGCAACAGTTTGGGGACTATACCATGCATGAATTCAAGAAGCAAGTAAACTGTCTCTTCATCAAGCAATTACCATGTCATTAATGATTCATCTTTCTTCTATGTTGGCTTCTTCTTCTATCATTTATCACCATCATCAATTATATAATTTGGCCTATTTATTTGATAAGGACTTACTTTGGTTCCAAGTGTCTAAACTCATTATTACCACCACTTGATAGATTGAAATTCATATACTGACACACACACATTATTACCACCACTTGATAGATTGAAATTCATATACTGACACACACACACACACACACACACACATATAAATATGAGTATTTTTTTAAAAAATTTAACATATCAAGGCTTTTGAGCTCCCTAATGATCATAAATCATTAAAATAAAAACCTCACGACAAATTTATTTGTAACAAAAAAGAATAAATTATTGATTAAATTTATAAAATATTATTATTATTTTTTTAAAATTTGATCTTTGAAAAGTAAAATATCTCTATTTACTTCTGAAATTTTGAGTTATTTTGACAATCATTCAGCTTTACAAAATTTACCATGATGATGTTGTTTTGAGAAAAAAAATGACATCTATACACGCGCGTTTATGTCATGAGTTAGTGATTGAAAAATTTATCTAAGAGATAGATTATTTTGATTAGGGGAAAATTCTTGAAGAATTAAATTTCAAAACTTCATCTCTAGAAAATCAAATTGATATAAGAGTAATCTTTTAAAAATTAAATTATTAATTTATTCTTTAAAAAATTAACTTTAAGTCATTTATAAGATATTTTCAAACCCTGTAGAATCACCCTGAATAGATACATGTGTAAATATTAACTAAATACAGCACCTCCTAACCACACACTAGTATCTATCAATTTAGTTTTGTCTTAAATAGTGGACTCATGAGTGTGTTTCCCTACACTTGACCATTTGAAACCATGAAATTTCACAAATCTTCTTCAGTTTTCCATATTGTGTTGATCATCTCTCTTATTCTATCAGCAATACTAATCCAACCTTCAAATTGCAGGAAAATTTTGTGGGATAGCTGGAAAAAGATGGAAGAAAGAGAAAAAAGAAGCAAGTTCTCCTTTCCATTTCCACAGTTCAGTGCAGAAATCAGAGACAATAAGGTCAATGGAATGCACAGAGTTTCATTCACAGAGACACCAGGTGGACCAAACCCACTTCATAACTGAGTGGAATTATAGGTTATTATTACTTATTATACTCAGTCTCGTGTTTCTATTGAAATTAAGAGTAGATCTATCTGGTAATACAAGGCATAGAAATTTGCATATCTTTTCCAGAAACTGTGGTGCTTAGTTTAATTAGTTTGTATCAAAATGTATAAAAAATGGCATACCTTTTCCTTTGATACATAACTACGGTTAAATTTTACTATTTTTTTTTATTAATCTTTTGTGTAAATTATATCAAACATTTGTAAGATTTGGTTAAATTACACACCTTATTATCCTTTTAGTTTTAAAAATTACATTTCTTTTCTTATATTTTCAATCAATAAAAATAATTTTATATGCAGAATAATACTGTAATTTTATTTTTAGACAAAAATATCTTTTATATCTTCAAACTATATTAATTTTCAATTTTGTCCTTAAAATTTTTTTGCAATCAATTTTATCTCTAAAATTTTAAATTATAATTAATTTCGTTTCACAATTTAGCATCATTCAAATTATTAACAGAAAATAATGACATAACATTTAACATTATGTCTCTAAATTTAATGAGTCAACATTTATTTTTTGTTTGATAATTTTAACACTACGTCAAATGTCAAGTCACTATTTTTTATTAGTAATTTAGATGATGTTAGGTCGTAAAATAAAATAGATTACAATTTAAAACTTTAAAGATAAAATTAATCAAAAAAAATTTTAGGAACGAAATTGAAAAATGATATAAAATTTAAGAACATAATATATTTTTGCCATATTTTTAATATAATAGTAAATGCAATTAAATCTATACTAAATTATTTTTATGAGTTAATAAAATTAAAACTAATTTTATTAACAGAAAATAAATTAAAGTGAAGGTTTGTGTAATATTGTATCAAATTTCAATGATAACGAGTGTGTTTTTTAAAATTTAAAAAGTGATAAATATAATTTTACCAAAATTCAAGGGAAATTTCTGTAAACTACTCTAATCTTTTTAGAGGTTTTGTTCATTTGTGTCAAATTGGTTAATCAACCTCTAATTCGTATCATCTATATTCAAGTCTGTCTGCTCTGTCCAAATGATCTTATATATTATGACGATTTAGGATACATATATTACAAGTTGCAATTAAGTTAAAGGTTTAATTTGTCATGGCATAATTTTAAAGGACTAAATTGAAATAATAATTAAATTAATTAAAGGACCAAAACACAAATTTAACCTATAATTATATATACAACCTAAGAGGCTTAGACACAACAGTTTAGAGGTACAAGTTAATATTTATTTTGGTGGCAATGAAGATACAATTTTATTTGTAATTTTTTTGGAAGAAAAGAAGTTGATAAAAACACACTATTATGCTTAGATCATAAAATTGGGTAACACAATCTGACTGCATTATAGACAAAATAACATTTTTAGTTATTAATTTAGATAATGTTACTAATTACGACAAATTTGAGATAAACAAATTTTATGGATGAAATTGACCAAAAAAAAATCTTAAAGATGAAATTAAAATATTCACAACATTTTAGTAACAAAAAAGAAATGTTCTTTTACCTTTTATTTTGAAAGTGCCCTTCAAATTAAATAATTGTACTCAGTTTATAATATATATATATATATATAGTTTAATCTTTTTAATTAATTTCTCATGTTAAGGAACCTAAATTATTATCACCAAACCTTAACTATTTTTTTAATTAATTAGAGTGATAAATATTTATTTTATAGTTCAAAGCATATGATAAGTTATCATGAAATTTTCCGCAAGCTTCCCCATGTTTTTCTGCTTTGCTCCAATATCCTCTCTTGCATGTTGACAAAGATGGAAGCTGAAAAGAAAATAAGAGTTAGATATGCTACAAAAGGATTGTCCATCACCCATTTAATGTATGTAGATGATACTATCTTTTTTTTCAAAGCTACTCGAGATAATTGTCAGAATATTGCCCATACACTGGAACTAAATGGTAAGATGGCAGGTCAACATCTAAACAGGGACAAATCACAAATAATCTTTAGTCCCAACACCTACACCTCTAGACAATTTAAAAGATTCATGGCCTCCATTCTAGGTGCTCATACATCTCACACCCTGGGCAAATATCTAGGCATCAGAATTGATCAACACAGAAACAAGCAAGAATTCTTTCAAGAAATCACAGACAAAGTTCAGAGTAAACTCAGTGGCTGGAAATAAAAAATACTATCGCAAGCTGGATGTTTGTCACTAATCAAGTCAGCAATGCAAAAGCTATCCCTATATATCATATGGCAGTAACTCATTTTCCAAAAAATATGAGCCATAATCTGGATGCCATTGCGACTAACTTTTTCTGGGGATATAAAGGAGATAGACCATCCATGCACTTGCTCAGAAGACAGAGGCTCTTCATTCTCCAAGTTTGGTTGACAAGCATGGCTTTGTTCTGGATCTCAGATTGCCTTAAACCTAATCCACCCTGATGTTTGGGAATAGTCAACCAAATTCCTTGTTCAGTGAGTGGACAATTGCAAAATATTTTGGAGGAAACATCAACAAGGATCCTTAAGATACAACGCAAACTTCATGGGCATGGAAGAGTCCTAGGAAATCTAGCAATCTAGTCTTTGACAACCTTTGGTGGCGAATAGGAATAGGCCATAAAGTGGAGCTAGGTAATAAATTCTGGTGGCAATCTCTAAACCAGTCGACAACAGATCAGCTTTTAGCTAATATCAGGTTAAAAAAGGTTGTCAAATTCTGATGAGGGAGCAACGCAATCTGCCTACATCATCTAATTTTGATTGGAATAAATTGCGGAGCCTAGAAATACCCTCAAGACTCATCACTCGATGTGCCCAGTCTGCTTCACAGAAACTGAGACACTGGAGCACATTTTTCTAAGATGCAATTTCGCACGAGCCATTTGGTTCGGATCACAGTTAGGAATTAAGGTTGACCAGATCAACCCTTGTAACATTTTAGATTGGCTTCGGTCATGGTTCGATCGAATCAGTAAGGTCAATTAGGAAGGAAAGTTCAATATCATTTTGGTCATAGTGACCCTCAACAATATATGGCGAGCTAGGAACAAATTCCTCATGGAACAACAGAATATCCAAATCCAATGGGGAGAACTGATCGAAAGAAGCATGACCAAAGGTTCATCAGATATCCAAAAGCACAGACAGGCAAGACTGAAGCAGGTCCTCAACTCACAACGACAAATTATATGGTGCAAAATTGCTTGTTCTTTTTCAAAAGAAAGCGCAGGAAAGAGAAACACATCATTTTTCTAGTCACAAAAGCGCAGCAAATTAAAAATGTTTCAATAATTTACAGAAGTGAGCACAGCAATTTCAACACATTATTACTACATCACATCAGAGGCATGTTGTGTGACCAGACTCCGGAAAGTCAACAAATCTCAATAATAGTTCTGGAAACAAAAGGACAGATCAAGATTTTCACTAACCTGATGCAAGCAAGGTTAAGAGGAGGACATTCTTCGCCAAGACATCCTGCACCTCACTCGTCTGCGCAATATCACATATCGCCTCATAGGTAGCTTTAGGCAATAGCTACCTAGTTTAATATTTCAAATTATCTTTTTTAAGTAAATTATTATTTTAATTTTTAAAAGATATGTTTTTATTTTAATTTAGTGTAAAAAAATAAAAATAAATTAATTTTATCTTTAAAATATATATTATATTTTAATTTAATCTCTATACTAGTGTCAATAAAAAATGTTAATAAAATTATTTATATATAAACAATTACATTATACTATTAACATTAGTGTAAGAACTAAGTTGAAATGTAGTAAGTACATCTTTTACATATAAAATTGAGACAAGGTATGTCTCTTAAAAATTAAATTTATGATTTTATCTTTTAATAATTAAATTAAGATAAAGTATATTTTTAAAAAATTAAAATAGTAATTTATTCTTTTTTTAAACAAAAATCGTCAACTTTTCGTAGGGTTAATTTGAAAAAGTTGAACATGAGTTGATTTTTTTTATAGTGTTTGATTTGGGCAAGATATTACGTGTCAGTGCATAAATTAGGTAACAGGTAACAAGCAAACTACGTGAAGAAAAAGAAATTGAAATTGTTTCTACATAAGTTAAAATTAATGTCATTTTCTTGCTTATTTAATTTAGCAGACTGCAAGCCAGCAGACTACTTTTGGCTGTATACTATCGGATTAGTTAGGATGGAGAAAAAATTATAATTTAAAATTTAATTATAGAACTTTATAAAAAATTAAATTAAATACTATATTAATGAACGTGTATTAAATACTCAATCTTAAGTATACGTCTAAAAATGAACTTGTAAGGAAGATGGAGGAACAAGGTTCAAATTGTTGACTAATAGGTCGCGCTTCGTCAATTTTTTTAACTCCAGTCTAAATGGTTAACTATTAGTCCATAAATATGCCTTATACATATAAGAATTTAAATTCATAGTGCAATTAATTAATAAATAAAACTTATATATAATTTGTTATATTTTTACTTCAATTAAAATAAAATATATAAAATTGTTTTAAAAAAACTAATTATAAAAAAGATTAATTATATAAATTATACTTATATTTATTTCTATTAAAAAATTTATTGATAGAGATATAAAAATTATAAATTCTTAATTAATAGTTATATTTTCTCAATATATTAGTAATCGACTAGTTATATCAACATCTTTAAAAGATGTTACAAATACTTCAGAAAGTTACTACTATTTTAATAACATATTACCAAGAACTAACAAGTTGAGAAACCATTATTAGTAACTACTAATTATACCATACATTTAAATCTTTAATATACATAATAGAATCCACTGTTCAAAATATAAATTGAAGCAGAATCATTAATAATGTAGTAGAAGCCACTTACTTGTCCAGGCAAGGCACTTTATATATATATATATATATATATATATATATACAAATATTTTTATATCAAAGATAATTTTGTTTCTGATCATTGAACACAAATTCAAAGCTTTGGTCGCTAGTGATAATAAGGCACTTTATATATGTGCATAGTCAAAATTGGACATTTTGGAGTATAGTACATGGGTCAAACAAATTAAATATTGAGCTTGAGACAAATAATCTGCGTCAGACTTTCAAATTCACAACAATATTTTAATAATGTCACATTTAGTCTAATTTTAATTTTTCATCCTTCATTTCTAATTCCTCTCTCTTTTCCCTTTCCTCCATTAATACAATTATAACCATGAGAGTTTCAAAATCTTTAACCCTCCTTCTGCTTCTCATAGTTTTATCATCAGAAATGGAAGAAGGCTCAGCCTCTCGTTCTGTCAGCCATGGAAGACCAGAGAGAAAGATTTCGTCTTCCATGTTCATTCGGCGTTACTCTGCTATTCTGTCATCCCTGAACTCCAGCCAGAACAAGTTCAAGAAGATTCATGTAGTTTCTAACAGGCTTGTCCCTTCTGGACCAAACCCTCTTCATAATTGATGATTAATTAGAGAAACAATGCTTGAATGCTTCATATATATCTTGTTGATATGCATATATACTTCGCTATACTATTTTGTGAACTTGTTATCATATATATAAATAAAATTCTTGGATGGTTCATTCTAGTTTCAATTTGAATTTTGTGGAGTTTGATTTGATATTAATTACAAATATGATATTGATGATGATTATATATTCTAGTTTCTTATATTACTGGTTAGGACTTAGGTCAAGGCAATTTATATGGTATTTCGAAGAAAATCAAAGAAAGAAAAAAAAAAAAGGAAGAATGGAAATTACTATATAATTAAAACATAAAAAATTGTATTTCATCGATCTGCTTTCTGCAAGTTTTAGCATTAGATAATGGTTTCTACTGTCTACGTCAGATTTTTCATTTTGGCTAATGTTATTTTTCAAGAGGATTGAAAAGAAAAGTATATATAATTGATGTCACTCATGAAGATTATCTCATGGGAAGAAAGTAACGTCATGTGTTTTATATATGGTTAATAAATAAAATAGAGTAAATTATACTTAACTTTTTTTTATGAAATTATATTTACCATTTTTAATTTAAAAAATTTATATTTAATATCTCTAAAGTTTAATATAATATTATACAAACTCTCATTTTTAATTTATTTTTATCAATGATATTAATATTTTATAGAATATATATTTATTCTAAAACAATAAAATAATTTAATTTTTTTATTGTTGAATTAATAATTTTATATTAAAATTTAGTATAAATTTAATTTAATTTATTGTTATATTAAAAATAATATCTCATTTTTATTTTGCATAGATAAATTTATATTTATTCATAGAAAATAAATTAGATGTGAGATAAGTATAATATACTAAATTTAAAGGAGAATGATGGTTAAAGAAATGCATATATGTTTTTTTTTTTTTCTTATATTAACGATCGCCAGAAGAGTGAGAAGCTTGAATACTCATTATTCAAGAGGTAGATAGGAAAATAGTTAAAGATTTTTTTTACTCTAATTTAATCTCTAAAAATTATATTTATTAATATTTTAATTTTTAAAATATATTAATTATAGAAATCGATTTTCAAAAATTTTAAACACTATATATTAGTTCTTCTATCATAAATTATCTATTTGAAACGTTTAATATAGTCTATTTTTTTAACAGTATATAAATAAAGTTTGGGATATTGGCGTTTAGTAGCTCGTCTATTAAGTCAAGTATAAATTTTCCTTCACGGATTTAATTAGAAAGTCGCCTTTTGCAATTTTATGTTAATTCTCTTTCCCTTTCTTGCTTGTCTAAAATATTTATTGTAATTAATCATGTGGTATTAAAAATTAAAATCTAACAAAATTCTAATATAATTATACTAAATTAGATAACTTTGACTACGAAATAAATTAAATTATATGATAATATATAAAATAAAAATTAAAACTAATTTTTGTATCCCTTAAATTTACATAAAATAATTGTCTCTTATAATTATTGTTTGAATTTTATCCTTTTTCTGTACTAATTGTTAAAATTTCTTCTCCTTTACAAATATAGTCAGTTATATTTAAAACTCAAATGAAATTACTCTAGTTAAAATACAAACAAAACTTAGATAAAGTCTAACACTAAAAAATTAAGAACTTTCAGTAAATTTTGAAGTTATATAAAAATTAATTTAATGATAATTTTAATCTCATTTAAATTCTTCTATTAGTTTAACAATAATTTTACATTAGTTTTATATGTAAAGTTGTTAGTGATATATATATATATATATATATATAACATTTATTTATGAAAATTTTTATATTAATTAATAAAGATAAGAGATAAAATTAAAATATTAAATATTAAATATAAAATAAAATTAAAATTTCATATGAAATTAAAAAACAAGATAAAAAGTTTGGCATAAAATAAAATGCTGTGGACTACGATAGGTCTGAAAATAAACTCCAATTTCTTCCTCTCTTAAGTGGGCTCAGTGGGCCGGCCCAGATCCAGAATAACTGAAGGCAGGCGGAGCGAGGAAGGGTGATGCCCCTTAATTTAGATAGTGTGTGAGGCTATTTGTGAAAGAACTAAAGAGTAAATATGGAAAAGTGAAAGCGGCTTAATGAAAGAGAGCATGTAATGGGAAATGGGTAACGTGTAATGACTAAATGGTGCCTGTGTCCACCACCTGTTCTGGCGCAGTACGCCAGGTCTTTAAGCGTCATTGTCTGAACACTGAATCTGAATGACCACGTGAGCGCGAGCAAAATTCAGTGGTGGATAGCGCACAGTACTCCCATTTGCACCCCCGCGTCAAACTTCATAATACACCCAATTTTGCTTTGTCCATTTCCGATCCAATATTTTTATAAGGTTAAATTATCACTCATTTTTTAACTAAGTTTTAAAATATAAAAATTTGTAATTAAATTCTTATAATTTTTTAAAAAATTTAATTTAGTCTCTATTATTAAATTTTTATAAAATTATATTCAAGTTTATTGATATTATCAATATATAATATCTTAATACTCTAAATATATATTATTTATATTAATAAAAATATAATTAATAAATAATAATATAAAAAATAACTTATATATATGATAAAAAATATATAATTTATACCAAGTGGGTTCATTTAAATTATGTATATTTATAGTGTCAAATATAATATATAATTAGTATGTTAACAAAATTAAATAAAATATTTATGAAAATTTAAAGGTAGAGATTAAATTAAAGATTTTTTAAAATTATAAGAACTTACTTATAAACTTCTTATAACATAAAATTATCTTTTGCCAAAACATATATTAAATGGATGAAATATTATTTTTATAAAAAATTTGTTAACTAGTGTCTTTAAAAGATTAATTAAAAAATATCTGATGAATTGATAAAGAATTTAATAGTGTTGGACTTAAAAAAAAGGTCAATAAAAATAATAATTTTTATTGACTAAATATTTTATCAACTAATTAAATTTTTTTTAGCTAATATTCAATCCAAAAATAAATATTAAAATTTATATTAATATGTCAAACATAAAATTTAGTGATTTAAAAATATAATTTCTAGAATTTTTAAATTCTTTAATTAAAATATAATAAATGAATATATTTTATTTAGCACCACCTGTTTTTTTAAATTTTGTTATATTGGTATTAAGAAGTTTGATAACAGATGCTTAAAAATGTCAAATTCAATTTGTTTAATACTATTCAGTTCAATTCTATTTAAAAATAATATTAAGAATGACATGTATGTTTTAATTTCCAAAAAAATATGTTTCAATTATTCACTTTCTGAATTTTACATTACATAATTCAATTTCTTTAAAATTGTTTACATTAATTAAATATCAATAAAAAGAAGTATATACACTCTATGGACTAGGAAATAGTAAATCTAATAAAATTTTTACTGACAACATTGTATACAACAATTTAAAAGTTTAATAAATGTATGTATTAAAAAAACTGTCTAATACGCAAACGGATAATTTAGTCAAATAATGTACAGAAATAAAAGCCAACGGGAAAGAGATAAAGATCTAAATGAAGTACGGCAAAAGCAGTTACAACTTACAGGAGATTTAATTTTATTATATGATTTCAGTCACAATCACCGAAGATAACACCGCGACTGAACTGCAAGAATTTGCAATAAAAATAATGATTTTGTTAACTATTAAGACACTGACTAGACCAGTTGCATCTCAACTGCACTTATTTACTTAGTAAATAAAATTTTTAGAAAGTAAAAATTATCTTTTTAAATTTTTATAAGTTTTAAATCATTAAATATTTTATTAACTAATAAAAAATTTAAATTAATGTCTTAAAAATATTATTTAACAAAACTCTAAAAATAATAAATATAAAGTACAATCATCTCTTTTTAAGTTTGATGAAATTATATTTATTATTTTTTTAATTTATTTTATGTATAATTTTTTATTAAAAATAATATTAAAATTTATTATTATTATTATTATTATTATTATAAATAAAATAAAATTTATATTAAATTTTAAAACAAAATTTCTAATATAACAATGAATAGAATTGATTAATTTTATTATTTTAAAATAAATATATACAGTCTAAAATGTTAATTTTATTGACAAAATAAAGTTAAAAAAAAATATTTGTGTATCATTATATCAAACTTAACATATTTTTTTTTTAAATTAGAAGAATAACAAATCTAATTTTTACAAAAAAGATATATTGACCTTCTTAGGATTTAATGAAATTATACTTATCATTTTTTCAATTCAAAAAATTACATGCAGTATTCTTAAAATTTTTTTTATAATCTTATTTAAAATATTATCAAATATTAAATATAATTAACTTTTTCACTATGACTTTAAATGTTGATACTTTTAATGTATAATATAATATAATGCTACACAAACTTTTCTTTTAATTTATTTTTTTATAAAATTAATATTTTATATATTATGTGTTCATTTCAATAATTTTAAATGTCTTTACTGTTAATCTGTGATACTAAGAATTTTTTATTAAATTTAAATACAAATTTAACTTCATTTATTGTTATATTAAAACTAAGATCATAGTATTTTGCACAAAATTTATAATCATTAACAAAAAATAAACTAAAAAAATAAATATAATTTTAAACTTGAGAGTCAGTAAATATAATTTAATCAAAGTT
Source organism: Senna siamea (assembly GCA_031216115.1). Taxonomy (NCBI): domain Eukaryota; kingdom Viridiplantae; phylum Streptophyta; class Magnoliopsida; order Fabales; family Fabaceae; genus Senna; species Senna siamea. The sequence goes on along the minus strand of CM062354.1, from coordinate 29,619,100 downwards.
TCGGGAGGCACGAATAATTTACTCAAATTCGGCAAAAAATTAAAAAAAGGGATACTTTAGTCAAAAGAAAAATACCAAATTGCTACAGTTACACTGGGCGTTTGGCACCGCGTGGTATCTGCAAGTTGCCTTTTTTGAGGACCTGACTTGAAGGCAGGCGCACTCACTCACTCATTCACTCATTCAGACACTTCCAGGCACAAACGCCACCAAATACGAGACACGCGCACACACCGCCTTCAAGCAACCAGATAACGGAGTCTCAATTCTCCTGCTGCCGTCGCCATCCACCGCGCCACCAGACGAATGGCCAACTCCAACTCCGACGAATGGCTGCCTCCCGGTTGGACTGTGGAAGTCAGAGTGGGAAACAATGGCAAGAGAGACAAGGTGATAATTGATTATTGAAGTTGACCTACACACCATTTTGCCCTTGCTTGCGTTTGTTCTCAGGGTATAGCTTTGCAAATGTGAGATCTCTTATCTTAGGTTGCTCAGTTACTTGTATTTCACTCCTGCGTGTGAGATTTGAGACTTCTTTGTCTCACAGAAGAAGAAATTTTAGGTGTGGTGGTTTTTTTTTTTTTTTGCAGTTTGTTGCAGGGAGATTGTGAATATGAGCTTGTTTTCCTTGATTTTTGAGAAATTTTCAAAGCAGGCTCGGGTTTTTGAGAGTAGTTGCTGTAGTTAGTGTTGTTTGTTTCTTGGCATTTAGGTTAAATCTGTTCTTTGCATGTTCTCTAAGGACCTTTTGGACCGTGTTTCTAGTGTATCTGCGTTCTCAATTGAAGTTTTCGGACGAGCATGGGCTGTGGCTGATCTTTTTTGTGACTGCAGAATCAGAAGAAAGTATAATAGGAAGAGTTTTACCTCTTTTCCCTGACTAATTGGGTTGAAAACCTAAGCAAGTGTCTTGCATGTTTCTGGAGAGGTTTGAGTGTTTATGGAGTTACTGCCTGTCTTTACAGCGGTCAAACTAGCTGAAAGTAGAATGAAGCTAGATCAATGAGGTGGTTCATCTGGAAGCAACATTCTTAAGAAAGCATACAATTCTGTACATATCTGTATGGTATACACAGAAAGTCATTTGGAAGCCTCTATAGTCTATATTCAGTAGTACAAAAGAGAAGCAGTTTCTTTTTTTCTTTTTCTTATTTCCTTTTCTTTGATAGGATAATGAAAGCTGTATAAAGTGTTTCTATGTCTTTATTGATTTTCATTTGAAATATTTTTACTTTACAAAGACAATGATGTTTGATCAAATGGTGAAATTTTGCTGGTGTTAAGTTCAATTATCTACTTAAGTTGAATGATTCTTAATATCTCTATTTGAATTTTTTTTTTTTTTAAAAATGCCAAATCACATTTGTTACCATTTTAAACGTAGTTTCCCTGTTAGTGACGGAAAAACAAGAATAACGAGGTTTTATCTTTTTTGACTGTGGTCATTCCTTGGCAGTAATTTCATGATTAACCGAGCCACAGATGACATGAAGGCATTAAAACTCTAAATGACCATTTTCTAAGATGATTCAACTTAAATCTTATAAACATTCATACTTATTGCAGTATTACTTTTCTCCCTCAAGTGGACTTAAATTCAATTCCCTGCTAGAGGTTTCTCGTTATCTAGACAAAGCTCAGAACAGTCAAGTCAGCACCACAAGAATTTCAAAAAATGTCTGTCCACAAATCCTCTTTTGATGATCTTACACTGTTGATGTTATATATCTGGTATTATTAACTAATGTGGGAAAACTTTGGTTATTTAAGCAAACTAGGTTGTAGTGGAGAAAGGTATTGCGGATGGGTTACCACAAGGATGGATCAAAAAGACCAGAGTCACAACAAAGAGTGGCACAAGTAGAAGAGATTCGGTAAAAACTACCTTACCGCTTCCTGTTGAATGAAATGCTTTCCAATTAGTCTTTAAGCAAGCATTCTGTATTGTTTTAGCCTCTAAAATCTTACCAATTTCTGATTCATATTATTTCTGATTCTTATTATTACAATTTTTCAGCTCTCAAGAGTTGGAGGATGCATATAATATATTTTAAATTGTTAATGCACTTAAATTTATCGCAAAGATTAATTCACTTCAAATTATGTATTGTCTCTGCAGTACTACATTGATCCTGTAAGTGGGTATGTCTTCCGCTCTACAAAAGATGCTGTTCGCTATCTTGAATCTGGGGAGATAGGAAGAAATGCATTCAAGCCAAAAGCTAAAGACAGCAGTTTTGCAGATTTAGAAGATGGCACATTTTCTGTAAGGGTGGCCATAATTAAATTTCCTCCAGTTTAAATGTTTATTTAGCCTCTTATCAATATTTGAAAAGGGAATAGCCCCGTCCATTGTGAATGAGATGTTAACTGAGCAATAACTGGAAATAATATGTGGTTAGCTTCCTTTTTTTTTTTTTTTTCTTATTTCCTTTTGTTTTTGCTTTGATATTTTTCTTTCCATAAACAAGGGTATTACCATTTATTAATAGGAACTAGTAGAGTGCATTGCCACATCAAGACAGCATGAAAGAGTCCCACAAACATCTTACAACAACAAGAGACATTTAACTGAGGGTCTGCCTGTAAGTGGGTTCATTGGCATTCATTATTTTATATTGGCTGCACTAGTTGAGTCAGGTCTGTGAGCTTCATATCAGCTGGGTGAGACACAGAATTACCATTTAGAGTGGAGGCTCTTCCTCCTGTCAGGTTGGCTTTTAGGAGTGGGCTTTTTTCTTTATCGCCAGTTCTTCTGGAAACTCATTTATTCACTCAGGAAAAGATGGCGACCGTTTCATTGGGATTCTCTTGTCTTGGTCATTGATTCGTAAATATGTTGGATTTGACTACTATTTGAAGTTTGTTAAACTGGTAGTGATTGTGAGCTTCTATGTAAATGGTCAGCTTCTTAGGAGCACTACCTGCACTTGACAGTGTGTTGGGAATAATGATTCTTCCTAATAAATCATAGGTCCCAACAAGATCCGCTTTATTACGATTACGACATATAGGATAATTCTTCAACAATCAACTTGTCTAGGAGCATTATAAGAATGGTAATATTTTTCCTAAGAACAAAAGTAATTGGGCTTTTTGACCCCAATAGAACAAAAATAGCAAATATTGATTTGTATGGGATTTTACAAAAAGTATTCTCATCATATATGACATGGTGCCCAGTCATTTTCTTTTTTTTTTTTGGGAAAGGATTCGTCACCCAAGGAGACAATTTGCTAACACATGATATGGAACTTGTTGCCTTGGGCAACAAGTCCCATTCTTTTTCCTTTTAAAAAGAATTTTTTTTAACACTTAAATTTTGTATGAAGGAAAGTGTACTTTTTGCACTAGCTTTCTCTTTCTTTTGTACATATTATGCTACCTTGGAGGAGGGTGAATAAATCTTGGAATCCACTAAATCTTAGTTAAAAGTTTAGGTAGAAAAAAAGAGAAGAGAATAAAGAGCGCAACGGTTTCAAATTTTGAAAGCAGATTCTCTGCTTGCAAGGATAAGATTGAGTACATCTCCCTCTACAGACTCCACTTGGTAGGAGTCTCATGCACTTGGGCCACCCTTTTTTTTATTGGTCAAGATGGTTAATAAAAAATTTTCTCTTTAAATTGTCATATTCTTATTATGTATTTAAAAAAAATAGGTGTAATTTTTATATTTTTGTTATGTTGTGATTGAAAAAAATTGATAACAAAAATATAAAACTTACATCTAATTTTTTTTTTTTCAATACATAATAAGAATATGATAATTTAAAGAAACAAATTTACCAATCTTTTAAGTAAGAAAGAGTGGACTATTCGAGGATTTATTCACCCTCCTCCAAAGTAGCACAATATGTATAAGAGAAAGAGAAAGCTGCAAGCAAAATGAACAGTACTTAAGACACTCTTTCCTTCATACAAAATTTAGAGGTGTTAAAAAGAATTAACAAAACAAAGAGTCCCATGCCATGTGTCAGATGAAAGCAACATGTTCTTCTAGAAAATTAGAAAAACATATATGAAGGGAATACTTTTTGTAGAATCCTATATAAATCATTACTTGCTATTTTTGCCCTACTATGGTCAAAAGCCAAAGTAATTGGCAATAGCAAATCTTTTGTGGAAATTGTGTGTGATTATGTTGTGTATATGTAAATTATGAGCAGCATACCTCTGCAATAGATGCAAGACTTTCCACTCTTACATGATATGTTATATTATTCAAATATATTCTTGTAGTACTTCATAGTTGAGAGATAGGATTACATTATGTTAAAAAATATGTAATTGTGGTACCTTCTAAGACCTAATTCTGATGAATTTGAGCACACTAGATCTCTCTTTCTGCTATCTATTGACAACTGTACTAAGTTCCTTTTAATTCTGAATTATCTTTTGATTATTGGAAATGTGCAATAGAGTTTCATAATAATATGGATAGATATAATATTTTGGGATTTGTCTTATGTATTGTTTATTGATTTAGTTAAATCCTTGGGGCACTCTTCACTTTCATCCAATATAACTTGTCATTCTGCTTTGCTCCTGTAGCTAATTAAATAACATTAGCACCTTCTTGTTATAGTGGCCTCCTTTTTGAAGCAATGCTAAAGTAAAAGACTAAATCACTCATCTTAGAATACTGCAAGAATTAATGCCTTAAATAACATTTATAAGTTGTCCTGTTGCTGAAATTATCTTCAGCCTTTTACTGATATTGGAATCTGATTGGGATAGAGATAGTATGGGATATTCTTAGGATAGTATGAGCTAACCAAGTTCCATATCGAGTAGAATGGAATGTTCGATGAGTTACTTAAGTGGCTTGGTTCTTCCCCTTCAATAGCTAGCTTTTGAAGAAAGGTTCTCCAAGTCACTTGGGTTCTATCATTTGGTATTAGAGCTTGGTTTGCCGATGGCATGGAGAGGGTTATCTATGAGGGGTTTTGACTGGCGGAGGGGTTGACTGCAGTAGAATGAAGCAATGCTGAGTGAAGTATCGCAGAGTACAACCATTGGGACATTGGCTCTTCAGGGGCAGTGCTATGATGGGGAGGGGGATAGTATAGGATGTCTCTAACATAGTATGGGCTATCCAAGTCTCACATTGAGTAGAATGAGATGCTTGATGGAGTACTTAAGTGACTTGATTCTTCTCCTTCAATAGCTAGCTTTTGAAGGAATGTTCCTCAAGTCACTTGGGTTCCATCAGAATCCTTTCTCTTTATAACATAATTTCTCCACATTGATTTCTAGTTTGACAAACCTGTGTGTGATTCCTTCTCAGCCTGCAGATGTAGCCAAGAAACCAGAATTATCAGTTAACAGTGTAACACAACATACTGTCATGGATCAGAGCTTGAATTTGGGCGGGATAGTAAATGACCAACAGATTCCAAAACCTGCATGTGGTGGAGAATCTTTGCCTCTATCTGAACCTGTTTCCAGTCAGTGTAAAGTTCTGACTTTTATCTTTCATTTTTTTTCCATCTTCCTTTTTTCTTCTTTGAAGTTAACAATACTGACTTCATTTAATTAGGTAAACCTGAATGCCATTATCTTTGTTTTTGGGATAAAACTGAATGAATATTATCTTAACTTTCATCTATTTAGTATTTGTTCTAATGTTCTGGGTCAAGTCAGGTGACATTAACAAATCTCATGATATTAAAACTGAGATTACATTGTAGATCTATCACCTTTTATATGTATTACATTAAATTCCCTCTTGCCAAATATTTGATATTTCCTGGAAATTAAGATGCATTTTTATGCTAGATATAGTGATTCTGGTTGAAAAATAATAATTCCATCTCTTTTGTTATTTAAAGGAAACATTGAATTCAGGTTTCAGTTTATCACAGCTGTCCTTATCCATGTAATCATGTAAAGACATTGTATTTGATGTGTTTTTATTACATGTGATGATATAGGTGTGATAAACACTGAATTGATCAGCTCAGTTCCATCACAAGCTGAATGTTCAGATGGAAAAGAAGCGAAGGTTTGTTTAGCTGAAAGTAATACAGTTCCTGGTTGCACAAATGGAGTTGCCTTAGAGAAGCAACTTCCAAAAAGTGCACAGACTACACGAGGTACTGAAAAGGTTCGAAATGGCCAGCGCAAATCCAAGCACAAGAAAGAGATGAACTTGCCTCGCCGTGCTTCAAAGCGTCTTGCTGGAATTCAGGTTGATCCAGTTCCTGAACTTATAACAAGGCGCCGACATGCAGTTAGACACGCAGGTGGAGGAGAAGCCATCACAAATGAGGATAAATCTCCAGGGAGTTTTCCCGATGCAGAAACAAAAAAGTCTATTGCACTTGAGGGTGGGTCAGAAACCAAGTGTAAATTTCAAAATTCAACGACCACAATGGAGTCACCACAGTCAGATCAGAGTAAGCATTCTTATGGGAATTTGTGTACTCCAGAAAAGCTTCCTGAGAAGACTGTAGAAGACCATAAAAGGAAAAATGATCAAGAAAGCTTCTCATTTTTTCCTCTGGAGAACCAAACAAGAGTCAAAGAGCATGCCAAAGACCTTGAAAATGGAGACAAGGTCGATGTGAAGTTAGATTATTCCCTTGACTTGCCCCTTGGAGAACTTTTAACAGACCCATGTATAGCATTTGCAATTCAGACTCTCACTGGAGTAACATTTGAAACCTCCAAAAACACTCAAATTTCATCTGAATTAAGCAATAGCAGGTATTCTGAAACTTCGGCTGCTGCAAATGGGCATGATATGAAGATCAGAGGGCAGAATATCAGTGACTGGAAGCTAGGCTGCAATGTGTCTTCACCACCAAAGAACCTTAATATGGCTGAACATGCTGGCGGTACTGAAACTGATGACAAGGCAAATGAAAATTCAGGATCTTCTGAATCACCATTTGGTATTTCATGGATGGATCCATGTATCGAATTTGCAGTAAAAACTCTCACTGGTAACATTCCAGTGGAATATGATCCAAATACTGAGAATTTCCTTCAGCAGCAGCTTTGCTCATCAAATACTCAAGGACACTGTGAGGTAGCCTTGTCAGGTGTCAGTTTAAATAATCTGTGCCAGACTGACTACTATTGCAGCCAATATCATGGGACACAGATCCCAGTATTCAAACAACAGTCATATCTAGATCCGACTTTATCGAACCCTAGAAGTGTAGGCATGGGCAATTCTGCTGGAGCCAGACTGCCCCAGTGTGAAGAGAGAAGAAAGGGATGCCAGAGATAAAGCAATCAGCTTGTAATTGTACTAACTTAAGATTGTAAAGTTAGGAAACTTTTTTGTGAAAAGATAACCCACAAAAATTTTAACCTCCTTTAGGCTTTTTTTTTAGACTAATCCTTCAATCTGGTTCTGTGTACATTGTAGAAGTTGTTCTAAACTAGTTTTCGTGTTAGCTTGACAGTAAAGCAGGTGTTTAACATTTTCAGTTACCGTGTGCACTATATTTTCATCTGACATTCTGTCTGGCATGGTTTTCCCCATCAATTCTTCTGCTGTATGTTGAATATGCAGTTATAATATCAAATCTTTTAGTTTGTTCTAGTGATAACTATAGGGATCTTAAGCAAGAGATTGACACAGCTGCACCAGACGCAAAGAACTGGTGATTATGTACCTGTTGTTTTTACATGTGGTGTTTTATGTTTTTCTTAATTTTTCTTTCGTTCCCATTGACCATTTGCTAGAGTGACAACATGCAAACTGTTGTGGGTTCCTTTCAAATGGTTAGTCACCCACTTTAACTAATTTTTGAGCAATTTAAATAAGAAAAAAAGGATACCCTTTTGGCTGGACTAAACTGTTTTTGCTGTCGACTTTTCTCAACACAAACAGCAAGGGAATGTTTTCCCAGCATGCTTGGCTGGGTTCCTTCAAATCAATCTAGTTGGCATTTTTCCATATCATTATGATATTGGGAAGGTTGAAGGGAGGCAATTCGATGACCAATATTAAGGAACATGGATCATTGGGTAGGTGAAAGTTTGGTTAAGTAGTGGTTCGTTCGGTCCCTTTGTTGTACAAAACAAAAATTGAGGGAACATGATATCTTCCGTCTCCGCGTGCACTAAATATTTTCAATTTAATTCAAAACTCATAAGGATGTTAAAATTTAATCTTTCTCAAATAGTATTCTAAAATACTATGTATCTGAAAAAATTATATATTTTAATAATTTCTCTATAATATCTCCCAACAAATCCAGTAGGCGATCAATTTTACAAGCCATCACCATACTACTAACAAATAAGCTGCTTGATACTTACCTCATTCTCTGTTTCATTATATTGTCAACGACTTGTCTATAACAGAGTCTTAATCCTTGCTATGAACAAATGGCGGCGTCGCCGACAAAACCCACCGATCTTGACGCTCAACATAGTTCCTCTTACCTCTGCTGCTTCCTTCACTGTCACTCGAACCCATCCCTTTCATCCGCAGACCGTCTGATGGTCGTATGATTCAGTAGAATATACCTCCGAACATCCTCCGGCAACCTCAGCGTATGCCTCTCCTTGTTCTTCCCTGCTGCAGGTTGAACCAGAGAATGCCCCGTGGAGTTGGATCGCGGAAGCTTCCCGAACATTCTCCATCCCGATCTTCGGCTTCGATTTTGCTTGGCCCTAGCTTCATCCATGCTGGTTCCATCAGTGACGCGAAAATTGCTGGTGCTTTCGCTTTCGTTGGGCACGGTGTGTGTTTCACTCGCTTCAGCTCTGCTTCTACTTCTCCTTCTGCTGCTGAGGCCAGAATTATCTGTTGGATGTTCGTAAGATTATAAGCATTAACATTAAAGGAATCAGATTACTTCTGCTGTCAACTTCGAATTGTTTTTTAGTGTAAAATTGCGTGATCGTTTGTTTGGGACCTATTTTGCCAACCGTTCGTGAGAATGTGAGGCTTGGAACAGTGAAACAGGTTGGTGCACACTATCACTTAAATTAAATGGACTAATTTGAGTCTTTTTCCATTTTTTTGAAAATTATTTTTCAAGTGTTTTGTTTAATTTTTAATTAGATTTTAATAATTTAAAAATTAATAAATTTTTAATTTAGTCTATACTGTTAAATTTTATTAATATTATCAATATTAACTATTTTAGTATTATAAATGTATATGATTTTGTTGGAGGAGAGATGGTTTAATTTAATTTGAAAGGAGTTTATTTAAAAAATTAATATTTAGAAAAAAAATATTTTGAAGAGAGAATAGCTAAAGAAAGAAACAAGAAAGAAATGAGACAATTTTTCTTACAAACTTCTCTTGATTTATTGACTTATTACAAAATGAGAAGTAACACTTCTATTTATAGTTGTGCACTTACTTCAATACTTTTTGATCTAATGGCTATCATTTGCTTCTTAAAAACTTCTAACCAAATATTTAAGATATTTATACAAGATTTTTCTGCAACTTTCTTAAATTTTTCTTAAGAATTTTGTAGAAATTTTTTTAGATATTTCTATAAAATTATCTAGATCTATTTGATTATTATAAAATTATCTAAATGATGGGCCTTAGTTTGTAAAAAACTTTTGATTTATTATGGGCCCAAATCAATTTTAATTTCTAACACCCTCTCTTAAACTTGATTTGTCATTCCAAGCAATCTTCTTAGCTTAATGAAATCTTCGCGCCTGAGTGGCTTAATGAATATGTCAATGAATTGATCCTTTGATTTCACGTACTTTACTTGGACTTCTTTTCTCGAAACGCATTCTTATATAGTGGTATCGAGTATCGATGTGTTTACTTCAATCATGAAATAAGGGATTCTTTACTAACATCATAATTGATTTGTTGTCGACACAAATTTTCGTTGGTTTTTCCTGTGTCTATCGAAGCTCTTTCAACAAACTTCTTAGCCAAACTACATGACAAATGCTCGATGTAGTAGCCACATATTCAAATTCACATGTTGAGAGAGTGACTATTGGTTGCTTCTTTGACATCCATGTGAAGGTAGTGTTGTTCATGAAAAACACAAATCCTATAGTACTTTGTCGATCATTGACATCTGTGGCCTAATCGCTATCACTGAAACTAATAAGCTTGTACTCATTAGTTGGAGAATAAAACATGTCATAATCAATTGTACCTTTGATATAATGAAGAATTCGTTTGGCATCTTTGAAGTGAGCTGAAGTAGAATTTTCCATAAAATGAGTCACGAGCCCTGTAGCATAGATAATGTTTGTTCTCGTGCAAAATATCGTAAGCTTCTAACCAGACTCTTGAACAATGTTGGATCCACCTTTTCTCCTTCATCATTTCTTGATAACTTGATCCCACACTCTATTGGGGTGACAATAGGATTGATATCTTTTATCTTGAATTTCTTTAAAATTTCTTTGTATAGCCTTCTTGAGAGATAAAAATTCTATTGTCTCTTTACTTGATCTTACTCCAAGATAACTGAAGATAATAAGCCATAAGCCCATTGTCAGTTATCTTGAACTCCTTTGTCATCATTTTCTTGAACTCTTTGAACATATTTTGATAGTTACTTGTGAATATTAGGTCGTCTATACAAATACATAATCAATATGTTTTCTCTTTTAATTTTGACATAGAGTGCATGCTTGTATGAGCATCTTGTAAATTTATTATCTTGTAAATATGTGTTGATTATGTTATTTCAAGCTCTCATGACTTGCTTTAACCTGTACAATCATTTCTTCAACTTTAAAACTTTATCTTTTTGATTTTTCACCTTGTAGCCCATTGGTTGTTGGATGTAAACTTCTTCTTCGAGCACTCCATTTAAAAAGGTAGACTTGACGTCCATTTGATAAATCTTGTACCTATGTTGAACTACAATGAAAATGATGAATCTTAAGTATCTAATCAAGCAACTGGAGCAAATACCTCATCATAGTCAATTCATGCTCTTTGGCTGTATCATTTTGCAACTAATCCTCTATTTTCAACACTTTCTTTCACCAAAATAATAATAGAAAAAGGATTTTTGAAGTATTTTACATGGTGAAGTTTTTAAAATATAAAAAAGATAGGAAGAAAAAAAATTAGAAAAGAGATCAATAAAAGACTCACCTTGAATGGATTAGAGTTCAAATTTTTTTATCTCTTTCCTACTTTAAAAACTTTGAGCCTATTTGGATGTTATTCTGTTCTTTTGTTCTTTAAAACTATTTTATAAAATTAGTTCTGAGAATTCATATTAGTATTTTTTTAATATATTTATATACATGTTATTTATGAAAAAAATTATTTTTTGTATTTTCTTTGTTTTAAAAAATTAAAGTTCAAAACATCTTTTCATTAGTTTGTATTTTCTATTCTCAAAACACATATTCTATTTTTTGTTTTTTGTATAAAAATAATTATTCAAACAAGTTTTAATTTTTAATTTTTCTATTCTTAAAAATTAAAAATAATTTTTAAAAATTAGAATCAAACAGACCTTTAACTTCTCTCTCCAACTTTAGAAAATCCAAATCCAAAAATAAATAACGATTATCAACTAATAAGCTTTGGTTCAATAAAGGTTGAATTTCAATCCAAGCTAATTAATTCTTTGTTATTGCTTATTAATTATGCACTCGGCTGTAGCATAATACAAGTGACCTGGTATTTATTAAGTGTATTATTTTTTTAAATAATTTTTTGCAAAAGTAAACGTTTTGTCCTTTAAAAACATTAAAAAAATTGAAATTGCACAACTAATATAATGCATTTATAAGTCTTTGTCAGTTCAGATGTGTTTTGACAAGAGTGGTTGAGCTCTACATAATACGATATTTGGTTAGAAGAAGAAACTACAATTTTGGTTTGGTTCTATCTTCTCTATAAGAGTGGATGAGATCTCTCCTGTTCAGTTGTTAATTGGCTAAACATTGGTTCGATTAGTTAGACAACAACAACATTTCTATGGAGCAAGCCTTCCTCATAACATTAATCATGAATAATATATGACAAGCGAGAAATTTTGATGAAATGTTAAAGTACAGAAGACAGAGAAATAAAAAATATATATGGACCTAAGTTAGGAGATTGTAGGTTCAACGTGTTTCACCCTCAAGAAATTAGAGCAATAAATTGCCTTCTAATATTATAAAAGAACAAAACAGACAAGTTCATAATGTGAGCCCTCACAGTACAAGGACAGTGGAGAGCGGTTTCAGTAGTTCACAATGAGAATGACAGTAAGTAACCAAGCATAATATCTTTTCATTATCCTATATAGAGAACTTTTTATGCAATAATGCACAAAAATATCAACTGCCATCCATCATTGCGCTAGAGAAGCAAAGGCATTTCAAATTAATTTCCTGCCAGCGTACCCAAGCAGATGGGACACAGATTCTCTAAGTATAAATTTTAATGAAATAGTAAAGTGTGAAAAAAATATATATACATATATAGATAAATTTTAATTTATACATAATAAAATTTTAATTTATTATTATTATTTTTTATACCTTATCACTTCACCAAAATTTATAATTTTAAAAATTCATAATCGAGCAGATTAAATCATCATCTGTCAAGATTTGTAATTCTTATAATAAGTTCTTAATTTTTTTTCTTTTTTTTTCCGTACTTTATTACTTGACTAAAATTTAATGTAAAATAAATTATAATAATTTTTATTATATTTTGAAAATAATAGAAAACAGTACGAATACAATTCCACATACAATTTTACTTTTCATGTATTCTAATTTATATTATATATATATTTTTTAACATATATCTTTGAAAATTAATTATTTAAAAGTTCGAAAACCATATTTTTAAATAAATTAATATTTTAAAAAATCAAAAGAATAAAAAGGTAGATAATCAAACAATTCAATCCCTATTTTCTAGTTTAAAAAAAAATTCCCCCCTTCTTTTTCGGTTTTTCCCGTCAGCCACTCTCCTTCCAATTCCATAATTCCATACCATTTGGGCCTAACCCCTTTCAAGACCACAACAAGACGTAGATCAGTCTGGCAGTAGAATGGATCCTCTGCATTTCAAATACTGTTCAATTCTCTATATTTCGTCAAATGACAACATTTCGCAGCTTAATGGATGTCACATTTGCGGTTAACTTGAATCTACGTGGTACGCAACTTCAACTATAAAGGTATTCTAAAATTTAATAGCAGATTTTAATCATCAAATCATTGAAATGTTAATTAAATGTAAAATAAAATGTCCTTTTGAAATTTGCGTCAAATTTTCACACCATTCTAAATGTATTTCAGTTTGATTAGAGCTCTCTCAAATTCTCAATAATATGTTTCAATGATTTGATGATTAAAATCTGTCATTAATTTTTAGAGTAAATTTATATTTGAAAGTGTGTAGTGTGTATCATGTAAGCTTAAACTAACTGCAAAGTAGACATGCATTAAGTTATAAAACGGTGCCGTTCAGTGTTTGAAATGCAGAGAATCCGTTCGCGTCTGGCAGTGCATATACAGCTAATAGATGGAAAAGAAAATTCTATCCATGTCAATATACCAATCACAAAGATTGTTATATGTCTCTTTATATTTGGGTCAATTTACCTATGTTTTGTAAAAGGGATCTAAATATCTATCTTAGCAAATTTCAGATCAACCAATGGCTAAAGAGTTCACAAAGCATCTCCGAAGTTGTTGCAGAAAGTCCTCCATCCTAAGTACTTGAATTGATGCATAGTGCTAATATCTAATGAAGATTACTTCTGTATTACCAAAAAAAAGAAAACCATGATATGAAATTGCAGGATCAGACTGATCAGAGTAATATGCTATAGGAAGCTGTTAATTTCCCTTCTTTTCTTTTTCTTCCCCAAATGACATTTAGTCATTTATATTCCAATGTGGATAAAGGAATGGTAGAACAGCTACATTTCAATTTAAGCCCATTCTAAGCAGGGCCTGGACCCATAGCACCAGCCCGACCTCTCAACATTTCAGTCCTCTTACTTCTCTCCATGACATCCACCAACCATTCTACACTTTCCTTTATCCCCATCCTGCAACATTTCAAAACAAATTCCATTATATATATATACACACAGACACACATGGGGATTTGAACTTTGAATGGAATGGATCATTATTCCCTGAACTAAGCATTGGTAAATTAACAGACTTTCTACTTACCCATCGTACCCAGACACAGCTTCAAACATGTAAACTCTTTCATCCAGCTTCTTTAAATCTAGATAACGTGCAAGTTCATCAGCCGAAACTGCTTCGGGAAGATCCTGTAAATACAATAATGTTGATAAAGCAGCTACCACTTAATGCATACTCACAGAGGATTTATAGCAATGACCTATCAATGGGGAAGGAAAAGGAAGAAGATTAAGAGATCTTAAAATGCTTGAATGCAACATAGATCAAAAGGGCAACAATAAAGCTACTATAATCCGTTCTTTTGAAAACCAAAAGGATGTGATCCTACAATTGCCTAGTGTCTACATAGCAAGAACCGATGCCTCAAAGTTTATAGAATTTCATAACAACAATAGACACTAGACAGTGTCATCATTCTTTAGATAAACTACATTTTACTGCCTAAACTATAGCCTTCCAATATTGATACCTGAATTTTAAAATTAACACTTTACCTCCTTGAAATATCACAATAAGTAAATCAATTAAAGTAAACAGATGGCTAATTGTTTTGCTTTTTGTGATAATTCATTCACGAGAACAGAGTGTTACTTTTAAAGTTTAGGTACTACCATTGTAATTATGCTGTAGAGTAAAATCTAGTTTCCCCTAACTTTTTATATATCCACACAGGACCACATGATATATATGAAGGATAAGACAGGCTATGGGACTAAGGAATTTGCCTAAGGCGTTTATGAATTTAAGGTTATATAGAACCTAAAGAGGGAATAGTTACTCTCACCTGCTTGTTTGCTAATATTAAAAGGGGGGCTCCTTGTAAATCCTCGTGCCGGAGCACCTTTTCTGTGATACAAGTCGAAGTTATTATTTATTAAATCATCAAATTGCTGTTTTCTTTCTGACATACTGAGTATCGCTGCAATTGCAAGCAAACACCACAGAGCACTATAAATTCATAAATTACAATATAAAAAACAATCTTACTAACCAAGTGCAGACTTTGCATCTTCAAAGCGTGATGGACAAGCAGCATCTATAACAAATATCACAGCATGCGCTTCTTCATAATACTTCTCCCATATTGACCTAAGTCCAGGCTGATAGAAACTTTTCATCAATATCTAATATCTCAAAACCTCCTCCTCCCCTAACAACCCATAATAGAAAAGAAAACAAACAGAATAATAGACAAAAGAGTATGAAAAGCACACGTTCTTTGCACCTAATGATACGTGCCATTCATTCCAACAAGCAGGCTGGAAAACAGAACAAAACTACTGCATTAATGAGATTATATTCACCCCTTTCTTTATCTCTCTCCCAAGACCCAAAAGAAGAAAGGGACAGAGATGGATTCAAAAAATTAGAAGCATGCTTTCATCACAATAAACTTCACTTGAGTTTTATAATTAAAGACTAAAGAACTGAATTTCTTGTCCAATCATATTTTATCACATTTTTCAACTTTCCTTTTTTCAATAACAAACAACAAACTAAAGCTTCAGACAAGGAAGGGTAAGAGTAGGAAGGTGTCGCAAATTGCAAGATTCAAGCAACAATTTTAACATATAGCCAAAAAACATAGCAACTATTATGTGGCAAGGATAAAAGTAAAACAGAAAATGAGCTAACACAAAATTTAGAGGAATCTTCAACCACATAATGGAGATAGCTTTCCCATAAAAAATCTTGAAGCAAAAAATATTTTCTTGTTTTCCATTAATGTCATTTTAGTCTTTCAAAGAAGAATAAAAACAACAGATATATAAACCTATGTGAATCATTATAACTTTAGAAATTAAATTTGTAGAAAGAAAAAAAATTCTAACACAGAAACAGCACTAGAGTCTTCAGCAGCTCAAAAAGTCAGGACAAAAGAATATAATTATTTTGCAGAACTAAAATAGAATTCAATTAAATAAAATAAAATGCTATAGACTACAATAGTTAAATGCATTGCCGTTTTGTTGCCCATACCTGACCTCCCAGGTCCCAAAATACAAGTTTTGTATTTGACACTTCTATACGACCAATGTTTAGCCCAACAGTTGGAACAATTCGATCAGGAGGAAGGCCTTCTAAGTTTGAGTATAATGACTTCAACTTCTCCAGTAAAGTCTACAAATTTATGAATGATATCACAATTCAGAACAAAGCAACAAAGTTCAGCAATTGGAAAATACAACATTTAAAGGATGCATTACCGTTTTGCCAGCCTTGTCAATTCCAAGAATGAGTACATGAAACTCTATCTTACTGAACATATATTTCCAAAGTCCATAAAACAATGTAAACATTGTTGTCTTGTTTAAGCCTGCTTTGTATATTATCTCTTTCAACCTTCAACAATAGAAGAATATGAAGTTCATTCCATGTTACTCAATAGCTCCTGTGCTCATCAGTTCTCTATCTTGAACAAAAATTAAAATTTTCAGCTTTCTTGTTCAAGTAAAGGTTGTAAACTATTAATTTATTTTTAGATGAAAAAGGGTTGTAAGCTATACAAGCATACAAATAGAGAAGGAGGAGAATTGGAGAAAGTCCGTTTTTGCAGGTATAGGCAGTTAAGCGATGGTATTGTGGTTCATGCCCATTTTCAATTTAAGAATTAGAGTAGCAAAATACACAATTTGGTTATGCACCACTTTTTAGGTTCAACTTTACGTCTTTACCACAAACAAGTAGATTATTTGCAATCAAAGAATTTCACTTTGCAGATAATTTCATCAATGATTCTATACATGATCTTTGTGGCAATCCATGCACAATTTGAATCCTACATTCATGATACGAATATCCATACTGATATAAACACACAAACGCAGATATCCAAACCAAATAAACCAAAATTCAATAGTCATAGAAACTTCAAATCAAATAAGATCACAAATAAGCACAGAAGTAGATCTAGCAGCAAATTAAGTGGACGGATACTCTGATCTCGAGTCAATCTAATGAAAACTGCCGAACAACTTCTTACCGACACCAAAAAGAACACAGAATTTAGAAGAGACTCATTTATTGAAGAACAATAAAAATCAAAATTCATCGCAGAAGGATAGCCTAAACGAGAAAATATGCATGATCCAGACCAGCAGAAATGATAAATGGTGCATATATGCAGTCTAGACTTCTGAAAGAAATCTGAAACTACAATACAGGAAATCAACGAGAAGAACGAAAGCTGTCGAATTGAAAGAGCATAATAGTACAGATTCATACCTGCCTTCCTCTATTTCCGCTCTTGTGCTTAATTGGATGGATTCAATCCCACCTCAGTTCTCAGGTCTCTCAACTCGCTCTGTTAAGAGCCTTCATGTTTTCCATCTGTGACTGTAATGCCTATATTGTCCTCCTTTCATTGTGAAAACGCAGATTCAGACCTTGGAGCATTAACAGACCCGACCCGTTTGTATTATTGCTGCCAAGTAATTCTTACATTTTTAATTGCAAAATCAAATTTTAAAAATAATATTATAATAAATAGTGCAGTAGTCTTCTAATCTATTTTTGTATTATAATAATTTTAAATATTTTTTATTATGATATATAAAATAAAATATATTATATAAAGACATAAAAATATAGATGAGTAAATTAAAATTATTATAATAATTATTTTATATTACATTTTAAAAATAAAAAAAATACACGTTTATGCATCTAATTACTCGTAATGTCTGTGTAAAATGTAATTGAGTTCATATATTTTAATTGATTAAAATTTAATTTAGTTAACCCGAGAAAAGGGTAGTTTTGGAAATGGAAAATTCTCAATCAAGTCGAAGAATTCGGATGCTAGAAATTACGGCTTATTGAGCAATTCGAACAGTTCCAGCTAAACACGGCAATTCATGTTTCCTTAGGTAACACCCTATTTCAATTTTTTCAATCGCTTTCTTTTCTTAACAATCAATTTGAATTTTCCATTCCTCTCGCCGTGTGTTCCCCGAGAAAATGCAGGAAAATTGAATTTTGTTCCTTTTCTTTTAAATTTTCGGAAGAGAGTTGGGTTAGATTCCGATGTTGTGAACTTGATCCCAAGTTTTTACAAATTAGCGTTATGGGTTGGCCAGGGATCTAGATATTTCGTTTGATTTATCTATAGCTCCTGTCTTTATAAGATCCTGATAGGAAGTCGGTAGATAATTAGATACTGTTTACAATGGGGATCGTAAATTTGCTATTTGGCTATGAAGTTACTAGAGTCAAGGTTTTGGTTTTATGGTTCTGTATTCATTCTTTGCCACCATTGGACGATTCTGAAAAGTCTGATGTTGGATTTGAATATTTTGCATTTTTAACGTTATAATGCTTTGGCTTCTTGCTTAAGAATCACTTCTTTTCCCTTCTCAATTCAGTGGCAATCAAGTTTTCTTTCAATGGTGTTCATTTTCTAAAGGATTATGTTTTGACTGTGAATTAAACCCCCTCCGTTTGGAAAGCTTGCTTCAGACTCTTAATTTATTGATGCAGAAAAATATTGATTAGTTCTGATATGCTGTGGAGTTTTAGATTCCAATAAAACCGGACCATGAGTTCAATAGAGTTGTATAGTCATACAGAACTACAGAATTAGTGTAAGTTAAAGGGGACCATCTTGCCTTAATTATAATGGCTGGAACAGTGAACCTTATTTATCTTCCCTTTGCTTTAATTATTAATCTCTTTGCTTATTTTTTATGTGATCAGCCAACTTTTTATGTGTCTGGTATATGTTTATCAACGTTGCCTCTCTGTATAAGAAACTAACAATATTGGATGGCAGCATTTGTTGCTTCTTTTGTGTTCTCCCTGTGTTTCTTTATCAATTTTCAGTTCACTTTTTCTATCTCTGAATTTATTTTACGTTTTAGCTCTGTTCAACTCTCATCTCGTATGTTATAAACTTATAATAGGTTTGACATTTTTTCCCCTTTGCTTATCTTGGTTCCCTTTACTCCAACAACTCTCTCCCTAAAAGAAAAAAAGGGTGTTTTTTCTTTTTTAAGTTTAAGAACTTAATAAACGTTTTGTGTTTTTCACAGTTGCCCAAACCACGTGGAGATTGCTTGACATGCTTAGGGTGTTTGAAGAGTTCATCCATATAGCAAAATGAAGTAATACAAGCAATCTGCTTTTTATTAGTGTGTTTATTTTTTTAAGAAAAAGAAAAACCTCCTTATTATTGTATATTGCATATCTTAAGAGAGATAAATTGATAACGCTGCTAGATGAATTAATTGTTCTACCTTCCGATGAGTTGCAATTTTATTGTACTATACTCTTGGAAACATATAGAATTATGGCTTTGAAAATGCATATAGTGAAAGCAATTTCACAGTTCTGACTGTGGTGCTTTCTAGTTTATTTCTGTTTGATACAAAAAGAGACACCTGCTGTATCATATATGTGACGCTGCAAAAGTTAAAGATGAAAAGCAACAAAGGTTGATTATTTATTGGGTCTTAGTCATGCTAGGGAGTTGTACTTTTCTTAGGTAGCCAATATTCAGGAGATGGTCTAAAGTTGCCTTGAGATGCCATGACCATGTTATTCAAGAAGTTGGACAACACTGCAGCTCTACTATACCAGTAATTTTATGCAAAATGAAATTAGTAGTTTAGACCAAATCAAGGTTATAGATTAAATTTTGAGTCTGATCTTGAATTGGTAGCTCAAATAGAAAGTTAATGGGTGAAGATAAAAATGACATTTCATTGATTGGAAAGCTTATTCTTATATGCCGTTAGGGAGATTCAATATTCAAGGCTTCCCAGATTTTACAGTTAGTGTGAAGCCACTTTGGGTGTCAGAAGTCAGGTAAATGCTGTGGTCATTGGTCCTGGGATGTCCATTGATGTTCTGATGTAGATTATTGACAGATAGCAGGAAGGTGCTCTTTGGAACATAACTTCTCATGATTAAAGGATTTTTTAGCAGAGTGAATGTTGGTCTAAAGTGTTCACCCTAATGGCCAGTGGATCACAAACACATTGTTATATAATATACATACGGTAGATGCAATAGAATAGAAAGCATTGGTTATGTTGAGAATTTTCCTTCTTTATTCTTATTCTGAAGGAAAATTTTGCTAGTTGAGGAAAAAGTACAAAATCGAAGGACAAGGTACTCATTCATGACCATAGGAGAAAATGAAAGATAGGTAATATGAACAATGAATACAGCAACAGCAACAACAAACCAAGCCTTTTTTCACTAAGTGGGGTTGATTATATGGATCAAGTGACGCCAACGTGTTCTATCTTTACTCATTTCTACGGTTAGGTTATTAATACTTAAGTCCATCTTAATAGTTTTTTCTATTATTTTCTTTAGTCTTCCCTTACTTCTAATTATTGGCCTATCTTTCATCTAGTCAACTCTACGTATAGGAGCTTCTAATGGTCTCTTTTGTACATGACCAAACCATCTAAGGCACGTTTTTACTAACTTATCTACCATAGGTGCTATCTCAACTTTTTCTCTAATACACTTGTTCTCAATCCTATAATTTCTAGTGTAACCATTCATCCACTACAACATTCTCATTTCTGTAACGTTGAATTTTTGCTCATGTTGACATTTTATCGCCCAGCATTCAGTACCATATAACAATGCAGGTCTTATAGCTGTACATTAAATTTTTTTCTTAAGCTTGAATGGTACTTCTCTATCACTAATAACACCTGAAGCCTTTTTTCATTTCATCCATCCAACTTGAATTCTATGATTTACGTCTTTCTTTATTTTTTTTATTATTTTGTTTTATCATTCTCAAGTACTTAAAAAACGTGTTGACTTTTTGTATGGGATGATCTCCAAGCTTCAGCTCTACCCTAAAATTAGTGTCCCTATCACTGAAATTACATTTCATATATTCTGTTTTGTTACGATTTATACAGAACTCGTATATCTCTAAAGCTTGTCTCCACCTCTCTAATTTTTCGTTTACTTCTCTGTAATCTCCAACAAGGACTATATTATCAGTAAAAAGCATACATTATGGTAATGCCTCTTAGATATGTTTAGTGAGCACATATTACCAAGTTAAAAAGGTAAGGGTTTAAAGCTAAACCTTGATGTAGTCGTATGGGTATAAAAAAATCTTTCGTGGCTCCATCTTGTATTCTCGCACAAGTTGTGGCCCCATTATACATGTCTTTGATTACTCAAATATAAGCTAATCGAACTCCTTTTTTTTCTAAAGCATTCCATAATACCTCTCTTAGTACTCTATCATAGGTTTTTTCTAAATCAATGAAGATCATATATATATGTCCTTATGAGATCTCTGATATCTCTCTATCAATCTCAATAAATATATTGCCTTTATGGTTGACTTCCCTAATATGAAACCAAATTGATTCTTTGTAATTTTTGTGTCTAATCTCAATCTCCGCTCAATAATCTTCTCCCATAAGTTCATAGTATGACTCATGAGTTTGATACTCTTATAATTTGCACAATTTTGTATGTTCTCCCCATTCTTATACACTAGGATTAAAATACTTTTTTTTTTCCATTCATTCGGCATCTTCTTAGTTCTCAATATTACATTAACTAACTTTGTTAACTAATTTACCCTTTTTCTTCCTAAAGTCTTCCACACCTCAATGGGTATGTTATTAGGTCCTTTTGCTTTGCCATTATCTATTCTCTTCAATGCTTGTACTATTTCAAAATCTTGTGAAAATAATTTTTCTATCTTTCTTGAATATCTTGTTCCCTTGCCAAGATATTCTCTTCTTTATCCTTAATACATTTTACTTTATCTATGTCTCTTCTCTTACTCTCCCTACTCTTAGCAAGCTCGAATATTCTTCTCTCACCATCTTTGGTTCCTAAGGATTAATATAACTCTTCATAAACTCTATCTTTTGTCTCTGATATTGTCTTCTTAACGTCTTTCTTAGCTACTTTATACTTGTCCAAATTTTTATCATCTCTGCATGAGTGTCATGCTTTATAACACTCTCTTTTAACTCTAACCTTATCTTGTACATTTGCATTCCACCACCAAGATTCTTTCCCCTTTAGTCCAAAACCTCTTGATATACCCAACATTTCTATTAGGAGCATGTCGCTCCATTCGTGTACATGATATGGTGCTTTATTCTCTTTCTAAAACATGTGTTTGCTATAGTGAAGTTAAAAGGTAAACCAAAATCTAAGATTGTTTTTCCTTCTGTAAGCACATTACATTTATCTTTCTCCTAATCATAGTGTCTACTATTTTCATCGATATACTTGTAAGTGTGTTGTTATTCCATGTCCCAAAACATAATGTACTCTTATGGACTAGTTTCTTTACCCACACCCGTCCACGAAAATGTGGGAGGCCTTACTTATTTTTCACTGCATTCGGGCATTGATGTAGCAACTCTTGCTCATTTGACACTGTACTTAAGCCATACAGTGCATTGCTTTCGAGCAACGACCTAGGATTAACATGTTTATGTCGTTGATTTATATTTATAAAGATTTGACAAAGTTTTACTCTGACTGTCGACTATCCAATGCAATCCTCCTCTTTTATTTGGGCTTGAGACCAACTATGAACAACATAGGCAGAGTTGTAATATGAACAATGAATATCAAAACTATAATTCCTTGCAAATTTTTTAAGTACCCCCTTGGAGGAACTTGCTTAGGAAAATAATTAGTAGGAAGAACCTGACATTAAAAAATAGTCAGTTTGATCCTGCCCGTAAAACCTCAAAAGATTTTGTATTTCCCCCCAATTCTTTATCCATGCCACTTTGAACATTGCAAGTCTCCTCAAAGTCTTGTCATTGTTGTTTTTATCCTTCAAGAATTTCTGAATTGAAGCATTACAATATTCTGTGAGGGCACCGTCCCCATGAAATGGTGAAAAGATTATTCAGTATAGTAGCCAATTGCGTAAACAAAGGATATCAGTTCTAGAACTCCACACACACACACACACACACACTCTTGTTCTCAGTAAATGTAATAAAGCTTTATGAGTATGACATCTCTGTACGTGCCAGATAATATATCTTTTGTTGTGTTGAGTAAAAGCATTGGTATTGAATGGCCAAATATAAAAAGCATTGATTTTGAGAGAGCCATTGGTTCTCATTGGATTTACAATGGGACAGTTGGTCCTTCTTGGGATCGGAGATAGGAAAATGGATTAAAACAATGATTTGGAATGAAACTACCCCGGGCTCTCTAAGTCGAAGTGAGCAGTAATCGTATAATTTAGGAACCATATGCAAGTCAGAGTTGTCTTATTGTTCAAATCCCTTAAAACAATTTTAAGACATTGAATTTTTCCAGACTGTAGAAAGTAGAATTGGAATCCTCGCATAGTTTTGTACTTGTAGTTTTCTATGTATAAGCACACATCACATTACTCATTCTTACTATTATGAATATTGCATTTTTTACCTCTCAACAGGTCACATGTGAGATGGGATGAGGCTAATATTGAAGAAATTGAGGCAAACAAACCTGTGAGGCAGAAAATTACTGAGCCTAAGACTCCTTATCATCCCATGATTGATGATGATGGTATGTCCAGAAGATCACTAGATCAGTTAAACTGTACGCTTTCCACATATCAGATTAAGAAATAATAGATTACTTTTATTTCCGCAAGTATACTTTTATTCTTCTTGTACTATGTATTTGTCTATAAAGTCTTACAACTAAGTTATAAAATTTGGTTTGGCCTACACATGGCTTGGCTAGATATTAAAACTTAAAATATATTGATCTATTTCTCTGTCTATATAGTTGGATGAAGATCCATATCTGTATTTTTTTTTCCTTATTCCTGCTCTTTAGATCTAGTTCGAAAGTGACTACATGGATAGCTACTTGTCACCTGAATAACCAAGTTTTTTAGGTTCTCCATCAACTGTACAAGGAAGCTTTGATGCATGTATTGACGACGACAACATCACAATAGATGCTGACGCACTTGAAACTGCTTTGAATGATATGGCCTCATGTAGCAGGAACAGCACTGGCCGATCTAGTGGCTGGACATCATCTGAGGATGAGGCAGATGCAATGCAGGAAGATGATGAAGGTTTTATTTTATCTATAATCTGATTGTCAAAAAAAAAAAAGAATCTTTATTCATTACCTGATGTTTAGATCTTTATTTGGAGTTCCATACCACCTTTAGTTTTTCTATTATGATTATTACTGTCTATTATTTGCTTCTGCTTAGCACTGGTTTTGACTCAAATCATTTAATACTTATATCATAGTACCTTAACTGGGATCAAAAGATTTTAATTTGGAAGGATTATAAGGTGAAGACAGGCAACTTGATCTGATATTTGCATAGAGAATAATGAAATTAAGGGTTCTCAGATGTGGATGACAAAATCGATGAATGGATTGTTTGAAATTGCACATATCTTGAACTTGTATTGTTACTCACTGTTAGAAATACTATACATTAATTCACCCAAAAAGACAAAAGATACTATAGCAAGTTGCTATTAGCCGCTGTGAATTTTAGAACATTTTTTAAACAAGAATTATATATCTGGAGTAAGTTAGTGAGTTTATTGGGTATCTTTTATTGACAGTTTATTTATGTTGCTTTAACCTGAATTCTTAACTTGGTTGAGAATATTATCAAATTCTGAAACAGATAGGATCAGGAGTTTTAAAGAGCACAGAAAAGCTCACTATGATGAATTTCTTAAAGTCAAAGAGCTGCGACGTACCGGTTCATTGCCCGAGGAAGAAAGTGATGAGGATTATAATATTGAGCATGATAAGGAGGAGAAATGTGACTCATCTTCTCTGAGTGCTAGTGTGGAAGGTATAGACATTGATGGAGAGAAGCAATCCATGTCCCCAGCTAATGGTCCTTAGACAGAGATCAGCAACTAAAGTCCATTCTCTCATTTCCTTAGTCTTCTACTTTTGTGGGTAAGAAATAACTGTACGATTCACTTGTATTTCTGGTAAAATTGGAGTGTAGATTTTCATTCTCAACCAACTATGTTTTTCCATACTAGCATGATCCTATACATTCTTGTAATCTGGAAAATGTTTGTGAATTTGATAAAGACTAGAGACAGGAATTTGTTTGTGGATTTGGTATTGTTTGCAGGGCTTTAATGTAATTAGATGGGATGCTTAGATATTTTATATGAGATGAGAAGGCTTATATCCAGTTATTTTTAATGTTAATATGGGGAGATTTAAAATAAATAATAAATAAGTGGCATATTATTGATTCCTGTAAAAGAACTAGACTTGAGAAACTGCCTTTAAGATTTTTCTTATGGTGAACTTTTTCATTGCTGTTCCAGGTTCTGATCTAGAAACTGAAAGGAAGTGTTATACCTTACTTTTTTACTCGTAGGAATGAAATATGAAATGAAAAAAGTACATATATTAAATTTAAAATAACAAAAATGTGTGCTTACTCTTTTTTTTATCAAAAAAAAAAGAAGCGAACTTACTCAAATTTTACTATCATGGGTCATAGATTTGTTTCCACTTTTCACACCTGTTGTGTGAACCAAAACTTTTACCCCTAAATCCTGTCACGAGAAGTAAAGCTATTGATTGTAGAATAATTTAATTAAAAAAATTATTACATAATAATATTTACAAAATCTACCCAAGCCCAGGGCACGTTGACCTTTTATTCCAGAAAATTCATATTCCCTGAAAAACTAAGTACATCTTAGTTTGGACTCGTGGTTCATCCCCAAAGTATAGAGCTACTTATATTTGTCAAAATTTTTGTTGTTATTCAAAACTTTAATATCATCAATTAAATTAATAAAAATAAATTATATATCATTACATATGAGCTATCAATGGGCATTACGATATATATATATTTAGGTGAATTATACATAATTTAATATCATAGCTCTAATTTGTGGTTCATATCATAGAAATATGAATTTATAAAAAGGACAACCTTTAAGGATTAGAATTGCCAAATCATATAATACAATATTCATGTAGATAATATATATTCTATCCTAACATGCTGTAATGACAATGCCAGTATTCAGCACATGATAGAAAGAGTTAACAACTAAAATATTGCTTCATCCCCAAATTATTTACATTTCACTCGGCTTCCCCCAGAATAAGTCCTTCTCACGAGGATCCGGACACCTATGGTGACAGACAGATTGGTAGGAGAGGAAGGAAGGAAATACACACAATACTTTTATGATAATAATAAATTTTTATTATTCATATTTTAATAAATAAATAATTTTTTTCTAAAATATCAATATAATTTAGATAAAAACATATTTTATGTTCTTAAATTTTTTATATATTTTTAATTTTTTTAAAATTTTTATTATGAACAATTCTATTAATATAATTTTAAATTATAATTAATTTTGTTTTAATCTTTAGTGTCGTTTGAATTATAATAATGATCTGAATGTCCCAATCCTTAACTCCTAACATCAATTAAATTAAATTTATTTATTTTAAAAAATAATATTATTTTTACTTTAAATTAATTTTTTATTAAACTTTTTTATTAATTAAATTTTTTATTTACATTATAAAAATAAAATAATAACATACCATATAAAATTATTTTAAATTTATATATTCATACTTATTTTAAATTAATTTACATTAATTTTTAAAAAAAATTTAATTTTTTGATATATTAACCTCCGTTTAAGTCTATTTTCAAATGAATTAATTTTTTTTCTTAAATTTACTCATTTGACCAACGAAATAAGTCAACCTACAAATTTTAACCCATTTTATCGGTGCTAATGGGCAACTAACGTGACAAACAACGTGATACCTAAGTGGACCCACTTTTTCTTGGGTCTTCTCTCTTACCCATAAAACTCAATCAAATTTTGCATCGCTCTTAGTTTTACTTTAGCAGCCTCTACTTCTTCACCTTCAGCTTCAGCTAGCATCCATGGAGTCGCACGTGGCGACGCCTGAAACAGCGTCGTTTTGGACCGAAGAGCAGCACGTGCAGTTCCTGAACTCCATGGAAGCTTCCTTCGTCACCGCAATGTTGGAAAACAACGCTCGACGACGTCGTCGCTTCCCTCACACTTCCCAATCCACCGTGGATCGCATTACCTGCAACCCCACACTCTCAGGTAATCTTACCATTTCTCTAATTCTTTCTTCATTGAATTTCTCTCTCTCTCTCTTTCCCTCTGGCTTCGGATTTTTTTTGGCGTATTAATTAATTAAACTCAACCAAAATTTGAGTGATTTCATACTTATTAAATTCAAACTAAACCATAATTAAACAAACTAAGCAATGTAAACCAACTGAAATAAAATAATTATGGTCAATTTTTATCAATATATGATCAAATTGCTCTGATTTAATTATAACAAATCAGTATTGGTGGAGATATTTAATATGGAAATTGAAGCGTCCGACGGATTTTGACGTTTGACTTCGTCTTGAGGGCTCCCAATTCCCAAACCAAATTGCGCGTAGAAAGTGTTCCAATTTCTCCTCCACCGGTTACGATTTGTTCGCATTTAAAAAATAATGTATTTCTTTATATCTTTAATTTATTTAAAATACATGTGTGAGTTTTTTTTTATTTCTCCTTAAATATAAAATATTTATTATTTTTTATTCAAAATTTTTTACTATCTAATTGTTTCTTTTTTGGTGGGATCGGTTTTTTTTTTCATACATAACTGATACTGTCTTTTTCCCCTTTTGGTTTTGGCAGTGAGAAATTTGATGGATGCAAGAGTTAGAATAGAGAGCAGAAGAAGAATAAGGAGAAGATCGTCCCAACCCTACAATTCATTACAAGATCAGGTCGGTGTGTCTCTATGTCTCTCTCTTATCTTTATAAAATAGAAAACAGGTGAGAGAGGAAGAAAAGTAAAAAGAGTTCAAAATGGTTAGGATCTTTAACAAGAAAGTAAGATGTTTATAATTTAAGCTTTACATAATAATTCTGCTTTATTGGGTTAAATTATCATAATAGATTGAGCCAATTCAGCTCAATATATAGTCAGAGTAGTAATTAAGTAGTACAAATATACATATTTTTATTTTTTACTATTGAAAGTAATTATGTTTTAGATACTATTCATGAATATTAAAAATAATTATTTTTCTTAATAAAAATTTAAATCTTAATTTATTATATTATAAAATTTCAATTTCTTTTATTAGAGTTAGCCTCTACCTATTTAAATATATTCAAAAGAGCATATATAAAACTAATTAGTAATTTGCATGATAGGTGGTCCCACAAATAGAAAATGGAAGAGAAGATATTGACAAGGATGAAGTGCAGTCAAGTAATGGTCAGGGTGTACATCTTTAATGATCTTCCAGCATACGAAGAAGAACTGATTTTTTTTTTTTCTAATATATATATATATATATATATATATATAGGTTACTTTAGAAATTATATTTCCCCTGCAATAATTGTTTTCTATTTATAGGTTATTTTTCGTAGTGATAGGTTTTTAATTGTGTTATCAAGAAGGTCGATCACCATCATGGTGGATAAATTTGATTTTGAATATTTTGTTGGTTTCAGTTTGGCTCTATCAAAATAGACTATGATTCGTTCAGCCTCTTTAACTCTTAAATAGATAAGTTTAGAGAAAGAAAAATTGACTCGGTTAAAAAATAAACTTACTTAACCCATTTAATTAGCGCTAAAAATTTTAAATATATATATAAACTAGTTTCAAATAAATGTATGTGTGTAAATTTAAGATAATTTTATTGGATTTTATATGAATGCATACTTTTTCAAAAAAATATATATTTACTAATTTATATTTATTTTAATTTTATTTACACAAATATACTTGTTTTAGCGGAATTTTTTTTGTGCTGTGCTCTTTCAAAGGAGCGTAACACGTTGAGGAAGGAGCGACGGAGCGTGCAACATGTTGAGTTCATCAACGTGTTACGCTTCTCTAAAGATAGCAACACGTTCAATAATTAAATGTGTTGCATTTTTTAGAATGCTACACGCGTAGGAGATAATTAAAAAAAAAGGTTGATCTTTTTTTTTTATTTAATTCTTTTTCTTTGTCTAATTTTAATTTTCGTTGTTTGATTTTAACTTCTTTTTCTATTATAAATCTGATAAATATAAATAAAAAATCACCAATATTATCTAAAAAAATTATTTATAAAATTAAAATAAATATCATAAATAATTAAAATATATGAATTATTTAACCCTATTTTATTAACTGAAAAACAAAAAATATCATAAAGTTTAACTAAATTATATTAAAAATAAATAAAATATATTCTTCAACAAAAAAAATAACAGATAAATTTATTTAACAAAAATGTCACAACAAAAAAATAAATAAAATACAATACTCAAACAAATATTTATAAAAAATAAATATAAAACAACCAAAATCAACACGAATTTTTTTTATAAATTATTTAAAATTCTTATTTTTACTCTAGTTATAATTGCTGAATGCACATCATTTATTAAACAAAATTATCGCCCAACCTCTCTTGGCATGCACTGAATTATACAAAATTTCTAGCTTCTATAATTTTCTAAAATCCCTCACAATTTTTTATTATTATAATTTTTTGAGAAAAGTACAGTTTACTCACTCAATTATATTTATATAAGATATTATTTATTTAAATTTTGATTTTAAATTACATTTTAAATTATTTAAAATACTGAAAATAATTATTTTTATAGTTAAATTTAATAATCATATACTTATCATATAATTTGTTTTATTTATCTTTTATAATTTAACTTCTTATTATCTATGAAAAAAAGATTAGAGAAAGAAAAATAAATAAAATTTTTAAATTTCTTAAATACAATTTTAATATTTTGTATAGTTATTAGTAAAATAATTTGTTATAAATTACAATTTAATTAAGTGATGACGTTATGTGTTATATAAGTATAATTGAAGGAATAAAATATTGTTTCTTCTAATTTTTTTAAATTTGAGAGAGTTTAAAAAAGAAAACATTACCAATCATTATGTTATTTTATAAATATACTATTATAATAACTAATTATCTTTAAGGGAAGATAAAGATGTCAAAATATATTACAATTCCATAACACATTTATAAAAAATTTAATAAATATAAAGAGAATTATATGTAATAGACACACGTGTTGATTTTTTTTATATATATACTAATTTTTTTATAAATTTTTGTTTGTCTGTTACATTTTATTTTTTTGGTTGTAAATATTTTTTAAATATATATTTATCTGTTATAATATTTTTTCTGTCATTTTTTTTTTGTTGAAGAATATATAGTTATCTGTTTTTTCTTAATATATATTAGTTAATGTTTATGATAGTTTTTATTTCTTTTAGTTAATAAGATATCATCAAAATTTTGTATATATTTTAATTATTTGTGATAAAAAATTTAAGATTAAATAAAAAATTTATTTTTAAAAAATTACAATTAGGATTAACTTTATTTTTAATTATCACTAACATGTATTGCTTGTCGGGAGAGCCTAACACAATTGATTGTTGGGAGAAGTACTCACATTTAGTGTTTAGCAGTATCTCAAACAGAATTATTTCTAATAAAAGGATATATCTAAAAAATCAAAACAAAAAAACAAAAATTACTCTCAAAGAAATACATTGGTCTAAGATTAAAATAAATATATATTGATATATAGTTTTTAAAAAAGTTCATGTTCTCACAAAAATTTGATGTATTATATCATTATTTTATTCTAACAATATGAATAAAAAATTTTAATTTAAAGTGAAGATAATGTTAATTTTTAAAATAAATATATTAATTTAGATATATTATTTTTATTATAATAAATTTAATTAAATTTTAATTTATTAAATAATTTAAAAATATTTAAAAATTTAGTAATATTACATTTTATTTTTAACAAAAAATAATTTTAAAATACTAAAAATTAAAAAAGAAAAATGACTTGTAGGCTAGTCAGTTTAACCCAGAAGCCTTAACGATTGGACTTAGACTATAATGGTCAAAATCTGTTTAATAAATAAGTTACGCCCAAACTTATTTATGGCCAATCTATTTGACATTATTAATTTGACTAATGAATTATTATATACTGAACGTGAGAATTTGCGTAAGATTTTAAAATTTTTCAAAATCATGCACTATTAACTTAAACTTAAAACCCTTGATTTTAACAGGGTGTAAGATAGAGAGGAGTTGTTTTTGTTTTTTTTGGACTTCATTAAATCAAGGTTAATACAAGCAAAAGATATTGCAGGATAAATTTTACAGCAAAATAGTAATTAAAATTCTATTTAGATATTGTTTTGTTCTTTTATTTTTTATAATTATTGTATAAAATTAATTCTGATAATTTATATTAATATTATTTTTATATATTTATATACATATTATTAATAAAATAATTATTTTCTATGTTTTTTTTGTTTTAAAAAAATTAGAATTTAAAAAATCATTTAATTATTTTTTGTTTTCTATTCCAAAAATACATATTATATTTTTTTATTTTCTGTCTAAAAATAATTATTCGAACATATTTTTTATTTCTTTAAAAAATAATTTTAAATAATTGTAATCAAACGCTCTTTTGTAACTTATTATAATGATAAGATTTAGACAGCACACCTCTAAGAACATTTTTCTAAAAGCTTACAACCTAAATCACATAGAAAGGAACAAAAATATCAGAAAAACTAAAAGTCATATAACGAGACAGCACACTTTCTAATTTTTTAGAGGATTAAGTTTTGTCTTTTTTTTTTGTTTTTCAAAAATTGATCTTCAGAGCTATAAATATGATGAAATAGATTACAAATCTTCAATACACCACTTAATTCTAACTAAATGAAAGGTAGATCTTTCATAGAAAAGAAGAAATCTTCCACAAAGGAAGAGAAAAATCTTTCATAATGGAAGGGAATAACTCCTACACTAGAGGAGAGAATAAAAAAAAGCAAAACACGACAAACAAATAAAAAAGAAACAAAACGGGCTAACTCACTTGGGATCGATGCGTGGAATAACATAGATGAGACAATTCATTTAAAGGCCATAACTTTTTATATATTTGTTATTAAATTTGTTAATTAAAATAATATATAAAAATTGTTTAAAAAAAGAATCAATAATAAAAAAAAATGAATTATATAAATTTTTAATTTTTTAATTTTTTATTAAAAATTTAATGACAAAAATATAAAAATTAGATTCAAATTTTTTTCTTTAT
Source organism: Senna siamea (assembly GCA_031216115.1). Taxonomy (NCBI): domain Eukaryota; kingdom Viridiplantae; phylum Streptophyta; class Magnoliopsida; order Fabales; family Fabaceae; genus Senna; species Senna siamea. Next base: position 29,586,815 of record CM062354.1, on the reverse strand, counting down.
TTAATTAATTGAAAGTTTCATAAAAAAATTAAATAATATCTGATTGAATATTATAATATTATTAGTGAGATAAGACGAGCTAAAATGATAATTTTTTTTCGTTTTATCAGTAGCAGTTTTTCTCTTCTTGGCATTACTCATCTTCCATGTTCAACCCAACAAACTTTTCTCGTTTGTGCTTCGTTGGTTTTGTTTTGCACAAGAGAAGAGAGATAGAGAGAGAGCTTCGTTTTCCATTTTGCACTCAGTGAATGAAATAAAGCTTCTTTGTTCATTTCAAGTTCAGCAAAGTGTTTTTTAACATTCGTCCCATTTCATTCTGACGGCTGATGGAATGAATGATGATGAGCGTTTTGAGAGATTAGGATTTCTAGAAGCATTTGGGCCAATTCCTTATGGGCTTTAATTAAATGGGATGAGGCTACTTGTTTAGTACAAACTTTTGTTTGATAAGCAGACACTTTCTTCGGTTCTCCTTCAAGCCGACACTTGCTCTTTCCTGTATTTACTTGGATGAAGATCAAGACACAGCCAAAAGAAAATAATGCAAAATATTAAAACAAGAATCATCACTGATTAGTGTTGTTATCGTTGCCATTTACTCCAATGACATCGTTCATCTCACTTATGGTTGTCGATGACAGTAACGGTAATGGATCCTGAAAAAAAAAAAGGGGTGCAAGGACATTGGGTATTTTGGTAATTTAGGTGTTTATGTAAATGATAAAATTATCCTTGTTGGTATATCCCATTTTTCTAATGTGTATATGAGAGGGATGAAAATGGTAGTATAGAAGGATTTCATGGACTCAAATAAAAAATTTAAGAAGTTATTAGTTAAAGTGCATCATAAAATTTTTTATAAATAAATCAAAGTTTTAAAAAAAAATTTTTATCAACAAATAGTTAATTAAAATAATAATAATTTTATTTTTTTAAATAAAATTTAATTTCAGAATATAATAAATTTTTAGATATTGATGATTTAAAATTTAAGTTTAGAGTTTAACAATAAATAAGTTTAAAATAATTTTACATTTTACTGAAAAATTTATTATTAGCGTGAATTTATCGCCTAATCAAGCTTTTTTTCATGTAATTATGGAATAAATTAAATTTAATCAAGTTTCACATACTCATCTGTGTATGAAAAGAAATAAGAGTATGTAAATTCAAAAGATCGTTTATCTCGTTTTTAACAATAATCCATCTCACATAATTAATTTCGGAGGTGTTGTTGAAAATAAAAAATTAACGGCATAAGCATCCAAAAGAATAAAGATTCTGCCGAAGCTATACTGACGAAGGAGAAATGGCAAAGCATTATACGACCCAAAGAAATTTTACGTGACACACATTCGAGATCCCAGTTCTTAGGAGTGACAATCTCCCACATTAATAATGCTCCAGATTTTGCTGCTCTATAAAACCCCAATTCTCCACATCACTCTCTCGCTCTTTCTGGGTTTCATCCTCGTTTTCTTCAAGATTCCGATACTTTTCCTCTATGGTATACACACCTATATCCACCCAGATAGCCTAGGTCAGAACAATGGCGTTAGAGCTGCGATCCGACGCCCCGGTAGCTACGGAACTGCTTCTGGGCTCGAGGGCTATCAAAATTTGTCTTCCAAAACCAGTGCTGAGATCAGGAAGAGGAACAAGGTGAAGGAGAAGGTGGATTTCGATGAAAACAATGCACAGATCTTTAGGTTGAAACTGGACGAGGGTCATCTTCAGTCTCGTCTCTATTGCGATCAGTATTGTATTGCTTTCACCATCTCCTTCATTGCTCTTTCTTGTTTGCTGCTTCATAATTACTTGAATGTATCGGAGAATTCTGGGGTTTTGGCCGATGGGGTTTTTGTTCCGATTCTGTTAGCGATTTTGGGTCTTGGTATGTGGTTTATGCTGCTCTGGAAGACTACGTTTGAAAAATCAGCATCTAGGAGGTCAGAAAAGCAACTGAGTGTAGTTTTTGGGGTTTTGGGGATATTCGTCGGGCATTTTATTTTTTCTGGGGGTGCTTCTCTGGTTTTGGACTTCAATTTTGATTCAATTGATGGTTTTGGGAGGCTTTTCATTGCTTCTTTGAGTGGATGCCTTGCTGGTTTTCTTTTTATGCCATCTGCAAAAAGTGCACGTTCAGTTTGGATTGGAACTGATCAGCTTGGTTGCAATTTGTCTATGATAACTTGTGGATGGTTCACCCGCATGGTTCTATATGCGAACCACATCTTAATTATATTTGTTTCCTTCCTGTGGAGTAACCCATTAGCTGAAATTTTTGTAAATAGTAACTACAAAAACAGTAAGACAGCAAGTTCAATGAGTAAATTTGGAGCTGCAGAGAAATTGGTGGGAAATGTAGGGCTCTTGCAATCTGATTTTAGTAAGTTCAAGCTCTGGTGCTTATTAGTGTCAAGTTTATTGCAGATTATAGCACTGCGCCCGAGCTTGCAAATGTATCTGAATGAATCCTTGTTATCTTGGTATCAAAGACTCCATGCTAGTAAGGTTCCTGACTTGGACTATAGTAGGGCAAAGGTTTTTCTGCATAATCACTACTTGTGCCTTGTAGCTTTACAATTTCTTGCACCTCCTGTGTTGGTACTTATCTTTCTTGGCTTATCTCAGATTGATGGCCATTCCTTTAAAACTTTCCCATTGTTATGTAGTCTGCTGCCTTGCTCTCCTTTTGTGAAGGAAGTTGCTTTGTTTATGGCTTGGTGGGTAACCTTTCTACGTGCAATATTCTCTTCAGTGTTCCTTCTGCTACATCGCCATTGCATTTTATATGTTACCTAAGCCTTTATTACTTGAGGGCAGTTTTTTAGGTCTTTGATGAGGCTTTTATTGTAACTTGAATACATTTTAGAGTTTTGAGAGAGAAGTTACACTTGTAGCAGAAATTTTTCAGGTCAATGCATTACATTTATATCTGGTGACCTCAGTATTTCATATGTACTTAAGCTTTTGCACATAAGAATCATGACCTATGGACTGACTATAGAAAGACTAAAGTTCTCTGGTATGGTATTACTTTTTTTTTTCCCTCCTTGCTGGGTTATGTAAATTTCCTTCCAAAATATCATGCAAAATTTGAATTAGCTGAATTTGGGTTCATCTTTCTTTGTGAATATGTTTTAATTTTTAAAATTAGAATTCAGAGGTAATGGATAATGGCTATAACATCCTGCTGTGTAGTAGCCTAATAGGAAAGTCCAGCATACCATAGGGACCAATTTGTTCAGTATGAGCATCATCATAATAAGCTGGATTTATCATATTTTGATGTGCTTGATATGTTATGTGCATTTCAGGATTAATTATGAACACATTACTTAAGATTAAATGACATAATACTCTTCTCCTATCTTGTGTATTGAGTAGCAATACTGGAATTAACTCGTATTGCAGTTATGTTTCAGAGCCTTCTGTAACTTTTGATGATTTATATTCTACAAATTGTGCATGTGTGTAATATAAGGCATTTAGGAACTATTTTCCTTCTAAAAATACTTTTTAACAAGTTAAATGCTTTGTTTAGGGAGTGCCTTTTGGCCATACTTGAAGTACTACTACATCCTTAAATGCCCCAAATCCCACATCACTGGAATCATGTTTATTTCTGTGAGGTATATGTAAGCCTTTAGTAGCTTTTTACCAATAGACTGAGTTTAAGCTTGTTAGGCCATGTGATTTAGTTCACTCTAGTTGATTACACAGCAGCTACGAGGGTCATGAGACACTTGTACCTGTGCTTGTGTGTCTCACAAAGTCAAGCTGTGTGCAATCCCAACCATGCAAATTTATGAGGCAAAGTGCAGTTTCATATCTATATTTGTTAATCAATTTTAACCCTGACTGCAACACTTGGTGTTTTGTCATTATCTATTCAAGTTATTAAAATATTTTTTCTCATATTATGACACTCGTATGCTTATAAATTTGATAGCAAGCTATTAAAATATTTTTTCTCATATAGAACTTGACATGGACAGATTTATATACACATGATTTTTATTCTTGATGTGAGAAATACCTTAGGTGACTCAAGACCATTTGAAAATCACTGATGTGTGATAATCAATAGTCATATGATTCTGTTACTACTGCTTGGGATAGGTTTTATGTCTGAAAATTATTACAGGACATACATAAGATACCATGCATGCTTAAATTCCTGCGAGAGCCCTTTTTGTTTCTTAAAGGCAATGTAGTGTTTGCTTTGAAGTATGTGAATATAAGCATTTTTGTGTGTTACTGTCATACTTGCTGATATTCATCAACAGCATCCATGGCTGTGTGTGTTCCTTTCATGCTTCTTTAAATACTCAACAACTGCACCCACAAGTCTAACATTTTGATTTATTTGTACGTGTATGTATGTGACAGAGGGCTAAGCATGTTTAGCCAATGCAATTAGCAAGTATGTTTCAACAATGGGTGGATAATCCAGTGTGCTATATATACTTGAATATCTCATGGGTGTGTTTGTGGGCTATAAAATGAGATCGGCTACTATTATTTTCTCTCGTAACGAACTTTTTTTTCTAGATACAAAAAATAATAATTTACAAGCAGACGGAAAGACTGAGGATGTTTGGTTTGCAAAAATATTTTCAGTTTTTATTTACGTTTCTTAAAATTAGTTTTTATTTGCAAGTTTCTAATATTTTAAAAAATATTTTTATTATGTGAGGGTAAAATTTTGTTTTTGTTTATTTTTAAATCAAATTTACTTAGATTACTATAAGTTCTATTAGAGTTTTTAGCTTGACTATTGTAAAATGATTATATACATATGATTAAAGTGTTTATTTTCTTAAACAAATTTCAAAAAATGGCAGTTATTACATGAAAAAAAAAATTGAAACATTTCTAATGCAATTAAATTTGTAGAACAAAATACTGAAATTTTTAATTAATTAATTTATTTTATCAATTTAACTGATTTTTTAGTAATTCAATAGCTAATTTTTTGAAGTCAATGACTGCAGCAATGTAGGGTCAATAATTGGTTTATCTAATTTTTTAGTAATTCAGTGATTAAATGAGTGATTTAGTAATTTGAACTCTTTATTAAATTAATAGGATTTTGACCCAACATATGGGCAGGGCAATAATATAAAAAGACAAAAGTTGCTTCATAAATATAAAAATAGATTATAATTGTATGATTGTATGTATTTGGCATGGAGACTAAGAAAGATGAGGTGGAAGAAAGGTATGGGTAGTAAACTAAGCGGGATTTAAATTTTAGGAAAATGTAGATGAAGTGAATTGTACAAAGAAAGTTTGATTGTTCGTGATTCTTCCAGAATAGGATAAGCATTTAACACAAGGTTGCCCAAATTGGTGGCCGCAAAAGGCTCCCATGTTGATATAAATTCGTCCACTTTAATTTGGAACTATTCCATGTGATCAGATTAACCACCAACAGAAGTTGGAATTGTTATATGTTGGGATATCAGTTTGTGTTTCTGGAAACAACAAATACGTACAAGAGCCTTCAATCACCACTTATCATCCTCTTACCTTACTCTCATCTCATTTCATCCACAAACCAAACCATCTGGAATTTCTCTTTCATCAATAACACAAAACTAAGTCCTCTCATGTAAGATCAAACACGTCTTCTTCCAACTTCTATCCTTGTTCACTTGAGGTTGAAAACCAAAAGATTGAAATTAGGATCTGTTTCAATATAATTTTTAAATTTTTTTTAAGGTTAGAAAAATAAAAGTTTTTTTGAATTATAATTTTTTAAAATAAAAATATATAAAAAAATATTAGTGATGTAAGAGAAAACTTATTAATTTTTTGAGTAGGATATTAGTGATATAACATGTCAAAAATATAAAAATAAGAAAGAAATGTATGTCATATTTGAGTCCAAGGCTCGTACGAGAAAGGAGTTAAAAAAATTTTATAAAACGAATTTGAAATTTAAAGAATAAATTATATTCTCTCTCTTAAAAGAAGTTAAAATTATCTTTCTCATTTTTATTATTTTAAAAAATTAGAATGAAAAAAATTATAATTTCATTCATATTCATCAAAATATCTTTACATTTATTATTTATATAATTAATATTAATTTAAAAATATAAAATAATTAAAATTTTAAAATATAATAATTTTTAAAATATATATTTCTAGTAAATTTAATAGTATCATTACAGATATTTTAATCAAAATAAATAAAATTATATTTTTTATTTTTAAAAAATAATGTAAAATTTTAAAATAAAGAAAATAGATGTAATTTAATCAAATTTAAAAGACCATTTTAAATATAATATGCTTGAAATTAATTACAAAATTATACGAAAATTTTTTTAAAAATATTTTATAGATAAAATACTTAAAATAAAAGAGAGATAAAAAAATTTAAAAATAAATAAAAATTTTACCTTAAATAAATTAAGACTTTTTTTTTTTAATCTTTTTCTTACTTCACAAACTTTAATTGCATTTCTTAAAACAGTTTTGAAAACAAAAAAAAAATGAAATATGTATTTTAAAAGCAAAAAACATAAAACAATTAAAAGATATTATAAATTCTAATTTTTAAAATAAAGAAAATATAAAAAATAGATTTTTTATTAATAGCATACATATAAATATATAAAAATAATAATAATAATATAAATTTTTATAATTAATGTTATAAAAAAATTCTAAAAAAATAAAATAATTTTCCAACAACCCTACATCTCTCACAGTTTAAATATCTAAATTTGAAAGAGGGTAAAAAAATAATAAATATAGTTAGATAATCTAAAAATGATATAAATAATATAAATTAAATGACTTGTATTAAATAAGTTTTTTTAAAAGATAAAAGTATCCTCTTCAATCAGAATTTTTTTGGTTACTTTGCCACTTGAATGTACTTTTTTTCTTATTAAATGAACAATTATTATTTTTTATTAAATGAATATGTGTATTTTTTATTTATTTCAGTTATATTTTTAATTGATTTTTTATCTTTTATAAAATTAAAAAAAAATTATTTATTTTTTTAAAGATAATAATTACAAGTTAGAAAAAATACTCAAAATGTGGCGGCACAATATCCCCCAGAATTCAAAGTGCTCACAACTACATCTAGATATTTTATAATCCCAAAAAACAATATGCTTTTTACTACTTGCTTCCTCAGCTTGCAATTATTATCTTATAAAAAATTAAATAATTTATTTATTTTAATTTTATAAAAAATAAAGAATTAATTAAAAATAGAAATATAACTAAAATAAATAAAAAATATTTATTTAATAAAAAATAATACTTTTTAATTTAATAAAAATAATATATTTTTATAGTAAAACAACAAAAAAAAATATTTTTATTAAAAAGAAGACATTTTATTTTTAAAAAATAAAAAGATCACATTTCATACAAGTTATTTAATTTTTATTATTTTTTATTCTATCTAATTACATTTAATGCATTCTTTATCGTGCAATTGGCAAAACCCTGTGAAATATACCAAAGCCGGCAAATATACAACCAACTTGTTCGTGGTTCATTTAATCATACGTGTCTGTGTATGATTGAGTCAATCTTACCAAAATTTGGCAGTACATGATTGCCTTAATTAATTTGACTTGATAACCTGAAATCTTCGAGACTATTCATTTTTGTTTTCGTACTCATAGTTATTTGTGATTAAAAAGTATTTAATAAATTAATAAAATTTTTGTCATTATTTTTATTTTTTTATAAATTCTAAATTTTAAAATATTTTATCAATATTCAATAGCCTTTTATACTAGTTAATAAGATCATGTATTTATTGTAACAATTAAAGAAAATTTAGAAAAGTGTAAAGTTTGTTTAGTGGCAGGAGGCGTGGAATTTACCACACTGTAAAATAGGATATCCACATCCCCCACACAATACACATACAACAAATTGCGGTAAACAAAGCCTCATACGGAACTTTCTCGATAAAAGACGAAACATAGTAGCTTCTCGCGCTTTCCTTTCCTTTTCCTTCTCTCCGTTTTTTCTTCCCTCTCTCCTCTCTCTTTCTATCTCTTCCGTTTCCTTCATCATTTATAAATTCTTATGAGAACCTTCTAGAAATACTCTGTCAATCTGTCTCCCTCTCTTCATCCTTCGTCTTTCTCTCTCCTCTCTCTTTTGTCTCAGGTCTCACCTTCCAACGGCGATCAGGAAATACAGAAAAAGAAAAACAACAGTTTCAGGTGATTTGAACGATCCAACCTGATCTTTAAGTCTTGCCTGTTGTGCTTTCTAGCTGGCTATGGCTCCGCCGCCGGTGGAACAGAACGGTGATTCCACGGCCGGTGACCCTCAGAGATCTATTCCGACGCCGTTTCTCACCAAAACGTACCAGCTCGTCGACGATCACACCATAGACGATGTGATTTCCTGGAACGAAGATGGATCCACCTTTATCGTTTGGAACCCTACCGTTTTCGCCAGGGACTTGCTTCCTAAATATTTTAAGCACAACAACTTCTCCAGTTTTGTTCGCCAACTCAATACCTATGTAACTCATAATTTTTTTTTTTTTCTCTTTTTTCAATCCGTTGAGACTTTTTTTCTTTTCTTTTCTTTAGAATCTTCAGTCTAATTTTTTTTCTCTCTTAATCGGTAGGGATTCAGAAAGGTTGTACCTGATCGGTGGGAATTCTCGAACGAGTGTTTCCGCAGAGGCGAGAAACGGCTTCTCTGCGAAATACAACGACGGAAGATTTCATCGCCTTGTACATCGCCGATGGCGGCCGCAGTGGCAGCGGCAGCAGCAACCGTGGCAGTTCCAGCTCCGTCGCCGTTGTCTGCAATACCAACGGCGATGCCGATCATATCGCCGGCGAACTCAGACGAGGAACAAGTGATTTCGTCCAATTCGTCGTCATCGAAAGCTCCGGCCGAGCTCATAGACGAGAACGAGAGGCTTCGAAAGGAGAACGTTCAGTTGACGAAAGAATTAACGGAGATGAGATCTCTCTGTAACAACATATTCTCCTTGATGTCAAACTACGCCAATAACCAAACGGATTGCGTTGCGCAAGGCAAAGACGCCGTGAAACCGCTCGAGTTGATGCCGGAGAAGCGGAGCTCCGGCGAAGGACCATCGGCGGTGGAAGAGATAAACCCGAAGCTTTTTGGGGTGGCGATTGGAGCGAAGAGAGCGAGAGAGGCCGCGGGAGGAGGAGGAGAGGAAGAAGATACACTGTTAAGTTTACATCAGCCACGTCCTGCAGAAGTGAAATCAGAGCCGTTGGATTGTCAGAACCATCGAGAGAATCAGGAGACACCGTGGCTTAATCAATGCCATAGAGCCAATCAGAGAGTGTGTAATTAATAATGAAATACACGCGCCATAAACGAGTCAGGAAACGTGGTTAGATTAGAATAGGAGCGGCGTAGAGAATACGAGTCCGTGCACACGGAGACGTACGTGCGAAAGTGTCACGTGCGTCGTTAACCGTTTGGGACCGATTCCGAGAAGTTTCTGAGAGACGCACGCACCAACAAGAAAGTCTGATGTCTCTCTTTCGGAAGAGAAAGATACTTTCTCTCTCCGTCCTTTTCCTTAGATAACTGTTTGTCTTCTTTTTTGGCATTGAATTGAACTTGGTCTCTGTAGATTTATCTTCTTAGTGTTAAATGTTTATTATTTAGTTCTATACTTTATTATTAAGCAAAAAATTGAATTTTTTTTATTATAATAAAGATATAAAAACTGTATAAAGTTTAGTCTATTTGTCTAATCTTATTTAATACCGTACTTCATGAGCTATTCCAATTTGATTAATTAACTTGAAAGGCAATCTTTTTTAGGATGTTCATAAGATTATTTAGCGATTTGTCATCTATCTTAAAAATAGAAATAGGTGTGTGATTATGGTGGGGACCGATTGTGAAGCCAAAAATAGTTTAATATTTGTTTAGGCGGTGATTAATTATAACAATCAAGTTATCGTTTCAGTGAATTCTTGAAGGTATTTAGAAAGAAAATGAAGTTTCCAGAAAAATTTAAGTAAATTTATCATGAAATTTAATAGCTACAAAATTATAAATATCTAACTAATTATAGTATGTGCTGTATTTGAGTTTGAGCAGAGAACATTTAATTCGAGGTAATAAAAAATTTATTTAAATGATCTTCAAAACTATCTTGGATTGAAGATTTTACTCAAATTAACTAAATAATAAAACGTCTAGGGCATTACCATATTATCGCTTCCCTCTCCTTAAAATAATAAAAAAAAAAGATGATGATGATGATGATAATAATAATAATTATTATTATTATTATTATTATATTTTATTTCGTTTTCAAAGGTTGAAGAAAGAGTAGTTGGTTTTGTAGGCACTTTCCTTTCCCTTTCTGCATTTTTACATAACATTGGGTAACATGTGGAGCATCAATGGCGGATGAAGCAGCCAAAACAGTAGGAGTGGCCTAAAGGGAGAAGAAAATGATTAAGTGAGGAGAGAAAGAGCAAAGTAAAGCAACAGAGTTCAATGATTGAAGGAAAGAAAAATGGGGCAGAAAAGCATGTGAAACTTTATGGGCTTCGTAAAGTATTATTGCAAGATTATAATTATACCATATATAATAATTATGCAGACAGATCTATGCAGGATCTCGTTTTGTTGCCATAGAATTTCTAAGAAGCACCGCCCACTTTTCCAACAAACATTTTTTGCTATATAATCATTTTTTAAAAAAACAAAAAAACTTTATAATATCTTAGGTATTTGAGGATTTTTTTTAACTACAGTTTAAGATATTTACGAGTTAAATTTCGGTTTAATATATTTGTATTGTAATCTTATAATTTTCTCAAACGAATCCAATTCCAACAATGGTTGATAAAAACGAGGAATTAATTTTTATTAACTGAATTTTTTGAAATTAACTATTTTAAGATGTTAATTTTTTAATATAATAATCAATTATTTAAAAATAATCCTATTAATATTTTATACAACTTTATAAAATGAATAGAATGAACTATTCTTTTAGATGTAAAATTTAAACTTTTTTTTGTAATTTTAATAATTCAAAAAATAAAACTTAAAAGAAGTTTTTGCAAAATTCATTTTTTAAAATTATTCTTAGATAAAAATAAATATTTATTTTACATATTCAATAAAAATATATGCAAATATATTTTTTAAAAAATCTTAATTATATACTACTAAAGTATAAAAAAAATATTTATTTATCATATCTAAAAAGTTAATAACAATAACAAATACTTGTGCAAGATCTTTTCTTGTGCAACATTTTGTGATGCAGGGTCCACAAGAGTGTAGAAATTGAAGGAAGGTACTGTTTTGTCTTTTTGATATAATAAAGACACGAGAAAAAGAAGGTAGGAGTGTGGAAAGACAAGTAGGGAGGTCGCTTCGCATAGCTGCAATTGTTGAAGTTGAACCACACACCAAATGGATAATAACATTGTGACTTATCACCAACTTTATTAATTAATTAATTATTAATATCATATTCTTAAATCTTGACTCCTAATTTCACTTCTTCCCTACCACTTCAAGTTATGAAAACTACACTTGATTTATTTACTAAAGGAAAGGTCTTTCATTATTATAATTAACTTTCAATTCGCACACTTGGTCTCTGCTCATAAAGTTAACATGTGATTATGTGATATGAAGTGTAGTTTACGTATCTTCATAGGAATATTATATTTATAATCATACATATATAGGCAAATATATGCATTTCTATGTTTTTTTTTTTAATTTGAGTTTAAGCACTGATTTGAAAGAAAATACCAGAGGCTAGTTTAAAACTTGATAATTGTTAATCTGGCTTTTGTTAGATCAGTTTACAGACTGTTATTATTTAAAAACACCATACCAGTACCAATGTACCACCACCCCTGGTAACTTGAAGCTTTTCAACTACTCTCCTTTAATCCCCTTCAAGAACTCAAGCACTTGAAGCATAGTGGGTCTGTTTGCAGGTTTATCAGAGAGGCAAACACAAGCAATCTGCAGCATCCGAAGCATCATCTGCTTTGAATCTGCATCCAGAACCGTTGGATCAAGAACATCACCAGCCTGTTGTTTTTTTATCATCAGAAAAACCCATCCCACCAAATTTCCACCTTCAATATCCTTAAAATTGGGCCCAGTGGGCTCTTTTCCAGTCAGCAATTCAAGCAAAATGACCCCAAAACTATAGACATCTCCTTTTGTTGTGGACCTCCCACTCTGTCCATACTCTGGTGGAATGTACCCAAATGTTCCAGCAATGTCAGTGGTGATATGGGTCTCACATGCACTGATAAGCCTAGCAAGTCCAAAGTCTGCAACTTTAGGTTCAAAATCTTCATTCAATAAGATGTTGCTAGCTTTAATGTCCCTGTGAATGATGTGGGGGATGAAGCCATGATGAAGAAATGCTAAGCCTCTGGCTGCTCCCATTGCAACTTTGTACCTTTTGTTCCAGTCAAGGACTTCAAGGGCCCCTGTGGTCCTATTTCTCAACCAAAGATCTAAGCTTCCATTTACCATGTATTCATACACAAGTAGTTTCTCCTCACCCATGGAGCAATATCCTAGCAGTGGAACAAGATTTTGATGCTTCACCTTGCCTAAAGTTTCCATTTCAGCCATGAACTCACGGTGGCCCTGAGTTTTAGCTTCATTCAGCTTCTTTACAGCAACTATTTTGCCATTAGGTAAAGTAGCCTTGTACACAGTCCCAAAACCTCCATCTCCAATTATGTTTGTCTTGCTGAAGTTGCCGGTAGCTTCAAGAACATCCACCAGAGTTAGTTTCAGAAGAGGCTGCTCAAACATTGCTAAATTTATGCTTAGAGGTTCCCTTGATCTGCTACTGCTCAAGAAATACAGATTTTGATCCACGTAGTTGTTTAGTTTGCGTTCCTCAAGTTCTTCTGGATCATTTTGCCTCCTGCTAATCCATCTGTGTAGAACAAAAGCAATGCTTAGAGTCATTAGTATGATTGTGACAGCAATTCCAGCAAGTTGCCATGCATTAAACAATGCAAATCGGTCAATGTTTTTTATAGGACAATCTGTACCCAAAATCCACCCACATAGATTCTTGTTCCCTGTAAATCTAACTCTGGATAGGTTTTGGCAAATACCACTTTTGGGTATGGGTCCTTCTAATCTGTTTTGAGAAAAATCAAGATACTTCAGATTTACGAGGCTGCAAATTTTCTCGGGAATTTTTCCATTTAACTTGTTTCCAGAAACATCAACATACTCCAGTTGCAATAAATTCCCAAGTTCTGAAGGAATCTCTCCCACAAACATGTTTCTATGAAGATCCAAATTTGTTAAGTACGACAAGTTTCCCAAGGATCTTGGCAAATCACCATTGAAGTAATTATCACTTAAGTTCACTGTCTCAATCCTCCATATTATAGAGTTGGAAAAGAGACTCCCTACTTGACCAGAAAGCCTATTCTGCTGCAAATAAAGCCCAACAAGACTTTGCACACCTGATAGAGAGGATGGAAGCTGGCCACTAAGCTCATTAGAGCTCAAATCCAAGTGAGTCAGCTCTTTCATGTGCCCAAAACTATGTGGAATTGGACCAGACAACTTGTTTCCTGTCAAATTTAGCTTTACCAAAGTAATCACTTTTCCAAAACTTTCAGGGATGGTACCTGTGAGCTGATTATGTCCCAGATATAATCCTTGTAGCTTGAGGGAGTCTCCAAGTTCTGGTGGAATGGAACCTGACAACAAGTTAACAGACAAATCCAGAGTTGAAAGATTTGTCAGACGAGACAGTGAACTTGGGATGCTCCCTGAAAACATGTTGTTGCTGATCAAAAGATCCACAATCACCACACAGCTCCCCAATTCATCAGGTATACTCCCAGACAATCTATTGTGGGACAAATCAAATACTCCAAGGTGTTGAACAAAGCTCAAATCAGGGATGGTAAGTTGTCCAAAATATGAAGATGATTTTGCAGGAATAGACCCAGACAAATTGTTATGGGAAAGAACTAGACACTGTAATTGGCTTAGGTCAACCAATTTATCTGGAATTGACCCATTTAATTTATTACTTCCAAGGTCTAAAGTTGTCAGCGAAATGCAATCTCCAAGTTCAGCTGGAATATTCCCTTCAAGTTGATTTCCATTCAAATTAAGAACTGAGAGGCTTGTGAGACTTCCAATCTCCTTAGGTATGGTACCCGTCAGTAGATTGTTATTAAGAACAAGCCTCTCTATAATAACAGCATTCCCAATCTCCACAGGAAGAGAGCCCTCCAATTGGTTATTAGCAGCAGAAAATTCCAGTAAAGTTGATGAATTCCACAGACTTGAAGGTATGTTTCCACTAAAATTGTTTGAATCAAGGTCAAGAACCATCAAAGGAAGCTCTGAAAGATACTGTGGTATAGGACCAGAAAACTGATTGTTCATCAAAGCTAACTGGGTAAGGTTCTTACAATTAACAAATGCTTTCTCAATTGTACCAGAAAGGAAGTTATCATCAAGATCAATCTCCAAGAGTGAAACAGCGTAACAGAGCTCCTCGGGTATGGGACCTGTTAACAAATTATTGCTCAAACTGAGGTGCTCCATTGAAGAGCAATTCCCAAGTTCAGGAGGAATTTTGCCAGAAAATAGATTCTCGGAAAGCAAAAGAATATCAATATGATCCCACTTTCCAAGCCAAGCAGGCAAAGGTCCATGAAACTGATTCTTTTCAGCTATAAATGTCATCATGGGGAGCTCAGAAAGCTGCTGTGGCAATGTTCCAGAAAGAGAGTTAAAAGAAAGCATCACAGACCCCAAGTTCCTACAACTCCCAATCTCAGATGGCACGGACCCATTGAGCTGCGCAAAAGCAAGGTTCAGTATTTTCAAACTCTGCAACTCCCCAATGAACTTTGGGATCGAACACTTCAAGGGGTTGTAAGAAAGGTCAAGTTTGCTCAATGACTTAAGTTTCGACATTTCTTCAGGCAATGGACCTTCTATGAAACAAGAAGGTGCATATAACACTTCTAGCCTCGAAAGTTCACCAATCTCAGAAGGCAACCTACCGGTAAATTTATTACTGCTACTGTAAAACGCAGTAATATTTCTCAAGTTACCGATTTCCGGTGGTAGTGTACCAGAAAACGAATTGTTCGAAACGTCCAGAGAAATCAAAGACAGAGTTCCAGTGAACAGAGTTAAGGGGAGAGAACCTGAGAGAAGATTGTTGCTAAGATCAAGGAACTGAAGTTGTGTCAGGTTTCCGATGCTTTCTGGTACGGCTCCGGTGAATGCATTATCGGAAAGTTCGAGAGTCTGGAGTTGTGTCAGTGACCCCAGCTCCGGCGGGATTTTCCCGGCGAATGAGTTGGAGCCGAGTTTAAGACTTTTGAGCCGAATCAGACCGCCCAGCTCGTTCGGAATTTCACCGGAAAGCTGATTATCTCTGAGGTTAAGCTCCTTCAAGTTTCTCATGTTGGCTATCTGTGGAGGAATTTCACCGAAAAGGACGTTAGAGGACAAGTTGAGGACGGTGAGGCTGGTAAGGGAGAAAAGGGAAGAAGAAAGAGGGCCTTTGAGGGACCGAGTTGGAAGAGAGAGTGAGGTAACTCGGTCGAGTAAACAAGTGACGCCAACCCAGTTGCAGTGAGGGGTTGAGGAATTCCATGAAGCAAGAGGCTGGGGGTTTTCAAGACCAGTTTTGAAAGAAAGGAGATGATTCTTTTCTGGGTTTTCTTCTTTCTGGTGTGAAATGCCGGTGACGAGACAACAGCAAAGATAGAACACGAAAAGGTGGCGAAGTAGAAGATTGTACGTCATAGCCATGGCTGAGAAAAACCAGAGCTTTCCTAGCTAGAGAAAGTTCATCTAACAATGAGAAATGAAGGTGGATGCGAGGAAAGAAAATGCCATTGCAGAGACACAGAGAAGGGTACCAGAAGAAGAAGCATGGAAGGCATTAGGCATAGCCGAAAACGAAATATGGAAATAGAGAGTGGGAAAGTGGTAGTGGTAGTGTACTGTAGTGTACCAAAAGAAGCCATGTGTCAGAGAGCAAAACGCACCTCACGTGACTTGAACTTCCGTTAACGGCAAATTTAGTCCTTATTTGCAAAGAAATCCCTCAAGTTTCAAATTATCACTTATCCGGTCAGGGGCCTCTAAGTAAATGGCACAATTTATAAAACAGTATATTGACATTGTTTATGAAATTATTTTACCTTTATCTTAATATACTGTCAAAACATTTTAGTATTAAATAAAATGTTATATCGACAAGATATTTAAGTAAATTTATATTATAGTAACAATTTTTTTACATGTAATAAAATGTATGATAATATCATTTTTTAAAAATTAAGGATAAAAGTACTTCTTATATTTTTAATTTTTTAAAAATTTTTAATTTTTTAAAAATTTTTTATAGTTAATTTTTTTAAAAAAATTTTAAATTATAATTAATTCTGTCTCATAATTTTACACTATCCAAATTATTTAATTCCATATATTTGGTCACTTTATTCATTTTTCTTAAGAGAATTAATGTAAACAACAAAATTGAAAATAAAATATATTTTTATAAAAAGACTAAAATTATTTAAATGCTAACTCAATCTATATATCCAACACAAATTTCTCCAAAATTCTCATGAACTTTTAATTTTGGATGCGTTCTTAGACAATCAAAAAAACCTAATGGCTAAGCTATTTCAGAAAACCCGGAAAATTGTCTAACTTTTCTTTCCTTTTCTTTTCTTTATTGAATTTGGGATATTTTTTGTCATTTTCTGAGTTTTGTTTCTTATCCTCTCTCTTTTCTAATAAATAAATATTGATGAGTGATTTAGCAAGATCTATATATAGTAATAGGGTTAATTATTAGATTCATTTGCACATTGCATTTTTGTAGTTATATTAAGATAAAGTAAGCCCATAAGATTCCAATTTAACACTTTTACTGACACGTTTCTTTAGCATTAGCATGAAAGCGATAAAATTGTTTAGAACTTTAAATCTAACAGAAAGGGATATTTATGTTTAAATTTTTATTAAAAAAATATTTAATAATGTCTTAAATTATTTTTAATAAAAAAAATATATGTACAAAAAATTAATTTTATTTTTATCTTTTATGTCTTTCTCTTTTTTTGCATGCATGTGGCATTAATTTGTTTTCATGCGCATGCTATACAAATTGCCATTTTAAAAACACTAATGCTAGTTTACATATTAAAAATTATTTCACTTATATAATTAAATAATTATAATGAGGTCTTGGGATGTAATAATTAATAAAAAATGTAAGATAAGTAATGGCGCATTGTAGTCATGCACTGCACTTAATTTATAGTATTAAGTCGAGATATTGATATCCTAATTAAGAGGTTTTAGTTAGTAAGTATAGTCTAATGTTAAAAAGTATGAGTAACTTGTAAGAAAATGTGTAAATATAATTATTGAATGGCTTGAGTTTTTTATTAGATGTTAAAATTTGCATGCATAAGAATAAAAAATATTTTACATTTCCAAATTTTGTATTAACTGTGAATTTTGATTATCTATAATTTTTTTTTTCATTATCAGTTACCAAATTTTTGAATTATAATTAATTTTATATGAAACTCTAACATTATCCAAATAACTAACACAAATGACATACATTATAATTCATCTTTCATTTCTGACACGATAGATAGACTAATTTAAATAAAATTTTAAGAACAAATTGATAAAAGCTTCAAATTTTGAAAACTAAAAATATACTTTTACCCATTATTGTCTATTTTTGTTCAAATTAACAATAAAAAACCTAATTCTATTTTAAAGAAATAAAAATCAAGAGATGATTTCCTTTAATTTGGATCCCCTCAAGTGTGCCTTTCTTAAAATGTGGTAAAGTGCATTAAAATAAATTATTTTACACGTTAATTTGTAACTAAAATAATTTATAAGTAAGAATAAAAATAAATTATTATTTTATATATTAATTCACTAGTGAATTAATGTGCATTTCAACCTATTTTACACATTCTATTTTATGCATTAACTTAATAATAAATTCAGAATTTTGCTAATCAATGCTGGTTAAAAATGTATCTATTGTAATTAGATAATCTAAAAATTATCAAAAGCAATAGAATTTAAATGATCTGCATTAAATGAGCTTTTTTTATTTTTTTTAAAGACAAAAATTCTTTCTTTTTAAAAAGAATAACTTTTTTATTACTTCACTATAAGAATGCACAATTTTTTTCTTAATAAATGAATAGTTATCATTTTTTTATTAAATGAAAATTTTTTATTTTTTATTTATTTTAGTTATATTTCTCTCTAATTATTTTTTTATTTTTTATAAAATAAAAAAGAAATTATTATTTTATTTTTTACAAGATAATAATTTTAATTATATTATATTATATTTTAAAATAATATTTATTAATATTATTAATCATTAATTCATATAAATAAAACAAAATAAATATTAAAAAATGAGAAGAGGACATTTTTATTTTAAAAAAATAAAAAAAATTATTTAATGCAACTCATTTAAATTTTATTACTTTTAGTAATTTTTAAATTATTTAACTACAATAAATGCATCTCTTAAAACACTAACTAACAAAATTCATAAATTAATATACATCTCAACACAATTCACACACTTCATTAAAAAAACACAAAATTTGAGGAGATTCGCTTTGCTTTCTACCAAAATCCTTGTGGGAAGGGCATACATGGATGATTAGTGCTGCAGAGCGAGATTCGGGTAAAATCCGAAGTGAAGTAACAGAAAAGCCCTCGGGAAACGAGAGGGGCAGTTTTGGTATCTGCTATGCTTTTCGCATTTAAAGCAACGCAAGCAAGAGTAAAAGCTTCGAGAACTTCATGGATGTTACTAGGAACTAAGGGTCGTTTTCGTCATTTAATAAAGTGATTGGGATTCGACGATTCGTGATGACCAAGTGATATCAAGTGTTGTCAGTGGGATGATTGGGGAATCAATTCAACATTTCGCACCAAAATTCAAAATACCAAATCCATTTTTTAAGCAATATATATATATATATATATAAAATATAGATTATACAACTTTTTAAAAAATTTAGTTAAATTACATTTATATTTGAAATTTAAGAAAACAATTTCCTCAACTTCTTTTAAATTTATATTTTATTAATAAAATTAATTTCTTGTGTAAATTAACACTATAACTTTATTTAATATTTCTTAAAATTTAATTAAATTACACTTATCATCTCTTTAATTTTAAAAGTTATATTCTTTTTTTAAAATTAATGAAATTTTTTTATGTATAATAAGATTTCTGATTTTATTTTTAATATAATAATAAATGCAAGAGTTTATAAAAATATAAATTATAAATAAAATAAGATTGATATAACTTTGCGTGTTAAGTCAAATTTACGCTTACTATTTGTTTATTTGTTTAGATAATAAATTTTTTGAAACATACATATCATGAAATATATGTGAATTGTGTTATTTTATATATTAATTTATTATCAAATTAATATATTAAAACAACACACTTTAAAAAATAAATAATTTAAAGGATTTGAATCCATCTGTGTGAGTAATAGATTCTGAATTACTGATACATTAATGGGAAATGGAAAATTAATTAGGAAAGAAGAGAAATGTGAAAATATTTTTTTTAAGTTTAAAAATAGGACTTATTTGATTATTTTTTTTATCAAAAGAAGTATTTCTACAAGTGTTTACATCACTTTAGTAGGATAGTAAATAGTAACAAAAAAATAAAATCCATAATTAAATTCCTATCATTATAACTCTAAGTAATATGCTCACCGAGTCTCATTTTAAAATATGGTATTCATAATCATTTCAAATTGAAAGTTGTCTATACTTGATCACCACTATCATGAACACCTCAACTTGTTCAACTCTACGATCCCTATAATCTAAAATAGTAGGGAAAAAAGAAGGTTAATACAAACAAAATGTGAAATCAGTAAGATAACAATTTTGTACAGAAATAGGCTTAGGTGTGTAGGTTAGTAATTGCAGTATGACCAAAGAAAATTGAAATGAAGGCTTCAATAATATGTCTAAGAATAGCACGTTGACTCTGTCACTCCACAGCCTAAGAACCTTTATTGGGTAGCCTCATTAATACTGTTTTATTCTACCTTTTTTTCAAAAAAAAATTATATCGAAGACAAAAATTACTAAAAAATTTTATTTTTTTAAAAAAGATTATACAAATAATATTTTTTTATAATTCAACATTATATTATTACACAATGATAACAACCACTGAAAAACTTTGTCAGTTTTTTTTAATTAAATTCTAACAAATTACCGTTATCATTATTTTGGCCATTACTAGTAGTCCAGTACTATCATCCCTAATTCCATATCACCTCATCATCATTCATCCCTTAATCTTTATTTTATTTAAAGAAGAAATTATTTTGGAAATAAAGTATGATAAACAGAAATTAAATGAATGTATCTAAAAGTCACGTGAATGAAAGAAAAATCAGTTATTGAATTAACTTGCGGTGAGTAAATGGGCTTGGCAAGTTGGGCTGGCTATTAGTTAGGCCTTGAAATTATGGGCTCATCATATCTCAGAGTAGAGAGAGAGAGAGAGAGAGTCCATAGACATCATGCGACCTCTTTTCTTATCCCTGTTTTCTCCTCTTATTAGGAGAGTTTTCCTTTTTTTAAAAGTTCTCTTTTTTTATTAGGAAAGCTTTTTTTATATCTACTATAGAGATTTTTCTTCTTGTTTTTTGAAAATACCATTAAAGATTGATAAATAATCTTTATATCTGTAATAATAGAAACTCTTAAAAGAAAAGAAGTGATAAAGATTAAATTCTCATATAGGATTAGAGAGGTGTATTGCCTTGTGAAAGCTATCAAATTTGTTTATTATATTTTTAACTAAATGTATTGTTAATATTTGATATAAAGTGTGTCGGTTTTTTATTCTGGCTGTTGTTGTATCTGTTTTTAGAAATCCAAGGAATAGGCCTATGTTTTTTTTTTTGTATAATATTTGAGCCTTGTTAAAACACTTGTGGCCTCATGCGTTTTGAAAATAAAAAATATAGCATAATTAAAAGATATTTTAAATTTTATTTTTTAAAATAAAAGAATAAAAAATAATTTTTTTATTAATAATATATATATATACACATAAAAATAATGTCAACATAAATTCTTAGTGGGAGAATGAGTTCCTTGACCTTCCAAGTATTTTCTAGAATGAATTAGGTATAAGCACTTACGTAGTCTATTGAAATTTAAAAAAATAAAATAAAATAGATTGAGTGTGGAGATAACATTAGTGAGGAACAAAAAAATAAGGTAAGTTTTTTCTAAGTGAAAGGCATTCTCTTAAGTAATGTTTTAAATACGAGTATGAAAAAATTCATAATAAAAAAACTCTGCCTATTATAAAATTTTTGCTAACTTGAGTTAAAGTAATCAAAGTTTAAGAATAATGATAATTTTGAAAAAAGAAGAAGAAGCAAGTTTTGATAATTAAGCGTGTGTGTGTGTGTCTCTATAAATATATATATATATATATATTAAAGAAATTGATTTATGCATTTTAATTATTGGTGAAAAATGCCTTTAAATTTGAGTTACTTAAAAATATTTTTCTACAATTTTAAAATGAATAATTAAGTTCTTAAATTTTTATACTCTAACTAATAATTTTATTTATTTAATTTCCTTATAATATCTTATTTGTCACCCCACAGCTAATTCAGAGATCGCTATATTGAAAGGTACACTAAAAATACTCATTTAAGTATACGAAATGTTTCAGATGGCAAATAAATTAACCTTGTTAAAAATATTAGATAGAAGAATATATTTCTTAGACTGTAAACATTTAAAGACTATCGATTTTAAAATTTAATTTAAAGAACTATTTGTACTTTTTTTTTTTTTTTTACTCACTGTGAATTAATGACTATATATGTTCATATAATATTTCAAATAAATTACTCTTCTCTCTGTTAACAGATGCTTCAATTTCACATGTTTCTTTTTTAATTTGAAAATATTCACAAGCCTTTTGAAGCAAAAAGACAACCAAAATACTCTTAAATAATATTAATTTATTTTTTAAAAATAGTTCTTATATAAAAATATATTTTAGTTTTATATATTTTGTGTTGAAGATAATAATTTTATTTTATTCTAAATTTTTAAAAATAATTGCTTTATATTAATTAAATACATATTCTATATATGATAAACTATAATGATATTTTAATCAAAATAAATAAAATTATTATAACTTATATTTTGTTATGAAAAAAGAATAACAAGATATCATAATAAATATAATCTTTTAAAATAAAAAAAAAGAGTAATGTAATTTTAAAATGTTTGAAGTTTCTTTTAGCCTGATATATATGATATTTATAATTTTATATGGTATAGCGCAAATTTCGATTCTAAAATAAGATAATATGATTTTTTAAAACAAATAAAAAACCATATAATTCAATATCTCTATAAAGGAAAAGGGACATATACCCTAATATTCATAATATTTATAGTTTTATATGAACAAAATTTTAGGTGTACATTTTAAATCATATTATTTATGTATTGATTAATAATATTTATTTAATTTTTTATATTCAAAGTAAAAAAATCATATAATAAATAAAAAATTAATAATTAAATTTTATTTATTAATATATAAATGAAATGCATAAAATTTTTTGTATGTTGTGATTGGTGCTGATATTGAGGAAGCGACAAGGAAGCGAGTTAGAAGAATATGAGAATATGATATGAGACGGAAAGCATAGCGACAAATGGCGTTTGCAGATTATGAAACATTTCTGGCAGACAAATATATTCTGATTATGTATCTTTTTAAAGCGTAAATTTTAATAAAGAAAAAAATATAGGTAAAGTTTAATCTATTCATAATAAATTTCTTATTTATCTTTTTTTACTGTTTTTTTCACCTTACCAAAATTTAGTCTTTATCTCTCTTCATTTCACCGCATTTTGCACCAGTTCATAATTCACACCACGTGTCACATTTTGGAAGCTTAATTATTCCATGCATTCCCCCCCCCACTAAATTCTCACTACATAATATTTAAAACATCATTTCAATAAAAAAAACTATGTCTGCAAAAAATAGTTACAAACCTATAATGAAGAACCTTTTGGTTATTAGGTTTTAAAATTATATATTATTTTTTATATAAAATAAAGTATAAATTTAAAAAATATCTATAGGGAGTTAAATTTTTTTTATTACTTAATTTTTTCAAAAGATAAAAATTATTATTATATAATTTTGAAATTCAAAAAAGGTTTTTCAATAACTAATATAGGAATTAAATTATTTAAGAAATATTATTTGAAATACAAAATTAATGATTTTTATCTTATGTTAAATTAAGATAATTTTTTTTTATGATGAAAATAGTAATTCAATCTTTTTTTTATTATTATTTTACAAGATCAAAAGTTACCAAGCATCTCCAAAATCATATTAATAAAGGTATGAATTAAAAAAATTTTATAAAATCAATTTTGTTCCAGATAGTTACATGGTTTTTTATAACTAATTTAATTTATTAATTTTGTTGTGCACACATGCAAGAATATTTTGTATGGTGTCATCTTCAAGGTATACTTACCTTAGATAATATGGTATCTTAAATAAAATTGTTAGATGATATCGTTTGTTATATAGTGTTGTACTTGTATAATAACATTAAGATATTTAAGATAACATTATGTTATCAAATCATACTAAAAATAGTGTTATTTTATAATACAAAAAATATTTTGTTATTTCACATGATATTTTAGGGTAAATTTTTTTTTAAAATATACCAATTTTACCCATATTATATTTTATTTTTTTAACCTAAATTAATAATATAACTATTTTTTTCTCACTTTTTCTTACTTCATACGTTCAAGAAGTTTGTGCTAAAACATTTGAGAGAGCAACATGCATGCTAGCTATAATATGCAAAATAACATGGTATCTAAAATCACCAAGGTCCCCCATAGATATTTCTTAAATATGTGTTCAACTAAAAATATTGATCAACGAGAATCAAAATGGAGAGATTTAAACAAAAGGAAGAAAAAAGGGAAATGGACCCTTAATAATTAGTACAATGAACATGGATTCTTCCCTATAATTTAAGTAACTGAGATTAAGAGTTCATTAGTCATTACCTTGTTAAATTAATGTGTGTGATTGAGATTTGAGAGACACCATAACAAAAAATTGAAAAGATTATATATATATATATATATTTTTAAACGAGTAGTATAGTGGTCAATGACTTTCCTTCGATCTGTTTCATTTTTGTGCTTATTCCTTTTCTTTTTCTTTGTGTCTCTCTATATGAAGTGGGCATGTGTGGGGCTGCACAGTAAGAATTAATTTGCTATTGTTAGGAATCTTAATTATATATACTAGATATTTCGTAAGAATAAAAATGTAAGTTATTTTTTTAAAAAATTTTAAAATATAATATAAAAATAATTATTATATTTTAAAATAATCAATTAAATAATAAAAAATTTATAACTCTATACTATTTTTATTCTTTCTTTCATCTTTTCATATCACATATTTTATTTTATGTATTATATAATATATAGTTTAAAGATGAATGACAAAAAAATTTTAGAATCACTTTTTAAAAGAGACATAGACACGGATATTTTTCTTTTAGGAATGATTGAATTCTCATAAAAATGAAATTACAGTGTTCTGCGATATATATAATCCCCAACAATTTTACTTCTCGTTCTTGTTTCACAAAAATGAGATTATACATATATTGATGAAATTATTTCCTTACTATATGCAGAATTTGGATAAGTAATTTCGAAATACATGAAGGAAAAAATTTATCAAAAGTACGACTTGGTGTATATATTTTTGCTTTTGAATTAATCTACCTATTGGTTCTAAAGAGCCACCCTAAACTATGAGTAAAAAAGAACCTTTTAAAAATAAATATTTGTTGCATGTCTCATAGCTACTTCTACTTTTTGTGCTCTTTTATTTTTTGGAAAATTACAATTATTCATCTTAATTTTTATCCTTAATTGTATTGTTAATTCCCTCAATTTATAAAAAATCTCAAACTATTAGTTAGTTCTATTCCAATGCAATAATTCATTTACTGTTTAAGTTTGATGCTAAATTTTATTCTCTCTCTAGTCTCATACTAATTAATCAGCACTATGAACATCCAAGGATCATTAATTGGGGAGGTTCAAAAGAGACATTTCACATAATCTAATAAAAAATGAGAGATATATATGCAACTCGCAAATATATACAAATTAAGATTTCTAATAAATTAGAACTTAGAAGGGACATTGTAATCAGATCTAAGCGTGTGTGTGTGTATGTTTTGGTTTACATATTGAGTTAACTTTTCTTTTATTTTTAAACTGAACATTAAAAATTATTGGAAATCAGAAGTTAACAAAAATACAACGTTCCCAAAAAAAAAAAAGGGTAAATCAATCAATATATATATATATATATATATATTTGAACGGTGAATTAAAAATTAGTCTCCTGAAGTTGATAAGAAAGCATGTGCATGGACTTTGGCTAGCACCTTATCAAAAAGTCGAATTCCCATTCGCCAAAGATATTTATTATTTTAAAGTGGGAAAAAAAAGTTATATTCTACATTCTCATTCACCCAATAATCCAAAGCGACGTTAGATTCTGCCATTAATAATAATCAGAAACAAAAATGATAAGCTTTTTCTAAGAGGGATCTCTTAGCGCGAATAAATTAATAAATATATATAGCAAATAAATAAATAAATCAATATCATTCTCTCTTGCGTGTAACAATTTTGGAAAAGGACAAACCCATTTGTGATCACATGCAACACATGTCCTCCTTTCCCCATATAGACAAGCCTTTATGGAATCTTAATTTAATTTCTTTGTGCTTCTAATCCAAACCCTAGCTAGCTACTTCATCATCAACTCCTCCCCTTATAAAAAGCCTTCAAAATGATCCTACTTCTTCCATTGTACTCACATCATATCTATTTCTCACATTGTTTAATTTTAATTCTCTTCTTCATTTCTTCATCATTATTAGTTTTCTTCTTCCTTGTATTGGTATAACTAATTATCACTAATGTCTAGGGTTATGGAACCACTTATAGTGGGAAGAGTTGTTGGAGAGGTGATTGACATTTTCAACCCTAGTGTGAGGATGAATGTTATATACAAGTCTAGCATCCAAGTTGCAAATGGTCATGAGCTAATGCCTTCTATGCTTATTTCCAAACCAAGAGTTGAGATTGGTGGTGATGACATGAGGGCTGCTTATACCTTAGTAAGTTCCTCACCTCTTTTTTTTGTTTTTTGTTTTCATATATATATATATATATATATATCTTATAATCAGGTGATCTTTAAAATAATAATAAAATTATTACCATATGACTTAGAAGTCACAAGTTCAAATATTAAAAATAATTTTTTTGTTTGTAAAAATAAAACTGTATATATTTATTTAACTTTATTTAGATCCTACTTGTGCACTAAGCCATCCATATATATATATTATTATTACAGTAATATGATATTTGAATTGATTTTACAAATGCATATCTCAATTAATTCATTTAAAATTATTTTACTTTATATATATATATATATATATATATATATATATATTTATAAACACTGATCCTTTGCCTTCCACTTGTGTAAAACTGAAGATTATGATAGACCCAGATGCTCCGAGTCCTAATGATCCATATCTAAGGGAACATCTCCACTGGTTTGTTCATTCTCTAATCTCTATCTCTAGACATCGTATAGTTACATTTTATTATATTGTACTTCACTCTCAACATGTGTTTGTGAATGTGGTGTAGGATGGTCACAGATATTCCCGGTACCACAGATGCTTCCTTTGGTTAGTTTTCTCTAACCTGAGTCAATTGTATTCATATATATATATATATATATATATATATATTTATATATATATGTATGTATGTATGTATGTCTGGTGACATGCAAGAATGTGCGACAGTAGATGAATGAAATTAATACTATATGAAATGTGCAGGAAAAGAGGTAGTGGAGTATGAGAACCCAAAGCCAGTAATAGGAATACACAGATACGTATTCATGCTGTTCAGGCAGATGAGAGGAAGACAGACAGTGAGAGGTCCAGCTTCAAGAGAACATTTCAACACAAGGACTTTCTCACAGCTCAATGGTTTAGACTTGCCTGTTGCTGCTGTTTACTTCAATGCTCAGAGAGAGACTGCTGCTAGAAGAAGATAATTTAATTAATTACTCATTACTCATCACTCATCATCATCATCATCACCATCATCAGTATCATTAATAAATGCATGTCATGCTCATGCCATGCCACTCTCCTTCCACTCTTCATATATATATAAATATATATATATATATATATATATAACTATTATATTGGCTTTACAGTTTTGGGGTACAAAGGGTAGGGAAATTCTTCATGTACTTCTGTACTGATCATTGGGTATGACCGACAGCTGGCTGTGGACCCATAGGTTTTGGGTTTTTTTTTTTTAATTTTAAATTATTATTTTTAAGGATCTATTATTTGTGATAGGGAAAGGACAAAGCTATTATGGCTATTTGCTTTTTGGTAGGTGCTTGTCAAGCAACGAGATATATTATAAGAATGAAATTTAATAGGACATAATGGAGTCACTAAAATTTTGTTTCAAATTCATTATATATGGTAACGAAGTTTTCGAGATATAATGAGATAGTGAGAAAGAAAACAAATTATATTTATGCAGTTTCTTCACCTTTGAAGTTGAGCTTGAAGTGGTGTGAATTAAGAAAATCAGAAAAAAAGGTTAAATCATAAAAAAGAAGTTTAATCACGTACAGACTATAGAGTAATGTTATTAGAAAAAGAAGAAAAGATGATGTTAGTGTCGCCATTACATCAGTTACTACAGACTCATCATTTAATTTATTATATTTAGCCTTTGTGCCAGCTACATTAAAATATATTGTTGAGTCTCTTGAACATTATTGATGGTAGTACCTACTCTCCTCCACATCTTTAAGACTTTTTCGAAAGAGAGATCCCTCCAGGGAATATTTTATGCCATGTCATGAAAATAACGGAATCCAATTAATGACTTCAAATACAAATACGTACGAAGCTGTGGCCGAAATTATGTTATGAAAGTAATATTGCTATTAAAAGCACTATTAAATGCGAATAAAAAATTTGAATATTTAATGGTGATTAATGACTAAAACCACTTCTAGGAGTGACAATTATGTTTTACTATGAACGTAGAGCATGTAATGTAGAAATCATAAGCAAGATTATCATTCCTTTTCTCATGAAAGTGATTCTTACAAGGTAACAATACTTTTTCACATATGCCATTTGTGCAAGAGTAAATTTCCCATGCAAAAAGGACACTACACCAGGTGCTAGTAAAAATGATTCTATTACAAATCAGAGGAAATGTTCCCTTAAATTCAAGACAAACATTACTAACAAGCTCCTTAAGTCCCCAAATTTGCTCTATGTATACCTTTAAAATTCAAGACAAACATAATATACAGAACCTGCAATCTGAATCACATGCTTTGAAAAATAAGAAAAAAGAAAAAGCAGGTATTTTTCTTCGCTTCCTCCTCTAAAAAAGCACCAAATCTTTTTTCTCATATGAAATCTAATAGCAAGCAATTACAATCTAACTTACCAATTTTACAAACCCCCTCTAAGTATCATCAGTAGGCATAAGAAAGACAGACCTGCATTTATCACCCAGCGTTTAAGCATGTGCAGCAAAACAGATCCACGCTCCTTAATTGTATCCACAACAAAAGAATGGCCATACAAACACCAAATGGGTCAAGCATTTATTTCTGAATTGCATTGGTGCTCCCTGCTGCAACTTCTTCTACCCCAAAACATGCTTGAACAAGTTGTTTTCTCTAGTCTTGGCCCTTCCATTTTATCCTGATCCACCGTCGATGCTTGCGAACGTGATTCATCTTCTGTTTCTGCTTCCCGGGGTTCGCAGGAAGGACAAGGACCATCATTGCAGGTACACAGTGGAATTGCCACAGATGGAAATGGACTACAAGTGACTGGACAGAGTATATCTGAGGGAACAGAAGCTACACAATTTCTTTGAATATCTGGTGTCTGAGAAAGGGATGGTCGATCTGGGTCACATGGATGTAGCATGCATGGGTTGCACAGGCCAAGAGACATGTGTATTTTATTTTCTTTTGCACGGGAACCAGGTAACTTGACAAAAGAGACTACTGCGTGTCTACAAAGAGGGCAAGGGACGGAGCCAGGAGGGTCAAGCATTTCAGAAGAAACACTGCTTGTTGAGCAAAGATAGAGTGCGCATCTTACACAAAGGCCATGGCCACATCCTGCATGTAAATTTCTATTTAAATCACTAAACTGTTTCAGTATACATGATAGCATCCATTACCAGCCTGAAATGGTCTAAAATTCAGTCCTTCGTGTTCTAATATAACGTTCATGAAATTGGGGAATAAAAAAAGATTACAGCTTGATGCTCCATATATTGATGAGGAGGATGAGAAAAGCAATCCCCCCTCCCCAAACCAAAAAAAGGGGGATGACTTGTTATTGAATCATTTATCAGACCAAATTTCCTCGGATCTCAATCACATTTTCCTACAAATTATTTCAGCTCGAAAGCTTAAGCTTTCCAGTATAATGGTCCTTGACATGGTATCCTTCACTTAACAACACAAGATTAGTTTGGAAAACCAGGAAAATATAAAGGTGAAGAATAATAACTAGTCCTAATATCATAACTCGTAAAGTTTAGGGGTTTCTATTATTAACTAAAGCAGACAAGCAGATATCTTAAAGAAAAAGAAAAAATAATAACAAGTACCTTCTGCAGCCACTGAACATGACCTCTCAAGGCAGATGGCACAAAAGTCAGTCTCGTGAGAGGAGGTTGTAGGTGACTGCAATCCACACTCCCTGCAGTAATTTCACAACATTTAATCCCATTATACCAGGTGTAAACTACAGAGAATTATTTTCGCTTTTCATTCTATATGAGCTTATTTCTTTCTCCAGAAGCAGGGATAAGGCAACCTGAAGCTTCTGAGGATCCACAACAATTATTTCTGTATCACTTTTGGTTTCTGTATCTGATTTTAAGATTTTTCATGTCTTTGAAAATCATATATTAAGCTAGACCATTGTGTTTCATTCCAACCAGGAAAACTTTTAGAAAACCCACGGTGAAATCATTTTGTTCCTTGCTTGCTCCTGATCTACAACACAAATTCCATCATTAATGCAGGCTTTTCTTACAAGCCTAGTTTTATGATATAACTCATGGAAAACCAATTTAGGCTGCATTAGTCTAAGCTAACACAACATTTTCCTTTGCTAGTTATAAAGTGATGGGCCTCCAATTGTGAAGACCTATAATAGGAGGCATAATGCAGGGACAGGACCAAACCCAAATGTCCAGGGGAGGGTTTACCCCTTTTACATTTTTATGTTCTTTGCTCTATTTTCTAGTGCTGTAAGGTGGTTTTCTGAGAGGGATTATCTTATTTGTTTTTTGCATTTGTGTGTTGGCTAATCTCCCTTGTAATTGCCATTTTAACTCCCTTGAGGTGCTATGATTAATATACAAGAGGCTTCTATCATTTTGGAATCAGAGCAGTCAAGTTCCTGAGAATGGTGAATACAAGAACGGAGGGCCGAGTAGATAGTGAGGAGTGTGAGTTAGGATTGGTTAAGGAGGATATTAACCACCTGAAGGAGTAGGTGTTGGAAATCAAAGATGCAGAGAGCCAGATGGACAGAAGGGGCGGATCTGGTGGTGAGGCTAACCAATCCTCACAATCGGGCACTAACCAGGAAGGGGAGGCTGCCACAGGTCCCAATGGTGTGAACGAGCAGGAGACCAGGAAGTATAGAAGGATGGAGTTACTGATTTTGCATTTGAAAATAGCTTTGGAGATCCTTAAGACAACCAAGCTGGTGATTAATAAGAAGTGTGCCCTTGGGAAAAGTAAGCTTGAGTATCTCAGGCATATCATTTCAGCAGCGGGGGTACAAGTGGATCCTAATAATATTGAGAGGGTGAAATGGCCAACTCCAAGGATATAAAGGCGTTAAGGGAATTTTGGGACTTGCTGGCTATCATCGAAGCTTTGTGAAGAATTATAGCAAGATTGCAGCTCCACTAACGGAGCTGTTAAAGAGAGATGCTTTCAAATGGGATGAAATAGCACAGAAAGCATTTGAAGAATTGAAGAAATCCATGACCACAATACTCATTCTTGCTATGCCCAACTTCTCTAACCCTTTGAACTTGAAACTGATGGCTCAGGTGCTAGTATTGGCTCTGTATTGATGCAAAATAAACGTCCCATTGCGTATTACAGCCAGGTTTTATCCAACAGTGCGAAGCAAAGCTCCGTGTACGAGGGAGCTTATGGCAATAGTAATTGCCATGAAGAAGTGGAGGCAACTATCTCTTGGTGCATAAATTTATCATCAAAACTGATCAAAGGACTCTCAAATTTCTGCTTTAACAAAGTATTCTGGGACCCAACCAGCAAAAATGCATGTCTAAACTAAGGGGTTACAAGTTTGAGATACGATACAAGTCAGATTTTGAAAATAGAGTGGCAGATGCTCTTTCATGAAGGGTAAAGGTGCTGGTGCTCAAGGCCTTCTCAGTGTGGTAGTATGAGGATTTGGGAGATTGGGGAAAAGACATTCAAGTAGATGAGAAGCTTACAAAGATCAAACAATAAATAATTACTAGACCAGCACCTTCAATGTGTTACAGCCTGAGAAACGGCTGTTTAACTTATCACGGCAGATTAGTAATTCCCAAAAATTCTTCCTGCATTCCAAAATTGATCCAGGAGTTTCATTCTTCACTTTTAGGAGGACATCTGAGGTACCTCCAAACATTTAAAGGGATGGCTGAAAATATGTATTGGGAGGATATAAAGAAAGATATTCGAGATTATGTGTGAGGTTTGCCAAAGAACAAGAATCAAGCTATGAGTCCAACCAGGTTGATTCAGCCGCTCCTTATTCCCCAACAAGTTTGGGGAAGATATCAGCATGGATTTTATTGTGTGATTGCCTAGATCCTATGGGTTTGACACAATAATGATGGTAGTGGATAGGTTGACAAAACTCTCCCACCCATTTACAGCCAAGGAGGTGGCTGGAATATTCAGCAAAGAATTAATCAGATTGTGCTGGTTTCCCAAGTCCATTGTGTCAAATAGGGACAGCTATTTATCAGCCTATTCTGGAGGGAATTATTTAAGCTAGCTGGAACCATATTGAGCTATAGTTCTGGGTACCACCAGTAGAAGGATGGGCAAACGGAGGTAGTAAACAGAACTTTGGAGACATATTTATATTATTTCACTGGAGACAAACCAAAACAATGGCATAAGTGGTTATCATGGGCCGAGAAATGGTTTAACACCTCTTTACAGTTCAGCAGATAAGCACCATTCAAAGCCCAATATGGAAGAGATCCTACTACATTATATAGGTTGGAAGGTTGGAAGACTGCTTTTCTCCAATAGAAGAGGTCAATGAGCAGATTTCAGATCGGAATCAGGTGCTAATAGAGTTGACGGCTCATTTGGAGAAGGCTCAAGAAAGAATGAAAGCTCAAGCCAACCAGCATAGAAGGGAAGTTAAGTTTGAGTAGGGGATTGGGTGTATGTCAAGCTATGACATTATAAGTTGTGGTCTCTTGCTAAGAAGGTGAATGAAAAACTAAGTTTGCGGTTTTATGGGCCTTATAAGGTCCTAGCCAAGTATGGGGAAGTGGCTCACCGGTTGGAATTACCTCCGACATCAAGAATTCATCTGGTGTTCTATGTATCTCAGCTGAAAAAGACTGTTCAACCAGTGGTTCAGACTCAAAGTACCACCCCTATTGGAACAGATGGAGTTGCATGTGCAGCCTGGAGAGGATAGGAAAGTGAGGAAACTGACTAATGGGAAGCTAGAAATTTTGATCAAATGGGAAGGGTTACTGGAGTTTGAGAATACTTGAAAGAATTATATGAGATTATTAACACACAATTTCCTCAATTTAACCTTGACGACATGGTGAAACTTGTAGGGGAGGGAAATCATAGGCCTCCAATTGTGAAGACCTATAATAGAAGGAGGAGGCATAAGAATGAGAGGACGGGACCAAGCCCAAATGTCCAGGGAAGGGTTTACTCTAGAAGAAAGAGAGGGGCAGAAAGGGAAATCAATGGGGGAATAACTCTCTCTACACTAAGGCTGGCTAACCTTTTATGGGAAGATTCCTCATTAAGGAAGGCTAAGGAAAATCTGGGAAAAGGTAGAGAGAGCCTGATCTCTCAAATGTCAGGCAACCCTTTTACTTTTTTCTGTTCTTTGCTCTATTTTCTACTGTAAGGTGGTTTTCTGAGAGGGATTATCTTATTTTTGGTTTGCACTGTGCTGTGTGTGTTGGCTAATCTCTCTTGTAATTACCATTTTGACTCTTAGAGCATCGAAGCTCAGGAAGATGGGCTGGTATAAGGGTCCATGACCAGTAGTATCAATGAAGGGATAAGTAAAAATAAAATTTCTTTTCCTTCCATTCTATTTACCTCAGCTAAATCATCAGTCCTAAACCCTAATATATTTTTAGAAAATTCTAGAAATGCTGTTTTTGATTTCGTTAAATGTTGTTAAGATCAAGATTTTACGTAGGATCAATGAAGGGATAAAATAGATCAAATTGAGGATCTTAAGATCCTACTATTTATAATCAAAAAATAATCTATAATATATATAATTACAAAAAGCATAAATAAAAATAATTTTATCATAATTAATGAGACAGTAGTATAGAAAATTAGAAATGCAAGCCAGTAAAAATAATCTATTACATCTCTGATTGATGAAAGAAAAAAAATCTTAAATTACAAGTAAAAATCATTAATATCATATATGTAGATACATCCACACTCATGAAAGAAGCAGGTGTCGCCCACCAAAGTAAAATCCTTTGCTTCGAGGAGCACATGTATTCAAGACAAAACAAAAGCTTTCTCTTTTTTTAATCCAAATTTCTTCTTCCCAAACCAGAATCTACTTACTGCTGCGCAAAAAGAAAACCAAGGAAATGAAAATGGTGGGTTGTGTGTGCAAAATGAAGAAACTCTGTGATTGGCTAGGGGATTTGGTTCTCTCTGCAAAAGAAATTCATTCTTGGGTCTGCAACTGCATATCGAGCTTGGACGAGAAGAAACAAACAAAGAAGGAAACCAACGGAGGAAAAAGACCCATCAAGAAGAGGCACAAACAGCAAAATAACTAGAGAAAGAAGGTTTATTGCCTAAGAGGGTGCATTTTGGGGCTTTATATCTTCTATTTTTCCTTCTACAGTAGAGGTTGCCAGGATCGCTCAAGATCAAACGATCTAACAGTCTTACGAGTAGGATTGTGGTCCGACACTGATCCCAGCAGATTTTGATCCAGCACAAGATCAGAATTGTTTTTGGGTTGCAAGATCATGAGATTGTGCGATTCAATCTTAAAATTTTGCAAGCGATTTT
Organism: Senna siamea; assembly: GCA_031216115.1. Taxonomy (NCBI): domain Eukaryota; kingdom Viridiplantae; phylum Streptophyta; class Magnoliopsida; order Fabales; family Fabaceae; genus Senna; species Senna siamea. The sequence continues at coordinate 29,552,155 of CM062354.1, read as the reverse complement.
AACAGCACTGATTTCATTCTCTTGAAAGTTTCCCACAAAAATTAACTCTGGTAAATGACAGATTTAGTCTACTGAAACATAGTTGATTGCATAATACCTGGCTATGTTAAGCACACTCATGAGTGGCAAGGACAAGTAATTTGAAGAAGGGAATGTTGGTATTGTGGCATCAGAACTGGGTGCCAGTAATGGTTCGAGCCAATGACGCCCCCACATCCTAGCAACATCAAGAGGAAGCCATCTGGGGGAAAATATTCCAATTCATTTTAGTTTTGGTATATAACAAGAAAAGTTTGAAATTACATATCCATATATAATAACTTACCCATTGCAATTTAATGCCATTCGGCTCGCACCTCTTGCAAGGAGGATCTGAAAGAGAAGAACATCATTGCTAGACTCAAGGGAAAGCATCAGATGTAGCAGGTATATAATACAAAAAATCCAAAGCAATTCTTGCCTGACAACATTTTAAATTGCCCCCACAAGCAGCATAATGCAATGGAGTGCTTCCAGCCCCTGTAACAATGCACATCAGTGATTTCTTATGGGAGAAACAACCATAATAATATTTAGCAAATTAAACAAAAGATATACCTATTAAATCCATTGATGTTCCATAATGAAATGTCACAGCCGATACATTTGCATTAAGATCAAGTAGGAGTTGTACACAATCAAAATACCCATTTAAAGCAGCCATATGAAGAGCAGTAATACCACCATCAGCTGTCTTATTTACAAACTTGGACAGCGCACTGCATTGCAACAAGTTAAATAAATTGCAAGAATATAACATACAGATATAGCAATTATGTACCACCTATGATTAGTAAAGTAAGGCCATAAAATATTATCAACAGGAAAATAATAATAATAATAATAATAATAAATCTCAATGACATAATTTCCACAGAAAAATTATGCACGGAGTAAGTAACTAAGTATGTGTCAAGAGATGCATGAACATGGAAAAATGATAGTGCAATTATACAATAAAAAAATTACATATTCAAAGACATATATACAGAATACAAAATAATTTTAACATAAGCTTATTGCCAATGGTGAAAGTATGTAAATCATTCAACCTTTTCAGCTAAAAGTAAAAGTTAGCATATGAAATTCATTAGAAATACATAATTAAAATAAAAGGGGCACCTCTGATCAGGTTTGCTCCTCACATTTGAGCTATCACCTCTTTCAGCATCTGTGCTAGAGGGTTTAGTTTCGTTAGGAGTGCTTGGAACAAAGTCAGCCACAACAAGTCTAATACATCTTACATGGCCATTCACAGCTGCAAAGTGAAGAGCTGTCCTCCCACTGAGATAATCTGCTCTCATTACCTGTTAATGAATTGACTATAGTCTAGTCATTCTTGAAAAGTAGATTTAACCATGAACAGAAGAAAAGACACACGATGACCAAGTATTCAAGTCCCACTTAGCAGGTAAACTTTTCAAGGTAACCTTAAGGCTTATAATCTCTATAGGACAGTAAATGTAAAGTTATGGGGAATTAAAGTCAATAGATAGAATTAATGGTGATTAGAGTAAGACAAATACAATATAATAGGACTCACATTGCATCTGAAAAGCATAAGGGTCTGTACGACTTCCCAATGCCCATATCTACAAGCTTGCATTAGGGCCGTCTTCAAATCAAGCATCAAAGTGGATATTCTCAAGTTAGTACTTAGTAAACCATATACAAACATAAAAATTAACAAAGAATAGCAGGATGCATCTTAATTAAACCTTACAAGTTTCATTATATCATGCTGGCATCAATTAATTAAATTGATAACAGATCCATCAACTTTCACTTACAGTAGAGCAGATTCTAGTTATTCTTACAGACTGCACTTAGATACATGGGATCAAATCATACTCTAAGCTTTAATAACAGTGACCGAAAAGCGAAATCTGATTTTCAATTTTAAATGCAGAACGGAATCTTGCAATTTTTGAAAATTCACCACTGAATTTAACTCGCCAGTCGTTATCGTATCGTGAAATTTGCACAAATCAAATCCAATACCCGTAAAAATTCAAACCCACACCCATCATCAATCAGCCATTAAAAAAGAGCAACAAGCCAATGAAAATCGTACCTGTCCGCAATAATTTCTCGTATTCACATCAGCTCCGTTCTCAAGCAACAAGGCCACAATCTAATTGAAACCCAAAACAACCGTAAGACCAGACGCTTGCTGAAAATGGTCGATACAGAATGTTCAAAAAAGAAAAAAAAAAAAAAGAGTTGATGGATATTAAACCTCGTTGTGGCCCTTGGCGGCTGCAAAATGAAGAGGGGAATTGAGGCCACCGAAGGTAGAATACTTGGCAAGACAAGGGTTAAAGTCCAGAAGCATCTTGGCCTCCACCAAATCGCCATCCCTCGCCGCCGATACCAACCTCTCGCCGGACGCCGAGCACCCAAATGAGTTACCCATCTCCCTCCGTCTGGATTTCTCCACCAAACACACTCTGTCGGCACAAATCTTGTAAGTGAAACAACGTTAGGTGAGCGTCGCAGAAATAATGAACCCAACAACAGCAGAAACTTCACGCAATGGGATATATAACAGGAAGAAGAAACTGGGTTTTGGTTGAGAAGGTGAAGATGGTGACGTGGCAGGTCTCTCTCTCTTTCTTCTCCTCTGAAGTCTGATATGGGTATAGTAGCTGCGCACTTGTGCCTGGATTACTGGCCTGCGATGGCAGAAGTTGTGGTGTGAGGAACAAACGGAGTTGGTAAAGGCAATCAATTTATGACTGAAGAGTGAAGCCTACAACTTTACCTTGTCAATATCTCATGTTTTTTTTTTTTTCCTTCTACGTGCGTCTTGTGTTCTTGTAAGTAGTTTACCTCTCTTCCATTTTTATTTTTAATTTCGGTAACAGTATATTTTTGTCCACTCAAAGTTTTTATTTCTTTTTAAATAATTTTTATGTTAGATTTTCTTTTTATATATATATAAAGTCTTTCAGGTAAAAACAAACTTTATCTTCCCAAACTTTGTAATTTTTAATTTTGTCCTTAAATTTTTTTTGTTATTAATTTTATTTTTAAAATTTTAAATTCTGTTAATTTTAATCTAAATTTTTATACCGCTAATATATTAAAGAAATCTATATACGTAATAATTTAGCTGCAACTCTTGTTAATATAAAAAATGAATTGCATTAAAAATAGAGAAAAAATTAAAAATATCTATAAAATTTAAGAATGAAATTCACAATTATCCTAAGCTTTGGCAATAAAAAAATACTTTTGTTCATTGTTTATTTTTTTTTTAATTCTGAACTCTATTTTCTTTTATTCTGAACTCTATTTTCTTTTCTTATAATTTTTAAATCTTCTTTATTCCTATAAATGTCCTCAAAATGTTTATTTTTAATTAAGAAGAATAGTAGAAGGTTCAAAGATTAAGTACATAGTGTCTTAACGGTGAAAGGAGGGCGGGGGGAGGGAACTAAGGACCACCAATGGAAAGGATGATCATTTTGGATCAGCACATCTTAGGTGGATATCATAATGATTGAGGAGATAACTCATATCAAATATCAATACCCCCTCTCTGTACGAAGTACAGTAGACATATCTCATATAAATGTGACAAGTACTGGTTGGGTACTATGAGAACTGATTAGGGTAAAAACCCTGAGGCATAATAGGCAGTGTTACTGTGAATGAAGGACATTGCAATGGGTTGCATACTTATGTAACGATGATGGATATTAACCGTAATTGTTACCTAATTTCCCTTATGGCAAAAGAGTGAGATGAAATATTTGAAATTCCCTTGCTTTACATAAGCCACCACTAGTGATGTTGTGGAATTGGTTTTTCTTTTACTACTAATGAGACAGCATTCCTGACGAGATGCTAGGGTTGCGATGATTGCCATCTTCCTATTATGGATCATCTGTTCATGTTTGCGCAATTGTGCTTTAGTCCTGGAAAGGCATTCCACAAGATTGGGTTTGCGGCCCTCCATCACACTTATTTCTGGCGATCTAGATATTCTCAAGCATATAAAAGATCATGAGCAAGGGTAATGTGGAAGAAGTAGTGAGAGAATGGTATAATTAACCGAGTTGGCATAACCAAACTTGTATATCTTGTTGAGAATTTTAATATGTAATGTATTAAATAAGTTTTACATTGTTTGAAAAAAAAGAAGAACAAGAGTATAAATAATAAAATATGATAATAGAAAAGTAAATGGATCAAAGGAAAGGTAAGTTTCGTACACACAACAACGAGCTATCAAAAGGGAAACTCAATTAAAAACTAATGATTCTCCTCCCTTCCCGCGCATGAAATAAATGTGGTACTGGGCCTCTTTTACGAAATATATTTTTATTAATTTTATTAATTTATTTTAATTATATTATTTTTAAACAAAATTTTACAGGGACACATCTAACAAAAAATAAAAGCTACAGACACGTCCTGAGACCTTAGTTTATATGTGGATATTCAATGTCAAAAGTTATATTTGCTCTGTTCTTGAAATAACTGGGTTCCCCTGACTTATACTTTCTATCTATTCTGTTCCCTTACAAAACGAAAGAAGGGTTCGTTTTATCTTGGGGAGTGCCACTTCCTGATTAACAAAAGAGTTACGGAATATCTCTTTAGATCAGTGTCCTACTGACACGATTCGAATCTCTGATTGATATCAATCCATTTTTCTCAACAATCTATGATGGCTATTGTTGTGATGTGAATACCAAAATCAATGCTACACCATAATGCTCTAGCAAAGTCACGCTAAAGAAAAATATGATTTAAGAACTCATCATAGGAGTGACAAAAGCAACATGTATGAGACATTTGGATATGATGGCTTGTGAGAACATTTGTTGTAGGTAAGGAGTTATTGTATAGCTTCCAGATGAAGATTAGAAGTCTACGAGGAATAAACAACTTCTAGAACCACTTCCACACAAAAAAACAATTGAGGGAGAGGGTGTTATGCCATTTTGCTCAGAGGAAATTAACTTATAGCCTTCGGCCACTATATATTTTCCTGACTGTCCCAAGGACTAAGCCATAATGTTTAGCTTATGACACCAGGACAATGGGATTTGAGTGATGCATAACCTGATGAATTGGAAAAAATTCCCCAAGTTTATGCAAATCCCAAGAATTAGTCTAATAATCGATGATTTCACATAAATAGGGTAAGGGAAAAGTAGAGTGTTGAAACTCATTCCAAAATGAAGACGCAAGTAAAATCTGCTGATCATCACCAATTACCTAATTTATGTGAGAGAAAACGAGATTCATATTTTGTGAAATGTCTTTCCAGAAGATAGAGTCATGTGTAGTCCTTTTAAAGGACCATTGTGAATTAAGAACCTGATATTTGTTGAGGAACCACTAGGTACAAAAAGAGTTAGGATGATTAATAAATCAACAAACTTGCTTAGCAAGGAGGGCTTTATTGACAGATAGAGTGTTATATGCCTAAAACAACTTAAGCCAAAGGTCTTTTCAAAATTGAGGATCTTAATAACTGTATTTTCTGGTGATTGATATGAGATTCCCGTAAGAAATTGATCAAAAGAGAGTCAATCTTTGTGGATTTTCTTCTGGGGAGCAGGATGTTTCCCATTTGACAAATTGGGATAAACTACAACATCGTTTTGACCAATGTAAGTTTGCTTACCTATGAAAGAAGGGAAACTTTCCAACAAGATAACTTGGCATTGATTCTATTTATTATTTCAGAATAGATATTGTTATTATTGATCCAGCCATTAACATAAGTCCTCAGATATTTGCCCAATGTAAGATCATAATAAATATTAAATTTGAAAGAGAAAAGTTCTTTGACACTCCTAGGTGTATTTGGGTTGAAGATAAACTGCGATTTAAGCTTGTTAATACTTTGACCATACATCTCACAATAGTCCTTAAGAAGATATTATAAGGAGTCAGCAGAATAGTGATTTGCTCTAAAGAACAGTACTATATCATCAACATACATAAGATGAGAGATTGATGGTCCCCTTCTCGCAAACCAAATGCCTTAGAGAGATCTTGCCTCTTCTGCTTGAGAAAGTTTGGTAGAGAGAAAATTTGAAGCAATAATAGAGAGGAAAGATGAGAGTGGATCACCTTGCCTGATATCTCTATATGGGTTGAATTTTCCCACAATCTGACCATTAAGAAAACTGGTTTTTTTTCTTTATAAAAATTGATTTTTTTTGGATCACATGCCACATACTTGTGGCCATTGTTAAATTTTAAATTGAATTAAACCAAAGGGCATCAAAGTACAAGCAACACAAACCATATGTTACTCATTTTAAAAAAAATAGACTACAAGATACCTTAGTAAAATCAAAATAAATTATAAGACATTAAAGTGTAATTTATTTTATAATAAATTAAATTTTAAATTTTTATTAAAAAATATGTCTATTTAATATCTAATAATATTTTAAATAAAATTATCTTTAACAGAATGATTTTAGTATAAATAAAAATTATTTTTCCCTTTTTCACCTTCCATATTAATGATAATTTACAGTCGTTTTGTATAAGAAAATGAGCACTCATTTTTGCCAATCATAGGATTGAATGGTAAGTACCTAATTATTAATCATATCAATGAATTCAGTAAATCTTTTTTTAACACAAAAGAGTGCACGAGCTATCATTACTTCATCATTTAATTAAAGAATGTTATTAGTCGCGCACATATGTTTGTATGACAAATTGATATTACTTGTAGTTTTTATATTATTATTTAATTTTTAATTAGTTATTGACACTTTTAAAATTTATAATTAAATTTTTATAATTTAATAAAATTTTAAATTAGTCCATATTTTTAAATTTTTCCTAAAATTATATTAAATTATATTAATATTATTAATATATAATATTTTAACACTCTAAATATATATATATTACTTTTGTTAATAGAAAAAAATAATGATGTAAAAATAATTTAAATATCTAAAAAGAAATCTAATTTATGTTAAATAATGTAAATAGTTAGATTGATTTTAATTGAGTAAATTTATAATGTTAAAATAATGTATAATTAGCATATCGTCAAAATTTAATAAAATATTTACAAAAGTTTAAGTTTAGGGACTAATTAAACTTAAAAATTTGTTGAATTATTAAAACTCAATTACAAATTTTTAAGTTATAAAGACTTAATTAAAAATTGAATGAAAATATAAAAATTAGAAAAATAATTTAATTTTCCATTAGACTTCAAAGATTTAAATACCAATGGTTAGTTGTTTATGGTAAATACAATATATCAAATGTTTCCTATTTATTACTAACAGTTTTTTGTTTCAATGCCATTACACTCATTTTTAAGACTAAAAACCTCAGTTTAAAAACTATTTGTGAAGCTTAAATTAAAAACAATAAAAATAAGTGACAATATACATTTATTAAACTTTTTCATTATTCAAAAAGACAAAATCATCCTTACTTCAATTAATTCAAGGTCATCATTTTTTTTTTTTAAGATTTGCCATTCATAAAATTTTGTTTTAATTATTTATCCACGTATTGATAGAAATGAAAAAAAGTCCCTATAAAAAAAATTAGGGAACGGATATGAAAATTTTGATAAAATCGAGCTTTTCATGAGTAATTTTCTTCTTTTTATGTTAAATATTAAAATAAAATATAAAAAAAAAAAAGAGAGAGAGAGAATGAGATGAATGGTGTAAGAATTCGACTTCTCAAGGTTGACTTCTCCGTAGCACAACCCAAAAAAGTTAAGGCTGCCTATATATCGTTGTAAAAGACATCATAGATGAATTTAGTAAAAAAAAAATTACGGCTTGTTTGATTGTAGTTTTTGAAAATCATTTTTGATATTTAAAAATAAAAAATAAAAAAATTGAATATATATTTTTAAAACAGAAAATATAAAATAATTTAAAAATATTTTGAATTTAATTTTTTAAAACAAAGAAAATATAAAAAATAATTTTTTTATTAATAATATATATAAATACATAAAAATAATATTAATATAAATTTTTAGAATTAATTTTATAAAATAATTATAAAAGATAAAAATATTCTCTTAAAAAATTGTATTTAGTAGAGAATATTGTTAAAAAAAAAAAGTTAGGCTCATTAGTGATTAAGAATCTAATTACATCAACCGCCCAAAAAAAACAAACTTTTAAAATCTACTAATCAAAAGAAGTCCCTTTCGAACTTAAAAAATGTCAATTATCATCTCCTTTTTTTGGAATATATTAAAATTACTTTTTCTTTTTTATATGTTCAAAGGGTATACCCTCATCTCTTTAAATGTTAAAAAATTATAATTTCACTTATTTTTATCAAAATATCTTTATATTTATTATTTATATAATTAAATATTTATTTAAATAATATAAAAAATATTTTTTAAAAATTTAACTAAAATAATTTCCTCATTTTTACTCAAAAATAATAAAAAAATAATTTTTAAAATATATATTTTTAATAAATTATTATTTTTGTAAAAATTTAATAATATTATTAAAAATATTTTAGTCAAAATAAATAAATTTATATGTTTTGTAATTTTTTAAAGAGGAAAGTATAGATTTTAAAAATAAACGAAAAAAAGAATACAATTTACTCAAGAAAAAAATATAAATAAAAACTTAAAAACCTTTAATTTTTTAAGAAAAATAAAATTTCATCTAAAAATTTTAACAGTATTTGTCCATGTTGATAAAACTAAGGGAAATACTACACATAATTGAAAATTTTGAGAATTTTCGTTAATTTTTTAAAATTATAAAATAAATTATATAATTTTAACAATACCTTTTAAATTTTTTGGTTAATATAAATTAATATTATTAATATTTTAGATAAAAATGTGCGTATAAAAAATATGTTTCACAAAATTAAAACAAGAACATCCAAAATTTATGACCATATAGTACACACATGAAATATTTTTAAGCATATCATCTTATTTATACATTCATTAATAATATTTAACTAATTTTTATTTTATGCTAAAAAATTCATATAATATAAAAATAAACAAAATAATTTATTTTTATTAACTAATAATAAATAAAATATTAAAATATATTCTTAAAAACATATCCTGACATTTATAGCTACAGCCAAAGCGCGTGGTTGGTGGAGTCTATTTAAGAAAATAAAAATAGAAATCAGGTACTCCGCGGACCACGCCTGTGTGTCCCACCAAATTTACCAAAAGCAAAACCTTCGTACGTCATAAGTTGCTAGAGATTTTTATCCGTACACGTGGAAGGCTAAGAAGTGGTCTCCAAGGATCTCATTATTGTGGCCAATTAATGAGCGGACCCACTTGATGGTGGCAAAGTCAACGTCTAATAAATGTTAGCTTCTGAATAAGGTCTGAGTAAATACACATAAGCTGCCTCTTCAGTTGCCATCAGACAACATCACATAGGTGTTTATGGGTTGGGCATGTCACATGCTATATTGAAAACATTTTTAGCTTATATCTTAAGTCTATATTATACTATATAGTATATAAAAATGGTTATTATTATTATTATTAAAATGGTATTCATTAAACCATGAACTCTACTTAAATAAATTTGTGTTTGGATGGAGTAACGAAAAAAGTAAAATTTTAAAATATTTCAATTACTTTATAACAAAATTACTTGCTTGAATAATTTAATTAAATAATTTTGAAAGTATTTTAATTTTTACCTAAATAAATAAAATTTTAAATTTTCTACTCAAAAAAAAAAATTTGTAAGATTTGATTGTCTTATAACTTAAATATTATCTTATATATTCAATTTTATGTAATATGAGATATTATTACATATTGTTTTAAAATTTAAAGTTTGCAATGACCCACTCTGTCAATCCTCAATCTATTAATAGTTCTTTTCACTTTTAACAGATCTATTAAAGTTCTAATATTCAATGTGGCTCACTCTTGACATGTCCATACTATTTTATTGATAATCTTTTTCCACTCTTGACAACATCCATCCAACTTTCAATATTATGCATCACACCTTGGTTGCCTCCTCTATATTGATCGATCTGAATAAAAGAACTAATTAATATAATTTTAAGCCTTGATTATTGATATTTTATCATGATGCACAGTCTGAATAACGATGTAAATTAATTTTATTCTAGTTTTTCAACTCCAAGTGAATATTACAGTAGCAATATCACCACTTATGCTCCATAATTACAAATGAGATTATAAAAAAATATATTTAATATCAAAAGATGTGATTTAAGTTATAAGAAGTACTTATTCTAATAGACTAATCTATCAAATGAGATTAACTTACAATTTAATTCAATTTTATTCAATGTGAGACATATCTAATAAACATAATCATTAATTTTGACAGTTAAAATTTTAAGTTATAAAAATATTAATTTCAAAAAATTAATTTATTCGATAAAACTACCATATAATTTAAATATATCTTATATATTTAATTTTATTCAATTTAAAACATATCAATTTCGAATATTACTTATGATTTAAAAAATAAATAAATTTTAATTTCATAATATTGAAGGAGGGGAATGATGATTCTAGATCCAGATTCCACACATCTAGTTTGAGTCACAACTTGGCCTAATATCTTTGTCATGTCATCCAGCAAGCAAAGCATTGACTTCAAATATTTTGGTTTTGATTAATCATTTTTTTATTAGTATCTATATTATTAATTAATTAGTACAGAAATCTAAGATGTAGTACCAAGTTGCAAATTGTGGTATTGCTAGATATGATGCTATATGTTTACAGTTACATATTACAAGAAATCTTGCCTTGGTTTCAAAACACAGCTCATTATAGTAGGGAAATTAGTTTAGGATTTTAATATTACTGAAAGCTTTAGAATTATTGTCATTTATATTTTAATAAATAAACGATTCCATTTCCTCAACTATATTTAAATTAAATTATATTACATTTTAAAATATTAATAAATATAGTATTGAATACTCAAATACTGAAATAGACTCTTATAGTTGGTTGATTCACAACTTGTAAACTTAGAATTTTTCAATTTTTTAAGAATTAAACTTGAAGTCTAATACAATATTATAAAAATAAAATCATCAAATCATTACTCTCATATTTAATTTCAACGAATCACCCAGGATATATTGTTATCTTATTTTTTTAATCTTAAATATCACAATATAAAACACCATAATATTTAAGAATTTTATATTTAATTTAATAATTAACATTTTTCATTGATAGAATACAATTTATATTTTTATAAAATTTATTACGGTTAAAACATAAAATTGAACCATTAGATTATTTGGTATTAAAGAACAAAGTATCTTACCTAATCACCTTATGAATATAATATTTTTTTAATTTATTTGAGAACATTCTGGAAGTAAAATTATATATATAGCTGGCGAAGATGATTGAGCATATATATTGAATATCAAAATAATAAATATAATTAAGCATCCTAAATATGTCACACATATTAATATGAACAAACATGCAAATCCAAAGTCATGGTTATCACTATATATATCAAATATGAAATCATTAATAAAGCAGATTTCATAGCTTGCGTAACACAAACACAATGCCAAAACGTGTCCACTGGGTGGGAATTTCTTTAAAGTTTGAAGCACCTAATCACTAATTACTTTATGAATTACAGACAGAAATGGTCAATGACGTGCAGCTTTTTTAGCGTGCTACACTTTATTATTCAATTTTCATAATTTAATTTACTATAAGAGTTGGTGTAAACGGCTATATTTTTTTAATAAAAAATATTTTTAGTTCTGTAATTTAAATTCAAATTTTATTTTTATTTTTTAAATTTGATTAATTTTACTTTAATTTTTTAAAATTAAAAAATTAATCAAACATTTTTTTAATCTTAAACTTCGTTAAATATTAAATTAAAATTAATTTTAATTTCTTTATACTATTTATTGTTAATATTATCAATTTATTAATTTTATATATAAAAAAATTTTTAAATTCAAACAATAAGGTTAACATTACGTACTCTTCAAATATAAATATAAATATGATTTTATTTATAAATTTATTTATTTTTACATGTTAGATTAGTATAATGATAATTTTAGTAATACTATAAAATAAGGATATTAAAAATAGCTTATACTCAATATTTTTTATTAGATAAATTAATGATGTTAGAAATTTAAAAAAAATAATTAATTTTTTAAAATTAAAGAACCAAAGTGAAATTAATCAAAATTAAGAGATAAAAATAAAATGTAAATTAAAATTAAGAGACTAAAAGTAATTTTTTATCTGTTTTTATTAAAATTTTAGTATTAAAAATTTATAAAAATTTAATCTAAATCTTCTCCTATCTCAATTCCATGGAGAGGAAAGTGGTAAACCCAGCCTCATTAGGCCAGACCGCAAAGGTGATAGCTGATAACCTTTTATATAGTGGATTGCCAATTTTGCCTTTACTTTTTAAAATATAAAATAAATTATAAATATAATAAAATAGTATTTAGAATAATTTGATTTTAATTAATTTTAAAATAAAAATAAGAAATATTTTTTTGTTTTTTACATGTACCTTCTGTGAAAAATAATTTTATTCAAAAAATTATCAAACATTAAATATAGATATTTTTTTTAACAAAAATTCATGTTGTGAAAAATTAACTTCTTCTACTAATCTAACCCTAGTTGATAAATAATAAATTATTTAATCCTTCATTCTTTGGATATATTTTATATTTGTATTATATAATTTTGGTTAAATTATTCTTATTATCTCTATAATTTCACTCAATTTTTAATTAAGTTTTTATAATTTAAAAATTTGTAATTAAGTTTTTATAATTTAACACATTTTTAATTTAATCTCTATCTTAAAATTTTTGTTAAAATTATGTTAAATTTTATTAATATCAATAACATATACTATATTAATATTTTAAATATGTATAATTTATGTCAATAAAAAAATAATAAATAATGATGTAAAAATAACTTACTCTATAATATGAAATATAAATTATGCTAAATAATGAGTATATATTAACTTAAATTAAATAAATTCATAATATCAAAATAGTATATAATTGGCATATCAATAAAATTTAACATAATGTTGACAAAATTTAAGTTTAGACGGACTAAATTAAAAATTTTCTAAACAATAAGGACTCAATTATAATTTTTTAAACAATAAGAACTCAAATAACAATTAAGTAAAACTATAAGGATCACAAAATAATTTAACCTATAATTTTAGGACTAAACATCCCATGAACTTAGATAATTATCACACAAAAGGAAATCTTGAAGGGTGGTACAACATAATTAAATGATAACTGTACTAAGCAAAAAATTTTGTTCATTAGTTTGGGTGTAAAGTGTAAACAGAATGGGATCAAAGGTTTAAAATAAGGAATATAGTTCTAAGTAATTTTTATATTTTTATTATTAAATTTTTTAATTAAAATAAAATATATAAAATTTTATTTAAAAAAAATAATCATATAATAAATAAATTTTATAAATTATATATCTATCAATTTTTAAGAAAATTTGGTGATAAAAATATAAAATTTTTATCTAAATTTTTTTCTTAAATAATGAAGCAGCTTTTAGTATATAATTTAGAGTAGTCATTATCACACACAGCACAGAAATGTTAGTTCATGTTCAGGCCGGACCCCATTCTACAAATGAAGAAGGACAAGTCTGCAAAATATCACGATCAACATTCAACACGCAACAAAACCCGCACGGTAGATGGGTTTAGATGACAGCAATTGGTGCATTTAGAGATGGATCATCTGCAGTACTCACTCATTATATCTCAGTGATTTGAAGATAAATAAGCAATCTGCATTTAACTTTTTCTGACAAGACAGCCCACATGAGACACAATAGCCTTTGAAATAGAAACAGAGGCAGTGACTAGAAAATTGCATCTGAGAACATTAGATCTATGTCTTAGTAAAAGAGAACGTTGCTTATAATATAATAAATTAAAGTTTAAATTTTTATTAAAAAAATATGTACATTTAGTATTCGATTTAAAGAGAATTACCACCATATAAAGATACCTCTAAGAAAAAAGAAAATTGCAATGGATATACACTTAGATGACAATGGAAAGGATCTACACTATCAAATGGATCAAATAGTCCTGAAAGAATTTTGATGTGTCCATTTTGAAGAGAGAGAGATAAATAATGTGTAGAATTTTCACATTGGGAGATCTACCATTAAACATTCAAGTAGATTAATTTTAATTTCAACGAGAAATTGAGAGGATCTGTTTCTCCTAAAGAGATAAGTAAGAGATTAATTTCACTAAACAAATATGTCTAAGACACATGTTTCTTTGTGATTGGCTCAATTTGCTTAATCCTTTAAGATCAAGATGTCAAAATGTAAGTAAAATTGAGGCAGACTCGGTCTCGATCTAAATATGTAAACGATAAATTCTATTGAAAAGTGTGACACGGTTTTACACAATTCGTTTAGTTTATCAAACTTTGTAAGTTTACATGTAACTCTTACATACGCAACTCTATAGAGAATCGTAAAATTGAATAAAACAATAGTAGTAAATATGCCATGATCATTAATGCATATTAATATTTACAACAGTTCAAACATGAAGAAGGTGAAGTTATCCGCTAGCCATCATCATTTCCTACACGTTCCTCTTCAATGTTAGATGAACCAGATCAACCACCAATTGACTCGAACTCATCTAAATTCCACTTTTTCCCTTCACTTCAGAGGTGGTTCAAGGTCATGCAAATCTAGGTAAAAGTATTTGATCATCAGTCCCATGACTTCATCAACTCAAACTTTTCAACATCATCCTGTTTAGCTATCCCCTTATCTTCAAGGTCAAGAACTTTATCTCTTTCAGTTTGCCTGTTTCATAATTTCAAGTTGTATGCATATCATAATCTTACAAATGATCAAATGAAGTTTTTCAGAGAAAATATGCCATGATCTACAAGTTTACCATGAGTTTGTCAGCCGCCAATTTACTTTTTGAGTTTACTTGTTTTTTCTGATCTCTATCCATGAAACCGCATAAATTTGAGTCAATGAGTCAAACTGGTGAACAGAAAAATGACTATGCCCAATTATTAGTCTGCACCAGTTTACTTAGAATTAATAATAATAAGAAAAAATTTCAATGACATGAGCTCAATGCTTGCCAAGCATGGGCAAGCAACTATATACTGATTCTCTTTAATCAAAAGTTCACTAGTAAAAAATTTGAGACAAACAATATTTACTAAAGCAGGGGAAGGAGCACGTTTAGCGAATGATCAAAAGGCTTCCCTTGGAAGCTGCAGCCATCATTTTATAGAGTAATTTGATATTAATAAGATGATATGCAACTAAAATATCTGAAACCATGCAAGTCACCGCTATATATCAGAAAGTACAAACTTTAGTTCCATTTACAAGGAGGTCAACATAAGACTGATGAACCAATGTTAATTAATTTTGTGTGAATTTGTGATGAATCACTATTTTAAACTAAAATCAATTATATAAATACAATGATATACCACTTTGCGAATAATATATGATACCATTAATTTTAAACAACATAGTTCTTAATTGACTATCGTATAGTCTTCTTAGTATATATGGTAATCAGTATCAACAAATAAATGACACATTTCACAACAATAGCTAGAAAGCTTCTATTATTTACTTAACATGATAGTAACCCAAGTTAAATGGAGTCGCCATACATGATTGGATGAAAATCTAGGTGAAGCATTGTCTCTTCCAACAACTTGAACCTTCAGGCTTAAAGTTGAAATTTCTATGTTTGCTTAGTGTTTTTCTTCCATTCAATTGTTTCTCTATGTAAAGGTAAAACATTGATGACAATGAGTCAGATAATAGCTGAGCCAGGATAGTAGGATACCTTCCCTCAACCTCAATGCACTTCCTTTGATCTCTCCGTAAGCCGTGCAAAATATCAGTTCCAGGTTTAACCATCACAGATAAATTCATCTTGAAGATCTGAATGTCTCTAAGATACCATCCCTAATATAATTTTCCAGTAAATCCAAATTCCCATGGTAGGGTTAGCTAGCCATCACCCAAGAAAAGATATTCTAACATATTTCATGATAATGGCCACATGTCTCACTACATACTAGCTAATGAAGTCAAAGATCAAACCTATCACTTCAGATTAGATGGGGTAGATAGCAATTTCCCCTAATGTTCACTGCCTTCAATTTTTTTTAAGCTATCAAGACTCAAGAGACTTCTAAATAGCAAGATAGGAAGAAGTGAAGAACCAAAATCAAAAGAATCTCTCAACTAGAACAATATTGTAACACAGTTAAGATGTCCTTTGCATTGATACAGTATCCTCAAAATCATCGTCCTCATCTCCAATACCAGAATCAACATCAGAACCTATATCTGATGACAAATCATCCTCTGCATCCCAATCTGGCCCCCGACTATTTCCACCCTTGAAGTCTTCATAAACCTTCTCAACATATCCTCTTCTTATTTGCCCCATTTCATCCACTTCTCTACTTCTCCTAATGCCAAACAATTCCCTATCAACTTTTGCTTTCCTGGGACTCAACAAAACCAACTCAGCTAGCTTCCTTCTAGCTAAATACAAATCATTGGGCTCTATCAACTCTCCCTTTCTATACGCCTCCCTAAGGAAAACAGTATGGAGTTTTCCATGATTTCCTCTCGTGGAGACATAAAATATCCCCTGATGCTGAAGAAGAAAGTCTTTCAACTTCTTGGGCAAATTCATGGCCATCCGAAAATGTGCAATCCGCTCCAAAGTAATCTTCTTCTCCACTGTCAAGGACAACAATTCATGGATTGTGGCAACGGCTCTCTTCTCCATTCGCTTTTGGGCCTCAATTGATCGCAAATCATACCCAGAAACATCTTCATAGGGTGACCAGTAAGGAAGCCGTTGCCACTTCCACATGGCAATTCTAAAATACTTCCCAATCTTAAACCCTGGAGGGAAATTTATAATAAAAGAGAACCGAATGTTTTCAGCATCAATCCCTTTCTCCCTATACTCCCTCTCCCTAGCTTGCTCTATGGCACACACAGTTAAATTCTTATCCCTCTCCACAAGCTCGATATACTTATTCCTAGTCTCTTTAGCATCAAACAAGCGAAAATATTGCGGGTACCTGAGAACCACCGAGTATTCGAAGTCATCCGGCAATCCAAACGCAGACCGAGCAATGCGAACATGCTCGAGACGAAGCCTTCCGGTGTTAGACATCATGAGAAGCTTCCGTAGGCTCATGATAGCATCTGGGATTTGCGCGATGAGGGCGTGCCTTTCTTGCTCGATTTGGAGAATGGCCTTTCGGGTCAATCGGCAAAACAGAATTCGCTGAACCGGGTGCTCGTAAACCTCGAGGACATGAGGGAATTTGAGTATGAACGCGCCTGCTTCGTGCTGTTTGAAGCCAATCCGGCGAGCGAGGGTGTCGAGGCGAGAGATTGGAAGTGTTTGGTTGAATTGTGTGAGGATGAGGTCCTGAAATTTGAGAACCTTGCGCATTTTCTTCTCTACCTCCATGTAATTGTCGTAGCCATGATCTCGAACTCTTTGAAGCTTTCTCGGAATGGCAGTGGACTGCGACATTTCTCTCGTGGAACTGAACATGCACAGAATCAATGAAGAACTCTTAAGTGTCTGGATCCTGCGCTTGAAGATATTGGCGCCATAATAAAAGAAGATTCGCATTTTGGGTCTTCCGGATGCTGAGATTTTAGGGTTTAGGGCTTTCTCGTTGTATATGGAGCCATGGAGGAGAGAATCAGTGAGGTAAGCGAGAGAGAAGAGGAAAAGAGGTTCAAAAAACAAATAACAGAAACCTAAGGGGAGTTTATGCAATTATTGTAAATCGATATGCACGAAAGGGCTTTCATTCAAGCTACGAGCCCAAATCTGCACACCCAAACCAATTGGAAGTTAGTGTACACATAATGTTTTCAAGCAAAACATAAGCCCAAATAATTAGCGAAGTACCACACACCTTTTCACTCGCTAAATAGAGTTCTAATTTTGTTAATAAATCTTAATTTAGTGCCTGTTACCAAATTTAAGGAAAAAATATTCATGTTACATGTTGAATGTGCATTAAAGGAACTATTGACATTTGATAAAATTAAATTGATGTTAGAGAATATAAGAAATGATTAATTAGAGTAATAGATATTTTATTTAAAATAAATTTATATATAATTATTTATATGTTTATTATTAAATTTTTTAATTAAAATAAAATATATAATTAATTTTTTTTAAAAAAATTAATTATAAAAGAAATGAATTGTAAAAAATAGACACAAAGTTGCGTTTGGATTCTTGGTAATTCGCCTCTCCGCTATCCTCTGTTGTCTAGTTAAAATGACGTTGTTTCAGCTAATTTTTTTTTTTAAATTTTAAGTTAAAATGCACCGTTTTGAAAAAATTACATTATCCTTTTCAATCTTGGAAACAACGCAAAAGATGATGATTTTGGAGTTTGCAAACCTCATCAATAATGGATGAAAATTCGAACCCCATTCTGAAACAAATCCTTTCACCAAAACCCATTTCTCGTCTTCATCCATTTTTCTTCACTTTTGCTTAGCCCCATCTTTTTGCAAGCCAAGGTACTTGCACGCCTCTCCGAATAGGATCTCTCTTGAAGCAAATGGGTGTTGATCTTCGCCACCTTGGCGACTAGCTCCGATGCGAGGGATGTGTTGCTCATGCGATTGGAGCATGAGATGTGGATGCTTCTGATCTTGTGGTTGCGAATCACAAGAGTCATCCGAGAGAGATTTGAAGGTTGTAAAGAAAGTGATAACATATTCAAATGGTGCGTTTGAACTTAAGATTTTAAAAAAAAAAATAGCTGAAATGATGTTATTTCAGTTGGATAGTCGAAGATAGCGAAAAGATGAATTGTCAAAAATCCAGACACTCAATCTCTTATTAAAGAACTTAATAATAAATATATAAAAATTATATTTTTTATTTAATTTTTTATAACAAAAATTTAAATTTGAGACTTATGTATAAAAATATTTTTATTAAAAAAATTTTGTCTTCTATAAAATTTTAATCAATTCGAACTAGAGATGATTTTAACAAAAGAAAATATTTTTGCTGTTTTGTAATTTAAGAATAGTGAAAGAATTGTTGCAACATTGGACGATATTATTAACAAAATGGAGTGAAGTAATATTTTTTTCATTAAACGGATTAAAGTGTTTAAATTACTCCTTTTTTAGGGACTACATTAACTGCTAAATTTAGTTTAGGAAGATAAAATAAACGGCTGTTTTTTTTAAAAAAAATTTTGGAGCCTTATGTCAATTTCGGCCAAAAATTATTATTATCTTTTTAAAAATTGTCCATTAATTGCAAATATGTGACATGTCTTTAAGAAAATGTTTTTATTTAAGGTACATTTCATGTATAACTAAGATATTATACCGGCACCTCTAGTCTTCATGGAAAGCTCTACAAAGGGTTCAAGTTCTAGTAGAGAAGAGGAAGAAACTAAGATGTTTGTATTCAATTATAATTTAAGAAAATATGTACTTCTTTAGATTCTATTACTTATAACACTCGTTTCTTTAGAAAAAAATAATTAATAAAGGAATCAACAAGGGTTTGAGTTGTCCTTTTGTAACGGTATTATAATTAAGCTAATTAAAAATGCAAGAAAATTAAGAGAAAGCTTGAGAGAAAGCATAACAAGCATTCATTGTTCAGAAAGTAAAAGACAGTTATAACAAAGAGAAAGGAGAGAGAGATCCAAAGTTGCAGGTAAACGAGTCAATGCCCGAACCACCAATTCCATCTGATCGATCACACACGATCCCCTTTCGCGGTTCGTTCTTGACTCCGTACCTTTCTCTTTTCATTTTCTCACTCCCTCCTTCACTATCTATATATCCTATACCTTAATTTCTGTTTTTCATTTCCAAAACAACCCAAAAGAAAAAGATACTAAATAAATTAACGACGACGACGATGATCCAACTTAATTTCATGCAACTCTGAGGGAGGCTTTGATCTTCTGAATGGTGCATGAGATGAGATTGTTAACTGTGTCTATGGACTCCACCGTTAGCTTCCCTGTTGGGAGGCTACTCACCAATATCTGTAGCCCAACCGTGAGTAGGCTGCCGCCGCCGCCGCTACCACGAGGAGTCCCGTTGCAGCCGCCACTCTGGCCATCGGGAAAAATGGCGAAGCCGGAAGGCAAGAGTGCAACGTATGAAGAGTCGCCACCACTCATCACCACGTTCAACGACTGCACGTCAACTGGTGCATACACCACCACCGAGCACCACGCATCCGTCCATGTGTCTTGCAATATCAGCATGTTGCTCTCATTCCCATTCACACCCTGCACATCCATTTACATAATACAGATATCATCATGAGTGTATATATAGTGTACATGCAAAATGGTCTAAAATTAAGTATCTATGCCAATGAGGTCACTCAAGAAGTTTCGGGCAGTCTGAATTTTTTACAAATCGGGCAAGAATTCGATCTCTAGATAAAAAAAAATTTACGTAGAAAGGGTGCATTATCCTTTTCAGAAAAAAGAGTGTTAGAATTGAAGGAAGAAGAGCACTTACGTTAGTGCGAAGAAGGGAAACACAGTTACCATTTCCCTGTCCCTTAGCAATGTGGACCATCTCCTGCATGGATCCACCGTTGGACAAGATGTCCCACTCGCTTCGAAGCCGTTCGTTGCGGAGAAAGTCGAAGAGCCTCTGCCGTGACACCGGCAGCCACACAGATGTTGCAGCACTGAGCACGATACCAGAAGGCTCACCAGGCTCCTCCTCGTTCTTCCTAGTCATAACCTTCACGTCGTCTCCCAGAGTACCCACGTGCAGGTTGTCCCACCTCCGGCCCGATGACGCGCAAACACCGGAGCAGAAGTTGTCCGTCATGCGTTGTGCAAGCTTCACCATGCTCCTCCGACCACCTTGGCTTAAGCTTATGGCTGCTGAAAAACCCACTAGTCCATCATCACAATGTTGATTTATATACAATTTTTTTTATATTTTCTATATTTCAACATTTTATATACAAATTTCAGTCATTCAAAAAGTTAACTTTTCTGCACTATAATAAAAGGACATATTTGAGAGTTAAAAGATGAAAGGAAAATATTTCCATGAGAGGTAAGGAATAGAATATATAATTTTTTTTTTCTTTTTTCCCTTCTCCATTATCTCCCACTTAAATTCATACGTTAAGAATAAGTTTGAGAGTTTAAAAGAGGGAGTTAGAATGTAACATACTAGTGTGATCCTCGCTAGGGATGGAAGAGGACATGAGGATGGCCAAGTATTCACATTGCCTTTGGAGGGTGGCGATCCATCTTTGAGCACCAAAGCCGATGCCAGAGCTAACCACGGGCCGGTAGAGTCGATGCACAACGCTCTCATCGTACTGCCAATGCTCCACCCAAGTAACCTGCAATACTCCAACTCAGTCATATCTTCTTTCAACCTCATCATAACTAGCTAGCCAGCAATTTAATCCAATACAAAAACTCCTGTTCAAAGATTCTTCTACATGACTTTTACAAAAAAATTACTCCACATGTATATTTAATTTATCATATGTCTAAATATTATTATTATTATTAGGTTTTGCTACAATATTTCAAATCTTTCTAGGAAGCCTCGTCAAAGTTAGAGTACATGTGACATGCAGGTGATTACTGATTCCCAACACAGTTACTAGATTAAAGCTTGAATTAAGGAGAACGGTCAGATTCTATATATATATAAAGGGCACGGATCATCACGTATATATAACCTGAATCCATTACAAATATTAAACCTTGAGCCTGGAATCTAGATCCAGGTCATTACAACCTCGTGCACAGTAAAAAATTGTACAGTTCATAGGTTAGTACATAAAGATAGATAAATAGAAGCATCAATCATACTATAGTTTATGGAGTAAGATTGAAAACCCCAAGATACAGAACATTGATCCACTCATCTCTAAGTAGAAATGAAAGACTAGACTTATACAGTTCCTTATAAACCATATACGTACTGGATTATGATTAGAGAATCTGATAATAAAATATAAAAACAGCACGCAAGTTTTTTTAAAAAAAATGAAATTGTTTGGGCGAGAAGTGTATACCTTAGAGTAACCATTGGGCATGTCCTGCACGACGCAGCCGGAAGGAAGTCTCCGGCAGGTGATGAAAGGGTGTGGATTGGAGGGGTCACGACCCATCTCAACAGAAACATCAACTACACCCCAGAACCCCTCTGCGTGCTGCTTGCATAGTCGGAGAAACCTCACTTGACGAACAGGCACAAGTGGCGAAAGCAATTCAATTTCAGCATCCATCTATTAAAAACTCATCATTTTAGTCTCAGTTTTCACGCATTCATATGTTCAATTCTTGAACAAAAACATCAAACGTAATAACATACATACCACTTGAAAAGCACCGTTTCTTGTTCCTCCCACGCCATTTGATATTACATCAAGGGTCACAGCTCTGGCAACCATGGTAGGAAACATCTCCGTCCACCGATTCTACACCCACATAATGTGGATCATTCAAAGCAATTAAATCAACATGAATCATCAATATCATATGTGATAAAAGTGATAAAGTAAAGCAACATGATGTACCGCGTCCATCAATGTTTCGACGAGGGCTAAACTGTTGATGATGACTACTCCGGTGTCTCTGGTAGCTTCAGTGATGTAACCAGCAGGTTTGGAACCAATACAAGGAGAGAAGGTCCTAGCATACTCCTCAAGGTTCAGAACATCCTTCTCAGTTTCCATACTCTTGATCCAAAGAGGAGTATCAGGTTGAGCCATCTTGATCAATTCCTCCATAGCAGACAATGCGAGATCTATAAGCATGGATCTCTCAAGCTGGGCCTGATCATTTCCCATCATCATCCCCAAGTCAAGTCCCATTGGGAAGCTAGGCCCACCAGTGGCAATCCCATTGTGGTTGGTGTTACTGTTAGTCCTTCCAATGGCAAGATCAAGAGCAGAATTTGATGGTGGGAGGGCCATGGGAGACAGTGGCCTTCCAAGAAACTTGTTGGCCAAGGCACAGATCCGGTTGAGTTCATCCTTGAGGCGAGCATTTTCGATCCGGAGTTGGTGCTCTTCGAAGGAGATTTGGCCAGGAATGGCGGGGCCTCCACAGTTGTTGCATGTAGGGTTTGACATGGCGTCCTTCATCATGCTGTTCTCTGCTCGCAGCTTGTCGTTCTCTTGTCTCAGAATTAGATTCTCATGCCTCTCCAGTTGGGTCTGGTAATACAAATTAAAATCATTAGAGCAATTCCCATTGTTATACCACTTACAATCAATCTAAATTTGATCTTAAAAGTTTGAAATGAAACATGAAAACCTATGTAATTCTTTTCTAAGACTAATTGTCAATCTCGTATTTTTTTTTATTTGGCATTGAAATTGGTAGTAAGGGAGGGCAATGGCGTTGGGTGTCAATGGCATGTTGAAGAGACCAATACAAGTCAATTCAAAAAATTATTATACAGGCCTTAAGTACAAGTTGTTTTATTCAATTCACCTACTTAACTAGTCCTACATTAAAAATGTCGTTGAAAAACATTGCCTACCAAACAAATTTTGTTGTGACTTTATAGTATTGGAACACATGTCGTTGAGTAAGGTGAGAGTTTTTCTCAAAATTCTTAACTGTTATTAAATAGAAATAATGTTGTATCTTTCCAAGACTATGTTAAGCGCCAAAAGAATGTTAGAGAAACCCATACAGGCTCAACTCAAGGATTCGCTACTCAACTAGTCTAGGTGTTAGGGAATCTCTTTGGTAAGATTCTCTATCAAACAAAATTTTTATAACTTTAAAGGATTGGAACACATGTCAATGAGTGAGGTGAGAGTTTTTCTTTGAATTCTTAATCGTTACTAAAGTAGAAATAATGTATATCTTTCCAAGACTAAGTTAATCACCAATAACATGTTAGAGAAACCCATACAAGCTCAACTCAGGGTTGTGCTACTCAACGAGTCTGGCATTAGGGAATCACTTTGGGAAAATTCTCTACCAAACAAAATTTTTAAAACTTTAAAGGATTGGAACACATGTCGATGAGTGAGGTGAGAGTTTTTCTTAGAATTCTTAACCGTTACTAAACAGAAATAATGTATATCTTTTCAAGACTAAATTAAGCGCCAATAACATGTTAGATAAACCCATACAAGTTCAACTCAAGGTTGCGCTACTCAACTAGTTTGGCATTAGAGAATCTCTTAGGGAAGATTCTCTACCAAACAAAATTTTTATAACTTCAAAGGATTAGAACACGTGTCAATAAGTGAGGTGAGAGTTTTTCTTTAAATTCATAATTGTCAGTAAATAAAAATAATGTATATCTTTCCAAGACTAATTTAGGCGCCAATAACATATTAGAGAAGGTTTGGCCCTAAGAAATCTCTCTGCAAAGATTTCTTACCAAACAACATTTTATAACTTTAAAGGGTTGAAATACATGTCAATGAGTGAAATGAGAGTTTTTTTTTTTTAAAATTCTTAACCATCACTAAATAAAAATAATGTACAACTTTTCAATACTAAGTTAAGCGTCAACTAAGGTTTGCGCTACTCATTTCGCACTACTCAACTAGTGTGCTCAACTAAGGTTCGCGTTACTCAACTAGCGCAGTCAACTAAGGTTCGCGCTACTCAACTAGCGCCAGCGTTAGAGAATCTCTTTGGACAGATTTCCCTCCAAAAAAATTTTTATGACTTCAAAGGCATTAAACACATGTCGATGAGTATGGCACAAGTTATTTTTCGGATTCTAAATACTTACTATATAGAAATGAGGTATATCTCTCCAAGAATAAAAGGTGAATTCACTGATTACAAATTACCTTCATTTGGGTTCGTCGATTTTGAAACCAGAACTTGACTTGCTTAGTCTCCAAACCAAGCCTCTTACTGAGTTCCAATCTTTGCTTTTCATCAGGATGAGGACACTCCTTAAAGAAACTTTAAAAAATAAAAAATAAAAGAATCAGTTTCATGAGCAGATGAATCAATAATAATCACAATCAAAAGACACAAATTTGCCGAGAAAAATGTGAGAATTGGAAAAGCCATTACGATTCAAGCTCTTGGATTTGATGAGGAGTGTGTCTATGGTACTTCTTCCTCCTCTGGGGTGTATCATCACCGCCATCCTGATCATCCTCCCCAGATAGTGATACACCTTCGAAATTGTCACTCCCAGAACGGCTTTCATACCCATCGTCCCTGATCCTTCCAATCAAACCAGCATCGAAATTTTCCCCCAAAACACCCATCTCAACATGCCCCTCCATCTTCCTTCTCTGCAAAATAATTCTCTCATCAGAAACAAAAGCACCACGAAATGCACAGTGAAATCCACAAATCGACACAGAATTGAATGGCCAAAAGAAGAAGCATACAGTGTAGAAAGAGAAAGCAAAGGAAATTTGGATTTTTCTCTTCTGACTCTTTGCTTGTTTCCAGGTTCTGTTTCTTTTTCTCGAAATTGTAACAATCACTCTAGCCAAGGCACTTACTTTGTCGTTTTGATTCCTTACTACTCTTCAGCTTTCACCTCAATCGAATCAAGCCAAGACTGACAAAAATGAATTTTTTGTTTCAGTGTAGACAGAAGAAAAAAGGGCGTTTCCTTGTCAACGCTCATGCATGGCTTCCAAACCCTTTTTCTTTTCTCTCTAGAAGTCTCTGCTTCAGATAGAGATGGATAGAGAGGAACAGGACAAGAAAAGACCTTTCTTTTTGATCCAATGTTCAAACCCCATTTTTTGTCAGTATTGAAAAATTTTGAAAGAGACCCAGAAAAAAGATAACGGAAAAGGTAAAAGGAATATAGAACAAAGTGAAAAGAGGAAATAAAAAAATTAAAAGAAAAGCTTATCTCACAGACTTTTCAAAAGCATCATAAGCAAATCTAACCGAAAAAGCCCCATTTGCGTCATTAGACACTCCTTTTTCCTTTCTGCTCCTCCTTCTTCTTCACTGATATATACAGTGAGAAACAGAGAAAAGAAAGAATAGAGGAGAAAGAAAAAAAAATGGAGTATGGAATAGAAAGTTAGAAACCAACACTAGTACGGAGAAAAACGATACCTTTAATTTGTACAGTGAGGAAAGTAAGAAAGCCAGAACAAATATTGGTTGGTTGGTTTGGTTGGTTGCACAGAACAGCCAAGAAAGTTATGAACTTTTCAGATCTTTTTTTTCTTGCTTCCTCACTTTCTCTCTCTCTCTCTCTCTGGGATCTGTGGAAGAGAAAAAGACATTGAAATTAAAAAAGTTAAAAAGAAAAGAAAGAGAATCAGAGAAAATATATCATATTCCAATAAACAATATAAAAAAAATGAAGGAGCTGACTTACTATGACTTCAAGGTAATCAGAGAGTAATCAGAAAGTCAATGGCTTCCTTTCTTCTTCTTCTGTATTCTTCTCTTTTTTTATATATAAATTATGATTCTCTCTCACTAAATCTAACGTCATCGAATTCAAGAACAACCCATCTGAATCCACTGCTTCCTCAGCTTCTTCCTTCCCTTCGTTCACACATTTTTTTTTAATAATTTTCTCTATATCTACTTATTTTCCTGCTTTCTCACTCTCTCTCTCTCTTTCTCTCTCTCTCTCTCTCACTTCTCGTCAGAGTGATGAATTGAAATATATAGCAGGAGAGAGGGTCGGAGAGGCGTGGGGCCCACTATTATAAACAAGGGATCGTGATGTCTGCTTCCTTTTCTCCAATCCGATTTGGAGCGAGTGCATCACGCGCGTGCAGGTTTGTCATTTTGTCAAAGGACGCCACGCTAGGATGTTTGGTGGTGCAGGGTAGAGCTTGAGGCAGACTCCGATGGACCAATGGAAATCGTACACGTCATAGGGAAACAGAGCCAGACTGTCTGAATTTCATAATCCATCAATGGCGTGACTGTAGGAATCAACGATTTTGTGACGTTTCCGCTTATTCCTTGTCGGATTTATCTTTTTTTTTTTTTACTTTCGAAAAAATGGTAATAAAGGACGAGACGAAATTTTGGGCAAAAAGAAAATTACACTTTTTTTTTTTTGTTTGACTGGACCTAAATGTAAAAAGGAAAGAAAAGCACAATTTCCAATATACGGTTTCCATAAGTGGTCCATTTGAATGAAGTTTTGGTAAAAAGGCAAAGATGTATGACGAGTGAATATTATTAATAGAGATATACTTTTTTGAAATAGGATC
This sequence comes from Senna siamea, assembly GCA_031216115.1. Lineage (NCBI taxonomy): Eukaryota > Viridiplantae > Streptophyta > Magnoliopsida > Fabales > Fabaceae > Senna > Senna siamea. Next base: position 29,524,820 of record CM062354.1, on the reverse strand, counting down.
CTATTTATTTAGATAGAAAAATATAAAAGTCTTTTTCAAAGGTGAGACTTACTAAAATGATATATTTTAACAAATTAAATAAATCGTAACTGAGAAAATATTAATTTTGTAAATACGATAATACAGTTAAAGATTCAGGCGAAATTATTTTTGTGAGGTCGTAAGATATGGTTTTAAAAAAAAGTAAAAAAAAAATAATCATGTTGATAGAAACCTTTACGAATTATAATAGTAATAATGAGGTCCTATTCTAAAATTCGATAGGCATTTTGATCGTGTTCGGCTTTCTGAGCTGAGTTTTGGAAAATCTTTAATGGTGTAAAACTGACTTAAGACCATGGCTTCAAAAAAATAATTTTATTGTTGCTACTTCGATTATCAACTCTTCTAAAAGTTATTCAAACAAAACAACATTTTATATTGAAAGCATTCGCTGTTACACTAAAACAATATTTGAAGAAGCTAATATATACGTGGACTGACTAGCCAATTACAATCTCAAACATGAGAGACGTCTTCACCAATTAGACATTTCTCTCACAGTTTAACTATGTGCTTTTTAGTAATGTGAGTAGTGTTCTTATGTTTCATTATGTGAATTTTACCTTGATGTTCTACCCCCCAAAAAAATTGGTTTAAATAAACAAGTCATTCAAATTGGATTTGTTAAGTTAAACAATTTAATATAAGAGCTTATACTCAATTTGTATAAATTTATACAAAAATAAATCATGTATAAATTATAAATATATAATCTTAAAATTGAAACTTATATGTATTATGAATTAAACGAGATAAATATTAAATTTTTAAGTTTGACTTATTTAATTAAATAAATTTATTTTTATATTTAAACTTATTTATTTAATATATAAATTAAACTCATATAAGTTTTCATACTAATTGAATTTAAATTGTTAATAAATAATTTATTTTATTTACACTAAAAAAAAATAGATATTTATTAGTGTATTTTTAGGCTCTTAAGGGAAAGAGCTATAAAATTACACATTTTCCTACGCTTTTTTTGGACCTTGTTCCAACGCTTGCTTCACAGCGTCATGAAATTAGTTTCAAAATTTTTTTAACATTTTTCTAAGCACCACAAGATAATTTTATTGACATTTTAACCATCACAAAATAATAAAATAAGTAACATTAAATCACGAATTTTTGGTAAGGTTACATCCCTTCAAGCATATGTCAAATTGTTTAAAATAGAACATAAAAAATTTCCACATTCCATGCTATTCATATCTAAGTATACATGAATAAAAAAATTAATTACTAATGAATTACGAACAAATTAACGTGTTTTATGTCAAAGAAAACCAAAAGGAAAGCAAAAGAAAACATTTTTAAAACAAAAGAAAAAAAATAAAGACAACTATAAAACAATTTACAAATGACTATGTTACATATTTTTTTCTTTTATTAAAAAAACATAATAGGAAATTGATCTAAAATTTGACATGGAATCCCTGAAAATTTTATCATTTAATACATCTCTCTCTTTTTAATTATTAGTTATATACTCTGCTTTGGAATGATATTATTTAATTAAGCCTTCATATATCCATTTTAACCCAACATGGTAAAATGAAAGATATATAGCAAAATCCATAAGATATTTTTTTGGAGGTTTTGATTATTAGAGGTATATAGTCTGAATATTGATAAAAGATTATGTATTTGAGATTTTTTGGTATTATTTCTTTGTTTAATCCTTCTCTTTGTTATAATAAAATGAGCATAGAGAAGGGGATATATATATCTTAGCATAAGAAACTTTTATCAAGTGTTTACTTTCAATTTTTTTTTTTACAAAAACATAATATGTGAAAAAAAATTTTAAAAAAATAAAATTGTAATTTCTTTATTTTATACACCTAAAAAGAAATTGTCATTGCATGAAGCCTAATAATCTACTTACTTATTTAGGTGTTTCTATACAAAACAAGCCTTATTTTGAGTTTGTTCATATATATGAAATAATAAGCGGTCTAAGAGGAAAAAGTAATATCTTTAAATAATAAATTAATAGTCTAAATTAATACAAAAATAATTAATAAAAATTCATGGAAATACTATTATATATCTATTTATTTTTAATTGTTGTATTAATTTGAACTATTGATTAATAATTTATTAACGATTATTTCCTCTTCTCACTTCTTATATAAAATATTCTCTCATGCTTCATATATAAGTGTTTATATATATCCTACTAATTAATTTTTCCTTCAAACACATCCTACTTACTCAGTGCCTTGATATTTAATGGCAAGGAAAATCATCACTTTTATTACAAGACCAAAATAATGAATTAATATATAATGATGGAGATCTTGCAAATATACTTGCGCAGTTATTGAAACATGTGAGAGCTAGCTCTTCAATTCAATTAATTTTTTTTTGGTGAATTTTGATCGATTCAAGAGTAATTTGATTTATTAGATATTTAAGGGGTAGGAATTATATTTCACTCCAATATATATATTACTGACATTAATTACGTATATAGACTACCCTACATTCTCTAACTTAAACATTGCGCACGCAATTGGTGTACATTATGATTTGGTTTGATTCCATTCATGATTGTTTGAATTTTGTTAATAAAGTTAAACGGAAATTCTTATGCAATAACAAACAAAAAAGACTTTTGGGTTCAGCCCAATATATGCATGAGTTAAAATTCTTCAAAGTTTTAAAGAACTTTATATAATTTTTTTTTGTGAAATCCGGCATTTAAATTACGAAAGAAAGTAACAAGAGTACATAGGATATAATGCACTGGCTAACAAAGAAAAGCAGGGTTACAAAGTGTAAAACAAAGACAGATCTAAGAAGCAAGAAGAGTAAACCAAGCCTGATGGGGTCATAGTGTTACGATAATTAGCCATGTGCAATTGGTCATGCAACAAGAAAGTAGAAATAAAGGGAAGGGGCTGTTAAAAACAACATGGGGTGTTTTTTGAATTCTTCTTGCCTTGGCTAAGGTGTCGACGCACGAGTTTTCTTTCCTGAAGATGTGAGTGATGGACCATTCTTCAAGGAGGGAAAGTATGTACCTGCCCTTTTGAGTAATGGTGAAAAAATAATGAAATGGTAGTGTTTTTTATTACATCAACGACATAGGTGGTGGAGTTAGTTTCAATTCCAAGCTTCTTGAGAGCTGGATCAAGACCCAGTTGAAGAGCCCACAATTATGCTTGGAGAATGTTACATGTACCCACGAATTTACAAAAACGTGATATGTGGTTACCGGCCATTATGATCCCTAAGGGTACCTCCTACTCCAAGAAGATAGTTTTGCGCTGAACCATCAATATTAAACTTGTAGTAATGGTTTCTTTGTTCGGTCCAATTGTTGTTGCAAGGATTTCATTTTGAAAATTTTTCTAGGAGATGGAACACATGTTATTTTGATAGTAGTGTTTTAATTTGTGGTTTTCCTCATGTAGTGTAATGGGACTATGTTTTGAGGTGCGAATAGAGCCCAAGGAGAGCTAGTGATCATTCCATAAATTTATGGTGCTACCGTTTCCTGCTCTCCAGAAAGAGCCTAGGATGGTAAGATCAAGGTCGTGGCCTATGCTTCTACGAGTGTAGGAGGGATTGTGGTGATTTTTGTTTAGGTTATTTCCATATTTGTGACGGAGAATTGAGATGGAGACGAGATTTTTGTTTAAAATGTTCCATTTTAATTTAGCCATGTAACAAGCATTGATGAGAGTGCTTTTCCATATGCCTAAACCATCATGAGTTTTAGGTTTGGTGACATTGTTCAAGTTCACGAGGTGTATTTTTTTAAAATTTTAGAAGAACATATTATTACAAGAGATTGAAGACAAACCACCATGTTCTTATCCTGATAATCTTGGATCCTGAGCAGGTGGTTTTTCCTTGACAAGATTATATATGGATATTAATATTCACCATAGGAAATTACTAATCTTATTATCAATTGGAAACTCAAATATACTTTTTAGGCATCAAAGTCAAATAACTCGAGGATAAAGCAGCAAAATGAGGACAAATGTAGCCAAGAATTAGTAAATATAAGCCGAAATTATATACGTGGATTCAATAAATTAGCATGTTTGAGAAATAAAGGAGAGTTGGATTAGGACAATCAAAATATTTATACTTTACCAATATATATAAAATTTATCCATCGAGTTTAAATTTATATTATGGTATTAACAAATAAGTTTTGGCACAGGTATTATTTTAAAGAATTTTATAAATCTGAATTTAGATTTAAAGAGAGTGATACTTAACTTTAATATAAACTCATTCTATATAAATTATTTAAATATAATTTTTGTGTTATAAATAAATAAATATATATGCATATATATATCATTTATTGTATTGAAGCAAATATATGTATATATATAATTTATGTAATTTGAATGATTTTTTTAATGAATTTTTATATAGATGAGTCATAATTTTTAAAAAAATAATTATTTTAATTTTTTTTAAATAAATGGGTCAAAAAATTTAGAGATTCAAAAAGTTTGAGAATGATATTGACTTTATTACCCATTTGGCTCCGAATATTGGAAAAATATTCATTTTTAGATTTGAATACATAGTTTATAATATCTTATCCATGATCCCTTAGTTAGATTTTACATCTTATTTAAAAGGTGACACTTTTATCCAGAAACAAAAGGGTTATTTCTTAAGGAGTTCCATCAGGCTCTCTAAAGTTTACAACATTCATTTCATCCCCTCTCTCTTATTTTGATTAATTCTTTAATATAAAAAAAAGTAAAACGAATAAATGAAAAGTTTGAGCTCGAGATTTTCATATCTATTCCAAAAAAAAAAAATAGTGACTATTTAACTCAACATCTATATTATAGTAATTTTAGATTCATCTAGTTAGTGATATCATAAAATAAAATATTTTATTATATAAAATATAAAATAAAATATGTAATGTGAGAATATAAGAGAGAGAAAATAAAAATAATAAAAAATTACAAGAAATGAGGGAATTAAATAAATTTATATTATTTAATTTATTATTTCAAAATTATAATAATAATTATTTTATATTGTATTTTAAAAATTATAGAAAAAATGCATGCACAAAATCTAGTATTATATATGTATTCGGGATGTGCTAATTTTTATTTTTATTTTAAATATAAAATATAAAATAAATATTATATTTTAAAATTATAAAATTAAATAACTCTTGATATATATTTAATTTTGGCACACACTCTATTCTTATATTTTTAAAATTTATATTTTATTTTTTATGTATATGATAATTAATATATGACTTTAAAAATTAATAATAAAAAAAAACATATATAAGGGCAACACTTCATCTTACCATTAAGTCCAAAAAAAATTAAAATTATTAGCTTTTAATTTTGTCCTTAGCCCATTAAATTTTTTCTTCTAAGGGCGGAAACCTCAAGTTATCAAGAATTCTAGCTTTCTAATGCAATGTCTCCTATATATTAATTAATACATATTTATATATTTTTCCTTTATTTTTTCTCTCTCTCTCTCTTTTTTTTCTTAGAATATCTTCTCTTTCTTTGTTAAAAGCAACGATAAATGATGTTATATATGTATTGTTTCACATTGTGACAGTATGTATTTTGGAGAGTCTAAGGCCAGTTTAAAAACTCCTTTTAAAAGTAATTTTTGAATTTTAGAAATATAAAAATAAATAAACTTACTTTTTTAGTCTCTACATGTATCTTTTATATTGAAAGTAATCTTATTTAAAATATTATTAGACACTAAATATAAAAAAATTTTAACAAAAATTCAAAAATTAATTTATCATGTTGTAAATGATTAATTATTTTTATTAAATTTAATTGTTTTGGTAAATAAATAAACTTATTTGAACACAATATTTTTAACTGAAAAAAATAAAATATTTTTTTAATAATTAAAAAATACAAAACAATTGAAAAATATTTTAAACTCTAGATATTTAAAGCAAAATATAAAAATAAATATTAATATTAATAAAATATATATAAATATACAGAAATAATATTAATATAAAATTTTAAAATTAATTTTATAAAATAGCTTTAAAAAATAAAATCACATTAGATTAATGTTCATTAATCATTCCTAAAAAGTACATTAGTTATTGTGCAGTGCCAAATTCAAGGCAAGAATGGCAGGTCCATTCTAACTTTTTAAGCCTTTGGAAAAATAAAGTGTTCTTCATAATTGTGCAAGTGCACTTTGTTTTGACATATGGCATTTTTTCGTGTACATGCAAGTTGAGGTTAAGAAATATCATGACATTTTTCATCACTATAAGTTAGACAAAGTACATTGAGTCATTGTCAAACTATTAGCGTTAACCTTATAATTTTTTTAAAATTAATTTTATTTAAATTATAGTCAAATAGACTAAATACAAACATTCCTCTTACCAAAAATTTAAATCATAATTTATTATATATATTATAAAAAATTATTCATTTTCACTGAGCTCAATTTAATATATAATAATTATAATTCACTTTCTGTCATTTGGCCCAAAATTAACTTTTCTCACCTACCCATGCACGTTGCTTTGAAGTGTCTCGTTCAATCGATACATGTGTAAATTGATAATTATTATTTCTACTGTTCTTAAAATAATTTCTATAATTAATTCAAGTTAGTTATTTATGAAATTTTAGAAAATTTACAATTTATATTTAATATATAATGTATATTTTAAATTAAAATTAAAATATAAAATAATCATTTAAAAGTTTCAATAACGAACATTTTCTTTGTCAGTATAATGTGTTTTATATCTTGCAAGAATAATTATATGAAAATTTTTATGATCGATCACTTTTTGTGTGTGTGCGCGCGTGCGAAAATTTATAGATTTCGTTTGTGCACATGCTCAAACATACCATGTGATAAATGAAATTAAATTATTTTTAAAATTTATAAAATAATGTCCAAATCAATCTACATATAATTATTTTTCACAGAAGAAGATTCTGTAAGTCTTTGACTTATTATATTCTTCATCCATGAATAACAAACTTCCAACGTATCCATATTATATATATCATGTCTAAAAAAAATTATTTTAATCGTCTGGCTATTTAATAATTCCTGATTATATCTACATTTATTATTTTACGGAAGATTCCAAAAAAAATAATTTTACAAAAAAAATTTGTTTAATAAAATATAAGATATATTTAGATGGCCTGTATTAAAAGTGAGGAATGATAAAATATCTAAATCTTATGAGTACTTAAAAAATATATTCATTGATTTTGAATTCAAGTCTAGAGAGAATGATGTCAATCTTACATCAGACTCGGAGAGTGTAAAAAATATATATATATATATATATATATATATATATTAAAATTTATTAGGATAAAATAAATAGATATTAATATTAAAATAAAAATAGTTTTATCTAATACATGCATAAGAATAAACTTATTAGTGACTGGTTTTACTCTCTCCCATTTACGGGGAGAAATTTTTTGATGGGTTAGAGTATATTTTAACTTCTTTAATTATATTTATATAATATACTTTATTTAAATTTTGATTTGTAACAAATTATTTATATAAATTATTTAAAATCTTGAAAATATTTATTTTTAAAATTAAATTTAATGATTCTGTAATTATCATATAATTTATTTTTTGTTTCTTATATAATTTAATGTTGGAAGATTGGAAAAGAAAAAAAATTGTAAACTTTTTAAATATAATTTTAATATTTTGAATGATTTAAAAGAATAATTTATTACAAATTAAAATTTATGTAAGTAATATATTATATAAGCATAGTTGATGAAGGTAAAATGTATATTTTTTTTTTTATTTGTATAAATGATAATAAAATTTTTTTTTTCTCTTACTCTTGTTTTTAGAGTTTTCTTCTCTCTAATTGGTGTGATTTATATAGTTTGTGAAGTTACAGTTATGGAATCCGATCATAAAATTATCAAAAGTCCAACTATAGAAGAAAAGACACCGCAACAAGTTTTCAAAGAAAAATTAGTGAAACATCAAGATGTTGCAACACTATGTGTTCACGTCTTTTTTCTTCCAATTGTGATTGGCATTCATGGACTTCGTCTTCTCATACGCTTTTCTATGCTATTATTATGTCTATTTCATTTTGATATTCTTGTAATTTTTTTTTTATGGATTGAATTTTTTTCTAAGATTCTTTTTTGAAGAAGTAATATATTAATATTTGACAAAAAAAAATATTAAAACTTGATGTTAATTATATTTTTGGAGTTTCAAAATACAATAGTTATGAGATTTACTTTGTGATTTCATATAATTACTTTATCCAAATACTTTACCCATAATTATTTTTAACTAATTTTTTTTAGAAATATTTGTTGAATATAAACTAAATTATAATGACTTTTGTATATTTTAAAATAATAAAAAATTATTTAACTTTATTTTATATGATTTAACATTTATCAGTTAATAATGATTTATTATATATATTAACTTTGAGCCTTATAATTTCTTTCATCTCAAAATTTTAAATTATAATAACAAAAAATTAACATATAGACTACATAGCTGAAAATAGCTCTTCGTTTCTTTTACTATTTTCAAATGTAAAAATAATAAAAACATATCATACACCTATACCAACCTTACTAGTTTCTTATATCATGATTGTTAACATAATCATTAATATATAAAGGAAAATGTACTCATTTACCTCAATTAATCTATCAAATTTTATATAAACTCATTATATGGTAATAATTAAGTAAATAAAATTAAAAATAATACAATCTAAAAAAGAGTTTAATATAATTTATTTGTTTATAATTGTCAATTTTAATTACTTGTATAAATTTTTTATTTTTTAATAAATTTTTAATATATAAAAATTTTATAATTTATATTATAATAACTCTCAAATCTTTTAGCTATTAATTTTTAAAATTATATATTATTTAATATAAAATATGCCATATAAAAATATAAGAGAAAAAAATAATAATTATTTTTATATTATATTTAAGAATTAAAACAATTAGTATTTATTTTTATGTATACAAAGCTTCTTCTAATAATTTTGGTTGAAAGCATCATGATCAATTTAAATTTTAGTTGAAGTGTTGTAATAAGATAAAGTTTATTTAAAATTTTTTTATATATACAAAACTTAAAACTAAAATTTTACTTAAAAGAATGAAATACTTTCTAGCGAAACTAATTTATATGAAGTTGGGTAGATAAAGTAAGGAAGAATGAGCTGTTTAGACCCAAACCAAAGCATCTGCCATTTTCGAAGGGATCTGTCAGTTTCACGTACCGCCAAACGAAAACGAAACACTGCCTGCTCAGGAAGCAATCCACTGTTTCAATCACCACACTTCTCTACACAACACACCAATCAGTGCTCGCTAATATAATTCTAGTCAACGCTTCTCGAACCACGTGCACAGTCACGTGATGCTTCCCGACATGAAACCAACGTTCATTGGCTATCCCAAGGAATCACCACAAGACAGCATGCCGAGGATCCTTCCCTTTGCTTACTGCGTCAGTTAGAAACCTGAAATCGCTCGCCCACAACCTCAACGCAACACTCAACACTTTTTCTCTCTTCCTGCGTTTAAATTCGTCACCAACCCTCTCTCTCTAGCCCACCCCATTGAAATTTTCTCGAGAAAGTTTGAGACTTTCCTTGTGGGTTGTGAGGGAGGAAGACGAAACAGAACAATCAAGCATTCAAGCATGTCTCGGGGAGATCTAGAAGGTGGAGGAATAAAGAACAGAGACTCCTCTGCTTCTGGCGCTGCTGCGTATGATTCTGAAACACAGTGGACATCATGGCTGGTTCCGATGTTCGTGGTGGCTAATGTTGGGATTTTCGTGGCGGCCATGTACGTCAATGATTGTCCTCGTAACAACCTGGGGTTTCAAGGAAACTGCGTGGCTAGATTCCTTGGGAGGTTGTCGTTCCAGCCTCTTCAGGAGAATCCTCTGTTTGGGCCTTCTTCTTCAACGTAAGACCTGATTCATACCCTTTTCTTGAATACCCATTGTTTCAATTTCTAGTATTTTGCTTCTGTTTTTGGTCATCACTGTCGGTGTGCTTCTTTTACTGTGTGATCTGGGTGTTTCTTAGCTGGATCATTAGTCGTTTATTGGATTAATGGACAAAACTTGCTTAATTTGATTTTTTTTTTATTCTGGATTTTTGAAGATTGACAAAGATGGGAGCCCTTCAATGGGATAGTGTTGTGAATCAGCATGAGGGATGGAGGCTTGTCTCTTGTATTTGGTTACATGCTGGAGTTGTTCATTTGGCTGCAAACATGTTGAGCCTTGTGTTCATTGGCATTAGGCTTGAACAACAATTTGGATTTGGTATCTTGCTTTTTTTCTTCCTGGTATTTTCTCAATCATATATATAGATCATTTAGCATTCAATATAATATATATTACATTAAATTTGGACAGTGAAGATTGGAGTGATTTACCTGGTATCTGGATTTGGAGGAAGTGTACTGTCTTGTCTGTTTATTAGAAACAACATATCTGTTGGTGCTTCTGGTGCTCTCTTTGGACTTCTTGGAGCAATGCTTTCAGAACTCATCACAAACTGGAGTATTTATTCTAACAAGGTGAGCCAGAGAGTAAGAGTGTAGTGATGGAACGGAAATGAGTAAATTTATATGCAATCGAGAGATTCTCATCAAAAAAATAAATTGCATAAATTATACGTGTTAGTCTGTTATTATTAAAGAACTGATAATAAAAATATAAAATTATACATAATTTTTTTCTAAACAAAGACACTAGTGAAGATTCATGAATCAATTAATATGAATGAATGAATGAGATTGATTTTGTGGCATATGTAGGCAGCAGCATTGGCGACACTTGTGGTTATAATAGTGATAAACCTTGGCATTGGGATTCTGCCACATGTTGATAATTTTGCTCATATTGGGGGGTTCTTGACTGGGTTTCTTCTTGGCTTCATTTTGCTGCCTCGTCCTCAATTTGGGTGGATACAGCAACATCATCGTCTTAAGTCCAAATACAAGGCTTACCAATATATTCTATGGCTCGCGTCCCTTGTTGTCCTCATTCTTGGACTAGGAATTGCAACGATGATGCTATTCAAGGGTGAGAATGGGTATGATCATTGTCATTGGTGCCACTACTTAACATGCGTTCCAACTTCTAGATGGAAGTGCAGTGAGAGTTGAAGAAAGAAAGAAAGAAAGAAACACCGAACCAATTATTTTTATTTTTTCATATATATTCATCGCTCTAGCTAAGCTTATTATACAAACTGGAAACTTACATCTTTCTTCTTTAATTTGCTGATACCTTGTAACATCAATTATTGATTTGCATCTGGATTGACGCCTTTATATAAAAGTTAAACATTTATTTCTTACACTCTGTTTTGCAAGACAAGTTATAATTTGTTCTAATATTTTTGTTAGACTAAAGTATTATTTTAGTCTCTCATACATATTAATTTTTTTAATTTAATCTATCACAATTTGAATGATTTGAAAGTTTTAGTGCTGATTAGTTATTATTTAAAGACTGTAAAAATAATTTTTTTTCTTTGATTTTATTTCAATTCAACAAAATGGTGCATCTTTGGAAGTCATCAAAACGCTTCATTTAGCGATGTTGTAATATGATGCATTTTACTGAATTGAAATGAACACAAGGGAAAAAAATTATTTTTTAAGTCTTTAAATAATGTTCAATTAAAACTAAATGTCTAAATCATCAAAATTATTAATTATTTAAGTGACATCATTAAAAAAAATTAAATTAATAAAAGATCAAATTACAAAAGAATAAATTGAGAAAGAGAATTTATAAATAATTAAATTAAAAAAATATCTTTAAGAGACCAAAATGATGTTTTAGTCATTTTATTAAAGGTTTAAGTAAAAGTTTTAGAAGCCACATAGGGTTTTGGATGGCCTAAAAATTGTACCATTGCAATATGCTTTTAGTCATTCTAATTTTATAAAAGTTTTATTTGAATTGTCTAGTTTAAAAATAGATAATGTTACCTTCTTATTTTTTAAAAAATAAATCAAACATTTTTTTATAATATTTTTTATCTAAAATTTACTGTGTAATTTAATTTAACAGTTGATTGAATTATATACTAAAATTGAGTGGGAGTTAATAATTTTGTATAAATAAATGACGCATCAATCAACAAATTATCAAGTTTGATATAATATTTTAGATCAATTATATAATACAAATACCAAATTAAAATTACTTGACAAAATAAGAGAATTAAATTAGGAATCAAATTGAAACTTAAGTGGTATCTAGACATTTAAGTCAAATTTCAATTTGAAACAAGCAACCTTCAGTTTGAATTCCTAAAAATATTTAACAAACTTATGTGGGATCTAGACATTTCTATTTAACATAAATTTAAATCAAATTAAAAAGTTTGGAACACCTAAAAAAAAATTTGAAGGTAACTCGTACATAGTCACAGACTCAAATTTTTTTTTTTTTCCTTTTTCTTTAAAGCGTTGTTTCTTTCTGAATCACTATCAATATAAATTTTTAATTAAATAACTGAAATAAAAGATAATTTTCAGTGGAGGAAATTTTAAGTAAAACGAGCAAGATATTTGTTTGATACTAGCTAAATTTTCATTTTCACGAGTTTTATATGAGAAAAAGACAAAGAAATGGCGTCGCCCGGACTCGAACCGGAGACCTTCAGTGTGTTAGACTGACGTGATAACCAACTACACCACGACACCATGTTACTTCATTGATGCTAATGAGTACAAACTAAGTTGAATATTGATATAAAAAAGAATGTACATTGTTACACAGTTTTGACTTGTTTAGCAACAAAATCATGGTCTTCAACTATAAAACTTGCGGACTCTAAATCTCACGTTAGCATGAAATAAAGAGAAATAGAGTATTAGAGCGCCAAAAGTAAATAAACATGAACGAGTAGAAAGATAGATTTTTAGATTATATATCGAAATAATGCAAGAGTTTTAACAATGTTCAATTCGTACAACATTTAACGAAATGATTAGGCTCGCTTTCTAAAAGAATAATTAGAAAACATAATAAAGAAGAGAAGTATTGCCACCTCTTAATAAAATCCAAACAATACTACAAAAAGATAAATAACGAGCTTAACTAGTATTTTGTTGGGAATGTGAGAGAGGTACTCCAAAAAATCTAGCATTGGCCAATTTTGTAGAGGAGCGGAAATCTTTATAAATATGTGAGAGGTATAGATTCTCAAAACACAGACTATATGTCTAACTAAATGTAAAAGATTTTGAGTAATAACGTGTCGGTAAAAGAGAATTTACAATTTCTATTTTTAGAAAATTATATTGAAGAGCGTTTGTAATATGTTTGTGTAAAAATTATAGATTATAAAATTATATTATTGAGACCATGATAATAAGTCTTGAGGCATTGAATTATGTTAAAAATTTTGTGTGCGCTTCCCTTTTCTCTTTCTTTTATTTTTGTGGGTGTTCTTTTGTTATGGGGGTCTGGAAGTTAAGTATAGAGTGATTCTTTCCATGCGTGTGTATCTCTAGCATATTTCAACCAAGTAAATATTACAAGAAAAATTAACATTTTCAATGGTTTAGCCTCTCAAGTTAATTTTGTGTTTTATAAATACTCTATCATTGTTGTAATCTATTTCATAAAATACAAAGAGAAAGAAGGAAACAAGCTTTCATGAACGAAGAAAAATGTTTCCATGAAAGAAAAAAGTAAAAGAAAAAAGCATTCAAGAGAGAAAAGAAAAGCCAAAGCAAAGAGCAACAAAACTTGGTTTCGTGGAACTCTCTAGTCTTTCTCTGCTAGGACACGGGCACCCCATAGAGGAAAATATGTAGTGTATCACCTTTGTTCATTCACTAATAATATTTTTTTAATTTTTTTATTTTAAATTGAAAGTTTCACATAATGAACAAAGTAATAATAAATAATTAAATTGAAGGGAAATTTAATTATATATATATATCCTAATAAATAGATGATACAAATATCATTTGAAGTATATATATGTATATACAAGCTAAGATTACAAAAATATATACTTGATGCAGATGCTTAATTGTGTGTCATTATTTAAGATGAATTGACAGAGTTTATAACTTATTAGTTATATGCATTTTAAGTGTACAAGAGTATATTATATCATTCAAGAGTTCAGAGAAAGAGTTTTATGGCCACTCTTCATGCACACCATTTATGGTGTATTTTGGTATATGTCTTGTCCAAAGAACAATTTGAAGATTTTCATATCTTACATGAGACTGTTGAGAAAATAATATAATTAATGTATTCCATAAATTAATAAAATTTTGAGTTGACAAAAATAATAAGTTATTTACTTAAAATTAATTTTATTTTACTTTTATAATTAAATCAAATTTTTAAAAGTTAATTCTATGATAGTGTTGAGAAAATAATATAATTAATCTTATATTAATTTTTATAATAAATTAATTACATTAATTGAAATTAAAAATAAGAGAAGTGGATGAAAAAAATTTCTTTTAATAAGCTAATTTGATGATAATGAAAAGAAAATAAAAATTTATCCATTAAATTATAACTTTTTTTAGTATACAGTATATTGTAAACTAAAGAATTTAAAATTAAAAAAAAATACATTATCCACAAGTAACTTGACCTAGACCTATGTTTTATCGAGTTGATTTAAAATTGATTTGTATCTCAGTTGACATTTTGTTAATCCAATAAACACCAACCAACTAATGCTTACTTGTATTAAAAAAAAATTAATATGATAATTATGTTATCATAAAAATAAATGAAACTTAACAAAATTTAATAATAGAGATAAACTTATCAATTAAAAGTTATAATGATTAAATTATACCAATTATAATTATAAGAACCAACTTAGATTTGCAGCGAGAGGATATGTACTAAATGTAAAATTTAGCGTATATTTTACATAATTGAAACAAGAAAAAATTTGCATTAAAACGAGCAAGCCATTTGTTACTATCTATCTTTGCATTAAAAGTTTAAAACTTAGTAAAACAAATAAGTGGCGTCGCCCGGACTCGAACCGGAGACCTTCAGTGTGTTAGACTGACGTGATAACCAACTACACCACGACACCATGCTGCTTGACAACATGTAATTATATTAAGACTTTACTGTGTAAATGCCTAATGGGCCTATTTGTAATTGTTTACTTCTTGTGTTTTCACTTTGGGCTTAATCATTGATCCCAATACAGATTGCAGTTTGTAAGTCTTAGAATTCTCTTCTTTTTATTCCAATGATTGGGCCTAGGCCCAATAGATTATTGGGCCTAATTTAACTTATGTTTGACAGATAGTGAATTTGACGGTGTTTTGACAAATAAATGCCATTTTTTAAATCTAAAATTATCTTATAATCAATTTATTATCACTTTTATCTTTAAAATTTCAGTCATATTTGATTTATTACAAAATTATAAAGGAAATAATTTAGACAATGAGATTTATAGACTAAAATAACTAATATAATAGTACAAAAGTGAAAAACGTATAAGTTTATCAATTATTCTGTTGGGTTAGTATAGATTTAAAGTTATATAAGCATAATCATTAGTGTAAAAACTAATAGTCCATTTATTATTTAATAAAATAAATATTTTTATGAACTAAATTAACCTACCAACACCAAGTTTTAATAAGTGTACTTGCTGATAAAGGCTTGATTAAGAGTTTTGAAGAGAGTATGATGAAGTAATCTTAATTAATAGAGTGTCATGGGTGGAATAACCTATTTTATTGATTGAAAGTTTAGTCAATATATAGATAGTGTCTACTCTCTATTGATTAATAAGTATTTGGAGGGAGTTAAAAAAATAAATAATAAATTTTAAAAATAATTAAATAATTCCAAATCACTTAATTTAAAAATTAAGATATTGAATGATTTAAAATTATTTTTAAATGATCATAATCCATCTCACTCTACCTTTAAATTATTCTCCCAATGAGACCCTAAAAGTTCATTTAGTATTCTATCAATGTAATTTGTTGAAGAATTAGTGTAATGCACATGAGAAACCAAGTATATTTAATGACGCCATTGAGAAAATATTCTTCATTGAGTATTAAAAAAGCTTCATATTACACTCAAAGTTTTAATAAGATAAAGTTATGATATATTATAACATAATATTAAATATATAATTAAATTAAAGTATACACAAAAAATTAATTAAAAAAAGAGTTTGTACAATGCATATCAAATAAACGAAATTGAATGTAATTGTTGAAATAAGAAAAAAAAAAAAAAGAAGAAGCATCAACTATAATTTAACCAAATTTTAAAAAAGAGTATACTCCAAAACTTAAAGATGTTAGCAAACGTCACATAGGTCCCAAACATTTAACAAAAAAGCAAAATTTGTTGAGTGGTGCTTATCTTTTGATAAGATTCCAATCCCACTTTCCCAGGATACTAATCTGCCCTACCTTAGGATTACTTTTGAGTGTTGATGTTAATTATTATGTTTGGTGATTGCTGTATTCCTAAACTATTGTCTCAACCATTCTCAAATGTCCCAATTGTCCTATGTTCAAAAAAAAATAATTAAAGACGAACATATAATTAATTAGATTGATAATTATTTTATTTTTAAAAAATAAAATTTTAAATTTGAGTCTTTTATATGAAACAATTTATATAATGAGATATCAATTAATTTAAATTAAATTAGTCAGAATTTAATAAATTTTTAAATACAAATAGTTTGGACAAAAAAAATTCTTAATGATGAAGTTTTCAAACGCTTGTGCCCATAGCCATGGATCATATTTCACACTTTCATAATACAAATAGATTCACCTTATGTCTTCTCTTCCTTTATAAATCTCTTTTCTCATGGTACTATCTCCACGTGAAGAGCAATTTTACTCATTCATCATTACAAGTCTTCAAAAGCGACAGAAGCAATCGCATTGATTTCTCTTTTCTTTTTATTCTTTTCCCTTTCTTTAATTCAAGTACTTATGATAAGAGAAATTCAAAACTTTCGGCACTTGTTTTGGTTTTTAACTGTAGTTTCTCTTTTTCTTCCTTTTTTGGAATGTTCAAATAGTAGTTTAATGGTTGAATTAAAAAAATTAAATTGTTTGAGAATTTTAGTTCAACTGGCATTTACTTTAGACATAAGTATAAAAAATGGATTATATTTAGATACAATATTTTTATATCTTTTTATTAGATTTTTCAATAAAAATAAAAACATGTAAATAATATACAAAAAGCTGCACATAATTTTTTTTCCTATAAAGTTCTCTCAAGAACTTGGGCCTTAATTGTTTTAAAAAAGAAACATATTTTTAATTAAAATCTGAAGACACCTATGACCATAATATAAAAACAAAACAAATGCTCCTTGAAAAGGAAATGATTTTGGCATAATGAAAGCCGTGTGATCACACTTTAGAAAAGCCGTAGAAGACAAAGTGCAAATTAGGTTTCTATCTGACAGAGAAAGGGAATATAGAGAAAGGAGAAAAGGATTTCTGAATGTGATTACAGTGTAGCTAAGGGCCAAAACTATATGAGAAAGAGCCAAATTTGATAACTACTTATTCAACCTTATTCTCAAAGGCCATAGCTAGCTTTCATGTGATTAATTGTTCTCAACTATATGGCCTCTAGTGAGCATCCAAAGTGAATAATACATAGTGTCAAATGTCACTTCATGTGTGCATTAATTCTTTTATCCTTTTGTTTCACGTTCATTTCACAAAATGGACCACCGAAAGCACAAAACAAAGCAAATTGAATAGTATGAGGAAAAAAAGATCTTCTATTGTCCTCTCTGGTTTACAAATCAACTATTAAAAATATTTATTTGGTTAATTTGATATACTATATCTTTTGTTGATAGGGTGCGTACAATAAATTACTAGTATAAGATTTAGAATAATGATAAAATTATTATCATATGATTTGAAAGTTATAAATTTAAATATTAAAAATAATTTTTTTATTTGTAAGATTAAGGTTATATACACTTGACTCTTTTTAGACACAAATTGATGAGAGTTTCGTACACTTAGTCATTTTTTTTAATTTTTTATTGATGGGATTTACTTATAGAATAGACGAGAAAAATGCTTCAAAACAATCTCAATACATTCCACTGTAGATTCATACAAACTTTATTGGATTATGGGAAACAATCAACATAATTAAGCAAAACCAAACTCAGTAAAACCCAATCAAAATTTAGGAATCAATACATTTTTGACATCAACCATCTCAATTTTGATTGTCACGTAATTACATATTTCTAAACCTTTTCCAATCTACATAAAATCTCTCCAAACATGGAAAACTTAGTCATCAAACTCAGTGTCACCTTAAATTAGAACTCCCAATTCTGCTCAAGTGGGTTGAAGATGTAAAATACTGATGATTTCTGAAATCAGTATGGCCATCTGAATTAGGCCCCGAGTCCCAAACCCTTTGCCTAGGTGCACTCATTGACCTAACCTTGGCTCGAGAAGACTCAGTGTTTGCCATGTAATTAGGGTGACCCATGTAGCCACATTCACTCCTTGTGGGTGTAAAGGGACCTCTTCTCCTTGAGGCAGAGAATGCCTCTGGACTACTCTCTGCTGTTCTTGAAGGTTTTAGTTCTTTTCCCCTTTGAAACTTGAGAGAGCTAAAGAGAGTTTGGTTCGGAGCTTTTGTTGAACGCTTTGATGGAGAGTCATATGCCATGAGATTCTTCTCATTGTGGGAGTTCAAGTGTGGTTTCCAAGTATCGACTTCAAGAATCTTGTCACTTTTCTCGTCGTCTCTCGGATGCTTCCAAACATTTTCTTCAATCCAACGGTCGAACCAATTTGAACCGAACCTTGCTCTCTCTGAACTAATCTCCCTATAATATGCATTGGAATTGCTTCTCTGCAAGTTGAAACAGTATTATGCAAAGTCAGCAAGAAATTTTTTAACTTGTATAGTCCATTGTTGACAGAGGAAATATTTATTAACCTCAATAATATACATGTTTTCATTTAAGTAGTACTCATTCTTACCCTGAAGTTGCTTCTAACAACATGTATATTCATTAAACTATCAAAGTCTTGGAAATATAAAAAGAAAGAAATCTCACATTGATTAGTTAAGATAAGTCTGAAGGTTATATAATATGTCACGATGCCATATTAAATTGCTTTTGACATTTTGGATATAAAGCATTTTCTACATTCAAGCCTATTCACAAGACGTAGGCATATGAATCACCGCTCCATCAAACAAACTTGGATCAAAACTGTCAAATTCTTACAGAGAATCTTACAATCCAGTTTATGGGGAGAAATCATGTGTACCTTGAGCACAGAAGATCCTTCAAATTTTGTACTATAGGCTCTAAGTGGGTGCTCATAATATTCAGGGACCTGCAATTAAACATGCTTATATGTTGATTTATAAGCCGAATCTGTCTAAGAATTTCTGATTAAGACGTGAGCAATGAATGAATAGAAATAAGCAAAATATGTTTTCTTACAGGGTGTTGAGATAGTGCAGACTTGGTAGAATGAAGAGTATGGGACAAGTGCACGCGACCTGCACGTGCCTGGGACTGCAGCCTCACCAATGTTTGCATGCGTCTCAGCATGTCAGCAGTTTTCTTCCTTACTATGTGGCCTCTCACCAGTGCTTGCAACTTCACCAATGCTTTCAGTGCTCTTAGAGCTCGCTTTGCCTTTCAAATTCATCCACAAAATAATAACTTTAACTTACAAATAACATTTCACACTCCTAATATATATATAAATATGTCAAACACATATTTTAGTAAAATTTTCGTTTAGGTGCTTACATATATGTATTTTTATAATTAACTTGATATATTTAGATTTTTGAAATGGAAAATATCTAAGAATCTTTCTACTTCCTATACTAAGCCAAAAAAGAAATGAATAGTTTGCAACTTGACTATTAACTCCATCCATTAATGCATTTTGTGATAGTAAGCCTAACAACCAACACAAAGGCCCATAAACTAGAAAGAGTTGATGATGGGTTGGCACAACCACCGCCCTACTTTTGTTACAAATGGCCACTCTCTACTTTTTCCATTGGAAAGGAAACTATAATTCCGGGGGCTTTTATGTTCACATAACATGTTTTCACTCACATCTCCTGTTATTTATTTATTTATTTTCCTGACCATTGTATTCTCTCTATTTTTTTTTTTTCCATAAGCGAAGATTATATTAGCAAAACAGAGAAAGATACATTAGCATTGGCTCAAGTTTTGTGTTTAAAATCTATATTATATTATATAACTTTATATAATATATAATAAATATATAAAAGTATAGAAAAAAGAAGTTACAAAAAAGTAAGAGAAGAAAAATTATGAGAAAGCAAAAATTTACTTAACTCTCTGTTTATATTTAAAATTGATTTTTTTTAAAAAAAATGAGCATGCACTATGTACCAAATCCACTGGTATATATGATTAAGTTCATGTATTTTACATTTATAAAAGGATTAAATTAACTTCAAAATAAAAGAAATAATAATAATGGAGTTTTAATTATAGATTATAGTTTTACAGGAATAAAATTTAAATTTCAGAGAACAAAAAATTTGGCTTAGAAGAATCCCAGTACGGAAAGATGAGACTTGAGAGGTGTTTGTTTCTCGGGAAAAACGATAGGAAAATATTCAACTTCGACCAGAAAAATCAAGACGAAGTCAAGCATGGACAAAAAGAGTCAACACATTTGAAAAAAAGCTGAAATGCTGCTATGTATGAGTATGACTATGTCAAAACAATTCAAAGTTTGAATCCAGAAAACCAAGCGGCAAAAAAAGCATTTATCCTCGTGAAAAGTACCAACCAAATAACCACGGAACGCCGATTGTATCCTCACGGCAGCAATCTCTTCCGGCCACCGGTGCTGCCTCGCGCCACCGTACGCCGTGGCGACGGGTAGGCTGCTAGTACAAGGAACACTGCCGTCGCCGCTGCCACTTGTAAGTCTAACCACTTCCGCCGCAGCTTGGGCGGCGGCCAGAGCGGCCTCGGCCACGGCCGCCGTAGCCGCTGCTACGGCAATGGCATGCTTATTGGCGTTCAAGGAATCACCGAATGAAGCTGCAGATTTGGAAGGGTCAGTCTCGTTGAGATCAGAGGTAGCAATCTGGGATTTGCCTTTGCTGTGTTTGATCAACCTCCATCTCCGTTTGTTCTTACTCGGTTCAGACCCGGACTTGTCGGACCCTCCCGCCGGATTTTTGCCGCCGAAAAGTCGCCGTAGGAAACCCATGTCTCATCGGTGGTGGGGAGTTATGAAGAAAGGATGGAGATTTTCGCGAAGCAGAGGAAATTCTGAGAATTGAATTGTGAGTGAGTGAGAAAGAGAGGAGGAGGAAGGAATGGAAGTAACAGAAGTGAGGAACAATAGGATTAAGTAGTTGAAGTTTTGAACAGCGAAGGATCAAAAGGACGCGCTCGATGAGAGTGTGTTCATCACGCGCAACTTACTTTTCCTTCCCATTTTTCTATCTTTTTGTTTTGAAAATTCTTTCGGTGCAAGTTTTGAACTGCTGCTTTGCTTGTTAGGGTGGACTGTGTAAGCAAAAGAAAGACATAAACTAATGAATTTTGATAGCAGTCACTCTCAACTACATAATATTGCAAAAGTTAAATAAGTAAACGATGGTACTCTTAATAAGTTTGAAGTTAGTTTTATTTTGTCCACGAAATATAAAGTTTTAGATGTTTTTGTAATTGTTAATAATATCTAAATTATTGATAAAATTAATTGTGGAACACATGGAACAATATTAAATCCAAGAGTTTAAATAAAGAAAAAATTTAAGTGTTATTTTTATATCTTTATCATTATATTTTTTAATCAAAAATATATATGTGTAATTTATATAATTTATTTTTTAAACATTTTTTTTATTTTAATTAAAAATTTGATAACAAATATATAAAAAAATTATGTATAACCCTTAAATAAATTCATGAAAGAATTATGAATTTGACACATAAATTTAATTTGTACAAATTTATTTCTGCTAATAAATAATTATTAAAAATATATATTTTATTATAATTAGTATAAATAAAATAAAATACATATAAACCATACTTTCATAAATGATTCTATACGTTTGTTAGAAAAATAGTAATTTAGATTTAGATTTTTTTAAGTTTGGAAAATGAAATATTATTTCTTTTAATGAAAAATGAATTTGACTAATGAAATTTATTAGAGACAAAACAAAATCTTAAAATAAATTTAATTTTACTTTCTACAACAATTCATCAAGTTTACTAACGGGGTGTTTTAGAATGGAGAGGAGAAGGAAAAGAAAGAAAATGTTAAAGAGAATTAACATAAAAAATTTTAATTTCTTTCTTTATAAAATTTTAAGGAGTGTTTGGGAATGGGGAGGGAAAAGAAAGGGAGAAAATTAAAGAAAAAGAGAATGGGAGAAAAGAAAAGGTTAAGAGTGTGTTTGGGAATGAGAAGGGGAAAAGGAAGGAAGAAATTAAAGAGAAGAGAAAGGTTAAATTATGGTTTCTTTTTTCCTTGTTTAGATCATCTAAAATTTTTTAATTTAAAATAATTACAGTTAATAAAGGATAAAGGTTAAGTAAGGTTAACTTAAAGTCCTTTAATTCTTGCCCCTCTAAAACTTTAAGAAACAAAAAAAGGGAAGATTATTATATTTCTTTCCCTTCCCTTCCATTCCCTTCTCCTTTAAAATTCCTTTTCCAAACACACTCTAAGTGATATGGTTTTTCTTCTCTTTGTTTAGATCCTTCAATTTTTCCTCCTCTAAAATTTAGGGTGCATTTGGAAGAGGAACTTTGGAAGGGAAGGGAAGGAAATGTGATAACGTTTCCCTTATTTATTTTTTAAAATTTTGGAGGAAAAAGAATTGGAGGATTTTTATTAACTTTCTTTAACCATCTTCTTTTGTTAATTTTGATTATTTCAAATTGAGAGAGTTTGGAGGATCTAAATAAGGGAAAGAAAAGTCATTACTTAACATTTCCTTCCTTCCTCTTCCATTTCCCTTCAATTTTTCTCATTCTCTTCCCCTATTTATTCCCAAACAAACCCTTAGAGATCCAAACAAGAGGAAGGTTTTAAAATTTTTGTCCCTTCTCTTTGCCTTTCCCTCCATTATCCTCAATCCAAACACACCCTTCAGAACCAAATAAGAAAAAAGTTACTCAATTCTCTTTTCTTCTCAAACACACCCTTAACATTTCATTTCCTACCCTTCCCCTTTTCTTCAAGATGGTACACAATTTGAAAAAAGATTCATGAGAATATGAAGTATAAAATATTATATTCTTGCATTTGGTATACGAACTAAAAAAATATTCTTAAAAATATTACATTTTCAAAAATAAAATATTCTCATATTTTGTAGGTTTTTATTCCTATCTAAGAGAGTGAAAATCTTATATTCTCATGACATGAAAATATTTTTAAATTAGTAAAATTAATAAATTGTCAAGGGTTTTTTGAAAATTGTCATCTTATTCATGTTATTAATGCAATTATTGCATTTGGAAATACAACCCTGTATTAAAATAATATTAGTCTTATCTAGAATATTGATATGTGGTATTATTGTTATTTTCTATGTGAAGAAATTTATTAAAATGATTAAATTTATATATAATTTTTCATACTTTTATTATACAATTCTTTAATTAAAATAAAAAATATAAAAAAATATAAAAATAATTAATTATGAAAGAGATAAATAATATAAATTATATATATGTTAATTTTTTATTAAAGAATTTCATTATAGTGGCTACATATATTTATGTATTTATAAAGTTCAAGGTGTTGCCGAAACCAAATGGGCTCATTTTGTAGGCTTTGATTGGGCTTCTTTGAAATAAGTATAAGCAAAACTAACTACTAAATTGGGTTCGATTTACATAAAAAATTCATAAAATTTAAATTTGTAAAAAAAAATAAAATAACCTTATTTAATTAATGAATTTTCATAAATCAATTAATGGTGTAATTATATATAAAAATATTTTAAAAAATTATCAATGACATATTTAAAAAATTATTAAATATTCTCAGTAATATTGAAGCTGAACCAAATGTAAGAATCTAATATTCTTAGAAATATTGTAAAATATTCCCAAGAATGTTTTAAGCAAACCAAATAAGTTTTTTAAAATTCTTGGAAATCATATTCTTAAGAACCACATTTCTACGAATGTGATTTATAAGAATAAAAAATTTGTCAGTATACCAAACACTCATTTAATTCTTTCCTTTCGATTCTCTTTTCCTAAAGTTTTTTTTAGGAGGAGAATAATAGGAGGGAAGGAAATGGAAGAAAATTTAGTAATTTATATTAACACTTCTTAAATTTTTGGAGATGAAGAAATTTAAGGATTTTATATTAACACTTCTTAACTTTTCTTTTTTATTAATTTTAATTACTTCAAATTAAAGGATTTTAGAAGATTCAACCAAGATAAGGAAAAACCATCACTTAATCTTTTTTTTTTCTTTCCTTTCCTTCCCTTTCCTTCCCCTCTTAATTCCCAAAAACACCCTTGTTTGGGAATGACGAGGGGAAGGGAAAGAGACAAATTGAAGGAAAAGGGAATGAGAGAGAAGGGAATGTTAAGTGATAGTTTCTTCTCTCCTTATTTGAATCATCTAAATTCTCTTAATTTGAAGTAATTAAAATTAACAAATGGAGAAGGTTAAAAAGGGCTAACATAAAATCTTTAAATTCCTTCCCTTCCAAAATTTTAAGAATCAAACAAATGTTAGGTTACTATATTTCCTTCCCTTCCACTCCAAAATTTTCCTCCCAAACACACCCTTAATTCCTTCCATGTCCTTTTAATTCCTTATACTCCCTTCCCCTATTTATTCTCAAACACACCTTTAGGGTCTATTTGGGTAGGAGAGAATGGAGGGAAAGGGAATGGATGAGAATTTAATATTTTCCTTATTTAATGTTTAAAATTTTAGAGGGATAGGAATTAGAGATTTTATATTAACCATATTTAACCATCGCCTTTCTTTAATTTTAATTATCTTAAATTGAGAGATTTTGAAAAATCCAAAAAAAGAAGGAGAAACCGTCTCTTAACCTTTTCTTTCTTTTTCTTCCTTTTCCTTTCAATCTATTTCCTTCCCTTCCTCTCCCTATTCTCAAACACAACATCCCACATCATATATAAGATAGTATTTAAGTTGTGAGACACTCCTACCTAATATGCTAGTCTTTTGGGATGGGTACTCCTCATGACTTAAATCATATCTTCCTGTGTTAAAGACATTTCTCTACAATCTCAGTCGCAATCGTGCTACGTAAGTGGTGACATCAATATTGTAATGTTCGCTACTAGCGCAAAGCTAGCTTGCGTGATCATCGGGACTGTATATCGTAGTGAAATGTTAATGACTAAGGCCTGAGGTCATATCAATTGGGCTTTCATTGAGAGCTGACCAATGTGGAGGGGGAGACCTATAGACTGGATTAAGGCATGGACTCTATAGGATGGATTAATGTGCAGGATGATGTACCGAATACTGAAATTTAGATGAAGTTGCCATAGTGGAAAGGGCTATCAATGGACTAGTGTTGACAGAGTAGGCCGCGGTGGACGTCGGCTTTCAAAGAAGTGTGCAATGATATGTTCCACATCGAATAAAATTGAATATATAAGATGATATTTAAGTTGTGAGGCACTCCCACCTAATAGGCTAGTCTTTCGGAATGGGTACTCTTCATAACTTAAATCACATCTTCTTGCGTTAAAGACATTCTTTTACAATCTCAATCGCAATCATGCAACGTAGGTGATGACGTCAGTACTATAGTGTTTTTTTGGGACTAAGAAACTAGCGCAATGTCAGCCTACGTAATCATTGAGACTGTGCATCGTGATGAAATATTAATGACCAAAGTCTAGGGTTGTATCAACCTATTTTAAAGGGAAAGAGAAAGGAAGGAAAGAACATGTGGTAACCTTTTCCTTGTCTATTTTTTAAATTTTAAAAAAATAAATAAATTAAAATATTTTAAAACTTTTGACCCTAGCATGACAGCTAAGGTCAAAAATTTGTAAATTATGACATAAGAGTTTAAATTGGCTCTATATGTGACAATAGTGCCACGTGGCACATTTACCAAAAATTTTTAATTTTTTTGGTAGCCTCGTGCTCTGTCAACATGAGGGCCAAGGGGATAAGTCTGACCCCCCAGTCTGCAATTTTAGCCCTTGTGAAATTTAAACTTCTTTTTATTATTTTTTTCAATTGCAGCAATTAAAGTCACTGCTAAAACTAATGATCTAATTAGACAAAGAAAACCTAACGATTATAATTTTTTATTTAAATTATTTTTATAAATTTTATATGAAATAAAAAAGTAAAACATTTTTAAAAGTAAAATAAAGTATTTAAATTCCATTTTTAATTTTAAAAAAATTTGGATCAATTAAAATTAATTAACTTTTAGAAAATTATATATTAATAAATATTTCTCTCAAATACTAACTTATGAGAATTAAGTATTATTAACTTTATAGACAATGTTATTAATATAAAATATAAGTGTTATATTTTAAAATTTTATCTATCAATGTTGTGATGAATTTTTAAAATATGAAAGAATGAACAAATATTCTTAGTCAATATGCAAATGATATGGCACAATATGTGCACTTAAAACTTCTCCATATAAAACTATAAATATTATAAATATTAGGATATATGTCCCTTTTCGCGTTTAGAGATATTGAATTATATGTTTTTTTTATTTGTTTAAGAAAAAAAATATAAGAGTATATAAGAGTACATATTTTTTTTAAATATAATTTAAAATTTAAAATATTAAAAATAAATAGCTTCATTTTTATTAAAATACATATATATAAATTTATATTTTTAAAAAGTATATTTATTTTTTTTAATCTAAGTAATATGTTTCATCAATTTTCTTTAAAAACTTTTTAATTATAGTAAAAATATTTGCTTCCTAGTAAAACTTTATTAAAATTAAAAAAAATTAAAATACTTTGTTTTAGTTTTAAAAAAATATGTATCAATTATAATTTATGTGTTAATATTATAATATTAAAATCTAATTACTCTTATGAATTAAAATTTAATTACAACATTGATACATAAATTTTTAAAATATAACACTTATATTTTATATTTAATAACATTATATATAAAGTTAATAATATTTAATTATCAAAATTTAGTATTTGAGAAAAATATTAGTTAAGATTTATGTCGGGAGATAGTTAAAAAAGATGATGTAAAAATAAAATATCATATAACAATGATATAATTTTTTTTAAAGTTAATTAATTTTAATTGATACAATTTTTTTAAAAAGTAAAAATAAAATTTAAATAATTTATTTTACTTTTAAAATTTTTTTATTTTTTTATTTCATATAAAATTTATAAAAATAATTTAAATAAAAAATTATAATCGTTAGGTATTGAATGTATATGACCCTCGTATTGACCTAGCATAAGGGCTAGAATTATAGACTGGGGACTGACCACTCTAGCCCTCGTGTTGACAGAGTACAAGGGCCACAAAAAACATTAAAAAAATTTAATACTAGTGTCATGTGGCACTGGTGTCATTAGTATCACATATAGAGCTAATTTAAACTACCCTAGCTATCATTCTAAGGTCAAAAAGCTAAGATTTTATATTGATCTTCTTTAATTATTTTTATTTATTAATTTTAATTATTCTAAATTAAAAGAGTTTGAAAAATCTAAACAGGAGAATGATAAACCATCAGTTAATCTTTCTTTCTATCCTCTTCCCTTTCCTTTCAATTCCTTTCATTCCCTTTCCCTCCTCATTCCTAAACAGATTTTAAGAGTATGTTTAGGAGGGGGAAATGAAGGGGAAGGGAAGAAAAGAAAATTTAGAGTATGTTTGATTATAGTTTTTAAAAACTAATTTTGATTTTTAAAAATAAAAAAATGAAAAAAATTTATTTGAATAATTGTTTTTGATAGAAAAAAAGTGTTTCAAGAACCAAAAACAAAGAAACAATTAAAAAATGTTCTAAATTCTAATTTTTTAAGTCTTTTTATTAATAATATGTATATAAATGCATGAAAAAAATATTAGTATAAATTTTTAGAAATAATTTTATAAAAAAGTTTTAGAGAATAAAAAAAAAAATCTAAACAAGCTTTTAATAACTTTCCCCTTGTTTGGTTCTTAAAATTTTAGAGGAAAATGAATTAGCAAAATTTTAAGTTAAGAAAGGTTAACATAAAATTTTTCAACTCATTTTCCTCTAAAATTTTAAGAACCAAGCAAGAAGAAAGTTATTAAATTTTCTTCCATTCTTTTTCCTTCCCCAATATTTTTTCCCTCCCAAGTTTAGAAATGAGAAGGGGAAGGAAAGGAGAGAAATTGAAGGAAAATGGAAGGAAAAGAAATGTTAAATGATAGTTCTCCTCTCCTTATTTGAATCCTCCAAACTCTCCCAATTTTGGATAATTAAAATTAACAAAAGAAGAAGATTAAGGAGAGTTAACATAAAATCTTTCAGTTCCTTCCCTTCGAAAATTTAAAAAAAAAATATTAATACATTTCCTTCTTTTTCCTTCTTTTTCCTTCCAAAATCCTCCTCCTAAATAGACCCTAAGTTAATGTTTGGGAACGAGGAAGGAAACGAAAGAAAAGGAATTAAAGGAAAAGGAAAGGAGAGAGAATGAAATGTTAAGTGATAGTTTTTGCCCTGCTTGCTTGGATCCTCCAAAATTTTTCAATTTTGGATAATTAATGGTGTGTTTAGGAAGGAGATTTTGGAAGGGGGGGGGGAAGGAAGAAAATGTAGTAACATTCTCCTTGTTTTTTTTTTAAATTTTTGATAGGAAGAAATTTAAGGAATTTATGTTAAACATTCTTAACTTTCCCATTTTGTTAAATTTAATTGCCTTAAATTTGGAGATTTTAGAAGATTCAAATAAAGAGAATACAAACTATCACTTAATCTTTCCTTCTATATCCTTTCCTTTCCCTTTAATTCTTTTCCTTTCCTTCTTGTCCTCATTTCCAAACAAACCCAAAATTAATCAAAAGGGAAGGTTATGAAGGGTTAATATAAAATCTTTTAATTCGTCCCCCTTCAAAATTTTAAGAACCAAAACAAGGGGAAGGTTATTAAATTTTTTTTCCTTCCCCTCCATTTTTATTCTTCCAAACAAATATTAAAAGTGTGTTTGGTAGAAAAAATTTGGAGAAGGGAAGGAAATGTCGTAACTTCCAAATATAATCATATTTCTTTATTAATTTTAATTATCTTAAATTAAAAGAGTTTAAAGGATTCAAACAAGGGAAGCAAAATTATCACTTAACATTTCCTTTCTTTTCCCTTTAATTCCTCCTCTCCCCTTCCTCTTCCCCAAAAAATCACTTTTAGTCTCTTAACTTTGACTTAAGTTTCATTTTTGTCTTTTAAGTTTGATTATTTTCACTTTAGTCCTTTAACTTTAAAAAATTAATCAATTTTTTCCAATACTTAGCTTTGTTAATTTATTTAACAAAAAATTTTGATTTAGAGCTAATTTTAACATTTCTATGCAATATTATTGTCAATATTATCAATTTATTAACCTTATATATAAAAAAATCCTTAAATTTAAATTATAAGTTTCAAATATGTATTCATCAAACATAAATTTAAATATAATTCTAACTATAAATTTATTTATTTTTTATATGTTAGATTAAAAGAATAATAATTTTGATAATAATATAAGATATAAATATTAAAATTAGTTCAAACTCAATATTTTACGTTAGATAAATTAACGTTGATAAGAATTAAAAAAAAATTAATTAATTTTTTAAAATAAAAAATAAAAATAAAAATAATCAAACTTAAGAGACAAAAATAAAACTTAAATCAAAGTTAAAATACTAGAAATAATATTTTACTTTTTATTTTTTTGTTTACCTACACTCATCCTCTCTCTTCCTTCTTCAATTCTTTTATACGGCACCTACCATTTGTAGATCCTCTAAAATAAAGAAAATGGTTAAGTGTGAAAGAGAAAAAAAGAAAAAAGAAAAAACACATTTAATAAAAATTTTGGAGAGAAAATCTAAAATTTATAAAACGACCTTTATTTTTTCAATTAAATGATTAAAGATAGGCATTTAGGCCGAAATTAATTAATAGTTATTAAACATAGGCAAAGAGTTGGAATTTCACATGTGCCGGTTGGATGGTGAACTGAAGCATGTATCAATCACACTTCAACTTTATCAATTTAAGTCTGATTTTTTAAGTCATTGTATTTTTTTCTTCTGTCGAAGGTTAGGAATTCAATATTAATTTGAACAGTCATTTTCATGCAGTTTATATTCTTTTTGTCCTTTTTTCCCCCCTCAAAATATAATAATCTATGTCCATTGAATATAATCTTGTCTTGGTCAATACCCATTTAATGGCATACGTATTGGTATGATATTTATTCATGCATGATGCACTACTTCGTGCCCAAAAATTTCTAACTTCATGTTAATCCTAAAGCTTGCCTTATATTATTTTTTAAATATTTAAAAATAAATTACAGAGATTTAAAAAATTAATATTAATTATTTAATACATCTTATATTTTAAATTTTAATAATTAATTTCTTTCCAACATTTTAGCATACAGATTTAATTCATTAGGTATTTTTCAACAGTCTTTCGATAAGTTCAAATTTAAAATTTACTATAATATTTATTTTTATTTTTTAGTTTTTTATAAGTATTATCTTATTGAAAATAATCTTATTCTAAATATTATTAGACACTAAACGTAAACACTTATCTCAACGAGAATTCAAGTATTTATTCGTTATAATATAAAAAATTAATCTCTTTTACTAAACTTAATCTCTCGTTGATTACTATAATTTTCATAATAATAAGCTTAAATGTAATTTGTTAAGAGCCAAAGTTTTCACTATCCTTTCCAAAATAATCTAAACTAACTATGACTCAACATACACTAAAATACGTAAGTCAATTTTTAAAAAAATGAAATATGAAATAAATAATTTTTATATTTTATAATAATAAAATTATAGAATAAAAAATAAAATAATTTATCACTTTTGTATTATTTATTTTAATTATATATAGATAATTAGGCACCGGAGATACAACGCAAATATTTACAAGGAGTAGACACAGCACTGCACAAGTTTTTATAAGGATTAAACTTATATAATTAGTTTTATATTTATTATTAAATTTTTTAATTAAAATAAAAGATATTAAAAATATTTTTTAAAAAGAACTAATAATAAGAAAAAAAAATTTATATAATATATACATATTAATCTTTAATTAAAAAATTTGATAATAAAAATATAAAAATTATACTAACTTTTTTTCTATTTATAATCATGACATTGCCTGTGAAACCATTGGGGCCAACCCTTCTTTCTTGAATAAATTAAACATAGATGAGGGTCTGCACCATTAAACTGAATTTGGATTCCACAAAATTTTCTAAGGTACAAAGAAGAATAAATAAGGAAAATAAGAAATAAAGAAAGAGAGATAAAATATAATTAAAAGTTAAAACAGCAAAGAGAAGAAAAAAGAAAAGAAAAGAAGGTTGTAATTAATGTATTTAATTATTATTGTTAGGACTTGGGAGGAGCAGGAGCAGTCCAATATTTCTTGACAGCAAATAGAAGCTTCTCTCTTTGAAGAGGGCCATCTTCATGGTCCACAATTTGACTGTCCCATTCCATTCTGCCGATAATACTCTTCACTTTTAGCAACACATCAACGTCTTCTCTAATTATCACACTTCCTTCTGGTCTAAGAATCCTGTCCATTTCTAGCAGGATGTCTTCCATCTCACATCTACATCACAATATGCACTTTATTAAATATTAACAGGATCATATTACCTATTACAGATATTGTTATGTGTAATATTCTTCATCATCTTGTATTTCAAGTAATTAAATGCATTATCATCATTGATAATACATATATTTTTTGGTATTTAATCTCAAACATTTGTCTTGAAAAGTAAAGCCTGCAAAAGAACCAACCTGTTATTGTAAAGGCTGAACAATGAATCTGCATGAATAAGGTCATAAGTTCTAGGATAAGTAGACATTGCTTCACACCTGCAAGACAATTGAAGACCATGAACATAATAGAAAAAACAGAGAAAAGAAAGAGACAGAGAAGAAATTAAGAAAACAGAGACGACAAGGCAGGGCATTATTGAACCAACCAATCTTGGTATGTTCCAATCAATCCTCGTTCATATATTACTCCAAGTGTGTTAACCTCAGCCTGCACAGGAACCACATTCATCACCCAAACTGGATCATCAACGAGTGCAGCTGCAAATCCACCCAAGTAAGCATTCATGTCTAGAAGGTTTCGGTATCTCCCACGTTTTCCTAGCTGATTGTTCACTTTCTTGTAATATGACAACCTTTTCCTCCACAACTCAGAGTCTTTCTTGTAAGTTTCAGAAGTGACTCCTTTTATGTTTCCCATGTAAATCCTTGGTGGAATAGCATTCACTCTGTCAGGCCACATTTCCAATGCCCTTCCTGCAGTTTCTTTCCTTTCAGACACTTGAGGCAGAGGATTCAGACAAGTTTGCATGTTTATGTACCTGAAAATGGCAAATACATCTATAATACAAATGCAAAATGAATAGAGATTGCAAAATTTAAACATAAAACAGGCCTTGTAAAGTGAAAGTGAAAGCCAGTGAATAGTTTCATTATAATTTCTGATACCTACTATCATGAAGATACTTGAGTTTGGAGCAAATGCAACAAGAATTGAAGTTTTGGCAATTTAGTCAAAGAGATTCTAATATCATGTAAAAGATTATTTCAACTCAAAGATGAAGCTGTTAAATGCTTAGTAGGCTTGTGGATAATTTTATTATCTCTAATAAGACAAATGCAAAATACATAGTTGAGCAACAAACACACAAAGAGATGTTGATTGAGCTTGTGAGGAACAAATGGATAATACATATACATAGTTTATGAGGTAAAAACATAGAGATTAGGAGAATGAAAGACATACCAGGCCTTATCAGGGTCCTGAGCCTGGCAGAAAGGGCGATTTTGATTGAGCTTACGATATTTGCAATCCAAATGATTCATGGGTTTCTGCCAGATAGCTATATCACCCTTCTCCACTAGCTTCTTCCAGCAAAGGCTCTTGGCTACATTCTCTATTCTGGTCTGCTCTTCATTCAGATCCTCCTTCGTTCTTTCCCACCCCTTCCAGTGCTTCTTCCAGTTGATTGGGGGCCCAGACAGAATCCAGACACCACCAGGTTTTAAAACTCTATCCACTTCGTTTAGATAAACACCATCTACTCCACAAGTCATAGAAACCAAGTCATTACAACTTAATATTCAAAGGTCGCACGATCCAATAACTACAAATAAGTTACATCAAATGATAACTACATAATGCCTACCCACCTCAAATAAGAGAATAACATGACAGGATTATGTGAGAAAAGAGATAGACAGAGGAAGAATATATCATTCACTCATGGTCTTTATTATGTAAGTGAGACTTACTACTCAATCAATGATATGTTTATCTCTCTCATCATATAATATCGTCATATTATTTTTTTACATGAGAGGATCCAAATTCTACCTACCTCTCATTCCTAATACTATTTTCATTTCAATTCTCACTTACCACGTTGCATAGAGGGACAGGAACAAGAGCAAGTGATAAGTCTTACATGGAATAAAATAGAAGATATACAATAGTACTTGTCCTTCTACCCAAGTGACATGATCAACTAGTATCAAGACATTTTATGCTTGTAAGTTTAGAAGAAAGAGTACCATACGAAGCCCATGGAATGAGACAGCGAGAGCAGTGTGCCATGTCAAAAGCTCTAGAAGGGAAGGGAAGCCTCTTGGAGGCAAGCACTCCAATTAATGCAGGCACTCCTCGTTCAAGAGCAAACTGAACTTGTGCTTCGTGGGTATCTCTCGGTGCTATTGACATTGTTAGGATGTCACGTGACATAAGATACGCTCCCCAACTCGCAACCTGCAGTAATCAAAATTTCTAAATTGCTTCTTATAAAGCTCTCATTCCATCACTCAATCTCAATTCATCATTACATTTAATGAAAATTACATGTTATCACACGAAACTATAATGTACCACTCATGAAAAATTAAAATACTAAATGTCATTTAAAATTAATCTTTAAATTCTATAAATAAAAAAAGTCATGTCTAAACATTATGTTATTGTCACATTATAAAATATCATATGGCACAGTATTTGCCATAGTACACAAGGTAAAGTATTTTAAAGTACGTATACCGAAATTATAGTTTAGTTTAAAGAATTATAAGTTGTTTTCACTTAGATTTGAGATGAAATCCTGCTGCATTTTGCAGCCAAAAAAGTGATTCATTTGGTATTATATAGAAGTAGGCCCCACAGTCTCCCATGCATGCAGGATAAGATAACCAAAGCAAGGGCGTATTAGAAAGTTTTCTTTTTGTTCCTTTCAAAATATAGTTAAAAAAAATGGAGGGTACGATACCAAAATGTATGTCTAAAAAATGATAAGACAGATAATTGTATAGAAGGAAATAGAAATATAGAATCAAGCTGAGAAATGAATTATTATAATAATAATAATATTAAAATAAAACATGTTTGGTTACGCCAAGCATTTTTAATTAAATACAGCTGTCGATGAAAAAAGAAATATATACAGCTTTGGATTCGCAATTTACTAAACCCGATCTAATTTTGCACATGTTGGGAATCCTATGTCTATTGTAGGCATATAATAGCATCCCATGCTTTCATTTTTCAAAAACAGAAAAAGAAAAAGAATTTTCTAGATGGTAAGTAAGACATTTCTTTCTAAAATTCATTCTATATATGATAAAGTTTCCAATAAAATTTTACCATTGAAAAAGTCTCTCAAAACAAATTATATAAGAAAACCCACGTGGATAATCAGTTACACTTGTCGTGGACCAAAGTCTGAAACAGGTAACAAGTAGTACGACAAGGGTGTATAATTATAAATATTTATTTAAATACATTAAATACACACATTAAAATTCATTCAATGCCTACCCCGGATGTAAACAAAAGCCGTCCAAATCTCATAAATTAAAATATTTGTTTGTTTCACTTCTTTACCACAAAAAATTAAGATAATTCTAGACTCTCTAATTTATCAATACTTGTAACTGATTATATATAATAATTATTCAAATATAGCATATGTTAGACTTTAAGTAGTTGTGAAGTAAAAGATGTGTGTAACTATAATATATATTTCTTAGCAAAAAAAGTTAGAAAGAAAGATGTAAAATAATTAGATTTATATGCATTTATTTATATTTTTATTATTAATTTTTTAATTAAAATAAAATATGTAAAAAAATTTATCATAAAAAAATAAATTACATAATTTTTATAAATGTATCAATTTTTTATTAAAAAATTTAATAATAAAAATATAAAAACTACACTGATTTTAACAACATGGAAATGAAATTATGAGACAATTAATGAAATTATTTTTGAAAAAATTAACATTTTTAAAAAACTTTATATGTCTTATTTTGTATTAAAATTTTGATATCAAAAATGTATTTAAAAAATCAATTAAAAAAATATCCAAACAATTTTGGTAAAATAAATTAAAAAAAAAAGTGAAAAAGACAAAGAAGTGAAGAGATAAGCAAAGGCAGAGGCTACCCCACAGCCAGTATCAAGAGCAGTCCTAATAGACCCATCACGCAGACTGATCAACTTTCCGATGTCGTCGATGTACTTGTCCGCTCCGTTTGGAAACATCGTCCCTCCGCCTGGGAATCTGAACCGGTTCCCCTCGAACCGGATCCAATTCTGAACCGCCTTCTCCACCGTCAGTTCCCGGTGAGGCACATTCGCGTACCACGCCAGATCTCTGCTCTTCGGCCACGGAAACGGGTTCCGGTACCCCGCGGGCGCCGGAATCCTGCACTTCAGAACCTCTCCCTTCTCCGCCGCGGGGCAGTGCCTCTCCCTGTATATCATCCTCCTCCTATTGTACCTCAGCGATCTCGCGTGGTCCTCGCACGGTGTGTACTCGCTGTACTCCACCCCGCATCGCCGATACTCTTTAAGTTTAAGCCCCTCCGCCACGCTTCCCTCCGCAGCCTCCAGACCGGAGGCGTTGTGGTGGGAGAAGAAGTCGAGGCGGCTGTTTCCGGCGGCAGGGGTTTTAATACACGGCAGTGTGAGGAGGGAGCTTGTGGTTTTGGGGGAAATCACGCGGCCTCCCTTCGGATAAGCCCCGAGGAGGTAGGAGATGACGCAGAGGATGACGACGATGGTGTAGAGGTTGATTTTTCTGCAGCTTAAAATGGTGCCGGCGATGGTGGAGGCGGTGGTGGGCTTGGAAGGCTTGGATGTGGGGTGGTAGGGTGAAGCAGAATCTCCACCGGCCATGCCTGGGAGATTGGGAGTTGGATAGAAGGAGTGGTGAGTCGTGGGGGCTGACGATGTATGATTGTATGTTATAAATTGCGGAGAGATGAGCAGGATGTGTTCGATGAAATGCGCCTGTGGGGTTTATTCATTGGATAGGGGCATTGGGGGTTACTGTGTCCAATGGGCAATGTTACTCATAGATATTCATTTTTTGAGTTTTCTTTACTAAAGGCAGCACAAGTGTTTATACTTTTTGTTGCAAGTGGCAACATTTATTATATTTTTTTCAAAAAAAATAATTAATCACAGTTTTTATATATTTATTATTAATTTTTAACCAAAAATATTTTAAATGAAATTATCAGTATTTAAAATTTAACTAAACTATTAATATAATTTAATTTAATCAAAGTCTCATAATAAAAATAAAATTTTTTAATAAAATTTATTTTATATATATAAGATTTAAACTTAAAATTTTTTTTAAAAAAATAAAATATTTATCAATTCAATCACTCATTGGTTAAATTAAAAATTAATATGTCTATAGTTTAAATAATTTATTTTTTTAAGATTGGTTGTTTTTAAAAAAATCATATATTTATTTTAATTGATGAATCTAATAATAAAACATAAATAACTACTTATATATTTAATTTTTATCAAAAAAAATATTATTGGTTAAATGATTTTTTGGATCTTTATATTTTACTTTGGGCCCTAATTTTAAAATTTATATTTAAGTCTTTATAATTTAATATTTTTATATAGTCTCTGTAATTAAATTTTTGTTAATTTACAACTGAATTTTGTTGTCATAATTAATTACTAGTACTACAAGTTAGCCATATGATATGTCTTACTTTAACTTGGGTAATTGGTTTGAGTTACGTATATTTAATTATTTATATAGTTGATGTATTAACAGATTTAATAGTAAACACTAAATTAAAATTTTTAAAAATTAATTATAAATTAAGTATAAATGAACTAAAAGAATAACTTAACTTTAAAAATATTGTTGCATCTTGAAAGGGTGTGTTCATTTGTTCTTAATTGGTGCCATTAGTGAGAATTAAATATTGTATTTAACTAGAAAAATTGTGGCTCCATCATAATTACATATTAATTAAACTTGCTATTTTTGAAAACCCATTTTTTTGTAAGAATCACTATTCAATAAATTTAGTTTACATAACTTCAATCTCAACAATCCAAGTAAACTTGATATAATAACTAATCTCTGTCATTTATCATTTTGCTGCTGTCTTTTTAAGATAACAGATATCTTACATATAACTAAGAAAATGCATACCCTAAAACTCATGCTTCACCCTCGGTGTACCTTATTCTTTCACCAATTAAATAGCATATATATATTGTGAATTAAATAATTAATAATATTAACATTTCCCAAAAGAAAATTGTGCATATATAGTATAAAATTGTGGAAACAAATTAAATAGAACTTTCTTTTATAACATTTTGTTGCAACATTGAGAAAAATGTGTGCATCAATAATTGACGCAAAGTAAAAGCATTAGGTGAATTGTTGACTTTTGAAACAGCATTATTTAAAATTTAAATTCCATAATAATAAAAAATTGCAAAATATACAATCAACAGACGAGAATATGGTCGTACTCGTACAAATAAGTGGATATATGGTCCTCTTGTACGTCCCAGATAATAACGTTATTTCTGCACTGTTCATTCTTTATTTATGTTTTTAATTTGCCTTTTTAAAAAAAATTAAAAAGGAAGGCGTTTTTTAAGGCACCGCATTATGAAGCTGAATGGCGTATATGCTTTTGAATTTTTAAAGGTTACTTAATTAGTACCAAAGGAAAAAGGTTATAAAGTTGACCGTATTATTATATACTCTGGCCCTACGCTGTTCTAAAGTTTCCCTTTTTGTGACTTTTTTTAAAGAAAATAACAAGAATTAAATCAAGGTTTCAATATCCTATTGATTGAATCAGAAATTTTTTAAATATATAATTTAATAATCATCCAAAATTATTAACGATAATTAGATGTAGTGACAGATTTTAGTATCTTATAATTAGTATCTTATAATATAATATGATAACTTAAAATTTATTTTATTTTAAAAAAATATTTATATTTAATATCGATAATATTTTAAATAAAATTATTTTTAATAAAAAATTTTTTTATAAAAAATATAAAAATAATCATCTAAAAATGAGATAAATGATTAAATGGTCAAACCAATTAGGTTGAACAGAAAAATTTAGTATTGAGTCAAGATCGATTTGAAAATCCACTAGGTCATTATTTTTTAAAGAATTTTTTTAAAAGTTATTTTATAAGCTTTGAGTCAACAACATATTTGAACTAATGATTCAAGTAGACCTGAGCACATGTCCGAAGTTATTAAAATAATGGACCAACAATATGGGCTTGAGGTTGAATTATTTTGAGTGTTATTTATTCAGGTTGGGCTTATGCTTGAACAATAACTATAAGAAAGCCGACTCCAATTTAAGAATTACTCAAAAAATAAAATAAATAATATATTAATTATATTGTTTATTTAACTCTTTTACCATAAAATCATACATAAGTCCTAATGTATAATATAAATATAATGGTTTGTATTGTTTATAAAAAAATATTAAGTTTAAATTAATAAAAGTGTTTTTTGTTATTTTATATTATAATATATTTTATATATATATATATATATATATATATATAATATGTTGTTAAATAATGTTTACAAGAAAAAATAATGGAGCTTTCAGGCTGATCTAACCCATTTTTAATGCTTTACTTGGATCATATTTTCAGTTGTTGAATATTGAACATTCTATTGTGAAGTAATACCAGTAGAAACGAAAATTATAGCTTAACGTGCCGATTAATAACTGTAAGTCAATTATAATTTTTAATACAAAAAAAATTGTAGTTCAATCATCTCCCAATATGTGCTAGTAATTTTTTTTGACAAAATAGTATATACCTAATTATACATTTATTATAGCTCAAGTCTATAAGAGTTTGGAGTTAATCGAAATTATTTGATATTTGAAAAACCCTAAAATATTTGAATTAATAAAAAAAAAGTAATAAATATTGAATACTTAATATCTTATAATCAAGTAATCTATCTTATAGTTAATATTTAATTAATAATTTTGTTTAAGTATCATAAATGACTATCAAAATTTATCTTACAATAAAAATTATTATAAACTAAAATTCAAAAAAAAAAAATTTCAATAACAAAAAAAGCATAAAATTTTATTCGTTAAATTATACATGTGGTCCCTATACTTTCACAGCAAATGTAAGTTAATTCCCATAATTATAATTAATGTAATTTGATCCTTATAATTTCATATCAATTGTAAAAGTTCATCCCTACCATTAAATTCCATTAAATTTCCGTTACGTCTACAATGGTGTGGTTGCCACATAATTTTTTTCTCATACAAGTCAGCATTTATTTTGCACATGAAGTTATATAGATATAACCTTTGCAGTATGATTTTTTTATCAGTTTAAATGAAGTTGTGCAAGTTTTCACTTATACTCATAATTATCTTTTTCCTCTTTAGAGAGATTGAATCTTAAAGAAGTCAATGAATATAAATATCTCAATTAGAGTGACTGCATGACAATTGATAGTGTTGATGATGCTAAAAGATTTCATAAGCTGCTGGTATAAACTATAACGTATCAGTTCATTTGGTGAAAAATACCTACTTTTAAGTTTGTTTATGGCTGAGAAATATAATAACATTCCAAGCAAATGACAATGAAAATCACATTGAGGTTGTAAATGATGAAGGTAAGATTCAAAACCTTGGTATCATGCCTACTAATGGACTTGTTACATCTTGTGCTATTTCAAAATTGCTATATCATTGATATTGAATGGTTAAAGCTAGCTGGTATCCTCTTGGACCCCTTGCATTGTACAAAACGTTATGGAATCAATCACATTTAATTATGTATTGAGTAGGAGAGAACTTTTGGATTGATATATATATGGATTCTCAATTGTTAATTCATGTGTTCATTAATCCTTGTTTTGGTACCTAATTTCATTCATTCTTTATGGTTCACAGGAGCCATAGTGTTGCGGTTATTTTGAGTGGATAGAACAAGTTATATGCTTAACAAGTTGAAGGAAATTATATTACGTCAAAGACCATTCGCTCTTTAATGGAAATTGAAGATTATGAAGATACTTGTTGTTTTGTCTTGGATTATAACTGCTTTTGCTGCTTCGAGGGAAATTTGGAGTGGCACTTAATAGCAATTTGTAATGGCTACTGTTATGTCTCTTTAACTTTGGTTGTAATGTTGGTTTTGATTTTGTGTAGAAGCAATTGTCATGTAGAAAACCTTTGTGGCATTTTATTCAAGAACCAATGTTGGGCCACTTATTGTAGTTTAGGAATATATGTAGAGGTGTGCTGACTTATGATGTACATTTTTACATTAATGAAATGACTAGATTAAATTGGATTTATCCTCAGCTTTGACAAAATATATGAAAACCATTGCAACTACACGAAGTAAATGCAACAACTTGTGCAATTTAGTCATTGAAGTTGTACAAATTTTAATCCCAAATCTTGAGGAGATAAAGTTTCTGGGATTAATACTTACCAGTAAAAATTTCAAATTCATCTCCAACTCTTAAGTTAGTTTCGTTTCGAACCCATTTCTAAAAGTTTGAATTTTGGACTGATTTAAAACTTTGCTGATACGGTGTCTATTCTAAGAAGTAAATGACGGAGTCTTGAGGTGAAATTTGTAGGGAGGTTAGGAAAACATACTAGTGAGTTCCAAAAAGAAATTTGGGCTCAAAATCACATTTTCAACCCTTGGAATGCATGAATTAGCAAAGCTGTCCAGAATTTCTGACAAATCTGTCCCTTCTTGGTTTTGCATGAAAACAACCATAACAAAACCTTGAAAAAAATACCAAAAGCCTCAAGATTTTATTTTTGACTTGTTAGGAAGCTTCTGGAATTTTTGTGGATTTTATTTCCAAAATTTTGGGTTCAAACTACAAGCAATTTTCAAAGGGTCTAGTCATATAGCGAAAACACGACATTTTCTGCTAATCCATTTTTCGTGAGTTTAAAATAAATAGTTAGTTGGGCATTTCCATAATTTTCGAAACTTTTCAGATCAACAAAATCATAAAATCAAGAATCTTCCAAAATTTTGTTCATTTGGTTCCCCAATGTACCAAAGTTTCCTTAAAACCTCAAACTTGAATTTTCTAGTTTTACGTTTAAACGTGCTTGCGAAATATCCACCATTAGCTGCCATTGTTCGGCGTTGTTTTTTGTCCGTCTGGATCTTCAGCCTTCGACTTTCACCATTTGGAGAACATCACCGTTCTCCTCTCCCCATCACAAGAGCCTCAGGAAAATTAACCTACGGTTTTTTCTTTTTCTTTTTCTTTTTAATAATATAATGTAAAATAAAATAAATGATGAACTAACAATTGATAAGAAACTATAAGGATCAAATTACATCAATTACAATTATAGGGATCAACTTGCATTTGCAAGAGATCAAATATATAATTTAACCAATTTTATTTAATAATATATTTTATATTTTATAATATATATTATTTAGATATTAAATGTCTAGTATAACTTATCCTTCCATTTATTTTAAATAAATATAAGATATTCAAATCTAATATTCACACTTTTTAATACTCAATCAATAATTATATTTTATTTAATATTTGATATTTATTAAATATTAAATATTTATAATATTCACATTTATTATTATCGCTCTTTTGAAGGTGGCAATTTAAGATTAATTGATAAATAGAAAATTGATAACATTAATTATCAATTTAATATTTCTTGAATATCTTAAGACATATATAATATAGCATTCAGTCTTGCATCGCGAAGAGAGGAGAGTTACAGAGATAGAAAAATATTCACTTTATGATTCAGACACTTCTCACATGTACACATCAAAGCAATTAAACATATTACGTTTGGCTTGTTTCTGTGCCTGCAATTGTTAGCTCCTGCCACCGGGACCATGTTGTAATTTTTTTTTTTTTACAGATATCTTTAATTTTGCAAAATTTTTGTTTAGTAAATTACATTAACCATTTTTAAAAAAAAATTGATTAAATTGTACACGGTTTTTTAAAATTATTTTTTGTTAGTCAAAGTAATTTTTTGTTTAATATGAGATTGTGATTTTATTTTGAATATACTAAAGCTAATTTTTTGTCCATTAACTTCATATAAAATTTTAATTTTGTTCTTTATCTTTATTAATTGATACAATTTTTTTTAAATATCGTTTCATATTTGAATTCAAGAGAAATTATTCTAGTCAAAACATAATTAAAACTTAAATAAAGTCAAAACACTTTAAAAATTTATTTTAAATTCTTCATTTGGATATGCAAAACTCAAAAATTAAAAATTTTAAAATAAATTTTGAAATTATATGAAATTTAATTTAATGATCTTTTTAGTTTCATTTAAACTTTTCAACAAATTCAATTGTTTTTTGATAAAAATAATTTTATATCAATTTCATATATATCTTTATATTATTAGTTTTATATATATACACACACACACACACATTTGAATCCATTATAAGATAAAATTAATTTATTTGATGTTTATATCTCATTATATTATATAATAATATCATATATCAATCCTTTATGAAACAATGTAAATCCCACTCTAGAAACTACTGAAGGTTATAAAATTTTAGAAATTAAACTACATATAATTTTTAAAATTCAAAGGTCAAATAACTAAAACAAATATGTTATCAAGAATAAAAGTTCAGAATTAATTCTATTAACATATATACTTGATTAGGTGAGTAGAACATTTTGAAAAGAGAAGAAACTTTCTTAAATTTTTATCTCTTAAACTTTTAATTTTGTGGAAAAACCTCCATATACACGTAAACTCATTTTTATATCAAATTTAATTCACACATAAACAAAAGTTAAATTGTCAAATGTAAGTTCAGCAAATTACTCAAATTTCATAAATCTTTCTATGTCAAATTACTAAAGTAACCTTAGAAGTATGAACTCTGAACCATGAGAATATAATGGCGCTGCATTTCACTAATCCAATTCATAGCCA
Source organism: Senna siamea (assembly GCA_031216115.1). Classification (NCBI taxonomy): domain Eukaryota; kingdom Viridiplantae; phylum Streptophyta; class Magnoliopsida; order Fabales; family Fabaceae; genus Senna; species Senna siamea. The sequence continues at coordinate 29,481,096 of CM062354.1, read as the reverse complement.
ATACTGTAGCCCTTCTATCTCCCCCGTTAGGCCATTACCTTTAGCTACACTAATCCCCAGTAATTTCGGTGACTTATTGAAATTACTCAAATAGTGTCGCATTCTCAACTCTGCTTCACGGTGGTTCGACGATGGTGGTGGCTTGCTACAGCCACGGCAACGGCAACAAGAGTACTTTCCAATGGCAGCGGCGGCTTCGTCCTTCGTTATTGCTGCCTGCGTTTCTCAGCATCTCTATCTCATATATTGCGTCGTGTGTGGAGTGTTTTCAGACTTGCATGGTTAGTTTAGTAATTTGGCATAAAAGAATTTATGAAATTTAGATAATTTAGTTCAAATTGCATTTGATAATTTTGTCCTTCCTGTGAAAATGAATTTATGTGGATTCAAAGTTTTTTACACATGTTTGAAAATTTAAAAAATTATTAGTTAAAGATAAAAAGTTTAGAAAGTTTTTTCACAAATAAACTAAAGTTTAAGGATATTTTTTACATTTTACCCTTAAAAGCATGAGGGAAATTGTTCTCCAAATTCTTTAACAGAAACTTAAATTACACATTTCTCTCATAGTTGAAAATATACGCACAATTCTTTGAACTAAAAAATGAGCAATATAGATTGTATGGTAATATTAATTTCTTTTATTAAAATTTCAACTTAGTCAAAAAGCAATTTTAAAGCTTTTATTTCAAAGCTATTTATTTTAAGTTGAAGATTATGAATTTAATTTATTAAAATTTTAAAAGTGACTATTTTATTTTATTTTGGTCAAATATATATTAGATGGCCTATAAAGTATATGTATACTAATCTTTGGGCTTATTACTTGCATGCGTAGTAACTCTACCATTATACATTGTGATATAAACGTTTACATGTGTGAATTTTTCAAAGGGCTCCTCTGTCAGGAGCTCGAGGCTCTTATTGGAGGAGCCCATGTTTTTAAAGTTCTTTTAAATGCTGCACGAAGTCTCATGAGACTTTGAGACTTCGTGGTTTGGAGGAGGTCAAGCTCTCCAAATCAATCCCCTTTTTCAAAATAAGAACAATATGTTTTTTGGCTTAGACACACACTAAATAGTAAACTTTGGATAAGTGTTAAACATAGCTTTTTAAAAAAGGAAAATATTTTCATGCACTTGAGTACATCAAATCTCATATGTCAACCCACCACTAGAATGATAAACGAGATGAATTCAGCCAAACTTTAATATGATTAAATTTATTTATTTAAAATAAAGAGATTTTGACTACAAGTCTAAACTTTAAAATAAATAAAATATATGATCAAATTCAATTCATTTAATAAAAAGTTGAGCACGAAAAGTTAAAAAAAATGTTATAAATATAACATATATTTTTATACATATATAAATTGAAACTAAATAAAAATATTATCAACTTTTATATAATATATATATGAATAAATTATATAAATTTATATATAATATATTTTTAATTATGCCTGAATTTTTGTATTCATCTAATATTTTTTATAAAAAAAATTATATGATTACAATATATTTAAAATAAAAAATACAATATATATTATATAAAATAATATTTTATTGTTAACCGAGATGTTTGTGAGCTTAACAAATCGAACATCAAATATTTAAGTTCGACTCATTTAACTAAACAAACTTAATATATTGATCAAATTTGTTTATTTATTAAATAAATCAAGTTTGATTTAAATTTTTAACACTACAAAATTAATTTATACCTCTACCCACCACATGTTAATAATTAAAGAAATAAAGTTGATAATAACATAGTTTAAAAAATAATTTAATATTTTTATAATTGTCAATTTTAATTACATGCATATTTTTTTATTATTTTTTACTAAAGGCTTAATAACAAGTCGATATATATATGATTTATATGAAGTTTAAGTATATAAAATCAAAACTCTTCAAGAAAAAAAAAAAAAAAAAGGAAAGAAGAGAGCTGAACAAGTGATGGTATGAGAAAAAGGATGAGAAAGAAGTGGTAATAAAGTAATACATAACTACATAAATACTTTAGAAGAAGTTCAAGTGACAATCACTTATAAATACATAACTAATATATATCCATATATAGAGGACAACATCATCATCAACCTGAACATAAAAACTAGGACTCTCCAAGACCAAGTGCTGCCATAAAATTACAAACTTTATTATTATTTGCTACTATGATTAAAGGCAAGATATATGATTCTGAACTAGTTCATCTTCTTGATCTGATCAAAAACACTGGAGTTTCTGACTTTAGGCACAAGCTTCAATGGCACATTCCTCCTCATGGTCAAAAGAAGCCTCTCTGTCATATCAAGTTCAGAAGCATCCTTGCCATTAGGGAGTGACCAATCAAATGAATGAACCAAAGAAGCCAAAATCAGAGAAATTTGCCTAACTGCTGAAGGCTGACCAAGACACACTCTCCTTCCTGCACTAAAAGGCACATACTCAAACTCTGGTCCTGTGAACTCCAATCCCTTCTCCAAAAACCTTTGTGGCTCGAACCTCAAAGGGTCCTCCCAAGAATTAGGGTCTCGTGCTATAGCCCACACGTTCACAAAGATGGCAGAGTCCTTCGGGATGGTGTAGCCCATGACTTGGCAGGTGTCAAGTGCTTTGTGAGGAAGGAGAAGTGGACCAGGAGGGTGGAGTCTTAGGGTCTCTTTAACACAAGCTTCCAGATAAGGAAGTTGTGTTATGTGAGAGTCTCTAATTATAGTGTCTTTGCCTATTTTAGAATCTAGCTCATTTTGTAGTTTGTGCATTGTGTTTGGGTCTCGGATGAGATCTGACATTACCCAATCTAATGCTGTGCTGCTTGTCTCTGTTCCTGCCATTATTAGCTCCTGCAAATCATATATATCATGTGTGTCATCAAAATGAAGCTTCACAGATTCATAAACATCTAATGTCAAGAGAGCATACACCAAGATGTTGGTTGAGTAAGAAGTCGCCTCGCTCACTCATGTGAGGAGCAAGCAGATTTTGGATTGTCTAAATTTAAAAAATAATATATTTCTCTGATATTAAAGGAAGAGAAAGAAAAATAAAATAAGATAACTGATAAGAATGTATTCTAAATGGATTAGGGATTAAATTATTTTTTTATTTCTCTAATTTTAAAGAAAATGTATGATTTTTTAAATTTAAAATATCAGACCCGAAGCAAGACACAACTTATTGGAAGTGCTTTACCTCAAAGTTTCCTACAAATTCAACGTGACTTGAAGATACCTTAAATTTTAAACAAAAAAAAGGAAGAAAAATATATGAAGAGAGCATACCATGAGGAATTCATTGATCTGACCATCATTCAACCCATCTTCAATCAACAAGTCCAAGAAATCTCTCTTCAATGTCTTACTACCCATAGTCCTCTGTTTTCTCCTCTCTTCAATTATACCCTTCCATGCACCCACCAATCTCCCCACTATCTCCTTCCTCTTCTTCCCCACTCTCTGTATATCCAGCCCTTTCAGAATCGGAAACAGATCACTTATATTCAACACACCTGTTAACTCCCCTGCCTTCCTTAACGAATCTTTTACTACTTTCCCAATCCCCTTCCCTTCAAAATCCAGAAAATCCATTGAAAACAGAGTATTCGTAAGTATGTTCATCACACTCGCATACACGACGCCTCCCATATCCACAATCTCTCCCTCTTTGGAACCCAGAAACGTAATCAATTCCTTCACCTTCTTCTCCCTCACACTCGCCTGAGCCTCCATTGCTTTTATCGACAGCAGCTCTGTTTTGCAGAGTGATCGAATGTACTTCCAACTCTCACCACAATCAACGGAGAAACCCACGGAGAAAGGGTAGAAGACTGGGGTCGCCTGAATAACATGCCTGCCGCAGAGGGATCGATCGTGGGTTTTGAGAATTTCTCTAGCGGCGGTTGGGGAGGAGGCGACAATGGTGGTTTGAGAGCCGAGTTTGAGAGAGAAGAGATCGCCGTAGGATTTGGAGAGGTCAGCGAAAACGGCGTAAGGAGGTTGGGTTCCGTCGCCTATTTGGAAGATGTTTCCGATAACAGGCCATGCAAATGGACCTGGTGGAAGATGGGGTTTCTTAAAGAAACTACGCTTGAGGAAGAAGAAGAAGAAGAAGAAGAGATGTATGAGAAAAATTATGAGGAAGAAGAGGTAGTTATGTTCAAAGGCCATCGCCATTAGGTTCATGATGAAGATCTTCTGCTGCTAGTTTCATGAAGGCCAGAAGCTTAAATAGGCGAGCTTGCATGGGTGTGTTTCTGTTCATGTGCACAGATCATTCCTCCTAATATCATTTATGATTTATGTAAGAGGAAATTGTAATTACCTTCTCTTTTAAATTACACTTATTATCTTTTTAGTTTAAAAAATCATATTTACTTCCTCTCAATTTATTTTCTGTTAGTAAAGATGACATTATGGGGAATAAAATTGTATTTATTTTTAATATAACTATAAATACAATTAATTTTATACTAAACTTTTTAGTATGAAATTTTTAATATAACAATATAAACAGTTAAATAATTTTATTATGTATAAAATTTTAATTTGCACAGATCATTCCTCCAAATATCATTTATGATTTATGTAAGAGGAAATTGTAATTACCTTCTCTTTTAAATTACACTTATTATCTTTTTAGTTTAAAAAATCATATTTACTTCCTCTCAATTTATTTTCTGTTCGTAAAGATGACATTATATGGGGAATAAAATTGTATTTATTTTTAATATAACTATAAATATAATTAATTTTATACTAAACTTTTTACTATGAAAATTTTAATATAACAATATAAACAGTTAAATAATTTTATTGTGTATAAAATTTTAATTTTATTAACAAAAAAAATTAAAATTAAAGTTTTGCGTAATATTGCATCAAACTTTAAAAGTATTTAGTATAATTTTTAAAATTAAAAAAGTGATAAATATAATTTTATCAAACTACAAGGAAGGTTAGTGTAATTCATTTTTTGTATAAAAATAAATAAATAATATTTAGTGTTTGGAAAGGGTTTTGCTTCAAATTGCGATCTTACTAAGAAATCATATGAATTAGTACTATATACATATACATACATATATATATATATACCGATATTATCCACCCCTTATCAAGTGATTCAACTTGCATATTTGTTGGTGTGGTTGTGGCTTTACTGTGACGCCCTTCTTGTTACATTCATTTCATTACATGAGCAATAAAGTATAAATTATTTTTTTTTATAAACTTAATTTTAAATATAAAAAATTATTAATTTTTTTATTTTGTCATAACTTGCTCTTCAACAATTCTCCTTTCTTTATCACATGTTATTGAAAAACTAAAAGAATTAAGAGTTGTTTGATTATCTGTTTTTATTTTTCTATTTTTTAAAGCTGTTTAAAAAATTACTTTTAATATTTAAATTTATATTACTGTTTATGTCTTTATGTACATATTGTTAATGAAAATACTTATTTTTTCTTTTTTAAAAAAACAATTCAAAAATATCTTTTAATGATTCATTTTTTCAAAAAAAAATATATTTTATTTTTTAATATTTTTATATCTTTTTATATTAAAAAAATAAAATATTATATATATCTATTTTTTAAAAAAACAATTCAAAAATATAAAAAATTTTATATCTATATAAAATATATATTATTTTTTTTAATATATATATATATATATTCTCCTAATACTTGATTATAAAATTTTTTGGTGAAATCTTCTTCAACCATATAATCAGCTATATACGTTGAAAAGATGTTAGCACACTAATTGATTCAACACTCAGTTGGACAGCATTAATAACCCTCGTCATTTAATTTTTTTGATGCATTTAGTTTAGTATTATATAAATTAATCTCTACTTTAAAAAAAATAATTAATTCTTAACGATGTAATAAATTTAAATTTTTATTAAGAGATGTGTTTATATTTAATATCTATAATATCTTAAATAAAATTATTTTTAATAAAAAAATATTTATAAAATATAAAAAATAAAAATTAATGGGTGAAGATTGTATTTTATATATATTATATTATTAAAGTGAATCGTAAATAGGAAATCGTGTATCACGAAATGGAAAAGGAAAATAAGGAGCAGTGAGTAGTGAGTAGTGATCATGTGAAACAAGAGAGCACAAAAGTGAAATTTTAGTGAAGAAAATAAGGAGCAGTTAGTAGTGAGTAGTGATTCATACAAATTAATCAGTGAAGATTGTATTTTATATATATAAAAAATTTTAGTGCTTTAGGAATCAATAGCCACACGTGTTGTGCGTTTCACGTAAGATACCAACCGCCAGGGTAAAACTGGAATTTTATTTTATTTTTTGGTATCATCAAAATAAAGCATTTAAACAAAAAATAGATGTTAGTAAACTTTTCCTAAAAGCTTTGTTTTTGTTATTATGATTTAAGGGCACTATAAATCTCAACTAATTTATCTTTTTTATTTCTTTTCAAAAACTTAGGGTATTTATAACTCTTATTGAGTTGATAATAAAATTTTTTTAAATTTTATTTTTTGATATTTGAAATTGTATCTTTTTTTATAAAAATAACGTCATTTTTATTCCAATCAATAACTTATAATTAATAATCTATTTTTTCGATTTAGTTAAACAAATTAACTGAAGTTTATAACTTTAGAAGCATCCTTACCAATAGAGATTAGGGAGGGATCAATCTAGATAATGAATAGAGAAATTATTAATTTTCACAAATTAATTAGATTGTGGAGTCCTTTGGGATGGTACGTGTCTAGTCCCTTGTGAGGAAGAAGCAGAGGTGGAGGGTCAAGTCTTGAGAGTGTCTTTGACTTAATTTGACACGAGCTTCTAGATAAAACAATAAGGGTTATGTGGAAAGATTATCAGAAATTATTTTGCGTGGGCGCATTATTTTATTGATATATATTAGAAGAATGTTCAAATATACTAATTAAATGATAAAATATGTAAATCATTTGTGTTGAAAAACCATAGTCTAATATTAGCAAGACACAATTAAATAAGCATTTTTTTATCTATTTAATTTATTCAATATTCTAATATATATATATATATATATATATAAACTTTCCAACAAAAAGACAACCAAACTGAATATATATGAATTAAAATAGTTAAATTATTCTTGTAATCTCAATATACTTTCACTCAATTTTTAATTAAATTTTTTAACTTAAAAATTTGTAATTGAATTCTTATAATTTGACAAAATTTTAAATTAATCACTGTTATTAAATTTTTTTTAAAATCACATTAAATTTTGTTAATGTTTCTATTGTGCAGTGTATAAATATATGTGATTTATGTCAATAAAAAATAAATAATGATGTAAAAATAATTTTTATATATGAAATAAAATAAAATAAAATTTATGTTAGGTAATATAAATAAATTTATTTAAATTAAATAAATCTATAATATTAAGATAGTACATAATTAATATATTATCAAAATTTAATAAAATATTGATAAAATTTTAAGTTTAAGGACTCAATTAAAAATTTGTTAAATTATAAATATTTAATTATAATTTTTTAAATTATAAAGACCTAATTAAAAATTAAATAAAATTACAAGGACTACAAGTATAATTCAACCAACTAAAATACACCAAGTTATATTTTTCATCTATGTGTTTTAAAAAGTTATAATTCATTCCTTTGAAAGATAAGGAATTCTATAATTTTACTTATTTTGATCCAAATATTTTTATATTTATTATTATAATTAAATATGTATTTTTTAATATAAAAAATAAGTTTTTAAAAATTAAAATAAAATAACTTTCTAATTTTTAATTAAAAATGAAAAATAATGAAACAATATTTTAAAAAAAATATATTTTTGTAATAAATTTTACTTTTTTAAAATCTAGTAATGTCATTAAGGGATTTCTTAGTCAAATTAGGTAAAATTATGAGTTTTTTTAATTCTTTTATAAAAGAAGGGAATATCAATTTTTAAAATAAAAAAATACATATAATTTTGATATATTTCAAGGAAAAGAACAACTTATTCTATTTTATACTTTTTAGTTGGTCGATATATGTAGTATGGCTTGGTATTCTTGCTCTTACTCTATCTTTATATGAAAGATGTGACAAGTTAACATAAAGAATATCATACTAAATGTAGATAACTTGCTATCTTAATTATATCATTATATATCGGATCATAACAATATATATATATATATATATAAAGTATTAAGATATATAACATAACATAATCAATATCTCTCAAGTCAATAATATTTTATATAATATTAAATCTTTTAAATTAAAAAAATGATACATTTCTGGAAAGTACAAAAAACATGAAAAAAAGATTTAGACTTATAAAACTTACTCTGAATAAATTAAAGGTCAAATATATCTTTATCTATCCTTATTGATATATATTATTTCTTAAATTTAGACTACATGAACTTTCCATATATATCATATATAATAGGGAGCACACAGAACATGAACCTGAAAACCACAGATGTCATGCATCTAATTCATGATTTCAGTTTGGTCAAAGAAAGTGGAGTTTCTAAATTTAGGAACAAGCTGCAAGGGCACTTTCCTCCTCATAGTCAGAAGAAGCCTTTCAGTCATATCGAGTTCAGAAGCATCCTTTCCATTAGGAAGAGACCATTTAAAATAATGAACCAAACTAGCCAAGATCAGAGAAATTTGCCTAACTGCTGAAGCAACACCAAGACACACTCTCCTTCCTGCACTAAAAGGCAAATACTCAAACTCTGACCCTAGAAACTCCAACTCCTTCTCCAAAAACCTTTCTGGCTCGAACCTCAAAGGGTCGTCCCAATACTTAGGGTCTCGTGCTATAGCCCACATGTTCACAAAGATGGCTGAGTCCTTTGGGATGGTGTAGCCCATGACTTGGCAGGTGTCAAGTGCCTTGTGAGGAAGGAGAAGTGGACCTGGAGGATGAAGTCTTAGGGTTTCTTTAACACAGGCTTCCAGATAAGGAAGATGAAGCATGTGGGAGTCTTTGATTAAAGTGTGTTTCTCTATTTTGGTTTCAAGCTCGTTCTCTAGTTTGTGTATTACGTTTGGGTTTTTGATCATAGCTGACATTCCCCATTCTAATGCTGATATGCTTGTCTCTGTGCCTGCCATTATTAGCTCCTGCCAATGTAACAACGTTAGGTTCAAAAACCAAAACATCATCTCCTCTAAAGTGTGTATGCTTGTAAAATGCCATGAAATGCACTAAAATGCATTATTTTATATATTAACCTTTTACTGATTTAATTTATAAGTAAGAATAAAAATAAATTATTATTTTACACATTAATTCACTGATGAATTAATGTATATTTCAATACATTTCATACACTTTACAGAATACGCATTTAAATTATTCAATTCTAAAATTTATGTGACTAGTTATGCTTATTAATATCAATTTGGAAAAGTAAAAAAAAAAATACTATAATTATTATCTTTTTTAACATTTTTTTAGATGTTAAGCAAGTATTCATTTAAAGTTAAGAAATTTTAAATAATTGAATCTAAAAGAATTGATTAAGTTATAGCATCAAATTTACATTTACAAATTTAATTAGTACATTTCGAAGTTCAATGTTAGAACTAGAGCATATATAGTACTAAAATAATACAAGATAAATTTAAAAATAAATTTGATACTACTCTAATTTACGTGTAAAACGTTCAAAATCATATATAACTTGATATTTAAAAAGAATTAAACAATACTAAGAGTAATAAAACGAGTAAAAAATTATAAGCTATTTGATTCTATAAAGGCTGAACAAAAAATTCAAATACTACTTGAGAAGAGAAGTCAATTATAAAAGAGAATCTCAAACCATAGACAGAAGAGCATCTTTTGCGTGGGCTCATGAACGAAACATATAGCTTTTGATTTAATACAGGGAGGATCATAATTATGTATACTGACCTAAAATTGTTTATATTTATTATAAATTATATACGGATCAAAATAAACTTTTTTATAAAATGAATTAATTATTAAAAAAAGAATTATATAAACTACACAAATTTTTAATTATAAAATATAATAATAAAAATATAAAAATTATTAATTTTTTTCATGCACAGAAACAGCCAGAGATTAGTTTACCGCTTACCATCATGAATTGGTTGATTTGACCATCATTCAACCCATTTTCAATCACCAAATCCAAGAAATCTCTCTTCAATATTGCCTTACTCTCAATCCTCTGTTTTCTCCTTTCTTCAAGTACACCCTTCCATGCACTCACTATCTTCTCCACAGTTTCCTTCCTCTTCTTCCCCACTCTCTGTATATCCAATCCTTTCAGAATCGGAAACAGATCACTTACATTCACCACACCTATTAGCTCTCCCACCTTCGTCATCCCATCTCTAACTACTTCCCCTATTCCCTTCCCTTCGAAATCCAGAAAATCCACAGAAAACAGGGTATTCGTTAGAATATTCAACACACACACATACATCACACTCCCTACGTCCACAATCTCTCCTTCCTTCGACCTCACAAACTTAATCATTTCCTTCACCTTCTTCTCTCTCAGGCTCGCCTGACCCTCTACCGCTTTCGTCGACAGCAGTTCTGTTTTGCACAGTGATCGAATGTACTTCCAATTGTCGCCGCACTCGACGGAGAAACCCACGGAGAAAGGGTAGAGGATTGGAGTCGCCTGAGTCACGTGCCTGCCGGACAGAGATCGATCGTGAGTTTTAAGGACTTCTCTAGCGGCGGTGGGGGATGATGCGACGATGGTGATTTGGGAGCCGAGTTTGAGAGAGAAGAGGGGGCCGTAGGTCTTGGAGAAGTCGGCAAAAACGACGTAGGGAAGTCGTGTTCCGTCGCCCATCTGGAAGATGTTTCCGATGAGAGGCCATGGAAATGGACCTGGTGGAAGATGTAGTTTGTCAGAGAGACTGCGCTTGAGGAAGAAGAAGAAGAAAGGTATGAGAAAAATGGCGAGGAAGAAGAAGTAATTATCCTGAAGGACTTTTGTTGTCGTTGGTGTCATGATTGTGGCAAGTGAATTATGAAGCTATTTTGTCACTGGTTTTGTGAAGCCAAGAAGCTCATATATATAGGCAAGGTTGCATGTGTGTACAATCACAATTTGTATAAATAAATAATTATTTGGTAGGGAAAAAGATGAGTACAATAACAAAGTTGTCAAATAATTAGACACAGAACTAACGTTTAAATTCTCTTGGTGTGCAACAATTTTTTAAATAAAATTATTTCAATAAAAGAATATATATGAAAAAAAAAGTAATAAGTTGTCAAGTTTTGATCTTCTGAAAAAAATCATATTAATGAATTGCATTAACTGCATTAATTAAGTAAATTAATATTAAGTTCATTTATTTGAACAGAAATTAAAATACTCTCAGAAGATTAAATTTTTAATTTATCTATCTCTTATTTTATCAATTTTTTTATTTTAGAAAGTGTTTTCTTATTATGTCATTTATGAATCGATCATATATTAAAATTAAATCGATAAAATTAAAAACAATATGATTTAAAAAAATAATTTAATTTTTTTAATGATCAATTGTAACTGTAGGCATATTTTTTTTTACTGAACTTCTAACATATGGCGAGTGATATATGATTTATATGAATTCAACTTCATAAAATTAACACTGATCTTCTTTAATTAATTAATTTTGGCGTTAGAATTTGACTTGTTCCAAATTAATTTATCTGTGAACAAGTGGAGACGCAACAGAGGCAGACGAGCTTTAATCATTTAACTTTCCAATAATCAACTGGCCCTGTATATCTCTTTCAATCTCTTTCATTCATATATGCTTTTTCTGAGTTTGAGAGAATAATGAAGAATGTGAATATATAGAAACACCCTTCACTATTCGTCTCTTTTCTCAATTGGGAACGTCCCCAAAATAATGCATATCGATCGGCTTGTTCATGCCCTAATTTAGAATATGGTAGTTGTAAAATAATTATTGCATGAGAATGAATCAATTAATGAACCCATTATAATCTTCCTAATATTAGGAGGGACAATGAAATCAAAGAGAGGGTAATTGCAATTTTCTTTAAAAGAATTTCGTAAATATAATTACATAACATCAAAAAAGGAAAACTTGTACACTTAACGTGTCTAACCTTTTTAGTGGTTAAACTTGATTAGCTTTTTCTTTCTTCTTACAAATAATGATATAGATGGCAAATGGTGATTGGATGTATGATATTCAAAGTAGATAAGTTTTCAAAGTAGACAAATAATTACACTTGTTAATATTCTAAATAAACGTAGAAATTTGAATGTAGGCAAGTTTTTAAGATTAACACACGAAGCTGCATTTGAAATAATAAGATATTGTCATCAATTTACAAATTGGATTTCGCTTTACATGAGTCATACTCTCGATTGAGTTTTTTTTTTTCAAAATTACTAACATCTAAAAATTTTTTAAACTTTTGATTAATTTATTTTGAGTTAACTAAAATTTTATAATGAAATAAAACTTTTTTCTAAAAAAAAAATTTTATGTACAAAACTTAAATCTAATCCTTTATTAAATATAATAAAGTATCTATCATTTTAACCAATTACTTATCCGTCATTTGAGTATGTTATTTCTTAATTTGCTATCTTATTTAGCTTTTCCATAAACTTCTATATGACATGTAGTTATTGAGAAAGAGTAATTTATTATTTTAACAGTGAACCTAACTTAGTGAAAAGGCATAATTCTTAAATTGGATAATAATTGATATATCGAGACTCTTCTCATCAATTGATGACATATGTAGTCTTCTACAATAATTAAATATTTTCTTTGTTTTAAGTTTTGTTTTAATTTTAAAATTTTCAAAATGAATTATCCAAACAAAAATTTCTATTTTTTTTGTTTATTTTTTCAAATAAATGCTAAAAATATATTTATTTATTATAAATTTTTGCTAGTATTTGAAACTTCTAATAAGGTCTGGATATATACTCTCTACCCTTATATTGTCCAATTGTAATTGTCATTGAATTTGTTAAGTCACATATTAAACACTTATGTTAATAAAATTAATAAAAACAATCATATATATAAATTTTATTTAATTTAATAACAAATTAAATTAAATTAACTTTTTATGAATCGTTCAAATTTTGATTACATTTTTTAGAACAATATTTTATCATATCACAAAAATTTATGTCATATATAATCCATTAGACACTCTGCTAAGCAAATACATGTGTTGACACTTAATGACACCCATGCCATAATCTTCAACCTGCTAGTTATGTTATGGGACCAGTGTGGCTTGTGGTTTTAAGATTTGAGTTGTAATTACTTGCTTTTCTTTCTTCGTACTTTAATAAGTTGTTATTTATTAAATTATAAATAAAACGTTACAATCAAAATCTCTAGATTTGTCAAATTTCGACATTGAAATGTTCAATCTCTTTTAAAAAATAAAATAAAATGATTACCCAAAAACAAAAATTTTGGGTTTGGAATTATCGTACTTAATATTTAGTTGATAGACATACACAAGGTACTATGAAATAAGAACAATTATATATATGAGACAGTAATTATTTGGCTTAAATTATTCTTTTTGTCTCTATAATTTTACTTAATTAATTTAGTTATTTTGACATCATTATTTATTTAGGCTTCCCTTTGTTGACATAAATAATTTATACTTAGAGTCCTAAGATCTTAGATGTTGATAACATTAATAAAATTTAGTATAATTTTAATAAAAATTTAACATTAGAGATTTATTTAAAATTTTGTTAAACTATAAGAATTCAATTATACATTCACATAATTAAAAATTGAATAAAATTATAGAGACCATAAGAATAATTTAACATATTATTTATCTGCAGACCAAAAGTAGTAATTATTTATTTTGTTTGGCCGTCCAATTAATTAAAATAAATCCTGGAGAAGAAAGTAGAAATCATATAAATTAAAATAAAATAATAAATAAAGGGACACGAAGAACTTGACACTAGAAAGCCTTGATACATGTTGAAATTAAAATATTATGATTTTCATATAAAGAACCAATCATATGTTTGTGTTACACATATAAAAACATATCGTTTAAATTATCTTAATAAAAAGCCTTGATTCAAAGAAAACTTTTCGCTTTTCAAAATTTAAGAACTTGGGGCATTAATTCACGTTAATTCCATTAATCAAAATTATAGCATTTAGATTCAGACTGGTCATTAATCTTGTGAATAATTCAAGTCATCAGGTCGTTGAGGCACTAAATTATTAAAAAATCAGTTAAATTTGTAAATAAATAAATAATAAAATTATTTTTTATTATTTTAAAATTACATGAATCATTAAATAAAAATATCAAATTACAAATTTAGTACACTCTAAGTTATAATAATACAATTCAAAATAAATTTAAAGTTAATTTTAATTTTATTTATTATCACTTTTTATTATTTAAAAGTAAACATTGAATACATAAATAAGTATCAAATAAGTGTTAGAGTTACTACAAATTATAATATTTAGCTATTTTTTATTTACAAAAGCAATAAATTACAAAATTAGAAAAAATAATAAAAATTAATCACTATAAATAATGAATTTGTTTTATAATTATTCAATTCATGTTAAAAATAAGTTATAAATTTAACTTTATATAAAAATAATATCATAATTTACTAAAATGAAAAAATATATCGGGTCAACTCGATTTGAGTTTCTACCAAGTCACCAAGTTAATTAAAAAACTTGCAAGTTAATTTGGGTTATAACTAGTCGATTGTAAAATAGTATCAATAGTTAACTTGAATCAATTTAATGAACAATTCATCGAATCACCAATCCAATTAGCCAGGTTGGTCTAGGTCCTAATGCTATGAGCAAAATTCTTTTACACAAATGGTATATAAATTAATATTATAATTAGTCATTAATTTTTAAAATTATATATTATAAAATATAAAATAAAATATGTGTGATGTAAGAAGAAAATAGGGAAGAAATCAAAATAATAAAAAATTAAGTTGAATAATTTTCATTATTTAAGTTAATATTATTTTAAAATATAATATTTTGTTGTTAATATTATATTTTAAAAATTAAAAAAATTTAATATACACTTATGTGCCTCTCTAATATACATGATTCTCGTGGGCAACTCATCAATCCGCCGCATGCATAACTTATTTTGTCAATTTTTAAAAGGAAAAAATACTTATTTAATTTATAAACATGTTTGACTTGGTATCTTTTTACCAAGTAAATTACTTGTTAATCGTTGTTGCTTAATTAGGCAGACTTACACTAAAATAAAACATTTAACGGCTTTTACGGGTATTTCTTTATTAAATACAAATAAATATGGACATTTTGTAATCAAGGACTATTGGTGCATAATTAGAGCGAGAGAGGCCGGCACAAATGGCAGATTAACACTAATTAAAAAAACAATTCACGAAATGAATAAGGAATCTTAGCTCTCCAATAGACGTCCCAACCATTTTAATACTTAATAATTATGAATTAATTAATTAATTAATTAATGTGAGAATGAGTGAGGGTAACACACTAAGATCCACTAGCATCTTCCCTCAACATCTGACAATTGGGATCTTTAGAGTCAACTTCAATTTCAAGGACGGATCACATTTGTTTTATGCACTTCCCATTTTTTATTTGAACGTGATTTTGTTTTTTATTATTTAAAATATTATCATACCCTAAACGTACTTTTAATAAAGATTTGAACTTTAATTAGATAGTTTCTTTCCTTATACGTAAATCTCATTGATGAAGACTGGATTAATAAAATAAAAGCCACGGGTAAGTAGATTGGAAAAGATGAAAATGATGGGGGGTTTTAAATACATTTACATGAGAAACCTATTGACAACTTGCGATGTGCATGACATCAGAAAAGCGTGTTATGGTGTTATACTTGTCCTCATCTCAAAAACTTAATTTATCAGATTGCTAACTTCATTCTATGTTGAAAGAGCAATTTGGTTAAAATTAAAGCCAAGCATTAGAAAACACGAAAGCAAATGTTGATGACTCATAATTAAAAACCTAGTGCGAAACATAGTGATCACATACATATATAGCTGAATGAAACCTAAACGATAAAGACAATGGCAAGAATTATAAGTTTTTTAATCTTAAAAAAATATTATAATTTTTTTCAAAACATATTAAAAGACACTGTTAAATGATTCCATTTGGATAATTTAAAAATATTATTAAATTAATCTGTTTACATCAATTTTATATAATAATATTTAATCTTATATATCAACTAAAAAATAATTCTTTTAATATATAAAATTTTATTCATTAATAACATAAAATTATAATTATTCTCAGCTAATTCAGTAACAAATGATGAGAAACAAGATATATAACAATTATATTATTATTTCAGATCTAGTCCAAAAATTATAAGATTAACTTAATCTTTCAAAATCAAATTTTTAAAAAAATTATAACATAAACTAAATAATTAAAAAATAGAAAAATTTAGTTGCTCAATAATACATATTTTACGAGGGAAGGTAATTCTTTTAATAAATAGCATTTGTATATATTATAATAATATTATATATATGCGACTTAGTTTGCTTTTGCAACACACAATAGATTGAAAACCAAATCAAATCACCTACAAATCGTTTATATCAAATCAATTAAAACTGAACATCGATATTCAACCCCAAAAAATACTGAAAATTGAGAACTTTCCTTTGATTTTTATTCAGTTTGATTTTCAATTTAAAAAAAAAACAGTTTTAATAGATTTTAAATATCCCTTTTTCAAACTTTCAAATCAACCCGTAACCAAAAAATATTTTATTATTAATCACGTTTTTATTTTTGGTGAAATACAATTAACAAAGTTATTTTTTTCAATCAAAATATAATTAACAACGTTGAATATATGTTTCACACCGAGAAGATGTAGTTAGTCTCTTTATGACTTCAATCTGAGAGTAAACACACATGAAAGCAATGTCAAATAGAAAGAAGCTACTTGAACTGCCCAAATTGGACCATTACAATTACTCCCTTCAAACCAAAATACAATAAATAAATGACTTAAAAAAATCTGTCCAATTTATCTTCTCAATTATGTGTAACACATAACTTTTTGTTAATATTTTGATCAACCTGTATTTTATAATTGTTCAATATTTATTATTTAACTTTAAAATTAAAAAAATTATAATTTTTTAGTTTTATACAATATATCTTCTTAATTTTATGAATAAATTATTATTTTAATCTGTGAAAGGTGTAACATATCTCAATTTAATTCTTGAATCATAAAAATATTTAATTTAGTTTTTAAAAAATATATTATGTCTCAATTTAATTTTTATATATAAGTATCGTACGTCATTTTATGTTTTAATTTAAAATTTTAAAGATTAGATTGAGATATAAAATATTTTTTAAAGATTAAATTAAATATTTTTATAATATAGAGATTAAATTAAAATAAATTATATCTTTTAAAAATTAAAATTAAAATTTAACTTAATTTTATTGATGTGAACAAATATTTTGATTAAAATATTAACGGACAAAGTATGCTATACAAAATTAAGTATTTAAATTTTTTTTTTAATTTTTAAAATTAAATAAAGTAAAATTATTACACGTCCCTATATAATATATAATATGCCCCACGTTACGTTAGACTCTTTCACCCAAGTATACAAATATGGAAATCAAATTCTACATGTTTCCTCCATATGTCAAAATTTTTTAGATTACAAAAACCTTAAAAAAAAATTAAAAGTGAGAAATTCTAACCTCCTTAAAAGTCAAGCTTTATCGGTGTTTTAAAAATCAAATTAGCTATTAAATCAATTAAGTTATTAATTTATAATTCAATGATTTAACTATGATCAAGTTATAATTAAATTAATATTAATACTATATATTAATTTTTTTTATAATTAAATATCATAATAATTATTTTATATAATTTTATTACATAAAAATAAAATATATCCTATGTTTTTAAATAAATCAATAAATTACTTATCAAATTTTTTAAAAAATTTAAAAATATGTTATAATGTACAACTTATTATTATTTTTAATAATTTTTTATTTTTTCTTCATTTTTCTTATTTCTTTTCTATTCTAAATTTTTTTTATTATAAATATTTAAAAAATTCATGAAAAATACTAATTTTGTTCAAACTAGTTGAATCATTCAACAGGATGGTTTTGACCGATTCATTTGATTTTTTTCATCGTTGACTAACTTTTTATAAGATCAATTTTAAAAATTAATTGAATTAAAGCTATAACAAATTTACTGATTTTCAACCAAAATGGTTCGATTTCTTAAAACAACGGGCTTCACTCTATAATCTATATTCCTTGAGTAGGGCTGTGTTTAATTTTTCTGATTTTAGTAATTTTTTTATGTACCTGAGTTCTAACTATATGTTAGTTTGACATCTAATGTGTCAATTAAGTGAATAGAGAAAGTTAAAAGTTTAGGATATATATAGATAATACAAATTAAAAATCAGAAGACTAATTTTACACGATATATATTTAAAAAATCACATCGAATAATAAATTTAAATAATAATTTAAGCAAACTAATACGCACAATTTATTTTACATGACAAACGGAGCCTCCAACCCAAAAGGAAAAGGTTTTCTTTGACGTCATTATATATTAGAAATAGTAATAACATCATTAGATAGATAGACATATATACTAATGTATGCTTTGACCAAAATTCAATACTACGTCTTTCCGTTGAAATTGAAAGGATTATTAATTTGAGTTTCGTATTAGTAGATTATTTCCAATTTGATGTATATAATAATAAAAATTACTTTAGTTATATAAATTTTTTAAAGAATTAAATAATAAAATATTCAACCTCGTGAGAGAAGTTTACTCTATGATGTAGTATCTTATTTTAGTTATTTGAAAAAGTAGGAAGAAATGGATTAAAATGCAATTTTTAAATGGTTAGGTGTTGGGTCTAGATAATTAGTAATAAGCTCGATCTGCATTATTATGACTTGAAAAATTCGGACTAATCTCTTGCGAAAGAGAATATTAAGTTTAATAAAAATGATTAATTTATTATACTCAATAATGTCTTTAACACAACCGCCTCTAATAAAAGAAAAAGAGCCAATCCTATGCCTAGAGATCACAAAGTTCACAACACTGCTACTTACAACTATCTTCCAACACAAAACCTCAGTTAATGAAAACTAATCAAAGCCTAAAAAGCTTATAAAACTGAAAGTAAAATTTTTATTTTTATATTTTTATTTAGATTTAAATTGAACATTTTATTTTACATTTCATAATTATTCTTAATAATCCAAATACAAATTTTAAAAGTTATAATTATTAGATTTATTAGATTTAAATTTGAATTAATTAATAAAATTTTACTTCCTTTTCTTTCTTTTTTATTGTCCTTTAATTCAAACATATCTTAAAATAAAAATAACTCCAAACTTTTACAAGGTCAACATACTCTTTTATATAAATTTTAATAAAAAGCTTATGTAGTAGAAATAAAAAAATAAAAAAGTTTGGTCTCTTATTTTAAAATAAGGAAAATATATTTTTAGTTCTCTCATATATTTTAAAAAATTGGTCTTTTATTTTAAAATAAAAAATAGAAAAGGTTAACATATTTTTTTTTAATTTTTAAAATATAATATAAAATGATAATAATGATTATTAGTATATTTTAAAATAATAAATTAAATAACAAAGAATTGTCTCCTTTTTTTTTATTTGGTCTCTACTTTTTAGTTTATTTCTAAATTATACCATATCTATCATACTTTCTTATTTTCGTTATGATGTGGCATTAAAAAAAAAATCATATAGTAGTCAAATCTGTTGAAGTAAAAATGACTATTATATTTTCTAAAGTTTTATTAGATATTTTAGTAAAAATATTTTGACAATGTCAACCATTTGTATTTTATTATTTAAAGTTAAATATTTGATCAACAAAATGTTTGTTTTAAGAAACTTGGGTTTTAATTTAACAATGAATTTGCACATTTTTTACATGTGATTAAAATTGGACTTGCAAAAATTCACCAAACAGACTTGAAATATTTTGTATTTGAAAATAAGTTTATTATGATTTGGTTTTATTTAAAAAGTTCTCCCATTTTATCTAATTTATTCCATAGAAATCAATAAACCCAATTGCAGAATGTAACGAAGACCATAAATCAAATGGGTCGTCACAATTATAGGATCCAAATTCAGTTAAGCCCAAATCAGAACAGTCCTTCCCATCAAGCCCAAATAGAAAAGTCTGGACAAAAATAAAATGCAAAAAGAAAAGCATAATAGAAAATCAATAAAGTGACTCATTTTCTTTCTCTCAAAACCATCAAAGTTTATCGAAGCTGTCAAGATACAAATTAAAGTTTGGAGTGTTTGAAAAATTTGCATTTAATTTGCAAGATGAACGTTGGAAGAAAGCTTTGCAACGATTAGCTCACTCTTATATGCCTCCTTGACTGTTGAAGATAAGAGAGGGAGAACGAGTAAGAAGTTTGGTTGAGCTTTTATGTGATTTCTCTCAAACATTTTACTCGACTTTAATGTCCATCAATTCTTCTATGTAAGTTCAAGTGCATAAGATTTAATAAGAGTGTTTTTTTTTCATTTATTTCCTTTCTGAGTGTGAATTAGGAGTTTGTGCAATTACAAGATCTATTTGAAGTTCTAAAAACCAAATGGACTGATCTTAAGTGTTAAGGTTGTAAAGATAAGAGTCTTTTTAATTGTTGTATCAGTTTGGTTGAGTTCTTGTGCGTGAAAACTTGAAAATCTTATAGAAGAAACAACACACTTCTATTCCTCTCTGAGGAATTAATTTCGATCCAATAGCAAAGCTCTTAGTTGTAGATCTAGAGAGGTTCTATACTCTTCTACCGAAGAAGAGAAGAAGCTCTCATAGATTAAGTGAGATGGAAAGCAACTTTTCTCGTAGAAAACTTTCATTTAAAACATTTTTAAATTAGTCCCTTCTGTCAAAATTATTTTTTTAGAATTATATTAAATTTTGTTAATGTTATTAATATAAAGTATTTTAGTACTCTAAATATATATGGTTTATGTTAATAAAGAGTGAAAAAAATGAATAATGATGTAAAAATAACTTAAATATATAATGAAATATAATTTATGTTAAATAATATAAATATATTGACTTTAATTAAATAAATTCATAATATTAAGATGATATATAATTATAATATCATCAAAATTTAATAAAATATTAATAAAATTTTAAGTTTAGAGACTAAATTAAAAAAATTAAAATTATGAGATTTCAATTACAAATTTTTATAACCAAAGGAGTGAATTAAAAATTGAATGAAACTATATAGACTACAAAAATAATTTAACATAAATTTAATTTAAAATAACAATATTATGAGAGATTGCTTCTTGCTTCAATAATCTTCACGAGCTGACATTGAATTGGGATAAAAATACAAATATAAGACTCTTACAATTAATTTTAACTAGAATTTAATGTTTTTAATTATTTTAAACTCTAAAGTTAATGGAATAAGTTTTGTACTTAAACCATAGTTTAGTTCAAAAGAAGTGTAATTTCTGTAAGACCACCACAGTGTATGAACCGACAGGTATGTCAATTTAGTCTTTTGATGATATATCTGACTTATAGAACTAGTCAAAGTCAATATAAGAAATAAACCAGATTGAATCAACACAAATTTAAATTGATTTTAAATTAATTAAATTATATAACATAATAATTACATGATAAAGGTATACATAAAATATTAATTAATTATCAAGTTAATTTTTATTCTATGATATTTTTCTTTGTCTGATTATAATCATGTCACCTGAAATGAAAATATTATATATATATATATATATATATTAAATGAAGGATATATATAGTAATCTCCACACATGCATCTCATGGTGAAAATATGCAATTAAAGATACAGAGCATTCATATATCCCCACAAACCCACAGCACAACATTCCATGCACACTAATATTGTTCATGTACGTCCCCTTCAATCAGGGAATATTCTTTTTTTCATTGGCTTAAACTTCGAAGAATTTGTTGCCTTTGAATTAAAAAAATAAAAAAAGTCCACTTTGTACCTTCTGTTTTTTCATTGCTGCCTCTCTCTCTTCTCTTTCTTAAAAAGCCTAACCCCACATGTATTATTCCCTTGCCTCCTTCACCATCATCAAAAATCAAAAATCAAAATGGAACCTCTTTCTTCTTCATCTTCTTCTTCTCCAGCTTCCATCGCCCATTCACTTTATCTCCTCCTCCTTTACCTTTGAACTAGCTATATATTAATTAATTTACTTCACATATACTTTTCTTCTATTCTATATTTAATTTGAACATTGATATTCATATTCATATTTCTGTGTGTTATGGGGGCTGGTATTTCTGCAAGTACGGATGAAAATATTGATGATGGAGGTTCATCTTCTTCATCATCATCATCATCAAGAAGTAGTCCTAGTCCTGGTCCTGGTCTTGGTGATATTCCAGAAAGTTGTATCTCATGTCTGCTGATGAATTTTGATCCTCCAGATATTTGTAAATTGGCAAGAGTGAACAGAGCCTTTCACAGAGCTTCTTCTGCAGATTTTTTATGGGAATCCAAGTTGCCCTCATCGTACAACTTTCTTGTCCACACAGTTCTTGCTGGAGATGGACGACACAACATCCAATCCATGACTAAGAAGGACATTTATGCCAAATTATGTCAACCCAATCTCATTGATGGCGACACCAAAGTATATATATTCTCTTCTGATACAAACATGACATGTGGATATTTTTATGTTTTTATCCAAGAATTTACTGTGTTTTTTTTTTTTTTGTGATTATAGGAAGTTTGGTTGGATAAATTTAGTGGACAAATTTGTCTGTTCATGTCATCAAAGGCCTTGAAGATTACAGGAATACATGATAGAAGATACTGGAATTATATTGCAACTGTGGAATCCAGGTGAATGATTTAATTGAAAACCTTTAATTTTTCCTTCTTAATTAATTATAAGCTCATTGAATGATAATATATATTGTTTTGAAATCAGAAATATTAGTTGTTTAAATTATATTTCTGATTTTGTTGTGTGTTTGATGTAGTTGTATTTTTAAGAAATTAAATATATTATTTCCTATTTTTCATGTTGGCTGGATAAGTTGTTTTTTAATTTGAACAAATCAAATATATTGTGGAAGAATACATTTAATTACTTTATGGAAACTCTTACGTACAGAATAATTTAAAATATATATATATATAATATAATTATAGTAATTAGATGAACAGATGGAGAAGTTTTAGAAATTAAGAAGAAAGGGGGGAAAATTATTATGTCGTTTTTACCTTAGCAATACCATTATTATATGGTTTATGTTTCCAAATTAAGGAACACTTATGATAAAGATTAAAGCACTATAATTTGAGATGTTAGTTTATAATAGAGTGGATATATATATATATATGATCCCTCATTATTTGAGCAACATTTTTAATTTAATTATTTAATTAGTTCTTTTGTTCATTGATGGAAGCAATGATGTTCCATTTTTTTTTTTTCTTTTAAATCAAAGCTTCTCTATCCAAAACTTCCATTGACTACAAAATAGAAATATTTTTTTAATATTTTTTTTGCGCAGATTATGATGGACGCTTGGAATAATAACATTTGCTGTAACCTAATGTTTAAGATATATAGAAGTTCTTACAAGTAGACATCTTATTTATTTAATTATTTGATTATAAAATGTCCATTGGAAAGTGCCGTTTGCTATAAACTAATACATACATATATATATATATATATATATATATATATATATATTATATGCAACACTTAGAGAAGAAGAAAGGAAAAGAGTACAAGTAATTATTTGCACTTAGAATATTTTGATAACTGAAAAGGACTTCTGTTTCAGGAAAAGTAATCTTTATATTTAATAATTTTAAATATTTCATGTTTTTTTTATCTTTTAAATTATAAAATAGATAGAGATATAAGAGAGTGAAAATTTACAAAAAGTAGTTATAGGTAAGTGAAAAGTTATTTAATTTTTTATTATATTTAAAATTAAATTTTGAAGAAATTAACATATATTTTAATTAATACCTGTAAAACCCACTAATAATATTTTATTTTATTTCAATTAACTATATTTAAATCTGATGAATTTGCTATGTCATACAATATTTGTGGATTGGACAAGTTGAATTCTTTGCAAAAAAGCATCTTTTTCTTAAATATTATTTCTTTTTTTTTTTTCAAAAATTAAAACATGTTCTTTCATAAAGTCATTATATAAATTTGGAGCATGCCTTCATCATTATAAGCATTTTACTTGGTTTAAGAGTTAACCTCTAATTAATGTTTTAATATGCTAGGCTTAAGAATTAAGAAGCTTATTAGTTATTATTATTTCTCTTTTAATTTCTTTTTTGTTGGAATCTATGCAATTTGTTTCTAAAAGGATCAACTTTCTGAATAATAAAAGCCAAAAGGCATTCTCTTTTGTGTGCTTAGCTTGTCCCCATCTCCTTTTGATATTATCTTCTTATAGTCCAAAAGTAGGTTTTTTTCAATTCTTTCATGATTTTTTTTTGAAAAAATTAAAAGTAAATTATTATTTTAATCTTCAAATATATACGTTATTTTAATTTAATTTTTTAAAAAAATTAAAATATTTAATTTTATCTTTTTAAAAAATATTCTTTAAATAATTTAGTCCAAAAATTACTTACATAGATGTCATATTGAGTATATTGGTTGTTGTTTTGTGTTGTTCTAATATTGTTGTTTGGCATGTTGGTGGTTCTAGCTAACGGTAATATTGTTTAGACATCTATATGACTAGCGTAGTGACTAAATTATTTAAAAACTATTTTTTTAGAATGAAATTAATAATTTTAATTTTTTAAAGATTAAATTAAAATAAGATATATGTTTGAATTAGACCAAAATAGTAATTTAATAAAAAATAATAATAATTTTTAATTAAAAAATCTATTGTTTAAAATCTAAGCCAAATGAGTACGGATTTGAATTTTGTCTAATACTTATAAATTATTTAGTAATGAGTCTTATCTAAAATTAAATATTATAAATATAATAGTGGGGACCATCCTTCTCTAAATTTTTTAAATTGTAAATTTTTCAATAACAATATGTAGGTTCATTCAAATTTCTTAAATTTGTAAAACTCTAACTTAAGTGCTTATTTTAATTTCTCTGATATTTTTTTTATAGCAATACCAAAACGTAAATTCAAAATCTATTTACAAATGAGACCTGATCATGAACAAAATTTCAAGACTTTATATTTATGTATATTCAAGTTTTATGATTAGATCATTACAAACTATCTGTCCGTAGCCTTTGCTATTTCTTTCATTTTTTAATTAATTTTAACTCCAATTGAAATTCAATCTTACATTTTTCAATCCTCAAAACCATTCTATTATCACAAAATTAAATCTCATTGATCAATTTCTCTGATTTTTTTAAAATTTTTGCTCAACCTTGCTAATAAACTTATCCCATTTTATTAGAAAGGACAAAAAAAATACTATGAAATTAAAAATGGCTATTATTTTTGAAGGTGCAGGTTCCAAAATATTGCATATATGCAGCAAATGTGGTGGGTAGAAGTAATAGGGGAGATAGAGTTTGAATTTCCAATTGGAATTTATAGCTTATTCTTCAGGCTCCAATTGGGCCGGGCCTCAAAGATATTGGGCCGACGAGTATGCAATGTGGACAAAGTTCATGGCTGGAACATCAATCCCGTTCGATTTCGGCTCTCAACATCGGACGGCCAGAATGCCCTCTCTGAGTGCTACTTGAATGGGCCTGGAGAATGGGTACACTATCATGTTGGAGATTTCGTTGTAGAAGGCCCAAATAGGCCCATAAAGATCAAATTCTCATTGGCCCAAATAGACTGTACTCACACCAAAGGTGGTCTCTGTGTAGATTATGCCTTAATATGCCCAAGAAAAATAAATAATTATAGTTAATTAGGAAGTTGTACAAAAAAATTAGGCTTTTTTTTTCTTTTGTAGGAATTAGGAAATACCATTGGGTGCAATCCCTTCCCTTTTCTTTTTTTAATATGGTTTAAGTGTTTCTTGGGGAGCTTTTATTTTAGTTAATTTTGTATATATCGATCACTTTATTCTAATATCTTTATACAGATTAAAAGGCTACATAATGTTTAATTATTTTTTAAACATGGTCCAAATTTAATATTTTTTTTATATTTAAATTATTCAATCAAACTTAATTTTAAAGCTAATTTGTCATCAAATTTTTAATCAAAGACTAACACATATATAATTTTTACAATTTATCTTTTTCATAATTAGTTTTTTTTTAATATCTTCAAATACTTTATTTTAATTAACAAATTTTAATAATAAAAACATAAATAATTGTATATAAATTTAGTCTAATTTATAATTCTGTTCAATTCAAGCCAATTTAACAAATAAATATGATTATGACAAAAAACATAAATATGATAAAAAATTAAATGAAAAAGTTTTTAGATTATAAAATTAAAATGCTTAAAAATTAAAAATTTTATAGTCTTTCAAAATTTTATCCCTTTTACTATTTTTAATAATTTTAGAGTGATACCAAAATGATATCATACACTTTTTTTTTCTTAGTATAAACTAAAAATATCTAAACTTGTACCCAGAAAAAAATCTAAAAATATCAAATGTATCAATCAAACATAAAAGATAAAACTAAAAATATCAAAAATAATTAATAAAAAATTTGTCTGAAAAAACTTCACCCAAGAGTTCTAACTTCCAAGACAGAAGACCACTCACTGAAATTTCTCCACAATCCTTACCCAACCCAACAACACCCCCACCTCACTGTACAATCCCTATTTCTCTCTCTCTCTCTCTCTCTCTCTCTCTCTCTCTCTCTCACTACTTCCATTTTCTTCTTATAGCTTCCATACTCACACTATTACCACGAGGGATCCCTGAGCTTTCCTTTAGATCCAGATTCTCTTGGCTCAAAGGTACCTTCTTTTTCGGCTGTTCAACTTCGACAAGTACTTATCTTCTCGTGTTTGCGTTTGGGTGCCGAAATTTTCCTTACTCAAATTTTCCTCTGTTCCTGCTTGAGCAAAATACCATCTTAATTTTTCTTTCAAGGAATTGAAAACTTGTGAAGGTTAGACGATGGTATATGTTAAGTTTCTCAGAAGAGGGGTAGAGTGTTTGTCGTTGATCTCTATCGCCGAATTTTAATTGACACAATTTGGTAATTTTAGAAGCTTTCTTTTGATGCTATCTGTTAATCATGTTTTTAGGTTGCTAAAATTTTCCACCTTTGATTGATATACCAGTTCTTTGATTCTAATATGGTCTATGTCCGATAAATGATATAATTACAACTTATTCGTGTGCAACTTCACTTAATTCCTGTATATAATAATCTGAATAAGGTGCGAATCTGGTTTAATTGTAGAGTTTTTCTTCCAAATCATGGTAATCAATTCGCCAAGGTGGGGAAAATTTGTATTTTATATTTTAATGTTAATTTGTATCACTGTGAGTTCTGACATTTGGGTTTTACACTTGATTCTAGATTTTGATAATTGAGAACATGTCTGAAGTAGAAAAGAACTGGGATTTTATAGAGTGGCTGGGACCTGACCTGTCAATTAAGATTCTCACCCATTTGGATGACCCTTGTGACCTTGTTCGTGTTTCTTCAGTTTCAAGTTCTTGGCACCAATTTGGTAAGCTCTTGGAGTTGGATTACTTCTCTCAGTGTCAGAATTTTATGATGTTTGGGTCTAAAACACAGATCTTTCATTTGGTTGTATACTCCTTTTACTTGGAAACTTTCCTATCCATGTGAAATTTTGTGTCTTTTCTATGGTTTCTGGAAGTTTGAATTCTTCAATGCTAGATTGTTCTTGTCCTAACTTAGTGTAAGACCTGGCTTAGATTCCAAGGTTGAAATATAAGGCATTGAGTGGTTCAGACTTCTTAGCTTTCTTTTGTAGTTCATTATTTAGTATTAACTTGTCCTCTTGATATTCTGCAGTTATCGAAAATGGCATGTGCAAGCAACTTTGCTTGAAAAAGTTTCCTGAATTATCTGGTGTTGCTCATATTATTGAGGTAGACAATGTGATCGAACCAGTAAGATATATGCTTGGCAATTCTATGAATTGGGAATGCCTGAAGAGGAATCATAAAGTTTATGCATTTCTGGCTTGTGGTCTTACTCCATTTTTCAAGAACAATTGCATTTCTGAAGCTGTTAGTGCGTCCAGTACTGATAATTACCCTGAAGAAAGTATTCAGAATACATTGGAGCCAACGGAGACAGCTGACTTTAGGGCGTCATATTGGTCGAGTAAAGGGGAAAGTGATCCTTCTGTTCCTGAGAAATTAATCTACAAGCTGACTGCCAAAATATGTGTTGTTACAGAGATTCATGTCCAGCCATTCCAAGGTTAGCCTGGTAGCTAGATTGATGAATTTAATATTTTTAATTTGCAGAGGAAATATTTTTCCTGGGTATCTGAGCCTTTGTTTAGTAAGTTGACTCAGAATCTATGTTCACATATCAGCATATTTTCAGCAAGGCTTCCCTATATACTCAGCTAAGGCAGTCCGATTTAGAATGGGCCATCCAAGATATCCAAAAGAATTAGAGAGTACTGTAGCATATAAATCGATTGCTAAGCACATTTTGCAGGGCAAAGAGTTTGTATGGACATATACCTCACCGGAATTTCCAATGGCTCAGGTGTGTTCTACTGTGCTTTGTGGTCAACTTTGTACTTAATTCTGAATCTCCATGCTTTTGCCTCAACTAAGATAATGATTACTATTTTTATCTAAAGCTTCTTTATAAATGTCATCTACTTTTTTGTGTAATGCTTATCAAGGTTTAATCTTCTATCCACTCTAAACCACTTGATTAATTTAATGCAACTATAGCAAGAGATTAGTGGCTTTTTGGGTCAACATTAAACTTTGTTGTCTTAATAAATTTCATATCATACAAAATAACGAAGAAATAAAGGGACACGTAAATCATAGGATCCAGTGAATGAAATTGAGTAAGGCTTCAGATGTTATTTATGATAGAAAAGTATAATTCAAACTTAGAAGAAAAGTTTATCACACATCTAATAAGACTTGCATTATAGTATGGTACCGAATGTTGAGCGATAAAAAGTCAAAATGAACAAAAGTTCAATGTCGTGAAAATGAGAATGTTGCATTGAATTAGTAGACATACTAGAAATGATAGGAATAGGAATGATTGTATTAGAGAGGAAGTTGGGGGTAGTATCATCGTAGAAAAGTTGGTTGAAAAGCACTTTAAGTAGTTTGGTCATATACGGAGCAGGCCATTACTCGATTAGAGGCTCATCTACAGAGAGTAGATCAAATGAAAGGTAGCTTATGGGGACTATCCAAGTCCCCATCGAGTAGTATGGGGTACTTAATTGGCTTAGTTCTTTCCCCACCGCTGTGAGCATTTGGGGGAGGTTTCCTGAGTCATCGCTTTAATGGAAAAAGACCTTGTTTGTTATTGTTGTTGTCATCATCGTCTTAATAAATTACGAAATGAATGCTTGAGTATCAATCTCAGTTTTCCTTTCAGGGAGGAGTAACACCATGCAATCTGAATATATAGCAAGCATGGATTTTAAAAGCTTTAAGAAGCTCTACTTGAGATTGAAGTTGGATATTTTAACATAGCATACTCTATGCATGTGCTTGTAATTTGAAATGCTTTATTGACAAAGTATGATGGTACAGGTAAACCGCTTGCAAAAATTCAAGCTACCTGAGCCTGTTCTCTGCATCGGAGGTGTGCTGCTAGTTGAGCTGTTGGGTAGGGTTCAGAAACAACAAATGGATGAATTATTCTATATATGGTTAGTTTGTCAAATCTTTGCTCTTTCTAATTTGCAGCACATTGTTAGTTAATGTCATTTAGCTCAAACCTATATTGAAACCAATCAAAGGTGATGACCTAATCCCCTTCCCTTCCAGCCTTCTGCTCCTTAATTGACACCCTTGCTTTGAGATATATGCTCGCTCATGACAAGAGTCTACATTGAAACCAAGACCACTACCCTAAATGTCACTTAAACTATGCCCAAACGGTTATTTTTTTCTCTAATCTCATCTATGTTTCAGGATATCAGAATTCATCAATGCCATGTGCATTGAGTTTTCCTTATATAAATATAATGTACCAATTGTCTGTTCGAGAATTCAATGAAAACTCACCCAAGTTAGAGTCTAAAGTAATAGGATTTACTGATACACTCACTTTGGCGAGCTTCTGCTGCTCCTTGAATTTCTTTTTGTTTCATGTACTGTTTGTCTAGTGACTTGTTTATCAACAATGATAAATTGGATCATTGTGCTGCAGCATTACCCGTGTTCAAGTTGTGGGACGACCACTTTTCCCAGCATTTAGTGTTAAGATACATCATCCTTCAGGAAAGTGCACCTTGAAGCACTACCCTCGAACAGAGTGTTGTATGTCTTCAACAACATCTTCGTCGTCGTCAGCATCATCAAGTGGAGACTCAAGCTCACCTTCCCGTTTCCGAACATTCACCTCAAACATAATACAGAGGGGCATGAGACGATGGGAGCAGATGATCTTAAGTGTGCTGCTTGGTTCTGGGGCAGCTATGGTTGATGATTAGTGTATAGAATCTTGAGACTTGTTTTGTGTGTACATATCAGCTGGACTTGAAAGGTAGTAATCAGTTGCTTCTGGTTGGTACTGATGATCCCTCAAATCAGTACACCGTAAGACATTTTAACCTACAATATAATGTAGAAAATTTCTTGTCTACAACTATGAGAATTTCTTGTATACAAGCATTGAGAAATTTTTAGGTACATCTAGTTTAGAATAAATTGGTGAGAGTAAATTAATGATTGATGAACATGTAAGCGTACAAGAAGTTTCAGTAAAGAGTGATAATATGCTTACATGTCTATTAATTATTGTTTTAATCAACCAATTTCTTTCTTTGTGTGTTTGTAGCTGCCCGTTTAGTTTAGGCTCATGAAAAATTCGGTAGACATAAGTCAATGTGATTATTAGTTGCTTGGGCAAGTCTTGTAAATGTGGGCTATATAATGAATATCGCATTGAATGTGAATTTGACAAATTTAATATTTAGATAATTTTGGATGGTATTCAAATTAAATCAATTAAATTGATTACAATTTGATATTTTAATTTTCTATATATTATACAGTAATTATAAATATTAAATATATTAAATATAAATTTTGATTTGTTTATAGTTAAATTTATTTTAAAATTGTCTTGAATTTATCTTCATATTAATTTTTGTTATAATTTTATAGTTAAGATTGTAAAAATATTTAATGTTAAAACTTGTTATATTATATATTTTTTAAAAAAAAAAATCAATCATCTAATCTAAAATGGATGAAATGAGGCAAAAAAAATTAGATGGATTGAATAATTTTTTTTAACTATTCAATTAAACCAGTCTAATTAGATAATAAAGACTAAAGCGATCGGATCTAATTAAGTGCTTAGGGGAATTTGAGGCAATGGCATTACTGCTTATTTTAGTAGCCTTTATCTCTCAATGACAACTCCAGTGAATCTATGCTTTATCATAATTTTGAAGTTACATCATTAGGATTTGATCTTAAGATTTTAATAAATGCTTTACTTCCCTTGGAACCAGAAAAGATGATGTCACCATTAATTC
Source organism: Senna siamea (assembly GCA_031216115.1). NCBI lineage: Eukaryota > Viridiplantae > Streptophyta > Magnoliopsida > Fabales > Fabaceae > Senna > Senna siamea. The sequence goes on along the minus strand of CM062354.1, from coordinate 29,449,241 downwards.
AGGAAAAATGACACATGGCACTCCAAATTGGCCCTTTCTTTTAATAAGAACAAAAATAAAATGGTCCCGAATGGTCTTTATCTAGCCTACACTCTATTGATGGTGAAACTAGTTTTATAGGACTCGAAATTACTTTTAGAAGATTGCAGCTCTTATTAAGGCTGAATTACAGTGTTACCATACACTTAAAAAGGCTGAATTCACCAACGGCACATTCAACTAAAGTAACATATAAACAACCAACGATTAGAATGGTCTAGTATAATGGTCAGAGACAGATCCAATGATATGCAGTTATGAAAAAACCCAGTTTCAGTCCCTAGGTTCCTAGTTTCCTTTACTCATTGCTATCAGTCGCCACCCACTTGCTTTTTCCACGAGTCTTCCACAATCAGTTCATCAACTCCCCAGTCTTCATAACTGGCAATTTCACAAGAAACAACCCATGAGTATAATAGAAGGGAAAGTTTTAATCTTCTTCCTTCCAAACTTTCACAATGCAGAGGATATACCTTCCATCGGGCAAGTAGCGACGGATGGTGAAGGGTATCTTGCGCTCTCGAAGCTCCTTCATTGCAATCTGAATGGTTGGGAGAATAAGATATCAGACATTTGACCCCCGGTAGCATTCTAAATGAATGAGATGCTATTGCATATCCAAAAGTTGATGATACTAATCAATTATAAGGGAATCGCACAAGTGCTGACAAATAATACATCCATTGCGATTGACAATTCTTATAAAAGAGTAAAAATCTACAAGAAATATCCGAAATAAATGGTCTGGCTCTATTACTACTAAACAAACAAAAGAACAAATATATTTTAGGGATACAGGACTTTAGATAAGACAACTAATCAGCTGAGCTTAATAAACTAGATAATATCTTACACAGAAAGCGAGATTCATGCAGTATCATATAATACAAATTATATGAGCAAGAAGTTATCAAAGTGAATTAGAAACTACTTGTATTGAACTTTTTGACATCCAAAGAACATAACACATTCTTTACAGGGCAAGGAGAAGGTGAGCAATGGTGATGAAACTAACTCTCAGGTGAGAATACACAACTACACAATACAAGCAAAAAACTATTAACTGATTAGACCTAATGTCAAGCTAAACCCACTAGCGAAGAACACTGATCTTCCCACATTATTTTCCATATTATTTAAACAATGAAAAGGAATTATGTATGAATAGCCCAAGCTTCAGCTGTACACTCATACAATTTATTGCAAATTATAGACTAGGTGCTACATATGTATGGACAATACAAATGATCCTCACATCTGTAATATGCATGTCCAAGTACTCTGCCCAATTGAGGGGGAGCAGTAAAGTGGTCAAAATCATTGTTAAGACAATGGAGGGGAAGGAAAGTAAAGTGAAATATTTTGACATTTTTTTAATCCTTTAAAACATGTTTAAAGGAGGCAAATAAATTGATGAGAAGAGAAGGAAAAAAATGTTATATCAATCTAAATCAAAATTAATTTTTTACCTTCTTTTCCTTTCTTTTCATTTTTCTCAATCCAAACATATCCTAAAGAGGAAAACAAAAAAACCACTATGCCCGATAAAGAAGTGGATTCAAGGCAAACCCAGAGATTACATTCCTAACTTTCAAATGGAGGGAACGTGGCCACACTGAAACATGGTTGGAAGTTTCATTTCAGAAACGGATTTGCAGTTTTGGCAAAGAAATTACTTGACAAACATTCAAGAAATGCTAAGTATTATATTACAAGGAAAAAGCATAGCAGAGTATACAGAAGGTATAAAATTTTCCTGGGATATGGTATTACCTCAAGAGGGTCAGTCTCCCCCTCCAACTCAACCATGACAGGTGCATTCATACTGCTCAGCCAGAGGAAATCATGTTATATCATCACAAATAATTGATCAAGAGAATCTTGGGTTCATGAAGTTCAGAAAGAGAACCTGATTTGAAGAGCACGGGTACCCAAAATCCGGGCACGCTCATATTTAGTCATATATTTTGATGTCTTCCGTGGCCGTTCTGCAGGTTCTTGTTCTTCCTTATCCTCAGTTTCAAGAGGTTCTCCAGTTATGTCTTCATTGTTGTTGTTTTCTACATCCTCCTCTGCACCTTCCTATCCATCAATCAAGCCACCAAAAATTTCAATAAATCCTCGTTCAATGATAATTTCCAAAAGATTTGTGGGGAAAAAAAGATATAAGAAACAAAATCGCCTACTTCAATCTCAGGCTCTGGTGGTTCATCTTCATATCTGCGTCAGCATTATCTTTCAATGAGACATGTTAATAATGAAAGACTACAAAACAGAGCTCTAAAACTTGCAATTATAGAACCACAATGCTAATTTATATAAACATGGGGGAATAAAGTTATTAGTGTCCACTGTCCAGGTAACCTCATCAGAGAAACATCGAAGGGTTTCAATTTTTTTTTTCTTTTAAATTTTCATCTAGGAAGCATGGATACTTGTAAAGTATCCTGTATTGATGTCAGATACGTAACCAACAAACAGTCTCCTGTATTGATGCCAAACACGTATACGATAAACAGTCTCCTGTATTCATGTCGGACACATAACAGTCGCCTGTATTGATGTAGGATGCGTATCTGAAAGTTGCCTGTATTGATGTCGGATACGTATCTGACAATCTCCTGTATTTATATCAGATTTGTATCCGACTAACAGTCTCCTGTATTGATGTTGGAAATGCATCTGACACCGTTACTCCTTAGATACTCTTGGAAGCTTCAGGCACATTCAATTTTCTTCTTTTTTTGGTCAATAAAAATAACACTTGATACAGATTACATACTGTTTGGATACAATCGGGATCACCTTCTTTGCAGTTAGGCAGATTTGTATTTTCACTTTCTGCAATAAACAATTGAACTTCTTCGTTTCCAACTTTTGCAATTCTATATTATCTTTGTTTTCATCTTATATATATATTGTCAATATGAATTATATTGTTATTTTAAATTTTAAAAAAATATATCGTACTTGTGCTTCCTAGATGATCACAAATAAAAAGAAAAAATGACCTTAAACTTAACTTAACATTAATTTCAACTCAAACTATATTATGTTTTATCTGAATTCCTTGTAAAACTTTCCAATAAGCAAATTGAAAAGGGAGAAACAAAACCCTAGTTTCTATATGCGTGTGTGAAAGAAGGAAACAAGAGAGCACCCCATATCCATGTCATTGTAGTCGTCGTCCGCCATTGTGTATCACCGACGATCTCCTTTGCCTCCGATGCGTACCCTAATCAGTCACCAAAAAAAAGATATTAGGTATCAACTTAACCAGAAGCTTCTTTCTCTATAGTACATACTTTATCTAATTACGTATAGTTCTATACTATTAAAGAATAGGTACTAGGGGTCACCGTAGCATTCAGTGAGTGAAAGAGAGACCGTGAGAGACAGCTGCGAAGAGAAAAACGAAAAGAAAAGAAAAACAAACTTACGAGAGAAGCCTGATAGAGAGAAGAGATTGAGAGAACTTCTATCTGCTCTATGGTCTGTGAAAAGACAAACCTAGCGAGAGTTGCAGAGAGAAGAGACCTAAGAGCTTCGTTCAGCGGAGCTTCCGCCGATTGCCCTTTCCTCGTTCTTATCAGTGATGACTGATGAGAAATTTTTGAAAATTCGGGTTTTAGGGGCATTTGAAGCAATTTACTTTGTTGGATTTTAATTGGGTTGGGGTGGGTCAAATATTGGGCTGTAGATTAATTAAGAACAAAAAAAAAATCCAAAAATGGGCCTTATTTGGGCCTTCTCAAGCTTAGCTTAAAAATAAATTATTGTTTTAATTTTTGAAATATGTAACTTATTTAAATTTAATCTTTAAATTATAAAAATATTTAATTTAATATTTAAAAGATATATTATATTTTAATTTAATATAAAATTTTAAATTAAGGTATAAAAAGACATATAATACTTATATATAGAAATTAAATTGATATATAATATATCTTTTAAAAATTAAATTAAGTATTTTTATGATTCAAAAATTAAATTGATACAATTTACATATTTTAAAAATTAAAAAAATAATTTATTTTATGCTAAACTAAGAATGACAATGATTGTGAATAAACCTAATTGAATCCATTCTTTTATAATTGTCTATTATCTTAATTTTTTCTCTTTTATATCTTTACATGATATATATCATTTTAAGATATTATTAACTAAAAAAAGTTTAAAATCATTATAATATATATATATATATAAACATGCATACGTAAAATGGAATTTCTAATGAAAGAAAATAACATGAGATTTTTCTAATGCAATTCAGTTTTGAAGAAAATTTTTCAATAAAAAATTTTCATACCAAAAAAAAATAATCAGAACCTATAATGTATTTTTCCTGTGCTCACAGTCAATTTTAGAGATATTTTGTATGAATATGCGAGTGAAATAAAACTACTTTTATTTTTTATTTATTTTAGTGTAACTAGGTTTAAATGAGCCCTTGTGTGCTATCAATATCTTTGGTGGATGGTTGGAGAATATACCAAGTGGCCCATGTGTGGCCAAATGGTCAATAAATGAAGTAATGAGGCACCCATGTGCTCCGCTATCCACTGCCCACTAGGGAAAATACATGTGACTAATCAGATGTCATACAATGTGAATGTTTACTATTAATTTTTTTTAATGAAAATAAAATTTTTGAAATATATAAAAATGTAAAAGCTGCATCCAATTATTTTTATATTTTTATTAGATCTTTTTAATAATAAAAGGTTACGTACGTTTTTTATAATAATTATATCATTTAAAAAATTTACATATTTTATTTTTATTAAAAATATTGATAAGATAAATATTAAAAATTGTACATAAATTTAGTCAAAATAACTAAAGAAATACAATACTTTTAATTAATGACGGTCGTTGTCGTTACGACAAGTCAACGTAAATTTAGATAGGGTGTCTCTAGTTGGAAATTTTGAATTTTTGATATGTGGCTTTCGATCTACATGAGTTTCCAATTCCATGTAAGTTTCTATGGTTGCAGAATTTGAGTTGTGCTTGTCGTAAATATAATTGGAAAAAAAAGAAAGAAGAATATTGAAGGCTTATAACAATACTTAAAGGCAAAATGGGCTAGGACAGAATTGGTCCAGCCCAAAGAAATAATTGAAATAGAATCTAAGCACATTACCTTGAATTATATGGCTTTTTTTTTTTTTAAATAACTCTTGATACTTGAAGAATCTATATATAATTTACATCAACTTACATAAAATAAGACACCATATGAATTTCTGGCTCAATGTTTGGCTGGTAACAAATTAATTGAATATGTTTGAATTTCTTAAAATTTAATCCAATTCCAATTTCTATTTTCATATCAATAAGCTTTGACTTAATAATAATAATGATAATAATAATGATAATAATAATAATAATAATAATAGAATACAAATTCAAATTAAACAATATATATTATCACTAATTCAAATTGTTTGCTTCTCATCTTAAATACGATTAAGGGAATAAAAAAAAGAGTAAACTAATAATTTGATAATTGTATTATTTAACTTATTTAGTTTTAATTTTTTAAAATTAATGAATGCACAAATTAATTACTTTTGGAAAACGATAAACTTGTTACGCATTATAATTTTTTTCATATTATAAAAAAACTAGTTATTTTTTCCAGTGATCCATCAATATATACTAATTAAGCTTGATATTTGGATGAATAATTGTTAGTTTACTTACAACTGGTGAAAAAAAAAAAAAAAAAGACGACGCCAATGATTAGCGACTACCTTGACTGTGAGGACCAGTTTATATCATTATGTATTAATTGATAGAATAAGATAAGGTCTTTTATAACCCAAGTTCGAAATAGAATATCTGATTAGTTGCAAAATTATGTTTAATAGTTATAATTATATATTATTTTAAAAATTTATAATTGAATTCTTATATTTTAACAAGTTTTTAAATCAATCCCTAAACTTAAATTTTTGTCAAAATTTTATTAAATTATGATATGTTAATTATATACTATATTAACATTATAAATTTACTTAATTTAATTCAATCTACTTATATTATCTAACATATATTGCATTTGATTTCATATATTTAAGTTAGTTTTATATTATTATTTATTTATTTTTTCGTTGTTGACATAAATTACATATATTTAGAGTATTAAAATATAATATGTTGATAACATTAATAAAATTAATATAAATTAAACAAAAATTTGACAAAAAAATTAATTTAAAATTTTGTTAAACTATAATTAATAACTTAATTACAAATTTTTAAACTATAGACCTAATTAAAAATTTAGTTAAGTTATATGGACTACGAGAATAATTTAGCCATATATATAAGCATTAAATAATGTCAAAATTGAGAGTTCTTTGTGGAGTAACTTTGAAAAATTAAGAAAAATGTTAATTTTTTATATATATGATATTTTCTGACTTTGTAAAAAACACATGTGATGTTAAAAATACTTGCAAAGGAAATTCAAAAGGAGAGGAAAGCCTCCCTGAAGACCTCTGACTAGCAAATCAGTCAAGATTACGAGGATGTAAGTAATAAAGCTTTGAGAAGGCTAAGAATGTGTGCATGGAGGACATGAACTACACCCTATATAGGTTTTGAGTTAAGATGCCTTTAGGAGTTAGGTGAGATTGATCTATAGGAATCGATCATTTAAGGTCTATTCGCCATTACGTGACAGTCCATCAAGATAGGGCCAATCTTAGTATACCAATTGGTATCTTCTGTAAAAGGCAATTATTTTTTATATATGATTGAATATTAAATGTAAACATTTTTTTCATTGAAAATTTAAATCTTAATTCACTATGTTGTAAAAAATTAGTCCATTTTACTAAACACAACCCCTGTTTATAACTTTTAAGTTTAATTATACATTTACTTGTTTACCATTGTAAAATTGCTAAAGGTACATCTTAAGTAGTTTAATTAATTGAGATTGAATCTAGAAAAAAAAAATTTGTTTGGCATAATAATGTGACAAAACACATTTTAAATTTTTATTAGGATAGATGCCAATATTTAATACTTAAATGGTGTTTTAAATAGAAATATCTCTAGAGACAATATATGTGAGAAGACAAAAAAAAATCTTAAGTTGTTTTGAATTTTATATATTTCTACCATTTTTATATAAAAAAAATTAAATGTTACTATTGTTCCAACCATTAATATTCATTCCATCCTTTTGTTGGTTTCTTAAAGATTTAACTTATGCTACATTATTTTTTATGTTACAATTAGGGCGATTGTGTACATAAACTTTTCTTGAATTAATATGCAGGAATTAGACTTATTAATTCGAGATCTCTCTCTCTCTCTCTCTCTATACACACACAACACACACACATATATACTTAACTTAAAATTAAATTTCCAAAAAATTAACATGCACTTTAATACATATAAAAAATACATATATTCTTCTCTAATTGTCACTTATTCGCAAATGCTTCATGAACTATCATTTGTGACAAATACTCTTTAAACTATTATTTATGGCAAATATCTATTATAATTTTACATGTTTAAATTTAATTTCTATTAATACATTTTTATTAATACTGTTAAATATTTTTTTTTGAAAAAAATGCATATACCCACTTTTAACTATGAGTTAGTTGTAAATATTTTTTTTAAATTATAAAATGTGGCAAATGCCCTTTAAGAATAAATTTTACTAAGACTTATTAATTTAGAAAAAAAAATTTCAAACTATTTTAATTTTTAAAAATATCTAAATAAACTATAAATTTTTATAATCTCTATTTTTTTCTCAATATTTAATCTCTAATTTATTGGAAAAATTTTAAAAACTGCTAAAATTGCAAAACTTTGGAATTACTATGTAGCAATAAATCCATGAAGTACTATGAAATATGTGAAGTAACATTAATAAAAAAAAATGACAATGATAAGTTTTTAATATAGAAAGTAATTATTGCATCTAAAATTAATAATTTCTTTTTTTATTATTAATTTTACTTTATATGTTTCTAATTTTAGTATTTTTTTAATTTTGTCTAATAAATTTGAGATTGAATGTTGGAAGGAAATTGGAGATTATAAAATTTATAATTTATTTAGATATTTTTAAAAATTAAAATATTTTAGAAAAAAAGGTTTCTTTCTAAATTAATAAGTTTTAGTAAAATTCATAGTTGATGGATATTTGCCACATTTTATAATTTAGGGAAGTATTTGCAACTAACTCATAGTTAAATAAGAAAAAATATATTTTTTTAAAAAATATTTAACGATGTTAATAGAAAGGTGTGTTAAGTATAGTTAAATTTAAACATTTGAAAGTATAAATAAAATATTTGTCATAAGTGATAGTTGAGAGACTATTTATAATTAAATGATACTTAAAAAAGATGTGCATTTTTCTCTTAATACATATTAAACTTACTAATAAGTGATAAGATGACAAAAATAATATATCCACCTTTAACAAAACTAATTATCACAAATGTGTGATAAATTTATAATTCATCTTTTATTGATAATTTTTACATTATTTATTTTGCTTACTTTTTAATACGCTCATACAAGCACAAAAGATATACATCTAGAATTAGAAGATGAAGAACAATTTGTGAGAAATAAAGTAAAGATATATTGGTGCATCTTATTGTTTTTTTATGTATTGTAGTGTAGGTGTCAAAATCTTGCTGAAAAAATGTCAATTTTTACAAATTAAAAGTAAGTATCAAAACCGGTGGATATTTGACTTTTGGGTAATAATGCTAATTGCAGACTCTTCCCTTACTATGAAGGAAAGGAAGCTAACTACATAATAGCTATTCCATCTCAATTCTCAACCTTCCGATTCCATATATATGTTGCTCTATCCTTTTCATAGCAGCTAGTTATATGTGGACTGTGAGAAATTTTCATAGCATTGAAACTCCAATAAAATTGCTTATTTCTGAGTTTAACAAAAACGTGCTTATAATCCCATCATTATTGTTTATTTTCAAATCAAGCCAAATGAATTAATCAATTTCAAAAGAAGGAATTAATTGTCCACGCAAACAAAACTTTTCCTTTTCTTTGGAAAATGATTACTATTTTTACTTTTAAATTTCATTTTGGCTTTTTCCTACCGACAGTTTCCATTTTATCAAAGAAATATACAAACATTGTATCTAAAACACTTTTTTCTCCCTTCCATAATTTGGGTTTTGTTTTTTCTTTTTCTGTTTCTTTATATCTTTACTTACGTAAAAGTTGTTAGATTCTAGTTTTCAAACAAATCAGTGATGCTTGCAAGTACAAAGACATATCACCATATCCTTAATTAGCTTTTGAATGCTTTAAGTTGACCCTTTAAATCAAACTACATATCATGTAAACTATATATAATGGAGAGAAAAGCATGTCTTTCTCTCGTCATAGTGTATAACTACTAAATATATTTATCACTTGTAAATTTTAATTTTTGTATATAGATTTTTTATTTTTATAGGGGGATTTGATATATTTTAATTTTAAATATCATGATATTTTATATATCATGATATAAAATAAAATACCAAAGTATTTATGATACTTCGTTTGATATGTCAATTAGCAATACCATATTTTTTAAAACATTTTTTAGTTTTGACTAATTTAACTAAAGTTAGTAAAAATCTCATAATAAAGATAGAACTCTACCAACAAAGATTATTTTATACATAAAATTCAAATATAAGATTTGACTTAAAAAAATTAAAATATCAATCACTCAAACTAATCACTTATTAGTAAATTATTAAAATATTTAATTACTATAATTTTATGACAGCTAGAAGTAAGTCCTTGTAGTTTTAATTTTGTAATTTGGTCTATGGAAACAAAATTCAAATATTAGGTAAAGTGAAAAATCAAGAGTATTCAATTGTAACATGTAGTATCATGGAACTAATTAGTTTTGAAGTTTTAGCAGTATATATGTTCATTTTTTACTATAATATAATGTTTTTACTATCATTAAGTAACAATTGTTTGTTGTAACGTAATAAGATGAGAGTATTATCTTAAATGTCATCTTGTTATACGTAATAGTATATACCAAACACTGTAGTCAAATTTTGATATCCCAAATGTCATAAATTCATAATATATAAGATAATAGAGTCAACATCATATACCAAACGTCGCTGTAGACTTTTTGGCTTCAATGATATTATCCATGGATACTATTACACTTTTAATTCTGTGAAATTTTATTAAAATTGCCATTAAACATATGCTATTATTATCTTTGGATAAATTACATTTCTCCTTTTTGATAGGCTCAAATTACACAATACTCTCCTCTAGGTTAAAAGATTATACTATCTTAAAATAAAAAATTGCGTTGCTCTAATTCCTTGCAATAAATTAAAGATAAGTTCAAATTTTATCTATTTTAGCTTAAATATATATTTTATTTATCATTTATATAATATAATAAATAATAAATATGTATTATTTGAAAAATATAAAATAGTCACTTTTTAAAATTTAAAATAAATTAATATATCGTTTTAAACACAAAATAAATGATATTGAAATAAAATGTTTTTAAAATCATATTTTCTAATAAGTTATATTTCAATAAAAGAAACGAATATTGTGGTAGAGTATATTATGGTATAATTATATAATTTGAGCATTTTCATATTGTATAATTTATTATATTCTCCTCAATTTTAAAAATAGAAAGAAGTTTCTTTTGTTTTAATTTCTAGTTTTGTACAACCTACTTCTTCATTAATATTTCTGTCCGAGCAATATTTGTAAAAAAATTAGAAGAGATATATATTCCAAAAAATATAAAATTTATGGGAGTCGTTTGTTAAAATTTTACAGTCGGGGGAATAAGTTACAAAACTCCTAATTAAGTTGAGAGAGATATTTTGAATTTTAACCCCATTTTTTGGGTTGTTTTTTCCAGGAAGACATTCATGATATAAAATAAAAATGATCAATTAAAATAAAAATGAAAGAATGTTGGTCAAATTAAACTGCTTTCATACCAACATATAATTGATTAGGATGATAGATATTTTATTTTTTTAAATAAAATTGTAAAGTTAAATCTTATATATAAAAAAAAATTTATTAAGAGAGATCTATCTTTTTTATAAAATATCTGCTATCTATTAAACTTTCTTCATCATGGCTTATTAGTATGACTGCAAGAAAACAAAGGAAGTAAACAAACATAGGAAGTTTGAAAAATATTCTCAACGACTTTAATATGTTAAATTTTATATGAATTTGTTATATATTATTAACAATTGAATAAATAAAATTAAGAATAATATTATTTAAAAAATAATTTAATTATTTATAATTATCAATTTTAACTACACATACTTTTCTATTAAACTCTTAATATGCAATGGATCCTATTTAACTTTAGTTTATAAAATCCACACTCATTAAATGTTTGCCTTAGTGATTCAATAATCGAAAATTCGACATATGTTGTAAGAGGCTGAGGCTGAATTTTTTATCATTAAATTTAATTTATAATTTAAATTTAAAAATTATAAAAATAAAATGAAATTCTCTTACACATTTAACAATGAGAATATTCAAGTTTAAAACTTTAAGTAAAATCCACTATTTTGTCTTGTATGAATTTGTACTTAGAAAAGAAGTCACCATAGGGACCATCCAACGCGTGTACACTGACAGGTATAGTCTGTATACTACTGCTGCTTCCTTATTCCCCTTTCATATGGCCGGCTGGTTTTTTTTTTTTTTTTTAATGTTTTGATCAGCATATATTTAAATTATGGAATAATTTGATTTTTTTATGAGGAAATAAATATTTAAATTTAAAATTTCTTTAAAAAAACTATGAAATGAATGAAATTTAAGGAAAAATTCTAACCTGCTACAGATTTATATTAAAAGAATTAAGCTTTTGATAAATCAAGGTAAATTTCAATAATCAAATCAAATGAATAAATTTCTTTTACACAAAAAGAACACATTATTAATTTAGTTATTTGATATTTAGAACACAAAGCATTTCAATTTATTACTATAAAATGTCACTCTCGTCTTTATTTCATAATCTAAAAAATAAAGTTTTTAATTTATTTTTTAAATATTTTTCTTCAATCGAGATAGTCTATTTATTATGCAAATAGACGATCTAACATATCCATTAATTAATGATATGATATTTTCTATATTTTTTGAATTTCAGCGACATCATTTTTACACAAAAGCTTGATTTCAGTGCATCAATGATTTACATATATTTTTCGTAATTAAAGACCATTTTCAAGATAACAATGTAAGAATTAAATTGATAAACTTTGTCTTTAACTAAATTAATTTAAAAGGCTTTATTTTATTTCTATTTATAAACAATTAAATCAAGAGGAAAATGATTATTCAAAATTTAAAAATTACACAATAGATAATCACGTGCCACATAATTTAAGTGGAATTGGCTCCCTTCCCTAAATTTATTTTTTTATTAAAATTCCAATTGGTCGGTTCCTTGTCCCCATTGAAAGATGTCTCAAAATCTGTTTTATTTTAAATAAATTGAGATAAAATGCTTAATAAAACAATTCATTGAATCCCTAAACCATTATTTAAGCACAATAATTTTAATAAAACAAATACAAGTACAACTACCGCTGTAGGTTGCACCATCCCCATCGTAACACGTATGCACAGGATACCTCCCCACCCTGTTTCTCACGTGCTATGACCTTAGGAGGTCACGTGCGTTCAGCGTGCCAAACTGTCGGTGAAGCATATTGATTATTGAGTCGTACTTTTGAACAGTGTAAAATGGTAAAAACAAAAAGGAGGTACGGTCCGCTTAGATTTTATCAAGTTATTTGATGGCTCCGATGCATGCCACGTGTTGATCTTTGTTTCCTTTTTAAGTTAAATTATTTTTTTAATTCTTATAATTTTACTCAATTTTTTATCAAGTTTTTATAATTAAAAAATATATAATTAAATCTTCATAATTTAATAAATTTTTAAGGTATTTTATGCTGTTAATTTTTTGTTAAAATTATATTAATATTATTAATATATAATGTCTTATCATTTTAAATATGTATAATTTATATTAATAAAAAATAAAAAATAATATAAAAATAATTTATGTATATAAAATATAATATAATTTGTGTTAGATAATATAAATAAATTAATTTAAATTAAATAAATTTATAATGCTAAGATAATATATAATTATTATATAATCAAAATTGGACAAAAATTTAAGCTTATATATATATATATATATATAAAAGGACTGATTTAAAGATTTATTAAATTACAAAGATTCAATTATAAATTTTTAAACTAATAACTTAAATAAAATTGAGTAAAAATATAAGAATGATATAAATAATTTAATATTTTTTATTTCCCTTCTTGGTAAAACTCTAATCCACAATTGGATATAATTTATTTAGTTAATTTGTTTTCTTTTAAATATATTTACACAAAATTTAATTTATAATAATTGTTGTTATATCTCAGTTGATATATTAATTTTGAATTTTGAATTTTTAAGCTAAAACTTATTTTTTATTTTTATAGAATTATAACAATATCAAAAAGTGTATTTATTCATTTATTAAGGATTTGAAGTGTAATCATTTTGAATGACTAAAATCAAATGAGTCTCCAGTTGGAAGAACATTTGGGACATGTTTTATCTAGAAAGATTCTGTTAAATGGAAGCCAATGAAAAGGAACAACAAATCCAATTATTTGTATTATTGTTTAGAATAGTGCCTTAGACGTGGGGCCTTACAAGTGTTGTACAACTAATTTATTTGGGGAAGAGTATTATTATTAACGAATTAGTGAGAGTGAATAACGAATTTTTAGTACTATAAAAAAAAAATATTTTTATAGATTAATTTTAAAATAAAATAATTTAAAAAATATTAAAAAAAGAAAAAATATTTTCGTACGAAGTCAATTATTGTATGTTTAATTTTTTTTAAAAAAATTATAAAATGCACAAATGGGTTGGTTGAATTGGTTTCTCTCATATATTAAGGAAAAAAAAAAGGAAAGAAGGGTGTTTTAGTAATTTAGCATATTAAACAAAATTATATGACTTTGTGGTATTTTGTCTGTCTTTTCAAAATATATAATATGATATATATGAGATAAAAAAATAAGAGTGTTATTAAAAAAATGTTATGAAATAGTGAAAAATTAAATAGTTATTAAAAATTTTTATATTTAAATTTAATTTAATAAAAAAATATTTTAATGCATGAAAAGTTCATTAAATTTTTTATATTTATATGAAAAATAAAGTTTTTTAAAATTTTGAGAATTTTCATTTCTCAATTCATGTTATTATCTCATTAAAAATATAAATGATTTAGTAATTAATTTAACAATTAACAATCTCTAACTAGAAACGAGAATTCAAAAATAAATATATTTGACTTCTGAGGAAGTTAAACATCTTGCTATTTAAAAGATTATGAAATTCTTAGCAAATAATCACGATGAAAGAAACTACCACTAACTTCTAACTTGTAATGTCATCTGTATTGAAATTCTTTTACATTAACATTTTTCAGATCCTCAATCTCTCTCTCTCTCTTTATTGAGATTTATTTTAAAAATTGAAGAGAAAAAGAAGAAGAAGATAATTTCTGAACGTTTTAACTCTATTTGACTTGTTGTTTTAATATGTGAATCACAACTCATTTTCACGTTTCTTTATAACTATTGGTTTGATATAAATAAATAATTCATCATCATAATATTCAGTAATATAAAATATCACTTAAAAAATAGCACATAACATTAGTTATTTATATTTTGTTATAAAATTAAGAAGGGCATATATATATATATATATATGCTTCATCATTATTTTTATATGAGATTCAAATCCTTATCATTTGACACTAGCTCACTGAGTATTTCATTTTTAAGGGATAAAAAGAATGAAATTTTTTAAATTAATAGGAGTAGAATTCATTAAGCTAACATTTATATGATTTTTTTTTTCAAGTTTAAAGTTGCACGTGTATATTCACCAATAAAAAATTGAAAAGCAGCAACATTCACCATAAGATTGGATTGGAGTGTATACTTTTACTGAGGGTAAAGTAGGAATTAATCGCAGTGATGCTTTATTACGAGGGAGAGCACACGTGTGAACCAATCAGGTTACGCAACGAGAAGCCTCTGGCGGGACAAACTTCACTATTCCACCACTACCTTCACAAATAACTGCCACACAAACTCCCTTAACCAATACTAACTAGCCACGTGGCCCACGATTAGTAGACATAATGATTAGTCTATTGCACATTCCCCAAACTACCCCTACCACGACACGTGGCCATCCTTTAAACGCGCACCTTTGTTCATTTAACCTAAGTCCCCAAGCACCAAACCATCCAACACAGTTTAGTGCCAGAAATATGAAAATGAAAATTTCATATTTTATAGAATAAAAATAAAAAATAAAAAACTAAAAACAAAAGGTGAAATTATTATTATTTTTGGATAAATTCATGATATTTTGGATGACATTGTTATTATAGATATTAACGTACCAAAGTACCAAACTTTTAATTTAAATAGGCAATTATATAGAGAGTTTGCACTCCTCCTTTATTTAAATATGAATTGACACCTAAAAATCACCATGCCTAAACGAATACTAACTATTCCTTGATAATGCTTTGGCGGCTTTCTTGTTTGTTCTTCACACTAACTTTAAAAGGAAAAAATGTTAAAATAAATAAAGAAGAAGAATTTTCTTTTTCTTTTTTGCTGCATAATTATATGATATTTTATAGACAATTATTAATATTATTATTGATTTTAATTAATATAGTATATAAGAAGGTCACAGGTTGTCAGCATAGTTAGCTGGCCACTCATTTTTATATTCATTTTTGATTTCTCTTCTTCTTACTTCCTCTTCCCCAAGTTCACCAGAAGAGAAGAGAGAGAAACACACATAAACACACCACACAGAATAATTCCTCTGATAATTGGATTTGTTTTTCTTTCCTTTCTCTCTCTCTCTCTCTCTCTCTCTCTCTATTTTGACTTTGCATTGATTCACTTGCTCCCTCCTTGCAAAAATCGCTTTTCGAATTTCTCCTTCTTCGTTGCCCTTGGCTAGATTGCGGCAGAGAAACTCACATATTCAGCCTCATTTGCTGCAAATTAAGATCTACATACATTCGCTTTCAGCTCTTTCAGGTTCAGCTTTTCTATCCTTCTGTCATTTTCTTCTTCGCCTGAAAAGTTCCCGCGTCTCCGGTCACCGGCCGGCGATCTTTTCCCGTGGCCTTAGAGAGTAAGGTTTTCAGATTGATGTGTTGGGGTTTTTCGTCCACAAGACGCCATTGAAGTTCCTCAATCTTCCTATCTGTCTCTCTGTTAATACCTACAAATTACAATCTTTTGTAATTTTCCGCTGCCTCTGTCTCTCTCTTTACGCGTGTCTGTAGGGATTGGTTGTATTGGACTCGTGTGATGCTGGGGTCAGAGACTTCCCAAACAGGGTCTCCGCAGCGTTTGGGTCAATCGGCTCACTTCAATTTCTGGCACCACAGATCGTAGACAATCGATTTTCTCAGAGATCTAAAACCCTCTGTGACGTTTGGATTCATTCACTGTTTAAATTACAGAGCTGTGAGAGAAAAAATAGGGTAGAGAGATATTGAAGATGATGAGGATGAGGAATGATAATACAAAGACGAATGGGTTGTCGCCGATGAACGGAATCTCCGCCGGCGCCAGAGCTGAGTCAAGGGCTCACGAGTGGGAGATGAGACCGGGAGGAATGCTGGTTCAGAGGCGAACTGCCGACTCGGATCGATACTCAGCTCCGGCGCCGACAATTAGAGTTAGGGTTAAATATGGGTCAATCTACCACGAAATCAACATTAGTTCACAAGCTACATTCGGTAATAATTCTTCATTTCTGCTTAAAAATTTCCAACTATTACATTTTCTCTTCAATTTTTCTGCTTCTAAACTCTACTATACACGCGCGCGCGCACACATTTTTCTTGTGGGTTTGCAGGGGAATTGAAGAAGATGCTTACAGGGCCTACTGGGTTACACCATGAAGATCAGAAGCTGTTTTATAAAGACAAGGAGAGGGATTCAAAGGCGTTTCTGGACATTACAGGGGTGAAAGACAAATCAAAGATAGTGCTAAAGGAGGACCCTATTAGTCAGGAAAAGAGGCTCTTAGAGATGAGGAAGAATGCGAAGATGGAGAAAGCTGCAAAATCTATCTCAGAAATCAGCTTGGAAGTTGATAGGCTGGCAGGGCAGGTATATCATATATTCTAATGTTTCTTTATCTAAGAGCTCACTTGATGATTTTTGAGGTGGGATTAGAAATTTGAAATTAAACGCTTGAGTAGTTGGAGATTGGAGACTGATTAATTAGTGATTGGAATTTGGTTAGGTGTCTGCTTTTGAATCAATAATTAGTAAAGGTGGGAGAGTTGCAGAAACAGATGTGCTTGGTCTTATTGAGCTTTTAATGAATCAATTGCTGAAGTTGGATGGTATAATTGCTGATGGAGACGTGAAATTGCAGAGGAAAATGCAGGTAATTAAATTCTTACCATATTTTGAATCTATCTCATTAATTTTATCAATGTATGCACTCTGAGATTCTGATGGGGTTGAATCATTTTTGAAGGTTAAAAGAGTTCAAAAGTATGTTGAAACTCTGGATATGCTGAAGATGAAGAACTCAATGCCCAGTACCAATGGAGGTCATGCTCCAAAGCAGCCTCAACGAAAGCATTCAAATGGGCATAATAGATTAACTCCAATTCAAGAGCAACCTTTACAAATGCAGTCAAATGGATATAATGATTTATTAACCCCAATTGAAGAACAACAACCACAAGCAGGGAACTCAAATGGGCATTCTCTGTTATTACAGCAGGAACCACAACGTCAACACCAACCATCAAAGCATTCTTCTCCTACCTCAGGAGTTGTAGTTACCACAAAGTGGGAGACATTTGATTCTACCCCACCATTGATCCCGGACACATCAACCTCAGCGACCAATAATAACACAGTTCATCCCAGGTTTAATTGGGAATTATTCGGATAAAATATCAGCATACCACGTACGTGTTTGTAATTGTGTGGATGTCATTTGGGTTTGTCTTCCACTTGGAGTGTTATATGTTTCTACATTCTTTTCTGTATTTAGATTTGTTTAGCAACCCTACTGATCTGCTCTTTAGTTCACTGGAAATAAATGCGGTTGCTATGATTTTTTTTTGGAGTATTATGGTTAGGAAGTGTCTTTGTCGAGACTAAATTCCTTCTTAATTTGAGCAATCTTAGAGGGTTGCTATGATATTGATAATCATAAATCTGTTCCTTTTCTGTGATTTTGGTGTCCCTGAGGCCTGAATTCATCTGTAAGATCTTATTTTTTATAGACGTATATATTTGTAGCGTTGTTATTGAAAAAATTAGGATTGATTCCTCAAAATTCATTAAAAAGAATGGAAAAGCTTAGGTAAATTTTTATTAGATTATTTCAATAAAAGTAATTAAGTAAAATAATTTTTCAATAAGCGGATGTGTTTTAAAAAGGATTTTTTATACCTTATTCATTAATGGGTCCTTTTTGGTTGTTAAAATAACAGGGTTAGAGATTTTTCATTTAAAATATTTTTATATATAAGATTTAAATTTAAGATTTCATTTTTAAAAAGGAGTATTCTTATATACAAAATCATTTTTTTATGGAAACTATTAATATTAGAAGTCTAGTGAACATTGATTAATTTAACATAATTAAAATAAAACTCCCACAAATAAATTTTCGCAGTTTGAACTAGATTGTAGACATCTAACAATCATTTAGTTTTAAGCTAAAATATAAATATAATATTCTAAATATGCTAATTTTTTTAATCACAATCTCCATCTCAGTGAGTAAAAGCAGGTGAATCATAGTTTCAGGTTGTTCTAGTCGAAGGAGCAGTGGTTGATGAAATATTAATAATTTGTGCCTCCTCCTCCATTGCTTTTTGTGGGGCTACAAAGTGACAAAAAGAGAGACATATAATAAAGTCTTAAATTTTTCTTTCTCCTCTCAAGTAATCAAATAACTAATCCGTCCAATGATAAGAAGACATCTCTGAAAAGTAGTTCGAAGCTGAAATGATAAGTGTGGATTAGCTTCCACTATTGGTTTGGTGATCCTCCTTCTTTTGCACAAGCAAGTCCAGATTTAGAAAGAACCCTTTTTTTGGGCGTCAAGCAAAGTTGGAGGCTATGAATTGTCACAGAGAGGAAGATGATCATGGAGTGAAGGGTAAGACTATTTCAGTTTGCTCACCTTCCCCTTTCATGCCCAATATGATTAGGTTTGTCAAATAATTAAAATTTGTAATGCTACATTGGTACTGAAATCTGAATCAATTATGTTCTTAGAATTCATCTTAATTGGTGAAATACTAAATAGATTACTCAAGAAGGCATGCATGTTCTCTCTAGGAGCAATGCTATTTGCACTTATAAATATGAAAAAATTGCAACAATGTACACCTTTATATATCATTCTCATAACTTACTTTCAACCCATCATTCATTTTTTTTCTTTCAAGTTTTTTTGTTTTTTATGTATATTTTTTTATTAAAAATAATATTATTCAAAATACTATTTGACACTAAATGTAAACATCTATATTAACGATTATTTAAATTTTAATTCGCGTTACAAAAAAATAATTTTTTTATTAAATTTAACCTCTGTTAATTTTCTCTTTCAAGTTGAAAATATATTATAATAACAAATTCTTAAGATAATTTTTTTTTATTTTTAAAAATGATTTCATATATCTTCCACTACATTCTAAGGGAGGTGGGAGCCATGCGATGTTGTAAGTAACTTCTCTTCTCATATTGTCAATATAACTTCTTTCCATCTTCGATCTTTTAACATGTGTTGTCTGGGTCGGCTATGACATAAAAGTGTTCCAGACACATATTAATATAGAAAAATAAAAACTGCTCACTTGATTAAAAAACAAAAGAGAGAGAAATAAGTTTTTTTTTTCTTAATTATCTTGGTTCTATTTTTTAGAGAGCATATTGGGGTAAAATTTTAAATGCATAAGATTAATTGAAAGTCTATTCTTTAAGATTGATGGGAATAAAATTTAAACTAGATAAAGTTAGTATTTATTATCTGTACTATTATTTATAATTTTGAAGTCTTTTGTTCGTTGATTCTAAAGTTATATATTAACGTATACATAAAATAAAAATAAATATGGAGAGAGTTAAAAGTTAAATTAAATACATGTGAGGTGCTTCATTTCATTATTTTATGATATAATAAAAATTATTTTTTACCTTATATTAACAAATTTTAAAAAATAGTATCCATTTTATTGCATGCTAAATTATTAGTTATTGGGTTATTACTTTACTAGAGTAAAAGTCTTAAGACTAAATATTAAGTACTTCATATTATATTTTTATGTATTTTGATCAAATACACACCTTTTCCCTTATGCAAAGAGGGTATGTGTTTAATTTTTTTATGGGAATTTTTTTATTACAGTTTTATATAATTGATTTTGAGAATTCATATTAATATTATTTTCATATACTTATGTTCATGTCATTAATAAAAATACTTATTTTTTATATTTTTTAATTTTAAAAAATAAAAAATAAAAAATATATTTTAATTATTTTTTATTTTTTGTTTTGAAAATGCATAATTCTTTTTGTCATTATTATCGTTATTAGCTATTTTCACCATGTCTAATGTGATGGTTATGTATTCTATGAAAGATGATTAAAATATTTATATTTTATGATTATTCATACAATTTATTCATTGAGTTTGGGATTAAGTAAGATTGTTTTGAAAATTTTATAGGTTTAGTCTAAGGAGAGTGGTACTTAACTAAAACATATAGATTATTTTTATATAAATTATTTAAATATTATTTTTATATTATATATATTTAATATATTTAATTAAAGTAAATATGTATGTAAATTTTATTAATTTTTTAATTTTAATAAGATATTTTGACTTTAATATTAATTTATAAATTATTATATTTAATAATTTTGTAGGGATAAATTTATTAAAATTTTATATTAATGTAACTTGAAAAAAATTTTAACAAATTTTTATATATGAGTCATAAAATAAATAATAATAATCATCATTTTAAATATTTTCAACATAAAAGGTTTTAGTTTAGAGATATGAAGATTTAAAGGATTGAGGAATACAAATTTATTTTGTTCCCTACGCGAACTTAAATATAAAAAACTATTTTTCTTAAAATTTAGAGATAAAAATTGTAATATTGCATACCTTATCCTTTGTCATTCTTGCGCCCTACCTACTATACTTTCACCGTCAATAGAAACAAATTATAAATACCGAAAATACGAGGGATTAATTGAGGGAACAGATTATGTGTTGTGTTTGCCTTTGTAAGTTTCAAAAAGACTCCAGTCTCCTGATTCTAAGACTTTTACCAAAATGTCCCTATAGCATGTACAGTTAAAATTTAATATATTTTTCTATACTAAAAAAGTGATAGAAAAAAAAATGTAATCAATTTAAGTACATCTCTATTGATATGAATTTTTTATATTTTTTATTATAAAAATTATTACAGAAAATAAATAAAAAATCAAAATCATAGTGGTAAGTGGTAAGCTGAGCCTGAAATAATTTTTCTGGTCATAACGAAGAAAGAAACTCATATACAAAACATGGAAGGTGGGAATATAAGCAAAAGGTTGGAGAAGGTTAGAATAATAGCAGGAGTTATTATTCTAATATATTTTCTACTGAAGATGATGAAGAGGTTGTTGAAGTCTCGTAATCATACAACATATATAGTTGAAGTTTTTTAAGTTTAGAGGATTGGGTGATGTGTTTTTTTATTGTTAAATTATGATTTAATTAATTATTTAATAATTAAGATAATATATATTTATACAATATTCATGTCTTAATTAATTAATTATTTTATTAATTAAATGACTAAATTGATTAAAAGTCAATTTTTTAAGAATCAAAATTAAGACACTTCACCGTTGATTGACCGAATTAAAATAACATACATATGTTAAAAAACTAAATAATTAAGTTACTCTTATAAATATAATTTTTTAAAAATTTAACATCAATTTAATATTCCATTAATATGTTACAAAATAGAAAACGATTTTAAGTTACTTTATTATATAACTATTTTTCTTCAATCTTTCTAAAATTTAGCATGTAAAATATATGTTAATTAGTTCTAATTTAGTAGTTGAATCAAAGAAACTACTTTTTATAAATCAAATTAAATATTGAATGGTTTAAAACTTGTAATTCTTACACTAATATCAATTAATGTAAGAAAAAAATTTACAATAAAATCACAAGTCAAAAGTTCATATAGATAAAAGTTTGCTCCTTTTTTAAATTGAAATATTTGAAGGTTAAGATATTTTACTCATTAATGCACAGGGAAAAGACTCTCCAAATGCACCTCCGATGCCTAAGTTAGAGAGAATAAGAGAGTGTAATAGCGTAGTGAGTTGTGAGTTATAAGAGTGATAGAATATGCATATTTGATATTAAAGGATAAGGTAATATTTATAAGTGAGAGCAACATGTCATGGATATGTGATGTTTAGTGAAAACTTGACATTGAGTGACCCCTAATTGAGGGTGATGCCTTATCTAAGCGATTAAGCATATGAGGGGCAATCCCCAATAGTGGCCAGATTTAGTATTCTCATAAGTCCCCTAAGTCCATAGGTGCGAGAACCTTTGGACTTAAGAATCTTGTCACTTTTGTTGCTACGTGAGCAAAAATCCTTCTGAAGGGCGAGTGCTTGCCTCGATCTTCTAATTTTGGGCAATCTTTAATCTTTGCTGGATAGACAAATACCTATTTGTGTTTTGCATCGAGTCCTCCAGTATTTAAGGTGACATCATTTTCTAAGGGCTGATACGCTACACTTGATTAATTTAAGACTGTCAAGTATATTTCGCGAGGGGTGTGTTAAAAATTGCAAGGGATTGCATTTGTCAATTTAGTATGCTTAAAAGCGTTTAGATGAATTTCCTAGCTTATAGAAGGGATTGACTTACTGGCTTGAGTATTAGCCATTTGGGTTGAGCTTGTGTTTTGGCTTAATTTTACAAAATGATTTGCTAGTCCCCCAATCTGTATAGGAGGAGCTTGGTAGTTCTTTCTAAATAATTATTTCTTAGATACATCTGTGCGACAAGTCTACAAAGCTCATAGAGGAGGCTAAAGAAGCTAATAAGAAAGGTTGAATACCCGACAAGCAGCTTATCCATCTTTTAATCGAGGGCATGTGCCTGAATGACATATTTTAAATATGCAAATAAAGGATGATATCCTCTTTTTGATAGGTATATGTTTCGTGTTTCAAAAAAATTTGTCTAATATTTACTTTCCCCCCTTTTGAAGGGGATTAGTTGCCTAAGTGGGCAGGATGGAGGATTGGGATAATCCTCAAGGTTCAGTTGCCCTTAATGGTGTCAAAAGGCTTTTGCAAGGCTAGCAAACGCCTTCTGATCATTTAGTGGGACCAAGAGTATAGTGATGAAAGTTGCAAAGTTGAGGTTAAGGATCGCCTTCTGATCCTTTAATTAGGGCCGAAAGGATGATGGAAGTTAAAAAAGCGAGGGATCGCTAGATGATCTTTCTGCGAGGTTTTGGGTTGCTTAATAGGGCTGGGTTTCTTAAGGCGGTTAAGTTGCATAAAGTGATTAGATCGTCTTGCTAGTTTTGATTGGTTAAGGTAGTTAGCCTTATAATGAAGAATTTGCTTGGGGTGGTTAGATCTCCCAGCGAAATAAATTTGCTCATGACAGTTAGGTTACATGGTGAGGTGGATTGCTCAGGGGAGTAAATCGCCCGAAGAGGTCTAGGCAATTAGATCACCTAACAAGGTAAGTTCACAAAAGACGATGGATCACTTGATAAAGCTAATACACATAGGGCAATAGATGACCCGATGAGGTTAGTTCACCCAAGGTAGTTAGATTGCTCGACGAGGTTTGTTAAGGCTGTAGGTTACCCAACGAGTCTATTAGAAGCTAAAAAGCACTTGGTCGAGGATCTCTGTCTGATCCTTTTTGTGGGGGCTGAGGGGTTGGCAAAAGATGAAAGGTTGAGTTTAAGGATTGCATGATGATCCTTTTGTGAATGTTGTTGGATCACCATTAGATCCTTAGGCGAAGGCCGAAAAGGCCGGTGGCGAAAGCTACAGACCTTTTTAGGCAAGGGACTGCCATAATTTTTTTCGAAAGTTTCACATGTTTAGGTCACCCATCTTATGAGAAGGTCGATGTCATCTGTGGCGATCGCTTAATGGTTAATGGGCAAAAATAGATCACTTAACGAGGTTAGTTTGCTTGAGGTGATTGGTCTCCCGAAAATGTAAGTTCATTTGAGGTGATTAAATCGCCTTAGCAAAGTTGAAGCGCTCAAGGTTGAAGGGATAGTAGAAGTTGAAAAGCTATTTGAGAATCATCTTTGAATTTTTTTGGTATATGTGTTTGGATTGCTCTTTGATCCTTAAGCAGAAGCTATTTTAAGATTGCCTCTGGATCATTTTGGTAGATTTTGTTAGATTGTTTTTCAGTCCTTAGGCAAAACCTATTTAAGGATTACCTCTGAATCCTTTCAGTAAATGTCATTAGATTGCTCTTTAATCCTTAGGCAGAGACCGAAAGACAGGTGTTATTGGTTGAAATGTTCTCCACAAGGCCATTAGGTCTTCTTTAGATCCCTTGGCGAACGATGAAAGGTGAAATGTTAAAGGCTGAAAAGCCCTCTATAAAGCCGTTGGATCTTTCTTAGATCTTTAGGCAGATGTTAAAGGACAGATGTGAGAGGTTGAAATGTTCTTCATGAGACTGTTAGATCTCTTAGATCTTTGGGTAGACACTGAAAGCAGATGTGAGAGTTTGAAAAGTTCTCTGAGAGGCCTTGGATCTTTCTTAGATCCTTAGATGAACGACGAAAGGTGGATGTGGGAGGCTGGAAAGCTATCTGTGAGGCCTCAGACCTTTCTTAGATCATTCGACGAATGTCGAAAGGTGGATATGAGAGGCTGAAAATCTCTTTGTGAGGTTGTTAGATCTCTTAAATCCTTGGGTAGATAGTGAAAAGCAGATGTGGAAGGTTGAAAAGCTCTCCTTAAGTTCTATGTATCATCCTTTGATCCTTTGGGCTAAGGGTACTGATGAGCGACCCTGATGGTAGAGGGTGCTAAAGAGCAACCCCGATAACAACAGGTGACCAATGAAGGTTAGTGAGGCTTTGTCAATTGTCTTGTTCAACTGATCATAAGAACTTATTGTCTTAAATTTTAAATGAAATTGAGATATTAGAGAAATTTAAGATTATAGGGCATGTAAGTATGCTAATATAAATTAGTCGTCAAGTCTATAATGAAAATAAGGAATATTGGATATTAATTAATTTTAATGTCCAATAATATATAGTATAAATATGTACTGATAAAAAATTTAGAAGTTGTTAATATTGCTTAAAGTAAGACATACGAGAATTTATGAACATCATATATTGCTCAAAGTAAATGTACTTGCACCGATGCAAGACATATGAGAATTTGAGAGCCTCACATATTGCTCAAAGTAAATGTAATTATATCAAAAGGTAAACATGTTACTAGATACGTGTAAAAGAGAGGTCATGTGATAATGACAAGTTATAATGTGAACATGTGGTAATGGCGCCCCATAGGGCGAATGTGCAGTAATGGCGAGCCATAAGATGAATGTGTGGTAATAGAAAGCTATAGGGTGAACATGCAGTAATAGCGAGCCATAGGGCGAACTTGTGGTAAATGACAAGCCATAGGGCAAACGACAATAATTCTCAAGGAAGGGAAAGAAAGATTGATCGTAAAAGATTAATATAGTTTTTTTTTCAAGAAACAATCAAATAAAGAAAATAATACTCCCATAGGGAATAAAAGATTGATCATAAAAGATTAATATGATTTTTTCTTTTAAGAAACCATTAAAGAAAGAGAATAATGCTTTCGAAGGGAATGAATGATTGATTATGAAAGATCAATATAATTTTTTCTTTCAAGAACCCATAAAGGAAAGATAATACTCTCAAAAGGGAGAGAAGGATTGATCATGAAAGATCAATATAGTTTATTCTTTCAAGAAACCATAAAAGAAAGAGGTTAATGCTCCAAAAAATGAGAGAAGGATTGATCATAAAAGATCAATATAGTTTCTTTTTTTAAGAAACCATCAAAGAAAGAGAATAATTCTCCCGTAAGGGAATAAGAGATTGATCCTAACAGATCAATATAACTTCTTCTTTCAAAAAACCATCAATGAAACAGAGTGATGCTCTCGTAAGGGAGATAATGATTTATCTTAAAAAATCAATATGATTTCTTCTTTGAAGAAACCATTAAAGAAAGAATAATTCTCCTATAAAGAAATGAAAGATTGATTATAAAAGATCAATATGATTTCTTCTTTCAAGAAACCATAAAAGGAAGGAGAATAATACTCTTAAAAAAAGAGAGGATTGATCATGAAAGATTAATATAGTTTTTTTTTTTAGAAAACGATTAAAAGGGAAAGAAAAATTGATCATAAAATAATCATATAATTTCTTTTTTCATGAAACGTAATGATAAATTGATCAAAAAAAAAATACCGAAGATGGGGAAAGAAAGATTGATCATAAGAGATCAACATGGTACAATGGTTAGAGTCAGACCATGGTGGGTGCCAATGATAAATCAATTTTGAACTGACTCATTGTAAGGGAACAAGAGAGTCACTTGAGGAGATGAGATCCTGTACCAAGAATAGACAAGGAATGCATAAGGGGGAGGGGTCCACAAATGCACCTTTGATACCTAAGTCAAAGAGAGTAGGAGAGCGTAATAACGTAATGAGTTATAAGAGTGAGAGAATATGCATACTTAATACCAAAGGTCAAAATAATATTTATAAATGAGACTAACATGTCATGGATATGTGACATTCAATGGATACTTGTCATTGGATGAACCCTAGTTGAGAGCGAGGCCTATCTAGGCAATTGGGCACATAAGAGGTGATCCTCAATAGTGTTAAAATTTGATATTATCATGTGTGTATATATAATCCATAAACTTCACAAATACACGATAATTAATGGATGCCATTTTCCGTTCCTTCATTGAGAAATTAAGACAAATCATATCTAAGGAGCTTTATTGAAAAAAATTGAAGATAAATACAGAGGTTTATCCGTCAATAAACATTTACATATAAATCTATATGATTTTTGTCATAAATATATTTATTTAAATTATAATAGCTCTAGGTATGTTGGTTATTGATATTTAAAATTATATATATTATATAATATATAATATAAAATAAAATATGTGAGGTAAAGATATGAAAGATAGAAAATAAAAAATAATAAAACTTTAAAACACAAAATGAGATAATTTTTGTTATTTAATTAATTATTTTAAAATTTGATAATGATTTATAATATTATATTTTAAAAATTAAAAAAATTAACATACACTTTTATGCATGCCATACATCTAATATGTAATATAAAAGTTCATTACTTTTTATTTAATTTAATTTAATATATATATACACGCACACACACGGAGGCATAACTCATTTATTAAATCAGCCAAATTAGACGACAAATTTTTTGTGTTTAATTAACAACTTTGATCATCAATTTTGCTTGACTTGTTTGCAGTTAGCCCACTATTAGTGGTCCAAAATAAAAAACGGATTCGATCCTAGTCTTGTATAGGGAATTGGGCTTAGGTCAGCCTCATTATAATTGGTCCAACCCAATTGAAATTTGTTATGATTTGGTTGGGTTGGGTCGCTAGTTAGACCCAAACCGAATCTAGTTTATTTTGAATCAAAGCGATTTTGATATATGGATTTTTGTTTGCGCTCATTATTTGTGATCCAAATTATATATATGGATTTTTTAAAAATATTTTAGTTATCGTAATTTAATTTAAAATATAACAGATAAGAATCACTTAAAAAACCACGTCTCACCATTGTTTTAATTAATATATGATATCTAAATCTAACTTTTAACGTCAAGTACTGAATTATTTAAAACTATCCACACTTGCGTCTGTGAGCAATCACAATGCATTAATCATCGGTGATATAAATTAAAATCAGTTAGCAGGTATTCTTAAAACATTAATTAAAAATTTTTTAGATGAATTTATAGAGCATTTAATAATTTAAAAATTGTAATAAATTAACAAAAAAAGTTTAATGTTTAAAAACTTTTTCAACTAATAAGATAAAATCTTAATTAGTACTGTCTTAAAATACTGATTATATGGAAAAAAACAAAGAATACTGATTAACAAAATTCTAAATTAAATTGAAATGTTTTATTATCTTAAATATTGTTTAATTAAATGTGGAAAAGAAAGTAGTACATATTCTCTCTACAAAAAGTTTGGTGTTTGATTCTCCATGAAAATCTATTTCTTATACCTCCTAATAAGCATATATGCTTTTTGTCTGTTCTTAGCTCCCCCTCGTCTCTTGCATGTATATATTTTAAGAAACAAATATTTAAGCTTCTGAATTAACATTATACACACACACACACACACACATAAGACATTAAAAGAAGCAAGATAATAATCCCATTTTTTTAGGACTGAATTCTCAGTTTAATCTATCATATATGAAGTATTTTGGTCATTTACAAATAATTTTTTTTTAAATTGATCCCATTCGTATATAAAATTGTTACCAATAATGTTTTTCTTCTCACTTATCAATCAATTCTACCATGGCTAGAGAGAAAAACTGCTACAAAGCTCAACAATATGTTGGTTGTGCATGTTGGTTTTTGTTATGCATGACAGTACGTAGTAATGCAAAACAAAGAAAGAAAAAAGAAGGAATTTGTTAAGTTTGACGGTACTTTTTATTTTCGATTTTTTTATTTCTATTAATTGTTCATTCTAAACATTATTAAATAAAAAAATTATGGTTAATTAGACATGCATTTTAAATGTACAGATTAAAATTTAACTAATCATATTACTCATCTAATTAAAATTTTTAATGGATATAGAGGGAATTTATATTAAGAAGAAACATTTATTGAAAATTGTCATTGTGTAAAAGACCAAAATAAGATTATAGTAATACTACTAGAAAAAATCGATTTTCATGAGATAGGTATCTAGCTATATTTAATGCAAGAATATATATATATATATATATATTAATATGTAAAAGAAAATAGTGATGAGTGATCTTAGTGGCCTATGGAAGAGAAGTCAACTAAAACTTATTCTTAAGTCTCACTTTACAGCTGAAGCCTTTTAAATATAATTCAGTGTATATAGTTATATTTTCAATAAAACAATTAAAAAGAAGCCTCTCATTTCTCTCAATCATTAATTATCACTTTAGTGAAAATGAGTAATGTCAATTTCATTCCTGTATATATATAGAGTCATGAAAAAGATATTTTATATTAGATAAAATAATTGACTAAAATATTATTTTAGTTTAATGATAATTTTTTTAATTTATTTTTTCATAATTTTTTTTTAATTTGGTCATCCATAATTTAATTAGTTATTAATTTGGTCTCTCATAATTTTATTTGATATCAATTTTGTCCTTTTGTCTAGATTTTTTTAAATAAATAAAAATTTTGATTATTTAAATATTTAGTGTTGATTGAACAATGTTAAAAGTCAATTAAGATCTAGTTTTTCTCTTTTTTTTTCAATTGAATAATGTTTAGTATTGACTGAACAATGTTAAAAGTCAATTATGATCTAATGTGACTAAATGTAATGTTTTCATCAATTGAAAAGAAAAAAAAAATTATAGATAACTTTTAACGTTATCTAATCAATCTCAAACATTCAAGTTATCAGAATGATGACTTATTTAAATAACATCTAAATAAAAGGATCAAATTGATAATAGATCAAATTATAATGTACTAAATTAAAAAAAAATTTATGAGAGATTAAATTAAAAACATAAATATTTATGAGAGATCAATATGATATTTTAATCTAAAATAATTAGTGCATTCGGATTTCAATAATGATAATAATTATGGTATAAATATACAGTACATATAAATACTGAATTTTCAATCATGGCTGTCGACAATGATCCTTTGGGACTCCATGTGATGCTACCCACCACTATTAGTTAACAATACCTCAAGTGGATTCAAATTTGTATCCCATTATAAGTTTGAGGGTTCCTTACATGTTTATATTATAATGGTTGTAATCATTTTAGTTGGTCAGTAGTATCTTAAAATAATATATTTTATAATATAAAATATAAAAAAAATAAGAGATATGAAGACATGAAAGAGAAAAAATAAAAATAATGACAAGTTACAAGAAAATAGATGAAGGGATTAAATAAATTTCTATTATTTAATTTATTATGTTAAAATTTTAATAATTATTATTTTATATTATATTTTAAAAATTAAAAATAGATATACATATTTATTCATGCGAAACTTCTTGTAATTTAATATTAGAATATGTGAAAATTATTATTATTTAATTTTGTATGAGTTGTTAATTTTTATTCATTATTATATATATGATGTAATTATTTAGAAGGAGAAAAAGGTGAAAAAAATAGTTTTTTGGAACTTAAGTTATATGAAATTGGGGCAAGTGTTAGTACTGTAGCCTAATATATGATCAATAAGTTAGATTTTTTTTTCTTGGGTTACCAATTTATATAATGTTAATAATTAGGCGACATTGAAAATACTTTAGAGTGTTTAATTTCTATAATCTTTAATATAGTGTAAATGTGAGATATGAAAAAGTGAACACTTATAAAAAAATATGTTTTTGTTTTATTTAAAATGAAATTAAAAAATGAATAAACACTTGAATACAAGTTAAGTTTGTTAATTAAAATATTGATTATTGATCAATGTAAAGAAAAGAGGTGGAAAGTAGAAAAGCGTGTGGTAACTTTTTTCAAAGGTTGCAATTAAAGCAGATAGAGTTGATATAATAGAATACAAGTAGTTGCTAAGGTTGCGCATACAAGGCACGAAGTGTGTGTGTCATGTTTTATGGGTTTTGTCGTTTTGTTTGACACCCAAATTGACACGGAATCCTCCATCAATCCTTTGTGCCCTTCTCTCTACCCAACTTTGTCTACAACGTTGGAAGCCATTACCTACGTTGTTGCCGTTATCCCTGTATTCCTTTATCAACTTTATTACTAACATTATCATCACAATTATGACCATAACGGTGAGCAAGTTGATGTTCAAGATAATGTTAGAATTTCACCATATCGATCTTAAATTTGTATAATAGAGTATTGATTCATAATATTAAGTTTTGTATATAAATTTATATATAGATAATATTTTAAATGTTAAAGATAATTTAGTTTAACGTCTTTATATATTATATAAAATTTTTAATTTAGCTTAATTAGTTGATATAAGATTTCTCCTCTTGGTATTTTCAACAAATAAAGTGCTGAATTGTTAAAATTAGCCATTTTCATTATTGATGAACAAGATTTTGGTGGAAAAAATCTTGAATTTCTCTGATTTTCAAATTTTCCAGTTGAAACCTGCAAGAAATATAAAAAAGAGAGCACTCTAAATGATATGAAACTACCTAACTCTACCTTAAAAACTAACTCGTAAGGAAAGTTTGCGACTTCATATATATATATATATATATATATATATATAAAACATCTAGGACCTCCATGTTTAACAAATGTATATATCATAAGAAAGTACAACTTAGTGATATCATTCTGATCAACTCAACTATAATAGAAAACAAAGAAAGGAGACTTGATCACATCACTAAACGCGCAAATCTAATGCTAAAGTAATAACAGAGAAAAGCATATTGAAAGCTTAATTAGGAGTTGTTAAAGTTGGGAGATATAAAGATACAAACACTTTCATCTTTTTAATTAAGTTTTGACAATATGTATGGTTTAGGAATTTTGATCCTGAATTCCCATTTGTTATTTAGTATCTACCTACACATAGCATGTGTCATTAGGTTTTGAATCAAGCCAGAAAGATACCATTTTACTTTTGGGTACTAAAGACGTTAGCTTTCTATTTGTATGAATCAATTTTGTATGTAAAAGACTCAAAACCCAGATTACCAAACGAATTATATATCTTAACTTGCGTGAACATGTAGGCTTTGTTGTATAAATTTTAAGGAATAAATTATATATATCGTCGTTGATTTTCTTTTTAAAGCATGTGTTAAGCATAGAGTATTAGGTTTTATTCAAACTAGCTAGTTGATCGATGTTGATATATTCGTGTATCTTTTTCATACTTTATTTTGAATAGAATTGCATTGTAACCAGAAGAATTAAAAATGAAATTGCCAATTCTTGCAATTTTGCAGCTCTAGATCTAGTCAATATATATAAAGCCATCTTTTGGGGTCAAAAAAATTGCAATTAGATATCCACAACGGTTTTTTTTATATAAATAAAATATGGTGATTAGAATTAGTCATATAAAAGCTATCCATGCATTGAAAAACAAAAGAATAATACTAAAAAAAATTAAAATTAAAATTCTGAAGGTGGCAGTCTTAAATTGGAAACCATATTTAAAATATACAGAGAAAACGCAGCTAAATCAAAATAATTAATCATGTATCAATCTTGACTATGTTGTATTATTATACTTAATTAGCAGTATATATCTTTGATGATACTCTTAAAGGCTATGGCATGATGCCAATAAAGAAATATTTAATAGTATTGTCATTCATATATACTTGAACAAATAAATAACTTTTACTTATTATTTAATTAAAATATAAAAAAATCATAAACAAAAACTAATGCTTCATTGATAAAGATTAACAATCATACAAGTATTGAATCGGAAGATAATGAAAAAAGTATATTTTAATTGATAGAATATTGAATAATTTAAAATTTATAAAAAAATTAATAAAAATAATAACTTTTGAAATTAAACAATTTTATCAATGAATGAAATGAAATATTAGCTAGTGATCTAATTAGGAGTAATCGACGTGAGCAAAAAAACTGTATTATATAATTAATAATATGATATTGGAAAAAGGAGAAGCAGCCCAAATTAAGGGTACAAGGTGGGCGCATGACATTGGAGAAGTAAGTGGGCAAGTAGGATGTGTTTATAAATCATAATCAATGATCTCATCTCCCACATGCTTCTTCTAGAACATCCATACCTTTTTTGATCAATTCCTTATCTTTAATATATTAATTATAATTTTTTTACTAAGATTCTGATTAAGAAGTATTAAATATTTTTAATATTATTATTTCATCATATTATTTAATATTATTTATTTTTTAATTAATAATAATAAACGTATAATTTATTTTTAGGATAAGACAAGTTTATACTTATTGATATAAAATGAAAATTTTTAAAATTTTAAATCTTAAATTATAAAATCATAAAACAAAAACTCAAAAACATTTATATACAAAAATTATCATATAAAATTAACAATATATATATATGCAAAAATTACTAAAAACACAAATAAAATCACCAATATATTTATAGGGTTTATCTTTTATAATTTTATAATTTTATAATTTTTTAAATATTAAATTATAAAATTATAAAACATAAATCTAAAGATGTATATATGTACCAAAATTACCATATAAAATTATCCAAAATATATTTACAAAAATTACCCCAAAAAATACCTCGGAAAATTTAATATTTTATAATTTTATAATTAAATTTTTAAAAATTTGATTTTTTTATTAATAAGGATAAATTTGTCTTATTCTAAAAATAAACTGTGTATTTATTATTTTTAATTAAAAAATTTTAAACAACATTAAATAATATGATAAAATATTATTTAAAAAAGTATTTGATACTTTTTAATCAATGTTTTAGGACACTGGTTTACAAAACCCTATTAATTGTTCATAATTTTCATAATCATAAACTTAGTATGAATACAATCTTAATTCTGCAACAATATTCAATTCACGGTATTTTCTCATCACAATTAAGATTTCAACACTCATATATAAAAATTTAATTTATGTTATATTCCAATACTAATGCAATCAATATAGGTATTATGAGCAAAATATTCATATTTTTAAAATTTATTAGTTGAATCTAAATAAAAGTATAAAAACAATAGCCTCTGGAAATGGTCATACTCACCTCATCTTGAACCTGTAAGGTAAATATTGTCGGTGTAAGATTTACTCTTATATCTTCTAATATTTTATTATAAAAAATAATTTTTGATAATTAACCGTGTTAGATTAGAAATAGCTAGTAACTATGTTGATTTTTTGTGTCAAAGTTTATGAAAAGAGTAAATTATTAATTAAGTCTATATTTTTAAAATTTAATTTTAAAAGATAAAATATTTTAATTTTATCGTCAATTTCAATTAATTTAGTTAATCTATCATTAGATTACAAGACACTGTTAAATAATTATGTGTGATATCCAATTAGCCTTTCCCTTAAAAAAAAAAAAAAGACTATTTGGGTGTAATCATACTCATATTAGTGTTTTAGACTCATTAAAATTTCATAGTTAAATATATTAGGACCAGAGTAATATTAAAATAGGTGACCTTCTAGAAAATTTTCGTGTTCACACTCTTCTTAAGATGCAATTATATAAATAGTGCATCATATCTCACTAAAATTTTGTGGTTAAGTGTAAGTGAGAGTATACTATAGGATGGATGATCTCTTAAAAAGTTTTTGTATTTAGTAGTAACGATATAAAATAATGTATCTAAGTTTGATTCTCTATTTTATTTATTTTAAATTTTTGCCTCTTCATTTTTTTTCTTAATTAATGAAAAAAGTTAAAGTTGAAAATCAAAATTTATGTATGATAAAAATACTTTTAAATCCTTTAAAATTTGAATAGTTTTTACTTTTTTTTTAAAATTTAAACCAACAAATTGTTGGTTAAAGTGAAAACAACCTCACCTTGTAAGGAAAACAACACAAGTTTAATTCTACAAAACGTGCACCTGTTGAAAAAATTTTATTTTAACATTTTTGATCTAATAGAAATTAGACTCAAATTTAATTTGCTTGGAGAATACCTTGACTTTTTATAAACAAAATAACTATTCTATTCTCTTTAAATAATGTCTCAATTTTAAATTTTATATATAAAAAAAATTTTACTTAAAGAGTTATACCCCTATTATAAAATTTTAACTAATTCAAATCAGATTAATCAAAGAATTAATATGTTTCTAAATACAGTAGCTAAGTTTTACCAGAAAGAAAAAGACTAATAAGCCTTCCTCTCTAAATCACTTACGCCTTTGTCAAAGTGGGTTAAAACATAAGTATGCAATCATATAGTTATTGGTTTCTTATATTTGAAATGTAAATTATGTCTGTAATAAATAACTCTGGGTTAATGCCAATTTTTATAAGGACGATATTCATGATAAGAAATTTAAATCTAAAAATGAACTTATTAAAATTTATCATATAAATTTATTTAATAATAACATAAAAGTAATTTTGATTTACACTGGCGTTACATAACTCTATAATAAATTAGATTTAGGGATGGAGAACATATTCTTTTAAGGTCTAGAGATTGGGGTTAGAGTACTTTACTCACACTCAATTCATGTTCATCTCTAACAATTAATATTAATTATATACAAATTCTTCAAATTCTTCTTCACTAGCTACAGTTCACACTTAGTGTCTTTATTTAAATTCAATCAATATTGAAGGACAAGATCAGTGAAGGATTCGATTTGGGTACTTTAGTGAGATCAGCCTTTTGCTTTTCAAAGATCATATAATCTAAGCCTTTTGACTTTCCCAAGTTTTATAATATGCATATATATAGTTGACACATACTAATAAAAGTTAAGTTTAACAAAAATTAATTAATTTTTTATAATATAATTAGTTAAAATTTTAATTTTTACTAAAAATATTTATATTTAATATTTAATAGTATCTTAAATAAAATTATCTTTAATAAAAAATACTTAAAAAAAAATTAAAAAAATATAATTGATGCATGGTTTAAACTTCAAAGGGAAAGAAGGCGTTCCCTAAAAAGCAAAACCGAAAGAATAAAAAGATGACGAAGAAGAAGAAACGCCCCTTCAGTTGTAACTTTTCATACACACCAAGAGGCTCAAAACTTAATTGACACGTCATTACAATATTAATTAATTGCAACCATTCAAGCACACAAAAACTAGAATCATTAATAATAAATTAATATTATTAGGGTTTTTGCTTTGAAGTTTGAACTTTGAATTAAGGGTGGGCTACCCTGGCCGTGAGCCATATGTACGTACAGATTTGCCTCTTTCTCTCTGTCTGTCTCTCCATTGCATGCATGCGTGCAGGTTTTGTTGGGTGAGCCTTCTTGTCTCCTACAAAGGGTGCCATATATAGCTATGCATTATAATTATACTTTGCTTTGGTTCACAGGATCTTAGCTCGTCACCATTATTATTAAACATCATAATTATTTATATTTTTGTTATAAAGTTTATTAATTAAAATAAAATATATAAATTTTTTTATGAATTATATAAATTATATATGTGTTAAATTTTAATTAAATAATTTTATAATAAAAATATAAAAATTATAACTAAATTTTTTTAACATTGATTCTTTCAATCTTTATATAAATATGCATAGACATTGTTTCAAGACACAACCCTTGGAACTCACCATGTGACCTTTATTAGGTCTACATTACGTAAGGTCAAGTACGTTCTAAAGATTATAATTAATGTTTAAATTATTTGTGCACTTCTGTTTGATAAATTAAGCTCAATTTCAAGTTTAAATGATTTT
Organism: Senna siamea; assembly: GCA_031216115.1. Taxonomy (NCBI): domain Eukaryota; kingdom Viridiplantae; phylum Streptophyta; class Magnoliopsida; order Fabales; family Fabaceae; genus Senna; species Senna siamea. Next base: position 29,412,235 of record CM062354.1, on the reverse strand, counting down.
TAATATGGTATTAAAATTTTTATAATTAGGTGATTAGAAGTTTAAAACTACGTATAAACAAACAAATTAAGACATATGGAGTTAAGATAATGATTAATAATAAATTTTAGCAGTAGATCTTCAAAGTGAAATGCCAAGCCCAACCCTATTATTAGTATTAAAGTATAGGCCCAACTTGAACAAGTATTTATTTATAACGAATTTAATATGAAAATGAAAAGGAGCTATCAATTAATTTACGTTTTACAATATAAAAATGGTTTAGTATGCACGTGATCCAATAAATATATATAGCATATAAATATTTGCCATGATGGCTTTCGAAGGTGTGCAGGCGTCATTGTTAAGTGCTAGATGACTTCATCAATGATACGATAATCCTAAATTATGATATAATCAACTAATTAAGCTTCTAAATTCTCAATAATTATGCATAATGCTTATTGTATTCATATGTATTAGATAGCATATGTACGTGTTGGTGTTGATTTAACAATATATATGGGTTTTAAGTGTGTTTAGAGCGATGGATTGGGTTGTGAAATATTGTGGTTATGGGGGACAGATTAATTTGTCTTTTTAATTACATATTTAACATCTTAAAAGGAGTTTGTGTATATACTTCACAAATATGTCATTTCATATCAAATCACAGGATACCAAGAATAATGCGGATGGCTATTCCTATTTAGTGCCTTGTTCAAAAGCTTAATTAAAGCACATGATATCACTTTCATATATATCAAATCAATAGGCCTTTTTAATTTAGGGATTTTCTGAATGCTTAATTAATTAATTAGCTAACTTAATTGGCAAGTTCTAATCTAAAAGCTGTGTGCTTTAACATATATAAATATATTGTTAATTAATGACTTAAAAGTTTGAAGTTGTGCTGCTCGATGCAGCAACATGCTGCTTAATTGACATGTCCGTGGTTATTTAGTGTAATCACAATAACTAATTAAATAGTGGACAATGACCAACATAACTTGAATTTAAATTTGTTAGGTCTCATGAATTAGTAGCAACTGATTAATTTGAAATTAATATAGTTCGCGCAGGATCTTATGTTCAAATTTTCATGCAAAACTGAGTGTCCAAAATCCTTTAGTTTCAATATCATTCTTATATATATGCCACTTTATTATATATCAAAATAAATAAATTTATTTGAGGGAAAAATAGTTCCAAAATAACATACATATATAAATTAGGAACCTAATCCTGTATAAACAATCTAGATTAATTAATAATAATATTGTCTGAATCCACAAATGAATTAACGTTATCAGGAAAAAAAAAATTAGACAGAATAACTTATTGTTGACATGTGAAAGACATAATTACCAAATTTAAAAGTTTAGATGATTAAAAGGGAATTTTTTTTTTCATTTTACATTTTTCCCGCATTATTCCACACAACATACATTAGTTATTCCAAGAAAATACGTTTCTTTTTTTTTTTTATATAGACACTTGGCAATATATATATAGAAATAATTAATGTTCACCCAAAAAAAAAATAATTTATTGATATCAATCAAAATTATTCTTATATTATTGAATAATTTTTATTGGATGATCTAATCTTTTACGTACGAAGTATTTTGTGGCACTAAAAGTTCTTTTCATCCTTATATATGATCTCACAAAATTTGTCATTAATGTAAAGTTTTTTAATATTCCATCAATAAATGTAAAATTATATATAATATATTTTTTAAATACAAAAAAATTATTAACTAGTGACAACTGCATAATAACATTATTGGATTCTTACAAAATTTGCCGTAAAAGATTGATTAAAATGGTTATTATTTCTAATTTAACATATTTATGGATCAAATCCAATATGGAGGTTATTGGGAGATGAAAATTTCCCAATATTTCCGTTGCATTTTGTGAGAAACAAATTAACAGTCACATTCGTAAATTCAATACACGACGCATAATAATTTGGATGGATCGCACAATATAGCATACACCAAACCTTGAAGTTGAGAAATAAAAAACACTCTCTATAATATATGTAATTGGACGCATAACTAAATAAAAAGTTTCCTTCTATCCACGTAAATATATAATTAAATAGTGCTGTTTAAATTAAACGTCACAATTATTATTTAATTATATGAAGTTTGTGGATGAGTTAAATTAATAATATTCCCCATTCCTCAGGGTCTGTGTATCTGGACGAGGAAGCTGATGCTGTCTTTGGATCATTCGCTCAATTAAAAAATTAATTACATTTATTATTTATATCTAATATATGTAAATGAAAGTCAACTTCATATATATATATATATATATATAAAGTAACATATTTCAAACCAGATTAATTATAACTTCTTAATAAAATTTCAGATACTGGTTATTTTGACTAAAATTGGTACTACTATTTGGAAATGTTTCCTACTAATTTTTCTGTATGAAAAGTTGCTTCAACGAATAATAAAGATGTAGACTTGAACTTAAAACGGATTCAAAGTTTATTTTTCAACATATCACGTTATATGTATAGAGTAGTAAACCAGTTAATCACTACATATACACAATTGAATTTATCTCATGCAGGACAATTACTACACAACATTTGAAACATTGAAAATTCTTTATTTTAAACCAACAAGACGTTAAATTTGAATTTGAAAAATTCTTAAAAACTATTCTAGTCAAATATATGGGAAACTATATTAAATCATAATTAATATATATAGTGACTTAGAATATATTCCATTACAAACATGCAAAATTTTTTTTATTTTGGTGTAAAATTGTTATATATTATATTTCTTCGTCTGTACTCATTTTGTCTCTACTTATTCACTCAATGTCTCATAATAAAATAAGTAAGAAACGTTTTTACATATATAGGCTGGTTCCACTAAGTCATTTACACATAATAAAATAAGAAGTCATATTATTTTTATTAATTTCTAGCTTTTTTTTTGTTTTTTAAATATGAATGGTCGAATGGGTGCTTCTCGATGTAAGATTATTCAACCAAATATAACGACATAATGTGATAATCACGTGTATCCACCTTAACTGATTAATTAAAAATCAACTCCAAATGGTTGAAAATTTAAACCAAACCTATGTCGACACAATTAATCAAGAAATTAGGAGAGAAATATAATTAATTAAGGACATTAGAATATGCAATTTCAACGGGTTCATTCCGCCATGCACTATCAATTTTTCCATTAGGAAATGCTGAAAAAGTTAACATTAATGTCATTGAGGATAACACTTAAAAACAAAAAGTGCTTTCACACGCATATATAAATCCTCCCTGAAATTTGTGGTTAATCACTATTTTAATTAATCGATGCATCATAAATTAATAATGTACGTGCTACATATAAGTTGAGAAATAAAAGAAATTCAGCTTTTTTATTTTTTATTTTTTTCAGAAAATTCAAAACCAGAAAACATTAATAATATTTTGATATACAATTTAATTTTTTTAATAAGAATCACATAATTTATTTTTAAATTATATTGAGTTAGATATTAAATTTTAAGTGAGAATTTATTTATCAAAATATAAATAAAAATATTACTAAATAAACTTTTTTTTGGGATGAATTATTTTATTAAATTTATTATGGGATGAGAAGTTCTTGTAATTAACTAATTAATATGTTCCTTATAATTTTTTTTGGTTGATCCAATATTATTTGATGCTACATAAATATATGTAAAAAAGAAAGCACATTTTTAGGCCAAAATTACAAAATTAAAACATAATAGATTCAAATGTAATAAAGTAATATCTATTTGATTGTATACTAATTATTCAATCTATATAAAATTAGATATGAAAGATAAACATGATTATTATTTTTAATTCAACGGTTAAATTAAATAAAAATTAATTTTTATAATAAAACATTGATGAGTTTAAAAGTATCCAATCTTCCCAGTATCAATCAATCACTACTATATATTTAAATAATATGAAAATTTATACTTTTTCTTAAATCAAAAGATATGCTTAATTACTAACATTTTTTACAATAAAGTATGAGATATAATTACACTTATTTTGACTAAGATGACTTTATATTATTATATAGATAATTAAACATGTATTCAATTAACTATAAAATAATTCATTTTTAAAATTTAAACTATAATTTTTAACACAACATAAATAACATTAAAAAATAAAAGTTTTAAAGATATATATTATAATAAATTATATTTGTAATAGAAGAAATTAATTAATATTATTATGGAGGCATTTAGTCATCTTTCAACTTCAAAAGAATTTATGTATATTTCCTCAAGAAAAAGAAGTGATAATTTAAGCATATATCTCAAGAAAGCTTTGGCCCCTTGTTTTCAATTTGAAAAGTTTCCCGATATCGAGTTGTGATGTTTGCTTTCCTAATGAAAGTGTCTACTTCACAACATTATTGAGCAACATGTGTTATCTTGCATTTATCTAGAACTGTATAATTTATTTTTTCGTGGAAGACCAAGATTATATATATAACAACTAAAAAAGGGATTGAATAAGACAAATAAAGTCATGAAACCTGTTCTTGCTCCACATATATATTCCATGTCCACTGACTACTATCATTAACCAAACTTAATCCTCACCATGTCTTACAAAAGTGTTCATAATACCAAATTCTTTTAATAATTTATTAATTTAGATGGCTTGTGTGCTTGGCGCACAAAAAAGTCTTTGCAGATCATGCATGACATTGTTGCATAATGTAGGGAATTTCAGTTTCAAGAAGTTGAAACAACAGACAAAAGAGGCAAACCCAAAGTCAGCTAGCAAATACCTAATTTTCACCATTCATTAACTGTAGTTAAACATTTATAAAACAAAATATGTCAATCCACACACACACACATATATATAACCCTTGCCACCTTCTTCTGAGTCCTTAAAAACATGCTTAAATCATATTCTCAAAATAATTCACAAAGAGAATCAAATTTTAGACAACGTCTAAAATTATCCACGACGGTATATGGTCATAGAAAAATTGATTATAAATTATTCAGCTTTATTATTATTATTATTATTATTTAACTTTTGTCAAATCTTAGTACAGAGAAATTAGTAACTTTTTACATATATTTTATAAGAAAATATATCAACTTCATTCTCTTTTGAGAGAATAAATGAAAAAAAAAAAAGGGAACAGAAAGTTGATTCCCACATTCCAAGACTTTATAATTAAGGAAGAATAGTTTCAATCAAAATAATACTAACTAATTTGTGATAGCAATTATTTTTACGCAGCTATATATTGAAATATAAAATCAAATGATAATTAAAACTTGTTGTTTAAGTTAAAAATAATTAAATAAAAATTATTTCCTCGTTAAAAATTATAACTTAATTAATTTGAACTTACTAATAAAATTTCATCCAACAAATAGTTTCTTCTAATTATTATTAAAAAAAATCAAAGCAACAAATAGAATTTGTTTTTTCCCCACGTCCCAAGTCTTAGAGCTGACTCTTCACAAGAATCTATTTGACCCCATTAAATCAAATTGCAAGTTGATCTTCAACTTGCACACAAAAAAAAGATCTGAATCTGCATAAATTCCTCTGCTTATCTCCACAAAGTTTCCATCTCATTCTGTGCTTGATATTAATGGTTTTTTTGTTGCGTCTTATCTTATTCTATTTAATTATAAAGCAACCAAATCATAATCTCCACTAAAGCTTTGGACATGGTGACGCAAAAAGGCACACAAGAACCATAGATGCAGGGAATGAAGGAGGAAGAAGCTGAACTTCATTTCAAATTCAAGTTCTAAACATATATTTTAGACTTCATAAACGACAAATTTTTATTTATTTAATTTATTCGAAATATGTTTTATTTAATGGTTTTCATAGTCATCCTCGGAATGTGGGGTCTCAAGCAATTGAAAATTTCTCATGGAAAATGGTCAAACTCTCTACCCCATGAATGATCTTGTAATCTGGGATTGTTAGTAATTCCATGTTTGTTTGTTATGATCCCCATCATATTTTTGGTAAACAAGATTTTGTAGTTGAGATTTTTTCTTTGGGTACAATGCCAAGGGGCAAAGAGGGAAAAAATTTAAAACTGCAAAAAATGACTGATTTTCTGTAATTTGGACCATAAATCTTTAGATTAATTAAGTCATTAAGTGATTATTAGTGAGTTTAACAAACACTCACCTTTCAATCATATTCTTGCAATTCCAAATGAAAGTGGAAGTGAAAGTGAAAACTGGCACTTGCATTGAAAATGTGAAGTTTCTTTTTCAGTTATGACAATTCAAATTCTAACCATCAATTTCTAACCTAAATTTGAAACTTAGTACAGTTTCTTATATTTTTTTATTACAAATTAAACACATGAAAGCAAATTTTAAGATATAAAAACTAATAAAAATTTATGTGCTATTTTTATATTTTTGTTATTAGGTTTACTTATTAAAAACTGACACATGTATAATTTATATAACTTATTTTTTTTATAATTAGTGTTTTTTTTAAAATTTTTTATATATCTTATTTTAATTAAAAAACTTAATAACAAAAATATAAGAAACAATCGAATTTTAAAAATTATACCTATTTTTTTTCCACTCTAATCTTAGGTGCCAATTGTTTCCAGCAGCCATTAGGCCAATATTGAGACATAAACCAAGACAACTTGGTGCCTTATTTGTCAATTTATGTGGGTAGGATGATGAATTATTTTTGTCCACTAACATATGAAGCTAAAACAATACGTAATTCTTGCCCAATAAAACAGTGGCTGCTATGCATAAATAAAGTTAGGTCCTTTTTCTCAGTTAGTTGTCTACATATTCTGAAATTAGGAAATAAGTCTCTGTTGTATAAAGATCAAACAATAGAATACGTTAGAGAAATAACGGTTACTCCTTGGAAATTACCTTTTGCTACAGCCCCATGACATTCAATTCAACCTCTGTGAAATGGAAAATGAAAAAAAAAAAAAAATCACTGAAAGTAGTGGCAGAAAAGTCATACTCTGTCTCCATACTCTCCTCCCCTATACAGCGGAAAGACTGAAAAAACCTTAGTTTCTTTTTTTCCTTACCTTTTTTATCTCTGAAGTTATTTCTTTCTAATAGAAATGTGCCACTACCTACTTGAATCTAATCGTTAGTAGCTGTAAAAAACTGTTGGTGTAGATTATTAAACCCATGATTGTTTTTCTTCCTCTGAATCATCCAACGTCAAAGAATCTTCTTTGATTTCACCTTGTGGTGTTTCCTTCTTCATCTTCTTCTCCTCTGGCTCAACCTCTGCTTCCCCTGTTTCTGTTAGCTTCTTAGCTCTGTGAGCCTCAAAATCCCAATCCGTTCGACTCAGAACCACCAACATCGTCACTGCACAAGTCCCCTGAGCACCCAGTAATCCAAGCCACAAGCCTTGAAAATCAAACCCAGAAAAGAAAGCAAGCCAAATAGCCATAGGCATTCCCACAAGATAGAAGCTTCCCAAGTTTATGTTGGCACCCACTTTAGGCCTCGCAGTGCCTCTGAGAACCCCACACCCAGTGGTTTGTGGGCAATTTCCAAGCTCACAGAGCCCTATGATGGGTAAAACCATGGAAGTTAAGGTTATGATCTCTTTGTCTGATGTAAACATGCTAGCCCAAACGTTCCTTACCATTACAGAAAACACAAGAGCAGAGAACCCTAATATGAAGCTGCAAGAGAGGCCTACAATGGCAGAGAGCTTTGCTTTTGAAGGATTCTGAGCGCCAAGATTGTTCCCAACTCTTGTCGATACACTGAAGCTTATGGAGGATGGGAAAATGTAGAGAAGAGAAGTTGTTTGGATCAAAATGCCCATGGAAGCCACGGTGGCTCTAGGATTCACCAGCAACCCACAGAGCAAAATCATGATCTCGTACCACCACCATTCGAGGCAAACAGAGACACAGCTTGGAATCGCCAATTCAATTAGCGACTTCCACTGTGTGAAACATTCCAAAGAGAAACCACCCCATGTTCTCTTGTGGGTACCCGAGAAAACTACGTACAGAATCAAAGATGCCACGAGGTTGAAATTCGCCCAAACCCCACTTAGAGCCACGCCTTTAATTCCCAAACCGAGGTAAGAAACGAGGAAGAAATTGATGGGTATGTGAAGTAAAATCGCCAGAGCAGAACAGAGTGTGAGAGGCAGAGTAATGGATTGTGTTCGGAGGTAAATTCGTAATGGATGCAAGAGGGACTGTGTGAAAAGATCAGGAATAGAATAAAAAAGATATAATTGAGCTTGTGTGGCTATGGCGTCATCCTGACCACAAAACAGAAGGATTTGCTTCATGGAGAGCCAAAGCAGCGAGATGGGGATGGAGGTGAAGAGGAGGAGAAGAATAGTTCTCTGCAAGCAGAGACCAAGGAGGGTGAATTTCTTGGCGCCGAAGGCTTGGCCGCAGATGGGTTCCATGCCGATGGCGAGACCAGAGAGGATGGAGTAGCCGGTAATGTTAGCAAAGCCGACGGCAAGGGAGCCACCGGCGAGGGAAAGCTCGCCGAGGCGGCCGAGGAAGAGCATGGAGATCATGGAGCGGCAGTAGAGGAGGAGACCAGTGAGTATCATAGGGAGAGCTATATGGGATATGGAAATGAACTCGTTGAAGGGTTCAGAATGAGAGAGATGGTGGGTACTCTGTTTGGAGATCAATGGTCTGGTGAGCATGTTGTTGGGTTTGAGAGAGACAGAGTGTGAGGGTTTTGAATTCAAAGTAGGGATTTGTATTTGGATATCGTAAGCAGTAGAGATGACTAAGCTGAAGTTAGGTGATGCATAGTGTGGAGAGAAGAGAAAAATAATATGTTTTAGTTTTAGAGAGATTTGAAGCAGAGAAAGAGAGAGAGAGAGAGAGAGAGAGAGAGAGAAAGAGGGATTTGAGGAGAGGAGGAGGGGGCCGGGGTTTGTGTAAGTAGGTTGTGAGAGGGGTTTTATAGATAAGAGGGTGTTTTGGTGGGAGAGAGGGCTTTGAATTGAGCACAATGTGGCATGTGCTGACTGGGATGCACTTTTGGAGGGGCTAAAGGGTAATTTTCGTTTGAAAAGTGTTTTTACATTTAATAAAAAATAAAAATTAAATCATATTAAACTAATTTTAACATACATATTAATTAGCTTAGAAATTCATCAAAATTTTTAATAAAAAAAGGCATGTTTAATTATATATATACGATGAATTGCAAAAGAAAAAGATGTTTAAAAGTAAGTTTTTCTTTTAGAAAAAAACTCATGACAAAAATCTTGAATGGTGAACATCAATTTTGTCTATTTGAAAGAGGAGAATTATCTCACATCTTGTAAGTTGTGGAAATGAAGCAAAAGGAGAGAAGAAGATACAGTGCTCAGTGCAGGAAGGAAGGGCAGGGGGTTAAAGAAAGACAAAGGGTGTCCTTGGACCCATTGTGCAATGAACAATAAACAAAAGCGAATAGCCCAATAGAAGCTATCAATGTTCATCTCATAAATAATATCAATCAAAATTATTACCCATGCAATTTATAAAGGATTGTTTTTAAAAGATTAAACTATTGATTTGATTAATTTTTTTATAAAGTTGATTAATTTGACTTAAACTAATTAAGACTTCATAATAAAAATAAAATTCTTTTAATAAATATGTTTTTACATACAAAATTAAAATTTAAAATTTTATTTAAGAAGTATATTTACTATTCCACCAAGTACTAATATATATATATATATATAAATTTTATCAACCAATGAAATAAAATATTAATTAATACTTTAAGAATACTAGTTAACAAAAAGACTAAGTTTATATATAATTTCTTATATATTTGTTATTAAAATTTTTAATTAGAATAAAACATATAAAATTTTTTTTAAAAAAATTAATCATAAAAAATAAATTATATAAATTATATACGTATTAATTTTTTATTAAAAAATTTAATAATAAAAATATAAAAATTACACTAAAATTTTTTCTTAGCAAAACTTTATATAGAGGTTTATGACAACTAAAATTTGTCCGGACAGGTTGGGAACAACACGAGTTAATGAGGTTTGTTGAACGTAGTAGTTTGGGAGGCATCAAGAGATGCCAATGTGTTGTGATGTAGTGTACTTCACCATGAGAGATGAACCCTTCCACTCCCAACCAATCCCTCCTTGTCTACAACACGTTTTGCTTTGTCTCCACACACACACTTATATATACCTACAAAATCCCCACATGCTTCCTTCCCAAACTTATAATAATTAAAATGAGCTCTTCTCATATGATTTGTTAATTGTGAGAAGACTGTATATATGGGACTAGTTCTTAAATAATGTGATAAAATAAAATTTAAATTTTTGTTAAAAAAATATTTATATTTAGTGTCTAATAATACTTTAAATAAAATTATTTTTAATAAAAAAATATTTATAAAAAAAAATAATTGTTAGATGTGACAATATCTCAAATTAATTTAAATGAATCAAAACAGTTCCTCAACGTAAAACATATCACCTTTTCTTTATATATCAGTTACATGTGTAGTCCATAAATTTATAGTTTTTAATTATCTATATTAATTAACAAAACAAAATTAAAAGAGTAGGTACGTAGTTGGTGGAATCATTCTCACAAGGTTAAACGTGGAGGTTAATGGCGCTTATTATATTTATACAACCAGTGACATTAATTTGATGACATCTATTCCACCAAAAAATGAAATATAAGAATAGAATTACACTTTAACCAAAAAGAGCCAATTAAATATGTAATAACTCACATATATAACATCTACACGTACGTTCTTACTACATTTTTGGTATATGGCACTACAAAATGAAATTGATCAATGGCGCCTTTTAGAGCCACTGGTCGTTCTTGATATTGATTCTCATAAAGCCATGCAAATATTTATTTTGACTAGTGAATAGTGATAACTCCACTCATCTTCTTGAAATCCTTATTTATAACATTATAGGAAAATACCATTTTGTTAATAAAATGTTTGAAATGATACAATTTATAAATTAGTGTAATATACAAAATAATTTGTACATAATCAATTTTTATTTAATTAAATGTTCTTTTATGGTTAATTTATAAATGTTAAAATTTGAAATCATATATTTATAATTTATAATTTATAATTAATTATAATTTATTACACTCATTTAATTTATTTTGTATAATTTTATAAGAATTATACAAGTTTAAATTCTCATTTAATAAAATAAACTGAGCTTAATTTTAATTTTAAACTCATTTTACTTAAATAAAACTAGTTAAATTCAAACTTAATAAAGTTTGGCTCAGCTGAATTTATTTACACCTTTAATTGATAAATTCATCATGTTTGAAAATTTGGCCTGTATAGATTTTCTTGTGTGTGAATGTAATGACAGCATAACTATTTTAATTTTCACAAATCCATATAATAATATTTAGAATCCTAGATAGAGGTGTTAGGAGATTTATGTTGTACGTAGTACCAAAAATGAATTGCTAATGACCCAAACGCTGCCTAAGGAGTATGACGAAAATATTGAGGCACGCTAAGGCATATGCGGCGCAAAAGAGATCTTTGCCCTTGGGTACTTTTGTTTGGTTAGACATTGAATCGTTTATTTCTAAAATTTAATGAAAATATATTTTCTTTTAAAAAAAAAAGAAAGAAAGAACCAATGAATGAATGAAGTTATATATATATATATATATATATATAGAAGATTAGTATTAGTAGAAATCCAATTTGAAAAAATATTACACACACTTAAATTATAAATAATTTTATTTAATTACGATTATTCAATTAGTCATGAATGGTAAAAAATTTCTTTGAGAATAGAGTTGCTTAATAAACAGGATTTTTATAATTTCAGAGATTCAAATCATATTTATATGTGAAATGAGAAATTTTCTTTGAATCTTAATCGACGAATACATCATCACATGAAGAAACAACTGGCTAACGCTCGGTCCTATAATTTTATAAATAAATATGTACATTGTCTTAATAATGTGCTATATTTTATTTTGTTACCAAATAAAAGTAGGTCATGTTCCCAACAGTCCACACTAGCCAGTAATTAGTGGGATAGTCCTAATTTCTGCCCAAGGGTCCATTCAAAGTATCTCCTTTGATCATTGACTCCACTTCACACATTCAAATTTTGGGCACACAGAAATTAATCAAAAGCAGAACAAGTTTACATCAAGAAAAACATATATATATATAATGCATAAAATGGTCGTTATAATTAACCTGGTATATTTGTGGAAAATCCATTTAGGTGCCTTGCTTAATTTGACCAACATTAGTCAAGATATTGGTTCAACTTCACATGCATCATGCTTTTGTCACTTTGAGACCTGCAGATCAATTGAATCCCGCTAAACTACATATATTTTTTGTGTTTTTTATGATTAATTGGGTCAATTAAAAAAACATGCAAAATTCTCTTGAATTGTTGATCAATTGTAAATAAATTGAGATTGTTATTTTATTTGGTATCTCAATCAATCAAACAAGAGCTTATCACGTGAAACGTAAAAAAATTAAACTTTTATTTTAAAAACTTATCCATTTCTTCCTTATCAATAAGCGTTTTGCTAACTAATATTCATATATAGAATACTAATTAAAATTTCATTTGATTAGCTAATGAATCTTTTAAATATTAAAAATTATTAATTTTATTGACTTTTGTTCAAATCATTAAAAATACTCTATCAATTAATAAAAAAAATTTTAACGTCTAGTATTCTAAAGATATTGGTTAGCAAAACTATCAACAAATACTTTTACATGGAAATATTCAAGTGTTATCACGTTGTAGTCTGTTATTGTTAGGTCATATATTACGATCTCTCTCTTTAACTTTTGTGTTGGTGTAAATTTGTCATCTTATATCTAGAAAAAAGGCAAGCTTTCGGTGGTTATACCCTTTTCAATTTTCAAGATTTGGAAATGATATACCCTTATTGATCAGTAATCAAAAGCCTTAATTATGACTATAGCAGTTACTTCAAAGTTTGAGAACATTATTACCCCAGTTGATGACCAAACAAATAGAGCATGCAACAACACGATAGGGAACAATATGTCTAACCCTAATTAAAGAAGGAAACAGCAAGTTCAATGCAATATATATATATATATATATATATATATATATATATATATGTACACATACAAACACTAAACAAAATTGTAATGCATGCAACATGCGTTTTCCAGTGTATGCATGCATATTCATGGATCATGTACGAATCATTCTTCTTCCTTTGTCTTCGATCGAAATGGGATCATACATAATTCATAACAGAACATCAATTAATTATGAAACAATAATAAAGTAAAAGCAAGTAGGATCTCAATTCTCAAATATATAATACATAGAGACATAGACGTTGCATGAAAGTAATTGACCAATGACCATCGATCGAGCGGGAACTTTTTGTTTTTTAATCTAATTTATTTCTCATAGTCTTTACTTAATACAGAAAAGAAAAAAGTCGGCAAAAGGAAAATTAATAAAGATTAGGAGTCTGATAAAAAGTTGTCAAAAAGATGAGGGCAAAGGAGATACCAACTGCGCAACTTTAACTTGAACTGAATTTTTCAAAGCAGAGAATTGAATGAATGATTATCACAACTCACAAGAAGTAATGGAGTTGTATAAGTCTGATCACAAGCAATAATTCAAGCTCCTTTTGAAGATTTCTTAGTTTGACCAGCAGGCTTGGTAAGTAAGGACTTTTAATTTAAGCACTTATTGAATATATATGCTCAAGCGCATGCATTTATTTTGTGTGTGTGTATGGACTTCCCTTTCAAAATCAATAGCTACAACCTAGATTATCATACTATTCATTACTCTTTATGCATGCTTACTCTACTTTGTGACTGTGTTTCCTACAAGAATATTAATAATCAACCACGTCTAGATTAATTCTGCTTCATTAATGTGCCTCTATATATATAATGTGTGTGACAATGGATAAAGTCAATATTATTCTTTATCATAGTTTTACAAGAACAATTCAATTTGTCTAGAAACAAAACATTATTGATGTAATATGTAGCTCATGAGGATTGGCTCAAGTGATATTTACTTTAGATAAAAGTGTTGTGGGATTTTTTTTTAGGTTAAAGAGATAATACTACAATCTAAGATTAGAATAAACCTCTTACTCAAAAAATATGTATAAGAGATTTATAGAGATAACATATCAATAAGAAATTACATAAATTTGAACCTAACAATTAAGTCATGCAATTGTTATAAATAAAAGGTGATCAAATAAGTTAACCTTCATTTTCTGTGTATTTTTTGTTTCTAAAGATGAAAATAATTTTTGCAAATGACTGAAAACTAATTGGAGCTATTAATTTGCAATCAAATATTTAAAATTTTAACGTATATACCGAAGGTCTTCTTCAAGTACACAACAACAAAAGCCATCACATTCGACAACATAATTTGATTTCTCAGCACCAAAGAATAGTTTGCTCTCATTTGAGTAGTTATGGGTGATTACAAGAAGATTATTAATTACAAAATTCTAATATTAATAGCTACAATATATTATTGTACTCTTTAGACAAAACTAAATCCAAGCCTTGGTCACCTTATTAATTTGGATTTTCATATGCAAATTGGTGTTCTTCTTTAGGCCAGTACGTGGTCAAAAAACAACTAACAAGCCTTGTTTAAACCACACGTTGAACATTAAAATCATAATTATCCTTAGTGCTGAACGTTGAAAATTAAGGGACGAAATGAACATATCCAAAGGTTTCCTAGTAGGTATGGATGCTTAATGAAAGATCTGGTCGTGATTAATTATGAATTTGTTCACACTAGCTATGCATATATATATATATATATATATATATATATATATATATATATAAAATTTAGTTTAGGGACCTTTTGTCAAAAATTTATAGGTCGAAGACTGAGGGATGTTATCTAAGATTTAACTTCTTAAAATTAAATTTAGTTTAATGTTGCTTTCGATCATGTTAATATTTAAAGTTTAAATTGTATCATTGGCTTTTGATAAGAAGAAATTTGAAGAAAAAGGATCTTAAATTCCTTTTTTTTGACTTTGTCGTCTTCATTAAAGCCTTTTTTCATGCCACTTTGCTGTCTAATTTTTCCTTCTGTTGAAGAAGTCATTCCCATTTGGTCGTTTTTTTCTTGGTGAATCCCATTTTGGTTGTTAGTGACAGAAAAGATAGTGTGAATTAGATTATTCGAATTCATACTTCATAGTTAATTATTTTATTGAAATATTTCATTTCAGATAATAATATGTTTTTATTACAGAAAATAACATATGTACAAAATTCTCTCAAGAAAGAATTCCAATCGACATCATCTTCTCAGAAAATTCTGAAGATTGAAATCTATTATTATTATTTTTGATCCTTGATGGGTTTCGTTTTCTTATAGAAAATCGAGGAAGATAATTGTTGTGTGAATTACACACGACAATTGATTAGTTATACCATTTATTTGCCACTAATATTTTGAAATTTAAATAATTCATCCCTATAATTTCAATCAATTTTTAATTGAGTCCTGGAGTTCAAAATTTTATAATTAGATCTTTAAATTTTGATGATGTTGCCAACATACATTATTTTAACATTTCAAATATATATAATTTATGTCAACATAAAATGCAATTAATGTTAAGTAATTTGAGTAAATTAAATTAAATTAAGTATATTAAGACAATATATAGTTACTATGTCAACAAAATTTAATTAAATATTGATAAAAATTAAGAGTAGGGACTAAATTAAAATTTTAAAATAATAAGAATTTAATTAAAAATTAATATATATTTATATTTATATAGAGGAAGTATAAGAACAATATAACTGAATTATAATTATTAGTCAGAAACTAACAAAATTTTCATAATATTTACAATTGAGAAAATATGAAATGTCACGAATTAAACATAAAAAAGAATCCATATATAAATTAATGCGATCATGATCCTACCGCTTTATCTATAGAATGCATATTTTATGAACTGTCTGTTAGTGTCGTGTATTGACTAGCACTAAACAATACTAACTATATATTAATTAAAAATTAAAGGTAATCATTTTTAGGCATGTTAATCTACTTTATTTTTCAAATTAATTATAACTAGCATAGGATCAATATTCACTATTGAATATTCAAGTTTCTAGAAGCATAAAAATATATGGAAATTAAAAAAGCATAGGAAGGCAGTGACACTTTTGGTGGTCCATTGCATAGATATCTAGTTTATGAGGCCACGTATCTATATGATCTGCCTCCTAAAATACTTGTTATAATTTCAAAACATAGACATAATCAGAGTGAGTGATTTCCATTTAAGTCTCATAATGATGATGGGATCTCAGTGATATCTCTTTCAAGACAAATAATAAAAATGATCAATTATAATACTATAGCTAGTAGCTACACTGTCTTCTTACACAAATAGATGAATGTCAATGTGTTATTTTTTTCTTTTTTCTTTTTTCCTTTTTAATAATCTCTTCATTATCCATAATGGAAACAAATACTTTTAAGTGGATGAAGTTGTAATCCACAATATTCCATTAGAGAATGATAAAAATTAGGTAAGTCACTGAATGATAATGTACAAAATGACTATATATAAGGGGTAAATAAAATAAACAAAAGTCAAACATAATTAACAAAATTTTAACATTTTGTACTTTATCATTCACTTACTTACCTAATTTTTATCATTTCTCTAATGGAATATTGTGGATTACAACTTCATCCACTTAACAGTATTTGTTTTCATTATGGATAAAGTGATTAAGAAAACCCAAAAGAACATATGCATCTTTTTGTATAAGAAGACACAGTATAGCTATATATGTGTGTGTATATATATTATAATAGTTTTGAGATATTCTAATAATTAATCTAAAAAATTATATGATGAGAAAAATGATATAGAGAAAAAAATAATAATAAAAGTTACAAGAAGAATAAGTGGTTAAATAATTTCTTATTATTTAAACTATTATTTTAAAATATAATAATAATTATTTATATTATATTTTAAAAATTAAAAAAAATCAACATGTACTTTTGTCATCCAAAGTCTCTAGTATTAAATAATGAAAAGTTATCTTTTTTTTATTATTTTTATTTTCTATTTTTCATATTTTTATATCATATATTTTATTTTATATTTTATGATATAGAATTATTATAATATAAATATATACATAACTAAAATTTTGTTAGGTCAATAATTAAACAATGATCATACAAAGCTACTTTGGAAGTTAATTTATTAAAATTTTGGGATATTAAAATGTGACCTAAAGTAGGTTTGGAGAACGTGCTTGCCGTTCAAGATCCCTGCTCGCTAGAGACCTATTGGAAATTAAGCACAAACAGTGTAATACTATACATATATGCATCGAAGTTTAAGTTAATAATTTTGGATATCAATCAAGTTATTCTTATATTATTGAATAAATTTTGTATAAAATGAATTTTTAGAAAATTTACTATTGAATTAACCGTTTAAATCATGAATATTATCCTTATAAAATTTGATATTAATATAAATTAGTTATATTAATGTCTCATCAATGCATTCAAAAACTAATGTATAATATACGTTTCAAATATGAGAACTTAGTAGTTGTTCGATTGCATACTTATAACTATCCAATTATTATAAAATTGGTCATGGAAAGATCAATACGGTTGAATCAATAAAAGTCAATTTCCATGAATTCACACTGATATAAGATTTAATTTGGCATTTTTATACTCTTCAACATATTTCATTCTAGAAACTTATTTTCGTCAAACCAACTATTGTATTAAAATGAATACAAATTGGGTTTAGCGAAAGAAATTAATATCTTACAATATGATAAATTTAAATTTAAATTTTTATTAAAAAAATTTATATTTAATATTAAATAGTATCTCGAATAGAATAGACTCTAATAGGAGAATACAAATAAAATAATTATTAAATTAAAAATAATTATTACGTTGATGTGACATTTCAAATTTTAAAAAATTTAAAATAACAATAATTATATAATTAAATAACTTAAAGTCTTTTTATATTTAATGTATGATATTGATGTTAAATTTTAGTAAATATGATGCTTATATATTATTATAATTTTAAAACTAAAAATAAATTTGGCAAAAAAGTCTTACAATCGTGTGAATAGCACTAATGTTCAAGAAAAAATATACCTTAATTAGTGGCTAAGAAGAAATGATTAATGTGAGCAGTGTCATTCATACACATACTTTTCTTTTTATCAACGGAGTGTCATTCACACATATACTTTTCTTTTTATCAACGGAGTGTCATTCGCACATATACTTTTCTTTTTGTCAACGAAAATTAAGTTTAATGAAAAGGACTAGTCTCTCACAATGCAGTGAATTATGGTTTGAATTTTCATTGATAGAGATATTCATATTTAGTGTCTTATAATATTTTAAACATAATTATTTTTAATAAGAGGATACTTGTAAAAATAAAAAAATATATTTTTCTTTTTAACAATGAGGTTAGGGCTAGTGAATAAAGTTAATCTCTTATAAAAATGTGACCGACTAAGATTTAAATCTTTGTTGAAAAACAAACTCATATTTAATATCTGACAATGTACATCAAACATTATTGCTTCCATTGGAAAAGGAAAAGAAATTAAGTATAGTTTTTATATATGTATCATCAAGTTCTCTAATAAGAGACCGGCATTTGTATAATTTATATAACTTATCTATTTTATAATTGGTCTCTTATTTTTTAAAATTTTTTATATATTTTATTTTAATTAAAGAATTTGATAACAAAAATATAAATAATTACATATAAGTCTAATATATTAAAAAATACTTGTGAAAAACTAATATATATATATATATACACTTTTTTGCCTTTCACATCTCATTAAGCTTTTCTTCAATCTTTATATGAGATCAATTCACACTAATATTAAATTTAATATAATTGTTTTTTCATATTTTTGATAATTTTGTTTATGATTAATAGTTTAATTGTTGAATTACAATCAATTGTCATGTTAATTTTGCAAATTAATTTTTTAAACAAATAAATATGATTAATAAACATATAAATAAAATACATTAATATATATATATAATGTATATATATTCTTATATTTAAAATTTATATATATCATCACTAATTAGATTATATATCAATGTATTTATAAAAAATCATTTTAAATCTAACATAAATGCATGTGAATATAATATTTATGATTCAAATTTGAGATATATAATAATAAGAAATTTGAAGAATTTTTCATTAAAAGAAGTATTCAACAATATATGGCTTTCTTTCTTTTTCTTTTTTTTTAATCTGATTTGAATGGAAAGACAGGGCCATGAGGTGGTCATATCTAGAGTTTGTGATTTGCGGCATAATATTGTTAATTTGTGACTGACTGTAGATGGCAATTTTGAGCCCACACCCAATATTTTTCTAATTTTAAAAAGGAAAAGCCTAAAAAGAAAGAGGGCATAAATTAATATTACTTAATTATCTTTATTATTTTTCTTGTATGTACTTTAGGAAGGATGAAAGACACAGCCAAAAGAGAGGTCTACAAAGGTGAGAATGTGTTTCCTATTTTGTCTATACATAATTTAAAGAGTGACATCAATTTTGATGACTAAATACACTCAAGAGTTTTCCTGGAGATAATGACACATATAGATCATAGTAAGATGGGATGTGTTCTCATTTCCTAAGTCTTAATTTCTTGGTGGGATTCATATTAGGCCTTCCTAAAAGCTGAGATTCCAATCTACTTTGTGATTCAGGTTTGAATGTAAACATTAATAAGAAAAGTTTGTGCAAAATCAATTAAAGTTTGAAACGAAAAGAATCAATTTATATTCATGATTTAATAATACGGTCCAGTCTTTTTAACCACTTTTAATTTTATTTTTTCAATTCTTTTATTTATGCAGGCAAGTTTTAAACTTACGTTATCAACTAAAGAAGACAGGTTTAGCAAAAAAATTTGTGCATGTTTGAGGATAACTCAAATAAAATTATTTATAATAAAATCTAGATGTGAAAAAGTAGAAAATTTATGCAAAACAATTGTACCAATATATTAAAATGTGGTGCTTTAATTGAAAAAAAATACTTTAAAAATTTGCATGTATATATTAACAATAACAAGAAGTTAAAAGAGTTTAATTAATAATGTTAACTGATATATAATTAAGAGTAATCATATTTTGAAGGAGTAACATTGATTCATTCATTAACATCTTATTTACATAAAGCATGCGATGGTGGGCGTAAAAAGAGAGAAGAGATTAGATGAGATAAAGACAAATGCTTTATTATTTGTGCTGAGTTTGACGGATGAGACAGATACGACAAGTGTTTCATCTATGAACGACGTTGAAGCAGAGGGTAACATGTCGACAAGGAAAGGGACACGTGTCGAAGATCTAAGGGATCCGAATAAACGGAATCGAATAAGGTAGGACCGTAGCAGCAGTGTGAAGCGGTGGTTAGGAGACACGGGTGGTGCAAGGGGATCGTGACACGTGTAAGGCATGGATGCCTCGTAGGGCGAAAATGTTGTGGGGCCCGCGTGGTGAGTGTTACCCTTTACGTGACAGGTTTGATAGTGAAAGGTGAGGTGGAGGAGCACATTATCCTTGTGAATTGTGAATTGTGAAATCTGACTTGTGATTGTGGTGATTCGCATCTTCCACTAATATAATAATAATAATAATATCTTACAAAGTGCTTTCATATTTCACTCCTTTGCTTTGCTCACAGATTGACTATCACTATTTCTGTTCACATTAATAATCACATTTAAATGTAAGTTAAAAGTTATTTATTTACAATTTTTTAACTTAAAAGTTATTTATTTACCTCTAATTGATCATTCGAATTATCATTACATATAAATTTTAGATTTTATCAAAGGCCAAATTACATTGTTAAAAAAAATAGGACTGAGATAAAGAGCCTTTTCAATGTCATTTTGTGTTTTTAATTTGTAAAATTATTTTATAAAATTAATTATAAAAAATTATATCACTATTATTTTTATGTATTTATGTCTATGTTATTAATAAAAAAATTATTTTATTACTTTTTATTTTAAAAAATTAAAGTTTAGAATAAATTTTAATTGTTCTTTATTTTTGTTTACAAAATATATATTTTATTTTTTTATTTTTAGTTGAAAAAGTAATTCAAATATATTTTTAAATTTTCTATTAATAAAAAAAAAAATTTTTTTCTCTATTTTTTTATTTAAAAAAATTAAAATTCAAAATAAATTTTAATTGCTCTCTATTCTCGCTTACAAAATAAATATTTTATTTTTTTCGTTTTTAGTTAGAAACAGTAATTTAAACATTTTTTTTTGAAAATAAAAAATAATTTATAAAAATTTTATTCAAACAAACTCGGCCAAAATTTCCAATCTTTAAACTAGAGAAATAAAATTAAGTTAAACTAGAGATACTGAAATTATATTTAAATCTCGAGCATAAAAGACTCTTATATTTCATTGAAAATGATTTAATTATACAATATTTTTATAATAAAAATATTTATAAAAATTGTTCTAAAATCAAGAGATATATTACAGTTTTTTTTTTTGGGGGGTTCAAATAGAGAATTGAATTTACGACTTATTACCCAATCTTCACTCCCCCAATCACATGAATAATCTTAAGTGTTATTATAGATAAATTTATTTTAATTAACATACTTTCAAATTTATTACTTGCAGACAAATTTTTGTTTTTTTTAAAATAAAATAACAAAGAACTAGCAAACAACTTGAAAATTTTATGTGATTAATTTATTTGTTTTCCATATTTTCTATTTTGTTGGTTTTACCAAAAGTATCATTTTTTATATATTCAAATGACAAAATAAATACAAAAAACAACCAAATAAAACTAAAAAAAAATATAGAAAAACAGTAACTGTATTCTTCTTCACATTGTTTGTAGCATCCATGTTCTATTTCTTCCATCAAAATTAAAACCAACAAAAGAGCTAATAGGTTTTAAAATATTTGATCAAAATAAATTTATTTATGATGAAAAAAAAAATTCCTATACTCAAGATCATAAGCAATAAAATATGGCATGAAAGAGTATGATTATTTTGAGGAAATTAAAATGAAGCATTTATTAATATTAATTAGGGGTGTTTAAATTTTTGGTTCAGTTCCATTTTTTTAAAAATTGAACCAAATCAATATAATGAGTTTCCTAAAATAAGTGGACTTTGTAAGTTTTATTTTTAATTGGTATGATTCAATTTTAATGTTGATTTGATTTGGTTTGATTTTTATTTTTAAATACATTAAATAAAAATTTAATTTGTTTACACATTTTATATATTTATGAAGTCTAAAATAATAATTTTAAAATATTTAAAACTATAATATTATAATAAATAAATAATTTTAAATTTTTGAATCAAAATCTTAATAATATTAATAAGTGATAAAAATATTACAAATAATTAATTATATTTATCTAATAAAATTATATCAAATATTCTTATATCTTAAACTACCATTATATCTCTATAATTATTTAGAAAAGAATAATTAATAAGTAAGAAATATATAATATAATTAAAAAAAATATTTTAACTTTTTAATATTACAATAAAATCAAATCATTAAATTTTATAATTTTAAAAATAAAATTAAATAAATTATTTTTAATTTTATTAAAATTGTAGTTAATTTAATTTAATTTAATCGATTTAATTTTGAACGCCCTAGTATTAATATTGTGGATACGCGCAAGAAATAATGAGTGTGAGGGAATTGATAGAGATAGTTAGTTAAAAAAGACAAGTTGGGTATGGGAAAAAGGAGTTTGTCTCACAAAGCAATCGCAATAAGTGGGACCCGCATCGCCCCTTACCTCACCACTTGGAGTCCCTTTTTTTTGGAAAATTATTGATTTTATTATTAGACAACTTTAATTTAATAAGACTATATATATATATATATATATATATCAATTTCATCTTTTCAATATGTAATTTCAATTAAGTTAATTATATCAATGTCTCATTAACAATAAAGCTAATATGGCCCTAATATCATTAACAGATCATTCATTTAATTAATGTATTAATTAAATTAATTAAAGTTATATATTTATAAAATAAAATTAATATATATATAATTAAATAAATAATTTACTTTCTTGCTTTTTCTAAAGCTGTTAAGATTTTGTGTCGGAAGTACTAAAACAAAGGGCAAACCTTGTGATTTCATATCAAACCTACAACTCTTCTATTAATAAATATAGTGCTTTTTCTTTCTCTGTTTCTATCTTTTGGTAAATTCAAGAGGAAAATTACTTTTTAATCTTACAAAAATGCAAAATATTAAAATTTAGTCTTTAAAAGATCATAATACATATTTTTATTCTTAAAAGATTAAAATATCTAACTTACTATTAAAATTTGATCTTTGAAAGATCATAATATATATTTTTATTTTAAAAAAATTAAAACATCTAACTTGTTAGTCTCTTAAACGTACATTTTAACTGATTTATTACGCTAAATGATAACATGTAATATTAATTAGACAATGAGATGTCTAATTAGTATGTTTGCATTAAAAAACCCTTTCATCATTATTTAACCTCCACCTAAGCAATTAAAAAAAACTAAATAAGAAATTACAAAAAGAGATTCAGAACCCTATTCCCAGAAAAATCAACCAAAAAACCACCTTCTTCTTCATTTCTCATGTAGGTTTTCATAACCAAATACATTCTAAGATAAATGAAATGTGATTTGGGAAGAAGATGGAAGGAAGGCCATTAGCAAGAAAATGGTGCAGAATAAGCACATTACAGAAGAGGGCTTGCGTTAAAACATAAAACTGTAATACTATTAGGGTAGTAGAGCAAGAAAAAGGAACCTCTGTGGTTTTGTGTTGAATGTTAATGACAATGTGGTTCCAATTGGAGAGGTGAGTTCTCGTGAAGTCATCAATTTTTGATAAAATTTGATCTCTGATCATGGTGGGACTTATGAGGGAAAGAAGAGCACCTCTCATGTCCTTGTGATTGGAGCCATGAATTGCTACAATATTGCATTTGCCTAGGACCTTGTTTAAGAAACTCAGTGGTTTCCTCACAGGGAGGCCAACCCATTGTGCCTAGAGGCATACCTTTGTTGCTTCTTTACTTGACATCATTCCATTTCAACATAGCAGAGTAGAAACAGAGCAGAAAGGCCACTCTAAAATAGAAGGATGTTGATTGACGATTGTTAAAAAGAGTAGATACTGTAAACTATTTATTGTAAATCGACCGAGCTATATGGAATGTGATTTTGGAAGAAATGAAGATGTTTTGAATCTCTTTTTTGCAATTTTTTATTTTAGTTTTTATTTTTAAATTGTTTAGACGAAATTTAGAGAATGATGAGTAGACTTTTTTTATACTTACATATGCTGACTAGGAATTACATTCTATAATTAACGTGATATGTCATCATTTAACGTGACAATTTAGTTGAACTGTTAACTATTAACATTGTAAAGACTAACGAGTTATATTGTCTTAATCTTGTAAAGATCAAAATATGTATTATAATTTTTCAGAAATTAAATCTTAATATTACATATCTTTTAAGAACTAAAATATGTATTATAATTTTTTAAAGATTAAATTTTAATATTACGTATCTTTTAAGAACCAAAAGATAGATTTTCTCTAAATTCAAAATGTGTTGTTACCTACCCATTTTATAGTTTAGGCAAAAATTAATCTCTGTTTGTACCAACTACCAAACTATTTTATAAGCTTTTTAAGCTAGGGTTCGGTAGTTATCAATTTGTCCCTTTTTTTAATTTTAGTTTTAAGACCAAAATAATGCAACTTATCTCTTCGAATTTAAAGAGTCATGCACTTTATTTTCTTTATCTTAAAAATGTGATCAAAGACCTTTGTTAAACAAAAATATAAGTTTATGAACTTTTTGTCACATTTTGAAATTAAAGAAAATAAAATACATCATTCTTTTTAAATTCAAAAGATATGTTATATTTTAGCCAAAGTTTAAATAATTAGTATATATGACATAGATAACTACGGTAGAAAATGTCTCCAAAATGGCTTTTGCTTCTAATATGCTTTACTTGAACTAAATATCTAAGTATAAATTCTGATTACATTTAAAGTTTTTCTTTTCTATTTTCTAATTTAATTAAAAGAAACCCAATTACGGGATGTTGGTTTTGAGTGGACCAGGTCTAGAAGCCCAAACCATTGCAAACCGCAAGCCTTTCAATGAATCTTGAAAGCCACTCTCAATTTCGTACAAAAAATAAAACTCAAAAATTTCTTGCACATTTAAACACGAGTCGCTCTCACTTTCTTAAATTCTAAAACCAAAATTCTAAGTTAATAAAAATTTATTTAAATAAAATCTAGATAAGTTTAAGTCATAACTTGATGATCACATCAACTCTTGTAATCTAACTGAAAGAAATCTACCTAATATAAGGATTATTTTTATAGGAAAAAATGTTTAAAGGATTAAATGTAGAAGTTTTATTTTTGAAATATCAGCTGAGAGATGGATAATCTTTTAAGTTTTAAGAATTTCAATCTTCTCATGTGAAAGATAACATAACATTGTTACGTGTAGAGAAACAAACATAAAACAAGTGCTTACATGTGTTTTATTTTATTTATTTATTTATTAATAATATTTAATTAAACCTATGATCATAATTATATTATTTAATTAAAATAAGAGTGACTTTGTTCTTTCCAAAGAGGAGGTAGTTCTCCTTCTTAAGAGGAGATAAATCCCTTTCATATTAAGAGCAAGCTTCGCTTAAGTAAAATTAGGTATCTTCACCCGAGTAGAAGAGGTACTTCTTTCTAAGTAAAAGAAGTTTCTCCTACTTAAGTAAAATGGTGATTCTACTTAAGAATAGAAGGTGTGCCTATTTCTCCTACTCCATATAATTTGTCCCTTGGACAATAAAGATAAGTAAAATACTATATGCCTAGTTATGTGATACTCTGACTTGCCTAAGGTTCTACAGAGTATCTTGTTTAAGGCTTTACAATATCACGTGGCCTTCATCATCTTAATCCTAGTGCAATTTTCTGTGATAAATCTCCTATTGAGAAAAATGTTTCAAGATGTCCATTGAATCCATCCCTTAGACAATAAACTAAAATACTTCATTTTTTACCTCTTTAGAAGTATGAAGTAATAAAGAGTGTGATGTAGTCATTTCCTCTTTTAGGGTCAGCATAGTGCTAACTTGAAAATAACCATGCCAATGTTATTTTGATTTTGCGATGAAGCAATGCTCTCGAAGTATGTTTGATATAGGCCAAGTGTTACCCATGACACCTAATTTAGACAAAATTGGGAATGTCATGAATGAGTGATTTTCATTCTTCTTTCTCTTGGAACAATCCTAAAAAGTAGTTTGGTATGACTTAAATAAAAGTTCTTTGTGCTTAGACACGATCACTCCAAATGAACTAGATGAGAGTTTAATACTTAAAAAATAAAGTATCATTATGTTGAGTTCAAACCTTCTTTCTATAGCTAATTAGTACCATAGATTACTCCTCATCCTTTTAGAAGAGTCAGCCTCTAATTCTGATTATTTCATATTCCACCATTAGACATGTAATTGACACTCATTTACATACCTTTCGTATATATAACCATCCACAATTTCTCACTCCCTTAACTTTAGTTCATTATTTAATCTCACTACCCTATTATAAAACATAAAAATAATTACCACTTTTTTTAGGACATGATCCATCAATCACTAATGAACTACTTTTACACACCACTATAAATGTACCCCTACTAGATGTTTGGGGGAGTTGATATATTGTTTTGCCTTATTTTCATTAAGGTTATTTTGTAATATTTAGTGTCATCATTGTTGATTTAGTTTTGTTAGTCCTCGGCTCGTTGGGGTCTTTTTTTTTTCACTTGTTGGGATCGAATTTTTCCTTAAAAGGTGGCTACCTAAATCTATTTATTAAAATCTAAACTCTCTTATTTTACTTATAATTTATTTAGAGTGTTTTATTTTTCTTCAACTAAATTTTTTTTAATGATTGTTCATTTAATTGTTCTTTATCTCCTAAATTCAAAACCCTCCACTCCTTAAACACAATAAGTGGAATTCACTATTAAGTGAATCTATAATTCAAGTAAAGTTTTACATTTTCAATCTATACCTCACCTCATCAGATAATCCAAATGCTGTTCACTTAACTTACTCTTATATTAAAACCTAATAATGATGAGAAAGTGTCGTTGCCTTTTCAAAATCTTTTAAAAATATTTCTTTATACATTCTTAGAATTTATTGCTTTGTTATGCAATTGGTTGACATAGTTTAGTTTAAATCCTAAATGGGTTTCCATAATTTAAAATTTCAGATAAGTCCCAGTACTTTTAAAAGAAATTTTAATCGGGTCCTCAATGTTAAATTGCTTGGTTCGGAAATGCTGATACTGGATACGTTAAAATTCCCTTGTTAGCTAAGAACAAATTCCCTTGCTTTTCCCAAACCCGACTTGTAGAGGTGGTGAATGATAACAACAATAGAGGTTGTAGAGAAAGCCAATGGGTTTGACTCATCACCAAACTCCTTTGCGAGTTGGGTTTCAACAAGGGAGGGCAGGGAGATTTGGTTTGCAGGTTTCAAAATTAGGGCATGTGAGCTGTAATATTTACCGTCGCTGGCTGTTGTACGATATCTGTCATACTCCATAAATTATTTTAAAAAAATGAATTAACCTAATTAGATTATAAGGGAATTTTGGCCCACAAAGGGCAGATCATGAGGGTTTTCAAATAAAAGCAGAGAAAGGATTTGAGAGAAATCTATAACATGGATAACATGAATAAGGGGGGAGAGGTTCAGTATCTCTGATGAAGGGTGAAAAAAAATATTGTACTAAGTAGATAAAACTAACTGACAACACCCTACATTAATCTTTCCAGTGCTTTCTTCGAACTACACTTGACCATAATGCTGAAACTAAATTCGCTCTACCATCACGAACCATTACAATCAATTGCGGAGGCTGGGAAAATCATTCTTCAGCAGCAGGAGACTGGCTGGAATTATCCGCAATGAACATGCAAGGGCAAAACAACAGACATTAGACAAGGATGAAGAACAATGCGTTCAAATAACAAACTCTCAGCAATCACAATTGCATCACAAACCTGCGGTATCTTTCATTCATGGGGCTTTCAGGAGCACCATAATTGGGACTGTCCTTGGGCTCAGGCATGGAATTAGGGCTACCTCCATTGCCATTGTAAGGACTAGGATCCCCTCTAGCATCAGGACTACATCTAGAACCATGAGCATTTTCAGGACTAGCCCTCTCAGTATAGTAAGGACTACGACTCGAACCATGGCCATTTTGAGGGCTTACCCTCTCTCTTACATTAGGACTATGGGAGGGAGAGTTGCCACGGTCAGTTCTAGCACTCTCTTTCTCATGAGGACTGTGGCTACAGCCACGAACAAGGTCAGAACCATCCCTCTCTCTTCTGTGTGGACTGCGACTTCTGCGTTTATAATCAGGGCTATCTCTCTCATTCCGACGGGGACTTCGGCTGCGGCCACGACCATAATCAGGGCTGTTTTTCTCTCTCCTGTATGGGCTAGAGCCATGACCATAATCAGGGCTACCCCTCTCTCTGCGATAAGGACTGGGTGATCGCCTTCTATCACGGATTCTATCGTGTGGGCGGTCATAGCTTCTCTCAGGGCTATACCCACTTCGCCTGTCATCATCATCCTTAACAGCAAATTCAACTGAGATAACACGGTCCAGTAACTTGCTGCACGTCAGCATTAGAACAGAAATCAATAAGTATCTTTGAGGTGGCAAACCAATTAAAAGAATAAACTGGGGAAGAAATGTAGACTAGAACTTAAAACTACATATTTTTCATACAAGTGACAGATTTGCTGACAAAGCAACAAATCTAAGCACATCCAAGCCTTACCATAGAGCAAGCCAAATGACAAGTAAATTTCAACAAGTAAAAATATCCTCCATTGAACCAGCTTTAATGAATGTTATAAATTTAGGAATTCCTGAGGTAAAGCAAGTTAACAAAGACACATAATTACCTCATATTTGTAGCTTCCAATGCTCTGGTAGCATCGTCCTCAGATTCATACTGAACAAATGCAAAATTCCTTCTGATCCTCACGCTGACAATCTTGCCATATGGCTCAAAATGTCTCTCCAAATCCCTAGTCCTGGTATTATATGTATCAAAATTTATGACAAATAAAGTCTTTGATGGCCTTGAATTGGCTGAAGATCTTCTTGAACCACCAGGCCTTCTAATGCCACGTTCATGCTGCAACACAGTACAAGTGCTTTTAAATATGGTAGTCAACATCTTTATAAGAAAATGACCTCATTAAAAATAAGAATATTTGTCTTACTTTTGTCCATTCCACACGTAGTCTGCGTCCCTTGCGACCAAATTCTATCCGATCAAGCGCTCTAATAGCATCCTCAGCATCTCTCTCATCTTCCATGTATATAAAGGCAAATCCTATCAAACAAGTACAATTTTGACAATAAGAAGACAAATTTCATTAATAATAATGCAGAAAGGGGAAAATTGGGCAAATAGTCCACTACAAGAATACTTTTGATTCTTATGCAGCAACTCTCCTTCAGCAGTATACAAACCATCTCAACACTTCACCCTTAATTAAATTTCGGTAAACCTCAATATTTCTATAAACTAATTTGGCCAAAAAAATTAGTAACAGACCTTGAGTAATAAACAAATTGATGTCAAGAACAAGAACCCAAAAGTGTAGGTCTCATGGTAGGTCAATGGGAATAGAGTGCCTTCTCCATCTATTCTGCTGCCTCTGCAGTGAGGTTGGCAATGTTTCAACCTTGAAACATGTCCAAAAAATTTAAGGCTGGGCAAAAGGCATGAGGAATGGATGGCAAATGTGACAGGTAAACGTGGAACAGTTGTGCCATTGGAGACCAGATTGAATCTCCTTCAGAAGAAGAAGATGCACATCACAAGCAGGCAGGAAACGGATTTCTGAAAAGCCCATCCATTAGCCTGGAAGAGTATGGGTATGCCAAAATAATCCTGCGCCAAAGAAAATGTTGAGTATGGGGGCCGATGCTTGAAAAAACATGCTTTTATCTTTCTCTTAAAGATATCCTGAACACCCCACAAATGCTCAACAGTGCGCTGCACATCAAGTTCCAACTCTTCAGACTGAATCGCATCTTGGAGGTCATATGTAGCCACTGAACCACAAGTTTTGATGCCAACTTTCAAATAAAATCTCTGCTGCTGCTGCTCCATTGCTGTGGTGTGACTTAAATGTCTGGTTGCGGAATGTGCAAGTTATGCAGTTTTTATTTCTTTCCATATTAAACCTAGGGTTCTTGAATGCATACCATAGAAATAGTTTTATTCACAACCCTTAGTGTTCGCTTTGATGTCCTAAATTATTCTGTATTAACCTATTTATTATTGTAAAAAACCAGATCCTATCATATTAAAAAATCCTCACCGCAGCCCTGTCCAACCACAAATAATCCTACAGCCCAGGAGAAGAAACAAGAAAACTAACATCTAATTAACTCCCTAAATTCATTGACATGGACTTTAATGAATGGTTAACCACTAATAAGAAATACCCAAGTTTGTGTTTGTGAATATTTTGAACTATATAAAACAAAGGAATGGTAAGGTTTATTGTTTGTGAATACAAAATAACTATTAAAAAAAAATTAAATCGTCCATAAGAGAGAGTATCCTGGTATCCATCTTATTGACAGATTTAAACTCATAAGACCCAAGCTCAATATCAAATAGTAGAACTTTGAAACTTTCCCAATAGAGGAGACAGAGAAACTGAAACAGAGACAATATTTATCTTACAATGCACTAAGATGTCAAAGAAAAGCTTACCAGACTTCATATCCACCCTATCAACTTTCCCATATCTTCTAAAAAGCCGCTCCAGATCAGACTGCCGAGCATCATATTCAAAGTTTCCACAGAAGATAGGCCTCATTTCTCCTGAACACAAGTTAAGAAACCTACCACTTATTGTACACAGTGCAAAAATGGAAAATTCTAATGGTTGAAATAAGGAACATTCTTGAATTTTAAAAATACTGCTGAAAGATACCCTGGAGTTTCTTCACATTTCTTTCACATAGGAAGGAGATTTAAATTAATACAGGTTCTACATGTAATCTGTGAAAATCATGCCTAATATTTAAATAAGGAGCCTTAATTGTCATACTTGATTCAAAGAAATAGTCCTTGAACAAACATACAACCCGAAACATAAAAATTAGGCTCTTCCTCACTGTTACAGCAGCCCATTACACCAACCCTGTATCTATTTTTTTCTTTTCCTCCTAGATAATACGAAACCATACTCAAAATTAAACTATCTGTTCAAGAATACAAGCTAGCACAGAGTATTTTCGATATATTACAAATCAATGAAACTGTTTGTTATTCATCCAAAACCTATCAAAAAAAAAAAGAAAAGGAGGGTCTGATAGAAATATGAAAGAAAAGAAGAAAATGAGACAACAGAAACTTACCTTCCAGAACAGATCGACCCAGAGAATGATCAGATCTACAAAACACGGAAAAAAAAAAATCGACTCCGATTAATTTCCGAGAATCTAACCGAACAGAAGGCAATACATGAAAACCTAATCTCCAAAGGAACAATCACAAGGAAAGCTACAAGATCCAAGATATTTTGTTCGCGCACTGTAAAAGAACCATTTTTATGCACCCAAAAAGAAAGATTAAAGAAAAAGCGATGGCATCTTCAATACAATTTAGAGATTTGTACATCCGAAAGAAATCATACGAAACAAGCTCACTACCTTCTGAAGCAAGGACACGAAATCTTCGAAACCCTAGCTAGAGTGGGAGATTATTTTTCCTTTGACCCAGCCAAGATGCGGATCTGAGATAGTCCTTACTCCTTAAATAGATCAAGATATTTTTGGTAGTGAGTAGTGAATACTGAATACTGCTGATGAAATACCCTTATACTTCTTCAATTTTGTAAATTAGTCCTCCTTTTTATCCTTATTTCACATTGGAATATTCACTTGGGAGAGAAAGCACGTATTTTCCCTTCGTTGATATTATAATTTTATTTTCTTTATTTTTACGTTGGAATTTTAAATTAACCCAACATAATATTTTTATTCTAATTTATCCTGTGATAAATTGAAATATCTTATTTCATTGAAAAATTAGGAATTCGACCAACCCGAATCAGATGTCTTGCACATACTTTTTTTCTTACAAAAATTTATGAAATGAAATCGCACGGCACTAATGAACTAACATTTTTTTTAATTATAGGTAATTGGAAAATGTTAATTTTTAAACCATAAAGTATTAAAGTGAAAAATGGTAAAATTATGAGATGTCAAAGCATATTTTATTCTTTTTTTTTTCTCTTTAAGATCATAAAATTTTTAGTTTGGTCCCTTTAATTTAGAAATAAATAATTTAGTTCTATTATTTTGTAAAATAATTTAATGTTATTCTTTTATCATATAATTAATCTAAAATTTAGTATCAAATTTGATAATTTATTAATTAAACTATTACTTATTTATAAATAACTGTTAATTTACACTTAGATTTAAAATTTAATTCAGTCAATTATTAAATTTGACATCAAATTTTGCTTAAAAATATAATAGAAAGGAAAAGATTTGAGTATTTCAGACAATAAGAGGACAAAAATGTTAATTTTTAAATTGATAAGACTAAATTAAAATTTTTATAAAATTAAAAGAACTAAAAGTACATGTAAGCCTATTATTTTATATTTTTATTTGAAATATAAAATAAAAATGTTTATAAAGAAAGCCTAAGGACTGACTAATTTGGTCCCTCACCTAAAATAAAAAATGTTTAAATTTTAAAATTCAAGTCCAATATTCGTTAAATAAGCTAGGTATATCTAATTCATTTATAATCGCCTTATAATATTTTTGAGTTTAGTCAAAACCCATTGGATACTAATATTAAGAGATACCTTTCTCTCATGGGCCAAGCCAGATCCTACCTGATTCATATCTTATGAGTTTAATACCCAATTAAACTTCACGAAATTACAGACTTAAAACAACTTTCAAGTTTTACAAAAAATTTTAAAATAAGAATTTTAAAATATTACATTCTAAAAAATAAAATATTTTTATATTTTTATATATTTCTATTCTCATCTAAAGAGTTGAGAATATTATAAAAATATTTTTAAAATAATAAAATTATTAAATTATTTTTATAAAACTTAAAAAAATATTTTTATAATTTAATATAAGTTTTTTAATAAATTTATATATATGTATACAATCAACTTAATTTTAATAATAATAAACTTATTAATAATAATAATAATAATAATAATAATAAATGCATTAAATAATAATAAACTTTATAATAAATGTTTGTATTACATTTGTGTATCAAATGTATTTAATAATAAATTTTTATAATATTTTATTTTAATTTATATTTTTAAAATTACTTATGTATAAATATATAAAAATTATTTATATATTAATATATTTACGCACAAATTAATATGTACTATCTCAATACATTTGAATTAAAAAAATTATTTTTTTAAATTATAAAATGTTACATAATATCAAAAATTATTATTTTTTAAAATTAATTATATAATTTTTACTATTTAAATAAGAAATTATTAAACTATTATTTTTATGATATATAAATTTAACTTTATTTTGTTATTTTTACTAAATATTTTAAGTAAATTAAAAAAAAATTTTAAAAATTATATTTTTAAAAATTATACTTTTAAAAATATAATTCTTAAAAATAAAATATTTATTCGAGTATCCAACGTCCACTAAGCCTCAAGGCCTCATCGATCAAGCCAAGCTCGAGTATTCTGTGCTCCTAAAAAGCACGTGTTTACTACTTGCCCGGTGTCATATTTGTACCATGTGCCACACCCACTTTTTGGCCGACCACCTCCCAACTTTTGTCAAGCTATTCAAAACCTACCTCTGTGAATATTTCTTATTTGGTGATTGATATATATTATTTATTTATTTTTGTATCTCGAAAGCATAATAAATGTAGGAAATAAAAAATGTGTAATTCTTCTACAACTATATCATGTTACAAATATATATATATAAATTTTTTAAAATTTTTTCTATCAAAACTATAAATACTTAAAAATTTACTATATTTTAATTAATTTAATTTAAATTAAAAAAAATTTTCTTATAAAAATAAAATTCTCATAATAAAATTTTTTAATACGTAAAGCTTAAATTTAAAATTTTATTAAAAGAGAATGAAATATTTATTCTTTTAACTAACCGTTGCTAAAAACTTTAAATTTTATGTTTAAGAATAGATGCCACCTAAGGCTTCTAAAACATTTAATACCTTTTTTTGAAAAATAAAGTAATAACTAAAATACATTTACTTAATGGTAAGAAAATCCTCTTTTGAATTTCTCAATTAATTTCTTTGTAAAAAGTGATAATGGATCAGGCTTAAGCTTATCACATATTGGCTTGAACTAATAATTGGCCCATTAAAATGAGTCACAAATGACTTTGGGCCCAACCCATTTCGAAGACCTAGACATTGAGCCGAGGACATAGGTCTTAGACAACCAGTTATAATCTTAGGTGTCCGAAGCCCAAAACCGACTACTACTAATGACCCCACTAGAATGGACAGCCTAAATGAAGCTCTCAACTTCAAACTATTAGCTGAAGGAGTTTTTGCAAGGTCGAAATAGCCATTGATATTCGGAAGGCTTATTCGAGAAGAAGTAACAAGGTGAATGTTTGGCAACCAAGGAGACAACTAAAGGAAGCTGCGAATGAGTCCTCTGAGTATTTCACTGAATTCCCACCAGAGGAAAATGATGAGGAAGATGCTACTAATCACCAAGAAGTTCAAGAGTTTGGAATAGGCAGAAGCAAATCAGTCCCTAGTCCTATCAACCAACATCATGGTTGAGGAGGTAGGCCTTATCAAGCCCCACGTCTCGCCTTGATCATCTTAAGTTGGAACTGGGGTAGTCGCGACAATTAGAGCTTTGAAGGACCTTTGTGTCAAAAATAAACCCTTAATTTGTTTCTTAATGGAGACCCAAAAAATTCATAATATGGGGAGAAAGTTGCAATTTGATTTCTGTTTTATTGTGCCAAGTGTAGGAGTTTCTGGTGGTTTTTTCTTGTTATGGAAAAAATAAGTAATAGTTCATATTATTCACAGCTCCCAGAATTTTATTAATACTGCTATTTCAAATAACTTTAATCAATCTACTTGGAGAATGTCCTTTATTTATGGTAAACCCATTTTTGTTGAAAGAAGAAGCTTATGGGAGAAAATTTCTCATTTTAATCCTGGCCTTAATGTTAAATGAATTTGTATTAGCAATTTTAATGAGATTTTGCACTCTTACGAAAATTGTGGAGGTGGGTCCCCTGATCTTAGGAGATTGGAACTGCTCCAAGGTTTTTGGACAATAATAGTTTGAAGGATGTCCCTCTAAAAGGGTGTCTGTAGACATGGTCTAATTGTCATAAGGATGACCTTATAAAGGAATAAATTGATAGATTTGCGGCTAATGTGAGTAGGCTCTTAGCTTTCCTGACAGCTATTGTGACAACCGGCCCTTTATTGACTCTGATCATAACGCCCTTGTCCTTGACACTAGCCCTTCCTTTAAGTAACCTCTCAAGAGATTTATTTTTAAAATCTACTATAATAAAGATAGGGAAATTCTTTCAGTTATTGACAATTGCTAGAGTTCTCCAAATCTAATTGAAGAGGGTCAGTTCAGCTATTATGTTATGTTCAATTATGTCGTAATTTTATGCTTTTTTATTTTTTATTTTTATGTTTTTAATTAAGAATTGATAGATTTTAATAAATTTTATAATTAGATATAATTTTAATAATTTATCACTTTTTTTATTTTTATAATTTTTATCAATACAAAAAAATAGAGATTAAGCATGTCTTATTTTTTAGAAGTATTACAACCATCAAATAAAATAAAAATAAAAATTAATATAAAAAAATCAAACATTTGAAAGAGGGCGTGCATTTTTTCGAGGAGTTTTCTTTCATGCTTGTTTTGGCAAGGGATATACAACGAGTGTGACAAAGGAGCAGAGAGACGGAGGAGTAGAGCACATCGTCGCTGCCACAGCACCGTTGCTGCCATTGACTGTTGTCAGAGTCGGGCAAGGCATCGCAACCTTTATCCACTTTAGCCTTCGTCTTTTGCTGCCTTCTTCATCTGTTGTCGTCTTCATCTTCTTCCTCAAGCTTTTAGGAGAAAGAAAACTCACTCAGGAGAGAGAAAGCTTGAATCAGACGCTGAATCAATGACATTTGACTCAATTCATTGATGAATCTTCTTGGTTTGATTTATTTCATTTTTTTTTTTATGATTATGAGTAGCTAAGGCGCTCAATCTAGTTGAGGAATTTTAATTCCATGTTATCCAAGCTTTGAGATTAGATATTATTTTTATATTTTTATTGATAATCATAAAAGTGTATAGATTTTAATTTTACATTACAAAGGGATATTGGTATATAGATTATTTGGTCATTAATTTGTATGTTGATATTTTTCTTTCGCTATTTGAATTCTTTAAATATGTAATTATTTAAAAAATTTGATATAAGTGGTAAATTGTGTAAGACGAGCTATACATTATACTTATTTTATATAGTGAAGCAAGATACAAGAGTATGTTGAGTTAGGCGTTTTGCTTTGATATATTCTGTATTTGGTTCATATCTTTCAGATCTTAGTATTATTAATTAGGTGAATTTAGATATGTTATTTAGATTACTAGATTAATTAATGTGAGTAAACGGACGTTCCTTAACTTACTAAAATAGGAAGAGATTTAATATATAATAAGAGTTACTTGTTAAGCTAAATTTGTTATAAATTACTTATGAAATTAAGTCGATTATAGCTGCTAACAGTTTAGAATTGATTGTCCCTCAACTGGAATTTTTTTTAATTAATTTAAACTCTCTTTACTGCTACTTCTTTCACGCATAGTTATACCTGATCTTATTGCTTTATATTATTTTCATTAATTTATTTTAATTTTATTTTGTATTATAATTTTAGTTTTATTTTCTTTTACAAAAATTCTCCTATTTACTTTTGTAATTACTTTCTGTTGAATTGCTAGTTAAATAAAAAGATTTTAAAATTTTCAGTTAGGGTGAAATCGATCTCATTCACATTATATGTAAATTACATGGTTACAATAGAATATTTTATTTTGTTAATTTCAACACTCAACAGATTCCCAAATTTGACTATGTTCGTTGTCTAAAGGTTTGCAAAGTGGAGCTAATCAAAATTCAAGAGGGCTGATCTTAGTATTTTTTAGCTTAAGAAGAAACTAGTTCAAATTTTAAAAAAGTAGACCTACCGAGTTTTCAATTGTGCAATTTAGACAAATTTAGACAGAAATCGATGCCTTGTGGAAGTAGGATGAAATGTTTTAGAGTCAACGGTGAGTGAACTGGTCGAAGAGGGGTGATAGAAACACCAAATTTTTTCATATTTCTGTAGTTAGCAGGAGAAATAGGAATAGAATTTTTGTTAACCTCTTCACAGCCTCTTCAGTCTCTTAAAGGTCCTAAAGAAGTTTAGATTGAAGATGAGAAAGATATGACAACTTTGTTTTAGAATTTTTTTTGTTGACCTCTTCACAGCCTCTTTAGTCTTTTATTTGGATTTAGTTAATGAAGTTATTCCCAATTTAATTACTAATAAAGACAATTTTCTCATGTTCTCCATTTGTGATTATGAGCTAAGAGAAGTAATTTTCAGGTTAAGTTCTTGAAAAGCTCGAGGACCTGACGATTTTAATGGACTTGACGGTTTGAATGGACTTTTTTTTTCCAGCACCATTGGGACGCCATTAAGGATGTGATAGGGAAATACATTAAGCAATTTTCAATCAAAGTTATTTTCGTCCCTCTCTCAATGAGACGCATATCACCCTAATCTCCAAGGTTGATTGCCCTGAAGAAGTTGGTCACTAGGCCTATTAGCTGTAGCAACTTCCTTTACAAAATATTTTCTAAGATCGTAGTGAATAGGCTGAAGAAGGTTATAGATAAAGTGATCTCAGCAAATCAGAGTGCCTTTGTTGCTAATAGGCAAATCCAAGACAACATTGTGGTGCTTCAGGAAATCTTTCATGTGCTTAAAAGAAAAAATAGGGGAAAGGCTTGCTTCTTTGCTAGAAAAAAATAGGAATCCTCCTTTGCTTCGCCTTCGTTTGTGTCCCTTTCTTCCCTCTGCTTGGGCCGGGTTTGCTTTGTTCTCTCTATAAGGCCCATTTGTTTGGCTTTTTGGGTTTCTGGCCTTGTGCCAGCTTGTTTTCTCTTGATCAGATGAACAAATCCACACGCCGAAATGGTAATTGAGGCCTTCCTTAGAAGTTTATGTATTCTACGGTGCTTTTGGGTGCTAGGTGGATGCGTCTAGCCGTTTACAGATTAGACGAAGCCCCTTTTTTTTCCTGTTGAATGGATTTTGTAATTTATTATTTTGGACTAGCTGCGGTTCAAGGTTTAATTTAATCTTAAAATAAATTATTTTTAATTCTATATAAAAAATTTTAAAATATATTTATTATTCTTTTAATATAAAAAGTTATACTCATCTTTATCATGTTTTGCCGTTGGTGGAATATGATCTATGCCCTCTGAGCATTCCCATAGAATTGTGCGTGAAGACCCATGGGATTATTACAGTTAATAAAATACACATGCAAATCAGGTATAATTATAATATCTATGAAATACTATTATAATATTTATTTGTTTCTTTAAAGCCTGGTCCTATCATATTAAATTGTGAGTAAGATATTACATATATCAGTAATATCAAAATAAAAAAACACATGTGATCACGTTTTAATTCATCAATAATTTAAGAGTACTAGTTTTCTAACAGAAAAAAGTTCAGAAAAAAACATTTTTTATAAGACCAATTTGAAATTAATTAAAAGACTATTTTCATGTTATCCAAATTTGAGAGACCATTTTAAAACATAATTAAATTAAGAGAATAAAATGTTAATTTAACTTAATATAAAGAATAAATTACATTCTCATTCTTAAAAGATATCCTAGAATTAATTCTCCTTTTCTTTATTTTGAAAAATTATATTCTCCTTTCTTGAGAGATGAGAAAACTTATAATTTTACTTATTTTAACCAAACTATTCTTGTATTTATTATTTATATAATTAATTAAATATGAATTTAACTAATATAAAAAATATTTTAAACTTAAAATAAAATAAATTTATTATTTTTAACTCAAAATGAGTAATAATAAAATATTACAATTTTTAAAATATATTTTATAATAAACTACAATATTTTTAGAAAATTAATAATGTCATTAAAAAAATTTTAGTCAAAATATATGAAATTATAAGTTATTTAATCTTTCAAAGAAGGAGAGTACAATTTTGATATCTCTCAAGAAAGAGAGAAAAGTATAATTTACTCTCATAAATTAATTGTAATAATGACATATCAATCACCTGTTATATAATAAAATCGTGCAGTTCAGCTTTTAATGGAAAATGAGTTAATTTGCACAAATTTACGCAGTACCAAAACAGCAAATTATTTTGTAAACCTGGCAAACTCAAACATGTAATTTATTCCTCAAAGTTGTTGATTAAGACATTGAATTGAATTGTGAGTTATCGATCAAAATATAAATAAATAAATTGCTAGAAATTAAACAAGCTACTAGCTTTAATTGAACCAAGAATTTTGAGATGAAGGGTCAAACTGAAACTGCCCTATGCTACTTTGTGATGGTGGCATTAAGACATCCAAGTTTGATTGAAGTTGTGAAGTTTGAAACTTGTGGAAAGCAATAAGAGCTTGAATTCTACAAAGCTCACTTTCTTCATTCTGGATTTGTTGGTGCAACTGAGAAATAATCCTAACACATCCATACACTGGATCTTCTATTCTGGATTGTGCTTCAAAATACAATGTATCTGCTGCTTCTGCTCTCACATGACTAGGGATTTGCTGCAACATAATATTATAATTTTGTAAACATATATATTTTTACTTTAATATTATATATATATATATATATATGCTAGTTAATTAATTGATTAATTAATCACCTGAAGCATTTTTCCAACATTGCTGCCACCATATATTCTGTGAACACAAGCAAATCTTTGAGGATCATTGGCAGGAAAATAGGGAGAGAAAATGCAATCCGAAGGGCATTTCCTCCTTTGATTCTTGCAAGCTGCACAGCGACCTGAAATCATGATATCAAATCCTCCAAAGAGAAAATAATGATAAAAATAATCCAAAGAAAATCTTCACAAATCTTACAGAGATCTTGATGATGTCTAATTTGCTAGAGAGAAAAGTATTTGTAGTGAGGATAATGAGAATGTTTGCTAGCTAGCCTTTGAATTCCCAACGGCTACTTTTTTCAAATTTGTAATGTTTAGAAGGAAAATTAATCCAAGGATGGCAAAATGTAGACAAGAATTGAGGTGAAATTGATTATAAGAATTTGTTCAATTCTCCATTTAAGAGTAGACCATGATTTTCCAAATCTTTCCATTTTGATTGCATTTGCTCCTTATATTTAAAGTTGAGTTCGATTGAATTAGCACATTTGATTGTAAATTCCTTCAAAACATTTATTATTGTTCAAAATTCAAAATTTATGGTATGCTATGTAAGAAAACCAAAAGAAAAAAAAAAGGAAATTTAGATAATTAATTTTTTATTAGCTATAAATTTTAGAAGTTAATTCACTAGCTAGCTGGGATTTTATTTTTCATTTTTTGTCCAAACGCTAGCTGGTTATTAATTAATTTTGAGATTGATTTGATAAATTTTTCTTTTGCTTTTCTGGTCGAGTTATGACGAATTTTGAAATTGATTTTGAGTCGGTCCATTTTTGTTTTCCGTACTTCTGTTAGCGGCAGATTCAAATTTGAGAATAATATTAAGGTAGATGTGGTGTACTATATAATTTTTATTTTTATTTTTAAATAGTAGTTTTAAAATAAAATAAAAATCAAATATAATCTATCCAAATATCTGCAATTTATTCTAATAAAAATGGTCAATATAACAAAACTAGTGAAATTAATTAAAAAGTTGATATGTATGGACAATGTGTATATCGTCTATGGTACGAATAAAATTCTAGAACTATGGTATTAAATTTTCAGTTCATATATATACTCAGCCGTTAATTTATTTAATATGAATCTTTATCAGTGTATTAATGTTTTGATCCCTAAAATAGATTTTATTTTAATTTAATTTTGAAAGATTAAAATATTAAATTTTATCCTTTAAAAAATATTTTTCAAACAATTTAATTTCTATATTATTTATATGGGTGTCCAAGTAGCATTACAGCAACTCAAAAGAACAATCAATATGCTCAATGAAACATTCATATAACTATCAAGAGACTAACTTGTTTGAAAAAAAATACTTTTTGGGGGATAAAATTAAATATTTTCTTATTTTTCAAGGACTAAATTAAAAAAGATACATCTTTCAAAAATTAAAACAATAATTTATTTAACTAGGTGCTTCCAAACAAAAATTTCCACATATTTGAACATTTAAAAAGGTATTTATAGGGATCACATTTAACAATTCATAGAAGTCTTATGTTCTTTGAACTATATATAAAACCTGATATCCTGTGGGCAATATAAAACCTAACATATTGTGTATAACTCATGAAGTCTGTAATTTCCTGTCAGCTATACTATATATGATTACATATAATTAAGTTCATCATCCTCGATCGAAATTAAGAAGCTACCTTGCCATTCCCTCTAGTTTGGATCTGCACTACCGAACAGTGATTCAATGAGTTCAATGTCCCAATCCTGCATCAAAATTAATTAAACCCAAACCCATTATTCATTAGATATATCAAGAACCGTTATAGATAGATTAATCTAAAAAATCCATAACAAGTCTTATAGAAGATGACTTGCCAGCTCAGAAGCTGAAGTATTTCTTGCTGAAGAATTAGTTTTGTCCACCGAGTTCATGTCTATGGGATCCAAGTTTGCGAATGTATCATCGCCCAGCAGCTGCAGAGATCACACCACAATAGTATAATTCTGTTTAATTAATAGGTTGGAAATTTAACAAAACTTAAATCTTCTCTTTTAAATTTGCTTGGTGTGTCATTATAAATTTTAAATCTTATACACATTAGAATTTAAGATGGGTACTGGGTAGATGATGAAAGAACTAATATGTATAGAATTTAAAATTTATAGACACTAAATAATACAGTAATATTAATCTTTTACATACGAAACAAGAAATCAAATTTATAGTACTAATCTGACTAAATAAGATACAAGAGAATTTTAAGGAACTAAATTTTTAACGTAATCAAGTTTCGAAATGTTATTATCAAATTATCTAATAAATGATATAATGAATATATGTGAGTGTCTTACTTTTAAAACTTTCTAAAGAGTAGTTTTTGACCTAATATTGAAATATTTTATAATAGAGAGGTAAACAATTGAGAAATAGACTAGCCTTGTCAGAGTTTTCATCGGCACAACTTGGCTTGTTTGGCAGTGCAATAGTACTGCCTGGATCATTTGTGGGAGGACTCACATATTCATCATCAACTCCCTGAAACTGTTGCAATGATTTGAATTAAAATATTAATTAGAAGTGCGACATAACTATGATTAAATGCATAAAATAGCGTTTGTGTTCAATCGTATATTCATGATAATATACATCAAACTCGTAGAAGTAACACCAAATGGTGATCAGATTTTTTTGAAGTTTGCTTTTTGTGAAGTTTAGTGAAGTTTGCTAAAACATATCATTAACTCGCAAGTCAGTAAATGCATGTTATTTATTTTTATTTTTTAATCTATTTATGAGTTAATATATAAAATAACTATTTCAATAAATTTCATGTAACTTCCCTTCAAAGAATCTAATTCCCACCAAATGAAAAAGTTAAGCCACAAACATAGCTGCTCCATCCACTCACTGTTCAACATCAAAGGGACTAGGAAAGTCAAAATTCAAAGGTTCATCACTAGCACCACCGGAATCTCCCGTCTGGTTTGAGACAACCAAGGAAGTCACAATTAAAATAGGACTTTACTTTTATACCTTTTTGGCTCAAGCATACATGTAATATGATTTATTTGTATGTGTAT
The DNA here is from genome assembly GCA_031216115.1 of Senna siamea. NCBI lineage: Eukaryota > Viridiplantae > Streptophyta > Magnoliopsida > Fabales > Fabaceae > Senna > Senna siamea. The sequence continues at coordinate 29,368,813 of CM062354.1, read as the reverse complement.
ATATACACATACACACATATATATATAGTTTTTATACCAGCAAAAAAGATGAAAGTACATAATGAAGTATGCATGATTTAACAACAGGCATTGAACTAAAAATTTATAGAAACATAAGGATTTAATCACAAACTTTTAATCTATATATAGATAATCAAATTAAAAATTAAATGAATCTAGAAGGATAAAAGGTAATTTAACCATTAATATGTTGTTATATTACATACCTCATTGAGAAGGTCCATGCCGTCTAGCATCATGAAAAGGTCAGTAAGATTTTCATCCAACAAGCAGGCCTCACTTTCACTCAATGGATTGACATTAAAGTACTGATTTTCATGAACATGGTCATCTCCAGCATTCCCAATACCAGTATTTGATTGCTGAGGCAAAGGAGAAAGCCCTGAAGAAGTATCCTCTTTAGTTGATTCATTAGTGGCAGTATTCAATACTGAAGCCTTATCTGCATTATTATTGATTAAGCCACCAAAGCTATTGCAGCCATTCCCTCCTATATAACCAACAGAACTATTACTGTTAAGCCCACGTTGATCCATTCCAGCAGCCATAAGAGATGCATTATTGTTCAGTTGAATTCCAGAGTAGTTATTGCTTGTGGTGTAATAATTATAATTAGCAGCAGGAGTTTTTCGTTGCATAATGGAGCTTCCATAAGGTACTAGCGTTTTCCCATTATTGTTGATGTTACTATAACTATTGCCTGAGCCATAGTTGAAGCTGCTGCTATAATGATTCCCCATTAATGAGGTACCAGAGTTACTCATCATGCTACCACCATTTGCAGCAAGGGTATTTGCAGAAGTCATGAACCCACCATTGATTCCATTATATGCTGACAAGACAGGACGATTATGATAATTTGTTCGTTGATGATACTGGGGTTGCTGCTGGAAGTTATTATAACTGCTATGATGATAATGGTTCTGATGGCGATGGTTCTGATAGTTATGATAATGACGAGTCTGCAGATTGGTCCCGTAGTTTGAATGTTGTTTAAGTCTGACTTGATTGATGAGAGAGGGTGCTATAAGGGATGGATGAACAATTGATCTCCTTTGGATGCTTTTGATGAGAGATGTGGGAAGGCCAGTGGCAAACCTCGACCTAAAGGCTCTGTCAGATAGACCTTCAAGTAGTCCTCTCTCTGCAACTTTCCTCTGAAATATGCGATACTTCTGCAACATTAAGACATGTAAATGAATTCTCTTTTCTTCTTCTACAACATCAATTTCTTTTTGGTAAGGAAGGGAAACTTTCAATAATTAAAGGAAAAATACAAAAGGGTCGAGATAGGGAACCCAAACAAAGCATTACAAGAAAGGATTAAAAAAAATAACTAAATCTTACGTAAGACAGAAAATAAATGACTAGCAAGAGGATAAAAGACCTGCATAATTCGTACAATATAAGGGGCATGAGTGGTTAGGGAGTACTAGGTTAGGAAAGCTATTTTGATGCCCAAAAAACGAGAAAGCTATGATTCACTCGGATAAATATGCTAGGACATGAACGAGAGTTGAGTCTAATCCAAAAAGTAATGAATCATGTTTATATTTAGTGCTCAACAATACCTCAAAGAAGATTAATATATCTTTAATAGAGAATCTCTGCAGAAAATTCAAAAAAAAAAAAAAGCATTCAGAAGGGCCGTGAAATTCTACAAAGGTGGAAGAAATGGGTTCAAAGTAGAAAGTAGTTAGGTTCCAAAGTATCCACAGGCCACATGTAAAACCCATATAGCGTCAATCTTAAGGAAACACCAATACGAGAACAAAACGTGGAAGTCATGAGCTGTACTTCCATTAGTCCTCGTTTCTGTGATAATAACCAGATCAGGTGAGAGAGATAGCATGAGGTCCTTGAGGGGTCTTTTGAGGTTAATGTCAACAGAACCTTGGATATTCCAAGATAGGATAGAAAGGACAGAGAGGAATATCTAAATAGGGTGGGGAGTCAGAGATAGAGGATGGTAGGTTAGAGTTTATGAGGATCCATTTTTTGTTGATTAAGATTAATGAAGAGATCAAAGTGCTGAAAAACTGAGAGGTTCAAGATGAGCATTGATATCAATAAAAGAAGGAGAAGGATTTGAGAAAGAGATTTCGCAGCAACGTCATGCAAATTAAAGGTAGCAATGACCGACTTAGAGTCCATGCTAGCATCAAGTGCAATGGTTTTACCAGTAGTATTTTCACAAGTTTAGAATATCAAAGCTACATTTGAGTTTTCACAAGTTTTAGAGGCAATGGTGTGGTGGAGCTTTGTGTTGTGTGGACATATATAGGGTTTGAAGAAGAAATGGGAAGATGGGTTGATGAAGGTAAAAGTTTCCTCATGGGAAGAAGAAGTACATGTGTTCATGTTCATAGGATGTTGTGGGCCTCAAGAAGAGCTTGGATGGTGGAAGGACGATGAGGGTTTGGAGAAGGGAGTTCATGGTTTTTTATTATTTAATTATTCTAAAATTCTATTTCAATTATAATAGTGTTTATTTATTTTAAATCTATATTTTATATACCTGATGTTATTGTTGAAATTAAATATTATGAATTTTTATAATTTTATAATTTTTAAAATTTATTTTTTAATATGTTCTTTTATTTTTAGGATAATTAAATTTAGAAAATTTTTTAAATTATAATTTTCTAAATTTATAAAACTTTATTTTTAATAAACTGATAAGGGTATTTGGCTTATTAACGAGAACAAGGTTGGATCCTTGTATCTTTTTTTTTTTTCTGCATTGTTCACAATTTTTTATTTGTTTTTCATTGTTCATGCATTTCATTAATATTTCAGAATCTGTTTTCTTTATCTTTTTCCAACTTTCAAAAAAAAAAATGGCAGTGTAAATTTAAGCAGAAGATAAATTTTTTAACACTATATGTCATTAAATTTATAATATTAATTATAAAAAAGCTATGATTCTATTTTTAATATGCTCTTATAGTTACTAAAATATTTATATATAATATATTATTTTAATATTCTAAATTAATTTTAAAAGAAGTAAAATAAAAGATGTTACAATATTCATATGCTATTTAGGTATATTTAAATAAAACATGGCATTTGGATACATTTAAAATTTTACTTACTTATATGTGTCAAAATATAAATATTCTTAGATACATATATAATAGGTTGCATGCATCAACATTTTCGATGGACCATTAATTTTGTATTTTCAGTGGCTAAGATCGGTGACATTTATACTACAAGTGATATCATGATTCATATCTAGAACACAATTCTACCATTATAGACTGCTTGGATATGAATATATATATATATATAAATATATATATATATATATATATATATATATATATATCTTATTTAAGAATCAAACCTGCAAATGACTGGCAACATTCTCTCTTCTCAAACCTGGCACGTTCATGATTTCAAGGATCGTCTTTGGAACAGCCTCTGCATAAGTTCAAAAGATTAAACCCATCACAAATATTACATAATAATCCAAATTATTATGAAACATGATAATAAACTAAACCTTGCTTGAAGTCAATTCTAATAACGAATCAAATGGGAGGAGAACCATATCAAATTTACCAATTAATCAGAGGATTCTGTCAAGTATAAACTGATAAATGCAATTTGGTTGAATTTGGTTGAGTGAGTGAATGTGGGTGAGTGAGTGAATTTGGTTGCCTAAACTCTCCTGGTGTATGCGTGAATGTGTTTATATGTGGAAGGTGATTTAGAATCTTTTATTTTATTAGGATTAGGGATTTTATTTATCTTTTTCAATTTTGTTTTAAAATTTGAAATTGATTTTGTTATGAGATTTTATGGTGCATAATGTGAGTAGTGTGATTTTGGGAATTTTTGTTTTATTAGAGTTAAGGATTTTCATATTTTATTTATCTTAGTTTTTATTTTTTATTCTATTTTATTTCAAATTTGAAATTGATTTTCTTGTTATGAGATTTTTGGTGAGTATTTGTGTATTTTATTATTTTACTTTTTTATCATATCTTTTATTTTGGGATCTACATATTTATCTTATGGAAAATGTGTCAAAACACTTGGATTTTAATTTTAATTTCATTATTATTTATTTCATTATTATTTTTTGTTTGATTTATCTTAGATTTTTTTAAAAAATTCATTTAAAAATTTGAATTTTAAATTTGATTAGGATTTGAAAAATATTTTCAAGATTTATAGTTATTTTATTTTATTTACTAAGTTTTTCCTTTTTAATTATTTTGATCATTATTGTTGTTGTTGTTGTTATTATTATTATTATTATTATTATTATTATTATTATTTGCTTTCTTTTTATTTATTATTATTAAATTCTACTTTATTATCTTTTATTTTATTTATTTATTAGTCTTATTTTATTTTATTTTATTTTTTGTTTTTTTAAATTCAGATAAAATATGGTGTTCACATTAACTATATAATAAAATCATGCAGTTTAAATTTTAATGGAAATCCAAAAAGAAAATTATTAATAAATTAATGCAAATTATTTTGTAAACCTGGCAAACTCAAAAATGTAATTTATTACTCAAAGTTGTTTATTAAGACATTGAATTGAATTGTGAGTTATCGATCAAAATATAAATAATTAAATTGCAAGAAATTAAACAAGCTGCTAGCTTTAATTGAACCAAGAATTTTGAGATGAAGGCCAAACTGAAACTGCCCTATGCTACTTTGTGATGGTGGCATTAAGACATCCAAGTTTGATTGAAGTTGTGAAGTTTGAAACTTGTGGAAAGCAATAAGAGCTTGAATTCTACAAAGCTCACTTTCTTCATTCTGGATTTGTTGGTGCAACTGAGAAATAATCCTAAAAAATTCATACACTGGATCTTCTATTCTGCATTGTGCTTCAAAATACAATGTATCTGCTGCTTCTGCTCTCACATGAGTGCTAGGGATTTGCTGCAACATAATATTATAATTTTGTAAACATATATATTTTTACCTTAATATTATATATATATGCTAGTTAATTAATTAATCAAATGATTAATTAATTACCTGAAGCATTTTTCCAACATTGCTGCCACCATATATTCTGTGAACACAAGCAAATCTTTGAGGACCATTGGCAGGAAAATAGGGGGAGAAAATGCAATCCGAAGGGCATTTTCTTCTTTGATTCTGTTTTGGATGATTCGCTTGCAATCAGATTGAGTCTTTTATTCCTCTCTGAAATAGCTTCAAATTGATATATTATGCACATGAAATGGTTCAGTATTTGGAGAGAATTTTGGATTTGCTTTTCGAACACAACCATGAAGCTTGAAAACGAAAACTCTACTTGATCCATTTTATTTCGAGCTTTTAATCAAATTGATTGCTTAGATCTACTTTAAAAGGCTATTTTGGTTCTGTTAGAATTATTTAATTGAATTAAAAGGAACTGATTTAGTCAGAACAACTCCAACTATAAAAATGCATCCTTTTTGCAAACCCTAGGTTTTTGATCCAAAAATTCCACGATTTCAACCAATTTTTCCAGAAATTTAATGCCTAGAAAGTTTTGTAATGTTGTTCAAGATTAAACCCCAATGTAATTGCATTAAAACACTGAAAAAACGGTCGAAATTGCGGCATCTATTTTTCAGTCGTGTAACTCGAAATCCCAATATTTTCGATCTGAAATACATTGTTTTCAACCAATATTTCTCTTAATTGAAAGCATCAATGGCTTTAAATTGAAGTTTCAAGCCAAAGCCTTAAAGAAATCGTAGCCCAAAATGCCTGAAAAACAATTTTCCTACAAAAATCGGGTTGCATGACCCATTTTCTACAATCGGGTCAATCTTAGTTAGAGGTAGGGATGACCAGTCGAGCTTATTCAAAGCCAAGTGATATTTTTTGTAGTTCAAAACATAAGGTTGTTGAGAAATTATAAAAGGATCAATAAAGAAATAGCACATTATTAATAACTTAAGGCTTATTTCTCATTACATTTCTATGCTTTGATATATCATTACAAAAAATAAGGTGTTTTGTAGCGGTTTTTTTAGCAACGATTGCCTAAACCGCTGCTAAATTAAGAAATAGTACCAATCACGCTTCTTTCACATGACTGTCACTATTTTTTAAATAAATAGGAACTGCCACTATGCTAAATTTCATGTTTTAAAAAAAGATTAGATCTACATCGATGCAGATTTAGGTTTTTGGAAGTTGCAGAATTGGGTGCCGCAACAACGAAGGGCGAGTCGTGCCGGATCGGCTCCTCCGAACTGTCAAAAGTCGTCCTCGGTGTCATCGTCCAACGTCGACCAATGCGCCTCAACCGTCCACCTTAGCTGTGCGTATTTTTCACAGATTCAATTTTGTTTATTATATAGGTTCTCTAGTTTCATAACCTATGAGATTGAGCTTAAACTTCAATATTTTTTCACCTGAATATAATGTTTGATTGTAGGTTAAATACCTATTCCCCATTTTTTCAACTAGTCATGAAATGTGAAAAGTTTCTTTGATGGAAAACAAATATCTTTCTTTCTTGGATCAGAAGAACTAGTAGCTTCTTTACATGAAACCCTGAAATCTATAAAGGACATTCCTTACTTGATAAAGGTATCAAATGTCTACTCCATTTTACTTCCTCTTCCACATTGAAAAATCGCTTGATGCGCACACATTATATATATTTGCTAATTGAATGGTTCTTTGTAAGTCTTGATTACAAATACTGGACATCAGTAATTGTTGAAGTATGCTGGATTTCATTATAAGTCTTGATTACTAATAGTTTTAGAGATTTAATTTCGATCATTAAAGAAATTTGACTCCCCAAGCTCTAAAGGTAAATTTTCCTTCAAACTTTGAGATTCTTATTTGGACATTGACATGAAGAGTGCTTTCTAATTTGTTTTAGTTCAATTACTGTTTAAGCCCATGTTTGCTTTACATGTTAAAAAGAATCTATTTGTTTTGATATCCTTTATCTTCTAGAGTATTTGTGCACTGTTGCATGTTAACAAGATATTTTGAAGTTGGAATTTCCGTAGGTCTTCAAGAAGAATTGAAGTAGCTTGAACTTGGATATTGTTGATAAGGTACAGAATCTATAGATCTTTTTCTTCAAGTGCAGATGTAATTATGTCATTGCTTAAATAATATATTTGTGTTTAAACTTGAAGTAATTAAGCAAATAATGATGTAGATTGAAAGATGTAGTAGCAATTTAAGAGTATTGAATAACATGGAAAAAGGGTATTAAACCCTCACTACATTTTTTTGTCTGAATATCACTTACTGAAGGGTGCTTTAATCATTTGGGTTCTTGATATGTTGTTATGAGTAGTATACTTCATTTCTTAGATATATTGCTTGGTTCCAACTCCCTTCAGCTAAGGTTCAACTTCAATCACTTTAGTCATCTACTTTATTTTAATTGATATCTATACACGTGTTTGTATTGTTTATTTAATTTTCCATCCTTTATTGTTTCATAAGTTTTGCTCCAGAATATCTTATGGCCAATGTTTATTTCACCGAATCTTTGGCATCATATAGGATTCTGGCCGAGAACTTTGTAGTTTGCTTAGGTGCATAGAACATGCTTGGGCTCCATGGTTTATATAACTGAAATTGTTTAAATTGTCACATGGATTTTATAGAAACCTACATGGATTTTGATAAACTTTTCTGACTTCTCAATAGTTTTATTTTGCACGTTATCTCTTTAATCCTTTGCTTATATTCTTGGATCATTTGAAATGATTTCCCAAAGCTAAATTTCTTTGTTTGGTAAGTGATGTAATTCAAAAGGCAGTAAACAAGCAAAGTCAAGTGGAGTACTAGCTATCAGGGGTTCTACTCATTTAATTAATAAGCTTCACCAGCTTGGCTCATGTAATAAAAAAGTTTTATATTCAAGTTCAGTTCATTTAATAAATAAGTAATTTTAGTTCATTTATTAAGCTAATTTAACATTAATGGATTTCTTAAAATAATAATAATAATGTATTTTTGTTTGAGAATTTAAATTTAAATGAAGTCGTTTGCACAAACTAAGGTGAAGCTTATATTAGCTTACTACTAGTTTATATTAATATGTCTATTTTAATGTATATAAATTATTATGTCATGTAAAATAAATGATATATTATACAATTCTATTCTCTCTACGAGTGTACTATACTTACAGCAAAAATAGTATTGATATGTTGCTTTATAAACCCTTGGATTGGTGTATAAGGTACTTATTTTGCTTTGGGATCATAGCCAAGACTTTTGATGTCTGGACGAGCATGGATTGTGAATCCTTAATGTGTTCCTACTGAAATTTATAATGAAGATCTATCTTGTGCTTGTCTTGGACTCAAGATGTATGTCAATATAACCAGATTATTTAAATTGTCAACTAGTTGACTTTTGGCATAGGTCTTTGGGTTTTATATGCCTGTTTTACTCGAGCTAACCATTAAACTGAGTATTGGTATTTAACGTCTCAATCTTTATATAACATATATGTAAGTTATATAGTGCCTAAACTGAATTTTTTTTTCTGGTAAAACATATTCTGTTAAATGAATCCTTAGTGTTGCCATAGTTCCATCTATTTGCTGTAAGATACAAGAATGCTAGCTGTTGGGTACCGAGGCTTTATGCTCTTTTGGTATCATATCATGAAGCTTCTTTGAACTTCATTACATATTTATGGCAGGTAATTTGTGGCGTGACTTATGGAAAACAGCTAAACCAGCGCCAGCTGTTAAACAGGCACCTCTATTTGATGAGGGTTTGGCATGGGGAAAGTGATTGGACGATTGTTTAGACAAAGTTCTCCAGAGCTTCGCCTTTTTAACTCAGCCTGAACCCTCTTCACCCCCTAGAATGTAACTGTAAATTAATTTCTTTTCTAGGTTTCTGGTTAGTGAACTTTGTAGCAAACTTTGATGAATTTTTGTTTTATCAAACAGGAAATTGAAGATGTAATAGCATTTCAGGGATTATAATGATACATGTCAACTAAAGGTTTCCTAGTTTACATTCTTACAAATTCATTTTTTACTGTTTGAAATATATACTTACAGTTAATCTTCTGTTATAAGATACAAAATGTTATTTAGCTTAATTTAGAAGCATTAAAAAAATTTTGAAATTTAAAAAAAAAAAAAATTGACCAAATTTAGCGACAGTTTTAACCGTTGCCAAATATCAATATAATAAAGGTAAATAGGCCACAAATTTTGCTACGGTTTTTTATGAACTGTCGCAAAATATTTTGAATTTCATCACGGTCGAAAGCCGTCGCTAAATACTGAATTGCAACGGTTATTCCAATAGTTGCCTAAAATCATTGCTAAATACCCCACGAAATCATTTAGCAACGGTTTCAACCGTCACAAAATTAGAAAAAACCATTGCCAAATAACAATTTTTTTGTGGTGTATGTCAATGTAGTTATCAACCAATGCGGATCCTCTGCTTGGCAGTTTATCTCGGCGTTTTAGCGGCGGTTTTGTGTGTTGCTAAAGTGCGTTTCAATATTATTGCAACAAAAATTTTTGTTGCTATTACTTTTGTAAATTAATTCTTTGAACAAAAGTTATGGCAGCAATATTTTTTGTTGCAAGAATATTGAAATGTACTTTAGCAACGGACAAAACCGCCGCTAAAACGCCCAGCAAATATACAACCATAAAACTACCAAGCAGAAGATCCGGACTCGTTATCAACATATATGATTATGGATTGTTCTTATACCAATATTGAGCATAATGATTGTCATAATCCCAAGTTGAAAGTTACATTGGATTGGATTGTAAACGATGTGCTATCTTGGACCATTTTTTAAATGTACATGCAAAAGGATTTAGTTTGTTTCATCAATTCGAGAATCTCTTTTATTTCTTTATTTTTTAAAATATTATTTTTATAATTTTTAAATTTTAATTAATATGATCCAAGTAAGAGAATATCCAAAAATATGTGGACTCACATTAATTTTTCTATTTTTAAATAAAATGTATTGATGTATGGTCCACTAAGGTATATTGAAAGAATGCCTAAATATGGTTATTAAATTATTATCACCTATTAGACTGTGGCACATATTTGAGTAGGTCTAGTGAACGACAAATAGGTGTAGTTCATTTTATGTTATTGGGGCCTATGATTAAAAGACTCAATAGCATGATCCGCCTAACAACAAAAACTATACATAAGGCTAGGTCATCTTTTTAACCCCATATTCAGTGTGCATGTCACATTGATATAGTTGTTTAAATTTGGATTCACAAAAAGGAAAATCCAACCACCGAATTGATCCGACAACAATGGCACAATCTAAGTACATATCACTTGTATTCAATGTCCTATATGTAGATCATATATTAATCAAGTAACTTACATAATTTGCTAGAGAGAAGAGTATTTGTAGTGAGAATAATGAGAATTTTTGCTAGCTAGCCTTTGAATTCCCAACGGCTACTTTTTTCAAATTTGTAATGTTTAGAAGGACAATTAATCTAAGGATGGCAAACTATAGACAAGATTTGAGGTGAAGTTGATTATAAGAATTTGTTCAATTCTCCATTTAAGAGTAGACCATGATTTTCCAAATCTTTCCATTTTGATTGCATTAGCTCCTTATATTTAAAGGTAAGTTTGATTGAATTAACACATTTGATTGTAAATTCCTTCAAAATATTTATTATTGTTCAAAATTCAAAATTTATGATATGCTATGTAAGAAAACCAAAAGAAAAAAAAAAGAAGGAAATTTAGATACTTAATTGTTTATTAGCTATAAATTTTAGAAGTTAATTCACTAGCTAGGTGGGATTTTATTTTTCTTTTTTTGTCCAAACGCTAGCTGGTTATTAATGAATTTCGAGATTGATTTGATAAATTTTTCTTTTACTTTTCTGGTCGAGTTATAATGAAATTTGAGATTGATTTTGATTCGGTCAATTTTTGTTTTACGTACTTCTGTTAGCGATAGATTCAAATTATAAGAATAATATTTAAGGTAGATGTGGTGCATGTACTATATAATTTTTATTTTTATTTTTTAACATTTAATATATATTGCAAAAGTTTCTATAATATATATAAATGTCAAAAAATTTAAATAATATTTTTAAAATAAAATATAATTTAACCAAAACTCTACAATATTTTCCAATAGAAATGGTCAATATAACAAAACTAGTGAAATTAATTAAAAAGAAGATATGCATGGGCGTATATATGTCTGTATATCATCTATGGTATATACAGAAGCAGAGATCATATCTATCATATATCTATCATATCGTATATAAAAGAGTAAATCATTGTTTTGATTCTTAAAATAAATTTTAATTTAATTTAATTTTTGAAAAATTAAAATATTAAATTTTATCTTTAAAAAATTTTTCAAATAATTTAGTCTCTATATTATTCATATTGGTGTCTAAGTAGCATTACAGCAACCCCAAAATAATAATCAACATGCTCAATGAAACATTAATATAATTATCATAGACTAACTTGTTTGAAAAAATATTTTTTGGAGGATGAAATTAAATATTTTTTATCTTTCAAAAAATAAATTAAAACAATATGCATCTTTCAAAAATCAAAACAATAATTTATTTGACTAGGTGCTTGCAAACAAAAATTTCCACAAACTGTTTCATACCCTTCCAAATTATTTGTACAATTAAAAAGGTATATATAGGGTCTCACATTCAACAATTCAAAAAAGTATTATGTTCTTTGAACTAAATATAAAACCTAACATCCTGTGTATAACTTGCGAAGTCTGTAATTTCCTGTGAGCTATACTATATATAGATGATTACATATCATTTTCATCATCCTCGATCGAAAATATGCAACCTTGTAATTCCCTCTAGTTTGGATCTGCACTACCGAACAGTGATTCAATGAGATCAATGTCCCAATCCTGCATAAAAATTAATTAAACACAACCCATTATTAATTAGATATACCAAGAACCATAATAGATAGATTAATCTAAATAATCCATAACAAGTCTTATTGAAGATGACTTGCCAGCTCAGCAACTGTAGTATTTCTTGCTGAAGAATTAGCTTTGTCCACCGAGTTCATGTCTGTGGGATCCAAGTTTGCGAATGTATCACCGTCCAGCAGCTACAGAGATCACACCACAATAGTATAATTCTGGTTAATTAGGTTGGAAATTTATAACAAAACTTAAATCTTCTCTTTTAAATTTGCTTGATGTGTCATTTGCAGTGGCCATAATAATTAGTCCTTATAAATTTAAAATATTATACACATTAGTCGTTATAATTTAATATGGGTATTGGTTAGATGGGGAAATGACTATTATGTATAGAGTTTAAATTTTATAGACACTAAATTATACAATAGCATTAATCTTTCACATATAAGACAAGAAATTGAATAGACCAAACTGTACAGTATTAATCTTTCAATGATCAAATAAGATAGAAGAGAGTTTTCAAGAACTAAATTGTTAACGTACATAGTCAAGTTTTGAAATGTTATTATCAAATTATCTAATAAATGATATCATGAATATATGTGTTTTACTTTTAAATCTTTCAAAAGAGTAGTTTTTGTACTAATAATGAAAAATTTTATAATAGAGGTAAACAATTGAGAAATAGACTAGCCTTGTCAGAGTTTTCATCGGCGCAAGTTGGAGACTTCTCTGGCAGCGCAATAGTACTGCCTTGATCACTTGTGGGAGGACTCACATATTCATCATCAACTCCCTGAAACTGTTGCAATGATTTGAATTAAATTATTAATTAGATGTGCAACAAACGACTATGATTAAATGCATAAGAGCGTTTGTGATCAATCATATATTCATGATAATATACATAAAACTCATAGAAGTAACACCAAGTGGTGATAAGATTTTTGAACTGCACTTTCTATGAAGTTTGTAAATCATTAATTCGAAAGTGAATTAATCTACAACACGTTATTTATTTTTATATTTTAACCTATTTACGAGTTAACGTGTAAAATAACAATTTTAATAAATTTTACAGAACTTCACATAAGAAAATCTAATTCCCACCAAATGAAATAATTAAGCAACAAACATACCTGCTCCAGGCACTGTTCAACATCAAAGGGACTAGGAAAGTCAAACTTCAAAGGTTCATCACTAGCACCACCGGAATCTCCCGTCTGGTTTGAGACAACCAAGGAAGTCACAATTAAAATAGGACTTTAATTTTATACCTTTTTGGCTCAAGCATACATCTAATATGATTTATTTGTATGTGTGTGTGTGTGTGTGTGTATATATGTAGTTTTTATACCAGCAAAAAAGATGAAAGCACATAATGAAGTCTGCATGATTTAATAACAGGCATTGAACTAAAAATTTATAGAAACATAAGGATTTAATCACAAACTTTTAATCTATATATAGATAATCAAATTAAAAATTAAATGAATCTAGAAGGATAAAAGGTAATTTAACCATTAATATATTGTTATATTACATACCTCATTGAGAAGGTCCATGCCGTCTAGCATCATGAAAAGGTCAGTAAGATTTTCATCCAACAAGCAGGCCTCGCTTTCACTCAATGGATTGACATTATTTCCTTGAACATGATCATCTCCAGCATTCCCAATACCAGTATTTGATTGCTGAGGCAAAGGAGGAAGCCCCGAAGTATTCTCTTTAGTTGATTCATTAGTGGCAGTATTCAATACTGAAGCCTTACCTGCATTATTATTGATTAAGCCAGCAAAGCTATTGCTGCCATTCCCTCCTATGTAACCAACAGTATCATTACTGTTAAGCCCACGTTGATCCATTCCAGCAGCCATAAGAGATGCATTATTGTTCAGTTGAATTCCAGAGTAATTATTGCTTGCGGGGTAATAATTATAATTAGCAGCAGGAGTTTTGCGTTGCATAATGGAGCTTCCATAAGGTACTAGCGTTTTCCCATTATTGTTACTGTTACTATAACTATTGCCTGAGCCATAGTTGAAGCTGCTGCTATAATGATTCCCCATTAATGAGGTACCATAGTTACTCCTCATGCTATCACCATTTGCAGCAAGGGTATTTGCAGAAGTCATGAACCCACCATTGATTCCATTATATGCTGAAAAGACAGGACGATTATGATAATTTGGTCGTTGATGATATTGGGGTTGCTGCTGGAAGTTATTATAACTGCTATGATGATAATGCTTCTGATGGCGATGGTTCTGATAGTTATGATAATGACGAGTCTGCAGATTGGTCCCATAGTTTGAATGTTGTTTAAGTCTGACTTGATTGATGAGAGAGGGTGCTATAAGGGATGGATGAACAATTGATCTCCTTTGGATGCTTTTGATGAGAGATGTAGGAAGGCCAGTGGCAAACTTTGACCTTAAGGCTCTGTCTGATAGACCTTCAAGTAGTCCTCTCTCTGCAACTTTCCTCAGAAATATGCGATACTTCTGCAACATTAAGTAATGCAAATAAATTGTCATGTAATTAATGAATTCTCTTTTCTTCTTCTACAACATCAATTCCTTTTTGGTAAGAAAGGGAAACTTTCAATAATTAAAGGAAGAATACAAAAGGGTCGAGATAGGGAACCCAAACAAAGCATTACAAGAAAGGATTAAAAAAATAACTAAATCTTACATAAGACAGAAAATAAATGACTAGCAAGAGGATAAAAGACCTGCATAATTCGTACAATATAAGGGGCATGAGTGATTAAGGAATACTAGGTTAAGAAAGCTATTTTGAACCCAAAAAAAAGGGAAAGCTATGATTCACTGGGATAAATATGCTAGGGCAGAAGGTGATAGCCCATGGGAAAGTCACAAGATCGTAGATAGAAAGGGGCTAGTTCCCCAGAAAGTGGTGAATCATATACCTCAAACAAGTATCTTTAATAAAGAATATCTGCAGAGAAAAAAACATGCAAAAAGAGCAGTGAAATTCTACAAAGGTGGAGGAAATGGGTTCAAAGTAGAAAGTAGTTAGGTTCCAAAGTATCCACAGGCCACATGAAAAACCCATATAGCTTCAATCTTAAGGAAACACCAATACAAGAACAAAACGTGGAAGTCATGAGCTGTACTTCCATCAGTCCTCGTTTCTGTGATAATAACCAGATCAGGTGAAAGAGATAGCATGAGGTCCTTCACGGCTCTTTTGAGGTTAATGTCAACAGTCGACACAACCTTGGATATTCCAAGATAGATAGAACGTGCTAAAAACTGATAGGTTGAAGATGAGCATTGATATCAATAAAAGAAGGAGAAGGATTTGAGAAAGAGATTTTAATGCAACGTCATGCAGCTATTTCCGACTTAGAATGCTAGCATCAAGTGCATGCAATGGTTTTACCAATAGTATTTTCTATATATAAATATGAGAATGTTAGGGCCTAGGGATATTCTATAGAAAGGAAAGGAAGCCTAATTCAGATAGAAGGAATAATATAATTTAGAATATCAAAGCTACATTTGAGTTTTCACAAGTTTTAGAGGCCATGGTGTGGTGGAGCTGTGTTGTGTGGACATATATAGGGTTTGAAGAAGAAATGGGAAGATGGGTGATGAAGGTAAAAATTTCCTCATGGGAAGAAGGAGGACATGTGTTCATGTTCATAGGATGTTGCGAGCCTGAAGAAGAGCTTGGATGGTGGAAGGATGATTAGGGTTTGAAGAAGGGAGTTCATGGTTTTTTTATTAAAAAAAAAAAAAACCTAAATTTTTTAGTTAAAAAGCAAGATGATAAGGTATAAGCAATCTCCAATCTAATTAGGTAAATCATTTAGTTTGAAAAGGAGAGAAAACCAAGTTTATTATATAAAAGTTAGGATAAAATAATTTCTTATTGCTAGCTCTATATACATGGCTTAATTATACCGTCTAAATTTTACACCACCTCTTTAAACCAAAAATGCAGTACAGTTATATTTGTTTTGACCAAAATATTTGTTAGGACAAAATTTTTTATTTGATAAAAAATTTAACTAATTATTAAGAAAATGTGCCTTAAAATTTAATTTGGGATATTTATTTTGTATTAATAATAAAAATTTCATTTAATTATTCTAAAATTATATTTCAATTATAATAGTGTTTATTTTTCTTAAATATATTTTATATATACACCTGATGTTGTTGTTGTTGAAATTAAATATTATGAATTCTTATATTTTTAGAATTTATTTTTAATATGTTATTTATTTTTAATAATTCTTTATATTGACGATAATTAAATTTAGAACATTTTTATTTTATAATTCTTTAAATTTAAAAACTTTATTCTAATAAATTGATAAGGGTATTTGACTTATTAACGAAGTACGAGGTTGGATCCTTGTATCTTTTTGTTTCTGCATTGTTTAATATTTTTTATTTGTTTTTCATTGATCATTTCATTAATATTTCAGAATCTGTTTTCTTTTTCTTTTTTCATCTTTTAAAAGACACTTGGCAATGTAAATTTAAGCTTAAGATAAATTTTTTAACACTATATGTTATTAAATTTATAATATTAATTATAAAAAAAAAGTTATGATTCTACTTTTAATATGCATTTATATTTATTAAAAATATTTATATACAATATATTATTTTAATATTCCAAATTAATTTTAAAAGAAATAAAATAAAAGATGTTACAATATTCATATGCTATTTGGGTATATTTAAATAAAACATAGTATTTTTGGATACATTTAAATTTTACTTATATGTGTCAAAATATAAATATTTTTAGATACATATATAATTGGTTGCCATCAACATTTTCGACCATTAATTTTGTATTCTCAGTGGCTAAGTAAGATCGATGATGGCATTTAATTGTGACATTTATACTACAAGTGATATGATTCATATCCAGAACGCAATTCTACCATTATAGACTGCTTGAATATGAATATATATATATATATATATATATATATATATATATATATATATATATCTTATTTAAGAAGCAAACCTGCAAATGACTGGCAACATTCTCTCTTGTCAAACCTGGCACGTTCATGATTTCAAGGATCCTCTTTGGAACAGCCTCTGAATAAGCTCAAGAGATTAAACCCATCACAAAGATTGCATAATAATCCAAATTAAAGCCATTAACATGCAATCAACAAAGAGAAATTGTTTGATCATTAAATTTATCACTAATTAATTAAACCTGCCATGACCATCGATCAAAACAACTTAATTAATGTTGCGTTTACTTCAAGTATTATATTATTTTGTCATGACATGTCTATCATTCAATGACCACTACTTAAATTTTACTTTGCCCCAGGTTAACGAAGAATTAAACTTATACGTAATTACTTATATTTATATTATTATCTTCTTTTAATTAAAATAAAATATGTAAAAGTTTTTATAAAAAAATAATTATAAAAAAAATATTTTATATAAATTATATACGAGTCAATCTTTAATTAGATAATTTGATGATAAATATATAAAAATTTTGCATAAATTTTTTCTATTAATTAACTAATTGTTAATAAGTTTAATATTAATTTTTGTATATTGTTTAAAAGAATACTACCAAAATATGAATTGAATTGATTACTCACTGTTCAATCCAATTTGTCTTATGGCTAGCAGAAACCGATTATGAAGTGCAGTAGTCCAAACAACTTTGGGTTTCTTTTGACCTGCACAGCTTCCTTCAAGGTTGTCAGTACTTTTTCTCTTGCCATACTTTTTTCTTGGCTTAGTCTCATCTGTCAGTACTAAAGATGAATTAGCAGCAGAATTAACATCTTGAGAGACTGTGATTTTCTCACGTGCTGATGAATCTCCTTCTTTGAATCCCAATAATTCATTGTCATTGTTAAAAACAAATTTTTCTTTCGTAGCAGCCACAGCATACTGCCATATGTTTCTGAAGTCATCTCTTCTTGCTGGTTTTACTATGAAAAATGATGCACCGTTTGCTAAACTCTTTGACATCACATGCTTCCTTCTGTCTACAGACATCACTGTAACAAGCAGTAGTCAAGTGTTAGATTTAGGTAGATTTCAAATTCACTTAATTAAGTCAAAACTAAGGAAATTAGCTGGCTGCAAAACTGTGCTTATACTAAGTTTGAGTTTCATAGTTTGTTTCAAGTTCAAATAAAAAAGGAGAGTTGTGTTAGGTAATTATCAATCAACATAAAATTTTGTTGAATTTTTATTAATATAGATCAATGAAGTATAGTTGATTCTAGTCAAATGAAAAAAAACTTTGTTTATGTGTGTGTCTATATATATATATATATAATACTCAATTCAAAATATTGAGACCAAAACATTTTAATGTTTTAGAATTTGTAAAAAGTGAATCAAAATAACAATTCAAGAGAGGACTCACTGATTACAGGAAGTTGAAATTCTCGTTTGACTTGCTTTTGAAGTTGAAATCCATTCATTCCTGGTATGTAAAGGTCGATAATTACGAGGTCGATCATTCCTGCAAACTCCCTAAGAGTCCTCAAAGCATCATATCCATTGGTAGTAGTCACAACTGAAATAATTTTGATTTAATTTAATTTAATTTGGATCACACACATTAATCCTTAATTAATTATATATTATATAATAATAAAGCATTCAATTAGTTGAATAATTAATTATATAAAGTCGCCACCTTATCCTTTCGTATTGAAAATTATACATCTCATATATATCACTCCTGGGATTCATGTATCTATGCAATTTCAGCTTGATACAAGAGATTTTCGTTAAAGGAATGAAATCTATAATATTGAAGAAACTTTATATACCTGTGTTTGGAAACCGTATATGAAACTAAAATTGTAATTCAATCAAAACAAATCCATGCCTATATACTGATGAATTTACCCGGCAAACAAAATAAGTCAACTACATAAATTTTCAATTTTTATCCTAATTTAAAATTCATAAAAAAAACATATATATATATATATCGATTTGAGTGCAAGAGTTAAACATATATGCATGATCCGAAGCTTAAACTTAGACTTTTGAGCTGAGGACAAATTACAAATATATGTAAAAGACAAAACAAACCGAATTTAAGAAGGTCAAGATGAAAAAGAGAGGTTGACTTGTAGAATAAGAAAACCAACTCAGTAATAAGTTTCATTTTGGTTTTGCAAAAATGATTTAGTATATATGAATTGGCTCTCTAAAAAAATTTATTATGGTTTTAGTATATAAAGGTTTAATTTTGTCTTTATGA
The DNA here is from genome assembly GCA_031216115.1 of Senna siamea. Lineage (NCBI taxonomy): Eukaryota > Viridiplantae > Streptophyta > Magnoliopsida > Fabales > Fabaceae > Senna > Senna siamea. The sequence goes on along the minus strand of CM062354.1, from coordinate 29,349,609 downwards.
AATATTTTATTTTAAAAATTGAGTCATATTAATTTAGTACATTTAAAACAATAAAATCAGAATTAAGTGACTCTGCCATTAGTTTGGACTTTAGCTACAAGGGAGAGAAGCTATATCACTTGCCATCTCAAACTCTCCATTATTAACATAAAAATTAAATACAAAAGTAAGAGCTATCATCTATGGAGAAAATTGATGCAACAAATGAAATAGTGGCCTTAAAAATAACTTATTCAGAATGATTTTTTTTTTTTTGAAAGCTCTCAAGAGATAACACTTAAAAGTGAGGGAGGAATTTTTTGCATCTTTCACAAGAACAAAATGAAATAAAATGAAAGAGGAAAAAGAAGAAGAGGAGAGAGGAAGAAGGAAGGAAGAAATAAATTAAGTGAAAATATATCATTTAAACATAATCGATTCTAATATGTGAATAAGTTTCACCACTAAATTAATTTTGTCTTTTTCTTTTTACATAATACCCTTATATTATTATTTTTTTTTTTCACATGATAGCATCTAAATCCAAAAAAAAAAGAAATAAGACGAAGAAGGAAGAAATCTTAAAGATGGTGAAAGGAACATAAAATCACAATCTTAAAAAATGAAAAAGCATCGCCATGAGAAGAACTCGATAGTTAATTAAATAGTTGTTTGATGGACAAAGATCACAGAACATTTACGTACCTTTGTATCCCCATGATCTGAGCAGACCTGCGACGATGAAAAGAGTAGGAGCATCATTGTCAACGACCAACACACTGATATCAAATCTCTCATAGTCACTTTCACTATCCGCCATTGTTATTTTCGCTCGCAAACCAGAGCTCTCAAATCCAAACTTTAGAACAAAACCCCACACTGTACTGTGGGCGATCCTAAGGAGTGCGAGACTTGTGTGTCCTTTTATAATGCCTTGAAAGCAAACTAGTCACTGTAGGTCACAAAGTTGTTCTTACATTTGGCACTTCAATTTCATTGAGAAAAAAAAAAGTATCATTTTTTTTAAAAAAAAAATTACCAGAACTTATCCTTTATCTCTGCTTTGAAGCACTTCCTTTTCTGTCTGATTCTGTGCCTTATCTTGCTTTAACGTAATTTTACGTGTGTGGTTATGCTCTTTTTGAAAATATATCACACTTTTCAAACTGATTAATTAATGGTAGAAAATCTAGAATGCAAAATGTAAATATTTATTGCATTTTACTTTTACCATTTCTTATATGTGGGGTTCTTTCTTTAGAAGATTTGACAATATTCTTGCGTTCACACTGCTTCCTTAGGTGCTAATTTTTTTCACCATCATGTTTCTATAAATAAGGCAGTAATAAAGTAGCTAGCTCGCCAAGAACACAAGAACTAAGCTTGGACATATTGGAGGTTTTTTTTAGTTGATTTTGGTAATTAAAGAAAAATGGAGATGCTATATTTTGGTTAATATTTTTAAAATGTTTGCATTTAAGGTAGAAAATTGTTCCAAAAAAATCCCAAACAAGATAGGCTAGTTTATTTCTTTACAACATTTTTTTGAATATATTCACTAACCACGTAAAAATAAGAGATGATTAGAATGAAATATTCAATAACAGTTAACGGTTATTGAAAATAACAACAAATTATTGATTTGTTACTTAATTTCTATATAGTCCAAAATAAAAATGTTCCATATCCACTTTTCAGAGTTTCAAAAATTCTCCCCCAAGATATCAATCCAGATAAATTCCAATATTAAAAATTAAGATCACAATGTCTTCTTCATTAGAACCAAAAATTTTAAAAAAAAAAAAAACTTATCTTATTCTTAAAGTTTTTCTGCATCAAACGAAATTTTGAAAAAAAAAAAAAAAAGAAAGATATAGAGGTGGGAAGGAAAAAGAAGAAGAAAAATAGAGGAAGACATTTGGCAGATACGAGATAGCACCGCTTACTTGAGATTGAACAGCTTCTGAAATATGAAGGAATGCCTCAACGCGTGGACAAAGAAAACGAAGGTCATTTGTTGGGCTATCTCAACGGGCTCTAAAACACGATATGGGCCCACCTATTAATTTCTTTTCCAAAATAGCCCAATTGATGCAGATTTGGAATTAAATTTGCAATGAATGCGAATTAGAGAATATATATTTTATACAAAACCATCATTAATCCTGGTATTCTAATACTTTATTTATTTCCAAATATTTCACAAAACCACTTTATGTTTCAAACTGAAAGCAAAAAGGTTCTGCCTCCAGTTTTCACAAAACTGTCGAATTTACTTTTAAAAAATTAATAATTACACATATGGTAAGGTTTATATATGACTTAAGTGGTAATAAATAGAATATCAATTGCCCAAATAAATTATGAATTTAATGACCAATCAAATGTGCAAGTAGTAATGAATAGTTATTAATTACCATTGTAAGTTTAAGCGCAAAGGTGCTGCTAGTGAATCCTCATGCGGAGACAAGCCTCATGATATGATTTTGAAATTTGAATTATTATTAAAAAAAATAGTTACATTTAGTGTGTCACATTCTTTCAAATAAAATTGTCATGGATACTCAATAAAAAATTAAAATAATGTAGTTAAAGATATATAATAGTCTAGGAATATCATGTCTTAAAATCTATATCAATTTTAATTTTTTTAAATATAAAAAATAAAAATAGTAAAAATACATGTATTATATTTTTTAAAAGAAGTAATAAGAAATTACTTTATTTTTTCCTCTTTTAATATATTTTATATTTCAATATTCTATATTATTTATAAGACTCAAAGTAGGGATAACTTTCATTATGTCTAATTTATCCCGATTCTGATAGGCCCTTCTATTAAATCTTATATATAGTTTTCATTTTCGATGGACTTGTGTTAATTTAGATTGAAAAGCCAGTAGCATTTATAACCATTTTCTAATTTGACCTCATTAGTTAGTTATCCGCCATCTTGTTAAATCGTTTTTTCAGTGATAGAGAAAAATGCATATACTTCTTTTTATAAATATTTTTATAAATTATAAGTATTTAATAAATTATGTCTTATTTTAATTATGACTGAGTTGTAAAATCCCTTATTACTCTGTTAAGTATGGCAAATATATATCACCATTCAACTTTGATTTGGTTGTGACAAATATACTTCTTTTAAACTATGACTTCTCTACAAATATATTCTCTTAAATTATAAAATTTGATAAATATCTCCTCAATTATATTTTCATATACATGACTTTATCTTGAATTTCACATATCTTTGTTAACTCTGTTAAATCTTTTTTTATCGAACTTTTATGTAGACAAAATATAAAAGTGATAAAATTTGACACATGTAAGTTAGCATTGATAAAAAAAAAAAAAAAAAGCATGCATTACTGAAAATTTTATATTAACTTTTGCTAAATTAGAAATTTATTTGGAGAGCAAATTTTAGAAAAAAATTAATAAATTCATATGAAAATTTGATATAGAAGATATTAACAGAGTTAATAGAGAAGTGTGTGATTAAAGTTAAATTCAAATATAATAAAGTATAAAACGGTATTTGTCATACCTTATATAATTTAAAGAGGTATGTGCCATAATTTATAACTTTTAAGAGTATCTTACATTTAAATTATGATTAAAAAGAGATATTTTATTACTAGGTCATAATTAAATAAAATGTATATATTTTTTTTCTTAGTACTGATATTGTATATTCAAGTCACATTAAATTTAAAATTAGTTAAAATAAATCTTTTTAATAAGTGTATTTCTCAAAATTTTAACTTACATCCTTCCAACCAAGATGAAAGAGTTAATCCATTTGGAACCTATTAGATCCAATCACTATCCTAAAACTCTCCATTTTGAATATATGGATAGAAAAACGCCAAGGGTCTTCATATTTGAGCATATGTGGGTTGAACACCCGAATTAAACAATGTAGTAAAGGAAGCGTGGAATAAGGTGTAAGGAAGGCAAGAGACTGCATGATAAAGAGATTATCTTTATGTAAAAGTGCTCTCATTAGCTGGATCAGGATTGAATTTCCAAACAACATGATCATCCTAAATTAGCTGAGGAGGAAAATTACAGACTGCCATGAAGGGAACGCATGCACAAATGAGAAAGTAAATCAGATCAGAGTTTTGGAAGGTATGATGGGAGAGATTTGGAGGAGAGAAGAAATTTACTGGGCACAGAGGGCAAGGGCAAATTGGTTAAGAGCAATCGACCAAAACACAATTTTTTTCATCAAGCAACAATAAGGAGAAGGCAAAAGAACAAGATATTAAGGATTAGAGGAGATGGGACACATGGCTTGAATCAAAGGAAGAAATAGCAGAAAAATTTAAAGAATACTACACTGAATTGTTCAATACAACAGGGAAGAGGAACCTGCAAGATGCATTGTCCTTTGTGGATAAAGTGGTAAGTGATGAAGAAAACACTGATTTATTGAAGAAAGTTTCTAGAGGTGTTTATTGGTTGTATTAATCCGTCATCTCGCCACATCTAAACCAATCTTTACAATTAGGCTAGATTGATGGGTTGGTTTAAAGAAAATCAACATATTTCAACCCGTCCAACTTGAAGTATTCATAATTTATAAATATATATAACTATATATATATATGTATAGCAGTTATATAAATGCATTTTTAATACTTTTATAATTTGTTCATTTATCACTTAACCTTATTCAATCACTTTTTTTTACAATATTAAAAAAAATAAAATAAATTAAAAGTATCATCATTTAAAATAGTGTATAAAAATTTGATATTATCGTGATATATTTTTACGTTAATCTATCTTATTATTTTTAGATGAAAAAAATAATATAAATTTGATATCTTGGTACCTATATACAAGAAATAATCTTATCTTGATTATTTATTAAAAAAGTTTAAATTTTTTTAAAAAATTAAAAAAATATATTTATTTTAAGTTTTAAAAAATTTAATCCGGCAAACTAACTCAAACCAATCTGTTCAAGTACAGGTTGGATTGGTTTAAATTCTATGATAATTTTTTTAAAAATCAACCTATTTTAACTTACCATATATCTATTAGTTGAAGTTAAAAAGAACTTGGTGAGGGAACGATGAAGATAAATACAGATGGAGCTATTAAAAAGGACACGAGTAAAGCAGGATTAGGTGTCATTTTTAGGGATGAGAATGGGAGGTTCGTAGTAGGGAAGACGGACCTCCAAAATGTATCTTCAACCATCAGATTGGAGTTGGAGGCAGCGAAAGAAAAAGACATGATGAAGATTGTGGTTGAATCTAATTGCAGGGACGTAATCCAAGCCTTAAGAAAAGGTAATATCGATTTGATTGGAAATTCTTTTAAGTGATATTAATTCTCTCAGTGAGGTTTTTGAAAAGTGTTGCTTTGAGTGGGTTCTGAGATGCAATAATAAGGCGGCAAATTAGTTTGCCTCTTCCGCCTTGAAGAGGGTGGGACCCCAATGATGGGTCAATTCCATTTCACCCTTGTTGGCTTTAATACTAAGCGAAGATGAAGAAAGATCGATGCAAAGTATTGGCTGAGTCGGTGGAGACGACGTGTGTTTGGATATTTTTTTTGTTTTAAAATATTAAAATTCAAAATATTATTTAATTATTTTTTATTTTTTATTCTTAAAATACATATTTTTTTTTATATTCAAAAACAATTATTTATTTCTATTTTTTGGGTTTTCAGATTTGTTTTGTTTTATTCCAGGCGGCTTGTAGTGTTAGTGTTGTTTTCAATAAAATGCATATTTTCTGGCCAAAAAAAATGAAGAAATAGCTAACACATCAATCAATCAAGAATTTGTTGATTAAAATTTAATTATTTAATTATCTGAGTTGAATTGAAAATCATAGCTGCATCTTTTGCATTTTCTTCATCACTAGTATACGTTAATAAATAACTTCTTTAGACTTAGACCACGTTATTTTACCTAAAAAAAATTATAAAATATATTTTATTCAAATTCTGGATATAAATACACTTTTTTAAAGATATAATTTTTTTTATATTTTCTCTATTTTAAAAATATAAAAACCTTATTAAAGTTAAAAAGTTGTCAGAATATCTTTAAAGATAATATTAATTTCTTTTAATAAACATATAACCTATTAGAAAATGTATTTTAAAATTTTTATTTTTCTTTCATTTATTATGAGTTAAAATTTAATATATTTATTTTATTTTAAACCTTTTAAAATTAACTATTTTATATTATTCAAATTCTTATATAAAATGATAAATAAAAATTTATTTGATAAAAAATGAATAAAATTATAGTTTCTTTCTTATTACAATGGAGATTATAGTAATGTAGTGCATCTTTTAATTTTAGAGATGGAGAGAAGTGCATATGTTTAAAATGAAGGAAAAAATTATAATTTTTTATATCTAGAATAATTTACCCTAAATTTTTTAATTATACTTTAGTGCATGTACATTTTTCTTTAATTTTTTAAATATAAATAAAATTAAGTATCAAAAAATTATTTTTTTATTTTTTATAAATTTTTTTATTAAAAATAATCTTGTTTAAAACACTATTAAATATTTATAAATACCTTTTTAACAAAAATTTAAATCTTAATTCATTATGTTGTGATGAACTAACTACTTCCTTTAGACACAACTTCTATTAATTGAAAAATTATTTAACTTCTAACACTTTTATCATTTATTTAAAGTTCTCACTCCCTTTATTTTTTCTTTTTGTTCTTTTTACATCACATATTGTTTAAAACTATACTTTATTTTATATTAAATAATATATAATTTTAACAATTAATGATTAAGTCCAAAATTTATTATAATGTAAATATTGACAGGACCACGTCTTAGTTTTAATGAACATTGGACAATATTAAATGCTTATTCTTAATAAATGGCCATGACCTCAATTTATGGCTGTGGTGTATAGAGGAAACGTCTTTTCTGTTTCTCCTAAAGTTTTTTTTTTCTATGGATATGTATTGTGGGATGTTAAATATGTAATTCGAACTTTAGTTTATTTCATAAAAAAGTAACTCTATCCATTAAATCCAACCTTTGTTATTGTCTCCTCAAATAATTTAGTTTTTGTATTTTATACATACTTGTGAATAAATTAAGGATATAAAGTGACAATTGATGTATTTATATGTTCCGGAGCTGGAAACAGATCCGGTGACTCCGGCATCTGGAGCTGGTGCCGGAGGAAGCATGGGAAAAGAGAGCCAGGACGAAGAGGACGGCGAAAGCCTTGAATGTGCTAACTGATGCCATAGCAAAATAGAAAGAAGCTAGAAGAGGAAGTCTGAGAGAGATGATGAGGAGCTTGAAGAGGATAGAAGGGAAGCTTGATAAATGATAACTGAGATGGAGTTTACAAACAGAGTGAGAATTAGAGGACGATGCGGGAAGAAGGGTAAAGGCGAAACGATGTGTTCGCGTTTCATAGACGTGTGGCAAAAGGAGAGCGTTTGGATGAGAGCGACGGCCATAATGAGTCCATCGACAAAGAACTCCATTGCATGACTATGGCAGAGGATCCAAACGCGACTAATTTAACCAAATAAAAAAGAGCAAGAAACAATAACAAGTGGGGAAAATTAAGATTCAAAAACCAAAGAGGATGACAGATAACATAATGGTAAGCCTAACCTCAAAGAATACAATTTTCTATATTTTCATATATTTATTCCTCCTAACTTACACATTTAAATCTTGGGAACTCTTGGATCAAAGATAAAGAAATTAAAGTGGATATCTTCATTCTTCTCTTTTTAGGCTCCACCTCTTATCTGTTCATATAAGGCCCACAGGAGGAAGCCAATGACAGTGTCCCTCAGTAAACTTTTGAGAAGACCATCAATCCAGTCACTGGAACTTCCATTATATGAGTTCTGACCTACAAGATCTCTAAACCTTAAATTTCCTTGATCAGATATCAGTGCATATATTACACCATTCATGTGCCCTTTTCCTATTACTCCCACCACCTGTTTACATTTATTCACAGCTTTGCTCCGCTTCAATGACCATGCAAGGTACTGCAAAAATTTAAAAAACGATATTAAATAAGACTATTATTTTTACTTATAGGACATTTGCTATGATGAGTTTACAATAACTTACTGATAAATTTTTTAAAAACTCATAAAAATGATCCTGCCTTGACCTAAATAGATGGTTGTGAGAGCTCACAACTGGATCAAATTTATGGGTTTTGAAGAAATTCTAGTAGCACATGATGATGATGATTATCTTTTTAAGGATTAAATTGATGGTACATATATCTCTCAAAAACCCAAATCTCATTTTAAATGGAATTTTGTTTATGCAGGATTCTTTCCTCTTCACACTCCCTCCATTTTTTTTAACCAATGCTATTGAAGAAAGGAATCAGAGGAATATGAGTATTTGAAATTGAGATCAAAGGGCATTTTATGTTCCCAGTGTTGGAACAAAAGAAAGTGCGACAAAAGAGGGAAAGCTTACAGTATCTCTTTCATGTAGAAGAGGCTGCAGTAGTGACGGATATGAAAAACTTAGTTGCTCATAAAGCTGAAACGTACCCTCATCATTTGAACTTGGTTCTTCCTGAATCTCAGAAGATGACAACAATTCGAAAAAAAGATAGGAAGCAAACATGGATGAGCCCAATGTAGATCAGATAACCAGTTCAGTATTGGACAATGTTATTTTTAAGATACACAAAAAATAACGATATATTTTATAAAAATAGTTAACTAGAAAGAATGGAGAATGTCAAAACTCTTATTTTTCTAAGTCAATCATTGATGGCCAAAATGCAAATAACCATTTAATCCTTGGCCCTTTGTCAAAGAACCCTAGTGATTTCTATTTTGGCAATTAACCTTCTCAAATTTTCAATTTGTGACAAGTAGAAATTCCATCCAAGATGCAACATACCTGAAACCAAGGTGAAAACTGAAAATACAAATGATATGATCACAAAATTAAGAGATAGTTCAGTTAGGAGTACACTTGTTGAATCAAAATCTACCAAAATCCCTACTCGATTGAGCAGCTTCCTGTCTTTTTTATTTAGTAATGAATGGAAGGGGTTATTGTGTAAATTTAAAAATATTAATTTCTAAAATCTAAACTATGGGATTCTATTTGCCAAAGGGTCAAACTGAAAGGGGATTATTTTCCAAAGGCTCAAAGTTAAAGGGAGTTTATGCATTAAGCCTTTTATATATATAGTACTTAGCATAGAAGAAACAACTACAATTGAGAATGTAAAAATCTTGGTCAGAGGAGCAACCTCAAGCTTATTTGTAGAAATGGTAGATGATGATGTGATCCCACGAACAACTGAGACTACTAAACTTAGTTTCTCTGTCCACTTTAAAGCCTTCCATGCCCTCTGAAGCTGCAAGATAGATTGCAGAGGATGAATTGAATGTTCTTTTGTATTCAATACAATAGAAATAACTACAAAAGCCATTCTACTAGATCATATAGAATCTTATTGTTCTTCACATGCATTAAAAAAAAAAACCAAACAATTGTCAAAACTAATTATTTCCTTTAAATAACTATATCCTGTCATAGTTGCAAGACCTAACATGTACATACTGTTATTTCAATTGGACGATCTCCCAAAACTATTTGTGCGCCAACTTCTTCAGATGCTTTTCGAGCAGCACGGAACTACAAATAAGATATAACTCTACTGTCAAAATGAGCTTTATTTCTAGCTGCTAAAGACCAGTAGCATATTATGAAATTACCTCATCTCCAAAAGGGCGATTAACATCAGAAGAGATCTTTGATGAAAAAGCAGCCAGGAGTAACCGTAATGCTAAGGCAGTTTGACCACCTGACATTTAGATAAACAGTAAATATGTTTTCTTTATGTACAAAGATGTCAAGTATATCTGTGCTTGCTGCTTACCTAAGTTTATGCTGCGACCAACAGCCCCAAAAAACCCAGTCCCACTCAACGAAAACATATTAGACTGTAACTGTTTGCCAAGCTCACCATCAGCAGAGGCATACATGATCCCAGCTCTGGAAATGAACTCTGCAACAACTGAGATTAAGATGTGGATTGGCTACAAACAATTTTAACATTTATGGAACTTGTTTTTCTTTTAGTTGGTAGGAATAAAAATTCAGGAGTCATTTACAGGGTGGTAAACTCAAGTGTGATCTAGCCACCTTAGCACAAGTGATTGGATAGATGGAAGTTTGATTAAAATGTTACGGGTTTGATCATTCCCAGAATTTGAGCACTAACACTGAATTGAATAATTAAACAAGGTGAACTAATTAACTAAATTTTGTTTTGTTGTTTTCGTTGAGACTGCACCTATTTATATTAATCACGAGGAGAAAGATTACAATGCTGCTACTAGCTAATTTTGACTTTACATCAAGCATTTCTAGACTTATATACAGTTTTCTCATTACAAAAAAGAACAATCATGAAAGAAATGACATACACGTGCCAGCTTTTTCCTTTCTATTAAGGTATTCCAATTTAAAATTTTTTGTAGTATCAGTGGCCAAACCAAACTACCTACATTTCTAGGGACAACAGGAGTATTCCCTTCGTTTCCTCAATTCGTCTGTAAGAGAATTTCAAATGCAGATGGCACATAGACAAAACTATTTGGAAAAGATTGTGTAATATATTATTTACCCAATTTCGTAAATACACAAAAATCTTAAACAAATTGTAACTGACCAAACGGAGAGAAGAAAACTTCTGTACTTGCCTGCTTCTACAGAGCTCCACCACCACGTTATCTGGCTTCACCCCTCGCACCACGCGTTCTACATCCATGGCTGATTCCTTAGAAATATGTGTAGTTCCGAGCAGCCAAATCGCCTCAGGCTCAACAAATTCAGTCCTCCATGAGGGAACAGGACCAAACTGCTTCTTCTGAATCAAAACCAAGCTCCCACTGTCGGCTAAATCGAGCAACTCAGGATGAGATTCAGCTATCGCGGCTCTGGATTCCTCCGAAATTTCCAACTTGTAATTGAAATCTGCAGGTGGGGATTTGATGGAAACCTTCAAGTTGAAGGGTCTCGAAGGTTTGGATTTTGTAAAAACAGGACCTGTCATGAAAATGGGGAAGGTTGATTTGATGGTCTCCATTGAAGAGGACTGAGTAAGCTTGTGCGCTTGAGCTTGGGGCCTTCACTCGAGGATAACAAATGGCAAAACGAAGCTTCAAAGTTCAGAAAGACCACTGATTTGTTGGATTTTTTTTTTTTTCTTTGAACGATTGGACATAGTTCGTCCACACTCCAAAACAATAACACCGTAAAACTTCGCTACGCTTTTTTTTTATTTTTTAATCTCACCATTCATTGCATTTTATTATTATCATTATTGTTGGTGTTGTTTTGCTAAAGATAATTTTTTATTTTTTTAATTTGATAAAATTTTTATTTTGAGAAAAATTTTATTTTAGTTTTTGACAAATATAATAATTTTTAATTTGAATCTTTATATATTATTTTTTTTAATTTAATTCTTTAAAAATAAAAATATCTTAAATGTTGTTTTTTTATTTAAACTCTATTTATAATTTTTTACTTAATGTAATATTAAAATATAATTTAATTGATAACATGATTATTTCATATTTTACGTATCAATTTATGTAAGATAAAATATCGAGATATAAATTAAAATTTTTTAATTTTAATTAATATTTTATTAAATAAGATGTTAAAATATAAATATTGTTCAAATAACATGATAACATTAAAGATATTTTTATCTTTAAAAAATTAAATTTGATAAAAATAATCTATAAATAATTAAATTACAAGTTACTATATCAAGACTAAAATATTTTTTTATTTTTATTTCTCTAATTTGAAAGAAAATTATATGAAAAACTAAAACATTTTCTAATTTTTTTTTAATAAATGAATGTAAAGGGGAGGAGAGATCCAGTTCTAAAGAATTTGAACTCCGGATATCAAACCTCAATTTAAAAATAGGTTAATGTTGTTTACTTATTTTGTGAAATAATCAATTTTGTTTTCTTTATCATATTTTTATCCAAAATTTGAACTAAAAATTTAGATAAAAATATATTTTATGTCTTCTAAATTTTATATTAATTTTTAATTTTATTTCTAAAGTATTTTTGTGATTAATTTTATTCTCAAAGTTTTAAATTACAATCGATTTCATGTTACGATTTAATATTATTTAAATTATTAACAAAAAATAATGATACGACATTTCATATATAATGTTAAAATATTGGATAAATGTCAATGCCACATCAGATACTACATCACTATTTTAATATTACATATCAAATATTACATTATCATTTTTTGTTTGTAATTTAGACCATATTAAATTATATGACGAAATCAATAACATTTTAAATTTTGATACTTAAGAATAAAATTGACCACAAAAAATTTAAGAATAAAATTAAAAATTAATATAGAATTTGAAGATATAAAAAGTATTTTTATAAAACTTTAACAATTAACTACATTAAATAATAAATTTGAATATAAATTAATAATTTTGTATAAAAATAATATTTTAATTAATAAATTATCAAATTTAATACAAAATTTTGAATCAATTATGTGATAAAGCAATAAAACTAGATCGTTTAACAAAATAAAATGACCAAAATTAATAGATGGAACTAAAATTTTTATGAAAATGGAGAACTAAAATTATATATATGTAAGTTCTATTATTTTATGTTAAAAATATTAATATTCAAAAAAAATTATTGCATCTTAATTAATTTAATTTATGTTAACTAAATTTGATAATAAAAATAAAGCTCTTTCATGGAAGTTGTGACCTACAAACAAAATTTAAACTCAAAATCTTAAAAAAGAAAAAAATGATACCAACTCATTCATAGTATTTTTATGTGATAATATGAAATAATTTAAGTATCCGTACAACCTATTAAATTGTCCATATATTATCTAAGAAGTTATTTTTATTAAATGAAAATAAATTCCGTTACTTTATTGTTGCCACTTGCCAGTGCCACTACCTCTTTTTTCTTTTCTTTTTCCTTTTTCTTATATGCCTCTTCTTCTATTTGTTTTTTCCTTTTTAAGATTTGTAATCTGTTCTCCGTATCTAAAACAAGAAAAGTTGGATCTAGAAGCCAAAGAAGACATCATGAAGGCTTAATCTTTCTCGTTCTTATATTTTCTTTTATTGTTACGTTGTATTGTAAATTTGCAATTTGTATATGTAGTCTAGGTTCTCAATTTTTTTTTAATTCCTATCACTCTTCGGTCGCTCTGCTCTTATTTGTGTTTTTGAATAATACAATATTTATCTTAAAATTATAATTGGATAGTAGATCATATATTCATTTAATAAATTAATTTCTATATTCTACTATTTTTAGTAAACAAAAAATGGCATTTGAGATATTTGTTAGATAAAAACTAGTGTTACAATAGTCTCCTTATGTTATTTTTGTAATTTTTAAAAAATTTAGAGTAAATTATACTTATTTCTTACGAAAGATGTTAAAATAACACTTTTTAAAAAAATAAAAAAATTATAATTTTATTTATTTTGATCAAAATACATTTATATTTATTATTTATATAATTAAATATGACCAATATAAAAAATTATTCTTTAAAATTTAAACAAAATAACTATTATTTTTAACTCAAAATAAATAATAATAAAATAAAATTTTTTAAATAAATTTTTATTTTTTAAAATTAATAAAATAATTAAGAATATCTTAGTTAAAATAAGTAAAATTATAATTTTTTTATTTTTTAATAAAAGGAAATATAAGTTTTTAAAATAGAGAGTGGGATAATATAATTTTAATACATTTTAGGGAGGGGAATATAATTTATTAAAAAATCTTTCATTCAAAAACTGAAATAACAATCTATGGGTTTTTGAATTGAACTCATTACGTTTAAAAAATTAAACTAATTTGAACTTTACCTTCAATATAGTATATTATATGGAAATGGTTAACATTAATTTATCCCACAAATTAAAATCATTTAGCAAAGAGTATTAAATTGTTATTTCTCCATGATACTTCATGATTATCAATCTTCACTTTAACGGCGCAAACTCAATGTGTAGACAAGTGGGGATAAAAAGACAAATATGTAATTGAAAATCTAAACCTATGATGACCAAATTGAAAAAAGACTCATATACTTCAAAGATTAAGTAATGAAGGAACAAATTAATAATAATTTAATACGTGAGATCAAATAGAATTTTAGTCAATGTATAAATTATTAGAAAATATATTTTGAAACTTTGATTTCAATGATTTTTTCTTTTGTGTTAAAATCATAAATTTAGTTTATTTTAAATTAAAAAATGAAAAATTTATATTTATCAAAAGGAATTCAATATTTGTTTTATTATATAGGTAATAAAAATAATAATATTTTAATAAAAACAATTGAAATTATAATTTATCTTTTACTATGAAAGGTTAGTGTAATACACATTTTGAGCAAGTGTTCCCTTTTAAATAAAAGAGAAGAGCCTTAGTTTTTAATTTGATACCTATAATTTAAAATTTTATAATTAGATACTTATTATATTAAAAATTTTAATTTAGTTCTTATTTTTAAATTAAAATATATCATTTTATCAATTTAAACATCAACAAAAATAAAAAAAATAAAAATACTTATATAATATGAAATATACTTTATATAAATAATTTAAGTAAATTAATTAATTTAAATTATGTATTTTAGAATGTTATATGCCAAATTAAAATGACATAAATTAATCACATTAATAAAATTTAACAAAACCTCAATTAAAAAATTTTAAATTATAAAAAATAAATTAAAAATGAAATAAAATTATAGAATTTAAAGGAATTAATACTTTAAGTTAATAATAATAATAATAATAAAAGGTACATGTAGATGTGGGGAGAAACGACAGAGTATGGAAATGGAACAGCGAAAGTGAATTTGGCGATGGAGAGATTGAAAAGTTGACTTAAATATCTGATTCCGCAGACCTGCTGTGCAGCCACTGTGACTCGAGTACGGATGCATAATGCATTTTCTGATAATAAAGTCACAACCTCATGCATGTTACTAAGAAAGGCTAGTGAATAGTGATACAATTACCATTAAGTTTAAAAGGGTTTAGTAAAATTCTCTTGTTGCTACCATTTCATATTTAAAAAATAATATATTTTTTAAAATTAAGATAAAAATAAAAAATTATTTATTTTCTAATTCATTGAAAGTAAGTCATATTATTTTAGATCTTTTAATTATTTTTTATCTCTTTAAATATAAAAAAAATACAATTTCTTAAATATAGAGAATTTAAAATCGTTTTACTCTTCCAATTCTCAAAATTCATGAAATTTAATTTAATATTTTTCCATGCATAATAAAGAGGGAAAATGAGGAATTTGTGGATTTTTTTTAAAAAGAGTATTTTTTTATCCCATAGACAACTTTTTTGGATAAAAATTTAAGTGGGGGACAGTACCCCACTACAAGGTCATCAAAGCAAGTTCTTGAGTTTAGAAAATACTTAAAAGAAATTTACAAATAATTCACTAATAAAACCATTAAGATTTGAATCCAAATCTTACAATTGACATGAACAAAAATAGTGACTAAATAAGTAAGGTTGTTCATTGGGTTGGACAACCCATCAACCTGTCAAGTCTAATCAATTTTGCATAATTGGTTTGGTTTTAGTTGAGTTAATAGATTAGTTTAAATTTTTTTTTACTCCACCATGGATAGTTCGGATTGTAGATTAAAGAAAATGAATTCGTTCCAACTTAAACTAAACTGTCTAACTAGAAACATTAAATTTTTTTTAATAAAATATATGTTAAGCCTTTTTGTTGTATATTCTTTTTTTTTAAAACTTTTTTATATTTATCAATTAACTTCAATATTCAATTACTTTTTTGTACTTGTGGATAAAATATAAAACAAATTAAAAGAATCATAATTTAAAAATTATTTGTAAATTAGACATCATAACATGATTTTAAAATTAATTTATTTTAATACTTTTAGATAAAAATAATTATTATTTTTTTATATTTATTATTTATATATTATTTTTAAGTTATTTCATTAGAAGAAATTTAAAAAATAAAAATTATATTTTTAAAAATTTAAGTCGCTAAACCAACCCAAAATAACTCACATAAGTAGGGGTTGATTGGTTCAGCTTCTATGATAAATTTCATATAATCCAACCCAATATAACTCACCATATGTTTAGGGGTATACATTTGATTAGATCAACTTGCTCAACCCAATTCAACATGCGATATTGGGTTGGGATGGTTCCGGTTGGTAATTTTGTTTTGGTTAAATTTTTTAAACTGCAAGGTTATTGGTTTGGGTAGTGGGTTTAAAAATTTTTAATCCTATGGAATTGACCCAACCCATCACTTTTTTTTAACATATATATATTAAGTTAAATGATGTTTAAGGTGATATAATTTATTGTGTAATTGGTTATTTCTTTTATGAATTGTGAGTTATCTTCTTTTTTTTTAGTTTATGTATGAGTTATAATTGATGTTTAACTGATTATTAATGTGTATTTTTTTGTGATAAAACTTATTGTGATATAATGGATTTTTAACTAATTAGTGATGTGAAAATGTAATGGTTTATTGTTAATTTCTAATTAAAATGCATTATCATTCATTCATAAAAAAAATAAGACAATTTAATTTTGTCTTGTATATAAAACT
Organism: Senna siamea; assembly: GCA_031216115.1. NCBI lineage: Eukaryota > Viridiplantae > Streptophyta > Magnoliopsida > Fabales > Fabaceae > Senna > Senna siamea. The sequence continues at coordinate 29,332,897 of CM062354.1, read as the reverse complement.
TGGTCTAAAAGTTATTAAAAATTTAAGATTAATACAAAGAAAACCAAAATAATTAAAGAAAAAAAAACTCTCATGAAGTAATTGAACCTAAATTGAACTAACTCACCATGAAGTAATTGATTCGAATAGAGTTTTAAGTCAAACCTGAACCAACATGTGTACACCCAAACATATATTAATTAGGTCGAGTTAAAAATTTTTTTAACTTAAACCAATCAAACTCGTGAACCAATTCTCATTAGCATCTCATTAACAAATGTTTTTTTTTTTTTTTCTTGTAGAAAAGATGGTAGTAAGGGAAAGACACTCCCAATATTATTGGGTAAGGCACCAGTAACATGTTAGAAAAACTAACAGAGGTCCAACCTAACAGGATTATTGCACAGACTTAAATCGTAAACAATTTTATCAAGTCGTAATTACTTAATTAACTCTTGGGTATCGGGGTATCTCCCTAGAAAGAGATGTTTACCAAGCAAGAGTTTTTTTTTTTTTGAATCCTTAACCATTTGTGTCAACCCACGTTGGCATACCATGTAATCTACTTAAAAATGAAATGACATAATATAATGTTGAAAGTACATATTTCTTTTTTTCCTTTTCAGCTATTTTTAATTTAATTTTTAAAACTTTTTAAAACAATTTTATCATAAAAGTCAAATTAATAATGAAATTAGCTAATTAGTATATAAAAAATAGCTAGATTATTATAAGAAAATTATAAATGTGAAAATGAATTCAATCAAGTGAATACTTATTATGACATCAATAATAATAAGATTTCATTTATAATTTTTTTTGAAAAATTAATAATATATAAAAGTAAATTATTTATGTTAGGTCATAAAATTAAGTCTAACATTAAGATAAGCTGATCATAAGATCGACAAATCATATTTTTTAGTATTAATTTATATGATATTAATAATTAAAAAAAATTTAACCAAAACCAAATTTAACTAGGACAAAATTCAGATTTTTTTCTAATATGATTAAAGAAAATTATTTACATTATAGACATTTAAAAATAAAATATACAAAGCAAATTTAGTGCCTATTGGTTGGATAAATATGTGTTCATGTAGTTTAATTATTTTTTATGCATAAAGTAAGTGAATTATTTGAATCATGCATATGTGAATTTTTAATCAAGTGATCTAATAATAAAGATATAAAAATTATCCTTAATTATTTTAGTTTTTAAATATGTTTATCACTTTTGTTGCTTTTTCTTTTTTTTTTCTTTAAAAAACTCGTCAGGCATCATAGTAAAAAAAAGCTATAAAATAATTAAATGTTGTTTTATAAATCAATATAAATTCTCATATATTAGTAGAAAATATCAAATTACTCATATCTAACGGTATCCGTATATTTTTTTTGTTGAGTCTGATTTTGAGTATCAAGCAAATGAGTCTAGAGTTAAGTATAAGAATGTTTATAAATATATTGAAGAGTTTAGGTTCCAAAAAAGGTAAGAAATATTCATTTTGTACTCAAATCTGTTCTATTTAATATATATATATATATTAAAATATTATATATATAATATTATATATTAAAATCATAGTTTAAACTTTGAATAATTTCAATAAAATTATATAATTATTTTATTTATATATAAGTTAACATGTCCGAGGATAAACCTTGTTAAACTTCCATGTTAATAGTATATATGAAGTTTATTTTGTTAAATATTTGTAAGACTTTATGTTTTGCTAACCATTTAAGTCAAGTCTGAACATGCAAAAGAAAAATATATTTATCCAAATCTGAAGATAAATACTATAATACTACCTATATCGTAGTGTGTGCTTTTTTCGTGAAAATATATTAGTATTTTTCACTTTGTATGTTATTGATTACAATGGCCCACCAAATTGTCTGTGTTGATATATCATCTAGGAATTGTAGGGGTCCCCTCCTCCCAGGCCCTAACTAGCCTTGACCAAACCTTTGTTTTGCTTTGCTTTATGACCTCTGTCCTGTGGACTTTGGACTTCGGACCACCATCTCACCTGAACATAATTACTGACAAATGTGTCTTTAGTTTGTCTCAATCCTTTTGTGCATCATATTGCATGAGGGGAAAATATCCATAAATACATACATACTGCATACATACATATATATAATAATTTGACTTGAAATTACATTATATATAATTTATTCTTTAACAACTGAAAAATGTGTAGAAACAAAAACAATAGGCTGAATTAATATGTTTAGTTATTCAACTTTATTTGACGTTTAAAATATGTCAAAATAATATATTATTTTTATTTCAATTGATAATTAAGTATTTTAAATGGTTAATTAAGTCTTCAGTCTTAGTCACTACTAAGTTTAAGATAACTTTAAAATTGTGCTTGAAAATTGGGAAAAGTGTGGCAATACTCATTTGGTCAAAAGCATATTTTGGATTAGATTAATTGTGGGAAAGTCGATCTCTTGTTTCACCAAATATAGCAAAATTAATTAGTGCGCAAGGTAATCAACTATATTCATAAACTCTCTTTAATTCCCAAAGTGGACTATATATATTATAATATCCATATTTTTGGCATTCCTGCACCGAAAACATTGATAGACTAATCACTTTGTCGTTTTGTTTTTTTGAGTTTCTACTTCATTATTATTATTATTATTATTATTACTTTTATAAATATTTTTATTATTAAAGATAATTTTACTTAAAATATTATTAAATATTAAATATAAACTCTTCTTTTAGTGATAATTTAAATCTTAATTTATTATATAATGAGAAACTAATTAATCTTTTTCACTAAATTTCACCCTTCATTTTTTTTGAAAACATAAGTGTTTAATGATTTGTCAGTTGTTTAATTCCTACATGCCATTAATTCACACCTTAAAAAGAGGTTAATTAATGTAACTAATTCAGCTAATAACATGTAGAATACGACCATTGCATAGTCGGAGCAATAAATGGACAATATTTAATGCATTTAAAGGACAATATAAAGTGATAGGTAAACAATTTTGGTAGATTCAAATTTAAGAGATTAACTTAAATTTATATATAAAGTTATAAAACTAAAATGGTCCAAATAAATTTTTTATCTCCGTTTATCTTTTATTTTTTTTGGGTTTTAATTTTATTTTTTGTTACTAATTGATGTAATTTTTTTAAAATGTTATCTATATATATTACTAATGACAAAATCATGTATAAAATTGATATGAAATTACTGTTATTAAAGAATAGTTGAACTAGTAGAGGAACTTAGCTCAAAACAAAACAATTATTAAGTTAGTTCTCATGTAACTTCTAAAAGTTTTAAACGCTTTTAATTTAGGGTTTTTAATGCTCAAATAAAAAATGTTAAAAAATATTTAGTTATGCTGAGTAAAATAATTTTACTTAAACACATCATATATGATTGATTATATTTAGATAGATGAAGAAATTATATCGATTAATTAAAAAAAAAAGATAAAAATTAAAATTTTATATAAAATTAATTAATTATGGAAAATTAAAACATTAAATTAATAAATAAAATTATTTATATAATTTGATGATTCAATTGTGACAGAATCAAAAGTGCTGGTCTAAAATTATGGTGACTGAACGACGGAAACTTACGCATAGAGAACACAATAAGAGATACAGAGTGAGTTATAACTCTAATATTAAAGTGAGAGAGAGAGAGAGTCAAAGAGCAAGTGAGTGCAAGTAGTTAGGTACAGAATGATTGTATTTTTAGGTATAAGGATAGAATTCCTTACAGCATTCACTAGCATCAAGTGCCTCTTGTCTATTAACCGGTTTGGGCATGCCATAGGTGGGGTTATCAAAATGGATTAGGTTTATTGGGTTGAATAGGCCTTAAAAAATAGGAAAGATTGCGTTATGAAAATTGTGGTCTATTTGAAGTATGAATTTTCAGTTTAATTTATTTTAAGTTTATGGTCTATGGTGGTGAACTTGTATGGATTGGATTAGATTAATTTTATGAGTATTTTTTTTAATTTTTTTAAAATTATTATGTTATGAAAAGTCATATAATCTATATTAATATATAATATTTATTTATAATATATTGATATGTAAAATAAATTATATTTTTATAAAATAATTTATAATATTTATTTATAATATATTAATATATAAAATAAATAAAAAATTTAATTATTATTTTTATAAATTAATTTATAATATATTAATATATAAAATAAATTAATTTTTTAAAAAAGACATCGTAGACTAGCCCATGACTCTTCAAAAATTAAGTTGAGCCAGTGGCCAATTTAAAATAAACTAAGTTGAACTGAGTTTTAAAAAATAAAGACCTTTGATAAGATGAGTTGACAATTTTGACACTCCTAGATATAAAAAATCATTGGGATAGCCATGACGTAGATTATCATAATATATATATATATATATATATATATATATCAAATTAAAAAAATGAATGAGAAAATAATAAATGAAAGTTAAAAAAGTAGCAAGTGGAGGGAGAAGAGTAAAGAAGGGACGAGAGAGAGGGGAGTAATTGAAGAGACAAAGACGCGACGGGATGTGTCTAATTTGTACGAAAACCAGAGGAGCTTTTAGAAAGGGGGAATGCTATTTTGCTAACGACAATGAAGATTGCACATGCCCACGTGCGACACACGTGGGTTTGAAATTTCTGTAGCTCAAGTGTGTGGGACTGGGAGGGACCCATTCACCAGTTACTGCAACTTCTACTACTACTGGAATCTGCCAAGGTATGGGAAGGAAGGAACTATCACACTCTACAGTAACGGCTACTTCCTTTAGAAATATGAAATGCTATCTTGTTTGCTTATTTGGGTTCAAACAAACAAATCTATTCATGTAGTGTAATACCATTGGACTGTGCTTCTTCCCATTGCGAGGAATATAGACGCAACTGTACAGAAATATATACACTGTACTGTAGGGAATAAAAGTATATATTTTGCACTGTCAATCAAATAGAATAAAATTAACATTAAATCATTCTAACAAGGACAATTCATAGAAAAATCTTTAGGTGCATACAATTTATTATAACACAAGTTATATATGAAGCCACAAACAAAACTAAACTCACGGTAATAAAAACATGTCACAAATATATTGATACATATAGTTTATTATCATTTAACCTTTTATATATAAAACAAATGAAACTAATACAAGTAATATCAGCATATGTGTGTGTATATATATATATATAATTAAAATGACTTATTAAATTGTCAATAAAGTTTCAATTGCTCTTTTCAATGATTTCGATACGAGACCGTAAGTAGTTTTCGAAGAACCCACCCACACCCACCACACAAAGTTTTCCAAAATCAAATTATTAGAAAATGAAAACCAAACCATAGAAATAAATAAATAAGCACGGAAAATGAAACAACGGCCGGGACAAAACGGCAGGAAGCTTGACAAGTCCCTGTTTGGAAAAAAAAAACTATGTTTTTTAAAATTACACTCCTTTTTTTTGAAAAGATCAAAAAATTTGTAATTTAAACTATTTTGATTAAATTATTATTAATGAAATTATTAATTTTTTTGAAAATATTATAATCTATTATAAAATATAATTCTAAAAATTACAATATTTTATTATTATTATTGATTTTGAGTTAAAAATTATAAAATAATTTTATTTTAAGTTAACAAATTTATATTAGTCAAATATATATCTAATTATATAAATAATAAAGATAAAGATAATTTGATTAAAATGAATAAAATTATAAATTTTTTTATTTATCAAAAAAGAGGAGTATAATTTTTTAAAATAGAGAGAAAGATAATTTAATTTGAAGACCTCTCAAAATAAAAGCAATATATTTTTAAAGACAATGGTGCGTAGCCTCATTAAAAAGTAATTATTAATTAATTAAGTGTATATATATTATTTTTTGTAAAAACACAATAATAAGTGGGAGTAACGGAAATAGAGGCATATGGCAAATTAAGAAAGAAAGAAGAGAGTAGAGAGTAGTAGGGAATGGGTAATAGGTGGTCACAGCCAAGTAATCGGTACAAAAATGATGAGCCCAATACGTGTTCAATATAAGTCCTTACTTTCACATCAACACCAACTGTATGTCAACCAGAACAAAAAAGTGGTAAAGTCCGCGACTTCCCCACGCTTTATCCTCATTTTGCTTCACAAATCATCACCATTACCCAATTCAGAATCTCTCAAAATCAAAATCACTACCTTCAATTTTATCATTCATTATATGTATATAAATATATAATAATCATCATCGCCATCATCCGTTTGTTCTTTGTTTATGAGATTGTGCCCTATTCCACTATATTATGGATAGCAACCCTCCCACTGCAAAAAACGTGCCTCAACAACGACAACCTCAACCTCCTTCTCAGGATTCTTCTTCTTCTTCTTCTCCCAAGCCTCAGCGATCCCTCTCTGCCTCTTCGTCATCCTCGTCGTCTGTCACTCAGCATGCCAGCCGGAGGCACGCCACGTTCCGTGGGATCCGGAGCCGGAGCGGGAAGTGGGTGTCGGAGATACGGGAGCCACGTAAAACCACGCGCATTTGGCTGGGGACCTACCCGACGCCGGATATGGCGGCAGCTGCCTATGACGTGGCGGCGCTGGCATTGAAGGGGCCGGATACGAACCTCAACTTCCCTAATTCCATTCTCTCTTATCCGATCCCGGCGTCGCTGTCGGCCACGGATATCAGGGCAGCCGCCGCGGCCGCCGCAGAGGCGAGGCTAGTGAGGGCGGCAGAAAGCACGCAGCAAAATACGGCTGGAGAAGGATCGGGAAGCAGAACGGAGAATGTGGAAGGAGGGTCAGTAGAGAAAAGCGAGGAATTCATTGACGAGGATGAGCTATTGAATATGCCGAATCTGCTGGACGATATGGCGAGGGGAATGCAGGTGAGCCCGCCGAGGATGAAGTCGCCGTCATCTGAGGACTCGCCGGGGAATTCAGACGGAGATAGCCTTTGGAGTTTTTAATTAATTTCTTATATAACCAAAGGCCTAAGCGGGTTCTAATTAATTTACCCATATTTATGGTGTCTGTAGATGAGATTGATGCTGCAAGCAGGATGATAAATTGATTATGACTTTTCAATTACAAGTAATTTGAATTATGATTTTCATGTATAAACAAGTTTGAAATTCATGTTTGTGTCATTGTTGTGACTTCTGGTAAGGAACTAAGGACATCAATTTTAGGCAATGATGTTCATCTAAAGACTAAGATTGTAGTTTGAATAGTTTCTGCTTTCGTTCACGGGTCTACATATATATGATTCTATATTTCTATGTATGGGTTTTGCACTTTTCTAGTATATTTTTGCAGCTGATTTGCTCTGAAGGCTGCTTCAAGCAGTGTTTTTTCAGGAATGATCATCATGAGAGTGGTACTCAGTAAGTACTGCGTGATTGATGATATATAGTGTCTAAGGTTTCTTTCTACTTATATGGATGGATCTCTGCTATCTATGATTCTATATATGGTTTCTGGGCATATGCAATTATGCATCATCTAACAAAATAGATCTTTCGTGCTGTTAACAGAGATTATATATGTTCGATTCAACTAGTGTTCTTCATTCAACCTAGCTTCACCAATGACCAGACAATTATTACAGAGATATTGTTTAATGCGCAGTAAGGGGAAGAAGACAAGACACTAATGTTTTTTTTTTTATTCTTTTCATCTTGGAATAATTGATTATGGTGATTCTGATGATCCAATTCTAATTCTATGTGCTGTGAGAGAGTCTATAAAACAAGAGAGTGTCAATGAGAGAGTCAAAGAGTCTGTGATCACAATGCCCAAGTTAGTATGGATTGAATCAAAATTAACATTCTTAACTAGAGATGGTGAAATTTAGTGTTATAATTACAAATAATTTTATTACTTTACAATAAATCCAGATGTGATATATGATATATTATAATAAATGTTAAGAGAATTGAAGCAAAGAGATTGGAGGGTAATGAATGAGAGTGAGAAGGTGTATATGTAATGTACATTATGTGGGCGTACAATTTGCTTTTGGGTTTGGCCGACTGGTGTCGTCAAACTTAGCCGACAGGACGCAAAGTTTATGCCGGCCGTTATGGCAGAATGTTCAACTCAACCTGCCTTTTCCAATTGCGTTAGCGTTTCCATTGCAATATTGTCTTCTCTCACAATATTGATGAGGATTTGAGGCTAAGTATGGATTTACATATATATGAGCACTAATTAAGTTGCAAATCTAGCTCTTGATCAAGTTGAAAGAGCAGACCAAGTAGGGTCTAATCTAGACCTTCAACAAATTATGATTGGAATTTTTATTGAAAGAGAGATGTTGATATTTGGTGTACTTGGACTTTGTTGACATCTTCAGTCTTCAATTTCAAGGAATCTTGTATATAAAACAAACATTGTTGTGTTAGATGAATCTCCAAGATACTCTCAGATTACCAAAAGAAAAAATCTAGCTATTGACATAATATTTCAATATTGGAAGAAGTGTTAATGTTAGATTCATGATCAGCCGCACCAATGATGTTAAATTTAGTAGAAGAAATTAATATTTTATAATATGACAAAGTAAGGTTTAGTATCTAAATGTGACTCCGTTTAGTATTTAAAAATACTTCGGATACGATTATCTAAAAGAAATCAATATATATGAATTACAAAATATACAATATAATATATTCAAACCAAATATAGGGACAGTAGTTCACAAAAAAAAAGTATAAGAACAATTAATTACTATATCACATTGATGAGCTCATTTTTGGTATTGTTGTGTAGCATTTATAACATGTTTTATGCACTATTGAATGTTTATAAGTTGGCATGTAATTTATTTATGTTTTAGTTTTTTACAAGTATTTTTTATTAAAGATAATTTTATTCAAAGTATTTTTATGTATTAAATATAAGTACTTCTCTTAATAAAAATTTGAACATTAATTCACCACATTATAAAAGAATAATTCATTCTTTTAGACCTAAATTTCATTAGTTTATAATTTATTTTTAAATTATAAGTAAATTAAATTTTAAAATTCAGAAGATAGTTGCCTAGGTATCAAAATACAAATGGTAGTAGTGGTACTCGTTTTTTTTATTCTACATATATATAAATACAAAAAATATTTTTGACATTAAAACAGTAGTGCGTTAAAATGTAAATAATTAGTCAATACATATTTATTAATGGCCTACGCTGAATTCATAGGCATGGAACATTAACAAGTGTTATTTACAAAATTTCAATCCCATCTCTCTTTAATTTGTCTTCTTATTATGCTAAGAGCAACTTAAGACCATTCCATGAACTTGATACAATTTGAATGAAAAGTCATTTCATTACATTTTTCTTTTTCTCAAACGAAAACCTTCCAATACAATTACGTGTTTCTTTCTTCAATTCACACCTTTAGGCAAAAGCCCCAACCTTTTATCCCATATATATAACATATTAAATGAGAGGAGGGGAGGAAATAATAATTAATAGATTACAAATCAATGATAAAAAATTAATGCAATAATTTATCATAAATATGTAATAATTTTTTAATTTAGTATTAATAAATTTTTCATGAATCTAAATTATTAATTTATGAGCTCTTAGTAATTAATATATATATATATATATATAGCATATTAAGTGACAACATTCTACTTATATTAAAAATAAAAGAAACTCTTTTTAATTGTAAGACTAAGTTGAAAGATTTAAATTAAAATATTTTTTTAAAATTTCATATGTCTTTCACATGATATTTTTTTAAACTTTACATAACTATCATATAATATATTTAAAATAATATTTTAATTTTAATTATTTAATTTAATTTAAAAATTAAAAAAAATTCATCTCATGTCTAAAGAACTTGGTATCATATATATATATATATATATATATATATCTAGTAAATCTTTGATTTAGATCTGATCTAGAGAAGCCATGTTAGTTTGGTATCAATAATTGATTTAGCTACAACCAAATGTACAGGGAAAAGTAGAAATTTTAAGGCAGAATGTTGATATAATATCTTGATGATGAGACCATTTGGTGAATTTTTTTGTTTTTAATTTAATTATATTTTATTTTTGGTTCGTTTCCCATTATATAGTAGGGTCTCTTTTGTGTGAGGTGCATGAAATAACTAGGGTCTCTTTGATCTGACAAGTTCTTGATTATGACAAATATTCGAGGGCAACAAGTTTTCGAGAAGAAAAATGATGACGTTCAAGCCATGTGAGTTCTGAATATTAAGCTTCAATTTCATGTATATTACTCATTAAAAGAAATAGTGCAGAAAATTTAAAGGAACCCTTGAAACGCATTGTTTACAAAGAAGCTTTATGTTTTTTATTTTTTTAAAAGAACAAAAAACCTCAAATTTTTAGCTAAAATTAATCATAAAATTAAATCTATCTACACCTTCTTCGAAAGTCGACCTAATTAGTCTAAATTCAAACTAAAAGTCGAATTTTGAAGATTCAGTACTTTTGAGGTCGGCCTTCTGGGAGTATCCTAATAACCTCTATATATATTTATGGGAATGACTAGATTGGCCGACATTCTCTCACTCAGACTGTTTGGAATTAATTAATTATTGATTATAGTTGGATTAAAGAGACTGAAATATCATATTAAAAATATAAACTAATTTTTTCTTATAATTAAGTATTCTCAATATTGTGAAATATTAAATCTAAGTATTCGAATATTAGTTTATTATTTGTGAATCATTAACTCTTGACTTTCTCTACTTTTCGGTGTTAAAATTGAAGCAGAAAAAAATTAAAAATTTTAAGACGTGATAAATTACGATTTAAAATTTTTTTTTCAGTATTATAAAATAATCAACACACTTTATTTTTAAAATACAAAAAAAATATTTTTAAAATTTTTAAATAAAAAATAATTATTCATTTTATCTAAACACTTTTAATAATTATATTTTAATGTTATCTAAATATGTGATAAAAACTCACAAATTATCACATTTCAGGTATATATAATTTCCTCAATAGTATATAATAAATTTAATAAAATTTATAAAAAAATATTTTATATTTAGAGTTTCACTTGGTTATATTCATAAAATTATTATTCTTAAATTTAGAGTTAAATTGAAATGAAAATTTTCAATAATTCTGTGTATTATGTAGAACATTACACGCATATTAATTAATCCTAATTAATTCTCTTTTGCAATTGAGAATGGAAAAGAAAGGTAGAAGAGAGGAAAGAGAAAGTGTGGTGGGCTATTATAACAATGTATACTTTAAACATAAAGGTAATGATAAGACAAGGTGAAAGAAAAGATGGACCACTCGCATTATAATTAAAGAAAGGAAAGATATTATATGTAGAGATTGCAGAAACAAGTGTGTCTGTTGGATTTTATGTACAGATTTGGTTCGTTTCACCTAGCAAACTTAATTAAAGAGATTTACTAATGCGGCATGCATAACTATTCCGAAAACGGCTACTAATTAACAAGCTTAACTTAATAATTAAGGCACTTCATCATCTCGCTTATCTGAATTCATTATCATGTTTCACTGTTTTGTGGAATTAGAGGTTTTCCATCATAGTCAGAAAGTACTGATCAGTGAGGAGAAAGGAAGGAAAAATCAAATCAAATCTGTTTAGTGTATATATATATATATAGATGAATAGTGCATTTCAATTTTGAAGAAATTGACGTGACCTATTGGATAGACCTTGTCAAGTCTTCATGAACTGATCTGAATACCTTGTATAAAATAAAATAGAATAAATTATACTTTTTTTTTTTAACGTTTTAATGAAATCATACCTCTCATTTTTTTAAAAAATTTAAAAATTATTTTTGGTACAATTGATTTGATACAACATTATGTTTAATATTTACATAATTTGGTTTATTTTAAAACAATAAAATTATTTATTTATTTTGATTGTGTTATAATTAATAATTTTGGTACTAAAATGTAATATAAATTTCACTATATTCATTGTTATATTAAAAATAATATTATAATTTTATTTTACATAATAAATTATTTACATTAATAAACAATAAATTAAAGGAGGTAAATATAATTTTTTAAATTAAAAGTATAATAATGTTAAGTGACATTTGTATATTAAGTAATGAAATTTAATTATTTATTTTTACTTTATTTATTATGTAAATTTTTTAATTTAAAATAAAAAATTAAATAAATATTATTAGTTAATACGTATATAAGATAATATGTTTATACATATAAGAATTTCTCTTACATGTATAATGTATGAGAACTTTTGTCATACTGACCGTCAACTTGGTTTAAAAAAATTAATTTGACTGGCGTTTGATTGATTTACTTTTTGAAATTCATGCTAAATAACTTGTCTTCCCTTAAAAATGAAGGAAAAATCATATATAAGAAACTGAGTTATAAAATTTTCTTTGAGGATAAAAATAATTTTAAAATAAATTGATTAATTATATTATTTTTTATTATCGATCTCCTTATAAAATAGTGATTTCGGTTATGTACCCTATTTATTTGTAGTTTCTGGCTTTCTGCCTGCCTCTTTTGCCTTTGTTTGTTTGTCTCCTTTTCAGTACTCACTTTTTATGCACACACAATCAGCTTCTGTGTGTTTCCAAAGCAGACACTTTAATTTTGTAATATACTCATGTTCAAATTATGTAATTAAGTGGATGGCTTACTTTAATTAGTTGTAGTAGGAATTTTAAAATATTATTAAACACTAAATTAATGTAAATATTTTTTTTAACTAAAATTTAAATATTAATTCACCACATACGAGAGACTAGTCTCTTCAGTTTATTAATTAATTGTTCATGGCTTTTATTTTCTTTAGCTACTTTAGTTTTGTTGTGTTCAATTAATGAGAGAACTCATTAATGAATAGCCTTAAGTTAAACACAGAGATTGTATGTTTCATAACAAAGATTAATGCAAAAGCAAAGAGCTAGAATCGGAGGTGTCTTTCGAGATTCTCATAGTAATTTGATTCAAGGATTCTCTGATTTTATTGGCATTACCTCGAACATGCAAGTAGATCTTAATTAGGGCTATTAGATCTAGCTTGGTGATGGCTTGGCAGATGGGTGCTAAGTATGTGGAGTTTGAAATTGATTCTCTTAAAGCCTTACACCTTATTCAGCATGCCAATACCACATTTCACTTGTTGGGTACCCTAATAAAAGACATTAGAGGAATCCTTGCTGATGAAAAGGATTTCAAAATCTCTCACATCTTTTCACTACAAAAAAATAATGTTTTAGTATCATAAATTTAGTGGCAGTCAACTTCAAGTGTCACTAAATTTCTCTTTTGTGACGATTTAGACAACTACCACTAAATTAGAAGACTTAGTGGTAGTCAACATAACCGCCACTAAGTCTTCTAATTTAGTGGCAGTTTCTAATGTAAACGCCACTACCTTTCAGCTAAAAACAGAGGCTTCATTCGAAAAATTATGAAAAAAGAATTTAAGGGTTTTTAGCCACGATATCGGAGTGACCATCGCAAAAGTAATGACGGGCTATGTATAACAGCAATTAAACTCCTTTAGCGATGGTTTAAAGAAGCCGCAGCGAATTTTGTGATGATTATTAACAAATCATCACAAAAATAACAAAGGTTTAAATAAAATGCTGCGAAATTAGTGACGATTCATTACAACCATTGCTAATTTCACAGCAATTTTTTAATAACCAATGCGAAAGTGTTTAGATCTAGTAAATAAAAAAGGAAGTTTCAGATTACGCGTTTTAGAGTTGATTTTTTTCACTTCATGATTTAACCTTGTTGTTGCCACTCTGCATTCGTAGTTCGACACTGCCGCTTGGTGTTTATTGTTCATCATTTGCCACTCATTGTCGTGGCTCGCTGCTCGTTATTTGTCATGTTTCCCATTGTTGCTCTCTTCTTATCACATTTCCTGTCATTGCTCATTGTTCGTTCTGCTGCCATTCCTCTACCGTTCATCTGCCGCATTAGACCTCATCTTGGTTCTCGTTGGTGAACGGTGCTATCAAAAATCATTTCTTCTATTTTGTTTTGTATTTTGCCTCTTTTAAGGTTAGGGTTTAAAGATTTTAGGGTTATTGAAAATTTTAATTATTTATTTAAATTAATTTATAAATCTCTATGTTTTTACACTTTTATTGGTTGATTTTGCTATATATCTAAATCTTTTGCTTTGTTGTTGAATATATTTCATTAGGTTTTGTTTACGATTTATGATTTTGAATTTCTTGTTTGTCATTAGGTTTTGAATTCCTTGTTGCTTTGCTTTTAGTGTTATTTGGATGCTTTGCTTTTAGTTTCTTGAGTGTCATATATGACTACTGCTAAAATTCTTTGGGAGTCATTGATATGGCAATGTGATGTGAATGGTAGGTTCTTATTTTTGGTGAAAATTGAATTGTAGGTTCCCAACTTTAAAGGAAGAGTTATAAAACTTGAAAGAGGTTTATGCAACCATTCAAAAATGATATTGGCCACTTGCATATAAACATTATCCCCTTGTCCTCCTCTTCATTACCGTTTATGATTCAATATCCAGTTAGCATTTAGCAATTAAAAATAACCACTTGTTTGGTCAAAAATAGAAATTTAATTTTGATGTGTATATATATTTAAAGTATGTTTGGATTAAGAAAAATTGAGTAAAAATATTTATAAATTTAAAATTAAATAAAAATATTTTAATTACATTTATCTTATAAAAGAAGGACAAAAAAAAAAAAAAGAAGAGAAGAAACCTAACACAAGTAAAGAAAAAGCTACGACAATAGAACCATTTTTTTCTTTTTAATCTTTACAACAATAAATATATCATGTACATGAGTTTTACATTGACTTCATATATATATTAGTGGCATTGTATGTCAATTTTTTTCAATCTTTAAATTATCAAAATGAAAATAATTTTTATAATTTAAGGGTCAAGGAATCCCAGCTCCACTTCAACCTAACTCCATTTTAGAGATAATTTTCACATACATATATGTAGTCTTCCATACTTTTATATTCATTGTTTGGGACTTGTTAATTTACATTTTTTAGGTTCTTTAGGCTAAGAAAACATTTGTTTGCCTTTTAACATTTTAGGTTCTTAATTTTTTTTTAGAAATGGATAAGTCTTGGATTGTGAAGCCTTAGAATACCTCTGAATATGTAGAGGGATTAAATTCATTTTTAGAATTTTCTTTTATTAATGTAAGTGTTAAGGGTAAAATAATATATCTGCATCCTTCATGTAAATTTTAAAAGTTGAAAGTTAAAGAAGTTTTGTATAAGCATTACTTAAACCGTTTCTAAGAGGGTAGACATTTTGGTTTAGTCATGGGGAAAGACGTGTAGTGGAACCTATTGTAGAACCTCTATCAAGACTGTGTGTGATAGATGTTAGGAGTTACAGCAATGATCCTATGCAAGACTTGGTTCATGATGCAATTGGGTTTCACCCCAATAATGAAATGGTGGGTGAAATTGGAGGTGCTTTTCTATCTTGAAACCAATCAATGGCAAATAATGAAACCAAAGAATTTTGTGATCTAATTAGAGATGGACAACAAAGTTTGTATGAAGAGAGTGAAAAACATTCAAAGTTGTCTTTTCTGGTTAAATTGAATCACATAAAGTTCTTGTGTGGAATAAGTGACAAAGCAATGTCAACGATACTTGAATTATTGACAGATGCTTTTGAACATGTAAAAATTTCACCTTATTTTCATAAGACTAAAAAGACTATCAATAAACTTTGGTTAAATTATACTAAAATTCATGCATGCCTAAATGATTGTATGTTGTATTGGGGTAAAGATGCAAATAGGGATACATGTAAAAGATGTAATACATCTAGATAGAAACCAAAGGGTAAAGATGTGACTAGTGTGGATAAAAAGAAGAAGAAAAAACCCACAAAAATTCTTTGATACTTTCTACTTAAGCGACGTTTGCAAAGGCTTTTCATGTCATCTAAGATTGTTGAGTATATAAGATGGCATGTTATAGAAAAGAACAATGATCGTATGTTGAGACATCCAAGAGATTTTAAAGCTTGGAAGATATTTGACTTAGCAAATCTTGAATTAGCTTTAGATCCTCAGAATGTACACCTTGGGTTAGCAACCGATGGCTTTAATCCTTTTGGTAATTTAAGTACCAGTTATAGCATTTGGCCCATGATCCTTATATCTTATAACATTCCTCCTTGGATGTGTATGAAACAAAGTTATTTTTTGTTTTCAATGATCATTTTGGGGAAGCGGACATCGAGAAATGATGTTGATGTTTATTTTCAACCATTAGTAGAGGAGTTGAAAGAGTTGTAGAGTGTCAGTGTTAAAACTTTTGATTCTTAAACCAATCAAATGTTCAATTGGTATGCAGCAATTTTGTGGACTATTAGGGATTTCCTAAGACTTAGTACATTGTCTGGATGGAATATACACACTAGATTAGCTTGTCTATCTTGCAATTTTGATTTAATTCCCAATCGTGTAATATTTACGGGTAATTTTGATTCAATTCCCATTCAAAATCAAATACAGGTAATATTTACATACATGGACAATAAATATTTCATTTTGATATATTAGTGGATAATTGTGATTATAATTTATATTCATTTTGAAGGCAATATTTGCTCTGAATGATAATTTTCACAAACAATTTGTGCTCAAATTACTCGGCATTAAATGGAAAAATGGTTAAATGGATTTATATGATTCACTAAATGAAAAATCCTGCACAAAAGAAGAGATCTAAGAAAATGTTCCAAATAGAACATCTAGAGAGCATTGGGCCTCTTATGTGGAGTACCTCATGTCTGAAAGAGCAAAGGAATCTAAAAAACCTTATTTCTTTTTTTGTTTGTTTATCTAACTAGTTGTTAATAAGAGAGAAATTACGAATAAAAATGGAAAAAAATACAAAGAAAAAAATGATTCCAAATACATGTGGTTCTAAAAGCCTTGCTCGAAGGAAGGCTAAACTGGTAAGCATGTTTTTTTTTAAGTTATAGTATAATATTATTTTTATCCACTAACTTATATACAAATGTATTACATTTGAAGGAAAATGAACATAGGGGTCCAGTCAATAAGGGAGAAGTGTGGGGTGTTACTCTAATATGAAGCAAAGCATCCAGTAGCAACGAGCCTGGGAAATGAGCAAAGACCATGCACGCATGGAGTGTTCGCATAAAGGATAGGCCGAAGGCGATGAAGAGCATAAGAATGAAGAAGAGCAAATGATGAGCCAGGGCAAGAGGTGCAAGAAATTGCCATGATGGGCTAAGGATTATTTCATGAGTAATACACAAGGAGATGCTAGCCTAATGAAGAATTGACAGCGTACGCCAGCCATGCAATGAGAGGGTGGCAAATTGTTCAGCTAGTTGTCCAGGAGTTTGTTACAGGACATGCAGCATGAGGCACGGTTGAAATACGCGAGCGGGGAATGGATTAAGGCATCATGATTGTGAGGTATAGATGCTGAAGTGTTGTTCTGACTCAAACAGGAGGAATTATTTTTTATATTTTGCTTTCTTTTATTCACATTAGTCTGTTATACCTACGCGACCCCCCTTCTATCATTGGTGCTTTCATTGAGAGAGGGATGGCTGAGGGAAAGAGATTTTCGCGGGTAGAAGAGGCTCTGAGAGAAGGATGAGAAATGACCGCTAACTTGCAACAAATGCAGCAGACCATGGACAAACGACTCACTGTAATAGAGATGGCAATTCTAAAATGTAAGGATTATAATATAGATTGCAGAGAGTCGATTCAACACCTTGAAAGCTTGTTACGAAGGGTGGTTTACAATAAGTCGACAGAAGCTTAAGCTAAGTATGGAAATTGACTCAACCATAGTGAAAGGGGAACCAGCCAATGAGACTACTGTGCAATGATGGCTAAATGTATGAAAGTAGAGATCCCATGTTTTGACGGAGCCGAGGTAGATGCATGGGTCTTCAAGATCCAGGAATACTTTGACGTATACCATACACCCGTGGATCAATGTATGAAAATAGCGTCATTCCACATGACCGATGCAGTGTATTCATGGTACAAGTGGATTGTGAGAAATGGTTTTATTTAGTCATGGGAGGAATTTTTAGATGCCTTTGTCCTCAGATTTGGAGTGACACTATATGATGATCCAAAGAGGGTCCTGAAAGAGCTAAAGTAAGAGAATTCCATGGAAGAATACCAAGCACAATTCGAGGAGTTGTCTACTTGAGTCACCGAGCTGACGAAAGAATGGTTGGTGAGTTTTTTCATCGCTAGACTTCAGGAGTATTTAAAGTGTGAGCTATTATTAGCTCAATCGAGCTCCTACTTCCACTCAGTATCACTTGCCAAAATGCACGAAAGAAAACAATAACAGATGCAGAGGGTAACGAAGTCGCCACTACTTCGGACCATGATACCAATGACAGAAACAAGGACCTTATCATGGACAGTGACATTAAGGAAGAATAGAGGGAACCCTGTGTTCACCAAAGGTACATCATCGGGCTCAGTGAACCAACCAACGACATCTAATACTTCAGATGAAAATAGTGAAACCCGAAATAATAGCATAAGTTATAAAAGGATGTCAGTCGCAGAACTTAGGGACAAAAAATAATGAGGACTCTATTACTACTATGATAAGAAATACAATCTGAACCATTGGTGTAAATCTACATGCCTAATGTTAGTAGGACTAGAGGAACTAGATGAACTTATCATTAGCAATGGAAAGGAAGTGGAGGAACAGGCAGAAGTTATAAAAGAACTACCTAGAGATATAGTGCACGCAATTAGTCTTAATGCACTCACAGGCTCATATCGCTCTAGCACCTTGAAGATGAAATGGATATGTAATGGGGTAACTATGAAGATACTAATTGACAATGGTAACACCAATAACTTTGTTAAATCAACAGTAACGTCGACCATCAAGCTAGAGTAAGAGATCGTGACCAAATTTCAAGTTCTAGTCGTTAGTGGATAGTACCTTCGCTATAACAAGATTAATAGGCGAGTGGTAGTAACAATTCAAGAAAATGAGTTTGAAGTAGATTTATACTTGTTGGACATGTAAGGGGTCGATATTGTCCTTAGCATCCAATGACTGGAAAAGTTAGGGAGGATAGTCACCGATTATAGTAAGCTCATGATGGAGTTCGTGTGGGAGGATAAGCTAGTTTAACTGCAAGGAGAAGGAATGTTAGAAGAGACACCCATTAATAGTCAAACATTGCATTAGCTCATTAACACCCACGGGGTGGAAACTCTTTTCTAATTAGAGGTTAAGCCCCACTTGGCACCCAATTCATAGGGAACACTGCTAACAAAGATTGAACAATTGTTACAACTTCATTTTCGGGTCTTTGAAAAACCTCAGGGATTGCCACCAGTACAAGAAATCAACCATTGAATCGAATTGTTGCCGTCATCCAAACCCATCAATGTCCGACCATATAGATACCCTCACTTTTAGAAGGAGGAAATGGAAAGGTTGGTAGCTAAAATGCTATAAACAGGCATCATCAGAGATAGCCACAGTCCGTTCTCGTCTCTAGTTTTATTGGTAAAGAAAAAAGACGACACATGGCGATTCTGTGTAGATTATAAAGCGCTTAATCAAAGTACAGTTAAAGACAAATTTCCCATACCCGCGATTAATGGGATCATTGACGAACTTCACGGAGTCACCAAGTTAGATATCACCAAGTTAGTATGCAAGAGCAAGACATTCATAAGACGACCTTCTACATGCACCTAGGACACTATGAGTTCTTAATCATGCCCTTTAGGCTCACCAACACGTCGTCAACGCTCCAAGCCTTAACGAATAAGGTTTTCCTACCATACTTGAGAAAATATGTCACAATCTTTTTTGATGACATCCTAGTGTATAGTGCGATGTTGCAGCAACATGCGGAACACCTGGAAACAGTACTGACAACTTTACAGAGTTATCACTTGTTTGCAAAGAGGTCGAAGTGCATTTTTGGCCAAACCAATATGGAGTACTTGGGTTTCATTATTTGCAGAGAGGGACTGTGCACGGATTCGAAGAAAATTCAGGCCATGAAGGAGTGGGCACAACCAAAAAATGTAATGCAATTATGGGGATTCTTGGGCTTCATGGGTTATTATCGCAAGTTTGTCCAAGGATATACTCAGATCGCGCAACCCTTCATAGAGCTACTTAAGCAAAATGCTTTCAAGTGGGATGATGAGACCAACAGAGCATTCGAAAGGTTGAAAGAAGGAATGACAAGCACCCTAGTGCCAACTCTGCTTAATTTTCAAAAGGAGTTTGTGATTGAGACAGACGCATCAACAATAGGAATTAGGGCAGTGTTGAGTCAAGAAGGTCACCTCATTGCCTATTTTAGCAAGAAATTGAATTAGAGGCTGGTAACTGCGTCCACCTACGTCAAGGAACTGTATGCAATCATCCAGGCTATAATGAAGTGGCAAAATTACCTATTAGGACAAAAATTCCACATTAAAACTGACCATTGGAGTCTGCAAGAGTTAATGCACCAGACTATACAGACGTCGAAATAATAGTATTATTTGATCAAGCTATTGGGCTTTGACTGTACTATTGAATACAGAGCAGGAAAAACTAATATGGTGGCTGGCGCACTATCGCGACAAGGAGAGACAAATGCAAAAGTGGAAGGAATGGAATGCTTTGTTCTCACTAGCAGTAGTATTTGTTCAACACTATTGGATGACTTGTAGCGATTAAAAGAAACAAATATAGAGTTACATGGAATTATGATTGATTGGCAACAAGAGAGGTTATCGATCGACTACACAATAAAAAACGGCATACTGTTTTATCAAAATAGGATGTTCATACCCAAGGATAACATGATGCGGTAAAAACTATTTGAGGAGTTCTATTCTACTCCAGTCACAAGACATACAGGGTAGTTAAAAACTTATAAACGATTAGCCAAGCTATTCTTTTGGCTAGAAATGCAATAGGATGTTCAAAAATAGGTATCAAAATGCCTCACATGTCAAACTCTAAAGCATGTGACAACTAAGCCTCAAGGACTGATACAACCCATTGCCATACCAATGAAGCAGTAGGAGGATGTGGCTATAGATTTTACAGTAGCATTACCTAAGTCAAAAGGGAAGACGACAATCCTGGTGATCATTGACCGATTCACAAAAAGTGCACCTTGTTTAGCACTTAAACCTGGATACACCACAAGTCACATAGTATCCCACTTCATTGATACGGTAGTCAAGCTACATGGATTTCCACGGACCATCACCTTGGATCGGGATCTTATATTCCTTAGCCACTTCTAAAAGCATCTACTCGAGTTCAGTGGAACAAAGTTGCATTACAGTAACAAGTGCCATCCTTAATCAGACGAACAAAGTGAAGTTTTGAACAAATGCCTCTAGTAATATTTAAGGACCCACTTATAAATATATATATATATATATATATATATATTCTCTTTGCACTTTACCAAAATTTGTAGTTTAAAAAATCCATACTTGAAAATAAGAATCTCCACGCATGGCATACACCAAATCCACTTTGGCTTTGGCCTCCTTAATTTAGCCATCATGTCTTAATTTGCTACTCTTGTTCCTGGGGAAGCAAAAGAGTAAGAAATTAATTAAGAAAGGACCTCCGTTAGTTTAAACTAGATTAGTTAGAATTTAAGTAGACTTTTGGATACTAGTAGTTTCAAAAAAAATAATAATTAAGATTTATGACTTGGTCAAGCCTTCTCTTACAATATAATTTGACAAAAAATATCTATCCTATTAGTGATGTTCTTATAATGCTCCCAGTTTAACATGGATTAGTACCAAGTTGAATATAACTCAAGGATATCCCTTAGTTTTTAACCAAATAAATAGTATTTTTAATTATATTTTAATAAAAATTAGTATTGCACAATTTATTTTTAAAAGATTCTTTTCTATCTATTTTTAATCCTTAAAAAATTTAGCACACTACAATTTAATTCTTATATATTCAAAATTCAATACATTAATCTTTATCATTTAATGTAAATAAATATTAGAGAGATTAATGTATATAAAAGTTAGGATTTATAAAAACTTTTAAAAATTAAACAAAAGAAAAAATCTTTTAAGAATTAAATTATATACCATCAGTCCTTCTAAAGTTAAATTATTAATACAATCTAAAAATAAGCTTGGTTTGCTAAAATTGTAGTAGGAGTATTGCTAGTCAAAGGCATAATACCACTTAGATGCTCTATTAATTAATAAAAAAATTTAATTAGTGTCTTAAAAGTACTCATTAATAAAATCTTAATAATAATAAGAGTTTTGCTATTAAATATTCTTGAAAATAAAATTTTATTATATTATTTAATGTGTTTTAAGTTTTTTCAAACCAATATCAATAAATACATAATATAATTTTATCTTTATAAATAAAAAATTCAAATTTTTATTCTAAAAATATATTAAATAGCATGATAAAGATAAGTACAAAATTCAAATTTAAAAGGGTAATAATAATAGGATATTTTGCCCTAAGTCCTAACAATTTCCTCAACTTGAAAAAGCTGGAAGTAAATGGTGAGCCCCGGGGCCTATTCTGCTTGCCCCCCCTCATTACTTTCTAGTAATTAATATGACAGAAAGTGATTGCTAAGAATTTAGGTATACTTATTTATATATTAATTGATAATATTTATTTAATTTTTTATTTTAAAATATAAAATTTAAATATACATAAAAAATTTTAATTAAATTCTATTAATATCAACACATAAATAAAATATACATAAAAATTTTTCCTGCTCAGTCACTGCACGTCACTATCACTTTGACTCTCTTTTCATAGCCACTAACCTTTCTTTCCGTCCCTTTTTTCTTTCTTCTTTTGGTATTTTGTGTTTGTTTACCCACAAGTTCAGCGTATACTCCCTTGGAAACAATCAATGCTCTTACGCAGTCAAGAGTCAACACAACTATTCATTGAACCACACATCTTTCTTTCACATCTATTAATGTATTCTTTTGTGTTTGATTTATTACATTTAGATTTGCAACTCTGTCATAGTTCAACACGTCTCATCATCCCACTGCTAATAATTATTAAGTTTAAATTTATAAAAATATAATATAATACAAGAAATATATATAAAAATAATTAAGTAATTGGCCTTATTTATACAATAAATATCATAAAAATATAATATATTGAGTACATGCTTATTTTATGTCTATCTTTTTACAAAATATAAAATAAAATTGAATCCTAATGATTAGATTATGTTTTCCCTCTACCAGCTACGAGGTTGGATATCATGTAGTAATATAACAGTTTAAATCCTCTTATATATTATAAATAAGAAACTATATTAATATTTTTTAAAATTTAGTTAAATTATACATAATATTTTTATTTTAGTAATAAAAAAAACTTTTTTCATAATATAAAATTGTAATTTTGTTTTGGCTTAAGAACTTGTTTGGCGAAATTTATGAAGAAGGAGATGCTGCTTATTCATCAAAAGTACTTATTTTAAAAATTTAAGTATTTTGCAAAATTAAAAGAAAAAAGCTTCTAAGTGCTAGGAAAAATACATTTTTAACTCTGGAATATAATAAGTTATAAATTGTAACTTTTGGTTCTATACAAAAGTAAAAGTTAAAAATTAAATATTTTAAGATAAAAATATCCATAATTTTCTTGATTTATTATAATTCTCTTAACTTCTATTTCTAAAACCCTTCACAAACATAAACTCCTTATGTACTGTGAATTATATTGGTTAGTTTTGGAGGTAGTTAGATATATTATTTTAAGACAGAAATTAGATATATTATATGTAAATTTATTTTTTTTAATTTATTGTTATTTTATACTTATATTTTATCAACTAATAATAATTTAATAAAAATAATAAATATTTATGACCTTTTTCTTAAATAATATCAATAGAAAATTAAATAATAGGTGCCTTTTTTTTTTTAATAATGTAACTATCAAAAGCATTTTATTATACAAATAGTCAAACACAAACTACTTATCAAATATTAGTAACAGTGTTTTTTAATTAAATTGACTAAACACAATTTTTTTTCTTACAATACTTTTTAAAACTTCATTTGAAAATAAATTATTTCAAAATAATTAGATTTTGACAGTATAGCCAAATAGGCTATAAATGTAAATTTAGTACTTCTAATTAAGAAATAGGATAAATTATACTTTAATGTCTGTCTCAATTTTTTTAGAATTTAGATTGTATACTATGTTTATACATATTTATAAACACATTAGGATATATAGACATACATGTATTATAGATTAATTATTATATACATATTACTGTCATAAAGTTTAAGGACTTAGAAAGTGATATAATTTGATTTAATGGTCTTTATAATAAATAATAACGTGTGGGAACTAATAATATATGTAGAATCCCTGAAATGTTAATTATTAATTAATGATAGACAAATTGGTAATTTGACATATAAGAACTTAATATAAATAGGGTATAGTCCCTAATTGAAGTATCCTACCAACCAGACTTCAAAAAATATTTAGTTTCTTTCCTTTTGGTTCCCATCTATCTATAAGAAAATTAAGGATATAATCAATCAGAAGACCAGCATTCTGATTAATCAATTCCATATGGATTCTGGTACGCTTTTGCTTTCATTACTTTTGAATTATTTCAAACAATTTTTGGAATTAATCTAACAATGGTATTAGAGCCAGGTTAATTTTTTGGAAATTATTTAAATTTGGTTAGATGAATATATGCATGTTAAGTTAAATTCAAATCTAGAATGAAAATCTGAAAACCATATGAAATTATCTTTGGTTATGCTGGTTAATTAAATAATCAAAGGCATTTATCTTTTCATGATTTTGCATTTCGGATTATGCAAAGCACAAATAAAGATTAGAATTTGTGTGCATTTAATTGTTGCCTCCAACTTTGCAGTTTGATCTTTTGATCAGTTTTGACTAATTTCTAGGTTGTAAATCATGCATATATTTGAAATTCATTAGTTGGATTCTAGTTTATAACTGTTAGCATTTTACCAAATTGTTTGTGTTTCCCATGAACTATATGCATTTAAGATACTGCATTGTGAATTCTGAGACCTTGCGATTTGATTAATTCATATTCAAAGAGATATTTTGAATTGATCAAAGAAATCAAACCGTAAAGTCACAGATAGTGTGACTTGTTTGATGCAGAATACAGTATCACCGAGTGTTGCATGTTAATCTGAATTATGATAGGATTTTGATTTGCTTGTGAAAAATGAAACCTATTCTGAATTACTAAGAAATTGCCTCTGGTTGTTTCATGTTAATCAAATAATAGAGGAATTAATTTGGTTTGTGGCTTAGGTTTCTGAATTTTGTAATTTAGTTTCATGATTTTGGATTCGGTTTCTAAATTATGAACATGGGCCATTTTTATTTTGGTAATTTATTATGAATTCTGTTTGTGAATTTCCCTGTATATATTTCAAAATATAGATGATTTTGGGTTGAATCGTGGCTGAATCGACGATGAAACTCGTCGAAAATCACTAAAAAATGGCAATTTTCACACAATTTTTAGGGGAATTAGGTCAATTCATTTTTAACTGATTTTGGCAATTCTCAAATCATAAAAATGATCCCCGTCAAAAATGCAGTGTAACTATCGTTTAAACCGCTAAAAAGATGCCGAAAACTGCCTCAAAACGGTGGGTTTTTGTTTAGGTTGACGCTGTCGTCGGGTCGGGTCACGCGACCCTCACGAGAGGAGGAAGACGACCTCCTCTCATGATGCACCGTTTTGAGTAATCAAAATGGCGCCGTTTCAATAATAAAAGGAAAATGGCATCGTTTTGATGGGGCAAAAAATCTAAAAAATTGGGCGCGCTAGGTATCAAACTCATGCCGTTTCCTTTGCCTAAAATTCCTATGACCACTGAGGCATTACTTATGTACTAGAATGCTTTTACTTTGTGATTTATATATAAGGTTATTTAATTTTTCATATATGAAATTAAATAATGAAGGTTTATTAATTTAATTAATTATTATGTAATTTGAATTATATATATTAAAATTACATAATTAATTAATTAATTAGTGATTAATTAAATAACAATAAATTAAAAATAATTAGTTATTCATTCAAATTAGTTGAAACAATATAATTGCCAAAGTAACCTCTATTGTGAAAACTTTTTTGTTTATGAATAACTAAGTAGGTAGTATGCATTTATATTCATGCGGATAATTAGTCGACCTAAAGGAAGGTTATTATTTGGCATAAATTTATACATATATATGGTAATAAGTAAAATGGTTATCAAGTGTACGTTATGAGTACTTAGTCGGCCCAAAGGAAGGTTAAATACTTGACTGGATCTAATCAGTACTACTTGATTACTACACCAAGAAAACCAAATATGAGTCAACTCTCTATCCAAAGATTAAATTTGATGTCACACTGGTTTTCTTGAGAGGGGTTATTGTTATTAATATTTAATCACTGCTTCTATTTCTATGTAAGCTGATTATGTGTTTTGTACATTTGTTCTCTATACAGCTGATATAGTTAATGCATCATTTTTTATTACTACTATTAATAACATTCTTATGTTGAATGGTGGTAGCTTTAAATCTTGAAAAAATAAGGTCACTATGGTCTTGGGATGCATGGACTTAGACTTTGCATTCATAGAGCCACGTCCTCAACCTCTTATGGATCAAAGCTCTTCTGAGGATCGAAGAGTTTTTAAGAGGTGGGATCACTCTAACCGTGTGAGTCTAATGAAAATGAAAATGCTATCCTAGAGACATTTTTGGATACTTTGTCTAGGAAAATTGATGCCCTAAGGTTTTTAAATACCCTTGAAGAATGCTTTTCTAAGAGTGACAAAGCGGAGACAAGTGGAATATTAAGAAAACTTGTTTCCATGAGGTACAAGGGTAATGGGAACATAAGGGAGTACATCTTGGAAATGCTTCATCTTGTTGAAAAGTTGAAGTCACTAAAGATCGAGTTTTTGGAAAACTTGCTTGTTCATTTAGTGCTCATGTCCCTTCCTCCATAATTTGGATAGTTTAAGGTGAGCTACAATTGACAAAAGGATAAATGGATAATGAATGAGCTAATCTCTCACTTAGTGCAAGAGGAAGACTGGATGAAATAACACAAGACCGAGAGTACTCATTTGGCATCTACCTTCTCAAGACGTGGCAAGAAAAGAAAAGGAAAAGAGATTACGGTGTCTCAAGCACAAAAGAAGCCTAAGGATTCATTCAAGGGACATATGATAAAGAAATGCTTCTTTTGTAAGGGACATTCTCATATAAAGAAAGATTGCATTAAGTATCACGCTTGGCGCATGAAGAAAGGTATGTCTTTCTCTCTTGTTGGCACTGAAGTAAATTTGGTTTCAGTACCTAGATATACTTGGTGGTTTGATTCTAGTGCTACAAATCATATAAGTATATCTATGTAGGGTTGCCTGAACTATCGAAAACCCAATGAAAATGAGAAATACATCTATATAGGTGTTGAGAATTCAATAGAAGTTCAAGGCATAGGCTAATTTAGGTTGTTGTTGTGTACTGGTTTTTATTTAGCATTAAATAACACTTTTATTATACCATCTTTCATACTGAATTTGGTTTCAATTTCTGTATTGGACAAAGATGGTTATGTTTGTTCATTTGGAAATAGAAAATGTAAAGTGTATTTTAATTCTATGCTTGTTGGAGCTAATACTTTATCTAATCATGACAACCTTTATTTGTTAGATTTAATATATACATATAATGAGTCTTATCATACTGAAACTAGTGGCATTAAATGCAAATTCTCAAGTGAGAATTCCTTTTCTTTATGGCATAAGCTTTTAGATCATATCTCTAAACAGAGAATTGACATACTTGTATCAGAAAGAATTCTTGAAAAACTTGAAGATTCAGATTATAATATTTGTGTTGAATATGTTAAAGGAAAAATAACAAACAAGAGAAAATTAGGAACTACGAGAGCTAATGATGTTTTAGAATTTATACATTCAGATGTATGTGGGCCATTTTCTACAGCTTCTTGGAATAATCAAAAATATTTTATTACATTCATTGATGATTACTCTCAATATAGCTACCTATACTTAATATATGAGAAGTCTCACACATTGGACGTTTTAAAGTCTTTTAAGGTAGAAATTGAAAACCAACTTGGTAAGAATATTAAATCCATTAGATCTGATCGTGGTGGTGAATACTACGGTCGATATGATGGATCAGGTGAACAACATCTAGGTCCTTTCACTCAATTTTTATAGGAGTGTGGGATTGTGCCTCAATACACCATGCCCGGTTCGCCAAGCATGAATGATATAGTCGAAAGGCGCAACAAAACCCTTCAGGATATGGTAAGAAGTATGATTTGTTGTATTACCTTACCTCACTCACTCTGGAGTGATGCTTTAAAGACCGCAATGTACATTCTGAACAGAATTCCTATAAAACCTACAAACAAAACCCCTTTTGCGTTATGGATTGGTAAGAAACTAATACTCAAGCATTTACGAGTTTGGGGATGTTCAGCTGAAGCACGACCTTATAAGCCAAATGAAAAGAAATTGGACGCAAAAACTATTAGTAACTATTTTGTAGGATACTCTAACAGGTCACGGGGATTTAAATTCTATAATCCCAGAAGAAAAACATTCTTTGAGACGGGAAATGCCTGATTCTTTAAAGATGTTGAGTTTAAGAGAGAAGATAAGAATAAAGACATTATTTTTTAAGAAGATTTGAATGACATTGTTTGTGAAGAGAATTCAGTTACCATTCCTCTTCCTATAATTATGGTGAGTCATGATAATATGTGTAAAATTCCTGAAGTGTTAATTACTGATTAATAATGAGCAAATTGGTAATTTGACATATAAGGACTTAATATAAATAGGGTATAGTCCCTAATTGAAGTATTCTAACAACCAGACTTCAGAAAACCTCTGGTTTCTCTCCTTTTGGTTCCCATCTATCTACAGGAAAATTAAGGATACAATCAATCAAAAGACCGACATTTTGATTAATCAATTTCATATGGATTTTGGTATGCTTCCACTTTCATTACTTTTAAATTGTTTCAAATAATTTCTGAAATTAATCCAACAAATTTCACTTAGTTATCATGTACTACAATTTTTTTTCCAAAACGAGTGGCTCATGATTTATGCCGTTAACACTTTGGTACAATATGCTTTAATTATGTTAAACATTTAATGGTGTTTACACGTGTAATGCATGTGACAACAAAAAAATAACAAGTCTTTTCTCCAAAAAAAATCATTTTTTTCAAAAATTTTATTTTTTAAATCTATTTTATTTTTTAAAAAATTGGGTTTCTTTCATTTTCTTCAATAAATCTTTTTTTTTTTTAACTAAACTCTAAATTCTAAACTTGAAATCTTAAATGCCAAATTTCAAGCTTTAAACTCTAACTTTGACTCTAACTCTTAAGTTCTAAATATAATTCTAAATCTTAAAGTCCAAACCTCAAACTATAAACTATAAAAAGAAAATCCTTAAAAGAATATAATAAAATTTTAAAAAATGAAATTATATATATATACAATATTTAAGCTTAGGGTTTTCTTTTTTATAGTTTAAAAGTTTATAGTATATATTTTATACATATTATAGAGTAAATTACACTCTCCTCCCTAAGAGATCCTAAAATTACACTATTCTCCATATATTTTAAAAAAATACTCTCTCTTCCCTTAATAAATAAGAAAACTTACAATTTCACCTATTTTTAACCAAACTACTCTTATGATTATTATTTATATAATTAAATATGTATTTGACTAATATAAAAAATATATATTTTCAACTTAAAATAAAATAAATTTATTATTTTTAACTCAAAAAAATAATAACATATTATAATTTTTAAAAATATATTTTATAATAAATTATAATATTTTTAGAAGACTAATAATTTCATTAAGGGTATTTTAGGTAAAATGAGTTAAATTATAAGTTTTTTAATTTTTCAAGAAAAAAAAAAGTGTAAGTTTTCAAAATAGAGGAGAGAGGAGTGTAATTTTGACATCTCTCAAAGGAGAAAAGTATAATTTACTATTTATATATATAATTTATAATTTAATTTTTTTAATTTTATTATATCCTTTTAAGGGTTTTTTTTGTTTATAGTTTAAAATTTAGAGTTTAGATTTATAATTTAGTGTTTGAAATTTAGATTTAGAGTTTAAGCTTGGATTTTAATTTTTTGGATTTAGAGTTTAGAGTATACGATTTAAGGTTTAAAGTTTAAAATTTAAGATTTAGTATTTAAAGTTTGGGGCTTATAATTTAACATTTAATATTTAAAGTTTAACGAAGATATCATGTTTTAGTAAAACAAAATTGAGTTTTAGTGAAAAAAATTAGTTTTTTGAAAAGAAAACTTGTTCTTTTTTAAGAAAATTGATTTTTTTTGGAAAAAATTTGGTTTCTTGGGAAGAAAACTCATTTTTTTTTAAAGAAAATTGATTTTTAAAGAAAAATTAATTTTTTTTATAAAAAAGCTATTTTTTAAATCAAATTTTTTTCACGATTACAGGCGAGCACCATTAAATATTAAAGTACATGACACTAAAATGTTAATAGCATAAATCTCAAGTTACTCATTTGAAAAAAATATTAAATCACAGAGCATAGTTAAGTGAAATCAAGAAAAATCACAAAACATCGAAGTCTAATTTATCCTATGAAATGTACAATATTACTTTCCTATTTTGTAAAATAATATAAAATTTAGAGCTAATTTAATAGTATATATGTTGACTAAAATATTATTTATATATTTACATAAAGAAATTAACGCACACTCAAACATCCCCTTATCTTTTTAAATAAAAAAAAAAATACCTCTTCAATTATTAACCGTCAGAATTTAGATATTTGTTTTTTTTTTTTTTTGGTTAACTCACTACTTTAATATAAGATTCATTAGATTTTATTTCTATAACTAGACCATTCTATTCTTGTACATCTCCTCAGTATAAAGCCATCGATCCTAAGTATATAATACATGTTTATCTGAGTTATTATTATACTGCATCACCAAACTAACTTAAATGTTGGATACTAAATCCAGGGGTCGAACTTACTTTTTAGATAAACTATATAAGAAAAAGTGTATTTTATGTTATAAAATTTCTATCGTTTTTAATTTATTTCTAAAATTTGTTTGTAGTTAGAGTAGTGATATAATTTTATATTTTAAAAAATATAAAAATATTAATAAAATTATTTAAGTCATATACAAATTATCTATTGAAATCTTTATTAAAAAATTTATTTTTTACATTAAATAGTAATTGAGGAAAAGTAAAAATATTATAATTTCATAATATGTTTTATTGTTTAATATTTAAATATTATTAAAATCTTATTTATAGTTTTAAAATTTATTCATATGTCACGTTATTATTTTTTATTAATAATTTAAATAATATTAATTCATGAGAAGAAATTACTTACATTTCAAAATTTTAAAGATAAAATTAATCATTAAAAAATTTTATAAAAAAAATTAAAAATTAATATAAAATATAAAAATATAAAAATATTTTTTGAGCTAAACATAATTTTTGAAATAAAAAAGACATTAAATATAATTTTAGTAAACTTACTGGGGAGGACGAGGTAAAGATAATTAATCTAGGGAAAGCCCATTGTTTTGTTGGTTGTGGAGAAAATAGAAATTAATAGTAAAATGGAATAATAGATTCCATCTAGCCTTAATCCATCCACGTAAGCCACGCGTTTCCGCGGAAATGAATATGAACGCCACCGTCCTTGTACTATTTCTTTGACTGCTTTTATGTTTTCTCTCTAAAAACAGTACAATCCACAAAATATCTTCAATTATTTAATCACAAAAAAATAAAATATTCAAATAAAAAGACAGTTATTAACTGTCAACCGTGTTTGGAGAATTGTGTGACGTCCTGTCAGAAAAGTTTCCGTTATTTTAGTTGCGTTAAGAAAAACTGACAAAAAGTCAAACACATCAAATATAATTTTAATATTATTTTGTTATAATATATTGATGATAGATTAGATACATACATGGATACATATAACACATACATGCCTCTTAGCTCATTCTCTCAATGCTCTTTGCTGTCTGCCACCTCTTAATTCTTTCTCCCTACTTCCTTGCCTACACTTGCATGAATCTTCAATTTTACTTCATTTTCTTTCTTTTTTCTTTTTAATAATGAATATGAGATATGTTATTCTTAATTTTGATAATGGTAATAATATAATAATAACGTATAGAATTAAGTGAGCCAAATCATATTGGTCTTATTTCAATCCAGCACTTTACTTCCCTCTCTTCTTTTGTTTTTCAAGAGATATATGTATCCTTTATTCAATTTTATTTCTTTATAAATGTCATTAAATATTTTTTATGTAAGTATTAAATACCTTGATCTAATTATTTTGACTTCAGTTGTTAAATCACTCAGGTAATTTTTTATTTAGAGACCATTTATTTAGACTTTATTAAGTAATATAACAAAGTATCATTTGGAAAATAAAGATTTGAATCTTTAAATATTTCCATTATTTAAAAAAATATTTTTACAAATTAAAATTTCACATATTTTTAAAACCAAAATAACAGGATATATTAAATTACATACATAGATAAAAATGAATGATTAAACAATATATGAAACAATTATATTTTTGTCAACGAAAAAGATTAAAAATCTACATGATTAATTACACATGCACCGCCAATAATCTTTGTTTATTTTATGAAAAATTGAAATAATTTAGACATGTTTTCTAACATGTGCTTAATTACATATGATGTGAAGGTAATTAGCAACATGCATGAACATCGCAAAATCCAGCTTAAGCGCAGTTAGCAAAATCCTAATTTAAAAAAGATAAAGACTATGATTAAGAGAGTGTGTGAGTTGTCTCATCCTCGTACTTCCACAACTCCTTCCTCTTACGTCACACTGGCCCATTCCTTTTCAGTATTGACTCATTCTTTTCCATTCCTTCACTTCACTTCCACACACTCGCTCTCTCTCTTCACCTTCCCATTTCCCTTTCAAAATTGTAGACTAAAATAATACACTTGCGGGGAGACAAAACCTACACGTGTCACTCTCACACTTGATATTGCTGACCCATACCCAGCTAGCTGGTTCAATGGTTGGAACCCATACCCCACTCACTTTCAAGTTTCAACTTGCTTAACCATTGTTAAATTTGAAACGTGGACACTTATAATCTAGCTGGCTCCGTGTTCGCTCCTTTCCTTGAAATGCACCTTCCTCTTATTTTAGTATTATATTTTTCTATATACTCAAACCCACGTACCAAGCTATATTTATCATTCAAGTGTACTTTGCTATTTCTATTACTTTCCCTCCCAAATTAAATCAGCAACTTGATATATATTTATATGCATATCTCTTCAAACAAAAAAAAACCCACTTTCTCACTCTACTCATAAGCGCAGGAGCAGCAAAAAAATCTAGTCTTCAGTCTCTTGTCTACTCATTTCGTCGTCAATTCACACTTCGGAAGTCGAAAGATCGAAGCTTTTGGGGATTAATATGTTTTCCGTCACTCATTTTTCAGACCCACATCAGTTTAGGTTGGGATATAACGAATTAGACTCGTTGGAGTACACGTCGTCGCCGGCGTCGGATAGTTGCAGCGGCGGCGGAGTTCGACCGGTGGCTTTGTCAGATGAGGAGGTGATATTGGCCGCGAGTCACCCGAAGAAGCGCGCCGGGAGGAAGAAGTTCCGCGAGACTCGCCACCCTGTGTACCGGGGTGTACGAAGGAGGAACTCCGGCAAGTGGGTGTGTGAGGTGCGTGAGCCTAATAAGAAGACGAGGATTTGGCTGGGGACGTTTCCCACGGCGGAGATGGCTGCGCGGGCACATGACGTGGCAGCGATAGCGCTCCGGGGTAAGTCGGCTTGCCTTAACTTCGCGGACTCGGCGTGGCGGTTGCCGGTCCCGGCGTCGGCTGAGGCGAAGGATATTCAGAAGGCGGCAGCAGAAGCGGCGGAGGCATTCCGGCCTGGGATGGAATCGGAGACCGATGAAGTGAGGGGGGAAAGTGCGGCGGCGGCAACGGCGGCAAAGGAAACGGAGCGAAGTATATTCTTTATGGATGAAGAAGAGGGAGTGTTGGGGATGCCGGAATTGCTGAGGAGCATGGCGGACGCTGTACTGATGTCGCCAACTCATTCCTTCGGAGATCAGTACGGTAGCGCTGACGTGGAAGTGGATGATGCTGAAGTGTCATTATGGAGTTATTCAATTTAATTATTTTCTTACAATTTAAGGTCACGACCATAAGGGTGTGTGATGTAGATTGTAGATAAGAGGAGATTGTACTATTTTTTTTTGGGACTAACTAAAGGAGGTGCTTGTTAGTGTTTTTTCTTCTCTTGATTTTTTTTTTGCTTGGAAAGTGTCCGTACTTAAAATTTTAACTAGTACGGATGCTAAAATATATGTGAAAGTAGGAAAAGAAGATTCTTTACACAATTTTCTATTAAAGGATCCAGTGCAATCAATTTGTATGAAGAGATTCTTAAATTTTTGTATTATATTGGGTAGGAAAATGAGAGAAGGAAGTGTTCAGTATTTCTGTATACTGTAATACATTGAGGTCATCCTCTTCTAACTAAAGAAAGATGGTTAAGAGTGAGTTAATCTTTGCATGTCCAATGTTAAAAGTGCAGAAGCACATTAAATTATTGGCGTTCTGGTTATATTATCTAATGTAACATTGCAAATCTTTTTTATAATAGCTGCTTTTACAGCTTTGCCCAATTAAATTCTACTTTCAATGAAACTAGATTTTTGTTTCCATTTTCATATCACGCGTTTGCTTTAGGAACCCTGGAATGCACTATCAACTGCTCGAGAAATTACAAATACCTTGTATATCAAATTAAAATAAGTTCCATTCATCTATAAACTTTTAATATGACAAGTGCTTCTTTAAGAAAAATGGTAGTTAATGAACCAAAAGATTATCAAAATTTGTATTAATTTGAAGATGAGTAGATATGGTCAGCCAATAATTAGTTCTAAAGAAAAACAAAATGAAATGAAGCTGATGCTGCTAATGGAGCCTTTGTGCATGCATCTTCCAAAATCATGGTAGAAAAACGTAATAATCTACTTTTAAGCTTGTGATTCAATATGCCCAGCAGCATCCTCCAGAGATAGGAGCTCTTGCAGAAGGGAAGCTAGCTTCGCATCGTTATCTTCTTGAATGTGTGCTGGAACCTTCTCTCTGTAACCTGAAGCATTTATTGTCTTCTCCAACCTTTCCTTTTGCCTGCATAAATAGAACTCCAATATCTCAGAAGCCATGTTATGTTAAAATGTGTTCCCAAAAACAATACAGAAAAAATTTACTTCTTGAACTCATCTATCTTCTTCTTGATCTTTCCAAGCTCTGCTTCTGCAGAAATAGCTCCTTGAAGCTCTAGATAAACAGATAGGTTCTCATTCACAACTGACACAGCACATCCAGATGGACTAGCATCGTTTTCATTGATCACCTGTGAATCATAAAGCATTACAGGTGAAAAAGAATATTAAAAAACCAAGTCAGCAAGTGTTAGGCTAATAATTGCCCTAACAGGAAATTCAAAAAGTTGACACCCGCCTAAGTTCAAGATATAAATGGGTTTTGTGGAAAAGAAATACACAATAGGGTCACACAATGAAAGTGAATACTATTCTCTCGGACTCTCGGTAGCATCACAGCATGCCCCAAAAATCTAGATATGGATACAATAAAAAGTTGATATCAATGTGAGAGACAAACCACTATATATTAGATAATTGAGGTACTTCTTAGTTTTAAGGTCTTCATACTCTTTTTTTTTGGGTTACATTAATCAATTTTTTTCGGTTACAAGGTTTCCAAGCACTTACGTTTCTTCTTCTTTTTTTTTTTTTTTTTTTGAGAGGAGGGATTATAACTCTCCACAAAAGTGATGAGAAGGTTCAACAATTGTCATGTCCTCAATTTTTCAACAGAAACAAGCCAAAATTCTCATGTAACATACAACAAAGCAAGAATGAAAATAATTGCCATCAATGTCACCTTGTAACTGCCAAACATCTTACAAGTATCATATATTACAACCACTAATTAGCCAAATATTCCACCTGAAGTCATTTAATCGTAAATCATGTTTTTGTGATGAAGGTTCATTCATCCATGGTATAAAAGGAAATGGCAAAAGCACCAAAGAAAATACAAGAGATGTATGAAATGACAACATACGAAATCCACTTCAACAAGCTTATACAACTTACAGTCAAAGATGATAGATTTGCCAGAGTTATAATCTCCAATTGATGGGTGTTAATAATCTCTCCAACCACCTGTGCTCGGCAAAGAACAAAAGCCGGTCGCCTATCGAAATAAGCATCAAATTCAAAATCAGCAAAGCATGTTAGACCAAACACCAACCAGGTTTATTATGAAATTGGTCAAGGTTTGACATGTAAATTGTTATTTGAAAGAACAAGGTCTTCCACCCTCCCGAAAATGTTATAAGATTGTAATTGTGAGCCATTACAAAATTGTTGTCTAGTAGATGAGAAGGGAGGTGATGGACAATCTAGAAAAAAGGTGAGTCTATGATGCAATTTAACTTTGTCGCATGCATCCAATCATATGATGATTGCACCAGATCATGATAACATTGATAAGTATCAAAGTTGACAAGTCAACCAATACGTTCACCTGCACTTCTAAATTTTATGTAATTGCAAGTCTAGCCTCGCAACTTTGTTATATTTACAATAGAAGCCGAAGTTATACTGCATTTTGAAATTTTCAATAAAACAAGAAAGATTTTCTCAATTTTTTACATTTCATTTCCTAAATGCATCCTTCATATGACCTTAAAATATCTCTCTAATGGACAACAACCTATCATCCTTCCATTTAAAGCTGGAGCATGGTTTCCTCAAGCAAGATAGAGTGCCATTCAAGTTTCATTATATCTATTTGAGACAAATCTGTCCATATCTTCTTTTTTTTTGTGAAGACTGCACATTAAAAACTTGTATAATAGTTAGATTAAGAAAAAAAGTCTTTAAACTAGTACAGTGTAACAGTATAAGCCTCAATACCATGACAAAAAGATGAACGAGATTGTTGCTAGTTTTAAATTTCTTCATATACATTCTGCTACTGCTGGAAAATTCAAGTTCTTCTGCATTCAGCAACAGTCAACTACAGTCTACTGAAAATTAAAATTCTTCATATGGATTCAACAGACTTTTATTGCATATAGACTGTTGCTGAAGTTTTGTTATTTTAGTACAAATAATAATAGTCAACTATTGATTTGAAATAATTGACTGGTACTCTCCAAAATGAATTTAGATGAATAACAAATAATTTGGTTGTTAGTTTAAAAGTCAATGTTGTTCATAACTTTAGTATTAACCACTAAAGTTTTTCACCAAAAAAAGAAAGGTGAGGTTCCACATAATTAAGTAGTGGAGCACACAAAACATGAAATTAGAATGAAAATAAAGGTTGCTACCACATACCTGTCACGTCTTTCATTTGCCAGAGACCTGAGAGACTTTACAACAGACTCTATAAGATCCATCGCATTCTCCACCATTTCATTGTTCCAGCTCTGAGATTAAAATAAAACACATTAGAAAGAAAGCAAATACAATTATCTAATAGTTAACAACCTAAGCTTGTTAATTAACTTATATCATCATAATATAGGAGCTACCATTTGCCAAGGCATGCTCGACATTTTCAACAGACAAGAATGAGA
Organism: Senna siamea; assembly: GCA_031216115.1. Classification (NCBI taxonomy): domain Eukaryota; kingdom Viridiplantae; phylum Streptophyta; class Magnoliopsida; order Fabales; family Fabaceae; genus Senna; species Senna siamea. The sequence continues at coordinate 29,294,971 of CM062354.1, read as the reverse complement.
AAAAAATACAGTGATTCTGTTTCATACAAAAAATATTACCAATTGTAAATCAAAGAGAACTGAACATCGAAACAGGCATGATCAGGATATTTCATATTTCACAAGGTTGTAAATGATATTCTCAATACTCAAACATTAAAGAAAACTAACCTCCATAGTTGATGGATAATCACATATCATAATAGATTCTGCTTTCTTACACTCTCTTGGTGAAGGAAGGCGCTGCCACAATTCTTCCGTGACAAAAGGCATAAAGGGATGAAGCAGCCGAAGGCCATTGTCAAGACACACCCACAGAGTATCTTGTGCAAAACGTCTTTCAGAAGCAAACTTGGCATCATTACTGACGAAGTAAGGTTTAATCACTTCAATAAAGACATCACACAATTGATACTGCCACCACGCATACACAGCAGTAGCAGCATGTGAAAACTCAAATGATTCTAATGATTTCAATGCCTTAGATATTGCTTTATTTAGCACTGAGAGTATCCACTGACAGCTAAATGGAAGAACGTCTGGAGTCAAATTAGCAGTTGGAGTATATCCATCTCCAAGTTTGCTCATAGCAAATCGCACTGCATTCCACAATTTATTACACCATTGCCGATACCCAACAACCCTTTGGATATCTAGGTTAATTTTGTCAGACTGAAAAAAAAAAAGACTAGGAATAGTAAAAATAAATTCACCAAGGTTGCGAGGATAATAAGTCATTTAAAGAATGGAACAAGATTGACACCTGAGCTGTGTATGAGACCAGTGCAAATCGGAGAGCATCAGCACCACATTCATCAATACCATTTGGAAAGTCCTTCTTCTGACCTTCTTTGGCAACAGCTAGTTCTTTGGGATCCAGGTTACCATCCTCTAACCTCTTATGTAGACCTTCCAGAGATATACCATTAATCACTTCAATAGGATCAATAACATTTCCTAAGGACTTGGACATCTTACGCCCATGTGCATCTCGAATCATGGGATGCAAATAAATCTGCATTGGGTTGTAATTTTTTTTTAGCATGTCAATGATCTGATATTTCTTAGGCATCCATGACCTCAATTCAGGGTACAAATTTCATGTAATCATGTGAAAACACTGCTAATATCGCAAAATTAGATTCGGTACACATACACAAGGATAAAGCGTTTTCTGGAAGATCATCACAAGATAGCTATCTTACCTTTGTAAAAGGCACATCACCACCCAACTTCATTCCTAACATCACCATACGTGCAACCCAGAAAAAGAGAATATCATGGCCAGTTTCCATAACAGAAGTTGGATAAAATGCCTTCAGGTCTTCTGTGTCATCAGGCCAGCCCAGCACAGTTAATGGGAACAAACCAGAAGAGAACCATGTATCAAGAACATCAGGATCCCGGCTTAGTTGAAACTTCTTTCCATTATACTTTTGGCCAGCCTCCTGCTGAGCCTCCTCTTCACTTCTTGCCACTACCCAGTGATCGCTATAAGCACCAAATTCCTTCAGTGTGTCATCTTCTAACGTGACATACCATGCAGGTATTTGGTGACCCCACCAGAGCTGCCGAGAAATGCACCAATCCCGAATATTTTCTAGCCATCTGTAAATTTCTATGCCTTCATCAAAATGTGGTTCAATATAAAAATAATACAAAATGAGATCCAAAATCACAAGAACACAAAGCTAGAAAGCATGCCGAGTATGTCATAACACCATAAATGTCCAATCATGAATATTAATATAAAAACTAGCTTTATCTGATTAAATTTCAACCTTCTTTTTATACAACTGAGTTGAGCTATTTTACACCTCTGCAATAATTTTTTTTTAAAAAAAAAAAACATGTGATTCATTATTTTGTATTGTTGTAAAGAGAGGAGCAAGAATCAGTGTAGAAATACCATTTCTCTATTCCATTAACACTAATAACATCCCTCAACAATTTGCCCTTCTGCTTTTGATCCATACTTGTTAGAGTGCACTGACTAAAAATTAAAGCAATTATATTTCTCAGAAGTCATCTGCCTTTGTTTCTGTCTTGAACTCAACCAAGCATTGCCAGACTCATGAAATACTTTTTGCCAATAAAATGATATTAATGATTATCACTAAACGATTGTATAGATGCTAAAATATCTCTACAAGGTGGGAATTACTGCATTGCGATTTAAAACCCAGACCACATTTCAGAGGAATGCTCTGAAGGATAAGTTTTGCAATTGTTCATTATAATAAAATGATAAAAATTAAGCAAAGCAAACAAAAGAAATATAAGCACCTCTTCCAGTCAGCTGAATATTGTTTGGGAATAATCTCAATTTTTTTGTTTTCCTCATCCATGACAGCATGAAGAGCTTGTTTTGCCAAATCATTGCAATTGACATACCATTGGGGCTTTATCAGGGGCTCCACAACATCATTGCTTCTTGAACATACACCAAGGCGCATTTCATTGTTTTCAGAACCTCTGTAAAGGCCCTAAATGAATGAAGAAAATAAATGAAACATGAATAACGGCAATTTTCTGCAACTCATCAGTCGTCACTCACTCATTCAATGAAGATCTACAAATAAGTATCAGGGAAAAATAATCTTGCAAAATTACATTAGGAACTTACTAAACTGATATATGTTATGCCAAATGAAGACTGTCAGTGTGCAACATATGTAAAGTAAAAAGGGAATATAGGTTCACCACATTGGTCTTATTATGAACCACCGAAATCACCAAAACAAGCAATCACTTGTCAAATTCCATATGGTAAGACCACTTTCCAAGTATATCACATAACATATTTGATGGCCAGTACCAAAGGTTTCATAGAATTCCAAAGAACCAATACCTTCTTCTGTAATGCTTCAGCCACAGCCTCTCGAGCTTTAAATCGTGGCATGCCCACAAATACAGAGCCACCATTGGTATTTATTTTCCCATCATCAGTTAAAATATTAATGAACTCAAGGCTGTGACGTTTTCCAACTTCAAAATCATTCGGATCATGAGCAGGGGTAATCTGCAAGGAGTAAAGGAAGTAATATCAAGGCATAATATCAATTAAAATCATACATGTACAGATATTACCTTAACAGCACCAGTCCCAAATGTTGGATCAACAAGAATAGCATCACAAATTATAGGAAGCTTTCGGCCATTGAATGGATGAATGGCATATTTTCCATGAAACTGGCTATATCGTTCATCACCAGGATGTACAGCAATAGCAGTGTCACCAAGCATAGTTTCTATTCGAGTTGTGGCCACAATAATTTCACCTAGGTTCCCTTCCAAAGGATATGCAAATTTTGTTAAAACTCCAAATTCCACTGGTTTATCATATCCAGGAACCTTCAGCAGAGTCTTTTCTTTAATGTCAATATAATCCACCTGCAGGCAGCAAACAATTATATTACATATAGAATTATTTTATGATAAAATACATTACATACAGTATACATCACCACCCAAAACAATCAGGTAATTGCATTGGCTACCTCAATATCAGATATTGCTGTTCGTAAGACACAGTCCCAATTCACTAACCGAAGGTCCCTGCAACAGTGGCATCACAATCATTACATCTCCAAAAGCAGCCATTTAGACTCATAAAGGGCATATAAAAGATAGCAAAACGTAGTAATATTTTTTCTGTCATTAAAAATTACATAAACCATTTAATAAGTTGAGAACTTTAGGAGTATTCAGAACTTGCTCATTAAATTAATGTCACATCATCATGGTGTACTTTTACTAATTTATATAAAAGTCATGAGAGAACAGAACATGATTATTGAATTAACCATTCACCTTCACTTGCATCATCCCCAAACACGTCCCCATTGAACTGCCTTGTTATGAAGGCAGGGTGTAAAAGTAAGGAAATAATTAGTTATATAACTACACATAGTATCAAATACAATTCTTGACTTGAACATTTCATAAGCTATCAATATTTTTCCTCTCAATAATTTTTCATTAACGATCCTTTACATCCTCCTAGTATTTCACCACTGCCTTGCTATGACCCACACCTTAAGGCATGTGATATTAAAATCTTCACACACATGGCTAAGTACTATATTTAGATACTCCCGAAATCGACCCACCTATAGATAAGGCCTTGCTTATATAGCCTCACAAAAGCCTCTGTAACAGCATTTGATCTTCTGTCATCCATTGTGAAGCTCTGGAAGATAGAGTCAGGATTAATATGAAAGACATACATGATTCTACAAGACATTCAAATGCCATGAGAAAGATTTAGATAACCCTGGGCTAAACTCTAAACAGATTATAATCTATATCTTTACCTCACGAGACCAATCCAAAGAGGCTCCTAATCGACGTAATTGTTGTAATATTGTCCCACCATACTTGTTTTTCCAGTTCCAAACCTTTTGCACCAACATTTACCATGGTGGATTTTATTAGTCAGAACAGAGAAATAGAATATATCAAATAATTAAAAATATTGACTTCGAAGAATGTTCCATAAATCATACCTCAGATATAAATCTCTCACGACCTAGGTCATGCCTGGTTAATTTTTTTTCACGCATTATCTTTTTCTCCACAACTACCTGTGACAACCAAATCATACAATCATCATCTCACAAATAACAGAAATATCAGTGCGTGTTGGGAGCTAATGTTTTATATTAAACCACAACTAGTTTAGAATCATGTACAACATAGCAGTTCACACAAAGACAGTATTAAATATGCATACGCAATTAAATGATAAGAAAGAAACATATGAGGCCATTCCTGTATCACTACTACAATATCCATAATGTGTGATCAATAACGAGCGCTAAAAACTGTATGCAATTTGCTCTATTTAGAAATAGAACCTGTGTTGCAATCCCAGCATGATCCATCCCAGGTACCCACAATGCATTATATCCAGACATTCTCCGCCAACGAATCATTGTGTCCTGTATGGAATAAATAAAATTGAGATGACCAGTTTCGAATAACTAATCTAAACTCAATTGAGTGTAGATGCTACCTCTATTGCAGCTGTGAGAGCATGACCAATATGGAGAGCACCAGTCACATTTGGTGGAGGCAGGACCTGAAAATAAAGCACAATCAGACTACTCCATGGTGCCAAAATTGATGTCAACAAGTAAAACTGAAAAAGAAAAATTACACTGCTCCACGGTGCCAAAATTGATGTCGACAAGTAAAACTGAAAAAGAAAAAATGCATGCCGAGTCTCATTCTAGTCATCATTTCTCACTGCACTCAAATGTTAGATCATATTTAAAAATTAAAACAACTTCCAATCCTGAATCTAAATGTTTACATCCAATTATTATAAAACTGGTTAATCAAGTGAAAATAAGTTAAACAAGACTAACTCTTTTTTTATATTTTATTTCATTCAAATATTTGCATCAAATTTGAGTACAAAAGTTTTCCATTTTTTGTTTAGTACTACTTCACAATCTATGCAATAAAGTAGATAGCCTAAATCTTTTCAAAGCTATTGCAAGATAATATATTTCAAATCCCAAAAATGTTGCATATTGATATAACACAGCATAATTTGAGATTCAATTTAGTGATTTACAGAGACTTCGTTCAATTAAAAAATAATAATATCAAACCATTAGAGTTTCACATTTATTAACAATAACATAGATCACTAATAAAAAAGATTGGGCCAATTGATTTTTTTATCAAAAGGAACATAGGAACCAAGAAGGATTACTTCCACTAAACTGCAGACTCTAGTGATCATGTGAAGTTGTCTGTGATTGTAAATCTCAACAATCTCTACTGCTTAGAAAATTGGTGCAAAAGAAAAAAAGATCGTATAGCATGAGAAACTAAGACACTCACAATAACAAATGGTCGTTTGGAGCTGTTAACATCTGCTACAAAGAAACCTGATTTCTCCCACCATTCATACCACCTAAATTTTAGCAAATTAGAAAAAGAAAATACGGACTTTATATAATTAAAAAGACAATTCATATGAAGACTGAGTCAACACTCACGACTTCTCCACTGCACTTGGACTGTACTGTTTTGCCATTTGACGAGACATCTGTTTCTTTTGACCTGAAGTGGTTTCGGGGTCTACATAATCTGCAGGGTTCTCATCCTCTGTACCACGCTTTACATTTTTTCTTTCACTTTTTTTGGAGGAAATGGATGATCGTTGTTCCTGTTCCTAAAATCAACGGAAAAAAGTGGAAATTCTGAACATTTATAATTTGGAAATTTTAGCAAATCAATGTTGCATTTGCAGCAAAGGGAAAAGGGAACTCTAGTCACCTGGCGCTTTGCAGCTTTCTCAAGAGCTTTCATTTTTTTCAATTCCTTCTCTCTTGCCTGCCAGGCAGGCAAAAACAGTGTCATATAAGAAAAATGCAAGCACATTAAAGCACTAAAAAAGAAGCTACAAACTGAAACAAATTGAAGATAAATTTGCATCTCCCTTTCATACAAATTTCCCTTCCATTATAACCTACTCTGAGAACGAAGATTAACAAACCTGAATCCCAACTAAATTTATTACTTTCCAATCAAGTACAAGTAGCTGAGTGCAAAATGGATTTTAACTGACTATAAAACTACAAAATCACAATCTTTGTATCTAAATGATTCAATCAAGTATAAATATCCTGGACTACTGTTAAAATGAATAAGTAAGGATGATGACAACGACGAAAAACCTTCTCTTCTTTCTTCTTTTTCTTCTCAGGGTCTTCCACCTCCACTTTCTTATCAGATTCCATTGTTCGTGAGCAGTGAAGCTTTACTGTGATAGATTCGATGAGGATGGAGATTCTGCGTAGGCAGTCAGCGAGTGAGAGAAGGAAGCTTAAAAAGGTTAGGCGTAACACAAATAATGGCTGTCGTAAAACCCTAGTATGGAGAGACTCAGAGATGAGATATGAACGACAGTCATCTGGCTTCGTTGTGGTTTCTGAAACGGGTAAACGACGGTGCAGTTAGGCTAATTAATTAGTAAAATGCAAAACACCCCTAAACTATATTGTATATAATTTTGACTAACTCTTAAATTTTTTATTAAGTAAGCTTAATTTTTGTCTTTGAAAGATAGAATAAATTATAATTTAATTTTTAAAAAATTATAATATATATTTTAATCTTTAAAAAATAACTATAATTAATTTATTAATTATTGAGTCGTTAATTATTAACAACTCAAGTAACATAACCCGTATGTAAAATCGTTAAATAATTTTTGAATGTCCATTTAGCTTGTTTGGGTGTAAAACAATCCATTTCAAGGTCATGTAGACTCCAACTAAGCAATTCATTAAATGTTAAAATGAATTTGCAATGTGAAGTTAAATGAATAAGAACAACTTCATCTTCTTCCTTTTTCAAGAATAAAAAATTTAAAATGTTACATTTTTGCATTTGGTACATGAATTAAAAAAAATTTTTAAAAATAAAACATTCTTAGGTGGGAATCTTATATTACCATGAGATGGAAAATATTTTTATAATAGTAAATAACTAAATTATTTTTTTAAAACTTAACCATATTTTATTATAATTTATTTATTATTTGACTTATTTTAAATTATATTTAATTAATTTTAATGTTTGTTAAAAATTTAAATTTATCATGGTTTAAATTCAAAAAGATAATTATTGTTAAAATTTAAAATTACAAGATTTTTTTAAAAAAATTAACAATTTAATTTAAATTGACAAAATTTAATCTAAATTAATTTGATTGAGAAAAGAATGTTTGATAAATTAGATAAGTTTAATTAAATAAATAAATGTGAATTAAATAAAATCGTAAAAAAATATATAAATACAAATTTTAAATATTAAAAAAAATTATCTTATTATCTAATTATGTATAAAAAATATATATATTTTTTAATATAATTTTGAGATGTTCTAATTCTAAAACAAAAAATTTATAAAAATTAAAAATTCAAGTTTGTCAAAATTATAAATATTTTAATTAAACTAAACAAATTTTTTAAAATATTAAAAAATTATGTTCCTAAATTTGTTATTCTCAAAACTGTGATTTTTAAGATTAAAAAATATATCCGTATACTAAAAAGCTCCATGAGGTTCAAAAATTCATATTTATACGGTGATCCCGCTAATCTCTTCACTTCTTTTGCCAAATTCAGTAGCAAATTTATGACAAAGCATATGAGAGGAACCCTGAATGGAAATCTCTTACGAATACACTTCTTTGATGATCCTGCTAATCTCTTCACTTCTTTTGCCTTCCCATAGAACTCCATTAACTCATCGGCATCTTCCTTAGTATGGCATTTAATGAAGGCCTTTACAAACCTATTCTCTTTCATCCTCATAGCCCTAGTTACTGGAGAATTCATGGCTTCAACCTGGTATTTTGGTTTAAAAACAAGAGATATGGGTTCAAGCTTTATATCCTTCTTAACCTTATCAATTGATAGTGCCAAGGTCAGAGGAGACTGCCAAAAAAATTCAAATATCTCATCCTTAGAAAACCCAAATCTGATAAAATTTACTATATTCTCACGAATTGTATTAAGACGAGAGATATCCATTTTGTTACCACATATTTATAAATCTTGGAATCCTTGGGAATCTCTGACTTCCATATATATTCCAGCTTCTCCTCATTGAACGAAGTCCTTCAAATAATTGTGGGCCGAAAACAAAGCATGAAAAATAAAATCTTCTTTGTTTACACCCAACGTTTGAAATTTTCCTAACCCACACTTCGTGAACCATAGATGTAGAGGAAGATAAAGATGGAAGAAAAATTTATGAACTCCAAGATAAAGCTTTGGGTTCTAATTCATTTAATTTTACAGTGTAATTTCTTTTTTATTTTTAATAAATTATTTACTTAGATTTTATATGATGCTGACATAGATTATTTATACTTAAATAAATTGATTAGTTATTTAATAAATAATTTTATGTTGATATTTAATGAATCACATCATTCGAATCGTTAGTGATTTAAGATTGAAGAATTAACTAATTGACTGTGTCAATAAAATTAAAATATATATTATTATTTTTTAAAGATTAAATTATAATTTAAATTATTCTTAAGTACCACAAAGTAGATTTACACTTTTTTTTTGAATGCAAAAAAAAGCCCTCGTACTACATTTTGTTATTTAAATAATTATCCATGAATTACCAAAATATCCCTGCACTACACCTTCTTCCTTTCAACGTTCAGCCGCGACTCAGACACGAAACAGGGGCAGAGAGCAAATTGGAGAAGACGAAACCGACGGAGAAGATGAATGAGGCGGAGCTTATCACCGACGATTTCGAACGGCGGCACCCACTGTCGACGGTTTCACGGTCGAAAATTTGGGACCCTTCTACAGTTCCACCATCCTTGGATCTTAGGCATACGGCATACCAGTCATGCCAACTGTAGTTGTAGGCGTTGCTTTGTGAGAAGCTGAAGTTGAGGTTACCTGTGTGAAGTGTATGTAGTAGTATGCATACGAATCGTGGTCGCGACAACATAAAAGGGGAAGGTACGGCAGGAGGTATCTTGGTAATTCGATGGTGTTTATGTAAATTGACAAAATTATATTTTAAAACCTAGTTAAAAATTGATACATAAACTTCGAAAACATAATAAAACACTCTTATATTAAAATTAGAGTAAACTTACTTTTTTTAGTTCACCAAAAATAGATAATATTATAATTTAGTCTCTAAAAAATTATATTATATATTTTGATATTTAAAAGATTATCAAAATTAAAGATATTTATTGATTCAATTTAGCTAATTTTAAAAAAAATTAAATTAAATCACTCACCTTGATTTAATATAATAGTGTACTTATCGATTTAATTTTATAGTATCAAACTAAATCATACCAAACAATAAATTATGTATCTTAAATGTTTTGGTTTAAATAATTTAAACCTTTTTAGCTTATTAATTTTATACATTTAAGTTTCTCAAATAAAAAAAATTATTTTATTATATAAATAAAAATAATAATAAAAAAAATACAGTAACATTTTATTCATTAACAAGTTAAAATTATAAATATTCTTAGCTAATACATAATCAAATAATATTAAATAACTAAATAATAATTACATTGTTCTTTTAAATTTAATCTAAATAATTATAAAATCAAATTAGTTTCAAAGTTAACTTTTTAGAAAAAAAAACTACAATATAGACTAATTAATATAATTTTTCAAATACACATTTTAACATTGTTCATTGAAAAATCCAACCTAGTACAAGTGAAAAAAAATAGAATATTAAAGTAAACTAATTTAATATAATTTATTTTGAGATTATAAACATTAAGCATACATATGCATCACTTTAAGAAAATTAAACAATCACAAGTTAAAATAAATTTTTTAAAGATAATACGTTTAATATAGAAGAAATTTTTTTAATATAAATAACATACATATTATAGTTATATATAACCAGTTTTTTTCAATTTTTTTGCATACCAAATCACAAATCGAACCAAAACGTTTAAAAAATATTTAAACCAAATCAATCCAAACTAATTTTGATTGATTTTGTTCAGTTTTTACTTGTTTCGATTTGATTTAGTTACAGGATATCAATTTTGATCAATTTTAACACTCCTAAATTCACAATCAACTTGTTAGTCTTTCGTGATTAATCATTAATAGCTTAGGTAACATAACCTATTAAAAGTTAATGTATACTATTAAGTATACCGTTAGATATCCAATCAGCATGCTTAAGTATAAAAAAATACTTACTCGATGTCACCTTATAATACACTTAAGCAATAAAATAAAATAAAATGCTTACTCAGCTTTTTCATCTTGGCAAGGCAATGGTTTTGTTGTTGCTAAGAATTAAAGATTGAAGCATGTTAAGTGGGCATCCCACATTACACTTAATGACACATATCATCATTTAACAGGCTATGTCACTTAGTCTGTTAATTTTTAACCACACAAAGACTAATGAGTTATCTATGATAATTTTTTAGATAACTAAATATATATTATAATCTTTTAAAAATTAAATTATAATATTTTTTAACTTTTAAAGACTAAAAAATAAGTTTACTCATTAAAATTATGATAAAACATCTCTTAAACATCATACACGATTTATTAATTAGGCCATTAATGAAATAAGGGTATATTGTAACTATTTTTACTCTCTCTCCATATATATATATCACAATTGTACTTGATTTTTCTTTGAAATTCAAATGATGTTTGATGACTATTTCTAAAGAAAAATTATAACAAGTAAAATAATTAAATTTTAAATTCACTTGGAATTTCTTTAAAAAAAATCTAATTTGTGTCTCGTAATGTTTGGCTGAATAAAATAATCATATTGACAAATATATACAAGGTAATAGCACCTTTTTAATCTATGAAATTTTGTGTTATTTTAATTTTGTTTCAAATTTTCTTTTATCTACATGTTAATAAAAATAATCAAAGTCTTTTAATTTTTAACACTACTCAAACGTTAAAAAATTAGTTAGTATAAAGAACATACCTCCTTAATCAAGTGCTTATATTTTTATTATCAAATTCTTTATGTAAAAATTTTTTTAAAAAAATAATTATAAAAAAATAAATTATATAAACAAGACACATGTCAATCTCTAATTAAAAAATTTAATAATAAAGATATAAAAATTATACCTAAATTTTTTCTAAGTTTAATATGTAGTAGATTCAATAGTTATAAGTCTTGTGTATGTCATCTTGTATTTATATTCTCTCTAAAGATTGCAAGCAGAGTGTCCACAGTTCAGTTCACACTATCACAAAGTAACTTCGACGAATCCGGATCTACCACACCACTCTCCTTTGAAGATTTCTGCCACCAGAAATTCATCTAAATTGTGATCCTTTCTGAATTGTTAACAGTAACTTTACGTGCCGTTAATTCTTATCTTTGGTGTAGGATGTGCAGTTAAAAAGTTTCTACCGGGGTTTGGCTTTGAAAAATCAAGCAAGGTATGTGCAAAATGGAATTCCAATAAGTATCCCTCACATATGGGGGGAAAAACAGAACCAAAAATAAAGAAGCCATCGTGGTAAGCATTTGAAACAAATGTATGCACGAGGAAAAAGAAAGAGTATCGATGTATACACTGAAGTAATCATGTCATGACCTTGCTGATCTGATTCTGATCCAACCTGTGGAGTATGTCCACTGAGTCAACACTATTTTACCTTCTTGAGGAGACTTGACGTCCTAAACTCAGCATCATCCCTTATAAAACTCCACCAAAGGTATGTAATTGGAATGGATGTTGCATGCAAGAGAGCATGAGCATCCACATATCCCTTGTAAGGTGGGAAGTCATATATCTCTAAGAGCATACTGAGACCTCCTCCCACCACTAAGAACCACAGTTTCCATCGTGCTGGATGGTTCGAAATACCAGCCCAAATTGCCCAAACAAGAAGATGAGAAACAGCCATTGTCAGACAGACTTTCAAGTGCAGACCTGAAAACAGTGAATTTGTCAGCTCATTACCAAAGAGTACACCATGATAAACACTTGAGAGAATATCAAAGTTAATGGGCATTATAGGATTTGTCTAGACCACATATTAGATAAATTAAACTTGTAAGAATTTCAGTTAAAATAAGCTCAATAATTATGATAAATGAAACAGGCTAACAGGACTAGACAACGGATACCACAAGTACAAACAGTAGCTACACCGTGAGACTAGGAGTATGTTAACACTGAAATAAGGACAAAAGCTGCGCTTCAGTAAGGCATCAAGTTATTTGCAAAGAAAGCAATGATCACATCAAGTGGGACAAAAACGAAGTAAAAGATGAAATGCAGAAAAGCAACAGCCTGAATAAAGCAGTAAAGGAAATTAGTACAGCTAATCCCAAAGAGGCAAAAATTGCATCCTGCCATTCTTAGTATTGTAAACACAAGAGCATAAGATGCACCATTCAACAAATTCATTTGAAAAACCAAGATTACCATAATCAAGTTTGTAGAAATTCAGATATAGGACATGAGTTGTCACAAAAGCAATCAAGGGAGCAGCTACCATGAATCTCGCAGCCCCATCTGTGACATTAAAAGCACGTAGTATTGATAGAAGGAGGGAAAATCCAAGTAAGGCCACAGCAGAAGAGTAATACAGCTTCTCTGTTAATTCCACATCTCTGCAAATAATAAAGTTTGGATACCAAATCAAAGCAAAAATAGAATTATAAAGTTTATAAACCCAGAACCCCCTCTGCCTTTCAAGATATAAATTAAATGAAGCACAACTTGGAAAGATTCATTATAATAATGTGTCATGCTATGAAAAATGTACAAAAACACCACAACAGAGCAAAATCTAAAGAATCCAGGTATTTTTTGTGTACTGCATCATGTATGAGCAGAATATCCAACACATGTGCGCAAATACACACCTTCTCTACGCTTCATACATATCATGTGTTTTGAAGATATCATAATCTGCTTATTCTCCTATGCATGTAACTGCTGTCACTAGGGTTACAGTATTTGTAATCAAAATACAATCGCTTAGAAAGATAGGAGGATACAATTCATAATCAAAATACACTAGCTTCACATTGGATATGTATGTAAATTGATGTAAAGGCACTAGCAAGACACAGCAATTCTACTTCAAGGGCTACTACTTAAACACAAACAAATCGTATACAGCCCACTGGTCCAGACCGTAAAAGGTATAGACTATAGTGAACAACTTACCTGCTATGGAAAATGGCACTCCAAAACCATGAATTCATTGAAAGTATCCCATAGATATGCCACAAACCAGTGTACTCATAGTAAGTCTTGTCTGGCCTCAAATGCAACTTATCGTACATGAGAATGAAAAAGGATACCCAGCCATGAAACTGCATAGCAAGATTAACTGCAGAGACTGCAACAGCCACAGGTTCCTAAAACCATGAATAACGCATCCCTGCTACAATGAGAAATCAAACCAACCTAACCATATTACAGCTAAATCGTTTCAGTGAGATTTATGCATGAACCTGAATCCCATATATACGCCGGAATGGCCATTTTCCATGATACTTGACAGGCTTGTCACCAAGTTTCATTCTTTCTTCCTCCCTAGCCTGCATGCAGTGATAGTGGCAGTCAGTGCGGCAGTCCCATTGTTTCCACCTTAGGTATAGTGGTTCATGCATATACCATGGACCATCAATTGGTTTTCCATCAGATGAGAATTTACAATGTTGAAAGCATCTATCCCCTACACATCCAGTTTTCTCACACAGGTCCACACAATCCCTGATATTTGATAACCACAAAAACTGATTATATGATTCACAGAAAGTAAGACAAATATCTAAATGTTACTTTCTATGGAAACTGCAGAGTACCATCTATTTAACTTGTTAGCATACAAGTCAATGCTGTATCAGTTGTCAGCACAACATTTATGGTTTTCGCATCTGCTCCTCCTCATTTACAACTAATAATACTAATAAGAGAGTCCACAAGGTACAATAATCCAAACAACTTCAGCAGAGGATAAGCACGAACTTGAAGGTGAATTGATTAAAAGCACAAAATTTGAACCCAAAAAACATAAAAACTCAGAAAGGTAATAAGGCATTATCTGAGAATGACTGCAATTCTGGATACAGAAGTATGGTGTTAATATCACAACTTATTTTCAAAGAATAGTTAGTAGAAGGTCATAATTTTGATAATGCAAATGAACTGAAAATAAATTATGATTTTGTATGACGAAGTCCCAGATTTGGTGAATCATGAACCTTGTACAAAATGGGAATAATGGTGAAATAAAAGTCATTGACCAAAGACATGAATAAAGCTGCCAGCACAAATGGTTTTACAGCTGATATTTCCTCTCTTGGGATCAGGGGTTTCAATGCCACTATCCTGACCTTCATGCCAATTAGGACCTAGAGCTAGACCTAGGATCAGTCTCATATCCTTTAACTCCATTGGCCTATTTACTTCTGTAATGTGAGATTAATTTTTATGAAGTTGAAAAGTTCTCCATACTTCAAATTACCAGGAAATAGCTGAAAGCATTATTGTACCCAAAGAATTAGTCAAGCAATAAGTTCTCCTCGGTAGGCCACCAAAGTTAATATCGTGAAGGTGTGATATTCAATTTATGAGGAGTTTATCTTTACTGCTTGCATGTTTATCAAATAAATGTAATTGAGACAAAATTTTTAATTCTTACAAGTTATTTGAGAGCCTGAGATATCAGGAACTGGGTTCAAGTCAATGGCTCAATGATCAAGATATGCATCACCTCTTCAGAATTCTCACTGATTGTCGAAGTTCTCTCATTGATTAATTCCAAGGAAGAAACAATCCCAAAAGAAAATTCCCTGTTAACCTAACTTCTTGTCCTAGGCTTTTAACTATAAATATTTTTCTAGAGCAGTCAAAGCAATTCATCAAAAGGATTTAAATGCCCTAAATACTCTAAGCTAAAATTAAGTCATGCTTTACAAAATGCTAGCTTTCTGTTAGCAAATTGGAGGTGGGCCACATCCATCGAGTCTCATTATGATGGGCCTAGCATACGGGCTACCTATTCTAGAATAGGGAAAGGGAATGAAGCTGGTCCAGGCCCAAAAGACAAGGAGACCATAACCTACCAGAGAAGGATAGAGGTGCAAAAGAGGGAATTAACAAGGCATAACTAACTCTGACATGGTGAGGGGATTTTAGTGGATCGTTGGAGTGAGTGGAGGGCAAGTAAGAGATATTCTGAATTGTGAGGGAAAAGTCTGACCTCTCGAGAGTCAGGCATATTTTTCTTTTCTGTCTTTTACATTTCTGTTCTGATTTATTGCTGTACTAGTGTGTGCATTTTCTACTACTATTTTGATGAGATATTCACCTATAATCTCAGGTATTTTTCTGCCCTATTATCTCTGCGTTTAGGTGTACTGGGGAATATCCTAGAGGGTCCTATCAGTCTCATTGTGTTTGAACCATGACACTTGATGTATGCTTTACAGTGGGTTAAGGAAATAAAGTTGTGCCCTTACTAACAACAGTGACTTTTGACCTAAGTGCTCGTTGTAATAATTGGTATCAAAGCCAAGGTCCAATAGGGCAATTGTGAAAGGGAAGATTTTTGGCTAAGGTGTAATAATAATTGTCTCATGGCAGAGGGTTAAGTCATAATGGAACCATGGCTCCTAGGTTGGATGCAACTACCTAGAATGAGTTGCATCCAAACTATAAGGCATAGCTTTTGACCTAATGATAAAGCTTGATCCTAGCAATTGGTATTGGAGCAAGGTATAAGTTTGAACCCCATGAGTGTAACTTTTTTGTGTGTGTGTATGTGTGTGTGTGTGTGTGTGGGGGGGGGGGGGGGGGGAAGGTGGGCCGCGTGTATCAATTCCCCTGTGTTCGAACATAGTGCTTGGCATCCAAAAAATGAAAAGAAAAAAATAATGCCGACTTTGGATATATCAATCGTAAGCAAAAACAGGAGTGAAAATGGGAAGTACGAAAATTGGCAATGTATCTAGACATGATCATGATACTTGTTCCGATATATGGATTAAAAATTGTCAGCAGTAATTCCACAAGACAATGGAACTTCCACAACCTTGGAAGTCAACGTTACTTCAAAAATTCAAAGCTTACTCTATAAAATCATCCAAAGTAATACAAACCACTCTTCTACAATAATGAAGAAGTCCAGGTTTCATCTTTTTGAAAAATACCAACCCCAGTTCCCTCGGCTGACTCCAACTCGTAACAGAGCAATCCAGAACCTTAACAACTTCTTACCGACAAATGATCAAGTAAAAGCGCAAATTCGAACAAGACTTAGCAAGAAATTATAAGTCAAAGAGGGAAGCATACTTGTAAAGCGGATCAGCCTCACCACCGCCGGCGCGGTAGACACCAAAGAGGCACCAGAGAGTAGCAACGAACAAGAAGCAACGAAACCGAGCCATCGGATTCACGGAAATGCCAAGTGAAATAGAGAGCGAACCTCCAAGATTCCCGCAAAATCGACGGTGACCGGCGAGTTGAGCATTGACGCGAAGAGACCGATTGCGTTGCATTCACTCAAGGACGAAGAAAGAGCGAGGAGAAGCAGTAGGAGGAAGCTGATCTTGAAAGACCAAAGAAAAGAGATTGACTCGTCTCGGAGGAAGACGCGGAGAGGATAGAGTGAGTCAACTCAGTCTCAGAGCGAGTTGGATATTTGGTTGCTTATAGATGGAACTGTGGAGGATGGGGCAAAAACAAAAACAAGACCAGAATCTCGTGAGCAGCTGATCTCAATACGATTTACGAGACGACACGTGGAGATGCTGATGCAGTCATTTGATTATTATATAACACCTTCTGTTATTTTTCATTTATTTTTTATACCGACGTTTGAGGCTGGATTCTTATTATTATTATTGTTAGATTATTTTATATAAATTTTAGAAAAATTTAAACATATAAAAATCAAATATTTACAAAGTTGAGCTGTCCAAAATATTATATATTTTCATTTGTGCTCCACCAATTGCTGATTTTTATTTCTTTATGCTCTAACTCCTTCAATCATTGTGGCCATATGATATTAAAATTATGTTTGGAGGAAAAAAGTAATTAATTAAAAATAATTTTTTTATTTATTATTGAAATTAATCATTGGAGTACTTGAATGAATATGGGTACAATTATTTACAATAATTTTTTCTCAAGTTAAATAAAATTTATTAGTTTAATTAATACAAAATTTTGTCCCTTATATTTTATTTTTTTATAATATCATGAAAATTATTAAATTACCATAAAATTGAGAGAAAAGACAGAATACCTAAGTTGAAGGACCTGAAGTCTTACAAAATTAACTAAAAGAGTTAATCTATTTTTTTGTCCTTACAAAATAAATAATAATATAATTTAATCCTTAAAATATTATAATATATACTTTAATTCATGAAAAATTATCAACAGTTAATTTATTAGTTCTTGAACCCTTAATTATTAATAAAAATTATAATAAAAGATGTTAAATATTAAATAATTTTTAAAAAATTAAATATATATATTTTAATTATTAAAATACCAACAGTTCAAATTATAATAACTTATAAAAGATCTTAATCATAAATTAATACTTAATTAAGTTTTGAAAATATGACTTGTAAAAAATATAGTTATAGTACATACATGATTCTATATTTGTTTAGTAATACTATATGTACTAATTTTCTTTGTTTTTTTTTTTTAATTTTGGAAAAGAAGAAATTGAAGAATTTTATGTTAACCTTCCTTAACCATCCATCTTTGTTAAGTTATGGGATAAGAAAGAATTGAAAGGAAAGAGAAAGAGAATGCAAAAAAGGTTAAGTGATAGTCTCTCCTCTCATTATTTAAATACTTTAAATTTTTTTAATTTAGAGTAATTAAAATTAATAAAGGATAAGGGTTAACCTAAATTCTTATAATTCCTTCCCCTCTAAAATCTTAAAAAATAACAAAGGGAAGGTTAATACATTTCCTTCCCCTCCCTTTTCCTCCAAAATCTCCCTCCCAAGCACACACTTAAGCTCTATTTGGGATAAAAAAATAGAGGGTAACGAAAAAAAAAATTTAGTAACATTTCCCTTGTTTCTTGTTAAAAATTTAAAAGAAAAAAAATTAAAAAATTTTATGTTAATCCTCTTTAACCTTTTTATTTTATTAATTTTAATTACTCTAAATTGTAAGAGTTTAGAGAATCTAAACAAGGGAAAAAGGAGAGAGAAAGAAAGGTTAAGTGATAGTTTTTCTTTCCCTTGTTTGTATCCTCCAAACTTTTCCAATTTTGGGTAATTAAAATAAAAAAATGACAAAGGTTAAAGAGAGTTAACATAAAATCTTCTAATTTCTTTCCATTCAAAATTTTAAGAAACAAACAAGTGAAGGGTTAATACATATCCTTCCTTTCCCTTCTCTTTCCCTCTAAAAGGGTTTGTTTGGGAGTTTGGAAGGAAAGGAAAGGAGAGGAATTGAAGGAAAATGAAAGGAAAGAGAATGATATGTTAAGTGATAATTTTTCCTCTATTTGTTTGGATCCTCTAAACTCTCTCAATTTAAAATAATTAAAATTAACAAAGGTAAAGAATTAACCTAAAATCCTCCAATTTCTTTCTTTCTAAAATTTTAAAAAACAAATAAGGGGAAGGTTTCTACATTGTCTTCCCTTCCCTTTCCTTCCCCTCCGAAATCTCCCTCCTAAACGCACCCTTAGATTATGTTTAGGAATGAGGAGAGGAAGGGAAAGGGAGTAATTAAAGGGAAAGGGAAGGGGAAGAAAGAAAAGATTAAGTAATAGTTTCTTTTCTCTTTGTTTGGATCCTTCAAACTTTTATAATTTAGAGTAATTAAAATTAATAAATGAGGAGGATTAAGGAAGGTTAACCTATTATTCTCTAATTCTTATCCTTTCAAAATTTTAAGAAACAAACAAGGAGAAGATTTCCCTTCCCTTCCCTTCTCTTTCAAAATCTTCCTCCTAAAAATACCTTTAAGGTCTGTTTGGGAATGAGGAAGGAAAAAAAAGAAATTGAATGGCAAGGGAAAGGGAGGGATAGAAAACTTAATTAATGGTGTTTCCTTCCTTTTTTTGGATCTTCCAAACTCTCCTCAATTTGAAATAATTAAAATTAACAAATGAGGAAAGTTAAAGAGGGTTAACATAAAATTTTTTTAATTTTTTTTCTTCCAAAATTTTAAGAACCAAAAATATGGAAGGCCAATAAATTCTCTTCCCTTCCCTTCTTTTTTCCTCCATTTTCCATCTCCCAAAAAAAACCCTTAGGGTGTTTTCTGAAAAGGGATTTTGGAGGTGAAAGAAAGGGAAGGGAAGAAAATGTATTAACATTCTCTTTGTTTGGTTTTTAAAATTTTGGAAGAGAAAAAATTAGAGGATTTTAGTTAACCCTTTTTAACGTTTCTCATTTATTAATTTTAATTACTCTAAATTATGAGAGTTTGGAGGATTCAAATAAAGAAATGAGAAACTACCATTTAAGCTTTCCTTCCCTCCCTTTTCTTTTCTCATCTCTCTTCTTTCTTGACCCTCCTTATTCCCAAACACACCCTTAAGGTCTGTTTGGGAATGGAGATGAGAAGAGAATGGAAGGAATCAAAAGGAAAGGGAAGAATGGGAAAGGAAAGGTTAAATGATGGTTTTTTCTCTCTTTGTTTAAATCTTTCAAAATCTCTCAATTTTGGGTTATTAAAATTAACAAATAGAAAAGATTAATGATGGTTAACTTAAAATCTTCCAATTTCTTTGGTTGATGTTGGTGAGACTTGGAAAGTGGGAGGAGTTTTTTTCTTTAGATATTCTAGAGTGGGTCAATCTGAATTTAAGCCAAGACCTAGGCACGGAAGAGGGTGATTGGAAGTTATATTTTGGGTTTTGTACTTGGTGTTTATGAATTCAAAGAAATAGGATTGTGTTTGAGGATATGAGGAAGGGGTGTACTGCTTTATTCTGGGAAATTAAAATGAGAGTACAAGAAGTGGTTAAAACTTCAGGAAATGGTGATGAAAAGGATGGGAACAGGACTCATAGGAAGGAGGAGAGGCTTATTGGATAGGAGCAACTTAATGAGGATTGGGTTAAGCTTAATGTAGATGGATCATGTGTTGGAGATGGCAATTTTGCTAGTTGTGGTGGTGTGCTGAGAGATGCTAGTGGATGTTGGTTGGGTGGTTTCGCAAGGAACATTGGAAGTTGTAGTATCTTGGAAACTGAATTATGGGGGATGATTACTGGCCTTGAATTAGCTTGGAGTAAAGGATATATGAAGGTCAAATTAGAATCAAATTCACTTACTACATTTGGGTTGATGATGAATCAATGCCCAATCAAGCATGAATGCAGTGCCTTGGTAATAAGAATGAGACATTTGTTACAAAAAGATTAGAGGGTGAAAGTGAGGCATATTTTTAGAGAAGCTAATATGGTTTCAGATTGGTTAGCTAGTCATGCCTATTCATTTGAGTTGAGGGTAACAATTGTACGAAAACCTTTGGATGAATGTAAGGATAGAGTTCTAAGAGATATGATTGGAGTGGCTTTGTCTATGAGTGTTAGGTGTTAGTGTTTTGGTGTTCCTCTTTGTGGGGTGGTTTGTTTTCCTTTTTCTTTGTTTCTATTTTGTTCGTTTGTGGTTCTGATCATTCCTGTTAATTGAAAAAAATAATCTTCCAATTTCTTTTCCTATAAAATTTTAAAAATCAAACAAAGAGAAGATTACTAAAGGGTTGTTTGATAATAATTTAAAAAAAAAATTTGGTTTTAAAAAAAAATATATATATATATATATATGACTAACTATTTTTGATAAAAAACAAAAAATATGTGTTTTAAAAAAAAATACAAAACAATTAAAAGATGTTCTAAATTTTAATTTTTTAAAACAAAAAAAACACATAAAACAAGTCTTTTATTAATATCATTTATATAATTATATATAAATAATACTAATATAAATTATCAGAACTAATTTTATAAAATAATTATAAAGAATAAAAGAAAATAACAATATAATTATCAAAGAGGTTTTAATTTTTTTTTTTCTCTTCCCCTCTCTTCTCTCCCTCCCAAGCAGGCCCTAAGTTTTGAATTATATACTCATTAAACTTAAATCTAAATGTAATGTTTCGTCCTTACTCTTCTTTAACGCAAAAGAGAAAGCATTCTTTTCTTATAAATATAAACTAGTAGATTTAAGTATTAAACTGAAAATTAAAATTTCAATCATTCTGAATACCAATCTAATTCAACCCAATGTCAATTTACTAAAGATTTACCCTCTGATGAACAATTATTATTGGGTAGATGAATTTCTTACTCATGGATTCTTTTTCTCTTTCTCTATGGAAAAAAAATAAAGAAAATGTTAAAAAATTTTGGAGATTTGAATTTTTTAACATATAAGATTAGTAAATTGGTAATTTTGGCATTTGAATATTAAATTTGACTCTAACTAAGTATTTTTGGTTAAGTAAATTAACAACATTTTATATTAGAAAAAGTTGGATTAAATTTTTAAAGTTAAGAGATTAAAGTAAAATCAATCAAAATTAAAGTACAAAATTAAAATTGAAGATAAAGAAAAGGAACCAAAAAGTACTATTTTGCCTTGTTTTACTAAAAAAAATTATTGGAAAAAGAACATTGATGATCTTTTAATTTTGAATTAAGTTTCAATTTTATCTCTTAAGTTTGATTAATTTATCCCTTTTATATTTTTAACTTAAAAAAATCAATCAATTTTTTTAATTCCTAACACCTTTAATTATCTTAAAAGAAAATGCTGAATTTGAGTCAATTTCAAAATCTTTTTGTCAAATTATGGTCAATATTAAGTCTACTAATTTTACATTTAAACTTTTTCAAAAAAAAAATCTCCAAAAAATTTTAAATTAAGTAATTATCAAAACTAACCCTAAACATAAGGCTACTTCTTTGCGCCCTTTCTTGCACCTCCTTGACACAAGAAAGAAATCATTTTACTATAGATCAAAATTATTAGCCACCATCATCTCGAAGAACATTCCTCAAAGAATTATTTAAGTAAATATTACATTAAGTTTAAATATAACTAATAATTTGAAGTTATTTTTTAATATTTCGAACATATTATTTAAATAATAAATTTCAAGATTGTAAATTAATTATATTTCACTTTATCAACTACAATTCAAATTATGTTTTATTTTATAGGATTGATTTCTTTTTTTTTTATAATATTTTTTTAAAGTATTAATATGTAATTTACTATTATAAAATAGTAAATTTTTAAATAATTCTTATATTAGACTAAATGCAAAATACTATATAAATATATCTTTTTTAAAATAAGTTATTTATGAGACTAAAAATAGGTTATCGAAATATTTTTTCATATATAATGAGACATGTATACTTATAATTAATTTTTTTAATTTATTTATTTTATCAATTTAACTAATTTTTTAAGTGAACTAAACAATTCACTAACTCCTAAAGAAACAAATCATACACAACATACAAGCGTAATAAAAAAAAATGTCTAAATTAATTTAGAGTCTTGAATAAATAAATAAATAAATAAATAAATAAATAAATTTTAATTATAAATATACAAGTCTCATTATATATAAAAATCTTTAGATAACTTATTTTTAGTCTTCATAAATAACCTATTTTTAAAAAAAATATATTTATATAGTATTTTACATTTAGTCTAATAAAATAATTATTTAAAAATGTACTATTTTATAATAATAAATTACATAGTTAATACTTTAAAAAATATATCATAAAACAAAAAAAATCAATCATATAAAATAATACATAATTTTAGTTCATAAAGTGAAATATAATTAATTTACAATCTTGAAATTTATTATTTACATAATATATTTATAAATATTAAAAAATAACTTCAAATTATTATTTATTTTTAAATTTAATGTATTATTTATTTAAATAAATTTTAAAATTATAATTATATAATTAATATTTCATTAAAAATTTTAAGTTATTAATCTTAATATTTTTTAAATTATAAATTTCTTAGCTCAATTTGTCAGAAACAAAATTTTAAATAGTATTTTTTGTTTAAAAAAGTTATAGCAGCAATAGTATTTGTTGCTAAAAACTTTAAACGCAGTTTGGCATCGGATAACACCGCCGCTAAAAAGTTGCGCCGTAACCTAAACAAAGGTCCTTCGCCCTCTGCAATCGCGAACGCCAGAGATTGAATTAAAATATTAGATAATAGTACAGTTTATAGCATATAGGAAATTAAAATTTCAATTATTTTATATAAAGAATTAATATATTATATTAAAGTAAAATATATATATTTCAACTTTAAGTTTATATTTAAATTTATCTTATTTTAAATGAATAAATTTAATTAAAATAAAATTTAGTACATCTTAACTAGTTTACAACACTAATAAAATTAATAAAATTTAATTATTTAAAATTTTTAATTGTATATATATAATTTTTTTTATTAATTACATATTTAATAATAATTTAAAAATTAGAATTAATTTAAATATTAAAAATATTTTTAATTAATTTTATATATAAATTTTTTTAATATAATATAAATTATTTATCACTTATAATTTTTATATTAATATAAAAAAATTTAGTTAATATTTTATTTAATAAAATATTAAAATATAAATATATTTTAAATTAAAAATAATATTAAAAATATTTTTATTTTTAAAAAATAAATTAACTATAATAATATATAAAATTAAAAATTAAAAATTATTATATTTTTTAACAAGCAAAATGAACTTTTCCTCCCTCTTTTATCCCTTTTCCGACACCTTATTGGCGAAAAAAACAAAGACAACTTTTCTCAAGTGTCAAGTCATCTAAGACAGGCGTAAAAAGTAAATGAGAAATAAAAAAAATAATCTAAGAAGATTAAAAGAATGAATTAACCTATAATACTCAATAGTCAATACACTGATGTAGGAAAAAATCCTTGCGCATATCACCCACTTTGCCAGTTTTTGTTTGCTAGTACTTTTGGTGACAAATGGATGGGCCGTGACTCAAATCTTGCGTAGCGCTTACGTCTGCATGCACACAACATGAACTGGACAACTTGTAGGACAACAACCAAAAACTCATTATCACGGCTATTTGTCAAGCTTAAGTCAAGTCAAATTCATACTTTGAGGACATTTAGATTATACGAATTTAATATATTTATTTAATTATTAATAGTGTAATTCGTATAAAAAAATTATTTTGTAAATTTTTTATTTAAAATATTAATAAAATAATAATACGACAATAAAATAAATTATATTAATATATAAATTTTTTAAAATTAAATTGTTATACAAAAAATTTTATTAAACCTTAAATCTTGCACGCAATTTTTTTAATTAATTTAACATATTAATTTTTTGTTAGAGTTTTAGACGTATTTATTTTTTATTAAGATTTTAAATTAAACAAATTCACAATATGTGATTATTTTTGTATGAATTACAAAGTAAAAATTTTTAGATTAATTTTTATAATTTATTTGTAAGTAAATAATATTTTAGGAGTTATATAAAATTTTTTAAAAAAGAATATGATTAGATTTGCCTGCAGTTCTTTATATTTTTTTTGTTATTAATTTCTTTAATCAAAATAAAATATATTAAACAAAATTTTAAAAAGAATCAATCATAAAAAAAATAAATTATATGAATTATATATGAATTAATTTTTAATTAAAAATATAATAACAAAAATTTAAAAATTACACCAATTTTTTTAAAAAAAATACACGCGCACACCCACATCACATGGGCTGGAGCAGCTGTCATCACTCATCAACAAAGCTCCAAAATTTTGGCATGGAATTCGTCGTTACAGTTGAGAACACGAGAAGCAATTATAACTCAGGATTATGATATTTTAACTTTACTTAAACATTGATTTTCACTCACGAAAACCAATTATTTAACAATGCAAAAAAAAATCTAATTTGGATGTATAGTACTTATCTTTATATCCAAAGATTCCATTGGCATCATTGAGGGGAGTGGTAGGGACCAAATGACCAATTCCAAGTTAATTTATTCAACACAAACGGATAGATGAGTTAGTAAAGTAAGATAAGATAATGTCCTATTATATTAATCAGGATTAATTTTTTTAAAATTAAAAGTTAATGAGTGTAAAAACAAAAAACACTAAGCCTGGCTATTTGTACCCACAAAAAGGATTCATTAATAATTGGCCATGTTCTCAAACGTGCATCTATGTTGCAGGCACTTTCATCAAATCACAGCCACTCAAAAGTCAACATATTCTTGGATTAGACAGCAAGGGATATCCTCTTCAATTTCTCCATTTGATTGTGTCACTTCTTTTTCTCTGTCTCATTGTTGCCAATGTTTCATGTTACTTTTCACCTTTGTGTGGGCTATGGCTAAGTGGTGCTTCGACAACATCATGTGTGCTGTTTTTGCAAACACCACGTATTAACATTGTGCCGTCTTTTTGTCTCTGTGTTGCTATTAAATACTGTCTGTTTTTGTACCAAAATACTTGTGATGTTTAATTTTGGTTTATGTATTAATAAGATGTAGGTCTTTATTTTTTTATTTTTTGTATTGCATTTATAGGCATGTTATACTTAACATTCCAGAATAAAATCTATGTCTAGCTAGAAGGACAAGCAAAAACTCACCTTTTAAGTCTGAATACTAAAATTTTTGTAGAGAAAATTAACCATCAATATGAGTTACCTTCTTTGCATCCGACAGGGAAGATATCACTAAACACTAATTGCTAACACGTGGTAATAATTTTTTTACTATACATTTTGATCTTTAAAAGATTTTTCTCTCTCCTGTTTAATCTTGAAAAGATTATAATTGTAGAGCTAAATTCCTATAAATTCTAAACCTTATACACATTAATCTTTATAATTTAATGTGGATAGTTAATGAAAGGACTAATGTGTACTGGTTTTAGAAATTTTAGAGACAAATGTGTACATAACTTAAGATTTACAGAGACTAGTAAATTGTAGAGTGTTCATCTTGATTTAAGGACTAAATAGAAGAGAAAATTTTGTTTAGAAACCAAGTTATACAATACTAATCATTCAAGTACTGAACAAGAAAAAAAAATGAATTTTTCAAAAATTAAATTATTATTATAGTCATAATTTTTCTAGACAAACTTGGTTACAATTTTTAAGCGTTCGTTATTATATTTTACAGCAAAGTCGTTATTATTAGTGAAAATTGTCCAAGATAGTAAAAAATATAATGTTGAAAGCTAAATAAAAGTTTTGTCCCAGCGTTAGTTGTGGTCTGTGTCTACTACCTGGTGGAACAGATTTTCCACTGCAGCAGCAGATGGATAAGGAATTATTGATGGTACCAATGCAAATATGTAAGCACTTAAGAGTATACAATACAATTGTTATTTTTGAACTTCATGCGCACAAGTGATATCTTCTGTCCATCTTTTATTTTGCTTTTCTTCTTATGGATTGATGATAAAGATTTCTCAAACCACGTGATTTGAAGGTTAACCAGCAATGTGTGAACTTTATCATGTACAGAAAATTAAACCGAAAAAACATAAAGTTTATGAATAGTGAAGCCCTTAGGTTGACATTGTTGTCATCCTAATGATGGCAAAGTCCATTGAACATGGCATCTTATAGGATAGGTGCGAGATTGATTCTTAACCTAGCAAATGATGACTTGCCCTCCCCTACTCCACCTTCCCACATAATGCTCACTGCAATCATTCACCTTTCTCCAGTCAGATGACACAAACAATTAACTACACATAATTTTTCTATTATTTGTCAAATAAAATAATAGAAATATGAGGCTTGATATATATTGTATGAATATAACTTAAAATTCTTCATATGTCTGCTTTCAAGAGAAATTTTGTATAGAAATTAATACTGTACTGCTAAAATATTCACTTTTCATTTTGTCAAAGAACCTCACAATAAATATGTCAATCTGTCTTAGAATCCAAAACTATCCAATAATCTCTCTTTCTTAAGTCTAGTAACAGGCATTAATGAGTGATGATAATTATCACCATTCTTTTAGTAATAGAATATGTTGAAGCAGGAGGAACTATATTGTAATACTTGAAGCCGAACTGATATTAACAATAGGAGAAAAGAATCTACCAAGTGTTTCCAGTTGTACAGAGAGATGGAAATTGTAAGGCAAAAAAGCTAAATATGTTACAGGACCTAGAAAAGGTGAGGTTACAGAAACACCGAGATTTGATAACTGGAGAACTATCAAAGCCACTTCCTTTACAAAACCAGGCAGAATGCCATTTCACTCACACTCATGGTAATTGACATCAGATGGGGCAAAAGTAAAAGAAAAACAAGAAAATTGAGGAAAATTAGAACCGCTACTTGATAAGAAAACATGACAACATCGTCATAAAACTGCTGCCACACCTAAACTAAAACTAGCTTCAAACAGAAGACAGCATGGACGAGTCAAATACAGATAACATATACATATTAAGCAGGCAAAACTTCCACAGGTATGCTAACTTGGGGCACTGCATCATGCTCTCTTCAGTTAATCTGTCAACAAGTCTTACAGTTTTAACAGACAAGAGATGACCTAAGAGATGTAGGGAGTTGCGTGCATGATGACCATCGTATGACCGATTCGGTCACCACCAGGTCAATTTGCTCACGTTCACCAAGTCCAATTGTTCGGTTTCTCTTACTGTGGATTCCCAAAACCCTATGTCCATTTGCACCACCTGTCCTTTTAGTCTCGAATGGCTTGTGATTGATCACTTTAACATCTGGCCCAAAACAAAGAGTAGAATCTGGTAGTAGTAGTAGTTTTCCCAAGCTTGCTTCTGCAATTCATTGTAAAAAGATAATTTCAGATCTGAGGGTTAAAGGAAAGTGAAGAGAACTAGAATAGAAGATGAAACACTAAATTCGTACCATCAACCATTGTCTTTACATTAGATGTGTTAGTTGAGAACTCTAATGTACAACTCCTTTTCTCAACAACAGAATTTGGGCTGAGAAATGCAAAGCTAGGCATTGAAGGAACAGGAGAAGAGAATTCCAAACCAGGAGAAGCACCAGAGCTCTGAAATGAAAACCCACCCGAAGGTGCACAAGGTGTTGATGGTTCCACCAAAAAAGAAGAAAATGATGATCTGCATGTGAAAGTAGGTGATTGAGCATCACAAATCGGAGATTCAGCACCAAAGCTGATGTCCTGACTCCTTGTCATTAAGGACGCTGAGAATGAGCTGTCACCAACATCCGATTCTCCACAACTTAGGATGTCATGTTCGTTTAGTTGTTCAGAATTTGTTAGATTGCTCTCCATCCAGCAATGATCTAGAAAGGAAAAGCTCAAATGAGGATTCAAAATATAATAATTTTTTTTTTTTTTGGGTTCTTGCTTTTATATTTGGTCTAGTCTGTGCTCTCTGCTTTGTTAGGCCTGTAGGTGGGTTGAAAAAAGGGCTGCTCAATATAAGACTAGATCACTGGTCACTCACCTTCTGATTGATTAATGAATGAAAAAAAAAAAGCATAACAGTCTTGGAGCCTTTAAAGCAAGTAAAACAGAGTTACCCAAAAAAAAAAAAAAAAAATTAGCAAATGCAGAGTGATAAACAATTGCATGTGCATGATAACAACTCAAAAATTAGACTATTTAAGAGTGGCTTTGAAGGCCATTAAAAACAAGCAGCATGCAACAAAAAGAATGCTGCCAAGGGCAGAAAAATATATGGAGACATCATGAGAAGAAAACAGTTGCATACAATTGAAGAACTACTATGTTGCATAGGATTATGGAGTATCTCCTTATTGGTATTAGTAGTTTCAAGCATTAAGACATCAACTCATTGCTGGAGTCTGGACAACATGCCATAAATGAACCGAACTAAAGGATTGCTCAGTGCATAGGGGAACTCAGCAGAACAGGCATATTATTAATGCTCCAAGTTATTAATGTTCAATAATAGTCTTTACACAATACACGTCGAATTTTATGATAATAAACAACTTAATATCATTTGAACAGTCATTATTCTGCTAGCCTAATATGCTCAAGAATTAAATAAAATAGATATGCGTTCCCACAGGTTCTGTGCAGAGTTTCAAACTTACCCAAAACTTGCTGAGCAGTGAGCCTTCGAGAAGGTTCTGTGCAGAGCATTCCCTTGATTAAGTCCTTAGCTGATTTAGAAATGTGATCCCAATGTTCAGAAGGGAACCTCAGGTCAGCAGCCTTAACAGCTTCAAATATCCGCGACTTGGTCTTCCCCCAAAAAGGAGGCATCCCACTCAGTAGAATGTAAAGTATCACACCTGCACTCCAAACATCAGCAGCCTGGTTATATGAACCTGCAAGTACCTCTGGAGCTATATAGAATGGACTCCCTACTAACCCATGCAAACTTTGTCCTGCTTAAACAAAGCCCAATTCGAAGCAAATGAATAACTTGCAAGTTTAGTGAAGTGGTGAAATTGCAAAAGAGTAATACTCTTCAAATGAAGCAAAGAAAACAAGTACCAGGCTTGATGTAGGTTGCAAGCCCAAAATCTGCCAATTTAATTGGCGATGAAGAGGCTCTAGTAGCTAACAGAATGTTCTCAGGCTTCAAATCTCTATGAACAACCCCATTTTCATGACAATATAAAACCACTTGCATGAGGTGCCTAAAGAGAACCCTGGCTTCAGATTCAGAAAATCGCCCATGCTTCTCTAGCCGGTGAAACAGTTCACCTCCAGCACAAAGCTCCATCACCAGATGAACAAATTCTTCCTCTTCATAAACTGCCTTGAGATCTACAACATTTGGGTGCCCTGATAACCTAGCCATTATCTCAATCTCAAGTTTGACACTTCGCAGATCATCTGAGGTAACCAATCTATCTTTAGCAATTGATTTGCAGGCCAAAACCTCCCCAGTCAGCTTGTCAGTAATCGCTCTAATAACACCAAACTGTCCCCAACCCAACTGCTCACCCAGAACATACCGATCTTTCAAATTTGCAGTCTGCTGTGTGTCCAGTATGGTTTCAGTTAGACTTGCTACTTTGTAACAACTGTAAGAAGTTGAAGGTTCAGAGCTGCTGTTGCTCTTAGCAACATCCATAACAATATTTTGCCCCTCAACACAAACAGTTATATCAGTAGGAATTTCCCTAATAATTCTCCGGCTGAAGTTTCTATATAAAAATGCTCAACCCAATTGTCAACCCTGATTTCTTGTTCACACTGCCATCCACCAAATACCAGCCACAGAGTCAAAACCCTTGAAGAAGCTCAGCTTGGTGGGAGTTTGAAGAAGACGCTAACCGTAGGCCACACGATACCAGGAATTTGGAATCCAAGCGAGAAAACGGTAGAACTCAAAAACAAAAAATTTGACCCCTTGGCCACGAACACATGTCTAGCTTTTTCTAAACAGCTGATCTGCAACAAAATGATAATGAGACTCACATCAACCATTGCATAAAGCCAAATTAGAGGGGGAAAATCTACATAGCACATTTTTTTCCTTAAAAAAAACCAATCAATCCAATTCTAAGCTGGATCACAAGTTTCAACCATTAAGATTCAAACTCCCCCACCCACCAAACTGGCTTTATATTTCACAATAAGTACAGGAATCAGATTCTAGCACCCCCAATTACAAATTTAACGGAAATTTAAAAAATTAATGAATGATACAGCCAGCCAGCCCGAATCCTCAACATTAATTAACTATAACAAACTCAAAAACGACAAAAGCACCGAAACCCAGCCAGAACACGCCGAAACGAAGGGGAAAAAACCAAAAAAGAGCAAAGACCCGTGAGAATTTAACGGAAACTAAACAAGCCCAGATCCAAGTGTAGCCAGAAAACATGACCAGTGAGACACAAAACTCGAGTATCAGAAAGAGAGGGACCTGGCTGACGGAAGAAGAAGAAGAAGAAGAATAACTCGAGGAGAAAGAAAGAGAGAGGAGAAGGAGTCCGTTGGAGCAGTGGTGGCTAAGCTTCCGTGGGCTCCTCCTAACCTCTTTCTTGTTTGAGACGAAGCTTTGGTCGAAACCCCTACTTGGTGGCTTCGTCGGCTTCTGTCTTTTGAAATTGAAGCGACCCTTCCTCCTCCTCGGACTCCAACACCGACTTCTAATTTAGTTTAATCCCTTCCCTTTCCAGATTATCAGATTCTAACTTCTTTTTTTCATTATATAATTTTTTGGGGCAATTATTAGATTCTTTTTTTTTTTTTTTTCGATTGCATAGACTCCTTATGCGCTGTCCCCATTATAGGCATACTCGCTTCCGTTGTATAAAATAATAGATTAATAATAATACTAGTTTGTACACATGCTGGATTTTCAAATTATTCCTATAAAAATGGAATAAAAAATTGGTTGCCACCGGATTTCACGTATACTAAAGAATATATCAAAAATAAAAAAAATTATAATTTCATTTATTTTAACAAAAATTTTTTATATTTATTATTTATATAATTAAATATATATTATACTAATATAAAAAATTATTTTTAAAATTTAAAATAAAATATTATTATTTTTTAATTCAAAATAAATAATAAACTAATAATTTTAAAATATATTTTTTAATAAATTATACTTTTTTAAAATATTTAACGATACCATTAATTATATTTTAGTTAAAATGAATAAAATTATAAATTTATCCATCTTTAAAAAATATATATATTTTTAAAATAAATGAGAATAGCATAATTTACTCTAAAATAATTTAAAAAATATTTATTTGTTCGTAATTTACTTTTTGATTACTTTTTTTCCCTAACTTTCTCTACTGTAAATCCTTTTTTTTTTAGTATTAGATTTAAACAAATTTTTTTATAATTTTACTACCAAATTCTTCAATAAAAATAAAAATATTTGAAAAAAAATTTAAAAAAACTAATTATAAAGGTAATAAATTATATAAATTATATATCTTATTTTTTATTAAAGAAATTAATGATAAAAATATAAAAATATACCTAAATTTTCTTTATGTCTTATATTTTAAATTTTTTATATAATATAGTTTAAAAGAATAAATATTATAAAATTATATTTTAAAGTGAAGAATACTTTATATTTTGTTACTTGTTTTATAAAAAGAAATTGAATTATTAATATTGATAAGGTATTTCATCTATTAAATATTGTTCAATGGAAATGGTTCTTGTGATCCATGTGCCGTGTATTAACAAAAAAAAGGAATAGATTTTCTTTGTTTAATGACTAAAATCATGGAGAGGGTTACATGTAAAATAAGAAAGTTAACTTTTTCAAGTGCTTTTATAAGAGTATTTTATTAAATTGATTTTTAATATCTTATTTTTTATAATTTTGAAAAGCTGAGATTCTAATAAATTCGTAAGTTGTATGCTATTGGCGTCAATTTAAAAATTAAAGGAAGGGTTTGATTTTTATTCCTTTTCTTCCTCTCTATTTCATGCTTTTTAGTTTTAGTGCTTCTTTTGCAATTAAAATAAAAATAAAATCTCTAGCCAAACTAAGCACTCGCATATTTATTGGCAAGGTTCCAATTTTCCTTTTGCTAGGTGTCACTGTCATCACTGTTGATGTTTAGCTTTTACTGGAAAAGATATTTAAATGCTTTAGAGTTATTTGAGCAGTCTATTCAAAATCAAAAGTCTCCAAAAGTAATTATTGAAGGATTAGATTTATTTATAATTTTTATATTTTTATTATTAATTTTTTAATTAAAATAAATAAATTATATAATTTATGTTATTATTAATTTTTATTAAAAAATCTAATAGTAAAAATTTAAAATCTGCACCTAAATTCTTTTTATTTTTAAAGTAGGGTATTGATCAAAAAATTTTCTTTAAGCAGGGTTTTTTATTTATAAATATATTCTTTATTTAAAAATTTTAATTAATTAGTATTAAATATTAAATGTGAATTTTTTTTAATATGTTATTAAATTCATAATCTTGAAATAATATATTATTATTTGTATAAAAAAAATAACGTTGGAGAGGAACGAAAATCGCAGTTTTGAAGTAAAATAATTCAGAAAGTAAAACTAAAATATTCATGGATGACTACATTTTTCTCCTTTCGAAATGCAAGATCATAAAAGTGGGTTACTTTCATAACTCAACTATACAGAGTAAGTATTTTCTTTTTTTATAATATTCTGTATAATATAAAAAAAAGTTGCTAATGATTAGT
The DNA here is from genome assembly GCA_031216115.1 of Senna siamea. Lineage (NCBI taxonomy): Eukaryota > Viridiplantae > Streptophyta > Magnoliopsida > Fabales > Fabaceae > Senna > Senna siamea. The sequence goes on along the minus strand of CM062354.1, from coordinate 29,261,228 downwards.
TATGGATTTTATACTGAAACTAGTATGTTTAGAATTATGTAATTTGCAACATATTTAGTTTCCAATTAGCGAGGTTACTTAATTTGTAGAGATATAAGGTCTCTTAGAAAGCTAATTTCAAAAGCAATTTATTGTTCAAATACAGAAAAACAAAAAATTAAACTTGTTTGAATGTATTGTCTTTAACCGAAAATTAAAAAGAAAATAATATATTTTTTGAAAATAAAAAATAAAAAATAATTAAAAAATACTCTGAATTCTAATTATTTAAAATTTAAAAAATAAAACAAGTATTTTTATTAATGATATGTAGATAAAAATAGTACTTACATAAATTGTTAAAATTAATTTAAAAAATGACATTCAAATAGAAAAATAAACAACTAGAAAGGTTAGAAGCTATTTGCAAAGAGGTGTTGATACTACAAATTTAACAAGAGAATTTTTTGAATAAGTGGTATTATTATATTATACTACTATGCTATGCACACTTGTTTGTGACGCATAATTTTAGGTGGTTCCAGCACATCAAAATTTATATATATTTGATTATTGATTCTTGTGTATTGAATGATGCAGCAACTATTATTTATCTAAAAAAATCTATTTACTAAAATTTCTAATGTGCATCATTATCATTGAATATACATATATATTCTTCTATCATTTCCACTAAAATTAATTCCTAAGATGCTCGACTTCGTGTTTTATTGCGGAAAAAATAACTCGGTAGGAAAAAGATTGGGAAAATTATGCTTTGATAATGACTGATTAAAAGGATGATCCAAGCGACAAAACGATTGCTCTACAGCCAAGAGCCGCAATTGACAGCTGTAGGACTCGCAACCTATCAAACTAGTGACGTGGCAAAAACTTGATTTTCTCCTTTTTTTCATAATTGTTTTTTTCAGTTTTACACAATGTATTATTCATTCGCTCAATTGTTTATAAAAATTATTTAATAAAGAATATTTACCATATGTATATTATATATTTTGTATACATCTGATAAATAATTTAAATAAAAAATATAAAGGTGTACTACTGAATAAAACATTCATCAATATGACTACAAAATTATTTTAAATTTTTAATCTTTGAAAGTGTTTTAAGTGTTTTGTCCTATAAATTGACTTTGTTTTAATATCATGTTATATAAAGTATAAACACATGCATCACATTGTGGAACAAAAGTTTGTCTAAGAGCAGTGTCAATCACATGACATGGTTGTCAATAGAGTTATCTGACAAGGAATTTAGCTAAGTGCATGAATGATGTATAAGAAGGAGTTAGGTTTTTACCAATAATTAGACTTGTGAAAGCATAATGTATAGGTTAAATGCATATTTTATGCAATGTGCCACAACAATAAAGGCTTAGTTAGCCATTGGGCATGCATATTATAAAATTTTAATTGATGCATTGAAAAAGAACCAACAAGGCATCAAGTTTATGTATATTTTATGCAGTGTGGCACAAAAGTAAAGACTTAGTTAGTTGTTGGGCATGTATGTTATAAAATTTTAATTGCTGCATTGTAAGAGTACCAATGGGCATCGAGTATATGTGAGGTGCGCCTTTTTCATCGATTAGGTTCTTTATTTGAGGTTGAAAAGTAATATAATCAAGCTAATCATAATATGTTACATATACGTGTTTGCTTGTCATTGTTCTAAGATTGATTGTAAACTACTTAACTTGTAACATGTAAATCACTTTTAAGTATTGTGTGAATATATGTTTACAAATTTTATGTTTTTGGTTAGTTGACTTTGGCATAAATTACTTTCTTAAAGTAATATTATTTGCTTTAAATTATTTATGTGTTTTAGGTTAGTTAACATTATAGCTATATGTGGACATGTAGTAAACCATGGGCCAAATAACCCATCGTTGTTGTATTTGCAGATCACACACTACTCCAAGTTTATATAGGCAAGATGTGTAAGTTGTTCATATTATCAATTAGATGTCATAAACTAATGTTCAACACTAATATGCTACTTTCTTCTATTTATTTATTAGGCTAGATTGCATTTCTTGAAAACGTTGTGCTCACAATTAAATGGGTAAGCTGCTTCTTACCATTGTTTTGTACCTCATTCAGGCTAACTTCTATAGGGTATCTCAAATTTGTTAATTTACATTATAGCCTTTACTAATATTTGCACTAATAGAGAGCTGGCATCTTAAGACTCATACTTTTCACAACATATAGGGTGAGTGTACCATCACCTTAGAGATGTGATGATAAAGTTAGGACTACCACAAACAAGAAATCCAATATCAAGTGTCATTACATATAATAGTGTAAAAGTATTGTATATAAGGGTAGGTTTGAAAATAGCTAGAGTTAATTCTATTTGTTATTTCTGTTAAGTAGTTATTTTTGGTAATTAACTATGTGTAGCATGTAATCCTACTTGTATATATTCAAAAGTTTAACAATGAATAATTCTTGAATTTTATTTTCATTCTTTTTTTAGTTTTGTTTTATCCCATTTCACATGGTATCAGAGCGGGTGTAAGATCTGAGAGCTTGAAAGGCAATTTCTTAAGAAAGCTATGAAAAGGTGTTCAACAAAATGGGCTGACGAGAGATATGATTGTACATAATGAAGAGGGACAATGGACACTCCATAGTTCCAATCAACTTAGTATGATTTTGGTGACTTCACCATTAACAGGAAGCAATTTTTTTACTTGGAGTAGAATGATGAGGATCTCACTGGAGATGAAAGACAAAATAGGTTTCATTGACGAAAGTGTTCAAGAACCTACCAATCTAGTTAAGTTTAAAAGATAGAAGAAAGTAGATTCCATGATCAAATCATACATTCTAAACTCGATATGAAAGGAGATGCTGGAATCATTCATCTATTGCAGAACTTCGAAGATCTTGTGGGATGAATTGGAAGATAGATTTGGAATTAATAGTGGGCCACAATTATATCAATTACAAAGAGAGATCATGACTATAGATCAAGGTTCAGAATCAGTGACCCTATACTTTAACAAGCTACACAAGTTTTGGGATGAGCTTAACAAGCTTATACCTATGCCAAAGTATAGCTACACATGCTGTACGTGTCAAATTAATAAAAGAATCAATGAAATTGAGTCATCAAACAGGATGTTACAATTTCTTATGGCACTTAGTTAATCTTTAACAATGTAAAAGGACAGATAATGAATCTAGATCCTCTACCTAATGTGAACAAAGCTTACTCGACGGTTTTAAGAGTTGAAAGGCAAAGAGAAGTAAATTTGTTATATGGATGGACATAAAAAATAGGTACTTAATAGAAATAACGATATAGTTGAAACGAAGAATAAACATCTTCTTCAAATTACAAGGGCATTGACGTTTCAATCCAAATTACCTGAGAAGTTTTGGGTGCAACACACATTCTAAATAAGTTGTCATTTGCAACCCTTGATTGGAAAACACTATTCAAATTTCTGCATAACAAGCCATCTAATTATAGTAGACTCAAAAATTTTGGATGTTTATGTTTTGTGACAAGCGTAACTTCTCACAAAGACAAATTTGATACAAGGGCATTCAAGAGTATTTTTCTACGAAATGTGCCAAGACAAAAGGCCTACAAGACATATGACTTGGAAAATAATAGAGTTCAAGTGTCCAGAGATGTGATATTTTATGAAGCAATCTTCTCATATAATGATTTTTCTAAAACTTTCATCATTGCTACCATACCAATTCCATCTCAAACTCAGGACAATGAAATTCAAAGGCATACAGACCATACCATAAATGAATTACCACTTACTTCCAACTAGTCAAAAGACAATTTTTCTCCTAAAAATGCCATGGTTTCAAGTTTTACTCCTTATACCAAAATAAGCACTAAAAGCAAGAGATCATCAGCTTGGCTATAGGATTATGTTCATTTTAGTTATACAGGAAAGCTACTTCATTTAAGACCTCTATCAGAATATCAGGTTTTTTTAGCTAACATTCAGGCCATCTAAGAGCCTAACAGTTACAGAGATATCGTTAAAAGCTTAAAATGGGTTAAAGCTATGGAAAAGGAGTTGAATACTCTAGAAATTAATCAAACATAGGAGATAACAAAGCTACCAAAAGGAAAGAAGGCTATTGGGTGCAGATGGGTATACAAGGTAAAATATAACACAGATGGCACAATTAAAAGACATAAGGTTAGATTGGTAGCTAAAGTGTACAATTAAACTCAAGGTATTGATTATTTTGATAGTTTCACTCCTGTTGCCAAGCTAGTCACTATCAGGATTATATTTGCATTGGCCTTAACGAAAGGTTGGTTCATATACTAACTAAACATTAATATTGCTTTTTTTTTCATGATTTTCTCAAAGAAGAGGTCTACATGAAACCACTAGAGGGTTATGCTAAAGGAAAAAATGGAGAGGTCTATAAATTGAGGAGGTCTTTATACGATTTAAAGCAAGCCTCTAGGGAATGAAATAATGAATTCACTCAATTCATTATGTTTTTAAGTAGTTAGCTCATGCCCATTATTTATTTTTAAAAATTGTCAGAAGTGAATTCATGGCTTTACTTGTGTATGTTGATGATGTCTTAATTACAACAGAATGTGAAGAAGATATTTTAAAAGTCAAATAATCCCTTTATGAGATTTTCAGTATCAAAGACCTAGGAAACGTCAAGTACTTCTTGGGTATTGAAGTTGCACGTTTACTTAAAGAAATTTTTATGTCACAAAAGAAATACACTACTGATGTTATATTAGATGTTGGCCTCTTGGATGCTAAAGAACTAAACTCCAATGCCTAAAGGTCACAAATTTCCTGATGATTCACCCTTACTCACAAAAACATAGACATACAAAAGGCTAATTGGAAGACTGTTATATTTGAACATGACTAGACCAGACATAAGTCATACTATACAGTAGCTAAGTAAGTATGTTGAAGCACATTTGAATATAGCTATATACCTACTTCATTATCTTAAAGGAATCATTTTTATGGGTATGAGGTATAAAAGAAATTCCACAATCTCCTTAAATGCCTAGTGCGATAGTGATTGGGCAGCTTTCCCTTTCATACAAAGATCTATTACATGATTTTATATATTTTTAGCAGAGTCTTTGATTTCTTATAAAACAAAGAAACAAACAACAGTCTTCAAGTCATCTTGTGAAGTTGAATATAGGAGTATGGCGATTATAGTGTCTGAGCTTCTATAGATAGCATATATCCTCAATGATTTCAAAATCCAACCACTTATGCCTATTCCTCTTTGGTGTGACAACTAATCAACCCTCTACATCATAGTAAATCATGTCTTCCATGAGTGCACAAAGCATATCGAGATTGATTGCCATATAGTGCATAATAAGTATAGAAAAGGATTTATTCTTTCTCAGTATATCCCAACTTGTTCATAGTTAGCTGATGTTCTTACTAAATCACTAGCTTATCCATCTTTTTCTTCACTTGTTAGCAAGTTAGTATTGGTTGATCGTCCATCTCTAACTTGAGGAAGGGGTGTAAAATTATTATACATAAAGGTAGGTTTGTAAATAGCTAGAGTTAGTTCTATTTGTTATTTCTATTAAGTAGTTGTTTCTGTTAATTAACTATGTGTAGCACATAATCCTACTTGTATATATTCATAATTTTATTAATGAATAATACATAAAGGTTATTCTCATTCCTTTGTTTTAGTTTTGTTTTATCCTATTTCACAATTGGATAAAGATGTGTCAACTCCTACTAAGTGTTGTTCCACCAGTAGATAAACAAGATAGTTAGAGGTTAAGTCTCTCTTAGTTAGTAGAGACTTTGGCAGAGCTTTTAGATAATGCATACAATGTACATGTCCAGTAATTTGATCAAGTTTACATATTGAGGTTGATTGGGAGGTATTTGATGCCTGATAAATCATCTAAGAATGTATTATATGTATCTATCATTACTTTTTGACTTTGAGGAAGTTGGCTTATTTGGTTAAGGATCAATAGTACTTGCCTTTCTTTACTTTGTACTATGTATATGTAGCACTTATCATTGAAAGGAGATAAAAGGTTGCTTATGTTGCTACACTTATGAGCATGAAATCAATTTCCAATGTTACTCCTCCAAGACCCTTGGTGCCTAATTTGGTTGTACATATTTATCTAATTTTACCAATGTTGAGTTGTAAGTATGATATTTATTTATTTATATCCTTTATGCCTTTAGTGATGTAGATCCCTCATATTCTTCGTAAGTGCCACCATTTATAGCAAACCTTCTTACTACAACCTAATTAATCATGCCATTTGAAATTCTCAAGTCTAATTGTCGTTCCCTGGCACCATTATAACTACCAAGTGTATTTGGATCATTCACTTCGCTATTTACTAATCCATTAGTATTTAATTGGAATATGGTAATCATTTCTTTTAAGGTTAGGGTATGTTATAGGAATTAAATCAAAAGTTTCTCACACAAAATAAACTCTTTTATCATTTAAAATTGAAACTAAATCAATCGACTCTTAAAGAAAGAGACTCAACACTTTATAACAAAGAAGAATAAGATCATCATCAATAACAACTAGTGTGCCAACAATCACGATTAAAAATTATAATAAGGACACGTGGTGGTATGTGAAGCCAATATGTATAAGATTTTTTGTTATTTATATATTTATAAATATAAAAAATTTTATTAATATAATTTTATCATTGTATTTTACTTTTACAATCTAGTATTTTGGCCACTTTTGATTTCTTTCCATATATATGAGAATATTTTTAGATAAAAACTTTTAAAAAGTGTTGGACTGTATGAAAATTTATCTGATAAAAATAGAAAATATATAAAAGACCTTTGCCATTTCTAATGGAAGTCTATTAAAATTAGAAAAAAAAAAAGTATAAGAGCTTTGCCATATGGAAAAGTTTAATTAAAATATTTGAAAAAAAACCTAATTTATAGTATCTCTTAGAAAAAGCAATTAATACCAAAGAAGAGGAGTGAATTAGTTCTTTACAAAAATTTCAATTATTATCAAAATTCTTTTTCAAAATACTTTCTATTAAGGTTTTTTTTATGAGTATAAAACAATACAACAATTATTTCTATCAAAAGATAAGCTTTGGAGTATGAAAAATATAAATTTTATTTTTAAAAACATAGCACTCCAATTGATGCTAAAAGTTAATTTCAAATAGATAAGAACAATTTACAATTTCTTAAACACTTATATGACTTAATATAGATTGAAGAAGATTTATCAACTATAATATATTCAATATTTTATGTAAAATTTCAAGTTAAAAACAAAGCACCAATCAACAATTTGAAATAAAAAGAATATAGAAAAAGAGAGAAGCAAACTCTAAGATCTATCTTGGTTTGGCTCTAAACCAAGCTTATGTCCAATTCCCAAGCCTCAATGTGAGGTTTTTTCACTAATTCCACAAGGTAAGCAGAGCATTTGTGAACTACTACAACTTTCAACTCAATTTAGAATTGTTTTTCACTCTAAAACAAAGCACTTTTCTCTTCCTAAAGAAAATCACTCAAAGTGCTTCCTTAGTCTTGATTTCTTTCCAAAGGATACACTATCCTTGTCTTACAAAGCTTGAAAAGGAAAAGAGTCTTTCAAATAAACTCTCTTAGAGAGTAGATGTACAAATGAAGCTTTAAGAACTCAAAGATATAAATTATGCAAGTTTTGACTCAATGATATTTTTTTCTCTCTCAAAGATAATAAAACAAGTTGAAGATCACATTATAGTGATTGATTTTATCACAAAATATGTTTTCAAGGTTATATCTTAAAGGATTTATGAAAAAATAGCCATTACATATACAAAAAAGTCTTTATACACTTTTAAAAACATATTTTCTAATGTTACCAATCGATTTCTATAGTATATCAGTCGACTATTGGCTTAATGTCTTGAAAAATATGACAGTTGAAAAAAATTTTAGCCTACCAGTCAAATAATAACTCTTAGGTTAGTAAATAGTCGACTTTTGCAGCCTAGTAATTAATTGCTCTCTAGCATCCACTTTAAATGGTCATAACTTATTTTATTTTAAATCTATTTTAAGTAAATGACATCATTGTAAAGATATTTGAGTCTAGTTTTTAATGAAATAAGTTTCATACCAAAGCTTATTTTCATTTGGGTGATATGATTAAAAGAGTTACTAAAGATCAAAATTTGACACTGTTCCATAACTTTTACTTTAAATGATCATAAATTTTTTATTTTAAATTTATTTTAAGCAAACGATGTATCGTTGCAAAGCTCTTTAAGTTTAGTTTGTAATGAAATGAGTTTCATACAAAAAACTAATTTCCTTTTGGAATATATAATTAAAAGAGTGACCAAAGGTGAAAATTAGACACTAATCCCTAGCCTCCACTTTAAATAATCATAACTATTTTATTTTAAGCAAATGACATATTGTTACAAAAATTTTTGAATCTAGTTTATAATGAAACAAGTTTCACCCAAAAAAAATTCATTTTTGTTTTGGTGATATGATTAAAAGAGTGACCAAGTGTTAAAATTTGATTTTAACAAAAATCTATATCTTATTATCTTTTGTGTCCAAACAAATATTTCGATAATTAAAATATCTTGGGCCAATAAATACTAATCTGAATTATTATTTTTCACATAAAAACTTTTAGCTTATAATAAATATACCTAATTGTATAATAAATATACTTAATTGAGTCTATTGATTATCTTGATACAACCAAAGCTTTTAAATATTTAAAATTTCAAAATTTTCAATTCTTTAAACATCTTTCTTTTTTTGTCATTCTTTTAGTGAAACAAGATATTAATTTTCTATTATCATATTTCAATGCTCACTCTTATTGGATAATTGTACATAAAAGTTGTTAAACTTACAAATTGAATACTTAATCCAATTCATAGTTAATAATATACATGATTTAATAACATTTAGTTTAATATAAAAAAATTTGTCGTGCAAATAAGGTTTTTATAATTATATATACAATTTATATTATATAAATAGCATTTAAAAAAACCTATTGGACATACTACAAGAAAATATATTTCATAGTAAAAAATAAAGCCTAATTCAAGTGAAGGTAATGCTTATTAAAAATTATAATCATGCATAACTTATAAAATACATGATAATTATATTTGTTAAATATTTGTTACTCATTTGTTAATATTAAAAGTTATAATATAAAACTTTAGGCATAAAGAAAATAAAATATTAACTACTTTATTTGAGAAACTTATTAATTTAATATATAAGTAAAAGTGCAAATAATAAGCGGATTTGACAAGCGTACATGTTAATACCATGAATAAAAATTTTGTCATGGATCTGAGATTCTTACTTTTGCTTTTAAAAATATATAAAAAGCTGAATTTATTTTATTGTTTAAAATTGGCCTATTCGCAAGGTCAGCTCAATTACTAATAAGCTTAGGCATAATAGTAATGTTTTTAAAATGACTAATTTATGGTAATTGAATCAATATTAATATTATACTATAGCTAAATAAAATAATTAATCAAAGTAAATATAATAAATATATTATATATTTTATTATAAATAAAATAAATATACTATATATCTTAAATTATTTTAAAAAATTAACATATTATTCAACAAAATTTAAAAAATTGTGAAAAATGTGTAACATTTATCTTAAAAATTATTTAAAAAACCTAACACTTATTAAACATTTTCCCCTCTCTTTCTCTTTAATTTGTACCCTTCCTCTCTTTTTTCACCATACAATTTTTTCAAAAAATATTTTTAAAACCTAACATTTATTATAGATACCCAACAACTTTTATCTTATACCTTTTTATTCATATTTCTTTTTTTTTTTTTCCTTCCTCTTTCTTCCTCTTCATTCATGTCACTTTTTTTTTTTATTATCTTCCCATTAATACTTTTTTTATTCTTCTTTTTTCATTTGTGCAATAACTATTTTTTTATAAGTATATTTTTATTTTTATCTCTCTTCTTTCTTTTCTTTTTTTAAGAATGATCGAAATATTTATACACTATGAATACCTATAAAATTTATTTTTCAAATTGAGGTCTGAGTATTTATAAATATATACTTAATTTATTATATTAAAAAATATATATGTAAATTATGCTATTTATTTTAATTTCATCAATAAAATAAAATAATTTTAATAAAAATATATAAATTATTATATTTAATAATTTTATAAAAATAAATTTGTTAAGATTTTATATTAATTATATATTTAAAATTTACATAATATAATTGATATAACTTACATATTTTTTATAAATTTATATTTAGATAAATCATAATTTAAAAAAATAATCATTTAAAATATTTTATTCTTGTAAATAAGTCCAATCTGAGTAGTCGAAGATTTTATGAATTCGACAATAAAATTAACAACTCAAGTTTGGACTAAGTATAAAAATTATATTACCCCTCTCATACCATAATTATGATCATCTTTACTTTTTTTCTTATATTTTTCTTTTAAGCATTTTTCTCACTTTTTCTTTTCTTTTATTGTTTTTGCCCTCTCTCTTCGCCTTCTTCTTCCTCTTTCCTTTCACAAAATTATTCATTTGCGCAACAACTGCAATTTTGTTTTCCTCATAAGTATTATTTCATTTGTTATCTTTCCTCTTTTTTTTCACTTTTATTTTTAAGTGTTTTTTTCTTTTTTTCTCTCTCTCTTTTTTTTTTTCTATCACAAAGCTATGGAATAAAATTTTTTTTTAATAGATCAGTTTTCTTTGATTTCTATTATTTTTTACTTTTTTTCAAAAATACTTAGGTATAAGAATTGACAAATTGATGTTATAATAGATTCACTAATTTTTTGATTTAATAAATTAGTTTGATTCAATTTTTACAATAATGCATAATAATATTAGAATAGTCTTAGACAATTTTAGCCAAAGCCAAATTAATTAAGAAAAAAACTTACGTCTAATTTTATTTCTTTATTATAAATTTTTTAATATAAAATTAATATAGTTATAATTTATACAAATTATTTTTTTATAATTAGTTTTTAATAAATTTTTTTTACATATTTAATTTTAAAATAAAAAATTTAATAGTAAAAATATAAAATATTACATATAAATCTAATTTATAAAAAATTATGTGAAGTTATTATTTTATTGACATTAAAGATTAACTCAATTATAACGTAGATAATATTTTCTTGAATATCGTGGTTTGACAAAATTCTAAATATTTCACTTACTGATCATCATTAGGGTACTTTTGTAATTCCACCTCCTACCGCTCGATAATTCTACGCATGTGCGATGCTTTCTTTTCTAACGATAGCTCCATTCTTTCTTCGTTAGCTGCAAAATACAGAGGCGATTCCGGGTAGTACTTATAATTAGGGTTTCTACTTCGAGTTCCTCAAACCCTGATTCCTCCAAGGTGAAGCACAGTCAGGGTTTTTGACAAGTTTTGCACTTAATGATCGCACTATATTTTCATCCTACCAGATATTTTCAAACAATCTCAACTGTTCGCGCATGGTTGATTTGGGATTCGACCTTGCGGAGTCTACGATCCACCCTTTCATCCCTTTTTCTTTGAATCATAGTAAGATTCAGATCCTTCCAGGTTTCTTCTTCTGATTCAGATAGAGAGCGATCGGTATCATTATACTATGGATTTAGATGGCGGCAATAAGCGCGTGTTCCAGCGTCTTGGCGGGACACCGACGGATACCAGGCACCAGAAAGTATGTTATCATTGGCAGGCAGGCAAGTGCAATAGGCATCCGTGCCCCTTTCTGCATAGTGAATTGCCTCCTTCAAACGCCAACGGAATGTCTTCGAAGCGGTCCCATGGGTCTGCTGATGGTTCTGGTTTCTCGGGACCACGGAGGAGTGCGAATTTTAGTGGCGCTTCGACGTGGGGGCGGGTTCATGGTGGCGGAGGAGCAGTAGCTGGTAATAAAATAGTTAGGAAGAATGATAAAGTTTGTAATTATTGGGTTCAAGGGAATTGTAATTATGGAGACAGGTGTAGGAACCTTCATTCTTGGAATTTAGGTGACGGTTTTTCGTTACTGACACAGCTTGAAGGGCATCAGAAGGTAAATAAGTTCAGTAACATTCCGTGATTACAATTCATGATATTTCTTATTGTTGGGGTGTTTTGGGCAAGTGGGAGTTGACGAGTTAATTGTCTTCTTTGAGCAGGTTATTAGTGGAATCGCCTTCCCATCTGGTTCTGATAAGCTATATACTGGAAGTAAGGATGAAACCGTACGAGTCTGGGACTGCCAGTCTGGAAAGGTTGTTATTGCGTTCTTTCCCTGTTTTTCTTCATAAGTTGTATTTACATTCAATTTTTAGTAGCCCGACAACTCTATTTGGATGGTTATGCTTCATGGTTACGTATCTGTAGAAAAAAGGACATAATTTTTAATTTGAAGTTAGACTTTTGTTTAGTTAGCAATTAATAAAGAACTTTTTCCTCACCAAAATGCTATATGTGAAACTAAAATTATATTAATATATTTGCAACTTTTTCATTGAGATGCATGTTCAAATCATTTTAAGATACATTTAGTAGTATAACTAATTTGATTTGTTTCATATCAAATGAGCTACAACTTTTTGTCTTGGCTTTTGGGGAACCTAGTTTTCTAGGGTGTTTGATGAGTTATAAATTCTGTTAAATTGCTGTTGGAAATATTGTCTTGAGGCCTTTTTTATGTGCTTTATTTGTTGGTCAATGTGCTGAAGTTGGCCATTCATTTGAGAGCCAAAACTTATCTTTCTCTTTTCTAATGAAGTTGTTTCATTGAAAAGGCCAGCTTTTGTTGCTCATAGCTTTCCTTTAATTTGGCATAACATCCCAATACTTTTGCTCAATCTTCATCTCTTATTGGACTGGTCGCCAGTAGACTTCTTGACTTCATGATCTTTCTGGTGATTGGTGGACATTGTATTCTTTTATTTTATTTTATTTTTTGTCTTCCCTATTTGTAGTTAAAAGAAGCAAGATTGATGTTGTTATTGATGTCTCTCATCAATGTTCCTAATTCTATGCAGTGTATGGCTGTGGTCAATCTTGGTGGTGAAGTAGGTTGCATGATCAGTGAAGGTCCTTGGGTTTTTGTTGGCATAACTAATTTTGTCAAGGTTAGCATGAGTGCCCAGCACCATTATTATTCTGGAAATTTAAAGTTAAGTACACACTAAGGGTTTGTTTGGTTTGTGAAGACATTTCCAATTTTCATTCTCTGTTTCTATTTCTTTTTTTTTGGCTGATTCTCTATTTCTATTTCTTGAAATCAATTTTCGTTAGTTTAAAAATACATTTGTTATGTGAAGTTAAAAATTTGTTCATATATATATTTTTTTGTGAATTTGACTTAAAATGTCTTTTTTTAAAAAAAAAAATTTTGGAGTAAAAAAAAAAAATTTTGGAGTTTGACTATTATTATATAATAATATTTTTATGGTTGAAGGGTTTACTTTCTTATAAAATTACACACATTGACATTCATGATGTAAAAATGCTGAAAATGTCTTTTAGACATTGTTTCTGTCATATTTTCTATTTTCAATGAAAATGAAAGCAGGACATAGAGAAACCAAACACACCTAATTTTGTGAAAATTTTCTTTTGCTAAGAATGATGTTCATTGTGTCACTCATAGCAACATGATTGATATCCCTCTTGGTTGATGGCATTTTGTTTTGCAGGCCTGGAACACTCAAAATTCATTAGAGCTTAGTCTGAGTGGTCCGGTTGGACAAGTTTATGCACTGGCTGTGGGTAATGATATGCTCTTAGCTGGTACTCAGGTAATCTCTTTTTTCCTTGCATTAGCTATGTTGTATGTTTCATAGAGAATCATGCTTTATTTCCTGATGGAGTAATCCCACTTTACTATGAATTTTACAATTTTTGGTGTTGGGGCATATTGGATCAAATGAAGAAGTGCATTTTGGGCTCTATATGCATTGAACTTTATAGAAAGGTATCTTGTAATTTGAAGAGACTAATTGTTCACAATTTACTTTGGGATGAGAATTTTGATATGGTTATTGACGAATAAGAAATGGTGGGACAGAGAAATGCAGACCTTAGATCAAAGGTAGGGTAGCTTCACTAGCAAATAAGGGAGAACCAGTTAATATGATTTGCATATGTAAAAGTTATGGAGACCAGCGTTCTGATGCATGTTTACATGGGAGATTTTGTTTTGATAAAAGAAGAAATTATACTAGAAAGAAGAATGATACAAATGAGGAGCCTGTTAGGAGAAGATCAGGGATCAAAACAAAATAACAAAAGTAGAAGTGAAAAAGAAAGTTAAACATACAGCAAAGTTGCCCAACCCCTGTATATCTAATAAACAGGTCGAGAGTCCAACATCAGAAAGAAGCTCCCAATAAAATCTTTGCCCGTAGGACATACAGAGTCAAATAAACATCAAACATTCTGCTTCAACCAAATATTCTGGTACACTGTATAAACTGTACGTTACCACAAGGTTCTACCCTCCTTTGTTTAGACAAAACTTTTGAGTTTCTGCACTATTCATGCACATAATACAAATGTTAGGAGACAAAGTGAATCTGCATTATGTTATTTGTGTTAATTTTATTGAGTAACACTGTGCCAATAAAAGATTTTCCCGAGAGAATTCAACTAGTTGAGTTTAAGGGGATGAGCTGGTATGACATTATTAAAAGTAGGAATGTGACATGTTTAAAGTATTAAAGGTGTTACTTTAGATGATATAGAAATGGTGAAACATGATAGACTTAATAGTATCGCAAACATTATTTTTAGATCTTCATTATCCTGCTCTAATTATTATTATTACTATTATTATCATTATTATTTATTTATTTACTAAATTTTATAACTTACACTGGGTGTTACCAATGATGTTTTGATGCTGTCATTTATACATGTCCTTGTTTCAAATTCACATTATGTTGTCAAATCTTCCTAGAACATATCAAAATTTACTGTTCTTAAGATTAAAATTAAATAATAGTATGATTTCAAATCTTCCCAGAAGTATGGGGATTACTATTTGTGCATAGCAATTGGCCAGGTCGTCTGTTAATAGAAATTTGAATCTCAATCTGATGAAGCCTTCCTTCTGTATGAAATTGTTCTATATCTCTTGCCTCTATCTGGCTTTTGAATGCCAGTCTAGTTTTTAATCTCAGATGAAGTACTATTGCAGGACGGTTCTATATTGGTGTGGAAGTTTAATGTAGTTGCCAACTGTTTTGAGCCAGCCGCATCCCTTAAAGGACATTCCCTTGCAGTTGTTTCCCTAGTTGTTGGAGCTAATAGGCTCTACTCTGGTTCCATGGATAATACAATAAGAGTAAGTTCATATAGGTATCTTAGGCAGTCTGTTGTAACTTTTTTACTGGGATTTGTTGTAGACTCTTCCAAAGCAATATAATAGTGGCATTTTGTGTGTTCATGGGATTCATGTTGTTTCTTCCAACTGATTGCTGTCTTTCAGGTCTGGAATCTTGAAACTTTGCAGTGTTTGCAGACACTAACAGGGCACACGTCCGTTGTGATGTCTGTTCTTTGTTGGGACCAGTTTCTCTTATCTTGTTCATTGGATAAAACAGTAAAGGTTGGCTTCACATTAGTTGCTGATATTTTTTGTATTATACAATGTTTAAGATTTTATTAATTCAATTTCTGCTGGCTTGATTTCTTTTGGTCTGTCAAGGTGTGGGTTGCTACGGAAAGTGGAAACCTGGAAGTGACATATACACACAATGAAGAACATGTATGTATGATACTTCCTGTTCAATTTGAAATGTCTTGGATAAATTAGAATCTTAAGGAGTCAAATCTCATCCATTGCATCAAATATGATCATTTTGTGCAAACTCATCATCACAAAATATAAGAACCTACTCAAGATTCTGATAATGAGAATAACAGGTTTTCACTTGTAAACCATGAAGGACTTGACCAAAATGACTTATATGTATGATGGCTTCTTATTGTGCTGCCAAAAGCATTTACCTTTTTTCATCTTGTGTATATTATCTTAACATTTCTTGTGTTGGTTTAAATATCATTTACTTTTACAATATGCATAAATTGTAGCTAGAGGAATCTGTTATTGTGGATGAGGATTTTTTGATGATGATGATGTTATGATCTGTCTTTAGGGCATACTTACCCTTTGTGGGATGCATGATTTACAAGGCAAGCCAATTCTGCTGTGCTCTTGCAATGATAATACTGTGCGCCTCTATGATTTGCCGTCGTAAGTATATATCTTCCATTTTTTATGCTTTGCTATAACCCAACTGTGAACCTCTTCCCTTGCCTATGCATAGCGACACCCAACCACCAATCCTGTTGACATGTTTGCTGACACATGGTGGGAACGAGTAAAGTCAGACCGGGTTTTAATTATTCTAGGCTCTGCCTGTCTCAAAATATATGGGTTTTAGTTTTGATCTTCAGCAAGTTCTCAATACTGTCTCAGACACAGCATTGGGCTAACGAGCTACTTGAACAGAACTCAAACATGGCCAATAATTATTCATGAGCTGAATTGAATTAGATGGTTGACCTATGTCAACTATTTTGGCTCTTTTGTGTAGTATTAGTCAAAAGTGAGATTTAAATTATTAGTGACCATTTTCCATTATAAGAAATAAGATTTGAATGTAGCATATATATATTAGAGAATCTTGGTTGAGTTATGACTTTAAAAATTTGAATTGAAGCATATAATCTTATTGTGTATTGATAAATTTAGTTTTCACAAAAAGAAAAAAATTACTAGTTTAGTTTATAATTGAGTCTAAAATTCCAAGGTTGAAAATATTGTTGTTATTAGTTTAGAAATTTTTGAATCTAAGATGAAGTACTAAGCTAGTCATGATTTTGATCATTTTTGTTTTAGTTGTAAATATCAATCTATTTGATAGTGTTACATACGTCAAAATAACTTAAAATTTTCAGTATATTGAACGTATGTGTCTGAAGCGGGCCTTGTGGTTTGTAATTTGGTTTACTAGCTGAATTTATGAGGTTGAATTGTTGATTCTCTCCCTTGTATATATAATGGAACTATTCTTAACTTACCATGTTGTTTGCTCAGATTTGCAGAGAGAGGCAAGATTTTCAGTAAACAAGAGATCCGAGCAATCCAAATAGGCCCTGGTTCCATATTTTTCACTGGTGATGGAACAGGGGAAGTAAGAGTGTGGAATTGGTTGACGGAGCCAACTACAACTAGCAAGTAGCATCAAATAAATGCCACTTTCTAAGCTCTATTGTATACCATGTAGTAGTAGTTACTTTTTGGTTTCCTTTTTAATTTTTTGGCTTCAAAAAGAGAATTCAGAACTGAGGATGGGAAAAGAGAGGAAGGGTTATTTGTAATTTGAGTTTGAGGAGTGCATCAACACTGAGTTTTGGTTTATGTATCAATTAAGATTAAATCTCTTTTTGGACGATCGCAAGGGTGCCTCTCCAATATTCACCTGGTATTAAGCCAATACCTATAGCCCATCATGAGTTAGTAACTGCTTGTGAAATCATATTATTTAGCATTAAAAAGGAATTTTAGAAACTCAATGCAAAGAATGCATGTAGAATAACAGCCAAATGTTGAAATGAAGTAACCATAACCTGTTTGGTTAACATGTTTTCTTAATAATATTAAAGTACAAGGATGGGTTATGTCATGGTTCATTGGTCTAACTTTATTAGACCTGAAACCATGGTTGTGATTCTCTTACTAGTAAAAAATTGTATGTACTTGTGAAAGCAGGACTATCACCATCTCATCCTACAGTATTTAACACCCAATTGCTATCTGCATCTCAAGATTGTATTGATTGCATGTCCATATACCAAAGCAATTACGTCATGGAAAAGAAAATCAGAGTACAGATATTAGTTTGAGTGTCTGAACCTGCTAGCTTTGTCCTTACATACGTAAGCAGAGGTACGTTTGCTCGCTTATATGCATGGTGGATTTTTAAGAAAATTTCATTGAGGTTTCGTGGCAATGGCATGGTGGCACATTTACATGGTGATGTCACGACGTTTGCTATGTTAAAGCCGACGCTATATATATTTTTAGGAGTGTTTGGCTTTATTAATATTGTTATATTCGTGGATTGTTGTGTATATATATATTTTTTGTGTATGACTTCAAACTTTTATTTTTCATGAATAAAGCCGATGTTATATAAATATGATCTAATGGCGGCTGCCACACATTAAAAATATGATCTATTTAAATAAATACTAAGTAAATTTATACACGCTATTTTTTGTAATTTGATAACTAAAAATAATTTTTGAAAATATTAACTAAACACAAATTATTTTTTAAATATTAATAAAAATACTTGTTAAATAATTTGATCAAGTACAAACTATTTCTCTTTAACAAATCGCATTACTATTTTCTAAAACTCTATTTAATTAAAAAATAAATTAAACATAAATCTGCAAAATGAACAAACAGAAATCTTCTCGGTAGAACAATGGCATTCGAAAAACAGGACTTTACCATTTGCTCATATTTTGTGGAGAAGCCAACTCATCCCCGGCCAACACTCAACGTCATACTCATCGATACGTCTTTCTTCTGTTCTATTCATTCTGCAACAGAACTTTTTTCCTCCCTTTTTTGTTTTTCAATGAAAGTAATTAAAAGGAAATAAATTACACGTGCTTCTTTTTTATTTTAAAAGATAAGAATAATTTATACTATCATTCATTTTAATTAAAATATTTTCATATTTATCATTTGTATAAATAAATATATAGTTAACCAATATAAAAAAAATTATTTTTTAAAATTTAAACTAAAATAACTATCATTTTTAATTCAAAATAAATAATAATAAAATAATTTTTAAAATATAATTTTAATAAATTATAATTTAAAAATTTAATAATATTATTAAAAATATTTTAATTAAAACAAATAAAATTATAAATTTTTTTAATTTTTTAGAAAAGGATCAGGGTGTAAATTTTTAAAATAAAAGAGAAAAGAATATAATTTATGTTAAAAAGCTTAATCTTTATTTACATTTTGGTCACCACATAGAGATGACATGGACGATTGCCATCTAAAAGCAGTAATTTAACCACAAAACTCAAATCCATTTTGTGAAATTTTGGTATTAAAATTATATGCAGAGTGGGGTACGTAGAAGATTGACAAGAAGGGCAAGAAAAAGAAATAATTTATTAGAAATGGTGGAAACCAGATTGGATTCCATTTGTCTTAAAACGAAATAAATTGTGAAAAATCTGTTGATTTTGGTAACTAAGATTAAATTTGTGGCTTTCAAAATTTAAATTTGAAATGCGTGGATACATTAGATGAAGATGAAGAGAAAAGGCAAAATGAATATTAAATGATAGAGGAAGGTTATTTTAGTAATTTTATATACTTGAAGATTTTAAATTTAAACAAGTTTATTGTTATACATCTAATAAATTAAAAGATTTATTATTATTTTTTTGTTAGATTAGAAGAATATTGTAGTTAGGAGAAAATTTAATATAATAAGTACAATTTTAATTTTAATAAAATACAATTAGTTAATAAGAATTCTTTAAAATTATGCTTAATGTATAAATGTATAATAGATAATGTAGAGCTTTTAATTGATTTTGGTCCAATAAAAAACTTATTCATCCATTTCTATTCGTCTTAACTTTCATGAATGCAATCCATATATTATTACAACGAAGATTCATAAAAGATTGGTTGTTAAAAGAAAAAAAAGAAGAAGAAAGAAAGAAAGAAAGAAAAATGAAAAGGATTTGCGGTCACTACCAAATGGCACAAAAAGTGTGGCTTCAGAACTTCAATGTTCAATGATTCATATAAATATATAATCAATAAATTATTGAAGTCACCTAATTGTGATTTATGGGCACCAATTGATCACTAACGCTTCCTAATTAATTTCCATCAATTTTTGACATTATATATGTAAGCAACAAATATTAAGTTGTTAAATTGATAGGAGTAATTAGTGAGGAGCGGGTATTATAATTTTTATTTTTTAATTTAAATATACATACATACATACATATATAAATATATATATATATAATATTTTTAAAATAAGTTGTCACATAGTTAGAGCTGTTTAATTGAATTTTTTAAAAAATGAATAATTTTTTAAATTAAAACTTATTTATGTTAAACTATAAAGAAAAGTTATAATTAATTATATTATCCAAACCTCAAATATATGGTCAACATAAAATTTCAACAAATCCTGTATTTTTCAAACTTGGTAATATTGCAATTAGGTTATTATATATATTTAATTTTATTTTGATCGGTATTACCTTTAGGCTACACAAAAAATCACGTAGATGTTATCCTTAGAGTTTTATAATAATAATAATAATAATAATAATAATAATAATAATAATAATAATAATAATAATAAGGTTAAGACTGATTTTTTGTCCTTTAATTTACTGTGAAATTTTAATTTTCTATTTTTTTTCAATTTTACCCTTTATATATAACTTCGTTAATTAATTGATGTAATATTTTAAATCAAATATATATTATCTGTGTATATATTAATGATGAATTCATATATAAAAGTAATGTAAAATTATTATTTTAAGAACATAATTGAATTGATAAAAGAGTTTAAATAAATCTAAACTATTAATCGTTAAGTTTATATGTCATATAAACTTTTATTATCCTTTAGTTAAAATTGATTAATTTTACATTGACATATATATACACACTTCTTTCTTAATTTAATTTGGCTTAAAGTTTGAATTAATTTTTTTTAATCTTTAGTTACTGAAAAAAATCATCAATAAGCTAAGACCTTGAAGCCATCTTAAGTTGGTGTTCTAATCATGATTGATAATATATATATATATATATATATATATATATATATATATATATATATATATATATATATAATCTCCTCTCGCACAAATTAATTAACTAATCTTTTATTTTAATTTTTTTTACAAATATCTAGAAATTGCTATAAGCGGTTATTCATATTTTTTTCACTATTCAGATTTATATACATCTAAAATAATTTGATATTCATACTAGAACTAAATCTAAAAAAAAAAATTATAATATATATGTATTTGAAATCACCTAATATACAAAAAAAAATAAATAATGGATAATAAATATTAGATATTTTTTAATTAAGAAATTTATCCAATATTCATATCGAATAATTTTTTTAAATATTATAAATTTTTATAGAAAAATATTTTACAATTAAAAAAACCTTCACATCATTGTCACAAAATAAATTAAATATAAGTTCAACAACACATTAGTTAAAAGCATAAGATATTTTATTTTATAATATATATTATTTAAGTATTAAATATCAGGTACTTTATTTATACTAATAAAATAATTATACTTTATTAATATCACATTTTTTTGGAACAATACTATCAAATACTTAAAATACCTAAATTCATCATTTTCATTTTTATAAGTATCTTTTATTAAAGATAATTTTATTCAAGATATTATTATGTACTAAATGTAATTATTTCTTATAATCAAAACTCGAATATATTGTGGCCTGTCACATATATAAAAAACAATAATCTTTTTTATTATACCAAACTCTCTATTAATAATTAAACCAAACCCTTTTAATACTAGACTTTAGCGTATTATTAGAGCAATATTGTTTGGCCTGAATTTTGACAATAGTTCAGATTAATTTAATTGTTATTTAGACAATTACATTAAGGAGCCTAATAAAACCCCATGCTTGGTGGTGCTTTATGGCTATTTAATTTGGTGGTGATCTCAATTTGTCAAAACTTTAATCAATAGCTTCGGCGGGTTAATTATGGTGCATTTGAATACAAAAGTAGTTTAATTACTTCGGAGAAATAATAAATCATACTTCTAAAGATATTTTAGCATAACAGCAGCACTTACTTCTTATCTTTTCAATTCTCCATCATCTTTTTAACACTAGTACTGTTTGGTTTCTATTTTCAAAAACGAACTTTTACTAATTAAAAATTTTGTTTGGTATCATAATTTTAAAGAATGTGTTTTCAAAATAATTTTTTAAATATTTATTTTCAAAATAAAAATGAAAACAATTTTTGTATGTTTCCAAAAATTTTGTTTTGAGAATTGTAGAAACCAGGTAGTAATTTCAAGTTATAGTTAAAAGAGTACAAAAAAAAATGCATTCTAGCCAAAACAATTTTCATCATTGTAAGTTAATTTAATTTACAAGTTTGAAGCAAATAGTAAATCAAACAGCGGATAAATAAAAGATGTGACATGTGCTACATCAAATAAAATTAAAGATATAAAATAATATTTAAATTGTGAGATATTCTCACATAATAAATTACTCTTTTAAGATAAGTATTCTACATAACTTAAATTATATTTTTTAATATTAACAAATTTTGTTTACAATTTTAATTATAATTGTATAGCATAAGTAATAATGTCGATATTACAGTATTCGTTCAAAACTAAAAACTTAAAATAAAATTAACATACAGGATCGTTAAGATTGTATATCATGATAAAATATTAATAACTTAAGTTTAAACTCATCTATTAATTGCAAAACTCTTATTAAATCTTTTATGTTTAATTCGATGAAAGGGTTCCTTAACTAGTCACATCTCATGTTAAAAACCCTCTAATTTAATTGCTGAAAAATTTATCATTTATTGGATCCTTTTGCATTCATTTGGTTTTCAATCCATATTAAAAATATATCTCTCACTCGTTTTCTTTTCTAATTTGATTTCTTGCCATGTTTAAAAGTTGTCATCATTTTCCTCTCTGTATATTATTGCTTGAAAAGTCACCAAACTATAAACTATAAATAATATTATTATATAATTATTTATTTTTTGTTTCGAATTTGCATATGATTTATAATTAATGTATGATCAAGAGACGATTTTTTGTGGGCATAATTTTGCACATTAAATTGAAATATTTGAATTGTCATATAAAAACAAATTTTCATTCATTGAAGTTTCCAATAATGTCACGTCCAACCTAACTAGACACTTTCTTTGTACTCTACCTTTATTATGGATCCAATGAATCAACAAAACCATCTATTTTTAATAAAGTAGATAAAATGACATTAAAATTCGGTGCCAAATTCTTATCCGTCGCCTTAAATATTGACTTGGTCCAATGGCCTTCAATTCATTCGTTTATTCCATGTTTCTCTCACCAGTAACACTATTAACCCCTGCGAGTTTTGGAATATTTAGTTGATCAGTTAGTTTGGATTTGGTCATATGCATATAGATTACTATAAACTAAAATTATTAGTGAGGATGTCAATAATATATTTAGTTTTATTAAAATATTATTTTAATTTTTTATAAATGATAATTTTTTTAATTTAATTTTTTTAATTTAATCTGTTATTAATTTGATCTTTTATTTTGATTATTTAAATAATTAGTGATTCTAATGACTTGAACGTTTGTTATAGATAAAAAATTAATTAAAAACTGCAAAAATAAATTTTTTCTGATTTTATTTCAGTTCCAAAAATAGTATTCCAAAAGTCATTAAAACATCATGTTTAGTGTGGTCGCAATATGTTGCATTTTGTTAAATTGGAATAAAATCAAAGAAAAAAATTATTTTTATAATTTTTAAATAATATCTAATTAGTATTAAATATTAAAGTTATTAAAGTTATTAATTATTTAGATGATATTTAAATAAATAAAAAATTAAATTGATAACAAATTTTAGTATAAGAATATGAATTAAAAAAAAATTTATAATAAATCAAATTAAAAAAATCATCATAAATTAAAATAATATTTCATTCTACTTCTCTGTCACTTGCCTACATTTTTTCTTTCTCTTTCTCTTTTTAACCCCACCAAAAATTAAATATTGTTCGCAATTTCCAATTGAATTGAGATTAGTATATTCCTAATCCACTTTTAATTGATTAATAATATAATGAATTTTAAATATGTAGATTTGTTTCATTATTTGAGATTCTTGTATTTGTTATATATACAGATTTTTACAGATAAATCACATCTCACCAGAAATTGAATTTTAAAATTTTTTATACATAAAATCATCAAAATTATCAAACTTAAAACTCTAACTTTTTTTAAAGGTGGATAAATCAAACTTAGAACCATCCATAATTAACTTATAATTATGTAACCTATTCTCAAGGAATTAAAAAAAATTTTATTGTAAAAGATTTAAATTTTAGAGAAATTTTTTATATAAAACTTAAAATTTTAATTTTTTTTAATATTTTAATATAATTTAATTTTATTTATGCATTATTATTCTGTTAAAATTTTAAATAAAAAATTTAAAGGAAAAGAATTTTTTTTTACAAATTATAAGTAAATTTTTATAATTAAAAAATTATTTAGTCATCACCTATCGTTCAAAATATTTTTACATCTTAACTTTTATTATATTAATACTTATTTGGAGATTCTATCATGGACCAGGGTAAACACACACAACAATGACTTGGACACCCACCGTGAATGTATCCGATGGTAGCTGAAGGTGCCACGTGTCAAACACCCACTTTACGTCAGTGTACACAATTCAATTCTTCCATTCCACACTGTACTTTGACGCAACCCGAAATTCAAGAATAATATATTAAACAAAAATTCATTAAATAAATTTATAAATGCGTAAAAGCTAAAGTTTTAATTTATTTAATATCAATTAATGAATCTACAAATGAAAATAAATAAAGTGATGTATAGTATTAAATTTGAGGTCGTCCCCTTCCACTCCATTAATGAAAATTTTCCAAAGTAGAAAAAAATTTGTTTCTTTGTTTGTTATGTGTTATGACCAATTGTGTCATAGCGTTCGTTCGTATCTGTGTATCAAACACTAAACGCCAAAGTTGATGTCGTTGAACCCAACTTCCCCCACACAAAGCCAACGTCCAAGCTACAAACTAAGTTACCTCTCATTCTCTTTCATCATTTCGTTAAACCCAACTTTCTTCTAAACGGAAACACCAACCATTCACCCATTACTTCATTTTATTAAAACTAGATTAATTATACTAACAATTTTATTTTTCAAAGAATATTTTTTTTCTTCTTTAACCCATAAAAAATTAGTATTATAATTTGGTCCTTAATTAAAGTTTTTTTTGGATCCCGGCCCCTCCCTTTTAGTCAATATTTAAAAATATATATAATTTAATCTCTATAAATTCTAAATCATATATATTTTAGTCCTTATAATTTAAGATGATAAAAATATAAATGTTTCCAGGGTGGAGAATTTATAGGAATTAAATTATACAATGATAATTTTTTAGAAATTAAATAACAGGAAGATAATCTTTCTAGGATTAAAAAAATTTTTTTTTTTCAAAAAAACTATACTAATCTTTCTTGAGATTTGACTAAATTATACTTATCACCCTTATAATTTAAAAAATTACACTTACTAATTCCCCTCAAATTTGTTTTTTTTTGTTATGTTAATATAATGAATATAATTTTTATGCATTGTAAAACTATAATTTTATTTTTAATAAAATAATAAATGTATGCATGCAATTAAATTGATACTAAATTTTAATATGAGATAGTTAAATAATCTTGTTATTTTAAAATCAATACATATCACATAAAATACTAATTTTATTGACAAAAAATGAATTAAAAATTTTTTGTAACCTTATTGTATTAAATTATAGAAATACTTAATATAATTTTTAAAATAAAAATTGATAAATATAATTTCACCAATTTTCATGGTGTAATTTAGTCAATTTTTTTAGGACCAAAAATATTAATACAATGGTAGACAAAACCCAAAGTCACCCTCTCTTTAATTTCTCTATCTCCAGCTAAAATATTCAATCCCTTATTTCATCCATATATATACATGAAGAGGCGATAGATAGTTAGGCCATAATATTCTATAACACTTGCAGAAATTGGGAGAGCTAGTACATCAAATATGGGTGAAGTGGGTTGTTCAGGCAAAACAAAAGGAAGAAAGGGATCATCACCATCATCGTCATCGAGAAGTATGGGGGATTCGGCTTCGTGGTACTGTGGAATATTGTTGTTGGGTCTGATATTACTGGGCTCTATAAAGGAGAGTTCTATGGCGGACGATGATCATCAGTATCATGATCATGAGGCTTATGAGTCTGAGAAGAGTGTTGGTTTTAGAGGAAATCAGCTAGTTGATCGGCCATGTGAGGAGATATACGTGGTGGGAGAAGGAGAGACTCTTCACACCATCAGCGACAAGTGTGGCGACCCGTTTATCGTGGAGCGGAATCCCCATATCCATGACCCGGATGATGTCTTCCCTGGACTCGTCATCAAGATCACACCCTCATCAAAATCTCGCAAATTACTCTTGAGGAGGTAGACTCTACGTACACATACATTCATTCATCAGTTACACCTATATATATATATACACACTCGTGCTATTAATTTTATTTTCTTTTAATTTCTCATCGATCAGTGATGTGTTTAATTTTCTCAGGAAACAGAGATAGAAAGAAAAAGGAAAAATAAATCTGTTGTACAAATTATTTGTTCTTGTTTTAGTTATTATCTGTATTTGGGCGATTAATTATAAGTTTGTTTGGATGGGTGTAATAGTATAGTAGCTAGGCAACGCAAGTCAAGGCTTCTTTGTTGTAATTGTACACTAGTTTTTTGTCGCCGTATGTATGATGGATAAAATAATGATTTTTTTTAAAATTTTTGTTGTTGTGATTTTGTAATGGCATTGGCCTTACGTAATTGTTAATTTGTGTTTGATTATTTAATTTCATATAAATATCTTTTTGTGTCTTAAAATTCAATATACGGAAAGCAAAAGAGAAGAGGCGGCTGGTTAAAGGAACTTGAGTTTGGACTTTGAATCAACAATCACATGAATAGCAAGGATTTCTTTGTTGAAGCTCATGTAATATAAAATTCCAACTTTTGAAATTTGATGAGACAGGAGTTGTCTTGCATAAAGTTTATTCAGTGTTTCACTGTTTCTTAGAGAAATTTTTTTTTATAAAAAAACTCAATTATAAAGCTGTTAAATTCTAAAAAAAAGTTAATTAATTGTCAAGAATATCTATATATATTCTGAACTTGTAGTGAATTTTTAATGTGTTAACTTATTTTTATTGAGTTATTCTACTACCGCAAAAATATTTTTTCGCTTGTAAAACATTCATTAATCATTATAGAGCAACGAGAAATTATTTATTTCAGAGAATTCAGTCTACGTCTATTTCTTTTATATCTAAAATTTTCCGCTATATATGCAACTACGGTCTCTAAGTCTAATTAGGTGTCCAATATTATATCTGTTTGATGAAGGGCGTTCTCATAGTAATAATGAATAATATATAAAATTAATTTAATTATGATTACTGTGTGACAAAGTGGGTTGTAAATTAGCCCAATACAAATGCTTCTATGGCCTATTCGATGACAAGCAAAGCTTCATGTCAAAAATCAATGAAGAAACAGAAATTGTTGAAAGAGGAAGGTCTCTATTAGTGGTATGGAAGTCAATTATTACAACATATTCATTAATATAAAATTGATGAGGTTGATTTGCAATTATACAAAATTATATATTCAAGATGGTAACATGTTCAATATATTTGAACAAACCGTTTGACGCCGGTATGTGTTGATTGAGAGTATTTTGAAGGTGCTGATGTGTTGAATGCACATACAATAACATTTGCGTGAAGCAATATACAACAAATTCGCTAGAATCACAACAAATATGCAACGCTTTCTCGACGCCACGACAGGTGCAATCACGGGACATTTCAAAATTAATAAATAAAGAGCAATTTTCATAAACATTTATAGAAGAGTCAAAAAATTATTTAATTATAGCGGATGCATCAGCTGAGTTTTTTTTTTTTTCATTTTTTCTTATTAAATTTTTGTTGATTCAATATGGAATTTTTAAATGAAAAAAATTTACGTGTATTTTTATATTTTTTCATTTAATTTTTTAATTAGAAATATGTATGATTTATTTAACTTATTATATTATAATTAATTTTTTTAAAAAATTTATATATTTTATTTTAATTGGAGAACCTAATAATAGATATATAGAAAATTACATATAACTCTAATCTTTTTTAAATTCACAGAGATGAAATTAGAAAATTCATTAAATTTATCTCCTCTAAGAAATTTATGAAATAATTGGTAGCATACTTGTAAAATGTTTTTTTTTAAATATTTGTAATAATGAATTTCGAAATGTATTTGGTTAAGTCGATATATTTATATATATACTTGTTGAGTTAGTTTTATTATATAAAAAAATATTAAATAAATTATTTAGTTCTTAAAATATTACTTTTTTTAATTTAATCATTTGAAAGATAATCTATTTTTTAGGAAAATTTTTATTAATTCATAATTTAGGTTTGTCAATTGGCATATTTTTCTTCAAAATGATGTGACTGTACTTCAAAATTTGTTTAAATGATGCCATTTTATTTAAATAATATCATCCAGATAAGTCATGAGTTAATAACTATATAAAATTTTATTTATTAATTTAAAAAACTTTCCTTGAGTTCAAATTTTGGGGTTGGAGATATTGGTGACTAGGGATCCGGTGGAGAACGAAACTGGGGATGTGAGAGTCTAGTCTGCAGTGATTGAACAGAATCTGGTGTGAAAGTATTATTGAGCAACACCTTAAAATATTCGAATTAATTTTTAATTCACCCACATCACCTTAATTGAACACATGACTAAATGTTTGTTGAATAAGTATTGCATGATTCTCAAATTCTACGTTTTTTTGAAAAAAAACTTACAGTATTTTGAAATTAAATTTGAAACTAATTTTTATTAAGTCTAAAATGTTAAGGTAAAATTCTCTCAAGGCCAGAGATAAAATTTTTTTAATTAAGGGGGGGGGGGTGGGGGGATAAAAAATAATAAAAATACAAATAAAAAATTTTAAAAATATAAATTTACAGAAGTAAAGAACAATTATATAAAAAAATTAGTTGAAAAAAAGTAATTACAAATGTAAAAATTTTAGAAAAATTAAGGTGTGACCATCAATTAAATAATCTAAACAGATTATGTTAGATAAAAAGTATAAATATCTTTATCAGAGATAAAAAAAAGACTTTAATCTTTAAGAGTTTGAGATTTTAGTTTTTCTTAATATGTTTTTAACTTTCACATAATGTAGAAAATAAAAAAAAAGAGAAAAAAAACAAAGTTACGATATAAAAAAAATAAATTGGAGGCATTAATTACTAAATTTTTTTTTACAACATTACTCTCTCTCTCTCTTCAAGTTTAAAATGGTAAGGTGTGGGAGTCAAAATCTTTTGAAGAAAAGGGGCATTAATTAAATATATATTATATAGTATATATAAAATAGTAGAATCTACCAAACTGCCACTGCTCTCAATAAATACACTTCTTAGTTTATTAAGGTAAAATGACTTTCAGCTCGATTAACTTGGTAAATTCTATCGTTTTATTGATTCTCAAAACTACACATATCGTCTCAACATAGTATCTTAAACTAATAGTTCGTATTATAGGATTAGCTTTTAAAAACGGTGTCTTATATGAAACAATTTTAAAGGAGTATCAGTTTAGAATGGCCACGTGAATATTCCTAAGTTTTAATTTTTTTTTTGGTTTTAAGAAAGAATCCTTAGTACCATATCATATTGTTGACTGAACTAATTCTACTTGATCTTACAACCACGTGAGAAAAGAATTATCCATTTAATGAAAAAAAAAAAAATCAACAAAAACTATTTTGCCTCTATATGAAGTGTATGTATATACATAAAGATGAGAACTAAAGATGTCATATTATAAGATGGAGTAATTTTTTTTTAATTTTTAATTTTATGTCTTCATATGGTAAATAATTTTACAACAAAATATATTGTTAAAAAATTCTAAATATACAAATATATTGTAATACATAAATTTAGGATTTAATTCAATTGATAACTTTTCAGTTATACTCTTGGGTTTAGCCTCAAAAATTGGATCGGCCCAATCAAAACCAGTATGAACCTGCTCAATTGGAAAAGGCCAAAAACTGGACAAGAATTGGGATTTGGTGAACGTATGACTCTTTGAGGGAGATTAAAATTTGTTTCTTTTAATGTTTGGGTATTTTCTTAGATTATATTTAATTTGAAATTAAAAAATAAATAAAACTTAATCTTAAAAAAATTAAAGACTAGAATTCAAAACAATCAAAAGTTAACATTTAAGGTGAAGGGAAATCAATCAAATTTCAATTCCTTTTTTGGGCCAAGATGGTACGAAGGAAAATGTTCCATGTTTTTTTTTTTTTTTATCAAAAAGTACTTATTTTAAGAAAAATAGGTGTTTATTAAAAGAAAATGTTCCTGAATGATAGTAGAAAGTAATTTTTTTAACTATGAAATAAAAGTTAAAATTTGTAACTTTTGCTTCTAGGGTTAAAAAAAAAATTGAAAATTAAATATTTTAAGACAAAAATACTCCTCATATTTTCTTATTTACCATAATACTTTTAACTTTTTTTAAAGAAAAAAAGCCATTCACAAAAACAAATTTATTATATATGAATTGTACTTCTGTTGAAGGTAGTTATATATTATTTTAAGACATTAAAATCAGCACGTTTTAACTGAATTGGCTAAATACAAAGTAATTATTTTTCACAAATTTTTTTTTCTAAAATCCCATTTGAAAAAAATTCACTAAAAAATAAGGATATTTTAGAAGTTTGGCCAAAGGGATTGATATGATTTGAGCTTGTGTTATTTTTATACATATAATTGGCTTGCATAATAAATTTTTATTATTCATTGAACTAATTAAATTGATGAACTTGTAAACCAATAGATTTTTTTGGTTCGATGAGAGTCTAATTTTTAAAATATTATATAAATTATTAGAAAACACTATATTTTATTTTCTATACGTAGAAGAAGGAATACTCTAGGGATAAGCTTTTGAAATTTCAAATTTTTTGAATTATATTTCTATTTATAAATAATAAAAATAATATAAAATTTTAAAGCATATTATTTAAACTTAAACAGGTCTATTCAAAAATTCAAAAAGTTCCTAATTTTGAATATTAGTATTATCACCAACTAACATAAAATATAAGTATTATATATGAATATGATTACATCTTATATCATAATATATATAAGATAATAGTGTTCCAAACTCGTCCTTATTCTCCTAAAAATATTAGTGATTAGTTGTGGCTAATGCAAATTAAATATTAATTTGACTCATCCAAATCTCGATATCATGATAGAAACCATATCTCTCTTAAAAAATCCTTCTAGTGATATATGTATTTTGATATATATAATTCCCCCTGGGTACGTTGTTCTAATTCAAAAATGATTAGGATTATATATACATTACTCATCCCTAAATAGTTAAAAAAGAATAGGAATTTAAGTTAAGAGTCAATTTAACAGAACCCCATATAAATATCAGTGAGTAGAGGTCTAAAAAACCATATGGAATTTAATTTGTGTGAGCAGGGAAGAAATTAAAGTGAAAAAGCCATGACGAAAGGGTACAACAGTAGAGTGATGATATTGGTGGCCATAATATCAATGTGTTACATAATAAGAGATTGCTATGGGTATGGAAGTAAAAGTGATGAGAATGTGAAAGAATACAGAAAGAAGCTGATGGAGTTTTATTTTAGGGATCCATTCGATCGTGATCAGAACGAGGACGAGGAAGTAACAGCCATGCATAATATGAACAAGAACTTCTTCGAGGCATATAGCTCTGTGAGTTACGATTACTACGTTGTGAAAGAAGGAGACACACTCTTATCCATTAAGAATAAGTTCGAAGATCCTTTGGTTTTGGAGAACAACCCACAAATTCGGGACTTTCATGGTCGTGTTTTCCCTGGAATGGTCATCAGAGTTCGATATAATCCAGATGTTCCTTATACTGATTTGATTTGATGTAGTTTAGTTCCTTCATGGGAATTAACAAGGTTTCTTCTTTTTTTTTTTTTTTGTGATGGTTAATTTGGCGATTTCCTTTTGTTATCTGGGATTTTTTTTTTTGTTAATTTGTTGAATCACTCAAAAATTAATGAAGTTAGAGGGAAAAAAAGGAGTTTTAAAGTGTGTTATTCTCGTTCTTCTTTTCGTGTTTATTTCTTTAGTTTCAATCCCTATTTCATCAATGTAATTACTATTTTCTGGCAAAAACTAGGAGTTCAACAATCTCACTCTCTTTAGAAAATCGGACTCGATCATTCACATTCTTTGAGTGGAATCTCCTGTTTACATTAGAAAGTAACTCAGGTTTTTTTTTTAAAAAAATAAATTCTATTTTGTTATAAGTATACAAGTTAATGATAGTTAAGATCAACCATATTGCCAAGGTGATATATTATTGGAGTTACCCTCCAACAAATATCATCACAATTTGAATCCTTGGAGAGATGTCACGCAAGATTATTTTTAGTGGAGAATCCTTGTGAGAAACAATATTAACATCTGTAATGGTATAATAAAATATTTTAATTTTTAATAAATATTTTAGGATTTCAAAAAAAATAGTATGTACTTACCTTTTAACTTCGATTTGTTTAATATAAATTATTAAATTATTTATTTTTATATTATATATAATTTATATAACATATAAACTTTGTTATTAAAAAAATTTATATACAGATACGTTATAATTATAAAATATGAATTATTTTAAATTTTTTTAAATAAATAAGTTTAAAATTGAAAATTAGAGGGTTTTAGATATAAAAATTAATTTTATCATATTAGAAAGTCTAAACCCACAAACCTGACATAAGTTTATGACCCATATTGATCAAGGAATGATATAATTGCTGACGTGTCATTCTTTCCAGATATCTAGCTTTTACATAATTTTTGAAAATGAGTAAAAAGTTATT
Organism: Senna siamea; assembly: GCA_031216115.1. Taxonomy (NCBI): domain Eukaryota; kingdom Viridiplantae; phylum Streptophyta; class Magnoliopsida; order Fabales; family Fabaceae; genus Senna; species Senna siamea. Next base: position 29,228,222 of record CM062354.1, on the reverse strand, counting down.
TTAGTCTTTTGAAAGATAATAATTTTTAATTTAATTTTTTATTGATCATTTTAATTAATTTAATCTCTCAAAAATAAAAATATTTTTAATGTTATCCTTTTATTTAAAATACATTCATATTTTAATATCTCATTTAATAAAATATTAACTAAAATTTTTTTATTAATGTAAAAATTATAAGTGATAGATAATTTATATCGTATAAAAAAATACATATACACAATTATTCAAATTAAGCCTAATTCTCAAATTTTCATTAGATACGCAATTAGTAAAAAAAATTCATACATATATGAAATTGAAAAATTTTGATTTATATCTTGATATTTTATTTTATGTAAATTAATGTGTGATATATGAGACAATCAAGTCATCAACTAAATTACAGTTCAATATTGAGTTAAGTAAGAAATTATGAATAAAATTTAAGTAAAAAAATAATATTAAAAGTATTTTTATCTTTGAGAGATTAAATAAATAAAAATAATTTATAGATGATCAAATTAAAAATTATTATATTTTTAAATGACTAAAATAGAGTTTTCTCCTTTCAAAACACACATGATTCAACAAGATGATAAAAATCAGGCTAAAACAATATTATTTGAGAGAAACATTTGAGCAAGTCCAAATCATGAGTTAAGAGTCTCACGGCTCTCATGTATTTCAATCTAAATAACTTGTTTTGTTATTTTACCTAACAAAGGATCGCTTTGAATGAAATACTAAATATGAAAACTTAATTTGTAAAGATCAAATTGCATTTCTTGAAATGTGGAGAAGTTTATTTATAAATTACTTAATATTGTACAAAATCGTATATACACTGTTTCGGTAAGCGCCAAAATATTTTAAGAATAGTTTGTAAGAGCATGAATTAAAAGGCATATTTGATCTCATTTTCATACTTCATGCACTTCAACAAGTTTCAAGAACACTAATCTTTGTATGGAGTGGGAAGCAGAAATGTTTGTTGTTGAACAAACAAATATTACTTGCGAAAGGGCAAAGAGAAGATAAACCACCAGTCATTGTTATTAACTTTTATATATATACACATACAATTAATGATACATCAGCCTGCAAATTAAAATTACTCTATCTGAAGATATATACGCTTCAATGGGTTTGGGGTCCAAACTTTTTATGTGGGCATTTCTTGTTGCAACTCTGTTCTTTCGTGGCTTATCATATTCTGGAAAAGGTAATGGCTTTGTGGGTTCTTCAATGTCATTTTAAACTTTTTTCTTTATTATTATTCTTAACTTGAAAGTCGGGATAGCATTTATTATAAAATAATTAATAGAAAGTGTTAGGTAATTTAATTATGTATAAAAAGATATTAAAAGTTTTTGTACGAAGAGTTGATCAAATAAAAAATAATTTAATAATTAAAAGTAAGAAAATATCAAAAAAAATAATAGAAAAATTTATTATAATGATTTCATTATTAATAACTTAATTATAAAAATAAATAAAAATAAAATACGTTAAAATTGATTAATTTATATAATCGACATATTTAATAATAAAAGACTTTGTTTATTGTTATTTTTAATTTAATTTATGCAGCTGCAGATTATAAATTTGTGATAGAAGCAACTTCTGCCCCATTGCTTCTATCTTATGATTACATAATCATTGGTGGAGGAACATGTGGGTGTCCCTTAGCAGCAACACTTTCGCAAGAGGCAAGAGTCCTAGTCCTTGAAAGGGGAGGCTCACCCTACAAGAACCCAGACAAAAGCAGCCTTAAAAACTTTGTTAACACCCTCTCTGACACAACACCATCATCATTCTCCCAGCAATTCATATCCAGCGATGGGGTCCTAAACACTAGGGCACGTGTCCTTGGTGGTGGCTCTGTCCTTAATGCTGGGTTCTACTCAAGGGCTGGCACAAGGTACATGAAGGAGGCAGGTTGGAATTTGACATTGGCTCATGAGTCATATAAGTGGGTTGAGAAGGTGGTGGCTTTTCAGCCCCAAGTGAAGCAGTGGCAATCAGCTGTGAGAAATGGGCTTTTAGAAATTGGGGTACTGCCCTACAATGGTTTCACTTTTGACCACTTGACTGGGACTAAGATTGGAGGGACAATTTTTGATAAAAAGGGTCATAGGCACACTGCAGCTGATTTGCTGGAACATGCTAATCCTAGAAGGATTTCTGTCTATCTTCATGCCACTGTGCAAAAGATTTTGTTTTCGTACATCAGAGGTAAGATTTATACTTGTTGAAATAAAATGAAGGTATGTTTATATAAAACTCCACCTTTGAAGAGGCTGAGTAATTTGTGTAAAATATTTTATTATTATTATTATTATATATAACAGATCAATTTAATGATAAAGATAAAGAGACTTGATATCTCAAAAAGTAAAATTCTTTTGAATGCCATCTTTAAAATAAGCTTTAAACTGAATTAACAAGAGTAAGTTTAGTTTAAAGTTATGACGTCCAAATAAGTGGCTTGCATTTAATTACTTTGGGTATCACCTTTATATATATAACCATGGTGTTTTTGACACAGAAAGGAGGAGGCCAGAAGCTTATGGAGTAATTTTCAAGGATGCATTGGGAATATCACACAGAGCAGTGTTAAGCAGGAGATTGAAAAGTGAGATAATAGTGTCAGCAGGTGCAATTGGAAGCCCACAGCTACTAATGCTGAGTGGGATTGGGCCTGTCGAGCATCTTGAGGCCCACAAAATCAGAGTGGTTTTGAATCAGCCATATGTGGGGCAAGGCATGGCAGATAATCCAATGAACATTCTGGTGGTTCCTTCCCCTGTTCCTATTGAAATGTCTCTCATCCAAACAGTGGGCATCACCAAATTTGGTAGCTACATTGAAGCTGCAAGTGGGTACAGATTTGGTCATTCTTTGGCTGAAAGGATTCATAAGATATTTGAGATGGTCTCAAATCAGGTAATAACTAACCCATTTGAGATGGCTTCAGAATTCAGATTACTCGTAGCAATATCAAATCCAAAATATGATTTTGTTTGCATCAGAAAGACTATGTATACACTTAAAATGAATATCAAACAAAAAGACTATATATACACTTAAAATGAAAATCAGTGAGTAATACAGTGAATTCACCTTTAATCTGAAATGTTTGTTCCCATTTGAAGAGTAGCCATTCATCCATGTTTCCCCCAAAGACCAAGGGCAGAAATATTGGACACACCCTCAGATCTTTAGGCAATCCAACTCTCAAAGGAGCAGTCATAGTTGAGAAAGTCATGGGCCCACTCTCGAAGGGCTATCTGGAGCTTTTAACCACTAATCCCAATCATAACCCATCAGTTACCTTTAACTACTTCAAGGAACCACAGGACCTAAGGGTGTGTGTTCAAGGCTTGGAAACCATCATCAAACTCATCAACTCCACAGCATTCTCGAGGTTCCGGTACCGGAACATGCCGATCCGGGCTCTGATGGAGCTAGTACTGCAACTGCCAGTGAATTTGAGGCCTAAACATGCTAGTGCTGCCATCTCTTTGAAGCAGTATTGCAAAGACACCGTGTTAACTATTTGGCATTACCATGGAGGATGCCTAGTTGGTAAGGTTGTGGATCATAATTATAAGGTTATTGGAGTTGATTCTTTGAGAGTCATTGATGGTTCAACCTTTCATCGATCACCTGGAACCAATCCTCAAGCTACTGTTATGATGCTTGGAAGGTAAGGAAATTAAACTTTGGTATCTGTATATATAGACATCGTGATTTGACATAATACTAGTGATTAAGAATAATGTATTTATTTATTACTTTTTTTAATTAATTTAATGCAGGTATATGGGAGAAAAGATTTTAAGAGACAGATTATCCCATCACGAGGAGTGAAGAGATGGACTTTTAATTTTTGCATTTTGAGGCTCTTTATTTTCTGATTAGTAGGTATACACTAATTATGGTGTGTCCTATTTTAAGGCTATAACAGCCCATTGCTTCCAAAATTTTTTGTTTATTATTTTAAATTCATAAAGACAGGAAATGTGTATTAATTATTTAATTACACCTGAAAAATAGAATCTGAATTGAAAAGTATAAGCTAGACTAAATCTAGCTTAAAAAACTCCCAGTCAAATGCAGAGGCATTTTTATTAAAAGGATAGAGACTCAGAATTGGACTTACAAAAACTGAAAAGCCAACATAATAAAAAGTAGAGAATAGGACATGACAAGGGCATATGCCCTATATAAACCTAGCCCCAGGCACCTTAATTAATTGGAAGAAGCATCCAACTTTCACTCACTTTTCCTCACCCCAGAAAGAATTTTCAGAGTTGAAGGATATTCACAGCATAACCCTCAAGCATATGCTTAATGATTATTGGTTTATTCCATAAGAAATGCTTACGACTTGAAGTATTTATATGTTATATAATCAATGCTCATTCAACATTGAGAAAGTGCAGAAGCAACCAGAGGATGATGTAGTGAATTATAAGCAAAGCAGCCATAGGGCTTCTCTTTCTTGGCAGGAAAATTATCACATATTACCATTTATTAATTGGATTCCATGGTGTTAATTTCTTGCCAAAGGAGAGTTGCCCTGTGACTGCTTTAGCTTAATATAACCATTCTTCTTCTACTATTCCATGACCAAAAATAGCTGGAGAAGCAATAAGCAAGGTAATACAAGCAATGGCATATACAAGTTTCTTTTTTCTAGTAATACAGAGAGAGTTTTATGGTGGCCACTAGCCAGGTTGGGTTTCGTCTGGTCTATTTCGAGTCCGGCTCGTAAATGGGAATTGTGAAATATTAGATATTTCTCTAATGAAACAATTTGATGATTGAATTACTTGAAATTTTTAAAATTCTTTGATTAGTTTTGTTTTCAAACACATTTGTTACTTGTGACATCTAGTTACTTTGAATCATAATACATATAAAATCAACACCTTCAAAGTAAAGAGCCAAAGCTATATTTATTAATGAGACAAATTAAGAACCTGCAATTTCATTCCAATAAATCAATAATGGAAGATAGCATATACCAGAATCTTTTCCAACATCTTGTTTCATTGTGATTGATGTTTACAGAGAAAGTGTGAGAGAGCTGGAAATTCTGGACAGATTAAAATTAATCATAAAGATAAAAGTGACAATTATGTTATAGAACATTAATACAGGAACATATTACATGCATATATGTCAGAACATTAAACTCATAGTTACAGAGAATTGAACAAAGAGTACTGAAGTTGATGAGGCTACTACAAGATTACTTTATATTGTTGAAGATAAATTTAATATACATCAGAAACTAGAAAGCTCAGAGTATATATAAATAAACCAATGTCCAATTGTTTTGCAGAAAATGTCATGGACTACAAATTGATGGATATATATATGTGTGTGTGCGAAGGAACTAAGGGATCCAATAATTTGAGTTATGCATTGATCAGAGAAATGCTTTATATTGATTTTTGTCTCTGATAACCTAATAGATAGCTAGAAATATAAAAATGTAATGATCATAAAACTATAATATATTTATAGAAATGGATAATTGTATATCATCTCTTGAATCACAGAAGTAAGTATACCTGTAGAGAGTGTATACATTAATTTATGCAAAACTGAAGTCTCTGTCACTGACGATAATCATATACATATAAAGTACATGGGTGGGAGAGTATTCTAACCTTTTATCCTAACAAACTAAGTAAAATGTAAATAAAACCTCAATAGAGCAATCAAAACTTCATGTAGAGTGTAAATTATTTCTGGGTCTTAGTTACCTAATACTCATCGTTAATAATTCATTTTATAAGACTGAAGAAATTAATTTTTTACAATGTGATAAATTATAATTTAAATTTTTATTAATAGAAATATTTATATTATAATACTTTGAATAAAATTATTTTTAATAAAAGATATTTGTAAAAAACAAAAATACACATATCATATGTTATTCGTAAAATTTACTTATTTGATTTGAGTATGATGAGTATGATTACTATATATATATATATGACTGGTTAGTGATACATACATAAGGATAAACTTGTTAAGTTTTCAAATGATAAATTCGTTAAATTTTTAAATGATAAACTTGTTAAAATTTTGTGTTCACTCTGTATTTAGAGTTTAGATTATATAATAGTTATGAGATTTTTTTATGTAGTTATATATGAATAAATTTTACATAGAGAAAATATGAAAAAAAAGTATTCATTTTGAAAATTTTTTCGATAAATAGGTTTGAGTCCAAAAACTTACATATTCAATGGGAATACAAATTGATTTTTTTCTCCAATATGAAAATGAGAAGGATAATATCTTACCATGATAATTCTTATAACTATTACATAATATCAGTCTATTAATAGACGAAAGCAGACATTATTACGCGTCTTTAAAAAAAATTAATGCTAGTATCATGCATATATGGAGAAAAAAAAAGAATAAAGAATTAAAGAGGTAGTTTATATACTTTTAAATTGCATAAAACCTGAATTTTTGTTTTTGGGTACAAAATTGATAGTAAAAAGAAACACTTTTAATATTATCGAACAAGATGTCAGTAACATGTTAGAGAGACTAACAGAAACTTAATCTAAATGATTATTGCATAGGCTTAAATTACTAGTAATTCTACCCCATCTCAACTATTCAACTAGCTTGTGAGTGTCAAAAATTTGTTTTGAAGAGAGATATCCATCAAATAAGATTTTAGATGTCTTCAAGAGGAACAAACCCTTGCCTATAGGTAAAGTGAAAGTTTTTCTTTAGATTTTTCACCATTTGTGCCAAAATGTATAGTTCTCATCGGCTTTTTTTCTACCAAAATGTAAAATAAATAATTTCTTCTCTCTTCCCCATTTTAAAAGAATGACAAACTAATAAACACATATTTAAATGAGTAAGTGACTAAATTATATTTTGTACTCTTTTTATTTTATTTATATTTTTAAAAATAATCTTATTTAAAGTATTATTAGCATTAGATGTGAATACTTTTTTTAATGAAAATTTGAATCTTAATTAGAATTTGACTTAATTTTGGTTCATTTTGTACTTACCCTAAAATTACAAATTACACTTTTATTTGGATATATACTAGAAAAAAAGTACACAATTAATTAACCTAACGTTTAAGAAACAAGTAAGATTCCATTAATAAAGCGATGAGGTGTGTGAATTGGAATCCTTTAAATATATTTTAAGAAAATTGACCGATCCACTATAAGAGGGAAAGGGGAAAATACAATATACATACCAATAATGGTGGTCTACAGTAGTCTACATATATATACTATTTGGAATATTGGTCACTCCTATTTAAAATTTTCTTTATGTTCAAACCCATCACTCTCTTAGAGAAATTTTTTTTTTTTTAATTTTCTTGAAAATAACATCTCTTCCTAGTGATGTTGTTTCCATCGGTTTGAAATTTGGCAGACGCGCTCGTAACATCTCTTCATATCCAATGGTATGATTTTGGATTAAAAACTCGTTTGATCAATCATATATCCCTATCAAGTTCGGTTATATTTATGTATTAAATATTTCTTTTTTTTTTAAATGGATATTTTTTGAGAAAGCTTGTTGGTGAATTATGTGTAATTTAGAGGTTGTTAGATGGTATTTTTAAGTGCTTAAATGCTTAATATGTATTAACCTTTTGTAAATTGTAAAAAAGTTTATATTGAACTTATTTTGTATACATTTATATTGATATAATCTAATTGAACATTGTCCATTAAAATTTTTTGCAAAAAAATTAACATTGGTCAACCAAATGACCACCCCATCCATTTTCCCCCCAACACATACTAATTAATGCTGGACTCTACAAAAATTTTCATCTTGTTTAAAAATCGATACCATTATTTTTTTAAAAAAAATTAACGATCCTAATTTAATCCAATGAGTTAATTATACATAATATGTCTCTCTCCAAAATTTATTTAAAATGAGAACCACGATATTCCAGTAGTGTGAGGACAAGGTGTTCATATATGTAATATTGGAGCATCTCCTATTCTTGCTTCATTTCCTTCCTCAAAAATATAATTAAGGAAGAAGATGCTTGGGAAAATCTTTCTAGACGACGATATCTTCATCACAACTTTATGGGAATAAAAAAGAAACTTTGTAAAGAGAATCATGTAAATGCAACCCATGATATATAATTATCTCTCCTTTAAACAGATAAAATCTTCCCCAAAAAAAAAGTAAAGAGGTGGATGAGTATATGAGTATATCCAAAAGCATAAGCCTCAAGAAGATGCCATAGATATGGCTTCAGTGTTAGCCCTTGGTGCCTATAAATTAAACCACTTGGCAAATTAAACCACACGCATGCAGTAGTATATGTGGGGAGAACAAGCCACTCAGAGTAACTGCTATTTATAGTATATATGCGTTATTGCTGAATAAGCAATTCACTTATAGGGCGTCTCTCTTTTGGCAAGTTATATATATTTATAAACACACACACACACGTGCACACACACACATATATATATATGTATATATGTATATATGTATGTATGTATGTGTATGGTGTATAACTTGCCAAAGGAGAACTGCCCTGTGAGTGTTTTAGCTTACACGTCTCCTTGCTAGCTAGCTTCTGCATGCAACCCTGGAAAAAGGTAATTAGAGCTTCAAGATATTTTAATTATATATGTTTTAAATAAGCATTGTTATTAAGGGATTAAGTTTAGCAAAAAAGACTAATCTCTCACAATATGATAAATTAATATTTAATTTTTTATTAAAATAAGTGATCACATTTAATGTAAAAAAAAATTGTTATTATTTTGATTGTCTAACTTTTGAGAATGGTATAAAAATGTTTGAAGTTTAATATTTTGTTTAAAATTATTATTATTGGAGATAAATCTTCTCTTCTTGAATTTTATATATATTCAGAGTGTTCTACTGAGGAATTCAAATCAAATTATATATTAAGGTATAATATATCTCCTCTTCTCAATTTGATCGAGTTAATTTTTGTTGAATTTCCATAGTTAGGAAATAAAACTCTACATGACTAAAATATATATGTTGATTATTCTGGAAACAGGTTGAAGATTGTTCATCTTTGAGCTATATCTTTCATCCAACAAGAATGGAATTGAATCATTCATGGAAGATTTGGAGAAACTCTCTCAGGAAACTTGGCAACAAAATACAAAGCTTTTGGATTGAAACATTTTTTGTTAGTCTCAGCTTGTATAGGTTCATTAACCAATATTGTTGTTAATTAGGGCTTTATCCTATTAAAGTTATAACTTTTTATTGTTAATTTTTACTCTATTATGAGTGAAGTTGATACATAATGTGATAAGTTATACTCGACGAAGAAAAATGATCCTATGATCATTATTATAAATTAAAGATATTTTTTTTTCTATCCCTTAAATTTAGTATCATTTCTAATTTTCACTAGAACCTGAAACATTGTTTTAGGGGAATAGAGTATTTATTATATTAACCAATTATCTATTAGTTAATTATTTACGAAATTAACTGACCTATTAAATATATAACTGTAAAATTTAAATGACACAATAAGCACTCATGTTTATCGCTAAATTAATAAAGAAAAATTTTGAAACATGTGGCCAAACTATTTTAATATCTCACCTAATTTCATAACCGCAGCCTTGAAAATGACATTATTGTTTTCATCTCTTTGTTTTTTTTCTTCAATGAAATCACAAATGAAGATGTATCATGTTGCCACCACACAAGAACTATCCATTTCGATGAATATGTTCATCTTTATATTTGTATCTTATAGCCATGTGATTGACATATAATTTTATTAATAATTTAGATGTTGTTAGTAATTATAAAGATATTAAAAATTTTTGTAAACACACACACACACAGATATATATATATATATATATATATATATATATATATATATATATATATATATGACTACATTAACACTAAAATTGAAAAATAAAAATAAAAATAATCCAAATTTTAAGAGATTTAAAAGTACTTTTATCTTACATAAATTTTGAATTTCAACTTTAATTTTTATCATGAATTTAAAAAAATGAAGAGGTGAAAATTTGGAATAAAAAAAATAGAGGAGCAGACTTAGATACATTATTTTATATCATTACTATCACATTTTATAATAATCATGACATATAGATAGAAATTTTAATAAAACTTAATCAGTGATGTTGAATTAAAACAAAATCACTTATCATTTTTTTCCATAATTTAATAACAAAAATATAAATGCTGTAACTAAATATATCTTTTTGCTAAAATTAGGTGAATGAAAATGAATTACGTAGCTAAACATTTTTTCTTTATAATAAAGGAGCCAAAATGCCAATAAAATAGGATAAAAAGGCTTAACATTTACACTAAACATGGCTTATTATTTAATTAGAGACCCTTGAAACATCAAAAATAATAAGAAGCACGAAACTCCTTAATCTCGTGATGTTGATTAAGAACTATAACAATTCTTGCTTATAAGATTAAAATTTTGATAATATGACTGATTTTAAAAATGAATAAATTATGTTAGTAATATATAAATAATATTACGGAGTGTTCAGTTTAAAAAAGTAAAAAATGAACTCGCAAGGCATAATTCATGAATGAAATGTGGGTTTTATTTTCCTACAAGAAGGAAATAAAAGGATAGAAATGGGTTGGGAACACTTTTAAGTCAAGGAAGGAAGATAATTCCTTTTTCCATTACCAATAACAAAGAAATTAAGAAAAAAAAATTTCGTAGAAGTAAAAACATACCAATTTAAGGCTTCTTAGCCAAGCTTCTAAGGATGTAGAAGCTGCTTAATTATTTTTCTCAAAGTATGTATTTTAAGAAAAAAAATATATGTTTGACAAAAAAATTGTTTTTGAATAGAAGTAGAAGTAATTTTTCAATTGCGTACAAATTTCTTATATATGAATTATGTTTCTTCTTTTTAAGGTAATTATATATATTATTTTGAGACATATAAATTAAAGTATAGAGTATTTATTATATATTTATATTTTTTAAAAATATGTACTATGATTTTATTCTTTATATTTCAAATGTCATTTTTTTAATTTAACAGTCAAAAACATTTTTCATATATACAAATTGATCAAACATAAATTATTTTTTAAATATTGATCAAAATATTTTTTTTAATTATATAATTATTTCTCTCTCACAACACTTTTTTTAAAATTCTATTTAAAAAGAAGTCACTAAAAAATAAATAAATTTTAAAAATTTAGTCAAACAAGCTCGTTTTGTTAAGATATATTTAAACAAAAAATAATAGAGAATAAAAGAAGAGAATGAAATATTTATTTTGGATATTTATTTTTATTTAAATTTTAAAATAAATATTTTCTTTCTTTTTTCTTTAGAAAAAAATTGAACCGTTTTTCAATTTGTGCATGTCATCCTTGTACAAGAACTATACTAATCTTCTCTTATCGTTCCAATTTTATGGAATGTTCTTTCTTTTTATTTTATCATTCATTTTTCTCCATATAGAGATACTTTAATTGAAGAAAAATGACAAAGCATTTATAAAAGATAATTATAGTGGAGCATATATATAAATTCTGTGGATTCTTGTGTGGGCTGCTTTCCTGCACATCTCACCAAATGGCAAGATTGAAAAAAGGAATTGCAGACAAAATTATTCCCAAAGTAATTTGAGAGAATACTATTTCCTGATCTCCTGCACAAGATCCATAGCATAACTCTCAAGCATATGCTATTACTCACTGCTTTGTGTATACTTCATTCTTCATACCATTTCCTCGTCCTCACTCGTCACTTTCCTATATATAAAGTTCACATAATCCTCATCTTACATACATGAGAAGTTGAGAGAGCAATAATCTTAACATGTCTTAATTCGCATGGATATCAAGCATGTCTAATAATAGTTTAGATGTGTAAACAGAACTATAATGGAATAAGACTATTTTAATTTTCGAAAATTTTTTTTCTATCTCTCTTGCTAAAGTCAATGGCAAGCGTGTATAATGATAATCAGGTCCAGCTACAATGATTGGGCCTAGTTGATAGTCCCAGGTTAAAGTCTTATGGACATAACACTTTTTTGTTTCTGCAATTCTACAGATCTTGTTATGAGAAATAGTGTTGACTCGAATAAAATAATAATGACTACTAAGTCAACACTGATTGTTTATGGATCACAATTGGGAGCATTAGTTTAATTTGCAGAAGAATTTTATAAATGACAAATGGTGATGTTTATTCTAATATGAGATTCTTAATTAAGCAACCCTATATAGCTAGCTGGTATATATAGACCATTTCTTTATTAAAACGTGCAAGTATCAAATACAACTAATTAATGCCTCTTTGTAACTTTGAATAAGAAATTTTCCATTTGCAGGGAATGGATTTCATGTTTACTCAAAAGATTATGCACGCTAAGTTGCTAACTCATGGCCATCATCCCTAATATTTGCATGCGTGAAAAATTATTAATCAAATATAAATAAAGTATGTAAGAGATCTTAATAAAATTAATTTTAAATTTTTTTCTGTAACTTGTTTATCTAAAAATTTCTAGTTTCGTGTTATATTTTCCCTTATATTGAAATTATTTTTTTAGTGTTTTGAATATATAAAAAAATCTCAATTACAAAATTTTACATATATATATAATTATAAAGTATTTTAATTTGATCAAAATATATATAATTGTATCTTACTTTTCAAGTATAAACTATATGATGGTTTTATAGTGGTGTAAAGTATAAAAGGAATTTTTGATGATTAATAGTAATGCAACTTTATTACTTTAATCCACCCTAAAGCAAAAAAAAAAAAAAATGAAGGAGAGGTTTCTTTTGGACCTCATCAATAATGCCGGCCCACTCCATTTGGAATTTGTCATTATCTATCACATTCAATTGTAAAGATGGCTTAAGGTTGAAATTCCATTATAACCATCTAACTTAGTATTACCGCTTTGACTCACATTTTCACTTTCATTGAAAGCATTTGGTGATAGAGAAAGATATGAAATTTTAAAACTAAGATTATGATAAGAAAATAAGAAGAAAAAAAAAAGTATGAAGTATTTAACAAAGTCGATCAAAATCATTGTTTTAGAATGGGAAAATATTTTAAATTATACTATAAAATAGTATTTTTCATAAATATTCATTATAAAATATATAATTAAAAAAATTCATCATCATATATCTTACAAATGACTACTAAACTAGCCTAAAGAATAAATGAATTCAAGAAAATTCCATTTACAAGTTTAATTTTTAGTTACTTGACAAAATTGAAGTTTGAATATACCCAAAATGTGAGCATAAATTGGATCCTTCACATGAAACACACATCAACTTTTAAGCAGTTTCTATATGAATAAGAATAATCTCATCGTTTACTCATAATAACTTGACAAATTGTTGGCAATAAGACAAACTCAAAATATTCTTGTTTACTCTAAATTGGGGAGAAAATTATTTTTAAGACCTTGTCTAACAAGATACTATATTCTTCCCAAAAGCAATAAAAATAAAATCATATATACTACCCCATAAAGTAACCAAAAATAATTTTCTATTGAGAATCTACCAAAATATTATACATCATCTCAGTCAGACCTAGAAGGACGTTCTGTACTATGAGATCATCAGCTTAGCGAACTTCGGAAGACACAGTCAAAATTGTAGGGGTGCGTGTTAGCGAGCTGACCTTTTCAAAGCTTTACAAATACTGCCGGATCAGCCATCCACATCCAGACACATTGTAATAAACCAAAGGAAAATTCTGTAATTTTCTCTCCGTTTATATTTCATCAGCTGATTACGAAGAGCACCAAGATGTACAATAGTAGCAGAAACGTCAACCCGACATAAATAAAGAGTCCAGGATTGTCATTGGGTGAAGAGAAGGGAAAAGAAAAATGCAATCACTTGGCCAAAACGAGGCCTTCCATGTTTGTCCTCAAGGCTGCTGCCCAACCCCTTTTCTCAACTCTCAAACATCTCCGAAAGCAATAAACAAACCCAGAAACAGTTGTGCAGAGTGTCGCCATAGTTTTGCAGCAACAACTGCTTCCTCTATCTTCCCCAAAACCCAATTCACCAACCATGAGTCTCTTCCATCTCTGCAAGATTCATTCAGTGAGTTCATCAAAGTTTACCCACAGTACTCTGAGACTGAGCGAGTTGACCATGTTAGAGCCAAACAGTATTACCATCTATCTGCCTCCAACCATACTTGCCTAGATTATGTTGGTATTGGCCTCTTCTCCTACTCTCAACTGCAACATCTTGATGTTTCAAAATCCCAACATGCCTCTTCTTCAATTCCTCAAAAGCCTCAACTTCCACTGGAATATTCAGTTCCCTGCTTTAGTATATCATGTAAGACAGGGAATATCAAGACCCTATTGCTTCATGGTGGACAAGAGTCAGAAATTGAATCTGCAATGAGGAAAAGAATTATGAGTTTCCTTAATATTTCTGATAATGATTACTCCATGTTGTTCACAGCAAATAGAACAGCAGCTTTTAAGCTTGTGGCTGAATCTTACCCATTCAACTATAGCCGCAAGCTTCTTACAGTTTATGATTACGAGAGTGAGGCGGTAGAAACCATGATTAATTGCTCAGAGAAGAGAGGAGCCAAAGCTATGTCAGCAGAGTTCAAATGGCCCAGAATCAGGATTCAGTCGGCAAAATTGAGGAAGATGATTGTGAGCAAGAGGAAGAAGAAGAAAAAAAGGGGCCTTTTTGTTTTCCCAGTTCATTCTAGAGTAACAGGAGCCAGGTACCCTTATCTCTGGATAAGGATAGCACAGGAGAATAGGTGGCACGTATTAATTGATGCTTGTGCATTAGGACCAAAAGACATGGACAGCTTTGGCCTCTCCATTTTTCGCCCAGACTTTCTCATTTGTTCCTTCTATAAGGTATTTGGGGAAAATCCATCTGGATTTGGGTGCCTCTTTGTCAAGAAATCTGTCATATCCATTCTGGAAGACTCCTCTAGTGCAGGAATTGTGAACCTTGTACCAGAAAGGCAGCTATTTCAAGCGTCAGAAGATTCTTCTGGTACCGACATAGAACTTGAAAAAAACTTATCAAGATTACAAGAAGAACTAGCTTCTTCGAGCTCTTTCTTTGGTCCTATAAAAAAAGTTGAAGGAGAATCATCTGAGCTTCAGAGCATAAAGGTACCAGTAGAATCAGAAGCTCCAAAGGGTTCCGCAATAGAGGAAACAGACAAGCCAATTGAGAGCCTGAAAGATACGAGAACGAAGGAAGGGGAAGATGGGTGCTTTGATATTGAATGTAGATGTTTAGATCAAGTGGACTGTTTGGGCATGATACTGATAACAAACAGAGCTAGGTACCTGATAAATTGGCTAGTAAACGCACTGTTGAAGCTTAAGCATCCCAACACAGAAGGGGTTCCCTTGGTCAAGATTTATGGCCCAAAGATAAAATTTGACAGGGCATCTGCTTTGGCATTCAATGTATTTGACTGGAAAGGAGAAAAGGTTGAGCCTGTTCTTGTACAGAAACTTGCTGACAGAAGCAACATCTCTCTCAGCTATGGATTTCTACACCATATCTGGTTTGCAGATAAGTATGCTGAAGAGAAGGGAAGAGTCCTACAGACCAAAGAAAGTGGATGCCTGGGAGTGACGGCCAACAAGAAGAAAGATAGAGATAACCTGGGAATAACTGTGGTCACTGCTGCATTAAGCTTTCTGGCTAATTTTGAAGACATGTACAAACTCTGGGCTTTTGTTGCTCGATTCCTTGATGCAGACTTTGTGGAGAAGGAGAGATGGAAATATACTGCTCTCAATCAGAAAACAATTGAAGTTTAGTTTCATTTCTTCTTCTGGATTGTGGATCTTAGAAGAATCGAGTGTGAATTCAGCTTGAGAAATCATATTTAAGGAAATTTAGTTCTCAAAGAAAAGATTAGTAAATCTATTCATTCATTTATGTCACCAGCTAATATTCTATATAGACAATTCATTGTCTCAAATACACTGCCTTTAACTAGTTTACTACATTTTGTCCTTGCGCATGGATTTAAGCAGCTTGACAACTCCAAACTGAACATTGAATGACAAATTATAGCAAGTAACTGAATGCGCAATCTAATTAAAATATTTTGTTAACCACATAAAGTCACAATGTCGTGAAGTTCCCTTCAAAGATTCAAGTTTCACCACAAAGTTATGTTCTTTATGGGGCGGTACAGTTATCACACTACGGAGGTGATGGCTGCCAATTTGACATAACTATGGCAATTGATTAGTGAAGGTAGTGATTATTTTCTGGGCTCCCTTGGTCTTCCACATATGCCCACGTAGTGTACTATGCTTTAATTATACACTTGGCTTTTGAACCTACCAGGCTACCACCCTCTTAGTAAAATCCAATTGACTGGAAATATCCCAAGAACTGTGGAATGGTAGATTTTCCTTCAACTTTCCTGCCTACTGTCTGTTGATCTAACAGTAAAAACCACATCACTATCAAGCTTCAACTATGCCAAAACAGTGATGTGCTGTTTTGAAAGTAATATGTGGTGCAGTAACCGAGAAGCAATCTTAGATTCCTTTATTCATAGTTCATAATCTAGAGCATCAATTATTGAAATATCTTGTACCAGGATGTGTTGTCCTTGTCAATTGTTAATTGATTGTTAGCAATAGAAAAAGATATTCGAAGATATTATACTGCTGAAACTTGATGTCCCTGCTTATAAATCTCACCAAAGAATTAGATATTAATATATAAAGGATGCTGAACCTTCTTTTCTGTCAAAATTTACTATAGTAACTTTGGAATCAGAATCAATAATAGCATCCTGACAATACCAAACGAAGGATTGAAATTGACTTTGATATCCTAACATTGGTTCGCTTCTTACATCTTCGTTCCCATTATTCAAACAAGTCCTATAATATATAAATATTGTTAGTATTAGAGGAGGTCACCTATCTCTCGAAGTATTGAGTGCAGACCACTAAGAAGTTTATTTAAACAACTCCTACAAATAATAATGGAAAAGATTGTCTATGTCCCTAAATATGAAGTGGAGACCAATAAGAGCTAAGAAGTTTACATTATAGTATATGAACTATGAAGACACTTGTCTTATTTAATTCAAATGTCAGCAGTAATCATACATAGGCATCACTGTATTCTATTTTCTTTTCACTTCTCTCTCAAATATATATATATATATGTTTTACTTTAACAATACTTCAGGAAATTGGAAATCCCTTTACAAGTATTGTATAGTGAATGTAAGTAAGATCTAAGACCCTCACCAAAAACTTTTTAAGGTGGGGCCAGTCAAACACAAATGCAATGATACGTAAGTTGCGAGGGTTGTGAAAAACACTGGCTGTGCAAGTAGAGTTACTCAAAATTGATTATGTGGTACTATGCAGCATTACTTTTCTATTTTGGTCTCATGGCTGGAGCCTAAAGCAACTATTAGAAAATTCAGATGGCCAATTATTATAAAACTTTGTCTTGGTGTCTGAAGAAAGTAACTACCTATTTATGCTGTTCTGAATTGCTTCTCAATTCAAAAGCCAAGTTCGATTTGATAAGGCGTGACTCTGGAACTTTACAGCAAATTGGGCAGTCTCTCTTGTGACTTTCCATAAGCTGACTGTTAATGGAACATAAGTAAAACATATCTTAATTAAATGTTGGAAGTGCACCACTTAAAGTAAGTTCTTTAAGTATAAAGATAACAACTTAAGCTAAGGATTAGGCGTACCTGCTTGATCAAGAAAGGTTATGAATGTGCCCCCCAAGGGAGATTTGATAGGTGAGGATGTTCAATAGTACATGAATATCCTCATTTTGTGGATGGCTCCTATCTCCAACTAAAAATTCATGATTCTTACCATCAACCCTTATAAGACTTGAGCCTGGGGCCTTGCTTACTCCTTTCTCCTTCATGAGCCTCCTCAATTTTCTTACTTCACCCCACCTCTCATGAGTTGCATATAGATTCGATAGAAGCACGTATAAGCCACTATTTTGGTGTTCAAAACCATGGAGAGATTTTAACAATTCTTGAGAGAAACCAACATTTCCATAGGTATTAAAAGCTCTCAGAAGAGCCGCCACAATGTGCTCATCAGGCACCATTGGCATTGTCTTTATTAACTCCTGAGCTTCACCCACCAATCCAGCCCTACAGAGCAAATCAACCATACACCCATAGTGTTCTAACTCGGGATAAAGATTGTAGCTTTGATTTGTCATATGATGGAAGTACCTACGACCTTCATCAACCAAGCCAGAATGGCAACATGCTGTCAAAACAGCAAGAAATGTCACCTCATTTGGCCTTGTCCCAGATTCAATCATTACTTCAAATTGTTTCAGTGCCTCTTGCCCATATCCATTTATTGCTAGACCACCTAAGAAAGTATTCCACGTTCGAACATTCCTACAAGGCATCACATTGAAAATCTGCAGCGCCATCTCTATACAACCACATTTTGCGTACATGTCAATCAGTGTTGTTCCTAAATGAACATCCCATTTGATATGGTTACGATCAATGTATTCATGGACCCATATGCCGTAATCAAGAAGTCCAAGGCTAGCACAAGCAGAAAGCGCACAGGTCAGTATAATCCTGTCAGGCTCAAAACCGGAGTCCTGCATTTCAAAGAACAAGTCCAGTGATTCCTTGGCACGTTCACATTGCACCAATCCACCAATCATCGTAGTCCAAGATATAATATCTTTTTCATGGAGCTCATCAAATATTTGCTTCGCATTTGACAGAGACTCGCATTTCATATACATATCCATCATGGCATTCCCTATGGCCAATTCCATTCCACATGGAAGTTTGGAAATCAATCCATGAATCGCCTTCCCCAATTTTATATTAAGCAATTTCCCACAAGTTACAAGTAAGCTAACATAAGTTGCTACATTAGGCTCCACATCCATTCTCGAAAACAATGTAATAGCTTCACTTAGCAAATTTGCTTTCACATATCCAGATATCAATCCAGTCCAAGAGACCACATCTCTTACAAGCATATCGTCGAACACCTTACCTGCACCAATGCAATCACCACAAAAGGCATAAACATGTACAAGACTGTTCTGCACATACATATCACACCATAAGCCCGTCTTAACAGCAACTGAATGATACTGTTTAACCTCCCCAATCCCTGAAAACTTAGTACAAGATTTCAAAACCGCTGGCACAGTATAGACGTCCGGCACAAACCCATTTCTAATAGTCAATCTATAAACTAAAATTGCAGCCCAGGGGGTCTCACCAGAACCGTAACCAGCAATCAGCAAATTACAAGGGAAAGAGGTCAAGCTCCAATCGTAATGTTTCAAGAAATTGCATGCGTAATGGACTTCACTGAAATGTTTCCCGAAAAAGTTGGCGACTTTAGTAATAACTAAGTGGTCACTAGCAAGATTAGAAGTCAATAGATGTCCATGGATTTGCTTGAAGGTCTTAAAGTCATTGCATCTGTGTATGAAATCTAAGAGAAGCGACTTCAGAGAATGCGTAGCCTTATTCATGCTAGTGACCATATGCCCATCTCAATAAAAATCTTGTGAATTTCAAATTGTTTGTAGGCAACATCACCGTCCAAGATCAACGCCCATGTAAGAACACTCGAGTTTAGCATTAGGATGGCCAAACTCGGTTTGAGGATCCGGTCCCGGGGCGTACTGCGCCCTCAAAAACTCCAATATAAGTAAGGGTGAGCAATCTAAAAAGAACTCAATCAATCCATTCAGACATATCCCATCAAAATTGAATATTTGATTGAATGGAATTTTGCTAAAATTGATTAGTTTTATGCATGAATGGTGTTGGTTTTTATCAGAACCAAATCAAATCTAACAATTAAATTAATGTATTATTTATTATATTTTATATTATTAGATTGTAATATTAGATTATGTTAGATTGTGCTTAATTTATAATAATAATTATGTTTATACTTGTTTTAAAATTTTCTTAAAGTAACTTTAATGTAAATTTATAGTTAGAAAGATTCAATTTCATAGTTGAAATTGAAAAAATGATTAAAATTAAATTTTTTCATAATTTATAAAAAAAATATTTTAAAAATTGATTAATCTATTCAATCTAAATAGATTATGATTTGTTGACCCTCAAAACTTTAAATTGATTAAATAATTTTTTTAATAATCTAATAAAATCAGTTAGATTAGTCTAATGATCAAAATTTATTCTAACTGAACTAATATTTACCCCTAAATATAAGAATTTTCTTTTTCTCTAGAAATAGAAATAGAGAGTAAAATTTTCCTAATCTCAAAAGTTTAGAGTTAGGAATAGGGCCTAAACTTGGATAAAATCAATGTTATTAGAATCGAATCAAACCAAAAGATTTGATTAGTTGAACCAATAACCGGTTAATTCAACGATTCCATTTGCACTTCAAAATCAGATGATTAATTTGGCCTAGTCAAAATCGGAAGAACCAAGAACCGAATGATATTTTATTTAACAAGTCAAGACTTAAAGGTTTTTTTTTTTACGTTTAAGTATAAAATTTTGAATTAGATTAGACTATAAACATTGTAGATATTAGAATTAAAAATTTCATATGATTATGGGGCAATTTATATGGTATATAAATAATATAAAGACTGAATCATCATGATTTGAGCCTACATATATATAATTTACTTGTATAAATTATTCATTATATTTAAAAATTATAAGTGAAAACATAATTCTTATAATATAAGATATATTATTGATATTAAAAATATTTAATTATTATTATTCTTATATTATGATGTCATCCGATTCGACCAAGTCAGTCTGTGATTCAACAGATTTTTTAGTTCAATGACCAGTTTGCTTTTTAAAACACTGGATAAAATAAAAAAAGTTTGATTATTTTAAATTTGAACCATATTAGGCCTAAAATAGAGATTTTTACTTTTGAGTTTCAAGTCTAGGCCTCATTTTGAACATTTTTAACTTTCAAAATTTGGACTTGAGTTTACTTGATCTAAAGTTTTTTTCTTTTTCTTTTATAGGCCAGGTCCATCACATTTTCATAAAAAATATATTTTTAATTTTTAATTTTGACTCAAGTTTTTATTTTGTCCTGTAATGATTAGTTTCATTTGACAGAAGTATCTTTTTAGTCTTCAAATTATAGGGTGTCTATCGATTTGGTCCCTAAACTATTTTTACCCTCTATTTTATCTTAAAACTTTTAAATTTTTAACAATTTCGCCTTTCACCCTTACTCTGTCTAAATCAATAATTGCAGTTGCACACGTGGCACCATACATGGCATCTATTTTTTACAATACAAATGGCCTTGAAAGTTTTTAGACGCAATTGAAAGAAAAAAAGGGTTTAAGGATTATTAACAGATACCTCATAGTTTGGGGACCAAAAATATACTTTTGCCTAATTAAAAAAAATTGTAGAAATGTACAACATTAAACAAGTGTTTCTCCTCCAAAGGGATATAATCACCAAATTTCTTAATTCCAAATACTTTATTTTTCTCTACTTCTTTGACATCTTAATCATTGTAATCGAAGCAGATCCAATTTATAGTTCTCATGTTTGCACAAATTTTATTACATATAAATCAAACAAAACTTTTTAAATCACCATCAACCTCCTCATATCTTCTCTGTCTCTCTCTCTCTCTCTCTATCTTCTAATGCCATCAATGGCAACCATTTTTACCAAATAATAATTGGCGATGACACCCTTAACATCATCAACGATTCGTTCCTCTACCATAGCGACACCTTCTCCATTGCCTACCATGAGTACATCTCTACCACTATCAAATAGCTAAAATGCTAGCGCCCAAAATGAGAAGTTTTCAACAAGGGAAGTGAACATTACAAAAATAGAGACAATGTTTGGATTAGTATAGTGGAAGTCAAAGTTATCAATATTTGATTGCAATACATGCTTCAAAAGCACCATTGCCATCATTCGCAATTGCTGCAATAGAAAATGAGGAGTGAGGGTGTTTCTTCCTAATTGCAAAATCATATATGAACCTTACCCATTCTTTAGTTTCATTCCATTATATATTCCTTCAATCATTCAATTAGGCATTTTGGTGATTATGTCCTTTTGAAGGAGCAAAGTTTGTCTAATATTGTACATTTATGCAACTTTAACAATTGTTTTAATTATGTAAAAGTACTTTTTAAGTCATCAAACTATGAGATGTTTGTCAATTTTGGTCCATAAACTTTTTTTTTTCTCAATTTCATCAAAAAAATTTTGAGTTCATTGACATTGTTAGTAATGAAATCCATGTGTAGTGCCACGTGTGTAGATGTCATTTTTTTTTATTCAAATGAAGTTAGGATGAACAGTGAAATTGCTTGCAATTCAAAAGTTTTGAGATGCAATTGAAAGCAAAAAAATTTTAGGGATTAAAGTGACAAACACCTCAAAAATCAAGACAAGTGTGGTTACTCAATGGGGATCGAAAACACGAAATACTTTCAAAATCTTGTTCAAAAACGTAGAACCAACTCTAGTGTAACCAAAATTCAGGATTCCAACAATGGCTAAGTAATTATAATGATATTGAACTAACCGCCATTTCTTATTTTTGACAGGTGTATACACATGATGATCAAATGCTGCTTAATCATACTATTTCAAAGCTTCATAAAGTTACATTCCCTGAACTTACACAGAGTTAAATAGATGGCCTCAAGGAACCCATCACTTGCCATGAGATCAAACAGGCCCTATTCTAGATGAAGCCTTATAAAGCCCTTGCCCCAAATGATTTTTCTGCATCATTTCTATAGCATCACTAGGAACTGGTCCAACATGATATTACAAAAATGATCAAAAGCTTCTTTCATAGGGGACATTTGCTACGACAAGTCAACCATACCTTTATCACTCTCATTCCTAAGGTATACTCCCCTTTCACTTTCGAAGATTTTAGACCTATTAGTTTATGTAATGTCACATATAAAATAATATTAAAGATTATTTTCAATCGTCTATGGCCATTGCTTGACAATTTCATCTTACCAAACCAAAATTCCTTTGTTACTAAAAGACATATTTTTGACAATGTTGCCTTAGCTACCAAACTTGTGCATTATATTCACAAGGAAAAAAAGGGTTAAAATGCTATGGTGTGCCCCGAAGCTTGACCTTGAGAAAGCCTATGACAGACTCTCATGGAACTTTATCCATGTTGTTCTCATTATGCTTAAATTTCCCCAACATTTCATAAATATCATTGCTGAGTGCATTTCAACAATCTCCTACTCATTACTCTTTAAAGGTTAGATAGTCAAAAATTTCCTCCCCAAAAGAGAAATCCGTCAAGGTAACCCTTTTTCTCTTTTTTTTTTATACTAGCTACAAATACGCTCTCCTTAATGCTTCACCAATAATAGGAGATGAAGTGCATCACTGGTATTCAATTTGGTCACAGAAGGCCACAAGTCTCACATTTAATGTATGCTGATGACATTATTTTATTATTCAAAGCATTACAAGATTTAGCAAAATTGGTGCACAATATATTATCTTGGTACTATGAAATTTCAAAGTAAAATATTAATAAATATAAATCTCAGTTGGAATTCAGCCCTAACACACCCAAGACACTCAACAATCATTTTACATATATATTTGATATTCACTACAGTTATTCCTTGGGAAAATACCTTAGCTCTTATATTGATGGCTCCATCATAGCAAAGAAGAGTTACTCAAACATTATTGATAAAATCTCTACAAAACTCTCTGGTTGCAAATTGAAACTTTTGTCACAAGCAGGTAGACTAACTATAGTAAAGTCAGTCCTTTAAGCATAACCAATCTACAACCTCTATCACTGCCAAATTCCTAAGAAAGCAGCTTAAACCTAATATTCATTAGCCATTAACTTCTTTTAGGGGTACAAAGGCAACTTGCACAAAATGTATCTTCTGTCCCCTACCAAGGTAAAGCATGCTATTACCATGGGCAGTTTTGGAATCAGAGATATAACCATAATCAATCAAGCATTGTTAGCTAAACAATGCTAGAATTTCATAAATTAGCCCAACTCCCTGTGTAGCTAGTGGTTCTTAGCTAAATATCAAATTCCAAGACAACATATTATTTTTAAGAGCACAACCTAGGACTGTACCTATTGGAAAGCTGCTCGAAACAATATGCATTTAGTACTAGACAACCTACATTGGTCAGTAGGATCAAGTACAACTATTCTTCCATCCTCTAGATTCTGGTCCCCTTTATCTCTCTGACCTCCTCCTCTGGCCTTAGTGGTAGACTTCATTCTTCCTTCATCTTGTTAATGGAATCTTCCACTCCTTCGACAATTCTTCTTGCCACAAGAGGTTATTAGAATCTCCTAAACCCCAATCTCTATAACCTCACGACCATACCTCCTCATGTGGTCTCTCAGTCCAAATGGTGAATTCTCGACTTCCTAAGCTTATGCTTCTATCTCTTATCACTAACATATTGCCAACATGCAGTAGTTAAACTTGCACCAATTTCCATAGAAATGGTACTAGAAGCTTAATATTCCTTATCAAATGATCCTGTTCATATGGAAGCTTTATCACAAAGCGATCCCTTCGGCCTAAATTTTAACCCACCATCACCTTTAGGTCACCAGACAATAATGGTTTTACCACCCTCCTGAAGAGACCCTTGATAATTTATTCTTGCACAGTGACTTTGCAAGATTATTGTGGTTTAGTCTTCAAAGAGGTATCACTGTCACATCATTACACTCCCACTCCATCTCTGGTTGGTTAAAAGATTTTCTTTTATTTTTTCATACTAATAAGCCATCCTTTAACCATACTTTGTGCTTATACCTCTTTATATTAGAAGAGATTTGGTTAACACATAATCTGGCGTTGATTGGAAAAAAATACTCATGTCCTAATAGCCTCATAATCAATATTAATTCCAAATTCAATAACATTTAGAATGCTTATCGAAGATCCAATGCCATGACTCATAGCTCCCATCTCACCCGACACTTAACCAATTCCCAAACCTGCTGATTTTGCCTATACATGAATAGCACATGTTTATTATCATTACTAGTTTCATTGTTAGACAAATCAAACAATATTTTGCAATTTCAAGCGTCAATCATATCATCAGCCATGTCATCGTCCAACAGTTACCCAAATTCCATCATTCCTGCCTTTGCTTACTGCTCTTCCTTAAACACACTCTTCTATCAGTGTGGCATATGGATCTCAATGTTGTGCTTCTGTTTCTTCCAAGTTAGTTTAAGTCCTACTAGATCAACTCTCCCAAATAGGATAATCAAACCATCGAGGGTGTGGTTTCATTTAACAATCAAATCACTTATCCACACACATCAACTACATGTTCTTTCCTCCCAAACTTCATTTAGTTATCTTTCTAGGCTTATTTGTGAACATTTTCCCCTCCCTCTTCCCATGGTATGTAGCATCTTAAACTATAATTTGGTTATTATTAAAAAAAAAAGATTTCTTCTTTGTGAAATAAGTTTTCATAATGTTATTTTAAAGATATATAATATTTTTAGATATGCATTTTTTGGACTCAAAATTAAAGTAAAAGAAATTTTTGAGAAGATACATTCTTCAAAGAGGAACAAGGGTGTGTTGTCCCTCATCTACGTCTTCAAGTGTTTTGCTTTATTTGAAGGAAATATGTAAATTAGAGGTGAATATTGTATGTTATTTGAATTTATATAGGATACCTGAATTTTTATTTTTCGAAGTGTGTTACTGAAGATTTATTATCTTCTCCTATTTAATAGTTATTTTATCTAAGAGTGTTTGATTGTGTTAGCATTATCTTATTTATACCTTGTTTTATCTCTTAATCTCCTTTGTATAATTTTGAGCTTTATTTTATGAATATATATATATTACAAAAAAAACGATACTTGTGAAATGTTAGTAAAATATTGAATCAAACCATAAATAGAAATTATATTTCCATTTTTTAAAAAAATTCTTAAAAAATTGAACAAAAATTAAGATCATTGATTTTTTTTTTAAAAAAAATTCTTATGTAGCAAAACAATATAAATTTTTTTTAATCTCATGAAATATTTAGTATTTAAATAATTTTCATATTATATAAAATATGCAAATTAAAATGTTCTTTCCATTCCTAGGCATGAAGGATGCATTTGAATGGGTAAGTAATTGTATCCATAGCCATTGCATATTTAGAATAGACGTCTCAATAAACTCTAGATTTTGATATACAATATTTTTTGAGGATTCAGACAAGATCGACATATCTTAAATTCAACTTAAAAATTTTCACAAAACTCAGAGTACAAAATTATGACATCAATTCAATAAAATCCTGCAAACTTAAATATTAATAAGGAGAGACTACATTTTAGGCTGGATCTCCATTGGTGGATTTTTTTTTTTGAAATTTACTTTTAAAATGATTTTTAACTTTTTAGACTCTAGCTCCCATTGATGGATTTTTTTAAAAAAATTTATCTTTAAAATTTTTTTGCTAGAGTAAAGGAAAGTCAAGCTCCTGAAATATTAAGTTTACTTCAAACTTAAAAATTAAAATCAATAAATATATTAAGTTTACTTCAAACTTAGATATTAAAATCCTGCAATTCATTTTTATGCAATTTTAGATTATAAGCATCTATTTTGAATTTTTATATTTGAGAAATTGTGTATTTTGAGAATGCTTCTTTTAAAGTGTATTTTTTGTTCTTAATTTGACTTTTCACAAATAAAATTGTTATTAATTTCCTCTTTTGTTGAGTTAGTCGTTTAAATTATTAACAAAGGTGTTACATAAAAGTTAAATGCAAACATGTTAAATGCCAATTAATAATTGGCCAAAATCTTATTTTATTCCTTCATAAATGATTTTATTTTCAATATAATTCCTCATAAATGTTTTTTCTTCAATTTGGTTTATCACAATTAAAATTATTATTAATTTAGTCATTTATTGTCCTTTATTTGTTAATATATTTTAATTCCTATATAGTCAAATAATATCCAATGACAAGCTAAAAATTCTAAACTCATCATATTTGAATTGAATGAAATATGTGTCAATAATGGTTAGAGTTTGGCTGTGCAAAACAAAAAAAAATAATTTTTTCATTGAAATTGTGTAATTTAAATGCATCTCACATTATCATTCACTAAAGTCCTTGCGTAGTCTATATTGATAAATCGTTAGAATTACTGTTGCTTTGAGTGCAAAATTGGAAAGGCAAATAAAATCTATTTTAAATTAATAAAAATGTATTAGGTTAATTGTTAAATTTGTTAAATAGTAGTAATATGAAATATCTATATTATTTTTGAGTAAATTACACTTTTCTCTTTTAATAGATAAAAAATATTACAATTTCATTCATTTTGATTAAAATATCTACATTTTTCTTCTTTGAAAAATAATAGATTCAATTGGTTTTGAGATATTACATCTATAACTAAGAAAATTAGGATGAGTTTGAAATTTTGGCCCGTGAAGTGATGTTTTTATGTTATAACAAAGAAAACGGCATAAGGAAGAATTACATTAATGAATGTTTCATTCGTAAATGATCAAAAGGTGTGACAACCGTGGCTAAATAATCATTGGGTTTGAGAAAAGCTTCGAATTTTCCGAGTGTGTGAGTGCTCTACAGGAACACTCTCTGATGAAGGAGACATTGCCTCCTCGTGACAAGTTCGTTGAGAAGATCAAATACAAGTTTCTTCACTCGCTTAAAGTCTAATTCTGATTCTCCTGGATCAAAATAATTTTATTATAATCTTATGAATCAAATTCTTTGCTAAAATGCAGAATTGAAGTCATTGTTCTTCATGTACAAATACAGGAAAATAAAAACTAAAGATAGGTGAGTCACTAGAATTAGAAGTGATATATATATAAATCATCATTGCTTTCTTTTACAACCTCTCTTTCTTAGTTATCACTAATCTAATCAACTTTGCCACATGAAATTTAACAATAAATACAAAAATTTGGTCAAGAAACCTTCCACATCTATACATATTTTCGGCACCCAAATTTTTACGGGATGTAAATTGTGTCAGTTCATCTTTCAGATAATGCTAGTGTGGTGGCGTGGGTATCTGAGTATCTTTCAGATACTCAATCCAAATCTCCAACGTTAAATCCATAATGTTCTCATACCATTCTGATTCATGATTACAATTCAAGCATTTAACTTATGGGAATAAAAATTCTATGTCAATGTGCAATCAGTAAATCATAGTCATAGAGAGACCAAGTCAAATTTAGAAAAAAAAAAAAAAAAAAGCAACACAATTACTAGTGGAAGAGGACCGTCCCTGACCATAGAGTGGAGTGTCAAACTTCGATAAAGCGTACGACTACTGTTGAGAAGATGAAAGAAGCTGAAAGAAACCACGTCAGATTAACGTTAAAAACATCTGTCTATTGAATTAAAAAAAAGATTCAGATTTTAAATTTTAAATTGAGATAAATTATTTTTTAAAAGTTAAATTAAAATATTTATAATTTTTTAAAAAATTAAATCATTAATATACTCTAAACTTAATTAAATTCAAGTATATGCATAAAACATATCCAAAGAAAACGGAATATCCAAATTTATAATTGTAGTAAGATTTGAGATTGTGATTCTATGAATGAAAAATTAGCATAGTTTTCTAATATATATATATTTATTTATGTAATATTGAAATATATTTATTAATAAAAAAATATAAAAAAGTACATTAATAATTTAGCCGTAAAAAATATTTCGATCTTTTATTTAGTTTAGTCATTAAAAAATTATTTATTCTCTTAATTAGTTCTTAAAAATTTAGGATGCGTTTAGTCGTAATTTATAATTTATTTTTTTATAAAATTTAAATTATATATATTAATTATGATAAAAAGAAATAAGAATGAAGAATGAATCGATGTGAGTGTACTGTTATGAAAAAGAAAAACCAAAATGTTAGCAGCAAAGAGGCGGAAATTATGATCGTGTACGCTTAAGCTTAACTAGAATAGGCAATACTACTAAACCTAGGGTCCACTACGTGTCCCCATCCTGTGGGCCCATTGTTTTTCCAGAGTGTCTCCAGCCGTCGATTCCATTCCCTCTGCAAATAAATAGAGCCTTCAATCTGAGGGTCCCTCCTCTATATTCGGATAAGTGGGCTCTTCCATTGCTAGGGTTTCTTCTGTTCCTCTTGCTTCCCATTTTTATTTGATTTTTCCTTTTTTAAAATTACTCGAAACCAGGGGGAAAATTCAATTTCTCCTTTCCAATTCTCAATTACACTCTCTAATCCTTCAAACTTCTTCGAGGCTTCATACCACAGTTCACGTTCGTATCATACCACAGTACGCTCTTTGATTGGGTTTCTCGGTCATATATTTTGGTTTTCTGGGTGTTTGCGAATTCTTCAGTTTCTGGGATCATTTGTTTTGGTTATTCTCTTCAGGATGGAAGCTAATCGAAAACAGAGTATTGGGGATAAAGGCAAGGATTTTAACGACGAAGAGGAAAGTCACAGTGCGGATGTGTCTCCTTCCGAGACTGCGTCAATGGTGGAGAGGCCGGTGTCGAATTTTCCGGAGCCAGTGCCGCCGTCTCCTGCTGCGGCGCCTTTGAAAGAAGAGCTCAAAGAGACTGAGCAAAGTCCGGACGATTCTCTTCCCATGGGTGGTATCCAGGTGCCGTTGACGATGTCAACGCCGGTTGGGAAGACGGTGTTGTCGGCGAAGAAACCTTCCAAGGATCGCCACACAAAGGTGGAGGGCCGTGGCCGGAGAATCCGAATGCCGGCGACGTGCGCCGCTAGAATCTTCCAGCTAACCCGAGAGCTTGGGCACAAGTCCGACGGAGAGACGATTCGGTGGTTACTCGAACACGCCGAACCGGCAATAATAGAAGCCACGGGCACGGGAACCATCCCTGCCATAGCCGTCTCAGTTGGCGGCACCCTGAAGATCCCAACCTCCTCGCCGGCGAGACCTGACGGAGAAGAAACCCCAAGAAAACGCCGAAGAGCATCAAACAGCGAGTTCATCGACGTGAACGATCCAATATCAATCTCTTCAGGCCTAGCTCCGGTTGCTCCAATGCCATACGGCGCCGTTGGGACTCCCGGCGGCAGCGGTGGCGGTGGCGCTCCGGGAGGATTAGTCCCTTTGTGGCCATCAAACGCGTCTGGTCCCTTTTTGATGTTTCCGAACACTGGTGGGTCTGCAAATCAACTTCAATACTGGGCGATTCCAGCAAGTGCGACTCCATTTTTCAATGTTCAAGCGAGACCCATTTCCAACTTCGTGTCTGCGATGATGCAACCCAGTGAGCAATTAAGACCTTCACCAGCTTCCACTTCAAATGGCACTTCTGCTTCCGGTTCTGCGAACTCTTCGTCCACCATGGCTCCCAGTTTGAGCTCAGGGACGAGTTCTAGTGTTAGTGCTGCCACTACCACTTCAGCGACTCAAATGCTTAGGGATTTCTCTTTGGAAATTTATGACAAGAAGGAACTGCAATTTTTGGGTCGGTCTTCCAATTCTGAACCACCGAGTTCTAAGCCTTGAATTTCAAGTTTTAGCACTTTTGAAGGAAAAGTGTTAAGAGATTTTTTTCTTTTTGTTTCATATTAATTTTGTAACTCTGTTAGTAACAGATTTTTAAAATTTTAATTTTCGAGGCGTTTATTTGTCTCATTAGTACTTTTACATTACATAACTATGATCAATTATTCTTTAAAGAAAAATAAATTGACCAAAAGGTCCTTGGTCCTAGAACAATTCACCACCCTGTCTTATGCTCATGTTGATAGAGTTTTTGACAATGTTACACCCACAAATTAAAACGAGGTAATTTGGTGTTTTTCAAGTTATACTTCTGCCTCGTGGATAACAATTTAAGTAATCTATTCTGTAAACTGATTTAGCAATGCAATGACCAAAGAACTGAGTCCATTTTTCAATTTTGAATACTGAAATTAATTTTTTATTATTGAAGGGCTAACAAAGAAGTACCATGCTGATGAGGGGCTGGAATAGAATTTTTGTATGAAGCAGCACCAACAATATTAGTAAGTAATCTTTGTTCTCCTTCTTTCTTCTTTGCTTGGAAACAGTGAAAGAAAGAAAGAAAATAGGTCTTTTAATAAAAAAGAGAGATGGGTCCCACTTAGCAGAGCGTGTGGGTGATAAGGGTGTGACAGCGGAGATGAGAGTGTGAGACGGTGGGGAGTTAGGCGCGTGAGGGAATGGGCTGACTCAGATTAGTTACGTCAACGCGAGAGAAAGGAGGGGGTCACGTGAGGGAGTAAGTGCACGTGGAGAGTGGACCCCAGCCCCAGCATGCATATATATATATATATATATATATGGAAGCGTTGTGGGGTCCAGTAAATGGGGAAATGTGAGATGGTCCCGTCCGTGGACCATGGTGAGTGGTTGGACTTGGGCCACGAGATTTGGTCAGTGAATGGTGAGGAAGAGGCACGTGTCCCTAGGATTGTGTGGGACCGGAATGGGTGTGGTCCCCTACTTAACTCAGCTGCTTTATAGGTTTATCCTCGGAAACCAGCCTGGCCTGCTTACACGTGTCGAGAGTTTGATGCCTTGTGGGGACCGCCTCGTTCTTGGATACACACGTGGATCGATCTTTTTTCCAACCCACTGCCAGACGCATTGCGTATCTTTCAAGTAAATGTACAGTGACCACTTTGTTTTACCCTTTTTTAGAACCCAGTTTTTTTCACTCAAAGATTCATTAATTAATATTAATATAATTAGTTATTTATCTTAATTTTTAAAATTTTAAATAATAAAAACTATTTAAATTTTGATTTTTTTAATATCCATTTTAATTTTTTATTCTTTATTTTACTCCCATGTTTTTTAAATTTATATTTTATTTTATCTATACTTTGTTATAAAATTTTGAAGTTTTAATTTTTTTTATTTCTTAAATTATATAATATATTGTGTAAAAATACTAGAGAAGAAGTTATTGGAAGAAGAATAAAAGTTATTTAACTTTCTATTTATATTTAAAATTAAATTAACAAAATTAAGACGTACTTTAATACACATTAAACTTGTTGATATGTGTTAATACATAGTTTTAATTACAAATAACCAAAAGATCCCTTATTATACATAGAATAGTATAGATAATATTTAAGTAGAATGATTATAATTCTGTATCTTTTCTTTTGATTCTAAAACCGTTGTTGGTGACATATTCATAATATGAAATACGAAGAGAATACTTACTCTTTAGTTTTTAAATAAATATATTACAAAAATTAACTTGATATATAGTTGTTAAGTTTTAATTATTGAGTGACATTTTAACATGATACATTAAATTTTAATTAGATACCTTATTAATTTAAAAGATATACTAATTGATGATTGAAAGATTAAAAAATATATTAATTGATCTATAATGTACCACATTTTGACATCTTCACATTTATTTTTTAATTAGAATACAATAACAATAAAATACCTTGAAACTTCTTTCTTTAATTCTCTATTTATTTTAATATTCTTTTACATAATGTCTTCTCAAAACTAATCTGCAATTTTATTCTAATAAATGAGCATCAACAAAGATAATGAATAACATAGGTATTTCACGTAGCTTTGAGAATATTAGGTTTTATATCATATGAGATGTAGAAAAAAGACAACTTAAATGGAATGAAGTGAGAAAAAAAAAAGATTGTTGCAAAAAATTAAGACTTTCAACTATTGATAAATGTAAAATAAGTGTGGAATGAACCAAAGAATTAAGATAAGTAGAAATGTAGAATAGTAGAAATTGGTCATGTGAGTGTAAACTGAAAACTCCATTGAAGATGAAGAATGCTAGTGTTTGAACAAAAACAAAATATGCGACGAGTTCTTATTTTTGGAAATATTTGTTTTAAAAAACAACCCATTATGATACTCTCTTGTTTTTCTTGGTCTTGATCTTTTATGTAAGTGTCAAGAACCTTGAAAAAAATCGTTTTAATGTATTAGTGGGAATTAAGAGTCCCGATATTAATGGCAACTAATGACAGAGGCATCAATCTTTATTTTTACGGCGATTACAACATTATTTTAGTTTTTATGGATGATTTTTTTTAATTTAGTATTTTATAAATTTTTTTAATTTGATCTTTTATTATTTAATTATTAATTTAATTCTTTTATTTAGATATTATCTAAATAAATAAAAATTTTAATAATGTAGACATTTAATATTGATTAAGTAACATTAAAAATTTTTTATGATTCAAATTTTTTGTTTTTTTTTTTAATTGGAGAACATTTAGTACTGATTAAATAGTATTTAATATTGTGAATCAATGTAATATTTTAATCAATTGAAAAAAAAAATTAGAGTTAGTCTTTAATATTATTTAATTAAAATTAAATATTTAAGTTATTAAAATTTTTATTTATTTAAATGATGTCTAAATGAATGACTAAATTAATAATAAATTAAATTATAAGATATCAAAATGATCAATTCAATATCTTGAAAGATCAAAATGATGTTTTAATTTTTTTTTATGACACAAGAATGAAAGGTTTTAACTCAAGAGTTAGATTATAATGATGGTAATTATGTCTATTAGAATGAGATATTATAAACAGTAATTTTGTGAGTTTGAGTTAAGAATTAGAGACATTATGTGAAAAAAAAAAAAAAATAAGTGGGGGAATTAAAGATAAAAAGAAGGTTGAAGTCATTTTACTTTACTGTTGTTGCAGTTTAAGTCATCCAAAAAAAAAAAAGTACTTTTAGTTTGACAAAATGTGCGTGTAATTAAAGGTAACAAAATGTGGCTCAAAAGAAAACTACACCCTATAGGAAGACCTAATTAGCATTTAATAATACACATAAATATTTAATATATCATGTCAATGTATTCATTAAAAATTAACGACTTGAGAACTAGAAGGTTAACTTTAATCTTTTAAAAGCTAGAAGTTATATTATAATTGTTTAGGAGGTTAAATTATGAGTAAAGGTATTGACTACAAAATAAATTTTCTCAAAAATATATTTAATGGTCTACTATTATTTTATTATTTTTAAACTATAAGTAAAGGTTTATCATGCTTTGATTAACGGTCTACACAATATCTAAGGTTAACTATTTAAGTGAAAATTCACTTGTCAAAAAATTTGTGTTTATCTTTCTTATAATATTATTATGTTTCTCTTAGATTCATTTACGAGTACTTTAACATTCTTAAGATTAATATAACAATATAGTCATAGAAATTTACATAAATCAAAGCATGATAATGAAAATGATTTGGGTGATGGTTTCTACTAATTATAGAAGTGGTCACAGCAACTGATCAACTTACAAAACGAGAAGAAATGCATATTTAGGGGTTCTAGTCCTTTAGAAATTGATCTCTCTTCCCTTTCACATATTCATTGAATAAAAGGAAAAAAATTAAAGTAAAAAAAAAAAACAGAAAAGGATGATATGTGGATCACTCAGACTGGAAGTTTGTGAGTTAGAGCATTAATCACTCTAACAAGCACCGTCAAGAAAAAAAAAAGGAGAAAACGTCCATATCGTCAAAGACCATTTTTTTAAATCATTTTATCCTATGTACTGATTAATTATTATGCAATGTCGAAAGATAAAGGGAAAATTTTTGTTATTAAATTTTTTATTAGAGACAGAAATCTGTATAATTTATATAATTTTTTATTTTATGATTGATTTTTTTTAAAGATATAAGTTGTCCAAAGATAAAACCGCCTTCTGCATTTCGGTTGGACAAAACCTGTTTCATGTTTTTGACTTTTGAGGGACTATATAGCTTATTGCTTCTCACCGAAAATAAATAAAAGACTAAAATTATTCTTTAAAAAATTTTTATATAAGATTATCATTTTTTTTATTTTTTGGTTTTAATTTTATTTTTTATTTTTATTAATTGATATAATTTTTACTCTTTTTAAATATTTAAAATTGAAGTGAAATTACTTAAATCAAAATATAATTAAAATTTAGATAAAATAAAAATACTTCAAATTTTTTTTTAAAATTTTATTTAGGTATTCGAAATTTAAAAATTAGGAATGATATATACTTTTGGTTAATAATAAAATTATAATAATTTTATACAAATTTAAGATAAAAAGTTAATTTTACCTATAAATAAAGTAATTAAAGTTCATTTTTCTTAAGAGAATCTGTCATTTCTTAAAAATAGATTGGGTTTCACATAGAGGAAAGAAAAAGAAAAGTTGATGGTGACACATGCATTTAAAGTTTGGATAAAAACTTTTGGTCAATGTGTAGCGCACTCAAGGAAAATATAAAATTAAACTTTTGTTACACCAAAATCATATAAACAATTCAGAAAAAATGATTCCTCATTATTTTAGCAATATTATTTCGAACTTGGGATTGGGTCTCTCAAATTAACTAATGTTGGAACAAAGATTTCTTTCTTACTTCAGCTTGTCTTCCTTCATTTCTAATTTCTTGTTACCCTGGCATTACATGAAAGGAACTTTGTCCACCGAGACAAGTTAAATTGTCAAAGCAGAATCAGATTGTACTTCATCTCCTGTAGTTGTCATCACCAACTTATGTCTTACCTAAACTAGCCTTGACTTCATTTTTAATATTTTGACATATAAATTAATTTTTTTAATAAAAATTACTTAATTTATTTTTAAATTATAATTGAATTAGTTTCCAAATTTTAGAGGAGTTTTAAATTTCTAAATTAGTTTCTAAATTTTTAAATTATACTTGAATTACTTATTTGTCAAAATATAAATGATAATAATATTGAAGTAGTAAAAAGATTGTGTGTAATGCATATATATTGGTCGAGAAAAATCTCTTCTCAATAAAATTTGCCTTATTTATATATAGATACTAGATATTAGTTATCATCACCAACATTAACTTATGTCTTACCTAAACTAGCCTGGACTTCACTTCTAATATTTTGGTAGTATTGAATTATTAGGTATTATACATTTATTAATATTTTGACATATAATTTAATTTTTAATAAAAATTACGTAATTTATTTTTAAATTATAGTTGAATTATTTTCTAAATTTTAGACAAATATTGCTTATTTGGCAAAATACAAATGATAGTAGTACTGAACCATTGAATATTGAAGTAGTAAAAATATTTTGTTTGCATGCATATATATATATTGCTTGAGGAAAACCTCTGTTCTCAATAAAAATTTGCCTTATAAATATATAGATACTAGATACTATATATTTGAGATGACAAAATAAACCCTAATAACTAGACCTTAATTAATGCTTACAAAATTATCAAACGTTTTTGTTGATTCCCTAAGATATGGTGTTGAAGTTATATATGAGCTTCAATATTTGAGTGGCTTCAAAGTATAATATGTACTTTTTATCAGTGGATGAAAATTCCTACATACATATAAATGTTGTGATTTCCGAAAAGTTTTCATCGTATTCTCATTTGTGTAATTAATTATCTGTTTCACTTTAGCAAAGTGACCAAATAATGGATGTTCTGCAAACCATGTTCCTGTTGTTGACGCTGTTTTCAGTAAGCAAAGCGAAGCTTGATGTCCATTACTATGACCAAACATGTCCACAATTGGAGAAAATAATATCGGATACGGTTCTGAATGCTTCTAAGCATGATCCTAAAGTCCCACCACGTATCTTGAGGATGTTCTTCCATGACTGTTTCATTAGGGTATGTTCTCTTTATCCTTATTAATTAATTATGAGTGAATTACAGGTTTCAAATCTCTCTTATTTCAAAAGTATCACCTTGTCTCACATAGTAAAAACTTCTTATCTTATTTGTATTTTTTAAATGAAATCAACTTTTTCCTTATGATACCTTGTCGAGAACAATAAAAATGAGAGATTCTGATTCTCTCTATTATTTTTTCGAAAAAAAAACAACAATGTCAGTTTCCGAAAGATATACAAATAGGGGTATAGACCTCGTACGGATGGAATTTTTTTTTGTTTACCCTTTTTTTTAAATAATTTATTTTTATTATATATATATATATAATACAAAATTAAAAGTGATCTTAATTTTATTGACATGAAAATTATCCACAACTTTAGCTAAACACTTTAACAAACTAGCATGCCACATCATAATCACATCCAACACAATAAGAGATAAGTAATGCTTTATTTTAATAAAAGAAAAGGATAGCTTTTGTAATGGGAAAAAACTTATGTGTGATCAAGTTTCTAATCAAAAATTGATATATGAATAATTTATATAATTTATTTTTAAAAAAATTTACATATTTTGTTTTGATTAAAAAAATTTATAACAAAAATATAAAAAATTATATATAAGTCAAATCTATTATAATATATATAAAAAATAAATTTTGTAATATATATCAAACTACCAAAGTTAAAGGGTTGGATAATACTATTGAAACAGAGTGTTAGGTATAATATTTAATCAAATGGATTAATATATATGATTTGATGTATATTATTTTAGAATATTAAATAAGGTTGATTTGTATAATAATGTATATGTAGGGATGTGATGCATCAATATTGTTGGACTCAACTCCTAAAAAGAAAGCAGAGAAAGATGGAACTCCTAATAAATCAATTGCATCATTCTATGTGATCGACGATGCCAAAGCCAAGATAGAGAAGGCATGTCCACGAACAGTTTCTTGCGCTGATATTCTTGCCATTGCTGCAAGAGATACGGTCACCATGGTAATGATATATATATATATACCTTAATTTAATTGCTTTTATTGTTTCTAAACCATGCTAAAACAAAATACTTTTTTAACTTCACTTGAATTTAACATTAAATACCAAATATACTATTGGGTTGTGTTTGTATTGTGTAAATTCAAATTCTATTAATTTTAAAACGTAGGGAATTTAAATATTGTTGTAATTCAAATTTATTGTACCTAGTTTAAATTACTTATTTGATAACCATAATATGTATAAAATCTCTTGAATATACAAGTGCATACATATATTTATGTTAATTTGTGTATATATATATATATCTATATCTATATATGTATTAAAAATATACAAAAGACTAACGTTCTAAAAATAAGAAAGAAAGAAATTTGAAATTCCAACAATATATTTAAGTAAAATTTCAAATTCTTAAATTTTTTTATCAAATTATTATAAAATTTTTAAATTTCATTTCCTCCTACTTTAAACAAGAGATTTTACAATAAGGTAATTGAAATACTTTCAAATATTTATTTTTTTTCTTAAATTACTTCATCTAAACGCAACCGAATTCTTTTCAAACATCAAATTATAAATATATGATGATTAAATTAAATATTCAAGTTAATTATTCTTGATTCATTGTGCATGTATTGTCATTCTAATGATAGATTCTTATACTGTACACTAACTTTGATATAAATGTTATATAGTCCGGAGGTCCTTATTGGAATGTACTGAAGGGAAGGAAAGATGGAAGAATATCAAAGGCATCTGATACCACAAAATTGCCACCTCCATCTTCCAATGTGACTCAACTCATTAAAGTCTTTGCCAAGAAAGGCTTAGGAATCAAAGATTTAGTTACACTGTCAGGTGGTCACACTCTAGGCTTCTCTCATTGCTCTTCTTTTAAAGCCAGGCTTCATAACTTTAGCTCAGTGCATGACATTGATCCAAGCATCAACATTGAGTTTGCACATGACCTAAGAACCAAATGCCCTAGACCAAACAAGAAAAATCCAAATGCTGGACACTTCTTGGACTCAACAAATTCTGCATTTGATAATGACTATTACAAAAGAGTGATTGCAAGAAAAGGTGTTCTTCTTTCGGATCAATCACTTACTTGGGATCATAGGACGAGAAGAATTGTTGAAGCATTTGCTCAAGATCAAACCTTGTTCTTCAGGGAGTTTGTAGATTCAATGTTGAAACTTGGGAGTCTTGGGAGCTTTGGAAATGGAGAAGTGAGATTGAATTGTAGGGTTGTGAATTGAAGATGCATGCATGAGTGTTGTTGAGATGAGAGGGAATTTATATATAAGTGACTACACATATAAACCCTAGAAAATTAATTTCCCTCTTATTAATTTTTACATACTACGTACCTTACAAACAATGTGAAAATAATGGTCTTGTTTCTGGTTTTTTAATAATAAATATAATTCTTCTCAAGATGACATCTGATTTTGATTT
This sequence comes from Senna siamea, assembly GCA_031216115.1. Taxonomy (NCBI): domain Eukaryota; kingdom Viridiplantae; phylum Streptophyta; class Magnoliopsida; order Fabales; family Fabaceae; genus Senna; species Senna siamea. The sequence continues at coordinate 29,188,956 of CM062354.1, read as the reverse complement.
TCGATTGATTTTTCTGTTAGAATCCGTCATTATATGCAGTCCACCATGCAGACATGTACATGCTTGCTTGCAAAGTATTACCAAAATGGAAATGGGGAGACTACAAATATTTTCAAATTGTAATTTAATTATAATATTGATATTTGAACTTTAAAGTATTATGCTTAATTTGTTTGTGAACTATTGCGAAACAATCAATCATCTGTAAAATTTAACAATTAATAATTATGTGATGAACAAAAATGGGCTTTTGAGACTTTAGAAGTCAGTTATTGTTATACAATAATTTGATAAGAAAAGATTTTTTTTTTCTAACTAATAGTTTTGTTAATGACATTTTGAAAAATTATTTTTCACCAAAAAAAGTAGTATGCATTGATTTTAGAAGCTTCACAAGTCAATTTGTTAATGACATAATATATAATCTATTGTTTTATTTTTTGATAATAATTTAAGTATTAAAATATTAAATTTTAAAATTTTATTATTAATATTTAATTATATTATAGTTTAAAGAGATAAAATGCACAATTCCCATTAAAATTGATTTATCCTTCATCTTCTCTATAATGCATTCGATTGAGAGCTGAGGTCTCTTTGTATCTGGAATCACATAAAACAAACATAAATAGAACGAGAACAAATAATCATTTTTCAAAAATAAGAACACAATTAATTGTGAGAAATTAACTCCTATTGGTTATTAATTAAAGAAATAAAAATATAACAGATTTAATCACTTTTACATGGAAATTATTTCATTACTTGGAAAAGGAATTTTGAAGAACCGACTGAATCTTTCTTAAGCCATAAAAATTAATGAAAGGTAAAAATATCTTTTTTGTTGCTCACAATTTTTGAATTTAGAATTAACTTATTTTTCCATGTTTAATTTATTTTTTCAATTTTATTTTGTATATTTTAAAATTAATTTAATTTGATCTTAAAACTTAACACTGTCAAAATAATTTGAATCAGATAATTAAAGAAGTAATAAGCACAATTTAAGTAGCTAGGATTTTTTTTTTATGCTTATTTGGATATTAAACTCATCTCAAATTAAAAAAAAAATCATTTTTTAAAGCTGAATGAAACAATGTGGTATGGTGTTGGCTTGGCAAAAATGGAAGACAATGTGTTTAAAGTTTTCATTTAGTTTTAAAGACCAAAGTTTTATTTATTTAAAGTAAATCTAATATTCAAAGTAGGCGAAAAAAAAAATTACTTAAGAAATGCTTATCACATGTTTAGCTGACTCATATTGTTTTCTAATTATTTTTATAGTGTTAATATTTAGAATAAAATTAACTCATTTTAAAAATATATAAGATAAAATTAACACAAATAAAATATATAATAGAAAATTAATTTGAAGCATAAACGTAAGAAAAAAAAGTACTTTTGCTTAAAAAAAATATTTAGCTTTGCTTTTAATAAAAGATTTCTCTATATCGCCATTTCGTAAAATTAAGTAAACTGTGAAAGGACACACTTAAATATATCATACTATTTTAAAAGATTAAACTATAAAAATAAATTAAATCTATAATGTTTATATATTAAAAGAAATAAAATATGTAATTAAGAATTTCGGCTCCCCATCATATTGTGCTCCTGTCTTCAAACTTCAAAGAAATAGAATAATTGTAAAATTAACACATAAAATTATAAAAGTAACAAAAAACACCATAACATAAGATCTCCTTAACAGCATATATATAATTACACAGAAAAAGGTATAACAAAATTTTTCTTTTTTTTAAAAAAATATTTATTCTGAAAAAATGGATAAACTTCTTTTAAAAAAATAAATTCATTTTTAATAGTAATAAGATCAGTTTTAGATAAGAAAAATATTCTCACATACTTGAATTCATCAAATCAAACATCAACTCTTCATATGTTAATTGTCGAGTAGATAAAATTAAAAATATTATGACTTAAAAAATAATTTAATTTTTTTACAATTGTTAATTTTAATTGCATACATTTTTTTCAATAAATTCATAACACATGACAAGCCTATATATAATTTATATTAACTCGAGTTGATAAAATCACTATTCCTTAAGCTTTTTTACCTACCATTTTAAATACATGTTATTTTTTATAATTTAAAGGTTAAAAGTACATTTTTAAAAAATTTTCAAATATAAACAAATTTTGAAAAAGATAAAAGTATTTATCAAATGAATTTAGCAAGCATAAATCACTTCTCTTTTACAATGTTTTTGTTTTGAATTTCATTCTTACTAAATAAGCATTTTAAAATCACAAAAATTTCACTACTTGACAACAAACCTTTTAATTAAATAAGTGTTTGATACATGGTTTTAAAAAAATTTTCTAGGAATAGAAGGTTCGTAATGTTGCATTCTCGCATTTGGTACATAGACTACAAAATATTCTTGAGAATATTACAGTTCCGAGAATACAGTATTTCAATGCTTTTGTAGACTTCATTCCACCTAAAGGGGTGGGAATTGTACTCTTATGGCATAGGAATATTTTTAGATTTATCTCTACCCATTGTCATCCCTATTTTTAATTGAGATAATAATTGACAAACGGAGATAACGACAAATGGGGAGAGCACAACTCGAGAATTAGGAAAGGAGGAAGAGGATTTATTAGAGAAGAGCATCAAGAAGGCATCAATAGAAACATTAAGTGAAGATCAAATTAGAGAGGAAGAGAAATTTTTTACTACTAAGAAAGGGATAAAGGATGGAAGCACCGCCATTTAGGTGAAATTCTATGACAATTCTCTAGTAAGCCTAAATAGAGAACAAGAGATTCAGATATCAAAAGAAGAGGATTTCCAATCAGACCAGGAGGATTTTTTGGAGGATTAGGCTAATGAGATGAGGCAAAAAGATGATTCGTTATGTCCAAAAGTAAGGATGACGAGAGAGGAAAGAATGAGTTAGTGCAAACTATGGAGGAAGTCCTTAATTGTGAAGGTTCTCAAAGATCTGTTGGATTCCAATTTTTTAGAAATATGTTGCTAAAAATGCGAAATCCTAAAGGACAGATGGTGATGATTTACCTTGGGAATGACTTTTTTCTAATTAGATTCTCAAAAATCGAAGACTATTGTTTTACACTTAAGGATGGTACTTGGATGATTGCTGGCCACTATCTCACAATGCAGAGATGGAAAGTAGAATTTGATCATAATTTAGAAGAATGTAAGAAGCTGGCAATTTGGGTTAGAGTTTTGGAATTACCTATTGAATACTACAACTAAAAATTCTTATGGAGACTAGGGAATAGATTGAAGAGGACATTGAAGGTAGATATTCACACTTTGAAGAATATTTTGGGTTCACAAAAGGAAGGTCTTATTATGCCAGACCATGAAAAGTTTTCTAGAATTTGTGTGGAGATTGATCTATAAAAAAAGCTTATCTCTAAAGTCAAAATTAGGAATAAGGTTAAGAGAGTAGAGTATGAGGGACTTCACTTAATATGTTTTAAGTGTGGTACCTATGGGCATCATAAGGTGGTTTTTCTTATAGTATTAGAGAAAGAATCTGATATGAGGGCTAAAAGAGGGGATCAAGAAAAGGTAAAGGAAGATGGTAGAAAGGCCAGTAAATAGGAGATGAACAAATATAAGCCATGGATGATAGCAACTAAACCAAGGAGAAAAAAGCAAGGTGGAAAACAAGGGAACTCTTGAAGTGGTGAAGGAGATAGAATAGAAAAAGTTAGTAAAGAAAATAGAGGAAAAGAGAAGAATTTTGGCAAGTCCAAATTTGAAATTCTCAATGCAATAAAGGAGAATGTTAAGGATTCAATGATGGAGGAGGAAGAAGCAGACTAAGGGTATCATAATGAAACAGATTGGATTAAGGTAGAGAAAAGGAAAGGTGTTGAAGTGTGTAACGAGCATATTGTGAAAATTGAATCGAATCTTATTGAAGTAGACAAGGAGGACACTCTTATAGAGGATAATTCTTTACATTGGGGTTGGATTAGTAAAGGGAAACTGAGTGAAGAAAAGGGGAAGGATCAATTATTTAAAAGTACAAGTGAACAGGATGGGAGGAATTTAAAGTTTCAAAAAGAGGAAAAATTCAATACTCAACTTAGGGTCAATAAAAAGGAAAGTGGCACAAAAAGAATTAGCAGTGGCAGACAACCTTTGAAGAATATTAATTAAGAGAGTATGAGGTGAATGAAAGAACCTTTGGTGTCGAAGGCTTTAGCCATTTTGTTAACAAATATCTCTTATAAGGGAGAAAGAAAAGAGAAACTGCCAGACATAAGGAAAGAGAAAGAGCTAATATTGCATGATAATACACTATTTGAAAGTATTAAAGAGATTAGTAAGGGTTTACAACAGGCTTTGGGCCTAGAAATTCAGAAGAATTAATGAATTTTATGTGTTAGAATAGTAGAGGAACCGGTAGTAAGACGTTTTCCTTAATTTTGAAGGATATGATTAGTATTCATTAAAATAATATTGTGGTAATCTTGAAGACTAGGAGAAGTGGAAGAAAGTCTGAAGAAACAATAATAAAGATTGGTTTGAATGACTGGTTTAAACAAGACCTTATAGGATACATTAGAGGTATCTAGATTCTTTGAAAATCTAATACTATTAAAGTGGAGATTATTTACTTTCATCACCAACTAGTTCACACTAAGGTGCTATGTAGCAACAAACAAGACTTTTGTTATACTTTTGTGTATGCTAGCCCTAATAAAAGCAAAATGGAGGAAGCATGAAGGGAGCTAATTCATATCAAATATGAAGTTAATGGCCCATGGATTGTTGAAGGGGATTTCAATGTATACTTGACCAAAGAAGAGAAAAACAGGGGTAAGGAATCAAATTAGATAAATATCAATAGCTTTAATAGATAGTTGGAGGAATTATGTCTTATTGACTTTGGCTATAATGGTCTTAAATTTACTTAGGAAAGCAAAGATGTTAAAGAAAGGATTGATAGGTTTTTTGCTAATGTAGAGTAAAGTCAAAGATTCCAAGAAGCTAGTGTTCTTCATCTTTATTCTAGAAAGTTTAATCATAGACCTATAGTTCTGAATATTGATGGTAAAAAGAAAGATATAAAAAAGGCGAAACCATTTAGATTTATGGCAGCATGGTTAACTGACCATAGATTTAATGACTTTGTGAAGGGAAGCACAGGATGTGGAGAAAGATCAAATTTTGGCAGTAAGTGAATTTACTGAAAAAGTATAGAAATGGAATAAAGAAATATTTGAAAATATTTGTAAGAGGAAAAGAAAGATTATGGGACATGTAGAGGGGATTAATAGAAAAATTGCTTTAAGGGAAGATTGGAGGCTGAGGGGGCTTCAGATGAATTTATAGAGAGATTATAAGAAAGTGTTGGAACAGGAAGAGATCATGTGGTCTTAAAAAGCAAGAGTAAATTGGCTAAACTATGATGACAAAAGCTCCAAATTCTTTTATGCCTTAATAGTGGTTAGAAGAAAGAGAAATAAAGTAGTTATGCTGAAAAATGATATGGAGGAATGGGTTCAGAATGAAGAAGAGCTAAGAGATATGACAATCACTTATTATAGCAATATTTTTAAGAACGAGGAAGTAAATTATGTGTCTTTTCCAATTAAAATTAGTTTTCCTATAATTTAGAAGAAGGAGATTGATGGGATTCGAGCAAGAGTCTCTGATGAAGAGATTAAAGCAGTTGTGTTTGATATAGGGGCCTTTAAAGCACTTGGATTGGATGGCTTCCAGGCTGTGTTCTTCCAGATTCAATGGGAGAATATGGATAAAACTATTTGTGATCTTGTGAAAATAATTTTTAATAATCCTAAAGAAGTAGAGACTATTAATCAAATTTTCTTGGTTTTGATTCTTAAGATAGAAAAACCTGAACACATGAAACAATTTCGGCTGATTAGTTTATGCAATTTTGTCTATAAAATAGTTATGAAAATTCTTGCTTCGAGATTGAAAAAGGTCATGAATAAACTAGTCTCCCCGAACTAGTGTAGTTTTTTGCTAGGGAGACATGGTGCAAACAATGTAATCATAACTCTAGAGGAAAGGAAAGAAGTGTTTCATGGTTGCTAAAATCGATTTAGAAAATTCATATGATAGAGTAAGTTGGGAATTTATAAAAGAGACTCTGTTGGAGGTTGGAATTAGTGTTGACATGAGGAGTGTGTTAAATCCAACAGTTTTTAAGTTTTATAGAATGGTGAAGTGACTAACACTTTCAGTACTTTTAGGGGTATTAGACAAAGAGATCCCCTGTCTCATTATTTGTTTATGTTATGTGTTGAAAGATTAGCTCATTTGCTTGAGGGAATTACAAATTGAAGTTTTGTAAGCCTATTAGCTTATTAAGGAAAGGACCAAATTTAACTCACTTCTTATTTGCGGATGATATGATCCTAATAGGTGAGGCTTCTATATAGTAAGCTAAAGTAATGAGGAAATGCTTTGAGGCCTTCTCTTAGACAGAAGGTAAATTGTGAAAAGTAAAAAATTTTCTTTAGTAAGAATGTGAATCATAACATTCTTAAGGAAATAAGTGAGAAACTTGGTTTTAGTATAAGGGGTGACCTTGGAAAATACTTATGAATTTCCCTCCATCATAATAGAGTTTCAGAGAAAACCTTTCAGTTTATTATTTATAAAGTCTAAGAAAGATTGTCAAGCTAGAAAGGAAGGAATCTATCTTTGGCAGGGAGGCTAACGTTAGTACAATCAATGTTGGCTGCTACACCTTTGTATTATATGCAAACTTTTGACCTTCCAAAAAGTGTTTGCAATGAACTGGAAAGAATTAATAGAAGTTTCTTATGAGGTACAGATAAGGATAAAAGGAAGCCTTACTTGGTGGATTTGGATTTTATATATAGACCGAAGGTGCATAATGGTTTGGGTCTAAGACACTTGCATAGTATAAATAGAGCTATATTAAAGAAAACAAGTTAAGGCTTGATTAAGCAAAAAAATAGATTATGGTCTATTATTCTAAGAGGGAAGTATAACTGTGGGGAGGATGTAGTTCCAAAGATTAAAAACAAAAATGGAGGCTCTAACACTTAGAAGGGAATTTGCAAGGTGTGGAAAGACATGAAAGAAGGAATTAAGTGGAATGTTGAGGATGAAAAAAGGATTAGATTTTAGGAAGATAGTTGGATATAAGGAATTGATAGGCTAAGACCTTTTACTAAGGTGGATGTTACAAATCAAAAAGATGAGCCTTGTGTGAAAGATTTTTGTGTGAATGGTCAATGGGATTTGGGAAAACTTAAGAATTTCTTTCCATTTGAAGTTGTTAGATCATAGCTTTATATCCTCCTGAGGAGTGTAAGGGGGAGGATAGTGTTGCTTGGAAATGGAATAGAAATAGTAAATTCTCTGTCAAATTGGCGTACATGGCTTAGAATTATGGTGGTATGGAAGAGAGTCATCCTTTACGGAAAATAATTTAGGAATAGCCAGGTTCTCCAAGAGTTAGGACGTTTATGTGGTTAATGAGAAAAGAAAAGCTCCTTACAAACTTTGCTTGTTTCAAAAGAAGGATATCTGATGACTTATTATGTCCTAGGTGTAAGAATCATTCCGAGATAGTAATTCATGCCATTAGAGATTATGAGAAGATGCAAAATCTTTAGAGGATGTTGGTGAATCCAAAAAGATAGAGAGAATTTTGCTCTTTAGAGATTCAAGATTGGATATTTTCCAATCTTAAAGAGGATTTTGGTAGGGAAGGCCTTGATTGGAAAATTATCTTTGGTATGTGTGAGAACTATATGGTTGCAAAGGAATAAAGTTGTTTTTGATAATATTAATTACTGATAACAATGCTAGTCTGTTATGGGAAGTTATGGCCAGATCGAAAGAAATTATGGATATTGGTAACAATAGCATTGAGGATAAACTTAATAGTCTAAAGAAGAAGAGAGAGGTCCTCATTTGTTGATAGTGTCTTGAGGATGATTGGGTGAAGGTAAATGTAGATGGATCATGTAAAGGCGAGGATTTTGAAACAATTTATGGGGGAACATGTGTCGTGACGTTGCAGGACTTGGATTTGGGGTCTTAGTAAAAAAAAAAAAGATATTACAGTGTTATAAAAACAAAGTTATAGGGAATACTTATAGGTTTGGAGTTAGCTTGGGAGAGAAGAGCTGCAAAAGTCATCCTTGAAGTTGACTTGGCGCCTGCATTAAATCTAATTAAGGATGATTGTCCTGTGATGCATTTTTGTGGAAACCATGTTAGAAAGATTAAGAGGTTAATGAATAAAAGCTGGAGTGTTATTTTTAAACATACCTACATAGAGGCAAACATGGTGATAGATTAGATGGCTAATTTTGCCTATGGTGGGGAGCCTAGACTAATGTTTATGGAGGAATTGAAGGCTAGCTACAGGGTTTTGTTAAGTAAAGACTTGGTTGGTGTTGCTTTACCTAGGTTAATTACAATGTAGTCTGGATGGTCCTTTTGTTTTTTCTGATTCTTTTTTTTTTTAAAGGTATTTTTAGATTTGTAAAATTATTAAGTTACTCTTCTAAAACTTAACGATACATTACTATGATTTGACTTATTTTAAAGTTATATTTAATTAATTTTGATGTTAATTTTATTGTTAAAAATTTACATTTGTCATAGTTCAAATTCAAAAAATATAAGTATTGTTAAAATTTAAAATTATAAGATTTCTTTTTCCAAAAGTTAACAACTTAATTTATTTTAAATTAATCAAAGTTAATTTAGATTAGTTTGATTGAGACAAAACATATTTTATAAATTAAATAAGTTTGATTAAATAAATAAAAAGATATAAATAAAAATTTTAAATATTAAAATTTTTTTATCTTACTATCTAATTACGTATTTAAAAAAAATTAATTCTCTCTTTAATATAATTTTGAGATAATCTAATTCTAAAATAAAAAAACTATAAAAAATAAAAAATTTAAGCTTGTCAAAATTGTATCTATTAATATAAGATCTTCATAAAATAATTTTATTAATATTAATTATATAATATTAAAATAATTCAATAATAAAGAATTAGATTAAAAAAATAGAAGTTAAAAAATAGGAATTTTCCTTTGGAATAAAAGTATAATAGCAAAAAGTAGTAATTGCTCTAATTATTTATAAGGTTTTTTTAATCTATAAACAATAAATACGTTTATTTTTTAATCATAATGATATATGTTGGTCTAAAAGTTTGTCTAACGAACTTATTTTTTTTTTTTATTAATTTGGGATTGTATGATAAAAATATTCTTGAATACATTTTTATAAGAAGTTTTGAGTTTTTTTAGGTTGCAGTTTTCATTGAAGTGGTTCAACTTTTTAAATATTTAATTTATTAATCTGTGGACGCTCGCAGCCTAAAGCTCTAACGACTCTAACTAAAAGTTATTGTTTTGTAGTTTGGACCAATCCAAGTCACTTCAATTCCTAAAATAATTTAAAGTAATGATTACTTTAACACTTATTTAATATTTAATTAATTATTTAATATTTTATTTTAATTAATGTTAAATAAAATAAATTTAAAAATGATGATAAATAAATTTAATAGTTTATTTTCAAGAATTATATTTTATATTTTAAACTATATTAAATTTATTATAATTTAATATTTTTATTTAATAATTTCTAATAAAAAATGATATAGATATGATTCAAAGCTTGTTAATAACGCAAAAGGAGTTGGTCAAGTTTCGATCCTGGTACAGATATAACTAGCATTGCAGGTAACCCTTGGAGGGAACTAACCCTTCTCTTATGATTATGTTTTATTAAAAAAAAGTTATATATTTTATTTTAATTAAAAAATTTGATATTAAAGATATAAAAAACTTCATGTAAGTTTAAAACTTAATATTTTGAATACTCACATCATTAAATTATAAATATACATAAAAATATAAGATAATATGTTTCAATTTTTTTAGGGTTAAAAACAATTAGATGGACAGTACGATCTTTTTCTTTTTTTTTTACATGAAAAAGGTATATACAGTTATATAAAAATTTTGAGATAAATATAAAACTAATAAAATCTTATCTTGCTTAAGTAAAATAAGTATTAACTTACAAAAGTTAGTAATCTTCTTGTATAAACAGAGTTCATAAATAATTAAAGTTATAATACACACACACATTTAATAAGCCATAAGTTTTAAAAGTTACGAATTTTTAAGATAAAATCTTAACGATAATTTATTAAATTTAGAAACATTAAATAATTAAAGCCTTCCAATAAAATTCAATAGAACTAATTGTCACAACACAATAAAAAACAAAAGATCAACAAGCTAAATTACCAAATAAATACTACATATGATGATATTAGCTAAAATGATTCACTTTATTCTTTGAAATTGTTTATTTAAAGTCACATAAGGACATATAAAAAAATATACAACCAATCTTCAATTATTGGGTACAATTGTTAAAATAAATTATATATATAATGAATCAGTTTTGGACATATTCATCAGAGTAGGACAAGAAGATCACTGAAAGTGACAAGATTCTATATAAAGAGAATAAATAAGGAATAGATGATACTAAAGTTAGCGAAGGAAGCAAGTAAGAGAGTTTAATAAGACTGTATTTATATGTTACTTATGTCAGTTATGAACACGCGTGACGACAATTGGATAATCTAAAGACTTGGCAAAATTTTGATCAAGATGAACCAGTCGTATAAAGGTTATCACTCATGATAGTAAGATGCAGTATTATTGGTAACTTCTACAAAATAAATAAAATTATATGTTAAAGTAATAATAAATATAATACTAAACTATTGATTATTAATTACTGAGTGCTCGACAATTAAATTTGCTTATCCCGGTTCATCATGAAATAGTTGTTTGTCACTACTTGGTCAATACCATCAAGTCACCGTTATTTTATTCCCCTAATCATATAGATAATAGCGTTTACAGATGTCACCCAAAACAAAAAATGCATCCATACATTAATTTTTTTCCAAAGAAAAATGAAAATAAGAATATTTATAACATAAAAATTTTAGCATTTGACATATTATTTTTTAATTTGATATTTTATAAATAAGAATTTTAATTTAATTCTTTAATTTTTTTCAATTAAAATATTCTATTTGTTAGAAAAAAAGGCTTATGACATTATTAATTTAGAAAAATAGATTTGAGTTTGCCAAATCAGACATAAACACGTTATGAGATTATTAATGATGCTCTTCTTGTCAAGCAATGTTGAAGACTATTACATCGTCCGAATGCTCGTGACTAGAGTGCTTACGGCGCAATACTTTCCAAATAGTAGTTTTATGGAGATTAGATTGTGTGGACAAGCTAGTTACACATGGAGGAGTATCATGAATGCAAGGTGGATTATTGAAAAGGGTGCAATGTGCAGAGTTGGCAATGGCATCCTCATTAATATATGGAATGATAGATGGATACCTAGCAATGGAGGTGGCAAAGCTCTGAGTCTTCGCCCCCAAGATCCAAATATCAGGATGGTGTCTGATCTTATCAATGCTGAAACTCAGTGTTGGCATACTGCACTTACTAAATCCATCTTCTTTCATAATGAGGCTGAATCAATCATTTCCATACCTCTCCCTTGGCGAAATGTGAAAGATAAGCTAATTTGGCCATTTGAAAACATTCACATTTTTCAATTCGGTCACCATATCACTTTATTATGTCACAAAGAGAAGTGGAGGGACCTTCTTGTTCAAATTACTAGAAATTTTGGCCAAAGATTAGGCATTTACATCAGGAAATTATGTCACAAAGAAGTGGAGGGACCTTCTTGTTCTTCTTGTTTTGCCAACTTGTATGAACCTGATTGATAGAGACGTCTCTCTTTGGGATGAATGCCCCCAGTGTTATTTGCTTCAGGAAACTATTTATCATGCATTTGTTGAATGTAAGTGGGCAAAAGCAGTGTGGCTTTTTTCTCCATTGGGTTCCTATCCTTATGTACTTAATACGGAGAAGTTCATCGATTGAATTATCAATTGTTTGCTTCATGAAAAAACTGAGGCCTTGAATTGCATAGTAATGATCTGTTAGATAATATGGAGTGAAAGAAACAATCTTGTCTATAATAACAAGACCTCCCATCTCAAGTGGCGGCTGAGGCAAGTTCTTTATGGTCTGAATTCCAATCTTGTATTCCTAATGTTACAGGTGCAGAAAGGAGGAGAACAAGCTTTTGGACAAAATTGAATTTTCAATTCTTCAAATTGAATACTGATGCAGCCTTCCTCTCAGTGGGTGAATGGAGTTTAAGTGCAATAATAAGAGATGATCAAGGCAACATTTTGTTGGCAGCAGTCACAAAAACTAGATTACAAGAAGATGCCTCAATAGTTGAAGCTCTTGCTGTAAGGTAGGGTCTGCAGTTAGCTACACAGTGCTATATATTAAAATTACAGGTGGAAGCTGTTGCATGGAGGTGTACAATGCTTTTCGGTCAAATCAGGATGTCTCTTTGCTGGATATTATAGTGCAAGATTGTTTAGCCATGGCTCATGAGTTTACTTCCGTTAGCATGTTTTTAGTGAATGTAACAAGGTAGCTCATCATATAGCCAAGTCTCTTTCCAATTATGCTTCTTCTGTTGGCTCTCAAACTTTCCAGATTGTGTTCTTTCCTTAGCTAGAAATGATGTAATGCATTTTACAGTTCAATGAAAGTATTTATATTCTCTCAAAAAAAAAAAAAGTAGATGAAATTAAAAATAGGCAAAAATACTGTATATATTTTAAAATTTTATATTAATTTTTAATTTTATTTTTACAATTTTTTTATTTAATTTTATTTATAAAATTTTAAATTATAATTAATTTTATTTTATAGTCTAATACTGTCTAAATTATTAATAAAAAATAGTGATATGACATTTAATATTACATCAAATATTATATCATTAGTTTTATTAATAATTTAAATAATATTAGATCGTGAGATAAAATGTATTTGTAATTTAAAATTTTAAAAATAAAATTAAAAATTAATATAAAATTTAGTGACATATAAAATACTTTTATCTTAAAAATAATATAGCTTAAAAATTTATTTACTGTAAGTTTGTGAACAGTGACATTTAAATAATTTTTTATTTAAAATAAAATAATTTTTATAATTACTTAATTTTTTTTTCAAAAACAGTGTTTTTTTAAAAAATGAAACATAAACAAACATGATAACAAGTTAATAAATTTGTATTTATTGCTACAACAACAATAATAAACTAAACATTTTTTTATCAAGTGAAATAAGTTATATGACTCAAATAATAACAAAGTGTTTTACCTTTATTTATTTTTATAATTAAATTATTAATATTAAAATAAATTTGTATTTATTAATTATACAAACTTGTTAAGAGGAGAAACTACATTGATTAAAAAAATTATTTAGGGGACTAAATTATAAAAACATCTTTAAACAGTAAAATTAAAAATTAATGATATTTTAAAAATTAAATTATTAATTTACTAAAAAAACTCATTAAAAGAATGCGATGTGACCCGCCATTGATGGAGAGCCACGTGACGTTGTCTTCACAATTGGTCCACCACTCCACTTGTGACCTCATTGTGGGTGATGTTCGATTCATTTTTTTTTTTTTTTAATCTTCTTCATATTTCAGTTCAGAGGACTGTATTTTTAATATTTAATTTTGCCACGAATCCTTTTGTTTTGTGTCGTTTTTCAAAAGTTCTCTAAGAAGATACAGATCTTTCTTAATTTTGCCAGAACAAGACAAACAGTTTTAGTACATTGGAAAAACATTTTTTTTCCTTCTTATTTCTGTTTTCAATTTTGTTAAAGAAAACTTTCTAAAAGGTTAAATTCTCCATAGCTGTCTGTATTATTTTTCTATCCTTAAAATATTTTATATAAATCTTAAAAATTCTAAGATGAGAAATATTTTTATTTAAAATTTATGATTTAATCATAATTTAAAATAAAATTATATGACTTTTGAAAAAAAAAAAAGTTAGGTAACAAAATATCAGTGACATAACATAATATCCTCCGTGGAGATGAGAGCCGAACCGTAGTTAAAAACACTCTTAAACAAATTTCCCTGTTTGTCACGTTGTCGGCCCTTTCTCACTCTCAATTTCCTTTTTATTTTTTATTTTTTATTTTTGAAATTCTTCTGCTTAGCTCTTACTGGTTGGGGTATCACTTTTGGGAGGATGAAAATTGAAAGTATGGATGAACAAGAAAAAACAAGCCTCTGTGGTCAGAGAATAAAGGGAGGCCTCGACTACATTCATCCAACATTTCAAAGAACCTTTGAATCTTTCTAGGGTTTCTGGAATATGTTTCCCTCATTTATATTCCATTTCTAGTATATATATAGATATGTTAATTCCTCTGTTCTTGTAATTAGCCACATATTTTATGGCTTCACTGTGCTCTCTCCCACCTCTCTTCTTAAATGCCATAACTTCCTCTCTGCTTCTACCAGCTTTTGGGGTTGTCAGTAATACTAATATCCATTTTTAGCTTCTGGGTATCAGAATTTCTCAACCAAAAAAAAAAAAATTGTTTGTTTGGGTTTTTCTATTGCCAGTGTCCCTTTCAGATTGTGGGTTGTAATTAATAAAATCTCACTGTTTCAAAACCTTTTCTTTTCAAGGCGTAGCTATAGAACTAGCTGTTCATCTGGGTTCTGGATTTCCAACTTGTTGCTTTAATAACAACTGTAGAGAAGCATATTTCTAGAAAATTTATTTATTTATTTATTTGGTGAGCAGAAATTATTGTTGCATCTAGGGTTTTGTTGAGAATCTGAAAATAAAAGGGAAAAAGATGGTGTGGGGGAAGATTCAAATGAAGAAGATTGAGAATGAAACGAGCTGTCAAGTGACGTTTTCAAAGCGTAGAAATGGACTTCTGAAGAAAGCCTACGAACTATCTGTTCTTTGTGAAGCTCAAGTTGCTGTTATCATCTTTTCACAAAGAGGAAGGCTCTATGAGTTCTTATCTTCTGAGTACGTTTTCCTTTACTCCATTTCTGAAAATTAAATTAAACATTTATACTATACTAGTATTCTATTGATATTTATCTGTATGGCATCATCAGAGAGCTGTGTGTGCAGTTTGTTAGGTATACGTATATATGTTAGCTATTGATTGCTTTGCTTGAGGGTTGAGGCCTAGCCAGTACGTACGTATATATAGTAGAATCAATATGTGTGTTCTTAATTAAGATGTTTCTGGGTTAATTATTTTACTGATTTCCGATATATATCCTTCATCTCTTTCTGTTTCTATATATTGGTTTGTATATATGTATGTTTCATCATCACTTGACTGTGTGTATCAAAAGCTCAAACTCAATAGATTTAGATAACTTCAATTCAATGATTTTAATTGTCAAAGCATCAGGGTTATGATTTGGTCATGCTATTTTTGGTTCAAAAATAGAAATACCTGCCCAAACAATGAGATTCGTATATTGGATTTGGGTGTTCAAAACCAATTTAAACGGATTTCTCTTAATCAAATTAAACCAAATCAAGAAAAATCAAACAAAGTTGATCAATTTTTTATTTTAATTGGTTTGTTATTTGTAGGTTTTGGGCAATTTAGTTCAGGTTTTGGTTTATGGTGTCAAAAATAGAACCAAACTATGTATATACAGTTTGACTTTGACACCTAGTTGATTTTATTATTATTTTGGACTAGATTTTAAAGAACAATATGATTGTCATTTTTGTGAGTGTTGAATTGTTGACAATGTTGTTATTTGTTTATAGATTAGCAAATGAATGGAATGTTGAACACATCTACATCTATATACGAAGCTCAAAATGACATTGTGCTTGGTTGTTTGTAATCTGCAAAATATATACCTTTATTAGTTAGCTAGAACTTTCCTTTCCCCAAAATTTGCATTTTTGTCTGTGTCCAAATCTCTTCTGGCCTTCCATTTTCTTTTTCCCAATTGAGGTGTTCAGTATCTGTATTTTAATTATCCTTTTAACTAGAACAGAAATGGCAACTTATTAGAATAGTTGTACTGTTCTTGAAAGATAATTCATATATTAATTTGTCCATATATATATATATGAACTTGGAATGCCAATTGGGTTTTTCTACATACCTGTTATCTTTGTTAAAGAAATGAAAGTAATTGATATGCATTCTAATGAGCTCAGGCCTGATCATCATGAGAGCTGTAAAATGACATATTTATAATGCTTCTAAAGCTTCCCTTATATCTATAGGTTTTGGGTTGTAGTTTATGTGTATTTTACAGTCGAAAAGTGTGGAATACTACAATCCCAAATTGGTGTTAAATATAAAAGAAACTCAAATTTCAAGTTTCCATGTATACCTTGGAAACGTGTGAGATTTTGAAGAACAAGAAGGGATGGACGAGCAAAGATGCATACTTTGATTAGTATAAGTACTTAGTGTTACGTTCATCTTAATTTGCAGTGACTAAGAGAATATATCAATTTTTTAATCATTGAAATGAGGGATATTCTACTTTGCTGTGATAGATCTTCATTTATTTGTTAGTCATTATCAGTAACATGTGTGTTCCGCACACATTCCTTGGTTCTATGTTTGTTAAAAATTTGTCCCTTTTTGCTCTCTTCATTCTGCTCACCCAATATTCTCTCACTATGTTTGCTTATAATTTTGGAATTAGTAAGGTGAATCATTATATGTCACTCTTAGGTTTGTTTGCACAACATGAAAATTTGACTTTATTTTTAGTATGACTGTAAAGATAGTTGAGTTGATGTCAAGTTTCAATATATTATTATGATTTTGTTCTTAATATGATGGTAATAACAGTTCGGTAATTTGTTTTTGAAAGGAATATATATTGCATATAATTTTTAAAATAAGAGTATTAGATGTAATTTATTGAAATTTCAAGAAAAATTAGTGTAATTCAATGTAGATATGTGTAAACTTTTTCTATTGTGCCTATAGATTATGGGCTTAGTGTCAAATATTGATTTGTATGGCAATTTTTGTAAGAGATATAAATAAAATTACTTTCAATCTAACAATAGATCAAATTAGTAATTACTCTAATTATTTATAAGGTTTTTTTAATGTATACTCTTAAATGCATGCTACTTTTTATAATAAATATATGTATATTGGTCTAAAAGCTTGTCTAACTAACTAGTTTTGTTTATTATTAATTTGGGATTGTATGATAAAAATATTCTTGAATCGACCTTCATGTCAAGAAAGAAAGGACATTTCTATAAGAAGTTTGAGTTTTTGTAGGTTGCAGCTTTTATTGAAGTGGTTCAATTTTTTTAATATTTAATTTATTAATCTGTGGAGGCTCGCAGCCTAAAGCTCTAGCAAATCCAACTGAAAGTTATTGTCTTGTAGTTGTATAAAGAAACTTGTTGGAACTTTGTGTTATAGGCGAAAAAATTCTTTAAATTATAAATTTTGACCAATAATCCTTGAACTTTTATTTTTATTTGAAAAACTCCTTATGTAGCATTTATCTATTAAAAAAATTAAATCTATAAAAACACACATTAAATGAAGAAAATGCCCAAATCAGAGTTTCCTAACCCTCTAATTCTCCAATCGGCCATGTTATCAGTCAAGTATAATATAATCTGTGGTACTTGCATGCTAAATTAAGATGCTTAAACAAGAAACTTAAAAACAATAAAAAAATAAAGAGGTAATCTGATCATCACGAAATTAGTATATATAATTAGAATGTATGATTACTGGTGTGTCTTTCTTTCCCCTTATGTATAGAACCTTTTATATTGAGGTATATTTGTTACACTTGCAACTTCATATTGTAAAATGCTTATATATCTGGTCATGCAATGCGGTCATGAAACGATATGAGAGATAGATTTAGGATATTTAATTTGGATATTCTAATTATTTAAGAAA
This sequence comes from Senna siamea, assembly GCA_031216115.1. NCBI lineage: Eukaryota > Viridiplantae > Streptophyta > Magnoliopsida > Fabales > Fabaceae > Senna > Senna siamea. The sequence goes on along the minus strand of CM062354.1, from coordinate 29,171,049 downwards.
AAAACTTAAGTGTTATATTTATATTTATATTATTAAGTTCTCTAATAAAAAATTAATATGTATATTATTTATATAATTTATTTTTTTTATGAATGATATTTTGTGAAATAATTTTACATGTTTTGTTTTGATTAAAGAATTTTATAATAAATATATAAAATTTTTTATATAAGTCTAATTTTTAATTTAAATACTTATTTAAATTAAAAAAATATCCTTATTGATATGACTCTTTTTTTTTAATTTGTAATATTTAAATTCTTTTAATAATAATTGTAGCATAACGGGTTTTTGGCACTAAAATAAAAGTTTGTGGGCTTGTTAGTTCAAGTTTATTGTTTAAGAAGTTTTTTACACATAACTCGTTAAGTTTAAAGGGAGTTTTATGCAGTTTGGACCAATCCAAAACTCACTTCAATTCCTAACATAATATAGTAATAATTATTTTAACATGATCTAATATTTAATTATTTATTTTAAGTAATATAAAATAAAATAAATTTAGAAATGATGATAAATAAATTTAATTGTTTATTTTCCAGAATTATATTTTTTATTTTAAACTATATTAAACTTATAATTTAATGTGTTTATTTAATGGTTTATGCAATTTAAATTATATTAAACTTATCATTAAATTCTCTAGTAAGAAAATATTTTGTTTATAATTTATACAATTTTTTTTCTTATGATTCTTTTTTTTTGAAAAATATTTATATATTTCTTTTATTGAAAAACTTAATAGCAAAAATATAAAGAATTATACGTAGGTTTAGTCTTTAATATTTTTATGAATACTTACATCAATAAATTATAAATATACATAAAAATGTAAGATAATATATTTGAATTTTGTTTAGGGTAAAAAATTCAGATCCAACGTAAAACATTTACACAAAAATTCAGATGGACAGTAAGATCTATTTTTTTACACAAAAAAAGATATATAGAGTTATATAAAAATTTTAGATAAATATATAAACTAATAAAATCTTGTCTTGCTTAAGTAAAATAAGTACTAACTTACAAAAGTTATTAATCTTCATCTATAAATATAGTTCACAAATAATTAAAGTTATAATATCTATACATTTAATAAGGCATAAGTTTAAAAACTACGAAATTTGAAGATCAAATCTTCACGATAATTTATTAAATTTGGAAACCTTCGATAATTAAAGTCTTCCAATAAAATTCAAGAGAACTAATTGTCACAACACAATAAAAAAAGAAAAAGATCAACAAGCTAAATTACCAAATAAAGACTACATATGATAATATTAGCTAAAATGATGCACTTTATCCTTTAAAAATGTTTATTTAAAGTCATATAAGGATATATAAAATCTTCAATGATTGGGTACAACACTTAAAATAAATTATGTAACTTTTACAAAATATATAAAATTACGTGTTAAAGTAATAATAAATATATTGCAAACTTCTGATTATTGACTACTGAGTACTCGACACTACATAAATAGTGAAAATGAGCCCAATTAATTTTGATAAGATGAATTCCATTAAAATTGAATGAAATTAAATTTGCTTATCCCTATTCATCATGAAATAGTCGTTTGTCACTACTTGGTCAATACCGACAAGTCACCGTTATTCTATTCCCCTAATCATATAGATAATAGCGTTTACAAATGTCACCCAAAACAAAAAAATGCACCCATACATTAATTTTTTTCGAAATAAAATGAAAATAAGAATATTTATAACATAAAAATTTTAGCATTTGAAATATTATTTTTTTAATTTAATCTTCTATAAATAATAATTTTAATTTTTTTAATTAAAATATTGTATTTGTTAGAAAAAGAAGGCTTATGGGATTATCAATTTATAAAAATATTTTTACAAATTAGAGTTTGTCAAATCATACATAAATAGGTTATATATTAATAATTAAATAAATAAAATTAAAAATTAAAAATATTTTATATATTTTTAAACTTTATATTAATTTATAATTTCTTCTTTAAAGTTTTTTATAATTAAGTTTATTCCTAAAATTTTAAAATGTAAATAATTGTGTCCCACAATTTAATTCTTTTCAAATTATTAATAAAAATAATAATGTAATATTTAATATTATATCTTTAAAATTAGTGAGTTAATATTTTATTTTTATTTAAAATTTTAACATAACTGTAAATGTCACATTATTATTTTTATTAATAATTTAAATAATATTAAGTTGTGAGATGAACTCTATTATAATTTATAATTTAAAAATATATATTTTTTTAAAAAATTTATTTAATATAATTTTTTTATGTGATATTTTATTTTCGGTGACATTTATATAATTTTTTTATGTAAAATAAACTAACTTTTACAATTACTTAATTTGTCTAAAACAGTTTTTTTAAAAATGAAACATAAACAAATTTAGATAATAAGTTAATAAATTTGTATTTGTTAATTGAAAAAATTTGTTAAAATTAGAAACAACTTTGACTAAATAATTATTTAGGGGACTAAATTATAAAAACATCTTTAAAGAGTTAAATTTTAAAATAATGATATTTAAAAAATTAAATTATTAATTTACTAACAAAAATCATTAAAAGAATGCGATGTGACCCGCCATTGATGCAGAGCCACGTGACGTTGTCTTCACCAATTGGTCCACCGCTCCACTTGTCACCTCATTGTAGGTAATGTTCGATTCATTGTTTTTTAATCTTCTTCTTCAGATTTCAGTTCAGAGGGCTGTATTTTTAATATTTAATTTTGCCACGAATCCTTTTGTTTTGTGTCGTTTTTCAAAAGTTCTCTAAGAAGATACAGATCTTTCTTAATTTTGCCAGAACAAGACAAACAGTTTTAGTACATTGGAAAAACATTTTTTTTCCTTCTTATTTCTGTTTTCAATTTTGTTAAAGAAAACTTTTTAAAAGGTTAAATTCTCCATAGCTGTGTGTATTACTTTTCTATCCTTAAAATATTTTATATAAATCTTAAAAATTCTAAGATGAGAAATATTTTTATTTAAAATTTATCATTTAATCGTAATTTAAGATAAAATTATATGACTTTTGAAAAACAAAAGTTGGCAACAAAATACCAGTGGCATAACATAATATCCTCCGTGGAGATGAGAGCCGGACTGTAGTTAAAAACACTTAAAAAAATTTCCCTGTTTGTCACGTTGTCGGCCCTTTCTCACTCTCAATTTCCTTTTTATTTTTTATTTTTGAAATTCTTCTGCTTAGCTTTTACTGGTTGGGGTATCACTTTTGGGAGGATGAAAATTGAAAGTATGGATGAACAAGAAAAAACAAGCCTCTGTGGTCAGAGAATAAAGGGAGGCCTGGACTACATTCATCCAACATTTCAAAGAACCTTTGAATCTTTCTAGGGTTTCTGGAATATGTTTCCCTCATTTATATTCCATTTCTAGTATATATATAGATATGTTAATTCCTCTGTTCTTGTAATGAGCCACATATTTTATGGCTTCACTGTGCTCTCTCCCACCTCTCTTCTTAAATGCCATAACTTCCCTCTCTGCTTCTACCAGCTTTTTGGGTTGTCAGTAATACTAATATCCATTTTTAGCTTCTGGGTATCAGAATTTCTCAACCAAAAAAAAAAACTGTTTGTTTGGGTTTTTCTATTGCGAGTGTCCCTTTCAGATTGTGGGTTGTAATTAATAAAATCTCACTGTTTCAAAACCTTTTCTTTTCAAGGCGTAGCTATAGAACTAGCTGTTCATCTGGGTTCTGGATTTCCAATTTGTTGCTTAAATAACAACTGCAGAGAAGCATATTTCTAGAAATTTTATTTATTTATTTATTTGGTGAGCAGAAATTATTGTTGCATCTAGGGTTTTGTTGAGAATCTGAAAATAAAAGGGAAAAAGATGGTGAGGGGGAAGATTCAAATGAAGAAGATTGAGAATGAAACGAGCCGTCAAGTGACGTTTTCAAAGCGTAGAAATGGACTCCTGAAGAAAGCCGAGTCCTTATCTTCTGAGTACGTTTTCCTTTACTCCATTTCTGAAAATTAAATTAAACATTTATACTATACTGCTACGCTATTGATATGTGTATTAAATTAAACATTTATACTATACTACTACTCTATTGATATGTATCTATATATGGCATCATCAGAGAGCTGTGTGTGCAGTTTGTTAGGTATACGTATATATGTTGGCTATTGATTGCTTTGCATGACGGTTGAGGCCTAGCCAGTACGTACGTGTATATAGTGGAATCAATATGTGTGTTCTTAATTAAGATGTTTCTGGGTTAATTATTTTACTGATTTCCGATATATATCCTTCATCTCTTTCTGTTTCTATATATTGGTATGTATATTTATATATGTTTCATCATCACTTGACTGTGTGTATCAAAAGCTCAAACTCAATTGATTTAGATAACTTCAATTCAATGATTTTAATTGTCAAAGCATCAGGGTTATGATTTGGTCATGCTAGTTTTGGTTCAAAAATAGAAATACTTGCCCAAACAATTAGATTTGTATATTGGATTTGGGTGTTCAAAACCAATTTAAACGGATTTCTCTTAATCAAATTAAACCAAATCAAGAAAAATCAAACAAAGTTGATCAATTTTTTATTTTAATTGGTTTGTTATTTGCAGGTTTTGGGCAATTTAGTTCAGGTTTTGGTTTATGGTGTCAAAAGTAGAACCAAACCAAACTCCATATATATATATACATATATAATTATGTATATACAGTTTGACTTTGACACCTAGTTGATTTTATTATTATTTTGGGCTAGATTTTAAAGGACAATATGATTGTCATTTTTGTGAATGTTGAATTGTTGACAATGTTGTTATTTGTTTATAGATTAGCAAATGAATGGAATGTTGAACACATCTACATCTATATACGAAGCTCAAAATGACATTGTGCTTGGTTGTTTGTAATCTGCAAAATATATACCTTTATTAGTTAGCTAGAACTTTCCTTTCCCCAAAATTTGCATTTTTGTCTGTGTCCAAGGCTCTTCTGGCCTTCCATTCTTTTTCCCAATTGAGGTGTTCAGTATCTATATTTTAATTATCCTTTTAACTAGAACAGAAATGGCAACTTATTAGAATAATTGTGCTCTTCTTGAAAGATGATTCATATATTAATTTGTCCATATATATATATGAACTTGGAATGCCAATTGCGTTTTTCTACATAACTGTTATCTTTGTTAATGAATTAGAGTTTTAGTAATGGTAATGAAATCAAAGTAATTGATATGCATTCTAATGAGCTCAGGCCTGATCATCATGAGAGCTGTAAAATGACATATTTATAATGCTTCTAAAGCTTCCCTTATATCTATAGGTTTTGGGTTGTAGTTTATGTGTATTTTACAGTTGAAAAGTGTGGAATACTACAATGCCAAATTGGTGTTAAATATAAAAGAAACTCAAATTTCAAGTTTCCATGTATACCTTGGAAACGTGTGAGGTTTTGAAGAACAAGAAGGGATGGACGAGCAAAGATGCATACTTTGATTAGTATAAGTACTTAGTGTTACGTTCATCCTAATTTGCAGTGACTAAGAGAATATATCAATTTTTTAATCATTGAAATGAGGGATATTCTACTTTGCTGTGATAGATCTTCATTTATTTGTTAGTCATTATCAGTAACATGTGTGTTCCGCACACATTCCTTGGTTCTATGTTTGTTAAAAATTTGTCCCTTTTTGCTCTCTTCATTCTGCTCACCCAATATTCTCTCACTATGTTTGCTTATAATTTTGGAATTAGTAAGGTGAATCATTATATGTCACTCTTAGGTTTGTTTGCACAACATGAAAATTTGACTTTATTTTTAGTATGACTGTAAAGATAGTTGAGTTGATGTCAAGTTTCAATATATTATTATGATTTTGTTCTTAATATGATGGTAATAACAGTTCGGTAATTTGTTTTTGAAAGGAATATATATTGCATATAATTTTTAAAATAAGAGTATTAGATGTAATTTATTGAAATTTCAAGAAAAATTAGTGTAATTCAATGTAGATATGTGTAAACTTTTTCTATTGTGCCTATAGATTATGGGCTTAGTGTCAAATATTGATTTGTATGGCAATTTTTGTAAGAGATATAAATAAAATTACTTTCAATCTAACAATAGATCAAATTAGTAATTACTCTAATTATTTATAAGGTTTTTTTAATGTATACTCTTAAATGCATGCTACTTTTTATAATAAATATATGTATATTGGTCTAAAAGCTTGTCTAACTAACTAGTTTTTTTTATTATTAATTTGGGATTGTATGATAAAAATATTCTTGAATCGACCTTCATGTCAAGAAAGAAAGGACATTTCTATAAGAAGTTTGAGTTTTTGTAGGTTGCAGCTTTTATTGAAGTGGTTCAATTTTTTTAATATTTAATTTATTAATCTGTGGAGGCTCGCAGCCTAAAGCTCTGGCAACTCTAACAAAAAGTTGTCTTGTAGTAGTATAAAGAAAACTTGTTGGAATCTTGTGTTATAGGCGAAAAACTTCTTTAAATTATAAATTTTGACCAATAATCCTTGAACTTTTATTTTTATTTGAAAAACTCCTTATGTAGCATTTATCTATTAAAAAAATTAAATCTATAAAAACACACATTAAATGAAGAAAATGCCCAAATCAGAGTCTCCTAACCCTCTAATTCTCCAATCGGCCATGTTATCAGTCAAGTATAATATAATCTGTGGTACTTGCATGCTAAATTAAGATGCTTAAACAAGAAACTTAAAAACAATAAAAAAATAAAGAGGTAATCTGATCATCACGAAATTAGTATATATAATTAGAATGTATGATTACTGGTGTGTCTTTCTTTCCCCTTATGTATAGAACCTTTTATATTGAGGTATATTTGTTACACTTGCAACTTCATATTGTAAAATGCTTATATATCTGGTCATGCAATGCGGTCATGAAACGATATGAGAGATAGATTTAGAATATTTAATTTGGATATTCTAATTATTTAAGGAAAAAACTTAAGTGTTATATTTATATTTTTGTTATTAAATTCTCTAATAAAAAATTAATACGTATATGATTTATATAATTTATTTTTTTATAAATTATTTTTTGTAAAATAATTTTATATGTTTTGTTTTGATAGAACTTTATAGTAAATATATATGTAAGATTTAAATTCTTTTAATAATAATTGTAGCATAATGGGTTTTTGGCACTAAAATAAAAGTTTGTGGGCTTGTTAGTTCAAGTTTATTGTTTAAGAAGTTTTTTACACATAACTCTTTAAGTTTAAAGGGAGTTTTACGCAATTTGGACCAATCCAAAACCCACTTCAATTCCTAACATAATATAGTAATAATTATTTTAACATGATCTAATATTTAATTATTTATTTTAAGTAATATAAAATAAAATAAATTTACAAATGATGATAAATAAATTTAATAGTTTATTTTCAAGAATTATAACATAGTTTGTAATTTAGGAAGCATAAAATGTTATAAAATTTTTTTTTTTAAAATATGCATCGATTAGGGTTGTTATTGGTTGAGTATAATTTAAATAATTATTTTTATTCATATTTTACTCAATCCTATACCTGTAGAGCTTTTTTAATATTTCAAATTATCATAACAACAATATAGTTATTAACATATTTTAGAATATACATCTAAATTATTATTTATAAATTATATTTGAGATACTAATTACAGAATGTAAAACTTAATCATTTATTACAATAGAACATAAATATCTCCAAATACAAGTTCAGTGAACAATAAATACTATATTAAAGTCATTAAGTCATTTACAATTAATGCTTTAAGCTAAATCATAACTTTTTGGTTGCTCTGTAATTTTGCGTAGTAAATACGTTCAATCCTAGATTAATTTTTAGCGTCATCACGCCCTTGATTGTCTAAACACACAACTTAATGAGATTTTGAATCTCAATAGAGTAATATACAATTGATTTAATTTAAAATAGCTTATTGTTTAGCTATACCTCCATTCGGGTATAGAAAATCTTTCCCTAAACTCATTCATTTAATAAAACATGTGAATTGAAGCTTCATTTGTCATAAATCAATAAACATGAGAAATCTATTGGTTATCTAGAAAATAGAAGTCAAAAATCATTCTCAATCAAAGAGTGTAAATGTTTATGAAAGCCATTATATTCAAAATGCTTGTAACTAATTTTTCATATCCATTGCATAATGCTCATACGTTATTGCAAGGATCTCAAACATGTACATATTATATCAGTATATATTCATAAAATCATACAAATCAATCATAATTCATTGTCTGTTATTTTTTAATTTCATTTAAAAATCATAGAGACTGTCCTCCTGGTGATTGTCACAAGATCGTCTTCCATGTGAATGAGATTATTGCTATCATGGGGACTGTCCTGCCGGTGATTGTTACAAGATCGTCCTCTTTATGACTAAACACCTAACATCAGAAAGGGGCGTCTCCCATCATGTGTACATTACAAATAAGTCTCATCTCTCTATGCCGACTATAATGCAATATATACATATAGATGACTAATACTTAAGTTCATATGGCTTTAATCTTAAACCAATCTATTCTCCCATATAGATTCTTCTCCTTTACTCCTTATAGTCTTTTATAGGAGTGTATTAGTTTAACAAGTAAACCCTAACATATAGAGACTATTTCAATGTTCAAATAATAAAAGTTTAAAAGGTAGGTCTGAATATAGAATATTTAACAATTGTGCCATACTAGTCATCAAGTATCCATCCCAAGTTTTGTCTGCACTATAAACATAAAATTTCAATAGTTTAATCAAAACTAGCAGCAAAGAATTTTTAAATACATTTCAAACACAGGTTTTTTCTTATACTCATCTAATCTAGCACACATTTCTCAATACATGTTCACAAACTTAGTCACAGAAATCAATTCACATTAAACATATATCAAAATAAAGAGGAGTGTAAATTACTCTACTTTAATTGAGATTTTCTTCATTTAACTTAAGATTCTTTTCCTTTTTCTTTGATTAACTCTTTAAGCCACCTTTGTACATTTTGTAACCAACATTCATAACTAAAATTTATTTTCAATACCTAAAAAAATAAGTTTTCACTTTAGTCTCTTATTTATCCCAAATTTAATTTTTAGCTATGAAATTATCAAATTTACTCTGATGCTTCTAGGAGTCTAAATGAACTTAATTCACTCAAAAGTTCAGAATATACATAGTTTACATTGCTTAATATAGAATATATCAGTCTTTTCAGTTTAATCCATAAATTTACAATTGAAACTTTTTTAACAATTTTCTTCCATTTTTTAATTCCATACATTCATAAGAGTCCTAATTAAGCTAAGAATTACAGAGATGCATCAAATGCTAAAATTTTACTTCATACCAAACTTTTTTAGAATTTATAATTTAGTCCCTATTTTTTAATTTATGGTTTTCATCATTTTTCTTCAATATATCCTTTCAATTTATTTCTAATAGCATCATAGAGGCTAAAAATTACAAAAAAATTAATTAATTCAGAGTATTTCAATGTATACCATAAGTTTTAAAAAATTACAATTTAGTCCCTAATTCTTTCGTGGCATTTTTTGACGACTGGCGGTGGAGATAGTGGCGGTTGAGGTGATAGAAAGGACCAATGGACCTTCAGCAACCTAACCCAGGTGCTCACTGGCGACCAACGACGTAAAATCGATCGGATCGAAGAAGGGAATGTTGTAAAAAAAGGCTCTATTTTTGGCCCCCTGTGGTGGTCCCGCGAAGCTCCTAGCGGCGTCAACGGAAGTCCTGTAGTCTTGCAAACTTTTGCAGCACGGTGGGACAGTGACGCACAACGGTTTGATGGACGAACGACGGCCAGGTAGCATGAAGAAGAGAGACGCGTGAAAGAGAGTGCTGGAGTGAGCAGGAGAGAGAGTGAAAATGGAAAGAATGGAGTTTTAAAGTTTTTAAGAATATTTTGGTCTTTTTTCATTTTGTCTTAGATAAATTTTAGATGTATTTTCTGATTTAAGAAAGAATTTAGGATTATATGGAAGGGGTTTGAAAATTTTCAAGCTATCACATGTCTTTCAAAATTATCTGCTAAGTTCTTGAAGGCAGATAAAATTTTTTCTATTAGATATAATTTTATTTCAAAAAATTCTTAAATTTAAGTTACGAGTTCAAAAAAATTTTCTTAATCATCTCTCAATAATATTTTAAAATTTTTAATTATTTTATCTCAATTATTGAATTTTAAAATGGGTTATTACAATATTTTGTATTTTAAACTATATTAAACTTATAATTTAATGTGTTTATTTTATGGTTTATGCAATTTAAATTATATTAAACTTATCATTAAATTCTCTAGTAAGAAAATAATATGTTTATAATTTATACAATTTTTTTCTTATGATTGATTCTTTTTTTAAAAAATATTTATATATTTCTTTTATTAAAGAATTTGACAGAAAAAATATAAAAAATTTTACATAGATTTATCTCTAATATTTTTATGAATACTTACATCAATAAATTATAAATACAAATAAAAATATAAGATAATATATTTGAATTTTGTTTAGGGTAAAAAATTCAGATCCAACGTAAAACATGTTTTTTACACAAAAATTCATATGGACAGTAAGATCTATCTTTTATTACACAAAAAAAAAATATATTTAGAGTTATATAAAAATTTTAGATAAATATAAAACTAATAAAATCTTGTCTTGCTTAAGTAAAATAAGTATTAACTTACAAAAGTTATTAATCTTCATCTATAAATATAGTTCATAAATAATTAAAGTTATAATATCTATACATTTAATAAGGCATAAGTTTTAAAAACTACGAAATTTGAAGATCAAATCTTCACGATAATTTATTAAATTTAGAAACCCTCAATAATTAAAGTCTTCCAATAAAATTCAAGAGAACTAATTGTCACAACACAATAAAAAAAGAAAAAGATCAACAAGCTAAATTACCAAATAAAGACTACATATGATAATATTAGCTAAAATGATGAACTTTATCCTTTAAAAATGTTTATTTAAAGTCATATAAGGATATATAAAATCTTCAATGATTGGGTACAACACTTAAAACAAATTATGTAACTTTTTACAAAATAAATAAAATTACATGTTAAAGTAATAATAAATATATTACAAACTTCTGATTATTGACTACTGAGTACTCGACACTACATAAATAATGAAAATGAGCCCAATTAAGTTTGATAAGATGAATTCCATTAAAATTGAATGAAATTAAATTTGCTTATCCCTAATCATCATGAAATAGTCGTTTGTCACTACTTGGTCAACACCGACAAGTCACCGTTATTCTATTCCCCTAATCATATAAATAATAGCGTTTGCAGATGTCACCCAAAACAAAAAAATGCATCCATGCATTATTTTTTCCAAATAAAATGAAATAAGAATATTTATAACAAAAATTTTAGCATTTGAAATATTATTTTTTAATTTAATTTTCTATAAATAATAATTTTAATTTTTTTAATTAAAATATCCTATTTGTTAGAAAAAGAAGTCTTATGAGATTATCAATTTATAAAAATATCTTTACAAATTAGAGTTTGTCAAATCATATATAAACACGTTATATATTAATAATTAAATAAATAAAATTAAATATTAAAAATATATTAGATTAATTTTTTATTTTATTTTTAAAATTTTTTATAATTAATTTTATCTCTAAAATTTTAAAATGTAAATAATTTTGTCTCACAATTTAATTTTGTTTAAATTATTAAAAAAAATAATAATACAATATCTAATATTATATTTTTAAAATTAATGTGAGTTAATATTTTATTTTTATTTAATATTTTAACATGACGTTAAATATCACATTATTATTTTTTATTAATCATTTAAAAGATATTAAATTATAGAACGAAGTCTATTATAATTTAAAATTTAAAAATATAAGATTTTATTTTCGGTGACATTTATATAATTTTTTATTCAAAATAAATTAATTTTTACAATTACTTAATTTGTCTAAAACAGTTTTTTTTAAAAATGAAACATAAACAAATTTAGATAATAAGTTAATAAATTTGTATTTATTAATTAAAAATTTTGTTAAAATTAGAAACAACTTTGACTAAAAAAAATTATTTAGGGGACTAAATTATAAAAAATCTTCAAAAAGTTAAATTAAAAAATAATGATATTTTAAAAATTAAATTATTAATTTACTAACAAAAATAATTAAAAGAATGCGATGTGACCCGCCATTGATGCAGAGCCACGTGATGTTGTCTTCACCAATTGGTCCACCACTCCACTTGTCACCTCATTGTAGGTAATGTGCGTTTCATTGTTTTTTAATCTTCTTCTTCAGATTTCAGTTCAGAGGGCTGTATTTTTAATATTTAATTTTGCCACGAATCCTTTTGTTTTGTTTCGTTTTTCAAAAGTTCTCTAAGAAGATACAGGTCTTTCTTAATTTTGCCAAAACAAGACAAACAATTTTAGTACATTTGAAAAACATATTTTTTCCTTCTTATTTCTGTTTTCAATTTTGTTAAAGAAAACTTTCTAAAAGGTTAAATTCTCCATAGCTGTGTGTATTACTTTTCTATCCTTAAAATATTCTATATAAATCTTAAAAATTTTAAGATGAGAAATATTTTTATTTAAATTTATGATTTTAATCGTAATTTAAAATAGAATTATATGACTTTTGAAAAAAAAAGTTAGGAAACAAAATATCAGTGACATAACATAATATCCTCCGTGGAGATGAGAGCCGAAGTGCAGTTAAAAACACTCCTAAAAAAATTTCCCTGTTTGTCACGTTGTCGGCCCTTTCTCAGTCTCAATTTCCTTTTTATTTTTTATTTTTTATTTTTGAAATTCTTCTGCTTAGCTCTTACTGGTTGGGGTATCACTTTTGGGAGGATGAAAATTGAAAGTATGGATGAACAAGAAAAAAAAAGCCTCTGTGGTCAGAGAATAAAGGGAGGCCTGGACTACATTCATCCAACATTTCAAAGAACCTTTGAATCTTTCTAGGGTTTCTGGAATATGTTTCCCTCATTTATATTCCATTTCTAGTATATATATAGATATGTTAATTCCTCTGTTCTTGTAATGAGCCACATATTTTATGGCTTCACTGTGCTCTCTCCCACCTCTCTTCTTAAATGCCATAACTTCCCTCTCTGCTTCTACCAGCTTTTGGGGTTGTCAGTAATACTAATATCCATTTTTAGCTTCTGGGTATCAGAATTTCTCGACCAAGAAAAAAACTGTTTGTTTGGGTTTTTCTATTGCGAGTGTCCCTTTCAGATTGTGGGTTGTAATTAATAAAATCTCACTGTTTCAAAACCTTTTCTTTTCAAGGCGTAGCTATAGAACTAGCTGTTCATCTGGGTTCTGGATTTCCAATTTGTTGCTTAAATAACAACTGCAGAGAAGCATATTTCTAAAAAATTTATTTATTTATTTATTTGGTGAGCAGAAATTATTGTTGCATCTAGGGTTTTGTTGAGAATCTGAAAATAAAAGGGAAAACGATGGTGAGGGGGAAGATTCAAATGAAGAAGATTGAGAATGAAACGAGCCGTCAAGTGACGTTTTCAAAGCGTAGAAATGGATTCCTGAAGAAAGCCGAGTCCTTATCTTCTGAGTACGTTTTCCTTTACTCCATTTCTGAAAATTAAATTAAACATTTATACTATACTGCTACGCTATTGATATGTGTATTTATATGTCATCATCAGAGAGCTGTGTGTGCAGTTAGTTAGGTATACGTATATATGTTGGCTATTGATTGCTTTGCTTGACGGTTGAGGCCTAGCCAGTAGGTACGTATATATAGTAGAATCAATATGTGTGTTCTTAATTAAGATGTTTCTGGGTTATTTATTTTACTGATTTCCGATATAAATCCTTCATCTCTTTCTGTTTCTATGTATTGGTATATATATATATATATATATGTTTCATCATCACTTGACTGTGTGTATCAAAAGCTCAAACTTAATAGATTTAGATAACTTCAATTCAATGATTTTAATTGTCAAAGCATCAGGGTTATGATTTGGTCATGCTAGTTTTGGTTCAAAAATAGACATACCTGCCCAAACAATGAGATTTGTATATTGGATTTGGGTGTTCAAAACCAATTTAAACGGAATTCTCTTAATCAAATTAAACCAAATGAAGAAAAATCAAACAAAGTTGATCAATTTTTTTTTTATTTTAATTGGTTTGTTATTTGTAGGTTTTGGGCAATTTAGTTCAGGTTTTGGTTTATGGTGTCAAAAATAGAACCAAACTATGTATATACAGTTTGACTTTGACACCTAGTTGATTTTATTATTATTTTGGACTAGATTTTAAAGAACAATATGATTGTCATTTTTGTGAGTGTTGAATTGTTGACAATGTTGTTATTTGTTTATAGATTAGCAAATGAATGGAATGTTGTAATTTTTTTGGCTATTGGTTTATACACACACACACACACACACACTTTTTGTTGATAATGTTCAAATGCTTAAGTTGGACTAAACTAAAAAGGGTCAAAACTGTCCAAAACTGATTGCATATAATTTAGTTTAATTTAACACTATAACCCTATAAAGTTCAATTCTATATTAAATCGATATGAAAAATTCGATTTGTATATCAGTTCAAACCGTTCAAACTGAAGTGTTGAACACATGTGCATCTATATATGAAGCTCAAAATGACATTGTGCTTGGTTGTTTGTAATCTGCAAAATATATACCTTTACTAGTTAGCTAGAACTTTCCTTTCCCCCAAATTTGCATTTTTGTCTGTGTCCAAGGCTCTTCTGGCCTTCCATTTTCTTTTTCCCAATTGAGGTGTTCAGTATCTATATTTTAATTATCCTTTTAACTAGAACAGAAATGGCAACTTATTAGAATAATTGTGCTCTTCTTGAAAGATGATTCATATATTAATTTGTCCATATATATATATGAACTTGGAATGCCAATTGGGTTTTTCTACATAACTGTTATCTTTGTTAATGAATTAGAGTTTTAGTAATGGTAATGAAATCAAAGTAATTGATATGCATTCTAATGAGCTCAGGCCTGATCATCATGAGAGCTGTAAAATGACATATTTATAATGCTTCTAAAGCTTCCCTTATATCTATAGATTTTGGGTTGTAGTTTATGTGTATTTGACACTTGAAAAGTGTGGAATACTACAATGCCAAATTGGTGTTAAATATAAAAGAAATTCAATTTTCAATTTTCCATGTATACCTTGGAAACGTGTGAGGTTTTGAAGAACAAGAAGGGATTGACAAGCAAAGATGCATGCTTTGATTAGTATAAGTACATAGTGTTGCGTTCATCTTAATTTGCAGTTACAAAGAGAATATATCAATTTTTTAATCATTGAAATGAGGGATATTCTGCTTTGCTGTGATAGATCTTCATTTATTTGTTAGTCATTATCAGTAACATGTGTGTTCCGCACACATTCCTTGGTTCTATGTTTGTTAAAAATTTGTCCCTTTTTGCTCTCTTCATTCTGCTCACCCAATATTCTCTCACTATGTTTGCTTATAATTTTGGAATTAGGAAGGTGAATCTTTATATGTCACTCTTAGGTTTGTTTGCACAACATGAAAATTTGACTTTATTTTTAGTATGACTGTAAAGATAGTTGAGTTGATGTCAAGTTTCAATATATTATTATGATTTTGTTCTTAATATGATGGTAATAACAGTTCGGTAATTTGTTTTTGAAAGGAATATATATTGCATATAATTTTTAAAATAAGAGTATTAGATGTAATTAATTGAAATTTCAAGAAAAATTAGTGTAATTCAATGTAGATATGTGTAAACTTTTTCTATTGTACCTATAGATTATGAGCTTAGTGTCAAATATTGATTTGTATGGCAATTTTTGTAAGAGATATAAATAAAATTACTTTCAATCTAACAATAGAACAAATTAGTTATTACTCTAATTATTTATAAGGTTTTTTTAATGTATACTCTTAAATGCATGCTTCTTTTTATAATAAATATATGTATATTGGTCTAAAAGTTTATCTAACTAACTAGTTTTTGTTATTATTAATTTGGGATTGTATGATAAAAATATTCTTGAATCGACCTTCATGTCAAGAAAGAAAGGACATTTCTATAATAAATATATGTATATTGGTATAAAGAAAACTTGTTGGAACTTTGTGTTATAGGCGAAAAAATTCTTTAAATTATAAATTTTGACCAATAATCCTTGAACTTTTATTTTTATTTGAAAAACTCCTTATGTAGCATTTATCTATTAAAAAAATTAAATCTATAAAAACACACATTAAATGAAGAAAATGCCCAAATCAGAGTCTCCTAACCCTCTAATTCTCCAATCGGCCATGTTATCAGTCAAGTATAATATAATCTGTGGTACTTGCATGCTAAATTAAGATGCTTAAACAAGAAACTTAAAAACAATAAAAAAATAAAGAGGTAATCTGATCATCACGAAATTAGTATATATAATTAGAATGTATGATTACTGGTGTGTCTTTCTTTCCCCTTATGTATAGAACCTTTTATATTGAGGTATATTTGTTACACTTGCAACTTCATATTGTAAAATGCTTATATATCTGGTCATGCAATGCGGTCATGAAACGAGCGTGTCGCAGGTGTGTATTATTATGTGAGTTTGTGGTTGCAGACTTTTTTCGCAGTTATCGACAAATTAAGGTCACCCACGATAAGGTGGGTGATAGATAGATTTAGGATATTTAATTTGGATATTCTAATTATTTAAGAAAAAAACTTAAGTGTAATAATTATATTTTTATTATTAAGTTCTCTAATAAAAAATTAGTACATATATGATTTATATAATTTATTTTTTTATGAATAATTTTTTGTAAATTAATTTTACGTATTTTGTTTTGATTAAAAATTTTTATAGTAAATATATAAAAAATTACATATAAGTTTATTTTATAATTTAAATATTTATTTATATGAAAAAAAATCTCTTTTTTTCTAATTTGTAAGATTTAAATTTTTTTTAATAATAATTGTAGCATAATGGGTCTTTGGCACTAAAATAAAAGTTTGTGGGCTTTTTAGTTAAAGTTTATAGTTTAAGAAGTTTTACAAGTAACTCTTCAAGTTTAAGGGTAGTATTATGCATTTTATTCTTTGTAGTTTGGACCAATCCAAAACCCACTTCAATTCCTAACATAATATAGTAATAATTAATTTAACGTGATCTAATATATAATTATTTATTTTAAGTAATATAGAATAAAATAAATTTAGAAATGATGATAAATAAATTTAAAAGTTTACTTTCAAGAATTATATTTTGTATTTTAAACTATATTAAACTTATAATTTAATGTGTTTATTTAATGGTTTATGCAATTTAAACTATAGTAAACTTATCATTAAATTCTCTAGTAAAAAAATAATATGGTTATAGTTTATACAATTTTTTTCTCATGATTGATTGTTTTTTTAAAAAATATTTATATACTTCTTTTATTGACAAATTTGATGGCAAAAATATAAAGAATTTTACATAAATTTAGTCTTTAATATTTTTATGAATCCTTATATCAATAAATTATAAATATACGTAAAAATGTAAGATAATATATTTGGATTTTGTTTAGGGTAAAAAATTCAGATCCAACGTAAACATGCTTTTTACGCAAAAATTCAGATGGACAGTAAGACCCTTTTTTTTTTTTTGCACAAAAAAAGATTAAGAGTTATATAAAAATTTTAGATAAATATAAAACTAATAAAATATTGTCTTGCTTAAGTAAAATAAGTATTAACTTACAAAAGTTATTAATATTCATCTGTAAACATAGTTCATAAATAATTAAAGTTATAATATCTATACATTTAATAAGGCATAAGTTTTAAAATCTACGAAATTTGAAGATCAATCTTCACGATAATTTATTAAATTTAGAAACCCTGAATAATTAAAGTCTTCCAATAAAATTCAAGAGAACTAATTGTCACAACACAATAAAAAAAGAAAAAGATCAACAAGCTAAATTACCAAATAAAGACTACGTATGATAATATTAGCTAAAATGATGCACTTTATCCTTTAAAAATTGTTTATTTAAAGTCATATAAGGATATATAAAATCTTCAATGGTTGGGTACAATGTAACGATCCCCTTATCATAGCATATAAATTAGGAAGCGTGAAATGTTATGAAAAATTTTTGCTATCATAATGCATCATTCGAGGCCATTATTGGTTGAGTGTAATTCAAATAGTCGTCCCTATTTAAATTTTACTCAACCCCATACTTGCGCAGCTAATTTAAAACGTCAATCATTAAAACTATATCCATTAATATACTCTGAAATATACATCTAGGTTATTTTTCATACATTACATTTGAGATACTAGTTACAGGGTATAAAACATGAACGTTTACAACACTCTTACATTACTAACTCTCAATATAAACTTAGTGACTAATATACACCATATAAAAACTATTAAACCATTTACAACTAATATCATAAGTTACAACATAGTTTTTCAGTCCTTTACTATTCTACGTAGCAAATATATCCGTCTTAGGCTAATTTCTAACGCCATCACACCCTTGAGTGCCTGAACATACAACTTAATGATATTTGAATCCCAGTAGAGTAATATACAAAAAAATTTATTTAAAACAGTTGAGTGTTCAGTTATACCCCCGTCCGGGTATAGAAAATCTCTCCCCAAACTCATTTATTAAACAAAATATGTGAATTGAAGCTTTATTTATCAAAAGTCAATAAACATGAGAAATATAGTGGTTATTCAGAAATTATAAATGAAAAATATCATTTATTCAATCAAAAAGTATAAGTATTTATGAAATACTATCATTTTTCGAATGCCTGCAATCACAATTTCATATCCATTGCATAACGCTATTACGTTACTACAAGGATTTCAGTTATTTGTACATATATGCATAAAATCATATAAATAAATTCACAATTCATTGCTTGCT
This sequence comes from Senna siamea, assembly GCA_031216115.1. Classification (NCBI taxonomy): domain Eukaryota; kingdom Viridiplantae; phylum Streptophyta; class Magnoliopsida; order Fabales; family Fabaceae; genus Senna; species Senna siamea. Next base: position 29,152,002 of record CM062354.1, on the reverse strand, counting down.
GTTTTTCAATCTTATTTTAAGATCACGGGGACCGTTCTCCCGGTGATTGTCACAGGACCGTCCTTCTTGTGACTGAGAACCTAATATCAAAAGGGGCGTCCCCCGTCATGTGCACATTATTAATAGGTCTCATTTTTCTATGCCGACTATAAAACAACGTATACATACAGGTGACTAATACTCAGGATCATAGGGTTTTACTCTTAAACCAATCTATTTCTCCGTATAGACTCTCCTCCTTTACTCCTTATAATCTTTCATAGGGGTGTATTAGTTTAACGCGTAAATTCTAACATATACAGACTATTTCAGCGTTCAAAGAATAAAAGTTTAAAAGCAAGTCTGAATATGGGATATTTGACAACCATCCCATACCAGTTATCAAGTATTCATCCCAGATTTCGTCTGCACTATAAGTATACAATTCCAATAGTCCAATCAAAACAAGCAGCAAAGAATTTCTAAATATATTTCAAACACAAGCAGGTCTTTACTTATACTCATCTAACCAGCATACATTTCCCAGTACATGTTTGCAAACATAGTCGCAGCAATCAATTCACAGTAAATATTCATCAAAATAAACAGGGAAGTATAAATTACTCTACCTCAAATCAGGATTTCTTTCGTTTAATTTAAGATTTTCCTTCTTTTCCTTGGATAAATTCTTCAAGTCACCTCTGTACATTTTTATAACCAACATTTAGAATTGAAACTTATTCCAAAGCCTAAAAATAATAAGTTTGCACTTTAGTCCCTCATTTATCCCAAACTTAGTCTTTAGCTATACAATTATCCAATTCACTCTATGATGCTTCTAGGAGGCTAAATAAACTTAATTCATTCAAAGGTTCAGAATGTATAAGGTTTACGCTGATTAAACAGACTATATGAATCTTTTCAGTTTAGTCCCTAAACTTAAATCTAAACTTTTTCAACCATTTCCTTTCATTTTCCAATTTCCATACACTCATAAGAGTTCTAATTAAATTAAGGACTACAATGATGGGTCCATTTTTGCAATTCTACTCCATACCAAACTTTTTTCAAAATTTGCAATTTAGTTCCTATTTACAAATTTACGATTTTCATCATTTTTCTCCAATCTAACCCTTTAATTCATCCTTAATGGCATTATAGAAGCTAGAAATTGCAGAAAATGGAGTAATTCAGAGTTTTTTGGTGTATATCGAAGATTTTGGAAATTTGCAGTTTAGTCCCTGCACTTTCCAAGGATTTCGACTGGCAGCGGCGACAGTGGCGGTTGAGGTCACCGGCAGCTCAGGGATGTTGCTGGGCAGCTTAAGCACCGATCACTGATGGTCTAACGGCACCGAAATGGTCGGATAGAAGCTCTTTCAAAATCGCGACGGAAAAGAAGAAAAACTATTTTTTGGCGACGGTGGTGGTTTGGTGAGGTTTTTGGTGGCATCGACGGTGCCTGGTGGAGGTGCTACACCGTCCGGTGGTTACGAGTGGTGGTGCGGTGGCTGGTTGGTGGGTGAACGGTGGTGGTGGTGAAGAAGAAAGGAAATGTGAGAGAAAGGAAAGGAAAAAAAAAAAAAAAGAAAGAAGGATGGAAGTCGCAGGAAAGGAAAGGAAATTGGAGGAAATAGTGAAAATATATATTTTAATATTTTTAAGGGTATTTTGGTTTTTTCTTACTTTACCTTAGGTAAATTTTAAACGTGTTTTTCGGTTTAGGAAAGAATTTAGGATGCTATGAAAGAGATTTGAAAATTTTTAAATTATCACAAACCTCCCAAAATTATCTGTAAAGTTTCTTAAGGCAGATAAAATTTCTGTCATCAGATATAATTTAATTTCAAAAAATTCTCAACTTTTAGCTATAAGATCAAAAAAATTTCCTTAATCTCCTCCCACTAATATTTTAAGGTTTTCAAATATTTTACCCTAATTCTTTAATTAAATTTGAATTAGTTTATTACATACAACACTTACAATAAATTATGTAACTTTTACAAAATAAATAAAATTACATGTTAAAGTAATAATAAATATATTACAAACTTCTGATTATTGACTACTGAGTACTCGACACTACAAAAAATAATGAAAATGAACCCAATTAATTTTGATAAGATGAATTCCATTAAAATTGAATGAAATTAAATTTTCTTATCCCTATTCATCATGAAATAGTCGTTTGTCACTACTTGGTCAATACCGACAACTCACCGTTATTCTATTCCCCTAATCATATAGATAATAGCGTTTGCAGATGTCACCCAAAACCAAAAAAATGCATCCATACATTATTTTTTTTTCAAATAAAATGAAAATAAGAATATTTATAACCTAAAAATTTTAGCATTTGAAATATTATTTTTTAATTTAATCTTCTATAAATAATAATTTTAATTTAACTCTTTAATTTTTTTTAATTAAAATATTCTATTTGTTAGAAAAAGAAGGCATATGGGATTATCAATTTATAAAAATATTGTTACAAGTTAGAGGTTGTCAAATCATACATAAACATGTTATATATTAATAATTAAATAAATAAAATTAAAAATTAAAAATATATTATATATATTTTAAAATTTTATATTAATTTTTAATTTTATCTTTAAAATTTTTTATAATTATTTTTATTCCTAAAATTTTAAAATGTAAATAATTGTGTCTCACAATTTAATTTTGTTCAAATTATTAATAAAAATAATAATATAATATTTAAAATTATATTTTTAAAATTAATGAATTAATATTTTATTTTTATCTAATATTTTAATATAACTTTAAATATTATGTTATTATTTTTTATTATTAATTTAAATAATATTAAGCTGTAAGATGAAGTCTATTATAATTTAAAATTATAAGATTTTTTTAAAAAAATTTTATTCAATATAATTTTTTATGTGATATTTTATTTTCGGTGACATTTATATAATTTTTTATTTAAAGTAAACTAATTTTTACGATTACTTAATTTGTCTAAAACAGTTTTTTCAAAAATGAAACATAAACAAATGTTAGATAATAAGTTAATAAATGTGTATTTATTAATTGAAAAAATTTGTTAAAATTAGAAACAACTTTGACTAAATAATTATTTAGGGGACAAAATTATAAAAACATCTTTAAAGAGTTAAATTAAAAAATAATGATATTTTAAAAATTAAATTATTAATTTACTAACAAAAATCATTAAAAGAATGCGATGTGACCCGCCATTGATGCCGAGCCACGTGACGTTGTCTTCACCAATTGGTCCACCACTCCACTTGTGACCTCATTGTAGGTAATGTTCGATTCATTGTTTTTTAATCTTCTTCTTCAGATTTCAGTTCAGAGGGCTGTATTTTTAATATTTAATTTTGCCACGAATCCTTTTGTTTTGTTTCGTTTTTCAAAAGTTCTCTGAGAAGATATATATCTTTCTTAATTTTGCCAAAACAAGACAAACAGTTTTAGTACATTGGAAAAACATTTTTTTCCTTCGTATTTCTGTTTTCAATTTTGTTAGAGAAAACTTTTTAAAATGTTAAATTCTCCATAGCTGTGTGTATTACTTTTCTATCCTTAAAATATTCTATATAAATCTTAAAAATTCTAAGATGAGAAATATTTTTATTTAAAATTTATCATTTAATCGTAATTTAAGACAAAATTATATGACTTTTGACAAAAAAAGTTGGCAACAAAATACCAGTGGCATAACATAATATCCTCCATGGAGATGAGAGCCGAACTGTAGTTAAAAACACTTAAAAAAATTTCCCTGTTTGTCACGTTGTCGGCCCTTTCTCACTCTCAATTTCCTTTTTATTTTTTATTTTTTGAAATTCTTCTGCTCAGCTTTTACTGGTTGGGGTATTACTTTTGGGAGGATGAAAATTGAAAGTATGGATGAACGGGAAAAAACAAGCCTCTGTGGTCAGAGAATAAAGGAAGGCCTGGACTACACTCATCCAACATTTTAAAGAACCTTTGAATCTTTCTAGGGTTTCTGGAATATGTTTCCCTCATTTATATTCCATTTCTAGTATATATATAGATATGTTAATTCCTCTGTTCTTGTAATTAGCCACATATTTTGTGGCTTCACTGTGCTCTCTCCCACCTCTCTTCTTAAATGCCATAACTTCCCTCTCTGCTTCTACCAGTTGTTTGGGTTGTCAGTAATACTAATATCCATTTCCCTGGGTATCAGAATTTCTCGACCAAAAAAAAAAAAACTGTTTGTTTGGGTTTTTCTATTGCGAGTGTCCCTTTCAGATTGTGGGTTGTAATTTATAAAATCTCACTGTTTCAAAACCTTTGCTAGCTGTTCATCCGGGTCCTGGATTTCCAATTTGTTGCTTAAACAACAACTGTAGAGAAGCATATTTCTAGAAATTTTATTTATTTATTCATTTGGTGAGCAGAAATTATTGTTGCATCTAGGGTTTTGTTGAGAATCTGAAAATAAAAGGGAAAACGATGGTGAGGGGGAAGATTCAAATGAAGAAGATTGAGATTGAAACGAGCCGTCAAGTGACGTTTTCAAAGCGTAGAAATGGACTCCTGAAGAAAGCCGAGTCCTTATCTTCTGAGTACGTTTTCCTTTACTCCATTTCTGAAAATTAAATTAAACATTTATACTATACTACTACGCTATTGATATGTGTATTAAATTAAACATTTATACTATACTACTACTCTATTGATATGTGTATATATATGGCATCATTAGAGAGCTGTGTGTGCTGTTTGTTCGGTATACGTATATATGTTGGCTATTGATTGCTTTGCTTGACGGTTGAGGCCTAGCCAGTACGTACGTATATATAGTAGAATCAATATGTGTGTTCTTAATTAAGATGTTTTAGGATTAATTATTTTACTGATTTCCGATATATATCCTTCATCTCTTTCTGTTTCTATTTATTGGTATGTGTATATATATGTTTCATCATGACTTGACTGTGTGTATCAAAAGCTCAAATTCAATAGATTTAGATAACTTCAATTCAATGATTTTAATTGTCAAAGCATCAGGGTTATGATTTGGTCATGCTAGTTTTGGTTCAAAAATAGAAATACTCGCCCAAACAATTAGATTTGTATATTGGATTTGGGTGTTCAAAACCAATTTAAACGGATTTCTCTTAATCAAATTAAACCAAATCAAGAAAAATCAAACAAAGTTTATCAATTTTTTATTTTAATTGGTTTGTTATTTGTAGGTTTTGGGCAATTTTGTTCAGGTTTTGGTTTATGGTGTCAAAAATAGAACCAAACTATGTATATACAGTTTGACTTTGACACCTAGTTGATTTTATTATTATTTTGGACATTTTAAAGAACAATATGATTGTCATTTTTGTGAATGTTGAATTGTTGACAATGTTGTTATTTGTTTATAGATTAGCAAATGAATGGAATGTTGTAATTTTTTTGGCTATTGGTTTATATACACACACACACACAGAGACACAGATATATATATACTTTTTGTTGATGATGTTCAAATGCTTTAGTTGGACTAAACTAAAATGGGTCAAAACTGTCCAAAACTGATTGCATATAATTTAGTTTAATTTAACACTATAAACTTAACCCTATAAAGTTCAATTCTATATTAAATCGATATGAAAAATTCGATTTGTATATCAGTTCAAACCGTTCAAACTGAAGTGTTGAACACATGTACATCTATATATGAAGCTCAAAATGACATTGTGCTTGGTTGTTTGTAATCTGCAAAATATATACCTTTACTAGTTAGCTAGAACTTTCCTTTCCCCCAAATTTGCATTTTTGTCTGTGTCCAAGGCTCTTCTGGCCTTCCATTTTCTTTTTCCCAATTGAGGTGTTCAGTATCTATATTTTAATTATCCTTTTAACTAGAACAGAAATGGCAACTTATTAGAATAATTGTGCTCTTCTTGAAAGATGATTCATATATTAATTTGTCCATATATATATATGAACTTGGAATGCCAATTGGGTTTTTCTACATAACTGTTATCTTTGTTAATGAATTAGAGTTTTAGTAATGGTAATGAAATCAAAGTAATTGATATGCATTCTAATGAGCTCAGGCCTGATCATCATGGGAGCTGTAAAATGACATATTTATAATGCTTCTAAAGCTTCCCTTATATCTATAGATTTTGGGTTGTAGTTTATGTGTATTTGACACTTGAAAAGTGTGGAATACTACAATGCCAAATTGGTGTTAAATATAAAAGAAATTCAATTTTCAATTTTCCATGTATACCTTGGAAACGTGTGAGGTTTTGAAGAACAAGAAGGGATTGACAAGCAAAGATGCATGCTTTGATTAGTATAAGTACATAGTGTTGCGTTCATCTTAATTTGCAGTTACAAAGAGAATATATCAATTTTTTAATCATTGAAATGAGGGATATTCTGCTTTGCTGTGATAGATCTTCATTTATTTGTTAGTCATTATCAGTAACATGTGTGTTCCGCACACATTCCTTGGTTCTATGTTTGTTAAAAATTTGTCCCTTTTTCTCTCTTCATTCTGCTCACCCAATATTCTCTCACTATGTTTGCTTATAATTTTGGAATTAGTAAGGTGAATCTTTATATGTCACTCTTAGGTTTGTTTGCACAACATGAAAATTTGATTTTATTTTAAGTATGACTGTAAAGATAATTGAGTTGATGTCAAGTTTCAATATAATATTATGATTTTATTCTTAATATGATGGTAATAACAGTTCAGTAATTTGATTTTTGAAAGGAATATATATTGCATATAATTTTTAAAATAAGAGTATTAGATGTAATTTATTGAAATTTCAAGAAAAATTAGTGTAATCCAATGTAGATGTGTAAACTTTTTCGTGTCAAATATTGATTTGTATGGCAATTTTTGTAAGAGATATAAATAAAATTACTTTCAATCTAACAATAGATCAAATTAGTAATTACTCTAATTATTTATAAGGTTTTTTTAATGTATACTCTTAAATGCATGCTACTTTTTATAATAAATATATGTATATTGGTCTAAAAGCTTGTCTAACTAAGTAGTTTTTTTATTATTAATTTGGGACTGTATGATAAAAATATTCTTGAATCGACTTTCATGTCAAGCAAGAAAGGACATTTCTATAAGAAGTATGAGTTTTTGTAGGTTGCAGCATTTATTGAAGTGGTTCAATTTTTTTAATATTTAATTTATTAATCTGTGGAGGCTTGCAGCCTAAACTTCTAGCAACTCTAACTAAAAGTTATTGTTTTGTAGTTGTATAAAGAAAACTTGTTGGAACTTTGTTTTATAGGCGAAAAAATTCTTTAAATTATAGATTTTGACCAATAATCCTTGAACTTTTATTTTTATATGAAAAACTCTTTATGTAGCATTTATCCATCCAAAAAAGTTAAATCTATGAAAGCACACATCAGCAAGGATATTTTTGTCATTAAAATAAATATTCGAACGATCGAAACGCCCAAATCAGAGTCTCCTAACCCTCTAATTCTCCAATCGGCCATGTTATCAGTCAAGTATAATATAATCTGTGGTACTTGCATGCTAAATTAAGATGCTTAAACAAGAAACTTAAAAACAATAAAAAAATAAAGAGGTAATCTGATCATCACGAAATTAGTATATATAATTAGAATGTATGATTACTGGTGTGTCTTTCTTTCCCCTTATGTATAGAACCTTTTATATTGAGGTATATTTGTTACACTTGCAACTTCATATTGTAAAATGCTTATATATCTGGTCATGCAATGCGGTCATGAAACGAGCGTGTCGCAGGTGTGTATTATTATGTGAGTTTGTGGTTGCAGACTTTTTTCGCAGTTATCGACAAATTAAGGTCACCCACGATAAGGTGGGTGATAGATAGATTTAGGATATTTAATTTGGATATTCTAATTATTTAAGGAAAAAAGTTAGGTGTTATATCTATATTTTTGTTATTAAGTCCTTTGATAAAAAATTAATACGTATATAATTTATACAATTTATTTGTTTATAAATTATTTTTTGTAAAATAATTTTACATATTTTGTTTTGATTAAAGAATTTGATAGTAAATATATAAAGAATTATGTATAAGTCTATTTTATAATTTAAATATTTTTTTATATGAAAAAAATCCTTATTGATATGACTCTTTTTTTTTTAATTTGTAAGATTTAAATTCTTTTAATAATAATTGTAGCATAATCGGTCTTTGGCACTAAAATAAAAGTTTGTGGGCTTGTTAGTTAAAGTTAATAGTTTAAGAAGTTTTTTACACATAAATCTCTTAAGTTTAAAAGGAGTTTTACGCACTTTGGACCAATCCAAAACCCACTTCAATTTCTAACATAATATAGTAATAATTATTTTAACATGATCTAATATTTAATTATTTATTTTAAGTAATATAAAATAAAATAAATTTAGAAATAATGATAAATAAATTTAATAGTTTATTTTCAAGAATTATAACATAGTTTGTAATTTAAGAAGCGTAAAATGTTATAAAAAAAATTTTCTTTTAAAATATGAATCGATTGGGATTGTTACTAGTTAAATGTAATTTAAATTGTGTAGCTTATCTAATATTTCAAATCATCATAATAATATAGTCATTAATATATTTTGAAATATACATCTAAATTATTATTCATAAATTATATTTGAGATACTATTATAGGATGTAAAACTTAATCTTTTACTACAATAGAACATAAATATCTTTAAATACAAGTTCAGTGAGTAATAAACACCATATTAAAGTCATTAAGTCATTTACAATTAATGCTCGAAGCTAATATCATAACTTTTTGATTTCTTTGCAATTTTGCACAGTAAATACGTTTAATCTTAGATTAATTTCTAACGTTATCCTTGATTGCCTGAACACATAATTTAAAGAGATTTTGAATCTCAGTAGAGTAATATATAATTAATTTTATTCAAAACAGCTGAGTGTTTACCTCCGTTCGAATATAGAAAACCTCTTCTTAAACTCGTTCATTTAATAAAACATGTGAATTGAAGCTTCATTTCTCATAAATCAATAAACATGAGAAATCCAGTGGATATCTAAAAAACAGAAGTTAAAAATTATTCTCAATCAAAGAGTGTAGGTGTTTATGAAAATCATTATATTCAAAATGCTTGTAACCAATTTTTCATATCCATTGCATAATGTTTTTACGTTGTTGCAAGGATCTCAAACATCTATATATTACATCAGTATATATGCATAAAATCATACAAATCAATCACAATTCATTGTTTGTTATTTTTCAATCTCATTTAAAAATCATTGAGACTGTCCTCCTGGTGATTGTCACAAGACCGTCCTCCATGTGATTGAGATTGTTGTTATCATGGGGACTGTCTTCCCGGTGATTGTCACAGGATCATCCTTCTTGTGATTGAGAACCTAACATCAGAAAGGGGCGTCCTCCATCATGTGCACATTACAAATAGGTCTCATCTCTCTATACCGACTATAATGCAATATATACATATAGGTGACTAATACTTAACTTCATATAGCTTTACTCTTAAACCAATCTATTCTCTCGTACAGACCCTCCTCCTTTACTCCTTATAGTCTTTCATAGGGGTGTATTAGTTTAACGGGTAAACTTTAACATATAGAGACCATTTTAGTGTTCAAATAATAAAAGTTTAAAAAGTAAATCTGAATATAGAATACTTAACAACTGTCTCATACTAGTCATCAAGTATTCATCTCAGGTTTTGTCTGCACTATAAGCATAAAATTTCAATAGTCTAATCAAAATTAGCAGAAAAGAATTTTTAAATACATTTCAAACACATATAAGTTTTTTCTTATACTCATCTAATCTAGCACACATTTCTCAATACATGTTCATAAACATAATCACAGCAATCAATTCACATTAAACATATATCAAAATAAAGAGAAGTGTAAATTACCCTACCTTAATTGAGATTTTCTTCACTTAATTTAAAATTCTTCTCATTTTTCTTTGATTAACTCTTTAAGCCACCTCTGTATATTTTGTAACCAACATTCATAATTAAAACTTATTTTCAATACTTAAAAAAATAAGTTTTCACTTTAGTCCCTTATTTATCCCAAAGTTAGTATTTAGCTATGAAATTATCCAATTTACTCTGATGCTTCTTAAAGGCTAAATAAACTTGATTCACTAAATGAACTTGATTCACTCAAAAGTTTAGAATGTACATGATTTACACTGCTTAACATAGAATATATCAATCTTTCTAATTTAATCCTTAAACTTACAATTGAAACTTTTCTAACAATTTTTTTTCCATTTTTCAGTTCCATACATTCATAAGAGTCCTAATTAAGCTAAGAATTACAGAGATGCATAAAATGCTGAAATTTTACTTCATACCAAACTATTTTAGAATTTATAATTTAGTCCATATTTTCTAATTTATGGTTTTCATCAATTTTCTCCAATATATCCTTTCAATTTATTTCTAATAGCATCATAGAGGCTAGAAATTGCAGAAAAATCAATTAATTCGAGAGTATTTCAATGTATACCACAAGTTTTGAAAAATTATAATTTAGTCCCTGATCTTTTGTGGCATTTTTCGACGACTAGGGCGGCTATAGTGGTGGCTGAGGTGACAAAAAAGACCAACGGACCTCCAGCAACCCAACCCAGGTGCTCACTAGCGACCAACAGTGTAAAATCAATCAGATCGAAGAAGGGAATGTTGTAAACAAAGGCTTTATTTTTGGCCACTGTGGTGGTCCTGCGAAGCTCTTGGCGACATCGACGGAAGCCCTGTAGTATTGCAAACTTCAAGACGGGGACAAATGACGCCAAGAACGATTTAATGGATGAACGACATCCAGGTAGCGTGAAGAAGAGAGACGCATGAGAGAGAGTGCAAGAGTGAGCAGGAGAGAGAGTGAAAAAGGAAAGAATGGAGAAAAATAGAGTTTTAAAGTTTTTAAGGATATTTTGATCTTTTTTCACTTTGTCCTAGATAAATTTTGGATGCATTTTTTGATTTAAGAAAGAATTTAGGATTATATGAAAGGGATTTGAAAATTTTTAAGCTATCACATGTCTTCTAAAATTATCTGCTAAGTTTTTGAAGGCAGATAAAATTTTTTCTATCAGATATAATTTTATTTTAGAAAATTCTTAAATTAAGCTACGATTTCAAAAAAAATTTCTTAATCACCTCTCAATAATATTTTAAAGTTTTCAATTATTTTATCTCAATTATTTAATTTTAAAATTGGTTATTACAATATTTTGTATTTTAAACTATATTAAACATATAATTTAATGTGTTTATTTTATGGTTTATGCAATTTAAATTATATTAAACTTATCATTAAATTCTCTAGTAAGAAAATAATGTGTTTATAATTTATACAATTTTTTTCTTATGATTGATTCTTTTTTAAAAAATATTTATATATTTCTTTTATTAAAGAATGTAATAGTAAAAATATAAAAAATTCTACATAGATTTAGTCTTTAATATTTTTATGAATACTTACATCAATAAATTATAAATACAAATAAAAATATAAGATAATATATTTGAATTTTGTTTAGGGTAAAAAATTCAGATCCAACGTAAAACATGTTTTTTACACAAAAATTCAGATGGACAGTAAGATCTATCTTTTCTTACACAAAAAAAGATGTTATATAAAAATTTTACATAAATATAAAACTAATAAAATCTTGTCTTGCTTAAGTAAAATAAGTATTAACTTACAAAAGTTATTAATCTTCATCTATAAATATAGTTCATAAATAATTAAAGTTATAATATCTATACATTTAATAAGGCATAAGTTTTAAAAACTACGAAATTTGAAGATCAAATCTTCACGATAATTTATTAAATTTAGAAACCTTCGATAATTAAAGTCTTCCAATAAAATTCAAGAGAACTAATTGTCACAACACAATAAAAAAATAAAAAGATCAACAAGCTAAATTACCAAATAAAGACTACATATGATAATATTAGCTAAAATGATGCACTTTATCCTTTAAAAATTGTTTATTTAAAGTCATATAAGGATATATAAAATCTTCAATGATTGGGTACAACACTTAAAACAAATTATGTAACTTTTACAAAATAAATAAAATTACATGTTAAAGTAATAATAAATATATTACAAACTTCTGATTATTGACTACTGAGTACTCGACACTACAAAAAATAATGAAAATGAACCCAATTAATTTTGATAAGATGAATTCCATTAAAATTGAATGAAATTAAATTTGCTTATCCCTATTCATCATGAAATAGTCGTTTATCACTACTTGGTCAATACCGACAACTCACCGTTATTCTATTCCCCTAACCATATAGATAATAGCGTTTGCAGATGTCACCCAAAACCAAAAAAATGCATCCATACATTATTTTTTTTCCAAATAAAATGAAAATAAGAATATTTATAACCTAAAAATTTTAGCATTTGAAATATTATTTTTTAATTTAATCTTCTATAAATAATAATTTTAATTTAACTCTTTAATTTTTTTAATTAAAATATTCTATTTGTTAGAAAAAGAAGGCATATGGGATTATCAATTTATAAAAATATTGTTACAAGTTAGAGGTTGTCAAATCATACATAAACATGTTATATATTAATAATTAAATAAATAAAATTAAAAATTAAAAATATATTATATATATTTTTAAATTTTATATTAATTTTTAATTTTATCTTTAAAATTTTTTATAATTATTTTTATTCTTAAAATTTTAAAATGTAAATAATTGTGTCTCACAATTTAATTTTGTTCAAATTATTAATAAAAAATAATAATACAATATCTAACATTATATCTTTAAAATTAATGTAAGTTAATATTTTATTTTTATTTAATATTTTAACATAACGTTAAATATCATATTATTATTTTTTATTAATAATTTAAATGATATTAAAATATAAAATAAAATTTATTATAATTTAAAATTTAAAAATATAAGATTTTTTAAAAAATTTATTTAATATAAATTTTTTATATAATATTTTATTTTCAGAGACATTTATATAATTTTTTATTCAAAATAAACTAATTTTTACAATTACTTAATTTGTCTAAAACAGTTTTGTTAAAAAATGAAACATAAACGAATTTAGATAATAAGTTAATAAATTTTTATTTATTAATTAAAAAATTTTGTTAAACTTAGAAACAACTTTGATTAAAAAAAATTATTTAGGGGACTAAATTATAAAAACATCTTTAAAAAGTTAAATTAAAAAATAATGATATTTTAAAATTTAAATTATTAATTTACTAACAAAAATCATTAAAAGAATGCGATGTGACCCGCCATTGATGCAGAGCCACGTGACGTTGTCTTCACCAATTGGTCCACCACTCCACTTGTGACCTCATTGTAGGTAATGTTCGATTCATTGTTTTTTAATCTTCTGCTTCAGATTTCAGTTCAGAGGGCTGTATTTTTAATATTTAATTTTGCCACGAATCCTTTTGTTTTGTGTCGTTTTTCAAAAGTTCTCTAAGAAGATACAGATCTTTCTTAATTTTGCCAGAACAAGACAAACAGTTTTAGTACATTGGAAAAACATTTTTTTTCCTTCTTATTTCTGTTTTCAATTTTGTTAAAGAAAACTTTCTAAAAGGTTAAATTCTCCATAGCTGTCTGTATTATTTTTCTATCCTTAAAATATTTTATATAAATCTTAAAAATTCTAAGATCAGAAATATTTTTATTTAAAATTTATGATTTAATCGTAATTTAAAATAAAATTATATGACTTTTGAAAAAAAAAGTTTGGTAACAAAATATCAGTGACATAACATAATATCCTCCGTGGAGATGAGAGCCGAAGTGCAGTTAAAAACACTCCTAAAAAAATTTCCCTGTTTGTCACGTTGTCGGCCCTTTCTCAGTCTCAATTTCCTTTTTATTTTTTATTTTTTATTTTTGAAATTCTTCTGCTTAGCTCTTACTGGTTGGGGTATCACTTTTGGGAGGATGAAAATTGAAAGTATGGATGAACAAGAAAAAACAAGCCTCTGTGGTCAGAGAATAAAGGGAGGCCTGGACTACATTCATCCAACATTTCAAAGAACCTTTGAATCTTTCTAGGGTTTCTGGAATATGTTTCCCTCATTTATATTCCATTTCTAGTATATATATAGATATGTTAATTCCTCTGTTCTTGTAATAAGCCGCATATTTTATGGCTTCTCTGTGCTCTCTCCCACCTCTCTTCTTAAATGCCATAACCTCCTCTCTGCTTCTACCAGCTTTTTGGGTTGTCAGTAATACTAATATCCATTTTTAGCTTCTGGGTATCAGAATTTCTCGACCAAAAAAAAAACTGTTTGTTTGGGTTTTTCTATTGCGAGTGTCCCTCTCAGATTGTGGGTTGTAATTAATAAAATCTCACTGTTTCAAAACCTTTTCTTTTCAAGGCGTAGCTATAGTACTAGCTGTTCATCTGGGTTCTGGATTTCCAATTTGTTGCTTAAATAACAACTGCAGAGAAGCATATTTCTAAAAAATTTATTTATTTATTTATTTGGTGAGCAGAAATTATTGTTGCATCTAGGGTTTTGTTGAGAATCTGAAAATAAAAGGGAAAACGATGGTGAGGGGGAAGATTCAAATGAAGAAGATTGAGAATGAAACGAGCCGTCAAGTGACGTTTTCAAAGCGTAGAAATGGATTCCTGAAGAAAGCCGAGTCCTTATCTTCTGAGTACGTTTTCCTTTACTCCATTTCTGAAAATTAAATTAAACATTTATACTATACTTCTACTCTATTGATATGTGTATTAAATTAAACATTTATACTATACTACTACTCTATTGATATGTGTATATATATGGCATCATCAGAGAGCTGTGTGTGCAGTTTGTTAGGTATACGTATATATGTTGGCTATTGATTGCTTTGCTTGAGGGTTGAGGCCTAGCAAGTACGTACGTATATATAGTAGAATCAATATGTGTGTTCTTAATTAAGATATTTCTGGGTCAATTATTTTACTGATTTCCGATATATATCCTTCATCTCTTTCTGTTTCTATATATTGGTTTGTATATATATATGTTTCATCATCACTTGACTGTGTGCATCAAAAGCTCAAACTCAATAGATTTAGATAACTTCAATTCAATGATTTTAATCGTCAAAGCATCAGGGTTATGATTTGGTCATGCTAGTTTTGGTTCAAAAATAGAAATACCTGCCCAAACAATTAGATTTGTGAATTGGATTTGGGTGTTAAAAACCAATTTAAACGGATTTCTCTTAATCAAATTAAACCAAATCAAGAAAAATCAAACAAAGTTGATCAATTTTTTATTTTAATTGGTTTGTTATTTGTAGGTTTTGGGCAATTTTGTTCAGGTTTTGGTTTATGGTGTCAAAAATAGAACCAAACTATGTATATACAGTTTGACTTTGACACCTAGTTGATTTTATTATTATTTTGGACATTTTAAAGAACAATATGATTGTCATTTTTGTGAATGTTGAATTGTTGACAATGTTGTTATTTGTTTATAGATTAGCAAATGAATGGAATGTTGTAATTTTTTTGGCTATTGGTTTATATACACACACACACACAGAGACACAGATATATATATACTTTTTGTTGATGATGTTCAAATGCTTTAGTTGGACTAAACTAAAATGGGTCAAAACTGTCCAAAACTGATTGCATATAATTTAGTTTAATTTAACACTATAAACTTAACCCTATAAAGTTCAATTCTATATTAAATCGATATGAAAAATTCGATTTGTATATCAGTTCAAACCGTTCAAACTGAAGTGTTGAACACATGTACATCTATATATGAAGCTCAAAATGACATTGTGCTTGGTTGTTTGTAATCTGCAAAATATATACCTTTACTAGTTAGCTAGAACTTTCCTTTCCCCCAAATTTGCATTTTTGTCTGTGTCCAAGGCTCTTCTGGCCTTCCATTTTCTTTTTCCCAATTGAGGTGTTCAGTATCTATATTTTAATTATCCTTTTAACTAGAACAGAAATGGCAACTTATTAGAATAATTGTGCTCTTCTTGAAAGATGATTCATATATTAATTTGTCCATATATATATATGAACTTGGAATGCCAATTGGGTTTTTCTACATAACTGTTATCTTTGTTAATGAATTAGAGTTTTAGTAATGGTAATGAAATCAAAGTAATTGATATGCATTCTAATGAGCTCAGGCCTGATCATCATGGGAGCTGTAAAATGACATATTTATAATGCTTCTAAAGCTTCCCTTATATCTATAGATTTTGGGTTGTAGTTTATGTGTATTTGACACTTGAAAAGTGTGGAATACTACAATGCCAAATTGGTGTTAAATATAAAAGAAATTCAATTTTCAATTTTCCATGTATACCTTGGAAACGTGTGAGGTTTTGAAGAACAAGAAGGGATTGACAAGCAAAGATGCATGCTTTGATTAGTATAAGTACATAGTGTTGCGTTCATCTTAATTTGCAGTTACAAAGAGAATATATCAATTTTTTAATCATTGAAATGAGGGATATTCTGCTTTGCTGTGATAGATCTTCATTTATTTGTTAGTCATTATCAGTAACATGTGTGTTCCGCACACATTCCTTGGTTCTATGTTTGTTAAAAATTTGTCCCTTTTTCTCTCTTCATTCTGCTCACCCAATATTCTCTCACTATGTTTGCTTATAATTTTGGAATTAGTAAGGTGAATCTTTATATGTCACTCTTAGGTTTGTTTGCACAACATGAAAATTTGATTTTATTTTAAGTATGACTGTAAAGATAATTGAGTTGATGTCAAGTTTCAATATAATATTATGATTTTATTCTTAATATGATGGTAATAACAGTTCAGTAATTTGATTTTTGAAAGGAATATATATTGCATATAATTTTTAAAATAAGAGTATTAGATGTAATTTATTGAAATTTCAAGAAAAATTAGTGTAATCCAATGTAGATGTGTAAACTTTTTCGTGTCAAATATTGATTTGTATGGCAATTTTTGTAAGAGATATAAATAAAATTACTTTCAATCTAACAATAGATCAAATTAGTAATTACTCTAATTATTTATAAGGTTTTTTTAATGTATACTCTTAAATGCATGCTACTTTTTATAATAAATATATGTATATTGGTCTAAAAGCTTGTCTAACTAAGTAGTTTTTTTTATTATTAATTTGGGACTGTATGATAAAAATATTCTTGAATCGACTTTCATGTCAAGCAAGAAAGGACATTTCTATAAGAAGTATGAGTTTTTGTAGGTTGCAGCATTTATTGAAGTGGTTCAATTTTTTTAATATTTAATTTATTAATCTGTGGAGGCTTGCAGCCTAAACTTCTAGCAACTCTAACTAAAAGTTATTGTTTTGTAGTTGTATAAAGAAAACTTGTTGGAACTTTGTTTTATAGGCGAAAAAATTCTTTAAATTATAGATTTTGACCAATAATCCTTGAACTTTTATTTTTATATGAAAAACTCTTTATGTAGCATTTATCCATCCAAAAAAGTTAAATCTATGAAAGCACACATCAGCAAGGATATTTTTGTCATTAAAATAAATATTCGAACGATCGAAACGCCCAAATCAGAGTCTCCTAACCCTCTAATTCTCCAATCGGCCATGTTATCAGTCAAGTATAATATAATCTGTGGTACTTGCATGCTAAATTAAGATGCTTAAACAAGAAACTTAAAAACAATAAAAAAATAAAGAGGTAATCTGATCATCACGAAATTAGTATATATAATTAGAATGTATGATTACTGGTGTGTCTTTCTTTCCCCTTATGTATAGAACCTTTTATATTGAGGTATATTTGTTACACTTGCAACTTCATATTGTAAAATGCTTATATATCTGGTCATGCAATGCGGTCATGAAACGATATGAGAGATAGATTTAGAATATTTAATTTGGATATTCTAATTATTTAAGAGAAAAACTTAAGTGTTATATTTATATTTTTGTTATTAAGTTCTCTAATAAAAAATTAATACATATATGATTTATATAATTTATTTTTTTTATAAATTATTTTTTGTAAAATAATTTTTTATGTTTTTTTTATTAAAGAATTTTATAGTAAATATTTAAAGAATTAAGTATAAGTCTATTTTATAATTTAAATATTTATTTAAATGAAAAAAATCCTTATTGATATGACTTTTTTTTTTTAATTTGTAAGATTTAAATTCTTTTAATAATAATTGTAGCATAATGGGTCTTCGGCACTAAAATAAAAGTTTGTGGGCTTGTTAGTTAAAGTTTATAGTTTAAGAAGTTTTTTTCACAACTCTGAAATTTAAGGGGATTTTATGCATTTTATTCTTTGTAGTTTGGACCAATCAAAAACTCACTTCAATTCCTGACATAATATAGTAATAATTATTTTAACATGATCTAATATTTAATTATTTATTTTAAGTAATATAAAATAAAATAAATTTATAAATGATGATAAATAAATTTAGTAGTTTATTTTCAAGAATTATATTTTGTATTTTAAACTATATTAAACTTATAATTTAATGTGTTTATTTAATGGTTTATGCAATTTAAACTATATTAAACTTATCATTAAATTCTCTAGTGAAAAAATAATATGTTTATAATTTATACAATTTTTTTCTTATGATTCATTTTTTTTAAAAAAATATTTATATACTTTTTTATTAAAGAATTTGATAATAAAAATATAAAGAATTCTACATAAATTTAGTCTTTAATATTTTTATGAATACTTACATCAATAAATTATAAATATACATAAATGTAAGATAACATATTTGAATTTTTTTTTAGGGTAAAAAATTCAGATCCAACGTAAAACATGTTTTTTACACAAAAATTCAGATGGACAGTAAGATCTATTTTTTTTAAGACAAAAAAGATATATAGTTATATAAAATTTTTAGATAAATATAAAACTAATAAAATCTTGTCTTGCTTAAGTAAAATAAGTATTGACTTACAAAAGTTATTAATCTTCATCTATAAACATTGTTCATAAATAATTAAAGTTCTAATATCTATACATTTAGTAAGGCATAAGTTTTAAAAACTAAGAAATTTGAAGACCAAATCTTCACGATAATTTATTAAATTTAGAAACCTTCAATAATTAAAGTCTTCCAATAAAATTCAAGAGAACTAATTGTCACAAAACAATAAAAAAAAAAAAAGCAAAAGATCAACAAGCTAAATTACCAAACAAAAGACTACATAGGATAACATTAGCTAAAATGATGCACTTTATCCTTTAAAAATTGTTTATTTAAAGTCATATAAGGATATATAAAATCTTCAATGATTGGGTACATCACTTAAAATAAATTATGTAACTTTTACAAAATAAATAAAATTACATGTTAAAGTAATAATAAATATATTACAAACTTCTGATTATTGACTACTGAGTACTCGACACTACATAAATAATGAAAATGAACCCAATTAATTTTGATAAGATGAATTCCATTAAAATTGAATGAAATTAAATTTGCTTATCCCTATTCATCATGAAATAGTCGTTTGTCACTACTTGGTCAATACCGACAAGTCACCGTTATTCTATTCCCCTAATCATATAGATAATAGCGTTTACAGATGTCACCCAAAACAAAAAAATGCATCCATACATTAATTTTTTTCCAAATAAAATGAAAATAAGAATATTTATAACATAAAAATTTTAGCATTTGAAATATTATTTTTTAATTTAATATTTTATAAATAATAATTTTAATTTAATTCTTTAATTTTTTAATTAAAATATTCTATTTGTTAGAAAAAGAAGGCTTTTGGGATGATTAATTTATAAAAATACTTTTACAAATTAGAGTTTGTCAAATCATACATAAACATGTTATATGTTAATAATTAAATAAATAAAATTAAAAGTTAAAAATATATTTTATATATTTTTAAATTTTATATTAATTTTTAATTTCATTCTTAAAAGTTTTTACAATTAATTTTATTTCTAAAGTTTCAAAATATAAATGATATTATCCCACAGTTTAATTTTATTTAAATTATTAATAAAAAATAACAATATAATATTTAACATTATATCTTTAAAGTTGTTAATTAATATTTTATTTTTATCTAATATTTTAACATAATTTTAAATGTCACATTATTATTTTTTATTAATAATTTAAATTGAGATAAAATTAATTATAATTTAAAATATTTTAGACAAAATTAATCATAACAAATTTTAAAAATAAATTAAAAATTAATATATAATTTAAAAATATAAGATATTTTTTAAAAAAATTTATTTAATATAATTTTTTATGTGATATTTTATTTTCGGTGACATTTATATAATTTTTACCATTACTTAATTTGTCTAAAACAGTTTTTTTTTAAAATGAAACATAAACAAATTTAGATAATAAATTAAAAAAATTTTATTTATTAATTAAAAAATTTTGTTAAAATTAGAAACAACTTTGATTAAAAAAATTATTTAGGGGACTAAATTATAAAAACATCTTTAAAAAGTTAAATTAAAAAATAATGATATTTTAAAAATTAAATTATTAATTTACTAACAAAAATCATTAAAAGAATGCGATGTGACCCGCCATTGATGCAGAGCCACGTGATGTTGTCTTCACCAATTGGTCCACCACTCCACTTGTCACCTCATTGTAGGTAATGTTCGATTCATTGTTTCTTAATCTTCTTCTTCAGATTTCAGTTCAGAGGGCTGTATTTTTAATATTTAATTTTGCCACGAATCCTTTTGTTTTGTTTCGTTTTTCAAAAGTTCTCTGAGAAGATATATATCTTTCTTAATTTTGCCAAAACAAGACAAACAGTTTTAGTACATTGGAAAAACATTTTTTTCCTTCGTATTTCTGTTTTCAATTTTGTTAGAGAAAACTTTTTAAAAGGTTAAATTCTCCATAGCTGTGTGTATTACTTTTCTATCCTTAAAATATTCTATATAAATCTTAAAAATTTTAAGATGAGAAATATTTTTTATTTAAAATTTATGATTTTAATCGTGATTTGAAATATAATTATATGACTTTTGAAAAAAAAGTTAGGTAACAAAATATCAGTGACATAACATAATATCCTCCATAGAGATGAGAGCTGAATTGTAGTTAAAACACTCTTGAAAAAATTTCCCTGTTAGTCACGTTGTCGGCCCGTTCTCAGTCTCAATTTCCTTTTTATTTATTTATTTTTTTTTTTGAAATTCTTTTGCTTAGTTTTTACTGGTTGGGGTATCAACTTTTGGGAGGATGAAAATTGAAAGTATGGATGAACAAGAAAAAACAAGCCTCTGTGGTCAGAGAATAAAGGGAGGCCTGGACTACATTCATCCAACATTTTAAAGAACCTTTGAATCTTTCTAGGGTTTCTAAAATATGTTTCCCTCATTTATATTCCATTTCTAGTATATATATAGATATGTTAATTCCTCTCTTCTTTTAATTAGCCACATATTTTATGGCTTCACTCTCTCTCCCACCTCTCTTCTTAAAGGCCATAACTTCCTCTCTGCTTCTACCAGCTTTTGGGGTTGTCAGTAATACTAATATCCATTTTTAGCTTCTGGGTATCAGAATTTCTCAACCAAAAAAAGAACTGTTTGTTTGGGTTTTTCTATTGCGAGTGTCCCTTTCAGATTGTGGGTTGTAATTAATAAAATCTCACTGTTTCAAAACCTTTTCTTTTCAAGGCGTAGCTATAGAACTAGCTGTTCATCCGGTTCTGGATTTCCAATTTGTTGCTTAAATAACAACTGTAGAGAAGCATATTTCTAGAAAATTTATTTATTTATTTATTTGGTGAGCAGAAATTATTGTTGCATCTAGGGTTTTGTTGAGAATCTGAAAATAAAAGGGAAAAAGATGGTGAGGGGGAAGGTTCAAATGAAGAAGATTGAGAATGAAACGAGCCGTCAAGTGACGTTTTCAAAGCGTAGAAATGGACTTCTGAAGAAAGCCTACGAACTATCTGTTCTTTGTGAAGCTCAAGTTGCTGTTATCATCTTTTCACAAAGAGGAAGGCTCTATGAGTTCTCATCTTCTGAGTACGTTTTCCTTTACTCCATTTCTGAAAATTAAATTAAACATTTATACTATACTACTACTCTATTGATATGTATATATATATGGCATCATCAGAGAGCTGTGTGTGCAGTTTGTTATGTATACGTATATATGTTGGCTATTGAATGCTTTGCTTGAGGGTTGAGGCCTAGCCAGTACGTACGTATATATAGTAGAATCAATATGTGTGTTCTTAATTAAGATGTTTCTGGGTTAATTACTTTACTGATTTCTGATATATATCCTTCACGTCTTTCTATTTCTATATATTGGTATATGTAAACAATCGAAAGATACTTAACTGTATAGAATATTTACTAATTTGTACATGTTGCCATATATAGATATATATAGTTTTCATCTGAAGAAGGAAAGAATCTTTTCTAATTAATCTGAACTATTTTAAAAGCTTTCATCTAACTAACTAACTAACTATCTTGACTATAATTACAAATATACCCTTCACTCGAACATACCCCCTTCAGACTCAACATAAGGAGAAACAATCGTGAACGTTGAGTTTGTCAACTAATTTTGCAAAACTTTCTCTCTGACAAAGAAGATATCTAACTTCATATGCTTTGTTATGTAATGCAAAATCAAATTATGAGACAATAAGATAGTACTTAAATTATCATAGTATACTGATGGCTTCTTCACGTACATAAGCAACACCTAATTCAGTTAATAAAGATTGCACCCAAACAAGTTTTGCAACAAGACTTGCCAAACTTCTATATTCTGCTTCAGTACTGGATCTAGCAACTAAATTCTATTTCTTGGCAGACCATGATATGAGATTACCACCTAAAAATAAACAAATACTTGAGAGACCTTCTATCATCAATGTCACCTCCCTAATTAGCATCACTATAACCAATTAAATCAAATTGAGAAGTGGGTTGGATAAGCATACCATAATTTGTAGTCAACTTGAGGTATCTCAGAATTATCTTAATAGCCTTCCAATGATTGTACAGGGGTTTATGCATAAACTAACATACCTTATTGACACTAAAAGAAATTTCAAGTCTGGTAATGGTTGCATATTGAAGAGCTCCCACTATTAACCTATATAAATGAGGATCCTGCATCTCATCAAGACCATATTTTGACAGCTTTACATTTGTTACCATATGTGTAGTGATGTCTTTGGTAGTAGACATATTAGCCCTTTTTAGCAAATCTGTAATGTACTTTGTTTGGCTCAATTGTATACTGCCACTTGGTAAGTGAGTGACTTGAATACCTAGAAAATAATTCAAGACACTTAAATCTTTTAAAGAAAACTTCACATGTAAACAATGGACTAATCTAGAGATTGCATGGGAAGCATTGCTTGTAACAATTATATCATCAACATATACTAAAACATATACTTTTTTATAGGTAGTAATACGAATAAAGAGTAATGGATCACATTACTGCCCAAGTTGTATAAAGTGAGAGTCAATTTCTCAAACCAAGCTCTAAGAGTTTGTTTGAGCCTATACAGAGCTTTGTCAAGTCTATAGACCAAATCCTAGTCTTTATCTTCAAACCCAGGTGGTTGAATCATGTAGACTTCCTCTTTCAAGATGCCATTTAAGAAAGCATTATTAACATCAAGTTGTTTCATCTTCGACTTGTTAGAAATAGAAAGAGTAAGAATTGTTCTTATAGTTGTAGGCTTGACAACAGGTGAAAAGGTCTTATTGAAATCAAAACCTTGTTGTTGTGAAAAACCTTTAGCCACTAGTCTTGCTTTATATTTTTGAACCGATTCATTAGGATTTTCTTTAATTCAAAAAATCCATTTGCACCCTATTGCTTTCCTGTTGGGTGATAGTTTAACCAATCTCCAAGTGTTGTTTCTTTTTAAAGCATTAAGCTTTTTCATCATGGCCTGCTTCCACTCTTTGCTCTGTAAAACATCACTAACTGAATTGGGTTCTTTTACAGAATTCAAAACTTTTAGCTTAACAATACTACTCTTGCCTCTAGTAACCATGGGATTAACATTGGTGTTGAGTATGGATGATTGCTGAGTGGATATAGTAGGAGTAATAGTCTCACAATTGTCAACAAAAGAAACCCGAATAGGCGGTGACAAACCAATGGAATCACTAGAGCCATCATGTTCGCCTATAGCAGAATGACTAATAAACATATCAGTAATGCAAGTATTAGATTGTGAGGCATTAGAACAAGTTAAGGCATCATTAAATGCATTAGGTGGAATGGCACTGACTATATGATGAGAAGGGGTTGGGTTTTGAACAATTTGTTTAGACTTTTGACCAAATGGAAACAGAAGTTCATTAAAATTTACATCTCTAGATATGTAAATTCGACCAGAAGGGGATAGACATTTGTATTCTTTGTGAATGTCACTGATCCAATGAAAATGTACTCTTTAGTATGAAATGATAATTTGTGTCGGTTATAAGGTGTTAACAAAGGGTAACAGGCACACCTGAAGGTTTTGAAGAAAGTGTAATATGGTTTATAATATGAAAAAGTTTTTCATGGGGTGATGATTGAAGGAGTTTAGGTGTAGGTAGTTTGTTAATGAGAAAGGTGGCTATTTAAAAAGCTTCACCCTAGAAGGATAAAGGTATAAATGAATGAGCAAGAAGAGATAAACCTGTTTCTACAACATACCTATGCTTCATTTCAAAAATACCATTCTGTTGGTGAGTATGAGGACAATTTAATCTATGAATAATGCCATTTTGTTTTAGATAAGATGAAAAACTCTAAATTCTCTCCTCCAATCTGACTGAATGCTCTTGATTTTACAATGAAATTGGTTTTATACTAAGGTTTTGAATTGAAGAAAGGTGGAGAAGGCATCTGATTTGTTTTTCAACAGATACAACCATGTATAGTGTGAATAAACATCTAAAAATGTTATATAATACCTGTGACCACCGGTAGAAAGCATAAGAGCAGGGCCCAAAGGTTAGTAAAAATCAATTGAAAGGGTGAGGTATACTGTGTTTGAGAATTAGAATATGGTAAATGATGTGTTTTCCAATGAATATATACATGCAGAACAAAAATTATAAGTGTATTTATCTGAAATTTTGACATTACAAGAGGACAAAACTTGGTTCACAATTACAGAATGAGGATGACCAAATCTGTTATGCCAAAGAAAATAAGTGTTACAACCACCTGAAACTAGAGTATTACAAAAGGAATTAGTTTGCACAAGATTACAGGAATTATTTGAAATTGTATCTTGAGTTAAAGACTTTTTGACAAGCATTGAAGTAGCTAGGTGATCTAGGTTAAAGTTGTCAAATGAGTAAAGTTCATATACTCTAATAGTTTCTTGAAGGAGTACCTCCTCAGTGGCCTGGGATATAACATAACAACAGTGAGGATGAAACTCAAAGTAGCAAGTATTATCCTGAGAAAATTTTAAAACATTAAGTTTTTAGTGATAGCAGGGACATGAAGTAAGTTATTAAGATGCAAGGAAATTTTTGAGTTATAAGAAGAGGTTAAGGAAGAATGACCAATGTGATTAATATGCAAACTTGTTCCATTACCAACATGAATTTGATCTAAACTAGCATAGTCTGATCTATCCATCAAATTCTATCCATCCGAAGTGACATAATTAGTGGCACTTGAATCAGGATACCATGAAGGATCATATACTGTCTCAGGAGTTGCATACATTGCTGCCATATATTTGTGTTTTTGAAATTATTCTGAGATGGATGGAAAGGCTAATGATGACCTTGAAAATTATCATCAAACTTGTGATAGCAAGAGAGAACCGAATGTCTTGGTTTATTGCAAAACTGGCAGACTACATATGGTTTTCTAGATTGAAGACTACCATTAAAACCACCTTGGAAACCTCTGTCAGCTCTTCCTTAACCTCTGCCATTATTCCTACCACCTCCTTTACCCTTGTAAGTAGGATTATTGTTGTTTTGAGGCTTCTGAGTACTACTATTACTTTTTTTCTTTTGGGTCACTACTAGCAACGTTTAGAGACAGTGTTTCAATTGCATTATCCTTTACAAACTTCTCAATCCTTACTTCTTGAGCTAAAAATAGGCTTTCAATCTCACTAATAAAATAATACTCTCTCCTAGTGTGAACAGATGTAATAAAAGCATTATATTCAATAGATAACCCTTCTAAAATCACTTGAATGTGCTCATTCTAGTGATTGGATTACCTATGGTAATGATTGCATTAACTATGGCTTTGATTTGTAGAAGATATTCATTCATGGATTTAGATCCTTTCTTTGTGTCTCGTAACTCCATTTTATACTAGTGAATCTTTGCATGAAAGTAGGAGGCAAAAGACTTGGTAATACGATTCCATACCTGAAAATAATGTTGACATCCTACTACTTTTGTTATGATGCTCTCGGTTATAGAGGATAAGAGCCATGGAGGAGAAGTTTATCTTGTTTTCTCCATGTAATATATTCTAGATTTGTCTTTTCTAGCACCTGATCTTCTAGATTCAGATACTACTTCAGAGGGGATTCATCATTGTTGATGAATTTAAGAAGCTCATGACCTTCGATTGTAGCCATGACTTGCTGTTGCCAAAAAAGAAAATTCCTGTCATCGAGCTTCATAGAAATAGCATGATTGAACACAACTGGAGCAGTTTTTCTTACTGTGTTTAATGAGATAGAAGTAGAGGTTGCAGAGACATTTTGTGACTCCATTGACGAAAGCTCTGATACCATGTAAACAATCGAAAGATACTTAACTGTATTGAACGTTTACTGATTTGTACATCTTGCCATATATGGATATATGTAGTTTTCATCAAAAGAAGGAAAGAATCTTTTCTAACTAATCTGAACTACTTTAGAAGTTTCCATCTAACTAACTAACTATCTTGACTATAATTACAAATACACCTTTCACTTTAACAGTATATATGTATATATTGTGACAAGAAGAGAAAGCAAGCAAAGAAAACAAAGAAACTACTCCCTAAGTAAAGCTATAGAGAAGGCATTAGCAAGTAAGGAGGTAGACAAAGCTTAATAGATTTAGTTAACTTCATTGGTCTTAATTGTCAAAGTATCAGGGTTATGATTAGGTCATGTTAGTTTTGGTTCAAAAATACAAACACCTGGTTGGACAATTAGATTTATATATTGGATTTAAGTGTTCAAAAGCCATTAAAACTAATTTCTCATAATCAACCAAACTAAACCAAACCAAATTGTATATGTGTATATATAATTTGACTTTGACACTAGTTGATTTTATTACACTAGATTTTAAAGAACAATATGATTGTTATTTTGTGAATATTGAATTGTTACTAAGTTATTTTGTTCTTTGTTTATAGATTAGAAAATGAATGGAATGTTGTATTTTTTTTCCTATTGATTTATATTTATTTATTAAAAATACATATATTTTTTTGTTGATGATGTTCAAATGCTTACGTTGGACTAAACTAAAATAGGCCAAAACTGTTTAAAGCTGATTACATTTAGTTTAGTTTGATACTTTGATTTAACACTATAAACTTAGCCTTATAAAGTTCAACTCTGATAAATCAATGTGAACAATTCGATTTGTATATCATTTTAAATCGTTCAAACCAAAGTGCTGAACACACCTAAATCTATAGATGAAGCACAAAATGATATTGTCCTTGGTTGTTTGTAATCTGCAAAATATATTTACTAGTTAGCTAGAACTTTCCTTTCCCCAAAATTTGCATTTTTGTCTGTTTCCAAGTCTCTTCTGGCCTTCCATTTTCTCCTAATTGAGGGCAACTTATTAGAATAATTGTAATCTTCTTGAAAGATCGATGATTCATATATTAATTTGTCCACACACACACACACACATATATATATATATATGAACTTGGAATGCCAATTGGGTTTTTCTATATATCTGCTATCTTTGTAAATGATTTATTGTTTTAGTAATGGTAATGAAATCGAAGTAATTGATATGCATTCTAATGAGCTCAGGCCTGATCATCATGAGAGCTGTAAAATGACATATTTATAATGCTTCTAAAGCTTCCCTTATATCTATAGGTTTTGGGTTGTAGTTTTTGTGTATTTTACACTTGAAAAGTGTGGAATACTACAATGCCAAATTGGTGTTAAATATAAAAGAAACTCAATTTTCAAGTTTCCATGTATGCCTTGGAAACGTGTGAGGTTTTGAAGAACGAGAAGGGATGGACAAGCAAAGATGCATACTTTGATTAGTATAAGTACTTAGTGTTACGTTCATCTTAATTTGCAGTGACTAAGACAATATATCAATTTTTTAATCATTGAAATGAGGGATATTCTGCTTTGCTTTGATAGATCTTCATCTAATTGTTAGTCGTTATCAGTGACATATGTGTTCCGTACACATTCCTTGGTTCTATGTTTGTTAAAAATTTCTCCCTTTTTCTCTCACGATGTTTGCTTATAATTTTGGAATTAGTAAGGCGAATCTTTATATGTCATTCTTAGGTTTGTTTGCACAACATGAAAATTTGATTTTATTTTTAGTATGACTGTAAAGATAGTTGAGTTGATGTAAAGTTTCAATATAATATTATGATTTTATTCTTAATAAGATAGTAATAACAGTTCAGTAATTTAATTTTTGAAAGGAATATATGTTGCATATAATTTTTAAAATAAGAGTATTAGAAGTAATTTATTGAAATTTCAATAAAAATTAGTGTAATTCAATTTAGATATGTGTAAACTTTTTCTATTGTACCTATAGAATATGGGCTTAGTGTCAAATATTGATTTGTATGGCAAAAAGATATAAATAAAATCACTTTCAATCTAACAATTGAGTAAATTAATGATTTAATATATCTTTGAAAGATTAGTTTTTTAATTGAATTCTTAAAAACTATAAAACTTTTTAACTTTCTTCTCTCAAGATTTTCTTTCAATAAAAGGATTCTTTTATAAAACAAATTTTTCTCAATTAATAATAAATGGGATTCCATGTCATGATTATTAATTGAATAAATTATTATTTTAACCTTTAAAAAATATAACTTATCTCAATTTAGATCATAAATTATAAAAATATTTAATTTAATTTTTAAAAAATATATTTTGTTTCAATTTAATCCCTACGTATAAATATGTCTTTTTTACATAATATATCTTTTAATAATTAAATTAAATATTTTTATAATTAAAAAATTAAATTGAAGAAAATTATATCTTTAAAGATTAAAAAAATAATTTACTCATTAATGTATGATTTGAACTTGTCTGAATTTCATTTTTTTCTCAAATTAATGGTGTAGTTGAAGTAATTTTCATCCAAAAAAAGATCATTTTGACAGTATAATTTGGCTTTAAAAAATTTTCCTAAATAATGTTTTTAGGAAAGCACCACTTGGACAAGATTAAGTAAGTGTTAATGAATAAGTGGATTCTCATTAATTTATTAATTGAGAGAAATTTGCTTAAAGAAATAATAGCTTAAATTAAGAAAAATTCTTTAGAGATTAAATTAAGAGATATTAATTTTGGGAGATGAATTTAAAAAGAGTAATCAAAGTAAACTATTAATTTCCTCTCTATAAATTTAATTTAATTTTCACGTAATGCCTAGAATTTTCGTACTCCACAATGCACTCAATTTTTTTTTATTAAATTAGATTTTGGTGTAGTACAATGATAGATCTCTCCGTATGACATTTATCTTACTACATTTATCTTACTGTATCTTCACGTTTAATTCCCATCTCTCTCCTTTTTTTTTTTTTATTAAATTAGATTTTGGTATAGTACAATGATAGATCTTTTTGAGTGACATTTATCTTGCTATATCTTTATTTTTCAATCCCATCTCTTTGATTAATTCAAGACTAAAGAACGTGGAAATAGTGTCTCACTGTCTTTTCCATGTCCTTGATAATCTAAAATACATGTTTTTTTGTTGGTTCTTAATTTGCACCTTTATTTCAAGTGGATTCATAATTCACCAATTTAATTAATTTTTATGTTTTTATTAATCTTATTGTTTTGAAGTTCTTTCAATAGGTATCTGTTCAATACATTTTAATTTCATGCTTCGTAAGTAAATCTCATCTCATGAACCTCACAACTCATTATTGCACATTGCAATTCAAAAGGAAATTAATGCTGAATACTGAAATGTTAACAGATGCTTGAAAAAAAAAATATATGTGCATGCATGACATTAATTTCAGAGCTTAAATTGTTATCATATGTCTTATTTATTAAATTTGACAATAAATGTTTTTGTTTTAAAATATTTCAGCATCACAAAGATTTTGGAGCGATACCGTCAAGCTGTCAAAGATCCTCACACCAACGAGTTTGAAGAGGAACAGTATAGGCAGGTTAGTCTTCCTCACTAATTGTGAAGTATATATTTTAGGATCAACTTATTACTAATATTATTATTATTACATTATAAAAAAACCAGGAATTTAGATTCTTGAAGTGTGTAAGTAGATATTATATGATTAATATATTAGTAAAGTCTATATCCCTCAAATACAATATGATGACTGCATGGGTTGGAAAGAATGATATGTGTTTGGAGAGTCCACTACTTGCTTTTGTAGCTTGATATATACTGTATATAGTTAGCTCCTTAATCATCCAAATGTATTTCAATTACGAAATTTTAAACTTTTGAGATATATAAAATATATAGTCTTTTCTTTAACATGGTATTCAGAGTGAATGATTTAGAGAATCTGATTTCGTAACACATAATATATCTATTATATATATATATATATAACTAACTTTTTGATGCATGAATGGTTTTACTTTTACATGCAGCAACTGAAGTTTGAATCTGCAGTTATGGCAAAAGAGATTGAGTTTCTTGAACTTTCTAAAAGGTTACTTCTTAAATCTAGCTAGTATATACCTACTTTAATTTAATTTGTCTCTCATTGTCATATATACGAATAAATACATATATACATGTATAATAGTGAATGAATTTATTTGAATGTGCATGTCAGAAAACTACTGGGAGAAGGGTTGAGTTGTTGTTCATATGATGAACTCCAAGCAGTGGAGAAGCAGCTGGAGAGAAGTATGCATAACGTTAAGCTCCGAAAGGTACATTTTTAACAATACCTTTAAAACAAAAGCATTATTATTTTTATCTTAATTAAAACATGGCTAATTAACTTTTTAAATTGCTAAACTGTCATTCTTTCAATTTTAATTAGTTCATTCTTCAATAATTTTTTTTCTAGGATTAAATTGACAAGTTAAACGCATATATTCAATAGATGAAAGAATGAAAATGATTAAGAAAAAATTATTGAGCGTATGAACTAAATTACTGAGAGGGTTTTGATAATCTTTCAGGCTCAGCTATTGAAGGAGCAAATTGAGCAACTATCAAACAAGGTACCTCATCTCCAATGTATTATTCAAATTCACAAATAATAATATATGGTGTGGTCTGTGAATATTATAATGCATCTTGGTCTTTTAGTGTCTCATAAATTTTATATTATATAATATAAAATATAAAATAAAATATATTATATGAAGAGAGAAAAGAAAGAAAGTGAACATAATGAGAAGTTATAAGAAAAATAAAAAGTTAAAAAACTTTTTATTTATTTGATTTATTATTAAATTTTAAAAATTAAAGACAAAATAGTGCCTGCGAAATTTTTAGTACATATATATTGTTTATGCCTATCAATTTAATTTTCTTTTTAAAAATCTAAATTCAGGAGAGAGCCTTGCTCCAAGAGAACCAAAGGTTAAGCGAAATGGTGAGCTTCTGCTTTCTCTTCAATCCTAGTTTTGTCCTTTGAAGCATTCATTTACAGTGAGACAATAATATAAAATATAACAGTGACACCAAACCTTTATATCTAAAAGGCTAAAATATACAACCCCTTTGTATTTTATTTTTTGTACATATAACTCTTTTGTATTTTTAAATGTGACTCAGAATTTTTTTGTACTTTCAAAATGTTACATGAAACTTATTTTTATATAATTTTTCATTCAAAAATTAACAATAATGAACATATCAACTTATAGGATATTAGGTTAGAATAAATAATTAAAAAATAATAAATGAAAAGACAAAAATATTGACAAGAAATTGATGTTTTAATGGTAAAAAAATACATATATTATCTTTTAATTATTTTTTTAACTTAACATCTTATAAATTAATGTGTTTATTTTCGTTAATTTTTTTAATAAAAAATTGAATAAAAATGAGTTTCATGTAACATTTTAAAAGTACACAAAATTCTAAGTCACAATTAAAAGGATATAAAAATTATATACACATAAATTAAAATATAAAGAGATCCTTTGCATCTTAGCCTATTACAAAAAACAAACAAAACTTGAAGTATCTGCAACATGTCCCATTCTTTGGGCTTTTTTCTTCATGATTGTTAGGGTGGATTGGGAAGTCAAGCCCACTAACTAGTATTATAGTTAGCAAGCCTATCATGACCAGTATGAATAAAGAAAGAAAGCAAAAACTAGCAGTCTAGCACAAAGTTCCATTTAATTAGTTTGAAATCAATATAATTTTATTGGCTTAAATACACTTTTTGTTCTTTTAATTGCATAAAAGTTTTAATTTGGTCCTTGTAGTTTAGAATTACACAATTTGATCCCTATTTTGTAAAATGATTCAATCTTATATTGTCTCTCATATTTTCATTTAAAATCAGCTGTCATATTTAACAATTGGTTAAATTAAATATTGGATATGACTTTAAATTAATGATATTTATAAATAAATAACAGTTTAATTAATAAGTTTAATTAATAAATTTGATACTAAATTTTGAATCTATTATATGATGAAAGGAAAAAAATTGGATATTTTACAAAATTAAAAAAACTGAATTATTTATTTTTAAATTAAAGAGACTAAATTAAAACTTTTATAAAATTATTAGAGAGATCTAATATTATACATTTAACCCAACTTTAGTTTACGAAAAAAAAAACTAAAAAATTATTATAACAAAAAATCTGTTTCGTGTCTCAAAATAAAACATTTGGACATGAGATTCTTGGGCATACTTCAGACTCAGTTTACTTTAATTATGTAGATGAATTCAAGTTATGAAAAGATAATATGTAAAGAATGACAAGTTAGTCTAATTAAAAAATTCGTTGACAAAAGTTTGCTTTTAATAAGTGAAGTTCTATTCAGATTTTGCTTTAATTTAAAAAATCTATGTTAACTTAATACATTAATCTTTGAAGTTTTAAACCTAGTTCTGTTAAACGTTGTTGAAGATGTGGCATCACACTTAACTTTGTAGACTGAGTATGACACTAATATGGTCATTCAGATATACACTATTTCACTTCTTTAAACTTGAAAAATTAAAAGTAATTTTTTGTCTAAAAAAAATTATATGTGAAATATTTACATCTTTCTATAATTTTTGTTGATGCAGTTTCACACAAAATCATTAGGGCAATTGGCGATACACAAAGAAGCATCATCCTTCAGTCCAAGTACTGACAAGACTTCAGACGTAGAAACTGAATTATTTATTGGTCTCCCACAAAAGTGATCGATGCTCATCATAATCATATCTGACTATATATGTTAATTACTCTCAATGATAATAATCATGATGCTCTTGCTTAATTAATCAAATATTTTCTAGATCCCAAACTCATGGATTCAAATTCTTTGAATTCCATAGCTGGCTATATCTTGTAAAGTATGTGAAATAGATTGTTTTTATATATTTCACAAGCGTATTTCAAAAGATCCATTCTCCAAACTCAATATATATTAATTCTATTCTTAATTAATTAGTTAATCTTGGATTAATTAGTTTTCTGATCATTCCCAATATTTTATCTGAATTCGAAATGAATAATTAAAGAAAAAGAAAATTATTATTGTTGTGTAAATTATACGTGGACGGAAGAGACATGGAATGATGTTTTTAAATATTGCTCCAAATTTACTTGTGTTTGTAATACATACCACTCATCACCTTCAATCATGTGTCTTCCATGGATTTCTGTAGCTATTCATATAATTTTTGAAATTTGAAGCCATCGTTTTGTGTTAGTAAGTATTAGGGATGCAGGTTATTGTTGGCATATATATTTATATGCTTTCAGGTGACAATTCTCCTGAAAAGAACCAAGTACTTAACTTGTCTCCTAATTAATTAGGATATAAATATTATTAAGAATAATTAATTTCCTTTAATTTTGTAGAGACAACACCACGTGTATGTGCATATCCTGGATTTTTCATTCCTCATCTTTCTATGTCTTCTCTTTTTCCTTTTTCCATTCCCAGAATACAAACAAAGTCATTGCATCATTGTACTAACAGTACAGCATGTAACCCCACTTACATGTTTCAAGCCTAGTTTATAAACTTTTCAGTGTCATGCTACAAGAATTTTAATTTACCTTTAATTATAACTCTTTCAGAACTTGATTGTAGATTAATTAATCCGAAAACCATTCAAATATAGGGTGAGTCATTATAAAGCTCCTATTAGGTGTAGATCTAACCATAAATCTAAAAATTTGCTCAGCTCAATAAGTGCAATTTGATAAAAAATATAATATAAGTCTGAAAATAGAAGCTCAAATAAAAAAATTTATTATTTCAAAAGTCTAATTATATTCGAGTCGAGATTAGATTTTTTTAAAACCTAGCTCAAAGCTTGAAAACTTAATTTTTTTAAAAATAAAATCTAACAAAAAAATTTTATATATAATATAAAATAAAAAAATAAAAAAATTCAATTTAAACTTAATTTTTTTTATAAACAAGAATAAAAACTATATATTTTTTATTTTATTTCATGACATATATTATATATACAAATAATTATATTTAATAATGTATTATTAATTATGTATGATTTTTTTGACAAAAAAGTTAAATATAATATATTTTTATTTTATTAATTTTTATAATTTAAATTTATAACTTACAAATATTATATTTTATTTTACTTTAACTTATGTTAAATGAAATATATAATATATAATTAATTTTATTGTTTAATAAAATTTAAATTTGAGCCAAGCTAAACTCTTTTCTTATTAATTAGAATTATGTCTGACTCGAATAACATATCTAAAAGGGGTTTGGGTCCATATTTGTTTAATAAGCACATATAAAATGTTAGTATATTTTTAGCAAGTTCAAGTCTAACTAGATATAGTATGAGAGAATTAAATGTATTTAGCTTTATTTTTATAAACAGAGAGATTATTTTTAAAATTTAAACATGTGACTTTTAAGTTATATAAAAATAACTTTATTATTATTCAAAAATTCTCCTTATCTTTGAATTACAACTTAGTTGACAACGTAAATTGAATATGTGAGAAGAGTCTTAAGTTCGATCCTCACATAACATTAATTAAACACCATTTAATGTGAGTGTATAATATTATATATATATATATATATACCCCTTAATGTGAGGCATCAATATGCTGTATCAAAATCACCATTGTGAGTGTAAATTTACGATACATACATATATATACCATTACCTTATATATATACCCCTTTAGGACCCTACCAAGCCTTTTGATTTGAATTTATTATTTTGAAGTGTATAATATTAATTAATAATTAGGCATAACAGACGCTCCTCCTTCTCTTTCCCTGGCTTGTCATGTTGTTATCTTTACAGTCTGAGAAGTATTGCTTATCTTTTTCCATGTAGACTTGTCAATTTTGCCTTCTGATCATAGCTTAAATAGCTAGATACCCTTTGTCTACTTTGGCCTCATCTACGTTTTCATCATAAATATTTCAAAATATAAACAATTACAGTTTACTCTCTTCTCTTTAAAATTAATAAATGTTTCCTTCAATCATCACCATCATATATATGTACTTTAAATAAAACCATTAGATCAATCTGTTACTAATTAAAATTATGCAAAGTAAAAATATTAATTAAACATAATTAGTACGTTCACAGCAAGAATTCTTCATTTTAACATTTAGTTAATTTTTTAATTACAAATTAAGATTAAAAATATGACACTGAGATTCTCAAATAAAAAAGGAAAATAAATGAAGAAACTAAAAAAAGATTGCAAAGTGGGCTTTGGATTTTAATTTTAATTTAAAAGTCACCCCGCGAAGAGGACCACTTCAAAATTTGAAGCAGTAATGTATTATCTGTTTGAGTGTGTGTGTCTGTTCAGAATTCAGAGGCATATGAGGCATAGAATATGGAGCTAAGTGAGAGAGAGAAAGAGAGGTCAGGAATAATGTAAAGGGAATCTGCCAAGTTTTGCGCAAAAACTGAATCTTGTTCTCAAGTGAAGATCACTTTCATGTGCTCATTTTTAAATTATTTATATTGCATTAAAATATGAAATTAATGTTTATAACCCATAATGTTACAACGGATAGGATCTGATGTTCATTTTGAAATATGTAAAATAAAAAATTCGTCGCTTATCTCCTCAAATTTTTAAATTTTGTCTAATGCATGATTAGTGATTTTGACCATTCCATCACTCCTTGTCAATTGATCTAGAGACGCCCCAAAAACCAGTAATTTTTTCATTTTTAGAGACTAATTAATTATAAATTCAATAAATTTTAATTAAAAGCTAAAAAAATTTAACAACTAGGGAAACAAATGTTAATTTACTCTTATTAGGATTTTTTTAATTATTTTTTTTTCAAAATATTAAGGCTTAATATTTAATTGATGAGCCTCAAAGATTTTCAAATTTTGAATTCATACTAACTGTATATATTTCTTTTTAAAAATTTCCATGGTCAATTTCTCTAAGACATACAAATTTTCCAAATTCACCAGTATATATATGAAATACATTGAGTCTCTAATGTGTTAGGCAGGGTATTATAATTATGAAATCTTCACAATGTAGAATAAGTATATATATTCATAAGATTTTTGTGAACAAATTGAATGGATAAAAAGAGTTTAAGAAAAAGGGAGAAAAACTAAATGAGTAAATTTGGAAGAAAGTAATTAATTGAATAATATCTATAGAGAGAAATAGAGAAACGAAGGTTACAAAATTTAGAGCCAGATGTATTAATTGAGAGCAGAAGAAGTATTCAGTTTGGAAAACGACAGGTCATTTAATTAGCAGCAGCAATGATGGAAGGAGAGAAAGATGTGAAACTAATGTCGTATCAAGATAGAGAATAGAAACATTTGAAAGCTTGGTGTGGTCCCTTTTTACATCATTACTATTTTTACTACCAATTACTTCATCCAAAATCTAACTCATCTAAACCTACACATTTCACACACTTTGTGTTCATTTCAACTCAACTCATTATCAATGGGTCCATTATTTCCTGTTTTTTTTGCCTCAAAATATTGATGAAAGTGGTCACCAATTAGTTAAATCAAGCTATGTCATATAACTAATTAATTAATTACTCTAATCTCTCTCAATTATTACATGATGTTGTTAAATTCCCCCAATCTACTTAATATTTTACTATAAAATCAACTTTCTATAAAATATGTATTTTTCATAAATACTATAAAATTATTTATTTTTGGTCAGATTATTAAGAATCTCGTATTGAATCTTAATATCAGATTGATGTAATATAAAAAAATAATTATAGCGTCCTGCTATATAAAAAATTATTTTTATTGATAGTAAATAGACTAAAGGGGAGCTGGTACAATTTTTGAAATAAAAGTGGTACAGTTTAGTCAAAATTTAAGAGAGATTAACTTTTATATAATATAAATATATTTATATTAAAATAAATATTTATTAATATTTATATATAAGTAGTTATGTTTGATACATATAAAATATATTTAATAATAAACTTATTGAGATTTTATATATGTATTGATTATAAGTGTGAAAATTAAAAAAAAGCTTAAATACACTAGAAATTATTTATATCAAATTTTTTAATGAAAATAAAACAAATAGAAAAAAAATAATTAAAAAACTCAATTATAGGATGGTAAATTATAAAAATCATCACTCGTTATTTTTTTACTAAAGAAATATATAAACTAATTTAAATTTTTTTATAAATTTGAAAAATATAATGATTACAAAATTTTTTTGTGTGATTATATATGAATAAATTTTATATAGACAAGTTTCAATTTTTTTTAAAAAAATTATTTACTTTGAAATATTTTTGCATAAGTAGATGTTTAATAAGGGTAGAGAAAATAATTGATTTTGTTGATATCATCTGCTTAGATTTGGACCTAAGGATGATAAAAATAGTTTTTTACTTTAATTAGAAGATAAAAACTATAGTCTATTAATGTATTAATTACTCATAACTACGTAGTAAACATGATTTCAATTTTTTTAAAAGAGATACTAATATTTAATACTAAAAAATATTTAAATAGAATTGTTTCTGACAAAAGATAATTTTAGGAAACAAAAACAAGCATACCTTCTTCTATTTAGAAAAACATATGCCATTTTTTATATTGTAAAAAATATGCTACGTACCATTTAGTTATTTTTCAAAATAATAGTGCAAGCTACAATTATTAATTCAGAAATTAGACATAGTTATAAATATTATATTCATTGTTCAAATGCCTATAACAAATTGTATTATTGTATATGATGCTTTAATTTTAAACACAAATCATGTCCGTTTGAAAGGACCGTTGAGAGTACAGTTGTACGTAGGTTTTAGATTTGAGAACAATTATATTTTAAATAGAGTTTTAAAATAATTATAGTTAATTAATTAATCAATATGGTGTACTTCAGAATTTGATAATCAAATTTAATTAACATTTTGATTGACTTTCAACATTTTAACTAACTACGTACTATGTTAAGATCAATACCTTAAAAGGATTAAATAACGGTATATTTTCCAAACGTAAATGAGATCCGTGCATATTTTTAAATACAAAAAACATATATAACTAATGCAAATTTCAAGAAAAGGCAAAATATTTTACTCTTTGTATTTTGATAAATTAAATTTATATTATTTTTTTTACAGTCAGCTCGAGTACAATTGTGCAAATATATATATAGGGAAGATTTTCTTACAAATATGATAAATATTCGAATTGTTGTTAAATTTGATTGGAGAAGAGTGAAAGAATAATATAATTAGGATGAATTTAATACACAATGCTCTAAATTTCATTTATGATTTGGTGGACATAGAATGACACTGAGTTTTGTTATGTGTTGTAAGAGATCAGGATTAATATGAGTTCCTCATTGATAATTAGAGAAGTTTCAAAGTCTGTGAGGGACAAAATTCAGTGTTCATTTCTGAGAATCTGACATCAAATACAATGCCAGAAATTATGATTCAGTCAAATATTATGTGACATCCCATCAAGTAGGCATCTTAGAATTCAGGTTATCTTCCAATAAATTAAATTCAGTGGTGTGTGTGTTCAGATTATTTTTAAGTACTTAGATTAATTAAGTTGTTCTGAAGCAAAGGGTATTCGATTATGTCTGCTAAACATGTTCACAATTGCTGACAAAAAGCAGACTGATGAAGGTGATAGTGTTAGAACAATTGAGCATTTCATTTTTCAAGAATTTGAAAGGCAAATTTGAGAGTTTCATGAAAGAGAGTCCAAGATGTACTTGAAAAAGAGGAGTTGTCATCATGTTTGAGAGAAGTAGCATGCACGGGTTACATAATTATAACATTCATATAATTTGGGCTCTAATCAATCTTTTAATAGAATTTGTAGGTGACACCTAAATCTATGTATGCATGCTACCTCCAAATGAGAATGTCTCTTTCAGGTAATTATCAATTGGGAAGGTCACTTTTTTTTTGTTGGTATTTTTTCTCTGAAAGAAAGCAGAAAATCAATGATTAATTTCACTCTAGTGCTTTTCCAATAAATAAAAGATGCTGAATTGAATATTCAAACTAATTTCACTTTTTATATATTATTGAAAAATCAAATAATATCTTAAGGATAATTTATCCAATTCTTAGTAGAATTTACTTTCTGTATATTAAAGAAATGTGCAGGTTATTTGATTAAAGACGAACAATAATTCACGTCAAAGTTAAAAAGACAAAAGAGTTGGCACTGATAAGGGATGAATACTGAATACTGAATACTGAATAGTGAGTACTACAGTGCTTCCATACAATGTTTTACAGTGTCTAAAATGAAAAATCTTTCAGATTTTACAATTTTCAGACTCCGGTCTGCTGCATAATAGTCAGTCAACTCATTCTTCTTTTTCCTT
Organism: Senna siamea; assembly: GCA_031216115.1. Taxonomy (NCBI): domain Eukaryota; kingdom Viridiplantae; phylum Streptophyta; class Magnoliopsida; order Fabales; family Fabaceae; genus Senna; species Senna siamea. The sequence continues at coordinate 29,111,711 of CM062354.1, read as the reverse complement.
CTGTTCTCTTTTTGTTTTTCACCCTTTGCCAACCTATTATGATGATAAGAAGCTTACTGTTTCAGTTCCCAGATAAACAGTAAAGGGGATGTTTACATATGAATGATGATTTTGCAGAGAGAAGGGCTGTAGTTATTTTGCAGATCCCCAATACATTACCTCGCATTAAATACCCAAAAGGTGTGGGAATCTCATTGTAGCATGAGCTCAGAGAGAGAGAGAGAGTGAGTGTGTGCGCGTATGTATATAAAATATGTATATGGTTGTGTGTCTTTAACAGAGCAATAGAGAAGCATATCGTCATCTTCCTCATTTCTTAATTCCTTTACCCATCTCAGTTCCCAATAACAGAGCAGGGTTGGTTCTGGTAAAACCTTGGAAGTGAGTGCGATAAAGATTAAAAGTGGATAGAGATAGAGATAGAGAGAGAGACAACATAGTTTTCTCAAATATATATATATATATATAACCACCCAGGATTACATTATCACCCTTTCACTTGTACTTAATTCCTTACATCAAATGTGACCGTTTTATGCTTCGGAGGATCCGCTTTTTTCGCTTCTTCACCTGCATAATATCCCAAAAGCCTTTTTAGCCAAAACCTCACCCACACTGTTTCTCTGTCCCTATCTCTGTCTTTCTCTTCAGCTGATCTGAGAGTGCTTCTGATAATGTCATTTTCATTCTGATTTTTCTCATTCGTTTGAGAAGCCTCTTTCCAGACCATCTTTATTTTCCTGTTTCAAAAGTTTAAGGGCATCGTCTAAAGGAATACGTGAGGCTTACCAATTATGGGTAAGGAGTGGTATCGGGGTGGAAGATCCTCCAAGAGAGGTGGAGGAGTTGGAGATGCAGAAAACCCTTCAGGTTGCATGTGTGCTTTCTTTCAGTTCTTTGATCTTCATCCTCTTCACTTTCCTATTCAACAGCAACAAACCTCTTTCAAGCCTCCTTCTAGCATCCCAGAAGACCACCAGAGCATTCCAAAAGGTATATACTCTCTGGCTAGCTCTTCAGTTATGTTAGTCTCATCTGTCTTTTCGTTTCTGGAGTTTTGGTTTATAGCTGTTTTGTATAATTCAGGAGCTGAAGCGCCTAGGAATAGCTTGCAATCAGAGGATGGTACAATGTCGTCCATCTCAAAAGAAGATGATTTAAAAATCCCAGTAAGTTATTCTGTTCCATCCTTTTCTGTTTGAGTAGCTTATTCTGTCAAGTGAGATATATATAATAATGGAGAGTTTGGTCACTTTACTAATTTAATTTGTTGATCTTGAAACTCCAGAAGAGTATACAAATCAAAACAACCAGAAGAGGAGGAAATGGGAACGATCTTTCCTCAGAAATCAGCAGCTCTCCATGTACCAAAACACCAACTTTGGTTGCCAGATTGATGGGTCTAGATCTTCTTCCAGATGCTCAATCTCCTTCTTCTTCTTCTTTATCATGTCTTTCCACTCCAAACCCAAAAGGGAATTCGGGTCTTCACCACCTTAGACCAAAGCAACACATCCTAACAAAACCCAGAAAGAGTACAGATAGTGATATTGCGGCCTCTCGTTCCTTGCCTGAGACTCCTAGAATATCCTCTGCAAGAAGATCTGATGTCGACCATAGGCTATCTCTGCAAATCAACAAGGAGAACATGGGTCTTGGTGAGGACTTGGAGCTACCTCGATTTTCATTTTCAAAAAGGAAACATGAAGAGAATAGCTGCAGAAGTCCAAGCCATTATGCAAGACAAATTGTTAAACAGGTTAAAGGAAGTGTGAGCAGGAAAGTTGGGCTCGACATCACCAACACTGTCAAAAACAGCGAGCAATCAAGAGAAGAACTTGTTGGACAATTCAGAGTAAAAAAATCTCCGAAGACGTCACTGAAAGCAATAGATGAATCCAGCACAGGAAAGCACTCAAATCCATCTTGGTCCTCCCTAAGGCTTAGACTTATGGAAGCCAAGCAGCACAAGCCAAGCACTACAACACCATCTCCATTTACACCAAAAGATCATAATTCACACTCGGAAAATCTACCATCATCTCCAACAATCAACATTCAACCAAAAATTTCAAGAGTTTTAACTAAGTCAAAGCCTCAAGCATTGCCAGAGGAAGAGTTGCAAAAGCAGAAATCAGTCCCAAAATGCAAGAAAGTTGCCAATGAAAAGTTCAGTCTTAGGCTCAAAAAACCTCCTCAGACATCAGATATAATCAGAAACAAGCAAGAAGAGTCTTTTGTTCGTCAAACATCACCCACCAGAGCCAATGACATCAAGAGTAAAAGCAAGAGAACAAACAATCTTCTCAACCTCACCACTGTACCAAATCTTCTTCCTGTCAAGACAGACTCTTCTCCAGCGACCAAAATTCCTCACCAACAGGTACCCATAATTGAATTGCCATACTATTACAATTTGAACTTTCTAATGCTACAAGTAAATTTCAGCCATTTGCAGTACGGTTTACTACCTATACGGTAATAAACAGCAAACTACTTCTCCTTATTGACCATTAAAATTTCACGTCTGTCACCGAAAAAAAAAAACCACAGGTATCAGATGCCCAAGAATCAATACGCAGGTCACAGTTATCTAGTTGTTCGCGCCAAAAGTACAAACAAGAAGCCAAACTCGCGACCCAAGAAAGCAACGGCAAAGAAAACGACAAATTTAACGGTGCCTCCACCACCGGAACTTTTGGACCACCAGAGTTTGAGTACGTCACAGACATATTGAGCCGTACTGGGGCAGTAGAAGGTACCACAGCAGTGTGCGTCAATAATGATAAATGGTTATCTTCCATTTTTCACCATCTCGAACAGAGCTACCCCACCTCCGTTTCCACTGATTCTACCTTCAGCAATGTACAAGCGAACAATAATCAACTACAACTCCGTTGTAACCGGAGATTACTGTTTGATTTAGTTAACGAAATTTTGGGGGAGATTCTAATAAAACCATCGGTTATACAAAACTACAATCAGCACGGATGGAATTCAGAGTCCAAATTGATAGTGGAAGCAGTGAGCAAGAAAATTCGAAGCTTTCCAAGCGCGAATTGTGAAGTACTGGAAGACATTGATGGGTTGATCGAAAAGGAGGATTTGGGGAAGATGATGAGAGAAGGATTGGATTGGAAGGAAGGAGGAATCGTGGAAGAAATCCAAGGGAACATACTGGAGACACTGGTGCATGAGGCGGTTGTAGCGTGTGGTGAGGTGTAGTGTAGTTTTGGTGGGTCCGTCGTCCGTACGAACGTGACGGCGTCGTTTTGGATGGGAGCGGGGCAAGAGGAGACATATGAGGCAGAGGCAGAGCGGGTCTCACATGGTTAGGCGATGGGTCAGGTGATTCACGTGACGAGTTGGTGGGGCCCACCACATGGAAGACGACAAGAGCTCTTTGTGACATGTGGCTTTGACCGTCAGAATAATGCTCGCTCAACAGTACTCGCTTTTTTATTGGTCTTTGAAACACAGCGTTGCGTTTGCAAGAGGATTCAATAATTACATTCTCGATCTCTCCTTTCCATCTTTGTACATACTACATAATTTTGTATGTTTTTTTTAATAACCTTATTTGTTTAATTTTATGAAAAAAAAATTGTATTTCCGAATTTCTGATGAAATTTTTAATTTTCATATTTTTTTTGGTACTTTAAATTTTCAATTACTATTTTGAACAAATTTTAAAATACGTGTGTAAATAACTTCAAGTGTATAAACATGATACTCCCTTGACTTTTTTCCAATATATAAAAGAAATATATATTTTTAAGAATATTTGGTTAAATTTACATGGAGCAACTTGCATGCGGTAATTTTACATAATAATGACAATAGAAATTAATAGAGTGAATATATAGCATTATTCAAAATTGATTATATATTCCCACAATATTCCTATAGCTCCTTAATTTATAATTACGTTTATTCATCCTACATTATTTTATTTTCTATTCATGTAACCAATTAATTAATCTTGTTTATATCGAAGAATTAATGTAGCCTTCAATAGATGGTATTAAAAACAAAATATGATGTGTAATAAAAAAAATTTTTAAGAATAAATTGAAGGGTGTAAAGCCTACTAGAGGCTTCACATGCATGCTTTATGTTTTAAAATTTTTAAAATGTAATATAAAATAATAATTATAATTTTAAAATAATAAATTAAATAATATAAAATTATTTAAGCTATTCATATAATGTAAATTTTTATTATTTTTTTTCATATTTTCATATAACATATTTTATATAAAATATATCATTTTATAAAATTATTAATAAAAAATCTAAAATAATAATAATAATGAATCTTTATTCTCAAGTTTCAATTTTTGTGGTATACTCAGATCAATTCAGAATATCTAGGGCTGCTTCTTCTGAGATTCTCTCTTCCTATTTTTATTTTCCTTTTAAAACCAAGTGATGTAAATAGTATGATTATATATATTAAATACGTTTACAGGTGTCAACAAAGTGAAAGAAAAAGAATGAAATTGAATAAGAGATCATCGATATTGACATTATACACACAGCACAGGACAGAAACAGATTTTACGTAATCAAGTTTTTGTTTTTTAAACAAAAAATCTGTTGATAAGGGTTACTTTCTCTTTAATTTACGGATATATATCAATTTTTGTCGAAAGTTAAAAAAAAATTAGTTTATTTAAGAAAGAAAAAACACCACTTTTGCCGAAATTTTTTCAAGAGGAGAGGCAATTAAAAGGCACTACCTAAATAATTTTATATTACAAATAAACGTACACTGTACAAAAAGTTATTTTAATGATAGAAAATAAATTAAATGAGACGTGCTTTGAAATTTTCATCTTAATTTTATGGTGAAAAATGAAGATATCTCATAAGGGATCTGTGAACGAAAGAATTACATTTATTGCATGAAAGGACGCCTCTGAGATAAGGGAGATTCGGATTTCTCACATTATATAATAACATTAAAGTGTCATGCATAAAAAAATATTGATGTTATGAACAATTTATATAAATTATACATAAAATTCATGGGTAGACTTATTTTAATGATTTTTTAATTTCTCTGGAATTATTTTTTTCCATATTATATGTAAAAACCTAAAATGCCGCAGAAGTAAAGGCTAAACTTTTAATATAGCACAAAGAAAATGAGCGGGAAATTCAAAACTAATAATAATAAATTATACATAATTAATAGGTGGTGACAATGCGACATGAAGATGTGGATTTAACTATGTCTGATCTTAATGGTGAAAACAAGGGAAAGAATCTGAAGGATCAAATGCATGAAAGAGCAAATTCCTATTATAAAGATTTTTCGCAGTTTAGGGCAAACATTTTGGTGATTTAGATCTCGTTTTTGGGTTTCTTTTCTATTTATGGCTTTGTGATAAGTTGGTGGTTCTTTTTGTACTGTATTATCAACTAGTTTTAGATATTGAAAATTTGGTGAGACAATGATTGATGTATTCAATAATAATTGTCATTTATTGTGGACAGAAAAACTCATAGGAAAGGCTCACATCACTTCAACACAAAGGAAAAAAAATTCATAAGATTGAATCTAGCTATTAAATAATTTTTAAAAAATAAATTTAGGAAAAATTAAGTTTTGTCTTCATGAATTAAGGCTTAATTTAATGTAACAAATCGAATTCAAAAACTTTGATAAAAAAATAAATGAAAACGTTAAATTCTATTCAAAGTTAATTGCAAAAAAAAGTTATTTTCTTGCCTCAAAAATCTTCAGGTACTTTACTTTTATGTAATTTAAATTCTCTTTTTATAATAAAAAAAACATTTTGGGACTACGTGATTTTTTACCATTAATTTTAGTTATAATTTAAACTTCCCATTTATTATAAAATTTACTCAAATATTTTGTTACACGTACCAATCTATAATTAGATTTAAACTATAATTGAAAGAAGTAAAATATAATTTCTTAGCCTAAAAATTAGGAATAAATTCTTAGTTTAATCTGTAATTCATTACTCACGCTCAAAAATTAAATTAGAACTAATAGTGTGTCTCAATTACAAACTAAGTCTATGATGCAAACATAATATCAAATTTACATTAAAATTCGATATAAGAGAAAAAAGCTTAAAATTAACTTTTGAAAAACAAATACAAAGTCAGAAAAATACTGTTTATTTCATTGTAATTTTTAAAAATTATTTTTAAATTTTAAAAAATAAAAAAAATCTTTTTAAATAACTATTTTAGATAAAAAATAAAAAAATAACAAATATATTTTAAAAATAAAAAATATAAAAAATAAGTCTTTTTATTAATAATATATATATAAAAATATAAAAATAATATTAATATAATTTTGAAAACAAATTTTATAAAAAAATTTTAAAAATTAAAATAATGTTCAAACATACCTTTAAGCAACTATTTTTCTTTAATTCAATAGTACAACAAATTTTCATTCTGTAGATGAGTGGAGAGAGAGAGAGAGAGAGAGAGAGAGAATATCCATATTTGATGATGCAGTTTGAAGCAGAGGTGAGAATTAATAGCTGCCAGAAAATTTTAATTGCAGTATAAAGATTGCAGAGTAGAGAAATGGGGTGTTAATAATTTTCTGAGAAGCCAAACACAACATGGGAAATTTGATGAGTCTATAAATGGTTTGTCCCATCATCTGTCTGCGCAACTCAGTCATTCTGAGCCATGTGACCATGTCCTTGTCGGCATCTTCTTCAATTTCACTTATCAAATGATGATGCTATATTGCTAATGAATGTATTTACAATTAAGATTACATTATTTTTTATTTTTAAAAAATTAGTTTTATTAACCAGTGTGTTTAAAATATTAATTAAATTTTTTAACTAACTAATAAAACTTTTAATTATTTAAAATGTATAAAAAATTAATAAAAATAATTTTTATATTAAAAAATTTAATCAACTAATTTTTTTAAAAATTAACTTATAATAATCTCTCCATTATTTACTTATTTAATGTTTATATGATTCAAAACTTACAAGAATCATAAACGATTAATTTTTCATAAATTAAATTGAAGAGATTGAATTTGGACTCCACATGTCCTATGGACTTTAACAAATTTTATTTTTTAAAAAAGTTGTCCCTAATAATAATACATATAACTTCAAATCAATCAAAGCGACCCTACTTTACCAGATTCATCTTTCATGCATTTTACGGAAAAGAAAAGTTGTGCCTTCCGTTCAGTTTTAAGTGACATTTGCGTATGGAAGTTTAATATTGGTTTCAAACTCAATGCCATTTTGCCTTGCAATAATATTCTATCTACAAATATGGAAGACTCTGTACAAACAAATTTTATTCGGATGGACGTATATAGTTTATTTAATTAAAAAAATTTTAAAATCCAATTAATTTTTTTAATTTTTTTTCTATCTGTAGAAAAAATATATTGATTTTTTTATCTTCACTTATTCAATTAAAATGTTCGTCATATAAGTTAAAAAAAAAAAACTCTTGTAAATTCTTGTAATAATGAGCTCATTATCCTTTACTCTTCACCGCTTTCTATATTTTAAGATTAAGAATGCTTTCACAGAAAATTTTTTTTGGGACAATTATACTTTGTAAAATGTTAGAAGCAACTAGTATAGTTAATCCTCTAATGGAGTGTTTTTAACAATAATTCAACTGAGATAAGTGGTTCAAGGTTCAAATAGTTTAATCGTAGTTTAATGAAAAATTATAAAAGAAAATTATTCTAATAAATATATATAAATAACATACTGTTAGGTAATTTATTACATATGAATATAATACTAATAAATCAACAAATACTAATATATAAAATTATTTATACATAAATTAAGAATCTACCTCAATTGTTCTGTTAAAGGTTCTGCGCCATCTTGTCCGTCATATCAAAAGCATTCTTTAAACTATTTGTCTTTTTTTTTTTTTGTCTTTTTTTTTTTTTCTCTTCCAAACTTCTGGTTTGGAGAAGTATTGTAACAAGGACATATCTTCATCTTCTTTCTTTGCCTTCTGCACTTCACAACTCTTCGAAAAGATCCACGGTAATGGTTTACATGTACTCAACTTATTACTTCTTGACCTTTTTCATTCATCTCTGTTTTCTCATCTTCAATTCTTGCAATTTTCAATTTTGGCTGTCAAAGATATGCGACCAAAAATTTAAAGAAAAAAAAATCAAAGCAAAATTAGTTTAGTACCAAAAATGGCTGATTCACGCAGATTTTTCTGATTTCTGACTAATTCAAATCAAAACCGGCTAATTATCTAAATCCTCTGGTTTTAGCCAATTCATCAATCGACTTGGTCCCATTTTAAAAACTACGGCTTTTAATTGCAATAGTAGCCAATTGTCTAGTTGGGTAAATTGGAGATTCTTGCTCATTAGTATCTATAGTGTCTGTTTTGACAAAGGTTTGGTCTTGTCGTGTAAGCAATAATAATAGTGATTGCTTTATCAAAAGATTAACAATAGGAAAATCTTTAGAGACACTTACAATGGTATAATACATTTAGGACTTTAATTTTAGAGTACTTTTTTAAAACAAACCTACATTACTAAAGTGAGATATTATCTTCTCTCATTAACTGAACCAACTCCGAAAAGTATCAGTTTAAAACAAAGAAATCATGTGAAAAAAAAAAAAGAAATTAATAAATCGATGATCAAAAGATGGAATTTATTTAATAAAAGTCGCTTAAGAAATTGCTGAGAAGAAACTTATGATATGAATCGGTAAAATTGTGGTGACAGCTACTGTAAATTACTTTTAAATTAATATAAATGTTCTGTACTGTAATGCACAAAGGGGCACACCTTTAGATAAATTTGATTGAACGCAATTTTGTAGCTTTTGCTGTAACAAAAGCATTAAAATTAGATCTCAATATTCATAAATGGACCTAAATGTATTGGTTCTACCTAAAAGTAACTAGCAGTGTTCGCAAGTTTGTGCTGGCAAACAGAAGTCAGCAAAGTCAGTAATTCTCTATCAACAAGTTGTTACAGTAAGAATACAATTAGGGGAAGACAATATTTCCAGGTTAATCGGTAAAAACTTAAAAGAAGAAAGACTGAGGAATATACCTTGTACAGGAAAGTTACAACTCGTCTTAAATTGAAATTGCAGTGACGTCTTGTAATAGCGCTCTCAAGTTCTGCCATCCACATCAAAGCCAGCACCAGTCCAACCAGGACCTGAAGATCTACCCTTGGGCACAGCACCAATTCCCTTTCCTTTTGATTGGAAGTTAAACTTCTTTTTACTTCTTGCATCTACCTCATAAGAAGGCTCCTGATTTTGTCCATTTGTCACTGAAACCTTCTGACCATTTCTTTGGTTGGAAGCATTCTCAGCTAATTCCCTACTTGGTTCCCTTGTGTTGGGAACAGAGGAAGCATCTTGCCTTGTACTTCCCTGAGAAGAACTTACGGATATCCCATCCTAATTCAAGTGCAAGATGTTTTAACATTTACTTACATGATATGAATATGCACATAGAAAGGCATGCATTAAGGGACGGCATTATATATTACGGCTGACAATATTGACCCACATTACTTATCCATCCTAACTAATTATCTCATAACGTTCTTTAGATCAAACTATTTTGACCCAAGGCTCAATTACGTTAAGTCAACAATTTAACTATTAAATTGGGTTTTCCTTAGGTGCAATTTTTATATATTTGCTATCAAATTTTCTAATTAAAAACTGAAAAATTCTACATATTTTATTTTAATTGGAGAACCTAATAATAAAGATACAAAGAACTGTATATAAATCTACTCTATTAAATTGTGGGTTTTAGGGTTTGGGATTTTCAAGGGTCAACCCATGGTTAACTTGTTGATCCACCTCAGACTTCTCCTTGTCTCTTGATCTTCTCTAGTACCACTCTGTTCCTATTTTATATTCTTTTTCATCAAAATATTATATTCAAGTCAAAGCTCAATAGATCCATGGATGACTATGAATTATTTACACAAACAATTTTGTACATAATGTCCAAAAAATATAAAATAAAAAATAACTGCTTACAACACCTGGCCAATAAAAGGAAAAGAAAATAAACATAAGTGTAAAATTAAGACATGATTCCATCTAAGTTAGAGTTGTGTGTGTGTGTGTGCATATACACACATTAATGTGTATACTCATTTGTACATGCATAAATTTCTTTTTTTCAAAATACTAAGATTATTTGAACAAGGAAACATCGGTCATGGGTAGGTTGGATCTAAACCAAATAAAAAGGGTCATGGATCATTTGACAATCCAAAAATCCAACGATCACTAGACAACACAAATCCACCCAAAAACAACCATTTGCCTCCCCTATCATAGATCAAATAAACATGATGCGCAATTGGGTACACGCATAATGTAGGAATTTTTAAAAAAAAAACAAATAGAGCTTAAAAGATGACACAAGATTCAGTAAAGTTACAAAACCAGAGCAAAGGTCATGTCCCCATCAAAGCATTCCATTGAAAATAAAAAGTTCAATTTGAAAGTCCAAATACTTAAGGAGAATATTATCAGAGTTTTCTAGATGGAAACCTTACTAATGAAGCTAATTAAATAAAGTTAGAAGTTCCAACAGAGCTTTTGAGTCATACTGTACCTCTGCCTTTTTAGGACCTCAGCATCACACTAATCGAGTCATGACACTACCCATGATTGAGGAAGCACATTCAAAGAATGTCCAAACTTTCGGGAGAACCCTTTCAAATTCAAGTACTGCCTATTATCCCCTCTAAACAAATTCTCCCAGTCAGCACTGAACGAATTTAGCCTGAAGCAGCTATCCGTATGAAGTTTCTGTCATCCTCATAAAGGATATTTCCAACCATTAAACTTGTATTGTAGGTTTGAAATTGCTTGTCTAGTTGGCTACTAAATCACACTTCATATTCCTTCAGCTTCAACAAATAACTAGGACATTTTCTAGTAGAAGAATTACGATTAAATCCTAGGTAGCCTTACCTCCAAAGCTACTAGTACAACCCAGCAGGCAAAGTGATGTTCCTTTCACTGACTAAGAATAGATAATTAAGCTGAGAAATACTCCATCCCTATGAGAAACTTGTATTTAATAAAACTTGATGATAGACAAGTGCCATAGGGTAGCTTTAGCCAGGGAATACTCCTTGATGACATTTAACCATTCTCATAACCAAGATTACATAACTTCTACTATTCCTTGGCAACAATTTAACCATACTGTTTTCGTGAAGAATTGACCACTAACTTGCCCAAAGCTAGGCCCAAAGAGTGAAGTTAGAAACTTCTCTATAAAAAAGAAAAAAGTGAGTCCACTTTATACCAATATGTCCTCTCATTCCCAATTCGCACTGTCAAGGAGACAGTGTTCAAGCCAAAATTAATTATGTAAATCAATTATGTTGGCCTCGTAAAGGTTTTGATATATGGCCAAAATTAGCTCAGTTCAAAGGGTCGATTAGTACTTTTCTTCGTATGAAATAAGCATTTGAGGGAGGCATATTTGACAAGATTAATCTGGCTCTAAAATGATAAGCTCATATTACATGAAAACACTGGAGATTATGAAATATGGAACCTTATCTAGGTCAACTGCAATAGAATGAAGTTCACTAAACCATCATTTACATGATGCTACATATGTGCTATTAACTCTATAAATTTCAGAATGATAAACACAAAACAAGGAAAACTTACATGATGAAGGCTTGTTGATACTCGACTTGGATTCATAGCTTCTAATCGTCTTTTTAATTCCTCTAGCCGAGAAAACTGAGAATTACTGCTCTCTTGGACCTATAAATGATTCTTAGTGTCAAACAACCTGTCAAAAGTAGCATATTTTTTCCTCATTTGACGATCAATTTACCAGATTGCTCAAGTCTTCACATAGCTTCTGTTTTGTTGCCTCTTCTTCTTTCACTGCTTTTGACGCTGATTCCCACACCTGCAGAACAAGCAGTCAAAATATTTAATATGTTGGAAAAGAATCGTTGATACTCTTTGACATTTTAGAAGATAAAAGCTCCCACACTAATCCATAAAATTTACATTTTACGTAGTAAGGCCCTCATCTAAGTCATAAGGCAACCTTAGTGAAATTATGTGTTCAATTTTATTACCTAAGCATAGGAGAAGCAATTTCGGCTTACATGAATAATTAAAGCAAACGATAAAAGAGGAACCAATTAATACATATGCAATGCTATGGTTTTTAATGCAAGTCAAGGTCGAAAATTAAATTTCTATGACTAAGGCCCTCTTCGATGGGCAAACACAGAGAAATAAGAGCAACTATATACGAATCTATATACACTTGATTATCTAAATGGCAAGAGAGGTTCTCTTAATTTATGTGACTAAACAAGTTATTGAGCAATAATGCATCTCAAATTCTCAACCACTGCTTTAGCCTTTAATACTTACTGCTTATTTAGTTTATGTGGAAAATGAAAGTGCACAACACGCCAGTCAGCATTTATACTCATCATATCAAGGTAAAAATAAATTTACATTTCAAGCATATCAATCAAGTTGTTTATGTATGATCTACCCTATGAGTTTAAATTTATATGTTTATCAATACTCAGTAGACAGTACTTCCTATACCACCAAAGCATTGATATTTTGAAAATCACAGTTGAAAAGTTAAGCAAATAAAAGTGACATACCATTCGTGCCTGCTCTTCCTTTATCTTGGCCAAACGAATTTTCTCTGTTGATGCCTCTATTTTCTTTCTCAGAAGTTCAAGTGCTTAAAAATATGTATCATGTATAAAGAAAAGCAAAGTCAAATAACAATACAATCTGGTGAAGAATAATTTAAAAAAAAAAAATTGCAAGAGAGAGAGGCAACAATGACACTATGGAAACCTGCTTTCTTTGGCCCAGCTGTGAGCTTCATCTCCAATGTAAGATTTGCAAGTTCACGCTCCACATCACGAATTTTAGAATAGTTCTCTTCAATGTATCTGAATATAATATTGAAAAGGATCAAGATACTATATTCTAGATAGTTTGTTACTCGCAACAAAAAGTATCAAGATGTTCATTGGTAATAAGTAGGCCTCCAAATGTTGCAAGAAGCCAAGTGAAATGCATTTGTTCAATCTTGACAGAGACCAGTTAATCAGTTAATGCAATAATACAGAAAAAGGAGGTTCATATTAGAACTATCCAGGGCCTTGCTTCAACATGACTGTATTTCTTTCATGGTTTCAGTTGTTGATGTGATTTTGTTGCTTCAATCCAAGAGATGTTTTATAACAGATTTAAATCTCTGTTTAGAAACAAGGAAAATCATAAGCATTCCCTTGTCTCAATCTAAGATAAACACAAACTATAGTACTTTATTCTTTCTTTTCATTTTATAGTACTAGTCCAGCATAGCGAAAGTACAACAAGACCAGGCAAGAGAAGTAGAGAACCAACTATCAAAGGCAAACGTGACTTCACCACCACAATTACCACATCTCCAGTAGATCATGAAAATATGCAAAAACCATCACCTCTACTATCTTATGTTAACATATTACTGGTACTTTGTGCTTTATGACTATTATAAACAATGCTATTACTTTATGCGTTCATGAACCGAATTGAATCCCAAAGCCATTCCAACACCGCCTACCAATAACCTCAACTTCCATTCATCTCCTAGGCTCCGTATAAGTATATCATCACTAGATCTTATAACATACATCTCAATGAGTGAAAAATACGTAACAGCAATATCGGACAGCACCAAAAACACTGGATCCTCGTTCAAATTGAAAATACATAGTATAAGATTAATTCATTAATAAGTCTCAACTTTTTCCCCTAGTTCGAAAATTCATAACACTAGGTATAATAAATAATCCCTGTTTGTTCATCCTGCATTAGTTCACCACATCAATTTAAGAAACAACGTAAACGGATGGGAGATTAAATTGAAAATCAAATCACTGCATAAATTATTGGCAGATCCAGAATAAAAAATACAAAGAATTAATAATGAATGGAAGGAAAAGGAGAGATCATTTACTTCTTTAATTGAAGCTGTTCTTCCTCGATGATCTGCAACAAAATTTGACAATGCAAGATCAAGAAAAGCGTAGAATCAAGAAATGGAATGAAGAAATAGAAAAGAGGAGAAAACCTTCTCAGTGTAGCTAATGACAGCAGATTCTCTAGGGAGACCGTCGGGACCGATCTCTGGTTGAAGCGAAGGATTGTTGGAAGCCATTTCTGATCGAACCCGTTGAGATTTAGAGTTGCACCTCCTTTTCTGAGTTCGCTTGTATATGTGTTGTGAAGTTGCCCGCCGCAAAGCACGTTTACACCACGTGACGATATATTAATATTATGTATAATGTTTTTAAGCATTGTACTGATTTTTAATTTTTAATTTTATTTTTAAATTTTTTATGATTAATTTTATTTTTAAAATTTTAAATTAAAATTAATTTTATCTTATAACTTAATACTGTTCAAATTATTAATAAAAATTATAATCTAATATTACATTTGAAAAAAAATTTATTAACACCTTTAAAGTTGTTCAAAATATATATATTAAGTATCTATTGAATAATTTTTTTATATTTAATAATGATTAAGTGAGAATATAAATTTTATAATTTGAGAATATAAATTTTTATTTTGTGTTTAAATATTATTAAAATTTTATTCATAATTTTAGAATTTAGTGTTTAGAATAGTAAGAGGGAGCTTTTGGTCCAGTGGCATGATCAACTCTCAAGATCTTCAATGTCTATAGTTTGAATCCAGTTAGGAGCATGTTTTCAAATTTTTACAAATAAAAAAAATGGATTGATCGGCCAACCAGTTCAATAAAGAAATAGATGGGTTTGTTGCAATCGGTCTAAATTATTTTTAAAAAGAATTAATTATAAAATAGATGAATCGTATAAATTATATAATTATACATATATTAATTTTTTATTAAAAAATTTGATCACAAAAATATAAAAATTACATATAAATTTTTTTATGTCTACAGTAATTATTGTTTATCTTTAAGAATTATTATCATGACCTTTGCTAACTAAAGGGATTATAAATAGGACCTCTTAAAACAAAATTGGGGTTATTCTCTCAACTTTTGTACTTCTATTCTATTGTATGGTGCTCCTACATTTTTAACCATAATATTATAATTCTTTTGCTCTCGTATTTTGTTTTTTAAGATTATTAGGTCTCTTTCTATTATCTTTTTAATCTCAACAAAAAAATATATATTTTATACAAACTCAAAAAATATCAAACAATAAATATTACAACCTTTTAAAAGTGAGAAGTCTTTGTGACATTACTTAGTACTATAAAAAAATCATGCATATGCACTAGTATCAGTATGTTAGTGCCCTAAAATGCAATAATAAAATAACCTATTCTTATAGTTATTTTGTTAAAAAAGGACCTAAACTTATCCACTTCATTTCATACAACTGTTGGAGGAAGCAAACTGGGGCAAGAAGATCCTTAAGTTCTCAAACTCTTAAGAATTCATGTATATTTTCTCCGTTGTTTATAATTGGTTACCTTTTATTGGGCTTTTAAATTGATTTAGTTGGTATTAAAATGTGTTACTTGGACAGTGGTTCTAGTGAATTCTGGTGAGTTCTGCTAAAGTTTGATCTACAAGGCATGAAAGGAGAGAGTTACAAAGATGGTTGAAGTCTTTATTATAAACTTCAATGATTAAGTTAGTTATTGAAGATGAAAAAGATGAAGAGAGGTAACAATATCAAACCAAAAGACTGTGAGTGAATGGAATAGGATTTTCCTTGAGGAATGTGAGGTTTATACCTAGGATTTTAAGGCTAGAATAATAAATTTACCTTATCAAATCAAGTTTTTATTGTGAGTATGAACTGATCCAATTTACTTTAAAATATTCTTCGTCAATTGGATAATCAACTATTAAGACGTTAATTTTGAAAGCAAATGTATTATCATAATGCATGTTCATTTAATATTTTAAATCCTAGCTTTTCTTCACTTCAGTTATTTATGTACTACAAATAAGTGGAAGAAACAAAATCGATGTGAGAGGGACTAATATGTAAAGTTAGTGCATAATGTAAGAGTAAGAAGTGTCATTTTCTAGACTAAAAGGAAGGAGGGTACATGTGTCAGATGCCTAAACATGAGAGGATATCAATGAAATTTACCCTATAAGGAAGAAGAAGCTGGTTATTTTCGAAGCTCTACCTATAACAACAAATAAGACATTATTCTAAGAACTGCAAGTGCTGCTGCTAGATTGCAGCTTCTTCATTTAAGAATGGCAGGACAACTTCTTTTGCAGGTAGAGCAGGGATTGCCCCTCTCTATGTCATAGTCAGAGCACCATATACATTGCCAAAATACAGAGCTTCTCTTATAATGATTGAAAATTATTAATCTACTGCTTCATTTACTATCTACTGGATGACCATAGTGTCCAAAATACTTGTATTGCAATGGAAGGGTGTAAAAAGCTAATTTACTTTTCCTGAACACGGGGAATCATATTTAGATTTAGAACTGTCAACAATCATTTTGGGTAAAACTTTTGTTGTACACTGAGTTTAAAGTTAAACAACAAGATACTTGATCTTTCAGAACATAATGTCGATGTTACCTATGTAAGAGCAAAAGCAAGCCCATCAGTATGTAGGTCAGTAAGGAAAATGAGCTGGAAGATTCAGAGAAGCTTTATGAACACAAAAAAATCTGTAATTCCAAGTCTAATAAGGGAAAAAGCAGAGGGGATGCCTCTGCTTCTCCTAGTGATGATGTTGATGGTGTGACTTTTATAAAGTTTTCTGTTCTATTCTATCTTCCAAATTTAGTTTTTAAATATTACGGAGGGTCAAAATTCTAAAATAATAAGTTTTCTTAGTTAAAAATTTCTTATAAGTTTTAAAAATGGCCTCCAGCTGCTTCTCTAAGAGTTACCTGCAGAAAAACACTAGCTCTAACCAATATGAACCATGGAATCAGAAAATTTCAGTTGAACGCGAAGAAACTTAATGGACACGGCCAACCTCTACCAACCATAACTATGCTTAATACTATTGTGTTCTTTAATCCCTAAGGTGTTTGTCTTGTGTTAAGAGTCTAACTTTTAATGGAAACTTTTCTAAGTATTTTTTTTCCTTTTAATAAAAAAGGATGCAAATTAGGGGACTGTTATTGTTATTATGGATCCTTTACTTTTGATCCATTTTTGGGTCAAATTAAATGGGGTATTACTTGACTGTTGTTTCAATTCTATGGAGTGTCCAACTGTTTGTTGTCGTCCATATAATTGTGCAAAAATAAACTAGGCCCATTACCTTCTATGCTACTGGTCTATTCTAAAGCAGCTTTGTAATTTAATGGGCATTCTAAAGCAACTATCACTTGGACCCAAAAAAAAAAAAAAGTAACTATCATATTGTGTGCTATTTAAGAATAATTAAAATATTTATATTTTATAAATATTTATAAAATTTATTCAGGTTTATGTGTATTAAAGAAAGGGTTCAGGTAAGAAAATTGTTTTGAAATATCTTATGAATCTAAGTTTGAGTCGTGTCTGGAAAGGGGATAGTATTCAACTTAACTCAGGTTAAATTTAAATAAATTATTTAAATATTATTTTTATATTATAAATAAGTATATTTAATTTATTTTATTAAAATAAATATAAATAAATTATATTATTTATTTTAATTTTTTTAATAAAATAATTTAACTGTAATATTAATATACAAATTATTATGTTTGATAATTTTATAATTAAGAACAAATTTGTTAAAATTTTATATTAATATATAAATTATTATATTTAGGAATGTAAATAATTCAATCTGCTACTCGCTTTGTGTCAAGATTTGGGTACGTAGGAGAAAAATATATATTTTGTGGAGCCTGAGGACGAGTACTACAATATTTTATCCATACCTTATCTTGGAAGATGATATACGATATTATTGGGCTATTAATTTTTATAATTATTATTTTAAATTCAAATAATAAATGTTGTTCTTCCTTTGACTTTTTTTTCCTCTTCTATCTTTCTTGTAGTAACATAATTTTTTTTGACAAAATTTAGATATTTAATTTTTGAATTTGTTAATTAAAATCAGACAAGTAGATACTATTTATAATTATAAGCTAGAAAGTCATATTATAACAATTTCTTGTAATTTCAAAATGAGATTTGCACTCAAAACAAGGGCATATTAGTCAGAGCGCTTTTAAATGTTCAGGAAGTTTGAACTCAGCGATTGTAGAGCTTTTACAATCTGAAGGGTTCACAAGCAGTCAAAAAATAATTAAAAAAAATTTGAAGAGAGGAATAATTTTAATACATCCAACAATATAATTAGTCTCACATTTAAATAATATGTGAAAATATTTGTTAAAAATAAGAATTTTAGTGCTTAAGTTCAGCTAAATTAAAACCTCTATGACACAGTGCAAGTCACAGTTTGATGTGTAGCTAAGCAGAGGCAATTTGGAAATTTGTGAGACCAACAATCACAATAATTGAGGTAAACTCTAATATATTTTTAACTAAATGCTTAGTACAAAAGTGTATGTTTTTTTTAAAATATAATATCAAATAATAATTATTAAATTTTAAAATAATAAAAATTTATTTAACTCTGTATTATTTTTTTTCTAAATTTTTATTATTTTTATTATGTTATTTTTATTCATATCATATATATTTTATTTTATATAATATATACTTTGTGAGATCAATAATTAAAATATTTTAAAAATATTTTAATATAAATAACATATAAGTATAAACCAATCCAATAATTTCTTAAAATTTTAGATAAGGTATAACTCTAAAAGACTTTTTAACCCCAAAATTCTATTCTCAAAATATTAAAAATAATATATATTGTAATAAAAATATTTGTTTCATATAAACTATGAGGATTATGTGATATCCGTTAAATTTTTTTAAAATTTTTTATATAATATTACAGAGCTGAGTCTCAAAATTATTTTTTATGATTTGATAAGACTCTGGGACTCACAAAACTGACTAAATGAATTGTCATAGCTGGCCCAGCTAGCTAGCTATGGCCCCCGCATAAGTTGCTGTGAGGCAACAGTATTAATTAAAAAATATAATTTATTTTGATAATAATTAATATAAGTATATATTATATATTATATATTAAATAATATTATATATTATATATTAAATAATAATATTAATTATTATTATATATTTATTTAATATAATCCATCAAAATTAAATAATTTATTAAAATTATAAATTATTTTATTAGATAAATTTAATTAATATTTTACCATTAATAAAATTAATTTTAATATATAAAATATATAAATGTAATTACAAATAATTTTTATTATATTAAATAAATAAGATAATTATAATTAAGTAATGAAAGTAATGGAACATATTAAATTAAGTAAATAAACATGTAATTATAATTAATTAATTTAATTTAATTTAATATAAATAGTTAAATTAATATAATTTGTTATAAACATAATTAACTAAAAATAGGTAATTAAATAAAATTAAATAAATTATAATATGTATAATTTTTATTTAACAGATATAATTATTAATTTATAATTTTTTTATAAATATAACTAACTAAAAATAATTAAAGTTATATATTAATTATATTTAATCAATTAATTATAAAAAATTATATTTGCCTATAAATTCAAACATTCCTCCTCATTCTCACGTTCCACATTTGTGGCAACTTGATAGTATTGTATCATGAAAAAATATATATTTTTGGTCTAAAATTTATGTAAAAAATGATACGCAACTATTTTAAAAAAGAATTTTTTTTACCATTTTAATCTAAACTTGGATTTTAAGTTGCTTGCAAGGTGCCGAATGCAAAACACATGGCGACAAAAGCCTTCTCCTATTGAAAGCTACAATTATCCCTGCATGTCAATGTAATATCAAATAAAGATTTGTCTTACATGCAAGCTAAGATACATTAGGAACCATTCCTTAAATGATTGATTTTAACTCTCAACAAAATGTAAAGGCGAGAGACAACACATTTTGATCACTATCTTGGGGTGAAGTTATCATCATGGTGTCTTGATATTTGCCATATAACAATGTCACATCGATCTGGAGTGCAACAAACACATTTGGCTTCTCTGTTGCCATTGCTATTGTGCACGAGGCAATCAGGTCTAAATTCAGTTCAGATGATCTTGGGACATATCTAGATTGACGCATGTGTGAGACCCATTGTATCTTGTTATTTCTCAATGGAATTGCTTCTTTTATGCCTTGATCCTCCATTGGCATGTTGGATAATATTTGCATCGATAGTCTAGATATTTATCAACTAATTTAAACACACAATAGTCAAGGTGTCACAGAATGGAGTATAATTTTGCTGCTTGTCGAAGAGTTGCCTTATCTGTAAATTAGATAGCTCCTATAAACAATTTTTGCTTGCTATGCTCTGATGTGTTATCAACTTTTGGAAATTCTAAGCGACTAGCAACATCTATATTGATTTGGTGGTAAAATTGGTAGCATGATCACAATATTGCCTCATGGTCGAAGCATGACTTGGCTCTGCCACCTCATTTTCACTCACATTCTCATCATCATTGTCATCATCATCTTCTCGATCTTTATATTCATTGTCATTTAAAAATTCAGAAAGAGTGGCGTCAAATTCTAACTCACTACTTCTATCAGACATGTTAAATGACATATATTTCGGGTTAACAATATAAGATTCATCATAGTAGTTGGGTTCAGGGCACAAAATAGGGTCTCGTGAAGAGCTCGGACAACCCAATGATAGTATGGTTTTCCTAATATTCATGAGTGTTGCAATAGATTGAGTATCTTCATTTAAATATGGCAAAAATGAGAAAAAGTTCTACATCTACTAGGTGGATGCCTACACACAGGCTACTTGTAGGTTCGCTCTGACATTCATGTTTGTATAATTTGTAATTGTCTAAATGAACAATTCTACCACGTTCAGACCAACGAGTCCTATTTAAAACATAAAAAATTTAATTTGTAACTCGTTGCTTTGAACAATGAGTTGCTATAATTAAATTAAAAAAATTAAAAAATGAGCAGCGATTGCCATGTGACACTCGTAGTCTATTTGAAACAAAATTTTTATTACATTATGCACATCATTTCCAACACATTGGGAATGATGTTTTAGGATAAAAAAGCCTAACCATAGATGTGTGTACATTACAATTTAAATGTTCCATGCACATAATTTTTCTAAGTACTAGTAGATAATTATAACTTTTAAGTTTGCTAATTATTTTGAAAGGTGCGGAGAACTTTTTAAAAAAATTTCATGTTTTGTCAAGATGTTTATAATGAGGGAAATGATTGCATGATTTCTTATTAGAATTATCAACACACGTGAAAATAATTATTAGTACATTGAAAGTAAATACACTAAAATACTAATATGTACTACAGAAACTCTCAAAAGTATAATATATATGTTAGTACAAAATAGGTGAAAATTGATCTTTTTATCTAATTAGAATATAATTGAGTTGATGGAAAAATTTAAATAAAATCTTAATTATAGCTAGGCATTTAAAATTCTAAATTAAGAATGTTCAAAAATTTTTGAACCTATAACAAAACTATTTTGTATATTGTTTTGTTCTCATTTAAGCTGTATTGCTTATTTAGTCATATTTTGACAACAATAATGTTATTATTGACATATATAGATAATATTTGAGTAAGAAAATTAAGGGTTCAAAAGATAACTTTGGCCTACAAATCTTTTTTTTTTTTTTCACTTTTAGAAATAGTACATAATTAAGTAAGCCCAAATCTAGTTAAAGATCGGCACTCATCCAAAATCTCATGTTTCTTTTTGGTATTTCATATGTGGGTGGAAAAAACAGTACAAAGGTGCTTCGAGTGGGGAGATATATCTATAGATTGCATATACTTCTTTTGATGGAAACTTATATCAGGAATTCAGGCTTACTATTTATAGTAAGTAATGGTTGGTGTAGTTTAGCGTAGGCCTTGAACTAGCTAGGATCATAGACTATAATAGTGCACACTGCACAAACATTTGTGTGGATAGAGACCTTTTTTTTTTTTTTTGTAAATTAGATCAAAAGTATAATAATTAATATTTGCTCCATATGATTTGCAAAAATTTTGCCATATTAAAATTAGATATTTATATAAGTTTTATTCATTAAATTAAATGTATAATGAATGATGTGATAGAGTGAGTTTAAAATAAGTATATTTGTTTGATTTTTATTTTTATTTTTTCGCCAAATTATAGAGATTATTTTCTTTGGGGTTTTAGATTTTTTTTAAA
The DNA here is from genome assembly GCA_031216115.1 of Senna siamea. Classification (NCBI taxonomy): domain Eukaryota; kingdom Viridiplantae; phylum Streptophyta; class Magnoliopsida; order Fabales; family Fabaceae; genus Senna; species Senna siamea. The sequence goes on along the minus strand of CM062354.1, from coordinate 29,089,354 downwards.
TCAAGATTTTAAGATAAATAGACAATTTCATATATAGCATATAAGATATAGTTGTATAGACCTTACAATAACGTATTTGAAGTGTACACCTTTTATGTATTTGGATCTTCCCCATTGTAAGAAGACATAAAGATGTGGCATTAATTAATGTGGAGAAGATGAAGAAAAGAAGTATTTAATTAAGAGTTTTGTTAATAAGTACTCTAAAAATATTGATTAAAATTTTATTTAATTAGTTGATAAAATATTAAAAAATAATTTTTTTGTTAATTTTTTATAAATTTTAAATCATTAAATATTTATAATATTGAAATTATTTAATTAATTCACAGTCACAAAGCACATAATTTGAAAAGAGGAAGTCTATTGGGTTGTGCTTGAATCTAATGATCTGGTCAGCTTTCCATAAGGCAGCGACACAGCCAATCACAGCTTTCCGACCAGCTTCTGTGGAAACGGAGTGTACGACTAACTCATTATATCACAGCTTTCTTATATGGTCACAGTTTTACTGATTTAGATTTTTTCATATGAAAAAAATAATATGATGCTAATATAAACCTATTTAAGTGGTAAACATTATTTATATAAAATATACCATAAATATATAATACATTTTATTTTGTGTTTTTTTTTTTACATAACAACATTATGTTATTTTTTCATTAAAAAAATTTGGCGTTAACTTTGCAGATATATATAGTTATTGAATAAAAGTAGATATTATACATATATATATATGTGTGTGTGTGTGTGTGTGTATATATATATATATATATATGAACACGCACATATATGTTTACCAAACACACACTTTGGATATAATCATCACTAACAATTCTGAGCTTTTACTTGAAAACCAAAAAAATATAGAATGGGAGACAAGAATTCGAAAGAAGCAAGTATCAATTCAGAACTATAAAGTTAGCAAAACCAGATAGTGGATATATATATATATATATTTGTGTGTGTGGGCACAATTGGAGGAAGGAACATTAGTGTTTGTGGTAATTGTGGTTATCACGCACATGCAGACACCGAGACACGTAGACCCTTGTATATATAGGTAGCTTCTGTTAGAGATGTAACATTTTCATGGGATTTTCTGTTGGGGAAAATGCTGGTTAATTAATTAGCCCCACCATTATTCTCTGCATGCATGACAGTGCGACCATCATGTTTAGTGGAATTTCATGTTTCCCTCTACATGTCCATCCCACTTCTGACTTCTGCCTCCATCACACTTCTGCCTCCATCAAACTATATATATATATATATATATAATCTTCTGTCCTATAATGAGAAATATGTTGTAACTGTAAAGTTTCAGAATTGCTATTAGAAGATTTTTTTTTTTGGGCCAAATATAAATTTTATTTACTCTATCAAAATAAAAAATATAAAGATAGACTACATGTATAAAACTAAACATGAACACTAAGAAAATGACACGTAGAAAATAAAAAAAACACAATAGTCAATAAAGTATAATGACCATCCACGATAGATAAACGCATCTGTTACATAGACCAGAAATCATCGGTCAGTGGTCTAGTATTTAATTGACTTAATCCCAAACACAATACACAAAATACTCTTGAACTCGAGCACTGTAAATAAAAAACAAACAACAATAAAAATCACCCAATACTCTTATCTATATCTTGATGAAGAATGGATGCCAACGAATGTAGGGGTAGAGAAAGCCAACCAAATTAATGGGGCACATCTTTACAACATGAAACACAATCCTAAGAAAGATTCTTGATATTATTTACAATTGTAAGACAAAAGCGACATCTCAATGTTTCAGCAATGTGCTTTCAAAAACCCCCTCGATCTTTTTTCTCTACATCAATTTATTACTCTAATAATTCTACAATCAGATTGCATAACATCGATTAATTACATACTAGAAAAAAAAAATTGAAAACAAGAATAAGAAAAGAAAACTCTCATCTCGTAGGAGGGAGAAGAAAAAACTCCATTCTCAATTTGCAAGAATGAAGAAGATTGCTCCCTTCCAAGATGGGAGAGAGAAAAAAATGCCTTAAAATAATACCTTTGAATATCTTCTATAGAAGCTGCCACAAAGAAGTCTCGAAGAATTTGAGAACTAATAAAAATGATTTTAGATCCTTTATATTTAAAAAATAATAATTTTTTTTAAATTTAGAAAGAGATAAAAAAAAACTCACACTAATAAAAATTGACTTTGAATATATTAATGACTAAATATTTTTTTATATCTCTCTCTAAAGAAATGTAACATTTTTCAAATGTAGAAATCTGAATCTAATAAAAATAATTTTGGATTAATTTTTTACATTTGAAAAATGATACATTTTTTATATTTAAAAAATATAAAAAAATAAAAGACCTATATTAATAAAGACTTACCATGAATAATAAAGGCTAAATTTTTTTTATATCTCTCTAAATTTAGAGAAATGTATCATTTCTCAAATGTAAAGATCCAAACCCAATCAAAATTGCTATAAAAATCTTCTTAACTTAGAATACAATTGCTATTAGAAGCTTGAAAATATATGAAAATATGGGTAAATTATAATCCTTTTTTAGTAACGTAAAAATTATACTATTTTTTTCTTTATTTTAAAAGTTTATACTTCTCTTTTTAAAATTTAAAAATAAATTACAGTTTCACCTATTTTGACAAAAAAAATTATTTTCTTTTTGGTATAATTTTGATTAAATTATTATTTTTCTATTAAAATCATTAACTTTTAATTGGGGTATGCTACGGAAGATCTCCAAGCCTCAATTAATTAAAAACATATTCTTATTGATAATATTATTTTTTTAAAAAAAATAACATTATCATTAAATATTGTTTGATAAAAATAGATAAAATGAAGTCATTTAGATCACAAATCCTTTTACTATTTGGAAGTTTAATAAAAATATGGATGATATCTCACTTTTTATTGAGTGTTAGAATATGAATACATTTGCTATTAGAAGATTGACAATATATGAAAATATGAGTAAATTATAATCCTTTTTTTGTAACGTAAAAATTATACTATTTTTTTCTTTATTTTAAAAGTTTATACTTCTCTTTTTAAAATTTAAAAATAAATTACAGTTTCACCTATTTTGACTAAAAAATTATTTTCTTTTTGGTATAATTTTGATTAAATTATTATTTTTCTATTAAAATCATTAACTTTTAATTGGGATATGCTACGGAAGATCTCCAAGCCTCAATTAATTAAAAAATATATATTCTTATTGATAATAGTAATTTTTTTAAAAAAATTAACATTATCATTAAATATATTTTGATAAAAATAGATAAAATGAAGTCATTTAGATCACAAATCCTTTTACTATTTGGAAGTTTAATAAAAATATGGATGATATCTCACTTTTTATTAATTGAGTGTTAGAATATTATTAATAGAGTGAAGGCTGGAGATGGTATAAAGTGAAATTTTTTATTTTATGTTTATAATATTAATTTTTTGAACGTTAAAAAATAAATAATAAATTCTAAAAATTTTAGACCATTCAAAACCCTTTAATTTAAAAAATTTAGATAATTTGATATAATTTTGAAACCATATTAGTTTACATTATTTAATTAATTTTTAAGACAACCAATCAATTGTTTAAAAATTCAAACCGTCCCAACTTATCATCGATCTAAAGCTATCCTCACAAAAATTATTATGCCGTGATTTATAACACAGAAAAGTATTAATTAATTAAATTAATTAGGAGTGATTACACTATAAAACTCTTTACCAACAGTGAACAATCTTCTTCCACAAGATCTTGTCGGCAATGTGCAATACCAGAGTGATAAATAGAAAAAAGCTAGAATAAATATCTACATTGTTGAATTTGGGTAAAAAATAATCTTAAGATAGACATAAATACTTACTACTGCATGCTTATTCTTTGCCACAAGCTAAAAAGAGAAAAATTTACATTATGATTAGGTTCATTTATATGATTTTTCCTGATGAACTATATATAATGATATATTCCTCTCCGATTGTGCTGTCTTTACCTTCTTGCAAGAATGAATTTTCGCTGATAATTTTTTAATATTCTTTTGTCACACTTTTGTGATATATATTTATATATTAGTATTTGATAATTCTGTCATCGGACTAATTAAAAGAGTACTTAAAAATGTTAGATTAATTGTACAGAATAATTACATATTTGGATACAAGAGGAAGATCCAAATATATAGAGTGACTAAACAAAATAATAAAATTACTAGTGTCTAGAAGTTGATCGCCAATGAACAACTTAAACATACTGTAGACAATTGCCATGAGCGATCAAGCCATCTTAAGTCAAATGATAAAGCATTGGGGAAGTTTAGAAGATATTTATTGATATGCACTTTTCTTCTCTCTTGTGTACGTTATGAAAGAGCATTTTGGAAATTATTATTGTTTATAAAAATTAAAAATATTATTTTATTTACTAATAAAATTAGTTAATATAAAAAATTAATTTTTTGATTTGATTGAAACAATATATAATTAGAAATAATCATAAATTTTAAAGACGAAAAAAAACTTTAAAACACAAGTGATCATGACCAGTTCATGTTTCACGTGTATAATCTTATTGCTGTGGTATTATACTGCTCAGGGGTTCTCGAATTAGTGCATTAAATAAGTGCATGAGGAATCAATACCCAATTAAGCTCTTCTTTTCATTTGGTTTTACATTCTTTATAAGTAATTTGATTTGGTATATGTTATCCATGACAAAAGGCAAAGAAAAAAGTAACTATGCAAGTCAACTCAGAAAACAAGAATTATGCTTTGGTTTCGATACTCAGGATTTGAGATGATGTATGTTAATGCTTGATTTTGTTTTTAACTCCCTTCACATAAAAAAGAAAGTGATTTTGGTCGATTTTATAAAGTGTTAGACTTTTTATTTATCAAAATTTTTATGAGGAAAACTTGAATTTGATTGTGAAATTATTAAGAAAATTATAGTATTCCCTTGCAAAAAAGATTTAAGGTTAAATATAATATATATGATTTTAGATTTTCAATTTTTATATAAATTACAAAAAAAATATAATTTTGTAAAAATATAAATATAAATTAAGATAATAAAAAGAAATTTAAAATATATAAAAATATTATTTTTCAATTTTAATTTTAAAAATTTTAAAAATAATAATTCAAAACAAGTATCTATTATTAAATATATAAAATAATTATATTTTCAAAAAATAACTTTTTTATATTTTTAAGGCTGTGATATATATGGAGAGCCCCAACTCTTAACTCAAAAAACATAAATATTCTTTTTAAAAAAAGTAATATTTTTTAATGAAAATAAATAATATTAAAATAAAATTTTAAAAATATATTTTTGAGAAAATAATTTAGCCTTTTTGACAATTAAATAAAAATGATGATGACATGAGTGGCATTACCTTTGAAGAAGCAGAAGTACTTTCTTGAAAACATCAATTGCGCAGTTTGCCAATCCGTGTGGATTGGACTTTGAAGCGACAACACGTGGACCTCTTAATGCAATATGTCTATATAAATATATGGCTCCAGACATTGTCATATCGTTACCTAAACTGATATTTTCTTGTAAAAATAACTTTATAAAAATGCATCATTTTCTTTTTTTATTTTTTATTGAACAAGTCAAACGTACTTCCTCCTCCAGTGGAACTAATTATACATTAATTTGGTTGCACTAATACAAAATTATGAAGTATAGTTCAGATATAAACTATTGAACTAAATCATGCTAAAATTACTTGTTTTATTTATTCATTATTTTTTGAAGATTTAAATTCAAACAATAAAATAAAATGTTATCAAGAATACAGAATTTAACCATTATAAATATTATATATATAACAGAAATATTCATTACCCTATTTTTCATAGTACATACGATATCATATATTTTATATGACTTTTTTAATTTTTTTAATTATTTTTTAATTAAAAATAATTATATTTAAAATATTATTAGATATTAAATATAAATATTTTTTAAAAAAATTTAAATTTAAATTTATTATATTAAAAAAATTAATTTATATATATATATAATACTAAAAAGGCTTTAGTGATATTCACTGTTGTAATTAGGAAATGAGTTGTTTCTAGTATGGCGCTTCCACCGTATGAAGATTGTAGTCCATTACAGTTGGGATGCCATTATTATAAAACTGGAGTTTCTCATAAAATCCAAAACCCCACACACACATATAATAATAATAATAATAATAATAATAATAAACAGATGAAATGAGATTAGTAATCCTATTTGAGAAGTGTGAAAAAAAATAATTAATCATTCTCAAATTATAAATCAATGATTCATAAATAAATAACTATTATATGTTTTTAATTTTCACAATATTGCTTCAACTTGAACCACATGTGATCTCATCTCATTTTTTTAAGTATTATTTTATTTGATATTTTGATTCAAAAAATTATTAAAAAATTAAAATTTTAATTCGTTATGATATAAAAGATTAACTCTTTTTTTGAATTTAACTTTCTCTAATCTCATTTGATATAGCTTATTTTTTTTCTTGTGGTGTACTTTGATATACCTTATATAAGTAACTTGTTCGCATTCGGATTCTGCAGGGAGTTTGTGTTAGGTCACTATTTTTTAGTAATAATTTTTTTTACTGTTAAAATTTTTTTAACAAATATTATTATTACTATAATTTTTTTAAATTAATTATTTAAACAAAAATTATAATATTAATAATATTTGTTATAATAATATTAAAATAAACTTTAATAACAAAAACAATTACCACTAAAAAGTCAAAGCAGAGCCCCGCAGAACAAAGCAAAGGATCAATTTGTTCACTATAACTCTCCTAATAATTACATATTAATTTCATCTACATAATGTCTGGTAAATACCATTTAAAATAATTCTAAAAACTCTTTAATGTTCAATATCCACTGTGACCATATAAGGAAAGCACTGTTTCTTGTGGCCACTTTCACCATATGTTTGGATTGAAGAGAATAAAAGACAAAAAAAAAAAAAGGAAAAAAATTTATTTTGATATTTCCTTACTTTAAATTTAAATCTAACTTTTTTTTTTATTTCATTTCTAAATTAAAGAAAATCTTAAATTTAAAATTTCTTTTCTTTTATCTTCCTTTCCGTTCTATTATATTCTGGATCTAAACACACTCTAAGATAATTAAATGGCATGCCATTATTACCAAAGTTTCTCCTAAAATGCAAAACCCAATATGACCCACCAACAAAATGATGATACATGTGGAGCACAAAAGAAGCCATATCTTCTGAGTGGAAAACGAAAGAACATGAACACTATTGTCTTCAAAATGGCACTCACTTTTCTACTTGTAATTGTAGAATCCGACCCCATCTTTTCATCATCCATCTCCAACTTAATTTCCGTCTTAGAGAGAACACTTATTAATCTGCTTATATTTACCAAGAACATGTATGAGGCCTAGTTCAAAAAAAAAAAAAAATTAAATACAATTTTTATGTATATCTTTATCATTAGAATTTCTAATTAGAAATCAATATGTATATACAATTTATAAACTTTATTTATCTTATAATCGATTCCTTTTAAAAGATTTTTTTCATTTATTTTATTTTGATTGAATTATTTGATAACAAAGATATAACAAATTAAAAATATAAGTTTAATAAAAAAATTATCTTTAAACAAAAATTTTTTTTGTTCTAGCTAGCATGGAGACTATTGAACTTAATTCTTCCATACTGCAAACATAGGTTAATTGGGATCCCCTCAATAAACTGAGCTTAACATATCTGAATCCCTCTATAATTACAAAGGACTAGTGTGTCAGATTCACCACCTTCCTGGTTTGCCACACAGCTATATTATGTATCACTTTATATACAAATAATTACGATCTCCCATGTGACCTGCAATTACAGTCTCTATGCACGTTAGTGAAGCTAAAAGGGAGAATCTTAGCACATTAGCCAGAAATAAGAAAAGCAAATTACTCAATTTGTTGCTTCATGTCCATACTCAGATCTGCAAAGTTCTTGAGCCTGCTAAACAGAGAAGGTGATATTAACAATTAATTAGAGTAAACTTTTCTATCTTAATTATAATATCCTCAATTTAATTTAACTTCCACATGAAACTTGTGATATTATAATATATAAGAACAAGAATATATATTTGGTAACAATGAAAGTAGAGCATAATTAATGATATATAATATGGTAGAATCATCTCTAGCTGATAGGTAGCTAGGCTGATATACATGTACTAGCATTTCTTATAACAGAAAAAAGAAAAAACCCTAACCCTATATTGTTATATATTATAACAAGAGCACAAAACGGTTGTTCAATGTATGATCCTCTCATTTTTAATCTTAGATAACAGCTAAGATGATGACTTTCAATCATGACTATCTAATAATTGTTCTATGCTTTTACAAAGCTTCCTATATAAGATCGACAAGCAGTACAGTATACCTTCATATCTATGTTCTAATAATATATTCTCTAGTTTTCTATATTACTTTAACAAATGTTAGAAGCTATAATCGTCATAAATTATTTATTTTGAGAGAGGTTTGTCAATTTTTATGAAAATTTCGTCTTAGAATCGCAGAACTACCATTTTCCAACCTAAAAGGATATACAAGATGATGGAATCAAGCATAATATGAATTTTGAGTTAAATTAAAAACAATTATTTGTATATTTTGCTCAATTAAAATTTGAAAATAAAAAACTTGTATGTTTGAGTTATTTGGCAGAAATTAATATGCAAAATTTTTTTAAAAGGATTAATACATACATTTATCAATTTTAAAATATTTTTTAATTTTAATATGAACATGAAAATTTAGGGACTAATTTGTTTTCAAAATTTTTTTTAAATTAAATGATATATAGTGCTGGCACTCCAATATAATTGGTTCTTTAATGGGAATATTAGTGGTGGATTAGGTGTTAGTAGTAACGGAGTTTTAGAAGTAATGGAATTAATGGTTTGTATAGACTTGATTAGAGGACAACAGTTAGGCCTTTTCTTTTCTTTTCTTTTCTTTTCTTTTCTTTTTTTAAGGTGAAAGAATACATCTACTCCCTTAATTTTTGATTTAAAATTTGATTTTATCTCTTAATTTTAATTAACTTTACTTTAATCTTTTAATTTTAAAAAATCAATTAAAATTTTCCTAATCTTTAACACAGTGGATATTTTACTTAACAAAAACTGTTAATTTGAAGTTAATTTTAATATCTCTATATTATATCATTGTCAATATTATCAATCTATTAATTTTAAGTATAAAAGAAAACAATAAATCCTTAAATTTAAACTTTAAATTCCAAATTAGTTATGCATCTAACCTAAACCTAAAAATATAGCAGGATCTCCAAATTAAATTTGTTGTTTTTTACATTTAAGATTAGTAAATTGATGATATTGAAAATAATATGACATAAAAATATTAAAATTGACTCTAATTTAATATTTTTTTAAGTAAATTAACAGTGTTAAGAATCGATTTATTTTTTAAAATTAAAAAATTAAGGTAAAACTAATCAAATTTAAGGATAAAATTAAATTTTGATTTAAAGTTAAGGGACTAAAATTTTTTTAAAAAAAATTTAAGTGAGAGTACAGCTCACATTTCAAAATTTCTATTTGGACTCAATGGAAAGGGCAATATTTAAGTTCAATCTGATTTCGCTTTCAAAATTTTTATTAGGGCCCAAGTAGAGTATTGCAATCTAAAATGATATTGATAGCGATGTTGGCCTAATATGGGTAACAATATCATGATAAGCTGAGGGATAACAATGAGTTGATACGAAAATGAAAATTATTTTTTGCACATTTTTAAACAATCTTTCTTCAACATTTTACTCCTTGAAAAATTTTCTTTTCTACCAAAACAAGGAAAACTTTTCATGTCAAATAGTTTTTTTCATTTTTGGAAAAAACATTCTACAAAATAACTATATATCCTAAGGACCTATTTGGAATTATTACAAATTTTTATTTGATGTGTTTTTGATGAAATACACACACACACACTCTCTCTCTTTTTAAAAGGCAGAAGAGGGTGACAATAGCATTTTCATTAGGAAAAATTTAAAATGAAAAAAATCCCATTAAAATCTTCATCATTTGTAAATAGTTCATTTATCTTTCAAAATAAAAAAATAGGTTCCTAAATTTTTATATTTTAAAAGATAAATTATTTGATCTAGTTTTTTCCGAATAGTCATAACTCTTTTGTCATTTTCAACTCTTTATATATTATAATAATTACTAAGTATTTCTAAATTGCACTTTTCAAATTCAAACTAAATTTTTTCTTTTAGAAATTTAAGAAGCTATTTAGTACATTTTTCTCTTAGCTACATCACCCCAAGAAAGGGCCAAGAATGCCATTGGGAAACGTTTTTCTGGCTACAAAACAAAAGACAAATATCATTAAAAAATTTAAAAATATGTGGACCATTTATAACGTAAATAATTATACTGGACCAACTTAGCAAAATACTCTCTCTTAGGCCCCTCCTTTGCAAAAAAAATTCAAATAGAAAGCAAGCAGGGATGTGAAAACAACATCTCTCTCTATATATAAGATTCCAATTTTTGTTCACTCATCTCCTCACTAAGCGGTGTTGGCTTTTCCTTCATCTCTTCTTTCAAACTTATTTCTCTCCCTCTCTCTCTTTTTCTTTCCCTTTCTCTCTTCCACCATAGCAAGAAGCTTAAGCTTAAGCTTAAGATATTAATGCAATGGCTATAGACTGCATCACAAGCTTTCCCTCCATCTCCATGCCTCACCCTCCAAAACAAGGAATCAAAGAAGGGGAAGAAGAAGAAACGCCTTTGGTTTTTGATGCTTCTGTTCTAAGGCACCAACTTCATCTTCCAAAGCAATTCATTTGGCCAGATGAAGAGAAGCCATGCTTGAATGTTCCTGAACTGGTTGTCCCATTAATTGACTTGAAAGGGTTTCTGTGTGGAGACCCTTTCGCAGCCATGGAAGCTTCTAGACTTGTGGGTGAAGCATGCAAGAAACATGGTTTCTTTCTGGTTGTTAACCATGGGATTGACGCCAGATTGATCTCTGATGCTCACAGTTTCATGGATGACTTTTTTGACCTTCCCCTGTTTCAGAAACAGAGGGCTCAGAGGAAAACAGGGGACCACTGTGGCTATGCTAGTAGCTTCACTGGCAGATTCTCTTCCAAGCTTCCATGGAAAGAGACACTCTCTTTCCAATTCTCAGCAGAAAAACACTCCCAAAACCTCGTCAAAGACAACCTATGCCGAACAATGGGCCAAGAGTTCGAGCAATTCGGGTAATGACATTGTTGATCTTTCTTTCTATCTTGATTTTTTGTTCCTAACAGATGGGTGCATTTTCAATTTCATCGTAACTTTTTACTTTCATATTTTCACCCAAAATTAACACTAAGTTTAACAAATGGCTGATTTGGACATTTATGGTTGTCTAGCACCTTTAAGTCACTCCCCCAGATTGATGGACTAAACAGAAAGTTTTATAAAGGATGAAATTGAAAATACACTAAAATATGATTTTTTTTTTTAATTTTGTTTGCTAATCTATATTGTGACTAAATTAAACAGGATGGTTTACCAGAAGTATTGTGAAGCCATGGGCAACCTTTCTTTAGTGATAATGGAGCTTCTAGGGATGAGCCTTGGAGTTGGGAGAAGTTGCTTTAGAGAGTTCTTTGAAGGGAACAATTCAATAATGAGACTCAATTATTACCCACCTTGTCAAAAACCTGACCTCACTTTAGGCACTGGCCCTCATTGTGATCCAACCTCCTTAACCATTCTTCACCAACACAAAGTGGGTGGCCTCCAAGTTTATGTTGACAATGAGTGGCATTCCATTTCCCCAAATTTCAAGGCTTTTGTGGTCAATATTGGTGATACTTTCATGGTATGTTACTTTCAGTTTTGGATTATTATTTCATATTATGAATACGTCTAAGAGATTCTTTCGTTTAAAAAGCTAATTTTTTGGAATAGGCTATCCCTTTGAATTTTTACTCTTATATTTCTTAAACATATTATTATGTATCAATATGAGTTGAGTCTAATGAAAAGAATTAGTCTTTCATAATGCGATGAACTATGATTTGAATCTTTATTGAGAGAAGTGTTTACATTTAGTGACCGATAATGCCTATGAAAAACAAAAAGGAATACTATTATGTGAAGGTGCTTACTATTTTATGTACGAAAAAAATGTTAAACCCATGTGTTTTTTTTTTTCTTGTGTAGGCTCTTTCAAATGGGAGATACAAGAGTTGCTTGCATAGGGCAGTGGTGAACAGCCAAACAACAAGAAAGTCCCTTGCTTTCTTCTTGTGTCCAAGAAGTGACAAAGTGGTGAGTCCACCAAGTGAACTAGTTGATCAATGGAGTCCAAGGATGTACCCAGATTTTACATGGCCTATGTTGCTTGAGTTCACTCAGAAGCATTACAGAGCAGACATGAAAACCCTTGAGAAATTTACCAATTGGGTGCAACAACAGAAGAAGACCTGAAATTCACAAGCACAAGAATTGGGAATACCATGGGTCATTGATATGCATCCTCCCTGAAGAAAAGTGACAGTCATGTGGAAGAGTAATTGGTAAAGCAGAGGAGACAGTGAGACAGAGAAACTGAGACAAGAATGGGAATTTCTTGGTGGTTTTGAGTAATCAACAAGAGAAGGAATATCTAAGTAGAAGAGTTATCATAATTAAGGAATCAATAAGCTGATTTTTGTAATTTTTATTTGAAGATATAGAAAGATTATTAACTACAACAATTTTCTGTCTTCGTGTAACATGCATAAGAATAAATGAACCTTTTAGAATTTGCTAGTATATCTACAAATTTAAGTTTGAATTTTGGATATTTGAGATTTAAATCTTACTTTTATTAATAAACTTGTATGAATTTTGGGATCATATTAGAAGACTTGGATGCCAATTAACAACGCTGACAATTTAAAATTTGCTGCTGAATCCTATGTCGCAGCTAGATCTACTGTATCTATGATCCATTTTTCTTTATTTGATGTTCTTGGACTTATTTGGGAATAAGGTTAAAAACCAGAAAATAATTACAGTATAAAAGGTGGCCCACTATTTGAATGCATAGGCAACTAAAATCTATTAAGGAATACAAATATATATATATATATATATATATATATATATTTATTGGTTTTATGATTCTGATTTATCATACCTGGAAATTTGGAGTCTTACGCAAATTGAATGCAAAATGCAAGTGTCTCGGTACCTGTCTTTAAATGCTGCAACATTCCTCTAATGATTTTTTTAGTCATTGTCTTTTAATAGAAAAAAATGAAAACATGAAAGCAAAGCAAAAATGAAAAGGATAATAAGATCTCACCTGTTGAGTCCCCACATATATAACTAATCACTTTATCTCACTTAAAATTATACACACAAATATTATATTTTCTTTTCCTTTTTCTTTCTTACTTTTTTCAAAATCAAAAAGAGTCTAAGAACCAATAAGATGTTAGATCCAGTAAAAAAAATTAGTCATTCACAATATGACAAATCAATATTTAAATTTTCGTTGAGAAAGTTATTTATATTTAATATCTGACAATTTCTTGAACAAAATTACTTCTGATAAAATGCTACCTATAAAAAATCAAAAATAAGGTCCAAGACCCATAAAATTTTTGTATTATCACTTAATAATTTTGTTTTGGTTATATGGATCATGCTCTTGAACTATAATCTTGAAATTTTTAGTATATAAATTTTAAAATATAACATTCAAAAAAGTAAAAAGTTAAATTCTCTATCATCTTCCTTAATTTTTCTCTACATAATTTCTTAATTACATTCATTTCCCCAAACTCTCAACTTTTAAGATTTTGGGTTTATTTAATATGTAACATTTTTCTTTATTTATTATGTAAGACTTGAGTGCTAAAATTATAATTACAGTACACAATAGAAGGCTTAAATTTATTTTTCATGTAAATTTTAAAATCAAAAAGAATAAAATCTGGTATAAGGGATTAATTAGTAAATTTTTAATATAAGATATTTTTAAAAAATAAAAAAAAATTAAATTTTTAATCTAATTACAAATAATATAGTTCTATTAAAGAGGTGTTTAGTCTTAAAGATTAGACTAAAATTTATATCCTTATATCTCAATTATTATGTTCTTTGATAAAAATAAATTATAAGAGTCCTCTAAGTAAAAGATCCATTAATAATATTTTTATTAAAAAACTTAATAAGAAGAAATTAAAATTTCTTTTTTCTAATCATAATTCATTTGACATAATAACTTGATAGCCTCCCATTTTGTGAGTGTAGGGCACAGCCGCCACAAGTAAGGACAATGACAGTCCCATTCCTCCACTCCCATCCAAAAGGCCCGCATCACGTGTCAACCATTTGTTGTTTTGTTCTCGCAAATATATAATAGATAAAAAAAATCCTACTCTAAACATTTGAATTTCTAAAAAAATATCTATAAATTAAACTCATTCTTGTCTTCATCCTAAAATATATTATAATGGAGATCATTGATGTCATATGATATATTTTATAATATAAATATAAAATAAAAATTTTGATATGAAAATATAAAAAAAATAAAAATAATATAAAATTATAAAAGATAAATAGATTAAATAATTTTTTACTATTTAATTTATTATTTTAAAATTATAATAATAATTATTTGTATATTATATTTAAAAATAAAAAAATAATATATACATTTATACATGTTAAAACGACAACTTTTAGGATTTCTGTAACAGATGCCTCTCCTTCAATCATCTAGCTATCTGTGCATATTCTTGTTTTCTACCTTCTTTCATATTACTTTGTTTTCTTTTAATTCCTGCAATATGTGTTTTTCTTGTCTTACCCCTCGTCATTTTCTTCGCTACATTATATATAATCTCATACTAACGTTCAACATTGTTAATTACCGATAAGGGAAATATACTTTTCAAAGCCTCTCAATTTTGTTCAGCCCAATTTATAATGTTCCCAAAAGCATTTATTATAAGATGTGATATTTAAAATTTTTGACTAAATTAAACTCATAATTATGAAAATTGCTTATTTATCAAAATACGAATGATGATAGTATTAAAATTTTTAGTATTAGAGTACTCAAAATGTTTTTCTTTTAAGTACACTTTAAAAGATTATATGTGTTAAAATTGATACAGTACAAATGTATACTGTTAATAAATAACATAATAATGAATAAGAGTATCTTTCGTAAAAAGTTTTAGTTAAGGTTTAACTAAGTACTAATATTAATATCGTGTTTACCTTATCTAAACAACATATAATATTCAAGTTAACAAAGATATAAAGCTTCTAAGTAAATCACAATGTTTAACAAAAGAACTAAGTGGAATAAAACCCTTAGGATTATAGGCTACTTAGCATTTCAATTGTGATATCACTATTCTTCTCAACTTAATTCAATGTTTAAGAGTTAGTCTTATCCTTTATTTTCATTATAATAATCTTTTGATTTCCTATAAATTTTATTTCCCTAATTTAATTACCTATATTTCTATGGAAACCAAAATTACATAAATGCATTAAGCTTAGTTAATTATGATTCTGTAAGACTCATTGATATATTTTTATCTTTTAGGTAAATCTAATTAATTACTTAATTAATCAATTAAGAATAAGTAGTATCTTGTCCTAAGATTAAATTTAAGTCTCTTTTTTAAGAGCAGCTCAAATTCTTTTAATTTTTTTAATTTGTGATCAAGCAAACAGGACACAAATCAATATTGAGCTGAATAAACAAGAGAGTAAGAATATTTATAATTTACATGCTAAGAAACTATAATCCTAAGGAGAGAAGAGTTTAGCCTAACATATCTACAAAATACATTAGTCCAAAACCAAAAAACAAGACAAAATCAAGATAAAGAGGACAGGGAAAGAGGAAACTCTATTTTTGAAGCTTAAATCTGTCTTCCTTTTACTTGAATCCACCTTGGGCCTATGTTTTTCTTGTGATTTTTCCTCCTTTTTGTCCCTCTTTTTGCCCAAAATGAAGTCCCCTACGAAACCCTAAGAAACTCCCCTTTTAATTTTTTTCAAAATGCCAAAGACTGAAGAGCCCTTGTACAAAAGTCACGAAAGCACCTAGGCACAAAGCCTCTGTTCAAACTATGCTTTAGCTTATAATTTTTGTGCATCAGCTTGAAATTTCTATGCTTTAACGCAAAATTGATGTCTTAGCCTCCAAATGCACATTCTTGCGAGTTTCTTGCCATTCTTGGTTCTAATCAAGAAAGGACAACCTAAAATTAACTACATCAACTTCAAATTAACAACACTTATCTCAAAAATTAAGTATAAAACATAATTAAAAACCCAAAAATAAAAGCACTTAAAGTACAAAAGTCTAAATAACAAAAAGCACTAAATTATACTATTAAAACTGACACAATAGCAAGAAGAAATTAGATAATCATTAAAATATTAACCTAAATAACTCTATTTTATGAATTTATCAAGGATCAATGTTGTCAAAACGATAAATTCAAATTAAACCGAATGGTCTGACTAGTTGTATCAGTAATCTGGTAGTTCAACAGTCTGGGTTTCTCTTAAGAATAAGTCAAAATAAGAAGAACCAAGAAAAAGTTGAAAACAGATGATTTTTTATAAAATTTTGAATTAAATTAAACTATATGTAATGTAGATCTTAGAATTTAAAATTTTATATGATTATAGAATAATTAATTGATATAATATATAAATAATATAAATACTTAAATTATCATGATTTAAGCTTACATTATTTTCATACATATAATTTTTACAATATAAGATATATTATTAATATTAAAAATATTTAATTATTTTTTTTATATTTATGATATCATCCTATGTAAGTATCAGTTAAATCAATTAACCTATGACTCACAAATTTTTCAGTTCATTGACTAGTGATCAATTTTTAAAATACTAATTAGGATAAATTAATTATAATCATTAACAAAGGCGTAATTTAATTTCTTAATCTAACATAAATAAAACATCATGGTCAGTTTAGTGGGTATATAAACCAATTTGGTAGCCACATAACTTATTTTAAAGTAGCTAGTACAGAAATTAAATGGAAAGTAAGGAAAATAATAATGCATAAATTCATTATTGAAAAGACGACAAACATGTGCCTATTGTTATTGGTGATCGTGTTATTATTTTATAGGAAGAAGATACCGTCAGAAAAAGAAATTTAAATTAACAACCAACAGAAACGACAACTAAAATAGACACAGAATTTCAAGCTTTTAACTCTTATCAATCCCCCCACATACATTAATTATTGCACGGATATAAATCTGATTTGAATCTCAAAATATTATATTTATCAAAAAAGTTTATCTGCTAGCTTCAGTTCTAGGGCCTTATTGCATATTCTTGCTGCTCATTGAAATATATGTTTGTGTCTTATCTTCTTTATAATATATAGCATGCAAACGACAAAAAAAGCTCAATTATTAAAATAAATAAATATAAAATATAGGAGTTCTACACCAAACCCTCCTTCTTAATTTATTATACTTTAAGAAGCCAACATCACTTACAAGATTAGGTCACTCTTAATTTCTTTGGCTAACTTGGCGATTTGAGCATCATTAGTTAGCAGCACAAAAACGACAAGAACCATGATCTGATCGAGTTGGTAATGACGTATAAGAGAATAAAATAATCAAAGGAAATTTTGCTTTCATATATATATTCTTATTACTTGAATTCTCATTCCATAATTACGTGCCAGGATGTCCAACACACACACACATATATATTCCTAATCAAACGCACAGAATCTTATATATTCTTCCATTGGCTTGTCGTTTTTACTGTTCTAATTACGTGGGAGTAGACAGGGAATTGTGTTGGAAATAAACGACAAAGTGTTGATATATAAATGCATGAATCCCAATCACTTTATAGAGTATTTATATAGAATAGTAGAGAGAAATTAAAAACAGTTTTGGTGGGTTTGTTGTGTAATATGATTTTATTCATGAATGGGTAAGATTTAGGGTTTGCCACGCAACTGAAGACATTATTGAATATTGTCTGAAAAAGAAATGTATCATGTGGGGTGAGGTTGTGAGATTAATGTATGCCTTCCATTCGTTAGTTTTGTTTCTTATGTTGTTTTGGTTTTTTGTTAGACAACTAGGAATTGACTGTGTTTATCGAAAACGATGTGAGTGTATATCTATTTCATCTAGCAAAGTATATGTATATGTAACGTCGTGCATGTATATATCTGCAAAATCATTAACATGTATGTATGTGTCTATATGTGTGTGTGTGTGTGTGTGTGGACATTACAGCTCTCGTGTTTTTATTTTGAACAAAATACATTTTTAAGTTTTTCTATTTCAATAATATTTTTTGATTTAAAAATTAAGTTTAATATATTTAAAATTTTAGAAAGTGGCTCTTTTATATTTTGGTGAAATACCTATATAGTTAACATTTATTATGATATATAAATAACAAATGTAAGAATATTTAATTTTATTCAAAATAAATAAAATTATAGCTTATCCTTTTTTTTTTCTCACAAAAGAAGCAAGTGTACATTTTATATCTTTCCAAGAGAAGAATATAATTTATCCATATTATCATTGAATGGGTACATTCAAATTTATTTTTCATGGTTAGAAAAGTATCGATCTTCATACTTAATTCAGAACTAAAAATTCAGTTAATTTTAAAAACATATTCTCCTGCAATGCGACTTCAAAATTTCTATTCCTACTTTTTTATAGAAGAATCAAATTTAAATTCAAAAATATTGATAATAATATGTTAACCAATTAAAAGTATCAATATACATTCTCAGTATCAAATATAAATGAAAGAGAGATCATGGATATAGACCATTTATGCAAACTGTTGATATGCATGCAGCTGCATTAAGACTTGAGGAAAAGGACAAATAACTCAAAAGCAGACAATTAAACAAAAGATCAGAAGTAGAAAGACATGTTATGGTATTCCAAGTATTAGGTTTGTCCGTGTCCTATTTTATCAATTTTTTTTTATGGTTAATATAATTTGGACAAGTGTGAAGGTTGTTCTGAAGTTGATGGTGACCAGAACCTTCATTGATGAAAATGCCATTTTTTGAATCTCTCAAATCTTTTTCAAAATGACCTTTTTCAAAATGACATTTAATTTTTTGAATAGTTGGCTACACCACTTTCGAGCCCTAAAAGATGAACCATACACTTTTATGTCTATACTTTTGGAAGGCTTTAAGTAATGTCTACCTTTGTGCAATGTAGCCAATTATAATGCCAATCTCAAGATAAAGTCATATAGAAATTGTTGTTTTTTTTAAGTTTTTTTATAAACAATATTTTGTACTTTCAACTAAGATTGTTTGACCACCTAACAGTTTGCCACAAACACCTAAGAAATTTTGGAAACCTAAAGTTCTTCCTGTGTCATATCAACAATTATGACCCCCACAAGCTCGTCTATTGCAGCTCTGTCCGACCAAATTTCGGAGAATTCGTCTTTGTAAAACCCAAGATGCTTGATTTGACATTGGATTAGAGCCAAATTTTTCTATAAGAGAGTCATCGAGGAGAAGCTTGGAAAGAAGCCCAAAGAGGAATAGTTCATATCCTCCTTTGCTAGAAAAAAATATCTCAAGCTAGACCACGTGGATTATTGTTGTTTCTAATGCTTTCAAAAATCACAATACTTCAACATGGAGCTTGAAGTGCTACATGATCTTTGACAAATGGAGCTGCAAATATATATCCCCACTAAATCCAAACCTCCCTCCATTATCAAGTGAAATTAGACTAAACCCTGACTCAATTATGTGAAAAGCTGCCAATCCACGTGAAACTCCTGTGGTTATTTTAGCTTTATGTCAGTTGTAAAAGTTTAAATTATTATCTTTTATTGTCATATGTCTGTCGTCTTCTTGTACTGGGATTCATCTATAAAATCCCTCAGTTATGAATTAATAAGTTAAAAAATTTAGAAATAATACCTTTTGTTTGTTCCATCTAATGACTTTCTAAGTTTCATTTTTTTCTTCCTGAAATGTTTCTTATCACTGGCATGTTCTGAGTCTTATAAAAATATCAGTATGTTCTGCACTTACCTTGAAGATCCTGCATCAGAAAATACTAGTCCATGTATTTTTTTTTTTTTTTTGCTGATTCTGGAGTAGTAGTCTGCTAAATAGAAATGAAGCTAAATTCAAGTAAAGTTGTTATAACCATAACAGGGTATTAACTATTTGTTATATAGATAATGAGATATGTTTTAGCCAGTCATATTTTATTATACAATTTTTATTCTAAATCTAGTTTTATATCCTCTTCTCTCGCTTCGTTGGCACTTGCGTGAGTATGTTTAGGAGAAAGAAATGATCATTAATGAATTTTTTATCATTTTTTATTTAAATTTAAATTACATATTTTTATGTTATATTTTTTAATCAAAATATTATTGTTTTGATAAATTTAGTAAAACTATATAATTATCAAAACGATACTATTTTGAGTGAAAATTGTTCTGAACAATATTTTAACAGAAAATACCATCTAGATAAATTTAGTGCTCGAATTAATAATTATCTAGGTTTCTATTTATTAATTCTAGGAAATTCTCCAAAATAAATTTTCAGTTGAGTGAAATTTTTTTGAATTAAATTAAAAAATTATGTATTTTTTAATAACTCGTTACGTAATTAAGACTGAGATCAACTCATGTATTTATATTGGCGGTGATATTACATATATATAATTTCGTGTTGAAGTACTTGGCCACAAATTAGTTGTTGCTGAATACCCATCATCCACTCCAATAAAGCCCAATGAAGAAACTTCCCAGAATTGGACAATTACTTTCCTTCCTCATCAATCCCAAAAAAAAAAAAAGCCCTTTAGTGAAGATGCTATAAATAGTTCGTTAATTGCTGAACGGCTACGTGACCGAATCTTTTTTTAACCAACCATGAACCCATTACATGACCCGAATACCCGACCTTTACTGAAGCCCATCTTCAACATCTCATTCCATGTCATCTTTGAAGCTCTGTAATTCTCCCATGGAGGCTAAACGTCGAACGAGTCGCTTTTTTCTCAGTTTCAACTTCTCATTTCTCTTTTTTTCTCTCTATCAATCAGTTACAAGAAGTCTTTAATTTCTTTACATGCCAATTATTCTTTCGTCAGGCTTTGGGTGGAACCCTTCCTCTTCATCTTTTATTTCCTCTCTCTCCTTGCTTTTCTTTTTCTTCTTCCATTTCTTCAATGCAAGGTACATTTCCTTTTAATTTGTCATTCTCTCTCTTTGCAGTGTTGTATTTTTCCTTTCACATTATATTAATTTACCCTCTCCTCCCCAGACTTAGCTTGTATGAGTATGCCAATAATAGTTAAGTCTCCCTTGCTAGGTTTTAAAATTCAAGAAAAAGTTTACCCTACAATCGCAACTAAAAATAACAAAACGAAACCACATATTTGATTATTTCTGCAAGATACAAACGATGAACAAACTCAATTAACTACACAACTTTCATCGAGAAGACGACGACGTTTCACGCATCGGAAGCCAGAGAAGACAAAAATTTCATCACTACCCCATATAGTTCCTTAGCTTTTAAGGGATCACGATCTTGAATCCCATGAGAGTCCCCTTCGGTAAAGTGACCCACAACTTTCACACCTTTTTCCTTCATCATCTTCACCACCTCCATCTGTCGGTCTACCAGTGGGTCCCCTCCACACCCCATCACCAATACTCGCCATCCCAGCCGTTGGATCTTTTCTAATCGGTCAGGCCAATCTCCAACCGTCCGATTGCAAAACTCATGGTCACGGTCAACTCCAACCGGCAATGACAACTTCCACAACATGTCAGTTACACACAAAGGCAGAAACGGGTTATTCATTAGCCTTATTTCTGACTCAGTCCTCTGGGTCCCACCAAAAAAAGGTTGAACCAATATCAGCCCCCGATCTTCAACAGCTCTTGATGATGATGATGGTGATCAGCCTCCGAGGCTGCACGTAGACCCGCGTGGTACGCGATATTTCCCCCGGCACTACTTCCCATTAGATAACACTCGGAGAAATCGGCGTACTGAGTCAACCAACGATCCGGGTGGGTTTGGATCCAGTGCAGGGCGTCCAGGGCATCATCGTACGCCGCCGGCAAGCGGTGCTCTGGAGTGAGGCGGTACTCGACGGAGGCGACGACGGCGGCGAGGTCGTCAGCCATGTTGAGACAGAAGTTGTGGAAGATGGTTGAAGCTACACTGTGAAAGAGGAAGCCGCCACCGTGGAAGAAAACGAGAAAAGGTAACTTGTCGTTGTGATGCAGTGCTTTGCGGGGTAGGAAAATGCGAAGCCATGTGTGTTTGGAAGAGTTAATGACGAGATCTTTGGAGAGAACAGGGATGGAGAGGTCGGGATCAGGTGAGGGAGGGCTCAGGGGAGGAGGGTGTAAGCGAGCGATAGTGCCGTTTGGGTTAAGGACGATGTCGAGCATCTTGAGGGCATCCTGTGGAGAACAAGGTTTTTGAGTAGAGACTGAGATTAAGGTGGAATTTGCGAAGTGATAGAGAAAATAGAGAGAGAAAGCGAGTGTGATTCTCCAAAAGAGATTGGGAATGGAAGATGAGAAAGAAGAGAGAGACATGGCAATGGAGGAAATTGTGAAATTGGTGAGCAGAGAAAGTAACGTGGGAGAGTTCATTTTTAGCATTTCATTTCTTTGTTTTTGTTTTAGTTTTTTGGATGTGGGAGCCACTAAAGAACAACAGAATATGTTCGGTTTGTACACTTGATTATGTACAATTGGGATAAAAGATAATGATGGGAATCAAACTATTCACATCAAATTAATTTGAAGTCACAAGACTATTTGTATAATATGATGCACAACTGGAGGCAATGCCAGTGGAATTGTGTAAGTTTCACTTCAATTTGGCAATTGGTAAATCGGTGTGCAAATTGAAGAGCTTGCAAATAGGTATTTAAATTATGACAAAACATAACCAATCAGGTCCCTTTTTTATCAAACAAAAAAATAATAATAAAAAACGCACAACTTTTATTTAATTATACTTAAAATTTTATGTAAAATTATTTTTTAGTCCTCATAATTTATTTCAATTTTAATATAACCCTTATAAAATGAAAATTTATAATTTTAAAAATAATTTTAATTTAGCTTTTACCATTAAACTTTTTTCTTTATCCTAACTAAAATTTGTTAACTTGTCAACTAATTAGTACTTGAAGCTCATTCATTTAGTTTTATCATAAGTTTTTTCTCATTTATATTATAACGTTTTTGAAATCTTTTAATTATTAATTTCAAAAAATATATATTATACAATATAAAATATATGATGTAAATAGTGAAAAAAAAAGATAATAAAGATAATAAAAAATTAAAAAAATAATATAAAGTTAAATAAATTCATATGATTTAATTTATTAATTTTAAAAATCTAATAATAATTATTATTATTTTATTTTGTTAATGTTAATCATAAATATGTAAAATAATCTAATAATATATATTTCCGTTAATAAAATTTAATAAAAATGTAATGACACAAACTAAATTACAAGTGAACTTAAAAATTAAATAAAATTATTGGAATCAAAAGGGTAGCTCAACGATAAACAATTCACAGCCAAACCACATCACGTATAGCCAACACAATATATATAGCAACAAGAAAAAGGATTCGCTGCAGTCCTAGGTCCCCTGAAGTTCTCGATAGTCTATGAAATTGCAGCCATCCATGTGATCGTGCGGATTACATCTAGCCAAGTTTTGAAGCTTTTTTTAAAAAAAATTTCAGGACCCAAAACGGTTCGTTTTAGGTGAGTCAAAAGGCCAAAAAAAAAATATGGAGGAGGCTCGAAGCACTGTTATGGACTTGCATCTTCTCTATAAGAGAGACGATGAAGGTGCAGCTGCAACGGTAGCGGAGCGATGCGGTGGCGGTGCGGTGGATGGGTGTCGTGGTGGCGTGGTGGGTTGTCTTTCACACCGCACACCGAATGACAAAGAGGATTAGATATTTTGGGCATAAATTTTAACTAAAAGCCTGAAATCAGTTACTTGCATTTTGGGCATTATGCATTGTCTTTAATTATGGACTATTGCTTCCTCTCTGTTAGTATTGTTAATGTTTTCACGTCATTAATACGTTGATTTTTTGACAAAGACTATAGGTGGTAGAGCCTACAAGTTTATTGACCTTTTTAAAGAAAGACTTGGGATTAGTCTTGACAAGGAAGATGAAATGGCCTATTTTGTGTCAGGAGCAAATTTCTTGCTTAAGGTGGATCCTAATTTCAAATCATTTGTTTCTCTTGCATTCTATTTTAAAAGGCTGCTTGACAATTTGAAATTTTGCATCTTTTCAAATGTTTATAATATGTGTATAAATATACATGTCAAACTTTGTCTTCCTTACATTATACATTAATTATTGTAAATGTGAAGAAATTTTAAGCGGTTTTCATTCTCCAATTTAGAAAGATAATTAAATGAAAAAATTATTGGTATGGTTTTGCTTCTTTAGTCCACTTTTTTGTTTATTAAGGTAAAGATCCAATCAATTGCCAACACTTTTATGTTATTGCTTTCAATCAATTGCTAACACTTTTATATGGACTGATGCTCTTTTTTTAGCAAAATTGCTTGAAAGAACATAATTAGACTTTAATGTGTTATCTATAGCTCAGAATTTCTCTCCTTTTTTTTTTTTTTCTTCTTGACAGTTTGATTGAGCTTTATGTTAACTTTTTTCTGTTAAAAGAAGACAACATATATCGGTCTCCTTCCACTTTGGACCACGTGAAAGACATATGCTATGTTATGTAATTTATTTGTGGTGATTATATATATAAATATATTGCCATAAAAACTTGTTGATTACATGTTCTAATACTTCTTTTAACATTTCCTTATCTTCTGGTCTCTTCTGAACTCTTTGGTTTAGGTGTGGTATTTACTAATGAGTTGTGATCTATGCTCTTAATTTGAGTCTGCATAGGCTAATGGCGATGGGAAAGTTGAGAGGGTCAGTGGCACAAATGTTGGTGGTGGTACCTATTGGAGCTTGGGAAGACTTTTAACAAAGTGCAAGGGGACAGTGATGTGGACAGTTTTTAAGTTTTTGACCCCTTTGAAAACTCTTCCTGTTGTGCCTTTCCTTGGACCAATGCTGGTAAATTAGTTCAATTGTTTTATGTTTTGAAAAGTTGTTTGGAGAGTTGGGATTATAATAAAAAATAAAATCATAATGTATTTTGATATGGGTTGATGAACTTTATTGCTCACGCCGAAGGTATATGAACTTTATTGCTATTGCGGATTGATGTGGAGTAGTATTAACTAGTGTTATGCGAGAAATGACACTATATGGATTGAATCAATAATATATTGATTTTGTTTACCTGCAGGCATCTCAAACATGTCGGATGGATCTTTATGGTTTATATATTGAATCAATAACGTATTGATTCTATTTAATACAAATATATTGAACCACAATATCTATTTAATATAAATATATAAAATATATCTATTTAAAACAGAATAGCAGAAACAAAACAGAGCTGGAAGAAAAAGATGATATTCAAATACAAAATCAAGATCTCATACAAAAGAAGAACGGAAGAAGATGTTCAGATACAAAATAAAGCAAGTTATGACTCATCCTTTTACACCATACATGTTCAAATGCAGAATCGAAGAAAAAGAACAGAGTAGGATGAAAACTCAAAACCAGAGAGTTGGACGAAAACATAGCAACGCACTGGACGAAAACGCAACAATGGAGCTGAATGCTTGATTGGAAAAATCTGTACTATTCCATTTACAACAGTGAATGCAAGCTTGACGGAAAGGGAAAGCTTGCTCCATATTTTGCAGGGAATTTAGGACTGCAAGAGATCCGTTTCCATAACAACAATAACCCATTTTACTTTTCTGTCCAAGATGAAAGATTATAACAACGTTCGTATTTCCTAACCATCCACACTCGAAACGAAGCTCTTGATAACCTCAAGTAGTGGCATAGCCTTGGAAGGCTCATGAATCTCAAAAGCGTGATAGTTCCCTCCTTCAAAATGACCCACCACCTCCACACCCTTTTCCTCCATCGTCTTTACCATCTCCTTCTCCCTATCTATCAGTGGGTCCCCCTCACATCCCGTCACCAGCACCCTCCACCCACGCGCCTTCATCTTCTCCCAAATCTCACCACCTTCCCTCACCGTCAGATTAAAATACTCATGATCAAGATCACCTCCCACCGGCAACGCCAGCTCACTCATCAAGTCGATTGTACACAGCGGCACCATTCGGTCAATCACAGCCCTTGATTCCGACGCCGTTCGTTTGGTCCCACTGAAGAACGGTTGATGCAGTATCAGCCCTCGGATCTTTAGCGGCTCAAGATGATCACCATCGAAGGCTTCCGCGAGTGCACGTACTCCAGCGTGGTATGCTATGTTTCCTCCTGCGCTGCTTCCCATAAGATAACACTTGGAATAGTCTGCGTAATGTGTAAGCCACTGTTCTTGAGTGGTTTTGATCCAGTGCAGCGCTTCCATGGCATCGTCGTATGCCGCAGGCAATCTGTGCTCCGGAGCAAGGCGGTAGTCTAGGGAAGCGACGACGGATCGGGACACGTGTGCTATGTTCTCGCAGAAATCGTGGAAGAGTTTTGAGGCTGCACTCCACATGATGAAGCCACCTCCATGGAAGTAAATGATGAGAGGAAGCTTGTTGGAGGAGGGTTGATCCAGTGCTTCGCGGGGTAGGAAGATCCGGAGGGAGGTGTGGTTGGATTGGTTGAGGGTGACGTCTTTGGAGAGAACGGAGATGGGAAGGGTCGGATCTGATGCGGGTGGAGTATGTGGGTCTTCGTAGAGGCGAGAGAGTGTGCCGTCCAAATTGATGTGGATCTGCAGGAACTGGTATGGGTCAACGGTGGGAGAGTTTGATGAATTTGATGTTTGATCTGACATAGCAGACAGAGGAAGAGAGTGAGCGGAGTGCGGATATTAGGCAACAGATTGATTTTTTGGTTTCAAATGTCAAGTCTGCTATTCTCCCTTCAGTTTTACTGGTTTTATAATAGATTTTTGCCTTTGGTGGTGTCTTTTCATTTTAAAAAAATTCTTACATAATTCAATAACTTTAAATTTTATATTAAAAATTAATATAAACCTAAATTGATGTAAAATGAAGAAAAATGTAAGTTAATCTTATTGAATAATATTATAAAAAGAATTTCTTTAAACTTTTTGCCTTTGGATCTTCGACAGTTCAAGGACCGTACTGTCTTTAACTGTTTGCACAAAATAGTGTCTATTCATGCAATTTTTTTTTTAAATTTTTTTACTCAAAATGTACCATTTTAGAGTACAAAAATAGCGAGTATCGACCTTAACATGTAAGTGGAACGGCACCGTTTCGACCTTAACATGCAGAGATGTAAGTGGAACGGTGCTGTTTCGAGGTCTTTTTTCTCAGAGAAACAAAGCAAAATGATGCCGTTTTGGAGCGCAAAAGTGGTGCGTTTCGATTAATATTTTTCCTCTCATTTGGACGTTGAAGGGACAACGTTTTGGAGGAGGCCAAAACGCACCGTTTGGAGTGGCCAAAAATGGAAAAACATAGCTCCTTCTCGCGCGTTATAGAGGCCAGAGAGTTGGTGAAAGTTGCTCAACTTTTTGTAGGTTTTCGGCGTCTATTTTGATCGAGTGTTGCAGCCATTTTGATCCATTATTCTCTGTCTATGTAAAGGGATTGTTCTGGGATTCAAAAGGGCAAAAACGGTGTGAGTTTAGCATCCATATATCTCTGTTATCCCTTCGCAATTTCTGCCGGTGAAGCACAAGAACGGAAGTTTAGTCCATAAATTTTGATTATGTATGGCTCCTCGCAGGTTTTCATGTTGTTATATGCTTTCCATTTGCATTTTCTGTATAATTTCCATTAGCATACATACATGTGGTCTGAAAATGGTTTTGAATAGTTTTCTGCATGGATGCTTCTAAAATACTTTCCATTTGCATTTTCTCTATAGTTTTTCAATCCACATAGCTCGGTCATTGTCTCTTACTGATGAGCTAAACACATATTATTAAGGAAGAGTCAATAAATGGAAGAGATATAAAAATATTGATATGATAAAGTATATATATATGTTTTCTTAAGTGAAAAATTGTATTTACAATGTTAATTATTTACTACTATTAAAAAGGCAAAACTTGAACAAAAAAATTAATGCATTAATTTTCTGTCACTAAAGAAATTAAATTTTTCCTTCTGAAATAGCATTAATAACATATATGTAGCTCAAATAAATAGTGACAAATATATACTTAATGTTTAGATAAGATATATTAATAATATATGTATAACTGAAATGGCAGTGGTTTGTATATGATTATCCTAACAGTGGCATATATATAGCTAATGTTCAGATAATAAAAGCTTAATGATTTGTAGCATGACATGCATAATCTGGCATTTAGTGGTTCAGTGTTTGGCAAAAATTGTAATTTAATTAACCTATATAATTTTAATCTTTATGTTATAAGAAAAATTCTACCACGAAACTTAATTTGAGGCCTAAAATAAGAATGAAACTTGATAACATAGAGAATGCATGTAAGTTTTAGTCTAATTATAGAAGTAAGATAGGATTCGGGGTTAAAAAGTTATACATCAACAAGAATAAAAAAGACAAGACAAAGATATCTTCATTCAGATTTTCTTATTGTAGAGAAAGGCTAAAAGGGAAAGATAAGTGGGATTATTTAATAGTTAAACCTTGAGCAGAGACAAGAACGGACTGTAAACTTAGAATATCGCTGGCCTTTGTGAATGAGAAGTTCAAAGTGCATGATTTAATTGAAAAACATAATCATGATCTGCACCTCCCTGAGATTGCACACATGCTGGCCTATCAATATAATGTGTTCGATGTTCAAGCACATGAAATAACATTGGCAAATGATTCTGGGATCTAATAGATATTTGCTTTTGCATTCATAAGCAAGCACGTGGGGGGACGAAGTAATCTTGGATTCACTCGTTTGGATCAGAAGAACTATCTTCGCACTCGACGCCAAAAGAGTTTAATGTATGGAGAAGCCGAGGGTTTGTTGGGTTATTTCCAGAAACAGATCACAAAAAATTCATCGTTCTTTCATGCCTACCAGATGGATATAGAAGAACAAATAACTAACATTTTTTGGGCAGATGCATGGATGTTATTGGATAATAGCTTCTTTGGTGAGGTTGTTTCACTTGATACAACATATTGCACAAATAATGCACACAAGCCTCTTGCACTATTTTTAGGATTTAACCATCACAGAGGACTAGTTATATTTGGTGTTGTATTGTTATATGACAAAGCAACAGACTCCTTCAAGTGGTTATTTGAGACAATATTAGAGGCACATAACAAGAAGAAGCCTCGTACCATCTTCATTGATCAAGATCAAACCATGGCTAAAGGCCTACATGAGGTCTTGCCCGAGACAACCCATGGATTATGCACATAAAACTTGATGCAAAATGGCATCAAACACCTTAGGAACTTGATGAAGCATAAGTCTCACTTCTTGCAGGACTTCAAGGCTTGTATGTATGAGTACGAGGATGAGGCACGGCTTAAAGCGGCTTGGAGTCAAATATTTTCAGAATACAATGTCAGTGAAAATACTTGGATTGCTTTGGTCTACTCACAGAAGGAAGTAGCTTATTTTATAAAGAAAGTCTTCACATTAGGCATATGAAGCACACAACTTAGTGAGAGTTTGAATGCAGACGTGAAGAGGTGCTTGAATCTAGATGTTGACATTCTTTAATTTTTTACACACTCCGAGTAGGTTGTCAAGGATAAAAGGTACAATGAATTAAAGTGTGAATTTGAGAAAAGGTAGAATTTGCCAAAATTGAAATGTGCAAGCTTTCACATGTTGAAACAGCTTGCAGAAGTGTACACCCCTGCGTTGTTTGAGGTATTTCAAGATCAATTTGACTTAAAAGAGGCTTGTTGTGTGAAGTAGAAAAAAGAAACCGAGCCATTATTTCAATATGTGATCTACATGGTTGATTATAAGGAAGAATGAACAGTTTCGTTTCATCCCCAAGATAAGTCAATTTCTTGTAGCTGTAGGAGGTTTAAAACTCTTGGCATACTGTGTTGCCATGCTCTGAAAGCATATGACTTCAATAATGTGAAAAGGTTTTATATATGATGTCCAAGGGAAAGAAGTTGTAGAGGGCCCTAAATTTATGTGGATTCTTCGATATAAAAAACTCTGTTGAATGATTACCAAGGTAATTGCTAAAGTATCGGGTTGTGAAGAAGAGTTCTCCATCGTTCATAGAGTGCTGGACGACGCTACCAAAAAAGTCATGGCACTTCGGGTGGGAAAAACATAAGTGCCAAACGATGTGTCTCATCCAAATGGAGGGTCACAATCAACTGGCACATCACAGCCAACTGGTATTAAGAAGCGACTTGGGTATAAAAGAAAGAGGCGTTCGAAGAGCTGGGTTGAGTTGTAACGTCTGAAGAGAAAAACTTTAAAATCATGTTACAACCAGTTATCACGTGTTCACAACCTCAACAATTCACAGTACATATATATAACTTGTTTATTTGAACAATATGAAAACAAATTTAACATGCATTCATTTTTGTTGTAGGGCGCTAGAGCTTACAGTCAAGCACAATGTGAGGACTTTAGTAGAGATGACAACCAATTTAGTTTTACAAGATTTTTAATGGTAAGGCTGATAATAACGATCAATTTACGTGTGCGTGATAATTTATTCAATTATTACTTATTGTACTTGGATTTATCTACATAGGAACTACTTGAAGGAACAACCTCTCTTGGAGACCTGGCTTGTGGTGATCCCAAGTTATGTTGAGTTTGACTAATTAGTAAATGATGTCCAAATTAGTAACTTATGTAGAAATTTGTATATGATGTGTTTGAATTTGTTAATATTATGGAACTTGTTATTTTGAATTTGTTAATGGTTAACCTGAGTTATTATGTACAAATTCATTGACTATTTTGCCATGATGTACCAGATTGTTAATAGTGCTGATTCCTTGTACAGTATTCGAATACAATGATAATTATTCCTTGTTCAAATGATGATTCATGAAAGCAATTCTATGGAAAGACACTCTTTTATTTCATTCAAACTCAAAGGCGTAGTACAATGTCATAATTACACATTGCCAATTGCAATCCTAACTACAATCCTAAAAAATTGCCATCTGTAATCCTAACTATAATCCTAAGTACAATGTCATATTGTCCCTTTGCCAGTTGGTGTTTTGTTGCAATCAATCTGTGTATGCTGCAATCAATCTATGTGTGTTGCTATTTTTGTGTATGCTGTTATTTTTGTGTGCTGATGTTTCTGTGTATGTTGTTGTTTCTGTGTATGCAATTGATTCTGTTATGCTGCACCTTCTATTTTTGTATGCCAAAGACTCCAATCTGTGTAGGCCAAAGACAGAAGAAATGCATTAAAAAAATTAACGCAGCACAGTAGAACAAATACAACACCACAATAGTTCCAATTACCTTTCCTTCCTAGTTGGAATGTTGATATTCCAATATGTGTAAGCCAAAGACAAACGAATTGCACCACAAAAAATACAGCACCACAACCACTGGTGTTTTCATTTGCATCACTAGATCCAAAAATCCGCTTGCCTTTCTGACCCCTACTAGAAATCTAGATCTAGTGATGCAAGTCAAAACATCAGCATAACTTTATCTCCAACTTCAAGAAAAATGATCAACCTCATGGCCAAGTGTTGATCTCTCAGAATCTTAGAATCTGCATATTTCATAAAAGAAGTAAAACTGATTATCAGTAATGCAAATGTAGTGCTTTCATGATAGAAATGCAAATTAGCCAAAAGCTTCTGCCTTGAATTCTCTCCACAAATGCAAATGACGGGCCTGATTTTCAGTATCACATATAGCAGTATAATGCTCAATTTTCTTTAAACATTTCAACTTGTGCATCATATGTTATAACTTGATAAACATAAAACATTATTCACACACAACAATATATTTTCTTCAAGTAATATACTCATTTTTCCATGAACTTTTCTTAATTCATTTGGTAGTTCTGTTTCTGGTCTCTAATACCAAGTATGTAAACAATTACTATCTCAAAAGATACAAAGGAAAACAGAAAGGCCAAATACACAATGAAATGGAATGAAACAGGGTTTGATTATACTGGGCAGGGAAACATGCTTGCCATAATCACAAACATATAAACATGGATAACGAGAGCAAGACCAGATGGGCAGGGAAACATGCTTGACATAAACATATATAAAATGGCTGCTCTGGTTATGCAATCACTTTGCTAAGAAGATCCAAATCTTCTTTGTGTCCACACTCTGAAACATTTACTTTACATATATGATAATTCTAATCATTGATTCATTATTATTATTTATCAATTGCAAACATTTACAATTTGCATGCATGAATGCAACAAAATACTCCAAAATTGGGAGAAATTATCAACTTAATCTCAGCAATAGCCTCAAAATACCATTAAAATATTTATTGTACCACCACTAAAGCACTGAAATCACATTAACAAAGGATTGATTTTGCACCACCATTAGATTAAAGTTTGACAATATGGTATAACAGAGTAGAGATTCACAGTGTAGTTCCCATTTTCGATGCAATGGTATAATAGACTCAAGGCATTATCAAAGGAAAGATGTCTCTGCATATTTCATGAGTTTTGGTTAGTTAATACTGCCATGATCAAATAAGTGCTAATGCTTAAAAGGATGGTACTTAGTCAAAATGAACATTACAATCTCATCATTTTTAGCTTCCAATCTAAAAGAAACAAAAGGGTTTCTAGTATGAGATGTCAACCTACCCAAAAGAAAAGATCCAAAAGGGAAAACCTACAAGCCATATATAGCTGACAACAAAGAACAAAGATTCACAGATCCATTATTGTAGATGTGCAAAGATATGAAATGTTCTGTTTAACCCTTAATTAATTTAGTTGAAATTACATAGATATATAATTAACACAATCAACTATAAAAAGGTTACATAATAGTGGAAACACCATTATTGATCACCTTTATTTAGAACTTTGATAGACAAAGACAATAGATTCAAATCCCTTACTGCTTAAAACCATCGTAGTATTTGAAAAAAAAGAGGAAGTAAATTGTGAAGGATAAAATACATTTCTAAGCATGTATTGTTTGATAGCAATTGATCAACAAGCTCAAAAGAATTAAAAATGGGTGACGGTTTAGCCATATTATGTGATAAAGGAAAAAGTAAATGCAATTATGCATGCTTGTTTATGCCACCAATTTCAAGCAAGTATAATTTAAAATCAATGATAACTCCAACTTTCATAAAAATGTTTAATGTCAATAACACCATACCCATATGTCTCTAATCCCTAACTTTTTATATAGATGGATATAAGCAAATAGATTGTAAAAATTAGTCAATAAGGTTAAGAAAATAGAGTACCCTAACATACCATTACCAGACACCTAACATACTATTATAGGCATTCAGGACTCAGAGTCAGCAACGAAGGTCGCCTTGGCAGCTGAGGAAGAAGGAACATCAGAGGTAGGGTTTTGAGTGGCCCTATTATCAATAGCAGAGGCTGAAATGGCTCTAGCTTTAACAATGTCGAGCATTCACTTGTTGATCTCCTTGGAGTAGACCTGGAGGATCTCGATGCCATCATCCTCGACGAAGGAAAAACCACCAGCGATGGTGAAAGCCTCATCCTCGATTAGGCAGGCGACAAAAGAAGCCCCGTCAAGAGGCATTGTCCCGTAATGCTTGGAGAGGACAGAGGTTGTAGATAGGGTCTCGATTAAGCGATGGACGACGGCATCATGGGTGCGCTGGGTGGGAGGCCATATGCTGAAGGTGATTCTGCCAGGCTTGTTGAGTTTGGTAGCATGTTGGTTTTGGTTGAGCTGCAACTGAGACTCCCTGGGCTCAATTATGACAAAAGGGGAATTCACAGACCGAAATGCACTGTTTTAGTCCATTCAAAATGGTGCGTTTCATGTTAAAAATTTTTGGAAAAAAAATTGCATGAAATGGCATCATTTTGATCCATTCAAAACGGTGCGTTTTGAGTAAAAAAATTTTGGAAAAAAATTGCATGAAACGACACCGTTTTGTGCTGACAGCCGAGGATAGCACGGTCCTCGGACTGCCGATGATCCGAAGGCGAACTTTTTGTGGTATCTTTTGACTAAGGTGCAAAATATTTTAAAAGTTGAGCAAGTACTATTTTTGACAATTAGTTATTCTATTATTATACATGCAAAAATTTGAAAAAAAATTTATATGTAATAATCTATGTTTAGGATCTAAACACTTAGAATCCTATAACGTGAAGAGATTAATTTTGATATAAACATAAATTTTAATCTTAAAAATATGATTATGTCAAGGAAACTAATTTTATGTCTAATAAAATGTGTGCCAATATATATATATATATATATATATATCTCTCTCTCTCTCTCTTGTGATTTTAAGAATTTGACATATTTTTGTATTCGTATTCGTGTTGTATCTCATGTTTGTGTTAGCGTATGTCCTTCATAAATAATAGTCTATGTTTAAACTCTAAACACTTAGTGAATCTTATAATGTGGAGAGATTAATTTTAATATAAAGATAATTTTTAATACTAAAAATATGATTTACAAATGTCACTATTGAGAATATAACCGTAAATAATATTGTTAAGTTTCTTTGACATGTCCAAAATATTACCTTTATATTCATTAACAAAAATTAATCAAGGAAGTTAATTTTATTATGGAATATTACAATTATGAAACAAACGCATGACATAATTAAGAAAAAACAAAGCCTACCATCTTAACAAACTTTATTTTCACGATAACTTGTGAATGAACAATGACAATTACATTAAGCCATGGTAGAGAGGGAGGAAGCAATGAAATTTTTTATTAACTCAAACAATCTGTTTCTCTTGACCAGATCACGAACCTCAATCCCATGATGATCCCCTGCAACAAAATGAGCCTCCACCTTTACACCCTTCTCCTCCATCAACCTCACCAGCTCCACCTGCCGGTCCATCAGTGGGTCCCCATCACCTCCTGTCACCAACACCTTCCATCCAACCTCTTTCATCTTTTCCAATCTCTCAGGGCCCTTCCCAGCCGTCGGATTACAATACTCATGATCACGGTCAACGCCAACGGGTAACGCCAGCTCCCACATCACGTCACAAGCAACAGGCGGCAAAACGGCGTCGTTCTCCAGCCTCCGTTCTGATCCACACCTGGTGGTCCCACCGAAAAACGGTTGAACCAGTATGAGCCCCCGGATGGTCAACGGTTGTAGTAGACACCCAATTTCCACGGCTTCACGTAGACCGGCGTGGTACACAATATTTGCTCCGGCGCTACTCCCCATAAGGTAACAAGTGGAATAATCAGCGAACTGTGTTAACCAATCGTCGGGGTGGGCATTGATCCAGTGGAGAGCCTCCACGGCATCATCGTAGGCCGCAGGGAGGCGGTGTTCCGGTGCGAGACGGTACTCGATGGAGACGACGATGGATTCGACGTCGTTTGCCATTTG
Organism: Senna siamea; assembly: GCA_031216115.1. Classification (NCBI taxonomy): domain Eukaryota; kingdom Viridiplantae; phylum Streptophyta; class Magnoliopsida; order Fabales; family Fabaceae; genus Senna; species Senna siamea. The sequence continues at coordinate 29,053,531 of CM062354.1, read as the reverse complement.
AGCGCAGAAATCTTGGAAGATTGCGGAGGCTGCACTGAAGAAGATGAAGCCGCCTCCATGGAAGTAAATGATCAAAGGAAGGCGATTGGGAGGAGAACGGAGTGCTTTGCGTGGTAAGAATAAGCGAGCGAAGGTGTTATGTGATTGGTTGATGGTGAGGTCTTTGGTGAGAACAGAAAGAGAAAGGGTGGGATCTGAAGAGGGTGAGACGCATGGGTCTTGACGGAAGCGCGTGATGGTGCCGTCGGGATTGAGATGGATTTGAAGGTGTTGGTAAGGATCAATGCTCTCACTCATCTCAGTCTCGGACATTGTGGATTGATACGATACCAGTGCAGTGAGTACATAAAATTACATGAAGACTTAGTCATGTATGGTCTTTTCTTTTTTGTAATTTTTGCTTAACTTTTTTCTTTTTAAATAAATTTTTATATATTAAAAAAATAAATTATTCATATTTTTAAAAAATATCTTAACCTTAAAAAATAAAGGAGTTAAAGGCAAGAAGATTCCTCATCATTTCTCAAGTATAATAAACATCTCATTCTCCTAGACGGCAACATGTATTTTAAATTTCACAAACATACAAAAAAATAATAATTTTTTACGTCGATTATTAGTAGTATGACTCACTCAACTTGATTCCTCGATTCAAATATCTTGTACGATCCTCTTTGGGTCACAATAATATGGGACATGCCATGTTCTAAATTCTAAACCAAGGGTCCAATAGAACCACTAATGAAAAGGACCTCCATGAATGCAATAGGAAAGCACTGGATGTAAGAAAAATTGCAAATTAAAGGTAAGAGTTGTGGTCACACTATGGTGTTAATTAGCAAAAGCTTTAATTAATCATACAAACAATTATTAATTTATTGATTGGAATATAGTAAATAATTGGTAGACTGTAAGTTTGTGACCGAAGAATAACGTCCCAACTCCCAACTCACCCCCCTAAGCACTAGCAGCAAAAAAGTAAAAGAAGTCTTGAAGGGGCGTAAAATCACATAAGAACTCTTGAATTGAAATAGAAAAATAGATATATATCCAGTTTCTTCAAAAATGATAAGATCTTTAGCTTAAGAAGAGGAGTTAATCCATATTATTTTAATTTGATTCTGATTTTTCTATATTTTTAAGAATACTAAGTCAGATTCTTTTATTGATATCCATATAATAATGAAAGACTATTGAAGTGACTAATTCCGAGAAATTAAGTTGCACTGACAACTAAGAAATTGTTGGAGTTATCATTTTTTTTATTCAATATCAACATATTTAATGTTAATAGATAAATTTTTTTTCTCTTCGTCTCATATCAATAAATCTTCTCAATTAAAAGATCTCTCGTATAGATAATATATATCTCAATTTATAGAGCCTAATTTTAATTATTTTATTCTGAAGTAAAGATATCCACAGGGTGATTTATCCTATTCACTGCCAAATAAAATGTGTCCTAAGCGGAAATATCACAAATATCACCTTGTCCTAGACCCTCGCAAGAAAAATTATAATTAAAATTTTTTTTATCCAGCATTAACTTGGAACCATGTGCATCTTATTCCACTGGCGACCTCGTAACTCAAGTTGGATAACTCTTAAATAACTCAAGTTGGATAACTCTTAAATAACTCAAGTTGTTAGAATTATTCGTAATAAGATATTGGCTACAATTGAAAAGGGAATTCGATTCTCTGTCTGATCTATCCCTATGCAATCTATTTTATTATTAATGATATTAATTATTAATAATTAATATATTTTTATTTTGATATTAATTTTATATTAATATATTAAATTTATTTATATTTATATATAAATTTTTAAAAATTATATAAATTATATATATATAAATTTATTATATATATATAAATTATATATTTGTAATTTGTAATTTATATTAATAATATTTATATTGATAATATATTAAGATAGATTATTTATATATATTAATTTAATATATTAAAAATAAATTATATTTATATATTATATAGATTTATATTATAGATTTATTATTTTTTAATTTATTTTCTATTTTTTAGTTAATATTTCTGATTTATTATTTATATTTTTAATTTCATGTAATTTATTTTTAGGGTATTTTATATATTTAAATATTTAATTTCTGTTTTTTCTATTTATTTATAATATTATTCAATTCTAATATAAAATAATAAAAAGAATCTAAAAATAATATTAATATAATAAAAAAAATAAAATTAATAAATTAATATATAATATATTCATATTCTATTATTCATATTCGCTTGAAGTTCACTCGTAGAAATATAACATTTCCTATCCTCTCACGTCAATCTCATGAGTCTATTATCCATTCTCAATTCTCATTTGATCACGACAGGGGAGCAAGTCAAAATAAAAAAAATTCAGCTAGCTCTGGATTTGAGTGATATTTCATCTTTAACCACAACTCATCCATTGATTCTTCAACATTAGTCTGGAGAATATCCAACAATAATTTCCATTGAATGAATAATGCATCTGATCCTGAAAACAACAATGCTTTTGAATAAGCATGAGTAATCAAATGAAATAAAGCTAAAAAGTAAAAGAGATAAAGTGTAAACTTTGTATTCCATCATCATCGGCCACATATATTTTATAGATTTTGAAATTAATGTGTCAATATATAATCCTAGCTATGTCCTATTTTTTAATTTTAATGTGAAATAAAAGTTTTAATTCCCTTACATATATATCATGAATAGCTAAAAGGATGCATTTGTGACCACATTCTATTTTATTAAAATTTAATATATATGGTTACACAATTTTTTTATAATTTATTTTTTATCAATAAAATTAATATTACAAAATTTATTCATTATTATTATATCAAATATTTCTTCTTAAAAATTAATATAAGTTTATTGAGTTAGATAATATAATAACATTAATGTTAAATGAGACCCATAGTGAATATTTTATATGATTTTAGTAATTTTCTCACATTTAAAAATTAACGTATAAAAATTGTGATTAAATCTTTACTACAAAAAAAATATTGAAAAAATTAATTATTTAAGCATTTAAAAAAATTCTCTCTTCATGAAAAATGAAATATCACCGTATAAGAAAATAAGTTGTTAGGGAAATTATGGTTGACCCAAACACATCCAAAATTTTTTGGTTAAACTTTCACCCAATCCAAAATGACTCATGGTCATGGGTCTAAATGATTTATTTTGTGGGTACCATTATTTGAACAGTTTGGTATGTTTTTGCACAGTCCAATTTAGCCCAATCCATCATAAATACATGGGTTGAAAATATGGGCTTAGCCCAACTTTGAAGGGTTGAATTGGGATGAGTCAATTCATGGGCTTTTGTTTCTTTAAAAAAAAATATAATTTTTTAAAATTTATTTTATTTAATCTAAAAAAAATTATATATATAGATATAATTTATTTTACATTTTAACATATTAAAAATTAATATTACAAATTGACCTAAAAAAATAATGATTAAAAAATTTATTTCATATAATTTATTTTACATATCAATATATTTAAAATAAATATTATAAATTAACTTAAAAAATATAATTTATTTTACATGTCAACATATGATATGACATAAAATATTTTTAAATATTTTGTTAAAAAATTGAAAAAAAAAAAGGCTTATAAGAATTAGTCCAATCCAATTTTTATAAATTTATTATGATACGTAAACTTAAAATGAGTTGAGGTGAAATCTAATCCTTAAATTAAGCTAATATTTTTTGGCTCATTCTCTTCTATTTTTAAAGGTTTAGCTGGACTGTGTCCATTTTCACACTCCTTTGTCAATAATAATGAAAGGGAAAGATTCATTAACCACTGGCAATATATAGTTGTAGTTGTAGAAAAGAAGAAAGTTCTTTATTAATCACTCGAGGCATTTTCCTGTGGTTAAGTTAAAAGGCATAATAAATTACAAATCTTTAGATCAAAACTTGTTGTTGCTAGGGTCAATCCTAACACCATCATCAGTTCATCACCACCACCACCACCACCCTTAAGCCACTCCGCCACCTCTGTCATGTTAGGCCTTTTCTCTGGATCCAATTGGGTGCATCTCAAAGCTATCATCACCACACATTTCACTTGCTCCAAATCAAACTGCTCCTTCAACCTTGAATCTACAATATCATTGAACTTTCCCTTTTGTATACATGGAACTACCCATTGAACTATATGCCTTTTCATGCCTCCAGGGAGTCTCTATTGATTTCCTACCACTAACAATCTCTAAACCCAAAATGCCAAAGCTGTAAACATCACACTTCTGAGAAACCCTTCCCGTCATACTCTGGTGCTACATATCCAACTGTCCCTTTAACCCTTGTGACATGTTCGTATTCGCTCTCACCAGGTGCTAACGACTTCACCATGCGAAAATCCCCAATCTTGGCTTCAAAATCTGAGTCCAAAAAAACATTGCTCGCTTTTATGACTGTGTATCATGCAAGGCTTTGCCTCCTTGTGTAAATACCTTCAAAAAACGTGAGTATCGTAAGTTTTTTAAGTGATTAAAAATTTGTGTATAAAAGAGTTGAGTTAGATAGACTTACGCTAAACCTTGAGCTACTCCAATGGCTATGTTCATTCTCTTAGGCCAATCTAGCATACAGTGAGAAGCAAGTGGACCATGCAAATGGGTGAGCAAGGAATGGTTAGGCATGTAATTATACACAATTAACCTTTCATCCCCTTCAGAAGAGACTCCCTTTTAAACTCAACAAATTCTTGTGCCTCACTCTTGCACTCACTCCTACTTCAACTACGAACTCCATTTCTGCCCTTATACACATCTCCATGTGTCTCACTGCGATCTGCAAGCTCCAGGTTACGATATGATTATGAGGGAAGTATAATATCTCTCCAACCGTTATCAAACTCGTTTTCTAAAGTATAATATTGTCAAAACCAATTTCGCAAAACTGTTTCAACAAATAATAATATATATATATATATATATATATATAAAGAAAAGAACAGAATCAAACAGATTTGCCTGTTCTCCTTTGCTTGTGCGACCCCGATAAGTACCATAGTCATCCTCTCCAATTTTGTTATCTTGGTAGAAGTTGTTTGTTGCACGAAGCAGCTCCTCAAGGGTGTAAAATTTCCATGGATGATCCCTACTCTTGTTCACACTTCTTCAGCAAAGAAAACCGCAATCACCCACACACAAAAGATTAGAAGTGATCGTATATATTGTTAATTTGATGAAATTGAAAGCATGCTTACATGTGCACTTGTTTTATTTAAACAACAGAAACTTTTCAATGACATTTCTTTGTAGAAGAAAAATATGTAATTAAGATGATCACAATATTGAATTCTTAACTATTGGAAAGGGTTCAAGGTATATATATATATAAAAGAGACTTATTGTCCAGAGCAAGAAGCAATATTAATTAATAGAATTGACATACTATATATTTTTTTAGAAAATGCAAATATATTATATACACATGAAGGCTTTTGGTGAAGATGAGGATATTTTGGAATTCAAAAGTCAACGATGAAAGCAAAAACATATTTCTGTGCATTTTATGGTGTATAATCCTTTGGATTTAAAAGTACAAAAGCATGCATATTGCTGTGATATATATATTTATATATAATATTGGTCCACTTGACAAAAGCATGCGTATTGTGTTTTTTCTTGAAGCTAGTAATTGGGCTCTAAAAGTTGTCAAAATTAAGTTTAAAGTTTAGCCCATTTCATTGACCAGCTATCTGGGCTTGTAGAAGCAGAATCAGTCACATAATATACAATATAATATAACTTGGACAAAAAAGACTATGTAATACATAATCATCATAAATTACTAGCCCCAGCCCCATATGGTTAGAAAACTTCACGTCCAAAAATAAAATATATGGTTTGAAAACTTTAGGTCCAAAAACAACATGGAGCGAACCGAATCATTCAAACAATGATATATCCTAAGGCAAACTTGTTTCACTTCATGTCTTATATAGCTGACACATTCGAGAATTTTATAGTTGTAGCAAGGATCAAAGTGTACAAATACTTTAGTACATGAGAAGCTACTGGTAATAAATTTGGATAACGAATTCAAAGGAATTAGTTTAATTGATATTGAAAAAAAATAAAAGATGAATAACGGTCATAAAATTAATCAAGTAAGATATATATGTTGCCACATGCGAAATTGATAAGTTTCATATTGAATAAAATTGATAATATAATATGATATCTAAACTGTGAAGAACTTCTCAGATACATTCATTTCTACTATCAGCTTTCATGGTATAAAAATTTTCTAAAATCAATTATCACCTTGTTCTTTTTAAAATTATCTTAACAATTCCATGTCCATCAAGCTTAAACTAATTTAGATGAGTAATGAATCTCACGTTGCCATTACATATGATTATTGGTTATTTGACAAACTCAAAATTAAAGTGTGTGTCAATATTTTTTAATTAATTTGAATGTGCTTAAATAAAAATGCAAATTATAATATTTTTTTACCCTGAAAAATAAAAAGTGGTTTATAGTTAAGGAGCTCTCAACTATCTTTTATATGCATTATGTATTTGCAATTTTTGGTAATTTGAAAGATCAATCAATTAAAACAAATCAAAACTCTAAAGGCAAGTGTAGTAACATATATCATATTCTTGTGCTTACAAAATGGATGTAAAGTAGTGAAAGCATAACAAAGAGACAGAGAATCAAGTACCATTATCGTGAGGACAGGAGACAAAGTACTGCAACCTCAAATATGTGGTCTCTAAATGAACACTGAACAAAGACTAGAACTTTTTTATTGTTCTTTGGCTTTTCGTTAATTTATTATAAATAATAATAATGTTGGAACCTTTTGTTTATTCCTTAAAGTGATTCGATGAAGCTAAGTATAGAGATATAAAAATCCCAAGCTGCTAAAAAAGAATTAGATATGGTTGGTAGGTTGGGGCTTTTAATGGGAATAGTTAGCTTTGTTTGCTAATAAATAAAAGTGTGTGTGAAAATTGAGATATATGGGAATGGTCAATGATCTCAATTATCATTAAGTGCTTACGTGTCAAAATGTTTGTGGATACTCTTTCTAAAGCTATTTCCCACTAATTTGGATTAATGTTGACACTATACATGAAGTGGACCAACTATTTGTCGGCAGCGGGGATACCTCTATTGTTAATTCATAAATTCGATCCCTCATAAAGTCGATCCCCCACATGTTGAAACAGGATAAATATATATATATATATATATATCTATATGTGTGTGTGTGTGTAAAGAGAGAGAAATGGGCTATAATGTTAAAAAAAAAATTCTTAACTTTAAACTTCAATATATGTATATACTCTTAATTATAAAAATTAATTTAAATTTTTTTAAATTTTATAATTTGTGTAAAAAAATTTTCATTAATTTTTTAATTTAAAATTCTCATGAAACAATGATACTTCAGTCAAAATAAGTCATATTAAAATATGAAATTTTTTAAAAAAACTTAAGGCATTGTGTGAAATTTTTTTATAAACTTTAAGTCTTATATAAAAAATTTTACTAAACTTTAAGTCTTATAAAAAAAATTCATTGAACTTTAAGCCTTATATAATAAACTCTCAAATAATTTGGCATATTTACTGTGTATTAAAATTTTGAGTGAAAAAATTAATAAAATTTTTTGTATAAATTACAAAGTTTAAGAAAATTTTAGGTGAATTCAAATCTGTTTCCATTTCTTAGTTGAAACATATTATTCAGATTCCTTAAACTTTTTGAAGGATTTTATGGTACCACACTAAAATAGTTTAGGAATCCAAATCTTCAAAACATCATTTTCTTGATATTGGTTCCATCCGTACGTGCAACATGCCAATTTTGAACATCAAAGCAAATAATTTAGATGCTTAGGATTGCCAACAGAATCCTTAATATCCAAATTAATAACGTGAATGCATTACAAATAATTCATAATCTAAACTCGATTGTATATATCCTAACCACTGCTGCATATAATTACACAAACAATAATATGATTATTATAGAAGATATGACAACTAAGCTAATCTTGATTTAGTATCTACTATTTTGGTACATTGATTTGGTACAGCATCTTCAAGATCTTATTATTATAAATTATAGGTTTTTAAATTATAAAATATTTTCCTTATTAATTTGATCTCAGGACTAGATATGACAGCATCATATCTTATCATCTTTGACATATGCTTTTCCATGACTCAACCTTTATCCACATCTCACTATCCAAAACTATATGCAAACTTTTCTCATATTTGCGATGATTTTTGTCATAAATAAAATTTTATTATATGACATTTCTCCCCTCTTTTAATTAACAAGTAATGATTGTTTGAAAAATGGTTTGTACATAAAATATATTGTCATATGTAATAACACTATCAAATCAAATTTAATACAATCAGATCATGAAATAACAAGCATGTTATATCACATCTTTCAATTATGTGACCATCTTTATTTTGATTTTACATCTCTTTAAATCTCATAATATCAATTCAAGTATTAGTTGCATTAATTACTCTCTTGAATTATTAGGATTTTTGTACTATAGATTGATAGAGTTTGTTGCAAAAAAATAAGTAATTAATAGGAACTTATAAATTTTGAAATACTTAATTAAAACTTAATATTTTTTTAAAAAATTTTAATATTAAGCACAAAATTTTAATTATCTTAATTAATTTTAGATAAAAACACTTAAATAATAAATTAAAATGCATCACTAGTAATTTTATATGTTTTAAATCATTTATATATGAAACTCTATTATAAATCAAAATGTTACTTTATAGTTTCATCTTTTACGATCTTTTATTAAAAGATATTAGGATATCATTCTAAAATAGTTTATTTTAACAGTTTTAAAAGTCACAATATAATGTTAGCCCGAAGTACGTATCGTAGTTCATCCGTCCAATCTTGTCGTTGAATCTGATGATTTACGTTGCTCCATGGTAATATAACAAGAAGTAAAATTGTAATTATTATAATTTTTGTATTAACTTTCACACTTGAGTTATACATCATTTGTAGTAATTTTCTAAATTTTATAGTCAAACTTTTAAGGGAGATTCTTTAATACCTTAAAAAAAAATAATATTCTAAGTTGAACTTCCATTTGATAGGCATACTATTGATTTCCTTGTTACTATTGTTTTAAATAAAAATTTGATAGGCATACTAGTTAATTATGTCAAAATTATGTTTATGATAAATTGGAGTAAAATTTTTTTAATAATTAATATCATAATATAATAATTAACCAAAATAATTGGTAAAAGATTAATATATTATTTTGGTCTTTGAAAAATGCTTGTGCCTTCAATTTAGTGGCCAAATATATATGGATGATTAGCAACACATCTAAATCCCGGCAAGCAAAAAATAATGATATTTTGGTAATTAAAAATCCATAAAGCCTTAACTGTAAGGGTTTTGGTAAGGATTCTAGTTAAGCAATTATCCAATTATTTGATAGAGTATATAATAGTTTTAAATTTGAAGCGATAAATACTTTCTGGCAAAAAGGCACTAATTTTGACTCAAACTTTATTTTTATCCTCTAAGTTTAATTGATTTTACTTTAATCTTTTAATTTTAAAAAGTCAATAAATTTTTTTTTAATTTTTAGTTTTGTTAATTTACTTGACGTCAAATGTTGAGTTAGAATTAATTTTGTTATTTCTATAATATTAATGCCAATATTGTCAATGTGTTAACGTTGCAGGTAAAAAAGAAAAGAAACAAATTATCAAATTTAAACTCTAAGTTTTAAATTAAATATTCATCAAACCTAAACTTATATATAGTGCTATTTATAAATTGATTTTTTTACATGTAATATTAATATAGTTATACTTTTGCTAATACTGTGAGATTAAGAGATTAAAATTAGTTCAACCTCAATATTTTTTTATTAGATAAATTAATGATGATAAGAATTAAGAAAATTTTAGTTAATTTTTTAAAATCAAAAGAGTAAAATAAAATTAATCAAATTTAAAAGACAAAAATAAAACTGAATCAAAACCAAGTCATCTTTTGATATACTTTCTTAACTAATACTTTTTAGCAAGACCCTAATAGCAATATCTTTGTTGATGGCACAAGATCTTTCAAAGACCCAAAAATGAAAAAGTTAAGTCTAAGAAAATATCTCTATCTTTATATATCTTCGATGCAAATATTTTTTGTTCACAAACTTAAATGAAGTTGACAACCAACTTCATTTAAGAATTTTCTGACCCCATTCCGTTGTATAATAAATTTTACTTAAAGGCATATATATGGCCCAAATATGTTGATATGCAGGTAATATATTATTGTCTCTATTAATTAATGCTAGATCAGGTTTTAGTAGTAGCCTCTTTCTTTTTATAGCACTTGATAAAGCTTTATTTTATTTTTTTTCTTATTTTTATAAATTTTAAATTATTAAATATTTTATCAACCAAACAAAACTATAAACAAAATATTGACAATATATAATTTCTCAATGAGAATTAAATGCACGAAACTAATTAATCAAAGAAAAATCTACAAACTAGCTAGCTATGTCCTTCACATAGATATAGCTTTGGTTCTAACTTGCATGGAAAAGACATCAATGAAGCCATGCAGTATACTGCTGCATATTCTCACAAATCACAATAAAGGGAAACTTACCCATTTTCTCAATGACCTCAAGGCTTCACTGATGATGTTTTTTTTTTTCACTACATGTTCATGTACAAATGGATCAAATTAGTAATGTCTGATGATATCAGAAACTTTCTTCATAACAACATATCAGCAATTTTCTGGTTCCAACACAGTCTCTTACTCTCACGAAGAACCTGCATATAGTAATATTGAGAGTTGAGTTGAGAATAATGCTGTATGAATTATAATTAATTAAAAAAAGAATTAAGATTTGACTGCAAAAGTATATTACTTCATTTACTTGTAGATAAGATTGCTTCAGTAAGCTTTCTTCGCAGTTCAGAGTAGTCAGTCTCAGTCTCAGCCTCAGCCATGTGAGAATCCTTCAAGGAATAGTTAAGGTTAAAAAATGTACATTATCAAGTTTTTTATCTAATCATGAAGCTTAATCATAACTATAAGTACTTAATTAATTAACTTTTGCTTGAAATTAATGGTACCTCGAATAGGATTGTGTGGATGAACCTCTCATCCGATTTGGTGAAATTACAGCTCACCACATTAAGCCCTTGTTGAAGCACCAAACTCAGAATTTGTGACTGTGTAAACACATACTTCTTGAAGCTATAACTGCACATAATCTCAGCTCCACCCTTCAAAGGATGAACAATAACGGAGATTGAACTCAAATTACACAATTTCTTTAACTCATCCCTCTTTGCCTCCACCTGCTTCACCTTATTCTGTAGGTGTTTGATGTAATTTACTGCCTCATACATGTGATCAGATATTGATCGCTTTCCCTAATTAGTAATAACATATTAACAAGGAATCAACTAATTAATTATAGTCATAAATTCATTATAATGCATTATATTATTATCATATTTATTTCTATTTGAGGAACTTGAAGTTGATTCCAATTAAACAACATCTAGATCCTTTACCAAACCCTTAATTTCATGTTCAAGTGAAGGGGAATTTTAGACGAGAAATTAAAGCTCCAATAATAGAGATGGTCAATTAATTATAATTAGCTAGCTAGATGAAAAATAATTTTAGCAAAAATAAAGAAATTAAGGATATATATATATATATATACACACATACATATATACATACATACATATATATATATGTACTTGTGTGCTTAATTATTACCTTAATATATTCTAGAGGCAGAAGAGATCTGAGGGAAGCACAAAGGGTGGCCATTTCTTGTCTTCTTTGTTTTTCTGTCTCCCTATGCATCCACCTCTTGTTTTGAAATTGCTTTTGCTGAGCATGCTGCTTGCCCTTTCCTGTCACTTTTTCACTCTTATAATTAGCAAGATAGCTTTGAATTTCATGATCCTTCACAGGATCATGGAGGATCTGATCTTCTGGGATTGTTTGGATTGGGTGGGAAGAAGAAGGATTCAGAAAAGAATTAATCTGAGAGAACAAATCATCACTATGCAAAGGGTTCATCATCTTGATCTGCAATATCTTTGGGGTATGAAAGATACAAGAAGCAAATCTTCAAATAATATTATTCTAGTTGTTATAGAAGCTAGGGTTTGAGGTTGAGAATGAGAGCAGTCCTTGGCTTGATGATGATAAGATGGGATACTCAAATCCCTTCTCATATAAGAAAATTGAGAATTCATCTCTCACCTGCCAATAGTATAACAAATGATTTCATTTGTTTCTTTCTTCTTTTTCTTTTCTGTTTATATTCATAAACTAGTGCTCTGGTGGGGTATGCTTTTCTCCATCATCAAATTTAATAATAATATTTTTTTTATATATAATCTTCTGTGTACGGTTATGTTCAACATTATGGAAAATACAAAATATGAATGGTTTTCTCTGTAACGATTAATTTTATAATTCCTTTCTTTTTCTCCTGATCAAATATATAGGTGTTAGCTAGCGTTCTATAAGAATCTTATGCTGAAAATTCAAGCCAGCAATTCACTACTAAATTGAGGAATTGACTTTATTACTATTATTTTATTTATATTAATTGGACATGTGGATTTTATATTTCACACGTTGTCTTCCACTGTTGCCATTTCGGCACAGTATTTATATAGTCTTGGTCAACTAGCATATGGTTGTAATATATTAATTTTTAAAGCTTCTCTAGAAAAAGAATGAGGACAAAGTAGAGAGAAAAATTATGTAAAGGAGAGATCATTTTCCCATTACATTTGGACTTTTGTAATATTTGTCTCCCATTTTGAACGACGTTAATCTTTTCTACAGCGGTGACCAGTAAATTCTTTTGTCCCTCATTATTAGTTGACAATCATTGAGTTTTGGGTGAGTTTGATTTAAAACATATTTTCAATTTTCAATTGTTTTTCATTTTCAAAATTTAATTTTATATCCAAGTTTTTAAGGTTTAATATTCATCTTTACTTATTAAATTGACCGAATGATCATAATTTTTCTATTTTTATTTATTTTGACCATCAATAAATAGTTTTATTAATAAATATTTATTTCTATTATTTAAAATTAAATAAATTCCACCTATATATCTCTAAGTTGAAAACGTCGAAAACTTCTTGAAGACTTTTCCTATAATTAATTTCAACATACTTTAAAAAGTTTAGGGTAGCTTAGTTCATAGGAGTGTGTATTATATATATATATATATATATATATATATATATATAAATATATATATCAAACATACAGTTTAACTCATTTTCGTTTCAATAAGAACAAAAATAGGAAATGAGGAAACCAAAAATATTTACTCATTTAGATAGTGATTATCCTATCATTTAGACCATATTCACAAATAAAATAAGTACAAATTAATAATAAAATATGTAATTTTAAAATTGTAAAGTCTCCTAATCGTAATCTTATTTAGCAACCTTATTTTTATAATTATTTTAAATGGTTTTATTGTGAAAGGAATGTATAACTTTTATATAAAGAAAAAAAAAGTTAAAATTTTCATCTATACTATATATCACTTTCAACAATATTGCAATTTGATGGAATTTGTATTAAACAGAATAACTAGGGATATTTCCTCTGCGTACACTGTTACATTAAAATTTTATTCAAAATTTTAATTTATTTATGAACCAAAAAATTAATTTATTTTTACATAATTTAATTCATAAAGTGAAAATGAATTAATCTCACTTTTATCTTACTTCTTTGGTACACCAAATCCCCCAAATGATATACACACATAATACTGTACTTTCTTTTATTAAATAGAAACACTTATATACAAGTGCCTTTTTAAGGATAAAAAAGAGAAGAATCTGGTGAATTTGTACTAAATTAAATTTCATCCTTTCTCTCAAACAAAAAATAATAACTACTTTCACTTTATTTACTTACAATTGTTATCATTATCATCATCATCATCATCATCATCAAAAAAGAAAATTAAATTTAATAAAATGATTAGTCTTTTGTGACGAATCAAAATTTAAATTTTTTTTAAAAAAAATAATTACATTTAATATTAACAGTATATTAAATAAGATTATTTTTAATAAAAAAGTAGTTATGAAAAAAAAAATTCTCCTCTTGAATATAATCATGAGGTTGGATCATAACACATTATCTCTTCCATTTCTCAATATAAAATATTAGGGCACATTGTGTGTCATCTATATCCTCGATTTGAACTCAACCAATCCAACATTGCATTGTGTGTGGTTTCTAATTATCTTCTACTTTTTAGTGTTTACTGTTTCATAATATTTCAAGTTTTGGAACGAATTAACTATATGTATCATATTATCTAGAATTCCAACACACATAATGTCAACCTCATAATTTTAAAATGTAAAAGACTGCATAATCTGAAATTGTTATTGATTCAAAAATACTGAGATTTGATAAATCGTCCTTTTTGCTTTATGGTTTCATTTTCTTGGTTCAACAAAAACTGCACTCAATTATTAATTAATGTTGACTCATATGTAAACCTTAATCAATGGTCAGTTTTAGTGAAAAAGATTAATTGAAGTTTGAATCTCTCATAGAAAAAGTATATGTAAGAATATTTATGAAAAATTAAAAAAAATAATGTGTAAAACCTAACTACCAAAAATTACTAGAAACAATATTTTTAAGTAAACACAAAAATTTTGAACTGTAATTTATAACAAGACAGAAGAATAGTTTCTTCCGCTACATTTAAATCATTTTAAACATTTTTCAAGAAACACAATAATTGAAAAGTAACACTTGGAAGTCCAAGATTAAGATTATTCCTGCTGTCAGTTTTGAATTATCTCCTTGGAGTTGGACGAAATCTTCGTTCTATATGTATGAAAGTGGCGTCTTTTTTAGTTTGGGAATATTTTCCAAGTCATATATATGTATATATATATATATATATATATGAACCAGATTAACAAATTATTAAGAATAAAAAATAACTATAATTTTAATATAATAAAATCCTCCTAAATCATGTGTGTCACGCTCATTGATTTATTAATTTATTTGTTTATCTAAACACAGAGTGACGGAGGAAAATGACATCAATTAGTAATTTAATATAAATATACTCGAAAAGTAAGATACTGCTACTTTATGCAATATTCTCTGTCAATAATGAAAAATAAACCACTCAGCCGCCACAGTAATATGTAATTACAATCACCCAACACCCTTCTATAAACCTTCATCTCATCATTCACAAGATTCACTAGCTGGCATGAACCAAAATGCAAATTTATTAAATCATAATGTCCAACCAGAAAAGAAAACAATTAATAATGCCACCTTAATTTGTGAGTTTGTGAGTCTTGTGACTAATAAGGATCAAAGATAATCCTCATCAGTCATCATAAAATGTTGTATAAAGTCTGATCATCGTCATCTATAATAATTCTGTACACGCTTCATAGACGAATAACGAATAAAATTTTTTTTTTCAATAATTGATTGTGTATTTATAAGATTCATGAACCACATATATAGTTAAGGCATGCTTAAGGGCCAAAAAATACATTTTTTTCATATATTTTTTTCGTATAATAAAAGACTGTAAAACGTAAAACTTACCACCATTTCCTTTTTCATGCAGAAAAAGGATTGGGTTTTATTACCTGTAGTCCTGTACACTTGGAAATTATATGATCATATGACTCTGACTAGTTCCATCAGTTTAATTACTAATTAAATTATGGCTAATCATATGAATTTCACTTTTTAACTCTATGATATCAAGCAGTAAACTGTAATCTGCTTTGTTCAGTCACTTGTCAACTTGATAACATTTATCTACCTATATATATATATATATATATATATCTGGTCTTATAGTTGCATTTTCACTCAAAACTTGAGGTACAAAAATTCTTAATTATCATCACACGAGCATCAACTGAACTTCTCACATTTCTTTTGATAGTCAAACCATAGTAGAAGTGTTGAACCACCGTGCTTCAGGGTATAGATGTAGTTAAATAACTTTTAGGTACTTAATCCAACAATTAGTATTAGAGTCAAGGTTAGGATTCATTCTCAAAAGAGCGATTGTTGATGGAGAGATTGTTAGTCAAAGTGTTATAATTGTACATATCATAGTGCATGGTATTAGAGCCAACTGTGATACTTGGGTGAAATATAGTCATAAGTACTATATATATTGTCTTAGCAATAAGCATTTGATATAACATCTTTTATAATTGTGCCGAAAGTAAAACTTGCTTTGTTTTTAGTGATTAGGCAAGCATGCATGATAATAGCTACTAACTATAAGCAAATTGATAATTAAGTGATCAGGAGTTCCTAACTTTAACCAGTAAACATAAATGAGAATATATAATTGTCAAACAAAGTACTACCACCATCTAATGCACATTATATTACATAGACACACACACACACACACACACATATATAGATTATACAATATACACAACATTCTATTGTAAATTTAATTAGCACACAACTTCAGAAGTTAATTAACATCATACTAGCTAGCTAGCTACCTAATCAAAGGCAAACTGAAAATTAAACCACAAAAATATATGTACTTCATAGAATCAGACTGTGGTCACAAAGTGAATGAGGCACTCTCAAATGGCCAATTGATCACTCAGAGTTGTACCTTGACCACAAGATCACATCATTCAGTTTGTGTTCCAACCCAGCTAGATCAAAGCATGCCAAGTTATCCACCTGTATGTTCAACAATTCAATATATATGTTCATAAAAATCATATTTGCACTTGCATCTATTAATTATAAAAATGTTCAAATTAAAGTTTCTATATATATATACATATATATAAACCCTAGACAGATAAATAATAGCTAATGATTAATTAGTACCTCAGTCTTAATAGAGTGATATAGCCTCCCATTCACTTGGGTGGACACACAGCTCACAACATTATATCCTTCTTGGATCAAGATTTCCAGAAAAATTGAAAGGGGAGGAGAACTGCTTTCCTCCAAGCCACTGTCAATCGAAATTTCCACACCGCCCGGAAAAGGCGAGATATTCACACATTTCACCATATTTGAATGGATTGAACATTCCATTCCAGCATCAACCAAACTTGAATTACCCTTATTTTTTAGCTTGTCTCTCTTAATTTGGAGTTCATGAGTTTTCTCCTCCAAATCTTTGATATAACTTGCAGCCTCCCCTAAGTGATCACTCACTGAACGCTTTCCCTGTAATTAACCACATCAAGGAAAACCCTAGCTAGCTAATTAAACCCATAGTTCATATTCATTATGCAAATTTGTACCAAGCCACTATTACGAATGTAAAAGTAGTTAAAATCACCATTTAACAATTAAACACTAAGGTGAAAGGTTTAACATGCAATTAACAAAGATCATTGTGATTTATATCTAGACCTTTTCTCTTTTTTATTGTTGGAACATAATTTTAGTTGAATGATGATCTTGTAAGAAGGGAAGAGAAAAATTATTTACATTTAAAAATTCACCTGCGTTCTCTTTCACTTCATACTCCTGAATACAAACATATAACTTATACCCTAATTGAATTTTACACATGAAGAAAGAAAATGAGATTTATGCAGGAAATTCAAAAGACCTTGATGAGTTCAGAAGGGAGTAAAGATCGGAGTGATTCACATAGATTTGTCATTTGCAACCTTCTTTGCCTTTCATTTTCTCTACGAATGATCTTCTTCTTCTCACTATCACTAACACTTACTTCATCAATATTATTGTTTGAAGCAGGAAATATATTATGATGCTTCTGCTTCTGCTTCTGCTTCCCTCTGTCCATTTTGGAAGTGACAGAATGATTATGACTGATCCCCTGAGCAAGTGAATCTTGGAACAGAATCGGATCTTGTTGATCTTCAATATCTTGTGAGAGATCATCAGTGGGTATATGTAAATTAGAATCGTTATTTAGGTGGAAAGGAAACATTGAACAAAGACTAGGAAATGGAATGGAAACCTCAATCTTCAAGCTCTTAATTGCTCAGTCCCTTCCGATCCTTTCTATAGTAGTTTCTCATTTCCCTTTCCCATTCAGTGGTTCTGCCTGTCTGTCCTACAAAATAATATTTAATAACGAAAACTGCAATTATACACTGTACACTAATCTTTGCCTTTATTTTTTGTTTTTTGTTTTTGGCAAATCTATAAAAGTCGCAAATCTTCTTTGATTATTAGTTTCATTGCAATAACATATTTATACTTTGATTATTAGAATAACTATCATACTTTTCCTTCACTATTACGTAATTAATCAATATCTACTTTTAATTTCAAATTAACTAACTAGCAATATGGATATCTAATTCAATTCATTGGGAAGAGGGAGGAGTGGAGGACACTATATTTTAAACTAACTAAATGTGTATGATTTTTTGTCAATCACCAGTTTTCAAAAGCTTGTTAAGCTCTAACTAATGTAATGTAAACTTATTGAGATTAATATTTTCATTCTCAACACTTAAACTAAAAGTCTTGTTTTAAAAAAATGAAATATTTACACTTGAACTAATTAATTATTCATTGGTTAGTATATTTTTTTATAATAGGGGAACTCATTGAGAGAGGATAATAAAGATGAATAAGTGTAATATTCTGAAATTAACATATTATATATATTTGTTAAAAATGCGAAAGTTCCAAACTCTATGATGGGAGAGGACCAAATAAAGATGGTCTGGGCCACAGTGATCTCTTTCTTGAGAAAAGGGAAAAAGGTGAGAAACTCAGGATGTGTTTGCTTAGGAGCAAAAGGGCTGCAAAGAGAGGTTTTGTTACAATATGTGCATTCACATTTGGGTGGACCGCACGTGGACCCCATTTGTCGGCAGGGTCATGTAGCCACAAAAGCCACATATTGGGTAAAAAATTATTAAATTAAGGTTTGATAAAATATTTAATAATTTAAATTTTATAAAAATAATAATTTTTAATATTCAAAAGTTTTATCAACTAATAATTATAAAAGGGATATTAATGTTTGTTAATACAGCAAAAGTGTAATCATAGGCGGTGATAGGCCATAGAAAATAGTTGACACTACTTTCCGACATTAGTTATGACTCAATTGTTTCCAACATATGCATCTCACAATTTTGAAAAGACTCCTACAATTTAAATGGCCATATGGTGGTTAGCACAGCACTAGCTACTTCTTACCAATATTTTTTTTTTTAAAAAAAAGAAATTACCGAAGATAAATTGTATTCATTGCACATGAAAAAATAAGCAAAGTTCCCGCTAGTAACAATTATTAATGGACTAAGAATCGTCCAAGCACACAAAAACAATAACATCAAAATCGTGTACAATAGTTACTTTGAAAATCGTAAGTGGATGTGATAATTCCTCGATCTTTGAGGATAAGATCAACACCGCTGGGTCTGTAAATAATTCAACGTTCAAAAGTCGCGTAATTAATTGGATCGATGCAGTAATTTACAAAGGATGTTGAAAATGTAGGAAGAAACAAATTTCGCATTGTCGAATATTGCTAGGTTAAATTGTCATTTTGCACATAAAATATCATTTATATTTCAGTCTATATTTAAAAGGTTAAATTGTCATTTTACACATAAAATATTATTTATATTTCAGTCTCTATTTAAAATCTAATAATATAGATCAATGCTTCATTATACAAATTTGAATTAGAACTAATATAGAATTAAAACTAACATATTTAAGTCTATATTTAAAATTATTATTTATTAAAAAATATATTTTAAAAATTATTATTTATTTTAGTTAAAAATAATAAAGTTATTTTATTTTAAATTAAAAAATAATTTTTTATATTGATCAAATACATACTTAATTATGTCAATAATAAATATAATAATATTTTAATTGAAATAAGTGAAATTATAAATTTTGCTTATTTTTTAGAGGAAGAAAGTATAATTTTTGAAATTAGAAAGTAACACCGTATAATTTCAAAAAAAAGTTGTTATATAATATAGAGAAAAAATATTTTTATTATTTTTAAAATATTTATAATTCAAACAATAAATATTGAAAGATGATAAACTATAGTTTATTCTAAATATCTAGAAAATTCGAAACTTTTACGTGTATTGTACGGAAAGAATTCAAAATTATTTACTAGATTAAATACACGAATGATATTTTTTAAAATATTTTTATATAATATATATAAAATATTATTTTTAGTTAAAAAAATCAACAATTATTTATTAAATTGTATTTTAAATATATATTTTTATTTTTGTTACAATATTTATAATTCAATAATTTTGATGAACTGTAGCATATACAATCCATGGAAGCCTCTTTCTAGCATGTACGATCCATAGTCATTTGTGCATCATGTTAATAAGCTTGAAGTAGCTGTGCGTTTTGGTTTCTTGATGAGATGATGTGGCATCACAGCCTGCATTCAATTGTTGGACCGTCACAGAAAAGAGAAATTTAGAATTTGGTTGTTTTAAAAATTATTTTTAATTTTTAAAATTAAAAAAATAAAAAAATTTATTTGAAAATTTTTTTTTAATAAAAAAAATAGAATATGTGTTTTAGGAATAGAAAATATAGAATAATTAAAAGATGTTCTGAATTTTAATTTTTAAAATTAAAAAATATAAAAAATAAGTGTTTTTATTAATAGTATATATATAAATATATGAAAATTTTTGTAAAATGTGTAGAAAGTAAAAATATTTCTATGAACAAGATACTTGAAAGAAATAGAGAAATATAAGGGAAGATAGTGTTTTTTTACTCAATCTATGAGTCTTATTTATATCACCACGTAATGTCTCTATTTATAGGTTAAGACACTTTAATGAGTTACAATGTATGAGAACTTTAAGAGTGTGTATCTATATTAATTTACATGAGGAAAATCAAGTGATTGTGAATACATTTATGTTCATGGAAAAATCCAAAGGTTGAGAGATATATTATGGACATTCACAAATATAATATTTTATGACACTTCCCCTTGAATGTTCACAATAAATATTCTTGTTGATACTTATTATTAGCTGCCTTGTTAAAAACCTTGTCAAGAAAATCCAGCGGGACAAAACCATGGCAAAGGAAAAAAGAGTAAAGCTTGTATCTCCCCCTCGTTGTAGCATTACTAAAAGTCCTTTAATTAGCACATTCCAATTTGGTGAACCAGCTTCTCAAATGTTGCACTTGGTAATGCCTTAGTGAATAAATCTACTAGGTTATCACTTGCACGAATTTGTTAAACATCAATCTCACCATCTTTTTTAAGATCATGAGGGAAGAATTTTGGTGAGATATGCTTAATCTTGTTTACTTTGATTATCCTCTTTTTAAGAGTTTTACTACTTCTGAAAGACATTTAGGAGTTATGATTATGTTCAAATCATCAACATACACTACAATGATGACAAATTTAGATCCTGATTTTTTTTATAAAAACACATGGACTAATATGGTCATTTTTGTATCCCTTTTGTAGTAGATACTCACTAAGGTGATTGTACCTCATAAATCAAGATTTTTAATCCATATAAAGATCTTTGCAATTTAATTGAGTATATTTCTCGGTCACTCAAATTATATGTTTTAGGTATCTTAAATCCTTCAGGGATTTTTATGTATATATCACTATCAAGTGATCCATGTAAGTAGGTTGTAACAATATCCACTAGGAGAATATCAAGCCTTTTATAAAACAACCAAACTAATCAAATATATAAAAGTGATGGCATCCACCACAAAAGAGTAAGTCTTCTCATAATCAATTCCAAGTCTTTGTGAAAAATCTTGAGTCACAAGTCATGCTTTGTATCTCACAATTTCATTTTTCTCATTTCGTTTTTGCACAAAGAACCATTTGAACCCAACTGGTTTTACATCATTAGGTTTTCGGACTATAGGTCCAAAAACTTCACTCTTCATAAGCAAAATTAACTTAACTTGGATCACATCTTTCTAATTTGGCCAATCTTTTCTATGTCGACATTCTTTGACAAATTTTGGTTCATCATCCTCATTTTCATTTATAATTTCTAGCACTATATTATATACAAAAAATTTGTCAACAATAGTTTCATATTAGTTCCATATTTTTCCAGTATCGACATAACTTAATGAGATCTCATTGTTTTCTTCACTTTTAGGTACCTAAATCTCTTTTGGAGATTTTTTATTAGTTATGTCTATCTTATCATTTGAAATATCTATTTCCTCAGTCTAACAATTTTTTTTGTTTGCTCCTTTTCTTTTTCAAGGATTTTTATCTTTAGAACCGATTGGTCTACCACGCTTCTGGCATGCTTTATACTCATTTGCTATGGTATTTGGTTGTCCTTCAAGGACATCAAGACGAACTGGAGTATTTTAAGTTGGAATATGTGACTTTGTCACTTTCTTTAGGTCATTGAATGTATTTGGCAATTGATTTGCAATATTTTGCAAATGAATTATTCTTTGAACTTTGAGTTCACATTGCTTCATACGAGGATTAAACTGATGTAATGATTGTGCATTTCTTTTCTTTTGTTTCTCTAACTATTTCTTTTCTCCCTCTAATGCTGGGAAATCATTTTCATCAAAATGAAAAATGGCAAATCATGCTCTAAATATGTCTCCCGTCTGGGGTTAGAAATATTTAATGATTGAAGGAGATTTATACCTAAACATGTATTTTCAACCTTCATTGAGGACCCATTTTGGTGCAATAAGGTGGAGCAATTGGAACATAAATCTTGCACTCAAAAATTCTCAAATGAGAAATATTTAGTTCCTGACCTAATGCCAATTACGTGGGGGAGAACTTATGATACGCTGCTAGCCTAATGGGCACAAGTGTTGTAGCATGTAAAATGACATGTCCCTATACATTAATGAGGAGTTTTGTTCTCATAAATAATGGTCTCGCAATTAATTGAATGTGTTTAATGAATGATTCTGTAATACCATTTTGTGTGTGTACATGAGCAACGAGATGTTCCACACTTATTCCAATTGACATATAATAGTCTTTAAAATATTGGGATGTGAATTCACTAGTATTATCAAGATGAATTATCTTGATGGGATAATATGGAAATTAAGCTCGCAATCTTATAATTTGAACAAGTAATCTTGCAAATGCCATATCACACGTTAATAATAGGTAAACATATGACTATCTAGTAGAAGCATCTACCAATATCATAAAATATCGAAATGGTCTACAAGGTGGAGCTACAGGTCCACATATGTCTTCATGAATGCGTTCAAGAAAAGCAGGGGATTCAATCTCAACTTTTACTAGTAATGGCCTTACAATCAATTTCTCTTGAGACTACATAGCATAAGAAAACCCATTAGATAAAAGAATCTTTTGATTCTTTAATTGATGTCCATTTGAGTTTTCTATATTCTTCGCATTATTATTAAACCAAGATGGCCTAACTGATCATGCCAAGTTATAAACATATCCTTTAAATTAGTAAACTTTTGATTCACTACAACATATGTTTCTATTGTACTAATATGTGTGTAGTACAACTCGGATGATAATACAAGAAATCTCTCTAATATATGTTTTTCTCTTGAGATAACCACAATAATATAGAGATACTCCTTATCACTTTCATTTATTGTCTCAATATTAAAACTATTAAGGTGTATATCTTTGAAGCTTAGAAGATTCCTTCTTGATTTAGTTGATAACAAAGCTTCCTTTAGAACAAATTTTGTTCCATTAGTTAATAAAAAGTGGCTCTTCTGGAGCCTTTTATCATATTAATCGTGCTTGATATTGTATTCACTTTTGCCTTAATTTTAGTAAAAGATGAGAAATATTTATCACTTCTAAGTATGGTATGAGTTGTTGCACAATCAGCTAAACAAATGTCTTCATTAATATTTTTATAATAACATAAAGAATGAGTAATGCCCATACTTCTTGACATCATAAAACAAAAATAAATATAATAAGTTTTAAGTATTAACGTTATCTTCTACTGAGTCAAAAAAGTCTACAACATCATCATTATCGTGATTGAGAAAATTTGCCTCTATAGCATTTTTCTTTTCCTTCAGGGAAGCTTGGTAAAGTTCAACAAGATGTTTAGCCGTACGACAGGTACATGACCAATGCTCTTTCATGCCAGATTTATAGCATGAGTTTTCAAATTTCTTGTCATCCTTATTTTGTGGTGTCTTCCCCTTTTCTTGTGTTTTTTCATTATCATGATCACTATGTTGCTTAAAGTTATATCGTCCTCAGCCACATACATGACTACGGCCACGCCTATGGCTGTGACCATTATATGTTACCACGTTCACTTTAGGGAATGGAATGGAACCAGTCGTGGCAAGATTCATGGTTTTTCATCAAAAGCTCATTATTTTCCTTAGCCAAAAGTAAAAATGATATCAAGTCAAAATATTTTTTTAAATACTCACTCTCGATATTGTTATTGCAAGAGCATGCTCTAAGCATGAAAAGTAAAGAATGTTTCTCTAACATATCATCATCAGTAATATTTTCTCCTCATATCTTCACTTGAGAGCTAACTTTAAACATTGCAAAGTTATATTTACTAACTGATTTAAAATCTTGCAATCATAAGTGCATCCATTTAGATCGAGCCTTTGGGAGAATAACTATATTTAAATGGTCATATCTCTCTTTCAAATTTTGCGATATAACAAAAAGATTTTTCACAATGAGGTATTCATTTTTCAATCCATCATCCAAATGATGGCGTATGAAAGTCATAGCCTTAGCACAGGCTTGGCTTGATGCTTCATTTCCTTCTTTTATTGTCTCTTCAAGACCTATAGCATTCAAATGCATTTCAGCATCAAGTGTCCATGAAAAATAATTTTTTTCAGATATGTAAGGGCCAAAAATTTAAGTTTTGCGAGATTTGCCAAGATAAGTACTCTAAGAAAACAATAAATTCGTTAGGGAATATGATTCCCATATGCAAAATATAATAACTATTTTATCATGATTGATTTAATAAATAAAATTTTAATAATAATTTGAACATATATTAAACACCATATATATTGTAACTATATAAACATAGATGAAACTTGCAAGTATGAGTTATACATATCTAGTATATAATCATGCTTTCAAAACTACCACATAAATTGAAAATAGTTATAAAATGTGTATGTTATAAAAATTATGTACTTTTATACATGAACAACATATATTTATCAATATATATATATATTCTTGAATTAAGATATAAACATATGCAAAATTAAATTTATTAAAAACATGGTGTTTATCATTTAATTTGAATATGAAAAAAAAGATCATATATTATGCATATCGTAGATCATGAGCATGTAACGATGAGTAGATGAAGTGATTTCATATACTTTGGACAATACCTCCAAAATTAGTAGAGACTCATTCTAATAATGTATTGTAAAATGAATAGAAAATAAAAATATTTCTATAAACAAGACTAGAAAGAGATAGAGAAATGTGAGAGAAGAGAGTATTTCTTTACTTAATAAGTCTTATCTATATCACCATATAATGTCTGTATTTATAAGTTAAGAGACTTTAAAGGGTTACAGTGTATGAGAACTCAAGGGTGTGTATTTACATTAATGTACATGAAAAAAATCAAGAGATTATTAATATATTTATGTTCATAGAAAAAGCCAAATATTGAGGGATATATTATCAACATTCACACATATAATATTTTATAACAAAAACATTAATACTGTTATGAATTATAAAATCTAATTTTATAAGATAATTTTAAAAACTAAAAGAACAGAATAACTTTCAAACAAGCCCTTAAAAGTTGGATGTGGATTCTTCCTGCTTCAAATTAAGGATGATTATTGGTTTATGATTTTTTCTCGAGTTAAATTCTTGTTGGCAATGGTGCTTTGGCTGACAGTAGAATTGTTTCCATTTTTTTTTTTTTAAATATCTTCCCCTTGTTTTAACAATTCTCCATGCTATTAGAAGGGAGATCGATGACAATTGAAAATCCTGTTACCAAGATTTTGACTTCGTAAATTTTGTTGTAAACATAGTGTTTAAAAATAATCATTTCTAATAATATATATATATATATATATAATTTGTTGAACTTTTCCCTTTATAACGTATTGGGAATGAAATAATTTTAGTCAATTAAATATTATTTGGATATTTAATTAAAATTTAAAAAATTTTAATTATAGAATAGTATTGTAAAATATAAAATCATAAAAAAAAAATCACTTTTCAGTAAAGTATAAAGTTCTCTAACACAAGTCAAGCCCAAACTCCGGACAAAGTGACCTTAAACTTCAATCCTATCTTTAACTTTGTATGAGGTTCTATTTTGTTCTTTTTTTTTTTTTAATTTTGTTCTTTATTTCTACTACTTAATGAAATTTCTTTCTCTGACCAAAATGATATATATATAAAGATTCTAAGGGAAGACATCCTGGGTAGAATGGTTCCTAGGATGATTAGGGTGTAATCTTGTTTTTTTTTTTTTGTGTTTTTTATTCTTTGGCCTGCCCATTTTATTTTTAACCAAAAAAAAAAACTCTTGCAAGTATAGTTTAAAATAATAGAAGAATTTAAATGAAACTAAAACAATCATTAAATTAATTTTATATAGCTTCAAAAAATTTTCAAATTTAATTTTTCAATTTTGAATGAAGAATTTTAAAAAAATTTCAAAGTATTTTAATTTCATCTAACTTTCAATTATGTTTTAACTAAAGTAATTTTATTTAAGTTTTAAATATGATTGATAACATTTGGAAAGAGAAATAAATTACATCAAATAATAAAGATATATAAAAAAATAAAATTGAAATTAAAAAAAAAGATAAGGGACAAAAGTTGGTTTTAAGCTATAATATAATATATAGTTTTGGATTTTTTTATCATAAATTTTTAAATTATGTATTAATATACATAAATTAAATAAAATATAATTTTGATATATAAAAAGTTTTAAAATATATATGTAAGAAGAAGAATAAGTTAAATATATTTTCATTGTTTTTTTAATTATTTTAAAATAGAATAAAATTATTTTTAGTTCTCAATAAAAATTTAAATAAAAAATACATGTTAAATTACTAGTTTATATATATTATTTAATTATATAAATTTATATTGTTTAATAAATAAGATAAAATAAAATTATAACTATAACTATAACTATAAAAATCTCTTCTGTGACACGAATGAACGCTGGAGCTAGCGCTTGATCACTTTAGCGCCATACAATTTATTAGAGTTTTCTCTTTAACTTTTAAAATAAAATATAAAATAATAATTATTATAATTTTAAAATAATAAAATTTATTTAATTCACACATTTCTTATATTTTTTTATTTTTATTTTCTCTCTTACATATTTACATCATATATTTTATAGTTATATTATAAAATATATATTTTATAAAATTACTTATTAAAAAATTTAAAATTATTATAATATAGATAAATTTATGATTTTAAATGCTAAAATTTGATAAAGCAACGTAGGATATGTGACATGCAAAAAGTCGCTTTTGGATCCCCTGCTGGGCGGTCCCTGCTGGGCTTTTTAGCGGCGGTTTTATCCGTCGCTAAAGTGTGTTTTAATATTATTGCAACGAATATTATTACTGCTATAACTCTTGTTTAAATAATTAATTTAACAAAGTTATAGTGACAATAATATTTGTTGCAAAAAAATTTGCAACGGAAAAAATCGCTGCTAAAACGCCCAGCAGGAAATCCGGACGCCAAAAAGTGGCTTCATTGTTGTAGCTCGTACCACCCAAACTTGAATATGGAACTACCCCCGAGGTTTTATCATGAAATCAATATTTTGGGTTTCTATAATGTAAAGATATTAACTTGATGGTGACTTATAAATAATTAACGTTTTGAAGCGCGAAACTTTACCTCAACTCTATTATACATGAAAATCAAGTATTTTCATGAAAAATTTTTTGTTAAAGAGAACTTTATTTATTTTATAAGCCTTTAACTAATTTGAATCAAATTAATTAGAATTTTCTGAATTTTTTATATCCTATATATGTTGAACTTGTCTCTATAAAACTTTTTCTTTTTGTATAAAGGTAACTCTGTAACTTTGAATGAATACGCGTGAAATGCATGCTAATTGAAAAGATTATCTCGTTTTTTGGATTGGACTAATTAATTATCTACTAATCTCTATTAGAATAATTTGTTGAGCACAATGATCAAATTTTCTTTAAAACCTACACTATAATAAGTACATTATTTTGTCTGTATAAATAATTTCAATTAACTTCTCTTTTCCTTTCAGCTCTATTTCTTTCTCTTCCTAAACAATTAGCATATGTGTACCGTAATAATATTTGTAAAATGAATACAAAGGATCAATATTTATTGATTAAAGACCCTAAGTTCACCTGAGAATCAAGGTATAGTTAGCTCTGAAGTCTGAAAAAAGTCTAAAATTAAAATAAACTCATTGTAATAGCAAAAAATAAAATTATGCTTGCTAATGCATGGATTATGAAATAGGAGAAAAGAAATTCCCGTATCTCATATGATATGATTTTTTAAAGAAAAAATAAAATATAAATACATGAAATAATGCAATTAGTATCCCTGATGGTAAGACAAATAAGGTAAAACAATCCAAGTCAAATACAATTCAACATTAATACATTAATAAAATTACATATTTTAAGTAAAGTTAATATTTAACCATTTATTTTTAATTTTTTAAAATATAAAATCAAAAAATTAATAGCAAGTATCTTAATTAAATCTTATATTTAAAGAAAACTCAGAAAAAACACGTATTAAAAGTTTAAAACTAGTTGCATGTGTATATATAAGATATGATATGTCCACGTTAAAATTAATTCACACTCAATAGTATTCGAATGTAAGAGTGCAAGTGCAAGTGGAACCACCAATGTGGCATGGAAAACATAGAAATGAAAAAGATTTTTTTGGCATAAAGACTTTTGGCAGTGCAGTGAAACAATATTCAAAACCGACACATATTTAAATTAAAAGACCAAAACAAACTGGCAAGAGTGTGATGGTTATTGTTCACCAAAGTATCTCTATCGAAGATATAGATGAGTTTTATCAATATTATTTTTCTGTCTAGTTCAAATCTACTAAGGTAATTTTCTTTCTTTTTTTATTTTGGGTAAAAACTCAAGATATCTTTAGTCACATTAATGGACTTAGGATTAATTTTTTGATAAAGCTTTTTCAATAAATACACTTATTAGAATTTGAACTTATATATCTTCCTCTTTACAAAAGTGAGATTACTTCATGTCAACCAACCTGTGTACTTTTGCATTGTTTACAAAAACAGTACTAATTAGGCATGAGTCTCCTGTCTTCTAGGTCTAGCTAGTAGCTAGCCTATGACTACACTTTCCTCATTCAAAGTGTTACTAACACTTAAGAAGCTTAATTACGGCAAATCCTTCCTGTTGAATTTGTATTTTTCACCACAAAATTATCACTTCACAAGGAAAAGATAGATGTCTATCTAGAAGTAAGTTACTCATGAGCTTTTCTCTTAACAAGGTTAATTCATTTTTAATTGTTTTTATGTGTACATGCTATTACTTAAATATTTGATTTTTTATATTTATTTTATTTTGAAAAACAGAAATTCTGAAACGTATTTTAATTGTTATATGTATTTTATTCTCAAACATTATTTTTTTTTGTTTTCAATTAAAAACATTAGTTCAAACAAATCTTTTTATTTTTAAAACTAGTTTTCCAATAGTCCCTTAAGTTTTGTCAAACTTCACTGCTTCAATTTGCACCACTACTCTTTGGTTTTGGGGGGGCTCCTGTCCAAAGATGAGCTCATTGATGAAGTACTCCATTATAATGCTGAATGTACCAACTTAACTTACAAAGAAGTCATATATATAAATATATATATATATATATATATTGAGCATGTTTAATTTAAATTGAGGAGACAGAAAAGGAAAGAAAGTTTAGATTAACATTTAAATTAAATGCAAGCTCCAAATTATTAAACCTTCTCTTCAGTTTTCTCTAGGCTTTATCTCTAAACTTTTTCAATCCTAACATATTCTAAACTAAATAAAACAACATTTCAGAGAGAAGAGTTACTTGAAGATGGAAGTGCTTCTGCTAGTTTTCTTTGCAATGTACAGACGTCCATGCCGAGCTGGTCATCAGAAACCTGTGAATCAATGTTAGATTAGATGAAAACAAATTAAGGTTGAAAACATAAATATTTTTCTTAACATCAAATTATTACCTGTGTACGGATGGTGTAGATCTGCCTTCCTTCTACTTTAACATAGACACAATTAACAATAGCAAGTCCATGTTTGAGCAGCACATCCAATAGTGTTGAAAGAGGCAACATTTGGGCTGTAATGCTATTGCTGAACACAACCTCAAACCCTCCCAAACATTCACTCATACTCACACTAACATTTGTTGGGTTTAAGGTTGCAATTTCAGGGTCACCAACATTATTCGAATTTGACAACATCCTTAACTTGTCCCTCTTTGCACCCAAATCCTCGATCCTATTCTGTAGGTGTTCGATATATTTGGCAGCCTCATTAAATTGATCTGATATTGATCGCTTTCCCTAACCAACATTAAATTGATGTGATATTGATATATATAAATATATATATATATATATATATATATAAGATGAAAAATAAAACAGGTAATATTTCTCTATATCAATTTTAATAAAATGGATTAGATCGATGTGACATGAAAAACAGAGTTTGTTTAGGAAAGAAATCTAATGCAGATAAAGTTCAAATTAGCACCGGTAACTATTTTTACTATTATTAATTACACTGGCCTACAGATTAATCATGAGATTCTATATATATGAAAACTGAGAAAAGAAAAAGAAAAAGAACTTGAGTTTTTTTCTTCGTTACCTTGAGGTACTCAAGAGGAAGTAGAGATCTGAGAGAAGCACAGAGAGTGGCCATTTCTTGTCTCCTTAGTCTTTCTGTGTACCTACGCATGATCTTCTTATGAACATCAACATCATTATTGTCATCGTCATCGTATTCTTCATGAAAAGCAAGTGGCTTCTGCTTCTCGCACTTTGGTTGTTTGTTCTTGTTAAGAATCTTTGCATCTATTTTAGCAGATGGAAGCATGATCTAGATCGTGTATATATATATATATGTGAGGATGATTTGTAGCCTTGTAGTTGTAGGTGGGTGGTGTAATTATTTTAACATGTAATTTAAAGAAAGAAAAACAAGTTTTTCAAATGAAATTCTTTCTGGTTCTTAATTTTGCAGTGAAGAACAAGGAAATTAAAGTAGATATGGCTGTTAGGGTTTGGCATCTCCCATGGGACATAAAAGTTAAGAGCTAAGATTCCCAAAATCCCCAAATACAAGATAAGTGAGAAGATCATCTGCTGTATAATTTATTAAGAGTCGTCTGTGGCTGATTTGTTCACAATTATTAATATTGTTTAATTCTTTTGATTAATATATTCTCACTAGTGCTAATATGTATGACTTTCTTTCCCAACATTAATAGACCCACTTGTTAGGCAGTTGAATATTTCTTCGACCTTTCCTAAATTTCAATTTATGTTTTGGGTGCTCTGTCCTATTAATTTTAATTTAAACCTAGTTTTAATTCTATAAAACAGATATATTTTTAGTATTTAATTTTAGTAGTGAAAAATTAAATAATTATTACTGTTGTTCATATCTTAACACAATTTCTTTTTTAATAAAATTCACATAATTTAATTTTAAATTATGATTAAGTTAGATTTTAAATTTTAAACTATTATTTATTTGTCAAAATATGAATAATAGTAATATTAATTTTACTAGTACTAAAAATATATTCTTAAAAAGTGTATACCATTAGTAAAGAAGCGAATCAATGGATCACTTCTTTGAAGATGAAGAATTTTTAACTGATATTTCGATTAAAATCTTCTTAAGTAATTCCCACTTTTATATTTTTAAATTTGGCCAAGCGCAGGGATTTGGGAAAGTTTCTCCAAACAAAAGAAATAATTATTTAAACCATCATTTTCCCTTAATTCTCTATCATTCCATTTTCTCTGAACTCCTTTTTATCTTCTCTCTTCCGCCCTCCTAAACATACCATTAGGTAATTAAAATATTTTGGAGAAAGTAATATATTACACTCCTGAACTAAAGCTAATATTGTATCATTGATACATGAACTTTAAAATATAATAAAATTACCCCTAAGTTTTTTAGTAAAAAATTGTTTAGTACTAGCTACTTAAAATTAGAGGGTGAGAAACCTTTTTTTTTTTTACTATGATAAATATATAACATATGGCTTATTAGCTCAATAGACTTACAATAATTCTTTTCTAGTTTAACAAATTTATTGGGATTTAACTATTCCATTCTAAATTTTAAGAGTTTTTTCTTGTAAGAAAAATCTTAGGGTTATTAACTTATCATATTTTAAAATTAATGTACTAATTTTATATAATTTTAAAATAAACCTTAGTTCAAAGAGAATAAAAATGTAATTCTCCTTTTTGAGTACCATTCCGCCAGCCCAAATCTCTCTTACATATGCATATATATATATATATATATATATATATATATATATATATATATATATATAAGTTTAATTTTAAGGACTTAAGCCCTATTGACAGCTCTTAATATATATAATTTATTACCGTTCACTTTTCATTACGGAGCATGCAACACAAGGTTTTGTTCAATAAAAACGTCAACATTCAAGAACCCAATAATATGTTGTTTTTTAATTATCGTTTCACATCACAGGAAATATTGAAAGGTACAAAACAAAGAGACACTGGAAATAGAAACACACAAACGTATCTTGAACCAGAAGTTGTCATTTAATTATTCCGAGTGACCTTTCGTCCAATATAATATAATTAACTATGTGAAACTACTATTTCAAAAAAAAAATTAAGCGTTGAAAACATGGGAGTAAATTAACTAAACAATGAATATAACTGAATAAAGCTAAGGTTGTCCAATTTTTTTTTTTTTTTCTAAAATCAATTACAAAGCAAATTTTTATAACTAAGAGCTATATAGTTGCGTGCTACAATTAGAAAGCATGCTCGTTCCGTAATGTAATTAATTTATCAACTTAGTTGGAGGAGCTTGTAGTGTGTGGTCATGGATGCATGCATCAAACTCTAATGTTAATGTAAAGAGAAGATCTCTATGGAATAATAGAGTTTATACATTAACACTTTTCTATAATATTGTGAATAAGAAATTTTTAAACAAATGGATACAAAGAACCAATATAGAAAGTTCTGAGTAAAGCTTTCAACTGAGAATATAGAAAAGTTAGTAAAAGAAATTAAGCACCCAAGGACATGTTCCTATGAAGATGCCTATTAATATGAATATAACCTCACAAATAAGCTTATTTAATTTAGGTTGGGGACATGTCCTTGTCCTTCTAAATTAATTATACATCTTTTCTAAACGTTTAATTAAATAATTAGAACTGTGCAAAAGGGCCCCATGGTTTTCTTTTCTATCCTCTAACTTTAAAAACATTATTTAATTGAGGAAATCTGCCCCATTCAAAGCAAGCCACATTAATAAAACTTTCGGCTTTTCATTATTTTATTACTTGATATAGGCATAGTTGAGCATTGATTCATTAAAAATTTAAATAATCAGGGATACCCCTTATTTTGGAATCCATAATTGTGTTAAATAATAATGGCTTAGAGATTACAGGAGGATTTGCTTAGACTAAAGATTTAAAAATATGTCGCTAGTTAGTTAATTAATTAGGAGTGGAATTTCTTTTTATTTCTTCCTAAAGCCATGCATTATGCTGGTGGGTTTGGGTTTCCAGCTAGCAGAGACCAAGCATTTCGTTGACTTTATATATATATATATATATATATATATATATATATATATATCAAACAAAACGAACTTAATTTTGAGATTTTTATCATTAGAAAAGGGAAATACTAATTTATAAATTAACGCTAATTAATTAAAAAAGATATCAATTACTAGAAAAATTCAAATAGTTCCTTCCTCTTCACTAATCACTCACCAAGAAGTTGTTATAGACATTATCCAAAATTAAAGCACACATACAATTAATAACAAGTATATATACATAATTGAGCAGCCAGCATACCTAATTGGTGTGGGTTCTGTGTGGTTGGTGGGTATCAAAAGAAAACTCCAGAGACAACTCAATGCTTTGGTGTAAAGGGGATTTGTATTGATCCTCTTGATGCTTCCATTATTTGTTGGCTTATGGTTTCAACACAGAAAGATAGGGAAAAAATTAATTAAGCAGATATGGTTGTTAGGGTTTGTGATCTTTGAGGGGTCTAAGAAATAGGGATTCCGACCGTACTTAGTGTCAGATGGAGTTCCATCTTTGTCAGTGGACATCATATATATATATATATATATATGCTAACCATGCCACTTCAAAATTAATTAAATTTTTTTCACTTAATTCTCTTCACCTTTCTGTAAATCGCTTGAGCTAGAATATTGTGAAATTGCTTAAAAACAGGTGGTTGTGAACTACGTGACGTTTCATTGAATTCAAATCCTCCCGTTTGAGAAAAAAAATTAGATAGGATCATGTGATAAAAAAAATAAATATAAAATTAATTAAATAGTGGATCTCATTTACATAATAAATATTATAAATGATAATATATTTTTATTTTGTATCTATTTTTCTTATATAATATTATCATATTATTTTTTTTATATAAAAAGATCTTGATCCCTTTCTATTAGGGTTGGATAGAATTTGATCCTCAGAAAAATTAAATAAGAAAAAATATATATAGTTGCAAATTTTAAGTCTTTTTCTATCAAAGTTTTAATTTTCACTAAAATATAAACATGTAAAGAATTTTTACAATTAAACATGTAATTGATTTCATTATTTATTTTTTTTATATATAGAATACTTTGATTGAAATAGACTCCTTGATCACTTCAGGATTTACTTAAATATTGTCCAATTTTATTTTATTTTTTAAAATAGAAGCACATACGCTCCGTGAATTTTTTATATTTTATGCAGATACATAAACACTAAAAATTTAATTTTTAATCACATTAATTTGTTTGGATTTATATCCTGATCATAGAAACATCCTTAATTATCTTCATTATATCGATCTCTGGTTGAAATGTTGAATTATTTTTTCACTTAATAAACTTTATATAGCTTAAAGGTTGACACTCACACAGACACACACATATATATCTGTGCGTGTGTGTGAAGTTTTTATCATATTGCAACATAAAGCCTCAAATATATTGTTGAAGTTTACAAAGACGAAAATGTTCTAAACTATAATTTTTTCCATATTATCATGATTTTATTTATTTTATTTTATTTATTATTATAATATTATTTAGCAATCATATTTATATAATTTATTTGATATTTAAAAAAATTAATAAGTACGATTATAATATTAAAGTCACTTGGAATTATTCTAGCTTAGGTGCTAAAGACGGAGTACTGAAATAGATAAAATCATTAAGAGTTTAAACCCTTTCAATGTATAAAAAATATCTAACAAATTTGAGTCTATAAAATTATCAGCTTTCAATTTTACCGTGAGAATGGATAATTTGTTACACTTAAAAAATTTGAACCTTTTATTTATTAAGCAATGTCAAAGTTTGACCATTGTGATCCAAGTCTGTACAGTGGAGTATTGATCTAAAATATTACTAAACCTTAATTATAGATTTAAGTGTAGAGGAAGCATTTTGTGAAAATATTTTGGCATTCTTATATATTATATACTTTTTATATTTTTTTTAATTAGTAGACGTAAAAAAAAATCGTTTTTGTTCTACATTTCCAACAAAGCAGTGATATAAATTAAAGAATGTCTTCAGTAAGATCAATCTGTTATTCTTTGCAACACGTATACGCCTATAATTATATTCACCAAAGATTGTTAATGGCATAGATAACGTTACAGCATCGATCAATGGCACATTAATTTAGTAAAATGTCATGGCGTTTGTACAGATAAAAATTATATATTAATACTAGTTTATCATACTAGTATGATGTCATGTCATTATCATACTAGTTTCATTCACACACCGCATATTATATATACTATATTTGCATCACATATTATATTTTTGATAAATAGAAATTTTTGATGAGAGAAGGACTTAAATTTAGGTATAGTTTCCCATTATCTTTGCTTCGATTCTATATGTATAATTATTAGGATTAGACTTATATTCTGTTTTTTATATATTTATTATTAGCTTCTTTAATTAAAATAAAATATGTTTAATTTTTTAAAAAAATAATCAATTATAAAAAAATAAATTGTATAAATTATATAAATATTATTTTTTGATTAAAGAACTTAATAACAAAGACATAAAAATAATATTTAAATATTTTTCTAATTAATAATGTTTGACTTTGATAAGTTCACTAAAAAAAAAAAAAAGCTATGTTCTTAAAAATAAAAAAGAAGTAAAAAAGAAAACTCATCATTTAATTTTCTTCTATCTGTTTGGTCACCAATTTTGAATATTAGGTTAGCCATGTGTTTAACATATATAATAATTAATTAAAGTATATAGGGAAGAATACTGAAATCCTAAAATTTAAAACATGATCAATAGCAGTCTCTCATTTTATAAGACAAACATTTTTAAGCACTCATTCACACTATTATGTTCTCTTTTTCTACCAAACTTCACCAAATTTTAATTTTTTAATAATTGAGACAAGATGTTTTAGGCAGAGTTTAAACACATTATATGCTTATAATAATTTAATATTCTGGGGTGATAGGATTATGATCATGCTCGCCAGATAATCTATTTTGATAACGTAATTAGGTGATTCATTAATTAAAATTTATTATAAATGGTTCAATCAGTTGTTGGAGTTATAATATCCAAATAATGATTAAGATAAAATTTAAAAGAGAATAAAGCGACTTCTAATATAAAATATGGTCGCCACTTAGCATTCCGACTCCTTAATAATTAATGAGTTTCTTTTTCTTTTTTTTTTTGTTATTTGTTGTGTCTTTGTTGGTCGGTAGAACCAAAAATCTGGGATTCAAAGCATGTAGTTTTATCCACTATTTTAAGTCAATAAATATAACTTGCCGGTATTTATATAGTAATACATCAATGATAGAGTAAGAGTCAAAAAAGAATTATAAGATACATAAAGAACACGTGACATCAATTTCTTAAGCACATTTTTAATTAATTAATTAGTACATCGATCATTTCACTAAGGGTCAATAAAGCTAACTCTGAAAACCCATAATTATCTCAATTAAATTTGTCTAGTACAGTAAATTAGTAAAAGGAAGGATGTGAATTGTACAGTGATTAGTAATTATCAGCTTGTCTGCATTTGCATGTATGTAGAGCTGAAGAGCCACAATTTTTGACCCATCCTCCTTGCCTACACCAAACCTTTGTTTTAATTATTTAATTTTTAAACCTTAAAAATATATGATTTAAGTTTTGAAAACTTTTAATTTTTTTATTAATTTTTGAAGCATGTATATATATTATCTTCTTTTTTTTATATATAACTGATAATGAATTGACAAATATATAAAAATATTAAAGATATGATAATTTAAATAGGTTAAAATTCCAAAAACCCTCTTAATTATTAAGTGATGTGCACATAACTCTTCATTTCTCTTAATTATAAAAATTAACTTAAAATTTCTTCAAACTTCACACTTCATGTAAAAAAATTTATTTATTAATTTTTATTTAAAACTTTAATAGAATAGTGACAAGTCAACAAAATCATGTTATACAAAAATGTAAAAAAAATTTTAAAACTTTAGATTTTGTACAAAAAATTTCTCTAAACTTTAAGTCATGCATAAAAAATTTCTCTTAATTTTAAGTCTTGTATAAAAAAAATTTTAAATAATTTGATATTTTTACCTTTTATTAGAGTTTTGGATTAAAAATTTAACCAATAGGAAATTTTTATAATTTGTAAAATTTAAAAAGAGTCATAAGTCAATTTTTATAATTAAAAGAAGTTATCTATACATAAATTATAGTTCAAGAAGTTTATATACATTTTAATGGTTAAAATATATATCTTTTAGGATAAAGAAAAGTATACTACTTGCACTTGTGTAACAACTATGAATTATTCTAAGCTGATATAATCCCATAACTAATTGTCTGCAAAGTACTGAAGATCAGAGGAAGCTGCTAAGCTGATTTCCTAAGCAATATTATATTGTTGCTTATATAATAGAGGAACATAATGAGGTTGAGGTTCGGAATATTTGTTGTCTCACAAGAAATCTTCACGTTGATACTGTCGATTGGCTTCTATGATTTATGTTAGCTTTATGCGACCAAGAATCTGGTCTCCATACATTGTATTTTTCAGAAAAAACCCAGATCGATGATGAATTAATATTATAAGTTTATAACATATAATAATGGAATATAAAGAAAACGAGAGAAGAAGATAGAGGTGGCAATGACACTGTTATGTCCCACATTCGTACCTACACTGATTTCCTAACAAGTTAATTAGTCATGGAACCAGGTTGTGTCCTTTGGATTGGGTCAGGAGACCCCATCCTCTTTGGCTTGTATTTTAGATGCTGAAAGGATAGCTGAATTTCTCTCAAATGGAAAAAAGATGAAAATAATAGTTAGTTGGGTGTGCTTAATTAATTTACATTCAAATATTGTTAAATAGCAAAAGCGAAAAAGGTAGAAGAAGAAATTAGCCCCTTCCCCATTCAACTCATCTTCAGTTGCTCCATTAATGTTGTTTGACAATTGATTTAAAGAAAAGACTTAAATATTATTTTTATATTTTAACAGGTTCTTCAATTAAAAATTGATGTGTGTATATATAATTTATATAACTCAGTTATTTTTTATTTAATTCTTTTTTTAAAAAAATTATTTATTTTATTTTAATTAAAGAATTTGATAATAAATATATATGTGATTATATATAAATCTAATTCTTTTAATTACAACAAATGACATAGAAACCTTTATATTATTATTTTTGGTAAAGTGAGAGTTCGTTTAATCCATAAATTAAAGAAGAGATTAATAATTTTTTGAAATACTATCAGAGATCTAAAAACATCTAAAAATAATTGTTGATATTCCATATATTATCATTAAGAATTAAACATAAAAAACGTAGAAACCTTTACAAGATGTCAAAAGTGCAATTTATACAATATTTTACAGTAACTTATAGTCGAAGAAACTTAGGATAAATTGAAAAATACTAAATTTATGTTTTGTTCTCATTTTAAAACTGTTTTCTTATACATTCTTTCTTTTTACTCTTTCTCTATGTATTTAATTTTTTCTAAAAATTATATATGGAATATGAAAATGATATGAGAATCCTTCATCTAAATAATGTCTCAACCAAGTGAACCACATGTTCACATATCTAAATTTGTGTGACTCTAAATAATTAATAACTGAGGTGATAAGTACTTGTTTTCAATTTGGAGCTAAATTAATATGCTAGGGTTAGTTATACCAAAAGAAGTTCTCTCTATATTAATTTTGTGTTGCCCATTGTTCATAACCATTTTAAATATATAGGACATTGTAATTTAATATAATGTCCCTTGCTATGTTCGATGAACAAAAAACCAAAAAGCGAGAAATTAAAAAAATGCATAAAGTAGAGTGCTGATCCACATGATATGCACGCAAATTAATGAGTGGGGTTACCGTTGTATATAGGAACAGTGACCTCAAATAATTAGGATATATTATAACTTAAATTATTCATTTGCTCTTCTTTTGTTTTATTTTTAATTTTCTCTTCGTAGTTTAAGAAATTGTAAATGAGTCCTAATAATTCTAAATTTTTAATTCATTCTCCCACTGAATATGTATAATTTAAACTCAGAAAAAAAAATAATAAAGTAAAATTAACCCAAATATATGCATATTAGAAATTTTATATGCACCAATATATATATATATATATATATTATGTGAATTGCATGAGTTGATGACTTGAATTATATATTCAAATTATCAAAACGGTACATAATTGATTACATCAGCAAAATCTATGGACAGTTTGAAGAATATTTAAAAGTATAGGACTTGAATTGAAAATTAGGTGAAACTATAAAAGAACCGAGAGAATAATTCAACCTATATTACATATAATTAATATATACCACCATTTAAGACATGATTTCTTTTATACATATTCTTATACTTAAAATAATTTGCCTTTGAGTACACATGGAGGAATCTTTTTACGATATAAGGTCCCTAGCTAGTACAGGTAGCAAACCCCAAAGATCTGTGCTTTGTGTAGAGTGCTCTTCCATAGCCAAAGTTTGAGGAGAAGCAGTGACTGAGATTTGAGATTTGAGATTTGAGATTTGAGATTTGAGAGAGAGCAGTGAACACAGTGCACACTGCACAGCATCAGCCATGTTTCCTTTACAACGAGGCAATGAGATGGTGATAGAATTTTCGAGGCGCCCCCACCACCAAAAAATCTCTGAAGATCTCAATATTCTTGACCTTGATGCTCATCATCCTCATCATGCTTCTCTGGATATTATCAGTTTTTCCGATAAAAAATTAGAAGGAAGTACTAACACTAGTACTACTACTACCACCTCCAGCCGCTCAAAGATCATCAATCATGGAAATTGTAACAACGACTACAACAAGAAGAAAAGCAAGAAGATCGTTCATAGAGAGATTGAGAGGCAAAGAAGGCAAGAAATGGCTTCCCTTTATGCCTCCCTTAGATCTCTTCTCCCTCTTGAGTTCATCAAGGTACAGCAAACAAATCTTTAATTTCTTCTTTACACATACAAATTACTTAGAATCTTCTGCAATTCCTCTAATAATCTTGTCAATTTTCTCAATTAGTGAACACCCTTTTGGAATCAGAGAGTTTCTGAAAATCTTAGGTTTTTTTGGGTATAATTTTTTTAGGGAAAGCGTTCGATATCAGATCAAATGAATGAGGCGGTGAACTACATAGATCACCTTGAGAAGAATATCAAAGAACTCAGTGCAAAGAGAGATAAATTGAAGAAACTCTCAAATAATTCTTCAAACGCAGAAACCCATGATGATGAGAACGAAGAGGACACATCTAGTAGCAGCTTTTTCAGTGTCCACGAGATTAATAATATTGAAGGTGCGGGAATTGAAGTCACATGTGGCTTCAGAGAGAAAAGGCTTCCCCTTTCGAGATTGCTTGAACTAGTGCTGGAAGAAGAAGAAGGACTTGAAGTTGTTAATTGTGTTTCCACTCAAGTCAATGGAAGATTTATTCTCAGTGTTCAGTGTGAGGTTTGGATATATAGTCCTCTTCCTCTTTGCTACTTTATTTATTTTTTCATCATGCTGATTATATATACTCTAATAAATATTAAACATTTTTGCTTCAATTATTGAACATGATTCGCAGGTTAACAATTCCGACCTTGTAGATCTACCTGCGCTGAGAAGGAAAATTGCCGATGTAGTTCCATCATTTAGATGTTCTGATTCTGATTAGACTCATGTTTAATTAATCAAGGTATTCACAGGGAAAGTATAACATTTTACCCGTTAATTTCTAACATGTTAATTAGGCATAGCAGTTCTTTAATACTTAAATGTTTTCTATGAGTTTGCTTGCAATGTTATTGCCTTGTGTCTTTATTTGAGATCCCAGTGAGAGGGAATTGGAAAAGGAAAGTTTTTATTTCTAGTCCTGGATATATTGATAGTTGATGATTCAATTGTTATCTTTGTTTGTTGATATTTAATTTAGGTCTGAATTTCTTTTTTCAAAACCTTATTGCGTCGGTAATTACATTTAAAATTGAGGAGTTGATTTACAGTGATATTTATAGGACTTTAAATTAATTTTCACTTTGATGTGATGTATGTTACTACAAATTAAACTGCTCTTTGACATTGAATTTTGTTTGCAAATTCTTTCAAGAACAGAGATGTATTATGTTAATTAGTATTGGTCTGAACTTTTTTAGCTGAAAATTTTCTTAAATACATTGATTGTACAAGATAAATGAAAGGAGTTGATGATAATTCATCAAAGGATATACTTCAAGTGGTATGTGTTAGTAAAATTACCTCTGTAAATATGTTTGCTTACTGGTACCCATGGAATTCAACTATTTAATCAGAGTGCATTATCTCTTGCCATACTTTGTATTCGCTTTGAATTTAACATAATTTGCATGAAACTTTTAATAGCGTAAAGATTGTGAATGAAAAAGTTTCATACTGCTCCCAGTTTTCATTTCAAGTTATATAGAGTTTGTTTGGAGAGAGAAATTAGAAAAGAAAAAGAAAGTGAAAATTTTCTTTGAATGTAAATTTTTTTTAAATAAAAAGTTTTACTTCCTTTCCCTCATTTCTAGTTTTTTATTTTCTCCAAAACAAACCCTTTAAGAAAGATATTAGCATTTTCTTTTGTACAAAAATTAATAGTAGGGAGAAGATACTGTCAATACTATAGAACAAGGTGTCAGAGGTATGTTGGAAAGACTAATAGAAGTCAACCCAAAGGATTACTATAACTTTTGCTAACTAATTGGCAATTTCTATATGGAGAGTAAAACATATTGCAGTGTGAGGAAGAAAATGGAAGAGATCAACATAATTGTTTTACTAGCTTCCTTTGCCAATATTTGATCTCGTGTTATCTTAGGACATCTTCCTGCATAATTAAGATTTCCATTAAAACTGTACGAATGTTTGAGCTTAGATTAATTAGTTAATTATCTTGACCATAATCAATAGTTTCTTCCCATAAATATAGTTCTTTCTAGTTATTTAGATTTTGAACTTTCTGTCGGCATTACATAATTATTATTTGAATCTGCATTTGGTTTACATGTTTGTTTTGTGTTTTGTGTATGATTCTTTTTGAACTATGGTTGTAATTACAATCATTCTGAAAAAATAAAGACAAATGTACTTTTTGTGAACCTGGCTTGAGTTTTTAATTCCATTATTATTTTTTTAATTTAAAAAATTTTAAAAAAATCAGATAGACCATTAAGAACACATGGGTAATAATGTATTCCGCAATTAAAACCATGTCTAGGATTTTTTGTTTATTTCATAAGACATGACTCTTTGTAGTATCTCTATGCATTAAGTAGGAGTTAGACATTTTTTACAACGTAACTGTATATTATAGGAAAAAGGAATCATTTCAAAAGCTTGTTTTCCCACGCATGGTTGATTGCTAATTGGGGAAACAAGACAATATATGTAAGTTGCAAGTGTCAAGAGACTTGTAACTTTCATAGAAAACTTTTATGAAAGCAAATTAATTAAGAGGTTTGGAGTGTTAGTTTGCAAGAATATCTTCATATTATGAAGACTTCGATATGTAGAAATGTATTCATTTTTTCCTGCAGTAAGATTCTGAAAATGTGCTTGCTTGGGTGGCTCTATACTGCGTGCTCGCCCAAATATAATATAAAGTGAGAGACAAACAATACATAATACATATATCAATGATCCCATGCAGCTTTACATATGAATCTGATATTCTATCAAGATTTGGAAAATTTTTTGGGAAGAATAATAGTACCCTCTCTCTCTCTCTCTCTCTCTCTCTCTCTATATATATATATATATGCTGATTGCCAATGATTGATTTATTGTCCTAGTTCATCCTATTCTGTCTCCTGCATAATCGGACATGATCAATGCATGTGTTGTGTAAT
Source organism: Senna siamea (assembly GCA_031216115.1). NCBI lineage: Eukaryota > Viridiplantae > Streptophyta > Magnoliopsida > Fabales > Fabaceae > Senna > Senna siamea. The sequence goes on along the minus strand of CM062354.1, from coordinate 29,009,642 downwards.
ATTTTCTAAATTATTCTGATTGATGAGTAAGTGGGCTTCACATGCATATGTACATGCAAAGGGATGATATCAAATTTTATAAATATAATATATTTATGAACTAGACTCACATGCAATATCTTATATATTTACTATTAAATTTTTTAATAAGAATAAAGTATATATAAAAAAATTTTAAAAAAATTGATAATGAAAATTTTAAATTTTATAAATCATACACATATTAATTTTTTATTAAAAATTTGATAACAAAAATATAAAAATTAAGTACAATTCTTATATTCATAGTTTAAATTTAACAGTAGATTTAGTGAAATATTCCATCATATAAAAAGGTTATCCAAATGGTGTAAAATTATTTAGATTGACATGTACATCAATGCTAATTAATCTCTTCTTATATATACATTTACATGTCTGATGCTTATAGTAAGTAAGAGTCTCCATCACAAAGTTTATGAGGAGCTGGAATTATTTCATGTGTATTGTGGAAATTTTACACCAATATAATTAAAGAATAAGTTTAATTGATGATTGTGTCGATCAACCTCTTCATGACTTCATGCATGTGTATATATATAACGACCTCTTCATGCATGAAGAAGTTGATAATATAATATAGGTTGAAAATTTTAGGGCAAATTTCTATACATATTATGGACATGCCAACAATACTTAAGGAATTTCTCAGTGTTTTAGATTCAAGCAATGAGGATGTTTAAGTATCCTTTTTATTTAGTTATTGACAATAAATTAAGCCTAAGATTGAACTTCCGGGTTGCACAAAAGCTCAAAAATGTCATCGTCAAAAAGTTCAACTTTTTTGAAGAAAGAATATGTTATATTTATGCATACTAAATCGACAAAGGATTATCTATAAAGATAATTAACAAATTAATTATAAGAATTGTCTTCTTTACACGATGAGCACAAAAGCACACATTTGGTACTTGTTCACAAATATCAAAATGCTAGAAGTGATACAGAAATGTTTCAATTATATATATATATATATATGGTAATACAGTTTTAAAAAATTTAATTTATCAAGACCACCGTACGTAAATCTGCAAATTGAGGAGTGTTTTCTGTTCGGTCATAAATGTGGAGTGTGTGTGTGTGTTTTTCTTTTTTAACCGAAAAAGTGTGATGTTTTAAACTAAAGTTTACTAATTTCCCTCACGATAATAATTTTTCTTTAGGGCTAATATTGGGCAAGCCAATAAATTTCCTTTGTTTTACGAAAAAAAAAAAAGAAAATTAATTTCCTTTGTTATTTAAACTAGAAGTTTTGTTTTTTGGATAAGAAATTAGTAATAACCCACTACAATTCAGTCTCACTGGTGGGCTGAGCCCATTTTGAAATCTCTTTTTATTTTTTGACGGTTGAAATTTCGTTGAAATATCCAAAACAGATATGTTAAAGAGGGTATGATATGGGCTTTAAAGTGATTGGGTCGTCGGAGCATTAGCCTATGAAATGTTTGGATAACAGGATTGAGAGAAATTGAGGAGAAAGAAAAGAAAAGACTTAAATGTATTCTTGGTCCTTTAATTTTATAAAAAATTTAATTTGGTTTTTTCAAAAATAGATAACTTAATCATTTTATTTTAAAAAATTATCCAAGTTTTATCCTTTTTATACTATAATTGATCCAAAATTTAAAACTAAATTTCACAATTTGTTAATTGACTTGTTATTTAGTTACAAAAAATTATTAATTTTCACTCAAATTTAATATTTAGTTTACAATTATTAAATTTGACACCAAAATTTAGATAAAAATGTGATAGAGAAGATAAGATTAAAATATTTCACAAAGTAGGAGGAATAAATAATCTATTTTTAAATTTTAAAAACTAAAATAAAAAATTTACAAAATTAAATGATAAAAATATCTTTTATGTTCATAAACTTTATATTAATTTTAAATTTTGTTTTTAAAATATTTTTAAAAAAAGTTTTGAATTATAATTAATTTTGTTTCATGGCCTAATATTATCTAAATTATTAGTGAAAAATAACAATGTGACATTTGACAATAAATTATAAAAATATAAATAAGATTTTGAGTTAATTTAAATATTAAATAATAATATATATTCTCAAATTACATCATTTTCAGTCAATGAAGACTTAAATTAATACTTTGCATATAACTAGAATGATTTCATTGATAGTTTTGAATTTTTTTTCAAACACCATATAATATTATCTATTTTTGTTAATAATTTAGATGACATTAAAGTATGAGATGAAATTAATAATAATTTAAAAAATTATAAATAAAATTGATTAAAAAACTTAAAAATTAACATAAAATTTAAAAATATAAAATATATTTTTATCAAATTAAGAGGACAAAAGTGGAGTCAAGCCAAAACAAAATATTGCATTGCTAAATTCAGCTCTAAGGACAATTTTGTGGCGAAGGCGCGGTACAAGAAGTGGCACTAGTTTCGGTGACACTTTACATGTTTGTGTCAATAAAATGAAAGATAGGCCATATGTAAGAAAGAAATTTTACTTATTTTTTTAAACCAAATATTTAAAAATTTATTAAATTTTAATTAATTTAATTAGAATCAATTAAATTTTATATTAAAAATAAATTCTCACAACATAAATATATTTATATAAAATACTCAAATCTAAAATTTTATTTAAAATAAATAAATCACTCTAATGAACTATGTGTTGATTTTTTCATCCCTTTTTAATCCAATCTTATTACTTTATAATGTTTAAATTACGTTCCTTTGGACATTGTGATATTTTTTGTGCTAAGAATGTAATTTTTCTTGCATATATTGTAGCCTATTTTCTTGAAGGTGAACTTTACTTCCTTGCCACTTGTAAGTGTTCACTTATGGTATACTAATAATAATAACAATAACAATAACAACAACAACAACAATAACAATAACAATAATAATAATAATAATAATAATAATAATAATAATAACAACATATATGATGTCATTTTATAATTTGATGTAATTTTATAAATTTTAATATGTAAATAGTCAATAAAAATATATATGTAAGAAGTCACATTAACTATTAAAAAATTATGATTTTTTGAAAGAATTAGAAATACATTTAATAATATTTATAAATTTTAAAAATATATTTGATAATAAATATATAAGTAGTGAGTATTAAGTTAGTAAAAATATATACATCAAATATTATATTAATTATTTTTATTAGTAATTTAAACAAAATTAAGTCATAAGATAAAATTAATAACAAATAAATTTTAAATATAAAATTAAAAATTGATATAAAGTTTGAGAACATAAAAAATATTTTTATCCAAAAAATTTTATATATTTTATTTTAATTAAAAAAATTTGAGAATAAATAAATAAAGAACTGCACATAAATTTGATAATAAGAACGACTTGAGAGAGATATTTTTAGTCCTTATGTAATATTAAATACTTATCATTTATATTTTGTCACGTAAACTCATGGTTTTTTTTTAATAAAAGTCATGTATTTTAATTTTAAATTATAATTAAATTATATTTTAAATTTTAACTGAAGATTCTGTAAATTGAATTATAAATAAAAATATTATTAAAATTTTTTAATATTATGAGAATATATCTTTAATTAAGAATTAAATTCCGTGAATATTCTTATAAAATAATTTTTTTTCAATTATCATATACATCAAAGTAATTCAATAATAAAAATTAAAACTTGAACTCTGGGATAGCAAAATCTATCAACATATACTCTGGTCATCACTTAAAAATTCAAATGATTAATTTGTTAGCTACAAGGGATATTAATGATCACTTAATGAACAAAAATGATGTACACAATTCTGCAAAGCCTATCAATTTATCAATTTACAGAAAGCTGCAATTAACAACGAACCATCCTCCTCGTTGCTTTAACCACCACAACCAACGCTTCACCAAAGAACAACTCACTCACCGTTTCTCACAGACTTGAATGGAAATCGAGACGGCGGTGAAGGCGAGTACTCCACCGGCAATTGCGGTGGCTCCACCTCCCCACACAGCATTCCCACCACCTCTTCCATCGACGGACGACGAGAAGGTGACTTCAACAAACACAATAAAGCCACTTTGATGCAGAGAAGAGCCTCCTCTTTATTCAACCACTTTATAGACAATGACTGATCCACAAGCTCAAGCAGCTTCCCATTTCGAGCGCAATGGCGTGCCCAACTCAACAGATTCCCTCTCTGAAGCTCTGACAATGGCGAACCATTCACCACCTCCAATGGGCGTCTTCCTGAAACTATCACCAGCAGTACAACCCCAAAACCGTACACATCGCATTTCTCTGTTATTTCGTAGTTATACTCTGGAGCTACGTAGCAAACCGTACCTCTCATGCTTGGAGTACTGCTGATTCCATTGCTTTTGTGGTTGTGAATTTCTCCGCTTAAAGAATCATGGCTGTTTCTGCTAAGTCCGTCGAACCACCAATCTATACTGTTACGCCGTTTGCTGTTTTTTCTCTCACCATAACATGCTTCGTCTTCACTTGTGAATGCCTTTTTCTTGTTCTTGTTCTTTTTCTTCTTGGCTAGCTTCTCACAGTACTCCTCTCTCCACCATTCCATTTCCTTCCTGCTTTTCTTTTTTTTCTTCTTTTCAGCCATTGCTATCTCATCATCTTGCTTCGCCCACCAATCCTTCACTGATCTACTCTTTAAAACTTTACCGTTTTTCTTAGCTTTTCCCAAATTTGCCTCTGATGTCGATGCCTCTGTTTCCGGCGATGCTTCAGTATTTATACTCTCTGTTTCTTCAACCACTGACCCAAAATCATCAATTCCAACCCCAGCATTACTGAAAATCTCACCCTGAACCTCGTATTGTGATTCCGATTTCAATCTGGCAAGTCCGTAATCCCCAATTTTCGCGGAGAAAGAAGCGTCCAATAGAATATTACTGGGCTTGATATCGCCGTGAATCACAGGAGGGTCGCAGGAGTGGAGGTAACGGATTCCTTTGGCTATGTGAACAATGATGGCGAAACGTTTCTTCCAATTCATCAACTCAGGGCACTTCCGTCGCAACAACGCGTCCTGGAGGTTCCCGTTGCGCATAAGTTCATACACAAGCAAGAATCTCCGGCGACTTCTGTCGGAGGCGAAGCCCATCGCGACGACAACGTGTTGGGAACGGAGCCTGGAAGCGAAGAAGAGCTCGTTGTGAAACTCACGCTCGCCTTGGAGCGAAGCTGAGTCCATGAGCTTGACGGCGATGGGTTTCCGGGTCGTGGGAAGAGACCCGGAGAAGACTGGGCCGAACCCGCCGTGGCCTAGAAGGGTCGAGAAGGATGCGGTGGCGTGACGGAGGATGGAGTACGAGAAGCGATCAGGAGACTTGGATTCGGAATCGGAAGAAGGGGTGGTACGTTTTGTGGTATGTCTGCGAAAACAAAGGAAAGCGAGCAGGAAGATGGAGCAAGGAGGATATGGGTTGACGGCGACCACTGTAGACGACGGTGATATGGAGGATGGCATGGTGGTGGGAGATGGGAATTGAGATTCAGGAATCTGGATTGTTCATGAGTAGGAATTGGAGAAGAGAAGCGGAGAATGAAGAAGAAGAGGAAGCAAATAGCAATACAAAGATGATGACACGTGCTCGTATTTCCTTCCATACTCTGCTGTTTTTTTTTTTTTTGGCTTTTTTTGTTTTTACAAGCTACTGTTAGTCATTAGATGACCAATTAGCGTTTGAAATTGTGCCACTTTTTGAGTTGTAATGATTCTTACATTCAATACAGCACTGTGACAAGAAAATCATTGCCTAAATTTCATGATATCTGCTTTATTTATCCATAAAGTTTTGTTGGCACTTTGCTGTTATTAAAAATTAAAAAAAGAGAGAGATAAATAGACTAAGTTAGAATGTAGAAAGGCAATACTTGTTATTAAGTTTTTTTGTCATAAAACGATAATATTTAGATAAAATTTATTTTTTAAATAAAAAAGTAATCTTTATTTGAACAAATTAGTCATGCATGTATTATATACAAGCGACTTCACATGTATTAATTTTTTTATTTTTTAAATATAAAATAAGAAAATAATTATTAAATTTTAAAATAATAAAATTAAGTAATAAAAAATTATTTAAATTTTTATTCTTATATCACATATTTTAACTTTTCATTATTTTTATTTTTTTTTCATTTTTGTTACATCACATATTTTTTAAAATTATATTTTATTTTATATAAAATAATATATAATTTTAAAAATGACTAAACAACTCTAAAGTCATTAATATATATGTAGTTAAATTTAAAGTATCACTCACTCAGTAGATAGGAAACTAATTTTTCATGATATTGTTAGGCATCGTAAGGAAATCCCTTGTAACAGTATTTGTTTCACACACATGACTCATCAGGAATATTAATTCCAACATGAGAATATAAGTCATCTATTATATTTGTTGAAAACTTAAAAAAATAAATATAAGTTGCATGTCTTATTACAACTTTTATTTTTTTAAAAAAATTATCAAATAGCCGAAGTTGGCTAATAAATAAAGGTGTAATTACCTAAATTTGGATAAAAACCCATAGCTTAATCGTACAAAATATTAAAAGTTGTTAAGATACAGTGAAAATAATGATTGATTGTGGAAAAAAAAAAGTTTGGAAATGTTTTGAATTATGTAAGAACGAAGACATGTGAAAAGGGCGGATGGGATTGGATAATGGACAATAGACGCGCAAGGTGGCATGGTTAGTGGGGAATTAGGTAAAATGTTTTGGATGCTTCTCCGAAACTTGAAACAAAGTCTCATGCTCAATTTATCTATTATGACTATATATGGCCCCATTTGGAATAGGCAACAGTGGAAGACCAAGAAAGCTAGCATTAGTTGGTTTCTTTTAGGTAGATTTTGACTTTATCATCTTCTAATTATTAATTTTTTATATATTTTTGTTTATAATTTTTATATTTTTATTATCAAATTTTTTAATTAAAAATTAATACACGTATATATAATTTATATAAATTATCTTTGTTATAATTATTTTTTAAAAAATAAATTTTACATATTTCATTTTAATTAAAAAAATTTAATAACAAAAATAGAAGTAATTAAAATCTTGATGGCTCTTTTTTTATTTTGTTTCTCTTTGCAGCTGGTCAATTTAAGCTCAAAATAAAGAAGGTTCAAATTGCATATATGCCCACATCCTTTCTTTATTTGATTATTTTTAATTGGAATTGACCCTCCAAGAGTTTTGAGCACTTTGAACTTTGAAGACGGTTCTTCTAGAAGTCGCCATTTTTGTTTTAAAGAATTCGTATGATAAATCCTTTCTCCTTTGAATGTCATCTATTAATATGCTATCTTACAAATTGTAAGATTCCAAAATGAAATATTTTATAATTAATCATTCACTAGTTTGCATCCTATATCCATTTTAATATTATTTAAGATTAATGTACTCAGATTCTATCTTTATTATTTTCGTTTGTTTAAAACCACGAGTTTATTGTGCAATAAAAAATTAACGTTATTAAGAAAATTATAAGCTTGTAATTAAATTGATGAGATATTTGATATACTATTATTTTATATATTATAATATAAATTACGGATTTAAATTCTTTAAAATAATAATAATAATAATAAAGTCGTAAAATGTAACAATTGGTAGAATCTTACATAATAATAATAGAAGATACGAATGTTTCAGTTACATGTTAATCGATGTGTTTTTTTTTTTTCTGGAAAGCCAAAGTTAATCAATGTTACTTCTTAAATTTTTAAAGATACCACTTTTTTAGTTTAAATAAATTAAATTTAGATTTTGTTTAAGGATAAATTACACTCATCTCCCTTCTATTTTAAGACCCTACACTCTCCTCTCTTAAAAAATTAAAAAATTTATAATTTATTTGTTTTAATCAAAATACCTTTAATAACATTATTAATCTTCTAAAAATTTTATAATTTATTATAAAATAGATTTTCAGAAATTATAATATTTTATTATTATTTATTTCAGACATTACTTGGTTGCAATACCTTAAAATAAATTTCGTTATGGAGTTACTTATTATAGAAAATTGAAATTAAGGGTAAGTTTAATAAGTAAATATTATGTTTAATATTGAAAATGACTGCTCTCCCAAACTACCATCAAATATTAGTTTTTTTTTTTTAAGGATATGAGATGCAAATATTATCTCACATGTTAGAATATTATTATATATCATCGTATAAATATACTGTCATTAATTACTAGCTAGTCGTTCAACCTGTATGGCGGTAGTCCAAGTGGGGAAGAATACGTACAAGGTGAGTAAGGGATGAAGTCCTCTCAACACACTCTCCATAGCTTAAATCACCCGCTAATATAACAGAGTGACACTTCAAAGAGACCAAGACCATATATATTTGTGAGGCTACACTTCGTTATTTGACACTTCGCGATAGTTATTGACCAATAATGCAATAGTGGTCCGTTGTGAAATAGCGACTGTTGTGCGTGATCGTTATGCAAGTGTGAACAGTTTTATAACCATTGTTTTGAAAATTAAATTCTACCGATTTAAAAATCGATAAAATTAATTAAAAATAAAATAAATTGATTAAAATTATTTGGTTGAATGATTTAATCAATTTAAAAAAAATTAGTTTTCTCAATGAATTTTTTAATTATTTGTAACAAGAAAGATAAAAAAATGTAGAATAAAAAAACCAAAAAAGAAAGAAATGAGAGAAAGAAGAAAATCAATAATGTAAAATAGAAAAAGATAAAACAAAAGAGAGAAGAATGAGACATTGGCACAAAGAGAGATAGAGAGAGAAAAGAAAAAAATGTTTGAATTGAGTAAATTCTGAGTTAGAAGAATACAACAAATAATTTGTATATTATAAAATATTTTTTTATTTTTTTTAAATTAATAAATAATGTATTGATTTTTTTAAAAATATAAGATATATTTTATTTTTGTGCAATAAAATAATCTAAAATATTTATTACGATACTTAATTATAATATAAAATTAATATATAATATTAATATTAGTTTAATTATAATTTAATTACAAGTTAAATTATTAAATTATAAATTAATATTTTAATTGATTTAATAATTGATCTAAATTTTAAAATATTATTTATAACCGTGCGGTTTTCAATAACTAGGAAGGTACCTATCAATTTAACATTCCTAACTCTCTAAAAATCAAGGCATAATTTTATGTAATTTTAGGAAGAGTATTGAATGAGCATAGCTGAAATAAAGATTCTTCCAACTTTCTTTTCTTTTTTTCTTTTTGGGGTTTTGGTAAAGAAAAGGAAAAAAAAGAAAAAGACTTGAGTGGGACAGAAAGGGCAGCAGCGTCCCGTAATATTTTCCAAATAGATTTGGAGTTGTTCAAGCGTTTGTAATGTCCGTGTTGTTTATTGAATTATTTTTTTGTTTATATCAAAATAGCACATTTTACTTTCAAATTATCAAAAATAAAAAATTAAACGGATAATACAAACGCTTGAACTGCACCGAATTTATTTTTTTAATATTTTCCCTAAGTTTGGCACAATCAAGAAGGAAATCACTCTTCCCATCAACAACATGTTTTCCTGAAAATTTATTCACATTACAACCCACTTCTTCCCTCTATCGCCAATCTCAACGTGCCAATTAGAAAAGAAAATGGTTTTACATACTCAAGTCTTAAAATTTATCTTTCACAAATTAATAATTAAATAATAAAATTAAAAATAATATAATATAATTTATTTTTTATAATTTTCATTTTTAATTTAACACAATAAATTTATATATAATTTATATGAATTTAAATCTATAAAATTAATAATTATGTAAAAAAAGGAACTTCCCAGCTATGTACCACCAAATTTCAACAAAACAGACGCGCTTGTCCCCCCCTGCTTTTGTCAAAGAAAAAAAAAATCACAATTTGGAAAATTCTATTCTAAAAAGTATAATGTTTTGGTCAAATACTCACCACACGTGTTTAGACTTAATTAATAACTCCTCCTCCACCTCACCCTCATTTTTTTAAAATTTTTCTACAATTAATTAATTTGTTCTAAGTTTTATTATTATCTTAATTCAATTGTTACACAAATATTATCAGCTAGTGTTTCATTCTTATAAAAAGAAATTTAAATATAAATATGATGATATTATATTTTTAATAAAACTATCATTATCTTTCTATTTTTTATTTTTTAGAAATAAACTAAATATAAATTTAAAATTATAAAAAAACATATTTTAAGATTGGATGTTGGGCCGTGTAAAAAACATATTTTTTACACAATAAAGCTATATTAAAAGAAATTAAGTCACAAGATTATATGTAGAGAGAGAGAGAGAGGAGATAAATTAATTTGACGAGACAAATTGAAAACTCCTACTAATAGGGGAGAAAACATTATCTAAAAGCATGAAAAGAGAGAGAGAATCATTTTGTCTAAATACTTATCAGCAATATTATTGATTGAATGATTGATTATTTCATTACTCACGTGCCACGCTAAGAATTTAAATTCCTCCAATAATTAAAACATGAGTAAATTATGTACAGAAAGGAAAAGGATTTCGCTAATCAATTTTTCAGGACATTCATTAAGATTTTCTCTCATTAGTTGAAGAAGACTATATGTATTAAAAATTATTTTTTTTTGTTAACTTTTTACGAATTTCAAGTTATTAAATACTTTATTAATCAATAAAATAAAATCTTAATCAATGTTTTAAGAATATTAATTAGCAAAAACTCAAAAGAAAATGCGTAAATATAGCCATTTTATATGTGATTGAGTAACCATGTTCATGTGTAAAATATGGTCATTTTATCAATTCATAGTAACATAAATAATTTGTCGAGCTGGGACAATATCCCAACTAAATTTGCATCAATTTAATAATTATAGGCACTCAATTGATTAAAAAGTTATTAGGGGACAAAATTAAAAGACTTACATTTTAAAATCAAAACTATAAATTTAATATTTTTTTTAAAATTTAAAAGTATAATTTACTCTTAAATATAATTATTGGACGGAGAAAAACATGGGTTGTGATTACGTATTATTTGTAACATAACATAGATGGTCAATGTAGGGCACCCCAAAGAAATGGTTGTGTACAATAATAATAATAGTTAAGACAAAGCCCTAGACGTGTGGGACTGAGACATGACCCACTTTTCGTCCTCACTCCTCAAGCAGCAAAGGAATCTACTCCTAATTTGTCTCCCAATTATATAAAAAATATAAATTTATCTTCTAAAAAAATTAGGAGGCAAGTTATGCAAACCGAGTTGAATTTTTAGGGTAAAATGTATAGGATTTTTTTGTACTTTAATTTTTGTGTTTATAATTTTTTGTACTTTCAAATGTGATCCAAAATTTTTATGTATTTTTAAAATATTACATGAAATTTATTTTTATCTAATGTTTTATTAAAAAATTAATGATAATGAAGACATTAGCTTACAAAATGTATAGTTGAAAAAAATAATTAAAAGATAATATATCAAGAGACAAAAATACTAACAAAAAATTGATATTTTAATGGTAAAAAAATAAAAATACTTATATTATCTTTTAATTATTTTTTCTAACTTAGCATCCTATAGATTTTATGTAACATTTTGAAAGTAAAAATAAATTTTGGGTCACATTTAAAACTATAGGAGAATTATGTATACATAAGTTAAAGTATAAAAAGATCATATATATTTTAATCAATTTTTTATATTAAAAATTTAAAAAATTCAAATGCTTATCACTAGTGTAAAAATTATAACTATTAGTATATGAGTATAATTGTATACAAATTTTCTTCATTTTTTTTATTGTTGTATGCATTTTTCTTTTAATAAAATTCATAATAATAGAAGTTTAAATACCCTACCACTTAAATGCTGCCAATTCCCATGTGTAATGTTGATCCAACTTTTTCTAACATTCATCTACCATTATCTTAAAGTCAAAGAGGAAAGTAGTAGATATAGTTCAGCATATATCGAGTTCACTATTTAAGTATAATTTTATCAGAAGCCCCAAAAAAAATAGAAGAACATTATAATTAATAACAATATTTAAGTGGTTTTTTTTAAAAGAAAACGGAAGGAATATCATAATCTTCCTTCTATTAGAATTTTAAATTTTAGAGGGGGGAAAATCAAAGATCTTAACTCTTTTTAACTTCTTTTATTTTTTTTATTCTAATTCCCTGAAAATAAAAAATTTTAGAAGGAGATTATACTAAAATATCCTTTTATACAAAAAAATTACACACACACACACACATATATATATATAATAACCATTATTTTTAACACTTAATGTAATATCCAATTTTTAATTTAATTATTGTTAAAATAGAATTTTATTGAGATTTTGTTTGATATTTATATATACGTATGGAATAATTATATTTACATTGGAATTTAATTAGAATTTTTATTTGAATTTTGTATGTATGAGAAAGTAATTAGAAGAACCAAATTGAAAAAAAAAAAAGTTTGTCAAGAAAAACTAAATTGTATAGAAAGTTAAATTGGAAGCATATAGGGGCTAAGGGAAATTATAAAAATATTCTTGATGGAAAATCTAGAAAGCCACTTAATTTGGTAATTTTACTTAATACTAAATTTGTAAAATTTTCTTTTTTTTCATCATCTTCATCCTGTTTGTTTTAGAGAAGAGAATAGATAAGCAAACATTTTCTTTCTCACGTTTCTAACCTTATTTTCAACTTAATAGATTTTCCCTATGTCAAAATCTAAAATATTTCCTTAGCTAATTTGCATTACTTACAACCAAAGCGAAGATTTTAATTTCATGAGTGACCACTCTCACTAATTTCAGATTTCAGAGGTCTCTCAAATTTTATAGCTTATAATTATGAGCAATTTATCCGTCCAACTTAACTTTTTATGCAATGTAATCCTTTTTAACAAGTTTTTGTTTCAATTTGCTCCTTTTAATTTATTTCTCACACATAAGTTTCAATTGTTTTTCGATCTTAGCTCAGGATATCGACAATACGAGCCTGATGACTAATTCTTTAGATACTGCAGGACTCATTGTTGGGAGCAACCCTCCTACCGAATGATGCTTCATTTTCATCACTCTAAGATTGAATTTGAAGGTGATGTTTGTCTATGCCACGTCGCGGTGGTATATAAGTTTCAATTTAAAAATACTTATTCCATACATATAAAAAAAATCATAATAATAATAATTAATTAATATATACATAACATATTATTACCTAAAATTCAGTGTTGTGCACATACATAAACATGTTACAGTAGATCCTACAGATTGTTCATCTCCTGTTGGTTGGGTATCTATATATCTATCAACCCAAAATTATATTATTCTAAGTTGTCGTAGGTCCTTGAAAATCCAGACGAATCTCCACTGCGTATCCCTCATTAAATTTCAGAGCACAAAAGATAGAAAAAAAAATATATATTAAAGCATCCTAGTTAAGTAGATCCAGTAATCTTAACAAAAAAAAAAAGTATATCCAGTAAGCTTTGCGATCGACAAATTATAAAGTTATGACAAAAGAACACTTCTAATCCTTTAATTTTAACTTTGACTTATATTTTATTGTTGTATTTTAAATTTTAATAGTTTTATTTTATTTTTTTAACTTTAAAAAAATCAATTAATTTTTTCTTAATCCCTAACTAATAATATTAATTTACTTAATAAAAAATATTAAGTTAAAACTAATTTTAATATCTCTATGTCATATTATTACTAATATCATCAAATTATTAATATTACATGTAAAGAAAATAATAAATCCTTAAATTTAAACTCTAAATTTGAAGTTTATTTTTTTAAATGTAAAATTAATAAAATAATAATTTTTGTAATAGTATGACAAAGATATTAAAACTAACTCAAACTTTATATGTTTCGCAAAGTAAATTAATAATGTTAAAAATTAAAAAAAAAATTAATTATTTTTTAAAGTTCAAAGATTAAAGTAGAATCAATTGAACTTAAGGAAAAAAAATAAAACCTGATTCAAAGTTAAATAATTAAAAACACTCTTTTGCCTAAAATTATTTAAGATGAAATTCATATTATGTTTTGAATTACAAATTAATGAATCACCACCTTTGAGAAGCACTGGTATAACTTACTTGAATTGGAGATCAATACTAAATGAAGGGACAAACACAACCAAACTAATACTCACTGTCATTTTCATCATGTACAGATTCCTTATAATGATCTCCCAACATTCTTTTCTCCTCTGGATAGGTAGGTGGAAATGAATCAGTGTCTAACTAATCAAAGAATAAAACCACTAAAACTTTCAGATTGCTTACGTCATATTTCCCAATCTCAGAATCTTGCCTGCAAAAGAAGGGGAAGAAGAAGATGAAAGTGTTGAAAGTTGAAACCCTTTCTAGAGCATACAGAGTAACATATGGAGTAGCAGAGGGCAGGCGGGAAGTGAGGATGATTTAATCTCAATATGTTGAACCATGAGAATAAATCACCATTATCTATTCATCCCTTATAAAACCAATACCTCTTGTTAGGGTAGGGAGCCTAAAAAGTTGAGGATATTTTCTTTCATTGGCCTTTAAAAAGGAACTATACTCATGGATATGACAATATAGTTTAACTCAACCTTAAGGCTTTAGGTTTAAGGGTCAATCCATTTCAAATGTGAGACTCCCATCACACTTGAACCCAACTGAACTTGTATAATTTCTAGTATTACACTATGCTATTTCCAATCTTTTTAGTGTGATTTGTGTTATGTAACTACATCCTGTGTCCCATTTCTGTGACACTATCCCATAGCAGAGATTCACATATTTCTAGATAATAACTTCATAAGCGTAAGTTTCTGCTATATAGCATTCTCAGCTTTGATGAGTAGAAAGTTTACAAACAAATGATCGCAAGCGCTGAGAAAAATGGTGTGGTTGAGAAACAACATAACAATAACATCAAGGAAAAAAGAGAAGAAAAGAACATTGCCCTTGATCCATAAGAGAGGAGCACCTGTAGTATTAGCAACAAGAAAACAAAGTGGAGAAACCAGAACTGCAATGACATGGAAAATAATGAGCAAATAAGAATAATTTAATTTTTTTTAATAAAATGAGAGGGAGAATGGGCTTCTAAAAGAGGTGATTAATTATGTATCATACCTCTCTGTTAAAACATAGTCCTGATTCCTGAATTGATGGAGTGATCTCCTCTTCAGTATGTAAATCAAGGTATTTCTAGTAAAAAGAATGCAGCCTGCAAGAGAACCATGGTGTAACTGAAACCACCACCACCAACAACAAACAACAAACAAAGTATTTTTTCATTAAGTAAGATTGATTATATGAATTAAATGATATCAATATATTTTGTTTTTGTTTATTTTTATAATTAGATTATTAATAGATAAATCTATGCTAATAGTTTCTCTTATTATTTTTTTGTTGTCTTTTCTTATCTTTAGTTATTAGACTATCTTTAATCTTATCAACTCTTTATACAAGAGAGTTTAATGGTCTTCTTTGTACATAATCAAGCCACTTAAAACATGTTTTTACTAACTTTTTTATGATAAGTGTTACCTAGATTTTTACTCTAATGCACTCATTCTTAATCCTATTACTTTTAATATGATTATTCATTCAACGCAACATTCTCATTTCTGCAACATTAAATTTTTGTTGAAACCACCATCCTCACTATATGTAATATGCAAATATATTTTTCTGAATTATACAAAAGTCAAATTTGTCAGATACAAAAGCAAAAATAAAATAAGAAATTATCTGTGAGATGTGTAAATTAAATCTCGTTTTTATATATTATGTTTCATGGTCCCTCTCTTCCTCTAACAAGCACATGCTCTCTTGTTCGAAATGTTCTTTATCTATTGGTCAGGATCTGATGACATTTTTTCCCACTGTCTCACATAACTGTAATATTGTACATAAATTACAGGATTGCACTTTACTCATAAAAAAACAACAATGCTTGGTACCATTTTCATTTTCCACTGCATAATTACTATATATAGATTGCGTGCATAAGACATGAGTGGACCATATATCTGAAGCATGAGTTAGATGCGATAGTCCTGGCATTTAAGGCTATGAGTTTTGGTTCCAAGTCCCAACAGATTGGCTTCATGCAAAATGATGAAAGATAAGACAAATCTATACCACCCTTGAAAGGACCTTACTTTGATATGTGAAGAATTGGATAATTACCTTTCTGCTACATGCACAATCTTAACGAGGGTTTAGAAGATTACCTACTTTATAAAAAAGAGGTCAAATCATATCAAAGTCGTAAACATAATGAACTATCTTCTGTATAAATCATTCTTGAGAAATAATTAGGACTTCTGTATTATGAAATTACTAAGAGAAGGACCCATAATATGTCTGTGAATTGATATAAAAATAGTTTTTCTGCTTAAATCCTTTACATCTCCATCTATTCCCTCTAGTCCAGTTCTTGACAATGCAAAATGAATTATCTCCTCTTATTCTCTTTCCCACTGAATTACTGCTTGGCTAAATTATGGAGAACTTTATATCTTGGAGTATGCTTACCAATAAACAAATTATTGTCTCTCTTTATATTTTTAAAAAAACTAGGCTTATATATAATTTTTTTATATTTTTATTATAAAGTTATCTAATAAAAAAATACATAAATTTTTTATAAAAAAATCAAGCATAAAAGAGATGAGTTATATAAATTATACATGTATTAATTTTTAATTAAAAAATTTGAAAATAAAAATATAAAAATAGTACTTAAATTTTTTTCTTTTTAAAAATAAGGATTGAATTTCTTTTTAAAAAAATTATGGAGAGAGATTAAGATAATGAAGCGACCTCTTCATGTTCCAAGTAAAGGTCTAATACGAACATAATTAGTATTAAAAGAGGTTGCAAGGAATTAGTTTAAATTATAAAGGTAACAACACTTTTTATATCTCTAAATTTTATATTAATTTTTAATTTTAATTTTTAATTTTTAATTTAATTTTATTTTTAAAATTTTAAATTATAATTAATTTCATCTCGTAATTTAATGTTATCTAAAATATTAACAAAAATAATGATATAATATTATGTTTAAAAGAGAATATTAAACCTTCATTAAAATTATTCAAGTCATATATGGAGTATCTATTAAAAAATTTAATTTTTATGTCAAATAGTGATTAAGTAACAATAAAAATATTCTTTAGAATTATATATTATTGTTTACTATTTAAATAATATTAAATTGTATTTATATTCTTAGAGTTTATTGTCAAATGTCACATCGTTATTTTTTATTAATAATTTGAATGACGTTAGATTATGAGATAAAATTGATTATAATTTAAAATTTTAAAAATAAAATTAATCATAATAAAATTTTAAGAATAAAATTTAAAATCGATATAAAATTTAAAAATATAAAAGATATTGTTGTCAATTATAAAACTTACAAAATTTTAAAAATTTACAAAATGGCCCCATAACCAATTTTGCCCCATATAAATGTTAGTACTATCGCCATATAAAGAGATTAGGGAAGAAATCTTATTTTAAAATTTTAATGTCATCTACTAAGAGATAGCATAACATGAGAGAAGAAGCTGAACAATGAAGAAATGGATAAAAATAAAGAAAGAAAATGGGATGGAAATCTAATTTTAGCCACA
Source organism: Senna siamea (assembly GCA_031216115.1). NCBI lineage: Eukaryota > Viridiplantae > Streptophyta > Magnoliopsida > Fabales > Fabaceae > Senna > Senna siamea. The sequence goes on along the minus strand of CM062354.1, from coordinate 28,991,911 downwards.
ACATTCATACTAACAAGACAAATGAGATGGGTATAAAATTACTTTACATTCACCTTCATAGCGAGCTCCGTTAGCCCTAGACAATTTTTTTGTTTTTGTTATGTTGTGTAACAAGTAACGAGCATTTTTTTGTTAGCCCTAGACAATTTATCGTTTTAAAAATTTACTTAGACATTATTTAAATTTATATATATTATTTAAATTTATTTTTTATTTTTTATTTTTTATTAATTAAAAATTAAAAAATTAAATTTAAAAAATAATAAAAATTTTTAAAGTCACCTTTTATGACTTAATTTTATTTAAAAACTCTAAAATTATAATTAATTTTTTATTATTGTGATAGAATTAAATATTTTTTTATTAATATTATATATATTATAATAATAAAATTTCTACTATTATTTTAATAAATTATTATTAATATTTTAAATTCTCGTACTAGGACTCATAATTCCTAAATTCCCATAAAAGATGAGAGTAAAAATTCTCTTCACGTTAAAAATGATATTAGAGACGGAGGCAAAAATAGAAGCAAGATAGCCGCGGGGACAAATCGTTTCCCATACCTATTCCTACCGTTTACCATTACTCACCACGGCCTTCAATCAAGAAAATTAATGGCTCGAAACGATGTCGTACTTTTGGACCACAAATCCTTGATGAGGCCAGCTATTGTGTAGTTGAAGTGCACATGCTAGGAGTTATTGTGTTAGAAATTGCCGCTAGGCCTGATGCATTTACACCAGTGACAGTAAGAAGATAAATATGGATTAAAATAGAACCAACTGTGTGGAGAGAAAATTTTGAAGCTTTATACTAAATGAATCTTCCTGTTTGTCCTTGTCAACTAAAGAGTTGCTCTTCATTCCCCTGTGTATATGTGCTTCACAGGGGAAAGGCCACGATTGCTTTTAAAAATTCTTGTCTCTGGACTGAACAGAGTAAACCCAAGTTTATCAAAACTTGTGCTAAAAGGTAATAAAGATAACATTTGGTCAAACAAAAGAATATCTAATGAAACCACATCATTTGAGAATCCAGCAATAATTTCCATTCTGTTGAGCTTTGATGGCTTTTTCAAGCCATCTGCTGCTTGAATCTGCATATGATTACACAAGTAGAGAAAACTATGTTGGTTGCGTTCTAAGCTGACAAAGAAAGAGGCATGCAAGATTATTATTGGAAGCAGATAATAACAAGCATATCCTTTTTACTGAAAAACTGGTGAACTAAAAAGTGCAGAAAAATAGCTTATTGCAAACTGAGCAGTCCCTACAGAACTTGCAAGAACTAGACCCTGTGAAGCTCATATTGGTGGCAGCCATGTTATAACAATAGGACTCCTCACCCTGTGCACACCATCATTCCAAACCAGACCTCCAAACTCAGGACTCGTCTGTCTAGACTTTGTAGTAAAGGTAATCTTGTAAGACAGCTTCTGGTGCTTTCTGGTGAAATTCAAGATTTCTGGCTCAACTTTAACAGAAGCACCTTTGAATGGCGATATCATAACATGGTATTTGGCATTTGGGGGGCCAACATTGGTGACAGTTCTGTGAACAGTCAAAGTTGAAACGGCTGTTTTCTCTGGAAACACGACCGAGATAGCAGGGTAGTTCAAGTCCCCTGGACTAGCAAGAGAGTGCCTGCAAGATCTGTTTGAGTATTTAGCAAAAACTCCCAATTCGGTTGGAGTTAGTTTTTGTGTACAGAGAAAGTCAAAGTAATCTTGTGGCTCAATGTCATATATCAAACCAGGATCAAGAGCTTTTCTTGGGTTAATGTGTCCAGCCCCATGATCATAAGGGCTTGAAGATGTAGCTGATGAGGCATCTTGGAGAGGATTAAGGGTATTGTCATGAACATATGCAGTGGTCATTAAAGCAGATTTTATAGCTGCTGGACTCCATTCTGGGTGCTTTGCCTTAAGCAAAGCAGCAACCCCACTTACATGTGGGCATGACATAGAAGTTCCAGAGAGTATATTGAACTTAACTCTCCGGTTATCAGTCGGCAAACTTGAGGGTCCGATGACCTCACTCCAAGCAGCAAGAATGTTCACACCAGGAGCCACCAGATCAGGCTTCAGAATCTCAAGGGTGAGAAAATTAGGCCCTCTTGAGGAAAACGCTGCTACTACAGGAGATGGCCTTATCCCCAACCTTGTACCTAAAAACTCAAGATTTGCAGTAGCTTTCTTGCTTGTCATGACATAATGCTTGAGCTCTTTACCTTCTTTCTCTCCTATAGCAACTGCTGGAAGAAGGTGACAATCTGCAACAAGTTCTTCTCCATTAGCTGCAGTGTTTGTAAGAATCATTCCTACTCCTCCAGCTCTTTTAACCACCTGACCCTTCTGCACTCTAGGGCTAATTCCTCTGTCACAAATCACAATTTTCCCTGAAACAACTTTAGGATTCAAGGTTCCTTCCAAGCACAAAGATCTTGGGTCAGGACTGCTTGAGTTACCCCCCAAGTACACCAAAGGGTATTGCTTCTTAGTTGAAAGCACCTTTTGCCCTTTGTATAGTGAAACCCCAGTCATTCTCCTACCATTTCCAAGCTTCACAGTAGCAGGAAAATCCCTATCCATTGTGCTTGCACCAACGGTGGTGATCCAAGGAGACACATTTGTGAGACTGACAGGGTCAGGCCCTGCATTTCCTGCAGAACAAGAAACAAAAACACCCTTCTCCGTAGCTCCAAATGCAGCCACAGATAAACTATCACGGTAATAAGATGAAACTCCACCACCCAAAGAAATTGACAAAACATTAACCCCATCAGCCACAGCTTTATCAACAGCAGAGAGAATATCAGAACTAAAACACCCACCAATCCAGCACACTTTGTAAGCAGCAATTCTAGCTCCTGGAGCCATCCCTCTTGCAGTGCCATAAGCATAGCCTAGAAGATTAGCCCCACGAACTTGAGACCCAGCAACCGTAGCTGCAGTGTGGGTGCCATGACCATCTTGGTCTCTTGGCGATTTGAACTCAGTTTGCTCGTTAATTTTACCCACTGCTGCTTCATACCCATGGTAGAACACTCTCGCACCCACAATTTTTTTGTTACAGTGACGCTTTCTGAACCCTCGTCCAACCTCGCAGGCTCCTTTCCAGCGAGAAGGCACAGGTCTCATCCCTGTGTCGTTGAAGCTCTCGCTCTCTGGCCAAATCCCTGTGTCCAAAACCCCCACGACGACGTCATGGTCGGCCACCATTTCTGACCAGAGGTTCATGTTCGTATTCTGCGACGATTCGAGCCCAAGGAACATAGGGCTTCTTGTGGTGTGAAGCTGATACTTCGTTTCAGGGAAAATAGCAACAACCCCATCTTCTTCCTCTAGTCTCGCAGCTTCGTCTTCGCTTAGTTTGGCCGCGATGCCATGAAAGGTGGTCTGGTAGTTGTAGATGATTCTCTCTTCTTCTTTGTCATTTTCAGCTTCGAGGGATTTGGCCAATACTGATTTGACTTTCGAGGAGTACCATTGGAGGTGATCGGAGAAGGTCTGTGGCATTGCCGATTTATCCATTTGAACAATGTATGTTTTCTTCGCAAATTGAGCATTTGCAGAGAAGGCTAGACTGAAAATGAAAAGAATATAGCTTATTAGAATGAAACCCATCTTCCTTATTGGCGTGGCCGCCATTTTGGCATGCTACAAAACAAACTTAGTGAAAGAATGGTATTTGGTTCAGACTTGAGAAGAAGAAGAAGATGGAGAAAATAAAGTAGAAGGGGTAGAGATTAAAACTCGAAATATTAAAGAGGAGGGAGGAAGTGACATTTTCTGTGCCATACTGCACAGGGATTATTAAAGTCTGGTAGTTGTTTCGTGAATGCTGAAGCTGAATGGAGAATCAAAGAAGCCACCGTATGGCTGGTGGTAGAAGTTAATATGAGTATGATTTTCTGACAAGTACCACTGGTTATTGGTGAATTCTGCGGTTGCCTAAATTAAGTACTATATTAAAAATGAATTAGGTTAATTGGATGCATTAAATTATTTAATTTTTAAAATATATTATTTAATTTCAAAATATTAAATTATATATTTTTAACTATAAATATTAAATAATTAAGATATATCTTTTAAAAAATAAATAGATAAAAATATATTTTATATCTTTAAATTTTATATTAATTTTAAATTTTATTCTTAAAATTTTTTTAAGTTAATTTTATTTTTAAAATTTTAAATTATAATCAATTTTATTTCAAAATTTAATATTTTTTAAATTGCTAACAAAAAATAGTAGTTCTATATTTAACATATAATTTCCAAAGTTATTATAATTTAGCATTTTATTTTTTAATATTTTAACATTTCATCAAATATCAAGTTACCATTTTTTTTTAATAATTGGGACCTGTAAAATAAAATTGATTGAAATTTAAATGTTTTAAGAATAAAATTAATTTCAAAAAATTTTAAAAATGAAATTAAAAATTGATAGTTTAAAAATATAAAAAGTGACTTTATCAAATAAATATTATATTTTGTATTTTTACTAACAATATATATATATATATATATGTGTGTGTGTAGTGAAATACTTAATCCTAGTTATGACTTGACTAACTACATTCATTAAAAAATGTTTAAAATAATTTTTTTTAATTTTACATGAGATTTTAGTTTTTTTATTTAATTTTTTATCTTTATTAATCAATGTAATTTCTTTCACATTCTTAAATGGTGTTAATCATGTGTTCACTCTAAGTTAAATTATTCAAATCAAAATATGAATAAGCTAGCAAAAAAGTTGTGATAAGATCTTGGCATTTGAAACTCCAAATCATAAAAATGTCCAAAAATTTTTAAAATTTCACAATCACTACTTTAACATCATTTTAATCTTATGTGAATTTTTCTAATGCTCGGGTCATAATAATTTTATGTTAAATTTATATATAATTATATTATTAATAACATATAGAAGCACTGTTTGAACAAAAAAAATTATGCCAATTAATAAAGATAAAAAATATAATTAATAATTAATAAAATATAATAAATAAAGTTAAAACTTGCGTACAAAAATAAAGGATAAAAAATTTTTTTTTTTTTTTTAAAAAAAAGCTTTACTTGGTGGCTGGTAAACTTTTGCATAGTGCATCATAAATTTAGAATAAACTAATCGAAAGTGAAGCTTTAGACATGTGAAAAGTAAATTTTACTAAGGAAAAGCAGACCATTATTTATGCACCCTTTTTATCGGAATAGTGAACTTCGATGATAAGAATAAATGATGTGTTGGGTAAATTAAGTTCACTGATGAAAGAAGAAATGAATTGTGAAGTGTGAAGGATAGGTCCACCATTCACGGTCACATGATGCTTATGGCTTGCAGTCATATGAGCAGAGCACCGATGGATCTCACGACAGTCAATTATTCAGTTTCAGAATTCACCCATTTACTTACTCAATTATTCTGCTCTTTTTTGGCAAATATTCTTTATATATATATATATATATATATTCATGATGGATAAAAATATGATTTAGTTCGAAATATTGTTTAGATTAAAGTTGGTTTTAATTGTGTGATCTATCTAAAAAATTGAGATGAGTCATGGAACTTTTAAAACTCTGAATTAAAAATATCCAAAAAAATTTTAAATTATATGGAAACTATATTATGTTTGACTTTATCTAAGCTCTCCTATCAACATTTGCGTAAGAAAAGAAATTATATTGAATCAGTTATTAAAATTTTAAAAAAAATTTGAATATAGGACAAAAAGTTAATTTTGATATATTTTTTTATTAAATAAGTTTAAATAGGTTAGTGTAAGTATCAACATAATTTGGATCTAAGAAAACATAAAGTAAGATACTAGATTCTTAGCATTGCGATACAATGACTTGACTTAAGTCTCTGTATAATGTCTTGTTTTGAGTTATTTAATATTGTATAATTTTTGATATCTTAATTTTAATACAATTCTAAAAAATAAATTTTTTATTGTGTAAAGAACTTTAAGATATTCAATGAATCTGTTCTTTAAATAATAAATTAAAATATTTTATTCTCTCTTTCTTAAAAAATGTGGTAAAGAGTCTAATAAAATTATCTACTCTCAAAGTTAGTATAATATTGATATGAGAAGAAACATATCAATGTTATTTTAAGAGTGTTGCTTACTCTGACTTCGTGAAAAAACAAAATTTTTGAAATAAATTTAATGTAAGTCAAGCGTCAACCTGTGAAACTTAATTTAAGTTAGGTTAAGAGTATTTGTGAACAAGTACTTTTATTGAGTTCAAACTCTCTTTCTTCATTTAGTAACACGATTAATTACTCTTTAACTTTCAAGAAGAGTTAGCCTTCCAACATTATGATTGTTTCATATTCTATCACTAGATACATCATCAATAAATAACACTCATAGCCACCCACAATCTCTCACTCTTTTAACATTAGTCCATTACTTAACTTTATTATTTTATTATAGAACATAAATACACTTATTCATCTTTTCAAAATACACTTTATCAATCAATAACAGATTATTTTTACCCTTTACTATAAATAAACTTCTATTTAATTTTTGGGATATATAAATAGTAATATATAAAAACAAGAGACAAACTTATACATAATAATCTTTAATAATTTTTAAATCTCTTAACTCAATTAAAACATATTATATTAACTATAATTTTAATTCTCTTCTCTTATTTATAATTTGCTTCAAGTACTTTACTTCTCTCTTATTAAAGACTTATCAGTAACCCATCTTTAATTTTTTTTGTACTCTGAAATTCGAACCTTCTATTGCATAAACATTCTCAAAAAGAAACAAAAAATTCAAGTTGATATAAAACTAATTTTTAATTCAACATTTTTAATGTATTTCCTTCAAAAAGAAAAGATAATGTAGAATAAATGTCTAATATATATGAGGCATGGCATCAGCCAAGTGATCCCTTGGCCACCAAAATAAATAGATATCACTGATTAATTCCCACTGTAAGAAAAGAGAAAAAGTAAAGATTGCGTCTTTTGTGCTGGACTTGAAAAAGCAAGATATAAAGGCACATCTTTTGCTGCATCAAAACTCAATACAATAATGTGTTTGCGTATACGTGTAGTAAATTAATTGAAGTTTGAGAGACATATAGATATTAATAAATTTTTGAAAAAATATTAGCAGCTTGTTGTTTCAATATTTTTAAAACTTTTAAATATAAAATATAAACTATAACTTTCACTCTTCTCTTTATATATATATTAATTTTTATTTATGTATATATATATTAATACATAATTTTAAAGACTGATAATTAAAAATTTCCCAGTCATTATTAATATAGATATTTTATAAATATATATATATATATGTTAACTAGATTAGTACGACTCTGCCATTTCTTTCTCGAGCCTAATAAGTATTGATGCTTTCTGTATTGAATTTGTAAGGTTAGACATTTTCGTAAGCACATACCACATGTTATTAATTGCCCAATTAGTCGCAATCATAATTAAAGAAAATGTTAGATATTAATCTTTGTACATCGTACATTGTTTTCTTTAATATAGGTGTTGTTGTAAGATTAATTTTTTTAATCATTATCACAACTGATTATTAATTAAGAGACTTTTCAACAATAAATTTTGTTTTCTTCTTTAAAAGAGAGTCTATCTTATTTACCATCGAACCAAACCCTGTTTATTTATCTTTGCAACTCTTATCCATGGAAATATAAATGCACTAACTCTACACAAAGCCATTATATAAATAGTAATATTAGTAAGAAAAGCTGAGCCAAAAAATATAGTAAGAAAAGATATATAAAACTTTTTAATTAAATTATGTTTACTTTTTAAAAAAGTCATTTTAAGACTCAAGCGAAACAAAATCCGAAAAGACTTATGATACCAATCAAGAAACTCAACACAAGCCATACAAATTAGATTTGGATCCTTTCATACAAATATAAATATAAATATATATATAATAATGTTATATGATAAAAAAAATTTTAGTTAAAACTATCAGCATTTAAAAAATATATTTAAATAAAAAATATGTGTACACTAAATATTTGTTCAAAAAAATTTATGTTTATTGCTTTCTTTATATAATCATATCATGTTAATGACTCATATAAAAAATAAATTAAATTCACACAAATTGTCCACCCAAAATTTGTCAAACAAACTCTACATAACTTACAATACATATTGAATATTCTGATTATAAAATGTTATTTTTATAGGAAACTTAAATTTTAAATACGCATATTTTTGACAATAAAAATGTTCAAATTTATATTTTAATATTTTCTTATCTAAATTATATATTAAAAACTTAAAAAATTCAAAGCAGATGTTATTGATAAATAATGTTTGCTTGTAAAAAAAAATTCTCATAAGAATATTTTTGAAATGACAAAAAAAATTTTTGTCCTTTACATTTAGGTAGAAATTCAATTTTATCCTACATTTTTTTTTTGTTTAATTTCATTTATCTTTTTAAAACGTCTTAAACTTTATCCTAATATCTCACACTATTTCAATTTTTAATAAAGTATTTTGAATTATCTATATACATCTTAACAAGTTTTCACTGTCAGCTTTTCAAATAGGTAAACCTTATACATTTCATAGCAAAGACTTGCCAAGGCATACCTACATTCCTTTTTTTTTTTTTTGTTACAAGGAAAGAAAAGTACAAAACACACGCACACACAAAGATATATTTATATATATATATTTGTTAAATATTTAGACAATGTGAGGTAAATTAAAAAATACGAAAGACAAAATTAAATCTATAACTCAAGCATAATATTTTTTTTTTACTCTTTAGAAACATAGAGTTCAAGAAATTCCCGAAACAGTTGGCAAGAGTTAATTGAGTCATAAAGAGCCCAACAAATCTATTGCATCCTATACAAACATTAATGTCTGCATTCAAAGCTGCGTCACACTCAGAAGGGAACTTTGCAGTCTTACAAGTCACTGACCTCTCTTAATGACACTGATATGCTTCTCATTTACTCTTTACAAATTCCATTCCAATAATCTACTTTTTTGTTTAAAATTAAATTTATACGTATTTTTTATATTTATTATTAAATTATTTAATTAAAATAAAGTATGTAAAAAATTTTTAATAAAAAATTAATCATAAAATAAATTATATATATGTTTGATTGAATAACTTAATGAAAAAAATATACAAATTATATTTAAATTTTTGTTCTTTCTATTTATTTGTAAGAATCATATATTTATATTAATATTGGTACCCCTATATTAAATATTAACTATTACTCATGTTAATAAATTGATGGAAGATGCGCATATGAATTTAAGAAAGAAAAACTAATTCTTCCTAACATAATAAAATCATAGATGGAAGAGAGAAAATTTGTCATTAAGAATATGTTTTTGTTTGTGTGACAAGAAGAGATGACAAGAAAGAAAAACGAAACTATTTCAATGGACAAAGCTGCAGCAAGTAAATTCATGGGCACTTGATGAGTGGTTAAGAATATCCTTGTGCAGAGTAAACTCTGATCCAAGTCATAGAGAGGTAAGTGAGATTACACATTACAGATAATCAAAGAGGAAAGGAAGAGGGAGCATAATGATGAAACTAAACTCAGCTTAAGTACAATTGAAAGTAAAAGAGAAAGATTGCAAGTTACATTTGCTGCTGTTGAATTTCAACCTCAGCTCTCCATTGACAAGAAAGATTTTGGTATTTGGTTTCACGAGCAAGAAGAAAGAAAATAACATGGGCTGGCTTACAGAAGAATGCTGTTCATAAGGGTTTGGTTCTGTTTTCTGAAATGTTGAATTGAAAATTGAACTAGATAACAAGAAAAATTGAAAAAATCTAATTGGGTTTTGTATTAAAAAAATTAGTGGATTTTCGGCTTGATTTTATTTTATTTTTTTATTCGCCAAAGTGAAATATTTACTCCATTAAAAAAAATATTCAAGAATGCAAAAGTCAGGTTTAGGAAAGCCACACACTAAACAAAAATACAGAAACATAGTATTCTCAGAGTTATCAAAATAAACTAATTTAGACTTAATTTAACTTTATTTTTATAGGACTGAGTTAAGTTGGAATTGGGATGTGCTGATTCTTTTTTTTTAAATAATATTTTAAACTATCAAATAATATGTATAAAATAAAAATAAAAATTGATCATAATAAATAATTTTTTAATTTTCTTACTATAAACAGAAAAAACATATAATTAGAATACATTATAAAAAGTCTAAAGATTATAAATAATTAAAATAAATAATACATGAATTCATAAAATATCAACACCATAAAATAAAAAATATAAATTTATCTTCATTCTTTATTCTTTACTATCATTCATCTTTTACTATTATTACACTATCTTTTATTAAATCTTCTTTTAATACAATATTTATCTTCATTTATAATTCAAAACAATAAGATATATTAATAAAATATGAATTAAAGTAATTAAATAAAAAAATTTAATATCATTTGAATTAAGATTAAAATCATGTAATTAATTTATTATATAAATATTAAATATAAAAAATTCAAAGAATTAGAAAAGATAAACTAACTTAACTTAACTTGATTTAGTCTTTTTTTTAGCATAATTTTTAATTAAGACCAAAAATCATGTAATTAATTTTTTATACAGATATTAAATATAAAAAAGTTAAAAAATAAAAATAAAAAAATAAATTAACCTAATCTAAATTGATCCTATTTTTTAGCGTCATTTTTAATTAATACCAAAATTTTTTTAATTTCACTCTTCAAATTTTAAAGACCAAATGAATAAGACTTGGCCGGCTTTAACACCTTTATATACGGAACATCAACATTACAGAACAAAAATGGAAAAAACATAGCATTAAATTCTAGCCAGAACATCAAGCCAAAAACATCAGTATCTTGATATTGATATTTTGGTTTGGTAATACATGTGAGAATATCTTTGGTGCAGTGCATCTTTTATTTATATGGAATATATTATTTTTATAACACGAAGGATCATATAATTTAGATATTAAAAAATAATTTATTTAATAATTAAAGCTGTACTATTATAACATGTAGTAAAAGTTAAAAAAATATATATCTAAAGATTTGTCAAATCAATTAAATCTAAATTACATCACGTAAAAAAATATAAAAGGATATACAATAAATATACATTTGATTTTTATTATATAAATAATAACCACCATTTATATAATTTTATGTATATTTTTACCATCGTTTATTACTGTCACATTAACCCTTTATACGAGAGGAATCAAATTCATCACCAACGATCCATTAATTTGATTAATTTTTGTTTTTCAGAAATTTGATGTACCTCTTTATTATGGTAGCAAATGCTTCGGCCTTTAAAACATTCACAAGCCCAGCAACATTTTGGTGGGTGGACTGGCTTACGATTGATGACAGTTCCAGGCTTTGCGTTTGGGCCCTAAAGAAGAATTGGGTTGGGTCATCGGATTGGTCATCACTTGCTCCATATGTTTTGATGAATAGAGGTTAAAATTTAAAAAAAAAAAATTCTTTTGAACTACAAGGTATATAAATATAATTTTTTATTAAAAAATAATCTAAATTTTTTTAAAATTTTATAATTTGTGCTGAAAATATTATTCAATAATTTTTTCATCTAAAGACTTTAAAAAAATAATGATATATTAGTTAAATCAAGTCATATCAAAATATAAATTTTTTTTTAAATTAAATGTGATGAAAAAATTTTGTTAGAACTTTGGAAGAAAAAGTTAATAGGGAGAATTTTTTATACAAATTGTTAAATTTAAAATATTTTAAGTTAATTTTTATAGTTAAAAAAAATTATCTAAATATAATTTATAATTTAAGAAAATTTTATATATTTTAGTCGAAGATAAAATCAAGCCTAACTAGAACTACCTTTAAGAATGTTGGGAAACAGAAAAATGGTATGTCCAACAAAAAGAAAACAATTTTTTACCCAAAAAAGAAAAAGAAAACCGTTCGACCAAAATAAAAAGAAAACAGAAAGATGGACATACAAGACAAAACAACATAAGAACTCTTAAGTGTTGGCTTTGTTGTGATTTTTTTTTGTTTTATTATATTTTTTTCAAAATATAGTTTCATATAATAATTGCAAAGGAAAACATAATTTGTATTAAAAAAGTATTCAATAAATTTTTTTGTCAATATTATTATGTTTTAAAAAATTTTAAATAGGTATTTTTTTCTATCAAATTACTAAAAAGAATAAGTACTTATGAAGATAGGAGAAAAACTAAGGGATAATAAATAGAGGAAATGTAAAAAAGTTGAGTAATTAATGATTTTGAATGGAGATATTTCGTCTCACAAAACATATTTATTTTTCCTTTTATGCTATTTCAAAATATAATATTATTTTTATATTCACCTTGTTTTGGAAATTTTTTAAATGACATTGTTTTAAAAAACCACTTAATTAACAAGTTTAAATTATACTACTCTGCACTCCTATTTATTATATATTTATATGGGAGAATTTTTTTAATAAAAAATTATTTTGATTGAATAAAAATTTTTTATATACGAAATTAATTAGATTAATTTTTATTAAAAATTAAAATAAGAATTATTTTTTAGTAATTAAGTAATTAATTTACTTTAAAGGCAAGTATGTGATATGAAGTTGCACGCATTACTATTATTATTTGTTTTATGAATATCTTAATTGAAGTGAAATGGTGAAGTAGAAAAAAGAAAAATTTACTCTGAATTAATACTTATCTGTGTAATGTAATTTTTTTTTTTCTTTCTCTATTATTTTACCGTATTTTATGACTTTCTTCGCTTTAGACTTTGGAGGATGTGCTCTCAATTGCAACGCTGTTATACATGATCATGAGTATCCGAATCCTTAGATTTGCATAAAGTTATGTACATTTTTTTTATCCTTAAATTTAGACCCTCATCTTAGTAGATATCAAAATGAGTTGAATACCTAAATTTTCGGATAAATTATTAAATAAATATTTAAAAAATAATTTTTTAAAAAAATTATATTTCATTTACATATAAAATTATAAAAAATTTGATAAATTATATTACATAATTTCTAAACATATAATTAATATAAAATTTTAATAAGTTAATATTTATAAAATTACCAAATATAATAATTTATATATATTATAACTAAACAATTTTTGATACAAATAACATAATTAATATATATGTTTTCCGGGGGCATCCTTACAAAGTCTCTCTCTCTCTCTTTTTTTTTTTTCATTAAGTACAAATTCACATCTTTCAAATCAACCGTGCGATGACTGGACTTGGCCGTACTGTTGCAGAGAGTGCAGGAGCAGGAATATCGTGGCTAATACAGCAAAAAAGAAAGAGACTGAATGGACGATGGTTTTAGTTTCTGATACTTAAAATTAGTTTTTCAAAGATTAATACAGCGAAAGAGAATGAACAGTTATTTCTCTTGTAAAAATAAAAGGTTTCTTTGCGGCATAAGTAAAATATGCAATTTGAATTTTTAGAAAGTTAATCTTTTTAAATTTATATTTCAACACTTTGAAAATAAATATAATGTGAAAAGTGGTTAAACTTTTACTTCCTGTGAGTGAACATGCTCAAAAGAATAATTCATGTTTCGAATTTCTGAGGGAACAGTGCATTTCACAGGAAAGTGAAAAGGCATGTAATAAAACCAACATCTTTCAGTCCTCGTGAGATGGAATAGATAGACAATCAACCCGTGAAAGATCGCGGTGTATATATGAAGACGATGACAACCATAAAAAGATATAAGGAAACAAACAAAAACGCCAATCAAAATCGTCCTCATCTTGATATCTTTGCTTCCATTTTGCCTTAGCTTCATTTAAAGTGCATGTCCCTGCACCTTAATTTTTTCCCATGGTCCTTCGCCCACCAAAGCCAAGTGCACTTTAGGGTTACTAGAAATTTTTAGATTGATTGAATTTATATAAAGTTTATGGAATGAGTAATTTATAAATACATATCTAAATACGTTAAATAAAATTTTCATTAAGACCTAAATTTAATGTATTTTCATATTTATTTATAATAGACTCTATTACTTTTAAATAAAGTTTTAAATTAGAGTTTTATATATGAAAAAATTTTATTTTGTTATGTGACTTTAAATAACTTAATAAGTATAATGAATTTCTCAATGCTGATCAACAAGGAAAAAACCTATATTCTTCTATGGTAACATCCCATTGTGATTAAAAATTTGAGAGTAAATTATTCTTATCTTTCTCAAAAAAAATGTCTACTCTTCTAAATTTGGTCTTCTAAAATGTATTTCTTTTAATTTATTCCTTTGATAAATTTTTAATTTTCCATTAAAAAAATTTAATTTTCACAGCTTTAACATAAAAAATACAATAATACTGGAGAATAATTAATTGAAGAACTGAGATGGAAAGGTTACCTATTATCAAATTGAGAACTTACCCATTTTTAAAAATTCAAAAAATAATAATTCACTGAAAATTTTGATATTTAGATCAGCATCAATACTTTTATCTCACCAAGACCAACAAACTTTCCAACTTACACTTGAATTCCCATAACAGAGAGGGGAACAACCACAACTAGAAGAGAACACCAACACTCTATCTAGACTCAGCATCATGGGAAGGCTATGGTGCTTTTATTTTCTTCTCACACTACCCCATCTCTTCAACTTCACCATTTCTAGGCTTGAGCAAGTACCAACACCACCATTACCTATTCTTCCACTTCCAACATTTTCTCAACTTAAATGGCAACAGAGAGAAATCATAATGTTCCTCCATTTTGGTGTCAACACCTTCACAAACAGAGAATGGGGAAATGGCCATGAAAACCCAGACATCTTCAACCCTTCAGGGCTTGACGCCGGCCAGTGGGCCGCCGTGGCGGCGGAGGCTGGAGTTTCCTTGATGATCCTTACTGCCAAACACCATGATGGGTTCTGCCTTTGGCCTTCCAAGTACACTGATCATTCTGTTGTTAGAAGCCCATGGAAAGAAGGAAAGGGTGATGTTGTTCAAGAGTTTATGAATGCAGCTTCAGCAAAAGGCATTGATGCAGGGCTTTATCTTTCACCTTGGGATAGACATGATTCTAGATATGGACATGATTTGGCTTACAATGAATACTATTTAGCTCAACTCCAAGAGCTGCTCAACAAGTGAGTTCTTTCTCTTTCTGTTCTGTTTTTCCTCTGTTTGTTCTTTCAGGTTGAAGAATAATGCATTTAGGATTTCTTCTAGAAGCCAGTAATTTTTTTGTTGTTTAAAAGCAATCCAATTCAGAGTCTTACCATTTGAGTTAACTCCTCTGATTCTCCATTGTCCTTTCACAAGAATAATTTCTCTGAGATTTTTAGTTATTAATGTTTTCTGTTCTTCTTGTTTCTTGCTCAGTTATACAGACACAATTCCTCATTAACTTCACCTGTCGGTGTTAGATAAAGAATATATCTTCACCTTCCTAGATTTTCTTTTTTCACTTTAACCAACCTAATACAGTAGATGTATGAAAGAAATTGGAATGAATTTATTTATGGATTTCATTTAACAAAATATATATGCTTGAGTTCAAGCACTTCATTACATGTTATAGTGAATCTTTATAAACAAATGGTTTAGCATTTAATCCTGGTGGACTCTAATTCTCTTTTTGACAAATATGTTCTTGAAAAATTCTTTTTTCTTTTGTTTAATTCCTCAAAGATTACATAAAATCATATACAAATTAGTTCCTATAATTTAATGTGAAAACATTATGAAAAAGAACCAATGTGCAAAAGGTGTAAAATTTATAGGAACTAAATTGTAGGGATTAAACAAAATAAAAAATATTTTTTAGAGATCAAATTATTAATACAGTATTTAACTTTCAATAGACTTATGATTTATTATCTAAAAAAGTTTTATGATAGACATTAAAAATTATAATTACTCATAAATTTACACTTAATAATTGATACTCTCAAATTCAAGTGAACATGACAATAATTAATTAATTATCCTACCTACAATTGTTGACTTGCACTACTAGCTTTTCCAAGCTAAATCCCAACAACTACAACCCAATGTAATGTTGATGGTTGAAATTCTGTAGATATGGGAGTGTTAGAGAGATCTGGTTTGATGGAGCAAAGGATCCCAAGGCACAAAATGTGTCTTATTACTTTTCAGAGTGGTTCTCTATGGTGAGAGAGTTGCAGAGTTCCATTAACATCTTCTCTGATGCTGGTCCAGATGTTAGATGGATTGGAAATGAAAAAGGGTATGCAGGAGACACTTGTTGGTCCATTATTAACAGAGCCTCTCTATCCATTGGAAGTCCTAACATCACTCAGTAAGTGAATAAATAAAGGTTTCATCTTTTTCATTTTGGTACACTTAACTCTCTAGTGGTGTCAAAAGATATAGTATCAATGGCAAAGTGGAACTTGAGTGGTAGTACCTTTTTCTTTGTGTAGAAAAGAAAGTTCAATTATTTTTTAAGGACAAAATTTAGAGAAGCTGCAGTGTTGGCTAGGAATCTGTCTTAATCAATAGTGGGAAGTGGGCACTGAAGTTAACAAGGAAAAAGAAAAAGCTTACTTGCCAACTGCCAAAGGAATGGTTATGTGGGGTTATCAGATGTAGTTGTCATTTAGCTGGACTTCAGTTTTTAGGGTAACATGGCATGTGATTAGGGTTTGTACCTTGATGATACACTTTTGTTTTAGTATCTCTTAAGTACATTTTTAACACTTAATTTATCAGAATTCAATATGGACATGTCACAAAACTCTATCATCTTATCATAAATGTAGCTATCTCACCACCGGTGATTCTAGTGGGACGGACTGGCTACCGGCTGAATGCGATGTTTCAATACGGAAGGGATGGTTTTGGCACAAGTCAGAATCACCAAGAAGGCTAAGTCAGCTACTTGATATTTACTACAATTCAGTTGGGAGAAACTGTGTATTACTACTTAATGTGCCTCCCAACACAACTGGACTCATATCTGAGATTGATGCTTATAGGTTGAAAGAGTTTCACAGTGCAATTAACACAATCTTCCATAAGAATTTGGCTGAAGATTGTAATGTTAAAGTTAGCAGCCAAAGAGGAGGAAAAGAGGGTGGTTTTGGAGCAGAAAACATGGTAGATAGTGACCATTTGTGGTCTTATTGGGCTCCTAATGAAGAAAAAAGGAACCATTGGATTGAAATTTGGGGGAAGAACGAGAGTTTAAGATTCAATGTGATTAGAATACAAGAAGCAATAGGTCTTGGTCAAAGGATCCAACGACATAAAATCTATGTGGATGGAAAATTGTTGATCCAAGGGACCACAGTGGGTTACAAGAGGCTTCACAGGCTTGAAGGAGGTGAGGTGCATGCTCATGTTGTGAGGATCAGAATCACTAAGGCAAGAGGATTGCCTCTGATTTCTTCTATTGGCCTACATTTTGATCCTTTTTGGCATTCAAAATTTACTGTGACATGAAGATTCAACAACTAAAGATGAGGAAATAAAAGTACCTTGTGTAATTATTGGTATATCCAATGAATTATGAAGTAATATGTAACTATGTTGAAGATGTATCATGTTCAAGAAATATGTCTAATATATATACTTGTTTACTCATAATTACGGTAGTTTACGTATTTTTTAAAGGAAAAAACTTATGTATTATTTATCAAATGTAAACATAATAAATAGAGATGTCTCTACAAGCGACAAAGGAAACGGGAAGAACTTATATTTCCTACTTTAGCTTTCTCTGAAGATTTACATTATTACAGAATCTACATGAATTTCTGAAGAAAATGCTGATTGAAAGTATTGGCATAATATATTAATAACTATCTACGTAAAAGAAATTCAACGAAAAAACTGGGAAAAAATCTTTCGAATCTCATTACAAAAACTGGGCCCCAAGCCCTTTTAATGTATATGCTTGATTTTGTTATTTGGTGCGCTATCCCAGACTCACCGTCGAATCTTAAAATATTCTAATGTCATTGTTCAAGATTTGGATGTCCCGTATGAGATCCAAACCCCATTATTCATGACTGTCTCATTCTGAATCATAAATTTTTGCTTTTGGGTTATTCGCTTCTTAATTCTTATACGTCTCTTTTAATTTTTCTTTGTGATAAACCTTGGCTAGTCCCCTCCCACCTTATGTTTTGAAAGCTTTAAATCTTTTTGATTAAAAGGTTAAGGATGTGTTTAGATCGATAAGAATTGAGAAAAAGAGAAAAAAAAAAAATCTAAATATAAAATTTTTAGTTTTTAAAATAGATAAAATTTTTTTTTTATGTCCTAGATTTTGCATGCATAATATTTTAAATTCATACTTAAACATTCTTTTTCTATAAATTTTATTCTCAAACTTTTAAATTCTTTTAATTTTATCCCAAACTCCTAATACCATTTATTATAGTAACAAAATATATATATATATAATAATCTAATTAGAACTTTTACTAACATAACAAATAGACTACATTAGAAATTATAACGAACTTGACATTAATTGTAAGGTTTGTAAATAAAATTGACAACGAGTTTAGGAACCAAAAATATATATGTTTGCTCATTATATATTTATTTTTTAGCTTGAATTCTCAACTTGATACTTTTTTTATTTCTTTTAAATCATCCTTGTCCAATGCCTCTTAAATATTCATTAAAAACAATTTAATGAAGAGAGAAATTATATTCTAGAAAAGAAAATTTAATTAAATTTTTTTAAAAAAAAAATTACTAGAGTTTGGTCTCTAAAATATCAATAAAGAGAGAGAGGGAAAGAATGCTTTAAAATATAAATTGATGAAGTTGTTTCAAGTTCAAAACTCTAATTTTAATAATTTTTTTGCATACATTTCTGTAGGGGATTTTCTTTTGCCTATATTATAAGTTTTTTCTTATTCTTATTTTTTCTTTCTTTCTTTTTGTATTTAGTTTTTATTTATATATGAACTAAAAACTAACTTCTAACTAAAGTAAAACTTTTAATAACGGAAATCAAATTTATAAGAGGTTTATTACAAAGAGAATATATTAATTTTCATATAGAAATGAGATAATTTAATTATTTAGAGTGAAAAAAAAATGAGAACAAAGTTAAGGATTAGAGTTTATGATTTAGGACTTAGAAATTTAAATAAACAAAAATTGGTAAGAGTATCTTTGTTGTTTTTAAAATTTGAGATCATTATTAATTTCACTTCTAAACTTTACAATTGTTATAAATTTTATTCTAATTCTTAATATAATCCATTTGCTATGTCAACAAGTATTTTAGTTAAATTGCAACCTATGCAAATTTTGATAATGTGATGGATGACTTTAGGGTTTAGAACAAAATTTAAAAGTTTAGAAACAAAATTAATAGCAAAAAAATTTAAAAAAAAATAAAAATAGTGTAAAATTTGAAGATATAGCACTTTTACCTTTAAAATATGTTTAAATTAATAAGAAGAATTGAAATATGAAGGAAAAAAAATTCTAGATATATATGCCATTTAAAGAAAAAAGGTTGAGACTATTAGATTGTTGAGTGTGACCTAAACATGTTGACTGGTGGGTAAGTGGGTGACCTCAAGCGTCAACAATATAAATATATATTCAGAGTAGCCTGCTCTTATTTTCTATTTGGTTACGGATCTTATTTGGATTATTTTATTTATATATTAGTGAATTATATATTATTTAATTTTTATTTTTGATTAAAAAATTCACATAATTTATAAAATAAAAAATTTATTTAAATATAATTATTCAATATATAAATAAAATGACATAATAATTACACTTTAAATTTTTTTCTTTGAATAATTATGAGCATATTAAGATTATTTGTCTTTTTCAAGTGATTTCTCAATGACTTGGAGCTTCTTTGAATATAATTTTTAAAAATTATGTTTTGTTTTTCTAAAAATAAAAAATTGTTTAAATAATTATTTTTGACATAAAATAAAAATATAAAATATGTTTTGAAAATAAAAATATAAAATAATTAAAATATTTTATAAATTTTAATTTAATATACTCTACTTTTATAGATGTTATTAATATAAAAAATTTATTTTTATAAAAGTAGAGTATATTAAAAGAGAAACTAACAAATATTACTGTAAATATCATATTTTTTTTGGGTTTAAAATAAAATAAAAATTTATAAATAAAATAAATAAAAATTATTAAACTAAAATAAAAAAGGCCCAAGTAAGAGTAAAAAAGAAAAAGAAGTCCAATAAAAGTAAAAAAACAAAAGGCTCCAAATTAAATACCCGTAAAAAAGCTCAAAATAAGAAAAAGCTAAAAAGATAAAAATATGTAAAAATTAAGAAAAAAATATTAAAAAAAATAATAATAATAAAAGATAAAAAAAAAAATTAAAACCCCAAACTGCACCTCACCATCATTATTTAATATATATATATATAAATATATATATATATGTGAAAGTAGAGTATATTAAAAGAAAAATTGATAAATATTACTGTCACTATATTTTGTTTGAATTTAAAATAAAATAAAAATTTATAAATAAAATAAATTAAAAAATTATTAAAATAAAATAAAAAAGGTCCAAGTAAAAATTAAAGAAATAATAAGAAGCCCAATTAAATGCTTATGAAAAAGTTTAAAATAAAAAAAAATTAAAAAGATAAAAATATGTAAAAATTATGAAAGGAAAATATCCCAAAATAATAATAATAATAAAAATGAAAGACAAAATAAAAAACTAAAACCCTACGCTGCACCTCACCATCATCTTCTTCAGTCCATTAAACTCCCGAAATCTCTCCATTTAATCATCAAATTCCCTTGATTACTTCAAATCCCAAATTTCCATCATTTCCATTAAACTCCATCATCAATTCCTCCAAAATCAAATAATGGTTTTCCTTTTATTCCACACCTTACTCTCCTATTTAAACACACGAGGAAAAGAGAGAGAGAGACGTTGACACAAGAGAAAACGAAAAAACGGAGAGAGAGAGAGAGAGCCGAGAAGGGGAAGAGGGAAGCTGTGCTGCTCCTCTGCTCGTTGCCGTCGACCGCCGTTAGTCCGCCGCCCGCAGTTGCTCACCGCCGGACTGCTCCGTCGTCCGCCACTGCCAACATCCAGCCAAGGTCAGTTTTTTGTGTAAATTTCAAATTTTGAATTCTTGCAATTATGAGTGGCAGTGTAGAAGCATGGAGTAGTTTGAATTCGTTGTCTGGCCATTTGTGTTGATGCTTTCTTATGTTTAGCAAAGAAGATGTTCCATGTCTCTGCTTGAGAGGACTAATAAATATAGATGAAACCACTGCTGTCTAGTGACTACAGACTTGAAGGTGTGAATCTGTTCTGATATAAAACTGTGAGAAACCGAATCTCCTGGAGTATGTAAACATGGCTGATGCAAATGTGCTAATAATTCCTCAGTTTTCATTTAATTTGTGATATGCTGCTGTTTTTCCTAACCAAGGAAAAGAAAGCAATATGATCTTCATTTGGTTTGTGTTATGCGTATACTGTGCTGGCTACTTCTAGTCTGGAAAAAGACAGCAATCCGAGTGCTTTTTGGTGAAGTCACGTGAGGTTCTCTTTTTGGGCTCTTAATTTATGTCCTAGGCCTAGATCAAAGGAACTCAAGTTCAATTTGGGCTTTTAAGTTTAAGACTCCATCGTTTCTTTATCATGAATGGGTATGTTTTCATTTAAAATTTGTAACATAGTTATAATTTTAAGTTATATTAATTAATTTTAAAAATGAATGATGACTATATAAACAAGAGTAACACTTTATCATAAAAAAACAAATTATATTTTATAATATAAAAAATAATAATAAAAATAATATACTAGGAGTGTTGAGTTTCATATAAAAAATAAAGAAGGATGTAAGAAAATAATTCACCCCCAAAGATTTTTTTTAAAATTAAAATATAGAAGAAATAAAGTAAAAATAAATAGTCATAAAAAATAATTCAACTCTAAGGATGTTTCTTTAAAATTAAAAGAAAAGATAAAACAAAAATAAATAAGTATTAAAAAAATTTAAATAATTATTATATTACTTTATTTTATAAATTTAATTTGAGATTACTATCTTTTAAATAGACTTTTTAGAGTAATTAACACCTTCCTTAACAATCAGTTAAAAAACTCGTGTGCTCATCTAACTCAATACGTTACATGTGCTTATTTTGTTCCCAATCTATGAAAGAAGAGCTGAATTCCCTGAAAGAACATTCACATCACGTTCCATCAATAGCACCTCAAAGATAGAGGGAAGGTCCATGTCACACTGAGAATCAGCCGCCACTAACTAGAGAAAGGAGCGTATGACTGCCAGCCACACTAGAACCTGTCGCCAAGAAAGCGAGAGAAGAAGCGCGTGATTCCCTGACCAAGCAAGGGGGGCTAGTTACGCCTAGAAGAAACAAAGAAGAGAGACTGTTTCTTCTCTTTGGGAATTCTTGAAGTATGATAGTTGTGCTACATAACGTTCTTATCAGATGCTATGTACAGAGGTATACGCCTATCTTCTACGCGGGTCTTTCCTCCCCTGTTTGTCGCTTAGTGCTAATTCCCTTGTTTACTGATGACCACTCTTGAATCCAATCTTTGGTTGGAGACCAATGTTTTAAAAATTTTAATTTTATCCACCATATTTTTAAAAATTATTTTTAAATATACATTTATTTTTTTTTTTAAATTTTTCTTTAAAATTTGGTTGCGGCTCCATTATTTTTAAAAAGGTCAGGCAAGACAGTTATCTTTGTGTGAATCTTAAATCTTCTAAAAATAAAATTATTTATAAAAAATTAAATAATTAAATAAATAAAATTTTTTAAAAATATAAATTCTAATTTAAAATTAATTACTTACCTTGATATATTTAAATACTTTAAGCAAAATTATTTAACGAATTAAGTATAATCTTTTCAAACTGAAATAAATTAATTACATATAAATATTTAATATGTTTAAATCTCATCTACTATTTTATATATATATATATATATATATATATCAAAGTATAGTACATTAAAGTATAGTAAATAAAGGGGCTAGTTGACAACTGTCACTTCTAAATGAATGAAATAATCAAATATACTTTTATATATAAATAAAATAATTTAAAAATATTCAAAGCTTATCAATTAAAACGATCAGAATATAAAATAGAGTATATTAAAAGAGAAGTGTATAAGTGTCTTTAGGTGAATCTTAAATTCTCTAAAATCAAAATTATTTATAAAAAATTTGATATCCAAATATATAATATTTTTGAAAAAAATTATTTTTAATTTAAAATTGATTACTTATTTTGATATATTTGAGAAATTTAAAGGAATATCCTAAAAGAATTAAATAGAATTTTTTAAAATTACAAATAAATTGATTATAAATAAATAATAATTTTAACATATATAATTATTTAATATATTTATATCTCGTTAGTGTTGAAATTAAATAAATAATTAATAATTTATATTGACGATGAGAGATGGTAATGTTGGAGAGCCTAAAGATGCTGAAGTAATGATAGAAATTCTTAATGATTTTCTTTTAGAAGGCTCAGACAATTCGTTTGCTACGATTGTAGATAATAAATTTTTTTTGTTAAAAGATAACTTCTGTGATTCAAGTTATTTAAAAGAGAAAGTTATTCTTACTCCTACAGATTATATTGTGCCAACTATAAATGATTATATGCTCTCCTTATTTCTTGGTGAAAAGAGAACATATTGAGGTTAAATAGTATTTGTAAAGCAAATACTGATGTTGATAGTGTTGATGATTTGCAAACTTCTAAATTTTTGAGCTGTCTTAAGTGTTATTGAATTTCAAACCATATACTAAAGTTAAAAATCAGTGCCCCTGTTATGTTGTTACTAAGGAATACACACCAATATTTTGGATTATGCTACGGTACTAGGTTAGCAATGACACAATTAGGTGATCATATTATATTGGGTAAATTGATTTCAGGCAACAATGGTCCAAAGTATTTATTCTTTGCTTGACATTAACTCCATGAGATTTCAGGTTGCCATTTAAGTTTCACTCAATACAATATCGTGTGACAATTTATTTTGCTATGAGCATTAATAAAAGTTAAGGACATTCATTTTTACATGTTAGTTTGTATATGCAAAAAGTGTGATTTTAGTCATAGTCAACTATATGTTGCAATATTCAGAGTCAAAAGTAACAAAGGTTTGAAAGTATTAATATATAACAATGATGAATAGATATCAAACACTATCACATTTGTTTATAAAGAAGTATTCCAAAATTTAGGACATGTATGCATTTTAAAAAAGGTAATTTTTATTATATTATAAAATGATTATTGAAAATCAACATTACCCTCTCTCTCTCCCTAATTTATTGTGTAAAAACAAGAAAATTAAATATTGGATACAAATAACCCAAAAATTAGGAAAATATAAAAATAAGTTTTATCATTATTTAAACAAATATTATTATTTTTGAAAGATTTTTATTAACTTTTTTTGATGATTTTATTTTTATCTTATCGATTATAATAAAAATTGCAATATTAACTAATAAATATGTATTGATTATAGAATAAGATATATAATTTATATATATATGTATATATATAAAGGTAAAATGATGAAAAAAAATCCCTTTAAACTTGGGTTTGAGTGTAGAAAATCTCTAAACTTTTATTTTTGACTAATAATCTTATAAATTTTTAATTATGTATAAAAAACTCTCAAATGCACATAATCTATTTATACATCAGATTTAATTTACATATAAAAATTTTCAAATTTAATTTCAGTTAAATTATCTCAATTTTATAAATTATTTTTATATCAAATATGCTAGCTTTAGATATGCATGTCTTCTTCCATCCTTTGGGCTTCTTCCATAACTGATCCTGCATTTAAAAAAAAATAAGTTTTTTTTTATCTTCTAATTATTGTAAGAAAGACCAAGATACTTATCATGACTCTCAACAATTTTTACCCTAATCAGATCTTGGATTATCTGTCTACTTCTAGTTATCACATTTCGGTTATATATAAATATTTAACCATGTATTCAAAATATTACTTGTAAGAAATAAACTTGTATATTAGTACTTAACCATAAATTAATAAATAAGTATTTGATATTTTTATACAATTTGTTCTTAATTTATCTAAAACTTATTTTTGAACTAGTTAAGTGAAAGAACATGATAAAATTAATAAAGAGAAACATTAAAATATCTTTACTATCTTACAATTATGGCTAAACATATTCAACATTTTAATTACAAAAATCAGTAAACAAATCAATAATTGTATGTAATATTTTTATTACATATGTAGCATATATTTTATTTATTACTTATAAGTTACACAAATTTAAATATTTTTTTAACACCTAGAAATCCCAATTAACACTTATATTTATCGAACAATTATTAACTTAAACTTCATTTTGATTTGATCCTAAATTTGAAAATATTATATAATATTTTCTACTAGCAAGTTTGTGTGCATACGTATGAGTGATTTCATTTATAATTTGTTATTATTTTTTCATGTACACACATGAGTGTTAGTAATTATGATGGATTAACTATTTTTACATATAATGTAAAATGTTAAATTAGTGAAAAAAATACATGTAATCACATAAATAACAAAAACAAAGAGACACGAGAAGATCACATAGAATTTTTTAAAAAAATTTTATTCTTTATTGATGAAAATAACTTAATTAACCTTATAAAAAAGAGACTTATAGAATACAACTCTATAAGTATAAAAACATTTAGCAAATAACCATATTAGCAAATTAGAGTGAGACACTATCAAATATAAGTGAATTGCTTAATGCTAAAAATATATTTAAATTTTTGTGACTTGTAAATAAGAAACAAAATATATGTTGCACAACCATTTCAGCTTGAGAAGATGTGAAAGCGCCTCTCTCTCTATAAGAATGGTACATTCCAAGGTGTGAAGTGGGAGAGAAGGGATTTCATAATTGGGGTTTTGAATAAGATGACCTTTTCATTTCATTGACATCTTGAAAATATTCTGCCATAGTTAGGGTAGTTAAACCAACTCTCATACGAGCTATAGGCGGTTCATTCATTTACCGTAGATAAGAGCCACTTTTGATTTTGCAATATTTTGTCATAAAAGTATTATATACTAGTGCTAATTTGTTTATAGATTATGTAGTTGAAATATTGCATATGTTTCGTTAAAATTACTAGGATAGTAGAGGTATTTTAATGTCTCTCTTTCGATCATTTTTAAAACGTTATTTCACTTTAATAGTGCTAATGTATTTTTCATTTTACAGATGAGCAAGGAAACAGTAAAAAAGGACATTTAAGATTGCATGACGTTTGGACACTTCCTGCAGGGTAACGTATAGTTGTTCCATTTAATGAACAAGGACAACCAATTGGGGAAGCAGCTGGCCTTCTAGGTGGAGTCATCGGAGTGATTGGGATTGACTTGAATGCATTTCCTATTAGCTATTATTCGTGGGATAAAGTTCTCGATAGCTATAAAGATACTTGTTTTGATAATTTAAAGGTAATATAAAATTTGTATTTAGTGTTAAGTTACATTTCTATTGGCGTCTGCTTTAACTTAACTAATATTTGATATTGTCATTTGAAGGCTAAGTTTTGCTTAGATGACTGGGTTACAAAAAATTTTGTGTTGAAAAAAATTGAAAAGAAGTGGAGGAATTATTGGATTGAATTGTTTAACATGTATTACAAGTGGGATGCCACTAGAGAGCAAAACATTTTAACCCATCCTGACTTCATACCACAAGACATGTGGGCAGCTTTCATTGATTACAAATTAGATCCAAAGACCCAAGTAAGATTCAAATTAAATTTTTAAATGAAAAGGGTTTTACAACACTACTTGACAAATTGTCTTTTTGAACTTTGTAGGAAATAAGCAATACTAACAGATTAAATCGACAGAAGTTGAAGATGCCACATACTTGTGGGTCTAAAAGCATCGCAAGAAGGAAACATAAAATGGTACTAATATATTTTTGTTATGATGTGCTGAATTCGTTATAATGATATTTTCCATTTAATATATGTTAGGAATTGGCAAGTGGCGCACTTGTGAGCAGAGGAGCTATATTTGTTGCAACACACAAGAAGGCGAATGGATCTTATGTCAATGATGATGCTAGGGTTGTGAGTGTAAGTATTATAAATACTTAGTTGAAAATATTTTTCTGGCTGAGTGTGCTTAAACCCTAACCATTTGAGGTTATCTCTGTAGGGAATTCATTTTGCTTGTTACCAATGTTGTGTTCTTTGGTTCCTTGCTGGCTATCTGTATCATTGTATTATTGTATTTTCCTTGTTGTAACTATCAATGTTGGGTTCATATGGTAGGTTGTGTGTATCATGCAGATGTTGTATTTATAGGTTGTCTGTATGTTATGCTAATAAGGACCAATTGCTGCACTTTATGTCTTTGTCTCTTAGTTAACAAGTTAATTTGTAATTTTAGGAAAAAATATTAGAAATTGAAAGTCAAGGAACTTCATCTGAGACCATTTTTGAGTAAGATTCTCTAAGACAAGTGTTGGGAAAAGAACGTCCTGGAAGAGTTCATGGTTTAGAATTTGGTCCTAGTCCAACTCAATATTTGGTGCGAGTATAACTCGATTTGGTCGGTTCCCTGTAAATTAAGGTGCTAATACTTCTAACGTCACTCTTCAACAGGAAGTTTCAAGATTACAATCTTCAAATGAAGAGATGAGAAATGCCTTAAGTTACATTTTCCAAAATTTCTTGGGAAATGTTCCACCTCAGTTTACACACTTGTTTAATCCTCAGGTTAGTTTAAAATTTATTTTTTTATTTAAAAAAATTATTTTATTTGTTTCATTTAAGCTATAAAAAAGTTATTAATCCTTTCAGGCATCTGATGCAAATAGTGGACAGCCTTCAGTCAAACCTCACTCGTCTGCGGGGGAAGATCCCACTCAATAGATAGGGTATTACATATTTTGTCATTTAGAGTATTAATTAAGTATATATTATAAAACCCTATGTGTAAAAATGGGTTTATGCTATTTTGAACATGGAAATTTTATGCAATTAAGATACTATTTTGAGTGTATCATGTGTTGTGTTTATATTGTTTGATGTTAATTAGGAATTGTAGATAGGGAATGCATCATTTCGCACAAGGAGATTTAAATTATATTGGTGTTTTAAAAGTTTGAGGAGCAATGATTTTAAAAATTTCACTTTAAATAGCGCTAAAAGGGTGTATACAACAATCGAATACCAAAAAAAATTATATATATATATATATGAATTAGTCTAAAATAATGGTCAAATGAAGTAAAAATCTAGATTAAATTACTGGCGCTTTTTGATCAAAATAGTGGCGCTTAAAAGGCGTCAGAAAAAAAGTTACATTTACAACAAAAATTTCGTGACGCTTGAGAGGCGATAGTAATTTAAAAAAAATAATTCATTCAAAAATATAGTGACGCTTTGAAGGCGCCGCTAATTAAAAAATTTAATTCATCAAAAAGATAGTGGCGTTTGAAAGGCGACGCTAATATTAAACAAATTAATTCAACCAAAAAGATAGTGGCGCTTGAAAAGCGACGCTATTATTAAAAAAATAAATATAACGACGCTTAGCAAGTGCCACTATAATAAATAAAGAAAATTTAAATAAATAATAATGGCGCTTATCAAGCGCCACGAAGTGCAAAAATATAACAACGTTTATCAAGCGCCACAAAAAATTTTAAAAAATTAGCGGCGCTTATCAAGAGCCACAAAATGCCAAAGGAATAGCGGCGCTTATCAGGCGCCACAATTTAAAATCATGGCGCAAATTTTTGCGGCCGCGCTGAAGCGCCGCTAAAAGTGGTTCCGACACTTAGAATAGCAGCGCTTCTTTAAGCGCCAGTAAAATATTTTAGTGTCGCTTCAAGCGCCACTAAATTACCACTTAAAGCGCCACTATTTCTCTTATTTTTTATAGTGTTAGTCTACAATTTTATCATTATTTATCAATTGCTTTCATAATAAAAGTTTTTAGATTTTTATTTAATTATATTTTTATATTAAATAATTTCATAAGAACTAAAAAGAAAAAAATAAAAGTTAAAATACGCAAAAATTCTTTATGGCAATATCCTTTCTTTTTTTCTTTTTAGATTATTGATATATAGAGATCTCTGTACATTTATAATAAAATTTCCATCATCCTTCATCGATTACATTTATAATAAAAATTTTAGATTTTTATTTAACTATATTTTTATATAAAAATAAAATATTTTGCACTCTAACTTTCTTTATCATTTTTTTTCCATTTTTTATTTTACTTTGAATATTTTTTCTCTCATGAATATGCTAAATTAATTTATTAAATATAATGACAGCTGCCAAAATCTATCTATATATAGAAAAGAGATCCTCTGAAGATTATCATCCTCCTACGTCAGTTCTCTAAGCCATGAGTACCTTCCTCAACTTGTTTTCGAGCAAATACAATCTTTGTGCGAACATGAGAGCGTTCTCAAATCTTGTGTTCCTTGTTCTTCTATTGTTCATTCAAATATCACAACTCTGCTTTTGCAAAAACTCAACCTCTGCTTGCAATCAACGTGAGCGACTAGTTCTTCTAAAATTCAGAGCAAGTTTCAAAGACTCATCTCAATGGGCTCTTGGTTCTTGGGAAGGAGCTGATTGTTGCAACTGGAAAGGTGTGGGCTGTGACGCTATCACTGGACATGTTATCCAGCTTGATCTCAGTCCCATGCATTTATGCGCTTCATCAACCAATGTAGAATGCGAATTCTTCATGGATGGTTACTTAGAAGCTGAAAACTTGAATCCTTCTTTATTGGAGTTGGAACACTTGAATTATTTGGATTTGAGTGGAACTCTTTTTAATTCAAGTCCTATACCAGCATTCCTTGGTTCCATGAAGCAGCTGAGATATCTTAACCTCTCTGAATCTGGCTTAGATGGAAGTATTCCCCATCATCTTGGTAATCTTTCAAACCTTCGTGTTCTTGATCTTTCATACAACAGCTTGCAACTATATGATGATGACATGAGTTGGGTTTCAAAACTTTCATCACTGAAACACCTAGCACTGAATTTTGTACCCCTTGAGAAGGCGTACAATCTGTTCCAGGTACTCTTCAAGCTTCCTTCTCTCTCCCTAGCAGAATTTTGTGGTTGTGGTATTACAAATATCCACATCCCTCGTGGCCCTCTTAATTCCACATTTCTTGCTAATGTTGAGGTTCTGAGTCTTGGTAATAATGCTCTTCATGGCTCAATTCCTAATGCTTTTCAGAACATGACTTCCATTAGAGATCAACCTCGACCTTTCTTGGAACTTCCTTTCTTTGCTTCCTCATTGGTTGGGCAATCTTCACTGCCTTGTCCATCTTGAACTTTCTGAAAATAATTTCAGTAGTAGTGATGTCTCCATCGAGTCTATCATGAGAAACACATGCTCTCTTAAATCATTAGACTTGTCAAATTACGTGTATGCTTTGGAGCCATCATTAAGATTTGGTCATGGAAATTTATCTGGATGCACGAGATATGTTTTGGAAGAATTATTGTTAGGTGGCAGTGGAGTTAGTGGCAGTCTGCCAACTTGGTTAGGAAAATTGAAGTTGTTGAGAACAGTAGATATTTCAAGAAATTATTTAAATAGGATTATTCCTAGTAACATTGGAACATTGTCTGTGTTAACAAATTTAGACCTTTCACTTAATCAGTTATGTGGGTCAATTCCAACAAGTTTGGGAAGATTGTCCAATTTAGTTGTATTATATCTTTCAAATAATTATTTAATTGGGACTATTCCTGCTAACATTGAGACATTGTTTGCTTTAGAAGAATTATCCCTTTTAGATAATCAACTAAATGGATCCATTCCAACGAATTTGGGAAGATTGTCCAATTTAACTATATTAGATCTTTCTAATAATCAGTTGAAAGGAACCGTTCCTCAAAGTCTTGGATAATTAGTAAATCTAAGAACCTTGATCATATCCAATAACTCTTTGCATGGTACCTTCTCTGAGCTTCACCTTGGCAACCTCTCAAATCTTCAAACATTAGATATAGGACTGAACAATGTTGATGTGAAGATCTATTCTAATTGGACACCACCATTCGAGTTCTTACAAATCTTGGGAATGTCATCTTGCAACTTTTGCACACAATTTCCACGATGGCTTAAAAAACTAAAGTATCTCGAGACGTTGGATTTATCCAATAACAATATAGGGGGAACAATTCCAAACTGGATCCAAGAAATGAATTCGATGTATAGGTTAGATCTTTCCAATAATCAGATTAGTGGATCAATTCCAGAAAATTTTGGTGACTCCAATCTAAACCTTGTTGACATAATTCTTGAAAATAACCTTTTAGAAAGTTCAATACCAAAATTCTTGTGTAACATGTATATGTTGACTGTTCTTGACCTCTCTAATAATAGATTATCTGGCACAATTCCCAATTGTTGGAGAGGCATGTCTATTTTCATCTTAAATTTGTCATCTAATAAGCTATCAGGCACTATTCCAAGCTCATTTGGGCATTCTTTTGGAGTTGGATGGTTGAATTTGAGCAACAATAGTCTACATGGGGAGCTTCATGAAGACATGAAAAATATTGAAGATTTAGAGATTTTGGATCTTGGCGGAAATCAATTTTCAGGGATCATTCCTTCTTGGATAGGCCAAATCCAAACTTTTCAACAGCTTCAAGTTTTGAGATTGTCCCAGAATTTGTTTACTGGTGATATTCCATCATCCGTTTGCCAACTCCCTTCTTTACAAATCTTGGATCTTGCTAGTAACAAATTGTCAGGTCTAATCCCTGCTTGCATTTGCCATCTTGGTGGAATGACTAAAAAATCAAGTAATAAAAGTGCAACTCCATATCCTACAAATTTTACCATACAAGCACCAGCCCCAGAAGAGTCCACATATGACCCTTCTATTGATGATCAATGGGAGAAGGAAGGTACTAAGCAAGTCTTGAAAGGATTGGAATATGACTACACCAAGACTTTGAAATATTTGGTAAACTTTGACTTGTCACATAATAATCTGGTGGGATCAATTCCTGAAGGCTTAACTTGTCTTTCAGGATTAATTGGCTTGAACTTATCACACAACAATCTTTCAGGAAAAATCCCAAGAAGGTTGGAAGATATGAAGTCATTGGAGTCCATGGACTTGTCAAGTAACCAACTTTATGGTCCAATTCCACCCAGCATGTCCTCTTTGACTTTTCTAAGTCACTTGAACTTATCAAACAATAATTTGTCAGGCCCCATTCCAAAAGGGTCTCAATTCTCCAGTTATGACCCATCTTCTTTTGGTGGAAACCCATATCTTTGTGGAGATCCTCTAAGCAAAGCATGTTCCACCAATTGGATAATCGAACCTGAACCTCCTGTAAATGTTGAGGATGAAGACAATGATGAAAGGAAAGAAAGGGTGTTGTTCTACTTTGTGATAGCATTAGGGTTCATAACAGGATTTTGGGGAGTCATTGGAGTTTTGTTGTTGAAGAGAAATTGGAGGCATGCTTGCTTCCGACGTGTGGAAAACTTGGCTGATATGATGTATGTGGCAACAGTGATAAGAGTGACAAGACTGAAGAAGATGCTCGAGAGTAATGAGGCTCATAATTGACAACCTATCCATTTGCCAAATCTTGTGCTATGGGAAGAATTAATGTTTTTCGTTTCTAGTTCAAAGGGAAATAATGTTAAATGTTGCTACTCTATCCATTTGCCAACCTATCCATTGCTTTGCTATGACTTTCATGAATGAATATAAAACTTAAATAACTTTAGTTAAATCTTCCCTATATATAGATATATATATACATACATGCTAGTGGTTTCTACTTGCAACAAAAAAAATATTCAAGGTTGGCCAAAAGATAGTGTTGTGCTTGAAAAGACGGTTTACGTGTTCTTCTTACATTTTGGATTTTCTGATGAATCATTCCCATTCTCAAATAGGAGCTTCCTTCTAAATATAGTATCTTAATCAGCAGATAATATTATCCATCCCGTTTCATGCAAATCAAAACCCACAATTCTATTCATTCAAAAACTACTCAACACGTGTTAGTCGAGTCACACGTGTCTCTAATTTCGAGATGCCACGCCCATGCAAAGGTCGCAAATCACAATGTCATGGCTGGTGGCCCTTTCTATAAATCGCCAGTCTCTAATGTGTCTGTTTGCCATCCGCTTTCGTTTCTCTGATTTAATGTGAAAACATTATGAAAGAACTAACGTGCATAAGGTGTAAAATTTATAGGAACTAAATTGTACTATAATAATCGTAATAATCTTTCAGGATTAAACAAAATAAAAAACATGTTTCAGACATCAAATTATTAATATAGTATTTAACTTTCAATAGACTTATGATTTATTCATTTAGACTTAAAATCTAAAAATTTTTATGATAGACATGAAAAATTATAATTACTCATAAATATACACTTAATAATTGATACTCTCAAATTCAAATGAACATGACAATAATTAATTAATTAATTATCCTACTTACATGTTGACTTGCACTACTACTAGCTTTTTCAAGCTAAATCCCAACAACTACGACCCAATGTGATGTTGATGGTTGAAATTTTGTAGATATGGGAGTGTTAGAGAGATCTGGTTTGATGGAGCAAAGGATCCCAAGGCACAAAATGTGTCTTATTACTTTTCAGAGTGGTTCTCTATGGTGAGAGAGTTGCAGAGTTCCATTAACATCTTCTCTGATGCTGGTCCAGATGTTAGATGGATTGGAAATGAAAAAGGGTATGCAGGAGACACTTGTTGGTCCATTATTAACAGAGCCTCTCTATCCATTGGAAGTCCTAACATCACTCAGTAAGTGAATAAATAAAGGTTTCATCTTTTTTCATTTTGGTACACTTAACTCTCCTGTCAAAAGATATAGTATCAATGGGAAAGTGAAGCTTGAGTGGTAGTACCTTTTTCTTTGTTTACAAAAGAAAGTTCAATTATTTTTTAAGGACAAAAAGTTAGAGAAACTGCAGTGTTGGCTAGAATCTGTCTCAATCGATAGTGGGAAGTGGGCACTCAAGTTAACAAGGAAAAAGAAAAAGCTTACTTATCAACTGCCAAAGGAATGGTTATGTGGGGCTATCAAATTTAGTTGTCATTTAGCTGGACTTCATTTTTTAGGGTAACATAGCATGTGATTAGGGTTTGTACCTTCATGATACACTTTTGTTTTAGTATCTTTTAAGTACATTTTTAACACTTAATTTATCAGAACTCAATATGGACATGTCACAAAACTCCATCATCTTATCATAAATGTAGCTATCTCACCACCGGTGATTCTAGTGGGACGGACTGGCTACCGGCGGAATGCGATGTTTCAATACGAAAGGGATGGTTTTGGCACAAATCAGAATCACCGAGAAGGCTAAGTCAGCTACTTGATATTTACTACAATTCAGTTGGGAGAAACTGTGTATTACTACTTAATGTGCCTCCCAACACAACTGAACTCATATCTGAGATTGATGCTTATAGGTTGAAAGAGTTTCACAGTGCAATTAACACAATCTTCCATAAGAATTTGGCTGAAGATTGTAATGTTAAAGTTAGCAGCCAAAGAGGAGGAAAAGAGGGCGGTTTTGGAGCAGAAAACATGGTAGATAGTGACCTTTTGTGGTCTTATTGGGCTCCCAATGAAGAAAAAAGGAACCATTGGATTGAAATTTGGGGGAAGAATGAGAGTTTAAGATTCAATGTGATTAGAATACAAGAAGCAATTGGTCTTGGTCAAAGGATCCAACGGCATAAAATCTATGTGGATGGAAAATTGTTGATCCAAGGGACCACAGTGGGTTACAAGAGGCTTCACAGGCTTGAAGGAGGTGAGGTGCATGCTCATGTTGTGAGGATCAGAATCACTAAGTCAAGAGGATTGCCTCTGATTTCTTCTATTGGCCTACATTTTGATCCTTTTTGGCATTCAAAATTTACTGTGACATGAAGATCCAAGAACTAATGTTGAGTAAATAAAAGTACCTTGTGTAATTATAGGTATATCCAATGAATTATGAAGTAATATGTAATTATGTTGAAG
Source organism: Senna siamea (assembly GCA_031216115.1). Lineage (NCBI taxonomy): Eukaryota > Viridiplantae > Streptophyta > Magnoliopsida > Fabales > Fabaceae > Senna > Senna siamea. Next base: position 28,956,706 of record CM062354.1, on the reverse strand, counting down.
ATGTATCATGTTCAAGAAATATGTCTAATATATTTACCTGTTTACTCATAATTACTGTAGTTTACGTATTTTTTAAAGGAAAAAACTTATGTACTATTTATCAAATGTAAACATAAAAAATAGAGATGTCTCTACAAGCGACAAAGGAAACAGGAAGAACTTATATTTCCCACTTTAGCTTGTTCTGATGAAGATTTACATTATTACAGAATCTACATGAATTTCTGAAGAAAATGCTGATTCAAAGTATTGGCATTAATTAATTAATAACTATCTACGTAAAAGAAATTCAAACAAAAAACTTGGAAAAAATCTATCGAATCTCATTACGAAAACCGTGGGCCCCAAGCCCTTTTAATATATATGCCTGATTTTGTTATTTGGTGCGCTATCACCGTTGAATCTGAAAATATTCTACTGTCATTGTCCAAGATTTGGATGTACCGTATGAGATCCAAACCCCATTATTCATGACTGTCTCATTCTCAATCATAAATTTTTGCTTTTGGGGTTATTCGCTTCTTAATTCTTATACGTCTCTTTTAATTTTTCTTTGCGATAAACCTTGGCTTGTCCCCTCCCACCTTATGTTTTGAAAGCTTTAAATTTTTTCGATAAAAAGGTTAAGGATGTGTTTAGATCGATAAGAACTGCGAAAAAGAGAAAAAAAAATCTAAATATAAAATTTTTAGTTTTTAAAATAGATAAAAAAAACTTTTTATTTCCTAGATTTTGCATGCATAATATTTTAAATTCACCCTTAAACATTCTTTTTCTGTAAAGTTTATTCCCAAACTTTGAAATTCTTTCAATTTTATCTCAAACTCCTAATATCATTTATTACAATAACAAAATTTATATATGTAATATTCTAGTTAAAACTCTTGCTAATATAACAAATAGATTACATTAAAAATTATGACAAAATTGACAACAATTATAAAGTTTGTGAACAAAATTGACAATGACTTCAGATTTTGGGAACCAATAATATAATTTTTGCTCATTATGTATTTATTTTTTAACTTGAATTCCCAACTTCATACTTTCTCTATTACGTTTAAATCATTGTTGTCCAATGCCTCTTAAATCTTCATTAAAATAATTTAATGAATAGAGAAATTATGTTCTAAAGAAAAAAACTTGATTGAAATTTTTGTTAAAAACAAAGTTATTAGAGATTGGACCTCTTAAATATCAATAAAGAGAGAGAGAGAGAGGGAGGGGGAGGGAGAGGGAGAGAATGCTTTAAGATATGAAATCGATGAAAATTATTTCAAGGTCAAAATTCTAACTTTAGTAATTTTTTTACATATATTTTTTGTAAGGGAAGTATTTTTTTTTTTTGCATATATTCTAAGTTTTTTCTAGTTCTAAAGAGAAAAACTTGATTGAAATTTTTGTTAAAGACAAAGTTACTAGAGATTGGACCTCTTAAATATCAATAAAAAGAGAGAGAGAGAGAGGGAGAGGGAGAGGGAGGGGGAGGGAGAGGGAGAGAATGCTTTAAAATATGAAATCGATGAAAATTGTTTTAAGTTCAAAATTCTAACTTTAGTAATTTTTTTACATATATTTTTTGTAGGGGAAGTATTTTTTTTTTTGTATATATTCTAAGTTTTTTCTTATTCTTATTTTTTCTTTCTTTCTTTTTGTATTTAGTTTTTTTTATATATATGAACTATTATAGAAGACTAACTTTTAACTGAAATAAAACTTTTAATAATGAAAATTAAATTGATAAGAAATTTATTGCAAAGAGAATATGTTAATTTTAAAATAGAAATGAGATAATTTAATTATTTAGAGTGGATAAAAAATGAGAGAAAAGTTGAGAATTAGAATTTATGATTTAGGACCTAGAAATTCAAATTTAAGAAATCAAATGAACAAAAATTGGCAAGAGTATCTTTTTTGTCTCCAAAGATTGAAATCATTATTAATTTCACTTCTAAACTTTACAATTGTTATAAATTTTATTCTAATTCTTAATATAATCCATTTTCTATGTCAACAAGTATTTAAGTTAAATTGCAACGTATGCAAATTTTGTTAGTGTAATGGATAATGTTAAGGTTTGGAACAGAATTGACAAAATTTAAAAGCTTAGAGACAAAATTAATAGTAAAAAAAATTTAAAAACAAAATAAAAAATTAGTATAAAATTTAAATACATAACACTTTTACCTTTAAAATATGTTTAAATTAATAAGAAGAATTGAAATATGAGAAAAAAAAAATTCTAGATATATATGCCATTTAACGAAAAAAGGTTAAGACTATGAGATTGTTGAGTGTGACGTAAACATGCTTACTGGTGGGTAAGTGGGTGACCTCAGGAGTCAACAATATAAATATATAATCACAGTAGCCTGCTCTTATTTTCTATTTGGTTACGGATCTTATTTGGATTATTTTATTTATATATTAATGAATTATATTTATTTAATTTTTATTTTTAAATTAAGAAATTCACATAATTTATAAAATAAAAAATTTATTTAAATATAATTATTCAATATAAAAATAAAATGACATAATAATTACACTTTAAATTTTTTTTCTTTGAATAATTATGAGCATATTAAGATTATTTGTCTCTTCCAAAAGATTTCTCAATGACTTGGAGCTTCTCTGAATATAATTTTTAAAAATTATTTTTTTAAAAAAGAGAAAAATAAAATTTTTTTTGAATAACTATTTTTGACATAAAATAAAAATATAAAATATATGTTTTGAAAATAAAAATATAAAATAATTAAAAGATGTTATGAATTTTAATTTTTTAAAATAAAAAATACAAAAAATAAATCTTTTTTATTAATAACATCTATATATATATAAGTAGAGTATATTAAAAGAGAAGCTGACAAATATCACTATAAATACTCTATCTTGTCCGGGCTTAAAATAAAAATTTATAAATAACATAAATAAAAAAATTATTAAAATAAAATAAAAAGGCCCAAGCAATACCTTGATTAAGAATCAATTAAACTTTTGAATCTAATTTTTAGTTCGAGTCCAATTTTCTAAAAGTATGAGCCTTATCCACTATATTTATAAAAATCGTTTTCAAATATAAATTTATTTATTTTTTCAAATTTTTCTTTAAAATTTGGATGCAACTCCATTATTTTTGAAAAAGTCCAGTGTGACAATCACCTTTAGGAAGAATCCTAAATCTTCCAAAAATAAAATTATTTATTTATTTTTCATAATGATTTCCTTTTAGAAGGCTCAAACAATTCGTTTGTTACAATTTTAGATAATACAATTCTTTTGTTAAAGGAGAACTTCTATAATTCAAGTTATTTAAAAGAGAGTTACCTTGTATGAATGATATTGTGTCAACCATAGATGATTATATGCTCTCCTTACTTCTTGGTGAAGAGAGAACATATTGAGCTTAAATAGTATTTGTAAAGCAAACACTAATGTTGATAGTGTTGATAATTTACATCCTTCTAAATTTTTGAACAATCTTTAAGTGTTATTGAATTTCAAGTTAAAATTCAGTGCCCCTATTATATTGTTACTAAGGAATATACACCAATATTTTGGATTATGCTGTGGTACTAGGTTGGCAATGACACAATTAGGTGATCATATTATATAGGGTAAATTGACTTCAAGCAACAACGGTCCAAAGTATTTATTCCTCACTTGATATTAACTCCATGAGATTTCAAGTTGCCATTTAAGTTTCAGTGAAGACAATATCATGTGACAATTTGTTTTGCTATGAGTACTAATAAAAGTTAAGGACTTTAAATGTTAGTTTGTATATGCAAAAAATATGTTTTTAATCATAGTCATGAACTATATGTTATAATATCCAATGATAAATAGATAGTGTTTGATATCTATTTATCATTATTTTTAGTACATAATTTATTTACACATCATATCTAATTTACATATAAATATGGGCAAAATTTTTAAATTTAATTTCAGTCAAATTATCCCAATTTTATAAATTATTTTTATGTCAAATTATCAAAATAACCTTTGAAGTGTGAAACAAAACATCTAGATGCAGCCGTACTGAAAAGCCGGACTAAGATATATGCTAGAGATGGGTGAGAACCGCAAACCCATCGCAGCCATACCAAATGCTGAACAGTCGTTGTCGTCACTGTCGCCGGAGGACGATCGGTGGGAAACGCAAGAAAGAATGGTGAGGCTGCGATATGTGAGGCTTCGATTCTTAAGAAGAACGATGCTTCAATTCCCATCATCGTTCATTGCCTTTGCAGTTGCAGTTGCCGTTGACATTTACTTTTCTAAACTTTTGTTTTGCTGCTATTTTTCCCTATTGCCATATTGCCTTCGTTTGTTGAGAACAATTGAATTGTGTAGGTGGGGGCACACTTGATGAGATATTGTTGGGTGTGCAGAAGAACAATGTGTAAATGTGTAACCCATGTTAATAAATTGAATTTATGGATATCATTTTGGATGAGATGTTTTCTGTTATGGCTTATAGCAATTTTTTTAGTTGAATTTATATGGGAAAGAGTTAAATTTATTCCATGTCTATTAGAACAAAGGAACTCCTGTTAAAATCTCCATCTTTGGCATATATCTAAAAATGAATTTATTGGAAGGAATTTCTATCATTGAATGAAACTTAGGAATCCATTTATCCCCCTATATTCTACCATCAGTACCAAATCTAATTCGCCAAAGAGATCCATTGTCAATAACCCATCTAATATTTGGAATACTCACTACAAGGAAAAAATATTTTTCTAGCGCTTAATTAGTGGCACTTCACTAAAAGCGCCACTAACGTGATAATGTAGCGACGGTTAAAGAGGCGTCAGAAAAGTTATTTACCTTTCGACACTTGATGAGTATATTATGGCGCTTAAAGTGCCGTAAAAATTAACTTGAAATAGTTTCAGATTTTTTAATTTCGTGGCGCTGCTAAAATTTTAAAATTTTATTTTGTTGGCGCTTTGAAAGCGCCATTATCATTTCAAAATATTTTTAAATTTTAGCGGCACCTATAAAATTTCAAAATTTTATTTTAGTAGCGCCTTGAAAGTGCCGTTATCATTTCAAATTATTTTTGAATTTTAGCTGCGCTTATAAATTTCAAAATTTTATTTTAGTGGCACCTTGAAAGCGCCATTATCATTTCAAAATATTTTTGAATTTTAGCGACACTTATAGGTGCCACTAATTTGTTTTTGCAGCGTTAATTCTGGTCGCTTCACTAAAGACGCCGTAAAGTTTCTTCATTTTGTGGCGACTTTTCTGCGATTGTGGCGCCTTGAAAGCGCCACTATAGCCAAAAAAATATTTCCCTTGTCTTGGCACATTATTTTCCCTCCTGAAGTCCATAAAAAGTGCCTAGAAGCTTTATTTTCTCCCATTTCCCTCCCTTTGAAGCATTGGATGAGATCTGGTTCCAATTTCAACCTTCGTAGTCGCTCGCTCTCCATTCTCATTTGGCCTTTGCGTTGACTCGCCCAGCGTCCTTGTTCAGTAAGTTTTTGTTTCTCAATTTCTTTGTTTGAGTTATCGATTTGGTTAGGGTTTTGATTTGGGGCTCAAGTTATTGGTGGGGTTTGGCCTGTGTGTGGATTCTGAGTTGATGGGAGGGTTTGATTTTGGTTTTGGGTTTCCATTTGTTTCCATTTGTTTGAGGGTTTGTATTTTTTGGTTCTCCATTTGGATTCTCTTTGTTCTGGTGGATGGCTCAGTTTTGCATCCATAGTATTTAATATGTTTAGGTAGATGGAATTGGTTTCTTGTATTCTATTACTTTCAAACATTTGATGATATCTTGTTGGTTTTCAAATATAAAAATGCTAATAGTACTCAAATGGAAAATATGCTTTCAGTACTAAGAAATATGTTCAAGTATAATAGCAACCTATATTAAATAGTTAAATGGAATATTTGATAATTAAATGGATACATAGCACAGTCCCACCACCTGGTCCACCGGAGCCGACACTTTGATCTTTATTATGTCAACCTACACTTTTTCTAATTCTAATTTTACATGTATGATAAAATTAACACTTAAATCTAAAACTTTTATGAGGATGTCATGTCTTGAAAAAATATTATGAAGATGTCATGGGTTAAAAAAATATTATGACAAATAAATATATAATAAATATAATATTTATTCATAAATTTTAATGTGGAAGTAAATTTTATTATAATATTATAATATTATTTTTTTTATATAAAAAAATTTTAATCTCATTATAATGTGATACCTCAACTTAATTCTAACGTTTTCTTTTTATTTATTGAAAGAGTTAAGGTACATTTTAAAGCTAAAAGTAAATAGCAATGATATGCTTTGATGGTATACATTTTATTAAGAGAATATAATTGTAACATTTAACGCATATTATATTTTTTAATTAATATATTAAAAATTATTCTACATATTTTTCTAACCAATATCATTAGTGTTGCATAAAATTTTCAAATCGCTATCAAAAAAAATTTCATGTCATTATGTATACGATTCAATTGTTAGAATTATTATTTTATGAAATTAAGGACTCTAAAATTACATAAATATATCAATTCAAATATATATTGATTACCATCTCTTCTTTTCTAACTTCCTTGATTTTATAATATTTTATATTTGATTTCTTCAAAGTTCATCCTACAGACTTTAAAATAAAAATACTTCAATTTCTTACCATCGCTTAGTACCACTTTTATGTTAATACGAGCTCACTTGTAACCAGGAGCATTAGTTCTGGCCAAAACATTATGATTATTGGTTCACCTCAAACTAACTAGACCATTAGTATCGAAAATGGATAATGAAAGTGCATTTAGCTAAACTAGAGCATGGACTTACTGAGAAACTATATTGTTAGGAAGAGAAATTAATTTTGGCATATATTGAATTGTCTATAATTTTAAAATGATTTATTGATATTTGATTTTAGTAAGGATAATATTCCACTGATTAATGTTATTATTACTTTTTATCAATATAGGTTTTAGGTATGGATAAATCTTGGATTACCAAGTCACGACTTAGCCTTGAATATGATAAAGGCTTGAATGAATTTTTAGATTTTGCATTTGCACACACAAGTGCTAACAATAGGATAAAATGTCCATGTAGTCATTGTGGGTTTAGAAGGTGGTAAGTCAGAAAAGTGGTATATGACCACTTAATTTGTACCCAATTCCCACAAGGGTACACTATCCGGATTTGGCATGGAGAGTCAGTGATGAGGATTGTAAACAATACTTCAAAAGTCCCACATGATGCAATGGGTAGTTAGAGTAATTTTCCTGATCAAGATCGTATGCAAGAAATGATCCACGATGCATTTGGAATTAATAGACCCGTTACAATGGAAACATACGATTCTGTTAAGGAAGTGGAGAGCAGAATACATAAGGATGATTCATATTTTGCAGATTTAGTTAGAGATTGCAATGAGGAGTTGTATCCTGGGTGTGCAAAGTACTCGAGGCTCTCATTGCTAATTAAACTATACCATATCCAGTGTTATTGTCGGATAACTGACAAAGAATGTCTATGATACTTGAACTGTTGAACGATGCTTTTGAGCATGCGAAGATCCCTAGTTCATTTTATGAGGCAAAAAAAATAATAAATAAACTTTGCCTTAATTATTCAAAGATTGATGCATGTCTAAATGATTGTATGTTATATTGGAGAAATGATGTAAGTAGAGAATCTTGCAAAGTCTGTCACACTTTCAGATGGAAGACCAATGAATGTGCAAGCAATATGCTTAATAGGGGTAAGAAACACAAGAAGAAGAAACAACCAGCTAAGGTTTTACTTTACTTTCCTTTGAAACCACGATTGCAACAGCTTTACATGTCTTCTAAGATGGCAGATCTTATGAGGTGGCATGAAGAAGATAAAAACCATGACAGGCTAATGAGACATCCAAGAGACTCTAAGGCGTGGAAGTCATTTGATGAAATTCACCTAGACTTTGCCTTAGAACCACGTAATGTACGACTTGGTCTAGCTAGCGATGGTTTTAATCCTTTTGGAACACTGAGCACCAATTATAGCATATGGCATGTGGTTCTTATTCCGTACAACTTGCCTCCGTGGATGTGTATGAAGCAAACATCTTTCATTCTTTCTATGATTATTCCAGATAAACATATGCCCGAAAATGATATAAATGTTTACCTTCAACCTTTAATTGAGGAGTTGAGTGAATTATGGATAGATGGAGTGGAAACATGTGATTCTTAATCGACTAAGATGTTCACAATACAGGTAGCGCTAATGTGGACCATCAGTGACTTTCCTGGCCTCAACACCTTATCTGGATGGAACACATATACGGGATTAGCCTGTCCGTCCTGCAATAATGACTCTAACCCTTGTCGATTGCCTTTTAGTAAAAAATGGTGTTTCATGGGCCACCATCGTTTCTTATAACTTGGGCATAAATTTAGATTGAATCGCCTCTGGTTTGATGGTAACACTAAAATAAGGAATCTGCCAATTTCATTATCAGGCTCAGAAATATTGAATCAAGTGGAGAATATTGATGTGACTTTTAGGAAAAGGACAAGAGTTAGATGTCAGAGGAAAAAGAACTCGTAACAGTAGTGTTGAAGGAAGTGATTCCCAATAGAGGAAGAAAAGTATATTTTTTCAACTTTCATATTGGGAATTTAATTCGTTAAGACACAACCTTGATGTAATGCATATTGAGAAGAATGTGTGTGACAACATCATATGTACATTATTGAATGAAGCTAGCAAGACAAAAGGTCATCTTAATGCTCGAAAAGACCTACGTTCCATGGGAATTCGTCAAGACCTTTGGCCAGATGACAGTGAAAAATATCCTTTAGCCTTATACACAATGACAAATTCAAATAAGGATAAATTTCTCAATATTTTAAAGAATGTGAAGGTCCCAGATGGTTACTCTAGCAATATTTCTCGATGTGTCGATTTAAAGAATTGTAAGTTATCTAGGCTAAAGAGTCACGATTCTCATATTCTAATGGAAAAATTGTTACCAATAGCATTGAGAAGTGTTTTACCTAATCATATATGTGCAATTTTAGTGGAACTGTGTTAATTTTTAAACACATATGTGGTAAGGTACTGAGTAATTCTGAGTTAGACAACCTTCAAAAGAGAGTTGTGGTCTGCCTATGTCATTTGGAAATGTTATTTCTGCCATCATTCTTTGCGGTTATGGTTCATCTGATTGTTTACTTAGTTGGTGAAGCCAACTGTGGAGGGCTTGTTCATTACAGGTGGATGTATCCAATAGAAAGGTAAAATTCTCGGCATAGTTTTATGCAACGTCATTCCTTAATCATGATTGGAATATGTCTTAATTAAGTATATGTCAAACTTACAAGTACTTAGTATTATTGAAGTCTTACGTGCGAAATAAAGCACAGCCTGAAGGCTCTATAGCGGAAAGTTACATTTCTGAAGAGTACCTTACATTTTCTTCAAGGTACTTAGATGGAAATGAGACAAGATTCAACCACCTTCGACGTGTTGATGATCAACCAAATGAAGTTGAACCATCTTAAGTGGAAACAATTTTCCCTTGAATTGGCAAGCCAGTTGGAGGTTACTCATATGTTAAGCTAACGGATATGGAAAAACATCAAGCTCATCGCTATGTACTAATGAACTGTAAACACGTCGAACAATTTGTCCAGTAAGTAATTCTATAGATTTGTTAATTTCATAGATGTTTTCAATCTATTCAAGTTAATTTGTTCAATTGTTAATGAAATGTAGAGAATTTAAGGAGATTACGAGAAGAGGTTGAGAAATCGCATTCGCTCTTCTTTAATTATCCAAAGGACAATTCACAGGGAGTTTGCTTCATAGTTTTATGGTTAAGTGAGTGTGTCCTATTTTGTTGTATTTATTATATCCGACAACATCAAACTCTAACGCATCATTGTGTTCATTGTAGGTAGCGAATGATGAAAGTAGAGCTTATTCCAAGGACATCAAATGTTTAGTAAAAGGGTCACTATCACATGCTAGACAATTTAGTGTATTTAACATTAATGGTTACAAGTTTCATACCATAGCTTGAGAAGAAGGGTTGAAAACACAAAATAATGGGGTATTTGGCTTATTCGGTACAAATAGTTATGCAAGCAGTAATGACAATCAACCAATATTTGGGGTGATCCTTATTATGGAAAGTTGGTTGACATAATTGAGTTAAATTATCATGGTCGATTCGTAGTGACAATGTTTAAGTGTAAACGGGCCAATACAACAACAAAAATGGGAATGAAAAAGGATGCCTTAGGGTTTGATTTGATAAATTTCTCGCAATTAATTCACACTGGCGCACATTCAGATGATGAGCCTTATATTCAAGCTTCTGAAGCTCAAATGGTGTATTATGTCGATGATGAATCTGACAGAGAGTGGTGCATTCCTATTCACTTGAAGCCATGAGATTTGTACGATATGGGAGATGATGAGAATGTCCATGAAAATGAACCATATCCATAACAACAATTAGCAACATTTTTTTCTGATGATGTAGAGAGTATACCTTTGGCAAGAGGAGTTGAAGAAGAAGACTTGCCTGTCATGGATGCTATTGATAGTGTGAGTAACAATGTTAAGGATCAAATATTGTGTATTTAATGGTGGGAACATAAGATACCATATGGTAATTATTTAAGACTACCATTATGATTTTCAATATGAATATTTCAAGTAATCCTCTGTTCAAACAAATATGTTTTTTTATAATTTTTTGTTGATTTGTTTTATCTTTTAAAAGTTGTAGACATGAGAAGTTTAAAGAAAAAAGCTTGTAGAGCCCGTGGACAGTCCTCAACTGTCCCTACTCTATCTCTATCCCTCACTCTGCATCCTTTTGAGCCGGTACCATCTCCATCCCCCACTCTGCATCCTTTTGAGCAAGTGCCATCTCCATCCCCCACTCTGCATCCTTTCGAGCCAGTGCTATGTCCATCTGCCACTTCGCATCCTTTCGAGCTAATGCCATCTCCACCCTCAGCCCAAGCATCATAACCAACTTTAACTGTTCCCTCTGCCCAATCCTCAAGTGGAAGGAGTAGAAGTTCATCTTGGACTGTTAATATCATCAGTAATTCAATTTGTTTCATTTTATTATTCAAAATATTGATATTATGTTGATGTACTTTTTATTTTACAAATGAGTAAGGAAACACTAGAGAAGGACATTTAAGATTGCATGAAGTTTGGACACTTCCTGCAGGGCAACGTATAGTTGTACCCTTTAATGAACAAGGCCAACCAATTGGGGAAGTAGCTGGCCTTCTAGGTGGAGTCATCAGAGTGATTGGAACTGACTTAAATGCATTTCCTATAAGCTATCATTCGTGGGATAAAATTACTAATAGCTATAAGAAAACTTGTTTTGATAATTTGAAGGTAATTTAAAATTTGTACTTAGTGTTAACTTACATTTCTATTAGCGTCTGCTTAAAATGAACTAATCTTTGATATTGTGATTTGAAGGCTAAGTTTTGCTTAGATGATTGGGTTGCTAAAAATTTTGTGTTGAAAAAAATTGGAAAGAAGTGGAGGAATTATCAAATTGAGTTGTTTAACATATATTACAAGTGGGATGCTACTAGGGATTAAAACATTTTAAGTCATCCTGATTTCATACCATAATACATGTGGGCAGCCTTTATTGATTACAGATTAGATCCAAAGACCCAAGTAAGGTTCAAATTAGATTTTTAAATTAAAGGGGTTTTACAATAATACAACTTAATTATCTTTTTGAACTTTGCAAGAAATAAGTAATAGTAACAGGATAAATCGACAGAAGTTGAAGATGCCACATATTTGTGGGTCCAAAAGCATCGCAAGAAAGAAACATGAAATGGTAAGAATACATTTTTTTTATGATGTACTCAATTCGTGATAATGATATTTTTTATTTAACACATGTTAGGAATTGGCAAGTGGCACGCCTGTGAGCAGGGGAGCTGTATTTGTTGCAACACACAAAAAGGCAAATGGATCTTATGTCAATGATGAGGCTAGGGTTGTAAGTGTAAGTATTATAATTACTTAGTTGGAAATATTTTTATTGGCTGAGGGTACAACACACAAATGACATTTTGCTGGTTACCAATGTCTTTGTCTCTTAGTTAACAAGTTAATTTGTTATTTTAAGAAAAAATATTAGAAATTAAAAGTCAAGGAACTTCATCTGACACCATTTATGAGCAAGATTCTTTAGGATAAGTGTTGGGAAAAGAACGTCCTGGAAGAGTTCGTGGTTTAGGATTTGGCTCTAGTCCAACTCAAGTATTTGGCATGCATACAACTCGATTTGGTTGGTTCCCAGTCAATCAGGGTGCTAATGCTTCTAATGTTGCTCTTCAAAAAAAAGTTTCAAGGTTACAATCTTCAAACGAAGAGATGAGAAATGCCCTGGTTATATTTTTCAAAATTTCTTGGGAAATGTTCCACCTCAGTTTGCACGCTTGTTTAATCCTCAGGTTAGTTTAATATTTGTTTTTTTAGCTAAAAAATTTTATTTTCTTTATTTCATTTAAGTTATAAAAAATTTGTTAATCCTTTCAGACATCTGATGCAAATAGTGGACAGCCTTCAGTCGAACCTCACTTGTCGGTGGGAGAAGATCCTACTCATTAGATGGGGTATTACATATTTTGATATTTTGTGTAGTAATTAAATATATATTATAAAATCTTATGTATCAAAATTTGGCCTATGAAAATTTAAAGTACTGACTTGTTATTAATTATTTTGAATTATAATTAAGAATTACATATATTACGTTTATGTTATTTTGAACATGAGCATTTGATGCAATCGAGATACCATTTTGAATGTATCATATGTTGAGTTTATATTATTTGATGTTATTTAAATCATACTTGCATTTTGAAAGCTTGACGAATAATAATTTTAAAAATTTTACTTCAAATAGAGTTTAAAGGGTATTAGGAACAATCGAATACAAAAAAATTTATATATATATGCATGAAATAGCCTAAAATAATGGTGAAATGGAGGAGAAATATAGATTAAATTAGTGGCACTTTTTGACCAAAATAGTGGCGCTTAAAAGGCGTTGGGCAAAATTTAATTCTGCCAAAAAAATAGCAGCGCTTGGAAGGCACCATTATTTTACAAAATTTAATTCTGCCAAAAAAATAGCGGTGCTTTAAGGCGACACTATTTTTTAAAAGTTAATTCATCCAAAAAGATAGGGGTGCCTCAAAGACGACACTATTATTAAATTAAAAAATATAGCGGTGCTTCAAAGGTGATGGTATTATTTCAAAAATTTTCCAATGTGAAAAACATATCAAGCGTCGCTAAATTCATAAAAAAAATTTAACCTAATTAATAGCGGCGCTTTCCAAGCGCTGCGAAATGCATAAAAAAAATATCTCATTAAAAAGCGTCACAAAAATATTGCAGCGCTTATCAAGCACCACAATTTAAAATCCTGGCACAAATTCTGGCGGCTGCACGGAAGCACCGCTAAAGGTTGTCCTGACACCCACAATAGCGGCGCTTGTGGAAGCACCATGAATATGTTTTAGCGGCGCTTAAATGGTCACTTAAAGCGCCGGTATTTCTCTTATTTTTTGTAGTGACTCCTCCAGATATAACTAGCATTACCACCCATTTAAGCTTCCATAAAACCACTTCTAGGAAAGTATTTTCCTTTAAATACTTGTGTAATTAAAGCATTTGGGTTATTTATAATTCTCCATCCTGGTTTTGCTAATAAAGCTTCATTGAAAGCAGTTAAGGAACGAAATCCAAGGCCTCCCTTGTTTTTGGGTAAACATAGAGTACTCCACTTGATCCAATGAATCTTTCATTCATGTTCACTAGCACCCCACTAGAAATATGAGTCATTAAATCCATCTTGTGACATATGTAATCTTGGATCTTGAAACAACTTATCAAATAAGTAGGGATTTCTTGGGCCACATATTTAATAAAGACTTTCTTGCCAGCTTTGGACAGACATCTCTTCTTTCATCCTTTAGGCTTTTTTCATAACTGATTTTGCATTTCAGAGAAAATAAATTTTTTTGCTCTTTCAGTTATCATGCGAAAGACCAAGATACTTATGATGGCTCTTAATAAATTTTATCCTCATCCGATCTTGGATTATCTGTCTACTTCTAGCTAGCACATTTCAGTTATATATAAGCATTTAATTATGTTTTTAAAATATAATTTGTAAGAAATAAACTTATATATTAGTACTTAACCATAAATTAATAAATAAGCATTTGGTATTTTTATACAATTTGTTCTTAATTTATCTAAAACTTATTTTTGAACTAGTAAAGTAAAAGAACACCATAAAATTGAAAAAGAGAAACATTAAGATATCTTTATTATCTTAACAATTATAACTAAATCTATACAACATTTTAACTACACAAATTAGTAAACAAATTAACACTCGTATGTAATATTTTTATTATATATGCAAAATATATTCTATTTCTCACTTATAAGCCATACAAATTTAAATATTTTTTTAACACCTAAAAATTTCAATTAAACACTTATGTTTATTGAATACCTAATAACTTAAGTTTTATTTTGATTTGATCCTAAAGTTGAAAATATTATATAATATTTTCTACTAGCAAGTTTGTGTGCACACACGAGTGATTTCATTTATAATTTGGTATTATTTTTCATGTACACACATGAGTATTAGTAATTATGATGGATTAAATAATTTTCCATATAATTTAAAATATTAAATTAGTGAAAAAACACATGTCATCAAATAAAAAAAAAAAAGAGACATGAGAAGACTACATAGAATTTTGTTTTTCAAATTTTATTCTTTATTGATGAAAGTAATTTGATTAACCTTATTAAAAAAAAGACTTATAGAATACAACTCTATAAGTATATAAACATTTAGGAAATGATTATATTAGCAAATTAGAGTGAGACACTATCAAATATAAATGAATTGTTAGGTGCTAGAAATATATTTAAATTTGTGTGGCTTATAAATAAGAAACAAGATATATATTGCATATGTTATAAAAAAATTATATACGAATGCTAGTTTGTTTATAGATTATGTAGTTAAAATGTTGCATATGTTTAGTTAAAATTGCTAAGATAGTAGGGGTATTTTAATGTCTCTCTATATCACTTTTATAATGTTATTTCATTTTAATAGTTTAAAAATAAATGATTGATCAATTAAGAAAAAATTGTATAAAAATATTAAATGTTTATTCATTGATTTATGGTTAAATACTATGTATAAGTTTATTTCTTATAAGTTATACTTTAAAAATATGGTTAAATGTTGATGTATAATTAAATTCTTTTACCTATTATTATAATTCGGATTGTTGGTATACTATGTATTAAAAAATATATATTTTTAATCTTTTAAAAATAATTTAATATTTAATATCTCTCGTTATCTTTTTCATTAATAACTAATAACTCAGATACTAACGAATTAATTGTTGTAATATTTTAAGGACTAAAGTGTGTATTATAATCTTTAAGGACAAAATTATATTATTACTTATTTTTCATAAATAAAAAAGTAGATTAACTCATGAAAATTCAAGGGGAGAGAAAAAAAGAAATTTTAAATTTGATATTTTCTTTAATTTAAATCTAAATATAAAATTTTTAACCTTTAAAATATATTTAAATTGATAAGAAAAATTGAACTATGAAAAAAAAATGTTAAATTTAAATTTAAATAATTAAAATTTCACATTTGAAAACCTAAGCAACTATTATGGGGGAAAATTCTAGATATGCCATTTAACTAAAAAGTTACGCTATGAGATTGTTGAGTGTGACCTAAACGTGTTTAGTGGTGGGTGACCTCAAGAGTTAACAATATAATGAGAGTAGCCTGCACTTATTTTCTATTTGGTTGTGGAGACTTTGACATTGGAAGAAATTGATTGTCAAGCCGTTTAAGTATTGGAGTAAGGTTTATTTTTGTTTTTTCTTATTTTTTCATAAATTGATTAAACAATAACAATAGTAATAAATAAAATATTTTTTTTATTAAGTGAGATTGATATATAGATTAAAAGATGTCAATGTATTTTGTATTTATTTTATTATTTGAAATTTTTTTAAAATTTTGTTTGAGAAAAAAAATACTGTGAGAGATAAATAATTTATTTAAAAAATTGAGTTAAAAATACTTTTATCTGAGAAAAAAAAATTTTAATTTTTAACTTTTAATTTAAATTAAAAAATTATTTTTATAACCCCTCAAAAATATTTTGAAAACTTTCCTAAACACCTCAAAAATTTAAAATGTGTTTTATAAAAAAAAATATAAACTTCTCCCTTTCCTATGAATATTAATGGAAGTGCACTGAAAATTTTTCCTATGAATAATTACGAGAATATTAAGGTCATTTATCTTTTTCAAATGACTTATCAATCAGTCAACTCCAGTCTACGCACTAGGACTCGCCCAAAGAGAAAAAGAAAAGTTCCACTTCTTAGTGAATGAATTTAATATCTTAATTTTGGTTCTCAAAAGTCCGTTGTGACATTATCATGGATATGTAGTCTACAATTTCATCATTATTTATCAATTGCTTTTATAATAAAAGTTTTTAGATTTTTATTTAATTATATTTTTATATTAAATAATTTCATAAGAACTTAAAAAGAAAAAAAATAAAAGTTAAAATACACAAAAATTCTTTATGGCAATATCCTTTTTTTTTTTCTTTTTAGATTATTGATATATAGAGATATCTGTACATTTATAATAAAATTTCCATCATCCTTCGTCGATTACATTTATAATAAAAATTTTAGATTTTTATTTAACTATATTTTTATATAAAAATAAAATATTTTGCACTCTAACCGTTCTTTATCATTTTTTTCCCATTTTTTATTTTACTTTGAACATTTTTTCTCTCATGAATATGCTAAATTAATTTATTAAATATAATGACAGTTGCCAAAATCTATCTATATATAAAAAAGAGATCCTCTGAAGATTATCATCCTTCTACGTCAGTTCTCTAAGCCATGATTACCTTCCTGAACTTGTTTTCGAGCAAATACAATCTTTGTGCGAACATGAGAGCGTTCTCAAATCTTGTGTTCCTTGTTCTTCTATTGTTCATTCAAATATCACAACTCTGCTTTTGCAAAATCTCAACCTCTGCTAGCAATGAACGTGAACGACTAGCTCTTCTAAAATTCAGAGCAAGTTTCAAAGACTCATCTCAATGGCCTCTTGGTTCTTGGGAAGGAGCTGATTGTTGCAACTGGAAAGGTGTGGGCTGTGACGCTATCACTGGACATGTTATCCAGCTTGATCTCAGTCTCATGCCATCATTTGAAGCTCAAAACTTGAATCCTTCTTTATTGGAGTTGGAACACTTGAATTATTTGGACTTGAGTGGAACTCATTTTAATTCAAGTCCTATACCAGCATTCCTTGGTTCCATGAAGCAGCTGAGATATCTTAATCTCTCTGAATCTGGCTTCAATGGAAGTATTCCCCATCATCTTGGTAATCTTTCAAACCTTCGTGTTCTTGATCTTTCATACAACAGCTTGCAACTATATGATGATGACATGAGTTGGGTTTCAAAACTTTCGTCACTGAAACACCTAGCACTGAATTTTGTATCCCTTAAGAAGGCGTACAATCTGTTCCAGGTACTCTTCAAGCTTCCTTCTCTCTCACTAGCAGAATTTTGTGGTTGTGGTATTACAAATATCCACATCCCTCGTGGTCCTCTTAATTCCACATTTCTTGCTAATGTTGAGGTTCTGAGTCTTTGCAATAATGCTCTTCATGGCTCAATTCCTAATGCTTTTCAGAACATGACTTCCATTAGAGACCTTGACCTTTCTGGGAACTCCCTTTCTTTGCTTCCTCATTGGTTGGGCAATCTTCACTCCCTTGTCCATCTTGAACTTTCTGAAAATAATTTCAGTAGTAGTGATGTCTCCATCGAGTCTATCTTGAGAAATACATGCTCTCTTAGATCATTAGACTTGTCATCAAATGACATGTATGATTTGGAGCCATCGTTAAGGTTTGGTCATGGAGATTTATCTGGATGCACGAGATATGTTTTGGAAGAATTATTGTTAAGTGGCAGTAGAGTTAGTGGCAGTTTGCCAACTTGGTTAGGACAATTGAAGTTGTTGAGAAAAGTAGATCTTTCAAGAAATTATTTAAATGGGACTATTCTTATTAACATTGGAACATTGTCCGCATTAACAAATTTAGATCTTTCATATAATCAGTTATGTGGGTCAATTCCAACAAGTTTGACAAGATTGTCTAATTTAGTTGAATTAGATCTTTCAAATAATTATTTAATTGGCACTATTCCTGCTAACATTGGGACATTGTTTGCTTTAAAAGAATTATACCTTTCAGATAATCAACTAAATGGGTCAATTCCAATAGATTTGGGAAGATTGTCCAATTTAACTTCATTAGATCTTTCTAATAATCAGTTGAAAGGAACGGTTCCTCAAAGTTTTGGACAATTAGTAAATCTAAGAACCTTGATTATATCCAATAACTCTTTGCATGGTACCTTCTCTGAGCTTCACCTTGGCAACCTCTCAAATCTTCAAAAATTAGAAATAGGACTTAACAATCTTGATGTGAAGATCTATTCTAATTGGACACCACCATTCGAGTTCTTACAAGTATTGGGAATGTCATCTTGCAACTTTCGCACACAATTTCCACAATGGCTTAAAAAACAAAAGCATCTTGAGAGGTTAGATTTATCCAATAACAATATAGGAGGAACATTTCCAATCTGGATCCAAGAAATGAATTCGATGTATAGGTTAGATCTTTCCAACAATCAGATTATTGGATCAATTCCAAAAAATTTTGGTGACTCCAATCTAAACCCTGTTGAAATAATTCTTAAAAATAATCTTTTAGAAAGTTCAATACCAAAATCCTTGTGTAAGATGTCTATGTTGTCTGCTCTTGACCTCTCTAATAATAGATTATCTGGCACAATTCCCAATTGTTGGAGAGGCAAGTCTTTTGTCATCTTAAATTTGTCATCTAATAAGCTATCAGGCACTATTCCAAGCTCATTTGGCCATTCTTTTGGAGTGGCATGGTTGAATTTAAGCAACAATAGTCTACATGGGGAGCTTCATGAAGACTTGAAAAATATTGAAGATTTAGAGATTTTGGATCTTGGCGGAAATCAATTTTCAGGGATCATTCCTTCTTGGATAGGCCAAATCCAGACTTTTCAACATCTTCAAGTTTTGAGATTGTCCCACAATTTGTTTACTGGTGATATTCCATCATCCCTTTGCCAACTCTCTTCTTTACAAATCTTGGATCTTGCTGGTAACAAATTGTCAGGTTTAATCCCTCCTTGCATTGGCCATCTTAGAGGAATGACTAAAAAATCATATCCTTCATATTTTATGGCACGAGCACAAGTACCAACCCCAACCGCAGAATCCACAGCCTCATTTGAGTCTGATAGTGATGAATGGAAGAAGGAAGGCACTAGGGAAGTCTTGAAAGGATTGGAATACGACTACACTAAAACTTTGAAGTATTTGTTAAACTTTGACTTGTCACATAATAATCTGGTGGGATCAATTCCTGAAGGCTTAACTTGTCTCTCAGGATTAATTGGCTTGAACTTATCATACAACAAACTTTCAGGAAAGATCCCAAGCAAGATGGAAAATATGAAGTCATTGGAGTCCATGGACTTGTCATGTAACCAACTTTATGGTCCAATTCCACCCAGCATGTCTACCTTGACTTTCCTAAGCCACCTAAACTTATCAAACAATAACTTCTCTGGACCCATTGCAAAAGGGCCTCAATTCTCCAGTTATGACCCTTCTTCTTTTTCTGGAAACCCATATCTTTGTGGAGATCCTCTAGGGAAAGCATGCTCGCCCAAAGGGAGAATCCAACCTGCACCTCCTCTCAATATTGCTGAGGATGAAGACAATGATGAAAGAAAAGAAAAGGTGTTGTTTTACTTTGTGATAGCGTTAGGGTTCATAACAGGATTTTGGGGAGTTATTGGAGTTTTGTTGTTCAAGAGAAATTGGAGGCATGCTTGCTTCCGGCGTGTGGAAAACTTGGCTGACATGATGTATGTGGCAACAGTGATAAGGGTGGAAAGACTGAAGAAGATGATGAAGAGAAATTAGACTCATCATTAACAGCCTATCCATTTATCAAATCTTGTGCTCTTGCAAGCCTCGCTTTTGTTCTTAGTCAATGAAAAATAATGTTAAATGTTGTGATCTTCTGTATGTTTCTCTTTGTAATAGATATCAATTTATAAATAAATAAACAACATTAAATGAAATAAAGTATTTTGTGCTCAAACATTATATCCCACTCTGTTGTACGCTTGTTTAGTGTTTCAAATATAAGTTATACCTTTCCAACAAAAAATAAAAAAGAAATGTTCAACATAAAATCTGATAATGAAAAAGGTCAAATCAGTAAATCAATAAACTGCTTCTTAGATCGGATCCACTAAAGAAAAAAAGATTAAATTTTCTTTGAATGCAGATGAGGCCATCCTATATTTGAAAGCCATCTCATGCACCTAAAAAAGTTTTATTTATTTGCCTAAAAAAATTGGAAAGGATGTGGTATGCTTAATTTTTTAAATTGTTGGGCTTATCATCTCAAATAATCAATTCTTAACGGTCTCGTCTATTGTTGTCCCCCAAATATACCCCTTCTCATCTCAATATTAACCATGACATCAACATAAGCAAGAGAACATAACTTATAAACAAACTTGTTTCTTGTTCTGACATAGCTTTGCTATGACTCTCATGAATGAATCAATAATAAAAAACTTGAATAGCTTTAGTTAAATCTTCCCTATATATATATATATATATATATATTTGAAAAGACGGTTTACGTGTTCTTCTTACATTTGGATTTTCTGATGAGTCATTCCCATTCTCAAATTGGAGCTTCCTTCTAAATATAGTATCTTAATCAGCAGATAAGATTATCTATTCTGTTTCATGCAAATCCAAACCCACAATTCTATTCATACGAAAACTACTCAACACGTGTCAGTCGAGTCACACGTGTCTCTAATTTTGAGATGCCACGCCCATGCAAAGATGGCGTATCATAATGTCGTGGCTGGTGGCCCTTTCTATAAACCGCAAGTCTCTGATTTATCTGTTTGCCATCCTCTTTCGTTTCTCTGTTTCTTGTATATTACTCTTTTTTCAGTCATGGACTCTGGAGCGGTTCTTAGTCATGTGCACGAGTACGAGGAACATCATCCCCATAATGTTGGCTTACAACAAGGTAATAATAATAGTTAAGAATCTCTTCTTGATGGAAGTTCAATTTAATTTGATAGCAATTTGTGTAATGCGTTCTTTTTGGTTTAAACTTTGGATGAAGCGGCACATCATGAAGCAGAAGAACACCACCATGACCATGAGAAGAAGTCGGTTCTGAAGAAGGTGAAGGCGAAGGCGAAGAAAATCAAAGACACAATCAAGAAGCCCGGCCATCATGACCATGAACATGACCATGAGTATCACTATGAAGATCAGCATGTCCCTGATGATCATGATCTTGATGAGGAAGATGACGAGGATGGCGAAATGGTTGAAGACCCTGAAGTTCATGGAGCACCAAGTGAGTTTGTCTCTGAATTTTAAACATTTTATTTAATATAAATCTCAATTCTAATGTTTGGAACATGTTGTAAAGTGTATGAGAGTGCCACTGTTAGAAGCGTTATTCCTGGTGAAGAAGCACCTCACGAGGGGCCACGAGTTGTGGTAGTTTCTGCAAATACTGAAAGTAATCAAAACAGAGTAAATGATTCGGCAAGAACGTTTGCTGGAGAAGAAGGATATGGAGAGCAACGAAAAGTGAATTTGGAGAGACCAACGGGATTGGTGGAAGATCCTGACGCTCCAAGAGCTACTCCCACTTACCAAAACAAAGTCATTGATTCAACTGGGCCCGGTAAGTTCAATGAATAATCAGTTCAAGAATTCATTTTTTATTGACTTGTTATGGACTCTGTATCCTTGTTTTGTTCATGTATTTTGTAGAATTTTGGAAGATTTGTTGTGCTCTGTGTTATAAATGGCTGAAAGAGGGTACTGAACAGAGTTTTTTACTAGTTATTATTGTGAAAATTAAATAAGACTATCTCTAAGAAGCTCATTGGTAGAGCTCTTCTGCTGCAAATAGAATTTTTTTTTTTTAATATACCTTAATCAATTGCTAAATTAGTCCATTTTCTGAGTACTTTCGGGTCTTATTACTGCCAGGTGTTTTCACATTGCCAGGTGCCGCTGAAATAGACATTGCTCCAGTTCAAAAATCTTTCGCAAGAATGAATGTCCACGATGAGCCAGAACCCAAAGTCTCCCCAAATCTTCCTTCTGAAATTAGTACTCAGTATCCTCATGCTGGAAGCAATGATCAAAATTTTGCACACCTTCCTGCACCAACACACTACCCTTCTGCTTCTACTGCAAGGCATGAAGAACAGAGGCAATATGAATATGAACCAATGGAGAAACCACCAAACCAAAGTAACTACACCGATAAAATCTCCCCTGTCACATCCGCAATCGACAGTGACAAGACTACAACAACCCATGAAGTTCGTAAGACTGAAGATGCTGATATTGATGCTAATGCTTCTACCATGTCTGGAACAACACCAGCTGAATATGGGAAGAAGATTGCAGCGTCTCTGACAGAGAAATTGGCTCCAGTTTATGGGAAGGTTGCTGGTGCAGGGAGTGCAGTGAAGTCCAAAATGTCGGGTACTACAAATGGAACAGATAACGGGGTTTCTGTGAAGGACTATTTGGCTGAGAAATTAAGGCCTGGAGATGAAGATAGGGCTCTCTCTGAGGTGATTTCAGAGACTTTACACAAGCGTAAAGGAGACGAAACAGAGAAAACAGAGCATGGGAAGTTGGGGAAGGTGACGGAATCTGAGAAAGTGAAGAGGAGGTTGGGAAGTGGGGAAGAGAAATCAGAGAGAGAAGGATGCGAAGAGGGTTATGTGAATAGCTCTCAGCAAGGTGTGGTTGATAAGGTCAAGAATGTGGTGGGCTCGTGGTTTGGAAAAACAGAGGAAAATCAATCCTCGCAAGGTAATAACTTCTTTGATTGTGAATATAGATAGGGATAAAATTGATGGTTTATGAACAAAGATTATTTTTACTACTTCACTTTATTGTATTAGACTTGATAAAAGATTTCTAGTCAGGAGAAGTGAATAGTTTTATTCTAAGCAGACAGATATTGCAAAGAGATGAGTGTCATAGATATAAACTGAATTTGGGATTGTTCTGTTTTAGGTGCACAAGGTGAAGGTTTATCTAAGAATTTTGGTGGAGAAACAGGGCATGTTAGCGAAGGTGCAAGTGAAAGAAGGCTACATGAGTCATCTAATTGAAGAAACATCCTTGTTTGTGCTTCAAAAAGTTTCATCATCCATGATCGTATACTATAGAACTGCATTGTATGGGAATTTGTACATGTGTGGATTGATGATTATGCATAATTATAAGCTAGTAGTTGCTGTTTTTCGTTTGGAAATATGTTTTCATTACGTATGCTGTGATTCTATTTTGTTTCTCTAAGTATAGTTATGTAATTTACTTGTACCAAAGGAAAACAAGAAAGTTAATTGTGAGACTAAATTTGAGTGTTGTTATTTGATTATGTCCCGTCTTTTTCGATAATTAATATGCTTGAATTCAATCTCATAATATTTGTAACTACAAAAATTTATGTCGTATACGAGTAAAAATTTAAGGTTATTGAATGATTGGCTAATGCACATATTTTTCATGCACTATTCCCCGTTAAACTCTTTTGTTTTAACCAACGACATACTAAGGCGATATTTGTAGATATTTTAACTTTCGTTATATATTAATTTAGTTTTTTAGTCCTTAAGTTTATAATTCTACATAAATTAATATTTACATATTTTAAATTTATCACAAAGTTAGATCGTCAAATATATGAATACATTAATTATTATTCTTAAAAGAAACTAATTATAACATAATTATAGGGATTAAATTATAAAATAATGTATCTTTTAAAAATCAAGTTTAAAGTAATGAATTATAAGAAGTGTAAGCCTATTATTTGTAAATTAAAAAAAATCTCAAAAGTATGAAAATTGCATATAATTTTTTTTTTTCTTATTTTAAGAGTGACCGTAAGTTTGAATCGGTTTAGTTGTTAAATAGTTAAAAAAATGGTTCATCTAATTTTTTTTTAGCAAATCCATGTGAATTCACTTTCATTGTTTGGATTTTACAAAAAAATGTAACATTAAATATTTTTCCAATTTTAATCATATAAAAAGTTTATATAATTCATAATAATTTTATTTACAGAAAATGTTCTTATTTTGATTAAAAAAATTTAATAATAAAAATATAAAAAAAATTGTATATAAATACGTTATCTAGACCATACTTGTTTAGATGTTTCATAAAAAATTTTAGATATTAATGACATATTTGAATGTCATTTTATTTTTTAAAATTATTTTATAAAATTAATTTTAAGAATTTATATTAGTATTATTTTTATGTAATTATATATATACTATTAATAAAAAAATTTGTATTTTTTATTTTAAAAAATTAGAATTATATCTTTTAATTGTTATATTTTTCTCAATAAATATTTTATTTTTTATATTTTCAGTCAAAAATAGTAATTCATTTTTTTATTTTTAAAAATGCATTTAAACATGCCCTAAATAATCGTAATTTTCTTAATATTTACATTGAATAAAAAAAAAATGTGGAACGTTGCGTTTAAGGGATTTGCAATTGCACGTGCTGCTGCACAGCATCATCTTCTTCCTTTGTACATCTCTGCTGTCTTGATGTCTAGTTAGATCGTGTGAGGGTTTCTTTTCTTGTTTCGGGGCAAAAGAAGAAATTGATTAGATCCCAATATCATCTCCTTCCTTCTCCGTCGTGTTAGGGTTTTGGAGAGTTGAAGCTTGCCTTCATTTCTTTACCCAGACAGTTCACTCCAGAGGTCATGCATACCGAGTGGATGTGATGCGATTTTTCAACCGATGTTTATCCGACGATACTTTAGTACATTGCAATTCATCCTTAGTTTCGCTCGGAAAGCTCAAGACATTGATATATATCGACCGTATTTTGGCGATACGGTACGATATTCTATTCCTTCATATTCAGTGTATTGAATTTTTAAGTTCAATCTATTATGTGTGCAGCTGGGATTTCAACTGGTTGGACATCCTTCAGCTTGCTATCACTATGGATTCGAAGCTTTCAGTGCAAAGAAAGTCCACTCTATTATTTGGTAAATTGTGTTTATTGCGTATTTGTGAGTTGCAGAGATGATGGGTTTTGACCATGATATTAATAGCTCTAGTAGGTCCCAGGACAGTCCACCAATTTTCCTGTCGTTTGAATATTTTTCGGAAGTTTTGTGACCTTTCCCTTCCTGGTGACGGGTTCCAAAAAGGATTTGAATGCGTTGAGGAGCCTTTGAAGAAAATGTGCAAATTTTCTTATGTTGATTCCGTTACGGATGAAAGTTTCGGTACATATGAGGATGAGAGCCATAACCAAACGCATGTTTCACTTAGAAAAGGGTTCATAGAAAATGCAAGGATAGATGCTAGAAGGGTTCTTGAAATTCTTGGACAAGATGGTCCAGGGCTTGATGCCAGGTTGGTTTTAGATAAGTTGCATATAAGGCCGTCAGGGCTTCTATTGAGAGAAGTTCTCTTTGGAATTTCAGAAAACATAAATTGTGAAAATAAGTCCAAGTGTGCAAAATTGGCATATAAATTTTTTGTGTGGTGTAGTCATCATGAGGCTTACCGGCACACTACAAACTCCTATCACTTAATTTTGAAGATATTTGCAGAGTGTGAGGAATTTAAAGCAATGTGGAGGCTAGTTGACGAGATGATCAAGAAAGGAATTCCAGCTACGGCTCTTACTTTCAACATTCTAATTTGTAATTGTGGTGAGATAGGCTTGCCTAAGAAACTGATGGAGAGGTTTATAAAATCAAAGACATTTAACTTTAGGCCTTTGAAGCATTCTTACAATGCGATTCTCCGTGGTCTTCTTGTTTTGAACCATTATAAGTTGATTGAGTGGGTTTATAAACAAATGTTGCTTGAGGGGCATTCCTCAGACATTTTAACTTATAATATAGTCATGTATGCCAAGTACGGGCTTGGGAAGTTGGACCAGTTCAACAGACTGCTTAATGAGTTGGGTAGAAATGGCCTTTCTCCAGATTTTCATACATATAACATTCTTCTTCATATTCTTGGTAAAGGAGACAAACCACTTGCAGCTCTTAATCTCTTAAATCACATGAGAGAAACAGGTATAGAGCCAACTGTTCATCATTTTACCACATTGATAGATGGACTCAGCAGAGCTGGGAATCTGGATGCTTGCAAATATTTTTTCGATGAAATGATAAATAATGGGTGTATGCCAGATGTGGTGGCATACACAGTAATGATCACAGGATATGTGATGGCTGGTGAGCTTGAGAAAGCTCAGGCTATGTTTCAAGAGATGATTTCTAGAGAACAAATCCCAAATGTGTACACATACAATTCCATGATTCGGGGATTATGTATGGCAGGAAAGTTTGATGAAGCATTGTCAATGCTGAATGAAATGGAGACCAAAGGTTGTAATCCAAATTTTTTTGTGTATAGTACTTTAGTGAATAGTTTGCGGAATGCTGGAAAGCTTGCTGAAGCTCATAAAGTAATAAAACAGATGATGGAGAAGGGGAAGTATGTCCATCTAGTTTCCAGGCTCAGAAGGCACCACAGGAGATAGTAAAATAGAAGATTGTCTGGCTGAGGTATTAACTTATCAGGCATCAACTTAATGATTTTGTAAACTAAGACCAACCACCAATCACTGCTGCTTGTTCTGTTTGCATAAAAGACCGAGAAATAAAGTATTTGATTTTCCTTCCTCTCAAATATATTATTTTAATACTCATTTACTGCTTACATGTAAAAAAGGCCAGTAAGGCAATGCTTATCATAATTGTGATGAATATTGCTTGTTATTTGTGACATGAAAGTTTCTTTCCTATAGATTATAGGACGACTATTTGCTGACTTTGTTATTGTTATCTTATTACACTAGCTTTACATGCAGATATGGTCCTAATGTAAAAGCAACCAGTTACTCATGTGAAAACAGCTTCGTAGTTAACTCAACTTGTTATCTAGTGTAACTTGAATTATACTAGTCTTGCATTATTATGTTTCCAAGTTCCCTTTCAGAGGAAAGTTGTTGATAGATTATGTTCACACTTTACTGTTTCATCCTCTCTTAGTCATTTTGAGAGGAAGAAGATTAAATTTTTGACATGCTATTTTGTGAATGTCCAAGACTGTCATTTGCTTTTATTCATATTTCTGTTCATTATTTTTAAGGATGTTCTTTTTCTGGATGTAATGATGTTTTCGTGCTGAATTTTCTTGGACGATAACATTATTTTGATAGTCCTTGCTTCTTGTTATATATTTGGTTGCAACCTATAATTTCATTAATTAATAAATTACATTGAGTTCAGAATTTGTCTTGATTTTATTCTTGGGGATTTTTAAGGGACTTGTGATTACCTAACCATAGAAATGAGCCAAGATAGAACACATTAACATCATTTGATCGATGTAGTTGACCCCACTTAGTTGGAAAAAACTTTGTTCCTTGTTGTTGATTAATGACATAACAGAAATTGAAAAATAGATGGGAAAGAAGACTGATGGCATTCCCACTTTTAAAGTTCTCTTCCTTCTCTAAAGTGGAAGAAGCTTTGATTTCATATTTCTTATGAACTTATTTCTCTCTCTTGACAACATAGGTAGCTTTTTTTTGTTTTTTCTTGGGTAAATATTGCTACTGAGTACTTCATATGGTTCATTTGGCTGATTAGACAGACAAGTATTAGATTTAGTTTTTTCCACTTCTGCTTAATGATAAAGTTGAATATGAGAATGTTGCTCCACGGGTAAGCCTTGATGTCTGCTTGGGTGAGACTGAATCAAAATGTTTGAATTCTTTTATCCTGTGACAGAATAATGTAATGGATTTTGGGAAGAGGATATGTAATTAAGGAAAATTGTGTTGTCAATTGCTTGATTTGCTGGGAATTTTTATATACTTGGACAGTGGATAGATAAAGAATTGGAGGCAATGGAGGGTGTTTAACTGTCAGTTATAGACAGCTGAAGTTTTTAATTTGTTGCTGCAACTGGATGACATCAGTTAGTGGTGGCTGATTCCTTTGGAGATATTAGTAATGGCTCAGGCTATAGGTCGACTGGACTTCGAAGTTAGAGGTTAGAAGTTAGAAGTACAGTATATTTTACAAATGCCCTTGAGGTGGTATTCTGGTATGATTAGGGTAGATTGTGGAAATGACTTCTGGGGTAGGTTAATGGTAATTCTGTCATAATTTTAAAATATGCCCCACCTGTGTTGCAGTTAAATGCAACTTGGTCTCTTGATTGGTTTTCTCAAGCTGTCTGTTGGTTCTGCAAGACACCCAAATAAAATTTTCTAGGCTTGGATACAACAACAAACAAGGTGTTTTACCATTAGGTGAGGTCAGTTATATAGATCAAATGACGCCACCTTGTTCAATATTAACTCATTTCTATGGTTAGGTTGTTAATAGTTAAATTTATCTTAATATTTCTTCCTATTGTTTTCTTTGATCTCCTTCTACCTCTAGTTATTGGGTTATCTTCCATTTGATCTACTCTTCATATAGGAGCCTCTAATGGCCTCTTCTGTATATGACCAAACTATCAAAGGTGCGTTTTAACCAACTTTTTTATGATATGTGCTACCCCAATTTTCTCTCTAATGCAGTCATTTTTAATCCTATTCTTTCTAATGTGTCCACTCATCCAACACAACATTCTCATTTCTGTAACATTGAATTTTTGCTTACGTTGACTCTTCAAAATCTGTATAGACCTAGTGAGTATTGTAAACTTGTGTGTGGGTCTTGTTTGAGCGGCATACCACTTCCTAACTTAGCAAGAAAATGGAAACTAAACTAGTATGTAAGGAAGGAACCCATGAAAAGCGCTTTCTTCTCTTTCTCACATAAATCACTCTGCTCTTGTTCTTTGAGGAATTTTCTTTTTTTTTTGTCCTCCTGTCTAAAGTGTATCTGTTTGGAGAAGATTATCTCCAATGAAACTCTCGCTTTATTTTGGTGGTCTTGTATTCATGAAGAAGCAATCATGGTCAGCACAATACAAATATTCTTGAGAGTGTTTTTTAGGTGGTTTGTCTTTGACATGGGATTGCAGGAGGCTAAGGATTTAGCTGGTGGTTGTTGAGGTTTCTTGGATGAATAAATGGTAAACATTTTATGTGTTAAAGGTTCACTGGGGGTATGCAAGGGGTAAGGATGGTTTGGATGCCATAGAACAGGTTTCAAGGGTCAAACTGGTGGCTCAAAGGGTGCTGTGAGTAGTACCTGTGAAATATTGGTTTTTTTATTTAATGGGTTCTAGAGTAAATTCAAGAGTCAATGCGGGTTTTGAAACAATATGTATAGTCCAGCTTGCCAAAGGTATCAGATCTCAACAGATATACAGCTAAAGGTAACATATTAGAGCTTGTGAATTAGAAGTTTAACCTAGGCTTCACACCTGGGGTTTGGTTGCATCACATAACCAAGAATATAGCAATAATAGACTAAATGACCATTACTTTAACTCGGTCTGCAAGTGTTGGGAATAGAAACCCAAGTCTTTAAGGGTTTGGAATTTTCTATTCCTAAATTCATAAGGAGAATATGGACGTTAAAATAAGACCCAGTAGCACTTCTAAAATCTAAATTGAAGCTTAAATACAGATCATAACCAAGGATGGCAAAAGTTACTTGAATGCCCCCAGTACTGAGAAGATAAGAGCTTTCTTATCATAATAACTCTAAATAATTATGGCTGAGTCCACTTTAGTGGAATATTAGTATTTTACCTGCCCCATAACTGTATAAGCTAACCAGAATATTGAGACACTTTGATCTTTAAATTTAAGCTTTATTGATGCCAGTGTATTCTGTGTCAGTCTCTAACATAATTAATGCCAGACTCCACAATAAAATTTGTAATCTAATTAAATAATTAACCATTGAGATGAAAACATACTTACTGGCTTGAAATTAGTGGGTTTGTCTCTACATTCTTCAGCATTGTTTTTTAGTCCATTGTGAATGAGTTTCATTGAATGACAGATTTTCTTGGCACATGGTTCATTGGGTAAACATTTACGCCTTTTTGCCTTAGGTGAATATATTTGCTTCTTGTTTAGCATTCGTTTTTAAGAACATTTGGCTGTGTTTGTGTATATATGTAGTGTAACCCCAAATGATTTTTTAATGCATGGATTATCATTCTCTCTTATTAGAGATTGGCATTGCCATATATCAACTGGAATTTGTATGTTTATCTTTTATGATATTACTTCTTTGAGATTATATTTTTATGAACATTTTTTTTTGGAAATATTGTGAGTTAACTTGTGCTTCAAGCAATGATCCATTCATTGAAACAGTGACCTCGGGATCCACTAGCTTAAATGGGTTGATGTCCAGTGAAGCCTGATAATAATTGCTCATACTGGCAGCAGCAGTGGTATTGTGGAGGTGCAGATAACTGGATCTTGTTAATTTGATCATGTATAGCAAAGTAGCTTGTTGGGGACACTCACTCCTAAATTGTTGATTGCAGATGTTGAGCCATTAAAATTGGAAGCAATGAGAACAGAATGAGTAGTAAGTCACCTGTCTATTTGGCCAATTCTGACATTTATTTTTTGGTTATTAAAATCCAAGATATTCTTGTACGATGTCTAAGCTAAATCCCTCCTGGTTCGATAGATGCATTATTTCTTATGGGCCTAGCGCACTTAAAATTTTACTCCCTAAGTGCTCCATAGAACACAGGATTCTGACATATTTGACGAGCAAGCAATATATGCTGAAATTTTCTTTAAGAAATTGCCAAGAGCCTAAGATGTGGTAATTTTCATTGTTGCTTTCTTCACATATGCACGAGTCCTTTGGTTTGTTTCCTTGGCCTAAAAGATGACAGCCGTTAGTCTGCTTCAGGTGAAGACTGAAATGCACATCCCCTCTTACTGTCAGCTTAATGTTCTTACAGCACATTTCTCAGCTAGATATTTGTGCAGAGCCCAACCATGGTAGGCATCTTCTGCCACTAGCCAGAATGCTGCAAGCTCTGAACAGCTGAATGTTATGTCAGATAAATATGAATGCTATTGCCTATGCAATTTGCAACCATTTACCTTGCATGCATGATTTGTTGTAGATGATTTTAGTGATGGGAATGCCAAGTTTGTTGCTGATATTCCCTTCTGGTCTTCGGGCAAGATATCTCTTCCTTCTGAATATGTATAACTCATGGAATCAAAGATAGAAGGCTGTTGTTATATTTTCTCTTTTATTATAGAAGGCCTATTTCTTAAATCTGCTACTTCGTTTGATCTTTTTACTGCAAGCTTTAATCTGTCTATCTAATTGCTATTGTTGTCTCTGTTATGTGCCATCTTCCATCACTCGGAAATTTCCTAGGTAGAAAACACGAATGCCAGACATTTTTTTTACAGATATCTGGGATTCTGGTATCCTCCTGTTCTTTGAAGCTAATGTGAGGACACATTTATACCCAGAAAAAAAGAAGGCAGAATCTATTGTATATCCCGAAGGGCAGAGAACTGCTGGGGGGATAGGATAACCTGGACCATTAAATTAGTGCATAACCTTATATTTGAACTGCTTTTTCCACATTTTTGAATATTTTTCTAAATTCGTTGTTGATGCAGTCATAAAGTCATTTGGGTACTGATTCATTATGTTGTTACATCTTGCATGTATCTTGGACCGTATCAAGTACAACATGACCCATTATAAGCTAGAATTTACGTTAGTCAAAGTTTCAAAGAGAAGAGTCTCTATTTAAATATATATTTTATTAATTTTTTATATTATAAAAAATTATAAATTATAAATAATAACTAATGAATACTAAAAAATTTATAGCGTCATTAAATGAAGTTATATATATTCAATGACGTTATATGTAAAATTAAATGAGAACATGACATATTTGTCCATTTAAATAAAAATTTTAAATCATGAAGTCATATATATATATACTTGAGTTAAATTTAAAAATTAAATCTTAAAGCTGATTTAGCCAGTAAATCACTCTATTTTTATTGAATCAGGTGATTTTTATCTGAATTTTTAAGGGGTTGGTTTTCTTTGTTTTTCTAAACTAGATAATTTACTGATTCAAAATTCACCAATTTTTGGATTAAAGTATATCAATATTATTTTCTGCTCTGAAATAGGCCAAGAAAAAAAAAAAAAAAAATTGCTATTGTTGCTCTAAAATGGTCATTTACCACCTAACCAAACTAAGTGACATTAGCAAAATGATAAATGGAAATGCTTAGCTCAACAAACAATCTTGTGTAAATGAGTCATCTCTCGCACTCAAAAGAATGATTTGAAGATTGGTTTTGTCTCATTCATTTCCTTTACTCACAAAATTGGATTCCTTGCCATTCAGTTTCTAGATTATGCCCCACAAATTTATAGAAACAGAATTTGTTGATGCCAAAAATTTCTTGGCCTTCCATACCTACCTTCTCCACGAACATGACAAAATTCCAGCGATGTTATCACAGCCACAAGAAGAGCCATTTGCATAATAAATAGATTATTATTTATTCACATACCATCAACTACGATCACATAAGAAAATTAAAAACCACTCAACATTTGTCAACTATGTGAATTTTCTCTCTAGAAATTTCTGCAGAAAAAATATTGTGATACTGCCGACAGATTTTAAGAAGAAACCCATTGAAAAGAAACTCTATGAAGAGTGTTTTTAGCTTGCCATGGCTTCTCTGTATTCAGAAATGATGAAAGAAAGAAGAAAAGGAGATGAATTTGAAGAAGCCGAACAATATGTAATTATTGCTTCTTTTTTAATTTATTTTTTCTCCTCTTTTTTCTCTTCTTTCTTCTCTTCCTTCTTTTCCTCTTTCTTCTCCTCCTTCTTCTCTTCTTTCTTCTCTTCCTTGGCCGGTCCGACCGATATTATATCTACCTTTCCTACCTTCTTCAGCTTCTTCACTACTGCCACTGTGTCCATTTGGCCAATCACTGTCAGCTTCTGATCCTTCATATCTGCAGCGATCGAATCAACCCCTATCCATCAAATCAGCAACAAATCAATCAGATGGATCCTTAGCTAAATTCTATTGACGTCAATTTCAACGCAGAAAATTGGATTCATATAAAGAAGAAACACGAATTCTCAAAGAAAAAGATAGAATTTCAAGTCAAGCACCATAGATATCTGCAGCTGCTTCTATTGCTTTCTGCTTTGTTTTGTCATCAGTCATAGTCATGACCTTCAACACCACCTTCTGCTTTAGATCCAACGAGAGAGGATATGTAAAAGAAAGTTAGAATAAAGAAATTCTGTTTCTCTGAATCATAGAAGAAAATAAAATAGGAAGATGAGTAGTACCTGAGCCATTGAAAGATGAGGAAGAGGAAGAGAGAATGAGAGTTGAAGATTGAGTGTGGAAAAAGGAGGATGAAGCATAAGGAGGAAGGAGGAGGAGAAGAAGTATAGTTGGTATTTATGTTGGGAGAATACATCGAACGGAGAGACCTTTAAATGCGATTTTCTGTTTCATGATAATGGCTGCTGTAATATTTGACACTGTGATTGGTGAATATTGGCTGTATCTTCAAATATGGGCCCCAAAGGCCTATTATTACGTTGGTCCCACACTTCAAAGGACCTTTATTCAAGGTTTTTTATGAGTATCTTTTTTAAATTTTTTAGTTTAAAAAATAATATTTTTTTAATAAAAAATATATAAAAAAAAATTGATCTCTTATAAATTTTTAAGTTTTTTTTATTTTTTTATTGTAAATAATTACTACTAAAAATAAATGCAAAAAATTTAAAATCCTTTTTATAGAAGGTAAAAGTATTTTTGTTTAAAATATAATTAAATATTAAATATAAATATATTTTTTAATAATAATTTGAACATAATTTTTTCATTAATAAATTCTTTTTCTAATTACAATAACAATAACTATTTAAATAAAAAATTTAAATTATTCATGTGTTCTTATATTTTTAATTAATTTTTAATTAGGTCATTATAATTTAATAATTTGTAATTAAATCTCTATAATTTTAAAAAATTTAAATTAGTCCTTAAACTTAAAATTTTGTCAAAATTTTGTTAAATTTTAATTATTTTTTAATTATATATCATCTTAACATTATAAATTTACTTAAATTAAATCAATATACTTATATTATCTAATATAAAATATATTTTATTTTAAATATATAAATTATTTTTATATTATTATTTATTTTATCTTTTATTTATTTATATAAATCACATGTATTTAGAATACTAATTACATACTATATGTTAATAATATTAAAAAATTTTAATATAATTTTAATAATGATTTGATAACAGTAACTGATTTAAAATTTTATTAAATTATAATAATTTGATTACTAATTTTTAATTAAGTTATATAAATTTAATTAAAAATTAAGTGAAACTTTAATAATTGTAAAAATAATTTAATCAATAAAAAAAACTAAAACAAAAGCAAAAAGCAAAGGAGAAATGTAGCGTTCCCCAAGCCCCTATAGTTTATTTTCAGTGTCACATAACTTAATTGCTTTTTTTAATAGAAGTAACATAATTTAATTTTAAATTATAATTAAATTAAAACTTAGATAAAAATTATTTATTTTTAAAATATAAATAAAAATAATAATTTATATTTTGCTACATTAAATGTAGATAATCAACGCGTCATATCGAAACTTCAGAAACTTGAAAAACAAAAGAGAAATAGAAGTGAAATAAATGAGAAGAGCTTTAGGTGATTGGTATGTGGATTGATAAAGCATTCTTGGAAATATAATATCTAAAATGTTATATTTTTATTTTTGACACACTGATCAAAAAATATTTTTGAGAATATTGTATTTTTAGGAATGTAAAATTTTCATATTTGTTTAAGATTTTTATTTCCCTATGTAAGAATATTACATTTCCATGGCATGAAAACTTTTTTTTTTTTAAAGTTAAAAAACTAAATTACCATTAAAATGTTTAGAATTATAATGACATGATTTTTTCATTTGTTAAGTCTGAACATGATATGAATTTTATATTAATCTATCTTATTATTTACAAATAAAAAATAATATGATATTTTGATATTAATTTATTTTAATACATATAGATAAGAAATAATTATTTTTTTATCTTTATGATTTTTATATATATTTAAATTATTTTAAAAAAATTAAATAAAAATATGTATTTTTATTTCTTAAAAATCTAACACACCGACTCAAAATAAACTATTAGATTGGTCGTTGGAATTTTATAATAAAGTTTTTAAAATTTAATTTATCCTGACTCATTATATATTAATTAGTTTAAATTAAAAAAATTTTAAGTCAAAACAATTCAACCCGCAGACACTTCTAGTCTGGATTGAAAAAGTGAAAATTGTGTTAGAATTTGGATTGTATATTATGTATATATATATATTCATAAACATATTAGGACATGTAGACGTACATGTATTATAGATTAATTATCAAATATATATATTACTATCATACAGTTTAAGGATCTATAAAGTGATCTAACTTGATTTAATGGTCCTTATAATAAATAATAATGTGTAGAGACTAATAATATGTGTAGAATTCCTGAAGTGTAAATTACTGACTTATGATGCGCAATTTGATAATTTGACACATAATGACCTATAAATAAATAGGGTGTGATTCTTAATTGAAATATCCTAGCATAGCCATACTTTAAAAACAATTTTTTTTCTCTCCTTCTAGTTCCCATCTTCCTATAAGAGAATTAAGGGATACCATCAATCAGAAGATCGGCATTCTTGATCCATCAATTTTACTATGGATTTAGGTACACTTCTGCTTTCATTACTTTTGGATTCAAACAATTTCTAAAATTAATCCAACAATGGTATCAGAGCCAGATTGTATTTTTGGAAATTGTTTGAATTTGGTTTGATGAATATATGCATGTGAAAGTGAGTTCAGATCTAGAATGAAAATCTGGAAACATATGAAGTCTCAAGTTATGCTTGTTAATTAAATAACAGAGTCACTGTTCTTCATGGTTGGCGTTTATAGACTTAAACTTTTCTGATTTTTCATCACCAATTCTGGATTTCTCATTCTATTTTTGATTTTATAAGAAAATTCATGATCATTTTAAATGCTGCCCAGAAACAAGAATGCATATATATCAATATGGTTTCACTATGATCATTTTATAATCCTGTCATTTTTGTTTGTGGATTGCCCTGCATGTATCTAGATCAATATGCTTGAACGTATAAATTGTATGGTTAATTCCTAGAAATTTTTGCGTTTTCAGTCATAATTACCATATAACATACTA
Source organism: Senna siamea (assembly GCA_031216115.1). NCBI lineage: Eukaryota > Viridiplantae > Streptophyta > Magnoliopsida > Fabales > Fabaceae > Senna > Senna siamea. The sequence goes on along the minus strand of CM062354.1, from coordinate 28,920,048 downwards.
CAAAATGTAATGTGAGAAACACAAATTTAAGGCCATTTTGAAATTATAGGAATGATTCTCATCGAACCCATGGTCAAATCGTTGTTAAATCGACGACAAACAATGTCAAAAACTGTTTAAAAATGGTAGTTTTCATACAAGTTTTGGGGTCAAATGGATCAATCCATTTTCAACAATTTCTAGCAATTATGAAATCACAGAAACGCTCCCTGTTAAAAATGTGCCGTAACTGTCGTTTAAACTGCCAAAAAAGACACCGAAAACTGCCTCAAAACGACGAGTTTCTATTTGGGTCACTGTTATCATTGAGTCGGGTCAAGTGACCCAGCGAGAGGAGGAAGACGACCCCCTCTCGTGACGCACCATTTTGATTTATCAAAACGGCGTCATTTCGTCTTCTCTAAAACGGTGACGTTTTGCTATGAAACGAAAAATGACGTCGTTTTATTAGGCGAGAAATGGCATCATTTTGCTAAAAATTATAAGAAATTCTGGAGGTGGAAACAACGTCATTTTGATAAAGGGAAAAATCCAAAAAATGGCATATTCTAAGTCTCGAACCTACACTGTTAGGGATTGCCAAATTAGTTGTAACCGCTAAGGCATATCTGGCATACTATTATGATTTTGTTTTAGGTTTTATGTATGGTTAAAAATTATACATTAATTAATGGAGATTTGTTTCTTAATTAATTATTATGTAATTTGAATTATATATATTAAAATTATATAATTAATTAATTGATTGATTAGTGATTATTTAAATAACAATAAATTAAGGATAATTAGTTATTCATTCGAACTAGTTGAAACAATATAGTTGCCAAAGTAATCTCTATTGTAGAAACTTTTTTGATTATGAATAACTAAGCAGGTTGTATATATTTATATTCATGCGGATAATTAGTCGGCCTAAAAGAAGGATATTGTTTGGCAGAAAATTATACATACATGTAAAATGGTTATTAAGTGTTTGTTATGAGTATTTAGTCAGCCCAAAAGAAGGCTAAATGCTTGACTAAATCCAATCATTACTACTTGATTACTACACCTAAAAAACCAAATATGAGTCAACTCTCTATCCAAAGATTAGATTTGATGTCACGCTGGTTTTCTTGAGATAGGTTATTGTTATTAATATTTAATCATTGCTTCTATTTCCATGTGAGTTGATTGTGTGCTTTGTGTATTTGTTCTCTGTATAGTTGATATGATTAATGCATCATCTGTTACTGCCACTATTAATAGCATTCCTATGCTGAATGGTGGAAACTTTAAATCTTGGAAAAATAAGGTTATTATGGTCTTGGAATGCATGGACTTGGACCTCGCATTTAGAGAGCCACGTCCTCAACCTCTTATAGATCAAAGCTTTTCTAAGGCTCGAAGAGTCTTTGAGAGGTGGGACCACTCTAACTGCGTGAGTCTAATGATAATGAAGAATGCTATCCCAGAGACATTTCTGGACACTTTGTCTGGAAAAACTGATGCCCTAAAGTTCTTGAATACCCTTGAAGAATGCTTTGCTAAGAATGAAAAAGCTAAGACAAGTGGAATATTAAGAAAACTTGTTTTCATGAGTTACAAGGGTAATGGGAACATAAGGGAGTACATCTTGGAAATGTTTCATCTTGCTGGAAAGTTGAAATCACTAAAGATTGAGTTTTTGAAAGACATGCTCGTTCATTTAGTGCTCATATCCATTCCTCTATAATTTAGACAGTTTGAAGTGAGCTATAATTTTCAAAAGGAAAAATGAACAATGAATGAGCTTATTTCTCACTTAGTGCAAGAGGAGGATAGGATTAAATAACACAAGATTGAGAGTACTCATTTGCCATCTACCTCCTTAGGCAGTGGCAAGAAGATAAAAGGAAAAGAAATTGCGATGTCTCAAGCACAAAAGAAGCCTAAGGATTTGTCCAAGGGATATATGGCAAAGAAATAATTCTTTTGTAAGGACCCTTCTCATATGAAGAAAGACTATATTAAGTATCACGCTTGGCATGTGAAGAAAGGTATGTATTTCTCTCTTTTTTGTACTGAAGTAAATTTGGTTTCAACACTTAGATATACTTGGTGTTTTGATTTTGATGCTACAACTCACATAAGTATATCTATGTAAGGTTGCTTGAACTACCGAAAACCCAATGAAGATGAGAAATACATCTATATAGGTACTGAGAATCTGGTAGAAGTTCAAGGAATAGGCCAATTTAGATTATTTTTATGTACTAATTTTTATTTAGAATTAAATAACACTTTCATTATACTATCTTTTAGATGAAATTTGGTTTCAATTTCTATATTGGACAAAGAAGGTTATGTTTGTTCATTTGAAAACATAAAATGTAAAATGTATTTTAATTCTATGCTTGTTAGAACTAGTACTTTATCTGATCATGACAACCTTTATTTGTTAGATTCAATACATGCATATAATGAGTCTTATCATACTGAAACTAGTGGCATTAAACGCAAATTCTCAAGTGAGAATTCCATTTCTTTATGGCATAAGCATTTGAGTTATATCTTTAAATAGAGAATTGACAAACTTGTGTCAGAAGAAATTCTTGAAAACCTTGAAGATTCAGATTATAATATTTGTGTTGAATGCATTAAAGGAAAAATTAAAAAACAAGAGAACATTGAGAGCTACAAAAGCTAATGATGTTTTAGAATTAATACATACAGATATATGTGGGCCATATTCTACAGCTTCTTGGAATGATCAAAAATATTTTAAAATTGGCAAGACTATTAAATCCATTAAATCTAATTGTGGTGGTGAATACTAAGGTCGATACAATGGATCAAGTAAACAACATCCAAGTCCTTTTGCTCAATTTTTAGCGAAGTGTGGGATTTTGCCTTAATACACCATGCCAGGTTCGCCTAGCATGAATGGTGTAGCCAAAAGGCGCAACAAAACCATTCAGGATATGGTAAGAAGTATGATTTCTCATACTACCTTACCTCACTACTTTGGGGCGATGCTTTAAAAACCGTAATGTACATTTTGAACATAATTCCTACAAAAGCTACTAATAAGACCCCTTATGAGTTATAGACTAGTAAGAAACCAGTACTCAAGCATTTACGAGTTTGGGGATGTCCAGCTAAAGCACGACCTTATAAGCCACATGAAAAGAAATTGGACTCAAGAACTATTAGTAGTTATTTTGTAGGATACTCTGAAAGGTAAAAGGGATTTAAATTCTATGATCCTAGAAGCAGAACATTCTTTGAGACGGGAAATGCCCGATTATTTGAGGATGTTGAGTTTAAGGGGGAAGATAAGGATAAACACATTTTTTTAAAGAAGATTTGAATAACATTGTTTGTGAAGAGAATTTAGTTACCAAACCTCTTCCTACAATTATGGTGAATAATAATAATGATCAGGTTTTTATTCAAGACAATATTGAAATTCTCATTCCTCAAGATCAACATGAAAGGCAAGTTGTTCTTAAGGACCATGAGGATCAAACTCAACAACCTCAAATTCAAGTAGAACTAGTGCCTTTAAGAAGATCTTCAAGAGAAAGGAGAAATGCAATTTCAAATGATTATGTAGTGTATTGCCTTGAGAATGAAGAACATGTTGACTAAATGGGAGATGATCTTCTCACTTTCAATGAAGCAATTAATAGTTCTAATTCTTATAAATGGATTAATGCTATGGGTGAAGAAATGCAATCTATGAAGGACAATGACGTTTAAGATCTTATCCCATTACCTGCTAGTGTGAAACCAATTAGTTGTAAATGGATTTTCAAGACCAAGCGGGATTTACAAGGTAATGTGGAAAGATATAAAGCTCGTATTGTCACTAAAGGATTCACCCAAAAGAGACTTTCTCTCCAGTTTCATCGAAAGACTCTTTTAGGACAATCATGGCACTTATGACACATTTTAATCTTGAGTTATATCATATTGATGTAAAGACAGCTTTTTTCAATGGAGACATTGAGGAAACTTTCTTTATGAAACAACTAGAAGGCTTAGCTACTTCTAAGGAAACTAGTCATTTAGTTTGTAAACTTAAGAAATCCATTTATAGACTCAAACAAGCTTCTTGTCAATGGTACCTAAAATTTCATCAGGCTGTTCTTTCATTTGGTTTTGAAATGAATTCTGTTGAAAATTGTGTGTACCATAAGTTCAATTAGGGTAGATATATATTCTTGGTCTTATATGTAGATGACATTTTGCTTGCCAGTAACAACATAGAATTTCTTCGGGGAAACCAAGAAATTCTTATCAAATAAATTTGATATGAAAGATCTTGGTGAAGCATCCTTCGCATTAGGAATCCAAATTTATCGTGATCTTTCACGAGAAATTCTTGGATTATCATAGAAGGGTTACCTTGAAAAAGAACTTGAATTCTTTAGCATACAAAATTGTAAACCTCATGATACCCCCATATCTAAAGGAGACAAGTTCAGCCTGCAATAGTGTCTAAAAAGTGATATTAAATCAAAGTTTATGGAAAATATCCCTTATGCTTCTGCAGTAAGGAGTTTGATGTATGCACAGGTTTGCACTCGACCTAATCTTACACACATTATGGGGATGCTTGGTTGATATCAAAGTAATCCAGGAAGAGAACATTGGGTAGCAACCAAAAGAGTTTTCAGGTATTCACAAAACAGTAAGGTTTATATGCTCACATATAAAAGGTCGGGCAAACATGAAATCATTGGATTTTCTGATTTTGACTTTTCTTTTCAGGTATTTGCAAAGCACTAAAGATCATATGCTAACATATAAGAGGTCAGACAGCCTTGAGATCGTTGGGTTTTCTGACTCTGACTTTGCTAGATGCCAAAATAATCAAAAATCAACATCTGGTTATGTATTTTAGTTAGCAGGAGTGCAATATCATGAAAAAGTGCCAAATAGACACTTGTTGCATCTTCTACTATAGAGGTTGAATTCATAGCATGTTATGAAACATCCAATATATGGCTGGGAAACTTCATCATAGGACTATGTATTGTCAATGATATTGAAAGGCCACTTAAGTTATATTATGACAATAGAGCAGTTGTTCTATATTCAAATAACGACAGCATCTCTTCCAAATCTAAGCATATAGATATAAAATCCCTTGTTCTGAAAGAAAGAGTTCAGAGTGGCTTCATTAATATTGAGTTGATAGGAACAAACTCCATGCTTACAAATCCACTTACTAAGGTATTGACACCTCTGGCCTTTTACGAACATGTTGATCACATGGGTTTTGTTACATTAGATGTTGTTTTTAACATAGTGGGAGTTTGTATTATATTTTACTTTGATATCTAGACATTATTTGATTATATTAATGAAGTATTCATTTTTTAGTTTATGAAATTTACTCTGAACTTTGATCTTATTTGGTTAAGATATGACCAGTTAAAAACAGACATGTGTAGATCACATTATATGTAATTTCCATGCTACACATCCACACATGATCTATGTCATTTAATCAAGTTAATGTTTGAGATCATTGTAGGTTTAGTTGCAAAAAGACAACAAATGCCTCTTTGGTCCTTACATTGATAAGATGATAAACGATATTGATAAAATTAAGATGCACATAAAGTTATTGTGATTTGTATATGATTAAAGGTTCTATGATATGAATATATAGTTGTAAAATCTAAGTGGGAGATTGTTAGAATTTGGATTATATATTATGTACATACATATTCATAAACACATTAGGACATGTAGACGTACATGTATTATGGATTAATTATCATATACATATTACTGTCATACAATTTAAGGACCTATAAAGTGATCTAATTTGATTTAATGATCCTTATAATAAATAATAATGTGTGGGGACTAATAATACATGTGAAATCCCTGAAGTGTAAATTACTGACTTATGATGTGTAATTTGATAATTTGACACATAATGACCTATAAATAAATAGGTTGTGATCCCTAATTAAAGTATTCTGACACAATCATACTTTAGAAACAATTTTAGTTTCTCTCCTTTTAGTTCCTATCTGCCTATAAGAGAATTAAGGGATATTAGCAATCAAAAGACTGGCATTCTTAATCCATCAATTTTGCTATAGATTCTGATGCGCTTTCACTTTCATTACTTTTGAATTTAAACAATTTCTAGAATTAATCTAACAAATTGCTCATGCCAAGAATTATAAATTATATTAATACTACGAAATATTAAGTTAATTAAAAGAAAGTGAATAAAATAATGCAAATATGAAGTAGGAAAAATTAATAATGAAAATGTGGCCACACTCACATGCATCGTGTATAAAAAACAAATTCTATTATGTTTTAAATAAAACAAAAAAAATTCTATACTCAACTTGATGATAGATATTATAAGAGTATTAAAAAAAATACATTTTTTGAAATACTACATTCCAAGAAGGCATCAGGACACTGAATTGTGATATAGAAAACTATTATAAAGCATTGACACTTCACAACAGGACATCCAAATTACGTGTATAATAAGATTCTTCCTATATTGTCTCTACTCTAGAAAATGCTTTTCTAATAGAGTTACGCCAACGTTCCTTAATGCTAAAATTAGAATATTATATAAATTATTTTTAACGTATTTTTTATCAATGAAATTAATATTTTATAAAATATTAATTTATTTTTAAACAACAAAATTATTTAATTATCTTTACTACTATACTAAAAATCTTATATTAAAGATTGGTATTTATTTAACTATTTATATTATTACATTAAAAATAAAATTACAATATTATTTCATACAGAAATTTTTTTTATTAACAGTAAAAAATAATAAGTGTACTTTTTTAAACTAGAGGATGATATATGAAATTTAACCAAATTTCAAAATGATAAAAATAATTTCTTCCATATAATAACAAGACTATTTCATCATGCATGCTGTCTCCCAGTGGAAAATATTATTTAATCACTAATAATTGATTTGAGTGATAATTATTTTATTTTCTTTAAACAAAATCTTGGGTTCAAGTATTGTGTATAAAAAATCTCCGTTAAAAAAATTCTACTTCTTATGAAATCTCACTTAGTTTGAATCATAGTAGTTAAAATTTAAAAGATTTTTAAATACTAGTAATTTCAAAAAAATATTTATTTTACCCAACTAGTAAGTGACAAAAATCTATAATCAATTATTTCTTGAGATTGAAAATATTATTTAACCCAACTAGTAAATGTTTTTTTCTCGTCAGATCTTTGGGAGAGTCAATTCTCTAAAGTGGTGGGAAAATTTTGTCCTCATCATCACACTCACTTTCAACTCAAATAATTAATTAAATAACAAAATGATCACTGTTATAATAAATTAAATTAGTAATGAGTTCATAAGTTCACATAACAAAAGTTTTAGTATTAAAATTTGAAGTAAATTAAATTTTATGTTAATTAGATCTTCACCTTATTCTGATATCTAATTTCATCAATTAGAGTTTTTGAAATTTTTTGGGTATATAACCAAAAAAAAAAAAATCAAAGAAACTTTTAAATAGACTCAATCTTTTGAAAGTGAATAATGGATTTAACATGTACATATTTTTAACGTGTATAAGTCAAATTAAAAAATTATTTGGTATGTTTATTTATAATTAAATTATTCTATTTTTCTCAATATAATAGATTTCTCTCAAATATTTTTGTTGGGTTTTGATAAAGCACCAAACTTTAGAAAGAGAAATTTAATGGCAATTGAGCACATGAAGCCATGAAGTGGTCAACTGGAGTATACAATAACTTACACCTTTCCTTTTAAAGTTCGAAAAAATTTCACTTAAAAGTTACAACTCCTGATTGAAAAAAGTACACTTACCTTATTTTTAATTTATTCTTATTAATAAAAATATTTTTATATAAAATATTTTTTAATTTTTAATATAATAGTAAAAATAGTTAAATAATTTTAGTATTTTTAAAATGAACATACACTATACTCCATAAAACATTTACTTTATTGATAAAAAATAAGTTGAAAGAGAATTTTTATAACATTGTATTAAATCTCTTAGATATCAGATATAATTTTTTAAATTAAATGAATTATTAGCGTAATTTCATCAAGTTTCAAGAGTATATAATAATGGTGGACTGAGAATTAATGGTTCAAAGTGGAAATAACTTTTAATAGGTGAAGTTGGAGAGGTGGGGCCGCCATTGAAAGGGCCCTTTTTTGTGATGCTCGTTTTTCTAGATCAAGATTCTCTTTACTCAACAAAGTTGTAAGGGCAAGAAATTTGTGTTAATTGTTCATAACATTTTCTCTTAATATCACTATGAAAGAAACAAGCATATTAAGAGTTCGTGACAGTTAAAATCTGTGCTAACAATTTCCATTTTTGTGTGCTGATAATGGTAAACTTGTGATCTATTTTAGGGAAAGTAATCCTTCACTAAATCTTGTTGATCATAAACTTGTTTTAAGGTTGGTTCAGTGAAATCCATTCAATATAATTAAGAAGAAATTGAAATCTAACTTTACTAATTAAACAGAATTGATGAGCAATTATTTCATTAGACTTACATTGAATTATTAATCTTATCTATATGGTTTCATAGTGTACTATATTAAACTAGGGAAGTTCAAACTAGTCAAGTTTGAAATTTTAATATTATTCAAACAAGTCATGGGACAATGAGCTCCCCAAGGTCTCCTTTATCCAAATTTCAATTCTATATAGAGAAATAAAAACAATAAATAATATTTGAGCTTTATACTCTTATGTTTACACAGTTAATTATATTTTTTAAGAAATTAAGAAGATTAAAATCATCTTAATCCTAGTTCAAGGGTCTCATGCATTTTTCTTTTGATAATGTATATCTTTTATTAATAGGAGAATAATTTAATATAAGATATGAGAAAAGAAGAATTTTTAAATATAATTTTTTAAATCAAAATTAACTAGGACAATTTACTTATGAGGCTATAATCACTTATAAAAGAAAATTTTGAACTCTTTTTTATGTGTAAAATTTTCAAATTTTGGAGTGTAACTGACTGAAAATTCTAAAATTGAAATTCACAATCCCCATAATAAGTAACTTTTACTTTTTCAACATATCAAAGCTTCACCAAAAGAGTACTGTCTAAATTCACATAAAAGAAATCAAAGGTGTGAAGAAAAAAAAATGTAAAAATGAGGTAATTAAGCTATCTAAAAGAAGCGAAAAAAAACAAAAACTTTTTTGTGATCCCTAAAAGTAAAAGGAAAAATTACAGACACCCTCATAAAATATTCCATGAACAAGTGTTTACATAACAGTGCAAGCATGAGGGTTGTCATCACTGAAGAGAGAAGCAAAAGCCTCATCAGAAGCCACAGCAAGAGAATAAAGAGAAGGAGTGTGAAAGAAAGAGTGGAGTACTCCATTGGATGCTTCAGACTTGCAGGAATCATGATAGTAATGGTTAACAATGTAAGAAGGGTACTTGTAAAAGGAAGCAAAGTACTGAGGATGCCCTGGAAAAGGCCATGGCTCTGCAACTTTACCAGCACGTTTGATTGCCTTCAATACTTTCTTCTCTTCGACCTTGTACCCTCTCACTGTTATCTTCTGTGCCTCCATTTCCACCTCTACGTCTTCTACTCCTGTCATTCATTCATCATACGATCACAAATTGTTAGGTATACATACAGTATACTATATTCTACTATATATTGTAATTTTTCTTGATGGGCTGGGCTTGAAAAGTAGTTAATCTTAATTCTCTTTAGGCTTTTTCTTTTTCTTTTTATTTCATCCCTGAGAATGTAAAGCCCATCACATTTCATTTTCTTTTTCTATTTGCTATCAATTTTTTGATTAAAACAAAATATGTAAAAATTTTTTGATAAAATAAACAATTATAGAAGAGATAAATTATATAAGTTATATATTAATCAATTTTTAATTAAAAAATCTGATGAAAAAAATATAAAAATTACACATAAATTTGTTTTTAATTGATTGAGTTAAGATATGTGTCACAAGGTTTGACCTCTAAAATAAAATTACCCAAAACAAATTACACCAAAGACAAATAAAACCAGAAGATAGAATTCGTTTGACTTGAACAACTAAGTCAGATCATCATTATGGACAAACATTAATACAGATGAAAGACGATGATGGCTAGTCTCTACTTGAAATGAAGATTTTCTTTTTCTTTATATATGTTTTCAGGTAACATAACACAAGTTTAAACAGCAAACTGCAAAGTATATATATACCTTTAACTTTGAAGAGAGCTTTCTTTAACTTCGAAGCACATCCTTCACAGTCCAGATTTGGAACTCTTACCTCTACCATCATCTGCATTATATATATATTTCACAATTAATGCAACATTAACATCTCAATTATCATAGTTAATTTCCCTCAAACAAAACATATAAAAAAAACACCATTTTATTTCTGCTTGTGTGTAAGTGAGACACAGAGAGAGAGAGAGAGAGAGGAAGAAGAACTTACAGACATAGCTGGATTGGTAAAGAGAAAATGAGAGATTCTTTGTGTGGAAGAAGAGAGGGTGGATGTAGTATAGTGGTCACCCTTACCCGCTTTGCCTTGGTTCAAACTTGAAAGTGTGTGGTATATTGATAATGATATATTTGGTTATAATACAAAACTCTCTCAAGTGTCCCTTTAATAAGCTAGCCTTGGGTTTTGAACTTTCAAAGCACACTGTCTATTCACGCGTGGAAGGGCAAAACTGTCACTTTTCCCTCCGGCTCCCTATTGTTATTTTTACAAAATTAATAATTTTTGCACATTACTTGTTATCAAATTTCCTAATAAAATTAATTATAATAATACTTTTCTTTTCTCGCTTTTCGCAGAAGCATGAATGATGGAATTAATTAATGCTAGCTTCAACATCACAGACCATTTCTCCTTTTTATTTCTTTTCTTTGGTTGGATACAAAGCATGATGTATGTAGCTGCATAAGTTGTAGTGTAGGACCATGTATGCACGCTCTCTATGGATACGCATGGTGGGTAGGGACAGTTAATTAATTTATTGATGTTATTGATGAAGATTTAAAATTGGTGATCATGGATGTACAACATAAACATTTTGGTCTAGTTTAATAATTAAAGTGTGTCGTCATCTTTTTGATTTAGAACGAGCTTTTATTATCGTGTCTAAAGTGGAAGTTTGTGCTACACATGTAACGGCCAGATAAGGTTTGGAATCTCTCTCCTATTAAATAAGGATTGGAATCGATATAGTTGCAATTTTCTACTTAATGCAAACTTCTTTTTAGTAATAGTCTTACAGAATATAAGATTAATTATTCGATGTATTATTGAGACATATTTTCAATAAATAAATCTGATTTGATGTTAAACTAAATCAACTCATTTGCTATTAACAACACATTATCTAACCAAAAATAGATGAAATCGGTTTAATTATGCATATAAAGAGTAAAGTAGATATGCTATAAATATTTGGTGAAGACAAGGATCAAATTGATATTGATCCATGCAAAACAAGTAGAGAATTTAATGATATGTTAAGATGGAAGGACTTGAAACAAGGACTTTAATTAATAAATATTTGAGGAAATTAATTTTTTGGTCTCTAAAAGATATATGTCATATTAATATTTAGTTCTTGAAAGATCATAATATACTTTTCAATTTTTAAAAGATTAAGACATCTAACTCAGTAGTTCCTGTGATGTTAGTAATTAATGAACCAATTAATTTGTCATATTAAATGATGACGTGACATGTTAATTACACAATGGAATGCCTAGTTAACATGCTTAAGTGTAATAAAAACTAACTCATCAATTTTTTTATTTCCACCTAAACAACTTAAACAAAAAAACACAAATTAAAAAAAATGCAAAAAGGGGAATCAAAACCCCATTTGTAGCAAAATTCCTAACCTCATCTTTGTTTTTGAGTTAGGATTTTTAGAACCAAACAACTCCATCTTCTTCCCAAATCACAATCAAGTATCATGACTAAGCACACTAATTTGTACCAATGTCATATCCATCTGAATAAGCACATCGATTCGCACCAATGTCAGCTTTCTGAAGCCAGTTGCAACACCTTTTCTTTGTGAAGCACACCTCTATGTGAATGTGGAAGATGGTTGCTAGTGTTGATAGCAAGAACTGAAGCAAACTCTGAGCGTCAATTCTTAAGATGCCCTTTATACAAGGTATGTACTTAATTATTTATCAAGATTTTAGTTTATTCTTATTTTATATTGTAACTCTTCGTATTATGATGGCAATGTTACTTAAGAGAAATTGTTTCTTTTCTTCATTACCCTTAATTTTTTTGTTTTCATTATGCAATTTGGTAGTATTTTTTTTTATATGTTACCTTGTCATCCTTAAGTTGTACACATTTTTTTTTGCTCATATTTTATTATGCAGTAGAACCAACTAGATGATCTTATTGTATGAATTACATTGTTGCAATTTGGTAGTACTTTTTATTTTCATGCAATGAGACCAGATGGGTTATCCAATTACATGAATTATAAAGAGAGTATTACAAAGAGAGTATTACAATATAGAATTTGGTAGTTCACATTAATAACCATGATAATACACATTTTTGAATTATGTATGACAAGCTAATGACATGTAGGTTCTTCAAATGGGTATATGAGGATATATCTTTTTAAACTAACCAAGAGCCACCAACACTTCAGGATAAGATACTTTTCATCAAAATGAGAATGAGGTTGTTTGAGTATGAGCATGAAGTATTGAAGACAATGAAGTTAATTGTTGGCATTTTGGTTGCCATTGTTTTCTATGTGTGTGTTTTACATAATAAAATATATGTAAAGTCAAGTATTTAGTTGTGCAAGTTTGAGATTTGGCTGTTAAAGTTTATGAATTTGTGTTTAGGTACTTTTATGTAATGTAATAGTTCTTTTGTGAACAATATATATAATGTATTTAGGTATTTTTGTATTTTTTAATGTATTTTATTTCTTGTGACTTGTAAGAAGATTTTCTTACTAGTAATACTCAAATGGGTTTTCTAACTTAAGCACATTTCCTTCCTTTATTTTCTCTTATAATGTTTTCTCACTATTGGAGTTTCTTATGAAATCCACAAATTTATTAACTTAAAATGGATTTGTTTTGACTTAAACAACACTAAACATGTTATTGAAGTTGTCAAAATACGTATAAAATTAATAGAATCAATTCACTTGCTAAAAAGAGATTTGAGATCAATTCATTTGCTTGCATAAGACATGTACAAAATACATAAGTCATTTTCTATTATATTGATACTTGTTATGTACAAAATATTAACAATAATGATATAGTATGAGTCATTTTCTTTCATCAAATGTTTCCAACCAATATACATAATAAAAACACACTTACAAGAGTAAAAATAAACATTCAAATGACACAGTGTGAGTCATTTCCTTACATAAGATGTTTTCAACTAAAATACATAATCAAAACACACTTATGTGTGAGCAAAATACACATCCAAATGAATAAAGACATTTCCAACCAAAATATTTTCAATGACACTAATCTAAGGTGTTGAACTTGTTGGAGGTTGTGAGACAGATGTTGATTCTTATGACTAAAGACATTTCCAACCAAAACATTCATCCATTGCTTGTGAAAATGTTTCCACAGATGCCTAACACATATCGATGGGTCCCTTCTCGACCTGTAAGAAAAGGAAAAGGAAGAGGAATGCAAATGCCAGGATAGGAACTCAGGGGATCTTGGAACTCAGAGCTCAGGGGAGCTAATGGTTCACACCTGGAATCACCTCCGACAATGCTGGAATCAACCCCTAAAATTACATAAGAGATAAATATGAGTTACTCTGCCCCCATTAGTCATACTAACAGTCCTCGAATGATTATAAAGTCAGGCTGAATGGTCCCTAAAATTTTTAAAAGGTGTAGTATTTAGTCCTTGACTTACAGTACTATACTTAAACAGAACCAAATTGCACTATACAGATATGTACCAAACTGTAGACGAGTAATGCACCAAAAGAGAATCAAATTGCACCAATCTAGAACCAAATTGCACCAAACCAGAATACACAAAAAAAATCCAAAATTTACTAAAATAGATCCAAAATGCATAAAAACAAATCCAAAATTCGCTCAAGCAGATCTAAAATGCACCAAAACAAATCCAAAACAAAATGTAAACCAATAATGCACCAAAATAGATTCAAAATGCACTCAAATAAATCCAAAATGCATCAAAACAGATCCAAAACAAACTATAAACCATTAATACACCAAAACATATCCAAAATGCACCAAACCAGAATTGCAAACTAGTAATACACCAAAATAAATCCAAAATTCACTCAAATATATCCAAAATGCACCAAAATATCCAAAACAAATTGTAAACCAATAACGCACCAAAACATATTCAAAATGCACTCAAATAGATCCAAAATGCACCAAAATAAATCCAAAAAAAATTGTAAATGAGTAATGTACAAAAGCATATCTAAAATTCACCAAAAAAAATCCAAAGCAAACTACAAGCCAGTAATACACCAAACAAATCCATAATACACTCAAACAGATCCAAAATGTACCAAAACAAATTGTAAACCAGTAATGCACCAAAACAAATCTAAAATGCACTAAAACATATTGGTCCTTTACTTTAAGCATCCAACAAGTTTAAAACTTGTGTGGCGCACATAGAAATGCACAAAGGTCTCATTATGAAAAAAAATTTACACATTTTCATTCAATAGTGATGCCTCATATAAGAATAAAAATAAGATTAAAATCAGGAGATGATGCAAATCAGTAATTCACAAACTCATCTATCAAACTTAGTAAACAAGCTTAGTAACCAAAGAAGAATAAAAATAAAATTAAACCGAGTGATGATGCAAACCATAATGCACAAACTCAGTAACCAAATTAATAAACCAAAATGCACCAAACTAGAACCAAGTGATAGCAGTGCAGTGAAATACATGGTGAAACCTAACCAAAATGTCTAAATGCAAACCAAATCATTGAAGTTATGAAAATTTCAAAATACATTTCAAAGAATAATATTGTTAAATTTCAAAAAATTGTTAATAATGAAGAAAAAACCCACTTTCTTGGATGATTGAATGATTCAAAATCAAACATATGAAATGATGACAAGTGCATTACCTCGAATGATCCACTATCTTGATATTTATTGGTCCGATTAAACACTTCAACAACAGAGATGCGATGGCGGTGATGGTCCACAATCGTAAGTGTGCGTCTTGCCCTAGGGAAACTTTTGGGACCACCGCTTTTAGATGATTTTGCCATGAATGGGGTTCTAATTCTCACTTTTGCACTTTTTTTAGTTTGTATTTTTTAAAATTACATAAGTGAAGATAAAAAATTAATGAGTTGATTTTTCTTTTACAATTAGGCATATTGACTAGGTATTTCATTGTGTAATTAACGTATTACATCATTATTTAACATGACAAATTAATTGAGTCATTAACTATTAATGTCATAGAGACTGATGAGTTGAATGTTTTAATCTTCTAAGGATTAAAAAATGTATTATGATATTATAGAGACTAAATGTTAATATAACATATCTTTCATAAAGCAAAAAGTGAATTTTCTCTAAATATTTTTTAAAATAATTTTAAATTTTATATATTATTTGTTCCTTTATTTTAAAAACTTTTTAATCTTTTCTCTTAAAAGTAAAATATGCTTGAAAGGTAAGTTAAAATTATACATATTTTTATCAAATACTTTGTTTCCATAATAACTTAGTATATTTAAAATTACAATCATATAACATACTCTAAGTAATAAAAGGCTTTCATTTGTCAATTTATAAAATTAAAAAATATATATCAACACAAATGTAAAAAGTACAACTTTCAAGTTATTTTCATGACAAAATTTACTTTAGCACTGAATAAAAGAGCCCTGTCACAAAAGCATAACAGATTGTGAAGGCTCCACTACCAAAAAGTAATTAATGGTGTAGCTCATCTATGCTACAAAAATCTGCCTCATTTTATGATCGGTCAAAACTTTTGGGGCCACGATTTCATACTCACCAACAATTTTTATTGTTACCGAACCTTTTAAGTAAATTTATGAGTCACTGATATTTTTATCTTACAAGAATTAATATATTTTAAAATTTATTCTTTAAAAATTTCAATTTAATTTAAAATTTTTCATTTTAGTATTTCCTTTACATTATGCTTCTTACCATGTAGATACTAAAAATAAATATATACAAATTTTATATCTTTATTATATATTATTTTTATTATAATATTCTTTAATTAAAAAGTTATGCATATAGTTTTTATAATTTATAATTTTGTAATTATATATATATATTAAAAAAATTATATGTTTTATTTTATTAAAAAAATTAATAATAAAATATAAAAAAGTATACATAAATTTAATCATTGAAATAACTCATGATAGAGCATCAAAACTCATAAGGTATTTTATTGAGAGCTAATCACTTAATAACTAGTTACTATACAACTTGCTAAAATAAAGTTACATATAATTCATATTGCCTGCTCTTTCACGGATAAATTTTCTATTATCAAGAATCACATCCTTAAGAATGTGATTTTCAAGAACTTTAAAAAATTATTTGTTTTACTTAAAATATTCTTAAAAATATTTTACAATATTCTCAAGAATATTACATTAGTGCATTTGGTTTAACTTCAATATTTTTAAGAATATTTAACAATTTTTCAAATATGCCATTTAAAATTTTTAAATATATTTTTTCAAAAATTATAACCAACTATTTTGTTTAAATTACTTATATTATATTAAAAAAAATTATAAAGTCTTATTTTAATAAAAATTCTATTATATTTATTATTTATAAAATAATATAATGTATTAAATATTTAATCAATATAAAATAATTACTCTTTTAAAATATAGAATGAATTAATATTTTAATTTTTAACACAAAATAAGTAATATTTAAATAAAAGGTTTAAAATACATTTTTAATTAAAAAC
Organism: Senna siamea; assembly: GCA_031216115.1. NCBI lineage: Eukaryota > Viridiplantae > Streptophyta > Magnoliopsida > Fabales > Fabaceae > Senna > Senna siamea. Next base: position 28,903,032 of record CM062354.1, on the reverse strand, counting down.
TAATAATCTAATAATATCTCAAATATTTTAATTATTTTTTAATTTCAAATAAACTTAGCTATGGACATGCACAGTACAATGGTAAGAGTAAGGATATAAGTAGTGTTAATGATTCAAACATTCCTAATATATTAAGAAAAAAATTTGGGTGTACTTTATTTTTTACAATTTTATTTAAATAATTTAACATGAGGTTGTGAGAGAGGGAGGGGAGATGTAATATTTTGAGAAATATTGTGAAGAGAGATGTAATGTCAAGAGATGGGAAGAATTTGAAATATAAAGTAGGGTTAAGTTTTAGAATAATAATTTAGTAAATTTACTAATTTAAAAATATTTTTATGCTATAAGAATGCAAGATTCTCACCTCTTTATGTGGGAATAAAAATTTTAAAAAATATGAGAATACTCTATTATCGAGAATATAATATTTATTAAAATATTTTTTAATTTATGTATCAAACACAAAAATATAATATTTTAAATTTTTTGTTCTCGAAATTTTTTTTAAACCATATACCAAACATTTCCTAAGAGTTAGCTGTTCTCTTTTTTTTCTCTTGTGATAAATACATAAAATAAAAAAATAAAATACTCTTTATAATTAAAAGATGGCATTCGTCATTATAAATATTGACAAGAAAAGGTTTCAAAGAAAATTGCCAAAATTGGTGTTACAAATTAAAAGAGAGGTAATCCACTAATTAATTTTTGTCGTTGGAATAATACTAATGACAAAGCATACTTAAAAAGATAAAAATGTTAGCTTGCAGTGTCTCATGAACAATGGGCATGAATGTGTAAGGGCGTTTGGAAGCATAATGATGGCTAGTGTTATGGCTGTTTTGAGGGAGCCCTTTCACGCTTGCCAATCACAAAGTGAAAGTGAGCTCCCTTTATTTTTTAAGCTATTACTATTTGAAAATTTACTAAATTTTAATTAATTTGATTTGAATCGATAAAAGTTTCATATCAGAAGTAAAAAATTTTAATGAAAACTTAAAATTTTACAACAAAATAGAATACATACTATACCTACAATATGTTAGTAAAGAAAGGTCGTTTATAATTTAATTTTAGAATCATAAAGTGAGAAACAGATCAATGCCTTTTGGGCTCTATCTGTTGCAACCTTCTGCCCAAGCAGTTCTCTTCTGTCGAGGGCCCAAAATGGTTCCCAGACATATTAATTAAAGGCTGAAAGGCAAATAGCCTCTACAATTTATCATCTTTAATTTTGAAAATTGATAAAATATCTTTTTGAACCAATAAACTAATTCTGACCAAAAAAAGAAAACCAATAAACTAATAAAGGATATAAATATGTGTGTGTGTGTGTGTATTATTAATACAACATAATTTGGGACGTGATAAACTAAACATAAATGGTCCTTCCGTCTAAAAAATATATATAACGGACACTCGTGTTAAATTAAAACATATTATATATGGCTGAAATACACATAAAATTTACTTAAAACTTATTCAACTTTTATAATTTGTATAAAAAAAAATTTATTTGTCAATTTTTTTCATCTAAAACCTTAATAAAATGTAAAAATATCAAATTATTTAAGAAATATTTTACAAAAAACTTAAATTTTAAAAGAGTTTTTTACATAAGAATTAAAGTTTAAAAGAATTTTTTACTCAATATTTAAAATTTAAGAAATTTTTATATATTTTAATATAATTTAATTTTACTAACATGTGATTATTCTATTAAAATTTTTAATAAAAAAAATTATTAATAAGTATTTTTGCACAAATTATAAAATTTATAAAAATTTTAAATTAAATTTTATAATTAATCGAAGAAAGTTATCTGTGTATATGACTTATCAACTATAATTCAGCGATTATTGCACATGGCCTATAATTTTTTTTTCATTTTAACCTTTATATACACTATTATATATGATCTTTGATCTTTTAAACTAAAAATAAATAAATAAAAATTATGGGATTATGTTAAAATATATGTAAAAGGCTGTGGAAAGTTATGTATTTTTGTCATTTTTAAAATATTTTTATATGTAAAAATTTTATTTATTTTTATTGAATATAAGAATTTCCTAAAAAATCACTAGAATATATATATTATTAATTATATTAAATTTCCACTCCTACACGTTGAAAAAAGTAAATCTACGCAAAATTTGGGACCTATTTAGCACACTGTAAATCAATATATTATATAAAAATAACGTGTTTAAAATATATTTAATAAAATTAATAAAATTGATTTACGTAAACTGTATATTTAATTAATAAATAAATACTTTGTTATTTATTTTTATTTTTAATTGATTATTTAAAATAACTAAAATATCTATTATAATAATGTATTTAATATATTTAAAAATCAGATATTAATATGCATTAAATACACCTCATAATTTAAATATATAATATATAATATAATTTATTTTTTGAAACATACAATATCATTTTATATATACATAATTAAATATATCTAGGTATTAATACAATATGATCGTGTATATGAAAAAATAAATTTGATTCTGTTCAATTAAATTTTAATTATAAAAGTAAAAAATTAATTTTAAAACATAAAAAAACATCTATTCATCCTTTGACTAGAATTAAGACTCCAAATTTCAGTTAATGTTTTAAAACTAGAAAGGAACTTTTCATTAGAAAGAAACTTTTGAGAAGTATAAATATTGGATTAAGCCTAATACTATCATTACAATCAAAATATGCGATCTGTTCCATTTATTTTAATTAGAATTTAATATTTTCCTTCAGTCCAAAGGTTAAAAAAACTGTTCTGTTACTTTATAAATAGTAGCGCTAAATGGATGCCCAAATTTATTTAATAGGCTTAGATCATAAACTTCATACTCATATTAATTTAGGAACTAATAAATGTGTTAGTTCCTAAGTCATTTTTATTTTGAAATTTTTAATTATATTTTAATAAATATAAAAAAATTAATAATATTAAAATTTTACTTTTTATAATTTATTCAAAAATTAAAATTAAATATTTTGTTAAGAATAACAAATTTAAATTAGCGTATTTAATTTTTAACATTAATTACTATTATCTTTGTTGCAAATAATGTATTTAAATTTTTCCTATAAATTTTGTTCACTAATAAAAATAAAATATTATCCCAATGCATAATAAAGTTATTATAAATCTATACTTTCAACATTCAATTCAAATTAACTTGTTTAAAATTTTCATTTTTGAAAAAAAATAAAGTGTTCGTTAAACTTTCGTAAATTATTGTTAAATAGTTTTAAGAGAATATCTATTCAAAGTGGGAAATTATGTGGGTAACATTTTATTGAAATTAGTTTTACGTAAACCAAAAATAATAATTTTATTGAAAATACATTTTCAATGTGTAAACACAAAATACTCAATTACTGGATCCTCCTGACTCCTCAAAGAAAAAGGAGAGGTAATTGAATTCTTTTTTATTATTTTTTTCGTAAATGGTAATTGAATTCTTTCAAAATGTAGGGAATGTAATGAATATCACCATACCCAAATATTTTGTCACTTTAAACCACAGAACAACTAAAACTGTACTGTTATTTCATCTCTGACACCCATGAGAAGGAAAAGATAAAAACTATAGCGATATTTGCGATAATTAAGTGATAACTACTATTATTTTAATAAACTGTATGATTAAAATGTTTTAAAATTTATATATATATATATTATTTTTTATTATTATATACAAAAATTTTAAAATAATCTAAAATAAAGTTAAACTATTGGTACTAACATCTATTAGGTATGACTATAATGCGAATATTTTGAATATATGATAGTGTTTGCTTAAAAAAATTATTTAATATCTATTGGATAGCATATAATATATGAATAGTAAAATATAAGTATATATTAGGCATTAAATAGATACATATATTAATTTTAAATAACTTATATTGGTTAAATTATAAATAAATTGATATGATAGTTTATACTTGTTATTTAAATAATATATTATTAAATATAATATACTATTAAAAAAATTTATGCTTTTAGTTAAAGTGTTATTGAAATTATTATTTTTAATTTTAGTTTATGACAAATAATAAAAAAAATTTTAATTATAAAACATTTTTTATAAAAATTTATAATATTTGAATAATTTTTTTAATGGATATATATAATGTATTGACAATTGAGATTTGAGAATCAAATCCTAAATTGATAGATTAAAAATATTTAATATTTAATATCTATTATTTTTTTAAAATCTTAAATATTGGATAAATCCAAATACCGGTACTAAAATTTGTATTTTGTTTTCAGATTAAATAGAACATGAGTATTAAATATTTTGGAGAAATAGTAAAAAGATAGGATACCTCCATTATTACTAGTTAAGTTCCGTGATGTGTGCATTTAATTTTTGCGGCCTATAGGAAGGAAAGTTTGTTGATGTTGCAGTTCTTCACATTTACTCTCCAATAACCAATATAACTGCCTCCTTTTCTCCATCCAAAACTACTTAATTGGACCTAACGTCACGCGTGCCATTTCCCCTCCACTTCTCCTATTCACAGTTTTCTTCTTAATTCAGCGCATAGCACTGAAGAATTCAACATTCTTTTTAATTGCTGTCAAGTACACAAATACTCAATTTATGAGAATTAAAGAATACCACTCAAGTGAAGGTTCAATACCTCATAGCAGTAGAAAATTTAATTTAAACTTCAAATCACATATAAATAAGAGAATTTTCGTACAGTGAGTCACTCAAAAGTCAAAACTATTGCTATAATGACACTTATTTAGAGGGGGTCCTCTACAATTCTGCATAATTTACCAAAAGAAGCTCACCTTCCAACCAGATGTGGTCACGTGGAAGTGAAGTAGCTAGGCATAAATTCACCGAAGTACTTTAGAAGTGAAGTCCGTGAAACCCAAAAAAAAAAAAAATTTATTAAAGAAATTAAAGTTAATTTTGTTTTTTTTTATATTTTACAAATATTATGTTTCTCTCCTATTTTAAAAAACCTAAATTTTATGGCATAACCCTAGCTAGTTAAAGTTATTAAAGTTTGATATCACAATTTAATTATAATTAGTTTAATAGACGGTCCATATTCACTTGCATCATCGTCAGTAACAGCTGTTTTGGATTTCTAGCTTCCATTTCTCTCACGACAACAACAGTACGACACAATATAACGCCATTTCGCGCATTACTTCCGCCCTTATTTTCAGACAGCACTCATGTGAACGAGACCTGATCTTTATCCCCACATCTTTTCTTTCGCGCTCTATCTGTTATTTTTTTTATACACATTTAATTTCTTTTAATTTAATGAGATATTTGATACATAATGTAATTTTTTTTTAAGAACAACAAATCTAAAATATTATATTTTCACGTTTTTTGGTATATATATTAAAAATATTTTTTAAAAATAAAATATTCTTATACTTTTATAAATTTTTATTTTTATTTAAAGAAATAAAAATATTATATTCTCATGACATATGAATATTTTTATATTAATAAAATTATTAAATTATCTTTATAATATTTAATTATATCTTATTATAATTTATTTATGATTTAATTTATTTTAAAGTTATATTTAATTAATTTTAATATTAATTTTATTGTTAAAAATTTACATTAATTATTTATGACAGAACTTGTATTCCTTTAATACATAATATTGTAAAATATTTTTAAGTAAACTAAACAATTTTTTTAAAAATTTCTGAATATTATATTCTTAAAAATATTATTTCTAAAAATATTATTCTTAAAAGTAAAAAAAATCCATGAGCGTACTAAAACCATGCTAAGTTCCTTAAATTCAACTTTTTAATTTGATCCTATTTATTTAGTTATGCATACTAAAAACTACTAATTAGGTAATTTTCTATAGTGGAATTTTGAAACTGAGAAATGTTTCCAACTTGTTAATATTGACTAATATTTTTATCTTTAAAAAAGAAACTTTAATTACTTCCAATCGTTTTTAATTTTAGCATTGTATTTATTCATTCACCATCAATTTATTTATTTATTTTTTGTTAATTCAAATGAAGGGGTTTTTTTTTTTGGTGGGTCAAATGAAGGGGTTTTACCAAGTTAAGGATGAGAGGACGTACGAGCTGAATTTACACGTATTCATTAACTAAAAGACATCATGTTCATAATTTAGCTCAAGTAAATAAATACAATTGAGAAAAAAAAAAACAAGGGGAATGCAATATAAAATTGTATATTTTATGGAAAAAACACTAGTTTTTTAATTTAAAATTTAAAAGATTGAGATCTTTCACTTATTAGTCAACCGAGAACAAATTTTCATTGTACAAGGATAAAACAGTCTATGAAAAAACTATTTTTGAAATATTTGATATGGGAAAACTAAATAGATTAAATTAATTATAGAAAAATCTTTTTATACGAAAGTAACTTTACGCAACGGAAAGTCAGATATATTATTACAATAATTGAAGTTAGAAGGTCGATATAGGTAGATTTGTTGTAACCAAAGAAAAGGTTAGATTTGACCTTGAAAATTATACAAATACAAATAATATTAAACTTGAGGCCACTCCATAAACTAATTCCTAATATCAGACACATCTACACCGGTAAGTCTCTAACTTTTGTATCTTTCTTGGATTTTCGCCAACAGGTTTCATAACTTTCAATTCCATTCCTACCATCACACAATTACACAAGCAATCGAATAATTAATAGGTGAACAATGAAGAAATTGTACTGATTCCACCTCAAAAAGTGTTTGCATTTTCATATATACTCACTTCACTTTTCTGAGTTTCTCCGTTTGATTTCCCTTTTCAGGATTAGGCAAGAATCTTTTTGTTCTGTTATATTATTTTTGCCCTTTTGATCTCCGATCTACTTTCCCTTCTTTTGTCAAAAAGCTTATACATGAATCTCATTCTCCTCCAACTCTGTGGAGAATCCATTAAATAAAACAGAGAGGAAAAACTCGCAGGTTATTTATCTCTCTTTAATTATAACTTGCTCTTCTTCGTTGATGAATCTCCATTACAGTAATCATACTCACAATGAATTCTCTTCCTTCTTCTTCTTCAGCCACCTTCATACAACAAAAGCCAGAGGTAGAAAGAAAAGGAGAATTCGAAAAGACCTGTCTTTCTCTTTCTCCTAAGAGGGGTCAATTGAAGAAACTTGTCAAAGTTTGTAACTTTTACTATTTTCTCGAACAAGGAGGGTGGCTCGCAGATCCAGAAGATAGTGCGAGGGTGTGGGGGCACGACAAGAGACACGGCATGAGGGAGAACAACGTTGTACAGAGGTTGAATTTGCAGGCGCAAGAGAATTTCGGATCGGGGGCTTTCCGTCATTTCCTAGACACGATCTGGCAGCCATTTATGAAGTCGTCAGCTAGATCCGCCACTATCCTTCTCACCTTCTGTGCCCTCATCGTCGTCGGCGCGTTGGTCTCCACACGCCTCCTCGATCCCACTGTAAGTTACCCATCCCGGCTACATGCGTCCAACCTTGATTGGCTAAAACAATTTTTGTGTTAATTCTTGTCGACGTCACTTACTCATTTACTCCCTTAGTCTGAGCCTGAGTCACGCACGAACTAAACGACATCTCGTTTGGCAATCAGTCACCACATGACGTGGCTTTTGCGTCTTACACTAGTTTACGTTGCTTTTAACGACATTGTCGTTCGGTCCGTAGTGATTGTGCCCTTGTGCTTCTGACTTCTGTGAGGGAAGCATGGTCACTGTTAGACACATTGAATTTGAAAAATTATAAAGCGACGTCGTTTCGATTGTTTGCAGTTTGTGCCAGAAATTTCTAGAGCCTAACATGCGCCGGTATAGTCGGTTAACCGGACATGGAGATACGAAGAGAGGTGTTAGAGTCAATGAAACCACGTGTTCATGCAAGCGTCAATAAGTCAAGTGGGACCCACTTCCGTACCTTTCAAATTATTGACTTTCGCAAACCCCTAGGAAGTAAGGAAACATATTGCCACGTGTTTTCATATAGTTGAACTAGTTGGGACCACATAACATTCTTGGCTACACGTCTGACCTTGCTTCTCTATTTCTAATTTTTCTATTAATTATTTGCTATATTATGGTCCTTCTAAATTGAAAGTTAAACTATTTAGAGGAAAATAATATGTTATTATATGGTAACTAAGAGAGTCAATAGTTACCTAAAAGAATTAAAGCTATTTTGATCACGACTCTTCCACTGAATTTAATATTTTAAATCCATGAGTAAACTAATGTTTTATGTATCCAAAACACATACATTATCTCAATTAAATTATTCAAAGTTTAAAAATTTTATTTCAATATTTAAATAAATAATTTTTTTATGTTAACTCAACGGGTGATATGTCCAAAATAGTAGTTTACTCTTGTTTTATTATGTGAATTTAGATTGCTTTAACTGTAATGTAAAATCATGGGTATTATCATTCTTGAGATAATTTTACGGCTAAAATTATATCAATAAGGTTGGTGAATGCCAATGGTGATGACTTGGTGCATTGTTATAGATAATCTTTGGAGGTTCAGTTTTAAAACATGGACTAAGCACGACGTCGTACAACGTCAACACACACCCTTCTGAAACACCAAGGACAATCGAGATCCCACTAAACTGCACTGCATACAATCTCACCGGAATATGCCCCGGAAACTATCCAACCTCAGAATCAGATCACGACGGTTCATCGCCCGCAACGTGTCCGGAATACTTCCGTTGGATCCACGAGGATCTACGGCCATGGGTCCAGACAGGCATAACGAAGGAGATGGTGGAAAGAGCGAGAAAGACTGCAAATTTTAAACTAGTGATACTGGATGGGAAGGCGTATCTGGAGACATACGTGAAGGCGTTTCAGACAAGAGATGTTTTTACGGTGTGGGGGATCCTACAGTTGTTACGGAGGTACCCAGGAAGATTGCCCAATTTGGAGCTCATGTTTGATTGCGTTGATTGGCCAGTGATTCCTTCTGTGGAGTATAGTGGGCCCAATGCCACTTCGCCTCCCCCTCTGTTTCGCTATTGTGGTAATGATGCCACGTTGGATATTGTTTTTCCTGATTGGTCCTTCTGGGGATGGTATGTAATTACTAATTAATCCTTTAACTTATTTGTCCTTAAACTTTTTAGTAGAATAAATTTAATGGAAGTATTGAATTATAGGCCAGAGGTTAACATAAAGCCATGGGAGATATTAAAGGGGGAGATGAAAGAAGGGAACAAGAGGACAACATGGATGAACAGAGAGGCTTATGCTTACTGGAAAGGTAATCCAGAGGTTGCTGAAACCAGACAAGACCTCCTTAAGTGCAATGTCTCTGACACACAAGATTGGAATGCTCGTTTATATGCCCAGGTATCATTACTTCTTGTAAAATCAACCATCACATTTCCTTGCATTTCTACATATAGAATGGGAGACTAATATATCGTTAATAGAACAGTACAAAATCATACTTTTTGGTAGAGGCAAAAATTGTCTCACACTCTTAAGGATAAAGTTCGAATCTTGAGGATTACACTTGTTGAGAGAGCATAAATAAAACATAGGTAGTAAAACATAATAAAATACTATATCCACCAATCTTTGTAAAACATAAAACATAAATAGAATACTATATTCACATTTTTTTAGTTTATTTTATTATTTTCAGGATTGGAATAAAGAATCAAAAGAGGGGTTCAAGAAATCGGACCTGGCAAGCCAATGCAACCATAGGTAGTAAAACACAAGTATCTTCACACTTGAATGTGAACAAGCTTGAGGTAATTATTCTTCATTACTTGATAATTGATATATATGTAATGCAAACTCATGGTGCATGCAGATATAAGGTCTACATTGAAGGATCTGCTTGGTCTGTGAGTGAAAAATATATTCTAGCCTGTGATTCTGTCACTCTATTAGTAAAACCCCATTACTATGACTTCTTCACAAGAGGCTTGATTCCATTGCACCACTATTGGCCCATTAAAGAAGATGACAAATGCAGATCCATTAAGTTTTCTGTTGATTGGGGCAATAGCCACATGAAGAAGGTAATGCCTAAGCACTAATTATGCTTAATTATTTATGATTCCCACAATTAATATAGAACAAATTTTAAGAAAGAAAAATCTATATAGGTGTTTAAGTGACATATTGTTATATTTTTTATTATTGGAATTCTTCAGGCACAAGATATAGGAAAAGCAGCAAGTGATTTTATACAAGAAGAGTTAAAGATGGATTATGTGTATGATTACATGTTTCATCTTCTAAGTTCGTATGCTAAACTTTTACAATACAAGCCCTCTATTAGTGGGGAAGCTATTGAACTATGTGCAGAATCCATGGTTTGCAAAGCAGAAGGATTAGAAAAGAAGTTTATGATGGATTCAATGGTGAAGGGCCCTATAAATACCAATCCATGCACTATGCCTCCTCCCTACGACCCTCCATCTTTACATGCACAACTATGGAGGAAGCAAAATTCAATTCAAGAAGTCGACTCCTGGGAGAGAAGTTACTGGGAGAAACAAACTGTGCAATCTTAAAATACATATACAAATGATTGTATTGATTCTTAAAATAGGGTTTTTCTCAATTATGGAGTACTTTTTTCGTGATATAGATTGAACACATTATCTTATAATGGATTCATGGTTAATTTACAGTCATTTTGATGAGAATTAATTTTGAATTCCTAAATCGATCATCACCAGATTTATTAGTCATGTTGGCTTCTTCATTCCATTTCTTTGAGCTTAGTTGATAAGAAGAAAGTGATGTGTTATGGCTAACACGATGCAATTATGCAAAAAGATGGTTCGTACAATTCAAATGAAGCATTTGTAACAAAATTTTACATATAGAGATTGGAAAAAATGTGGTTTACAACAAAACAATATTTTCTCAATATTATTTACTGGGCATGCCAGTTTAATATAGTCCATTTGATATTTCCGTATATGAGAATCAACAAATTTTACTCTGCATTGTTCACAAAATTTTGAGTCTTCTTTCTTATCTCTGATTACTCGATAATTTCCACAAGCACAAATCTCACTTTTTATAGGCCTAAAAATTCTTTCACAAAATAATCCATCTTTTTCAGGCTTATTGGTTTTGTAATGAAAAGTATAGGGTTTTGTTACCTCCCCAACTATCTCTCCATTAGGTAGGATTTTATTGGCCCAAGCACTTATTTGTTGCAAACAAACTGATCCAACTCGGAGTTGTTGATGTTTATACTGATCAATCATAGAAGAAAAATTATGATTCATTCTGATTAAGCTTCCTTCCTATGAATCTGGAAGTTCTTCTCAGATACAAAGAAATGATTCATTTTCAAAGCCAAAGATTGTAGTTCTCGACAAAATTAAAGGACACATTAGAATTGTTCTAACAATCAAGATTTTTAAAAATTGGACCTCAGCACAAGGTTTGGTGGCTTTCCAAAAATTGGATGAGTGCTTGATTTGAATTGGTGCCAAAACCTAAAGAACTAATATCAAATTGAAAATTGTACCAAAAAGTAAAGAAAAATAAAACTAAAGTACTGAATAGACTTTAAAAGTTAGAAAAGAAAAACATGCGAAAAAAACTTTCATGAGGAAATCTAACTAAAACCAACTCACCTCTAAAACAAAGGGGTTTGAATTTTCTAAATACATTTCTTTACGTTTAGAGAGAGATAAAAAGAAAACATATTTAGTTTTTAATTCATTCAGAGTGGGCCCTATCAATGTGAGTCTCATATATATATTTTTTTAAATGTAGAGAAATATATCATTTTTTAAATATAGAGAATCTAAAATCAAAACAAAGTTGCAGACTTGCTTCTTCCATTATTTTTACCATGACTCATTTTTAAGAAAAAAATTGAAAAAGATGGAATAAGTCATAATGATAAGAGTGTATTATTTATATTAAAAATAAATATTACTTATTATTTTATATATTTATGTTGTTATTCAATTTAATTATCGGTTAAACTGAGTAAATCAATTAATCTTTGATTTGACAGTCATTTTTTATTCATTGACTTGGAACAAAAACATGCACAAAGGCAACTAAAATTGTGGAACCAAATAGATTTGGAAATCTTCAAAATTCCATGCAACAAGTAGAGGATCAAATTAAAACACTTCAATCAAATCCAAAGGACATGGAATCAAAGGTACAAGAGAAGGAATTGAGGATCTTTTTAAATGCAAATAAGTTTTTTAGACTTATAGGGTGAGGCAAATGTGGTTAACTATAGGTTAGAGAAATACCAAATACTTTCACCTCCTAGTTCGATTACAAGACAATGTTAGGAATGGCTATCACCCAATAGTGAGGGGAGGGGAGTGAATTAGGTGTTATAAATTTTTTTTAATTTTGGGAAGTTAAAAGGTTTTAAATCAATGAAAACCTTAGTGTAAGTTACTTCAAAATGGTTTGTAAAACCTTAAAGCTCAAAGAAGCAATTCTGAATAAAAGAAAATTTAGATTATGTGGCAAAATAAACCTCAAAACAGTAAAACAGAGTATGGTAATGTAAAGTACTAAAACTTAAACTTACATAAATGTAAAGTGCAGAAATATAAGTACTGTAAAGTAAATAGACACAGATATTTATCCTGGTTCAGTTTATTTAACAAAGCTTACATCTAGTTTCTAAGGAAAGCTTCAGATTTTCACTATACTCTACAAGTTTTAAATGGGTACTTATGAACAACTAAAAGCAATCTTAACACACTCCAAAAAAACCTTTCCTTGAGATTTTCACAAACTTCTTTTGTAGAAGAAAAGAATATATCTGAAGAAACTCTTTCTTTTAAAGTAGGTGATACAAATGAAGAGCTATAGACAAGTTTAGAATAATGAGCTCAGAAGAGAGGAAAAAAAATTAGAGTTTAAGTTTTTCTTTTAGTGTTTTTAGACTTCCCAGACCCTTTATATATAGATTTTTTTGAATGATATCTGTTGGAGACTATATCTTTGCATATCTTCAAAAAAATAGCTATTTTGTACTTTTACTATATTGTTCCATACTTTAGAAGTTGAATTTCATATCCTTAAATTCATATTTTCTAAAACTATGGTGTGGTAGTCGAATGTTGGACATGTGGCAGTTGACTGAGTATTCTCGAGTTTTTGTATAATTTTTATCCTAGGGCTAGCAGTCAATATCCAAGAATTTGACAGTTGACTGTTAACTCAAAATAGGTTAGCGATCGACTTTTGAAAGCTTAGCAGTTGACTTATAGCTTACTGTCTTAGTTTCTCCACATTTGAAGTGTATCAGTCGACTCCTAGTTAAAAGCTAACAATCAACTTGTAGCTTAGGAAAAATGTTTTTAAGTGGAGGAAACAACAGAGAGCTACCAAGTCTTTTATAAAGAAAGTTAAAAGAAATTTCCAAGAGAGCTTGAAAGGTTTTAAAGCTCATGTTTCTAAATTACCATTACAAAATAAGTCATGGATACTTAACTAGTGAGTTTTTCAATGTGTATTTATTTGGGCCTTTGGAATTTAACTCTTAACTTGAAAAATCTTTCAATCTATTTGTTATCATCAAAACTTTGAAGAGTCCATACTCAATGAGGTCAATAGACAAGAGTGACATAGACATTGATGCCATCAATTATTTCAAAGGCCTTTTTATAGCTACAGTCAATCAAGATAGAATGGCTAGAAAAGACTATATTCAAGGGGCAAATGTTCCTAAAAGATCAAAACAAGACATATATGCGATCAACTCTCCTTTTACCAAGTTAAAAATTGAAAACGCGGGTTTTCTAATGGATGGTACCAAAGCATCGAGACCAGATGGATTCCTAGCCTTCTTTTATTAGAAATTCTAGCCAATGATAGCAAATGACATCATAAGAATGGTGGATCGTTCTTAAACAGAGCATACATGCTTCAAAACTTGAATAAAACTAATATAGTAGTCATCCCCGAAGGAAAACGATTACAATTCTTTCAAAGATTTCTGATCAATTGGCCTTTGTAATATCACCAATAAAATAATTTCCAAAGTCCTCATAAATAGGTTGCAAAAAATCATGTCAAAGCTTATCTCACCTTTCCGGAATGCTTTTGTAAAAGGGTGACAGATAACAAATAACATAATTATAGCAAGAGAAATCTTTCATTATATTCGTCATTGATTTATTCAAAGCCTATAATAAAAATATCATGGGTATTTTTGGAGGATGTTCTAGAGGAAATGAATATCCCTCAATAGGGGAGAAATCTAACTTTATAATGTATAACTACGACACTACAAGTTCTAATTAATGGAGAAGCTACAGAGCAGGTCTTAGGCAATTGCAAGGGGACCTCCTCTCACCTTACTCATTCATATTACGCTTCAATGCTCTGTCTTTCTATTTGATGAAAAGCATAAAGTGAGAAAACCTTGGAGGGTTTCAAAATTAGTAGACGAGCTCCTGCCATAAATCACTTATTTTATGTGGATGATGGTCATTTTTTCTTCAAGGCTAATATTGAGACCTGCCAAAATGTTAAGAAAATTCTGCTTGAATTTGGACAAAACTCAGGGTACTAATTAACTAGGACAAATCAGAAGTTAAATTTAGTTCAAAGACTCCTCCTAGGTTCAAAAAAATCATGACCAAAATTCTGAGTTGCAAAGTAGTTGACAAAATATTTAACTTACCTTGGAGGCCATATGGATCAACACGGAAGGGATGGATCAAACTATAAAAACCATACATATATGATAGACTAGAGACAAAATTACAAGGATGGAAAAGTAAACTTTTAACCAAGTAGGACGTTTCGTTTTGGTCAATTCGATCCTCAAAACAATAACAATATTTAACAGGGTGATGCGGGAAAAGTACTAATGTAATAAAGGGACAGATAGACTGAGAGGTCCAAATAACGCCTCACCAATTTGGAAGGGAATCTTCTCAACCTGAGAGTTGGTTATACCAAAGCTTAACTGGCAAGTGGGAAGTGAAGACTCCATTAATATTATTAGTGATTTATGGCGCCAACATATACTTGCTCAGGCAAGCACAAAGAAGTTGAGAAGCATTATCAATCGTCATGGAAAGAGGGACAATGATAAACTTATTGAAATCTATGGGGCTCAGAAAACCATGGCGAAGACAAGATCCTTTGGTAGGGACACTGGACATGTATCTATAAAGTCAAATATGGATAGAACATTAGCAGGAGCATAAGTTAAGAAAATTTCAGGACCTAGAATAACAAAAAAACACAAAATTTTGACCAGAAGAAAAGGCTGTGGAAATTACTACTCCCACCCAAAAGTTCTCTTCTTTTCTTGAAAAATTTTGACGAGTTGGTCTGTATGTTACCTTTTAATCTATTATCTCCAATTTTTTTAAAAAAGGACTTGTCAAGTTTTCAAAATATTAATTTTTGACTGACTGTGTTTTCTTCTACCATTTAAAAAAGACTTTTGTTAACTAATAGATATGGTCAAAATAAATCCAAATTGACTAAACTTAATTAGAAACTAAATAGAACCGAAAATAATTAGTTTTTTTTTATTTTCAAAATAAAAAAGTCGAATATTTTGGTTTAGTTGTTGATTTATAATATTTTTGGTTCAGTTTTAACTAAATCATTTGTCTATGTATGTATGTATGTATGTATATATGTATGTGTGTGTGTATATATATATATATATTAACTTTTTAACAGTAAAGATTAGAACATCTTTTGTAATTATATTATGTACTTATTTATTTATTATTTATTCTTTTCTAAGTAATTATGTGGATATATTGATATTTTGAGATAAAAAATACTTAATATGATTTTATTAGATAATATAATTAATTAATTGTAATCTTTTTATTACTTATTATTTTTAGAATCTTGATTAAAAATTTATTTTAATATTATAATTTTAAACATTTTAAAACTATTTTTCAACCAGTTAAGTATTGAAATAATATTAATAAGTATTAAATTAATAAAAGTAACAAAAATAAATAACAATATTTTATTAATTACAATTAATAATTTATATTTTATTTAATTAATAAAAATAAATAATAATAAATATTTATAACTATTTATTTATTTAAATAAAGTTAACAGAAAAATAAAATGTAAGTATAGTCTTTTTGATAATTTGATGATTAAAAAAAGCTTTAGGCGGGTAGCTCAGTCCTTTTGTGGTTCTGTCTTATTGTTCTATGCTCCAGGTGGGTTGCCTGGTAGCTTTAGTCAGCAGCGTTGGGGCTTCAGGCTTTATTGTCAGTGACAATTAAATATACTCTTTTTTTATAATTTGACAGTTAAAAATACTCTCTGTTTAGTGTTTAGTCTAATTCTTCTCTAAAAAAATTATTTGAACATTCAATTTTATGTTCATTACATGGGATTTTCATATTAATTTTCTATTTTTTTTGAGTTAAATCATGTTTTCATAATATAGCAAGTTATAAAAAGAAGTGATTTTAGAGGAAATTAGTCAGTAGATACTCTATTTTGAAACCCACTTTTACTACTTACTTTTCTAAAGCTGTTACTTATTATAATTTAATTCTTCTTATATCTATGAGAATTTATGTTAATAATATTTTTATATATTTATGTACTTATCAATAATAAAATATTTGTTTTTTTATTTTGTTTGTTTTAAAGAAACAAGAATTTACAAATATTTTTCAGTTGTTCTGTATTTTTTTTATTCTTAAAACGTATTTCATTTCTTTTGTTTTCAGTTTAAAACAGTAGTTCAAACAATTTTTTTTCATTCTTTTTGTTTTTTTAAAAATAATAACAGTAGTTCTTCTACTATATTTTGATGTATTCTCTCTCTTTACTTCGTATCCATGTTTTCCCCCCTCATCTTTAAACTCTATTTAACTTATCAGTATTTTAGGAATTTACGTTAGATTTACATCAAACAAGGTAACTTTAAAAATATATTAGAAAAGATTTGATTTCATTTTTATTTTGAATTTTATAATGAAATTTAAATTTGACATCAAAATTTCTACTCAAAGCTAGCTCTATTTTAACTCTTCATTGATGTCAAAACTCTGATTAATTAAAAAAAAATATTATTCTTGAAACTTTCAGTTTTCCTAGAAAAAATATAAATATTGATTATTTTAATTCAGATAATATCAAAAGAAAAATTTATAATTTTTTTTACAATTTTAATAGTGAATAGAAATTTAATACTATCTGGATTTTAAAGTGTTTATAATGCTGTCTTTTTTTTTTGGGTGCCTTTAGCTTTTATTTCCTGTCAACATTATTTGTCCTTTAATTGACGAAGACAAGTTCAACAAATTTAAAAGTTAAGATCACCAAATCGTTTTCCAAGTTTTTTTAGAAAAATAAATTAAACTTTTTGACGTACTGGCTCTCATGTTTAGAATGGCCTCATGTGCATTCTGAGAAAATTGAAATTTTTAATTAAACACATATGATGACCGGTTCGTCTATTTGCAGATTTATGATCTTTTATTATTGATTACTTTTTTTTTTATGGTGAACATTTTTACAAAATACTTTATTTCATTTAATGTCATGCAAAAAAATATTACAAAATGAAACATACAGAAGAGTAGCAACATTTAACGTTATTTCCCTTTGAACTAGAAACGAAAAACATTCTTCCATCGCACAAGATTTGGCAAATGGATAGGTTGTCAAGTATGAGCCTCATTACTCTCGAGCATCTTCTTCAGTCTTGTCACTCTTATCACTGTTGCCACATACATTATGTCAGCCAAGTTTTCCACACGTCGGAAGCAAGCATGCCTCCAATTTCTCTTCAACAACAAAACTCCAATGACTCCCCAAAATCCCGTTATGAACCCTAATGCTATCACAAAGTAGAACAACACCCTTTCTTTCCTTTCATCATTGTCTTCATCCTCAACATTGACAGGAGGTGCAGGTTGGATTCTCCCTTTGTGCGAGCATGCTTTTCCTAGAGGATCTCCACAAAGATATGGATTTCCACCAAAAGAAGATGAGTCATAACTGGAGAATTGAGAGCCTTTTGGAATAGGTCCTGACAAATTATTGTTTGATAAGTTCAAGTGACTTAGAAAAGTCAAAGAAGACATGCTGGGTGGAATTGGACCATAAAGTTGGTTACTTGACAAGTCCATGGACTCCAATGACTTCATATCTTCCAACCTTCTTGGGATCTTTCCGGAAAGATTGTTGTGTGATAAGTTTAAGCCAATTAATCCTGAAAGACAAGTTAAGGCTTCAGGAATTGATCCCACCAGATTATTATGTGACAAGTCAAAGTTTACCAAATATTTCAAAGTTTTAGTGTAATCATATTCCAATCCTTTCAAGACTTGCTTAGTACCTTCCTTCTCCCATTGATCATCAGCAGCAGGGTCATTTATGGGTTTTCTTAGGGTTGTTGCTTGTGCGATAAAATTTGTAGGATATGGGGCTGCACTTTTATTTCTTGATTTTTTAGTCATTCCACTAAGATGGCAAATGCAAGGAGGGATTAGACCTGACAATTTGTTACCAGCAAGATCCAAGATTTGTAAAGAAGAGAGTTGGCAAAGGGATGATGGAATATGACCAGTAAACAAATTTTGAGACAATCTCAAAACTTGAAGCTGTTGAGAAGTCTGGATTTGGCCTATCCAAGAAGGAATGATCCCTGAAAATTGATTTCTGCCAAGATCCAAAATCTTTAGATATTCAATATTTTTCATGTCTTCATGAAGCTGCCCATGTAGACTATTGTTGCTCAAATTCAACCATGCCACTCCAAAAGAATGCCCAAATGAACTTGGAATAGTGCCTGATAGCTTGTTAGATGACAAATTTAAGATGATAATAGACATGTCTCTCCAACAATTGGGAATTGTGCCAGATAATCTATTATTAGAGAGGTCAAGAACAGACAACATATACATCTTACACAAGGATTTTGGTATTGAACCTTCTAAAAGGTTATTTTTAAGAATTATGTAAGAAGGATTTAGATTGGAATCACCAAAATTTTCTGGAATTGATCCACTAATCTGAGTGTTGGACAGATCTAACCTATTCAAATTCATTTCTTGGATCCAGTTTGGAATTGTTCCCCCTATATTGTTATTGGATAAATCCAACGTGTAGAGATGCTTTTGTTTTCTAAGCCATTGTGGAATTTGCGTGAAGTTGCAAGATGACATTCCCAAGACTTGGAGTGACTCGAATGGTGGCGTCCAATTAGAATAGATCATCACATCAAGATTGTTAAGTCCTATTTCTAATTCTTGAAGATTTGAGAGGTTGCCAAGGTGAAGCTCAGAGAAGGTACCATGCAAAGAGTTATTGGATATAATCAAGGTTCTTAGATTTACTAATTGTCCAAGACTTTGAGGAACCGTTCCTTTTAACTGATTATTAGAAAGATTTAATACAGTTAAATTGGACAATCTTCCTAAATTTCTTGGAATGGACCCATTTAGATGATTATTAAAAAGGAATAATTTCTTTAAAGCAAAGAGTGTCCCAATGTTAACAGGAATAGTCCCAATTAAATAATTATTTGAAAGATATAATACAATTAAATTGGACAATTTTTCCAAACTTGTTGGAATTAACCCACATAACTGATTATATGAAAGGTCTAAATTTGTTAAAGCAGACATTGTTCCAATATTATTTGGAATAGTCCCATTCAAATAATTTCTTGAAAGATCTACTGTTCTCAACCACTTCAATTTTCCTAACCAAGTTGGCAAACTGCCACTAACTCCACTGTCACTTAACAATAATTCTTCCAAAACATATCTCCTGCATCCAGATAAATTTCCATGACCAAATCTTAATGATGGCTCCAAATCATACATGTTATTTGACAAGTCTAATGATCTAAGAGAGCATGTATTTCTCATGATAGACTCGATGGAGACATCACTACTACTGAAATTATTTTCAGAAAGTTCAAGATGGACAAGGGAGTGAAGATTGCCCAACCAATGAGGAAGCAAAGAAAGGGAGTTCCCAGAAAGGTCAAGGTCTCTAATGGAAGTCATGTTCTGAAAAGCATTAGGAATTGAGCCATGAAGAGCATTATTGCAAAGACTCAGAACCTCAACATTAGCAAGAAATGTGGAATTAAGAGGACCACGAGGGATGTGGATATTTGTAATACCACAACCACAAAATTCTGCTAGTGAGAGAGAAGGAAGATTGAAGAGTACCTGGAACAGATTGTATGCCTTCTCAAGGGATACAGAATTCAGTGCTAGGTGTTTCAGTGATGAAAGTTTTGAAACCCAACTCATGTCATCATCATATAGTTCCAAGCTGTTGTATGAAAGATCAAGCATACGAAGGTTTGAAAGATTACCAAGATGATGGGGAATACTTCCATTGAAGCCAGATGCAGAGAGGCTAAGATATGTCAGCTGCTTCATGGAACCAAGGAATGCTGGTATAGGACCTGAATTAAAACGAGTTCCACTCAAATCCAAATAATTCAAGTGTTCCAACTCCAATAAAGAAGGATTCAAGTTTTCAGCTTCTAAGATTTCGCATTCTACATTGATTGATGAAGCGCATGATGATGATGGCATGAGACTGAGATCAAGCTGGATAACATGTCCAGTGATAGCGTCACAGCCCACACCTTTCCAGTTGCAACTATCAGCTCCTTCCCAAGAACCAAGAGGCCATTGGGATGAGTTTTTGAAACTTGCTCTGAATTTTAAAAGAGCTAGTCGCTCACGTTCATTGCAAGCAGAGGTTGAGTTTTTGCAAAAGCAGAGTTGCGATATTTGAATGAACAATAGAAGAACAAGGAACACAAGATTTGAGAACGCTCTCATGTTCGCACAAAGATTGTATTTGCTGGAAAACAAGTTGAGGAAAGTACTCGTGGCTTAGAGAACTGACATGGGAGAATGATAATTTTCAGAGGATCTCTTTTCTATATATAGATAGATTTTGGCAGCTGCCATTATATTTAATAAATTAATTTAGCATATTCATGAGAGAAAAATATTCATAGTAAAATAAAAAATGGGAAAAAATTATAAAGAACGGTTAGAGTGCAAAATATTTTATTTTTATATAAAAATATAATTAAATAAAAATCTAAAATTTTTATTATAAATGTAATCGACGATGATGAAAATTTTATTATAAATGTATAGAGATCTCTATATATCAATAATTTAAAAAAACAAAGAAAGGATATTGTCGCTTTCATTCATTAACAAGTGAACTTTTTTTTTCCCTTGAAATAATTAACTAATGCGTGGACTGGAGTTAACTCATCAAGACTATTCTTTAATTTGAGTAATTTTATTTTATATGCACTTATGATTAATAATATCTGGTTGATCTCAAGTTTAAATTTTATATATAAAAGAAATTTTATCTCTATTATAAAAATTTTATTAACTTAAATTAAATTAATTAAAATTTAATAAATTTTAAAATATTAATAATTTTGATAAAAATAAACCAATGAACCAATTGGCTTTAAAGACAAGTCTCCGTGACCAAATAGAAAAAAATAATTGTAGAATAGACCCCATGTTTTGACCCTTTTTAGAAACTTGTTCACATTGTCCATAGTGATGGTATGATATGAATGCAATGCAACCACTCATAAGATACTCATAAAGCAAAGGTAGATATATAAGATATATATAATTTACAAAGGATATTATATTGCTAAATAATTTCATCAGATAAGAATATTAAATATTTTCAAAATTAATATTTTATTATATTATTTTATAATTTTATAATTTCTTAATCAAAACAATATTAAATATATAAATTATTTTTATAATAGGATAAATTTATTTTTATAAATACAAAATTTAAATTATAATTTTGCCATGTCAACGTATAAAATATGCATCGCGTCATTGCAGGGGGTCGGTCCAATTGAGCCTGTCACTTCATTTAATTTTCTCACAAATATGCGCTAAATTTCTTTCTGATAAAAAAGAGAAAATTTAAATTACAAAAATTAAAGTATATTTAACTAATTTTTTTTACTTCATAATAATTACAATTTTATTAAATAAATAAGCGTATAAAATGAGCATTGCTTCATTACTAATACTGGTCTAACCAAGGGAGATTTGCGCCATCACTTTATTTTAATTTTCTCACAAATGATTATTCACTTTTCTTGATACCGTGTAAACGTGAAGACTGGGATTCCAACAACTTAGTTAAATGCTTCTTCATTGGAAAGACAAGCTGAGTTAGCACTTTCTTTCAAAATTTCTCATTCATTCATTCAATCTCGTCGATTAATTAAAGCTAAACTATCACTTCGCTTGCCCCACACGGTTAATGCTATTTTAACAACCACGCTTTTTCTCATGATACAATTTTTGGTGGCAATTTTAGAGAAGTAAACAAAAAATGATAGAAGTGAAAATAAACTCTAGACACATACGAATTTTATATAAGTTATAATAAAATAAAATATATGAAATATAATTTTAGTTAAAAAAATTAATTTTAGGATAAAAGTGAAATTTAGTAATTATTTCATATAAAAAGTTATAAATTTTAAGTATTTAAAAACTATAATAAAAAATAATAAAAAAATAAAAGAAGATGCAAATTATAAGATTTAAATTGGGTAGATAAAATAAAAAAAATTTTAGGTATTATTTATAATAGAAAAATATAACTCAAGGTTTAAAAAAAAATTTTATTATATAATTATAAGACTTATATTGTTGTATAGTACTAAATTTTGGTTAATAAAATATTAATATGAAAAAAATTTAATGTTACATAATGAAAATATTACGTTAAATAAATGACCATACTAAGAATAATATGATTAAAAATAAATATATTAAAAAAAATTAAAGGAGTACTTATAATAGATAAATTAGTAAAAATATATCTTAAATGATTTGATCATTTATAGAAGTGATGATTAAATATTTAAATATATAAAGTTGATTTGATAAAAAATAGTTTAATAATTAAAGATAAAAAAATTAAAAAAATAATAAAAAACTATTAAATTAAATTTAAATATTAATAATAATTATAAAAATAAATAAAAATAAAACATATTAATATCACTTCATCTATATAATTTATTTCACTTAATATATAAAAAATAATTTATTGTTATCGTCATCGTTTGCATTCATTAACAGGCGTTCGGATTCGCTGCCATTATTTTTGTTGACCCTGCCATTACTTTTACCGGCGGTTTTTTGCGTTGCTAAATATTATTGCAATGAAAATTATTGCTGCTATAATTAATTATTTAAACAAAATTTATAGCAGCAATAATTTTCGTTGCAATAATTAAAAAAAATTTAGCAACGCAAAAAACCGCTGCTAAAAGTAATGGCAGGTTAGCAAACAGGTGGAACTTCTTTTTCCCTTGAAAAAATTACTAATGCGTGAATTGGAGTTGACTCATCAAGTCTTTGAGAATGACTTTAATATGTTTAACTGCATGTGAGCGCTTTTATATAAAATTTTAATTTTATCTCATATATTTATTAATTAATATAATTTCTTTCATATATTATTATTATTATTATTATTAACATCATAATCATTTATGAACGTCAGGCATGTAGAATTATTTTTGGTAAAACATAATTTAGCTTAACAAAGAGTTAGAAAAGACTAAAACAATTGTTACCCTAGCCTTTATATAGTTTTAATTTTTTTTAATATTCTTAATTTTCAAGTTTCAAATGCTAAAATAAAAAATGTTAACAAAAACTTTTATTCTTATCCAAATTTTAACTATTCTCTAATTTGAGTAATTTTATTTGATATCCACTTATGATTAATAATATTTGGTTAAAGAAATAAATTAAATTAATTGATAGAGATAAAAAATTTTACCTCTATTCTAAAATTTTTGTTAACTCAAATTAAATTAATTAGAATAGAATAAATTTTTAAATATTAATAATTTTGATAAAAATAAACGAATGAAGCAATTCGCTTTAAAGTGAAGTCGCCGTGACCAAATAGAAAATAATAATTGTAGAATAGAACCCATGTTTTGACCCTCTGTACACACTTGTTCACATTGTTGATAGTGATGGTATGATATGAATGCAATGCAACCACTCCCACTCATAAAGCAATTATATTATTTTATAATTTTTATAAATTTTTAATGAAAACAATAATAAATATATAAATTATTTTTAGAATAGGATAAATTTATTTTATAAACACAAAATTTAAATTATATTTTTGCCAAGTCAACGTATAAAATGTGCATCGCGTCATTGCAGGGAGTCCAGTTGAGCCTGTCACTTCATTTAATTTTCTCACAAATATGTGCTAAATTTCTTTCTGATAAAAAAGAGAAAATTTAAATTACCAAAAATTAAAGTATATGAAATTAGCACTTCTTAAAATAGAGTTCAAAGTATAATGTGAGAAAGAAAAAGTAGATGAATTTAATGAAAGTTATATATATATATATATATATATATATATATTACAAAAAAAGCTTGAACTCTTGGAAAATTCTAATAGTTATTAGAAGCGAATTTGGAAAGAGATGTGTTAGCAAGATAATGAATCAAGAAGAGAGAGTTAAATTAATTTTTTTTTGTTTTTTAAAAATTTTTTTGGGTGTAAGTTAATATTTTAGTAAAATTTTAAAGTAAACTAAAATAAATACCTTCTAACATAGGTTTTTAATTTTGAATATGATTAATAATGAGAATGAAGAAGAGAGAAATTATATAATCAATTTGTAAAGGTTCAGACTCAAAATAATTTTAATCTTACATTTTCTCCTCAAGCACTCATTAAGATAATTTTACTATAAAAATAATTATCAAAAATATACTTGAAAAACTTTTTTACAATTAAGTTCAACATACATCAGTTTTTATATCACTTAACAATTTAATAAAAGTTCAATACACTTATTTTTACTCTACTTAAAATTATCGCTAAAATTATCCAAAATTTAAAATAGCTTAATCAATAATTTACTTATTTAAGCTAACAACCGCATCTCTAACTCTTATTTCTAGATTTCTCACATGACTCTTAGACATAAGAAAATATGAGAGTTTCAACTCATTGTTTACGAATTATAATAATGATCAATAACTCACTAAGAACAAATAAATTTTAAGAGCTTAAAAAGATAGAGAGAATTAATACTTAAAAAATGACTTCAACACAACAACTTCGTTCACTCTTCTATCTTTAATGCACCGCCATTCACCTCCATTTATTAAACTTTAAAAGACCTCATTTGAATGTCTTTAATAAATGCTAAGATTTCTATCGGTTAAGGACGCTGCATCTCGGAAGAGAATATTGCAACTTTCATTAATTTTTCATTACTCCATTTGGCAACTTCTCCATCTAGTTGAAGATAAATTAGAGTCAACGGGTAGCTGGATCTTCCCTTTATTCGTTGATTCTGTAGACAAAGCTGACGTTGGTCCTAAGCGTTGGTTTATCTCTTCTTTTTGTTTGCAAGATATATGCTATAGAGACTTATGTTAATTTAAGAAATATTTTCTTTATTTCTGGTGTACTCTAAAAAAAACTACTTTTTTGCTGTTAAATTCTAACACCTCAAGCTTTTTGTAAAACATATAGGTTTTAAAATTCTTACACATTTGATCAGTAAAAGGGCCTTTTTTAACTTTGATTGATTTGTGTAAAAAATTTTATGGCTTATTTGAAATGAATCTTTTCTATACTTTTAACTCATTTTTTTTTAAAAAAATAAGCTTTTAGATTTTATCAAAAATATAAATCTGATACTTTAAAACAATTGGACCTTTTAAATTTAATAGAAAACATAAGCATGATACTTTAACATATTTTTTTTATTAATGAAAATAATTGAGCACATGTTCCAACAAGATGGTCTCGCATGAATGCCTCATCATAGAGGACGAGCTGAATTATCACTTTCTTATTAAATTTCTTAGTCCTTCGTTGAATTTAATTTTCATCAATAAAGTTATACTGTTACTTCGCTTCTCCCACATGATTTGGGTACATAAATATACATTGGAAAGACAAGCTGAGTTAGCACTTTCTTTCAAAATTTCTCATTCATTCATTCAATTTCATCGATTAATTAAAGCTAAACTATCACTTCACTTGCCCCACACGGTTAATTATTTAGGTACACAAAAATACATATATTTTTTATATTTTTAATTTTAAAAAATTATTTTTGTGATGGATATATTCGACGTGAAAAAAAAATATGATATAAGATAATATGTCAGTTGCTATAACATTTACTTGAATTATAAATTTTAAAAAAACTAAACGAATACCAAGTTTTGTAGGTTTCTAGTAAGCTTTATAGTTTAAAATTTTCAATTTCTTTTAGAAATTTCTATATATATTAATTTAAATAAATTTTTAAACCTTATTTTAATCAAATTAAATTTTTTTAAAATAAATTTTCACTCTAATTTTCATGCTATTGTTGTATCAAAACCAATTTATGATTAAATGAAATAATTGTTATTCAGGCCAAAACGAAATGAATATATGTATATAGTACTCCATCACGTAAATTTTTAAGAGAAACAAAGAATTATCCTGGTTTGAGACATTTCACAAAATGCATGTACACTAACATAATTTGCTTGCATGCCTAAAATTAAAATGGAAATCAGAAAGCTAGAACTATTCAATGGTAATTAATTAGAAATTATATGTGCAAAAAAAAAAAGAAAGTGCATTAGAGCATTGAACAGCTGTCATCAAATATATCTACGGCCGAAAAAAATCTACCTGACTTTGTGATGTCACTAAACGAGCAACAAGACTGTTAGTTGGCACACGTTGAGCAAAATGTCCAATCCAGATTTACAAAGTATTCTCTCTAATTTTTATCTTCGTTAATATTATTATTGTTCAATGGTTGATGGATTACATATTACTTCTTTTCGTTCTATTTTGCTTGTGATCTGATTAATTAATCTTTTAGCTCTTCTCGAGAGTCCTTGACGGCAATAATATGAAGTTACGCTTTGTGCTTAACATTGTTGGGGCCTCACTGCTTCAAAACCATATATTTGATTTATTTATTAATTAGTAAATTTATTTGTTTGTTTACTTGGTTGCATGTGAGTTTATAGATATATAGGATTTTTCTGGACAATAATTTTTAAAATTATATATTATGTAATATAAAATATAAAATAAAAGCGTTAAATGATAGACCAACTTTAATGGTATTATTATTTTTGAAAAAAATATGAAATTATCAATAAAATTGTTTAAATTATATATAAAATATTTATTGAAGTTTTTATTAAAAAATATAATCTTTATGTTAGATAATAATTGGATGAGAATAAAAACTTTATAATTTAAAAATATATGATATTTGAATGTTATCAAATATCATATTATTATTTTTTATTAATAATTTAGATGACGTTAAATCATGAGATAAAATTGATTATAATTTAAAAGATAAAATTATATATCGATATAAATTTTGGTGGGATAAAATATACTTTTTTCAATAATTAATTATATATGCATGAACAGATGGGCAGAGCAGCACCCATTATTCCAATATTACCACTGATATTCAAAGACATTCACAAAGAACAACAGAAAAAACCAAAAATAAAGACAAACAATCATAGAGGATCAACCATCAACAAGGTTTCTCACCATCGCCTTTAGCTTTCCCATCTTTATTTTAATTGCAACATATATTTTGTCTGCTGTCTCATCCACCCATTGAAAGCAAACACGTCTCCAACTCTTCTTTAACACTAAAATCCCAATGACTCCCCAAAGACCAGTAGCAAATCCAACTGCAACAACAAAATAAAACCATGCATTTTCTGAATTCCCATCTCCAGATTCTTTGCTTTCAGGAACATGACTTGGATCATCATCAAAGCACTTATTTGGCAATGGAAAATCCACAGAGATAAGAATTACCAACATAGTTATATGGGTCAGCAAGACTCAAAAACTGATTTTCTGTTGGAATTGGTCCTGAAAGATTATTGTAGGACACATTGAAGTAGCCCAATGAAGTCAAAGCAGATATACTAGTTGGAATTTTGCCTGAAAGTTGGTTATGAGAGATGTCAAATGATTCAAGTGACTTCATATTTCCTATCATTTTAGGAATCTCTCCATTGAAATGGTTGTATGACAGGTTTAAGCCATGCAATCCAATGAGCCAAGTTATTTCTTCTGGAATCAATCCTCTAAAATTGTTATTTGACAAATCCATGTTCACCAAGAGCTTCAAGTTTTTGAAATAATCACGTTCTGTCCCCTTAAGGACTTGTTTAACTTCCTTATCATACCACTCATCAATGAAGTTAGACACTAGGAAGTTGAAATCAAATTTCTCTATGGCTTCAGCTGATAAAATGGACTTAGTCATTCCTGTAAGATTGCCCAAACAATGGGGTAGTGAACCCATTAAGTTGTTGTCTGCAAGATCCAAAATTTGGAGTGAAGTGAGTTGGCATATTTGTGAAGGAATGGTACCATTCAACATGTTTTGCCGAAGCCTAAGAATTTGCAGTGAGGGAAAGATGTTCCCTGTCCATGGTGGTATACTCCCAGAAAATTGATTGCCACCCACATCCAAAATTACCAATTGCTTTAAATTTGAAGAAAGCAGTGGAAGCTCCCCTTGGAGACTATTATTGTTCAAATGCAGCCATAACAATGAGGAAAGATTGCCAAATGAGGTTGGAAAAACACCTGAGAGTTTGTTGGATGACAAATTTATTTCATCCCATGATTGATAACCCCTCCAGCAATTTGGAATGTCGCCAGAAAATTTGTTCTTTGAAAGATCAAGAACAGACAAGGTCTCAATTTTGCACAATGAGTTTGGTATTGAACCAGTTATGGAATTATTTCTAAGATCCAAGGAGCTTAATGCAGGCATTATATCAGAAATGTTTTGAGGAAGTGATCCACTAATATGTTTATTGGAGAGATCCAAGATACTAAGATACTTAGAAGAAGCCATTCCTGTTATTATAGAAATTTCACCTTCCAAAGCATTTGAAGAAAGTTCAAATTCAGTTAGATTCACAAGCTGACCAAAATTCACAGGAATGGTACCATGTAAACTGTTATTGGAAAGACTAAGGTATTGTAGATTTACAAGTTTACCTAGACTTGAAGGAATGGTACCATTCAAATGGTTATTTGAAAGGTCAAGCAAATTTAGATTTACAAGATGACTAAGATTATTAGGAATGACCCCTTCCAATCTATTGTAAGAAAGACGCAGGTATGTTAGATTCACAAGTAATGAAATGCTATCTGGAATCGATCCATTCAAAAGATTGCCAACAAGGTCAAGTTTTGTTAGTTGTGTTAATTTTCCAAGAGCAAAGGGAATGGGACCATAAATTGAAGTTTTTGCTACATGAAGGTCCTCTAGACTTCCAAGTTGCCCCAACCAAGCTGGCAATTGATCTTAAATTCCTTATTATGGCTCAAGTCTATTTGCTCTAAATCGTATTTCACACATCCAGATAGTTTGTTGTCTCCAAATGCTTCTCCTTGTAACTGGTTATGTGACAAGTCTAAATTTCTTAAATGACACATGTCTTTCAAAATTAATGACAGAGAAGATTTCATAGTAGTGAGTTGATTTGAGGCAATATTTAGGTATTCAAGGCTCTTGAACTCACCTAACCATGATGGAACCAGAGTAAGATTGTTGCCAGAAAGCTCAAGGACTCTAATGGAGGTCAAGTTTCGAAGAGCAGAAGGAAACGGACCAGAAAGTACAATTTCAGCAATGAATAGTTCACTGAGGTTACGAAACTGATTCAACCACAACGGTAGTGAGCTAAGATTGTTGAAAGAAAGGTCAGAATATCGTATTTTGTTTATGTATTTTTAAGTAATAAATAAAATTATTAAAAATTAAAATAAATAAAAATAAAAATTTAAAATTGATTTAGCAAGTTTTAAAATTTCAATTTCATTTCAAAAATAAAATAAAGAATTAAAGATAAGAATTAAAAACAATTGAACCAAAATTTAAAATTTAAAATTTAAAAAGAAAGAAAATAGGAGATGAAAAAATATATATATAATTGCAAATAAAAATAGTTGTAATCTATCTTGACAATTTTAATCAAAATAAAAGAAAAAAATCAAATTTAAAAAAATTAAATTAAAAAGAGAACGAAAAAATATTTACAGTTTTGCTATTTGTCATTTTTTTATTACCATTTTTACCCTTCTTAAAACTTAAAATAAAAACCAAATAATTCAAATAAGGAAAGAGGGAAGAGAAATGGGACGGAGGAAACAAGAAAAGCTTCAGTCTCTTTAAAAAGAGAAGCAGCATCGTGCTTCTAGAATGAGAGAATAGGGGACGGAGAATCCAAGTGGAGAGGAGGCAAGTTTATTTCTGGAACTCTTCTTCCCTCATTCGCGTTTTCTGGGTGCACGTCTACTGTCGTCGGAATCGGCAGAGCTGTGAGAAGGAGTTAACGTCGCTGCTACGTCCCTTGTTAACGGGAAAGCGCTGCAAACCACTGTGGATCGCTCCTTATATCTCTGCTCATGAAGTGCTCTCGGTTCGGACCGAGAGAGGTTCGAATTTTGTTCTCATACTTCTGTTTTCATTCTTGTTCTTGTTTTCGATTTGAATTCTACTTCGATTTTATTCAATAGCGTTCGTATTCTGTTCTCATACCTTCCGTTTTCATTCTTTTTCTTGTTTTCGATGTGAATTCTACTTCGATTTTGGTTAATAGCTGAGGGGATAAAGAAATTCTATTTTCCGTTTTTCATTACATTTCGGTTTTGATTTGATGGGAGTGAATTTATGTTGCATTGGTTGCAATATCATGAATTGAGTATGTCCTGGTGGCCGGGACCGTAGCAAAAATTTTGTTGTTTAGACGTTGCTATTTTAACAGGTAAAATCCCATACTCTGCACTGATTTGGTGGGATGAAATGCTGCTGAATTGATTGGAATTTTACAAATTAAATTTGCTTTTGATTGTTAAAATGGTGTTTGAAAATTGCCCTACTCTGTTCTGATTTCATGGGACAAAATGCTGCGGTTTTAGTTGCCATTTTGTAAATTAAATATCCCTCTGATTGTTGAAATTGTGACTAGAAATTGCTATCTAGATTAGGTATTTTGACAGATGAATATATCGTTCATATTTTAGCCTGTCTCTTGGTATGTTTGGGTAATGACACTAACAAGATTTTAGATCTGTTTTGGGATGATTCGAGCATAAACAAAGGTGCAAAGAGTAATGTGTTTTGTACTTTCCGATCTGGTTTGAATCTGTTTAGGATTATTTAGAGGCAAAATAAGGTGTTTCATTGTTTTCGTTTTTGATTTAAATCTGTTTTAAGATGATTTAGAGGCAAAATAAAGTGTTTTACGTTTTCATTTTTAGTTTACATCTTTTTGAAGTTGATTTACAGACTAAATAAAGTGTTTCATTGTTTTCGTTTTTGGTTTGAATCTGCTTTAGTGTTGATTATGCTGTCTAGTTTCTGTATTTCACATTTGCAGTGCCTGGCTTCTTTTTGTGGTGCTTAGGTGCTGCCATGCTAGTCACAGGTTGTTCAATTTTTGCATTTCATATCTGGTGGTGTCTTAGGTTCATTTTTGTGGTGTCTAAAGTGTTGTTTTGTTTTCGTAAACTATGTCTGTGGTTTTCCAAGGCTTCTTTTAAGGTGTTGTGGGTGCGAATTTATTGTTCAAAAGTTGTCCAATAATTTCTTATCGTATTTTGGCATCTTGAGAGCTTATTTTTAAGCTTTTTGGGTGCTTGTTTGGATGTTTACATGCTGTCTAGACTTGTGAAACATGTTTTAGCATATTTTGTGATTCTTATTTTAGTTTTGTTATGATTTTTGGTGTTGGTATGTCATTACAACTTTGGCAAGTTTTTTTTTTTTGTGTTTTAAAGTGCTTCTATTCCAAAAAATACAAAAAGTGGAAAATGTCAAATGAAGAGAGTAAGAACATGATATTAACATGGATTCAAGAACGAAAACACACATACTAAAATTTTGAATCGTTTTGTTTGTGAAAATCATGTTGATCATCTTATCCTTCCTATTTTCACAAAACTCCCTTTCTTGTTGTTATGCCTTTGTGAGTCGAACTACGTGGACTTTGATCTCATTCAATTGTATACATAGGCCATAGGCTCTTATCCTAGGTCAAGTCCTATCTTGTAAATATTTTACTGTTTTCCATGTTTGGTTTCTCTTTGTTTTGGTTGATTTTCTTTTTATTTCATGTCGATACTATGCTAGAAGAGTCTCTCTCATAGGTGTTTTCCCTGAGTTCTTTCCTCACTTCTTATATTGCTTGCATGTGTAGCATTGTCTAGGTGTGTCGTAGGGCCAATTGCATTATTTACAGGAACCCTTTTGTGTTTTTATGATGTTTTACTTGTTCTTGTTTTCAATCCATTTGGACATATTTCTAGTGATGAGGGAATTGCTGTCTTTTGTGTGATGTTTGTCTTTAGTCGATTTGAACATGTTTCTGAAAGACCTGCGCTTTTATATGAGAAAGTGACTAAGAGGAATCTCATGTTGTTCAAATAGACAATTTTTATGTTGGTTTGATTATCAGTTGTATCCTACGAATTCATCAATCTCAATCCATGAAGTTGATGAGTAAGGATAAGCTGGAATATGTTAACAGCTTTTAGTTCTTTCATTGATTCTTGATAAGTGGAATTCAACGAATGTAGTTGGCTAATAGAAAGTTGTTCTAAATATTTCAATATTTAGCGCACATTTCTAACTCTATATTTATTTTCCATTTTGTGTCTTCCACTTTGTGTTTGTTTTTGTTTAATGTACTGTGGTTGTTTTCTAATTTCTTGAGTCTAATCTTGACTTTTGGGTTTAATTTGAAAGTTTGATATTGTTTTATGTGTTTAAATATTTTTTTTATATCAAATGGAGTAAATAAAATAAGTTGAGGCCAATTTAGTTTTCTTTGCACATTTGTCCAAGGGTAACCGTCCTTTGAATGAGTGTTGTGGGGTGTCAGCACCTTCTCCACACTCAACTGACTCCTGAACCCATCTCTGTTCTTGTAGACCAATTTTTTTTTTTTTATTTCATTTTATCTTTTAAATAAAAAGGGTTTTCCAAGATTTTCCTTTTAAAATAAAATTTTGGTGGCGATTTCTTGTTTTTCATTTGGTTTTTGAAAATCAAATTTTCTTTTTCATTTTTATCATTCGCGTTGCATTTCGAGTGTGACAAGGATTGTAACAGAAGTCATGTTTTGAAAAACATCAAGAATTGGAACTTCATTGTAAGTAAGATCAAGAACCTCAACCCTTGGATTATATGTCAAATTAAGAGGGACATGAGGAGGGATTAAATTGTGAAGTCCACAATCAGGTAAGTGTAGTTCTAACAAAGAAGGAAGCATGTAAATTACCTGCTACAGATTGTGTGCTTTTCCAAGGTGAACATCACTCATGTTAAGATATTGCAGTGACACAAGTTCAGAAGACCAGTTCATATCATCAGAGTATAAATCATCCTTTAAACCGAGATCAAGAAATTGCAAGTTGGTAAGGTTTCCAAGAGTGAGGGGAAGCTTTCCGCTGAATTTAGCATTAGAGAGAGAAAGATATCTGACTTACTTCATAGAAGCAAAGAATAAGGGAATTGAAGAGGCACAAAAGTTGTTTATACTCAAGTCCAAATGACTCAAATGATCCAATTCCATTAGTGACGATCAAGAGTAGTATGATGTGCACCTGCTAAGTAATTGCCTGAGAGATTAAGGTTGGTAACATGACCAGTAACGTTGTCACAAGCTATGGCATCCCAAAGGCACAGTCACTGCCATTAATCCAAGAGGAAAAAGCACATTTGAAGGATCAATGAGAGTTGCTTGGAACTTGAGAAGAGCTTTCCTCTCTCGTTCTAAGCATCCCACTGCACTTGAATTTTTACACAAACATAATGGTGCAGTTTGAGAAAATAGTAAGAGCATGAGCATCGCAAACTCAGCACCAAGGTTTCTACCCATGCTTTTGGCTTACGGAATGTGTCTTTCCCTTAAACGTCGATAGTTCATATATATATATATATATATATATATATATATATATTAGACTATCCAAAATAAATTATTCAAAATTGATTTTATATATATATGGTTTAGTTTTAGTTTGATATAACACTGTAAACTAAACTAATAGGTTTATTAATTTTTATATCAATTGCAAGTAAATTTAAAAATCACTTCAAACCACTCCATCCAATCAGCTAGAATTAATACCCCAAGTAAAAATGTGAAAAAAGCCGAATCTTTGGAACAAATCACAGATTAATGGAGCAAAGACTTCAATATGAACAGCTTATATTTAATTTCATTTTCAACGAGGCTAAAGATTGTATTAACTACATGGGAAAAAGACTTCTGTATGTTAATATGCAGAAGACTCGTGTAATTGATTGCTCCCTCGAAGTTTCTTGGCAGATATGTGTACCTGAATTCAAAACTTTAATTTTGCCTAGTAAACGTATAAAATGTATTGTAAAGTGGTCAAACTGGGCCAGTCACTTCATATTTAACTTCTGACAATTACGTATTCAGTTTCTTGATAGTAAAGCAAGTGAACGTGAAGACTGGGATTCTAATAACCTAATAGGAAAGTTACAAACACTAATTACTATATATA
The DNA here is from genome assembly GCA_031216115.1 of Senna siamea. NCBI lineage: Eukaryota > Viridiplantae > Streptophyta > Magnoliopsida > Fabales > Fabaceae > Senna > Senna siamea. The sequence continues at coordinate 28,868,364 of CM062354.1, read as the reverse complement.
AATGGATTTTGCTAGCTAAGACAACTCATAGAAATTATATTTTAAAAATAAAAAACCTCAATTTTTATTATAAAGGTAATAAGCTTGTAGGTTAGTAGCTTTATTGAAAACTATAATTTTGTTAAATAAACGTGTCAAATGAGCACTGCTTCATTAATAGTGGTCCAAGTGAGATTGATCTAACAGCTCAAGTATTTTAATTTTATCACAAAGGAGTATTTACTTTTCTCAATACCGTGTGAACGTGAGACTGGGAGTATATATTCACTTTCTCATAAAATTTCTGAGTCTCTCATTGATTTTTCATCAATAAAGTCTTACTTGTTCCACATGATTTAGGTATACATAGAGCCACGAAGAGGAAAAAGCATTAGATTGCTGATGTAAAACAAACACGTATATATATATATATATATATAGAGAGAGAGAGAGAGAGAGAGAGAGAGAGATGAAAGATGGTGAAGTTATCACATTCTCAAAGTAATCAAAATTATGATATAGACTTTATTAACGTGTGGAATTGGAGTCTTTGACTTCAATATGCGTCACGCTATTCATAGAAAAACTATAAATGATCTCTCATGAAGTTTCCTTGCGCTAATACTACAAGACATGTATCTACTGCGGTAGAAAGAGGGAGTAGATAATAAATGCACATACTAAAATTAAAAATATGTAATCTATCCTACTCATATTTATAACAATATCTTCTTTTTATTATTGATTGTTTGTGTCTTCAAATTTTTCGTGACAAACAAAATAAGTTAAATTTGAAGTCTAAAAAATTAAATAATATAAATTTATGAAGAATAAAATATCTTATTTTAAATAAATTTAACACTAAAATATTTTGAAGCTATGAACATGTTTAGTATTATGTTAGGTATGAATATGGATGACAAAACTTTTTAACTTGAAATCTTAGTGTAGATTACCCTATTTGAGAATTTAAATATCAAGATTTTTTTTCGCAAGAATGGGAACGAAAGACAAAATTAGTTCAAAATAAGTTTAGTGACGGCGATGGGAATCATGGCCCATGTCCCATGGAGTCTTTGTCTTCAAAAATTTATTTGCATATTTTTTAAATTTAGATATATTTATTTACATGTCTTTTTTATAATTTATTTTTTTTATAATTTATTAATTAAAAAATTAAAAAATAAATAAATAACTTTTAAAAATAGTAGAATTTTTAAAATTCATCTTTTATAATTCTTTGTTTTATTTGAAAACTTTAAAATTATAATTAATTTTTTATTATTTTGATAGAATTGAGTATTTTTTGTTAATATCTTATATATATATATATACACACACACACATATTATGAAAAAACCTTATAATATTATTTTGATAAATTATTATTGACTTTTTAATCAAATTTTTGTGTAGTTTTTATAATTCAAAATAAGATTATATTGCTAAACAGGATTTAGAAAAAGATAGTGCTATGATATTAGATGATGAATGATTTTGAAGAATAATGAATGAAGTTGAAGTGTTAATGACAAGTTTTAAATTTTTATTTTGTTTGATGATATGTATTATGCAATGATTAATTATCATTAACTTAATAGTTCATAATTTTTAAATTTTATATAATGTACATTAATTTTTTATTTTTTTAAGAATATTAAAAAAATTAGTATAAAAAATTATAATTATTATTTACTAATTTAAATTATTATAATTTTTTTAAAAAATATGTTATCCCACCTCAACTATAACTCTAATAATATCATATTAAATTAATTAAATATTTGTCCATTTTAAAAATAAACTAGTCTAACCTCACTTTCAAAAAAAGTCATATCAAAACTCGGTCATTCGTTTTGACGATTCTACGAGTCTACAGAATCACCGCCTTCTCTCTTAATTCATTCTTCCACCTAGCGAATTAGTGTCTTAATTTCACGCCATCAAAGCTGGGATAAAAATTGTTCTTCTAACTTTGTTAGTATTGGTGACGAATTCGTTAGAGTAATTCACCTTGTGTTAACGAATTGTTTATCCACAATAAATATTGTAGTATAATTTTGAGGTTTTGTTCAAAAATTTGCTATATTTGAAAATTAAATAAAAAATTAGTATTTATTTGTACAAAAGCCCTTAAAGGTACGGCGATGAAATAATAATAATATTATGACTTCTAAATAAGACATAAATAAAGGGAATTGTAAGGATGTTCAAATTACAAGTGAATAATGAAAAGTAATAATATAAGTGACCACATTATTTCTGCAATTTTACATAAAATTATTTTTTTAAAATTCTATAATTTAAAAAATCTAACTCATAAATCTTATTTTTCTCAAACTCTTGTATTTTTCTTTATCTGATATCATTTTTTTATTAATTTAATGCTAATCCATCTTCATAGGAGACGGATTAGTCACTGTGGTGTAAGTTACAATTGTTATGTATAATTTATGAAAGAGATTTGATATATATAAATTAAAGTTTAAATGTATAATATATTATATAAACATAATTAACAAGAATAAAATGTGCTTTCCTCGTAAAAAGTTTATATGTATAAACCGAAAATAGCTAACATATTTTCATCATGCACTCACACTTGTGTCTTGCGGAGAAATAATATTCATTAATTATATAAGCTTTTACAAACTATCATGAAACAGAACATATGAAAGAAAAGTAGCATTTAACAAGGAAAAAGAGTGTGAATAACAAGATTTGATTAATACAAAACTGCATAAGCCCTTTTTTGATCACTGATTTTTCTTGATCATTTTCTTCAGTCTTGCCATCCTTATCACTATTGCCACATACAATGTATCAGCAAAGTCATCCACACGTCGGAAACAAGCATGCCTCCAGCTTCTCTTAAATGACAAAATTCCAATTACTCCCCAAAATCCTGTTATGAACCCTAGCACTACCACAAAGTAAAACAACACCTTTTCCTTTATTTCATCGCTGCCTTTGTCTTCATAGGGGAGGCTGATAGGAGGTGTGTTTATCCCATGATCACCAGGACATGCATTACTTAGAGGATCTCCGCAGAGATATGGGTTGCCACCATAAGAAGAAGGACCAAAGGTAAAGAATTGAGCCGCTCTTGGAATAGGACCTGAGAAATTATTGTTTGATAAGTTCAAGAAACTTAGTGAAGTCAAGGAGGGCATGTCGGTGGGAATTGAACCATTAAGCTTGTTACTTGACAAGTCTAAGGACTCCAATGATTTCATTCCCCCTATCTGGCTTGGGATGTTTCCTGAAAATTTATTCTGGGATAAATTCAAGCCATTCAATCCTAAAAGACGAGTTAAGCTTTCAGGGATGAATCCTGACAGACTGTTATTTGACAGGTCAATGTTTCTCAAATACTTCAAAGTTTTTGTGTAATCTTGTTCCAATCCTTTCAAAACTTGTTTGATCCCTTGATCTTTGAATTCTTCATCATCAGGAAGCGTAAGAAACCCATCTGAGTCATCTATTGATTGTTTAGCCATTCCACTAAGATCGGAAACGCAAGTCGGGATTGAGCCAGACAAATTATTACTGGCAAGATCTAAGATTCGCAAAGGAGCTGGCAAAGGGAAGATGGAATATCTCCACTTAACAAATTTTGTGATAGCTTTAGAACCTTAAGTTCCTCTAGCGACTCGCCTATCCATGCAGATATTATCCCAGTAAATTGATTCCCATCAAGATCCAAAATTTGTGGCGTTTTAATGTTTTTCAAGGCTAGAGTAAGCTCCTCATGAAGACTATTATTGCTTAAATTCAACCATAACAGTCTAGACAAATTCCCAAATGAGCTTGGAATATTGCCTGACAGCTTATTAGATGAAAGATTTATGACCGCAAGTTCTTCTTGGCTCCAACAATTGGGAATTTGGCCAGATAATCTATTATTCGAGAGATCCAGAGTACGCAGCCAATCTATCTTACACAGAGAGCTCGGTATTGAACCTCGTAAAAGGTTACTTTTAAGATTTAAATAATTCAATCCTGAAAGTTGATCACCGATATTTTTTGGAATTGTTCCCCATATGCTATTATTAGATAAATCCAAATGCACAAGACGCTTTTGTTTTCGAAGCCACTGTGGAAACTCTGTGCCTATATTGCAGGATGCCATGCCTACGTCAGTTAAGAACTGAAATGGAGGTGTCTTATTAGAATCAATCTTCACAGAAAGTTTGTTAAATCCTATTTGCAAAGATTCTATATTTGAGAGGTTTTGAAGGAGAATCTCGGAAAATGTACCTTCCAAAGAGTTTTTGGACATGCTCAAGGTGCTTAGGTTTACCAATTGTCCAAGACTGTCAGGAATGGTTCCGTTCAGTTGATTGTTAGAAACATCTAAGTTCACTAAACCCAACAATCTTCCAAGACTAGCAGGAATCTGACCATGGAAAAAGTTATTGCTTAAATCAAGTGTTTTCAAGTTGTTGAGTTCTCCTAACCAACTTGGCAAACTATCACTAATTCTGCTTTGACTTAACAATAATTCTTCTAAATCATATCTCATGCATCCAGATAAATTTCCTCTTCCAAAGCTTACTGATGAACCTCCTGAACCACTAATATTTTGTTGTGACAAATCAAATGATTGGAGAGAGCATGTGTTTCTCAAGACAGATATTATAGAACCTTCAATCCTATTGAAAGAATTGAAAGAAAGATTAAGATGGACAAGGGAGTGAAGATTACCCAGCCAGTGTGGAACTGAAGAAAGAGAGTTATAGGAAAGGTCAAGGTCTCTAATGGCAGTAATATTATGGAAAGCTTCAGGAACGGGGCCATCAAGAGCATTTTGACTAAGGTCTAGACGTTCAACTTTGGGTAGAAATGTAGAATTAACAGGGACATGAGGAGTGTGGATTTTGGTAATTCCACAATTACTAAATTCTACTTGTAGAAGAGAAGGATGGGTGTAAAGTACCTGGAACAGATTGTTTGCCTCTAGAAGGGACACACCACTTAATGCTATGTGTTTGAGTGACGATAATTTTGAAAGCCAACCCAAGTCATCATCATATAAAGCCGGGTTTCCTGAAAGATCAAGAACACGAAGGTTTGAAAGATTACCAAGCTGATGAGGAATCTTTCCAGCAAAGCCAGAGGAAGAGAGGCTAAGATATCTCAACTGCATCATAGAACCAAGGAACTCCGGTATAGAACTTGTATGAGCTTGTCTTGAACTATACTGATATCCACTCAAGTTCAAATAATTCAAGTGTTCCAATTCCAATAGAGAAGGACTGATACTGACAACTCTAATGTTGGTAACGACGCATTCTGGGTCTGTTGCGCATTTCATCGAGCAAGAACGTGGAGTACAGGATAGACTGGCATCAAGCTTGATAACATGTCCAGTGACAGCATCACAACTCACACCTTTCCACTTGCAGGAATCATTTCCTTCCCATGAACTAAGTGGTCCTACAGTCGTTGTCGTGAAACCTTCTCTGAATTTTAGAAGAGCTAGTCGCTCACGTTCATTGCAAGTAGAGGTTGAGTTTTTGCAAAAGCAGAGTTGTGATGTTTGAATCAACAACAAAAGCACAAGCAACGCAACATTTGAGAACGCTCTCATGTTCGCAAAAAGTTTTATCTGCAATGGAAAACAAGGTGAGAAAGAAGGTAGTGGCTTAGAGAACAGACCTGAAGTTGAAGACTATATATAGATAGATTTTGGTCGCTATCATATGAAGTAACCAAGAATTTCAGTTCACTTGTGAAGTTGAGGACAGTTGGACAAAGGTGATGATAACTACATAGTTAAATGAAATTTTCCGAGAAGTTGCGGAAAGCAACGAGTTTGAGAAGTAATTGCCATTTTTTAAGAAGTCCCAATAACGTTTTCAGAAACCCCTTAATTGCTCGTCAAAAAACCTAGTACTACTTTAAATATACAACATAAAATTATTTTAATTTAGAAGATTATTAAATAAAACCTTTAACTTTTATATAAAAGTAATAAGTGAATTTAAAATTATAATTTTGCCAAATAAAAACGACGTGCTTCATTTGGCGATGATCAAAATAGGAATCTTATGGATTTATTTGATAGGTCTAGAATTGAATATTAAAGAAATGAATTGCCAGTTCGATTATGTTTTTTATTTATTTTTTTAAAAAAATTTTGTAAAAAAATTTTAAAACAAAACTGTTTATTTATTTTCAATTTTATTAAAACAATTTTTTAAAAAAAACTTAATTGATTATGTTTTTCTTTATTTTTTTAAAAAAAATTTACAACAAAATGGTTATTAATCATTTCTTTTATTTGCAAATTTTGGGCAATTTAATTTAACTTTTAGTAGTGTCAATAAATTAAATCAAACTACATATATATGTATATATAATTTAATTTTTAAATTATGTTGATTTTATTAATATTTGGAGTACTAGATGTAAAAGGATAACCTAAATGTTATCTTATTATGAATGTTGAATTTTTTTATTATATTATCTTGTTATATTGTTATTTGTTAATAAATTAGTAACAAAAAAATAATTATCATTTTATCTTGTTAGTATGAATATTATTTTTTTTTTTTGTTAATTGATATTTATATATTAAAAAAATTGGTTAATGATATTCAAATGCTTAAATAAAATTAAACTAAGATAAATTTAAATTAACCAAACTAAATTATTCAAAATTGATTATATAGGGTTTAGTTTGGTTTGATTTTATACCATAATAAAAATTGTGCTAACTGCATGGTAAAAGACTTTTATATACCCAACAAAGTTTTAGTACTACGAGATTAATGAATTTTTAATGCTCCCTCCATCGTAATAATCCATTACGCAGGTCAATCATTACAGTAGATATGATCCAATGTACTTTTAAAAAAAATAAATAAAGGAATCAAAAAGTAAACATTACCCAATGCATGCCATGCGAAAGTAAGTCTTGGTCCACGTGATTTTCTACGTGGAAATTTCTACGTGTAAAAGCTGAGACATGACCCCTCACTGGGTACTTGTTGCCAGCAACGAGTCCTACAAGGCACTCGGCTTTGGAAAAGTCAAAGGCTCTGTAATGGGTCACGTCTATAGGAGCCCAGAAGTCGAGATGGTGATAGATTGATGGGTCAATCTTGATTGGTAGGCCGCCCGCGTGAGAGACTCATTGTGATAGCAACGAGGCATGGAGGACCCTCGGCTTTCCTAATGTCCAGGGTCATTTTGGCCTATTTTATTATATTATTAATATTTTGATTTTTTTTTAAGTTTATTACATTATTAATATTTTAAAACATTTATTTTTAAAATTTTAAATGTTTTAAAAAATTTTCAATATACCATAATATATTTTTTTAACAAAATATTATAAAATTATACATACTTAATGATTGAAGGAGTGGAAGTTTCGTAAAAAAATTGAAATAGTTGAAAGAAAGTTGGTGGAAAGAAATTTAGAAGTTCAAAATAGTTGATGGTGAGTTTAATATAGGTATTATGAAATTTATTTGTGGCAAAAATGAGGGCAAACAATACACCGTATACAGTAACTTGTCTTAATTTGAGACATGTAATTTTATATTAATGAATTGTGATCCTATATGTTATTTATAGATAAAAAAATTTACTATTTCAACGAAATTGTGTGGATTGAATTAAAAACTTTAATTTTGCCTAATAAAAGTGCAAAATGTGCTTCGTGTCACATTGTAAAGTGGTCAAACTGGATTGTCAGTTCACATTTAGCTTTCAGACAATTATGTATTCAGTTTTTTGGTAGCAAAACAAGTCATATAATATTTCATCGACAAGAATTTAATCCGCAACAGATCATCAATATAATAGTCAGACATATTACACAGTACAAACAGGCATTCAACAACGAGAAAAGCAAGTGAACGTGTAGGATTCTAATAATCTTAAGAGCACGTCTGAGAAGGCTTTTTTTGGCTCAAAAAGAGTTTTTTAAAATTATTTATTTAAAAAATGTTTAGTAAATTATCAAAAATGATTTTTAGTGATAATAAAAAAATTAGCTTTAACGTATAATTAGAAATTAAATTTTCTATTTCTATCCAAAAATAAAAGTTAAAAATTAAATATTTTAAGATAAAAATTTCTTTTATTTATCATAATATTTTTATTTTTTTTTCTAAAATTCTTTACAAATTAGGATATAGACTTCATTAGCGTGTGGAATTGGATTCTTTGAAGTCATCTAATGGAGACGAAAGGGCTAAGTCCAATAACATCAAAATTGATTATTTAATTACATTAGATGTTATAAATTTTATGAAAAAACTGATTAAATCAATTTAATTTTTAGATAATAATAAATATCATTTAAATCAAACTCAATTAATTAATTAATTAATTATTATATATTAAATAAAGTTAAAATATATTAAGTCTTAGCATAAATATTTTATTTTATAGTTTAATTTATTTTAAGTTGTGTTCAATTAATTCAAAACCCTTTGAAGACACAGGATAACCCAAACGTATAGAAGGAATGGAATTCCTAACCTATTAAATCCTAATGTATTAAATGATAAATACTAGGTTAATTTAAAGACAAGAATAAAATTTACCATAAGAGATTATCTTGATAAAGATCGATTCTTATTGCAATGGAGACAATCAACCCAAGAAAATGTAATAAATAGGGATAATCATGATAAGGTATTATACTTAGACCAAGATTTGAGCAGATAATAAAATTAATTTTTATTATCGAACTCGTAAAATTTTTGAATACTTAAACTTAAGTCCATTATATAAAAAAATTTAAAATTATTTTTTTAAAATTATAACTTATCTATATTTAAATTCATAAAAAAAATATATAAGTTACATCAATTATATTATATAAACTTTAAATATATAATTAATATAAAATGTTAATAAATTTACTCTTACCAAATTATTAAATATAATAATTTATAAATTTATATTAAAGTTAAACTATCTTATTGATTAAATTAAAATAAATAATATAATTTATATATTTTTAATAAAATAATATATATATATATAATATAAAAATAATAATTAAATAATTTATACATAGAAAGTCTAAGGATAGTGGGTTGGGGTAAAGTACCACCATCCTCATATCAAACCCATACTTGATCCTTTAATAATTAGACCCAAACTCAACAAAAATACTTATAAGGTATAGATATTTTGAACATCTCTAGCAAGAGATGCTCTCTCTATCAAGAAAAATCTTATACCTTTTACAAGCATAAAAAAAGAGTATCTATATTTTCAAAATAAAGAACCAAATCCTAAAAAAAAAAACAAATGAGTCTTTCCTACAACTTTTAAACTAAAGCTCAAACAAAATATTAAATTTGTTATGTCAAAAACAACATATTGATTACATAAACCCAATTTTTTAAAATAAAATAATTAACTAATTATTTTTAAACTTAAAATAATTAACTAAACTATTCTTGTGAAAAATCTGTTCCCATTTGATTATATAAAGTATCATTGATCTTTTATGAAATCTTGATTTTCCACATGCTCTAATAACCTTCTCACTTCTTAATTCTCATTCTTGTAATCAATGGATACTTGGAAGGAGATTTTGAGATTTTTGTATGTTTGGATGTGTTTTTTTTAAAATATTTTTTATTATAAAATAATTTATATTAATTTTTAATTTAAATAAATTATATTTAAAATTTAGAATAAATTACACTTATATTAAATTTTGGTTAAAAATTATACTTATCTTATTTTTAATTTATTTTTTGCCAATAAAAATATTTTTTATGCAAAATAAGACTATAATCCTACTTTTAATATAGCAATAAATATTTTTTCATTTTATATTAGGATTTGATAAAAAATTCTTAATATAATAAAAAGAAGAAGGTTAAAATAATTTTATCATTTTATAGTGAATATATACTAAAATATTAACATTATTGACAGAAAATAAAATAGACGAGATGTGACATTGTATCAAACATTAAGGATATTGAATCTAATTTTTAAAACTAAAAAAGTAATATAAGTAATTTCAATAAAGCTCAATGAAGATTGGTATAATTTATTCAAAAATTTATCATTTTAGTTTAAAATAATTATACATGTAATTTCACAAATGTATTAACAATAAATAGAAAACATATTTTTGTCATGCATTCTGAAAAACTCAAACATGGTTTTTTTTAGAAAAAATGAGGTTAAATTATTTTTGTAGTCTCAGATGTAATTTCACTTAATTTTTAATAAAATTTTAATAGTTTAAAATTTTATAATTGAATCCTTATAATTTAAAAAAATTTTAAATTAGTCTCTATTTGTTAACTTTTTGTTAAAATTATATTAAGTTTTGGTAATATATTTTTAACATATAGTATTTTAGTATTCTAAATATGTATAATTTATTTCAACAAAAAGAAAAAAGATAAATATATAATAATTTAAAATTAAATTAATATATATAAAATATAATATAATTTATATTAGATAATTTATATGAGTAGATTGACTTGAATTAAGTAAATTTATATTATGAAAATGATATATAATTATCATATCATTAAAATTAAAAAACATTTTGATAAAATTTTAAGTTTAAGAACTAATTTAAAAAAATTTTAAATTTTAGAGACTAAATTAAAAATTATAAAAATTATAAAAATTTAATTAAAAATTAAATGAAACTACAAAGATGATATAAATAATTTAATCAAAAAATCATATTTATTAACTATTTACCTTACAAACTACATGAAACAGAACATTTAACAAACCAATAGTTTGAGAATTACAGGATTTGAGTTATGCAAAACAGCATAAGCAACCCTTGATCACTGATTTTTCTTTATTATTTTCTTCGTCTTTCCATCCTTATAACTATTGCAACCAGTTTCTCTTAAATATAAAAATTGCAATTACTCCCCATAATTTCTTCAATCTTTTTTATTTTTTTTTTCATCATTGGGTTACCTTTAAGAATTAAGTCTACCAAGATTGGATAATATTGATCACCAATGTTTTTGGGAATTGATCCATTCATTTTGTTGTTGGGGAGATCCAATAGTGTCAACAAATTCATTTCTAGAACCCAAGTTGGAATTATTCCCTTTATGTTGTTATTAGATAAACCCAAACTTTCAAGTTGCTTTTCTTTTTGAAGCCCTGTGGAAGTTCTGTGATTCATGAATTAAATTAAGACAAATAAAATTTTTTAAAAATAAAAACAATAATTTATCCATTAAAAAATTATTTTGACGCAATTAAAACTCAAAAAAAATATTACTCGAACTCAGATATTTTAATCATCAAATTATTTATATAGTATATATATATATATATATATATATATATATATATATACAATTGATGTTGAATATGTTGAAAGTAGTGATACGTCAAAAATAACAACCCGAGAACTAAGCTAGCCATCGATACACGTTAATTTATTTTTATCATTATAATTAATATGCTTCTTATTTTTCTCGGCACCTTTTTGTTGAATGTAGATAATTTATATGTCAGAGAATTTAAAAACTATATATATTATTTCTTCTCCTAGTGGTGTGGTGAACTTGATACTTTTTTCTTGCTTTGTCAACGATTAACTATAACTAAGACCTCAATACATGTTACATTTTTTTTAAATGTTCACTTTATAAATTTTAAAAAAATATGCGTATAATTAAAAATGAAAATTATAAAAAATTTAATTATATTAAACTATAAATTATGTCATTTTTAATTTTATTCACTCAATTGTTAATATATGATAATTTTATATAAAATTTAACAGAATTGAGTTTGTGAAAGTATTTTTCTTTCATTATTATATGCATGTACATGTTTTTTTTTCTTTTTTAATAAAATTTTCAATGTAAACAACTTATAGATTAGATCATTTTAGAAATATATTTGTTTTGATTCTTCTTTTATCATCGCGCGATTATTTAATTTTAATTTTAATTTATTATTTTAGTTTATTTATGTTTTAAAATTGGTTTAACAATATTCTCTCATGCGGTCATATCTATGCCAAAAATTAATGGTAAGAAAAAGAAGTGAAAAAGAGTACTTATGATTAAAAAAAATAGAAAAAAAAGGAATATCAGGAGTTCTAGAAAAATTTTACCCTGTGGACGTATCAATTTTGTGGGCACAAATTAGCGTTTTAGTTTGTAATTAACTAAATTTTATTTTAATGAAAATTTTTATTGTGTTTATTATATTAATTAGATTTTTATTTCTTATTCATCTAATTCAATTATGAGATTTTTACTACTTTTATTAACTATTTGTACAATTTTTTAGACAATCTTCGTTTATCGAAACGTTATTACTCTTTAATGAATAGTTTGCCCTTAAATACCGATGTGTTTTGGAGCCTCGCCCGCCAAATTTCTGATATCTAAACGTTCCAGTGCCAAACAAAGAAAAGAGAACATTTTCTAAACACGGAACAGAGCCAAGCCACTTGAGAAACTTCAACAAGACTGTTAAGGTAAATTAAAGAACCATTTGGATATTCTTTTTCTTTTTAATTTTAATTTATGCATAATTGAAAAAATTAAATTATAACAATGAAAAAATTCCAATATAGTGCAGTAATCGACTCAAAGTGTAGTGCCGAACGGTAAAAAAAAAAAAAATCTTTAAATACAGAACAGAGCCAACCCAGTCAGACAGACTTCAAAGGTAAATTAAGGCAATCCCCAAAGCAACCATTGAGATACCTACAACTCTTTTTTTTTATTATTGTTTTATGTGTGAATAAAAAATTAAAGTATAATAAATGAAAAAAAAAATCTAATACTAGTGCGTGCTCTGTTTTACAGTGATACCAGTATGCATGCTGAAATTCAAATTTCTGACCGTTGGAGATCTAAACGTTAGACTCCAACGTTACGTTACACTCCTATATAAGCTAATAGAGATCCTTTGATCATTCTTCAAAGCGAAAAAATGTTCATCAGAAAATTGAGACTGAAAGTGGCGATGGCAGAGGGAATCGACGATCCCACCATTTTAAGCAGTTGAAATTACAAGCTAGTAAGCAAATACTTTTGGGATTCCCTTTGACTCTCTTTGAATACCACTTAGCAAAAGAATTCTCTAACTACTTCGCCACTAGCAAAGAAAAGATTCACCCCTAAAAGAGTTCTTGGAAAGTTTCACCAAAGAGGAAAAAAGGATTCAAGGACTTCTTAAACACGAGGTAGCAATGAACCTTTACGTGTAGATCCCCTGCTGGGCACCCTGCTGTGCGACAAAATGATGTCGTTTTGTCGCGTTATATATATTTTTTGCCAACAATAAAACGACGTTATTTCGCCGTGTTACTAATTTAGTTTTTTGCGAGCAAAAATGACACTCTTTCATCGTATTTTTTTCATTTCCTCTCCAACTTGAGTTATACTCTGTCGTCGACATTACCTCACTTTGCGCTTCACAAGGATGCTTCTTGTTGCCGTCATTTTTGTAACATCAATGCCCACCAGTTTTAGCATTCTCAGGCATTTCAGAGTTGTGGTTGATGGCTTCCCTTCGTTTCTCCCCAAAGAAGTGGAGAAAATCAACGACCTATTTGCTCGAACGCTCGCCATGAAGCTGCTAATGAAGACGCAGTTGAGACGCTGCAATGCCACACGGTTCAAGATGCTAATGAAGACGACCACTTTCCGGCAGACCAAGATGGTAGAGAAGGCGACGGCGCTACGGACGAGACGGTGCCGTGAAGTGGACGCTACAAGCAATGGCATGCGCTCACGTAGACAATGAAGCTTGCTGATGAAGAAGGAGCAGAGCGCGCGGGAATTTTACAGGTTGCATTTTTTTTCTGCTAAACAATGAAATGACGTCATTTTTCCTGCACGAAACGATGTCATTTTCACCCACGAAAAATGAATTAGTAACGCGACAAAATAGCGTCGTTTCATTGTTGGCAAAAAAAAATATAACGCGACGAAATGGCATTGTTTTGTCGCACAGCAGGGTGCCTAACAGGGGATCCGCACGCTAAACCTTCACAACAATTTGTTCTCTTTTTCAATTACTAAGAAACCCGTAACCTTGATGTCAGAAATACCAACCAGGATGACCAAATATATCACTTTCAAGGAGGTAGAGATGTCCCAAAAGAGGAGCCTTCCAAAATAAAGAGGATTTAGAAGAGAAGAGAGGAGAAGATGGGATCTTGTGAACTTGCACTCCGAAAGGTTCCACAACAAACCACAAATGCAAAGGGAATGGCCACTAGGGTAAACAGAACCAAGTACTAAAGATTCCACATAAACTTTGGCCACGATATAGAAGATTTCACCACCCTGAATGACCAATAGAAGCATTATACAAGAGGAAAACTAAGGAAATTTCTCCAAAAATAACGACCGAGGAGGCTACCCTAAGGGAAAAAATAAAAGGAAAAACCATGCATATCCTCTCATAAGGGACCAGCGTCACCCCAAGAGTGCTTGCCAAGAACGCGAAGAGCAAGAAAACATGGTAGGCATAATAAACGTAATCTAGGGAGGAGTTGTCAAAGGAACAGAAATTGAACTGTAGACAAAGAAAAAGCAAGTCAGATCTATCATAGAGCTAGAAAACCACAACAAAAGAACCTATAAAGGAGGATCAAAAAAGCACCCCTCACAACCTTTACGAATGATGACTTTCTCGGGGAAGATTTGAACCATGACAACCTTATGATCATCTCGACTATTGTCAGAAACTAAATAGTCAAAAGAATCGTATTAGATCAAGAAAGCTAGGTCGAGGATATAAAGCCATTTTAAGGGACAATAATAGGGTTCTAAGGAACCAATATGCAAGCAGAAGGAATCATTCGCCTCTGAGTTACCATCGGGACATCCCTGATGACTCAGACCTTTGTGGTGGTCACAGATCTGTAGGCCTTCAATGCCATTCTAAGGCAACCATCCTTCACCAAGGCTAGAGCGGTACTACCAAATGTGAATCTCTTGATGAAGTTCCCTACGTAAGAGGGAGTGGATGAGGTGCATATAGACCGAAAAGAAGCAAGAAGGTGTTATCCAAAACCCTGAAAGACCCAACAAAGACGATAGAGAAGAAAGAGACCCTAGATGGAGGAAAAAAAAAGGAAGGTAGCAGAACCGGTGGGGGTAATGACATCTCGGGGAAAATGCCCTAAACCCACCAATGATCTGTAACAGATCCCACTCTAAAAGCAAGAACGGGAAAAGATAGTGAGGGTAAGTATCACCCTTGAAGGACCAGAAAAAAAAAAGGCTGGTAAATCTACTACGAGAAAAGTCATAAATCTTCGCAGGACCGCCAAAGGACATGCTAGGAATAAATAAAGGAATGACATGCCATAGCCTTCCAACAAATGGCAGAGTGTTAGTAATGTAGAAGAAAAGGACATTCGAAGGATAGAGGAAGTAGACTGACTCTTTATCGCAGGATTTATAAGAGAAGTATAGTACCTATTATCCAACGTCATCCTTGTGAAGAAAATATATGGAAGGTGGAGAATGTGCGTCGACTTTATAGACCTGAACAAGGGATGCTCAAAAGCTACTATCCAACATATATAAGCTAGATGATGGCACATCCAACCATAAGCTACTAAGCTTCCTTGATGCCTTCTCGGGGTACAACCAAATCAAGAAGAGTAGGGAGGATGAGGAAAAAAATGCCTTCATCATATAAGTCTATGTAAGTGACATGATTTTCAAGATCTTGGAAGATGACTAGCATATTGAAGACTTGCAAGAGATATTCGGGATACTTAACCCATCAAAATGCATATTCAGAGTCAAAGTTGAAAAGTTCCTAGGCTTCATGATAACACAATGCGGGATTCAAGCAAATCTAAAAAAAGTGCAAAGCAATCTTGCAAAAGGAGTCCCCAAGGAACCTAAAGGAGGTCCAAAAGCTCAAAGAGAGGATAATAGCCCTCAACTGGTTCCTCTCTAGATCAGTAGACAAATAAAACCTTCTTTGACATACTACAGAAGGTCAAATACTTCTAGTGGATGGAGCAATGTCAACAACCCTTTGACACTAAAGGAGTATCTTGGGTTGCCTTTCATCCTATCAAAACCCCGATTAAGCGAACCATTAATCATATATCATGTGGCCACAAAACAATCTGTGAGCTCAGCCCTGATTAAAAAGGAAGAGCAAGAACAATATCTCATTTACTTTGTTAATCGAGAACTCCATGGGGCAGAGCTCAGATATAAAAAAAAAACTCACTTATGCTAGTCATCTGTTTGAGAAAATTACAGACATATTTACAACAGGAGGTAACAATTCAAACAGACTAACCCCTCAAGCTCGTCCTCCACAATCCAGATGTGGCTGACTACCTCGTCACTTAGGTGATGGAATTGTCATAGTACCATATGGCTTGGAGCTAAGAAAGGCTATCAAGTTCCAAATCTTGGTAGATTTCATAGGAGAAATAACAAGAGTGTCATTCGGTCCTTAGTGATTGTGCACTTGTGCTTCTGACCTCTAGAGGGAAGCATGGTCACTGTTAGACATAGTGAATTTGAAAATAAGAAAGCGATGTCGTTTTACTTGTTTACAATTTGTGCTAGAAATTTTTAAAGCCTAACATGGGCCGGTATAGTCAGTTAACCGGACATGGCGATTCGGAGAGAGGTGTTAGAGTCATCGAAACCACATGCAAGCGTCAATAAGTCAAGTGGGATCCACTTTCATACCTTTCAAATTTCTTGACTTTTGCAAACCCCTAGGATTTTGCCACGTGTTTTCATGTAGTTTAATTAGTTGGGACCACATGACATTCTTGGCTAACGTCTAACGTTGTTTTAGCATTTCTAATTCTTCTTTACAATTTCTCTATTAATTATTTGCTATATTTTTGTCCTTCTAAATTGAAAGTTCAACTATTTAGAGGAAAATAATATGCTATTATTTGGTAACTAAGAGAGTCAATCACGACTCTTCCACTGGATTTAATATTTTAAATCCATGAGCCGAAACATATATTATCTCAATTAAATTATTCTAAGTTAAAAAATTTTCTTTCAATATTTAAAAAAATATTTGCTATATTTTTGTCCTTCTAAATTGAAAGTTCAACTATTTAGAGGAAAATAATATGCTATTATTTGGTAACTAAGAGAGTCAATCACGACTCTTCCACTCGATTTAATATTTTAAATCCATGAGCCGAAACATATATTATCTCAATTAAATTATTCAAAGTTAAAAAATTTTCTTTCAATATTTAAAAAAATATTTTTTTATGTTAACTCAAAAGGTGATATGTCCAAAACATGAGTTTATTCTTTTTTTATTATGTGAATTTAGATTGCTTTAACTGTAATGTAAAATCATGAGTATTATCGTTCTTGAGATAATTTTACAACTAAAATTATATCAATAAGGTTGGTGAATGCCAATGGTGATGACTTGGTGCATTGTTACAGATAATCTTTGGAGGTTCCGTTTTAAAACATGGACTAAGTTTGACGTCGTACAACGTCAACACAAACCCTTTTAAAACACCAAGGATAATCGACATCCCACTAAACTGCACTGCATAAAACCTCACGGGAAAAGGCCCCGGAAACTATCCAACCTCAGAATCAGAACACGACCATTCATCACCCGCAACGTGTCTGGAATACTTCCGTTGGATCCACGAGGATCTACAGCCATGGGTCCAAACAGGCATAACGAAGGAGATGGTGGAAAGAACGAGAAAGATTGCAAATTTTAAACTAGGCATACTAGATGGGAAGGCGTATTTGGAGACATACGTGAAGGCGTTTGAGATGAGAGTTTTTTTACGGTGTGGGGGATCCTACAGTTGTTACGGAGGTACCCAGGAAGATTGCCCAATTTGGAGCTCATGTTTGATTGCGTCGATCGGCCAGTGATTCCTTCTGTGGAGTATAATGGGCCCAATGCCACTTCGCCTCCCCCTCTGTTTCTCTATTGTGGTAATGATGCCACGTTGGATATTGTTTTTCCTGATTGGTCCTTCTAGGCATGGTATGGTATGTAATTACTAATTAATCCTTTTACTTATTTTTTTTCAAAATTTTTAATAGAATAAATTTCATAAAAGTATTGAATTATAGGCCAGAGGTTAACATAAAGCCATGGGAGATATTAAAGGTGGAGATGAAAGAAGGGAACAAAAGGACAACATGGATGAACAGAGAGGCTTATGCTTACTGGAAAGGTAATCAGAGGTTGCTGAAACCAGACAAGACCTCCTTAAGTGCAATGTCTCTGACACACAATATTGGAATGCTCGTTTATATGCCCAGGACTCAATACTTTGTTGTAAAATCAACCATCACATTACCTTGCATTTCTACATATAGATAGGGAGACTTATACATCGTTAGTAGAACAGTACAAAACCATACTTGTTGGTTGAGGTAAAAATTATTTCATTTTCCTAAAGATACATGTTTGAATCTTGAGAATCACACTTGTTGAGAGAATTTTATCTTAAGATCTTTAACCTGACAAATTAGTTTTTAGTTTAATATAACATAAGAGTACTTGAATTTTTATCTAAAAAAAAAGAGAGCAAATAATCTAATTAAATGTAGGAAATAATCTTATAAATCTATAGTATTAGTTATTTCAAGCACAAATTAAAGGAAATTGTTAAAATTGGCTACATATGGTATATCCACCAATCTTTGTAGAAAAAACAGAAATAAAATACTATATTCACATTTTTTATTTTATTTTATTATTTTCAGGATTGGAAAAAAGAATCGAAAGAGGGGTTCAAGAAATCGGATCTGGCAAGCCAATTATTCACACTTGAATGTGAACAAGCTTGAGGCAATTATTCTCCTTTACTTGATAATTGATATATATGTAATGCAAACTCATGGTGCATGCAGACATAAGGTCTACATTGAAGGATCTGCTTGGTCTGTGAGTGAAAAATATATTCTAGCCTGTGATTCTGTCACTCTATTAGTAAAACCCCATTACTATGACTTCTTCACAAGAGGCTTGATTCCATTGCACCACTATTGGCCCATTAAAGAAGATGACAAATGCAGATCCATTAAGTTTTCTGTTGATTGGGGCAATAGCCACATGAAGAAGGTAATGCCTAACTACTAATTATGCTTAATTATTTATGATTCCCACTTAATATAGAACAAATTTTAAGAAAGAAAAATCTATAGGTGTTTAAGTGACGCAACAATATTGTTATATTTGTGATTATTAGAATTCTTCAGGCACAAGATATAGGAAAAGCAGCAAGTGTTTTTATACAAGAAGAGTTAAGGATGGATTATGTGTATGATTACATGTTTCATCTTCTAAGTTCGTATGCTAAACTTTTACAATACAAGCCCTCTATTAGTGGGGAAGCTATTGAACTATGTGCAGAATCCATGGTTTGTAAAGCAGAAGGATTAGAAAAGAAGTTTATGATGGATTCAATGGTGAAGGGCCCTACAAACACCAATCCATGCACTATGCCTCCTCCCTACGACCCTCCATCTTTACATGCACAACGTTAACTATGGAGGAAGCAAAATTCAATTCAAGAAGTTGACTCCTGAGAGAGAAGTTACTGGGAGAAACAAACTGTGCAATCTTAAAATACATATACAAATGATTGTGTTGATTCTTAAAATAGGGATTTTCTCAATTATGGAGTACTTTTTTTGTGGTATAGATTGAACACATATTATCTTAATTATAATGGATTCATGGTTAATTTATAGTCATTTTCATCAGAATTAATTTTGAGTTCCTAAATCGATCATCACCAGATTTATTAGTCATGTTGGCTTCTTCATTCCATTTCTTTGAACTTAATTGATAAAAAGAAAGTGATGTGTTATGGCTAACCACGATGCAATTAAGCAAAAAGATCAAATGAAGCATTTGTAACAAAATTTTACATATTGAGATTGGAAAAAATACGGTTTACAGCAAAACAATATTTTCTCAATATTATTTTACAAAATTAAAGGACACATTATAATTGTTCTAACAATCAAGATTTTTAAAAATTGGACCTGAGCACAAGGTTTAGGGCTTTCCAAAAATTGGATGAGTGCTTGATTTGAATTGGTGCCAAAACCTAAAGAACTAATATCAAATCGGAAATTGTACCAAAAAGTAAAGAAAAATTAAACTAAAGTACTGAATAAACTTTAAAAATTAGAAAAGAAAAACATGGGAAAAAAAACATTCACGAGAAAATCTAACTCAAACCAACTCATCTCTAAAACAAAGGGGTTCAAATTTTTTAAATATTAGAGAAATAAAAAATATATTTAATTCTTAATTCATTTAAAACACATTTTATCAGTATCATTCTTTTATTTTTTTCTTCTTATCTCTCATGAATGTAGATAAATATATCATTTTTTAAAAATATATTAGAAAAGATTTGATTTGATTTTATTTTGAATTTTCTAATGAAATTTAAATTTGACGTCAAAATTTCTACTCAAACTAGCTCTATTTTAACTTTTCAATGTTTTCAAAACTCTGATTGATTAAAAAATATTATTCTTGATTTTCATTTTTTCTAGAAAAAAATATAAATATTGGCTCTTTTAATTCAGATAATATCAACAGAAAAATTTATAATTTTTTTTACAATTTTAATAGTGAATAGCAATTTAATACTACCTGGATTTTAAAGTATTTATAACACTGTCTTTTTTTTTTTTTGTGCCTTTTGCTTTTATTTCCTCTCAACATTATTTGTCCTTTAATTGACGAAGACAAGTTCAACAAATTTAAAAGTTAAGATCACCAAATCGTTTTCCAATTTCTTTTAGAAAAATAAATTAAACTTTTTGACGTACTGACTCTCATGTTTAAAATAATCTCATGTGCATTCTGTGAAAATTAAAACTTTTTAATTAAATAGATCTGATGACCAGTTCGTCTATTTGCAGATTTGACCAACCAATTTTATGGTCTTTTATTATTGATTACTTTTTTTTCTTTTTATGGTGAACATTTTTACAAAAATACTTTATTTCATTTATTGTCATGCAAAAAATATATTACAAAATGAAACATACAGAAGAGTAGCAACATTTAACACTATTTTTCATTGACTAAAAACAAAAGCCAGGCTTGCATGAGCACAAGATTTGATAAACGGATAGGATGTTAATGATGAGTCTCATTGCTCTTCATCATCTTCTTCAGTCTTTCCACCCTTATCACTGTTGCCACATACATCATGTCAGCCAAGTTTTCCACACGTCGGAAGCAAGCATGCCTCCAATTTCTCTTCAACAACAAAACACCAATGACTCCCCAAAATCCCGTGATGAACCCTAATGCTATCACAAAGTAGAACAACACCCTTTCTTTCCTTTCATCATTGTCTTCATCCTCAACATTGATGGGAGGTTCAGGTTCGATTATCGAATTCGTGGAACATGCTTTGCTTAGAGGATCTCCACAAAGATATGGGTTTCCACCAAAAGAAGATGGGTCATAACTGGAGAATTGAGACCCTTTTGGAATGGGTCCTGACAAATTATTGTTTGATAAGTTCAAGTGACTTAGAAAAGTCAGAGAAGACATGCTGGGTGGAATTGGACCATAAAGTTGGTTACTTGACAAGTCTATGGACTCCAATGACTTCATATCTTTCAACTTTCTTGGGATCTTTCCTGAAAGATTGTTGTGTGATAAGTTCAAGCCAATTAATCCTGAGAGACAAGTTAACCCTTGAGGAATTGATCCCACCAGATTATTATGTGACAAGTCAAAGTTTACCAAATATTTCAAATTTTTAGTGTAGTCATATTCCGATCCTTTCAAGACTTGCTTAGTACCTTCCTTCTCCCATTGATCATCAGGCCTATCATAAATTGTGAAATTTTTAGTCATTGCTCTAAGATGGCAAATGCAAGGAGGGATTAGACCTGACAGTTTGTTACTAGCAAGATCTAAGATTTGTAAGGAAGAAAGTTGGCAAAGGGATGATGGAATATCACCAGTAAACAAATTTTTGGACAATCTCAAAACTTGAAGAAAATTCTGGAATTGGCCTATCCAAGAAGGAATGATCCCTGAAAATTGATTTTCTCCAAGATCCAAAATCTGTAAATTTCCAACATTTTTCAAGTCTTCATGAAGCTCCCCGTGTAGACTATTGTTGCTCAAATTCAACCACGCCACTTCAGAAGAATGCCCAAATGAACTTGGAATAGTGCCTGATAGCTTATTAGATGACAAATTTAAGATGATAATAGACATGTCTCTCCAACAATTGGGAATTTTGCCAAATAATCTATTATTGGAGAGGTCAAGAACAGACAACTGTTTCATCTTACACAAGGATTTTGGTATTAAACCTTCTAAAAGGTTATTTTTAAGAATTATGATAGGACGCTCCATATTGGAGTTACTAAAAATTTTTGGAATTGATCCACTAATCTGATTGTTGGAAAGATCTAACGAAACCATCGAATTCATTTCTTGAATCCAGTTTGGAATTGTTCCCCCTATATTGTTATTGGATAAATCCAACGTGTTGAGATCCTTTTGTTTTTTAAGCCATTGTGGAAATTGTGTGAGGTTGCAAGATGACATTCCCAAGACTTGTAAGAACTCAAATGGTGGTGTCCAATTAGAATAGATCTTCACATCAAGATTGTTGAGTCCTATTTCTAATTCTTTAAGATTTGAGAGGTTGCCAAGGTGAAGCTCAGAGAAAGTACCATGCAAAGAGTTATTGGATAGAATCAAGGTTCTTAGATTTACTAATTGTCCAAGACTTTGAGGAACGGTTCCTTTCAATTGATTATTAGAAAGATTTAATACAGTTAAATTGGACAATCTTTCCAAATTTGTTGGAATGGATCCATTTAGTTGATTATCTAAAAGGGATAATTCCTTTAAAGCAAACAATGTCTCAATATTGGCAGGAATAGTCCCAATTAAATAATTATTTGAAATATCTACTGTTCTCAACAACTTCAATTTTCCTAACCAAGTTGGCAGACTGCCACTAACTCCACTGCCACCTAACAATAATTCTTCCAAAACATATCTCGTGCATCCAGATAAATTTCCATGACCAAATCTTAATGATGGCTCCAAAGCATACACGTAATTTGACAAGTCTAATGATTTAAGAGAGCATGTGTTTCTCATGATAGACTCGATGGAGACATCACTACTACTGAAATTATTTTCAGAAAGTTCAAGATGGACAAGGGAGTGAAGATTGCCCAACCAATGAGGAAGCAAAGAAAGGAAGTTCCAAGAAAGGTCGAGGTCTCTAATGGAAGTCATGTTCTGAAAAGCATTAGGAATTGAGCCATAAAGGGCATTATGACAAAGACTCAGAACCTCAACATTAGCAAGCAATGTGGAATTAAGAGGGCCACGAGGGATGTGGATATTCGTAATACCACAACCACAAAATTCTGCTAGTGAGAGAGAAGGAAGATTGAAGAGTACCTGGAACAGATTGTATGCCTTCTCAAGGGATACAGAATTCAGTGCTAGGTGTTTCAGTGATGAAAGTTTTGAAACCCAACTCATGTCATCATCATATAGTTCCAAGCTGTTGTATGAAAGATCAAGAACACGAAGGTTTGAAAGATTACCAAGATGATGGGGAATACTTCCATTGAAGCCAGACTCAGAGAGGCTAAGATATGTCAGCTGCTTCATGGAACCAAGGAATGCTGGTATAGGACCTGAATTAAAACGAGTTCCACTCAAGTTCAAATAATTCAAGTGTTCCAACTCCAATAAAGAAGGATTCAAGTTTTCAGCTTCTAAGATTTCGCATTCTACATTGATTGATGAAGATGATGATGGCATGAGACTGAGATCAAGCTGGATAACATGTCCAGTGATAGCGTCACAGCCCACACCTTTCCAGTTGCAACAATCAGCTCCTTCCCAAGAACCAAGAGGCCATTGAGATGAGTCTTTGAAACTCGCTCTGAATTTTAAAAGAGCTAGTCGCTCACGTTCATTGCAAGCAGAGGTTGAGTTTTTGCAAAAGCAGAGTTGTGATATTTGAATGAACAATAGAAGAACATGGAACACAAGATTTGAGAACGCTCTCATGTTCGCACAAAGATTGTATTTGCTGGAAAACAAGTTGAGGAAGGTACTAATGGCTTAGAGAACTGACATAGGAGAATGAATGATAATCTTCAAAGGATCTCTTTCTATATATAGATAGATTTTGGCAGCTGTCATTGTATTTAATAAATTAATTTAACATATTCATGAGAGAAAAAAAATTCAAAGTAAAATAAAAAATGGGCAAAAAATGATAAAGAACGGTAAGAGTGCAAAATATTTTATTTTTATATAAAAATATAGTTAAATAAAAATCTAAAATTTTTATTATAAATGTAATTGATGAAGGATGATGGAACTTTTATTATAAATGTGTAGAGATCTCTATGTATCAATAATCTAAACAAAAAAAAAGAGAAAGGATATTGTGGCTTACATTCATTAACAAGTAAGCATCTTTTTCCCTTGAAACAATTACTATAGCGTGGACTAGAGTTGACTCATCAAGTCTTTGAGAAGCGAGCGGATCCTCTGCTCGACAGTTCTCTGCCGTAAACCTGTTTAGCAATGACATGACGTCATTTTGTTGCGTCTAATTTTTTTTTGTTTGTTTTAGCTGAATCAGAACAACGCTGTTTCAATTCAACCAATTTTGTTTTTACAGATTTCCCATCAAAACGATGCCGTTTTCTAATGAAACGATGTGTTCCCATAGGTGACAAAATGCTGCATTTCAAAAATGCTGTTTCAAAGACTCAGACAGCCAAAAAAAAAAAAAAAAGACATCAAACCCACCTTTTTGAGATGTCTTCTCACATAAAATGATCATCGTCTTCATCTCGATGCAACAATGCACGGGTGGTAATGCAGGAACGCTACTGGCTTCTCTGATGTCGTCATGACCTTCGAGAATGACTTTAATATGCTCAACTACATGTGAGCTTATTGATCGACTTTAATTAATTTACACTAAATTTTATAATTTGAAAAAATTTAATTTTTTATCCTTTAATCTTATATAAAGTTTTAATTTTATCTCATATATTTATTAATTAATATAATTTCTTTTATATATTACTATTATTATTATTATTAACATCATAATCATTTATGAACCTCAGGCATGTAGAATTATTTTTGTAACATAATTTAGCTGGCAAAAGTGTTAGAAGAGACTAAACAATCATTACCCTAGCCTTTATATAGTTTTAAATTTGTTTAATATTCTGAATTTTTAAGTTTCGAATACAAAAATAAAAAATGTAACAAAAATTTTGAAGCTTTTTATTCTTGTCTAAATTTTAACTATTCTCTAATTTGAGTAATTTTATTTGATATCCACTTATAACTAATAATATTTGGTTAAAAAAATTACATTGATTGATAGAGATAAAGAATAAAATTAAAACAAAAAATAGATAATAGATAAAAATATTTGTTTTAACCCGTATGTTCTTCATTAAAAAATGAATGAATGAATTAATAATTAATTAATTAAAATAATATGTACTCTATATTTTTAATAAAGTTTTAAATTTAAATCTTGTATATAAAAAAAATTTTATAAAAAGAATTTTACCTCTATTCTAAAATTTTTATTAACTTAAATTAAATTAATTATAACCTAATAAATTTTGAAATATTAATAATTTTGATACAAATAAACGAATGAAGCAATTCGCTTTAAAGTGAAGTCGCCGTGACCAAATAGAAACAAAGAATTGTAGAATAGACCCCACGTTTTGACCCTTTGTACACACTTGTTCACATTGTTGATAGTGATGGTATGATATGAATGCAATGCAACCGCTCCCACTCATAAAGCAAAGGCAGATATAAGATATATACAATTTACAAAGGATATTATATTGCTAAATAATTTCATCAGATAAGTGTATTAAATATTTGGAAAGAGATGGTCTCCCATAAATGCTTCATCACATAAGACGAGCTGAATTATCACTTTCTTATGAAATTTCTCAGTCCTTCACTGAATTTAATTTTTCATCAATAAAGCTATACTGTTACCTCGCTTCTCCCACATGATTTAGGTATATAAATATATGTTTTTTCCTCTTTACCCAAATTTTTTTTTTTCAATTTTAAATACCCAACAATTTTTTAATTACTTAAATTTATGACGTGGTTACAGAGTCTCAAGCTTCCCGTCTCTGAACTGTATCACTTGACTCGCTTTATTCATATATTAATTAATAATATTTCACCCACTGTTTTATTTCTGTACTAATTAACAATATTTAACTAATTTTTTCACTTTATAATAATTACAATTTTACTAAATAAATAAACGTATAAAATGAGCATTGCTTCATTATTAATAGTGGCCCAACCAAGAGAGATTGCGCCATCACTTTGAGTTTTGTCACAAATGTCTATTCACTTTTCTTGATACCGTGTAAACGTGAGGACTGGGATTCCAATACCTTAATTAAATGCTTCTTCATTGGAAAGACAAGCTTAGTTAGCACTTTCTTTCGAAATTTCTCATTAATTCATTCAATTTAATCAATTAATTAAAGCTAAACTATCACTTCACTTGCCCCACACGGTTAATTATTTAGGTACACAAAAATGCATATATTTTGTATATTTTTAACTTTAAAAATTTATTTTAACGACGAATAAATCCGATGCTAAGAAAAGTATATGGTATAGGATAATATGTGAGTTGCTATAACATTTACTTGAATTATAAATTTTAAAAACTAAACTATTACCAATTTTTGTAGGTTTCTAGTAAGCTTTCTTGTTTAAAATTTTTAATTTTTTTTAGAAACTTCTTTTTTCTTTTAACATAAAAAATTTTATCTCTATTATAAAAATTTAGTTAATTTAATTAGAATTTAATAAATTTTTAAATATTAATAATTTTTACAGAAATAAACGAATGAACCAATTCTATTAAGTCAAGTCGGCGTGACCAAATAGAAACTAAGAATTGTAGAATAGACCCCATGTTTTGACTCTTTGTAGACACTGTTCACATTGTTGATAGTGGTGGTATCATATATATAAATGCAATGCTTCCATTCCTACTCATAAAGCAAAGGTAGGTACAATTTACACAGGATATTATATTGGTAAATAATTTCATCACATATATTAGTTAAAGAGTATTAAATATTTTTAAAATTAATATTTTATTATATTATTTAATAATTTTTATAATTTTTAATCAAAATAATAATAAATATATAAATATTTTTTTTTTCAATTTTAAATACTCAACAATTTTTAATTACTCAAATTGATGAGGTGGTTACAGAGTCATGAAGAGGAAAAAAACATCAGATTGCTGATATAAAATTAAGAACATAATAGATGAACGATGACTAAGTTATCACATTTTCAAAAAATTTGTAATCAAAATTAGGATATAGACTTCATTAACGTGGGAAATTGGTCAAGTCTTCGAAGCTCTCAAAAAATATATGCTGATTATTCACTTTTCTTGATACCGTGTAAACGTGAAGACTGGGATTCCAATACCTTAATTAAATGCTTCTTAATTGGAAAGACAAGCTGAGTTAGCACTTTCTTTCAAATTTTCTCATTTATTCATTCAGTTTCATCAATTAATTAAAGCTAAATTATCACTTCACTCGCCCCACACGGTTAATGCCATTTTAACAACCATGCTTGGAATGTAATTTCTGAAAGGAAAATTGATTCTAGAACAATTAAGATGAAGTTTGGAGATTATCCTATATAAAGAGTTACAAGTTTGAAGTATTTAGAAATGATAATATAAAATAATAAAAAAATAAAAATTGTAAATTATAATATTTAAGTTGGGTGGATGAATTAAAAAAAAGTTTTAAATATTATTTGTGATAGAAAAGTGTCACTTAAATTAAGAAATTTTTTTTATTATATAACTATGAGACTTGTATTATTGTATAGTATTAAATTTTAGACAATAAAATGTCAATATGAAAATAAATTCAATATTGTAGAAATAAAAATATTACATTAGATAGGTGATTATATTAAGAATGATATGATTAGGAATGAGTCTATTAAAAGGAAAGTCAAGATAATACTTATAATAACTAAGTTAGTAAAAACATGCCTTAAATAGTTTAATCATATATAGATGTAATCATTAAAGGCTTTCGTATATAGAATTATCCAAATAAAAGATAACTTGATAATTAAAGATAAAAAATATTAAAAAATAAAAAAAATTATTGAGTTAAACTTAAGTATTAATAATAATTATAAAAATAAAAAATACATTAATGATTTATATAACCAACCTCATTTAATAAAAAAAACTTAATTTTTTATTGTTGTTGTCGTCTTTTGCATTCATTAACAAGTGGAACTTCTTTCTTCCTTGAAACAATTATTAATGCGTGGACAGGAGTTGGCTTATCAAGTCTTTGAGAATAACTTTAATATGCTCAACTACGTGTGAGCACTCTGATAAAAGTAAATTAAATTTCATAATTTGAAAAAATTAATTTTTATCTTTTAATTTTATATAAACTTTTAATTTTATGTCTTATATTTATTAATTAATATAATATATATATTATTATCATAATCATATATGAAAGTATAATTATTTTTGCTAAAACATACCTTAGCTGAAAAAAAGTTAGAAGAGACAAACAATTGTTAACCTAGCCTTTATATAGTTTTAAATTTTTTTTAGTATTCCTAACTTTTAAGTTTCGAATACTAAAATAACAAAATCTGAAAAAGATTATTAGTTGGCACACGTTGAGCAAAATGTCCAACCCAGATTTACAAATTATTTTCTCCAATTTTTAATCTACTCTTTATTTGTCTTCATTAATATTATTATTGTTCAATGGTTGATGGATTACATATTACTGCTTTTCGTTCTCTTTTGTTTGTGATCTGATTAATTAATCTTTTAGCTCTTCTTTGTTTTTTTGGTCAGACCTTTTAGCTCCTCCATTATTGATTTTGTTTTTTGAAGGAGGACGGTTCTTGAACTTTGGACTAGCTAGGCCTGGAAGCCTCTTTTTCAAAGGTATTTTTACTTCTTATTCCATCTACAGGGCCAATGTAACATTTAATTTTCATAGAAAATGCTGAGTGGATTCTCATTTGCTAGCATTCATTAGATGACATGAATCATAAATGTTTTATAAAAGATCATCAAACTATTTGTAGGCTATGTTTTATAAGAGAATGTTGCCCAATTACTGAAAAGATATATATAAAAAAAGTAATTGGGATGACAGAGTTACAGAGTTCTTGACGACAATAATATGAAGTTACACTTTGTGCTTAAACATTGTTGGGGCCTTATTGCTCCAGAACCATATATTTGATATATTTACTTATTAATAAATTTATTTGTTTGTTTGCTTGGTTGCATGTGAGTTTATATATATAGGGTTTCTGACCAATAATTTTTAAAATTATATATTGTGTAATATAAAATATAAAATAAAAGCATTAGTTGATGGACCATTTTCAATAGTAATATATTTTTATTTTTGGAAGAAAATATAAAATTATTAATGAAATTATTCAAGTCTTATATAAAATATTTAATAAATTTTTTATTAAATAATTTAATCTTTATGTCAAATAATAATTGAATAAGAGTAAAAATTATTTAATCTTCTCATCACGTGGAATATATATATATATTCGCTAGACTATCCAAAGTAAATTATTCAAAATTGATTATATATATAGTTCAGTTTTGGTTTGATATAACACTGTTTATTAATTTTTATATCAATTGCAAATAAATTTAAAAATAACTTCAAACCACTCAGCTGGAATTAATACCCCTAGTAAAAATGTGAAAAAAGCCGAATCTTTCGAACAAATCACAGATTAATGGTGACAAAGACTTTAATATGAAAAGCGTATATTTAATTTCATTTTCAATAAGGCTAAAGATTGTGTTAACTACATCGGAAAAAGACTTCCGTATGTTAATATGCAGAAGACTAGTGTCTTATGTATTAAATGACGAATTGATCGCTCCCTCATGAAGTTTCTTGGCAGATATTTGGGTACCTGACTTCAAAATGTGTTTCGCATCACATTGTAAAGTGGTCAAATTGGGCCAGTCACTTCATATTTAACTTTTTGACAATTATGTATTCAGTTTCTTGATGGTAAGGCAAAGTGAACGTGAAGAATGGGATTCTAATAACCTAATAGGAAAGTTATATATATATGTATATATATATATATATATAGATGGATTTGCTAGCTAAGACGACTCATAGAAATTATATTTTAAAAATAAAAAACCTCAACTTTTATTATAAAGGTAATATGCTAGTAGGCTAGTAGCTTTATTGAAAACTATAATTTTGTTAAATAAACGTATCAAATGAGCATTGCTTCATTAATAGTGGTCCAAGTGAGATTGATCTATCAGCTCAAGTATTTTCATTTTGCCGTGTGAACGTGAGACTGGGAGCATATCTTCACTTTATCACAAAATTTCTCAGTCTCTCATTGATTTTTCATCAATAAAAGTCTTGCTCGTTCCACATGATTTAGGTATACATAGAGTCACGAAGAGGAAAAAGCATTAGATTGCTGATGTAAAACAAAACACACACTTACTAAAATTAAAAATATGTAGATCTATCCTACTCATATTTACAACAATGTCTTCTTTTTATTATTGATTGTTTGTGTCTTCAAATTTTTCGTGACAATCAAAATAAGTTAAATTTGAATTCTAAAAAATTAAATAATATAAATTTATGAAGAATAAAATATCTTATTTGAAATGTTTAGTATTATGTTATGTATGAATATGGATGACAAAATTTTTTAAATTTGAGATCCTAGAGGGAATTATCCTATTTGAGAATTTAAATATGAAATTTTTTTTTCACAAGAATGGGGATAAAGGACAAAATTTCTCTAGAATAAGTTTAGGGAAGGGGATGACAATCATAGCCTCTATTCCACGGAATCCTCATCTCCAAAAATTTATTTAAATGTTTTTAAAATTTATACATATTTATTTAAATATCTTCTTTGTAATTTATTTTTTATTTTTTATTTTTTATTAATTAAAAATTAAAAATAAAAATAAGTAACTCTCAAAAGTAGTAGAATTCTTAAAAGTTATCTTTTATAATTCTTTTTTATTTGAAAATTTTAAAATAATTAATTTTTTATTATTTTGGTAGAATTGAGTATTTTTTGTTAGTATCTTATATATATACATATTATGAAAAAAAATTATACTATTATTTTGATACATTCTTGTTAATTTTTAAAGTCCCCATAGGGACTCGACAATCACTACAAGAAAAAGTGAAATTACATATAGAAAAATCTGTCTCTAATTACATGGATATCCGTCTCTAATATTTTCAGAGATAAATTAGCAATGGTTATTATTCCGTCAATAAGGGCTATGCTAAATATTAGAAACGGAAAAGATTTATTCGTCTCTAATTGGAGACAGAATAATTCGTCTCTAAAGATGAAAATCTGTCGCTATGTAAAAAAATAAAAAAAAATTAGAGACAAATTAAAGACAAAATAGAAAAAATGTCGTCTCTAATATGTCTCTAATTAGGGATAGAATTTTTGTCTCAAATTTGAAAACATTTGTCTCTAATTACAGAAGAATTTTTCTATCTCCAATTAAGGCTTTCCATCTCTAAGTAGAGACAAAAAATGTCTTAAAATTATTCATTCCCTCTCAAATCAGAGACAAAAAATTATGTCTCTGAAGATAAATTCTGTCTTTGATTAGAGACAAAAAATTTCATCTCTAAATGTGGATATTCCTTCTCTAATTAGAGACTGAATTTTTAATAAATGGGGATATTCCATCTCTAAATGTGGATTTTTCGTCCCTAATTAGAGACAAAAAATTTTGTCTCTAATTGTAAAAATTCCCTCTCCAATTAGAGATGGAATTTTTTGTCTCTACTGGCTTATTCCGTCTCTGAATGTGATGTAGGTATTTTCTTCATTTCACTAATTTTGTTTCAAATTACCTAATGAACCATACAACAAATATTAGATTAGTTACATAATATTATATTAAAATAATAAATTTCACATCCATACAAAGTTGGAGTTAAGTATATAAATATCTAAAAGCTATTTAAACATTATCATAATCATTATCATCTTGCTTATCATAGGCAGAACTTGACTCTCCATCTCCCTTGTTAATGGGTAGATTTTCTAACTAATGAAATAATTGGCCGAACAATCGATCGTATTCTTTAAACTTATCCTTGTAAGTAGCTATCACCTGTTTCTGCTCATCCACTATTTGTTGTAAAGCATCATTTGTTGCCTGTGATTCTTGCAATTATTGTGTTAACCGCCTATCTAGCTTCGCTTGGAAGAGAGGATGAAGTCATGAATCACGTGCAGCTGAAGCCTCCGTTGAAGAGCTTCTAGTCATAGGTGCCTCTGAACCAACACCGAAAATACGACCTTTTTTGTTTCTGCCACCTACCACCTCTAACCAGATCGATGTCTCTTCCTTCTCAGAGATCGTATTCTCAGAGGTCGTATTCCCATCTGCATCAACTAATGTTTGGGAAGATCTAATTTATTTGAGTCTCGTATATTCTTCCTACAAATTAAAACCACATTATACACAAGTGTAAAATATAAGCATCATTCTCAATGACATCATACCATAGAATAGCAACACTTTCAAAAATAACCCATGAAATTATGGCCAAAATAATACTACAGAAATAATATCTCAAAATAGCAATACTTTCAGCCTAAACCATGAAATTATGATAAAAAAAAACAACATAAGAACATAGCAATATTTTCAGCATAACTTATTAAACAATAACCAAAATAGCAACACCATAAAAATAGTCCACCACAAAACAATAATCTTAGCAATATTGTCCAAATCAAAATTAGTAAATCACATGAACACAAGTGGAAAAAACAAAATGAAATCAACAATATATGCATCTAATAGCCTAGCAAGGAAAAATACCATCTCTTACACTTACATGTGCATCAGCTGACCTCTAATCAATAAAATCTCTAGTGTCCTTTCTCTTGTGTGTGCGTATAAACAAGTCGAACACCAAAAGGTCCTTTCCCAATTCCTGCCTTTGTTAACATCAAGGAATACTAATTTGTTTGTCAAAAACTCCAAACCATAAGAACATTGAAGTAAGCTAATAGTTTTCAATGAATTTAATATTGTACCATCCTTCTCCTACGCTCTGACACAGAAATAAATCCATAATTGTGCAAAGTTCCTCCCTTAGCAGAGGCTCAATTCTTATTTACTTGCTTTCGTCACAGTTTGAAGCCTTGGGAATTCCACTTTTGTATTAGTTTATCCATCACATGCTCTGGAATCCAAATCGGCCTTTTAACCTTGCCCACCTCATCCCACACTTTACACATGATGCCTCAAAGGCGTTCTACAGCCTTGTGATTCCAATTTTTCCTAATTTGCTTGTCATACTGATTAAGCCACTTATAAGATTTCTATATAAAATAGATATCTATGTTCAGCATGTAAAATTATCTTAATGGATGTAAGAAGTTAAAATGAATAACGCAAGGTAAATTGGAAGTGATAAAACAAACTGCCCATTCCCAAACCACAGATCCCTCAATTTTGAAGGTGTATTCCTCTAATTATAATATGACTTATCATACTTCTCATGGATAACCATTGTGATCTCTTTGACAACGTACACTACAGGATAAAAGCTACATATTTCAATATATGTTTAAACCTTAACATTGCTAAAAATGGTACTTGATGAAATTAAATAACACAAACATTTGGAAATTAATACTTATGTATCTTTGTGTAAATATATCCATGTTTTACCATCCATAGGGTCCTTGCCCCAAGGTCTATGCAGGGATGAGTCACTACCAGGTAAATTTATTGGAACTTCTTCAGGCTGGACTAGTGATTCCCTCTCGAGTGGCACATGAGAAGTATGTGCAAGTTGTGGAAAGGATTGAGAAGATAAAGGTGGGGAAACATAAGGTGCTGGAGACAAGGGTGTACTAGGTAAGGTAGGCAAAATAGTTTACAGACGATCAGATCGACCCCCACCCCTTGATCGACCCCCACTGTAAGTGATGCATCCCCTACCATGGGCTGATCAACCACTAGACATCTACAGACCACACAAATCAAGCCAAAAGTAGAAAAAAAGCAACAATATAGACCACTTAATGCCATGAGAATGATTAAAAACAAACCATGTGATTGAAGTTCCCAATTTTGTATTTTAAGACATGTCAAAACACTACTAACATTATTGCTAGAACATGTTAAAGTCAATCAAAACTTCAAATAATTAGGAAATGAATAGCCTTAAACACGTGACTTAAATTGATCTTAAGAGTAACCTCAAATACAATATATAAATAATATAAAAAATAACTACTCTTCATCACTTAAGTTAATAGAAAGAGGATCACCATCCTCAGTATCATCTTCGAGAAGTGTATCCTCCTCATCTTCTTCGGTTGAGCCTGAAGTTAAATTTATTTCAGCTTCATTAGGTCCGTGGCTGAAGAAGGACTCGTCAACTTCTTCAAATGCACCTTCACAGTCACTTAAAGTTGGGAGCTTGTCATTGTCAATACTTGTAGGAGTGATTTATTCTATTTGATCACTCTAATATATATCATGGACAGCTTAAACATTGGGAGTGTTGATTGTGCTCCTCGCTTTTGTTTGAATTATAGCCACCCAATCCAATTTGTCACACCTTGTAGGATAAGGTGCATAATACACCTGCACTACTTGTTGTGCAAAAATGAACGGATCATATTTGTTGTACCTTTCGCATTGTTTTGATCTTGAAAATTCCATGCTGCTTATGGATTCTTGTTCCTCGATTCAAGGTTGGATCAAACCAGTCACAATTGAATAATACTATATGTTTAAGAGGTGACCTAACATACTCCAATCGAATGACTTCTTGAAGTATGCCATAATAATCACTTTTTGATTAATCGAAACTAGTTCCCTTAATGCACACACCACTGTTTATTATTGGTTTATGATGGCTCAATGCTTTTATGTGAAACTTGTACCCATTAAAAAAATAAATTGGCCGTGTTTAGATGATTCTCTTGGGTCCCCATGCAATGTCTTATAGAAATTGGCCATGTACATTATTGGTGGGGTTTTGAACCTATGCAATAAGAATCTATTAGATACAATAGTAAGGTGTACACTTAAAAGTTCATGCTAGTTTCATGATGACAACTTACATGGTCTTGAAACCATCTGGGAAACTCTATAGCAATCATTTAATCAACCTCAAGATCCATAATTTGAGGTGTTGATGCCATTATAACCTCAACGAATAAACTACACATGCACATGCTCTCTTAATTGATCACATACAAAAAATTTTCTTCAAGTAAGAAGCTATTTCAATAGGGTAAAACTTACTTTACATAAGGTTGCACCTCATTGTAATTTATAACAACATATTTTGTGGCAGCTAGCATTTCATTTCATTTAGGTAACGAGTCTTATACTCTCCAACTGGGCATTATAGATAGTTAAAAACTGACAGTTATTGGGGTGAATCACCACCATCATCATTCTTATGAACCTTTGTCATTCTTGTGGAGACATGTGACTCAAAATAATGTGAATAAAAATTTGCAGTCTCCTCAATGATGTATGCCTCACATATAGAGCCTTTTACACAAGATTTGTTCTTGACCTTCTTCTTCAAAGTATGGAGGAACCTATAATTTTAAGAAAAATTTTCATTATTCATTGACAGAAATTAACAAATAAGGAAGATAGGTTATTTATTATCACCTCTCAAATGGATACATCCACCGATATTGAACCAGGCCACCCACCTTTGCTTCATATGGTAAAGGAATTGGTAAGTGTTCCATTGAGTCAAAGAACCTGGAGGGAAAATCTTTTCTAGTTTACACATTGTTACCACAATGTTTTGTTCCAATAGTTCTAATTGATCTACACTTGATGTAGTCGAACAAATTTTCTTGAAACATTGGCTAAGCTCATAGCGAGGATTCTATACAACTTCTGATAAAGAATTAAAAGGAATGGGAAGTAGACATTCCATGGTAACATGACAATCGTGACTCTTCAGCCCATACAATTTAGCCTCCTTGAGGTTAACACATCGGGCTAAATTAGAGGTATAGCCATCAGGGAGCTTAAGTTTCTTGATCCACTCACAAACAGCACGTTTTTTATCCACATTAAATGTATATTATGCCTTAGGCTTCAAGAGCTTACCGTTGTGGTCCACTAGCTCCAATTCTCTACGCCGACAATATTCTTGTATGTCCATCCTAACTTTTGCATTGTCTTTTGTTTTGCCCTTTGTGTCCATCACAATAAATGTTTTTAAGTGGAGGAAACGAGAGCTACAAAGTCTTTTATAAAAAAAAAAGTTAAAAGAAATTTTCAAGAGAGTTTGAAAGGTTTTAGAGCTCATGTTTTTAAATTACTTTTACAAAATAAGTCATAGATACTTAACTATATTAAGTTCTTCAATGTGTATTTATTTGGGCCTTTGTAATTTAACTCTTAACCTGAAAAATCCTTCAATTTGTTTGTTATTATTAAAACTTTGAAGAGTCTATGCTTAATGGGGTCAACATAAGAGTGACATACACACTAATGCCATCACTTATTTAAAGGGCCTTTTTATAGCTACAGTCAATCAAGATAGAATGGCTAGAAAAGACTATATTCAGAGGGCAAATGTGCCAAAAGATCACAACAAGACATAGATGAGATCAACTCTCCGTTTACTAAGTTAAAAATTGAAAAGACAGTTTTCCAAATGGATGGTACCAAAGCACCGAGACCAGATGGATTCCTAGCCCTCTTTTATTAGAAATTCTAGCCAATAATAGCAAATGACATCATAAGAATGGTGGGATCGTTCTTAAACAGAGCATACATGCTTCAAAACTTGAATAAAACTAATATAGTACTCATCCTGAAGAAAAATGATAACAATTCTTTTAAAGATTTCTGATCAATTGGCCTTTGTAATATCACCAATAAAATAATTTCCGAAGTCCTCACAAATAAGTTGCAAAAAATCATGTCAAAGCTTATCTCACCCTTCTGGAGTGCTTTTGTAAAAGAGTGATAGATAACAAATAACATAATCATAGCAAGAGAAATCTTTCATTATATTCGTCAGATCACGCACTTAAGATTGATTTATTCAAAGACTATAATAAAATATCATGGGCATTTTTGGAGGATGTTCTAGAGGAAATGAATTTCCCTTAATAGTGGAGAAATCTAATTTTATAATGCATAACTACGAGACTACAAGATCTACTTAATGGAGAAGCTACAGAGGCCATTCACCCACAGGCAGGTCTTAGGCAAGGTGACTGACTCCCTCTTACCTTATTCATATTATGCTTCAATGTTCTGTCTTTCTATTTGATAAAAAGCATAAAGTGAGAAAACCTTGGAGGGTTTCAAAATTAGTAGACGAGCTCCTGCCATAAATCACTTATTTTATGTGGATGATGGTCATTTTTTCTTCAAGGCTAATATTGAGACCTGCTAAAATGTTAAGAAAATTCTGATTGAATTTGGACAATACTCAGGGTTACTAATTAACTAGAAAAAAGCAGAAGTTAAATTTAGTTCAAATACTCCTTCTAGGTTCGAAAAAATCATGACCAAGATTCTGAGTTGCAAAGTAGTTGACAAAATATTTAACTTACCTTAGAGGCCATATGGATCAACAAGGAAGGGATGGATCAAACTATAAAAACCATACATGCATGATAGACTAGAGACAAAATTTGTAGGCCTATCTAGAACGACGATTTAGGAATCAAAGGAATAGAGGATCTTAATAGAGCATTATTAGCAAAAGAGATTTAAAGAATTTACAGCATCCCAGATACCATATTTAACAGGGTGATGAGGGAAAAGTACTAATGTAATAAAGGGACAGATAGACTGAGATGTCCAAATGACGCCTCACCAATTTGGAAGGGAATCTTCTCGACCTGAGAGTTGGTTATACCAAAGCTTAAATAGCAAGTGGGAAGTGAGGACTCCATTAATATTAATGGTGATTTATGGCATCAACCTATACTTGCTCAGGCAAGCACAGAAAAGTTGAGAAGCATTATCAATCGTCATGGAAGGTGGGACAACGATAAACTTATTGAAATCTATGGGGCTCGGAAAACCATGACGAAGACAAGATCATTTGGTAGGGACACTGGACATGATTCTATAAAGTCAAATATGGGTAGAACATCATCAGCAGGAGCATCATTAAAGAAAATTTCAGGACCTAGAATAACAAAAAAAACAAAATTTTGACTGATTGTGTTTTCTTCTACCATTTAAAAAAGACTTTTGTGAACCATTAGATATGTTTAAAATTGATCCAAAATGACTAAACTTAACTAAACAAAACCGATTAAAAACTAAATAGAACTGAAAAGAATTAGTTTGTTTTATGTTCAAAATGAAAAAAATCGACGGTTTAGTTGTTGATATATAATTTTTTTGTTTGATTTTAACTAAATCATTTGTCTATATATGTATGTATGTGTGTATGTGTATGTGTGTGTGTATATATATATATATTTATATTAACTTCTTAATAGTAAAAATTAGAACATCTTTTATAATTATATTATGTAGTTATTTACTTACTATTTATTCTTTTCTAAGTAATTATGTGGATATATTGATACTTTGAGATAAAAGAATATTTAATATGACTTTATTAGATAATATAATTAATTAGTTATAATCTTTTTATTACTTATTATTGTTAGAATCTTAATTAAAAACTTATTATAATTATTTAGTATAATATTATAATTTTGAACATTTTAAACCTATTTTTCAACTAGTTATGTATTGAAATAATAGTAATAAGTATTAAATTAATAAAAGTAAAAAAATAAATAATAATATTTTATTAATTAAAATTAATAATTTATTTTTTATTTAATTAATAAAAATAATAAATAATAAATATTTATAAGTATTTATTTATTTAAATAAAGTTAACAGAAAAATAAAATGTAAATATAGTATTTTTGATAATTTGACAATTAAAAAATACTTTTGGCGGGTAGCTCAGTGATTTTGTCTTATTGTTCTATGCTCCGGGTGGGTCGCCTGGTAGCTTTACTCAGCAACGATGGGGCTTCAGGCTTTATTGTTAGTGACAATTAAATATACTTTTTTTTATAATTTGACAGTTAAAAATACTCTCTGTTTAGTGTTTAGTCTAATTCTTCTCTATAAAAATTATTTGAACATTCAATTTTATGTTTATTACATAGGATTTTCATATTAATTTTCTGTTTGTTTAAAGTTAAATCATGTTCTCATAATATAGAAAGTTATAAAAAGAAGTGATTTTAGAGGAAATTAGTCAGTAGATACTCTATTTTGAAACCCGCTTTTACTACTTACTTTTCTAAAGCTGTTACTTATTATAATTTAATTCTTCTTGTATCTATGAGAAAAAAATTAACAACTGAATATATTAAAAAAAAACAGAGTTATGTTTTATTTTGATTTTTTTATATTCAACATTGTTTTATAAAATTAATTTTGAGAATTTATGTAATAATATTTTTATATATTTATGTACTTATCAATAATAAAAATATTTTTTTTTATTTTGTTTGTTTTAAAGAAACAAGAATTTAAAAATATTTTCTAGTTCTTTTTTATTTTTTTGGTTCTTAAAACGTATTTTATTTCTTTTGTTTTCCGTTAAAAACATTAGTTCGAACAATTTTTTAATTCTTTTTTTTAAATAAAAATGTATTTAAAAATAATAAAAATGTATGTTTCAATATTGAATTGCAAAACGCCCCCATAGTATATAGTATCACATCAATTGTTCCACGTAAAGTGGCCTTGAGCTTTTCTAGAAATAGAAAATAAAATTTTTAATTTTTTTTCCAATTTAGATTATTCCATCAAAAGTGGGTTGCTTTATATTTATAAGATTTTTAGTTATTTATTATTATTATTATTATTTAATTTTTAATTTTAAAATTTACTGTTAGTTCTCCTACTATATATTTTGATGTGTTCTCTCTTTTACTTCGTGTCCATGTTTTTGCCCCCTCATCTTTAAACCCTCTTTAACTTATCAGTATTTTAGGAATTTACGTTCGATTTACATCAAACAACGTAACTTTAAAAATATATTAGAAAAAATTGATTTCATTTTTATTTTGAATTTTATAATGAAATTTAAATTTGACATCAAAATTTCTACTCAAAGCTAGCTCTATTTTAACTCTTCATTGTTTTCAAAACTCTGGTTAACTAAAAAAAAAGTTATTATGCTTGAAATTTTCAGTTTTTCTAGAAAAAATATAAATATTGATTATTTTAATTCAGATAATATCAACAGAAAAATTTATAATTTTTTTTAAAATTTTAATAGTGAATAGCAATTTAATACTATCTGGATTTTAAAGTGTTTATAATACTGCCATTTTTTTTTTTTGGTTGTGCCTTTTGCTTTTATTTCCTGTCAACATTATTTGTCCTTTAATTGACGAAAACAGATTCAACAAATTTAAAAGTTAAGATCAACAAATCGTTTTCTAATTTTTTTTAGAAAAATAAATTATATTTTTTAACGTACTAGCTCTCATGTTTAGAATGACCTTATGTGCATTTTGAGAAAATTAAAACCTTTTAATTAAACACATCTGATGATCGCTTCGTCTATTTACAAATTTCACCAGCCAATTTTATGGTCTTTTATTATTAATTATTTTTTTTTATGGTGAACATTTTTACAAAATACTTTATTTCATTACAAAATGAAACATACAGAAGAGTAGCAACATTTAACATTATTTCCCTTTGAACTAGAAACGAAAAACATTCTTGCCATAGCACAAGATTTGGTAAATGGATAGGTTGTCAATTATGAGCCTCATTACTCTCGAGCATCTTCTTCAGTCTTGTCACTCTTATCACTGTTGCCACATATATCATATCAGCAAAGTTTTCCACACGTCGGAAGCAAGCATGCCTCCAATTTCTCTTCAACAACAAAACTCCAATGACTCCCCAAAAACCCTAATGCTATCACAAAGTAGAACAATACCCTTTCTTTCCTTTCATCATTGTCTTCATCCTCAACATTGAGAGGAGGTGCAGGTTGGATTCTTCCTTTGTGCGAGCATGCTTTCCCTAGAGGATCTCCACAAAGATATGGGTTTCCACCAAAAGAAGATGAGTCATAACTGGAGAATTGAGAGCCTTTTGGAATAGGTCCTGACAAATTATTGTTTGATAAGTTCAAGTGACTTAGAAAAGTCAAAGAAGACATGCTGGGTGGAATTGGACCATAAAGTTGGTTACTTGACAAGTCCATGGACTCCAAGGACTTCATATCTTCCAGGATCTTTCCGGATAGATTGTTATGTGATAAGTTCAAGCCAATTAATCCTGAAAGACAAGTTAAACCTTCAGGATTTGATCCCACCAGATTATTATGTGACAAGTCAAAGTTTACCAAATATTTCAAAGTTTTAGTGTAGTCATATTCCAATCCTTTCAAGACTTGCTTAGTACCTTCCTTCTCCCATTGATCCTCATCAGAAGGGTCATATTTGGACTTTGTTGGGATTACTACATGATAGGTAAAATTTGTAGGAAATAGGGTTGCACCTTTATTACTTGATTTTTCAGTCATTCCACTAAGATGGCAAAAGCAAGGAGGGATTAGACCTGACAATTTGTACTAGCAATATCCAAGACTTGTAAACAAGAGAGTTGGCAAAGGGATGATGGAATATCACCAGTAAACAAATTCTGGGACAATCTCAAAACTTGAAGCTGTTGAAAAGTTTGGATTTGGCCTTGTTGGAACATGTCTTATTATTATTTTTGATTAATGGAAAATTATTTTCAATAAAATTTCTTGTGTCAAAAAGCCCAAATTATTTCATGCACAAGTTTTCAGAATTATACACAAGCCTAATTTTTTTTTGGTCAATATGTGCTAAAAAGATCCAATATTTTAAGGCCCAATACCTTTATACAATAAGGCCCACTCAAAGTTGAATTGTGTATTCACTATGAAAAATGAAACATTACTGTCCAAATATTTCAAACAATAAATTTGAAAAAGGGAAAAGCAATTGCAACGGCAATTCCAAATTTTTTCTTAAAGAGCTAAACATCAAGTTGCTACAGAAAGGAAGACTAAAGCAGGTGACCAAAAATAGAAGCAAAAGCCTGAGATGATACAATAGGACTGTAAGCCAATGTCTGAAGCTATGAAAGTGCAGTAGACACGAGAAAATGAAGCGGAGAAAGCAGGATACAGCATAAAGCAGGGAACAAATATGGAATGGTGTGTGTCTCAATAAAATCACTAGTTAGCCAAAGCTCACTACTTGAGGAAAAATATGAGGCTAATGGCTACAAAGGAACGATCAGCCTCTTGTCTACCAGAATTAACCTCGAATGTTTCAAGACTCATGTAAAGTCAACTCTGATCAACCAGAGGCTCCATGGATAGCATGCTGCATATCATTAATTGTTGCATTAAATGTTACTCTCAACGGCTATAATTGAAGAATCTATAAATAAAGAAGATGGAGAAGAATTGCAAATAAGTGTGAGAATCATTAAGCTCAAGCTGTTTAAAATCATCCTCTAAAATTCTTCTACAACCTTGTGCTGAAAAAGTATAATTTGCTCTCTGTGAGTTAGTGTATTTTATTTCCTTGTATATTCTGTATTCAAATCCTTAAACATTCTTTCCTATCTGAGAATCTAGTTGGGAGTCTAGAAAGGAGGAATTGAGTGAGGTGGATGTTAGCATGAATCAGTAGGATACTGGTTAAGCTGGTTAAGGGTGTGTTAGAAAATACTAGATGGAGTAAAAGCAGGTGTGCTGAGCCTTCTTTGAGTGTTAGGGGATAGAAAAGCAGGTGTATGCTGAGCCTAAGTGTATGAAGGTTTGCCAGGTGTATTTTTGTGAATTACCCGTATAGTGAAATACCCTTGCTATGTGCTTGGGGAGAGGATGTAGGATCAAGAGTTATCTTGAGTCTGAACCTCTATAAATCTTTGGTGTGATTTTTCTCTTCCTTATCCTCATAATTATTAACCTAACTTTAGTTTCATTATTCATCATTTGCAAAGGTGGTGGCTTTTCTTTAAGAAACTCTAAAACATATACCGAAAAGATTTTTGAAAAAAGAAAGCCTAATTTTAGAAGAACCAATTCAACCTCTCCTTCTTGGTTCATTATTTGGCTAACAGGCCTATCCAAGAAGGAATGATCCCCAAAAATTGATTTTTGCCAAGATCCAAAATCCTTAAACCTTTAATATTTTTCATGTCTTCATGAAGCTCCCCATGTAGACTATTGTTACTCAAATTCAACCATGCCACTCCAACAGAATGCCCAAATGAGCTTGGAATAGTGGCTGATAGCTTATTAGATGACAAATTTAAGATGAAAATAGACATACCTCTCCAACAATTAGAAATTGTGCCAGATAATCTATTATTAGAGAGATCAAGATAAGACAACATAAGCATCTTACACAAAGATTTTGGTATTGAACTTTCTAAAAGGTTATTTTTAAGAATTATGTCAATAGAGTTTAGATTAGAGTGACTAAAATTTTCTGGAATTGATCCACTAATCTGATTGTTGGAAAGATCTAACCTATACATCCAATTCATTTCTTGGATCCAGTTTGGAATTGTTCCTCCTATATTGTTATTGGATAAATCTAACGTCTCGAGATACTTTTATTTTTTAAGCCATTGTGGAAATTGTGTTCGAAAGTTGCAAGTTGACATTCCCAAGACTCGTAAGAACTCGAATGGTGGTGTCCAATTAGAATAGATCTTCACATCAAGACTGTTAAGTCCTATTTCTAATGTTTGAAGATTTGAGAGGTTGCCGAGGTGAAGCTCAGAGAAGGTACCACGCAAAGAGTTATTGGATATAACCGAGGTTGTTAGATTTATTAATTGTCCAAGACTTTGAAAAACAGTTCCTTTCAACTGATTATTAGAAAGATCTAATT
The DNA here is from genome assembly GCA_031216115.1 of Senna siamea. Classification (NCBI taxonomy): domain Eukaryota; kingdom Viridiplantae; phylum Streptophyta; class Magnoliopsida; order Fabales; family Fabaceae; genus Senna; species Senna siamea. Next base: position 28,824,327 of record CM062354.1, on the reverse strand, counting down.
TAGTTCAATTGGACAACCTTTCCAAATTTGTTGGAATGGACCCCTTATTTGATTATCTGAAAGATATAATTCTTTTAAAGCAAATAGTGTCCCAATGTTAGCAGGAATAGTCCCAATTAAATAATTATTTGAAAGATATAATACAACTAAATTAGACAATCTCTCCAAACTTGTTGGAATTGACCCACATAGCTAATTATATGAAAGGTCTAAATTTGTTAAAGCAGACAATGTTCTAATATTACTAGAAATAGTCCCATTTAAATAATTTCTTGAAAGATATACTTTCCTCAACCACTTAAATTTTCTAGCCAAGTTGGCAAACTGCCACTAACTCCATTGCCACTTAACAATAATTCTTCCAAAACATATCCCGTGCATCCAGATAAATTTCCATGACCAAATCTTAATGATGGCTCCCAATCATACATGTTATTTGACAAGTCTAATGATCTAAGAGAGCATGTATTTCTCAAGATAGACTCGATGGACTACTGAAATTATTTTCAGAAAGTTCAAGATGGACAAGGGAGTGAAGATTGCCCAACCAATGAGGAAGCAAAGAAAGGGAGTTCGAAGAAAGGTCGAGGTCTCTAATGGAAGTCATGTTCTGAAAAGCATTAGGAATTGAGCCATAAAGGGCATTATGACAAAGACTCAGAACCTCAACATTAGCAAGAAATGTGGAATTAAGAGGGCCACGAGGGATGTGGATATTTTTAATACCACAACCACAAAATTCTGCTAGTGAGAGAGAAGGAAGCTTGAAGAGTACCTGGAACAGATTGTATGCCTTCTCAAGGGCTACAAAATTCAGTGCTATGTGTTTCAGTGATGAAAGTTTTGAAACCCAACTCATGTCATCATCATATAGTTCCAAGCTGTTGTGTGAAAGATCAAGAACACGAAGGTTTGAAAGATTACCAAGATGATGGGGAATACTTCCATCGAAGCCAGATTTAGAGAGGTTAAGATATCTCAGCTGCTTCATGGAACCAAGGAATGCTGGTATAGGACTTGAATTAAAATGAGTTCCACTCAAGTCCAAATAATTCAAGTGTTCCAACTCCAATAAAGAAGGATTCAAGTTTTGAGCTTCAAATGATGGCATGAGACTGAGATCAAGCTGGATAACATGTCCAGTGATAGCGTCACAGCCCACACCTTTCCAGTTGCAACAATCAGCTCCTTCCAAAGAAGAACAAGGAACACAAGATTTGAGAACGCTCTCATGTTCGCACAAAGATTGTATTTGCTGGAAAACAAGTTGAGGAAGGTACTCATGGCTTAGAGAACTGACATAGGAGAATGATAATCTTCAGAGGATCTCTTTTCTATATATAGATAGATTTTGGCAGCTGTCATTTAATAAATTAATTTAGCATATTGATGAGAGAAAAAAATATTCAAAGTAAAATAAAAAATGGGAAAAAATATTTTATTTTTATATAAAAATATAGTTAAATAAAATGTAAAATTTTTATTATAAATGTAATTGATGAAGGATGATGGAACTTTTATTATAAATGTATAGAGATCTCTATATATCAATAATCTTAAAAAAAAAAAAAAAAAGGATATTGTGGCTTTCATTCATTAACAAGTGAAACTTCAGTTTTTCATGAAACAATTATTAATGCGTGGACTGGAGTTGACTCATTAAGTTTTTAAGAATGACTTTAATATGCTCAACTTGATCGACTTTAATTAATTTAAATTAAATTTCATAATTTAAAAAAATTAATTTTTTATCCTTTAATTTTATATAAAATTTTAATTTTATCTCATATATTTATTAATTAATATAATTTATTATATATATATATTATTGTTATTAACGTCATAATCATTTATGAACGTCAGACATGTAGAATTATTTTTGGTAAGACATAGTTTAGCTGACAAAAGAGTTAGAAGAGATTAAAACAATCGTTACCCTAGCTTTTATATAGTTTTAAATTTTTTTAATATTCTTAATTTTTAAGTTTCGATTGCTAAAATAAAAAATGTTAACAAAAATTTTGAAGCATTTTATTGTTATATAAATTTTAACTATTCTCTAATTTAAGTAATTTTATTTGATATCTACTTATGACTAAAAATATTTGGTTAAAAAAATTACATTGATTAATGAGATAAAAATAAAATTAAAACCAAAAAATAGGTAATAGATAAAAAATTTATTTTAACCCATATGTTCTTAATTAAAATACGAATTAATTAATTAATAAATAATTAGTTAAAATAATATGTATTTTATTTTTTAAAATAAAATCTTAAGTTCTTATATATAAAAAATTTTAAAAAAAACTTTTACATCATTATAAAATTTTTATTAACTACAATTAAAGTAATTAAAATTTAATAAATTTTGAAACATTGATAATTTTAACAAAAATATCGCTTTAAAATCAAGTCGTTGTGACCAAATAGAAAATAATAATTGTAGAATAGACCCCATGTTTTGATCGAGTTCGGATCTCCTGCTGTCGGGGTTCTCGTGTTGTCCTTACTGTCGGGCAAACCCTGGCCGTTCGCCATATCAACGCACTAGAAAGCGCCACGTGGCTTTTTTCCCCCTTCACTGATGCTAATACGCACCGTTTCGACAAAACGTTGGTTCCTCTTCTTCCTTTTTGCTAGCGCACCAAAACTCGCAGAAACCCCCTCCTTCGCCTAGCTAATCCTTTCAACCTCACCTGTTGTTTGCATTGTTTTGCTCATGGAAACCTCCTTCATCGGCTGTCTAATCCGGTGCACCTCTTGCTTATGAGCGCACTAGAACTCGCGGAAACCTTCTCCCTGTGTAAGTGACTGTGGATTTTTTTTTTTTCAATTTTGATTGCACTGCTTCATTCTCTGGATTATTTTCGTGGCCACCGATTTCAATATAATCTAAGGTACCCCCGATTTTGATTACCAATTAATATTTATCATTGCCTCTTTTCTCAAACCTAGATACTTATATTCAAACAGTATAAAAATCTGGTACCTTGTGATGGTAGGCTTTGGTGTCTATTTTTTTCGTTATTTTTACTGGTTCCACTGGGGAATATACTTTTGTTTGAGTATTGCAGAGATCTTTTGTTTCAATATTTAAAGCAATATACAGTTAGAATGGTGCCCTTTGACAATGTTGTATATGATATACTATATAGAATTCGATACTGTTAAAGGATTCCTTTGTATTTAAATATGAACTGCCGTACTCTTTCATGGTATCATAAATTTCAAGGAAAGGTTGACTTTCTTTGAATTGATTGCATACAATCAAATCAATCAAATGTTAAGAAGTTTTTAACTTTCAAACTGTATATCCTCTTACCTTTTCTGCATTCTGGCTACACTATTTTCTACTCTGAAGCTGTTTGTCAAGCAATAACAAAAGAAAAGGAAAGCAGAAACAAATTTAGAAAGTGTGTCTGTATATGTGTACTTTCGTATTTCCTTAGGAAGAGGTTGCAAAAAGACAGTTATGTGCATGTATTTGTTAAGTAAGACAAATACAATAATTGATTTCCCAATATCGTATTGTACTGTAACAAGATGTTTCATTTATAACTCCCATACACCCTTGATTCAATACAAACATAAGTATTCACTTGATAGATTATCCATGGATGTTGCTGCATAGGCAATCTTCACGATAAGAGTACACATTGAGGTGGATGGGGTTATTGGAACAAAAAAATTACTAAATATTATTACCTCAAACATTTTGAGATTGGTATTTCATGTGTATTCTAAAACTTGGCCATTTTCATTGAATGGTTTTCTGCATAAGGCATTATTCACTTTTGTTATGAGGCATTATTCACTTCTTTAATCACTTAAGTTCACATTAATTATCCTTTTGCTTTTCCTTTCTGCTTTCTTTCTTAGGATTTTGAGGCTAGGAGGTACATAAATCAGATAGTCGAAGTGAAGGTATATATATATATATCCATTATCTAAGTGAAAATTGTGTATCAAATATGCTTCTGATCTGCCTACATAATGAATTATTATATCATCTCTGCTCTTAATAGAGTTGGACACCAACAGAAGATACTTGTAGAATGGGAATTGCATAAAAGGAGTAAAGGATGAAAAGCTTGAGGATTTTCGGCATTCAAAGCATTCAAGGAATTGTTCAAAAGTGCCTATATTGCTGGTGTCATTGGGATGGGATTTTGTAATGGGATGATGACGTTGTTGTCATTGGGATGAGATTTTGTTATTCTGGTGCTATTGTTCTGTTGTTTTGCTATTTAGGGAAGAAGTGAGATTTTGAATAAGATATTGTAACAAGGATGATATTGATTTTGAATAAGAATATTTTTTTCATTGAATTGTTCAAAAGTGCTAATTTTTGTTTATAAATTTACAAAATTACAAGCATGTAAAAATAAAATATAAACATAAATATTTTATGAATGCTATCAAAGTGAAATTTACAAGTATGCAAAATGTATGAATGCTATCAAAAGTGAGCCCCTAGAAACGACGTGTCCAGTCTGCTAGGAAATCTGTCACCACTTCTCACCAGGGACGTCTGGTCTGTCAAAAGGGGTTGTTCCTTGAAGTGGCTCCTACATGGATAAAATGACAAGTAAATTGAAAACCTAATTAAATTGAAAGCCATGAAAATCTATAAAAATTAATGTTCTTACCATTAACAATCTCGTAAAACTAAACTGGTTACATCTATGCATAAGTTCTCACATTGTGCTTGACTAAGAGCTCCAACGTCCTACAAAAAAATGGATGCATGCTAAATTTGTTTCCAAATCATTTATATATTCAAATTATACATACATACCGTGTATTGTTCACTTTGTGAACATGTGACGATCGGTTGTGACATGGACTGTTGCTTTCTTCGCTTTGGACGTTGCAGCTCAACCCAATTCTTGAGATGCCTCTTTCTTTTAACCCCGAATTGCTTCTTAATACCAATTAACTATGATGAAGCAGTTGGTGGAGCCACGTGGTTTGGTTGTACACCCATCACTTATCACAGGTGTTTTTTCTAATTGAAGTGCCATAACTTTCTTCGTCATTTCATCCAAGGCTGTATGAACGAAGCCGACTTCTTCTTCACAACCCGATATCTCAGCAGTTGTCTTGACAAATTTTTGACACAGTTCTTTGTATCGAATCGTTCGCATCAACTTAGGGTCTTCTACAATCTCCTTCCTTTGGACATCATATATAACACCAGACTTAGTCTCCCTCATCCACCTTTTCAAAATATACTAATCAGGCAACCTCTTCACATCATTGAGATCGAACACTTTCAAAACATGGCAACACAATATGCCAACAGTTTCAAACTTCCTACAACTGCAAGAGCTTGATTTATCATGAGGGTTAAACAAAATTGTCCATTCCCCTTCGTAGTCAACCATATCAATGACATATTCAAACAATGGCTTACTTTCCTTTTTTTGCTTTGCGCAACAAGCCTCCTTTAGGTCAAATTGATCTTGAAACATGTTGAACACTGTAAGAGTATAGACTTCTGAAAGATGTTTCAGCATAGGTGAGCTTGTACATTTCAGTCTTGGTAATTTCTGTCTTGCCTCAAATTCACACTTCAATTCATTGTACTGTTTATCTTCAACAACTCGTTCGAAGTGTGTAAAGAATCGAAGAATATCAACGTCCAAATTCAAGCACCTTTTCACATCTGCATTCAAGCTTTCACTGAGTTATGTGCTCCATATACCCAATGTGAAAACTTTCTTCATAAAGCACGCTGCCTATTTTTCCTTCAAGGCATAAACCGAGGTTATCCATGAATTTTCTTGGACACTGTACTCTCAGAGTAGTCAACCTCAGGCTGCTTTGAACTAAGCCTCATCTTCATACTCATACATACAATTCTTAAAGTCACGTAAGAAATGAGACCAATGCTTCATCAAGTTCCTTAGGTGTTTAATGTCATTTTGCATCAAATGCCATATGCATAATCCATGGGTTGTGTCAGGCAACACCTCACGTAAACCTTTGGCCATAGCTTGATCTTGATCAGTGAATATAGTTTGAGGCTTTTTCTGATTATGTGCTTCTAAAAAAGTCTCAAATAACCATTTGAAGGAGTCGGCTGTTTCATCATATAACAATGCAGCCTCGAAGACCACCACTCCTCTATGATGATTAAATCCTGAAAATAAGGCAAATGGCCTGTGTGCATTGTTTGTACAGTAGGTCGTATCAAGCGACACAACTTCACCAAAATAGCTACAATCTAATAACATCTATGCATCGGCCCAAAATATGTTAGTTATTTGCTTTTTCGAATCCATCTGATAGGCATGAAAGAATGATGGATTTTCTGTTATCTGTTTTTGAAAATAACCCAACAAACACCTAACTTTTCTGTACATCAAACTCTTTTGTCGTCGAGTACGGAGATAGTTCTTCTGATCTAAGCGAGTATATCCAAGATTACTATATCCCCTAACACAGTTACTCATTAGTGTGAAAGCAGATCTTTGTTGGATTCTAGAGTCGTTTGCTAACTCTATTTCATGACCTTGGACATCAGACACTTTACGTTGACTGGACATCATGTGCATAGTCTTAGACAAATGTAGAATGTGGTTGTGTTCTTCAATTAATTCATGTACTCTAAGCTTTCCATTTGCAAGGGCCAAAGACATTCTCGCTTTGCAGTCCGTCCTTGTCTCAGATCGAGGATTGACCATTAAATAATCCCTCTTATCTTTTCTTCTTAGTCCCTGTTTACAACAAACAAACCTACACAAAGAAATTGTTGTCTTGTCCTTCTTATTCTTATTCACATAGTCTTTCCTAACTCCAAATCCTATTTTATTGCCATAGTCAGACCAAAATTTCCATGCAGTCTCCAAATTATCAAATTCCATTCCCACTTCAGGCTTCCACTCATACTCCATCGTAATATTTTCCCTACAAGACATATATATTAACATTTGTTATTTTTCCCTCCAACAAATATTTTCATAAATTAATGCATGTACAATATTGTAATCATTTATATTTCCATGACAATACTCTAGGCTTACTTAAGGAAACAAATAAAGGAAGAACAAGATTACAAAAGACATCAAACCAAAAATACAAGAAATACATCCTTCTAACCTTGCTTGTTTGAAAAAACTAACATTAAACACAGATAATCCAGTATGGCTTCCAAATCCTTCTTTCCATTGTTGACAGAATTTGTGCAAATCTTGTTGCTTTAACAAGTATTCAATAACATTGAAGAATCAAAAGGAATTATGCATATGTTTAATCCATTGAAGAATCACACATAACAATTTATATTGTCATTACTGAATCATAGAGAACATCAAAAGGAATTATGCATATGTTTAATCCATGCCTCAAGCCTTACCGTTGCTGCTTTTCTTTTCGCTTCTCCGGTAACACTCCAAACATCCAAAAATGGCACCTTTCATTCCCTCTTACCAGGTAAAACATACTAGGTTTTGCAGCACAAATCCAGACGCCACAGACTCGACTGAACGCAGAGATTTTCGGACGCCAAATCACTATTCTATTCCATTCCCATAATCCACCGCTGCGTCTGGCCATTACCATTTCCAGCAACCATTTCACCTGTGCAGGAAGACTTTTTTTTCCTTTTCCTTTAAATTTAAACGCATCGTTTCACCCATTTTTGTTCGCTAAAAAAAATGGCCCGAAACGCAGCGTTTTACTTTCAGGCCATTTAAAACCAATGCCTCATACCTTTAAAACGCGCCGTTTCTAGAAAATAAAAAAAAAAGGGAGCGCGATGTGGCACGCATATGATGCTCCGATGTGGCAGACGGCCCGGATCTATCCGACAACACGAACAGCACAGGATCCCCGATAGCAGGGGATCTGAACATGTTTTGACCCTTTTAGACATTTGTTCACATTGTTGATAGTGATGGTATGATATGAATGCAATGCAGCCACTCCTACTCACAAAGCAAAGGTAGATATAAGATATATACAATTTACAAAGGATATTATATTGCTCAATAATTTCATTAGATAAGAGTATTAAATATTTTTAAAATTAATATTTTTTTTATATTTTTTTATAATTTTTTAATTTTTTTAATCAAAACAAGAATACATATATAAATTATTTTTAGAATAGGATAAATTTATTTTTATAAATACAAAATTTAAATTATAATTTTGCCTAGTCAAGGTATAAAATGTGCATCGCGTCATTGGAGGGGGTCTTATTGAGCCTGTCACTTCATTTAATTTTCTCACAAATATGTGCTAAATTTCTTTCTGATAAAAAAGAGAAAATTTAAATTACAAAAAAAATTAAAGTATATGAAATTAGCACTTCTTAAAATAGAGGTCAAATTATAATGTGAAAAATAAAAAGTAGATGAATATAAAGAAAGTTATATATCTTCTTTTAAAAAAAAAAAAAAAAAAGCTCGAACTCCTGGAAAATTCTACAATAAAACTATACTGTTACTTCGCTTCTCCCACATGATTTAGGTATATAAATATATGTTTTTTTCTCTTTACGCAAAAAATTATTTTTTTCTTTTTTTTTTCAATTTTAAATACCCAACAATTTTTTAATTACTTAAATTGATGACGTGGTTACAGAGTCATGAAGAGGAAAAAACATCAGATTGCTGATATAAAATTAAGAACATAATAGATGAACGATGACGAAGTTATCACATTTTCAAAAAATTTATAATTAAAATTAGGATATAGACTTCATTAACGTGTGGAATTGGTCAAGTCTTTAAAGCTCTGAAAAAGCCTCTGAAGCTGCCCGTCTCTGAACTGTGTCACTTCACTCGTTTTATTTATATATTAATTAATAATATTTCACTAACTATTTTATTTTTGTACTAATTAACAATATTTAACTAATTTTTTTACTTTATAATAATTACAATTTTATTAAATAAATAAATGTATAAAATGAGCATTGCTTCATTATTAATAGTGGTCCAACCAAGAGAGATTGTGCCATCACTTTATTTTAATTTTCTGACAATCTTCATTTGCCTTCATTAATATTATTATTGTTCGATGTTTGATGGATTACATATTACTTCTTTTCGTTCTATTTTGTTTGTGATCTGATTAATTAATCTTTTACCTCTTCCTTGTTTTTTTGGTCAGACCTTTTAGCTCTTCCATTATTGATTTTGTTTTGAAGGAGGACGGTGTCAAAGGTGTTTTTACTTCTTATTCCATCTACAGGGCCCAATGTAACATTTAATTTTCACGGAAAATGTTGTGAGTGGATTCTCATTTGCTAACCTTCATTAGATGATACGAATCATAAATATTTTATAAAAGATCATCAAACTATTTGTCAGCTATAGAGAGTTCTCGACGAAAATAATATGAAGTTACGCTTTGTGCTAAAACATTGTTGGAGCCTTATTGCTTCAAAACCATATATTTGATTTATTTATTAATTAATAAATTTATTTGTTTGTTTGCTTGGTTGCATGAGTTTATATATATATATATATATATATAGGTTTTGGTCAACAATTTTTAAAATTATATATTATGTAATATGAAATATAAAAAAAATTAGTTGATGGATTAACTTCAATGGTAATATATTATTAATTTAAAAAAATATAAAATCGTTAATAAAATCGTTTAAATCATATACAAAATATTTATTAAAAAATTTAATTTTTATTTCAAATAATAAGTAAGCAAAAAAATATATATAATTTAAGAATATATGATATTATTTATTATTTGAATGTTGTCAAAATCTTATTTATATTATTAGAATTTATTATCAAATATTATATTATTATTTTTTATTAATAATTTAGATGATGTTAGATTATAAGACAAAGTTGATTATAATTTAAAATTTTAAAGACAAAATTAACCATAAAAAATTGCAAGAATGAAATTAAATATTGACATAAATGTTGGCGAGATAAAATTTACTTTTTTCAATAATTAATTATATATGCATGAACAGATGGGCAAAGTAACACCCATTATTCCAATATCACCACTGATATTCAGAGACATTCACAAACAACAACAGAAAACGCCAAAATTAAAGACAGACAATCATAGATGATCAACCATCAACAAGGTTTCTCACCATCGCCTTTAGCTTTCCCATCTTTATTTTAATTGCAACATATATTTTGTCTGCTGTCTCATCCACCCATTGAAAGCAAACATGTCTCCAACTCTTCTTTAACACTAAAATCCCAATGACTGCCCAAAAACCAGTAGCAAATCCAACTGCAACAACAAAATAAAACCATACATTTTCTGAATTCCCATCTTCAGATTCTTTGCTATCAGGTACATGATTTGGATCATCATCAAAGCACTTATTTGGCAATGGAAATCCACAGAGATAAGAATTACCAACATAGTTATATGGGTCAGCAAGACTCAAAAACTGATTTTCTGTTGGAATTGGTCCTGAAAGATTATTGTAGGACACATTGAAGTAGCCCAATGAAGTCAAAGCAGATATACTAGTTGGAATTTTGCCTGAAAGTTGGTTATGAGAGATGTCAAATGATTCAAGTGACTTCATATTTCCTATCATTTTAGGAATCTCTCCATTGAAATGGTTGTATGACAGGCTTAAGCCATGCAATCCGACGAGCCAAGTTATTTCTTCTGGAATCAATCCTCCAAAATTGTTATTTGACAAATCCATGTTCACCAAGAACTTCAAGTTTTTGATATAATCACGTTCTGTCCCCTTAAGGACTTGTTCAACTTCCTTATCATACCACTCATCAATGAAGTTAGACACTAGGAAGTTGAAATCAAATTTCTCTATGGCTTCAGCTGATAAAATGGACTTAGTCATTCCTGTAAGATTGCCCAAACAATGGGGTAGTGAACCCATTAAGTTGTTGTCTGCAAGATCCAAAATTTGGAGTGAAGTGAGTTGGCATATTTGTGAAGGAATGGTACCATTCAACGTGTTTTGCCGAAGCCTAAGAATTTGCAGTGAGGGAAAGATGTTCCCTGTCCATGGTGGTATACTCCCAGAAAATTGATTGCCACCCACATCCAAAATTACCAATTGCTTTAAATTTGAAGAAAGCAATGGAAGCTCCCCTTGAAGACTGTTATTGTTCAAATGCAGCCATAACAATGAGGAAAGATTGCCAAATGAGGCTGGGAAAACACCTGAGAGTTTGTTGGATGACAAATTTATTTCATCCCATGATTGATTACCCCTCCAGCAATTTGGAATGTCGCCAGAAAATTTGTTCTTTGAAAGATCAAGAACAGACAAGGTCTCAATTTTGCACAATGAGTTTGGTATTGAACCATTTATGGAATTATTTCTAAGATCCAAGGAGATTAATGCAGGCATTATATCAGAAATGTTTTGAGGAAGTGATCCACTAATATGATTATTGGAGAGATCCAAGATATTAAGATACTTAGAAGAAGACAGTCCTATTATTATAGAAATTTCACCTTCCAAAGCATTTGAAGAAAGTTCAAATTCAACTAGATTCACAAGCTGACCAAAATTCACAGGAATGGTACCATATAAACTGTTATTGGAAAGACTAAGGTATTGTAGATTTACAAGTTTACCTAGACTTGAGGGAATGGTACCATTCAAATGGTTATTTGAAAGGTCAAGCAAATTTAGATTTACAAGATGACTAAGATTATTAGGAATGACCCCTTCCAATCTATTGTAAGAAAGACGCAGGTATGTTAGATTCACAAGTAATGAAATGCTATCTGGAATTGATCCATTCAGAAGATTGCCAACAAGGTCAAGTTTTGTTAATTGTGTTAATTTTCCAAGAGCAAAGGGAATGGGACCATAGATTGAAGTTCTTGCTACATGAAGGTCCTTTAGACTTGCAAGTTGCCCTAACCAAGTTGGCAATCGATCTTTAAGTTCCTTGTTATGGCTCAAGTCTATTTGCTCTAAATCGTATTTCACACATCCAGATAGTTTGCTGTCTCCAAATGCTTCTCCTTGTAACTGGTTATGTGACAAGTCTAAATTTCTTAAATGACACATGTCTTTCAAAATTAATGACAGAGAAGATTTCATAGTAGTGAGTTGATTTGAGGCAAGATTTAGGCTTTCAAGGCTCTTTAACTCACCTAACCATGATGGAACCAGAGTAAGATTGTTGCCAGAAAGCTCAAGGACTCTAATGGAGGTCAAGTTTCGAAGAGCAGAAGGAAACGGACCAGAAAGTACATTTTCAGCAATGAATAGGTCACTGAGGTTATGAAACTGATTCAACCACAATGGTAGTGAGCTAAGATTGTTGAAAGAAAGGTCAAGGAGCGTAACAGAAGTCATGTTTTGAAAAGCATCAAGAATTGGAGCTTCAATTTCATTGTAATTAAGATCAAGAACTTCAACCCTTGGAATATATGTCAAATTAAGAGGGACGTGAAGAGGGATTAAACTGTGAAGTCCACAATCAGATAAGTGTAGTTCTAACAAAGAAGGAAGCATGTAAATTACCTGCAACAGATTGTGTGCTTTTCCAAGGTGAACACCACTCATGTTAAGATATTGCAGTGACACAAGTTCAGAAGCCCATTTCATATCATCAGAGTATAAATCATCATTTAAACTGAGATCAAGAAAGTGCAAGTTGGTAAGGTTTCCAAGAGTGAGGGGAAGCTTTCCGCTGAAATTAGCATTAGAGAGAGAAAGATATCTGAGTTGCTTCATGGAAGCAAAGAATGAGGGAATTGAAGAGGCATGAAAGTTGTTTATACTCAAGTCCAAGTGACTCAAATGATCCAATTCCATTAGTGACGGATCAAGAGTAGTATGATGTGCACCTTCTAAATAATAGCCTGAGAGATCAAGGTTGGTAACATGACCAGTAACGTTGTCACAAGCTATGGCATCCCAAAGGCAACAGTCACTGCCATTAATCCAAGAGGAAAGCATATTTGAAGGATCAAAAAGAGTTGCTTTGAACTTGAGAAGAGCTTGCCTCTCTCGTTCTAAGCATCCCACTACACTTGAATTCTTACACAAACATAATTGTGAAGTTTGAGAAAATAGGAAGAGCATGAGCATGGCAAACTCAGCACTAAGGTATCTACCCATGTTTTTGGCTTACGGAATGTCTTTTCCTTAAACGTCCATAGTTCATATACATATATTTATGTATACAAGAATTAAAAATAATATATTTAACCTTACTCTTTTCTTTTAAACTTTCACTATTTTTACATTCTCTTTTATTTTTATATTATATATTATATATTATAAAATATATTATTTTTATAATTAATAACTATAAAATATTTTATAATTATTATAATATAGATATATTTGTTAAACTAAATTGCAGGGGTAGAGAGTTAGGCGGCTAGTGTCTTTGATGTAAAATTTGACTTTGAAACAAATCACTAATTAATGAAGTACATCAATATGTGGTTTTAGACACTCTTGCATTTATTACGTGTAATACTTGTTTGTAATAAAATAGAGATGAAAAAAATTATAGGGATAGAAATTTACTTTAAATATATTAAATATTAATTTTTTTATTTTTTTATTATAAAGAAATACATTATTTTTTAATGATAGATAATCCGGGCCGGTTGACACAATCTTTAGTCTTGTTGAAAATGAAGTTAAATATACACCTTTCGTGTATATCGGGGTTCGGATTCTCAACATATATTTAACTTCATTTTCAACGGGTGACATATAATTTGTATCATTTATATTTTAATGTCGTATGATTTAATTTAATTAAAAATTTAACAAAAAGCATAAATGCCACACACATGACCACAACAAAAAATATTATTCTAAAAAAATCATTTTTTTTTCCATAAAATCCGTTTTCTTTTTTTAAAAAAAGAGTTTTCCTCTAAGCAAAAAACAGAGTAAACGTGAAGACTGGGAGATATTAAATAATGAAGTTATCGCTCTCTCACGAAGTTTCTTGGCAGATATATGTTTAACTGAATTCAAAACTTTACATAAACTGGACCTGTCACTTGTTAAATAACCTTATACAAATGATACTTGTTCCACATGATATTCATTATTTAGGTCTACATAGAGTCAAAGAGGAAAAAGTATTAGATTGCCGATGTAAAACAAACACACGTATATATATATATATAAAATAGATGAAAGATGTTGAAGTTATTACTTGTTCCACATGATATTCATTATTTAGGTATACTTAGTCATAAAGAGGAAAAAGTATTTGATTGCTGATGTAAAACAAACACACACACGTATATATAAAGATGGTGAAGTTATCAAATCCTCAAAGTAATCAAAATTATCATATAGACTTTATTAACGTGTGGAATTGGACTGTTTGAAGTCATCTATCGGAGACAAAAAAATGCGTCACGCTATTCATAGAAAAGTTATAAATGATCTCTCGTGAAGTTTCCTTGCGGTAATACTACAGGACAAGCATCAACTGTTGTAGAAAGGGCGAGTAGATAATAAATGCACATACTAAAATTAAAAATATGTTGTCTATCCTACACTTAGGTGTGAATTTCTTTTATCGAATTTTGTGTAATTCAAAGTAAGATTATATTTATTATTGGGGGCCTACATCTCTGTCACATGTCTTATTTCTATTCCACCCATATTTAATGTATTTATAACTTTAGTGAAGGTTTAATAATTTAAATCTGTAAAAAAAAATTATTAAATCTTTCTTAAATATAAAATACCTTCAAATAATAAAAATGGTGACACGCATAATTTGAAAATAAGTTATATTTATTAATTTAGGTTATAAATAAATAAAATAAAATATAAATAAAATTAATAGATTAAAAAAATATCTTATTTAATAATATTATATGAGATGATATAATATTTTTTATTTTATAAGATAATATTATTTTTAATATCATATAATAACATAATATTATTTTAAATATTTTTTTATTATTATATAATATTATAATAAATAATATCATCAATATATATTATTAAAGATATTATGTTATTTAATATAATACATCAACATCACAATGTACCAAACATTTTTTGAATAGCGTTAGATTACAAATAAGGACGCTTTTGTAAATAATAAATTTTTATAAGCAAGCATCTCTTTCTAAGATTTTTACAGGAACTCAATTTCAAGTATATAAGTTTATTAAAACTTTTTATCAAATAAAATATTTTTAATATAAATGATCACGACTATTATTTTATCTTGACACAAAATATAACATGTATACAAAATATAATTAAAATATATAATTTCAATTGAAAAGAAATTTGAAAAAATAAAATTAAAGTAAGATTTATCAAAAGTCAATATATAAGAAAATATAAATTTTAACATATTTATCTACTCACAATGATATCAAATAAGAATTTCAAGGCTCTAAGAGTAGAGAATTCTTTCAAGATATCTATGAGCATAATATTATGTTTATTATTAATAATAAGGTTTCAAAATATTGTAAAACAAAAAGTTTAAGAACAAAAGAAAAGAGGTATAAAATTTTATTTATTATCTTTAATTATGTATAGTAGCTTCTTATTTATAAAATTCTCATTATAAAATAAAATTAAAGATATTATTATATACTTTTAAGTATATTAATATGTAAAAAAAAAAGGTACCCTATACTATTAAGATAATTTTCATGGTGAAGTATTACATATGAGACTATAAATTTAAAGGAGACTATTAATATAATTGTAAAAATGTTATAAATTGTGAAAATTTAATGTTGACAATAAATTTAATTATTTATGCAAATAAGTTTATTTACAATAATATATGATTTTTTAACCCTAACTGAAGTCTGAGATCTCATAACAGGAAAAACGCAATTTTTCTTGCATGACACTGATGCTCCGTGCCTTTAGTGACAAAGTTTTTAAATTTTTATTTGTGGCCGATGTGCAGCTTTTTCATTTTTCTCTATTATTTTTCTCCTTGCAGAGGTTTTAATTGCTGCCATAACTAAGAATCTAATTTTAACTACAAAAAATATACCTAAAATTTATATTTTTATTTTAAAATATTTTATAAAATTTTAATTGAATACAATAAAAATATAAAAATTAAATTATTATAAATACATGTTTTAAAGAAAATATATAAATAAATTAAAAAATAATTATAATAATTAATTAAATTTAGTAAACATGAGATTATCTTAAACAAAATAATTTTTTCCTCTATTTTTAATTTTTAAAAGTTTTTTCCTTTATTAAAAATTTTTCTGCAAAATTAAAAAATATTAAAAAAATAAATGCTTTCATTTTTATTAAAATATTTACATATAAATTTTTTATATTTTAAAAATTATATTTATTTTTTTATCTAAGTAAGATGTTTCATCAATTTTCTTTAAAAACTTTTTAATTATAGTAGAAATATTTGTTTAGAGTAGATCAAAACGTAAAACTTTACTAAATGTAAAAAAATTAATTAAAATTCTTTTTTTACTTTTAAAAAATTATCTATTAATTAGAATTTATTTATTAATATTATAATATTAAAATATAATTACTCTTATGAATTAAAATACATAAATATTTAAAATATAACACTTATTTTTTATGTTAATAACATTGTATATCAATTAAAACTGATGTCTGAAGTTTAATTTATACTCTTTTTTATTATAGACAGCATCAATAGTACCTAATTCTCATAAAATAGTATTTGAGAGAAATAGATTCATGTCGGAGATAATTGAGAAAGATGATGTAAAAATAAAATATCAAACAGCAATGACATATTTTTAAAAAAAATTAATTATTTTTAATTTGTAGGTATTTTTTAAAATTAAAAATATAATTAATATAATTTTTTTACTCTTAAAAAAGTTGTACTTTTTTTATTTACTATAAAACAAATATTTCTACTATAATTGATGAAACATCTTAAATCGAAAAGAAATAAATAAATATACTTTTAAAAAAATATAAATTTATATTTAAATTTTTTAATAAAAAATTGAAGGCATTTATTCTTGTTAATATTTTTTTTATTTTAGAAAATTTTAAATTATATTTTAATAAAAACAAAAGAACTTATTTTTTTCTGAAGACTTACTTTGCTTAAAGTATTTGTTTTCTATTGATAGTAGAAACATTTATTTTTTAATAACTAAAAAAACTAAAAAAAATTTTAAAATTAAAAATAGAGGAAAAATTATTATTTTTTAAAAAAATTTATGTTTGCTAAAAATTAATTAATTATTATAATTATTTTTTTTATTTATGGGCACACTTTATTAAAAATATTTATTTTTCAAAAATTTAATTTTTATATTTTTATTATTTCATACGGAATTTTATAAAAAATTTTGAAATAAAAAAGTATAACTCTTAGGTATACTTTTCGTAATGTACATTAAATTTTGAGTGAAAAAAAAAACTTAAAAAAATAGATGTTGGCCGTCGTGCTTGGGGAGCACAAGCTTACAAAGAAAATTAAAAAATTTGGCACCGATGTCATATAAAAGAAAATTTGCGTTTTTCCTATTATAATATGTAGAATTGATGTCATATAAAAGAAAATTTGCGTTTCTCCTATTATAATATGTAGAATTCAAACTCTAGCTATCACGTTAGGATGAAAAGCCTTGTATATTTTACTTTATTACTCATGGGTCGACCTCCTTCTTTGTAATAATCCCATTAATAGAGTTTATGTATTTTCGCATAGCTTGTGAGAATTTTTCAACTGACACCACAAAACCAATTGTTAATTGTTATGTACAATTTCAATACCCGAGTCTTTAATAATAAAAAATTCGTTCTGGGGCTAGCAAAGCGTGAATATTGAAAATCACATATTCTGCTAAAACCCAAGCTCATAGTTTTGAACAAGGTATAGTCAACTATAACAAACTCTCTTCTGGGGTATTAAAAGAAGTCAAGGCCCTGTTATGTTTCAAAATATTTTACTTGAATTTAGCGTCACCTATTATCAACAATATAAACCTGACCAGAACTTGAAAAGATCTTTAAAAATTAATATTTTTTGATACGCAGAATCCTCTAAGGAGGCAAGTGTAGAGCATACTCATATCTCTGTGTAAGAAAATAAAATAACCCTCTTATTGAAGAATGATTTCAGGAAGAAGAAAGAAAGCTTAGAAAGACATAGATACGAAAACTCAAAGATATATTGAACTTTGATTTCAATCTGCCTACAATTGAAGATGAAGGGAGTTTTTATAGGAAAAACCTTACACAAGATGACAAACAAAGTCTAATAATACAACAACTTCACAGCTAAGAGCACATTAAAGAAACATAAAAGACACGCTAACACATAGGTTACGTTTTAAACATCTTCACATAGAGTTGTCGGCGGACACAACTTTTCTTGGACCTGTCAGCATCAGACTTTAATCTTTATTTCTTAATAAGATTGGCTTATGTGAAGGAGATAGGTTAGGATCTATGGAATCTCTTGAGCCATATTATGAGGTCCACGTGGCATGTAGTTCTTCAATATTTTCTTTAATATCCATGTTAGGTTCTTAGGAGTCGAGAAAGCAGTGCCAACATTGACATTCAGGATAATGATCAGCAGCTCTTTTCTTTTTTGCCAACTGAAGATAAGATGAGGAACTAGCTTCTTGAGTCTGCATTGGATCAGGACTATTGTCAAAATTTGGCAATCTTGGTTCTCCTAGGAGAGGTCTGAGAGCAATGCTATAAATTGTCTTGAATGGGTTATAATTATAATCTGACCTAAGAAAAACCTTGTGTTTCTTTGAATTTCTTTAATTTGGACATAAACGTTTTTAATAGTCATCCATTCATGCATTCTCCAGGTCTCAGAAGTCATTATTTGATAACCCTCAGGAGTGTTGATGAGTTGGTAAGGTTTATGAATAATGAAGATGGAAGACATAGGATGAGGATTATCCATGAAAACAGGTTTGTTATTCCAAGCATTATAACTCATGATAATGTCTTTGAGCTTTTTTCTCCAGACACTAAGGGGTTTAAACCATTCAAGCTAGTCTAGACTGTGGATTTTTTGAAATTGGATATGCAGAGATATTTATAAATTTTGAGATGATCAAATTTTATGGCCATGCAGTAATGTATGGAAACACACCATACATAACATATTTCATCTTCTCTAAAATGTTCATTACCACGGCTAAGATTTTAGTAAGGAGTGTCAGGGTTGAAACAGAACTTTGGGTTATTTTGGATTGGCCAAAATTTGAACATACAATAAAACATCTTTTGCCTTGCAAGGTATAAGACCATGGAAGGGTTGGTAGGAATGAAGTATAATGGAGGAAACTAGAGTGGCTTTCCTGTAGTCATGTATAGGTTAGGTGGTGGAAGAGGAATGGAATTCATAATGCATATAAAAGGGATAGGCTTAGGAGAGGTAAGCAAATAAATCTGGGAAGGCTTCTTTGGTCTAGATAGTAAGTCTTCTAGAACATTATTGGTTCCTTTTATATGAGAAACTGTGAACTCATACTTAGAAAACCAATTTTTCTAGCAAAGTAATTGTTTATTAGGGACAATCTTTCTTTTGAAATCTAACATACATGGAAAGGAAGAGTTATCCATCTAAATCAAGAAGTGACAGGAGCTGAGATAAAACTCAAACTTTTCAATTCCTTTTTTAATGGCCAAGATTTCTTTGTAGGTAGTGTTGTAATTTTTTTCAAATTCTTTGAACTATCCACTAGCATGCCCACAATAATATCTTTGGCCTTTATCTTCTTCCAAGAGAATTGCTCCCCTATACTCATCATTGGCATCTGTCTAAAAGATTCTTTTTCCATTACCAGGGATTTTGAGTGAAGGAGGATTTTTTGATATTTCTTTAAGCTTTTTGTACTATGTGTGTTTGAGCTGGACTCCATTCAGGAGGATTCTTCTTGAACAAGTGAGAGAGGACACTGGTGTAGTTGACCGTCATGCTTGGGTGCTTGTTTGGATGTTAACATGCTGTCTAGACTTGTGAAACATGTTTTAGCATATTTCATGAGTCTTATTTTAGTTTTTTTTTTATGATTTTTGGTGTTGGTATGTCATTACCTTTTTGGAGAGTTTTTTTTTAGTGTTTTAAAGTGTTTCTATTCCAAAAAATCCAAAAAGTGGAAAATTTCAAATGAAGAGAGTAAGACCATGATATTAATGTGGGTTCATGAACTAAAACACACATACTAATCTTTCAGATCATTTTGTTTGTGAAAATCATGTTGATCATCTAATCCTTCATATTTTCACAAAACTCCCTTTCTTATCGCTATGTCTTTGTGAGTCAAACTACGTGGACTTTGATCCCATTCAATTGGGTACATAGGTTATAGGATCTTATCTTAAGTCAAGTCCTATCTTATAAATATTTTATCTGTTTCCCGTATTTGGTTTCTCTTTGTTTTGCTTGGTTTTCTTTTTATTTCATGTCGATACTATGCCAGAAGAGTTTCTCTCATAGGTGTCTTCCCTGAGTTCTTTCCTCGCTTCCTGTATTGCTTGCATATGTAGCATTGTCTAACTGTGTTTTACAGCCAATTGCATTATTTATAGGAACCCTTTTGTGTTTTTATGATGTTTTGTTTGTTCTTGTTTTCAATCCATTTGGACATATTTCTAAGGACTCAAGCTTTCATCCTGAAGAGTGAGTAAGAGGGAACCATCATTGTCCAAGTGGATTGTGTTTCCTGTTTGCTCCTTATGAATCACTCTCTAGTGATGAGGGAATTGCTTTCTTTGAGTGATGTTTGTCTTTAGTCTATTTGAACATGTTTACGAAGACTTGTCCTTTTATATGAGAAAGTGACTGAGAGGAATCTCATATTGTTCAAGTAGACAATTTTTATGTTGGTGTGGTTATCAACATATCCTATGAATTCATCAATCTCAATCCATAAAGTTAATGAGTAAGGCTAAGTTGGAACATGTTAATAGTTTTTAGTCCTTTCGTTGATTCTTGATAAGTGAAATTCAACGAATGTAGTTGGACAACACAAAGTTATGCTAAATATTTCGGTATCTAGTGCACATTTCTATCTCTTTGTTTATTTTCCATTTTGTGTCTTCCACTTGTGTTTGTTTTTGTTTAATATATTGTGGTTGTTTTCAAATTTCTTGAGTTTGATCTTGACTTTTGGGTTTAACTTGAAAGTTTGATATTGTTTTATGTGTTTAAATATCTAGATAAAATATTCTCCTGTCCACTTTCTCGCATGCTATGATTTCTTTCTTTCTTTTTAATTTTATTTTTCCGTTTATGGTTTTTTGTATATCAAATGGGTAAAACAAAATAAGTTTAGCCCAGTTTAGTTTTCTTTGCACATTTGTCCTAGATAACCGTAGGTTGGATGGGTGTTGTCAGGTGCTTAGCACTTTCTCCACACTTGACTCTTGAACCTATCTCTTTTTTTGTAGACCAATTTTTTATGTTTTTATTTCGCTTTATCTTTTAAATAAAAAGGGTTTTCTAAGGTTTTCCTTTTAAAATAAAATTTTGGTGGCAACTCCTTGTTTTCATTTGGTTTTTGAAACATTTTTCGAAAATCAAATTTTCTTTTTTGTTTTTGCCATTCGTGTTGCATGTCGGGTGTGATAAGGATTGTAATAGAAGTCATGTTTTGAAAAACATAAAGAATTGGAACTTCAATGTCATTGTAAGCAAGATCAAGAACTTGGCCCTTGGAATATATGTCAAATTAAGAGGGACATTAGGGATTAAATTGTGAAGTCCACAATCAGATAAGTGTAGTTCTAACAAAGAAGGAAGCATGTAAATTACCTGCAACAGATTGTGTGCTTTTCCAAGGTGAACATCACTCATGTTAAGATATTGCAGTGACACAAGTTTAGAAGCCCAGTTCATATCATCAGCGTATAAATCATCATTTAAACCGAGATCAAGAAAGTGCAAGTTGGTAAGTTTTCCAAGAGTGAGGGGAAGCTTTCCGCTGAAATTAGCATTAGAGAGAGAAAGATATCTGAGTTGCTTCATGGAAGCAAAGAATAAGGGAATTGAAGAGGCACGAAAGTTGTTTATACTCAAGTCCAAGTGACTCAAATGATCCAGTTCCAATAGTGACGGATCAAGAGTAGTATGATGTGCACCTTCTAAATAATAGCCTGAGAGATTAAGGTTGGTAACATGACCAGTAACGTTGTCACAAGCTACGCCATCCCAAAGGCAACAGTCACTGCCATTAATCCAAGAGGAAAGCACATTTGAAGGATCAATGAGAGTTGCTTTGAACTTGAGAAGAGCTTTCCTCTCTCGTTCTAAGCATCCCACTGCACTTGAATTCTTACACAAACAAATGGTGCAGTTTGAGAAAATAGTAAGAGCATGAGCATGGCAAACTCAGCACCAAGGTATCTACACTACCCATGTTTTTGGCTTATGGAATGTGTCTTTCCCTTAAACGTTGATAGCTAATATACATACATACATATATATATATATATATGGTTTAGTTTTGGTTTGATATAACGTCATAAACTTAACTAATAGGTTTATTAATTTTAATATCAATTGCAAATAAATTTAAAAACCACTTCAAACCCCTCCATGCAATCAGCTGGAATTAATACCCCAAGTAAAAATGTGAAAAAAGCCGAATCTTTGGAACAAATCACAGATTAATGGAGCAAAGACTTCAATATGAAAAGCTTATATTTAATTTCATTTTCAAGGAGGCTAAAGATTATGTTAATAACTACATGGGAAAAAGACTTCCGTATGTTAATATGCAGAAGACCAGTGTCTATATATTAAATGACGAATTGATCGCTCTCTCGAAGTTTCTTGGCAGATATATGTGTACCTGAATTCAAAACTTTAATTTTGCCTAGTAAACGTATAAAATGTGCTTCGCATCACATTGTAAAGTGGTCAAACTGTTTAACTTACTGACGATTATGTATTCAGTTTCTTGATAGCAAAGCAAGTGAACGTGAAGACTGGGATTCTAGTAACCTAATAGGAAAGTTACAAACACTATGTACTATATATATAGATGGATTTTGCTAGCCAAGACAACTCATAGAAATTATATTTTAAAAATAAAAAACCTCAACTTTTATTGTAAAGGTAATATGCTAGTAGGCTTGTAGCTTTATTGAAAACTATAATTTTGTTAAATAAACGTATCAAATGAGCATTGCTTCATTAATAGTGGTCCAAGTGAGATTGATCTATCAGCTCAAGTATTTTAATTTTATCACAAAAGGAGTATTTACTTTTCTCGATACCGCGTGAACGTGAGACTGGGAGTATATATATATTCACTTTCTCAAAAAATTTCTCAGTCTCTCATTGATTTTTCATCAATAAAGTCTTGCTTGTTCCACATGATTTAGGTATACATAGAATCACGAAGAGGAAAAAGCATTTGATTGCTGATGTAAAACACACACACACACACACACACACATATAGATATATATATAATATATAGATGAAAGATGGTGAAGTTATCACATCCTCGAAGTAATCAAAATTATCATATAGACTATATTAACGTGTGGAATTGGAATGTTTGAAGTCGAGACAAAAAACTTGAATATGCGTCACGCTATTCATAGAAAAGCTATAAATGATCTCTCTTGAAGTTTCCTTGCGCTAATACTCGTAGACATGCGCATCTACTGAAGTTTCCTTGCCCTAACAATAAATGCACATACTAAAATTAAAAATATGTAATCTATCCTACTCATATTTATAACAATATATTCTTTTTATTATTGATTGTTTGTGTCTTCAAATTTTTCGTGACAAACAAAATAAGTTAAATTTGAATTCTAAAAAATTAAATAATATAAATTTATCAAGAATAAAATATCTTATTTTAAATAAATTTGACACTAAAATATTTTGAAGCTATAAACATGTTTAGTATTATTTTAGGTAATGAATATGGATGACAAAATTATCTAAATTTGAGATCCTAGCGGTGACTACCCTATTTGAGAATTTAAATATGAAGATTTTTTTTTTTTTTTTTTTTTTTGCAAGAATGGAGATGAAGGAAAAATTTTTTTCAAAACAAACTTAGGGACGGGAATGGGAATCATGGCCTCTGTCTTACAGGATTCTCATCTCCAAAAATTTATTTACATATTTTTTAATTTATATATATTTATTTTAATGTCTTCTTTGTAATTTATTTTTTATTATTTATGAATTAAAAATTAAAAAAAAAGTAATTTTTAAAAATATTAGAATTCTTAAAAGTCATCTTTTATAATTATTTCTTTTATTTAAAAACTTTAAAATTAAAATTAATTTTTTATTATTTTGATAGAATTAAGTATTCATATTACGAAAAAATATATACTATTATTTTGATGAATTATTGTTGACTTTTTAACTCCTATGAAAAGTTCGACAATCTTTGAATTTCTATGGACAATGGGCAAATGAATATGAGGGATAAGGATAGACACGGGGACAGGGCGCGGAGAGACACTCCCCCTGTCCTATTGCCATACTTAGATATAAAATTTTTTTAATCAAAATTTTGTGTAATTTTTATAATTGAAAATAAGATTATATTGCTAGAAAGGATTTAGAACAAGATAGTGTTATGATATTAGACCATGAATGATTTTGAATAATAATGAATAAAGTTGAAGTGTTGATGACTAAGTTTTAAATTTTTATTTTTTCTGATGATATATATTATATAATAATTAATTATTATTTATCTTAATAGTTTGTAATCTTTAAATTTTATATAATGTAAGCTAATTTTTAATTATTTAAATATTAAAAAATTAGTATGATAAATTAGAATTACTATTTTACAAATATTATTTATTAATTTAAATTATTATAATTTTTAAAAAAAATATATGCTAGCCCAACCCAACTTTGACTCTAATAATGTAAGATTGACTTAACTAAATATTTATCTATTTTAAAAATAGACTAATTTGATCCGATTTTAAAAAAAAAGTCATATCAAACTCGGGTTATCCCTTTTAACAATTCTACTGGCACAAAAAATCACCACCTCTCTTAATTCATTCTTCCACATAGCGAATTAGTGTGTCTTAATTTCATGGCATCAAAGTTGGGATAAAAATTGTTCTTCTAATTTTGTTAGTATTGGTAACGAATTCGTTAGAGTAATTCACCTTGTGTTAACGAATTGTTTATCCACAATAAATATTGTAGTATAATTTTGAAGTTTTGTTCAAAAAATTGCTATATTTAAAAATTAAATAAAAAAATTAGTATATATCTATACAAAAGCCCTTAAAGGTACGGCGATGACATAATATTAATATTATGACTTCTAAATAAGACATAAATAAAGGGAATTGTAAGGATATTCAAATTACAAGTCAATAATGAAAAGTAATAATATAAGTGAACACATTATTTCGGCAATTTTACATAAAATTATTTTTTAAAATTCTATAATATAAAAAATCCAACTCAAATCTTATTTCTCTCACACTCTTATATTTGTCTTTATCTGACATTATTTTTTTTTATAATTAATCTAATGCTAATCCGTCTTAATAGGAGAGGGATTAGTCCCTGTGTGGTGTAAGTGACAATTGTTATGTATAGTTTATAAAAGTGATTTGTTATAAATTAAAGTTTAAATAAATAATATATTATATAAATATTATTAAAAAGATTAAAATGTACTTTCCTCCTAAAAAGTTGCTATGTAAAGACCAAAAATAGCTAACATATTTTCATCATGCACTCACACTTGTGTCTTGCAGAGAAATAATATTCATTAATTATATAAGCTTTGACAAACTATCATCAAACAGAACATATGAAAGAAAAGTAACATTTAACAAGGAAAAAGAGTGAGAATAACAAGATTTGATTAATACAAAACAGCAAAAGCAACCTTTTTTTATCACTGATTTTTCTTGATCATTTTCTTCAGTCTTGCCATCCTTATCACTATTGCCACATACATTGTATCAGCAAAGCAATCCACACGTCGGAAACAAGCATGCCTCCAGCTTCTCTTAAATGACAAAATTCCAATTACTCCCCAAAATCCTGTTATGAACCCTAGCACTACCACAAAGTAAAACAACACCTTTTCCTTTATTTCATCGCTGCCTTTGTCTTCATAGGGGAGGCTGATAGGAGGTGTGTTTATCCCATGATCACCAGGACATGCATTACTTAGAGGATCTCCGCAGAGATATGGGTTGCCACCATAAGAAGAAGGACCAAAGGTAAAGAATTGAGCCGCTCTTGGAATAGGACCTGAGAAATTATTGTTTGATAAGTTCAAGAAACTTAGTGAAGTCAAGGAGGGCATGTCGGTGGGAATTGAACCATTAAGCTTGTTACTTGACAAGTCTAAGGACTCCAATGATTTCATTCCCCCTATCTGGCTTGGGATGTTTCCTGAAAATTTATTCTGGGATAAATTCAAGCCATTCAATCCTAAAAGACGAGTTAAGCTTTCAGGGATGAATCCTGACAGACTGTTATTTGACAGGTCAATGTTTCTCAAATACTTCAAAGTTTTTGTGTAATCTTGTTCCAATCCTTTCAAAACTTGTTTGATCCCTTGATCTTTGAATTCTTCATCATCAGGAAGCGTAAGAAACCCATCTGAGTC
This sequence comes from Senna siamea, assembly GCA_031216115.1. NCBI lineage: Eukaryota > Viridiplantae > Streptophyta > Magnoliopsida > Fabales > Fabaceae > Senna > Senna siamea. Next base: position 28,797,780 of record CM062354.1, on the reverse strand, counting down.
ATCTATTGATTGTTTAGCCATTCCACTAAGATCGGAAACGCAAGTCGGGATTGAGCCAGACAAATTATTACTGGCAAGATCTAAGATTCGCAAAGGGAGCTGGCAAAGGGAAGATGGAATATCTCCACTTAACAAATTTTGTGATAGCTTTAGAACCTTAAGTTCCTCTAGCGACTCGCCTATCCATGCAGATATTATCCCAGTAAATTGATTCCCATCAAGATCCAAAATTTGTGGCGTTTTAATGTTTTTCAAGGCTAGAGTAAGCTCCTCATGAAGACTATTATTGCTTAAATTCAACCATAACAGTCTAGACAAATTCCCAAATGAGCTTGGAATATTGCCTGACAGCTTATTAGATGAAAGATTTATGACCGCAAGTTCTTCTTGGCTCCAACAATTGGGAATTTGGCCAGATAATCTATTATTCGAGAGATCCAGAGTACGCAGCCAATCTATCTTACACAGAGAGCTCGGTATTGAACCTCGTAAAAGGTTACTTTTAAGATTTAAATAATTCAATCCTGAAAGTTGATCACCGATATTTTTTGGAATTGTTCCCCATATGCTATTATTAGATAAATCCAAATGCACAAGACGCTTTTGTTTTCGAAGCCACTGTGGAAACTCTGTGCCTATATTGCAGGATGCCATGCCTACGTCAGTTAAGAACTGAAATGGAGGTGTCTTATTAGAATCAATCTTCACAGAAAGTTTGTTAAATCCTATTTGCAAAGATTCTATATTTGAGAGGTTTTGAAGGAGAATCTCGGAAAATGTACCTTCCAAAGAGTTTTTGGACATGCTCAAGGTGCTTAGGTTTACCAATTGTCCAAGACTGTCAGGAATGGTTCCGTTCAGTTGATTGTTAGAAACATCTAAGTTCACTAAACCCAACAATCTTCCAAGACTAGCAGGAATCTGACCATGGAAAAAGTTATTGCTTAAATCAAGTGTTTTCAAGTTGTTGAGTTCTCCTAACCAACTTGGCAAACTATCACTAATTCTGCTTTGACTTAACAATAATTCTTCTAAATCATATCTCATGCATCCAGATAAATTTCCTCTTCCAAAGCTTACTGATGAACCTCCTGAACCATTAATATTTTGTTGTGACAAATCAAATGATTGGAGAGAGCATGTGTTTCTCAAGACAGATATTATAGAACCTTCAATCCTATTGAAAGAATTGAAAGAAAGATTAAGATGGACAAGGGAGTGAAGATTACCCAGCCAGTGTGGAACTGAAGAAAGGGAGTTATAGGAAAGGTCAAGGTCTCTAATGGCAGTAATATTTTGGAAAGCTTCAGGAACGGGGCCATCAAGAGCATTTTGACTAAGGTCTAGACGTTCAACTTTGGGTAGAAATGTAGAATTAACAGGGACATGAGGAGTGTGGATTTTGGTAATTCCACAATTACTAAATTCTGCTTGTAGAAGAGAAGGATGGGTGTAAAGTACCTGGAACAGATTGTTTGCATCTTGAAGGGACACACCACTTAATGCTATGTGTTTGAGTGATGATAATTTTGAAAGCCAACCCAAGTCATCATCATATAAAGCCGGGTTTCCTGAAAGATCAAGAACACGAAGGTTTGAAAGATTACCAAGCTGATGAGGAATCTTTCCAGCAAAGCCAGAGGAAGAGAGGCCAAGATATCTCAACTGCATCATGGAACCAAGGAACTCCGGTATAGAACTTGTATCAGCTTGTCTTGGACTATACTGATATCCACTCAAGTTCAAATAATTCAAGTGTTCCAAATCCAATAGAGAAGGACTGATACTGACAACTCTAATGTTGGTAACGGCGCATTGTGGGTCTGCTGTGCATTTCATCAAGCAAGAACCTGGAGTACAGGATAGACTGGCATCAAGCTTTATAACATGTCCAGTGACAGCATCACAGCTCACACCTTTCCACTTGCAGCAATCATTTCCTGCCCATGAACTAAGTGGTCCTACAGTCGTTGTCGTGAAACCTTCTCTGAATTTTAGAAGCGCTAGTCGCTCACGTTCATTGCAAGTAGAGGTTGAGTTTTTGCAAAAGCAGAGTTGTGATGTTTGAATCAACAAAAAAAGCACAAGCAACACAACATTTGAGAACCCTCTCATGTTCGCAAAAAAGTTTTATCTGCAATGGAAAACAAGGTGAGAAAGAAGGTAGTGGCCTAGAGAACAGACCTAAAGTTGAAGAGTATATATAGATAGATTTTGGTCGCTATCATATGAAGTAACCAAGAATTTCAGTTCACTTGTTAAGTTGACTGGTGGACACAGATGATGATAACTATATAGTTAAATGCAATTTTCCGAGAAGTTGCGGAAAGCAATGAGTTTGAGTAATAATTTAAAAAATTAAGATGTGTTTTAAGTAATTGCCATTTTTTAAGAAGTCCCGATAACGTTTTTAGAAATCCCCTAATTGCTCGTCAGAAAAACTAGTACTACTTTAAATATACAATGTAAAATTATTTTAATTTAGAAGATTATTAAATAAAACCTTTAACTTTAATTTTAAAAGTAATACGTGAATTTAAAATTATAATTTTGCCAAATAAACAGGACATGCTTCATTTAGCGATGATCAAAATAGGAATCTCATGGATTTATTTGATAGGTCTAGAATTGAATATTAAAGAAATGAATCGCCTGTTCGATTATGTTTTTATTTATTTTGTAAAAAACTTTTAAAACAAAATTGTTTATTTATTTTCAATTTTATTAAAACAATTTTTTAAAAAAACCCTTAATTGATTATGTTTTTATTTATTTTTTAAAAAAATTTTTACAACAAAATGGTTATTAATCATTTCTTTTATTTGCAATTTTTGGGCAATTTAATTTGATTTTTAGTAGTGTCAACAAATTAAATCAAACTACATATATATGTATATATAATTTGATTTTAAAATTATGTTGATTTTATTAATATTTGGAGTACTAGATGTAAAAGGATAACCTAAACGTTATCTTATTATGGATATTGAATTTTTTATTATATTATCTTGTTATATTGTTATTTGTTAATAAATTAGTAAAAAAACAACTATAATTTTGTCTTGTTAGAATGTTAGTGAGTAGAATATTGTATTTTCTTTTTATTGGTTGATATTTATATATTAAAAAAATTGGTTAATGATATTCAAATGCTTAAATGAAATTAAGCCAAGATATATTTAAATATTTTAAGATAAAAATTGGTCGTTATCATAGATTGGCGAAAGCAGTTGAACGTGAAGACTAGGATTCTTATAACCTTAAGAGCACGTCTGAAAAGGCTTTTTTTCGCTCAAGAGTTTTTTTAAATTATTTATTTAAAAAATGTTTAGTAAATTATCAAAAATGATTTTTAGTGATAATAAAAAAATTAGCTTTAAAGTAAGTTAGAAATTAAAATTTCTATTTCTAGCCAAAATTAAAAGTTAAAAATTTCTATATCCAAAATTTTTTATTTATCATAATATTTTTGTTTTTTTCAAAAATTATTTACAAATTAGGATATAGACTTCATTAACGTGTGGAATTGGAGTATTTGAAGGCATCTAATAGAGACAAAAGACTTTAATATGCGTATTAACGTGAGGAATTGGAGTCTTTGAGGTCATCTAATGGAGAAGAAAGGGCTAATTAAGTCCAGTCACATCAAAATTGATTATTTAATTACATTAGATGTTATAAATTTATGAAAAAAACTGATTAAATCAATTTAATTTTTAGATAATAATAAATATCATTTAAATAAAAATTAATTAATTAATTAATTATTATATATTAAATAAAGTTAAAATATATTAAGTCTCAGCATAAATATTTTATTTTATAGTTAAACTTATTTTAAGTTGTGTTCAATTAATTTTAATATAAATCTTTGATGCGTAACCCAAATGTTATAAAAAAATTCAAAACCCTTTGAACACACAGGATAACCCAAACGTATAGAAGGAATAGAATTCCTAACCTATTAAATCCTAATGTATTAAATGACAAATACTAGGTTGATTTAAAAATAAGAATAAAATTTACCATAAGAGATTATCTTAATATCAATTCTTGTTGTAATGGAGACAATCAACCAAGAAAATGTAATAGATAGGGATGATCATGGTAGGGTATTATACTTAGACCAAGATTTGATCAAACAATAAAATTAATTTTTATTATTGAACTCGTAAAATTTTCAAATATCCAAACTCAAGCTTATTTACATAGAAAAAAATTTAAATCATTATTTTTTTTAAATTATAACTTATCTACATTTAAATTCATAAAATAAAATATATAAATTACATTAATTATATTATCTAAAATTTAAATATATAATCAATATAAAATGTTAATAAATTTATCCTTATAAATTATTAAATATAATAATTTATAAATTTATATTAAAGTTAAAATATTTTATTTATTAAATTAAAGCAAATAATATCATTTTTATATATTTTCTTTAATAAAATAAATTAAATATATATAATATATAAATAATAATTAAATAATTTATGTAAAGAGGGTCTAGGTATCGCTGGTTAGGGTAAAGTACTATTATCTCTATATCAAACCTATATTTACTCCTTTAATACTTGAATCCAAACTCAATAAATAAATTTTATAAATATCTATAAGGTATAGATATTTTGAACATCTCTAGCAAGAGATGTTTCCTCTATCAGTAAAATTATTATACCTTTTACAAACATGAAAAATGAGTGTTTATATTTTCAAATTAAAGAAACAAACACTACAAAAAAAAAATGAATCTTTCCTACAATTTTTAAACTAAAGCTCACACAAAATATTAAATTTTTCATGTCAAAAACAACATATTAATCACATAAACCTAATTTTTGAAAATAAAATAATTAACTAATCATTTTTAAACTTAAAATAATTAACTAAACTATTCTTGTGACAAATCTGTTGCCATTTGATTATATAAAGTCTCATTGATCTTTATGAAATCTTAGATTTTTCACATGCTCTAATAACCTTCTCACTTCTTAATTCTCATTCTTGTAATCAATGGATACTTGGAAGGAAATTTTGAGATTTTTGTATGTTTGAATGTATTTTTTTAAAAAAATTTTATTCAAAATTAATTTATATTAATTTTTAATTTAGACAAATTATATTTAAAATTTACAATAAAGTACACTTATATTAAATTTTGGTTAGAAATTATACTTATCTTATTTTTAATTTATTTTTTGTCAATAAAAATATTTTTATGCAAAATAAGAGTATAATCCTACTTTTAATATAAAAATAAATATATTTCATTTTATATTAGGATTTGATAAAAAAATTCTTAATATAACAAAAAAAATACGGTTAAAATAATTTTATTATTTTAGAGTGAATATATACTAAAATATTAACATTATTGACAGAAATTAAAATAGAATAGAGGTTTATGTGACATTGTATCAAATATTAAGGATATTGAGTCTAATTTTTAAAAATAAAAAAGTAATATAAGTAATTTCAATAAAGCTCAAGGAAGATTGGTATAATATATTCAAAAATTTATCATTTTATTTTAAAACAATTATATATGTAATTTCACAAATGTATTAACAATAAATAGCAAACATATTTTCGTCATGCATTCTGAACAACTCAAACATGGTTTCTTTTGGAAAAATGTGGTTAAATTATTTTTGTTGTCTCTGATATAGTTTCACTTAATTTTTAATTAAGTTTTTATAGTTTAAAATTTTATAATTGAATTATTATAATTTAGCAAAATTTAAATTAGTCTCTACTTGTTAAATTTTTGTTAAAATTATATTAAGTTTTGCTAATATATTTCTAACATATAGTATTTTAATATTTTAAATATGTATAATTTATGTCAATTAAAATATATATATAATAATGTAAAAATAAATTAAATATATAAAATGAAATGTAATTTATATTAGATAACATATATGAGTACATTGACTTAAATTAAGTAAATTTATAATATTAAAATAATATATAATTATCATATGATCAAAATTAAACAATATTTTAATAAAAATTTAAGTTTAAAAATTAATTTAAAAATTTGGTAAACTTGAGAGACTCAATTAAATAAATTTTAAATTATACAAATTTAATTATATTTTATTAGATGAAAGATTGATGATTGAAAAATCTTTCATGCTCCAACAGTTGGGAATTTGTCCAGATAATCTATTCTGTGAGAGTTCTTGAATGGGCAACCCATGTATCTTACACAAAGACTTCAGTATTGAACCTTGTTACCTTTAAGAATTAAGTCTACCAAGATTGGATAATATTGATTACCAATTTTTATGGGAATTGATCCATTCATGTTATTGTTGGAGAGATCCAACAGTGTCAACAAATTCATTTCTAGAACCCCAGGTTGGAATTATTCCCTTTATCTTGTTATTAGATAAATCCAAACTTTCAAGTTGCTTTTCTTTTTGAAGTCCTGTCGAAATTCTGTGATTCATGAATTAAATTAAGATAAATAAATTTTTTTAAAAAACCAAAACAATAATTTACCCATTAAAAATTATTTTGAAGCAATTCAAACTTCAAAAAAATTAAAATATTACCTTAACTTAGATATTTTAATCATCAAATTATTTATATAGTATATATTTAAACAATATATTGATGCTGAATATGTTGCAAGTAGTGATATGTCAAAAATAACAACCTGAGAACTAAGCTAGCCATCGATACACGTTAATTTATTTTTATCATTAAAATTAATATGTTTCTTATTTTTCTCGGCGCCTTTTTGTTGAATGTACATAATTTATATGTCAGAGAATTTAAAAACTATATATATTATTTCTTCTCCTAATGGTGTGGTGAACATGATACTTTTTTCTTGCTTTGTCAACGATTAACTATAACTAATATACATGTTACATTTGTTTAAAATGTTCACTTTATAAATTTTAAAAAAATATGCGTACAATTAAAATTGACAATTATAAAAAATTTAATTATATTAAACTATAAATTATATCATTTTTAATTTTGTCCACTCAATTGTTAATATACGATAATTTTATATAAAATTTAACAGAATTGAGTTTGTGAAAGTATTTTTCTTTCATTATTATATGCATGTATATGTTTTTTTTTTCTCTTTTAATAAAATTTTCAATGTAAACAACTTATAGATTAGATCATTTTAGAAATATATATGTTTTGATTCTTCTTTTATCATCGATTATTTGTTGATGATTTTTTGATCTAATTTTAATTTATATTTATTATTTTAGTTTATTTATGTTTTAAAATTGGTTTAACAATATTCTCTCGTACGGTCATATCTATGCCAAAAATTAATGGTAAGAAAAAGAAGGGAAAAAGAGCACTTATAATTTAAAAAAATAGAAAAAAAAAAAAGGAATATCAGGAGTTCTAGAAAAATGTTACCCTGTGGACCTATCAATTTTGTGGGCACAAATTAGCGTTTTAGTTTGTAACTAACTAAATTTTAATAATCTCTTTTTTATGAAAATTTTTATTATATTAATTAGATTTTTATTTCTTATTCATCTAATTCAATTTTAAAATTTTTACTACTTTTATTAACTATTTGTACAATTTTTTAGACAATCTTCTTTGTTTATCGAAACGTTATTACTCTTTAATGAATAGTTTGCCCTTAAATACCAATGTGTTTTGGAGCCTCGTCCACCAAATTTCTGATATCGAAACGTTACAGTGCCAAACAAAGAAAAGAGAACATTTTCTAAATACGGAACAGAGCCAAGCCACTTGAGAAACTTCAACAAGACTGTTACGGTAAATTAAAGAACCATTTGGATATTCTTTTTCTTTTTAATTTTAATTTATGCATAATTAAAAAAAATTAAATTATAACAATGAAAAAATTCTAATATAGAGCAGTAATCGACTCAAAGTATAGTGCCGAACAGAGAAAAGAAAAAAAAGTTCTTTAAATACAAAACAGAGCCAACCTAAGCTAGAGAGACTTCAAAAGTAAATTAAGGCAATTTCCAAAACAACCATTGAGATACCCACAACTCTTTTTTTATTATTATTTTATGTGTGAATAAAAAACTAAAGTATAATAAATGAAAAAAAATCTAATACTGGTGCATGCTCTGTTTTATCGTGATACCAGTATGCATGTTGAAATTCAAATTTCTGACCGTTGGAGATTTGAACGTTAGACTCCGACATTACGTTACACTCCTACATAAGCTAATAGAGATCCTCTGATCATTCTTTCAAAGCAAAAAGGTGTTGATCAAAAAATTGACTGAAAGCGGCGATGGCGGAGGGAATGGACAATGTGATCATGATGATCCCATCATTTTAAGCAGTTGAAATCACGAGCTAATAAGCAAATACTTTAGGGACTCCCTTTGACCCTCTTTTAATACCACTTAGCAAAAGAATTCTCTAATTACTTCACCACTAGCAAAGAAAAGATTCATCCCTAAAAAGAGTTCTGGGAAAGTTTCACCAAAGAGGAAACAAGCATTCGAGGACTTATTAAATGCGAAAGGATTCTCGGCTGTTCACATGTCGTGCTGTCCTCAGCTGTTATTTGAAACGACATCATTTTCATATTCTTTTTCTTGAAAATTTCTTACCACTCCTTCTCTTCGTCCTTCAAATGGACCGTCACTCACTACTGGTTCTCTTCCTCTTCTGTTTGTTATACATCCATAGCTAATGGGTAATTCTCTAGTAAGTTGCTTGTGCAGTGAAACTTTCTCCAACCATGATGATTGTGTCTTAACGGCATCTTAATCGAATAATAATAGAGCCTTTCCATCTAGGCTTAAGTTACTCTTTGAAAAATTAAGGACACTTGAATATATTAAACTTGGTGTTCGAAGAACTGCTCCATGATTTGATGATGCAGCAATGGTGTAAGAATCAATAGCCTCTCTGCCATATAAAATTCAAAACAGAGGATATCTAGCTCATTCAGAATAATTTAAAAAATCATATAAGATCTTCAAAGAAACGATTGTAACGTCGCTTAAGTAATCTAAAACAACCTTTGCCATTGTCACTACTACTACTCTCAATGTCAAACTTGGTAGATTCAATGTCTTCGTTGGCATCCTCGTCACTCTGATCTATGAAATTCTCTAATTCTTTCATCTAGTTGTGGTCAGCCATCACAAATTTACTCTTTCAGAAACCCCAAAAACCGACATTGATTCAAGAATTACTAGTATAGAGAAAAAGTAGAAATGACGTCATTTTGAATGACAGCTAAGAACAGCACGAAATGTAAACAACCAAGGGTCCTTTCACCTTGTTAAATACGAGGTAGCAATGAACCTTTGCAACAATTTGTTCTCCTTTTCAATTACCAAGAAACCCTCAGCCTTGATGTCAGAACTACCAACCAAGATGACCAAATATATTGCTTTCAAGGAGGTAGAGATGTCCCAAAAGAGGAGCCTTCCAAAAGAAAGATGATTCATAAGAGAAGAGACGAGAACAAGGGAGCCTATTAACCTGCACTCTAAAAGGTTCCACAACAAACCACAAACGCGCATTAAATACAAGGGGAGTGGCCACGAGGGCATACAGAACCAATTACTATAGGTTCCACATAAACTTTGGCCACAACACGGAAGATTTCACCACCCTGAATGACCAATAAAAGCATTATACAAGAGGACAACTAAGGAAATTTCTCCAAAAATAACGACCAAGGAAGCTGCCTTAAGGGAAAAAGTAAAAGGAACAACCATGCATATCCTCCCATAAGGGACCAGCGTCACCCCAAGAGTGCTCGCCAAGAACGCGAAGAGCAAGACAACATGGTAGGCATAATAAACTAATCTTGGGAGGAGTTATCAGAGGAACAGAAATTAAACTATAGAAAAAGAAAAAGCAAGTCAGATCTATCATAGAGCTAAAACACCATAACAAAAGAACCCATAAAGGAGAAGCAAAAAACCACCCCCCATAACCTTTATGGATGATGACTTTCCCAGGGAAGATTCAAACCATGAAAACTTTATGATCATCTCGACTATTGTCAAAAACTACACAGTCAAAAGAATCCTATTAGATCAAGGAAGCTAGGTTAAGGATATAAAGCCATTTTAAGGGACACTAATAGGGTTCTAAGGAACCAATATGCAAGTAGAAGGAATCGTTCGCCTCTAAGTTACCATCAGGACATCCCTGATGACTCAGACCTTTGAGACGAACTTTGTGGTGGTCATAGATCTGTAGGCCTTCAATGCTATTCTAAGGCAACCATCCTTCAACAAGGCTAGAGCAATACTGCCAAATGTGAATCTCTTAATGAAGTTCCCTACTTAAGCGGGAGTGGGTGAGGTGCATATAGACCGAAAAGAAGCAAGTATGTGTTATCCAAAACCCTGAAAGACCTGACAAAGATGACGGAGAAGGAAGAGACCTTAGATGGAGGGGAAAAAAAAAGGAAGGGAGCAGAATTGGTGGGGGTAATGACATTTCGGAGAAATGCCCTAAACCCACCAATGATCTGTAACAGATCCCACTCTAAAAGCAAGAACGGGAAAAGATAGTAAAGGGAAGTACCACCCTCGAAGGTAAATAAAGGAAACTCAAAAATCTTCGCACAACCGCCAAAGGACATGCTAGGAATAAATAGAGGAACAGCATGCCATAGCCTTCCAATAGATGGTAGAGTGTTAGTAATGTAGAAGAAAAGGACGTTCGAAGGATAAAGGAAGTAGACTGACTCTTTGTCATAGGATTTATAAGAGAAGTATAGTACTTACTATCCAACGTCATCCTTGTGAAGAAAATACATGGAAGGTGGAGAATGTGTGTCGATTTTAGAGACTTGAACAAGGGATACTCAAAAGCTACTATCCAACATATATAAGCTAGATGATGCCACATCCAACCGTAAGCTACTGAGCTTCCTTGATGCCTTCTCGGGGTACAACCAAATCAAGAAGTGTAGGGAGGATGAGGAAAATAATGCCTTCATCATAAAGCAATGCCAACAACCCTTTGACGCTAAAGGAGTATATCAAGTTGCCTATCATCCTATCAAAGCCCCAATTAAGCAAACCATTAATCATATATCATGTGGCCACAAAATAATCTATGAGCTCAGCCTTGATCAAAGAGGAAGAGCAGGAACAATATCCCATTTACTTTTTCAATTAAGAACTCCATGAGGCGGAGCTCAGATATAGAAATATTGAAAAACTCACTTATGCTAGTCATTTGTTTGAGAAAATTACGGACATATTTCCAACATGAGATAACAGTTCAAACAGACTAACCCCTCAAGCTCGTCCTTCACAATTCAGATGTGGCTGACTACCTCGTTGCTTGGGTGATGGAACTATCACAATACCATATCGCTTCGAGCTAAGAAAGGCTATCAAGACCTAAATCTTGGTAGACTTCATAGGAGAAATAACAAGAGTGTCATTCGGTCCATAGTGATTGTGCACTTGTGTTTCTAACCTCTGGAGGGAAGCATGGTCACTGTTAGACACAATGAATTTGAAAATTTGAAAGCGACGTCATTTTATTTGTTTACAATTTATGCTAAAAATTTCTAGAGCCCAACATGTGCCAGTATAGTCAGTTAACCGGACATGGAGATATGGAAAGAGGTGTTAGAGTCATTAAAACCACGTGTTCATGAAACCATATGTTTATGCAAGCGTCAATAAGTCAAGTGGGACCCACTTTCGTACCTTTCAAATTTCTTGACTTTTGCAAACCCCTAGGATTTTGCCACGTGTTTTCATGTAGTTGAATTATTGGGACCACAAAACATTCTTGGCTACACGTCTGACCTTGTTTCAATATTTCTAATTCTTCTTTACAATTTTTCTATTAATTATTTGCTATATTTTTGTCCTTCTAAATTGAAAGTTCAACTATTTAGAGGAAAATAATATGTTATTATATGGTAACTAAGAGAGTCAATAGTTACCTAAAAGAATTAAAGCTATTTTGATCACGACTCTTCCACTGGATTTAATATATTAAATCCATGAGTAAACTAATGTTTTATTTATCTGAAACATATATTATCTCAATTAAATTATTCATGTTAGAATTTGGATTGAATACTATGTACATTCATAAACACATTAGGACATGTAGACGTACATGTATTGTGGATTAATCATCATATACACATTACTATCATAAATTTTAAGGACCGATAAAGTGATCTAATTTAATTTAATGGTCCTTATAATAAATAATAATGTGTGGGGACTGATAAAATGTATAGAATACCTAAAGTACAAATTATCGAATTATGATGGGCAATTTGGTAATTTGACACATAAGGAACTATATATAAAGGGTGTGGTCCTTGACTGAAGTATCCTGACACCATTTAGAAACACTTGGTCTCTCTCCTTTTGGTTCCCATCTGCCTCCAGGAGACTAAAGGAAACTATCAGTCAGAAGACTGATATTCCTGATCCAGAGATTTCAAGATGGATTCTAGTACGCTTCCATTTCATTATTTTGATTTAAAAAATTTCTAGGATTTGAGTAAAATCCAATAATAGTATCAGAGCCTGGTTGATTTTTCTGAAATTGTTTGATTTGAGTCTGAAAATTAAATCCATGATGAAATTAATTCCAATATGAAAATTACCATGGCGTGTTGGAAATTGTCATGTGATGGTTTTGGAAATTGTCAAGTGATGCATGTGTGTTTGAATCTATAAATTGTCATGTGATGCATTCTGATTCTAATTCTGCATTCTGCATTCTGGATTATGCACCATAATTATGTTTCTGGCTAATTCTGGATTATTCTAATTCTGCATTCTGCATGCTGCCCGGAATTGGAATGCATGTATATTGCATGGTTGTTGATTTGTAATTTTTCCATATATGATTTTGGATTCTAAAAGAGGCTTTTCTTAAAGAAAAAAAACTGATGCATTTATTCACGTTTTCTGGACTTTCTGGGCAACTAAGTGTATGATTCTGTAAGCGAATCCCATAGGAAAACAAAAAAAAACAAAAAAAAAACCAATTTGAGGCGATTTTGAAATTATGGGAACGATTTTCATCGAACCCATGGCCTGAACGTCGTTCAAAGGACTGTGAAACTCACCGAAAATTGCCCAAACACGACCATTTTCGCGCAATAATTTGGGAGAATTGGGTCAACCCATTTTCAACTATTTTTGGCATTTTTGAAATCACAAAAATGGTCCCCATTACATTTGCGACGTAACCGCCTTTTAAACAGCTGGAAAAGACGTCGAAAATCGCCTCAAAACGGCAGGTTTTTGTTTAGGTCGCGTATACCCGTTGGGTTGGGTCGCGCGACCTGGTGTGAGGAGGAAGACAACTCCTTGCGCAAAGCACCTTTTTGTATATTCAAAATGGCGTCGTTTCATCCAGTTGGAAAACGGCGTCCTTTCATTTAAACTGGAAACAACGTCATTTCATAATGAATGGAAATAGCGTCATTTCACTTAAATGGAATGGCATCATTTTATGATGAAAGGAAACGGCGTTGTTTTGTCACTAAATGAAATGGCGTCGTTTTATTATGCATGGAAACGACGTCATTTTGTAACACATCTAAACGGCGTTGTTTTGGTCAGGCGAATAAATTCACAATTTTTGCGCACGTTTATATTCGAACTCATGCCATTTTCTTTGCCCAAAACACGCATGACCACTATGGCAAGGCTAACATACTTGTGTGATTATGTTTTGGGTTTTATATATAGTTAATTTAAATTCTATAAATATTAATTAATTAATTCAGACTAATTAATTAATTATTATGTAATTTAATGTATATTAAATTTATATAATTAAGTAATTAGTGATTAATTAAATAATAATAAATTAAGAATAATTAGTTATTCATTCAAACAAGTTAAAACAACATAGTTGCCAAAGTAACCTCTGTTGTGGAAACTTTTTTTTGTTTATGGATAACTAAGTAGGTAGTATGTATTTATATTCATGCGAACAATTAGTCAGCCTAAAGGAAGGCTATTTTTTGGCAGACATTTATACATACATGTGGTAATAAGTAAAATGGTTATTAGGTGTCCATTGTGAGTACTTAGTCAGCCCAAAGGAAGGCTAAATGCTTGACTGGATCTAATCATTGCTACTTGATTACTATACCAAGAAAGTCAATTATGAGTCAATTCTCTATCCAAAGATTAGATTTGATGTCACACTGATTTTCTTGAGATGGGTTATTGTTGTTAATAATTAATCACTGATTTTGTTGCATGTGAGCTGATTGTGTTTTTGTGTATTTTTTTCTCTGTACAGCTGATATGTTAAATGCATCTTCTGTTACTGCCACTATTAATAGCATTCCCATGCTTAGTGGTAGTAATTTTAAAGCTTGGAAAAATAAGGTAATTATAGACTTGGGATGCATGGACTTAAACCTTGTATTCAGAGAGCCACGTCCTCAACCTCTTACAGATCAAAGCTCTTCAAAGGCTCGAAGGGTCTTTGAGAGGTGGGACCGCTCTAACCGCGTGAGTCTTATGATCATGAAGAATGCAATCCCTGAGACTTTTCTGGATACCTTGTTTGGGGAAACAGATGCCCTAAGGTTCTTGAATACCTTTAAAGAGCGCTTTGCCAAGAGTGACAAGGCAGAGACAAGTGGAACATTAAGAAAACTTGTTTCCATGAGGTACAAGGGTAATGGGAACATAAGGGAGTACATCTTAGAAATGTTTCATCTAGCTGGAAAGTTAAAGTCACTAAAGATCAAGCTTTTGGAAGACCTGCTCGTTCACTTAGTGCTTATTTCCCTTCCTCCGCAATTTGGACAGTTTGAGGTGAGCTACAACTGTCAAAAGGATAAATGGACATTGAATGAGTTCATATCTCACTTAATGCAAAAGGAAAATAGGATGAAGTAGCATAAGACTGAGAGTGCTCATCTGGCATCTACCTCCTCAGGCCGTAGCAAGAATAGAAAAGGTAAAGAGATTGCGGTGTCTCATACACAAAAGAAGCCTAAGGATTTGTCCAAGGGACATATGGGAAAGAAATGCTTCTTTTGCAAGGACACTTCTCATATGAAGAGAGACTGCAATAAGTATCACGCTTGGCACATGAAGAAAGGTATGTCTTTCACTCTTGTTTGCACTGAGGTAAATTTGGTTTCAGTACCTAGATATACTTAGTGGTTTGATTTTGGTGGTACAACTCACATAAGTATATCTATGCAGGGTTGCCTGAACTATCGAAAACCCAATGAAGATGAAAAGTACATCTATATGGGAGCTAGGAATCCGGTTGAAGTTCAAGACATAGGTTATTCTAGGTTGTTATTATGTACTAGTTTTTATTTAAAATTAAATAAACTTTTATTATACCGTCTTTTAGACGGAATTTGGTTTCAATTTCTGTACTGGACAAAGAAGGTTATATTTGTTCATTTGGAAACAGAAAATGTAATGTGTATTTTAATTCTATGCTTGTTGGAACTAGTACTTTATCTGCACATGACAACCTTTATTTGTTAAATTTAATACATGTATTTAATGAGTCTAATCATACTGAAACCAGCGACATTAAACGTAAATTCTCAAATGAGAATTCTTTTTCATTATGGCATAAGCGTTTAGGTCATATCTCTAAACAGAGAATTGACAGACTTGTGTCAGAAGGAATTCTTGATAAACTTGAAGATTCAAATTATAATATTTGTGTTGAATGCGTTAAAGGAAAAATTACAAACAAAAGAAAATTAGGAGCTACGAGAGCTAAGGATGTTTTAGAATTAATACATACAGATGTATGTGGGCCATTTCCTACAGCTTCTTGGAATGGTCAAAAGTATTTTATTACATTCATTAATGATTTCTCTCGAT
Source organism: Senna siamea (assembly GCA_031216115.1). NCBI lineage: Eukaryota > Viridiplantae > Streptophyta > Magnoliopsida > Fabales > Fabaceae > Senna > Senna siamea. The sequence goes on along the minus strand of CM062354.1, from coordinate 28,781,950 downwards.
ATGGCTACCTATACTTGATACATGAAAAGTATCAAACATTGGACCTTTTTAAGTCTTTTAAGGCTGAATTTGAAAATCAACTTTGCAAGATTATTAAGTCCATTAGATCTGATCGTGGTGGTGAATACTACGGTCGATACGATGGATTAGGTGAACAACGTCCAGGTCCTTTTGCTCAATTTTTAGAGGAGTGTGGGATTGTGCCTCAATACACCATGCCCGGTTCGCCAAGCATGAATGGTGTAGCTGAAAGGCGCAATAGAACCCTTCAGGATATGGTTAGAAGTATTATTAGTCGTATTACCTTACCTCACTCACTCTGGGGCGATGCTTTAAAGACCACAATGTACATTCTGAATAGAATTCCTACAAAAGCTACAAACAAGACCCCTTATGAGTTATAGACTGGTAAGAAACTAGTACTCAAGCATTTAAGAGTTTGGGGATGTCCAGCTGAAGCATGGCCTTATAAGCCAAATGAAAAGAAACTTGACTCAAGAACTATTAGTAGTTATTTTGTAGGGTACTCTGAAAGGTCACAGGGGTTTAAATTCTATGATCCTATAAGAAGAACATTCTTTGAGACGAAAAATTCCTGGTTCTTTGAGGATGTTGAGTTTAAGGGGGAAGATAAGGATAAAGACATTATTTTTGAAAAGGATTTGAATGACATTGTTAGTGAAGAGAATTCAGTTACCATTCCTCTTCCTACAATTGTGGTGAAACATGATCATGATCAGGTTTTCATACCTAACATGATTCATCAACAACATTCAATTAAAATTCAAGATAATGTTGAAATTCCCACTCCTCAAGATCAATATGATAGATAAGTTGTTCTTGAGGACCATGATGATCAAACTCAACAACTTCAAATTTAAGAAGAACCAGTGCCTTTAAGAAGATCTTCAAGAGAAAGGAGAAATGCAATTTCTAGTGATTATTTTGTATATCTTCTTGAGAATGAGGAATATATTGACTCATTGAGAGATGATCCACTCACTTTCAATGAGGCAATTAATAGTTCTAATTCTCATAAATGGATCAATGCTATGGGTGAAGAATTGCAATCTATGAAGGACAATGATGTTTAGGATCTTGTCCCATTACCTGCAGGTGTGAAACCAATTGGTTGTAAATAGATTTTTAAGACCAAGAGGGATTCACAAGGTAATGTGGAAAGATATAAAGCTCTTATTGTGGCTAAAGGATTCACCCAAAAGGAAGCGATTGACTATAAAGAGACTTTCTCTCCAGTTTCTTTGAAAGACACTTTTAGGACAATCATGACACTTGTGGCACATTTTAATCTTGAGCTACATCAGATGGATGTAATGACAGCTTTTTTCAATGGAGACAATGAGGAAACTATCTTTATGAAACAACCAGAGGGGTTAACTAATTCTAAGGAAACTGACCACTTGGTTTGTAAACTTAAGAAATCCATCTATAGACTCAAGCAAGCTTCTCGTCAATGGTACTTAAAATTTCATCAGGTTGTTCTTTCATTTGGTTTTGAAGTGAACACTGTTAAAAATTATGTGTACCATAAGTTCAGTGAGAGTAGATATATATTCTTGGTTTTATATGTGGATGATATTTTGTTTTCCAGTAGCGATATAGAATTGCTTCGGGAAACCAAAAAATTCTTATCAAATAAATTTGAAATGAAAGATCTTGGTGAAGCCTCCTTCGTATTAGGAATCCAAATTCATCAAAATCATTCACAAGGAATTCTTGGATTATCACAGAAAGGTTATATTGAAAAATTACTTGAACGCTTTGGCATGCAAAATTGTAGACCTCATGATACCCCCTTATCTAAAGGAGACAAGTTCAGTTTGCAACAGTGTCCAAAAAGTGATATTGAATCCAAGTTTATGGAAAATATCCCTTATACTTCTGCAGTAGGGAGTTTGATGTATGCACAGGTTTGCACTCGATCTGATATTGCATACATTGTGGGGATGCTTGGAAGATATCAAAATAATCCAGGAAGAGAACAACGAGTAGCAGCCAAGAGAGTTTTCAGGTATTCACAAAACACTAAGGTTTATATACTCACATATAAAAGGTCAGGAAAACATGAAATCATTAGATTTTTTTATTCTGACTTTTCTTTTTAGGTATTTACAGCACACTAAGGATTATGTGCTGACATATAAGAGGTCGGACAAACTTAAGATCTTTGGATTTTCTAACTCTAACTTTGCTGAATGCCAAGATAGTCAAAAATCGACGTCTGGCTATATATTTCAGTTAGCAGGAGGTGCAATATCTAGGAAAAGTGCCAAACAGACACTTGTTGCATCTTCTACTATGGAGGCTGAATTCATAGCATGTTATGAAGCATCTAATCATGCTATATGGCTGCGAAACTTCATCATGAGGCTGCGCATTGTCAATGGTATTAAAAAGCCACTCAAGTTAAATTGTGACAATAGAGCAGCAGTTCTGTATTCAAATAACAACAGGAGCTCTTTTAGATTTAAACATATAGATATAAAGTTCCTTGTTGTAAAAGAAAGAGTTCAGAGTCGCTTCATTAATATTGAGTTGATAGGAACAAACTTCATGCTTGCTGATCCGCTTACTAAGGCATTGACACCCCTGGCCTTTCATGAGCATATTGCTCAAATGAGTGTTGTTCCATTAGATGCTATTTAGAATAGTGGGAGTTTTTATTCTATTGTATTTTGATGTCATGACATTATTTATTTACATTAATGAAGTATTCATTTTTCAATTTACATAAATTACTCTGAACTTTGATCTCATTTGTTTAAGTTGGACTAGTTGAAAATAGACATGTGTAGATCACATTATATGTAATTTTCATGCTACAAATCTACACATGATCTATGTCATTTAGTTAAGTTGATGTCTGTGATCATTGTAGGTTTAGTTGCAAAAGAAAATGAATGCCTCTTTGGTCTTTACATTGATAAGACTAATGGACGAGATTGATAAAATTAAGGTGCACATAAAGTTATGGTGTGTTGTATATGATTAAAGGTTCTATGATATGAATACATAGTTGTACAATCCAAGTAGGAGATTGTTAGAATTTGGATTGAATACTATGTACATTCATAAACACATTAGGACATGTAGACGTATATGTATTGTGGATTAATCATTATATACACATTACTATCATAAATTTTAAGGACCGATAAAGTGATCTAATTTAATTTAATGGTTCTTATAATAAATAATAATGTGTGGGGACTGATAAAATGTGTAGAATACCTGAAGTGTAAATTACCGACTTATGATGGGCAATTTGGTAATTTAACACATAAGGACTTATATATAAAGGGTGTGGTTCTAACTGAAGTATCCTAACACCATTTAAAAACACTTGGTCTCTCTCCTTCTAGTTCCCATTTGCCTCCAAGAGACTAAAGGAAACTATCAGTCAGAAGACCGATATTCCTGATCCAGAGATTTCATGATGGATTCCGGTACGCTTCCGTTTCTTTATTTTGATTCAAACAATTTCTAGGATTTGAGTAAAATCCAACAATTCAAAGTTTAAAAATTTTCTTTCAATATTTTAAAAAATATTTTTTTTATGTTAACTCAAAAGGTGATATGTCCAAAACATTAGTTTATTCTTGTTTTATTATGTGAATTTAGATTGCTTTAACTGTAATGTAAAATTGTGAGCATTATCATTCTTGAGATAATTTTACAACTAAAATTATATCAATAAGGTTGGTGAATGCTAATGGTGATGACTTGGTGCATTGTTACAGATAATCTTTGGAGGTTCCGTTTTAAAACATGGACTAAGTTTGACGTCGTACAACGTCAACGCATACCCTTTTAAAACACGAAGGATAATCGAGATCCCACTAAACTGCACTGCATGAAACCTCACCGGAAACTGTCCAACCTCAGAATTAGATCACGACCATTGATCGCACGCAACGTGTCCGGAATACTTCCGTTGGATTCACGAGGATCTACAGCCATGGGTCCAAACAGGCATAACGAAGGAGATGGTGGAAAGAACGAGAAAGATTGCAAATTTTAAACTAGTCATACTGGCTGTGAAGGCGTTTCAGATGAGAGTTTTTTTACGGTGTGGGGGATCCTACAGTTGTTACGGAGGTACCCAGGAAGATTGCCCAATTTGGAGCTCATGTTTGATTGTGTTGATTGGCCAGTGATTCCTTCTGTGAGATATTAAAGGGGGAGATGAAAGAAGGGAACAAAAGGACAACATGGATGAACAGAGAGGCTTATGCTTACTGGGAAGGTAATCAGAGGTTGCTGAAACCAGAAAAGACCTCCTTAAGTGCAATGTCTCTGACACACAAGATTGGAATGCTCATTTATATGCCCAGGCAATACTTTGTTGTAAAATCAACCATCACATTACCTTGCATTTCTACATATAGATAGGGAGACTTATACATCGTTGGTAGAACAGTACAAAATCACACTTGTTGGTTGAGGTAAAAATTGTTTCATTCTCCTAAAGATACAAGTTTAAATCTTAAGAATCATATTTATTAAAAAAAATTTTATCTTAAAGGTTTTAACATGATACAAATTAGTTTTAAGTTTAATATAATTTAAGAATACTTGAGTTTTTATCTTTAAAAAAAAAAAAAAGAGCAAATAATCTAATTAAATATAGGAAATAATCTTATAAATCTATAGTATTAGTTATTTCAAGCACAAATTAAAGGAAATAGTTAAAATTGGCTACATATGGTATATCCACCAATCTTTGTAAAAAAACAGAAATAAAATACTATATTAACATTTTTTAGTTTATTTTATTATTTTCAGGATTGGAAAAAAGAATCAAAAGAAGGGTTCAAGAAATCGGATCTGGCAAGCCAATGTAACCATAGGTAGTAAAACACGCGTATCTTCACACTTGAATGTGAACAAGCTTGAGGTAATTATTCTTCATTACTTTATAATTGATATATATGTAATGCAAACTCGTGGTGCATGCAGATATAAGGTCTACATTGAAGGATTTGCTTGGTCTGTGAGTGAAAAATATATTCTAGCCTGTGATTCTGTCACTCTATTTGTAAAACCCCATTACTATGACTTCTTCACAAGAGGCTTGATTCCATTGCACCACTATTGGCCCATTAAAGAAGATGACAAATGCAGATCCACTAAGTTTTCTGTTGATTGGGGCAATAGCCACATGAAGAAGGTAATGCTTAAGTATTAATTATGCTTAATTATTTATGATTCCCACAATTAATATAGAACAAATTTTAAGAAAGAAAAATCTGTAGGTGTTTAAGTGACGCAACAATATTGTTACATTTGTTATTATTGGAATTCTTCAGGCACAAGATATAAGAAAAGCAGCAAGTGATTTTATACAAGAAGAGTTAAAGATGGATTATGTGTATGATTACATGTTTCATCTTCTAAGTTCGTACGCTAAAATTTTACAGTACAAGCCCTCTATTAGTGGGGAAGTTATTGAACTATGTGCTAAATCCATGGTTTGTAAAGCAGAAAGATTAGAGAAGAAGTTTATGATGGATTCAATGGTGAAGGGCCCTACAAACACCAATCCATGCACTATGCCTCCTCCCTACGACGTTCCATCTTTACATGCACAACTATGGAGGAGGTAAACTTCAATTCAAGAAGTTGACTCGTGGGAGAGAAGTTACCGGGAGAAACAAACTGTGCAATCTTAAAACACATATACAAATGATTGCATTGATTCTTAAAATAGGGATTTTCTCAATTATGGAATACTTTTTTTGTCGTATAGATTAAACACATATTAATTATAATGGATTCATGGTTAATTTATAGTCAATTAATTTTGAGTTCCTAAATCGATCATCACCAGATTTATTAGTCATGTTGTCTTCTTCATTCCATTTCTTTGAACTTAATTCATAAAAAGAAAGTGATGTGTTATGGCTAACCACGATACAATCAAGCAAAAAGATCAAATGAAGCATTTGTAACAAAATTTTACATATTGAGATTGGAAAAGATATGGTTTACAACAAAACAATATTTTCTCAATATTATTTTACGAGATTAAAAGACGCATTAGAATTGTTCTAACAATCAAGATTTTTAAAAATTGGACCTGAGCACAAGGTTTAGTGGCTTTCCAAAAATTGGATGAGTGCTTGATTTGAATTGGTGCCAAAACCTAAAGAACTAATATCAAATCGGAAATTGTACCAAAAAGTAAAGAAAAATTAAACTAAAGTACAGAATAAACTTGAAAAATTAGAAAAGAAAAACAAGGGAAAAAAAACATTCACGAGTAAATCTAACTAAAACCAACTCATCTCTAAAACAAAGGGGCTCAAATTTTCTAAACACATTTAGAGAAATAAAAAAAATATATTTGATTCTTAATTCATTTTATTAGTGTGAGTCTCTTATTTTTTTTTTCTTTTTATCTATGTAAAAAAATGTACCATTTTTTAAAAATATATTAGAAAAGATTTGATTTTATTTTATTTTGAATTTTCTAATGAAATTTAAATTTGACGTCAAAAATTATACTCAAACTAGCTCTATTTTAACTTTCATTGTTTTCAAAACTCTGATTAATTAAAAAAATTATTATTCTTGATTTTCATTTTTTCTAGAAAAAATTATAAATATTGGTCTATTTGCATATTTGACTTGATTACTTTTTTTTCTTTTTATAGTAAACATTTTTACAAAAAAACTTTATTTCATTTAATGTTATGCAAAAGAATATTACAAAATGAAACATACAGAAGAGTAGCAACATTTAACACTATTTTTCATTGACTAAAAACAAAAGCCAGGCTTGCATGAGCACAAGATTTGATAAATGGATAGGATGTTAATGATGGGTCTCATTTCTCTTCATCATCTTCTTCAGTCTTTCCACCCTTATCACTGTTGCCAAATACATCATGTCAGCCAAGTTTTCCACACGTCGGAAGTAAGCATGCCTCCAATTTCTCTTCAACAACAAAACACCAATGACTCCCCAAAATCCCGTGATGAACCCTAATGTTATCACAAAGTAGAACAACACCCTTTCTTTCCTTTCATCATTGTCTTCATCCTCAACATTGATTGGAGGTTCAGGTTCGATTATCGAATTGGGGGAACATGCTTTGCTTAGAGGATCTCCACAAAGATATGGGTTTCCACCAAAAGAAGATGGGTCATAACTGGAGAATTGAGACCCTTTTGGAATGGGTCCTGACAAATTATTGTTTGATAAGTTCAAGTGACTTAGAAAAGTCAAAGAGGACATGCTGGTTGGAATTGGACCATAAAGTTGGTTACTTGACAAGTCTATGGACTCCAATGACTTCATATCTTCCAACTTTCTTGGGATCTCTCCTGAAAGATTGTTGTGTGAGAAGTTCAAGCCAATTAATCCTGAAAGACAAGTTAATCCTTGCGGAATTGATCCCACCAGATTATTATGTGACAAGTCAAAGTTTACCAAATATTTCAAATTTTTAGTGTAGTCATATTCCGATCCTTTCAAGACTTGCTTAGTACCTTCCTTCTCCCATTGATCATCAGCACTGGCATAAATTGTGGAATTTGTGGAATTTTTAGTCATTCCTCTAAGATGGCAAATGCAAGGAGGGATTAGACCTGACAATTTGTTACTAGCAAGATCCAAGATTTGTAAGGAAGAGAGTTGGCAAAGGGATGATGGAATATCACCAGTAAACAAATTTTGGGACAATCTCAAAACTTGAAGAGAAGTCTGGAATTGGCCTATCCAAGAAGGAATGATCCCTGAAAATTGATTTCCTCCAAGATCCAAAATCTGTAAATCTCTAACATTTTTCAAGTCTTCATGAAGCTCCCCATGTAGACTATTGTTGCTCAAATTCAACCATGCCACTCTAAGAGAATGCCCAAATGAGCTTGGAACACTGCCTGATAGCTTATTAGATGACAAATTTAAGATGACGATAAACATGCCTCTCCAACAATTGGGAATTGTGCCAGATAATCTATTATTAGAGAGGTCAAGAACAGACAACTGTTTCATCTTACACAAGGATTTTGGTATTGAACCTTCTAAAAGGTTATTTTTAAGAATTATGTCAGAACGCCTTAGATTGGAGTCACCAAAATTTTCTGGAATTGATCCACTAATCTGATTGTTGGAAAGATCTAACCAAATCATCGAATTTGTTTCTTGAATCCAATTTGGAATTGTTCCCCCTATATTGTTATTGGATAAATCCAACGTTTCGAGATCCTTTTATTTTTTAAGCCATTGTGGAAATTGTGTGAGGTTGCAAGATGACATTCCCAAGACTTGTAAGAACTCAAATGGTGGTGTCCAATTAGAATAGATCTTCACATCAAGATTGTTGAGTCCTATTTCTAATTCTTGAAGATTTGAGAGGTTGCCAAGGTGAAGCTCAGAGAAGGTACCACACAAAGAGTTATTGGATATAATCAAGGTTGTTAAATTTACTAATTGTCCAAGACTTTGAGGAACTGTTCCTTTCAACTGATTATTAGAAAAATCTAATACAGTTAAATTGGACAATCTTTCCAAACCTGTTGGAATTGACCCACATAACTGATTATATGAAAGGTCTAAATTTGATAAAGCAGACGATGTTCCAATGTTATTAGGAATAGTCTCATTTAAATAATTATTTGAAAGATATAACATAACTAAATTAGACAATCTTCCTAAACTTATTGGAATTGATCCACAAAACTGATTATATGAAAGGTCTAAACTTGTTAAAGCAGACAATGTTCCAATGTTATTAGGAATAGTCCCATTTAAATAATTATTTGAAAGATTTAATATAACTAAATTGGACAATCTTCCCAAACTTGTTGAAATTGACCCACATAACTGATTTTGTGAAAGGTCTAAACTTGTTAAAGCAGACAATGTTCCAATCTTAATGGGAATAGTCCCATTCAAATAATTTCTTGAAAGATCTACTTTTCTCAACCACTTCAATTTTCCTAGCCAAGTTGGCAAACTGCCACAAACTCCACTGCCACTTAACAATAATTCTTCCAAAACATATCCCGTGCATCCTGATAAATTTCCATGACCAAATCTTAATGATGGCTCCCAATCATACATGTTATTTGACAAGTCTAAAGATCTAAGAGAGCATGTATTTCTCAAGATAGACTCGATGGAGACATCACTACTACTGAAATTATTTTCAGAAAGTTCAAGATGGACAAGGGAGTGAAGATTGCCCAACCAATGAGGAAGCAAAGAAAGGGAGTTCCCAGAAAGGTCGAGGTCTCTAATGGAAGTCATGTTCTGAAAAGCATTAGGAATTGAGCCATAAAGGGCATTATTACAAAGACTGAGAACCTCAACATTAGCAAGAAATGTGGAATTAAGAGGGCCACGAGGGAAGTGGATATTCGTAATACCACAACCACAAAATTCTGCTAGTGAGAGAGAAGGAAGATTGAAGAGTACCTGGAACAGATTGTATGCCTTCTCAAGGGTTACAGAATTCAGTGCTAGGTGTTGCAGTGATGAAAGTTTTGAAACCCAACTCATGTCATCATCATATAGTTCCAAGCTGTTGTGTGAAAGATCAAGAACACGAAGGTTTGAAAGATTACCAAGATGATGGGGAATACTTCCATCGAAGCCAGATATAGAGAGGTTAAGATATCTCAGCTGCTTCATGGAACCAAGGAATGCTGGTATAGGACTTGAATTAAAATGAGTTCCACTCAAGTCCAAATAATTCAAGTGTTCCAACTCCAATAAAGAAGGATTCAAGTTTTGAGCTTCAAATGATGGCATGAGACTGAGATCAAGCTGGATAACATGTCCCGTGATAGCGTCACAGCCCACACCTCTCCAGTTGCAACAATCAGCTCCTTCCCAAGAACCAAGAGGCCAATGAGATGAGTTTTTGAAACTTTCTCTGAATTTTAAAAGAGCTAGTCGCTCATGTTCATTGCAAGCAGAGGTTAAGTTTTTGCAAAAGCAGAGTTGTGATATTTGAATGAACAATAGAAGAACAAGGAACACAAGATTTGAGAACGCTCTCATGTTCGCACAAAGATTGTATTTGCTGGAAAACAAGTTGAGGAAGGTACTCGTGGCTTAGAGAACTGACATGGTGGGGTATATATAGGAGAATGATAATCTGCGGAGAATCTCTTTTCTATCTATAGATAGATTTTGGCAGCTGTCATTATATTCAATAAATTAATTTAGCATATTCATGAGAGAAAAAAAATATTCAAAGTAAGATAAAAAATGGGAAAAAAAAGGATAATTAATATGATTTCTTTTACATATATATATATATATATATTATTGTTAACATCATAATCATTTTTGAACGTCATAGAATTATTTTTGGTAAAACATAGTTTAGCTGATAATAGAGTTAGAAGAGACTAAAACAATCGTTACCCTAGCCTTTATATAGTTTTAATTTTTTTTTAGTATTCTTAATTTTTAATTTTGGAATGCTAAAATAAAAAATGTTAACAAAAAATTTGAAGCTTTTTATTCTTATCTAAATTTTAACTATTCTCTAATTTGAGTAATTTTATTTGAGATCCACTTATGACGAATGATATTTAGTTAATGAAAAAAATTGTATTGATTAACAGAGATAATGAATAAAATTAAAACAAAAAATAGATAATAGATAAAAAAAATTTGTTTTAACCCATATATTTTTAATTAAAATATGAATTAATTATTTAATAAATAATTAGTTATAAAGTATTATGTATTTTATTTTTTTAAATAAATTTTAAGTTCAAATATTTTATATAAAAAAATCTTTACATAAAAAACTTTATCTCTATTATAAAATTTTAATTAATCTAATTAGAGTTTAATAAATTTTTACAGAAATAAACCAATGAACCAATTCTATTAAGTCAAGTCGCCGGGACCAAATAGAAACTAAGAATTGTAGAATATGCGCTAAATTTCTTTTGATAAAAAAGAGAAAATTTAAATTACAAAAAATTAAAGCATATGAAATTAGAACTTCTTAAACTAGAGTTCAAAGTATAATGTGAAAAAGAAAATGTAGACGAATATAAAGAAAGTTATATATCTTCTTTTTTTAAAAAAAAAAAAAAAAAAAGCTATACTTTTACTTCGCTTCTCCCACATGATTTAGGTATATAAATATATTTTTTTCTCTTTAACCAAAAAACTATTTTTTTTCTTTTTGTTTCAATTTTAAATACCCAACAATTCTTTAATTACTTAAATTGATGACATGGTTACAGAGTCATGAAGAGGAACAAAGCATCAGATTGCTGATATAAAATTAAGAACAAAATAGATGAACGATGACGAAGAAATCACATTTTCAAAAAATTTGCAATCAACGTGTGGAATTGGTCAAGTCTTTGAAGCTCTCAAAAAGTCTCTGAAGCTGCCAGTCTTTGAATTGTGTCACTTGACTCGCTTCATTTATATATTAAATAATAATATTTTACTAATTATTTTATTTTCTTACTAATTAAAAGTATTTAACTAATTTTTTACTTTATAATAATTACAATTTTATTAAATAAATAAACGTATAAAATGAGTATTGCTTCATTATTAATAGTGGTCCAACCAAGAGAGATTGCGCCATCACTTCATTTTAATTTTCTCACAAATGATTATTCACTTCTCAAAATGATTTTAATTTTCGAAATTTCTCATTCATTCATTCAATTTCATCAATTAATTAAAGCTAAACTATCACTTCACTTGCTCCACACGGTTAATTATTTAGGTACAAAAAAATGCATATATTTTTTATATTTTTAACTTTAAAAAATTATTTTAGCGACGGATATATCCAATGCAAAAAAAAGTATATGATATAGGATAATATGTCAGTTGCTATAACATTTACTTGAATTATAAATTTTAAAAAAACTAAACTATTACCAATTTTTGTAGGTTTCTAGTAAGCTTTCTTGTTTAAAATTTTCAATTTTTTTAGAAATTTCTATGTTTATTTATTTAAATAAATTTTAAACCTTATTTTAATCAAATTAAAATTTTTTTAAATAAATTTTCACTCCAATTTTTATGATATTGTTGTATCAAAACCAATTTATGATGAAATGAAATAATTGTTATTTAGGCAAAAACGAAATGCATAAATGTATAATAGTACTCCATCATGTAAATTTTTAAGAGAAACAAATGAATATATGTATAAAGCACCCCATCGTAAATATATTTCATATTTTATTTTTATTTATATTATTTTTATAACTAATTACTACCAAATATCTTATAATTATTATAAGATAGATATATTTGTTAAACTAAGTTGCAGGGGTAGAGTTAGGCGGTAGGTGGCTAGTGCGTTTGTTGTAAAATTTGATTTTGTTGTTAAATAAACTTAGAAAATGAGCATTGCTTCATTAATAAGTTTATTTTGTTAAATAAACTTATACAAAGGAGTATTTACTTTTCTCGATACCGTGTGAAGTAGTATTCACTTTCTCACAAAATTTGAGTCTCTTACTGAATTTTCATCAATAAAGTCTTCCTTTTTTCACATGATATTCATGTGAGAAAGTGAATACTCCGAGTCTCACGTTCACACGTTATCGAGAAGTAAATACTCCTTTGCATAAGTTTATTTTGTTATCTATATAATAGATGAAAGATGATGCAGTTATCACATCCTCAAAAACTTAATTTGTGATCAACATTCACATATGGACTTTTATTAACGTGTGGAATTGGAGTCCATCTGATGGACACAAAAGACTTCAATATGCGTCACACTATTCATAGAAAAGCTATAGACTTTATTAACGTGTGGAATTGGAGTCTTTGAAATAATCTAATCGAGACAAAATACTCAAAATGATCTCTCGTGAAGTTTTCTAACGCTAACACCACAAGACAAGCATCAACTGCGGCAGAAAGGGCGGGTAGATAATAAATGCACATACTAAAATTAAAAATATGTAATCTGTCTTTTATCCAATTTTGTGTAATTTTTGTAATTCAAAAGTAAGATTATATTTATCATTTGGGCCCACATCTCTGTCACATTTCCCATTTCTATTCCACCCATATTTATTGTATTTATGGGATTATTTTGCAAGTTAGATTTGGACAAAATTTATTAGGGGATTATTTTTTGTAAATTTTAAAACTTTAGTAAAGGTTTAATAATTTAAATCTGCAAAAAAAATTATTAAATCTGTCTTAAATATAAAATACCTTCAAATAATAAAAATAGTGACACGCATACTTGTAACTATAATTTGAAAATAAGTTATATTTATTAATTTAAGTTAAAAAATAAATAGAATATGAATAAAATTAATACATTAAAAAAATACTTCATCTTACAATGTCACATAATATGACACAATATTTTTGATCTTATAAAATAATACTATTTTTAATGTCATATTATAACACAATGTTATCTCAAATATTTTTATGTTATCATATAATAATATAATAAATAATGTCATAAAATTATATTATTCAAAATATTATGTTATTTAAGATAATATTATTAAGATCATAATATAGCAAACATTTATTGAACAGCGCTAGATTACAAATAAGAACTTTTTCTATAAATAGTAAATTTATATAAATAATCATCTCTTTTCAGGATTTTTACTAAGAGCTCATTTTTAAGTATACAAGTTTATTTAAACTTTTTATCAAATAAAATATTCTTAAAATTTGAAATATTTTCAGTATAAATGATCACTACTGTTATTCTGTCTTGACATAAAATATAGCATATATACAAAATATAATTAAAATATAAAATTTCAATTGAAAAGAAATTTGAAAGAAATAAAATTGAATCAAGATTCATCAAAAGTTAATATATAAAAAAATGTAAATTTTAACGAATTTATCTACTTACAATGATGTCAAATAAAAATTTTAAATCTCTAAGAGTTGAGAATTCTTTTAAGATACCTATAAGCATACTATTATGTTTATTAATAATAAGGTTTTAAAATATTATAAAACAAACTGTTTAGGAACACAAGAAAAAATGTATAAAATTTTATTCATCATTTTTATTTGTGTATAATAACATTTTATTTATAAGACTTTAGTTATAAAGTGAAATTAAGGACATCATAATATGCTTTTAAATATATTAATGTGTAACAAAGATTACATTATACTATTAAAATAATTTTTTATGGTAAGATGTTAGAAATGAGACTATAAATTTTAAAAAAATTATTGATATAATTGTAAAAAGATTATAAATTATAAAAATTTAATATTGACAATGAATATGATCACCTAAGTAAATAAATTTATTTATAATAATAGATGATTTTTTAACTCTATCTGAATACTGAGATCTCAGGAAAAACGCAATTTTTCTTGCATGTGACACTGATGCTCCGTGCCATGAGTGACAAATTTTTTAACTTTTATTTGTGGCCGATGTGCAGCTTTTTAATTTTTCTTCATTATTTTTCTCCTCGCAGCGGTTTTAATTGCTGCCATAACTAAGAGTCTAATTTTAACTACAAAAAATATACCTAAAATTTATATTTCTTTATTTTAAAATTTTAATTGAATACAATAAAAATAAAAAAATTAAATTATTATAAATAAATTTTTTAAGAAAATACATAAATAAATTAAAAATAATTATAATAATTAATTAAATTTAGTAAACATGAGATTATCTTAAACAAAATAATTTTTCCTCTATTTTTAATTTTTAAATTTTTTTTTGTTTTACTAAAAAAATTTCTAAAAAAATTAAAAAGTATTAAAAAATAAATTATTTCATTTTTATTAAAATATTTACATATAAATTTTGTATTTTTTAAAAAGTATATTTATTTTTTATCTAAGTAAGATGTTTCATCAATTTTCTTTAAATAATTTTTACTTATAGTAGAAATATTTTTTTTCTAGTAAATCAAAAAGTAAAACTTTAATAAATGTAAAAAAATTAGTTAAAATGATTTTTTTTACTTTTAAAAAATTATGTATTAATATTATAATATTAAAATCTAATTACTCTTATGAATTAAAATACATAAATATTTAAAATGTAACAATTATCTTTTATGTTAATAATATTGTATATAAATTAAAACTGATGTCTGAAGTTTAATTTATACTCTTTTTTTATTATACACAACATCAATAATACTTAATTCTCATAAAATAGTATTTGAGAGAAATAGACTCATGTTGGGAGATAATTGAGAAAGATGATGTAAAAATAAAATATCAAATAACAATGACATAGTTTTTTTAAAATTTAATTATTTTTAAATTATTTCAAAAATATTTTTTAAAATTATTTATTTAAAAAAATTTTAGTAAATTATCAAAAATAATTTTTAGTGATAATAAAAAATTAGCTTTAAAGTACAGTCAGAAACTGAAATTTCTGTTTCTAGCCAAAAATAAAAGTTAAAAATTAAATATTTTAAGATAAAAATTTCTTTATCCAAAATTTTTTATTTATCATAATTTTTTTAATTTTTTTTCTAAAATTCTTTACAAATTAAGATATAGACTTCATTAACGTGTGAAATTGGAGTGTTTGAATTCATGTAATGGAGACAAAAGATTTTAATGTGCGTATTAACTTGAGAAATTGGAGTCTTTGAAGTCATATAATGATGGAGACAAGAGGGCCAAGTCCAATCGGATCAAAATTGATTATTTAATTACATTAGATGTTATAAATTTACGAAAAAACTGATTAAATCAATTTAATTTTTAGATAATAATAAATATCATTTAAATCGAATTAAAGTAATTAATTAAATAATTATACATATTATATATTAAACAAATTTAAAATATATTAAATCTTAGCATAAATATTTTATTTTATAGTTAGACTTATTTTAAATTGTCTTGAATTAATTTTAATATAAGTTTTTGATGCGTAACCCAAATGTTGTAAAAAATTCAAAAGCCTTTGAACGCACAGGATAATCAAAACGCATAAAAGGAATGGAATTTCTAACCTATTAAATCCTATCATATTAAATGATAAATACAAATGAAAACACAATTGATAAAGGTTAATTTAAAAATAAGAATAAAATTTGTCACAAGAGATTATTTTGATAAAGATCAATTCTTGTTGC
This sequence comes from Senna siamea, assembly GCA_031216115.1. Classification (NCBI taxonomy): domain Eukaryota; kingdom Viridiplantae; phylum Streptophyta; class Magnoliopsida; order Fabales; family Fabaceae; genus Senna; species Senna siamea. Next base: position 28,765,861 of record CM062354.1, on the reverse strand, counting down.
AATAGGGTACTATAATATTGAAACTAAGATTTGAGTGAATAATAAATGAAATTGTAAAATTTTTTAATACTCAAACCCATATCTATTTACACACACACAAATTTAAAATTATTAATTTATTTTTAAATTATAACTTATCTACATTTAAATTTATTAAAAAATATACAATTTACATAAATTATATTATGTAAACTTTAAATATATAATCAATATAAAATCTTAACAAAGTTATCCTTATAAAATTATTAAATATAATAATTTATAAATTTATATTAAAGTTAAAGTATCTTATTGATGAAATTAAAAAATAATAATATAATTTACATATATATTTTTTTCAATAGAATAAATTAAATATATATATTTATAATATAAAATAATAATTAAATAATTTATATAAAAAGGGTCTAGGAATGGTAGGTTTGGGTAAAGTACCACCATCTTCATGTCAAACCTAGACCCGCTCTTTTAATATTGGGACTTGAACCCGACAAGTATTCATTTACATAGAAAAATTTAAAATCATTAATTTTTTTCAAATTATAACTTATTAACATTCAAATTCATAAAAAGATACATGTTACATTAATTATATTATGTAAACTTTAAATATATAATTAATATAAAATTTTAACAAATTTATCTTTACAAAATTATTAAATATAATAATTTGTTGATTTATATTAAAGTTAAAGTATCTTATTGATGAAATTGAAGCAAATAACATAATTTATATATTTTTTTAATAGGATAAATTAAATATATATTTATAATATAAAAATAATAATTAAATAATTTATATAGAGAGGGTCTAGGGATGGTGGGTTTGGGTAAAGTACCATCATCTCTATGTCAAACCTAGACCCGTTCTTTTAATACTTAGATCTAAATTCAACAAGTAAATTTTATAAGTACTCATAGGATACGGATATTTTGAACTTCCATAACAAGAGATGCTCTCTCTCTGAGTAAAATTCTTATGCCTTTTACAAGCATAAAAAAAAAAGAGTATTTATATTTCCAAAATAGAGAAACAAAATATTAAATTTGTTATGTCAAAAACAACATATTGATTACATAAACCCAATTTTTGAAAATAAAATAATTAACTAATCATTTTCAAACTTAAAATAATTAACTAAATTATTTTTGTGACAAATCTATTCCCATTTAATTGTATAAAGTCTCATTGGTCTTCATGAAATCTTGATCTTCCACATGTTCTAATAATCTTCTCACTTCTTAATTCCCATTCTTGTAATCAATGGATACTTGGAAGGAGATTTTGAGATTTGTGTATGTTTGAATGTGTTTTTTTAAAACTTTTTTATTAAAAATAATTTATATTAATTTTTAATTTAGATAAATTATATTTAAAATTTAGAATAAACTACACTTATATTAAAGTTTGGTTAAAAATTATACTTATCTTATTTTTAGTTATTTTTTGTCAATAAAAATATTATTTTAAGCAAAATAAAACTATAATCCTACTTTTGATATAAAAATAAATATATTTCATTTTATATTAGGATTTTATAAAAAATTCTTAATATAATAAAAAAGATGGTTAAAATAATTTTATTATTTTAGAGTGAATATATACTAAAATATTAACATTATTGACAAAAAAGAAAATAGAAGAGAGGTTTATGTGACGTTGTATCAAACATTAAGGATATTGAGTCTAATATTTAAAACTAAAAGGTAATATAAGTAATTTCAATAAAGATCAAGGAAGATTGGTATAATTTATTCAAAAAATTTTCACTTTAGTTTTAAAAAAACTAAACTAATATACACAGAAGTCTCTTATAATTTAGATATTTTGTTAATAATTTTTTTTAAATTTAAAATTTGATAAAGAATCCTTTAATACTTTTAAAATTAAACAATTAACACATTTTATTAAATTTTTTATTCAAAATCTGATAGTCAATGATTACGTCAAATAATTTGACTCCACATAAACAAAATATTAACATGGCACTAGGGACATTCAGTCTTTTTTAATTTTTCTTTCTTCCTCCTCCTCTCTTCTCTCTTTCTCCCTTTCCATTGGCCAGTCACCCCAGCCATAAACGGCTACGGATGGGTTACCTAAGGTCAGATGGAACAACCACAAATGAGTCATGGATGGCCGCGAAACATGGATTAAGGTTCCGAACGTCACCTTCTCTCGCGATTTCTGACGAGTCGCGAATGAAAATTGCCAACGGATTGTACGAGTATGCAACACCAATTGCAGTCCAACATTTAGAGGCCAACCACTGTAGCTGCAGTCCAACATTTAAAGACCAACCACTAAAGCTAACAATCTTGAGATCAATGTTAAGTTATTTTAGGCTAATGGGTTGTATGGGCCTTTACCTAGTGAAAGCCTCAAACAATCACACATGAAATGGGCGGTTTAATAAGCAAACAATTGGTTTGTTTAAAAACGAACATAAACAAATTAACTCGTTTAGTCTGAGGTTGACCTATAAAAAAAAATTTTTTTTAAAATAATATAAATTATTTTAAAATAAATGTATAAATTTAAGATAATTTTACTTGTTATATCACTATTTTATTCTTGCAATATGATAAAAAAAATTAATAAAAAGTTAATCTAATGTCAAGATAATACTAAACATTAATTTAGACATTATTTTTATCAAAGTAAATTTAATTGACTTTAACATACAAATTCATTTCTAAGTCATGGTTAGTGACATTCAATAATTTAGCGACCAATTAGTCCAATATTAAATAGCAGTTCTTTAGTAGTGTTTTGCATCAATTATCTATCTTATTGCACTTCAATATTGCCAAACCTTGAAGAAATTGATTTATCTTATTCCATGCTAACACAATCACAAACTTTATATGTCAATTTCTCTTATTACACCTCAGCTCCACCATACAAAGCATTTGGTCCTTCAATTTTTATAATCCAATTATATCATAAATGCTCTATAGTTTTGAATTATTCACTTCACTATAAGCTTATTTGTTATTATGCATTTAATATATTGAATATATTATAAATATGCTTTTTTTAAAAAAAGGAAATTCTATTTATTAACTATTTACCTTACAAACTACATGAAACAGAACATTTAACAAACGAATAGCTTGAGAATTACAGGATTTGAGTTATGCAAAACAGCATAAGGAACCCTTGATCATTGATTTTTCTTGATTATTTTCTTCAGTCTTTCCATCCTTATAACTATTGCAACCAGTTCCTCTTAAATATCAAAATTGCAATAACTCCCCATAAGTTCTTCAATCTTTTTTCTTTTTTTTCATCATTGGGTTACCTTTAAGAATTAAGTCTACCAAGATTGGATAATATTGGTCACCAATGTTTTTGGGAATTGATCCATTCATGCTATTGTTGGAGAGATCCAATAGTGTCAACAAATTCATTTCTAGAACCCAAGTTGCAATTATTCCCTTTATGTTGTTAGTAGATAAATCCAAACTTTCAAGTTGCTTTTCTTTTGAAGCCCTGTGGAAATTCTGTGCCTATATTGCAGGATGCCATTCCTAGGCTAGTCAATGGAAATGGAGGTGTCCAATTAAAATCAATCTGCACAGCAAGTTTGCAAGGTGAATCTCAGAAAAGGCACCTTCCAAGGAGTTATTAGATATTGTCAAGGTACATAGGTTATAAGACTAGTTGGAATTGACCCATTATGCTCATTATTTAGAAGGTTTAAATATGTTAAAGCTGATAATACTTCAATCGTTTTTGGAATAAATGATACTATAGAACCTTCAATCCTACTGATAGAATTAAAAGCAAGATTAAGATGGACAAGGAAATGAATTGATATCCAACCGGTGTGGGACTGAAGAAAGAGTTATTGGAAAGATCAAGGTCTTTAATGGTGGTCATATTTTAGAAAGCATTAGGAATTGGACCGTTAAGAGCATTATAACTAAGGTGTGGAAGTTCCAAATTGGAAAGAAACGTAGAATTGAGAGGGCCATGAGGGATGTAGATATGGGTTATTCCACAATCAATAAATTCTGCTTGTAAAGGAGAAGGAAGCATGTAAAGTCCCTGAAAATATTAGCCACTAAAGATATGGATTTAATTGGCATACTTGGCCACGGTTATACCGTAGTTAATAATTTAAGTGAAAGGTGAGTTAGATAGTTATTTGTTTTATTTATTAAAAATATTAGCCACGTTTTATAGTTGTGTATCTTCGTCACTGTCATATTTAAAAATTCGTTATTATGGATTGGTGAGTCAAGTTAAATCAAATTAAATGCGTCCGGATTTTTTGCTTGGAGTATTTTGGTTGGCCTCTGCTTGACTTTTTAGCGGCGGGTTTTTTCGTTGCTAAAGTTTCTTGCAACAAATATTATTGTCACTATAACTTTTCTAAAATTATTATTTAAACAAAAATTATAGCATCAATAATATTCGTTGCAATAATATTAAAACATACTTTAGCAACGAATAAAATCGCCGCTAAAAAATTAAGCAGAGGCCAACCAAAAATCTTGCAACGGAGGATCCAAAATCAAATTAAATTGAGTCAATCTAATTAATTCGACAATTCAATCGTTTTTTAAAATAATAAGATACATTTGAACTTATTTTACTTACTTAAATTCGACGATACACATATTTTTGTCAATTTTTGTCGAGTTTAGATGATTAAGTTACATTATGCTTACTTTAACAGTAACCAATGTAAAAACTAAATTAAAATTTAACATATCTTGTAAAAAATTAAATTAAATATTTTTATGATTTAAAAATTAAATTAAGATAAATAAAATTTTTTAAGAATAAAAATAATAATTTATCCATTAAAAAATTATTTTGACGCAATTCAAACTTAAAAAAAATATTACTTGAACTCAGATATTTTAATCATCAAATTTTTTATATATTATATATTTATACAATTGATGTTGAATATGTTGAAAGTAGTGATATGTCAAAAATAGCAACCTAAGAACTAAGCTAGCCATCGATACACGTTAATTTATTTTTATCATTATAATTAATATGTTTCTTATTTTTCTCGGCGCCTTTTTGTTGAATGTACATAATTTATATGTCAGAGAATTTAAAATATATATATATATATATTATTTCTTCTCCCGCTGGTGTGGTGAATATGATACGTTTTTCTTGCTTTGTCAACGATTAACTATAACTATGACCTCAATACATATTGTATTTTTTAAAAAATGTTCATATAAATTATACATAAATTTATTATATATTAAAATTTTAATAAAAAGATATACGTCCAATTAAGAATGACAATAATAAAAAATTTAATTATATTAAATTATAAATCATATTATGTTTAATTTTATTCACTTAATTGTTAATAAATGATGAATTTATATAAAATTTAACAGAATTGAGTTTGTAAAAAAAAAATTCTTTCATTACTATATGCTTATATATGCTTTTTTTTCTCTTTTAATAAAATTTTCAATGTAAACAACTTATAGATTAGATCATCTTAAAAATATATATGTTTTGATTCTTCTTTTATCATCGATTATTTGTTGATGATGTTTTGATCTAATTTTAATTTTAATTTATTATTTTAGTTTATTTATGTTTTAAAATTGGTTTAACAATATTCTCTCATACGGTCATATCTATGCCAAAAATTAATGGTAAGAAAAAGAAGTGAAAAAGAGTACTTATGATTAAAAAAAATAGAAAAAAAAAAAGGAATATCAGGAGTTCTAGAAAATTTCTACCCTGTGGTCCTATCAATTTTTTGGGCACAAATTAGCTTTTTAGTTTGGAAGTAACTAAATTTTAATTATCTCTTTTTTATGAATTTATTTATTATATTAATTAAATTTTTATTTCTTATTCATCTAATTCAATTTTGAAATTTTTACTACTTTTATTAACTACTTGTGCAATTTTTTAGACAATCTACTTTGTTTATCGAAACGTTATTACTCTTCAATGAATAGTTTGCCCTTAAATACCAATGTGTTTTGGAGCCTCACCCACCAAATTTCTGATCTCGAAACGTTATAGTGCCAAACAAAGAAACTAGAAAATTTTCTAAATACAGAACAGAGCCAAGCCACTTGAGAAACTTCAACAAGAATGTTACGGTAAATTAAAGAACAAATTGGATATTCTTTTTCATTTTAATTTTAATTTATGCATAATTAAGGAATTAAATTACAACAATGAAAAAAATATAATACCGAGCAGTAATCGACGCAAAGTATAGTGCAAAACAGAGAAAAGAAAAAAAAAAATCTCTAAATACAGAACAGAGAGACTTCAAAGGTAAAATAAATCAATCCCCAAAACAACCATTGAGATACCTACAACTCTTTTTTTTATTTTATTTTATGTGTGATTAAAAAAAATTAAAGTATAATAAATGAAAAAAAATCTAAGAGTGGTGCATGCTCTGTTTTACCGTGATACCAGTATCAATGCTGAAATTCAAATTTCTGAACGTTAGACTCTAACGTTACGTTACACTCCCATATTAATCATTGTTTCAAACCGAAAAAGTGTTCATCAAAAAATTGAGACTGAACACCTATTTGTTTTCTTCTTTATCTTGAACACCTATTTATTACCAATGGCTTTCTGACCAGGTGGTAGTGGAACAAGCTCCCACTTCTTGTTCTTATGGAGAGCTTCTATCTCTTCCTACATTGCTGTCATCCACAGATCGCCACAGGGGATTTCTATAGCCTCGTGAAAAGTTGATGGTTCTCCATCCTCCGTTAGAAGACTATGCAACATTGCTCTCTATGACGCAATTTGAATGTCAAGCTGGTCTGGTTACCTAGCGTGATGAGTGTCTCACTCCCATACACTCGGCTTCATCTTGTTCCTCGTGCTCCAGTGCAGCTTCAGAAGAAGCATCTCTCTGTTTTGACTTATCCTCAATCTCTACTGTCGTAGTGTCCTTCGAAGTGTTGCAGTTCTCTTCATCTTGCAACTTATCTTCTGAAAATATCACATCCCTGCTAATGACAACCTTGTGAGCAGTGATATCCCACAGGCAGTACCCCTTCACTTCACCAGTACGCCCCAAGAAGACACACGTCCTGGATTTCGAATCCAGTTTCATTCTTTCTTGGGTATTGTACATCACGTATGCCGGACAACCAAACACGTGTAAGGTAGAATAATCTGCGGGCTTCCCGGTCCACATCTCCATTTGTGTCTTCAACTCAATTGCCGTAGACGGTGACTGATTTATCAAGTAACAAGCAGTTTGAGCTGCTTTTGCCCAAAATGACTTGGCAATCCTTTAGTCTCCAACAAGGCACTTAATCGCTCCAATAGATTCTATTCATCCATTCTGCTACACCATTTTACTGAGATGTATGCACCACAGTAAACTGTCTTGGAATGCCCTCATGCTTGCAAAATGCCAGAAATTTCCCATCAGTATATTCTCCTCTGTTGTCCATCTGCATACACTTGATCTTTTTTCTGGATTCAAGTTCCACCAGCGCTTTGAAGGTTTTGAATACTGCAAACACATTTAACTTGTGCTTGACTGGGTACACCCATAAACTTCTAGAATAACCATCAATGAAAGTAACAAGATAATTTACAACTCCTAAGATAGAATATGTTTACTCGCTCCAGCCATGTCACTACTAAGGGGCACATAGGGAGCATCGCATCACCACCATCGAGCACATGCCATTGATATATTGTGTACCCTAATTACACGCAATTGCCACATCCAAGATACATGCCAAATCCTACGTCACACCTTGGAGCACATTGTGAGTGCCACCTCATTGTAATCAACAAGTGTAGAGTGCTGCCATTAACCACGATTTTGCTTACTGTGTCATTGCCCTGAGCATGTGCCCCAAGACACCGCTCCTAATCGTGTGTGCACCTTCATGTGCCATTTCACCACTAAGAAGGATGTGGCATACGTCTCATCACCGCCTTTGAACGCGTTCCCAGTGCAATTTCATCGCCCCTAATTGTGCTTACTTGCCACATCCTTGAGACCTATTTGTGCATGCCTACGAGCACCATGCACTGCCTTCGAACACATGCCCAATGCTGCCACTTGTAATTGCGCACATGCTTGCCACAACATTGACTTGAGATACATGCAAAGTACCACGTCACCACCAAAGGCAATGAGAACGCCCCTAATTGATCACATGCTCGTCTACCACGTCATCTCCCCAAGATATATCACCAACAATGAGCACATCACACTTACAGCTAATCATTGGCCAAGTAGTTTCATACTACCCTGACCCAATATTATGGGTTAATTTCCCAAGAATAGAAATAAAGTATGAGTTTTAAAATTACCACTACCTATCAAATATTAGTAATCAAACACGTTTACAATGCTACAGGACTGTAATCGTTTACAATGCTACATCATCTCTCGCGTGCAATCAAATAGATGATTTTATTATTAAAATTCATTTTTGTAAACATTCGGAACAAAATTAAGACAAAAAGTAAGCTCTAGAAACACAAAAATATTTTAGGGTTGAAATTAAAAATAATTATAAATTTTTTTAAGGACAGAAACATACTTTTTCCTATTTTCAGCTCCAAACAAAAATTGTCAAGTGACATTTGATACCATGGGAAGTTTCTAATAAATTTGTTTTCTTTTTATTTGTTGAGTTGATTGCAGGCTTGTATTTGCACGTTCTCATGGCTCAAACGGCCCAACCCTTCTTTTACTGATATTGTGTCACACACACATTCCCAACTCAATTTACTGGACCAGGTGCCTCTTGGGAAAATATAGAATATTCGATGATTTCATGTATAAATTCGGGACAAATTAAAGGAATAAAAAGTTGAATTTTTTTTTTTGAGAGATTAAAGGATCTTTTTAAAAGATATATTCATATATCTTGATAATAAATGATTAAAAAATTATATATACAATTTTTTACCCTCTTAAATGGAAATATTTGAGGCAGGAAAAAAGTGTTATCATGTAGGTAGACAAAAATACACCTTGCAATCTCTGTGGTAAACTCTGACTTGTTTAAAACATAGAATATCGTATGATTATGAGCATCTTCAAATATATATCTCTGATAACAGAATTGACAGTTTAAAATACAAATACTAAATATTAAATATTAAATACCTAGTTTAATATGGAATGTCAAGGAGCAAAGAAAAAGTAATTATATTTAAATGAACAAAATATTAATTTAACTTACCGATTGGCCCACTTGGCAGTTGGAAATGGACATTTTATTGTAGAGTTGAATTTGCAAAAAAAAATAGTTAATTATTTAAATTCCTTTCTGTATCTGTTGTGTTGTCAAATTTTGAAGGACTCAAATTGCGCTACAACCGGATCTATATTATTTAAATTCTCCAGAGTCAAGACTTGGTGGCTACTTCTGTAATGAATTCCGCAGCTATCAACTACAAAAGAAAGAATCAAAAGAAAATATGTTTGATTAGGAGGGGATTTTTTTTAAAATTGTTCTTAAGAGAATTCAATCTGTCAAAATTTACTTGAACTACGAAAGAAAGAGTCAAAAGACACTTTAACCTCATAAATTCTAGCTTCCTAAGGAAGCTCGTACAATCGAAAGGGGGCCACATGACCTAGGGGATGCAAGGTTGCATGACTCGAGGGAGGTTGCACAACCTGTGGTGGGTAGGGTCCCCCGTGGCAATGGATCATGCAAACCCTTCAATTGGGAGCTTTTTTTAGCTTCCACATCATCTTCAATATCTTCACCCTCAATTGGGAGTTGAGAGTAAGAGGTCGTGCAAAACCTAAACCCTCTGGGTTGTGGGATCATACAACTTCCTTGGAATGTGAGGTCTAGCATGGGGTCATTTAGTACCCTTGAATCGCTAAGGATTGTATGAGTTCTATTGGCAAATCCCTTGCTGCATTACCAAGAGAGCACATCGTGATCGCCACATCATTGGCTCAAATTGTGCACTCGTCTGCTATGTCATGTCATGCCTCAAGATACGTGCCAAAAAATGCATCACAAGTTAGGAGCACAAGGTGAGCACCATATCACTATAAGAAGCATTTTGTGAGCACCACATCATTACCTCAAATCATGGCGATCGGATTTTTTGCTTGGCACCCTTTTGCTGTGCATTTGTTTGGTGATGAAACAATATTGTGTCATTGCATTTTTTTTTTTTCAATACCTTAACATGACGTTGTTTTTTTTAGTGAAATGGTGTTCTGCTCATTGAGGCACACCATTTTGACACTAAACCAAAATAGTATGTTTCGAAAATGCTAAAATGGTGCGTTTCAAATACCCAGATGGCCCAAAAAAAAAGAGACAAAATGCACCGCTTTGAGTATCTTCTCGCGCAAAGTAGCCTTCTTCTTCATCATAGCGTCCGGTAGCGTGTGCGTGGGGTAATGTTAAATGCAAACGTCTCCTTCCAACTCCTCTGATGTCGTCCTGGCCTTCTCTATCGCCATCGCCATCTATCGCAAAGTGGCAGTCTTCATCAACAGCGTCTATTTACGTTAGTGTACACCTTAATCTGCAGCATTTCCTTCACAGCACCGTGTCATCTGTGGCGTTTCCCACTCCTTTGTCATCGTCATTGTCTCTGCTGCCGTCATCGTCTGCCGCAAAGTGGCCATCTTCATCAGCAATGTCTGTTTATGCCTTAATCTGCAACGTCTCCTTCACGCCTTAATCTGTAAGCTGGTTCAGAGATGAGGGATGGAAGAAATTAAACACAATGCTACAATTCCAAAATTATTGAAAATGTTCATGGAAGAAATTATATATGTGTTGTGATGCATTGTTCCTCTAGCCAACTTATACCTTATCTCAGTCTCTTTATTCTTAATGTGTTAATCTCTGTGTATGTGCATAATTGAATAATTATCTTGTAATTAATCTAGCTATAAACTTTACTTATTTTTTAAAGGTGGATCTTAAACTATGAATCCTGTATTTTTTTTTCTTTATAAATTTGTCAATATAAAATTCTATAGAACTTTTTAGAACATCTCAATCCATCATGAATTAGCTAGGCAAGTGCTATAAATTTATTCATATTGAATGAATGAATTAATGGGTGGTTGAAACAGGCATAAGCTTCGAGTTAAATAAATCTATGGGCTATGATGTATTTACTTGTAATGAATGCATATATATATATATATATATATATATATGATGGAATGAAATTAGATGTATATGTTTGGGTTTACGTTGGAAGATGAAATAATTTTCACTTTCAGTCCACCTTTCATTGGCGTGATACATCTGAACTCCTAATTTGAATTAACACTGTGATAAATAAATTTTTCATGTCTTGTAGGAAAAATACTGACGTGGATCTTTATTGAAAGCCTAAAGTGAGAATGGTATTTGATAGCCTGAGGAGTGGTTAGAAGTTTTGGTTGAATTATAGTGGCAAACTAGGCTTTAGGGTGAGAAAAGATTTTACAAACAAGAGTAAAAAAGATGGGTCAATAACATCCTACCAATTTATTTGTTGTAAAGAAGGGATAAGAGAAAAAGATAAAAAGGATCATTTAACAATTAATCCAAGATGTGAGACAAGAATTGATTGTAAAGTAAGAATTGTGCTTTACCGTTTAAATAAAAATATGATAGTAAGTTAATTTATAAAGGAGCACAATCATGAATTCTACCTCGCAAATACTACACACATATTGGCATCCCAACGACACATGTCTAATGTCTAAACACGTAAACTTGAGCTAGTTGATGAGTCCGGAATCCAACAAAGAACCAGTTTTATACTGATGAGCAAGCATGTAAGGGGATGGGAGAATCTCGGATATACGCATTTGGACCAAAAAAATTACCTCTGCACTCGACGACAAAAAAGTTTGGAGTACAAGGAAGTCGGGTGTTTATTGGGCTATTTCCAAGAGCAGTTCTCGACCAATTCGTTTTATTTTCATGCATATTAGATGGAGAGGAACAGATAACAAATATATTTTGGGCCGATGCAAGGATACTACTAAACTATAGCCACTTTGGTGAGATTGTCTCTCTAAACACGATGTACTGCACTAATAATGCACACAGGCCCCTCGCTTTGTTTTCAAGATTCAATCATCATAAGAGAGCAATTATTTTTAGGGTTGCATTATTATATGATGAGACATCAACATCTTTCAAGTGGTTGTTTGAGACGTTCTGCATTATTATATTTTTGGGGTTGCATAATTACAAGAGGTTCTGCTTGACACTTGCCACAAATTGTGCACATGGCATTTGATGCAAAATGACATCAAATACCTAGACAATCCAATGAAGCACAGGTCACATTTCTTATGAGACTTCAAGGCTTGTATGTATAAGTATGAGCAAGAGACAAAGTTCGAAAAGGCTTGAAGTCAGTTACTATCTTGTTATAATGTCCGAGAAAACACATAGATAGGAGCAGTTTATGCATTGAAGGATAAATGGGCAGCTTGTCATATGAGGAGGGTATTTACATTAGGCATACGGAGCATGTAGCTCAATGAAAACTTGAATGCAGATGTAAAAAGGTGCTTGAATCTAGATGTCAGTAGTCTTTGATTTTTTAAACATTTTGAGTGGGTAGTGGAAGACAACCAATATAATGAGCTCAAATGTGAATTTAAGGTAAGAGAAAGATTGCTGAAATTACATAATCTGAGCTCGCCCATATTGAAACAACTTTTAGAAGTCTACACACCCGCTATCTTTGATATGTTTCAAATTCAATTTGACTTGAAAGATGCTTGTTGTATTAAAGAAAGAAAGAAATGTGAGTCATTTATTGAGTATGTCATCGACATGGTTGACCACAGAAGAGGGTGGAAAGTGTTATTTCATCCTTAGGAAAGATCGACTTCTTGTACTTATAGGCAATTCGAGAGCATTAAAATATTGCGTTGTCATGCTTTGAAAGTATTTGACATCAATGATGTCAAAAAACTTCATGATATGTATGTATTGTAGAGGTAGACAAAGAAGGATAAAACTAGAAATATATATGATATCAAGGAAAAAAAAGTCGAGAAAGACCCAAAATTGAATTGCACGCTTCAATATAGATCCCTTTGTCAAAATTTTGGTGAAGCTAGCATTTGAAGTCGTAGGTAACGATGAGAAAGTCTCTGTAGTTTGCTTAGCTATGCACGAAGCAGCGAAGAAAATAATGGCACTTCACCAGGAGAAAATGTTTGGAACAAACGAGCTTGAAGATGATCTTATTCCACCTAGTGCCATTGAGGTGTCGTAACCAACTAGCATCAAGAAGAGGATTGGACTTAAAAGAAAAAGGCGAATAAAGAGCTAGGTTGAGCAGTAACATTCAAAGAAAATGGTTTCAAAAACCATATCACAACCAACCATCGCAGTCTCTCAAAGTGATTATAATTTGAGTTATATCATAGTTATGAAATGACAGTTTTAATGTTTCTTGACTTTTCATGCAGAATATTAGAGTTTCAAATCAAGTTCGTCCAAAAAAATTCATTTAGTTTTATAAAATTATTAATGATAAAAATTTTAAAGAGTTTTGATTCACTTTTTATTATAAATTATTGAGTATTTTATAACTTATCTTCTTTTTGTGTTATATACAAATGATAAAAGTGAAAAATTAATCTCTCTCAGAGAACCAAACTTTGGCTGTAACAATCTATGAAAAAATTTAAACTTTATTTATAACATATTCTTGTAAATGAGTAATCACACATTTTGAGGCACATTATCATTAATACAAAGCTATAAATGCTTGAACAATTCAATGAAAAAATATTTTTATTGTATTCAAAACTCAGTAGTACATTGTCATCCTTAATACAAAATTACAATATAATTTTAAATCTAAATTGTAGTACACTTGCAATCCTAATGATAAATGCCAAATTACAAAACAGCTACAGACAACACAGTAGGAATACAGCAGCAAAATAGCAAGCACATAAGGAACGCAGAAAGAATACAACAGCAACAACAGCCAGACATAAGGAAAGGAGCAAAAAACCAGCAACAGTAGCTAGACATCAAGAAAACAGCAGAAACACAGTAGCAAAACAGCAGCCAGACATCAGGAAAACAGCTCCCATCCAGTCCTGAGACAGCTCCACTGCAGGAAAAAAACAACATGACAGCAACAACAGAACAAAACAGAGCCAAGACAGAGGAGAATGGAGAATGGAAAGGAAAAAGAGTTTAATTTAGATTTAGTCAAAGGGAATGTCTCAATCAAAACTTCTCTTCCCTTTCATTCGCTTCCAATCCTAACATAACCAAGACAACATTGAAGAAGTAATAAACAAATGTTGGAATTGTATTTTGATAGAGTAATAGTCACAGCAATTTTTAAGATAGTAGTTTTAGCAATTTTTAAGATAGCATTGGAAAACTACTATCTTGAAAACTGCTGTGCCAACTACCCTATCAAAATAGGGTTCCAACATAGAAGCTGGAGTAATATAAACATTACAGAGTAAGCACAAGCATAGAATTACAATTTCAAAAACTACTGCCCAACTACTTCCTCTATGGTGTCATGGGGCGCTGCCAAAAGCTAACAGCTATATCAATCTAAACCATATTCCAATTATAACAGGGCAAGACAATATTGTAAAACTATCATGATAAGTTGTCAACAAAGAATGAAGAGCAGAAATAATGTGGGAGTAGAAATCATCTGAACCTGAAGAATCATGAATCACCAAAATGCAGGTCAGTACCACATCATTTAAATAACCAATAAGTTAACCAATAGATAAAGATAAACAAGTCAGTTTTTAAATGAGGCACCAAAATGCAAGAATCATGAATCACCAAAGTTAGACAGCATTTAAATTAACTTTAAACATAATCACCAAAGTTAAAACAACAAGGAAGCTTCACAAGAATTGGACAACACATAATCATCAAAACAAAATTTTAAACCCCTTCAAACCATTTTACAGAGTTAGCTCATTTCAGAGATTCCAAATATTCTCAAAACAGACCAAGATCATTTTATGCATGCTCAGTCAACACATAAGACATCAAGGAATGAATTAGACCAATTCAAGTCATTGAGAAAATCAAACCAGCACAGGTAAAACATAACAATTTGAATGATGCAAAAACCTCAGATCGGATCAGACTCACACTCTCAAACAGATGGGAACTAGAAATTGATCATGTAATGCATTTAACTCATCATTCTTAGCTAAGCAACTATTTAGAACAGAGATTTTTACCAAAATGGAGTGCGCAACCACAAGACTAGGAGCTCGGTGGTTTACCTTCACAGGGCGCATGGCAAAGGCGCAAGACGGTGCAGCGATGGCAAATGACAGCAGTGCTACCTCGGCTCCAATGCGAACTCCTCAAATGCGACAGGTGTCCTCTTAGTCTGATGCTCTGCTCGTTTCGTTCACCTTTGCAGAACTGGAGGCATGAGCAGGGACATCAGACAAGTAACCTTCATGTTCATGAACCGCTGAGTCATGCCAATTCTTCGTTCACTGCTCGACCCAGTCCCAAGCTCCGCCGAAGACTTCTGACATCGAAAGAATGCTCTAGAAAGAAAAATGTGCAACAAATTGAAGAAGAAGATACATTTCATGCCAAAATGCATTATTTATTCATTTTTTTAAGCCGTCAGAAGTGCGAAACACACCATTTTAATTTAGTATCAAAATGATGCGTCTCAACGAGCAAACCGATCGCCAAATCATGCACACATATGTCATCTCATGTCATGTTCTTGAGGTACGTGCTAAGCACCACATCACCAACAAGGATCACAAGGTGAGCGCTTACCAAGTTATCACATTAAGATATGTGCCGAGCATTACATCACCACCAAGGAGCACGTGGCGAGCACCATGTCATTACCTTTGAACACATCCTCAATGCCATGTTACCGCTGCTAATTACGTGCGCATTTACACCGCCATCCCCTCGAGATAAGTGCCAAGTGCCACGTTACAATGTCACATCATTGTCTTGAGATCAGTGCCAAGAGCCACGTTACCAAGGTGGACATCGCAAATGCCACATGACTGCAATCAAACACATTCACAATGCTACATCATCTTATTAAATTTTACTTTTGTAATCATTTGGAACAAAATTAAGACAAAAATTAAACTCTAGAAACGTAAAAATACTACGATATTAAAATTAATTACAAACTTTTTAAGGACAGAAACATACTTTTGCCTATTTTCTTTTCATTTTTTGAGTTAATTGCAGGCTAATATTTGCATCTCTGAAACACGCTCTCGTGGCCCAAACGGCCCAACCCTTCCTTTATTGATATTGGGTCACACACATTCCCAATTCAATTTACTGGGCGTGCTACATCTTGGGAAAATATAGAATATTCGATGATTTCATGTGCAAAATCGGGAAGAATGAAAGGAATAATAAGTTGAATTTATGTTTTTCACTAAAATTATGAAAAGTAAAACAAAAAAATTGAGAGATTACGGATATTTTTAAAAAGATATACTCATATATCTTGATAATAAATAAATGATTAAAAATTATATATACTTTTTTTACCCTCTTAAATGGAAAAGTTTGAGGCAGGAAAAAGTGCTATCATGTAGGTGGACAGAGAAATACACCCTGCAATCTCTACGGTGCTCCAATTCGTATTCTATGAATGAATCATTAGGATAAATTAGTATTTAGTCTTTTAAATTTTTTTTTTTTCATTTAGGTCCTCATTAAGTTTATTTAATATTAAATTTGTTCTTTAAATTTTAATTTATTTTATATGTATTTTAAACTCCCACTGTTTTAACAAGCATCTTCAAATATATATCTCTGATAACAGTTTAAAATAAACATATTAAATATTAAATATTAAATATTAAATAATTAATTTTTTTATCAAAACTATCTTTACAAAAAAATTTATTAGAATTTAACTAATTTAATTTAAGTTGGCAGAAATTTTATAATGAAAATAAAATTCTCTCAACATAAATTTTTTTATATAAAAATTTTAAATTTAAAACTTTACTTAAAAAAATAGAATACTTGTTATTTTAATCATTATCATATAATAATAAGTAATAACTAGTTTAATATGAAACAAAGTAAGGGAGCAAAAAGAAAAAAGTAAAAAGGTAGTTAATTATTTAAATTCCTTTCTGTAGCTATTCTGTTATCAAATTTTGAAGGCCTCAAATTAAATTACACTACAACCAAAGCTTTATTATTTAAATTCTCCGGAGTCAAGATTTGGTGGCTACTTCTGTAATGAATTCCGCACCCACCAACTACGAAAGAAAGAGACAAGAGATTAAGAGGGATTTGTTTTTAAATGTTCTACAGATTTGACTTGGCAAAATTTTATATGAATTAGTCAATATAAAGTCAATAAAATTAATAATAATATAGTTTAAAAAATAATTTAATGTAATTTAATTTTTTTTATAATTTTTAATTTTAATTATATGCATATTTGTTTATATTTTTATTAAACTCTTAACATGTAATAAGTACATATATAATTTACATAATTCATGTTCATAAAATCATCAATCCTTTATTTATTTTTGTTTTTCATATAAATTTTTTTATAAAAAATAATATTATTTGTAACATTATCAAACCGTAAACATCAAACAGTAGAGACAAACATGCATTTATACACCATGCCACCGTATCGCTCACGCATGACGACGCATTATCTCAAATCCACAGTCAAATTATGGGCAGCCTAACGCGTCAAAGAAATTAAGTTATATATATTAAAAAAGATCAATATAAAATATATAGACCTCATATAAACCTTATCCATTTTAAGTAGTAGATGACATGGTAGCCATAATTAAAACAACGAAAAAACACGTGGAAACATAAGATTAAAGAGAATCTAGGTAGACAGTGGTATTAAGAATCTAGGTCGTGAGGAAAAATTCAGACACACGTCTAAGCCCTCATATACAAAGCCACATTAATTACAAGCCCCGCCATCAATATCTCTGCCACTTGCAATCTCTTACCCTCGTTCTTTTCCACACTCTCGTCACTTCCTATTTCATCTGAACCTACAAATCATATATACACAATTACTAACTTTTTCTGTCTTACAAATTAAGAAATCAAACAGACTTATATATATTAATCACCAGGAGGACTGGAGGAAGGACTGCTAGTGCCACCACTAGTCACCACAGTCCTATTTACTTCATTGAAGGCTTGAGCTTCAGGAGAAAGCGGATCCAAGTGCAAAATGGCTGCTCCATTAAAAATCAAAACACCAAATTAAATTCTATCAAATATAAATAAAACTAATTTAATCCCAAAATAATCAATATAATATATTGAACCTGGACATTGGGAAAAATTCTCAGGGGCTTTGCAAGCGTCAGGCAAGCGAAGGACGAGAGAGATATTAAGCTTCAATCCAAGCTGAGGGTCGTTTCGATCCTTAACGACGAGACACACACATTTGTTGACGTTCTTGATGGCCTGCTTGAATCCTGTACAGCAAGCTTGTGTGGGTGTACTGGCATCTCCACCAAGGAAAGGAAGACACGTCACCAGCCCTTCCAATTCATCCATGCATTTCTGCTTTTCCTCTGTGGATTCTGCCATGGCGTATACTGCTAGTAACACCATGGATGCTATTGTTGCACACATTCTGAGACGCGAAACCATAGTAAGCAGAGAAGAAGATTTAGTTATTGAAGTATGAAGCTAAGGTCATAGAATTTTGTGATTTGATTGGATTTGATTGTCTATATAAGGAACTGATGATCATATATAGAAAGCATTATGGGAATAGCAGTCGTGTTTCTCGACTGAGGCAATCGTGTTTCTCGCCTGCCTCTGCAGGTAGTAAACGAGGATCGATGATCTGAAATTAATGTTTCGGCCAAAACTGATATAAATGTGAGTTCAAAGAAATTTTTTATTAAATTTATTGTTTCATAAATATTATATTTATAAAACTTAATATTATTAATCTTGTATAAATTGAACTATAAAAAATAAATTACTTAATTATATTAGTAGGGAAGATTATAGAGAGGTGGGCGGTGAAAGTTGCGAAAGAGAGGTGGAAGCCAGCTTGTTAGGGGCTGTGCCTGCTTACAGATATATTCATTATTTTATACGTTAAATTATTTTTGTCTTTATAATTTTAATCAAATTTCAATTAAATTGTTATGATTTAAAAATTTATAATTAAATCTTTATTGTTTTAAAAATTTTAATTTAGTTCCTATTGTACTGTCAGATTTTTGTTAAAATTTTGTTAATATTTTTAACACTAACATATACAAACTTAATATTTTAAACATATATAATTTATGTCAATAAAAAAATTTTAAATAATAGTGTAAATTAAAATAACTTATATATGACATGAAATACTATTTATATTAATAAATATGATTAAGATTATTAGAATTAAATAAATTCAAAATATCATAAATGGCATATAATTAACATATCAACAAAATTTATTAAAATATTGACAAAATCAATATGATAAACTAAAAATTATGCTTTGACTAATTGATAAAATTTTTAGATATTGAAAATTATTATTTTTATTAAATTTTTTATAAATTTTAAATTACTAAATATTTTATCAAATAATAAAAGAATTTTAATCAATATCTTAAAATTACTTATTAATAAAAATCTAATATTAATAATCCCAAAAACGAAGACAAGGTATGTGACTGGTGTGAGAATTGAAGCACAAGTACAAGAAGGTCAAGGTAGTGCGCGCGTGCACTATAGGGAAAATATTTTAGGTATATTTTTTGCACCATGTCACAAGAGTCAATGAAATTTTATCAATGTGTTCACACTTCAGGAGGCATGTTGAATTCCTTTTTGGGTCAATACAGAACTTTATATATGCATTATTTTATTCATTTATTAAATGACTCTTTTTTTTGTCAATATAGAACTTTTTCATTATATAATAAATCTCAATACTAATAAAAAAATTTCCATTTATATTATTAAATAATTTTACAAACATATCATAATTAGAATTTTAATAAAATATGTTAAGAATATTATTCAAACATTGTTTAAGTCCTTATTTGGAATGTTTTTATCTTCATTATACAATACTTATATATATATATATATATATAAATTTCTTAACATAAGTGACAAGAAAGTTGTATATAGGTTTTTTTTTTTGGCCAATTGTAAATTTTTTCTTAGTTTAGTGATTATTTTAAATAGAGTTTTAAAAATGTATTATGGCTAAGAGATATAGTTTATGTCGCGTTATGGTCAAATAGACAAATTAAGAAAAATAAATGATTTAAAAGATATAATATAATTAATTTTTTATTTATAATAAATTAAAATATATATACTAAAATTACAATAATTATTCTAAAAATTTTAAAAATAAATACATACACATTTTTAGAAATTCCAATTTTTTAAATTTTTTTCAGAACTAAAAAATTTCTTTTCTTACTTAAAAAAATTATTTATTTCAAAGAAGGCACATTTATTTTTTAAAATAAAAATTTTTAAGAAAAATATACAACTTTTTCTTCTCAAGAAAATGAACCAAACATACTATTCATACTATATTTTGAAATCTTCTTGACCAAAATGTGAAAAGAAAATGAACGATAGGGATGATTATTAATTGTGGGAAGAAAAGCAATAAAATAGTGTCAATATCCTTTTTGTCTTATTCTTAACTACTTCCAAATTTCTCAAGCCTTCTATAATTTCCCTATATTGAAGTTGTACGTTTGTCTTATATTTATTAGGCTAACATGAGAAATTAATGTCGTACAGTATATAAAATTTAATATAGGTAACCACCGAATTAAATGTTTCCCATTTTGGAGTTTCAATTTCTTTCTCTTATTAATCACTTACTATTTTATAATAAAAAGTTGACTATATTTTGATACCCAGTCATAAGTCATATATATTGATTGAGTTTCAATGCCGAGAAATTCGCTTCTCAATTTTTTCTTCCAAGGTCATTGAGCAAAGTGAAAAAGAAAATTTCCAAGTAAAGAATATCCACTTTTTATAACAATGTCACTGTAATTTAATGTGAAAATTTGAGTTTATTATTCTGACATGATTCTCATCCTAAAACTGATTTGTGAGTATTTGTTTCTGTATCATTGAGAATGAGAGTGTGAAAAACGCAAAATGAGATTCATGGAATTAAAAAGTTGATTGCTGTGTCTTTTGATAGCAATGTTCTGGTTGGAAACTCCATCTCTCTACATTACAGTAAGTATTAAGAAACTCGTGGTTTCTGGAAGACTTATAGAGAACCAAAACACGAACTCCACACTGTGTTAAGGCTTTGCCATAATTGACAGGAAGCAAAATGCGAAATTGGAAAATCCAAATCTTCTTGTCCACAGCTAGAAGGCACAGAAGTCTCCCGTATCAGTGTCAGTATGTAGCTGACACCGATACTTCTTGGATACTTGAATACTTCTTTCAAGTACATTCATTTTTTTTATAAAAATAATAACATTTGATACACATTCAATACTAATATTATTTGAATATGACTCTAAAACTATCAAGTTGAACAACAAAAAGTTCAAATTTCTTCTTTTTCTTTTAATTTTAGCTTTGATCATTTTCTTTGTAGTTAAGCATATTTGTGTTTTCACTTTCTTCAACAATAATTAAATTTTTTATATTTTTAACTTCAGCAACTCTATATTATTTTTGTTTTCAACTTTCATATTCTATTGTCGATTGTATTATATTGATATTTTAAATATAAAAATATATATTTTTGTATAATTTATTACATTATTTAAAAAATATTGTATCTTAATTTTTTAAAAAATTATCGTATTCCTATAGTATCAGTGTTGGGTCCTGTATCGTTGTTCTCTAGGTTCGCAGTTTCTGATAGAACCGTCGTGATTCATGAAGCTCTTTATTGCTCACCATGATGTATATGTTTTTCTTTCATTGGTCTCTTACGTATAAATGACGTCCCTGTACAATTTGCCGACAACTTGTTTCACACTTGAAGAACTATGAATATATATATAAATATATATATATGTATATTGTTTGTGAGCTATAAATAACATTTCAAGCCAACACCATCCACCTTTGGAGAGAACCTTTCTCAGGTCAATTGATGGCATCACCTTCTGCAACTAACGTTCTTCTCCTTCTGGCCACTGTAGCAACTCTCAACATCAGCTTATGCAAGGAAGAACTCAACAACAATACCACTTGCAATGAACAAGAAAGAGATGCACTTCTCACCTTTAAACGAGGACTCAATGATGCATCAAACAGGCTTTCATCTTGGTCCCATGAAGTGGATTGCTGCAAATGGCTTGGAGTTCGCTGTGACAAATTCAATGGTCATGTCATTGAACTCAACCTCAGCAACCCCCCTAGCTCTCCTTTCAGGGATTTCACTGGTGAGATTAGCCCTTCTTTAATGGAATTGAAGTTTTTGAGTCATTTGGATTTGAGTTATAATTATTTTGTCCTTGCTGAGATACCAAGCTTTCTTGGCTCAATGAGAAGTCTGAGACACTTGGACCTTAGTGTTAGTTCCCTGATGGGACTAGTCCCTTACCATCTAGGAAATCTCTCTGATCTTCAATACCTTAATCTTGGATATAATTTTGACCTTACTATAACTGATCTTCATTGGGTCACAAACCTTTCTTCCTTAGAATATCTTGACTTGAGTGGCATTAACCTTCACAATGAAGATTGGCTTCATGTAATGACCAGTCTTCCCTCTCTTTTAGAATTGCACTTGGAAAACTGTCAAATTAGTAATAACATTCCACCAAATTGGCAAGCCAACTTCACTTCTCTTCAAGTTCTTGATCTTTCCAATAACAATCTTAGTAAAAAACTCACTGCTTTGATCTCCATTGTCAGTGTGTCTCTTGTACAACTTGAGTTGAGCAGCAACTCTCTACAAGGTGAACTGCCACCATTAATTTCAAATCTTCAGAACCTAAAGAGACTACACCTAGAGAACAATCAACTGTCTGGGAGAATTCCAGAGACTTTAGGGAGGCTTAAGCTTCTTGAAGTTCTGGATCTCAGTAGTAATACTTTTTCTGGTCCAATTCCTCCATCGTTTGCAAATTTAACATCCTTGAGGAAGTTGAATTTGGGTGGCAACAAACTAAATGGCTCCATTCCTAAGGGTCTTGGGTTACTCAAGAACTTGCAGGGATTATATCTTGGAAATAATAATCTGACAGGTGCTGTACCTAAAACCCTTGGAATGCTCTCAAATTTGGTGACATTAGACCTTGGGTCTAACTTATTATTAGAAGGGCCTGTAGATGAAATGAATTTTTGGAAGCTCTCAAATTTAAAGGAACTTCGCTTGTCCTCAACAAATCTTTTCCTTGGTGTCAATTCTAGTTGGATTCCTCCTTTCCAACTTTCATTTCTTCTGTTGAGCTCTTTCAGAGTTGGGACAAACTTTCCAGCATGGCTACAAATGCAAAGATCACTCGAGATATTGGCACTGTCTGACTCAGGTATCTCAGACCAAGTACCAAGTTGGTTTTGGAATTGGACTTTACAACTTGATTTTCTTGATCTCTCTAACAATCAGATAAGGGGCAATCTCACCAACGTCTTTCTAAATTCAAACACTGTACTTTTGAGTTCCAATCTTTTCAACGGTCGATTACCAAGAGTGTCTGCACAAGTTGAAGTGCTGAATATTGCAAACAATTCCATTTCTGGGCCAATTTCTCCCTTTTTTTGTGAAAGGGTGAATATGACAAATAACCTAACTGTGATTGATTTTTCAAACAACCTCTTGTCTGGCGAACTTGGTCACTGTTGGCAGCGTTGGCAATCTTTGATGCATATTAACTTGGGAAACAACAAGTTATCAGGAGAAATTCCTAACACCATTGGGTATTTGTATGGACTTTCTTCTCTGCGGTTAAACAAAAATGGATTGTCTGGATTTATCCCTTCAACTCTGCAGAACTGCTCTGCATTGAGATTCATTGATATTGGTGACAATCAGCTTTCTGGGACATTACCAGTTTGGATGTGGGACATGCAAATTCTAATGGTTCTTCGTTTAAGATCAAATCAGCTTAAGGGTGATATTACTCCAAAGTTGTGTCAACTTGCTTCCCTTATAGTGTTGGACCTTGCCAATAATAGCCTATCTGGAACCATTCCAAACTGTTTGAACTATATGCAGGCAATGGCTGGGGAAGATGACATCGTGTCCAACCCTTTACAGTATTCCTATGGTACTGACCATAACTACGATAGTTACAGAGAATCTCTGACTTTGGTTCCCAAAGGAGGTGAGTTAGAGTACAGAGACAACCTGATACTTGTGAGAATGATTGACCTTTCAAGTAATATGCTGTCTGGGCCTATTCCCTCTGAAATTTCAAGTCTCTCTGCTCTGCGTTTTCTGAACTTGGCTAGAAACCATATATCTGGAGAGATACCAAATGGCATGGGGCGTATGAAATTGCTGGAATCACTTGATTTATCAGTAAACCGAATTTCAGGTGAAATACCTCAAAGCTTTACCGATTTAACGTTCCTCAGTTTCTTGAATCTATCATACAACAATATATCAGGCCGTATTCCCACGAGCACCCAACTTCAGAGTTTTGATGCTCTTAGCTACACAGGAAACTCTCAGCTCTGTGGTCCGCCTTTGACAAAAAATTGCAGTATGGAGGATGAAACTGAGGGTGCTTCTCTAGCCGAAGAAGCTGATGAAGGTGCCATTGAAACATCATCACTTTATATGGGAATGGGCTTTGGATTTGCAACAGGCTTTTGGGTTGTTTCTAGTGTTCTGTTTTTCAATAGCTCTTGGAGGGATGCTTATTTTCAGTTTGTTGACTACTTGAATGATCAGTTAAACGTCAAGATTGTCTTAAAGGTGAAATTGTTAATGGGTAAGTTAAGTGGCCTCCTTCGTATGTGAGAGACATCACTTTTTGCCACTACTGATGTTTCATCTTAGGTTGTGAGATACATGGAAATGTTGTATGTACTGTCTCTATTTGAATTTTGTGTTGTTAAACAATGTCATGTGATGTAACAGTCTGCAGAGCAATATATGTCTTGTTGTTGTTGGTAATAGTAGCATGTCTTGTGCCAGAGGAGGGAACTTGTAATGTAAGTAACATGAATATGTGCATGTTTTGGATTCAGATTACATCAATGGATGCATTCTGAGTTTCCAATGTTCGTATTTTGCTGTGTCTACCCTCCCTTTTCCCTATTCCAACTTGTGTGTAGAACAAGACAGGAAATTCTTAACATAGCTCAATGTATGTTCTGAAGTGGTGCTAATTA
This sequence comes from Senna siamea, assembly GCA_031216115.1. Taxonomy (NCBI): domain Eukaryota; kingdom Viridiplantae; phylum Streptophyta; class Magnoliopsida; order Fabales; family Fabaceae; genus Senna; species Senna siamea. Next base: position 28,740,592 of record CM062354.1, on the reverse strand, counting down.
GGCATGGCTCTGAGATCGTGCTCCTCTGATTGCTGCAACGATGCCATTAAAAAGAAGCGTAGGAGAAATCTTTAGTGACTTGCAATTTTTTCTTTTTGAGAATTTATTCTTTCTCCTTAAATGCTATATCGACAATTCACTCTCATCTCGACATCAATGCACAAGCAAGACTCTAAATAGACAGAGATACGAAGGTTTTCTTCTTCCTTTGAGTTCAACCCATTAGACTCTTCACCTATTGATTCCCATTTCTAAGTTTTTTTTTTCGTTTTCGATGAAAATAAAAACGGTGAACAGAAAATCCAAATGCAGTTGTTTAGACCTTGATAGAGAACTATATATTTGGGAAAAAGTCAAATTTATAACAGTGTATTACCAAAAGAGCATACCATGTTGACATGTCCTTTTGATCTATACAACAACAACAACAATGAGAAACTCTTACATAAAATTTTTGCACTATCAATTAGTGCAAACTACAGATTCAGGGTATAAGATAATTCAACAACTAGAAGAAAGAAAACAATATTTTAAAAAAATTAAAAGAAAAATAAGAATGCTGCAAATTAAAAAGTATGTCTTCGGGGAAAGGGTGAATCTATGGATAATCAAAAGATGCTATTAATATGCCCTTGATTTTATGATGTCAAGACTCATCTCACTAGGATCAGTTGCTTGCAACTCAAACTGAATACCATCAAGTTCCCTCTTGAATCTGTCCTTGGAGCTAGCATACACCATTTTTTGTCTCACTTTGGATGTATCCGGAGCCCTAAATATCATAAACAAGAATAAAGTTAAATCCATCATAAAGTTAAATCCATCATAAATGCCTTTTTTCGTAAGTATCTTTTAGTTCTACTATGAATAATCATGTTTGAGTAAATATAAGCATCACTCTAAATAAATATTTGAACTATGATTTATTATACTGTAAAAGATTAATCCCTTCTATTAAATTTAAGAATAAATTATATTTTTTTCTCTTGAATATTAAAAATAAAAAAAAGTTTATAATTTCATCCATTTTAACCAAAATACTCTTATATTTATTATTTATATAATTAAATATATATTAAAAAATATAAAAAATAGTTTTTAAAAATTAAAAATGAAACAACTTTATTATTTTTAACTCAAAATAAATAAATAATAAGAATTAATAAAATATATTTTTCAATCAATTATAATTTTTAATTTAATAATATCATTAAGAGTTTTTTAATTAAAATGAGTAAAATTACAAATTTTTTAATTTTTTTAAAAGAAAAAAGTGTATATTTTTAAAATATACAAAATAAAAGCATAATTTTGACATATCTCAAAAGAGAGAAGTGTAATTTTGATATCTCAAAAGTAAAGTGTAATTTATTCTAAATTCAATTAGGTTGATACGAGAAAACTAATTTGAAACATGCTTAGCTTAATTTTGAAATAGACCAAAAATTTGTATCAAGACATAAAATTGTTTTTAAATGACAGAGGAATATATATTTTCCAGTAATTATATGGGAGAGAATTAAAAAAAAAAAAAAAAAAGAACTTCTCTCTTTATAAGAACTTAGAAGCATGAGAATAGCAAATTCAAATTTTTTTGAAGGAAAAATAAAAAATTATTACCCAACTTTAATTTTTTTTCTTAAAATATATATATGTTTTCAGTAATTTTTATATTGAAAAATTCTTTTAAGAGATTAGCTAATTAAACATAAATGACCCTTATTGAACACTCATAGAATGATTGGAACAATACAAGCAGATCTACCTACTTCTTTGTCACAATTAATATTTTGAATAAACTAATGTTTAAATATACTTTTAGCTTTTTCTTATTTCAATTTAGTCCTTTTAATTTAAATCTCACTTTTTAAAAATAATCCAGTTTTATCTTTCCATCACATGTTGATCCTAAATTTAACTTCAATTTAACTTAAATAAAACTCTAAATTAAAACTTTTTTAAAAGAGATGTGAAGTTTATGAAAAAACATTAGATTCTCATTTATTCAATGTATGTCATTTATTTATTTTTTTTATTTTTCTTTTGTTTCAAAAAATTTACTTTATAAATTACATTCTTTTCTTAAAATAATACAAAGAATGATAGAATAATATGAAAAAGAAATTTAATTAGGAAGAGAAAATAATTAATTACCAGGCAACGAAGAAGATCTTGCTTCTCTGGCAGTTCTCATGAGTGATGAATTCAAAATCAAAGATAGCATAACGACACTCATTAGAAGGGAAAGAGGCAGTGAAATCCTCATAGGTTTCATTAGGGCTACCAACTTTATCAACCACCACTTGTTGATCTTCAATCTTGAACAAAATGAAACGATAATTCCTCTTCGCTTTTAGCTCCAAGAACTTTACTTTACATTCATCACTCACAGCTATTCCAGAAGCTGCGTTCGCCTACCCCAAATTTCACACACTTTATTTTCATATCATCAATTTTAAGAAAATTTGACAGAATCCATATTCACAAAACAACATCATAATGGCCATTAATCGAAAGATACTGCCTGAAAGTTTGTTACCATTAATTTAATTAGTCTTAATGTTTTAAAAAAGTACTTAATTTCATTTTTAGCCCCACCTCAATTAAGAATAATTGATGACAATAAAATTCTTCAAAAACGAAATGAATGATAAAAGGCTTATGAGTGATGAAAGGATTAAGGGAAATAGAGATCGAGAGGCGACGTACCATGTTGTCTCTGATGATAGAGAAAGCCTAAGGAAGGAGAAATGAGAAAATGAGAAAGAAACAGAGAAAGTGAGAGACAGAGGAAGAGATCCTTATTCTGGGGAAGACAAGGATTGCTTGAGAGAAAAACGGGGACAAGGAGAACTTTGAGGGACAAAACAAAGGTTAAAATTACTCTTATTTTGTTGTGTGTGTGTACGCAGAATTGGAACTTTATAATTGGAAAGTAGTTTTATATACTTTTTTTTAAAATATAATTTTAAAATATTTTAAAATATTAAATACCAACATCACTCTCATTACAAATTTAAATTTTATTTTATAACATTATAAGAAATTAATTTCTTTTCCTAAACTTAACTTTGGTTAATTTTTATATACTTATTTAACAAGTATTAAATATGCACAATGCTATAATGTTAGTGACAAAGTGAACATTCGTCACCGAATTGACAAAGATGATATTGATCGCTGGCAACTTTTTTTACTCACTACACCGTAATTAATATTAACTTTTAAATTAAAATTATATAATCTACTTTTAAATTATCATTAAATTAAATCTTAAATTTCAGATATGAATTTACTCGTTAAAATATAAATAACTTTAATATTAAAAATATTTCAATACTTAATAATAAGAAATAGGTAATAAAAAAAGAATTTACTGTTCACAATGTAACTAATTAGTAATTAATTATTAAATTTTGTTTTCTTTCAAATATCTTGAAGCACGTGTCTTTTCAATGATTTTTCATCACCAAGTCTCGTCCAATTCTATAATTTCCTTACCATGAATAAAACTAGTACAATTTAGGACAAGAAAATGGAGGAAATTCCCAAGATCTACACATCAGAAAACCAAATGGAAACCAATATCCCCACCATATATTAAGATATAAATTATCATTAGGTGAAGTTTACAGCCGTAGGACCTTCTTTGATTTTTCATCCATTGATACACAAATAAATTTTTTATTATGTGATTCTCATATTTTTTAAAATATCATTTTCAAAAATTTTAAAAAATTTGTTTAGTTAACTTAAAGTATTTCTAAAAATATTTATAACATTCTCAAAAATATTAAATTCTTACACTTAGTTCAATTTTAATATTTTTGAAAATATTTAACCCTTTTTTAAATATTCTATTGACAATTATATATATATATATATATATATATATATATAAATTATAGCTAACTATTTCCTTAAAACTACTTATATTATATTAAAAACAAAAATCACAATAACTTATTAATTGAATTACATACATATGCTACTAATTAATAACACTTAGATAATATTATATATATATATATAATTATACATACATATATTTTTAAGAAATAAAATTTTTATTTTATTTATATATGATAAAAAAATTATTAAATCTATTAAAATTATAATTTAAAAATAACATTAATAATATTATTATCTATATGAAGTAACATTAAATTTATATATCATAAAAATAACAGACTAATAATTTTTGTCTAAATAATAGATATTACATAATTAATTTAAAAAAAATAAATAATAAAATAATAATTTATGATATTATATAATATTTTACAATTTAAAAAAATAATTTTTTAATATAAATATACTGAGATAACACATATTAATTTGTGCATAAATATATTAATCCACAAACAATTTATATACATTTGTACACAAACAATTTTAAAATATAAAAATTAAAATAAAATATTATAAAAATTTATAATTAAATGTATATATTATTATTAAGTTAATTGTCTACATATACATTTACTATAAATTTTATATTATATTATAAAAATATTTGTTCAAATTTCAAAAAAATAATTTAATAATTTTATTATTCTAAAAATATTTTCATATCATGAAAATACAATATTTCTATCTCTTTAGATTTGAATGAAAATCTCCAAAACTATAAAAATACTCTATTTTCAATAACATAATATTTTTGAGAATATTTTTTTAATTTGTATATCAAATACAAAAATATAACATTCTGAACCTTAAACATCTTATTTTTGAAAATTTTTTTTTAAACCGTGTACTAAACGTCCTCTAAAATTTTTTGATTTTGAAGACTTTTCAACATTATGTATGTCATCAGCCATGAAGTCGTCCTCAAGATCATCCCCGCTCACAAATTTGGTGACCTGATTTCTTGGCCTTTCTTCAGTTCCAATTGCTGCAAGAAAAACAAAGAATGAAACAATAATTATCAGCCATCATCAATATAAGCACCCTCCCTCTAATAGTATGAAGAGATTCTTAGATATACTCTCGGTTTATATAAACCCAATTTATATAAATGAAAGATAGACTTCTAAATAAACATAGATAATAAGTAATGCAAAAATGCTGCATTTTAATATCAAAATCAGAAACATAAAAGGAAAAAGTGAAGTAAGCTTATTTTAGAAATCTTACATGCATTGCCATGCCCATTAGCAGCAACAGACTCTTTTTTCCCTTTGTCAGGACAATCCTTTGCCAAATGTGTCACACCACCACATATTTTACAGCAACCACCCTGAAGAAAACAAATGGTAATAAGAGAGTAGGACTTGATTTACAAGGGAAATGTTGTATTAATGTTTTTAATGAATCAACTCATCTAAATTTTGGAATTGGATCATTTGAAGTGAACTTCTGTGAAGTTTACTACAATTATTATTTTGCACATTAACCCGTTAGTGGATTATGGAATAAAAATAAATCACATTTGTACATTAACCTACTAGCGGGTTAATGGTCCATTTAAGCAAACTTTAAAAGATCCAATTTCCTATATTTTACTAAGAGTCGCTAAACTCCCTCGCCAAAAACCAAAAGAACAAAAAATTATATAGTCATGGTATACTGCCATTGTCTAAAATATATGCTCTGATAAATGCTTAGTGTAATAATACCTTTGGATAAATACCATGAGCATTTTGAGGGCAGTTTTTACTCAAGTGTCCACGTCCATTACACACAAAGCATTCAGCAAATTTTGTTCCCCCTGCATCAACAATGAAACAATTTTGAATCATGAGAAAACAAAGAACAATAACATACCACCAAAGTTGTATTTGAGAAGTTGAGATTTTGTCAAAAGGCAAAACTTGACAGCCCCACCTTTAGGGAGGCATTTTACAATCTTGAAAAAAAATATTGCAGAAGGAAATCACCATACAACTAATAACCACAGAGATGATAGAAATATAGTCCTACTATGGTGTAGGGCGGGTATACATAGGAAGAATTAATATGAACCCACCCACTGCATCCCAAAAAAAAGAAAAGGCAGATTTCAAGCTTTCCAGCCCCTTGTAATTAGTATTAGATGGTTGCCAAAAATGGAGAAAATTTTATTAAAATAATATGTTAATACACCAGCCAAAAAAAAGAAGCAAAAGAGAAAGATATTCACATTTCAATCGTGAATTCATGATACATACATGTGAAATAAATAAGAAAAAAAATTTTCTTTCTTCTAGTTTTCATCATTCAGTTTCTTCCTCCATCTCAAGCAAACAATACCAAGAAATAAATTATCAGAGTTTAAATCCATATTCAATATTGACTGAAGTAAGCATGATGGTCTCCAATTTCTCATCATTTACCTTTACTCGGCTAAATCACTTTACTCCACCATACATCATTCATTCTGTTCACATAAGGTGCTAATCTAACTGGAGGCAAATTATACACAAAGAAACTAGCAAAGATACAGTTAAATGGCTTTAAACAGTGCCTTTGAAAAGCAACTTTAGGGCTTGATGGGGATAAGGGAATATATGAAGGGTTTTGAGTCTTTGCAATTCAGTTCATTCTAGGAATCTAGACAAGTAAAAGCATCTGAATTGAAAAACAGAAAACCTGACTTTCACACCTAGGTGCCTAGGCACCACAACTAAGAGACATATCACATGTTCACTTAGAAAGCAATTCATAGATTAAGTTCATTTTAGAGACCTTTTATCTCCTAGAGCATTTCGAGGGAAGTTCCTAGAGAGAGTATTTTGTTGCCTCTCGTATATGCCGAAATCAGAACACCTTAGTTAGGTATAAAATTTAATACGATCATTAAAGTTCAGAGCCAATCTCTTTTGGGCACATCCTCAGTACTAATTAAGCAAAGCAAATATACTTAACAATCAGATTAGATCAAGAACCCATCTATTCTCAGCACCACTATGCAGATTCTGATTGAAAACATAGAACAGTTTATGTGCCATAACGTACATACCAAATCAATTTATCATATGGAGAGATAAAGCAAGCACATACTTAAAGGAATGAAGTTTTTAAAATACCATCTTGAAGAGGCTGTGGGCATTTTGAAAGTGAGTGTCCAGTTTCCCCACAATTATAGCAAAGTTTCCCATCCTTGGCGCCCTGTTTCACCTCAGGACAGTTCTTGGCTCTATGACCACGCTGTCTACAACGCAAGCATATCTGCAAGGACCAGAAACTAAATATTAAAACACATCAATGTGGGTATGTGACAAACCCTATACTCTTTTGCGAAGAGAATCGCCATTCTTCAGGCACAGTTTATGATTATTCAAAGGAGAAAGAAATGTCAAAGTGATTAAGTTCCCATCAAGCTTTAGATTAAAGCAACATCTAGCTCAAGCTTCAACACAAGTTCCACGACCAAGCTGAGCCTTTAAAAGTACAACATTTATAAAAATAAAAAAATCATAAATGCAAACCTTATTTTTTTCCCACTCAGCTTTTTGAGTACAGAACTTGGCAATATGGTCTTTAGCTTTACAGATGAAACAACTCTCACCGGGCTTCATACCAGGAACTCTAAGCGGGTGTTTTCTAGAATTCTTTTTGAAGGGCTTATTAGTAACACCGAGTTCTTTTGATTCTCCCTTCTTGCGCTTGAACAAACTCTTCGATTTCTTCTTCTTCTTCTTGTCTGGGTCTTTCGGGGGTGTTGGCTCTGGCTTCGGGAACAGTTCAGGGTTCTCTGCTTTGTATCTTTTCCGAGCAAGTCGCTGCCTCTGGCTCACCATCTTAATCTCCGAGACTCACAATGTTTGCAGCTCCCGAGTAGCGAAAAAGGGATTGTCCGGTTGCAGCGGAGGCGGCGGAACCACCACGGTTGGCCTGCGTTGAGGCAAAAGGGTTCTCTAGTCGGTTTTTGTCCAAATCAAGGATTTGTGAAGCAAATTGATAGGTATCAAAGATTAGTTTGGGCTGTGAGGAACTTTTAGTGGAAACAGGTTTTCTTTCCTCTTTTATTTTTTTTGGAGGTTTGTATATACAGGCTTTGTTTTGCCTTGCCATGCCTTCTCATGTTTGACAATTCTAAGGTACTTCCTAGTTTAGATACCATCGGTTAGATCGGTTGGGCTGAAAATATTAGAGCCTTTAATTTATTGTTGGGTTGGACCAATCTTAGAGTTTAAAAAAGTTATTAATTTATTGTTAGGTTGGACCAATATTAGAGGTTAAAAAAGTTACTAATAAATAATCATATTTAAAAAATTATTGATAGGCAGAACTAGATTAATTAGTCTAATTCACTAATAAATAAGATTTTTCAATTTTTTTTGTAGACTTAAGTCATTATTTCTTACATAAAATTTCTAATTATAAAATATTATTTCTTTTTTTTGCCGTTCTACAACCCCTACCCTCTTTTCTCCTCTTTTTTAGTTATTTTTTTAATATTTTCTTAGTTTAGAGAAGTATCTTTCTTCTATTAAAAAAGTTCTCTTCCTTTATTAGGAAAATTATTTTCTTTCTTCATAGTGTTTTTCTTTTTCTATTATAGAAGTTTTTCTTCTTTTCTTTTTTTTTGCAGAAGTTATTAAAGATTAACAAATTTTTGGATTTGCAACAATAGAAGTTCTCAAAAGAAATGAAGATGTAAAGGTTAAATCCACAAATAGGATTGAAAGGTCTGTTGCCTCTTATGAAGACCATCAAGCTTTTTTTGTATTTTATTTTATTGTAATTTTAACTAAATATATTGTTAATCTTTGTAATATTATTAGACTTTGATCAGAATTGTGTTGCCTCTATTCTAGTTGGTATTCATCTTCTTCTAAGAGTGTAGACCTGTGTTTTTTTTGTATGACGTATAAATCTTGCTACAACTTCTATATTAAATGGCCTTAGTGCCTTTTTTCTCATTAATAAAATTGATCTTATGACGCCAAAAAAAAAATATTATTCACCTGTATTGCTATTTAAGCACCAATAGTTGAATAATCTCTTTTGATAATTGTTAGGAAAATTTGTGGCTTTGATAGTGTGTTCACTATCCTTAAAGAAATTATATCCCCACTATTTTTGTTGTTAGGTTGTAATGACAGATTTCTTCTAGGATTTTACAAAGTCAAAATCAATATTATAGTCAACAAAATACTATAATATTCCAAGAACACATTTTCTAATTTTTTAAAAAAGAAAAGAAGATGGATTCGATTTTTTAAAATTATTTTGTAGAACACAAATAATATATTATATCTAAATAGACATTACATTTAAATTTTAATAGTTATTTATTAAAAATTGTCAAATAAATTTAATAATTAATTATTTATTAAATAATTAATTATTCAAACTGAAATAGTTTAGGTCCAAGTGTCCATCTTTGACTAATATTAGTCAAATTAAGGTCATATGTAGACTTTGGAATTTTCCTTTCAAAATTTTCTCAACTTATTTATATTAAATGATCTGTTAATTATTTATGTATATTACTTTCATCTTTTATCTATCCAACATGGGACTCTATTAATCATTAACTATTCCAACAATCTCCTACTTAGTTAGTGATTAATATAGTTAATTTAAGAGTTTATGCATGCAGAAGCTATCATTTGACTTAAACCTATTATTAGTATTAACACTTTAAGATTTGTCAGAATTGATAGTTAGAAAATTCTATTAAATGTTAATCCTTTAAAAACAAAAAACAAAAGTATTGATACATATAAACCACATAAATGAAGTCAAAATTTAAACATGTTTACTCTGAGCACCATATATAGCCTTGTGCTAATTTTTGTTTCATAAACACTTACAAAGTTTTATTTCTAAACTTTGATTGTAGCGTCACAACTTCATATGTTTATATAAGTGAAGACCTTACCAAGTCCTTTATTTAAACTTACTTAATTCTTAAACTAAACTCTGTTTCTTCATTAAGAGTATTATAATACTCACCTTCTGTTTCATAAGTACTTTAAAATTCTAGTATTTGCTAGCTATCACAAAGTATAACTTGTTGTTCCCCTTTGAACTTTTAAAATTGCAAAGCAATAAGAAAGGTAAGGTTTTTGTCATATGTGAAAAAATTAAATTTGCTTTGATCTTATGAATTTACAAGTACTGTTAATTAAATCTCTTCCTTTAGTCAATGGGTTAGCAAGATTATCTTTAGAACATAAACAAACGTGATTATTCCATCAGAAATAAGTTGTCTTATGTACTCATGTCTTAGAGCAATATGTCTAGAATTTCCATTGTAAATCTTGCTAAAAGCTCTAAACATAGTTGCTTCATTATCATAATGTAAGTGGACAGTTGGCATTGGTTGTGGCCACAATTTAATATATAGTAACAAATTTCTCAGCCATTCTACCTCTTTGCTTGCGGCTGCTAAAGCAATAAATTCATATGCCATTGTAGAATGAGTGATACACATTTGTTTCTTAGAAGCCCAAGAGATAGCTCTTCCACCCAAGGTAAAAATCCATCCAAATGTTGATTTATTATAACTCACACTATTTATCCAACTAGAATCACAATATCTTTCCAAAATTGAAGGAAATTTGTTATAAGTCAGTGGATAGGACTTTGTTCTTCTAAGATAACCAAATACTCAGTCATATGGCTCTCCAATGATCACTATTATGATTATGTATATATCTTAAATGTTTTCCAACAACAAAGGCAATATTAAGCCTAATGCAATGCATTGTATATATTAAACTACTTATTGCACTAGCATAATTTAATTGACTAATTGATCTTCCAGAGTTTCAACCAACTTGTTAGATGAATCGTATGGAGTATCATATTCTTTACTATCCAAAAGATTAAACTTGGTTAGAATCTTATCAATATAATCATGAAATTGACACAAATCAAAACCTCAATTACATTTTTTAATTTTAATGCCTAAAATAGTATCGACTTCTCTCAAATCTTTCATTTTAAATTGAGAGGTATTCTATCGTGCATAAAAGATGTTGTTAATAAGGCCTTCCCCCATAGATTCATTGGTAATTTAACATGCATAAGCATAGCATTGACCATATTAACCAATGTTATATTTTTTATTTTAGCTAGACCATTTTGTTGTGGGGTATATGGTGCACTTGGTTGGTGAATCAAACCATTTGTTTCACAAAAAATAAAAAATTCATTAGAAAAGTATTCACCTCCTAGATCACTATGTAGGATTTTAGTTTTCTTTTCTAATTGATTTTCAACTATGGTGTTGTAACCTTTGAACATATCAAGTGCTTAATCTTTTGTTTTCATTAAATAGATATATTTAAATCTAGAATAATCATCTATAAATATAATAAAGTATCTATTTCCTCCTCTAGTTAAATGACTATTTAATTCACAAATAACAAAATGCACAAGTTCAAGAAAATTAGATGTCCTCTCATTTTTAGGAAATGGTTTCTTAGTCATCTTAGCTTGAATACATATTTCACAGTTATCACGAATTTTATCCAAACTAGGAATTAAGCCAAGGTTAGATGAATTTGATTGATGCATAATTTACATGTGATAGTCTAGAATGTAATAAATGAAAAGATGACTCAAACATATAAATAGAAACATTAACTTTATTAATATTTTAATATAAACATGTCAACACAAGAGTAGCCTTGTCCAACAAATACACCATTCTTAGAGAAAGAGAGAAGGTATTTTTTAAAACAACTAAACGCAAGAAGGGTCCGGGAGAATAAAGAGAGAAGGTAAGATTTAGGAGTGGGAGTAGCCATTTTATTATTTTGTGCTACGTAAATTTTTCAAAATAAGATAAGAAATTAGGAATAGAGTGAATTTCTTCTGATAGACATAAAGGAGAAGGTAAATTTTACCTCCAAAAATAAACCCACTATAATAAAATTACTATATTCATATTTGTAATTTTTTAATTTATACTAATAAGCTTTAATATGTGTTTGTTTTTAAAGATGTCTTTTAAGCTTATATTATTTTGAATATTTTAAAAGTTTAATTGATTTTAATAAGATTGTATACATATAAAGATTCCCAAAATGTTTCCAAATTTCCATAGAAAATGTGCATATAACAATTTCCTATCTATCTAAGAAATGGCCTTTAATGTTGGCCCAACTCAACTCTTGTTGCGTCGAGGGATGGTCCCTTACATTTTTAAAAAAAAAAAAAAAACTAATTTGACTTCATTTGTTGCTAGTTTGCATTGATTTTGTCTTTAGGAAATAAAATAAGTTATATTTTATTATCCACTTATCATTCAAAAAGTTCTAAAATAATGTGATATTATAAAATTGGACAAAATTCAAATTACAAAGTTGGTTGACCAAAGAAAAATCACATTTAATATCATATAATTTAGTGATTCAATTATATTTTGATAATGGATATAAAATGTACCAATTTCATGAATTATAAATATTTTTTATCTTAAATATTTTATAATTAAAAATTATTATGTAAATTATAAGATATCGAAGTACAAAGTATCTATAAACTAAAGAAAAAGAGAGAAAAATAAAGAGCCTAGCTAGGAGTTGGCCCCTTAACCTAACCTATCCATCCTAATGAACCAATATGAATTGTTCTAAAAGCTCACTTGCAAAAAACGCCTTTGATATTCTAACTCAAAATAAATACTACTAAAATAACAATTCTAATATATACAGTTTCTAATTTTTTTTATATTTAATATCATTATTGTGGTTATTTTGATCAAAATAAATAAAATGATAAGTTTTTCAATAAAAAAATATATAACTTTGAGTTATTTTAATAAAAGATTATTTTATCTCTAAAATTATGCCCTATCTAATTCTAACTCGTTCCATTCTCCCATGATTGGATTCAAGAAACACCTCCTGTTTTGCATACATGGAAATCTCATCTCCAACTCGAAGGTTGCTTAGTACATCAGCATATTCCCGCACCTTTTTGGAACCCAGCTCATAGATGCCTATGATGATAAGTAATGTCACAATTCTAGGCTTTTTGATGAGAAAGTGCAACCAGATTCGAGTTCACTTCCGACAGTAATTTTTTTTGCTTGTTCAAGTGAACATGGTATAAATAATAATAATAATAATAACAATAATAATAATTTGAGTTTTTTTTTTCAATAACTAGAATTAATTATATAAATTAAATAATGTTAATGTATTTTATATTTATTTATTTTTATAATTAAATTATTAATATTTTAGACCATTTTAATAATTTATCTTAATATTTTTTTTTTAGTTTTTTTTATCTTTAATTATTAAAATATCTTTTATCTAATTAACTCTATGTACGAGAACTTTTAATGATCTCATTTATATATAACCAAATTATTTAAGACGTATTTTTATTAACTTATTTACAATATATGCTACTTTAACTTTTTCTCTAATATACTTGTTTTTAATCTTATCATTTTTAGTATTATCACTCATCTAATATGCTATAGATAATCATAAAAAAAAAACAGAAATGAGTATTATAGGTATTTGATGATATTCGTTTAAAAAATATCTGATATATGATGAATATCAAATGTTAGATATAGTAAAAATAATAAAATGTAATTATTTATTGAATATCGAGTTTTTGTGAATATTGAATTTGAATATTTTATATTCGTTTAAAATAAATGAATAGATAATTAAATACTTGATATTTAAATAATATATATTATAAAATATAAGATATATTTTTAAATAAAATTTCATGTTCTTTAATGTTATTGGAATTATTTTTTTAATTTTAGTTTATAATAATTATGTAAAATTTTTTTAATTTAAAATAATTTTTTATAGCCATTTATAATATTAAAAATTTTTATTGGATTGATATTGAATACTAGATATATGATATATTAATTGATTATAAAATATCTAGCATTCAATATTTATTATTATTTTTAATTATTTTAGATGTTTTACATATTTCAAATATCAAGCAATTATATAAAAAAATATTAAAAATAATAATTTTTTTGTTCAAATTTGATCAAATAATGAATAAATATAAAGTTATTCACCGATTACCATTCCTAGGCTAGATGTAACTAAGACAACAACTTCTCTTTTATAATGATTGATTTAACATAGAAGGACATTGGATCCATAAAAGAGAGAATACAATTCTTTAGCTTTGTCATGAAGGGTTGTGTGATCACTACCTCTCCTCTCACTTGATGTCACTTTTGGATGAGTCCTTTGCTTCTTCTTGTTCACGAAATCCCTACTTCTTTATGCTTTTAATTTCTTCATGGTGATCCACCATCAATCTCTGTTTGGAGTAAAAGAAAAGTTAGTACAGTCAATGGACCCCCTTTCTCACACAACTTGCATTTTAGTTAGTCACTTCAGGGAGCATTGAGATAAAAAAAAGTTAAGGGTCCATGTTTGGTACTCTTAATCACTACCTTATATATGGATCAAATATAATTAATTCGATGACTTTAAAATAGTACTTTCGGACTATATGTGATAGAGGATTGGATTTCAGATTTTATTTTATACACACGTACAATAAATATAACTTGAACTTATTATATTTATAATATTAAAAAATCTTAAATTAATTGAAAATGTCAATTACTTAGCAGAAGTTAAGAATCTTCTTTGAATTGAAATGATACTTTATATGATGACACAATTATGCTTGTTTCATTTTTGGGACGTGTATATATATATATATATATATATAGGTGATGTATAGAATAAGGAAACAAAAATGTGTCTACTCCATACATATCACTTGGTACGTAGATATATAATGTCAACTAATTTATCAAATCTTTCATTTCAAAACTAACTGAAAATAGCTAAGGTAATGATTGTTTTATGTTTGTATTATATGAATTGAACCAATAGTAATTGACATTAAACATTGATTACCCGTTGTGAAGTTGCAATAAACGAGTGGTTTAACATAGGTATGACTTCTTTTAGAAGTTTTTATGATATTTAATTTGAGTAAGCAATTATCGTATAATGATTTTTGAAATTACAGATAAAATTGAGCTAAGGTACCTAATAGTTTGGCCTCAATTAAATTCCTTTGTTAGCTTAGCAATGTTTTTAATTATAGTAAATCAACTTTAATTTTTATAAGCTAATGAAAGTTGAATATAATAGAAAGAATTGGTTTCTTATAATGTAATAAACTAATATTTAAATTTTTATTAAATAATATGTCAATATTTAATATTTAAAATTATCTCAAATATAATTACTTTTAATAAAAAATACTTGTAAAAAATAAAAAAAATTTAATTTTTATATATGACTAATTAAATTTAATTAAGAAAAGAAATTGTATCAGTTAATGATAATAAAAATAAAATTAAAAAAGGATAAAACACAATATTAAAGCCTTATACAAAATTAGTGAACAAATTCTTGACTTTGGCCCTATATTAATAACAATATTAATATGCTTAAAAGGTTTTTAAACATGTTATTAATTTTACAAGAATGAAATGATTTATAAATTTTATAAAATCTGATAGAATTTATAAATTATTAAAACTTGCACCCCACATGATTTACGGATGGATTGAATTGTTAAACTAATTATTTTTCTACAAAAGTTCCATTGCAAGGAATAACTATATTTTATTTTAAAAAATGACAATCGCAGTCTTAAAGGGAAAAACAAACATGGTGTTACCCAAGCTTTGGTTGTCATAAGTGCCACTCACATGACACATCCCGCCATCACGTGCAACTCTTACCAACTTTCATGTGCCGTCACCCAAACTCCCACTTGTACAGTTGTACTACACCAATGCAATGGCGCGTCACATTCAGTCGCTTGCAGAGGAGCGTGAACTACCCATTCAGCAACCTTCCTTTCAGGTCTCTATGTGTGTCAGAAGCATCTGATTTACTCGTTAAAATAAAAAAGGCCGGAAATTCAGAAAATCATTACCGCCCACGTGTTATCATTCTCTATAGTACCCATAAAATCCACGGATGAGATTTCGTATACGATTGAGCACGGCGACACACGATAACTTCGTAAGGGGTTTAAAATTTTGGCTCCTTTTTCAAAATTTAAATTCCCCCTTAAACCTAACGCCGTCATCACGTTCACTGTCAACTTCTTAAACGCATTTAACGCCGCTAAAGATCCGTTACGTCCCTCCTATAAAAAACAATTTGCTTCTTTTTCATTTCTCAGACTTAACTCGTCGTCTTTTTCCTGTCTCTGAAATTCGCTTCCCTTCTCTCTTCTTTCTCACTCTAGAACTCGCTTGTTCAACTCAGCTGCGAAAATGCGTGAGATCCTTCACATCCAGGGAGGCCAGTGTGGTAACCAGATCGGAGCCAAGTTCTGGGAGGTGGTTTGTGCCGAGCACGGCATAGATTCGACGGGAAGGTACCAAGGTGACAACGATTTGCAACTTGAGCGAGTCAATGTGTACTACAACGAGGCGAGTTGTGGGCGATTCGTTCCCAGGGCCGTGCTCATGGATCTGGAGCCAGGAACTATGGACAGCGTTAGATCTGGTCCGTACGGACAGATTTTCAGGCCAGATAACTTTGTGTTTGGGCAGTCTGGGGCAGGAAACAACTGGGCCAAGGGACACTATACCGAGGGGGCTGAGTTGATTGACTCGGTGCTTGATGTTGTGAGGAAGGAGGCGGAGAACTGTGATTGTCTTCAAGGTATTATTTTATTTGAGTCAGTCTTTGGTTTGTGTTTAGGGGTTTATTGGTATGTTAGCTTCTAGGTTAGTTATGGTATAGTGGTTCGTTTTTATCTCTTCGTTGCCAATTTAATTTTGATTCTATATATAGCGTAATGTCTCTGATTTGCTTTTGGCAAGCCAAGAGAGTTAGATGGCCTTTGATCATATTATTTCATTGATGTCTATATATTATTGTGATTTTTTTTTGTTATTGACAGTTTAACGTGCTGATATATGTTAACTGTGAAATCCTAGAACCATAACATCTGTTAATTTGTGAAAGGACATCTAATTAAAGTGCACAGTCTTCCGATTCTGACACCATGCCGTTTTTTTTTGTGATGTATTTCTACCATAAGAATTCTCCTTCCGTGTAGTTCTGATGCTACAAATTATTAAGTCAATTTCCTGTCAACTGGTTCTGAAGTTCAGCGTCTGTTGAGCAAAATTTGCTAAATTCTTTTCAGCTTGTTTTCCTGATCTCTTGTTCCGAAAAATAAGAGGTGCAGAATTGGTGGATTTATTTTAAAATCCCTGATGTTTTGGTAACTGTTGATTTTGGAATTAGTTTCTATGTTTTTAATTGTTATATATGTCTTCTGAATATAGTGAACTGAAATTTTGCAAATTCTTTCAGGTTTTCAGGTTTGCCACTCCTTGGGTGGTGGAACTGGTTCTGGAATGGGAACACTTCTTATCTCCAAAATTAGGGAAGAATATCCTGATCGTATGATGCTCACCTTCTCTGTGTTTCCATCTCCAAAGGTCTCTGACACTGTTGTTGAACCCTACAATGCAACACTTTCTGTACACCAGCTGGTTGAAAATGCAGATGAATGCATGGTGTTGGATAATGAAGCTCTTTATGATATTTGCTTCCGAACACTAAAGCTTACCACTCCAAGCTGTAAGTTAATTTTCCTTTCTATATTAAAATTTTGTGTTTGGGTAACTTATAATTGTTTGTACTTTGATTGCTTACTGGCGTTAGTCTGGTTTTGTTGTATTTCACAGTTGGAGATTTGAACCATCTAATTTCAGCCACCATGAGTGGTGTGACATGTTGTCTTCGATTTCCTGGTCAACTCAATTCAGATCTCCGCAAACTTGCTGTCAATCTCATTCCCTTCCCACGTTTGCATTTCTTCATGGTTGGCTTTGCTCCACTCACATCTCGTGGGTCACAGCAGTACAGGGCCCTCACTGTACCTGAATTGACTCAGCAAATGTGGGATGCTAAAAACATGATGTGTGCTGCTGATCCCCGTCATGGTCGGTATTTGACTGCATCTGCTATGTTCCGTGGCAAGATGAGCACAAAGGAGGTTGATGAGCAGATGATTAATGTACAGAACAAGAATTCATCATACTTTGTTGAGTGGATCCCCAACAACGTCAAATCTACTGTGTGTGATATTCCTCCAACTGGTTTAAAAATGGCATCCACATTTATTGGCAACTCTACATCTATTCAAGAAATGTTCAGGAGGGTGAGCGAGCAGTTTACAGCTATGTTCCGCAGAAAGGCTTTCTTGCACTGGTACACCGGTGAGGGTATGGATGAGATGGAGTTTACCGAGGCTGAAAGCAACATGAACGATCTTGTTTCTGAGTACCAGCAGTACCAAGATGCAACTGCAGATGAGGAGGGGTATGACTATGAAGACGAGGAAGAACCTCAGGAGGAAATGTAAACTGTGCTCCAACATTTTGGTTATGCTTGTGATAGATGTGTTAATGTTGTATTTTTCTGTCTTCCTGAATATCTTTTTCGGGGGCTTGGATTGTTTTTGGGCCCTCTGCCTTTGTGGCTACATTAGTTTTAGGTTTTGTTTCTGAGCATATGTTTACATTCTTGTGTTTCCGTATGAATTTCTTAGATGATCTCATATGAATTTGTCTTACCGAATCGGCCTAGGTTATATTCTTGCTTTATTGGTAAATCTTGCCCTTAAGGTTTTGAATCCTTGCTGGATTTTGGGGAATTATGGTTACACTGTGAAGTTGTGATATTTTATACGCTTGCTGCTCAAATATAATTATTTGGATGAAGTTTCGGATCCTTCTATGAACCATGTGGGATGACGAATCATTTGTCCCAATCTAAAGTACCAGGTAAAGAGTCACAGTCTGTTGGAGTATTGAGCTTTACCCTATCGCCTCCGATTAGGAATCAGGTACCTCTCGAATTGCCTAGAAAACTGACAAAGTGCATTTCCATATTAACTATCACATTCTACTGCCACAGCATTTTTAATTTTTAAAATAAGTTCAATATTATCTCATTTTTTCCCTCTGTTTTCTCAGATCCATTTCCCTCTCCTCAAGAATCATCATGCGAATTTCACTTGCTTTTTTAGCTTTATAATTCAGCTAAAACTAGTGTTTTCATGGGATGAAGAGGTCCTAAAGAAAACAATTGAAAGAGGACTCTTAAAAAAGGGTATATGGGTAGGCCATAAGATATTCCTTAGGATATCCCATGGAAGTGACTAAACAAGAATGCCACAATACAATTTCCGGAAAATCTTTATTTTTATAAAAAAAGGCTGTTCGCAGGAAATTGATCGGAATCAGAAAGGTCAGAGAACATAAGAGCATTCAAACTGGGTTCAGAAAGCGAAGGGTAGATTAATGCTTTCATTTTTGAAATATTCATATTATTTTAAATTAATTCTTGAAAGATAAAAAATATCAATATTGTTATTTAAATATATAGTTTCAATTAATTTAGCCCTTATACTAGTATATATGCTCCATTGATAGATTAATAATTCCTAACTTAAATTGAAATCGGATATATCTTTCAAATAAAAAAATAATTTGCTCATTTAAAGTAAAACTAAAGAATTATCAAGAATCAATTATAGAATTACGGCCTATTTGGCTGAAAAGAAATTGTTTGTTTTTCTCAAAAGTATTATTTTTTTAAAAAAAAGTTAAATTATTCTTGTGTTCTTATATTTTTACTTAATTTTTAATTAAATCTCTATACTTTAAAAATTTGTAATTAAGTATCTATAATTTAACAGAATTTTAATTTAGTCTCTTAATTTAAATTTTTGTCAATATTTTGTTAAATTTTGATGATATATTAATTATATACCATCTTAACATTATAAATTTATTTAGTTGAAGTCAATATGCTTTTATTACCTAACATAAATTGTATTTCAATCTTTATATTTAAGTTATTTTTGGATCTCTAATTATTTTTTATCCTTTTATTGACATAAATCATGTATATTTAGAATGTTAAGATACTATATTTTAGTAATATTAACAAAATTTAATATAATTCTAACAAAAAAATTCGTTAACAAAGATTAATTTAAAAATTTATTAAGCTACAAGGACTCAATTATAAATTTTTAAATTATAAAAATATAATTAAAAATTGAATAAATATATAGCTACCAAAAACAAATTTAACCTCCACAAAATTTGAGTGTTTGGCCACAAACAAAAAAGTGCTTCTAAGAGGTTGCTAAAACATTTTTTCAATGGTGGAGTAGAAATTAAGAATTTTAGCTTTTCTTTTTAGTCAAAATCTGAAATTGAAAATTAAATATTGTAAAATAAAAATACTTATACCAAAATTTTTATTTACCATAATATCCCTTCTTTTTTCTAAAATCCTTGACAAACACGAAATTTTTATGTATGAATTATAATTTTTTTGGAGTAATTGTTTATATTGTTTTGACACATATCCATTAGAGCATGGAGCATTTATATACAAATTTATGTTTTTTACATATGTGTTCTTTACATTTTAATTAATTAATAATGATAATTCAATAAAAAATAACAATAATAAATATTTATAATCATTTATTTATTTAAATAATATTAATAACAAAGTAAATATATACTAGTATTTACTTTTTGGTAATTTGATAGTTAAAAACACTATTTTTTTTATATAAATTGACCAAATACAAATTATTTCTAAACTATTGAAAATAAAAGAAAAGAGCTTCATACCAACATGAGATTTAGAAACATAAGAAAACAGTAAAAGTGTAGAACATAGTCTCCTATGAATTAACATTAGGGAGATTTCCGTCGCCTCAAACCTATGGGAAATAAAACTGAATTAAGAGAGTTGCTACATTCTTAGAGTTTCTCTCTATATACTTTGAATGATAAAGCTGTAAGAAAGATGGATACAGTGATCAAATGTTATGAATTGTGAAAGTTTATAAAATAAGAGAGTTAAAAAGACATGAAAGAATCAAAAGTTCTGCTATAAATTTTGATGTCTAAATGAATATTTAGTACAAACTGAAAGGAAAAGAGAGAATAATAATGTATGATATTATAACTTAATTAGAATATCGATTATAAGAAACCTTTTAGAGATAAGATCAAAATCCTCTTTCTTAATTTGGTTGTTTAATAAGGTCAAGAGCTTCAAAACTAAGCATACCCTTACCTTAAGTTATACTCTTATGCTTTATAAGGGTAACAGAAAGGAAGTTTTAACCTTCAATAGAGTACATAAAGCTGCAAACCTTGACACAACTCTAAAGGCATAAAGTAGAAAATTGCGCAAACACAACATTCAAAAACTCCAAATTATCAATAAAGATAGGGTTAATGAAGAAGCAAACACTAGCATGAAATTATTCCTCATAGATATAGAAGTTCTCATTTCGAGACGATTTAAAGTGGCGTGAGGAAAAAATATTCAATTACAATCTTCTTCACTCAGTACATTGTTGTAACTCTCCAATTGAGAGATGCTACGAGGAGCATGAAAATGAATATTGAAAGGCATATGGAAAATGAAGAAACTCAGAGAAAATTAGAAAAAATCAAGTGAAAAGGAAAGAAACAACCAAAAGAAAAAGCATGAAAGAAGATTTTCATTTTTTTTGTTTTAAAAAATTAGAATTCAAAATATTTTTAATGTATTTTTTGTTTCCAAAGCATATATTCTAATATTTTTTTATGTTAAAAACAATTTTTAAAAGCTGGAATTAAACTTCTTTTACATCTTGCCCACTTTTGCTTGCAACTATCAAGACAGAAAAAACTAGAAATTTTATATTGGTTTAATGTCGAGCTATGTTGCATAGATATGTTTAAGATTAGCCATAATCAAAATATCTATAATTTATTAGTACCTATAAAATTTATTTGTTGAATTTGAATATTAAAAAAGTAGGTCTAAGTCTAAAAGGATAATATCTTATCCAAACTCAAACTCGTTTTATATAAATTATTTAAATATTATTTTTATATTATAAATATACATATATATATTTAATTTATTCAATTGAAGAATATATATTTTGTTATTTACTTCATTTTATCAATAAGATATTTTAATTTTAATATAAATCTATAAATTATTATATTTAATAATTTGTAAAGATAAATTTGATAAAATTTTATATTAATTATATATTTAAAATTTGTATCATATAATTGATGTAATTTATATATATTTTTTATAAATTTATATATAAATAAGTCATAATTTTAAAAAAATTAATTATTTAAAATTTTTTTAAATGAAAAATTTAAATATTTAAAAATTTTACATGTTCAAAAATGAGACTACCTAATTAAATCCAAGTCTAAATGTAGAGACAAGTACCCTACTCATATTCATCCCAATTAGGAGTATTGATAGGGTGCAAGTATGGGCACGAAATTGAGTAAATTTTTCAAAATATATGATACGGGTATGCAATGAACATTTTATAATTAAGAAAATTTTATAATATATGACAATTTTTAAAATAATAAAAAATAGATAACTAGGCTCAAAAACAAAAACAATGAGACCATAGCATCGAACGTCAGGTGGAGTTGCGTAGTAGGAGAGAGATGCATCCAGGTCTTGCTTCCCACCTCCAAATTGAGACTCAAATTAGCGAGCTTGTCCGCGCATGCCTTTCCTTCGCGGGAATAATTATACATACTCAATCAAAATTGTAATATAAATTTTTTATAATCATCTTAATATTCATAACTAGTATAATTAATCTTTGTTGAAGTATATTTTTATCTGGCTTTTATAATTGTCTAATCTATAAAACTAAAAGTTTAAATTTTGTATATATAACATATAATATAATTAAGAAAAAGAAAATATATATCTCATTTAACTATCATTCAGTTATAAATATTTTCATATATTATCACTTATAATAAATATCTTTTTTAATTATTATTTAATTATAAATATTTTATCAAATTATCACTTAGTTATAAATATCTTTAAATTATTTTTTGTGACAAATACTTTATTTATACTTTTACATATTTAAAATTAATACCATTAAGTATTTTTTAAAAAAATATATATACCTCCTTCATATATGAATTAGTTGAAAATACTTCTTAAATTATAAAATGTGATAATTGCTATTCAATTATAAATTTTACTTAGACTTATTAATTTAAGAAAAAAATATTTTTTTAAATTATTTTAATTTTAAAAAATATCTAAATAAACTTCAAACTTTTGTAATATAGAAAATAATTATTGCTTCCAAAATTAATAATGTCATTTTTTTAATTTAACGTTACTTCATATGTTTTCATTTTTAGTATTTTTTCTTGTGAGATTGAATGTTGAAAAGAAATTAGAGATTATAAAAATTTGTAGTTTATTTGAATTTTTTAAAAATAAAAAAGTTTAGGAAAAAAGTGTTTTTTTAAATTAATAATTCTAAATAAAATTTATAGTTGAAGGATATTTGTCATATTTTATAGTTTAGGAAAATATTTATAACTAACTTATAGTTAAAGAAGATATATATATATATATATATATTTCAAAAGAAATATCTAACAATTTTAATAGAAAGATATTAATTGGAGTTTAATTTAAACATGTAAAGATATAAATGGAGTATTTGTTGCAAGTAATAGGTTAAAAGATATTTATAATTGAGTGATAATTTAAGAGATATTTGTGATTGATTGATAGTTGAAAAGAAATATTTATAATTGAGTGATATTTAAAGAGGTATTATAATTTAAGAAAGATATTTATAATTAAATAATAATTAAAAAGAGATATTTAGAATAAGTAATAGTTGATGAAGATATTTATAATTGAACAATAATTAATGAAGAATATATGTAATTTTTCTCACTAAAAAAATTGGATTTGGACTTAAAAATTTAAGGGCACGCTTGCTTTTGTTGATTCTTGTTTTTACTTTTGCTAAAAACAAAAAAAATTAATTAAAAATGTGTTTGATAAAATTTAACAAAAAATATTTTAAAAAATAGGCTGAAGACAAGAAACTTCTTTTAAACGTTTTTGAAGTTTTTAAATAATAATAAGTGTTATTTTTATAATTTTTTTTTAAAAATAAATCTTTTAATCATATAAATATTATTATTTAATAATAATAAAATTTAAAAATTAATAAAATATTATAATAATTTAAGTCATTTAACTTAAAAATAAATATAAAAAAACTTTAACTTTATATAATAATTTTTTTTTTAAATTTTAAAAACTTAAAAATAAATATTAAAAAAATTAAAAACTAAAAATGTTTTCACGAAGCAAACGCACCCAAACTTGCTTTAAACTATAGCTCTTCCATTAGAATTAGGCTCCGGCTTGAACATTGAAACACGCTTAAACCATCTTGACTTGGATTTTTCAGTGGGCCTAATATTTTCTCTTTTAAAAAATTCCCAAACCGTAAGCAGGTCTGTACATTTGGATTAGGATGATTGAAACATTCTTATCTATGTGTTACAAAAAGATTAGAAGAATAAAAGTTTAGGGTGCCATTGGTTTTTTCCGCTTCTTTTTTTATTTTTAATAAAAATATAATTGGAATTATGTTTGATAGAGTTTAGTGAAAAATATTTTTAGAAATATTTTAAAATAAAATCTGAAAAAATATCTAAAAATATTTTCATTATTTTTATATAATAACTTGTGTTATTTTAATTATTTATTTAAAAATAAAATCTTTAACCATATAATTATTATTTAGTAATAGTCAAATTAAAAAGTTAAGGCTAAAATACACATAAGTTATAATTTTCCTAAATTATAAATCATATATTGGTAACTCTCTTTAATTATAAAATTTTATAATTTGTATAAAAAATTTTATCCATTCGTTGTTTTGTTAGAATTTTGAATTAAAAATTTAACAATTTTTTTCATAAATTACAAAGTTTGAGAATTTTAAATTAATTTTTATAATTAAAAATAATTATTTATACGTAATCTATGATTCATGATGTTCTTTGAATTTTAACCAAAAGTTCATAAAAAATGATAATTTTTAAAATTATTTGACTTAAAAATAAATATGAAAAAAATTTTAATTTTACATAAAAAATATATTTTTAAAATATTACAAACATAAAAATAAAAATTAATTTTAAGAAATAGAAATTAAAAATAAAAACCAAAAATATTTTATGAACAAAACAGAGTGTGTCTGGCACTTGGAATTTTTTTTTTTTCTAATTTCAAAATGTAGTTTTCAAAGAATATGATTGTTACAAGGAGGTACCTTCCTCTCTCTTTGGATTCCTTTATTCTCTCTTCTTTTCTTTACTCTTCTCAGCTTTCGAATAAGCATTTATGTAGAAAATTGTTTGTTTAGATCTCTTCTTTTTCCTCTTCTCTCCTTTTCTGTTTTCAACTTTCGGATATCTTAAAGAAATGTTCGGATCACTTCGTCCTTGTGATTCCATACTACTGGTCTGCAGAACTCGACTTAGCGTAGGAATCATTGTTTGACATTTTTTAAAATAAAATTTATTTAATGATTTTAAACAAATTATTTTTTGAATTATCATGATATTCTTGTGTATTAAAATAAAAAAAATATGACAATTTTAATTTTTTTAAAAATAAAACACCTTAAGAAATTTGAAATTTTAAAAACAAAAGGAGAAAGAAAACATGCATTTTTTTTTTGTTTTAAGCCAAAATTCAATATTATGTTCTCTCACTTTTAACTTTTTTTCCCTCAGTTTCTCATTACCCTAGCATTCTTAAGAAAACATGCATTTTTTTTTTATTTAAACCAAAACGCAATTAAGTCAAAATTAAAGGGAGTATTTATTATATTTAATAGTTTAAAAAATCATTTTATGAATATTTTTCATATTTGATGGCTTAAGGTATTTATAACTAAGCTATAATTTAAAGAAAATATACGCATTTATTGCTATAAATAAAGTAGAATATCTTTTCCTACGAAAAAAAGTAAATGAAAAATCTCTGTATTACTCTGCCTATTACAATCATATGGATAATCCAATTAACATCTATTCCATCCATTGACAAAGACCAATTACAGAAATATCTTCCCTACATGCAAACAAATTATTATAAGGACGCCCCGCCTCTTATTTGAACCTTCTTATGTAAGAATTTATAAGACACTGTTACAAGAAAAAAGGCATAAATACATAATATATGAGACTCAGTATGTGGGTCTTACAAATTGTGTTTATTTTTTTTTTTTATCTCATATAACAATGTCATAAAAGTTTCTCACGTAAGAAGATTTAGATCCTAAAGTTGAGGATTTTGTGAAGCTCATTATTTAGCAACAAAGTGTTCTGCTACAAGACGCCTTAGAATCTTGCCAGTGGCAGTCTTTGGTAAGGAATCAGTGAGGAAGACCTTTTTGGGGACTTTAAAAGACGCAAGATTCTTCTTGCAGAATCTTAGCACTTCTTCTTCGTCAATGGTTGATCCTTCTCTTGCTATTATTGCACACTTTATCTGTCATCAACAAAATTGTTGGATGATACTGAGCTTGTCTACATATTGGGATGTATATAATGAAAGAGGTGAAGGTAAATGTCCCACAGGTGAAAATCAATAGTATACAAAATTTATAATAATCCCTGAACAAATTAACCTTGACCTATGAATTACGAGATTTAATTTTAACTCTCACACTCTCAATATATATTTCAGATTTTTTATATTATATTATAATTTGATTTAATTTATGTATTTATATAAAACCTCGAAAACTAATATCTAAACAATTTCTTAAAAATTAGTAAATTAACAGTTTAATCTTTGAATTGTTAAATTTAGTTTAATTTCTTAAAAATTAAGAGTATGCTTTTTTTTTTTCCACAAAGAACAAACCTAATGCCCAAGTCTTCTTTGTAAGTAACTTAAAAATATTTAAAAAATTAATATAAAATAAATTTATTATATTTTTAAGAAAACCTAACTTATATAGCAATTAGTGTTCAAATAGCGAGCTAGGTGACAAGAATGGGTAGAAGATTATCGAAAATGTGAATAATTAAAGTTCTGCAGTGTATACAAAAAAAAGGCTTAATCATTTAAAAAATAAATTGTTAATTGCTTAATTTACTTGAAAATAAAGAAGGTATCAAAATGGGAATTTTGATATTATAGGGAAATCCAGATGTATGGTTTTGGTTTGATGCCAATTGCCAGTAGGCAGAAACGTTGACAGATGTTCAGCTCATGGAAAATCACAAATGGGTCTCGTCTCATTCATACAAAATTAGTTTTTTTTCGGAATAAAAAATAATTTTTTTTAAAATTTATTTATAGTGAATTCTTTTATTTTTTAAAAATTTACAAGAAATAGAGAAATTCAAAATTCCCACAAAATATACGAAATCTTCACATGAATTGTTTTCTTGCACGCCACGTCCTCTAATGGAGAAAGTGACGAAAATTTAATGTTAGGGGCCCAACCAAAGACAAAACTCATGGATCTTGCCCACACTTTAAAAAGAAGATCAAAAAAGCTATGATCTGGAATTTATTAGTTTTGTTTCTTAGTTTGCCAAAATTATTGGAAAACTATTTTTGTTAAAACTGGATTTTAATCTTCCTTCTTCCTTCTTTTAAAATATGCTGCTATAATTTTATTAAATAAATTGATGCTATACTTGTAAAAGAATTTAATGAAATCTTATATTTAATTTATAGAAAGAAAATTCGTAATGGTGGACATACCTCTTCCCCATACTTGTCATCTGGCACTCCGAAAGCAACGGCTTGAGCAATGTCTGGATGAGATAATAGGACAGCATCCACTTCAATTGGTGATATTTTCTCCCCTGAATTTAAAAGAAAAAAAATCCCTTGATTATTTAAATATTTTAAAGCATTGTGTTTCAAAACCCACAAATAAACATCATTATCACAACAGCACCTACGTGCCTTAGCAATAATAATTATCCATTCACCACCCAAGCACCATTTTTATTTTATGATTTTATAAACACAACTCTTAAATGGCCTATAAACCAAATGAAAGGCCACCTTCAGCGTAGATGTATCAAATTAGGTAAGAGCACGTTAGCATCATATTATTGAATATTGATAGTTGACAAAGTCGTCCTATTATCCACGTAACTGAAGAATAATGAGAATAATCTGCCGAATCCCGAGGCACAAGAGACCAAAATTTTGAACCAAATTTTGTCCCTTCAATATAAAACAATTTGAGAAGTATTTCAAAATGTTATTTTCAATACAAAATATTCCTAAATTGCTTGATAAATTAAAAACCATTCAACCCCAAAATAAATAGCAATAAATGAATAAACTATTTTACCTCCGCGATTAATGAGTTCCTTGATTCGGCCCACGAGATGCAAATACCCGTCCGAATCGAAAAACCCAAGATCACCGGTGTGAAACCAACCAAACTCAAACGCTGTCGTATTAGCTTGTGGGTTATTTTTGTACCCTTTTGTCACATTTGGTCCTCTAATACAAACCTCTCCATTCACTTCAGCATTTTGGATTTCACCCTTCTCGTTCAGGATCGCCATTTCTTGACCCACGGGCTTTCCAACCGACCCGGGCTTGTGCGGCCCGTCCTCCGGTAACGGGTTTGATGACATAAGATGGGTCGCCTCAGTCATTGCATACGCCTCCAAAACCGGAGCCCCAAATGCTTCCTCCAACCGAACCAATATGGTGGGTGCGAGCGACGCGCTACAGCTGCGGATAAACCGGAGTTTCGGGTAAACCGGTTCGGGTTTTCTCTGGTGATCATCCAGAATGATCTGGTGTATAGTCGGAACCGCCGTGTACCACGTGGCGTTGTAGTTAAGCATGTCTCGCCAAAACGTTGAAGCTGAGAAGCGACCCGCCGCAGGCAACGCCACAGCCGCGCCGGATCCGAGTGAACTCAGTAAACCGGCGATGAGTCCGTGGACATGAAACAGTGGCAGAACGATTAGGGTCGAGTCAGACTCAGTGAGTTTGTACACGGACTTTATGTTCTGCACCGAAGCCGCTAAGTTGTGCTGAGTTAGAGGCACTCCTTTTGGACGGCTCGTCGTGCCGGAGGTGTGGAGGAATAGGGCCACGTCGGATGGGTCATTGATGAGTTTGAGAGTCGAGTCGGCTCCCGACTCGGATGGATTCAGCGAGAGACTGAGCTCGGCGTCATCGGCCTTGGAAAGTGAAGTCGTTACGTGAGGGATGTTAAGCTTCGAAGCCGCGGCTTGAGCCGGTGCGTTTCCTTCTTGGGACGTCAATAATAGCTTTGATTCCGAATCAGATAGGTAAAATTCAAACTCCTCGGCTGTGTAGGCTGGGTTCAGTGGCGCAGCCGTGGCTCGTGCTCGAATTACAGCAAGAAACATTATGACGAACTGTGATATACGCAGATAAATTGAAAAAGAATAATGAATAAATTAGAAAAGGAAATTTCAAGGATCAGGGAAAGGAAAAGTAAAAGATTTTCAGATTGCAATCAAACAGCAGTATTAATTTTCTGTCGTTTTCTATCCTCTTCCGATTGACCAAACACATAATCAACAGGGGTTAAGAATCAGACCTCGACAGTGTTGGGGAAGGTAAGGGCGACGACATCACCGGCGTTGATTCCGGAGGAGACTAAACGAGAAGCGGCGCGCTCGATCAGCTCGAGAAGGCGAGAGTATGTAAGATCGAACTTGCTAGAGATGGAGATGGCTCGCCGGGATGGAAATTGATCGGCGATCCGTTTCAGCAATCCGGTGAGTGTTGGAGCCTCCATTGTTAACAGTGAATAAATGAGACGGAATGGAATGAGTGGGTCAGTGCCGCTGTGACATACAATTATATAGGGTAGTAGTAGAGAGGCGGTGCCTTGAACGTGGCGTTTTTTTGTCCAATTTGAAACAAGAAATTAAATTAAGAAATATATTTCTTAATAATATAATATTTATTGATGAACAAGATAAGAGGTGACCAGGCCTTGCATCCCCGTTCCACCAGGGAAGTAGAAACTTGCATATAACTAAGTCAATGAAAACAGTGAGAAAGTGTAAAGAGATCTAGAAAGTTGAGAGTTTCCTGAAACTTTATTGAATTTGTTTTATTTGCTTCCTTTCATGGGAAGATATTTTGTAGTTACTCTATAATTTATGTTAGCATTGTACGGTGCCAGTATCTTCCTCACCAGTCACCACCCAAACCCCCGGCCTCTCTGTATTGCGACTTTGTGAGTCAAGTTATAGGTTATTTATGTGCCTTTCATGTTCACGCGAAAAGTGAGACTTCGAAACCTAGGGAAGGGATAAGGAAAGCAACCCACCTAAGTATATATTCAAAAACCATGTCAAAATGGGCCAGTTTATATATATGAATGGATTGGGGTAGTTAGTGTATCGAGCAAGGCCGATAAAAACGTTATATTTGAGGCATTTCTATGTATTCGTGGAGACCATTTGTGTTGTACATGTTACCTAATATTTTTATTCACAGTTCGTAGTTAAAAATAATATTTTAAAAAATTAAATTAGTTCTTAAAAATTATAATAATAAAATTATTGAAAATAATATACTAATTCTCTTTTTCTCTGACTCACACGTGTGCGTGCACACACACTAATATATATATATATATATGAAATAATAAAGACATTTATTAAATATTTGAGTTGAATACTCAATGCAAAATACAACAAAAACACTAAGGATGTGTTTGGTTTGTGGAAACATTTTTAATTTTTTTTTAAAATTAGTTTTCATTTTTAAGTTTTAAAAATTTTTAAAACATTTTTGTTATGTAAAGTTAAAATTTTATGTTTCATATTTATTTTAAGTCAAATGATTTAAATGTTTATAATATTTTATTAATTTTTAAGTTTGATTATTATCAAATGATAATATTTATATGATTGAAGGATTAACTTTCTTAAAAAATTATAAAAATATTTTAGATGTTTCCTGTTTATGTATTTTTTTTTAAATATTTTCAAAACATATTTTTTTGTTAAATTTTACCAAATGCATTTTTAGTCATATTTTTCGTTTTCAGGGAAAATGAAAACAAGAACTAGCAAAACTAAATACACTCTAATATTGTGAAAAAAAAAGCGATAATTCAAGTTTAGTGTCATATTTATGAGATATAAATAGTATGTTTGGAATATAAAATTTATCATATTTTACACTTAATATCATGTGGAAACTAAAAATAAAATTATTTTATTATTCTTCTTTACTTTTGTATATGCATTAAATAAAAAATTATATTATATATACTTATTACAATAATACTTAAATATTGCTAATAAATATCAACTTGATTCTTATAAAATAAGGATAGCACAAATAGATAAAAAGAAAATAAAAAAAATTCACAAATTAATAAACACAAATAAAGAGGAAGGAAAGGAAGGAAATTCATGTCTCTTCATTTTAAAGAGACTTATTAAAAAGAATTTACTACATACACACACACACACACATATATATATATATATATGAATTAACATGTCTTTCAAGAGTATGATTTGGTAAAGACAAATTACAATATAGTTAAAAAAATTAAAAAATTGAAAAGTCATTAGTGAATAAACATATTTTTAACAAGTGTGACTTATTAAAAAAAGAAAAGTTACAGTGGTTAGAAAAAAAAATAAACAATTCTGTATGTCCTGAAAAATATCACTTAAGAGATATTGATTTATATGAAAAGTCATTAATGAATAGAAATATCTTTAAAATATATGACTTATTAAATAAATGTTGCAATTTTTATAAAAAAAATAATTGTGTATATCTGAAATAGAAACAACTCAAGAGATATTAGTTTGAAAAGAAATAAGGATAATTTTAAAAATTTGTAAACAACTCATACTTTTATAGTAAAAGAGATTAAGAGAGAGATAAGAAAAAAAAAAATTTAGTCCTTATATAATCTATTCAAAGTGTGGGTCCTTATAAGTGTGAATTTTTTTTTTCTTATTTCTTACAAAGAAATGCACAATTTTTTAAATACAGAAAATCTAAAATCATAAGTTTGATTGGGTTGGCCCATGAATTTCTTTTTTTTTAAAATTAATTTTATTACAATATACATAAAGTAAATTTTAAAAATGCTTAAATTAAATTACCTATTTTATCCATTTTTTATTTAAGAAATCCTTAAATAATGAGATATTATTAAGGTAAAAAAATTCAAATAAATTATTTGGTTAAAAAAATCACATAGATAATATAATAGTAATATCCAATATATTTTGATAATAGATAAAAATTAAGTTATTTTCATAAGTTATAAATATAAATTTTTATTTTAAACATATATAGTTAAAAATTACTATATAAATTACAAAGTATCAAAGTATAAAATAATTATAAATTAAAAAAGTCATGGGCCTAGCCCAAATTAACCCGAGTCAATATAAGATGAGTTGAAAAGTTTACATAAAAAAAGACCTTTAAAATTAGAGTAATTAATGATTAAATCGTATGGTTGAAATGCTGCTAACTTTTGAAAATGAGACTATCAGTGTTATGATATCAGACAAGGGATCAACCTAAGACAAAAGTAGAATAACAAAAAAAGATTCTTTATCAATTGCTAGTTCTGTTATAATTCACAATTTATTTTGAGTAATACACAAAATGCCCCACATAGTCCATATCTTCTCTTCTTCATTATTTTAACCATTCCATGTAAACTTCCTAACCATCAGTTATCTGCCTTGAGTAATCTATGAGTTATAAATCATATTCTCTTCCACAAGTTGCTGCAATATGGTTGCATTTCATATTTGAAACATCATTAAGCTTGTGATCACAATCTCAAATGATTGTAGAATCACAGTACTGGCAAGGGAATAGGTAATATTGATGCCATAGTGCAGAGTTCATCATGTTTGCAACACAGTGAGGCTAAGTGTAGAGGCTTTCTAGTTAAACAAATTTCAACTTTATCATTTGGTGGTGACTCTTACCAGAGATCATAGAAGTTGGCATTTAATTTACAACTTAGCAAGTAGCAGAGCACGCGCATTATATAACTTTTGTCAATCAACAATTTTATTTTGGTAGCTTTATCAACAAACACTTGTGTGTATCCATTCTGATGAACCATTTATATCTTACTTTTTGTATGTATTGGCTTCCAGTGGAGAATTCTATTTGGCCCCTGTAGAGACGTTATTCTTTTTTTTTTTGGGCATAATTTTTTAATTTTATAAAGTTATCAACATAAATTAATATAGTGTTTTAAATCTAATTATAAGAACAAAAAAATGAAAAAAAATAAAATAAAAGTATTATGTTTGTATCTTTTTTTAACTATGTTAAAATAAAAATACATAAAATAAAAATATCATGTTTTAATCTTATGTTTAGTCTAATTATTTTTTTAACTAAAAAAATGAGAGATAGATTGAAAAAAATAAAAATAGAAAATATAAGGTTGCATGATAAAGTCCAAATCTTATTCAAATAAATCCGATTTGTCAGTGGACCTTAGTTCATTTTCTTTTCTGTTCATGAATTGGACTGATTGAAAAATAGCATCTTTTTCAATTCAAATCAACTAAGGAACGGTGAGTTAGGTTGGATTGGATTGGAACAATAGTTTATAGGGTCTCTTTTGGAAAGTTGAAACACTAGAAGCATCTTTCTCTCAATCCACCTCTCTCATTTTTTTTTAATTTTTTTCCTATTTTGTTAGTTTTTATTTTTCTTTTTTTATGAAATTTTTTTCTATTTCTCTACAAAAATGATAAAAATCTAATCATAATTTATATTTTGTAAAATACAGTTGCTTAATACAATTTTTGACTATTCAAAATTTCACTTTCTCCGATCAAAGTTAATATTTAACATTCTCTCTTGAAAGTTAATATTTAACATTATTTTTTTAATGCTTGTCTCATCGTGCCAAATGCAATCCTCGACAATTTTTATTTTTAAAAATATCGAGTACTAGTTCTTCACTAACTTGTGTGTACAGTTTTGATACCAACCTTAGAATAAAGACGAGATTATTCTTTAATTGCTTTGCTCAATTGAATAGTTTTCGTTGCCCAAATTTGCAGATTGCATATAAGAGCCCAAAATTAAAGCAAAAGTGCAATTCTTCTGCAAGGGTCCATTCTCGAACTGACTAAATTATAGGTTAAAATGATAATAATTCTTTTTCATGATATTCATAAAGGTTGATTGGCACTTCATTTACAATAAAATCTAAAATAAAAAAGTACCCCACAAAAAAATAATAAAATTTGAACAATATATAGGCAGAGAGATCAAATTAGTTATTGTTTTTCATGAACTGTCATCTCCCAAAGTTTCGCACTAACTTTATGTATATGATAATAAAGTTAAAGAATATAAACAAAAGAAAAGTTTAGGTGGAATCTATTTTATAGATTTATACGTCTTAACTTTTATAGTGAACTTTTCAAGTAAATTATGTATAATTGAAAAAATATTAATTATATTATCAGTACTACCTAAATATAAAAAATAAACTTGTATATATAGTAGACAAACACATAATATTTAATTTTTGAATACATGAATCAGTAACTAAATATTTAATTTTTAATATTATTGCGACGAATATTATTGTTATTATAATTTTTATTTAAATAATTAATTTATAATGATAATAATATTTGTTGCATAAAATTAAGTAACAAAAAAAATTGTCACTAAAAACGCTAAGCAGAAAACCCCAAACAAAAAATTCGGACGCCAAATTACATATTTACAACCATTGATCAGAAGTTATCTAGGAGAAGTACATAGTGAATGTTAGAGAGTTTGTGTGTCCCACCATACATTTCATGCCAAAACATAGTCAGATATCAACTCTGATTGTAGGTGTATGTACATATAGCAAGAGTAGCCAAACAAGCGAAAGAAATTTTCCACCTTTAGAAAGCTGCTGAACGTGGCTTGCGATTCTGCATTTAACTGCTGCAAATGACAACATTTGTACCCATGCTTTCCCAATAAATTGCCATCTCTCCTTCTTCGTCTTTTTTTTTTTTTAGCTTTTGGTGCGAAAGCTCTGCATCATACAAGAATTCAATATTCTTTAGAAGTCCCCTGTTACGAACAAGATATTGACAAAAAACCTTCCATTTGTCTTCTTTTTCCCTCTCTTTGTGCTTCTTGCGGCTAACACTAGCACCCTCCTCTTCATCACCAGGTTTCTCCCGGCACTCCACCATGTTATCATACAACGTAGCTGCTTGTTCACAAGTATTTTGGAACCGATCTAGTGTATTTCTTGCTACATCAGGCATCATATCTGGTTTCACGAATAAAAGGTACAGCATGACAGGAGCTTACTGAAAACCTTAACACCACCACTTCCAGTTCCACCATTGTCATCATCATCATCATCAACAACAAAGCAAAAGTCAGTAGCAAAGTGCAATACTATAAGCATTTCCTCAAATGACTTATGTTTTTCCATTAAAAATATATCACCGGGTTCCAGTTTGGTAAACACTATTTTGTCTGATCCCACCGGTAGTTCCAAAGGTTTGATCTCACTCAAGATGAACTCCCACAATTCCAGAAGAAAAGGATTCTCTTTCTTGAATTCTGTCATCTCCGAGAATTCTCCAGCACCCAAAAACTGAGCCCACGTCTCAGAAAATAATGCATTCGTTTATGAAAAACTCGGTTCCTGTTGGAATGAGGAGATCGATCAATGCAACTTTTTAACAGATTCAAGCCTGACATTGTTCCACGCCATTTGCGGAACACTAATGGTGTAGTCAATTCTGTAAAACCTTGGTAAGGCTCCTTGGAGCGTTTAGACCAGACATGTTTTCTTAATGAAAGCAGATGTTTGGTAACATTATGTTCGTAGGATTTGAGAAGACGACCCTTGAAAGAGCGGATATTCTCTTGAGCTTCATCGTAAAAACTACTGGTTACGATATGTTCAGAGAAAAGCACATTCAACCAGGACACGTGTCCAAGCAGAGTGGAGCAGACAACAAGGTGTAGCTCAGCGAAACCTCAAAGCTGTCCACCTTCTGTTTGTCTAGCGAAGTGAAAACTCCAAGCGCCATGACGATCAAAATTATTATTATTATTATATTTTAAAATAATAGATTATAGAATAAAAAATTATTTAATTTCTTATTTTTTTAATGTTATTTTTATTTTCTCTCCTTTCACTTTTCTTTTCTTCATCTCATATGTTATATAATTTATATTTTTGAGAGATTGTTATACATAAAAACTTTAAAACTACTATAATATATATATTTTAAAATAATAAACTAAAAATTAAAAATTATTTAATTATTTATTATTTATCTTAACTTTTCACTATGTTTACTTTCTTTTATCTCTTTTTTCTTCTCTTATATCTTCATATATTTTATTTCATATTTTTTATAATATAATATATAATTTTAAAGATTAATAACTAGAAAATCTAGAGTGACTATATATATCCTAATAAAGAGAGTAATGATTCATTTGATAATCTAATAAAATTATTAAAAATTATATGACAGTGTACTGTATCTTGTAATTAAATTTGAGAAATTATGTATTTCTCTATAATTAAAAAAAATAAAAAAAATATTTGGTTCTTAATTATTTTTTTATCTTTCTAAATATAAAAAATATATCATCTTTTAAATACAGAGGATATATATGTATTAACTCTAATAATTATTTATTTAATATAAACCAAACCATAACCAACTATTTACGATCTCTACCTACAAGATTGCGAATTTGGTGTAAAAACATCCCATACATCAACTGCGGTTGTATCTCCATCACTCTAAGAGCTTCACGCCTCGTTATTCTACAATGTGCATAACTTTTCTAGCGTTTAAAGGCATCATCGATCTCGATCCCCTTCTTTTTTTTATCTTTCTTGGTGTAAGGTAAGCACGCGTTGATGATGTGGTGGAAGTGATACGCAACTTTCACCTCCTTCGCCTCGTCTTCCTCCCTAACTTTCTTATATCCACCTAGTGGCACCGCCGGAGCTAGTTTGGGCCGGGATTGGTCATGTTCATGGTCATGGATCCATCGAAGGACACTCTCTGTGTCTGTTTGCAAGAAAGGGCTGGTGGTTGCAAGGTACATTGCGCGAGTCCTCTCAATGTATTTGATAATTGCTGCTATGAAAATGAGGATAGAGGGATCCAAGAGTTTGGTTCTGAAACTAGTTTTAGTGAAGATGTAAAGACATGCAACGACTTGGCCGAAGAAGCCAAGGACTTGGCGCAACCATAGATGGTTGTCGGCCAAAGCGAAAGCTGTGATGGTGTCGGTGCCGGCAAAGTGAAGAAGAAAGAAAGGAGCCCATAATGTGACGAGGTGATAAACCAAAGGGGAGTCGGCATCGTAGTTGGAGGTGGGGTTGACGCTGCCCAGGCCGTAGTCGGCGGCCCATTCGGCTAGCACGTACACCGTCCACACAGAAATGATCCCCAAGATTCTGGGAGAGCGCTGTCGGAAGGGAGAAACGAACACCAGACAGTTGCAGAAACTGTTAGTTTCTGAATGATTGTTGTATTATTTTTTGAATAGGTACATTGATATATATATATATACAATTAAAGATCCCAAGAATCTCTCTTGATCCCTAGAAATTAGGGATATATACAAAATCAAATCATTATCCCTAGAAATCCTCTAATTTAAAATAAGATAATTATCCCTAAAGATAAGATAATTATTCTAAAGATATTCCTCCTAAATAACTGACACTCCCCCTCAAGTTGGAGAATGTATATCTTTCATTCCCAACTTGCTAACAAAGCCTTCAAAGGTTGTGCTGGGTAGCCCTTTTGTCAAAACATCAGCTATTTGCTCCTTTGATGAGATGAAAGGCATGCATATTAAACCGCTGTCCAACTTTTCTTTTATAAAGTGTCGATCAACTTCTACATGTTTCGTTCTGTCATACTGTACTGGGTTGTGTGCAATGCTGATTGCAGACTTATTATCACAATATAATCTCATGGGACCTTCACACTTAATTCTTAAGTCATCAAGAACAATTTTCAACCACAATAACTCACATATTCCTAATTCCATAGATCTGAACTCTGATTCTGCACTTGACCTTGCCACAACATTCTGCTTTTTGCTCTTCCATGAAACCAGGTTGCCTCTCACAAAAGTACAGTACCCTGAAGTTGATCTTCTATCCATTAGTGAGCTTGCATAATCTGCATCTGTGTAAGCCTCCAAAGTAATCTTCTCTCCTTTTGTAAACAAAACTCCTCTTCCTGGATTACCTTTTAGGTACTGTAGGATTCTGTTCACATCCTTGAGATGTGCTTCCTTGGGGTTGTGCATAAATTGACTTACCACACTTACAGCAAAGGCAATGTCAGGTCTTGTATATGTTAATTATATTAACCTATCAACCAGCCTTTGATAGGTTCCCTTGTCTACATCCTTGAGATGTGCTTCCTTGGGGTTGTGCATAAATTGACTTACCACACTTACAGCAAAGGCAATGTCAGGTCTTGTATATGTTAATTATATTAACCTATCAACCAGCCTTTGATAGGTTCCCTTGTCTATTGCAAGATCATTTGGTGCATCATTCAGCCCATGATTAAACTCAATAGGGGTGGCCACTGGTTTGCAGCCGAGTTTTCCTGTTTCCTTCAATAAATCCAGCACATATTTCTATTGTGAGATAAATATACCTTGCTTTGAGTGTGCAACCTCAATTCCTAGAAAGTATTTCAACTTACCAAGCTCCTTAATGTCAAATTCTTGCAACAACCTTTTCTTTAATTCTAGCATTTCTCTTTCATCATTTTCAGTGACTATGATGTCATCCACATACACTAATAGTGTTGTTACTCCCCCTGGCTTTGAGTGCTTTACAAACAACATGTGGTCTCCTTGACTTTGCTTGTACCCTAATCTTGTCATAACCTTAGTAAATCTTCCAAACCATGCCCTCGGTGACTGTTTGAGCCCATAAAGAGCCTTTTTTAATTTACATACCAAGCCTTCCTTAGATTCAAAACCAGGTGGAACTTCCATGTATATCTCCTCTTCTAATTCTCCATGGAGGAAGGCATTTTTAACATCATATTGTTGAAGACTCCAGCCAAAATTGGCAGCTAGTGATAGTAAAATTCTGACAGTGTTCATTTTCGCTACTGGTGCAAAGGTTTCTAGGTAATCTACGCCATAGGTTTGAGTATAACCCTTGGCAACCAACCTAGCCTTGTATCTTTCAACAGAACCATCAGATTTATATTTCACTGTGAATACCCACCGGCACCCAACTGGTTTTTTATCTTTGGGAAGCTCCACCATTTCCTATGTTCTATTTCTGTCAAGCGCATCCATCTCAATTTTCATAGCATTTTTCCACTTCTCATCTCCTAATGCCTCAGTTAGATTTTTAGGAATAGGAATGTTATGGAGGTTTTTGAGAAAGGTTTTGTAGTTTTTTGACAAATTCTGATAAGTCATGAATAGATATAATGGGTGCTGTGTACAGGTCCTTGTACCTTTTCTAAGGGCAATGGGTAAGTCTAAATCACTTTGTCCCTCAAGTCCTTTTTCAATTTGTGGGTCAAGGCCAGATTCAGATGGGATTATTGTAGTTTCTATTGGTTTTGGGTCTGTTTGGAGCACTTGAACAGTAGCTTAAGCAGGGGTTTGGACATGCTGTAGGTGAGAGGTAGGCCTTTTCCTAGAGTATACCTGGAGTTGCTGAGTTTCTTTCCCTGAAACCTCCTTAGGCTCTAAAGACTGATTTGGGACTGTTTTAGGTTCTTTTTGAGTAGGAAAGTCAAGAAAGAATAAGTCCCTTAACTTATCTTTATTTAGACTCTCCCTATGAAGATAGGATTGAGTAAAAAAGTTTGCATTTTCATCAAATGTAACATCAGCTGACACAAAGAATTTATGTGTTGGGGGGTGGAAACATTTGTATCCTTTCTGTGTGGAGGAATAGCCAACAAAAACACATTGAAGAGCATGTGGATCAAGTTTCCCTCTATTTTGAGAATGAACATGAACATAAGATATACTTCCAAAAATTCTAGGGGCAAGATTACTAGAGAGACTCAAACTTAGATAGAACTGTTTAAGGACATTTACTGGTGCTTGGAAATTAAGAATTTTAGTTGGTAATCTATTGTATAGATAGGCTGAAGTTAGGACAGCTTCCCCCCAAAAATTTTTAGGAACATCTTTATGGAAGAGCAATGCTCTTGTGATATTCAACAAATAACCATTCTTCCTTTCTGCAACCCCATTTTGTTGAGGAGTGTTAACACATGAAGATTCATGAATGATTCCTTTCTCATGAAAGAAATTAGAAAGGGTTTGATTGAAATAATCTTTGGCATTATCTGAACGAAGTCTTTTGATTGGTGTGTCAAATTGAGTTTTAATCATATTGTAAAAATTTGGAAAAACAGTACTAACATCTGATTTGCGTTTTAATAAATAGACCCAAGTGACTCTTGTACAGTCATTAATAAAAGATATAAACCATTTTGCACCAAAAACATTAGGAACAGGAGAGGGACCCCAAACATCACTATGAATAAGAGAAAAATGGGTAGGACTTTTTTTATTGTTTATTGGAAAAGATGCACGTTTGTGCTTTGCAAGTTCACACTCATTACAATGGAAAGACTCAACATTTATTTGATCAAAAAAGGATGGAAACATTGTCTTTATTACATGAAAAGAAGGATAACCTAAACGGCGGTGATAAAGCCATACTTTTTCTTTATTGGACATGACTGATTCAGAAAGAAGGGATGTGGGAAAAGAGTTCTCAGGTTGAGTGTCTTTTTTTTCATTATCCAAGTAGAAAAGACCATTCCTCTTACTAACATGTCCAATCTTCCCCTTCGTGCCCTGTTCCTGAAATATGCAAAAGGAGGGGTAAAAGATAGCTTGGCACTTAGAATCTTTGGTGAGTTTTTGCACAGAAATCAAGTTAGAAAATAATTTAGGAACATAGAGGACATCTTTTAGGATAAGAGAGTTATTTAATTGAATGTCTCCTAGTCCAGCCACTGTAGCAACAGATCCATCAGTTATGGTTATCTTTTTATGGCTAGAAGTAGGTGTATAGGAGATAAAGTGTTCAGAGGAATGTGTCATGTGATCTGTTGCTCCTAAATCAATTACCCACATATTTGAAGAATTATTTTTTGAGGCACTAGAAGCACAAGAGATGGAAGAAATACCTGAAAAAACCAATGAACATGAACTGGTATCTGTAGATGATGATCTCTCTAGTGTTTCTAGGAAGTTTTTCAGCCTCTCAATATCTGCCTTGTTAAACTCCTGAACTCCACCTTGGTATACTTCTGTATTCTCCATCTGAGAGCTTGTCTTATGCGCCTGTCTCCCTCCATTTCTTGTATGATTACTTGGTCTGCCATTTAGTTTCCAACATCGCTCCTTTGTATGACGATGTTTCTTGCAGTATGTGCAATAGAGAGAGTCTCTATTTGGTGGTTTAGTTGAAGGATTTTGTTTGTTATTTTCAGCAGCCTGTGTCACACTTATCTCTTTGAGATTTGTGGACTTTGTTACCAGTGCAGATCCTTCCATTGCTTTTGGGCATGATTCTAGCATCACACTTCTTCTCCCTTCTTCAGTTCTAATCATGGAGATGGCCTTATTCAAGGGTGGAAGATCTTCTCTTCCTAGAATTTAAACTCTCACAGCATCAAATTCTACATTGAGGCTAGCAAGAAATTCATAGATTCGATCCTTCTCCATGAAGCGCTTTAAACATCCTAGCATCCTCTGCACAATGCATTTTAATGCATTGGTAATGGTCTAACTCCTGCCAAAAACTTTGCAAGAGGTTG
Organism: Senna siamea; assembly: GCA_031216115.1. NCBI lineage: Eukaryota > Viridiplantae > Streptophyta > Magnoliopsida > Fabales > Fabaceae > Senna > Senna siamea. The sequence goes on along the minus strand of CM062354.1, from coordinate 28,698,906 downwards.
GAATACTCAGTCACCGAACGTATCCCTTGTTTGGTTGCTGAAATCTGAGCTTTGATCTCATAAACACGAGCTGCATCATTAACTTTGGAGTATATCTGTTTAATTACCTCCCAAATCTCCTTAGTAGTACCGAGGAACATGCAAGTGTCACTTATCTCAGGATTCATAAAGTTCCATAGCCATGACATAACCATGGAGTCTTCCTCATCCCATGCTGCAAATTTAGGATTTGTCCTGGTTGGTCCGATTCCCAACAAGTGGCTTAGTTTTCCCTTTCCCTTTAAGAATGTTCGAACCAGTTGTGACCATTTAAATAGTTTTTTCCATTGAGGCGATAGCCTGTCTGGATATTGGGTAAATCTCCTGTGAGATTCAGAGCAGAATTTTCTAAAGTAGGGACAATAGTGCTGGTGACTGGACTGGTGCTAGTGAGTTCAGACATGATTCCTTGTTATGGATGGGATTTCCAAAAAACAAAAAGAAGGGAACAAAAAGTCAGAAGTGAACCCAAGTAGTGGGTTACAACAGAAGAATTTCCTTGCAGAGACACAGTAGAAGGAAGCAAAAAAATTTCAAAAAAAAACCTTAGGCTCTGATACCATGTTAGTTTCTGAATGACTATTGTATTATTTTATGAATAGGTACATTGATATATATATATATATATATATATATATATATATATATATAATTAAAGATCCCAAGAATCTCTCCTGATCCCTGGAAATTAGGGATATATACAAAATCAAATCATTATCCCTAAAAATCTTCTAATTTAAGATAAGATAATTATCTCTAAAGATAAGATAATTATCTCTAAAGATATTTCTCCTAAATAACTAACAGAAATAGACTAAAGAGGACAGCTAATTGGACATTCACCCTCTTCCACACGTGCTTCAAGTCATCCACACTGAGGTCCATACAAATGTTACTATTATCCATATATGCCCTAATTTCTCAGTAATCAGGTCTTGCAAAAGGTGTATACCGTACTTGATACACAATAAATATTCTCTTACTATAATGGTTTCAATTTATGTTGAAGAGTTCATAAGGATATATATATATATGATCAAGTACAACGTGTAACACATTAGTGATACCATTCTTGGAATTGATAATTAATATTGTCTTATACTTCACCAACAAGTAAACAGAAAAAGATAATATGTTATAATTTTAGCCTGCCGACAGAATATAACAGTATTATGGTATATATGTACATACTCTCAATTTTTACCGAGTGAAATTGATGAAATATGAAAAAGATAAATAAAAAATTTACTCTAAATGAATTAGAGAATTTAAATTTTTTTTATATCTCTTATATTTTAAACATTTTATTTATCTCTTTTCTTTTAAAAGATTCAAATTCATTAAGATTGAAGCATAGTCTATTCTATAAAATCCTAGAATATGCTGTAATTTTGCACTACAGAGAGAATATTATAGTATTATATATGGTATATGTATATACTAGTCATCTAGTAAAAAATTAATTTAAGCCAAAATTAAGTTAAACAAAAATTAATTTTAGACATTAATTTTGGTACAAAGAAATGGGTCGTGTTTCTGAGCGGTCGAACTTTTAATCATTTGGATAATGGATTATACATATCTCTTATTGGGATATGTGTAATCCTTATTTGTAATTGCTATTATTATTTTAAGTTTAATGTAATTTTAAATAATAAAATAATATTAAGAATAATATTTTAAAATATTTAATCATTTAATATAGTATTAGTCTTTTAATAATTAAGTCAAAATGCTTAAAAAATACATTATTTGATTCATGAAATTAAATTGCTTAATATTTTAGCTTTTAACTTTTTTCTTCCAAACAAATTAAATATCATATCCCTTATATATCTTTGCTAAAAGTTTATAAGACATTAAAACTTTTCACATTGTGATAGATACCTATCTTGGAATACTTCACGAATATATCTCAATATTCGTTTAATATATCTCAATATTTACGGTAATAATAAAAAAAGAATACTTCACGAATCCCAAAAGCAAAAGAAAAATACTATTCTTTACTTTGCAGGCCTTTCAATTCAAGAAAGTGGGCTTTTGTATCTTGCTCTTTTTTTTTTTTAAATATATTTTATATTTTTAAATTAATTTTTAATTTTTTTTATTAATTTTATATATAAAATTTTAAATTATAATTAATTTTATTTCTCAAATTAAAATAATTTTATAATTGATTTTGTATTTTTTTAAATGTAATATCTCTTGCATAATTTTAATAAAAAAATTTTACATTATGTGTGATATTTACAACTTTAACAAAAGAATTCTATAAATCAATGTTTATGTCTCCTAAACATCACGCATGTTGCAAATTTTTTTTTATTAAATTTGTTTAAATGAGGTTGTGTTTGAAACAAAAAATTTGAAGCTGCCATTAATGAAAAAAAATTAAAAATTAAATTAAAATTAATTATAATTTAAAATTTTAAAATAAAACTGATCATAAAAAAATTTTAAAAATAAAATTAAAAGTTAATGTAAAATTTAAAGATATAAAAAATATTTTTATCTATTTTTTATTTTACATTTTCAAATTATCATTTTTTTTTACTAGCAGTACAAATCTGCTTTTTGGCTGAACATGTTTGGCATTTAAGAAGCCTAAACACGTTAACATTCTTTTATTCCACGCGAATGTGTTCCGCTTGCCACTCCATGTATCTTTACATTATAAGATTCAAGCAACTATTAAGTCGCTTGTAAGCACCCTATAAGAAAAGGTTGTTTTAAGTGAAACAAATTTACAAACTTTTCTTTTTATACCTTAGCTCCTATTATATAAATAAAATAATAAATAATTTTTTTTATTAAATTAAGTCGATTATATAAATTAAATGGTATTAATATATTTTATTTTTATAATAAAATTATTAATAGTTAAATTTATCTTAATATTTATTAAATTATAAAATTTTTATTATTTTTTTAATCTTCTTTTACTTTTAATTATTAGACTTTTTTCATTTGGTTTTTATTTTGTAAATAATAAGGCAAAACAATTATTTAAGAAAAATGATTTTATTAATTGTACCAACTTTTAAATGAAAAAAAAAACATTTTTTAAACTAAGTTTACAAAAAAAAAATTTGAGTAAATTCAAATTGAAGTATTTTATATATATATATATATATAGTATTTTTGAAGAATATTTTTTTAAATAATTGTTAGGAGCAGAGTTAGAATAACTAACAGAATCATAATTTTTGTTTCCTGATAAGAATGTTTCCTCTATGTACAAGAAACATTCGTTCAATAATACATGCAGAATATTTACTCATTATATTTCTTTGCATTAGTTTCTTCTTCGTGGCAACAGAGCAGCAACTGTAGGAATCCATGGAGACCAGTTCACAGCCACAGAGCAGCACCCAGATGCAGAGGCGGAGACAGGAACTTTTTTGTGGGGGGCCAATTTTCTTTTAATTTATAAATGCAACATATATATTATAATTATACAAAAGAATTAATATTTAACGTAATAAAAAATACATTATATATATTCATTATCGTCTAAACACAATGTAATAGCAATAGAAGTGATGATATGTTAGTAAAATAACTGTTGTTATTTAAGATAAGCACTAATCCTCAAATATTAGGATTTTTTTAGTATATAAGAAGATGAGAGCAAAGTGGAATTTTATTTACCTATGTATTTATCAGTCAAGAGTCAAAGGAAAATAACTAAAAATTCTTTCACAAATTCAAAATGTCAAAATCTATTTACTGCACTACTCATGAGGTAGTCACTAAACTGACATGAATCTAAATATTTAATAATAGATGGACTCGTACAGTGTCAACTTGATAGAATGATTGAGGCTTATGTTGGAGAAAATGAGGCTTATGCTTTCAACTTGTCCCAGCACTGAAAAACTGTCACAATGAGGAGAGAATAAGATTTACAAGTTTGATGATAAACTTTGACTTTTTTTAATTTTGACTTTTTAAATTTCACAAAAAGTTAATAAAAGAAAGGAATAAAGAAAATAAAGGTAAAAAGATCACTTCAACCTTTGTCTTTCTATCTTTTTTTTTCATTATTTTATTCAAATAAAACTACAGACACACACTGCAAGTTTAGGCGGAGCCAGGGTTGCCTCCGCCCCTTCCCAGATGCAAACACAGAGCAATACTGTCCCAAAGTTTGTACTGCTGTCCTTCTCACGTCCCACCTGTACTTTTGCCTCATAAGAAGATGAAGAACAAGGAAAGATTAATGAAGAATTCCTCAACTTTGAGCGGCAAGATCAATTGCTCCTCACATGTTATTGTCGTCTATGTCAGATGCCATGCTATCGAGAATGGTGGGATGTGAATATTCTCATCATATATGGAAGAATCTTGAAATTTTCTCATCACAAACCCAGGCAAAAATAAAGCACCTTCAAACACAGTTAGAGGGATCAAGAAAGAGGTACAATCAATAAATGACTATCTGCTATCAATCAAGAAAATAGTTGATGCCCTTGCATCTGTTGGAGCACCAGTAAGCAAGAGATGACCATACAGAAGTAATCTTTGATAGGCTACCTGAGGAATACGATTGGTTCATCACAGCAGTAACCTCTAGGTCTGCTGTGAATGAGGTGGAATCTCTCCTAGCAGCCCAAGAAGCTAGGATAGAAAAATACAAGAAGGAAGTGAGCGGAATAATAGCAGCAAATATAACCCAAGCACAACCACAAGGTCAGTACAAAAGAAATCATAATCGAAGTTATGCAAACCAGAATTAGTCACAACTATGTAAACCAGAATTTCAGTGGGAATCAAAGCTGGAATCAGAAGAATAATGGATGAGGCAACACCAATAATTCAAGAGGGACAGACACCTTTATCTTTAAAAGATATTTTACATGTGCCTTCAATCACTAAGAATTTACTTAGCGTCTCAAAGTTTGCTGAAGACAGCAAAGTTTTCTTTGAGTTTCATCCTGATGTTTGTTATGTGAAAACACTGGATACTAAGGAAATTCAGCTTCAGGGCAGTATTAAGAGAGGTTTATATGCCTTCAACCAGTTAAAGATCCATCCAAACAAAGAACAGGAACTAACTGCAAGCAAAAGTAGCACATCACAGTATAGAACCAAAGAAGCATGCTTTGAATTGTGGCATTGTAGATTGGTGCATCCCTCTCAGCAAAAACTGCAACTACTCTATTGAACAGTTGTAACCTCCAAAAAGTCAATATAAGTGGAAAAGAAATTTGTTCAGCATGTTGTCTTGCAAAAGCTCATAAGCTTTCTCATCCTATCTCAACAACAAATATGCAAAGCCCCTCGAACTGGTTTTTTCTGATGTTTGGGGTCCTTCACCCATATACTCCTCTTATGGTTCAAGATACTATGTACTCTTTGCTGATACTTGCACCAGGCATTCACTTATTTCAAAACCATGGCAGAACTGCAGCTGAACACGAAAATCAAGTCTCCAAACAGACTGGGGAGGTGAATACACAAATGTCTCCAGCTTCCTACAAGATCATGGCATCATTCACGGATTTGGTTGCCCCTACTCTCATGAACAGAATGAATCAGTAAAGAGAAAACACAAGCACATTACAGAAGTGGGGTTGGCTTTACTGACAAATACTTCTCTTCCCTTAAAATTTTGGAAGATGCCTCATGAGATGAGAATAGCATGAGATATCTCTAGAGTAGTATGGGCTACCTAAGTACCACATCGAGTAGTATGTGATGGGATATTTTAATAACTTGGTTCTTCCCTCTTAACGACTAGCTGATGATGGATGGAGGATTCTCCAAGTCACCTGTTCCATCAATGTCTTTAGAACATCTGTACTTCTTATCAACAACTGTATCATGTACATTCTGGCATACGTTGATGATATAATCATCACTGGCAGTGTAGAGACTGAAATCAGTCGGCTCATCAAGAACCTTAATAATGAATTTGCATTAAAAGACTTGGGGGAATTCAATTATGTCCTTTGGGATTCAAGTGAGGCACCTACCTGAAGGAGGACTTCTCCTATCTCAAACAAAGTACATCAAAGACATTCTTACAAAAGCAGACATGTTGAATGTTAAACCAATGACAGCTCTAATGACAGCAAACCTGAAGTTCTCTGCTACTTCAAGAAAAGGACTGAACAATTCTCAACTCCACTTAACAATTGTAGGAGCCCTACAATATGTGACAATAACAAGGCATAAAATCACTGACTGTAAATAAGGTGTGCCAGTTCATGCACAAGCCAACATAAAGAATGCTGAGATATTCAGTGGCATCCTTGACTTTGGTCTACAACTAAGAAAGTCAAAGGAACTCAGTCTTATGGCAATGTGTACGTGATGTTGATTGGGGTTCAGATCCTGAGGATCGAAGGTCCACTTCTGGGTTCCGTGTATACTTTGGCAACAATCTGATCTCTTGGACCTCGAAAAAGCAAATGTAGTTAATTAATAGAAGCAGCATAGAGGCATAATATCGAAGCTTATCTGGAGTTGTATCATAACTGACTTGGTTAAAGTCACTTCTATATGAACTGAAACAACCAATCACTCAGACGCCTGGCATTTACTGTGGTAACCTTAGTGCAGTCCTCTTGGCAGCCAATCCAATTCTGCACTCAAGGACCAAAAGCATATGGAACTTGACCTTTACTTTGCCACGGAAAAGTACAAAGCAAAGCAGTAACAGTCAGCCATATTCCATCAAATGAGCAAACAACAGACATATTAACCAAGGCATTACCTCACTCTTCCTTTTGTGAAATGAGATCCAAACTCAAGTGAGTGACTATCCACGCCGAGTTTGCAGGGGCATGGAGCACTCTCAGTTCTTATGATTCAACAACCGATTCAAAATTTATTTTCTTTGATGTATATTTTCTGATGTAAATCTTCCACTCATATTTCACAGTACATGTGTCATCTTGCTAGCTCAAACTCTGGTTGATAGTCAAACTCACCCTTAGTTTGCAGGGTCACGTTAGAATAAAATCACCCTGATAAGGTAGTATATATAAGCACTATGTACAAGAAACAATATTCATTCAATACATACAGAATATTTCCTCATTATATTTCTCTGCATCAGTTTGTTCTTCAATAATTAAGCAAAACCAAATTAGAGTATTTTTGGAAGATGAAGAGTAGAAGAGCTGAACACAACAATTATACAGTAAGAAGTGGTGACTGCTCAGCGTCCTATACCCTTAATTTCTTTTGTTTTCTCGGGTTTCCTTTAATATATGTTAGCCAAAGAGGAGAGAGAATCAGAGACATCCACTTTGTAGCGATGATTCTCTTTCTGTTCTTCTCCTTCAGTAGGAATTGTGAAGCCTTCCTTCCTCCATTTCCGCCACACCACCAGCACCTTCCGTCCACTCAGCTCCATTGGCGTCAGTGAGTAGTGTTGTGATTTGTGACTTGTGAGTAGATTTCTCATTCATCCTCTGCTCTGTTTTGACCATGGCTTCCAAAGAGAAAGTGAGGGTTTGGGTCTTGTCTTGTGTGAGTTCTTCTTTGTTGCTCTTTTCTCTTTGTTTGTTATGGCATTTCTAAACATATGTGAAGGTGAAGTTTGCTATATATCTTGCTCTATTGATTGAGGATTTGCCCATATATAAAGTTTGTGAATTTTGTTAAATATTTATATATAAATAAATAAATAAAAATAAAAATAAAAATTTGCTTTAATTAAATGCCTCTTCCAATTGAACTAATTTATGGTGCCCAAAGTTTTCCTCCCCAATTGACCATGAAGAATTAACCTGTAACGAAGGGTGGAATTTGAACTTAATTATACAAAAGTTAAAATAAATAATAATAATAATAATAATAATAATAATAATAATAATAATAATAATAATAATAATAATAATATTTTTAAATAAAAATAGATGCTTTTGCATGGGATCGTTATTGCACTCATGTCATGGAAAGTTGAAAGTTTTGGGATGAAATTTATAACTTTACTTATTTTGATCAAAATATCCTTAAATAATAAGATAATAAATTTTAATAAATTATATATTTTTAATAAATTATATTTTAAAAAATAATATTTACATTAAAGTATTTTAGTAAAAATTGATGAAATTATAGATTTTTTAATATTTCAAAGTAGAGAAGTATATAAATCCTAAAATAGAGAAGATGAAAATATAATTTACTCAAAAATTAGGTTTGTTATCAAATTCTTTAATAAAAAATAATATGCACATATTATAATAATCATTCTATGATTAGATTTTTTTAAAATTTTTTTTATATTTTCTATTTTTATTAGAAGATTGGATAATAAAATAACATAAGAAAATTTACTTAATTAAGTTTAGGGAGCTGCACTAAATTAAAGTGCATGCCAATTTTTTAATTTTAATTTTACATGTAAATAAGAAAATGAATAACTTATTGATTAATTATTGTTAAATTTATAAAATTTTAGATTAAGGGTATATTTCTTGGGTTGATAGGCTTAACAGAGTCAAAAGAATATCTAGTACATTGTATTAGCCATGATAAAGCTATTCATTATATTATTTTTTAAAAAATTATCTTGCAGACATTTACGTTGATAAGTTTACCTAAAAATTCATCATCATGCATCCACTTATTCCAAAAGCCATAGTCATTTGGACATGCAATTAACTAGGTCCACCAGGTGACATGCATGCGGAAATAAAGCAAGAGTAGCCAAACAAGCGAAAGTAGTTCTCCACCATTAGCGAGCTGCTGGACATGTGTGGCACTACTGCATTTATCTGCTGCAAGCAACAATATCTGAACCCACACCAACCCTATGGCTTTCCATTTCTTCTCATGCAATTTCAGCCCTTCTGCCAAACGACTTGCTTTGAACAACACATCATGCAATTCATCCGTACATATCTTGCTCATAATAAGTTTGCAAGCCTCCTTTTCCACTCTTTCTTTCTTTTCCTCCTTATTAATGCGTCTAGCATCTCCTTCATGGTTTCTTGTTGTTAGACTTAGACCTCCTCCTTTAAACAGCTCAATGGCATCATCACAAGTGAATCTGAACCAAGTTTTTGAAGTTCGTGCTACTTGAATCATCATATTCGGTTGCATGATTAAAATGTATAGCATGTAATCCGACAAAAGCTTGCTGAAATGACGTTCATCATCGTCGTCGTCGTCGTCGTCGTCCTCATCAGCATAGCATAGGTTAGTTGCAACATGCCAAGTCATGAGAACTACATCTAAAGGTACTTCGGTGCCCATCATCAACAATTCTATGGTATTTCTGTGTTCGTATAGTTCTGCTCGCTCCATTGAACAATATATTCTCCCCCTCAAATTTATACTGCTTTCCATAACTTTTACCATAGATATCAGCTCATCGAAGATGAACTGCCACAACTCTAAAAGAAATGGACTCTCTGTTTTGTACAATGACAGCTTCATGGCTTCTCCACCACCCCAAAAATGTGCAGCATTAGAGAATGAACCTCTCACAAATTGCATTGCTTTGAAGCGCAACAAATCTGCATGGATCTTCGGAGGACACTGATGAAGACTGTATCTTATTAGATTGAGCCCTGAGATTGATCCACACCATTTGCGGAATGGCAATGGAGTACACAAGGCCTCAAATTTGGTATAAGGCTTCTTCTTACACTTGCACCACCTTTGTCTTCGCAGGTTGAGCACATATTTGACAATATTAGCTTCGTATAGTCTGAGAAGACGAGCTTTATAAGAATTTTCTGAAGCTTTGCTAGAACAACTAGCTATGATCCATTCAGAGAAAAGGAGGTTCAAGAGAGAGATGGTGTCAATGGAGACAGCACCAAACAACAGTATGTAGGTAACTATAACATCAGTCTTGTCAAACTTGTTCGAACCTTTGTTCTCTAGTAAAGTGAAAACTCCAAGGGCTATTAAAATCGAGCTCAATGCTACAAACCGAAAAAGGCATCCTACTTTGTGATGCAATATAGTGGCCTTCGTGTAGAACATTTCATAGATGAATTCGAGTTGAATCTCTACCATTCTAAGACCTTCAGCAGCTGTCATGCTAAAATATCGTTCAACCATCTTTCTATTTTTTTCAACGTCCAAACAAGAATCATTCCTGTCAATGAATTGTAAGCTAGCTAGTCATTCATAAAATAATTTATAATAAATTATTGATTCCAATGTTCTTAAAATTTCATGATCTTCATATGATAATGAGGAAGAGAGCATAGTTTATTCTAGTGCTCTTTGAAAGAGAATGCTGTAGAAGGAAAAGTATGGCTTCTCTCCCTTAACTACTTTACTTAATATCATATAAAGGTGAGGAATTTGTATATTTTTTTCTTGGGGTAGAGAAAAACCATATTTATCTACTAGTATTGATTATATAAGGTTTGATACATTAAAACGCATATTTCCATATATTTTTATCTAAATAAATTAAACTCCTTAATTAGAATAAAGTTTATTATTTCAAGAACATTTTTCAATGACCTCTAACTATATATTATAATTAGATAAAGAGTAAATTAAATGTTTCAATTTGATCTTTGAAAGATTAATTTTTAATCAATTTAATTTTTTAGTTAATAAAATGAAAGAAAAATTAACTGTTAGTAGCATTAACATATGTTAACTAGACTATTAAATAATAAATTAGATCTTATTTAATAATAAAAAATAAACCACATTATATTTACAAATTAAACATTGTCAAAATTTGTATGTTTTTATTAAATAAGATTCAATTAATCATTTAAAAATTAATTAATTTTCATCAATGCTATTATAAATTAACTATCTATCAATCTTATTAATTAAATGAACAAATTAATTAAAAATTAATCTTTTATAGATCAAATTAAAATATTTTATCTTTCAAAAATTAAATTAAAAAAATATACAATTTTAAGGACTAAATTATTAATTTATTTTAAAAACAATTTTAGGACATACATAAACATTGAAATTAACTTATGAGATAATAATATCTAACAAATAAATAAATAATATTACATGAGTCATGAAATTCTTACCTGAATTTCGATGTGATCAACATGTTGAAGTCTTGATAAGCATCTTTCACCAGCTGTAGTTGGTCACTTTCTTTATTCTTTCTCTGATCACGAATACTAATGGGTTCCAATAGCAACAAATTGTTTGTTGTGGGCTGCAAAACATCTCTCACAAACCACTTCCTTTCTTGGCTGTACTTTTGTGCATACCTTTTGGGTAAATAATAATTGCTCGAAAGGTACAAAGAACGAGTCCTCTCTGTGTATTTGATGATTCCTGCAACGAAAATGAAGAGTGTTGGGACCCACAACGTGTTTCCTGGAAGAGTTAGAATAAACACATAAGCTGATGCCGCTAGTTGGAAGAAGAACCCAGGTATCTGCCTCCGCCATAGCTGGTTATCCTCCAAAGCATAAGCAGTTATAGTATCAGTGCCACCAAAGTGTAGCAGAAGAAATGGAGCCCACAATGCCATTAGGTTGTCCTTAGCTGCATTCTTTTTGTTCGTGTCTGTATCTGTGTCTGTGTCTGTGTCGGGCATGAGTTGTCCGACACCGAAGTTGGCAGCCCAATCAGAGAGCAGGTAAGCTGACCAGATGAAGAATACAATGAAACTTTTTGTTGAGCTTTTTCTGAGTGGAGCAAACAAGACCAGAAACACTTGCAGAGAAAGGCTTAAAAGGATAGCTCCTCGGACATTCCAATTCTCCCATATCTTCTCCACGCTTTTAGGGATGATAGTAACCATCTCTCTCATCTAGATCTCAACATTGGTTTCACACAAGACTATATATATATATATAACAATGAATTGATGCAAAATAGGACAGTTTCTTTTAATGTTTTGTTTTTGAGGACAATCAAAATGATCATGATTGAATTTATATAAGATAGTACAATGAAATATAAATACTTTTCTTTGATTCTTAGCTAACAACTTATGCGTGCAACACATTTGTGATACCAATTTGAGAATAATATTGTAGACACTTTAAAAAGGAATAATAAAAGCAAAAAAAGATTATTCTTTGCTATACATAATTTACCATTTTCTTGCACAAAGTTTCTGGATGCATAAAAATGCCAATATTAAAGCGCAAACCGAGTTTTCTTTTGGACTGACATAATTTTAGATAGAGTGAGCAATGCTACTAGGAACTCGAATTTAACATAAACTCTACTTTTAGATTTATTATATTGTAATATATGATATGAGAAATGTAGAGAGAAAATAAAAAGTTAAATTAAAATAGGTGATCTAAGAGTGAGCTTCCATAACTTAATTTAATTATTTTAAATATAATAATTTTGTATAACAAATTGTACGGGATGCCAATTTACAAGCAATTAAGAATGCTGATCCTCGATATTTTTTTAACTTTTTCTTAATCGAATGCTGTGATAAAAAAAACAGTCAATACATTTTAAATAGTATATTGGGTCACTTCACGAAAAAATAACAACCACAAAATTGTTCTTTTCTTGCTCAACTGAATAAATATCCTATTCTTGCCCAAAGTTGCAGGTTGCACGAGAATATTACCAAAATTAAATCACAAGTGACAGTTCTATAATATTGTTCGAGCAGTATTTTCAAGAGAATATTGTGATTTTGAAATGGTAAGAGAAAAATCTTTTCTGGGCGCAATACAACATTAATATTAATCATATATATATATATAATTATATGAAATTTTTACATAATTGGACCAACAATAAAATTTACAATGCTGAAATGTAAAAAATTTCATTGAAGTTTAGGGCATGTGTGAATGAGACCGTTCAATTATCAAAGTTGATTTATAGATAAATTCATTTGAACAGTTTCTTTTTTTTTTTTTTTGTCTCCTTTTATCACTAACAATGATCTCTTCTATATATAATTAAATTATTTATAAGATATACTTTACTAATTTTTTTATGATAGATACTAATATCATTATTATTAATTTTTTTTATTATGTTCACTCATTTAATACAATATTCTCATTTCTTTGATATTAAATTTATATTCATATTAATTTTTGATTACTCAATATTCAATTCCATATAAGAATGCACGTCTTGGGGATAGACATATTTTTAATTATATTTTCATCTTTCAAGTATTAAGTATGGATGCCATAGATATTTGGAGAAACAAGTTTCAACGAGGAAGAGTGGTTTAAAAATAGGGTTGATAAAAAAAAATATCCATCGTATGGCTACCCATAAAACTTGCTTGTGGTGTTTTGGTTTGGATATTAAAGATATAAGTTTAGGTTTAAGTCTAAGAAAAATAGTAATCAACTTGGACTTAAAACCGCTATAAATAAATTATTTAAATATTATTTTTATATTATAAACACATATATTTAATTTATTTTATTAAGGAATATATATATGTATATATATATATAAGTTATGTAATTTTTTTAATTTCATCAATAAGATAATTAATTTAACTTCAACATAAACTTATAAATTATTACATTTGATAATTTTGTAAGGATAAATTTATTAAAATTTTATATTAATTATATATTTAAAATTTACATAATATAATTTATATAACTTGTATGTTAACTTTTTATGAATTTATATGTAAATAATTCATAATTTTGAAAAATTATTTTAAATTTATTTTAGTAAACAAGTTCAGAAATGTTACAAGTCTGATGATGAAAATTGATTTTACTATTCATTCAAATTCATATTTTGAGTATAAAAATTATAATATCTTATTATAATTTTTGTGTAATTCAAGTTTCTAAATTTAATATCTTACAAAAATTATATTTACAAAAATTATAATATCTTATCCATACCATTGCAATAATTTTTGTGTAGTTCAAGTTTCTAAATTTAGATGTTAGGGGGCTTGTTGTAATTGGGTACGTAATAGATTAGACGTTTAACGGCTATTTTCTTTTTTTTTGGATTAGGAGAAACATTCCAATTAAAGTCAAAGACTAAGAAAGGTAAATACAATTCTCCTTTATTGTTCGATAGATTTACTTTTACCTAAATATTCTATTATTCCAAGAACCATATGTAGATATTTGGAGAAACATGTACTTAACTACCATCCCACATACATGCGGAAATGAAGTAAGAGTAGCCAAACAAGCGAAAGAAGTTCTCCACCATTAGAAAGCTGTTGAACATGGCTAGCACTAGTGCATGTACCTGAGGCATAGAACAATATCTGAACCCATACCAACCCTATAGCTTTCCATTTCTTCTCACGCAATCGTCTTAACTCTTTTGCCAACCTACAAGGTCTGTCAAGATCCAAACCATGTTCAACAGTAAGAAGTTTCCAAGCCTCCTTTTCCACTCTTGTTTTCTTTTCTTCCCTATTAATGCGGCTAACATCCTCTTCATGGTTTCTTGTTGGTAGACTTATACCCTTCTCTTTAAGCAATTTAATGGCACGAGAACAAGTTTGTTGAAACATAGATTTTGCATTTCCAGCAGCTTCTTCAGACATCATATGGGGTTGCATGATTAAAAGGTATAGCATGTAATCTGAGAGAAGCTTACTAAAATGACGTTCATCATCACCTTTATAATCATCATGCTCATCAGTATAGCAGAGATCAGTAGCAACATGCCATATTCTGATCAATTCATCAAAGGGTACGACGACGTACCTCAGCAGTATATTAATGCTATGTTCGTGAAGTTTAGCTCGCCCAAGCGAGGAGCTTATTCTACCCTTCACAGTTGAACTATAGTCCATAGTTTGTACCATAGATATTAGCTCATCAAAGATGAACTGCCATAACTCTGAAAGAAATGGATTTTTTTCTTTGTATATTGACATCTCCACCGCTTCTCCACCACCCCAAAAATGAGCAATTTTAGAGAATGAACCTTTTACAAATTGCATTGCTTTGAAGCACAGCAGGTCTGGTTGATTCTTGGGAGGACATTGATGAAGGCAGTATCTTAGGAGATTAAGCCCTGAGATTGATCCACACCATTTGCGGAATGTGAATGGTGTACACAATGCCTCATATTTGGTATAAGGCTTCTTCTTACACTTGCACCACCTTTGTCTTCTCAGGTTGAGCACATGTTTGACAACAGTAGCTTCATATAGTGTGAGAAGACGAGCTTTATAAGAATTTGCTGGAGCTTTGTGGGAACAACTAGCTATGATCCATTCAGAGAAAAGGAGGTTCAAGAGAGAGATGGTGTCAAGAGAGACAGCACCAATCAACAATGCATAAGTAACTATGACATCAGTTTTATCAAACTTGTTCGAACCATTCTTCTCTAGTAAAGTGAAAACCCCAAGGGCGATCACTGTGGAGGTGAATGCTAGAAACCGAAAAAGGCATCCAACCCTGTGATGCAATACAGTAGCTTTGGTGTAGAACATTTCATAGATGAATCCGAGTTGAAGCTCTAGCACTCTAAGAGCTTCAGCTGCTGTTAAGTTAAAATAACGTTCCACCATCTTTTGATTTGTTTCTTCGTCCCCAAAAGAGTATAGGAAATCCCTGTCAATGAATTGTAAGTGGTAATTTATTTATGCATGAAATGATTTATGCATAAAATTTCTGAATATTTTCAATGGTAAGGTTGATGAGAAATAAATACAAAATGTATATAAGACTCATAGACCATATAGGAGGTTTCATTCATTTTCTCTGTAAGCAAGCACTTCCACTTAATAACGGATCTTCTGAACTAGTTGCTTTTAAAAATAAATATTTTATATTACGTAATCGCATACCACTTAATATGTAAAAATAATACATTTCAGTATTTTACAACAAACGTAATTAAAAACATCTCTTTCCTTATTTCTTATGGAATTGTGAGAAGATCAAATTTTATATTTATAAAAAAGTAATTAACTATAATGTGTCATCTATTAAAATACTTATTTAACTACGTATTTATTCTAAATAGATTCAACTATTTTCAAAAGATTAATTTGTCTCAGCATGCATGAGTGCTACAATAATATATTTTATTTAATTTGTTCTTAAATATCTTGTGATAAACAAAATTTTCAAATTATTTTTATGATAATATATTAAATTAAAAGTAATAAAAAATGAAAAGTAATATGTTTTCTTTTTAAAACTCATTAACATTGCTATCTAGCTATCTATCTTAGGTGCCCAAGAGCCTTGCACAAGTGGCGTCCACTTTGGATATAATAGGTAGGAGATTCTGGCATACCTGAGTTCCATCCCTACCCTGCCTTTACTTTTGCTAGCATAGTCCCAAACCTCACGCCCCCTGTGTAATTATTTTAAAAAAATGTCACAGCCAACCATATATTATATGTGTGTGTGTGTGTATTTGGATACTACTAAAATAATTAAATTTAATACAGAATATTATTTTAAAAAATTAAGTATAATTTTTATATTTTTTACCAATTTTATTAATTAAAAATACATATGAATCGTTTTATAATTCTCCACTTTATGATTAAATTTTGTAAAATATTTTTTAAGTACATTATTTTTATTAAAAATCTTAAGAATAAAAATATTTAAAAAACTGTGTTTAAATATCTAGTCGTCATAGTCCTTTCCTTCTCCACGTACCAAAAGGAAGTTCAATAAAGTAGTACTTTATACGTATATAAATCGTAGATTTTATTAGGTCAAGTGAATATTAAGGAGGTGATGTGCCCTAACCTTGGAGTTAGTAAGACCTTGTACTTGGTAATCATTAAAATATTATTTTAATTTTGCATAGATGATGTAATTTTATAATTTAATTTTTTATAATTTAATTTATTATTAATTTAATTTCTTAATTATTTTATCTAAATAAATAATAATTCTTATAATTTAAATAATTGATATTGATTGAATAATATTAAAATATAATTATAATCTAATTTTTTTATTTTTTAATTAGTCAATATATTATATCTAATTAATAATATTAAATGTTCATAGTGATCATCATACGTTGTCCAATTGAAGGTCAAAACATTATATCTAATCATAATTTGTCTTTAATATCATTTAATTATTACTAAAATTTAAGTCATTAAAATTATTATTTATTTAAACGATATCTAAATGATCAAATTGATAACAAGTAAAATTTTGAGAGATAAAATTAAAAAAAATTATGATGAAATAAATTGACTAAAGAAGGACTAAAATGTTTTAGTCAATTGGTAATAATGGTTAAGAGCTATATATATATATATATCTCTCTCTCTCTCTCTGCGTTGAGTATAGCATTCACTGATATGATATATATCTTGTAATTTTGAAATCCAAATTAATAAGTTAGTTATTTTTTAAGATTGAATACAATAATGTACTCAGTTTATAATTAACCATACATAAACAACTAACTCAAAATATAAGTGATAAATAGAACTAGTCAGCTACAACAATGAAATTTGTATTTTACATGGGATAGGACTTCGCAAGCACTTTAAAAGTCTATTACGTACCTTACAGGAGTAATAAGTTACTTGCTTTTTTTAAAATTTTTAATTTTTTTAATTAATAAATAATAGAAAGAGAAATTATATAAAAAAAACATTTAATATATATAAGATATTTATGTAAATTTTCAAAGATTAAAACCTTACGGGTGCAAGGACATGATCCCTATTCTTAGTCCTGGAAAATAAGTTTTCATGTTGAAATCTTTAAATGGAATAATCTTTAATTGCAAAAATCTCTAAATCTATAGAGTTATATTATATGTAGTTTTATTACTATAAATTAAGTGTAATTTTTAGTAAAATAGTGAAGTGTAAAGAAAAAAATTTAAATAAAATTTAATTCATTTATGATGAGTCTTTAATTTATCTCTCTATTATTTTTTTTTATTCATTTATAATTTTACAAAAATTTATACGTTAAAAAATCATTCTCAAATTTTACATGTTTGCCTAATGAAAGGATTGGATAATAATATTGGGAAAAAACTCCGTTTTCTCTTAATATATGAAATGTTGAGTATTAACATATTTAATAATTACAAAATATTTCAAAATTAAAAGGGCCTTGGCTTTCTTAGAAAATAATTCAATTTTTTAAATAATAAAATAATAGTATTAAAAAAGATTCAAAATTTAAAAACTATGGATTTATTTAATTAATTTCTAAATAATCTAAATAAAAAAGCTAAGCACTCAATTGAGAGAAAAAATGTACTTATTTCTCCCTTAAATAGAGATATAACAACTATATGATATAATTTAAACATTTAAACAATAAATAAATAATAGCATACGGGTAATGAAATATTTACCTGAATTTCGATGCCATTGACATGTTAAAGCTGCGGTAGGCATCTTTCACCACCTGCAGCTCGTCACTTTCTTTGTTCTTTCTCTCACGACCAAGACCAGTGGTGGTCATGGGCTTCAAAACTTTATCCATAAACCACGTCCTTTCCTGGCTATACTCTAGTTGGTAGTTTGTGGATAAATAATGACTGCTTGCAAGGTGCAAAGCACGAGTCCTCTCAATGTATTTGATGATTCCTGCAATGAAAATGAAGAGTGTTGGGACCCACAACGTGTTTCCCGGAAGCGTTAGAATAAACACATAAGCCGATGCCACCACTTGGGACACGAACCCAGGTATCTGTCTCCGCCATAACTGATTGTCCTCCAAAGCAAAAGCAGTGATAGTATCAGTCCCACCAAAGTGTAGCAGAAGAAATGGAGCCCAGAATGCCATTAGGTTATCATTCTTCGCCTTCGTGTTCGTGTTCGTGTCTGTGTCTGTGTCGTTGTCAGGCATGAGTTGTCCGACACCGAAGTTGGCAGCCCAGTCGGCGAGGAGGTAAGTAGACCAGATGGAGAATACTATGAAGATTGTGGTTAAGCTTTTTCTGAGTGGAGCGAAGAAGACCAGAAACACTTGTAGACAAAGGCTTAGAAGGATAGCTCCTCGGACATTCCAAATCTCCCATATCTTCAACACGCTTTTAGGAATGACATTAACCATCTTCTTCCTAGGCCTCTGTCTGTCTCTCTCACCTTTGGCAATGAATTAATGAAAATATACATTTCCTTCTTCACTAATAAGTGTGGCAGTCTCGCGATACCAATCTTGGAATAATATTTTGAACACTTCAGAAATACAAAAGATTATTCTTTGCTTTTCTCAACTGAATAACTTATCCTTTTGTTGCCCAAAGTTGCAGGCAACTTAAAAATGCCAAAATTAAAGTGCTTGGGTATAATTATAATTAGAAATTGACTATAACTAATTAGTAACATGGTGGTGGGAGCCACAGGTTATTGATGAGCTACGAACTGAAGAGAGTTGAGAGGTTGTGGTTCAGGAGTTGTGGCTGCAGTGAACTTCACAGAGTGCACAGGTCCAGGAGCCACAATACCAGAGAGCTTCTCAGCTTAGCCATTCCTCGACGTCTGTATTCCCCTTCTGCCTCATACAACTTTGGAAGAAATACTAGTATATTATATTATATATATATATATATATATATAATTCACAAAAGCAATTGCTCAAAAAAATATTAATAATATATATAAAATATATATAAAAAAAAATATGACTAGTTAATTAGACTAAAGTATTTGAGCTATAAAAGTCAGACTAAATTTTTTTTAAAAAAATGAATCTACTCTCATTTTTTAGATGATTTTTGTTTTCGTTTTGGAAATTTTGTTAAATTCATTGTACTATTTTTCCATTAATTTTAGCAAAATTTGATTTATAAAAAAATAATTTACATAATTTTTCTTGACTTTTGGCTAAAATATATTTACATTTAATTTTTTAAAAAAATAATTTTAAAATAATATATAAATCATTGATTTTAAAAAATAATTATCCTAAAGGGCATTGATAGAGACCCACTCAAATTTCAAAAAGAATTATTAAAAATTAAAAAAAAGAAAAATGTTAAAACCAGTCAATGGAAGCTGAGTTCAAAGAATTCAAGCTCTCCATATTAGCCCCCCATATTAAAATGATTTATTTTTCTAAACATATATTTTAAACTATAATTGTTTGTAAAAATTTTTGATAGAATCTCTTTTAAAAATAGAGGTTCTTAAAATACATAAGGGGAATTCTGCTCTCAATATTACCGTTATTCAAAGCAATAAAATACGGGTGGAGAATCTGCCTATGGCACGAGTGATAAAAGAATTTGGCACGGCAAAAATCGCTGCCGTATTTAAAAACTGTCATATATAACTTAATGCACTCTTTTTTTTTGCTTTTTTTTTTTCAATTCACAAGTACTTAAATTATAAATAATAGAATTATGAATACGCTAAAATTTATCTAGCTAGCATAAACCTAAGGTTATGGTTTATTTTTCAATATTCATATTTGGTTTAAATCAAAATATTAATTTTGAGACTAAATTCATCTAACTTGAAAATTATTATTTGGGCCAAAATAAAATATTTATATAAATGTCTTAATTTAAATTGATTCAATTTAAACTCAAGTTTAATACACATTAAACTTTTATTGTAATTTAAATTTTTTTTTATTACTAATATTGTATTATGAATGTCATATTTATAATAGTTAACTTAAAAAATAAAGTTAAATAATTTGGTACTATTTTAATTAATTTTTTATAAAATTATTTATAATTTAAATATTTGTGATTTGGGAAAGAAAAAAAAACGAGAGTGTAATGAATTATGATATATATATATATATATATATAAAAGAATGACAACCTTTTTATATGCAGTAGCAATTTTATATGTATGACGAGTTGCAGGTCAGATATTAAAAAAAATTATCATTGGTTCCACATGTCACTAGTGGTTCATTTATTACAAATAGTTTGCTCTAGTGTACACCGTTTCTAAGATATTGAGAACGGCGTAATATATTTAAAAAGCCTCCCATCTCTAATCCTTGATAACGTCTTACTCTATTCGACGAAAATTAATAAGCATAAATTTAAAGTACGTAAGACAAAAAAAAACATTTTTTTTTGTGTGGGGAAAGACGAAAAAAATACTAAGACTAAGGCACCTCTATGCTATTAGAAGCTACATTCAAAGGAAAGCTACTAAGGTCTTTAGTTGGGCTTTGTCTACACTCAAGAGGCAGGTCTTGAAAGACACAGCTCACAGAACATATCATGTTCCATCTTGGCTAATCTGTCAGTCACATAGTTTCTTTCTCTCAGAATATAAAAAACTTGAAGTTCATTATATCTCGACATGATGTTCTTTATCTGTCTCACAGTTTGGAAGTAGGGATGATGTTCAGGAGCTTCATCCCTTATTAGTTCAATTGCAGTAAGTTTGTCCGATTCAAGAATGGCTTTGGAATGACCATTGGAAGTCAACATTGACAAACCATCTAGGATTCCGTGAAGGTCACAAGGTGATAACCGCTGGAGTTTAATACAAGAACCTATAACCATAACATGGACACAACATTCGAACACTCCCATGAATTTGAAACATAAATAAAAGCACATTAATTATTACAATACAACCATTGATCGGAAGCTTGCAAGAAATATAGTAAATGTTACAAAACCACCACATATAACCTACTCTACTTTTATTCCATGCCAAACCTTGTGTGATAGTTTCACGGACCCCTTTAATTCCCTTCAACTTCAACTTCAACTTGAACTTTAGGTCCATGTTCATATAACAAGAGTAGCCAAACAAGTGAAAGAAATTCTCCACCTTTAGAAAGCTGCTCTACGTGGCTAGTGATTCTGCATTTAACTGCTGCAAATGACAACATTTGAACCCATGCCCTCCCAATAACTTCCCATTTCCTCTTCTTGTCCTCCAATTTTTTTAGCTCTTCATGCAATTTACATGCATCCTTCAACAATTGATCATCGCTCAATTTACCTGCATCATGGTTGTGAACAAGATGTTGGCAAAAAGCCTTCCACTCCACTTCTACTTTTTTCTTCTCTTTCTTCTTCTTGCGGCTAACACTAACACCCTCCTCTTCATCACGACGCCGTTTCTCCGATTTCACCTCATTATACGACTCAATGGCTCGATCACTTATGGATTGGAACCAAGTTTCTGCAGTTCTTCTTACTACAGATGTCATATTTGGTTGCAAGATTAAAAGGTACATCATGTAATCTGAGAGGAGCTTACTGACTATGTTAGCACTACTCTTACTGTCACCATGCTCATCATCGTCATCTTCAGCAAAGCAAAAGTCAGTAGCAAAGTGCCACACTATGAGCATTTCCTCAAATGTCCTATCTGTTTCCTTCAAATCTAGTCCTTGGTGATCCAGTTTGAATAACACTACTGATGCCTCTAGTTTCAAAGGTTTGATCTCCCGCAAGACGAACAGCCACAACACCTTAAGAAAAGGATTCTCTTTTTGGTATAATGACATCTCCGAGAATTCTCCAGCACCCAGAAACTCAGCCACCTTATACAACCAACTCCGTATATTAAGACGTCGTCCATGAGAAGAATGAGAATAATAAGACCGATTAACCCAATTTTCTATCAAATTGAAACCTGACATTTTTCCACGCCATTTGCCGAACAATAATGATATGGACAATTCCTCAAAATTTCGATAAGGCTCCTTCGAGCGTTTAGACCATTTCTGTTTACTTATTGAAAGCAGAGGTTCCATAACATAATGTTTGTAAGGTCTGAGAAGACCATCCTTAAAAGAGCAGGTTTTTTTTTTAGCCTCATCGTCAGAGCTACAAGCTTCGATCCGTTCCGAGAAAAGCAGATTCGATAAGGACAAGGTTTCCAAGATGAGTGCAACATACAACAAGGTGTAGCTCAGCAAAACGTCATTGTTGTTCAACTTTTTCTTCTCTAGCCAATTGAAAATTACTAGCGCCTCCACGATCAAGCTGAAGGACATGATCCGAAGAACGCGTCCTATGGCGTCCTGCAAGTGTACATTCACATCAATAGAGAGAAATTTGTACGCCTATACATATATAAATATTTATATATAATAAATATAGTTATTACTTAAATATGTTATATTTGTATTATAATGGCTTTACAGCCTTCTATTCATTAACAAATATAAATTTATAGGATACAATTTTGTGATATTTTTTAGTTTTTTTTCTGTATATAAAATAAAACATAAGTTCAGAAAAATGTATAAAGAGAGTGAGGAGTGGAGAGTTAAAATAAAAATAAAAGTTAAATAATTTTTTATTATTTTATTATTATTATAAAATATAAAAACTGTTCTAGGATATGTCAAACATTTAGTGTGTGTGTGTGTGTGTGTACAACCCAAGCAAATTATTAAAATGGACCATAACTCCAACCCATAACCAAACCATTTAAAATTTCTACCTGCAACATTGCGACCTTGGTGTAAAACTTGCTATAAAAGAACTGTAGTGGTATCTCCATCACTCTAAGAGCTTCAAGCTCTGTTATTTTCCAATCCGCATAACGTTTCTCGCGTTCAAAGGCTTCTTTCATCTTCTTGAACTTCTCTTGCTCATTGGTTATGACGCACGCTTGGATGGTGTTGTAGAAGTGATACGCAACTTTCAAAACCTTCAGCCCTTTTCTTTTTTCCTCCCTAATCTTAATTTGATCACCCTGTGAATTCGATTGTGAGCTTTGGAAGTCAGTGATCCGCCGGAGGACACTCTCGGTGTCTGATTTCAGTAAAGGGCTGGTGGCTGCGAGGTACTGAGCGCGAGTCCTCTCAGCGTATTTGATAATTGCTGCGAAGAAAATGAGGAGAGTGGGGATCAGGAGCATGTGTTTGGAAAGAGTTCTTGTGAAGACGTATATGCATGCAGCGACTTGGCCCAAGAAGCCAGGGATTTCGCGCAACCATAGCTGGTTGTCCGGCAAAGCGAAAGCAGTTATGGTGTCGGTGCCGGCAAAGTGAAGAAGAAAGAAAGGAGCCCAGAATGCCTTGAGGTGTTGATCCAGGACCAGCAGGCTGGTGTCGTCGGAGCTGGAGTTGGATTTGGAGTTGTCGGGGGGTTGGATGCGGCCCATGCCGAAGTCGGCGGCCCAGTTGGCAAGCACGAACGCCGACCACACCGTGATGACCACCAACATTCTGGTGGAGCGCTGTCGGAGAGGAGCGATGAAGACGAGACACAGTTGGAGAAAGAGGCTGATAAGGACAGCTACTTGGACATCCCAAGCGCTCCAAAATTTCTCCAAGTAATCTGCCTTGAAGTCCATGCTACCGTCACCATTATCCATTTCCATGCCCTAATTTCTCACTCAGTATACTCTTTTTACAGAAAGGGTATAGTAGTACTGTATAGATTACACACTCACACACTAAATAATGAGGAGTCAATGTACACACACACACGCATAATATATTTGATCAAGTACAACGTGTGACACATTTTGAGATACCAATCTTGGAATTGTGTTAACCAACAGGTAGATAAAATTAGACAAGATTGAAGCATACTGTAGTGTCACTGATCTTCCAACCTAAAATAATTTGTCTTTAAATATTCTACACTTGAATAAAAAGAGAGATAAAAAATAAAAATTTATCAAAAATAGTGATTAACATATATAAATTAAAGTTTATATTTCTCTTATTACAGAGAATTAATTCAGAATATTAGTGCCAAATATTTAATCCCCAATAATTTTACAAGTGGCTATTCTACCAACGAGTGGACAAAAGTTCCTTCGGAACATCCCATAGAATGAGAACAAAACAAGTACACAAAAAATAATAATAAAGAATAATACTGTGTGTACAATTGAATTTAACAATTTATAAAAGATAAATTATTAAATTAATTTTGTAAGTTATATTATTTTTTATTATTTATTGAACTCAAGTTTGTTTGAGAACAATTTATTTTCAATTTTAGACAGTTATACCAATGCTTTCAGCAGTAAGAATATAATAGTTTTTAAATGATAATATAGAAAAAAAATGGTATATATATTAATTAAAAATTAAAAATAAAGCCAAAATCAACTTAAATTAGGCTTAATTTTATCCTTTATAATTTTTTATTATTTTATATCTAATCTTTATTAATTGATACAATTTTTTTATTGGCCAAACATCATCTTTATATATATATATATATATATATATAACAGAAAAAATCATATATAAAATTAAAGTTAATTTTATCAAACCACAGCTAAAGAATTTGAAAAACTCTAAACCCTAAACTCGATGTTGTGTTAGTGGCTTTACAGTTTCAAAATTTTTTTGTCATTCTTAAATTGATGCAGTGATTTCACGCGGATTAACATATAACTAACAATTTGACTAGATAGAGAAATGATATCAATTAGTAAAAAATAAATAAACAAATTAAACTCTTATACAAAGTTAAAAAAAAAAAGTGTTGGTCATTAATTAATTTATAAAGTAAAATATTATTAGAAAAAAAACATATGACGCCAGCATGGCATGGGAATTGTTGTGACGAAAATTATATAACATCGAATCCTCAATAGTTTTTCTTTTCAAACACTGACTTTATATCTTGGCTGAAAATGTGTAACACACTTTGTGATATGTCTAATTAGAACACTTTACGAATGGCAAAAGAGAATAACTTAACAAGGGATTATTCTTTGCTTTACATGCACCTTACAAGTTACAGTCTTTGTTCAGCTGAAGAATTAACTACTTTTTTTTGTTCTCTCAATGTCTTACTTTATTTTTAATATTCCAAGCCTTTTGGCTGAAAATGATTCGCATCTAGGGAGACCGAAACATGTTATTTTATTCCATTTTAACATGTTCCTCCCTCATACTCTCTCCAGAGATTTGAAAAAATCGAAGAGTCTCCAACAGACACTGTTTACTCCTAAAAAAATCTATTTTGAATTTGTTTCATATTATTTCAATATTATTTTCATGTATAATTTAATTAATTAAATTTGGATCAATTACTTATATCTTTATTATTACATTCTCTAATAAGAATAAAACAAAACAAAATCCAATCATTGGCATAATATATTGTAAAAATCATTCACATATCATTTAATTAATCAGAAAAATTTAATATAGAAAATAATATATATAAATACTACATATAAATGTTTTCTTTTAATTCAGATAAAACTTCAAATTTGTGTCTATCAAGTTTGGCACAAAATTTTGTGTGTAGTTTTATCTTAAGAGAATTCAAGTAACGCGTTAAGTTTACAGGAAAATGGAAATACAGAATTAGGAATGCAATATTACTTCTCATTCGTTCAGATTTGTGCACGAGGTGCCTTTCCACGAGGGTGAGAATGAAAAGAAATTCTCTCCCATGTGGAGATTGTTGGAAGTTAGAAGAAAATATACGGGGGAAATTGTGTTCACCACCATGATCTTTGGCTTTAATTGTTAGTCTTTCGTACTCGAGCAACATAGAAAATAGAACGAGGAAGAAGAAATACGTCGTGACTTATTTATTGAATACACTTGCATATATACACAAGGTTTAAACTATGTTGACTAACAAATTATTATTTAACATGTCATAATGTATAAATTATTTTTTTATTTCTCTCTCATTTCTCTATTTTTTTTTGTCCTGTTTTACTTCTTTTTAGTCTTCATTGTTTACACACGATTGAAAATTTCGTGGGAAAAAGTTATTTTCTTTGTATTGATTAAATGATCGATTTTAATTAATTCATTCGACTTTTTATTAATTTATTTTATTGTTGACCAATGTTTTGTAAAATCAATTTTGATAGTTAACTGAAGCAATTTTGAAAGGGAGGCAACTGAGCTACAATTTATATAGTATATATATTTGAAGTTTGATAATTAGAAATGACTTCTTATTGATGTAATTGATTTATAATTGAAACCAGTGAAATTAAAGCCACAACTTATTGATGGGAAGACCATTCAGCACATAAATTGTGCAACAGAATATGATCAAGGTACATTCAAGCCCCCTAATATATTTATGTAGATCTTTCTTGGCGTAGCTTCATTTATTACAATACAAATCAAGCAAACCATATATCATAAAGTCCTCAAACTAACATAATATAATATAACATTCTTTTGGGTATATATAATTATAATTATAAATTGAACATATATTTAAATTAATAATATGGTGGTGGAGCCAGAGGTTGTTGAGCTGTGAACTTAAGAGAGTTGAGAGGTTGTGGTTCAGGAGTTGTGGCTGTAGTGAACTTCACTGAGTGCAGAGGACCAGGAGCCACAATACCAGAGCTCCTCAGCTCAGCCATTCCTCGACGTGTGTTTTCCCCTTGTGCCTCACACAACTTCGGAAGAAACACACCTATGCATTTATTCACAAACAAATTTGCACAACATATTAACAATATATAAAAACAAGGATAAAAATAATGTGACTAGTTAATTAGGCTGAAGTATTTGAGAAATGTGTAATTATTTGAGGAACTATATCATTGACTTTCTTTCGCGGGAAAATTTTGTTAAATTCATTTGACTATTTTTTTCCATTAATTTTAGAAAAAAAATTATTTATAAACAAACAGATATGGGACAATATTAATTGGGCTCTATCGAGGCCCATGAGGCCCATAAAAAAACCGTGCAAGTTCATTCATAATGAATAATGATACCTTCACCGGCGGCGAGGTTGAAGTAAAGGTCAACGACGTTGGGGCAAGCGTGATAGCATTGAGGAGAGCAAAGCTTGCGTGTGAAGCCTGACTCCAAAAGAGAATCTGATGAGATTCCAAGCGATTTTCTGTCCAATCCACATGCCTCTATGCATTCCTCTTTCTCCACGTGGTCCTTCACTTTCTCGGCTTCGATCTCCGATGTACGACACGTGTACACTTCCTGGCCGCTCCTCTTCACTTGCTTCTCCAGCACACACCGCTTTCCTGTGGACGACACCGCATAGGAGCATGTCTCTTGGTCCAGGTTCTCACATTCAATCCCTCCTCCCGCTCCTGCATGCAAATGCAAATATTTCAGTTTCACCAACATCTTCAAAAACTAATATAAAACCTTCACATATATTTTTTTTTTATTAAATTTTTTAGTAAGAGATGTATATAGTTTGCACAATTTATATTTTAAAAAATATATAGTTTTATTTTAATTAAAAATTTTGATAATAAAAATAATTAACCGTATATAAATTTAATATATATATATATATATATATATAATGATCAAGTTAAAAGAGAAGAGTTACCAAGAGTGGCTTGAAGGGTGAGAGAAAATGCGAAGGCGAGTATTACGAAACTCCTCAAGCTAATGTTGGAGGCCATGGATGGATATGAAGGTAAAAGAGATTACTTGAGGAGGCCAAAAGTAGCTGAGAATTTAGGAAATAGGAATGTTGTGAGAGCTTATGGGAAGTGATGGGCTTGGGAGTATATTTATAGTGGTTTCTTAGAGGACAATTAATTCATTAATTAATTAAGGGGTTTGAAATATTTTTGAAGAAAAAGGAAAGTGAAGAATTTTAAGTTTTGGTGTGCAACACAAATTGACATGAGATCGACACGTGTGGAATGATGAATGATGAATGATGAATGAAAAATGTGAGCGATGAGTAGTCAAACCATTATACCGCTATCAGTGGCAGACCCCATGCCTCTGCATTCTCCATTTTGAGTCCACATGAAAGAAAGCATGGTCTTCAATTCTTTTTGGAAAGCGCATGCGGAATTCCACCACCTCTTTGTTTTTTTTTTATAAATATTTTTATTATTAAAAATAATTTTGTTTAAAATAATTTATAGCACTAAATATAAATATTTATCTATTTCAACAGGTATTCAAACTTTTTACTATTTTTTAATTAAAATTATAAATATTTAAAAGTTTACTAAATTCTAATTAACCTGACTTAAGCTATTAAAAATCTCATAATGAAGATAAAATTCTTTTAGCATAAATTTTTTTATTTACAAAATTCAAATCTAACACTTTACTCGGAGAAAATAAAATGCTTACTGCTCTAATTAATCACATTTTGATAAAATTCTTACTATGTTAATATTATTTAATCTTTTAACATCTAATCTTTTTTTTCTATAAAAGATATATTAGGAAGGTAATTAAAGATGTTTTCATTCATAAGAATCTAACTTGAGACTTAATTTATTTGAAAAGAAGAAAACAAAATATTTATTATTCTAACCAATCTCCAATAAGTAAAAAGCTATATAATCTAATTTGAAAATATAGTTGATTACTTGTTCTTAAATTTTGTGTACAGGTATTATAAATAATTTTTTAGACCTATTTGTTCAAAAAAAAAACTAATTAAATTTTTTCTTAAATCATGACTTATGTATATGTAATTTATATTATATAATCTATAAATACAAAGTCAATATAAAATTTTAAGGGAAAATTATATTACCCTTTTAAATTATGCTTATATAATATATTATTCATTTAAACTTTAATTTGTAAAAAATTATTCTTTTAAACTATTAAAAGTATTAAAAAATTATTATTTTTAAAATTAAATTTAACAACTGTGTGATTATCATATAATTTATTTTTCTTTTTTTTTTCTAATTTAATTTCACATTATGTGTAAAAAGAGATTGGAGAAAAGAAAGAAAATAAAACTTGTGAGCTTCTTAAAAATAATTTTAGTATTTTAAATAATTTAAATGATAATTTATTACAAATCAAAGTTTAAGAAAAGTAACCTTTCATGGAGACATAGTTTAGAGAATAAAATGTACTTTATCCAAATTTTAATTATAGTTTATCTTTACAAAATTATCAAACATAAAAATTTATAAATAAATATTATAACTAAATAACTTATTGAGATGCAAATAATAAAATTTTATATATTTGTTTTAATATAATAATTATATATATGTATTTATAGTATAAAAATAAATATTTAAATAATTTATATAAATCGAATTTAGGTCCGAAGTTAGTATTGCTTTTTTATATTCAAACCCAGACTTGAATGGATGAAATGTTTTAAAATAATTCTTATAGACTCAATTGATATATTTTACGTATAGACATAGATATGAATTCATCCCTAATATATCATTTGTTTATCAAAATATAAGCAACAATAATAATTGCTAAAATTATATAAATTCTTAACCAAATTAGCATATGCGACTAAATAATGATCAACTATATGCTAACGTTTTGGAGCTTAAGTCATGGTATAGTACACGTGCTTGACAAGTCTTTTTTTTTTTTTATTACTAATATAGAATTATGAAGACATTTAAAACTTTTATCAATTTGAAGAACAAAATTAATAAAAAAATAATAATTGGAAGGAAAGGGTTTTCTTTCTTGGAGTTATATGTTATTATGTTATGCTCAAGGAGCAAAAATAATGTTAAATATCTAATATTCAATGTAAATTAATTATAAGAATAAAAATCATTGTACAAAAAAAAAAATTCTCTCAACTTCATTGAATCATCTGAAATTTATATAATTTTTTATATTACTATATACATAAATCTAAGAATAGTCTATCGGTAATTACAAAAAATAAATCTCTCAATTCAAGTTAAAGTACAAGTCAAAATCATCCCAAAATTATAAAACAAGAAATTGTTATTGAAAAAAATATGCTTAAAAAAAATATCAAAGTCTCAAGCAAAACTTTAGAAATATTTTTTTTATCAAAAGTAATCTTATTTAAAATAATATTAAATATTAAATATAAATATCTTTTAAAATATAGATTCAAATTTTACGTTATGATATAAAAAAATTAATTTTTTTTATTATCTTTAATCTCATTAATTTTTTCATACATAATTCATTAACAAGAGAGTAATGAAAAGATTACTTTTCATATATTAGAATGGCATCTTAGAAAATAGACATGAATAAATAAAAAATTAAGAATGAGACTACCATTTAGATTTGATCACCTAGAATTCTCCATTGAAATTGAATTTACATGTAACTTCCTCCGTTATTTGCGGAACAAATAAAGAGATCACTATATGTGCATAGACGACGGCGGCGAAGCTGGTAATGCTTTGACCATAAAAGCTTGGTGCGAATCGTTCACTTCCCATAATGAGGGAGACCGACTAATATATTGCTAGTTTTTTCTCACTTTTTGAAAATTAATTAGTCCCTCAACTTTCGGAAAAAAAATTACAGTTTATTTTCGTATGATTAGACTCAAATTAATTACTCAATTATTTTTTAAAAATATAATTTGTGTCTTTATCTTTATAATGTTTTTATCTTTATACAGTACTCTGGATATAAATTAATTATTCTAAAATTAATTATCTTTATAGACTTTGGATATTAATGTTTTAATATAAATAACACTATATTTTCTTATTAAGTGAAACATAAATTTTTCAATAATAGACAATGTTGCAATTTGTTGACATATTGTGTCCTTAAATATCAATATTTCACTATCTTATAAAAGATGTGAAATAACAGGTCATGCGGTTTGAATGATAATTTTTAAATTACAAGAATAAAAACTAATTTTAGTGACCCTAAAATACTCACCAGAGACTATAAAATATGGTATATAATTTTTTAAAATTTGACTTACGTACGTACCAATATTTCTTAAATTATAAAGTTTGACAAATATCTCTATATACTTAGATCTATTAATTTAACCTGAATTATTTTTTTATATTTAAAAATTTTCAAATAAATTTTAAATTTCTATAATTTTAATCTTCATTCAACACTCTATCTCAAATTTATTGAAAAAAATATGAAAATACTAAAATTTGAGACATGTGAATTAGTGTTAATAGAAAAAATAAGATTATTAAAAATCTTGTATAAATTTTATTAAACTAGGAGTTTATTTAGAGAGAAACTTTTTTTAAAAAAAATTAGTAAGTTTATGTAAATATTTTATATAAAATATATTTAATAGAGTTAATATAGAGACATGAGATTAAAGTTAAATTTAAACATAAAAAATATAAAAATGTATTTATCACACTTCAAAATTTAAAGAAGTAATTATAATTAAATCAAAATTAAAGATAATATTTGTCACTTTATAATTTATTAAAGTATTTTTTAACTGAGTCATAATTAAATAAATATTTATCATATTTAATAATTTAAGATAATATTTTACAAAAGAAAAACTTACAGCTGATTTATAACATCAACCAAATTGAGTTTGAGTCAAACTCCAAACTTTACTAAATAAATATATATAATATAAAATAAAATTTTAATAAAATTTATTTAATTTAATCTAATAATTAAAAAAATTCTTCACTGATAACAGAAAGACAGGATTGAAATTGGCCTAACTTTTCCGAACTTGTCTGCTTCATGCAAACGTTGGTTGTTTTCTTCCCTTATAACGAATTGATTGTGCTCTCTGGGTCCTACTCCTACCGAACAAACACTTCAAAGAAATTAAACAGAAAAGTAATTAATTAAAGAAAAAATACTTACATTCACATCTTTGAAAGTTTAGTATTAAATTCTTTTAATAAAATTATACAATGTGATAAATTTTTGAAAAAAATTCTATATAATTTCTTAAATTATATTCTAAATATAATTTTGATATATAAATTTTAAAACATAAACCTTAACTCTTTAAACTATCACAAAAAGTTTTAAAAAAAATAAAAGGCTATATAGCACATATATAAAACTAATTAATAAAGTTATGTAATCATTACATAATATTTTAAGCAAGGAAAAAATTTATAAAAATAATTAAAACATAAAATATTACAACCATCTGGCTTATCATTTTTCACCTTTTGTTATAGTTTATAGGAATTATATGTAATTTTCCCTGGATTATTTTAAAATAAAAGTAGTAATGTGACTGTGAAATTAAGCCTGTATCATCAAAGAATTGTATAATAATTTTTTTTAAAAAAAAACCCTAAATCTTGCCTTTGATTTAGTCATTGAAAAGCCACCTTTTGGTTGCCTAACAGAAGCGCCTCCTAAACTGGAGCTAATAGTGGGGCTACCGCCAGTGGCCTCCTCTTCTCTTTTGTAAGTTTATTGTAGTTTTTTTTTTTAATTTTATATTTTTTATAAAAGCTTTTTTTTTCTTTGTGAAAATTTTCTCTTTTCTATATTGATTATTTCTGCTGCCTTGGTTAATATTTTAAAAAAGTGATAACTATCTTTCATATCTATAACAATGGTAAAGTATCAACCTAGTGAAAGTTTACAGAACAATATTTTGAGAAGATTGAGAAATGTTTTGTCTCCTCAAAAACTTTTAAGTTTTCTTTGTAATCTTTATTTTGTAAAATTTGTAATTAAATATATTGTTAATCTTCTAATACCGTTTTCTAGTTTTGTTAAAAAGTGTCTTAGCTTTCATCTTTTGCTTTAGTCACGTATATGCCTTTAGCAGTAGGCCTTTCTTTATCATTATTTTTGATGATTTGTTAGCCTTTTATATTTTGTAAAAGTAATTTTACTACCTTTTAATTTGTAAAAACTCATTAAATACTCTAGTAGTTTACAAAATTTTCTTTTAATTTATTTTTTATTAAATGAAATTTTCATTTTTTATATATTTGTATATTATAGAACAATAAAATTACTTAACTACATTTTATTAAGAATTTCACGTTGAATCATCTTAACAACTCCGGACATAAAAAGAAAACAACTGACAATACTTTAAGCTAAGTTTTCACATAATATGTAATAGAAGAAATTTAATATTATTAATCATAGAATTGAAGCAATTTTGTTATTGCTCTAACAATTGCAGAATCCTCAACCCCCAAAAAAAAACTGAATAATAAATAGATAAGGGCAATCTTTTTTTATTAAATCCAGAACAAATTATCAGAAACAAAAAAGCCCATTTTGGTGAATCGAAGTCCACAGAAAAACAAAAGCGACCTTACAACAGAAAGATGGGCTTCTTTTTCAAATTTTACTTGTTATCTTTGTATAGTACAATGCTTTTTCCTTCAAAATAGAAATCCAACCATATAAATAACAAGAAAAGAAAAAAATACTGTCAAGGAAAAAAATTTTATGCGAAGACAATATAGTGAACGATTCTAAATAGATTTACCTTTTATTACATTTTTCGTATAATTAAAAAGAGAATCAAAATGGGTTTATTAATACTGTAAAATTTGTGATGGTAATAAAGCAAGAAAAGGTGAGAAAGTGAGGGGACAAAAAATGGGACAGCATTGAAAAAGAAAAAGAAAATACATGTTAGCAGTAATAAGGACGAAGCTCCAGTGGAGTTGTAAGAATAAGACAAAAGATGACTACACCATAAAACCACAGTACATTATATATATAAATATATATATGTCTTTTCTTTTCTTCCAGAAATTTTCATTCAAAAAATCGAATCAAGCATGCATCTGTCTTGTGACAATAATATCTTGGTACAATTTGTGGTGAGAATAAATTATCAGTGACAAGTTATACTGTTCCTTTGATGAGAGGCTTCAAAAGGCTAAGGTATTATTAGTTCCTTGTACATTTCCATATTTGTGCATTATTATTATTATTATTATTATTATTATTATTATTATTATTATTATTATTATTATATTTTTGCTTCAGTTCAATTCTCACTTCGGATGGTTTTAATTGAAGACATATAGTTTTTGGTTTAGATATCTCTAGTTAAAAATGGTTGCATTTTTAGGGTTCATAATAAAAATTTTTTGTCTCTTATCTATTTAGAATAATTTTTATTAGTATAGATATTTTTTTATTTCTCTTATACTGCTGAGAACTATTACAAACAAAATAAATGTAAAATATTCAAAATCATAATTTTTCTAGTTTTGATGCCTTTAAAGTTTTATTCTCAAATTAATACTCTTTTCTATAAAAAAATGTTCTCAAGAACTTGATAATATAATTTAAAATAGTTTAATATAATTAATTTTTTTATAACTATTAATTTTAATTGTACATATATTTTTTACTTAACTTTTAACATATGATTGATTTATATATGATTTATAAGAAGTTCAGTTGATATATAAAATCAACTATCTTTTAAAAAACCTTTGAAGAATGATTCAATATACCTCCTCTTATAAATTAAACTAATTCTCTTTAAGTACCTTTGCTATTTCATATTGAATAATATGAAATATGCCGAAACATGCACTAAAAGAAAATATTTTCAACTAACAAGATTGTAATTATAACAAAGATAAATACTTTAACATTAGTAATTGTATAATGAGTATGATCCTTTTTTATTAGCCTCTTTCCAATTAACCTGTTAAATTTAATTTATTATTAATGAAAACTAGGAGGGGACGACAAACATCATTCAAAGAGTCAAAGATTAAGGGCTAATATGTGAGGAGATTTCTCTAAAATGTAAATTAATTACTGTTACAAAAATTTAAATTCCTGATATTACATTTACTCCAAAACCGTTTTTTTTTTTATTTGTCTTCAGTTAATTTGTTTTGTAATGAAACATTCTTGAGCCATTTTTGTCAAATTTTTACTAATTAATTACTTGAAAGGCGTATCTTGTAAGTATTTCATCCATTTTTATTAGCATATTTAATTATAATAAATATAATTTAATAGTATAATAAGATAATAGACAAAATCACATGTATACAAAAAGACAAAGTGGCACAATTAGATGATAAAGGAGTAAATACAAATATGTCAAATCACTTAGATTTTCTTAAAAAAAATCATTATTAAATTTTATCTTGTGTTTGTCATAACATTTAAATACAACCAAGTGGGGGGTATTAATAATTTTACGGTCAATATGAGTTTCAGTGGTCTTTATACGTGTAATTACTGTTTTAGACAACTGGCCAGGTTTCCATTTTTTAATAGATGTAGACAAGTTATTTTGAGCTTTATTGTTCTAACACTGAGTATCAGATTATATTCCTTTAATATTCTTTTAGTCAAATAATTTGATAGAATAACTTTTAATTACTCAACTATTAATTTGATATAATAAATTAAGGGTTGGGGAGGGGGGAGAGGGAGAAGAATTTTGCCTTATTTCTGTTTACATTATAGTACTTTTACTAAAATGAATTATCCATTCAATTATAAAAATTTATTTAAAATTTTCCTTAAATTTAGTAATTTATGTAAAAAAATTTCTCATTTAATTTTTTATTCAAAATTTGATGAAAAGTAGACACGTTAAATTATTTAAAAAATATCTTTCTACACAAGGTCAAAAGATCCAGGGATTTTCTGCAAATGTAGAAGTGTTTATTTAAAGTTTAGGACCTTTTTTTACATTTTAGTATAACCTAATTTTTATTATTATTCCATTCATTGTGATTTAGGATAATTTAAGAGATTTTTTGAATTTTAGTTTTTTTTATTGTTATAAGAAACTAATTTAAAAAGAAGTATTAAATCTAATAAGTTATAAGAATGAGTGGCTATAATATTATAATATAGTTAAATAAAATGTGAAAAAAATATCGTTCATTTTTTAATATATATATATATTTGAAATCAATGTGAGTTGATACAAATGATTAGAATTTTATAAGAAAGTTTGAATTCTCTTAAAATTATTAAAAATTTTGTTTGATATTGAACATTTTTAAAAAAATCATCTGACTTTTGTGCGATAATCCTTTTAGTTTGACCTCTGTTGATTTTTTTAATTAACATATCATTGACATTCTAACTGATAATTTTAGAGAGCCTTTGCTTAACATCATTTTGTTTAATTACTAATATATCTTCGTTATTAATTTATTATCATCAATGTTGCAACAAAATTAACAACCAAGCCTATCCCCTTTGATGCATCAAATTTGATAACCTCCACAAAAGAAAAAAAATTGCAAAATCTCTTGTAACAGAAATTAAAACACCAACTAAGTTAAGCGGGGTAAAATAATTTTCCACCAACTATATAAGAATGAAATTTATGCTAAAAATTACATTGATTAAATGCAAATGCAAATGCAAATTTTCTTATATTACTGTGATAGAAACAAGAATATTAATGAATAGAACATGAATTACACTTGCTAGTTACTAGTACTTGTGAAATTTTTTAAAATTATATTAAGCAGAAATATTTAAAATATAAGAGGGAGTTTTATTTATTTATCTATATTATAATATTTTTTTAGATCTTTTAGTCATTAATCTCTAAAATTATATATTATATTATATAAAAAAAATATAAAAAAAAAGAGTGAAAAAATAACAATAGTGAAAAGTTATATAAATTATAAATATAATAGAAGAATAAAAAATTAAATAAAATCTCATTATTTAAATTTATTATTTTAAAATGTAATAATTATTTTTATTTAATATTTTAAAAATTAAAAGAGGATTTGAGGTACACTTTAATTTATATATATTGTTTTGATTCCATTTTAAATCATATTGTAGCCAAACAAGGTAAGACTATTTACAGCAGAATTAAGTTGAGATGCTTTCATCATATTTCGGTCAATACAGATATGCTAAGAAAGAAATCTGAATCTAAATCTCTCGCACACAATAAGAAAAGCATTGAAACACAGTAGAAAGTAAAATTGTAGTGATAGATTTGACTTCACATACACTATACACAACAACAAAACAAATTCAAGAAATGACACCCGATTCTTGCTTCACAAGTTAGACCACAGAAAAAAGCAGACAGCCAGAAAGGAGATGGATTTTCATTTTCACTAGTACTACTGTAACTGTTGTTATATATGGTCACTCTCAGAGATTTTTAAATATATATATATTATCTTATTTATATATTTATTAATAATATTTAATTAATTTTTTATTTTATATTAATAAATATATATACTATAAAAATAAAAAATTAATTAATATAATTAATTAATTTATAAATAAAATTACGTAATATATATATATTTAAAAATTATATATATATAAAAGTACTTTACTTTAATAAGGTCTGTCAGGGAAGCTGACGTAAGTAATTGTGTAACTACCAGCATGATTGACATACATACGTTGATCTTTTTAAAAGCTCAGCTTTTCTGCCTCAATAATGCTACCAACACAATAAATGTTGCAACCATAATTGCCCAACA
Organism: Senna siamea; assembly: GCA_031216115.1. Classification (NCBI taxonomy): domain Eukaryota; kingdom Viridiplantae; phylum Streptophyta; class Magnoliopsida; order Fabales; family Fabaceae; genus Senna; species Senna siamea. Next base: position 28,661,003 of record CM062354.1, on the reverse strand, counting down.
CAATGTACATAGGGGTTATATATGCTTTGTTTGAGCAAAAGTATTTTTTGTTTTGATTATTAATTGATTTATTTTTTTTTAATTTTGTCTCAAATTTCATTGTAATCTCTTAAACTAAAGAAATTTATATATATATGACAATAATCTAACTGGAACACTCTTGTTAATTAACATGTAAAATTAATGGATCACATTAGGAATATAAAATAAAATTGAAAATAATTACAAAGTTTATAAACGAAATTAATATGATCCCAAACTTTGAGATCAAAATAGTATTTTCATCTATTGTTTATTTTTCCCCTCATCCTAATTTTCTAACTCTATTATTTCTCTTTCGTATAATCATTTTTAGATCTTCTTTTTTCTAACAGATGTTTCAAAATCTTTCATCAGAGCAACTCACTTGGATAGATAAATCCACTTCTAGAGAGAAAAGCTTAACTAAACTAAAATTTTTATTATGACGAAGTTATTAAACTTTGGAGTTTTGATATATAAAAAAAAAAAAATCGAGAGAGAATCAAATAAAAAATTTTAAACTATGAACTCGATAAAAAAAATTTTTTGCACATATTTTACACTGTTTTTTTTTTTTTACTATTTTTATGTGACAAGCTTTTTTAGATGAATTATTATAAAATGTCAACTCTTATAACTGAAATAAAGTTTTAACTAAATCAAAGTTTAAAACATAAGATTTATCGCAAAGAAAATATGCTAATTTTAGAATAATTAAGAATGAAATAATTTGATACTTTAGAGTGAATAAAAAATAAAGATAGAGCTGAGAATTGGGGTTTATAATTTTATAAGTTGAGAATTAAAACTTGTAAAAAGAAATAAGCAAGAATATGTAAAATTACTTTTTAGTTTCTTAAAATTGAAAGTTATTGTCAATTTCATCTTCAAACTTTGTAATTATTTTTTATTTTATCTAAATTTTTAATATGATTTATTTGTCATATTAGTAAGAATTCTAAATTCTAACTATATTATAATGGACAAATTGACAGGGATGTCTTTAATTTCTATAGTAATTTTTAATTATATGTCATGTTTAAATTTAATATGATATATTATATTCTTTTTTCTTTAGAGATGTATATGTGCAAATTATATGCCCACTTTCTCTGTTTTAAAAAATTGTACCCTCCTTTGAAACAAAAGACATGTTCGATGACCTTCTAAGCTGCTAAAATAAATTACAATGCCATTATTTTAATCAAAATAGTCTGATATTTATTTATAATATAAAAAATTTAAATATATACTTGACCCAATATAAAATAATCATTTTTTGAATTTAAAATAAATTGAATTTATGATTTTTAATACAAAATAAATAACATTCAAATATATTTTTTGATAGGTTATATTTTTAATAAAAAAAATAATATTATCTTAAAAGGTACTTGAATCATTATTTATCATTAAAAGGCCTTCTATATATTGTCAAAATATGATAGAAGAAAGAATGAATAATGATTTATATATAAAAATTTATAATTACATAATAAAAATAATTAGAACCCCACCATCAAAGGAATTTCTTAGTACTGGGGGCAAACAAATAATAATTAATTAAATGCATTTGCATTTCCATGTATAAATGATTAATAAACATTAGCTCAACGATACTATTGGCTAGAATAATCCATGTAATTGAAAGAGATCCAGAAAGTTAGAACCAAAATTAATTTAAAGAAATGCAACGTCAAGTTGAAACATTATCATTATTTTGAATAAGAATCAGAGTTATTTATGTTTTAGTGATCATATTTTTTGATATAATCAAACTATAATATGTAAAAAAAAATTTAAAAAAAATTACTCATAAGAGAAATAAATATATGAATCATACATGTCTTAATTTTTAATTAAAATATATAATAGCAAAGATATAAAAAATAGATGTAATTTTTTTGCTTTGAATAATGGTATATAGTTGCGTTATGAATTGTGCATGATTGAATGGTTGGAGCAGCACACGTGCAAACAGAGCAAGGTTGAATAGAGAGTGAGGACACAAAACAAAAAGCAAGCAACAAATATATTTATATTAGAAATTTAGAATGAAGCATGAGAAAGGACTCAAAGGAGTGTGTGAAAATTACTACTTAACCGACATGTTTGATTGATGGTTTTGTCTTTGTTGGGCCTTGATGTGTGATCGAACATCTCATGCAATTCTTTCCCCACTCACTTTATATACATATATATCAAGTGGAAAATGGAATTAATCCCTCGTCAATTCATTTAATATTTATTTTATTTTAAAAATAATATTCGATACTCTTGAATGAAGTTAATATCTTAAATAATATGTAATTAAATATATTTATTATTATATTAAAAATAAAATTATGGTTTATTTTATGCAAAAAATTATTTTTATCGACAAGAAAATAATTAGAAAAGATGTGAGTGCAATTTTTTAAACATGTGGTTCTATTTGTCAACTAATGAAGATCACTAAGAATTTCAAGAGTATTGGATCTATATCTATTCTACACCCATAACAATATATATATTAGTTAATTATTATTTAACTTAATTATACTATCTGAAAAATACTACTCTGAATACACACACACACACACACGTAGTAATAGACTGTTTATTTGGTTCTAAGTAATTAGTTTGATGTTTGCTATATCTAACAAATCAAATTAATTATATTATATGGTGTTTCTTTTCAATATTCTTAATTAAGAAATTTTCATTTTCTGAATCCTCCTCAAATTATGCTTTCTAATTGCCTATCAAGAAAAGAAAAACAGAAATTTGAAATATATAGGCACAGTATCATATTTAATCTAAGATTTGAGGATTTATAGATCTGGGAATATTAAAAACTACTTCTCTTGGTATGCAATTCAGCTTTCAGCAGTTAAAAACTGAAAGAGAAAGCATATTTTTCACTTCATTTACTATAAAGATTAACCAACTTAATTACTTTGTATTATTTATTTTTAATTTCTAATTTCTAATTAGGTTTCTTCAACTTCCCCAACACGAGTACAATAGTATAATCTAAATGCACAATTTCATATATAAATATATGATCTAGCAGCAGTATGATATTCCGACTTCCAAGCACAATTTAAAAATTAGAATTAATTCAAAAAGACAACCAAGCAATAATATAAAACTTAATTAGAGGAGCTACACAGATTGAAGAAAACAAGATATAATATTCAAGCTCACCCTTCAGCATGAAAGAAAGAAAGAACTAAGAAAAATATGGCGATGGAGTTCAATAGATTGGATCCTTTTGTATAAAAAATAACACACAAAAGAAAGAAATAATTAAGAAAAGATGGATGAATTATGGTATAAATTAATCTTATATATTCTTACCTGAAAGGAAGAGAGTAGCGAGTAGAAATGAAAGTTTTTAGAGGAGATGGAAATTTCCAAAGGGATGGCATGATCCAATATATATATGAATTGGAATTGATGAATTGAATTAGATCAATGCGATCCCTTTGGAAGTCTCCACCTACACTAATTTAAAGCAGATGAGATAACACACAAATATTCATCTCCATCAACAACTTTTAGTTTGTGGCCAATTGAGATCAGAGATCATCCATCATCACCTTCCTTGACCTGCAACTAGATAGATAGAGTTGGGACCAAACGCCAAGATGGGTTTTCTTATAAAGCGTGTGAGTGAGAGAGGGAGAGAGAGAGAGAGAGAGAGTGGCGAGAATGGTGGTCCAAAAAGTAATTGTGGGTTGGTTTGCGATTTATAGAAGAAAAGAAAGGTGGGGCTGTTCTTATGTCTTCTGTTTTCTCATTGTATCGTCCACACTATGTAGCTTGTTTCAACGCTCACATACACTTGGTGTGACATGAAATAATTATGTGTAAACGTGACAACATACGTAACATCCTTCGCAATTTGGGATCCTTTTTTCATCTTTCTCCTAATAATAATAAGGATTTTTCTATAATTAAACAAGTATTTAATTACTTGATAGAGTTTTAAAATATTGTTTTTATTAACTTTTTATAAATTTTAAATGATTAATTGTGATATCAAATAATTCATTTCTTATTACTTACTTTAGTACCTTTTATTACGGCGAAACTCTCTCCGCTTTTAAAAGTTGGCGGAAGGAGTCACTGATTCTATAGATATTAATTTATTTTAACGATATATATATATATATATATATATATATTTATAGACACACACACACTAGGGAAAAATACAATTTATCCTTTTTAATTATGTCTATACAATATATGTATAAATATATTAGGAAAAGATATAATTTATTATTTTTAATTATGTTTATATAAAATATTATTTATTTAAATTTAAATTTATAATAAATCATCAGTTCTCTAAATTATTTAAAATTATTATTTTTAGAGTTAAATTAACAATATATACTTATAATATAATTTATTTTTATTATTTTTATTAATTTAATTTCACATTTTTAAATAGAATTTATGAATTTTTAAAATATAATTTTAATATTTTGAATAATTTAAAAAGTTAAGTTATTATAAATTAAAGTTTTGGTATGTGATGTATTATATATAGATATAATTAAAAGGAATAAAATGTATTTTTTTATATACTAAAATTTTCAGATGAAAAAAAAATGCATGTTAATTTTTTATTTAATTTTTAAAATATAATATAAAAAATAATTATTACGCAGGAGAGAACATTCAAATATAGTTGCTTTTTTCCCTCGTTTGAGAGAAGGACAGCTTTTAATTGATAGTAGTTGTGTTAAGGCTTTACCTTTTTCTCTCTCAAAAGTATATATATATACAACGGGATATGTAATTTTTTTTAAAGAATAGCACTTATAATAAATATATTTTCAGAGTTCAACTATATTTATATTTTAATGATAGTACTTGTAATTACAAAATTTTGAAATTAAAATAAAAATGAAGTAAAGGTTTAGGACCATATAATTAATTTAAATGCCTTTGTGAAGTACGTGATATATAGATAGGAAGTCTGACTTTTCAAATTAGAAATTATTAAAACTGAAGAAGATGATACGTTTGGAACACAAATCTGGAGGACCATTAAATGTGCAGTGAATTGTGTTATTAAAAATTGGGACCGACAAGATAATATGAAGGGATTATTTGGCTCATAAGGCAGCTCCAAGTTGCAATCACACAGCTAATGCTGCACCCCATAACCTACGCATTTTCTCTATTTACGATTACGACTTATATTCCTCCTTTCATTAAAATTTCTTCCTTATACAAAATTATTTCAAAAATTCTTAGCTACAACTAATTCTTTTTATATATATATATATATATATATATATATATTACTTGTGGTTTAGGGATCACAATTAAAACTCTTAGTTTTGCGAAAATTAGACTTGAATATGATTTTTCTTGTTTGTCAAAATGAGGATGAAGTAAAATTTTTAATTCTAAAACTAGTTTGGGGATGGGGATGAGAAATCATGCCCCAATCCCACGAGTCTATGTCTCTGAAAATATACATAAATATTTTTTAAATTTATATATATTTAAATGTTTTCTTTTTTAATATATTTTTTTATTATTTGTTAATTAAGAATAAAAAGAAAAATAAGTAATGTTAAAAAATAGTAAGATTCTTGAAAATCATCTTTTATGGCTCTTAATTTTATTTAAAAATTTAAAAATTATAATTAATTTTTTTATTATTTTGATATAATTGAATATTTTTTATTATTATCTTATATATATATATATTAAAAAATTTATAATATTATTTTGATAAATTATTCTTAACACTTTAAGTCTATGTAAAGATCTCGACAATCTCAGAATCACTTTGAGGAATGAGAATAAAAAAGATTTTTTTGGGGACATGAAAAATAAAGAGAAAAATAAGAGAAAAAGATAAATGCAAGAGTAGGGAATGTAAAGATACCCCCCCACCTCCGCTCTCTACCGTTGCCATTCCTAGTGTGATTCTTTTGTGTAAAATTAAAAAAAAAAAAGTTAAACTACTATTATTCTATGATTTTTAACCTTTTGCCCCCTTAATTATTATTTTTTTAATCTTCTCTCTGTGTCTATATATTATATTAACAATTTTTTTTTCCAAATTTAGGAATTTTTATGGGCACTGTCCCATTGAAGAGTCGAATCCAATTTCCTATTTTCATTGATCATGATTTCTACTTCATGGGATTCCATCTTTAATATATATATATATATATATATAAATGTCTTATTTCTTAACTTAATCTTCTTTCTATTATTTATTAATTGAAAATTAAAAATAAAAGCAGGTAACTTATTAATTCTATAAGGTAGTATAAAATTGAGCTTTTTTTCAATAATATATAGTTTTAAAAAAATTAAAAATATATATATTATCATTTTTATAAATTTTTTTGAACTTCTAAATCTCTACATGCCTCATTCATTCAAGAATCACTGTGAAAAATTGGGATGAAAGGACAAGGAGTGAGGACACATGCAAGGACGAAGAATAAGGAGGTAGTCTTTGTTCCCATCCTATTTCGTTACCATCCTTAAGCATAGTTTAATTTTTGAAAAACTTTTCTTTTTATTGTTCAATCTTTAAATATTTATGCTATATTGTTAATTAGTCCCTATAAATTTTAAATTTTATACGCATTAATTTTTATAATTTAACATGAATGGGTAACAGATGGACTAATTAATGTATACATGGTTTTAAAATTATAAGTAACATGTAGCGTTTAAAAATTTCAGAACTAAACTATATATTTATAATCTTTCAAAAACTAATAAAAAATAATAATAAAGATTACATTATTAATATAATCATGTATAAATATACACATTATTATCTATATATATATTTGCTTTCCACACACACCATACACGTGCATAGTATTTGGAAGCTAGTGATCATACTTGCTACTTTTATTAGCTTTCCATGTACGTATACTGATTCATTCATTTCATTACTTTGTGAACGTACGTAAGGGCATGCATCATCACTTGGAATTAATTAAATATATTAAATCACTGAAAGTGTGTTTGAGAGACGGAATTTTGAAGGGAAAGGAAAGGAAAGAAAAGAAAAGGAATGAAAATGTAAAAAAAAAAAAAAATTGTTTATTTTTTTAAAATTTTGAAAGAAAATAATTAAAAAAATTTATATTAATTTTTTTATTAATTTTAATTACCTCAAATTAAAAGAATTTAAATAATTTAAAAAAAAATCAGTACTTAACATTTTTTTCTTTCTTTTTTTATTTCTCTTTAATTTCTCACATTTCCTTCCCCTCATTATTTCAAACAAACTCTAATAGTGTATTTGAGACAAAGATTTTAGAGGGAGACAGAATGGAAGGAAAGAAAATGAACTAACTTTTTATTTGTTTATTTTTAAATTTAAAAAAAATAAAAAAATTTATATTAACTCTTTTAAATTTTTTCTTTTATCAATTTTAATTACTCTAAATAGAGAGAGTTTAAAAAATTCAAACAAAAGAAATAAAAATTATTACTTAATCTTTTTTTTTTCTTTATTTCTTTTTTTTCTCGTCCCTTCTTATTTTCAAACACACCTTAATGATGTGTTTTTGACAGAGATTTTGAAAGAAACAAAAAGAAAATATATTAATTTTTTCTTTATGTGTTTCTTAAAATTATTTTTAAAAAATAATTAAAATTTTTATATTAACTCTTTTTAATATTTTTCTTTTATTAATTTTAATTTTAATTTTAATTTTTTTATTTAAATTCTCTAAATTTTTTTATTTTAAATTTATATAAAATCTTATAATTCTTTTCGTTTAAAGAAGTCTTGGATCCACTTGGTACATAGGATAATTCCTTTGTTTTTGGGGAGTGGTGATGTAATTAAAACACGAAGAAAATATTTCCTATAGCTGAGTCATAGGTTTCATAGTTTGAATTTTGACATAAAATATAGATCAATATACTTATATGATTTTTATTTAATGGTTAAATTAAATATTTGATTTTTTTACTTTCACTATAATTGAAATTTGCTTATTATATCCTAAGTCGAATGAAGCCGATAAACACAAATGTCCTATATATAGCTGGAATAAGAAAGAACGTATTGTAAAGAATATAATCATGGATTAATAGATTAATTAAGCTATATATTAATTGTTAAACATTTTGGTTTGCGTTTGAATTTAGAAATTTTCTAAAAAAGAGGAAGTTGAAAGAGAAAGGTACATTTACATCTAACCACTCAGAAAACACATGGTGCATGAGATGAGATATACTGTCGATTGTGACCTTGTCTGTCCTTATAAATTAGAAGGACTACTGCTACTACACGACACCAAGGAATTAGACAGAATTGATATTAAGTGCTTTTACTTTTTTTTTTAATTTTTATTTATTTTATTTATAAATAGTTTCTTTGATTATTAAATGGAAAAATACATAAAAATTTTGTGTATTATGACCATTTTATAAAGAGTAAATTATATTTTCAGTATTGAAAGATATTAAAATTATATTTTTTTTATTTTAAAAAGTTATACTATCGTTTTTTAAAATATTAAAAAACTTACAATTGTATTCAGTTTGATTAAAATACTCTTAATGACATTATAAAATTTTTTTAAAAATTCTAATTTATTAAAAAATATATTTTAAAAATTATTATTTTATTATTATTTATTTTGATTTAAAATAATAAACTTATTTTATTTTAAACTATTATAAAAATAATTTTATATTGATCAAATATATATTTAATTATATAAATAATAAATATAAATTTTTTAATTAAAATAGATAAAATTATAAGTTTTTTAATTCTCAAGGAAAAAAAATATAGTTTTTCAAAACAAATAAAAGAAAAAGTATAATTTTAACATATCTTTGAAGAAAAAATTGTAGGGAGCATTTGGTACACTATCATCTCAGATACTATATTATCTTAAATAATATGATATTTTATAGTATAATTTTATATACTCTGATATTCATGATATTTATGTTTAGCATGTTAATTGGTGACATCTTAGATGATAATGATATAAGATGTAAATTTTTAATTGTTTATACTAATTAATGTCATTTGTTTTGTTTAATTTCCAAATTTACCCTTATAAATTTAAATAAATATCCTATTATATTTATATTATGATTATTTTTAAGAAATTCATAATTATCTTTAAATTAAAAAAATGAACCATTAGTTCATACTATTAAAATAAAATACTAATTAAATATCATATAATCAAGTAGTTTAATGCAACTAAAAATAAATGATATTATTAATTTATGTTAATAAATAAATAAAATATATTATGAGTAAAATTAGTACATTAAAACAAAATCTTATCCAACATTGTCATGTGAGATGACACAATATTTTTGGTGTTATAAGATAATACTCTTTTTGGTATAATGTGATAACACATTAAAAATAAGTGATATTATTAATTTATGTTAATAAATAAATAAAATATATTATGAGTAAAATTAGTACATTAAAACAAAATCTTATCCAACAATGTCATGTGAGATGACACAATATTTTTGGTGTTATAAGATAATACTCTTTTTGGTATAACGTGATAACACATTAAAAATAAGTGATATTATTAATTTATGTTAATAAATAAATAAAATATATTATGAGTAAAATTAGTACATTAAAAAAAATCTTATCTAACAATGTCATGTGAGATGACATAATATTGTTAGTGTTATAAGATAACACTCTTTTTGGTATAATCTGATATCACATTATTATCTTTGAACAAAAATCTCATTTTTATCCTTTAAGTTTAATAAAATTTTTAATTTAGTTTTTTATGTTTTTTTGTTTTCAATTTGGTCTCTCATATTTAAAATTTTTATAAATTTGGTCACTCCGTCTACAAAACTATTAAAATATATAACAAATATGTTGATTTACAAATTTGTTTATTTGAGGGACTAAATTAAAAAAATTGCTAAACTTAAAAGGCTAAATTAAAAAAAATTGTTAAACTTAAAAAATTAAATTAAAAAAATAGTTAAATTTAAAAGATCAAATTGATAACGATTTTAAACATAAAAGATTAAATTGAAAACGAACAAATATGAATAATCAAATTAAGAACATTACTAAATTTGAGGGACTAAAATAAAACTTTTATCATTATCTTAAGCACCCTTATATTATTATATACCACTGTATCAAATAATATCATCTAACTATATTATTCAAGATATTATATTATCTAAAATTACATCATCAAAATAACACTCTACCAAACATTTTCTCTTTTATAAAGAGTCACGGGCCATATATATACGTTAAAATGTCAATTTGTAACACATGGCATAAACTGAAATTGTTCGATGCTTTTAAATTGAATTTTTTTGTACATTCTTATAAGTCAAATTTTGTTAATATAAAATTATCTATTTTATTTTATAACTAAATCAAAATCAAATATATGACTATGAACTACCCAAACCTAAAGTAAATATTAGGGGTATTTATAGTATTTGTCCATCCTTGTACAAAGCCTCGTGGTCTTGTGAAGACTTCATTATATAAAAATTATTAAAATTATTCATTTAAATTTATATGTACTAATTTTATATTTCTTATATTTTATTAATTTTTTAAAATTTTTGTAAATTTGAAGATTCCATATATCTATATATATACCTTAAAAATAATTTTCAAATATTGGGAAGATTATCAATGCCATCTCAACAAATAAGAAAAAGAAATAATATAAAAGACCAGTTTCAATAAACAAAATAATAATATTGTAAAAAACAATTTAACATAGAGGGCCCAACCGGGGACCTCTTGATCTGCAGTCAAATGCTCTAACACTGAGCTATGAACCCTTTGGTATATCAATTCGTGACACTTCAATGTATAGAATTTTACCTTCTATTTTAATCACTCTAAACATGTTATATTAGGTTGTAAATGAGTTGAGTTAAATCAAGTTAAATTTTAATTTGATCAAATTTTTTTATTTAAAATAAGATTATTTTAAATTTTAAAATAAACAAAAAATTATAATTAATAAATAAGTCGAGCTCGAACAGTTTTCGAACAATGCTATAAATATAATATATATTTTATACACATATAAAATTTAAACTTAATAAAAAATTATCAAATTTCATAATATATATACACACGCATATGTATATAAGCAAATTATATAATATTTTTTAATAATGCATGAATTTTTGTATTCATCTAATATTTTTTATATAATATATATATGATTACAATATATATTATTTAAATTTTAAAAATATAATATAAATATTATATAAAATAATATTTTATTATTAACTAAATTGTTCACAAACTTAATAAATCGAGTATTAAATGTTTAAATTCAGCTCATTTAATTAAACGAACTTAATATATTGATAAGCTCGTTCATTTATTAATTAATGAATTGAGTTTAATTCAAAGTTTTGACGAATCGAATTTGATTAGTTTATAAACAACTTGGTTCATTTATATCCCTATGCCATATATGTATTACAAAAAAAGCCCACAAAGATAATTAAACACGACAATTGATGAGATTTCAAACAGCTAGTTTACTTTTTTTGGTAATTTTTGAGTTGTTAAAACTTCAAATGTGTTATAATTGTGCAAATATTACACAGAATTGTGCAAATACTTGCGGGAAAACAAGTTAGCCTTTGGTTCTCTTTATATAAGAAAATACACAAGTATACAAGCTTTAAATAGGTACATAATTTTGTTGAAGTCTAAAGGCTTGTTTAGAGTAAAACATCATTTTGGTCCCTCTCATAAATTCTTTTTTTTAATTTAGTTACTTATAATTTTATTTGTTATCAATTTAATTTTTTTCATTTAGATGTTATTTAAATAAATAATAATTTTGATAATTTAAATTTTAAACGTTTGACGTTAACTAGGTAATGTTAAAGGCTAATCATATTTTAATTTAATTTTTTCCTTTTTTTTGGTTCAATTCGACAACATTTAGTACTAATTGGTTAGCATTTAATATTGGTGATTAAATGCAATGTTGTGATCAATTAAAAAAGAAAAAAATAGAAAATTTGGATCATAGCTATCTTTTAAAATTTTTTAGTAAGTATCAAATATTCAAATCATCAAAATTGTTACTTATTTAAATGACAACTAAACTAAATGACCAAATTAGTAAGAAATCAAATTATGAGAAACTAAACTAACAAAATTATCATATATGAAGGACTAAAATAATATTTTAGTGTATATATATATATGTGTGTGTGTGTGTGTGTATGGAAGTATTTATAGATTCAATTTAAATCATATGAAAAGATTAATCGTTACATGAAATTATTGAATAAAAAAAATAAAGGATTGAGAGAAGTTAACATGGAATATAAGGATAAGAAGGCAAAATGTTTATCTTAAAGCTTTGCTTTTCAAAAGTTAGATAACATTCCATCGATTGAGAATCCCTTAGGATGCTCAAAATTACATTACCTTGAGTGACAGATTTTGACAGTTTTATACTTCTCTGTTCCTTGTAGATAGCAGAATAAGATACTTTAATCTTAAACATTCACTAGGCCTTTTGGTAATTTGTGCTGCATATATCAAATAAGGTTATTGGGTGTTTCTAGGAGAAAAAGTGTATTTATTTAATTTCCAGACAAAATTCAAGTTAAATTTTAAGTTATCAAATTATCTGATAAAAACTTGACTCTTAAATATCTTCTTACAGCTTACTCTACAATGTTAATTAGGTCTATAAAAAAAATTCCTCTACATCTTATGCTTTTTATTGAAGAATTTGAGTATCCTTTATTTTAACCAATTATAAGCATGGCCATTGATTTTTACTAAAAACGCTATTTCTAACTGTTCCAGCTTCTTAATGTAAAATTATGTTTCATAAAAATTGTTCACATGTCATAATTTTATTAAAAATGTAATAATTTTTCTTTCCAGCATATCAATGTTTTTGGGTTCCGGTCTTGTCTAGTCCATATTTGGGCCATTTATTTGGGCCGTTTATTTGGGCCTGAACTTAATAGACATTGTTGTTCATAAATAAACATGGAGTTTCCCCAATAGGATGGACACATTATTCAGATGAAGAATAGGAAAATGTATCTCATTGGGATCATATTCATATGCCATTGGCACCAACTAGGTATTATTTGTCTTTGTTCATATATCATGCATTCCACTTCCAATATTGCTTCACAATTTTTTATGTAAAAAAAATATAATAGCATCAAGTAAAAAGATATATAAATATAAAATAAAAATATATTATTATTATTATTATTATTATTATTATTATTATTATTATTATTATTATTATTATAGTCTCTATTATAGAAATAAAGTTTATTGTTCAATTAATTTTATATTTATTGAATTCTTTTACCCATAAAATTTATAAGCAATCCAATTTATTTTTAGGGTTATTTTCAGTTTCATTATTTTTTTGTCACTTTCATTCCAAATCTCTTAAATCAATCATTGCGGTTATAATTAATGAAAATACGGAAAACTTTTAAAGTCCTTATAAAGGATAAATTGAAAGATTAGATAAAAACAGATTAGATATATTTCTTGGATTTATCTTAGAAATGAAAGGCAATTTTGAGAATATTTTTTTGGAAAATACTAATAAAAAAATAAGAAAAAATTAATGAAGAAAAGTACTGGAGAGAGAGAGAGAGAGGGAATAAAACACTAAAAATAAATGAAAATACTAAAAAGGGACAAAAGTACCGATGTTGAGAAACGTTAAAGACTTGTTTTTCTTATAATTTTCTAATTATCTGTATAGTAAATCATAATTTTCTAATTATTTGTTTAGTAAATCAATAAAAATATACGAATTTGACCCAAATAAAAAACATAAATTTTTAACTTCATAAACCAAAGTTTTTCTATTCAAATAACGAAAATGTGCAAATTTGAATAAATTTTAAGAAATAATTTTGGAAAATATCCTGACTAGCTATACTATAAAACCAAATCTTACTTGTGAAAAATATGCTAATTTATTTATTTATTTATATACGGGTATAGTTTTCCAACTTTTTTCCTTTTTTATCGTTAGGTCAAAAAGTTTAACAAAATGTTCTTTGAACAAAAGCAATAAAAAGAATAATTAACTTGATCTAGTTGTATGTACTTTGAATATAGTCCATGCAAAATAATTTAATGCATAAGACTGAAGTATAATAAACCAAATTGTAGTATAGTGTAGCAGCTTTTTTTGATTATTTTCACTTTAATTTCTCTTTAACATGTGAAGCAGAAGAAGATGCACGTTTCTTTCATATGTTATATATATAAAACACAGATCACAGAACTCTCATTTAAAATGATTTCTTACTAATTATCGTAAACATGAAAATGACACTAAACCATAAACCCATCAAATTATGAATTCTTGTTTGTACATAACGATATCAACAATCAGTTCTTTCATTTTAGGGTATATAAAGATTCAATTTCATTTTATATGTTTTTTTTTTTTGGGTTCAGTCTTATTCTTTATGTTTCAAAGACATCTTAATTTTTTCTGAATATATCACATTATCTAAATTCTTAACAAAATAATTTAATCTATTTGTATATCTTTCGACAAGTCTTCATCATTGTCAAATGTCTAAGTTAATTATTTTTTGTTTTGCTTAATTAAAAATATGGCAGTGAATATTTAGCAAGATGTATGTGTGTATATATATAAATACATACGTACATATATACATACATACTAGAGGCTTCGTGTGGACAAAAGTATATGTTATTTTATTATTTAATTTTTTAAATGTAATATAAAAATATTTATTATATTTTAAAATAATAAATTAAATAATATATAATTATCTAGCTTCTTTTTGTTATTATAACTTATTATTATCTTTATTTTTTTCTCTCATATTTTTATATTTTATATTATAAAATATATCATTTCATAAGATTATTGACCAAAAAAATTTAGAATCATTATTTATATATATATATATATATATATAGGTATCAGTAAAAATGTTTCATTAAAAATAGAGGGTGTGTAAAGATATTAAGTAGAAATTGAGACGTTTTAAAAATATAAACGATGAAATTGAGTGAAAAGGTATGATGAATTTAAATCTTAGGCTAAAGATAAGGGACAAAAATGATATTTTTATCTGAATGAATTCTCTGAAATAAGAAGAAAAGTGCAATTATGCAATTGTCTGTAACAAGAAACATATATATATATATAAGATATATATATTGATAGAGACAGCTTAAATTTTTTATCTTTTTCTTATTATAAAAAATTGTACTAAACTTTGAAAGTAGAGGATTTGAACTCTACTTTTATCTAATTTAAATATATTAAAATAATATTAATATATTAAATATTCTTTAATATATTTCACATTTGAATTGCATGTATGGTTACCTTTCATTACTTTTAATTAAGCAAGTCTACAATGTTTAAAGTACGTGAGAGACTTGTTTATCTATTTTATATTCACTCATAAATTAATATATAAGTATGTACATGAAAATAAATATTTATAATATGATAAATTTAAATTTAAAAATTTTTTAAAAATATATTTATATTTAATGTTTAACTAGACGTCATTAAATTCAAACAAATAATTTGAAGACGCTCAATTATCATATTCATTAAAACCAAAATTCAAATAAAAATATTTTTAAGAATTAAAATGTGAATTTATCCGGTTTTTGTATTTGCAAGGAAATTGAGTTAGGTGAAACTCTATTTTTTTTAAAAAATAGAGAAAATACACTTTATTTATCTTCAATTATGCTTATATAATATATTACTTTCATAAATTTTAATTTATAACAAATTACCTTTTAAATTATTTAAAATGTTAAAAATTCTTATTTTTATAATAGTTAAATTTAATAATCATATGCTTATTATATAATTTATTTTTTTTTTCTATTTTTTAATTTAAATTTACATTATATGTAAAAAAAATTAGATAAAGAGAAAAAAGAACTCGTGAATTTCTTAAATACAATTTCGTGTTTTGACTAATTTAGAGAAATAATTTCTTACAATTAATATTTTTTGTGAATGATGTGTTATATACACATAATTAAGAGAAGTAAAATATAGTTTACAAAAAGAAAAATCATTTCAAAATAAGTAATCGACTATTACAATCAAATAGGCCTTTAAGGATTTTTTTTTAAAAAAAATTTATACATTACCCATATTAATTGTTCTTGCTATTTATATATGCGCACACACACACACGAAACACACAATTTCAGTGCATTTTTGTCGAGTGTTGTGACTGTGACTATATATATATATATATATATATATATCACACACACACACACACATGAAACACAATTTCAGTGCATTTTTGTCGAGTATTGTGACTCTGTGTGTGTGTGTGTGTGTATATATATATATATATAATTGAAGGCAAATTGAATTTTAGAGCATATTTTTAAACACTCGTTTTTTTTATATGTATTACGAAGGAATCTGCACGTGTTTTCACATATATTTTGTTCTCTTTCTTGCCTTTTTGTTTTTCTGAGAAACTACTGGAACCGAATCGGACATCATTATTGTTGTGTTTCATGTTGAGTATTGACTTGAAAGTGAACACTGATGAATTTAATTAGCACCATATATATATATATATATATATATATATATATTTCAACCCTAAATTTTCTTCCTTTTAGTTTTAATACGAATTGAGGACTCTCCATGTTTTTCATATGTTAGACTTTTTATTTTTTTACAACTAAATTAGAAGTTTATATTCTTGAATTTTATTTGAGTCAAATCTCCTATTGATCAGGATATTCACCGTCTTATATCAATTTGATATTTTTAAAATTTTACTTTAAAAATATTCTATATAAAAATCGAGACAGCTCAAATTAGTAAAATAAAATACTATCCCATCTCATCAATACAATTGATCTTTGAAGTAACTCTTTTCAGAATATTTATATTAGCCAGGTTGATTGGGTTAGATTAGACCGTCAAAATACTAAATTTAACCCATTCAATTTAAATTCATTTTCTTTCAATTTTTTAATAATGATTCGAGTTGAAAATAAAAAAAAATTAATCTGTTTTAATCCAAATCAACTAGTTTAATATGAAACATTAATTTTTTTTAACAAAAATATTTGTTAAGCATTTATATAATGCATTTTGAGTGCTTTTTTAATTTTTTACATTTATCACTTAACTTAATTCAATCATCCTTTTATGCACTGTAGAGAAATGATAAAATAAATTAAAAGTATCATAATTTAAAATAATATATGTAAATTAGACATAATCATAACATAATTTTTTATGTTAATCTTTCATCATTTAAGTATGAGTTGAGTTGGTTCATGTTTTATGATAAATTTTTAGTAACCCAACCAAATCTATCATATATTAATTAGTTCGGATTGAAAAGATTTCTCAACCCAAATCAAACAAACTCACAAACATCCCTAATTTATATTCTAATGACTTTGGAGCCACGTGGTTATTGATCTATAAAATTATAAATTATATAATATAACAATATGTAATAATATGCAATAATATATGTGATGTGAAAAGAAAAAAAATATAAAGATAATAAAAAGTTACACAAAAAGATTAAGAAATTAAATTTTTTATTATTTTAAAATAATAATATTATTTTTATATTATATTTAATTTTTTCAAAAAAAATTGAATGTACCTTTTGTGCTTTGGAAAGTCTCTCTTATATAATTTATATATATTTGAATAGGATTATCTTTAACTTTGTTGTCTCAATGTATGTCTTTGAAAGTCCAAGAAATAATTTGACAATTAATTTAATAAACTCGTTAAATGATCAAATATAAAGGCGATTGCTGTAATTAATTTTTTATTCTCTTTTCCATTAAGATGATATATCGAACTTTTAATAGTCTTATAGAAACCCTTAATTCAGGTATTTGTTACATTTGTATTCTTAGAAGGACTTTGACAACTTACCTGGGTAGCATTGCGTGGGGAGACTGTTTATCCTAATTCTTAAAATGAAATTGAGAGATTACTTAATTTGTAATTAGCCAATATGATTTCTCTAATTTCAATACTCAATATATATCAACTTTTATTTTGGTCAATTCATTGTACGTTTAATTCGAAGTTCCACATGTAATGTAATTAGGGATATTGATTTGATTTTAATTTTCATATTCATATATGAAAATTAAATCAAAGTTGGTAAACTCACACCTCAAATCAGAGTCGAAATTATGCTCTCTCTTTTTTTCTTCTTTAATTATTTTTCTGTTTATATGACCGTTGTGTGTGTGTATCTATATATATGAATTTATTGTATATACGGACAATACTTCAATATTCAAAATATAACGAAATTAATGGACACAGTTATCGATCAGTAAATAAATTTGAATATATGCAGAGTTTGGAGAACTACAGTGAAATTAGTGCTAAAAAAAATCAAATTGTGTTATTATTTTTTATACTATATGTACTTTTACACCTCTTTTCACATTTATTAAAGTACACCTATTAATTAATATATGTAATTTATTTCAAAAGTGTTTTATTTATTATTTCATAATAAGTAAATAATAAAAAAGTAAGCGTAAAAAAAAGTGTGATAATGAATGTGTGAATCGAAAATAATACAAATTATAGTTTTTCAACCAGCAGCGTTTAGTATTTGAGGTAGTTTTATATGTCAATCCTTGCATGTTCCTTACTTTCAAGGCATGATGTCAAGGAGTGCGAAATTAATTAATTTATTAAAAAGAAAATATTGCCAATTATATTGTGCCATGCACTCTCCACTTCGTCTCATAATAATAATAATAATAATAATAGTAATAATGAGATTTGTTAACCGATACTCTTAAACTACTATCTAAATTTTTTATTGATTACAAAATATTTAATAATTTAAAATTTATAAAAAGTAATAATAATAATAATTTTAATATTTAAAAAATTTATCAATCAATTACATAAATTTTTAACTAGTGTTCTAGCTAACATTGATTAGCTAAACCTAATTAATATTAAAATTTTATTTTTGTTTTCGAGATTTTGTTATAAGAAAAGGAGTAGAACTATAAGAATTTTCATCTAAACTTTTAGTGTTCATTCTTTTATTATAATTTTAAATAGTGGTTTTGATGTTTTTAATCATTAATTTCAAAAAATATATATTGTATAATATAAAATATAAAATATAAAATAAAATATATAATCTGAAAAGAGAAAATAAAAAAGGTGAAAATTTAAAATAAAATAATAAAAAATTAATTAATTTTTTATTTAAAATTTAATAAATATTATTTTGTATTATATTTCAAAAATTAAAAAATAGCATGTAAATTTATACATATTAAGCATACAGTAATTTTAAATTTCCTTAATTTTAAAGATATTAAAAGAAAATTTCTTGAATAAGAAAAATTAAAATTTAATCATTTACTTCTCTGTTTTTCTTCAACGCTTTCAAACACAACCTATAATTCATTGTTTATGTTAACTTTTATTGTTAAACTACCAAATCCCACTTTAATTCATTCCAGACAATGTCAAATTTGAATTGGAAGATCATCAAAGTACAGAAGTGGCGGCAACTTTAATAATAATAATAATTTTCTGTAAAAGTTACACGAAGAAACTAAAGTGATGGATAAAAGTGGCCGGAGATTTTGTTAAAAGTCAAAAACTTTTTTTTTTGTGCCAGAAAAGTCACAAACTTTTAAATTGTTATAAAGACTTCAATATTTTTTCAGGGAGAACAAATTTTATCATCTTAATTATGTGTGTGTACATATATATATATATATAATCACATTATTTATTTAAAATTTAATTTATATTAATAAAATATTTATTTAAAATTTTAAATTTTTAAAATTATATTTAAAAAACTTATAATTTATATTTTTTTAAATTTTTTTACATAATGTGAAGTTAAATTAATTAAAAAGATAAATTATATGATAAGCATATTATAATTAATTAAATTTAATTCTAAAAATAATAATTTATAATATTTTAAATAATTAAAAAATAATTTATTATAAACTAAAATTTAAATAAATAATATATTATATAAATATAATTAGAGATGGTAAAATTTATTTTTTCCCATTTTTTAATCAAAAGGAAGAGAAATTTTTGTTATCAAATAATTGGCAGCGTGCATAGTTAAATATACATATACATATGTATAACATTGGGAAAAAGGAATATTAATTACGATGTTAATTAAAGTGGACCACTACTAATGGTCCAAATTCGATTAATAGTGATAATAATAACTTAAAAGCCAACTGAACCGTACAACAAATTAAACCATCCGTACTTCCTGTTCAATTTCAGACTTGTAAATTGATTGCATCACCCACCGACCAATCTTTGGACTCTCAAAAGTTGTGCTTATCGTATCTTTAGATGACTAAATATTTTATTAATTAATAAAAAATTTTAATCATTATCATAAGGGCATTAATTAATTAGCAAAATTCTTAAAAAAATTGTAAAGTTAGTACTAGAATATGAATGGGACACAATAGGGTTAATCACCTTAAAAATGAAAATATTTTCTTAAATTTGATTACAAAGAGATTAAGAAAATGACTAAATTTATCATTTAATTAGTGTGTTTGAAAAGACTACTCTTTTAATATGATCTTTTAAAGATAAAATATTTTAAAAATTTGTTCAATTTAAATGATCTCTTTGTTTCCTAATTACTAAATTTATTTAGGCGGCATTTTCTATTAAAAAATAGCTTTTAAGCTATTTTTATCTAAAATACTGATTTTATAACTATTTTTTGGTTTTACAAAAATTTATTAAATGAAACTATTTTGAGGGAAAATACCACTTATAAGACAAGTTTAGATTATGAGTTAATGACTTGTAGACTTTCTTTATCACTTGAGAGAATTTTGCCTAAGAGATGGGTATAAATTAAATAATTTAGTTTTAAACAAGTTCTCTATCATTGATTTCTAGAAGATTTTAGTCGGATCATGCCATCATTTATTTATAATACATAGAATAATTACAATAATAATTATGTTATAACATAATTGATATCATCTAATAGATTCTGAATAATTAAATTAATTATTATTCTTGTCTAAACTATCAGCATTAAAAAATTTATTGAGTTTTAATTAATTTTATCTAAATTAGTGGCTCATAAGATTTGAACCTTAAATCATACTTGAAGAAAACAAAATATGTATCACTCTATGATTGATTGGATGGAGTTTAAAATTTAGGATTGGGAGATTAAATTAAAACAACATGATTCCCTGAGATATTTGCTTATTATTTTGATTGGAGAAATATGATACGCTTATATTTCCCAAACCAAAATCTTTTAATTAATCTCCTAATCACATTTCTCCAATCAAAATAATAAGCAATGTTAAAGTCACTTAACATATTAATTGATACTAACTTCTCCCCCAAGCAGCGTCATTCTGCTTGCTTGAAGTCCACTCGTTCAATAAAATAATGTAGAAATCAAGCAATATATATAACATTAATTAATAGCTGTGTAAGTTTGTATAATTATGTGGTATTAATTAACTATTTTTTTTTTTTTGGCTAAGAGTATTAATTTACTAGTTTGTTAATGATAAAAATATAACCTTATATATTTTAGACGATAAATAAATAAATAAATAAATAAAATTAAAACGAAATAACGTTGGTGAAAGAATTTAAGGACAAATTTGAAAGAAACTAAAATAACAAGTGTACTGTCAACGTCAAAAATTAATATGTATAGTCCTACGGAACCAATTTGAAAGAAAAAAAAAAAAGCGTAGGTCTAAGATGCTCAACAAGGACAACATTTGAATAATAAAAATAAAAAAACATAAATTCAAACATAGCCACTGGATGTGTCACTATCATAGTCAAAACTCACAACTCAAAACCTATTCACCTTCGCCGTTCTCCTTCTATAAATACCCAATTGAATCACTTTGCTTTCCACAACCCAACTCAAACATACATACATATCTACATATATACACAAGATTATATATTTATATTTTGAAAATTATGGAGTTTTTTTTAGGGCTACCTTTGGCTTTTGCCTTCATTATTGCAACTTTAATCTTGTTGTTGTTAAAACTATCATTTTGCTGCTGGGTTTTTCCAATTCTAACACACCAAAAACTCAAGAGGTGTGGGTTTAGAGGGCCAACACCATGTTTTCCATTTGGAAACATTGAAGAAATGGAGAAGAAGAAGAACAACAACAATAATACTAACATTCTCAACCATGATATACACCCTACTGTGTTCCCCTATTTCTCTCGGTGGCAGAATTCTCATGGTAATTAATTAATTTCTTAATAAAGATATAAATAAAGAATGTTGAATATGAAGAGAGATCAATTGTGATATTATATATATTATGCAGGGAAGGTGTTTGTGTACTGGCTTGGGACAGAGCCGTTTGTGTACATAGCAGAAGCAGAGATGGTGAAGAAGATGTCGTCAGAAGTGATGGCGAAGAGATGGGGAAAGCCAAGTGTTTTCAGAAACGACAGAGATCCAATGTTCGGAAATGGTTTGTTGATGGTGGAAGGCAATGATTGGGTTCGTCACCGTCATGTTGTTGCCCCTGCTTTTTCTCCTCTTAACCTCAAGGTCTCTCTCTCTCTCTCTCTCTCTCTCTCTACAATTAGTTAAATATATATGCAAGAGGGAGTAGTTATAAGTAATTTTTTACTTTTGAGAAAAAAGTAATTTTTTACAATTTTTTTAATATTTATATATTATGATTTTCAAGATGCATATTCATCACTATACATATATATATTTATAAGATTCTATTATATAAGAAAGTAAAATAATAATATTATATGAGAATGAATATATACTATTCATCCATAGTTTGATTAGATTTCATTAACTTTATGTAAATAAAACTCACAGATTAATTTCATATTTATCTCCCTCATCATTTATATTCTAATAATAATCACTCGATCAGTTAGGTGCTAGCTAAGTGATTAAAGACTTCGATTGATATTATTATCATGAGAGCGGATATTCCTCAAGCAAATTGTAGAGGCCCTATTTGATTGTTTTTAATTGATATTATTAAAGACTTCAATTGATATTATTATCATGCTAGCTAAGTGATTAAAGACTTCATTTATATTCTAATAAGAATCACTTAGTTAGGTGCTACTTTCTTTTTGGAATAAAAATCATGCATGCCCTGATTTTATTTATTTTCTATTGTGTCGGCTAAGTTTACAGAATAAAGCAAAGCTTTCCATTTCCATTCGATAATTGATATATATATCTTGAGATTTTTATAAAGAGAAGAATCTTAAAGTGCATCTAATAATTTTTTTTAAAAAAAACCAAACTCAATGCCTGCAAAATTATTTTTCTGCTATAAGCATCAATTCTTATTGCTTCAATCATATTTAATTACACGATCTTGAACTTGTACATGTGACAGGCCATGGCAAGCATAATGGTGGAATCTACAAAGCAAATGATAGAGAGGTGGACGAACCAAATAGTCACCGGAAACTCGGAAATCGACGTCGAACGAGAGATCATCGCGCAGGCCGGCGAGATCATAGCAAGAACAAGCTTTGGCATGAAGGGCCAAAATGCAAGAGAAGTATTTTCAAAACTAAGAGCACTCCAAATGACTCTTTTCAAGACCACAAGATACGTGGGAGTCCCATTTGGTAAGTGTTTGAACGTGAAGAAAACCCTAGAAGCCAAGAAACTAGGGAAAGAAATCGACAAGGTATTATTATCAGTGATAGACGATCGTAGAAGGAAGTCGTCGACAGAAGTGACGCAACATGAGCAGCAAGACTTATTAGGGCTTTTGCTGCAAGAAAATCGTCACAGCTTGACGACACGTGAGCTTGTGGATGAGTGCAAGACGTTCTTCTTTGGAGGACATGAGACAACAGCACTTGCAATCACATGGACTTTGCTGCTTCTGGCAACACATCAAGAATGGCAAAAGCAATTGAGAGAGGAAATAAGAGAAGTGATGGGTGAGAGTGATGATCATAATGTTGATATCAATGTGTTTTCTGAGCTTAAAAAGGTAAGACAACCTTCCTCTCTCTTCAAATATATATCTATAATCTTTATACACACACACACACACACACTCACTCTTATATAATGTCATTCACCTTGTGTTTCTTTAGGAAGTACTCATGGGTCTTGGTGATTTTGGTTAAGGTATCAAAAAATATCTTGGGACAAAATATAACCTCTAAAGTAACTAGATATATGATTGTGACAACACTTAAATGCAACTTTTTAAAATAGTTTAAGTTAGAGTTTTGATTTTTTTTTAAATTTTAATTAACTGGTCTCTTAATATTTTATTTTTTTTTATCTTTAATTTTGTTACATTTTTATCTAATGACTGCTGAAATAACTAATTATGAATTATAACACTTAAGGAATTGAAAAGGAAAAGAAAATATTTTGAAAAATTTCAAATTTAAAGGATGAATTTATAATACTTTAATTAAAATTATTGCACCAAAATATTAATTTAAAATTAAATTTCTTTTACTATTTGTTAATTAACTTTCCGTTATTTTTTCTAAATGATATATATCAAACACTGCTTGAAAAACTTAAGTTATACACAAGTTCTTTCTTTAATTAAAACTATATATATATATATATGATTATCTCATTTCTAGAAATGAGACGAATTGCAGAGCCTAAATTTACCTAATAATAAGACTTTAATCCCTTTTGACCAATTAATATAAAATTATCTCATTTCTAGAAATGAGACGAATTGCAGAGCCTAAATTGACCCAATAATAAGACTTTAATCCCTTTTGATCAATTAATATAAAATTATCTCATTTCTAGAAATGAGACGAATTGCAGAGCCTAAATTGACCTAATAATAAGAATTTAATCCCTTTTGATCAATTAATATATAGTCATAGAAGAGTAGGTACAGACTACAGACTAGAACTTGTAGTCTTACTTTTAGTACATAGTTGTTTCCTGGAAGCACACTGTTCTAATTAGTTTTATATATATAGATGGATGTCTGGTCAAAGTTGATATATATATGAGAAGAACTTATAAGAGATTATTAGTGGCATTAATTAATTAGTGTACGGTACACCACATATTCTTTCAAAGTAATTTTATCAAATAACCAATAAATTTTATAAAAAAATTTTTATTTTACATTCTTAATTTGATAAGAAATAGTCTCATAATATAAATTAAACATATTTAAATTTAAAAAAAAGCTTATGAAGCTGGATCCATCGTGTCAATTACTCCTATAATTACTGGACCCATGCTTTTATATATATATATATATATATTTATATTAGTGTAGTGTGGACCACTCACACGTCAAACTAGGAGCAGTGAAATATATAATCTTTTTAATTAATGGTTCAACTAGAATATATTATAAAATTAATTTAAAAAATAAAATTTTTAATTAATATATATTAGCGATTCTTAGAGCTAATTATTAAAAGCAACAGCTTAAATGTTTTTTACTAGCACTTATCTGTATATAAACACGCCGAAAGTGACCAAAGAAAATAGACACGAAGAAGATATATAACAACGTTAATTTGCATAACTAGGACTATATATATAATAATTAATATTGGAAAGAACAAATTGAGAACGACTTTGCTAATTAAAAATAATTAAACATTATTCATATCACAACGTTAATGATGGTTGGCATATTAATTAATTAATTTTACAGATGAAATGGGTGATGAATGAAGTTCTAAGGCTATACCCACCAGCCCCAAATGTTCAAAGGCAAGCAAGAGAAGACATCAAAGTGGGTGACAATCTAATAGTGCCCAATGGGACCAACTTGTGGATCGACGTGGTGGCGATGCACCATGACCCAGAGATGTGGGGTCCAGACGTGAATGAGTTCCGGCCAGATCGGTTCCAGGACGACCCGTATGGCGGCTGCCGCCACAAAATGGGGTACTTGCCATTTGGGTTTGGAGGGAGGATGTGTGTGGGGAGAAACTTGACGTTCATGGAATACAAGATAGTGCTAACCCTACTTCTTTCTACGTTTAGCTTTCACCTTTCTCCATCTTACCATCATTCTCCTTCTATCATGCTATCTCTTAGGCCTTCTTGTGGCCTTCCTCTCATTGTTCATCCTCTTTAATTAATTACAATATAATGTTGTTGTTGTTATATATTGGTTCTTCATCATTTGCACAAGTAGAATAATTCTTTCTTTTGTATGTTCTTAATCAATAAAGTATAGTTTTATTTTATTTTATGGTTTCAATTAGAGTAATGAGAGGAATGTGTTGTTGTTTTTGTAATTTTGTTTATAATTAAATTAAAGGACGTTACTTTCCAAATAGTGATTTTATGGATGCTTCATTGGGATATCAGCCTAGCTATACTTGAGAAGCTTAATTCAAGCAAGGTGGGTAATTGACCAAGGTGTTGTGTGGAGGAATGGTTATGGACATTAGATTAAAATTTGGGAGGATCGATCGATGGATTACAAGATCATATGGCAGCAAGATTCTTAGCCCACGGCTCCAAAATTATCTCCTACAAGTAGTCTCTGATCTTATTTATCCATATTCTCATATGTGGAGGGTAGATCTCATTAACTCTACTTTTTCACATGACGAAGCAAACCCTTATTTTCTCCTTACGTGTTTTGTGGCACCCGATGAGTGATAGGCTAATTTGGCCTTTTGAAAAATATTCAAACTTTAGTGTTAGATCTACTTATCACTATATAATGGACAGATCCATGGTTCTCAAAACATCTTGCTTGGTGGAGAGAATTGTTAAGGTAAAAAATTTCCTTTGGAGACTTTGTAGTAAAATTCCTCCTATTAGATTGAATCTTGCAAATAGAGGTCTTTCTATCATGTGTGATTGTCCAAGATGTTTTTTCGCACATAGAAGACACTCTTGTATTTGTTAGGTGTATGTGGGCAAGGGTAGTATGGCTCTATTCTCCATTGGGCTTTGTTCCGTCGTTGCAATCAAATGAAGAATTTTATGATTGGTTAGTGGAGTGCTTAATGAAGGACGAAATGGAAATCTTGGGATGAATAGTAATGGTGTGCTGGATTATTTGGGATCAAAGAAATAGTATTATTTTTCAAAATAAATGCTTCCAACCACATAAGGCAGCGAGTAAGGCAGTAAAGTTGCTTACTAAGTATACAGTAATTCAGTTCTAAGGGGGTATAGAACTAGAAAACTACAACACTGGAAGAAGCCTGCTAGTCATTGTTTTACAGTGAACAAAGATGCTGTCGATGTTTCAGAATCTGAGTGGAGTTTAGGAGTGGTAATTAGAGATGATCAAAGTAGAGTCTCCATGGTTGAAGCTCATCGTTTGAAAGTACTTTCAGATCCATCAATTGTTGAAGCTCTTGCAGTTAGAAGAAGAATTCAAGTATCTAACCAATGCAGTATTGATAAATTAGAGGTGGAAACAGACTGAAGAATGATGTACTGCACTATGTTTGAATTTAATGAGCATTATCCAGTTCTCAAAATATTTTTTTTATCTCTAAGTATAAAAAGAAAAATTACTGACGGTTTTTTTTTGTGATTTAAGAAAATTGAGCAATTGTGTCATGTTTTAATTATGGAAAAAGAAAAAAAATCAAATAATACAGTTTTTTTTTATCTTCATTATTTATATTTCAAATTATAAAATGGTAAAAAAATTTAATTTTAATAATTAAATACTTTATAATTGTTTTTTTAAGTTTTTTTCAAATATTTTATTTTTAGTAAGATTTAGATAAATTAGACTATCATTTTAATTTTTTAAAAAAGAAAATTATTACTATTTAACTTATATAAAATAGTCATTCTTTTTAAATTTAAAATAAATTGAATTTACAGTTTCTAGATCAAAATAGTAACCTAAAATAAAATAATAATTTTCTAATAATCAAATTATATTTCTTAATTTAAAAAATAATTTTAATTTGAAGGATATTTTGAATCCAAAGATTTATTACTGTGTGTGTCTATTTATATATATGAACTAGTAGACTTTCTACGTTTAAGACACATTGGTCATTATATGAAGTATCAAAATGAAGAAAGTATTTGTAATTCAAGATATTGAATTGACGATCTGCTTAACCAAAACGAGAGCCATTGGAAAAGTAAGCCAAACATGCAGAATTTGTTGGGCTATCTTCATTGCATTTTGTCAAAATATGAATGTCTAATTGAAAAGCACAGAGGCTACGTCATTATTGAGTACGAAGATATTATTAAATAAATAAAATTTCAGGTGTAATTTTTTTTTTTTATGAAATAAGAGATTTGAACTTATATAAAATACCTTTTATTAATTATGTATGAAATATTTTTTATAATAAAACATGTATTAAAATTTTATTAAAAATAAAAATATATAACCTCTTAATTAGTGTTGTAGTTTTTCTGTCTTTTATAAATAGATAATTTTATTTTAAATACTGTAAAATATTGACGTTGTATCACTTATTTTGATAAAATCAATGTGTAATTTTAATTAGTAATTTCTAATGACATTATCTTTGTGGGAAGCTACTTATAATTTTATTTTATTTGGAAGGATAGGATTTATTTGATTTACTTAGAGGGTTAAAAAACAATGAAGCTATTAATCTAGTAATTAATAATATTAGCAAAAATTAAAAATAAATAAAAGAGAGACACTTATATTAAGAAATGTAAGTAATAAAAAAAATATTGCATTAAGAAATAAATCTTAATTTTTCTTTTATAAAAAAAGAGGATTAAACTAATTATGACTCTTTTAATTTAGTTTTAAATATAAGTAAAAATTTTAAGTAACTTATTATTTTTTTTATAACTTCTATCTCTCTTACATTTTCATAATTTTTTTATTTTTTATATATTTATTATTTATATTATAATAATTTTAAGATCTATCTAATATTGATATAGAGAAGTAAAATATAGTTACAGAGTTTGGATATTTATCAGTGTGCTTAACCAAAAGGAGAAGGTAGCTAGCTATTGGGAAAAATAAGTGGAACATATTGATTTGTTTGATATATGTTAGTGATATTTTCTCAAAATTGAAGTGAAAAGGATGAAAGGTGCACCATTGAGTATACAAAAGTATCACGCAATCATTTCGATTTTTTTAAAAGTAAAATATTGAATTCAAGTATTATGAATAAAAAAAATTTTATTGATAGAGTTTTATCTTTATTATGAAATTTTTAGTAACTTAAATTATATTAATTAAAATTTAATAAATTTTTGAATATTAATAATTGAAAGAAAAATCATGCAAGCCAAAACATAAATATTTTTAGTGAATTAAATGAATTTATAATTTAAATTCTTCAATTTTAAAATAAAGTTAACAAAAGTTTTCTCTAAAATTTTTTATTTTTGTATAATATATAAACTATTAATATTTTTGTTGATAAATATCAATAACATTAAGTAATATTTAAAATTATGGTTATGGGCTTGAAATACAGGGCCTCTGGTACATTGTGATTTTGATATTTATATCTCTTACATATCATAATATTTTAGATATTAAAATTGGATGACATTTTGGTATACTAATACCTAATAAAAGGATAACATTTGAGATAACACCACTATATCAAATCACAAAAAAAATGTTATTTGATGACAGAAAAAAAAATTTTGTTATCTCATAATCACGTGATTGGATGGGATAATTTAATTTTAAATTATCAATTTTACTCATATTATTTTTTATTTATTTTATATCATAAAGTAATAATATTACATTTTTTTAATTTCTCATTTTTTTCATGCTAAAAATAACGCTATATCACATTTAATTAAGATAAATACTTAAATATTTATATCTTATTTTATTGGGATACTACAAATACAAGTATATCATAAATGTCATA
The DNA here is from genome assembly GCA_031216115.1 of Senna siamea. NCBI lineage: Eukaryota > Viridiplantae > Streptophyta > Magnoliopsida > Fabales > Fabaceae > Senna > Senna siamea. The sequence goes on along the minus strand of CM062354.1, from coordinate 28,631,074 downwards.
GAATCTTATTTCATAATATATAAAATTACAACGTCCCAAACATCTCCACACAGTGTCATCTGGATTATTCGCACGGGAGAAGTACGTCGCTCATGATCATTTTAACAAATACACATATTTTTATATATTTTTATCTGAGTTTAAAGACTGTAACAGTCTTCAAACACTTTGGCTCATTCAAATAACTAATTTTTAAATAGAATGAAATGCTTACTTACTATACTAAACTATAATTAGTTTGAATATTACGATTTTTAGAAATTATTATTTTATCTTACAGAATTATGATGGTATCTTCAAAATAAAAAAAGGAAGTTATGCTTAAGCTAAAATTTAATAAATCTCTAATCACCTAGCATTTCATTACTAGGAATAATTTAATTGTATAATAGACAAATAACTGTTATTACTCAATAGAAGAGCTTCACTATTTATTTTATACCATAAAATATATTTATTTCTTCTCAGTGTGGGACTTCATAACCACATATTACAAATTATTTTGACATTCTTTATACATAATTAATTACTTTGCACAAAAAAAAAATTAATTACTATATTTGTATAAGTTAATATTTTATCATCCAAAAAAACTCATAAAGCGAATCACTTTATCTTTGTGTGCAATTAAATCGCATGCAATATTAAAATAATAAATTGAAATAAAATAATTATATATCTAAATATATGGTGTAATTAAAATATGAAGACTTTTACTTTCTGAATTCTCTCAATTCTTCAATGAAAGACGAAGGAATGAGCCGGAACTTTCAAATGCAATTCAGGAAGAGAAAACCAAATCCATGTATTTATGGTCTAAGTATCTAACAGTCAAATTTTGAAGTCAAAATTTTTCCAAGAAAATAAAAAAAAAAGAGAAAAAAAGTAAAAGAATCGTTCAACATCTGTCATCCTCGTAGGAAGTTCTTACTGAATTTTCAGATGAAGAAAAAGGAAGCATTTTCGTCATTTCACCGCTTTTTAAAGGAGTAGAGACTTTAAACTGTTAAAGAGTTTTCTCTTTTTTCTTTGTCTATAAAATTTAAGAAAAATAATCAAAACATTAAAAAAGTAAGATTTAACCAATGAAAATTCGAATTTAAAATGTTTGAATTATCTGTAGCAGAGCACATTTTAAAGAGTTAAACACTAAGCATTGATGTCACAAATCTACTTTTTCATAAACTTTTATTTTTATCATTTTGTGATATGTAATTTGTTAAAAAAATGGATTAATTTTAATTTTATATAATATAATTTGTCTCGATGACGTAGAGAGAGAGAGAGAAAAATATAAACTTATATTTTACTTTTAATTCATTAAATAATACTTGTCTTCCAAAATTTTAATACTAAAATAATTTTTTTAATTTTTAATTTTTAATAAATTTTGTTTAAAATTTTTTTCTACTCTCACTTTTTTATTTATTCTTATTTTTTTTCCTCTTCTTTCTTCTCTCGTTTCTCTCTTTTTTTCCTTCTAAATTCGTTTCATGTTGAGATAAATACAATTATATAAAATTTTAAAAATTATAATCTGTCTTTTCTCTCTCTCTGTCTCTCCCTATCCCGTCTATCTGTATGTCATTTTCTCATTCATTTTTTTTCTCTCTCTTAAATCTATCTCATATTAAGATAGATTACATTATATAAAATAAAAAATAATAATAAAATCCCTCTCTTTCTTAGCTGGATTACACATCATAAAATGACAAAAAGAAAGGAGTTTGTGAAAAAAAGATTTCTGACAACAATTTTTTGTGTTCAACTTTTTAGAAAATAATAAAATGGTGAAAATTCCAAAAAAAAAGGCCATACTAATTTTCGAGATGAATGTACACTTGATATAATAGCAATGTTTTTTGGGGGGTTGAATTACACATCAATTTCTCTCTTGATTATTTTGATCAAAATAAGTATAATTATAGTTTATCTTTTAATATTAAAAAAGAAACTCTATGAATTCTACGTAATAAAAAAATATTACGTAATTAAATCATATCTGAATACAAAAAGATCAGTATGTAATTTATTTATTTTTGATAAAAGACTATTTTTTTTAATTTATTAACTTTGACTCAAGATTTAATTTTGTCACTTAAGTTTGATTAATTTTTATTTAGTCCTTTAACTTTAAAAATAAACAATCAAATTTTTTTTAAGTTTTAAATTGTTAATTTGCTTAATGAAAAGTTCCGAGTTATAGTCAATTTTGATATGTCAATGCCAATTAATAATCAATATTATTATTCTTTTAATTTTAATTAAATGTAAAAAATAACAAATCTCTAAATTTAAACTCTAAATTAACTATTAATTAAACCTAAACTTAAATGTAGTGCTACCTCCAAGTTCTTTTTCATATGTAAGGTTAATAGACTAATATTATTGAAAATAATATAACATAGATTTAGTAAAATTGGCTCCAAACTCACCATTTTTTGTTAAATAAATTAATAGATATTAGAAATTAGAAATTTTTTTATTGATGTTTTAAAGGTTTTTTTTGGAAATAAAATAAGATATGCATTCATAAAAAAAAGACTTGAACACATTACATCAATATGAGCAATGGATAAAATAGACACAGGTACATCATCAAACCAAACTATGGGAGCATGAAGGTAAAGATGCTTAGTTAAATGATGAGCAACTTGATTGCATTCTCTCACAACATGAGACAAGTGAAAGAATTCCATCTCCTGAGCCATAATTCGATAGTCATTCAAGATGGTATCTAAGAGAGATAAGATCTTATTATCATGATAAGCTTTAACTATAGATACACAATTAGTTTTAGCTTCAAGCTTAGTAATACTGCATGGTAACGCTTGCTGAATGCCTTATCTTAATGCTAATGCTTTAGCAATTAAAGGATCAGGAAGACCATTAACTTTTGGAATTGCAAACATTAACACCATACCATACTCATTGTGAATCACAACTTCAAAACTCCACTTTGAGTCTAAAATTTTAGCAGCATCAGTGTTGAGCTTGAATCTACTATAAGCTAGTTTCTTAAAAAACTAGGTGCACCTCTAAATTGATTCACTTGTATTAATATTATTGTCTTGGAACTCCAAAAGCAAAGTCTTAGCTTTAGCTACAACATCCATTAGTGTACTAGTAATTTGGTTAAAAACCAAATTATTTCAATGGGACCAAATAATCCAACAGATATAAGCTACCCAATTAAGAATATCATCAGCATTAGTTATTAGTCTAAAAGCTAACCAGTCATGAAATTTAGCAGAGTTATGTAAAATAGGTCAAAAACCAAAAGGAGGTGGATATCATACTACCTCAGCCTACATCTCATAGACATGAAACAAACATTCAAGTGAGCAATTACACCTTGGACATTCTCCTGGGATTGCCATGCTTCTTTTCAAAAGCTTATTACGAATAGGAAGAGTATCATGACATAATCGCCATAGGAAATTCTTCACTTTGGGAGGAATATCTAGTTTCCAATTTTTTTACCAGAACATAGGAGAGGAAAAACTAGTAGGTGAAGATTCTTGATTCTTTCTTATAATAAGGTGATAAGTTGATTAAACAGAAAAATGAGAATGTTTCTAAAATGGCCATATAATCTTATCAACACATTATTCTAAGAAAGGGGAATAAATACAATAAGATCTACTTCTTTACAATTAAAAATTGATTTGATTAACTCTGATTTTCACTCACAAGAATCAACATCAATTAAATTAGAAACCATATATAAATTGGAACCTGTTGGCTTTGGACTCAGCATCTTACTAGAATGTAATTCAAGAACCCATTTATCCTCCTAGATTTTGACATCATTTGTCCTCCCAATCCTCCATAGAGCACCCTTGTCAATAACCCATCCAGCATTCAAGATGCTTCTCCATACATAGCTTGCTTGACCACCAACTCAGGTTTCCATAAAGCCAGTGTTAGGAAAATATCTCCCCTTAAGCACTCGTGAAACAAGAGTATCTAGATATTGCATTAATCTCCATCCTTGTTTAGCAAGAAGAGCATTATTAAATGTATATAAGTCTCTGAAGCCAAGCCCTCCCTTATTCTTTTGTAAACATAATGTTTTCTAGCTTATCCAATATGTCTTCCTTTCATCCTTTGTAAAACCCCACCAAAATCATACAATCATAGAACCCATCTAATGACAAATGTACGATGGGATTTTGAAGCAGCTCATCACATATGTGGGTATTACTTGGGCTACTGATTTAATCAAAACTTCCTTACCAACTTAAGAGAGACATCTTTCCTTCCATCCCTTTAGTTTTTTCCACAATCAATCATACATATTAGAAAAAAAAAAGCTTTTTAGACATTCCAATTACAATGGGAAGGCCTAAATACTTCTTAAAACTCTCTACAACCTTTACACCCATCTAATCTTGGATCATTTGATGACAATTTGAAGGCACTTTTTGGCTAAATGAAAGTTCATTTTTTTAAGTTGATCCATTGTTTGGAAGCTTCTTCATAAGAATAGATTACTGAGAGAATACTACCTACAACTTCATAATTAGTTCTAGAGAAAATAATATTGTCATTTGCAAAAACGAAATGAGAAGTAGAAGGAGAACCCCTTCCTATTTTAACACCCTGAATATCACCATTATCAGCAGCCCAATCTAATAAACAAGAGAATACCTTAGCACAAGTGATAAACAAGTAAGGGGATAGTGGATCTCCTTGTCTAAGCCCCCTCTATGAAAAAAATATTTTGCCAGGACACTCACTAATTAACAATGAGTGAGAAACTGAAATAACACATTTCATGATCAAATCAACAATAGATGCCAAAAAATTCATTGCCATCATAACTTGATGAAGAAAACTCCATTCCATTTGGTCATAGGCTTTTGACATATCAATCTTGAGTGTTATATAACCCTTACTTCCTCTATTTTTTGCATTTTAAATAATGAAAAATCTAAAAAAAAATTAATGCATTATCTGTAATTAATCGATTAGGTACGAATGTACTTTGAGATTCATTGATGATAGATGATAGAACTAACTTCAGTTTGTTTGCTATAGCATTAGTAACAATCTTTATAATAGTATTACGTAGATTAATAGACCTAAAATCTTTTGCAAATTCAGGACTATCAATCTTAGGTACCAAGGCTATAAAAGTATAATTTATGTTATCATGGTTTTTACCATTATTAAGAATATCCAAAATAAATCTACAAAAATTATCACCGCCAAATACCAATATTTTTGGAAAATAAGAGTAGGCATACCATCCAATCTTGGGGCCTTTGTGGGGTACATACCATTAAAAGCAAACAAAATATCTTTTATAGAAAAAGGTGCAAAAAGCATAATGTTTTGATTGTCATCAAGTTTGAGGAGAATAGAAGTACAAACATTCTTAACATATACAAATTACCTGCTGTGAAAATCTCCCAAAAATATTTAGTGATAACAACATTTAATTTCTCTTCCTTATATTTCCATAATCTATCCCCATCTTTAATTCTTCTAGTAACATTTCTATTCCTCTTATAACTAGCCTTTCTATAGAAGTACCTTGCATTTTTATCCCTTCCCTTTAACCATGTAACTCGAGAGTGCTGCTTCCATATATTTTCTTCCATTGTAAGTAGTTTATCAATTTCTTTAGCAGTCTCTTTAACACTATCAATAATGTTTTGGATTGAGGGGAACATTTTAAAATCTCAAATTTTTTTTCAAGATTTATGATTTGCCTCTTTATACTAGAAGGCTGAGGCAAATGCATTGAATTTAGATTACAAGTAACATTCTTAATATTATGCAGAGTAACATTCTCAATATTATGCAGAGCTGACTGATCATGTTGCCAATTATTAAAAATAGCATTAAAACATCTAGAATCTATCACCTATGCCTCTTCAAATTTGAATAATCTCTTCTTCTTAGTAATCACAGGAGGATAAAAGGAATCAAAGTACAATTCAATTGCACAATGATCAGATGAATATCTTGGTAAATGATGAAAAACTGAAACCAATCAAATTTAAGGAACAAAACTAAAACCTAAGTCAAAATTAAGGGAATAAAAGTGTTCTTTTACTTATATTTTTTCTTCATGTTCAAAGATCATACAAATTCTAAAATGGTTTTAATCCAATTCAGACCAAATTGAAGTAATTATGAAATCCAATTAAGTCATTATGACATAATAATTAAGGTGCATATGCATATGCATCAATACGAGCATGCCTAATGTCTCTGTCTCTATCGGGGTGTTCCTTGTTGTCAACATGTATTTAATTTTTCTTAAAAAAAATGAAGTTATTAAATGAGGAAACTAATTAAAAATTTTTTATTGATCAATATATTATAAAATATGTAGAAGTAAGAATATTTCTATGAACAAGATACTTGAAAGAGACAGAGAAATGTGGGGGAAGAGTGTTTCTTTACTCAATTCGTAAGTCTTATCTATATCACCACATAATGCCTCTATATATAGGCTAGGAGACTTTAAGGGGTTATAATATAAACTCAAGGATGTGTATCTACATTAATTAATGTATATGGAAAAAATTAAGAGATTGTGAGTACATTTATGTTCATGGATAAAGCCAAAGGTTGAGAGGTGTATTATGCAAATTCACACATATAATATTTTATAACACTCCTTATTGAATGTACACAATAAATATGATTATTGATATGCATTATTGGCTGCCTCGTTAAAAACCTTGTCATGAAAACATGGTGGGACAAAACCATAGAAAAAGAAAAAAGAGTACAACATGTATCTCCCCTTCATTGTAGCATCATTGAAAGTCCCTTAATCGACACATTCTAATTTGGTGAACCAACTTCTCAAATGTTACGGTTGGTAATGCTTCAGTGAAAAAATATGCTAGATTATCACTTGAACGACTTTGTTTAACATTAATCTCACCATCTTTTTTTAGATAATGAGTGAAGAACTTTAGTGAGATATGCTTAGTCCTGTCTCTTTTAATGTATCCTCATTTTGGTTGGGCTATGCAAGCGATTTTGTCTTCATACAATGTTGTTGGGGCCTTTTCATTGAATGATAGGCCATATAATTCATGAATTTGTTGAGTTATGGATCTCAACCATACACATTCGTGACTTGCTTTATGAATTGTAAGTCTACATGATTTGTGGAAGTAACTACTATAGTTTGTTTTGTTGAGTGCAAAGATATAGATATATCACCAAATGTAAATAAATAGCCTATTTGTGATCATCTTTTGTGTGGATCAGACAAATACGTTGCATCTACATAACTAATTAATAGTGAACTAAATTTATTTGAATAAAATAAACCTTTATTAATTGTTCCTAGAGGTATCTAAAAATATGTTAAATTCCTTTCTAATGTCTTTGTGTTGGTGAAGAACTATATCTCATAAGAAAAATTATTGAAAATGCTATATCCAATCTTGTGCCATTAGCCAGATAGATTTGTTCCCCAATAGCACTAAGATATTGTACTTTAAGACCTAGAAGTTCTTCACCTTCCTCTCGAGGTCAGAAGGGATCCGTTGTTATTTCAAGTGATAGGTGTACTTAATGGATGTACCTTGTCCATGTAAAATTGCTCTAGGATATTTTAAACATATGTTGACCGATGAACAAGTATTCCTCTTTATAAATGTTCATTTTGTAGTCCAAGGATATATGCTTTCTTTCCAAGGTCTTGCATCTTAAATTCTTATTTTAAGAGTTTTAATGCTTCTAAAAGACATTTAGGAGTTTCGATAATGTTCAAATCATCAACATACACTACGATGATGACAAATTCAGATCTTAATTTTTTTAATAAAAACACATAGACTAATACAATCATTTTTGTATCCCTTTTGTAGCAGATACTCACTAAGGAGATTATAACATATACGCCCAAATTTTTTTAATACATATAAATATCTTTGCAATTTAATTGAGTATATTCCTCAATCACTCAAATTATATGTTTCAGGTATCTTAAATCCTTTAGGGATTTTCATGTATATATCACTATCAAGTGATCCATATAAGTAGGCTGTAATAACATCCATTAGGTGCATATCAAGATTTTTATAAACAACATACTAATCAAATATCTAAAAGTGATTGCATTCACCACAGGAGAGTAAGTATCCTCATAATTAATTCCTAATCTTTGTGAAAAACCTTGTGGCACAAGTCGTGCTTTGTATCTTACAATTTAATTTTTCTCATTTCTTTTTTGTATAAAAACTATTTTGTACCCAACTGGTTTTAGACTATTAAGAATTTGGACTAAAGGTTCAAAAACTTCACGCTTCATAAACGAATTTAACTAAGCTTGGATCACATCTTTCCAATTTGGCCAATCCTTTCTATGTCGACATTCTTTGATAGATTTTAGTTCATGATCCTCATTTTTATTTACAATTTCTAGTGCCACATTATATGCAAAAACGTTGTCGACAATAGTTCCATTTTGGTTCCATATTTTTCTAGTATTGACATAACTTATTGAGATCTCATTATTTTTTTCACTTTAGGTACCTGAATCTCTTATGGAGATTTTTTTTATTAATTGTACCTATCTTATCATTTAAAATATCTATTTCCTAGGTCTAACCATTTTGTTTATTTACTCTTTTTCTTTTTTGAGGATTCTTATCTTTGGAATCAATTGGTCTACCACACTTCAGGCATGCTTTATACTTATTTTCTATGGTATTTGGTTGTCCTTCAAGGACCTCAAGATGAATTAAAGCATTTTCAACTGGAATATGTGTCTTTGTAACTTTCTTTGGGTCAGTGAATGCATCTGGCAATTAATTTGCAATATTTTTCAAATGAGTTATTCTTTGAACTTCGAGTTCACATTTTTTGTATGAGGATTAAAGTGATGCAATGATTGTGCATCCACGTAATTTGTTTCTTTAGGTGTTTCTTTTCTCCCTCTAATGTTGGGAAATTATTTTTAATCGAAGTGACAATTGGCAAATCATGTTGTAAACATATCTCCCGTCTGGGGTTTTAGATATTTAATGATTGAAAGGGATTCATATCTAACGTATATTCCCAACCTTCGTTGAGGACTTATTTTGGTGCAATGTGGTAGAGTAATTGGAATATAAACCATGCACCCAAAAATTCTCAAATGAGAAATATTCAATTCTTGACCTAACACCAATTGCGTAGGGGAGAGCATACATTGTTGGCCTAATGTGTACAAATGCTGTAACATGTAAAATGGCATGTCCCCATGCACTAATAGGGAGTTTTGTGCTCTCAAATAATGGTCTAGAAATTAACTAAAGACATTTAATGAATGATTATGAAAAACCAGTTTGTGTGTTTACATGAGCAACGAGATACTCCAGACTTATCCCAATTGACATACAATAATCTTTAAAAGCTTGAGATGTGAATTCACCAGCATTATCAAGACAAATTGTCTTGATGGGATAATCCGTAAATTGAGCTCAAAATTTTATTATTTGAGTAAGTAATCTTGCAAATTCCACATTATGTTTTGATAATAGACAAACATGTGACTATCTATTAGAGGCATCTACTAATACCATAGAGTATTGAAATGGTCCACAAGGTAGAGCTACATGTTCACATATATATCAATGAATGTGTTCAAGAAAGATAAGGGATTCAATCCCAACTTTTTCTAGTGATGACCTTACAATCAATTTCCCTTGAGAACATGTAGCACAAGGGAACTCATTAGATAAAAGAATCTTTTAGTTCTTTAATGAATGTCCATTTGAGTTATCTATATTTTTTTGCATCATTATTGAACTAGGATGACATAACTGATCATGCCAAGTTATAAATGTATCCTTTAAATTAATGAACTTCTGGTTTACTATAATATATGCTTTAATTGTACTAATATGCGTGTAGTACAAGCTAGAAGATAATGCAAGCAATCTCTCTAATATATACTTTTCTCTCGAGACAACTGCAGTAATATGGAGATACTCCTTATCACTTTCATTTATTGTCTCAATGTAAAATCCATTAAGACGTATATCTTTGAAGCTTAAAATATTCCTTCTTGATTTAGTTGATAACAAAGCTTCCTTTAGAAAAAATTTTGTTCCATCAGGTAAATAAAAAGCGGCTCTTCCGGAGCCCTCTATCATATTAATTGTGCCTGATATTGTATTCACTTTTGCCTTCAATTTAGTAAAAGATGAGAAATATTCTCACTTCTAAGTATGGTATGAGTTGTTGCAAAATTAGATAAGCATGTATTTATTAATATTTTTGTAGTCACATAAAGAATGAGTAATGTCTATACTTCTTGACATCATAAAACAAAAATAGATATAATAAGTTTTGAGTTATATAAAAGATAGCATACTAACAAATTAAAAGAAAAACACAAATTGAATTACATTAAAAGAAAGTAACTTTAAACATAAATTTTTTAAACCTCAAAAGAAGTATTGGCATTGCCCTCTATTGAGTTAAAGAAGTTTGCAACATCTAAATGTGTCATCCCCAAGGGCTCATTAAGGAGGTCATCATTATTGTGATTGATACAATTTGCCTCTATAGCATTTTTCCTTTCCTTCAAGGAAGCTTAGTAAAGTTCAACAAGATGTTTAGTCGTACAACAGGTATATATATGATCAATGGCCTTTCATACCACATCTATAACATGACTTTTTAGATTTCTTGTCATCTTTATTTTGTGGTATCTTCCCTTTATCTTGTGTCTTTTTATTACCATGATTACCATGTTGCTTAAAATTATATCATCCTCGCCCACATCCACGACTGCGATCGCGCCCATGACCACGACATTAGATGTATCCATGTTCACTTTAGGGAATGGAATGGAACCAATTAGACGAGATTTATGGTTTTTCATAAAAAAACTCATTATTTTGCTTAGCCATAAGAAGACATGATATCAAGTCAAAATACTTTTTAAATCCTCACTCTTGATATTGTTGCTATAGGAGGGTGTTCGATGCATGAAAAGTAAAGAATGTTTTCTCTAACATATCATCATTAGTAATATTTTCTCCACATGGCTTCAATTCAGAGCTAATTTTAAATATTTCAAAGTTATATTCACTAACTGATTTAAAATCTCGCAATCGTAGGTGCATCCATTCATATCGAGATTTTGGGAGAATGACCATTTTTAAATGGTCATATTTGTTTTTAAAACTTTGCCATAAAATAAGGGGATCTTTCAAGGTGAGGTATTCCTTTTTTAATCCCTCATCCAAATGATGGCGTATGAAAATCACAGCCTTAACACATACTTGGCTTAATGCTTCATTTTCTTCTTTAATTGTCTCTCCAAGACCCATAACATTCAAATGCATTTCAACATCAAGAGTCCATGACAATTAATTTTTGCTAGATATTTCAAGGGCCACAAATTCAAGTTTTGAGAGATTTACCATAATAAGTGCTTTGAAAAAACAATAAATTCATTAGGGAATATGATTCTTGTATCAAACATATAATAACAATTGTTTTGTCCTGATTGATTTAATAAGTACACAATATTAATAATAATTTGAGCATATATTAAACACCATATATATTGTAACTATATAAACATAGCTGAAACTTGAAAGTATGAGTTATATATATATAATAGATAATTATGCTTTCAGAACTAACACATAAATTGAAAATAGTTATACAATGTACATGTAGTAAAAATTATGCACTTTTATACATGAACAACATATATCCATCAATATATGAATATGCTTAAATTAAGAGATAAACATATGCAAAATAGAATTTATTAGAACACTAGGATGTTTATCATTTCATTTGAATATGAAAGAAAAAATCATATATTATGCATATGTTAGATCATGAGCATGTAAGGAGAAGAAAGTGAAGTGATTTAATACCTCTAAGACTCAAATCGGTAAAGATTCATGCTGATAGCGTATTATGAAATAAGTATAAAGTAAGAATATTTTTATAAACAAAATATTTAAAAGAAATACATAAACGTGGAGGAAGAGAGTATTTCTTTACTTAATCTATAAGTCTTATTAATATCACTACATAACAACTCTATTTATAGGCTAAAAAATCTTAAAGGATTATAATGTATGAAAACTTAAAAGGTGTGTATTTATGTTAATATACATAAAAAATAATCAAGGAATTGTGAATATATTTACGTTCATGAAAAAGTCAAAAATTGAGGGATATATAATAGTTAGTCACGCATATAATATTTTATAACATAATAAAATATTTAATAATTTTAAATTTAGATTTCTTTTTAGATGAGTATCACTAATCATTATCATCCACACCATAAATATGGACGGCTGTAAAGAAGAAGCGTAGAAATTAGAAGGTGGTGAGACAAATTTTGAATACATTTGTCTTTTGAAGACCTATCGGGCACGCGTGAAAAGGGAAAGGCAGTTAAGACCACAGGACGCTCGAGTTTTGCAAGAAAAATGGAATTTCGAATCATAATAATATGGTACTTTTTTTTTAAAAAAAAAAACCTCTTTGAATGAAGTTTACACATATTATGAGATTAATTTCTTCGGCACTACATGTAAATAAAATTATAAAAAAAAAAGTAATTTTATTTTAATGAACTTGAGCTCTTGTTATTGTTCGCACCACTTTTTTTTTGGGCCAAAGGAATATGCTTTTATTGAATTGTTCACATTACTTCATTCTAATATTTAGAGGATAATATATGGCAAAGTTCATGTATCTTCAACTCGTATACATATAAAGGTCAAATTTTCTTGTCAACTTGCATGTTTAATTTCACGACAAATTTATGAATAAAATTCAAAATAGTTAATCATTGTGTTATGTCTTCAACGTGTAGACTATTTTTCAGTATTGTGACTTGCATATTTAGTGAGACAATTATGTCTACTTTGCACATTAATAAATTGTTTTGTAACTCCCTCGTAATAAAATAAAAAATAATAAATAATAAAACCTTGCAAGGCCATGTTGAAAACATGAAGACATTTTCTATCTTATTTCCAAGCATCAGTTTTAACAGATAAGACATAATTTTATGAAACGCAAACAAGACACATGCCCTTGTGAACTTAGCACTCGTACCATTTCAAATCTTCTGACCATAAGTTATGGCGGCACAAGTAAATGGCAACTTTGCAGTTGCTTTTATTTTTTCCATCAATGACAGAGATAATGGCAATCCCTCATTTAATGTGGACCCAAGGATCTGTGGTGCACCTGATTAGCCGAGTTCCTGAACCGCCGCCACCCATGTGATTCATGGCAAAGGGTCAAAGCCAAGATATCAAAGACCAACTCAATCCTAAGGATATGAGAGTAGTGTCCATATAAGCTATGGGCTGACCTTCACTTTTCAATGTTAAATTTATTGTTTTCACAAAACTACTGAGTACTGAGTAAAAGGTCATGACTCCTATAAGTCCTAACTTTCTTTTCCAGTAGACACCTACGTAGACCCTAAAAAAGGGGCAAGCTTGGGGGAAAACGGACATACATCCACTGTCTCTCATATGTAGCCAAATGAGTCCATCCCATCTCATTAAGCAAAGAGAGTTTTAGTTCATAGAGTTTCTTTTTGGGAGGCTCTGCATCATCTTGAATCATGTCAATCAGTACCTGTATTGAGGGGAGAAAAGGTTGAAACAACATTCATAAAATTAGTATAACACCTTGAGAAGCAATAGGCAATAAGAACTTACTTTGTTAGTACAGATGGCCTAAATATGATCTATCTTGCCAAAAGTTGTATTCATTGATTGCATAAATTAAAAACGATATTGTGATTACAAAGGGATCTGATCACTAGAACTAATTTTTTTGGGGGAAAAAAGGGCTTTCATATTTCGTTCCCTATCCCAACTTTCACATCAAACAAATCTACCAATTGCATAAACAACGTAGGTATTGGTGTCATATATTCAAGCTAAATGCACCTGCATTCATAATGTTCATCTTTTTAACCAGAAGAGATATATCAGGAAGGTCACACATGCAAAAACCGTACAATGAACGCAGATTTCAGTTAAACATGGAAATTCATTTCAAACATTGTTTTCTTATAAGTTGTGTTTGGATGGGGAATTTTAAAATCCATAAAATCTGAAATGCAAGAAAATTGAATTGTTTGTCATTGGGAAAATTCTTTATTCAGATAATTTATCATTATAAAGGAACTTGCACTTCTCATATTTTTCCATACTATTTTTTACAGTCGTAGATGCTGGGGACCAGGATTTTGGTTTATGTCCAAGGCCAAGGTCCGGTCTGAAGCCATGGATTGAGTTTAGTCTAGTTTGTTTCAAGTCCTACTAGTGAAAGTGAAGCACTTGAAATTCTTTATTTTGGAGAAATGATTCATGATTAAATCACTTGGAATTTCTAAAATTCTTTCATTCACAACCCATAAAAAATATTGTCAATATTTCAAATACTCTCTAAAATTACTTTTCCCCCTTGTACTACTCCATCCAAACACAGATTTGAACTCTTTTTATCTGACTCATCACTATTAGATGAGCTGTTCTGTGGCTAGAAAATCCTAATCATGATGAGGAAGAAGGAATCCAAGGATGCTGTTAGCAATAAAAAATGAATAGTGACTGGTCATCCAAGCCAGCAACTTATGCATGATGCAAAAGACTTGGTGAAAGAATTCTATATTATGTAAAATAAAATACCTTTAGTGCTGTACCAAGCCTTTGACATCGCCTCTCCCGCGTCACAAAGAGGATTCCATATTTAGAGGACTTCACATCAACCCACTTCTTCAGTTCATCAAAGTTCTCTTCAAACAAGTCTGGATGGGTGCCATCCTCTAGTGTAGAGGGTTCATCGGTCTTGTCCACAGATTTTTTTGCTCCTTCCATATCCACCTCCTTTGACAATATACACCAAGTCAAGTCTGCCAACTTTTATTTGATAAAAAATTAATAAAATTTACCACTATCATCAAGGAAAACATGATTTATTTAAGGTTTAGACTCCTTTGACATTTTCCACAGAGGAGTAATGCAAAGGACTTAAACTAGAGACTGGAGAGCATGGTTGTTAAAATCGAGTTTTAAATCATAAAATCGCACAATTTTATGATTTTACATAGCAAAATCGTGTTAAATCGAAGCAGAACTCGAAATCCAGCAAATTCGTATAAAATTGGTAAACTCATGATTTTACCTCATTTATTATTTTTTTTTTTTAGCACTGTGAAAGAAATCCATTTGTGTGTATTTCTTTTTTTTGGTTTTATAAATGTATGTTCGTCCTTAAAGTTTATCCATGACTTGACCTAATCCATAAGAAAACTCATTAGCCAAATATATCTAATCTAATTAAATTTTTTGAAGATCTTAAAGTTTATTTAAAATTTGTTTTATTTGATTATGTATGGATTATCAACTAAAAAATTATGGATGATATTTGATTTGATTTGGTTATGTTTAAGTATTATATATTAAACCTTTATGATTTAAGTGAACTTAATATTTATTATTTATATATTTGAATTTATGTCATTTAAATTTTATTCTAATTGAACACTAATTATGACAGAAATATATAAACTTTTATGAGTTTACATCCCTTCTACAAGTTTATCTAAAATCTCGAGTTTGATAACCTTACTGGAGAGTATGGGAAAGCTGTTGACACAAACCAGTTATATAATTATATAAGCACATGCAGGTATCAATGAGCCATGGATCATTAAAGTTAGGAGTTATAACTTCAAAACTAAATTTAATATTTATCTTGATTAAAGAAGCAGCATCAATGCCACATGATATTTGTGGTTGAGTAGGACTGTATTGCACTGTTCAGGGACGTTTCCTCTTTTCATAGAAGCACTTGCTAATTTTACAAGACCAAGGTCCAAACACAGCTTTAAACAGCTATCAGGATAAACTAAGTATTCAGGTTAATCTAACAAGAAAATAGAACAGGCAATATCATCAGCATGATTTCTCACCCTGTTTTGCACATGATCAGAAAAAGATAAAATATCTAACCTTCAAAGATTCAATCTCTGCCAGTGCAAGCCCCTTTTGGTACAGTGCCTCTGTTAACTGGTCACGGGTTGACTCCATCTTTTTCTTGATTTTCTACAGTAAGACTAAATGATCATTGATTGCCAACTATTTGCCCTATAGAATGAACTTCCAGAGCACATTCAACTAAAAGCAATTATTTTAAGAAAATACAATTATCTGTTTTGGGGTTCAGAACATCAATCATTGTATACTTTTGACAGCGCCACTATCATGCAGTTTGGCTTCCAGCTTTTGATGAGATTAATTATTAGCATTATGCATAAGTTCGATTTTCTCCTACCTATTCCAGTTTGCCTGTTCTCCTCTATCCTTTATTATTCCTCTGTTTTTTATTTTCTTTGTTTTTTTTTTGTCTACATCATCACAAGTCACAACATGAAATGGTGGTGATAGTAACAGATATAATAAGGTGAAACAGTAATATAATACATCAAAACAGCATCAAGGAAGGTGACGGAGATCTAAGCTAGTGGGGAAAACCGAACAGCCAATGTCCTCGACAGCTTCACTTTACCAGTGATCAGCTGATGGCTATAATGGTGTATACACAGATGGAGTTTAGCTATTTTCAGGACAGTGGTATAAATTATAATTTTGTTAATCATTTTGCTCCATTAGGTGCATATATGGGAGTTATTTATTTTTCCAAAGTAGAAAATCTAACTCATTAATCATGTTTTATTGAACTCATTATGCAATTTTTTTAAAAGAAAATATACCCCAACCCTCCTACAGCTCCCTCATGTGTTCCGTAGAATTCTCCTTATATTTTTTAGCATAAAGAATTCTGTAAATATAGAATGCAGGAATATGCTTTTCCATAAAAAGGCAATCAAAATCTGGTTCTGCTATGTGGTGAAAATTTTAAAATAATGACAAAAATACTAATTTGAAAAAAAGAAAAACTTTGCAAACTACTTGAATTCCAAAATCCAAATTATGTTAAGTGTAAAATTTGGTATAATTATCACTCAGTCATTACGTTAGTGTTTTGCTTTTTGCATAAGTGAAATTTCAATGAATTCTAATTTAGAAGTGGATGAAGGGCATAACTAAATTACTAGAAGCATGGGGGACAAGAATACCTCTGCTTCGTCATCCTCCGTATCATTTTTCAGTGCAAAAAATTTTGCTAACTCCTCCCTGTCAATACTGTCAATCACCTCATTTGCTGCATCAATTATCTGCTTAGTATAGACGTTAGTAACACAGAATTAGCTTTTTTATACGATGGAGGTGCAATTTCACAAAATGCTTAAACTGCAGGTGTACATTTATCCACTTCAAAAGAAAGCAGAAGGCAGAAAATCAATTCATAGGACATCCCACCATGTGTTAAAGACTGTAAAAGGATGTGCTATCTCTGAGATTTTGCTCATGATTAAGACATGGACACTGATCATAGAAGCCATCATTTTGTCCATAGCAAGGACCGAAGGCACTTTTCAGTAAATCCAGATAACAAGTTTTATCCTTGGATAGTATATCAAAGGGATCCATGCAAATGAGTGCAGTTATAACAGCATCATTTTAACAGGACAAAGATTACTATGATGTGTCCAAATAAACAGGTCTCTTACTCTTTCTAATGGTATTGTCAGTCAATTTTTTTAGATAAAATGTCAGTCATCCATAAAGGCATGATAAAAAGGTCACTTAAATATTTGCAGTAAAGATAAAATAAATACTCAAGATACAGCTTACATTCATCATTTAGAAAGGAACAAGTACAAGAAAAAGACCAGCAACATCAATCATTGGTGACAACGCTTTTTAGTTAAGCATCTCAAAAACACTGCAATGAATATGGTTCCTAAAATTTCGAAAGCAAAAATGGATTATTTTCATTCCTTAGTAGCCAGTAATAGTCAACATGGACAAAATATTTACCCAAAGCGGTAAGTTACAGTTGTTTCTTTTCATCTTCCTTGCATGAATTCCAAGGGGCAGATTTTAAAAGCAGGTAACCAGAAAGAACAATCTTTTGGGTGCCCAACCTGATATAAAATTAGTTATGCATTTTTCCCCTTTATTCTTCTCTTTACTAGTGATATGGAGAATATAGAATTTTTAAGGCAGAGGCAAGGGATCATTTTCAATGGAAACAAAAAAGAAGAAACAAAAGAAAACAAAAAAAATTTCTAACTCAACAGAATCTCTTCATTTTAACCATTTGCTGTCAACAAAATTTACCTCTTCATCATGATTGATTTTGTCTTTGATATTACTCCTAGAAACCAAAACGTCCAAAATCTTTGCAAGTAATGGAGTGTACTTTGGATATTCAGACTGCAAGGAAACATAACAAAATTCTCTATTATATGACCATAATAGCCTTAAAAAATCATCTGAGCACAATTTTGACAACATTTTTCTGTTAAGAATATCAATAAATCTTGCAAGAAGATTATAATCTACTGACTTTAAGCGAGGTGGCTAAATTCTTCCATTCCAAGCACTCTTCATCACTTTCTTGTTTTAGGCCTCCAAGCACTTTTATTTTTGCATCCCTTACCTGACGGACAAGTGAAGGCCAAAGTTAAGCATCTTAAAAGAGAAGATTATAAGAAATCTCAAGAATTAACATTATCATAATTAAGAGTAGAGTAAATTAATGATTTATTCCTTGAAAGATGCATGTTCTCACAATTTAGTCCTTGAAAGATGAAATGTTTCAATTTGATCCTTAAAAGATTAATTCTCAATCAATTTGGTCATTCAGTTAATAAGATAGAAAAAAAGTTAATTGGCAGTGATATTAATAAATACTATCTTACTATTAAATGATGAATTGAATCCTATTCAATAAGAAAAAATAAAACACATTATATTTACAAATTAAACATTGCCAAAACATATAATTTTTGTATTTTTTTTTCATGTGTAATTTATAAATCTGATGTGTTTTATTTTACAAATTACACATCATTAAAATGCACTTTTTGTATTCTTTTGCTAAATAGGATTCAATTAATCATTTAATAATCAATTAGTGTCCATTAATATTACCGTCAGTTAACAATCTATCAATCATATTAATCAAAGGATCAAACTCATTGGGAATTGATCTTTCAAAGACCAAATTGAGATATTTCATCTTTCAAGGACTAAGTTGAGAAAACATACATCTGTCAAGGACTAAATCATTAATTTACTCTTAAGAATAATAGATTGTAGACACATTTACACATCATCCACTCATTACAACCAAGATTTGTCCTTCTTTGATCAAATTATTAATCAATTTGTTAATATATAATTAGTTAATTTGTAATTTTGTATTGAAGATTATGTGTAGAAGATTCTATAAATACAGGTTTCCAAAAGGTAAAAACACAATCACCATATACAAATGGACTACAATGTTATTGAGTTTAAACCAGAAAGTTAACCAACCTCACTGATAACTGATGCAGTTATAAATCAGAACAAGGTCTGTTAACAAATTTTCATCTTCAAAACATTAAATACTACTCTTTGTTGAAATTACTATTAGTAATAGCCATTTTAATAATATCATTTAAGTGTGTATAAATAACAATATGGCTTGGCTTTCAATACAAAGGACAAACACAGGCAACAAGACAATAATCAGCCATAAGTATAATAAAATAAGATAAGAAACAAAATAAAACAATAGAAATATCTTTGGCTAAACCGCTAAGTATGAGTCACATACCTCTTCTTCTAAACGCTCAGAAACGGTCTTCTTGCCAGACAAGGAAGAGCCTTTTCCCTTGTCTTCATCAACCTTTCAATAGAAACTAATGTATTTAGAAACTAATGAATTATATGATAGTTGATGCTTTGATAGAACTTCATTGAAGCTCAGTGCTTCACATTTGAACACGCATGTGCAACTATGAAGCATATAAAACCTTAAGTTAACTTTATAAGGGAGAATGGAACCTTGTTTGGGGGAACAATATAAGAAACTCGATATGATACAGGGTGCTTTTCTGGATTTTTACTGTCTCCAAGTGATAGTTTCCCATATGATATTGCTCCCACTAATACAGATCCTTGTGGAGAATTCTATTAAAAAAAATATAATATATGTTATTCCATACTATCAGTGGCAATATCTAAAAGGCAAAATAAGGAGAATATACCTTGGGAATCTTATCTTTAGGTGGTGTACCCAGATAAATTGCCTCTTTTATACTACCAGTAAACAAAAGTCAGTACCAGACACAAGATTACATGAAAACTTTAGGAACTAGTAACCAAGACACATACCCTGGAACTAATGTTGAGGATTTAAAGGTTCCATTTCCAATAAATGGACCATCTGGTTGAGAGAAAAAGCTTAAACGAATAGCATCCTGGAAAGAAATAGAATTATATATATAAAAAATAAATAAGGAGAAAAAGGTAAAAATGAAACATGTAACCGATCTTTGAGATTAAACAACAGTAGTTAATTTTTTTTTTTTTTGAATAAAACATAGTAGTTAATAAAAATTAATATTCAAGTTAGAGCTAAGGAATTCTAAAAGTGATTTCCATAATCCAATTGTACGGCAGTAATGTATGTAAGATTTACCCTCCATAAGTGCACTATTCAAGACAGCAGAAGCACAATACTGGATGAGGCCATGTGAAAATTTGAAAGTTACCAATAAATTTTTTTTTTTTTTCAAAATATTATAGCATAAAAAAACTCACAGAAACACTTTCTTTTTTAATGATTTTTACACGCCATGAAAATTAATGACTGCTTCAAATCTTATACATGTAAAGGTAAATAAACAACTAATTTGGAAGGAAATCTGATACACGTCCTGATACAAGGCCTGACCCTAGGCCCACAAAACCCTTGGCCCAGAAGAGGACCACTTAAAACCAAGACCCAGCCCAACACATGCAACTACTGGATCTGTCCACTCCCTATCTATTCTGAAACGTAGGAAAACAGAGCTGTCATGGCTGAAGCCACTTCCCATGCATCATTCCAGCACTTTCTGCATTATTTCCATTTGCTGTTTACTGCACCCATGTCTCTTGCATTTTCCATAATTCTAGTTCAGAATTGAGGAGGGTATGGCTCTATAAATACCCATAGGATTTGCATTTATATTCAAATCAGATTTATTTCATCTCTTGAATCGGGTTTGGTCCTACCTAGGGGCTAACTATAGGAGAATTATTGTGTTTAAGATCCTTGCACTTAGTTCTCCCAAGTTCTAACAAAATCTTAGCTAGACTAAGCAATAAGCATTCTAAATTTCAATGTGGAGGATGAAGAGGAGAGATTTTGAGTAGTAAACACAAATTGTGTAGGCATGTTTCTTTCTCTCTTTTTTTTTTCTTTATGATAGAATAAAAAAAATTAAAATGCAGATAGGTTGCTCTAGCTCCAAGTCAGGGGACACCACAATTGGCGGATGCCTCCCAACTCAATCCTGCCAACTGAGCTAACTGTTGTTGACAGGCATGCATTTATACACGTACACACAAGATTAACACTACATTTAAAGATAAAAATACCCTGATGTTGACTGGTCATCCTCCAGTTTTAGCATGACAGTAGTGACATATCCTTGCAGAATATTCTCAAGAACAATGAGACAGTGAGCTCCTATATTATTCATTCCCTTATAGTATACAATGTTGGAGGCAACATTTATAGCAGCCTGATTATCAAACCACAACTGCGTAGACAAGGAGCTTTTAAAACCAATCTTATCAAGGATATGATGCAATCAAAATAATTTCAATAGTAGCTTGAGCCATAGTTCAGTATTCTTATTCTGCAGTTGACCTTGCTACCATACTCGGTTTCTTACTTTCTGAGATATCCAAGTTACCTCCAACAGATACACAATATCCTGAAGTTGATCTCCTATCCACTAAAGATCCTCCCTAATCTGCACCATGAAACCCTTCTACTCACTAACAATCATGATCTACATATACCATGCCATGTCCAGAGCCTCCTTTAAGATACTTCACAATATGTGGAAATCCATATTGATACTAGTTCTAGGCGAGGACCCAAACTGTCTTACCACACTCATTGTGAAGATTACTTTACAATCATTCAACTTTCCAATCAACTCTCTATACTTACTCTGGGATATGTCCATCATCACCCATGAGTTTATATAAAGAACCCCCATAATGTCACAAGAATATATTTCCTTTTTGCTTGCTAGGAAGCTACATCAATCCCCAATATAATACAAGACTATTTTATGTTTAAATTTTAAAAAGTCGGTTATTCCTTTATTTTTTGAATAATGTGTTTGGTATTTTTTTTTACGCTATTGTAGAAGATAAAATCATATATAATAATACATATATTAGCCTTCTTATTAGATTTATACATATCATTTTACAAAACAAGCAATAAACAGGGTTCAATCAGCATAAAGGTTGGAATTTGCACTTTGCAAAGAAGCCACCAAAAGTTAGCAGGCCAAATATTTCTGACCGCACAACACAAAACCTATAAGCATCGAGGAGCTTACCAAATATAGAAAAAAGGATACAATTCATTGCCAACGAAAACAAATTATTACAATCAAGTAACAACAAATGAGCCTGTAGCTAAGGCAGTCGGAGTATAGAAGAAAGGGATATGTATATAGAATACTTGTACAGTAAAATTATGACTATAGAAGCAGTTTATAGAATACATCCTTGTAAATTAAGGTAATAATCCACCATATGTAACATTATAACTTAGGCAGTAAGAAAAACCAAGGGGGTGTCAAAAAAATAGAGGAGATGAAGAATTATTGACTGACAACTGAGTTCATTTTTCAAATCGAATTTTGATTAATGGATAGTCATTCCTTAACTAAGCATCCGTAGGTGATTCTTAGTTCCTTTTCATTGTTTACTTTTCTCCTTTTTGCATTCATTTACTTTTCAGAGAAACAAACCTGAGTCACATAACTCAGTTACAAATCAAGGTGGCCAAGATCTCAATCTAAATCCTAAGATCCTATGATCTTAGGTTCCCAAGTAACCATAGCAATCTCGATCCTAGATTTAAATCTTCTAAGATCTCAATTTAAATCTAATTTTACTGATTTTGCGACATTTTGGATTTGCAACAGTTTTTTCCTTGTTCTAGGCTTCCCACCTCCCAGGTTAAGTGCAATTAAAAAAAAAAACCCACTAGACGAGCCTAAACCTTAGTGATACTCCACATTTACAGCCTTCCCCAAGTCTAATTCATCCAATCCTCAACTTAGTGTAGCTCCAATGGTCTTGAATAAGGAAGTGGTAATTAAGTGAGAAAGCACAGGCTTTTCAAGCTAACTGGAAGTTTGGTTTGGCTCTATTTTTCCTCCACTACTACTTACATATTTTCAAATCTTGTATAGTAATTCTTCTTGCTCTTGTTGCAAAGTGCCTTCTCTACTATAATGATTTAGGTCTTATTTATTAAAATTGGGCATTGTTTGAGTATTTTTGTTTGTTTGTTTTATCTTTTTTTCTTTTGTTAGAGGACCTCTTGTCCCCTTCCCATGTACTCTCCCTCTTCAATAAAATTCTTTCTTTATCTATATAAAAAAATTATACATACTTATTAACATTTTTCGTATTTGTGATTGTTATAAACATATGTATATTTTTAATTATTAAATTTCTTTAGAGGTAGGATCTTCTGAACCTACACGCCAATCTTTTTAGCCCCCTTGATCAATCAGAAGTAAGATCTCAATCTTAACAACCTTGTTATAAATAATATCCAATGTCTCTTCTGTGTCAAATTCCAATGAAGGTCAATTACAAAACTACAAAGACTTCCAGTAAGGATTTATAAAGAGGGAAAAGAAAAACATATAGCTTACTAGATGTAAAATATCGTTGTATTAATACTATCAATTCTTTTCTTTTCTTTTCTTTTCAATTAAGGTTTGTCCCATGGAGACCCAAACTTATCTACAATCAAATATATTGCCAATTGAGAATCCTTGAATGGTAGTTGAAAATCCCTTAAAACAGTAAGCTACCTTGTCTTCCAAATTTCTCTCGACGAATAACACCAACTGCTTCATCTTTTCCAAAATCTGGACATTGTCATGCCTGAAACAATAAAGTATATGAGTAGAGGGCCACATTGAATCAAGTCTAAAACTTATAAGAGTCTCAAAATATTCCTCTGGTAATCCAAACTCAGTCTCTCTTGTAGCAGGCTTCAATAGCTAAAACAAGCTTTATTGTCCCCAAAACAATGCTATGTCAACAAACTCAATACTAGTTTACAATCACTACTGATGAATTTATAATTTGCTTTAAAGGATTCAATGACAGAATATCAACCACCAAATAAGCAGAAAGCTCCACAAGAAACTAAGTTATGTGCATCCATTTAGGATATATACTCAGAAAGAGTACCTCAAGTATAACTGTAACTTGTATTCTCCCTTGGGAAGTTTTGTAGAATTTGGGTAGGCATCTCCACTTGAATATACACGCTATAAAAAGCAAAATGAGTACATAAAAATATGCGAAGCATTAATGAATTGCTGTCAAAATCCACAGAATAAACAGTTGCAACATATAGGGGGGAAAACTGGAACTGTATCTTTTCTATTAATAATTAAAGGAGACAATAATCAAGTACATTATATATATATATATCAATTGACACCAGTGCCAATTAAAGGCATTTTTACACTCAATATTTTATTATAGGAATTTATTTAAGTATGTAATTAACTCTAACTTTCAACTAACGTCAAATTTTGTTAGGATGATATACATGATAAGAACTTTTACTCCAATGGTGGACTTTGTAACAAATTAATGCCTATAAAAAGTTATTCAATGGTATAAGAATATGATGAAACCCAACTGATTTGGAGAACCCTCTCTCTCAAAAGCTAGCCGTTGAGTGGGAAAGAAGAATCAAGCCAACTTAAGTGTCCTGTCGAGCATCCCATACCGGGAAACCCATACTACCCTAGGGACATCTCATACTATCCCCATCCCCATCCCCATCATAGCACCGCAGTTGAAGAGTCAACGTCTCGGTGACTGTACTCTACGACACTTCACTCAACGTTGCTTCACTCTATTGCAGTAAGCCTCTCCGCTGATCAGAACCCTCCGTAGGTACGCCTCTCCATGTCGTCGGCAAATCAATTGTGATACCAAATAATAGAACTCAAGTGAATTGGGGAACCATCCCTCAAAAGCTAACCGTTGAGGGGGAAGAATCAAGCCACTTAAGTACCCTATCAAGCATACCATTCTTTTCAATGTGAGAATTGGGTAGCCCATACTACCCTTGAAATATTCCATACTATACCCATCCTTATAAGAATAACTTTAATTGACACCGGTGTCAATTAATACCTCTTCATATATATATATATGTACACACATAACATAACCACCAGGTTCCCACAACGAAGGCATTTGATACATGAGAATCCTAACCTAGGTATCTTGGAAACCTTATAATAAAATATTTAGTATATTATATATTGATATTTTTGCTATGACAATCGAAACATAGGGTTTTTAAAATTTTCATACATTTTATACCCAAATGTCACATAGATAGGTTCTATAACACTTCAAATTTAGAATTTTGGCATACAAAAGCAAGTCTGAGTCGAAAGGTAATTGGTAAAGTATAACTTGCAAAGTAGGTCTCGGGTTCAAGTACTCTGTATTTCACAAAAGAAAGAAAAAAAAAATTAATTGCAGAGTAAAAGCAGACTTTGTAAATATAAGCATCAATTCCCAGAAGTTTAAACAATTGAGAAATAGAAATCCCCAAATCTTTTAAAAAGCAAAAAAGAAATTTAAATATTAAAGTACCTTGTTTGAGTCAGAAATCATGTAAAATTGAGACTCAAATTTAGTGTCATATATGCGATCATTTAGCAAGGTTATATGAGGTTTAACTTCAGCTCCATCTTCCAATTTGACCTTGTAGCTACAAAATTAGAGTACTGAGAATAGGCCATCTAAAAGAGCACAAACAAATTAAGCAGATAATGGAATTTATAATGACTTACGTTAACATCAGTGCCAGTATCTGCTTTCCAGAGGGAAGTTTGTCACGATCTGTTGAAAGTGCACTAATTTTTGCATCTATCGGTCGATATGGTACTCTTATCTGCACATTTAAAATTATATAAGGTTAGGCATTGTACTAAGCATAATGGAAAAGCACAAGAAGGTGAAAGAAACATCTTGACAATAGAATATATATGAAACACATAATTAGAAAATAAGCTTCACCTTGTTTAGAATTGCCACAGGTGCAAGTTTCTCAGAAGCTAATAGCGTTTCAGCTTCAATTCTGACTGGTGCTTCACTCCCATCAAGCAATATTTCCTCTTGATTGACTTTTATACCATGAAACACAACCTAAATTTCATATAATTCAATAAGTTGTATCTTTAACAAAGAAAGATAAAACACATAATATTCCTGTTTTAAATTTTTATCTATCATAAGGGCATGTTTAAGTAAGTTAGATACATACAAGTTACGAAGACAGGATCTTAGGCCATGAAAGACAAAATATAAGGTGTTTTTTCCTATCATAAAGTGTGGCTAAAATTGCAAATAAAATCCTTGTCCATAGGTCATCTGGAGACAATGAGATGCCCTTAAAAATACAAGCATTCCACTTTAGCCATATAAATTCCAAAATTTGGACCAAATTGTGGCTAAAGTTACAAATAAAATCCTTGTCTGTATGTCATCTCATCTGGAGACAATGAGATGCCTTTAAAATTACAGGCATTCCACTTTAGTCATACAAATTTCAAAATCTGGACCAAATTACTGCATAAACTGCACATGGCGACAACATTCTTCCATCCTTTGTACAGTTTTTTACATCATTTGGTTAGTAGGATATAAAAATTTTTCCAAGTTGTTTATTGAAAAGCTCAAAAATCCTCTCCACAGTCATTGTGAAACACATGCAACAAATTCATAGAGACTATCAAACAAGAAAGTTATAGTAATAAAGGAACTGACATCCAACTAAATACCACCCATTAGACAGAGGAACAATGATTACTTGCCTTCATCAATTGAAAAACTAGTAGATTCAGTATTTTTCATAAACAAAAATTATCAAAAAATTTGGGAGGGGGAACAAATCTGTCATAGAAATATAAATTCTATTACCTCAAAATCCACACTGGTGGTCTCATGGCTTCCTATGCCACTTGACCAAAACTGAGCTATGACTAGTTCCAATGTCTGACCACCTACTACCTTAAAGGCAAAGCTTTTGGCAGCAGGAGAAGAAAATGTTACCACATTCTCCCATTTCAGAGGTCTTTGCAATGGGCATATCTGGACACAGCAAGCATGTTAATAAGTAACAACTGTCCACATAATCTGACATAATTTTAAGTTGCATGTTATACCTGAACAGTGTCCACAAAAAATCTTCGAGCTGTATCAAAACCTGATGTTTTCATGGTTGCTTCAACCCAAGATGCACCATATGGGACTTCTATATATCTTCTTTCAATGTGGCCTAATAAGGCAATAATTTATGAAAAAATAATTTTAAGCCTTAATCAATACCAGTAACTAGAACCATGAAAGTAAATGTAATGTGACAAATAATTTAAGAGTAAAACTTTCAAGAAAGGAATCTGCATTTGAGAAAAGAAAGGCCTGGTGGGCAACAGCTCAAATGGTATGCACAGGATATATTCAGTGCAGATATCAAATCCAATCCTTACTAGGCCACCGGCAGAAAGAAACATAAGAGATTATTTTAACACATGCACACCTGGCTGGAATAACATTTTTGAAAATAAAACTTGTGGAGGCCGGTTTGTTACAGCCTTGGGCTTGGTTATTGTAACTGGAATTCTGAAAAGAGGGCCACGCCATGGTGCTTTGCAGTCAATACCATAGACCTCATAATAGTGCAGACCATCACTCAGATTGGTAGGATCGACAACTATGCTGAAAGCAAGAATAAAGCAACTTGTAAATCACCCATAAAACAAAAATTATCAACTAAAATCATTGAACAGAAACTCATTTTAACAAATAAAAGAGAGAGAGAGAGAGAGAGAGAGATTTAATGGAAAAAGTACATTTCAGCTTGACAGTTTGAGGAAGATGGACACAGTGCTATGGCAATTATAGGAAGAATGTTCAATGAAGATAAGAAGATGAACAGTTGCACTTACTCACAAGTGCATAGGCAAGCATCAGCATCTCTGAAAGTTCATACTTTGTAATAAAGTTACTAGTGCACTAGGTGCTAGAATTCAGTAAATGCATTATGAGAATGAAGAAACATATGCTGAACATATTAATGACATGTTAGGTGATTTGTTCAGATAACCCAACAGGTACTAGATTTTATTTTAGGGCAGAGACAGGTCAAAGAATATTCAATATAGAGTAAATTACACTAATCTTCTTTCAACAAAGTTCATACTTTGTAATAAAGTTGCTAGTTCACTAGGTGCTAGAATTCAGTAAATGCATTATGAGGATGAAGAAACATATGCTGAACATATTATTGACATGTTTGTTGATTTGTTCAGATAACCCAACAGGTACCAGATTTTATTTTTCAGCAGAGACAGGTCAAATAATATTCAATAAAGAGTAAATTACACTAATCTTCATTGAAATTTGGCTAAATTACATCAATACCTCTCTTGTTTCAAAAATTAAACTCGGCTCCACCAATTTTTGATATATATAGAAAAAACCTCACATCCAATTTATTTATTTAGATGAAAAAAGAATTCCATTGAAGGAAGAGAGTGAGTACAAGACAATACATGGAAAGAGTACAAGAAGTCCTCTACAAATAAAACTAACAAACAAAAGAAAACAGATATCAAGTCTATATAAACTCAACAAAGTTTTCCAATCCCTTTGGAAATCCATAAGGATACTCCTCTAAACAAACCATTTGATAAAACCCAGAAGGAAGATTAAAAGGTGATTCTTTCCCAAAGAAGATGAGGTGGGAGGAATTTATTGTTGCAGTCTCTAACATTCCGCTCTAGCCCTTACCCATAAAGTAGGAAGTACTGCCCTATTGCCAAAGCGCTTTATGCTCCTTATCCCTCCCAAAGCCCTCAAACTTCATAGCTAGAAATGTACCAAGGTTAGCTGGGCAGACCTAATTCTCTTCAAAGTAGCCAAACAGTCAATTCCAAATACACCTAGACACTTCATATTTTTAGTCAATGAAGTTAACTTTCTACACAAAATATGTTCCTTCCAAAAAGGCCTAAGGTAAAAATGTTTATGGGACAGGTCATGACTACAGCAATCATCTATAAGAGATTTCCCATCTCGTCAATGTGGAATTTACAGCAAACTTCTAAACCATTCAGTCGCTATAATGTATTTATGCAAAAAAATTATGCCTAGTTTCAGCCACAGGAAACTAAAAGTTCATATCCTTAGCCTTAGGACAAAACCCATGGAACTAATAATAATTCATGACCAAAATTTTGATAACATAAAACAAAAGATTGCTTCAGAAAATATCCCCACAAAGGAATGAACGATGTAACTATTTAACACAAGCAGGATTGGCATAACACCAGGCAGGCACAACCACTTCAGCATCACATCAAAATAGGTTTTTGCAAATAAATAACAAAGCTACTACATGATAATCAATAATGTAGCTTTTTCAGTTTGGCTTTGTATATAAAAAGGGGGAAAATAAATAAGTAAATCCAAAAGAGGGTAAATACAATATCATCAATATGAAAAAAGAAAATATGGCTCGTATAGGCTGATGATAAAAAATAAACATGGAGAAAGAAAGCTGACTAACTTGAAGGTGCGTCCATTATGAGTGAGCAATAGATATTCAGGAACTTTCACAACTGTACTCTCAGTAGAATGTAATTCAATGCACTCCTCAAATGGAACCAATTCCTCAAAATTGTTGGCATCTTCATGAAATTTTGGACCAACTTGCACTGTCCACTATCAATAGAGTACAACCGCAAGTTATAAAGAATACTACCAATAGAGAGCACAAAAATGTCATCAAATTTAAGTTTTACACGAGAATATTACAATATGCATAATTTTTTTAAAGTAGAAACAATCAGAGAACAAGGCAACGAAAAAAACAAAATGAGAATCAAATTCAAGGGTCATAGCAGATGCCAACATGACTCTAATAAATTTGTTGTATGATTTTTGCATGCTAAACTCACAAAAGGATAAAGACAGCAATCAGTGGCTAACTAGTTAAGATCATGATAAGAAAACCAACAGAACATTTGACTAAAGCATATCAAGAAATAAAAAACATGAGAAGATTCCCTGGTAGAAGCTAATGGGAAGGAAAGGTATATACTTGTTACCATAGTAAGCAGAATGAATGCAAAAAGGAACAATCAAGATTCATTTTATACATTCTCATCAAGTTCTTTACCAAACAAAATTGTCATATAATAACTTAAGCCACTTTTACTTGCCTTATTATGAAAAGACCTATGGATAAATATTGTCATTCTAGCAGGCAAGGTTATCTAGCACTATTTGTCAATACGTCAACTTCTCATCACTATAACCAAGTATGACCTAACAAAAGTTAGATCCTATCATCTATTTTTATCTTTTCCCTTTTCTTTTGGGATAAAAATCTTTTACCAGTTTTTGAATTTGACCTATTTTACAAATCACACTCATCAAAGCCAAGACATCATTCAAAAGTATACTGTTATCATCAAAGCACACCAAATTTATGAATGACCTCACCTCGGTAGGTTGTTGGCATGCACTAGCCTCCCTCAAGTAGATGCCCCGTGATGAAGGTCCTGCCATCGGCAATCAACAAAAGGATATAATTTTGCCAGTTTTATATAAATGCTCTTCGCTTGAAGTAAATGCTTAAGAAAAAGGGGTTACGAGCACACGTGAACTATATCTTCATTTCAATTTCATTGTTTTTCTATCCTTAATTATGCACCAAGTCAGCAGGAGCATCATATTAGCATCAAAATAGGTAATGCAGTGCATATGCATATGTTGGAGGAACTATATCCTGTCCAGAAGTCAACACTATGCAAGAAGAAACATTTATAAACATGTTTGAAGGGGCATAGGTATAAGTTGTTAAACCATCAGTATTCTAAAAATTCGAATATTCTTTCTTAATCCTACAAGTTGTCATGTGTTTTGCATTCAAATTGCAATACTAACTCAACTTTATTATCAACGTTGAAGTAAATCAGAACCTAATTTTTCAAGTAAAGAAAAGAACTTAGAATAAGTAAATTATTTGTTCAAGAGAAATATCTGGTTGCATATACATAAAATTAGACCTTGAAGCTGATTCAAATTTGAGCTGATTTGTGAAATAGCGATCAAAGGTTTCATGCCCTACCTTGAAGGTAGACAATGACCATCCCATTGCAAAAGATCTTTAGCAGACACTAGATGGCTCTATAAATTATTTTAGGTCTGCCTTTGATCCTACAGAAAATCAGTTGTGTCCTGACAAACTGACAAGAAACCCCATGGAAAAACATACATTTAATGCGCTGCATATTAAAAAGAGCTCCTGTTAAGAGGGTGTGTGGACTCACTTTAAGGCAAGATCACCTCATACTAGCTACATACAATTACACATACTTATTATCATAATATTTAACAGAATTCCCAAAAACTTTTTCCCCCCCTCATGGTAGAAATTGGGGAGTGGCAATCCTAATTTCTCAAGTACTTGAAAACCTATTAAAAGCTATGAAACATGGATACTTCAAAAAAGGTGTGGTATCAGTGGGGACCATGTCCAGCACATGTTATGCACAAACTTCACAAAATCCAGGAATATTTAGATTTTGCTATGTTGCATTGACCAAGTCCACATCAAAGTTCCTACTTCTTAGTTTATAAGATTTTAGGGTATGTAATAGGAAAAATTTTAAGATTTTTATGTTTAATATACCAAAAACAACATAAATTTTTAAAAATTTTCATATAAATCATATTCAAATATCTTAAGTCATTAAGAATTAGGAAACCAGAATATATATCTATCAATTACCACCTAAGTAGGTAACTTCCTACAGTCCAAAACATGCTACTCCAACTGTAGAAGCAACGATAGATGCACTAGGGATAGGTCACAAGATTAAGTCTTCCCTTCTTTATATTTTGCATAGGGTGGAATGATAAGGAGAGAATGTAAACTCACTTTTTTTTCCACATTGCTTGATGTTTAATTGATACCAAACATGCGGAATATCTTGAGACTTCTGAATATAGTCATAAGCCCTGTCATTTAGGAATTGATTTAATACCAAAATCTTATGACATTTTACAACAATTTCCACGTCAGTAAAGACTGGGGAAAATATCTAACTTGTCAACTCGCATAAGCCCTTGTCCAGTGGTTAATTTTTCCTCAGCTGAGTCACCTATGGGAACAGATGTATTCTCTAGGGCCTTCCTCACAGTATATGGACTTACAGGAATTCCCTCGGCCTGCACATAGTATAGATATTGGAAGATTAAATATATGTAAGCAAAGTAGCACCAACCAAATCAGACAAGCTGCAACAGAACCACATCCTAGAACCTTCATTGCACTTATAAGCAAAGCAATTCCACCACATGCTGATGGTGATGCCATTGATGTCCCATTCATGAGCATTCGGCGTTGAAGAGTCCAAGTAGGAACTGGGGCAACAGCGCCACCAGGAGCGCTTATGCAGACACCAAGATCTCCATCAGCCGTTGGTCCTCGGCTAGACCTGCCAATTGCTTCCATCAATTCTTTGTGATAATGAGGCAAATCCAAAAGGAAAAAAAATCAAATATAATAGGGTATAGGAAGAAAGTCATCCAATGAGAAAGCTATCAAAGAAAAGCAAGTATACCAAGTGTATTCAAGACCATCAGATGGAGGTTCAACGACACAATGAGCACCAGCTGCCATAGCAGGAGAGACATATGCACCAACACCAATGATGCTTGAAGATGTACCACCAGGTGCACCAACAGTGTTTAAAGCTGGCCCACTATTACCAGCACTGCTCACAAATATTAGACGATGCTTGTTTACCGCCTGAATAAATCATTAAAACATCCATAGCATTTTTAGAACAGGGAAATTAGCAAAGAAAATATATGAATAGCCCTATGGTAAAGCAAGGTCTAGAACATACTTCATTTACAAGGTCAACAAAGCGTCCATAGTCAGGCAGTAATGTTGGTTCACCATAACTCATGTTGATAAGATCGCATCTATGCTGCAACAGTAATATTAGAAAGTGCTAAGCTTCCAAGACAAAACTGTTGGAATATCCACAACAATCATGCATTCATGTAAAGAGTTAAACATATTTGAAGCACCTCTACAGCAGCTATTATTGCCCGAGTCAAACCAGTTCCTGTTTCCATGGAACCTAAGCGAGAGTCCCCAATTTTACAAGATATTAATTGTGCTCCAGGTGCAACTCCATTCAACAAAGGCTCCTAACAACAATATCTTATATCAAAAGGTACACTGTTCAATGAATATTCACACTATATAAATAAAATTATACTTCCGTACCTGAGGGTGGAATGCAGAAGTTATACCGGCAACATGAGTTCCATGAGGGGAACTGTCTGTTACAATACTTAAGACGTTCCCATCATTATAGACATTAACAACAAATGAACAAGCATCTAATTTGCTGAAGACACCATACTTCCTCTCTGTCCTGAAAGAATAAGATGATATTCAAACCATTTGAGATTTTTTTTCATAAAAAAAAAAAAAGAATTTAGTGAAGAGTAGCGGAAGACATCAAGAAGAACAAGTACTCGAAATCATTTAATTGCTTAAATAGCTTATCCACATAAATTGTACATTGGGAATTGACTATTCAATTCAGAACTAACTCAAGCTCAATAAAGATGGAGTACCATTGAGCTCTTCCAGCTTAATTGTCAGGGTACTCATTGTCCTCTAGATTGTAATCATTTTTACTATTTGCTTTTTATTTGGTTGCAAAAATGAGACTACATTGATCAGATAAAAGATAGCCCAATAACTAGAGGCAGGGAGAGACTAAAGAAAATAATAGGAGAAACTATTAAGATGGATTTAACTATAAATAATTTAACCATAGAAATGAGTCAAGATAGAACATATAGGCGTTCCTTGATCCATGTAGCCAATCTCAACCAATGGAAAAAGGCTTTGTTTGTTATTGTCGCAAAAAATGAGAATATTACGTTGGATGAGTGAATTCACTAATAGGATTAGAAATGATTGCATTAGAAAGAAAGTTGGGGTAACACATATTGTAGAAAAGTTGGTTGAAATGCGTCTTAGATGGTTTGGTCATATATAGAGGAAGCCATTAGAGGCTTCTGTACAAAGCATAGATCAAATGGAAGATAATCCAATAACTAAAAGTACAGGAAGAACAAGAAAATTAATAGGAGAAATTATTAAGATGAATTTAATTATCAAAAATCTAACTATAGAAACGAGCCAAGATAGAACTATTATAGTTATACTCTTTTCTTTCCCTTTTCAATATCATTTACATGTTTATGTGTACACTCTGTACAACCCCACTTGATGATTTCACAAAGTATGAGTTGTAAGAGAAACCAAGAATCCTAATATAATATCAAATCCTTTTGCATCTTGGTGCAAAGAAGTAGGTCAAAAACAAGGGGTTTTATGCAATGAAAAATAGAATCAAGGTTGACATGTCTAATATGTATAGCCCATAGAAACTTGAAAGTACAAAAATCATTTTAAAAATCAAGAATATCTGTCAATTTCATGAGAGATTGTACAAAAGATATCAACTGCGATAAGCATTTATGACAGGCCTCCCATGATTAACCCCAGCTACAAATTAACCCCAGCAATAATATTTACCTATAATTAGTTAACGGAACGAAGTTAGCAAGTTTCCCAGAATCTGGATCATCCTCAAGACTCTGAGTGTCAAGGGCCACCCTCCAGACCTCTCCATCATGCCAAACAACAGCATCTATGACAGGCCCTTTGTCATCATAGCTCTAAAACATAGAACAGCATTACCTTTTAGAGTAATGAAAGAAGAAATTTTACTAAGAGAACATACAAAGTTGGACGATAAGAAATCCTCAAACAAAAAACCAGAAAAACCTAGAACATACTCAAAACAGATTAGCATATGAAAATTCCTAAATAAGGAACTAATCGGTTCAGTAGAGTTGTCCAATCTCTGTGCATGTTTAAATGGTGAACCCTTAAAAAGACCATGTGTGAAGCACCAAAGAGAAGCCAAGAAAACAATTATTTCCCATAAGAGATTTAATGGCAAAGAAATACCATTGAAGATGCTGGCATTCCTAAACATAATTTTTGTTATTCAATAAAATAATAATAACAATGAAGTGATTTTTGGTTATAATAATAAAAACAATAAAGTGTTTTTTGGTTATATTTTTTACCAAGATACTGAAACTTTAATTTTTGAGTTAAAAACAATAATATTTCGATTTTTTCAATATCATTTAATATTATATAGTATTTCATTTTATTTTATTTAAGTTTTTCATGATTGAATATGTTATTGCACTGACTATTGTTGACTATTGAATATTGTAGCATGTAAAATTGAGACTTGCTTTATGTACAATGGAGTTATTCAGTTATGTTTCAAATACATTAGTTGATACTAGTTTATTATTTTGATCTTAAATTACTTATATATCTAATTTTGACATATCATAAGTATGATATATTATGTCATTTACATAAGGAGCATGAGAGAAGCGATCTTATATGAAATGAGAAGAAGAAATAATCACCCTTAGGCCACAAATCAATGGTTGAAATTAACTGTTCTGGTTTTCAAAACATTGCCTAGAACAATTTTGATCAGTTATGGTTTTAGGATTTAGGTATCCAACATCTAAATTTCTAGTTTATTTTGAAAATAGGTACCCAATATCAATTATCCCAAAACCATAGGGTATCTAATATCCAAGAATTATATGTTACATATATAATTCATAAATTTTGTGAATAATTTTCAGGTATTTTCTGGGAAGTGAGAACCCATATCCAGTATCCCATACTGATCCTTAATATCCATATAGGTTACTTGGTTTTCAGTTGATGTAGTCTGTCTCAATATCAGGTATTGTGTTTCGGTTTTATGAAATGAACTATTTATTCAACAAGGGTTGGCTTAATTGGTAAACCATGGTCCTCAACCAAAGGATCTTCAATTCAATTCTTGACGTTGATCCTTTTTAGAGGTGAAACAACCTATCTAACTCCTAAATCTATGTCTCACCAAAAAATAAATAAGCAAATAGATAAATTATTCAATTTCAGTTTTGGATAGTATACCCAAAATATATTTCAAATTCAGATACCTGACCATTAGCCATTTCTAATTAGTCATGCTTTGAACAGGATTGTTTCTTCGTCTGTGTTGTTCAACAAATGGTCTCTTCTGGGAGTGTCCTTAGTAGATTTAGATAGGGTGGAGAGCTATTCTGTATTAATGTTTAATGGTCTTGTTAGTTGTTTCTAACAAGTTTCTATCAAAAGCCGCCTTGCTGGTTTTCTTAGTAACTTTGTCTAGGGAAGATTTTATCCCCCTCCCATATATTTCTACGTTTCTTTTAATAAAAATATTTTCTTACCGGAAAGAGAAAAAAAAAAACTATTAACTGATCATGTGTGATTCCCATGGTGAAGCCTATAAAACAACAATAACCATTATACATCATTCACCACCATAATTCTACCATTCTAACCCATTGCCACATTTCAAACATCAAAAGCATGCAGAATATGTTTGGGCACGAACATATCTGAATATCACATAACCAAATAAAACAACAAATAAATGAATCATTTCCTGTTTCAGAGAGTGGAAAAGACCGCAAAACTCAAAGAACAACATAAGTGATGTTGCATATTTAGCACCCACCTCAGACTGCCTTCTCAAAATATCAAGTCTATTCTGGATATCTTCACGAGCCTTTTTGAGTTTTGCACCCTCCACCTTGACGTGTTGCTAACAAATGCATCATAATTCGTCATTGCAGGGTTAAATGGTATAGCAGATAAAAATCCAATGCAAGAAAGCACATTAAATCACAAAGTTAAAAGGAGCATAATAGACAATGGCCCAGTTTGTCTGTTAAAAAACAAAAATAATAACAAGCACTAAAATACATGATTTCATCTTTATGCAAGAGCAGCCAAAAGGAAATAACTGTGAATCTCATACTGCTAATTTATTTTCAAAGGCTCTGTTTTCCATTTCCTTTCTCGTTTTTCTTACCTTGTGTTTTTAAAGAGGAACAAGGAGCAGTCTTTATGAGTATTTCCGAAAAGAAAATATTACAAATATAGCATGCCCAAATATAAAAAGAGGAAATAATTTTTTCATCAAAGAAGGGGAGAATTTTCCCTTTCCAATTTTGTCATGTAAGCAAATAGAAAGAAAAATGCAAGGAAGAAATAATTATTAAAAAAAAAAATCATGCCTTAATAAAAAATTGACACAAATGAATATATAATAACTTGCCTCCGTTTTAATTTATCTCTACTACACAAATTGTTAAGAGTTGTGAGTATATCATATGCAATATGAAGCACCAGCAAATGTAAGAGCAGATCAAGCAAATTTTCCAAGAACCTTATCAAAATCATCAAGTTCTTTCACTGCCTTAGCAATTTCCTCCTGATTTTTCTCATCCCACTTTTTCTTTCTTTCTTTCTGCAAATGAAAAATTTAAAGAAAAATAAGGGAAATTGCATCATTAGCCATAAATACGAGGTCCAAAGAATAACTAAAATATTACCTTCAACCGAGAGGTCAGTGTTTCTGTAAAAAGCTCATAAACCATTTTGTAACCCACATGCCATTCACCAGAAGGATTTTTCCATGAAGTATTGATAACCAAAGATAAACCTGTACATTATTTTTATGTACATTTAAGCACAGGCAAGGGATCAATACTTCAATTATATGCATGCATGCGAGTTTGTGTGCGTGTCTTAGTCAAGGTAAGAGGAACAAATAGGAAAGAAAAATAACAGGAACCAACAATCACAAGTTAGAGATATTAGCATACTTAGGGAGCAAGCACACACAAAAATACACGATAGATGGGGGCCCATAAGGAAAAGAGAAAGAAATGCATGATTTCATAATAATATCATGAATCTAAATGAAGAAACAAATTAGGCTTGCAGGACAGGATATACATAATAAATCAGTCTGTCATAGTAGTAGTACGAAAAGTTAAAAATACATATTGGTCACTTGATTTAAGTACTTCAAAAGTTCAAATTGAGATTGTCCTATTCAATCTCAGTGTAACTGCTCCATGCTTATCTTCAAGCATCCTTTATCCTACTATAGTGAGATGTAAGAAAACCTAAAAATAGTCACTTCACTAATCCATTCAAGTAGGGGTTCGAGAATAAGCAGCTAGCAGTCACCACAAAATGAGCATGAGGATGAGGACATTTCTTAAGTTCTCTTGTACAAATACTTCTTGGGTTTCACTTGCAATAACTGCAATCTATTGAGAAAGCCTGAACCACAAATATCTAAAACATCCTTATGCTTGCAGTTAGTCACAGACTAATTAATATTCTCTAGCACTATACAACTTCTAAGTTGCCTACAATTGCTACTATCTAAAGAAGAAAGTCTGCAAATTCAAAATATCTTCCTACCATATTAACATGCTTTAAGTTACAGCTGAACATTCCCAAGCACTAACCTGATGCCCCGCAAATACAACCATCAGCATCAGCCTTCACGACCTTTGATGTATCAATATCTCCACTCCCAGTGCTGAAAGGAAAGGCATCACATATTTATTGGTAAACCATAAAACATTCTAAAGATCAATCGGAGAAAAATCCAACATCAAGTATTCTTCGACTTACCAATCAAGGATATCAAGAAATTTTGGTTTCCCCTCTGAGGTAACCTGTAATCCAGCAGCAGCTGGGTCTACACCAGAATCTAAAAGCATGAAAATATTATGCATGAACAAATTTGTCATATGAACCAGTACCAATTATAGCATAGTACTAAGACATCAGAATACAAGCAGTTATGATATAAATCTACAAAACTTCTCAGTAGCAGCAGATCACATGAGCACCGCGCCAACAGAATTAAGCATTGCACCAGAATCTACTCATATGCAAATGATGAATAAGAAGCAAGGCTACCTTCGATGGAAGGACTATGACAGAACAATAAACAGGACATAATGCAAGCTACGAACACAGGCTTACACATCTCATGATGTATATGCGGATGTTAAATTAGCGGCATGGAAAGTGTTAGACCAAATGAAGACTATAGTAGTGGTGATATTGACATGAGACAAAAAGTTAATCACTAATATTCTTCGGAAATGATCGTTCTGAAGCACCAATAATCATTAGCACAACGGCCCTTTTTCAACCAATTTTTTGTCAAACAAGTTCTTAGTTTTCAAGTCTATTGTTAATCCATGTTCTCATCTTATCAGTTTGCACTCTGCATCAATAGCCAATCATGTGCTAGAATTGAACTAACTGTATGCATCCATCTTTCAACTACAATCATCCATTCCAACAAGTATTTTTCTAATAAGAGTTAGAGAAACTTCCAAACACTCCTTACATTCCTTATTAAATTTTGGAACATAGAAGTCTCATCATTGGAAACTCATTTTTAAGAGGTTTATGAACCAAATAATTTTATCCCCACAGCCAGATATCTTGAAGGCACTAACTTTCAAGTCCTCGTTAACCTCAAAATACTGGTTCATTTTTTATCTTCCCTATTGAATCCACAAAGCCACCCTGACTCATCTAACACAAAAACAAGTCAACTACGAATCCCGCTTCACCATTTTCTCCTCCTTAAATTGCCCTGCCCAAAGATGACAGAGAGAAACAGGAAATCAACAAAATCACGACTCAGAGTCAACGCAGTGACAGCGAGCGAGTGATGATCGGAACGGAACAGATACCGAAGATAGCGATGACTACACCACGGCCATCGTACTCCGGGTGAGCCTCGAGGAATCGATCAGCCCCAATCTCTTTCTTGGGCATGAGTGAAGCCAAGAAGGTGGACTCGTTCAGCTTGAAAGTGCGAAGAGCGCCATTATTATTGTTATTATCACTATCCCCACAGCTAGATTTGAAAGAAGAAGAGGCAGGCATTGCCTTGAGAACAACCCAATTGCACCTACTCCACCACGAAGCTCGTAGAGAGTGAGACTGTGTGTGTTTCCACCTCGTGCTGTCGGTGCTGGTGAGAGAGGAAAGTGGGGTAGAGAAAAAGAGTGAGAAGGGAGGAGAATGGGGAGAAGGCAATGTGGAGAATCTGGACAAAACGGTAGCGTTTCTGTTTTGCATGTTACGGGGGTGAGAAGGGTGTTTTGGTAATTGCAGGACGAAGAGGTGGTGGTGGTGCTGAGCTTGGGTGCAGGTGTAGTGCACGAGATTTAAACTGTATGGACAGGTGGTGGGGAGTTGGAGGGTACGTCTACGGTGGATAGAGAGATATGGTCTGAGTGGCGTAGTTTTTTGTGTTTGTGAAATTACATCTTTAGCCGTGCGAGGAGAACAAGGAAAAAGCAAAAGAATAAAAAAAATAGTTGGGTTGCGTAGATCCACATGTTTAATTACAGTTTTTTATTTTAAAAATATAAAAATTTGTGAATAATTATTTTTTACGAAAAAAATAAAATGTTTTAAAAATAAAAAATATAGAATAATTAAAATATATTTTAAATTTTATTTTTAAAAAATAAAAAATATTTTTTTATTAATAACATATATAAATATATAAAAATAATATTAACATAATTTTTAAAATTAATATTTTAAAACAATTCTAAAAAAAAACAACATTAAACAACGTTCAATCTTCAAACAGGCCAACTGATGGATCTGACTTTTTTACTATCGTGATTTCTTCCCCTTATCTGGTTTTTTTTGGTCTAAAAATTAAAATAAGCGTTACATTTATTACTTCTCCAACAACAAATAAAGACTTAAATACAGTTTTAATTTTTTTAATTCTACAAAAAATTTTAATTTAATTCTTTTAATTTAGAAATAGATAATTTGATTATAAGTGATTCAATCTTATTCTTTTTATCATATTTTTATTTAAAATTTAATATTAAATTTAATAATTGATTGACTTAAACGTTAAATTTGAGTTTAAATTCATAATTCTTTGTAAATAAATAATCATTCAATTGGTTAAATTTGGTAATAAAATTTAAATCAATTATATAATAAAAAATTGCATTATTTTAGAAAATAAGAGAATAAAATCGTCAAAAATGTGTTTAAACCATTTAAAATTATAAATCTTTTGAAAAATATTATTATATCTATTAATTATTACTTATATAATATAAGAAGTAACAAATATATATTTAGCTAATATAAAATATTTATTTTTTTCAGATTTAACATGTTACAAAATAATTTTATAAATTATGAATGATTTTTAAAAATAAAAATGATAAAATAGTTTTTAAATATTAACTAATTAATTGAAAGATAATAATTAACATTATTTAATTTTAAAAATATCAGGTACATATTAATAAATGCAGCATCATATGAATTTAATAAAATTTTAAAATAAATTAAACATGTTTTTTAACACAAAAATGATATTGAAATAAAATTTAAGAAAAATATTTTAAATATATTTAACAAAAAAAATACATCATTGTTGATTGGTCATCTATGAAGGTCTCTTTGAGAAAAAGAAAATAGAGGGAAAGGGAAGAAAAGATAAGAGAATTTAATAACCTTCCTCTTATTTAATTTTTAAAATTAAAAAAAATGAATTAAAAGATTTTACCTTAATCTTTCTTAATTTTTTTTTTGTTAATTTTAATTATTACAAATTAAGAAAGTTTTAAGGATTCAAACAAAGATTGAAAAAGTTTTACTTCACTTTCCCTTCCCTTTCACTTCAAATGTTCTCCTTTCCTTCTCTTTCTTATTTCTAAATAGACTCTAATTCCAAAGGAGATGTGTATATATCTTCTAAAGAAGTGAAGTTAAAGAGAGCTTGGTAAAAGAGAAACAAAAGCCAAACGATCTTTTATTAAGTGATTGAAAAAATATATTACCAAGAATAGTTATTGAAATAATAACAAGTAATGAATGTGATTGAATGAAGAATAATCACTAAAGCTGCAATTTTCTCTTTTGGTTCTTTTATCATCCATTCTTGCTCTTGTCAAAAAATTTGCTATCTGCCTGTGTCACTCTATATTTGTATATCGCTGTAAATAAAATCCTTCAAGAATCCTTATCTTAGAGATCTTCTCTATGGGACGTCGAAGCTTGCGGCTAAATCTCCATTTCAATCTCCTCAACAACCTGCAGCATTTCAACTTGAGCCAGATCATATAAATGGCCATTATGGCATCAAGATATCACCCAAAAATAAGACGACTAAACTAACAATTTGATTAATAGATTATTAGGCTGATATGAACTAGTTAATTTTGAAAATAAAAACTCTAGCTATGTTAAGTTTGGCTTTGATAACTGATCTCAGGCTCAAGTAAAAGAGAAATGTTGTGTTAAGTAGTCAATAATCAATATAAAACTCAATTGAATCTTATGAATATGGATCAGTGACAAAAATATATTAATGCTAAATCATTGTCCAAAAATAACATGCTATATGATTTGAGGAAATGAGTCAAGATAAAATATGTTAGCGTCGCTTGATTTATGTAATTGATCTCACCTCATGAAAAAAAAATTTATTTGTTGTTATTATTGTATGTACTTTTTTTTTTTTAATATCAAGTGACACATGCTAGAAAAACTAACATACCACAAGTGCATTATTTTAAAGAACTAACTTGTACACTTAATAATTTTTAGAGACAAACTATATAAGTCTAACAATCCATGAACCAAATGATTAAGTTAATCAAGGAAAGAAAGTAAGAAAAACAAGTATCTATTTTTGAATATGAGGAATTACCTGAGTCTATGGTATAAGATTATGACAAGTTGTATCACATGGATATGCACAGTCTATTTCCTTGGTTCTGTTTCTACTAAAATACCAATCACCAACTGCTTCTGCTATAGTCTGAAAAAGAGAGAGCAGTAAAACATGTTACTGACTAAAACAAATAAAAATACAAAAATAAAACCCTCTATGCTATAAGTTCAAAGATTACTTTAAGTATAAACCTGAAATTTGAGTAAAAGAATGGAAACAGTTATATTATAGTATACTACTACAATAACATATTCAATATACTGATCATAGCACGTTATTATTTATTTCAGAATCCTTTTCGTATGAGAAAAATATGCTTTATGGGCTTACATTAATTTTGTTATTTTTAAATAAAACATTTGATGGATCGTCTACTAAAATATATTAAAGTAAAACAAAAATATAATTATTAACTAATTGTCACTTATTAGACTTTGACACATATTTGAATGAACTTAGTCAACAACAAAGAAGTGTAGGCTAGATTGTGTTACTAAAGCCCTTGATGAAATGGCCTAATAACACGGGAGACCTAAGATCAAGGGCCCTATGTATATGGCTAAGGTCCCTCTTTACCCCATTATGTGAACCAATCTCATCTAAAATTATTGTTCAAATTCGGGATTGGAGAGGAAGACTTGAGCATCGGTGTTCGACAACTCAGCTCAGTCAAGTATGCAGTTTCAATGTTCTATAATCTCATATATGTTTTTAGATCTAACATTTGGTATCAGAACTCCCCTATATGAGTATAGAACTTGGAAATTTGTTAGATTTTTAGATCTAACACATTATTATTTATTTCGGAATCTTTTTCCTACATTACATATAGTATAGGCTATATGTTAACTTTGCAAATTACATAAAAACTCACATACTAGGATCAAATCTACTATCATATCTTGCCAGTGGAGAGTATGATTGGTACCTTGTTGTTTGTTCTTGGGGAATCATCTCCAAACCATGTATCTTGGGATTCACTTTGGCAATGAGCAAAGCATGAATTAATGTACATTCCCCCTCTTTTTGAAAATATATAGAATGTTCTTAAGATTGCAAGCATGTGGCGCCTAAAACCTGAATGAAGTACAATGAGTAAAGAGGATAGTAAAAAAATCAGTTTTATTTGCAAAGAACAGAAGCGTGAACTTTGAACACCTATGGAGTAGACTACATTCTTCGTGAAGAAAACACTATGTTTAAAAACATGCAAGAAACTGAGGGGAACTTGAATTCCCTCTTAGAAATGCAGAGATAAAATAGAAAGAAAAGCAAGGAATACTCAAAATTTGGTCCTAAAACAATTTGGCTCATTTAATTTTACTCCTCAAAAACTATTAAGTTTACAAGATAGTTCTTGAAAATAACTAAATCGTGCATATTAATCTTTTTGTAAATTGCCTATGGACAATGAAAGGAGTAACGTGCAATAAATTGGTTAATTTCAAGAACTATCTCATTTTGGGACTAATGTTAAACAGTTTACTCTAAGAAAATGACCAAATATTATATTTTTATTAACAAACTTGACGGCATATATGTAAACAAACCTTTCCTTTAGCATCATCTTTAAAAAAATTGAATCCAAATAAGCTGTTTCAAAATTGATAAGTTGATCAGAGAATGATTGAAAAGCAACCTTGCAGGATTTCAATTTGGTGCGCG
This sequence comes from Senna siamea, assembly GCA_031216115.1. Classification (NCBI taxonomy): domain Eukaryota; kingdom Viridiplantae; phylum Streptophyta; class Magnoliopsida; order Fabales; family Fabaceae; genus Senna; species Senna siamea. The sequence continues at coordinate 28,586,394 of CM062354.1, read as the reverse complement.
TTGCACGCTGCTGGGTTTATCTTGCAGTGATTCCAATGTCCACGCAAATCAGCAGAAGGTGGCACCAATATATGATGAAACTGTAGACACATTAACAAGCTTTTTTCATTCATCGTAGTGTGCGCGAATTACTATAACAAGATCATATGGAGTTTTTTTCCTGGCAAATAGATCATAATAAATGTCAGAAATTCTTACTTGGAATACATCATAAGCGGAGTTCAAGATGAAATATGGTGTTGTTATGTATCTCAATACATACTGCGGAAAGAAGCACTGCATGGAAACATTAAAAAGGTCAAAGTCTCTGAAGAAACTCTAACTTCTCCGAGCTAATGATCCTAGTTCTTCAAGAAACTTACCAAGTCGGGAAAGAATAGGGAACTTGTGCAGTTGCTATTTAGGTTCTTCTCCACCCCCTGTTAAACAAAAACTGACAAGTAAGACTGCATTTAATCTCATGCACTTTCTTTCGTTACAGACTGTGGTGCATTTGGTAAGTTGATTAAAGAAAAGACTGGGTTTTTTCCCCTTTTATATAATATCTTCAGTTAATGATTATTAACTAAGTGAATGGGGGATAGTTTATCATTGAATCATGTTTTTTGGTGACAACTGACAAGTATCTAAATTGAAATACTTAATGTTTTGAATTCAATATAACAAGTTTGGTAATATGTTTATGATTTTAATGGTGTTATCTTTCTCCCAGCATGCACATTGTTCTTAGTTTGATAGCACAGAAGTGCATCTAATTTGCTATCAAATAAATGTGCTGTTATACGATAATCCTATGGAAAACTCTATTTCTCAAGAAATTGAATTTATTTTTAAATACATTTCGAGATTCTCAACCTACTATCTCTAACTCTTTGTTTGGGGAAGGAATATGAAGAGAAAGAGAAGAGAAGTGAAATTTTTATTTTGATATTTTCTTTGACTTGGAATGAAATTTCACAGTTCTTTTTTTTTTTCTTATAACTAATTTATTTAAACTGAAGAGACAGATGAGAATGAAAAAGAAATAATAGATAAATTTGAATCTAAATAAAAGAAAATGTCAAATAAAAATTTTGGCTTCCCTTCCTTTCCTCTGCATTTTTCCTCTCCCAAACAAACCTACTTACTAGTAGTAAAATTGTTTCATCTCTTGAAAGGTAAAATCTCAACTCTCCACAGACTTGCATTGAAATTTTGGAAATTTTGTCGATTTCTTGATAACTAATGTATAGATAATATCTATTAGCGAAGAGGCATGTATTGTTTCTAATCATTTTACTGATCTCATTTAACATAAAAGGTCAAAGGAGAGATAATAAGAACTAATTCCACTTCCTTGTTTTTCATCCAAAAAGAAAATAACCTAATGTCAAATATAATCAAGTAACACAATGCAAATGAAATTATCATAGTGTATGGAAAATGTGGGTCATGTATAGAAGGTTTACCTGCAATGAAACAAGGCTTTTGAAGAAGTACCTCATACTGTGGTTCAAAGTGACATCTCTTCTGCTCAGAGGTAGGGGAAGAAAATGATAAGAATAGAATATTGAACTTCAAAAAATAAAGATGAAACTTAGATTGAAAAATGAATTGATATAGACTTAAAAATTTACTCGTCAAGAAAGAAACCAGCATCGCTCAAGCATTTAACACTAGCATTCCTTGGCAAATACTTTGCGAAGCTGTCACAATGATGAAATGTCGCTAAACCTCCTGCAGAACAACCTGAGAGCAAAGCCTACACAACGGGCATATATAATAGCTAAATTAAGTAATTGATATTTGAAGTTCAGTTCAAAGTAAACTTTTGGGCTGATATTTGATACATTTATTTATGATTTATGGGACAAATATTCTATTTTCGTTCTTCATTATCAATTTGATAGTTTCCAATTTTTTGTAGTACTTTAGCACATAACAATACAATTTCGTTCCAATTTCGCTATTTTCGAAAATATATATTAAAATGATATTTAAAGTACCTCTCAAGAATTAAGAAAATTATGAAGTTGGAACAAAATTACACTGTTATTATAAAAGATTAAAAAAGGAAAACGCTATTTTGGTTCATGCGTGAGTCTTTCACAAATTATTTCTTTTGTTCTGCTCTATCAAATGTTAAAATGTTTGCAATATTATCTTTTCATCCAATTTTTATCTAAATTGTAATGTTAAACACAATATGTTGATCATTTGTTTACCTGTCACTCTTAAGTCTTAACTCACACATCAAATTTAGTGTCTAAATCAACAAAATGTTAAATTTTAGAAGATAACATAAAAACAATAACGTTGTAAGTAACCCGATAATTGAATGATCAAATTTAAATTTTTCTAGAAAAAACTAAATTAAAACTACATGTACATATAAAAACGATCAAATCTATATTTAAATACAATTTCTTTTTATATTTTTATTATCTAACTCTTTAATCCAACATATGAAAAAAAAAATTAATTAAAAATTTTAATAAAAAAGTTAAAAATTAACGAAAACATTTGGTTTTTATAAATAATTATTTTTTTAATTTAATCCTTCATAGATTCTCTTTCTTAATTTAATTCCTTATAATTAAATTTATTATTAATTTGGTCTTTCCAGTTAAATGTTATCTAAATAAGTAATTGTTTTTATTACTTGAATATTTGGTAGTGACTGAACACTAAATGTTAAAATTTATTATAATTATTATTTGGTAATTAAATTTATTATTAATTTGGTCTTTCTTCTTGAATCACCAATATTAAAATTTATCTAATCAACACTAAATGTTGACTAGTCAATATTAAAAGTTTAATTTATTATAATTATTATTTATTTAGAATTTAGATGTCATCTAAATAAATAGATTAAATTAATAACATATCAAATTATATTGGGGTTCCTCCTAAACTTTATAAAGAAATGTAAAATTTTTTAAAATATTTTGAAGAATCTTAAAGAAGTGTACAATTCTCTATAAGCTTATAGAATAGTGTAAAACCCTCTGGAATATTCTAGAGATATGTGAAATCTTCTGGAATCTTGCAAAAGAGTATGGAAGAATATGGAAGAAAATAGAGGGGTGTAGAGATTCCATAGAAATCTCTAGAATGAGAAGACATGTGTAGAGATTTTTAGAGAACTAATATCCACCCTTGGATACAATTAATCCCCACCATTTATTGTGAAAGTGGAGTAGTATAAATAGGGGTGAAAGCCTTCTTAATGAATCCAATCTAAGGAGAAAAATAAGTCACTTCTTAAAGTGAGAATTAGAGAACCTCTTTGAGAAATAAGTGAGATAGCTTGAGAAGTCCTAAATCTCAAGTTTGAGTGAGTCACTGAAGTGTGAGACAATTTTGTAAAATATCAATTCTTGTAATTCTACTATTCTTTTGTATAGTAGAAGAACCTCCATATTGGAAGATTATAAACTCTTATGCTCTCATTACTTCCCTAATTTCTAAGTGTCCATCTTCACTTCATGAAGCATGAAAATTTCAATTTTTCCCAACGGTGGTATCAGAGCCTGGTTTGTTTGCATCATCAAGAGTTCGTGCAGTTCAAGATGGAAGATTACGTTACTTACGATGGAGACATGTTGAAGCTCACAGCCAACAACTATTCATATTGGAAGCCGATGATGGAAGACCATCTATATTGCAAAGATTTGCATGAGCCTATCATCCACAAAAATAAGGCAGAAGGAAAGACCGATGTTGAGTGAGAGTTGCTAAACTAGAAGGCAGTCGTTATGATCCATAAGTACATTGATAAAACTCTCTTTGAACATGTTTCTACTTATACAAATGCTTATGAATTATGGACAAAGCTTGAGTCCATGATTCAAAAGAAAACGCGTCATAATAAAACTCATTTAGTACCACGATTGGTGAAGTTAGAGTATAAGGATGGTTAAAGTATGATTGAGCACTTGAATAATTTCAAGAGGCTTGCAAATCTACTAACAAAAATTGACATGAAGAATGATGATGAGTTGCAAGCCCTTCTACTTCTTAGTTCCCTACCAGAAAGTTGGGACACTCTTATGGTTACACTTAGTAACTCAACTTCAGAGGGAAAGCTCACCATGGATACCGTCAATGATAGCCTTCTCGGTGAAGAAGCAAGGAGAATGGAACGAGACGAGTTTATCCATCCCAAGGCAAATGTTGTTGAGAACCAGGGTAGGAACGAAACTAGTGGACGTTGCAAGAGCCAAGATCCACACCAATCTTGAAGTAGTTCCATGTCATGCTCAAAGATTACATGTTACTAATGTGGTAGGGTAGGCCATAAGAAAGTAGAGTGTTGATCCTTCAAGAGAGATAAAAAAAGTCAATAATGTTAAGCCAGACCAAATCAGCCTAACGAAGAAGCAAGAAGAAAAAAATACTACTGTCGTGGTTGCAAAAGAAGATTTGCTTTATTTTGTTGAAAAAGGTAATATCCTAAACATTGTTTATGAAGATAGTTCTTGGATTATCGATTCTGAGGCTTCCTTCCATGTTACTCCCCATGGAAGCTTCTTCTCATCCTACCAAAGCGGTGACTTTGGTACGATGCAAATGGGAAATTTGGATAGGAGTAAAATTGTCGGGATAGGTGACATCATCTTAACAATAAGCACTAGATGCACACTTGTCCTAAAAGATGTGAGGCATGTTCCAGCCATGCGTCTCAATCTTATCTCTGCTGGAAAGCTAGATGATGCTGGTTTGGTGAATTACGTTGGTGAAGGAAAGTGAAAGCTTACCAAAGGAAGTTTAATAATAGCTTGAGGAAATAATAAAGGATCATTGTATGTGTTGTAAGCTAAACTCTACAAAGGGGAGGTAAATATCACCACCGTTGATATGGAGATATGGCATAAGAGACTTGGACACATGATCGAGAAAGGTCTTCACATACTGGCTCGAAAGCAAATCCTCCCTGACGTGAAAGGTAAAACACTTGATCCTTGTACTCATTGTTTAGCTGGAAAACAATATAGAGTTGTTTTCCAAAGATCCGCTCCACCAACAAGGAGAAAAAACATTATAGACCTCGTACACACTAACGTGGGCTCAATGTCCGAGAAATCCATTGGTGGTGCATTGCATTTTGTCACCTTTATCGATGACCATTCAAGGAAGGTATAGTTGCACCTATTAAAATCAAAGGATCAAGTGCTTGATGAATTCAAGGAGTTCCATGCCCGAGTGAAACGCAAGGCAGGACGAAAGATCAAATGTGTCCAATCAGACAATGGAGGTGAATACAAAGGTCCTTTCGAAGCCTATTGCAAGAAATATGGGATTAGGCTAAAGAAGACTCCACCCAAGACACCAAAGTTGAATGGACTAGCTGAGAGAATGAACCGAACTATTAAGAAAGAGTTTGATGCATGCTCTCTCATGCCAAGTTACCTAAATCATTTTAGGGAGAAGCTGTGATGACAATGGTTGACATTGTCAACCTTACACCATCAGTCCCTTTGGATGGAGGGATCCTAAAAGAGTTTTGGTAAGGAAAATTGGCTTCTTACAACCATCTCAAGGTATTCGAATGCAGGGCATTTGTTCACATCCTTAAAGATGAACATGCCAAGCTTGATGCAAAGACGAAGGAATGCATCTATCTTCATTCACCTAAGAATGAGTTCGGGTACCAAATTTGGGATCCAATCAACAAGAACGTTGTTCGAAGTCGAGATGTTGTGTTCTTCGAAGACCAAACCATTGAAGACATCTAGAAATCGAAGAGACCAACATTGAGAAGCATCAGAAGCAAAAACCTTACACTGGTTCAACGTGAGGATAATGCCATGCCAGGAAAATAATGATGCTAAAGATCATGAGACTATCTTAGAGCAAAGCAACCAGGATACTCATGATGAGTCAATTCAAGAAGAACCCAAATCTAACTCTCTATTAGTGTCCAAGTTGAGACGATCTTCAAGGGAACGAATATCATCTACTCGATATAGCACAGAGGAGTTTGTGATGCTCACCAATAAAGGGGAGCCTCAAAGTTATAAGGAAGCCATAACTAACAGTCATAAAGAGGAGTGGATAAGAAGCCATGCAAGAGGAGATGCAATCATTGCACGAGAATCACACTTATGAACTAATAAGCTACCAAAAGGGAGACGAGCCTTAAAGAATAAGTGGGTATATCGAATCAAAATCGAAGATAGTAGCTTAAAGCCTCGTTACAAAGCTCGGTTAGTCGTAAAAGGATTCGAAAAGCTCTCAAAGAAAAACATATACACCTTCACAAGGTTCACACAGATGAGAATTGATCAGACATGATGACCAAGGTAATACCAACAAAGAAGTTTAAAGATTGCTGTCAAGGTGTTGGTTTGCTACTATCTCCCAGATTGGAGGGAGAGATTTGTTGGAGTCCCTCCTAAATTGGAAAAATTTTAAAAAATTCTAAAACTTTTTAAAGAAGTGTAAAATTTTTTAAAACATGCTGAAGAACTCTAGAAAAGTGTAGAATTCTCTAAAAGCTTGTATAACAGTGTAAAATCTTCTAAAATATTTTAGAGATATGTGAAACCTTCTGGAACCTTGCAGTGTATGAAAGAATATGAAAGAAAATAAGGAGTGTTTTCATACCTAGAATGAGAAGATATATGTGAAAAATTCTAGAGATCTAGTCTCTAGCTTTGAATGCAATTAATCTCTACCATTCATTGTGAAGTTAAAGTAATATAAATAAGGGTGGAAGCATTCCTAATGAATCCAATCTAATGAGAAGAATAAGTCACTTCCTAAAGTGAAAGATAAAGAACCTCCTTAAAAAAAAAGTGAGATAATTTAAAAAGTCTTAAACTTCAAATTTGAGTGAGCTAATGAAATGTGAGACAATTTTATAAAATACTAATTTTTGTAATCTTACTATTCTTTTGTATAGTAAAAAAAATATCTATATTAGATGATTATAAACTCTTATACTCTTATTAATACCTAAATTTCTTAGTACTCATGTTAACTTATACTCTTATTAATATCTTAATTTCTTAGTGCCCATGTTAATTTCATGAAACAAAAAAAAATTTGAAATTTTCTCAACAAATTATAAGAGATTAAGTTAAAAAAATTAAATTAAAAAATTATCAAAGAGATTAAAATGATGTTTTAATTATATTTAACATGTTTGGCATTCATTGTGACACTAGGGGAATCGAAACAGCTTTTGTCTCCATAGTAGAAGCCTTGAAGAAATAATAATTAAAAAAAATTGTGTACCTTGCGTGCGTTCCCCAAACCTTTCGGTAGCAGGTCGTGAATGATTGCTTCCCAAATTTTTTGCCCTTTGAAATAAAGCAAAGTTGTCTGTTGTTCATTTCACAAGCACCAAAAGTCAATTCATTCAGTAATTCTTTTTTAACTTTTAACTTTCACTCTTTAACCCCAGAAAGCAGACGTGCATTAATGAAAGGGTAGAAAATTACCCCATTATTGAACACATTATCCCCAACAAATGAGCCTCCATCACAATATCTAATCTTAACTCGGTTCCAATTATAAAAATCTGTTACACCAAACAAACATGAATCAAATAAATCCCAAAATGGCAAATGATAAATTATTAAATGCTATAAAAAACTAACTACAAAACATTATTTTTATTTAATTACTTTTTTAATTAAAAAATTAAGAATAAAAGGGATTCCTCGATTGAAGGGAGGAAGACTACTCACCCATACTTCGAAAATAAAGTTCTACTATAATTTAAACAATAAATATTTACAGTGTTAGTGTCAGTGATCTCTTGTACATCACTACTTTTTGAAAATTCAGATATAAACATTTTATAGTATATTTTGCCTGTCACCCCCAAAATGCCATACATGCCAAAACTTTAAGAGTGGTTAAAAGGTCAAGTTCATAACTTTAATTTTTAATTAGTAGTAAGTTAACCATTGTAATCAACACCTTTAAGTAAAATTACTGAAAATGATATTTATTTTATTGAATTACTAATAAATGCATCATAGAAACCATATACTTCTGTAATTGAGACTAAAAATGTAAACTGCTGAGGGACCTACTATGAACTTTATAATAAATGGAATAGATCTATAGGCATAACATAGCTCAGGGGTCACGGATTTAGAAACCAATTTCAATGAACGGCACTGATATGGTCAACATTTTAATTATACTAAATAATTAAGATTGGAACATGCTCTCTCGCCGACAGCTAAGCTGAAGAAAATGATAAGTATAAATATATGATCATTGTATGAACGAAATGATAATCAGTTATGTCATCTCGTTCAAATCCTCACGGTAAGAGTGGGTATTGGTAGCTAATCATATTTAGAAAATTTTCTTAAGGTCTAATCTTCTATTTGGATTTTTGTTCACTCTTCAATAATTGTACTTTTACCCTAATTTTGAGGTTAAATTTTAAGTCTTGTGAGACTAATCAATATAAGTGCGTGATTAAAAAAAATCATGAGTATTACGGTTTTACTAGAGTAACTCATATTTAACATTATTTTTGTTTCCTAAACATATCATCGAAAAGGAAAAACAAAAAAAATATTGTAATGACCAAATTTATATTTTTCTTAATGTTTAATTGTTTACTAAGCTTCTCAAGAAAAATACAATATGTGGATAAATATTTTTTTAAAGATCTAAACAAATAATTTTAAGCTATAAAAAATATTTACTTATCATAATTTTAAAATTTTATGATAACCTTCTCGGAATAAACTAACATGGTAATTTTTGAAAGACACTGTCACATTTTAGTATTGATTTCATTCCAATTAAAACTAAATTAACAGAAATAAAAATTTTTAAGAATTAAATTTATGGTGAAAATTTTTTAAATTAATCCTAAATTAATAATATTAAACTAAAATTGTCAATTGTACTTTTTTATAATTATAGTACCGATAATAAATATTTAAGAAAAACAACTCATTATTTTTTTATATTTTATACTGTGAGAAAGGACATTAAAAAATAGAAAGAGACAAAATTGGAAAGCTTTTTACAGGCGAAAGAAAACAGAGAGGTCTGCAAGTGAAGCTTGCAAGTGGGTAAATGGCCTTGTGGTGGCAAGCAATTTAGGCAACAGTAGCACGTGAAACAATTGGCGGGAATCCACAGGAACATGGACAGAGATGCAGGATGGGACGCTGTTGCGGAACTTCCCTAGACTCGTACGACTCTTTTAGGTAAGGTTGGCAAGAGTTTGACTTTTGTTACACGTTAATATTATTTTTATTTATATATATTATTAATAAAATAATTTATTTTATATATTTTTTAATTTAAAAATTATAGTTCAGAATGTTTTTAAATTTTTTTATATTTTTTATTTTAAAAAATATATTTTATTTGTTATTTTTAAAAAAAATAATTATTTAAACAATTTTTTTTATTTTCATGTTTTTAAAAATCAAAAATAATTTGTAAAAATTATAATCAATCCAACCCCTTGACAAGAGGGGCGATAATTGTAACACGCCTAATATATTACTTTAATATTTGCAACTTAACAGCCTATTCAGGTGTAATGATCCAGATTACAAGGACAATCAATCATGGCTGGAAAGCTAATATTCTTATTAGGTGATGTTCGGGTCGTGTAATTAGGTAGCGTGATGGTCGCAACAAGAATATACTACTGCAGTAGTACGAGAAATTTATTTATTTTTAATTATAGGTGGTATTTGGAATAATTTAGTGGAACATGTTAAAGTCTTAAAAAGTTTATAAGGTTGGTAAAAAATTTTACTTTGTTTAATGAACAAAGTTAAGATTTACATATGTTTACATGCATTCATCACTAATTAAACCAGTCATTTTGAGGTTAACAATATTGTGTTTTCTTAAATGATGTAAGTATAAACCTTTCGTTTTAGATTTCAAATAAAATAATAGTGATAATTTTATATTATGTAAATAAATCTGTGAAAGACTAAAACTATCAAAATTGAAAAAGTCATTAAAATGAGCATGTTGAATAATATTCTGATTTTCAAATTTTTGTTGTAATTGCACTTAATAAAATAACTAAAATAGTAGGAATTAAATTTTTTTAAAAAAAAGTCAAGAAATGATGATGATCAACTGGACGGGTATAAGATGGGTCATACTTATAAAAAGCTTTAGATTTGGTTGAATATTTTTATTTATTATTATATTTAATAGATTTTGTAACTCTTACTCTGGTTTCCTAATTATTACTATATTAAAAACATTATATCTAATGATAAATAAAATCTTAACTCTGAAAGACATAAAACCTTTTAGCATTATACTGAAGAGAGATGTTCTCATAAATTTGAGTCTCTAAGTAAACCTACGTATGTTAATAATTGAGTGAAAAAAAAAACAAAATATAATAGATATATATGTGCAAATAAAATTAATAGTTAGTAAAAAATTAAATAATTTTTTAATTAGATTATTTTTAATTTTCCACTAAATTATTTATATGTAGTGGAGGTTCATGTATGCATGGTCTCCTATGCTAAAACAATTAAACATGCTTGGTCTCCTATGCTAAAACAATTAAACATGCTTGGTCTCATGCTCTCGTCAAATAAAAAGCAAATTTTTGAAAGAAAAATTCTAAGATAAGAATAATGATAGTTGGCATGGTTATTCAAAGGTAACATCAAAATAGGTTTTATGATTACTATGATTAACGTTAATTAAAAGCTAGACACATTATTTTCGAATATATCGTAACTATTTTAAAAGGTGAAGTGAAATTGATCAATCAAATCAAACAACCAAGACGAAAAAAGGAAGAAAAGATAAACCTGATTTCTTTGCCTAATTGTACTGCGTTCTCCCAAACAATCTAATTAATAATTATATATTAAATGTCTCGTACGAAGTAGTTCCATAAGGTAAAGCCGAAAGGGAATATTACTACTCCTTTAGCTATATATGTTGAATTTTGGGGTATATCATATTGAATGCCAATTTATATAATTTTACTACTACCTTAATTATTTAAGTTAGATATTTAAAATATTTTTAATAATTATAAGTATCTCTTATTGCTCAGTATAAAAAAGTGTATGAACCTATATTTTTTTAGGAAAAAGAAACCCTATACTTTCATAAATTGTTTTAACAACGTTTAGTTCATTCAGTAAACTTAAGATTTAAATATCTATAAATTTTTGTATTGAAGTATTTCAGATATTAACAATATAATTAGTATACCAAATAGTATTGACATATCGCAATTATCTCTACAGGAATAAATTCACATAAACGCTGTTGTTATTTAGGCTTAGCATTGACAATGGATAAATATTTTAAATTCAAAATTCAAGTCAAAATGAACTTGTAAATATTTTGAATTAAAAATTTTAAGCACAAAATTTTTCAAAAAATTGTTATTTAATTTTTTATAAGTATAAAATGACATGTAATTTTTTTAAAGACCCACTGGTAGTATTTATATGATACATTTTAAAATAAATTATTCTTCTCTTTTTTTAAAGATCTTAAAATTACATTTTTTTTTATTTTTTTTTAAATCACACTCTCTTTGAGTTCAAGAGATGAAAAAATTTATAATTTCACTTATTTCTATCAAATTATCTTTACGTTTATTATTTATATTATTAAATATATATTTGACTAATATAAAAAATATTTTTTTAACGTAAAATAAAATAAATTTATTATTTTTACTCAAAATAAATAATAATTATAAAATATAATAATTTTTAAAAACATATTTTATAATAAATTATAATATTTTTATAAAATTAATAATGTTATTAAAGATATTTTAATCAAAATAAATAAAATTATAAATTTTTAAATATTTTAAGATAAGTGTATAAATTTTTAAAATAAGAGAAAAAAATATAATTTTAATATCTCTTAAAGGAAAAAAAATTATACTTACTTTACATTTTAATCACAAAATTTAGTAGCAAAGACTTAAAAAATCATACCTAATTTATTTCTCATTTAAAATTCAAGCAGTAAGAATTATTAAAACTTTATTTTAAGAAAAAAAAAACCTGGGTTAAGAGAGGCATTGTTACTGAGGATGCCAGAGAAGACCTCCCACTTGGTCATGTAGCGAGTTGAACCCCTGCGAGTACTAGCTCTGTCTAAGCATGATTTTACGTCGTTGCACCACCCACCTCCCTGTTATGTACAATAAATTCACCATACATATATTAACATTATTGTTGATTAATGAATGCAGAACCAATCCTTACATATACAGTTTAATTCAATTAGCGTTTAGCTAGGCCCACCATACCAAACTAACTGAACTAACTATATCTGCTCTTTTATCCCTTCAGTCATCACATTTCATCAATTCATGTCCTTGCTTCTATTTAAAGTTTGGTGTGACCTGACTTTGTTCCCCAACGTTACACTTTATCCCTCTATCTTTAATTGCACGTTATCCCAACAAACACCTCCCATACACAATGAATCTTGACAATATTTATTAAACTGGTAATTATATATTTGACGGCAAGAGTGTTTTGCAATTTTTTTTATTTCTTCATCCGCTTAATATAAAATGTCAAAAAAACCTAATCTTCTACATTAAAATTAATAGGGGGACCAAAAAAGAAGACATCATAATTATTGGTATTGATTGCTCGTTTAGGAATCTTCTTAGTCAGCTGTCATAAGTTTCTCTATGTTGGCTCTAATGGTCTGTCATTGTCTTTTTGTAAATCAAAATTAACTACCGAACAACAATTCATGTGAGGTTTTTTTCGAAGAAAACAGTGGTGTCACATGTTGGCTGTTGTTAGTTTGTTTGTACTACTGGTTTTATTATGCTTTGATAATTTACAGAAAAAAGAAAAATTAAGTGAACTCATTCTTTTAACTGTCCTTTTTTTTTGGGCCGAATACTTTTAACTCTCCCAATTAAAGAAATCATACTTTAAAGAAAGCAAATTTATAAAATTTATTTTTCGTATTGATGTAACATTCTTTATTTAATGTAACATATTACAAAACAAACCAAACTTGCCCTGCCTTATAGAGAAAAGTGAGGATGTAACAATTAATACATCTGTTGATAACATTAGATTTCGATACGTTTCGGACGGAGCACACAAAAACTAGCTAAATTATGTACCTATTTTTTTAAAAAAAATATTTTCACGTACTCAATTCAATAAAAAAAAATATTTATATAAATTCAAGTTCATAAAATTAATTATCATTAAAAATAAAATCTCTAAATTATTAAAATTATTTATTTTAAAATTTTTAAATTAATAAAAACACAAAAATAATCACTAAAACAATGAACTTATCGTACTTTAATTTATCTAACATCTTTAACTCCTATAATAAAAATGAATTTGTGTATAACTAATTCATTATTTTTTAAAATTAAATAGTGTATATATAAATTTTTAAATTTAAAATTCAATAAAAACTACTCAACTCCCACCAATTGAAAGTGACCAAGTCGTCAGGATTTATGTCTCCCTCGAGCATCAGATTCCAGTTCCCAAAAGAATGCGCGCGCAAAACTCCAGAAAGACGACACAAAAGCATTGTCGTATAGGATTTCGAAACCAACCAATCATCACTCTTCGCCCCAAAAATAAGAATACACCGCCATACTTTTTCGCAGACACACGACTCTGCTATTGCCTATCGGATTTAACTAAAATATTTTTTTAGTAATAATTAAACCGAATTTAAATCCTTTAAAACAAAAAAAAAGTGATGAAATGAAGAAATGTTAAAAAAATAAATTAATTAGTTAAAGATTTATTTTGTATAGATTAAAGTCAGTTATATTTTTTGTTTCTCTCCTTATTTTACCATTTTATTACCTTTTTCATTTTAAAATATTTAAATTCAATTAAACTATACATGATATTTTTATAAAATAAATTGGATTTTAAAAAAATTTTACTTTTCATATTTTTAAATCAGAATATCAGATAACAAATAAATACTGTACTCAAAATTTTGTTCTTCCCGTCCCTATTGCCTACGTATTATTACTTATTAATTTATTCATACAATTCAATTTCTATAAAAACACAAAGAAACAGATAAAGGAAGAAAGTTCGGCGTACCTCAAATTGTAAAAGCCAGTTGTTAGCTCCCGCTCCGTATCCTCTGTGCAAATGATATGCCGGTAAACTCCCATCCAAACAAACTAAATTTTTTCAAAAAAATATTAATAATTTAATTTATCTTGATTTATATCACAAAATAAAATTTTAAAGGAAAAATAAATTCAAGCTTACGAGCACCGAGAGCTCGAGCGTCTCGAACCAGCGTCATATTCACCAGAAGCCTCCCTTCTGAGAGCACGCGCCATGGCACGAAAGTTAGGAAAGCGAACAATGCCAAGACGACGACGGAGTCCATCTCCGAAATAAATACTCCTATTCCTTGGATTTCGAATCTCTTAAAAATGCGAGAAAGAGAAGGAAAAGCGAGTACTCTGTTTTCTCGATTTGATAGGAAATCAAAGACTGAAAAGAAGAGATGCAGCGGAATTAAAGCTCTAATAGATACTTCGACGCGCGCCTCGTTGATTGCAAAATGGACAGAATTCAATTCCGAAAGGGAATCAGCGACGTCGCCGTCAGAATAATAATGAAAAGAATTTAGAATTTGCAAAAGGAACGAAACGAAGATTCACCGAAGTTCCAATGGCAGAAACTTACGGGAAACGGAATCGCAGAAGGATCGGAGTTTTTGCAGCGTCGAGTAAAGAAGAAAAATATAGGATAAGAATACGAAGGGAGTGAAACTGTGAAAGCGATGGTGGTTCAGACGACGGAGGAGAGAGGGAGCTTGAAGAAAATGAAGGTGTTCGTTGTCGTATTGAGAAGGAGGGGAAAGACGGAATGAGAGTAAGAGAAGAAAAAGTTAAATACTTAAATAGCAGGAAATAAAGTACAAATAAATAGACGGAAGCTTTTGGTGGCTACATTGATAAAAATAATTTCAGTTGAGTCCGTTAATGAAAGACAAGGAAACCATTTATTAAGAATACACATGTTTTGAGTGAAACTTACCTTTAAATGATTGCAATGATTTTTAATACTTTTAGCCTAGATTCTCATTGTTAATGACTTGAACTAATAAGGTAAAATTATCAACTATCTCCTATTTTCCTTGGTCTCTACGTGATATTTACTTGAGTTTTAGTGTTGAGACATACCTTATATAGATAGGAGTCACCGAGTATATCTTAAAATACAATTTGATTCATTCTAATTTTAATTTTTAAGAAACTAATAAATATATTAATTAAATTTTAAAAATATAAAATTTATTTTCCATTAGTTATATGTCCATTTTAGTAACCAAGCTTCAATAAAAATAATTTTGGAGTCAAATTCGGAATAGTAGAATTTGTTTTAGTATATATGTCCATTTTAAAGACCCAAATTATTGAAGAAAAATGTACAAGTTGGAGAGTTGGAGTTGGTGGAGCCTATCACGTAACAGAAAGATAGAAGAAAAGAAAAATCTTTTTAAATACGTATATTATATTACCTTATTTAATAATTTAGATAATTAATAAAATTTAATTATTTATTTTTATTTATATATAATAAAAATATATTATTCACATGTAATCTTGTAAATAAAATTTATTATTTAATTAATTTTATATTTATTTTTTTCTTATATATGATATATTTATATTATTTTTTTCGCAGCAAAGATTCAAATTTATAGTCAACATTGGTGGAGCCGATGATGTTATAGGGGAGTACGGGAGGGTGAGCTAAAGCTTAGGGTTTAGGTGGTTAACCACTGGTAGTGTTAGTGTTGGTGTTGGCGTAGACTTTGCGGAGACTGCAGGGAGTGCGCGTGTCGTGTGTGGAGTTTGGGTCAGATAGGCTTGAAAGGAAAAAGAGGGAAAAAGAGGGAAAAGGAGAGTGGGAGAGTGGGGAGATGTCATGAGAGTAATCATGGTAGGTCCATTTGGTTGGCCAACTTGGTGGTGAGTCGTGACTGATGTGTGAATGTGGTTTCAGCTTGAGGGTTCGGTTTTGGACTGCCACAAATCAAGGCTGCGCAAAATTTAGAGATGTACACATCAAATTAAGATTAAAATACCAACAAGTCTAAGGAGATTATAGAGAGATAGACAAATCAAAGCACCGGAGAATTTAGATAGATTATTATGTAATTCGTGTAAGAAATTTTTTATTATATGCCAAAAAAAATTAAACTTTAGGTCTTTTATATATATATATATATACATATATATATATATGTATGTATGTATTAAATCTCTTTTAAACTTTAAATTTTATACATAAAAAATATTTTTAACCAATTTGACATGTTATTTTTTTATTAAAATTTTAGATAAAAAAATTTAAGTAAATTATATTCTTCTCTTTTAAAAGATCTTAAAATTATACTTTCTCCTTTATATTTATTATTTATATATTTATTATTTATATAATTAAATATATATTTAAATAATATAAAATTTTATTTTTAAAAAATTAAAATAAATAAATTTATTATTTTAAACTCAAAATAAATAATAATGAAAGAATAATTTTTAAAATATATTTTTAAAAAATTAATAATATTATTAAAGGTAGTTTAGTAAAAATGTATGAAATTATAATTTTTTTAATATTTTACTAGAAGAGAGTGTAAGTTTTTAAAATAGAAAAAAAATGAACATAATTTTAACATCTCTCAAGAGAATAAAGTATAATTTAATCAAATTTTTTATACAAATTATAAAGTTTGAAATATTTAAAATTAATTTGTACAGTTAAAGAGATTATCTATACATAATTTTAACATATAAAGTTAAAAAATTTATGTATATTTTAATCTAAAATTAATTGACTAATAATTTTTATTTACATACTAAAAATAATAAATATATTATATAGTTTTATTTTGGTCTATTTCTTTTTTGATATAATACTATTATATTATTTTGTCATACTAACAAATTTTAATTCAAAAGTGAGAACATTTCGAAGGTTTTTTTTTGTATCATTAATATTCATATCTTATTATCAAAAATTAATTAATTCAATTCAAGACTTAATCACAATTAAAATTTATTATTCTTTTTTAAGTATCTTATATGATGATCGAATTTGAGACTCTCCTCACAATCTCAACCCATATTATCAACTAAGTGACAAGCCATTTGTCTAAGTCAATAGATGTATATCGACATATAAGGATAAGCACGAGGGAGTTACTTATGCGTTTTGTTCTTTTTCAATCTAGATATTATCATTAAGAATATTCTCTTATAATACTTCAATTATTCTAGAAAAAAATATTTTATTTACAATATAAAATTAATTAAAAAAAAGTTTCAGTTTTATGGACTGAAGTCTAACTCTAACATATATGTACTTATTTATAATATTTTATCAACTTCATTATATTTATTGTTATAATCATGCTAATTTATTTGATATGATATTACAAAAATTTTTATTTAGTTTATTTTTTATTAATAAAATTTATTTTATACATAATATTTACTCATTCTAGAACAATAAAATTATTTAATGTTTTTTATATTAAAAATGATAATCTTATACTTTGCACAAAGTTATTTTCGTCAATAAAATATAAATTAAATGGCAGTTGAATGTAATTTTTAAATAAGAAAAATATTAAATATAATTTATCCAAATTGCAAAAGAAATTAATGTAATTTACTCTTAATTAAATTGAAAAATTTGAAGACTTTTGTAATATACAATATCAAACAAAATAAACTAAAAACTTGTTTGCAAGTCACCTAAAATTATTGTTTCGATATCAAACATAATAAATTACAATTTATAAAAAAATAAAAAACCTGAGGGTTATTGAATATCATGGGTAAATTACTCTCTTTGGTATTGCAAAATGTTTAAACTACACAATCCTCCTTTATGTATTGAAATATTATGCAAATCATTTGAAAGAAAATGATTAAAATATCCTAGAATATAATATCGAGTTTTTTAATAATGATATAATTTATTAAAATTATATTTTAAATACTTTTATTTACTGTTATTTAT
Organism: Senna siamea; assembly: GCA_031216115.1. NCBI lineage: Eukaryota > Viridiplantae > Streptophyta > Magnoliopsida > Fabales > Fabaceae > Senna > Senna siamea. Next base: position 28,568,392 of record CM062354.1, on the reverse strand, counting down.
TTTGAATTAAAAATATAAATTTAATATCTAAACTTTAAAATTTTAATTATTTTTTATTGGGTGAAATATGTATTTAGTAATTATTATTTTATATAAATAATAAATATAAACGAAATCTCTTATTTTACCCAAATTTCACTTTTTCTATTAAAATTCAAATTTCTGATTCAATCAAAATTAAAATCGCTAATTAGAATAATTTCGGCAGTTGGTAAATTAGGACAAAATTGGGACAATTTCACGTGACTTGCATGTTCTATCTAAATTAAAGATAATGAAAATAAATCTAGAAATCGTTGTACTAACAAATCTATCAAAATATCAAATCATAAGTTAATTGAATCCAAACTTTTAAATCACGTTATCACATATACTGCTATAATGTAAATGAGTCTAGAAATTATGGAACCAGAATATATTTAATCTTATTTTATTTTTTCAATTTACATATAGGTGAAAATTCAGATATTTTAAAATTACATTGCATTTAAAAATAATTTCTTATGAGAGTCTTCTCAATGAATTTTTTTTATATTTAATTTTATATTTTTTTTATAAAAATAAGATCATTTTTATCTTAACTAATAATTTATTAATTTTTTCAACGTGTATTTAAGCAAATGATATAGATAATGATAATGGCAAAAAGATAGATCTTAGAATACCAATAATATATAATAAATATAATAAGGAATTTATGAAATGATAGTAACAACACAAGAAATGACAATGACAAGCAAATCTTATCAGCATTTATAGCTGTCCATGTAATTTTTAGGTCCGATTGATAGGAATGGTGAACGATAAATATTATTTCTTGAGTTTCTTGAAATATACAATTTATTGGTTGTTCGATTTTTGGTTTTCCTAATTATATTGAATATTTGGATTATTTTTTAATTAGCTTTAATTTACTTCTTACATGTGCTTTTTTAAAGTATCTGAAATGCACTTCAATAATTTATTTAAGAGAATAGAAATAGATGAATTCGGATCATTTATTGTATGTATTACAGTAGTGTAACAGGAGAAAGATAAACTAAATAAATAAATAAAAATAAGATAAAAAAATGGCTCATATTAAACGATTTAAACCGTTGTATTTTTTCTACTTTTTCCTCGTAAATAGATATTATTAATTTCTTAATAATTAAGAGAATTTAAATTAAAATAAATAGAGCATATTAAAAATTAACGTGTCTTATTGAAGTGTCAAAATAGAATATACAGTATTTAAAAATTATTTTTAATTTTAAAAAAATAAAAACACATGTTTAGATAATTATTTTGACAAAAAATAAAAAGTAAAATATTTGTTTTAAGAATGAAAACTATAAAATAATTTAAAATATTCTAAAATTTAATTTTTTTAAATAAAAAATACAAAAAATAAATATTTTTATTAATATCTTATATATAAATATATAAAAATAATATTAATATAAATTTTCATAACTTTATAAAATAATTTTAAAGAATAAAAAAAATATAACTATGTTCAAAACCCCCTCTAATTTTCTCAAACTTTTAGGAAGATGGTTTTATGGGCGATGGCGAATGATTTTGCAGAGTAAGGGATTGAAGTATCCAAACTAAATTATGCGTAGTTGATCTTCTGGCAAACTAAGGGACTGATCTGCTTGGATGTTGTTGATGGTGTTACTGTCATTTCCTTCGATGCATGTGCTGCCGCTCCATTTCTTCGTACTCCAGGCAATCTTCTGATCCTATATAATGTACAGTTAAACGAGTTACTTATTATTAGATTAAGGTTGTAAGTAATTTTTAAAAAAACAAATTACATTATCTTTTTCAAAATTTCATTAAATTATACTTCAAAATATCGAGAGGTTGTTAATTTGAGTGGTAAATATCAACAAATTTATTAGACTTTAACTAATTTAATTAACTTTTAATAAATATTTTTTATACACAAAAATTAAATTCAAAACTTGACTAAAGAGTTCAAACCAAAGTAATTAGAGAGTCTAAACAAAAATTCTGTGCTCTCTTATTTTAAAGATCACTCTCAATTCTCCATTTGATACAATGTTTAAATTTTATAATTTATTTGTTATCAATCAAATTATATTTTTATATAACATATTTTCTTTTCAAGACAATAAAATTATTCAAGTAATTTTATTATTATATTATAATTTAATTATATCAATTTATTCGTTATTATTTTTAATTATATGAAAAATAAAATCATATTTTCATGCATTATAAAGATTATTAATTTTTAAATAGAGAATAAGGTAAAGAAAATTGAAATGTAATTTTTAAATAAGTGAACTATCAAATACAAATTTACAAAATTTTTAAAAGAAGTTAATGTAATTATTTTGTTCCTTGTAGTTGCACAATTTTTTTGGTTAAACCCATCACTATTCAAAAGATGATTGAATTTTAACTAATCTAACTTAAATTAGCAAAAATTTTATAACATATATAAAAGTCTCTCAGTAAATATTTTTTTTTACACATAATTCAAACCTAAAATCTTATTAAAAAAATAGAATACTTATCACTTCAATCAACTATACGTTAATTAGTTGCACATTTTCATATGTCTAACATGTAGTTAAAATAAATATATGTCTATTTTGTAATATATAATTTTAAGACATTTTACAAAAAGAAAATCATAGAAAGAGAGTAGTATAGTGAGTAATTAAAATATATGAGAAAAGTAAAAAATTAAAAACTTTTCATTAATTTTTATTATTTAAAAATATAAAATTAATTTTTTATATTTTATATTTAAAAATCACAATTTAATATATATTTGTTGCATGTAAAACCAATAGTCATTATATATAATTTTATGGTCTTTTAATCATTACTTTTAAAGTTATATTTTAACACATACGTAAAATAAAATATAAATTTAAAATAAATTTATAAATAGTAATAATTTAAATACATGTAAATTATCATTTTATTACATTAAAATATAATGAAAATTATTTTTATATTTAATTGTTTTTTAAAAGAAAGTAACATGCACTTAAATCACTAGTATAATTAATTGACATGCACACCACATATATATACCATTAAAAACGAAACTAAAAATTCCAACTAAGAAATACAAAAAGGTCCTTTGAAATAATCATCCGTGCATAAAAATTCCAAAATACAAAACTTGTCAAAATGATGTAAAGTGCTATAAAGAATTGGAATCATCACTGCATAAAATTCTAAGGGTGGAAAATACAAAGCAGAGCAACACCACTAACTTACAATTCTAAAAGTTATATTGACAACAACAATCCTTATAAAAAGTTATGTACAAAAAAACCCATGTCGAAATAACATAAAAACAGAAAGAAATACAATGATGAAACTCTAACTAAATAAACAAATTAAGTCTCGCATGCCCCATGTGTTTCATAAGTCATGAAAAAAGAATGAAAAATTAAAGGAAAGGAAGGGAAAAAATGTATAAAATCCTTAAACTTTTAAAATTAAAAAATAAAGTTCCTCAATTTTTATACTACAAAAATATATTATTATTTTATCTATTTTCACATTCTTTGGGGGTAGGTGGGTGATATCCTTTTGTCTGTTATATTTTATTTTTTGTGAACATATTAGTATTAGAGACATATAGAGGCTTGACACCTCAATTTTGGTAAAATTTGATATGAAATTTGAGTACGCATTTTTAAAGGGAAAAAAAAAATAGAATGAAATATTGTTCAAAGTGTTAAAAGTTTTAAGATTTTTTTTTATAATTTAGTGAATTCTTTATAAAAAAATACTATAATTTTAAAAAATTGCCTTTTTTTCAATAAATAAATAAGGAGGGAATCCTTAGTTGACCTAATTAAATAGACGAAAGAAATCCAACTCAATCTTTAGGTTTATAAGGAAAAAACTGTTTGTTTTTGTCAATAGTACTGATTTATTTCTTACTTATTATAATACGCTTAATTTTTTTAAGAAAACCTTTCAAAAACACAAAATTTTTATATATGAATTTTGTTTCTTCTCGGTAATTATTTTGAGATATATAAATTAAATTATAAAGTATTTATGTATAAGTTTATATTTTTTAAAAAATATTTATTATGATTTTATTCATTATATTTTAATTAATTAATAATGATAACTTAATAAAAAATAAAAATAATAAATATTTATAACTATTTATCAATTTAAATAATATTAATAGAAAAATAAATTTATATATGCTATTTTTGGTAATTTGACAGTCAAAAATATTTTTTATATAAATTAATCAAACACAAATTACTTTTTTCTAAAAATATTTTTTAAAACTCCATTTAAAAAAAATATTACAAAATAAATAAATTTTAGAATTTTAAACTCCCTTGATCTAAAAGGAAGTTTGACAAATGTCATGTAAGCCGTAAGGGTTCACTCTGTGCTCTTTTATAGACGTCACCTGTTCTTCATTCTAAAACAAAAAAAAAAAATTAGGAAATGGACTTATAATGATTTTGGGCCCTTAACTATTTGGGTCTTATTGGGGTTACTTGAGTTGGATCCACGAATAGGGATTCCATGGGCCCAATCAATTAACCCCATGTTAATTATTAATTTGATATGAAATTTTTTAATATGTTAATTATTAATTTTAAATTTTAAATGTGATTAAAAATATAAATTAAATAAAATTATTTAATATTTTTATTATATTAAATGTCTAGATTATGTAAAATGTTTTACGAGTCACAAAAATAAATGCATTTTAAATATGTCTGATAACTTTTAAACAACAACAAAACTAATTAAAAATTAAACAAACTGGTTAATCATAGTTTCGATATAACTAAATTTTAAATTAATATTTTAATCGGTTTAATAATCAATTTAATTTTTAAAATATTAATATACACACTTACAAATATCATAATAATATGACATCGCATACGCACATGTGTGCTGATACAATCATGACACAGCATCACTCCCCATTAATCTACACACATTAATATACGAATATGTCACTTAGATTTAATGGGAAACAGTGACAGCGGCAATGAATTAAAATTAAAATTTTTAATAAAATAAATAATTATATTTAATGTTTAATAATATTTTAAATAAAATTATGTTTATTAAGAAGATATTTATATAAAAACAAATGTACTAATAATTTTGTCTTTAAAAAATAAATTTATTAATACTTTAATTTTTAAATAATATTAATTATATAAATTAATTTTTAAAAATTTAAAATATTATATATATTATTTTTTTTGTCAAACATTATTAAAAATATTTAACAAATAAATTAATGTGTATAATATTTTAAATTTTTAAAAATTAATTTATATAATCATTATATGAAGTAATTAACATTTTATTTAGATAATTAATATTTTATATCAAAATATTTGTCAAAGTTTTTAATGATATTTGATAGAGGGATTAATTTATATAATATTTTAAATTTTTAAGTATTAATTTATATAATTAATATATTTAAATATTTAAATATAAATAATAATATCTTTTAATGAATAAATTATTATGATAGTAAAAAAAACAATGCATGAATATGTCCGGACACTTGCTTTGATCATGAGTCACGACACAACATTACTCAACCACACATGGCATTTGAAAATTGGGTCAAACAATTTGTTTTTTCAAAAAATTGTACCAAAAACAATGTACCTAAGTCATTTGTAGTTTCTTTAATTTTTAAAATTAGTTTTTAAAAGATTACCGAAAGGCTTTTCTTAAAATTCTAAAAAGCGTGATTAAAAATATTTCATAAAATTATTTTTCAAAATAATAAAACAAAAAAAACAACTTGGTAGTAATAAAGATTCACAAGATAATAAATCACATCACATATAAAGCAACATCGTTATAATTAATCAAATTTTATTACATAATTATCTAGTCAACACAAATAAAATGAAGAAACATCTACTGTGAACGATCAAAGCATTAAGTAGGATCTGAACAGTTCTATGCTTGAAAAGCATGAAGAGAATTCAAACACCTTTATTATGATCTGCAATTCCACAAAAAGTGTAGTTTCTAATCCACACAGAAGCCCATCGAAATTAGCATGAAGACGATTCCAACTTCAAAGACCTTTATGAAAAAGTGCAGAAAAGGCCTCCATTACGGGCTGCTCCAACACCAACCCAATCTCAATACCTCCATTGATGTTTCTGCTTTCTGAAAGAGAAAATGTTCCTGGGTTATCTATAGAAACTATGTCCACTTTCTTTGGCCTTCCCCATCCAAAGTCATTACTATAAACATCAAATCGAGGTGACCCAGCAACTGAGAATTTTCTTACAGTCCTATCCTTCATTAAATTTAAATTATCTGACGAATCATCTGTCTTCCCTGCTGCACTTATCACATCTTCATCTTTGAATTTCTTCAAACTATCACTTATCCCCTCAATACCATTCACTAACCCATCATCCTCTAACAAACTCTTTGTCTCACCCACATACATGGCTGCCCAAATGCAATTCCCAAAATATGTGGGTGGAAGTGGAGGATTCAAACGAGATCTAAAGTCCACACTAAATATGAACAACAACCTGTTTTCCTCTGTTTTCTGTGCTTTCACTAAGCACTCCATCACATAAGCACATGTCACTGAAAACGTTGATACATGAACACCTTCCTTCAGCTTAGACTGTGCAGATTTTTTAATCTTTCCAATACTTGATGGAGTCAATTCAAACGTCCCCCTTATGAGATTCGATTGATTTGCCTTTGGCCCTCCCCAAAGCATCAAGCTTCTGTTGTTTGATCCTCCAAGTCTATTCAAAGAACTTAAGAATTTCTCAGTCATCCCAGATGGGCCTTTGATCACAGACCTGTCATAGAAAGGAACTAGATGCTCCGGTAACGATGGGGACGGTGAATCTGAAGTTTCGATGTTAGAGCAAATATAAGCCCATGACTTGAAGAAAGAAGTAGATGATTTTCCGTCCATGATTGCATGGTGTGTGGTGATTCCAATGGAAAACCCAGAGTTTGGAAACAGAGTGACCTGCAGAGCCATGACAGAAGCTTGTTCGTCAGAAATGGTCAAGTGGGGTACGAGCAAGCGGGTTTCCGTGGCGTTGGAGAAATCAGAACTTGAAAGATGATTGAAATCTGCGTCGGATTCGGCAACAGTGAAGGAGACGGCATCGCCGGGGACGTAGTTGATGATGGGTACAGGGGAGTGAGATGGCCATGTGATGTTGGCAGCGAGAGGAAGAAAGGTGTGGAGAGTGAGAGAGAGGGAGTGTTTGAGTTTGGGAAGAACAGAGTCAAAGAAGGAGGATGGTGGGTGAGGGAATTCATAGAAGAAAACACGCTCAACGGGTTCGAATCTCAGCCATACAACATCAAAAAAGGTGAGGGATAGAGAAGTTGCGGCGGAGGAAGTGGCTGTTTCCGGTACCTGCGGTGCCACACGACAAACTTCAAGAACTTCTAAGGAGCTTGGTTGAGCCATGATGGAGACAATGTGGTGACTGTCAGTTCTAAATGACTTCTTTTATATATATAAATATATTCTTGTTCAATTATTGTGTCCCAAATGAAATTTTAAATTTGTTTGAGGTGGTAGGATGAATGAATTTAAAAATGCTTAAATTAATTCAATGATGCAAGATGCAACTTCACATGCGTTTTGATCAGTTAACTATAATTTATTAATTTTAAGCACACGTACCCTCTATAGAGAGAGAAATATTAATATTTAGGTTAAAAATTTAAGTATAATTTTTATATTTTTGTTAGTAAGTTTTATAATTAAGAATTGATATATGTATAATTTATATAATTAATTTTTTTAAAAAATATATATATTTTATTTTGATTAAAAATTTTAATAAAAAATATAAAAATTATATATAAATCTAATTCTTACTTATTTAAAGGCTTGACATGTATTAATATATATATTTTAAATATAAAATAAAAATTATATTTTAAAATAATAAAAATATAATAAAAAATTATTTATCTTTCAATTTTTTAATACATTGATCTTAACTTATTAATTTCTTCATTATACATCTCCACTCTTTTCAAAACATTTTGACTTTATTTCTTTATTTATATTATAATGTCTTTGTGCGTTTTGATCAATGTTCTCCAGTCCACTCCTTTCATTATATTGTTTACCGACTTTGGAACCCAGGAATAATACGCTAATGAAAATTCTAAGGTCTAAAATAATTGTTTTTAAAATTATGAAATTGTTATTATCGAAGAAATAATTTAACCAGAATTTTATATCCTACTTATGGTTTCATGCTGTGACAAGTCTCAGTTTCTTCTCAGCATGACTCTCGATCAAAGTTGAAAAATGAAACGTGCGGTTCTAGTTCTTTTTGCTTTAAAAAAATTAATTTAAAATTGTCTTAATTCAAATCCAAACCATATAATTATATTGCACCACTCATCGCATGGTTCTTTCGTTTTACGTTTAATAAAAGATTGTGATTCCCAGATTGTATATTAATCCTTTGAAATTTGAATGATTAAATGTGAAAGCATCTGATCCGCTTTTCTCTCTTTCTATTATTTGTTAAAGAAAGTTCTAAAATTTTTTACCTCATCCTTGGAATTCTGAAATCTAGATGCTTCTGCTTTGCCTCTCTAATTTTTATGTGAGTAATATTCACGTTCAAAAATTTGGTTCTGCTTAAAGGACAAGAAATTAGTGAGTTTCAAAGCTCTTGGAGTCGTTTTCCACCATCAATATCCTGAATATTAGGTCATCAACTTTGTGACGATTTTAAAAATTATTATTGAAATTGTTACAATTATAAATTTGCGACAATTTTACCAATAATTGCTAGCAACGGCCCCACTTAGATCCGCAACGATTGTAAATACTATGAGGGATTCGCTTTGCAACATATAAAATTGTTGCAATTTTACTGTATTTTTAGAGTTTATGTACATAATTCTCTTTACACTAGGTTTAACTGTTATAGTTAGTTTCAAGTTTAAATAAAAGAAAAATATTGCTTTAAGTGATTAACAACTAGTGTAAAATTTTGTTAAATTTTTATGAATATGAATTAATAATATAAATATATTAATATTAGATTATTGTTCGAAAGCAACGCATGATATGGTTCAAATACAATATTAAATAAAACAAAGATAAAATATTGATATATTGAAAAGATAAAAGACATAGATTTAATTGATATATTCTAGTAATTAATTTTTTTATATGGATAGTTTTATCAATAATTTAATTTTTTAATATAAGAGAAACACATTATTTAATATGTTTTATAATGTAAATATACATAATACATTTAAAAACAAATTACAGTTTCATTCACAAGATTTAATATAAGACAACATAAAACACAGATACACAAATGATATAATACTGCACCGACAAAATAAACACACATGATTTAGATAACATTATAAGTAGGAGAAGATTCAGCAAGAATTCTTTAGGTTTTTGAATTTTTATCAACTTCTAAAAAAAATTGCATATTGACTATTTAAAAAAAAAATTTCAATATACCATAACTCCGTTTAAAAACTTAAAAATAAATACTGAAGACCTGTTCCTAAGTCCTTTGCTTGAACTACTTTTATTATTTTTAAATATATAATAATAAAAAATAATATACACTTCAAAGTATATATCTTACACCTATACTTGATAATTATATATTTCATATTGGAAGTGAGAGTGAACATTTATTTAAATGAAAAAAACATAACCTTCTTAAGATAAATTATTTCTTGAGGAGAACCGAGTGCATGGCACTGAGTTTCTCAAGTTGAGATAAAGGGATATTGAATCCAAGAGAGGTAGCTAGGGCCTAACACTGATTAGATACCCTGGTTATCTATAAAAACCAACAACCACACGACAAATATCCACTCTTAATTCTTAGTCTTCATCTCCATCTTTTTTTAATTTATTAATAAAACAAGACTAAAATAACAGACTTAATTATTTTTATGGCTGTTGGTACTTTAATATTATACGTTTTACTAGAGTCTGAAAATATACGAAATATTTGAACAAATGTATGTTTACAGTGTGTCATATCACTAGTACATGACATGTCTGAAGATAGGCTTACATGTGCTTTATTAAAAACAATTGAAAGCTTGGAAGACATGCATGATAAGATAAATTAAGTACTCTCCCTGTTCAATGGCGATACGAGTTTGTTACAAATTAAGGAGAAACACACAGTAATTAATCTGCACTACTGCAAATCAGAAACAGGTGGATTCAAACATCACCCATGTTGCACAATATCAACTTACTAATCCATATGCATATCTGTGTTTTAGCAGGTAATTACAAGAGCAGCCACAACAAAACTGCATATGCCTCATGCATGTATAACTCATCAATATATAGGTCAATACTCCATACTAATGACTTCACATAGTCAATGGATGCATAAACAGATATGCAGTTTTCACGAAACAACAGTAACAGCCATTTATTTCTTTGGCCTCAGAAGATCAGTGTGTTCCTATGGAGAGTTTGAGCCAAAAGAAAATAATAAATGAAATATAAAGTTATGCATTGTGTTCAGATTCATTATCAGTTTTCAATCTCGTTATATTCATTCTCTCCTCTCTTGCTTTCTAAACAGAACAGGGGAAGAGTGATAACTAAAGTAATTTTAAGTATTTCACATTCATTATGTCAAAGGAATGAAGGTTAAAAATAACTTCTTATTCCTCAACTTTATATATATATATATATGAGATTTGAATTTTTTTTGTTACCTTTTTCTTTCAATTTTACGAACTGATGCAATTTCTTTCCATCCCTAAATGTCATTAGTAATATGTAAAGCTCAAGTAGAATTATTCATATTAGAATATGACTAAAGTAGCAGAGAAACTCATGAAGTTTTGTGCATTCGAAACCCCAAATTAAGAACGTCCAAAAATTTTTGAAACTACATAAAGAGACTATTTTATGCATCGTTTTGACCTCACATGAGGTCTTCTACTAGCTCAGTCACGCCTTGATAACATTAATGCCTCCTAGGCTCTACATATTACTATGCTGTAAGTAACATATATAGACAGTGCTTGGACAGAGAAAATAAATTGCATCATGTAGTAAAGATATGAAGTAAAGTAAAAACCAAAAAAATATAGCCAAGATTAAGGGGAAAATTAAAAGACAAAAAGTTAATTTAACTGACAAACAAATAAATACGAAAAACAAAAATAAAAATAAAAAATATAGCTCAGATTAAGGGGAAAATTAAATTCAAACTGTCTGGAAAAACAACAGATGTATGTTAATCAGTAAGATAGCTAAATAGCAACAAGAAATTGCTTTAAAACAAATATACCAGATAAAATGGTGCATGTTAACCATTCTTAATAACTCCCATGCATATAAATATCACATGAACGTAGACCATGGTTAAAATAAACAAAGGTTTAAATTAATTTATGAAAACATAAATTAGAGATTAAACACAGTAAGATGACAAGAGAGAGCAGCAAAACCAGAAGTACCACATCAAAATCTTTCAGAGAAGAAAACCCAGAAAATGTAATATACAAACAGACAACAAATGTTTACATGGATTGCTGTTTGGAAGACGTACGTGGCTTTCATGCATTACATACAAGTGCTTTGTCTCTGCTCAACAAGGACGACGAGACATAACATTGCATATCAAAATTGGGTCAAATAATTTGTTTTTTTGTAAAAAAAGAAAAATTGTATAAAAAACAAAGTACATAATGCATTTTTAGTTTTTTTTGCAACAACCAACAAAACTTTTTCAATAAAAATAATTATAAAATCCTTCTTTAATTAAAATTATTTTTCAAAATGAAAAAGAAAAAACAAATCAAATAGTTAATGATAAGAATTCGCAAGATAACCAGTCAGAGTTTATGCATCGATCTGTCAATAAAATATTAAAATCACATCACATATATCAAGCAACATCATCAGAATTAATAGAATTTTATAACTTAACTATCTTATCAACCAAAATAAAATGAAGAAACATTTATTTTATCGTGATCAAAGCTATCATAAGCCTATAAGTAGTATTTGAAGCCAAGAAATTTGAGTTGTATAAGCTGCAATTCCAGAAAAAGACAAGTTGCAAAATCCACACAGCAATTCGTGAAAGTTATCATGAAGAGGATTCCAATTTCAAAGACCTTTAAGAAAAAGTGAAGCAAAAGCCTCCATTACAGGCTGCTCCAACACCATCCCAATCTCAACACCTCCATTGTTGTTCCTGCTTTCTGCAAGAGCAAATGATCCTACTGTTCCAGACGTATCTATAGAAACTATGTCCACTTTCTTTGGCCTTCCCCACCCAAAGTCATTACTATAAACATCAAATCGAGGTGACCCAGCAATTGAAAATATTCTTTGATCCCTATCTTTCATTTCATTTCCCTTATCTGAAACCATTCTCTCTGCTATATTGATCACATCTTCATCTTTGAATTTCTTCAAACTATCACTTATCCCCTCAACAACACTCACAAACCCATCATCCTCTAACAATTTCTTTGTCTCATCCGCAAACATGGCTGCCCAAATGCAATTCCCAAAATATGTGGCTGGAACAGGAGGATTCAAACGAGACCTCAACTCTACAGCGATTATGCACCGCACTTTGCTTTCCTTTGTTTGCTCTGCTTTCACTAAGCACTCCAACACATATGCACATGTCACTGAAAACGTTGATACATGAACCTCTTCCTTTAGTTTGGACTCTGCAGATTTCTTAAGCTTTGCAATACTCGATGGGGTCAATTCAAACGTCTTCCTTAATAGATTCGATGAATTTGATTTTCTCATTTCCCAAAGCATCAAGCTTCTGTTGTGTGGTCCTACAGGTATCATCGGAGTATTCGCGAATTTCTCAGCGATCCCAGATGGGTCTTTGATCACAGATCTGTCATAGAAAGGAACTAGATGCTCCGGTAACGATGGAGACGGTGAATCTGAATTTTCAAGGTTAGAGCATACATAAGCCCATGACTTGAAGAAAGAAGTAGATGATTTTCCGTCCATGATTGCATGGTGTGTAGTGATTCCAATGGAAAACCCAGAGTTTGGAAACAGAGTGACTTGCAGAGCAATGACAGAAGCTCGTTCTTCGGAAATTGTCAAGTGGGGTACAAGCAATCGGGTCCCCATGGCATTGGAGAAATCAAAACCTGAAAGATGATTGAAATCTGCGTCGGATTCGGCAACAGTGAAGGAAACGGCATCGCCGGGGACGTAGTTGATGATGGGTACAGGGGAGTGAGATGGCCATGTGATGTTGGCAGCGAGAGGGAGAAAGGTGTGGAGAGTGAGAGAGAGGGAGTGTTTGAGTTTGGGAAGAACAGAGTCAAAGAAGGAGGATGGTGGGTGAGGGAATTCATAGAAGAAAACACGCTCAACGGGTTCGAATCTCAGCCATACAACATCAAAAAAGGTGAGGGATAGAGAAGTTGCGGCGGAGGAAGGGAGTGTTTCCGGTGACCACGGTGGCACGCGACAGACTTCAAGAACCTTTAAGGAGCTTGGTTGCGCCATGAGTGAGAGAATAAGGTGCTTTCTTTTCTTTTTTTTTTCAATCTAAATAAACAATTTAGCAGAATACTTTGTACAGAGGAAAATGTTCTAAAATGTTCTGAGAATCATATCCGAATCCGGTCCATGCTGGAATTTTTGTAATCAAATCTTGTCCTATTAATTAAAGATTAGGGCAATTATTAAATTATATTTATAAAAAATATATAACATTTGATTTTTAAAAAATTAAATTTCTTAATGTTTTAGTTTTTAAATTTATTCTTTAAACAAATTAATTATAATATCACTATTTACGATTTACTTTTTTTATTTTTTATGTAAAAAACTCTTGAATGTTTTCTCTATGTATGAATTATTTTTAAATTGAAGTAATTTATTAATTTTTATAAAATATGATATTTAATTTGTTTGAAAGAATAAATTTAAAACCTAAAATATTAAGAAATTTGTTTTTTGAAAAAAACATATCTTTCATGAATCAAATAATATTTTTTTAAAAACATTTAAACTTAATTATTAAAAGAATATTATTATATTAAATGATTAAAAATAATTAAAATATTATTTTATTATTTAAAATAATTTTAAACTTATTATAATATATATATATTTATATATATATCAAGATCGCACATATCCCTATGAAAAATATGTGCATATATGTGCAATCTGAACGCTAAAAGCTCGACCGCTCCAGCGCTGGCCTCTCTGTTTGTAATAAAACCTAGTCCTATTAAAGATCTGGACAATTATTAAATTATATTTTTAAAATATAAAAATATAATTACATAAATTTTAAAAAATATAAGTTATTAAAATACATAATATATTAATTTTATTACATATTAATACTGTACAATAAAAATAAATTTATTCACAATTATTTTATTATCTTTTGTTAAATATCTTTTATCATAATATTTATTATTATTCATAATTTAGAATAATAAAATATAAATTAAATAATTAGATAGATTAAATAATAAAATTATTTAATTTTATTTATTGTTAAATTAAAATTTTCATGTTAAAACCTGATATAAGTTTAACTGTATTTATTGTTGAATTTAGAAATATAATATAATAATTTCAAGTAAAGATATATAAAAATTTAGATACAAAACTAATTAAGTATTAAGTCTTATTTATATAATAAAAATTATGAATATATGATATATTCTTATTTATGTGTATTAATTTATTTTTTATATAATATCATTATATTATTTTTTAGAAAAAATAATTTTGATTAATTTATTTTTATATTAAAAATAAATTTAAAATATTATTATTTATATATAGAGAAAATAAATATAATAATTTTATATGGTAATTATAATTTAATCAAATTTAAAAAACGATTGATGTAATTTTCTCAAAAAAAGTATGTATGAATTTTAAAAATTAAAATTATTAGTTTTAAAATAAGGATACGTTTCATTCTCTTTTTGTTTTCTTTGTTTTGAAAAATATTGAAATTAAGTTTTGAAGAACAAAAGACAAAAGAGAAAGGTTTTTTTAAAAAAATTATACTATAAATTTTAAAACAAAAAAACTTTGGTGTACAATGTTTTAAAACATTTTAAAAAATAATAATAATTTTTTAAAATTAATTGAAGTTTTATAATATAAATAGAGTTAATTTTTTCAAACATAAAATTTATTAAAGAAAAATAAAATATTACCACTCTAATTAACCAAATGTTTGTTTACAAAGAACCATTTGATACGAGGGGCATATACATAGGATTGTTTCATATATGCTCAATGAATCTCCTTGCATTCTATCGTGATTTTCCAGTTGATGATTCATTTTTGCGTTGTTATTTATGACAAAATGTAAAAGATCAATTTGAAGTTTAATTTACTTGTAAAAAATTCTTAAAATTTTATTTTTAACCAATTGTAATTATCACTGCAATTGGATCGAACAATTATCCTCTTCAATCCCAGGAATCAGGATCAATGTTTTCGGATTGTGTAGTTGCTATAGTTGATTTCAAGCACATAATATCTTCCACAATACAAATAAAGCACAGTATATATTGTCACATTTGGCTAAAATTTTCTAAGGTTGCGTTTACATGACCAAATTTTAAATTTTATAGAATTGAAAATATAAGAAATTCAAATGACTATAATTTAAATTATTTATATTTTAAATTTTTTGTTTAAATAATTATAATATCTATACTTTTTTTATTATAACTAATAATTATGTATAAATATAAATATATATATTAATTAATATATATGTATATAAATATATATACATATATAAGTGTATATATATGTATATGTATATATATACATATACATGTATATATGTATATATATACATAAAAAAAATAAATAATAAATTAAAAAAAATTTGTTAAGATGTAAATTAAATTTGATATGTAAATAAATTTAGTAACATACAAGAATAAAAAAATTAAGAAGTTAATAGTTAAAAATAAAAGTTCAAAAAAAAATTTTAACATAAACTATAAAGTTTTGGAGAATCTTTTGCATTTTGCACTTTGTTTTGTTAATCATATTCTATATTCAGCACGAGGGAAAAAAATCGAAGGATAATAATTGCATTTCCAATAATGAAACCAGTATTTTCAAGACCAATCGAATTTAAAAAGAAAAAAGAAATACAAAACCAATATCCCAAAAACATGAGTAGAGAAATTGAGCTGAAGCCCATTGGGTGGTAGTTCTTGATGGGCTAGAAAATCTTTGGAGACAACCATGTGGAAATTGTATCGGACCATCATCATCCTTGTGCCCAGGACCCAGATCGTTAACTATGGGCCCATTTGATACATAATTACTATTTTTTTTTACAATTCATTAAATAACTAAAAAATAATTAAATTTATCATAATAACAAAATAATTAAATTTATTATAATAAAAATTTTTTAATATATTTATTTTATAAATTATTATTATATTTATTTATAAATTTATTATTTATTATTTTTTTGTATGATAAAAATAAAATATTATAATAATATATAAAATTACTACAAGTTATATATTTATATTCATTTTGAAACAATTGATATTAAGTTTAAATTTTTTTAAAAAAATTTTAGGAAGCTGGTCACAAATAGCTAGGCCCTTATACTTGTTTAGTGTACAAGTTAGATTATTTATTTTAAAAATACTATAAAATGGTTTTAATTCATTTTTCTCTCATCAAACTTACCTATTTGGTACTTTAAATATGTCAATGGTCACATAATGACCTAGTTTAAAAATACTATAAAATGATTTCAATTCATTAAAATGTAAGATACAACCAACTCTCTTTGTAATCATGATAAATTTAGTTTGGATAGGTTTTAAATACAGTAGATAAGATAACAATTAGAAAGAGGAAGTCCTACACAGAGAGTAAATCAAGTGTTAAAGTCAGATAGTAGAAAAGCATAAGAGTGTGAAGAGCTTTTAAATTGTAAGAGTTTGTGCTCGTACTTAGTACCAAGAGCTATTGTAGTATTTATAGATAGAATTAGCGTGTCATGAACATGTGGTGTTTAGTGAACCCTTGTCCTTGGACAACCTACACGTGCAGGTGATTAGGTGCATGAATGGCAATTTCTAATTAACCTTGATATTATTAAATCATAAATATTATGAACTCTAATATCTTTATAACATTACATTTATCATAATATTAAAATTAAAGTATATCCTATACTTTTAAGTATGCCAAAAGTATATTATATCATTCGATGGCACCGTACCATTTTGACATTTTTATTGATGGCCAAACCTAGGGTTTTATTTTCTATATTTGTTAATTGATGTAATTTTTTTCTTTAATCAAACGTTATATGTATATATCACTAGCAATAATGTTATATATAAAATTCACATGAAATTACTTTTGCTAAAACATAGTTAAGCCAATAGAAGAATTCACATAAAACCAAAATGACCAATTTTTTTTATATATAACTTTGAAATTTTTTTTAAAGTTCTTAGTTTTTTAGTTTTGTATTTTTGTATACTCAAATGAAGAATTGCACTTGGGGAAATTGAAAAAATGTTTTTAATGTGGTCTCTTATCCAATACTTTTAAGTCGATCTCTTTTTTTTTTTACTAATGATGTCTTTAAAAAAAAATTCACTAATTAGTAAAGATAAGAAATAAAATTAAAACAAAAAAGATTGAAACTCTTTTTTTTGAAAGCAACATCATTCATAATATTAACCAGAAATGTTCAATACATCAGCAAAAGTAAGATTACAATCACATGACATCTTTAAGTGTGGTGACTCTCAGTTCTAAATGACATCTTTTATATATATAAATATATTCTTGTTCAATTATTGTGTCCCAAATATAATATTAAATTTGTTTGAGCTGGTAGGATGAATGAATTTAAAAATGCTTAAATTAATTCAATGATGCAAGATGCAACTTCACATGCGTTTTGATCAATTAACTATAATTTATTAATTTTAAGCACACGTACCCACTATAGAGAGAGAAATATTAATATTTAGGTTAAAAATTTAAGTATAATTTTTATATTTTTATTATTAAGTTTTATAATTAAGAATTGATATATGTATAATTTATATAATTAATTTTTTAAAAAAAATTTATATATATATATTTTATTTTGATTAAAAATTTTAATAAAAAATATATAAATTATATATAAATCTAATTCTTACTTATTTAAAGGCTTGACATGTATTAATATATATATTAAATAAAAAATAAAAAATATATTTTAAAATAATAAAAATATAATAAAAATTATTTAACTTTCATTTTTTTTAATATGTAGATCTTAACTTCTTAATTTCTTTATTATATATCTCCACTCTTTTCAAGACATTTTTTGACTTTATTTCTTTATTTATATTATAATGTCTTTGTGCGTTTTGATCAGTGTTCTCCAGTCCACTCCTTTCATTATATTGTTTACCGACTTTGGAACCCAGGAATAATACGCTAATGAAAATTCTAAGGTCTAAAATAATTGTTTTTAAAATTATGAAATTGTAATTATCGAAGAAATAATTTAACCAGAATTTTATATCCTACTTATGGTTTCATGCTGTGACAAGTCTCAGTTTCTTCTCAGCATGACTCTCGATCAAATTTAAAAAATGAAACGTGCGGTTCTAGTTCTTTTTGCTTTAAAAAAGTTAATTTAAAATTGTCTTAATTCAAATCCAAACCATATAATTATATTGCACCACTCATCGCATGGTTCTTTCGTTTTACGTTTAATAAAAGATTGTGATTCCCAGATTGCATATTAATCCTTTGAAATTTGAATGATTAAATGTGAAAGCATCTGATCCGTTTTTCTCTCCTTCTATTATTTGTTAAAGAAAGTTCTAAATTTTTTTACCTCATACTTGGAATTCTGAAATCTAGATGCTTCTGCTTTGCCTCTCTAATTTTTATGTGAGTAATATTCACGTTCAACAATTTGGTTCTGCTTAGAGGACAAGAAATTAGTTAGTTTCAAAGCTGTTGGAGTAGTTTTCCACTATCAATATCCTGAATATTAGGTCATCAACTTTGTGACGATTTTAAAAATTATTACTGAAATTGTTACAATTATAAATTTGCGACAACTTTACCAATAATTGCTAGCAACCGTCGCACTTACGATTGTAAATACTATAGCGGATCCCCTTTGCAACATATAAAATTGTTGCAATTTTACTGTAATTTTAGTGTTATGCACATAATTCTCTTTATATTAAGTTTAACTTTTATAATTAATTTTAAGTTTAAATAAAAGAAGAATATTACTTTAAGTGATTGACAGTTAGTGTAAAATTTTATTAAATCTTTATGAATATAAATTAATAATGTAAACATATTAATATTAGATTATTATTTAAAAACAATGCGTTATGTGGTTCAAATACAATATCAAATAAAACAAAGATAAAATAGTGATATATTGAAAAGATAAAAGACATAAATTTAATTGATATATTCCAGCAATTAATTTTTTTATATGGATATTTTTATCAATAATTTATTTTTTTAATATTTAATATAAGAGAAACATTGTTTAATATGTTTTATAATGTAAATACACACATAATACATTTAAAAACAAATTACAGTTTCATTCACAAGATTTAATATAAGAAAACACAAAACACAGATACACAAATGATATAATACTGCACCGACAAAATAAACACACGTGATTTAGATCATATAATATAATATTATAAGTAGGAGAGGATTCAGCAAGGATTCTCTAGGTTTTAAATTGATCAACTTCTAAAAAAAATTGCATATTGACTATTTTTTAAAAAAATTTCAATATACCATAACTCCATTTAAAAACTTAAAAATAAATACTGAAGACCTGTTCCTAAGTCCTTTGCTTGAACTATTTTTATTATTTTTAAAAATAATAAAATTAAGTTTTCCGAAATGGCAAAGCAAATGGGGGTTTCGTGGGGATCTTTGTCCTACCCCACTCTATCATTCTCATTCTCCCATCTTCATCGTATATATATAAATTTGGTTTTAAAACTCTATTTTAATCTAACAATAGTGTGAAATATACAATATATTTGAGAGAATATAAAATTAAATAATTTTTTATTATTTTTAAATATATAAAAATAAAAAATAATATACAATTCAAAGTATATATCTTACACCTATACTTGATAATTATATATTTCATATTGGAAGTGAGAGTGAACATTTATTTAAATGGAAAAAACATAACCTTCTTAAGATAAATTATTTCTTGAGGAGAAGCGAGTGCATGGCACTGAATTTCTCAAGTTGAGATAAAGGGATATTGAATTAGGTAGCTAGGGCCTAAGGCTGATTAGATACCCTGGCTATCTATAAAAACCAACAACCACACAATAAATATCTACTCTGAATTCCTAGTCTTTATCTTCATCTTTTTTTAATTTATTCATAAAACAAGACTAAAATAACAGATTTAATTATTTTTATGACTGTTGGTACTTTAATATTGTGTTTTACTAGAGTGTGAAAATATGCAGGCTATTTGAAGAAACCTGTTTACAATGCGTCATAGTGTATGGGTATTGTATCATGTAACTAGAACATGACATGTCAAAAGATAGGCTTACATGTGCTTTATAAAAAACAATTGAAAGCTTGGAAGACATGCATGATAGGATAAATTAAGTACTCTACTTGTTCAATGGCAATATGAGTTTGTTACAAATTAAGGAGAAACACACAGTAATTAATCTGCACTACTGCAAATCAGAAACAGGTGGATTCAAACATCATCCATGTTGCACAATATCAACTTACTAATCCATATGCATATCTTTGTTTTAGCAGGTAATTACAAGAGTAGCCACAACAAAACTGCATATGCCTCATGCATGTATAACTCATCAATATATAGGTCAATACTCCATACTAATGACTTCACATAGTCAATGGATGCATAGAGAGATATGCAGTTTTCACGCAACAACAGTAACAGCTATTTATTTCTTTGGCCTCAGAAGATCAGTGTGTTCCTATGGAGAGTTTGAGCCAAAAGAAAACAATAAATGAAATATAAAATTATGCATTGTGTTCAGATTCATTATCAGTTTTCAATCTCGTTATATTCATTCTCTCCTCTCTTTCTTCTAAACAGAACAGGGGAAGAGTGATAACTAAAGTAAGTTTTAAGTATTTCACATTCACTAAGTCAAAGGAATGAAGGTTAAAATTAACTTCTTATTCCTCAACTTTATATATATATGAGATTTTAATTTTATTTGTTATCTTTTTCTTCCAATTTTACAAACTAATGCAATTTCTTTCCATCCTTAAATGTCATTAGTAATATGTAAAGCTCAAGTAGAATTATTCATATTAGAATATGACTTAGTTAGCAGAGAAACTCATGAAGTTTTGTGCACTCGAAACCCCAAATGAAGAACGTCCAAAATTTTTTGAAACTACAGAGACTATTTTATGCATCATTTTGACCTCACATGAGGTGTTCTACTAACTCAGTCATGCTTTGATAACATTAATTCCTTCTAGGCTCTACATATTACTATGCTGTGAGTAACATATATAGACAGTGTTTGGACAAAGAAAATAAATTGCATCATTTAGTAAAGATATGAAGCAAAGTTAAAACCAAAAAAATATAGCTAAGATTAAGGGGAAAATTAAAAGACAAGAAGTTAATTTAACTGACAAACAAATAAATACGAAAAAACAAAAATAAAAAATATAGCTCAGATTAAGGGGAAAATTAAATTCAAACTGTCTGGAAAAACAGCAGATGTATGTTAATCAGTAAGATAGCTAAATAGCAACAAGAAATTGCTTTAAAATAAAATGGTGCAGGTTAACGATTCTTAATGACTCCCATGCATATAAATATCACATGTACGTAGACTATGGTTAAAATAAACAAAGGTTTAAATTAATTTATGAAAACATAAATTAGAGATTAAACACAGTAAGATGACAAGAGAAAGTAGCAAAACCAGAAGTACCACATTAAAATCTTTCAGAGAAGAAAACCCAGAAAATGTAATATACAAACAGACAACAAATGTTTACATGTATTGATGTTTGGAAGCGTACGTGGCTTTCATGCATTACATACAAGTGCTTTGTCTCTGCTCAACAAGGACAACGAGACATAACATTGCATATCAAAATTGGGTCAAATAATTTGTTTTTTTGTAAAAAAAGAAAAATTGTATAAAAAACAAAGTACATAATGCATTTTTAGTTTTTTTTGGCAACAACCAACAAAACTTCTTCAATAAAAATAATTATAAAATCCTTCTTTGATGAAAATTATTTTTCAAAATGAAAAAGAAAAAACAAATCAAATAGTTAATGATAAGAATTCGCAAGATAACCAGTCAGAGTTTATGCATCGATCTGTCAATAAAATATTAAAATCACATCACATATATCAAGCAACATCATCATAATTAATAGAATTTTATAACATAACTATCTTATCAACCAAAATAAAATGAAGAAACATTTATTTTATCGTGATCAAAGCTATCATAAGCCTATAAGTAGTATTTGACGCCAAGAAATTTGAGTTGTATAAGCTGCAATTCCAGAAAAAGACAAGTTGCAAAATCCACACAGCAATTCTTGAAAGTTATCATGAAGAGGATTCCAATTTCAAAGACCTTTAAGAAAAAGTGAAGCAAAAGCCTCCATTACAGGCTGCTCC
Organism: Senna siamea; assembly: GCA_031216115.1. Taxonomy (NCBI): domain Eukaryota; kingdom Viridiplantae; phylum Streptophyta; class Magnoliopsida; order Fabales; family Fabaceae; genus Senna; species Senna siamea. Next base: position 28,545,662 of record CM062354.1, on the reverse strand, counting down.
AACACCATCCCAATCTCAACACCTCCATTGTTGTTCCTGCTTTCTGCAAGAGCAAATGATCCTGTTCCAGACTTATCTATAGAAACTATGTCCACTTTCTTTGGCCTTCCCCACCCAAAGTCATTACTATAAACATCAAATCGAGGTGACCCAGCAATTGAAAATATTCTTTGATCCCTATCTTTCATTTCATTTCCCTTATCTGAAACCATTCTCTCTGCTATATTAATCACATCTTCATCTTTGAATTTCTTCAAACTATCACTTATCCCCTCAACAACACTCACAAACCCATCATCCTCTAACAATTTCTTTGTCCTATCCACATACATGACTGCCCAAATGCAATTCCCAAAATATGTGGCTGGAACAGGAGGATTCAAACGAGACCTCAACTCTACACTGATTATGCACCGCACTTTGCTTTCCTTTGTTTGCTCTGCTTTCACTAAGCACTCCAACACATATGCACATGTCACTGAAAACGTTGATACATGAACCTCTTTCTTCAGTTTGGACTCTGCAGGTTTCTTAAGCTTTGCAATACTCGATGGAGTCAATTCAAACGTCCTCCTTAATAGATTCGATGGATTTGATTTTCCAATTTCCCAAAGCATCAAGCTTCTGTTGTTTGGTCCTACAGGTATCATCGGAGTATTCGCGAATTTCTCAGCGATCCCAGATGGGTCTTTGATCACAGATCTGTCATAGAAAGGAACTAGATGCTCCGGTAACGATGGAGACGGTGAATCTGAATTTTCGAGGTTAGAGCATACATAAGCCCATGACTTGAAGAAAGAAGTAGATGATTTTCCGTCCATGATTGCATGGTGTGTAGTGATTCCAATGGAAAACCCAGAGTTTGGAAACAAAGTGACTTGCAGAGCCATGACAGAAGCTCGTTCTTCGGAAATTGTCAAGTGGGGTACAAGCAAGCGGGTTTCCAGGGCGTTGGAGAAATTAAATCCTGAAAGATGATTGAAATCTGCGTCGGATTCGGCAACAGTGAAGGAAACGGCATCGCCGGGGACGTAGTTGATGATGGGTACAGGGGAGTGAGATGGCCATGTGAGGTTGGCAGCGAGAGGGAGAAAGGTGTGGAGAGTGAGAGAGAGGGAGTGTTTGAGTTTGGGAAGAACAGAGTCAAAGAAGGAGGATGGTGGGTGAGAGAATTCATAGAAGAAAACACGCTCAACGGATGGGAATCTCACCCAAAATACGTCAAAAAAGGTAAGGGATAGAGAAGTTGCGGCGGAGGAAGGGGCTGTTTCCGGTGACCACGGTGGCACACGACAAACTTCAAGAATCTTTAAGGAGCTTGATTGCGCCATGAGCGAGAGAATGAAGCGGCTTTCTTTTTCTTTTTCAATCTAAATAAACAATTTAGCAGAATACTTTGTACAGTTCTAAAATGTTCTAAGAATCATATCTGAATCCGGTCCATGCTAGAATTTTTGTAATCAAATCTTATCCTATTAATTAAAGATTAGGGCAATTATTAAATTATATTTATAAAAAATATATATTATTTGATTTAAAAAAATTAAATTTCTTAATATTTTAGTTTTTAAAAGTATTCTTTAAACAAATTAATTATAATATTACTATTTACCATTTACTTTTTTTATTTTTTATGTAAAAAAACCTTTCTCTATGTACTAATTATTTTTAAATTGAAGTAATTTTATTAATTTTTATAAAATATGATATTTAATTTGTTTGAAACAATAAATTTAAAATCTAAAATATTAAGAAATTAATTTTTTAAAAAAAATGCACATCATTCGTGAATCAAATAATGTATTTTTAAGCATTTTAACTTAATTATTAAAAGAATAATATTATATTAAATGATTAAATATAATTAAAATAATATTTCAAATAATATTTTTTATTTAAAATTATTTTAAACTTAAAAAATATATATATCAAGATTGCACATATCCCTATGAAAAATATGTGCAATCTAAAGGCTAAAAGCTCGACCGCTCCAGCACTGCCCTTTCTTTTTGTAATAAAATCTTGTCCTAGCAAAGATCTGGACAATTATTAAATTATATTTTTAAAATATAAAAATATAATTACATAAAATTTAAAAATTATAAGTTATTAAAATACATAATATATTAATTTTATTACATATTAATACTATAAAATAAAAAATAAATTTATTCACAATTATTATATTATCTTTTGTTAAATATCTTTTATCATCATTTTTGTTATTATTTATAATTTAGAATAATAAAATATAAATTAAATAATTAGATAGATTAAATAATAAGATGAATTCTGGTTTTCAAAACTCCGGAAATTATGACAACCATAGAAAGTGAAAGTTTCTAGAAGATATAAAAGTAGTACTCCATGATCATGGAGGTCCAATAATATTGACGCCGTGTATGATTGGCGCCAGTAGGATTCCAATTTCCACAGTCGCTGGTTGAATTGATAAATCAATCCCAGTCCTCCACCTTTTTCCACAACTGCAAAAAGCAAGATTGAAATTACAAAAAATTTTAGGTATATGTTTACTTTATTTATAATTCACTCTTCGTATATATATATATACACACATATATATGTCAATGATAAAATAAATAAATAAATTATATCAAGTTTAATAAAATTATAATTATTAAATTTTTAATTTAAAAAATTACATCATATAACAAAAATTTTATTCTAATTTATTTTTTATTGATGAATTTAATATATTATTTATATCTATTAATTTTAGAATAATAAAATTATTTAATTTTATTTATTATTAAATTAAAATTTTCATGTTAAAACCTAATATAAGTTTAACTGTATTTATTGTTGAATTTAGAAATATAATATAATAGCGTCAAATAAAATTATATAAAAATTTAGATATAAAATCAATTAAATATTAAATTTTATTTATATAATAAAAATTATAAATATATGATATATTCTTATTTATATGTATTAATTTATTGTAAAAATAAGAGAAAATATCTCTTGAAAGACCCATTTTAGCCAACAATGAGTAACAATCAAAATACGATTGTAAGAAAAAGGACAAACGCACCTGAAATGACAAGACAAAAAAGGACAAATGTTTTGGTTATCAGTCTCAAATCAATTGAAACTTGTGTAAGACGTAAGACGCAGTATTTTTAAACTATTTAATATCTCATTATAAAAGTAATTTTTACTTATTCAACTGTTAAATAAAAAATAATTACTGTGTTATTATGCATACCAAATTTTAGAAACAAAAAAAATAATAATTATGTGTTCCAATGATTTTAAATTTTTTTATATGTAAATTTTTTTTAAATATTAACTTTATAATATATTAATGAGATAAAAAAATATTAGATTGATATTAAATTTTATAAATATAATACAAAATGTAATTTACTCTTATTTATTTTAAAAGTGATGTGAATAAATTCCGTTTAATTTGTTTTTGCTTAAAAACCAATTCCCTAGTTTTTCGTTTGTGTGAACAATATCTTAAGAGTCTATGTGGTTAAATTTTTTAAATTTATTTATTTCACAGCACTAAATTCTTTCAAATTTTACTTCAGACACATTTATTTTTACTATTATTTTTGCTTTAAGATGCGGTATACTTAGATATGAGAGAAATTTTATTATATTTTTTATTTTTTTTATAATATTAGTCATTTCTATATTCTATGATTTAGAATTTTTTTCTTAATCTTTTAAAAAGAGGTTTACAAATTATTCTTATTTTAAGAATAAATTCAAATACATAATTTAAACATCCTAAAAATTATTATAATTTATTTTTATTTTTTATTTCATCAAAAAATTTACTAGCGAATTTTATACTTCTAACTATAAGTGTTATAGTTCTTTGATATATATCATGACCTAAAAATTTTATTTTTGTTTGAACAATTTTTATTTTCTTTTGAAATATTACTAATCCATTTTCTTTAACTATATTTTTAAATATATTTAAATGTTTTATATATTGTTCTAATAGATGAATTAGACGAAGAGTCAAACAAAATAAATAATAGCATAATTTATCATAAATTAAGAATATCTGAAATAAAAAAATAGCTAAATAAATAGACTTTGCCTAAGTTAGAAAAAGAAATAAATATTTCAAGATTACATGAAACTATATCTTTAATTTCAAAACCTCTAATTACCAATCATATTAAGAAATACAAGTTTTTATAACATTAATTAGACTTATGTATTACTAAATTTTAAAGTGATTTAATAAATAAAATTTTTTTATTACAAGTTGATTGTAAATCAGTTAAAATAATTTTAAAAAAAGAGAATGAAACATATCCTTATTTTGAAACTAATAATTTTAATTTTTAAAATTCATACATCTTTTTTTTTTAGAAAATTACATCAACCATTTTTAAATTTGATTAAATTATACTTACCACATAAAATTATTATATTCATTTTCTTTTGGATCGCTATTATTAAAAATTTTAATTTAAAAGTAATATAGGTTTAAATCAAGCAATTAAATAAATTTTGAAATAAATAAAGTAATTGTTGAAATTAAACAAAGATATGAAATTTAAAGATAATTTTATTATGAAAGATTATTTACAGAGAATGATCACCAGAAGGAAAGTTTGGAGAGATAGAAGGGTGGTTTACAATGATAAAAGAAAGCTTAAAACAAAACTCTACCTCCTTTCAACAACTTTTCTAACTTAAATAGATAAAGATGAACTTCAAAATTATTACTTAATATTTGGATGTGAACATCCAGATTTCAAATACAAGTTAAATGAACTTAATATCTACCACTTTACTTAAAAGTCAAAAGTTGATTAATAATACAAGAATCTCTTATGCTTTTAATTACTTCATACACTTTTTTCACGTGCGAACTTTAAAATTATATTGAATTTAACTTTTGTTTTTTTTTTTGTTACTTTAAGCTTATCTACTAATGACTTTTTCAACTTTGAAGACTTTCAACATCAGATGTCGAATCTTCTTTCCAGTTGTAGGTGGGGCCAGTTAATTTAGAGAGTTTTTTCATTAAGGCAGATAGTTTTTTTTATGGCGAAAATTCAGAACAATAATTTCACAATAATTGTTAAAAATCGTCTAATCCTTGTGCCATTTGCATATTATAACAATCTTCCTCAAGGGTCTTAGGAATCTCTTCAACTTCCTCTAAATCTTTTTCATCATCAGAGTCTAAGGTTGATAAGGCCGCCATAAGACTTTTCTTCAAATTCACTTTTAGATAGTCCTTCAAAATTAAATACAAAAAAAGAGGAAGAAATGGCTTTTTCTGGAGTTTTAAGAGAAATATTTTTTTTCTAATTTCCAGTATTTAATTTTTTTTCAAGATACTCGGTTTAAAACTTTTTTCACCAGAAAAATTTTACCTTTAAACATAAAACTTTAGGATATGGCTCTACAGTATGATGATGAAATTTATAAAGATGTTGCATTAGCCATCCCACACCCATAGAAAAACAAAAATTAAGAAGTTTTTGATGTGGAGACATATTTGGAGTAAGAGATTTATAATTCTCATAATATTTAAGAACTAAATTTGGCATAATACATTTTACTTGACCAAATTGAAGGAACCAGTCTTGGAACTAAGAAGGAGGATTGGAGCAAATGGGAGTTTTAAAACTAATGTACCAAGAATGACGAGAATTTGTTTCATAAAGAATTTTAAACCAAGCCTCTTGATAATCAAAATAATTATAAGCAGGAGGATCAAAAGGTCTTGAAAACCTTTTTTTAGTTAAAGGATTTTGGCTCCAATCAGAAAGAGATAGGACTTTAATTATTTTTAATTTGGAATAAGTAACTATTTTAAGATTTTTTAAATCTTTTTCAAAAATTATTTCAGCAGAATGAGTATCTAACATGATAAATTGGAAGAATTTTTTATTTTTCTTAAAATTTTGAGATTTTGGAATCCATCCCCAACCTTTGGGAGAGAATTTGGTAATTATTTCAAAGGGTTTTAAATTTATCATTTCTGGTTCGAAGGTAATGATTCTTTGACAAGCTTCTTTTATATGAAATTCTTTTGGAGGAATAGTAGCAGCAGTCAAAGACTGTCCGGCTATATTTTTAAGAGGAGCAATGATTTTAGGGGTATTTATAGAGGAACTAGCTTGACTAACTATTTTAAAAGAGGGAGCTATGTCGTCTAACGACAATCCCTTATTTTTGGGAGTCATTGGTCTCATGACTTTAGTGAAGGAGCAATTCTCTGTAAAAATTCTCTTGTTAAAAAGTCATGAATAAAATTATTTTTTCTTTTAATAAAGTATATTTCAAAATTAAAACAGGATAAAATACTTTGTTATCTGACAAAAATATGTTTAGAAATAATATTTTTAACATTTTTTTCTAAAATCATTTTAGTTGATTTACAATCAACTCGTAATAAAAATTTTTTATTTATTAAATCACTTTGAAATTTAATAATACATAAAACAATTGAAAGTATTTCTTTTTTTAATAGTACTATATTTTAATTGAGCTCCTACCTAAGTCCCAGAATGAAATATAATTATTTATTCAGAGTTATCTAAATATTTTTGTTTAAGAATTCCTCCAAACCCTACTTCAAACGCATCTGTTTCTACTATCATTTTTGCTTCAGGATGTAGTAAACTTAGACATGGGAGAGATCTTACTATATTTTTTATTTATTTTACAATATTAGTCATTTCTATATCTATGGTTTAAGATTTTTTCTTAATCTTTTAAAAAGAGGTTTAAAAATTATTCTTATTTATACAAAAGTTTAGATATAAAATTAATTAAGTATTGAGTCTTATTTATATAATAAAGATTATGAATATATGATATATTCTTATTTATGTGTATTAATTTATTTTTTTACATGATATCATTATATTATTTTTTAGAAAAAATAATTTTGATTAATTTATTTTTATATTACAAATAAAATCAAAACATTATTATGTATATATAGAGAAAATGAATATAATAATTTTATGTGGTAAGTATAATTTAATCGAATTTAAAAACGATTGATGTCATTTTCTAAAAAAAAAAATGTATGAATTTTAAAAATTAAAATTATTAGTTTCAAAATAAGGATACGTTTCATTCTCTTTTTTTTTTATTTGTTTTGAAAAATATTGAAATTAAGTTTTGAAGAACAAAAGACAAAAAAGAAAGTTTTTAGAAAAAAATTTATACTAAAAATTTTAAAACAAAAAACTTTGATGTACAATGTTTTAAAACATTTTTTTAAAAAAGAATAATTTTTTAAAATTAATTGTAGTCTTATAATATAAATAGAGTTAATTTTTTCAAACATACAATTTATTAAAGAAAAATAAAATATTACCACTCTAATTAACCAAATGTTTGCTTACAAAGAACCATTTGATACGAAGGGCATATACATAGGATTGTTTCATATAAGCTCAATGAATCTCCTTGCATTCTATCATGATTTTAAACTTGACGATTCATTTTTGCGTTGTTATTTATGACAAATGTAAAAGATCAATTTCAAGTTTAATTTACATGTAAAAAATTCTTAAAATTTTATTTTTAACTAATAATTTCTTAAAATTTTAATTTTGTATAAAAAATATCAAATGTTTGCTAAATTTAATTTACATCTAAACAGGGGTAAAATTGTCCAATTAAATTTATTTAATTTTAACCAAAAATTTTAAATTATATAAATTATTTTATAACCAAATTACTAAAATATCCCTTAAACAAATCTGAAACATCCCACAATTTGAAATCCCCAAATTGAAAACCCTCACCAAATGTCCTAACCAATTGTAATTATCACTGCAATTGGATCGAACAATTATCCTCTTCAATCCCAGGAATCAGGATCAATGTTTTCGGATTGTGTAGTTGCTATAGTTGATTTCAAGCACATAATATCTTCCATAATACAAATAAAGCACAGTATATATTGTCACATTTGGCTAAAATTTTCTAAGGTTGCGTTTACATGACCAAATTTTAAATTTTATAGAATTGAAAATATAAGAAATTCAAATGACTATAATTTAAATTATTTATATTTTAAATTTTTTGTTTAAATAATTATAACATCTATAAATTTTTTTATTATAACTAATAATTATGTATATATATAAAAATATATATATATTAATTAATATATATGTATGTATATAAATATATATACATGTATAAGTGCATATATATATATACATGTATAAGTGCATATATATATTTATATATTTGTGTGTCAGTATATATACATATATATATGTATATGTATATATATAAAATATGTATATATACATATACATATATATGTATATGTATATATATACATAAATAAATAAATAATAAATTAAAAATTTTTTTTGTTAAGATGTAAATTAAATTTGATATGTAAATAAATTTAGTAACACATAAGAATAAAAAATTAAAGAAGTTAATAGTTAAAAATAAAAGTTCAAAAAATTTTTTGAACATAAACTAAAGTTTTAGAGAATCTTTTGCATTTTACACTTTATTTTATTAATCATATTCTATATTCAGCACGAGGGAAAAAAATCAAAGGATAATAGTTGCATTTCCAATAATGAAACCAGTATTTTCAAGACCAATCGAATTAAAAAAGAACAAAGAAATACGAAACCAATATCCCAAAAACATGAGTAGAGACATTGAGCTGAAGCCCATTGGGTAGTAGTCCTTGATGGGCTTGAAAATCTTTGGGGACAACCATGTGGAAATTGTATCGGACCATCATCATCCTTGTGCCCAGCACCTAGATCGTTAACTATGGGCCCGTTTGATATATAATATTACTTTTTTTTTTTACAATTTATTAAATAACTAAAAAAATTATTAAATTTATTATAATAATATATAAAATTACTATACTTTATATATTTATATTCATTTTAAAATAATTAATATTAAGTTTAAAATTTTTTTTATTCTTTTTTAACTTTTAGGAAGCTGATCACAAATAACTTGAGTTTTTTACTTATTTAATGTGTAAGTTAGATTATTTATTTTAAAAATACTATAAAATGATTCCAATTCATTAAAATATAGGATACAACCAACTCTCTTTTTAATCATGATAAAGCTAGAATGGACAGGTTCCAAATAATAGTGGGCAAGATGGCAATTAGAGAAGGCAAGTCCTGTACAGAGAGTAAATCAAGAATACAAATAGGGATTGACTCTCCAAATATACCTTTGATTCTAAAGTTAAAGAGTAGGAGAGCGCAAGAGCATAGAGAATTTTTAGATTGTAAGAGTTTGTGTACAGACCTGGTACCAAGAGCTATACTAATATTTATAGATAGAGTTAGTGTGGCATGAACATGTGATGTTAAGCGAGTGCTTGTCCTTGGACGATCTATACCTGCAAGTGATCGGGTGCATGAAGGGCAATCCTTAATCAATTTTGATATTATCAAACCATAAATATTATGAACTCTAATATCTTTATAATATGACATTTATCATAATATTAAAATTAGAGTATGTCCAATACTTTTAAGTATGACAAAAGTATGTTATATCATTCGATGACACCACACCATTTTGAAATTTTTATAGTATGGCCAAACCTAGGGTTTCATCTTCTATATTTATTAATTGATATAATATTTTTTCTTTAATCAAATGTTATATGTATATATCACTAACAATAATGTTATATATAAAATTCATATGAAATTACTTTTGTTAAAACATGATTAATCTAATAGAAGAATTCAAATAAGACCAAAATGACCAATTTTTTTTCATATAACTTTGAATTTTTTTTTAAAGTTCTTAATTTTTTAGTTTTGTATACTCAAATGAAGAATTGCACTAGGAGAGATTGCAAAAAAGTTTTTAATTTTGTCTCTTATCCAATACTTTTAAGTCAATCTCTTTTTTTTTTTTTTTGTATACTGATGATGCCTTTAAAAAAAAAAGAATTGCACTAATTAGTAAAGATAAGAGACATAATTAAAATAAAAAAGAGATTGAAGCTCTTTTTTAAAAGCAACATCATTGATAATATTAACCAGAAATGTTCAATACATCAACAGAAGCAAGATTACAATCAATAGAAGAAAAAAATATTAAACAATATAGAATGTGAGAAAACATGAAGATGTTTAGCAACATAATGAGCCACTCTGTTGCTCTCTCTTCCAACACGTGTAAGACTGAATGCAGCAAATTGTCGAGCCATCCTCCTGTAGTTAAACATAATGATATCTAACACAGCAATGCTAGAATCATTCTGAAAAGCATTATATACCAAGAGGAAATCAGTTCATTCTTCTAGCCTATTTATGCTACATTGAATGGCTAAATGGATGCTCTTATGTACAGCCAAAGCCTCAGCAATGGAAGGATCAGATGGTGCTTTGTCTCAGATTTCAGCTACCATAAATAGTTGTCCACAGTCATTCCGAAACACGATCCCCAAACTCTAATCAGCATCATTTATACGTGCAACATCAGTATCAACCTTGAAGCAAAATTATCTTAACAGCTTCCATAAATTATCTCGTCTCACCACACTGCCTCTTGTACCATAATTGTGAACTTGGTAATCTTCTAGCATAATCATAACCTTATTAGTAGTATCCCACAGTTCAGATTGCTTATGATTAAACACAAACATGTTCCTATTCTCCCAAATTCTCCAACATATCATGGCAATATGTTCCATAACTTGCCTGCCCTCTTTCATAAATCTATTCAGAATCCAATCATAAAATTCCTCATTTGAATGAATAGAAGGAATAAATCCTAAAGGAGAATGTAGCCACACAACTTTTGACCATATACAATCAAAAAATAAGTGACAAAAGCCTTCTTGATGCACTTGACATCTAGAACATTCATCAAGAATAGAAATACCTCTCCTTTTAAGATTGATCGAGTAAGAAGGACCTAATGACATAGCCTTCATAGAAAATTTTTAACCTTCACAGGAATGGTTAGCTACCAAATTTTAGGCCAAAAATCCTGAGTTGTGGATGAGGATGGTGATGTAGGTATAAAAGTCTCTAGGATGAAATGATAACCAGACCTTATAGTAAAATTTACGCTCTTTTCAAATGTCCAAATGAGTCTATCATCTATATTATGCCAAGGTAAAGGAAGACTACCAATTAAATTGGCTTTAGCCTTCATAAAAGTAGCATGAATAATATTTGTTTTCCATTGATAAGCCTCATGATTAATCATATCAGCTACCATTTGAATTGGATTTTCTTGTAATCTTGGACTTAGAATTTTATTACCATAAGGAATTGTGATCCACCTGTCTTCCCATATTCTAACTTGATACCCATTACCAATACACCACACAGCACCACTCTCAATCAGCTATTTAGTAGAACAAATACTCTTGCCAAGTATAACTACATGGTAACCCACCATCAACTCCATAAAACTATTATTTGGGTAATACCTTCCCTTGAGAACTCTAGTAACCAAAGCATTTGGATTATGCATTAATCGCCAAGACTGGTTTGCCAAAAGATCCTTATTAAAGGAATGAAAGGATCTAAACCCAAGCCCTCCCTTATTCTTAGGTAGGTAGAGAGTTCTCCAATTAAGCCAATGAATTTTCTTGCCATGTTCATTTTGTTTCCACAAAAAATTTGCTGTCATTGATTCCATGTCATGACATAAACATTCAAGAAGTTGAAAATAACTCATCACATATGTTGGAATGCTTTGAGTAATAGATTTAATAAGTACATCCTTTAAGCTTCTTCTGCAACTAATCAATGAGATTAGAGAAATTAAGGTTTTTGGGTTTACCTATCATAGTAGAAAGACTCAAATACTTCTCGTAACTCTCCACAACCTTTACTCCCATCTAACCTTGGATAATTTTTTGACAATTGATAGGTGCATTTCGGCTAAAGGAGAGATCTATTTTTTCTAAATTAATTCATTGTCCAGAAGTAACTTCATAAGAATGAATAAGAAAGAGGATACTATCCACAGATTCAGAATTAGCCCGAGAGAAAATTATATTGTTGTCAGCAAAAAAAAAAAAAAAAAGAGTAAGAGAAGGAAAACCCCTTCTTACTTTTATCCCATGTATATTTTTAGGCACTTGCTATGTTATCAAAAAAACATGAGAAGGCTTCAACACAAATAATGAACAAATATGGTGATAAACGATCACTTTGACGCAGTCCCCTCTTAGGCACAAATTTGTTACCAGAAATCCCATTGATTAGCAAAGAATAAGACACAGAGATAACACATTTCATAATAACATTCACAAAATGTGATGGAAAATTCATAGTCAACAATATTCGATGCATAAAACGCCATTCCAACCTATCATATACCTTAGACATATCAAGTTTAAGGGCCATATATCCCTTTTTTCCCTTTTCTTTCTTTTTCAAATAATGAAACACCTGAAAAGAAACTAAAACATTATCAGTAATCATGCAATTTGGCACAAATGAACTTTAGGATTCACTAATAATTAAAGGGAGAACTAGCTTTAATCTGTTGGCAATTACCTTTGTGTCTTTTTTATCAAAGTGTTACAAAGATTGATAGGTTAAAAATCCTTAGCAAACTTAGGACAATCAATTTTTGGAATTAATGCTATAAAGGTATGATTTAAATAAGCTGGATCTTTGGTATTATTAAGAATATCCAAAATCAATTCACATACCACATGATTAATAACCTCCTAGTTCTTCTGTCAAAATAAAGCAAGCATATCATTAGCACCGGGGCCTTGGTTGGATACATGCTAGTCAATGCTGAAAAAACTTCCTCTCTTGAAAAAAGGACAACCATAAGATAATGTTGAGCATCTGTAAGCTTAAGAACAATAGCATCACAAACTTCTTCAACATTACAAATATCTCCAACACTAAAAATTCCCTTAAAATATTGCATGAGCACCTCGCCAATGTCATCTTCACTATATTGCCATAAACTATCTTCATTTTTAATTCTCCTTATGGCATTCTGATGCCTTCTTTGACTTGAAACTCGGTGGAAAAACTTCGTATTTCTGTCTCCTTCTTTTAACCATATAGCATGGGAACATTGTCTCCACATTAATTCCTTTGAAGCAAGCAATTGATCCACCTCCTTAGAAGTAGCTCTTATACATTCAATGGTATGTTTGCATTGAAGGTAACTCTTTAGTACATCAAGGTTGTTCTCCAAATATTGAATTTGCTTTTGAATGCTAGAGGTATCATCATACAATCAAGCTTTTTAGGAATAGTAGAATTAGAGTGCCAAGCATTCCTGATCACATCCCAACATCGATCATCACTAGCCCAAGTTTCCTCAAACCTAAAAATCTTCATCCTTTTTCTTGTAGTAGCTGGAGAAAGAGGATCAAAATAAATGTCAAGGGCACAATGATTAGAAGAGTAACATTGTACATGATCAACCCTTGAATAGGGAAACATAGGTTGCCACTGTTCATCCACTAAAACTCTATCAAGGCGCTCTTGAATGTTTTCGTCATCCCCTCTACCATTACTCCAAGTAAATGGATACCCATGAAAACCCAAATCTGAGAAGTTACAAAGGTTAATGATATCTCGGAATGACTGCATACTACCTTGATTTTTCAGAACACCTCCTCTCTTTTCAGCTGAATACAATATCTCATTAAAATCTCCAGGACATAGCCAAGAGAGAGTTGAAAAATGGCTTAATGTCCTAATCAAGCTCCAAGTTTGATGTTTGCACAGATCTTCCGAAAAGCCATACACCCTTGTGAATCTCCACCTACAATCTAAAGTCCCATCATACACCTCAGCATTAATACGGTTTAGTGAATAGGATTGAATTACCGAATTCACATTAGACTGCCATGGTAAACACAATCCACCAGAACGCCTACACATCCCATTCCCTTACATTCAACAGTCATAACATAGTCAAAACTAAGCGATAGTTTAATTCTTTCAATCTCTAAATTTCTAGTCTTTGTTTCCATAAGAAACACAAGGCAAGGACGTTTGGCTTGGATAAGCTGTTGCAGATCACGAACTACCTGTGGTGTCCCTAAACAACAGTAGTTCCAACAAATAACTTTCATGGTGCTAAGCAAGGCTACTTGCTAGCCACCACCTTTCCTTCTCTGATTAAAAGTTGTTGAGCAATCCGTTTAGTACCTTAGTCTTGAGTTAAACTCAATTGCTCCACCACATTAATCTCAACCAAATTAATCAAATTAGAATTGTGAGGACTTGACGTCCCTACTGGCAAAAGCATTAAAGGGATGTATGAGCTGCTTCCAGGTTTTAAAATTTCTAAATGTTTAAGCCACATCAGTCTTTATAATATTTAGAAGAGAATAACTGAAACTCAAAAAACATACTATTTTGACATGTTTAAGTAATTTAGAGTATCACATTTTCATATTTATCGATTATTTAATTAACAGATCTAATGTATGTTAAGGGAAATTTTTTTTAAAGAATAAAATAATGTGATGGATTAATGGAACAAAATTGAAACAAGAATATGGAACAAAGAAAAGAAAAAGTAATGTTTTGGAGAATTCAATTAATTGGATTCTTTAGATCTTTTTAAAATTTATAATTTTTTTATTGTCGTATATATAAATTTTGAACTATTTTAACGACGAAGAAATTTAATCTCTTCATTAAAAAAAAATAAATCACACAGGGGAAATAATTGGAAAACATCTCAAATATAGGGGCCACACGGAAAAATCAGATGAGTTACTTTGCTTCTTCTTGTTTTGTACAGCTCCGAGAAAAGGGTCCTCGTTGAGCTGAGAGAAAGCAAATAGGTCTCTGAAGCTCTGCCAAAAGTCCAAGGTTTGTCATTCTAAAATCGCTTCATCGATGGTTTTCGAAAACCTTGTTTCCTATAATTTTGGTTCTTTCCTCGTCCAGATCATGGTTAACTTTATCCGGTATGGTGGGTTTTGACCCAATTTTAGAGACTCACTTGTCGATTCAAAATTTTCTACTCTTAGGCTGTTGTGGCTGTTAGTGTTTGTTGTTTGTCTGGTTAATTGATGTAATCGTGACCAAGACGAGAAGATAATTTACGTTTTATGTATTATGCTCTGTTTGGTAGCTTTGTAGAACTCGGATGGGGGACAGAAATCTTAGAGCATCAGTTTAGTCACGTAAGTCGTTGTGTAAGGCTTAAACGGTTATTGACTTGAAATGAATGCAATAATTCTTTTTGGGCGCTAGAAGTGAAACTAGAATGCAGGATTTAGAAAAGAAATTGTTTTTCAGCATTTGTACTTGGACAACCCATGGAAGGTTCAGATTTGTAGGCTTACTGTAATTTTGGGATCTGTTGCTTTTGGTTTATAATTCTTTTTGCTGTTGCTTGCCTGTTAGGAAAAGTTTAGTGGAGAAGGTTGTAGGAATTTCCGCGATTTCTTTTTTGTTTGTCATGTGTCTATTTTCTTGGAAAATTTATAAAATTGGACATGGGAAAGTCTAGACAAAGCGGCCATCTATTTCTAGAGTGAAGAACATGAGGAACAACTCTTTTCATATATGACTGTGTTCTTTTAAGATTTTTTGAAACACAAATAAAATCCTACTGAGATGGTCGCATCCCCGGGTTCTCTTTTAGTGTTTCAGTGTCTTCATTTCATATAAGGGAGTGAAATAATGGAAGAAAAGAGAAGATTTCTCCCATCACGATTACAGTACTCCTTTCCAATCTTATAATGATTTAGGTCCTCTTACATGCCTTTACTATTCACACATTTTTGGAAAAAGAGTCTGTATTCTAGTTAGGTTAGCTAAGCTTCCTTTTATGGTATTTAAATTTCCAGTTTTCAGTTAATAATATTTATATGCACTTACAAGCTTCTTTTGATGTTTGCAGGTTGCATGGTTTTCCCTGTTCGGATAAATTTCAAAGCAACTGTGCAACTTTGGTTGCAAAGTTATAGGTGTTAACTTGTTTATCTATGCATCAAAGCCAATTCAAATAAATTTTGTCCCTTATAATATGGAGCCCCTTTGGAAACTTTTATATTTGCTAGAGCCTGCACCTGTCACTCTTATCATTACGGCTGTAGCTGTGACATTTGGCTCTGCTTTCCGAGCTTTAAACTATGGGAAAGAAATGGAGCGTAACCGTGACTTATCAGAAGCATCCATTACATTGGATAGGTCTCAAGCTCTAATGATCCCAGTAATGAGCTCTTTCAGCCTCCTTTTGATGTTCTACTTGTTTTCATCTGTCTCACAGCTTCTCACAGCTTTCACAGCCATTGCTTCTGTGTCATCCCTTTTCTTCTGCTTGTCTCCGTATGTTGCCCACATGAAATCGCAGTTTGGTTTAGCCGACCCGTTTGTTTCACGCTGTTGCTCAAAATCATTTACACGACTTCAAGGACTCTTATTGTTGGCATGCATTGGTGTGGTGGCAGCTTGGCTTGTTTCGGGTCATTGGATATTGAACAATTTATTAGGCATATCTATATGTATTGCATTCGTCAGCCATGTGCGACTTCCAAACATCAAAATATGTGCTATGCTTCTTCTTTGTCTATTTGTATATGACATTTTCTGGGTTTTCTTCTCTGAAAGATTTTTTGGGGCAAATGTTATGGTGTCGGTGGCAACACAACAAGCATCAAATCCTGTTCACACTGTTGCTAATAGTTTAAGCCTTCCTGGCTTGCAACTAATAACAAAGAAACTCGAGCTGCCTGTGAAGATTGTTTTCCCACGAAACTTACTGGGTGGAGTTCTCCCTGGAGAGAATGCAACAGACTTCATGATGCTTGGTTTAGGAGATATGGTATGATAAACTTATTCTCTGAGTCATTACAATTCCTGAACTGTATTCTCTGAGTCATTACAATTCCTGAACTGTTTCCAACATTGGAAGGTCCTTGCATTCAGTGTCTCAAAGAAATGTTATGTATTATGTACTATGTTTCATTGGGTTTACTGCATGCAGAGTGAATGGAAACTATGGAAGCTACCATAATGGTGATCCTCCTTTCCTTTTGATCGATTTAAATCAGCTGTGCTGACGTTAGAACTTGTAATACATTTGTTGAACTTCTGTGGGACCATGCCATAATATTATGTTGGTTGTCATTTATTATGTCTTTGTATCCTTATAAGGGAAATCTTTAGCCATTTTATATTGAGGTCTGAATTTGAAAAACTTTTTGCACCTGAGGGAGGTTTTCTCTGTGCAAAATTCAGTTAATATAGGTATCAAGTTAGCCAACTAGTGTTTGAACCTGTCCACCTAGACCCTGAGACACAGCAAGCCACTTATCCAGTGCTTAGTGTGGGGTGCCTACAGCCACTGCTTTTAGTTTCACAGGAATTTTGCTTTAAAAGACATAATGGTCCCCTCTTATCACTGAGGAGGGGTAGCATGAATTAATGTGCTTGAGACTTATAACTTGTCTATGACTTGTAAAAACATGCCTCATTATTGAAACTCTGGTGCTCTTGAATTCAGATAGCCTATATCAGGCTGTAGGCTAGTCAAACTTTTATCTAGCTATTCTATCATAGATTGAATTAAATTTATAAAATAAAATCAAGCTTTTTATTTTTTAAGAAAAAAAGAGGAAGTATTGGGTTACTATT
Organism: Senna siamea; assembly: GCA_031216115.1. NCBI lineage: Eukaryota > Viridiplantae > Streptophyta > Magnoliopsida > Fabales > Fabaceae > Senna > Senna siamea. Next base: position 28,528,077 of record CM062354.1, on the reverse strand, counting down.
TGATTGCAACTTTGGGCACTTGCAAATTCTATTTTAAGGCTCACTAGTAGAATTTAGTAATTAGTTAATTAATCTTTTTGTTGCTTAAACTTACATAGTGATATGCTTAACCATAACTAATTTTTTTTATACAAGGAAGTATGGATTTATTTTGTATATCTATGTTCTATAGAACATAAGGTTATATATAGTTTAAATTTTACAACCATATACTAGTTGTAAGTACAACTATAGAAAGAGGTTATTAAATTTTAGCTCTAATGGGAGAACTTTGTTATGTCTAATCAAATTCGAGTCTAAGCTTGTATATAATACGAGTTGAAATCATGCTTTGAAGAATTTAAGCGAGTCAAACTCGTTGGTTCGATTATGGATCACATGTCTCTGAGATTGGTCCTTTTACTTTTGGTTGAATTTGTAAGATTTTGTATGATGCATATGCCAGTCTGTTTATCTGTCTTGATATCTGATTATTTGAACACCCACGTAAAAAACAACTCAATGATGTTCATAATAATGTGATTTATATTATTGTAGGCTATCCCTTCAATGCTTCTGGCTTTGGTCCTCTGCTTTGATCATCGAAAGAGCAGTAATACTGTAAATCTCTTTGAGTTACATTCCTCAAAGGGGCAAAAATACATATGGTATGCCCTACCTGGGTATGCAATTGGCTTGGTAACTGCTTTAGCTGCTGGTGTTTTAACTCACTCACCTCAGCCTGCACTTCTTTATCTGGTACTTCTGTTTTTGCTATTTTCTCTTGTCATCTTACTGTGTTTAATCTCTAATTTATCTGTTCATAAATTAATTTAAACATTTATTCGGTGTTTTCTCCCCTTACTGTTTCACTTTATTTATGTGGTGTATTTTAACCATAGTCTACATGTGATATTTATATGCATGGGAGTCATTAAGACTGGCTAGCCTGCACCATTTTATCCAGTATATTTGGTTTTAAAGCAATTTTTTGTTGCTATTAGCTATCTTACTAACCTACATCTGCTGTTTTACTTATGAAAATGGTTTGAATTACCCCCTTAATCTAGCTATACTTTTTTTTTTCTTATTTATTTGTTTGTTTGACTTAATGAATGTGAAATACTTAAAATTACTTTAGTTATCACTCTTCCGAGTTTATTGGTTTGTTTAGAAAGCAACAGAGAGAAAGAAAATGACAAGAATGAAAACTGATATTGAATTTTGTACACAATGCGCAACTTTATATTTCATACTGTATTGTTCTTTTGGATCCTACATTTCAACCTTTCATTTCTCCCCTCCCATCCCCACCCCCAAATTTTTTTTTTTTTTTTTTGAAGGCTAAAAGTACATTATATTAAATTGAAGAATTGCCATCTAACTTTTCAAACTGGACGTACATTTAACTATAGTATATGTTTTTGGGTGATTCTAAGGAGAGTTTGACCTTTTGATAGGTTGAATTTTACACCGTTAGATACAGATTGAGATACTTCATTATTCATTGGTTTTATTAATAATTAGTCAAAACAGATTGAGATTCTCAAAACAAACCTAACAGTGTAAATGATCTCCACCTCTTGAGAGCTTCAGCTTTCCATTGCAACACACTGATTTTATAAATACCTGTTACTATTGTTTCATGAGAACTGCATATCTATTTATGCATCCAGTTGGCTACGTGAAGTCATTAGTATTGGCCTATTGATGGTTTATACAAGCATATGCAGTTTTTTTGTGGCTCATCTTGTAATTACCTGTCAAAGAAGATATGCTTATGGTGCAGCGATTTGATATTTTTCAACATGGTTAAAGCCTGAAGCCACGTAATTCTGATTTTGTGGTAGTGCAAACTGCAAATGATTGTTTGTTTGCTTTTCCTTTTTTCTTTTTTTGAAGTTAAGCGACATGCCATTCTTCCTTTTGAAAACCATCATTGTTACAGTGCTCAGTTCGTTTGTAGATACTACATTTTTATTAATTCATCTTATTTAATGTCCTAATACATTGCCATAGGTATTTTAGTACCAATAGCCATGACTACCACCTCATATAGTATGGTTTACTAGTTTTTTACCTGGTTTGAGCATTGAAAATTTTGAAAAAAATGTGAACATTTTCCCAGGATGCGATATGTGAAGGATTGAAAAATGAGGTTAATGATTGTCTTACAAGAAATTCTATGTAATCAAATGCCTGTGCCATGTCCCATTTAACTTGGAGCATTGCCTTCTCTAGAGGATTCCAAGTTCTGACATCCTTCTCATTCCTTCTAGCCTTCTACTACTGAGATATTTCTAAGGGATAATTTCTAGTAAGAAACTTAGGTGCAGTTCTTAAGTATTTGTTTCCAAGCTTTTCAAAAGAATTATGGCATTTAAAAGAACTTTTTGAAGGAGTCAATATGCTACTTCTTTTTCTTTTATTGGAGAAGTTGATAACATGGTACAGCTAGTTTGATTTTCGAGTTTCTTTATCTTTCAGTTATTAAAAAGGTTTAAAAATTCTTAGGTAGATTCATTTCACAAAAAGTATGTAGATTGAGCCTATGTTTAATATGTTTACAAATTTATTTATGTTTTGGGAAGTAACTTCTTCATTCTTAGACTTTAACTTCGTTCTTCAATTTGGCCAATGTAGGTACCTTCAACTTTGGGACCTGTTATTGTGATCTCTTGGATAAGAAAGGAACTGATGGAGTTGTGGGAAGGAAGCATGCCAAATATTAGTGATAAAGCTCGCCAAATAGAAGTTTAATATATTTATCTTGATGGCCAACATAGGCACCTAAGGGTGCCTTTTATAGCCAATATCAGATAGTTGTATATTCACTGAGGAGAAAGCTTACATTATGTTTTTGTTTCATCTTCATGTTTCTACTTATACACTACCATCCATGAATTAAGGAAGAAAACTTAAAATCAAAGTCCATATGTTATAACTCCCCAGGCAATGTCTCTTGGGTCTGCTTTTGAGCTTCAATAGTGATAAAAATGAGAGACAGCATCATTCATAATCAATTCGGATGTTGTCTAATATTCAAAATAAATTTAATGATGTATTAAATGCCTCATTATTATCTGGCTTGCGTGAATATGAATGTTGTTGTACCTGAGCTTCTTTTTTTTTTTTTTTATTCTATCTCAAACCCGGGGTATTACTTCTTATTTAATGTTTTCAATTGATTTAGAAATTCAAGTTGAAAGCGAAGATATAAGATCGATTTTACCTCCCAAAGTTTTGTGGAATATATATATGGGCCTGTCTGACTATAATTTTTAAAAATTATTTTTTAATTTTAAAAATAAAAAATAAAAAATAAAAAATAAAAAATTTTATTTGAATAATTGTTTTTCATAAATAAAAAAATAAAATGTGTTTTGAAAATAAAATATAAAATAATTAAAAAATTTTAATTTTTAATTTTTTAAAATAAAGATTACGTAAAAAATATTTTTATTAATAATATGTATATAAATATATAAAAATGATATTAGTATAAATTTACAAAATTAATTTTATAAAATAGTTTTAAAAAATAAAATAAAATAACAAAATAACATTGAAAAGGCTTGCAGGATCTGAACAAAACTAGACAGCAAGTTATTGCTAATGGCTTTGAGGCAATTTGGGCCATACTAGTCTCCAACAAGTAGGCCCATGTTGGACCAAGTGGGTCGTATTGTACTTACCATCCACTCTTGTCTCTTTCTTCCTTCCTTCACTCACTCTATTCCTTATCTATTCTACGATATATAATTATGACCAAAAAAAAGAAATTCTACATTATATAAAGCTTGACTTTATTTTTTTCTGTTGCTGTCTTTTTCTGATATAACGGGAGAGGCTGTGTGGGCCTGGAATTCTTCTATTATAATTAATTTTCCAGCTAACAATTATTTCCTCTCTTTTCAGCTTATCTAATATGTTGAAACAGATCAGAAAATCTTCTTAAGTTTGTAAGGCAATCTTAAGTCTAGAAGATTATGTCAAGTTTTTTTAATAATTCTGAGAAATTTTTTGATTGGTCAGTAAACTTGATAAGCATTGTTTGATTGATAGTTCTATTATAACACATCAAATGATAATTAAAATTTATTGTGAAGTTTTAGTTATTCTAAAATCCTTGTTTCTTTGATACTTATTTGGCTAAATTATCCCTGTCTTTAGGTTCATATTACACGCTTTTTTATATATTTTTTAAAAAATAAATTAGACTCTGATTAAAAATCTATAATTTCATACATTTAAAAAGTTATCATTTTTTTAATATATATATATTAAAATTGTTATTTTATTATTATTATTATTTATTTTGAGTTAAAAATGATACATTTATTTTATGATAAATTAAAAAATAATTTATTTCGATAAAATATATATTTAATTATATAAATAATAAATATAAGAATATTTTAATTAAAATAAATAAAATTATAAAAAAAATTTATCTCTCAAAGAAAGAGAATAATTTTTCAAAATAAAAATAAGAAAAATATTATTTTAATATCTCTAAAAAGAAAATACAATTTCAACATCTCTCAATCAAAAAAAGAGAGTGTAATTTACTCTTTTAAAAAGTTACACTACGCTCCCTTTTCCTAAAATCAAAACACTTCTGTAACAAAATGTATGCAATATAGTTATACTTATTTTGACCAAAATATTTTTGCCTATGTTTCTTATACAAGACAACAGGTATGGATTGTATATATATGTAACAATAAAATAGTCATTTTTTATATTTATCAAATTGTAAAATCTTTTAATAATTTTTTTAAAAAATAATTTATTAAAAAAAATTTATTTTTTAGATTAAAGCATTAAAAGATCATGTTTAATTTTAGTTATAGTATGTGTGTTAAATATATATTAAGTAGATTATAGAATAAATTTGCATGTACATCTGCTCTGTGATGACTCCCCATTGAAATATTTAAGGGGCATTTCATTTGGCAATTATGAAGTTTGATGTTCCTCCAACATCAACATGAATAACATATATATATATATATCCATGTTATTTTATAAACAATTTGCAAGAAAGTTTGTGGCTTAATTTATATTTCGACAATATCTCAAATATGATTGTATTTAATAAAAAATATTTAAAAAAATACAAATAATATAATTATTATCTAGATTATAATAATTTTGAGAGTTATTTATGTCTACAAAATAAAATAAAAATTTAAAAAGATATGTAAAGAGAATGAAAAAAATAAAAAGAATAAAAGGTTAAAATATATTAAGAGAATAAGTATTTAAAATTTTTAAAAATTGACATTCCTTTAATACATCCAAAGCCATTAATATATTTGCATTTGCTTGAAAGTGATGTACTAACATGTTAATATAATTTGGCTATACATAGGACTTTTATTTATTTTGTTTCCAACTAGGCAATATGTAATTTCAAAAGGCACCTTTATTTAGACCAATGTTTTGCCATGATTGATCATCATTTTGGTATGTCTACAATATAATTAAAACCTCAACATCATTTATCTCCTAAGTAAGGATATTGGTTTTTTTTTTTGTTATAAGTATTTTTTTTATCTTCTTATTAAAAATAATTTTATTTGAAGTACTATTAAATATTAAATATGAATAATTCTCTCAATAAAAATTTAAATTTTAGCTCGTCACATTACAAAAAATTAATTTATTATATTATACTCAATTTCTATTAATGGGCTTACGTTGGTTTGATTTAATTTGATTAAATATATAATTTGATACTTGAAATTTGAAAATAATACTTTTTATGTTATATATATTTATAAAAAATTCATTAAATTTTTTTTAAAGTGGACAAAATATAAAATAAAAGATTAAATTAGACTCCTCTATCTTAAGAGATTAAAAAAACTTATAATTTAATCTATTTTCATACAAATATCCTAAATAAAATTAAATATTTATTTTATTAATATAAAATAAATTAACCTTTTTAACTTAAAATAAATAATAATAAAAATAATTTTTAAATATATTTTTTTAAAAAAATATTATTATTATTAGAGATATTTTAAATAAAATGGATAAAATTTTAAATTTTTTTAATCTTTTAAAAAATATATTGTAATTTATTGAAACATATAAATTAAAACATTGGAAAAAGTATATTTTTAAAAAATGAAAGTGTACATTAATTTAATCATCTAATTATTATTATTCTGTCCATATCATAAAATGTAACCATCTCATGAAGTACAATCTGGTGGCGTTTTTTTCATGTAAGATTAGGTTGACCAACTCAAACGATTAATTTAAAGATAAGTATACAATTATGATTAGAGGAACAGGATCAAGCTGTATATCCGTTTGAGGCTATATTGTAATTAAAAAATGTATATAAATTGATATGAGCTATTCGCTTAGCTTAATGGAAAAAATTAAGTACATAACAAAGAGTATTAGATTTGTAATGCATTAATTTCTTTAAATTTAATCTTAAATATAATAAAAATTAAAAATTAAATAAGTTTTTATTCTATAATAATTTTTTCTTCTATAAGAAGTGAACTGCTTCGTTCGTTTTTAAGTAAGTTGATTTCATCAAATAAAAGATAATTCTTTTGTAATTTATGCACTCACAAAATTTTTATTTAGTAAATAAATTATTACTTACTTAAAAATGCTTATTTCTTAATTATTTTTAGGAAATTTTTTTGTGTCCGGATCCTCTACCTTAAATTCTTTGTAGAGAATTGTAAAAATATGACAGAAAAACTACAGAAAACATAAGGCAGAAGATGAACACAAAATAATTGCCTAAAAATAATTGGTATATTGGTCAACCTCAACTTGAATTTTTTTTCCTCCCATTTCAGGGTGTGAGACACCTGTCTTCAACTAACATTTCCAATGCTGTATTGACGTCCTTTGTGTCAAGAATTATTCTGAGTTGGCATTAAATATACAGAATCCTATGCCACTAACCAAATTTATATTATTCCATTGATTCAAGAAATTCTTTCTTGTCTTTTATTTTATATTAAAAATTTTTACTAATAAGAAGAAATGGTATTTTCTGAATTTTAATTTAGTTTTTTTCAAAAATATTTTGACAAAAAAACTATTAAATACATCAATGTAAGAGAATTTATGGTTGAAATCGATTTAAAAAAGAGATAATATATATATATATATATAAATACTGTTACAGATTCAAAAGTTGGATTAACTTTTAATTAATTTGAATTGGGTTGGTTGATGTCTTGTAAAAATATTTTTATATGCAAAACTTAAATTTAAAATATTATTTTTAAAAAATAAAATATATATTATTTCAACTAATTACTCATTATCATAGAGATTATGAGAGCACTACTTATTTAAAATATGAAAGGAATTATTTTTAATTATTAGATTAAAATAAAAAGTTGAGATTAGAACATTATTTTAAACTTCATATCATATGTTTCAAGTATTTCACATAACTGTCACTTATGAAATTTAAAATAATATTTTAATTACAATAGTTCAATTTAATATAAAAGTTTAAAAAAACTCTTCTCATCTCAAATATAAATAAAGTGTTTTTCTTTATATGATATATATATATATATATATATATATATATACATAAACATAAATTAAACTAGCTAGTTGATTCTCAAGTTCTAACACCGACAATATTAATCTCTCGTATATACTTTATCATAATTAAATGCAAATAATTTATATGATTCCACTGAGTTGTATATTATTAATTCTTCTCTCTGTACGTAATTTAATTGGTGGTCAAAGAACATGGGAGCAAGTGTTTTTTTTAAACAAATTCGAAAGTGTATGAAATTTTAACCTAATCGTGGATTGCATATTATTGGCGATGGCAACTAGAGATCCTGTTTGGCTAATAAAAAGAATGAAAATATGTTTTCTTTTCCTCTGACATATATTATTTGTCATCTCAGCTATCTACAACAGTCCATTACTTATCCTGCTTTAGTTTCTAGGAATGCGCTGTTTATATACAGTAAATTACACCTATATTTAATTAAAGTTTGATTACATTATATATTTATTATTTTTTAATTTAAAAATTAATTAATAAAGATAAATTTTATCCTAAATAACAGTAAAACTATTTAAATAATTTTACCATCTTCAAATGAATATATATTGTGTAAAATATTGATTTCATTAACAAAAAATAAATATTTGTGTATTGTAATAAATCTCATGGGTACCAAATGTAAATTTTAAAGCAAGAAGAATTGGCCAAATTCCAATATTCGATGTAATTTTATCAAATTTCAAGAGAGGTAGATGTAATTTTTATATATATATATACATACATACACTAAGGATTAAAAACAATAAGAACCTGTTTTTGATTAGATTGATTAAAAAATTGGCCAAAAAAAGAAGAAGAAGAACAATTTAAATTTAAAGTGGGGAAAAGAAAAGAGGCAGGGAAGGAAGGCAAGTGACGTAAATATATAAAATTGAAGGGTTTTCTTGATTTATTGAAAAATTATTTGACATGTACTTATATACATAGATAAGGAAGGCATTGGTATGTTTTGATTGAGGTTTTATTTTGGGTCATTTCTTCCCTAAGTGGTGGGTTTGTGACATTAATTTATTAATTAGAAAGAAAAAACTTGTACCTCAATGAAAACATACCACATGATTAGATTTCTTCAGCATTTCCCTTGTTAATTTCTGCCCTAAAATTTGATAAGAAAATTTTTTTTGGAAGAATATATTAATTAATAATTTTATTTTTAAAAAATTCTTCTCTCTTCAATTTTTAATTTGAACAGATTGATTTCATACTAGATAGTTCCTATAAATTGTAAAACCTACAAATTAATTAATCCCTTACTTATCTACCCAAATTAAGAGTTGACAAAATAACTAATATATTTGACACATTAAGAGGAAAAATACATTTTTAGTGGGTAGTTTAAAACTTTTTTTTTTTTTCATTTTCGATCTTTTTGGCACCATGAATTCTTTCCATTATAATAATGTGGCGTGGTGCATCTCTCAATTTTTAATATTTATTTTCAAGTATTGGCACTCCAATTAAGTTAGAGTTGTAAATTATATTAGTGATCCTGAATGAAATGATCAAGTTTATAAAACTTTGGTTTTAATCTATAGTTTTAATAATAAAAAAAACATATAGGGTAAGTTGCACTTCTTTGTTGTACCAAAAATTTTTTTTCACTTATTTAATTTAACCAAAATATCTTTATATTTTTTATTTATGTAATATAACAAGTATTAAATATGTATTTGACTAATATAAAATTAAAGTTACTTTTAAAAAATGTATCACAAATTAAATTTATGATTTTCAATAAAAATTAAATATCATTAGAATAAAATTTTAGGATACATTTTTAGTAAATTATATTTTCAATATGAAAGAAATCAATATAATTTGGAGAGTATTTTGATCTTTTTTTTTTTTAATTTTCAAAAGGTTTTATGCATATTTTAAAAATAGGTTAGGATTGTATAATTTGAGTATCTCACAAGATAATTTACCAAATATAAATATTATTACAATATATAGTACATAAAGTTTCAAGAGTTACAATATATGTTGCATAAAATAATACTTTTATTATTAACAAAGTTATTTCTCAACTTAATGAATTGACGGACTCAAGCTAGAGAATATCTTATAATAGAGGTAAAGATTTTAAAAAATATTTTTTAATACACAAAATTCCAAGTTTTTTTTTAATTAAAAGAAATGAAATACCTAAAACTATAACTAATTACTTATTAATTTATGTTTGAAACATTTAATTAATTAAGTTTAATATATTCATTTATAATGGGTTCAATTATTTAACAAATAAATTGAGCCTAATTTAAATTTTTGATAAACTAAATCCAATAATTTATGAATAACACAATTTACTTACACCACATATAGCTAGCAAACATTAATTAGTGGGCTAATGGAAGATATTTAAAAAGGGCTCTTTAGATGAATTTGAAACTTGAGAGACTATTTTGACATGCTTTATACATAAGGGACCAAGATATTAATTTTGACTTCTTTCTATTACAAATATTAATTAATTAATTACAATTATCAGATAATTTCTTCGAAAAATTAGACTTATCACTTATTTTGTTTTAGTTTTATAAAAATTTTAATTCATCTTTTCATTTGGTTTTAATCTTTTAACTAAAATATACATAATACTCTAAACTATAAATTAAATATAAATCATTTTCTTTAATTATAAAAATTGATTTAGAATCTCTAAACTTTATAATTCATACAAAAAAAAATTTTTGTTAAATTTTTTTAATTCAAAATTTTAACAGTGGATATAAACATGACAAATTAATTGAGAAAAATTCTTACACAAGGTTAAAAAGTTCAAGGAAATTTTTTTACATAAGGTCGATCAAAATTTTATGAGGATTTTAGCAAAATGTCTAAAGAGATTTTCTATATTTTACCCTTGAATTTATGGCTTACTTTTTATGGCATGTCATTGTTTTGTTCATATTTTTAATGAAAAAGTTGATAGAATAATTTTTTTATATAAATTATAAATTTGAAGAGATTTTAAGTATTTTTATGATTATAAGAAGTTATTGCATATGATCAAAAGTTTTAAAAGGTTAATTTCCTGTATTTTATCCTTAACTTTTTGTTACAAAAGAAGCACGGGGGGTTTTTTTAAACAGTGATTGAATAGATGAAAATTGATGGAATCGAATGAGAAATAACTAACTACAGAAAAGGAATTTTCCCCTTATTTGAAAGTTTTAAAAGAAAGAAATGGAAAAGAAGATGAACTATTTCCACTCATTCCTTTCATAATGAAAATTTATTTTCCCTCCCAAATTAGGAGGAAAGATTAAAAGGACTGGACACGTTGATTTTGATTATGAACGGACATTCTTCTAAATTTTATAACATGATTACTATTTTTATCATAATTTAAATTTTCACTCCAAATCAATTATATTGTTGAAGACGTTTGCTCTTGAAATAAATTATTACACCTATTTATTTGTACAGAACTTGATTACAAATATAAAATTATCATTCCAATATTAAAATTTTTCATATAAAATTCCTCTTCTTTCTCTCATTTTGGAACTTTTCCGTTTTTTATTTGGCTTTGCTACTATTGCAATATTAATATATACTATTATATTAATTAATAGAAAAAAATGACCGAAGAAATTAAAAAATCAGAAAAATACTATATAAGAGCATATCATGTGGACTAATTATAATATACAACCTATATATCACTTTTATATATTAGTATTAAATAACTATATTTTAATTTATAACTAGAAATAATACTTAGCTTTTTTTGTTTATTTTTAGTATAACTCTCAAACAAAAGCAAAGGAACTTTCATCAATTTTTATATATTAGTAAAATTAAACTTTCACACAGAAGGAATAGTTAAATGTATTTCACTCCAGAAATACTAAATATAATTGCATTATTTCTGAATTCTGAATAATTATTTAATTAGTATCATTATTGATTTTAATTTTTTTTATCTATTCAAGAATATATATGTTAATTTGTATCAAACTCAGAAGTTAGAATATCTCACAGCGGAAGCATATAATTTTGGAGTGAAACTTTTATATAATTTCCTTTCTTTTGTTTGATTCTTGTTCCTTTTTGGTTAAGAAAGATATTATTTTTCCTTTTTGGTTGTATTGCCAGAGCTTCTCCATAGCCATAAATCCATAATATATTCCTATCTTTGGTAAAGGAGAACAAAAATAAAAAAGATTCTAAGTAAGTTGGAGCACTTATTTATATAAATGTATATATGGAATATTAGAATAGTTGGTGTCATTCTCTTATCTTAATCAAGCATGATATATATTCATTTATGAAATTTTTTTAAAACATAATACTTCTTATATCTAAATTAATTACAATATATATTAGTTTTTATACGAAATTGGCATGAATAGTTAACTAGAATCCTCATTTGTGCATGCTCTTAATGTTCACAATTTTGAAGATTTTCTTATATTAGATTTTAAAGTAATAAATATAGCTAATATCATGCAAAATTTGGATTATTTCTGTAGTATTGCACCATCTGCAATAGGAAAGAGAAGAGATAAAAATTAAAAATAAAACAAAAAAGAAGGAAATAAACACATAGACCCATATATCTATTTATTAGAAGACCCATTTGCTGTATTTGAAAATAATTAAATTTTTGGTTAAATTTCTTAAAAAAAATATACTTAAATCATAAATTATAAATATTTTACCAACCTCCTATCATCGCTACTAGAAGATGTATGCAAGTCGGATTTTGAAAACATAATAGCGTAATGAAATGAATTTTCTGACCGATCAATTACTAAAATGTGATAAAAATCGAATACAATAATTTTTAGTCAGGACCATTCAAAAATAAATTTTTTTTTATAAAAAAAATCTTTATATATATATATATTTTATTAGAGATAATTTTACTTAAATTACTATTAAGTATTAAATGTAAATATTTTTTTAACAAAATTTCAAACTTTAATTTACAAGTAATATTATTATATAGAATTCTAAGTTTGTAACTAAACCAGTAATTGAAACCCCAAAATAAAGATTCATTATGGAGAATAATCAACTAAATATGAAGGACCATACTTCCAATTTTAAAAAGATTAAAACGCTCACATTTTAGTTCTCCAAAATTTTTTTAGTTAAAACTATTATCTAAAAGTCTAACTCTAAATTCTTGTTTAAAACAGTTATTTTTGTTTGATTATCATACGAACAATTGACAGACTCATTCTAAGAACATTATTTTAAAATATAAACAATATTTGGGTCAGAATTAATAATTAACATAAAATATTTAATTTTTTAGAGAACCAAATTATGAAAAAACAAATTTTTTGAATGACCAAAATCCAATTTGACTCCCAAATTCTTAGTGATATGTATTAAAAACTATTAAAGTGTCGTTATGGCCTCCATCACCACTTACCCATTGATTTATATTTTAATTTCTAACGAATCGAATTTGACTTACTGTTTTGATTTTATTACAAGATCTGACTGTGATTCCAATTTATCTTTACTTTTTTTTTTTGGGTCCAATCCAATTTATCTTTACTTTCCAATCATCAAACTGCTCATACGATGAGACCCCCAAAAAACAGTGTTCATTCGATGCCTTTTCCAAATTTGTTTGTTTTTTCTTTGTAAAATAGGGCCGAAAACGACAATATTTTGGCCATCTATAATATTTTTCTCCCTCCAAACTTTTCTTCTAGGCTGTCGCACATACTTATTATTAGAAAGGTGCGTGTATATCAAATTTTTTAAAACTTTGATATATAATATAAAATAATTATTATTATATTTTAAAATAATAAATTTAAATAACAAAATATTTTCACTCTTATATTATAATTTTTTATTATTTTTACTGTCTCTCTTCTCTTTTTACATATATAATAAATTTTATTTTATATTATATATAACATATAATTTTAGATACCAATAACTACAAAATTTTATAACCATTATAATATAGATCAGTGGACTTAACATATATTTAATGCATGCTATTTTTTAATTTATTTTAAAACTAAATTATAATAAATTTTATATTTTAAATATAATAAAAAGAAAGTAAGAGGTTGTTCAATTTTTCATTTGTTACATACATTTGAATTTTTCTTCTTCATATTATTTATACAATATACAAATATACTCAAATGTTTCTGTTTTTTGGATTAATGAGACTAAAAGGCCCAAAGCTATATAATATAGTATAAATATTTGCAATTTTTCTCTAAACTTTTATTTAGTATAATATATTTTTAATATATGATTTTTTGTAAAATTATATATTTGATTGTTATCCAATTGATTGCATTTTGACCACTTAATTGTGAATCAATGTCTTTATGCGACTTCATTGATTGATTTAGTTTTTAAAACATCAATAGAGATACTTAAAATACTCATACATAAATGGTGTTTTGTAAATTTTACTTACTAGATTTAGGTCTAAGTATTAAGAAAAATGGATTTGGATTTGGATATGGATATGGAGATATTTTGCAAAAAATTTGAAGGTTTGAATCAAAATCTGAGTAGGTATTCATACTATTTTTAAGGTTTTTTGACCTTTAACATAACAGTTGGGTCTAAATTATTTAAATTATGATTGCAAAATTTCAAATGCCTAAGATATAACACCACCATCACATGACATAAGTGCCATATTTTTATTAATTTTTTAAATGGCCCTTGTACACAAGAGATAGGGCCAAACTAAATTTTACGTTGCCCTCGTGCGTCGACTGCAATTTAGCTTTTATATTTCTGTTAATTTTATTTCAACTAGCAGCGGTAAAAACTGATGCTATAAGTTAAGTCATTTTAATTAAAAGTATCACTCTGCACAATACTTTATTTTTTAAAAAAATTAATAAAAATAGGAAAATTAAAATATATTGAAAAAAATGTATATTTTAATAATATTTATAAATAAAAAATAATTATAATAATTAATTGTTTTTCAAAAAATAAAATTATTTTAAAGAAAATAAATTTTTAAACTACAATAACTAGAAAATAAAAAATTTTAAGATAAATTAAGTATTTAATGAAAAAGTAATTTATTTTTTATTAAAATATGATTTAAAATTTTAAAAAAATTAAAAATTTTTACAATGACTAACTCCTTTAATTTGTAAATTAAATTGAAAAGAATTAATTCAATCTCATTTATTAAAAAAATTGAGTCAAATCAACCTATTTTGTTACTATTATATATAAATCAAAGTATATAAATTATATATATAAATTTATATTTTTTAAAAGTATATATATATATATATATTGGTAATCAGAGAGGGCTTAAGCCCAAATAACAAAAATATAGATTTAAAAAAAAACACTACGAAGGAGCCCTGGCCCCTGGGAGGCCACGTCCCATCGCATCGTGTAGTAAATATATTTTTATATTTAAAGTAAAATATGTAATTATTTTTTTTTCAATGATAAAAGAAATATTGTTTTTCAATTTGACTCTCATATCTTTTGGTACGAGGACTGTTTAAAAAATAATAAAAATATAACATTAATGTTATGTGACACTGATGTCATATCTCAAGTATTTGGAGCTCTACAATTATATTTTAAAAAATTTAGACCCTAATTATTATGTTTAGATAAAAAAAATCTTATTTTTGGTATAAAAATATCACAATCATTATATATTGTCCAAATTTCAAACACAATCAATATAAAGTTAATTTCAACAAATTTATTATTATATATATGTATCAAACATAATAACTTATTTAAATTTTATATTGATTGTGTATTTAAAATTTGGATAATATAATAGTTTTGTAAGACTTATTTTGTGATTTTCATGAATTAATTTCATGGATTCAAATTTTAACTTCAAAAAATGTTAATATTTAAATTTCTCTATGTAAATGAGTATAGTGAAAAATGAGAATATGAGGATTGATTTTGTTATCGATTTAAGTATGAAGATGATCAAAGACAATACTACTCAACTTTTGCATGATTATCCTTACTAATAAGTTAATGAATGAATGAATTAAACTATGATCTAATGGTGAAAAATGATGTACGCACGTAGATTTATGTGGCTAATGAAGTGAATGATGGTCCATTAATATTCAAATATAAATGTCTAATTAAAACACACCAACTCTATTTTCTTTTTTAGTTGGAACTTTGAATATGCAAAACATAAAACTATTCTTTCTTTAGCAGGCATACATTCATTCGTTATCAAACACAACGTTATTAATTAAGATAATTAATTATTATAATGAAAACAACTGCTTTGTATGCTTCTCATTCAGTAGCACATTGACCTTAATTTTTTATGTTTTTGGAATTTTATTACTAATTCTTCTGCGTCAGAGCCCACTTCCCCTATCACTATTTTAGAGAATAAATATATGTCATAAAGTTAATTGTAGCACTTGCTATGTTGCTACAAGTGGTAATATATAATCATATATATACTTTTTTGGCTTTAGATTCAAAATATCTTATTTTTTTTATTAAAATTATCAGTATTTAAGAATTTATTAAATTTGAATTATTTTAATTTGAATTAATTAAAATTTTATAAAAAATAATTTTTTTTAAAATAAATTATTTTATATACAAGATTTTAATTTAAAATTTTATTTAAAAAATAAAATACTTATCATTTTAATCAATTATATGTCGATAAAGTGTCTTTTTAATAATGCCTTCAACGTCTGTGTAGAGTATTCAGTACACAAAATTAAGTAAAATTATATTACCTTCTACGTCACTCTACTACAAGTGGTAATATAAATTATATTCTGTGGACAAAATGAAGTAAAATTCTTAATATAGAATTCCGAGAATCCAAATTAAAGATGAATGGTAAAAAAATGATATATAAATATGTTATGTCAAAAATTCTCGTGTATACATGTTTCTGGATCATTCAATTTTTTTAATATCTATATAGTAAATCAACATGATAGATTTTTGGATCTTGCTGACTAATTTTGTAAGTGTATTCGATTAAGAAAGATTTCCATTGATTAATAAAAATAGTTATTTCTTATTAATTTTTTAAATTTAAAACTACTAAATACTTCATCAGTTAATATTTTTTAAAAAATACCAATAAGCATAATCCTAAATTTTTTCAAGGACCATGTCAGAAAACGAAAAATAATGGCCTCTTTGAATATAGTTTTTAAAATTTTTTTAGTATTTAAAAATAAAAAATAAAAAATTTGTTTGACTAACTATTTTTAATAAAAAATAAAAAATAAAAAATATATCTTAAAAATAAAAAATGAAAAATAATTAAAAAATATTCTGACTTCTAAACTCTAATATTTTAAAAAAACACACATAAATAAATTTTTTTATTAATAATATATATATATAATAGTAATATAAATTCGCCCTAAAATACCATTAATTATGTCAATTTTTAGAAGACAGCGAAGTAATCAAGTTGTCCACTTAACCCGTAGCCTTTTTAATCATTTATATGGGTTTTGTCGTGTTCTTGCAAAACAGTGACGCCAGCAAGTGGTATTAGATTCAGATTCATCATTATTTGTTATTTTTTTTTATGGTTTAAATTTCCTGTGTCATCCAACAATGATGATTTATCTTCCTAGAATCTCCTTCTTTTTGGTGACAACATATTTTATTGCTATACCTTTTTATTTTTTTGTGGCACTATGAAGGGCTACCAAATAAAGCAAGTAAAAGGAATTGACTAACAAAAATTTTCAGTTTTTGATTAGAAAGTTGATATCATGAAGACTTTCATTTTTTGAAAATTTAAATTTCTTTAATTATCAGATCATTTTAAGAGTTGCAAGTATGATAATAAAAAAAATGTTTTACACAAATTTTAAAAATTAAATAAAAAATTTAACCTTTTAAAGAGTCAAATTTAGGATATATTTGAATGTAATTTTTAAAAATAATTTTTGATTTTTAAAAATAAAAAATAAAAAAATTTGTTTGAATTATTATTTTTTACTAAAAATAAAAAAATAAAATGTGTTTTGAGAGAGCAAAAAATACATATCACAAATAAGAAATATTTTGAACTATAATTTTTTAAAATAAAAATATAAAAAATAATTTTTTTATTAATAACATATACATAAGTACATAAAATCAATACTAATATAAATTATTAGAACTAATTTTATAAAATAATTTTAAAAAATACCATTCAAAACTGCCCTTAATTTTTCATAAAAAAATTCTTATTTTATGAAGTTTGAAATATTTTCTTCTTCCTAGTTGGCCAATTTTCCTTTCATACTTTTTATGTTGATGAGCTTGGGGAGACCAAAGTCCAACAAGCAATGATAATTGAGTAGGTTTCATACTGTTAACTTCACCTGCACGATAACGAAAATGGAACTATAGATCATTTAAATAATAACTTTTAATATTAAAAAATTTCATAATCAATATGATAAAATCTTAATTAATATTTTAAAATATTAATTAACAAAATTCAATTTTTTAGTTAAAGTTTATTCTTTTTTGATTTAATATAGATTTATTTTTTAATTTTAGAGTGTGGCATTTAATTTTTTTTACTTGTTTAATTATCCTTTAATTATCTTGTATTTTTTTAATTTTAAAATATTTTATATAAAAGCTAAAATGATAAATTATTTTATTGTTGAAAATGTATTGTTATGGGAATTAAGTTTAATAGTTTCGAAGTTACAAATGGCCAGTTCCCAATGTTCTCTCAAAATCCATCGAAAATATAATGAAGCATACATTTAATAATGAGACTGTTCACTGTTTTGAGTGAGACATGTTTTTTTTTTTTTTATAGATTAATTGAATGTGAAATACGCTAATGTATTTAAAGAATGATTGAAAAAATCACAATCACAGAAGGGCTTTATCACTAATGGATATTTTTACAATGGAGTGTCAAATTTTAAAATTAAGATTACTAAAATTTTTTTGGAACTGCAACAAAAGAAAGCTAAAATAGATAATTTGGTCTTATTTAAATTTTTTTATTATTTTACTTATATTTTTTATTAGAGTAATTTTATTTGAACTATGTATATAATCAATGACATTTGGTTAAAAAAATTGTATCAATTAATAAATATAATGAATAAAATTAAAATTAAAAAATGTTAAGAGATAAAATTGAAACCTTACTACAAAGTTAAAGAAAATTTTTTTTTGAATTAAATATAATTTATATATAAAATTTTAATCTTTGTTGGATGAGTGAGAGATTATAAATTGTTGGGTTATAAGAAAATCAAAACAAAGAATTGTACTGTAATTAATAAATATCTATCAGAAAAAAATATTGATAAAAATTAAACCTAAATATCTTTACACTTGGCGCAACTTGATTTAAAAGATTAGGTTTGTTGGTGAAATAAATACCTCTATGTTACTGTCTGAGAAAAAAGATTAGATGGAGGTTTCGAGTTTTGACAAACAATCTCATTTTAGAAAAAACAAGATGCATGTTCAATTAAAAAGAAAAAAAAGTAATCAAGTGTAACTTATGAATGCAATTTAAAATCAAACAATCACACAATAAACTAAATCATTGACTTTCTAAATTTTGTTCCTTTTGTCCAAGTTGTTTAAATTTGCATGTAAAAAATTACATATTATTTTTTAATTTTTAAATATAATATAAAATAATAATTATTATATTTTTGAATAATAATAAAATTATTTAATTTCCTATTCATCTGTTAAAATTTTTTATATTATTTTTTTATCTCTTATTTTTTATATCTTATATTATATAATATATAATTTTAAAGATTAATAATAAAAAATTTAAAATTATTATAATATAGATACGAGAGAATATGATAGGGACGTTTTGTTTAGTTATTTAACCTATACTTCCAAAGATTCATAAAAAAAAGATATTGTTCTATTCGTTACAATAAAATTTGAACCTGGGATTGGTATTTTAATATGTAATCATTTGAATATAAGATCCTGAGAGATACTATTGACTTAATTTATAGATAATATGGTTGTATTTAATGGAAAGAACAAATTTAAATAAAATTTCTCTTTAAAGAGCATTTTTAATCTACAATTAATATGAATTCTTTGTAATTTGTACAAAACTTGTACTTGGTTAAATAAGGTATAACATAGTTGATATCGTTAATATTTAATCAGGTTTTGACTCTTTCATTGTTGATATCTTTAATATTTTTTCCTTTGGTTTATTTCCTTACTATTTATCTATTCTATGGTATTTTTTTTAACTAAAATGTATTTAAATTAGTTATGTATAAGTTAATTACAATTAATTACACTCTTGTAATTTAAAAACTATCATTCAAACTTTGGTATAAATTTTCATGTAACACTTTGTGATTTAAGATTATAAATCTATTAAGATTGAATGACATAAGGTATTGATCAGTACATTGCAAGAATGATCATGGTTAAAAAAATTATTCTACTTAGCAAGAAAAATGATGTTTATATAAAAACATCATAGAGTATATAAGAGTATAAACTAATTTTAAATGACTCTTACATGAGTATTTTGATTAAATTTTAGATGAAAAATATTACAGGCTAATTAAGTATTAACAAAATAAATCATAAGGGAATTAAGATACACATTTATAACCATACAAGAATAAATTGATTCAGGTCAAATTACAATGGCCTATACTGTATATTAATATTTCAAGTGAGATATAGAATTAATTTTGAATTTTGTAGTATTTTTTGTTCTAAAACCATATATATATATATATTAACATATAAATAATATGGAACATTTTATTATCTTTTATAATTCATTACATATTTTAAAATTAAATATAAAATTGGCATGTAGTTTAATGTAAGTGAAATTAATTAACATTAATATATGATTTTAAAACTAAAGACACAAAAATATCTATAAATATATGCTAATATGAGAGGATAAAATTTATATGTAATTTTTATATTTTTGTTATCTTTGTAAAATATGCTTTTGAATGATGATTTCATCTACAATGTAAAAATAATAATCAAAACTATATCTATTTATATTTTTATTAAAAATCAATAACAATCACAAAAAAAAATTATTTAAATCCTATTTATTTTGAAATAATGTCTTAAAAAAATAAAAAAAAGGAAAATATACAAATATACATTGATGAATAATATTTATTTTTTCCCCTACTTTTGTGAGGCATGTACGTGTGAGTCACATCTCACGTAAGTTCATCCCTGGATGAGCGTATCAATGTATGAACATGGGAGTCTCCAACTTTGCTCAGTGGTTGAAAATGTCTGTGAACATAAAGACAAAGCACCCAGTGACCCAGCTTTCCATAGTTGGTGCCACAACTCAAAAAATTTATCATTTTTCTGTTTTTTCCTTTTTCCTTTTTTTTCTTTTTCAAAATTCTTCAATATTTTAATCTTCCTTGTCCCATCTTGCAAGTGGGTTGTAGTTGTAGAGGTGTCGTAATTTTTATCATGGAATCATACTCTTCCTTTCTGCAATTTACCCTTCACAGTCTTCCATACTTTTCTCTCATCTTCACCTTCCTCTTCCTCCCTCAATTTTCTCTCATCTTCTTCCCTCACAAATTTTCCCGGAAAATACTTTCCCGAGAAAATGTCAGAATCCGAGGAGGAAAATCCTGACCTCTCTCCCAAGTCAAAGCCCGTTCCCGAGGAGCCTGTTTCCGTCATGGATTTCGATCTCGACCTGGAAAGTTCTTGGCCTTTAGATCAGATATCCTTCGTCACTAACCCTATGTCTCCTTTTCTTATCCCTGCATCCTCCGAGCAGCCTTCTTCTCCTCTGTGGGTTTTCTCAGACGCAGATGATGATAGGCAAGCTAGACTTGCCGCTTCTGCGTTCTCCGATTGTCATCGATTCTTTTCCTGTATGTTTTTGGTTCGTTTCAGATTCGTTGTCTAATGAATGGCTTTTGCTGTTTTCTTCAATCCTTTTGCTTAGTTTTCATGACTTCATCTTTTCAAGAAGGATGTAACTTGAATAGATGCCTCTCAACTTGATTTAATTTATTTGAAAATGTAAGAGGGTCAATGGTTATGTTTTTGCGGGGATTTTTGTTGATAAAAGATTTTCTTTGCCTCTTAGTCTAGAATCTGTGTCTATTTTAGGAGGTTTAATATTCTTTATTGCTTCCTACTGCTTTGAAGCTCTATTTATGTTTTGGTAGCTGAGAAACTTGATTAAAAGTCATAAACGGAATAAGAAATGGAGGTTTCGCCTATTACTTGTGATTTTCTATGCATTTCCAGATTTAAGGAAGTTTGCTACGTGTCTCTGGGATTAAGTTGGAAGTACTTTTATTTCGTTCTTGTAAACCCAATAGCTGAACTTCATGGCTTTGACATGTTCGCCTTCCTGTCTTTTCTCCTTCCATCAAAGTTCAAGGAGGCTGATTTGTACAGTCCAGAGTTTTGTTTATAATTTCTGCTTCGTTGAATTTTGCCTATATTTTAAGATGTTATTATGATGATTGGAGTATTTATAAATTTACGAGTTCTATTCTTGATATACCGTGAAGAAATGAGCCAAAATATAATAAGATGGCGTCACTTGATCTGTGTAGTTGACCCAACTTAGCGGGTTGGCTTCACATGATTCATCTAACTGATTACACTCAGTGGAAAAAAGGTTTTGTTTGATGTTGTTTGTTGAAATCTAGATATACCTTGATAGTGAGCTTGAAGGTGTTGGCACCTAAACTGTAAACTTTTATAGGCAAAGTCATCTGGCGTTAAACTATGTAGTTTCTGCTGGCAGCTGCATTTCTTCTGACTGAAGCTATTGTTTTCAGGCAACTCAAATTCAGTAGATGAAAAACCAGTGGAAAATGAGAACAAAAAATTTCCATCACCCTTTGTGGTTCTGCCACCATTAGAAAATCCAGATGGCTATTGTCTAATTAAGGAAAGGATGACACAAGCACTACGGTACTTCAAAGAGTTGACAGAACAGAATGTTCTGGCTCAGGTTTGGGCACCTGTGAAAGTTGGGAACCAGTATGTGCTTACAACATCAGGGCAACCCTTTGTTCTTGATCCACATAGTAATGGACTCCATCAGTATAGAACAGTTTCCCTGACGTACATGTTTCCTGTGGATGGGGAGAATGATGGAATCGTGGGACTTCCTGGTCGTGTTTTTCAGCATAAGTTACCTGAATGGACTCCCAATGTTCAATATTATTCTTGTAGAGAGTATCCTCGCCGAAATCATGCTGAACATTACAATGTTCGTGGAACCTTGGCCTTGCCTGTGTTTGAACCTTCAGGACAGTCATGTGTTGGTGTACTGGAGTTGATAATGACTTCACAGAAGATTAACTATGCTCCTGAGGTTGATAAAATCTGCAAAGCTCTTGAGGTTGGGTTCCTTTCACCCTTGCTATCCATTAAATTTTTTTGCTTTGCTCATGTTTGGTGAGTACCAACATGTGATGGTTATATATTTTCAAGATTGCTTTATGTGACACCTGTGACATTGTTTCGTTCATAATATTAGCAAGTTGGCAAATGTATAATGATTACAAACATTTTTGAGATTCCTCAGTCACCTGCTGTCAGTTTTCCTGCAGGCAGTAAATTTGAAGAGTTCAGAAATTTTGGAGCACCCCTACACTCAGGTGATTTTAACTATAATGCATTACTATCTGGCATATACTGAAATCTATAGGTGTTTACATGTTATATATCTTACACCTCTATTCTCACAGATATAACTTGGCAATGCTTTTGAACCAGATTTGTAATGAAAGTCGCCAGAATGCATTAGCAGAGATTTTGGAGATATTGACAGTAGTTTGTGAAACTCATAAATTACCTCTGGCCCAAACATGGGTTCCCTGTAGGCATCGGAGTGTTCTGGCCCATGGTGGTGGCCTGAAGAAGAGTTGCTCTAGCTTTGATGGTAGTTGCATGGGGCAAGTTTGCATGTCTACTACTGATGTAGCGTTCTATGTCATAGATGCTCATATGTGGGGTTTCCGTGAGGCATGTGTTGAGCATCATTTACAACAAGGTCAAGGGGTTGCCGGGAAGGCATTTTTGTCTGGCAATATGTGCTTCTGTAGGAACATTACCCAGTTCTGCAAAACTGAGTACCCCTTAGTACATTATGCTCTCATGTTTGGGTTAACCAGCTCTTTTGCAATCTGTTTACAAAGCTCTCATACTGGAAATGATGATTACATATTAGAGTTTTTTCTGCCTCCTAGAATGACAGACTTTAATGAACAAAAGACATTGTTGGGATCTATTTTAGCAACAATGAAACAGCATTTCCAGAGTCTTAAGATTGCTGCTGGTCTTGATCTTGAGGAGGAAGGTTCAATTGAAATTGTTGAAGCAACAGATGAAAGAGCTTGTTCAAGGATTGAATCTATTTCAATTGCCCAACCTACTAAATCACCACCTGGACCTGAAGCCTCGCCAAATATGGGGGAGTTGGTGCCACTGGATCCATTGGAGCCACAAATGATAATGTACTATGATGAAATAAATGGTGGAGGAAGTCTTGGTGAAAATAGAGGTGGAAGCTTTGATCCGGTCTCTTCCTTGGAGACTAAAAACATAAAGAAACCCTCAGAGAGGAAACGTGGGAAAACTGAGAAATCAATTAGTCTTGAAGTTTTGCAACGTTATTTTGCTGGGAGTCTTAAAGATGCTGCAAAGAGCCTTGGTGGTATGTCTATGCTCTGAAATATAGTGTTTTTTTTTAAAGAAAAAGAAGTGTTATCAGATAATTAGGAAAGACAGCCTCCTAAAAGAAAAAACCTACAAAGGGGAAAGAAAGGTCTGAAATAGTTATTAGCCTTGTTTTTCCTATATATCTCTATGAATCCTCCACTTACTGAAAGCATATATTTATCAAAGAACACAGACCCAAAACATACAAATGGCTACTGTTTATCATTATCAATTGCAGATTATAATTTATATATGTATATATAAAAAAATGTTTTAGCAAAGAATATGAAAGCAGAAGTTCAAACACATTTTTCTTAGATATTTTCTTGTTGTACAGTTTGCCCTACTACAATGAAGCGCATCTGTAGACAGCATGGGATATCACGTTGGCCATCTCGAAAGATCAACAAGGTTAACCGTTCCCTGTCCAAGCTCAAGCGGGTTATTGAATCTGTCCAGGGTGCTGAAGGAGCGTTTAGTTTGAATTCTCTGAGCACAAGTCCACTTCCCATGGCTGTTGGTTCCATTCCTGAGCCTCCTACTTCAAACAAGTTCAACCAACATGCCTCATTAGGCACTCTATTGTCAGAGCCTCACATGAAAGAGAATGAGTTGGATGCCTCCAAAGTCTCTGAAACAAACAGACAAGCTGGGGTGGAACATCAATTGGTTGGAGGAAGGGTACAAAGTCCTGAGACAGTTGTACATGACAAAAGTAGGTCCAGTCAAGAGTTTGGTAAACAACGGAAAGGATCTAGAACACAGAGTAGCTCAAGTGAAGGTAGTGCGAACCCTACATCTCATGGCTCATGCCACAATAGTCCCCCAAATGAAAGTTCACCTGCAAAAGATATATTCATTACAACCAACGAGCAATGTGTTGCGGCTGGGGGATCACCAGAGTTGACTCTGCAGCCAACTAGTAAACTGAACAGTCCACCATCATACCCCACAACGGATCTTGTGGCCACAGAACTTCAAGAGCCATTTGGAGGAATGCTAATAGAGGATGCTGGTAGTTCCAAAGACTTGAGAAATTTGTGTCCTTCAGCAGCAGATGCCAATTTAGAGGATCAGGTACCAGAAGCTTGTGGGGTTAATCCGCCATGTTCTGACTTGGATCCCAAGCAATGCACTGATACACTCGTTAACACGATGGCACCTTTCACGGCTAGGAGAGAAATGAAGAGCGTGACTATAAAAGCAACATACAGAGAAGATATTATCCGGTTTCGGATCTCCTTTTCCTCTGGCATTTTGGAACTGAAAGAAGAAGTTTCCAAAAGACTGAGACTAGAGGTGGGTACTTTTGATATCAAGTACCTGGATGATGATCAAGAATGGGTTTTGATAGCCTGTGATGCAGACCTTCAGGAGTGCATGGATGTTTGCAGATCATCAGGTGGCAACATAATAAGGCTTTTGGTTCATGACATAGCATCCATTCTTGGAAGCTCCTGTGAGAGCTCAGGGGAGTGAGGAGTGGCTATGTATATAGGTTAAGTTTGTATTCAGTAATTTAGATTCTTGTAGTGCTAGGATAGAGGGAAAAGAATAGATTTTGGTTTCAGATATGCTAAAATTGTGAGAAATTTAACAATAGACTTTCTTCAATCATTTTTATCACCCAAAAAGTGATGAATTGACTGTGAGAATAAGATAGTATTCTTCCATGGCACATTTACTGGGAATGGGATCAGCTCTAACATAAGATCACATAGAGCACTGGGTATACTTTTTGAAATAAGAGAGTTATCAAGTATAGTTGACTAAATTTCAAATAAAATAAGTTATTTATTTTATAGTAGATTTCGTTGCTCTGAAATAAGTGTCTACCATTAAAAAAATGTACTTGTAAGAGTTCACTTGTGAGTTGAATATAAATTTTTTAAACTAAATTACTTAAAGTCTTGAAAGAACAAATTTATCTTAATTTAATTTTTGAATCATAAAAATATTTAATTTAATTTTTTTTAAAAGATATTATATCTTAATTTAATCTTTTGTCTTAATTTAAAGTTTTAAAGATTCTTAAAGATTATATTAAGTATTTTTATATTTTAAAGATTAAATTGAGATAAATTATATCTTTTAAGAATTAAAACAATAATTTACACTAAATATTTTAAATTTAATACAAATGATCTTCCATAAATAGAATTAATTTACCTATATGATGCGACATTTGTTATTTGACTTCAATTTTTATTGTACTCAATCAATATTGGTATTTGACATTTTGGTTTGTGAAACTTGTGAGATGGTCGCACAATTAAATAAATACATAAAAGCTGTTGTATAATTAGGCTTTAATTTTCTCATTCTAGAAAATATTCTACATTGAACTGACACGTGAGGTTCATCTTTGAAACAGGTAAATAAACTAGAAGCACTAAATTAAAAATTTAGTAAAAGTTTATTTCTTATCTATATTTTATATTATAATTTCAGAGATAAAAAATTCAAAAATATATATAATAGTAAAAATAAAGTTCCAAACGTGCAATTTAACGCAAAAGGTTTTTATTTTTTATTTTACAATATCTTGGTACAGCTCCTAGAAAAAAAAAGGCTAAAAATAATAAATAGGAAAAGTTCTATTAAATTAAGTTAATCTGTTAAAAGATATGAATAAATTATTAATGATTTTATCTTTAATATGTGACATGTAATTATTCAATTCTCAGTACTTAATGTAAAGTTGAAGTGCGAAGAAGAAAATAATGTCTATTTTCAGAAAATGATAGTACTTTATATAATAAAATTTTTAAAATATAAAAGAGATAAAAAAAAATTATTATGAGAGAGATAATAAAAGATCTACCTTGAATATATTAGAATTTAAATTTTTTTCTATTTCTTTCTTATTTTAAAAAATTCACATTTTTTTCCTACTTCAGGATCCAAATCCCCTATCTTCATTCACTTCAAAAACATCATAAGGAAATTGCAGCCTTGGCGAATCTTCATGTTAAATAGGCTGTTGATTTATTCAAAGTCGCAACAATCTCCCACCTCAGACATGTTTCATCCTGGATCCATACAAATCATGCATTTACCAGATATTTTTGTTTTTTCCACTTACCAAAATCTTCTCTCAACATGTGACCTATAATGATAATAGCCCAAGATAGAGAAGAAGGGGAAGGAAAGAGATGCATGATTGCCCAAAGCAGGCATATTGTTGCTATTAACTCAATGGTATACGGGAAGATTATGCTTATAAAGAAGATAAGTAAAACTTAAAAAATAAAGAATTACTTTGATAGTCTTTTATAACCTTAACCGTTATGAAAAAAAAAAAGATTAACGAAGACATGAATCTGTTAAACACTTGAGTCTGTATAAATTCTTTGTCAATTATGAACACGTGATTATTAACTAACAGTTTATCGGCACTTCTGAATACACTTAATAAATTGATATTGTAGTTATAAGTTCTAAAATATATAGACTTTCTTTTTTCATGAACTAACAGTCTATATATATTAAAAGAAGAGAGACAGAAGTTTGGTCTTAGCCATTACAAAAGCTCCTGGGGAACAACATCCCAGACATATCAGCTACAGAGTGATTAACAGCAAAGGAAGGAACAACAGGGAAGGTTACAAAAGGTGATTTTGTTAAAAGGGCTTGCGTGGCTAAAGCATAAGCACAGACATTTCCTTCCTATGGATATGCATTATTATGAAATTAGTGAAATCTTGGAGCAGAGACATGTACAAAAGAATTTAGGAGAAGTTTAATTATAGGATTTTTAAAAAAATTTTGAGAATAAAATGTCTAAAATATTGTATTTTTATATTTAGTACACAGATTAAAAAAATATTTATAAAAATATTATATTTTCAAAAGTAGAGTATTTTGATGTTTTTGCATGTTTTTATTCACATATAAAGAGATAAGTATTTCAAAAGAATTTAGGAGAAGTTTAGGACTAGTTTAAAAAAAAAATTTTGAGAATAAAATGTTTGAAATATTGTATTTTCGTATTTGGTACACAAACCAAAAAATATTTATGAAAATATTACATTCTCAGAGTATTTCGATGCTTTTGTATATTTTTATTTCTATTTAAATAGGTGAGAATCTTATATTCTCATAATATGAGAGCATAGATTGACTTGAGATCAAAGAAACCCGCAGTGTGTGTTTGCTTTTGTTGTTTTTTGTTTTTATTTTTTACAGAAAATAGAAAATATATTTAAAATGCGTTTGGTAAAATTTAATAGAAAGTATTTTCTAAAAACATTTTTAAAAATAGGCTAAAACAAAAAATGTCAAAAAGATGTTTTCAACGTTTTCAAATCATGAACAATGTTAATTTTGTAATTTTTTAAGAAAGTAAATTCTTCAATCATATAAATATTATCATTTAATAATAATCAAATTTAAAAATAAATAAAATATTATAGTCATTTAAGCCATTCAACTTAAAAATAAATATGAACAAAATTTTAAATTTACATAATAAACATATTTTTAAAATTTTAAGAATTTAGAAATGAAAATAATTTTAAAAATCTTTTCACAAACCAAACACACTCTAGTCTCAAGTTTTTAGTTATAGGAATAGCACTAATTTTGTTTATAATACCCTCCGAAAGAGTAAAGGATGCTTTATCCAGTGCCAAGATCCTGTGTCCCTTGAGACATTTGCTACCTTAAGATTTTCCTTTTTTAAGCCAGAGATCACCCACCCTTAAACTTTTACCAATAAGAGATTTTGGAGACTTGCTACTATCAAGAAAAGCTTCACATATTTTATTCCAAGGAAGTTTTGGCTCGAAGCAAGTTTTACAAGAAAATCTAAATTCCTTTCCTTAAGTTTTGCTACTATCAATGTCGCTCTCTTTCTTAGATTTGCAAATAAGTTCCCAATTTGCAAGATAAATTTTCTTTTTATCTCCAAATCCATTCCAAAAGAAATTCCTAAACAATTTATCAATTTCCTCACAAGTACTATGGGAAAGGGAAGACATTGAATGAAGTGGTAGAACAAACAACATTAATTAAGAAGGGTACTTCGATTTCTAGCTTTCAATTTTGTTGAAGATTTTATCCATAGTGCGTCTAAAATCACTTTTTAGACTTGTTATGCCAAGAGGAAATGTAACACCCCTTAAGTTCAATTAGCCTAAATTACTATTCTTTAATTAATTGGATACAAATGTTTGCAAAACTTTGGTATTTAAATTAAATATGCTATCAATTTGTAAGATATTTGATTTAGATTACCTCTCTATTTTAGCTAAATTTAAGTGTTTAATTTAATTCTTTTTTCCCCTTTACCTAGCCTAATTATTAAGGAGAAAAGCAAACCAAATACCCACACATATATATACATCACGTGGCCAAGACAAAAAGGGGGAAGAAAGAAGGATACAGCCTTAAAAAAAAATGTATACATAGGTATGTATGTGTGGGATACATAAATATAAGTATGCATGGGTGAGTCTTGCATGCCAGGGAGGGTTTCACGTGCACTAGGAAGGAAAGAAAATACATGTGCCTTGCGTGGGACCAAAGGACAATAGGAAGGAGGATGAGAATTAATTTTATAAGCATGTTACAAGTACAACAATGGTGCAGAATTTTTAATATGCATGGAGATTTCAAGGGATGCATGGTAATAAAGACATGCAATTGGTGGAAGAAGGAGGGAAAAATTAAGCATGCATAGGAAAGGGAAGAATTTAAATATATATGCATATGTGTGCATTGCATGCATCCTACGAGAGAAAGGAATGGAAATTCTATTTTTATGCATGAAAATTCCAAGCCTCACGTGAAATGGATAGGAAAGAAGATTAAAAGCATTCAAAAAATAATTATATGTACAATGAGTATGTGTGTATATGGCAAGGAGAAAGAAACCAAGACATTTGTCTTGCGTGAGGTAAAAGGAAAGGATGCAGAATTTTATTGTGTAAGTATGCATTGAGGGAATTTAATAAACCAATAAATGAAGGCAGCAAGTAAAACCAAAAGGTGCAGAATTTTTCCATGCACCACACGAATAGGGACATAGGAATTGCAAGGAAATGCACATGTGAAAAGTGAGAGGAAGTAAAACCAATTTGACAAGTAAAGAGGACTATACTTAAATTACAAGTAATGCCAAGATTGCAATCAAAGGAAAAATGTATTTGCAAGTACACTTAGTACAAGAATATATATATATATATATATATATATATAGGGTGCAGAATTTTCATGTAAGATTAAACATACAATAAGGAAAAAGATGACAGCATTAATTATTAAATATTTCTAATCAAAGAAGAGGATTCAACGTGACTTGTAGAGAAAAGAAAGAGAGCCACACGTGAAGAAGAATGGGGCTACACCTAAACTCTAAATAAAGCCAAGTATTGCAAGCAATAGTGTACTTAAAGGTACACTTGCAGCCATGATTAGCAAGAAAGGAAGGAGAGGATGATGTGAACATGAAGTAAGTGCAGCGTTGATTTTGGGAAGAAATGGCCTATAATCCCTCCCTTCCTTCCTTACGTGACCGAGTGGGAAGAGAGAGGGAAGAGTGAAGAGTTTGGAAAGATGAAAGAGTTATTTAGGATTTTCTCTTTCTACTAACTTGTTCAAGGAGTTAAACCAAAGTTGCAAGGAAAAGGGGTTGCACTAAGTTTCATGAGAAAAAAAATTTTTAGTGGAAAAATGTATGTACATACCACCTAAGCCAATGGAAGTACACGTAAGGGCTACACTTTGGAATACATGCAACACACGTGAAGGGGATGAGGAAAATAAAAGGACATAATGGCATGAGGGAAGGGAATTTTATTTTTGAGAAAGAGGCATGCACACGTGAAGGGAAAGAAAACAAAAGAGAGTTGAGAGTTTCATTTTGTCTTATGCATGCAACACACCCACACGTGAAAAGAGAGAAAAAGAGAAAAAGAAAAGAAGAGAGAAAGAAAAGAGAGAGGGAGGATGTGAGTTTGAAGAAGAAGAAGTGAAGACAGCAAAAGGGAAGGTGATCAAGAAAGGAAAAAGCAAGGAGAGAAGTCAAAGAGGGAGCTTGACCAAAAAAGGGAAAGAACAAAGGAAGCAAGGTAGGTTAACAATTTAAGCTTTTGTTCCATGCTTTAGTTTATGCAACCAACATGTTTATCTTCAAGCTTTCCATGAAACTTAAGTTGGCTCTACATTCTTGACAATATGTGTGTATGTTGGCTAAGCATGTGTGGTTAGTTTGAATGTGGGTGGATGAGATGACATGCATATTGTGTTGGAAAAGAATTAGGGTTAGATGGTACTATTTCATGATAACCACAAGGGAGAGAAACCCTACCATTTAAGGGTGTTAGTAAGGGATGAAAGAAAGAAATTGATTTATTAATTTAACCAATCTTCCTAGGCCAAGTCCATAAATTTTATGCTTGGGAATGATAAGTTATGCACCATGATATTGATTCAAAATATGGGAATTTATTTTGAAGGTCATAAGAGATGATATTATTAATTCAAGAAAAGAAAATATATATATATATATTTTTGGATAGAATTTTATAAGAAATGTACCTTAGAAATAAATGCCCAAGAAAGGAGAAATCATTCTTTAACTATGAAATTTTTCACAAGAAATATATATTAAAAATTATTTTTAAGAAAGGAGAAATTATTCTTTAAATATGAAAATTTTCATAAGAAATATACATGAGAAATTATTTCTAAGAAAGGAGAAATTATTCCTTAAATATAAAATTTTTCCTAAGAAATATACATTAGAAATTATTTCTAAGGAAGGAGAAATTATCCTTGAAAATATTGAAATTTCCAATAAGAAATGTACCTTCGAATTTATTTTCAATATAGGAAAAATTATTCTTGAAATATTAAAATTTCCATGAGGAATGTATATTAAAATTTATTTCCAATAAAGGAGGAATTATTCCTGAAATATTAGATTGTATCATAAGAAATGTACATTTACATTAAACAACAAGAAATGGAGAATTATCCTTGAAATTAATAGCATTTTCCAAATGAAGTACATTAATAATAATTTCCAAGAAAAAGGAATTTTATCTTTGAAGTTATTGAAATTTTAAAGGGATGTACACTAGTAATAATTTTTAAGAAAAGAAAAATTTTTCCTTGATAATTGATAAGAAATTTTAAAGGTGGCCAAGTGTCCACATGTGCCCAAGTGTGCACAAAAAACTTCAAAAGGTAGCCAAATGTCCACGGTGCCCAAGTGTGCACAACCCATGAATAAAAGTAAATAAAAAATGATAAGCATAAAATGGATTTGATAATTGTATGATAATGCATTTTTATAGCATGCCGATATTTTATTTGAAGGAATTAGTATTTGATTGCACTGACATTTAAATTAATCATATATATTTCTTGTCAATTTATATTTTTGAATTATGCTATATTTTATTCTAAGAATGTATAATTAAATATTTTGGTGCTTAAACCTTGATACATATTAGTTGTTTTAAAACCTGAATTATTAAGTTACTAGAAAACTTGCGTTTCTCATTATATGCTAATATGTATCAGATTCGGACGCATAGCTGGGCCGGGAGATCAAGTCCTTTTTAGGTTTAAGAAATGTTTGGTAACCCCTATTTTTGGGTCATAGTCCAGATATAGTTAATTTAGAACTAGGATTATTCTTTTGGTAGTAGATCTGGGTGTAATTGGGAAAGAACCGAGGAAGGGATATGTAAAAGATCAGTCCATCTTAAAAATTTGTAAAGGGGTCTAAGTGATAGAATTGTTATCTTTTGACTTCCTAGAGACGGGTACTTCATATATCCTGATACATGTTTGTTATAATATAATGGATATTATTAGACTTATATTATTTGAATTGCATGAAAATTTAAATTTCTTCTATGTAATATAGAATTTCTTTTATTCTGTTGTGTATACAAGTTTTTAATTTGAACAAAAGATCTCGAACCTAATCCGCTTAATATAACCAAATGGTATAATTGCTTGGACATTAATTAAATAAAGGATGAAGATAATGTATCGAACCTATTTGTTTGCATCGGAGGAATTGTAACACTAGATAGAGGCGTTACAGGAAACCCTAGGTAAACTCTTGGATTAGCCACAATTTTAAAGTTAAGATGATTTTTGCCAGTCTTATCATATCAGGTGATGCACTAAGAGAGAACCATATGGAAGACCTAGACTAGTTAATGGTAAGACCTGAGCAATTTGAAAAACATTGGAGTACTTTTTTGACAAATAAAATGGAGTTCAAATCTACCCTTATGAGAAGTAAAACATAATCTGCGAATAGAATATGCGAGCATTTGAGCTGCTTAAGATGAATAGAGATCAATCCATTTTTTCTAAGAGACTTCAACCTGTATTAGTTGGGAGAGGAGTTCCATGCACATGATGAAGAGGAAAGGGGATAAGGAATCTCCCTAGAGAATGCCACTAGCAAGAGTGATTGTATATGAAAGATTGACATCAATTAGGATAGTATGTGTAATAGAAGAAATACAGCTTTCAACTAAATCAATAAGATCTACGGGGAGGTTAAAAAGTTTGAGGATATCAGTAGAAAGGACTAGCTAATTTTATCATAAGTTTTTTTTAAGTCAAGCTTAATCATCATTTAACCTCATTTACTTTTTTTTTTCGTCTTTTCAAAGTGGACACCGCTTTCTGAGGTACAATAACATTACCAGTAGTTTTCTTATATGAGACAAATAATGCCCCTTGGTTAAAAGAGATTAGGTCAGGAATGAGAGGTTCAAGCCTATTGACAATAATTTTGAATATAATTTTGTAATTAGTAGTACATAGGCTAATTGGTCTTGTTGAACCTTTGGGATAAGGCAAATGAGTGGTATTTGTTTTGATAAAAAAAGCTTGTTGGATGACTCCACCAGATCGTGAGCAATGATTTTTGAAACAATGCCGTATGGAACCCATCCACTCTAAACGCCCCTAAAACATATAATCAAAGCTAACGCAAATAAAATTGTGGGTAGAGATATTCATGAGTTTTATAATAATCATTGCAGAAAAGACCTTCAATAACAATTTGATGAGTACCGGAACCACCACCCCATGATATAGTAGTAAAGATCATAATCTTAATCCACAAATCGGTCAAATGTCAACATGCTAGCTAGTTTTCAAAATGATCAATTAACTAGGAATATTAAAAAAAATGAAAAATAATGACAAGTGTATACAACGAAACAATTTCATACGTAAATTTATCCTTTTGAAGAGTACATTGTTCATTAGCTTCTCTGATAGTTGATACTATATAAAACCAAATAGGTTTATACGTAAATTTATCTTCTTGAAGAGTACATTGGTCATTAGCTTCTCTAATAGTTGATACTATATCTAAATAAACATGACATCATTAGCATTAACACTGAGATATTGTCCACGAGCTTGAGGTAAACAATGACAAAGTAGAAGGAATCAGGGTAATTCTTCAAACCTCGAATAGTTTAAACTTCACTAAAATTTTAGTTAATACCAATTTTTTCCACAGATTCACTTAAGGCGCATGCACAGGCAATTGGAGTGGGTGAAAGCGTTAAACCTACAAGTTTTAATACCTACTTAGGAGACACCGAAGAACTTAGCATGGCCAGTGCAGAAGATATTAACAATGCATTTTCGGAGATTCCTGTTTCCTCTTTTCTCTTTTCTGGGATTTGCTGGAGGAAAATGTAAGAAAATTAACTATGCTAATGCATTGCATTTCAACTCCATTATAGACTCCAACTCCTCACATCTGAACAAAATTTTCCCCCCAATTTTCTGACCTGAACTCGAACAGGAAGCAAAATAAATATTTAAATAGTTAATACAAGTTTGAAACCGGAGTGAATACCACCATTGTTAAATCCAAACCTGTAAAATTTTCACTAAAATATTTTCATAACCCAAATTTAGACTTGTAAACATCTCAGAACCTAGACCCAATGAATAAAATTTAATAATATTCTTAAGTCAATAGGTCTTTAATCATCCCTACCCAAACACGAGTTCAAGTAAGTTTCGTTAGAACGCCATATAATGATCTAGGTCTCCTGGAAAGGGCAGACTTGGTGCTTCTTCCAAGCAAGTGGTATTGTTCTTTTGAAGATTGATATTAATTTCTACTAACAGTGCTAGAGCAGGATAAGAGTACTCAAATAATTAGACGCATAAAATGCAACTGCAGCTGCGATACTATTCTTCTCAAGTGTTATCAAAAGCTTAAGTTCGGGGGCTTAAAAAATAAATGCCCATATTTGAGACAAAATGAGGCAAATACTGATATATAAAAATTATACAGAGTCAGCAACTGACTGGAGAACTCCTTAATTGGCGGCTGAGGTACACTCAATTATAATCTCAAGCCTTGCATGAAGAAACGAAAATTTTTAGTAAGATGTCAATTCTTTAAATTAAATCATTGTTATCGAGTCTATATAAATCGGTACTTATTGAGTTTTTTTTTAAAGAACCAAGAATTCTATTGAGATGGATGCAATTCGATTTGATAACCATTGAATCATCACCAGGAAGATGCAGACTAAACAGAACAACCATTTCATGTTAACCATTCTGACAATATCATAGCTTGAAATAAACAAAACTAGACAATAATACTTGCCATCCTTCATGTCCCAAAAATCAAAACATATTTCTAGAAGTAAAGAGTCTTATATTGGAAAAATTTGAATTACCCAAAACTAAAACAACCCTGCTACAGAGCATCTTGTGAAACTGGAGTTAGGTAACCTAAGCCTTCTTCTTCTCTCCACCTCCACCAGCCCTGTACACAATTAGAAGGAGCATAAGCAAAAGTACTATTAACAAGTCCACCTTCAAGAAATAGTAATCCAATTTATGAAAATGTGGTATACATAAGCGTGACTACAATAAAGTCAGAAAAAAACAAGGTATTACCTCATCTTTCGGAGAACATTGGACATTTCCTCACGCTTCTTCTTAGCCCTCTTGTGAGTGCCTAACTTTCTCTTTGCCACTTTCAAAGCTCTTTTATCTTTACCTACCTTGAGAAGCTCAGTTATACGCTTCTCATATGGAGCAAACCCTGCAACTTCACGGATCAATGATCGCACAAAGTGGACACGCTTGCTCGTTTTCTGTTGGCATCAGACAATTAGTTTTATTGCTTCCACAAAGCATAATACTTTTCTGCTGTTATGAAACTTCCATGAAAAGTAGACAAGATGTTTGTAGTGCCAAGGGCCATTAACTTCCAAAAATGAATACAATGAAACAGAAACATAACATATTTTTATTATGTAATAAGATCCAGAGGCTCCGTCAGGAATAAATAAATAAATAAACAAATCAAAGAAAATTGGGGAAACAAATTGACCATGCAACCTTGCCATCCAACAAGATTCTAAATACACTACGGAGTCTCCAAACTGAACCAACATGCTTTACGGAAGAAATAAGATGGAAACCCACGGGAAAGTTTTATTTGTCTTACTCTGGGCAATGGCATACCTCTAGATATTAAAAATTGTACACAACCCATTTTTTCTTTAGTAACTCCCAATTGAAAAAATACTAGTTTTATATGTAACTTGCCTATCAACAGAAACTTTGTAACATTAATCTTGGCGTTTGAAATGGTAATTCACAGTTAGAGGCTATAAACTTTGACGTAGTTTGTTATTTTTTTAGGCATTTTGAGCAGAACATTTTCACATAAAGACAGACACATCTACAATGTCGATCCAATAAAGGTAAAACAATAAAATATAAAAAACCAAGTAAGGTGCTGCTAGTACAAAAAAAAAAAAAAAAAAAAAACCTCCGTATGAACCAAAATTTGAGCCACAAAAATCAACTTACCCCCTTGCGATTTGATGGGCGTGGAGCCAATTCCTTCTTGGTCACAACATGACCCTTGTTCAACCCGACAAACAGGCCAGTACTTGGCTGTTTAGGAGCCATTCCCTGAGCCAATAATAAATAAGTCCTATAAAAATAACACAAATTTTCACGGTTCAAAAAGCACAATAAGAGGAACAGGCAACATGAATTCATCGGCTAGACTGCACCTACCCAGAAAAAATTACTAGAAGTAAACCTGATTTTTGAGAGAAAAAAAAAAGGTAAAGGGATTCTGTAACAAGATAAATACAAGAAGAACCTAAACATAAACCATATGCAGAAAGAAGTTATTGTATTTGTATAATAAAAAATATCCACGAAATGAAATTAAATCCAAAAGAAAATGACATCTTAAAATTTCAAATAAGAACGTAGCTACTCCACAAATCAAACACCGCGCCTCAGATCCTAATTTTCTTTCCCTTTCATGACGATTCTTAGCAACCAAATACCTAAACATTGACCGAAAACACAAATGGAAGAATTGGAGGGATAGCCTTTACCTCTCGTTCCTTCTGAATGTGCAACACCGGCGACAAGAGGTTGGAGACGAAGATTAGGGTTTTGAGTATTCGCTTCGCTTTTATAGTGAAACTTTTAGGTTCTGAGAAAGAGTGAGAGAACACGTGGACACGCTCTCATGGATCCACTTGGGCTCTTCGGGCCCAAATAAAGGTCAACAGACTCCCATTGGCCCAAACAAAAAATAGGGTAAAATGCTGTGTTTTTCGTTTTAAATTTTAATATCTCGTTATTAGTTTGTTTTTATTTTTTAATTATTAGATCACTTTAAAATAATTTAAATATAAAATTAAATTAAATTAAAAATTATATATGCTTGTATTTTTTATTTTTTTAATTTTCTGCAATGCTACAGATAAACAAAAAGAAAAATAGGATGAAAAAAAAAAAAGATACTTAATACATTGTCATTTCATTGATGTAACCAACATAGAGACGATGTTGACGTAAAGGAGAGAATTGAAACTTTTTGTATGTTAAATTGAATTCCCTAATTAAACCAAAACAATAAATGAATGAATTAAAATTTCTAAAAATAATTTTTCCTCATTTCAACGGTATTATATTTTCTCTTTAAAAATCGTGTTAACAAATTATAGAAGTATCATTTATGCTTCTATTTTGGCATTTCTATGCAACCTGCAACTTTGAAAGACAAAAGGGTAAATTATTCAGTTTAGAAAAGTAAACAAATCTCTTTTATACTTTGATTTTTCGAAATTCAGTAACTGTGTTGCAAAGTAAAAGAAACAATTTTCAATAATATTATCATCGAAATTCGGTAATTGCATTCAAACTTAAAAAATATCTATTTGACTTCATGAAATATTTCCTCATATAGTATTAGTTACTTCATCATATCACAAATTATTAGTTTTAGACTTCTTCAACTCTTCATTTTGGATTAAAACACCTACATAGTGAAATATCATTCGTAGAAGAGAGTTAGCAAGTATTTAAAAGCTCAAAATTTTAAGTCTAAACCCATGAAAAAACAACCCTTTGTTCTTGATCCACATAGTAATGGACTCCATCAGTATAGAACAGTTTCCCTGACGTACATGTTTCCTGTGGATGGGGAGAACGATGGAATCGTGGGACTTCCTGGTCGTGTTTTTCAGCATAAGTTACCTGAATGGACTCCCAATGTTCAATATTATTCTTGTAGAGAGTATCCTCGCCGAAATCATGCTGAACATTACAATGTTCGTGGAACCTTGGCCTTGCCTGTGTTTGAACCTTCAGGACAGTCATGTGTTGGTGTACTGGAGTTGATAATGACTTCACAGAAGATTAACTATGCTCCTGAGGTTGATAAAATCTGCAAAGCTCTTGAGGTTGGGTTCCTTTCACCCTTGCTATCCATTAAATTTTTTGCTTTGCTCATGTTCGGTGTGTACCAACATGTGATGGTTATATATTTTCAAGATTGCTTTATGTGACACCTGAGACATTGTTTCGTTCATAATATTAGCATGTTGGCAAATGTATAATGATTACAAGCATTTTTGAGATTCTTCAGTCACCTGCTGTCAGTTTTCCTGCAGGCAGTAAATTTGAAGAGTTCAGAAATTTCGGAACACCCCTACACTCAGGTGATTTTAACTATAATGCATTCCTATCTGGCATATACTGAAATCTATAGGTGTTTACATGTTATATATCTTACACCTCTATTCTCACAGATATAACTTGGCAATGCTTTTGAACCAGGTTTGTAATGAAAGTCGCCAGAATGCATTAGCAGAGATTTTGGAGATATTGACAGTAGTGTGTGAAACTCATAAATTACCTCTGACAGTAGTGTGTGGGCAAGTTTGCATGTCTACTACTGATGTAGCGTTCTATGTCATAGATGCTCATATGTGGGGTTTCCGTGTGGCATGTGTTGAGCATCACTTACAACAAGGTCAAGGGGTTGCCGGGAAGGCATTTTTGTCTGGCAATATGTGCTTCTGTAGGAACATTACCCAGTTCTGCAAAATAGAGTACCCCTCTTGCAATCTGTTTACAAAGCTCTCATACTGGAAATGATGATTACATATTAGAGTTTTTTCTGCCTCCCAGAATCACAGACTTTAATGAACAAAAGACATTGTTGGGATCTATTTTAGCAACAATGAAACAGCATTTCCAGAGTCTTAAGATTGCTGCTAGTCTTGATCTTGAGGAGGAAGGTTCAATTGAAATTGTTGAAGCAACAGACGAAAGAGCTTGTTCAAGGATTGAATCTATTTCAATTACCCAACCTACTAAATTACCACCTGGACCTGAAGCCTCGCCAAATATGGGGGAGTTGGTGTCAATGGATCCATTGGAGCCACAAATGATAATGTACTATAATGAAATCAATGGTGGAGGGAGTCTTGGTGAAAATACAGGTGGAAGCTTTGATCAGGTCTCTTCCTTGGAGACTAAAACCATAAAGAAACCCTCAGAGAGGAAACGTGGGAAAACTGAAAAATCAATTAGTCTTGAAGTTTTGCAACGTTATTTTGCTGGGAGTCTTAAAGATGCTGCAAAGAGCCTTGGTGGTATGTCTATGCTCTGAAATATAGTGTTTTTTCTTTTAAGAAACAGAAGTGTTATCAGATAATTACAAAGACAGCCTCCTAAAAGAAAAAACCTACAAAGGGGAAAGAAAGGTCTGAAATAGTTATTAGCCTTGTTTTTCCTATATATCTCTATGAATCGTCCCTCACTGAAAGCATATATTTATCAAAGAACACGGACCCAAAACATACAAATGGCTACTGTTTATCATTATCAGTTGCAGATTATAATTTATATATGTATATATAAAAAAATGTTTTAGCAAAGAATATGATAGCAGAAGTTCAAACACATTTTTCTTAGATATTTTCTTGTTGTACAGTTTGCCCTACTACAATGAAGCGCATCTGTAGACAGCATGGGATATCACGTTGGCCATCTCGAAAGATCAACACGGTTAACCGTTCCCTGTCCAAGCTCAAGCGGGTTATTGAATCTGTCCAGGCTGCCGAAGGAGCATTTAGTTTGAATTCTCTGAGCACAAGTCCACTTCCCATGGCTGTTGGTTCCATCCCTGAGCCTCCTACTTCAAACAAGTTCAACCAACATGCTTCATTAGGCACTCTATTGTCAGAGCCTCACATGAAAGAGAATGAGTTGGATGCCTCCAAAGTCTCTGAAACAAACAGACAAGCTGGGGTGGAACATCAATTGCTTGGAGGAAGGGTACAAAGTCCTGAGACAGTTGTACATGACAAAAGTAGGTCCAGTCAAGAGTTTGGTAAACGACGGAAAGGATCTAGAACACAGAGTAGCTCAAGTGAAGATAGTGCGAACCCTACATCTCATGGCTCATGCCACAATAGTCCCCCAAATGAAAGTTCACCTGCAAAAGATATATTCATTACAACCAACGAGCAATGTGTTGCGGCTGGGGGATCACCAGAGTTGACTCTGCAGCCAACTAGTAAACTGAACAGTCCACCATCATACCCCACAACCGATCTTGTGGCCACAGAACTTCAAGAGCCATTCGGAGGAATGCTAATAGAGGATGCTGGTAGTTCCAAAGACTTGAGAAATTTGTGTCCTTCAGCAGCAGATGCCAATTTAGAGGATCAGGTACCAGAAGCATGTGGGGTTAATCCGCCATGTTCTGACTTGGGTCCCAAGCAATGCACTGATACACTCGTCAACACGATGGCACCTTTCACAGCTCGGAGAGAAACGAAGAGCGTGACTATAAAAGCAAAATACAGAGAAGATATTATCTGGTTTCGGATCTCCTTTTCCTCTGGCATTTTGGAACTGAAAGAAGAAGTTTCCAAAAGACTGCGACTGGAGGTGGGTACTTTTGATATCAAGTACCTGGATGATGATCAAGAATGGGTTTTGATAGCCTGTGATGCAGACCTTCAGGAGTGCATGGATGTTTGCAGATCATCAGGTGGCAACATAATAAGGCTTTTGGTTCATGACATAGCATCCAATCTTGGAAGCTCCTGTGAGAGCTCAGGGGAGTGAGGAGCGGCTATGTATATAGGTTAAGTTCGTATTCAGTAATTTAGATTCTTGTAGTCCTAGGATATAGGAAAAGAATAGATTTTGGTTTCAGATATGCTAAAATTGTGAGAAATTTAACAATAGACTTTCTTCAATCATTTTTATCACCCAAAAAGTGATGAATTGACTGTGAGAATAAGATAGTATTCTTCCATGGCACATTTACTGGGAATGGGATCAGCTCTAACATAAGATCACATAGGGCACTGGATATACTTTTTGAAATAAGAGAGTTATCAAGTATAGTTGACTAAATTTCAAATAAAATAAGTGTAATTTACTATTTATTTTATAGTAGATTTTGATGCTCTAAAATAAGTATCTACCATTAAAAAAATGTATCCGTAAGACAGTTCACTTGTGAGTTGATTCTATATAATTTTTTTTAATA
Source organism: Senna siamea (assembly GCA_031216115.1). NCBI lineage: Eukaryota > Viridiplantae > Streptophyta > Magnoliopsida > Fabales > Fabaceae > Senna > Senna siamea. Next base: position 28,486,000 of record CM062354.1, on the reverse strand, counting down.
AATTACTGTTTTGTTTTAAAAGATAAAATTTATCTTAATTTAATTTTTAAATTATAAAAATATTTAATTTAGTCTTTAAAAGATATATTATGTCTTTATTTAATCTTTTTATATCTTAATTTAAAGTTTTAAAGATTAAATTAAAACATAATATATCTTTTTAAAGATTATTTTAAATATTTTTATAATTTAATGACTAAATTTAGACAAATTATATCTTTCAAGAATTATAACAATAATTTACTCTAAATATTTTAAATTTAATGCAATTGATCTTCCATAAGTAGAATTAATTTACCTATATGACGCGACATTTGTTATTTGACTTCAATTTTTATTGTACTCAATCAATATTGGTATTTGACATTTTAGTTTGTGAAACTTGTGACATGGTAGCACAAATAAATAAATAAATAAAAGTTGTAGTATAATTAGGCTTTAATTTTCTTATTCTAGAAAATATTCTACAGTTGACACATTGAACTGACACGTGAGGTTCATCTATGAAACAAGTAAATAAAAAATTAGTAAAAGTATCAGTAAAAGTTTATTTTTTTATCTATATTTTATATTATAATTTCAGAGATAAAAAATTAAAAAATATATATAATAGTAAAAATAAAGTTCCAAACTTGCAATTTAACGCAAAAGGTTTTTATTTTTTATTTTACAATATCTTGGTACAGCTCCTAGAAAAAAAAAGGCTAAAAATAATAAATAGGAAAAGTTCTATTAAATTAAGTTAATCTGTTAAAAGATATGAATCAATTATTAATGATTTTATTTTTAATATGTGACTTGTAATTATTCAATTCTCAGTACTTAATGTAAAGTTGAAGTACGAAGATGAAAATAATGTTTATTTTCAAAAAATGATAATAAAATTTTTAAAATATAAAAGAAATAAAAAAAATTATTATGAGAGAAATAAATAAAAAATTTACCTTGAATAGATTACAATTAAATTTTTTTTATTTCTTTTTTATTTTAAAAAATTCACATTTGTTTCCTACTTCAGGATCCAACTCCCGTATCTTCATTCTCTTCAAAAACATCATAAGGAAATTGCAGCCTTGGCGAATCTTCATGTTAAATAGGCTGTTGATTTATTCAAACTCGCAACAATCTCCCATCTCAGACATGTTTCATCTTGGATCCATACAAATCATGCATTTACCAGATATTTTTGTTTTTCCCACTTACCAAAATCTTCTCTCAGCATCTGACCTATAATGATAATAGCCCAAGATAGAGAAGAAGGGGAAGGAAAGAGATGCATGATTGCCCAAAGCATGCATATTGTTGCTATTAACTCAATGGTATACGGGAAGATTAACCTTATAAAGAAGATAAGTAAAACTTAAAAAATAAAGAATTACTTTGATAGTCTTTTATAACCACCTATGAAAAAAAAAAGATTAAAGAAGACATGAATCTATTAAACACTTGAGTCTGTATAGATTCTTTGTCAATTATGAACATGTGACTATTAACTAACAGTTTATCGGCACTTCTGATACACTTAATAAGTTGATATTGTAGTTATAAGCTCTAAAATATATAGACTTTCTTTTTTCATGAACTAACAGTCTATATATATTAAAAGAAAAGAGACAAAAGTTTGGTCTTAGCCATTACAAAAGCTCCTGGGGCATGACATCCCAGACATATCAGCTACAAAGTGATTAACAGCAAAGGAAGGAACAACAGGGAAGGTTACAAAAGGTAATTTTGTTAAGAGGGCTTGCGTGGCTAAAGCATAAGCGCAGACATTTCCTTCCTATGGATATGCATAATTCTGAAATTAGTGAAATCTTGGAGCAGAGACCTGCACAAGAGAATTTAGGAGAAGTTTAGTATAGGGTTTAAAAAAAATTTTCGAGAATAAAATGTCCAAAATATTGTATTTTTGTATTTGTTGTACAGACTAAAAAAATATTTATGAAAATATTATATTTTTAAAAATAGAATATTTTGATGTTTTTGTATATTTTTATTTATACATAAAAAGGTAATAATCTTATATTCTCATAGTATGAAAATATTTTTAGATTAATAAAATTAATAAATTATCCTTTTAAAACTTAATCATATTTTATTTTTTAAACTCTTTTCTACTCTTCACATCTCTCAATAGAAATCAAAACCCTTTTCCTCCATCTTCACATCTCTCCACCACAATTAATTAAAGTATTAATTAATCATTTTTAAAATAGATTTTATAATAAATTGTAATTTTTTTAAAATTTTCATATTAATATTAATAATATTTTAATTAAAATAAATAAAATTATAAATTTTTTAATCTCTCTTGTGACTCTATTTCATAACATCTTCCACTGCTACGTGTAATTCCAAATTAAGAATATGTAATTGAATTCAACCAACTTTTGTGACGTGACTTTTTATTTTATTGGGACAAGAAAAAGAAAAATGAATCCATGCTTTTTATATTGCCATCAAACTTGTATGAAGCAAGAGCAATAAGTTATGTAAGGAACAACTGTTAACTTTGAACTAGATTAATAATTTGTTATGTTTTTTGTTTTTAATATAATATAAGTAATTTAAAAAATAGTTGGTTATAATTTAAAAAAATATTTAAAAAGTTATCAAGGATATATTTGAAAAATTATTAAATATTCTTAGAAATATTGAAGATGAACCAAATAAAGAAATGAATTATTCTTAGGGATATTATAAAATATTCTTAGAAATATTTTAAATGAATCAAACAATTTTTTTTAAAATTTCAGAGAATCATATTTTTGGAAATCTCATTCCCAATAATATAATTTTTGATAATAAAAAATTTATTCGTGTAGCTTAAAAGGCTTAAAATGATGAGAACTTTTCATATATTTAGATTTAACAAAATTAATAGCATATAAGCATTCAGTCTCAATGAGAATATTTGTACAATTACACTGTTTAGCCATATTTAAGCCTAGAGTAATGGCTCATTTCTCTGCCAAAAGGCTAGAGCCACCACCTAGCAATATAGAAAAACCACTGATCCAATTTCCATAAGCATCTCTAATGAGTCATCAAGTTGCGATAAGACCTGTATTAGCAGCACAAGACTCATGAGTATTCAGCTTGAACCATCCCTGAATGGGAGGTTTCCAACCAATAAGGACAGTAGTAGAAGAGGCCGGGGGCAGTGAGGGCGATGAGAGATGATGAAACTCTGTTGCCCGAGGCCCGACAGTGGTATGGCAGAAAGGAGAGAGTTTGAAATATGCCAAAGAAGATAAATGAAAAGGGTCCCTTGAGGGATGTTAGGATAAGTAAGAACTTGAGTGGAAGCATTTGGTTTAATCCAATCACCCAAGGATAAGTTTCCAATAGGACTGAGTTGGATGTTAGCTTGTTGCCAAACCAATATAGTGATTATGGAACCTGCAAAAATATGAGCAATTGTCTCATCTTCATCTTCTCAGAGAGGGCAAGAAGATGGAATGGAGAGTCCTCTTTGAGCTAATTTGTCTCTGCAAGGGATTGCATTATTAACACATGACCAAATGAAGAACTTGTATCTTGTGTGACAATGGAGTTTTCAAATCCATTTAAAATTTGTTCAGCTATGACTAGAACTGTGATCTTGTATCTTGTAATCATAAATCAGAGCATAGGCTGACTTGAGATCAAAGGAACCCGCAATGTGTGTTTGTTTTTGCTGTTTTTTGTTTTCATTTTTATTGAAAACAATAAATATGATATTGAAAATGCATTTGGTAAAATTTAATAAAAAATATTTTTAAAAAAGGCTGAAAACAGAAAGTGTCTAAAAAATATTTTTAGCGTTTTCAAATCATGAATAATGTTATTTTTATAATTTTTTAAGAAAATAAATTCTTCAATCATATAAATATTATCATTTAATAATAATCAAACTTAAAAATAAATAAAATATTATAGTCATTTAAGTCATTTAACTAAAAAATAAATATGAAAAAAATTTTAAATTTACATAACAAACATATTTTAAAAATTTTAAAAATTTAGAAATAAAAACTAATTTTAAGAAATAAAAATTAAAAATATTCTCACAAACCAAAAACACTCTAGTCTCAAGTTTTTAGTTATAGGAATAGCACTAATTTTGTTTATAATACCCTCCGAAAGAGTAAAGCAGTGCCAAGATCCTATGTCCCTTGAGACATCTGCTACCTTAAGATTTTCCTTTTTTAAGCCAGAGATCACCCACCCTTAAACTTTCACCAATAAGAGATTTTGGAGACTTGCTACTATCAAGAAAAGCTTCACATAGTTTATTCCAGGGAAGTTTTGGCTTGAAGCAAGTTTTACAAGAAAATCTAAATTCCTTTCCTTACTTTGACGATATCAATGTCACTCTCTTTCTTAGATTTGCAAATAAGTTCCCAATTTGCAAGATGAATTTTCTTTTTATCTCCAAAGCCATTCCAAAAGAAATTCCTAAACAATTTATCAATTTCCTCACAAGTACTCATGGGAAAGGGAAGACATTGAATGAAGTGGTAGAACAAACAACATTAATTAAGAAGCGTACTTTGATTTCTAGCTTTTAATTTTGTTGGAGATTTGATTCACAGTGGGTCTAAAATCACTTTTTAGACTTGTTATGCCAAGAGGAAACCCTAAGTAAACTCTTGGATTAGCCACAATTTTCAAGTTCAGATGGCTCTTTGCCAGTCTTATCATATCAAGTGATGCACTAGGAGAGAACCATATGGAAGAGACTAGTTAATGGTAAGACCTGAGCAATCTGAAAAACATTGGTAGATAAAATGGAGTTCAAATCTACCTTTGTGAAAAGTAAAACATCATCTGTGAAACAGAAGAAATACAGCTTTCAACTAGATCAATAAGATCAGCGGAGAGGTTGAAAAGTTTGAGGATATCGGTAAGAAAGGACTAGCTAATTTTATCGTAAATTTTTTCTAAGGCAAGCTTAATCATCATCCAACCTCATTTACTTTTTTTTTTTTGTCTTTTCAAAATGGATACCACCTCCTGAAGTATGATAACATTATCAGTAGTTTTCTTACCTGAGACAAATAATGCCTCTTGGTTAAAAGAGATTAGGTCAGGAATGAGAGGTTCAAGCCTATTGACAATAATTTTTTATATAATTTACGGTCAATTGGTCTGAAGTTACATACCTCAACAGGTTGTTGAACCTTTGGGATAAGGCAAATGAGTGTTCCATTCAATCCTGGTGGAGTTTGTTTTGATAAAAAAGCTTGTTGGATGACTCCACCAGATCGTGAGAAATGAAATTCCAACATTTTTGAAACAATGCCGGTTGGAACCCGTCCACTCTAAACGTCCCTAAAACATATAATCAAAGCTAACGCAAATAAAATTGTGGGTAGAGATATTCATGAGTTTTATAGTAATCATTGCAGAAAAGACTTTCAATGACAATTTAATGAGTACCAGAACCAACACCCCATGATATAATAGTAAAGATCATAATCTTAATCCACAAATCGGTCAAATGTCAACATGCTAGCTAGTTTTCAAAATGATCAATTAACTAGGAATATTAAAAAAAAATTAAAATTAATGACAAGTATATACAACGAAACAATTTCATACGTAAATTTATCCTTTTGAAGAGTACATTGTTCATTAGCTTCTCTGATAGTTGATACTCTCTAATACGAAATAGATTTATACGTAAATTTATCTTCTTGAAGAGTACATTGGTCATTCGCTCCTCTAATAGTTGATACTATATCCAAATAAACATGACATCATTAGCATTAGCACTGAGATATTGTCCACGAACTTGAGGTAAACAATGACGAAGTAGAAGGAATCAAGGTAGTTCTGCAAACCTTGAATAGTTTAAACTTCACTAAAATTTTAGTTCATACCAATTTTTTCCACAGATTCACTTAAGGCGCATGCACAGGCTATTGGAGTGGGTGAAAGCGTTAAACCTACAAGTTTTAATACCTACTTAGGAGACATCGAAGAACTTAGCATGGCCAGTGCAGAAGATATTAACAATGCATTTTCGGAGATTCCTGTTTCCTCTTTATTCTTTTCTGGGATTTGCTGGAGGAAAATGTAAGAAAATTAGCTATGCTAATGCATTGCATTTCAACGACATTATGGATTCCAACTCCTCATATCTGAAGAAAATTCCCCCCCAATTTTCAGACCTGAACTCGAACAGGAAGCAAAATAAATATTTCAATAGTTAATACAAGTTTGGAACCGGAGTGAATACCACCATTCTTAGATCCAAACCTGTAAAATTTTCACTAGAATCTTTTCATAACCCAAATTTAGACTTGTAAATATCTCAAAACCTAGACCCAATGAATAAATTTTAATAATATTCTTAAGTCATTAGGTCTTTAATCATCCCCACCCAAACACGAGTTCAAGTAAGTTTTGTTAGAACGCCAGATAATGATCTAGGTCTCCTAGAAAGGACAGACTTGGTGCTTCTTCCAAGCAAGTGTTATTGTTATTTTGGAGATTGAAATTATTTCTACTAACAGCCGGAAAAAGAGTACTCAAATAATTAGACGCATAAAATGCAACTGCAGCTGCGATACTATCCTTCTGAAGTGTTATCAAAAGCTTAATCTCGGGGGCCTAAAAAATAAATGCCCATATTTAAGACAAAATGAGGCAAATATTGATATATCAAAATTATACAGTCAACACCTGACTGGAGAACTCCTTAATTGGCTGCTGAGGCACACTCAATTATAATCTCAAGCCTTGCATGAAGAAACGAAAAATTTTAGCAAGATGTCAATTTTTGAAATTAAATCATTGTTATCGAGTCTATATCAATCGGTACTTAAGTTTTTTTTTTAAAAGAACCAAGAATCTATTGAGATGGATGCAATTCGATTTGATAACCATTTAATCATCCCCAGGAAGATGCAGACTAGACAGAGTAAACATTTCATGTTAACCATTCTGACACTCAATTATAATCTCAAGCCTTGCATGAAGAAACGAAAAATTTTAGTAAGATGTCAATTTTTGAAATTAAATCATTGTTATCGAGTCTATATCAATCGGTACTTGAGTTTTTTTTTTTTTAAAGAACCAAGAATCTATTGAGATGGATGCAATTCGATTTGATAACCATTTAATCATCCCCAGGAAGATGCAGACTAGACAGAGTAAACATTTCATGTTAACCATTCTGACACTATCATAGCTTGAAATAAACTAAACTAGACAATAGTACTTGCCATCCTCCATGTCCCAAAAAAACATAACATATTTCAAGAAGTCAAGAGTCTTATATTGGAAAATTTTGAATAACACAAAACTAAAACAACCCTGCTACAAAGCATCTTGTGAAACTGGAGTTAGGTAACCTAAGCCTTCTTCTTCTCTCCACCTCCACCAGCCCTGTACACAATTAGAAGGAGCATAAGCAAAAGTACTATTAACAAGTCCACCTTCAAGAAATAGTAATCCAATTTATGAAAATGTGGTATACATAAGCGTGACTACAATAAAGTCGGAAAAAAACAAGGTATTACCTCATCTTTCGGAGAACATTGGACATTTCCTCACGCTTCTTCTTAGCCCTCTTGTGAGTGCCTAACTTTCTCTTTGCCACTTTCAAAGCTCTTTTATCTTTACCAACCTTGAGAAGCTCAGTTATACGCTTCTCATATGGAGCAAACCCTGCAACTTCACGGATCAATGATCGCACAAAGTGGACACGCTTGCTCGTTTTCTGTTGGCATCAGACAATTAGTTTTATTGCTTCCATAAAACAATACTTTTCTGCTGTTATGAAACTTCCATGAAAAGTAGACAAGATGTTTGTAGTGCCAAGGGCCATGAAGTCATGAACTTCCAAAAAATGAATACAATGAAACAGAAACATAACAAATTTTTATTATGTAATAAGATTCAAAGGCTCCGTCAGGAATAAATAAATAAATAAACAAATGAAAAAAAATTGGGGAAACAAATTGACCATGCAACCTTGCCATCCAACAAGATTCTAAATACACTACGGAGTCTCCAAACTGAACCAACATGCCTTACGGAAGAAATAAGATGGAAACCCACGGGAAAGTTTTATTTGTATTCCTCTGGGCAGTGGCATACCTCTAGATATTAAAAATTGTACACATGGCATTTTTTCCTTTAGTAACTCCCAATTGAAAAAAATACTAGTTTTATGTATAACTTGCCTATCTACAAAAACTTTGTAACACTAATCTTGGCGTTTGAAATAGTAATTCACAGTTAGAGGCTATAAACTTTGATGTAGTTTGTTATTTTGTTAGGCATTTTGAGAAGAAGATTTTCACATAAAGACAGACACATCTACAATGTCGATCCAATAAAGGTAAAACAATAAAATATAAAAAACCAAGTAAGGTGCTGCTAGTACAAAAAAAAAAAAACTCCGTATGAACCAAAATTTGAGCCACAAAAATCAACTTACCCCCTTGCGATTTGATGGGCGTGGAGCCAATTCCTTCTTGGTCACAACATGACCCTTGTTCAACCCGACAAACAGGCCAGTACTTGGCTGTTTAGGAGCCATTCCCTGAGCCAATAATAAATAAATAAGTCCTATTAAAATAACACAAATTTTCACGGTTAAAAAAGGACAATAAGAGGAACAAGCAACATGAGTTCATCAGCTAGACTGCATCTACCCAGAAAAAATTACTAGAAGTAAACCTGATTTTTGAGAGGGAAAAAAAGGTAAAGGGATCCTGTAATAAAATAAATACAAGAAGAACCAAAACATAAACCATATGCAGAAAGAAGTTACCGTATTTGTATTATAAAAAATATCCACGAAATGAAATTAAATCCAAAAGAAAATGACATGTTAAAATTTCAAATAAAAATGAGGCGACTCCACGAATCAAACACCGCGCCTCAGATACTAATTTTCTTTCGCTTTCCTGACAATTCTTAGCAACCAAATACCTAAACATTGACCGAAAGCACAAATGGAAGAATTGGAGGGGCAGCCTTTACCTCTCGTTCCTTCCGAATGTGCAACACCGGCGAGAAGGGGTTGGAGACGAGGATTCGGGTTGTGAGTATTCGCTTCGCTTTTATAGTGAAACTTTTAGGTTCTGAGAAAGAGTGAGAGAACACGTGGACTCGCTCTCATGATCCACTTGGGCACTTCGGGCCCAAATAAAGTTCAACAGACTCCCATTGGCCCAAACAAAAAATAGGGTAAAATGTTGTGTTTTTCATTTTAAATTTTAATATCTCGTTATTAGTTTGTTTTTACTTTTTAATTATTAGATCACTTTAAAAATAATTTAGATATAAAATTAAGTTAAAAATTATATATACTTTATTTTTTTTAATTTTCTGCAATGTTACGGAGAAACAAAAAAAAAATAAGATGAGAAAAAAAAAATGCTTACCACATTGTCATTTCATTGATGTAACCTTGGTAAGAGGTTTTTGTCCAATATAGAGACAATATTGATTTTTTGAAAAGTAAATTATTCAGTTTAGAAAAGTAAAGAAATCTCTTTTATACTTTGATTTTTTGAAATTCAGTAACTGTGTTGCAAAGTAAAAGAAACAATTTTCAATAATATTATCATCGAAATTCGGTAATTGCATTCAAACTTAAAATAACTATTTGACTTCAGGAAATATTTCCGCATATAGTATTAGTTACTTCATCATGTCACATATTATTAGTTTTAGACTTCTTCAACTCTTCATTTTGGATTAAAACACCTACATAGTGAAATATCCTTCGTAGAAGAGAGTTAGCAATTATTTTAAAGCTAAAAATTTTAAGTTTAAATCCATTAAAAAAATTAGAAATTTTCCCATAACGTAGTACATTTCAATTTGTAAGAAAAAGATAGTCTTGTAAATTGGAAATAGGATTAATCAATTGCATCAATGAGCGAATATAGTAGATACTTAGCACGCACAAAAAAATATATCATTTTTTAACTTTTCATATAGATTATAAAATAATAATTATTACATTTTAAAATAATAAATTAAATTTATTTTTTTGTTATTTTCTTTTAACCTCTCATTATATTTAATTCTCTCTCCTAAGGTTAGACAAAGGTTAGGGTCGAGACCTATCAACTCATCACAGCCAACCCAACCCATCATATTGAGTTAGTTCAATTTAGGTAAGTGAGTTAGTTTAAGTTGAATATTTTTAACTTGAACTACTATAGTTCAATTAGTGACTTCTACATTTTGGAAACTGTTGTAACCAACGTGAATCGTAGATCCATTACTTTTTTAAAATAAAAAAGGCCCCAATTTATGTTGCATTCTATCATTCCCTTTTCCTTTCCATTTCAGTTTTCACTTTAGATTCAATTGAGAAGCCCTAGCCTTTAAAGTGTCTCTAACTCTGAGTGATTGAGTGAAGCAAAGGAGAAGCCAAGGAGCTTGCTATCGTACCATCGTTGCACTTCGTCACGCAACACTTCTACTTCATCGTCCTTTTCAGTCGTCAAACTTGCTTCATTCTCAGGTATACTTTCTTAACTTAATTTGCTTCATTCTTCTAATTTAACATATAGATCTTCTTCCCCTATATGCATATCCTTAGTTTTGATTGTGACTAATTAAATTGCAAGACATAAAAATTAAGGAATTTAATATAAATCTTAGAAGAATGAATGACAGGATGAGTACAAAATTTCATACCATGTGTACTAGCATTTACTCTTGCTTGTATTGTAGGCATGAAAATGAGGTTATGATAAATGTTCTAAAATAGCTAATAATTCAATTACTCTTACCATTATGAAAAATTTCATCTAAAAAGATGTAGAAACACAATGCAGTAACATAAGTCCCTCAACTTTATCTAAATATCAATTATGAAATATGTACTGGCTCTCATATATCCAAGCCTAGTTTAGAGCTAAAGCATAACAAGAAAATGTTAACATAGTTATTTATTATACACAATACTTACCCAGTTGCAACAATGGCTCTATGGCATAAATCAATGCATGTGGATAACAATGAAGCACAACACACAGTTCCACATCATATTTACAAACTATAATGGTAAAAGCCAATAAATTGACACTTATTTTTTATAACTATATATTTTCCCTTCATAAAAACCATTTTGTGATTTTGTCCTTAGTTATCAAAGGAAGTAACATCAACTATCTCCACTCTTGTTTTCTCTAAATACCCATGATATAGTGGGAAACTAAACTAAGTGGATTTGGCTAGCCATAATGTCTTCACACTTTTGTTTTTACATTTTATTAATAGAAAAAAATTATAAGAGAAACCTACTATTTGAGAATTTATTAATTGGCTATTTGTTTTTACATTTTCTGAATTGGCTTTGTGCAATCTTTTTTTTTAAAGCATGGATAAAGCTAACGAGAAAGGAAATTCATCAACTCAATTCAACAATGGCACACAAGTTGGAAGTGCTTCAACACTAACTCCACCTAGTATTGACTTGGAAGGACAAGATGCAATAGGGACAGAGAATACTACAGAAGGATGGCAAGGAAAAGATGCACATGTAATTGTTGTCGAAAAGATTATGCACATGTAATTGTTGAATTCTAGGCCACCATCACATGCTTAGAGTCACTTCGCTAAGAATGCAACTAGTGATAGATGCACATGTAATTGTTGTCGAAAAGATTATGCATGTGGTTCAAAAAGCCCTGGTACTAGTAATTTAAGTAGGCATTCGACTAAATGTCCTAAGAATCCAAATAGACTAGTAGAAAAGAAACAAAAGAAACTTAGTTTTGAAAAGAAACTTGAAGATGAGGATGATGGTAAGGTAAAATTGAAGTTTATGGAGTTCAATCAAGAGGAGTATAGAATTGCACTTTCTAAGATGATTATTATAGAAGAGTTGCGATTGAGATTTGTTGAAAACCTAGGGTTTAGAGGTTTACTACACCTTCTTCAACCATAATTTCAAGTTCCTTCTCGAATGACTATAGTTAGATATTGTTTGCAATTGTTTTTAATTGAGAAAGCGAAGTTGAAATCCATATTGTCAAACAGTTCTCAAATGGTATCTATTACAACTGATACTTGGACTTCTATTTAGAATTTGAATTATATGAGTGTGACTGGACATTAGATTGGGTTTTAAACAACAAAATGTTGGGTTTCTTTCTTATTGCTAACCATAAGGGTGAAACTATATGAAATGCATTAGAAAAATGTTTGAAAAATTGAGGCATTGGAAAATTTTTCACTATGACTGTTGATAATGCAAGCTCAAATAATGTGGCTCTTTCTTATTTGGTAAGAAGGTTAAGTGATTGGAATTGCATTACCATTTTAAATTGAGAATACATGCATTTGAGGTGTTGTGCTCATATTATAAACTTAATAACGAATGATGGATTGAAGGAAGTAGACATTTTTATTGCTAGGATTAGAGCTGTTTGTAAATTTGTTAAATCATCTCTTTCAAGATTGGCTACCTTTAAAAGGTGTGTGGGTGATAGTAATATAGAAATCAAGTTGATGTTGACCCTTGATATGTTTACTAGGTGGAATTCCACTTATACAATGTTAGACACAACTAAAAAATTTAAAAATGCATTTGATCTCCTTGAATATGATGACCACAATTATTTGTCTGTACTTAAAAATGAGAGAGGAACTCCCATATAAGATGATTGGAAGCGTGCCCATGTTTTTGTGAAAATTTTAAAGGTTTTTTATGATGCTACTCTTGCATTTTTTAGATCAATAAATTTGACTTCCAATACTTTTATAATGAAAGTGTTTGATATCACTAAGTTGTTAAAGGTTTGGATTGAATCTAATGATGAGATGTTGAGAAATATGGCTAAAACTATAAAGGCTAAGCTAGACAAATATTGGGATGGAGGAGATAATATGAATTACTTGTTGTTTGTGGCAGTTGTTCTTGATCCACGTTATAAAGTGACTTATATTGAGTTTTGCTTTAGTAAGATGTATGAATCGAATAAATGCAATAAGATGTTGAGAAAATTGAAAGAACTTTTGATAAATTTATTTGAATATTACCAAGTTCTATATCCTATTCCTCCTAACACTACAGAGTTAAGTTGCTTATCATCATACACTTCTTCAGAAGGAAATGGAGGTAATGATAAAGATGATGGGAGTTGGTCTTTAAATTTTTATATGCAAATTAGGAAAAAGCAAACAACTGAGAAAAAGAATGAGTTAGAAAGGTACTTGGAAGATGAGGTGGAATTCAATTATGATGGTTTTAATATTTTGAGATGGTGGAAGTCCAAGGCTATGAAATACCAATTTATTTCCCGCATTGCTAGAGATGTGTTCGCTATTCTTATTTTCACAGTATCATCAGAGTTGACATTTAGTACAGGAGGTCGAGTCTTAGATCCATTTCGTGTTAAGAATGGTTGGCACTCAAGAGAGGGGGTGAATTGGGTATTTAAAAAAATGCTAATGGAGGATTTAAAAAGTAGCTAAAGCAAATGTATAGAATAATTTTTTTGCTTAGATAATAAATGCAAAAAGTTATTCAGTTAGGTTAACCTAAAATAGAGTAACAAGAGCAATATCAACAAGATAAAGATTTTAGCATCAAGAACTAGTAATAACAGTAAGATAAATTTTTGAAAGTAAATACAGAAGATCATGTGCAAAAATTTAAGGCATATAGAAGTTTATCCTGATTAAGCTTATCAACAAGCCTACATCCAGTTCCCAAGCACAACTTGAGATTTTCACTATTATCACAAGTTTAAAAAGGGCACTTGTGAGCTACTACAAACTTTCTCGCTTTAATCTTCTCAAGAAAAACCTTTCTTTTGATATCTCTCAGTTTAGAAGAAAGAATTTTTATTAGCTAAGAAATTCTCTCAATTTCAGAGTAAATTTTATAAGTGAAGAACTATTGAAAATAATAGTAACAAGAGCTCAAGAAGATTTTCATAAAGATGATTTAAAAGAATATTTCTTGTTCTTCTGAGGCTTTCCTGAGGTCGTATATATAGATTTTTTGTAAGAGACAACATTAAAAGTTTGTTCATCAGTATATCAGATTGTATCTCTGCAAAAATAGCCATTTATACTTTGCTTGAAGTTACCTCTACACTTTGCAAGTCGACTGCTATAAGCTTCCAGTTGACTTCCTTGTTCTTAATTCAAATTTTTTGCAGTGCAGCAGGTAGCAGTCAACTACTACCTAGTTGGTAGTCGACTGGTGACATTCTAGAAATGTAATTTTTCAAAATAGTGCGTGACAGTCGGCTACTATTTCTTGGCAGTCGACTGATGACTTTTTGAAGGGATAAATTTTAAAACAGTACTGTGATAGTCAGTTGCTATATCTTGTCAGTTGATTGTCGTGCCTCTAGTGTAGAGTTTTCAGCTGCCAGTGGTCTAGTAGTCGATTGTTATGGTCTAGCGACCAACTGGTAGCTCTCTATTAGCTATCAGTCGATTGGTAAGTTCCTGACAGTCAACTGGTGCCATTCTGTTTGTCATTTTCAAAACTCTATTTCTATCAGTTGACTGCTACATTGTGTAAGTCGACTGTCAGGTGAGAAATTTGTCTTTTAAATGAAAAATCACTTTGTAAAAGTCACTTAAACTTTGGAAAGCAACCTTAAAAGTTTGAAAAATAATTTTGAGCTCAAGTCTCTATTATACCTTTACAATTTCAATTTCTAATAACTTATCCAATTCTTGTTCTTCTTGGTTTGCCTTGATGAGCCCTTGGACTTTATTTTCCTGAAATGATTCAATCTATCTGTTATTATCAAAATATCTTTAAGAGCCAAATGCTCAATGGGTCAACATTTCAAAGTTCTTTAAATCTTAACACGTTTGAGGCTTTTGTTTGTGCACAAAATTTGTTGAGAATCTCTAAGAAGGAAATTGACTTGAGGAGTAGCATTGATGAAATAGAAATGATTGAAGTAGGTGGAAGTTTTTTCTTTTTAACGTTTTCGTATTTAATAGTTTCAATTGATTGCGTTTTAAATACAATTTTACAAATACTAATGCAAATATTTTTTTATACTTGACTTTGTTGTAGAGATGTTGGGCACTAACAAGGTTTAAGAACCATATGGTTAATAGGAGAATGTTGAAGATGGAACTATCATCCTCATCTAGCTAGCATTAGTTTTGAGTTTTATTGTTGTGTATATGTTTGCTACTTTAATGTTGTTTGCTTGTTTTTTTTTTTTAATGGAATGTAATTTGGAATTTAGACTTTGATTTAATTGTATGCTCTTTGTCTCTTTTGATAAATTTCATGTACTTATGTGTAGTGTGCTTATGCTTTTGCTATTAGGTTTGTGTATTAGATGATATTTCCAATGACTTTTTAATGTATTTTGCCAATTAAATCAGACAGAGTCTCAAATTAGCTTTGATCTTGTGTGTAATTTTTATTTAAAAAACAATATTGATGGACTTGTCAATCTACTTGCCCATAGTTGGTTGGGTCATTTTTATTAAACCTGAACCAACCCAACCCATCCACCAAATCTGCTCACCCGACCCAAACCTGAAAAGTGAACATCCCTTCTCTCATTTATTCACATTACATATTTTATTTTATTTTATATTATATAATATATAATATATTTTTTGTGAGACCAATAACTATAAGAGCCCAGAGACATTATAATATAGATATATAGTATAATTTAATAATCAATTGCTCAATTAGTATATAACTCATATGGGGACTATTGTATAGAAAATAATTTACTTATAAGTAGAACATGCTTAGAAAAATTTTTCAGGTTGCTAATCTTTAGTTTTATGAACCCCTTTCATTTGTGTAGCTCTTGAAGACAATATCTAAAATATTGGAAATTGATTCACCTTTTTAAATCTGAGACATATTTCTAAAATTTTCTTGAACATCCATGGATATAGATATTAATACATTAGTTTAATTATTTTATTTTATTTTATTTTATTATATATATATGTATACACTATTTGTCCATAACCTTTTTTGTTTTAATTTTTTGTTGGACGCTTTCCTATTATCATGTCAAAATTATTACATTATCTATAGTGATACCATAATATAAAATTATGTTAGTTCCAAATATATATAAATATATATACTTGCAAAGAATAGGGTCAATTTTTTTTTTTTTTGGACAGAAGAAGAACATATTCATTAAACTAATCAAATACATGCCAAAAAAAAAAATGTAGAACAAAATATACATCAAATTAGAACTAAATTTGGTCTTTTGCAACGAAGTGTCATGACAAAACAAAGGCAACACATCTCTAAGGCAATATCTAAAACTTATAACCTAAATCACATAGAAAAAAAAAAAATACAAGAAAAACTAGAAGTCATACAAAGAGAGAGTATAACACACCTCTCAATTCTCTATGGGAATTAAGCCTTCTTTTTTTTTTTTAATCTTCAAATATCGATCTCTAGAGCTAAAAATCTAATGAAATAGGTTGCAAATCTTTAACGTACCACTTGACTCTTACCAATAAAAGAGTAGATCTTGGAAGAGAAGAAATTTTTCATAAAAGAAGAGGAAAATCTTCCATAAAAAAAAAAAGGGAAGAACTCCTATTATAGGTTGTTACTAGATTTGATCACATGCCCAAATATGGGTTGAACTTGAACTTTTTAAAAGTTTGACGCATATTATATATTATATTTTTAAAAATTATTTTTATAAATAGATTATAATTTTGTTTATATTAAGCTTCATATCTTTAATATCGATCTTAATTGGTACCCTAAATAGTTGGAATATGGGATTACTTAGCTACCTCTATTACTTATTGTAACTATTTCAAAGTATTATTAAAAAAGATCAATCTTAAGCTTATATAAAATAGAAGAGTTGCATTAGGTAATCAATAATTATGTTAAAATTTGGTTGACTCTTTATGATTATAAATTTTTTTTATAAATAGATTATAAAATATTTTATTTTATAAAAATTATAATGGACATATAACTTTTTCTGTTTTTAAACATAAAATACTACTAACCTTATCATCTCCACTTATGTTGCACCACCCTACTAATTAAGTTGTTGAACTTGAACTTAAATAATATATATATACATATATATATATATATATATCATGATTTAAGTTTAATTTTTAAACATTTTAGCAATATCTTAAAAATTAGACTTATCGTGGATATTAATTTATCGTTTATTGGTTGAACTAATGAAAATTAAATATATATCTATATATATAATTTCATATATTAATTATAATATATTATATGTTTTAAATATAATATAATAAATAATAAATTAATAAGTAGTAAAAAATTTAAAAACATTATTATTTATTGCATAATAAAATAAGTTCAACATACTTAACCACAAATAATATTAGTAGAATTAGAAGTTTGGAACAATAGTTATTACGGTTGAAGAAAAAAAAAAGTCATTTTTACCTTTGTTATATATATATATATATATATATATATATATTGTCAGAAAATTGATTTTCTTTTATTTTTTAAATAAATCTTGATTTTTTTTACTAAATCTTAAACGATATAAACTTGAAGTTCTAAATCTCAAACCACAAACCTTATATTCTAAATCATAAATTATAAATCTTAAATCTCAAAGTCCAAACTTTAAACTCTAAATCCTAAATTCTAAATCTTAAATTATAAATTCATGCCTTAAATTTTGAACTATAAACAGAAAATCCCTAAAAAATATAGTAAAATTAAAAATGAAATTACAAATTATATATAATATATAAAAATTATATAATATATTTATAAATAAAAATAAAAATAAAAATAAAAATATTCAAATAAAATATTAATTAAAAATTAATAAAACTAAATAATTAATAAATAATATAAATAATATTATAATATAATAACATAGATATTATATATAATTATAGATTAATCTAAAAATAGAAAAAGATAGAAAATAAACCTAAATACTAAATTTTATATTATTATATTAGTGATTAATTTATTATATTTATACATTATTTAATATATTATTTTATTATATATAGTGACTTAACTATTTTATATGATTATTTATTTATTTTATTATAATTTTTTAATTATATAATTTATAATTTTATTTATAATTTTATATATTCTTTAAGGGGTTTGTCATTTATAGTTTAAATTCTAGTGTTTAAATTTATAATTTAGAGTTTAAAATTTAAAACTTAGAGTTTAAGCTCAACTTTAAAATTTAAGATTTAAAATTTAAAGTATAAGATTTAAGATTTAAGATTTAGAGTTTATAATTGAGTATTTATAGTTTAGAGTTTAAAATTTAGCATTTAGTATTTAAGATTTAATGAAAATATCATGTTTTAGTAAAAGAAAAAAGAAAAAAATTGATATTTTAAAAAGAAAAGTATTGTTTTGATAAGAAAACTCTTTTTTTTTTTGAAAGAAAATCAATTTTTTAGAGAAAAAACTAATTTTTTAAAAGAAACCCTTTCTTTTTGAAGAAAATCGATTTCTTTTAGAAAAAAATTCATTTTTTTAAAAAAGAAAATCAATTTTTCTAGAAGAAAACCAGTTTTTTGAAAAAAAATTTAATTTTTTTGACAAATATTTTTTGCTGTCACGTGTGTGGCACATGCTTTCTCTATTAAATTTGTAACAAAATTAAATTACTATATATCAAAGTGTAAATGGTGCAAATTACAAATTATTTATTTAAAAAAATTAAATAAAATATCAAATGGAATCAAGATAAACTACATTATACTAAAGAGTAATTTAACTTCTTTTTTTTTAATGAGTAAACTTAACTCCAACCAATCAAATTTATTTAATTTAATAAAGTCGTGCCAGCTTAAATAACATGAGAGCGAAAGAGGCTAAACCCATATTTTAATAATATGTATACAAGAAAATTGACCTTTTTTTTTTTATCAGCTTGAACATGATTAGGTCTTTTTGTCACATATGCTTTAATTTTGGCATATTCATGCAACCTACTCTTCTGGATCAGAAAAGTATTTAATTGTGCCAAGCAAAGAATAATCTTTAGTTTGTTCTTTTGCTATTCTTTTGTGAAGTGTTCAAAAAATTACTCCAAGAATATCATAAATGTGTCACACATTGATAGTGAAGAAAAAAATAAGAACACATCTGATTTTTTTTTAAAAAAACAAAAACTATTGAGGAGGTTCATGTAATCTTATATAAATTCGTTCACTTCCCCTGACAAAATATTATTGGATGGATTAGTATTTTTTATTATTAAATTTTTTAATAAAAATAATATATATATTTAAAAAAATTTAATCGTAAAGTATTAAGTTGTAAATAAATTTACATATTATTTTATAATTAAAGTGAGGAACTTGAGAGAGAGAGAGAGAGAGTGGAAAAGAAGAAAAAGTAATCAACGCGAGAGAGAGAAGTATCCACTAATTTGGCAAAATAGTTCAAACTTCAAAGCCAGCGTGAAGCATGATTCATGAATAGCGTCACACGATAGAGGACACCTTTGCACTATATATCTTTGGTTGATCACATTTCTACTTGGGCTTCTTCTCAATAATGGCGTCCTTTGTCACTGTGTTCTTGATTTCGGTGTTTGCCTGCTTTCTCGGAATCTATTTTTCGGAAAGGTAAAATAAATGCCCATCCATTTCTCTATTTGATTCTTCTTCTTTTTTTTGTGATATTGAATACTGGAATTATGCTTAATTCTTTTCCATTTGAATGCCTAGAGCAAATAACCATCCCGATGTGAGTAAATAGTTTTCTCAGTTGTCTAGTTTCAGCTAGATCTTTCCTGCATGTTCTATGGATATGTGTAAGTTTAATTCTGGAAATTGGGGTTAGTGGTGTTGAATAAGATTACATAACTATTGCAATGTGAGAGTTTCATTTGCTGCGAAAGGTAAATTGGATATTTTATTTGTTAAATATTTTCTATCAATAATATGTAGACCATATTGTCTTGATCACTGTAAAATAAAATGTTAACACGAAAACACTTAGTGAATTGTTTTCATCGGCAAAATTAAAATTAATTTTTAAATTTCATGTGCATAAAGTAAATGAGTTTTTTTTTCAGGGGATAATAGATAATACAAATCACAAGATTTTTTTTAATCGATCTGTGGGAGTAGGGATGATGGAGAAGCAATAATAATTAGCTCTGTAGCTCAAGACTCATGAGTCAAATGTAGATGTACGGTTGAGAAAAGGGTATACTTACTTTGTTTTCTGAAAGTAGAGCAAGGGGATTCAAGTTTCTTGGGCTATGTACCCTAGGTAAAGGATTGAGCGCATGTGCAGGAGGATACCGAGATTATATTTAAACCATAAGATTTTTTTCGCTCTCAGTACTAGATATCCCTTTGTTGCTTTTACAAAATTGGGCAATGTAGGCAAAGATTGGGAGACACACAGTGTTCTTCTCATAATCTTTTGGAATGATTAATCTACTTTATATCAATATCTAGCACAATCAATTTATATTGAATTCTGAATTTCTAATATCCTTGGTAGGCATGAAGAATTGGAGATACACGTGTGAATGAAAACTGTCTTGGACAAAATTGTCATTTATGGTTTTTCTTTGTTTAGTTTCTGTTTGGGTTAAAATTTGTAGAATTAAGCAAAAACATGTAGTAATGGCATGCATGTATGTGTATAATAAGTACATATTCCTGTATGGGCTCTGGAATATTTGGTTTGATGACATGTTGTCCATTTTGTGACCTATTTCCCCTGTGACTTTCCTAGGCAAACATAACTTCCTCTTGCTAATGGTGAAAATATTTCCTTTCATATGCTGTTACTAATATTGCAATGTTATATTTCTGTCATTGTTTGCTTTAGCAGCCGAAAGGAATTAAGGGATAAGGAGTTGAGCCAGAAAACTGCCTTACAATTGGATCACTCAATTCATCCCAGTAGAATTGATCCATCACGTGTTCTCCAACTCTCTTGGCGACCAAGGTCAGGTACTTTTGAAAAGTTCCCTCTATTAACTATCCTGTGATAGGTGATGTTTCTGGAATGGCTGTGCTACAGCTTTAGATATACAATTATGGTTATTTTAACTTGTTTGCATATGTACTGTTTTTCTTGTTTTTAAACTTTGATGTTGCCCCTTATGCTATAGGGTCTTTCTATACGAAGGTTTTCTGTCAGACAAAGAATGTGACTACCTTATTTATTTGGTATGTTCTGTTTGTTACTTTGCATGATGATTCATAATGCCCGATTCAGTCTTTGAATTTCTTTCTTTCTTTGTTTCCTTTTTTAACTTAGGCACAAACTATGAAAGAAAAGTCCTCAGGGAAAGATCATCATACAGAGGGAGATGGGGCAAATGGGAAGGTTACCTCAGAAGCTTTATTGAATATAGAAGTGAGTCTGAACTTTGATTATATAGTTGGATGGCCTGGGTAATTGCTGTGTAAGATTGCTAAATAAAGTTCTATTTGTAATCTCATTTTGGATTGTGCTTTTGTACCTTCACGGCTTCAAAAATGTATGTTTATGAAGGGATATTTTGTTGATTTTTATATTGTTTATTGTTTTTATTGAGTGTGAAGTGTGTGTGTGTTTTAAAGTCAACAACTGTGAATCAAAATGGATTTTCCTGATGTAAAAATCTCATCAACTGGATATTCCTCCTGCAAGCCACTGTAAGAAGCTTTTTAAAGTGAGCCACTATATAGGACTATCATACAAAATAATGGAGAAATAGAGGAGGATGTAAATCATAGGGTCCAAGCTGGGTAGATGAAATGGAGAAAAGCTTCAGGTATTATTTGTGATAAAAAACTACTACTTGAACTTAAGGAAAAATTTTATTGCACAACTATAAGATCTGCAATGTTGTATGATACTTAATGTTGGGTGATAAAAAGTCAACATTAGCAAAAATTCAATGTTGCAGAAATGAGAATATTATGTTAGATGAATAGATACACTAGAAAGGATGGGATTAGAGAGAAAGTTGGGGTAGCACCTATCATAGAAAAGTTGGAAGAAATGTTCGTTAGGTGGTTTGACTATGTACAAAAGAGACCAATAGAGGTTCTGTACCAATAGTAGATCAAATGGAAGATAATCCAATAATTAGAGTAGAGGGTGACCAAAGAAATCTATAGGAAAAACTATTAGGATAGATCTAATTATAGAAATGAGCCAAGATAGAACAAGTTGATATTGTTTGATCCATGTAACCAACCCTACCTACTGAAAAATTCTTCGTTTGTTGTTGTATATCTATCCATTCATGAACATGGCTCATTTCCAATACCAATAATTTTTCCTTCTAATTTGCAAAGTGGAGCATTTATCTATTTTTTTTTTCTTAGAACCATCGGGACCAATTGTCCGACACTTTACTTACATAATGTATACTGCATTTCAGCCTTTCATTTTAACATTCCCCTACCATCTTTTGTAATCACTACTTCCTTCGTATTATTATAACCTCCCTTCAAACCCTTCCCCATCTTCCCCTTATTATTTTTGTTCAACTGCAGAATACATTGGCTAAATGATGTTTCAACTGTCAATTTCTGTTCAGATAAGCACCTGCTTTGGTTCTTAATGTACAGAAAGCATACAGAAAAAAAAAGAAGGAAAAATAAATATAAACAGTTGACATTCCAGAGATGAAAGCAACTAAAAATAAGAGTTATCTATTCCCCTTAATTTTAGGAGATTTCTAAGATATCTGCAAGGGAACCTCAATGCCAAACTGCCACGAACCAGCTTGAAGATTCCAGTTATACGTCTGTACGCTCTTTACCTAGGAGAGTTTGACCCTAAATTGGGTAAAATGTGCATACATGCATAAATCAAGTTAATAATTTTTTCTTTCAAAGATCACTATCTTCCTAATTTGGTCTTCCAAAGATGATGCCTCTCAATTTAGTCTTCCAATAATTGGCCCTTGCTTTGGGCAAAGTCAGGATTGCTTAACAAATTAGTTGGCATGACATCAATGGGGGCATACGTGGCCATTACTTTTTGATCTAGACTTGTTTAGGTGTCATTTTCTTGCAAACAATGTCTGACTTTTATTATTTTTCTGGTGAGCTTTAAGAAGGTAAAATGATTCCCTTCGAAGGAGAATGAAAGCTGGGCAAGTCTAAATCGTCAATTAATAGCCATGAATTCCCATTTATTCCATGTCAACTAATTTGTTAAGTGACTATGCGGCCATTTTGATTACAAGAAAATTATTGCAGAACTAAATTGGGAGGCTTTATATTTGGAGGATCAAATTAGAAAGAGTTTTTTTTTTTATTTTTTTGTGTGTGTAAATTTGTGGGAGACAATGCTCTTGCAACTTTGGGTGATGGAGCATTGAGGTTACTTACCCTTCACACAATGGCGACTTCTAGGATTTGAACCTTTGGCTTACTCTTGCGATTATAGGTTGTTTACCACCTCAACCAACTCATTAGTAGGTTAGGAGAGTATTTTTTTAGACTGACTTAAATATTGATTATTTACTCTACTTCTTTTTATTTGCTGGTGGTAATGCTGCAGTCTGTAACTATTAAAAGTGTTTAAAGTTTGTTATTATGATAAGAATGTTGATCCTTCACATCAACCATTGTAAACTACTGAACTTGAAAACTTGATTTTCTTTGTTTCATTATTTTTCTTTTACGCTGAGATTGCCACAACCACAATTGCTTGTTCTTTTAAGCTTTTTGCTTGACCACCAACTATTCATTACTGGCATAGACACAATTTTGTGGATATTGTTATGGTCGTGCTGTTCTCTATTGTTTTTTAGGATGATATTGTCGCAAGGATTGAGGAAAGGATTTCAGTTTGGACTTTCCTTCCTAAAGGTATCAATTGTGTCAGTTGTGGTTGTACTTATCTGCCTGTAGTTTGTGATGCATATGCTAATATACATTTTTCTCTTGATTTCTTGACAATAATTTTTGCTAGAGAACAGCAAGCCTATGCAAGTCATGCATTTTGGGATTGAAAAGGCTGGACAAAACTCACTGTTTTTTAACAAATCCAAATTGGAATTGAGTGGACCTTTAATGGCGACTGTTATTTTATATCTCTCAAATGTCACTCAAGGGGGTCAAATTATCTTCCCTGAGTCAGAGGTAAGTGAGCCCATTCCATTAGCATCATTTCCTTTTTGTGCTATCCTTCTGTTTTGTCTGGTTCTGAACCTGTCTTTGCTACATATTCATACTGAATGCACTATCAGCCCAAGAATGTAAGCTGGTCTGACTGTGGAAAAAGCGATAATATTCTCAAACCAGTCAAAGGGAATGCAGTTCTGTTTTTCTCTCTTGACATTAGCGCATCTCCTGACAAGAGTAGCTCCCATGGTAGATGCCCTGTTCTTAAGGGTGAAATGTGGTCTGCAACTAAATTCTTGTATGCAAGACCAGTTGGTGAGAAGGTCTCATCCACATCAGATGGTGGTGATGAATGCACTGATATGGATGATAATTGTGCCTCGTGGGCTGCCTTGGGAGAATGTCAAAGAAATCCTGTATACATGATTGGCTCTCCTGATTACTACGGTACATGCAGGAAAAGTTGTAATGCATGCTGATCAGAAGTTGAGCATTGAGTATCCGCTTTCAGATCATAGAATATTTTCCATTATTTCCCTCCATTGCCCTCCCCTCTTTTTTACTTTTTACCCTAGTTTTGAGAAGTACACGTTATATCATATTATAAAATTTTTAGGTCCACACTATGTACAAAAGAGAGGTGCGAAAAGCGAATGAGGCTCACAAAAGTGGATGTTTGGGGCCGTGAGACTACTTATACACCAAGTGTGAACCTTTATTGGTTCCTTGCACAAGCAAGGTGTGTACCTAAGATTTCTACGTCATATCACCTCCCAACCTTTTTGAGCTGCACTTCATTGGACTATAATTGATTAATGATGCCATGTAAGTTCAAAATATGAAACGATGATTGATATCAAATGAGGGTACATGTAGAATCATGCATTTTGTACCAAATCAACTTCCAAGCTTCTTGAGCTGCACATTCAAAGGTGTTCTATATTGTACTAGAATTGATTAATGATACGATGGAAGTTAGAAATTATGTCAGTTCATTGATATTTTAGCCATGCCCTCATTTTTTTGTGTTATGGTGAAGATATATAAAAGGTGTTGCTCCAAGTGAAAGGGACTTTGGTATTTTAAGTATATGTTTGTGTTTGATTTTGAGAGTCGTGTATGAAGTAAATATTGCTGAGAGGATTCTTTGCTTAAGCATTTGACAGTTCTATGAGAGATTAAATATCTGGAATAAAGGAATAATTGTCAACAAGAAAATGTTTTTCTGCCTCCTTTTATGCTTCGAAGGAGAAGCTAATTCAATTATCCTTCATTCTCCTAGAAAAAAAAATTTATTGGATTAAATTCACTTTTAAATAAAATTCTCCACCCTTGTGTTACAATTTATAAACAACTTATTTTTCCAAAAAAAAAAAACTCAGTCTAACACTTCCAAATTTTAAAATAAATATTGTTTTAAAAGAAATAAGTAATTTCTCCCTCTAAAAAGCTTGATCGTATAAGCCATGAATTATACCTTGGAGTTATATACCGTATACAAATGAGGCACATATTCAAATTTACTAAGGTAAGTTACGGTCTTCTATTTATTTTGAAAATTTATGTTCTTTTAAATTTAATTTTTTAACATAGAATAAATAATATTGACATAAAAATTAATTTTTTAAGAGTGTGTTAGTCAAAATAGATGAAATTGTAACTTAAAAAAACCAAAGCTTTTTACAATAAAAAGAAAATCTTTATAGAAAAAGAGGAAACCACATTCTAAAGAAAGAGGAAATGAATAAAAAATAATAATTTTTTTTAAAGAAAGAGAGAAGGGAGTTAGTGACAATTTCTCTCAAACACAACAAAACCCTAGAAGAGAGAGGTGCGATGCGAGAGGAAATTTTTATTTTTTGGAGGTCTTTTATAAGTTTTTTTCTATTAAAAATAATTTTGTTCAAAGTATTATCGGATACTAAATGTAGATATCTCTTCTAACTACTTTGAACGAAAATTTAAATATTAATTTATTACATTGTGAGAGATTAGTAACTTTTATTAAATTCAACCCTTGTTGGTCAAGAAAGAGTTATTTGATTGAAATGTTTGAGTTACATTTTAATAGAAGCATCCAAGTATACTATCATGAACACAATTTTATTTGTTATGAAATATTAGTTGTGAAATTAGTTAGAGACGAATGAAATTTTAGCTATATAATTTTCATTTTTTTTATAAAAAAATTTATCTAAATAAAACTCTTCTACAAAATGTACATCAATTGAAATAAGTTAAAATATAGATAACTTTTTAAATTATAAATCATATATAGATAATTTTTTTCAATTATAAAAATTAGTTTAAAAGTCTTTTTAAAATTTTGTAATTTGTGTAAAAAAATTTTTTTTTTTAACCCTTTGTTTTAATCTCAAACTCTAATGCAAATTGACACCTTAGATCAATTGATGGTGGTTTTAGGTCAAATTTGATTGTCCAATAAGTTTTTTTACTTAAAACTTAAAGTTTGACGAAATGTTCTATACTTGGACCTTAAATTTATAGTTTGATTTTTTTATTTGTCAGTTTTGTTAGACTTATAAATAAAAAAAATTAATAAATTTTTTTTACACAAATTATAAAATTTAAAAAAGCTTACATTAATTTTTATTTTTATATAATAGGATTGCATTTTAACCATTCAAATATGTAGGTCTTTGGCTTGTTAAATGAACGAAACTGATATTTCACATTTCTTTTGCCGCATGAGTATTCCGTACAATTTCTTCAAATCCTTTTGAGAAATTTTACCATAAAAGCTGCCTCGATCTGATGTAAAAGAAAATCACCGATGTTATGAATTTTGAACCATTTTAAATTGTTGATAAAAACTAATTTGGAAATCAAAACTTTTGACAGTTTCAAAAGAAAAAAGAAAAACGGATAGACACTGATACTTCAAAAGAAACTTTCACCGGCAAGCAATATGATAATGTTAGAGACAAGAGACAAAAAGATAAATGATACTACGTCAAAACAAACATGTAAAGCAGTTAGCATAGGAGAATCTTTATAAAATAAAAACCATGAGGTGGGAGTACGATTATTCGCAAGTTTTATAAAACTAAATGTAGTAGTACAAGATAAGGAAAATTGAATCTAGATCTTTTGAAATAATTAAAGTAGTGAAGTGGTTAAGTATAAAAAAAAAAAAAAAAAGTAGATTTTAATTCATACAAGTAAATAATATAGCTTATATCAGATAAAATTAAAAATATAAGATAATATTTAAATTATAATATACTTTCATTCAATAAATTAGTATTTTGATATAAATAATTCTCATAACTTAAATTATATTTTTTGACATTAATTTATAATTTTAATCATCTTAACAAAATGTTAATAACTAAACTTCAAAATAATATTCATTGGTCTCTAATTCATCTCTCGTATTATTTTTTTTTCCTATACTTTATCACTTTTATCACTTTAAAGAATCTAAAATCCGATATAATCTAGTTTTGTCGTGAGGGATGAGGATCATATTCATTTTCATTTTGATTAATCCTCAAGTTGCTTGCTTGGCTTGAACTTGCTGTATTTCACCAACCAAATAGTAATAATAATAATAATAATCTGGGTCCATAGTGCGTACATTTTTGGCTTTTTCTTAAATGATTATTCCTTAGAATGAACATTTGAACAATTCTATGCTACTTGATGCTACTTCTTTTGTTATGTTTTATTGTTTATATGACAATATTTTGTCTATTAAAAGCTAATAACTTATCAATAAGCAGAAAACAAATTTATAATATAAGTGATACATACTACAAATAGTATCATAGAATATTGATATTGTAATATGCAGCTGACCAAGTTTATTTGTAAGCTTATGTTTAAAATTGTATCAATTTGTTTTTGTACACTTTGATACTGATTAGTTTTAGAGAAACATTTTGAGCTATGACTTTCTTTAAATTTAACATTAAATATATACATATTTATAAGTTTGTTAATCTTAATATACACCTTAGTTCGTAGTTTTAACTCCATTAAAAATATTGTTAAGATCATATATTTTTTTGTTAATTGATTTTAAGGTATAATTTAACAATTCTCGTATTATCCATGAAATGACTTTAGCGTGTAAAGATGGGCTTATATTTTTCAAAACAAAAAATTTTGGTATATTTAATGCTATATATATATATATATATATACACACACACACACACATAGTAAATGTTAAAACAAAAAAATTGATTACAATTTGTATATATTTATTAGGTGTTCAAAAAATAAAATATAAGTAATTTTTACAACTCACACCACATCATTGAATTTTTTTAAAGTTTTTTTACATATTTTATTTACATTAAAAAATTTAATAACAAATATATAAAGAATTATACATAAATTTAATTCAATGTTCAACTATATGGAAAATACTATCTATTTATGAATATAATATATTTGTATTCCTTTAAATACCTAAAAAAAATTTGTTCAGCCCAATATTTTATCATAAAAAATTATATATTATAATTTTAATATCTTTATAATTGAGAAATGAAAACTTTGCAATATTAAAATAATTAAAAAAAAAACTGTAGAATATTATATTAATCAGACGAATTTTTTGTCTTAAAATTTTGAAATATTTTACTAAAATTCTTTTTAAACTTTCACAACACAGCAACTTCTAGGAAAAGCTAAATAATAATTAATAAATATTGCCCTTTGCCCATTGGGTATAGTCAAACCCATAGTCCAACAATTACTATATATATATAATCAAACTACAAGCCTAGATCCTTACTCAAAACTAACAAAATTAAACATGTTCCCTTCAACATTAGCCATCCCAATAATATTCCTTCTCACATGCCTACTCATATTCATTCTTTCAGCCACCTTCATGAGCGGCCGTAGACATGACCGGAAACAACCACCCGGCCCACCCGGCCTCCCGGTGATCGGACACCTTCACCTATTAGGCGAACTCCCCCACCGCACCCTCCAAACCCTAGCCAAAACCTACGGACCCATCATGAGCCTAAGGCTCGGACAAATCCCAACCATCATCTTATCCTCCCCGGGAGCCGCCGAGCTCTTCCTCAAGGCGAATGACACTGCCTTCGCAAGCCGCCCTCGGCTCCAAGCTTCTGAGCACTTCTCCTACGGCTCCAAAGGGTTGGTGTTCTCAGAGTATGGTCCATACTGGCGTAGCATGAGGAAACTGTGTACTCTAAACCTTCTTAGCGCTTCAAAGGTTGAATCTTTTGGTCCTTTGAGGATGAAGGAAGTGGAGAAAATGGTGAGTGTTGTTGAAAAGGCTGCTACGGTGGGTGAAGTTGTGAATCTTAGTGAAGTAGTTCATGATGTTTTGGAGAGTATGGTTTATAAGATGATATTGGGGTTTGATAGTTATGATCTTAAGTCTGATGGGTTTGATTTGAAGAGGCTTGTTCAAGAGGAAATGTGCCTCTCTGGTGCTTTTAATCTTGCTGATTATGTGCCTTGGCTTGGAGTATTTGATTTTCAGGTTTGATTTTGTATTTGAATTGAGTAAAACTTGAGTGTCCTTTGATTTTTACTCTCAAAAATCATTTTTGATTTTTAAAAATAAAACATTTTGTTTAAAAGTGCTATTTTCTTCTGAAAATAAAGAAAATAAAATATGTTTTTTTTAAAAAAAAATCATAACATCTAAAAGATGTTCGATTAAAATAAAAAATTACATAAAATAAATATTTTTTATCAATAATATATAAATAAATACATAAAAATAATATTAACATAAAATTCTTAAAATTAAATTAATTTCATAAAATTGTTCTAAAAAAAAAAAAAACAAGAACAAAATTAAGCAAGTTCATGATTTTGGTACTTTTAAATTGTAGATTGTTATTTAAGTAGGAATAAATTATGCGAAGGTGTTAGATAATTTTTCAGTTGGCCCAATTTTGATATGTTGTAATGGTTAATTAACTAATTCTAATTGGTTCTGTTTCTTTAAAGAATATAACTCTTAGATGATTTTATTTTTGTTTGTGTTGCTGACTCAATTATATGTGCTCTTTAGTCTTTATTTTTATTATTTTAGAGTGAATATATATCATATAAAATGGTGATCTTATTAATAAAAAATAAATCAAATAAGATATTAGTATAATAATATATCAAATTTTAAAAATACTAAATATAATTTTTTAAATTTCAAAATGATAAATATGATTTCATGTTCTAAAAATTATATAATTTTTAAATATTAATATTAGTTGATATATGATATTATATATTCATTTGACTAAGCTACGTGCACACATGTATCAGGGCCTAACAAGACGTTTCAAGAAAGTAAGCAAAGCAATAGATGAAGTAATGGAGAAGATACTAAAGGACCACGAGCAAGCTTCCAAAACACAAAACGACAACAATCACAAGGACTTCATCGACATTCTCGTCTCATTAATGCACCAAAACGACACCGTCGTAGACCCCGACCAAACCCCCTTCAAAATCGACCGAACCAACATCAAGGCCATCGTACTCGATATGATCGCCGCTGCATTTGAAACCTCGGCCACCGTCATCGTGTGGGCCCTCTCCGAAGTCCTCCGACACCCTCGCGTCATGAAAACCCTCCGACACGAGCTACACACAATAATCGGACCAAACAACCTCGTACACGAAAAAGACCTACCAAAATTAAATTTCCTCGAAATGGTGATCAAGGAGACGTTTCGATTACACCCAGCAGGATCACTGTTGCCGCGAGAGGCGAGGGAGGATGTTAGGGTTGGGGATTATTGGATCGAGAAGGGGACGAGGATTATTGTGAACGTGTGGGGGATGGGAAGAGATACGAGGGTGTGGTCAGAGAATGCGGAGGAGTTCTGGCCGGAGAGGTTTGAGGAGAGAGAGGTGGATTTCCGAGGACGGGAGAGTCTGATGTTTGTGCCATTCGGGAGTGGTCGGAGAGGGTGTCCGGGGATACATTTGGGGCTGAATACGGTGAAGCTTGTGGTGGCTCAAATAGTGCATTGCTTTGAGTGGGAGCTTCCAGGAGGAATGGGCCCCGAGGAGTTGGACATGACTGAAAAATTTGGGCTTTCTATGCCCAAAGCTAAGCACTTGCTTGCCGTACCCGCTTGTTATCTCTTTGGTAGATAAGAAAAGTATTTTATAATGTAAAATTTTTGGAATAACATATAAATAAAAAATATTAAAAAAAGATGAAAAAATATTCCTTCTAAATAAATTAAAGTTTAAATTTTTATTTATTTATTTTTACTTCAAAAATTTTATATTTTTATTTTATTTTAGAGGATTTAAATTCAAATAATATAAAGAGAATTTATTATTTTAAAAAAAAGTTATATAAAATAAATCTTTTTATTATTGTGCGTATAAGTTTTGAGATGAACTAATGACAAAGCAACGTACCTCCATGTAGTAGATTGTAGTGAAGTGAAAGTAATGATATTATGTGCGAATTCTGAATTTGTCATGGTTTATACGATATATCTTTCTTATGGAGTGTATAATATTTTTTTATTTTTTATAATTATTTTTTAATTAAAGATAATTTTATTTAAAATATTATCAAATATTAAATATAAATAATTTTTTTAATAAAAATTTAAACTTTAATTTAGTATATTATAAAAAATTAATATCTTTCATTATATTGAGTATGAAATGTATATTTGCATTGCATAATGTCAGAAAATAGCAAATAAGGCCATGTTTAATGACTATTTTTGTTTAATGTTTTTTAAAAATAATTTTGAAAACTGCTTTTATAAAAAAGTTTTGGAAAAACAAAAATAAAAAAAATTTGTTTAATTGATTTGTTTTCAAAAAAAATTTGAAAACAAAAGAATAAGAATTTTTTTGATAAAACTATTCTAAATACAAATTTTGTTTTTCAATTCTTTTATTTTTAAAAACACAGAAGAGTTTTAAAAATGGTTGTCAAACAGGGGCCTATGTTCTTTTGTAAATTCTCGTGTTTATGTGCAAATTTTATAATTTATACTAATTTATTATAACTTGTTTCTCTGTTTTGGGAATCATACTTCTTCATGATGTGTAAACTTACACTTTTGATATTTCATATACCGATAAGAATTGACGTATTATAGAAGGTAATATAACGTTCAAATAGTTCATTATAGAAGGTAATGTAACTTGGTTGTACCCAGATTATATTTCATTATCTTTTTTCAGTGTACTTAAACTTTTATCTAATTATTTTTAAGTTGGTATATTCAGTGTTAAACAATTTCGTAATATAAGATTAGCCATAGAGTTAGAGTAAGAGAGTTTTATTTTTGACTCTGGACTCTGACTGTATTATTAATTTTTTATTTTGAATTTTTTTAATATATTTTATATTTATGCAAAAAAAAGTTCAAATTCTTATATTTAAAATTTTTTTATACAAAAAAACTCAAATATTTAAATACTAAATGAATAAGGTGTTGCCGAGAGAAGTTGAGTTATTTGAATTTTAACTTTTTTTTCCTCTCAATAAAAAAAATAAAAAACAAAAAAGAATCAATTAATACGAGCTTGAATCTAAAAATTTCAAAAGGAGTTAAATAAAATATAAATTAAAAATTTTGATAAAATATCGAGTTCAATAAAAAAAATTTTTTGATCAAAGACAGTTATAACCTTACACCTATAGTGATTTAAAATCCTTTTTTTTTTAGATTATTCAAATTGCAAAAAAAAATTAAATGTATTAAATAAATGCAGAGGGTGCGTTTTTAAAATTGTTTAAGAAAGAACTTAATGTCAATTAATGTATAAGTTACCCTGAAATTTTTTTATTATATTAAAAAACAGTTATAAATATTTTTCCTTCTACACTCTGTATACTTAAAAGAAATTGAGTTTCTTTCCTTCTCTTAGATTTGCCCCACTCGTAATTAACCAAAATAATAAAAAAAAAGTGTAATCTGTAATATTAGACCTTATGGTGGAATTTGTTTTAATTTTTTTTATAAAATAACATCCATATATAATAATTAATTGCCAAAAAGAAAAAAGTTTTGCATCTCCCAAGTGACAAAACGCACAGATTCGTAGGCGTCCCAAAGAAGCCTTCACAAGACAAAGGAGCGCCAGAAACAGAAGTCCCCGTCAAGCTCAGAATTTGAAATCGTCGTTGTGCCAACTCCTAACGGCTAGTATTTCCCCAAATATAAATATAAATTTGTAAAAGAAAATTAAAAAAAAAAGAAAAAAAAAAAAGGTACGCTCTACAGCATACACAGACCAGAGCACGCATCTGATCTTCCGCAGTTCTACGCAGAATCCAAGCGTTTACTAGGGTTCTAGTTTTTGAATCTTGATCGATTGGAGAAGCCTTCCTTCTTTTCGATGGATTCGAATCATCTAAAGCAATTCGATTGCGCCAAGGCCAACAACGCAGGTTCGAACCCTTTACGAAAGGTTCGGGTCGTGGCCAAGGTCAGGGGATTTACGGATCCGGTGGATTGGATTTCGGTGAACAGGCCCTGCGGCGAAAGTTCTGAGGGAGTCGCAATCTCTTTCAGGGAACAATCTTCAAGGTAACTATTTAATTAGATTGTGGTACTTTATCAGAGTAATATAACCCTTTTTCATCTGTTTGAGTGCTGGATGAACGTTGAAGTTGAGAATTGGAGTTTATTATTTTTTTGAATTGTGCAATTCGTGAGATTTTGAACTTACAGGTTTTAAAATAAAGAAACGGGCGGACTGTCTGATTTTTGTCGCCTCGTTCTTTTGCATGAACAAAGACTATTATCATAGTCATCGATAGTTTAATTTTAGGTGAAAAGATTTTTTTCGCGTCAAATGTTGAATTGAAAATTTTTTATCGTAAGTTTATAGCCAATTATTTTCTGGCTGTGGATAATTTGGCATACCAAAGGGCTCCATTTAACAACGCTTAGAACTTCTAGGCTATGTAGCTGTACCTAAGCCATTTTATCTCAGTCCTTTTATTGAAGGACTTTGGTCAATACTTGAACTCTTCACAGCCAATAATCAATTATGTTTCACACCCTAGCTAATCTTTGTGTTGCAGTCGTAAGGAGTCTTATTTGGTGGACTATTGCTATGGGAACAATGAGGAAAATGAAATAATCTATTCAAGAGATGTGAAGCCTCTTATATCAGCTGTTTTTGAAGGCCATAATAGTACTATTATTGCAATTGGAGCAAGAGGCAGCGGAAAGACTCATGTAATTCAGGTTTGACTCTGTTATTCATCCTGGATTTCTTTTCTTTATTTTTTTGTTGGAAAATCTTGACCGTTAGTGTCTACTGAATTCTGTTATATATATTAATAATTCTTTTGATTTTCAAGGGTTCTACTGAAACACCTGGTTTGTCAGTGCTTGCTATCACTGAGTTCCTTTCAATGGCAGAGCAAAGTGGTAAAAATATTGCTATATCATTCTATGAGGTTGATCAACAGGAGCATGCTGTTGATTTATTAAACCCAGAACAACCAGCCATTTTAGTTTTTGAAGACAGAGGACGAATTCAGTTTAAAGGGCTTTCTCAGGTATTTATATACTTAGTTTATCACACACACTAGAGAAAGAGAATTTTTCAAATATGGCACTAAATAAGTAATATGGGAGTGTTTTTTAATGTTAATGTTTGCAGATCCCCGTGAAATCCATTGCCGAGTTTCAAAAATTATACTTCACTGCTTGTGCTGCTCGAAAGGCAGCCATGAAAAAGGGCAATGACCGGCCTCGTAGAAGCCACGTGGGATTAATAGTGCATGTCCTTTTGGATGCTGAAAGCAGAGAACCTGGTTATGTGGGCAAAATGAATTTTGTTGAGTTAGCAGGTTATAATCTTTTATCGTTTAAAAGATGTCTTTTTTTTTTTTTTTTTTTTTGTCTTGGCTATGATTACATGTTTGACCCACTGCCCTATACTTTTCTAATCAGGTTATGAAGACGCTAGAAAGAAAAGTAGTGATAGCTCTTGCATTGCTGAGACTAATAAAATTAACAAGTCCATCTATGCTTTATTAAACGTCTGTCATGCTTTGAGCACCAATGAAAGTCGTGTTCGTTATCGGGAAAGTAAACTTACACGAATGTTACAGGATTCCTTGAGAGGGACTAGCAAAATTTTGATGGTTGTCTGCTTGGTAATCGTCATCATGACCATCCTTTTTTAGTTCAAATTTCTTATTCTTTTAGTTTTGTACATTCTTTTCTGTTACTAATTTAGTTTTGGTGTTGGTCCTTGCTTATCAATTTTGTGAATATAGAACCCGTTTTTATGCCAAGACACTATCTACATGGTAAGCTTAGTATCACGATCATGTCAAGGGATATATCGGGCAACCTTAGATTCCACAAAGAAAAGTGAAAGTTGTTCAGCAAGACCAATTATGCTTACTTCTAGTAAGAGTCAGATGCTCAAGAGCGTTTCTTCTACAGCCAAAAAATTAAATGGCTCTAGATCGCATATATATGAAAAGAAAGCTGCTGATGTTATAAAATCTGCAATAAAAGGAAGGTATGTACTTGGTTAAAATCTAAATTTTTACTCTATTTATATGTATGTATAGACACTAAATCTTTTTTCTTTTCCATAATTTCAAGGAAATTATTTGATGAAGCAAGTCATTCTGCTAAAGCTGAGAAGGTTGTATCTCTTTCTTTTTTTCCCCTCTAATTATGTAATATTCTTAAATTTCTGAATATGCTATTAAGAATGACTTACAAGAAGCAAAACTGCACTGCAGCTAGAGTTTCATCTCCTTACCCAATCTCCCTTTTGCAGTATTGCTAAAGCAACCACAGAAATTAGAAAAGAAAAAGGAGAGTGAAGAAAAAAAAACATATGAACAAGAAGAATTGATATGAAGTATCTAGTCGATAAAGACTAGTATTGTGGTCTAGTCTAGCTCAAACTTGGGAGCCATGTTTCGGGAAGGAAATTGGCCAATGCCATTTTACTTTAAAGGATTTTTGTTTTTTTGGGTCAAGGAATTAGTCTATTAGATACTAAATAAAGCTGTGTCACTCTCTGAGTTTTAATATATTTTAATGCAGGCAAAGTTGTCAGATACCAGTGCTACCTTTAAATCTTCAGTGGAGGAAGAGGTAAAGGTTTTCAAAAAATTTCTTTCTGATTGATAAATTAGGACTTTTGATGTGGGCCAGAAATACGTATGAATATTGATAATTAGGGACTTTTGAATGGTGTCATTGTACTGGATAAAATTATTCTCTTTTGTGCAGGAAAATGCCATTGCACACGTTACAAAAGCACCAGTGCCTTCATCACTGGTAAATATCTTTTATTGCGAATTATTTCATGCTATAGATGACAGCTTAGCTTGCAATGTTCTTGTCGATACCTGGCATCCTATATCATCGGGAAAGTTGACGAAATTTTTAATGCAGGATAATTCATTTCCAGATGCTAGGTTTCACATGGAACCCAAATCTATGGAGGAAAATGTAATTAGCTAATCTCCTAGAATCTAAATTTGATCCAGGCATTCTTCCGATTAAAATAATTGCAAAGTTGATACAAGCACTTGTTCATTCAGGAAATTGATGAGAATGTTTTATGCAGGAAAACTCAGTTTCAGATGGTAGATTTCAAGCACAATCCGTGGTGGAAAAGGTAATTGAACTAATGCTACCAGAACCTTCTTTAATATCCCCTTATTGTGGAAATCAAAACCATTGACTAGGATAATATATTTATAGCTTAAATGATGTAAGTTTTTTTTTCTACTCTGCTTAAATTAAATATGGAAAACACAGCATAATGCTCTTATCTTTTTCCGTAGGTCGTCAGTGAGGAAAGTGAGGATCATCAAGAGGAGCGTACTCCTAATTCTGACAATTACTCAAAAACATTGTCTATAATAGACTCTACAGTTGAGGAAGGTACGTTGACCTTAATAGGCGAGCTGCTTGACCAAACATGCGTTAAAGTCATAACTGCATACTCCCATGGATGTTCTATGTCATTACAGGTCATAACATAAATAAGGAGAACAACAGTTTAATTGCCAATAAAGATGGATCGCCACCTATTAGCTCTCAAATCCGTGAAATATCAAACAATTTGAAGTTTCTCCTTTCGTCAGCTCCATTATGTGTGATGAAACCAGAACAGACTTCTTTCAGAAACCAGAACAGATTCCTTTCCTCAACTCCATTATCACTTGACAATCAGGTGTCTTCTACTGATATTGTAGAGCCAAAAACTCCTCCCAATGAACAAAATTTGAGAGTTAATGATAGATGGGATGTCGCAAACATCAAAAGTCCTTGGGAAACATATAGCATGCGCAGTTCTGGAATGAAGGTTTGATGTAACCATAATATTCATTGATTTTTTTCTGAATTGCTTACTCAACTCACGGATTTCTAACCCTTGAATTGTGCTATAATGTAGAACTCTCTTGTTCAAGAATATCTTAGGTTCTTAAACACAGCTAACAAGTAAGTAAACACTTCATGCGTTGTTTTCACTCTATGTGGTACTTATAGAATAAGGACGTTTATTTCAGTGTCTTAATCTGGCCATTTTTTATCTTTAGTTTTGGTTTCCTAAATTGATTCAAGTATCCCTCACCCCTAAAAAATTTGTAGCTAAGAAAGTTAATAAAATTCAGGGTGAATAATTATCATAATTTATTCATGAGTTTAATGATCATAAATTATTTTATGATAAAACTGACGTGATCCTTTTATGTTTTGTTAATATTATCAGGGAGGAATTGAAAAGATTGAAGGTCAGGAGTGAGATCCACCTTTAAATGTTAAGAATCTTAAGATCCTAATACCTTATGATTTGACTCTAATTTTTTCTTACAGGGGATTGGCGAGAAAAGAGCAACATTCATACTTGAGCTTCGTGAAGAATCTCCCGAACCTTTCAAGAGTGTAAGTCTCTAGAACTAGTTCATTA
Source organism: Senna siamea (assembly GCA_031216115.1). Lineage (NCBI taxonomy): Eukaryota > Viridiplantae > Streptophyta > Magnoliopsida > Fabales > Fabaceae > Senna > Senna siamea. Next base: position 28,448,053 of record CM062354.1, on the reverse strand, counting down.
TTGGGAAAAACTCTCACTAATTATTTTCACACCCAATAGTACCTAGTGTTGAAATTTGTATATATACAACAAACAAATAAATAAAGCCTTTTTTCATTAAGTAGAGTTGACTACATGGATCAAGCAGTACCAACATATTATATTTTGACTCATTCTATTGTTAGGTTATTCAAATTTAAATCCATCTTAATAATTTTTCTTCTAGTTACTGAAATTTGTATATATAACTGACATAATTTTGGGGGTTGTAAACTTATTTTCTTTTTAACAGCTTGATGATTTAAAGGACATTGGACTTTCAGCAAAGCAGGTATCTTTCTTTTCTTTTAAGTACTTACTTATATTGCAGAGGTTCCTGATAATCACCATTTCCCATTTTGTGATTTCTAAGTTTCTTAATCTATACGAATAACAAGAAACTGATGTCTAACTATGGATTTATCAATTCTTACCCAGATTAAGGGAATGATGAAAAAGGAAGTTGGAGGCCTCTTCAATTAGCTAGGAAAGCCATTGGGAGAGTAACTTAATTTTCTTCCCATTCATTTGATTTTTATATCTTCATCTTTGTGATGTCTGTTTCTATAGAGATTTGTACTGGCAACCTAATGTTGCCGTTTAGGTATGTAACATATGACTTGAATGATACTCAAGGTATGTTATGTGTATTTGTAATATTGCCAATCTTTTAGCCATACAGAGTATAGAAATTGATATTAGATGCAAAAACATCTGAGTTAAAAGGACTAGGTAACTATAGTGCAGTCAATTTACCAAAAATGAGTGTAATTGAAATGCAATTAGGCAATTAGCACTATGCGTACAATGTAAAGCCTAAATGTGGTGAGTGTAATAATTGAATAAAAGATTAAATTTATATATAATTATTTATATTTTTGCTATAAAATTTTTTAATTAGAATAAAATATATAAATAATTTTAAATAATTAATTATAAAAAAGAAAAATTTGATAAATTATGTACGTATCAATTAATCAATAAAAAATTTAATAATAAAAATATATAAAAACTATACTTAAATTTTTGTTTTGAATAAAATGGGCCGATGGACATAGTTCGATCAATAGACAAGAAGTTGCGTGCGAGGAAGAGTTGAGCTGTATGCCATTCTTTGGTGTACATTTGGGTGCTTGTTAGCACATCTATCGACGAGGCCTATAAACATGTATTATCAATTTAGTCTTTAAAAATTATAAAGCTCATAATTATTTATTATCATTTGATTTTATTACTTTTCAAAATTCATCAAAGTGGAAAAAAGATTAAGATCGACGTTGAACATTTAAAATCGAACTAACCAAAATTTAAATTGAGTAAATTATTATTTTAATTCTTAAAAGATATAATTTATCTTAATTTAATTTTAAATAATAAAAATATTTAATTTCATTTTTAAAATATATATTATGTTTTAATTTAAACTCTATTTATAAGTATTATATATTTTTTTATGTATCAATTAAAGATTAAATTAAATATGTTTATAATTTAAAAATTAAATTGAGATAAATTATATTTTAAGAGATTAAAATTTAGTGATATAAATTTAGAAGATTGAGGCTGATGTGAGGCTCATTGTTGCAAATTATTAATTCAGTTCATGACAAAACTATATTGATTAGTTTTCTAATATTATGGAAGTTATATTACGGTTATTACATATTATCTTATAAAAAATAAATTAACAAAATATTATTAAGCATGAAGATAACAATTTATTTATTTTATAATTTTTTAAGACTAATAAGCTACTAATTAACCTAGCTAGTGAGATATAATAATTAGTTACAAAAACATTTATAAGAAGATTTAATTTATTTAAGTATCTCGTATTATATTTTAAAATGATGTATTATTCTCCCCCTCCCTTTTTATTTTAACCTTATTAACACCAATAAAAATCTATTTAAATATTACACACTCATTATTCCTTCTCTCCTTGAATGACTCTCACTAGAATCTCCTTAAAATAACGATGTATTCTGTAATTTATCTTTTAAATGCTGAAATAATTTTACAAATGAGAAAAAGTAAACTTTTATTCTCTTAACTTTAATTCAAGTTTTAGTTTTGTCCTTTAAATTTAATTAATTTTACTTTAATATTTTAATTTTAAAAAAATAATCAATGTTTTTTAATTTTTAACATCTTTATTTTACTTAACAAAAATTACTAAGTTGAAGTTAATTTTAATATCTCTATACTATATATTATTATCAATATTATCAATATGTTAATCTTAAATATAAAGAAAATAACAAATATTTAAATTTAAACTTTAAAATTTAAATTAAGTATCTATCAAACCTGAACCAAAATATAGTATTACCTCTAAATTTATTATTTTTTACATGTAAAATTAATAAACTGATAATATTAATAATAATATATCATAAAAATATTAAAATTAACTCAAACTCAACATTTTTTGTTGAATAAATAAAAAATGTTGGGGATTAAAAAATTTTGATTAATTTTTTAAAATTAAAAGGTCAAAATGAAATCAATCAAATTTAAAAGATAAAATTTAAATTTAAATCAAAATTAAAAAGACTAAAAGTATTCTTTTACCTTATCAATATAATTCAAAATGGTAAGAAATTTCTTTATAGGACACTATTTTAAAATATAATACCGATAAAAATATTTAAAAAATAATTAAATCATACCACATATTTATTATTTACATGTACACATAAGTCAGTTGTTTATGAACTTTGTTCGCACACCACATCCAACCAAATTAAGTCAGTCGACAAAAAAAAAAAAAATCTAATTAGTTAATACAGTTAGTAGAAATAATTTTTCTTAAAGATCCTCTACTCCAAATTATTAATTACTAACGTTATCTCTCACTTTTTTCTTAAATACATGTTACTTTTCATAAGTTAACGGTAAAAAATATGTTTGAAGGGATTGATAATACAAAATCATTTCAAAATTAGATTACAAAAAAATATATCATGAAAAATTGGGAAGAATTGATCATTATCTAATTGAATGAAAAGTTATGGGTAAATTATAGTTTATCTTTGTAATTTGGTCTAAAATTAGTTTACCCTCTTGTATTTTAATATGTGTCACTTAAAATGCCTGTGATTTATTTTATTGTCACTAAGTTATCCTATACTATTTTTTCTATTAAATTATTTTAGCTTAAATATATTTTTTTAAAATTAATAATGGTCACTTTTTCAATTTTTGAGTCTCAGATTAATAAAACCTCTCTTAAATGTTTACCATAACATTCATGAAATAATAAAAAAGCAAGAACTTTTCAAAGAAAGCAACACACATGAAATTATGTGCTTATATTTTATAATGACTTCCTACTATTGGTTTTGTTTATAACAATTATCAAGCTTAAATTTTTTGACCAAGCTATATCAAAGTTATGTATATTTTATTACTTTTTATCTTTTTTTAATTATTTAATATTTTTACAGTATATGATGATAATAAAAAGATTGAATGAATATCAAAATTAAAGGGATAAAAAAAATAATTTTTACTAATTTTTATAGGCATAATTTATAAGTTTTGAATTAAAAAAACTATAATTTATAAAGTGGTTAAATGAAAATAAAACAAATTATAAAGGGAAAAACTGTAATTTATCCAAATAAATAAAAAGGAATATAAATTATTATATAATACAAAATATTTAAATTATCAATATAAAATCAGTTTAATATTGTTATAAATTATCCAGAAACTTACATTTAGATTTCATAAGGAGAGATCCAATATTTGATCCATTTGAAAATTTTAAAATATGAAATGATTAGATGGACTTTACAAAAATTTTATCCAATTAATTAATTTGAACGAAGAATTTGTTATGATTTGAACTAATTAAGTTGAGGTTAGTTAAAACTGATTTTAAATAACCCCACGGAGATGACTTGTGGTTTTTTGGGTCGAATTTTTAAGCTGGGATATTTTTTTTAATGTTTATTTTAAAATTTAATGATGTTTGGTTAACTTTTTGAAAAAAAAAATAATAGTAGAAATAATAACTTTATTATAGTTACTTTTCCCTTTTTTTTTTCTTAAATACATGCTATTTTTTATAAGGCAAAAGTATATTTTAAATTATTAAATTTTACATTATTTTTTAATTTTGTTCATAAATTTATTTTTTATTAATTTTATTCTCAAAATTTTAAATTATATCAATTTTGTCCTAAACATTTAACATAATTTATTACACTAATAAAATTTATGCAAGTGACAATCTAATTGACCCTCTTTCTAACATGACAAATGAACTATATTAAAAATAAAGATAAAATTAATAGTAATTATAAAATTTAAGAATGAAATTAAAAATGACTTTAAATTTTGGAGCCAAATAAGTACTTTTCATCATTGTTTTTTTTTTTTTTAGCTTAAATTTTTAGTTTCATGCTCTTCCTATCATTTTTAAAGTCCCTCTACCCAATAGATGCCTTAATCTCTATCAAAAGAACTTAATAAGCGGAGAAATTAACTTATAAAGAATAAAACGTAATTGAAATTGTTGTTAAAGGTAAAATTACTGGAGTTTGGATATTTAAAATATAAAAAAAAAAGAAAGAGAGAGAGCTTAAGAAAGATATATAAACTTAATGGAAGTTATTTTAAATTTAAGAATCTAACTTTAATAATTTTTTAAAATATTTTTGTTGAGGAGGTTTTTTTTAATATATTCTAAGTTTTTTTTTTGTAATGAATTTTTTTGATGTGAATTGTTATAGAGACAAATTTTTTAATGAAGTAAAGATTTGACTAAAGGAAGTTAAATTTTAAATTAGCAGGTTTAGTGTTAAAAGAATATTTGTTTATTTTAAAGTAAGAAAGAAATAATTTAATTATTTAAAATTGATAAAAAAAATAGGATAAAATTAGGATTATAGTTTAGAATTTAAGAATTGGAGATTCAAATTTAAAAAATAAACTAAGAAAAAATTGGAAAGAGTGTCTTTTTTGGTTTCAAAATTTGGGATTATTGTCTTTAAACTTTACAATATATTTTAATTTTGTCTTAATTTTTAATATAATTTATTTAAAATATTTTAACTAAATTATTACATATTAAAATTTTATTAATATAACAGACAATGTTAGAGTTTAAAAAAATTGATAGAATTTAAAAATTTAGGGAACAAAATTAAAAATAAAACTAAAAATTAATATAAAATTTAAAAATATAAAAATTATTTTTTAACTTTTTATAATTTAAAAAAAGTGAAAATTTGCAAGCTTGGTCAAACGTGCTTTTAGGCTCATCTCGGCGATGCCGTTTTAACATATAATGAGATTTACAGGAAACGACGCTGACGTTTAAGTGAAAATCACGTGCAGTGCATCAAACGGGCACGTGTCTTAATAGGAAAAGGTACATGTTATGCGTGCCCAACCAAATTCTGAGACACGTGCTCTCACGCACAACATGAGCGCGTGTACTGAACCTTCATCATCATGAACCGAACCCCTACTACTGCAGAGGGTTCTTCTATATTGGCCACCCTTGGCCTTGGTTTTTCCTACGACTCACCTCCTCACAACATAAACACCATTCTCGTTAACATTTATATGACCTTTTCTTTATCTTCCCGAAGCTTCTTTCCTCGCCGATCATCCTCTCGCTCGCATTTTCTCGCCGATTTTCCTTCCCGCCAAACACTCTGAATCTTGTTGCCGCCGCTTGTGATCCTTCAGATCGTTGGAGAATCTCCTCTGCCTGGAAGAGATCTCTTTCTGGTCATTTATTGGTGGTGCGTGATCTACTATCACACTTCTTGGTTTCTCATCGTGTTTCTTGAGTTTTGGGGTGTTAGATATCGTACTCGATCTGAGATCATGTTTTTCGGATTCATTTGTTTCCTGTGTGTTTTATGTCAATTGTTTTTTACAAGTTAAACTATCACTATAGTTGAAGATGAAAGAGAAGCTTGAATATGAGGTTCTGTTTCTTGGAGGGGGAGGGGTTACGAAAATCGTGTTTATTTACTGAATTCGATACTTCTGTTAGGTTCAGTCGATTATGAGCTTGTAATTATACAGTCCGATCCATGGAGAGTAAAAGAAACTGAACTCCATGACGGATAGTATATTTTTTTCCATTAAATTTTAATAATGCAGATGGCGATAGCACTTGTTAGCGTATGTTTCGAACGTGGTAGATGATTAGTCCATTGATGAGCGGTCTTATTAATGTGTTAATGATTCTGGGGAATGACATTTTTGCTTCAATTCATTGGATCTTAATTATCTAGTTAATATGCTTCAAATGAAGCAATAGCATCATAACTGACGAACCATTCACCATTGTTTAGAGTCTTTGGTTCCCCCCTCTCCAATCCATAATCTTAGATTTCTTATATATCGGACTAGAACTTTCTTCTTTTTGTCTTAGTATTTTTACCTGTTTTATGGTTTTTAATGAGATTTAATTTTCCTAAAATGGAAGCAGATTCCACAACTTTGACAATTGGGCAGATTTGGCAGCCCCATACCTTAGTATATTCACTCTACACAACATAATATTATTTTGATGTGAGCGTTTGATGCTACACCCTACAACATAGAACTGGAATGAATGACTTAATTGAGTTCGACAGGTCACTTTGTACCGTAGGTCTAGTGCATAAGTTCAATAGTTACAAAAGTTACACAAGAAAACTTTGCAAACTCTTTTAGGGAAAGGCATTTCTTGGGTCGGCATATACAGAAAATTTTCAGACTTAGTAATTTATTTGTGGGGTCCTTTTCTGTGGGATCTATCACTTTATGAAAATTAGTTCTGACTTGGTATATGATCAGCTGGGTTTTGTTGCAAAGATGCTTTCTTAAGATCATAGTTCAAGGAAGCCAGGAAAATAATGAACTATTTGGATTTAAATGGACTATTTTGTGACCTGTAGATTAGCAACTAGATGTTTAGGGGTGATGTTACTACTCTGGCATCTAGCTGATTGCGGCTTGTTGTCCCTGTTCCTCCTGCTTACTGTGTCTTGACCATTTTCACTTGTTCAGTTGTTCCTTTGTATTATTAAATAAGAAAATTCCCATCTTAGTTCTTTATTCTTTTTCTTTTTCCCTATTATGGTGGTACATTTTGGTCTACTCCCTTTTTTACATGGTCTTTTTTATACTGTGCAGTGGAGTCTTGTAAAGGTGCTTGGATAAGCTTTTGTGTGAGTAGATGCCAATTGCAAAACATAAGGTTTTTAGTACTTCAGATGTCATGAAAGCTGAGGATGGAAATGACCCTTTAGATACCATTATCAGGCAAGCAATTGGCAAAGAACCTTTCCTTTCTTTTCCAAGGGCCAGTGACAGTCCTGTTCAGTGGATTCAGTTACTTCATGCATTAGATCAGCAAGGTATTAACAATTTTTTTACCTGTTCAAAAAATAGTAGTCTTGGGCGGTTACATTATTAAATTCATATGGTATCAATTCATATGCATTGATGGTAAACTGCATTGACAAATGTGTTAGCCATGTCTTTGTACGATATGTAGCATGCCTGAAATGGTTAAGTTAATGTAAAAATGTGTAGCTGTATGCAGCTGTATAAATCTTTTGAGTTTTGAATACTCTTGCTTTTGCATTTGAAGGCTGGGGCAGAGAAATGTGTAAAATGTATCAGGTCTTGTTACATGTGCCTTAATTTCTAAACCCACATATTCTGATGTTACTGTCTATGTATTTGACAGAACTGCCAGGTTGGCCTTTGCTATCTCCTCTGAAAGTTCAGTTGCAGAAGTGTGACAAGTGTTCCCGAGAATTTTGCTCTCCAGTTAATTATAGAAGACATATACGTGTTCACCATCGGTTGAAAAAGATTGATAAGGTTTCCTTTATATTTTATAAATATAATCAAGTGTCTAATAAATAGTTACTCTTTTTATATAGATATATATATAAATACACACACACAGCATGTTTCTTATCCATATTTCTGTTTATTGTTGTGTGCATATTGTATTGTAGGATTCTACAAAACATAGAGATCTGTTAGGAGCATATTGGGATAAGGTAATATTTCATCAATGTAACTTTTACATTGATGGGAAAAACTTTTTTTGATGTGCTGATATATGCATAATTTGTGTAGCTCTCTGTAGAAGAGGCAAATGAGGTTCTATCATTCAAGGATGTGATGCTGGAGGTGAAACCTTATTGCTCTTTACTTGAATACTTTATTTGTACCATGAAGTTATTTATATATGAATCACTTTGCATGTGAAACTGGTAATTTGTCAAATATATGGAGTGAAAATAAATCTCAACGCTTTTTTCATGCATTACTTTCCTGGGCATACTTACTTCTTCTGCATCCCCCTGTGTGTAGGCTATAGTGTTATGTGCTGTGTTTGTTAATAGTTCTTTCTAATTGCCATACGGACCCAAAAACTTGCCTGTTTGTTTGGAAGATTGTAAGTTACTTTTCAAATGTGAAATTGAATTTTAAAACGTCTTTTCCTTTTTTCTTTTTTTGATTAAGAGTTTTCTTGAAGAAGTATCTCTGCAATACTAAATGAATGAGAAAAGGAGCTTCAGATAAGATTTACGGCATAATAATGGGCAAACTGAAAAAAGTAGATATTCAGCATCTTCTCTTTGGTTTCTCTATTTTCACTTGGATTTTGCTTTTCCCATTTCTCTAGTTTTTCTTAGTATGTCGTTTTTCCTCATTGACAATGCTTTCTAGGAAGTTCCAGGGTCTTCAATTTTAAAAGCGCTGACAACTCTTATTCGTAAGCAAGGATTGGCTTCACTTCCACAGTATTATCTGAAGGCTGGTTCCGCTCTTTTGGTAAAAAACAACATCACAGTCTTAACTTATCTACTATTCTTTCTAATTGTACCTTACACACACACACACTCACTCTTTCTGGTTTTGACATATCTATAGTTCATTAATATTATATATATATATATATATATATGAATTGTTTGCAGGATATTGTTCAAGTTAGATCTTCCATTTTATCTTTATCTTCCAAGGAGTTGTTTAGTATCCTTGATAGTGCCAGTGAAAAAACATTTCTATGCGGGTCAGCAGCATCAATGCAAAAATATATTTTTGATGGTGAACCAGGAAAGATTGGTCTTGATTCCAAAAACCTAATTGCTTGCACAAGTTTCTTACTGGAACAGAAATTGGTAATTTTTCTTTTTCTTTTCTTGAACTCCTTTTGTTCATGTATAACTTCTATCTGCTGGGTCCTCATTATCCCTCACCCATGGAGTGCTTTCTGTTCTTAGCTTCAAACGATGCACTAAACTATGTCTTACAAGGGCGACAAGGTGTTTACCCAAATTTACATGAGGTGTAGATTAATCTTGAGTAATTATTAAGTTGTTCATGAATGGCATTGAATTTGTTATTTGTGTTTTCCATTAATATATTTCTTTCAGCTGTTGCTGGATATCACCTTTTACTTAATGAGGAGGGGTTTTGGGCGTTGATGTCATGCTATGAGTATCTATGTCTGAGTTTTGTTTTACATTCATTAGTTTCAGATTAGATTTTGCAATAGCAGGGAAATTTTAAGTCATGTCAGAACCTTGGCATCATATTTTCTCAGATGTATACATAATTATGATCCTTGTTTGCTTCAGATCTAGATTTGTTTTTTCAGGGGTTAAAGAGCTTCTATCAAAAACAGGAATTCCTTGTTCATAGAACTTAGGTATTTGCAGTGCAGTTTCTTTGGGCCAGTGGATAAAGATGGGTAATGGTTAGGAATTAGGATGATGTGTGGAAGGAATCCACTGATGAAAAAAGATAGGATTATGTTTTCTGTTTATACAGTGATACTTGCCTACTGCTTTGAAAATCAATTTTTTATGCATTGTTGTAAATAAAACACCCATTTGATTAGATTTCCTTTCTTTTTCATTATTGATGATTGGATTCAATTAGGATGCCTCAGACTCTTCCCTAGTCTTCTTGATAGAGGTCTGTGCCATTTTAGACCATATTCATGCAATGATGCTCAGGGAATATATTTCTCATGTAAATAATCCAGTGGTGGCACAGAAGTAGATTGCATTGCCTACTAGTAACCTATCATTGGAAGTTTAGGATGGTCGAGACCTGAGTCTTTGGAAATAGACTATGTACAAAGTAGAGGTGCCAATGACACTAAAATTCACGGCATTACTTACACATACATATATTCTTCATTATGAGAAATTTTTTTAAAATCATTAATTTGCTCAATCACAGTCTACTATTGTAATTCGTTAACTCTAGGAAGCTTCCCAGATCAATTCTTATGAGTCATAATCATGAATCTCATGATAAAATATGAATTTCCTTTCACTTAGGTGAAGGCATGGCTTTCTGACAAGGAAGCTGAAGCTTTGAGGTGCCAGAAACTGCTAGTGGAAGAGGAAGAAGCTGCTCAGAAAAGGTACAACCAGTGTTTTTACCACTTTTCCCTTGAATTTCTCCTGTTGTCTTATATGTATATAGCTTCTTGTTGATATTAATTCTTATGGTCAACCCTTAGCAAGTCCTGATGCTCAGTTGGATTTTTAGGTTTTGGGCCAAATATTTTGAGGGTATCTTCCCTTTATTTTTCTCTCCTTTTTGAAATGTGGGGGGAGGGTTTTGAGAATGAGTTTAACCATTTGAACAATTCAATTTTTCATCTGTTCTTATATTTTCTTCTCTTTCAAAGTTTGACTTCTTCGTTGAGTTATGGGTGCCTGATTTTATTGTCCTCCTTAAGAAGGGTAGTCAATTTAATTGAACATAATATAGGATATAACTTGAACAGTACCTTTTTAATTGTGAGTTAAGGGTATCCATTCGAATAGAAAACCAGTGTGGCTAGGAAGTAAGAAACCAAAAGTAAAAGAACCTAATCCCCTTGGGCTTAGATAGAGGACCTTGCTTCATGAGGGAAATAAACTCATACGTCAGAAAAAAATCTACAGGGGACTAAAAGCTAGGGACATCATCAAGCAGCACAAATTTCTCATGCATAGTGTTTGCAAATGTCATCAGTCATCTTGAAAAACTTCAGTTGACTGATGATGTCTTTGGGATGGTTTTCATCTTTTTCTTAGGTTTGATCTGAATTTTTCAGTGTCCTTTTTTTTTTTTTTCTGGTATTTGACAATTTGATGGTGATAAAATTCTACTTGTTTGTCTAGCAAATATAACAAGAGATGCAACAGAAAGTGTATTGCTTAAAAACTAGTAATGTGTAAATCATAGGACTCTGTTTAATTATCTACTCTATTTTCATAGACAAGCTGAGATTTTGGAGAGGAAACGTCAGAAAAAGCTTAGACAAAAAGAACAGAAGGCAAGGGAGCAGAAACTTGAGGACAAGGCAGAAATTAAAGAGAACGGTAGCAGCACAGTAGCAGATGGCTCATCAGCAGAAGCATCTCCTACATGTGACATTGAAGTACATAATCCAGTTACATTTGCAGACCATGTTCCTTTTCCACTTGTACCCTTCCAGTACCCAGACACCAATGAAGGTGTAGATGGAGATTCTCAGTCAGCATATGACTGTGGATCTGATCAGAACATTGAGCAACAGACATCCCAAGGACATAATCGTCGGCGCATTGTAGTTGCTCAACCAAAATTACAATGGGCTGTAGCCAATGGTTTCCATACAAGTCAGAACTCTCAAATTTCCAAGCTTGGAGTCTCTCAGAAGTATGGAAGCAACCGTGATCAAAGGGCTGCTCCTATACATAATGGTAACAAAGTATGGAGCCGAAAGCCTAAACCAGAATTTGGTGATGTAAATTCTAAAGTGAGACTAGAAAAAGAAGCAGACAAAGGGAAGAGCCATGAAGTTTTGATAGGGTCTATATCTGTTGCTCTTGGCAATTGCTGCCAACCAGAGGATAATCTGGTTGCATCTCGAGAGGACTGCATTATTGGGAATTTAACCAAGTCTAATAGTGCTCAGGATAAGCCAAATAAACATGATTCTGTACAGATTGGTAACAATCGGTTAACAGTTAAAGCTGTTAAGCTTTGGAGGCCAGTTAGCCGAAATGGAGCTAAATATCCATTGCCAGTTCAAAGTGGAGGCACAGAAGTTGATGCAATGGATGGAAAGAGAGATGATCAAAGTTGTTTAAGGTTGTGTGACTTAGATAGTGATAGTGGGTTTGGGAATAATTCCTGCCATCTGGAGGACAGAGTAGGTCCAGGAAGTTTATGGCTATCCAGTCATGCTGCAAAAGCCTTTCTTGCAGAACGTAAACTTTGCCACTTGTGCATTTTTTTTAGTTTCTTTTACATTCTGACCCAATAATTGGCTTTTTTTTTTTCTGACGTTGTTTGGTTTAATTATAGTACAATTATCATGCAGGGTGGAAAGAAGCTATCTCATCACACCATGTGAAATTGGTTCTTTCACCCGACTCTGAACCTCCTGGGCACCAGGAGATACAGGAATGTGAACTAGCAGCATGTCAATCTTCAAATGGTGACAAATGCAGCATTCTTGCAAGTGCAGAGAATCAGTTGTCTGCAACCTCCGGAGCAGTTAAATCCAAAGCTAGAATGAAGCCTGAAAAGGGTATCAAGATAAAGTACATTCCCAAACAAAGAACGGCTACCTAGTAGAAGAAAGAAAGAAGAAATTGGATTATTTTTGTTATAGAAATACAGATTTGCACAGTTTGACTTCTCATCATTGATTTCCTAGCAGTGGTTCCAGTTTTACCGATGGTCTTCTGTCAGAAAATCAAAGGTAGGTTTTGTCAGAAAGTCATTTTATATTCAGTCACTTTCGGAAGATGGCAATATGGCTTGGGGGATTGAGTAGTCAGGCTCATTTACCTTGTGTTATTTCCCGAATTTTTTCTGTAATAAATCTGTTCAGTTACCAAGTTCTTTTTTATAAGCAGTGTCTCCCCTTCCCCTTTTGGCATAATTGTCTAAAATCCTTGTCATAATTCTTTTTGAGATAATGCAGAGATCCCCAATTTTGTGACTTAACATTTTCCTTTACTAGTTTCAGTGCCGCGTATTAGGGTTAAGTAGGTCTTTCGGATTTTGTAATTGGACCCCATAGCTTGTTTCTTGATCTTGTGTCTAGCATTTGGCTGAGTTGACTGTCCATTAGCTAATCTGTAAACTGTAGCATCAAGAAAGTGCATGATACGCCAGGCTTAGCACTTGATCAATATAATTTGTTTTGTTGATCGTGAATCTCAGACATAGTGTTATTTTCTTGGTGGTAAAATTTACACCTAATTTTTTAAGATATCTAAAATCCCTGCCTGTTGGAAGATAGCGTTGCTTCTTCTGTGGAATACTATAGAACAATGAAGAAAATTTGCTTGATAGATTTGGTATATTGAAGCAAAAGTAATAGAGATTGACAATTGATTTTGTTACGTTTTCATATTCGTTGCACTAACATGCATGAGTAGTGATTAACTGAAACTCTCTTTTAGTGTGAGCTCAGTTCAAGTCGGGATTGGGAACACCAGTGTCTCAGGAAAGAGGCAGTGAGTCATCCTCAGTTCATATTGTCTGTTATTGTTATATTATGAACACTTGCCACATAAAGTCTGATTTGTGTAATATTAAGAACATATTATAAAGGCATTTGTGAAAAAAATATATATATTTTATGTTTTTAAATTTTATACTGATTACTTATTGTTATTTTTTTAGAGTTAATTTTATTTTAAAATTTTAAATTATAATTAATTTTATCTTAAAATTTAATATAATTTAAATTATTAACAAAAGATAATTACGAGACATCAAATTATCAAATTAAACATTTGGTAAATAAAACATCAAACTCGTAACATTTGTATTGTTTTATACTTGTGATGAGATTCATAAAGTAAAACTTTTATATAGGCTTATTAAATTAAGTTAAAGAAATTGTGTTAAATAGTGAATTCTTATCCCTCGAATTCCATCAATATTTTAAAAAGTAATTTTGAAATTATACAAAAAAGAAAAAAAAAATTAGGCACAAAATCCACCACAAAATGTCAAACCGTTACCTTATCTTCTTTTTTCTTCAGTCCATAGACCATAAACTGTTAGCTACCATTTTCCAAATTCCAACGTAAAACTCGGTGATTGTAGCTTCACAATTCAAGGTCCAAGTATCAAACGAACGCCTCTCCTTACTATAAACACCGCCACGTGTTACACTAGCTTTGTTAAACTCCTATAATACTGCCACCTGTCCGTTATCTCCATCACATACCCTCTAACGTTATCTTATCTTCCTTCCCCTCCTCCTCCGCCCTTAACCCACTCATCTCACCACTAATTCTCACATCTTCACTCTCAGATCTCACAAACCTCTTTCATTTCCTCTTTCCTCTTTACTTCCTCCAAATTCCCATTACTTTGAATCATCTTTCTTTTAGCACAAAACCACAGAAAACCCCAACTTTTAGTGTGAATTTTCTCAGTATCTTCACAAAAATGTCAGGTGGGGTTGGTCCAACTGGGTCTGACATTTGCCTCCCAAAAGAATATGATGAAACTGCACACAAAGAACACCAAAACCCTAATTATCCCCTCAATAATGTCCAAAATCCCACCACCACTTTCTCACAAATTAAGGCCAATCTCCTCTCTTTCTCTCATCTCAATTCCCTATCAGCCGCAATAATCCTAGCTTCAACTGGAATGGTAAGCCTACAAGACTTGTCCTTTGTCCTCTTTTCCCTACTCTACCTCCCCCTCATCTCCAAACTAGCCTTCCCTCTAAAACCCAACACAACTTACCCCCGAATCATCAACAATAGAAGCAAGCTTTTTCGCCTCTATATCACTGTAGGAGCAATTGTAGGGCTCTATGCCCCAATAGCCTACATCTTGGAGGGCACCTATGAGGGTGATAAGGAAGGGATAAAGGCAGCCACACCCCATTTGTTCCTTTTGGCAAGCCAAGTGGTGATGGAAGGCATAGTTTACTCAGAGAGTTTCTCACCCCCAGTAAGGGCTTTTGTGCCAGTGTTTTATAACTCTAGAAGGATCTTCTCTATTGTGGATTGGATTAGGAGTGAGATGTATAAGGTTGAGTCACAGCATAGTGGGTCTGCTCGGAGAGTGTTTGTTGGAAGAGCCCTTGCTGTGGCTAATATGGTTTTTTGGTGTTACAATCTGTTTGGTTTCTTGGTGCCCGTTTATCTTCCCAGAGTTTTTAAGGCGTATCACTCTGTACACAAAGAAAAACAGTGATCATCCATGTTGGTTATCCTTTGTATAATTGATGTACAGTAAGGCATTTTAGTTTTATGCAATTTTTTATTTTGGTAGACATTAATGGCATGCTCAGAACATTAATAAAGATTCAATCTAAATTTTATCTAATTCTCGTCAATTTATATAATGCGCCTTTACGTTGAACGGATACACGAAATGTCAGCAAAACTGGAGTTTCACTGTTTTAGTACTTAAATTATGGGCAACTAAGACATTCTTCCTAGATGGTTTTTTAAATTGAGATCTTTTTCAATTCAGTTTTTTATAATTTAATTTATTATTAATTTCATCTTTATGTTTTAGATTATATCTAAATTAATCAGTACCAAATGTTAAAAAGTTGGGATTACTATTAAATATTATTTTAATATTTAAGTTATTAAAATTATTATTTAATAAAAAATATTAAATTGATAATAAACTAAATTGATGGTGTAAATTAAAAAAATTATAAAATAATGTTTTCGTCAATTATGGGCCAACATTATTTATGGCCCAGCTCCACAGTCAAATTGATTATGAGTTCTATTTTATATAAAAATTTGTTTATTTATGTTAATGAAAAGGGAAAAAAGATGAGATAATTGTTATTTATTACAGCGCATAAAATAATGTTGCTAATCTATTTGTTAAAGCTAAGACCAAGTGTTACAAAAAATCTTGCTTGATAGCCACCATTCCACGCGAATGTGTCACATTAGTATAAAAATGATGGGTAAAAATTTTATTTTAGTCTGTCATATTTATCATTTTTCTCAATCTTTTATTTTTAATTATTTTTAATTTAATTTTTTATATTTAAAATTATTATCTATTTAAATTATTTATCTACACATTATTGAATGTTTAACAGATATACTGATGTAAACAGTATAAAAAGCCTCCCGACTTACTTGGTCAAATGAGTTTAATTGCTGCTGTTGCTTTTGCAAGTTGAAGTGATCTGTGAAAAAGTTCATGTAGTATTCACATATCCCTCTGTTAGGTTGGTTTTTGAAGTCTCTTACTCTAGGCTGTTGATTTTTCTGTAATATATGTTTCTTGTGCGATGTTGGTTTTTGAAAAGCCTTTTTTCTCTTATACCATCAGGCGATTTATGTTTTTTTATTCTAGTCTGTTCAAAACTTAAATTATTAAAAAAAATGTTATTTCATCACCTGAAATGAACACCCAGCTTTTAACTAGTTATATCAGTATATTTATTAAATATTTAACGGTGTGAAAAAAGAAGTCTAAATTAATAATAATTTTAAACATGTAAAATTAAATTAAAAATAAATAAATTAAAAAATATTAAATATGAAAGACCTAAATAAAATTTTTGTCAAAAATGTTATTTTTGTCTTTTGTAAAATATTTAATATCGTCCTTTTTATTAGAATTTTATCTCAAATTTAATAGTGAATCCAATTAAGTGTAAATTAATAATTTCAAATAAAATAATAATAATTTAATCAACTACGTATTAAGTTTTAGATTAATTATATGACAAAAAATAAAATTAGATTATTTTATAAAATAATAAGATTAGATTATTTACTTTTAAATTAAAAAAACAAACTTTTTATGATTTTAGAATGACTAAAAGCATTGTAATAAGGTCCGGCGATCAAACTAAAGACTCTTTTCCATCGCAACGCATTTTCATGGTTGGAGTTAACTTGCAGCGTGCTAATGGCAGAACTATGGGACTTGCGTATTGTTTTAGAGCTAAGTTGGGGTTAACTCGTGCTCAAATGGGGTTGGTGGAGAATTGTTTAGTAAGGAATTAGAAGTTAAGATCAATCATGTACAGAGAGAGGCAAATACGAATAGGTGTGCTCACTTCATGGGCATTCTAAGCGAAGAGGTATGCATTGTTTTGAGTTGTCATAACAGAATTTGGGTGATTTATTAGGCGAGGATATTGTTTCTTTTTGTCACTTTGTGTAATTTCTTTTCTTGTCTCAAACACAAAATTGTTTCTTTATTTTAAAGATTTATTGTAGAATAATAATTTTTTGGATAAATTATACTTTAGTACCCTATAATCTGTCTCAATTTCACTAAGTTGCTCTGTGATTTAATTCTTTTTAAATGAGTGATTTGTAGTTTGTGCTGTTTGGATTTTGGTACTATGTGATTTAATTTTGTTAAAATTTAATAAAGGATGCACATGATTTGCACGTGACAGAAAAAAAATATATTTTTGTCCAAAATTTTATTTTTTCTCAAAAATTAGTTTTATTTAAAAAAAAATGAATTTTTCTCTAAAAGAAATTGATTTTCTTTCAAAAAACAGTTAGTTTTTCTTTTTAAAAATGATTTTCTTTCAAAAAATGAGTTTTCTTATAAAAAAAATTAGTTTCCTTTTAAAGATATCAATTTTTTCTATTTTTTTACTAAAACTCAAATTTTTTTTAATTAAAACATGATATTTTCATTAAATCCTAAATACTAAACTCTAAATTCTAAACTCCAAACTCTTAAATACTAAATTTTAAACTTTAAATTTTAAATCTTAAATCTTATACTTTAAATTTTAAATCTTAAATTTTAAAGTCCAGGCTTTAATTCTAAATATTAAATTTTAAACTCTAAATTATAAATTTAAACACTAAAATTTAAACTATAAACAACAAGTTCCTTAAATAATACATAATAAAATTAAAAAACTAAATTAAAAATTTTATAATTAAAAATTATAATTAAATAAATAAATAATTATATAAAATATTTAAGTAACAATATATAATAAATAATATATTAAATATTGTATAAATATAATAAATTAATCATTAATTAATAATATAGCATTTAGTATTTATGTTTATTTTCTATCTTTTTCTATTTTTAGATTAATCTATAATTCCATATAATATCTATATTATAATATTATTTATTAATTATTTAGTTTTATAATTTTTAATTAATATCTTATTTTTATTTTTAAATATATTATATAATTTTTATATATTATATACAATTTATAATTTCATTTTTAATTTTACTATCTTTTTAGGGGTTTATTTTAATATTTTAAAATTTAAGGTTTTAAATTTAAGATTTAGAATTTAAAGTTTCAAATTTGAGTTTTAAGATTTATAATTCATGATTTGGAATATGAGATTTGGGGTTTGAGGTTTATAATTTCAAGTTTAGAGTTTAGGATTTAGTAAAAAAATAAAAAAATTAATTTTTTAAAATAAAAACAGATTTTTTGAAAAAAATGATTTTTTTTAGAAAATATATATTTTTAGAGAATAATATGTTTTTTAGAAAAAAAAAATAAGTTTTTTGGGAGAAAAATATGTTTCTTGGACAAAGATATATTTTTTTATAAAAAAACAATTTTTTTTATCAGTATGAACGTCTTCCATTAAATTTTTAATAAAATTAAATTATAAAATATCAAAATATAAACTATACAGATAACAGATTATTTATTTTATAAAAATTAAATTAGAAGTAAATAAAATCGAAATAATTACAGTAGAATTTACCTAATTTTTATTAATTATTTTGTCGGGTCCAAATTACATTACTTAATTTAACTTTAAAGGAGTAGAAGTTGGGGAAAGAAAATAGAAGTGCAGTCTCTACGAAAGTAAAAAATGTGGTTGTTCAGCAAAAGGGGACCGTCTGGGTTCTCAGCTTCCTCAACGGCTGAGGAAGTCACTCAACGAATTGATGGGACTGGCCTCACTGCCATTATTACAGGCAGGTCCCTCAATTTTGTTATTCCTGCACTTCTCTCTTATCTAATTATGTGCCAATTAGGTGTGTGTTTGAGTTGATGATTAAGGGAGAAACTTCTTATTCCCTTGATTCGTTTTTTTTTTTTTTTTTGTTCTTTTGTTTGATGCTGTGATGAAAATCGTGCTTGATGTTGTAAACCTGAACTTGAGATTCATGAGTATATTTAATTGAAAGTGAAAAATGTTTTCAAATTTCACCCTCTATATTTAATTCATGAGTGTATTCTTTTTATCTGCACTCTACTACAGTGTCTGTAGGAGAGAATTTAGGGAGAGGAATAACGAAATATTAATACATAACAATTAACAAGCCAGAGCTCTTGTGGTTTGTTTTCTATTCTGATTACATTCTATTCAGTGTCCTTGGGTATAAATTGAGGTTTCTGTTGCCAGTGCTTGCTAGAAGTTCTAATAAATGTCTTCTTATTCGACAAATCAGGTAGTGAATTTCTGGTAGTGTTGCAGAATAGAGATGTGTTAGCTAAGTATATAATGAGTCTATATATCATGAATGTTTTTGCTGATATATGGCATACTTGTTAGGAATGCACCATGGAGCTCAATGTGTTTCTACTCCTTGGTTATTTCTTCTCTGAGCATCTGGTAAAGATGACTCACTTTAATCAAGTGGGGTCATGTTGCTGCAGGAGCAACTAGTGGCATTGGTGCCGAAACTGCTCGTGTACTTGCATTACGTGGTGTCCATGTAGTTATGGGCATTAGAGATATTAAACCCGGTGAGAAGATCAAAGAGGCAATGATAAGAGATAACTCCAAAGGGAAAATAGATGTGATGGAACTGGACCTAAGCTCAATGGAATCAGTGAGAAAATTTGCCTCGCAGTTTATTTCTTGTGGTCTTCCTCTGAACATACTAATGTAAGATACTGCAAATACTCAGCTAATGGCAACTGATGGTTTCCTCTTTCTTGTGTCCTGGTTGTGGCTTCATACCTTTGCCAATATCTTTTTTTTTTTCCTAAAAGGGAAATGTCTGCTTCCTTCTTTTGTTCTTTTCAAAGTAATAATGCAGGAATTATGGCAACACCCTTCAAGCTTTCCAAAGACAATATAGAACTACAATTTGCAACAAACCACGTTGGTGAGATTTTTATGATTGTGTACACAGACTTAGGTCAATTTACATATCAGGATTTTGATATATTATGTATAATCACGTAATGGCTTAAAAATATTTTATTACTTAAATTTGTTTTGAACTGTGTAAAACATACTAACAATTCTTCCATAGCTCCGTCAGATCAGACACTTTACAATCATGAAATTGTATATTATATCATTATCATACTTCCATATTTTTTAAATCAGCAATAAATGGCCATCATTTACAATCATTGAGATTCATGCAGAAATATTCAACCTTATTGCTTTTTAAAGGGATTTGAGATGCTAAGATCTCTCTTTGCAGGTCATTTTCTCTTGACAAACTTATTGTTGGGCACAATGAAACAAACTGCTATTGAACATAGAAAAGAGGGAAGGATTGTTAATGTCTCATCAAGACGCCATCGATTCTCATATCCTGAAGGGATTCGATTTGATAAAATCAATGATAAATCAGGGTAACACCATATTAGTTATTTAGGAGGTCCAAACTGCAGTTCAATCAATTTATTAGATGCTATTTTTTCAACAAACTTTAGGCAATATCAATTCTCCTTATGCCCTTCATCCCTCTCCATTCTCATTTGTAAGTTCTATTTGAATTTGAACAATTGATAATATCAATGCACTTCTCATTGTACAGGTATAACAGCTTTTCTGCATATGGGCAATCAAAGCTTGCTAATGTTTTGCATGCTAATGAGCTTGCAAGACGTCTAAAGGTAACTGACTTATATGAGAATATATTAGCAGTTTGTCACTGTATACGAAATTTCTACCAGGATCCTTATGTGGCATGCTCTTCTCTAAAACCTGAGGTTGCTTTCTAAAGGCTCTGTAGAAATGGAATTTAATCATAGAGTTTAAAAATTTAAAGCAAAATGAGTTATACCTTTTTCCCCTGCGTCAAAGGAAAAGACAGGTGAAAATGTCTTTCTTTTTCATGAGAGAAGGGTGGAGGGGAATTGATTTAGCTTATCAAGAAACGGTTATGAAAGTGCTAACAACCAACAAGTCATGAGATGATGATGCTCTACAACTGTGTGTTGAACTCATGGGATTTGTTTGTGGAAAAATAATAGGAATGAGCTGTGTAAATGGGATTCTTGTGAAAAGCATCTTTTGATGTCTGGTTAGCAAGATACTTTCCTGGGAGTCTTTAGTGATAGAATTACCTTTAAAAGTTCAAATATTTCTTTCCTGATATCTCTCTCTGATCTGCTTCTAGTTGTAATAGGAAAAGAAAAATGCTACTTCTTGATGTGGAAGCTATACTAAATTTCTTTTATAGTTGCACATGTAGCTGTATGTAGAAGGATATCATACATTTCCCTTGGCCAGCCCCTGTAATAGGTATTGTGACATTTAAGGAGAGAATTGTTCTGTGCCCTGGATGTTCGTCTCAGAGTATGCTGACAACATAGTTAATCACCCTGAATTAATACTGGAGCATTTCTTCTATCTATTGTGACTTGGGTGTGACCCTTTTGTGAATTGTTGTTGTATATTCAGTTAGCCTTTCA
This sequence comes from Senna siamea, assembly GCA_031216115.1. NCBI lineage: Eukaryota > Viridiplantae > Streptophyta > Magnoliopsida > Fabales > Fabaceae > Senna > Senna siamea. Next base: position 28,426,419 of record CM062354.1, on the reverse strand, counting down.
ATGGACTTCGTACTGTGTTATGTTGGTTCTGCCCCTTTGAATTGCCTTTCACGCTTTACTTATTGGTGAGAGAAAAGAAGAAAAAGATGAAATTGACTTTTTTTTTGTTTTTGGGAGGGGCTGGAGAGGAGGTGATACAGTAGATGCTATTACAGCTCAAGTCTAGGGTAGCTAAAAAGTCTCTTTTCTTTTTATGCGGTGCTCCACTGGCCTTGCCAAAATTTGATTAGTAAATGAGCTAAAGTGAAGGAATGACGCTCCATTCAGCCAAGGTAGAGCCCTGGCTCAAGTAGCACGACCTCTTCTGGACATAAGTACTAGAGATCCTGATTCATGTGGATTCAATCCCTACCCTGCCTCATTCTCCACTTCCTACTCCCCAGGCCTTGTGTTTCCTTTGTATCCATAAGAACAAAGAAATTCAAGTATGATATAACTACCACATTAGGCTCCACAATTCATCTGTTCCACATAATAAATGACATAATGGAAGAAGAGTAGATAGTGGATGCTCCTGCTTTATTATGACCCCATAATAAATGACATAATGTCTGTAAGAAACAATTGAGGATGGTCAGGATTTCGTAGACCCATAGTTAGTTCATGTATCAAAAAATGTGTCTTTATTCTTATATGATTTGAAGATAGAACTCCAATTGCATTGCTAGGTTGGTGAAGCTTGCCTATAATGGTTCTCTTCCATATTACGAATTGGAGTTTTTTTTTTCCTCTATAATTTTCAAATTAATCTTCGTTTTTTGAGAGTTTTTTAAGTATCAAATGGAATTTAGCACAGTTCAGCAGCTGTCCAACTATTTGGTCTTACTTGTAATAGGATGAGGGGGTGGAGATAACTGCAAACTCACTTCACCCAGGACCAATTGCCACTAATCTATTCCGTCATCACAGCTTGATTGATGGTGAGTCCTTTTCATGGTGTCCTTTGTTTTCAATTTTTTTTTTTTTTTTCCATTTGCATAAAACTTTAGGCCATCTCTTAAACATCTAGGCTATATTCATGGATTTAAATTTCATATTAACTCTCAAGGGTTTTATTGTTTTTTAAATTTATTCAACCTCTGTCATCTTTTTCCTTTAAAGTGCTGATCCCTGAAAAGCTCTTAGGGCACATCAATTGCATGCAACTTCAATGATGATTTTTTTCTTTTATCAATTTAAGAACACTCACCTTATTTTATATGCAAGTAAAAAGACGGGAATTTGTTTAAAAAATGGTTATTTATTTACTTTTTACGGGGACGTTTTCTGTGTAATTCTTCTGAAGCTACTAATTTGATGATGTAATTTAATGATTTTGGTGAATTGGTTGAAGGGGCGTATATAAAGAGTACGTCTAATAATGGATAGTAAAGAGCAAAATGCACAGGCATAAACTCGAAGTCAATTTTGTTTTTTTTTGGACTAGGTTCTTATCTGTTTATTTCAAAGTAATTTTGTGCCTTTTCAGCAAGTATATCTTTCATGCTTTACTCAATTCCTTATTGCACATGACAAACACTACTTTCTATTCTGGTATTATGTACTGATGATTTTCATATAAAAGATGAGATTCAATGAACTACAGAAATTACCTCTCTGACCCAATTCCAAGAGATAAAAGAATCTGAAATATAGAGGAAGCCTGCTTAGTTTGTGATCATTGATGCTGCAACTTGAGGTTTTTTCCTGGAAAAATTAAGACTTGTAGAAGATATTATCTCAACTTTGTTATTGAAGTAGGCACTTTAGATCATAAAACCAGCAGATTGAAGATATGATATTGATTAGTTAGGCAAGTATTAATATGGTATTAAATCGCTTTTAAACCTCAAAACATCATGAAGACTTAAGTACTATTATATTGCCATGTACTTCTTGCTCATAATTGACAACACAGCCTGAACCTACCCGTTTATCACAATTAATTAATACACCAAGGTCTGAAGTTTGAAACACATTTTAAAACCAAAGATGGAACTAAAATGTCATGTGTACGGGCAGGAGATGCTTCAAAGGCTATAAAAATCTAGTCTGCATGTATCTATAAGTGCTATAATATTTTTCTTTAAATAAAAAATGAGAAATTCCCAAATCATTTTCCTCTACTTTATCTCAAATCAATCAAGATTTTTTATTTGAAATTAACATAAATGAAGTGAAAAGAGGACTTTTGAAGGAGATCATTAATGCCTTCACAAACTGTCTTATCAGAAGAGGAAAAAGGTGGGCTGATGTCTTTGCAAACAAAACGATGACAATGAGCATTCAAGGCAATTATTAATCTCAAGATGAGTAATGATATCAACATAATAAATGATAGATTAGGTCCAAATTAAGAGGATCAGTGGACTTCAACTCCTTGTTCATTTTTGTTCCTTTTGTTTTATTTATGGCCATATAAATATTTATTTTTGTCTGAGTTCTTAGTTAAACTAATATCCTTTAGAAATTTTAAATACCATAATATCTAAATATGTTACATAAGGATACAAGTAACAGTGTTTTCAAATTATTTGGTTTTGACATGAAATCTCTGTCATACATTGTTTCTTTGTTAGCTGTAAACGACATGCATCCAATTAATAAATATTATCCATTAACATTAGCATGTGTAGGGTGCCCGCACATGTGTCTGAAGACGTTAAATCTATTTAGGGAATCCTGGGACCATATGTTTTGACCTTGTTTGCTCCTGTTGCTGTCTGATTAATAAGAAAGAAATATAGCACTCATAAAGTTATTGGTATTTAACATTGATCAGTCACAAGCTTAAAGGATATTGTCTGAGCAATCATCATGTCATGAAAGAATCTGAGCAATCATCATAAGAGGCTTTATTTATTTATTATTTTTAATATCGCCTATCAACACTCTGAATAAGTTAGATTTGTCTGTTCATTCATCCATCTCATCCATATCATGTTAGATATAACATAGTTTCTTCTTTTTTCTTTCGTTTTTTTTTTGTGAAAAAAAAAAATCGTTTGAAGATGTGATAGTACTTGATGAGCATGTTATATTGACATTTTGGTCTTTTTTTTATGCAGGCTTTGTTGGTCTCCTCGGTAAATATGTGATAAAAAATATACAGCAGGTAACTGATGTTTGTGAGAAACAAAAGAATGGGCTAGAGTTCTTGATCAATTAAACAAAAGAAAGGGATAGAGGTCTAAATAAATTAAGTCATACGTAAGCTACTTAGTTGTTTTGGTTTGACTAATTTATTAAATGAACAAGTTTGACTAACAAACGTTTGCTTAGTTAAATGAGTTGAGAATTTGGACGTTGATTTACCAAAGCTAGGTTATAAATTTTTCTAAAAAAAGATTTAATTTCATATGTAGTTTTTTTTTATATATAACGATTCAGTTTATTCATTACATGCAATGAATTGAGTCATTTATAATTGTAATTTTTTTCTGAAACTTTTCACATGCTCATACAGTTCATAAAAAAAAAAAAAAAATCTTCAAGTACTTTAAACAAGTCAAGTTTGAACACAAAGTTTAGCTCAATACTATAATTAAAACTGGTTTGAACAAACTGGTGTTTCACTTTGCGCCATTTATTTACAACCTTGAGGGGAATTTACTGACTGGGATTTTTTCCTTCGATCATAGGGGGCAGCAACCACATGCTATGTGGCATTGCATCCACTGGTTAAAGGGATGACTGGCTGTTACTTTGCAGACAGTAATGTCGCTGAAACAAGCTCACAAGCAGCAGATCCTGATTTGGCAAGGAAACTCTGGGAATTCAGCTTAGATTTGGTCAAAAATGGATCTCAAGTCCCTAAAGGCTAATACCTAGTTTCAGCTTCAGCAATGTGTATGCACATTGTAACATTCAGTCACAATGCATCCCACCTGTATCTCTTTATAGCAAGATCTGCTCATCTTTTCTTGCTGCATAATATCACATTGCCAGATATTTGCAGACCTGATTTGATGTGGTAAATATTTTTCACTTCTAGGAAATGACTTGGGCTAGATATATACCCCATGGCCCCATCCTCTTTCTATCTCTCTCCTGCAAGACCTGTTGCATACTTTAGGGGATCCTGATCGCCAAGAGATGGTAGTTATGATTCAGAAAAGGAAAATTTGCAGAACCAATTCCGTGGTGCAGAAATGATCTGCTTTCTTTTGCTACGCTGTGGGTTTTGGCAGCTGCAATTTACTGAATTTAGTAACCATGAAATGTCTCTGAATCCTTCCAATTTGATGCTGGTTGAAACCTCCAACAGCATACAATACCAATTAGTATCCAGGAAAAATATAGGTTGACTTAAGAAAACAATTCATACTCATAAAACGAACACGTAAATGCGTCATAAATAATTTTCATTAGAAATTATTTATATATATGTGGAGTATCAAGTGAAAAATAAATTGTGTAAAAACTGAGAAAATGTTTTTCTTAAATCACAAATTAATGTTAAAAAAAGTATAATAAACAAGATGTGATAATTATTTTATTGTTTTTTATATTAATATTTACATAATTTAAGAGCAATTATGTCCTACTCACCTCTTACCAAATATTACTTTTCTTACACACACACATATAATCTATCAATTTTTTTATGAAGTCTCAAAATATCTCGTATCTAACAGTTTCCAGCAGTTTAGACTTTCAATAATGTATCACACATTCAGAGATGTATAACACTGGCTAAATTCATCCCACCGGATGAGCCCCGTACAAACCAGCCGTGCGGATCATAATATCAAACTCCATGGATTTTACTTCAATTAACAATGTACATAATTGGTTCTTTAATAAGGTTTTCAATGGCAGTAATACACCTGAGCCCGCATTAAATACAGCAATAGATGAACGGGTACTATAAATCTTTTGACTTCCCATCAACAAATGCAGAATCACAATCTAGTCTCCCTTCTTATGTACCACAATCTCCGACCTCCATAAATAGCCCAGAAGCTAAATTTTTTTACCAATTTAACTTTCTTTGCATCTATATGTCATCCAAGTTCTCAACCTTTCGTCAGTTGATGGAACATCTCAAATATGCTAGTAGACACAACTGCAAGCTTTTTTGCCAAAATGAGTAAGTGTAAGCTGGTATGGACAAATCATGTCAGAAGGTTTCACGATGTGGCTTAGTTTGCTTAATGTAAGATCTCTACTCCACAAGCCTGAACCTGAAGCCAAGGAAAATGGACTATGTGGGTCCACCAAGTCTATTCCCAGATCCAAATTTATTACATCGATTCTCCTGTGCTTTGGCTCCTTATTTTACAATTACTTCCTCAGCAATTAGAACAATGAGTAGATCTGTGCAACCAAAAAGTATTCTGATAAACGTCAAGACTTGATTGGACAAGTGAGCCCAGGAAAATGACTAATGTCAAATACCATTTGCCCGGCTGAGAAATGAGGAGTTGGGACTCAGGTCCAGGGATGGGTTTGTCTTAACATGATCCCCAAGAAGCTGCCGGCAAACACGATCAGCCAAGACTGACTGAACATCATAAGAATCAGCAGGAGGCCTAGCAAAATGCTTCCCCAGAACATCATTTTCACTATGAACCAGTTCTGTGTGAGATCCCATTTGCGGTGCACGAAAGATATCAACATTTGAGTCATGATGAGCAGGAGCATTAATGTAGATACCATTTGAGGGCTTTGGCAAGCTTCCAAGACCCTCTTGATGGTAAGCTGACAGTTTCAGGTGATTACCAAATGGAATGGCACCACTTCCTCCAGTTAGAGGCGTAGATGCACCAGAAGCAGTACGAGGGCTAGATATAGGAGAGGGAGACATTCTCCCATTCATGTGCTGAGGTGATCTTGACCGCAAAAGTGGGCTTCCAATGGGAGAGACAGGGCAAGATATATTCCTTGGAATATGGAGTTCACTGGTGATTAATGAAAATTTTCAGACCACTAAACATCAGCAACTTGTGTCCATGTGTGTGTTTGTGCGTGTGTGTGTGTGTCAGAGAGAGAGAGAGAGAGAGATACCTGGCATGCGGATAAGTTTTCAACACCCTGGAAGAATGAACAGAAAGTCTGTCTGTATCCAAGGCAGGGAGGTTTCTTCCTTTTCCAACACCCTGAATATTTTTCAAAGATGTATCCAATTAATAGGACATAAAAGGAGAACCCATATAAAAAAATTAATTTTAAAAATAACAACTTTAACGATAAGCCCTTTAGTCTAACATTTGAAATTTAGTCAATGTGATGGTCTCTCAATTCTCATCTTCTATGGGATAAAGTGACCTTTTTGGCTTCCTTGTGCTTCTCACCTAATGATTTGTTTATAGAGGTCCCTAACAGATATGAAGAAAGATGGCGAGCATTGATAAGTTTATTTGTCTTTCATTTTCATTTATTTTATTTTATTGTGTTGTTACTTCTTATAAGAGGATCTGACTGATATACTCCCCTACTTTCTCTTTCTAATGATAGTTCTTAATTATCAAAAATCAAAAAGGTCATGTGAAGACCTAACCCAGATGCACTTTGGAACATCCACATGGTGATGGCATAGCAGACATGACAATACAACTACAAATAACATTTATCTTGTGGCTGAAATAATAGTCCCCACAAGTCTTATAATGACAATCTTTTTAGCTTTTTCTTCTTCTCCAAACCACGTGATTCCAGGAGTCCAAGTTACATTCTAGTTTAATCTAAAGGAGAAATAACTAGTCTGATTCCTACCTTACCTTTTGAGCATGGAATTGCTTAATATACTTTGTCTTGCTATGTTTATCTTTAAAAAATAATGATTCTGCTGGAATCAAACAATAATTGAAATCCATTTAAATCTACAAGGACAAGACTCCTGTCCTCCAGATACAAATGAAAAAGATTCTTATACTTCAGTAAGTCATCAATGCAACATATAAGTTCATCAAACCCAGGTTAACTCTATTTAAACTGCAAAAAAACCCTTTTGAGAGTATAATAAAACAGGATAATGAAAATGTCTGTCTAGTATAATCTTCTCCCATCCCAAATAGAGGAGTCATTCTACCTTAGAAAATATATATAGTTTCCATACCACCAGATTAGGAGAGGGGAAATAGGAGTAAGGATCTTGCATTCTACCCCTATATTCTAGTCTCTGATAGAATTTACATGCAAGAACCAGTCTCAACCTTTAGGAATTTAGAGGGTGAAGTGTAACAAATTCCATATTTGTATTTTCATGCAGCAGAGCAGATAGTTCTTATTCATTCTATCCTTTGTAGGAAAAAGACAGAGGGATAACTTGACACAAATGCATGGGGCACAATGAAAGACACATGCTACCCCCCACTTTATAATTGGAATATAGAAATAGCACCCAAACAAAACAATTACTATACATTAAATGTCGGAGATAGAATCAGTACCGGAGCTTTTGTTCCATGTGCAATACCAGAGACAGGATCTGATGCTTCAGGACCCAGAATAGGTCTTTCCAAAGGTGCAGCACACTTTACAAAAGGGTGGTCCAATAGTTCATGGGCTGAAGGACGGTCACGTGGGTTTCGTTGCAGACATTTCCGAACAAAATCCTTTCCTTCATTTGAGAGGTGATCAGGGATTGTCGGAAGTTCCTTGCTATTACCAATCTTAAACATGGCAGCAACCTGTTACAGTAACATGCAAATACATCAAGCCATAAGAAGCAACAATTTATAAGCATCCCTAAATACCAAAAAGGTATAATAAAGTCATTACAAATACAGATAACTTCAAAAATGTATAAATGAATTGGAAAAATGTATTAAAAAATGCAATTAATTGATAAAAAAAAATACCCCTTCATACTGACTCCAAGGAGGCCTAGTTGTAGCCATTTCCAAAACTGTGCATCCAAGACTCCATATATCCACAGCAAGGTTGCAACCACTAGAGTTCTTTATTACCTAGATAAACAGAAGATGAAAATACTGAGTCACAACACTAAAATATAATTTACATGTATAAAGAGCTGAACCTAAAAGAAGAAATATATAACCTCAGGAGCCATCCAATAAGGGCTTCCCTTGAATGATAATGGACATGATTGCCCTGTTATCTGCAAATCATACAAGGTATAAGTTCAGCAAACGGAATATGCCATGAAACCTCATGACTAATTAAACCATAAGCAGGAAAATAAAAGAAAGGTGATAGAATATTTCAGATTGCAAGTTTGCAGCATAATTTAATTTCAAGTAGCTGTTATGCAGGAAACCAAAATTCTGTGAATTAAAAAAATCAGAAGAATCTAATTTCTCTGAATCAAGAGTTGAACATATTAAACTGGAAGGAATTGAAGTAATTGATCTTTTTACTACATGCAATATGGACTACATGGTTAAAAATATTGTTGCAGAAGGCTGACATTTCTAGGTAAGAGAATCAGAGAAGTTTCTTAAATTACTCTTTTACTATTTGTTCTAAATTGATTCTGGTTTCTGTAATTCTCTTTTCTAAGTATAAAACATTTTTTCTGTTCCCTTTTTTGCTTTTTATGGGTTTTCCTTTGTGCACCTGTAAATCTGTAGTTACCTCTTGGCATCTCTCATGAAATTTTTACTTAACCCTTTCAAGAAGCCATAACCATCAAAATTGTTGGAGTGAATTAATGATTTTTTAGAATTAATTCATGATATAATTGAGCAACAGAATTCTATTTACATGTCTAACTCATTTAGCTCTAATGCAGATAAAAAGAACAGCAACTATCTCCAAGCTTACATGCTTTGCCATGCCAAAGTCTGCCAACTTCACCCGGCCATTTGGATCTACTAGTATATTTGCTCCTTTGATATCCCTTTACAAGGAAATTCAATTCCAGGGACAGACATGTCAATATTTTAGAAAAAGAACATTGGACGGCAAAGTACAATACTAAACTTTTAAAATCATAAAATAGGCAACATAGTTTACCTGTGGACAGTATGTTTAGCATGTAAATAAGCAAGCCCTGACAAAATTTGTTGAGTATAACTGCGGATAGCTAGTTCACCCAATTGCCCATATTCTTGAAGAAGTTTATATATGGAACCACCAGAAACATATTCCAGGTATATGTAAAGCTTGTCATCCACCTGTTCAAGGAATATTATTTCAAAGCTTCTATAAGTAGATCTCAAAAAATATATAATACTAACAAATGTCTACTACTATGCTGTTAGGTAAACCACCAGCAACTAATAACTTGTAACAAGATCATGCATATGTTAAAAGTGGAAGGTCTGCAAAAAAATAGAAAATGTAATCATATGATCAGTCACATGCAGCTAAGAGAAACGTCAGAATGCAAAAGCAGACATCTTTTAACAGCATGGATTTACTGAACTAGAAATGAAAGATCAAACTTACTGTTTCAGAGCCATAATACTGCACTATATTTGGATGCCGTAAACGACTTAACAGAGCAATTTCCTGCCAGAAAGTTTGGAGTCAAATTTCTGAAACTAGGTAAATTTTGAGACAAAACTAGAAAATGTCATATTGCTTATAAAACTAAAAAGTTATTCACCTACGTGAAAATTTCCTAGGTTTAAAAAGAATCTAATCACCTGCATTAATTGCTTAGCACTTTCCTTAGACTTGGCATCATCAGAAAACAGTGTTACCTCCTTCATTGCACACATCTCACCACTTTCACTACAAGAGACAAATATATCAATTTGACTATTCACTATACGAAGCATTCATGCATGCTAGGGAAAATAAATTTTTGCTTGGTTTATAATGAAATTAAAAACTTTTGGTCCAAGGTACATACCTATTGAAGCCAACATAGACATGTCCAAATGTGCCTCTTCCCAGAAGCTTTCCCTTTTTCCAACGAGAGCCGGGACTCAATGGATTATCTGCTCTTCCTGGACTTCTTGGCATAGATGGAGATGTTGCCGCCGAATTAGAGTGAGAGAAAGGTGAGGAATTTGTAACTGTTAAGGGAGGAAGAGGCAGACGATGACTCTGTTGTTTCCCATCATCAACCCATCCTGTCTGTGACTCAGTGGATGTTGCCCCAGCTCTCGGATGAATAGGGGTGACAGCTCCACTCTGAATCCTAGAGCTTGGGCCAGGGCTAGTCATTCTGGGACTAGGAACAGGAGAATACTCGGGGCTACCTCTGCTAGGTTGCCAAAATAACTGTCCTATCATGTCCCCTCCCATTGAATTATGCCCAGAGTTGTGACCAGAACCTGGACTGGAGCAGTGCCCAGATCCAACTAAATTGATCTCTGAATATGGCTTTCCAGCCCAAAAGGCAGAGCTCAACACCTGTTCTGTGCCAAATGCTCTCAATGGACTTCTTGATGGACTTGACAGGGAGCTGTCAGGGGCACTAAAGAAGGCACCATGAGGAGGAACCTGCAGATTTGGTACATGGTTGCTTAAAGGTCTCCGTTTTGGTGATGTAGGAGATACATGATTGCTCAGAATGTTTGCCGACTTTCTTGTCTCTCTTGAATTTAGTTGTGAAACAGTAGACGATTGATCCTTGAGCATCAAGCTTCAGAAATAGGCCAATACTCTTGTCAGAGATGAGTAAAAAACACAAATTAAGGGGAAAAAAATCTATTGCAAGGAAAAAAATCTATTGCAAGTATAACAAAAACCCTAGACATTCATATGTAACAAAATATTCAACCCAGAAATGTTGCGGAGCTTGTTTCATGAGACTACCTGGAAGGGCTGCCAGCAGCAGTTCTATTCCCAGTCTCAGAGTCGGTTGCCAGAGGACTACGGTGACATGACTCTGCTGGCTCATCACTATCGGCAGAACTCTCACTAGAGACAGAAGCAGTGATAATATCTCCATCCAAATCTGCAGGGTTCAGTCTATTACGTATGCATTCAGGTCTTGGAAGCGGAAGAAACAATGATGGCTTGGAGCCCTTCTCCACTCTTGACTTTGATGATATGCTAATTTCTGATTCTGTTCGTCCTATACATGAAGGATGCCGGCCAGGAAGCGGTAGTGGCTGAGCAAGAGGCCTTTCAGCAAAACTTTGACACCTAGCAACTTTGGATGGAGAAGGAGATCTTGATTCAACTGGAGACTGAGCCCCCTTCTCTGAAATTGTGTCATTGCAGTTTCCCCGAGGTCCTCCAGATCTACTGCTTACCTTACCATCAGAAGGGATTTTGAACTTTCTTTGTAATGTGTCAATAAAACTTTCCTTACTTCCTTTCTTCTTGGTTTCTTTTGATGATGATTTCCCCCACCATGAAGGCATATTTGTCTTTTATATATTGAGGTGCAGCAAGCAAATTTCTTAAGTCAATCACATTAAAGGTTTGAAGATTTTATCATTATACATGAATAGATGGAACAACAATTGTTACGATCCATTCATAAGCTTCACCAAATAAGGGATTCAGGAATACCAAAAGCACTAGCTCAAAAATGAGTGGCAGAAATTAGTGACTGAAAATGAAAACACAGCCTGAAACAGAGAAGAACATGCATTTTCAATCAGCCAATAAACCTTTCAGTTTTAACTTCTTTTTATACATGCATGTCTATATAATATTAATCAATAATTCTATTGCTACAAGACTATCCAAAATGATAAATTGCAGGAGCTATGCTAGTGCAAGTAACTAACTTTCCAAGGTAGTGACATAATGTGGCATGTGAAGCTTCTCACACCTGATGTAATGCGACATAAGATTAAATAAGCAATCTAAAGGTCAAAGAAATCCATCCAAACTCCATCAGCTAGCTCTCCGTCACAAGAGACTCTAGCATAAATTTTAATAATGTCTATCTCATATAGTGAGATTTGAAGTTTTGAACAAGAACATGCTACCTTACTAACCTTACTAATCAATACAAATTAATGGAACATGATGTCCATTGCTATACACATCTTCAATTTAAATTCTAAAATTCTCAAAACTCAAAAACTAATTAAGACAAGAGCATTCATAACCTTGCATCAGCACTAATTCCTTACTTTCCAACTTAAAAAAAAAAAAAAAAAACCTTAATATCCTAGGTTCCAAAAAAGGATATGATAAACGAAATTATAGTCTGGAACATCGTAATTTATATTAGATCCTCAAAGCAATGGAGACCTAACCCTCAATTAAACTAATCTACAAATATGGGTTAACTTTCTGTAGTGTTCCAATACCCAGATTCCCTTCAGAATGAAATTTCAAACTTCCATATTCACTCTTTACTTCACCAATTTCCTCGGAATCCCAAGTGAGACGAGCATCCCAAAGTGCTCAAAAGAATCACCTCAAAGCACAGATCCACTACTGACATATTATTGAGCAAAGAAACAGCTAAATCAACTAACCTATTGATCATATACTGAAATTAGACACGAGATGACCCCAAAATGAGCAAAATAATAAGGAGACTTACTCTCGATACTCAACGGCGTGAATCTGAACTCAATCCACTGAATTATTTTAGCTCAAATCTGAGTAAGAACATTTCCTGAATCGTTCAGAACTCAACGAGAGAGCCCAAACAAGACCCAGAAAATCTACAATACAAGAAATGGAGAAGGATTTTTCAGTGATATAAGGTGAAATTTCCGAATTGAAAGGCAGTGAAAGAGATCGCGTACAGAAAGAGAGAGAGAGAGAGAGAGAGAGAGAGAGTGTGTCTCCTGGCTAAGACAAGAAGGTCTCTGAGCGTTGATTCTTAATAATTAAAAAAATAATAAGTAAATAAAATTATAAATAATAATTATTAGATTTGCCTTCGAAACGCTCTTTTTTTATTATTATTTTAATTGGTGGCTTTTTTTTTTTTTTTCAAGAGGAATCAAGTTATATGGCACTACGCCATCATGGATTGTCATTTGGATTTGATTCCTTTGGCCAACATTAATAATTTTACAGATCATTCAAGTAATGGAAATGTGAAGGTTGGGACTTAATTATTTTTTTATTTAAAAATTCGTAGAACTTTTTTATTTTCAACAATGTAAAAAATTTCCTTTTAAAAAATATTATAATGTCAAATACTTTTCTTATTAGTTTTAGTTTACAATATTTTTCCCAAAAATTCATAATGCTACTTTTCACGTGATTACTATTTTTAATATATATATATTCAACCATAAATCATGTAATAAGTGGGTCACCTTAAACTAATAATAAGTTTAATCAATTTTTTGTTGCAAAAACTTGCATAATAAGTGACAATAAATATGTCATCTCAATAATAACAAACTAATAACTTGAGATACACTAGTCAAATTTAAACCTTATTTTTATATCAACCTAAGCCTAATCAAAAGAGAAGATAATTTTAGTTTCGGTGAGTGGATGATAAAAGTAAATTACTTCATGCACATTTGATTTGACTTTTCATTTACGCCTTTGTGTGTTATTTTGTTTTAACATTCATTATGTTGACTTTAGAAACAAATGTATCATGTATTTATTTATGTATGTTTATCATGTATCTCCGTTTTTGTTTGTCCTTTTGTTTTAATATTATATTGACTTTGAGAACAATTATATTATGTCATTTATGTTTATTTATAATTTTTATTTGGTATGGTTGAATAGTTGACTTTAATAGTATATTTCTTTTTGAAGAAAAATTAAAAAATATATTGTTAGAGCCAATTATAAAAAGATTATTTATATATTATTGTAACAATGGATAAAAAATTTTTTTAAAAATAAATTAAGAGAAGGCCAAATTAGATTAAAAAATCTCAATTTAGATTTGATTAGTTAGCTTAACCCACCCAACCCTAAAAATTTAAAAGAAAAAAAGAAGCTGTAATTCATAGATAATAATTCAAGTTTTTTTCCAACACCTTCAAACATAATATTATTATAAGTATGGATAATAGACCAAAGATGCCAATATTCACTATGTTTCTTCAACTTTATCATAATAATAATTCAAGTTTTTTTTTTTGTTATATATAAAGAAATACCTTTTTTTTGTCTAACACTTGTAAGTTTTTTTTTTTAAAGTAAGTTACAATATCTTTTTTTAGAGATCTTAAAACTATATTTACTTTTTTTTTGTTTTAAAAAATTATACTATATTCCTTGAAGAAAGATAAAAAAATTTATAATTTTATTTATTTTGATCAAAATACTTTACTAGCATTATTAACTTTCTAAAAAAATTAATTTATTAACAAAATATATTGAACTTGAAACTAATATTATCATAATATTAAAATAAAGCCTTTTCAATAAATAAGTTTCTTATAAATTAAAATTATGTTCTTTTCTTTACAAAAATAAGACTACTTTTATTTTAACCAAAACAAATAAGTTTTTCTACATGTATATGTAAGAAAACGCTTTCTTTTTGAATTAAACATAATTTAATTGGGCCAAAAAAGATAGTTTTTCTACATGTATATGCCCAATTGGCACAAAAAAAAAATATTATATGTCAGTGAAAAAATATTATAATATTTTAAAATAAAAGCTCTAATATATAGTTAACTCCCATTAATTTTATTTTTAAAGAATATGTTTAAGAATATAAGTGATTGAACTGAATCAATAAAGCATATTATACCCAATTTCAAATTTTGTTAATTTTCGGAATGTTTGAAACAAAAGAAAAGCAAAATATTACGTCTTAAAATTTTAAAATATTCGCACATTTGCTCCCCATCTAATCAGAAAGATAAAAATTTGTAAAACGAAAATTAAAATAAAATAAAATGTATTTCATCTTCTTTGATTCTATTAAAAATATCTTTATGCTTGGTGCTTACCCAATCTGTATATTTTACATAAATTTATATATTTGGTATATTTTACTCAAAATTTATATTTCACGTGCGTTTGACTTTCATAAAAACTATAGTAAATAATTATTTTAATATAATGACTTTTATGTGCATTTTATGTTGAGTATGCGTCATAATAACTGACTATATATATCAAATTTTAGAAACTTTGAATTTTTGTTATATTGGAATCCATATGAACCATATATGTACATACGTGTGTGTGTATATATATATTATAATTATCTGTTGATAAAAACATAAAATCGTTAAATAATGTTTTCAGCCATATTATTCTATACTTTTCTAGGGTTTATATATATATAGAAACATTTCCTTATATTAATGCCATTTTTTTAAATTAAACCAAACGATTCTCATAAGGGATTAGGGTTTAGATACTTTCAACAATTTTTACTATTTTTAAAATATGAAGACTGCTGTATTTTAACTTTCCTTTTCATATTAAATAAATATTTATTTTATTTATATGTGACTGTATATATTATAACAAGTTTAAAACTTTTTAATCATTAGTATTTAAAATTATATTTTGTGTCATATAAATTTTAAAAAACATGTTATGTGAATAAAGTGAAGGGTGAAAATAAAAAAAGTGGACAATAAAGATAGATGACAGAAGAGTGGTAACTCGGACATTCTTTTTTTATTATTTTAAAATATTATATTTATTCTTTTCATTTTATATTTTAAAAATTGGAAGAAAAAAATTGACATGTATGGCACGCGCTAAAACTTTAATGCATGTTAATTTTTTAAAAAGATTAATACCTTATAACTTTTTTATAATTTTATTTTTTTATATATTATATTATTTATTAACGAAGTTAAGATTAACAAAATAAATTAGTGTCTCATTTGATAAATTAATATTTTTATTTTTATTTAAAAAATATTAATATTTAATATTTTACAGTATCTAAGATAATTTTTATTAAAATATATTTATTAAAACTTTAAAAAATATTATATAATTTAAAAATCAAAATTATATAATATAGTATAGGTTTAGTCTTAAAAAGATTAATTAAGGCAGCGGGCAGATTGATTGAAAGAGAAAGCAGAAAATATTCAAATGCGATGCTTATGAGAAGAGAAGTGAAAGGGGGATGTATGGCCGTTTGGGGGGACCCAACGCACCATTGCACGTGCCATGGTCCTACATTTCCTTTCTTGGCTCCTTTGCAATTTCCTCCACGTAATCATGCACGTGCTTGTTGGCTCTTTTTTTGTTTTGGCCTTAGAGCATGTTGACTCTGTCCTTCTTATTTTGAATTATATTTATATATAATTTTTTTATATTTTTATTATTAATTTTTAATTAAAATAAAATATAAAAAAATATTTTTTAAAAATTAATTATAAAAAAAATGAGTAATAAAAATTATCTATTTTTAATTTTTAATTAAATAATCTAACAATAAATATATAAAAATTGCATCTAAATGTTTTTTTTTTCTTTTCTCCTATTTAAGGTTAAAAAAATATTATTAGTTAATTTATTATTCACATGTAGACTATATTATGTAGTTTTGACTTTTCAGTTACTTATCTCTTTTATTTTTTAAATTATATAACATAAAATTATTAAAAAAATTATGAAAGAAATAATATTATTTTTTATTATATTTAAAATTAAATTTTAAAAAAATTAACTTGTAATTTAAAATATGATAAACTCACTAAATTTATTTCAAGTAAAAAAATTAATTTTTAAGTTTTATCACTAATTCTTAAAATTAAATTTTATTTTTAAGTTTTTAATATTTTTTTTTAAAAAAAAAATTGTTAGATAAAAGTTAAAATTTTGTTCACATCTCTTTTTAAATCAAATGACTAATTTTTTTTAATATTTTTTTTTGTTTTCAATAGACATAAAAATAAAAAACAATGAAACCAAATGCATCCAAAATTTGCATCGTGGCTGAAATTCATTATAGGTTAACATCATATTGAAGTTCACTATGGGATGTACTTAAGCCTAAACTAAAATTTTGAATTTGGGATAAGGCCTATATTTAAATAATTTTATTTGGGCCAAAATAGGAATTTTAAAATGGACAAAAAAAATATAATTTGGTACTATATAATTTTTAAAAAATTTGAGTGATTTTAAGCTTAAACTGATATCATAATAATATCAAGATTTTTTTTCATTGATTTCTTAGTTAATTGAAATTCCAAATTTGACATGCACAATATAATATCTCCTATTCTTGCTCCTAAAATAGAATCCCTAATTTTCCATAATTCTGTCAGAATTTTTTCTGAAATTTCAAATTTCATATATAATAAAGACCAAAATTATTCCATTGGCTAATTGAAATGCCAAATTTGACATACACAACAAAATATTTTTTAAAAATTTGTGCTCATAAATGAAATTCTTAATTTTCCTTCTTATTTTATCCTAAATTCTTAATTTCTTTATGAAATCTAAAGCTCTTATGGCCCGTTAGAATTTCAAATTAGGCACATGCAACACAATTTTGCCCCTAAATGAAATGTATAATTTTGTGCCAAATTAATTAATTACCCAAATTTTCTGTTAGTCAATTTAAATCACTAAATTTAAATCATTACACTATATATTCTCCAAAATTTCCTAATTTTATTTCCAAATTCGATATAAATTCCTAATCTATTTATAAAATTCTTTTTATTTATTTATTAAAGAACAAAATTCTTCCTTTGACCAATCAAAATCTTAAATTCAGTGCATACGCCACAATATTTTCTCTAAATTTACCGTTAAACAAAATTCTTAATCTAGTCCAAATGCTTAATTTCTCTATAAAATTTTTAATTTCATTCAAATAATTAGAGAATTAGGTTTTAAAGATCAAATTGTTAAGGCGTTTTGAGTATGAAATTTGAGTAAAATTAGGCAAGTTTTGGGTCATTTGAAGCGCAAGTGATATTTTTATCAAAAAATTAATAAAATGATACCACAACTATTGAGATTTTTTAAAAAAATTACGTTAAATTTAATTTTAAATGTTAGAATATGCCACATGACAAATGACCAAGTTGGTATATTCGTTAACGATATTTTACAAGAAAAATGGATAAAAGGGTTTATAACCTAAATGGTGATAATTGAATAGGCTCAATTCCTCTATCTCTCAAGAAATAAGAAACAAAGACTAGAAACGAGGGCAAAAAACAAAACGCTTCAACACACTCAAGAAATAAGAGGAAAAAAACCCACTCAACCCAGCCTGTGGTCCTTTATTTGGCTCGGACCAAAAAAGCTACTATATCCAAATGTTGAACTCTAGTTTGTAAGAAAGATTTTTAAGTATATTTAATTTATGTTGTTGTAAATATTTTTTATCAAACTTAAAAAGTATACATTTTTTTTATTCTTGTCAACAAATTAGCTAAGAGGTTCCAATCACAATTAAATATTTAAATATGACCTTGTATTTAAATATGTCTCAATTAAGTGTGATAACATGAGTGCTATAAATTTATTTAAAAATTTTATTCACCACTTAAAAATCTAAGATATAAGAAATTAGATATCATTTTTTAAGAGACCATGTCCATTAAAGAGACATAGAAATTGAATATATATACTTCCTGAAAATTAATTAGCTAACTTTTTTATCAATCTATTGAAATTGAAAAATTTTATTAATTAAAAAGGAAATTAGGAATACTAAATGGATCCTAGAAAAAAATGAAATTAAGAACCTACCTGGTCCATTGCTTTTCAAGTTGTTCCTATTTAATTTTTAGCTTTTTGACCCCTCTTTGATAATGTCAAAGTGAGAGAAATTGTTATATTGGTATTAATTAAAAAAATTTTATGTATTAATACTAATACATGACCAAATCACATAAAATGTCTTTCTATCAATTTTTTTATGCTAGATATTACTCTAATTTTTTTTAATACAATTATTCTTAATCATATTATTTTTAATATATTCATTCATTCAATATAATATTCTTATTTTCTAATATATTCATTGTTTCAAGTATTTGACGTAAAATGGGGCCATGATTTGAATAAAAATACCAAACAACTATAACATTAAGAGTAAGAGACTAAAATATTCTTTTTCTTGTTAGTAATTAAATTCTTTAATAAAAACATATGTGATGTTAAATTGTACAAAATAACTTGTGAAAGAGCTTTTTTTTTTTTTTTGAAACCTCCAATATGTGATGTTAAATTGTACAAAATATCCACTTACTTTGCTTTCATTAGAAACCTAATAATAATCATCTAAAAACTATATATAAACGTTATCCTAATATCAAAGGCAATCTCAGTTTGCTTGATTCTACATTGTCATTTCCCATGAACCATTTTCTCTTTACTGTCTCTCTCTCTCTCTCTCTCTCTCTCTCTTTTTGAGATGACAAAAACTAGAAAAGAAAAGAAAATCTATTTCCTGTCCATACTATAAAACCATCTTGGGAAAAATTTGATTCTTATATATGTGCAAAACTTGTACATGAACACTCACTGCAGTTGCACAAATTATGTGATATATTATAAATTACAATATATATTATCATCTTATGAGTGTCAAACCAATAGCAGTGACCACAAGAGTGGAAGGAAGTCCAAACTTGAGATGGTTCCAGAAGGTCAAAGTGTAAGCAAGGTTTGGAGCTCTGCGAGCTTGCTCACACACTATCAAGTTGGCTGCTGATCCCAAGAGGGAGAGGTTCCCTGCAACTGTGCTCACCCAAGCTAAGATCAGCCATGCCTTCTTCTCATCTGCTTTTGAGATTGCTGCTGCTGAGGCTGCAACCCTTGCTCCAAGCAACAAAACTGTATATATATATATATGAAACATGATCACAAGATTTGAACAATCATATATGCATAACATCAAAATGGTTTCTACAAAGATGGATATCAGTTTAGTATAGCCATTCAAATGAAAATTTGTGAATCCTAACTTCAATCTTGTCCAGGTAATGGAGTATAGTGGTTTAGTTCCACCATCAGTGATGTGCTTTTCCAGAACTATATGCTAAAGTCTAGCGTATTCTCAATGTTGTGCAGCTAGCACTTGATCAAACATTTTTAGTAACAAATTTTCACCTATTAGTGTGTAATTTGCTTCATTCTGTGTATACAGCCAATCTGGCAAAACTCATGAATGATGAAAGTATTAACTTAAACTTTGGTGTGCTTTAAAGATTTCTATAAATAGCTCCTGCGTGAGTGTTCTAGTTCCTGTTTTGGAATGTTCAGCAATTTTCAAGTCAGGTTCCTACACTAACAAATTGATGCATTAATTTTTCACAAAATCCATATGACATACCAAGTAGAAGAAAAATGAAGACCAAAACAAAAAACTAATGGCGAAATTATATACTGGAAGCAGAATCATCAACATACCAGTTGGTACATTTGAAGCCAAATTTGACAAGACAAGTATGACTAGGGCAAGTATTGCTATTCCTGTAGCATGATCTATTTGAGCATATGGCTCCATTAAGTCCCACAGATCACTCGGAATTCCAGTTTTATTGAAGCCATCTACTGTGATAAACATTCCGCAGAAGAATATCAAAAGCGAATATGAAACCTGTTCCAACAGCAAAAATTTATTCATTCTAAGAGGTTGTACAATGTTTAAATAGCAGCAGAATAAATGTGACCGGCATTTCAAGGGGAAGAGTAACAGAAGGAGAGGTCTTGCTAGTTATAGCCTTTACCTTCTCTAAGCTTGGCCTAGCATCCTTGAAATCAAGAACCACCAGAGCAAGTGCGGCAGTAATTGCAGTCCATGACATGTTCAAACCTACAAGCAAAGCAACCAGCATTCCTAATGTGATGAAGTAAACACAACATTTCCACAGTATGCCTTTCCATTTCGCATTTGGAATGTCTTCTCCTTCCAAAAAGTCCACAAGGTTTGTATCACTTGGTCTATGATTTGCTTCTGCAACAGTACTTGAAGGACTAGTTTCCTCCCTTGTTAGAGAAGGCATGCCATTAATTCCATCGTTTGTTCTTGCAGAATCCAACGTAATGCTGGGGACCCTTTGAATTTCACTTGCATTCGCTCGGTTTCGTAGATTCTGAACCTGAGGTGAGTTCTGAATATTGATAGTCTCTAAACTGTCGTCCCATTCTTGAGAATTTAAGGATGTGAAATGAGACATTGTGGCAGGAGAAAAGCGATGGGAGTTAACTTCCTCTTGTGCCACAACTTCTGCAGCTGCATCTTCCTCATCCTTATGAGTAGATAGGAATCTCCAATACATGGAAAGAAGAATTAAAGCATTCACAACAATTCCCACAAGCATAGCTGGAAGAATCCCAATCAGGAATTCACCAAATGAAATTTTACTCTGAACAGCTATGACCAGATTCTGGGGGTTGCCTATGGGAGTAGATGAGGACCCAATATTAGCACTTGAAGCAAGGGCAAGCAGGAATGGATGAGGAGGCAAATTATGCTGCCTTGCAACTTTCAATATAAATTCAGTCAAAACAACACAAGAGGTGTCATTGGTGAAGAGAGCACTTGAGACAGCAGAAATCAAACAGATTCGACAAAGCAAGTCCTTTGCTCCTTTACTTTTCCAAGAAAGCAACTTCCCTAAGTATTTAAACATGTCTGCTCTTTCGAGATAAACACTCACAACCATTGTGCCAAAAAGAAGACCGAGAATTGGGAGATCAATGGCGGCATAAGCCTGATCTGGAGTTAGAACTCGAAATAGTACTGTAAGCATGGCACCGAGTAGGGAACCTGCAGTTCTCCCTATGGGTAGAAAAGGCACAGCAGGAAAAACTGCTAGCACCCAGAAGATTGCAAAGGCAATTGAACCCAGGACCACTTTTGGAATAGAAGCTAATGCCATTATTGTAGCTAAACAAGCCAACAAAAGGTTCCAACTTAGAAGTAAAGATTAAGAAACTCACATCAAGGGCATTGACAATAGCACAGTGGAATTCACTCTGGGAAAATGAAATTTCCTGAAAAAAAAAAAAGACAATATAGGACAGTCAGAATGGATGAAAATTCAACCTTTGAGACAAAATTTATCATTCAAGATAGATACAAATTTGAGACTGAAATAGTTCAAATCATCATTGAGAAAAGTGATCAAGCAGGTGGACTGCGCTGCAAACAAAGCTATTTGCAAATGTTGTGAGAAAGTATACGTTTCAATCTATTCATGGTATCTTAGAGAGGATAAACATTGACAGAACATCAAAGTCAACGTTGAGTAAGAAACACGAAGCAGATTGCTCATTTTAAAACAAAACCGCGGTGATATCTTCTTAACAAAAGATGAAGTTCACTTATTTATAAAATCTCAAAAGCTTGCCTTTTTCAAGTCTAAGCTGTATTCAAACTACCCAGAAAACCCAAAAAGGGAAATTTCTATTTGATAAAGCTTAGAGCATGAATAAAAGATAACTGTGTGATTTCATACGCTTACGGCCCATTTACGCATTCTATCAAACACATTAAGCATATTATCAGCCAAGTTACCATACTATACAACAAAAGAACAACAGAAGACGTGTAGTCTACACCTTAGCTTAAAGGAAAGGCACTCATAGGCTGAGTCTTTAATTGGAAGCACACATCGATTTGCTGTAGCGAACATCCTCAAATTGGATGAGTGTCATCTGCATGAGAGAAAGGTAGCAACTTGTTGAAAGAGCTCTTTTGGTGATTTGATGGTTTAGAAAGATTGAAGAATTTTATATTCTTTCAGGAACATAAAGGAGAGTCGAGAATTGGAGATTTCTTTGAGTGGAAAAACTATTCAAGGTATTTAATGTCATATAAGTCATATGGTGAAACGTTACCCAACCCTCTATAATATGCACTGTGGAGAATAAAAGATATAGAGGCCAGCTTCAGCAATAGCTTTCCAAGCAGAATTATGGTATTTAACAATTCTTCAAAATCCAGGTTTTTTCAGAGGCATAAATTGTTTCTGCAAGTATTTCAGAATAATTTACAAAATAAATGAATGGAAGTAATGGATAGTGTTTGAGAAGAACCGTATTGTTATTGAGGGCCATTGGTGTTGAAGATGACATAGGTGAAAGGGTTTCAACTTGGGGGCAAAGCCTTCTATCAGATGGCGGTGACACAGAAAATTGTCTTTAACTCAGTTTCAATCACTTCACTTCTCCAAAATTGTAAAATGAGATTTTGGATCTCTGCATCTATACATTTAAAAAAATATAAGAAAAAAATTAACCATATACATTGATAAAGACTCAGATTAATAATTAAATATCTTTTTTATCTTTTAATACATTATTTCTCAAATGCAAAAAGTGGAAGTAGGGATATAAATTTGAATTAATTAGTTTTATTCAATTTTTACTCAATTTAATTTGAGTTGATTAAGAGAGATTAGTTGATCTTGAATGAGAATAATATATTAAGGTCCAGATTGAGCAACAACGGATTTGTCTTATGCCAGATGCATTTGCGAATATGTTTTGTGGAATCACGTGCGACTGAATGATCACCCAATGATAGAAACATAATGATTAAACTAAGGCAATATTTTCATAATTGAGAACATTGGTATTATTTTATGACAATTATTTATTTGGTAAATTTTATAATTGAAATACATGATTCAATCTTAAAATTTTTTAACTTGGTATTTGTTAATTTTATATATTTGACTCTTCATTTCTTTTAGATTTGAATCTTGTATATAAAAAAAATTTTATTTTTATTATAAAATATTTATTAATTCAAATCAAATTAATTAAAATTTAATAAATTTTTAAATACTGATAATTTTAATAAAAAAATCACATCCATAATACCATGAGTCAAGTTATTAAACCTAAGGATATTTTGACTTTTTAGTTCTTGGCAATTGCAAGTGTGAACGTGAAAAAATTTTAACCCACAACTCAACATGACACTTCTTGCACTCCAAGTTTTTGTGAAAAAATTAAAATATATATAAAGCTTAGTTGGTTCAACTTCAACTTGCCCAATCAAAAAAGCTTAAAGAAATGCATATATATCGGTGAGATTTTCTTAAAATATTGTTGACTTATTAGACACCATTGGATCATAGCTGTTGTTGATTTTTTTAATCCCTTTCGAATGCGTTCGGAGGAAAAGTTAGAAATGTAACATCAAACTTTGTCGCTTATGCCTAATGTTGTAATTAAAATGAAGATGATATTCAATTTCCTATACTTGACCTTATCTGTTTTTTTATTACAAAATTCTATTAGCCACTTCAAAATGCTACTATTAATTAATGTTTTTCTTTTTATTAAGGAGGTCTTTAGTATAATAATATCTTAAATATTAAAATTACATGACAGTATTTGGCATATGTGTTAATTATTATGTGCGTATTATTTGATATAACAATTTAATGTTGCATTCTACACAAAATAGTGTTGTCTTATCATTTCACATCATAAAATTGAATGAAATTATTGTTTTCATAGTTGCTGATGTTACCCTTATCTTTTATGAAAATTAATTTCATAATAAAATTTAGGTAAAACTAATTTTTAAATTCTTAATTTTACATAAAATTTTAATTTTATGATTTATTTTTATTAATTGATACAATTTTTTATCTAAATATTATTTATATATATCTCTAACATTTAATTAAATTATAAATTTATGAAAAATTATTTTTTTCAGAACGTAATGAAACTTATAAAAAAATTTAAATAAGATTAAAATAATTATTTAGTCATAATGCAACTTCAAAAAATTGTGGATATTTTTAATAAAAAGTTTTAAACATCCAAATGAAGAATGTCAAAAATATTTTGCAATATTTTGATCTTATCTAAGGTTCAATCACAGTTTGATTAGAATAATTCTATTTGAACTTTATATAGATTGATGACAATTATTTAAAGAAAGAAATTAAATTAATTAATAAAAATAAATAATAAAATTTAAATTAAAAAAAAGATAAGAGACAAAAAAAATTATAGCCTAAAATATATTTATAAAAAAAAATATAAGCGTGCATAATTACTATGAAAATTATATTATAATTATTTTTATATGAATAATAATGAGTGAAGAATACATAATAACGTGGTCAAAACTTTCAAAATCTTTTAAAACTTTGTTCAATTTTATTATCATAAAAATTATTATAAATTTTTTAAGAGGTAATTTTTTTAAACTTAAAAGAGTATATTTGAAAATTTAATTATTGTAGATAACACTTATTAATATATGCAACTAAACGTTCCCATTTTAATTTGGTCAAAGTATATACAAATTTTTTAAATTATAAGTCATGTGTAATAATTATTTTTAACTATAAACATTAATTTAAAGCTTTTTCAAACTTTTTAATTTATACAAAAAATTTTATGTTAATTTTTTTATCTAAAATTCTAACTAAAAGTAAAAATGTCAAGCTTTGCACAAAACTTGAAGTATAGATAAATTTTTTATATAAAACTTAAAGTTCATAAAAAAATTTTATACGAGGCTTAAAATATATAAAAAAAATTTTTATATTTTAATATAACTTGATTTTAATAAAGTTTTACTATTTTGTTAAAGTTTTAAAATAAAAAATTAACAGAGGAGTTTATTATATAAATTACAAATTTTAAAAGATTTTAGGTCAATTTTTTTATAATTGATAAAAATTATTTACACATAACTTATAATTTAAAAAAAATTATATTTTAATATCTTATAAAAATATCATAATATCTTATATATTTTAATTATTTTATAGTTAAAATAAATTATATGATTATCTTATATATAATAATATTTTATATATTTTGATATAAAATATTATAAGATACAATAATTTTTACGATGCCTATAACTAATTGGCAATACTTTGTGTTGATGATATAAAATATAAATATTTAACTTTTAATGTTAATTAATGTGTTATATATTTTTTAATTTTTAAATATATTATTTTAAGTTTTAATAAATTATATCTTAAAATTTTATATTATTTTTATTATCTGTCGATGGAAATAAACTAAAAATTTATGTAGAATTTATTCCGTATAAAATGGAATTGGATGGATCTGATTGCACCTGTCCATATGTAAACTCATCCGAAAAAATAAAATAAAATACAACAAAAATTAGTGTCACATGGAGGTGGTGACCTCTTCTCAATTATTGAAGAATTTGAAATTTAAAAAAAATAAATAAATAGTTTATGGAGTCCTTGTCGAATTGGTGGACATTTATGGCGGTTTGAATATTTAGAGAAAACGACAGGATGATGAAGCAAAACAATAATTTGCTTTATAAATTATATTACATTTTATTTACTCATATTAAGAGAGAGAAAAAAAAGTAAACTCTTATTGTGCCTTGAAAAACAGAAAATAAAATGAAAATACAAGAAATCAGAAAGAAAACAAATAGAGGGTTAGGCGTTTTATAAATGAAAAAGCAATCTTATTTATATAGCATTTTAAAAAAGATAAAAATATTTTCTCATCTCTAAATTTTATATCAATTTTATTCTATTTATAAAAAATAATAATATAATATTTTAAAATAAATTTTAAAATATGAATAAGATTTTGACAATATTTAAATATTAAACAAAAACATATATTTTTAAATTATAATATTTTTATTATTACTGAATTACTATTAGACATCAAGAAATTTTTAATGAAGAAATCAATAGATATTTTATATACAACTTGAACGGTTTCACATTTTCTTTCAATACGTAATATCATATCACTATTTTCATTAATAATTTAGACAACATTAAGTCATATGATAAAATTGATTAAAATTTGAAACTTTAAGAGTAAAAATATTTAGAAATAAAATTAAAAATTGATATAAATTTTAGGACATAAAAAGTATTTTTTTTCTTTAAAAATTATATTTATTTTTTATGCAAGAAAATTGCTTTTTTTATAAAATAAAACTGTGATTTTATTTTTAAAATAAGAGTGAATACAATTACAATTATATGTTTTAACATGAGATTCTTGGGGCTTGGTGGGGAGCATGGTTTGAGAGTGGGGTGGAGTGGGATGAGATGGTTTGTGTTTATATACCTTAGTTGGATGTTTAAATGATCAATAAGATGACATGATTTAATATTGTTTGGAAACTATTTTAACTATCTAACACCCCAATTTTCAAAACCTTCCAAATTAAAGGGTTTGGGATGGTTTGAATATTTTAACAGTTTTAGTTCTTTTTTTAACCTTCTCTTTTTCTTTTACTTAGCTATTTTTTTCCTTTAATCATTTCAAAAGCACAACTCTCCATTTCAACTCCTAATAAATTTATGCAAATTTTAGATTTGCAAAATAACATATAACACGAGTATGAATGATACAATAAACAAAAAGTAGCTTTTAATTTTATTTTGACCATAAACTCTAAACCAATTTTTTTATGACACTATTATGTGCATTTTTTATCCCTTATTTTATATAGATTGTTTTGTTATTTATATAACTATTTTTTGCATTTATATATTAAATAGTTAGAACAATAAAATATGAATATAAAATAAATTAGTAATACAACATGAGATATGAAATATAAAAATTGAAGAAATTAAAAAATGATGAATGAGTTTTGTCAATTAAAATAACTTATATTAAAATTTTAAAGGAGGTTTGATTATAAGGGTAATACTAAAATTTTCACCATTCAAACTATTTCACTCTCTTAGTAATATAATAACATTCAAATAATAACAGGTGATTTACTCTCTTTATTTTTCTAAAATTTTCAATCAATAGAATTATTTGTCTAATCCACTTATTTTACATCACGTTACATCACTCTATTAATAACCACCTCACTTCACTCTTCTCAAAATTTTCAACTAAACCCTTAATGTTACTTCATTGTTTTGAAATGAACAAATATTGAAGTTGAAGAAAATTATCGTTTTAACCTACATTAATTTGCTCAAATCAAAGAATTAATTTTTTTTATTAAAAAAAAAACATATGTTAAGTTTTTACCTTGTGCGTTTTGAGTGTCTTTGGATATTATGACATTATGACACACCTTTGACATTCATTGTCTTTGTATTTATAGAAGAGAACTAACTGTTTTTTTTTTCTATTTCTATGATTCAGATATTCTTTTTAAATTAAATAAAATGTAAATGTATACATTAAAAAAAAAATTATGTAAACCCAACCTAATTACCTAAACCAACTTATATATGTATGGATTGAGTAGATTCGAATTCTAGAACAAATAACGAGGCTTAAAAAGCATGGGCAAGGACAAAAAGAATGTGCTAGCTAAGGGTATAGCTCCCCAAAAGATGTATTAGGGTATTTACTATTATTGGTAAAAATACTGAAACACAGCTGTATGCAGAACCCACCTCTAAAGAACCACTTGTATTTTTGTAGTCCCACCAATGCAAGTATTGCAGGGCATACTACAAGAAAGGAGTCTAAGGACTCTATCATCTATGCAGCTTCTTTATAATCCAAATGGAGGGAAAAAAACATGTTTTCATTATTGGCACATATAATGATACAATAATCCACAGAACGAAATAAAATTATTCACATGAAATGGCAAAAGTAATGTTCTATAAGAACTCAGAATACACCCTACTGGTCCCTACCAGCTATGCTCCTATAGTCCTCTTTCACTCTACTCTGGGTCCTAAGGCATTATAACAGTGGCTATTTCACCTCTGTCTACAATCCATGTAACACCATTTTCGTCAAAGGCCTGATGCAATGCATTCAGAAGTATCTGTCACCTTCAAATTTGCATTTAGTATGCTAACGATTATGCAATGAAAACCACTTTACCTCCAACCATATAGGTTTATGTCATTTTGCAAAATACTAAAACCTTATCTGACTTCTAGCTGTAGTATTGGAAAGAAAGCCCAGCTGGTGCTTGATCTACCTTCCTTCCCAACAGCCTTATTGTTAGTGCACCACTCAGTCAGAGCCATTGGGAGGATTAACACAATCTTTTCTATTGTCAAAATTGAATTCTTTGGAAGAAGTAATAGAATGATGCTTCTAACATCATTGCTTCTCTTCTTCACCAGAAGCATTGTCAGACATGCCATTTGAAGTTTTCCCGGAACACAAATCCCAAGAATTATTGATGTCCTTTTGTGCTCTTCCAGTGTCAGCATGGCCTTTGGCCAAGAGACCCCGTGAAGGGCCTGATATGTTTCGAATTAATACCCCTGATTTATTTGCGAGGCATCGTGCCACATCTTCCCCACTTAATTCAAAAGAGACTCTCTGATCAGCTAGTGCAGCATTGGTTTGGCAATCATTTCCTGAATTGGCAAGGGATTTTACCCCAAACATACTGTCTCGAGTGGCTGGCCCAACGCCATCAGGCGTCAAACACCCTGAACCTAACTGAGAAGCTTGCCCAATTCCATCAGGTGTCAAGGATCCAGAGCCTAGTCTTGAACCTTGCCTTGCACCATTCGGTGTCCAGGATCCAGATCCAAGCCTTGAACTCCATCTACGAGTGGAGAAGTGTTCAAAGCTCAAGTGCTTTGGTGGTTCTCCATTGCAGAGTTCAAGAATAGGGCGTCTATCAATGACAGGGGTAGAGGTACCGGAAGTTGAAATGGCTGACCCTGGTGATATCAGCTGGGCTCCTGGGCTCGCTGGATACTGCTGATAAGGCTGAAATTCATACTTCGGATTTGTCCCACTATTTTTACGAGCCCGATCCAAAGATGACAACAATTGAGCAAATGGCACCTCAGGGGACGAAGGTGTGGTCAACTGCACAGATTCAGAAGGGGGAGTAAACGGAGCAGTGGATGGTTCAGTTGTGAAGTTAGAAAAAACAGGTGGTGAAACTAACTGGGTCTCATAGGCATAAGGACCTATGGTAAAAATGGATGCAGGCCCACCAGTAGAGTAAGCATTGACAGAAAGTGACGGGCCCGAGAGTAATCCTGCTGATGACTCTGTAGCAGATGGAGGATCAGAATGGAGAACAGATATAGGAGAAGAGGGAGGAGCAATGAATGGCATTACAATGGCTGTTGAATGATTTGGTGCAGTGGAAGCTGTGGGGCCAGCTGGTGCAACAGGTTCAGGAACAAGGACGGCATGACCAATTCGCTTGCTGCTTTTATGAGATCCAAAACACCAATATAGGCTCCAGCAGCTTCCCCCACGTTTTTTCTGCAGTTAATTAAGAAATAATTAAAATCACCAGTTGGAACTAAATCAAAGCACTTCATACATTGTCACAATCAATATTTCATTTTATTTTTTTAAGAGTATAAGGATATGGGAGAAATTACACCATGTGAGCTCATGTCACAAGCAATATTACACAGATACCTTAATAACAGTCTTGTGACCCTTAACCAAGGGCAATAAATTGAAAATTTGAGCATGGGAGTGAAAGAAACAGATACCTTAACATCAAAACTGAAACTAGTCCCTAGATTTTATGATAATAGTACTTTAGTGAAAAGAAAAGATATTACATGGATAAGGAACAAGCATTACAAATTTATGCCACAGAATAGGAATATATAGTCAGTTTTCTGGTTGTTATACACAGAAATATGATTCTAAAACTGCTCCTGTTACCTTTTATGCTATCCTACTGTGAGGGGGAGGGGTACCATGAAAACCAAAAGTCATCATCATATCCATTGTAAAGGAAAGCAGAAAGAGAGGAAAAGAAAGGAAGGTAAAAAAATTGTTTTTTCCCAAATCTGTACGTGTGCTAACAATTATATCAAAGATGGCTTCAAAGTTCTGCTAGGCATTTCTATAGTAACCAAAGGATCAATAAGCATCCCATTCTCCACTGCTGAAAATGTAAATTAAAATATATAGTGAGCAAGACTTTTAAGAGTAACAATTTCAAACATAGACCTTATTCTCCAATTCCAACCCTTATTACATGATACGTTAACAGGTGCAAATTTTAGGGACCCTCAAAAGTAACCGGGCTATAAAGATTTAAAATATCTGAATAATTGAAAGTGTATCAAAGGTCTACTGTTCTAGTGATCACCAGAGGTTAATCCAAACTCGTCATCAAAAGCAGGGCAAGAATGTTGATACTTGATAGAAGCATTACATTAAGTCATCATTTCTTAAGTTTTGATCCCAGATCGTTTAGCATCGTTCTAACCATGCGCTGTCGACAGTCAACAAGATATTGGCAGCAAAACCCACTTGCGGATTAAAAGGTCCAAGAGTGTAGTCCACAAGTTCATATAGTGAGAGTGCGAGAAAAGGAAAAAGCCTACTACGTAAGAGAATTGAATCATCGATAACAGATGAATCAATCGCAGTGCAGATGCACAAAACATAAAAAATTAAAGGTTGCTCATCTAAGAAGTTCTGTTAGTTCCTACCAGTCCTAGTTTATAATTATGCAGAATAGGCTCAGAGTTTCAATTATTGAGTTCCATATGCCTAACTAGAAAAATGAAGTAATCCTCACGCCTATCCTAGATCTTCAAAGTGAAGAAATAATTATAGTCATGATTACATGAGTAAAGAAAAGGCGCAACAACCACAGTTCCACTTCCTTCTTCTTCCTACTTTTGGACCGCCACGAGGAACAGTATGAATATCCCTTAAATAAAAGTGATAAAAAGATTTTCAACGCCGCCAATTAAAACAAAACCTTCATCACTAGAGAAGCACACGGCACAAAACCCAAGATCCCGTTTTCTCCCCTTTTGCACGTTGTTTCTTAGTTCCCAATCAGACATCGAAAAAGCGAAACCAGCCAATCAACCAAATTGGCACACAATACAATTCTATCAATATCTATAATTCTCGATCTGTGAGACCAAGTGGGAGACAGAAACGTACCGGAACCGTGGAAGGCTGGACTCTGGACTCGGCGGTGACGATAGCGGTGGCCGCAGCGTTTACAGTCTCAACGCTGTTATGAACGCTTCCCATGCCGGGCTCCAACAGGAAAATTGCCAGAAGCCGGAGCTTTCTCCCACGACGGCGAGTGGATTTTACAGTCAGCGGAGGATGAGAATCGACGAAGGAGCAGTAATGATTTTCTGGTGAGATGCAATCTTAGATTTATATATGAAGGATCGGAGAAGTGAGAATCAAGAGAGAATAGAAAGAAAGCGAAGCCATCTCTTCGTGAAGTAATAAATAATTCAAGTGTCTCTCAATTCAGTTCCCCTCCGGTCTGTAATCCTCCGGTTACCTCCATTTTTGTGCCAAAATAAGGCCACGTCAGCTAGGTAGATAACGGGTATGATGATAGAGTTAACTGTCTCACAAAAAATGGTAATATTGAATAATTGAATCCTTTTCAAAGCTTAAAAACTTGTATTGAACCAAAACAAATTTTTGGGACAAAAACAAAACGTGGGCGAAACTTGAACAACTACAACTAGACTTGTACCAAAATTATGTTCCTTAACTTTATCTCATATTTTAATGTTATCTCTTACTTTTGATTGCTTTTATTTTATGATTTTACTTTAACTTCTTAACTTTAAAATTTTAATTGAGAATATTTTAACATATAAAATCCTTAAGTTGCTCAAGGAAAAATACTGAGTTAGATCTAAGTTTATATTAATATGTCAAATTATTATCCATATTAGCAATTTGTTAATCTTGTATGCCAAAAAATTCAAATCTCTAATTTTTTTCAATACATTCCCTTCTAGTTTTTCATAGCGCATGATAAGATAGAGGAAGAATTCATGCACTTCGAATTCTCAATTGTCAGCTAAGTGAAGAGTCCTCGACTGTCCATAAAATGATGCCTTTTCGCTCTATTTTTACTTTTTTTTTTTTAAATTCGTAACTCAAAACACACTATTTTAAGTTATGTAATATGATAAATTTTGAGTTATAAATTTCGTAAAAAAAAAAAAAAGGCAAAAATAAGATGAAACGATATTATTTTACTGGACAGCTAAAAATTACTCGATTGTTGGATAGCTGAAGATTCAAAATTGAATTTATTAATAAGTAATTCGTCTTTCCAACAGTAATTGCTCATCACAAGATAAATTTTTGTATAAATTGAAGTTAGGTTAAATTAAATTGGTATGCAAAATGATTGAAGTTTCTATTTTATAGGAAATTGTTTGAATTTGAATTTTGAGTGATGTTTAAGATGATGATGGCTAATAGTTTTGATTTATAACAAAAGTATGCTTTCTTATTTGGTGTCGAAGAGGTGTAAGAATGAGTGTAACAAGGTAACACTACATTTAAATTTAATATTAATGAATAATACATAATTTAAAACTTAGAATTTAAATTTGATGATTTTTTTTATTACATATAAGGTTAATAAATGAATAATATTGACAATAATTTAACATAAAAATATTAAAATTGATTTCAATTCAACAAATTTTTATTAAGTAAATTTTTTAGAGATTAAAAAAAAAGTTGATTGATTTTCTTAAGTTAAAGTTAAAGGTTCAAAAGTATTATTTTGTCAAATTATAATATTATTAAATTAAAAATAATTGATTTAAGAGAAAAATTTAGATATAGTTTGTATATATTTATTATCAAAATTTTTAATTACAAAATGATTATAATTAGTTATTTTTTATATATTTTATTTTTAAAAATCAAATAAAATAGATACAAATATATCTAAGTTTAGTCCTTAATTTAAATATACAATCTATTTAAATTTTGGTCAACTAACTATTTGAATTGTCTCATATACCGTATTTGTGATTTGTCCCATGAATTAAAGTTTGTATATGATAATTTTAAAAATTTTTCCTAAAATAAAATTTTGGACACAATTAAATTTAAATAACTTTTTATATTTTAAAAATTAAAAGAGGCATTGATAAATTATTAAACCTTTTATTCTCCTACATACATTTAAGTTTTCTTTATGAGTAAATTATGCACCCCTATCTTGATAGATGGAAAAATTATATTTTCTTCTCAGGATAAATAAATAAAACACATATTTTCTTTAATTTTGATCAAAATATCTTTATATTCATTATTTAAATAATATAAGAAGTATTAATTATATATTTGACCAATATAAAAGATTATTTTTTATTTTAAAATAAAATAAATTTATAATTTTTAACTCAAAATAAAAAATATTGAAATAAAATTTTTAACAATTATTGTCTAGCAAATAATATTTTTAATAAAAATTAATATTATTTTTGTGAATATTTTGATCAAAATAGGTGAAAGTTTAAATTTTGTTTATGTGCTAAGGAAAATAAATATAATTTACTCTTTTATTTTTATATTTAATAATAAAAAATTTTACGATTAATGTTGTTAAATTTAAGAATTTAAGTAAATTCGTAAAAAAAATAAACTTAAAATTATATAATTATTTTAATGAATAATATTAAAATTATATACTTTAATTATAATTAATACAAATAAATAAAATTTAAATATAATTAATACATAAATACGAAATATTAATCCACTAAAATTATAGACTTTCTTCCATAATTTTATATATTTATTAGAAATTTAATTTTGTACTCTTTGAGTTTGGATAATAAATTTCGATGAAACAATTCAACATCTAAATCAAAAAAAGGAAGCAATTTCAACATATTTTAAGTCAAAATAATTAATTCATCTTTTTTTTGTTACAAAAATGTAATTGGGCAGCTGTCACTTCTTCCCTTATCTTTTGGATACTAAATTAACAACGATATGTCTTCGTGCTCCAAAGATTTCTTAAAAGCCGAACATATAACAATTTAGGATACGATTAAATTCAAAACAATAGAGAGAAAAGAAAATTTAATTATGGTAAATTTTAAATTTAATTTTTTAAATAAATATTTATATTATAATAACTTTAAAATTTTTAAATCATTAATCTCATAAATTATAATTATATAATATAAAATATAAACTGTGAAAATATGAGAAAGAAGAAAAAAAATAAAAAGAATATAAAGTTAGAAAAAAATAAAAGAGAGTTAATTAAATTCTTATCATTTAATTTATTATTTTAAAATTTAATAAATATTATTTTATATTATATTTTAATAATTAAAAAAATAACATATACATCTATGTATACAAAATACTTAATATATTATAATAACTAATCTTTTAATTATTAGTCTCAAAAATTATATATTATATAATATAAAATTTAAAATAAAATATATAAAAAGATAAAAATAAATAAAGAAAATAAAGATAGTAAAAAATTATTTTTTATTATTTAATTTATTATTTTAACATATAATAATTTTTTATATTATATTTGAAAAATTAAAAAAAATAATATGTACTTCTATACATGCATAGATAATATTTAAATTAAAAAGAGATGAGAAAAAATTGAAAAGCTAGCAATTGTGTTTTAGGAATTGACAAATTTACCCCCTGGCTCGAAAACGAATGTGGGTTGTGAGTTTTGTGTGATTGTGTGGCACGCAGTCGCAGTTACAAGTTAGGATTTAGAAAGGTGGGAAAGGTTATGTGGTATTGTGTGCTTGCTATTAAAAGTGGCTTTTATGGCACAACCAACACCGTTCAGGAAGCGTTGGTCTGAAAGTGAGATACTCGTGATTGGCCTCTTACTATACATTCATTATACAATCATATCATACATTTACATTTACAATGTCGCCGTTTTCACTTTTCAGCCTTCACGTGACTCTCCTGATGCTAATTCACTGGTCGGCCCCACCTGCTTCTCATCAACTAATTGGATTTTGATTGTTGATTGCATACATACATCTCTTCGAGTAAAAGAAAAAGTGTAATTTATTAAATAGAAACAAAATTCAAGTTTTAATTTATTTACTGTAAATCTTTTATTTATTTTTTTAATTTTTTTATCCTATAAATTTCACCATATAAAGTACTTCTATATAAATTACAAATAAACTTATTAACCTATTACGTACTGAGAGTTTAATAAAAAAATTATATGTACATGATAAAATAATTCTGAACTAGATCACCAAAGATATGCAGTACATAAAGTAAAAAATAGGAATATAGAGAAAGAGATTATTCTTTAATTGTACTTTCAATGTTAAAGTTAATAAAAGAAAGTTAAAAAGTAAGTAAAAACTATTTGAATTAGAATATTTGTGTATCTGGGTAATAGTATTAAGGTGCGCGTTCCTCGGCTTTGAACGAGACTTTGATTCAAGTAAACCATGTAGAGAAGCGGATATGCTTCCTGGTAGTCATGTATAATATTACCATTAAATTAGAATTGACTATTATTAAAAAAATTACAGTATATTAAA
This sequence comes from Senna siamea, assembly GCA_031216115.1. Classification (NCBI taxonomy): domain Eukaryota; kingdom Viridiplantae; phylum Streptophyta; class Magnoliopsida; order Fabales; family Fabaceae; genus Senna; species Senna siamea. The sequence goes on along the minus strand of CM062354.1, from coordinate 28,390,498 downwards.
TTATTTTTAAGCTATGTTATTATTAATTTTATTTAGTTAACTGTTAATATTTGATTGGTTAATGAGAACATTTTCCTTTCTAATTTCAACATGCAACTTAATTGATTTACCATTCAATTAAGATTTAAGCTATTATATTCAAATTTCAAAACTTTCATGTGGTTTGATATAAAGTTGGTTTGTTTTGTTATTACGTAATTATTATGTGGTATTTTTTGTTTAAAATATAAATAAATTAATTATATAATAATTGATTAAAACTAAATTGCATCCATCTAATTTAAAAATTATCACTGAAATCTTCATGTAACTTTTCATTTAACCTTTTTATGGTTTAGCTTTATAAATAAAATAAAAATGAAAAGGATACAAGATATTACCACTTACAAGAATAACTATGGTTAAAAAAAATTGCTTTACTAATGCTATTCATAAGAAAATGTTACATTTAAAGTATATAATAATGTAAATTAATTTTAAGTTATTCTTACGTAACTAATATGATTAAATTTTACATTAAAAATACTACATAATAGTTAAGTACTAACGGGACAATTCACATATAATTAAGTAATACAATTATTATCACAAGAGGACAACACAAATACACGATGAATTTTTCCCAGCTAAACGGTCTTTAGAAAAAAAAAAACTTAATTTTAACCAAAAAAATTAAATGATATTTTTTAAATTATCTTCTCAACAAGTTGATAAAAATTCTTTTCATAAAAAAATTGCAAGAAAAAGCAATCTTTTATAAACTAATACTTATATTTAATTTAGTCTTTATAATTTAAAAAATATATGATAAAATTCCTGTAGTTCTAAAAGTTTTATTTAAAAAAATTTAAGTATAATTTTTATATCTTTATTATTAAATTATTTAATAAAAAATTAATATATATATAATTTATATAACACATTTCTCTTTATGATTAATTTTTAAAAAAATATTTTTATATAATTTATTTTAATTAAAATTTTAATTAAGTAAGTATTAATGATATTTTTATTTTTTATTAATATAATTTTTATATATTTAAAATAATAATCTATAAACATATCAATAAAATTTAATAATATATTAACAAAAAAATAAATAATGAAATGAAACTTTATCGTAAAAGTCTTATTTTATTATCCAAAATCAAATTTTTTTTAAAAAAATTAAAATAGGTTTTACTTCTCATATAACATGTTACTCATTTAAATTTTAATTTATAAAAAATTACTTTCTTAATTTATTTTATATACTAAAAATTATTATTTTTAAAATTAAATTTAATAATTATGTATTTATCATATAATTTATTTTTTTCTTAATTTAACTTTATATTATGTCCAAAGTAAGAATGAAAAAAATTTTAAAATTTTAAAATAATTTATTATAAATTAAAATTTAAATAAATGGTATGTTATATCAACAAATTGAAGGGAATAAAAAATATATATATATATATATTTATAAATTGTGAAAGTTGTGGGGGGCGTGGGGACCACTCGTATTTCGGTAACATTTGTAAATGGGGTTTCGTGCTGAGCTTTGGGCCCTCATGTGTGGCTGTGAGATAGAGATACTGAGATAGTGACACTCACTTTCCGTTAAACCTTTCTCTCTATTTTAACCTTGCACGTGTGCTTGCTTCCTTTTTCTACTCTCTTTCCATTAACTTTTGGAGTAAATTAAAGATATTTTTTAAAATTTATTTTTTTTAAATAAAATATCTTAATTTAATTTTTAAAAAATTAATTTTTAATTAATTTAGTTATTTAACTAATAAAATTAATAAAAAACTATTTAATAATAGTATTAATAGATACTAATAAAATATTAAAAAATAAATTAAATTATATTTAATAAATAATATATTTTGATGATATGTAATTTACATAATAAAACATATTAAATTCATAAACTGTATATAAAAAGGTACAAAATGCGACTAGTAATTTTATGGACTTTGAGTTCATATATTTTATATTTATGACTAATTAATACTCCTTAATTGATAAAATATTTAATAATTTTAAATTAAAAAAATAGAAATGAAATTTTTTGACTAAATGTTTTAATAATCAATAAAAAACTTTTTAAATCAATATTATTAGAACACTGATTTAGCAATATTCACTCCTGTCTGCTCCATGCCTCCATCAAAAGATTGTAGACAATAATTGATTTGATAATTAATCATGGATTTGGATTACAGATAAATCCATAATCATATGCTATATATATAATTAACCACTGCTTATGGTATATCTAAAATCACTTTATAAATTTTATATTATTTAAAAAACATCATTTAACTTTGATTTGTTTATCAATTAAATACATTTAATATTATCTTAATTTTAATCCAAATATATAATTATGTGAAAGCTAAAATGATAACATTTTTTATTGTTAAAAGTATGTATTATTTCTATCTTAGGTAGTTTCAGTCTTTTAAAGGTATTACTAAGATTAAACTCAAGATATATAAAAAAATAATTTCACACTTAGTATCATATGACTATTAAATAGTAATTGAATAACACACTTTATATGACAAATATAATCTAATCTTAGCAACCATTTGAGTAAATTTAACTTTTTAACCTCTTTAGGAATATTCGGTCTCTCACAATAGTTTTTATGAAAGAAAATTAAAAATAAAGAAAAATTGATTAATTGGTAGTGGCATTAGCTAGGGAAGGAGTGGGGACATAGAAGTGATATTTTGAGAAGATGGGCCTAATAAAGGGTGGGAGAGCGTGGGATATGGTCCTACAAGTGAAAGGTTAAGGCAGCATATCACATGGTGCAATGGAAGGAGTAGGTGGGGGGTTCATCTATACATTAATGTACCGAACAAAACATTCGCCCATGCACATTTGCTTTCACTATCAACATTAGCTTTATTATGTACCCTCTTTTTCCACTCCTCAATCTCAAAACGGATAAACTAGAATATTTAATTTTAAATATAGTAAATAAGAAGTGACTCAAAGTTAAATAAATTTAGATCCTTTTGTTTAAAAAATAACACAATGATATTATATAAAAAAATAAAAAAATATAAAATTAATTAAATGATAAACTCATTCATATAATAGAGATTATCAATAAATGAGAGAATCTCATTTAGTGTTTATTTCTTTCATTATACAACATTATTATTTTATTCTTTATATAAAAAGATTCTGATCCAAATTAAATACTTTTTCATTCTATTATAACTTTTTTTTATAACTTTTCACTTTCTTATATGTTTGAGAAAAAAAAACCCAAAACAACTAAATTATTAAAATATAAATATTTATATTTTTAACTATATAACGGTTTGTAACAAAAATATACTTTCTTAAAATTATAATCAAAGACATAGTAAAGAGTGAGCATCGATTTTGTTTGAATCAGTCTTAATTATTTGATCAAATAAATGGATTATATTTATATTTGAAAAAGTCATTCAACCAATTTAATATTTTGAAGACCAATTGATCCAATCCAAATTGATCATAATCAATTGAAATTAGATCAATTAATCACTTTTCAATAAAATTTTTTTATAAATTATAAAAAAATTCAAATTTAATTATTTTTTCAAACTCAACTATCAAAATAGTATTGTAACATATAACTTAATACATTATATGTTTGCTTCTACCTTTGAGTGTATATTTAGATTGAAAAGAAATAAAAAATATATTTTATTTATTTACATATAAATAAATTTTTTTATTTTTTTTGGTCAATCTAAATATATTCTTTAAAAATTTAAATATAAATATAAAACAAATCAAAATTAATTTTTTATTTAGTTTTCTTCGATCTGAATTCATTGTAAAGGTTCAAGTGCTGATTAGGTGAGGCTATGTTAAATCCAAGAAGTTGAATTCATATAAAACACAACACTAAACACATAAAAACAAATTTAGGTTCTTACACTTCAAAATTTTGATTAAATTGTAAAGAACGAGACATGTTTGTTTACCAATATGATTTCCATTTAATGGGCCAGATTGATTTCGACTTGAGTTTAGGTCTAAGCCCAAAAACTATACCCATCTGAAATTTGGGCTGAGCCTCGTACAATTTGGCCCACAAGTTAAAGCCCGTTGGGTTTAGCTTAAGCCCACTGTTGGGTTCACGATAGAGTTGTTTGTGATTATGCGCGCATGAATCGACGATCAACGATCAACAGAAAGGAAAATCAGTGTCTGAAAAATCTGTCTTCAAATGAAATGACACAATCCTTAGCGATGGCTTCAGCAATTTCTACTTCAGCAATGTCATGTCCATTATCTTCTACGAACTTAAAAGTTAGGACTTGTGCAGTGTCATCTTCTTCAATTTCACATCCTAAAGCCCTAAATTTTCGTCTCTGTTCATGCTTATCTCCGCTGGGTCGATACCTGTTTTCTCCTTGGAATGGTCTAAAGAATCTGGGTATCTCAGTTAAACCAAAATCTCTTCGTATAGGTAAAAAATTTCTCGTGTCGAGTTTTGGTTTCTCGCTTACTGTTTCCTCTGTCCCTTATTTTGGAATGTCTTTTGTAAACGTATAGTTTGCTGATAATTTATTGTTTAATTGATATTTTTTTGGCATGTGGAATCAATGGTGGTACAGACAGAAAGGCCAGGCGTAAGGGCAAGGTGGTTTATGCTTCTCTTTTTGGGGTTGGAGCACCTGAAGCTCTGGTAATTGGGGTCGTGGCTTTGTTAGTATTTGGTCCTAAAGGTCTTGCTGAGGTGAGTTAGATGCGTGTCAACATCACTTCTTCTTCTTCATCTTCTTGTTTTGGTGAATTCCTTATGTTAACAAGAAATTTGGCTGCCTTTACATTTGCAATTCTCATAAAATATGGCTTTGAACTTCCTTAAAAAAGCACTTTGTAAGAGAATTATAGTGGAATCTGCCTTTACTTAACAACTTAAACTTTTGAGCTTGAAGTTTATGAGAGCCTTTCTCAAGAGTTCAATTCTTATCATTCTTGTATTCATAATTAAATTGAAATTTCAGCACTACATACAATAGACTTGTGCGATACATGCCTGAAGCCCCAATCCCTATGGCTTTCATGTGGGGCATATTCCCTGTACCTAGCAATGAAGAGAATAAAAAATAACACTCTGCTTTACTATATTAGTTGGTATTTATTATTTACTATCTTTCATTTTTAACATTACCAGGATATAATGACCGGAGATAGGATTACTTAGCCCATTCTTTGTTGAGAACAGTGATACCAGCTGTTCTAGAATTTATTTTCTCAGTTCATCAAATTGATACGTGTTACAGCATACAGAGAACTTCAAGAATGATATTCTTCTGTGTTTATTAATAGAAGGAGGTTATGTGGCCCATTGCACCATACAGATTGGCTTGAATGATCATAGAGTTGATAACAATTCACCTATTTGTCTTCCATGAGTGATGCTCGTAATTATTTATATAAAGTGAAAGTTACATGTCCATGGAGAAAGATTTATATCATTATATAAATATTTAATACCAGTCCAGAAGATAATTTATGCCAACTTTTGTGATTTCTAAATTCATTGCTCTAAGCTCACTGGAGATGTCTACAGATTTGTGTTTTGACTTCATCTAAGGGATAAGATAGAGCTCCCTCTCTTTATAGCCTACTGAGTTATCCAAATGCAGGTTGCTCGAAATCTGGGAAAAACATTGCGTGAATTCCAACCCACCATTAGAGAGCTTCAGGTAGGTACAAAAACCTCTAGATTAAAATTGTTGCATGAATTTCAGTTGATAGATTCATTGTTATTGCTTGTCATCTGTTTCCCTTCAGGAAGTTTCAAATGAATTCAAGAGTACACTGGAGCGGGAGATTGGTCTTGATGACATTTCAACTCCAACACGGAACATGTACAACTCAACTTTACCCAATAATAACACTAACTCAAATCCATCATCCACTGCTGATACTGATAATTCTCAGGTTGCAGTTGACCCTAGTGAGTGATCTAGTATCGTTTTATTTTTTATATATTTGAAAAGCAATTTAGTAGTATAGCTCATTGTTTCATTTATTGGTGGTACAATACTATGCAAGCAATAAAAGGTAACATCACTTAACATCAGTGATGCAGGATAGGAAGGAACCAAAGGAAAAAAACAAATACTCAAACTTCCAATTTCAATCATCAAGGGGTAATGACTACAATTGACTAAAGACATATTTAGAAGAAAGATATGAGCTAATCTAACCCTTGGGTCAATTGAAAACATAAACCTGAGCACAAAGGGCCTTATTTAAATCCCTAATTAAACACTCAAATCCTTTGATAAATCTAAGTTACCCCAATTTCCCTAAATTAGAAACCCTAATTTCCAAATAATAATAACGTTGTTACATTATAAAATAGATAATGAACATCTCTTCTCATACTACATAAATCAGTTATCTTTAAGGTATCGTATACTTGCTTGGTAATTAGACACATGCTTGATATCAACTCTAATATCATTCTCATCTTTGTTTTCTTTAGTTGGAAAAGTAATGGCAGAGGTTTCTATTAAATATCTAGTTTTCTTAGTAATCAAAAGTCTAGTTAAAAGTACCTTGTGATTCAGATTATAATATGGTTCTTGTTCATAATTATATTTCCAAATAAGCCTTGAAGGTAGTTATATGTGTATTACAGAAACAAGTAAAACCAGCAGAATCAATACTTCTACAACTTGCCAATGAGATATCAAAAAACACAAATGAATGCCAAAATGAAAACTAATGTATCAAATACTGTAAAAGTTATTTGATCCAGTTGTTAAAATGTTTTTTTTTTTTATATATATCTTCTTATGAAAAGATGCATCAAGTAGTATATTACGAAAATGAGAAGTCCTAAAACATGTTAATACACATATATTGCATCTTGGAGACTTGGTCCTCAAAAAAATATTGTTTTTGTTGTTGCCTATAACGGTATATCCTTCATGAACTATATAGTATCTTTGATGTAGTGAGAAGATAAAAATAACTTTTTCTTTGAAAACTGATGTTCATCAATATAGAAAAAGAAGTAGCCATATGTGAAAAGATTTTCTTTTTTTTCTTTTTTTGAAAGACTGCTGGTACTTATCCTTGGATAACAGATCTTGCCTTTTTGTTAACTCATGGAACCACTAACTCATGAAAACTAATGTTTGTCCATATAGAAAAAGGTCATGTGTCATGGTAATTAATTCAGTGCTTTATCACTTTATGGTGTTGGTTGTATTTCTTTTATGATTAATACAAGATAATACATGCAGTGTGCTTCATAATTATGTGTCTGCCTTTTCCTTCTTGCCTTTACTTAAAACAAATCCCAGAATATGATTAGATCTTTGATATCGCCAATGGCACTCCAGGTCCAAATAGAGCATACAGCACTGAAGAGTACCTTAAGATTACTGAAGAGCAGTTAAGGGCATCTGCATTGCAAAAGGAAGAGCAGACACCTCCAACTGAAGAAGGCCAAAGTGAATCTCAAATCCAGCCTCCTGGTTAGTCATTTTTTTTATTTCTGTAATGGTTCTTCTCTGTCCTCTGTCCCTCCATCATTCTTTATGTTCTGGAATCCTTTTATGTAAGGGTATCACATGATGCTGTCATTTTCATTGCATCTCATCAACTAAAAGCAAATCAATCGTTAAAAAAAGAAAAAGATGATAAATATAATTTTCAATACTAGCCATGCAAATGTACAAGTTGACTTGGTAAAATGGTGAGTATTGATTATTTCATTTGTCATCTGAGCATCTTTTAACCAAAGTGAGATGTATCTAAAATAACAGTGTTATGTAATTAATATTTTCACAAGAGGATCCCAATATATGTTCTCCATTCTGTACTGTGATGCATTTTGGCTCTATTGTGGACACTAACAGCCAAGGAATCAGCTATTACTGTGCCACCACCAGAGAAGCCTGAAAGTGAGACATAACCTCTGCCTGGATTCGTAGGGAGTGAAAGAAGTCACTCATTCAATTATCAGTAAGTACCCTGAATGTGGGTACTACTTCTGGAGGTATTGATTGGATAAGGAATGAAGCTCACTCAATTTTGCTTCAATTTGATGTAGTAAGCCTTAGAAGTGTGAAAATAGAAGAAAACCATTATGTAGTTAATAGTTTATTTCCGAATTTATTGTTCTTAAATCTCTTCCCCCACTCATCGACCTCATAAATTGACCAAATAACCCATAGATTTTCAATCTTATGCTACATATCCTGTTTGATAATATTTTTGTACAAAACCTTAGTAACATTTGTTGTATGCAAAAAGATTCTGTCAAATGTTGTTAAAGTTTTGCATATAACTCCATTAATTTTAAAAAGTTGACGAAATACCTTGTAGACTTTTAATTTCGTATAATATATCCACTCAAAACCATCAAAATTAGCCTCTTGCTTCATAATTTATTTGAGATGCTCAAGTATCTTCTTTGTCCCTTACATTTGCGATAAGATTTAATTTCATTCTACATTTTTTTTGGGCTCAATTTCATCCTTTACTTTTAAAAATGTCACAATTTTGTTTTAATGTCTCAATGTCTAAATCTCTAACAAAATAATTTAATCTGTCTGTAATCTTGACAAGCCTTTACTATGAGATGCCAAAATAGATTATATTTCTTTGCTTATTTGAAACTTTGATAGTGAATGCTTGTCAAAATGTAGACAAGTTAATTTTTCACTAGAAATTAAGAGAGTATTAGACGTTTGAAAGAAATTGAAATGTTTTAAGAGTATAAAAGCCAAATTATAAATAGAATAGAATATAATATATATTATATGAGGGATATAGGCCCAAAAAATTAAATGAGTAGCACATGGAAGACAATGCACGAGACGTCAAGAATAATGAATGAAAACTACATTCATAAATATGATTGTATATTCTCAAGGAATCTGATTATTTAATATTTTTGAAGACCAGAATATAGTCTCTCAAACTAAAATTTACAATGATCCGCGTAGGAAAATGGTGTGAAAATAGAGAGAGCAATTGACTAAAGTTTAAAACTTCGAGATGCTTAAAATTACAGTTCCAGAAAATTTTTTAAACAGAAATGGAAAGATCGAAGAGTTCATTTATATAAGGCAAAAAAGGACAAAAATGCATTAATCTAAATTAAATTTAATTGAAGGGATTAGTTCTTTAAATTACAGCAAATTTAATTTTAAATTTTTATTAAAAATATCTATATTTAATAATATAGATAATATTTAAATAAAATTACTTTTAATAAAAAATTATTGTAAAAAAATTACTACCATATATATTATCACATTAATTGCCCCTAGTCAACTAAGTGGGAAGGACATTCCAACTTTATTTTATACGCTCATTAATTACTCTGCCGTGGACAACTCGTACCCAACTCTCAGCTCATTACTTTTGAAAATTGTTCATTTTTTTTACCTAAATTTTGATTAATAGAATAATCAACTATATTTGAAAAAAATAGTAAGATCCATAGACCTTAAAATAATCATTACGAATGCCAGCCAAACGAAGATTGTTCAAGTTAACTTGAGTAATTTATTTCAAAACAAACTTATTATAATAAAATATGATCAACTATAACAAATTATATTTTAAATAACAAAGAGTCAATGTCATGTGATATAATGCATAAGACATGTTTAACTTGAATTTAGCTTTTTTATCACTCTTACAATTTAAGACTAAGCTAAGACTAATATAGAATCAAGTTATGGAATGTTATTTTTTTATGCACAAGATCCTTTTCAAAAATAAGCACAGAACATACTTACAACTCTTCTAGACAATTTAGAACACCTTAAAAAAATAAGGATTTCAAGAAGAAATAAAAGAGTTTTAGGAAGTCACAGAAATACAAAGAATAGTATTTTATTGATTTTAACTTGGTTACAATAAACAACTGAAAGGATTTTTAGAGGCAAGTCCCTTATAAAGTGACAAACAAAATAAGGATAATTTAAATTTTAAAATTGACACTCACTAACTAAAGATAAAGTAAATAAAGTAAACAGTAGTGCACTCAATTTTTTTCACATGGGCGAGTCAGAGTCACATGAGTTATTCAAAGCTTCTACTTGATGATAGGTTCATGGGATAGAGAAAGATTAGGATCATGTGGGGATTTCTTATTCTCATCTATCTAGCGCCAGACTAGGACATCTGCTTCTTAGTTTGGATCTTGAGAATCTAACCAGCAATTAAAGAATAAGAGGGATGAAGTTGGTACTAAAGAAGTCTTTATAATTGGTAATATCTACTAGATTATCTAGATGGTTAGATAAAATAAATCTACAAGAATTAAGGATACTAAAGGAATCAAGAGAAAAAAGGGAGGCTGAAGAAGATTTGGATTCCATATCAATGTGTGGTGAGTTATTCTTTACTCTCATTCTCTATCAACTAAAGATGTATTTGGTTTTTCAACGTATTAGGCTCTGATATCATGTAGGTGCCAACAAAGTAAGATTGTTCAAGTTAACTCAGAGAACTTAATTCAGAACAAACATATCATAGTAAGGTATAACTGATTATAATAAACTCTGTTCTTTGGATAACAAAGAGTTAAGACTTTGTTATAAATAAGACATATTTACTTAAATTTAATTTAAAAATTATATGAAAACATAACTTACTAGATCCCTTTTAATTAATTTTTTTCATATAACTAAATAGTAATAATTAATAGATTTGCATATATCAAAGTGTATATTTATTCTTTTAAAAAATAATTTTAAATTTAATTAAAAATAAAATATTTATTTAATTTTTCACTTTTTCATAAATATCTACTCTCATATCTTATATTTCATATCTATACCATATAATTTAAAAGACTAAAAAAATTAAATATTCTAAAATCATATAAAATAATTTTAAAGACTAAAAAAATCAAACACTCTAAAACTATATAATATAATATAAATATTTTTTACGTTATACACCAATCAAATTAAAAGTAAACAAAATTTGAAAATCATGTAATTTAATCAAGTAATTTCAATTTAAAATTCTATTTAACTAGATGAAATTTTAAAATTTTTTTACTTATTTTTAAAATATTAATTATTTATATTATTTTTAATATATATATATATATATAACATGTATACATATTTATATACACATATTAGATATATGAATATTTATTTATGGACACACATACTTATACATATATGTGGACATATAATTACGTGAACAAATACACGCACATGAGTACGAGTATATATGTACCTACATTTATATTATCATATATATATATATGATATTTATATTTTAATATATATATATTTTAATATATTTACATGTATATAAATATATATATTTATTATAGTTACAACATAAAATTTTATAAATATTAGTAATTAAAATTATAATAATTTAAATTATATTTTAAATTTCATAAAATTTAATTTTACAACAAAACCTAAAGAATTTTAGTTTTTCCAAATCTCCCAGCATATAGTGCTAAATGTCATTCTCCAATTCCCAATGAAGTCATGCCCAGCATTGATGTTAAAGTTCCAATCAAGCCATTTAGTCAAATTTAAAGAAAAGAAATTAAGAGTATGTTTGAACCTTTTTTTATTATTTTACTTTTTAAAATTTTTTTATAAAATTTTTTTTAAAATTTATATTAATATTATTTTTATATATTTATATACATATTATTAATTTAAAAAAATTTATTTTTTATATTTTAAAAAATTAACGTTTAAAATATTTTTAATTATTTAATATTTTTTATTTTAAAAATAAATATTTTATTTTTTATAATGATTAAAGTTGTCTTGTCTGGGACTGGGACTACATTAAATTAATGTTGGTAAGCTGACTTGACAGTAAAAGTAAATTTGATTTAATTAAATGTATATATAATTATTTATATAAAATTTTAAATAAATTATATAAATCATATATACAGGTATATTTTATCAATATGATATTTTAAAACTATTGATTAATGCCCCAATAAAATTTCTAAGATTTCAAAGAGTATGCAAAAACTCTTCAACGCATATGCATCACTTCTAATGGCTTTTGATTAGTCCTTAAAATAGATTATTCAACTGACTCTTGGTTAGGCACCAATAAATTTCCCAAGCCTCCCCAATTTCTTGTTTTGAATTTCTTCATTTGCTTTATATATAAATAATCATTCCAAAGTTTTCCCATGTTCCCAAGTAAGCCTTATGTACACATAATTAATCAATCATACATATAAAGTTTCACTAAACTAATAATAAGAAACCAATCGCTTATATTAACATATTTGAAACCATAGCTCCCTACTAAATAGTCATTATTACTACGAAAATACTCATAGAACACTTTGATGGCACCAAAGAATAACATCAAAATCCAAAGACAAGCCCATAAAAAAACAAACAAACTGGTAAATTTCTAGGTACAATATGGTGTTGTATATATACAAAGTCTAGGATTATATTTAATCTAATCTACACATGTAGATGTGTTAGAATAGTTAAACTTGAATCCTAGCCATTGCAAACACAACATCATATTTTACCTAAAAACTCCTCCTCAAAACGTAACAAATTAAAGCCCTTCCCTTCACTTCACTTCAATACTCTCGTATATAAAAAAAGCTTTAAACTTAAACCTCCATGAGAAATTCCTTGTCTTTCTCTAACCTCTCCATAGCTTCAGGCTCCAACGTCAGCTCCACATCAATGCTCCTTCCTCCACTCTTCCCTGGATACAAATAAACCATCCCATCAAACTTGTTATTCGATCCACTTCTCACATTCTCCGGCTGCCCCCACCCGAAATCCACGTCGTAAACCTTAAACCTCGGCGAGCTTCCGACCGCCACGCAGTTCACTCCGGCGTCTTTGTACTGGAAAATCTTCGGTGCACTTTCCCACTCTTTGTTACGCTCATCAATAGCCTTAGCATCATGGGCTTCGATGGCCTTTTGAATTAGGGATGCTCCGAATTGTGGCGGGTGCGCCGACAGCAATCCCGCCGCCGTGACGGTGAATATGGCCTGGATTAGGTTTCCGAAGTATGTCTCCGGCATCTCCGGGTTGACCCTTTTCCGGCAGTCCACGAAGACGGTGAAAACAGTGTAGTCTTCAGGTTTTAAGTTACGTGCATGGGTTACATGGCGCCAGATATGGACGGAGAGGGCTTGGAATGTGGAGAATGGTTTTGAGCCGTCCGATGGCGGGATTCCGTTGACCGTTGACTTGATCTTGTCGATGGCTGACTCTGAGAACTTGAAGATCTTCTCTCTCAGTGGTGGGTCTGGCTTGGCGTCAGCGTTGGAGACGGCGCGTGGATCCGAGGGGAGTGAGAGGTCGAGCTTCACGCGCGTGTTTCGTGCTTTGGTTCTCTCGAGGAACGGTAGGAATGAAACTGAAGGCGCACCGTTGCAAATTTCAGCCCATGAGCTCATGAAGTGCCACGTGGCAGTGCCGTCAAGGACCGCGTGGTTGAACGCACATCCCATGGCGAGTCCGTCTTTCAGCTTGGTTAACTGTAAGCAACATCACAATAATATATTATTAATTGAACTACAAAAAACACCTTTTAAAAAAATTTAATTTAATTTTTAAATATTTTTAATAAAAATAGTCATTCTACGATGCATTTATGACTCATCTCTTCGAAAAGAATCGTTAAACAACTAATTAGTCATCAACTAATCCCATTTTTGTTTAACAAAAGAACCATTTTAATTCAAATAAGAATATTTAAAAGTTAAATTAATTAGAGAATAATATTTGTAAAACTAGATCATAAAATGTATGACATGGAATAATAAAAACAAGTACTCCGCAAGTATAATATATTTAAGATTTTATTGATTAATTTTTTCAAGATACTGGTTAAAAATTATTTAATTGACTTAAAATTTATAAAAAATTAATAATAATATAATTTTTAATTTTTATAAATTTTATCAACTTATCAAATAAAATTTTAATTAATATCTTAAGAGTCCTGATTAAAAATATATAAATATTTAATGTAAATAAATTATATATTAATTACACATATGTAATTACGAACAAAAGAAGAAAAGGAAAGGTAGATAGGGTTGGTGAAGGTGCTCAAGTATAGCGTGGTCCAGCAGCAGAGTCCTCTGTCACCAGCCAACAACTTTATCAGCAATTAATTCTGTAATAAGTAATTAAAATAACAAGCTATACCTATTCAATCTTCCTCTATTTCACTTTTGGAATCTCATTTCCTTATATTATTATTGTTATTGTAATTTTTCATTATTTCTCAATCTTCCATTTAAAGTCGATCACATAAGAAGTCAAACTCAGCTATGGAATTAATTACACCACAAAAACTATAATTACCAAATTAAATCAAGTGCTTATATGGAATTTCATTTTATAATAATTTATTTTTCAGAAGATGATTTTTTTCAACAAAATAAATTATATAAAAAAGAGAAGCTGATGTGATGTGATGGTAGGACTAAGTGCACTGTATTTGAGGATAAAAGGAGAAAGATACATATTTATATATCAATAACAAAAACAGGGGAATCTTAAACATAAACGGAGAAGCTCACTAAAACTTCTATGCAAGTGTGGTAATTGGTATTCATTGCAAGACTATCTAATACCCTTTTTAAAGATAAAACAACAAAATTCCCAAAACAATTTCCTAAATATTGTTAAGATGTTACTTAGCAAAATCCACATATTTTACCCTTTTTTTGTTTCCACACTAAAAATATTTCTTAAAAATAGCGGACAGAGCTGAAGTTTTAAAAGTTCAACATGTGAACTTGTCAATAAATCACTCATTGTAGTGTCACTCTCGCTCATACTTTTTTTGCTTTGTGAAACATTTTGATCGATTACTTTACAAAAAGTTGAAGCTCAAATTATGTTCAAAGCACCAATTTTCTAGTCACATAATGAATCACCAACAAAAACAGAGCACCCCACATGAAATTATTTTGCAGAACAAAATTCAAGCAAATTTTTTCAAGTGTTTCTTATCACAGTTTTTAATAAAATTACAATATACAATTTTTTTAAAAAATGTATACTATTAATTCAATCAATGAACTAACTAATTATGCAAGATTATGGATCAATGGCCTTCAGCTTAATGGTATTGACTGAAGGATTCCAGTCCAAATCTCAATCACAACCAAAACTAATTCAGAAAATCCTAAACCCTGAGTTATATTCCTTCCCATTTACTTTGAAAAAGTACAATTTAGATTAAAACAGAGGTAAAGTGTGTAATTTTTACAAAGAGTATATTGTAATTTACTCCCCAAAAATGCATAATTACCTGAATTGCCAACAGTGGCCTATGCATGCCTTCCAAATTGAGGATCCCACTATAAGGAACCAACTCCTTCAAATTGTTTGTGCTCTCTGCAACAGTTAGATCTTCCACTCCAATATCCCCATCTGCAACAGCTTCGATAACTTCAACACCCACCAAACCAGCATCATCACCACCATCTTCTTCTTCATCATTATACACCACTCTGAAAACCCCTTCTTCATCTTTGTCAAGCCTACCAGCTAGCTGACAAAATTCCTCTAACACCACACTCAGTCCTTCCTTCAGCTTCTTCACCATGCCCTCATAGTCATCTCCTTTGTAGAACAGAAGCTTCTGGTTGTAATAGAAAGCAAGGTAGGGAAGATCAAAGGTCACTAATTGGCACTCTTTCTTCCCTACCTTCTTCTTGGGCTTCACATGGCTTTTGTCCGTGATCCTGAGCTTCAAGGCTTGCTCAAATGCCATTGTTAGTGGAGGAAAAAGTGATGAAGTGAAGGGAAGAAATAAAAGATTAATATATGTATTCGAGAAGATTATAATGAGATTTAATGTGTGCTGTGCATGATACTTATAGGAGTTATGGGCATCTGGCGTATTGGTGAAAAGCATTTATGGGTTTTATGGTAACGGTTGTGAGTAATTAATAATCATAACTACAGCATTTTTGGATGTATTGAGAGGTGGAAATTGGTAATTACTCGGTCATCGTTGAATTTGGATCAGATGCAGTTTTGCCTTTGATTTAATATAAGGGAGACAAAAAATAAGATAAAAAAAATTTATGTGTAATTTTCATATTTTTATTATAAAATTTTTTAATCATAAATTAATATTTATATAGTCTATATAATTTATTTTTTAATTATTAATTTGTTTAAAAGAATTTTTATATATTAATTTTTTATTAAATAACTTAATAATAAATATATAAATAACTGGATGTAAATTTGATCTATAAATAAAATGTTATTTTGTATGAATTAAAATTTATTTGGTATTTTTTTAGTATTTCTATTCATAAATTAATACGATTAATTTTTTAAGAAACTAACAAAATCTAAACCCTTGATTATGTACGGTAAGAAAAAAGGTTTATTTTATATGAGTTTTGAAAAAAAAAAAATAAAGGAGGGAGAATTCCACTCTAAGTGGGGAAATAATTATTATGCTCCCTTCGCATAGAAAAATTTAGTACTATTTTTTATTATATTTTAATAAATAATTATTTTTTGTTTAAAATTTGAAATTTAATTCAATTATGTTTAAAAATTAGATTATTTCCCATTAAAAGAAAATTAAACTTCGTGATAAATTATGAATAAAAAGAGTGTTAAGTGACCATATTACATTATTATGAAAAGTGAACTCTATTTAGCATTGTCTTGTTTAATATTAACTGAAGTGAACTCTTTTCAATTAAATATTATTGTCTTTTGTATTGTAAAAAATAAAAAATGGTCACGTAAAATATAGAATTCAATTCAATTGTGGTTTCTTAAAACCAATATAAAAAAATCTAATTAATTGAAAAGAATTTTATGCTTTTAAATTTTAAAAAGTCAATAAAAATAATAATTTTTATTAGCTAATTACTCTATCAATTATTTAAAAAAGAATTTAAATAAATTTTTAAAAATACTGGTTAAAAAAATACTTTAAATTAAGCAATTTTGAGTGTTGAATGTGTAAAAAAAAACAAAAAAAAAAAGAATGAAACTTTAAAGTGAGTATGAAAATTACCTGCACTTACATTCAATGTTTAAAATTTTTAAAAAATGGTGCTTCTGAATTCTAATCCGAACTGACCAGATTTATGGCATAGTAAATGCTAACATCAGTAGCCTAAAAATTTGTGTAGGTATTAACATTTGTATACTTTTTGGCATACTAAGTGATATAATGATATTTGTATAATTTTTCTACTTCAAATTTTAAAAATTTTAATTTAAATGGTTAATATTTTTATGATTTTTAATTAATAAATAATATTGTAATCTAAATTATTACGGTGTTATTTTATTCTTAAAATTATATCATTTAATTTTTAATTAATAAAGATATCAAAATTATACTTAATTTTTTAATTATTTTTCCTTTCTCTCTTTTACTATATCATTTATGTAATACTATAAAAGATTCAAATCAAGTTTCATTGCCTAAGGTGTGATGTGGTTGTTGTTTTCTTTAAACCCTCCTAATTTATTTTATAATAATTTTAAATATATAAAATTTGAATTTAAATATTTAAAATATTTAATTATAAATATAAGCATATGCTAATTATTATATTTGAGGCAATTTTTTACTTAAACTTATTTTTTAAAAAAAAATTATTTAGATTGTAAAAGTAAATGAAAAGGAAAAAATGTATTTAAATCCTAATTAAAAAAAGGTCTTCATTTTTTTTCCTCATTCTCTTATTGCATGCTTATGGATTTAAAAATTACAAGTTACAAATATCTAAAATTATTTTAGCCACAATTTTTAATTCAGACACTCATCTTATTTATATTTAAACAAACATTTTTTTATTTACTTTCCTTCATCATCCTCTATCTAAGTATATTCTAAAATTATATAGTCTTTTGATAAACAAATAAATTGATAATTATATTTACAAAATTATAGCTAGTGATAAAAAAAAATTGTATTTATCTCTCTTGTTACATTATATCACAATATCTTGTTAAAAAAAATTTGGCTTAACAATAATGAGAGGTGGCTAATACCTCTCTCTCTCTCTCTCTATATATATATATATATACATATATATATATAAGGAAAATATTCTCATAGTCTATTGAATTTTACATGAATCCACTACATGTTAAAATTAAATAGGTAAAATTAAAAATAATATAATTTAAAAAATAATTTAAGACAATATAATTTTTTATAACTAATAATTTTAACTAACACGTAAAAAATTTATGTATACTTTATATAAATTGGAATCCATAAAATTAACATTATATGAAACAAGTTAGAGAGAAAAAGTTTGTGGGATAGTTGGGAGAGTGCATGTGAAAGAAAGTAATTTGTGATCAAGAGTTGTTAATGGAGGTGGCTACCGTCTAAAGTGTAATGCATTATGATGAAGAAATGGGCCTTAAAGTTAAACATTACGTAAGTATAGTGTATACGCCGCCCATTCTGTTGCAACTATACGTTCCTCCTTTTTAATACACACCTCCCAATCCATTAAATCATGCATTTTAATACCTCCTGATATTTTGTAATTAAAAAAGTGTATTTTTTTTATAATAAAAACGAGATAAAAAGTAAAAAAAAAAAAAATTTGACATGTTTGAATATTGTTATATTCTTTTATATTTTAGAACTAATTTGTAAAATTAGTTATGAAAATTTATATTAATAATTTTTTCAAATATTTATATATATATATTATTAATAAGAAGATTTATTTTTTTATCTTTTCTTTATTTTAAAAAAATTAAATTTGAGAACATATTTTAATTATTTTGTATTTTTTATTATCAAAATATATATTCTATTTTTTATTTTTTGGTCTAAAAATAATTATTTAAATAAATTTTTTTATTTTTTGTTTTTAAAAACTAAAATAATTTTTAAAAATTAAAATCAAACAGGCCCAATTCACTCAGAGTAAGTTCTATTAACGTGGATTTCTTTTTTTTCTCTCTCTCTTAGAATAAATACAAAAGAGTTAAAATCTATTTTAACATTTTCTAAATTTTTCATTTGTAATTTATTTTTGTTTTGTAAATTAGTTTTAAAAACTCATCTTAATAATCTTTTTCTGCATTTAATTATGGATATGTATCAATGAAAATTAAAGAGTGTTGATTTCATAGACTAGAATTATATATATATATATATATAAATTATACATGAATCTATCACATAGGTGTTAATTAAGAGTTTAGTGAAAAAAATAAAGAAAGACATACCTGCAATTCAAATTAGATTTGACAAATTTGAGTTCGTGAAAATATTTTCTCAATAAAAATATTTGTTTTGACAAATAAGAGTTCAAAATCATCTTTTGATTATTCTATGCGTTTTCAAAAAATATTTTTTTTTGTTTTGAATTAAAAATGGTAGGTTCAATTTTGTTTTTGTTTTTAAAAATAAAAAATTGTTTGTAAACATCCCTAAGTTTTTAAAAATGATGGTAATAATGATAATTTACTCAAACTTTTATCTAACACACTAGTGATGTGCATGTGCGATCCACTCGATCGGTATTCAGATTAGAGCTGTCTATAAGAAACTAAACTGTATAAAATCGAAATGAGAGATACAATTTGTGTAGCTAAATTGTAATATTTAGAATCCTAAATGAATTCCATAGATCCCAAACAATTTAATGATATATAATTAATTCCTAATAAAAACGAATTAGTGGATTAGAGATAGTTCTTTTGTAAGACACTAAAATGAAATATAATGGATATATAAAACTTTCGATCTTCTAAATTTGATAAATAATATCAGGTAAAAAAAATTAATTTGGTTTGGTTTGATTATTGGTTTAGAATTTTTTTATTCAATTAACTAAACCACACTGAACAATTTGTCTATATATATTTTAATATTTTTACCTCTTAATAATAAAAATTAGTACATCTTTTGTAATTATATTATATAGTTATTACTTATCTAATATGATTTTATTAGATAATATAATTAATTAGTTGTAAGTTTTTTATTAGTTTTTAATATTTTTAGAATTTTGATTTAAAAATTTAGAATTAACTGTGTATTATAATATTATAGTTTTGAATCTTTTAAAATTATTTTTTTAGACTTTATAAATGTATAAAACATATAAATAAGTTAGAGTTTTTTTAAAAATATATTTCAAAGTAAAAACATTAAGTTAACATGATTAAAACCAAATCTATAATCAAACTAAGTCAACATTAAAATTGAACCAAATCAACTGAAAATAAAATCAATAAGATCCATTCATTTTAAAAATTGATTATATTAATTCAATTATTTTTAAGACAAAAACTAAATCAAACTAAACATTTGAACACCCCCTAAGTATTGATATGCATACTCAAATCATTTTTACTACATAATAGGCCGGATTGGTTTGGTGAAGGTCTAGGAGTCTCCCATAATATCGTGAAACAAAATTTGAATTTGTGTCCAAAAATTTTTTTTTACATTTAAGTACACTTGATGTGCCTAAAAAAAATTTATACTTAATAAAGAATAAAATATGGAAAAAAAATATTTTTTATTAATTGGTCAATCAATATGCTTGCTAGGATTAATATTTAATAAGAATATTACATTGCCTATTCTAATCTCATGGGCTAATGTGGTGGAGCTAAAATCTTCCTAAAAAATTACGAAGAGCTTTTCAATTTTCAACTCAACTCACTCCATAATATTAATAATCCCTACGAAAGCAGAATTTCCAACTTGCATGTTGCCCTTTAGAAAAAAAAATGCATAACAGTTATACAAATTTATTTGTTTAATTAATTAGAATACATATATACTTTAAAAGAATTGAATGGACACTTTAATTTTGATGTATCCAATAATGTTGGAGCTATATATTTTTGTGCAACACATCCAAACTATTTACGCATGCCAACCGTGTGCCCCACATAATTCAGTTGGATTTAATTAAATAAGAAGATTTTTTTTTTGAATCTTCTAAAATAAGAGAGGTATAAAAAAATTTAAATTGTAATTTATTATGAGTAAATTATTTATTTATTTTTCTTTAGTTTTGTTTTCTATTTTTTTCTTACTTTAAAACTTCACACTATAAAATATTTTAGAGACATTTTTTCGGTATTTTCTTCCTGGTATAATGTTAATGAAAATGATATGTGCTTGCTTGCTTAGTGAAAGGACTCTAATAAAAGCTTTATAACTACTCATACCATAATTTTCTTATTTCCAGTAAGTTATATTAATAATAGCTAATTCTTAATTTTCAGAGAGATCCAATAACATTCAAGATTAAGAATTCACAGAAATAATAGCTAATTAAAAAAACTTAAGGATAGAAAACCCCATATATTAAAATAGAATAAAAAAATTGTGAAGATGTTGATGATTGAAAATTTGAGAAATAGTAGTAGATTTGACGTTTGAATTTCCACATGCGAATGATTTGATCTTATGAGTGAATGAAGCCCACAAAAAGGAAAGTACGTAAATAACTCTTTAATCTCCTGTAATTTCCATGCACTTATATATGTTGGGGTGGACAAAACAAGTAAGTATACTAAGGACTTGAGAACAACATATATAGTATTATTCTCATCTCTAAGGAAACATGTATCAGTTTTTGAGGTTTCCTGCATGCTAGGTAGGAAATAATAATAGTTAGTGGGTTCCAATTTGCAGGATACACCTACTGCAACTGCAAAATTTGATGGCTTCATTATAAATTTATAATCTCTACCCAATTTTGCAGGTGAATTATATATACATATATATGATTGGCCAATATTGTATTTATTAGAAGGCTCATTTTGAGAGTATAGTTGGTGAGGTTTATTATTTGTCTCTTTTGTATCAGATTGAGCGTATGATTGCAGGAGAGACTCCGACTACATGCCCAAGGAAGGTGATTTGTGTCGGTGCGGTGCCAAGCATTCTCAAATGCCACCTATTTATTTGTACTGCATGCCTTCTTCGGTCCGATCAAACCCTGACATGTTCCATTTTTGGTCGTGAATTATATTTTTTATAAAAATTATTAGTTTTTAATAATTTAGTGAATTCTGATAAATTTAATTTGAGTTAATTAATATTTTAATAAAAATTTTTTTATATATAAAACTTGAATGGAAAAATTGTTTAAGGGAAATAGAATTTTTTATATTTATATTTTAATTCTTTAATGAAAATAAAGTATATAAAAAATTAAAATTTTACTTATAAAATGATCAGTTGTACTTTATTTTTTATTTTACTTATGTAGTTTTTCTTATATACTTTCACTGTTCAATTTTTTTAAATGAAAATAAGATATGTTAAATAATTTTTAAGAATACTCAATAATGTGATGGGGAGTTATAAAATCCATACATATCATTTATTTAATAAACAGTCTAATAAGAAATATATAAAAACTACCCTAAATATTTCTTTGAGAAGGACTAGACTTAGATACCCCTCTTTTAATTTTTGCTATTAAATTCTATAATAAAAATAAAATATATGAAAAGCTTTTAAAAATACCAAATTATAGGATGATGAGTTATAAAATTTATACATGTCATTTTCTGATTTGAGAACTTAATAATAATAAAAAAAATTATTGTGGTTAATTCTTTTTGTTTAAAGAATACACTTAAGTATAGTTTTTATTATATTTTTACTATGTAATACAGTAATATAAATATTTAAATAATAAACAATAATTTATTAATATATCATTTTACATAATATAAAATATGTGAGAAAAACATTTAACTATACTAATTTTATTTTGCTTTCTATGATTATCAAAAAATAAATTATATACATTATAATTTCTAAAACATTTATGACATCTCATAGAAGGATCAAAATTAGAAGATAATATATAAGGTAACAAATCTAATATAAAAGAGCAAAAAACCAAAAGAAGGAAGAGCTTTAGATTGATAGCATGGTTGAAATACTTGCACAAGTAGAACAACCCAAGCATGTACATATTGGGTTGGACTAGTGTTGACCCAACAATAAAGATAGACCAAATTTATACTCATTTCATAGTACCACAATTTGAAGGTCCTCCTTATGTGTAATGTAGCATTATCTGCAGAAACCATCACACAAATTTCTCAGTCCACATTAGATACTCTATCCGCCCCAACTACTTGAATTGAAATATGACCAAATTATTTAGCTCAGATATAGACTTGAAGGACTTGCTCCACCATATCTTCAAAAAAGTATCTTTCATTGGATCATGTCATGTAAAAAAAAATAACATAACAATGTTATGTAAAAAAATAGATAGATATAAAATTAGTTAACTGAAAATTATATGTAAATAGTATATTTTCATTGTGTCTTTCTTCATATCTATATTTTCAAAATTAGTTATTTTCTCACAAAAATTTTTTGATCCAAATCAGAATGTTTTCATGTAAAAAAATAATATAAAGTGTTATATGAAGAATAAGATAGATACAAAGTTAATTGAATGATAAATTTTATTCACATGTAAAAATAATACGATGAAAATGAGTCATGCTAGATTTTATCACAAATCATAAATGATTATGTTATTACATAGTTGATTTTACATAATATTCACGATTAAGATAACTTCAATCAAAAAACTAATTAAGAATAATTATTTATAGAAATAAAAAAATTAATTTACACTAGTATCATTAATTATATAATTAATATCAATTTAACATAGTAGAAAATAATAATTCTTTAATAATGTCTTAGTTGTTGTATAAAGCATTTTATTTTTCATTATATTTTTATATGAATAAGTTCATGTAAATAATGTTTAGCTTATAAAATAAATCTTTAATTTAATATCTCTTTATGAATAAACATATTCGAGTTCACAGGGCTTAACAGAGTTACAGCAATTATTCACTTAAACTTTATTGTAAAAATTGAAAAACAAAAATTATACGCATGACAAATCTAAATAATTTGTCCCCACTATTCCCAAAATAGTTATACGAATAACAACATATACTAGGACTTCACCACAGGTATCCTATGAAGTTTAAATGAATATTTAATAAGATGTACAAGTCTTGAACAGTGTGTTGTGGAGCCCTCCTTAGGAAGACCCCTCCAAAAATAGGCGTATGCCGCTTTAAGTGGCGAGCACACGGTATTCTTTAGTAAAAGGCGAAAGAATAGTTCGCTTTGTGCTCACCACACGGCTCCGTGAGTTGTCTGAGTAGACGCTCTCTCTTTTTATAGGTGAGCACTTGCCTCTAATTATCAGCCTATGCGATGTGGGACATAATAACACTCCTAAGTTAAGGCCTTAAGGTTTCTCACACTTCACTTTCTATTCCAAAGAGCCTCAAGAGTCTTGCTCGTTTGCAAATACTAGGAATAGGAGGACATTCATATTTGGTGTCACTCTCATATTGATATTCTTGATATTACAAATCAAAGTAAATTAAAGCACAAAGTTGAAGAAAACTCTCTTATGAAGTATCCTTGGGATTTTTCTATTGTTAGGTCCAAGCATGTGTTATTAATGGATTTAGATCATTTGAAATGAGAAAGAGGGGTAAAATTTCACAGAGAGATAAAAAAAAATTGCATTCTAATTCATTCAAGATGAATTTTTTATATATCTCTCTTTTAATTTTTTTTTCTTTTTATTTCTCTCATATTTTAAGTTAACCTTACAATTGTAATACCCATTTCCTTAAAATTTATTATTAAGGATAATCTTGAAATTTTGACTTCAAGGACTAAAATGAAACAAAAAACTTGGGAGTTAATGTGAAAGGGACTGAAGAGCAATTTCTATATTTTGCAAGGAAGTCTCTGAGATTTCAGTTGGTGTATCCTTTTATCCCTTCCCATATGCTTCCCTTCATACCAACACAAGTGCTAAGTACTGCACCTCCAATAGAGAAAGGAAGAAAGGAAAACAAGCAAGGGAGAAAGGAGAAGAAATCCAAGTGGAAACTTATCATAACTAAATTTCAAGTAAGAAAATTTTTACTTACCTTAAAAAAAGGACGCCTTAAGAGAAGGATGAGACTATATTTGTATATATTGCTGTATAGTTAAGAAAAGGATGAGACTAGCAATGTGCACATGTCAGAAGACGCCTTAAGAGTTAGATTCTCATGTCACATAGATAAAAGGAAGTGTGACAATATCATATGGATAAAAGGAAGTGTGATAATTATTGGGAGAATGATCCCCATGATAACAACAATCTCAGTCATATAGATAAAAAGAAGTGTGACCATCACATGGATAAAAGAAAGTGTGATGACTACTTGAGATTGGGAAACAACATGCAATGAGCGTATGATTTTTAAGATGTTTTGATAATATGCATATTGGTTTATGAAAATATGCTGATTTATAATATTTTTGCATTAACATGAGTATTGTTATGCAAATGATGTTTGAAATGTAATTACAGACATTATAAAAATGAGGTTTTAACCAAAACAATAATCCTATACTCTTATGACTTGATATGAATTTTATGAACTATAGTTTTGATGAAATGTGCTAAATTCCCATGTGTTTGATAAGAATGGAATATGGAATTGCAATTCACTTGTATATTTATATGATATAGGGGAGAAGTTTACTGTACCAAAAAGGGTACAACTAAACTTTTAATTATTTTGTTTGAAATTGTAAATTTATAAATTACTCTACTAGGATAATTATATCTTATTAAGTTGTTTGTTCAAATGATCAAGGCTATGCTTAGAAATTAGCTGGGTTAGAGATGTATATTGGAAATGCAAGGCAATCTAGAAGAGTTATAAATTTGAAATTATAAACAGGGGATTTAGAATGTATATGCAATGAATGCTTATATAGTTATTGTGATGAATGCCATAAGATGTGGATTATGTAATGGAGATAAATACTTTGAGATGTGAAACATTTATGGGAAGTTAATTTTAGTAGTGTTATTTTAAATTATATCTCAATTGTTCTTGAACGGATGTATTAAAATGTTATATTCCAAAGTACATACTAGTATGGATCATGGTATTAGATATGCTGCACGATAAAAGTAGTTAAGTAAAATTTGAATAAAATAATAGAAGAGTTTATTTGAGCTATATTCAACCAGTAATAGCCCGAGTAATATAAGTTTTAAAAATAAAAAATAAAAATTTTTTAAAAAAAATTTCTACGCTTCACGATCACTCTCATATGTAAGTTATAAGGGGTCGTTACATATAAAGTACTTCAAAATTTTAGTATTAATTTATTAAACCATATACATATGCAAAACACCTTTATGGCCTTTAGCTGTTATCAAGTGAGGAATGGAATGAAGAAATCCTTATGCATATTGAAGTTCATGCTTCTAACAATTATTTCTTGTTTAGAATTCTCACTAAATGACAACAATTTTCTTTAATATAAACTCATAACTGTGACAATATTGGATGCTAATATTTTAGCCAATGCATAAATTAAAATGAAAATCATTTAAGTTATAATAATTTAATGCCTAAAATTTCATCAATTACAATTCATTATTAAATTAATATAAAGAATAAGAAGAAAATAATTTTATTATTGATTGGGCCAATGTAACGCGAGTCGAAGCCCGAATCAAGTCCATTGGGCTTCTTGATGGTGCTGTGCTGAGACTCAAAAACCCCTAAACCCTAAATTGCTCTATAAAAGACCTACTAAACCTCATTATTCTTCGTCTTCGTTTTACATTTCGTTCTTTCAGGCTTAGCAGCAAGCCGCCGTTCAGCCTTTAGCTTCCAAGCTCGTAAAGATGGCTCCTCCCCGAGGTAATTCGAGAAGCTGCCTTTGGAGTTGTTTTTTACTTATCAATTTTCTTTCCTGTAGTTTTAGAGTGTGAGTTCATTGAACTAGTTTTAGAGTGTGTTGTATTTTTCTTTCCTGCTAGTTTCTCTAATCAATTACTAGAAGTATGTAGTAACTTTTCTAGTTTCTAATGTTGAAAATCTAAGCAGGTCGTGGTGGTGGTGGAGGGTTTAGGGGCAGAGGTGATGGCGGACGTGGAGGCAGAGGAGGAGGGAGAGGTTTTGGAGGAAGAGGAGCAGACATGAAAGCTCGTGGTGGCGGACGGGGAGGCCGAGGTGGTCGAGGAGGAGGTAGGGGTGGTGGTCGCGGAGGAGGTAGGGGTGGAATGAAAGGAGGGAGCAAGGTTGTGATTGAACCTCACCGACATGAAGGAATATTCATTGCTAAGGGTAAAGAAGATGCCCTTGTTACTAAGAATTTGGTTCCTGGTGAAGCTGTTTACAATGAGAAAAGGGTCACCGTGCAGGTTTTTTTTTATCCGCTCTTAGTATGATTTTTAAGTGATTTATGGTTTATTGTTACTCATCCTTAAATTAATGCACACATCTCAATGCTCGAGAACAAATTAATTCATATATCTCAATATTATGGTACGGCCCAATCAATAAAGGGCAACACAAATGGTTTCTTCTTTGTTTGAATACTGTTTGAGTATATTAACAACAATGCTTATTGGTATCACCTTCTATAATTGCAGGCTTTATCTTAATGTTTATACTCTTTATTATATTATATGCTTACATTAAAGACCTTATTATATTCAGAATGAGGACGGTTCCAAAGTTGAGTATCGGGTGTGGAACCCTTTTCGCTCCAAGTTAGCTGCTGCTATTCTTGGTGGTGTTGACAACATATGGATTGTAAGTATCTCTATTGTTTCTTAGTATGTACTGTTCTTTGGCCTTGTATTTCAAATACTGTAGCATGACATGTATGTTTTCATTGCGTTATATATGCAATAAAGAAACCTGGTGCCCGAGTTCTTTACCTAGGAGCTGCTTCTGGCACTACTGTCTCTCATGTCTCTGACATTGTAGGCCCAGTAAGTACTATTCCAAATTTGCATCATGCTTACATATTCAAGTTGGAAGGAGTTGATTAAGGTATACTGTTTGTATATGTAGACAGGAGTCGTCTATGCAGTCGAGTTTTCCCACAGAAGTGGCCGTGACTTGGTCAACATGGCAAAGAAGCGTACTAATGTAATACCCATTATTGAAGATGCTAGACATCCTGCCAAATACAGGATGTTAGTTGGCATGGTAGATGTAATATTTTCTGATGTTGCTCAGCCTGATCAGGTTTGGTTTAAATTTCTTCACAAGTTTTAGTTAAAAAAAATATACTATTTTTTTCATGGTATTTTGGTGTAATTGATATTTATTATGGTTATTATTTTCTTCAGGCAAATTTTAAATGACTATGCTCTTTTTTTTTTCCCGCTTTAGCATCTGCATGTTAGATAGAGATAGAGAAAACTACATTCATCAGTTTTTTATTACCATGTATACATTTTTACCCAAAATCTGAAATTGTTCTTTATGAGTCTCAAGTTTTTTTGCTCGTCTGCTACATTTTGTTGTTTTATTGGAAATTATTCTGTTCATAATAATCTTCCTTTCTTTCTATCTTTTGTAGTTTTTTTGGGGTGGGTGGGGTAATAAACAATAGAGTTTAGGTAATTCTCTATTGAGTGCCTGTTTCATTACGTTTCTGGAAATATGTTTTACTTTTAATATTCACCTTCGTATATGCATTCTCAGTATTGATGCTCTGTGCATATGATGAGCTTACTCGGATTCCCCTTCAAGACATCTTGAATGATGCAGACCCGAGTTTCTGATGCACATTAATTTCTTTGTTTGTTTTGTTTCTTCTTTTTTTTTTTAAATAAAGTTTTTTGATACACACCAATTTGTTTGATTGTGTGCTTGATCTTGCTTTACAGTGTTGTATAATTATTTTTTTCTTTGAGATGAGTATGTTGCTAGTGAGAGTAGACCTAATCATGGGCTGTTTTCATGAGAAAATGAACTGGACTTTATGTATATACTATAAAATTATAGGCTCGAGTCTGAGTCTGTTTTTAGTGTTATTCGTTTTTGGCCATTGATCAGGTCTTAACAGGAGTAATCAGATTAGCTGCTGTGTTTTTTATTTTGGCATGTTTTAATCTTGTATATACTGTTTTTCAATACAACCTTATTTATTTTCTTCACTCTTTTATTGAATGGTAATGTTGTGTCATTGAACATATTTTCTATGCACTACCAAACAACTCCGTGAGTTGGCAAACTTGGTCTGAGGGTCCAGGTTTTATTCTCTCTTTTGCAACCTTTGCAGGCAAGGATTCTTGGGCTGAATGCTTCATATTATTTGAAAGCAGGAGGTCATTTTGTTATTTCAATCAAGGTTTGTTCAGAAATTTTATAATTTATTGTAGTATTACTATTATGTAATTATGGGTGTTCTCAGCCATATTTCTTAGTATCCTGTTAGGTTTTATCAGAATAAGCACTATCAAACCTCGAGGGTTCATTCTAAATGAACTTAGGTTTAGTGCTATAAGATTTGAAAAGATTTTAAACAGGCAAAGTGTTAAAAGATTTGTTGAATTGATTTATTTTGGAGAAATTAATGTTTGGTCCTGAAAAATGACGCGTTCATTTAATCTTCATTTGCATATCAGGCTAACTGCATAGACTCCACAGTCCCAGCGACTGCAGTTTTTGCCAGTGAAGTTAACAAGCTAAGGGCAGATCAATTTAAGCCTTCGGAGCAAGTGACTCTTGAGCCATATGAGCGAGACCATGCTTGTGTGGTTGGTGGATACAGAATGCCCAAGAAGAAAAAGGATGCCGAATAGATTGCTTCCAGTGTGCTTAAGCTGATAGGAAATATGTCTTCAGTGTTTTTTCTTGTCCTGAGAGGAATGGAATATTGAACATATGTTTTTTGTATTGTAATTTTGTTATTCCGTGGAAGCTTCTTAAAAGTGTTTAATGCATTTTTGGTTACCAGAAATTTTTATTGATTTTGCATCACATGGAAACTATTACAGGATCGTATAGGCAAAGTTGCTAGTTACCTGAAATGTCCTTTAGTAGACCTTACCTTAGGATTTGAGTTACGATACTCGGAAAATCTCGTCTTACCGACTGAGCTTTTATAGTACAGCAACTTCTGCTTCTGTATGTTAGCGGCAAGTCTAAGATGTCTCTTCCTGAACTGTGACTTTGCTCAGCTTATTTGTCTCTATATATTTTGACAGTTGAATGCAGTTTAAAAACTATTTTTGATTTTTAGAAACAAAATAATAAAATAATCTAACAGAAAATAAAATATGCGTTTTTTATTTTATAATATGTATATAATATATGAAAATAATATTAATATAAATTCTTAAAATTAATTTTAGAAAATTTTAAAAAATAAAGAATAAAACAAAATCCAACGAAATGTGTTTTCTACTAGAATAAAATTTGCTTCTACATGCGTTTCAGAATTGTAGGTTGAACAAGAGAACAAATAAAGTGCGATTGTCCAAATTATAGCGACAAAGCAGTTGAAAGAGTGAATTAATCAAAGGATGTTTTGTAATAGTAACGAATGGTAAATCTACCGTGAGTTTAAAATAAGCAATGATTTTAGACATATATATATATATATTTATAATTTTGTTACTTTTTTGTTTTTTAAGTAATAACACGGAAAGTAATGTTTTTAACACGATTATTTGAAGAGTTTTTTTGACATGTTATAATTTTATTGGAAAATTTACTAGTAAAAAATTAGTTTTAAGAATTGTATTTGGTGATTATCTTATTACTACTAAATTTCTGTTCCAACCTTGTGCTCGTATTTCATCTATACTTGAATATTTACGAAGAACAACTAGAGAAGAGGCATTTGTTTTGTGGACGGCAATATAGTAAGAAGTAAAAATGTCATATTTTTGAGCAGACAAACTTCATACCTATTACTATCTTTATCCAAATACCAAGTAACAGACGGCAGCTCTTCGGTTTATCACAAATCAAAATGAAGTTCAATCGGTTAACTTCATTACTCCAACATTTTCTCAACATTCGATACAAATGCCGAGAGTATATTGTTTAACTGCTGTCTCCGTGAGTGTGGAATATATTTTTAGTATTCCAATAATTACTAAAAAAATTCACTACTATCATCGATCATATATGTGTAATTTAATTTATTTTTTTAATAAAAGTCACGTAATATAATTTTTGTCAAAATATAAATAACAATTGTAGTACTGAAACTTTCAATATTATTGAAGTATTAAAAATATAATTGAGTGAGTGATTAGTTAAATTTTTTTTTACGATAAAAGTATTTTTTATATCTTAAAATTTTATATTCATTTTTAATTTTATTTTTAAATTTTTTTGTGATTAATTTTATTTTTAAAATTTTAAATTATAATTAATTTTATCCCATAACTTAATATTATTTAAATTATAAATAAAAAATAGTAACATGATATCTAATTTTATATTTTTAAATTGGTTAGAATCAACATTTCATATTTTGCTCGATATTTTAATATTAGCATTTTTTGTTAATAAATTGAATAACATTAAATCGTAGGATAAAATTGATTGTAATTTAAAATTTTAAAGATAAAATTAACTACAAAAATTTTAAAAGTAAAATTAAAAATTAATATAAAGTTTAGGAACATAAAAAATATTTTTTTCAGTCAAAAGATCTCCTTAATATCTTGAGAAGTTATCTTTTTTTTTTTTTTTCATTCAAGACATAAAATTAAAAATTAATATAAATTTTAGAGACATAAATTTTTAATTTTTTCATTAAAAATGATTGCTATATTATTATTATTATTATTATACGTTTTCTAGTTTAAGAACTTACAATAACTCATTTGGGCTCATAGTCCACAACCTTAAATATCTAAGAGAGGAAAAGTGTGAATGAGTGCGAGAAAAACTCGAAAGAAAACTAAATATTTTTTAAATGATTTTTTTCTCTAAAAAAATACTGAAATTATATTAAGATGAAAGAACCTATAAGTTCATTTATTTTTTGTATTTATTATTTATATAATTAAATATATACTTGATTAATATAAAAATTATTATTAAAAATTTTAAAATAAAATAATTATTATTTTTAACTCAAAATAAATAATAATAAAATAATAATTTTTAAAATATTTTTTTAAAAAATTTTAATAATGTCATTAAAGATATTTTAGTTAAAATAAGTAAAATTATAATTTTTTTAATCATTCAAAAAATAAGAGTATAATATTGAAATCTCTGTAGAGATGTAATTTACTTTATTTTTTAATGTTTTCGTACAGGTGACTTAATTACAGCAAATGAGGGGACCAAAAAAAAAAAAAAACGAGGCTGGAAGGAAAGAAATGAGGCAATTTCTTTATTAGCTTCAGTAGATCGGAGTCCACGGAAGGACAAATTGTACCATAAGGGTAGGGACTATCTTTACAATTAAAAAAACAAGGAATGAACATGTAAGACCGTTGGCCCCTAATACAAGGCTTAGAATAAATTAGAAGACTGTTCAAGAAAACGAAGTTGTTAACAAAAAAAAAGATTACAAGATTGTTTGTAGTTTTACTGATGTTCAAGTTGAGGCACAAGCAGCTACGCTTGATCAACTTTGAATTCTTGTCCACCCCATTTCTTCATGCGTTCACTTGTTTGCTCCACCTACAGATGGAAAGAGTCAAAACATTATATCATTTACATTCTCTATGAATTCATACAAGTAAAATATATCAGAGAGGAAAAGTGAAAAATAAGAAAAGAAAAGAGTGTGTGCTATCATGTGGCATTCTATTCTGGTTTTCTAGAAATACAATTATATCATATTTGTCATAGAAAGATATTACAATTGCAAAGTATCATTTTCCAGGAAGAATGCCAAAGCATCACCTACCTCCTTGTTCCAATTAGTTTTATAAAGTACAATCAAGAGCAACAAAGTCTGTAGAGCAGTTCCGCATATCATTCCTCCCCAAAGTCCCTATACATGAAACAAATTTCATGTCATTAGAAAGTTATCTTTCTCTTTTTCACTCTTTTTCAAACTTGTTTAAACTTATCAAGGACTACTTCAAGCCCAAAAATAGTGTTTTACTACAAGTATCTAACATGATAGCCCTTTAGACTTGAAATGTAGATAAAGCATGGACTCTGATATTATCTCAAGGATCATTTCCTATAAACATACAAAACCTCAAAAAGCTGTTTATCAAATTTATGTTGTTCTTGTTTTGTTTTGTTTTTTTTCAAAAAGGCAGGGCTCAAGGGGAAAAGAAATAGAATACACTACCTTAACCCCTAAGTTTGCCTGATAACCAAGGTAGAATCCCAGTGGAAGTCCAAAAATGTAATAACAACCCACATTGATGTAAGCCACTAGTGCCTGCCATCCACCTCCAACAGCAACACCTGAAAGAATGATTACAAAATCATGAATAAACAAGATCTGTTGCTCTTCATAAGTAGAAATGGAAAAATGGGTAACTACTAATACCAGAAATCACCGGTTGAACACTATTGAGCACTACTGTCACAGCAAGGAGATCAGCTAGTCGAGAGACAGCTTCTTGCAAAGGCTTGCTGGTTGTGAAAACTACAGCGAAATAGTCTCTAGTTACCAAAATGACAACCATGAAAAATAGTCCAATCAAAAGAGACTCAAAGACTGTCACATAGACAGTGTATTTTGCTGCTCTCGGACGTCCCAGACCAAGTTCATTGGAAACTCTGATACTGAAAGTACAAAAACACAAAAATGAACCACACATGAAAACGAGGTTGTTATACAGGAAGTAGTAGAAACAAGGTATCTTGGTATGCCATTAGTCATGAAATGGAAATATGGAATTGAAAACACACAACGGCAGGATGTAACATTTGGCTGCATACCTGATTGCTGCATTTATTCCAATAAATAGCATGGCTTCCCATCCATTGTAATTCATGCTGTAGAACACCAGTGAATGCGTTAGAAAAAGTATAAAAAGACACATAATTTCAATGATTAACAAATGCAAAACCATTGAGAGCTTGTCATCTTCTCTAGGTCTTAACTTTCAGCTACTTCCAATTGTTCACAAATATCAAGCATCACCATTTTTTTTTTTTGTTCTTTTTTTTCCTATCTCACTGTCACACTTCCCTTCTCTGGGTTTCATAATGTTCATCCCCCCATCCTCCCCCAGAGTGAAGAAAAACGTTAGGATATAATGCAACGTTATAATTGTTCAGAGTCTGCAAGGTTCTTGGTGTTAAATGAAATGGTTGTGCTTGAGCATAAAGTTAATAGCTTACCAAATAGAGAGGGAATCAACAGCTATCACTGCATTATCAAGGTGGCCAGTAAGAACTATAAGGCTCATCATATACCAAACCTCAAGGCAAAGCATTACAGCTGATGCTAGAGAGAGCCTGACAAAAGCCCATATATCTTTGAATGCCATACATGAGAATCCGTTCCACCCTTCCTTGCACCAACCTATGACATAAGCAACTTGAGCCAATGCAATCCCCCAACTTGTAAGATCAAATGCCACTGCTGCACCAGTTAAGCCCCAGTTGAATACATATATGAAGAGCCATAGCAACCCAATGTGAATAGCTAGAGCAACAAGCCCAATCCATGCAATCACATTAACCTTGCTTTGAGCTTGAAGGAACTTTTGGGTTGGAAAATTGATGGCAAGTGAGAAAAATTGAGGAATAACTAAAATAGTGAAATTCCCAGCAAGATCAGCTATATCATTTTGTTGGCCAAGAAGTTTCAATATTGGAGCTGAAAAGACATAAATTGGCAAGAGCAAAATGCAGGTGACCCATAGGATTACCCATGAGCGTTGCATGTAAACGCCAAGCAAATAAACCTGCCCAGCACCGAAAGCTTGACCACACAGTGTCTCAAGTGCACTCCCCATGCCAAGCTATAAGTTTTGCAGAGTAAGATCAGATTTTGTTCTTAAACAAGTTTCAGTCCATCACTATGCTAATGCTCAGTTGGAAAAACTCATAAGAAAGGGAAAGGGATATAAATGTTGGAAATTAACATGTCCAATATCAGCATTCAATTTATTGTACAAGACGAAAGCTCAGCACTAGTTACCATATATTTCTACTTCCATCTTGATGATTATGCAAAACACAGTAATTATGCATCACTTCGAAATCAAAGCAAAAGTGCTTCTGCTATCATTTGCAACACTTGACAATATACTGATATGATAGCTTAAAAGTAAATAAGGAAACAACGTTAATGCATTGCAAAATTTCCTTATCAACATATAAAGAACAAAAGCCAATGCATTAATTCAGCAGAATCAAATTTTTTTTATCACTTCACACATGGTAAAGCGCTTTCAATCATTGAAATTTAGCGAAATGTAGAAAGATAGAGAATCGTGATACTGTGGTATAGAACAGAGAAACATTTGCTTCTCTTAAAAAACCATAACAACGAAAATAAGAATTACAACATAAAATATTTGAAACGTAGCTATAATGAAATTAACTCACCTTCCAAAAAAAATTGGAATTAAGCTAAATTTAATCATCAAACGCTCTACTAAGGAAAACAGAAAAATAAACAAACAAAAACAATCGAGTTTCTATTCTCACTCTAGAGAGAGAACGAGAAAGAAGAGGCGAATAAACACACTTACCATGAAGCCAAAAGAGAAGGTGCCAATTACAGAGAGAGACAGAGAAACAGCAGACAGCTCAATCTCGCCGAGATGGCCGACGAAGATGTTGATGACGGAGTTGACAGCGAATTGGCACAGAGTGTTGAAAATAATGGGCAAGGCAATCAGCCACAGTTTCCTGGATTCTACCCAGACCACCTCCCTCGCCTCCTTGAACCCCGTCACCGGAGCGTGGTCGCCATTGTCTTCGGTGACCTCCGGCGACGG
This sequence comes from Senna siamea, assembly GCA_031216115.1. Classification (NCBI taxonomy): domain Eukaryota; kingdom Viridiplantae; phylum Streptophyta; class Magnoliopsida; order Fabales; family Fabaceae; genus Senna; species Senna siamea. The sequence continues at coordinate 28,354,752 of CM062354.1, read as the reverse complement.
CGCATCGGATTCATTGAGCAGAGGAGCGTCCGCATCCATGGTTATCAGCGGCGGCGCTTCGTAACCTGACACGTGTAAGGGCAGGCAGAAGGCCTCTGCTCAGGTGAGGAATGAGAGGAGAGAAGAAGATTTGAAGGAAAAGAGCAGAGTTTGTTACAATGCGATTAATTTCAGAGGAGTCTCATTTCGCTCTTCATTCTTTCTCTTTATATATAAATGCATGCACGCATGTCTTCTGACTCTTCTCCCTTAAAAGTCTTTCTATTCTTAATTTTTTTTTAAAAAAATTTAGATTAATTACATTAATGTTTCTTGTACTTTCATTAAATTAAAATATTACTCATCTAATTTTTTAAAAATTATAGTAATCTTTCTTTTAATTTATTTTTTTGATGATTAAAGATTTTTTATGTAATATAATTTTATTTTTTAATAGAATAGTAAATGTAGCTAATTTTCTATTAAAATTTAACATGAAAATTTTAATATAACAGTCAGAAAATAACTTAAAATGAATAGATACATGTAAAATATTAATTTTATTAAAATAAAATAAATTAAAATTTTAGTTAATTTGTGTAATATTAATTAAACTTGAATAGTACTAAATATCATTTTTAAAATAATAAAAATATCAAGTATAATTTTACAAAACCTTTAGATTGTGTAATTTACTCACAAACAATACTAAAGTTATAAATTTTTTTAATAAAATTACTTTTTTGGAGTGATTAATATACTTGAGCTTAAATGCACTTTTGGTTTCCATAATTTTATAAAACTTTCAATTTAGTGATCCTAGTTCAAAAATTAAAAAAAATTGTAAAATAATTCAATTTTATCCTTTTATCTTGATTTAAAACTCAGTGTTAAATTTAACAATTTATTAATTGAATTATTATTTATTTATAAAGATCTAATAATTTAATTACACTCAGATTTAGTATTTAATTAAGCCAATTTGTAATTGTATAAAGATTAAAAGTCGTTATATTTAATTTAACTAAAAAATAATTTGAATAAAATAGTATCTTGTTTCAGTTAATTTATCATTTTTCGTAGTATATGTATATAATTTTGCACTAACTAATTTCATAATTCAATTAAATGACTTTCAATTCAATAAAATGTAGAAATTAAGTATTTCTATGCATATAGCCATGGAAGTTTCTAAGAAATATCAGTTATAAACGAGATTTGCACATTCTAACATTAAAAGAGATATTTTTTAAAATTTTAGAAAGTAAATGAAATTTGTTGAATTATTTAACACTTCTTCTGGAATGGATATCAGTCTTGTGCGGTATTCATGCATGGACGTACATATGTTGTTACCATTTGGATAAGATATATAGAATTGGAATAGCAAGAATTAGTCATGAGTCTTTTTCTTTTAGTATCTAGATTGACACCACTACTTTATTTTGTAATTTTGAAGTTACAATGTCATAAGGTGATGCAATTGCATTTTATACGAGAAGGCAACATAAAATTCTTTAAAACTATACGTACAAAGTTTCTTTATGTTTGAAACAAAATATTACATGACCAACAACATAGTACAAATCAATTTACTCAATGTTCACCTAATTGCATCTAGGTACAACTATCCCAAATCTAATAATCTTTATACTTCTTTGTCATAAATAAGCCACCAAAATGTCCAACTAATTACTAAAATGACCAATAACATAATACAAATCAATTTAGTTGTCTTGAGAGATTCTCCCAACATGTCCTGCTTCTTCCACTACAAGAATTTTGGCTTTCAATGGCAACAAATGTTGCCGCTAAAAATACAAATGTCGCCACTGAAAAGTAATGGTGGTGACAAACGGGTCATCACATGTCGCTACTGAAAAATCCGTCATTGAAAGCTTACGGTGGCGACAAAAAAATTTCTCCATTGAAAGCCCGAATAGTTACGACATTTGTTGCCACAAATGATGATGATATATCGTTATAGAATGTGCTATTTACACAAAAAAAAGTCACCATAGTAGCAAAAAATATGTCGCCACTGATTGTTGATACTGTGGTGACTTTACATCGCCACTAAAACACTTATCAATGGCCAAATATACTTTAGCCATTGATTTGGTTTTCAGTGACAACAAAATGTCACCACTAAAAAAAATTAGTGGTGACAAATTGTCGCCATTGATAAGAGATTCATTGGTGACACAAAAAGTTATCATTGAAACTAGCATTAGTGTAGACATTTTGTCGCCACTAAAACCAAAATTAGTGGCGACTATTTTTTTCGCCACTGACAAATGCTTCAGTGGTGACATTATACCGCCATCAAAATAATTATCAATGGCGAAGCATACTATCGCCACTAATTTTGGTTTTAGTGGCAACATACTGGCGCCACTAATGCTATTTTCAGTGGCAACTTTTTGTGTCACCATTGAATCTCTTATCAGTGGCAACAATTTGTCGCCACTGAAACCCAAATCAGTGGCGAAAAAAATTGTTGCCACTAAAACACTATATTTTTTGTTTCATTTTTCTTGTTTTTTTTGGTATCTTTTAAATTTCCTGTGCTCTAAAAGATATGACAAAGTCAAATTGTACACCAAAATACAATATATTGCACAAAAGTGGTGTTACAAAACATTCAGCTTATGACAGTAATGTTACATTACATAATTTACAATATTTGATAATAAGATCACAATTTGTAATAAGCATATAATGATGGTGTGATCAACACAAAACGCGCAACGCATCATTTTTGTCGAGCGTTGTCATTCCTTCCTAGAATTTAGCCCTATGTAAAATGAAAATATCAAGAATAATTATGCATAGTCTCATTAATTATGAAAAAAATAGTATCAAGATGTCCTATGTAACATAGCTTGTTACGTAAAGAAACACTTTGTGTATCTTTATGACAACATGAACAGGCAAGCTTACCTTTAGTTGACCATCCAGAAAGGTTCCTGTATGCTGGAAAGTCATTAATTGTACACATCACTACTGCCCGTAACGAAAAATTAGATTATGAGTAGGCATTGTAAGTCTCTACCCCTCCCTCCCATAACTCTTCCATCTCTTCAATCATTGGTTGCAAGTAAACATCTATGTCGTTACCTAGACACTTGGGGCCTATAATTAAGAGTGTCATAATAAAGTATAGGTCCTTCATGCAATCCCAAGGTAAAAGATTATATGAAACTAGAACAACAAGCCAGATATTATGATTGACACTCATATTTCCATAAAGTTGAAACCCATCACTTGCTAAGCCTAAACGAACATTTCTTGGATCATTAGAAAAGTCAAGGTATTGTTGGTCGAACGATTTCCAAGCCAAGGAATCATAGGATGTCTTAAAATGCCATAATCAACATGTTTCTCCTTATGCCACCTCATTTGTTTAGCTGTGTGTTTTGTCATAAACAACCTTGCAATCTAGGTTTAATTAGGAAATGACGCAAGATTTTTCTTGGAACTTTCTTCCCTTAGGGGTCACTTGACTTCCACCTACGCTTCTTACATACAGGATATGAATTTGCATTGGCATGCTCTCGCTAATATAAGATGCAATCATTTTCGCATGCATATATTTTTCTATAATCCAAACCTAAGTCCCTAATAATCTTTTTGGCTTCATAGTATGAATTAGGTATAACAGTCCCATTGGGAAGAATTTCTTTGAGGAAGCTAAGAATCGAATCCATAGACTTATTGATCCAATGATTAAGACACTTTAAGTGAAGTAACCTAACTACAAAGGATAACTTTGAAACTTTATTACATCTAAGATAAAGCTTTGTCTCCGAATCTTTTAGTAAATCAAAAAAATTTTTTGCATTTACATTTGGTTCTTCACTATTCTCAGAAACACGGTTCATTTCCTCTATGTTTCTAAATCCACAAGCATCATGTATCATCTCATTAATATCATCAACCATAGTATTGTCATCTTCCCCTTGACCATTATGACTACGACTGGTAGTTCTTACAAAGGTTTCTCCATGTAAGTCCTACACTTTGTAACTATCCCAAAATCCTTTCTTCAATAAATCGAAGTTCACCATATTTCTTAACTTAAAACTCTGTGTTCCTACACCCCTTGCATGGACATCGATTTAAAGTATTCACCCTTGGTTGATTGTATGCCCATTCAAGAAATCCATCTATTCCTCTTATGTATGTTGAATCCGCTCTATTTTTTATATCTAGCCAACTTTTGTCCATTCTATTTTCCTACATTTCAGTAAGAACATTCCAATACTTTTTAAAATCTTTAAATAACAACAGAACACAGAAATATGTAATAATATCCATAATCTAAAATTTCTTGTAATAATATCCATAATTAATCCAATGATGGACTTTGACAACAAAATGGGATGTCCTTATCATTTCACTTCCAAGTTTTAAAAATCACAAATATAATTTAGTATCACAAACTGCAACAAAAAAAGCATAGAATGTCACCACAGCAAACATGAACAAAGAACCATCAACATATTTTTTTAACACTTTTCTCAATAAAATCTTTTTCACATTGTGTTATATAACTACAGAACCAGTGGATGAAACCATTGAAATTGATGCAAAACATCACCATTGAACACACAACACATTACAGCAAAACATCACCATTGAATGCACAACACATTACAGCAAAACATCACCACAACAAACATGAACACAGAGCCATTTCTTTTTAGCAAAACATTACAGAACAGTAAGCTATTACTTTACATTTTCTATAGAAATTGCAAATGGGAGGAAATCAAACAAATCATCACCATTGATGTAACCAATCAGTTGATAAAACGCACTTACCAGTGTCCTTTGAGGTTGGCCGGCGAATGTGAACGAAGAAGCAGCCAAAAATAGTGGCAGAAGATGCAACGGCGGAAGAAATTCACCATGGTGAATGAGGTAATACGACCGTGGAGAAAACTACGACAGAAGATGGTGAATGCGACAACAATTTTTGGCTGCAGAATGAAAGTCAACGACATTGCGACAGACGATGAATGACAAGTGGAAATGTATAACGCGACGAGGTGACAGTGCGAGAACACGACAGGCAAGAATGCTTCGATGGACGACAGCAAAGACGACGGTGGTTGCAAGCTCCAAAATGATAGTCAAGCACATTGCGAAGGTCAAAAAACAGCGACAATGGCAAAGACAAAGAGAACACGCGACAAAGGAAATTTTAGAGCCAACTGAAGATCTCCATCGCACACCCAGAGCTAAGTAGGTACAGTTTAAATCACCTCTAATATATATTAGTTGCTGCAATAAATATAACAAAAGACACTTTTTAAAAAATTTTAAGGCGTCCAGGGATTTAGTGACGACAACTAGAAAGTCACTATTGAATATAAATGACAACACCAAACATCGTCATCGTAAAAAACATCTACAAAAATGACAATTATAATGTTGTCATTAAAGACCTTTTACGACAACACTGAGAGTCACCACTGAATGATATCTTTCAATGGCGATTTTTTCTGTCATCACAAAAAAGTCATCATTGAAGTTCTATTTTCTTGTAGTATTGACACGAGTGCATCTTCATTGGACAAATGATCACGCTTCAAAATCTGCACAATTATTTACAATTTAGAGGTGTAACATAAATTATATAATATATAGATGAAACAGATAAATAAAGAGAACATAATTCATTCAATATTAATATCTCAGAAACAAAACCTGCAACATATCTCAACGCAACCTACAGCATATTAGCATCAGTGGCAGAAACAATCATCACCTGTCAAACAGACTCCCCTTTTAATTCAATCATCACCTGTCAATTTGTAACTTTAAAAGCACAATTCAATAATTTACCAAATAAAGTTATATATGTTCAAACAGAAAATAAAAAAACTAGCATTAGTTAAATTGTGCATAGACACAGATTGATGTGGCTAAAGAGTTTGTGCAGTAATTGTTTATTTTATCCATAGAGCACACATTATATAGTTAAATTCTTCCAATATATATGTACCAGTATAAAAAAAGAACCAGCACCTCACCATTGGTTAAAACAGCAAAAAGAAACAGGTATGAACATGCTCTCTCTAACGAGATACACACACACACACACACTGAATTTCACAAACAGATGCTAAAATTGTCAAAATATAGTTTTGGGCAAAACTTATTTTAACTCAAATAAATTTAAGACTAGAAAAGAGAGGATCAGAGAGGGATGGCGACTTATTTACCAGAAAAAAAAAATGGAGGAAGACGGCGCAGACGAAGACAGCACCCACATGGCACCTACTGGACGAAGACGACGACGGCACCGACGCTGGCTACGGTGGACGACGGTCTCCTTCCTCCACGGGAAGCTCCACAGGAAGGCAAACCAGACGAAACCTACACGATGCATTTGAAACACAGGCAATTTTAAACGCACCGTTTGCAATTTTTGAATATATATATTTTTTATTTTTTTTGGCTGATGAGGATTTCACATTAACTTACATGTTTAAAGAATAAATCATTTATTTACTCTAAAATAAAATATATTATATAAAAATATGAATAAATATTAAAAGAAAAAGTAAAAATAATCAAAAGTTATCATAAAAGAATGAGTTATCTTTTTATTATTTTAAAACATAAGAATTATATTTTAAAAATAGACTTTCCGTTACTAAAATGCTACGGTCATCACTAAGATTGTCTATAAAAATTGTGGAAAAGACATGATACGAAATGACCCGTAAGACTTCTATAGAACAAAGTTTTTAATTTGGTAAGGTTTATCTGTTCACTCGTCTGAATAATATTTTTTTAATTCACTAATTAAACTCATTTTTATAATTAATTGGATCCCTGATTTAGCCTTTTTTGAATTCACTAGTTATGATTTTTTGGGGTGAATTGATGTACTCATCAAATGTATGGTGTTGGACCGTTATTAACATATAAATAAACTGAATTGGCTTAAAGTAAGGGTAAAGGTGATAGGTTACATATCCAAGTGGGTGGTGAGAGTGAGCAATTAATGGAACAACATGAAACACCATGGGATAGACCAATTCAATTGATGGGTGTACTCGTGATGATGCACTAATACCACCACCAAATATAATGGACCTCTCTATTGCGTCTTACCTCACCATTCAATTATCTTATATTTGATTTCTTTTTAAAAAATCACAATTGACTACTCTTCCAAAGTAAAGTTGTATTTGTATTCCACACGCATTAAATGTTTCAATTAAAAATAATATCACCTTTTAAATTATGTAATGTTCATATATATATATATATATATATATATATATATACTTTCTAGATTTGAGCTCTTGAAATTAATATCATTAAAAATTGATCTATTGAATTAATAATTGATTAATTATATATAATTTATCCTTAAAAGTTAAATAATCGGTTTGATCCAGTAACCCAATTAAAAATTAGAAGAACAAGAAAAAATTAGGAACTAAAATTTTTTTTACTAAACTAGTGTAGTCTTTTATTTTGTATTTTTTTTACTTTTTTATGTTTGAGTCTAAAATATTGAGTTAAATTAAACTTTATGCATTGTAAATCTTAAAATTTAAAAGTTTTTTAGAAAGGAAAAAAAAAGATGTTTGCAATAAAAGATAATTAAATTTTTTAATATTTTTTTATTAATTTTAATTACTTTAAATTAAAAATTCAAGAATTACAAATAATATTATCATGCATATATATGTTAAATTTAAAGTCCTCATCCAAAAAAATCAAAGAAACAAAATCACATATAAATAAATAAATAAAGTTGGGAGATTTTTCTCTGGGGATTACAAGTTGTTGGAGTTACTTAAATCACGATTGAGACATGGGAGTTCTTCATCCCAAAAAAGTTATGAAAAATTATTAATATGCAGAAAGTACAAATGCTACACTATACAAAATAAATAAGATGGCAACGCAACAGCCACCCAATCCTTTGGAGAAAGGCTTCTATTACCTACCTGCGATTTCATGCATTCAATTTTAAGTTGTGCAAAACATTCATTGTTGAATTTTCTATTAAAATTAATAATTTAGTTTTTAAAATATTTATTTTATTTGATATTTTAAAGATGATATCTTTTTAGTTTAATCTTTTTGAAAAATTTTCTTAATAAAATGATCAACCCATTAAATAATTTTTTTAATTAAGAAGTAGGTATCATTATGGCCATTGATTATTTTATAACTATGTTTTATAATAATATAATCAATCTAAAAATAGTATCAATAAAACTATGACTAAAACATTGTTTTGGTACCTCATAGACAGTGACTTTCTTAATTTTAATATCTTGAACATTTGATATTTATTAGGTAACATTAAATATTAATTATAATTTAATTTTTTTATCTATTTTTTTAATTGGGCAACGTTTAGTATTGATTGGATAATATTTAATATTAGTGATCAGATATAATATTTTGACTAATTAAAAACAAAGAAGAGAAGAATTAGATCATATTCAACATTTAATGTTGTCTAGTCAATATCAATGTTAAAGTCATCAAAATTATTACTCATTTAAATGACATCTAGATAAAGGGATCAAATTGATAATAGATCAAATTATGAGAGATTAAATTAATAATATATAAATTATGTGAGACCAAATTGATAACATATCAAATTATAAGGGACCAAATTGATAACAGATCAAATTATAAAAGAATAAATTAAGAACGAAAATTTATAAGAAATTAAATTAAAAAAATCATCTTATATAAAAATAATAATATTTTTAGTCGTAAAATTACTATTAAATATTATTTTATAACTTGATATTTACAATTAAATTTAATTTTTAATAGAGGAACCGTCTTAAATTTTAGAAATTTTTTTCATATTCAAATTTATGTTTAAAATATGTTATATTAAATTTTAAAAATATTTTTTTAAAAAATTAATATTTTTCAAGACTTAAATGCACTTTATATGTCTCCATTTTCATAAAATTTTTATCTTAATCCTCTTAGTTAAAAAATAAACAATGTTATTTTTCCTTTTATGAAGTAATGTAAAATATTCTTTTGTCTTATTATTGATCTAAAAATTAATACTTAATTTAAATATTCTCACTTAATTATTATTTATTTATTTGTAATTATTAAATCATGCTTTGATTTCATATTTAATTTTAAAAAACTATTTAATTTAAAATTAAATTTTAGATGAAAATATAATAGAGAAGATAAAATTAAACTATTTTACAAAGTTAAAAAAAGTAAAATTATCTAATATTTGGAGCCTTTTTAAAATTTTTATAAAAGTAAAAGGAGTCAAAACATAATTTAAGTCATTATTTCTATTGCTTTGGTAAGATTATATATGGTCCAAGCCTGACCACGTAAGTTATATCTTCAGCATTCACAATGTATGATGTTAAATAAACCAAACCACTGAATATAATGTACAACATTCTCTTTCTTTCTTTATGTTACTTTTTAGATTCCATATCCCTTATATTTGATTTTTTAAAAAAAAAATTATATTTTTTTCTCCAGATATTTAATATAATATATCATTAACAAATTTAATTTATATTTTATTAATAAAATATTTTTTCTAAAATTATAACATTAATTTAATTTTTTATAATAATAGTAATAGTGTTATATTAGTGTTTAATTTTAATTCATTTGTCTTTATTATTATCTCAAAAATAAAACAAAACAAAATAAGTTATATTATATTTTATTTTTATTAACACAAAATAAATTAGATGTGAATTAATTTTTTAAATAAAATAAGTATATATTACGTGTAATTTAATTAAATCTTAGGGAAATTATTGTAATTTACTCTAAATTTTATTAAAAGAAAATGATAATTAATAATAAAAAATATAATTTAATACAATACCATCTTTATTCTTTATCTTAAATTTCCCAATTTTTTTAGTCTTAATATTTAAATCTAATTGAGTGAAGTTTACAAACATCTATAAGGCCCAAGTATTTGATCCATCTTCATGACATAACTAACGAAATATTATTTTTATTATAATATTTTATTTAACTATATAAATAATACAGAATACAATATACAATATTTGCTTTAAAATAATATATTCCAAATATTGTAATTTCACCGCCCTTCCTTAAATTTCCCAGTTATGCAAGACAATAATTTAACGTATTATTTCTGTTGAAAGATTTAGCTCTGATTGGGGACAGCTTTATTCATTTTTTTGTACTTTTCCTGGATTGTGTTAATTTTATTTATGAAAATTATAATTTATCACTTTATTTTATTTGACCTGAAATCAATTTGTGTTTTTATGCAATTTAACCGTTCAAACAATAAGTAAGGAATAATAAAGGCTGAGCCTATTGCCCAAAAGAAAATGAGACAAGCCCATTCTATTAAAGTCAATAATGCTATGAAGTGAACGCTATGTGTGGGCCAGAAATAATTTTGGGCTATTGGATGGATTTCAAAACTCATTAGTTTTCAGATTCTTGAATATGTATAAACACAAACTCAGCCTTTATCTTACATGAATTTATCAAATGTTAATAATTAAATACAGAAAATTAAGAATAATATTGCTTAAAAATAGTTTAATTTAATTTAATCTTTTTATAACTGTCAATTTTTACTGCACATATATTTTTTTTCTACTAAACTCTTAACACATGATTAATTTATACATGTATGATTTATATGATTGAGTCTATGAAATTATCGCTCTTAACATGTTTTTAGTTGAAAAGACAAAGATGTAATATTCTTTAAACATATACTTTTTTATGATTCAAAATCATGTTGGTATGAAGGAAAAATTGTATTTATCTACCCTATTGTTCCTTCCAATTGCAATAACTCTCTAATATTAAAAAATATCTCTGATCTATTAAGTATAATTTAAATATTTAATTATTTATAATTGAATCTTTATAGGTTCAATTTTTTTAATCAAATCCCTGCCATTAGTATTATGTTATACTAACATGTAAAGATAGATGCATACTCAGTATCATATTAATTTAAAATTTTAAATAAAGTTACAAAAACTAAAATATTACTTTGATCAATTTTATTTTATTTTATGTGAAACTAAAATATAGTTGTGCAAAAGGTATATTTATACAGTGATAACTTATATTAATACATCTATATAATAAACTTAAAGCAATTAATTTCATCAAGCATAATGGACTTGTCTGTCATCTTCTATTTAATTCCTGTGAACAAACAAAGCACATATGAACTAATTCATTATCCATGAATTGAGGAGGTTAAAATTTGAATTCAAATACTGAAATCATTTTGAATTTAAACATGAATAAAAGTGGATTTTGAATTATTTAAATATATTTAACAATATTCTTCTAGGAAAAGTGTAGGGAACTGATCAGAACAAATACATCAAATTCTAGGAATAATATACAATTTCTTTTCTTCTCCTTTTCAAGATAGAAAGAGGGAGTTTCAACTTTTTAAATTCTCAAATTCTAGCATTGAAGGACACGAGTATGGCCTAGCAAGCTTGGTCAAGGCCACAGTCATAAAGGGTTTCTGAAATCAGCATCTTGGACATTATCTTAGGGTTCTCAGGTATGAACCCTACAATAACTGATTTTTTTTTTGTTCTAATTTTTCTTTGAAGGATTATTATCATATAATATTAATAATTTCCATCTTGTCCCTTTAAATCTTGTGCGAGCTCCAAGTTCTCACACGGTTTGCTGTTTGCTCCACCTGCAATTGAAGAGTAACATTTTTGAAGGAAAAACAAAGAACCAAAAAAAAAAAACCCTAATTTCATGAATACTTCAATAAGTTTTGACCATTTATCTAACTACTACAACCTCTTTGATATGGTAATCAATCATATTCTTTTGTCCTTTATCTTATGATTCAATTAGAAATTTGCATTAGCGAACTTGTAATTAGACTCATGATTCATTCTAATAGATTTGGATCATCTAAAGTGAAGAGAAAAATGTGAAGTGATCATTAGGATAGAAAAAATATAGATAGTAGATCTTAATACATTTAGGATGAATTTTTAATTTATTTCTCTTTTTTTTTTCTCTCTCTTTACAGTTCACTATACTATTTTTTCACTTTAAAAAGCCTTTGAATTTCTTGTAGTTGAGTAAGAGAGAAATAGAAAATATATATATAATTATAAAAAATAGAAACCAACCTTATGAATTAAGATCTATATCTTTTTTTTTGTAGAGAACTATTGTAGAAGTCCAATCTCCTTTTAAAAGATTCAAATCCCATTTTATAATAAATGTTTGTTAAAAAAGGTTATCTCTACTAAGTACCTCTTTGGTCCAATTGGTCTTCCAACTCATCAATACGAGGAATACAATTTGAAGAATGCTACCACACATTGTGCCTCCCCAAAGACCCTAAAACCACAAAATCATTGAATAGAAGTATAAAATTGCATAGTAAGAAAAATTATAATATAGCATGACCAATTATCAAAGATTGTTACATAATAGGAGGAGAGTGAGCCTTTGTTGTGGAAAATAATAAATTATATTTATTGAATAAAAAAGATCTTAATTACCTTAACCCCTAAATTGGCCTTGAAACCAAGCAAAATTCCAAGAGGGAGTCCAACAATGTAATAACAGGCCAAGTTTATGTAAGCAACCATAACTTGTCTTCCACTTCCAATGGCAACACCTACAAAAATAACCCAAAAACTAAAAACATATGTGAGAAGAAATTAATTAGACGTAGTTGTTTAATTATTTGTGATCAATTTTTTTTCTTAATTAAATTTTGTCAATAATGTGTTGTTGGATTGCCAAGCTTTTTAGAAGGAAAAGTTATTATTTTTTTTTTTCAAAAGCATGTTTGGTCAATTTTTTTTTATTTCAAAATAAGTGGTTTTGATTGATAGCAAAAACAAAATTTTCAACTGTAGAGTAAATGTTAAAAATTGAAGTTTCTGTTTCTAAAAAAATTGTAGAAGTTGAAAAACAAAAATTTTTAAGATAAAACTATCCCTACTAAATTTATTACTTATCATATATACCCTTTTAATTTTTTTTAACCTAAAAATACAGTTCAATTAAATTGGTCAAACACAATCAACTTCCCTCTCTTACACTTTATTTAAAATTCTTTTCGAAAAGAAGTCATTTTGAAGTTGAAAGAAAAATTAAAAGTTTAGCTAAATGATTAAACTTAATAGTAAACATCTAAACAATGACATAGTTGTCTTTCTAAAAGTTGTATTCATCAATCATCACAAGATGAGAGCATATATATATATATGAAGAATATTGGAAAATATTTTGTTACCTTGTATCACTTGTGAAGCACTGTTAAGCACCATTGAAAGAGCAAGAAGGTATGCTAAATGACCTACAGCTCGCATCATATCCTCCCTATTTGTGAAGATGATGGCAAATTTTTCTCTGGTTGAGAAAATAACAGCCATGGCTATTATACCTAGCAGCAGAGATTGAAACATTGCCACAAAGAAAGAGTATTTGGCTGCTCTTGGTTGACACATTCCAAGCTTATTAGAGACTCGAACACTGCAAGAATCAACATAAATAAAAAACATTGAAATAAAGATTTAAAAATACATTCAGTAAAAGAAGGATTGCTTAATTTGAACTCAGTCTAACAAATTACTATAAACCCACCTAATGATCAAGTCTATATACTTACTCTATTCTGAGTTTGAAAAACTCATTTCTGCAATTTCATTCACTCAAAACAACTATATATAATTCTATGATGAATCTCTAGTTATATATATGTTCACCTTATGGCAGTACTTATTCCAATGAGCAGCATGTGTTGCCAACCCAGAAAATTCAAGCTAAAAAAAAAAGAAAAGAAAGTGAACGAATTGAATGAGTACTAATAAAGTAAATTAAATTAAGAAATCAATCTAAATTCAATATTTACATCATCTTACCAAATAGAATATGACCCAACAGCAATCACAGGATCATGAAGCTGACCAGCAAGTAGTACTATACAAGTGGCATACCATTGCTCTAAGCAAACCATAACAGAAGAAGCAAGAGTTAGCCTAGCAAAGGGCCATAAATCCCTAAAAGCTAACCAAGACAAGCCATTCCACTCTCCTTTGCACCATCCCATAGCATAGATAACTTGAGCCACAGCTACGACCCAACCTGAAACATTATTAGCCATGGCTGCACCACTTGTTCCCCAGCTCAATACTTTTATGAAGATGTAAAGCAAGCCATTTTGTATGACTAAAGCCACAAATGCTATGCACAATAGCACTTTGACCTTGCTTTGGGCTTGAAGAAATCTCTGAGTAGGCAAATTGATGGCAAAAGAGAACATTAGAGGAATGACTTGTATAGAGTATTTGCCTGCAAGATTGGCTATGTCTTTTTCTTGGCCAAGTAGGTTTAAGATGGGAGTGGCAAATATGAGAAAAGGCAAGAGGATTATGCAAGTGATAGTGAGGATAATCATTGACTTTTGCACATAAATTCCAAGACTATGGAATTGTCCTGCTCCATAAGCTTGACCACAAATTGTTCCTAATGCAGTTGACATACCAAACTGAAAGTATATGCACCACAAGAGTTGGATCAAGTGAGAAAACAGCACTATTCATTTTCAAATTTTTTAATTTATGTAGTAAAAAGAACATATATCACCTAGAGATTAATTATGATAAATTATACTCTTCTCTCTTCTTAGAGATGATCAAATTACACAATCTTTTAATTTATTTTGAATACTTATACTTTCTTCCCTTAAATTAAAAGATGCACTATAATATCCTTATAATTATTATATATATATTTGATTATAACATAATAATTTTAAAAATTTAGAATAAATTGAATTTATAATTTTCAACTCAATAAATAATATATTGCAAATAAAATCCTTAAGAATAATTTTTCTAATAATTCATATTTTTAATAAAAAAACAATATTATCTTAAGGAATATTGTTGGCATCTTTTAATTAGTTATAAAGGAATTTGCATATATTTTCAAACTCCACAAAAGGAATCTATATTTATAACTTTCAGTACAAAATAGTGGGCCTTAGCCAAACCTTGAGATTTTTCGTTGAATTATTTCTTTCCCAACCACCTTTTGCCAACCGCATCTTCAATTTATCCGCAATAAATGCAAATTCAAGTTTTTCTTTGGGGAAAAGAGGCAGTAAAAGCAGTAATTCTCCAAAAGAAGAAAAACATATATATAATTGCAATTCTTAAACTTGTGATGCATAGATATGGAAGACAAGGATATTTGTAACCAACCAGTAAAGAAAAATAGATGGAACCGATGACTCCATGGTAGACAGAGATTGAAGAAAGTTGAATGTCTCCAAGATGACCAGCATAGATGGTGGTGGATGAGCTCTTGAGGTACTGAAACAGAGAGGCAAGAGCCACAGGACCAGCAATCTTCCATAGGTTGACACTCTCTGTCCATAAAATGAACTTGGCTTCCTTCAAGCTCTTCACTTGCAGATAGTCAAGCTCTGAAGGAGCTGCAGGAGTATCATCTCTCATTACCAGTGGCGTCTCCATCGATCCTCCTTCAACCTCTTCTTCACTCACAACTTCATACTATTTCACTTCTATATATTTCTATACGAGGAATGATGATGACGACTACCCTCTTGCTCATATAATTGATTGCTTATTTGTTGGACACGACGTCTTTCTGTCACAACAGTGAATAGAAAGAACAAAGTGAAGCGGTATGGTGGGGAAGGCAAAATAATTATATATTTTACTCTACGAGATTAAAGTAAACCTAATGTGATTTTGTCACTTTACTTATTATCGTACTAATTTGATTGTCAAAGTTTATAACAAAAGCTTTAACCCTCTCATAATTTTAACTTTTTTATTTTATTCTGTACGTGACATGACCATAAATCAAATCGAAGGCATGAGGATAGTGAGTTTGTGATTGTTGAAGCATTTTTCTGTCTTTCGATATTTGATTAAATAATGGAAACGAGTGTGGCAGGAAGATGAAATCGAGTAGGCAAAAAAGAAAAAGGAGTGGGAAAATTTATTTTATGAAGAAGCAAATTTTTTAACCAAAATAAAAGAGGCAAAATTTGTGGTGTAATTTTTTGGTTCAAAAAATTTGACTAAAATTAAGAAGAGGGAAATCACCTATTCAAAAAATAATTTTTAGCAAAGTGCAATAAAATAATTATATTTAAGATATTCATAAATCAAATTAGAAAATTATAATATGATATAATATATTCATTTTTTTATTCTATTTAAATCAAATATCTACTCTAAATTAAAATTTTAATATAATATTAACAAAAATTTTAAGGCATAGACAAAATTAAAATTTTTTTTAATTTATAAAGATCTAATTACTAAAATTTTAAACTATAGAACCCAATTAAAGATCAAATAAAACTATAAGAAATATAAAGATAATTTAACCTTTAATATAGGCAAAAAATAATAATTTTAATCTTTTAACTTTAACACAAGTTTTATTTTTTTCCTTCAAATTAGATTAATTTTAATTTAGTTCTTTAACTTAATCAAAAAATTTTTAAGCCCTATCTGCATTAATTTACTCAACATAAAATATTGAGTTAAAGCTAATTTTAATATTTTAATATAATATTATTGTCAATATTATCAATTTATTAATCGTATATGTAAATTAGCTCAAACTTAATATTTTTTATTAGATAAATTAACTATTTTAAGAATTATGATAAATTTAACTAAATTTTTTAAAATTAAAGAAGACTAAAGTGAAACTAAATAAATTTAAAAAAAAAAAAATTTAAATTAAAGTTAAAGGAATAAAATTAACCTTTTGTCTTATTATCATAAAAGGAAAAAAAGAAGGTGAAATCCCAAATGATTTTATAGTGTGATTAACAGGAGGAAAGTAAATATGATTAAAATAACAAATTAAGACAAAAGGAATTGTAGTACCATTTAAAATTGTAAGTGTAGCTCCATCGCTTCGCATTTATGGTTCCCTGTTTTTGTCCTTGAGATTCAAGTGCCACCATAAATATCACCCCTTCTCTGCACAAAAGGTAATTGAGAAGTGCACAATTAATATAACAAAATCACAAAGTATTTGTATGATTTTAATATTGGATCGATGCAAAATTCATATATATGTGATTTGACATATATTAAAAAGGATCATTTTTTTCAAGTGTCTACACAATGACAAAATAGAGACCTACCTGTTGAAGGGAAAAAAATTCATGGGTATTTTCCATGAGCCATAAGCATTTGTTTTGTGATGAATGATGATGATGATATTAACTCGCATTGAAATTAAGGTTGTAGTGATGAAAGTAAAGAAGGCATGAGGAAGAAAGAGAGTGGTGAGGAAAGCATTGAATGAATGAAAGAAGGAGATATATAGAGAAGGCTCTTTTTTCTTGTGTTTGGTTGGAAAGAAAATTGAAATGGAAAGATGGAGAAAGAGAAGCCACAGAAACAGAGAAAGAGAAAGAGACAGTGAAATAGAGAACGAGAAGGAGCATATTTAGGCTTTGCTCTAAATTGTTGAGCTAATAAGGTTGGGGTGAAACGAGAGTTTAGCTTTGCGTTTGGTACACTAACTTTATTGAATTAAAAATTTTAAATAATTATATACCAGCTGAAATTAAAGTAAACTATTATTTTTTGTCTTTAAAAAGACAAATATATTTTATTTTAATAGATAAAGATCATTAATTTTATCTTTTTCAAAAATTTAATAATCAAATTAATTCTTAAGTTAGATATATGAATACTTTTGTTATTATTATTTTTTTCATGAATGTTTTTGAAGAACGAAATTAATAATTTTTATTTTAAATTTTACACTAAAATAAGATAAAAAATATTTTTAAAAGATTAAAACAATAATTTTTTAAAAAAATAATATAGAGTTATATGACTTACCACAAAGATACCCTCTGTATCTATTATTTTTCATTTTTTTTCTCAGATTGTTTTCTCAAATGATATTTATACATTACTTTTAACTAATAAGTAAAATTTTATTTTATTTTTATTTCGTACATGTATTTTTCTATTATAAATAATCATATTCAAAGAATTAGATACTAAATATAGACACTTCTGTTAATAAAAATTTAAACTTTAATTCATCATATTGTAAGAAATTAATCTCTTATATTAAACTTAACTTTTAATATTAAAGTGTAATATTTTCTTTAATTATAATAATGTAAGATAATAAAGTATTGCCTTTTAGAGTTCATTTATCATAGTTGTAACCAACTATAATTCAAAGAATTATATGTAATTTCTCTTCTTAAAAAAAAAAATCCATTGATATGTTATTTTATAAAGAAAATTTTTTTTTTACCACACTTATATGTAAACTTTAATTTTTTATATTGTAAAAGACTAATCACTTATATTAAACTTAACTTTTAATATTGAAATGTAATATTTTCTTTAATTTTAATAATGTAAGACAATAAAGTATTGCCTTTTAGAGTTCATTTATCATAGTTGTAACCAACTATAATTCATAGAATCATACGTAATTTCTCTTCTTAAAAAAAATAATCCATTGATATGTTATTCTATAAAGAAAAAGTTTTTGTTACCACACTTATATGTAATTATTTATATCTTTATTATTAAATTTTTTTAATTAAAATCAATCATATAAAATTTCTTAAAAAAATTAATCATGAACAAAATAAATTATACAAAACATACAAATATTAATATTTGATTAAAAAATTTGATGACAAAGATAACTGTATCTAAATTTTTTATTATTTTTCTTGGCCCTTTAACTTTAGAGTAAAATAATGTTTTAGTCCCAAGATCCTAAACATATTTAATATTTTTAAAAGATATATTGTATCTCAATTTAGTTCTTACATATAAATATTATATATCTTTTTATATTTTAATTTAATATTTTAATGATTAAATTGAGATATAATTTATTTTTTAAAAAATAAATTAAATATTTTTATAATCTATAAACTAAATTAAAATAAATTACATATTTCATGGACTAATAATTAAATCTGAAAAAGAAAAGTAAATGCTTTACAAATGCCTCTTGCTTGGTCCATAACTCGTGTTATTTAAACTTATATGAACTTCACCACTACGAACGTGACTAGAATTTTTAATGAGCCCAAAAAAAAAAACTACAAGTTTTGAACTTCAAACAATAAAATAGACATTTGACAAAAAAAAAAAATCAATAACATAGAAACATTAGATGGAGGGTAATTTGATGCCTTAAAAAAATTAATTCCAATTTCTCGTTATACTTTAACAATTGAGGGGCAAATAGGAAATAAATTATGGTTAGATTACTCTCTAAATGTTTAAATTGCACATCTCTCCTTTATATTTTAAAGTAATTTTTTTAAAATAAATGAGATAGTCAATTAATTTTGACATTTTTTAAGAATGAAAAATACATTTTACCGTTAAATTATTTATCCTTTTTATGCAAAAATGAGGAATTATATTCTTACAAATTGAATTTAAATGTATGAATTTGATTAAAAATATATATATATTGAATCTCCAAGGTCCAATTTGCTATACGATAAATTTACTTAATCGTGAAATTTTGGATATAAGCAATATAAATTTCAATTTATGCGTTATATATATTTGTCCTAAATAATGTATGAATAATAATTATTTTATATATTTTGATCTCAAATATTTTATAAATAAATTTTCAGTATCTTGAAAATTATAATATTTGTATATATATACACACACCCACACACACACAAAATTAACTAAATAAAATTTAAATCAGCTAAATTAATGTAAAAAAAAAGTGTGCCTTTTAATAGTTTCAGAAAAAGTGATTTAACCCATATAAAATTTGAAAATATCCCAACCACTAACTATAATAAAAAGAAAAAAAAATGTTCGTTGCTTTCCCTTTCCTCACATTTTTCTTTTTTCCTGCTTGATTCTTTCTCTTTCTTTTTCCTTTCTTTTCTGAGCTCTCAAACATACTGTAGAAAACAAACACAAAACTCTTTCTAACCACCATTTATTGCAGTTGATTTCAATCATGTAAGGTCCACTCCATCTTTCTTTGGCTTCTTTTCCTTCTTAAGTCTAGTGGCAGTATATTTATTTTTAGCTTACAAGTTTGCAGAGACTATGTACTATGTGATATTTGTGCTCGAAGTGAAGAGAAAAAGGTGCATACAAATTAATAATGTTACATCACTCTCACTTTTTCTCTCCTTATTTTTTAACAAAAGATAATAACGAGGAGAAACGCTTCAAGATTATTAGAATTGAAAGAATTAAAATATACTTAATTTACAAATAAAAATAAGATTTAATAAAAAAATTAATTCTTTATAATATAGTAAACCTAAATTTAAATTTTGTTAAAAGAGATATTTATATTTAATATTTGATAATACTTCGAATAAAATTATCTCTAACAAAAAAATATTTATAAAAAATAAAAAATACATAATTTAAAAAATTATTACATAAATTTAAATTACAAATAATAATTTTATATAATTATAATTATTCAATTAAATTTGAAATATTAACACTTATTTGTTGAGATATATTTTAGATCTAATCCTAAATTTACCATATTACCCTCCAATGGTTAAAATATAAAAGCTTCCACTTCTAAGTATTACCTTAATTTCCTTCCCATGGTTTTCTCTTAACTTTCTACTTTCTCTTTAAAACTTCTTTTTCATTCCTTTAATTGAATTAACTTCATTGTTGGAGTATATAATGAAAACTCTATTCCCCTTGTGATTATCATCCTTTATATTTTTCAGGTCACATCTCATTGAAACCCCCCACAAATTACTAGCTCAAGTATTACACTTAATCTATATTCATACTTTAATTCTCTAAAAGCATGTGTAGTGCCCACTCTTATCTATTGCACAAATCTCAACATTATATGACCCACTAATTCAAGCTTTGAACTGAGTGGAAATTGGTATGCTTGGAATTCTAGAACATTGTAAAGTTACTTAGTGGCACAAAAATATCCCAACATTGTTATCTTTTACATATAATTTTCCGTCTCTATCTATTTATATTCTTTCTCCTCTTATTTTTCTAAAGGGAATGCACTTTCTCTAAGTTGAAATTTGTTCAATTATAATTGTTAATTTCTCTAATATAAAATATTTATCATTTATTTCCTAATTTCAAATATTTATATATTTTTTAATAGAGTCCCGATCTAACAACAAAAAAATGAATACATTATCATTTTAGTACTTGAAAATAATTCTTTTTTTCAATATAATTTTTTTATAATTGAATAGTCTTTTCAATTAAAAATTTAAATTAAGAGATTTTACTTTTAAATGATTAAATTTTAAAAAATATATTTTTAAAATAAGATATTCTAAAATTTATAATGCCATCGTCAGTTTCCGTGTGTATACTGATAACTTGAGATAAGTAGGCAAGCAAACTGTCCATGTCTGTGCGTACTGTAAGAGGGTAGCCAACTTTTCAACCTTAGCATTTACGTGCCCACCACAATTTTTTTTTGAAAATGAATATTACTCAATTTAACTTTTGAGAAAAAATAAAAAATTTATTTTTTAAACTAAATACATTGATTTTATCGGACTGCGTGAAGAGTTGAATGTTATTTTATTCTGGTCATTCTATTTGAAACTGCTGATAAAATTAATTTTTAAAATTTATGTCGCTATTGTTTATAAATATATATTATTTAAAATAATTTTTATATTTATTTTTTAAAAAATTAAAGGTTTAAAACACTCTCTTTTAATTATTTTATATTTTTTGTTGTGGAAACACATTTTATTTTTTACATTTAGTCAAAAAAAAATTTTAAAAGACTTTTTTTTTTAAATTTTGAAAAATTCAAAAAAATATATTCGAACAGACCCTATTATATTCCTTTTTTTTTTCTCATTTCTATTTTATGACGCCCTGTGTATTAACAAGAATTTTGGTACCCAGCATTTTAAGCATATTAATTAAAAATATTTATATTAGTTAATAAAATGTTTAATAATTTTGAATTTTAAAAAATAATAAAAGTGACATATTTTATTATCTATTTACTTTAACTCATGTGTAAAAAACCTCAAACACTAAAAATCTTATTCACACATCATATCTAAATTGGACATTAGCAAGGGCATTGTTGTCAATTTCAATTTTAATCAATTTTTCCCAATTACAAATTCACACTTTCCCACGTACGCACGATAACGATCGTTTGCAGCCACAGTCGCACGAAGCATTGTACTGCTGCGTTGTCGTCGTCAGAAGAGCTTTGTACTCGCCGGAAGAGCATTGCCGTCACCGGATGAACGTTTCTGGAAGAACGTCGACCAACCAGAAACACCTCACTGCTACTGCATTCGTGAATTCTGTTGGAGAGGAAAAGTTGCATTGTGGTGGGTAGTTGCAAATTAAATCTGAAAATATAAATTTGTAGATGCGAAATTTTTGAGTTTAATTGTGATGATTGTAAGTTATAGTTGTTTTGGAGTTTTTTAAAATCATAATTCTACATGTGAGATTATATGTTGGTAAAAGACATTGAAACAAAAGTGAAAGAGGAAACAGAGGATGTAATCTCATCTTGAAGGAAGCCTTTTAAGCTTTAGAAATACAATCACAATGTACTGCCTTGACGTACACAAATATGTAGGATAATAGCCTCATGTTTTCTGTGCTAGCAGTTACGGTGGGCATGCCAATTTCAATCAAAGTAAGGTAAAATGATTGTAGCAGTTCTATTTAGCTGTAAGGTAAAAGACACTATGTTCAGTTACAGAATTTAAATCCTAATGCTTTTGTCATTTTACTTTCAATCAAAGAAAAGATATTTTAAAAAATCCTCTTATAATTTTTCTCAAAAATAAGAAATAAATAGAGGGGAGGTCAAATACATTAGATTTTTCATAGCAAAATACTTCATTTTTATCCAGTTCCACCTAAATTGTAAGTGTTGCTTGCAGGATTGAAATTGAAAAACCAAGCAGAACAAATAATTTATTGATAATGTAAGATAGTTTCTAATAGTATGATTCTTTCATTTGTCTTTTTGGTCTTTTTAATTCTAGCTTTCTTGAGCACCAAAGTGACAAATTAAATAGTATATAGTTGAAATAAAATTATATTCTTAAGCATTAAAGCGATAAAATTATCTGAACAAAAACAAGTGTAATAAATTATTTAGAGGCGCATCTTTTGAAGATTAAAATATGAAAATATTTTTCAAATATTCACTTTAAATTAAAACTCGTTTTGATAATTAATACGGTTTATGCTGGCAATATTATTTGCTTTTTTGAAAGTCTCCACTACGTACATAGTGTAATAATTTATTTTATAATGATGTGCCAACATTAATTTTAAAGTATGATTTCGAATATGTGAAGCTTTTTTTTTAATTGAATTATAAATTCGGCAAATATTCTCTAAAGGATAATTTTTCAACTTTAGAGCTTGCTTAAGCATGTGATATATTGTGATGCCTAATTAAATAGGCTCACCATCACATAATTTCATTTCATTTTAATTTCGTTTTAAATGATGGTGATGATAATTTTTCTGTTTAATATTTTTCATGTTTTAAAATTACTTTCATTCATTAAAGTAAATTAATTTAAATACATTAAATTAAAATTATTCTAAAACTAACCTACCAGCTTTAAAAAAAAATAAATTTAAATCAGTATATTGCTATCATAACAATATTTAAATTTTAAATCGGCCATTTTAATTTTCAATGTATTAAAATGGTACTGATCATCTTTTAGTTTATTTTATTTCATAAGTGCCTAAAGCGTTGAACTTTTCAACCTTTTTGCTACTACAATTAATTATTGTTTCACATGATTGTTAGTTTTATTAAATATTGTATGTCTTTAATATTTTTTTCTTAAAAAAAAAAAAGAGCAATTCATTGAGTAAATAATCATGCGGAAAGCATCTGAAAACAATTAAAGCCAATTGGTGATTGGCGATTAATAAGTTTTGATAATTTATGGTTAATTTAAATAAAGATTTAGCTAGCCAGTACTTTAAGATACTTATTAAAATTTCTTTTGATTAATTAGTTGATAGCACATTATATTTAATTATTTAAAATTTATAAAAAAATTAATAAAAATAAATTTTTTTAATCAAATTACCAATATTTAAAAATTTATTAGACTTTGAATAATTTTTTATCAATGCTATATGATTAGCAAAACCTTTAAATTAAAAATAGAAAGTGAGAAAAATCAACGTGAGTGACTATTGATCAGGACCTATTTTAGAACTTTTCCAAAAAGTTAACGAAGGTCCACCGATAATAAATTGGTTGATTTATACTATGAAAAAAAAGAATCTAAATATTCTAGTTTGTTTTATATATAGAGAGAAATTTCTTAAAAGCATGCCATTAATATTAATCATTCTTAAATCTATATTTTTTGAAGGAAGTAAAATTTTATTTTGTAATCATTTGATTTTTTTTTTTTCATAAATATATATAGTTCTTTCATTTTTGGTCTTTTTCTTATGAGGGCTACATATATATAATATAATAAAAATATATTTTATATCTTTAAATTTTATATTAATTTTTAATTTTCTCTTAAAATTTCTTTATGATTAATTTTGTTCTTAAAATTTTAAATTATAATCAATTTCATCTTATGATCTAATGTAATATTATCCCTAAATTCTTTAATGACAATTTTAATAGAATATTTTGTATACAACTTGAACAATTTCAATGGCACCTTCGTATTTTTTTATCAAATACAATGTTCCTTGAACAAATTCAATGAATTTATAACATATATTAAATTAATTTATAATTATATATAATATATTTTATTAACTTTTAGTTAAGTTATCATGCTTTTTACATAAATTTTAGTCTTGTAAACAATCTTATAAAAGTTTTATAATTTTTTTAGGATAGGGGCCATGAATAAAATTATATATATATATATATATATGTATATGTAACTAATGAAAGTTTAGGAGTCGCCTTCTACCTCGATTATTCTTGAGATGAAACTAATTGTAATTCAAAATTTTAAACATAAAATTAATAAAAAAAATTTTATAAAAAAAATTGAATATCATATAAAATTTGAGTTACACTGGTTAATTCTTTTAAAATATTTTAATAACAAAAATAATTTTATTACATTTTTAAAATTTATTTAAAATAAAAATTAATTAAATTTATTATTATAAAAATAATATGTTTAAATTAGTGTAGCTATTTTAAAAAATTAATATTATCTTCACTTTAAATTAATTTTTATTTAAATTTTTTACATAATAAAATTAAAATATATAAAGTCACTATAAATTCATAGATTCATATTAATTTTAAATTAATTTATATATTTTTAAAATATTCCTTTTTCTTTTAAATTTGTTGCGGTAACCTTGTACTATTTAATTAATCCAGGCACTAAATGAGACAACTCATTTAAACTCATTTTTTAATAAACCAAGCCTCCTAGTTTAGCAAGTTAAATGGTCCACCAGCATACTATGACTCATTTTCACAATGTTATCTATCATACTTTTTATTATTCCATTCACTTTTATTAAATTTCTAAAGTCAAAGGATTTTTGTCAATTTCTTGTTAAACTTTCAAACAGATGAAATATAAATTATTCAGCTCAATTATGTTCCTTCCCTTTTAATTTTTTTTTTTGGGTTTCATTTCAATATATATATATATAATTTTCCCAAAAAATTAAGACATTTATAACTTATGATTTTAATTTCCAGAAAGATAATAATATAATAAAAATAATTTTATTAAAAAATGCCAATAAAAATTTTAGTAAGATAATCATTAATTTAGCCTTTAAGATATTATTATTTTTTTCAATTTCACCGTTTAAAGATAAATATTCTCAATTTATTTATTAAAAGATATTATTAATAAGTAAAATATTGTTTTAAAAAGAGATTATTTTATATCCAGTCTCATACCAGCATTAAAGCGATGGGATAGGAATGCTTGTTCACGTGGAATCCATGCTGACAACGTATGCATTTGCACTAATAAACCATGGACACGTGTTCCAACAATATCTATATGACTGTAACTGAATCCAACGGCTCTGATTTATTCAAGTTCGAAGTCGCTTTACGGCGTCCCGTAAGTGCAAGTGACGTAAGACCCCATGTTTTCTGTTTTCCCATTTCACCTCTCACTTTCCTCCCACTCGCTCCATATACCACTATTCCTCACGCGCTTCCACCGCATAAATCGCAATAATCTTTGAAAAAATTAATGTCACACTTTATTTATTTTTAAAATTAAAATAAGAAAATTTTCCTATTGTTAAGAAGCAAAATGAGTAAAATATATTAACGTATTACCTCTTGTTAATGTATTCCCTATTTGAAGCATTGGTACAAAGGTAATTAAGAGGTAAATTAATGAAATTTAAATCTCTTAAAAGTTAGGTTAAAATGCTTATAATAATTTCTTTAAATTATTATATTTTACTTACCATTCTTTAAATTTTATAATTTATGCAATAAAAATATATTTTAATTTTTTTTGTCCAGAACTTTAACTGACCGTATAGACCATCAGATTAGATAAAGTTTTTAACGTAAGTCTTAAAATTCAAGAAGATTTCGGCAAAACACATAAAATTTAGGGAGTTTTTTTATATATACTCTAATATGACTTAATTTTTTTTTATTTATCACTATTTTATTAAGATTTATTATTAAAAAAAATTAACGAACGAGTTTTTGTATAAATTAAAAAATTTTAAGGTTTATTAATAAGTAAGTAGTTAGAATAATAAATATTTTATTTTATTCAAGTCAAGTTTAAAATTTAAATATTGTGTATGAAAATTTTTTTAAAAAAAACTATAGCTTTGTTATAAGAATTTATTTGAATTAAATTAAATTAGTCAAAATTTACTGAACTTTTATATACTAATAATTTTAACAAAAAAAATTATAATTTCAAGTTGATTTTTATAATTAAAAAAATTATTTACACATACATTAAAGTTGAGCAACTTTTGTATTTTAACCTAAAAATTAAAATTCCTTAGATTTTTTTATCTTGCGTTCAATATGCTGCGGCCACGTGCTATATATGGAAACAAGGTATTTGAATTTAAAAATCACACATAACAAATCTAACACAAAATGGACAGTAATCTGCACTTAATTTTTTCTTAACTCATGTAAAATAGGCCATTTTTAATTTTTAATAATGTTGTAAAAAAAATTTTAAAAATACATTTTTTTAAACAAATTCTAAAAATTGTTTGTGATCTAATCACCTACATGTACATAGGGATGATAGATAAGGTATGTGTGGAGTGTAATAATTTTGGTACTCAGACCTAAACTTAAGTGGATATTGCCATCTCTAAAGTTATAAAATTTTTAAATATTTTGACTCAAATTAGTTTATTCAAAAAATTTTAAAATAATTATTTTTTTAAATTATAAATTTTTTACATATAAATTTATAAAAAAAAAGTATACAACTTACATTAATTATATTATGTAAACTTTAAATATGTAATTAATATAAAATTTTAATAAATTTATTGTTACAAAAGTATTAAATATAATAATTTATAATTTTATATTAAATTTAAATAATGACTAATAAACCATGAAGTTGCGAAGTATTGAGAATTAATAATTGAAAAATAAACAAAAAAGTTATAGGTTGAAATTAATTGAAAGCTTTATTTAGCAGCAATGACGGCAAAGAAATATTGGATGAGCTTCAATTCAATGAATTTAATTAAAACGAATCGTTTTAATTGATTCAGTGTATAAGTTGCAAGTTGCGACTCCGTGTTCCCGGCCGTGTATTCTGACTATGACTCTACGCGTTGGGTATAGATCCAGCTTTTGCCTGTGCTGGTGCACGCTTTCAATATATTGTATTGATTTCAGGGCTTCATTTATAATTTTTTAATTTATAATTTAATAAATATAATTATGTTAAACTTATCAAAAACGTTAATATTAATCTAACATCTCCGAGGCTTATAAAGTCATGGAATTATCACTCTATAAAAATATTTTTAATATTTTTTATCTTATATTAACTTAAATATTAGAGTTCACGAAAAAATAAAGATTCACACAACTCATAATATTTAGCCACTAGATCTGTCACCACAACAAAATTCAAATTTATCATAATTTAATTAATGAAATATTAATTTTTGAATTTTGAAATGATGATTAAAAAAATTCATATTTTTAAAAGTTGAGTTATTAATATAAATTTTATTTTTTTGTGATTTATATCATTATATTTGAAATGCTCGTGAAACTTTCAGTTATTGTATTTTAAGTGGAATTGGGTTTTATTTGTAACTTCTCAACAAAATGCTGAAATGCACATTTTTTTGTTTCTAAATAACTAAAATATATTATTGATTAAACTTAAAATATAAATTGTAATTTGAAAATACAATAATGATGGTGTAATTAAGGTTAAGCATCGCTACGAACACTATACGTCTAGTTAGAATTTTCAAAAGTCAAGTTGAAAACCATTATTGCAGTTACATAAAAATCAAGACAAAATGTTTAATCGAAGGGTTAGTAAAATTACATTTAGTATTCTTTTTGTTTCAAAAATTATATTTAGTAATATTCTTAATCTTTGATAAAATGTTATATTGACTTTCTTTTTAATTTACGTTTTTACTAATAATGTCAATGTTTTACATAATGTGTCTATTCTAAAATAATAAAATTACTTAAATATTTTCACTATTAGGTTATAAGAATCTCATATTCAAGCTTATATTATAAATTTAATTGTATTTGTTATTATATTATAAAAAATTATTTTATGTAAAAAGTTATCTTAATTGACAAAAAATAATTTAAATGAGATGAGATGAGTGTAGTTTCTTAAATTAAAGAAATAGTGAAGTCTAATTTAATTAAATCTCACAAAAAGATAATGTAAAATCACTCTAATCTAAAAAAAAAAATGACTTTACCGTAATAAGAAAGTGAAAGTAGGGCCAAGGGGTTCTATAGCTATATAGTAATTAAGTCAAATCTGGTAGTGCGAGAAGGTGAAAAGTGTGTTGATGGAGGAATGTAGCAAAGGAAATTTCAAAAGATGCAACATGCATGGACTTAAAAAAAAAAAGACTTAGTGGTAATCTCAAGGTACTTAGGCTAATATTAAATAGCTGAAATAACAATTGGTTTTGGGAGTATTACAAGTTGCATTGCCTAAGGATCCTCCTATGATGTATTATATATATATATATATATATGACAATTCAAACAACATTATGTTATAAAAAATATTTAGGGACTAATTCATATATTATGAAAATTTATAGACTAAATTATTTAGTCAAAGTATATTTTATGAATAAAAAATTACCTTTTCTAAATATAAACAATTTTAAAAAAAAATAAAATTAACAGTCATGATGTTAGTAATATGTTAATAAAATTAACAAAGATTTAACTCAAAAAATTATTATATAAACTTAAATTATAAATAATTTTACTCAGTCGTATCCATTTAATTAATCTTTAAATATTAATAAATATTTCTAAAAAAAATATCTACAAAAAAAAAAATTTTAGATGACTTTAGTACTGTAGTCCGTAGGTTAAAAAAATGATTTAAATCATTGAGCATAAGTCAAAACTAACGATTTAGTCCCTCAATCTTCATATTACACAATCCTTGAATATTCTTAAAAGTTAATATGTTAACGTCCCTTCATGAACCTTTAACGGAGAGCTCGCTAGCCAAACGACTAATGAATTGACATCCAAGAACATTAAGGAAATAATAGTTTAATTTTAATGAAAATTCAAGGACCAAATATCATTAATCAACTTATTTTTCAGACAAAAAAAATACTATTCCTTTTTTTTTTTTAGACAATCATATCTCGATTGTATATTATTAATTAATTGTTATTATTGCCTTCAACTTTTATACCTACCCTTTTAAATACACATCATTTTTCATAATTTAACAATGAAAACACTTTTTAACAATCTTCCATTGAATAAAAGTAGTATTGTACCGATGAGGACAAGTCCCATTTGAAGATCCACTTGTCTCAATATTCAATAATTGCAGAAATGGATAACTTTATACATATATACATATATATATATATATATATATATATAGCAATCTTCGTGAATCTAATTATTGCAGAACGCTCTGCAAGTTAATTTGTGCATTCAATAATTGCATGAATATCTCAGAGTTATTGTGTTTTTAGCAATATTTCCATAGTCATATATAGGACCCGCTCTCATTGTTGAGGGGCCTCTCTCCCAATATTCCCTGCCTTTTAATGTAAATTCAGAAACTCTGATAATAAAATCTAGCTACCCACTCATAGAATTGAATTCATGAACAAAACTAATTAGATAAATTCAATTTATAAAAAAATTAAATTAAAATACATTTTAACATACTCGCTATTTTATTTTTGAAAATGGATTTGCTCTATATATCTATTATCTAAAAGATAAATTACACTCTCCTCTCTTAAAAAAATAAAAAGTTTCTACAATTTCAATCACTTAAATTAAAATATCCTAATATTTATTATGTATATATTTAAATATGTATGTCACTAGTATAAAAAATTATTTTTTAAAATTAAAAATAAAATAACTATTATTTTAACTCAAAATAAATTATAATTTTTGAAATGTATATAACAAATTATATTTTTAAAAAAATTAATAATGTCATTAAGATATTTTAATTAAAATAAACAAAATTGTAAATTTTTTAATGTCATAATTAAAACATTATTTTAAGTTTTCTATAAGATAAAAGAAAAAGAAATAAAAACTTTCTATCTACAATATTTTAAATCAAAATATCAGTTTACTCTCAAATTGGCACATACATGTGACACATGCCCATATATAATTATATATATAAGATTCATGTGTATTTTTTATTATTTTCAATCTGCCTCTTAAAATTAAAAAAATAAGAAATATAATATGAGAAAATATAACTTGTTTACTATGATGATGTTAAGTAAATAAGTTTAGCCACCCAAGACTAAATTAGGTAGGAAGAATAGTGGGTGTTTAAATAATGGGTTGCAAGTTGGATCCTTCAAGCTTACAGAGTAAAAGATGATAATAAATTTGATTAAAATTTATAAATTTAATTAAACACATTTACCATTGAAATATAATTGACGTTTTATTAAGATATTTAATCATATATTCTCACTAATCATTGGTATCTCATATCTTATATCCTTCATAATATAAAAATATTTTTTGATAAATTTCATAATTTCATATTTAACCTCTTTTCTATAAATTTTTTTTTAAATATTCTTACACTATATGCATAAAGACAAAGCTTAATTAAGAAATCAAGGCTTAAAATAGTAAGTTCTTTTTTTTAATTGAAAGTATTGAACTTTAGTATTATGTTTTTTTAGTAAAAATTCAAAGTATTTTCATATCACATTGGAGTTGAAATTAATTTTTATTAGGTCAAGAACGTTAAGGTAAAGTCTTCTCTTAAAAAATATATTTTTCAAGATTGAAATTAACTTGTATCCTCCTTTGTGGGGGTGAGGTCTCAACCATTTCAGCCAACAACTTATAAGTGAATATTCTAGTTAAAAGTGTTATAAGCATGTTATATATAATTTTAATTTACTCAAGTTAAATTAATTGAAATTCATTAAAAAATGTATTATTGATGAGAGAGAACGATACAACTATACCTAATTTTACTCCTATGATTGAGTTATTTTTAGGAAAACAGAGACGCCAAATTGTAATTGAATTCTCAGGTAGAAAAAGTGTGTTTTCTTCTAGCTTGGTCAAATTTAATTTATGAGATAAATTATTATTTTAGTCTATGTAAAATATATTTTATCTCAATTTAATTTTTTAAAAATTAAAATTTTTAATTTCATAATTTAAAAATTATTTCTCAAATAATTTAGTCTAAACTTTAGTTACATAGATGTCTAAATAGTATTACAACAAGACAAAACGATAACTAATATACTTAAATAGTATTATAATAACCTAAAATAGCAGTTAGCAATTGCAACGGGACATTTAATATATAATTAATGTAGAGAGAACTTTCATTTTTTTTAAATTAAATTAAAATAAAAAATTATAAAGACTAAAATAATAATTTATTTTAATTTATTTGAACCAACTTAGCTAATATATTAACTAACTATATAAGTTAGGTCTATCATTCATGCATAATTTAAAGTTGACTTTTGTTAAGTTAGATGTACGAAGCTTTCAAGTTAGATGTAAAAAAATTTCTGAATTTTAACCTTTGACTAATAGAACCTTAAATTTTCATTCATATATAAAAAACTTTAAATATTATTAAATTTATTTAAAAATTAGATTTAATTTATAAATAAAAAATGACAAAAGTATCATTTTAATTGTCACAAAATGGTGGTGTAACATTTTTAATAATTTTAGTGAGAATTAAAATGATATTTTTGTCTTTGTTGATGTGTAAATAAATTTAGTAATATTTAAATTTTTTTATACATGAATAAAAGTTTAAAGGATTAATAGTTAAAGATTAAAATTTAGAGATTATTTTGCACATAAACTAAAATTTAAGAAATTTTTTTACATTTTATTTTTTTAATGTAAATTCTATTTTACTTGACGACAAGAGCATTTTAATTAAAACAAGTGAAATTATAATTTATATCTTATTATAGAAAAATATCAAAATAGTGCATTTTTAATTTCAGGAGCAAATTGTATTTGTATACATATATTATTAGGAAACTTTACGCAATTCCATGAACTTCTTAACCAATAGGAGAATTTTTTAAATATTAGAATAATTAACAAAAGATTTAATGCACGCATATAACTCATATTCTAATAAAAAAAGAATTTGTTATGACGTTTGCTAACATAAAACTTTAAATTAACGTTTTGGTATTAACATTGAGTGCGTCCAACTGTCAGCCAGCTTTGAGACAATGTTGCCGGTGCTACGTGTACATCTTTTAGAAATAATATAATATAAAAGAATATAATGGGATTTAGATCTCTCCATAAAATATTTATATAATAAAATTAGATAAAAAATTAAATAAATATATTTTTATATTTTTCAATTTTGTATTTATCTGTTTTTAATATCTAATTTTACTGTGTAAAATTGTTTAAAAATTTAAGATATCTCAATCCTACAAAATGTTTAATCATGTTATGCAAAAAATAATAAACTTCTTATATCGCTTGCTTTTAAACTAAATGATATGTAAAAAATATCATTAAATTAATATTAAAAACTTCGTATAAAAGGATATATCAATTTTTTTAATTTTTAAACTGTAATATAAAAAATTATTGTATTTTAAAATAATAGTTTAATTTC
The DNA here is from genome assembly GCA_031216115.1 of Senna siamea. Classification (NCBI taxonomy): domain Eukaryota; kingdom Viridiplantae; phylum Streptophyta; class Magnoliopsida; order Fabales; family Fabaceae; genus Senna; species Senna siamea. Next base: position 28,321,373 of record CM062354.1, on the reverse strand, counting down.
TTAGTCTTTTATAGTAATTTTTGACTATTTTTATTTTATTTTCATTTCTTCTCACATATTTTATTTTTCATTTTATATTATACAATATTAAAAATTTCCTATACACGAACGTGACTTGCTTTTATTCTTTAATTGTTAAAATATAACATAAAATAATAGTTATTATAATTTTAAAATAATAAATTAGATAATATAAAATTATTTAATATATTCATATTTTATAATTTTTTATAATTTTTATTTTTTCTTTCTCTTATCCTCACATCACATATTTTATTTTATATTTTATACTATAAATTATAATATTTTATAAGATCATTGATCATAAATACTCAAAATTGTTATTATTATTATTATTATATATTTTAGATATGAATGATTATAAGATTTCATAATTATTAATATTATAATATAGATTTGCCTATATAATAAAATTTTATAAATATAAAAAGATTATAAAAAAACCTTTAAAAAGTTAAAGTTTACCAATAAGAATAAGATTTCTTTTCACAAGTGCGGTCAAATAATAAACCAGGGGACTTTTTTTAACAAAAATTTAAATATTGATTTATTTTTTTATAAAAATATAAGTAAGAAATATAAAAAGAAAAAGTTAAAATATTTTTTCTCTTACATATCAATATCCCACTCACTAACTTCCACGTAACCCCATTCGCCTCTCCTCTCACATCTTGGTGCTTCTAAAATCAACAAAAAGCTTACGTTACCTTCATCACGTGAGCCGTTGATCTCGATGGCTTGTTAATTGTTATCTTCATCAGGTCACGTGTTGTCGACCCTCCAATGGGGCGCGTGGATTCCGCGTGGTGAGGATAGCGTATGCGCGTCTCTCCCCTTTCCCTCGACCAGCGCGTTGGATTCTCTTCGTCGGCGTCTATTGGATTCCTCTTGGTTACCGATAAATACCGGTCATCTCCAACCCCGCAACCAAACGTTGGTCCCACGCGCCAAAAAAGACCATATTACCCCCTCAGCCTGCTACATGTTCGAGTGAGCTGCTTTATGTTATTATGACTTATGCGGCGTCCACTAGCTGCATAAACAGACGGTTTTACCCCTACAAGAAATTATAAAATTAGATTAAAAAATTAACTCGTTTTTATCGGATTTTTAATAAGTATATAATATTTAGAAAATTATTTTAAAAAGTTCACTTATTGTTTAAAATATAAACTTAAGTTTTGTTATTAAGAAAAACACAACGCACCATGTTGCAATGACGGTTCTGTCCTTGCGCCTACATGTAGTTAGTTATCATTTAGGTGAGATGGTGGGTGGGTATCAATTATCATGCAGTTTTAATGGCACCATACGATGCAAACGTTGCAAAGTAAATATGGAATTTAGAGTCTCTTTTTTGGGAATGGAAAAAAATTAAAATTAATTTTAAAAAAATATAATTTTTAAAGATATCTTTTTTTGCTAATATTTACCATCTTCTCGTAAAAAAAAAAAAGTATACATATATCTTTTATTATTTATTTTATTTTAATAAAAATAATTTTTTGTATAGAAGAAAAATAATATTGTAATTTCTTTTGTTAACAAAAGAGTGAATTAATGAATTAATATTTACGTCCTCTCAAAAAATATTTGTAAGAGACTTATAGTGTGATTTTATTTTTAATAAAATAGTAAATATAGTTAAAATTATATTGAATTTAAAAATAATATTCTTAATATAACAATAAAAAATTTTCTCTATTTTTATTATATGACTTCAGGTAACTTGAATCAGATCAATCAAAATTTAATAAATTTATTAATAAAAGTAATTTTGACAAAAAAAAATGAAGTAATTTTATTGACTTAAAATGAATACATATCATATAAAATGTTAATTTAATTGAAAAAATTAATTAAAAAAATATGTAACATTGTATCAAATCAAGAGTGTGAGCATAATTTTTTAAACTAAAAATGTGATAAATATAATTCTACCAAACTTAAGGTGATATTGATGTAATTTATTTCATTTAAATACATCAACTCTTTATAATATTTATGTTTAAAATAAGTACCATAAAAAAAATTTAATTATTGCTTATTTTCATGTTTTCAAAAGTATATTTTTTTGGAAAATTTTAAAAATTTATATTATATTCTTCAACAAAAATTATGATATATAAATAAATTTTGTAAATTAATAATTCATAATTGAAAATTTCATATATATATATTTATTTATATATTAGCATATCGTGTTTATATTGATTTTCTTCTTTTTTTCATTGGAGTTTGAAGAACATAATGAAAAGTCGCTTTAGCTGAGTATAAAAAAATTGAATGGCAGAGAGGAGGTTGCGTTGGGTTAGGCAGCGCATAAGGGGCGCATCACTTGTATGTTTGCCACGTGGCGGTATTATAGTTGAGTTGCCAACCAGAATTCAATATTTTTTAATTTTATATAAAACTTAATTTCAAATATTACATTAACATTAAATTAAATTCACTAATCCTATTACTTCAAAAACTACATTTGGTGCTCCTGCAGTTTAATATAATGTAACACAAATTTCTTTTGTAATTTATTTTTATCAATAAAATTATTATTTTATATAATGTGTATTCATTCTAAAATAATAACATTACTTAAATTATTTTTTTGTAACATTAAAAATTTAATATAAATTTAATTTTATTATTAAAAATAAAATAAAGAAAAATTGAGTGTAATATTTTAAAAAAGAGTAAATTTAATTTAATAAATCCTCAAAATAAATTTATTTAATTTACTTAGATTTAACTTTTATATATATATATATATATATATCTCTGGACTATTTGTATGGTTATTAAAGACTATTTTTTTTTTATATATAAGAGTTATGTGAGTGCTTGATATTTTTATGAGTAGTTATTATATTTCATTTCATAAAGTTTCATTTAAAAAATTAATCACATTTTTAATTGTCATTACTTTTGTTGTATAAAATATACATAGTTAGATGGTTTGAGATCCAAGACGCTTCCAAAAATATGATATTTAGAGGTTGGTTAAAAAGATGGTTTGACATTAGTGTCATTAGTGAGAGATGAGCTGGGATAGTTTGATTTTATAAATTATTCGTTAGAGGTTTAAAAGACTAATAAAATGTATATAATGATTTAGAATAATTTAAAAATTATTTCAAACTATTCAACACTTCAATTTTTAAAGTCGTCTAAATTGGAGAGTTTAGAATGGTTTAGATTTTTTAAAAGGTTTTAGTTTTATTTTTAATCTTTGGTTACTTTTATACTTTTATTTATTATTTTTATTTACTTATTTTTTAATAAAGATGTCTACATTTAATATCCGACAATATCTCTAATAAGATTACCTTTAATAAAAAGATACATGTAAAAAATTAAAAAAATCCAGCTTAATTTATTAACTTGATTCATCACTCATTCGTTTTTTATTTATTTTATTTTTAAAATAATTTCTTATTAAAAGCTTTTTTTTAATTGTTATTTTGTAAAAGTTATATAATTGTAAAGTCATGTTATTAACTTTTATAATTAACCTTGTATATTTTGTTTCTATTTTTAAAGTTTTTTATTTTCTGTTTTGAATTTTTTGATGTGTTAACTTGTTTAAGTTGTAACTTATCAGTAAGGTTAGGTTTTGACTCTGCCTAAAAATGAAATGTACATCTCTTAAAGAAATCACCCTTACGTGTATATTCTAAGTATGCCTTTTAAATATGTGCTCCAAAAAAGATGGCTTCACTGCTTATCAACTCGCTAGCCTCTTCTACAAGCTCTTTTAGCCTTCTCTATAAGCCTTTTAGCTAGGAGTGTTTGTAAATTAGGTTGGTTCGAGTTGAGAGATTTTTTCAACCTGAACTAATTAATATATGGTAGGTTGGATTGGATTCTAAAAAATTTATCATAGAATTCATACCAACTCAACTCGATCTAAAACGGGTCGATTTAGGTTGGATAAGTTGAGTTTTTTTTAAATTTAAAATATATGTTTGCATTTAATTTTTTAAAAAAAATTTCAAAAATATTAATAAATCATAAAGATAAGAAATGAATTATCTTTTATCTATAAGTACTAAGATGAATGAATATCAAATTTATATCATTTTTTTATCCATAAGTAGTAAGATAAATTAACACAAAGACATGTTATGTTAATGTCCAATTTGCATATACTATTTTGAATAATGATAGTTTCAATTTATTTTATCATTTCTCTATATAGTACAAAAAAATGATTGAATAAAGTTAAGTGGTAAATGAAAAAATTAGAAAAAGTACTAAAAATGAATTATGTAAATGCTTAACCAACAATTCTTTACAAAATCATGAACGCTTCGAGTTGAGCGGCTTGGTTTAAGTTGGAAAAAAATGATTTTCTTCAACATACAACCCAAACCATTAGTAATGGGTTGGAAAAAAAGGAACTTGGACTAACCTATCAACCCAACCTAAATCAATCGAATTGTGCAGATTGATTTAGATTTAGATGATTAACCCAACCTAATAAACATCCCTTACCTTTTAGCCTTCTCTATGGGTCTTTCAACCCTCTCAAAAGGATAATCACTTAAAAACACTACCAAAATCCCCCCACTCAAACTAGAGGACTAACAAAATGAATTTACAAAACTCGTATTATTAGCAAAAAAAAAAAAAGTTGGCAAAACTGCTCACTTAAGCAGAATCCTAAATTAGATCTCAGGATAAACGAGGCAATCACCTCGCCAACCAAATTTGATCAAGCGATCTTAAGCTAGAATAGGAAAAACGCCTTCAAACACTTAATAAAATGATATTGTTATGACATGACAGGACTTAACAAACACTAAGTCAACTTACATCCACGAAATGATACTAGAAACCTGAGAGCACAAGTATTGACGAGTTTAAGGGACTTATGATATACCTAGATTGGCCATGCCTTGAGGGACTGCCACGTGGTGGCAGATCATCCCTAAGTGACCGATGCCTAAAAATTACCCTCACCTAACTCTTGAAAGCCCCCTCACTTAGAACTCATGTGAGAAGTGGCCCAATAACCCATATAGGCATGTCACACTTAAACCAAAAAAAGAATATTGATCTTGTGCAATAACCAAGAAAATATAGACTATATAAGGTATGGATATAAATGAATCAAGTCGCTTGATAACTATTCGAATTTGACTTATCAAAAGTTCAAATCAAGCTAGGTTCATTTAATAAATGAACAAGCTTGATCGATATATTAAGCTCATTTAATTAAATGAGTTGAGTTTAAACATTTGATACTTAGTTTATTAAGCTTGTAAACAGCTCAATTTATATAATATATATTTTTAAATTTTAAATAATATATATTATAATCATATATATATTATATAAAATTTTTTAGATAAATACAAAAATTTATGCATAATTAAAAAATATTATATAATTTGTTTATATACATACATATATTATATGAAAGTTGATAATTTTTTATTTAGTTTAAATTTTATATGTGCACAAAAATATATATTATATTTATAGCATTGTTCTCTAACTATTTGGACTAAACGAGCTGAGCATGAACACGATTTTCTATTTGTTTTAAAGCTTGGACTTATATTCGAGCTAATCTTATTTTAAATGAACGAGCTTGATCAAGTTAATGTTCGGTTTAATTCGATTCGTTTACAACCCTAATATAAAGACCCCCAGGTATGCTTCATACACCATCATTCATCTATTCTCCACTCCATACTGACTTGGGAGTTGGAATCTAAAATCAGGCCCTTTGGCTCTATTGTGGTTTTGACTCTCTCTTATTTTGTAAACTTTCTACAACTTAGATGATCAAGACTTTGCCCCTGGCCAGATTAGAGAATATCATGATGTATTTTAATTATTTTATTATAAAATTCTTTGTTTAGATTAAAATAAAATAGAATTTGAAAATTTCACGATTGTTTAATTAAGTAATTTAGGAAGAATTTAAAATTTCATCTAACTAGATATAAATATACTAATATATATATATATACATACATACATGTATATCAATTTATACATTTATATATTATAGCTTGTACATATATTTATTAGTGATAATAAAAAAATTTATAAATACTATGGTTATCTAAATAATAAAATTAAAATTAAAAATATTTAAATTATAACGATTTTAATTACTTTCAATTTAAATTTTATAGAATTTAAATTAGATAATCCATCCAAACACAGCTTATGGGAATAAAAGAGAATAAAAGAGCCGACTTGATTTCACTCGTTTTCATTCAATCTACGAGGAGCCAACCTATACAAATGAAATGGTACAAATATTATTGAATACATTACATCACTTGTCGCTAGTTTTTATTTATTTTCTTTTAAAAAAAAGATTGGGGGGTGGGGACAATATATTCCCCTTTTTGCCCACAATATCTATATATTATAGGCTCTAGATTTTTAGCTTTTTTTTAGTCACTTAAATTATATAATATAAATGTATAAAATAATTAAAAAATTATAAAAATTACAAGAGGACAATAATTTATTTAACATTTTAATTACATTTAAAATTAAAATTAAAAAATTACATATATTTTAGTAGATGTCATTTTCAATAGTATTAAAGTATTACAATAAATACTTAATCCCTAGTTGGATATTAAAGCATTGATGTTTCTATAGTTAAATTTGATTTTAAATAATTGTATTAAACTAATTAATATCACGTATGAACTCAAAAGTTCAAAACTATATAAGCTTTCGTGTATTAACAGTGAATCTATATATATATATATATATATATATATATATATGATTGCTTCAGCTTCTCCTAATTAATAATAGGAGGGGACCAATCTTTCATTTTGTTTTCTTCACATTTATTGATATAATTTTTGTATTATTTTTTTAGTATTGGACAAATTAAGTATCTAGAAGATTAAACCTAAAATGATTTTAAATGGGTTAGGTGTGTGCATATTCAAACTAGAGGTGAACAAATCTTATTCTATTCAATTTTAACAGAAATAATTTAATTAAAAATGATCAAAATGTTCAATCAGATTAATTAATTAAGAATTTGACAAATTTAATTTAATTAGTTTGACTATTAGATGACTCTGAATGACATTCAAATCAAATTTGTCAAATTGATTAAAAAAATAATATTTTAATTTTTGATATATTATAATTTAAATATAATAAACATAAATTATGATATGTCTATAGTTAAATTTATTTTAAAATTATATTGAATTAATCTTAATATTAAAATTTTTATATTAATAGAAATTAATATATATTAATATCATCTTTGAGTTGTTTGGTATGTCTTTTCTTTTCACTAAAAAATTCTATTATAAAGTATAGTTGGTACAAGAAGATTTTAAAAAACTGTTTTTTTCTCTCTTAAAAAAGGTGTCGTTTGTAGCATTTTCTATTTATCAAACTAAAATTAAAAGATTGTGTTTCGTGAGAATATAGAATTATAGATATATATAGAGAGAGAGAGAGACAGAGAGATTAATGATATTAATAATTAGGTAAAAATTATTTTTAAGCCACATTTTTCTTTTGTTTACTCTTTTTTTTTTCATGTTCTATGACCCAAAAAAAATTTTATTTACAGCTGATTAAACAAAAATAGAATAATAATCTATTCCGTTTAAGAGAGGCAATATGTACAAAATATTGCATCTGGATTTTTTGCTTGGCACCTGTTTGGTACTTTTTGCGGCGGTTTTTTTCGCTGCTAAAATTTCTTGCAACAAAAAGTATTGCTACTATAACTTTCTTAAATTAATTAATTATTTAAACAAAATTTATAACAGCAGTCATATTCCTTGTAATAATATTAAAACACACTTTAGCAGCGGAAAAAACCGCCGCTAAAGGTACCAGCAGAGGTTCCAAAATCCAAAATATTCCGCTCAAATATATAATAATTATTTTTTTCAAGTGCCATATTTCGACGTCCCATGAGATAGATATAATTAATAAATAATAAGCGTATGATACATAGGGTTAATTACAAAAGTAAATTATACTATATTTTTTTTAAGATATCAAAATTATGCTCTAATCTATTTTATTTTAAAATTTACATTCTCTTCTTTTAAAAAATTAAAAAAAATTATAATTTTATTTATTTTAACTAAAATATCTTTAATGACATTATTAATTTTTTAAAGATACTACAATTTATTATAAAATATATTTTTAAAAATTATAATATTTTATTATTACTTATTTTGAGTTAAAAATAATAAATTTATTTTATTTTAAGTTAAAAAATATTTTTTATAGTATTTAAATATATATTTAAATATATAAATAATAAATATAAGGATAATTAGATCAAAATAAATAAAATTTTATGTTTCTTTATTTCTCAATAGAAGAGAGTATAATTTTTTTAAAAAAATTGAATGTAATTTTAAAATTTATCAAGGAAAAAGAACTTAATTTATTCTAATTACAATATAAAATATAAGAAGTTGTTGGGATTGATGATGCAAGTGGCAATTATCACATTTAAATATGTTGCAATTGGAAAACTTATTTTTTTATTTTTAAATATTTTTGAATACTTATGATTATGTCCAAATATATGGTTAAGTCACTGTCCTATTATTCTGTACTTTTCATTAATAAATTGTTTCAATCTTAACTTTTATGTGTGTGTGTGTGTGTGTGTGTGTGTAATCCCAACTTTTATGTGTATGTAAAAAATTCTTTTATGAAATCTTATCACTAATTCTTCTTTAAAACCTCCTATGTGTTAATTTGAAAGATCAGGAGCTGTAAGACCAAATAATTGATTAAGAATCATAGATTTAAGCATGTTTTTATATTTAAATTAATTTTTTAATGATTTAACACGATTGATTGAGGGTCAAAATTAATTTTCCTCTATTAAATTTTTTTTTCAACATAGAAATGGAAAAAAAAAAACAATCTACCTCACACTTTCTTTTATTTATTGGGTGCTATCATTGAAGACACTGAAGCATTATTGAAATCAACATAGGTATTAGATTTTTTACATCTTTTATGAAGTGAGTCAGTGTGCGAACAAAATAACAAAAATAGATTTTCATAATAATTCCATTTTTTGCATTTGGAATGACCTCTCCTCAAGGGATTTCTATTTGTTTGCTAGCTGATGTCCTTTCTATAGCTTTTGTTAAACAACAACTTTTTGTGTTTTCTCATCCAATGAAAAAAACGAATATATATATATATATATATATATATATATATACACACACACACACACAAAAGCTATTGGATTTAATAATTATACACTACTTACTACATTGGGAAGTAGATTTCCAACTATGATCCTTAATGTTTAAAGAAATGATTCATATATGCCTAATTTGTTGACTTGGACATTATGTATGAGTGTCAGGGGTGAAAAAATTCAATTCCATCCCATTCTAATTGAATTCATTTAAATCAATACAATCAAAATTGATGAAAATTTATTAATTAATTAGATTAATTGGATGAAAATTTAATAAATTTAAGCTAATTGGTTTGGTTGTCAAATGATTTTGGATGTCATCCTAATTGAATTGACCAAATCGATTAAAAAAATAATATTATAATTTTTTATATATTATATATTAATTATAAATATTAAATATATTAAATATAAATTATAATTTTTTTGTAGTTTAATTTACTTTTAAATTGTCTTAAATTAATTTTCATGTTAATTTTTGGTTAAAAGTGTATACTTTCATAGTTATAATTAAGAAAAAATTTAATATAAAAAATTTTAATTTTTTTTTAAAAAACTAATCATCTGATCTAATCCAATAATATTTTTAGCCATCCAATTATATGTTGAATAATGAGGACAAATCTAATAAATTCAATCCAATGCTCATCCCTGAGTGCCCCATTAATGCAAGATATTATTTTTATAAAATAAATATTTCATAAACTTAATATTCATTATGAAGAACCAATAAGGTTGGTTCATTTGATTACTTCTAGAATAAGATAATTTCATAACTTGGATTTGAATTTAGATAATCTCTTATTAATAAATTATTTATAAATGTTTTTTAAGTTCAAAAGCTTGCTATGATATTAAATTAGGGCGTTATCCCTTAACTTCAATTTTTTTTGAAAAAATATTAATTATGAAGAGTGCTTAAACTTTTGTACTCAGAAATGAAGACATTATTAGGTTTTAGGTCTCAAACTATCTTAACTAACAAGGGTAAACTAGCTATGCTTTTAAAGAGAGAACAAATGTTTGATCGGTGAACAAATTAATAGTTAGAAGAAAGTAATTGTTAATAATTAGACTCAATAGTACCGAAATATTAGTTTTAAATCAATGCCTGCAGAGAAATCTAATCAAACTCCAAAAAAAAAATCTTCATCGTACCATATAGGTCACTTTTTTTAAATAAAAAAAATGAAAGCTAAAATATTTCAGATATAATTAAGAAGAAGTTATTGAGTTTTAATTAAGGCGTGAAAATTTACTTTTTTTGAAAAAAAAAAAGATATTATACTTGTGCAATAAAATAATTCAATAGACACATTTATTCTTGATACAACAAAACTCTATTGTAAAAAATAAAATAAAATTTTAAACTTCCTTAATTGAAAAGAGGCTATTTATCTTGTATAAACAAATGCCTCTATCCAACAATTGTATTCTTTTAATTTTCAAATTTGAATTTGAATTTGGCTCTTTTGTTATAATTTTGAATTTCAAAATACATATTAGATAATTAAACTAATTGAGAATCTTGGCTAGGTCCAATTGCCAAAGTCCCAAGTTCAGGTCTGTATATTTAAATATTATATGTATATATATTCATGCATCAGTCATGTTAATATATATTAAATTTAAAAATTAAATTATTTCTATAATTTTATTAAATAAAATATTTAAAATATTTTTTATTCAATTTTTGGAAATTTATTTTTATACTTATATATTACAAAATATTTAAACAATTACACTCTTTTAATTTTTTGACAAGAAATTTAAGTAAGGGCATGATGATCCAATTTGGGGGTCAAACTCATTATCCACTCATAAGAGATTAACGAATGACTTAGTATTTTTAAATGTTAAAGGATATACCATTAATTTACTTAAAATTAGACATATTAAATTGAATTTTTTTATCATAATAAAAAATTTATTCAAGTTTATGAATTATTTCTATATTAACTATTAATTATGTTAGTGGCATTTCAATTCTAAATGCTGAATGAGAAGTAATCCTATATACTGCTTTGAAAAAATATTAATTATGATAATTTTTATTTTTAATTATTTTATTATATTTTACTTAATCAATAATTTTCAACTACATGCTAAATATTTCTATATTATAATATCTCTAAACTTTTTTAGTTATTAGTTTCAAAAATTATATATAATATAATATAAAATATGAAATAAAAAATATTATAATATTTCTGAAATCTTTTGGTTATTACTCTAAAAAATTATATATTATAAAATATAAAATATAAAATAAAATATATGGTATGTAGATAGAGGAAAGAGAGAAAATAAAGATAGTGAGAATTTACAATAAAATAGTAGTTAGTTAAGATAATTTTTTATTATTTAATTAATTATTTTAAAATAGAATAATTATTTTTTATATTATATTCTAAAAACTAAAATAAATAACACGCACTTTTTTTACTTGCAAAACCTTTAATATATATAATTATATTCTTAATATCAAATAGACGGATATCTTAAATCTAATAAACTATCTTGAATATTTAAAAATACAAAATATCACTATGCCAAATAATTCTTGAAATTTATCTCTTAAACTTTTAATTCATTAAACATATTTCTTAAACTTTTACTAAAAAAAAAAACCTTCTTAAAACTGCAAAGAATGGCATCCACATATTTATACACGGTATCTCAAACCTAAATGCCTTGTACATCTTGCAGACATATCACATTATGGTGTCACTAACTCACTATAGTTGATAAACTCAATCCAACTCAGCTTCTACCATTTCTCATTTATAAAAAATAAAATAAAATAATAATAATAAATTTCATATATTATTATCCTATAATATTAAAGTTATTTACCATATTTGATGCAGATTGACAGGAGTTATGGTTTTCCCATCTTTTCCTAACTTTCACTATTTTACAACCAAATCATTCCAATAATCTCCCTGTAAAGTCAACACCTTCCATAAACATCTCCAAAATGGCTGTAATATTTTTAATAAATTAATATCAAATTAGTACGTCACATTCATAATTATAGCTCTTGAGATAAAGGATATTTTGTTATAGAGATAATGATTTTTTAGGTGGAACATCAATTAGAGATTTATCTCTGTGATACAAAAATATTTTAAAAATTTAATAAAAAGATAGTTCAAGTTTAAAAAGAAATTTGAGGTTTTTTATAGCAATAAAATGTGCTTAATAAGAAAAATAATATTCAATTTTTTGTTTTCTCACAAATTGTATTTATTACAAACATTTAAAATCAAATTATTTTTTAAAGTGTTTTAAATAAAAGTAATTTTAGTAAAAAGATATTTATAAAAAATAAAAAGAAATTTTGTACCAATAAAGATTGAATCTATAGAATGAATTAATCTTTTATAATATGATAAATTAATATTTAAATTATTATTAAGAAAAATACTTTTATTTAATATTTGATATTATTTTAAATAAAATTATCTCTCATAAAAAAAATTAAAAAAAATTCGTGGACTATAAGCTATCTTTTAACCAAATTACATGTAATATATAGTGTTGAGTAAATAATGTTCATTATTCATAACTTGAAGTAATATTTTAAGAATAAAATATAATATATACTAAATTGATGTGTAATCTTGTGTTCTCAAAACTACGCGGAGAAAAATTAGTTTAGACGAAGTAAAAGGATATTTTGGAAAAAAAATTATGTGTATATTATTGTATTAATAATTAAGTAACATATTTTTAATTTAAAAATTTAATAACAAAAAATATATAAAGCTGTACTTATTATTTATTTTGTCTCTGACGGGCGCAGTGACTCCAAATGCGAACCCCTCACTCATAAATGACTAAATGCCATCGAACAGGTTCGGTGAACCAAGGGAGTGGCATTTTGGGCATTTCACACTAAGAGATTAGAATTATTTTTTAAATATTCGGAATAAATAATATTCACAAATTGTTTTAATATTATAATATTGTGTCGGACACAGCGTAGGAGTGAGGAATGATCTTATGGTATTTTGATGGCCAGGGCATAGCCTACGTAGACAGCATTTAATTGCGTTGTTTACCGGCTAGAGTAGGTAACCGGCAAAGGCGACCGGGGATTGCCGGTTGAGACAAACCAGAAACTGGAATTTGGAATCAGGGGTAGGAGGTGAAGAAATCTTAAAACGACATGGCCACGAAAACGAGTTCCCCCGAATGCGGGATCTGATTGGTCCACGTGTAGAGACGTCGTTATCACTTGTGCACTGGATTTCATTTCTCGGGGGGCCTTTGTCTCTGCCCTTTTGGAATTACCTAAGTAACTATCCCGTCAGATGATCACCTTCTGCATAAAGATCCATTCATCACCAAGAGTTCAGCCTCAGCATTCAAACACTCTCTCCACTGCGAATATGTTTTTCACGCGCTTCACTTTTTCAGTTTTCAAATCATCCTTTAAGTACTATTCCTCTAACTTTTGCATTTTTTGAATTTAATACTTTCAGTAACATAAAATTTGAAAAAAAAAATCTCTTATAATATTTCACTTAATTAAAATTTAATTTATAATAAATTAGTTTTTTAAACAATTTAAAATATTAAAGTTGTATTTAAAAAACTTATAAATTTTTTAATCTTTTTTTAATCTTTTTTTACATATAATGTAAAGTTAAATTAAAAAAATAAATTATACGATAAATATATAGTTATTAAATTTAATTTTAAAAATAATAATTTTTTTATTTAAATAATTTAAATAAATAATTTATTATAAATTAAAATTTAGATGAATAATAAATTATATAAACATAATTAAAAAAATAAAATGTACATTTTCTCATAAAAATTTTTGTATGATATTTCTTAGAGTAAGAAATTTATCAGAGGAAGAAATTATTTTGAAAGAAATCAAGTTTTTTATTTTATAATAAAAAAGTAAAAATCTCAAAACATGGAGATTTTTATATTTAAATTCTTTATTTTTTTGAGCTATATTCACATTCAAAATGTCAAAATTCATACAGCGTGGTGTGACTTGATTCACGGTGTTTGAATAATTAAAAATGTTGGTACTCACGGAATGAAATCCATATTTTTAAAAAAGTTTTTATATCAATATTTCAATTGAAATCCATGAATATAATTTTTCTATAGATTAATTTTTGACGGAATAAATTATATGTTGATCAAAATTAAAGAGATGACTATAAGTTTCTTCAAAGTGCTTCAAAGAATTAGTGTTTACGTAACGAAATTGTCCAAATATTAATATATATAATTTTTGAAGTCAAACAAGTTTCAATTTCCAAATGACAAAAGAAATATGCTTTATAAGCAAATTAGAAGTTGGCATCTGTAACATTATACCATATTTTGGCAATAACAATTTTTATAAAAAAAAGGGTTAAGAAAACCCTTTGAAAGTTTAGATGTCCTTTCGATATTAAAAAAGGTGAAGGTTTTTGATTTCTTTGACCTTTAATAGGACATACGAAGAACTAGTTAAATTATAGGAAATAAATATTTTAGAACTCTAAAATTTATTGCAATAAAAGAATTACAAAAACCCACTCGAAAGTTTTATTTTAATTTCATTTGTTCTGCATGAATTTTTATTCTTTCTGTTTCAACCAATATCTCATAATTAAGAAACTTGTATATTTCAAATTTAAATGAAAAATAAATGCAGGTAAAGAGACAAATTATTTTCTTATTTATTATATTATTATTATAATTATTGGTGTAGCGTAAAAAAATTCGCGCAACAGTACAAGTTTGACATCAAAATCAATTAAAGCACATATTCATCGTTGAGCACGCTCGCGCGTGATGGTTGCCTCGAATGGGGATCGTCTCGTCAAGAGTCGGAGTTCGTTATTAAATAAGACTGCGTTTTTTCGTTTTGGCTTACGTTGGCTAATCGCCGTCCGTTGTGGCCGAACCCCCTCATATCAGAAACCAATGAACGGTGGTGATGACAAGCTAAACAAATTCTGATGCGCAACTTTCACACTTTTGGTAGTATTGAAAATTAATTAAAAAATTTGAAAAAAAAAAGAAAGCGAACAATGCCTTTTTACTCGCTTTCTTATTTAACTCCTCCGTTATATTCACCAGAATCATTTCCCTCACATTACAAACCTCTCTCTCTCTCTCTCTCTTCTCTCTTCGCTTTGTTCATTTCTCTTTGTCTCATGTGTTTCTCCAAAAGCAAAGCCTCTTAATTAACTCTTATTATTGTTATCTGAAGCATCGTCTCTGGGGAAGAAAATGTCGTCGCCGGGATTCACGGGCGGTGGAGCACCGGAGTTTTATGGCGGAGCCGGCCGATCCTTGACGGCGACCACCATGAACGACCCCACCAACACCAACCTTCGCCACCCTTCTCATCATCCTCTCTACCGAACTCAGCAACAACAACAACTCCCACCACTTTTTCTAGATCCTTACACGCAGATCGCAAGGCAAAATCCGAGCTTCATCGGTAAGAGAACCCTCGCTGAATTTCAATCGCACCAGAATCATAACAATCAGGTTCTTTCACACCTTCTGTTACGCTCTGTGAAGCCCAGAACCTTACAGAATAGTTCTCCTGTGTCTCCTATGTCACCCATGGATTTCTCTATGTCACCTGAATTGCCAAACTCTTCTTCGGTTTTTCCGTCACAGCGTTTTGGGTTGCCTTTTCTTCAGCAATCTCGCCCTCAAACGATGAATCTCCCAAACACGGCCTTACCCTTGGGTAATTCCGTACTACACAGAACTGGTTTTCAATATTCGAATACTAATTTGGTTCAAGGTCAGGAATCTGAGAAGATGGTCATGGACCATCGGCTTCAGGAGTTGGAGAAGCAGCTTTTCGAAGATAACGATGAGGAAGAAGGCGATGCGGTTTCTGGGATTACACACAACGAGTGGTCAGAGACAATACAGAATCTGATCAATCCAGGAGTTCAGAAACCCATTTCGTCCTCACCAACCTCGCCTACAACCTCAACGACGTCGTCTTCTTCCTCTGTGCATTCCCATGCTTCCACCTGTTCAAAGCAGTCGCTAATGGAGGCCGCATCTGCAATTTCCGAAGGGAAATCGGAGACCGCGACGGAGATCCTTACCCGTTTGGCTCAGGTCTCGAATCCGAACGGAAATTCGGATCAACGATTGACGTATTGTATGGTTTCGGCACTGAAATCGCGCATGAGCCCACACGAAAACTCATCTGTGGTAGAACTCTTCACCAGCGAACACGCCGAGTCGACTCAGCTTCTCTTCGAATATTCTCCCTGCTTCAAGCTTGGTTTCATGGCGGCCAATCTCGCAATCCTCGAAGCCACATTCGAAGACATAACAGAGAACAACGGCAGCAACAAGCTTCATGTGGTTGATTTCGACATCGGCAAGGGCAACCAGTACATAAACCTCCTACACGCGCTCTCCGCGCGTCAGAACGGGAAAGTAGTGACGGTAAACATCACGGCTGTTGCAGAAAACGGCGGCGAAGTGAGGTTGAAGACGGTAGGCGACATGCTGAGCCAACAAGCAGTGGGACTCGGTGTTGGGTTCGAATTCAAAGTTGTTGTGAATCAAAACCTCACCGAGTTAACTCGCGAGTCACTGGGTTGCGAGCCAGACGAGGCACTCGCGGTGAACTTCGCTTTCAAAATGTATAGAATGTCAGACGAAAGCGTTTCCACAGAAAACCCACGAGACGAGCTTCTCCGGCGCGTGAAGGGGTTGGCCCCGCGCGTCGTGACTCTGGTGGAGCAAGAGATGAACACCAACACGGCGCCGTTTATGTCCCGCGTGGCCGAGTCGTGCTCCTATTATGGCGCGCTGTTTGACTCGCTGGAATCCACATTGCCAAGGGATAACTTGGACCGAGTCAAAGTGGAACAAGGACTGAGTCGAAAGCTGAGTAACTCGGTTTCGTTTGAAGGAAGAGATCGCGTGGAGAGATGCGAAGTATTCGGAAAGTGGAGGGCGCGTATGAGCATGGCGGGATTCCAATTGAAGCCTATGAATCAGAGAATCGCCGAGTCAATCAAAGCGCGACTCAACCAAGGAAACCGAGTCAACCCGGGATTCACAGTGAAAGAAGAGGCTGGTGGGATTTGCTTTGGGTGGAGGGGTCGAACACTCACCGTCGCATCTGCTTGGCGTTAACTTCACTCACTTTGTTTCTTTTTTCTTTTTTTTGGTTTTATAATTATTTTTTTTAATTTCTTTAGATATTGTAATATCCAATTGTTACTATATTATGACGTTATCTAGAGATAATGGAAAGGCAAACCGAACATATTTGGAAATTGAAAGAAAGGAAAAGAAATGTAAGAATTCCATCGTCGTCCACCAACCAAACAAAATTAATAATAAGACTGTTTGGATTCCGAGAAAATTTATTTTTCCTTGCGTTTAACTATTATGTTATCATCACTTGTGGGTGAAAAGCGGGTGGTTGCTGTTTGGTAGATAGCTGACTTATTATGCCAACAAATGAGGGCTCCACTTCACAAATTCTACTTCCTCATTCACTAATTTGTATTCTTTTTAACTTTATGTAATACATAATAATTGATTAATTTTCTTTTGCAATTTTTAAATTTGATGAATTAATTTATTTGAATACGATGTACATATTTATTTAAAAAGAACATTGCATCGCTTTCTTTTGGCAAGTAGGATCAGCTCCTAATCATTATGAGATAATTTTAGGTATATATGTTTTTAATTTGCAGAAACAATTCACTCATTTATATTATTACATACAATTCTGTGAAAGTTTAATTTGTTTTTTGGGGTTACTTTTATTTATAGCTTTTTCAACGGTAGAAGTAGGGATTTGAACCCTCGACGTGAAACAAATATTGGTTCATTGGTTATAACACCTCCGCTATATCATATTGATATGTCATTCAAAATTGTGTTACGGTTAATTATTTTATTTAATACAATGAATCGAATAAAGAATTAATGAATGTTGATGTTGGGAAATAGGTAGGTGCAATGCTATTATTCTATTTGACTTGTTCATCTTCCACATTCCTAAGAAAGTTGAAGAATTTGCTCATGTATACAATAATAAAACTCATCCAACCATTTCTTCTATGAAAGCATCAAACCAAGAATGTACTTTATTCTAAATGATCAACTAGGCTGTAAGCATTTTGAGTTGATTATAAAAAATTTATCATAGAATTCAAATTAATTGAAGATGTACTTATATGATTTGATTTTGGTTGGGTTGGGTAGTTGAGTTTTTAAAAAGCAAACATATATATTATTAGTATAATTTTTTAAAAATAATTTAATATATATATATATATTATAAAGAGAAGAAAGAAATAATTATTTTTTATTTGTAAGTATTAAAAAAATTAAAATTAAAATCATATCATTTTTTATTTAAAAATAATATAAAATAAATTAACATGAAAATCATGTCTTCATGATGTCTAATTTGCATATTCAATTTTCAGTTTCATTGTGTAAAAAATGTGATTGAATGAGGATAAGTGATAAATTTAAAAAAAATTAGAAAAAGCATAAAAAAATGCATAATATAAATGCTTTTTTTTTTAAAAAAAAAATCAATGCATTGGGTTTGCAGATTGAAATAAGTTTTTATTTTAAAAAAAAAAACTTGTAACCTAAACTATTAATGGAGAATTAAAAAAAACCTAAATCAACCCATTAACTATATCTAAACTAACTCAATGGTGTGAATTGGGTTGAATTTGTCAGCTTAACAAGTTAATTCAACCTAATAAACAATCCTACAATATGAACCATCAAATTAGAAGAAGGGAAAAAAGCTTGAAATTGAGTACTTAAGACTGATCAATAGTTTTGTAATCAGGACCAACCCGACCATTGGAACAATGACTCAATGAATTGGCCACTAAATTAGCCTAGTCACGACTTGGATTGACCTGCCATATTTTTAGTTAACCTAGTGACCTAACACTAACCTGGTTTGAGTTGACTCGATCTAGTTTTTTTTTGAAAATTTTTTTCTTAATTTTGATGAATTATAATATTATTCTTATATGATGTTGAATATATAATTTTTTTCTAACATGAATTGAATTTAATAGTCTAATTTTTTTAATGCTTATTATATAATCCTAAAGCTAGTTGATTACTTGTTGTGCTTAATTTCTATTACTTTTTATGATTTTGTGATTTGTTGTTTTTGTACATGATAAATAGCTAAATATTATACTTTGTAAGAACTTTAACACTCATTTGGTACCTAATTACATATTCAATGTTTAACTTTAAAGAATAAAAAGTGATAATAAATAAATTCAAGGCTAATTTTAAGATTATTTTGAATTGTATTATTATAACTTAAAATATACTAAATTTATAATTTGATATTTTTATTTAATGAAACATGTAATTTTAAAATAAAAAAAAATAATTTTATTATTTATTTATTTATCAATTCAACTGATTTTTTTTTTAATAACTTAACAATTAGACTAATGATCTAATGACCCAAACTCATCACCAAGGACCTCTCACATTAGAAAAACTATGAATGGATCACATTAGTTTTTATGGCAATGCCTCATGCAAGAAAAACCCAAGTTAATGTTATTAGAGCAAGAAGTTAGAAACAAGCACTTGAGAACTCTTGCTTTTATTTTATGTAATTAATTTTATTCTCCCTTTTTGTCATCTTGGGATCAAAGGCTATTAAGTATTAAGTGTTGGTTTTCCGTGTGAAGTGGCAGAGACAATAACTTCTTGTAGGTACTCTTTTCTCTCACTCTACCTTTACTCTTAACCAATCTCTTATTTATTTATTTTTTCCTTAGATTTCATTTTAAGAATTATCATGGTATAACAGTAGGGTTTTTTTAAGATTTCAATATTCTTATGTTACCAAAAGAAAAAAAAAACTAAATTGCAAATAACTTTCATTAAATTATAACTCAGGGGTTTTAATTACAAGTACCTTTATTCAATTTTAAAAGTTGACAAATGATCATCTCAATTCTTATGTATAATATACCCTCTTCTTGAACTCTTTTTTTTTTTTTTTAAAGTACTGTTAAAGTTGTATAATTTAATACCTCGTTAACTTAAAAAATTTACAAAAACAACCCTAAAAATCTTTATTTCGTACAAAATACCACTTAAATTTTCTGACTTGAACAAGTGTAGGGACAAAAATACTGATGGATGGGATATATTGCATAAACTACAAGTTTGAGAGAGTTTTTTTTTTTTTTTTTATCAACTCTTGAAGTTACAGTTGAAGAGAGTAAATTATACAAACCCCTGTGTTATGTTTATTTTGCAATTTAGCATACTGAGTGACGGATTAGTGATGAAATTAGTGACAGTATTGTGAAGAAGCTTTCTATCACAATTTTTGTGATGGATTTGTATTCGTCACATGAATTTTGTAACCAAAAAATATTGTCAACGTTTATGATAGACCTATCCGTCGCTAATTCCTTATTTAGTGACAGATTTTGATGTTTAGTGAAGAA
The DNA here is from genome assembly GCA_031216115.1 of Senna siamea. Lineage (NCBI taxonomy): Eukaryota > Viridiplantae > Streptophyta > Magnoliopsida > Fabales > Fabaceae > Senna > Senna siamea. The sequence continues at coordinate 28,300,670 of CM062354.1, read as the reverse complement.
TTGGTCTCTCACAAATTATAGTTTTTCTAGCAGCATCCCTTCCACCCCTTTTCTATATTCCTTGCATTCCAAGATAAAAAAATCTTTTCTATCCCCATTTTTTTAGGGGATTTAGAGGCTCATGTAAGGAGCTTAAAATAACATTTATATAAAAAATAGCTAGATAAATTTTTCATGCATTTTTAAAAAGATATTTATAAAAACCACTCAATTTTACAAAGATAATAAAATATTTATTAGAATCTTAGAGCTTTTAAATAAGACAGAGTGAGAAGAAAAGAAAAAGGACCCTAAAAAATTCAACTATTTCTTAGAGTTAACAAGGTACTTATTTTTTCTTTTAAATTTTTTGTTAACATAAGAAAAACTTCAAAAGAATACAATTAAATTAATATATGTATTTCCTCTCTTCCTCAATCTTCACTATCCATCCTAGTCACTGCGAAATTAACATAAAGAATTTTGGTTCTAAAGGCTAAGCTGTTGTTGCTGCACAATGGGTATGGCATATGGGTACAGAAATTATCATCTCGATGGAAGTGCAAAACAATCTCATAAGTACATAACACAAACTTCAATTTCACTTGCTTACTGCTTCAATTCTATGGAAGATGCTTCATGATTCTCATGCTCACACAATAGTTACATTAATGCTCTATAATACACTGAACTTCAAGGGACAAAAAGGGATGAAAAATCAGCAAATGTATACTAATTTAATCAAGATGAAAGGAATATTCTTTAATCAATTAGATCTTAATTATTGTATACAGTTTCAATGACATAGAAAAAGGTTTTTACATCATAAGAAGATTAGCTATAAAATGTTTATCTTTGTCGTGTGAAAACCTTCGTTGTCGTCTTACACCGAGCTACGCTGGTAGTCCTGAACAAGAATAGCTTTTGAATGTTGGACCACGGAGAAAGAAAGCAATACAGAATTCTCATTAGAATATCTCTCATGACGTATTGTACACTGAAAATCAAAGATTCTGATCATGGCGTATTGTATACACTCACTCAAGTTAGCTTTCAATCCTGTTTCTCATGTTAGAAGCAAACACATATATAGAGCTTTGATTAGGTTGTAAATGGGAATTCGTGTGCTACTTAATTACCATTATGATAACAAAGGGAGCACCCTATTTCATGTGTTATGCTTCAAATGAAAAACTAACTAAATTAAACTCGTGTCATGACTAATCAAGTATATTTTTATTATCTTTAAACAAAATTTCAAGTTTTACAAATAAAATCAACTTTGTTGAGAGAGTTTTACATACCTATATTATAAGATTTTAGTTAACTTGAATCAAATTATTATTTAAAACTTAATTAACTTTTGGATCTCGATCAATAGTTTTGACAAGGCTCATGCAAAAATTTGGGAGAAAAATAAATTGAAAAAATAAAATTGCTTATATATGTATCGCCCAAAGTTCTTGGAATTGATATAACTCAATCTTGTTAATTGGACCTTTTCTTTTTTTGTTTTTTAACACTCCACAGGTGGACCGTTTCTAATATTTCTTTTAGAAAGTTTATTTTTTAAAACATAAATTAAATTTTCATTCACTTGTTGGAATTTGAATTGGTAAAATCTTCGAGAAACAAACATCGGACATTCATTTCTAGTATAAACTTATAATCACTAGTGGTGTATATGGACTTGATAAACTCAATTCGACTAGGTCAACGTAAGCAGAGTTGAGTCAAGAAAAATAGGAATAGACTAAAAAATTAAGGAAAAGTCAGGTAAAAGAAACATGGTCGAGGAATTTTCGTTTCTAATATAAATTGAGATAACATTGATGTGCGAAGTCTTATTCTTTCCTGTTTCTTCTTTCTGAGTCTCTAAAACCTTCATCTTTATTGTGGATCACAAATTTGATTGATTCAGTCCTTCACTCTGTTATACTATATATGTAGAGATGCTTCGTGAAAGAGCCATCTTCTCGAGCAATGTTCCTGGCCCTACTTGCGTTTGAACTATATTAGATATTGTTAACATTAAGAAAAACACTGAGAAATTTTTAAAGGTATTGAAATTGAAAAAAGTAAATATTCAGAATAAAATAAAAAATGACTCCAAACTTTTGAGATAAAAAAATGTAATTTTTAAAACAAATTTATAATATTTTTTAAGCTCTCATCACAATGTGATACAATATAATTTAAATAATTAATAAAAAAAATATTTATATTTAATATCTAACGATATATTTAATTATTATAGTTATCTTTACCTTAAAATTCTAAAATTACCTTGACAATGTTGTGGGAGTAGAGTTACATAATTAATGGTCACTCTTACCAACTTATTCCTGTCATTTTCTAGCAAATATTAATCTGAGATAGTGCAGCCAAATTGTTGTAGCGTCTTATTCATCACATACCAAGATAAGTAAGGCGAACATCTAACAATTAAATGTGGTGTGGGATGATTTTGTTTTTGGTAACATGGTGAGATATAATTTATGCAAGTATATTTAAAGATTTGAATGCTTTTAAATTTTTAAAAGTTTTCATAAAAAATATCACTATGATTTTTCTATTATCGTTCAAAATTTCAAAACAAGTAAAATTTGATATTGTCAATTAAAAAGCAAAAAAAAAAAAAAAATTTCTAAGTATAATCTAAAATTTTAAAATCATAAAAAGTTACATAATCTAATATTTTTGGATAAAAAGTAAAAAATGTAATAACTACGCTCTCCTTGCTATCTAAAACAGCACAACATTTAACAAATATATTATTTAAATGCAAAATATGTAAATTGTTAAAACTATAATCTTTATATATTAAATAAAAAATTTAAAAACTTTCCAATCTATATATTAAATAAAAATTAAATTTCATTTTAATTTGTAAATGGTATTGCAGGTATTAAAGAGCTAGGCCGATTATTTTAGATCGAGGCTTATATCATTTAACGAAATTGGTGTTTATTAGGCTAAGAAGAAAACATATGTCCCATCTTCTTTCCAGTTATTCACAATTATTGGTTTTAACTTTAAGCTTGAATTTGTTGTGTACAGTACGTCCTATATATATGTGAGGATGGTTGATGAGAGATTAATAATGTGATGGGGATGGGATAGTATGAAATATCCTAAATGTTGTGTTTTGGGAGGAAAATTTTGGAGGTGAAGGGAAAAGAAAGGAAATATGTTATCTTTTTTTTTTTAATTTTAGAGAAAAAAGAATTGGAGGATTTTATATAAATTATCTTTAATATTTTATTTTTGTTAATTTTAATTATTCTAAATTAAAAGAGTTTAAAAGATTTAAATAAGAAGAGGAGAAATTATCAAGACCTTCTCTTTTCCCTTTTTCCTTTCTCTTTAATTTCTCTCATTCTCTTTCTTTTCTCATTTCCAAACAAAACCTAAAGATAATATAGATTATCTAAGTCTCACATTAAATAATATGAAATATTTGATAGAATACTTAAATGATTTAATTATTTTTTTTCAATAGTTAGCTTTTAAAAAAATCTTTTTTTAAGTTACTTGGATTCTATTATTTAGTATTAGAGCTAGTTTACGTCTACCTATAGAGAAATTTGGCTTGTGGAAATGTAAATTCTTTAATTAAAATAAAGTATGTAAATTTTTTTAAAAAAATTAATAATGAAAATGAAGAATTGTATAACTAAAGATGAATTATATAATTCATACACATGTCAATTTTTAATTAAAAAATTTAATAATAAAAATATAAAAATTACATATAAATTGTTTTCATTTATAAATCCAATCCTTTTGAGCCCTTGTTCAACCTATTTCATTTAGCTTTTTCTAAAGTTAGGTTTCTCTCTTCCATCATATAGGTCTTGCCTTGTGGGTTTGATTTTGATAATAAAAAAAGGTTGGCCTAAGTGTACGAACTACGGCCCAATAAATTTTCCTTTCCCATATGATATTGGTCTTCTTCCTTACTTATTCTTTTAATTGGATCAAAGGCTAAGTGATCTTTCTTCCCTTTATTTTCATTTTTTTTTTCTCTTTCTTATCATCATCCAATACAATCAGGGTCAAGCAACGAATCAGTTTGATTTAGTTCATTCATTTAATTGAATTGAACTAATTAAATAATTAAAAAAATTATTTTATCAATCTAATCATTTAGATCTCAACTGATTCAATTTAAATTAACTTTGGTTAGTTTGAATTGTATTGAATAATAAGTTTTTAATTAAAAACTTTTATAAAATTTAAAAAAATATTAATATTTTTTTAATTTTAACCATTAAAGCAATTATTCATAGCAATAAAATTTATATATTAAAATTAATTCAAAACAATTTTAAAATAAATCAAACCATAAACAAAATAGTTATACTAAAATTTAAAATATTTTAAATTTTAATTATTATATAATATATACTTATTTAATCAATTGACTCTGTTCAATTTATATAACATTAATCATCATTTAAGAACTGAACTAATTTAATTGATTTTCATAAATTTTCATCCAATCTATCCTATTAGATAATCAGTTTTGGTCAAATCAGATTGGAACATTTTGGTTGAATTGGTTGAAACTGAATTTGCTCAGCCCTAAATACAACTCTCACCTAGGGTACTTCCATGTTGAAAAGGCAGTACATGCTTTTCTGGTTGGATTGATATTGGTGTTGGGATTGAGATAATCTCCTTTTCTTATTTCCATTTTGCTTACATATATAGGAGTTGTCAAGCTAGAAATCAATATGGTCTTCATGGGCACAAAAAAATTGGATAACCTCTTATTTCATCTTCCCTTAAGTCTCATTGTTGAAGGAAAATATTGATGCATTGTTCAACTCAAGCCTCTCTTCTTATTTACCTCTCTTGAAAAATTCAAGAGTTCTTCAATTGACCTCAACTAACAAAATATTTGATAACTTTGGAGGAGAAAAAACTATGTCATTTAAGTATTTCATCAAAAATGTCCTACTATTTAATATAAAATTTAAATAGTCTATACTACTTGAGAAATATCTTATATTATTCACGTCCCATAATATCATTAGATGTTGCACTCTAGTACACTGTTTCTACATTTAAGAATTTTCCTCCTTCAATTAAGTATTTATTTAGCCCTTGTTTCAAAATAACTTATTTTCTTCCTTCATTTTGTACTTAGATCTTTGAATATATATATATATATATATATATATATATATATATATATATATATATATATATATATATATAAGGAATCAATGATTTCTTTAAGGTGAAGATTCTTGTTGAAAGTGGAAGAAACCAACACCTACGAGTCCAAGTCAGATAAAAAGTGTGGATCCCAATTAAGGAGATAGAAAGGTGAAGGAGAGAAAGAAGAAATCCCAAAATTTGTGAATGAGGGAAAGATTGGTTAACTTATCCTTAACTTGTTGCTTCCACTTAAATGGTCTGTTTTCCCCCATACGTAAACTATAGTATAATCCATTAATGTGTGATTGAGTATTTGAAAGCTATGCTTAAGAAAATGGAGAGTCATCGTAGTTGAGTGAGTATGCGGATGGAGCCAGAGGTAGATTATGATGTAATTGGATATAAATCTAAAGATTATATCTATATGTAATTATTTATATATTTATTATCAAATTCTTTAATTAAAATAAAATATATGATAATTTTAAAAAAAGAGAACTAATAATAATAATAAAAGTTATATAGATAATACTCATGTCGCCCTATATAGGCCGATGATGCTTTAGGATGAAAATTTGAAGAGTTATTAAGTTTTTGGTTTTGTCAAATTCAATGTAAAACTATGGTGAGTCACTACCTTTACCAAATTGTAGTATTTTAAAGCCTATCTTATAAAAATTATTATTTCAATTTATCTTGAGTTGAAAAGGATAGAATTAATTTATTTTAATTTTTTTAAAATAATTTATTATAGGATGTAAATATATATTTAATTATATAAATAGTAAATATAAAAATATCTTGATCAAAATAAGTGAGGTTATAATTTTTTTTTAAAATTTTTTTGGGGGAAGTGAAATTATAGGAAGGGAATGTCACTTTGGCACGAGGGAGTGTAATTTATTTTTAAATTGTATTATAAATATAATATTATCAATTTCCATTTAAATATCTTTATTTAATATTTTTTTCCTTAAAATATATTTACGTTTTCGGAATAAATTAATATATATATCAATTTTGATTCTTTTAATAGGTTCAACATTTTTAATGAAAATAAATACAAAATTTTAATTATAAAAGAGTGTGATGGAGAGATGAGAAAAGAAGGGAAGAGGAGAGGAAAAAAAAACGAAATTGAGGCCTTTTTGAATAAAAGAATGAAATAAGTTTACACAATTGTATTATAGCATTTTAAATATTTAGATAAAAATGAATAATTACAAATCTATAAAATTATATTCCAATTTAGTATTTTATAAAATAAAATCTCTAAATTTTAAATTTTCACTCCTCTATTCTCCTCCATTATATATATATATATATATATATATATATATATATATATTTAATTTTCTTAGTCTATCTAAATATATTTTTTAAAAAATTAAATTAGGGAATGCATTTTATTGTGCTCCTTTTACAACACAAGACCATGTAATTGAATTAAATAAGATCTATAGAATAGAAGGAAAGGGAAGAAAAAATTAAATTGGAGATTTTGTTTTAAAAAATATTAAATTAGGATTTTATATATGTGTGATCATTTATTCTCCTTCTTCTAATTAAAATCTATATTTATAATTAAATATAAATTTGATAATATATGTATAAGTAAGTATATTTATATCTATATTATTTATTTTATATTATATAACTTTGAATCTTTTGATATAATAATTAGTTGTAAAGTTATATATATTAATTTATAGATATAAATAATATAAAATATAGACTATAAATAAAAATAAAAATAATAAAATTGATATTAAATAAAAAATGAAACTAAATCAATTTTTTTTATAATTTTACTTAAAATTTCTAATCGAAACAAATTTTATATAAATTTTTTTTAAAAAAATAATTCAATTATAAAATAGTGAATTATAAAAATTGTACACATATTATTTTTACTTAAAGATATAATAATTTTTTGAATAAATTAATAATTTAATCATTTAAGAATGGATGTTTTCTCAATTTAATTTTTTAAAAATAAAATATTTTAATTTTGTGAAAAATTAATTTATAATTAATTTAATCTTTTAATTAATAATATGAATATAAATATAACTAAAAGTAATTTTAATAGAAACTAGCTATTAACTAAAAAAATATAAATATTACACTTTTACAATATATAATTTGTAAAATAGAATACGTATGATTTATAAACTATGCATAAAAAAAATATATAAACCATGTACGTTAACAATGTTTTTTTGGATGAATTGCACTTTAACAATGTTTGATTTATAAATTTGGTATATTTTATTTTTGTTATGATTAAGTAAAATTTAATTTATTACTTAACAATTAGTTAATATATATTAATATTATTATTAATTAAATTTTTATTTATTTTATTAATTAAATAATTAAATTAATTAAAAATTAATTTTTTAATTTAAAATTAAATTAAAATATTTTATCTTTTAAAACTTAAATTTAAAGTTATTATCAAATTATTAATTTATTCTAATATTTTTTTTCTTTACATATATCATATCCATGTATAAGTGGGTCCCTGCATCTAGAAGCTTGATCCATCGACGTTGTACCACGTATGGACCACTAAAAGTGACACAGACATACACCATAGGCTGCTGTCTTAAGCTTAGCTGTAGCCATCACATGACACGTGTCCCAACACAATTCACGTTTGACACGATTGTCCTTTTCTCTCTGCTGTCATCGGTTATTTCGTCCCCCGCGTTTCCTATCTCTCTCTTTCTGTCGCAAACTCTGAACTTTTTACTTGCTTTCTCAACCCAACTACGTTTTCCCCAGATCTACACTCCTCGATTCCTTCCATCTCCTTCCTCATCAAGTTCCGTTTAACCTTATACGGCACTCTGATACGTCTAACCCCCTTTCCTCTATGCCATTCCCGCAGGTTTGGTTTCTCGTTTTCTGATTTAAACTGAGCTCTCACAATGATACCATTTTCGTTTAATTGATGGATGAATCGTGGGTATTGAAAATTTATGGGTATTTGAATCTGGACCTTAAATTCTGTATTGGAAATTATTTATTTGGAGGAAATTGAGCGTTTCTGGTTCTAGGTCGAGTAGATCTTGTGATTTCTGTGTTTTTTGTATTTGGGTTTTTAATTGGATTGATGTTATTAGTGTATGGATTTGTGGATCTAGTTAGAGGTATGATGGTTATATCGAAAAACCTAACCTGTAGTTGCAAAGTGAATTATACGAATGTAAATTATGTCTTCTCTCTCTTTTTCTTGGAAAATACCTAACCAACCACACCATAGATAAATAATGGGTGTAGACTGATGTGTGTCTTGTTGATAATTGAGGGCAATAAATTAAAGAACGAAGGCACACTTTCTGGAATTTAGAAACAATCAGTTTGCAGTATGCAAATAGCGTGTTCGGTTAGAGCAGTTCATTGCCATACCCATATGGATGTTAGTTGTCTTTTTTAGTACTGAGCAATCTTAATTAGACTTTCTATGATCCTTTCCTGGGTTACTGTAACTTTTTTTTTTTTTGGGTCAGAATGAAAAGAATATCGACATGTTTTTAGGTAATGACATTGATTATTTAGGACTGGTATAGATAAAAATTTACTACATATAGATATATAACTTATCTCTATTCATAACCTATTTATCCCTCCCTCTCATTATAAAGCCTAAGGATAAAAAGTGAGACATAGATGTGCCGTTTTTTGGTTTTTGTTTTAAGATATGGCTCTTTGCATGGTTATCAGTAGTTTCAATTTTGGGTTAAAGTTACAAGCTTTTGACTACATAGTCTTTCTGTGCAATCGCATGTATGCTTGTTTGTCTTTCTGTATCCCTTTTGTACACGTCTTTCTATTTATGCATTTTCCCTGAGCTCTGTGATGTACATTTTTCTCAATCTTAATTTTAAATGGATAATTATAAGGAGAATTTCATGTTATTATATTTTATTCCCAAATTTCGGTGTTTCATCACTTTCATATTACTAAGCATCTTGTTTGTGGCAACTAGTCATTGTTTGTCTGATTTAAATCATGTGATGTTTTGTTTAACTTTCAAGATTTTGACGACTTACATTTCTATGTTTCCGCTTGCAATGCAGTTGATAAGGGTGTATTTGAACAAGGGTGTTGTTGCAAAATCCAGATTTCTCTGTAGTTTTGAAGTCCTGTCGGTGTTTGCAGGATGGTTAAGTGCAAGGATTGTGGGAAGTTAGGAAGAATGGGGTCAAGGGGTGGATCTATGAGTGCTTATGAATTTTCTTTGTTGTTGTCTCCAGTTGTCTCTGTTTGGGACTGCATTGTTCGCAAAATGAGGTATTCCTACAGACCTGAGTGGGTGTAGTGATTGTAACATTTCATTAGTATCTTGACACTTATTAGATTAGGTTTAGCTTAAAAGTTTAGGGAAACAGGAAAAAAGGATTACAGAGAAATGTATACACTGTCAAGGAAATTATCTTGAAGGAAAATAGTTCAGAAACAACCATTTTAGTAGTTAGAGGCAATATATTCCATGGATAATTTGGCGTTTAATAAAGGGCAACATGTGAGGAAGGCCAAGAAGAAGCAGGTGAAAGATGAGTTGGATCGATTGAAACAGGCTGAAAAGAAGAAAAGGCGCTTGGAAAAAGCACTGGCTACTTCTGCAGCCATCATTTCTGAACTGGAGAAAAAGAAACAAAAAAAGAAAGAAGAACAACAGAGACTTGATGCAGAGGGTGCTGCAATTTCTGAAGCTGTTGCTCTGCATGTTCTACTCGGCGAAGACTCGGATGATTCATGTAAGGTTATAAATCAAGGGGAATGCAAGCCTTGGAATTGCAATAGTAACCTTGACCTCTTTCTGGGTGAAAAAGGATCTTGTTTTCCTCATCTAGATAGCAGCACATGGTCTGTTGAAAGAATGGGATGGGTCGCTAATGCATACAGCTATGGCTGCAAGTGGGGTGGTACTGAAAATGGCAAGTGGTCTTTCACATTAGGCCCTTTGGAAAAGAATGTTCATGATGAACCAATATCTGAGGAAGCAGGATGGGGGCCTGATGGGTTTTCTGCTGATCTTATTGCAGCACAAGCAGTTTCATCACTTCAGATTGCAGAAGATGATGCAGATGCAGAAAGGGCTCTTTTTTAACCCAATATTGAGTCTTCACTATATTACTGAAGGATGGCGTGTGTGTATATTATTATTATTGTCTTGTCCTTGTCAGACAGTTCTGGTTCAGTTGTGTCTTGAGTATATTACAGTGTCACTTTATTTTATTCTGACTTTCTTAAACTGCATGAAGTGTTGTAGAGACTTCCTCTGGCTGATACTTCCTGAACTGATTCTTGATAATATAAACGCATGAGTGAACCCTCATTATTTATCAATTATTATTGTTGTGGTTGTATTTTCTTGTTAATTTTCTTTTATCTAATGCTGTGGATTGATGGAACTCTTACTCATTGTGAATAGGTCCATCACTTTTGTTTTGGGGCCTTTTAAGTTAAAAATACAGACGCTTCTCAGATGAAGAAATCTGACTCACTTGTGTGAATGTTGGATGGAGAATTTACTGTTACAGATGCTGAGAACAGGCAATACGCTACCTGAACAGTGCTAAAGCATGACAAAAGCTGAGTGTCTTGCCATGAAGATTAAAAAATGGTTTATACAAAGAAAGGAAATTGCTCCGACAAAAGAAGACTGCGAAAGTGAAAGAAAGAGAGAAAAAGAAAAGGTTGGAATGAAAGAAAATGGGCTATATAAGGAACAAATTGATACAGATATTAATTAAAATTAAAAATATCACAGATCTTTCATCAACTTATAACATTAATCAAATTATCAAAAAGCACGTATATAAAATTACTCTGCTATTAATGTTATCTGGTTCTAAATATTTAATATTGTTAATTTTTATTATTAAATAAATAAAATATAAGGAATAAAATCACTATAAATATTTTAAATATTATTAATTAAATAGGGAGCAAGATGATAGATTTCAAAAAAAGGTTCAGGTAAAAGATAATAAGGATACTACAGTAAATATGAAATTTTAGTAAATGTGTTTTTATCTAAAAATATTTAATTTTGTCTAAAAATAAAAAATTTATTTTTTAACTTGTACTCCAAAATTTAAAAATTGTTTCTATTATCACTTAAAAGCACTTCTTTGAATTAAGCAAACACCATAATTTTTTAAAGGGCAATGCTACCTCCCTTTCTCTCTATCTCTCTCTATTTAAAAAAAAGTTAAAAATAAAAAAAAGGACTTATGCACCAATCAAATTGTGGAAAGCTAGGAGGTTGAGGTTTTCATAGGCATTTCCTTTCTTAAAATAAGTAGCTTCTCCTTGTCAGGGAGCTTGGCTAAACACTCGAGTGTAGCAAATCCCTCATTCCACTTAAATTACTTAGTGTGACAAATAAGTATTTTTAACTATGACTTAACTCCCTAAATTACAAAGTGTGATACTTTATTCAACTATAACTTAATTGTAAAATAGACTACTAAATTATAAAGTTTGATAAATATTTTTTTTTATTTTCATATGCATGAATGTTTTAATTTTATACATTTTTGTATATTTCGTTAAATATTTTTCATATCAAACTTTTATTTAGGTTTGATAATTTTAAAAAAAGAATTTTTTTTCCTAAACTATTTCTTTATTTAAAAAGTTTCAAATAAATCCTAGATTTTTATAATTTTCAATCTCCTTCCAACACTCAATCTCAAATTTATTAGACAAAATCTGAAAATGTTAAAATTTGAGACATTTCAATTAGCATTAATTAAAAAAAATAACTTAATCAAAAATCTTATATAAATTTTGCTAAACTAAAGGTTTATTTAGAGAGGGACTTCTTGTTTTTTAAATTAGTAAGTTTATGTAAAGGTTTGACATAAAAGATATTTAAGTGACTTAATAAAGATGTGTGAGATTAGAGTTAAATTCAAATATAAAAAAATGTAAAAAAAATATTTGTTACACTTTATAATTTAAGAAAATATTTTATAATTAAATTATAATTTAAAAAATATTTGTCTCACCTTATGGTTTAGAAAAATATCTTATAACTGAACAAGAGGATATTTTTCACACCCTTAATAGTTTAAAAAAAAATTGTAATTAAATAATAATTAAGAGAGTGTATTTAATTTGTCATATTTAATAGTTTAAAAGATATTCGTAGTTGAGTCGGATATATGCCATTTTTTGTTTTTTAAAAATTAACTTTTTTATTTGGTTCAATTGGTTCTTTAACTTCCTTTTTCTGTCACATTTATTCCTTTCCATTATTTTGTCAAAAACACTTTAAGAAATACCCTTAATATTCCCCACATGGCATTTGAGGTTGACAAAGGCTATGGTAAAAACTAGCTAGCGGCTTGACCTGAAGTAAAATATATATTTTTTAATTTTTAAATATAATATAAAAAAGTAATTGTTATATTTTAAAATAATAAAAAAATTAAGACATATTTTTTATTCTCTATTTTCTTTACATTTTATTTTAAATATATATATTTTTAAACATCAATAACCAAAAAGTTGTAATGTAAATAGATACTTATACTTTTTGTCTTAAAAGAAGTCCTTTTTCCCCCTAAAGTTTCAAAAATTGTTGCTTAAATGCGTAGAAAACTCATCTTATTTTAATAAATGCAAATTATGAAAATAAATCGCAAAGGAAGACCCAAAAAAGAAATTAAAATAAAGCAACTAAGAAAGAGGCTTTTTAACCCATGCATACTGATTACTAATACTTTTATGAACGATGTGTAGCTAAAAGAAAAATTACTCACAATAATAAACTTGAGTGTTAAGTAATATTCATGGTCTCATTAAAATATATTTATAATATTTTTAATGGGAGGGGTATGACGAGTCCCAGCCTAAACTCACATCACAAAGTGGCGAGTTCAGTACAAGGCTACAAGCCATTACAACTAGCCCATCTCCTCGTTCGAGACTGAGTTGTTGCAAAACTAGTTCTTCTATCCTTCATTCATCATTTTTCTCATTTTAATGGCGTTCCTCATTCCTTTCATATTCAACTTCATCATCATTTTTGTTGAAGAAAATGCACACAATAACAATATGTGTAAGTAGAAACACAATATCACACTTTTCCAAATGTGTTGTCAAACGGGGCCAATCTTAAGTACCACAATATAAATAGCAATAATATCAACAATAATAAACCAAAATGCAATAACATAGAGCACACAAATATTTAGGTAGAAACCTTAATACAGGAAAAAAACTATGGGACCGCTAAATAATGGTATCAAAACTTCCATTAATCACCAAAATTACAAGTGAGTACAACACATTTCTTCCTCTAGTACACACTAGAAGCATTCAATAATCAAAGATATAATCTTTGGTAAAAATAAATCTCACATCAACACTAAATTCGCAATTGTGAATTTTGGATAAAAAATTACAACTTATAATCGTCAGATTAAGATCTCCACCGTTGGATTTGAAGAGGAGGAAGTCATGAATAACATACTAAAATTTCAACCCAATCGGAGTTCGTTTAGTCATCGAAGCCAAAACGCAAACTATTATAATAAATTTCTTCTCCTCTCTTGTTGTCTAATTTTTTTCTCTGCCACTTAGAAAAAATTCAGTCTAATTTTTCTATTATTAAAATTCCTTTGCTTGCTGTGCAATATATTTTTGCTCTACCAACTATTCATCTACCTACTGCCTCTTTTAAAAATATGCAACCTACATTATTAACTTTGTTTAGGTAAATTATTGATTTTTCTTCTTCTAAGTTGGAGGGAATTTCCAACAAATCTCCCACTCACTCCAACTTGGGGGCTAATCCAAACCTACTATTGAACGACACACAAAAAGCTTGTCTCTTCGAAATATTTTAGTCAACATATCATATCCATTCTTGTTCATATGGATCTTCGCAAGCTCAAATGACTTTTCTTCTATCTTTTCTCGAATCCAATGATATCTCCTTCGAATGTGTTTGGTTTGAGAATGATAGGTAACATTCTTGGCAAGGGGGATGGCACTTTGATTATCACAATGGAGTAAGTAATTATCTTGCTCCAAACCCAACTCTTCAAGAAAATCTCTCATCCATATTACCTCCTTTCTTGCTTCAAAAGTTGCCATATACTCTGCCTTGGTGGTTGACAATGCAATACACTTTTGTAGTTTCGATTGCCATGATACCGCTCCTCCTACAAATTTCAACAAGTATCCAGAAGTGGACTTGCTAGAATCAACATCACCTGACATATCTGCATCTGTGAATCCTTCTAACATAGGTTATCCACTACCAAAACACAAACTAACTTTAAAAGTACCTCTGAGATATCTGAGAATCCACTTCACTATTGGTCAATGCTCCTTTCTAGGATTGACCATGAACTTGCTAACAACCCAATAGCATAAGCTATGTCAAGCCTAGTGCATACCATGGTATACATCAAACTCTCGATGACAGATGTATAAGGCTCATTCTTCATTTCTTTTCTATCATCATCACTTGAAGGACACTGAGTTGAACTCAATTTCATGTGACTTGCAAGTGGAGTGGTCACGGGTTTAACCTTGTCCATGTTGAACTTTTGCAACACCTTTTCAATATATCTTTCTTGTGATAGCCACAATTTCTTATTTTTCCTATCACGAGAAATACACATACCCAATATATGTTTTGTAGGGCCAAGGTCCTTCATTGCAAAGGACTTGTTCAAGCTAAGTTTCAGGTTAGAAATATTTTTGGTATCACGACCAATAATCAACATATCATCAACATAAAGCAAGAGAATGAGAAAATCACCTTCAGCATAATTCTTCACAAACACATAATGATTAGCATGTGTTTTGTGGAAGCCATGATCAATTATAAATGATTCAAATTTCTTATACCATTTTTGAGGTGCTTGCTTCAAACCATAAAGACTCTTCTTCAAGTGACATACAAGTTTCTCTTTTCCCTTAACTTTGAATCTTTCAGGTTACTCCATGTATATTTCCTCTTCTAAATCACCATCGAGAAATGCCATTTTCACATAAAAATTTTCAACTTCGAGATCTAAGGTGGTAGCCAAACCAAAAACAACTCTAATTGAAAGCATCTTTACAACTGGAGAACAAATCATATCAAAATCAACAACCTTTTTTTGCTCATAGCCTTTCACAACTATTCTGGCCTTGTATCTAGGCGGCTGTCCCTCTTCTCTAGTTTTTAATCTGTGCACCCACTTGTTCTTAAGTGCTTTCTTGCCTTGAGGTAATTTCACCAAGTCAAAAGTATGGTTTTCATTCAATGAACCCATCTCTTCTTGCATGGCATTGTACCACTCTTTGTTATGCTCATGTGACATAACCTCCTCAAAGCATTTTATCCCCCATTAGACAATAACAAAAAAATCATTTAAAGAATACCTCGTGGAAGGTTGTCTTTCTCTGGTGGATTTTCTAACTTCAGGTTGTGATGGTGGTGCTGCAACTTCTGGTTCATTTTCAGGTTGTTCACCATCATTATTGAGGTCACCATCTTGCTGAACCTTTCCCCCTTCAACTCTACGAGTGATTTGTGGAAAAATAGGATCAATAATGACTGAAGCATGATAGGATGTTGGTTAATTTGGCTTATCAAAATCTTCAATAGTCTGATCTTCAAAGAAAACAACATCTCTGCTTCTAAGTACTTTCCTATCAACTGGATCCCATAACTTGTACCCAAAATTATCTTCAGAGTACCATAAGAAAATGCACTGTTTTGCTTTCTTATCAAGCTTAGATCTTTTATCTCTAAGAATATGAAAAATACTCGGTAGCCAAAGACTCTAAGATGCTTGTAAGAGATATCTTTCCGTATCCATACTCTTTGTGGAACATCACCATCAAGAGGAACTAAAGGAGAAAGATTGACCAAATACACTGCTGTGAATAATGCCTCTACCCAAAAGGACTTTGGCAGCTTAGCATGAGAGAGCATGCATTGAATTCTTTCTACAAGTGTTCTACAACTCCATTAAGCTGAGGTGTCTTTGGAACTATCTTCTCAAGCTTGGTGTCTTGACTTTTGCAATAGCCCTCAAATAGACCTCTGTATTCTTTACCATTGTCTGATCTTATAACCTTTAACTTTCGGATTGTTTCTCTTTTAACTCTAGCCTGAAACTCCTTGAATGATGGAAGTACCTGATTTTTTACCTTCAACACAAAAACCCACACTTTTCGAGAATAATCATCAATAAAAGAAACAAAATATTGAGCACCACCATGAGATTTTTCATCCATAGAACATACATCAGTGTGGATAAGATCAAAAGGATACCTTCTTCTAGATGAGGGCCGAGAATGAAATGCAATCCCGTGTTATTTTCTAGCTAAACAATCAATACATGATTTAATAGCCATACTTGAGACATCGGGGAGGTATTGTTTCTTACAAAGAATCTGCATACTTTTTTCGCTTATATGACAAAGTCTTTTATGCCATAGATTTCTGGAGGAATCATCAGTTACATTTGTCTCACCTGTGCAAACTTTAGCTTGCATTACATAAAGAGTTCCTTGCTTCCTTGCTTAGGCCATAATTAGATTCCCATTACAGAGCTTCATTTTTCCATCACCAGTGGCTATTATATCCCTCATCATCAAGTACTCCAGAAGAGTTCAAATTCAATCTAATGTCTGGAACATCTCTGACATCTCTCAAATATGAGCTTGCAACCAGTGGAGCTCTCTAAGCACACTGTACCCATACCTATAATCTTTGATGATCCATGATTTCCCATTCTAACACTGCCAAAATCTCCACTAGTGTAAGATCAGAAGTACTCCCAGTGTGAGGTGAGATGATAAGAAGCACATGAATCCATTACCCAAGTGCAACCATCACAAGCTAGGTTCAAATAACCATAATCACTGATGAAGAATAAATCATTACTAGTTGCTAAGGATGTAGTATTTTTTCTTCTGTTGGTTGCTCGAAGGATTCAACTTTATCCTTTCTTTCTTTAGATTTATCCCTTTTTATCTTTCTGCAAAATCTCTAAATATAACATGGCTTGTTACAATAATGGCAAATGAATTTACTTGGCTTAATCTTGGATCTCCTCGTGGACTTTTCTATGTTATAAGAAGGTCTATTCTTGCTTCTTCCCCTATTGTCATCTTGTGCAACATTGGCTTCAGACTTGTTGGAAAAACCCATATCTTTCCTTCTGGTCTTTTTATTCAATAAGCTAGATTTTACAATCTCTATAGTTAACTTACCTTCTAGAGCAAAGTTATTGAGTGACATCACAAGAGTATCCCAGGTCTCCAACAATGAGCAAAGTAATAATAAAGCCTACAACTTATCATTTAATGACATTTTCATTGCAGACAGTTGATTAACCAAACCTTAAAAACCATTCAAATGTACTACTATGTAGTCACCATCTTTATATTCCAGCTTCACAAGTTTTCTCACTAATGACGTTTTACTTAAGGCATTCTTTCTTTCATACATAGCCTCAAGTTTCTTCCACAATTCAAATGCATTAGTGTCATTGGCAATGTGTTGGAGAACAGTGTTATCAACAAATTTTCTAATCGTTCCAAAAACTTTTCGATTCAAAATTTGCTAATCAACCTCTGGTTTATCAAAAGGTTTTGTTTCATATAAGATTGGTTCATATAAATCTTTTACATAAAGAATGTCTTCCATTTAGTTTTCCACACGGAGTAATTGCTAGAATTCAAACAAACCATCCTGTGCACACCTTTTTCATCCATTATTTAACAACACAATCACAAAAAAAAAAAAATTCACAAGCTCTGATACCACTTTGTTGGGAAAAATGCACACAATAACAATATGTGTAAGCAGAAGTACAATATCATACTTTCTCAAATGTGTTGTCAAATGGGTAGATTATTACCAATCTCAAGCACCACAATGTGGATAGCAATAATATCAAAGATAATCAATCAAAATGCAGTAACATAGAGCACACAAATGTTTACGTAGAAACTCTAATATGGGGAAAAAACCACAAGACCGCTAAATAACAGTACCAAAACATCCACTAATAACCAAAGTTACAAGTGGGTACAACATATTTCTTCTATAGTACACACTAGAAGCATTAAATTATCAAAGATATAATCTTTGGCACAAATAAATCTCACATCAACACTAAATTCACAACTGTGAATTCTAGACAGAAAATACCAACTTATAGTGGTTAGATTAAGACCACCACCATTGGCTTTAAAGAGGATTAAGTCATGAATAGCATACTAAAATTTCAACCAGATCGAAGTTCGTTTGGTCATCGATTGAAGGCAAAACGCGAACTGCTACAACAAATTTCTTCTCCTTTCTTGCTGTTTGATTTTTTTCTCTGCTACTCCAAAAAAATTTAGTTCAATTTTTCTATCATTAAAATTCCTCTGCTTGATGTGCAATATATTTTTGCCCTACCAACTCTTCATCTACGCACTGCCTTTTTCAGAAATATGCAGCCTACATTGTTGACTTTGTTTAGGTAAATTATTGATTTTTCTTCTTCTAAGTTGGAGGGAATTTCCAACAATTTTGTGGATCCAAAATGGCAAGAAGAGTTCATGCATTTCTATACAAAGACTAGAATATTTCTAATGATGAGAAAGAAGCAACATTAATTTAAAGTTGACAAATCAAAATAAGTTATGATAATGAAGGAAATTTTGTTATGGAATTGAAAGAATTTGCTAAAAGAAAGTTAAAGTTGGCTAAAGATCAAGAAATATATGATTTAAACTATAAGATGACGCTAACACTGAACCTATTAAAATACAGAAAGGTGTACTAAGGAGAAACTTTTTGTGTTAAGATGATGTTTGATTGCTATAAAGAAAATGCTTCGTAGTTGAAGGTGTTAGAATTGTTTGACCAGATAACCACATCTTTTCTTGACTTGAATGTAGGAGTGAGCCTATTGGTAAATGAAGACTAGTCCAATTTACAAGAATTCAACCAAAAAATGCAAAATTTCAACTCATTCTGGTTGAAGTTGAATGTAGATAGTGCTCATCGACATCCTCAAGAATTTCATTAAAGTTCTGGGTCAGTCATAACATACTTAATCATTGTTTATTGAGTTGGTTCTTTGGCATTATTACACCCAACAATTGATGACACAAATTGATAATTCCATGAAGTTGGCTTTATTATCAATGCATTGTTGCACGACAATCCTAGTTGCATAACCACATTATCAAGGGTGATGGTGTATTTTCCTTGTGGCATGTGGAATATATGGGTTTTGGACCATCATCTCTCAACGAATGTTGATACTAGGCCTTCGTTGAATTTAAAAATCTCAGTTGAGCCATTGCATAAAATCCAAATTGAAGCAAATAAGAGGCAATGGCAAGAAGGGCTTCTTCCTTACTGTCATGTGTGCAATGTTAAGGGTATAATAAACGATCATCCTGCATTGTTCACACATTTTAAGTTAAAGAAAAACAAATTAAAAATTTTTTTGACATACATGCCATCCCATAGATGTTGTGAGATGTGTTCTCCCTACTCTGTGAGTAGAGATCCATCAATTGGTCTAGGCTCAATAATTTCTCATCTTCTAATCATGATTCAAAATAAGGGAAAAGTATGTGAGAATGTGAAGATTTGAAAGTGATGGAGTGGATGAGAAGGTAAAAATTTTAAAGCAAAGGATGAAGAGAGACGAGAGTAGAGGTGTTGAAAAAGTGAAAATGAGATAAAGTTATAGAGTATGAAGATGTAAATAGAGGTGTCAAAACGAGTGAAGCCTTACGAAAAAGCTCATTTGACCCTTTAAATTTATAAGGCTAGGTTAGAGAAATTTTGACCATAATTAAAAATAGCTCGGACCAACTCTGAAAAGTATAGGGAGAAATTAGGTTAGGTCCAAGTCTTAATATTTTTGTGCTTTTTATTTAATTTATATAATTATTTTAATTCATATTTTATTACTATTTTTTATTATTTTGAATTATAAAATGAAGATGAATATTATACCAAAAGAAGATTTAACAAAAGATAATGCAATGATGGTAGAAGATGAATGACAGTATAAAAATAAAGAATGAAGACAATTTTTTATTTTTTATTTTATAGTATTAATATATAATGAATTTATGTCTTATGTACTTTAATTATTTGAAATATTTAGACTTAATGTATGTAATGTAATCTAATTATGTGTTTTTTCTTGTTTGTGATAAAAATAAATTACTTATTATGATTAATTTTTATTTTTATTTAATAGTTTAAAATATTATTTTTACAAAAAAAGAAAGATCAGCCCATCTCAACCCTAAGCTTTACTATGGTTGGGTTGAGTCAAAAAAATTTTAGATCATATTAAAAACGAGCCAACCTGACTTGATTTAAAAAAAAAAAAAGTCTAAATTGAGCCTAAGATGAATTGAGTAAGTTGACTTGTTTTCACAACTCTAAATGTAAATAAAAAAATGATAAATAATAATTTTATATAAATTTTTAAAAATTATGTATGAATTTAATTTAATCATATAATAATATATTGATTTAAATTAATAATATCATAAGTAATTAATGGATTGTAAGAAAATTAAGGGATCAAATAATGAGTCTAATTAAGCTCTTTTAAGAAAAAATAAATTGTCCACGAACTTTCTAACCAAATTCGCATTGTTCAACTTCTAGACAAAAATTTAGAGGTAAAACTGGTATAGTTTTGGAGCGAGGAAGGAGAGGTAAGCGAACAAACCGGTATGAGAATGGCAGGGGAGAGAAGAAAAAATTCATTTGATTGGAAAATAACTGCAAAATAGAACCGAAATCATGGTCGCAACTCACAAAAACAAAGGATAGTATAGGAAGAAACGCCAAACTCTCCCAGCAAATTGAGATGTAAAAGCTTCAAGCCAAGATTAGGCCCTTATGAAATCATTAGTTTATAGATTCTCTGTATCTCAACCTTTGTGGATCAAGTTCCACATTTTTGCTCTTAGCTATCTGACTAAAACCCAGAAAACAAATGATCATGCCCATGATCTCAAGCAAGGAATTTCTACTGTGCAAGCAAACATTGATGATCCCTCTTGCCCAAATTCAATCTCTTTCTCTGACGCCTGCCATGTGTTTGAAGAAATGTCTGACTTAAATGTTGTATCTGCCACTTCCTTTATTGGCTGCTTTGCTAAGCAGCATCGCCATGAAGAAGCTATCCATCTTTTCTCTAGAATGGTTGCCTCAAATATCAGACCAAATGAGTTTACATTTGGAACCGTACTTCACTCATCCACTGCTCTTGAAAACCTTCATGTGGGGAAGCAAATTCATGCCATTGCAACAAAGACTAGCCTTCACTCTAATGTATTTGTTGGTAGTGCTCTTGTAGATTTCTATGTCAAGTTGAGTACAACAGAAGATGCCCAAAAAGCTTTCAGAGATACCAAACATCCCAATGTGGTGTCCTGCACAACTCTGATATGTGGGTACTTGAAGAGAGGGAGGTTTATTGATGCTATGCAGCTTTTCCAGGATATGCCTGAGAGAAACATTGTCTCATGGAATGCAATGGTTAGTGGGTGTAGCCAAACAGGCCATAATGAAGAGGCTATCAATTTTTTCATTGACATGCTCAGAGAAGGATTCTTACCTAATCAATCGACATTTCCTTGTGCTATTTGTGCAGCTGCCAATATAGCAGCACTTGGGATTGGCAGAAGTTTTCATGCATGTGCAATAAAGATTTTGGGTAAGGTTGATGTGTTTGTTGGTACTTCTCTTATTAGCTTTTATGCAAAGTGTGGAAACATGGAAGATAGCGTCCTGATGTTCAATAAACTTCCAGAAAGGAATTTAGTTTCATGGAATGCTGTGATATGTGGTTATGCGCAGAATGGCAGAGGAAATGAAGCTATAAGATTCTACAAAAGAATGCTTTCTGCAGGCTGTAAACCCAATGATGTTACCCTTCTTGGCCTACTCTGGGCTTGTAATCATGCTGGCCTTGTAGATGAGGGATATTCATATTTCAACCAAGCCAGGATTGAGAACCCCAGTTTACTAAAACCTGAGCACTATGCTTGTATGGTTGATTTGCTGTCTCGCTCAGGGCGATTTACAGAAGCCGAGCGCTTCCTTCACAATATGCCTTTTGACCCAGGAATTGGGTTTTGGAAGGCATTGCTCGGAGGCTGCCAAATCCACTCAAACATGGAGTTGGGGGAGCTTGCAGCAAGACAGATCTTGGCTTTGGATCCTGATGATGTATCCTCATATGTGATGCTGTCAAATGCACATTCTGCAGCTGGTAGGTGGTTGAGTGTGTCAACAATAAGAAGAGAGATGGAGGAGAAAGGGCTGAAGAGGATTCCTGGATGCAGTTGGATTGAAGTGAGGAACAAAGTTCATGTCTTTCTTACTGCAGACAAGAATCATCTCGAAAATGAAAAAAATTATGCTGTCCTTAGAGTTTTTGTTGAGCATTTGAGGGAAAGTGAGATATCCAATCTGCTGACAGACTCTTGAATCAACATTGATTACTATTTCATTGCAGCATATGTTATTGAAGACTTGATGTAGCTCAGTTTTGAGAAAAGGTTATGGTCTGTAACAACAAAGGTTGAAGTACTCTACTGAATGAAAAAGATGAGACTCGCTGCTGTAAAGTGGAGACAACCCTACGTGGAAATTTGGAGTATAGCTACAATAATTGTAGCCAAAGGTATTATTGTTAGAAATAAGCAACTTACGGTATGTTTGGATTAAAGAGAAAAGAAGTAATGGGACGGAGAAGAGCAAGAGAAATTTTAATTTAGACATTGTCTTTTATATAGATTTAAGTTTAATATTTGTTTCTTCTCTCAAAATATATATGGCTTAGGAGAATAAATGAGAATAGAAAAAACAAAATATTTATCTAAATGTAAATTAAAAAAATCTAAACTAAAATTTAGTTTCTTTTCTCTGTATATTTTGGTGAAAATTCACCTTATGATTTTGGCATCTGCTTCCTTGCTCCTTCAACTTCACAAGGTTAAGCTAGTCATACATTTGCAGCAAGGTTTCAGAATTGGGAATTCCATTTCTCCCCTCATTTTACATATTTCCAGTTCTTTGCTTCTAAAATTTTTTAGAACTCTGTTTACAAAATTCTATGGCCTTAATATTTTCCTATATATTGTTTGGAGAAAATTTTGAGGAATAGAGATATATAAAAAAATTGAAGATATATACACTTGTCTTTTGTGTCCTTATTTATGCCAGAATGTGCTGAATTTGATTGCTTCTGCATCCTGCTTTGTTATCCTTGGTGAAATTATTATTCCTTAGGAATAGTTATGTTTGATGTGGTTTCAATTTTCATCAATCAGAGTTCAAGATATAAGCAAGGCAGGTAGTGTTTGGGTATATGAAAATACTAATTTCTCAAATACTTAAGAATATAAATTACTTGTGAATTTGATATACTTTAAAGTGCATGTTAAATTTTTTAAAAAAATTAATTTTAAATATATTAAAAAAAGTTAACTAATTTTTTACTCTTGTATAATTTCTTCTTCTATAACTATCAACTTTTTTATATCTTTATATATTATATGGTTTGAAAAACTAAAGAGATGAAACACTATTATAAATTATAATATAAATTATATACAGTATAAAGCATTTAAAGTATTCATAAAAATCAATTAAGTTTACTTGTATTTGAATTTATAAAGTGCACTTCCAAAAATCTAACCAAATAAATTGGTTTTGGAAAAAAATTATCTAAATAATTCAATTAAAAAGTATTTTTTATTATTTTATTTGTATTAGTTGAATGATTTGGTTTAACATGTGTTTGATATATAAAAATTTTAACTTCTCAAACACTTAAAATCATATTTATATTAAGTATTAAAAATATGAAAAAAAAAACTAATATGATGTATTATATATGTTTTAAATAAGATAAGAATATTAATACATATTATATTTAAAATTTTTATAAATGATATTTTAAATATTTATAAAAAATTTAAACATTCACATACCAAGAACGAGTTTAACATATTTTTGTAGATGGTAAACTTTTGCATACTTTTATAATTTTCGCAGTTCTAAAAATGTTTCTTTCAATATATCACATGTATCAAAATTTCAAACACTCAAATTCAAAAAGTGATTTCTTTATTCTTTTTCAAATAAAGTTGTAAACTCAATCCCTAATAATTAGTGAAGTATATATCCTAGTGATTGTATTGTTTTTATTTCAATCCTTATATCAGTAAGTACAGAGTTTTTCCTAACTTAAAATAATTTTGGATCCAATATAGATCTATTTAAATGAATTATAGAGCAAAATTTTTTTATTACTTTTTTTCATTGCAAAGAATGAAAAAAGTTTCAACTTAAATAATTAATAAAAAGTGGATGAAAAAATTCCAGGTTTATTAAAGTACCAGGATTATTATCTGAATTTGAAATTAAGTGATCATTATTTAGTATTTTTCTTGTAAGAATAGGTTACTATATACTATATAGAATATAGAATATAAAACATTTAAAATACCAGTATATTATACTTACTTCAAGTATCAAAATTATATTTCTCTCTTTTATGTTTTATTCTTTTTTTTAAAAGATTAAAAAAACCTATAATTTTATTATATTGATTAAAATACTCCTAAAGATATTATTAAAAATTTTTAAAATTTATAATTTATTAAAAAATATATTTTAAAAATTATCATATCAATATTATTTATCTTGAGTTGTAAAAAATAAAGTTATTTTTTTAAAAAATAATTTTTTATATTAGTCAAATATATATTTAATTATGTAAATAATAAATATAAAAATATTTTAACCAAAATAGATGAAATTATAAATTTTTGCTATCCCCTGAAAGATGATCGTGTTATTTAAAGTAGAGAAAAAAATATAATTTCAATATTTCTTAATCTTAATATATTCATAAGAATTAATTAGTTTTGCAAACACTTTGTCTAATAATTCAGTTGAAAAGTTTATTTTCATTGATTTTAACTGTATTGGTTGAATGATTTGGTCGAAATTGAACAAAATCATGTTTGAACAACTAACATGTACGGATGTAACTGTGAAGGCAAGTTTATTAAAAATTATATATTTATTTATTGATATAATGAAAAAAAAAAAAAAACTAAAGGGAGAAGTCCGTGAAATACGTCTATGTCGAATATAATTGTGTGGAAGCTAGCAAGTCTTGAAGAAAAGCTAATTTATTTAAGTGGCTTTAGAGTTTAAAAGACATTTCTCTTTTTTATTTTAATTTAATTCTGAAAAATTAATATTAAATAATTTAATCTTTATAAATTTTAAATCCTGTACATGTTAATTTTTATAATTTAATATGAGTAGATAATAAAAATTTAATGTGTATAAAATTTAAAATTTATTTAAATTAATATATTATTAAAATTTATAAATATTAAGCTATATAATACTAATTTTTTAAAATGAAATAAAACTTTTTAAAAAAAATCAAAATGTGTAATTATTATTAATTTAGTCAAAATTAACTGTTCTAAACTCTGCTAGCTAGCTAGCAGGTCTTTAGATAAGGTTGATGGAGCAGTCTTCAAAAATTTGGGTCACATGTTGCCAATTATTGACCAACAATCATTTAATATATTTAGTTAGTTAGTGTTTGTTTTTTTCTCAATTATTAACTTTTGTTATTTTTTTATAGGTATTAAAATTATATTTTTTATTTTTTATTTAAAAATATTATACTCTATATTTTTAAATAAAAATTTTATAATTTAACTTCTTTTTATCAAAATATTTTTATATTTATTAATTAAAAATAAATAAAAATATTAAAATAAAATTTTTTTAAAAATAATATATTTAAAATATTTTACTTAAAATAAGTGAAATTATAATTTTTATAATTTTTTTATTAAAGATTGTGTTACTTTTGGAAATAAAAAAGTAGTGTTATTGTATTATTATGTTTCTATCATTTAATTTCATTTATTAAAATTGTTCCTTTCGTACTCATGGAAGTGTCTATCATTATAATAATAATCTTCGGCATAATAGACTCATCAATTTACAGATTTCAATTTTAGAACCTTCTAGAGAAAAGCAGAGACGAGGAAGGTTATTATCGACATTTCACTATTGATGCCTTTTTATGTTACCGTTGATAATGCAAGCTGGATGACCAAGTAGGACCCTCTAACTGTACACTCACAGTTGTAAAAGCGCGGATATGTCCGTAATTTCGTATTTCCTTTAGAGTAAATTTGTCATTTCATTTTATTCAGTTTTTGCATAAACTACCTTTGATCGACCACTACTGTGACTTTATTCTCTCTCTCTCTCTCTAATTTCCCTCCCTCTTTCGTATATATAAATTCTGGAAAGATTTTCTCTTTCACCGTTGTAAAAGAGAAAATTGTTTGGTGAGAAAATTGGAGGTTTTTCCAGATTCCCGAGGCGAAATCTCACTCCATTTCAAATCTCAGAGAGAAAAACCCAACGGGTAGAAGAAGAGAGGTGGCGGAAGTGTGGGATTTGTTGTTTTTGGAATTGAAGTCATTCCTTGGAGGAAGAGAGAGGAACCAAGATAGGTGGAGTTTAGAGAGAGAGAGAGAAAGAGGAAGTGGGGTTGAGCCGTTGAAGTTAGGGTTTTCGGTGAAGATGACGGAAGTGATACTGCATATATATGATGTGACCAATAGTGGATCAGAGAAGACCAACAACACCATCGTTCAGATCAATAAGATCTTCAAGGATGGGATTGGTCTCGGTGGAATATTCCACAGCGCTGTTCAGGTCTCTTTCTTTTCGTTTGGTTGTATAGAGGGCTATAAACTGAGAATGCCTGTTTTTTTTTCTTTTGTTTTGGGGGGGGGGGGGGGGGAGGGGGTGGAGATGTTGCTTTTGTTTGAGAACTGTGACTATGATTATGATCTAGGATTTTAGTGCGGTTAGTTGAGTTTTTTCTTGCACTAGTGATGATTTTTGTTTGTTGTTTCATAATTTTTTAGATTTAGATGTACAAAATGGTCAAGGGTGAGTGTAATTGTAGAACGTGTGACTTTACTGGTAATTTGGGCTTAGATTCAATCTTTAGTTAGTAGCCGTATCAGTCTTTTTGTCTCCTTCTTCGCTTGGGTGTGCGGGAGGGGGACGAAGGCACTGTGATTGACGAAATACCTGAGATATGTTATTGATATGACTAGACCCTCTTTGCATGTCTGCAAGTTGTGAATGTCGAGTAGCGTTAGACAAAAGTGGGAGAAGAGTATGCAAGGTGATTTTAACCGTGGATAGGGCATGATATGACTGCTAAGGAGTTGAGAGGAAAGATAAAGAAGTTTAGAGAACCATTGAGATATGGTTACTGTTTATTGTGGTGATAAATGTTATGGCTATAGTAGGAGTAATGGCGGATGTAGCTCTTAGAAGGATACTAATTGAGAGGGAAAATTAAAATTTCAAATTCATACTTATATACCATCACATGTTGACTGATCCTTTGAGGTTTCACATGTCTAAACTGGTATTCATAATATGATCACGTCGATGATCATATTCCTAAAGATTCATATTCATAATGCAACCATCCTCTTTTATCCG
Organism: Senna siamea; assembly: GCA_031216115.1. Classification (NCBI taxonomy): domain Eukaryota; kingdom Viridiplantae; phylum Streptophyta; class Magnoliopsida; order Fabales; family Fabaceae; genus Senna; species Senna siamea. The sequence goes on along the minus strand of CM062354.1, from coordinate 28,272,928 downwards.
TGTTTGGGTACATGACTGAACTGGTAAACCCTCAGTTGCAGTTATTGCTATACTGCTATAGCCTTTATGAGGTACCTTATTTTAAGCTTCCTTCCCTTCTGGACCAATTTTGTATGGTTATGCACATGAAGAATGTATAACTTGTGACAAGTAGAATTTACGTCAATTATGGCTTCACTGACTGCAGTAATTTATCCTACCTCTGGTGCAGTCCTAAATTTTATTGAAGCTTTAGTTTTAATATTGAGAAAATTTGTATTGGGGATATAGTATAATACTCGAGTTTAAAGCATTATGATTTTTATGTATTATTGGGAAGTCCTCATATTTTACCATTTTAATTGTGCTTATAGCTGAAGTTTTTTTCAATATAAATAATTGGACTGATTGATATGTGCCATCATTATTTAATGCTTTCCTTCTCGAGTCTTTTGATATAAACAGTACATCATAGCAATGTATATGGGGAGGATGATTATAAGTATTATAAAAATTCATTTTTCATCTACTGGCTATGGCACTACTGTATTATTGATGCCTATGCACTATGTACTATAAAATTGAGTGATTTGTTCTAGTGGAGCTAAAAATGTATTAAGCTAAAATACTCAAAGTAAAGGGGAAACTCTGCCTATGCTAAGTTTGACTCTTATAATTGGTCCCAAATCCTGATAAAAGAGGAATGTTGCATTAGGTAATCGATAGCCAGCATAAAACTTTGTCGAATTTTTATGAATATGGATCAATGACGTGAACATGTTAACTCAAAGTAAAGTGGAATTATGAAAAAATGGGTTACTAGACATGTCAATAGCCCTTGCGACCTAAGAAAACCAATGTCATCAATGGCAGTCGCCATGGCGAAATGGTGTGTTGGTCTAGGGGCTTGCCCACTATAAAACCTTTTGAGTTGTGAACATGGAAGTACTATGGTGGCTGCTACAACTGTGTCGGACATCATCTATGGCAGATACCATATTTAAAACAGAAAGAAGACAAGATTTTCTCACAATCTGTCCCATGTTTTTTATTACCTTTAGGCTCTAGCCTATGTGCTTTTTGTTTTCATTGGGAAAGGGGTTCATTTGCTGTGTCTGTGATATAATAATGCAGGAGAAGTGTAAAAGAGAACACACCAGAATTTATTTGTGTTCTCCTACTTCAATTTTAAGGCTTTGAACTAGAGAGCTCCATTGAAGGGTACTCAGACCTTAAATCTTCACAGACCTGACTTGAAAACCCTCGTTCTGCTCACTACTTACTACAGTGCTCCATTAAACTCTAGTTTTTTTTTTCCCACATTAAACTCTATAGTGCCTCACCTGTTGGGAAAAGACTTTATTTGTTGTTGTTGTTTTGAATTATCTTCTAAGGCCTCTCCTTAGTCTTTGTCCTTCCTCTCTAAATGATGTTGACTATAGAAATTCAAAAGCTACAATGTCCAGAGTAGACCAAGTGATATTGAAGAGGAATTTGATTTTGAAAAGGGGGCTAGTACTTTTTTGTATTAAGTACTGATTTTATTTGCTTGGAAATCATTTTATTCTGTTGAATGTTCTATTGTGCCTGTTTATCTACTTTTATTTTGTATTTTATAATTTTTTTCATTTTTTAAAATATTTTCTGAAGTGTCATTTCTCAATATGGTGGTTGCCACACCATCTTCCATGGCATTTAGGGGGCTTGTTGCCATTGGCCACCATTTGTCATTAAGACTGACAAGAACTAACAAGCTGTTTTTTGTGGGAGTAATTTTGTAAACCAAAAGATTTTATAGAAGTGCTCCATCATTCTGTTTTTTCTTTTTTCTTTTTATTTTTTTTTCTATTATCCTGTAATCCTATGTATTGGATTGGGAACTTTTTTGTGTGAAATAGGAGACTCAAAGAGACAAGTATTATGATTGCTCTTGTTAATTTTTTGGTTGTGCATGTTACATAAACTGTTTTTATTATATTTACAGTGTAATGTATTTATGCATTTGCCTTTACCCAGTTTTTAAACCTTGAAGTCAGTTATTAAGCTCTATTTTTCTAGCTGTTCTTTTTAACACTCCAATCCAAGGTGAAAAATTCATCTGGCATTTTCAAAGGGAATTATCAATTTTAGTGACTCCCACACTTGGGAAACATGACAATTAAATGATTTGATCATTTGTCCTGATTTTATTTTATCTTTTCCCCATGAGTGTAAGGAAAGCTGAAATAATAGTTTCTGCTGCCTCCTTGATTGTTGATATTGTTGTCTGCCTACGGTGGAAATTGTTTCATCATAATATTCTTTGTTTGCTATTTGTCTGGGCATTCAAGGGATTTTATTTTTATTTTTATTCTTATTCATGGACAGTGTCCAGCTTCCTTGATATTGTGGTGGGCCCCTGATTTTGTCACATGCTGATATTATGGATTGTTTCTTCTGATGTCACAGGTTTATGGAGAAGAAGAGTGGTCTTTTGGGTTTTGTGAGCAAGGTACTGGAGTTTTCAGTTGCCCTCCAAGGAAGAATCCGATGTATACATATCGTGAATCAGTTGTTCTAGGGATAACAAACTTTTCAATTTTCAAGGTGAATCAAATATTAAGAGAACTTAGTAGAGAGTGGCCCGGAACCTCATATGACCTGTTATCCAAAAACTGTAACCACTTCTGTGATGAATTTTGTGAAAGGCTTGGGGTGCCAAAACTTCCAGGTAAATCACCTAATACGGTGTGCCTTTTTTGATGCAGTTTGTCTTTTTTGTTTCTAACTGTTGACTTATCCATTTTTATAAATTTTTCCATGTCAGGAGTCGATTTCTGCCTTGTGTTAATGTCCACATAATGGCAATTCTGGGTTTATGCCAAGTTTTGCTTTCTAATCTTCTTAGTGTAGAAATAAGTAATCAATTCTGTGAGAGATGTTTATTTTTGTTATCTAATCTAAGATCCATTCCTTTGACTTTGTTGCGGAAGCTAAACTTTAAATTATAGAACTCTGTTATGTTCACTTTTACTACTCTGTCTGCAATACAATCATTATTATCCTTTAAAGAGCAGAAGCTCTGTTGATGTGGACAGCAACTACGCATTTTCTTTTCAATTAAGGAAAGGTAGTAATTGGTTCAAGTTGAGTGCTATGTGATATTCTCTGGCATGAAGGGAGAGGTCAAAGTTGATGTATCAGGTCTTTTTTAGGGGTCTGTGGATTTTTGGAAGATAAAAACAAGATAATGTGTGAAGTCTAAATGCAAACTTTCCTCTGGAGCAATGAATGTTTTAGCATTGCTCCACGTTTTGAATTATTGCTGCCACCGTTTTCTTACAGCTTTCATGACAGGCTGGGTTAATCGGTTTGCCAATGCTGGAGACACTGCTATGGAAGTAGCTGGAAATACAGCATTGCGGGTGAGAAATGATTTTCTTGATCCTTATTTCTGCCTTTACGGTCATTTTTTCTTATCAAGCTTCTTTTATTGTAGGCTAATTTCATTTATGTACTCTTGGCTGATCTATGACTTTATTGTGATGCTTAATAAGTCAACTTATTCATTGGCTCATGATATTTGGGCATTGAGTATTTCTTAGTCGTTCAATTGTCAAATTAGCATTTAGGTGTCTAATATTTTCACCGGAAATTGCAATAAACATTTCACTGGTTTTTGGGGCCAGCAATTAGTGTCTATATGCTTAATAATGTCCTGCAGCCCTGGAACCTGTCTCATTTTGGCCTGGTCTCTGGTGCTTTGGGCTTTGAACTTGTAATGGGCATGTCAACATGCACTTCAAATAATCTATATCTATATAACTATATATGGCTTTGGGATTTTTGGTCATTAGGCCCTAAATTATATATTTTAAATATATAGATAAGGGAAAAAGAAAAGTCAATGCATGTGGAATGTCGAAGAATGAGTAGTTAATTAACTTTTCACTTTTTCTATTATCTGTAAAATATAACAATTATTACAATTCAATTTTATATTCAAAATATTTATTTTAAAATAAATTCTTAAAAATCTTATATGCCTGCTTAATACTACTAACATTGAAGAATTTTAGTAAATTTATGGTAGCACTGATGGTAATAATTGATTATTGCAGTTGCGGCAAGCCAAAACAGAGATTGTATCAGCAAGCAGAGTAGCATACCGGTTTCTTTTGGGTGTCACTAATAATGTTGTCAATGGTAATGTTAGAAGTGATCCAGACACCCCTAGCAATTCAAATAGAGGGGGATCCCCTAGATTTCAAGCTCCTTGGTTAAAAAATCTTATTACTAATGGTGCAAAACCATCAAGTAGTTCAGAAATCCAGAATCAGGATGAAGGTGGGCAGATTTGAGTTGAACAAGAAAATTTTACATTGATACACATTGAATTGCTAAAAAAATAGTGAGTAGTCTCTGTCCAAAGACTGTTCATTGAAAGTTAATGTTACTCTGCTTTTCTCTCATTTCTACTTCGCCCAACTTGGGTGATTTGAGTGGGCTTTGATTTAGGCACAGATCTTGTATCTATCTCATTTTTTTTTATTTTTTTAGTCGGCCTACTTAAATGTAGATTCATCTAAACTTCACTTGGGTGTTGTAACATAAGAAAGATATGCAAATAGCATTTTTTTCCTCCTCTTTGGTTATACTAGGCCACTCATCTCAGCTTGGAGAAGATGATAAAAAACAATGTAAAATTGATAGTTCTGGCATGATTTGTCCACACAAGTTATTCAATGGTTGTTTGTGAACGACCTCAAGGTTGGACAATCAATTGGTGCTCCTATCTCCATGTTGCTCACTTAGAAGCTATACTAGAAGGGAACAGTTGATAGTTTCGGTTACCTCAAGATTTCATCCATACACTGTCAATGAAAAAGAAATTTTACTCGTTACGAAAGAAGATAGAATAGAAAATTTTGAGAAAGAAACTGATATCACAACACCTATGACTTCCAACATGGTTTAGTCTCAATCTCAGATCAAATGAACAAGAGTTAACTAGTACAAATAATCAAGAAGGTTTTAGAGGAACTGGTTCTTTCATAGGGAGATTTAGAGGTGGAAGAAGTAATAGTAGACGACATTGCCAGTTATGTGGAAAAGTTGGACACATGGCATAACAATGTTACCATAGGATTGAGCAATATCTTGTGAGTCCCTTTTCTTGGCATCAACATCATTACAATGTCACAACTCCATACCAAGCTGGCAACAGATCCAACTCCGCCAAGATTGCAATGCTTGCAACACTTGAAACAGTGTTTGGGCTCTGCTTGCTACCCTGATTCAAGGACCACCAACCATATAACACCTAACTACCACAATTTGGGCCATATATGCAAATACATTAGGTGTGTCTAGTGTCCGAAACACAAAATACATTATAAATATACATTTGACATAAGTGATGAAAAACATGCACTTTCACATGCGAATATGAGTCATACTTAAATTAAAAATAACTCAGAAAAAAAAAATTAAGCAGATAAAAATTTAGATAACTCATTTTAATGAGATTATTAAAATTCTTTTTAATTATTTTAATTATATATGATATTTAATAAATTTGAGTTAAAAAATAATGACGTAAATTACTTAAACTATAAAATAATATTATTTATTTTTCTTTTTTACTAGTATATCACTAAAACAAAATTTAATATATATATATATATATGTATGTTATGTTGTGTCTATGTTTTATACTTTTTAAAATTTAACGTGTCTTTGTATTTGTATCAGTATCTGTATTTCATGGAATTACGCAGTTATTTCTATTAAAAACATTGGCTATACACAATTGAAGCCCTTAGTTGCACCTAATTGCATATTATATCTGAACCAATTGTTACATGTCCTTGAGATCACTAAGAATTTGCTAAGTGTATCACAATCTGCAAAAGATAACCATGTGTACTTGAGTTTCATCCTTACAATTGCTTTGTTAAATGCCAGGAAACCAAGAAAACATTAAGGCGAGGAACTCTTAAAGACAATCTTCATGTCATTCATCTTACTCCTTCACCTGATTTCAAATCCTCTGCCACTTCTACTACTATTCTTCATGCTCAAAAGTTTACTTCTGTAGTTTCCTATAATCTGTGGCACTGCAGGTGATGGAGATTGAATTGAGAGCGAAAGAAATAAAATAAAAATTTTAAAGATTTTTAAAAGGAAAGCAAATAAACAAGAAAAAGTTGAGGAATCATTATTAATATTTAGTTTAAAATTAGATGAGTTAATTAATGTAAAAGTGAATAATTTATAAACCTAGTTTCTGCGTCTTTTACGTTGATTGATCCAACATTCTGATGAAAAACATCAATCTCGGTTACTTTCTGACCGTGATCAAGTGGAGACTCCACTACTCTTTGTCTCTTTGCATTGTCTATATTTGTCTTTCAAAGCTTTTTCTCTTTCCAAAATTTCTTATAGTGGCATAGGAAAGAGCAAATGGTGTTCTTTCATAAATTCTTATATTTAATGTATAGCATTGGATCCAAAATCAATAGTTCTACTTCTATGTACAAACAAAGAATATATGTCCGTTTCTGCAAAATGATATTAATACCTCCTCTACCACAATGTACTACAAAAGTCAAATGCATGAACATCTCAAAAGAGAGATATTTTAGCAGTCATGGATATAGGTTAAATTTATGTTAGACAACTGAATCGGCTATGTCACATAAGCCATTGGATATGGGGTTTGAATTCTCTTCATTCTTTAAAAAATTAACCGTGCAATTTATGAGAGAGAAAAACTTAAAAATACAAGATGAATCTTAAAAATCCATAAAGAGTGAATATTTTTTCTCTACTTTTTTTTTCTTCCTCTTATCACATCATGTCTAATACTGCAGAAGATCCAAATTTACGATTGAGAATCTAAAACATGATAAAGCACTTTCAATCTCCAACCATTATCATAAGAATAAAGGTTAGTGTCTTCATGGCTTAAGTAACTGTCGTCAAAATCTCAACGAATATGCAAGGATTAGCCTTATGACGTCAAGATAATATAATGGAACCTATGCCGTTAATGCATAGCCATACAAGGACAACCTTGCATCTTTGTCTTTCTGCATTTAGTATCTTCATTTTTCCATGACATAATCCTTCAACAGTTATCATTCACCGATCTAAAATGGTCAAGCAATAACACAGCACATAATGAAATAATGATGAGCATCTATGTTTGCAGATTGCTATTTCAGATATTAAGAAAAAATCATTTATTCGGAATAACTAAAAAAATAATTAAGGTTTACTCGAGCCTTTATATTATTTGGAATCAGTTTCAGGGAGGAAGTCCATACATATTCGGGACATGAATGTCACTCCACACGGAAATTAGCAGCCTCACATGAAAGTTCAAGATAATCAAATAACACAAGGTGACACTGTAATATGCTCAAACACAACTGAAGCAGAATGCGTTTGACAGGGACAAGACTCTCATAATAATTATATATACACACGACATCCTCCAGTAATATAAAAAAGACTCTTTCCAGTCACCAAAACGACACAAACTGTTACTATATTATCTCAGCATTTTGTTAAAAGAGAACCCTTTCTTCATCAGCATCCCCTGCAATCTGAAGTGATGAAACTGCTTGCGCTGCAATAAGATCAGCAGAAAATCCAGCAGGCCCCCATCCTGCCTCCTCATATATTGATTCATGCAGATTCTTTTCAAATGGTCCAAACTTGAAAGACCACTTGCCATTTTCGGCACCACCCCACTTGCAGCCATAGCTGTATGCATCAGAGACCCACCCCATTCTTTCCATAGACCATGTGCCACCATCTAGATGAGGAAAGCAAGCTGTTTTCCCGCCCAGGAAGAGATCAAGGTCACTACTGCAGTTCCAGGGCCTGCATCCCCCTTCATTCATAGCCTTACTTGAATCATCTGAGTCCTCGCCAATTAGAACATGCAGAGCAACAGCCTCAGCAATTGCGGCACCCTCTTCATCAAGTCTCTGTTGTTCTTCTTTCTTTTTCTGTTTCTTTTTCTCCAGTTCAGAAATGATGGCTGCAGAAGTAGCAAGTGCTTTTTCCAAGCGCCTTTTCTTCTTCTCAGCCTGTTTCAATCGATCCAACTCATCTTTCACCTGCTTCTTCTTTGCCTTTCTCACATGTTGGCCTTTATTACAAGCCATGTTATCCATGGAATATACTACCGCTAACTACTAAGATGCTCTTTTTTGAACTTTTCAAGAAATTTTCCTTTAAACTGTATACATTTCTCTATAATACTTTTTTTTCCCTGTTTCCCTAAACTTTTAAGCTAAATCTATTTAAATAAGTGTCAAGATACTAATGATGCGCTCCAATAACTACACCCACTCAGGTCTGCATGAATACCTCATTTTGCGCACTAAGCAGTCCCAAACAGAAACAACTGGAGACAACAACAGTGAAAAGTCGTAAGCACTCATAGACCCACCCCTTTGCCTCATTCTTCCCAACTTCCCACAACCCTTGCATCTACCCATCCTGCAAACACCAACAGGTCTTCAAAACTATGGAGAAATCTGGATTTCACAACAGCACCCTGGTTTAAGTACACCCTTCCCAACTGCAATGCAAGCAGAAACAAAGAACATGTAAATCATCAAAATGTGAAAGTAAAACAAACATTACATGATAAAAATCAGACAGAAAATGACAAGCCACCACAAACAAATTTCCCATGGCAATATGTAAGAGATTAGACAGGGGCAGCTGAAGTGCCTAAGTTCAGGAATAAAAAATCTTAGCTAAAATTCCCCTTACATTTAATTAGCCATTTAAAATTAAGATTCATCTGCGAAGATGTAAGAACGCATTTTAAATAAGTTTTCATTAATCAGAAAAACGTACTTGATTTGAAAAATCAGAATGTGTACCTGTTTCCATTTTCAAACCCAATAAACTTGAGGGCCATGAAAGTAAATGAAAGAGATATATGAAAATATATTAAAGGAGCAATAATTATAAAATACCACTACTTCAAGTGTACAGAATTATGATAATGCCACCAGTCATTTGGTAGAAATAATGAAAACTTCAAAGGACATTTCTTGTTATCAACCCATTTTGGAAAACCATTTGAAAAAAATATTATCACCCAACTCAAAAAAGTTTTTGTTTTTTTTTAAGAAGTTCAGTTTTCAACAAAATAAAAACAGAAAGCAAGGAAATAACGAAACAAAACAAGCTCTAAAGCGCAGAACTCTAGGAACAATGAAAAAAATAAAAAGACATAAACAAACAAGCACAAATTCGAGTGTACAGAAAGATTATAGTCAAAAGCCTGTTAACTGTAACTCAAAATTGAAACTACTAGTCACCGTGTAAATAGTCATATGTTAAAGAATTGATGAAAAATCTTCTGAAAGCAACGTTTTCAACCTTTTTGGTAAGCAGAAATCTTTTCACTGAATAAAGAAAAAATAAAAGAAAAGGGAGCAACATGAGTGAAGCTCACTAGAAAGCAATCAATAGCACAACTGCACAAGGAGTTAATAGAAAAGCAATCAATAGCACAACTGCAGGAGTTAACAGAGTCACCAAAAAAAAAAAAAAACAGCACATCTAGTTCTCACTTTTAGATCCTTAGACCTTATTAAGGACAGGTAAAGGAAAGAACAGTGGAAGCGAGGAAAGGTACGCCTATATGTAGTAAAATTTCATCTTTACCAGTCCTAAATAAACAATACAACTACCTAAAAACGTGTTGATACTCTTTTCTTACAGAGAAATCAGAATAAAGCCACAGTTACCCGGAAAAGGATCATAAAAGATTGCTCAATACTAAAAAAGACAACTAACATCCATATGACAATTAACTGCTATAACTTAAGATGCTATTTGAATACGGCAAACTAAATGATTCTAAATTCTAAAAAGTGTTTTATTTCATTAATCTGCCGTCAATTATCTGTTACACTAACCAGATTTGCACCCATTATTTATCTATAGTGCGGTTGCTATGGTTAATTTCAAGAAAAAAAAGAGGCCGAAAGATAATTCAATTTGTAACCACAGGTTAGTTTAATCGAGAAAAAAAAATAACTACTTCGAACAGGATCCACCAATACAAAAAGGAGAAAACCAACAACTTCAATTTCTTTAAAAAAAAATAATAATAAATAACAACGACGACAAACAGCGACTTACAAACCACAAGATCTAGTCGACCTAGAATCAGAAACATCCAATTTCTTCCAAAAGTAAACTACAATATACATATCAGGTCCAGATCCAAATACCCATAAAATCTCAATACCCGAGATTCATTCATCAAACCAAAAATAAAAATGATAAAATTACAATCACAAGAAGAACAAAATTGCTCAATTTATTTGTTTTTTTAAGAAAAAGGCGATAAATCATACCTGCGGGAATGGCATAGAGGGAAAAGGGCTGGACCTATCACAGTCCCATATAAAAATTCAATGAAACTTTATGAGGAAGGAGATGGCCAGAAATCGAAGTGTGTAGATCTGGAGAAAACGTAGTCGGCTTGAAAAAGCAAGTATTAGTTCTGAGCTTACGAGAGAGAGAGAGACAGAGGAAGAAGAAGAAGGAGAAGGAGAACGCGGGGAAGAAATAACCGATAACATCAGAAGGGAAGGGGCAATCGTGTCAAACACGAATTGCGGATCGACACGTGTCGCGTGATGGCTAAAGCTGAGACAGCAGCTTAAGTTGTGTCTGTGTCATTTCTAGTGTCCTCATACGTGGCACGACGTCCATGAATCAAGCTTCAAGTAGGACCCACATTTAGATCGTGTCCTTGTTCTGACCGTTCGATTGCACATCTCTTCTTCGTTGGGGGAGGTGGAGTGGACGGCTGAGATTCTCTTTTGAAACATGCGTCGTGGATCCAAAAAATGAAATATAAGTAAAAAAGAGTGTTTGGGTTAAGGAAGGTACAGCGATATGCGTCTTTTTTTTGTTGTTGAGATAAGTTACTTCCTCACATAGCAAACGTCTGAGTGTTATATTGGGACTTGGAAGAAAGATTTTTAAATATATCATACATATTATACCTTTTTATTTATATATTAGTTAATGAATTCACCTATTATAAAAAATTAAAAAAATTAATTGAATATAATTCATTCATTCATTCATAAATGAGGTCTCATAATATATATACTTGAAAATTTTTCATGTAGAAAATTATATTTTATCTATTATAATTTAATTATAAAATTCATATTTAAACTTTAAAATATAATATTTTATTTCTTTAATTATTATGAAATAGAATCAGTTAATAATGTGCTAATTTTAACGTTTAATAAGATTTAAATTTTTTTATTTTTCTAAGATAAAAATACAAAAAAATTAAATTTTAGGTCACATGTATGTGAATAGTTTTTAAAAATTTTATATTTTAACAAATAAATTATTTTGTTTAATTTTCTTTTAACTATATTAACTTCTAGGGCAATGCTCCTAAGCTTAAAGTTTTCAAACCCTCATTGGTCCCTCACCAATTTTTTATATATTTTTTTAATCTAAAATACGAACAAGAGAGAGGGAGAGCTGGATCTATCATTTCTCTAACTTCTTTGTTATTCAGATATGTCATAGTCAGATAGAATAGAAGAAAACTATTGCAACGAAAAGAGTAATTCATTTCACAGATATTTATTCTTATATGTAAGAAGTTTCAAAAGTGGAGGCAGAAAATTTCGATTAAAAGGCCAACATGGTATATTAAAATACATAATATTTTTAAAAAAAATTATTAATTATTTTATAAAAATATATTATATAAAAAATAACATATCACCTTAAGATTAAATAAATTAATAGTGCACTCTTGCACATCATTGTTTCTATTTAAATAAAATTATGTCAATTATCATATATAAAAGTAAACACATTTACTATGAGACTCTCTTTATTACTCTTTTTTAAATAGAAGATTTATTAAAAAAGATATTCTTTTCAATGATTATTTTTTTATGAATTATATATAAATGAAAAATTAAAAAAAATAAAATATATTAATAACTTGATAACAGTGAAAAGAAATTGAGATTTTCAGAGAAAAAAATTAAAGGACAAGTTTTTTTTGTCAGAAAAAAATTAAAGGGTAAATTAAAAAAAATTAAATAACAAAAGAAAAAAATATCTTTACTCTTAAAGCATAATAAAATTTTTTTTTATTAAAATTTACTCTTCTTATTAAATGTATTAAGCTTGAACAATATCATGATCTTAAAATTTTTTGTTAAAATAACATATTTATGAAAAATAAGTAAAAATCAATAGTATTTTTATAATTTAAAATATAATATATATTAAATTAATTTTTAATTAAATATAATATATTTTATCAACTATTAGTTATATTATCATATATTTTTTAATACAATAATTTTAATTTTTTTAAATTGTCTTATAGAAGTTTTATAATTTTTTAAGAGGTGGGGCCATAAATAAAATTTTATATATGTATATATACATAATTAGCAAAATTTTAGAGGAGGTCATGGCCACCCTAGTCCCCCTCCCACCATTCTTAAGAAGTTTGAAGTGAATACTTAAAAAATAAATAAATAAAGTATATTCTCCTTTCTAAGAAATGTCAAAAATATATTTAAAAAAATAAAAAATTATAATTTTATTCATTTTAACTAACATATCTTTGTCGAAATTATTAAAATTTTTAAAAAAATTTATAATTTATTAATAAAAATACATTTTAAAAATTATTATTTCATATTCTTTATTTTGAGTTAAAAATAATTATTTTTATTTTAAGTTCAAAAAAAATTTTATCAAATAAATATTTAATTATATAAATAATAAATATAAGAATATTTTAATCAAAAAAGTGAAATTGTAAATTTTCTTGTTTTATTTTTCAAAAAAATTTTAATTTTTTAAAATAAAAAAAGTATAATTTTAAAATCTTTTAAATGAAGTGTAATTTACTAACAAAAAAAAAAAGAAAAATAACTTATTTATTGAAATTTAAAAGTTTAAAATTTTAATTGTTGGTTTTGAAAGTTTAGATAGTTATTTGAAAGTGATGTAAAATTTGAAGAGCTTGTTTGCATTTTTTTTTTTAATGCCTACTTTTATTAATGTCACTTCAGAAAAGAAATACTTATTTTCGTAAATCAATAACAAAGTTAACTTTTAAAATCATATTTGTCACTAGAGATGTTTGTTGGGTTAAATCGTTAATTAGCCAAACTAATTCAGTTAACGCAATTGAAACGGTGGTTTAGTTAGAGTTTTTTTTTTTTTAACCTACCACAATGGTTTAAATTACAACTTGTTTTAACCCAAAATATTAATTATATATATAGAGACACAGAAAATTCTAATGGTTGCTTTTAAGCGTTGGATTCTCTTTAAAGAATTGGATCTTAATTAAGCGTTAACTTAAGTCAGCCCTTCTTTGTACTTCAAATATTTGAACTTCTGATTTTTATTAACCTTCATAATAGATTTTAGGCAAGATCATCTTTTATATTCTAAAATTTTATAATGAGTTTTTATTTGTCTCTAAAATTTTAAAAAAAGTTTAGAGACAATTAAGAATTAACACTAAATTTTAGAACATAAAAAATAATTTTTTTAATTTTATAAAATTTAACGCAACCCAATCCTATATTAATTAGTTAAAGACTTGTTTCACTTCTGTGAAAGTTTAAAGAGACAAAATATTACATATTAATGTTCATATACCAATAGTATAATTAAACAAATAACTCGTGAAGTATATTGGACTCTCTTCGTCCCTTTTTCATCCTGACGCTCTCACCTGTCAATAATAATCGTAAATCCATAAACATTATCGTAATTTTAAAATGGATTATTTATAGTTTAGAATATACTGCTATCTTCTACTTTCAGTAAATTAAAAAATCGATAGTTGTATCGTTCTTTCGTTCTAATTTTATGGGATGATGTTCCGAAGGGACGGGTCAACTTTTTTTTTTTTTTTTTGGGTTGAGAAAAGGGATCAACCAAATAACACTAAAGATGGGGAAAATACTGCTGGCTCGCTGCATAACTTACTTTTTCCTACAAGGTTACGGCTCAATCGAAATCTTTATGCATCTGAATTAAATAGTATAGCTTAGCACAATAAAAATAAGGTAGGAGATACAATATCAAGGCCACCTCAATCACCTAAGTTGGATTAATAAATTGGATCAAGTTGGAGATTGAGAGAAGTACACAGTAACACTATTTTTTCAATGAACAGTCTTAAGCGGCAACGATGGGCAGATATGAGTCGAACAAGAAATAAGAATTTTACATTTGATACAAGTTGAATCGTTGAAATTAGCCCCACTTTGTTGACGAACAATACACAGCAAAGACTGCACACCTATACTTTGGACACAGACTACTCCCTCAACTATCATGTGAAGATGAACTCTGACATAGCAGTGCCTTGCCATCTTCTTGCCTTTGTTGGGGCCTCTCAACCTCATCCTGATTCTGGATTTCTGAACTACCTGATGGTTTAGCACCAGTAGTCACAAGATTTTTTAACCATGTAGCTTGAAATCTAGGGCTTCCTCCTCTGTTTGAATTGCTTGGGGACTCTGGATTACTTCTAATATTACTAGAAACACCCACGAGGAACCGGTATGCTACTCTGCTTGCCGATATAATCTCTGTTTTGGCTTGTCGCAGCTACAATAACCAGTTATTACCATCATTGCTTTTCAACCATACATGTAACCAAATTCTCCAATACTAGTGTTAAGTCATACTAGGAAAATAAGGTCAAATGCATGTTGAACACTAACATGACAACTGTTAAGTTCAAAGCAAAAAGCACCAGGGAAACCATGCCCAAATGAGACAGGTTCCAGGAAACTAATGAGCACATGGACACCAATAGCAGGTTCCCAGCAACAACAGGAATTTCATTGCATTTTTGGATGAAAATATTACGCATCTCAATCTAATTTAACAGTTACAGCGCTTAGAAATACTGAAAATTATGCCAAAATATGAGGTTCTAATGAATAAGCCGACTTATTAAGCATCACAAGAGAGTTAAGCATCAGCCAAGGTATAATAAAAAAAAGCCTACTATAAAATAAACTTGATAAGCGAAATAATTAAAAATGCAGAAGTAAAGATCAAGAAAATCATTTCTCACCCGTAATGCTGTACTTTCAGCCACCTCCATAGCAGTGTCTCCAGCATTGGCAAACCGATTAACCCAACCTGTCATGGAAGCTGTAAGACACTAGAAGGTGATGTACAGAACAATTCACAAGATAGAGCAATGCTAAAACCTCCATTGCTCTAGATGGAGTTTAGCATGAAGACTTTGACCATGGTAAGTGACACATTATCTCATTCTTATCTTCTCTAAATGCCATTAACTCCTAAGTCCGAACTTCTTTGACAGCTTCTGACCCATGAGAGCTAAAAGTACTCTTAAAGCATTGAAATACCTCACTCTCAATGTACCAAAGCATATATCCTCACCCTCTCCTGTAGCACTCAACTTGTAACTTCGGTCTTCCTCAATTCAAAACAAAATGGGTAATTGCAGTCCACATCAATAGTATTTCTGTTATTTAATGATTCTTTATGCAGATAAAGTAGTAAAAGAGCACAAAACAGTGTTCCATAGTTTAAAGTTTGGCTGACCAACAAAATCAGCTAAATGGATCTCAGATTATAAGATAAAATCAAGCATCTAACACAATTGATTACTGGGATCAATTATTTCTTGTGCAAGAAACTTATAAAGTAAAACTTTCCATAACACAGAATTGCCATTACGGAGAGGTGATAAGAGCACACAGCAGAATAGTGTAATAGAAACAAAAGTGGTACATTATAATTGGCTAAGTCACTGGTTAGAAACAAAATTGGTACATTATATAATCAGGTGTTTTACCTGGAAGTTTTGGCACACCAAGACTTTCACAGAATTCATCACAAAAATGGTTGCAGTTTTTGGATAACAGGTCATACGAACTTCCAGGCCAGTCTCTGCTGAGCTCTCTTAATATTTGATTTACCTTGAAAATCGAAAAGTTTGTTATCCCAAGAACAATGGATTCACGATATGTATACATTGGATTCTTCCGTGAAGGGCAACTGAAAACTCCTGTACCTTGCTCACAAAAACCAAATGACCACTCTTCCTCTCCATAAACCTGTAACAGTAGTAGAAAGTAGAAACAATCCATAATATATCAGCACAAGGCAAAATCATAGGCCGAACATAATATCAAGGAGGCTGAACACTATCAATGAATAAGGAAATTAAGATTTAAAAAAAAATCCTTTAAAATTCCCTGATAAATAGCAAACAGGCAACATTTTCCATCCTAGGGGTACCACAATATCAACCTGATACTGCAGTGTTCCTTACCATCAAATATGGCAGTCGATAACATAATAGTTCCCATAGAAAATGCCACATGAAATTTTTTACTTACTGGGATTGAAGTGTTGAATGGATATTAAAACATAATCGTCAAATTCTTCATGATTTAAAAGTTCATTAAAGGCAAATGAGTAGTTGTATAAAATAATAATAACATACACAACACAAAGCAATAATAAAAACATTTATAACATGTCTCTTAGGCTCTGTGTTTCAGTTCAGCAAGTTTCCCATGGATTATATAGGATTAGAAGATCTCCAAACAAGATTTAAGAAGAACTTCAACAAATTTTTCGTTTACAAGATTATGTTATGTACACATAAAAAACTTAGGGGTTTTCATAGGTCCCAAGGTCAATTAAACTGTCCAGAAACAACTCTGCCATAATTCCCATTTTCTATGTTCATTTTAGTCTGATACATTTTAGATACTTCTTAATTTGTTCTATGGTATCTTAATTTTGGTCATTTATCTTTCCTTCCAACACAGAATAACAAAACAGCACTTCCATTAACACCACCAAATTTCTGTTTCAGGATATAAGATACTAGTTTGATTATTAAAAAAGAAATCAAAACACATATAATATTCTCAGGGGGTTAATCCAGTAAGACCTCGCCAGATGACTAGGCCAATTGACTCACATTTATGGTACAGACTAAATAAGGAATTTACAACACAATAGTGCCATAGCCAGTTAATAACATAATGTTTTTAGAAATTTATAATCCTTCTCCCCATCTACAGAGCTGTGATGTATTGTTTATAGGAAAAGACTGAAAGGGAAAGGTTTAAACACTGATGGCTCATATCAACCAATCCCATTATCCAACAACAGTGAAATAATTTCCAGGTCCAGCTATAATCACAACAAAATCAGTCAAAAAAGTAGCCCAAACTTGGAGAAGCAAGACTAAATTCTGCGGTACTGGTATTAAATTCAGGATTTACCAATAACAAAGAAAAGCATGTTATAAAGTTTAAACTCAAGCAATATACAGCTATGAAGTATGGACAGCTAAAAAAAAGGACAAAAAATTAGTCATGTCTATCTCTAATTGACTAACACATGTCAGATTAGTATTAGACACAATGCACACGACACTTGAAACTGCATATGGACACCTTATATTTTGTCATGTCACCATATCATCATCAATGTGTTGTCCTGTTTCTGTCCCATGTATTAAGATAAAGCTTCAGCAGAGTTTAGTTAAGCCATAATTCTTACACAACACATTCTTCAAGTGAAATAGTAGGATGGAGCTTAAAATAAGGCACCACGTAATGGCTACAGCAATATAGCAATAGCCGGTTTAGATATTTCAATCCTCAATGACTCCATCAGCAAACAATACTAAGAATTTGAAATTTGGCTTTTCTGTTCTCAATCACAACAATCCAATATAATCCTACAAGAGTCAAGAGCTATATCCTCCATTAGACCTACAGTAGCCATATCATTTATCACCGCTTATAGTAACCATAACTCAATCATTCTCTTCACCTCAGTATGATCTATCATCTTAACAACTTAGCAGTTAGCACTATCCATTACGTACTCATCTCCCATTTTTTTAAAACCCTACCCTGCCCCTTTCCCGCTCCCTACTCCCAAAGCCTTATACCTCCTTTGTAATAAAAATAATACTGATTGATCAACAATAGACAGCATACAATATATTGATATGTGCTGAAGAATAAGAGAGTATAGTTAGACATTCACATGAAGAACCAAGGGGAAATGATACCAAAGCCGCAAGATATCCGAAAGAGGATCTAGTCATCTTAATAGGAAAGATATCCACAAGACTCCCCCCCAACCCCAAAACACACAGACCCAAGCAGAAAGTAAAACGAAACCGAAAATAAGACTATTAAATAAGATTGAATTCAAGGCCAAATTAACAGTGAAGTCACATTGGACAATTAACTTATGAATCACCCATGTACATTTGTAATAATATTGTACATCACAATCGAGACTTCTATAAAACAACAAACGCAATTCACCACAAGTGTAAACAAAAAAAAGAGCTGAACAAACCGCACCAAAAGCCTAGATCGAATTCGGAGTCACAATTCTCAAACAAGAACAAGAAGCACCAATAGAGACAGCCATTCAAAGTATATAAACCTCTACACAGCCAAACCGACGAAAGATACCTGAACAGCGCTGTGGAAAATACCTCCGAGACCAATCCCATCCTTGAAGATCTTGTTGATGTGAAGGATGGTGTTGTTGGTCTTATCCGATCCACTATTGGTCACATCATATATATGCAGTATGACTTCCGTCATCTTCACCAAAAACCCTAACTTGAACGGCTCAAACCCACTCCCTCTCTCTCTCTAAACCCTCTCCATCCAAACAAATGTATTCAATTCAAGAAACAAACAAAATGCCACCTCTATTCTCCTCCTCCTCCTCTTCTTCCTCTTCCTCTATACGTCGAGTCTTTCTCTGTGAGATTGGAATCGGAATGAGATTTCACCTCGCCCTCCAATTTTCTCATGAATTTATATTTCACAAAGGAGGGAGGGAATTGAGAGAAAGAGAGAAGAGGGACACGACTTGACACGAGAGCAGAAGCCGTAGGCCAGGGCTGTGAATTGTGAGTTGTGAATTGTGAATTGTGATGATAATAAGATATTAATTTAATTTAATTTTTTATTTTTTGAATATGATAGGATATGGATTATGTTTGAAATTGAACAAGGGATGAAGTTGAAATGACTTATTTACTCCTAAATGTAGTGGATATCACGAGAATGCCCTCCGTTTTACAGCTGTCGATCATGATAAGAAGGATTTTGGGAAGTGACGTAATGAGTAGTCGAAGATAGCGTGGGGGTCCCACATCGTGCTTGCATTATTAGGTATTAACGTAATAACGTCAAAATAAGAAGGCGGTAAACGTGATTGTGGTTATATTTCTCCGTTTTAGAAAGAAAACGTGCTTACTCGAGTCAAAATTTTATATGATTAAAGATGAAAAGATAAAAAAAATGTTTATTTTATTATATTAAAAATAAAATTTAATATTAATTATTAAGATATAATGGGTTAGTTAAAGATATTAAAGATAATAAAATTAACAATAGAAATTAAATCTATTATAAATAATTAATTTTTAATAACGTAGTAAATTAAAATTAAAATTTTTGTTAAAAGATATATTTATATTTATTATTTAATAGTATATTAAATATAATTATTTTTAATAAAAAATATTTATGAAAAATTAAAAAAATTAAATTAATTTATATAAATTATTATTTAACAATTTTAGGTATTTGGAATTTTTTAAATAAATGTTTTGAAAAAATAATTAATAAAAAATTATCAATTTTAAAAAAATTTTACATTACATGTATATTTATATTCTGGATTTTAAATATATAATATGTATTATCATGTATTAATTTTAGATGAATAATAGAGGTCTATTAAATACATATTCGTATTTGAATTTTAAATATATTAAATACATATATTGCATTCAATTCATAGAAAATGTAGAAATTAAACTTCTTTAGATGATCATAATGTTTTTCTTTTTGAGAATATAATGTTTGTTAAATATATTAAATGTGTTTTAAATAAATATAATATATTTATCATGAGTATAATTATAAACATACTAAAAGTTTTAAAATTAAAAAAACGAATTTCATAAAAAAAATCCAAGTCTTCATAAACAAGTATGTGTTAATTATGAACAATTTCATATTTTTGTCGTAAGGGTATAGTATTAAATATCTAAATTCACAACAACAAAAAATTGACTCATTGTTCCAATGAGATGTACGATATATAAATATAAAAATATTTTTATATTTGTAAATATGAAATAATATTATATTTACTTAACAAAAGAAATAATATTATATTTTAAAATGAATTTTTTTGTAAAGAATAGAATTTTTAATTTAAATGACTCGTTGGCATCATAATATGTGTATATATTTTTTAAGAAAAATCCGATATATTGAATGAAATTTGCTAAAAAAAAATGCATATATAGTATCATAGCTTATTATTTAATATGATATATATGAAATGAGATTCTTGAAAAGATAAAATTTGAAATTTAAATTACTCATTAATAACTTAAAATTTATACATTTTAAATATTTTTATTTATTAAAAATTAAATAATAAACTATTAAAGGTATGGTCATACTTAAATTTTAAATACGTTAAACGTATATAATAAAAGTTAGTATTTTTAAGTATTATATATATCTTTAATTAATAATTTAAATTAAATACATAATTAATATAAGATGTTTAAGATTAATTTTTATATATAAATAATTAATATTTAACTATTTAACTATTTAATGTAAATATGCACATTTTTAAATAAATGTTAAGATTTTTATTGTATTACATATTAAGATTATGTGAAATTTTTTATACCCGTACATTATTATAATATGTTAATATATTGATTTTCATTTATCCGCATTATTTGATTTGGCCCGCAGGTCTTTATGATTGTATTAATTATTTGGTTTCTTTCTCAGTTTTTCGCAATTTTCTTAAAAATAATTTTATCCCCACATACAAAACATCAGACATTTTCACGGGGATTGGGCCTACGAATAAGAATGTTGGAACGTTTAGTTTGGTCTGATTTTTATTTCAATTTAAACTAAAGTAATATAATTTATTTTTAAAATGTATAGATTTTATTAATTTTATTTTTAATTATTTTAATTTAATTTTAAAGTTTTTTTAATTCATACTAATTTAATTTTTTATTTTAAAATATATTAAATAAAATTTTAATTTATTTATATATTTTATATCTTTATAAAGTTTAAAATAATAATTTTAAAAAATGATTTTAAAAAGTTAAAAACTATAATATTATACTAAATAATCAATCCTAAGTTTTTAATCAAGATTTTAATAATATTAATAACTAATAAAAGGATTACAAATAATTAATTATATTATCTAATAAAATTATATAAAATATTATTATCTCTCAAATAATCAATATATATATCAACATGATAACTTAGAAAAAATAAATAAAATAATTACATAATATAATTGTAAAATATACTCTAACTTTTAGTAGTATTAAGAGATAAAAATATTAAAATATATATAGAGATAAATGGTTCTGTTGAAACTAAACAAAAAAATTATAAATTGACAATTGATTTTTTCATTTTAAAAATTAAATCAAATTAATTCTTTTCAATTTTTTTAATTTTCTAATTGATTTGATTAAATTTAGTTTAATTTAGTCAGTTAAATCCATTTTAAACACTCCTAATGTGGACAGTGTCTGATCCAACTCAATAATAATTTGTAACTTTTGATTTCTAAAATGTTAGTATCACACAGTTCAATCCAAGATTTTATCTCTTATATTTAGTCTTTTAAATTCTATATTTCTTAATCTCTATAATTTAATATAACTAAATGACGAAAGAATTCATGTGCACCCAATTTAGAATTTAAGTGCTCTCATTTAAATATTTTTATATTTTAAATTCAAATCTTTAAATATCTTTGGGTGTACTCACACTCTTTATAATATTCATAAAATACAGATGATTTCTTCTTTACCCCTATATTAATTTTGATGTTAGAGTCTACCCTTCGACAACACTAATTAATCATATACTATTTTTAGAATTATGAAAACTTTAAAATGTCAAAAATTGACTTCACAAAGTCGAAAATTGATAGTGCAACAATATTTATCATAAACTATGTGAAAAATTAAATGCATTACGTGTAAAACCAAATAATTAAAGTCATGTCATATATTTATACATGATATTTTTATATTACCTAATAATTTGTCCTTATGTAAGTTGGGTGAATTATTATGGCATATGCAGTTTTGTCATTTGTCATAGTCCCACTCCAAAAGGAATTGAAATTTTAATTATAACTCATACTTGACATAAGACCAAGATCAATTGAGAAAAATATAAGATCAATATAATAATAGTCTACAGACAAATAGATCAACAAATAGAGTCAAGACAGATAATATTTTTTTTATTGGACATAAATGTAAGAGAATTTGACTCAAACCTATTTTAGTTCTTTATAGAAATAGAAGTAATGTAATCAAATTGAGACGAGGCTAAGTTAAATTTTAATGAATTTAGATTATTTTTATTTAATTAAACGAGTAGTTCAGATTTGTTTGTTAAGTTAAATAAATTTAAAATTTAAATTAAGTTTGACTTATTTTGTTAAATCAATGAGAGCTAAGTTTGACTAATTATTTTATAGATTGCATTAATCAATAAATTTTATCTTTTAAAATATTTTACCAATAAAAGAATATATTTATCCAAAAATATAATAAATACAAAAAAATACATAAAAGGGTTTTCATTATATATATATATATATATAGAAAAATATATCACTAAAATATTTATTATACATGTAACATATATTATATATATAATATTTATTATTTTATTTTTAGAATAAACTATTCATAAATTAAATGAACAAATATCAAAATTTTAAGTTTGACTCTTTTAATTAAATGAGTTTAATTTTATGTTTAAATTTATTTATTTAATAAATAAAAAGTGGTATGCTTACTTGACTCCACAATCTCATTGCTTCTTCTTCTATTATGATTGCTTTAACAAGTCTTTGCGCATAAGATTGAGTTATAAATATCTTTAACTTTACCTTTGACAACGAATGCCAGAGGTGATTGCATTTTAAGTATATAAGTCAAAGATTACATAATATTCAATTCCCTTTAAGTATTGTTTATAAAAAAAAATTATAAAAAATTTCTTACTAAAAGAAATTTATCTTAATTATGTGACTTCAACTAAGTTTAATTAAATTAATCAAAATTTAATAAATTTTTAGATGCTAACAATTTTAATAAAAAAATTACAGAATATTTAATAATGTTATGAACAATAACGTAAGAATATTTAAAATTAGTACAGGACTTGAACCATCGACACAGTTCATAACTTCACTCCATTTTTACCATGTGAGTTAGCTTAAGAGGCTGAAATGTCCACATTTGATGTCAATGTTCTTTTTGCCCAGAAAAAAAAAAAGATGTCAATGTTCTTAGATACACATTAATTTAATTTAATTTTTTCATTTCTATTATAAATTACATCTATCTACACTTTTAAGAAGAAAAACCCCATTTTAGTCTTTAGACCTTGACAAATACTTTTATTTAATTTTCACAAATTAGATCATTCAATTTAATCTTTGAATCATTAAAATATTTGTAATATTATTATTCAACCTCATTTTTAACCAAAATAACATCAACTTAACAATTTTCTAATTTGAGCATTAGCTGTCACTCATTACTTAACCCATGTATGCCACAAAGTCAATAAATTGCGAAGTTTAAAGTTAAATTTTGGGTGAAAATAAAATTTTTAAAAAAACATCATTATAATAATTTCACTGACTCAAAAACTAAATTTAAAAAAAAAAAAACATACAAACCCTCAACAACAAAATTGACGAATTTGTGGGGACTAAAATGAAGTATGTTCTCTTTCTAAAAATATCTCAAAAGAAAAGTGGGCCCCAGTTTGCCATTAATAAATTTTTGTTGTGCAGTCCCCATTGCAGAGTGGAGGACGGTGGTTGCTTCTTCTAGTGCCCCACTTTCACAAAGTGTAAAATTGCACGCAGCTCATGGTCATCAGCTTTATTGGCTGGAACCACTAAAAAATGGTGGTAGCCAACCTTACCCTTAATGCACTATGTCTCTGTCCTTGAAGAATCTCCATTTTATTCAGGTGGTCCTTCTTCTGTTCATGAAAAATCTGGTCTGAAAGAGGCTTGCATATTTGAATCTATGAATACTCCAAAGATCAAAAGGAATTCAGGAAACTCCTTTCTCTTTTGGTAAAATAAAGTGGTGGAAGAGGATAATCACATAAAAATATCTTCAATTCTTAAAAGGGTCCTAGAGGAATCATATTTTATCTGTGGTTAAACAGATAAATTTGGTCCCTTCACTGAGTTTTTAAGTCATTTTTAAGTGAAATAATGTATATGACAGGAGAAGAAGAAGAAATGTAGGTATAGATATACAAAAGTTCTTCACAAACATTCTTGCCTGGCAAATCTAATGAATCTAAGAATAGAATGTGAGATATGTAACTGGAGTCTCAAGGTAGAAATTCTTGGGATCTTGGGAAAACCTAGCCTACAAGAAGTTGATAGACCAAATGACCAAAATTCAGAACAACTATACCTCCCAACATATACAACATATACAAGAGGTGGAAAGACATGGGAAACAAGATGGATCATCTTATGTCAAAAAATAACGTGATGATGTCATGTGAAGAGAGATAAACACAAAATTAATTGAGTGATGGGCTTCACTGACATAATGGAGATCATGGATAAATAGTATGTTTTCCATCTAAGTTTATCTTTCTCATGACATAACACTATTATGGTATTTTCTCACATGGTAAGATCATGATCTGGCAACAACATATACAACACTTGTTCTTTGTTCATTGATTACATTTTATTTACAATCACCCCTCTCCTCATATGCATTTTGAGTAGTAGTCATAGGGACTTTTCTTTTAATAGCTTAAAAGGGCAAACAGATAGAGCACCCAATTCTTGAGACCAAAAAAGAAAGATATTGGCGTGGGTCAGAAAGAACTCAGCATAGAGCAACAGACAACAAAATATGCACAAACTTGTTAGATTTCAATCTCTTGTTCACCATGAGATTTTTCATTTGTTAATGCTTCTCATGATTTATGGCATATAAAAATACAACTATAAAGTAATGCAGGCCAATGATTCACAGTCTGCTCATCAGTCAAAACTCAATTTTTGAAAAGGCATGAACTTTGCGTAATTGATTATCCTCCTGCTGCATTATTTTGAGGTCCATTTAAAGCTTCCCAGAAAGAATAACACAAACAGATCTAATGCTTTTTTTTTTGGGGGGGGGGGGGGGGGGTAAAACGGAGACAAATATTATAATTTATAAGTAATACAAAAAAGAAGAAGAAAATGAGACAGAACATAAAGCTTATCACAACTTCTGCTCTACATATGATACAGCAGTGTGACATATACAAGTAAGGGTATATTATGGTAGTTTTCAAGCATCTCCTTAACGTCATACAACTAGAAGAGAAAGATATCATGACTTTGTTAAGAAACTAATAAATTATATATGTCATCTTTGGAGCAAATTGCTGCCTTCCATGAGTAAATGATGGTAACTATGATTTTGATGCCTCCTAATAAGGAAAGAAAATTTGTGAAAAAAAAGGAAAAAGAAAGCTTAGGTAATGCTTTAAAATGATACCTCTTCATATTTGAGTGAAGTTTCTATTAGATCAGGTTGCAATTATAGAGATTGTATATATCTGCAGAATGAACTTCTGTCTATCTGCCTTCATTGGTCATTAGTTGGGAAAAAACTTGGCTGGTACTTATGTCTGAACTAGTATTTTCATAATCTTGCGCTGTTCGTACATTGTTGGAATGAATTCCAGGAACAATTGTAGTTGTCACGTTAACTGCTGCTTCATTGCCACTGTTTGGTTCCCTTTGTTGTCCACTTTCTTGGATCTGAAGTACATATTCCAAATTCCATAACACATCACCCATAGTTGGCCTGTCAACACCATAGTCTGCCAAACATTTCTCTGCTGTCTCACCAAATTTCTTCAATGAGCCAGGTTTTATCTCCCCAACAATATGGGGATCAACAATTTGCTCTAGCATGCCCTTCTTTTGCCATTCAAGTGCCCATTCTGCTAAATTCACCTGTTCCCTAGTAAGTTGTGGATCAACAGCAGGTCTGGCACAAAGAACCTCGAAAAGCACAACCCCAAATGAATAAACATCTGATTTATCTGTAAGCTGCTGCCTCCGGAAATACTCAGGATCAAGATAACCAAAACTACCTTTCACACCAGTACTCACATGGGTTTCATTGAGACATGGCCCAGATCTTGAAAGACCAAAATCTGCAACCTTGGCCACATAGTTTTCATCAAGCAATATGTTGGTCGATTTAATGTCACGGTGGATGATTCCTTGTGCAAATCCAGTGTGAAGATAGTGAAGGCCTCTAGCTGCACCAATGCATATTTCAAGTCGCTGCTTCCAGGACAGAGGAGGTAGTCCCGAACCGTACAAGTGCCTTTTAAGTGGACCTTTTTCCATATACTCATAGACTAGTATCATTTCAGAATTTTCTTCACAATAACCAACCAGTGAAACAAGATGACGGTGGCGAATTTTTGATAGGACTGTTATTTCAGTCTGGAACTCTGGAAGGCCCTGTCTGGAACCAGGCATACCTCTCTTGACTGCAACCTTCACGTTATCTTTGAGCACCGCTTTGTAAACCATACCAAACCCACCAGACCCTATAATTAGACTTCTATCGAAATTGTTTGTTGCCGATTGTATTTCAGCAAAGGGGATTTTCAAGCCCAAATATCCAAGAGAACCTGGAGATGCATGAGCTTCAGACATTCGACTAAGTGAACTTCCTCCAAACATACGTAGAGGTGTCCAGCCTACACTTTCCACCGTCCTTTGTTTTGGTTTCTTCTTCCTGCACTTGAAAGCCACTAGAAGTGCAACAATTGCCAAAAGTAAGATGACAACTCCACCAACAACAGAACCCACCAAAACCCATAACTTTTCTCTCCTATGAACAGTATGTGAATCCATAACATTGACCATCTTCATGATCTCTGCACCATTCAACAAGGCATTCATTCTCATAGAACTGCTCAGATCAGAAGGGCCAACACTTATTTCAATATCACCTGAATCATCAGAATCCACAACAAAATCCACATAAATTGGAGATGCAAGCATGTGGATTGTAAGCGATGACAAATCAAGATCCTTGTATGCAGAGTACCCATTGATATACACATCAAAGTACAGCAAGTTAAGTGCAGGGCTAACTATGTCACAGAAATGCAATCGAACCAAGTGGCGAACACCACCTGAAGCCACTGGAAATTTCCAAGTTATATTGAACTTTGAAGTCAGACTTAAGTTTGCCCTATTCATCTCCTGGGCAGTCATATAAACATTATCAGGCGCAATCTCTCGACTTGCACCTCCCTTCTGATAATTTGGTGTATGAGTACTCACTGCACGCTTAGCTGCTTCCTTAAATACCAAATAATCATCATCAGGAATCCAAGTCCTCCAAAGAGTGTCGTTGAAAGGAGTCAATTTCATGCCTCCAACATTAATTCTATGAACAGTCTCTAAAACCTGAGATGAAAGATTTCTATACTCTTCCACACCAGAAGAGCTCACTAACCTGGCTCCAAAATCAATAATAAAGTCCAGAGGAGCCGTAAATACCTCCAAAGCATTAACAAACCCAAAACCTGAATCACCCTCAGGTTTAAACAGAATTTCGATCAGATTCGATTCTATCTTCAACACATACTCCTTAATCAACGTACCATTACGCAACTGAAACTCTCTCAGAAGCGAATTTCCATTAACCAAGACACTAAACTTGGCAGATTTTAAATCAAAATCTTGAGCCGAAAAGGGCAAGAAATGAAAACGTACAAAGTGGGTACCGTTTTTCTTCATGTCGAATCTGTAGCTCCCGACGCTCGTGAAAACTCTGGCCGTGTGGTACAGAGCGGGCGAATTCGAAGGCGGATTTTGGTTCTTCACCGAAACAGACTTATCCGCAGCGAGAAAATCCGAGCCGGGTTTCGTGGAATCGGCTACGAAGACTCGGTTGAAGAGTGAGGCATTGGTCTGCGATCCACAGTTGAGCAGGTAATTGTCCAAAGGAGTGAAAGTGACAGAGAAGGGAACAATACAAAGAAGAAGGAATGAAGGTACAATAAGCATTTGGGTCGTCATAGAAGGATGCTAGGAGAAACATAGAGTGTATCAGTATCACATGGAAGAAGAGGGTTCAAAACTCAAAAGAAAAGAGAATGGGAGAAGAAGACAAAAGGGTGACAGAAACTTGACTCGCAGTAGTGAAGATTTGAGCAGGAAGAAGAGGGTACTACCGAATTTCACCACTGAAGTCAAATTTAATATGGAAATTTGAAGACAACATATTTGGACGTTTCACAGAGATACAAGAAAGAAAGGGAATGGAGTTGTGAATGTGATCTTCATTCTTTACCTGAAAATTGCAGCTTGAAATAACGAAACAAGATTAGGATGGGTTGGGTTTCTAGATTTGTAGGTCCTTTGAGAATTATTAAAAAAATATGACACAAAGGAAAGAAGAAAAAGGTTACTGTCCAAACCAAACACAATACTTTTTACAAACGGTAGACAAAATTTTAAAACGTGATGTGATTGGTTGATTAAGCAAGTTACTTAAAGCAACTTTAATGTATTTATATTACAATTTTGTAATACAAAGTTATGTTATTACTTATTAGTATTTTTTTTATTAATAGCGTGGAGCATATTGTCGAAAATATTTATGAAAAATAAAAAATACTATTTTTTATTATTTTTTTTGTAATATAATTTACACGCTATCTCTTGCTTTTTATAAAAGAGTTATATTTTATATTTTAAATTAATAAAAAAAATTGATTACTTTTTTACTTTCTCACTCTCTTTACATGTTTTTTAATTTTTATTTTATTATATATATTAATATAATTTTAAAGATTAATGAATAAAAAATTTTAAAATTATTATAATATTGATTATATTACTTTTTGTCTAATTTATATTTATTGATTAAGGTAACAATTATCTTATAATAAATATTTTAATAGAGATCAAATCATAATTGAATCACGTGATACTTTAATTAAATAAACAGCTATTACTTTTTGTCTAATAATAAATCCTTAATTCAACAATATCTAATTATATACTATCTTTTATTATACAATTTGTCCAAAATCTATAAAGAATTTGTTTTTAAAATTACATTTTTGAAAGACATTTTGTCTTACATTCAATTAAAGAATAAAGCTCGCTGTTTCAGTTTAGTAATGTGAATATTACTTATATACATATCTTTTACAAGCGTCTTAACACTATTTAGGTATGGAACTAACCTTATTCAGAGAATTAATTAAGGTTATCCTGCTTCACGAATATATATATTTTTTTGCATATTCAAATTTTTAACAATATAGAAACTTTTTTAACAAATAAATCATCTTTCTATTAAACTCATGCTGATTAAATTATTTAGTTTGTGTTCTTGGATTGACTAAAGTAAAATTTAGTATAGATGAAGTTGATCTTTAAAATCATTTGAAAAAAACAAAAGAGAAACCTATTTCAAATAACCTAGGAAGATATATACTTATGACCATAATAACAAAAAATTCACATTATTTTTATGCATTTCATTACAAAACATGTTTCATCAACAAAAATTTAAATACGATTCTGAATTTTAATTATTAACATTTTATCACAATATACAATCTTGACGATCATATAAATTAATTTTAAGTTAATTTTTTTAACTTAGCGTTGAATATTGTAATATTGACATCACTATCTATATCACACGATTGTAATTATAAAAGAATATCTAATATCAAAAGATATTATTTAAGTCATAAAAAGTATATATCTTAAAATATTAACATATTAAGTGAGAGTATCTTACAATTTAAATATTATCTTATATTTTTAATTTTATCTTATACGAAACATATTAAATTATATATAATAATTATAATATTAATGTTAAATTAATATTAAAATGATATATAAAAAAAATAAGAATGATAGTATACAAATTTTACTTTTATACTGAATTAGTGGAAATGGTACTAATATTGTGTCTAGTCTATTTTGCAATGATAAATGGATGAGAGTCTACTTTGGTTGGCTTCTAATTTAAGTGGTTGTATTTTGTATTTCTGATGACTTGTACCTGCCAACCAATCTGCCATAATGGTACACTAATCACAGTTTCTGAATGTGGCCACCGTTCACCTTTACCGTGGGGGAAAAATTCAACTACACTCGTTATTCTTCGGAGGCAATCATATTTTAAATATGATTAAATATTAAATGTGAGTATTTTTTAATAAAAATTTTAATTTTAATTTATTATATTATAAAAATTTATTTGTTTTAAATTTAATTTTCGTTAATAAATGATAACTATAATTATATTTTGATATAGAGAATTTTTTTTTGAAAGATTAATTTTTATGTTATTAAATTATTTTAAAATTTATGTGTATAATAATAACAAAATGTGTATAAATTTTTAAAAATTAAAAATTCAATATTAACTTTTAAAGTTATTGGACTCCCTCTAATATTACTCTTTGCTATTTGGTTTGTTTAGTGTCATTTTCAGTCTTTTTTTTTTTCTTTGTCAATTAAGTTTTATTCAATTAGAAAAATAACTTACTCTAATCAAATCGACACTCCCTACTACTAAAAGACAAAATAAAAATAATGTAAGAATTTTCAGGTGTTTCTGTGTTGTTTAATAAAAGTATTAATATATCGGATTACACAAATATTTTTGTTATGTTTTTATTATATTTGCTCTCATAAAACACTTGGGAAAATGAATTTCTTATTAATTTTATCTTAAAAATTACTACTTTCAAAATTATTTTTCTCTGCTAATACCTCAAGAAGAAAAAAAAAAAATTAGCATACTCAATTAGTAAAATCAAGCTGTGTCATTGACAAAAATTGTGAGTTCAGTTGAATCAATTCTTACTGATGAATATCTAATATTACAAGCTAATGCTTCGTAAAGGAAAACAATGGATTACAGTAATTTATTACAATAATACAGAGAAACACCCAAAATAATGATACCAATAACATATTACTACACGTTATACAAACACTATTTTCTCCATTTAGTCAACGGCATCGTTCACCAATAACTTGCAGTGGGCCTTTTTTTTTTTCAATATATAATTATATATTAGTAGCTCGTCATGCACTAAAATACATATTAATTTTTATTTTTAAAATATAAAATTATTATTATTATTATTATTATTATTATTATTATTATCGAAACTATTAATATTTAAAAATTTATTAAATTTTAATTAATTTAATTTGAACTAAAAAAAATTTTATAATAAAATAGATAAAATTTTTTTAATATAAATTTTTTTATATATGAGACTCGAATCTAAAATTTTATTTAAAAAAATAAAGTATTTATTATTTTAATTAATTATATATTGATAAATTATTATTATTTTAAAATAATAAAAATAAATAAAAATTTATTTAACTTTCATTTCTTTTGTAATTTGTTATAATTTTTCTTTTTTTTCGTCTCTATATCCAAAACAGTAACTAAATGGGTGTGTTTGAAATACAGATGGACTTTGCCGGTTTTGCTGAACTAAGACTAAGACTTCATTCATTCAGTCCTTTCAAACCAAACGCCTATTATTGGAAGCCACACATTGTGTTTATCCCTCTCAATCCTTATCCTTTGAATTCATTCTTCACTTCCAATTCATAAAGAGCTATATGTAGTGCATGCCAGCTTCATAAAATAGCATAGTAGTGTCCAACAAATTTATACTTGTAAATAATTAGATGTATATTTATTCAGTTAAATTCAATTTATTGAAAAAAATAATTAATTAACAAAATTATTTAAAAAATATAAAAAATTTATTAAAAACAACTATTTTTCTTCTAAATATACTACTTATAATCGATTTAATTAATTTATATTTTTTAATTTTTTATAAATATATTTTTACTCAAAATAATCTTAATTAAGATATTATTAAATATTAAATATAAATATTTATTGTAATAATAACTTAAATATCGATTTAGTATATGGGGAAAGATTTTTTTTACTAGATTTAATTTTAAATTTATTTATATTTGATAAAAATAAATTAATGCCTTGTTAGTGAGTGGAGTTGAAAGCACTTTGCCAGATGTCACATGGCATAGGCTTCACCAACCTTAATTAAATACCCACTATATATAATATAATATTCTGTGTTTTGAAATTTAAGGTTATCTTTAGTATTTGTATATTAATCTCCCAAGATTATGTTCGCATTAGTTTATTCTCCCAATGCTTTAAAAGTTTATATATTTAGAATTTTATTTTTTTAAAAAATTAAGCTTAATTAACAACAAATTGTTTTTTTCCTAAATAAATAAAGTAATTATTTATTAATTTTGAAATCACACAATTTGAATTTAGAATTTTTAATCCTATAATGTTTGTGCTAAAACTTATTAGCATATAATTATGAACATAGTTAAATGTTTATTTATAATTAACTTAATTTAATTATATTTAACATTCAATTAATTTGATGGTGCTTAGAAATGAGTGGAATTCATAGTAGTGTACCAGATGTCACATGGCATAGGGCCTCACCACCATAAATACCCACTTTATATATATATATATATATATATATATATATATATATATTGTTTAGATTTTATTCTATATGTTTTGAAATGGGGTTCTGTGTAGCATTTCTATATTCTCCAATTGCCTTAAATTTCTTAGATACGATCCGGTGTGGATAATTTAATACATTTTTATATAATAAAAGAGATAAAAAAATCAATTTTTAATTTATTTATTACGAGTCTTTATTAATTTTTTTACTATAAAAAATTATTGCAACAAGAAGCATCTCCATGTGCTTCAATATTCTCTCTCTTCCTCTAAGATGGCTAAAAGACAAAATAATTGAAATTTATGGGAGTGGATGGTTATGTCATTTTCAATTTGTCAGCACTCAAGGCCAATCAATATAGTTGCTTCAAATCTTTAATTACCTCGGTACTAGAATATGGTCATACATTATTAAATTTAAAAAGCAAAAATAAAAGATTAATACGAAAACAGATGCGCCTGTTTGAATCCAGAATTTGGTGTTACACTTTTATTCTCCGTTCGGAATAGAAATTATACCAATTTTTCTTTTAATTTGATGAGATTATATTTATTATTTTTTTAAAAAAATTATATTTAATATTTTTAAGATTTATTATTTTCACATTGTATGCTTTTATTACTTCTAAAAATATGAACCTCATCATTTACTATTATTTAATTTAAACTTATATTTAGTATTTAATATTATTTTTACATGAATTTTATTAAAATATTATTTTAATAATTATATTATTTAATTAAAAGAAAAGTGACTCTTTCCTTATAAAAAAAAAATAGTTATCCTTTTTAAGAGGAGGTTACGTCACATAAGAAGAATGAATGTCTATATTTAAGTAAAAGATGTGATTTCTCTTAAAAAGAAAATGTACATCTAATTTTCTTATTTTGTATAATTTATTTTTTAGATAATAAATAAAAGTAAGATATTATTCACTATATGTTTAGTTATGTAGTACCATGACTTAATTTAAAGTTCTACAAATCGTATTGCCTTAGGCTCTTTAGAATACCTTACCTTAAGTTCCATAGAGTGTATTACTTTGCTCTCTAGTGATAAATCCCTTGACATTTAGTCATAGTGTAGTTCTTAGTGATAATTTTTTTTTTTTAAGAAAAGTGTTTTAAGGTGCTTAGTGAATTTATCATCTAGACAATAAAGTAAGATACCTCACTCTCCCCTCTTAAAAAGTATGATATAGTAAAAAGTGTGATGGAGTCATCTCTTCTCTTAGGACTAATTAGTACTAACCCGAGAAAAATTACACCAAGATTTTTTTGACTTTATGAGAAAATAATGCTCTTAGAGTTGATTTAGTGTGGGTTAAGTGAAACTCGCAACACTCAATTTATACAAGGTTGGAAATACTATAAAGAAGTAATTATTATCTTCTTTTCCTTGATAATAGTCCTAGAGATTGACTTGATAGAATTGAAGTGAAGGTTCTTCGTACTTAGATACAATTACATCAGGTAAGCTATGTAAAGTTTTAATATTTAGTACATTAATTATTATTTAATTGAGCTCAAACTTTTTTTTTCTAATTAAGTCAGCACCACAAATACTCTTTAGTTTTTTAGAGTTGTTAGCCTTTTAGTGTTGATTGCTCCATCAATAATTGATACTATTTGCATACTTCTAACGTATATAATCATTGACAATCTCTGAACTTTAATCTACTACTTAATTTCATTATCTTGTTACAGAATGTGTATATAATTACCTACCTTTTTAGGATATAACCTATCATTTAGTAACTAGTCATTCTTGACCTTCACTATAAATGGACCTTATTAGATATTTAGCAACATATAGAAGCGATAAACAAATTTATGCACAATGCATTCTGATAATTCTTAAACTTATTAGCATAATAAGAATATATTTTATTTATTAAAGTTTAAACTCTTTTTTTAACTTATAATTTTCTTAGAGTGTTTTTCTTCTTTTTTATTAAAAATTTCTCAATGATCGATCTTTTGATTATTCTACACCTCATAAGTTTAAAAAACTTCGACTCTCCTAATTTTCAATAGATACTACTTTGATTATTAATTATTAATAAAAATATTTTTATAAAAATTAAAAAAAAATAAATTATTATTTTGGTCTATCATAAATATACATTTGCTTTAATTTAATTCTTAAAAAAATTAAAATCTTTAATTTCATAATCAAAAGAATGTTGTCTAAATAATTTAGTCTCTATGTTAGTTATATAAATGCCTAAACATCACTGTGACAAAGCCAAAACAACACAAACATACTAAACAACATTATAACAACCAACATGTCAAATGAGATATGTTTATAATTATCCGTAAGTATTAAATTGTTTGAAAAAATTTGTTGGAAGATAAAATTGAATATTTTAATCTTAAACTAAATTAGAACAGTGTATATCTTTCAAAGATCATAACAATAATTTATTTTTAAAAAATTAAATTTGTTTAAGACAATTTAATTTTACAATTAAATGAATAAATTTTTTAATATATGTACTAAATATATTAAATATTAAAAACTCATAAATTTTTTTATAAAAAGTAATAAACAGTAAAAACTAAATACGTTTTATACACAACCAAATGCACCGTAAATTTTTAAGAAAAACATGGATGAATAGTTAGAGATCATAAAAGGAAAAAAGACGAATTATCCAGAGTCTTGCACTTCCTTTTAAAGACAGAAGAGAGGTTCGATAACAAAATTTCTCACATTCTTTGAATTTAATCTACTTTTAGCGAAAGCATCATGTCTCAAGCCAAAAAGTATGGGCGCGCGATGATTGAGGAAGAAATCTCACTATGTAGTGGCGGGATTGAAGCAAAAAGGTGGAGAACTGGAAATTACTTGCGAGATTGCGAGTTGGTGAGAGTGTGATGTGTGATTTGAGGTCATTTGGTTAAGTTGTTAAAATCTACTTTAAAATGATATTTTAAAAAAAAGTTACGAGTGAGAAATATTTTGCATTTCATTAATTTAATTGAAAAATATTTTTATTAGTATTTAAGAGTAATTTGAATAAAAAATATTTTTAACTGTTAAATTGTTAAAAAGGGGTATGTGTAAATTTACTTTGTTATTACTATTGTTTAAATAGATAAATGATTATAAATATTTATTGCTAATTTTTATTAATTTATTGTATTAATTAATTAAAATATAAAAAATAAAATCATAATGAATATTTGAAATATTTTAAAAAATAAATCTAATATTAATGTGCCATACTCTGATTTGTAATTACCTCTTAAAAATAAGTATAATCATACATAAGAAGTTTGTTTTTACAAGGAGTTTTAAGAAAAAGAAATAAAAAAGATTATCTTAATAAGAAACTTTGGTAAGGGTTCTTTTGCTGTAAAATATTTAATTTTTAACTTTTATCTTTACTTAGAAGCAAAAGTTACAATTTTTACCTTTTGTTCCACAGCTCAGAAACTATTTCTACCATCACTTAAAAACATTTATTTTTTTGGCCAAACACTAAAATTTCTTGAAATTACATTTTTTTTTTCCAAAAACAAGCTCTAATATGATTATATTGAAGGCTCAGCTTAGTACTTTTAAAGGTCCAATGGACTAGGCTAATCAATATTCAGTATTTATCACTTTTTGAACAACCATTAAAGATTTAACTTTTTGTTTGGTCTTTAAAGTTTTAGTCAAATTTTGATTTATTCTTAATATTTGATTTGATTTAATTTAATTTTACATGTTCTAAAAGAATTTTAATGTTGTCGTAAGTTCTAATCTTGTATTGGTATTATTTGTCTTTACATAACATACTAAATAAAAAGTGAAAGAAGAGAAAAAGAAATTAAAGAAACATTAGAAAAAAGAAAAGAAAAGAAAAAAAACTTGCAAAATAAGATGCCACGTTAAAACACCAGATGCCGTCGATGCAGTTTTTGTCAATCAAATTAATGGAGTTAGATAAATAATAACATCGAAACTTTAAAGAAGCTTGACGACTCTTATAAATTTGAAGCACAAGAGATAATAAATTGGAAAGGACTCTTCATCGTTTTAGAAGTCTTAAACGAGAAATTTATCACCTGAAAATACTTAGCCCTCCCAACTCAAGAAAAATTTGTAAAGGCTTGTGTGATCTCATTTATATATGAATTAATAATTTTTAATTGACTTTTTTATTTCTTTATATTATATGGGTCAATTGGTGTGAAATAAAAATAATTGTTTGAATAACATTGACTAATGTATAAATAAAATATGATAATATATGCATTAAAAATATCTCTCATCTTAAACTAATAATAGATTCTCTTACTAAAGAATGATTGACTGGAGTAATAGATATTTTATTTTTTAAATAAAATTTTAAGTGTAAGTGTTATATATAAAAATATTATCATAAAAGCTTTATTTTTATATTAAAATACACAAAACTCTCTCAACTTTGATCCTGTTGTATAGAATATTCTTGAATTTTAAAAGTCAACAAGGAACTTTTTGAATTTTTCAAATCATGCAAATAACACTATTTCATTAAATTTTTATTCAAAAACTAATAGTCAAATACCACGTCAACAGAGTTGATTCTACGTAGGCAAAAATGCTTAGTTGACATTAGAAACATTTTGGTCTTTTCTCCTATTTTCTCTTTCTTCCCTCATCTTTTTCTTCTTCTTCCTCCTGTCATTGGCAACAGTGATGGACGACGATGATAGACGCAATCAACAGGTGCAAGTGACAAACAAATTTGAAGGAAACATTCCGATGCAGGTTTCGCGGCAACACGACAAATCTGTCGCGAACAGTAGAGAATTGCAACAGATTTTTCGTGACGAACGCTCAAGCGACCTTTTCGTCATGAATAACGCGACGTGTTACTAATCGTGTGATGCGTTGTATCGCTATTCAACCTCGTCGTCCATCACATCCGCACCACCCTGCCCATAGTCCGTCTGTCACTGTCGCCAAAAAAGGGGAAGAAAGAAGGAAGAGGAAGGAAGAAAGAGAAAATAAGTAAAAAGACTAAAATATCCCCAGTGCCAACTCAGCATTTTTGCTTATGTGGAGTCAACTGTGTTGACGTGACATTTGACCATTAGTTTTTGAATAAAAAATTTAATGGAAGGATGTTATTTGCATGATTTAAAATGCTCAAGAATTCTTTATTGACTTTTAAAATTTAGGAGTGTTCTTTGCAACAGGGTCAAAGTTTAAGAAATTTTATACATTTTAACCTTATTTTTATTATAAAATTTTAACTAATTTAAATTAAATTAGTTTAAGTTTAATCAAATTTTAAATATTAGTAATGTCAAATGTTAAAAGAAAAAAACTTTGTTATTAAAATTTAAAATCACAAGGGTGTGTATGGCGTAGTGCCATGAGCATTGCATGCAATTTTTTTAATTTTTTATTAGTATTTTTATATTAAAAATAATTTTATTTAAAATATTATGAGATATTAAATATAAATATTTTTTAAAATTTAACTTTTAATTTAACATATTATAAAACACTAATATTTTTTATTAAATCAAACTCATTTGATAACATTGCATGCTATATCAAGAGTTAATAACAAACCTCTTTCGCATGTGTTTTCGCTTCCACTTCTCTTTCTTCGTTTCTCTTCTGTTCCGTCTTTTTTTTTTTCTGCCCTCTCTTGATTTCATTTTAGCACCTGATTATGGTCATTGCACTTAATTGTTGCAATATTTTTTATTTCTAGTGTGACAATATTATTTTTAATAAAAATAAAATATATAAAAAAATTTTAATTTAAAAATTGTATTTAAATATTTCTTATTATTTATAAATTATAATAAATATTAGTCATATATTTCATTAATATAAAATAGTTACTTTCTATAATTTAAAATAAAATGTATTTATAAATTTTAACTAAAAATAAATAAAGTTGACATAAAAATTTTTAAAAATATATTTTTAATAAAAATAATATTTTTTAGGGTATTTTAATGAAAATGAATAAAATTATAATTTATTTTTTAATTTTAAAGAAAGAGAATATACTTTTTAAAACAGAAAAAAATATGATTTTTATGAAATTTAACCTAAATTTTAATTTAATGGATCAAATTAAATGCCACAATAGTGTAACACTGGTTTTTAAAATAAAATTAGGAGGACTAAATTAAAAAAATAGGATAAGTAGTAGAAATCAAATATATAATAATTTTTTTTGTTTTTCTTCAAAAAAAAAAAAAAACGGCCGGAGCTTTTATCAAAAGAAAAAAAAAAAGTTAAAAAAAAGGGCAAGAAAAGAGAAAACCGACCCTTCTTGGTTACTATGCTGTCTGTCCTTCTGGGAGCCCTAATCGACGACCTTGGCAATACGGTGGAAGGTCATATTTGTATGGTCGGTAAGTCTCTCTCCCTCTATCAGTTTGTTGTTTCAATTGTTCGCTTTCAAATTCAGTACAGCACAAACGATTGACGACGTGATATTAATTGCCATCTCAACGATTTGATATTCTTCTTTCACCACTTCAATACTTGAGTAGAATATGTATATGCTAGTGATTAGATGATAATTTTATGTAAGTAAACCAGTTGTTAATTGTAGGAGGCTGAAATTAAGTGGTTAATTTATCTAATATTTTTGA
Source organism: Senna siamea (assembly GCA_031216115.1). Taxonomy (NCBI): domain Eukaryota; kingdom Viridiplantae; phylum Streptophyta; class Magnoliopsida; order Fabales; family Fabaceae; genus Senna; species Senna siamea. Next base: position 28,233,552 of record CM062354.1, on the reverse strand, counting down.
GCATGCGCTGCCTGGACGATCTAAAGTGGTCACTTTTGTGTTGCATCTTAGGTTTATTTGATTTGTAATTTGTAATTTTACTGGTTTTTTTCAATTTTATTGGTTTTTTCATTATAATTGTTTGTTGGTTTTTTTCTGCTTTGGTTATAGATCTGATAGTTATAAGTTATAACCCCTGCAAGAAAGAACCCCTTTTGCAAAATTGCAAATTTTGTTACCTGTCCAATGGTTGCTTTGTGTGTTCAGTTGCATTCTGAAATAACACTGAAATTAATTTCTTTTTTGCTTGTGGGTGAATGGAATGTCATTACCTCAGGAATCTGCAACAGTAACAAGTTTGACAAGCTGAGTAGAACACGATCTCAATGACAGTTGTACACATTGAAGCCTTTTAAACAAACATAACTAAAATCAGGAAATAATTAAGGCGTAGTTACCCAATGAGTAATGAATTTTTATCTTAGTTTAGCTTTCTCTTCTTCATGTCTGTAACTTTGACTATTACAATTCCTCTAGATTTGTGGAGTATTTGTTCTTGAGTGCAAACTTGGATGAACTTGGCATTTTTTTTCATTGACATTATGCATGCCGCAAGAATTTTAAATGGTTAGTCTAGACTCTAGAGGTCCTGAAGAAATTGTTGTTCAAGGATTGATAGAGTGGTAAACTTATTGTGCATTAATTAGCTAAAGCCTTCTGGTCTCTTTTCTAGTATTTTCTTGTTAACTGCACTGCAGAAGGAGGCCTTTCTTCTCCATTAAGGGAAAGGAAGGACAATACACATAGTACATACTACATACAATTGACTATTTGTGATTAATCTATCTAAGTGTGTTGATGAGTTTATCGAACTTACTTCTTTTAAGTATGATCACACCAAATGTTACAATGAATTGTTTGTATGCAGGGTGATGCAAAGATAGCGCTTTAGAGTTTTAGAAGAAATTTTACCTACAAACTTGCTGTCATGGTATGTTCTATTAATCTTTGAAAAACAAATGATTTGACCTTCTTAGCTACTGCTCTTCATGTCTGGTTGAGAGCTGCCACAATGTCTATTGGTATGAATAGTTGTTGTACTATTCTGATTCACCAAGTTCTGTGTGGTTCTTGACATTTACGTGACATGATTCATCCTTGTCTAAGCATCAGATTTAGAAGTACTGGGGGTCCAAAACTTCCATATATTGGTGTTTTATGCAGAAACTTTTAGAACAAACTTGTCTTTTCTTTTTCATTTTACTTTGGGCTCAATGGATGTTTCTCTTTCAATAATCCCCATATTTTTAATTTTGTATAATATGTTCAGCTTTCTTTATTGTACTGGGTGGATGGAGTCACTTTGTATGGAATTATAAATTTCTCATTTGTATTTCATGTTTTGAACTTGCTGGTATTCTCAATTGCATACCTAATCTACTTGTTACCAGTCCATATGAGGTCTTGGTGTCTTCGCTTCTGCTATCTTTAAAAATTACTTTGGAAACAAATCTTTATTTTGAAGTTCTTATAATTTGCTCAGCTGGTTGATAGAATCTGAATGGATCAGCCTTGTGCATTTTAATGTTTTCTGTGTCATCATCTTATTATCTGACACTTAATTTAGTGTACTGAATTGGTGCAGGATCCTAATGCTTATATGGATGATAAAAGTGAAAGTAGATTATATATTGGTAACCTTGATCTCAGAATAACAGAGTAAGTACTTTTAGATTGATTGCTTTGTGGGGGCACCCATGGGACTTCCAAGCATTAAGAGTTAATTTTGTTCTTGTGAAAACGCACATTCTTATCTCTCTGCTTTTTCTTCCATGTTTTACAGAGCAACTCTTTTAAAAATGTTTTCTCCTTTTGGAAAGATTGTATCTGAGGACTTCTTATGGCACACTCGTGGTCCAAAACGTGGGGAGCCACGTGGTTTTGCTTTTATACAGTACAGCTCAAAAGAGGTAATTTGACTGAGTATTTTAGTTAGTATGCTTTTCTAGCAATCCCTGATTTCCATTATTAAAGTGAGTATGCAGGAAGCAGAATTGGCCAAGGAGAAAATGCATGGCAGGTTAGCTTGTGGCCGGCCACTGGTTGTTCGGCTCGCCGGTGAGAAGTACCTGTTAGAAACAGCTGATAACTCTTCAAAAGCCGTGGGAGAAGGGAACAAGATGCACCTTACTGGTGGTGGCATGGGACAGACAGGTCGTAGTGCAAAAATAGCTGCAATAAAGAACAAATTGAAATCTTTAGAGGAGGAAAGCTCTCGGCCAAAGAAACAGAAGCTAACTGATGATATATCTTGAGGTAATTATGTAAGTAAACTTTGTAAACTCAGGTAAATTAAGTGACTTACGAAATGAATGAGCTGCAAGTGTTAAATGTTTATAACTTCTGCAAATTATTTAAACCCCCATAGATGTCTCAGCTTTATTTCTTTCTTAGGACCTAGTATGTTGATTTACATTGTACGAACTTCCTAGGCTTTTAATGATAAGGGGTATGATTGCACGTGAATTTAGGAAATAAAGTTGGTTTTATTTAATTTAAGGCCTTTCTTCAAAGATGTTGCTTTTCTGATGTATTTCAAGAGGCAGAAGAATATTGTTAGCTGCAAGACTCTTGCAATTTACAATTGTGTGCAGTGGCTTTAAAATGATATATGTAGCTTCATCAGGAAATGATTATTGAATATTGATTATCAACTCATGAAATGAAGAAAATAGTGACAGGTATACACTCTTTGTATTATGTAGATAGTTCAGGGCTTCAGGCAGGGTAAAATGAGGCATAGCACCAAGAGTTAGTACATTATATGAAGTTTTCTAATGTTGAAAATGCTGAAGTTGAACTTTAGCCTAAGATTATTTTGTTAAATTATACCTGATATTATATATATTTAAGAATTTTCATTTGCTTTCTTTCTAATATATTTTTTTGTTGATAAACATATGTTTTTGTAACTACTAGAAAAAATAGATTTAGTGATGGACAAATTTGTCAATAAATATAAGATTATAATTTTATTTTTTTAATATGACTATAAAAACAGTTAACTCGATTTAAAAGTTAATGAGATTAAAATTTTAATCTTAATATGATAATAAAAATAATTGTAAATTTTGAAACAAAAATATACTGCATAAAAAATTAATATATTTTGTGATAACTAAATTGGTCTTGGATATTGTAATATCATATTTTTAAATTATATTTCTTTTAAATAAAAAGTGTATATAGGCTGTAACTTACTTTAAAAGTAGATAATGTAAATTAATCGAAACTCTATTATTAAAACTACAAAGTGTTCAAATATAAATAAGTAAAATATAGGTTCCGTTTTGGTAAATTAATGATTTAGTAAGGTATATGTTTTTTTTTAGAATTTGATTATTGAAAAATTAATTCTCAATTATTTTAGTCTTTTAATTAATATTATTGATAGATAGTAGCATTAATAGATGTTAACTGACTGTTAAATAATTAATTAAATTTTATTCAGTTAAAAAATACAAATAATGCATTTTAATAATTTATAATTTATAAAATAAAATATATTAGATTTACAAATTGAATAATAAAAAATGTAGAAGCTATACTTTTTGACGATGTTTAATTTATAAATATAATGTATTTTATTTTTTATTATTGAATATAATCTAATTCATCATTTAATAGTCAATTTAGTATTTGTTAATGTCACTGTAAATTAATTTTTTTTTTTCATGTTATTAACCAAAAGATCAAATTGATTGAGAATTCATCTTTTAAGGATCAAATTAATATTTTATTTTTTAAAGGCTAAATTAAGAGAACATAAATTTTTCAAAGATTAAATTATTAATTTGTTTTTTTTAAACTATATTTTACTTATTTATATTTAACCCCTTTGTATGTTATCCCACCATTAAGCGTATAATTTGGATTTTCATGTATGAGTTAATTGTAATAATAACTTTAAAATACTCTAAAATTATTTTAAATGCAAATAAAATATGTTTTTGATAGTAAAAATAATTATAATTATAATATTTATATTTACATTAAAATTAAATACTATTAACTTGATGTTAAATTATATGAAGCAAATCTATTAAAATTTATATATTGGTTATTTAATTTATTTGTTACTAATTTTTAATATTTATTTTATTATTAAAAGAATCAATCTACAAAATAAAAATATTGAACAACATTTAATTTAATTGCCCCGCTATGTTTAGTTGATTATGTTCACGAATATCTAAGTCGGAAGAAATCAGAAAAAAAAAAATCTATTAGAAAAGGTATAAGACAAACATGGAGTATATATATTTAGAGAGTATTTCTTTACAAAGAAATGAAATAAGAAAAAAAGTAAAAGATGAAGTAGAACACAAATTCTTATTATTATTATTAGTGTAACTTTTCAGTACTTCAGTACTAATTATTCATAAGTTTAAGGACTATAGAAAAAGTAAATTTTATATAATAAATATTAAAAAATGTTTTCTTTTACATATATTTGATGATTTTCTGAAGGAGAGTGACAATAGTAAAAGACATGGTATATTAGTGATTGATTATGAATATAATAAAGAGTTTTATAAAATGTATTGGATAATAAAAAATTTATGAGATACAAATTGATAAAAAAAAATGGTTGATATCGATGATTATTTTCTAAACGAGATTGACAATAGTAAAAGACATGGTATATTAGTGATTGATTATGAATATAATAAAAGGTTTTATAAAATTTACTGGATAATAAAAAATTTATGAGATGCAAATTGATAAAAAATGGTTACGAAAAAATTTCGATAAAATTTATTAAATATGTTTTGTTTTCTTCATATAAAAATTCAAGTATCTTAAAATTATATTAAAATTTGAATTATAACATTTTTTTATGTTACAATCACGTAATAATTAAATATGTTTTTTTTCTTTGCCTCATTGTAATATAAAAAAAAATGTTACAGGTGATATAGTTTTTGGACGTTTGATTTAAATTTTAAGTAATTGCCACTACTATAAAATACATATAGAAAATGGGTTGAAATTTTCACAAGATTGATACAACTTCCAAATTTTATAGATGTCCCGAGGGGACTCAAGATTGACACAAGTGGTAATCTTGATTTTATTGCTTTTTTTTTTTTATTCATCTAATATAACCCAAAAACTTTTTAGTACACTTGTCACTTGTTAATCACTCAATGAAAAATAGCAATGTATTATTTGATAATAAATCTTAAGATTATAAATAAGATTTTGATAAACATTAAATAATAACATATATTTTTAAATTATAGTATGTTTTCTTTCATTTAGTTATTATTTGACGTAAAGATTAAATTCTTTGATTGAGACTTCATATATGACTTAAATTATTTTATTAGTAATTTCACATACTACAAGATTAAAATATACATAATTCTCTTGAATTATAGATCATATGCAGATACTTCTGATGAACTATAAAAAATGACTTAAAACTTTTCAAATTTTGTAATATGTGTAATTTGTGCAAATAATTTTTTCTGTTAATTTTTTCATTCAAAACTTTCAATGGGATAGATGTGTCAAATTGTTTAAGGGTTTTTTTTTTCTAAACATGGAATAAAGTTCAAGAGATTTTTTTTACACAATTTAAAGTTAATAGAGATTTTTTGTACAAGATTTAAACTTTACACTTTAGATTTTTTTTTTTACATTTTGGTATGATTTAATTTTATCAACGTATCACTATTTTGCTAGGTTTTGGATAAAAAAAATTAATGAAAGATTTTTTTTGGGTACAAATTACAAAGTTTATGAGAATTGTTTGTCAATTTTTATAATTGAGAGAAGTTATCTACACATAATTTATAATTTAAAAATTTTTTTTCTATATTTTAGCCTATTTATAATAGCTAAGTTATACTTTGTTATGAAAATTTCTCTCAACTATTATAATAATCTTTTTCAAATATTTAAATTTTTCTTTAAAAATGCATAATTCACATGACTCCTAAAAAGATGCGTTATATACAAATCCAATAAAAATGAGTTATGTGCAAAGGGTAGGCCATGGTTATGAAAAAAAGTTAATATAAAACTTGTACAAAAGTTTAAAAATTTGCAAAATAGCCCTACAACTAATATGAACTCATACATGTAAGTAGTGAAAAATTCTTAGCAAGGATGGCATCTGCACAGGGTAGGGTCGGGGAGTACCTCCCTGCTTCCCTATCAATCCATCTTTTTATTGTCCTTGTCTTCGATCCTTGTCATGAGAGGTTTTTCTTCCTTGATCTTGCTTTCCACAATTCCCTGAATCCTCATGGAGATCTTGAACTTGAGCAAAAATAATTAAAAAAACACAAAATTTAATAGAAATCCATTTTTCCTTAATGCTTTTAGTAATTTTAGTATAACTATAAAGGCATCTCATCTAAATAACTCTTTCTCACAACAATTAAAAAACCGCTACATCAGTAATAAAAAATAATAGATTAGATGCATCCATGGCAAAATACAAGATTCATTGTATCAACAAAACATCACTACAACAACAATACACTTAAAATAACAAATATGGAGATTAAAAGCAATGAAATACTATATCTAAGAAAGAAAAATAGTGACATAGTATATCTGATAGAGAAAAGAAAAGAAAAGAGATGAAGACTTAGATTGAAAAGATAGAATAGAAGAGAATGATGAATGGTGAAGAAGATGAGGCATGGCGAAAAAGCAAAGCTTGAAGGAGGCATGAAAAATAAATTTTACACTTTTTATTTAATATAAATAATTAAAAATAAATGCCTAAATGATAACATATAATAAAAAGAAGAAACATATAAATAAAAGGACATTTAAGTAATTTAATAAAATTTTTTTGCATATTTTTGAGGACGGAGACCTCGTGAGATGAGGAGTATGATCTCAGTCCTATCCCAAAATTAGGTTTGAAAAAGTTTTCTTCCCATCCCTATCCTCGACTGTATCTGAGGCACTGTGCAAGGCTTAAACAGTTACCAAGTAGCATATTAACATTACCCAAACTTGAGGTGATATTGGATTATGGGAGAAGATTTCAATTATTTTAAAGCTATGAGATTCAAGAAAAGGTGAGCTCAAAAGTGTGTTTAGACATGACGATGCATTATTATACTATGCCATATAGTTTGAATGAAAGAGAATTCCATTTCTATGGTTACATTGATTTGTATTGTATAAACAGAAGTCCAAGTAACTTCCTCCTAATACCTGTTGTTTCGATGCCTTTGTCTCTTTTAGCCTGAATTCCCTTCTTGAAGGAGAATACAAATTTAGTTGTGTTAGCTAGAAATTGCCAATGTCTTTCTTGGCGAACCTATTACATGAATGGTTTATTTGGTCTTGGGCATAGCTAAGTGTGCTTACCAATGGTGCTGAACAACTTAGTTGTTCGTGGAGTTATACATTTTCTACAAAGGGAGAAATGATAAAACTTATAATTTGTTGTGGCCTACGAAGCAGATACAGTAGAATGATTTTAGAGCATGAATGGAATCATGTTAAGGTTTCATGAGAGTTTTTTTTTTTGGGACAGAAATATCATTTTATTAAAACCAACAAGAAACAGCATACATAAGACAAAATATATATAAAAAAATAAAACCAAACAACCTAGAATAAAACAGAACCCATAACTCGATACGGCCTATAACCTCCACACCATCTTCTCTAATCTTCAGCCAACGCTGACTCTATCACTATTGCTATCCATCTCCAAGATACATGCCATTGAGGATGAGGGCAACACTGCCCAACCTAGAGGGCACATCCCACAAGCGGCGGTCTTGGAAAACCAATCGTTTGCCTTGTTCGCAAGCCTACCCACTTTTTATATCTTAGAGTCCTTCAAGCTCTCCTATACTTCTAAGACATCCTTTATTACCGCGAATAACCTCTAATCCTAACGTTAATCCTTTTCCTTCATTGCTATCACCAAGTTCGTATAGTTAGACTCAAACACCCTTCTATTAATTTTCAGAATCTAAGCCATACACACAGATTCTTTGAGAGCGATAAATTCTGCCATATGAGGAAAAAATGTTTTAACCCTCCTACATCTTCCATTAACTCCTTTACCATTCCAATCACTGGCAATCACTGTAATCCTAGCCTCTTTCTTTTTGTTGCAATATGACCCATCACAGTTTATTTTCAGCCTTCCTTTCTTAGGTAAAATCCATCCCTTCCCACATGACACACCCTTTAAATCAACATCCACCTTTACATCTTGAAAGTTTGCTTTCCAATACTCCCTTGTTACAGCTTGGCTCTTTAATATTATACTCAAGCAGTTGACCGTTTCCCTTGAAAATTCTATACATCAATAGTTCTATATTTGCCAACAGAGATATACTATATGTGAAATAACCCAATCATCATTCCTAATCTTCCCACTTAGTAAATCAAATCAACAATCCTTAATTTTCCTCACCCTTACTCTATCCCATTTAACACACAAGTTACTTCCAAATTACATCCTTTTCATCTAACCATAAAACAGTATCATATGCTCAACTATTTTTGGTTCCTTCTTACAGATAGGATAGACAGGATTATTAGCACACCTCCTAACATACAAATTATTCTTTGTTGGTAAGAAATTGGTACAGATCCTCCATATAAAATGCTTTACATCAAACTGTCTAGTATTTTTAATTTTCTAGATAGCATCAATTTCTTCATGTTCTAGGAACTATTTGATACTATCTGGATTCCATTGATTTTCTATAATAATATTGTCCACTTTAAGATTGGTATAATGCACAGTTGGAGTCATAGGTTTAATTCTTCCTTCTACTAAGTCAGGGATCCAGCTTTCACCCTAAATCTTCACTGACCTCCCCTTCCCTATTCTCCACCTTAACCTGTGTGTTAATAAATCCCTTCCACATAGTATACTAGATCAGCCCTAGGACGCTATAGATCCTTTTCCAGTCGTCAAAAACTCAATATTAGGAAAATAAATTCCCTTTAGAACTTTAACCCATAACTCCTCAGGATTATTTAACACTCTCTAGGCTTGCTTGGCAAGAAGGCATCATTTAAACATTCAAAGTCTCTAAATCCCATTCTCCCTTCCACCTTAGACTTTGTAAGCTTTTTCCAAGATTGCCAATGCATTCTTCCTTCCCTTTCTTTTTGTCCCCAATAGAATTTTGACATTATCGCATATAATTCTTTGTAAAAACCCCTTGGAAACTTAAAGACCACCATGGGGAAAGTAGACACAACATTAGCTAAGACCTTTATTAATACCTCCTGCCTTGCTTCAAAGAAAGATTGTTTCTTCCATCTTGAACTTTTCTTAACATTTTCTCCTTCACAAAACCCACTGCTGTCACCTTGGATCTTTCTCACAAAGTAGGTAAGGCTAAATACACTCTAGGATTCCCCACACTAGTGATATTTAAAGCATCAATTACATCACTTTTGATTGAGTCAAGGGTGTTCCTTGAGAAGAAAAGGCATTATTTGTCTAAGTTTGTTGATTACCTCGATGCCAAACAGTATTGGGAGAGTATGTTCACCATTATTCTGCAATTATGCACATTACCTTTTAGGAAAAACAATGTGTCATCGAAAAAAAGTTAAGTTAGAGTAGGATATGCATGTGCCATTTTAATCCCCTTTAGTGTACCCTGTCCTACTGCTTTTGTCACCTATCTATCACTAATATGAATAAGGAGAAATAGGATCTCCCTGCCTTATTCCTCTTTCAAGAATGAATGAGGTGACCTTCTTGCCCCCAATAAACACATTATACCTCATAATTGTGACACGCTTCATAACTCTTTCCACCTGTATTGAACAAAAACCAACCTTTAAGAGGACTTCTCTAAGAAAATCCCAGTCCACTCTATCATAAGCCTTTGCCATATCAATTTTCATAGCAAGTTTATATTTGCACTGTAACCTTTGTTTTCTGATAGTGATACATCTCATGTGCTAGGATAATATTATCCTAAATATGTTTATCCTTAACAAAGGCCCCCTAATTCTCTGACACAAGGCATCAACCCTTTCATCCTACTCACCATAATCTTTGATATGATCTTATAGGTAAAGTTGCAAAGACTTATAGGTCTGTACTGGGTAACCACTTCAGGCTTGTTTATTTTAAGAATAACCATAATATTAATCTCATTTATTCCTTTTATACTTCCATCCCCATTGAAGAACTCAAGAACAGATTTTTCAACTTGCTCCTATGAGGTTTGGAAAAAGTTTCTTGAATACAGCAGCTCTAATCGTTTCAACTAACACCCTACTCATCAATTTCACATTGTCTTCCTCTACGATGCCCTTCTTTACATAGCTTAGAACCTCCTCAAAATCTTTGTTCCTTGAGGCTTTAAACAAACCCTCATAATAACCTTTAAAACATATTCTAATCTGACCTTCATCCTCAATCCACCCCCCATCACTAACCTTCAATCTCAATATTCTATTAACTTGCCTTCTCCTTATTATGGATTGATGAAAGAACCTTGTATTATGATCCCCCACTTGCTACTAGGTATTCCTTGCCCTTTGGTGCCAATACTTCTCCTCTTTGTCCTAAGCCTCTTCTATTTCTTTGATTATCCCATTAGTCTCCTTAACCTTTTCTTCATCCATAACTCCTTGTCTACATATGCCAAGCTTTACAGTTAAATCCTATATGATTTTCTGGTTGTTTGTGAAGGCCTTCTAGCTCCACTCATTTAAGATATCACTGCACCTTTTTAGCTTAATTAGCACATATAAGCTAAATCTACCTATTCTCCACCGAGCACACCTCTCCCCAACCATTCTCCACTACCTCCTTGTATTTAGGATGATCCACTTAGCTAGCTTCAAATTTAAATGATCTTCTTGCTCTCTAACTTCTGTATCTTAGATTAATTACAAGCGGGCAATGGTATGGCCTTATCTGTTCAAAAAGGAGGAATTGGGTGTTTGGATAAATCTCCCTCCCTTCCGAGTTTCAAAAGAACCTATCTAGCCTTTCCATAATAAGATCAAAACCAAGATGCATGTTAGACCAGATATAATTAGGTCCTTACCCTCTATATCAACCTAATCACAATCAAAACCAAGGTTTTGGAAATTAGTAAGGGACCTGGATGACCTTACCTAATCACATATTTTTGATGATGTTTTGGTGGACCAAAATTAAAAGTCAAGTAACATCATGATCCTCACAGGCAAATTTCCAATCACATTAGAATCCTAACGAGGACTATAAAAAGCACTCATATAATTATCTTAGAGGAAGAAATGTACATTTGGAAAAATATGTGGATAACAAATCCTAATGTCTTTGTCTCTAGAATTGATTTTGTTAATTGAGGTGGAATTACAAGATGATAATCAGAGCAATGTTTTCAAAATTAGACCAGTCATTGAACCAAAAAGACTGACCAGTTTAATTGGTTTAATTGATAGTTGAACCTAATGACTTAATAAATATAAAAATAAACATAATTAAATTTTTTAATATCAATAATATATCTAATGTAACAAAAATTATTTTTTACTTATGATTTTTAAACATAATGAGTAATTTATACAATTAAATTATATGTATGAAAATAATGTAAGTTCAAATCATGATAATTTAAGTATTCATATTATTTATATACTATATCATTTGTTCCATAATCATATAAAATTTTAAATTCTAAGATCTACAATGTATATACTCTAATCTAATTCAAAATTTTAAACCAAACATAAAAAACGTAAAAAAATAAAAAATCGTCTTATTATATGTTTTTCCTTGGTTTTCTCAATTTTGACTAGTCAAAGCAGTTCAACTAGTCATTTGGTTCTTAAGACCAAACTAGGTTGTTGAACTAGTCGGTTCCTAGTTCAACCAGTTGAATTGTCCGATTTGGTAGAGTTCTAACAACATTGAATCAGAGTGTGGGAATGACCTATATAGTGACCTAAATATGATGAGTGGTAATATTTGATCTTTTACTCTTCTTCGCTTGAATCATCTTGTATTCTTTTTCTTAACTAAAGAGATCTGTTCATGCAAGAAAACCACTTCAATGATTAGTTATCAATATAATTAAAATCAATTTGTGCTTGCCTTGAAATTGATGTTTTGCATAAGGCACAATATTGTTACCTTATGCTGCAGCATTACTCTGTGTTGCTAACAACTTTTTATAAGATTATTGAAGATAGAAATGAATCAAATATTCTGTGATCTATATGTTTTAGTTACGGTCAACTTGACTAAAAAATTTCATGAACAGTTTGAGTTTTTAAGAATTTTACCATTAATTGATTTGATATAGGTTTTTATTTATATTATAAATATAATAATTACATAATAAATAATTCTATCTGAGGATACCAACATGCAAATTAGTGTAGAGATTAATACTTTTTTATTGATCATTTAATACAAATTTGATTAAAATTCACGATTCGTAAACTTGGAGTCTTGGATGCTTATGATTGTAAAAATCTTAGGCATTTTCCTCAATTCTTGATGCTGCTAGCTCTTGAAGATCTCATTCTTGCTGGTTGCTTACATATTACGACATTTCCAGAAATAATAAAAAAGATGGAACATATAATAAGGCTTGACTTGTGTGGCTCAAAAAATCTGATCAAGCTTCCAAATTTTGGAGGGATGCCTAATCTTGAGAGACTGGACCTTGAAGGATGTGAGGGATTATCACGACTTGATCCATCCATTGGAATTCTTCGAAAGCTCAAATTCCAAATAACTTGTTTGGTTTAAATTCTCCTGCATTTCTAAATCTAAGTGGCTGCTCAAAACTTGCTGAGTGTTTGAAGTTTGGCTCTTGGAGGACTGAAATAGAAGTTGAACTACTAAGCAATCAGCATTGTCCATTCTTCTCCAATATATTATGTTATATTTTAGTGGTGTTTCTAGAGGACTCGAAGAAAAATAACTTGGTTTTTTGCTGCCTTATATTACTGATTTCAACAGTTTTTGCTCAGTTATATGTGTAGGTCCTTTTCTGTTGAAATATCTTACTAGATCTTTCTTTCCTCTTCCTCTACCTTTGTTCTCTTTCTTTGTTATTTGTTAATTGTTTCCAATGCTGTAGTGAAATGGAAACCATCTTAAAATTTGTATTTTTTTTAGATACTTATAATGGAAGAGAGGTTGTTGATTAATTTTGATCCTTGTAATTTGATTTAGATTTGATCTTCCAGTTCACTTCTTTTTTGGTTGATCCTAAGTTATTATCTCAGAAATTTTAAGAAAGCAAAGGTCATGATGGATATATATGTGTGTGTGTGTGTGTGCTATATTCCTCTGTATTCTGGGTTCTGAATTCTCTGTCACTGTCCCTTATGTAACACAACATGGAAAAATTTTCTAAATTTGATTAATCATCTTCAATTGAGATGTATTATTGAAAAAGCATGCATGTATATGTTTTGGATATTGGTTTTTTATGCTAATGTTCCATATAATATGGTAATTGGTTGATCATTTGGTACTCTCAATGTGAGTTTCTGTTATCAGCAAGAGTTCTTCTGCTATATAGTTATCCTGATCCACTTTGTGCATTCAAAATGGCTGTCATTTGATGAACTATGTGAACTAACCAGGCTATGGTGTGTAATGTGTATTCAGAAATCTTCGATGCTTCAATTTGATGCATGCATCAGTTTTTCCTTTTCAATACATATAATTCAAGAAGTTGTGCGTAGTCTTAAAATCTTGTGAAGGAGATATTCAGGTAGGTTTTTGTGAATTTTTGTCTCAGGAGATAGGCATTGTCATAGCAAAATTATTTCCAAGTCTTTTTGGTTAATCCTCTTTAATTGCTTTATTCACCACTCGCGTCACTTGTTACTTTCTTTGATTTGAAGTCCAGTAATTAAATTAATTCAATTGAGTAATTAAAAGAATAGCTTATTTTTTGAAATATAAATGTGCGTTTGGTTTGTGAAAATATTTTTTTGCTTTCATTTTTTATTTTTTATTTTTAAAATTAGTTTTCATTTTTTAAGTTTTTAAAAATTTTAAAATATATAAAGTTCATATTTATTTTTAAGGTGAATGACTTAAATGACTCTAATATTTTATTAATTTTTAAGTTTGATTATTATTAAATAATAATATTTATATGATTGAAGAATTTATATTTAAAAAAATTAAAAAAATATTATTGGTTATTATTTAAAAATGAAAAGTCTTTTAGATTTTTTAAAAATATTTTTTATTATTTTTTACTAAATACATTTCAATCACATTTTAAAAATAAAAAGTAGGAAATACCAAAATTAATTGCAACGAATTCTAAGTCTTTCGGCCAGCCCTCTTTTTTCCTTTTGTTTGATTTGAAGTCCAATAATTAAAAACTCAATTGAGATAATTGGAAAAATAGCTTATTTTTTGAAATATAAAAATGTGTTTGGTTTGTGAAAATATTTTGTTTTTAGTTTTTATTTTTAAGCTTTTAAAATTTTTAAAATATATTTGTGATGCAAAATTAAAATTTTGTTTATATTTATTTTTAAGGTGAATGACTATAATATTTTATTAATTTTTAAGTTTGATAATTAATAAATGATAATATTTATATGATTGAAGTGTTTACTTTCTTAAAAAAATTATAAAAATAATAGTAATTATTATCTGAAAATAATAAAACTTCGTTTAAATATTTTTTTTATCTATTTTTGAAAATATTTTTTAAAAAAATTTATTTATTAAATTTTATTAAATATATTTTGAATCACATTTTCTGTCTTCAATAATAACAATAAAAATAGTAAATAACAAAATTATTTGCAAGGGATTTTAACTCTTTCTGTCAACCCTCTTTAATTGCTTTGTTCTTGGTACAAGTTTTATCTTTTTGTTTGATTTGAAGTCCAATAATTAAATTAATTCAGTTGAGATAATTGGAAAAATAGTTTATTTTTCAAAATATAAAAGTTTATGGATTTAATTGTTTTTGTCAATTTTAAAAATTTAAAAATTATTTGCAACTTGGAATGGATTCTAAATTAAAATTGTCACCCTCTACTTTTCTTCTAAATTAAAATTAAACTAAAATACAGGTAACCTTGTCATGGTAGATAATTTATCTCAACTACAAAAATTTATTGAAACTTTAAAATTTTACAATCAATACAAAAAACGTCTTTTGTTAACCCTTTAATTTAAAATTTTAAAGGAGGTTATACATGTTAGATTAGTTGAAGAAATTTTTTGTATAAAGTTTAAAGTTTAAATTTTTTTACTTAAATTTTAAAGTTAGTAGAGATTGTTTACAAAACGTCTTAAATTTAAGAATTTTTTTTTTTTTATGTTAACTTGAAATTTATGACTTAATTAAATTTTTTGATGTGTCAATTTTGAATAAAAATTAATGAAGTAATTTTTTTGTATGAATTATAAAATTTTAAAAATTTTAAGAGAATGTTAAAAAATTTATTTATATATAATTTAAAGTTTATTTTTATTTTTTATATACTTTAGTCTTAAACTCATAGTATAACAAAAATAATAAAAATTAGGTTAAAATATACAAGTCTTTTTTGTACTTTAACTTTTGTGCACGTAACCCTTCTTAACTATCAAATGTAACCAAGGACTCCCTTATACTTTCAAATGGATATATAAAACCTATTTTTTGTCTTATTTTTTATTAAAAAAATTAACAACAATGAATACCTTAGTTCAATGGATACTAAGTTGGAACAAATAATTAAAATATAATAGATAAAAAGATAAAACTTTTGACAAAAAATTAATATTTTAATGATAAAAAAATAAAAATATTTTTATTATTTTTTAATTATTTTTATCAATTTAATATCTTATAAGTTAACGTGTTTATTGACGTTAATTTTTTGATAGATAATTAAATAAAAATAAATTTTATATAATATTTTAAAAATATAAAAAAATTTTAGGTCATATTTCAAAATATAAGAGAGTTATATATACATAGACTATAATACAAAAAAATTCTGTGTATTTTAGGCTAAAAATTAAATTCCGTATGAGTGGTGGTTTCTATTTGAACATGTAAGTAATAATAGGTGACATATTTAATATTTACAGGCGTAAGTAGCATCATGACAAAGGCTGTAATTTGTAAAGGCTTTGCAATAGCTTTTTATACAATTTCCATCACCTTCTAGGATGTTTCATTCCAAGTCTTCTAGTCAACCAAACAAACAGTTTATCCCGACGTGCTTGAGGAGTTGAGATAGGAATGAACAAGTCTTAAATAAACCAGCATAGTCCCTGCGATTACTCTGTAACTTCTCTCAGTCTGTTCTCTATTTTTTCATTCATAGTTTCTAGCAAGATTGGTTGCAATCGTAGCATTTATTTATCATGACACATCACCAAGTACCACCCTCTTCCTCTTTCACTGGTGAGTGGACTTATGACGTCTTCCTCAGTTTTAGAGGTGAAGACACTCGCAACACTTTCACCGGCAATCTCTACCATGCTCTGCATCAAAGGGGAATTCACACCTTCATCGACGACGTGGGGCTCAGAAGAGGGGAAAAAATCACACCAGCTCTTGTCAAAGCCATCCAAGAATCTCGAAGTGCTATTGTTGTTTTCTCTGAAAACTATGCATCCTCAACGTTTTGCCTTGATGAGCTTGTCAATATACTTGAACGCTTGAAAGGAGAAGGTCGGTTGGTCTGGCCAATTTTTTACGATGTGGATCCATCAGAAGTGCGACATCAGAAAGGAAGTTATGGGAAGGCATTGGCTAAACTCGAGGAAAGATTTCATGACAATAAGGAAATTGTGAGAAAGTGGAGGGAGGCTTTATTTGAGGCAGCTGATCTATCTGGCTGGCATTTCCAACAAAGGTATCATTTGAAGATACATTTTGTTTTGATTTGATCTAAGATTAAAATTCTCAATCTAATACTTTAAACCTGTTAATCATTACAGACTTGTATGCATACTTTGAAATAGTGTTTGTGAATCGTTTTGATTATTACTTAAGTAGAGATAATGGCTAGCTACATTGCTGCTATGTTGTACTATTTACGACTTTAATAGACTTAATGTGAAAATTGTATTAAAATAATTATGGGACTAAAATAAGATGTTAATTTTTGAAAAACCAAATTGACCAATTTTTTTTGGTTATTTGGCTGATAATTTTCATATTATTACCTTTACGAAGTTAAAAATAAATAACTTAGTTTTGCTTCACATAATGTTTCATACTCTGGCAGGACTCAATCCGAATATAAGTTTGTAAGTTCGATCATTGAAGAGGTGTCCCAAAGGATCAATCGAGCTCCTTTACACATTGCTAATCACCCAGTTGGTCTAGAATCTCGCATACAAGAAGTAAACTCACTTTTAAGGGTTGGGTCTGATGAAGGAGTTAACATGGTAGGAATTTATGGAATTGGTGGAATAGGCAAAACAACAATTGCACGTGCTATATACAATTTAATTGGTGATCAATTTGAAGGTTTATGTTTTCTTGCTGATATTAGAGAAAAAGCAATTAACAAGCAAGGACTTGTACAACTCCAAGAGACACTACTTTTTGAATTAGTTGAAGAAAAAGATATCAGGCTTGGAGATGTCAATAGAGGAATTCCTATGATTAAAAGAAGGCTCCAACGAAAGAAGGTTCTTTTGATTCTTGATGATGTTGATAAGCTGCAACAGTTGCAAGCAATTGCTGGAGGGCATGATTGGTTTGGTTCTGGAAGTAGGATCATTATCACAACAAGAAACAAACATTTGCTAATTACTCATGGGGTGGTAAAATTATATGAGGTGAAAGAGCTCAATGTCAGTAAATCTCTTGAATTGTTTTGTTGGAATGCCTTTAAGAATAACAAAATTGATCCATGTTACATGGATATTTCAAACCGTGTAGTCTTTTATACTGGTGGCCTTCCATTGGCTCTAGAAGTAATAGGTTCTAACTTGTTTGGTAAGAGATTAGAGGAATGGAATTCTCTACTAGATAAGTATGAAAAAATCCCTAATAAAGAGGTCTATGAAATACTTAAAGTAAGCTATGACAGCTTGGAAGAAGATGAGAAGCAAATTTTCCTTGACATTGCCTGTTTTTTCAATAAATATGAAGTGAGATATGTCAAAGAAATATTATATACCCGAGGTTTTCATGCTGATATTGGTATTGGAGTCCTGATTGACAAATCTCTCATCAAGATTGATGGTGCTAATTTTTTAAGAATGCATGACTTGATTCAAGACATGGGTAGAGAAATTGTGAGACAAGAATCAACATTTGAGCCTGGCAAACGTAGCAGACTGTGGTTTGATGAGGACATTCTTCATGTTTTGGAAGAAAACACAGTAAGCTAGACTCACCTACATGGTTCTATTCCTTTTTTCATTCTCTTATTTATCTGTTTGATGTGAATGTGATATATATACTAGATTACAAGATTTTAGCCCTCCTGTTTTTTGGCAATTTGTTTTGTGACAAAATTCTTTAGAAATAGACATCTTATAATTTAGAAATAGTTAATTTGTCTGAATATGGATGTGACATTCCTAACATATACAATCAGTGATTCATCATTTGTGCTTTGGTCTTGAAAGGGAACTGATAAAATTGAAGTCATTATGCTGACCTTATGTGAAGATAAAGAAGTGCATTGGAGTGGAGAAGCCTTCAAGAAAATGAACAACCTGAAAATTATTATTATTGGAAATGCACGCTTTTCCGAAGGCCCCAAACATCTCCCAAGTAGTTTGAGAGTGTTGGATTGGAGTGGATTTCCTTCACTGTCATTGCCATCTGATTTTAACTCGAAGAAACTTTTGATACTCAGCCTACCTGAAAGCTGCCTTCGAATTTTCAAACCACTCAAGGCATGTATAGTTTTTATTACTTCCAGCAAATTTCGTATGTTCTGTTGGTCATATGACTTATATCTTATTAATGAGTGAATTTTCGGTAAGATCATTAAATTTGTCATTCCCTTTTGTTTTGCAGATGTTTCAATCTTTAAGTTTTATGGATTTTGGTGGTTGTAAATTCTTGACACAAATACCTGATCTATCTGGACTCCCAAATCTAGGGGCATTGTGCCTTGATAATTGCACAAATTTAATTAGAGTTCATGATTCAGTTGGGTTTCTTTATAACCTCAGATTGCTGAGTGCCCAAGGATGCACCCGGCTCCAAATGTTGACACCCTGCATCAAATTGACTTCACTTGAGACTTTGGACCTCAGGGAGTGCTCAAGCCTTGAGTTTTTCCCAGAAGTATTGGAAGCCATGGAGAATATAAGAGACATTTATTTGGATCAGACTGCCATAAAAGAACTGCCATTTTCAATTGCAAATCTTATTGGGCTGGAACGACTGTACCTGAGGCACTGCGCAACTCTTAAACTGCTACCAAGAAGCATAGTAATGTTACCCAGACTTGAGGTGATATTGGATCATGGGAGAAGGTTTCAATTATTTGGAGGAAATGAAATTAACAAAAAAGTGAGCTCAGAAGTGTCTTTGGGGATGATAATGAGTTATTATACCATGCCATATGGTTGGAATAAAAGAGAAGAACTTCATTTATGTAGTTACCTTGATGCGTATTGTATAAACCCAAGTCCAAATAACTTCATCCAAATATTCGGTTGTTTGATTCCTTTGCCTCTTCTCTATAATCTGGTTTCCATTTACCCCGTTCGGCTATCTTCTACTACGCAAGCTCCACGTTTTACCCATTTCAGAAGGACATTAATGCCATTGTCGTCTTTCCGGTTCCGTCAGGAACTTCCAAAGCTAGTCTTATGTGTGATTGGGGAACCTGTCATGGCGATGGATAATTTGATCTTGGACATTAAGCTTAGTGTGCTTGTCAATGGTGCTCAACAACTTAGTTGCTTGTGGAATTATATATTTTCTACAAAAGGCAACATGATAACACCTACAATTTGGTGTGGCCTACGAAGCAAACACAATAGAGTGATTTCAGAGCATGAATCGAGTCTTTTGGAGGTTTCATGGGAGTTGAGATATCAAAAGCCATATGATCCTCACACAGAAATTTCCAATCACATCGGAATCCCAACAAAGACTATAAAAGGCACTCCTATTTTTCTCTTTGAGGGAGAAGACTACAGATCGGAAAATATCAAGATTTCAAATCCTAATGTCTCTTTGTCTCCGGATCAAACAATGTCAATAGATGAAATACTAAAATGTATTTCGTTGAGTCATGTGGCAATACAAACTGATACAACTGGAGTTGATTACCTGAGTGACATCTAAATATGGTGAATGGTAATATTTAATCTTTTTCTCTTATTTTCTTGAATCATCGTGTATGTGTTTTTCTTCACTAAAGGGATCTGTTCTTGCAGGCAAACCGCTTCAACAATGAGTTATCAATATAATCAAAATCAATTTGTGCTTGCATTTAAATTGTTGTCTTGCTCACGGCACAAAATTGTTACCTTGTGCATTACTTCGAGTCTTTTTATGATTACCTATGAAGCACGCACATGCTTATTTTTAAGCATGTCATGAGTTCGACACATGACATACACCGTAACAATATGATACACTGTAAACATATGTTTGATATAAGTACATGTAGGTGTAATAACTCATAATAATAAAAATAATAATTCAATAATAATGATAATGAAGTTAGTGAAATATGAGAAAAAATAATTTGAAAAGAATAGAATACATATATACACAAAATAGAATAGAATACATATATACACATAAAATAAAATACAATAAATAAATTTTGGAAGGACATAATTACAAGGATTGAAGAGACTTAATTGAAAAGAAATTTCTTTTAGCAGGATAAAAATTTAATTCTTACCAAAATTAATTTAAAACCTATTAAATCTATTCTTTCTCTCCCCGAGTGTCTGCACATTTTTGTCCTCTTTCTTCTTTTTTTTTTCTCTTCTGTTTTCTTTGTTACTTCTCTCACTCTCTCCCGTCACTCTCTTCTTTTCCTCCCCCCACACACACTCTCTCAACCTCCACCACCATCGGCCATCGTCACCGGCCATCAACACCACCGGCCACCGGCCACCGGCGTCCTTTTCTCCCTCCTCAAGATTTCTCTCTCCTCAATGCCTCTCTTTCTCTCTCTTAGTGATTTAATAGAAAATGGTAATTGGATGATGGATGAACTCCATTTTTAAGATTTAGAAGATCATTTTCAAGTATTTCATGAAATTGGGACTAATCAAAAAATTTTATAAAAATTATGAGGCATTTCTGTAACCTCTGAAAGTAATGATGAGATGATGGGATAGAAGTGAAAAAAGGGAGAAAAGAAGTGCAAAATCATTATTTCAGAAGAAAGGGACTTGAAAATTTTTGAAAATTTGGATAATGAATTAAAATTGTATAAATTTTGGTATTTTCTATAATATTTAGTTATGGGGAGCATCTCATGTAAATTAGAGAGATTATTGAGACTTTTAAGGATTACTTTCAAGGTTAAAAGTGTTTTAAGGATTAAACTGAAAATTTTATAAATTTTGATAGATTAATGTGAAATATATAATTCTAGAATTTTAATATAGTATTGGCCTTATTAATATCCTAGGGTTAATTTGGTAGAATTTAAGAAGTGATAAAGTTTATTTTAGAATTTTTAAAAGCTTAGGGACTAAAGTTAATATTTGTGAAGTAACTTAGATATTGGGTTTAACTCTTGAAATGGGAAATATTTTACTACCTATAGTGTAAATTAGACTTGATGTTACTATGAATTACTTGCAATGTAAATCGTTTTAGAAGAATATGAACTTCTCATCATTGTACTTTTAGTGTGAAATTAATCCTTTTAGTGTGCAAATGCAATTGGTGCTGAACTGACAAATTAAGAATTATTGTTATTAATCCTTTCAGGTGAATGTTTGATAATGAAGATACTGTTTTCGTGTGTCCATTATCTATTCTTACTTATATGTGAAATTCCTTGTGTATGCATTCTTCCTATTGTCTAGACGGCCATGGAGAACAATTAGACAATTTGTGTTGTCACTAATTGTGTGGTAATTCAAAGGTTGTGTGCATATGTAATTATTGGCATCAAATAGGGAGACTTACGTTATGTTTTTGAGTATTAAAACTAATTAACTATGACCTTGAGTTAGAATGTTGTGATGTGAAATTACCTTCTCTACCTGTGTAGTGGTATATGTTGTTGAATTCTGTACGTATTTTTCTATTTGTCACATATTAGTTATGCTGCTTGATCTTGAAATTGTATTTCACTTGAATTGCTTTGTGCAAAGGGAGGCACGGGGTGATTGTTCTTGTGTTAATGGTGGCGCAGAAGGGTTGTCCTCATTTAGAGGGAGGCACAGGTGATTAGTTTCGCGCGATAAAAATCACAGTTGGGTTGTTCTTGTGTGGAAGGAGGCACGGGTGACTGGTGATGTGCTTAGAGATGCGATGTGGCTGTCCTCATGTGGAGGGAGGCATGAGGTGACTAATTTCGCATGGTGAAAAGCACAATTGAGTTGTCCTCGTGCGGAGGGAGGCACAGGTGATTGGTAATGTGCTTAGAGATGCGATGTGGTTGTTCTCATATGGAGGGAGGCACGAGGTGTTTATTATCGTGCAAAGGAAGGCAAGATATGTTCGTTAGCTTATGTTATTTCATGCTTTAATTTTATTAATGTTATCTTTACTCTTTCTTTCTCTTAAATATTTTATAAGAATTGATTTACAAGGGTTTGAACATTATCCCTTTTTAATCTTTTACAATAATAAAACCTCGTGCAAGAGTCTGTTTCACATTTAGTGTATTTCATTTATCTAACATGTATCGAGTCTTCGTGACTTATCCCCCTTTCATTCTAATTTTTTTTCAAATGAGCATCAAGTTGCAGAATAGAGTGCTGCAAAGTTGTACTCTTGTTTTGGATAGGCTTTGTGCCGTTGTCTTTCAGAGTTAATGATGTCGTAGGTTAATACATTATTTTCATAGTTTGTATGTATGACATTAGAAAATTTTCGTAGGCTTTTGATGGCATTCATCCTTCTTTGGGTTAAACTAGATGCCAATATTATTTTGGGTTGTTATAAATTCAAGAAATATCATGTTTTTAGGAGAAATTCTATTGAAATTTCAATAAGGTCTTGGATGATGATTGGAAATTCAAATGCAGTAATTAAAGCTTGATATTATATTGATATATGTGATACCACACAATACAACTTATAGTATTGTTTGATATATAGTGAAGTATTACTTAGGCTGGCTAAATCTAATCGGGTGTATGTTAGGTTTATGCACCGATCACGAACTAGTATTTCGGGTCGTGACAATTAAAATCAAAAAAATTTATTTTTTCAACTCAGACACCCACCAAATAAATTTGAACATGTGCCAAACATGACTTGAGTCAAATATAAGATGATGCAAAAAAAGAAAATATCATAAAATAAATAAATGAAAATCTAGTGAACTCATTTTCATGAGATTATTAAACTTTTTTTAATTGCTAGCTTTTATTGCATATGAGATTTAGTTAATTCAATTTAGAAAATAATAGCTTAAATTGTTTAAAATATAAAATAATATTAATTATTTTTCTTTTATATAAGTATATTACTAAAAGAAAACTTAAAATAATATATATAATTCATGTTGTGTCATGTTCTATATCTTTTCGAGTTTGATGTGTCGACAATGTTCCTGTAGTATCAACTATTTGTATCAATGTCTATGCTCATAGATGATAACTCTATAAGATTATTGAAGATATGAATGAGTCAAATATTTTGTGACCTATATGTTTTAGATACTGTCAACTTGACTCAAAAATTTCATGAATAGTTTGAGTTTTTAAGAATTCTACCATTAATTGATTCGGTATTAGTTTTAATTTAGGATCAGACTTATATGTAATAATTTAAAAAATTATGCATGTGTGAGTATTTAAATAAAAATATAATAATAAAGATATAAAAATTACACATTTTTACCTAGGTTTTTTTCTTTTATTTATAAATATAATAACTACATAATAAATTATTCTATCTGAGGATACCAACATGCAAATTAGTGTAGAGATTAATAATTTTTTATTGATGAACTTCTAACTTACTGGCTATAAAGATACTACTTTCAAGAATGCCTCCATTTGGATGATTGTAACGGGCATGCTTGCATGGCATTAATCGTAACAAGAAAGGCACTTTGGCGTGAACATGTATAAAGGCAAAGAAAGGTGGATGGAGAATATAATGTTAAAAAATGCTAACCTTAATTTCTGAATGACAATAACGTTAAAGTTGTTAGTATTCTGTTGAGTAAACTTCAAGACTGTTAAATCAATGGATAGTAAATGCAAACCTTGATATTAGATTTTGATAGATTTTGAGAAAACAAGTTTACTAATACAACTAGCTCACATTTTCAGTAAGGCATTAATTTATATATATACATTATTTTTTCTTCTAATTGTTTGGCTACCTTCATGTTAGATTTTGAGAAAACAAGTTTAAGTTTACTGTATGAACATGAATTTGGTGAGTTTAATTTAACTTTGACATAACTTTTGTAATATTATAGGCATGACTAGTATGAATATCAATTTACTGAAAGGATTGTATACAGGAGATCTCTAGTTAAATTAGTAGGGATCCTTTGCATATATATCGTTGAATATCCAGTTGGATTGGGCTCTCGAAGTAACTGGAGTTACATCTATTTTTCCATTTCAATTCAAGCACTTCTCGCTCTGTGGAGCTTGAATCCTTTCTTGCTGCAGAAGGTTCAAGTTTTAGAAGTAAACTCTCTTTTACGACTTGGGTCAAATGAAGTTAACATGGTAGGAATTTGTGGAATTGGGGGAATGGGTAAAACGACAGTTGCACGTGTTGCATGTAACTCAATTGCTGATCTTTTTGAAGCTTTATGCTTTCTCCATGACATCGAAGAAAAGTCAAGAAAACAGGGCCTAGAACAAGTGCAAGAGAAACTGCTTTCAAAGATTTTAAGGGTGTATATCAAGAAGGAAGACGTTAATGAAGGGATTCCAATAATAAAAAGGAGATTCAATCAAAAGATAATACTTTTGATTCTTGGTAATGTTGACAAACAAGAGCAATTAGAAAAACTAGCTGGTAATTGCAACGGGTTTGGTTGTGGAAGTAGGATCATTATAACAACTAGGGATAAACGATTACTAGCAAGACATGGAGTTGATCAAATATATGAGGTGAAGGAATTTGATTTTGAAGAATCTCTTTAATTGATAAAGTGGAACATTTTTAGACATAAACATTTTGATCCAAGTTACAAAGAGGTGAGTATATGAGTATGTTTTTAGACATACTCATTATTTGTGAGTATAAGTTATTTATGCATTATGTTTGTGAAATATGGGACAATGAAATGATGATGATGGTTTTGATCTGATAATAGGATCTGAATTTATGACAGAAATCTGTGAGTGTGTTTTATCATTAATTAACTTTAGTTGCCATATGTTTTGCATTAAATAATTGGGCAATATTTTCAATAACGCAATTACAAATTGATTCAAATTAGTATTTTTTAATAATAATAATAAAAAAAAAAGGGAACACTGGTTAGTTCATATCTGAACTCATTATTTTTAATATTTTAGATCTAAATTTGACGAATAAATTTTATGGATATTCATAATATAAGTACTTTAATCATGTCTAATTACAACTTTTTAACATGAACAATATTTAACTTTTATCTGAGAGACAAAGAGAGATTAATTTAATAATTTAGATGCCATGAACATTGAATGTGTTGTACTATTTGTTCTTAAAGTTATTAAAATTTAGACATCTAAAACATCAAAAAAGATAAAGATAAAATTTTAAAATATCAATTCAATGAAAGTTGTGTAATAAACCAAATTTTTAAGAGTAATTTATAATTTAAAAATTAACTTAAAACATCTATAAATTTTATTAGTGATTCTTAATAATAAACTTAGATGGAAATCTTGAAAATACATGTAAAAAAATTATTATTTAAGTTTATAAAGGATTTTCAGAATAATATATATATATATATATATGTATGTTTTATTAGACTATGTTAAATGGGTTATGTTAGGTATAATGATAATTTAATTGAAGTCAATGTTGGAGATTAATTTTAGTAAAGTTTTGAAATTTAATCTTGTTTAGGAGGTATTTAAATGTATGTTATATGTGAATCATGTCATAGGAACTCTTAAAGTTACCCTCACAATTGGACTTGAACTTGAGGAATTGGTAGAGTCATCTAATTGCGTTGACATAGGTGAGTGGATATTGCATACTATGCAGACTTTCACTCTCTTAAATTAATTTTTGCATTTTTGATGAATTTTAGCCTATTAGCTTAATGGGAAATAGACTAAATTTTTATAATTTTATATTTCTTTTATTCTCTAATTGATGAACTCTGTAGAGATGACTAATATTTTGACAATTATTTTTTCATGAATATTACTTATAATACAACAATTTATTTGAATTATAATTTTATCTTTAAAGTGTGAACTTATTGTCTTTGGAGATCTTTTCTAACAATTTGGTTATTTAATTGTATTAGCTAAGTTTTCCTTCACTTTGAATTGAGATAAATCAATTGATTTGAAATTATTATGAAAATTTGCTATTTGGATACATTTGATGAGAACTTCTGATGAGGAAATTCATTTTGATTTAAGTGATAAATTGTGAGTATATTGTATTTTGAAAAATTCGACTATTTGATAATGTGAAGTGCTTAGCTAGTTTAAATTAATATGATTTACTTATGTGCAATAGCATGCAATAATAATTTTACATGCGACAACTCAATATGATATTTAAGTGTGGCAGTACAATATGATTTACTTGCGTGCGATGGCATGAAATAATAATTTTATATGTGGTGACACATGATATTTTTGTATGGCAGTAAAATATGATTAACTTACATACGACGAAATGAAATAATAATTTTATGTGCAGCCGCATGATAGAATATTTATGTACGGTAGCATAATATAATTTACTTACATGCGGCAGCATAATATAATTTCCCATCTTAGTTTACTCAACAAATGCTCATAAGTCTTATTGATGGGATATAGTTTTAACCTTGTATTATAAAAAAAAAGTTGTGTACCTTGTGATCTATCTTGTTAGTGAAATCACAAATTTATTTTCTCATCCTGTGTTCATATGATGGATTGTGAGCACTTAAATTGCAATTTTCTTTAATCAAACATAATTTCGAAAAACTCGTGCATTAGGTTTATTCCTTTCCTGCATAGTGTGCATTACCTACTCATTGAGTTTTAAGTTCACCCCTTTACATTATGTTTTTCAAATAAGAGTTTAGAGCTTGGATACAAGTTTGTGAGAGAAATGTTAGTCCTCACTTGATGGTTGTTATAATTCTAAATGTAGCTCCACTAATTTCACAGGCAAGTTCCTCGGCTGGTTATTTGTTTGGATATATTTGGATATCGGAGTATTGAGAGCAATGCTCTCCTAATTTCTTAGCAAGGGTGGTATTTATGTAAATGTTGTAGAGTTAGAAAACTTTAAAATTTATTTTTCATATGCAGTAGTTGTTTTTACTAGTTAGGCTTAGAGATGATGAAATTTTTCTCAGTGTTCATGCCGATCACATGCTCAATTTGGGTCGTGATAGGTTGTTTCAATTTCAAAACTAAGCTTTTGGTAATTTTTTTGGATATATTTTTTTTAGGAGAGATATTTTTTGCATGCATCTATTCTAAGTTATATTTTTTGTTTTTTTTTTCTTTTTGTAAAGGTTTTTTTTTTTAATAAGAATTGCTCTAAAAGGCCAAATAATTGAAGTAAAGCTTTTATTCAAGGAAATTTAATTTAAAAGGGGCTTTATTGCAAAGAGACGATGTTAATTTTAAGATATGAAAGAGATAATTTGATTATTTAGAGTGGAGAAAAGTGAGGGGGCACAAAGTTAGGGATTAGAGTTTAGGAGTTAGATATTTAATCTTGGGAAAAGAAATAAACAAAAATTGACAAGAGTAGCTTTTTTGTTTCCAAAATTTGGGATCATTGTTAATTTCATCCCTAAAATTTATAATTGTTATCAATTTAATCCCAATTCCTAATATAATTCATTTGTCATGCAGTAAGTGTTCCAGTTATATTTTCACATATATATAAATTCTGTTAATGTAAAAGATGACATTAGGGGTTGGGACAAAATTGACAAAATTTAAAATTTTTAAGATAAAATTAACAGAATATAAAAGTTTAAGGATAAAATTGACATAATTTAAAAGTTTAAAAACAAAATTGATAGAAAAAAGCTTGGGGACAAATCTGATAGAAAAAAAGTTAAGGGACAAATTTGATAGAAAAAATATTTAGAGGCAAAATTGAAAATAATGCAACATAGAAAATGTTTTTGCCTTTGATATAAAGTAAATTATTATTTTGTAAACACCCTTGACTCTTCACAATGCATGCACTAAGTCTAAAGGGTGAGAGATTATAAGAAAGTTAACCTATTTTTGTATCTAAGAAGTTCTTATATGTATATATTGTATGACATCATTTACACACTGACTAATAATATTCATTCACTTCTTATTTTTTAAATTATAGGAGCCACGTGATAAAAAAAATAAAAAAAATAATTGAATGTACATGAAAATCTTTCTCTTGTACGTGTGTTAACTTTAGTGCAACAACAAGATTATTTGTATTGTAATAGCTTCAAAATTTTATGATAATTGATTTATAAAATTATTTTTTTAAAAAATAAAATATCTTATGTAAGGAGAGGAGAGATAAAAAAAAAATGTAATTACATTAAAATGGTGAAAAATTAAATAATTTTAATTTATAATTTATAATTTTAAAATATATTAATTATTTTTAAATCATATTTTAGAATTAAAAAAAATCAATAGGTGTGATAGAGTTTGAATTATCGGCAATGTGAATAATATTTAGGGTCACACCTTGCTTCAATTTACTTCTTGTTGACTGACTTTGACTTGGAGTCAGTCAACGTAATGCGACAAACTTCTTCACTTTCTCAGAAATTTCATAAATTCAGTTTTTTTTTCACTCTAAAGCTTAATTGAGATATCTTCATTATTTCTCTCACATGAAAGAAAGGGCGACTCTATTCTTATTAATCAAAAAACAAAAAGGGCGAGCATCATCCTCCTTCTCCTTCAAGTTTCAGCAGACTTATGAGGTGACTACTCATCCTATACTATCATTTCATGGGTAATCTTTATTATGCTCTTGGTTAAAAGGGATTCCATCATTACTAGTCACATTAAAAATTATTAGAGGTACATCAATTGATTGCAGTATATATATCTCATGATTCCTGAAAAAGTTTCTCGCATCTTCTTTTATAGGATAATTAACTGAACCATATTGTTTTATGCTTTCATCTTTCATTCGAATATTCAGTGCTTAATACGTCAGTCAATTATTTCGTTTTAAAATTGTGATTTGATTATATGTTTAATTATCGTTGGTTGTCTTGTTCTGTTTTCATGGAAATATAATACTTAAAGTGATCTTTAGTGTGTAGCATATGAATTATTTTGATGAAGGATTTTTCTGCCAGTGGTATTGATTTCAGATGGCAAAGCTGTAAATTGAGAGGTTTAAATTGTAGTCGTTGATGTTGAGATAAAGACTGTCTCAAAATTAGTCTTGGTACTCTGAACTCTTAATTTTACATGTTTATTTCTAGAGTAAATTCATGTTTTATTCTTTAAAAGATGCACTTTATAATATCAATTTAATCCTTAAAATATACACTTTATTTTAATTTAGTCTCTAAAAAAAGAAAATCATCAATTTTGTCCTTCAAAGTTGTAGCTCCAATCAATTTATTTCTTACATTAATGTTAGTAACTTAAGTTTAACAGAATTGGTGACAGGTTATTATCTGTGTTTGACTATCATTTTGACAACCATTAGCGTCACATTAGACTGTTGTCAACAACATATTTAAATTGGTTGGGTTATATACGAAATTAATAATTCTCATCTTTTAAAGATTAAATTAAGATAATTTATATCTTTTGGAGATCAAAATAATAACTTTCACTTATTTCTATTTCCTTTCATGTGAAGGCACCAATGTTCTTTACCAAAATAACCCAAAGCTTTGACTTTTGATTCAGGTATGGCCTCTCCTGTAAATTATTTTGTTCGCAATAATTTGAATTTTGACAGACTTTTATGGCAAGAGTTCATGCAACCAGAATTGTCACACCCCTTCTAGGAAGTGTGACTGGTAAGGCACACAAGGTGATTATCTCACATTTTAGGCCTGATAAACCGAGAACCTACGAGTTCCTAAACATACATTGAATCCTAATTATCAACATAATAATTGTATTGCTAAAACAATGTCTAGAACAATTCATTTTTGAGAAACCTTTTGTCAATACCTAATATTTTAATTTCAATATTTATCAACCTAAACCAGTATTCTAATATCAATCGTCTGTAGAAATTTCGGCGTAACCTCCCCTAAAAATAGAGGTTTTTGAAATTTGTACAAACAATCAAAACCAAAAAGTAGATAATGGAGGACTCATACCTCAATACTATAAGTATCTAGAGCACCAAAATAGGGTTGGGGAATCATGCCTATGGAATAGAGCCATGTCTAGAACCAAAATAACAATAAGAATAAAATTTAAATCATTGCCTGACGAAGCAATGTCAGGGTTACCATAGGATCACTTCACAGAGATACCTCTTGCAAATAACCAAACACTACCCAAATGATAAAAGGACTTGGAATACAAGATATAAAGGTTTCTAATTGCTTCACCAACATCAAAGGTTCTTTTAGTAATCTTGTCTTGTATGATGCAACGAGATGAGTAAAAGGTAAGGATGATGTTATTGTCCTGAGTCAATTTCTCAAATGATAAGAGATTGAATTTGAAAGAAAGTACAAATAGTACATTATGTAATTTCTTGGGTGCAATAGGATATTTTCTTTAGATTGTATGCAAGTCTGGTTGAGCTATCAGGTAAATGTATTGGACTTGGTTTGTCAATGGTTTTCATATGATTAGATGCTTCAATATCTATGATCCAAGTAATGTCATCCAACAAGCTGTTAGTATAGCAAAGTCAGTAACATTTGCATAGCTTGCATGCTCCTCTATTAATCCCTTTCCTTTCACATGTTTTTCTACCTTGTGCTTGATTTGACTATCCTGCACTCCATCTTATTCAACAATATCAAATAGTGTTCTAAAGGTGCTTCTTGCCGCTACTGCAATCGTTGTTGGTTTTCTAGGTCTTGATCTTTTTGGCTATCTTAAATCCTTAAACCATTCAAGAAATCCATGCAATTTGAAGCATGTATCCTTTGCGTGTCCATTATTGTGGCAATGATCATAGAACCTGTCAGCCTTCTTGCCTCTACCCTTTTGTTTTCCACTGCCTTTATTTTCAGCTTCATTTTTTGAACGAGTACCTTTTGCAAGTGGTGCATTAACTTCCATGCCATTAGGTGCATAAGTGGTGTTCACCTCCCTCTACCTTTCGACTGTCAAAATCATTAAGTAAGCTTTTTTCACATTAAGAAAGGGATCTAGATTCAAGATTTACCCTCTGATAAGATCATAAGATTGGTTCAAACCAATTAAGCATTGTAGTAGCATCGTTGAGGTGCCCATTTCCTTCAATTTTTTGTTCAATCCACAAGTACAACTATTGCATTAACATGTAGTTATGAGCATCAATTTGTTCAGCTCATCCTTGCACTTGTATAGTTCATTATAATATTCAGTGACTGAGTTTGCTCCCCTGTTCAATTGTGGCCATCTCTTGTTGAGTGTGATAGAGTTGTGGTCCAATATTTACACTAAAACATTTCTCTATTTCATCCCACATAGTTTTAGAGCTCATACAATAGATGAAATACTAAAATATCTTTAGAAATTGAGTCGATGATCCATCTCTTAATCATGAAGTCTACCTTCCTCCATTTCCTTTAATCTGTAGGTGCTTCAAAAGGCTTGATTGTTCTATCAATGAAGCCAATTTTGTCTTTGGCTTCAAGAGAGATTCTGATGGGGTTGTGCTCCAGGTAAGATAGTTGCTACCAGTAAGGGGAGAAGTGACTGAGACCATTCCTTGATGGTCTGGGCTATGTAGGGTCAATGGATCCTCATCACTATGTGTAGATGAGCTTCCTTTCCCTGTTCATGAATTTTGAAGGAGTTTTCACGGTTATGCAAATCAGATTGTATC
Source organism: Senna siamea (assembly GCA_031216115.1). Taxonomy (NCBI): domain Eukaryota; kingdom Viridiplantae; phylum Streptophyta; class Magnoliopsida; order Fabales; family Fabaceae; genus Senna; species Senna siamea. The sequence continues at coordinate 28,201,309 of CM062354.1, read as the reverse complement.
TTGGAAGGAGAAACATAGAAGTGATGACCTCAAACGAGCAGTAATCTCATAGTATCCAGATCTTTATACCTGCTAAGACCAACAAGTTGTTAATTGAGGTGGTAGAGGCCTTACCACCTTAAAGAGGAGGATATAAGTTTGAATTTTGAGAAATATACTTATTGGGAGGATTTTACCTGATCGTTCCTAGCTCGATAAAAAGTAGTCTTAAGTTCAATGTGGCTTAGAGATAGCCGCTAAAAAAAAAAGAATGAAGAAAGAAGAAGAAGATGAGCAAAATAATTACTCAAGAATATTAATATATTGATTCATTTTTGTACATTTTGGATTTATATACTTTTGGCTATATGCTTCACATGAGTGTGGTGCTAACTAACTGTACAACTAACCAAATAACTATTAACTATAGCTAAATTAACAAACTAATAGATTATCATTGCAAAATTTAGTAGAACCCGACAAAATATATATAAAAAAGTTTCATATTTTTATAGGACTCAAACTTTAAGCTGTCCACTTCAAGAGAAATATTAATTCCCAGTGTTATATTTTTTTTCCTTTCCTATGTTATGTGTGAAAGGTGGTTTTCCTCTTCCTAACTTTTCAGAATTTTCAAGGAAGCAATATGCATGACCAACAAAAACCACGGAAAGAAATTAAAGCTTGATGTCTTCATTAGTGTGTCTTTTTCACTAGTAATCATGGATGGGCGAGCATCATCGTCTTCTTCCTTCAACTATCAATGGACTTATGATGTCTTCATCAGTTTTAGAGGTGAAGATACTCGCCATAATTTTACAGGCAATCTTTACAATGCTCTTTGTCAAAAGGGAATTCACACCTTCATTGATGATAAAGAGCTCATAAAAGGGGATGAAATTACACCAACACTTACCAAAGCAATCCAAGAGTCCAGGATGGCCATTATTATCTTCTCTAAAAACTATGCATCCTCAACATTCTGTCTTAATGAACTTGTTGAGATCCTTCAATGTATAAAGAGAAAGGGTCGCCTGGTTTGGACAATTTTTTATGATGTGGAGCCATCAAAGGTGCGACATCAAAAAGGAAATTATGAAGAAGCATTCGCTATGCATACAGAAAGATTTAAGGCTGACCAAGGGAAGGTGCAGAGTTGGAAGATGGCTCTACATGAAGCTGCTAATCTGTCTGGCTTACATTTCAATCCTAGGTACTGCATCGATTTTATCTCTTATTTTGCTTATTGTTTGACTGCCTTCATGTTAGAAAAAAAATAATAATAATAAAACAAATAGAAATTTATTGCTTATGAGCATGATTTGAACGATTTAAAGATTTGCCATAATTTTGCAATTTGTCAGGAATGGATATGAATATGAATTCATTGAAAAGATTGTGAAAGAGATCTTCAGTAAAACTAGTAGGATTCCTTTGCACATTGCTAAATATCCTGTTGGATTGGATTCTCGAGTGCTACAAATAAACTCTCTTTTAGGAGTTGAGTCCCAAAATGACACAGTCGACGTGGTAGGAATTTTTGGAATTGGGGGTATAGGAAAAACAACAGTTGCACGTGCTGTATATAATTCAATTGCTGATCATTTTGAATATTTATGCTTTTTGCATGATATCAGAGAAGAATCAAGAAAATATGGCTTGGTACATCTACAAGAAAAAATGATTTCAGAAGTTGTGGGGGTGGATATCAACGTGGGAGATATTAATAAAGGTGCTTCAATAATAAAAAGAAGACTCGATAAAAAGAAAGTTCTTTTGATTCTTGATAATATTGACAAGCGAGAGCAATTGGAAAAATTAGCTGGTGGTCGCGATTGGTTTGGCCCTGGAAGTAGGGTTATTATAACAACTAGGGATAAACATTTACTCGCAACACATGGGGTTGAAAAGAAATATGAGATGGAAAAATTCAATGATGAAGAATCACTTGAATTACTACGTTGGAGTGCCTTTAAAAATGACTTGGTTGATGGAAAGTACAAGGAGACTTTAAATATTACAGTACATTATGCGCAAGGCCTTCCGCTGGCAGTAGAAGTAATAGGCTCTAACATGTTTGGTAAGACTGTGGAAGAGTGGAATTCTGCCTTAGATAGATATAAAAAAATTCCGAATAGAGAGATCCAACAACTACTGGAAATCAGCTATGATTCATTGGAAGAAGATGAGCAGGAAATTTTTCTTGATATTGCTTGTTTTTTCAAGGGACATGATTTGGAATATGTCAAAAATATGGTGGAATTGGCTCATGGAGATCCAACTTATGGTATTGGAGTCTTGATTGACAAATCTCTCATAAAGATTGAAAATAATTTTGTTAGAATGCATGACTTGATACAAGACATGGGAAGGGAAATTGTTCGTCAGGAATCACCAATGGAAGCAGGAAAGCGCAGTAGACTATGGTGTCATGAAGACATTATTCATGTTTTAGAAAACAAAACGGTGAGTAAAAGTAAAATTGGTGAATTAGGCTCTGTTTGATTGTTGTTTTTTAGAATTGTTTTTAGTTTTTAAAAATAGGAAAATAAATAAATTTATTTGAATAACTGTTTTTAACCAAAAAAAAAAAATTGTTTGTAACAAAAAAAACTAATATGTTTTGAAAATAAAAAACACAGAATAAATAAAAGATATTCTGAATTTTAATTTTTTAAAATTAAAAATAGAAAATAAGTTTTTTTTTATTAATAGCATGTATATAAACACATGAAAATAATACTAGTATGAATTCTTAAAATTAATTTTATGAAACAGTTTTAAAAAATAAATAGTTTTATTTATCCTTAGTAAGATATTTTAATGACAATATTATTGGTTGTTTAGGCAAGCTTTTGGAGAAGAAGTTGCTTTTTTTCATTCGTAAGTTCCTATTTTAAGAAATAAAGGTTCTGGAATAAAAAAAAAAGTTCTTCTAACAGGAGCAATTTTTCAACGATGGAACACAAACTAAAAATTATAATTTCTACTTCTAGAAAAAAACAAAAACTCAAAATTAAATATTTTAAGACAGAAATTTCCTTACAAAAATTTCTTATTCATCAGAATACTCTTAACTTTTTTTTTTCCTTAAAATCCTTAAAATATATTTGTTATGTATGATTTATGCTTATTCTTTTTAGGGGCAGTTATATACATTACTTTAAGACATATAAATTAGAATATAGAGCTTTTATATATAAATTTGTCCTTTAAAAAATATTTAAAACATTTATTATGATTTTATTCTTTATATTTTTTTCAGTTAATAGTAATAACTTAATAAAAATTGACAATGATATAAATATTTATAATCATTTATGTATTTAAATAATATTATTAGCAAAGTAAATTTTTATATATTCTTTTTAGTAATTTGACAATTAAAAGCAATATTTTATACAAATTGGCAGAATAAAGACTGTTATTCAAATGCTGATAGAAATACTTCTTAACTGAATTGGCAAAAAATAAATTGCTTCTCTATAACTGTACTTTTTTTGAAATTCCATTTAAGAAGTCATTACAAAAGCAAATTTTAAAAGTTTGAACAAACATGCCCCTAGGATTCTATTTATTTTCTTTATTATACTTAAAGTTGCTTACTTTTGCTTCTTAACTTAAAAAGCTAATGAATAAAATTGAAATCATAATTGAAGAATCATTCCTCAAAGCCTCAAAAGGGTTATGAATGCATGACTTATTGTTTTATAAGAAGACAATAATTTTTTTTTTTTTTGTAGTTTATTGTAGCTATAATGTTGACTTTTACTTTTGGTTTAAAAGGGTTCAGATAAAGTTGGTGTTATAATTCTGGACCATCCAGCTGGAGTTATAGAAGTAAACTGGGATGGAAAGGCTTTCAAGAAGATGAAAAATCTCAAAATACTTATTATTAAGAATGCATGCTTTTTGACAGGCCCCAAATATCTCCCAAATAGTTTAAGGATACTGCAATGGCAAAGATATCCTTCCCCACGTTTACCAGTTGATTTTCGTCCAACGAAACTTGTTATACTAGATTTGCAAGACAGTTTCTTAGAGTTGTTGGAACCCGCCAAGGTAAGCATATTCACTTTCTGTATATTAATTAATTAGTTTATTTTATTTTGTTGCATTATAAAAAATAATCTCCTTATTTGTATGATTGTTGTTCTTGCAGAGGCTGGAGAACTTGAGTGTCTTAAATTTTAGTGATTGTCAACTTATAACACGGATACCTGATTTATTTGGTAGCCCAAATTTGAGGAAATTGAATCTCAACCGCTGTAAAAATTTAATTGAAGTTCATAGTTCAGTTGGATATCTAAGAAAACTTGAATACTTGAGTGTTTTGTTGTGTGACCAGCTTAGTACATTTCCACAGGCTATCAAATTGCCCTATCTTAAATATCTTGGACTTGTGGGTTGCTCAAGTCTTGAGAAATTTCCGGAGATACTTGAAAAGATGGAATGTATAAAAACTCTTGATTTGAGCATGACAAACTTAGAATTGCCATTTTCAATTCATAATCTTACTCAGCTTCAACATCTGTCGATGATAAATTGTGAAAGGGTTTGTCTACCAAGCAGCATTACTATGTTGTCACAATTGTATTTGATAGTGGCCAAAAGATGTCAAGAGTTGCAATTATCTCAACGAAATGAAGACCAGGAAGAAGTGATGAGGCGGATGCTGCCTTCAGCCAATGATGAAATTAGATTTGAAAATTGCAATTTGTCAGATCAGTTCCTTTCCATATGTCTTAATGGGTTTACCAATGTGAGAAGAGTATACTTAAGTGGTAGTATTTTCACGATTCTTCCAGAATGCATCAAAGAATGTCACTCTTTATGCCTTCTCGATCTAAGCTTTTGCAAGCATCTGAGGGAAATTAGAGGAATTCCACCAAACATACAAGAACTATGGGCAACAGAATGCACATCATTGTGTTCAGAGTCCAAAAGCATTTTATTGAGTCAACAGGTGTTTTTATCTTAGATATTTTGATAGTTGCATGTCCCTTGAGTTTGTGACTCTACTGTGTTGCTGAACACTTTTATAATCGACAGGTATTGAGTGGGGCTACACTCGAGAAATTTTGTATGCCACGAGCAAGGATGCCAGAATGGTTCAACAACCACTATAGCAAGGGCTCATCCATTTCTTTTTGGTTTCGTCACAATTTACCAAGGATTCGTCTCTGTCATATTTTATCGGCTGCAAAGATTGAGTTGATGGTTGAGTTGAATATAAATGGCAAAGCCAGATATATATTTGAAAAACCTTTGTGCCATAAATTTTTAACAGAGTCAGTAGATCATATATTTGTCTCTGATCTACAATGGAAGAACTTCCAATTTTGCTATCATTTATTTCGAGAAGATGAGTGGAATCATGTGAAGGTTTATTCCCGGAAACGTGGTTCAGGAATGGCTATAAAGGAGATGAGTATTCATGTATGTGAGCAAGAAAGTAACATGGAGGACATCCGATTCATGAATCCTTACAAAAGACGAAAAACTGTTGATTCTCTCACTAATTTGGATTGTGAAATCCTGCATAGATCGGTGGAAATGAAACCACAAAATAACTGGAATTGGGATTCAAGTTCCATGTTATGTGAAGAAGGTAACAACACTCTTGTGCCTGTCATCATTTCACAAAATCTACAGTACCTACAATATTGAATCTAATTGCACTATGCATCAGATAAATATTTATAATAATTTTGTGACATACGATAAATATTCATCCTCCTATACTTTTATTTTATGCCTTTACATGGTCAACTTGTGTTTGATACAGAAGAAAAGGATATAGCAGGATACAATAACCATAGCAACGAGCTTTCATTATGTCCTTGTTTTCAAGCATCGTTGGCTGTGGATGATGTGAATAGCATGGCTTCATTTTCATTAGTATCATCCTCAAGGTATGCTAGTGACACCATTACAAAGCAAGGTAATAGCTGCAGGTGGCTCTCGTTAAGTCCCTGTGGGCAAGAACTTTTGATTGATCTGAATATGCCTTCATCTTCAATGCTATCTAGTTCTACTAGTTATCAAGGTAACATCCTTGTGCTTTTCCTTTGTTTGCGTTTGCAATATGGTGTAGAATGTGAAGTCCATACGCCTAATAGGAATGTTGTTTGTGACTAGTACTTTATTCAAGTCAAAATATATAAGTTAGCATATATATTAATTGCTCTTTAGAAACCTATAAAAATCCCCTATAGTCCTGTGGTTCTTTACTTAATTGAAGGGCCAACTTGACTTGAATGACCAAATTAAGATAGGTCGTTATTATTTGGTTTCCCTTTATACTTGTCTTCTTCTATTTATTTCACTTCTCAATTTCTAGCCCTTTATTTTACAGCTAAATCAATACAAAGAAAAATATATGAATAATTAAAACTTATTCACCTTAATCTTATTCTCGTCTGCAATGTCTTCCTTCTTAATTAGTTAATCTTTGCCTGCAGATGAGAAATTTTCTCCCTTTGGTGGTTTAGTTACACATACCAAATCACAAGAATATAGCAAAGCACATACTGAAAGCTTAACGTTGAGACCTAAAAGGAATGGGCAATTTACTCCCACAAGCAATTTAAAGTATGAGATTGCTAAAGTTGCATACGAAGGTATGCTTGTGGATTGGGAAGGAGCTGAGAGATTTGTACAACTCATGCGTCGTCACAGCCACCATACAGAATATGATTTGACTGCGCGAATTCTACTTCTTCAAGTCATACAAAACTCAGGCTGGTTTTTTTGCAGAGAAAAGTACCGTATAATTGATAGAAAGGATTATTTTCGTACATTTCACACATTAAGTATCAAAGGTGTACCGATATTGGATAAATGGCTCCAAGATGTCCTAAAAGGAAAATTTGGTGATATAGAGAACGATGAGTCTGTTGAGCAGTTCTTGCTAGCTTTACTCGGCGCATTGAACATCCTGGAATTTGATAGCCATTGTTGGTTGAAATTTTGTGAAATACCAAAGTTTCTTAATCTTTTGCTTAAACAAAAAAGTGAGGTAATTCAGGAGACAACATTCGAGTTAATGTTATCCTTGGGACTTATTCAACAGAATGTGGATGATTCAGACAATTGTCATGCTACTTTGTCAGAGGAAGGTACAAATAATCACCCAACTCTTGAAAGCATTAAATAGATAAACAAACCCAGAGACAAAATCAAGAATGCATTATAGATATAATAAAGTTGTCAAATTCAATAATCAAAACTCTTAAAGAGAGACATAGTTGACTTTGTGGACTTCTCGTTTGTAATTATTATCTTTCTTCTTAACCATCTTCCAAATTTACCATTCATGTTTTAGATATCGAAGATTTCGGTGAACGAGCCACTAATTCATCAAATTCCCAATCAAACCAAGCTGAAGTAGAGACAAATCACTTCCAGCTATTTTCAGAAAGTGAGTTATAATATTGGATTAGTTCATTTAAGTGTTGAGAGGCAAGAAGATTAATTTTACAAGTTTTGATTTTGTCTTTGCAGGTAACATGCCAGTGTGACAAATTTACCTTAAATGAAAACGACTTGAGATGGCATTTGATAGAATAGGAATATTATGTGAGAAGCAGGAATTGGATGAGATGTGACCAAAGAAGAGACCCGGCCCATTGCATATCTGCATGTATGCTTTATTCTCTTCAGTTCTGTTACTTTGTTCTTCTTCTTCAACAGCATCATGATTCCTTAATATGTTACTCTTCTTCTTTATAGTCAAATTCACTATTCTAAATATCTTCATTGATCTTTTGAGGATTAATCTATTTAGAATGATTACTTTTGAGTGTTAGAGCTTCTTCCACATCACTTGTGTTTCCTCTGTCTTTACCACCTATATTAACAACATTAGCAGAGTCTTTCAGTGTCGTTCACCTTAGCATTCTTCTTTATTCTGACTTGTTGTGCAAGTAGCAATGAATCAATTTTAGACACATATGTCTTTAGTGAGATGATAGCAGTCACGAACACATCATACTCTTCTGAAATTCCTTCCAGAATTGCTTGAATGTGTTCTTGTTGTGTCACAACACTGCAACATAAGTAAGTCCATGGATCGGGGCTTTAATTAGTAGTAGATTATCATTCAATGGTTTGTTCCCTTTTTTAGTGAATCCTTGTATGAGCAACAAAGAAATCAATGATTCTGCTCCAGATTTCAAAGGAATGATCGCAGTCTACTAAGCATGTCATCATACCTTTTGATTAATTTGATTATATGTTTATCATTAGTTGTCTTGTTCTGTTTTCATGTACATATAACTTAAGTGGGCTCTTGGTTGGGTAGCATATGAAAGATTTTTTCTGCCAATGGTATTTGATTCCAGATGCATTATTACCAAGAAAATTGTTTATTGTTATCTGTTGTGTAAAACATTGATATTTAAATGTCTATAATTTAACATTGGAGATTTTAAGAGTATGGAAATACAACAGAAAAACAATTAAGCTTTGATCACTCCAAATATTTCTGTGGTCTCTGGAACTTCTGATTTGGTGGTGTTGTAGATGAACAATATTGTTGTGAGTGGATTCCCATTTGCTTACATGTATGCACTGCATAATATAAATCACAAATGTTATTATATCTATACAGAATTAAATTACTTTTCTGACAATTATTTTAATTTTTGTTTATTTCTTTATAATTAATTTACTTTATGACTTTGGTAAAAAAAATAAAAATGGAATGGTTTGACTCTAATGAAGAGAAATCTGTCCATTTCAAGCAAGGGAGTAGTCAATATGCTTACTTCTGAGTGCATTTATTATAGATTTTAAGAAACCAATTTGAATTTGAAGGGATGAATTAATGATTCAAAACAACTTAAAGCAAATAGTATTAAAAATACTTCAATCAAACATTGAAGGATATGTTAATATAATATATCATGAGTGATTCATTTTTATATATAATAAATTTGACTTGGGATTAAAGCAATGCCAATGGAAGACAATATAAGTGCAGGCTACTCCTTTCATTTCATCTCATAGCTTTCTGCAACTTTTGACCCACCCCCTTCAAACAAACCTAAGCTAACCATTAATGTGTACTAACTTGTCGGAAAAATTTATTATATATATATATATATATATCTATCTGTGTGTGTGTGTGTATGTGTAACTATCAAAAGCCACAAAGCAAATGCACAAACTGTCCTCACATTTTCTTTATTAACAAGAGCCAGGGCGTTCAGATTATTAACATTGTGAATAAGTGTTTAGACTCAATACATCTGATTCCATTTTACATCACTAATTAATTTTTTATAGGATTTTACTAATCAGTTATTAGATTTAAATTTATGATTAAAGATTTTAAATATTTTATTTGACCAAAATTTCTAAATTCTAGGATGTTATTATATTATTTAGACCAACAAAATATATAGGAAAATTATCCAAGACAATAAATCCACAAAATATATTTATAGAATTTATGTATTATAATTTTATATTCTAAAAATAATTTGTGCATTATTGTTGCCTCCCCTTAGAAAATTCTTTAAAATAAGGTGAATTTGAATATACTTTCTTTTATAGATTTTGTTTACCTGTACTTTTTGAGATTACTGATTAAGGTTTCACTTAATTAATTGATAAAATATTTAATAATCTAAAATATATAAAAATTAATAAGATAAAACATTAATCGATATCCTTGGCAAAAACCTTATTTTATTAGGGGCATAATGCATAAAGGAGAAGTTAATAATATTTATATAAAAGCTCTTTTCTCCTTTTCATTTTTCTTTAAGAATTTTTATTTTCTCCGTGAATGTGTCTGCGTTGCAAGAAAGAAGAAAAAAAAAAAAAGAAAGGATGACGCATAACAAAAAGCAGCGTTAAGGCTTACGTGATCTTCTTTAATTCTTAAATTTTTTTATAAAATTAATTTTAAAAATTTATATTAATATTATTCTTATATATTTATATACATATTATTAATAAAAAATTTATTTTTATATTTTTTATTTTAAAATAAAAGTTGACGACATTTTTATTTTTTTATCAAACAGTTATTTAAACAATTTTTTTTTGTTTTTATTTATAAAAACAAATTTTAAAAACTGGAATTAAACGTGATTTTAAATCCTGAGAGTTTATTATTTATTACTTGTTGACTGACGTGGACTGAGTATATATTATAGGCAAGCATCGAAAGCTCGTAAATTGCTTTTCCAGTGTTTTGCACTCTAAAACTTAATTGAGATATCTTCATTAACTTCTCTCTTTCTAAAAGAAAGGACGAACATCATACTCCTTCTCCTTCTCCTTCAAGTTTCAACAGATTTATGATGTCTCTCTCATTTTTAGTGGTCAGTACTCATCCTTGTTAAAATTTTAAACAAGGTTTACTCTCTTCCTATTCCTTAATTATAGTATAGTTATAACTTACATCATTATCTTGTATAAATAATCACAACAGCATTCAGCAAATACTTATTGAAGCCATTTTCTTAAGATGATTGACTTGCAGTCAACCCATTAATTGCTCTATTCTCTCCCTGTTACTTTCCCTTTTGTTTGAGTTGGAGTCCAGCTGCTATAACAGCCTCCTCCTTTCTTCTCCCATTGCTTTGTTGAGCATAATTTCTGCTTTACTTCTTTCTAACTTCCCAGAATTATTTTGCACTGTAAACTTCAGATCTTCATTTTTCTTCTTGCAATAGCCATCATGACAGGTGGAGCATCAACCTCTTCTTCCTTTAGCTACCAATGGACTTATGATGTCTTCATCAATTTTAGAGGTGAAGACACTCGCTATGGTTTTACTGGAAATCTGTATAAAGCTCTCTGTGCGAAAGGAATTCGAACCTTCATTGATGATGAGGAACTTCAAAGGGGCGGATATTACACCCACACTTCTCAATGCAATTCAACAATCAAGAATGGCCATTGTTGTATTCTCTAAGAATTATCCATCCTCAACATTTTGCCTTGATGAGCTTGTCAAGATCATTCAATGTATTAAGGGAAATAATTGATTGGTTTGGCCTATATTTTATGATGTGGAGCCATCAAATGTACGACATCAAAAGGGGAATTATGGAGAAGCACTGGCTATGCATCTAAGAACCTTTAAGGCTGATGAGAAGAAGGTACAAAGTTGGGAATGGACACTACATAATGCAGCTAATACATCTAGCTTACATTTTCGGTGAGTCACCAGCTATACAGACACACACGCACACGCACACACCTTATTTTTCTTCTAATTGTTTACCTGCCTTTATATTAGATTAGGAGAAAACAAATTTAAGTTTATTGTGTATGAACATGAATTTGATGAATTTAATTTAACTTTGACATAATTTATTGTAATTTTTCAGGCATGATCAGTATGAATATAAGCTTATTGACAGTATTGTACAGGAGATCTCTAGTAAAATTAATAGGGTTCCTTTGCATATTGCTGAATATCCAGTGGGACTGAGCTCTAAAATGCTAAAAATAAACTCTCTTTTACAACTTGGGTCAAATGATAAAGTTAACATGGTAGGAATTTGTGGAACTGGGGGAATAGGTAAAACAACAATTGCACGTGCTGTGTATAACTCAATTGCTGATCATTTTGAAGATCTATGCTTTCTCCATGACATCAACGAAAAGTCAAGAAAACAAGGCCTAGAACAAATGCAAGAGAGAATGCTTTCAAAGATTTTACAGGTGGATATCAAGGTGGAAGACATTAATGAAGGGATTTCAATAATAAAAAAGAGACTGCATCAAAAGAAGATTCTTTTGATTCTTGGTGATGTTGACAAACGAGAGCAATTAGAAAAGTTGGCTGGTGAATGCAATTGGTTTGGTTCTGGCAGTAGAATTGTTATAACAACTAGAGATAAACAATTACTAACAATACATGGGGTTGATCAAATATATGAGGTGAAGGAACTTAATTATGAAAAATCTCTTCATTTGTTAAGTTGGAATGCTTTCAAAAATAACCGATTTGATCCAGGTTACAAAGAGGTTTTGGATTGTGTGATACGCTATGCTCAAGGCCTTCCACTGGCTCTTAAAGTGATAGGCTCTCACTTGTTTGGTAAGAGTATACAATAGTGGAAAGCTGCGATAGATGTATACAAAAGAATTCCAAATGAAGACATTCAGCAAATATTAAAAGTAAGCTATGATAGCTTATCAGAAGTTGAAAAAGAAATTTTCCTTGATATCGCTTGTTTATTCCAAGGAGCAGATTTGGAATATGTCAAAAATATGGTGATATATAGTCATGATTTTGATCCAAGTCATGGTATTGAAGTCTTGAAAGACAAAAGCCTCATAAAGATTGCACATGGTTCCATTAAGATGCATGACTTGATACAAGATATGGGAAGAGAAATCATTCGTCAAGAATCACCAAGAGAGCCAGGAGAACGTAGTAGATTATGGTTCCCCGTGGATATTCTTCATGTTTTAGAAAACAATACAGTAAGTAATAACAACATATGTGATTTAATTTATCTTTTAGTCCCTTTATATATATATATATATATATTTTATGGTATGTAGAATTTCTAGTACTTTACTATATGGAACTCTTATATAAAATACTTCACCTTTTGGGTTGATGCAGGGCACAGGTAAAGTTAATGCCATAATTCCAGAGTATTGGCCTAAAGATGAAGTAAATTGGGATGCAGAGGCATTCAAGCAGATGAAAAATCTTAAAATACTTATATTTAAGGGGACAAAATTTTCAGAAGGTCCTAAATATCTCCCAAATAGTTTAAGAGTGTAACAGTGGTGGGAATATCTTACATCGTATTTACCAGTCAATTTTCATCCGAAAAGGCTTGTCATATTTGATTTGCCCCATAGTTGCTTACAGTCACTAGAACAAGTGAAGGTAAGTATATTTACATTTCTATTATGCATTTTTTTGTTTTAGGTTAAGATTTATAAATTAACAATTTTTTAATGAACACTCTTGATTTTTTTTTTTTTTTACTGATGTGCGAGAAATTAAGTGTTTTGAATCTTGATGAAAATCCATGTGTAACACAAATACCTGATATATCTGGCATTTCAAATTAAGAGAATTGAGACGTGGACATTGTCAAAATTTAATTGAAATTCATGATTAGGTTGGATATTTGAGAAAACATAGATTCTTGGATGCTAGGGGTTGCAATAATCTTAGGAAATTTCCATGTCGTATGAAGTTGCCTGCTCTTGAAAATCTCATTCTTTACAGTTGCCCGAGTCTTGAGAAATTCCCACAAATACTAGAAAAGATGGAACATGTAACATTGCTTAATTTGGGTTATACAAACTTCAAATTTCCGTCTTCAATTTGTAATCTTCCAGCGCTTCAACAAATAAATATTTGGCACAGTAGCATCGGAGTTCAACCATCATGTAGCATTGATATGTTGCCAGAACTAGAAGATACAAGTATTGAGGGATGCCAAGAATTGCAATCATCTACACTGCATGAATGCCAAGAAGTGAGCTCCATGCTTTTTTCAAAAGTGGAGGAAATTTCCCTCACTTGGTATAACATATCAGATGGATTCCTTCCAAGATGCTTAACTTGGTTTGTCAATGTGAAAGATTTAGATTTACGTCATAGTAAATTTACGATTCTGCCTGTAAGCATCAAAGAATGTCACTATTTAGAGTGGCTTAGGATAAATAATTGCAAGCATCTGAGAGAAATTAGAGGGATTCCACCAAATATGTATTGGAGGCAATAAATTGCACATCATTGAATTCAGACTCAAGAAGCATATTAACGAGCAAGGTTAGCTAGGTTGTGCTTGATACTGTGACATTCCCATCATTGATTTTGTGACTTGATGTTCTGATTATTATTTATCTTGACATTTTTATGATTGGCAGGAATTACATGAGACTGGAGACAAACAATTTTGGGAGTCAGGATCAACAATGCCAGGATGGTTAGGCCACTGTAGCAGAAGACCATCCCTTTCTTTTTGGTTCCGTGACCAACTTCCAACCATATATTTGTGCTGTGTTCGACAACATGGAAGTGAGCATTGCATTGTCCTTGATATCAATAGTGACAAAATAAAATTATCCAGAAAAATTCGATTCAGTCCAAGTCAAGTACTCATCTTGTTATATTAGAAGATGTTCAAGTACTTGTTGCAGTTAGATCAGAAATCATTTTCAAAAACGCTGGAATCAACAGAGTATCTCTAGCAAGTAAGTGGAATCATGTGGAGGTTAAAGTAAAAGACTATTTTGGAGATGAGTTAAAGGATATGAAAGAGGTGGTAATGCATATAAAGGTGGAAGAATATACAAGGGAGGATATCCGATTCATCAATCCTCATAAAAGACAAAAATTGTATCATTTCAATCCAGGTTTAAGTTTCATGGCATCAACCACCACATATGGCATCACTACTCACAAAGGTAAAAACATTCTTGTGCCCATTAATACACTTTTACACTTCAAAGTATTAATTTATGACCCAATGGTAATTTTTTACCTCTTTTATCTTTCACAAGGTGACCGTGTACCTAATGAATGCTTAAAGTTGTCATCGAAAAGGGTTGGCCAGTATGCTCCCACAAGTGAGTTGAAGTATGAGATTGCTAAAGTTACATATGAAGGTAGGGTTGTGGACTTGGAAGGAGCTGAGAGATTTGTAAAACTCATGCAACATCAAAGCCATGATGTAGAATCAGCTTGGAGATTTCTTGACGTCATAGCAAACTCACAAAATTATTTTGGAGATTTCAGTTGTGAATTTTACAGTTACACAATACTTATCAAAGCTGTGCCTTTGTTGGTTAAATGGCTTCAAGACATCATACATTGGAAATCTCCTTTTGATGAGCGCATGATGTTTGTTTTATCTAGAGCATTAGAGAAGCTGCTACCTGCACTGAGCTTCTATGATATGTTGGAATTTTGTGGAATAGCAGAGCCTCTGAGTCTTTTATGTACACACAAAAGAGGATACATTCAGGAGTGCGCTCGATATTTACACAGGCTTTGGACAAAATACCTTTATGATAAGAATGAGATAGAGACAATATTTGATGCCAGAACTAGTTTAAGAAAAGGTATATATTTCTCGGCCAACTAAGCAAAGTTATTTGACATGTCTTATTAGATCTTACAAATCTTATTTGTCATTTAACTCTTTGTGCTTACAGATTCCAAATCCTACAAAGCAATTATGCATGATCACTTCATTGAAACTCAAGGACAATCGTTGGTTACAAGTATCAATGATAAAGAAGAAAAGCTTAACCAAAGTGGAAAATTGAAGGAGGATAATAGCAATTTTGCATCATCATCAGTAAGCTTTATATATGTGGGATTCCTTCACAATTTATCCACATATTTGTAAGTATATATTATGCTTCTTCTTAACCATCTTCCAAATTTAACATTCATGTTTCAGAAGTCAAAATCTATTGGTATCACAGTGGGTGTTAGTGAAGGAGCTGCTGATTCATCAAATTCTCAATCAAAGAAAGCTGATGCAGAGGAAAAGCATAGAGTAATGCAATTTCCTGAAATCAGAGTTAATATTGGATTAGTTATTCATGTGTTGAGGCAAGAAATTTTATCTCTAACAAACACAACCATTTTATATAAGTTGTGATTCTGTGTCTTCGCAGGTGGCATGCCAGAATGACAGACTTACCTTAAACGACAACATCTTGACTTGGGAACCAATAGAATGTGAACATCACATGGCTTGCCAAACGGACCAGTTTGTCTTAAATGACCAAAGAAGGAACCCATGGCATTTCTGCTTTTTGTGATTTATTCTCTTTAATTCTGTCACTTTGTTCTTCTTCGACCGTATTATAATTCTGTAAAATGTCACTTTGATCTTTCGTTGGATTAATTTATTTAGTGGACTGCATATATAATTATTTGAGTATTAATTATTCATGTCATGTTTGTAAGATTTGAGACTATCAATTATCAAATGGTGATGGTTGATAATATTGACCAGCAAGAGCAATTAAAAACACTGGCTGGTGATCGCAATTGGTTTGGCCCTGGTAGTAGGATCAATATAACAAGGGATAAATATTTACTCACAAGAGATAGGCTCTAACATGTTTGGTAAGAATATAGAAGAGTGGAGTTCTGCCTTAGATAGATATAGAAAAATGCCAAATAGAGAGATCCAACGAATACTCAAAATTAGTTATACTATTCATTGGAAGACGAGCAAGAAATTTTTCTTGATATTGCTTCTCCTTTCAAAGGAAGTCAATTGGAATATGTCAAAAATATGCTGGAATACATTCGTGATTCTGATCCAACTTGCGGTATTGGATTCTTGATTGACAAATGTCTTGTAAGGATAGAAAATGGTTTTGTTGTAATGCATGACTTGATACAAGCTATGGGGAGGGAAATTATTTATCAAGAATCACCAAAAAAAGCTTGGATGGTGCAGTAGACTATGTTCTCATATTGACATTACTCATGTTTTTGAAAACAATACGGTGAGTAAAATTGAAACGGGTTATTTAGTTTTCCATTTTTTCCATCATTTATATATGTATATAGTTTTATTATTCTCTTCATGATCTTCAAGTGACAATATTGAGTTAAAACTGCATTTATTTTCTTTATTTACTAAATCCATAACGTTGACTTTTACTTTTGGTTCAAAAGGGTACAGCTAAAATCAATGCCATAATTCTGGACAACTCACCTGGAGTTGTAGAAGTAAGGTGGAAAGGAAGGGCATTCAAAAAAATGAAAAATCTCATAATAGTTATAATTAAGAATGCATGATTTTCTGAGAGGTCCCAAATATCTTCCGAATAGATTAAGAATACTGCAATGGTGGAGAAATCCTGTGTCGTTCTTACCTGTTAATTTTTATCCAACAAGACTGGCTATACTTGATTTTCAAGATAGTAGATTAGAGTTGTTGGAACCCATCAAGGCAAGTATATTCACTTTTCATCTTTCTTTTTCTTTTTAACTTGGATTGTGTAAAAATTAATAATTTTTCTCACTAAGATTATTAGTATGGTTTTTGAAATGAATAATTCTATATTTGTACTAATTGTCTCTCCGCCAACTCTTCCTTTCTCACTGATGGTTAGAACATTGAGAAGCATAAACTTGTGTGGCTCAAAAAAATCTGATCAAGCTTCCAGATTTTGAAGGGATGCCTAATCTTGAGAGACTTGACCTTGAAGGATGTGTGAGATTATCGCGACTTGATCCATCTATTGGAATTCCTCCAAAGCTCAAATTCTTGAATTTGCGAAACTGCACAACTCTTGTCAGTATTCCAAATAACTTGTTTGGTTTAAATTCTCTTGAATTTCTAAATCTAAGTGGCTGCTCAAAACTTGCCAAGTATTTGAAGTTTGGCTCTTGGGGGACGAAATAGAAGTGAAACTCCTAAGCAATCAGCATTGCCCATTCTTCTCCAAGGGATCCTTTGCATATATATCGCTGAATATCCAGCTGGATTGGCCTCTCGAAGTAATTGGAGTTACATCTATTTTTCCATTTCAATTCAAGCATCTCTCGCTCTGTGGAGCTTGAATCCTTTCTTGCTGCAGAAGGTTCAAGTTTTAGAAATAAACTCTCTTTTACGACTTGGGTCAAATGAAGTTAACATGGTAGGAATTTGTGGAATTGGGGGAATGGGTAAAACGACAGTTGCACGTGTTGCATGTAACTCAATTGCTGATCTTTTTGAAGCTTTATGCTTTCTCCATGACATCGAAGAAAAGTCAAGAAAACAGGGCCTAGAACAAGTGCAAGAGAAATTGCTTTCAAAGATTTTAAGGGCGTATATCAAGGTGGAAGACGTTAATGAAGGGATTCCAATAATAAAAAGGAGATTCTATCAAAAGATAATACTTTTGATTCTTGATAATGTTGACAAACAAGAGCAATTAAAAAAATTAGCTGGTAATTGCAACGGGTTTGGTTGTGGAAGTAGGATCATTATAACAACTAGGGATAAACGATTACTAGCAAGACATGGAGTTGATTAAATATATGAGGTGAAGGAATTTGATTTTGAAGAATCTCTTTAAATGATACAGTGGAATGTTTTTAGACATGAACATTTTGATCCAAGTTACAAAGAGGCGAGTATATGAGTATGTTTTTAGACATACCCATTATTTGTGAGTATAAGCTATTTATGCATTATGTTTGTAAAATATGGGACAATGAAATGATGATGATGGTTTTGATCTGATAATAGGATGTGAATTTATGACAGAAATCTGTGAGTGTGTTTTATCATTAATTAACTTTAGTTGCCATATGTTTTGCATTAAGTGATTGGGCAATATTTTCAATAACGCAATTAACACTAGTTAGTTCATATCCAAACTCATTATTTTTAATACTTTATATCTGAATTTGACGAATAAATTTTATAGATATTCATAATATAAGTACTTTAATCATCCCTAATTACAACTTTTCAACATGAACAATATTTAACTTTTATCTATGAGATACAAAGAGAGATTAATTTAATAATGTAGAGGCCATGAACATCGAATGTGTTTTACTAATTGTTCTTAAACTTATTAAAATTTAGACATCTAAAACATCAAAAAAGATAAAGTTTTAAAATATCAATTTGATGAAAGTTGTGTAATAAACCTAATTTTTAAGAGTAATTCATAATTTAAAAATTAACTTAAAACATCTATAAATTTTATTAGTGATTCTTAATAATAAAATTAGATGGAAATCTTGAAAATATGTGTAAAAAAATTATTATTTAAGTTTATAAAGGATTTTCAGAATAATCTATATATAGAACTGCTACCCTAGCTTTTTTATGTTTATGTTCATATGTTTTTGATGGTTAAAAATTATCCTATATCTAGATTGATAGTGTTCTTATAATAAATAGTAGAATCATTATTTGATCTGATAGTATAGTTGATTATATATTCATTTGTTTTTCTAAAGCCATGGATAGTAAGTCCTCATTGGGTGAAAAGAGGCAGTAAAGTCTAGAAGCTGCTTGCTCGGATATATGATTGCTTTTAGCTAAGATTTGATAATAGATTATACTAATACATAAAGATATGACTAAATCTAGAAGAAAGATAATTTTTATCTGTCTATTTAATTTTATCTATCCAACTATATCTGTAAAAAAAGAGTTTTAGATTCAATTTCATCTTGACCCTCTACATTCTCTAAAGAACTTAATGATCATGATGATATCATGGGATATTTCTTTGATATTTTAATGTTTTCTCGTACTTTTTCCTCCCTTTCTCGTAGATCTTCAATTCCTGACTCTTCCTTACTCTCAGACAGAGGATCTTCCTCCTCATCAAATCAAATCTTCCAAGAAGAAATTCACTTTGAAAATAGCAATCAAAATATGGAGGATTGGAGTATCCTGATTGTCCCAAAAAATGATTTATATAAACCAAATGAAATTTTTTTTAGTAGATTTGATTTTATAATCAAAACTTCTGAAGAAAAAATTAATATTAATTCTGATATAAAGGATCTTTCTCTCTTATCACAAAATTCTATTAATTTACATAGACAAAAATATAAATTTTTACACATAGGATGTGTTCAAATTACCTTAAAACCTTTGGTTAGAAAAGGCTTAAATGTTTCTTGCCTTGTCTGTCTTAGAGATGCTAGGCACAATAAATTCATTGATTCCCTTATAGGAACAATAGAAGCAGGTCTCTATGCTTGTCCAATTTATTTTAATTATTTTCCAAATAGGATAGTTAGCCTTAATGATCAAAATATTATGAATGTACTAAAAATTAACATCAAACTCCATGGTTATATATATATATGTATGTATGTATGTATGTATGTATGTATGTATCTGTGTTTTATTAGACTATGTCAAATGGGTTATGTTAGGTTTAATGATAATTTAATTGAAGTCAATGTTGGAGATTAATTTTAGTAAAGTTTTGACATTTAATCTTGTTTAGAAGGTATTTAAATGTATGTTATATGTGAGTCATGTTATAGGAACTCTTGAAGACACCTTCATAGTTGGACTTGAACTTGAGGAATTTGTTTTTTGCATTTTTGATGAATTTTAGCCTATTAGCTTAATGGGAAGCAAACCAAATTTTTATAATTTTATATTTCTTTTATTCTCTTATTGATGAACTCTAAAGATGATCAATATTTTAACAATTATTTTTTCATGAATATTACTTATAATACTATTTGAACTATAACTTTATCTTTAAAGTGTGAAATTATTGTCTTTGGACATCTTTTCTTACAATTTGGTTATTTAATTGTATTAGCTAAGTTTTCCTTCACTTTGAATTGAGATACATCAATTGATTTGAAATTATTCTGAAAATCTGCTATTTGGATACATTTGATGAGAACTTCTGATACGAGGAAATTCATTTTTATTTAAGTGATGAATTGTGATTATATTGTATTTTCGATAAATTCACCTATTTGATAATGTGAAGTGCTTAGCGAGTTTAAATTAATATGATTTACTTTCGTGTGACGGCACGAAATAATAATTTTACATGTAGTGACACATATGATATTTTTGTACAATAGCACAATATGTGCGGCAGAATGAAATAATAATTTTACGTGAGTGGCATGATATAATATTTATGTTCGGTGGCATAATATAATTTACTTACATGCGGCGACATTATATAATTTTAGAACATAGTGGTATGGTGAATCCTAACAATTTAAACCTTTTTTTGGTTCCCATCTTAGTTTACTCACACCAAATGCTCATAAGTCTTATTGATGAGATATAGTTTTAACCTTGTATTATAGAAAGAAAAAAAAAGTTACGTGTACCTTGTGATCTATCTTGTTAGTGAAATCACAAATTTCTTCACTCATCCTGAGTTCATATGATGGATTGTGAGCACTTAAATTGCAATTTTCTTTAATCAAATATAATTGCGAAAAATCCGTGCATTAGGTTTATTCCCTTCTTGCATAGTGTGTATTATCTACTCATGGAGTTGTAAGCTCGCCTCCTTACATTATGTTTTTCAAATAAGAGTTTAGAGCTTGGGCACAGGTTTGTGAGGGAAATGTTAGCCCTCACTTGATGGTTATAATTTTAGATATAGCTCCATTGATTTCACAAGAAGGTTCCTCGACTAGTTATTCGTTTAGATATATTTGGATATTGGAGTATTGAGAGCAATGCTTTCCTAATTTCTTAGCAAGGGTTATTTATGTAATTATTGTAGAGTTAGAAAACTTTAAAATTTATTTGTCATGTGTAGTAGTTATTTTTCCTAGTTAGACTTACGGATGATGATGTTTTTCTCAATGTCTATGCCGGTCACATGCTCAGTTTGGGTCGTGATAGGTTGTTTCAATTTCAAAACTAAGCTTTTGGTAATTTTTTTGGATATATTTTTGTAGAAGAGATAATTTTTGCATGCATCTATTCTAAGTTATTTTTTTTTCTTTTTGTAATGGCTTTTTTTAATAAGAATTGCTATAAAAGGCCAACTAATTGAAGTAAAGCTTTTATTCAAGGAATTTTGATTTAAAAGGGGGTTTATTGCAAAGAGACGATGTTAATTTTAATATGTGAAAGAGATAATTTGATTATTTAGAGTAAATGAAAAGTGAGGGCACAAGAAGTTGGGGATTAGAGTTTAGGAGTTAGAGATTTAATCTTGGGAAAAGAAATAAACAAAAATTGACAAGAGTGCCTTTTTTGTTTTCAAAATTTGGGATCATTGTTAATTTCATCACTAAAATTTACAATTGTTATCAATTTAATCTCCATTCCTAATATAATTCATTTGTCATGTAGCAAGTGTTCTAGTTAAATTGTTACGTATATAAATTTTGTTAATGTAATAAATGACTTAGGGTTTTAGACAAAATTAACAGAATTTAAAATTTTAAAGATAAAATTAATAAGAATTTCAAAGTTTAAGGACAAAATTGATATAATTTTAAAGTTTAAGGACAAAATTGTTAAAAAATAGGTTAGGGACAAATCTGACAGAAAAAAAGTTATGGGACAAATTTGATAGAAAAAATGTTTAGAGACAATTGAAAATAATGCAACATAGAAAATGTTTTTGCCTTTGATCTAACGTAAATTATTATTTTGTAAACAACCTTGACTCTTCACAATGCATGCACTAAGTTTACAGGGTGAGAGACTATAAGAAAGTTAATCTATTTTTGTATCTAAAAAGTTCTTATATGTATATATTGTATCACATCATTTACATATTAATTAATAATATTCATTCAATTCTTATTTTTTAAATTACAGGAGCCACATGATAAATAAAATAAAAATAAATAATTGAATGTACATGAAAATCTTTCTCTTGTACGTGTGTTAACTTTAGTGCAACAACAAGACTATATGTACTATAATAGTTTCGAAATTTTATGGTAATTGATTTATAAAATTATTTTTTTAAAAAAATAAAATATCTTATATGAGAAGAGGAGAGATAAAAAATAAAATAATATGTAATTACATTAAAAGAGTGAAAAATTAAATAATTTTAATTTTAAATTTTAAATTTTAAAATATATTAATTATTT
Source organism: Senna siamea (assembly GCA_031216115.1). NCBI lineage: Eukaryota > Viridiplantae > Streptophyta > Magnoliopsida > Fabales > Fabaceae > Senna > Senna siamea. The sequence goes on along the minus strand of CM062354.1, from coordinate 28,178,790 downwards.
TTAAATCATATTTTTATAATTAAAAAAAATCAATAGGTGTGATAGAGTTTGAATTATCGGCAATGTGATATAGTTTGAATAGGTATGTATTCCCTTTTTATAAATGGTCACATTTCATTCCCTGCTTTATTCAGAGTTTGAATTATCAACAATGTGAATAATGTTTAGTGACTGACTTTGACTTGGACTTGGAGTCAGTCAACGTAATGCGACAAACTTCCTCACTTTGACTTGGTTCGATTTACATGTTAGATTAGTTGAAGAAATTTTTTATATAAAGTTTAAAGTTTAATTTTTTTTTTTACGTAAAATCTAAAGTTAATACAGATTGTTTACACAACGTCTTAAATTTAAGAAATTTTTTTATATTAACTTTAAATTTATGATTTAATTAATGTGTTATTATTTTATTAAAATTTTGAATAAAAAAATTAATGAAATATTTTTTTTGTATAAAGTATAAAATTTAAAAATTTTTAAGAGAAGGAAAAAATTATTTTTATATAATTTAAAGTTTATTTTTATTTTTTGTACACTTTAGTCTTAAACTCATAGTATAACAAAAATAATAAAAATTAAGTTAAAATATATAAAACTTCTTTGTATTTTAGTTTTTATGCACATAATCCTCTTATACCATCAAATGTGACTCAAGATCTCTTTATACTTTTAAAATATAATATGAAACTTATTTTTGTCTAATTTTTTAATTAAAAAATTAATGATAATTAATATATTAGTTTATTAGATGTTAAGTTAGAGCAAATAATTAAAAGATAATAGATAAAAAGATAAAAATTTTGACAAGAAATTAATGTTATAATTGTGAAAAAATAAAAATATATTTATTATCTTTTAATTATTTCTTCTAACTTAATATCTTTTAAATTAATGTATTTATTATTATTTTTTTGATAAATAATTAAATAAAAATAATCTTTATATAATATTTTAAAAATACAAAAAAAATTATGAATCATATTTTAAAGTATAAAAAAAATTATATATACAAGTTATAATACAAAAAAATTATGCATTTTAACCTAAAAATTAAATTCACTGTAAGTGGTGGTTTCTATTTGAACATGTAAGGAACAATAGGTGACATATTTAATATTTACAGGTGTAACTAGCATCATGACAAAGGCTGTAATTTGTAAAGGCTTTGCAATAGCTTTTTGTACAATTTCCATCACTTTCTAGGATGCCCTTTAGTCCAAGTCTTCCAGTCAGCCAAACAAACAGTTTATCCCGACGTGCTTGACGAGTTGAGATAGGAATGAACAAGTCTTCATCTTCTTAAACCATCATAGTCTCTGCGATTACTCTGTAACTTCTCTCCGTCTGTTCTCTATTTTTTCGTTCATATTTTCTAGCAAGATTGGTTGCAATTGCAGCATTTTTTTTATCATGACACATCACCAAGTACCATCCTCTTGCTCTTTCACTGGTGAGTGGACTTATGACGTCTTCCTCAGTTTTAGAGGTGAAGATACTCGCAACACTTTCACCGGCAATCTCTACCATTCTCTGCGTCAAAGGGGAATTCACACCTTCATCGACGACGTGGGGCTCAGAAGAGGGGAAAAAATCACACCAGCTCTTGTCAAAGCCATCCAAGAATCTCGAAGTGCTATTGTTGTTTTCTCTGAGAACTATGCATCCTCAACGTTTTGCCTTGATGAGTTTGTCAATATACTTGAACACTTGAAAGGAGAAGGTCGGTTGGTCTGGCCAATTTTTTACGATGTGGATCCATCAGAAGTGCGACATCAGAGAGGAAGTTATGGGAAGGCATTGGCTGAACTCGAGGAAAGATTTCGTGACAAGAAGGAAATTGTGAGAAAGTGGAGGGAGGCTTTATTTGAGGCAGCTAATCTATCTGGCTGGCATTTCCAACAAAGGTATCATTTAAGGATACATTTTGTTTTGATTTGATCTAAGATTAAAATTCTCAATTTAATACTTTAAACCTGTTAATCATTACAGACTTGTATGTATACTTTGAAATAGTGTTTGTGAATCGTTTTGATGATTACTTAAGCAGAGATAATGGTTAGCTACATTGCTGCTATGTTGTCCTATTTACGACTTTAATAGACTTAATGTGAAAATTGTATTAAAATAATCATGGGACTAAAATAAGATGTTAATTTTTGAAAAACTAAATTGACCAATTTATATCTTTGGAGCACCAAAAATATAATTAACTCTTTTTTTTTGTTATTTGGCTGATAATTTTCATATTATTACCTTTACGAAATTAAAAATAAATAACTTAGTTTTGCTTCACATAATGTTTCATACTCTGGCAGGACTAAATCCGAATATAAGTTTATAAGTTCGATCATTGAAGAGGTGTCCAAAAGGATCAGTCGAGCTCCTTTACGCATTGCTAATCACCCAGTTGGTCTAGAATCTCCCATACAAGAAGTAAACTCACTTTTAAGGGTTGGGTCTAATGAAGGAGTTAACATGGTAGGAATTTATGGAATTGGTGGAATAGGCAAAACAACAATTGCACGTGCTATATACAATTTAATTGGTGATCAATTTGAAGGTTTATGTTTTCTTGCTGATATTAGAGAAAAAGCAATTAACAAGCAAGGACTTGTACAACTCCAAGAGACACTACTTTTTGAATTAGTTGGAGAAAAAGATATCAAGCTCGGAGATGTCAATAGAGGAATTCCTATGATTAAAAGAAGGCTCCAACGAAAGAAGGTTCTTTTGATTCTTGATGATATTGATAAGCTGCAACAGTTGCAAGCAATTGCTGGAGGGCATGATTGGTTTGGTTCTGGAAGTAGGATCATTATCACAACAAGAAACAAACATTTGCTAATTACTCATGGGGTGGTAAAATTATATGAGGTGAAGGAGCTCAATGTCAGTAAATCTCTTGAATTGTTTTGTTGGAATGCCTTTAAGAATAACAAAATTGATCCATGTTACATGGATATTTCAAATCGTGTACTCTTTTATACTGGTGGCCTTCCATTGGCTCTAGAAGTAATAGGTTCTAACTTGTTTGGTAAGAGATTAGAGGAATGGAATTCTCTACTAGATAAGTATGAAAAAATCCCTAATAAAGAGGTCTATGAAATACTTAAAGTAAGCTATGATAGCTTGGAAGAAGATGAGAAGCAAATTTTCCTTGACATTGCTTGTTTTTTCAATAAATATGAAGTGAGATATGTCAAAGAAATATTATATACTCGAGGTTTTCATGCTGAAATTGGTATTCGAGTCCTGATTGACAAATCTCTCATCAAGATTGATGGTGCTAATTTCTTAAGAATGCATGACTTGATTCAAGACATGGGTAGAGAAATTGTGAGACAAGAGTCAACATTTGAGCCTGGCAAACGTAGCAGACTGTGGTTTGATGAGGACATTCTTCATGTTCTGGAAGAAAACACAGTAAGCTAGACTCACCTACATGGTTTTATTCTTTTTTTCATTCTCTTGTTTAGCTGTTTGATGTGAATGTGATATATATACTAGATTACAAGATTTTAGCCCTTCCGTTTTTTGGCAATTTGTTTTGTGACAAAATTCTTTAGAAATAGACATATTATAATTTAGAAATAGTTAATTTGTCTGAATATGGATGTGACATTCCTAACATATACAATCAGTGATTCATCATTTGTGCTTTGGTCTTGACAGGGAACTGATAAAATTGAAGTCATTATGCTGACTTTATGTGAAGATAAAGAAGTGCATTGGAGTGGAGAAGCCTTCAAGAAGATGAACAACCTGAAAATTGTTATTATTGGAAATGCACGCTTTTCTGAAGGCCCCAAACATCTCCCAAGTAGTTTGAGAGTGTTGGATTGGAGTGGATATCCTTCACTGTCATTGCCATCTGATTTTAACTCGAACAAACTTTTGATACTCAGCCTACCTGAAAGCTGCCTTGGAATTTTCAAACCACTCAAGGCATGTATAGTTGTTATTACTTCCAGCAAATTTCATTTGTTCTGTTGGTCATATGACTCATATCTTATTAATGAGTGAATTTTCAGTAAGATTATTAAATTTGTCATTCCCTTTTCTTTTGCAGATGTTTCAATCTTTAAGTTTTATGGATTTTGGTGGTTGTAAATTCTTGACACAAATACCTGACCTATCTGGACTCCCAAATCTAGGGGCATTGTGCCTTGATAATTGCACAAATTTAATTAGAGTTCATGATTCAGTTGGGTTTCTTTATAACCTCAGATTGCTCAGTGCCCAAGGATGCACCCGGCTCCAAATGTTGACACCCTGCATCAAATTGACTTCACTTGAGACTTTGGACCTCAGGGAGTGTTCAAGCCTTGAGTTTTTCCCAGAAGTATTGGAAGCCATGGAGAATATAAGAGACATTTATTTGGATCAGACTGCCATAAAAGAATTGCCATTTTCAATTGGAAATCTTATTGGGCTGGAACGACTGTACCTGAGGCATTGCCCAACTCTTAAAATGCTACCAAGAAGCATAGTGATGTTACCCAAACTTGAGGTGATACTGGATTGTGGGAAAAGATTTCAATTATTTGGAAGAAATGAAATTAAAAAAAAAGTGAGCTCAGAAGTGTCTTTTGGGGATGATGATGAGTTATTATACCATGCCATATGGTTGGAATAAAAGAGAAGAACTTCATTTATGTAGTTACCTTGATGCGTATTGTATGAACCCAAGTCCAAGTAACTTTGTATGTATAATACATTATTTTTTCTTCTAATTGTTTGGCTACCTTCATATTAGATTTTGAGAAAACAAGTTTAAGTTTACTGTATGAACATGAATTTGATGAATTTAATTTAACTTCGACATAACTTTTGTAATATTTTAGGCATGACTAGTATGAATATCAGTTTATTGAAAGGATTGTATACAAGAGATCTCTAGTTAAACTAGTAGGGATCCTTTGCATATATATCGCTGAATATCCAGTTGGATTGGACTCTCGAAGTAATTGGAGTTACATCTATTTTTCCATTTCAATTCAAGCACCTCTCGCTCTGTGGAGCTTGAATCCTTTCTTGCTGCGGAAGGTTCAAGTTTTAGAAATAAACTCTCTTTTACGACTTGGGTCAAATGAAGTTAACATGGTAGGAATTTGTGGAATTGGGGGAATGGGTAAAACGACAGTTGCACGTGTTGCATGTGACTCAATTGCTGATCTTTTTGAAGCTTTATGCTTTCTCCATGACATCGAAGAAAAGTCAAGAAAACAGGGCCTAGAACAAGTGCAAGAGAAACTGCTTTCAAAGATTTTAAGGGTGTATGTCAAGGTGGAAGACGTTAATGAAGGGATTCCAATAATAAAAAGGAGATTCAATCGAAAGATAATACTTTTGATTCTTGATAATGTTGACAAACAAGCGCAATTAGAAAAATTAGCTGGTAATTGCAACTGGTTTGGTTGTGAAAGTAGGATCGTTATAACAACTAGGGATAAACGATTACTAGCAAGACATGGAGTTGATCAAATATATGAGGTGAAGGAATTTGATTTTGAAGAATCTCTTTAATTGATAAAGTGGAATGTTTTTAGACATAAACATTTTGATCCAAGTTACAAAGAGGTTTTAGATTGTGTGGTACACTATGCTCAAGGCCTTCCACTGGCTCTCCAAGTGATAGGCTCCCACTTGTTTGGTATGAGCATAAAACTCTGCAAAGTTGCCATAGACACGTATAGAAGAATTCGAAATGAAGATATTCAACAATTACTAAAAGTAAGCTACAATAGCTTAACAGAAGATGAACAAAATATTTTCCTTGACATCGCTTATTTCTTCAAAGGAGCAAATTTGGAATATGTAGAAAATATGGTGAAAGATGCTCATGATTTCAATCCAAGTCATGGTATTAGAGTTTCGATTAACAAGTGCCTCATAAAGATTGAATATAATAATATTATAATGCATGACTTGATACAATATAAGGGAAGAAAAATTGTTTGACAAGAATCACCAGAGAATGAGGAGAATGGTACCATATGTTGGAATATATTGTGGTTATTATTAATTTTTGACACTTGAATTGTTTTAAACACAAATAGTAACCCCATATCTGTTTTCAATTCTAGAGGTTATGAGTTTTAAATTCTGGAGGTTGAGTTTTCAATTATGGAGGTTATGAATATCCTTATAAAATGTAATGAAAAACCTCCATGTTTTTTTTTCTTTGGCTGAAAGTTTTCTACATTGCTCTATCTCTCTCTCTCTTTGTTTTAATTTTGAACATTTGGGTATTGTGAGTTGCTCCACCCTCTGCTGCTGTCATGGCTTTCGTTCATCAGGTATCCATAACACAGCTTCAATATCTATCTTGATGCAATATATATGAGTAAATTAATTTTATAAATGATATCAAAGCTTAGTTGTTTCGATTATATGTATATTGTTTAGATCATTAAGCATGAGTTTTAAGTTTATGTTGCCTTATTTCATTCGAATCCAATACACATAAAAATGGTTTTTTCTTTGATTTTGAGTTAATCATTTTTTGGATGATATTTGTAATTTTAAAATGATGGAAACGTTTCTCTACATGGAGTGATTAGAACGACGGAGAAATGACGTCCAACTGAATCGAAAAAATATCAGAAATAGCGGGTTACTCTTTGAATTCGAGTTAGACCCGAGTAGAGTCAAGATGACCTGACGAGAGGTTGAAGACAACCTCAAACACGTGACCTGCACATGCGGTGGGATCCACTTGCCTATTTCTTTAATTAAAAAACAGATAAATCAAAAGTAGCATTGGGTGGAATTGAACTCAAGACTATGCACGCCGACAATAGATGTTTAAATGTTATTTATTCTTCATTAAATGCATTAAATTGCAAAATTAAAGCAAGAAACAATCGAATCCATGCCAGACATTGCTTAAGGCATCTGTTACCATTAAAGCAAGGTCTCTTTACTTTTATGGTAACAGTTTAAATTATATATATATATGTATATTATAATTATATTTTATTTAAAAATATAATTAATGAATACGTCATTATCAATTCCTATTTTGTCACTTATGAAGAGAATGCAATAAATAAATAAATATTTTTTACATTTAGTGGTTGTTAATTCATTTATTGTGAACCAATTACTATAGTGTAATTTTATGAGTTTGATGACAATTAATAAAATTTTATTAATTTTAGAGAGTGAAGTAATCCACTTTGTGGATAGAGTGGAGACAAACAATTTCGGGTGACAGGATCAACAATGCCAGAATGGTTTGTCTACCGTAGCAGGAGACCACCTCTTCCCTTTTGGTTCCGTGGCCAAGTTCCAACCATATTCTTTTGCTGTGTTCTATGTGCCAATAATCGTCACTACAAGTTCTTTGGTAATTTCCTTATCAATGTGATCATCAATGGTGACAAAATAAAATTATCCAGTGAAATCCGATTGAGTCAAAGCATTTGGTTTTTAGAAGATGTTATTGTACTTGTCCCAATTCCACCAGAAATCATTTTTAAAGAAAGTGGGTTATCTTTAGCAAACGAGTGGAATCATGTGGAGGTTAAAGTAGAAGACTTTTATAGACTAGGTGAGTTAAATCGTGTGAAAGAGGTGGGAATGCATATAAAGGAGCAAGAAAATAGAAGGGGGGGGGGGATTTCCGATTCATCAATCCTCATAAAAGATAAATTATTTCATCCTTTCAATCTGGGTTTAAGTCTCATGGCATCAACCAACACATATGGCATCACTACTCACAAAGGTAAAAACATTCTTGTGCCATTACACTCTATAACCACACTTTATTTTTCTCTATCATAATATCTACTATAAATGTTAACACTTTATTTTATCATTCACTACACATATGGCAACCAAATCACAAGAAGGTGTAGTTGGTGCAGCTAATGAAAGCTTAATGTTGACATCTAAAAGGGATGGACAGTTTACTCCACAAGCGAGTTGGAAGTATGAGATTTGTAAAGTTGCATATCAAGGTAGGCTTGTGGACTGTGAAGGAGCTGAGAGATTTGTACAGCTCATGCGACTTCATAGCCACAATACACAAACTGATTTGGATGCTTGAATTCTTCTTCAAGTCATAGAAAATACATGGCATTCAAGGAAAATCTGGTATTTTAAAAATTGTAATTTTAAATGTTAGAGTTACATTCTATTTATTAAAGGTGTGCCGCCATTGGATAAATGGCTCCAAGACATCCTAAAAGGCAAAGTTGGTTATACACAAAATGATGAGTCTGTTAAACACTTGTTACTTGCTTTACTAGCATTAGAGAAGTTACTACCAGCATTGAGCTATCATCAATTGAAATCTTGTTACATAGCCAAGTCTCTGAGTCTTTTATGTAAACACAAAAGTGAAAACATTTGGAGTCGTGCTTGAAATTTACATAAGTGTTGGACAAAATACCTTAAAGCTGAGAATGAGATAGCAGTAATATTTGATGCCAAAACTAGTTCAAGCAAAGGTATTTCTTTGTCAACTAAGCAAAAGTATTTGACATTTTGTTATTAATTCTGACAAATCTTATTTCTCATTTAGCTCTTTGCACTTGTAGGTTCCAAATCCAGCAAAGCAATTCTGGGTCGCTTCACAGAAATTGAAGGACCTTTATTTGCTACAAGTATCAATGAGAAAGAAGAAAAGGTTAAACAAAGAAGAAAATTGAAGGAGGATGGCAATCTTGCACCATCATCAGCAAGCTTTATATACTTCAGATTTCTTCACAATTTATCCACATATTTGAAATTATTATACTTTTTTCTAACCATCTTCCAATTTAACATTCATGTTTTACAAGTCAAATGCCATTCATACTGTAGTGGATGTTAATGAAGGAACTACTGATTTATCAAATTCTCAATCAAAGCAAGCCAAAGCAGAGACAAATCACACACTGCAATTTCCTGAAAGCAGAGTAAATATTGGATTAGTTCATTCATGTGCTAAGGCAACAAGTTTTTAGTTTGATCTCTAACAAACACAGCCATGTTAACAAGTTGTGATTCTGTATCTTTGCAGGTGATTTGCCAGTATGACAAAATTTCCTTAAAAGATAATAACATGAGTTGGGATCCAATGGAATGGGAATATCAAGTAGCTTGCCAAAAGAATGAATTTGTCTTAAATGACCAAAGGACTGTCAATAATAAAAGCAGTGATGAGATGATAAGTGACTAAAGAAGAGACCCATGACATTTCTACTTATGTGCTTTATTCTCTTCAATTTGTCACTCAATTCTTCTTCTTCCACAGGATTATAATTCCTAAAGATATTACTCATCCTTTTTATAAGAAATTAATTGATATCTCAATTATCTTATGTTTTTATTGATCTTTCGTTAAATTTAATTTATTTAGAATGATAGATTATATAATTATTAGTGAGTATGAACTATTTAAATACCATGCTTGTAAGATATGAAACTATTTAGAATGAGATGATTTTGTCAGTACATTGTGTGGATTAAATCAATCACAACCACTACAGTGGCTTTCCACTCTTGTTATTATCGATAGCTTACTTAAACTAATCAATTGAAGTATATTGATGAATTATTTATTTGGACTGTTTTAAATAACTAAAGAAACTAAAGGAGCACAAGAAGTATAGTGCTTTTGTGGGATTACAGTAAAAGAAACTCTCGCTTTGGTGTCGCATGGTTGAAGATGATGATGATAATAATAATAATAATAATAATAATAATAATAATAATAATAATAATAATAATAATAATTGTTATGTAGTGACAGATAACGACATTTTTACCTCAATATTATAAAAAAAAAATTAATTTCTTAACTGCAATGTGTTACATTTTATTTACTCAGATACAATAAATCTAGCACTTTATTATTATTATTTAATTCCCTGCTTTATTCAGAGTTTGAATAATCAGCAATGTGAATAATGTTTAGGGTCACACCTTGCTTCAATTTACTTCTTGTTGACTGACTTTGACTTGGACCTGGAGTCAGTCAACGTAATGCGACAAACTTCCTCACTTTCTCAGAAATTTCCTGGAAGTAACTACACAAGCAACGAAAGCCTCATAAATTCAGTTTTTTTTTTTCGCTCTAAAGCTTAGCAGCAATGTGAATAATGTTTAGGGTCACACCTGCTTCCATTTCACGCTACTAATTTTCTATTTGGGTTTGATGAGGACTAACTTTAAATTGAATCAACAATGCTCAATTAAAAAACTCCAATTTGAAACAAATGGAATATATATATATATATATATATATATATATATATATATATAAAGAGCTGGTTTTCCACGTCACTTCTAAGAAATAACTTCGTATGTTAGTGTGATTGATGGATGAAAAAAAGCAAAAAGAAATAGAAAAAGAAAAGATGACGCAGTTTAAAGCCTCCGATGATTTATTTGCAATATTTAAATTTTCAGTTTTCATTAATTTATTTCTTGTTGTCGACTGACTTGGAACCCACTTACTCACTTTCTCAGAAATTTCATGGAAGCAACTAAATATATAGCAATACAAATATATATATATATATATATTTATATATATAAAAGAAAGAATCGAAAGCCTTATAAATTGCGTTTTCAGCTTTTCCACTCTTCAAACTTGAGATATCTTCATTTCTGTTATTGAAAGTAGGAGCAAGTGTCATCTTCCTTCTCTTGCAAGTTTCGACAGTTTTGTGATGTCTTTCTCATGAATTTTAGAGGTAAGTACTCATCCTAGCCAATAGTTTCATCCCTAATCTTTATTATGCTTTTGATTAAAAGGGATTCCATCTTAATTTACTTATATGTTAATTTTCTAGATTTATAAATTCATTTTTTAATATAAATCCTAAAATTTCAAAAAGGCGTTAATTCTCTGTGAATGAAAGTATTGATAGCTACCAATGTTTAGTAAGACGTGAAAATGAAAGTTCAGATGTAACTTACCCTTAAAATTCAGATGTTGTATTAGTAGTTTATTTAATCTATATGGAGAACAATCACCCTCCACCTTCTGCTCATCAATTTACTTCTTGTTGACTGACTTGGACTTGGTGTCAGTCAACGGAATGCGACGAACTTCCTCACTTTCTCAGAAATTTCATAAATACAATTTTTTTTTTTCACCCTAAAGCTTAATTGAGATATCTTCATTATTTCTCTCACATGAAAGAAAGGGCGACTCTGTTCTTATTAATCGAAAAAAAAAAAAGGGGGAGCATCATCCTCCTTCTCCTTCAAGTTTAAGCAGACTTATGAGGTGACCACTCAACCTATACTACTTTCATTTCATGGGTAATCTTTATTATGCTCTTGGTTAAAAGGGATTCCATCATTACTAGTTATATTAAAAATTATTAGAGGTTTTCAGTTCTTTATTGCAACACATCAACGGATTGCAATATATATCTCTCATGATTCCTGAAGAAGTTTCTCGCATCTTCTTTTATAGGATAATTAACCGAACCATTTTGTTTTATGCTTTCATCTTTCATTCAAATATTCAGTGCTTAATACATCAGTCAATTATTCCGTTTTAAAATTGTGATTTGATTATATGTTTAATTATCGTTGGTTGTCTTGTTCTGTTTTCATGGAAATATAATACTTCAAGTGATCTTGGGTGTGTAGCATATCAATTATTTTGACGAAGGATTTTTTCTGCCAGTGGTATTGATTTCAGATGGCAAAGCTGTAAATTGAGAGGTTTAAATTGTAGTCGTTGATGTTGAAGTAAATACTATCTCAGAATTAGTCTTGGTACTCTTAACTCTTAATTTTACATGTTTATTTCTAGAGTAAATTAATGTTTTATTCTTTAAAAGATGCACTTTATAATATCAATTTAATCCTTAAAATATACACTTTATTTTAATTTAGTCTCTAAAAAAAGAAAATCATCAATTTTGTGCTTCAAAGTTGTAGCTCCAATCAATTTATTTCTTACATTAGTGTTAGTAACTTAAGTTTAACAGAATTGGTGACATGTTATTATCTGTGTTTAACTATCATTTTAACAACTATTAGCGTCACATCAGACTGTTATCAACAAGATATTTAAATTGGTTGGGGTTATATCTCTAGTGGACAAAATTAATAATTTTTATCTTTTAAAGATTAAATTAAGATAATTTATATCTTTCGGAAACTAAAATAATAATTTTCACTTATTTCTTTTTTTTTTCATGTGAAGGCACCAATGCTTTTTACCAAAATAACCCAAAGCTTTGACTTTTGATTTAGGTACGGTCTCCTGTAAATTATTTTGTTCGCAATAATTTCAATTTTGACATATTTTTATGGCAAGAGTTCACGCAACCAAAATTGTCACACCCTTTCTAAGGAAGTGTGACTGGTATGGGACACAAGGTGATTATCTCACATTTGTAAGCCTGATAAACCAAGAACCTACGAGTTCCTAAACATATATTGAATCCTAATTATCAACATAATAATTGTATTGCTAAAACAATGTCTAGAACAATTCATTTTTGAGAAACCTTTAGTCAAAACCTAATATATTGATTTCAATATTTATCAACCTAAACCAGTATTCTAATAATAATCATCTGCAGAAATTTTGGCATAGCCTCCCCTGAAAATAGAGGTTTCTGAAATTTTTACAAGCAATCAAAACCAAGAAGTAGACAATAGAGGACTCATACCTCCATACTATAAGTATCTAGAGGACCAAAATAGGGTTGGGGAATCATGCCTATGGAATAGAACCATGTCTAGAACCAAAATAACAATAAGAATAAAATTTAAATCATTGCCTGAGGAAGCAATGTCAGGGTTACCATAGGATCACTTCACCGAGATACCTCTTGCAAATATCCAAACACTACCCAAATGATAAAAGGACTTGGAATACAAGATATAAAGGTTTCTAATTGCTTCACCAACATCTAAGGTTCTTTTAGTAATCTTGTCTTGTATGATGCAATGAGATGAGTAAAAGGTAAGGATGATGTTATTGTCCTGAGTCAATTTCTCAAATGATAAGAGATTGAATTTGAAAGAAGGTACGAATAGTACATTATGTAATTTCTTGGGTGCAATAAGATATTTCCTTTGGATTGTATACAAGTCTGGTTGAGCTATCAAGTAAATGTATAGGACTTGGTTTGTCAATGGTTTTCATATGATTAGATGCTTCAATATCTATGATCCAAGTAATGCCATCAAACAAGCTGTTAATATAGATTGAGGTGTTACTTGCAAAGTCAGTAACATTTGCATAGCTTGCATGCTCCTCTATTAATCCCTTGCCTCTCACATGTTTTTCTACCTCGTGTTTGATTTGACTATCCTACACTCCATCTTATTCAACAATATCAAATAGTGTTCTAAAGGTGCTGCTTGCCGCTACTGCAATCGTTGTTGGTTTTCTAGGTCTTGATCTTTTTGGCTATCTTAAATCCTTAAACCATTCAAGAAATCCATGCAATTTGAAGCATGTAACCTTTGCGTGTCCATTATTGTGGCAATGATCATAGAACCTGTCAGCCTTCTTGCCTCCACCCTTTTGTTTTCCACTGCCTTTATTTCCAGCTTCATTTTTTGAACAAGTACCTTTTGCAAGTGGTGCATTAACTTCCATGCCATTAGGTGCATAAGTGGTGTTCACCTCCCTCTACCTTTCGATTGTCAAAATCATTAAGTAAGCTTTTTTCACATTAGGAAAGGGATCTAGATTCATTACCCTCTGATAAGATCATAAGATTGGTTCAAACCCATTAAGCATTGTAGTGGCTTCATTGAGGTGCCTATTTCCATCAATTTTTTGTTCAATCCACAAGTACAACTATTGCATTAACATGTAGGTATGAGCATCAATTTGTTCAGCTCATCCTCGCACTTGTGTAGTTCATTATAATATTCAGTGACTGAGTTTACTCCCTTATTCAATTGTGGCCATCTCTTGTTGAGTGTGATAGAGTTGTGGTCCAATATTTACACTAAAACATTTCTCTATTTCATCTCACAAAGTTTTAGAGCTCATACAATAGATGAAATACTGAAATCTCTTTAAACATTGAGTTGATGATCCATTTCTTAATCATAAAGTCCACCTTCCTCCATTTCCTTTAATCTGTAGGTGCTTCAAAAGGCTTGATTGTTCTATCAATGAAGCCAATTTTGTCTTTGGCTTCAAGAGAGATTCTGATGGGGTTGTGCCCCAGGTAAGATAGTTGCTACCAGTAAGGGGAGAAGTGACCGAGACCATTCCTTGATGGTCTGGGCTATGTAGGGTCAATGGATCCTCATCACTATGTGTAGATGAGCTTTCTTTCCCTATTCATGAATTTTGAAGGAGTTTTCACCGTTATGCAAATTAGATTGTATCTTGGAAGGAGAATGATAGAAGTGATGACCTCAAATGAGCAGTAATCTCGTAGTATCCAGATCTTTATACCTGCTAAGACCAACAAGTTGTTAATTGAAGTGGTAGAGGCCTTACCACCCTAAGGAAGAGGATATAAGTTTGAATTTTGAGAAATATACTTATTGGGAGGATTTTACCTGATCGTTCCTAGCTCGATAAAAAGTAGTCTTAAGTTCAATGTGGCTTAGAGATAGCCGCTTAAAAAAAAGGAATGAAGAAAGAAGATGAAGATTAGCAAAATAATTACTCAAGAATAGTAATATATTGATTCATTTTTGTACATTTTGGATTTATATACTTTTGGCTATATGCTTCACATGAGTGCGGTGCTTACTAACTGTACAACTAACTAAATAACTATTAACTATAGCTAAATTAACAAACTAATAGATTATCATTGCAAAATTTAGTAGAACCCGACAAAATATATATAAAAAAGTTTCATAATTTTATAGGACTCAAACTTTAAGCTGTCTACTTCAAGAGAAATATTAATTCCCAGTGTTATATTTTTTTACCTTTCCTGTGTTATGTGTGAAAGGTGGTTTTCTTCTTCCTAACTTTTCAGAATTTTCAAGGAAGCAATATGCATGACCAGAAAAAACCATAGAAAGAAATTAAAGCTTGATGTCTTCATTAGTGTGTCTTTTCCACTAGTAATCATGGATGGGCGTGCATCATCGTCATCTTCCTTCAACTATCAATGGACTTATGATGTCTTCATTAGTTTTAGAGGTGAAGATACTCGCCATAATTTTACAGGCAATCTTTACAATGCTCTTTGTCAAAAGGGAATTCACACCTTCATTGATGATAAAGAGCTCAAAAAAGGGGATGAAATTACACCAACACTCACCAAAGCAATCCAAGAGTCCAGGATGGCCATTATTATCTTCTCTAAAAACTATGCATCCACAACATTCTGTCTTAATGAACTTGTTGAGATCCTTCAATGTATAAAGAGAAAGGGTCGCCTGGTTTGGCCAATTTTTTATGATGTGGAGCCATCAAACGTGCGACATCAAAAAGGAACTTATGAAGAAGCATTTGCTATGCATACAAAAAGATTTAAGGCTGACCAAGGGAAGGTACAGAGTTGGAAGATGGCTCTACATGAAGCTGCTAATCTATCTGGCTTACATTTCAATCCTAGGTACTACATCAATTTTATCTCTTATTTTGCTTATTGTTTAACTGCCTTCATGTTAGGAAAAAAATAATAAAACAAATAGAAATTTATTGCTTATGAGCATGATTTGAACAATTTAAAGATTTGCCATAATTTTGCAATTTGTCAGGAATGGATATGAATATCAATTCATTGAAAAGATTGTGAAAGAGATCTTCAGTAAAACTAGTAGGATTCCTTTGCACATTGCTAACTATCCAGTTGGATTGGATTCTCGAGTGCTAAAAATAAACTCTCTTTCAGGAGTTGAGTCCCAAAATGACACAGTCGACATGGTAGGAATTTTTGGAATTGGGGGTATAGGAAAAACTACAGTTGCACGTGCTGTCTATAATTCAATTGCTGATCATTTTGAATATTTATGCTTTTTGCATGATATCAGAGAAGAATCAAGAAAATATGGCTTGGTACATCTACAAGAAAAAATGATTTCAGAAGTTGTGGGGGTGGATATCAAGGTGGGAGATATTAATAAAGGAGTTTCAATAATAAAAAGAAGACTCAATAAAAAGAAAGTTCTTTTGATTCTTGATAATATTGACAAGCGAGAGCAATTGGAAAAATTAGCTGGTGGTCGCGATTGGTTTGGTCCTGGAAGTAGGGTTATTATAACAACTAGGGATAAACATTTACTCGCGACACATGGGGTTGAAAAGAAATATGAGATGGAAAAATTCAATGATGAAGAATCTCTTGAATTACTACGTTGGAATGCCTTCAAAACTGACTTGGTTGATGGAAAGTACGAGGAGGCTTTAAATATTACATTACATTATGCCCAGGGCCTTCCGCTGGCAGTAGAAATAATAGGCTCTTACATGTTTGGCAAGACTGTGGAAGAGTGGAATTCTGCCTTAGAGAGATATAAAAAAATTCCAAATAGAGAGATCCAACAACTACTGGAAATCAGCTACGATTCATTGGAAGAAGATGAGCAGGAAATTTTTCTTGATATTGCTTGTTTATTCAGAGGACATGATTTGAAATATGTCAAAAATATGGTGGAATTGGCTCATGGAGATCCAACTTATGGTATTGGAGTCTTGACTGACAAATCTCTCATAAAGATTGAACATTAATATTGTTAGAATGCATGACTTGATACAAGACATGGGAAGGGAAATTGTTCGTCAGGAATCACCAATGGAAGCAGGAAAGCGCAGTAGACTATGGTCTCATGAAGATATTATTCATGTTTTAGAAAACAATATGGTGAGTAAAACTAAAATTGGTGAATTAAGCTCTGTTTGATTGTAATTTTTTAGAATTATTTTTAATTTTTAAAAATAGAAAAAGAAATAAACTTATTTGAATAGCTGTTTTTAACAAAAAAAATAAAAAAATGTGTTTTGAAAATAAAAAATATAGAATAAATAAAAGATATTCTGAATTTTAATTTTTTTAAAATAAAAAATATAAAAAATAAATTTTTTTATTAATAACATATATATAAATATGTAAAATAATACTAATATAAATTTTTAAAATTAATTTTATAAAATAATTTTAAAAAATAAAATAATAAAACAATATTCAAACTGACTCTAAGTATTCCTTTTTGACCTTGTATATAGTTTTACTATCCTTAGTAAGATATTTTAATGACAATATTATTGGTTGTTTGGGCAAGCTTTTGCAGAAGAAGTTGCTTTTTTTTATCCGCAAGTACCTATTTTAAGAAATAAAGATGTTTGGAAAAAAAAAAAAGTTCTTCTAATAGGAGCAATTTTTCAACGCGGAACACAAGCTAAAAATTATAACTGCTACTTCTAGACAAAACAAAAACTCAAAATTAAATATTTTAAGACAGAAATTTCCTTACAAAAATTTCTTATTCATCATAACACTCTTAACTTTTTTTTTTCCTTAAAATCCTTTAAATACATTTCGTATGTATGAATTATGCTTATTATTTTTAGGGGTAGTTATATACATTACTTTAAGACGAACCCGGATCCCCTGCTGTCTCATTTCTGTGCTGTCCCCTGCTGTCTGACAAATCTCGACCGTTGTATTGATCCAGCGTTCAGAGTCCTGCCACGTCTCTTTTTGTCTTTTATCTCATATGAAATGCACCGTTTTGATAGTATGGACAGCATCCTTCGTTGATAGGAGCAGATCCAGGTTCCACCGCAACAACACAATCCTCTCTCGCTTGTTTCCCAAGAAAATGTCGTCGCATTGGTTTCTCACACCGACCGTGAGTTGCAGCGTTACTAGAAAGGTCACTACCAAGTCGTGGGGTTCATCTCTTTCTCTTTCTCTCTCTGTTTTCCCGAATTTAATTTTTGCAGTTTAGAGTTTAGACTATGTTTCTTTCTTCTTATTAATACTTACTCAAGTTTTGTTTTGGAAATTTAGGATTGGAATTATATATATATGCAAATGTATACCATACAGATACAAGATTGGAGAGTATGTCAACACTGGTGGATAAAGGAAGCTTTAGACAGATTAGTGAATCATTTGGGAGCATAGAAGCTTGGACATGAGAAACTAAAGTGCATTAATGGAGATGAAAAGTCTGAATAGTAAATAAAAGATGATGATGATGATGGTACTATAAAGAGGATAGAGAGAGAGGTAGATATTACTTTTTACTTTCTCTCAGATGGCATCATTGATAATTAGGAAGAGTAGGAAGGAGGAAACGATAATATTGAAACTGTAAATTTCATATGAAATAAAAAAAAAATGGAAGACGTGGCAGAACTCTGGACACTGGATGAATGGAACGGTTGAGATATCTTAGACAGCAGGGACAGCACAAAAATTGGATAGCAGGGGATCCGTTTTCCTTTAAGACATATGAATTAGAATATAGAGCATTTATATATAAATTTATCTTTAAAAAAATATTCAAACATTTATTATGATTTTATTCTTTATATTTTAATCAATTAATAATAATAACTTAATACAAATTAACAATGATATAAATATTTATAATCATTTATTTATTTAAATAATATTAATAGCAAAGAAAATATATATGTATATATATATTCTTTTTAGTAATTTGACATTTAAAAGCAATATTTTATACAAATTGGCTGAATACAAATTGTTTTTCAAATACTGATAGAAGAAGTACTTTTTAACTGAATTGACAAAAAATAAATTACTTTTCTATAACTCTGAAATACCCTTTAAGAAGAAGTCATTACAAAAGCAAATTTTAAAAGTTTGAACAAACATGCCCCTAAGATTCTCTTAATTTTCTTTATTATACTTGAAGTTGCTTACTTTTGATTTTTAACTTAAGAGGTTAATGAATAAAATTGAAATCATAAATTCCTCAAAGCCTCAAAATGGTTATGCATGCATGACTTATTGTTTTATAAGAAGACAATAATTTTTTTTTTTGTAGTTTATTGTAGCTATAATGTTGACTTTTACTTTTGGTTTAAAAGGGTTCAGACAAAGTTGGTGTTATAATTCTGGACCATCCAGCTGGAGTTATAGAAGTAAACTGGGATGGAAAGGCTTTCAAGAAGATGAAAAATCTCAAAATACTTATTATTAAGAATGCATGCTTTTCAACAGGCCCCAAATATCTCTCAAATAGTTTAAAGATACTGCAATGGCCAAGATATCCTTCCCCACGTTTACCAGTTGATTTTCGTCCAACAAAACTTGTTATACTAGATTTGCAAGACAGTTTCTTAGAGTCGTTGGAACTCCCCAAGGTAAGCATATTCACTATCTATATATTAATTAATTAGTTTATTTTATTTTGTTCTATTATAAAAGATAATCTCCCTTATTAAGATTATTTGTATGATTGTTGTTCTTGCAGAGGTTGGAGAACTTGAATGTCTTAAATTTTAGTGATTGTCAACATATAACACGGATACCTGATTTATTTGGTAGCCCAAATTTGAGGAAATTGAATCTCAATCGTTGCAAAAATTTAATTGAAGTTCATAGTTCGGTTGGATATTTAAGAAAACTTGAATACTTGAGTGTTTTGTTGTGTGACCAGGCTATCAAATTACCCTCTCTTAAATATCTTGGACTTTGGGGTTGCTCAAGTCTTGAGAAATTTCCGGAGATACTTGAAAAGATGGAATATATAACAACTCTTGATTTGAGCATGACAAACTTAGAATTGCCATTTTCAATTCATAATCTTACTCAGCTTCAAATTCTGTTGATGAAAAGTTGTGAAAGGGTTTGTCTACCACGTAGCATTACTATGTTGTCACAATTGTATATGATAGTGGTCAAAGGATGTCAAGAGTTGCAATTTTCTCAACGAAAGGAAGACCAGGAAGAAGTGATGGGGAGGACGATGCCTTCAGCCATTGATGAAATTAGATTTGAAAATTGCAATTTGTCAGATGAGTTCCTTTCAATATGTCTTAATGGGTTTACCAATGTGAGAAAACTATACTTAAGAGGTAGTATTTTCACGATTCTTCCAGAATGCATCAAAGAATGTCACTTTTTATACCGTCTCAATCTGAGCTTTTGCAAGAATCTGAGAGAAATTAGAGGAATTCCACCAAACATACAAGAATTATGGGCAACAGAATGCACATCATTGTGTTCAGAGTCCAAAAGCATTTTAGTGAGTCAACAGGTGTTTTTATCTTAGATATTTTGATACTTGCATGTCCCTTGAGTTTGTGACTCTACTGTGTTGCTGAACATTTTTATAATCGACAGGTATTGGGTGGGGCTACACTCGAGAAATTTTGTATGCCACGAGCAAGGATGCCAGAATGGTTCAACAACCACTATAGCAAGGGATCATCCATTTCTTTTTGGTTTCGTCACAATTTACCAAGGATTCATCTTTGTCATATTTTATCGTCTGTAAAGATGGAGTTGATGGTTGAGTTGAACATAAATGGCAAAGCAAGATATATATTTGAAAAACCTGTGTGCGATAAATTTTTAACAGAGTTAGTAGATCATATATTTATCTCTGATTTACAATGGAAGAACTTCAAATTTTACTGTGATTTATTTCAAGAAGATGAGTGGAATCATGTGAAGGTTTATTCCCGGGAATGTGGTTCAGGAATGGCTATAAAGGAGATGAGTATTCATGTATGTGAGCAAGAAAGTAACATGGAGGACATCCGATTCATGAATCCTTACAAAGGACCAAAAACTTTTGATTCTCTCACTAATTTGGATAGCCATTCATCTTGTGAAATCCTTCATAGATCGATGGAAATGAAACCACAAAATAACTCGAATTGGGATTCATGTTCCATGTTATGTGAAGAAGGTAACAATAATCTTCTGCCTTTCATCTTCATGTCATGAAATCTACAGTACCTACAATATTGAATCTAATTACACTACACATCAGATAAATATTTATAATAATTTTGTGACATACTATAAATATTCATCTTCCTATACTTTTATTATATGCATTTACATGTTTAACTTGTGTTTGATACAGAAGAAAAGGGTATATAGCAGGATACAATATCCATAGTAACGAGCTTTCATTAGGTCCTTGTTTTCAAGCATCGTTGGCTGTGGATGATGCGAATAGCGGGGCTTCATTTTCATTAGTATCATCCTCAAGGTATGCTAGTGACATCATTACAAGGCAAGGTAATAGCTGCGGGTGGCTCTCCTTAAGTCCCTGTGGGCAAGAACGTTTGATTGATCTGAATATGCCTTCATCTTCAATGCTACAAGTTCTACTAGTTATCAAAGGAACATCCTTGTGCTTTTCCTTTGTTTGCGTTTGCAATATGGTGTAGAAAGCTATAAAAATCCCCTATAGTCCTGTGGTTCTTTACTTAATTAAAGGGCCAACTTGACTTGTTGACCAAATTAAGATAGGTCATTATTATTTGGTTTCCCTTTTTACTTCTCTTCTTTTATTTATTTCACTTCTCAATTTCTAGCCCTTTATTTTACAGCTAAATCAATACAAAGAAAAATATATGAATAATTAAAACTTATTCACCTTAATCTTATTCTCGTCTGCAATGTCTTCCTTCTTAATTAGTTAATCTTTGCCTGCAAATGAGAAATTTTCTCCTTTTAGCGGTTTAGTTACACATACCAAATCATAAGAATATAGCGAAGCACATAATGAAAGCTTAACGTTGAGACCTAAAAGGAATGGGCAATTTACGCCCACAATCAATTTAAAGTATGAGATTGCTATAGTTGCATACGAAGGTATGCTTGTGGATTGGGAAGGAGCTGAGAGATTTATACAACTCATGCGACGTCACAGCCACCATACAAAATCTGATTTGATTGCGCAAATTCTACTTCTTCACGTCATACAAAACAGGCTGGTTTTTTTACAGTGAAAAGCACCCAATGATTGATAGAAAGAATTACTTTCGTACATTTTGTACATTTCGCACATTAAGTATCAAAGGTGTGCCGATATTGGATAAATGGCTCCAAGATGTCCTAAAAGGAAAATTTGGTGATATAGAGAACAATAAGTCTATTGAGCAGTTCTTGCTTTATGTGGTGCATTGAACATCCTGGAATTGGATAGCCACTATTGGTTGAAAATTTGTGAGAATGATGAGTCTGTTAAACACTACTTTTACTTAGAGCATTGGAGAAGGCGGTACCTACATTGAGCTATGATCAATTGAAATCTTGGGCCATAGCTATGTCTCTGAGTCTTCTATGCAAAAATAAAAGTGAAAACATTGGGAGCCGTGCTTAGAATTTATAGTCTTTCGAAAAAATGCCTTAAATTTGCAGGTTCCAAATCCAGCAAAGCAATTATGGTTTGCTTCACAGAAATTAAAGGATCATTATTTGCTACAAGTATCAATGATAAAGAAGAAAAGCTTAAACAAAGAAGAAAATCAAAGGAGGATGGCAATCTTGCACCATCATCAGTAAGCTTTATACACTTCAAATTCCTTCACAAATTATCCACATATTTGAAATTATTATACCTTTTCCTAACCATCTTCCAAATTTAACATCCATGCTCTACAAGTCTAATGCCATTTGTATTGTGGTGGATGTTAAAATAGGAACTACTGATTCATCAAATTCTCAATCAAAGTAAGCTGAAGCAGAGATAAATCACACTGTAATTTCCTGAAAGCAGAGTTAATATTGGATTAGTTAATTCATGTGTTAAGGCAATAAGTTTTTGGTTTGATCTATAACAAACACAACCATGTTAACAAGTTGAGATTTTGTATCTTCGCAGGTGGCTTGCCAGTATGACAAAATTACCTTAAAAGACAATAACATGACTTGGGATCCAATAGAATGGGAATATCAAGTACCTTGCTAAAAGGATGAATTTGTCATAAATGACCAAAGGACTATCAATGATAAAAGTAGTGATGGGATGAGAAGTGATTTAAGAAAATGTTAAAAAATTTGTTCTGGAGATATATATGAATCATAGAACATTTAATCTAATTTTATTTAGATAAGAATTATATACCTGTCTGTGGCATATTCAGATCTCAGAATTCCTAATTGTAGTGGCTAGGTCTTCATCTCTATTCCCTGCTCGAACAATGGCTACAATAGGGATGCTTACTTAGGGTTAGGGTTAAAGAGAGAACTTAACCTATATAAATAGAATTGTCTTATTGGGCCCTTCTATTACGGGTTTAAGTAAAACTAAAAAGCCTACACCTAACCTCTTACTAGACTTAGTTTAATGTGTGCCATTGCCTAATAATTTCTAATTGGGCCTCCTTTAAAGGATCACCTATCAATCCACAATGTTTAAAGCAAAATAATGTAAGCCCATATTTTTTAACATTCTCCTACTTGGGCTACATTAAAAAATGTAAATAAAAATAAAAATAAAGGAAATAAAAATAAAAAATAAAAAAGACTATTGGGTTGATAGTACAAATAAAATAACTTTAGTGCACACATTTTAAAAGAAAATGGTCCAATATCTATACAGCGTACACAATCCAGTCCAATACCATAATTAATATGGGATCATGGTAATCATCATGCCTTTTATTGGCGTTCGATCAATCCATAATCATAAATATCAACAACTATATTGACATTGATCAATCGTCTAGAAGTGTAGTAAGAAATAGCTCTTTAGTATTTGACAACACACTATTCCTTATTGGTCCTTCATATAATTTCTCAATAACTTTTGCTTAATCCACATGAGAAATCATTTGGGTTAAAATAAACCCATATATCTCAATCCTTATTTCGAGTATATAAATTAGCGCCACAGGAGACATACCAAATCAGATACAATTGTCACTTTTAAGATAGACGCCAAGTCTTAAGGCATATGTTGTATCCATCTTTCTGTGCATAGGAAAAGCATAAATTCACAGATGATCATCAATTATATTTAACCAAATGTATGCATACATGTAGAAATAACATAAAGTGCAGATGGCATCAAAATCACATTTATTGCAAAATAATTGAGTAATATTCAAAAGGTGATAACAAGAAAAAAAATACGTTAGACTCCAACTAACGTAAGGGATCAAAAGACTCTATCATACCCATGTTTTAAGCATGTTCCTTAAACTGTATGAGCATCAACCCTTTGGTTAGGGGATCTGCTAACATTACATCTGTATTGATTTTCTCAATAACTATGTCACCTTTATTTAGTAAGTCTCTGACAGTCAGATACTTTATCTCCATATGCTTTGATGCACCACTTATCTTATTATTCTTAGAGAAAAATACAGCTGCCTATTGTCACAATAAATGACCATAGCTTCAGAGCTTGATTCAATAACATGAATTCTTAAATGAATTTCCTAAGCCAAACAACTTGCAATGATGCTTTATAACATGTGACAAATTCAGCATACATTGTCGAGGATACTGTCAAAATCTGCTTTACACTTTTCCAAGATACTACTCCATTGGCAAGTATAACATAAAAAAAGTTATAGGGTTTATGGCATGACCAATATCATAGTCAGCCTCACCCAAATACACCTGGTATTTAGCACTAATTATAGGTTTTCTTTCTCTTTAAGATCTTCTTAATGGAATTTTTAGGGTTGGTTCATTAACTTGAGGAATTTCAGTCACAAGCACCCTAGCATCGTCCTCTTGAATAGGTAAGGCCACAGTTTCCTCCCTAACATATGCAATTGGAAAATTCTCATTTAAGGATGGTAAAGGAATGGAAACAATCTTGCTGGATTCAGGTGTTTCAAGAGATTGAGAACAACTGCTTTCAGCCACATCTAACTCTAAGAACTTTGTAGTTAATGCTTCCATAATTCTAGTGCCACAAGTAGGACAATAGAATTTACATCCTTTTGAATGCTCCGGATATCCAAAAAAAAAGTAACTTAAAGTTTTAGGGTCTAATTTTCTTTGCAAATGATTATAAATCTTTACCTTTGCAGGACAACCCCAAACATGAAGGTGATTCAAACTAGGCTTTCTACCAATCCATAACTCAAAAGGTGTTTTGGGTACATATTTACTAGGGACACAGTTCAGAATATATATGGCCGTTTTGATTACTTCACCATATAAAAATTCAAGCAAATTTGACTTACTCATCATACTCCTTACCATATCCATAAGTGTGCGATTTTGCCTTTCTGCCATACCATTTTGTTCTAGACTTCCAAGCATGGTATACTGAGCAACAATACCACAATCCTGTAAGTATTTAACAAAAGGACCCTTCTACTGTCCACCTTCATCATACTTTCTACAATACTCTTCACCATGATCAAATTGTACAATCTTAATGACTCTCCCTGATTGCTTCTCTACTTCAGTCTTATAGGTTTTAAACATTTCAAGAGCATTAAATTTTTTTTAATCAAGAAGAGATACCCATAATGAGAGAAATCATTTACAAAAGCAATGAAATATTTCTTTCCACACAAGGCAGTTGAGTAAGGCCCATTGATGTTAGTGTGAATTAGTTCCAGAATCCCTTCATTATGTGTTGCAAATTTCTTCTGAGTTTTAGTCAATTTCCCTTTTTTCACAATCAACATATATTCCCATGTCATCAAAATCAAGTGAAGGAAAATTTTGACTTTTAATTAATCATACAACTCTATCTCGAGAAATGTGACCTAGACGTTTATGTCACAAGAAAAAGGATTTGTCTTTTGTCATAGGTCTTTTAATGGAAGGGTTTTCAACATGCAAGCATTCATCATTCAGTGTTAAATTGAGTTTATACAAGCCATCTGATAAAAGACATTTACCAACTATCTCATAATTATAAAGGATGTCTACCATTTTATTTCCAAAATTAAAACAATATCCTGCTTTATCTAGTGAAGAAACAGAAATAAAATTCCTCCTAAAAGAAGGAATGTAAAAATTGTTTCTCAATGCAAGTTGAAAACTAGTGTCAAGAGTCAAAATAACATTTCCTATGTATTGAACTTCTATGTTAGCTACATTTTCAACCTTCGACTTATACTCTCTTTCAGTTGGTTTTCTCCTGTCCCTGAGTCCCTACAAAGTAGAAGTGACATGAACAGAAGCACCGCTATCAAGCCACCAAGAGTCTAAAGGCACATCAGTAAAGTTTGATTCAAAACAAACATAAGAAATCAACTGACTTTGATCCTTGCTCTTCTTTTTCTTTGCCCATTCCTTATAACAATCAACCTTCTTATGAACCTTCTTCTTGCAAAAATAACAGTTCATCTTAATGGTGTTAAATTTTGGGCCACTATTACTAGCATTTTGATTATTTCCAAGCCTTTTAAAAGTGATCTTTCTTGGGAGCATGTGGCTTTGCTTTCTTAAATTTCTCCTTTCCCTTATTAAAGAATGGCTTACTCTTTGAAACAAAATAGGCAATTTCAGATCTTTCATTTTTTAGCTTCTCTTCTTCAGCCACACATTTGGAAATCAGATCATTGAGGTTCCATGTTTCATCTTATGGTTTATATACTATTTTGATTTGACTAAATTCAGGTGAAAGTGAATGTAGGATATGATGGATGACAGTCATTGGGAAGAGTTATTTGATGATATTTGAGCTTTTACTGGACGTGAACGATCTTTATGATATATTCTTTGACCCCTTTAGAAGCATCATATTTTATTGTTACTAGTTCATTTATCAACAACGTAGCATTTTCCTTGTCTAGGATATGAAATCTTTCCCCCACAGCCTCAAAAAATGCCTTAGCATTTGTGGTATCTGGTAAACCACTCATGATATGTTCAGCAATTAATCTCTTTATGGCTATGAGACTGAGTCGATTATATCTCTCCCACTTTGCATAAAACTCTTTGTCATTAACACTACTATTCTCAGTAGGTTTAGGTGGTTCATCTACCCTTAATGCTAGGTCAATATCAACTACCCCAAAGCAAATTTGATGTCTTGTTTTCATTTTTTGTAATTAGAACCAGTCAACATTTCAATTACAACATTGTTGTTGTTTGCATTGAAAGAAACTATTTACAAATAATTAATATGGTTAATAAATGAGACAATTATATTAAAATTCAAAAAACTTAAAGTAAAATAAGTTGCATCATTATAGAATCCCCTTTGGGTAGCGAATATAACATGCCATTAGTTGTCTTCCTTTCATGAAGCCAATAAAGACATTATAAAAATTTAAAGAATTAAATCTCCTTCAGGTTGATAAAATCCTTTAAAAATACAATGGGAACATACAATCTTGAAAAAATAATCCCCTTTAGGTTGATTAATTTTCAAGATCATATGCACTCATCAACATGCTTCATGTGATCCTGGAATCAACACACATAACAATCCCCTTTGGGAAGGAAATTACATGTATTAATTCTATAAATAATTTTATCAATATGGGACTCATATAATTTTGTAAATTTTAATGATTAGCCATTTTAGTGGTAATAATCCCAACAATTCACAAAGAAACAAAATTTCCCAGACTAGAATTTGTACTTAAAATTGCCTCCACTTCCCATTAACATAGGAACTTAACGATTTTTATAGACTTTGATGAATCAATCATTTTAGTGATTTATTCTCAACAATCTAAAAAACACAATTTCCAAACTAGGAAGCATCATAAAATATTAATTATTACTCCAATCAAATTTTGAACAACAAAGTTTTTTAAGGGATTTTAGTGTATAATTAATAACTTTAGGGTTTAGCTCGAGAGTATACATTTTATATGCCTAATTGGGAGAGTGAGGGTCTTTAATAGGTTCAGAGGTTGTGATATTATTTTTACATGGTTTTTTTGTATCACAAATAGTTCTTAAAATATTTAATTTTATTTGAAAATTCACAAATATGTTTAAAATTCAAAATAAATATTGTAAGTTTTCATAAATTAATATAAAAATACAAAAAAATCAAGAAAAATCAATAAAGCACAATGTAACTTGAAACGGTGTCATTAGATATGGAGGTGATCATCACACGCCAACCCCTGGAGAAGGTGCACGTGGGCGTCAGTCGGGAGGTCTTCTTCAACCTCTAGCCACGTCGTGCAACTCTAGTTTAAAGTCGCGATTGAATCATTCATTTTAAAGCATTTTAATTGAAAATTTTTTAGGGGTTTTGTCAAAAACATATTTCTAAGCTTGTATATGCAATCAATTGAGGCAATTTCTAGAAATTTCATTCAAATTGTGCGAATTTTTGGCCGAATCATTCTAAGGTTCATTAAGGGTGCATTTTTTGGATATAGAATTAATGTAAGAATTTCTTCCTAAATACATCATGATATAAAGTATACAATACATCAATTTGAAGCTAATTCAGAGAAGTTGAAGGTAATTTAGCCAAAATTAGATCTGAAAAATTCAACAAGATAATGCATTTTATTAATCGACGCATTCAAGCAGTATTCAAGTCCTATAATCATATATGTAGGCTCTGATACCAAATGTTGAAAAATTTATTCTGGAGAAATATATTTGAATCATAGAACTTAATCTAATTTTATTTAGATAAGAATTACATACCTATCTGTGCCATATTCAGATCTCAGAATTCCCAATTGCGGTGGCTAGGTCTTCCTTTCTATTCCTTGACTTGAGTAACGGCTACAATGGGGATGTTCACTTAGGGTTAAGGTTAGAAAGAGGACCTAGCTTGTATAAATAGAATTGTCTTATTGGGTCCTCCCATTACAGGCTTAAGTAAAACTAAAAGGCTTACATCTAACCGCTTACCAGACTTAGTTTAATGTGTGTCATGGCCCAATAATTTCTAATTGGGCCTCCTTTAATGGACCACCTATCAACCCATAATGTTTAAAGCAAAATAGAAATTCTCTTCAGTTTTTCACTCTGTTCTTCTTCTTCCACAGGATTATTATTCCTAAAGATATTACTCATCCTTTTTATAGGAAATTAATTGATATCGCAATTATCCTATGCTTTTATTGATCTTTCATCAAATTAGTTTATTTAGAATGATGAATTGCATAATTATTAGTGAGTATGAACTATTCAAATGTCATGCTTGTAAGATATGAAACTATGAAATGACGACAGTTGAGATGATTTTGTCAGGACATTGTGTGGATTAAATCAGCCCACAACCACTACAGCTGCTTTTTCTTTCTTATCATGTCCGTAGGTGTTTCAATTAAATTTTCACGTATCTAAATTTTATTAATATAATAGATGATATTAGAGTTTATGACAAAATTAACAGAATTTAAAAGTTTAAAAATAAAATTGTTAAAAAAAATTTAATAAAAAAATTAAAAATTAATATAAAAATTTGGCCATAAAAATGTTTTTGCCTTTTATCTAATGTAGATTATGATCTCGTAAACACCCTTAACTCTTCAAAATGCATGCACTAAGTTTAAAGGGTGAGAGATTATATGAAAGTTAACCCCTTTTTTATGTGTTAAGTATACATATTGTATCACGTAACTTACATACTAATTAATAATATTTATTTAATTCTTTTTTTAAATTAAAGAAGCCAATAAATAAAATAAAAATAAATAACTGAACGTACAAAAAAAAATTTCTTTTGTACCTGTGTTAATTTTAGTGTAATGAACAAGATTCTCAAATCTTGATTTTGTGGTAACAAACTAAAATTCTTTTTAGTTTCACATCTATTTTATTAATAAAATTTTTTGTTATAGACTTTTTATCAATGTCAACTTCCTTTCGCTACTTTATATATATATATCTCTCTCTCTAAGAACTTGGAATCAAGCAAAAAGTGTACAAGGAATATTGTGATAGTCAGAGTGCTCTAGACTTAAGCAAGAATTCTATGTACCATTATCATACAAAACATATTGATGTTCGGTATCATTAGCTATGGAATTGAAGAATTTGGATCTAGGTTATGGGATCTAAAAGAGAAGAAGGTGATCAGAAGTAGGGACATTGTGTTCCATGAAAAATTGACAACAGAAGACATTGAAAAACCCATAATGTCTCAAAAGTCAAATGATGGTGCTCAACTTTCAGATAAAGCGCTAAAATTGTTCATGAGAAACAATGAGATAGTGTCTGAATCCTTTCTGCTACTTCTTTTATATATATATATATATATATATAATACCTTTCTTGGATAGATTTTCTTTGGTTATTGTTGAAGGTTTGAAGAAACCAATTCCTTTTCTGAGTATTTTCCACAGAATATAAATCTTTCTGTAAATATGTTTTGTTTAAATAAAATTCTAGAGTAATGACGTTATAGCATCATCACCTAATTGTCAATCATTTTCATCACCATAATGAGAATGGGTTGGAGATTGTGTAGTTCTCTCATCCCTTTCTCTAGATTGTTGATATATTGCCCTAAGAAGGACAGATGATGTGTCTACTCCTTGAAGGTGAATTTTTGAAGGTGTTTGCATAGATGTTAAACAAGACTACCTATGGAGCTCTTTTAAATCGTCTATATAAGGCAAACATATTTTTTAAATTTGATATGAATTTTGGGTTCTGGCAAATTCAAATTAAAGAAGAAGAATATTATAAAATAGCTTTCACAGTTCCTTTTGGGCAATATGAATGGAACGTAATGCCCTTTGGTCTAAAAAATGCTCCCTTTGAATTTCAAAGAATAATGAATGAAATTTTTAATGATTATACTAATTTCATTATTTTTTATATTGACGATGTCTTTGTATATCATCAAACCCTAGACCAACATGAAAAACATATTAAAGTTTTCATTAGTGTCATCAAAAGAAATGTTCTTGCTATTTCTAAAACTAAAATCAATATTTTCCAAACAAAAATTAGGTTTCTTGGTCATTTAATCTACCAGGGAACAATTACTCCATATTCCATCTATTAGCTGTCCGTCAGCGTCCTTGCTTCTCTTGTAGCTTCCCTTCCCTTTTCAGGTCATGCTTCTTGCTCCTTAGTATCAAAGCCTGAAGGGGAAGTAGGGATATATGGAATGGAATAAGGTCTAAAAAATAGTCATGAAGTTAGCATAAATTTCATGTGAACAATAATAAAGAATTTGGGCTGATAGCATGTATTCTTATTAAAAATAGTATCATTTAAACATTCATTCATTTGATCAAAAGGGCATCCCTTAGTAAGTCCCGTTGTTGAGTTTAAGGGCAATTTGGGAGGTTTCAGTTTGAATGTTTAAAGATATTAGATTAATAGTTCTTATACAATGGCTAAGCATAAAGTTTTATTGCAAGAACATGAGTTTAATGTTAATTTCATGAGTAGATTCCAGACCTTACTCATTCTATATACATGTTTCTATGGACATAGATGGTAATGATATCATAAGGGAAGCAATTTTATTTGAATATGTTGCATTCCTTTTCCTTTTCTCGTAGATCTACTAGACCCTCCTCTTCTTCCATCTCAAATAGAAGATCTTCATCCTCATCAACCAACATCTTTAAAGAAGAAATCCACTTTAAAGATATTAACCAAAACATGGATGACTAGACAATTCCAGCTATTCCTAGAAAAGAATTATACAAACCAGAAGGAACATTTTGGACTAAGTCTGATTATGTGGTTAGATATGTCGAGGATGCTCTTCCTATTAAACAAGAGATAGAAGAAATAACTCTTCTTTCTGAATCTTCAATTAATCTTTATAAAGAAAAATATAAGTTTTTACATATAGGATGTGTCCAAATAGTTGTAAAACCTTTAGTCTGTGATGGATTAAACACTTCTTGCCTCGTTTATCTTAGAGATATTAGGCATATTGAATTTACAAATTCTCTTTTGGGAATAGTTGAAGCTGGTCTTGATGTCGGACCAATTTACTTCAATTGTTTTTTAGATAGAACTGTAAGTCTTTTAGATGAAAATATAATGGATGTGTTAAAATTAAATATTAAACTTAATGGGTTTAAACTGAAACCTGGATCAATGCCAGTAACATTACTCTATAGAATCCAGTACAAAATTATGAATTCTTCTAGTTCAAATGTTAAAATTCCTAAAGAAAATGGTCAAATTGATCTCTTCTTGATAGACGCTTCCATGGCTAATGTTATAGTTCCTAGAACTATTAAATGGGAAGAAGTAACTTTTTCTGAAGAATGGGTTATGGAAAAGGCAGCTCCTGCTTTACTAGAACCCACTTCTACCTTCACAAATATTAGGCAAAGCCAAACAGGAACTGTAGGAATAACCTTTCAAAGAAGGAGATCCTTTAGTGTTGCAAGTTCAAATAAATCCTTAGATGATTTTAAGTCTGCTATTATAGAACTCCATTGGCAATCTTGTTCAACATCTATACAAAAAAGCTTCAGAAATTCACCTTCAAGGAATAGATACATTGTCTGTCCTTCTTAGGGCAATATATCAACAATCTAGAGAAAAGGATGAGAGAACTACGAAATCTCCAACCTATTCTCATTATGTTGATGAAAATGATTCAAAATTAGGTGATGATGCTATAAACATCATTACTCCATAATTTTATTTAAATAAAACATACTTACAGAAAGATTTCTATTATGTGGAAAATACTCAGAAAAGGAATTGGTTTCTTAAAACCTTCAACAATAACCAAAGAAAATCTATCCAAGAAAGGTATTATAAAATGCTTAATCAAGTAAAAATTAATATTCCTTTCTTTGATTGGTTTGATGCTTATGTTGAAGAGAAAAAAATTGATTATCCTTTTAAAACCTCCACAGAACTTAATGTTTCTTAGAAAATAAAACCTAGAGAAATAGTCTCCTCAGATCTCCCTCTTACAAGGTCTTATGAAATTACTAGTGTTAAGGTTAATAATCAGCTAATTAAGGCCTCACCCTTTAAGGCCAAAGATATTTCCAAATCTATAGATTCCTATAACATCCAAAGTCTAATGGTTATAGAACAAAATAATTATACAAATTCCTATCTTTAAACCATTAGAGAACATTTATGTTCTTCTAAACAACCAACTTTAAATGTTTCAGTTGTAGGAAATATTAAATAGCAACCAATATTTAAACTATTTTTACCTTGTAAACAAATGGTTAAAGATTTGAAAGCTACAACAGCTTGGCTTAGAAAATAGATGAACGCCTTAAAACCTTAATTATTCCTGAGAAACCTAAAAAGGTATCATCTTCAACCTCTAAATTATCTATCAATAATCTAGAAAATAAAACAGAAACAGAAACTGCTACTGAGGATTCTGATTCTAGATATAGCACTCAATCTATATCAAAACATCTTTCAATTAATCCTGTTCTTCCAAATTGGAAAACCCCAACTAAACTTTATTATCCTAAAGCTTCTTCTCTAGATATAGCTTTAGAAGAAAAAGATATTACTCTCAAACAATTCAATGCCAATAATGTTTACGCATGGACCATTGATGGTCAATCTGAGTCAAATATCTTAGAAACCCTTCAAAAAATGACCATGGTCAATACAACCTACCAAATTTACCACAATTCTTCAGATGAAACAATTGCTCAAGTATTAATTTCAGGTTTTACAGGTTAATTAAAAGGTTGGTGGGATTCTTATCTCACAGATAAACAAAAAGAATAAATTCTTAATTATATTAAAATAACTAATGATGGAACTCTAGTAACCAGCAATGGTGAACCTGCTCCTAATACGGTTAATACTTTAATTTTCACAATCACTCAACATTTCATAGGAGATCCTTCTTTATGGAGAGATAAATCTACAGATCTTATGTCAAATCTTAAATGTAGAACCCTTGCTGATTTTATGTGGGACACAGATACCTTCTTATCTAGGGTTTATACGATAGAAGACAGTAACCATCCTCTTTGGAAAGAAAAATTCCTTGCTGATCTTGCTAGTTCCTCAGGAGATAAAGTTAAGGAAAAACTTTGTAGTCAATTCGGAGATGATCAAATTCATTATGAAAACTTAAGTTATGGTGAAATCATAGCTTATGTCCAAAGAAAAACCTTAAAAATTTTTCAAGATGATAAAATTCAACATTAACTCAACAAATAAAAGGCTTTAAATAAAAAAGAATTAGGAACTTTTTTGTGAACAATTTGGTTTCCTTAGTTGCAAAAAATCTAAACCAAAATTAAAACATAGGGATAATTACCCTAAAAAATATTCTAAATATCATTGGAAAAAACCTAGGACTAATCACCCTAGAAAACTTAAAAAAGAATTTACTTCTAAACCAAATTATGATCTTCCTAAACATAAAACAGCCTGTTATAGATGTGGAAAAGAAGGTAACATATCAAAATATTGTAAGTTTAACAAAAAGATTAGAAATTCAAATCTTGAAGAAGAAACTCTTCAGCAAATCAACAAATTAATGATTGAAACTTCATATGAAGAAAAAGAAGAAAAATCATCTGAAGAAGTTAATGAACTTCAAGAAGATGATATTTCCTCCTCTTCTGACAAAGAAGAATATCAAATAAATGTTTTAACAAAGGATCAAGAATTACTTTTTGAGATTATTAATTCCTTGCCAAATAATGAAGACAAAATTAGATATTTTTATAAAATCAAAGAAACTTTAAACTCTTCTAATCAAAACCCTTCTTCTTCAAAGTTTTTACAATCTTCTAACAAAGGTTATGATTTTACTAAAATTATGAAAAGATTTCAAAATAAATCTAAACCTATAACTTTGCAAGATCTTCAAACAGAAATAAATCAATTAAAAGTTGAAATAAAAGAATTAAAAGAAAAACAATGCGTACATTCTTTTATTATGAACCAAATCCAAACTACTCCTATTTTTCAAGAAGAGAACCTAATTCAAGAAAATCCTCCTGAAAATGAAGACATTTCAGAACCATTTTTGAGTCTGATTTTAAAAATTACCATTAGAAAATGGCATATTCCAATAAGGCTTATTATTAATAATGAGTTTGTTATTATAAAAATTGCCCTCTTTGATACCAGAGCAATCCTAAATTGTATCTTAGAAGGTTTAGTGCCAACAAAAATTTTTAAGAAGATAAAAGAAACCCTTAGAACTCTAATGGGTTAAGACTCTAGATTAATTACGAACTTTCAAATGTTATTATAGAAAATAATGGTTTAAAAATTGAAACTCCTTTTTTATTGGTAAAGAATTTGTCCAATGAAATAATTCTTAAAACACCCTTTATCGATTAACTTTTTCCTTATTATGCTTTTGAAGAAGGTATTCAAACCCAATATTTGGGAAAAACTATTACTTTTCAATTTATTAATCCTTCTTCAACCAAATTTTTAAATTCAATTCAGTATAAAGAAAATCAGATCAATTTTCTTAAAGAAGAAATTTCTTTTAAGGTAATTGAGTCTCAACTAGAGAATCCTAATACTAAAATAAATTCAATATATTCTTGAAAATATTCAAAATTCTGTCTGTTCTGATCTTCCAAATGCCTTTTGGAAAAGGAAAAAAACATGTTGTAAGTCTTTCTTATGAAAAGGATTTTGATGAAAAATAAATTCCAATTAAGGCTAGACTTATCCAAATGAACCAACAACTTCTTGAACATTGTCAGAAAGAGATCCAAGATCTATTGGCAAAAAATATTATCAAAAAAAGTCTTGGTCATGTTATGCATTTTATGTTAATAAAAATGCTAAGCTTGAATGAGGAGTTCCCAGGCTTGTTATAAATTATAAGCCACTCAACCAATCCCTTTAATGAATTAGGTATCCTATTCCTAACAAAAAAGATCTTTTAAATCGTCTATATAAGGCAAAAATCTTTTCTAAATTTGATATAAAGTTAGGATTCTGGAAAATTCAAATTAAAGAAGAAGACCATTATAAAGCAGTTTTCACAGTTCCTTTTGGGCAATATGAATGGAGCGTAATACCCTTTAGTCTAAAAAATGATCCCTCTGAATTCCAGAGAATAATAAATGAAATTTTTAATAATTATACTAATTTCATTATTGTTTATATTGATGATGTCTTGGTATATTCTCAAACCCTAGACTAATATGAAAAACATATTAGAGTTTTCATTATTGTCATCAAAAGAAATGGTCTTGCTGTTTCTAAAACTAAAATCAATCTTTTCCAAAAAAAAATTACGTTTCTTGGTCATTTAATCTAACAAGGAACAATTACTCAAATCAGTAGAGCTAATTCAGTTTTCTGAGAAATTTCTAGATCAAATTTTAGATAAAAATTAGCTACCAAATATTTTTAGGTTGTTTAAATTATGTAGGAGATTTTATTCCTAATTTAAATAATCTTATCAAACCTCTTCATGATTGTCTAAAGAAATCCCCTCCTTATTAGGCAGATGATCATACCAAAACTGTTCAAATTCTTAAAAGTCAGGTTAAAGAACTTCCTTGTCTTTACCTTCTTGATCCTTTTGCTCAAGAAATTGTTGAAATCGATGCCTCCAGCTTAGGTTATAAAGGTATTCTTAAACAGTGTATCAATAACAAAGGATAATGCATTACATACACTTCAAAGCATTGGAATAGAGCTCGATAGAACTATTCCACCACCAAAAAAGAAATTTTGGCAATTATTTTGTGCATTAATAAATTTCAAATGATTTGTTAGATAATAAATTTTTAGTGCAAGTTGACTACAAATCTTCAAAAGAAGTTTTACAAAAAGATGTTAAAAATTTAGCATTAAAACAAATATTTGTCAGATGGCAAGAAATTTTAAATATTTTTGATTTTGAAATTGAGTTTATAAAAGGCTCTTCAAACTCTCTTCTAGACTTTCTCTCAAGAGAATTTTTACAGGGAACCAATGGCTCAAAAAGTAAGAAAGATAAAGGCAAAAAGCATGAAGAGGACATTCAGTCCACAACTGACTTTCTTAAGAGCATGAAACTTACACAACTTGCAGAAAATTTTGCAAGGTCTTTTACCAAATTAAACTTGAGCCTTTTACTCAAAATAAAGTAAGGTCTTCCCTCTAAATTTCTTCTGAGTCTTTTACTCAGTCTAAGCCCTCCTCCTCCAAAAGAAGCCCAAAAGATTATGCTTTTCCTTTTGCAACTATCAGGGCTTTTCAACAACAAATTGAACAAAAAGTCTCAAAAATTGCAAAAGAGTCTTGGGCAGATATAGCTGAAGCTAAAGATAAGAAGAAAGCTTTAGCTTTACCTAACCATAATAAGAAATCAAAAATTACTATTGCTAATTCTCTCAAATTAATAGTAGTTTCTAAACCTCTTCTAAAATCAACTTATATTCAAAAAGCTAATGGGCTATAGGACTTTTTCAAATGGGATTAGAAATTAGGGAAAATTCTCCTATTATGTTTGCTACTAGAATTTTTCTGCAGGGTTTAATTTTTGCCCTACCAATCCTTATAAATCCCAGAAATTCTATGAATTTATTCTAGTTGATATTGGGTTAGCCCAAATCAAACATAATCCTGATAAAGATAATCAATTATCTTATGCCTTTTCTCATATTCAAAATTTGAAAATCTTATCTCCAGCTGATTGGGGAATACATTTTGAAAGAATTAAAAATTTTTCTAAACCTGTTGAACCAAAAGGTTATAGTTACTGGGATTACATGGATGTCTGGTATTATAATTTTGGTATCAAAACCATACTTTAAGCCATTCATGGCTAATTTATTTTAGGCAAAATGTTCAATACTAGTTTCCTCTTTGGTTTCTATGTTAGTGGGATTTCTTTGGACCTTGTCCAGAAAATTTTCCAATAGAAATCACTTTAGGTCTTGAATATTTTTCCTTAATATTAAATAAAAGTGAAGATCTTTATCCAGAAGATCTTCATTTATTTTCAAAATTTGGTTTAGCCTGGATTTTCAAACGGGGATACAAATAGGGCCCTTTAAATAATCAAATATCTTTCTAGTTTTGCAGAGAGTTCCTTTTCTCAAATGGTGGGACAAGTTCAATGGACTGGGAAGAGTCAGTATTTCAAACTTGTAAATTTGGTTTCAAAAGAATCCAAAATTTTTGTTAGCTACAGATTGTGAGACTTGTGTCCTACTAAATCAGAAAGCAAGGATTCAGTCTTGCATTTCTACAGAAAGCAACAAAGATGTTCTTACCAATCAACTAGAAGAAATTCTTCTAAAACTTTGTGCTGACAACCAAAAGCATCCTTCTGAGGATAGAAAACTAAAAAACCCAGTCTCAGAATCCTCATCAAAATAGTCTTCCAAAGACAAAACCCAAAAGAAGCCTGCTTCTCCCTCACCATCCTATAGTTCATCAATTTCTCTACAAAGCAATGAAGATGACTGCTATGGTATCAATTTAGATGATTATTATGAAATTTAATCATTCTTTCCACCAAAAGTATTTTGGAGTCTTATTTTTTTAGTCAAAGATTCCTATCAAATGTCACTATTCATGTAATTATAACTAAATAGTGTTCTGAAATAGTGCTTAAATAGTACCCTTCTTGCTTCTATAAAAGGGATACCTCATTCAAGGCTAAAACAAAGTTACATTTGGGCAAGTCTTGAGAGAGAGTTTCTCTAGAATTCTCTTTGTAAGCTTTTCTTCAAGCTTTTGTAATTTCTTTTGCAATCCTATAATTTGATTTTCATATTAGCTTTTCTCTCTTCTCCCTCTCACCGGTCTGGAGTGAACTACCGTCATTCTGCTGTTCTTTAAATTTCCTACACTTTACTTTCAGCATTTCTCTTCTCCCTCCAGCCAATCCTGTGCGGACTACCGCCACTCTGGCTTTTTGATTTACCTTTTGTAATTTTTAATTTTGTTATATAATTTCATGTTTTAAATCCTTGCATACATATCCATCTGTTAGCAATCTATCTGCGTCTCTGCTTCTCTTGTAGCTTCTCTTCCCTTTCCGAGCCAAGCTTCCTGCTCCTTGGTATCCTATTCCTAACAAAAAGGATATTTTAAATCGCCTATATAAGGAAAAAATATTTTTTCTAAATTTGATATTAAGTTAGGATTCTGGCAATTCAAATTAAAGAAGAAGACTACTAAAAATGGCTTTCACAGTTCCTTTTGGGCAATATGAATGGAACGTAATGCCCTTTGGTAAAAAAAATGCTCTTTTTGAATTCTAGAGAATAATGAATGAAATTTTTAATTATTATACTAATTTTATTATTTTCTTGGTATATTCCCAAAACCTAGACCAACATGAAAAACATATTAGAGTTTGCGTCCGGATTCCCTGCTGGGAGCCTATTGGACATTTTAGCAGCGATTTTTTCGTTGCTAAAGTTTTTTGCAACAAATATTATTGTCACTACAACTTTTGTTAAATTAATTATTTAAACAAAAGTTATAGCAGCAATAATATTCGTTGCAGTAATATTAAAACATACTTTAACGACGAAAAAAGCTTAGAGTTTTCATTAGTTTCGTCAAAAGAAATGGTCTTGCCTTGTGTGTGTGTATATATATATATAATTTTAAAATATAATAATTATTTTTATATCATATTTTTAAAATTAAAAAAATGAACATGTAAGTCTCCAATATATTTGTTTGTGTGTGAAACTACCAAAAACTACAATGAATAGGTGTGGTAGAGTTTGAATTATCGGCAATGTGATAGAGTTTAAATAGGTGTGTGTGTACTCCTTTTTTACATATGACAATTCAAGCTTTATGAATATGTGTGAATGTGATTGACTTTGAATTATCAGTAACGTGAATAATGTTTAAGGTCTCAGCTGGTTCCATTTTACGTTACTAATTTTACATTTGGGTCTGAGGACTAACGTTAAATTGAATAAACAATGCTCAATCTTTATTCATCTTTCGGTTTTCTTTTTTTTTTTTTTATAATTTTTTTTGGGGTAGATCTTTTAAATTGCTCCTAATAATATTGTTACTGCCTCTTCATTTAAGACAATTCCAATTGCAAACAAGGGAATACACACACACACACACACTTTATATCTAACTGTTATAAAAGTATAAGTTATTTATAAATTTTTATGCTTAAAATATCTTTTAAAACATAACTGTATACTCATAAAATCATATTATTTCATATATATAATTTTTTAAAAGTCATAATATATTTTAATATATATATAATACTATAAAAGTATAGATTGTTTTTAATTTTTTTTTTCATTATACTATTATATCTTGTTTATATTTTATAGTCATTTACAATAAACATATTTATTGACTTTCTTGTTAAATAAAAAATTTTAATTCACTTTTATAATCATTTGTAAGAGAGATGCTAATAGACTTTTTTATCAAATAATAACCAGACATATGTTAATTAACTTTTAAACTTATTTGCAAGAGACATACTCGTTGGCTTTATTTTTTAAAATGATTTTATTACCTTCTTATCAAATAACAAAGACACGTAATTACCAGCAAAAAATAATAAGAGACCGAAATAGATCCTCTGCTGTCGCCAATGAGTTGATGTCCGTGCCATCCGTGCTATCCTGACCGTCTGCGCGATCGATCCGTCCACGTGAGGCTACGTCGATTTCAATTTTTTTTCTCCTTCAGAGACGAAATGGTGCGTTTGTGGTGATTGATGATCCGCGTGCCATATTGGAGGAAGAAAACAAAGAAATTTGTCTTCGATGCGTCAATAGATGGAAAAAAGGATGGAAATCCTGGCGAATCTGTTTTGGGAAGTCACCTTTCGAGATTGGAGAAGTCACTACTGAATTGTGATTTGGAAGGAAATTCTAGCGTGAGATTGTTTCATTCGGTTTACCTTTGAGAGTTGAGAGATTTGAGAGAAGTCACTGCTACTGCTGCTGTGAGGAGTCGCAGTCACCAATCGCCTTAGCCACTACTGTCGTTGCAAACCTCTGCCGCAGTTGCAATAGCAAACATCCACCGCTCCACACTGATTTACCGAACACATTGGACACTGAAATAGTGAGAAGCATGGCTGATTTGTAATTTTTGCCTTATTTTGAAATTGTAATTTAGAGTGATAATTTTGTGATTGTAATTCTTATTTTTTTTTCTTATTTTAAAATTGTAATTTGTAGTTGTAATTTGAAATTGTAATATGGAGTTGTAATATGAAATTGTAGTTTTGATTTTTCTTATTTTAAAATTGTAATATGGAGTTGTAATTTGAAATTGTAATCTAGAATGCATTCAAGGTTAATTTCTAATATGATTTTTGATTTCTAATATGATTTTCTTTCTATTTTTTACTGGCTTATTTTCCATTTTTTTATTTTTTACTTTTTCATTTTATGATGCAATATAAAGATGTTACTTGATAATAAGATGAGTTGAAGACATGATGAGAGAAAAGAAAAGTGAAACAAAAACAACATAAAGACATATCAGTTAAAGATCTAAATATGGTGAAAAATAAATAAGATGTTATGAAAAATAAGTACATAATATGTTAGGTACTTTTTGTGAAAATAGGAGCATTTGTGTTACTTTTATGTCATGTATATACATATATCACTTTTATCAAATATCAGTTAATGCTTAAATTAATTAATTAATTAAGAAAAGCAATACATGTATTAATGTATTAAGTGGATGATTATGATGAAAATGTCTCTTGGAGAGAAAATTAACATGAACATTGCTATATATGTCTTGTAAGAAAAATACTATAATAGAGCTTGATTGAAATCCTAAAAGAGGAATAGAATTTGATAGTATAGAGAGTGCATGAAAATTTTGGTCAATAAAATAGAATTTAGAGTTAAGAAGGATTATGCTAATAAGAATAAAAAAGACAAGACAACAATTTCTTCATACAGATTTGTTTGTTGTAAACAAGGACTAAAAGAAAAAGACAAGAGAGACTATTTAGTAATTAATCATCGAGTTGAGGCAAAAACTGATTGTAAAACGAGAATATCTTTGGCTATTGTAAATGAAAAGTTTAGAGTACATGATTTAGAAGAATAACACAATCATGTACTACATCTTGCTGAGACTACACACATGCTAGCTTGTCAACGTGAGGAGTCTGATGTTCAAGGGTATGAAATAGAATTGGCAAATGATTTTAGACTTCAGCAAAGATCTACTTTTACACTTATGAGTAAGCATGTTAGGGGACGAAGTAATCTTGAATATACCCGTTTGGATCAAAAGAACTATCTTCATACCAGACGACAAAAGAGTTTGATGTATAGAGAAACTGGTTGGTTATTGGGTTATTTTCAAAATCAAATCTTAGAAAATCCATCGTTCTTTCATGTATATCAGATGGATTCCATGAATAAATAACAAACATATTCTGGGCCAATGCAAGAATGTTACTAGATTATGGTTACTTTAGTGATATTGTCTCTCTTGATACGACGTATTACACTAATAATGCACATAGACCTCTTGCTTTATTCCTAAGATTTAATCATTATAGAGGAGTGGTTCTCTTTGAGGCTGCGTTGTTATATGACGAAATAGCAGCGTCTTTCAAATGGTTATTTGAGACATTCTTGGAGGCACATAATCAAAAAAAGGCTCAAAGATCAAGCAATGGCTAAAGCCCTGTGTGAGATCTTACTTGACACAATTCATGGATTATGCATATGGCACTTGATGCAAAATGGCATCAAACACTTAAGCAACTTGATGAAACATAGGTCTTATTTCTTACGAGACTTCAAGACTTGTATGTATGAGTATGAAGAGGAGACACAGTTTGAAGCGGCTTAGGGCTGATTACTCTCAGAGTATAATGTCCATGAAAATACATGGATAACTTTGGTTTGTGCACTGAAGGTATACGAAGCACACAACTTAGTGAGAGCTTGAATACAAATGTCAAAAGGTGCTTGAATTCGACATTGATATTCTTCAATTTTTTACACACTTTAAAAAGCAGTGGAAGATAAAAGATACAATGAACTGAAGTGTGAGTTTGAGGCAAGATAAAAGTTTCCAAGATTAAAATGTACAAGCTCACCTGTGTTGAAACAGCTTGCAGAAGTCTACACACCTACAATCTTTAACATGTTCCAAGAGCAGTTTGACTTAACACTGGCTTGTTGTGTAAAGCAAAAAATGAAAAGTGAGCCATTGTTTAAATATATCATTGATATGGTTAATCATGAAGGGGAATGGATAATTTTGTTTCATTATTAAGAGAAGTCAAGTTCTTGCAATTGTAGGAGATTTGAAATTTTTTGCATATTGTGTTGTCATTCTCTGAAAGTTTTTGACTTCAATAATGTAAAAAAACTTCCTAATCAGTACATTTTAAAGAAGTCAACAAAGGAGGCCCAAAATGATGTTGTATATGATATCAGAGGGAAGGAAGTTGAAGAAGACCCAAAATTGGGTCGAACACTTCGATATAAAGAACTTTGTCAAAACCTTGTTAAGCTAGCTGCTAAAGTATCGGGTTATTAGGAAGAAGTCTCCTTAGTTCGTAAAGTCATGGATGACGTGACCAAAAAAGTCACAACACTTCGATTGGGGAAAACACAAGTATCAAATGATGTGGCTCAACAAACTGACATGACACAACCAATCACTACGTTATAACCAACTGGTATTGAGAAGCAACTCAACCATAAAAGAAAGAGTAATCTCAAGAACTGGGTCGAGCTTCAACGTCCAAGGAGAAAACCTTCAAAGTCCATGTCACAATCAGTCGTCACATGTTCACAACGTGAAAAAATAGGAGTAAGTACATTAAATTTGTTTATCTAAAAGTATCAGAAACAAGTTTAATGTGTATCCACTTTCGTATAGGACATTGGACCTTTTAGTCAACTGCACTATGAACGTTTATACGAATATGACAATAATTTTGTTTCTTTTTTATTTACATAGGAACAAGGACTAGTTTCTCTTAGAGGACTGGAGTTTGATGGCAACAAGCTATGATGATTTATTTTTGTTTATGGTTTATTTTGACATGAGTGTAATTTTGTGAAACTTGTGGCATATAAGTATTAACACTTTTGACCAATTGAATAAAAAAATGCTCTTATATTGAAAATCAATATTCTATTATAATGTCATCTTGATTACAATATCTTAATTCCCAATTACAAGATCTCAAATCTAATCCAGGCACAAAATCCCAATCGCAATCCTTATTACAAAACTAAAAAATAGAGTTGAACATAACAGAATCAAAGTAACAAGATTTACCACATCTTCAATCGCAATCCTTATTACAAACAAAGTTGAATACAATAAATTCAAAGTAACAAGATTCACCACATCTTTAATATTAAACCCCTTGGTCCACTTAATTAGAGTTCCAGATGCAATTGATGTTTGCCTCACTAGGTATGAGAATGTAAAACCCAGTTCTCTTTGTTTGCTAGGGGAAGGATGAAAACCTTCAGGTTTGAATCAACAAATTTTGCAAGTGCTGCTGCTATAAAATCAAATAATTCCTGTCTTGAACAAATCCCATGTTGCTATAAAATCAAATTTTGCAAGTGCTTCTGCTATATATATGCCAAAAAGCTTAAACTTTCATGCATTTCATCCCATATCTTGAACAAATTAACCCACTGAAAGTATACATCCAAGGTATATATTTTGCACCATATAGACATAGTTCTATTTTGCAATTTGCATCTATTACCCAGGAAACCCACACAAGCTAAAGCTAATAAGAGTGCCATTGAAGTACAAAGTCAAAACAGAGATGCTAAATTAGAGGAGGAAGAATTACAACCTAAATACTTATGAACAACAAGATGTAGTAGCTCTGGATCCTTCTACAGGTCTGTCCACAAGAACCAT
Source organism: Senna siamea (assembly GCA_031216115.1). Lineage (NCBI taxonomy): Eukaryota > Viridiplantae > Streptophyta > Magnoliopsida > Fabales > Fabaceae > Senna > Senna siamea. Next base: position 28,134,277 of record CM062354.1, on the reverse strand, counting down.
CCCTGTTGGGTTTTGAGTGGGCTGAGCCTTTAGTAACCCCTTAGCTGTTTACATAAGTGATTGTTAGGAGAAGCAACATAAACAAAGTTTATCATTCTAACAGAAGATGCTGGAAATCAAGTGATAAAACAAATGGTATAGAGCAATCTTGTATCCTTTAGAACATGAGCTTTGAAAGAAGATATAAGTATAAACAAGTATGATTTCATGTCACAAGAAACTAGTAGATATGTGGAAGCAACCTAAACATAGAAGAATAATCCATAACTCCATGTATATTACAATTCAACGTGATAAGAAGGGACAAATGGAAAGGGCAAAATTTTGTGTAATACAACCTAAACACTATAAAGCAGTATATTTAATACATTGAACACAAGATTCACACCTAAAGCTTAAGTCATATAATTGGGTTTTTATAAGCACTTCCTAGCTTATAAGAAATTACACAATATAATGACAAAACCCTGCCTTGCTCGAGGGGTACAAAGGGTAGAGGTCCTTTCTCTAAAGGACAGTTTCACATCTTTGGATTGGTGTTCCCCCTATTTCGGCAGTATTCTAATGTAATTCAATTAAAGAAATAAAGGGGGAAAAGGATTAAAATAGGAAAATCAATCAGCTCGTCAAGCAACCCAAAGAGTACTTAGTACAGAAAATGCACCCATTTCATAAAGATGTCATTTATGTTGGTCGTAGTTTTGGCAAAAGTCTTTATGAAAAAAAGACCATTTTCTTCAACATGTGTCTGTGCCTCTTGCAAGATGAACAAAAACTCATAAGTTAGTAGAAATAAGAAATGTCATTTGTAACGACCCTCTTAATCATGCTATATTCTATTAGAATAGCAGAAGCATACAATATTGTAAATGCATTTTTCACTTTTCCCCTGTTAGGGAATGTCAGAGGGTCGCCACTAGTTGAGTGTAACCCAAATAGACTCTTCTCACACTCTATTCAAATTCCACTCAACCATAAATCCTATGCAGCATTTCTATTATCACATTATAAACCATATCATACTCTGGAATGTAAATTCTAACAAACATTCAGATACAAATGAGATATACTATCTCATACTATTAAATCCATTCATACATCAACAAAAAAGACTACAATTCATCAAATTCATTACAAAAATTTATTCTCTAAAAAATTTCCTACTAAAAATTCGGCAGAGTTTTCCCTAAAAATCAGACATTTTCCCATTAATACAACAACCCAATCAACACATATATCTAGAAATTTGATCAATATAACCAAAAATCAATAATACATATTTATATATATATATATTCAAGCCTAATTTTTACATCCACATAAAAACGTTATAATTCTCCAAGGATGTTGTGACATCCTTCTTCTACCCAACTATCTCCTAGGCATTCCTTATTCCTAGTCATCTGAGTAAACAAAATGAGATTATTAGATCCCAGTACAGTAATTTACAATTAGATACTTACAAAATAGTTGAATACTAAGTTGTGACAAAGCATAGAAAATGTCTCCCCACAAAACGGTTTAAACACATGTGAATTACTAAATACTTTTAAATTCAAAGTGGATATGGGAAATCAATGCAAAATAGTATAATGAGTATATTATCTTTAATATGAAAAGTTATACTAAAAATCATGCCTGAAATTCCTATATATTCATCTATCACACATCTCATGTCATTATTCATTTCATCTCAAGTTCCATGCCATTTTATCTGAAAACATAGTTTTAGTTGAGTGTGATCTATAACACCAATCACCTGAAAATAACGTCCTATTTTGTGAGTGTGATCCGTAACACCAATCACCCACTGAAGGATCGGGTGAGAACCAACATCTAAGGCATCCCCTAGCATGTGCACAATAACTAATTCTTATCCTCATACAATTTATATATCACTGCATTCGCATAGTCGACTAATACTCAAGGTTATAGGATATTATACTTAAATCAAAACATCACCCCGTATAGGTTATCCGCCCTTTACTCCTTAAACCTTTCATAGGGTTGTCCTAGTTTAATGAATAATTCCCAACAGATGGAGACCAATTCAATTAAAATAAATCAATTTACAAAACCATCTGCATAGGGGATATTCAACGGCCGTCCCATATCAGCTATTGAATACCCACCTTAAGTTAGTCCGTTCCTATGGCATATAATTCCAATAGCCAAATCTAGCAAACATGCAACAAACATTCTCAATACATAGTCAATCTTATATACTCATATACATAACTCTCATGTAAATCAATTATTTTTAGTATTCATTCCCATTCAACACAAATCATGCTTAAATCAGTAATTCACAATATCAGTTAAAAGTCAAGGAAGTGTATATTACTCTACCTTTTATTGTTTTCTCCTATTCTGACTAGGGTTTTCCTTTTTCCTCTGAGATTGTTCTCAAAACTAGTTTTCTGAGGAAGCAACTCAAGTCTTGTGCAAGTTTCCTTTCAATTATAATTTCTTATAATTAAATTCCTATTTTTTTTGCTTCTATATATTAATCTAGGCATAATCGAAATCAAAATCTATAGAAAAATAAAATTGAAGTATTTTAGATTATATCAAATGTTTCAAAAGTTTACAAATTGATCTTTGCTTCTTTCCAGCTACTTCAATGATGGTGCAAGGTAGAGTATAGCGGCTGACAATGAAAATTAATCCAAAACATAGCTCAAAGCACGAAGATGTCGAATCCAGGACCTGTTCGGTGAAAAATGGTGATTTAACCACGATTTTTTGGCAAAACATGGATGGTGCTCTGAAATGTTTCTCCTCCGTTTGTAGCGTATGGTGGTGATTCTTCACTGGTTGACAGTTGACAGAGGAAGAGGGCGACTTGGGCTAACTGTTGGAAGCAGCGGTGCGGTTGAACGGTGGCATTTTTTGGCCAAACTAAAGATTTAATGTCAGTTAGAAAAGACTCCATTTTCAGTGGTTGTGGCGTCTATCGACGACAGAGGATGGCAGCTAGAGCTCGACGATGATGAGCTGCGCAATTTGACAGTAGTGTGATGTGATGTAGGCGACAGTGAGCAGTGGTTCGGCAGAGGAGGATAACGCATAGTGAGAGTGGAAAATGAGAGAGATCACAGGAGTGAAAGGGAAAATAGGAGGAAAATAAGAAAATTTTGGCTTTTTAGGCATATAGGGGTATTTTAGTCATTTTTCACTTTGCCCTAGATAAATTTGGATGCATTTTCTGATCTAGGCAAGAATATGGGATAATGTAGAAAGAATTTGAGAATTTTTTGAGTATCTTAAGCCTTCTAAAAATATCTGTTAAGTTCCTAAAGGCAGATAAAATTTTCTCCATCAGATAAAATTTTTATTCTGAAAAATTCTCAAATTTAAACTACGAGCTCAGGAAAATTTCTTAATTACTTTCCAACGATATTTCAAGGTTTTTCATTATTTTTTATCCCAATTGTTTAATTTTTAATCAGGTTATTACATTCTCCCCCCTTAAAAGAATGCTGTCCTCAAAATTTATACCTATAAACAATTTTAGATAACGTTGTCTCATCATGTCTTCCTTCTCCCACGTCATCTCCTGAGATGCTACATCCTGCCAAAGTACCTTAACTAAAGGGATTACTTTATTTTAAAGTTTCTTAGTCTTAAAGTCAAGAATTTAAATAGGAGTAGATTCATAAGTCAAATTTTTCTTTAATATTATGGGTTAATTTCCCAATACATGTGCGAGATTTGGGATATATTTTCAGAGTTGCGAGACGTGGAATAAGTCATGCAAGTTTGACAGGTAGAGAGGTAAAGCAATCTGGTAGGCGACTGGACCGACTCTTTGCAGGATTTGGAATAGTCCTAAGAATCAGGGACTCAATTTCTTTGTCCTTATTTGTCTACCAATACCTATAGGGGGTAACACTATCAGAAGTACATGTTCTCCCTCATTGAATTCTAAGGGTCTTCTCCTCTTATTTGCATAGGTTTTTTATCTCTATTAGGCAACCATAATCCTTTCCCTGATCATCTCGATCTGATCAGTAGTCTCTTGTACAATCTCTAGTCCTAACAGAGTACTCTTCCCCATCTCTACCCAACTTAAAGGAGATTTACAACTTCTCTCATACAGAGTAGCATATGGTGCCATACCTATGTAAAGTGATAACTGTTATTGTAAGAAAACTTTATTAGAGGTAGGTATTTATCTTAACTTCCCTTCTGTTCTAGCACACAAGCCCTCAACATATCTTCCAAGGTTTTGATTATTCTCTTAAACTGTCCATCGGTCTTAAGATGGTAGGCAGTGCTAAACTTAAGTTAGGTTCCTAATACTTGATGTAAGGATTGCCAAAATCTCGAGGTAAACCTAGGGTCTAAGTTTGATACTATACCCAATGGTACCTCGTGCAGTCTCACAATCTCCCTAAGGTAGACTTGGGCTAACTTCTCCATGGAATACCTAATCTTAATAGGTAGAAAGTGAGTAGACTTGGTTAATATATCCACTATTACTCAAATGGAATCATAACTAGTTGCTGTTCTTAGTAGTCTAACTACAAAATCCATGGTTCTCTGATCCCATTTCCTTTCTAGTATCTCCAGTGGCCTTAATAATCCTACAGGTATTTGATGCTCTATCTTAACTTGCTAACAAGTAAGATAAGAATTCACATACTTTGTGATATCCTTTCACATATTCGACCACAAAAAATTTCTTTTTAGGTCTTGGTACATCTTAGAAATACCTAGATGAGTGGTATAGTGGCTTTTGATGAGCCTCTGCTAACACTTTATCCTTTAGTTCCTGATGGTTTGGAATTACTATCCTTTTCCTAAACATTAGCACTCCATCAAGGGCTAACCCAAAATCAGGTTGGTTCACATAGATTCCTAATGATTCATCCTCTAGTTGGGCTTGTCTAATCTGATCCCTCAAATCACAGCTTATTAGGAAGTCACTCATCACTAATACTTTTGGAAATGAAATTACATTGAGGCTAAGATTCCTAAAGTCTTCAAGTAATCTCATTTCATCCACCATTATATTGGCTACTTGTAAGGACTTATTGCTTAATGCATCAACTACTACATTCACTTTCCCTGCATGGTACTTTAACTTAAAGTTAAAGTCCTTCAGATACTCTACCCACCTTCTCTGCCTTATATTCAACTCTTTCTGATCAAATAAGTACCTAAGGGTCTTGTGATCACTAAAACCTCAAACACAACCTCATATAGATAATATCTCCAAATCTTTAGGGCAAATATCATAGTAGCTAATTCCAAGTCATGGGTAGGATAGTTTTCCTCTGCAGGTTTCAGTTATTTTGATGCATAAGTGACTACTCTCCCATCTTGCATTAAGATGCATCCTAAACCTTTCATTGATGCATCTTTATAAACCATAAATGGCTCTAAAGGTTTTGGGATTACTAAAACTAGAGTGGTGATCAACTTTTCCTTCAGGGTTTGGAAACTATACTCACAACGCTCGCTCTATTCATAATCAACACCCTTCCTTGTCAGCCGGGTTGATGGTAGGGCTATCTAAGAAAATCCTTGTATAAACTTCCTATAATAACTTGCCAAACCCAAAAAACTCCTAACCTTAGTAATCGTTCTTGGTTGACCCCAATCTAATACTGCTTCAATTTTCTTAGGGTCCACTGAAATTCCTTCCCCATTTACCACATTACCTAAGAACTTTACTTCCTTCAGCCAGAACTCACATTTCTCTAACTTAGCATACATTTGTTTTTCCTCTAACATCTGTAGCACCGTGCTAAGATGTTATGCATGTTCTTCGTGAGTCTTAGAATAAATTAAGATGTCATCTATGAATACCATTACGAATTGGTCCAAGTAGGGTCTTAAAATCCTATTTATGTAACTCATAAAGATAATATGTGTATTGGTTAGTCTAAACGACATCACTAGGAACTCATAATGATCGTACATAATGCTAAATGCTATCTTAGGGATATCCTCATCCCTAACCTTGATATGGTGGTATCTTGACCTTAAGTCTATTTTAGAGAATACTGTTGCACCTTGCAACTGATCAAGAAAGTCATCTATTCGGGATAAATGGTATTTATTCTTGATGGTCACCTTATTCAACTACCAGTAGTCTATACATAATCTCAAACTCCCATCTTTCTTCTTTACGAATAGGAAAGGAACTCCCCATTGTGGTACACTCGGCCTAATGAATCCTTTCTCCAATAGGTCTTCTATCTGGACCTTTGGTTCCCTTAATTCCATTGGGGCCATTCTATATGGGGTCATTTTTATTAGGCCTACACCCGAAATTAGGTCAATAGTGAACTTTATCTCTCTTGGTGGGGGTAACCTGCTTATCTCTAAAGGAAATACCTCTTGGAAATCACTAACAATGGGAATTTGGTTTAGTCTTTCCTGCAATTCTACTTAAGAAAGATTTAAGGAGATGTCATTTACCTCACATGCTCTGTCACTCCCACCTACTAGTGCAGTATCCAAATAGGAAATTGTCTTTTCAGAATAGTTAAAAAAACTTGATTCCTAGATAACCAGTCTATTCCCAGAATGATGTTAATCCCAATCAAAGGTAAACACACCAAGTCCACAATAAACAAAGATTCATCAATGATAAGAGGGCAGTTCAAGTAGATTTATAGGGATATGATTGTCTCTCCTAAAGGTGTGGAAACATGTAGATCAAATGTCATGGTTTGCAAAGGTAATTTTAATTTTTCCACGCATGCATTAGATATGAAAGAGTACGTAACACCTAAATCAAACAATACTATTAAAGAAAAATTATAAATCTTACCTCTACCCTGCATCAATCCGAGTGAATTTTTGACATTTGCTTCATCTAGGGTAAAAACTCTCCCCAGAGCTTGCAGTCTTTGGCCACCAAGATTTTGCAGATTGCCACCAGTTGGATAATATTTGGCATAATGCCTTATACCTTCACACTTGTAGCATCGTACTTGTGTTTGATGCTAACAGGTTTGATTTTGATACTTGGTCCCACATTTTAGGCAGATAGCAGCATCAGAGCGTTGGCCACTGCTAAATGACCCTTGCTAAGGTTTGAAGTTTTCACCCCTCACTGTTAAGTTCTTAGCCAGTTGGTTTTGTCGACTAGTAAATCTCTGGTTTGCATTCTGCTTTTTCTCTAAGCCTTTACTGAGGATTCGACACTTATTCACTAGTACAGAGAAATCCATACCTCTAATGAGGCTATCTAATTCCTCATCTGTAAGTCTAGGCCCACTTCCAGTTGGGCTAACTTCCAAGCCTCATTAGGGTGTAACCTTAAGTATGTGTAATACTTGGCCAACTCCTCAAATTTTGCCAAGTACTCTTCAAATGGTCTTCCTTGTTGTCTAAGTTACAGGAAATCTATCTCCTTGGCCTGCCTAACACTTTCTAGGAAATATTTTTTTAGGAAGATCCTTTTGAAAGATTCCCAGGTGATAAAGATGTCTCGAGCCTCCATCAGTTGTTTGGCTTCATTCCATCAATTCTCAGCCTCTTCCTTAAGCATGTATGTTGCATAAGTCACCTTTTGTTCATCTGCGCTATGAAATAGCCTGAATATCTTTTCTAATTCCTTGACCCATTCTTCTATCATTATGGGCTCACATGCACCTAAGAACGCCGACGATCCTGCCCTTTGAAACTCTAACCAGCCTTGGTACATCTGATTATTATTCTTGTTATTTTCATCATCCCAATCCTGATGGTCCTTCTGATACTACCTCATCATATTGGCATTTATGGCAGCTTGCTCCCTTATAGCCTCTGCCATTATTCTTATAGAGTCCATCATATCCCTTATCTCAACATCATCCTCCCTACTACTACTCTCTCGTGTCCTTTAACTTCTATTTCTTAGCCTTCCTCTTGGCCTTCCTATAGTATCTTTGCTAGCATATGCCATGGCTAACTGACACAAAAAAAAGAATTAGTTAGCCTCTAATAGCAACAAATATCAGTATAGTAGTAGATTTATTCCTAATATCTCAATTACAGATTGAATCCTAGATATTCCAGACTCAAATCAATTTCAAGTCTTAAAGCTGCAAACCTGGATTCATCAATAACCAATAAACCAATAAACCAGGCTCTGATACCACTCTGTAACGACCCCCTTAATCATGCTATATATTTATCTATCACAATAACAGAAGCATACAATATTCTAAATGAAATTTTCACTTTTTCCCTGTTAAGGAATGTCAGAGGCTCGCCATTAATTGAGTGTAACCCAAATAAACTCTTCTCACAGTCCATTCAAATTCCTCTCAACCATAAATCCTATGCAGCATTTCTATTATTACATTATAAACCATATCATACTCTGGAATGTAAATTCTAGCAACCATTCAGATACAATTGAGATATACTATGTCATACTACTAAATCCATTCATACATCAACAAATAAGACTACAATTCATCAAATTCATTACAAAAATCTATTCTCTAAAACATTCCCTACCAAAAATTCAATAGAGTTTCCCCTAAAAATTGAATTTTTTTCATTTATATAATAGCCCAATCAACACATATATCCAAAAATTTCATCAATGTAACCAAAAATCAACAATACAAATTTATATATATATTCAAGCCTAATTTTTACATCCACATAACAGAGTTATAATTCTCCAAGGATGTTGTGACATCCTTCTTCTGTCCAGCTATCTCCTAGGCATTCCCTGTTCTTGGTCATCAGAGTAAACAACTTAATGAGATTATTAGATCCCAGTAGAGCAATTTACAATTAGATACTTACAAAATAGTTGAATACTCAGCTGTGACAAAGCATAGAAAATGTCTCCCCACAAAACGGTTTAAACACATGTGAATTACTAAATCTTTTAAATTCAAAGTGGACATGGGAAATTAATGAAAAATAGTATAATAAGTATATTATCTTTAGTATGAAAAGTTATACTGAAAATCATGCCTGAAATTCTTATATATTCATCTATCACACATCTCATGTGATTATTCATTTCATCTCAAGTTCCATGCTGTTTTATTTGAAAACATGTTTTTAGTTGGGTGTGATCCGTAACACCAATCACCCAAAAACAACGTCCTATTTTGTGAGTGTGATTTGTAACACCAATCACCTATTCAAGGACTGGGTGAGAACCAACATCTAGGGCATCCCCAAGCATGTGCACAATAGCTAATTCTCATCCTCATACAGTTTATATAGCACTACATATGCATAGTTGTCTAATACTCAATGTTATAGGAAATCATACTTAAACCAAAACATCACCCCATATAGGTTATCCACCCTTTACTCCTTAAACCTTTCATAGGGTTATCTTAGTTTAATGAATAATTCCTAACAAATGCAGACTAATTTAATAAAAATAAATCAATTTACAAAACCTCTGCATAGGGGATATTTAACAGTCGTCCTATACCAGCTATTGAATATCCACCTTAAGTTATTCTGTTCCTATGGCATATAATCCCAATAGCCAAATCTAGCAAACATGCAATAAACATTCTCAACACATAAGCAATCTTATAAACTCATATATATAATTCTCATGTAAATCAATTATTTTTAGCACTCATTCCCATTCAACATAAATCATGCTTAAATCAGTAATTCAAAATATCAGTTAAAAGCCAGGAGAGTGTAAATTACTCTACCTTTTACCATTTGCTCCTATTCGGACTAAGGTTTTCCTTTTTTCCCAGAGATTGTTCTCACAACTAGTTTCATGAGGAAACTACTCAAGTCTTATGCAAGTTTCCTTTCAATTATACTTTATTATAATTAAATGCCTATTTTTTCCTTCTGTCTATCAATCTAGGCATATTCAAAATCAAAATCTACAGATAAACATCAAATTGGAGTATTTTAAATTATACCAAAAGTTTTAAAAGTTTGCAGATTGATCCCTGCTTCTTTCCAGCTACTCCGATGACAACACACGGTAAATCACGGCAGCGTACGGTGACACACAATGGCAGATAGTGGTTGACAGTGAAAATTGGTCCAAAACATAGCTTGAAGCATGAGGATGTTAGATCCGGGACCAGTTTAGCAAAAAATGACAGTTTAATAGTAATTTTTTGGTAAAACGAGGACAATGCTCTGAAACGTTTCTCCTCCGTTCGCAGCGTGTGGCAGTAGTTCTTCGCCGGTTGGCAGTTGGCGGAGGAAGAGGGTGACTTAGGTTAGCTGTTGGTGGAAGTGGTGCAGTTGAACAGTGGCATTTTTCATATGAATCAAAGATGCAATGCTAGTTGGAAAAGACTCCATTTTCGGCAGTTGTGGTATTTGTTAATGGTGGGGGATGGCAGCTGGAGCTCAACAACGATGAGCTGTACAATCCGACAGTGGTGCGATGTGGTGTAGGCGATGGCGGCAACAGTTTGACGGAGGAGGACGACGCGCTGTGAGAGTGGAAAATGAGAGAGAGATCGAGGGAGTGAGGCAAAATGGGAGGAAAATAGGAAACTTTTGGCTTTTTAGGCATCCGGGGCATTTTAGTCTTTTCTCACTTTGCCTTAGATAAATTTTGGATGCATTTTCTGATCTAGGCAAGAATATGGGATAATATGGAAGGAATTTGAAAACTTTTTGAGTATCTTAAGCCTTCTAAAAATATCTGCTAAGTTCCTGAAGGTAAATAAAATTTTCTCCATTAGATAAAATTTTTATTTCAAAAAATTCTCAAATTTAAACTACAAGCTCAGGAAAATTTCTTAATCACTTCCCAACGATATTTCAAGGTTTCCTATTATTTTTTTATCCTAATTATTTAATTTTTAATCAGGTTATTACATCATTAATCTATATTTGGTGTACAAAATATGAAACTATAGTATACCAAAACACAAGCGGTTTATCAATCATGGAAGAACAATCCAACAACATGCTACTACATAAGTTATACATTAAAGCACCTTAGCCATTGAAATTGAATTTTTAAGTGGAATTTTACCAAGAAGGCAAACCTATTCAAGAAGATAAAAGCAAATCCACAGTAGATAAACTTATAATGTCAAGCATTTTATCAAAACTGCACTTTGCAGCATCAAAGGACTTATAGAGGAGCTATAAACAAACCTGAAATGCAGGAAAAAGATTCTTTTTATCATGAAAGAGTTCATAAAACTTGTCCAAAAGTTCTATTCATAGAGAAATCAAATTTAAAAAAAAAAATGGTTTTGTTGACAAAGTTATAGACCATTCATTAACCTAGACTAGAATCTACAAGCAACAAAACAAAATTTAAAGTCCAAACTATGGGAACTCTACCAAAAGTTTCATTAAACATAAATCAAATAGCAAAAAGGAAAAGGGTTGATTTAGTTGAAAGAGTTACATGAGACCAAAAGATAATGCTGACAAGCTACTTGTCAACAAATTTGTTAGTTTATTTTATTAACCAACAAACAGTTCTTCATACTATTTACTTTGTTCACTGGGTTATGGGCTATAGGCAATTCAATTATTTCTGTTTTGCAGTAAGTCATATATTATGACATATAAAAGTATAATTCTAATTCCTTTCTTTTAATGAAAACAACTCTAAAAAAATAGTCTCATTTATTTAAAAAGAAAAATCTTGTTACAAAATTATATATAGTGCAGTTCAGTTGACTAATAAAAGTACTTAAAAATCAACATCTGAAATAAGTCGAATCATCAAAGGAAATTCTCAACAATGCAATACAAGACCATACATATATTTTCATCTAAATAAAAAAATTGCAAATATCACTCAAATAACAAATAATGCCTACAGATGCATCTGACTATGGTTGGATCTAATGAAAAAGAAACAATGGGCCAGAGTACTATAATGACTTCATAATGTGTAACATTGAGGAGATAAGCATATTAAACAATTTTTTCAAATATTGTCAAAGTTTACCATCCTTAGTAATGTGAGGGAATTCTAATTACAGGGTATGCATAAAAAATTCTCTCTTGAAATATCCAATACCTTATTATAGCCTTAAAAAATGATAAAGAACATTACTTACCCTAATTCCAGCAGAAAACTGAGATTGCCATCTATCAGTAAACTAAAATTATAAAACCAAGGGGGAAGAAATAAGAATAATTAGAAAAGTAATGACAAGGTAACAATTAGAGAGTTTCAAATCATACAAGGAAGAATGAATATCAATGGCAACATTGAGTGACAAGGATCCTTACCTCAAATGACAAACCAGAACCCAATTAAAATGCAAGATCTAGCTACAGGTTGGCACATGTTCCTTCCACCATTGCAAGATAACTGATTTGTAAAAGGCTAAAAACGCAGCAAAATTTTGCAAAATAAATGGTGTCTATGTCATTAGTTACCACAAAAAAAAAATCTCTACATTCGAGACCCTTAAGAGCAGCCATCGTAATGGACTAGAGGAAATCCCTATGGTAGTTCTCTTTCAGCGATAGTTGCTGTTGTGGCGACAAATACAATGGTTCACTTCTAGCGATAGAGGTTCTCTTCCTGCGACAACTGGTGCAATGGTGACGAAATCCCTAGAAGCGCTTTCATCGCAATGGACCAAAGGAAATGAATAAATCCTTCCCCGCGCGATTGCAATGGGCATAAGAAACGCACCGTTTCATGTCTGAAGGAGGAAAAAAAATTAGAGTCGACCTAGCCTCACCTAGACAGTTCGATTGCACAGACTGTCAGGATTCACCGACAGTAGAGACAACAGCTCATTGGCGACAGCAGAGGATCCATTCTGAATAAGAGACATGATGTTTCTTGATACTTTATTAATTCATAAGAGACATATTTATTGGCTTTCTTGTCTAATAAAGTAATGCTAATTCATTTTTATATCTATTGGCAAGAGAGTCCAAATGAAATTGTTCCAATCAAATAATAATCTATGTTACGATATATATCATTTATGTACTTTCACTGTCTTTGTAGTATTTGATCCAATCAAATTTACAATACCATCTCTATGATTTTCTGTGCTTTATTGTCTCTCTAATCTACTTCAAAATCTCTATCTTTTTTCCTTTATCTTCTAATCAAGACATACATCATATTCATTCAATAAATCTTATGGGATCCAATCGTAAAGTTGTTAAAATTAGAAGTTCGTCTCTTCATCACCTACAGAATCATAATATGGTATCCCCATATTATCAATTTCTTGTTTTTTGGTTTTGTTATTCTCCCAAATAATTTTGACATACAAGGCCATGTAAATAAATCTCACCGTTTGATATTGTTGGTTCATGGTTTCTCTTTTCAGATTATGAGTCTCACTACAATAAAGTGAAGTAGCCAGAATATATAGAGTTATCACATTGAAGATGAATGGCAGCATTTGAAAGAAGAAAGCAAAAACAAAGGTGGAAGCAAGAGGGTGAGATGAAATGAACACTTATCCTCCATTCAAGCAATAATGTACATATCCACTAAGCACGTGGTTTACTCTGGAGGCAGAGGAGGACCATTCCGAGATAGATAGTAAGTTCCAAAGCTACTCCTCAATCTTGTGCATTGGATGTAGTTGTCACATAAACATTTATATCTGTGGGCATTATACCCTTAAATACGCTCTCACTTCCGGGAGAAAGTATCGTTTGAAATACTTTACAAAATAAAGTTTTAAAACAAGAGACATATATAGATATAGGAAGAAAAAAAATTAAGTTAGAGATAAAAAAGAATTGAATTTGAATAGATTAGGACCAAAATTTTTTATTTATTTATTCTACTTTACAAATTTCACCTCTCTTTCCTATTTTAAAAGATCCAAATCTAACTTTCACAAGCTTCCACCTATACAACGCATATCACATGCATTTTACTTCTTTAAAACATCAATGAAATGCATGGCATAAAAGGTATATATTGTAGGTTTGGCATCCCTTAAATCCAATCAAACAAGGTATGACTATGAGTGATGTGTGAGATCTAATTCTATATTTTTTCTCCATTATATAATTATAACCTATATAGATATAATTATAACATCTATATATGTTTGGTTTGTATGGGCCATTATTGCCTCAAACCATGGTTTGACATTTTTTGGATATTATACAAATATAATTATATTTTATACTCAGTTCATATGACAATTTGGGACTGAAGCTTAGTTATGAACCATTAGTATTTTAAATAATTAAGCATGCATGTATCCTTTTTGGATATTGCTTTTTCTATAATAATGTTCCATTTAATATTGTAACCATTATTAAATTGCATTAACATCCTTAATTAGAGGTATTATTGGTTATGAAATTATATGCTTTTAAATTAACTTAATTATATGGGTTTAATTAATTTTCATATTCTACTGATTATGCATCTTCGCAGCATTTGGCTTGTAAGAAATTTTAAGCGGCTAATATTGAGAGTTTTCTTTAAGCTATCATCATCTTATTTTTAGTTTAAAACTTTGGTTTAAAAAATAATAAATCGAATCATTTCTCTACCAAAACAAACTGAATCAAGCAGCAAAAGTTAATATGTTATCTTTTGTTTTGTTCAATGCATTAATATATATAATTTTTTATTAAGAAAAATAATTGTAAATTTATAAAATGTGCACTTAATTTTTTTTTCTTGAATCCTTCAAGTGAAACAATGGATGCCAGGCTTTTATTGTTGTTTACTTTCTGCAATTTCTGAAACAGGCCCCCCATAGCAATTGCAGCCTCTCCTCCTTTTATTCCTCTTCCCATTGCTTTCCTTCTTCCTCTCTTTCTAGAATTTTCATGGAAACTTCTTCAATTCTTCTTCTTCTTCATTTCATTCTCTTCTCCATAAGTATCTCTTCACACTTGTAAGCTGGTGATGCGTCCTCTTATCCCTCCTCAGTGTCTTCACCTACAGCTTCTTCTCTTTGCTGCAGTAGAGGTAAGTGTTTCCTTGCTTCCCTTGGCTCTCTCTTCTTTTCCTCATTGCTGTAATGTGTAATATTTTTCTTTGAGTTGCAAAATTACTCTTCACCTTTTTTTTTACTGCCACAAGTTTAACAAGTTGGTTGATTGTGAGTTAAGTGTGATATTGTCAATCAGTGAACCACATCAATCGATCACGAGTGTCTGAATGGTATCAACTTGTATATATCATTTTGTTGTATATATCATTCTGTTAGAGCTTTTCTTAGTTCTTAGTGGTTAAATATTATGAAAACCCATAATATTTAATTATATTTCAACCAACATTGACTACTTGATGACTTTTTTTAAGTTGGGTAAATGTTAACCCTATTTAATTGTAGAGTAAAATATTTTTCTTATCTTCAAGAAAGATGGGGTTTACTTACACAATCATATTTCCTTAAAAAATCTACCTAATTTTTACGATGCTATTAACAGAATCATTTTTATACTGCTAATATTATTTGACAAAAATAAACCTCTATTGCCTAATTGACGGGTTTTTATTTTACAATGCGATATGATTATTAAGAGATTCTTCAAAAAAATTAATGAAATTAATTGTTGAAAATTTTTTTGGAGCATGAAATGTATATATAATACACTCCTGTTTTATGAAATAGATTGTGATTAATTCAATAACACTAACCATTCACCTTATGAAATAAGATAATTGACTTGCAGTCAAGTCATTTAATTGCTTTATTCTCTCCATTTTGTTTGAATTGAAGTCCAGCTATAGCACCTACCCTCCTCCTTTCTTCTTCCATTGTATTATTGTGCATAATTTCTTCTTTACATTTTTCACTATAGTTAGATCTTCATTTTTCTTCTTGCAGTAGCCATAATGACAGGTGGATCTGGAGCATCAACCTCTTCTTCATTTAGCTACCAATAGAGTTATGATGTCTTCATCAATTTTAGAGGTGAAGACACTCACTATGGTTTTACTGAAAATCTTTATAAAGCTCTCTGTACGAAGGGAATTCGCACCTTCATTGATGATGAGGAACTTCAAAAGGGGGTGGATGTTACACCCACACTTTTCAATGCAATTGAACAATCAGGAATGGCCATTACAGTATTCTCTAAGAACTATGCATCCTCAACATTTTTCCTTCATGAACTTGTCAAGATCATTCAGTGTATCAAGGAAAATAATAAATTGTTTTTGCCTATTTTTTATAATGTGGAGCCATTAGATGTACGACATCAAAAGTGGAATTATGGAGAAGCATTAGGTATGCATATAAGAACTTTTAAGGTTGATGAAGAGAAGGTACAAAGTTGGAAATGGGCACTAAAGAAGGCAGCTAATACATCTAGCTCATGTTATCAGTAAGTGATCACCAATTATCTCTATATATACATACACACACACACACATTATTTTCTTATAATTGTTTAACTACCTTTATATTAGATTAGGAGAAAACAAATTTATGTTTATTTCTTATGAACATGAATTTGATGAATTTGTGATTTTGTAGGCATGATTAATCAGCATGAATGTATGCTTATTGAAAATATTGTACAAGGGATCTCTAGTAAAATTAGTAGGGTTCCTTTGCATATTGTTGAATATCCAATTGGATTGAGCTCTCAAATGCTAAAAATAAACTCTTTTACAACTTGGGTCAAATGATAATGTTAACATGGAAGGAATTTTGAAATTGGGGGGAATAGGTAAAACAACAATTGCATGTGTTGTGTATAACAATTGCTAATCGTTTTAAAGGTTTAATAGAAGAGAGAATCAAGAGATCAAAAAACTCATCATATTGCATTACTTGAGACACTACTATATATACAAGTATAGCTTGTACAGAACGTGTAACTCACGTGACTATTTGCTACCTGACTTAATTAATAAGAAAATTGAAACAAACCAACTTGAACTACCAAACTAACTTGGTTTATATACAAATAACTTATCATTCGCTCCTTAAGTTAGGAATGGATTAGAAAGAAGTCCCAACTTGGAAATGATGGTTTGAAATTGAGTAGCTGGCAAAGACTTTGTGAAAACATCAGCAAGTTGCATGTTTCTTGGAATATATTGAGGGATTATGAAATCCTCTTTGATTTTGTTGCGGATAATATGGTAATCTATCTCCAAGTGCTTAGTTCTCTCATGAAACATATGGTTTAATGAGATATGAATTGCGGACAGGTTGTCACACCAAAATGGTATTGGTTGAAGCACCTTAAGCTGAAAATCTTGTAGAATGTAGGAAATCTACTAAAGTTCACACACTGTGGAAGCCATGCTCCTATACTCATCTTTACAAGATGACTGAGAGATGGTGGTTTGTTTCTTTGTTTTCCACATGAGATTAATGAATCATTAAGAAATATGCAATATCCAGTTATGGACCTTTATGTAAGTGGACATGAGGCCTAATCACTGTCACAATATGCAGATATGGTTAGGCTAGTGTCTGATTTGTAAAACAATCTAAGTGGAGGAGTTTATTTTAAGTATCTAATAACATGAAGAGCAACTTCCATGTGACTTTTATGAGGAGATCCCACAAACTAACTAAGTTGTTATACTGCAAATGTAACATCAGACCGAGTCATGTTAAAGTAGAGAAGTCTTCTAACCAATCTCTTATATTGATATGCATCTGTAAGAAGGGGTGAATCTTCATTGAATTTATGATTTTTTGGTAAAGGAGTCTGAGCTGGATTCATATCTTCAAGTCTAATATTAGCAATAATATCTTTCAAATATTTTTTATAAGAGAGGACAATTCCATATGGAAAACGAGAAACCTCAATGCCAAGAAAGTACTTGGCATTTCCAAGGTCTTTGATGATAAAAGTGGAATGTAAGAATTCTTTGACCTTTTTTATCTCCAAATCATAGGATCCAGTAACTAAGACATCATCTACATAGACCAATAGTACAAGAAAATAGTTATTAGTTTTCTTAAACAATAGACAATGATCATTTAGTGATTATTGAAATCTAAAATTTACTATTTGAGCGGGAAATTCTGAATTCCATTCCTTAAATGCTTGCTTTAACCCATATAGGGATTTCTTTATCAACTTACATACTTCATGCTCTTTAACTTTCATGTATCCTTCTGGTGGTAACAAATATACCTCTTCTTTTAAGTACCTATGGAGAAATGCATTATTAATGTCCAATTGATGTATGAACTAGTCCTACATAATGGATATAGAAAAGAAAAGTCTAATAGTAACAAGTTTAGCAACAGGAGAAAAACCCTCAAGGTAATCAATGCCAGCTATTTGATTATAGCCTTTAGCAACTAATCTTGCCTTATATCTTTCTATGGAATCATTAGGATTAAACTTGACTTTATAAACCCATTTAGAGCCTATGGCTTTCTTGCCCAGTGGTAGTGTGGTTATTTCCTATGTTTGGTTAGCCTCTAGAGCTTGTAATTCCTTATCCATAGCCTCTATCCATTCTTTACTTTGTGTAGCATGTTTATATAAGCAAGGTTCTTGAATTCTTGACACATTAGACATGAATGCAGCATATTTATGTGATTTAGGAAATCTGTGCAATGTGTAAGAATGATTTGTGTGAGTTTGAAAAACATACTCATCTAACCATGTAGGTGGTCTTTTAGGTCTAGTACTTTACCTTGAAAAAGGAGCAGAAGAGTCAATATATTGGTTGGGTAAGGTGGTCTCAACAGGATAATTAGTTTTAGTAAATAGATTCAAGTCTAGTTCAGTGTAAATTTCATAATTGGGATTTATGATAGGATCTGATATTAGAGTGAGATTTGATGTCACGAGGACATTAGACAAAGGATTTGGTGTTTCCACCTGTTTCATGCCCTTGTATGGGAATTCTTTTTCATAAAATTCCACATCTCGAGAGATGAGAATTCTATGATTGTTAATGTCATATAATTTGTAAGCTTTTTGTCCATGAGCATACCTTATGAAAATGCATTTATATAACCTGGCATTAAGTTTATCTTTGTATGGAAGTGTATTTGCTGCAAAGCATAGGCAACCAATTTTTTTTTTGATAAGTTAACTTTAAATAAAAGTGCTTTAGCAACTTGTAAAAGGTGCTTATGTTTTCTTCCAACAACTCTATTTTGTTGAGGAGTGTATGGACATGTTCTTTACTGCATGATTCCAGATTTAGAAAATAATTGGGAACATGAGAGATTTATGAATTCTATTCCATTGTCAATTCTAATAGTTTTAATCCTAGTTTGATATTGGTTTTATGATGTTTTAATGGTTTGTGTGACTTGGCTCTTTGGTTTCAATAACAAAGTCCAAGTTACTCTACTAAAGCCATCTACTAAAGTCAGTACATAATGAGCTCTATTTAGACTAGATTTTTTATAGGGTCCCAAAGATTAATGTGAATTAAATCAAGAATGCATTGGGAATGTATTGTTCTTTTCTTAAATGGTAGCCTCTATTGTTTGGCTAAATGACAAGTGTCACAAGCTTGGTTAAAATTTTGAAATTCTTTGATACAATTTATATTTTTTAGTATAAGTGCAGAACAGTGGCCAAGTCTTTGATGCCAAGTATAAGCAAAAATTTTATTATTGACAATAGGGCAAGCATTATAAGATATTGAGCCTACAAATTGCTCTATTACAGATTTATGAAATGAAAAATAATCTAAAATGTAGAGATTCCCTATAACTGATCCCACAGCAAGTATCTCTTTACTCTTCTAGTCCTATATGAGGCAATGGGATGAATGGAAGGTAAAAATTATATTAGCATCTTAGGTCAGTTTATTAACAGATAACAAGTTCTATTTGAATGAAGGTATAAGGAGTACATTGTCTAATTTTATTTTGGAGTTAAAAAACACTTGGCCAATTTGGTTAGCTTTTAAGATGGTTTCATTAGGTAAATGCAAAGATATAGAATTTGTTAAAGATTGAATATACTACATTAAATTTTGGTTGGAGTGCTTCAATGTCAACAATCAAATAAAATTGTTTAATAGGCTATCTCTAGTTAAAGTGTTACATGCAAAATTTGTCATCCTTGCAAAATTAACACGTTCTTCAATGGTAACAATTGTATTCTTTGTGTATTTGGTCATTTCCTATTTGATGAGGAACGAAACTATGTTCGCAAGACCTCCTCTGTCTTTTTCCCAATCTTGATCTATTAGTGTATCAACCACACCATTAATAGTTGTTGCCATGTTCACCATAGACTTCTTAGCAATCCCCTTCTTTAACTCTTTAAGTTCTTTATACCAATCATGATACCCGATTAACTTAAAGCATGTCTCCTTTGTATGTCCACTTATGTTGCAGTGATTACAATAACATTCACCCTTTTTGCCATTATCTTTTTTTCTTTCCTTCATTCATCTTCTGCTTGTTCATTTTTGCCATCATTGCACTTGCTTCAGTTTCACTTGTTGCATAAGCCAAATTGACTTCTCTCTATTTCTCAACTCTTAGAATTAGATAAAATGCCTTATTGACACTAGGTAGAGGATCCAAATTAAGGATCTGACTTCTTATGCCTCAAAATTTTGATTAAGTCCCATTAGGAACTATACTAGCTTCATTGAAGTATCTATTTCTTTCATCCTCCTGTTAACTCCACAAGAACAATTGCCACAGCTATATTTTAGGATGGGCATCGGTCTATCCATCTCATCCCAACACTTATGCAGCTCGTTGTAATAAATGGTTATTGGATTATTCCCTTGTTCAACATAAGTAGTTTCTTTATTTATCTCGTATAGCTGAGGTCCATTATTGACTCTAAATCGTTCTTCAATTTCTTCCCATAGCTTCTTGGAGCTAAAACAGTAAATGAATGATTCTGAAATCTCCTTGCTTATGGAGTTCAGAATCCATGACTTGATCATCGAATCAACATTCTTCCATTTCTTAAAGCCAGTTGCATCTCCAGGAGGCCAGATCGAATCATCAATGAATCAAAGTTTGTCCTTGGCTTCAAGGGTAATTCTAGTAGCGACACTCTAACTTAGATAGTTACTGTTCGTCAATGGTGAAGTGACCAAAGCCATTTCATGTTGATCAGAGCTTAACAACGTCAAAAAACTCTCATCAATCTGACTGGACAATGGGTATGGTGGTGCTTGTAGATTTTGAGCGAGCCATCTCAGCCTGTTTAGAATAGAAAGATGCACTTATACTTCAGATTAGGAAAACAAGGCCTAGAACAAATGCAAGAGAGAATGCTTTCAAAGATTTTATAGGTGGATATCAAGGTGGAAGACATTAATGAAGGGATTTCAATAATAAAAAAGAGACTCAATCAAAAGAAGATTCTTTTGATTCTTGATGATGTTGACAAATAAGAGCAATACAAAGAAAAATATATGAATAATTAAAACTTATTCACCTTAATCTTATTCTCATCTGCAATATTCCTTCTTAATTAGTTAATCATTACCTGCCAAATAAGAAAATTTCTCCCTTTGGTTGTTTAGGTACACATACCAAATCACAAGAAGATAGCGAAACACATGCACCTCATGAAAGCTTAAAGTTGAGACCTAAAAGGAATGGGCAATTTACTTCCATAAGCAATATTTTGAAGTATGAGATTGCTAAAGTTGCATACGAAGGTATGCTTGTGGATTAGGAAGGAGCTGAGAGATTTGTACAACTCATGCGACGTCACAGCCACCATACAGAATCTGATTAGAGTGCGCGAATTCTACTTCTTCAAGTCATATAAAACTCAGCCTGGCTTTTTTGCAGAGAAAAGTACCGAATAATTGATAGAAAGGATTACTTTCGTGCATTTCACACATTAAGTATCAACGGTGTGCCGCTATTGGATATATGGCTCCAAGATGTCCTAAAAGGAAAATTTGGTAATATAGAGAACCATGAGTCGGTTGAGCAGTTCTTACTTGCTTTACGTGGTGCATTGAACATCCTGGAATTTCATAGTGATTGGTTGAAATTTTGTGAAATACCAAAGTTTCTTAATCTTTTGCTTAAACAAAAAAATGAGGTAATTCAGGAGACAATATTCGATTTAAAGTTATCCTTGGGACTTATTCAACAGAATGTGGATGATTCAGACAATTGCCATGCTACTTTGTCAGAAGAAAGTACAATTAATCACCCAACTCTTGAAAGCATTAAATAGATAAAAAAACCCAGAGACAAAATCAAAAATGCATTATAGATATAATGAAGTTGTCAAATTCAATAATCACAACTCTTAAGAGAGACATAGTTGACTTTGTGGACTTCTCATTTGTAATTATTATCCTTCTTCTTAACCATCTTCCAAATTTACCATTCATGTTTTAGATATCGAATATTTCGGTGAACGAGCCACTAATTCATCAAATTCCTAATCAAACCAAGCTGAAGTAGAGACAAATCACTTCCAGAAATTTTCAGAAAGTGAGTTATAATATTGGGTTAGTTCATTCAAGTGTTGAGAGGCAAGAAGAGCCAACCAATTTTACAAGTTGTGATTTTGTCTTTGCAGGTGACATGCCAGTATGACAAATTTACCTTAAATGAAAACGACTTGAGATGGCATTTAATAGAATAGGAATATTAGGTGAGAAGCAGGAGTTGGATGAGATGTGACCAAAGAAGAGATCCGGCCCATTTTATATCTGCTTGTATGCTTTATTCTCTTCAGTTCTGTTACTTTGTTCTTCTTCTTCAACAGCATCATGATTCCTTAAGATGTTACTCATCTTCTTTATAGTCAACTTCACTATTCTAAGTATCTTCTGCTTTCATTGATCTTTTGATGGATTAATCTATTTAGAATGATTACTTTGAGTGTTAGAGCTTCTTCCAGCCTCTGTCTTTACCACCTATATTAACAACATTAGCAGAGTGTTTCAGTGTCATTCACCTTAGCTTTCTTCTTTATTCTGACTTGTTGTGCAAGTAGCAATGACTCAATTTTAGACACATATGTCTTCAGTGAAATGATGGCAGTCACGAACACATCATACTCTTCTGAAATTCCTTCCAAAATTGCTTGAATGTGTTCTTCTTGTGTCACAACACTGCCAACATAAATAAGTCCATGGATCAGACTTTGATTAGTAGTAGATTATCATTCAATGGTTTGTTCCCTTCTTTAGTGAATCCTTGTATGAGCAACAAAGAAATCAATGATTCTGCTCTAGATTTCAAAGGAATGATTGCAGCCTACTATGCATGTCATCATACCTTTTGATTAATTTGATTATATGTTTATCATTAGTTGTCTTGTTCTGTTTTCATGTACATATAACTTAAGTGTGCTCTTGGGTGGGTAGCATATGAAATGTGTGTCTGTGTGTAACTATCAAAAGCCACAAAGCATTGTGAACAAATGCACAAACTCTCCTCACATTTTCTTACTTTATTAATAAGAGCCATGGCGTTCAGATTATCAACATTGTGAATAAGTGTTTAGACTCTACATCGGATTCCATTTTACATCACTAATTAGTTAATTTTATAGGATTTTACTAATCAGTTATTAGATTTAAATTTAAGATTTAAGATTTTAAATATTTTATTTGACCAAAATTTCTAAATTCTAGGATATTATTTTATGATTTAGACCAATAAAATATATACGAAAATTATCCACAAAAAAAACAAATAAATCCACAAAGTATATTTATAGAATTTATGTTTCATAATTTTATATTTTAAAAATAATTTGTGCATTATTGTTGCCTTCCCTTAGAAAATTCTTTAAAATAAGGTGAAATTGAATATACTTTTTTTTTATAGATTTTGTTCACCAGTACCTTTAAGATTACCGATTAAGATTTCGCTTAATTAATTATTAAATATTTAATAATTTAAAATATGTAAAAGTTAATAAAAATAATAATTTTTAATATCTAAATACTTCATAATTAATAAGATAAAACATTAATCGATATCCTTGGCAAAAACCTTATTTTATTAGGGGCATAACGCATAAAGGAGAAGTTAATAATATTTATATAAAAGCTCTTTTCTCCCTTTCATTTTTCTTTAAGAATTTTTATTTTCTCCGTGAATGTGTCTGCGTTGCAAGAAAGAAGAAGAAGGAAAAAAAAAAAAAAAAGATGACGCATAACAAAAAGCAGCGTTAAGGCTTATGTGAATATTCTTTTTTAATTCTTAAAATTGTTTTATAAAATTAATTTTAAAAATTTAAATTAATATTATTTTTAAACATTTATATACATATTATTAATAAAAAATTTATTTTTATATTTTAAAAAAATTTAAGACATCTTTTAATTGTTTTATATTTTTTATTTTTAAAATATATATTCTATTTTTATTTTTATCAAAAATAATTATTTAAACAATTTTTTTCATTTTTCTGTTTTTATAAATAAAAAATTTTAAAAACTGAAATTAAACGTGATTTTAAATTCTGAGAATTTATTATTTAGTACTTGTTGACTGACTTGGACTGAGTATATATTATATGCAAGTATTGAAAGCTCATAAATTGCTTTTTCAGTGTTTAGCACTCTTAAAACTTAATTGAGATGTCTTCATTAACTTCTCTTTCTAAAAGAAAGGACGAACATCATCCTCCTTCTCCTTCTTCTCCTTCAAGTTTCAACAGATTTATGATGTCTCTCTCAATTTTAGAGGTCAGTACTCATCCTTGTTAAAATTTTAAACAAGGTTTACTCTCTTCCTATTCCCTAATTATAGTATGGTTATAACTTACATCAATATCTTGTATAAATAATCACAACAGCATTCAACAAATACTTATTGAAGCCATTTTCTTAAGATGATTGACTTGCAGTCAACCCATTAATTGCTTTATTCTCTCCCTGTTACTTTCCCTTTTGTTTGAGTTGGAGTCCAGCTGCTATAACAGCCTCCTCCTTTCTTCTCCCATTGCTTTGTTGAGCATAATTTCTGATTTACTTCTTTCTAACTTCCCAGAATTATTTTGCACTGCAAACTTCAGATCTTCATTTTTCTTCTTGCAATAGCCATCATGACAGGTGGATCATCAACCTCTTCTTCCTTTAGCTACCAATGGACTTATGATGTCTTCATCAATTTTAGAGGTGAAGACACTCACTATGGTTTTACTGGAAATCTTTATAAAGCTCTCTGTGCGAAAGGAATTCGTACCTTCATTGATGATGAGGAACTTCAAAAGGGGGCGGATATTACACCCACACTTCTCAATGCAATTGAACAATCAAGAATGGCCATTGTTGTATTCTCTAAGAATTATGCATCCTCAACATTTTGCCTTGATGAGCTTGTCAAGATCATTCAATGTATTAAGGGAAATAATCGATTGGTTTGGCCTATATTTTATGATGTGGAGCCATCAGATGTACGACATCAAAAGGGGAATTATGGAGAAGCATTGGCTATGCATCTAAGAACCTTTAAGGCTGATGAGAAGAAGGTACAAAGTTGGAAATGGACTCTAAATAATGTAGCTAATACATCTGGCTTACATTTTCGGTGAGTCACCAGCTATGCACACACACACACACATTATTTTTCTTCTAATTGTTTACCTGCCTTTATATTAGATGAGGAGAAAACAAATTTAAGTTTATTGTGTATGAACATGAATTTGATGAATTTAATTTAACTTTGACATACTTTATTGTAATTTTTCAGGCATGATCAGTATGAATATAAGCTTATTGACAGTATTGTACAGGAGATCTCTAGTAAAATTAATAGGGTTCCTTTGCATATTGCTGAATATCCAGTGGGACTGAGCTCTCAAATGCTAAAAATAAACTCTCTTTTACAACTTCGGTCAAATGATAAAGTTAGCATGGTAGGAATTTGTGGAACTGGGGGAATAGGTAAAACAACAATTGCATGTGCTGTGTATAACTCAATTGCTGATCATTTGGAAGGTTTATGCTTTCTCCATGACATCAAAGAAAAGTCAAGAAAACAAGGCCTAAAACAAATGCAAGAGAGAATGCTTTCAAAGATTTTACAGGTGGATATCAAGGTGGAAGACATTAATGAAGGGATTTCAATAATAACAAAGAGACTGCATCAAAAGAAGATTCTTTTGATTCTTGATGATGTTGACAAACGAGAGCAATTAGAAAAGTTGGCTGGTGAATGCAATTGGTTTGGTTCTGGCAGTAGAATTGTTATAACAACTAGAGATAAACAATTACTAACAAGACATGGGGTTGATCAAATATATGAGGTGAAGGAACTTAATTATGAAAAATCTCTTCATTTGTTACAAAGAGGTTTTGGATTGTGTGATACGCTATGCTCAAGGCCTTCCACTGGCTCTCGAAGTGATAGGCTCTCACTTGTTTGGTAAGAGTATACAACAGTGGAAAGCTGCGATAGATGTATACAAAAGAATTCCAAATGAAGACATTCGGCAAATATTAAAAGTAAGCTATGATAGCTTATCAGAAGTTGAAAATGAAATTTTCCTTGATATCGCTTGTTTCTTCCAAGGAGCAGATTTGGAATATGTCAAAAATATGGTGATATATAGTCATGATTTTGATCCAAGTTATGGTATTGAAGTCTTGAAAGACAAAAGCCTCATAAAGATTGCACACGGTTCCATTAAGATGCATGACTTGATACAAGATATGGGAAGAGAAATCATTCGTCAAGAATCACCAAGAGAGCCAGCAGAATGTAGTAGATTATGGTTCCCTGTGGATATTCTTCATGTTTTAGAAAACAATACAGTAAGTAATAACAACTTATGTGATTTAATTTTTCTTTTAGTCCCTTTAATATATATATATATTATGGTATGTAGAATTTCTTGTACTTTACTGTATGGAACTCTTATGTAAAATACTTTAACTTTCGGCTTGATGCAGGGCACAGGTAAAGTTAATGCCATAATTCCAGAGTATTGGCCTAAAGATGAAGTAAATTGGGATGGAGAGGCATTCAAGCAGATGAAAAATCTTAAAATACTTATATTTAAGGGGACAAAATTTTCAGAAGGTCCTAAATATCTCCCAAATAGTTTAAGAGTGCTACAATGGTGGGAATATCCTCCATCATATTTACCAGTCAATTTTCATCCGAAAAGGCTTGTCATATTTGATTTGCCCCATAGTTGCTTACAGTCAATAGAACAAGTGATGGTAAGTATATTTACATTTCTATTATGCATTTTTTTTGTTTTAGGTTAAGACTTATAAATTAACAATTTTTTAATGAACACTCTTGATTTTTTTTACAGACATGCGAGAAATTAAGTGTTTTGAATCTTGATGAAAATCCATGTGTAACACAAATTCCTGATATATCTGGCATTTCAACTTTAAGAGAACTGAGACTTGGACATTGTCAAAATTTAATTGAAATTCATGATTCGGTTGGATATTTGAGAAAACTTAAATTCTTGGATGCTAGGGGTTGTAATAATCTTAGGAAATTTCCATGTTGTATGAAGTTGCCTGCTCTTGAAAATCTCATTCTTTACAGTTGCTCAAGTCTTGAGAAATTCCCACAAATACTAGAAAAGATGGAACATGTAACAATGCTTAATTTGGGTTATACAAACTTCAAATTTCCGTCTTCAATTTGTAATCTTACAGCGCTTCAACAAATAAATATTTGGCACAGTAGCATTGGAGTTCAACCATCAAGTAACATTGCCATGTTGCCAGAACTAGAAGATACAAGTATTGAGGGATTTCAAGAATTGCAATCATCTACACTGCATGAATGCCAAGAAGTCTCCATGCTTTTTTCAAAAGTGGAGGAAATTTCCCTCACTTGGTGTAACATATCAGATGGATTCCTTCCAAGATGCTTAACTTGGTTTGTCAATATGAAAAATTTAGATTTACGTCATAGTAAATTTACGATTCTGCCTGCAAGCATCAAAGAATGTCATTATTCAGTGTGGCTTAGGATAAATGATTGCAAGCATCTGAGAGAAATTAGAGGGATTCCACCAAATATACAAGTATTGGAGGCAATAATTGCACATCATTGAATTCAGAGTCAAGAAGCATATTAACGAGTAAGGTTAGCTAGGTTGTGCTTGATACTGTGACATTCCCATCATTGATTTTGTGACTTGATGTTCTAATTATTATTTATCTCAACATTTTTATGATTGGCAGGAATTACATGAGACTGGAGACAAACAATTTTGGGTGTCAGGATCAACAATGCCAGAATGGTTAGGCCACTGTAGCAGAAGACCATCCCTTTCTTTTTGGTTCTGTGACCAACTTCCAACCATATATTTGTGCTGTGTTCGACAACATGGAAGTCAGCATTGCATTGTCCTTGATATCAATAGGGACAAAATAAAATTATCCAGAAAAATTCGATTCAAGCCAAGTCAAGTCATCTTATTATTAGATGTTCAAGTACTTGTAGCAGTTAGACCATAAATCATTTTCAAAAGTGCTGGAATCAACGGAGTATCTCTAGCAAGTGAGTGGAATCATGTGGAGGTTAAAGGAAAAGACTATTCTGGAGATGAGTTAAAGGATGTGAAAGAGGTGGGAATGCATATAAAGGTGGAAGAATATACAAGGGAGGATATCCAATTCTTCAATCCTCATAAAAGACAAAAATTGTATCATTTCAATCCAGGTTTAAGTTTCATGGCATCAACCACCACATATGGCATCACTACTCACAAAGGTGAAAACATTCTTGTGCCCATTAATACACTTTTACACTGTAAAGTATTAATTTATGACCCAGTAGTAATTTTTTACCTCTTTTATCTTTCATAAGGTGACCATGTACCTAATGAAAGCTTAAAGTTGTCATCGAAAAGGGTTGGCCAGTATACTCCCACAAGTGAGCTGAAGTATGAGATTGCTAAAGTTACATATGAAGGTAGGGTTGTGGACTTGGAAGGAGCTGAGAGATTTGTAAAACTCATGCAACATCAAAGCAGTGATATAGAATCAGCTTGGAGATTTCTTGACGTCATAGCAAACTCACAAAATTATTTTGGAGATTCCAATTGTGAATTTTACAGTTACACAATACTTATCAAAGCTGTGCCTTTGTTGGTTAAATGGCTCCAATCTCCTTTTGATGAGCGCATGATGTTTGTTTTATCTATAGCATTAGAGAAGCTGCTACCTGCACTGAGCTTCTATGATATGTTGGAATTTTGTGGAATAGCAGAGCCTCTGAGTCTTTTATGTACACACGAAAGTGGATACATTCAGGAGCACGCTCGATATTTACATAGGCTTTGGACAAAATACGTTTATGATAAGAATGAGATAGAGACAATATTTGATGCCAGAACTAGTTTAAGAAAAGGTATATATTTCTTGGCCAACTAAGCAAAGCTATTTGACATGTCTTATTAGATCTTACAAATCATATTTGTCATTTAACTCTTTGTGCTTGCAGATTCCAAATCCAGCAAAGCAATTATGCATGATCACTTCATTGAAACTCAAGGACAATCGTTGGTTACAAGTATCAATGATAAAGAAGACAAGCTTAAGCAAAGTGGAAAATTGAAGGAGGATAATAACCATCTTGCATCATCATCAATAAGCTTTATATATGTGGGATTCCTTCACAATTTATCCACGTATTTGTAACTATATATTATGCTTCTTCTTAACCATCTTCCAAATTTAACATTCATGTTTTAGAAGTCAAATGCTATTGGTATCACGGTGGATGTTGGCGAAGGAGCTGCTGATTCATCAAATTCTCAATCAAAGAAAGCTGATGCAGAGTAAAAGCATGAAGTACTGCAATTTCCTGAAATCAGAGTTAATATTGGATTAGTTATTCATGTGTTGAGGCAAGAAATTTTATCTCTAGCAAATGCAACCATTTTATATAAGTTGTGATTCTGTGTCTTCGCAGGTGGCATACCAGAATGACAAACTTACCTTAAACGATAACTTGACTTGCGAACCAATAGAATGTGAACGTCACATGGCTTGCCAAACGGACCAGTTTGTCTTAAATGACCAAAGAAGGAACCCATGGCATTTCTGCTTTTTGTGATTTATTCTCTTTAATTCTGTCACTTTGTTCTTCTTCTTCTTCGAATGCATTATAATTCTGTAAAATGTCACTTTGATCTTTCGTTGGATTAATTTATTTAGTGGACTGCATATATAATTATTTGTGAGAATTAATTATTCATATGTCATGTTTGTAAGATTTGAGACTATCAATTATGAAATGGTTATGGTTGATAATATTGACCAGCAAGAGCAATAAAACATTGGCTGGTGATTGCAATTGGTTAGGCCCTGGTAGTGGGATCAATGTAACAAGGGATAAATATTTACTCACAAGAGATAGGCTCTAATATGTTTGGTAAGAGTATAGAAGAGTGGAGTTCTGCCTTAGATAGATATAGAAAAATTCCAAATAGAGAGATCCAACAAATACTCAAAATTAGTTATACGATTCATTGGAAGAAGACGAGCAAGAAATTTTTCTTGATATTGCTTCTCCTTTCAAAGGAAGTCAATTGGAATATGTCAAAAATATGCTGGAATACACTCGTGATTCTGATCCAACTTATGATATTGGATTCTTGATTGACAAATGTCTTGTAAGGACAGAAAATGGTTTTGTTGTAATGCATGACTTGATACAAGCTATGGGGAGGGAAATTATTTATCAAGAATCGCCAAAAAAGCTTGGATGGTGCAGTAGACTATGGTCTCATACTGATATTACTCATGTTTTTGAAAATAATACGGTGAGTAAAGTTGAAATGGGTTATTTAGTTTTCCATTTTTTCCTTCATTTATAAATGTATATAATTTTATTATTCTCTTCATGATCTTCAAGTGACAATATTGAGTTAAAACTGCATTGATTTTCTTTATTTACTAAATCCATAACGTTGACTTTTACTTTTGGTTCAAAAGGTACAGCTAAAATCAATGCCATAATTCTGGACAACTCACCTGGAGTTGTAGACGTAAGGTGGAAAGGAAGGGCATTCAAAAAAATGAAAAATCTCATAATACTTATAATTAAGAATGTATGATTTTCTGAGAGGTCCCAAATCTCATAATACTTAAAATCAATGCCAGAGTGTATGACTTATCATTAAAAATCTCTCTATTTGTGCTAATTGTCTCTCCGCCAACTCTTCCTTACTCACAGATGGTCTCAACTTTGAGAAGCATAAGCTTGTGCGGCTCAAAAAATCTGATCAAGCTTCCAGATTTTGAAGGGATGCCTAATCTTGAGAGACTTGACCTTGAAGGATGTGTGAGATTATCGCGACTAGATCCATCTATTCGAATTCCTCCAAAGCTCAAATTCTTGAATTTGCGAAACTGCACAAGTCTTGTCAGTATTCCAAATAACTTGTTTGGTTTAAATTCTCTTGAATTTCTAAATATAAGTGGCTGCTCAAAACTTGCCAAGTGTTTGAAGTTTGGCTCCTGGAGGACATAGAAGTGAAACTACTAAGCAATCAGCGTTGTCCATTCTGTAGAAATGTAGAAATTAGTTAAGCAGAATTTGAGAGAAAGAGAAAGTGATCAGCAGATCAAGAGGAGTAGGAGCAGAAAGTTAGTTGGTTGGTTGTAGCTCTGTTTGTCGTGGTTCAGTTAAATTAGTTAACAATAGTTAGAAGTATTGTAGTTTTTTATCCCTGATAGTTAGGCACGGTTAGTAGTTAAGCTTCTGTATATATAGTAGGCAAGATTACAGAGTAATTTTATGAGAACATTCATTTCATCTTTCTTCTTCCATTCTTCCTCTGTTCTGTGTTCACATTCTTCTCCAATATGTTATGTTATATTTTAATGGTGTTCCCAGAAGACTCGATGGAAAATAACTTGGTTTTTTTACTGCCTTATGATACGATTCCAAAGCATATTAATCCCACTAATCCCACTATCCCCACAAAAAGGGGGCTGTGATGTAGGCTAAGCCACTCTCCCACTACATTTATTATTTTTTCTGCAATTATTATTCTGTTATTTAGGAACAGTTGGGTATGTTCACTATAAATACCCTTAGGTTAGTTTCATTTATCATCTTTTGAATTATTATCGTTGTATGGGGTTTTGTCCTAACTACCTACCTACGGGCATTCCAAGTGGTTAATTTCAGTGTTCAGATTCTGCACTTAAATTCTTTCACTTGTTTTTGTTCTCACTAATTATCTTTCTCTGGAGTAATTATTGTGTTCAAGATCCTTGTACCAGATTTCTCCTATTTCTTCTTCCTATGTTATTCTCTTATCAGCCAGCCTCTAACACATTATATTACTGATTTCAACAGTTTTTGCTCAGTTATATGTGTAGGGACTTTTTCTGTTGAAATATCTTACTGGCTCTTAATTTCCTCTTCCTCTACCTTTGTCCTTTTTCTTTGTTATTTGTAAGTTGTTTCCAAGGCTGTAGTGAAATGAAAACTATATATCTTAAAATTTGTATTTTTTTTTTTAAATTCTTATAATGGAAGAGAGATTGCTGATTAATTTTGATCCTTGTAATTTGGTTTTGATTTGATCTTCCAGTTCACTTCTTTTTTGGTTAATCCTGAGTTATTATCTCAGAAATTTTAAGAAAGCCAAGGTCATAATGGATATATATATATATATATATATATACACGTGTTATATTCCTCTGTGTTCTGGGCTCTGAATTCTCTGTCACTGTCCCTTATGTAATAACAAGAAGAAAAATTTTCTAAATTTGATTAATTATCTTCAATTGAGAGATATTATTGAAAAAGCATGCATTTATATGTTTTGGATATTCCTTTTTTACGCTAATGTTCCATATAATATTGTGAGTAAACCATTATTTAAGTGCTTCAACATTTTGAATGACATTAATTGCTTTTGAACGCATATGTTCCATTTAATATTGGTTATGAAATTAATTGCTTTTAATCAACCCTTCCCTCATCCTAAGTGACTCTGTTCAGAAGCACCTATAAGGTTTTGTTCATTCATGTATTGAGGCAAGAAGATTTATCTATAACAGTCTAACTAGTTGTGAGTCTGTGTCTTTGCAGGTGACATGTCAGTATGACAAATCTACATCCTTTTCAGTACCATGCATGTATTTGTAAGGAAATAAGATGTCAATGATAGTCTGCTCAATGATGTCAACAGGCAGCGAAAATTTGTCTAGAAACAAAGTGCAAAATTAACAATTTCTTTTTTTTTTTAAAGTGTGTTACCTATCATCCTGTATCATTCCATCATCTTTCACAATTTACTCTGTGATTTATGTTGAATGGAAGAACTTTTTGGTTTATGTTGCTTTATAACTTTACCAAGAAGGGTAAGATCATTTAATGCTTTCAATGTGAGTTTCTGTTTTCAACTAGAGTTTTTCTGCTATAAAGTTTTCCTGATCCACGTTGTGCACCCAAAATGGCTGTCATCTTGATGAACTCTGAACGACCATGCAATTTTAGATATATGCTTCAATCTGATGCATGCATCAGTTTTTCCTTTTCAATATATATATTTCAGCAAGTTATGCAGAGAAAGGTTCTTGAAGTCAGGGAACAACTAGAAAGAATCGCAGAGGATAGGCAGTCTTAAAATCTTGTGAAGGTTTTTGTGACACTTAATTAATCTACTCGGCCAGTCTGTTGAACCATTTATAGGAATGCTCTTCCAGAAAGAACAATTTGTAATTATTATCCTTCTTAATTTTTAACCATTTTCCAACTTTACCAATCATGTTTTAGATGTCAAATGCTACTGGTACTGCAGTGGAGGACCTACTGATTTAACAAATTCCCAATCAAAGCAAGCTAAAGCAAAGACAAATCACATCCTGCAATTTCCCGAAAGCAAGGTTAATATATTGGACTTGTGACACAAATCTGTGACTATGTTATCATTAACTTTAGTTGCCATATGTTTTGCATTAAATCAATGGGGCAATTTTTTCAATTAACGCAATTACAAATTGAATCAAGTTAGTATTCTTAAAAGAAAAAAAGAAAAAAGGAACCAGCTAGGCTTCTCCTTCATGGATTGATATAATTATATTATGTTAGATTAAAAGGCCACAGTTTCTTGGGTCCAGTAAATTCTATACATTTTGTTAGCAAATTGTTCTGCTTAAAACAATAATATTGATAGAGAGAGAGAAAAGATGAGGAAAAGGAGAAAATAATCTATGGAGGGTTAGTGCTTAATATTTAGAGCTTCCATTTAAGCATTTTTGGTGCATATGTTTAGATTGGCTTCTTAAAAAAAAAAATAGAAGTACTAAAAAAAAAAAGTCAAAAATGAGATTTTTTTTTAGTAGTTATATCTTTTGACTTCTCTAAAAACTCCATGCAAAAGTTTATGGAGCACAAATTCAAAAAAGCATTCTAAAATGATTTTATACGAAATTATTTTTTATCAATTATTTTAAAGATAAATTTAGATTATTTTACTGAGAGATAAAAAGATTATAATATTTTCTTTTTCATTTTAAAAAATTACACTTTTTTCTTGTATTGATATAAAAAACTTACAATTTTGTCTTTTTTATCAAAATTTACTCAATAATAGTATTAATATTTTTATTAAAAGTATAATTTATTAGAAAAATATATTTTAAGAATTATTTCAATATTATTTATTTTGAGTTTAAAATCATAAATTTAATTTAAAAAATATTTTGTTATATTAGTCAAATATATATTTAATCAAATAAATTATATCAATTTCTCTTAAATTTTGATTAAATTTCACTTACCAATCTTAGTCTTAAAAATTACATTTACTTCCCATTTCATTTTTTGTCAAGGAAGATAAGTTTTTATACATTATAAGAATGTGATTTTATTTTTAATATAATAATAAATACAATTAAATTTATACTTAAATATGAGATTCTTAATATAACAATAAAAATAATTAAATAACTATTATTTTAAAATAAACACATACTATGTCAAATGTTAACTTCATTAACAGAAAGTAAATTAAAAAGAATGTTTATATAACATTGTATCAAACCTGAGGGATATTAAATACAACTTTTGAAAAAGTATTAAGCGTAGTGTCACCAAATCTTAAGAGAGGCTGACATGACTTATATAAATAATAAAATAATATTTTAGTCAAATTATATCTCATGAGAAATGAATGTAATTTTTTAAAATTAAAAAAATAATTTTAGTATCTCTCAAAGAATAAAAATATAATTTATTGTATTTTTTAAAAAAATAAATAATATTTCTATATACATCTTTATTGATAATTTTGTTCATAATAAATACTTTTACATGTGTTACATACAAAAAATATTTCTTAATATAAAGTACTTTTTATTTTTATATTTAAATGCAAAATAACTTTTATTCTATATAAAAGCTATGTTTAATAAAAAAAAAATCTCATTAAGAAAGTAATTTTTTTCTATTAGCCTACCCAAATGGGCTGCTAAAGATTAAATTATACTCCACTTTTCATGTCAAAATTATATTCTTTTCTTTTAAAAAAAAAACTTATAGAAAATTAAAAAATTTATAATTTTATTTATTTTTTTAAAAAATATTATAATATATTGAAAAAAATTTTAAAAATTATTACTTCACTATAATTTATTTTGAATTAAAAATAATATATTTTTATTTAAAATTTTTAAAAATAATTTTTTATTTTATTTAAATAAATATTTAATTATATAAATAATACATATAAGGTTATTTTAGTTATGAGGAGTTAAATTGTAAATTTTTCTATGTATGACAGGAGAATAGTGTAGGTCCTCAAAAAAAAAAAGGGCGTATAATACTAAATCTCTCAAAGAAAAAGAATTTAATTTAGTTTGAAAAGAATATAAAATATTTTTTCATTATCTTTTATTTTGTTCCTGTATTAACGTTGCTACTCATTATGCGTATTTTTAGACAGTTCTTCACTAACATGATATGTTAACAATTGATGGTTCTCGACTCCAACAAATTAAATTTATTATGTAAAATTATTTTACAATTAGTGATGAATAAGGTCGAACCCACAAGGATTAGTAACAATTTAATTCTCTTAGCCTAAATAAATAATTAAAAACAATATTTGAGATTTAAAGAGAAATTAATTAAAAATAAAATGATTAAATAGGAACAATTTGATAATAAGAAAATTAATTTTAAGCAGCACCTAACTAAGGTATAATCTCAATTTTGATTCTTTCAATTTATCATTGATTCAAAAATAGTTCAATGTCCTAATTAATAAATCAGTTATGGTTGTTAACAAGCTTTAACAACCTGTCTTTTTCTATTTATTCATTAACTAAAATAGACTCTTTGATTAATCCCTGATCAATAAACAATCTTAAACAAGCTCTTAAGATTTAATTTATTGAACGTTGTAAACTCCAGAAAGACTACTAATTGTAGCCAACAAACACACAAGCTTGGTTTATTTAGACTAGATCATGCATCCACATAACAAAAGTAAAATCCCTTGTATCGAACTTTGTTATTTTACCACAAGATATCGAGATAATTAAACAATTACAAATTCAATTATCTCAATTGGCAGTATATTGTTTGAGTGAAAGAACAATAGGCCCTATTGAATCTAACAAACAAGCAATAATAGTGATTAAGCATGGAGAATGCATAAATATTAAAGAAAGAAAGAGAAATAAGAAAATAATTAGATCTCAAAATTGAAAGAAATCAAACTTTGATTAACCTTGATTCGGTAAAAGAAATTTAGCTACACATAATTATTAGTGTAGAGACAAAACAAATTAAACCAATAAAATTCATTTGTAAGTTTGTTCAAATATCAAATAAAAATGGATGAAGGTGCGATAGATGAAGAAGATGAAGATGAACAGAGGCTGAAGAAGACAGCAGAAGATGGTTGCTATGCGTCCACACCCTTCACGTCTCTTCGCTCCCCTATCGTCTCCGAAGCCAGTAAATCCTCAACCAAAAAAATTGAAAGTATATCTCTCTTCCTATGCCTCTGTATTGTCGTGTTGCCCTTTAAAAAGAGAATTCTGAAATTTTAATGCCAATCCCCTTCGTGCTGCCTCACCTCCACCTGAAAGAAAGGAGTTTGAAATCAAAATTCAATTTGATTTCAAATTGAAATCAAAACCT
The DNA here is from genome assembly GCA_031216115.1 of Senna siamea. Classification (NCBI taxonomy): domain Eukaryota; kingdom Viridiplantae; phylum Streptophyta; class Magnoliopsida; order Fabales; family Fabaceae; genus Senna; species Senna siamea. Next base: position 28,097,396 of record CM062354.1, on the reverse strand, counting down.
TGATTTCCACGTCCTGCAGCTTTTCAAATTGTAGATTTTTATTCTCTATAATTTTTTATATTATTTTATTATTATTTTTATTTATTTATTTATTTATTTTATGCATGCTCACTTTTTATTTTATTTTTTTGCATTAGTAAAAATTATAAAAATACAAAAAAAATTGCTAAACTACCAAAATTACATATAATTATAAATTTTATTTAAAAATTACTAATATTTAATTAAAAATATCAAAAAAAAAACAAAAAAAAGAAAGTATAAAATTATGAGATAATTAAACCTAACAATTCCCCCACACTTAGCTCATGCTTGTCCTCAAGCATATATCAAGCATAAAGTATTTTTCAAGCAGAACTCAAGTAGCTATTAAAGTATGCTTCCAAGTTGGCAAACAGAACAAAGAACACTTAATCTATTTTTCAAAATGCAGTAAGCCTTGACACCAAAAAAGCAATACTCGAGAGAGAAGAGAAAATGTCTTACAAGCATATTAGCACGTCAAATAGTTAAGCCTGACACTAAGGACGTTTGCAAAGTTTACCAAGATACCAACACAAAGAAAATTTCAAATAAATATAAGGTCCAAAAGAACCCAGCAACTTCAAAGAAAACCTATTATTCCACACTTCCAATTTCCTTTAACTTTTTCTTTTCTTTTCTATTGTTAACAAAGCCTTTTGACGCGAAAGGGTATACTTTTTGGTACACAATCCCGGCTACTAAACTCAGTTACAGTGTTTTTTTTTTAATTTCAAAGCACTTTTAATTCTTACTTAGAGTGTCAAAATCTTTTGACGCAAATGTAAATATTGGTAATACCTATATCCGGTTACTCAATAATTCACAAATCTAAGCGGCTACTAGCACTGCTCATAATTCTTTTTGAATTAGAGGAGCAGGAAAATTATTATTATTTCATTTATTTTTTTTATTTTTTTGTAAAAGGAAAAAGGAAAGTGAAATAACAAACTTTCTAATCAATTCCAAGTTCTTAGACCTACAAAAGTGATGTAATCCACCTTGTCTTTGACATCTTAGTAGACTGAACAAAATTCCTAAAATGCCAGACAATTCAATTAAGGTTAGCATGCAAAGTTTTTCTTCTTAATTCTCAACTCAAATAAGTATACTTGGTAGAAACATGGTCATGCTGCAAGAAAGAAACAGAACTCAAATGTTCAAGTTCAATCTAGTGACTTGAAAGCATGAATTTTGCTTAAAAAAAATAACAATTCAAGAATTATGCTTCAGCAGTCCTAACATGTGTAAGTGGAGGAAATTTGATTATAAGATCAGAAACTAAACTAAACTAAAACTATATCCCACTAGAAATTAAAAATTTTGATTTTTTTTTTTATTATTTTTTTTAATTTTTCAAAGTTTATTCTAAAAGTATCATCCACAACTGAAGTAGAAAGTCAAAATTAAACTAAACTATAAATACTTTCAACACTCAAAAGTCTATCTCATCCTCCCCCACACTTAAAAACATCATTGTCCTCGATGCATTTGAGACAAAATATATAATAGTTAATGAAGAAAATGAAAATGAGGTAGAGAAATAGGAGAACTCCCCTGAATGCCATATGAAGACTAAGAAGGAAATGGCACTGGGCAATGCAGAAATTCTATGAGGGTTGCTTGAAAAAGCAGAATAATAGACCAAGGTAAAATTAATGAAAGTGAAAGAAGAGAGTAAAATAATAAGGAAAATAAATAAATAAATAACAAGTAAATAGAGAGAATAAAGAGTAAGAAGAAACGCATAGGTCATAAGATGCTATTTTTTTTATATTTTATATATTATTTTTTTAAAAAAATTAAGGGATAAATTGAATAAAAATCAGAGAGAGTAAAAAAAGTAAATAAATAAAAATGAAACATGAAAAATACTCTAATTTTGCAATATTAGGTTGCCTCCCACAAGTGCAATTTTTTAACGTTGTTATGCTCGACGTGATGGTGCATTAAGCCTCATATGTAGGAATTTCCAGGGAGACTTCTTCAATGTTATGCACTTGAAAACTTTCATAAAAAGGCTTAAGGCGATGTCCATTCACCTTAAAAGTCTTACCCGTACTAGGACTACTAATTTCAACTGCACCGTGAGAGAAAACATTAGTAACAATGAAAGGTCCTACCCATCGAGAGCGCAACTTACCTGGAAATAATTTCAAGCGAGAATGAAAGAGAAGAACTTTTTAACCAATTGAAAATATTTTTTGAGAAATTTGTTGGTCATGAAATTTTCTTATCTTTTCTTTGTAAATTCTAAAACTCTCATAAGCATCATTGCGAATTTCCTCAAGTTCTTGCAGTTGTAACTTCCTTTGTGCCCCTGCTTCCTCCATCCTCATATTGCATTGCTTTACAGCCCAATAAGCTTTATGTTCTAATTCCACTGGAAGGTGGCATGGTTTTCCAAAAATTAAGCAATAAGGAGACATACCAATAGGAGTTTTGTAACCTGTGCGGTAAGCCCATAAGGCATCATCAAGGCATTTACTCCAATCCTTCCTATTTGGGTTGACTGTTTTCTCAAGTACGGACTTTATCTCCCTATTGGAAACCTCAGCTTGTCCACTGGTTTGGGGATGATAAGCAATAGAAACTCGATGAGTGACATTGTATTGGCTGAGCAAAGCTTCTACCACTTTGTTGCAAAAATGCGTACCCCGATCGCTTATTATAGCTCTTGGGGTCCCAAAGGTCGTGAAAATGTTTGACTTGAGAAAATCTATAATAACTTTAGAATTGTTAGTTCGGGTGGCTTTTGCTTCCACCCACTTTGAGACATAATCCACAGCAAGTAATATGTAAATATTGCCATAAGAAGGGGGAAAAGGTCTCATAAAATCTATACCCCATATATCAAACACTTCACAAACAAGAATTAGGGTAAGAGGCATTTGATCCCTAGATCTTATATTCCCTACTTTTTGACACTTCTCACAAGTTTTACAAAACATATATGAGTCATGAAACAAAAAGGACCAAAACAAGCTAGATTCTAACACCTTACGAGCTGTGCGTTTAGGACCAAAATGTCCCCCACATGCATATGAATGACAAAAAATTAGAATGGAAGAAATCTCATTTTCAACAATACACCTTCTAATGATTTGATCATAGTAGAATTTCCACAAATAAGGATTGTCCCAAACATAATATTTAGCATCACTTTTTATCTTATCTCTTTTGGCTTTAGAAAGATCACCTGGTAAGGTCTTGGTAACCAAATAATTGACTAAATCAGCATACCATGGTGTTGTTTGGATAGAAAAGAGATGCTCATCTAGAAAATCATCATTCAAGGGCAATGGTGACTCACTTGTGGCCAATCTGCTAAAGGGGTCAGCCACTAAATTCTCCGCCCCCTTCTTCTCATGTATGATGAGGTTAAATTCTTGCAAGAGTAAGATCCATCGAATAAGCCTTGGCTTAGCATCTTTCTTGGATAAGAGGTATTTTAAAGCTACATGATCAGAATATACAATCACTTTAGAGGCAAGAAAATAAGGGCAAAATTTTTCTAAAGCAAAAACAATAGCTAAGAGCTCTTTCTCTGTAGTGGTATAGTTGCATTGGGCATTATCCAAGGTTCTTAAAGCATAGTAATGAAGCATTTCCAATTCTTTGCCCAAGGACAGCACCAACAGCATGGTTGCTTGCATCGCACATGATCTCGAATGAAAGATCTCAATTTGGTGGTTGAATAACTGGTGCGGAAGTCAATAGTTCCTTTATCTTGTCAAAAGCTTCCTTGCATGCATCATCAAATTCGAATGCCACTTCTTTTTGCAACAATCTACATAGGGGTTGAGCAACTTTTGAGAAATCTTTGATAAAGCGTCGATAGAAACCTGCATGTCCAAGAGAAGAACGAACTTCCCGTACACTCACGGGGTAAGGCAAGGACTTAATCACATCTGCTTTTGCTTTATCCACCTCTAGTCCTCTAGAAGATACAATATGTCCTAAAATAATTCCTTAATCAACCATGAAGTGAAATTTTTCATAATTTAAAACAAGGTTTTTCTCTATGCATCTCTCAAGAACCTTAGTCAAATTAAGCAAGCACTCATTAAAGGAATTTCCATATACGGTGAAATCATCCATAAAAATTTCAATGAATTTCTCAAAATAATCAGAAAATATGCTTACCATACATCGTTGGAAAGTGGTCGGTGCATTGCAAAGCCCAAAAGGCATACACCTATATGCAAATGTGCCAATGGGGCATGTGAAGGTTGTTTTCTCTTAATCTTTTGGTGCAACTGGAACTTGATAAAAACCTGAATAACCATCCAAACAGCAAAAATGAGAACGACTAGCCAACCTTTCTAACATTTGATCTATAAAAGGAAGTGGGAAGTGATCTTTCCTAGTTGTTGCATTCAACTTCCTATATTCTATACAAACCCTCCACCCATTTTGGACACAAGTGGGAACCAATTCTCCGTCCAGGTTTTAACCATAGTTATAATTGTTTTCTTTGGAACAACATGAATAGGACTTACCCACTTGCTATCAGAGATTGGGTAGATCATACCTGCATCAAGTAGTTTTAAAATCTCCTTTTTCACTACCTCCATCAAAATTTGATGCATGCATGTAGATGGGCTTAAACCTTTGATGTCGACTATGGTCTAACCGATTGCTTCTTTGTATTCTCTTAGCACTCGAGTCAATCTTTCTTCCTCCAAAGCTGAAATTTTACTCAATATGATAACTGGGAGGGTTTCTTCATTCCCCAAGAACACATAATTCAAATGATTTGGAAGTTACTTCAACTCTAACTTTGGGGCCTACAAAATAGATAGGAGAATTCTTTCGTGAAATTGCGAGAGCTCAAGATTTGCAACATTATTTTACACAGGTTCTAAGTGACTCAAGTTCAAAAATTGTATCTTGAATTTCTGGTTTAAGAAATTCTTTATCAAAATGTTGCAAATTATTAACTGTTAGATTATAGTCAAGAATAATTTTTAAGTTATCTTCATCCTCAAGCTTAAATAATTTCTGCACTAAAAGGTTAATTACATCCACAATAGAGACACAAGACAAGTCACTGGGATATCTCATAGCATCATAAATATTAAATTTAATGATTTCGCCATCAAATTCTATAGTAAGTGCTTCGCTATAAACATCAATTTTTGTTCGGGCTGTCTTGAGAAAAGGTCTTCCTAGAAAAAGAGATGTAGAGTTAGGAGAGGAATCTTCTTTCATATCAAGAACATAGAAGTCAGCAGGAAAAACCAATTCATTGACCTTTACCAACACATCTTCTAAAACTCCCATAGGGTACACAACAAATCTATCTGCAAGTTGGATTATCACACCCGTTTCTTTTAAAGTACCAACATTCAATGACTTATAAATAGAAAAAGGAATGACATTAATTGAAGCACCTAAATCACACATGGCTCTACCAATACCAACATTACCAATAGTGCAAAGGATGGTGAACGTACCTGGATCTTTACATTTAGGAGGCAACTTATTTTGAAGGATAGCTAAAACATTTTCCCCCACACTTACCCTTTCATTACCCTTTAACTTACCTTTATTGGTACACAATTCTTTGAGAAATTTGGCATAGCAAGGAACTTGCGTAATAGCATCGAGTAAAGGAATATTTACCTCTACCTTGCGAAAAGGTCTCAAGAATTTCCTTCTCCTCTCCTTCTTTCTTGGACTTGGAAAACCTTTGAGGGAAGGGAGGTTTAGTCACCAGTATTTTAGAAGGATTATCCTTAGATTCCTTGGGTTGATCGGGTTGTAGTTGGGGATGAATCACTTCTTTTTTGCTCTCTTCCTCTAAGACGTAACCACGCCTTATTGTAGGAGTGTTTATGCTATCTTTCAATTCTTTCCCACTTCAAAGTGTGATGGCGCTTGCATTTTGCTTAGGATTTACAATAGGTTGTGATGGCAACTTCCCTTGACTTTCTAGCTTGCCAACAGACAAAGCTAATTGGCTAATTTGATTTTCTAAATTTTGAATGCTTGACTTCGTTTCCTATTGAAATTGTTGAGAGTTAGTAACAAGTCCTTTAACCATATCTTCAAGAGACATACCTTGTTGTTGAGGGGGTTGTTGTGGGGACCTTGCTTGAAAATTTTGGAAGTTTGGTTGTTTGGCTCCATAGCTAAAATTTGGATGGTCCTTCCACCTTGGATTATATGTGTTGGAATATGCATCATATTTTCGTTGTGGTAGACCAGGAAATCCCCCAACTGCATTAGCTTGCTCTTGAGTATCCGATTGTAGAGTTGGGCACATGTCAGTTAGATGATTAGGAGTAGCACATATCCCACAAGCTCTAATTTGTTGCATATTCCCAATAGCAATCTGTTGCACAAGAGCAGTTAAATTAGAAATTTGCTGTTCAAGATTAGATACATTTACCTCATTCACTCTTCTGTGAGGTAGATCCTGTTTAAAGCCAAATTGTTGTGAATTTGCTGCCAAGGTGGAAATCAATCCCCTAGCCGCTTGCGGCGTCTTATCAACAATAGCTCCTCCACTAGCTGCATCCATCATTCTTCTTTCCATTGGGAGTAGTCCCTCATAAAAATATTAGATGAGGAGTTTCTCTTAAATCCCATATTGTGGACAACTTGCACACAATTGCTTGAACCTCTCCCAATATTCATGTAGGACTTCTGTATCCCTTTGCTTGATGCTACATATATCTCTTCTTATGCTAACAGCTCTAGAAGCAGGAGAGAATTTTTCAAGAAATAGTGTTACCATCTCTGCCCACGTCGTTACTGATCTCGGAGGTAAATAAAATAGCCAATCTTTGGCTCTATCACCTAATGAGAATGGAAAAGCCCTTAGCTTGATTTGTTCTTCCGTTACTCCTTGTGGTTTCAAACTTAAGCACACTACATGAAACTCCTTCAAATGCTTGTATGGGTCCTTATTCTCAGCACCTCGGAAAGTAGGTAATAAGTGAATCAGCCCAGATTTTAGCTCAAAGCCCACATTCAAATTTGGGTTTTCTATGCAAAGGGGTTGTTGAGTCAAATATGGTGTCCCCAACTCTCTCAAAGTTCTCTCTTGAGCAGCTCTAGTTTCCCGTTGTTCAAAAGTACTAGAAGGGTTAACAAAAGTATTAGTAAGATCGATTTCTGATTGCTCTTGCGGTTGAGAAGAAGAAGAAGATGCTTGCTTCCTTTGTAACTTGGTCTCTTTCCTTATTCTCTTCGTTGTCTTCTCAATTTCTGGATCAAATTGGAGTATGCTTACACTTGAACTCCTGGGCATAAAAGAATAAAATTAGTGGCACTAATACCCGACAACGGCGCCAAAATTTGATGGTTGTCGATTCCAGAAAATTAAACCTACTATGTAAAATTATTTTGCAATTAGTGATGAGTAAGGTCGAACCCACAAGGATTAGTAACAATTTAATTCTCTTATCCTAAATAAACAATTAAAAAGAAATATTTGAGATTTAAAGAGAAATTAATTAAAAATAAAATGATTAAATAAGAACAAATTGATAATAAGAAAATTAATTTTAAGCAGCACCTAACCAAGGTATAATCTCAATTTTGATTCATTCAATTTATCATTGATTCAAAGATAGTTTAATCTCCTAATTAATAAATCAATTATGGTTGTTAACAAGTTCTAACAACCTGTCTTTTTCTATTTATTCGTTAATCAAAATAGGCTCTTTGATTAATCCCTGATCAATAAAAAATCTTAAACAAGCTCTTAAGATTTAATTTATTGAACGTTGTAAACTCCAGAAAGACTACTAATTGTAGCCAACAAACACACAAGCTTGGTTTATTTAGACTAGATCATGCATCCACATAACAAAAGTAGAATCCCTTGTATCGAACTTTGTTATTTTACCACAAGATATCGAGATAATTAAACAATTACAGATTTAATTATCTCAATTGGCAGTATATTTTTTGAGTGAAAGAACAATAGGCCCTATTGAATCTAACAAACAAGTAATAATAGTGATTAAGCATGGAGAATGCATAAATATTAAAGAAAGAAAGAGAAATAAAAAAGTAACTAGATCTCAAAATTAAAGGAAATCAAACTTTAATTAACTTTGATTAGGTAAAAGAAATTTAGCTACACATAATTATTAGTGTAGAAACAAAATAAATTAAACCAATAAAATTCATTAGTAAGTTTGTTCAAATATCAAATAAAAATGGATGAAGGTGCGATAGATGAAGAAGATGAAGATGAACAGAGGCTGAAGAAGATAGTAGAAGATGGTTGCTATGCATCCACACCCTTCACATCTCTCTGCTCCCCTATCGTCTCCAAAGCCAGCAAATCCTCAACCAACAAAATTGAAAGTATATCTCTCTTCCTATGCCTCTGTATTGTCGCGTTGCCCTTTAAAAAGAGAATTCTAAAATTTTAATGCCAATTCCCTTCGTGTTGCCTCACTTCCGCCTGAAAGAAAGGAGTTTGAAATCAAATTGAATTCAAAATCTTGATTTCCACGTCCTGCAGCTTTTCAAATTGTAGATTTTTATTCTCTATAATTTTTTATATTATTTTTATTTATTTATTTATTTTATGCATGTTCACTTTTTTCTTTTTTTTTGCATTAGTAAAAATTATAAAAATACAAAAAAATTGCTAAACTACCAAAATTGCATATAATTATAAATTTTATTTAAAAATTGCTAATATTTAATTAAAAATATCAAAATAAACAAGAAAAGAAAGTATAAAATTATGAGATAATTAAACCTAACAACAGTGCTTTATTAATTATATTAAATATGAGGCATTATGAACAAGCCAGAAGTAGAGTAAAAAGAGTTATGGACTTTCTACTTCACAAGGACATCGATACAAAAAATTGACTTCACGAAAGACATGGACAACTTTAAACAGCAAGAATGTCAAATTTATTAGTCTCAATATCACCGTTGTCTTATTACTTGGGATTAAGATGAGATTACTGTAACATCTAAATTTTCACTCCTCTTCATCACATTACATAATTTTTTTATTTTATATTATAATATATAATTTTAGATATTATTGACTAGAAGATCTCAATATATTATAATATAGATATATATTAAAGGGAGCAATGTGATTTGTATAAAAAGGAAAGAAAGAAAGAGCTAGTTTATGCTTCGTCACTTAATTGTAAGAAATAGTTTCACGAATATGATTACAGAATTAAAAAAAAAAAAAAAGATGAGGCGTAAGATAAAATTGGTTTTCAGTATTTAAATTTAGTACTAGATCTCGCTAGCCACTACATGCTGCTTTTTAGAAGACCAATAGACAAGATTTTTACCTAAATAAGCACACCATTCCTAGTTAGCATCCGTATAAGCAACAAGATCTTGGACCTGTTTAGATACGTTTTTCAAAAATATTTTTTTAATGGACTTTTTAAAATAAAACTTTGATAAAAAGTAAAGTTATTTTATATTTACATGCAATAATAAAAAATACTTTATATTAAAAAAAATTTATATGTATCACGTATAAAAGTATTTATTATAAGTAAATTTACTAACAAATAACTATATCTAAATATTATATTTTTAAAAAATTAAAATAAATTACATTTTTATTCTTGGAGAGATACCCACTGGTGGTCAGAAATTGTTCAAAATTAAAGTAAAGGGCAAAAGCTTTTCTTTGAACCCCTTAGAAGAAGAGCAGATGGCTTTGGCACAAAAGGTTGGGACATTTTCATCTCAAAGCACTCTCGTTTATGCAAAGAAATGAAATGGTGCAAGGTTTGCCCAACCTGGAGGAGTATCTCTCAAGCTGTAAGGCATGTGCACTTGGCAAGCAAAGCAGACTTCCATCCACAAGATCTACATGGAAAGCCACCCAAAAGTTTCAGTTGGTCCATAATGATCTTTGTGGACCTCTAAACACTCCATCATTGAATGGCAGTAGGTTTGTGCTGGATTTATTTTATGAAGCATAAGTCAGAAGTTTCTGGAATTTTCTTAAAGTTTAAAAATTGGATTGAAAACCAAAGTGGCTGCAGGATTCAAGTCATTCAATCTGATAATGGAACTGAATAAACTTTAGAACAATTCAATTCTTGTTGTGAAAAAGCAGGAATTGAGCATCAATTGACAGTCCCATACTCTCCATAGCAAAATAGGGTTAGTGGGAGAAAAAATAGAACAATAATGGAGATGACTAGATGCTTGCTATGTGAAAAGAACCTACCAAAGAAGTTTTGGGTAGAAGCAGCAAACACGGCAGTTTTCTTCCTCAATGACAAATTTACGCAGAAAAGACTAGAACACCTAGTTCATGATAGACTGAAAAGTTGCAGGGGCATTTATCATCCCAAAATGCATATTGACAAGGAACTCATAATGTCCATGGTGAGTTTGAAATGCAGCTTTGTAAACATCATCTTTGTCACCCCTTATCTAGTGACAGCCAGCAAGTAAATCTAGCTTAGAAAAAATTGTAGTACCATGCAGTTCAACCAGCAATTCTCAATTGTGGGTATGGGAAACTTGTCTTTCACAGTCACTTTGTTTAGAGCTCTATAGTCAATACAAAAACACCATGACTATCCTTCTTTTTAACCAAGAGTATTGTTGAAGAGAAAAGGTTGTGGTTGGGCTGAATAATACTAGTATTGAGCATTTCTTGCACCAATTTTTCAATTTCAAATTTGTGATAAGAAGGATAACAATATGGTCGCACATTAACTGGTTGAGATCCCTCATTCCAATGAATTCTATGATTATCTTCTCTGCTAGGAGGTAAAGTAGAAGGTTCTGCAAAAATATCTGAAAACTTAGTCAAAATGAGTTTAGCTTCAGGTGGAATAGGTACTGGTTGGTTGGTAATGTCTGAAACATTAGTGGAAAGATGAAAAAGGCAGGAAATAGACTCGGTAGTAGCCATCCAATGTACTTAACATTAGTAGTTGATTTCTGCTTAAAGGTTCCATGTTGTACTTAACATCTTGCAAATGCACAGATTTTCCTTTCACTGTAACACGTTTTGATTTGTCATAGTAAATGATGGCAAAAACCAAGGGGTGCAACCATTGACCTCCTAATACCACATCAACTCCCTTAAGTGGTATAATGTACAAAGCAACAATAATAGAATGACTGTGAACTCGGAACTCCACTGTAACACATTTTGAGTTACACCATAAAAATTCACCACTCCTTACAAACACCTTAAGTTGTGGCACCACTCTGGGTTTCAAGTTGAGTCTCTGAACTACTGAATCCTTGATGAAGTTATCTATACTGCCTCCATGAACTAAAATATGTACTCTCAGATTAAGTCATGTCCCTTCAAAATGTATACTAGTGAGACCTCTTTTACATCCAGTAACAGCATTTAAGCTGATTTTAGGAATAAGGTCTAAAGTGCTATTTTCAGATTCCAAAGGTTCACTTATTGTTGCACTAGTAACTCCTCTATTTCTTCTTGTGACCGTAATAAGTAACATTGAGCTTTTGCACTCATGGTTACTATTGTATTTCTCATCACAAAAGTAACATAAGTCTTTCTCCCTCTTGGCTCTAATTTCAACAGCAGTAAGTTTTCAAATAGGATTAGTGGTTGATTATTCGGTTAGATTAAAGGCAATAGATGGTAAGGTAGGCTTAGGAAGGGTTGAAGAAGAGGACGATGGAAGGTTAGGCTTAGAAAAAGAAAATTTGGATTGGCTAGGTTTTGAAGTTAAGGATTTATGCATCTGCTCAGAAAGTTTGGCAAGAGAAATAGTGTGAAAGTAAGTTTGAGGTTGAGCTACTGACAGTTCATTTCTCAAATGCTCTTTTAAACATGCTATGAAAAAACTAATTATCTAGTTTTTAGGTAAACCAGTGACTTTAGTGGATAATTCTTCAAATTTAGCTTGATAATCTTTCACAGAACCATCCTGTTTCAAATTGTTTAATGCTGCTCTAGGATCATCATATAAACTGGAACTAAACCGTAGCAAAAGAGCATCTTAAAATCCTTGCCAAGAGTGAATTAAATTGTTCTTATTCATCCACTTATACCAGCTATATGCTGCACTGGACATGTGAAGAGAAGATACAGAAATTCTCTGTTCCACCAGAGTATTGTAAATTCAAAAAACCTCTTCGATTTTAAAAATTCAATTTTCTGCACTACAACCATCAAAATACAGAATCTCAACCTTCATACCTTTGAGAAAGAAATTCCTGTCCCACACGGTATGGTTTTGCAATACTTTATTTATTTATCTTTTGCTGAATGGGATCATGTCACAAACAATTATTTTTAAATGTTGATTGGGATGCACATCAGTACTTAACAAAATTTTCAAGTCTATGTCAACAATTTCGTTAATCTGTGTTATCCAACTAATCAAGGGACTAACTTGATTGAAAATATATTTTTTCAAAGACTAAATTTACTAATTTAACTTTTTAGGAACTTAATTAAGACAACCAACATCTTTCAGTAATCAAATCATTAATTTACTCTTAAAATTAATGAAAGAAGGAGGTTAATGAGAATAATTGCCAAATACTTTATTTTCTTTCCCTCTAAAATTTAGAATCTAAAACGAGAAATATTTTTAAATTTTCTTCTTTTCCTTCCCTTCCCTTCCCTTCCCTTCATTCTCTTTTGTTGGAATTTATAATTAATTCTTTAGCCCAAGAATTCTCTAGAAATTGTTTGAGAAGAAAGATGAAAACAGAAGCATACCAAAATCCATAATGAGTTGAAGATATAGGCAGTCAGGTCTTCTGATTGATCGTATCTAATATCTCTCAATAGGCAGATGGGAACCCCAAGAGAGAAAACAAACTTGTTTGTATATTCTGTTCTATTAAGATACCTTAATTAGGGACCACACCTTTTTATATATAGGTCCTTATGTGTTAAATTACCAATTTGCCCATCATTAATCAATAATTCATAATTCAGGAATTCTACACAATATATATTATATATTAGTCCTCACACATTAATTTTTAATTATGATCAGGACGATTAAATATAATTAAATCACTTTATAGGTCCTTAAACTGTATGACAATAATATATATATAATAATTAATTCACACTACATATACGTTTACATGTCCTTATGTATTTATAAATATGTATGTACACATTATACAATCTAAATCTAACAATCTCCCAATTGGATTGTATAACTATGTATTCATATTATAAAACCTTTAATTATATACAAATCACTATAACTTTATGCGTACCTTATTTAGATCAATCTCGTCCATTAGTCTCATTAATGTAAGGACCAAAGAGGCAGTCATTGTTATTCTACAATTAAACCTACAATGATCTTAGACATTAATTTAACTAAATGACATAGATTATGTTTGGATGTGTAGCATGGAAATTATATGTAATGTGATTTATACATGTTTATTTTCAACTAGTTCTACCTTAACCAAATGAGATCGAAGTTTAGAGCAAGTTACATAAACTGCACAGATTTTCCTTTTGCTGTAACACATTTTGATTTGTCATAGTAAATGATGGCAAAAACCAAGGGGTGCAACCATTGACCACCTAATACCACATCAACTCCCTTAAGTGGTATAATGTACAAAGCAACAATAATAGAGTGACTGTGAACTCGGAACTCCACTGTAACACATTTTGATTAACACCATAAAAATTCCCCACTCCTTACAAACACCTTAAGTTGTGGCACCACTATGGGTTTCAAGTTGAGTCTCTGAACTACTGAATCCTTGGTGAAGTTTTCTATACTGCCCCCATGAACTAAAATATGTAATCTCAGATTAAGTCATGTCCCTTCAAAATGTATACTAGTGAGACCTCTTTGACATCCAGTAAAAGCATTTAAGCTGATTTTAGGAATAAGGTCTAAAGTGCTATTTTCAGAGTCCAAAGGTGCACTTATTGTTGCACTAGTAACTCCTCTATTTCTTCTTGTGACAGTAATAAGTAACATTGAGCTTTTGCACTTATAGTTACTATTGTATTTCTCATCACAATAGTAACACAAGTCATTCTCCCTCTTGGCTCTAATTTCAACAGCAGTAAGTTTTCAAATACGATTAGTGGTTGATTATTCGGCTGGATTAACGGCAATAGATGGTAAGGTAGGCTTAGGAAGGGTTGAAGATGAGGACGATGGAAGGTTAGGCTTAGAAAATGAAAATTTGGATTGGCTAGGTTTTGAAGTTAAGGATTTATGCATCTGCTCAGAAAGTTTGGCAAGAGAAATAGTGTGAAAGTAAGTTTGAGGTTGAGCTACTGACAGTTCATTTCTCAAATGCTCTTTTAAACATGCTTCGAAGAAATTAATTATCTAGTTTTTAGGTAAACCAGTGACTTTAGTGGATAATTCTTCAAGTTTAGCTTGATAATCTTTCACAGAACCATCCTATTTCAAATCGTTTAATGCTGCTCTAGGATCATCATAAAAACTAGAACTAAACCGTAGCAAAAGAGCATCTAAAAATCCTTGCCAAGAGTGAATTAAATTGTTCTTATTCATTCACTTATACTAACTATATGCTGCACTAGACATGTGAAGAGAAGATACAGAAATTCTCTGCTTCACAAGAGTATTGTAAATTCAAAAAACCTCTTCGATTTTAAAAATCCAATTTTCAGCACTGCGACCATCAAAATATAGAATCTCAACCTTCATACCTTTGAAAGAGAAATTCCTGTCCCACACAGTATGGTTTTGCAATATTTTATTTATTTATTTATTTATTTATTTTTTGCTGAATGGAATCATGTCACAAACAATTACTTTTAAATATTACTTGGGATACACATCAGTACCTAATGGAATTGTCAAGTCTATGTCAAAAATTTCATTAATCTGTATTATCCAACTAATCAAACGATTAAATTGATTGAAAATATATTTTTTTTAAAATTAAATTTATTAATTTAATTTTTTAGAGACTAAATTAAGACAACCAACACTTTTCAATTATCAAATTATTAATTTACTTTTAAAATTAATAAAAAAAGAGGTTACTAAGAATTATTGGTAAATATTTTAATTTTTTTCTCCAAAATTTAGAATTCAAAACAAGAGAAATATTTTTAAATTCTCTTCTTTTTCCTTCCCTTTCCTTCATTCTCTTCAATTCAAACAAACTCAGCATGTGTCTAAAAATGAGAAGGGAAAAAAAATAAATTAATTAAAGGAAAAGAAAAGAAGAAGAAGAAAATAGTTAATTAAAATTAATGAAAAAAATTTAAAGTTAAAATAAAATTTTTTAATTTTTCTTTTCCTTCAAAATTTAAAAATTTAAAGAAATTTTTTTTAAAATTTTCTTCTCTCCCCTTCTTTTTCCTCTATTTTACTTAATCCAAACACACTATAATAGACAAACAAAAGAGTTGGATAATAATTTGGTACATAAAGAGTTTTTTGCATTAAAATTACTATTTAAAAAGTTATTAGCTAAACTTTATAATTTAGGGATATTTTACACATGACATTATGCATTTTTACCCAAAAAATAAAAACATCACCTCTAGTCCTCCACCACATGGACCAAATATGAAAGAATTATGCAACAGCATTACAGCAAGCGCAACAACTACGAGATAAGGCAGCGCTTTCCGTCCGAATTCTCCGTTAGCAATGGCTGCCTCGGAATTGCCGTCGGCGGCGGTCACCGTCCTCTCTCACTCAAGGCCAATCCCGTTGTGGCAAGGTTCTTCGCACTGTTCCCGCTTTGGCTGCCTCAATTTATTCCCACTTCCTGAGGCTGAAACATCATTTCGAAGTACCATAAGACCACACTCGAAGAGGCTCAGGTACTCTGCGATTCGACGTTTCACCATAAGTTCGCAACTGAATTACCCTATTGTATCTCCTCATGACCACTGGGGCACATGGTCCACGCTCTTCGCCATTGGTGCTTTTGGTCTCTGGTAATAGCATCTACCTTTTTCTTTTTTGCCTATTGGCGATTTGGTACTTTTAATTTGTTTCCTTCACTTATATGTATCGCTGGTAGGAAAGTTAGGGAAAAGTTTAATGAACGTTTTACCTTTTTTAAATGGAAGGTTGACTTAGTTGTAATAGAGAACCAAGTTGCTCTGCTATTTGTAAAATCATTATATAAATTCAAAAGTATAGTCACCACTCACCGTCATCAACACTGGCATTGATGGCTAATTATTTAAATTTAGATTTTTTTTTTCTTTTTCCTGACGCATTATCCTATAATGTAACAATGTATGGAAACATAAGTTCTTGTAGGCATATCCTGGGTAACTTAGTAGTAAATGAACGTATGTTACTGTGAAATGCAAGGTCGGAGAAGACCAAGATTGGAAGCATGGTAAGTGCTGCCCTGGTGAGCACCTTAGTTGGCCTTGCAGCAAGTAATCTAGGAGTACTTCCTTATGATGCACCGGCTTATTCAATTGTCTTGGAGTTTCTGCTACCATTAACTATTCCATTGCTATTGTTTAAAGCAAACCTGCATCATGTGGTGCGCTCCACTGGGACACTGCTCTTAGCTTTCTTAATTGGGTCAGGTGATGCTAGTTACTTGGGATATTCCTCTATCGTCAAACACTCCCATAAAACCAGAAATGCTCCTATCCTATGCCTCTTTTTGTTGTCTATGGTAAAGTTGCAAAATTTTCCTTAAATGATCATCCTATTTGAACTAGTTATTATATTCAAAGGATAATTAAAAGGGAAGAAAAGCAAAAAAATTGAGTATAAACTAGAAAATAATGGATGTACTAAAATAAGAACAGACTGTAGACAAAATTGAAGTTAAATGGAGGTCTTTTAATTATTTGTTATTGAGATGCAACTGTGTTAAATATTAATGATGACAAAGCCAGAAGATCTGAATAGTCAAATACTCAAATATCCTCTTCTTGATGTTTCTCACATATAATTTTGATTTCCTTCTGGGCTGGCTATTTGTACAATGAAGGATTGATTGTGAACAGGACTTGAAAGGGTTTCTGGGGCCTTAACAGTCCAAAATTTTGAAATAACTGGATGTTTTTAAAATTCTTGGAGTTAATTTTTTCTTATGCACTTAGTATTTTGCTACCATTTTGCAAAATTCCAACATCTTCTATCCCTATGTTCTTGTTATGGTTAAAGGTTAGTGGCTTTCAAATATATTATGCATCTTGTGGAATTTTGATACAACAACTCTGTGTTTGATCTCCATGGAAATCAAATTTTATCATATCAAGAGTGAAGTAGAGCAGAACAAAATTGGCAATCTAAAAGGAAAGGACCTCCAAAATTCTAAAACACAAATAATTCACTCAAAAGTCCATCACAGGGCATGCATGCATTTGTTATTTGGTACTACAGCCAACTTCTTACCCATCGTTTAACCCAGAAGCCATAGTCCATGAAGCAATGATTTGAACAGCATAGTAATGTTTTTCTATCCCTGAAGTAATGTAATGTGTTGACAAGCATAAGAATTGGATAGGGAGCTTTCGGGTAGGTGAAGTGGGTGTGTTTGGGCCAATGGGCCACCAATATTTAGTCAGTATAGTGACCATTGTATCTATTTTGTTGTTTCTACTTATGGTGAAGAAAATTTTTCCCTTATATCACCATTGCATAAGGTGATCATATAATAGTGGATTCAGAATCTGTTTCTTGTTATTTCAGAGATTGGACTGGCCCATTAGTGTTTGATTCTTATAGTCATAATTGTTTTCTACTTGTCCTCAGGAAAGAATGAAATGGTTATGATGTCATAGACAGTCAAATGTTGCTTATTTATAATGCAAATTGTTATTGTAATGTTGTTTTAATCTCGTGGATGGCAGTTGCTACTACTGTTGGAACTCTAGTGGCATTTTTGATAGTGCCAATGCGATCTATTGGTCCTGACAACTGGAAAATTGCAGCTGCTCTCATGGGTAGCTATATTGGTGGATGTAAGTTCTTTAACAATTTGCTGCAAGTTTACTTGTAGTTTGCACCTGTGAAGTAAGGATACAAATCATTGATTCATTAAATTAATTGCAGATTT
Organism: Senna siamea; assembly: GCA_031216115.1. Taxonomy (NCBI): domain Eukaryota; kingdom Viridiplantae; phylum Streptophyta; class Magnoliopsida; order Fabales; family Fabaceae; genus Senna; species Senna siamea. The sequence goes on along the minus strand of CM062354.1, from coordinate 28,079,396 downwards.
TTTGTCAACTGTCTTCACCTCTAACCAGTGGAACCTTTCTATTATAAGTGGTGTAGTGCTTTGGCTTTATATTTTTCTGGATCATTTTATTATGTGCTTGTTTATCAAATTTATGTAAGATTTAACGATCAAATTCCTGGATATGATTATTGAACAGGTTTAACTTAGCTAATATAGCACTTTATGTCTTTTCTTTGTCTTCTATATGGGACTTTCTCATCAAAGAGTACCCAATTAATGATGTATGACAACATTATCATGCTTCATCAAAAGACAAAATATAGAGATGGAGGAATGATCAAATTAGTTCACTGAAGTTATAAAGTTTCTTCAATATATATTTATAAGCTTTAAATTCAGTGACCTGACCAGACAAATATGGGGCAATTTGGATGAAGAATTTGTATATAATTACAAAACAACGGATGAACCTACTTGATAGGAGTAACTACTGACTAGAAAGATATATTATCTGATACCTGCAATTTCAGTTATGGTTACTAGGGACTGAATAAGGGATTTGCTGTAAAAGTTTCATCACTAAACCGTATTATTATTAGTGCTTTATATAATAAATTCTATTTTTACATGGCTTTAGTATGCTTCAATGGAAATTTGTAGAATTCATTGCATAACACTTGGCTGCTTTAAATACTTATTTATGCCATAATAATTTGACTTTGTATATCCTTTTTTATGATTTCTAGGATTTTTATTTTGTTTTGTCTTGGATATCTTGAAATTAGTACTTAACCTACTGTGGGTGCTCTAAGTTTGGAACTTCAGTCTTGGCCCCTTTCCTCCAAAAGAAAATTTTACATGCATTCATTTCTTCACAAGTATAATAGAATAACTGAATGAGTTTCCTTTGTCCTTTTCCTGCCTGTTTGGGTTGATTGCTGTAGCTGTTAATTATGTTGCCATTTCAGAGGCACTTGGTATGTCAGCTTCAGTTTTAGCTGCAGGAGTGGCTGCTGATAATGTTATTTGTGCTATATATTTTATGGTATTGTTTGCATTGGCTTCTAAAATACCTCCAGAAGCTCCAGACTCAACCATTGGTATGAATTTCTTGTTTTCTCACATCCAATTGGGCTCTCTTTCCATAGTCTCCTGATATTTTAAGGCATTTTCTGTTTTTCTAAGGTTTTTCCTTCAAGCCAGAAATTTTAAATTCTGTATTTTATTTGACAGTAAGTTGTTAACATTGCTGAATAGTTGCAATTTTTTATATGGTCATATCACATTATACAAGTAATGTGCTATTTTGGTTTATGATGATTAAGATATTGCGTGCATTAAGAATTGGTTGTCCATATATTATTTTAGATACAGTGAGCAAACAAGCACACTGGTATTTTGATTGTCTCTATTGTCAGCGTTGCATAAAAAATGAATAGTAATAATGCTAAAAAATCTGATATAATAATGGAAAATATGTAATGGTTTGATTACATTTTGAACTTGTTTGAATTATTGAGCCTTAGGCCTTGATCCTCTCCCTTTGCCAGTTTAGTCATTTGGTGTGGTTTTTGAAAAATTGGTCAGTTATGGGAAAACATATGGGGAGCTTGAGCTTTTTTAGCTCAAGCACCCATTGGTTAAGTTTAATCTTATAATTTAATTTTTTTTTTTTAATGTTTTGAAACTTTTTGCCCCTTCCAATTTGACGTATAGAAGGGGGAGCAGGTCGAGCTTTTGAAAGCTTGACCTCCTTGTAGCAAAACCCCCAAGTTAATTAATTTTGCGGAGAAAGTACAAAGAACTTAAATCTTTTCTTTTGGACCCATGCACCCCATCAACTGTACGTAATTTTAAGAATATTAGCTTTTATTGTCCTTAAATTGTATTTAATGAATATTTTCTTCCAATGATCTGAGGCTCTGAGCTAATGCAATGAGGAGAAAAGGAAAAGTACTGATTTATATAAATGATCTTAGGAGTGAAAATTCTTGATGCAGCTAATTCCTGAAAGTAAGATCTTTTAGGTCTTCAAAGGAGTTAAAAAGAATGAGAAATAAATGGATCTTTATACATGGTAAATTTAACAGGGAGCTGTTAGAGATTTATTTTGTGAAAATGATGGGCAAATAAGATCTTAGATCTTGATGTTTTTCTTTTGATTAAATTGTGTAAATTGGTCTGCCCAACATGAATTAGTCAAAATATTTTAATATGATTGTGAAATAGAAACTTTTGATTGATGAAAAAACTAATATTGGCAGATAATGCGATGGATATGGAGTCCAATGATCAGGACAAGGTTTCTGTGTTGCAGTTTGCTACTGCACTCGCTACATCCTTTCTAATATGTAAAGCTTCCCAATACCTAACAAAATTATCTGGAATTCAAGGAGGAACTCTTCCAGGAATAACGGCTATCATTGTCATTTTAGCCACTCTCCTCCCAAGGCAGATCGGTTCCCTTGGACCTGCTGGTCATACAGTTGCACTAGTTTTAATGCAGGTAGCAAAATCTCTGAAAGATTCTTTTGCTTCACATTATTTTACTGCCCACTTTAGATGTAGCTTTTCTGGTTCTGAAGCATGTAAATCCTTATTTTTACACTTACATGTGAAACTTTGAAAATCTCTTTCTATTGCTCTGCTTTTAGGTAGTGGAACTGAGTAGAGCAAGCAAGAAAAAGTAAAGTGTAGAGCATTGAACTTTGAAGTTCCAAATATCTAGGCAGACTGGATGTGGGGTTTTGATGGCTTGGTTTAGGATTATATGGAGGGAAAGGGGTTCCAAAATTAAGTGGACTGAATATTTTTAAGGTTTTAGGCTACTAGCAGGCAGGGTTCAATTTAGAAATACATGCAAGTAAACAAAAAGCAATCGATATAATATGGGGTTATAGGCAGCAATACATTAAAAAAAAAAAAAAAAAAAAGGGCCACCCAATGCACAAGGCTCCCACTAAGTAGGGTTTGGAGAAAGTTAAATGTAAGTAGTCTTATCTCTGCAAGCAGAGAGGTTGTTTTCAGGATACGAACTTGTGACCTCTAAATCACATACAACAACCTTACTGTTATTTCAAGGTTCACTCGTAACTCAGAGTAATACATATTCTGAATTTTTTCATTTCCATATTCCACCATTTTTTTTTTATGATGTTACCATCTGTATAACACTAGCAATCTAAACTCGTTGGAAGACTTACAAAGGAAACTAACATTTCTGTAGACCATATTCTGGGGTTTTCCATCCCTTAGGCTTATGATTTTCTGATTGTTTTATAGTCTTCGCCGGGCATGGAGACCAGATTGTCAAAGTGACTAAACTTTACTGTATAAATTGTCAAAAGATAACGTGTCAAGCATTTGCACACAAAAGTTATAAGATATTTGCAATATAAACATTTCTGACCCTTATTGGAGTATGGAAATTTTTCATACGATGCATCAAAAATGTGATGATATAATGACCTCTGGGTTTCCTCATTATAGATAATCCTATGACAATGTCAGTACCAATGTAAAATTAACATTTCTTCTCAACTTCATTGCTTCTGTTCAATTTTCCCATATGAATGTTTTAAATTTGAAGATAGAAACTGGTTATAGGTTATACTGCAAATAAGATGAGAAACTTGGCTTACGTTAAGTGAGATACAAGAATCATGGCATAGAGTAACTATAAAATTATTAAGCTACAATGTTTAAAAGAACAAGAGGGAACTAATAAAATCCTAGATATAAAAAGACAAGCAAAATGTGCTTCCAAGATAAATGGAGGATATTTCTCTAAGTAGCCAATCCCTAGTCTTTGGTACTATGGTAGTGTTTTTTCTTGGATAAAAAATCTTGATCTATTTTATCTGATAACCAAAATGCAAAATCAATTAACTTTGAAACTTAATGATGACCCCATGTTCTTTGATTTGGTGATTACTATCTGACATGACCTAAGATAATTAACATGAGATATATATTGCCCAGGTATTTTTTGCTGTGATTGGAGCTAGTGGGAGTGTATGGAATGTCATCAAGACTGCCCCTAGTATTTTCATTTTTGCACTAGTCCAAGTAACAGTCCATCTTGTCATAGTTCTTGGGTTGGGAAAGTTGTTTAAAATTGATTTGAAGCTGATACTCTTAGCATCCAATGCCAATATAGGAGGCCCTACAACAGCCTGTGGAATGGCCAAAGCAAAAGGCTGGGAATCTCTTGTTGTTCCTGGCATTCTTGCAGGCATTTTTGGCATTGCTATTGCCACATTCCTTGGTATCGGATTCGGAGTGATGGTTCTTAAACACCTCTAGGGATGAAGATTGTCATATCATATTTGGATCGATGAGAATTGAAGATAAATATTTGATTAAATCAAGGGAAATATATAAATCAAGCATGTTCTTCCTTTCTCCTCGCTTTCATTTTCTTCAATATAAACATAGCTTTGTAGTGTGTTTGGATTGAGGAAAATGAAAGAGAAGGGAAAGGAAGTGAAATTTTCAATTTTGACATTTTCTTTTATTTAGATTTAAATTTAACATTTTTTTCTTCACATCTCAATTTTTCTTATCAATCTAAACATATTTTAGAAGTTGAAAATATTAGATTTAGATTTAAATTTGAAAAAAATATCAAATTTAAAATTTTACTTCTCTTTCTTTTCATTCTCATCAATCCAAACAAATCCAAAGTTCATAAACAAAATGTTTGTACATCTTTTTGGAACACATGATTCTAATGCAGTTTAATTAATATTTTGCATGTAACTGACAGTGACTGTACTTTCTTTCTGTTCTGCTTCATCTCCTGCTCATTTCACCCATGATGGGATTTTCAGCGAAATAATGGTGATTTCATTTGAAAATGTCAAACTCCAGGTGCCACTCTAGAGAATTCTTCCCCTTCTAATTACATATGCAGATCACTGTTCATGCAACTGCCATACTCAAAATATAACGCGCTCGGTAACAAAAAATTCTAAAGTAAACTTAATCTACCAAATATAGCAAGATCCAGATAATCAAAGATATATGTTCATGTACTTATTATACACACTTTTCACGTGGCTAAGAATGGCGATAGACGGACACCCGATCAATTTTGATCTGTTTGTATTCATTTGAAGTATTTTATATCAGCGCTCTATTCATATTCACAAAAAAAAAAAAAAATCTTCTGATATGCAGATCTAAAATATCCAGTATTCAAAATATTTGATATATTTGAAATATCTAAAATATTATGATTAGTAAATATTAAATAAATATATCTTCTGATTTGCAGATCTAAAATATCCAGTATTCAAAATATTTGATATATTTGAAATATCTAAAATATTATGAATAGTAAATATTAAATAATTGGATAATATATTCAATCCCTGAATTTAACACACAATACCCAATACTCGTTAATTTATGAACAAAATTAAAAAGTAAACATATAAAATAATAAAAAAGTCACAAAAAAATACATCATTAATAAAAATAATGCAATAAATTTTTACATATTCATTTCCTAAAATTAAAAAAAAATAATTACAATAAAATATTAAATATATTAAAAAATTTTAACTTTATCTATATAAAATAAAAAGAATAATTAAATACAAGTCTCTAATAAATATATATTTTATATATTTTAAAATATATTATATTTTATTAATATATTATATAAATATTAAATATTGAATCTGTTATTGGTTCATTCATTTCACATATTCGAAACTAATATTTTTATATTTTCATTATACAATGTATATTTAAAAATTATTATCCAACATCCGATGGGCATTGATTTTTTTTTTTTTTAAATAGATGTCATCATGTATTTAAAATATCCAAAATTATTGTACTCCCCACACTAGCTTCATAATTAGTCTATGTTTTACGGACTGAACCCATCTCTGTTTTCTACTGCTTTCTACATGATTCCTCATTCAATTTTGCTAAAGTTACATTAACTTCCTAATATAAATAAAAAGGTAATCATGCATTACTTATAAATTACTTATAAACAAATAAACGAGTGATAACATTCAAATTAAAAGTTTAGGTCACATGGACCTATCACCAGATGTAAGAGTTTTATTTAATATACTTATAACTATTTTTTTATATCTTTATTTTTAAATATTTTAATTAAAATAAATCATGTAAAATAATATTTTTTAAAAAATTAATCATAGAAAAAATAAATTATATAAAATACATATGACAGATTCGATAACTGCACCAAAATTTTTTTCCTTCCCTCAAACTGAATTTTTTTTTCAAGTTTTAATTTTGCCTCTGTATGACCAACTATGCATCCATTATGGCATATATTGTTTTGCATAGTTATTTCCTTCATGGCCTCATGGCAGGTCGTAATTGTACTTTCTGTACTACAAAATTAGTACAGTAAACATAATTAAGTCAACTGTACCAGCATTATCCCAAAACGGGAAAAAAAAAAAAAGTCAATTGTGCTAGTATTATTCATTGTCCATATTGGAGCTGTTCTTGGCCTAATAATATGATTAAATTTTTATGTAGTTCTTAATCAATTTGGACTTCTTAATTAATCTGTCTTATTGCACAAGCAATGATTAAATATATTGTAACTTAATTATCCAAGTAACCCTCATACACTACTATTTTATTTTCCTAGTTAAAACTTAAAACAAGGCAAATGGCCTTGAGAAGGTAAAGAAAGTGGTGTAAACCTTCTTATAACTTAAGTTTAGAAGATATCTTAAGCCAGCCTCTCAATAATGAGATAAGGTTTTCATTCTCCTAAAGAACATGGTACCATGTCATATTCAAATCAAGATTTGGGATACCTGCATTTAAAAAACAATTTCTCAAATCTAAAAGCATCTAAACCCTCAAATCAACTAATTTATCTTCTTTTGGCCTTGGACTTTAAATAATTTGAAGTTATTGTATTTGACATTCTCGTATATATATACAAAGCACACTCTTTTGTTAAAGGACAAAAATTTATATAGTACTCTTTGTGTCCATTTCTCTACCAATCCCTATTTCAAAATCTTGAAATTCAAAATAGGAGAAATATCCCCTCTTCCTTTCTCTCTCCCTTAATGAGGAGAGAGAAAAAATTTTGAAACATTATTTTTTAAAAAATTGTATGAGTTTGATAAATTCGAATGTAGATTGAAAAACGAGTCATTAATGTCTAGATCAATGATTAATTACTATTTAAAAAAGGAGAATATTCCCAAATTATCTACATAATACTTATTATTTATTTATTTTATATACTTGGTAACCATTATATATATACACAGTGACTTTAATATATATATTTATAATTTATTATATCTTTATTATTAAATTTTTTATCAATACAAAAATAAGAAAAAATTTTATTTATTAAGTAATATCAACTATGTGAATTAAGTAATACATATGTTTTTTTTTTATATAGTAATAAGAACAGTTTTGAACCTCTGCTTGGTTAGCGGTGATTTTATGAATCCGGATTCTCTGCTCGGTAGTTTTTGGCTTGGCATCTGCTTGGCACTTAGCGGCGATTTTTATCGTTGCTAAAATTTCTTACAACAAAAATTATTGCTACTATAACTTTTTTTAAATTAATTATTTAAACAAAATTTATAGCAGCAGTAATATTCGTTGCAATAATATTAAAACAACTTTAGCAGCGGAAAAAATCGCCGCTAAAAGTGCCAAACAATTTGCTAAAGTTTGTTTTAATATTATTATTATTATAACTTTTATTTAAATAATTAATTTAATAAGTTATAGTGGCAATAATATTTGTTGCAAAAAAGTTTAGCAACGAAAAAAATCACTGCTAAAAACGCAGGCGCCAAGCAAAAGATTTATGGCAGACGATCCGGATTCCTTTTTTACTATATATACAAGAGAAATTCTAGAGAATGTACAGATGAGAGAAGAATACTAATTAAGACAGTCTCATACTCCAACATCTCCATCCTCCACAGAAACTCACTACTGACAGTCACAAGATACAAGATGAGAAGCTACACAAACACAATATTGCTGCTAAGGATAATTTTTGTGGTGGTGTTTGCCGGGTGGCTCATGATTTGGATATTGTTGCCCACAAAGGCTTACAAGAACAAATGGTATCCCAAGATGGACAGCAACCTCAATTCTACATATTTCAGAGAACAAGGTTTAATTCTGCTATTTCTTTGATATTTATATATGGATTCATTCATAATTCAGAAAGTTTCCTCTTTTTTTCTTTGGGTATTTCTTTTTTCCATTTTAATTTCAATTTCCTCAGGCTCTTCTTCTTCACAGCAACTGTTGGTTCATTTCAGGAGCAAATCTTCTACTTTTCACATTCCCCATGATGTTCATAGCAACCTTGAGTTGTATTTTCCTCCATCTTCAACAGATGAAGAAGAAGAACGAAAAGCCACAACCCAGAAGGTCCCAGAAAAATCTATATTATCATCATATCAATTGCTATAAATAGCTCAACTAAAACAATTTCATACTTGAATTATTAGACTTATCTTGTAGACTTCAAAAATTATTGAATACTGTTTAGAAAAAAAAAAAAAAGAACAACTCATTCCATATAATTAGTTCTGAAGCATTTCTAAATCTAAATAATCTCAATAATATATATTTTCTAAGAACTTTACATAACAAAGTTCAAAAGAGATAAATACAAAATAATATAATAATAATAATAATAATAATAATATAATAAATAAAGAGAACCTGCTATAATGATTAATGAATAGAACTCCTGTACATGTTTAGGGTTTAGAAACTGTACCATCTAAAATTCTTTAGAAACTTTAGGGGATCCAATCCCTAACCCAAAGGATAAAAAATTTATTAATGCTTTGTTTCTTTGTTTTTGATCCTATAATTAATTAATTAATTAAATCTTGCATCTAATTAAAGTATTGAATAATTGATTTCAGATGGATCATAAGTGGTGGTTTAGGATTGTTGAGAAGGCCAGTGATGGTCGGGTCTTCAATAGGAGTAGTGACAGCGATGGAGCTCAGTTTTGTAGCCATGTTTTGTGCACTCTTGCTATGGTCTCTTTCCAATTACTTACAAACCAGCTTTGCTCACCTCCACATGCATAAACAAGGCGAAAAAGTGTATGGACTATTCTTTGACGTACAAGTACAACCCTTTGAGTTTTAGTTACATCATAAATACCGTTTTGGTCTTTCAAAAATTCACCTTATTTTAATTTAGTCTTTAAAATATTAAAATTCTTAATTTTATCTTTGTGAAAAGAAAATTTTTAAACAATTTAAATTTACATTAGTTATATGGATACCTAAGCAGTATTACCACAAGTTGGAGCAACAACAAACATACTAAACAACATTACAACAATCCAAGACAACAATCAGCATGCCTAATGAAATATATATGTAACTAACATAAAGACTAAATCATTTAAAGAACATTCTTTAATTTGGAGGATAACATTAAGTATTTTAAATTTGATCCTCTATAATAATTTTTTACAGTAATAAGAGATTTATATATGTTATTCTCTACTTTTTGTATATCTTTATTTTTTGCTTTTTATCTTTTTCTTATTCAATTACAGAGAATACAAAGATATACATACATATACACACCCATGTATTTTGTTTTTATGAATATGTTATAGTAAAATTATTGGTATTGGGCAGGTGGGAAGCCAAGTTTCGTAGTGTGTCGTTGAGACTTGGTTACATAGGGAACATATGCTGGGCATTCCTGTTCTTCCCAGTGACAAGAGGGTCTTCACTTCTTCCTCTCGTAGGACTCACATCTGAGTCAGGCATCAAATATCACATCTGGCTTGCTCATCTTTCCAATTTTCTTTTTGTGGCCCATACAATAGGTTTTATTGTCTATTGGACCATCACACAACAAATGATTGAGGTACTTCATATTTTTGAACCACCCTTCTCAATTTATTAGCCATATTCATATTTAAAAATTGTTATTATTGTCCTTAAATATGTATTAGAGTATATTAATTACACTCAATGTCTTTGAAATTTGATATTATGTTACAAAAATTTTCATTTAACTTATTTTCTGTCAATATAAATTTTTTATTTTATACAGTATGCAATTAATTTTAAAATAAGATAAGAATTTCAAATTAAAATTAAATATAAATTTAAATACATTTATTATTATATTAAAAATAAGATCACAGTCTTATTTGAAAACAAAAAGTTATTTTTATTAATACAAAATAAGTTAAAAAGAATATAAGTATAAAATTTTAAATTAAAGAAATGATAAATATAATTTAGCTAAATATTAAGTAATAAATCTATTTGTAATTATCAATTTAATTCTACTAATTAAAATTAAAAGATATCATTTTAGTTTTGACCCAAACTCTGAAGAAAACTTTATTCCAATTGATGTACCATATATATCACCCACTTTTAAATTGAGAATGCAATCTCTTACCAATGGGGTAAGGAGTAAAATAATATATTTATTGGTAAAACAAATATTAGAATTAAATTGATGGCAATATATAGAATCTTTCAAGAAAAAAAAAATAAGTTTTATCGGTTAAATTTGGTGCCAAAACATAAGTCCATATTAAAATTTTTCTTAATTTAATTGTAGTTACTCTCCTGTCCTTTATCTATTGACCATATATCTAATGATCCTTTTCTTGTCATTGTAGCGTAAGATGATAATGCATTTGTGGTCTTTTTTTCTTCGTGTAGAAATATATTGTCTCTTTCTTGTTGGATTTGAATCTTGTGAGTATGCTATGTTTGATAGCTTTTAGGAAAAGAATCCTTTAAGTACAAGTCAAGTTATTGAAATATCAGAGAATTAAAAAAATAATAATAAATGATCTATCTATTTAAATAGAATTCTTTGTTAAAGTTTTTATTCTTTTCTTATTTTTTTATTTATTACATTTGTACTAGAAATGTCATAGATCATATTAATTAAGGGGGAAAATAAAATTTTTAATCCTTAACTATGCATGAAATTAATTTTACTTCGATCTCTTTTTAACTTTTTCTTCTTTAAAAGAAATTCTTTTTATGATTAAAAAGTTGTCAAATGTTTTCCTCAAATCTATAATATGGTGAGATCTCTAATGAAACTAGTTGGTGTAAATCATATGTGTTTGGGATAATCCATTAAACATTTTTGTAAAATCAGTTATATATAAAAAAACATGGTCTTGCAAATTGGACCAAATTCACCTGGAAAATTAGTGAATCCGCTGGCTATATCGGATCTGATTAAGCTACTAATTAAACTACTTCTTATTATAATATAATATAAAAAGAGTGTGTTTCTACTAAAGACTAAGTTTTGGTAGTAACTCTTTAATTGGTAACGACTAAAAAAGTAGTGACTGAAACTTCACTTTCAATGGCAATTTCCGAAACTGTTGGAAATGTTTTTCTCATGGAAGAGTTTAATTTTAAAAAAAAAAACTTATTTTAGAATTTTTTAGGTGTTTGAAAAACCATCATAAGTATTTTTAAGTGATAGAAAATACAATTTTTTTAGCTTTACAGCATAACTTAAAAATTAGAACTTTTGCTTCTAACTAAAAGTAAAAGCAAAAAATTAATTTTCTTAAGATCAATAACACCCTTACTAATATTTAATATTTATTAAAATATATCCTTTTATAATTTGGCAAAATTTCCTTATACATGAATTATTTTGAGATAAGTAAATCAGTATGAAGTATTTATATATAAATTATATATATTGTGATTTTATTCTTTAAATTTTATTAAATTAATAATAAATTAATAAAAATTATCAATAATAAATATTTATAACTATTTATTTATTTAAATAAAATTAATAGAAAAATAAATATAAACATATTATTTTTTTATAATTTGATAATCAAAAACACTTTTTTACACAAATGACTCAACACAAACTGTTTTTTAGATATTAATAAAAGTACTTTTTAATTAAATTACTCAAACACAAATTTTTTTCTCTCACATATAACTTTTTCTCATATTAAATTGTATTTGACTAATGTAGCACAACATAAATAATAATGAAATAAAATTTTGAAACTGTAATATTGTTTAATAAGCTATATTTTTATAGAAACCTAACAAATTAATAAGGATATGCCGTATTCTTAATTAGAGTATCCAAACTATCAATAGTACTCACTACTCTCTTTCTCTCTAAGTTTATTGTTCTCTACCATAGCCTTAACAAAATTTATCACATCTTGAAAGCTAAATAATACTACATCTATAAGTTATACAACTAAATTTAGGTAAAATTCTTTATATTTATATTAATAGGTTATTCAACAAAGATACAATATTTATAAAAGCTTTTTAAAATATTAATCATGTGTTAGTGAACTGTATAAATTATATATTTACCATTTCTTATTGTTATATAATAATTCCGTGCATTGAACAGGATAAATAATAGTTGTAATAATTGTTATTTTTAATTATTGGAATTATGATAAAAGCAAAAACAAATAGATAATTTCGTCTAACACACTAAATGATTATATTTTATACAGTATTTGACGAAAGAGCATATTAATTGACAAAAAAATTAAAAAAAAAAAAAGGACTTATCAACAGGAACTATATAATAAAACAATTAGTTTTAGATATATGCTGAATAAATGAGAGTTAGCTAAGTTGCTATGGTGATCATCATGCAGATATTGGAGTGGAGCAAGACATACATATCAAACGTAGCAGGTGTGATAGCAGCCTTAATAGCAGTAGTAATGTGGGTGACCAGCATTCCCAGAATTAGGCGTAAGATGTTCGAAGTTTTCTTCTACGCTCATCAGCTATACATATTGTACATTGTGTTCTATGCCATTCACGTGGGAGTAAAATACATGTGCATGATTGCTCCTGGAATTTTCCTCTTCTTGCTCGACAGACATCTTAGGTTCCTACAATCTCGACAACGTGCTATGTTATTGTCGGCTCGTCTTTTGCCTTGTGCCACTCTTGAACTCAACTTCTCCAAGACTCCAGGTATACCAGATTTAATTTGTGTATTTACCACTATATCTTTATTAAAGTTTTATTTTAAGTTAAAATATACATAATTTCTTTATTTTTTATTATAAATCATATGTAGATACATAAAACTTTTTAAACTTTACAATTCGTACAACAAACTCAATGTATTAATTTTTTTTTTATCTAAAATCTTAATAAAAGACAGACACATCAGGTTAAATATTGCAGAAGATTTAAAATTAAAAAAGATTTTTGATAAAAGGCCATAAGTTCATAAAGATTTTCTGTACATTTAGAAGGATTTTTTGCATTTTAACTTTAAATATATGACTTCTTTTTTCTTATGTGCCATTGTTTCATTAGATTTTTGAATGAAAAAATAATTAATTGAAAGGAGTTTCGTATACAAATTATTACAAAGTCTGACGGGTTATATGTCAACATTAATAGTTGAAGACAATTATTTGGGCATGGTCTAAAATTCATGGCCATTTTCAGCATTTCAGCCTTTATTTTATGTACATAAGCTTTTCTTAAAGTAAGACTAGTCCCAATTCTAACCCTAGAAAAGCATATGTTCAGAAAATGAGGAGATTGAATTTACTTTACTTTTGATATTTGATTTCCATGCTTGCATGCTTAGAATTTATCTTAAATTCTGTTTCTTTTATTAAAGTTTTTCTAATATGTGTGTGTGTATAATAAATTTGAACCCTCAGATTTGCATTATAATCCGACAAGCATGGTGTTCCTAAATGTGCCAAGCATTTCCAAGTTACAATGGCACCCTTTTACAGTGACTTCTAGCTGCAATATGGAGTCAGATGAGCTGAGTGTTGTTATAAAAACTCAGGGTTCCTGGTCTAACAATCTTTATGATCACCTTCTTTCTTCTGATTTGGATCATCTTCAAGTCTCCGTTGAAGGACCTTATGGCCCTTCCTCTTCACATTTTCTAAGGTCAGTTGCTTATTATATCATATACTGCAAATAAAGGGATTTAAATTCTTTGAATTGCTTATTATATCAATGCGCTGCGTTGCATACTAACCCATTAGTGGGGTAATATTTAAAAATATATTACTTTAATCAGTATTTAAATTAATGTGCAAAGTAACGCTAAAAACAAATAATTATTTTGCATATTAACTTGTTTATGAAAGTTAATGTGTAAAATAGTATACTTTAGAAAACCCGATCTCAAAATAATTAAAGTACTTTCTTTATTGATAATATTCCTACTAAATTAAGTATCTAAGTGAAAATTATCACCAACTCAATCTTAGTTTACTATATATATATATATATATATTTCCTTATTCACTTGACATTTTGATATTATATATCTCTTCACTTAACTATATAAAAGATTTTTATATTTTTTAATAGAAATTGTCATTAAATTAAAGAATTGTGTTTATTCATGTTTCATGTTCATCAGACACGAGCAGCTAGTATTAGTGAGTGGAGGAAGCGGCATTACTCCATTCATATCCATGATCCGCGACCTCATCTTCCAAACCCAACAACAACCAAACCAAAACGGCGTCGTCCTCCCCCAAGTTCTCCTCATCTGCGCCTTCAAAACCTCTTCTGATCTAACCCTCCTAGACCTCATCTTACCGCTCACTCCCATCCCCTCATCAACGGCCCAGATCTCACGCCTCCAACTCCAAATCCAAGCCTACGTTACCAGAGAGAACCACGAACCCTCACTACACACCCAAGTTCACACCACCCGAACCCTATGGTTCAAACCCAACCCAACACTAGACTCACCCATCTCGCCCGTTTTGGGCCCAAACAATTGGCTATGGCTCGCTGCTATAATCTCCTCCTCCTTTATAATGTTCTTGCTTCTTCTTGGACTTGTCACTCGTTACTATATTTACCCTTTTGAAAATGAACCTAATGGGGTCTACCATTGGACCTTCAAGGTCTTGTGGTTCCTGTTTCTGCAATGTGCAGCAATTTGTGTGTGTAGTAGTGTGGTTTTTGTGTGGTGCAAGAGACAGAGTGTTTTGGAAAGTAAGCAGATTTTGAATGTGGAAGCTCCCACATTGGAGCAAGAGGTTGAAAGTGTTCCACATCAGTCACTTTTGCAAGCGACCAAGGTGTACTATGGTTCAAGACCTGATTTGAAAAGTAAGTTAGTATTAGCTTTTGTTTTTGGAGACAATTTAATTTTTTTAAGTTTCTGTTATTAATTTTTTAATACTTAGAAGTATATAATGTTTTTTAAAGAAAATCATCGTATTTGGTTCATGCCATAGAATTAATCTGATAGCCGTTATGTAAGAAGTTTTATTTAAGTTGTTTCATTACTTTGTTAGTGTCTGGAAATTGTCTTACATAAAGAATCTTTCATATGGGTAGGTTTGGTTTATTAAAAAGATAAGAAAATAAAGTTAATTATAAAAAATGATAAGTAAAAACACATTTTTTTATTGAAAATACTAGTATTTTAAAATGAATATTCTAACTTAAAATGATTGAGATTTCATAATAAAGATGTAATTTTACATAGTAAACTTGAATTAAAATCGACATTATGATGTCATACGACTTTAATTTAACCGATCATCTTTAATAATAAAAAAACACAAACAATTTAAGGAGACTTATCTATTACATATTTATAGGTCTTTTTGTAATTTAATTAGTAGACATGTTGACCTAAAACTCATTCAAATAAGTAGGTGTATTATATTCGTTACCTAATATCCACTTTATTTAATGATTAGTTCTTTGCACAACTAACAAATTCATATATATTATATATATTAATTAACTTCAGAATTTTTTCTATAATATATAAAAATGATTTAGTCTGTTAATGTTGCAGAAATTCTGAGTGAGTGCAAGGGAGATGACGTTGGAGTATTAGTTTGTGGACCAAGGACGATGAGACGTGAAGTTGCCAGTTTATGTTCATCTCGTTCAGGAAATAATCTTCATTTTGAGACCATTAGCTTTAACTGGTGAAGAAATTATGGATTTTACTTCTTTCTTTTTTGTTAGCTTTGGTTTTCGGAATAAAATTTTAAATATTCAACCTTAAAAACAATTTTCATTGATGTAAAGATCATTGGTTGGAACTGTGCATTGTACTTGTCAAATATATTATATATCTATAAACTACGAAATAAAGCAGTGATGAATCAAGGCACATGCACACTCAACTCAATCAACAAACAATATGCTAAAGCTAAATGCAACCATTAATGCAAAAAAATTGTACACATTGATAAAATCAGATAAATGAGAATCAGCATTAATTCAACAAGATGCAAATTTGTTCACAAAAGCCCTTAGATTGTTATCAGAAGAACCTCCTTCCTTAACTGCCTCTCTGGCCAATTCCTTCCATTTCTTGGCATTCCTTGTAATTTCTTTACTTCCCATCACCACATCCAAACACCTCCTAATTTCCTCACTCTCTGCTATTCCTTCTTCATTCACCACCATCCTCAATCCCGTCTTCCACATATCTTCTATAAGCTTCGCATTCGTCCCTTGGTCTGACCACTGTGGAAACCCCACCATTGGTACCCCTGAAACCAAGCCTTCTATGCTCGAATTCCAACCACAATGCGTAATGAAACACCCCACTGAACTATGTGACAGAACCTCCACCTGTGAACACCAATTTACTATTTTACCCTTCTCCTCCAACTCCTTTCTCCATTCTCCTTCTTTGTTTCTACTGTCACTACCATCTCTAATCACCCACAAGAATGGCCTTCCACAATCCAAAAGTGCACGTGCGATTTCCTTCATTTGTCTCTCGGATAACTCTTTAAAGCTTCCAAAGGCCACATAAACGACGGAACGCTCTGCCTTCGAGTCTAACCACTCAATATAGCCACTTGAACGACGAAAAATGTCACTCCCGAACGACGTATCACTGGGGTCCTTCCCATCCAAAAACGCAGAGGGAATCAACGGCCCGATGGGAATCATGTTGAGCTTATCAACGGCTCTCAATGCCTCGGGTTCCAACGCTTCAAATATGTTGACGAGCACTGTTGGTGTGACTTCCTTGTCCAGCTCTCGAAAATGCTCTTCCATGGCCGGAATGGCAAAAGAGAAAATATTCGAAGCTTGTAAGAAGGAGGGAAGGTCTTTGGCCGTGAGCAATGGCAGTCCTGGTAATTTAATGTCAGATTTGGGGTCTTTACTATGGCTTTCAATGTAGTCTTTGTAACCTCTCAGGTAATAATAGTAGACGTCCAGTACGGTGGCCGGTTGAGCCCACAGCATCGCCGATGGGAGGTGATATCTACGCGCCACCTCTGCCGCCCACCCAAAGAGGAAGTTGTATATTACGGCAGTGAAAGGGTGGCCTTCGTTGAATCTGGAGGTTATGAGATTAGTTAGAGCTTCGTAGCCGTGACGGTTGATTTCGGAAATATAGAGCATCAACTTGGCGTCATCGTCTTCGTTGGTGAAACCATCGTCGTAGCCGTCGGAGAAGGCGTCGAAGGTGAGGCCGTCGATGATGGGTTTGTAGGTCATACGGCGGAGCATGCCGACGGTGGTGACAAGAGTCACGCGCGCACCCATGCTAACAAGTCGCTTGGCGAACTGGACGTTAGGGTTCAGCTGGCCTTGTGCCGGGAATACCATGACCAAGAAGTGGAGGTGTTGCTCCATAGTAGCGTTGGCGGTGTCGCGTGGAAGAGCGTGAAACTGGTGACAAGTGTGTGTGCACAAATGCTAGAATATTCGGTGCGAATAGAGGAGGGTAGATTTCGGGGTTATAACGTACGCTAGACCGTCATACCCATTAAAATAATTATTTCTTTTAAAAAAAAAAGTCGACTTTTTCATATGGAAGTCCTAAATTTTAAAAGTGAGCTGAAATAGCTGAAAAAAAAAAGCCGTACGTCGTATCCTTTCCATTATGATTCACTACATATATATATATATATAAAGGTACGTTTCAATTACATTTTCTTTTTTTTATTTTAAAAATTTATACTCTTTATTTTAATTAAAAAATTTATAATTTTATCTATTTTAATTAAAATATTCTTGATAAAAATATTAATCTTCTAATAATATTATAATTTATTATAAAATATATTTTAAAAAATTATAATATTTTATTATTTATTTTGAATTAAAAATAATAAATTTATTTATTGTTAGTTAAAATTATATATTTTTATATTATTAAAATATATATTTAATTATATAAATAATAAATATAAAGGTAATTTAGTTAAAATAAGTAAAATTATAAATTTTTTATTTTTTTAAAAAAATAATTTTTAAAAATTAAAAAAGTGAATATAATTTGAAAGGTAGTGTAATTTAAGTCTTCTCTTACTAATAATGCAATGTAGGATACTAGCATATGATGATAAAAGATACCGATTGCATTTGTGGTCTTCTTTTCTTTGTGAGAAATATATTGTCTCTTCCTTGTTGGATTTAGAATCACGTGAAACTCTTTTTGTTTGATAGCTTTTAGGATTCCTTTCGAGAGTTCTTATTTCTTTTTTTTTTTTTTCTTTTTCTTATTAGGACACGGTTGAATTGAAAAAAGAAAAAAAAAAGAAATAAGAGAATAAAAATTTGAATTTAATATTTTCTTTAGTTTGGATCTAAATCACCCTAAATCATTTATCTAAACTATTAAATTGTCTAAATGTTCAGTGTATTAAGGTTCATTACATCTGTACTTAAATGTCATAGATCTGATTAATTAAGAGCGAAAATGAACTTTTTAATCCTTAACTTTGCATGAAATTAGTTTTACTTTGATCGCTTTAACTTTTTTTGTGTTAAATTTTTTCCTTTTATAATTAAAAAGTTTTCAAATGTTTTCCTCAAATCTATAATATAATTATATGCATGGCTAGATCTCTAATGAAATTATTTGATTTATATATCGTATGTTGTTAAATATTTTGTAAAATATAAAAAATTTTTACATCAAATAAAAAAGAAGAGTTTTCTCATTATATTAATAAAGTCTTAACAATGTTATTAAAAAAAATTAATATGTATTAATTTAAGAGATATATTAATATACTAGATGTTTGGCACCCACAAATGTCTATGTCTCTTTTTTTTAACTTCTAAAATATAATATAAAAAAATTATCATTATAATTTTAAAATAATAAATTAAATAATAAAAAATTATTTAATCCATTCATCTCTAATAACTTTTCATAATCTTTATTTTGTCTTTCCCATATCCTCTTATCATATATTTTATTTTATATTTATATTATAAAATATATTATTTTATAAAATCATTAATTAAAAGAACTTAAATTTATTATATATATATATATAACCCTTAGCATGAAAAGACTTAGAATTGGGGTTTTTTGCCCTGCTAAAATGTCCAGTCAAACTTAATTTTAAATTTTTAAAACAAATAAATATATAATTATATTGATAATTATTCAAAACATTATTCAAACAAAAAAGTTTTGACTATTGGAAATGCATATTCAAATAGAATAAATAATCATCTCTTTTATTCAAAAACTTATGTCTTTTAGAAAAGTTTTAAAAATGTTTTGTTGTATCTTGAAAATACTTGCCGTCGATTCTCTTATAAAATAAATAGAATCTCTTTAAAGAAAGTGATTTATTACATCTCAAAACTCAAAATTTTTTTTTCTCAATAAATTTACTAATAATCTTAAAGAGATTTTTCGTCAACATATGGAAAACTCAAAAGGTGTGTATGTGAATTAAATAAAGAATTAACAAGAGGCGGAAAGAGATTTTTTATTACATTTATAAATAATTAATCTAGATTCACATATGTCTATATGCTTAAAGATAAAGCATTTCAAAAATTCAGAGAATAAAACTTAGTTATGAAAAATAAAAAGGATAGGAAATTAAATTATTTCATAATGATAGAGAAGGAGAATATTTTTTTAATGAATTTGATCAATTTTATATGAAGCATAGTGTGATCAATTAAAAGAGTGCCCCATACACACCACAACAAAATAGGCAAAAAGGAAAAAAAATATAGGATTCTAGTAGATATGATTAGTGCTATGTTATTAAATTCATATTTACCATATAACTTAAAAGGTGAAGAATTGTTAATTTCATGTCATATACTTAATAGAGTGCCTTAGAAAACCGTGCATATTTTTCCATATGAACATTAGAATAATATAAAACCAAATTTAAATTATTTAAAAGTGTGGGGGGGGGGGGGGAACACATGTCATATCTCCACTTAGAGAATATGTGACCAAAACGAGACATGAGGTGATTGTCCCATTTTCGTAAGCCTACTGTAAACACCTCATTTTGTTTGGGACACAAGTTCTATATTTTTTTTCATACTAAAGTCTCAATTCCACATTAAAAAAAAGATTGAAATAAATAAAATAATTTATTTTTACTTATTATTTTTAATCCGTCCCAATTTACTATTTTATATAATACTATGTTTCATCACCTTCAATGTTCAAAATGGTGATATTTACTTAAAAAAAATTGAAAGAAAAGAGTAGAAAACGTGGCAACTCCCCATTTACTATCATAATAGGTGGAAGTCTCCAAGTTGTAATTTTTTATATATAAAGACTCATTCACGATGAAGGAAAGTCCAAGCTGCATTTTTTTTTTCCTATATAAAGAATCCTTCACGGTGAAGGCCAAGGGGAGGCAAGAGGGAAAGGAATACAGCATACAAAATTACACATAAGAGAGATATAATAAGAGAGAGGAAGAGCTGCGGGCAAGGAGTTGGTTAGGAATAGGCAAAAATAGAGTGAAAGAAGAGAGAGGAAGTAAGATAAGAAGAAACCTGCAGAAAAAAAAGTGAGTAAGAAAAGAAAGAACAAGGACAAGTGGGGACAAATTTGTAGAAGCACTTCTCAAAGACTCTTGCGTAGGTAAAAAACCTCTCTATTAACCTGGGAAGTTCTATATATATATATATATATATAGACAATAGGTGTGTCTTTGGCTTTAAGAGAGGTAAGGTGAAAAGACATGAGCCAGGAAAATACATTTACTAGGTTCTAAATGGAGGACAGTAGAAAAGTGAAGAAATGAAACTGAGAGTGATAGTCATTCTTTCCTGTGAAAAGAGATGAGTCGGTCCTTTGTCCCTATAATAAACAAGGCATCATTTAATGTTTGTATATATATGTGTGTGTGTGTGTGTGTGGGTTTGATGTGATATTGTTAAGGTACATTTAATTAATCCAAAAGAAACATTTGACACTTTTATTAAAGTTTTGTATTTCTCCTTATATAACATGCATTTTTTCTATACTTTTAGATGTTTTGTGTTGAGATTATGTTTCCATTCTTCTTCCCTTTACTGCTAAGATATTTATGTTGTATTATATCAAGTTGTATTTTATTGCAACGGTGTTCACCTTTTTGGGGCTTTACATTCATGTAAGTTAAATATGTCTAAAAGGTGATATAATTTATCAAGGAATAAAAGAAAACAAAAAATTCAGTTATGATAGTAACCTCTTTGAAATTTAATTTGGGGACATTTAATCAAATAAAAATTATAATAATTTCTTTCAAATTTAATTTAGGAAGGTTTAATAAAATAAAAATTATAATAACCTCTTTCGAATCTAATTTGGGGAGATTTAATCTAATAAAAATTATAATAATCTCTTTCAATTTTAATTTGGAGAGTTTAATCAAATAAAAATTATAATAATTTCTTTCAAATAGAATTTGGAGAGGTTTAATCTAATAAAAATTATAATAACCTCTTTCAAAAGTTATTTGGGGAGGTTTAATCAAATAAAAATATATTAACCTTTCCAAGTGTAATATAGGGAGATATAATATTGTTCTTTTTAACTCTGGTATCATAAGTTAATAATTATGAATGACATTTTCAATCCTTAGAAAAATATCCTTATGAAAATCCTTTTCATAAAGATTTTAATCGTGTCCCCTGATTTCATAGAAAGAAGGTATGGTGGAATTTTTGTAGTATTCCTTCCCCCAATGGTTCAATGTGAAATTTCTTTGGACCAATCCCAAAAATTTACCTAAAACTAATCCAAAATGATCTACAAATTTTTACCAAAATAATTAACCTCTCAGAAGATCCCTTCCCCATAGATTGTCACTTTTTCTCCAAAATATCTTTCCATGAATATTTTTGTGGCATTATAGATACAAAAAGTCCAACATGGTAAATGCTATAATCGTCTTTCAAGAAGTCCCATATGTCAAATGGTGGGCAGAATTCTAACCCAATAAGAGAAGTCTAGAAATTGTGAGCTTAAGGTTTAAAAAGAACCCTAAGTATCTTTCACACCATAACTCAGAAAGTTGCACTTTCCTCAACCAAAAAGTAAAAATTCAATCAAGGTTGACCTATTCAAAAAACTAAAGGTGACTTCACTAAACAACTAAGGACCATGCTTTTGTTGTTAAAAGAAGAAGGCCACAATCCTCTTCAAAAACCTTCGCGTCAACATCCTTAAGATTAGTGGAAAATGAAGACAATTGCTTTGGAGTTAATCTTAATGAGGATTTAACTACAAACACATTAAAAAAAAAATGAAAGTATTTAATGCCAAACATTGTAACCTAATAAACTGGTTATAAATAAGCCTCCCTAGTCTATAAAAGGAGCTCTCTTTGCTCCCTCAAAACATAACATTTTGGAGAGAGAATATTTCTTATAAAAGAGAGAGAGAGAGAAAGTTTTCGTTCTAAGCATTCTTTTCTTTCTTGTAACCTTTCTCTTTCTAGGAAATACAATACAAACTTTCTTGATACTCTTTTACTTTAATCTTCTGCATTCATTCTCTCTTCCTCTTTGGCTAGTCTAGTGTAGACTGTCACTGCTTTGTCCTTCTTTTTCTTTTGATTTTACATACAACATTCAATTTTTTCCCCTTTTGCCAATTTAGTGCGAACTACCGTTGTTCTAACATTTTTTTTTATTTTGATTTTACATATACATATTTGCATGCATATATTAATGTCTTAATGTAATCATAAGTCTGTCTTCTCCTTTACTTCTTTTCTTTTTCTCCTTCTCCCTTTGCCTTCAAGACCTTCTCCCTTACTAACTGTGGTATCAAAGTCAGAAGGGTAATTAAGGATGTACAAGATGTGTATAAGCTAAGATTGTTCTCTTTAATTTGTACTGTAACTGATTTTATATGTAAATGCCAAATCCGATAGTATGGATTGCTCCTATGAGCAAAAGTGATCTTAAAATTTCAAAATATTGTAAGGTTATGGTAGTAATTCCTTGAGATTGGGTGGTAAGTCTAAACCAAGGTAGAAAATCACAATAATTGGTATCCTTAAGATCGAATGTAAGATAATGGATAGGATAAGGTAAAAATAACTTTTCTCTAATAAAATGATCTTAACATATACTCATTCCTACATTACTATAGAACTGAATGGCGATAATATCACAAGGGAGATTATAATTATCATGTTTAGGTCGTTGTCATCCCATTTATCTAGTTCTCCATTTTGTAACGCCTCTATCTAATCTTGTTATTCATTTCAATAGCAATAGGTAGGTTCGGTACATTATTTTTGTCCTTGTAATTATTGTCTGAGCAGTTAAACCATCGAATTATGTCATACGCAATAAGTTCGGGATCTTTATGCTCAGATAAAAATAAAACTCCCATGGACAGCAAAATAATAAAAGTTTACGCTACATGATGCAAATACAATCTTTCATATGGATCAAATAATACATGTTTAATAAAAATATTCATTACAACTAATGAATCAGTCTCAGGATATGTGAAGTACCCATCCTGCGGAAGTCAGGAGACAACAGGCCTGCCACTCAGACTCCCGCACCAAATAGTACCAGACCAGTCCTTCACATATTCGCTTTCCCCTATATTCCCAGAACTACTCGTATATATAGTCAATTTAGCTATCCTATTCTAATTTGAGTACTTCTAGGATCCAATAATGGGGACTTACAAAAACTCACTTGATCCAAAGATACTACTATCGCGCATCCCTGCTATGCATCTGAATTTGAAACTAACATGTATCAGGGTGCAAGCACCAAAAATGTTCAGACCGCATCCTTGATTTAAGAGAAAAGTACATATCAATAAATAGGTAATTATTGTATGATAAATTTAGTAGTTAGCAACAATAAAAGCTCTTTTCACATGACCAGTATTTTCTTAAGCGTACTGATTTATTATCGCGAAGTTATCAGCACATACGTACATGTTGTGTGAACACTAGGTCACAAGGATGGAGCACCTTCGGCCACGCCTCCCTAGGTCATCCGTGTGGAGCACCTTCGGCCATACCTCGAAGTTCGTGGACACTCGACCACTTATACAGCGTGATTGCAAGCATTAGGTCCCGAGCATAGAGCACCTTCGGCCGCGCCTCATCAGGCCGGCTGTGTGGAGCACCTTTGGCCACACTTCATAAATTATGAACCCTCGGTCCACGTTCATGAAATCCTCAGGACACTAGATCATGGGTATGGAGCACTTTCGGCTATACCTCCCTAGGCCACTCGTGTGAAGCACCTCTGGCCACACCTCGTAATACGTGGGCACTTGGCCATAGTCTTGGTACGATCGCAAGCGCTAGGTCATGGGCATGGAGCACCTTCGACCACACCTCCCTAGGTCGCTGATGTACACTCAGAGCCCTACAAGGTGTAGTGTCACCCTACCCTTCCCTTTTATTAACCAAGAAAGGTTCGCTTCCACAACACTTGCGAATAAATTCAAAACCTCCCTAGAATTTAATCGTACATAAATTTCCATTCATAATATTATTTACAAACATAGCATTTTTCTATTTTCCTTAGGATGTACATACATTTCCATTCACAATATTAATTTGTGGACATAATTTTTTTTATTTTTTTGGCTTATTATTGTGTCCATTTTCTTCCAAGAGTATTATTAATGGGCATAATAACTTATATTTATTCTCCCATAAATCTACTTAAAAGTCTCCACCCATAATATTATTTATGGACAATCATATTTCTACCTATCTTAGAATTTAATATATCATAAATTGCCATTCATAATATTATTTATGGGCATAATATTATTCTATTTTTCTTGAATTTATTCTTACCAAATTTTCTCTCAAAAAATTAATTACGAAAATAATATTTCCCTTTTTCCTTAGAATTTATCTTTACAAAATTTTCGCCCAAGACGTTAATTATGGAAATGAAATTTCTCATTCTATTTTCTTAGAATTTATTCTTACAAAATTCTCTCTTCATAATATTAATTTATGAATATAATACTTTCTATTTTTCCTAAAATTTAATCTCGCTTACATTTCCCTCCATAATATTAATTATGGATATAATGTTTGCTACTTATTTTCGTATAAATTTTCTTCTAAGGATGACATTAATGAGCATAATATTTCCTAAGCATTATTACCTAATTTCCAATATTAATGGCCATAATATCTCTTATTCATTCTCACCTGAATTGCTATTATTAATGGAAATATTATATCTTATTATTTCTTTTCTAACTATCCTTCCAAAAAGATTATTAATGAACACCATAGTTTCTACTTTTCCTTAAGATTCATCATTACATATAATTTCCTTAAAATATTAATGATGACTACAATCTTTTCTACTTTTCTTAGGATTTATCTTGGCATAAAAATTTTCACAACTCCTAAATAATGTATACACTATATTTTCTATGGCAATAAGTTTCCCTTACCAACTAGTCCATCTCCTTTCATCATCACATGCAATTATTTATTAAACAACCATGTCTAATTACATTATTAATTCCATTTAATTTAGCTAACCCCTAAATTTATCATGTATACTATATCAAATTTCCTCCTTAATCAAGAACGGAGAAAATGACTATAGTTTCATGGAAGCAACATTATGGAACATATATGCTAACCCATGGAAATAAGACAAGGGAATTGCTAACCTACCTTGCTTCCCTTACTTGATTCTTATCTTGCTTCTTCTTCTTCTCTTCCTTTTCATCCTTTCTCTCTTCTCCTTCCCTTCTTTTTCTTTTCTCCCGAATGTATGTGCATGTGTGGTTTTTCCTTGGTTGAAAATGCTTCTCTTCTCCTTTCTTCTTTTGTTTTTGTTGTTTACTTTTCTCTTCCTCTCCACGTGCAACACCCTTCTCATTTGACTTTGGCTTATTCTTGTTTATACCCTATGTGAACCTTGCTTCCATTGCACTCCACCTTAGTCACATGCTTTATGTCAATCTCTTCTCCACACAAGGAAATTTGCTGCACCTATTCCATTAATTAAATCCCTTTTTTCTTGCTTCAATTTGTTTCCCTTCCTCTCACACGTTAGGTGTGTCCCATGAGTAACATAATTCTGCACCTATATATATATTTTTAATATATTTCAGCATTCATTCTTGCATCACTTGCCTTTGCTTGTACAATTGGTTTTTCCCTTTCTTTTAGGTCTAGTTTATTTGAAAGCAACTATTTTTTTTTTGTGCAAAAAAACAATTTCTGCTCTTCCCTTCTTCTCTCTTTGTTGTGAAGTGCATATATATATTTTTGTGTGTTTGTTTTACTTTTTCCTTCCCACCTTACATGAGGGCCATGCATGTGTGTATATAAAATTTAATTCCACTCACTTCCCCTCTTCTTTATGTGAAGGTATGCATATATATATATATATATATATATATATATATATATATATAAAATTGTATACCTACTCCTCCTTTGGCATTTAGACTAATTACACAAGAAGATAAGGCTTAAATTAAGCAAGTGAAATTTTCCTCCCTTAAGCAAACTCTTAAATTTATTAGCAATAAAGGGTTTATTTATTAACACCATAATTTTATCCATCAATTTATGCTAACTAATTTATGGGTGTTACACATTTGCCATTGTAGAACAACCCTCCTCCTCTCAAACAAAATCTTCAAAGAATAAATTTTCTTTAAAGATATTTCCTAAGATACATTAACAACTGGGAAATATCCAAAATACCAAACCAAGAGCATTACAAACCAAACGGAAGCTTTTTCAGAAATTTTAATTACATAATAAGAACAGTTGAAGAAGTTATCAAAATAAACCCTAAAAACAATACTTTTTTATCTTCTATATAAAAAATTCATCAAATAGCATAAAAAAAATATAAATTCATCTATAAAACCCTTTGTCATAGAAGGATTGAAGACCTCTGTTCTTCTCTGGTTAAGAGATACTAGGCACAACAAATTTTAGGATTCCTTACAAGGGGTCATAGAAACAAGCTTGTGTTTTGGGCCAATATATTTCAATTGCTATCTAGATTGGCTTTCCAACCTAATGGATAAAAACATAATGGATATCTTTATTTTAAATGTAAAAAATTATTTATTTTTAACATAAAACTTGGGTCAATAACTATCGCCCTTACCTATAGGATTCAATACTAAGTAATAAATTTAGATAGGTCTAAGAGCCTTAAAACAAAAAGATCAAGAGATACCACCCTGTTTCTAACTGATATGGGAAAAGAAAATGTCATAATATCCAAAACCATTATTTAGAGTGAAGCAACCTTGCCTAAAACCTAGATACTCGAAAAAGTAGTCCCTACCTTAGTAAAACCATCCTAAAGCTAGAGTAAATCATATTAACCCAAGACAAAAGGGTAGAAGTGACTTTGATAGAATAAGGTCATTTAGAATTGGAACCAAATCCGTAGGATTTAAGGATTTCAAATCTACCTTTTCAAAACTACCGAGAAGATTTTGTTACCTTCAACCATTCACTCAACTATCCCATCCACTATCCACCTTCAAGAATTAGTTACTTCCTCTAGCCTTCCTAGGACCACTTGTCATAAGGATGTGCAAGATTATAGATCCATAAAATTACCAATATATTGTTCAATGAATGAATCATATGAAATTAAGGTGGTTAGTTCAAAATTACAAACAGATAAAATATCCTTAGAACAAGATTTTTATCCAAAAGAAAATACTCATCATAGGTAATGGTTCTTAAAACTTTCAAAAATATACAATGAAAATAAATCCAAGAAAAATTCTAAAATTCCTTAAAAAAAATTGAAGTGAATATTCCTTTCTTTAATTGTTTTGAAGCTTAAGCTTTAGATAAAAGAATCGAATATCCATTATTAAGTTCAATTAATGCCACTTGGGGTACAACAAAAGGTGATATAATCAATTTAGAATTTTCTCCGCCAAAGTCTTTTAAAATCCCTAGTGCCCAAAATAAAAGGAACTAATCATACTTTGCATCCCCTTTCAACTAAAAGATACTATGGAATAAATTAGCTCATTAGACATCTAAAGTCTTATGGAACAAGATAACTATACAAATAAATATCTCCAAATTTTAAGTGAACATTTTACCAATAAACTAAATGATCAACCCTTCTCTTCAAAATTTAGTTAAACTTAAAGAATGTAATTCAAACTCACCTTTTACCAATTAAGATAAAAAAGAAATTTGAAAACAACCACCGTACCTCCCAAAAATAAAAAATTTTATAAAAGATAAATGAAAGATTAAAAGGATTAGTTGTCCCAAAGACCCCAAAACATTTGTCTATGGAACCAACAATTAATGACATTAATAAAGAAGAAGATTTGGTTTCTTCTTTTGAGTTCGTAGTAGATTTAGAAATTAATCCTATCCAAACCTCTTCGCAAAATTGGCAAAACCCATCAAAATATTATTAACCCAAAGTAATAGCTTCTAAGCTCCTTTTAGAAGAACAAGATGAAAATGTTAAGCATTTTAATTTCAATAATATTTATGAGGGGAATATAGATGGCCAAAAAGAGTATAAGATCCTTAATATCCTCCAACACATGACAATGGTCAGAAAGGCCTATTAAAAAGTCCATCACTATTCCAAAAAAGTAATAATGCACATTTTAGTCTCAAGTTCTCCAACTTAAAACATGGTGGGATAATTATCTTTCAATGGAGCAAAAGAAAACATTTTCAAAGCCATTAAAACTAGACCAAATGGAACCCCATCACCAATAAAGTGGGAATTTCTCCCCAATACAGTAAACACTCTAATCTTCACAATAGTCTAACATTTCATACGAGACCCCTCACTATGGAAAGATATATCTATTGAACTACTTTCAAATCTTAAATTTTGAACCTTAGCTGATTTTAAATGGTATGGAGATACCTTCTTAACTAGAATTTATACTAGGTAAGATAGTCATCAACCCTTTTGGAATGAAAAATACCTAGCTGGGCTCCCTAAATATTTAAGATACAAAGTTAGGGAAAAAATTAGAAACCAAACCACCAAACGAAATTATCTCCTACAAGCATATGAGTTATAGATAATTCACTGCTTAAATTCAAAAGGTAGATTTAAAAATTTTCCAAGATAAAAAAATACAAAGGAAATTAGCCAAAGAAAAGGTCTAAAATTATAAGGCGTTAGGATCTTTTTGAGAATAATTAGGCTTGTTTCCTTGCAAAATTTCTAAACCAAAACATAACTTAAACATTACTATAAATTACAACATAAACCAAACAAATATAGCACTCCTTTTAAAGACCCAAAAAAATAAATTAAGACAAAACCACCCATAGATTTCCCAAAGAAACAAGTAACTTGTTACATATGTGGAAAACCTGGCCACATATCCAAATATTGTAGGTTAAATAAGAAAATTAATAACATCGTGGTAGATTCCTCAGAAGAAGAAACTCTATTAGAAAAGCCAACCCCATCCAAGAAGATGATTTTCCTTCTTCATTATAATCTACAAAAGAAATTAATGTTATTATCAAATAACAAAATCTCTTATTTGAGGTTATTAACTCCTTTCTCGATCCAAATGAGAGAAAAAATTATCTTAATAAATTCAAAGAAACCATAGAAGTCAGTTCTTCACACAAATCCTTTTCTCATAACTAGTAAATACAACCTCACAGATACCCTAAAAAGATTTGAAAATAATCCAAAACCAATCATTCTTTAAGATCTTCAATATAAAGTCCATAACCTAAAGATAAAAGTTAAAGAACTCAAAGCCTAGTAAAAACAAACACATGACATCCTTTCACAATTACAAGTATCTAATGAAACTTCTAGTCCTTTAGTAGATGAAGATGAAGCCTCTGAACCCTTTCTCAATCTCATTTCAAGGATTAAAATCTAAAAATTTAACATTCGCATTAGTATTAGTCAATAATGAATTTTTTCTCAAAGAAAATGTATTATTTGATATTGGTGCTGATGAAAATTATATTTAAGA
Source organism: Senna siamea (assembly GCA_031216115.1). Classification (NCBI taxonomy): domain Eukaryota; kingdom Viridiplantae; phylum Streptophyta; class Magnoliopsida; order Fabales; family Fabaceae; genus Senna; species Senna siamea. Next base: position 28,049,213 of record CM062354.1, on the reverse strand, counting down.
AAGGCTTATACCAACCAAATATTTTGAGAAAACTACTAAAAGACTTAGAAATGCTAGTGGGTCTAGATTAGCCATTAACTATAAAATATCTAATGTTGTTATTACAAACCAAAATTTTAAAATACATTCCTTTTAGTAAAATATATAACAAATGAAGTCATATTAGTAACTCCTTTCATAAACCATCTTCTCCTTTTACAAATTACTAAGGAAGGGTTGAGCACCCAATTTCTAGAAAATTCAATTTTATTTGAATTTGTTAAAAAACCCATCTTCAAAGATGTTAATTTAATCGAAAATAAAGTAAAAGAAATCAAATTTCTTCAAGAAAAAATTTCCTTTAAAAATATTGATAGCTAACTTGTCCAACCAGCCATCCAAAAGAAAATAAAAAATGTCCTTAACCAAATTCAAACCTCCATATGATCAAATCTCCCAACTGCATTTTGGAAGAGAAAGAAACATATTGTTAAACTTCCTTATGAAAAGGATTTTCATGAAAACCTCATTCCAACTAAAGTTAGGTCAATCCAAATGAACCATGAATTCCTTGATTTTTGCTAGCAAGAAATTAAGGATCTTCTTAACCAAAAATTAATTAGGAAACATAGGAGCCCTTGGCTTGACTCTGGTTTTTTATGTCCATAAAAATGCTAAGATAGAAAGAGGAACTTTGAGGCTTGTTATTAACTAAAAACCTCTTAATCAAGCTTTACAATGAATTAGGTATCTAATTTCAAACAAAAAAAGATTTAATAAATTGCTTACATTCTAAAAAAATCTTCTCAAAGTTCAATATGAGGTATGGACTTTGTCAAATCCAAATAAAAGTCAAAGATTGATACAAAACAACCTTTTATCGTCCCTTTTGAAAAAATATGAATGAAGTGAAATGCCTTTTAGTCTAAAAAATTTTCTTTTTGAATTTCAAAGAATTATGAATGAAATTTTCAATCTTTACCCAAAATTTATTATTGTCTATATAGAAGACACATGTTTTAGTATTTTCTTAATCAATTGATCGACACTTCAAACATATTCAAATTTTTATAAATGTTGTTAAATGAAATGGTTTAGCTTCTAAACCAAAAGTTAGCCTCTTTCAAACAAAAATAAGGTTTCTCAGACACCTCATCTATCAAGGGACCATTGTCCCAATAGACAGAGTCATAAAATTTGCTAATAAATTCCTAAACCAAAATTATTGACAAAACACAATTACAAAGGTTTTTAGATTTCCTAAATTATGTAGGATACTTTCTTTCTCATCTAAAAAAATATAATAAAACCTTTCCATGATAGGTTAAGAAAATATCCTCCTCCTTGGACAGATGTCGACGCTAATTATTGTCAAAAAATCAAAATCCAAGTAAAGGATCTTCCTTATCTCTAGCTCTAAAATTCTCATGCACTAAAAATAGTTGAAAATAATCCTTTTGATATTACATGTGGTGGCATTCTCAAACAAGTAGAAAATGACAAAGAGCATGTTGTTGCATTCACATCCAAACACTAGAATCCTACACAACAAAATTATTCCACAATCAAAAAAGAGATTTTCTCAATTGTTTTATGTATCACAAAATTTCAAATTGATTTAATAAATAAAATTTTTTTAATGAGAATCAATTGAAAATCTACAAAAGACGTTCTCCAAATAGATGTTAAAAATTTGGCATTTAAACAAATCTTCGCCACATGACAAGCAATTTTAAGTATTTTTTATTTTGAAATTGAATATCTCAAAGGAACTTCAAACTCGCTTCCTAATTATCTCACTTGAGAATTCTTATAGGGCCGATAAAATGCCGAAAAAGAGAGACAAAAATAAAGGAAAGGACAAAGTCCTTGACAACAATAAAAAATCAACTGGGTTGTCGACCCAAAAACTAGGGTCATCTACCCTTCAAACAAACCCAACTCAAAACCCCCAAAATATCGTATATGAAGCATTAACCTATCATACCTAAAAAAAATGAAACAAAGGCCTCATATGCCTTCCCCATTAAGACACTACAAGCCATAGCAAACACCCATAAAACATTTTTGCTTCCAAATAATTCATGGACTGATGTAGCTGACAAACAAGCTAAGTAAACTCAAACCTGCGAAAACCAATTACTTACCCAAAATCATATCCTTAGATATAATTCAAATGGAACTAGAATTTTGGGATAAAAGCCCAAATAACATTGACCCAAAAATTTTTCCAAGAGGATTCCATTTTAAGCCAACTGCTCCAAATAAAACCCAGAGATTTTATGAATCCATTTTGGTGGATTCAGATTCTATCTCTATTAAACAGTTACTACAGAATGTTGTTCTACATTTTCATTGTACAGTTGAAATGTCTGCAGCATTCCTTTCCTCAGTGGTTCAACCAATGGTGAGATTCCTTTGGACCAATCCCATAAATTTAGCTAGAACTAGTCCAAAAGATTTGACTTATATACACATCATCTATATAGACAATAATTTTATCTCTATTAAATCTTCTCTCCAAAATATTTTGTCTCTCTTATCTTAACTTATACACATCCTGTACAGCATTCTGGAATGCTGTTAAAATGCATAACAACATTCTGAACTGATTTTGTTTGAAGAAAAATTAATTTACATGCCACTCTAACCAATCACCATTAATTAAAAAAAAAACACACACACACACATTTTTATTAAGGAGGCTTATTTCCTACATATCTATAGGTCTTTTTGTAATTTAACTAATTAGTATATATGCTAACCAAAAACTCATCATTAGGTAAACTACTTACACAATCAACTGTTATAAAGAATTAATAAGACTCATTCAAATAGCTAGGTGTATTCATTACCTAAAATCCACTTTATTTAATGATTAGTTTCTTTAATTTGCAGAACTAACAAATACATATTATATATATATATATAATATTAACTTAAGAATTTTTGTCTATAATATACTAGAGTGATTGAGTTTGTTATTGTTGCAGAAATTCTGAGCGAGTGTAAGAGAGGAGACGTTGGAGTATATATTAGTTTGTGGCCCAAGCGGAAGATGAGACATCAAGTTGCCTGTTTATGTTCATCTCGTTCGCGAAATAATCTTCATTTTGAAGCCATTAGCTTTAACTGGTGATGGACATTATTTGTTGCCTAGGAAATGAAATTATGGACTTTCTTTCTTTCTTTTTTGTTAGCTTTGGCTTTCGGATTAAAATTCTAAAATTCAACCTTAAAAACAATTTTAATGTCATTGATGTAAAGATCATTGGTTGGAACTGTGCATTGTACTAGTCGAATATATTATATATCTATAAACTACGAAATAAATTAAGACACACAACTCAATAACGAACAATTTGCTAAATGCAACCATTAATGTAGAACAATTGTACATATTGATAAAATCAGATAAATGAGAATTAGCATTAATTCAAATCATGCAAATTGGTTCACAAAAGCCCTTAAATTCTTATCAGAAGAACCTCCTTCCTTAACTGCCTCTCTGGCCAATTCCTTCCATTTCGCGGCATTCCTTGTAATTTCTTTGCTTCCCATCACCACATCCAAACACCTCCTAATTTCCTCACTCTCTGCTATTCCTTCTTCATTCATCACCATCCTCAACCCCATCTTCCACATATCTTCTATTAGCTTCGCATTTGTCCCTTGGTCTGTCCACTGTGGAAATCCTACCATTGGTACCCCTGAAACCAAACCCTCTAAGCTCGAATTCCAACCACAATGCGTAATGAAACAGCCCACTGACCTATGTGACAGAACCTCCACTTGTGAACACCAATTTACTATTTTACCCTTCTCCTCCAACTCCTTTCTCCATTCTCCTTCATTGTCTCTACCGTTACTATCTCTAATCACCCACAAGAATGGCCTTCCACAATCCAAAAGCGCACGTGCGATTTCCTTCATTTGTCTCTCGGATAACTCTGAAAGGCTTCCAAACGCCACATAAACGACGGAACGCTCTGCCTTAGAGTCTAACCACTCAATATAGGCGTTTGAACGACAAAAAATGTCACCCCCGAACGACGTATCATTCGGGTCTTTCCCATCCAAAAACGCAGAGGGAATCAACGGCCCGATGGGAATCATGTTGAGCTTATCAACGGCTCTCAATGCCTCGGGTTCCAACGCTTCAAATATGTTGACGAGCACTGTTGGTGTGACTTCCTTGTCCAGCTCTCGAAAATGCTCTTCCATGGCCGGAATGGCAAAAGAGTAAATATTCGAAGCTCGTAAGAAGGAGGGAAGGTCTTTGGCCGTGAGCAATGGCAGTCCTGGTAATTTAATGTCAGATTTGGGGTCTTTACTTTGGCTTTCAATGTAGTCTTTGTAACCTCTCACGTAATAATAGTAGACGTCCAGTACGGTGGCCGGTTGAGTCCACAGCATCGCCGATGGGAGGTGATATCTACGTGCCACCTCTGCCGCCCACCCAAAGAGGAAGTTGTATATTACGGCAGTGAAAGGGTGGCCTTCGTTGAATCTGGAGGTTATGAGATTGGTTAGAGCTTCGTAGCCATGACGGTTGATTTCGGAAAGATAAAGCATCACCTTGGCGTCGTCATAAATGTCGGTGAAACCGTCGTCGTAGCCGTCGGAGAAGGCGTCGAAGGTGAGGCCGTTGATGATGGGTTTGTAGGTCATACGGCGGAGCATGCAGACGGTGGTGACAAAAGTCACGCGCGCACCCATGCCAATAAGTCGCTTGGCGAACTGGACGTTAGGGTTCAGCTGGCCTTGGGCCGGGAATACCATGACCAAGAAGTGAGGGTGTTGCGCCATGGTAGCGTGGGCGGTGGCGTGTGGGAGAGCGTGAAACTGGTGATAAGTGTGTGTGTGCAAATGCTAGAATGTTGGGTGAGAACAGAGAAGGGTAGATTTTGGGTTTTTAACGCGCGACCTTCATTTCCATTAAAATAATATTTTTTTAAGATACAAAGTCGACTTTTCATATGAAAGTCCTAAATTTTGTCCATTTTTAAAACGTGATCTGAAATGGCTGACAAATTAAAATGTGTACGTCTTATATGCCTGTCCTTTATGATAGTTTTGGTTTAACGAAGCGATAAGTGTTCGTCGTTTTCTACATTGCCAGTATCTTGGTATAGATTCTCTGAGTGGTCGAATTTTGAAAAAAAAAAAAAATAATTGTGTATATTATGCAATTTTATTAGTAAAGGCAGGGCGATTTGCAAAATGAGATAGTAGACCTAAAGGCTGTATTTCCTAAACTCATGATTTCTTAATATCCCTATCTTTCAGTCTTATTGGTTCTTAGTTCATACTTCTCCAATTATAATGATCCAAACAAATATTACTCAATCCCTATTCAGCTCCCATAAATCATCATTTTGCCTCAAACAATCGCCATTATAATATTTTTTAAGTATAAAAAATGGGCCGTATATTCTACTTGAAAACATAATAAAATTCCAATTATTGATGCTTTATGAGTGTAATAATAATCAGATAAAATTACATCAACCTCTCCTAAGATTTCAGTGAACTTACACGTATTATTTCTCTAATTTTAACTATTATATTAAACAAATTTATGTTGAATATGAATTTAAATTTAACAACATTTGTTGCTAAACATTAAAAGTAAAATTACAACATTATTTTAAAGAAAGCTATCTTCATTAACAAGAATTTTTGCCCCATCTATCTTTTTAAATATGCATGCGCACAAAATTGCTTATTCGGCTTTTTGCCTTGATATCACTTGTTCTATAGGTCAGGGTTGCTTTTTGCCTTTCAAAGGCATGTTATTTTCATACTCTTGGGCTAAGGTCCCATGATTCACTTAATCACTTTAATTATATGTAATTTACTTCTCCATTGATTCACTTTATTAAAACTCTAATATTGGCCATTAAACAGAAGCACTTGAGGCTAAAGCAGACCCTCAAACCCTTCTCCTGTAGAAATACATATATATCACTCTCCATTCAAGAGCTCTATTACAACACTCGATCTTCATCAAATAATACAGCTGCTAGTAATAATGCAAGTAATATACCTCCTTACAAGATTTTCAACAGCAGATCAACTGAAGGTTAGGAGGGAGAAGGGCATGTGTTACTACTCAATGATGGAATAACTGGGTTTTCCTTGTTGCCTGAATAGTGCAAGAAAGCTAAACTCAACAGCTCTATTTTTAGCACTTTCCCAGGTACATTTAGGATCAAAATCAACATTCTCAAAAAAAATTTGTTTCTTGCCATCCGGATACTCTACAAGACAAATACAAAACTAGTTACATGTGGGATATTAAGAAAAGATGCCCACATACAAGAAGGATTTATTTTCATCCAAGAGTTGAAGTCATTGTAATTGATGGTTTTGATAGCCTTGGTAAGACTCCAAACTCTAGTAGTAAAAATGCACTCCTTAAAAAGGTTTCAGAGGCTTCCTCCTCTTGATTGCAAAGGAGACAAAAATTGTTTATAGGAATCCCCTTAGCTTCCAGCAACTTCCTCTGAGGCAGAGCTTTGTGCATGATGCACCAAATGAAGAATTTGTGTCTATTATGAGTAGGTGATTTCTATACCCATTTAAGACTTAAAGAAGAGGAGTCTGTGTCCTCTTTGGAGTGGTGTAAAGCTAAGTTATAAGCTATTTTTAAGGAAAATCTATCATCATAGTAGGACACATTTAGCCTTATCAAGGCTTGGATTTATGAGGTTTGACATTATCATGAAGGACACATTTATAGGTAAAGGGTAAACGGTAAATGTTGTTCCACTTCCAATTACCATCACCATCACATAATTCAACTATGGTGATGCTACTATCTTCAACTTTAAGAGGTCCTGCAAGGAAATTCCGTAGAGGCCCAGAAGGATGAAACCAGAATCTGGTTTGCTTACCAAAATAAGCTAGATCATTCTGATTCCTAAATCTACAATGTTTCAACCCTTGAGAAGGCATTTTCTTGAGGGTTAGCCTATACTCACAAAGTTGAGCCCATATGATTTCCTTTTCCTTGCGGGATCTCCACACCAATTTAGCCAGAAATGCAAGATTTATTTCTTTCATTTTCAATATGGCAAGGCCTCCAGCTTGGGATTTTGCTTTACACACTTGATTCTAATTAACCAAGTGAATTCTCCTTTTTGCAATAGTTGAGCCCCAAAGAAAATTGTGATTTAATCTGTCAATATCTGCACACACAGTAGATGGAAATGGGAGACATTGCATGTAGTCTGATGAAGTAGACTTTACTACGGCGTTTACAAGAGTAAGTACTCTTCCCATTGAGGAAAGGTGTTTTGCTTTCCAATTGTTTATCCTTCTAGAGATTTTTTCAGTGACTGGTTTGAAGTCCCCCTTCTTTCCTTAGGTCCCAAGAGGAAATCCTTGATAGTTACCAAGATCATTTGCAATTTTCAAGTACAATGAATCATAAATTTCTCTTCTAGGACATTCGAGGGTGTTAAGGGAAAACATGTAGAAGATTTAGCCATATTTGCATTCAAGCCTGAAACATTCATGAAAGTGTCAGTTGCTCTCTTAATTGCAAGAGCACTCTGGTTTTCAACTTTTACAAATAACAAAACGTTATCTACAAAACATAGGTGAGAAATTGGCAGATTATGTATTTTTTTTTTCCAATGTCTGTTATCAACTTCTCTTTAAATAATTTTGAAAGCACTTCCGTACGTGCAGAGGATAAAAAGATAAGGGGAGAAATGGTCCCCTTGTCTAATGCATCTCTTTAAGTAGAAAAAGTTTTTCATACCCTTCTATATGAGAACGGACTCTGTCATCTAAGAGATGCAATCACAAATGATGTTAACCCAATCATGGGGAAAATTAAATCTTTGAAGGGTTTCTCTAAGGAATCTCTAATCAATTTTATCATAAGCTTTCTCAAGATCTAACTTGACTAACATCCATCCAGTTTTTGCTCATTTTTTTCTTTTGAAACTACTTATGATTTATTGGACAATAATGACAGTATCAATAGCTTTTTGTCCTGGGACAAAAGCACCTTGATTAAAGGAGACCATATCAGGGTTGAGGGGTTTAAGCCCATTGTCAATGATTTAGAAACAATCTTGCAAAGAGTTGAGAAAAGGCTTATTGGCCAAAAATTTTGGATTTCGATTGAGTTGTGGCCTTCTGGAATTAAACAAATAAGCGTCTTAGAACTGGAAAATGTATTTCGAATAGCCTAAAAATTGAAATCTTTTGTAGTTCCCCAATATTTCTGAAAAAGACCAAGATGAAAACCGTCCACCCCAAGTGCTTTAAACAGTTTTAGGCTCCATAGAGCTCGCTGCATTTCAGATATATCCAAGTCTCCCAAGTGATTTAGATTTAGAGGACAATTGACAAGTGAATATATATTATCTAGAATCCTAATGACTTAGATTTGATCAAATAGGGATAGGAAGTAATTTGTGACATGATCTGAAAATTGATCGTGGTTCAAATAACCATTCCCCAAAAATATTTTTTAGGGTTGTTTCGATTAGCCCTTCTAAGCCTTAAGACTAAAGAGTGAAAGAAGAAATTGTTTGCATCCCCAAGTTGAAGCCAATCTATACGGGCTTTGGATGCCCAAAATTCCTCCTTAGGAAGGAGAATCCTTTGGTAGTCTTTTGAGAGTCGATTTTCAAGGCTACAAAGGTAATTATCTGGATTCTCTATCTTGTGGATGCCCTCTAGTCTTTTGAGCAGGATATTTTTTTTGTGAAACAAATTTCCAATTTTGGTTGGTGATGTTGGAAAAACCCAGAATGGTTTAACCAAAATTTTTCACATCTAAACGACCTTTTGGCTCTGTTTGAGGCATAAGGTCTAGACGACAGCATCAGAGGGTTGTGATCAAATCTAATCCTAGGGAGGTGATCATTGGTGGCATTTGGGAATAGGTGAATCCATTCTGAATTAGCTAGAAACCGGTCTAGCCTTTCAAAGATAAGGTTACCATTGAAACGTTTATTCCACCATGTGAATTTAGATCTTGAATAACCAAGATCTAACAGTCTGCATCTCTCATTACATTCCCAAAACTCTAATTCTTGAGGGGCAAGGCTCCTTGCCACCCTACTTTTCATCCAAGGAAAGAATATCATTAAAATCATTGCTTGCCAACCAAGGTAAAGGATTAAATTCAGCCGATTTTACCAAATTCTCCCAAAGAATTTTCCTTCTATCTCTTAAGAAAGAGGGTAGACCAATTACCTCAGTAGTAGCATGAATTTCTTGGAAAGTATTACCATGGATAATTAGGTTAATGTGTGATCATACCATAAGAGCCAAAGGCCTCCAGCATAGTCCATTGGGTCCACATTGGATGATTTGCTAAAACCAAGAGAGTCGATGATCTGGTTCGCACGCTCACCGCTAAATAAGGACAACATTTGGCTTACGCCTTGCAACAAGGTTTACAACAATTATGCAAAAAGTAGTGCTCCATGGGCATTCTAAACCAGAAAATTCAACGAATCCATAGTCAGAAAGTTTGAAGAGAAATTTTGGCCTAAAGAGTCTGATTCAGAGTTAGTGTTAGAAGATTCAATCTGTACACAAAGTTTACTCTGTGTTTGGTTGGACGGTGCTTGTCCAGCGAAGGTTCATCTGATGGTGCCATATATCTGTACCCTATCTCACCTGATATTGACCTCTTTCATCTAATGCTTCACCTTCTTCTTTCAACTTTTCTTCACCAATTCACCTTCCTTCCCTCCCTCTTTCTTCTTCTTCTTTCTCTCCCATTTTTCAGTCTTCTAATGCTTCACCTTCTTCAACTTTTTTTTTTTATAACAAAAATTTTATTTTGGTCTTTTAAGTTTAATAAATTTTTTAATTTAATTCTTTATATTTGTTTATTTTCAATTTAATTTTTCACGTTTAAAATTGTTATTAATTTAATTTTTTCATATATAAATTATTTAAATATATAACAAATATGTTTATTTGAAGAACTAAATTAAAAAAATTGTTAAACTTAAAGAACTAAATTAAAAAATTTATTAATCTTGAGAAATTAAATCAAAAAAATCGTTAAATTTAAATGACTAAATTGATAATAATTTTTAATATGAATGACTAAATTAAAATTGAATAAACATAAACAATTAAACTAAGAAAATTACTAAACTTGAAGACGAAAATAAGGTTTTTGACTCTTCTTTACCTTCCCAACGTCTTCACCCATCTTCTTCTTCTTTCTCTCCCATTTTTTCTCTTTTTTCTAATGTTTCCTTATCTTTAACTTCACCTTTCTTCCCTGCTCCTCCTCTTTCTTCTTCATCTTCTTCTTTCAATCGCTACTGCACTTCTATTTTAAAAGAAAAAATAATAATCATGTGATTAGATCAAACAATTCACAAATTTGAGAAAAAAATCGAACAAATTGTAACTAGTTTAGTTGTAATCCAATTCAATATGATAGACCGGACTAAATTGGTTCCCCGTTAATTCACCGATGAGACCAATTAGTCCAATCCAATTCCTAATTCTATGATTTTGACATGACGATGATTTAATCTAAAGAGCATAATGACAAGAAAAATACACAATTAAAAAAGCAACCACACTTTGCTTTTCTCATAGGAGGAGTCAAATTTCTCCTTTAGTATCTATCATCATATTATCTAATAAAAACATTACGGATATTATTGTTTGGAAAATTAAATTATGTGGTGTGAGTTATAAAAAAATAATTATCAAAACTTTTTGTTAGATTAATGAATTTTGAGTCAATAATAGTAAAGTCATCTATCAACGTCAAGATATTAGAATTCAAACTTTCCCAAAAGCATAATTGGGTTAGGCCAATGTATACTTCACTTCGGCCCCTATAGTTTACAATTTTGTCATAAATTTTTAATCTCAATTTCATACTAATATTTAAAATAATTCTTGATGTCATCTTGGTACAAGTAACATATAAATTAATAAAAAAAAACTAACTTATTGAACACGTAAGTGGTAGAGCAATAATTAGATGTATATGCCACACTTTATTTTAAAAAGAACAATAATTAGATGATACAAATTTTTAGATTTAGTCAAGCAAATATTTATTTAGATAATATTAATACTACAATTTCATCTGTAATTTCTTCAACACAATCAAACAGATTAAGTATAATCTCAACATATAGAATTACTATAAATATACACATTTATTTTCAATTTAACTTAATTTATCTTAATTTATTATTTATCATTTTTCAAATTTTGCCTGGTGCATCTATATTATTTATCCATTAACACAAAATTTTAAGATCAAGCTCCTAATTAAAATCCCATCACCCAATCCAAAAAGTGGTGTTGAACCGTTGAAGTGATGATGATTTTAATCTAAAGCATATAACGCCAAGAAAAGGTATAGAATTAATTAAAGAAGTAAAGCTACTTTAATTTGTTGTTCATAGCCTAAAATAGGAGTCAATTTTCTGGGTGTCAATTCTGTTTTATGCTTTTATCTTTTTCTTTTCTTCAGCCACTAATCTGCAAGTATGAGTTTGACACTTATTTCAACTCTCACACTAGTCAAACTTGAAGCCTTGTGATAATAATTCAGCCTTCTTTATTTTTACGTCTCTGCTGTCTTTTCGTGAATGTTGGATATATCATTGTTCAAACATCAATGTCTTGCTTGTATATAAATATGTGAGCACATTGAAGGGAGAAAGTATGTGGTGAATTCAGAGAAGATGATGATGATGAGAAGAACAGGTGGTTCTGCAGCTTTAATGGTGTTTGTTGAAATGGGGATATGGTGGTTCTCAGTGATGGTGTTTGTTGGGTGTTTAGTGGTTTGGATTATGGCACCCACTAATATTTTCTTTCAACAATGGTTCCCTCATATTGAAGCAAAGGCAGATTCAACATACTTTGGCAGACAAGGTGTGTATGCGATCTCTCTCTCACACACACATACACAAACAAACACTACAGTAACTACAAATTATTTCAAAACCATGACGTGATATTTCAACTTATATCTTAAATTTTATGAATAGATTCAAAAATGAATACTTGGACGCTTTAAATTTAATTACTATATGCAAATGTATTTTGTAATCTTTTTAACAGTAGTATATATACTTGTAGAAAAAGACACAACTGGCATTGTTTTATTTTTAATAATGTCAAAATGGGCTCAAGCCTATATGTTGGTTTGTTTAGCTTGTGAACTAGACCAACTCGAATACTTGAAATTGGATTTGTTTAAAAATTGTCCCATACGAATTTGGGTGTGTTAGTTTGCCGGCTAGCACGGCTAAATAATTATTAATAATTAATACAAATTAGTTTAAACTAAAGATAAATGAATAAATTAAATTATTAATGATTTTATAAATATGGAATAAGTTTTCCCTCTAATCATATAAAAAAATTGATTGATTAAAAAATTTAATATAAAATTAACTTAAAGAAAATATAATTTAAGTATTACAAAATGAATACATTAATTTAGATATGTTATTTTTTAAGTTGGGTCTCATTTATTTGGTTGACATGGTATAAAATGTAAAAATTTAGTAAAATTATTAATTTAGATATTTTATTTTTTGTGTTATAATGTTTGTTTATGTGTCATGAATTTAGATCTTTGAAAATAATATGATAGAGGCAATGTTACTTGTGGAGGGAGATAGATAAAAATTGATAATAGATGTTATTCACATGATAAAAACTAGAAGTAAGTAATATATTTTCACTCTTTATATATATATATATATATATATATATTCACATGACACTGTTCTCTTCGTCTTTATTTTGTACAGTATTTTGGGCCAATAATTACTTACATCACTTTCTCCTTGAACAGGGACAATTATGCTTGTTTACACATTTCCCATTTTATTAATAGCCGCTTTGGGCTGTCTTTACCTTCATTTGAAACTCAAGCGCACTGGTCATTATACTGAAAGGTACAAAGGTTCATTCCTACTTCATTTTATGATCTTTTACTAATATTTAAATCTAATAGGTCTCAACCAAAAATGAAAAATCTAATGGTCATCTGATAATGAAAAAAATTTTAGGTACAATTTTAACTTCAAGTATTTATTATCAAATTCTTCTACTCAATAATGTTTGTCGAATTGTAAAAGATATTTAGGTGACTATCTTTTATTGGATACGTTAAAAATAAATATTTAAAGAAATTTACCTTAAGTCTCATCCTTTGATTATCATATATTGTTAAAATGCCTAACCAAACAATGTATGACTGATTTCTTGTTCTTAGCAAGAAGGGATATTTTGGATTAGCATCATCGAAAAGACCATTGCTAGTGAAAGGTCCTCTTGGGATTACCACAGTGACAGAGTTTTTCTTCTTTGTAATGTTTGTTTCACTATTAATTTGGTCCTTCTGCTCCTACTTACATGCCATGTTTGAAGATATCACTCAACAAGCAGCCAGCGAGAGAGACAAAGTGTAAGAAAACACAAAATTTCATTCCCAAGTCCTTATGTTTTCTTATTATGAACATCACTTTTATTTCTAACAATTCTACAATTACTGTCTTATTGTTCATTGGTTCTGAAATCAATCGCTCTTCAATTCTCCATCTGTGAAGCATTCTTTTTCTGCTACAATTCCTTATAACAGAATGTTTACTTTTGCAGGTGGGAAGCAAAGATGGGAGATTCAGCACTTGCTTTAGGCCTTGTTGGGAATATATGCTTAGCATTTCTGTTTTTTCCAGTGTCTAGAGGTTCTTCAATTTTGCAGTTCATTGGCCTAACCTCTGAAGCAAGCATCAAGTATCATATCTGGCTAGGCCATATTGCAATGGTTCTCTTCACAGCTCATGGACTGTGTTATATTATCTTTTGGGCAAAAACACGTCAAATCTTTCAGGCAAGCAGTAATCAGTGATCCCAAAATTTAACTTGTTCAAGGAAGTTAGAAACCCAGGTTCTCAATTTTTCTGGGAAGAATTCTGGAAGTAAAATCTTAAATACACTAAACTGATGTAAGATAATATACCCTTAAAATCTCGGACATAGATTGAAGAACAAAGATAATTCTAACCATAATAACAAAATAAAGAAATCTAAGGGGGAGTTAGTGTAGGTTTTAAAGTATACTCTTTACAATTTGTTCATGCATCTGCAGACTCTTCTTGTCACACATCACAACCTAGATATTTTCATTGCAGATGCTCACATGGGACAAAATTGGCATCTCAAATGTTGCAGGAGAAATATCTTTGCTTGCAGGATTAATCATGTGGTCTACTACTTTCCCTCGGATAAGGCGAAAAGTCTTTCAACTTTTCTTCTACACTCATAACCTATACATTGTTTTTGTTGTCTTCTTTGTGCTCCATGTGGGATTCTCCCCTACTTGCATAATACTTCCAGGATTCTACTTATTCTTAATCGATCGGTACCTGCGATTCCTTCAGTCTCAACAGCGAATTCAATTGGTTTCTGCCCGGGTTTTGCCTTGTGAAGCTGTTGAACTGAATTTTTCCAAGAATCCAGGTGAATATAGCCAATTAGAGGATAAAATACTATGACAAGTTCTTTGTTAGTTTTAGTAATTAACTCCATTTTCTGTAACATATTCTTATTTCTCATTTCTATGTGCAGGGATGTGCTATGCTCCTACAAGTACCATTTTCATGAATGTTCCTAGTATTTCCAAATTGCAGTGGCACCCTTTTACTATCACTTCCAGCAGTGAAACTGATTCTGATACACTAAGCATTGTAGTCAAAAGTGCAGGCAGCTGGTCACATACTTTGTATCAGAAACTATCATCTTCTTCACCATTGACCCACCTAAAGGTCTCAGTTGAAGGACCATATGGACCCACTTCAACCTTTTTCTCAAGGTAGAACTTTTCAGATTCAAAACAGAAAAATCCCCAATGAAAAGTATCAAGTTGAAGTATAAAATATATTATTGGGGTGATTACAGTCTTACCCTAAGTGGATTAGAACATGTCACTCAACTCTCTATGTGTGCTAAACAAGTCTAGGGAGTTTAGAATGACACACTTCAATCCACAGACATAGACCAATTTCGAGTCAAACTACATGGGAGTAAGCTGTAATTTACCTTAAATCATTTTCTCCCAAATCCAATTTTATTTCATATGCCATGACTTGATTAAGATGGAGAAGCTTTGATGCAGGCATGAAATGCTAGTAATGGTGAGTGGAGGAAGTGGGATTACTCCTTTCATCTCCATAATCCGCTCACTGCTCTTTCGAGCCAACACAGATGGAAGCAAAGCTCCTAGAGTTCTTCTCATAAGTGCTTTCAAGAAGTCCCTTGATCTTACCATGCTAGACCTCATCCTTCCTGTTTCAGGCACCAACTTCAATATCTCACACTTGCAGCTTCAAATTGAAGCCTATGTGACAAGAGAAAAAGATCCAGTAAAAGATGACAAAAAGTTCCTTCAAACAATAAGGTTCAAACCAAATGCATTGGATGAGCCAGTTTCTGCAGTATTAGGACAAAACAGTTGGCTCTATCTTGGCATAATCATCTCTTTCTCTTTTATCTTGTTCCTTATACTTATTGCCATCCTGACTAGATATTACATATACCCAATTGACCATAATTCAGACTTGACATACCCTTCCTTCTCAAGATCCTGTATAAACATGGGACTCATATGTGTATCCATAGTTATTACAGCTACCTCTGCTTTTCTGTGGAACAAGAAACAGAATAAGGATTTGAAGCAGATTAAGAATATGTACGCAGAAACTACTATGAGTATTCCAAACTCTGGGTACTACAATTCTGAGAGAGAATTGGAGAGTCTTCCCCTGCAGTCCTTTGTCCAAGCAACTAAAGTGCATTATGGTGAAAGGCCTAACATGAAAAGTAAGATTTTCTTGTCACATTTTTTTTTTTTTTTTTGCACTGGCTATTTCTTGAACTTGATTTCAATCATCTCATATTTGCCAAATGACCTTATTCTTCTTATGGAAGAATATGTTGAGGCAAGTATTTGATTGTTAATAAATCATTCATAAAAAATAAGGGAAAACAATCCATTTTACCTTTAACTAAGGCTTAATTAATTATTACTTTAGTACAGTAAGTCCTAAATTGTAACAAAACACTTCTCTATTCTTTGATGAAAAAACAAAACATCCTCTCTTAGTCTCATTTAACACAAGGTGTTTTGTGTTTTTCTTAAGAATAGAGGGTGTTTTCTTACACTATAAAATGAGCAAATTATTGTTTTAGTCACTAAAAAAATACTGTTTCAATTTAGTTCATAAAATATCAAAGTCTTCAATTCCATCCTTTAAAAAATGTTTCTCAAACAATTTAGTCTCTATGCATAAATGTCTCATTAAGCATGCTAATTGTTATTTTGGGTTGCTATGTAATGTTATTGGGGTAAGCTGGTTGTTGTTTTAGCTTGCTGTAATGCTGTTAGGACATCTCTATAATTAATTTATAAATTAAATTGTCTGGAGAATAACCTTTGAAAGAAAAATTGAGAATTTTAATATTTGAAATATTAAAATGAAACAAATTGTATCTATTATGAATCAAAACAATAATTTACTCTTATAAAATTGAGTACTAAAGTTGTAATTATGCTTCAGTTCCACAGATTAAAGTGTATTTTCCTCTAAAAAACATGCACTTGTGCTCCAAATGTTTAATTAAAAATGAAACTGGCAAATTTTGATTGTGTGGCAGAAATATTGGGTGGCTGTGAAGGATCAAGCGTTGGAGTTATGGTTAGTGGTCCAAGGAAAATGAGGCATGAAGTAGCATCAATATGTGCATCTAGCTTGACAGATAACCTTCATTTTGAGTCCATTAGCTTCAGCTGGTGATCACCTCAATCATGTAACTGTTATAAGTATTGTTTTATAAATGCCTTAATCATCTTAATGTCATACTCTGAATCCCTAGCTTCATTGTCTTGTATATTGATTTTATTTTTTGTATTATCATCAAGGGTGTTACTGTTCTTGGATTTTGCCTAAAAGTCTAAGACTAAATTCCTGATATCTTAAAGCCACATTCCTATCATGTAAATTAACAATGTAAACATGTCCTTTTTAATAATTTGACCATCAAAAACAATTTATCATACAAATTTTTTAAACATAAAACTTCTCAAATATTGATAAAAGTACTTTTTAATTAAATTTTTAAAACACAAACTGTTTCTTCCTCACAGCACTTTTTTTCAAACTTGATTTCTAAGGAGAGGTTATTTCAAAATAAGTAAATTTTAAAAGTAATCTCAAACGATTAGAAAAAAAAAATGTTTTTTTTTAAGGACAAAAATATAATTTTCAAATGTTTAAGATCATATTCAATAATAAAAAATATCTTACAATCACATGATTAATTTTTTCAAAAAAAGATCTTTTAAGCGACCTTCTCTTCTTTCACATAGAAAGAATCACCTTATTATGGACTCTGTGATCATGCCAAGTTGTAACGTCCAGGCATAAAGTTGAATTCCATCACTCTGTTTAGAGATGCCAAAAATATTTATTTTTTCAAGGTTAAAAATTAAATAAATGATTACAACTTGTATGAGTCAAACACAAACTTGTCTCATAAGTTACCAAGAGTAATTGATTTACTACAGTCAGAAGTTTATGTATATAGGATAATATAAGTATAACATTCATTTTCACATTTCAAGAAAAATATATTTTTTTATTTCTGAATTTGAGTGGGTAGGAAAATTAATTCTCATTTTTATTCTTGAAGATTTTTAAATTTTTAAACTTATACTAGTTTACTAGAATAACTTTTAAAATAAATCATTTTAAAAAAATTAAGGCTCATTTTTATTCATATAAAATTACAAAATCCTACCTTCATTATATTATCTAAACTTTGGTTAGACAATCAATATAAAGTCTCAATAAATATATAAATATATATATGTATGTAAGTATATATATAATTAAATATAGTTAGATATCATAACTAGTAAATCATATATATATATATATATAATAAGAATCCTCTTATCAATTCTAAATTCAATTATTTAGTATTCGTAATTTGATAGATAAATTTTAAAGATATAATATGAGTGTTTTGATCATTTTAATTTATACCAATTTTACGTATATATTTGGAAATTATATATATATATTAATTATATAATAAAAAATGCGCTTAGTTTCGGGTCTGATCTAAATTGTAAAGAGACAAAACTGACGTTGAGTAGTTGTGAATTAAGCCAGATTCCTTGTAAATAGTGTTGTTCTTGTTCACCCCTCTCCCTCGCACACGTACTCTCTCTTCAATGCTTCATTATATAATAATGTTAATACCTACTTTGCCCATGCCAAATTATAATGCTTTCAGCCCCAATTAAAAAATATTAAACCAAACGATGCTGCAATTATTGTTGCTTATGTCAGCATTTATGACGTCATAAAATAGCTTTCCTTTTATCATGAATTTTTTTTATATAAAAATAATAATATGACAATATTATGTAAATAAAAATATATTAATAGACACAAAATTAATTAAGTAATATATTTCATTTATATAATAAAAATTATATTCTTACTTTCTATCTATATTTTTATTATATAATACTTAATATTATAATGTTATATTCTCACATGTTAAAAAAAGTTAATTCAAGAATCAATGATGCTATATTCTCACATAAAAAGAAAATGTTACTTCAAGAATCATAGTTTAAGTTTAGAAAAAAAAATTATATTTATTGTGGAATATTATTTTGAACAAAATTTATTTTAATCAAAAAAATATTTGTAAAAAAATAAAATGTTCACTGCATAAAACTAAAATAAAAGTACTCTCTTTCAAACTTAAAAGAGAATTGGGCAATTTTATTCCAAGCCATTCAAATTCACATATTCATATAACTTATAACTATAGTTCTTTCAACAGTGACAGTTTGTCCAAAAATCAAATTGTGCATTGTCTTGAGTAGAGAGTTTTGAAACTTTGAGATGAAAATTGCATGAGCTCCTATCTCTAGAAGCTATTCATTTTAACCTAAAAAATAAAAAGTATTGTTTTGAATAATTTTAGATTTATTACACTTTTCAGATGAGGCAACAAAATTTTAAGAAATAGATAAATAATTTTCTATTATTAAAATTTTTTAATTTATTTCCAAAAGAAATGGAACGCAGATTAATTAGTTATTATTGTGTTGATAAAATATAATAAAAATTAAATTAAATATAATGGCAATAAAACTTAATAATCTACTGTTCTATATATATATATATAGCATGATACATATAATAATGTCAATAAATAAAGTCTTTTGAAGAACATAAGTATACATACTTTCAAAAAAATAAAATTTAATTAAATCTTAAAGATTTTTTTATTAAGTCGTATTTTATTTTACCGTTAAAATAAAGAAAAACAATTGTTAGATGATGCATGAACACTTGCTAGTTGCTGCACAAGATATATTAATTAAATTTTAGAAAGTACAGTGACATAATAATTTATCATTAAAGTCAAAGATTGAGTGGCTTTGTAAGAGACAAGATTTCATTAATAATTAACTAAATTGATTAATAGTGGTTATCTTTTTGAAGTGATCCAATTATTTATATTATTAAAAAAAATTAACATATCCCAATTAATCAGACCCTTGTCATTCACTTATAAGAAGGATCGTCTCAAATTTAATCAGAAAGTTCAAAGGATGATAAAGACCCTTCTGTCATTGTCTCGTGAATATTTAAATCTTAAAATTAAAGTTGATTAATGAGACTAATATATTAATCCCTAAATTAAAGTTTCACAGTGGATCCCACTAAGCATTCATGTGCTCCCTAATTTATAATGCTCATGTTGCCAGAATTGACCATCAATATCATACAACGTGGCCCTCAATTTAGCAATGCATCTTTTGAGGAACCTTTTCCCATGCCATTAATTTGATTGCATGAAAATTATTAAATACTTCTTGGATCATTATATATGAGAAATAAAAAATTTTAAGATTTGAAAAAAATATAACAAAATTTTTTTTATTTTTTTATAATTATTTTTTTAAAGTATTATTAGACATTAAATATAAATTTTTTTTACAAAAATTTAAAATTAAATTTATCATATTGTAAGAAATTAATTCTTTTTATTAGACTCAATTTTTATTAATATACATACAAAATTTTATATATTCACATGAAAGTAACATCTTTCTTTAGAAAAATTTAGGAGAGTGGGATTAATTAAAACATTGATGAATGAAAATTTAAGATTTGTAGATCTTCACTGGCAAGGGTCCAAGGGCTATAATAATAATAATAATAATAATAATAATAATAATAACAATAACAATAACAATAAAATTTAGAAAGACTGATTTGGACAAGTTTTGAAAGGTTTGGACTATGGATATATGGTTTGAAATTTTGACCAATATATTATTATGACACAAGTGATTAATATGCTTTTTAAAATATTTTTATATTTATGTATAGTCTTTTTTTTTTTTAACAAATCTTAATTATTATAATGAATCTTTATGAATGTCATGTCAATTTATCAGCTTTCTAAATCTCTGCCTTAGGATTTCATAAATTATGAGACCACTCCATAAATTAGTTAGGATTATTACAAATTTAAAACTAATTAATGTAAAATGATATTTAATTTGTATAGGTAAAAATTAATTATTTAGTGGCATTGCATATTCTATTACCATGTGGCTTTATTTATTTATTTTCCCACCACAGCCATTGCCAAATCCTCTATCATTTTCACAACTAACATGAGTGTTACTCTCATACATCAGTTTATATTAAGATACAAAATTGATAACTAAATTTTGAATTGATTCTTTTTTTTTTTTGTAGAATTTTGTGTTTTAATTTTCAATTTAGTCTATAGGCATGCATTACAATATTTAAATTAATGTGCTCCTTCTATATATCTCACAATTCTCTCCCATTCAAAACTTAATACTACATCTAACAATTTACTGACTTGGGAGCTAATTAAATTTAATGTGTCAATTAATGGTACTAAATAAACCAACAGCTAGCATTTAAGTTGACAAATTATTAGGTTTATTGTTAAATTTTATATGAAAACAGGATCGAATATATAGCACCATGTTACAAGTAGTTAATTAATAATCGACAGATTAAATTAAAAAAATTATATAAAAAATCGCAGATTAAAAATTTACCCATATGGTTAGGAGGAAACAAAAGAGTTTTCCTTGCAAAAAATTATCAACTCAAATGTAATATTTCAAAGATTGAAAATACAACAAAAATGTTAAATAAATTTTACATCATAAAGACCAATTAACAAAAATATTAATCTAATAAAATCACTACATGATGACAAAATACAAAACAGAAAATTATAACCCTCTTGACAGAGTCTCAGAAAATGCCATGAAGAAAACAAACACAAACTACATTAAACACAAGAGGAATACAAATCCAAAAGTAACATTAATTAATCTGAAAATTAGTAAACTTAATTAGCAGATGTGTCCTCTTCTACAGTAACATGGATGCGTCATGTGTTGGCAACATAACTCACAGGCTCTTATGAGATCAGCCCAATTTGGTTCATCTTTCTGCTTCTCTTTTTTCTTTGGCTTATTTTCTTTCTTCTCAGGCTCCTTTGCTGGTCCAACAGATAACACTTCAGTGGGACATAGCTTCCTCAGCTTCTCTACTACACAAACTGGGTCTATGTCTCCAGTTACTGTCAATTTCTTGTCTTCCATGTCCACTGACACTGATTCAACCCCTGCAAAAACCACTCCATATCTTTCAATTTATATAGGATAGGATGATATTATATATGAAGAACTCCAATTTTTAAGAAATTGAGCTTCAAGATCTGTGTGTGTGTGTGCGCGCGTGTGTGAAGGACCATTTTGAAAAATAGTCCATTTGTATGTAAGAAAACCAAAAAAAAAAAAAGATTTAGTCTTTGTTAAGACTATAGTACAGTTTTATTTTTTTATTACGATTAAGATTGTATTAATTAAATCCTTTCTTTAAATTGTTCTAATTCATCTATATATGATTTTACACTTTGAAAGTGCTCTCAGCTAAATCAAACTTTATATTTAAAAGAAGAGGATCAGTGAAGAAACTCAGTACGTACCTGGAATTTTAGAGACTACCTTCATGACTTTTGTCTTCATCTATCACCATTAAACTCCACTCTTACCACTATTTTCTGTCTCACACACGGCATATATACAAGCAAATTATAAACCACTTCAAATTGAGTATAATAGATCTCAAACTATGAATACCAAACAGATCAAACTAATTTATACTCTAAAGCAAAACGAGAAATTAAAAATGAGTCATGCATATATATATCAAAACAAATTAAAGAAAATCTCTGTAAAGACATTAATACATTAATTTCTTGGATGAGGGTAGAGAGAAATTAATTAAGTGTGCGTCACCTTCATTTGTGTGAAGTTTTGTATGAAAGTCAAAAACGAAGGGAGAAGAAGGTATAGTTAATAATGGCTTAATTGAAGTGTGAAAGTGAAGCTAAGATTGAAGGTATTTATAGAGTACAATTCTGTGTATATATATGAACTATAAATGAGAAATATATGATGCAGAACCATAGTATAGAGTGAACTCAAGTCAAGATAAACTAATTGTCATCATCAGTGTTTGTTGTGTTTGTACAGCTGTTGGTAATTATAGCCAACGCTACCTATTATTACAAATGAAGTAATCTAAATATGATAAGGAGTAAAAGGAAAATTATAGTCCTTGAGGTTTAATTAAATTATATTTATCAACTTTTTTATTTATAACATTTATATATTTATCTCCTTTTTCATTTTTTTTGGTTCATGAACGTAATTTTTATGTAAAATAAAAGTGTCGTTTATTTTTAATATAGCAATAAATACAATTAAATTAATACTAAATTTTAGTATAAAATTCTTAATAGAATAATAAAGGTATTTAAGTTTTTTTATTATTTTGATATATATGAACATTAAAATAAAAGTTTGTGAAATATTATCTCAATTTTATTATTGTAATGTGTATAACAATAAATGCAAACGTAATTTTTTAAACTGAAAAGGTGATAAACGTCGACCTTTCACCCAAATTTAGGAAACGGAATGTAATTCTTTTAAAAAGAATGAATAAAATTTTTTTTTTTGTACTCAACTGCAATATTCTTTTTGTAAAAGAAGACTGTTCATGAGAAGAGGTTAAAAGTAGATGCAGCAAGATATACATATAATAATATTAATTTAGTCAAGAACTCTTAGAAAATAAACAGATAAATAAGAAAAAATATATATTACTCTTAGGTAACACATCTAAAATAATTAATATCCAAATCTTTTACATAAATTAAAAAAAATATAACATTTTCTTATAATACACAATATGTTTTAAATATTTTTTTTCTTTCTTTGAAGATTAATCTTTATTGTTATTTCTTCTCTTTAATATTGAGCTCATAAATATAAATCTGAAAATTTTTTCTTTAAAATATTTTTATGAAAAGTAATTCAATAAAAGAAAAAAGAAGAAAATTCCCGTAAGAAAGAAAAAAAAAATTATTAAAAGGAAAAATTTCCTATAAAAAAAATAATATTTCCTAAGAATAAGAAAGCCTTCATAGAAACTGGAGAGGGGGCTGGTGCTATTGTAGTGGCAACCCAAGGCAAAAAGTCGATATATTTATATATAAGCTAACAAAGCGTCTCTTTGAATGCTGATGCTAACTTCCTCTCAGGCATCTAAATGCAATATTCGTATAAAATGGTGTTGTTTGCAAAACAATATTACTCAAAAAAGTTCAGCCCGTTGAAGGAAGGGTTTAACAAAAAAATTAGACATGTGCAGAGCATCTTTACTTCTTAATAGTAAAAATTAAATTATTTTTTGTAATTATATTATATAATTATTATTTATTATTTATTTATTTTAAGTAATTAAAGGATATATTGATACTTTTATGTTTGGATGGAATAATTTAAAGAGAAAAAGTAAATTTTTGAGATATTTTAATTATCTTGTTACAAAATTTTTTGTTTGAATTAGGAAAAAATAAAATTTTAAAATTTTTAATTTATAAGAAATTTAAAATTTTACCTAAATACTTGAAATTTCATAATTTCTTTCTTTCTTACTTTTAAAATGTTAGTTATCTGTCTCATTTATAAAATATAAGACAAATATAGATATAAATACATACGTATTCACATATTAAATTTCCAAAATCCACATTCCATTAGATTAGTGTTGAAACATTGAAACTAAGGGTGTAAACGAGCCAAGTTTTAATGAGCTCCAATTTAGCTTATTTAATAAATAAGTTATTCAGACTCATTCATTTAAGTAAAACGAGCTTAAAATTAAAATTAAGTTTGGCTCATTTTATTAAATAAGATCTTAAATTTGACTAATAAAACTTGTTTAAAATTATAGACAAATAAATTAAATAAGTATAATAAACTATAATTAATTAAAAAAGATTATAAACCACAAATATATAATTCCAAAATTTAAATATCTAAAAATTAATCATAGAAGAACTTTTAATTAAATAAAAATTGATTATATAAAAATTATTTTATATATTACAATAATCTATGAATTGTATTTTTTCAAACATTTTACTAACAAAATGATATCTTCATATATACAAAAACATAATAAATATAATAAATTAAAAAACAAATGTACATAGAAGATGTGTTTATTTTATATATATATATATAATATTATTTAAATATTTATTATACATTAATATATTTATATAATATTTTTATATTATTTTATTCTTAAACGAATTGTTTGTAAACTAAACGAGTCGAGTATTAACTTTTTAAACCTAGCTCATTTAATTAAACAAATTTAAATGTATGTTCAAGCTGGTTTATTTAATAAATGAATCTAACCCAAATAAATTTTTGTACAAATTGAGTCTGAACTGTTCACGAACAACTCGTTTCATTTACACTATTAAATATACACACACACACACATACCATAACTTGACAACTTGTTGGTAACAGCACTAGGATTAGATCTACTGTAGATGACCAACAATAATTCGGGTTATAAAATGACATCTATCCTCTTTCATATAAAGGTTCTATTACATAGCACAACACAGGGTGCTTAGACCTTTTCCGTTCAGATTATTACAGCACAGTCTTCCTTCTTTTCCTACAGGGGGCATACCAATTTTTAATCTTGAATATTATTACAAACAGTATCTCTTTATAAGATAATTGTTTTCTTCTAGAATAGAATAACACTACTCCTTAATCCCTATAAGAGTTTAGTTACAACTCATACCTTAGTTGCTGATCTTAACCTTTGATAATTATTGATGAAGAAAAAAATATGAGAGAAAGAAAGTTTTAAAAAAACTTGATATTATTGCTCAAAGAAATGATACAAGCTTTCAAGTTTCTATTTTTCGATAATCTTTTTCACAATACTCTTGGCTATTTATAGCTAATTTACATTGTTAATTATACATTACTTTGATTACTTTTTGCAACCATAGTTTCTTTATGATACAACTTTTTATAACTATGGTTACTTTATTTTTGTATTCTTTCAATAATGTCTTTTGAGTCACAATCTACTTATGTCTTCTTTTAATAATTGTCTTGAGCTCCGTTTTCTTTTTCGGTCATTACATCAGTAAATAGATATTTATCTAGGGCTCTTCGAAGTCTTAGGCTGCCTTTTTTCTTTCTTTACAATAATTAGACTTGTGACTAGGGTATTTAGATAATGCTAGAAAGATTCTTTTTCTCATCCTTTTTAGATTGTCTATATTGTTAGTCTTTATCATGTCATACCATGCTAAGAAAGTCTTCAATAATCTACTCACTCTTCCTACTAAGTATATACATGATGTTGGGCCTGTAAAATAGGTCCATTAGGCTTCATCAGAAAAGGTTATTGTTCTATTCATTTCTTAGAAAATAATAAACATTTCTTAAGCTCTAACATTTGACACTTTGTACTAAAACTCTTCTTCATCTACAATATCAGATTTTTCTTTTTGCCCGTATTCAAATGAATTATTTGTCTTTCCAAATTTAATAAGATTTATTGGTAGATAAAATTTATCTGAAGTCATCTCAACAATAGTAGAATAGCACCTTATATAAATTCTATACTGGATGACTATTCCAAAATAATGCTTTGCCTCTTCTTGGATTGATTTTTGGTAATTAGGAAATTTCTTCCATATTGTTTAAAGTATACTCTTTACAATTTGTTCATGCATCTGCAAACTCTTCTTGTCAGACATCACAACCTGCAGATTTTCATTGCAGATGCTCACATGGGACAAAATTGGCATCTCAAATGTTGCAGGAGAAATATCTGTGCTTGCAGGACTAATCATGTGGTCTACTACTTTCCCTCGGATAAGGCGAAAAGTCTTTGAGCTTTTCTTCTACACTCATAACCTATACATTGTTTTTGTTGTCTTCTTTGTGCTCCATGTGGGATTCTCCCCTATTTGCATAATACTTCCAGGATTCTACTTATTCTTAATCGATCGGTACCTGCGATTCCTTCAGTCTCAACAGCGAATTCGATTGGTTTCTGCCCGGGTTTTGCCTTGTGAAGCTGTTGAACTGAATTTTTCCAAGAATCCAGGTGAATATAGCCAATTAGAGGATGAAATGCTATGACAAGTTCTTTGTTAGTTTTAGTAATTAACTCCATTTTCTGTAACGTATTCTTATTTCTCAGTTCTACGTGCAGGGATGTGCTATACTCCTACAAGTACCATTTTCATGAATGTTCCTAGTATTTCCAAATTGCAGTGGCACCCTTTTACTATCACTTCCAGCAGTAAAACTGATTCTGATACACTAAGCATTGTAGTCAAAAGTGCAGGCAGCTGGTCACATACTTTGTATCAGAAACTATCATCTTCTTCACCATTGACTCACCTAAAGGTCTCAGTTGAAGGACCATACGGACCCACTTCAACCTTTTTCTCAAGGTAGAACTTTTCAGATTCAAAACACAAAAATTCCCAATGAAAAGTATCAAGTTGAAGTATAACATATATTATTGGGGTGATTACAGTTTTACCCTAAGTGGATTAGAACATGTCACTCAACTCTCTATGTTTGCTAAACAAGTCTAGGGAGTTTAGAATGACACACCTTAATCCACAGAAATAGACCGATTTCAAGTCAAACTACGTGGGAGTAAGCTGTAATTTACCTTAAATCATTTTCTCCCAAATCCAATGTTATTTCATATGCCATGGCTTGATTAAGATGGAGAAGCTTTGATGCAGGCATGAAATGCTAGGAATGGTGAGTGGAGGAAGTGGGATTACTCCTTTCATCTCCATAATCCGCTCACTGCTCTTTCGAGCCAATACAGATGGAAGCAAAGCTCCTAGAGTTCTTCTCATAAGTGCTTTCAAGAAGTCCCTTGATCTTACCATGCTAGACCTCATCCTTCCTGTTTCGGGCACCAACTTCAATATCTCACACTTGCAGCTTCAAATTGAAGCCTATGTGACAAGAGAAAAAGATCCAGTAAAAGATGACAAAAAGCTTCTTCGAACAATAAGGTTCAAACCAAATGCATTGGATGAGCCAGTTTCTGCAGTATTAGGACAAAACAGTTGGCTCTATCTTGGCATAATCATCTCTTCCTCTTTTATTTTGTTCCTTATACTTATTGCCATCCTGACTAGATATTACATATACCCAATTGACCATAATTCAGACTTGATATACCCTTCTTTCTCAAGATCCTGTATAAACATGGGACTCATATGTATATCCATAGTTATTACAGCTACCTCTGCTTTTCTGTGGAACAAGAAACAGAATAAGGATTTGAAGCAGATTAAGAATATGTACACAGAAACTCCTATGAGTTTTCCAAACTCTGGGTACCTACAATTCTGAGAGAGAATTGGAGAGTCTTCCCCTGCAGTCCTTTGTCGAAGCTACTAAAGTGCATTATGGTGGAAGGCCTAACATGAAAAGTAAGATTTTCTTGTCACAGTTTATTTTTCTTTGCACTGGCCATTTCTTGAACTTGATTTCAGTCATCTCATATTCACATTTTCTCTGCCAAATGACCTTATTCTTCTTATGGAAGAATATGTTGAAGCAAGTATTTGATTGTTAATAAATCATTCATAAAAAATAAGGGAAAACAATCCATTGTACCTTTAACTAAGGCTTAATTAATTATTACTTTAGTACAGTAAGTCCTAAATTGTAACAAAACACTTCTCTATTCCTTGATGAAAAAACAAAACATCCTCTCTTAGTCTCATTTAACACAAGGTGTTTTGTGTTTTTCTTAAGAATAGAGGGTGTTTTCTTACACTATAAAATGAGCAAACTATTGTTTTAGTCACTAAAAAAATATTGTGTTTCAATTTAGTTCCTAAAATATCAAAGTCTTCAATTCCATCCTTTAAAAAATGTTTCTCAAACAATTTAGTCTCTATGCATAAATGTCTCATTAAGCATGCTAATTGTTATTTTGGGTTGCTATGTAATGTTATTGGGGTAAGCTGGTTGTTGTTTTAGCTTGCTGTAATGCTGTTTGGACATCTCTATAATTAATTTATAAATTAAATTGTCTGGAGAATAACCTTTGAAAGAAAAATTGAGAATTTTAATATTTGAAATATTAAAATGAAACAAATTGTATCTATTATGAATCAAAACAATAATTTACTCTTATAAAATTGATGTACTAAAGTTGTAATTATGCTTTAGGTCCACAGATTAAAGTGTATTTTCCTCTAAAAAACATGCACTTGTGCTCCAAATGTTTAAGTAAAAATGAAACTGGCAAATTTTGATTGTGTGGCAGAAATATTGGGTGGCTGTGAAGGATCAAGCGTTGGAGTTATGGTTAGTGGTCCAAGGAAAATGAGGCATGAAGTAGCATCAATATGTGCATCTAGCTTGACAGATAACCTTCATTTTGAGTCCATTAGCTTCAGCTGGTGATCACCTCAATCATGTAACTGTTATAAGTATTGTTTTATAAATGCCTTACTCATCTTAATGTCATACTCTGAATCCCTAGCTTCATTGTCTTGTATATTGATTTTATTTTTTGTATTATCATCAAGGGTGTTACTGTTCTTGGATTTTGCCTAAAAGTCTAAGACTAAATTCCTCATATCTTAAAGCTACATTCCATGATATCATGTAAATTAACAATGTAAACATGTCCTTTTTAATAATTTGACCATCAAAAACAATTTATCATACAAATTTTTTAAACATAAAACTTCTCAAATATTGATAAAAGTACTTTTTAATTAAATTTTTAAAACACAAACTGTTTCTTCCTCACAGCACTTTTTTCCAAACTTGATTTCTAAGAAGAGGTTATTTCAAAATAAGTAAATTTTAAAAGTAATCTCAAACGATTAGAAAAAAAAATATTTTTTTAAGGACAAAAATATAATTTTCAAATTTTTAATATCATATTCAGTAATAAAAAATGATAAATATTTTTTTTATATCTTAAAATCACATTATTAATTTTTTCAAAAAAAATCTTTTAAGCAACCTTTTCTTCTTTTACATAGAAAGAATCACCTTATTATGGACTCTGTGATCATGCCAAGTTGTAAAGTCCAGGCATAAAGTTGAATTCCATCACTCTGTTTAGAGATGCCAAAAATATTTATTTTTTCAAGGTTAAAAATTAAATAAATGATTAGAACTTGTCTAAGAATCTATAGTTTATGAGTCAAACACAAACTTGTCTCATAAGTTACCAAAAGTAATTGATTTACTACAGTCAAAAGTTTATGTATATAGGATAATATAAGTATAACATTCATTTTCACATTTCAAGAAAAAAATATTTTTTTTATTTCTGAATTTGAGTAGGTAAGAAAATTAATTCTCATTTTTATTCTTGATGATTTTTAAATTTCTAAACTTAGACTGGTTTACTCGAATAATTTTTAAAAAAATTAAGGCTCATTTATATTCATATAAAATTACAAAATCCCACCGTCATTATATTATCTAAACTTTGATTAGACAATCAATATAAACTCTCAATAAATTTATATATATAATTAAATATAGCTAGATATCATAACTAGTAAATTATATATATATATAATAAGAATCCTCATATCAATTCTAAATTCAATTATTTAGTATTCATAATTTGATAGATAAATTTTAAAGATATAATATGAGTGTTTTGATAATTTTAATTTATACCAATTTTATGTATAGATTTGGAAATTATATATATATATATTAATTAATTATATAATTAAAAATGCGCTTAGTTTCAGGTCTGATCTAAATTTTCAAGAGACAAAACTGACGTTTGAGTAGTGGTGAAGTACGCCAAGTACATGAATAATATTAATACGTACTGCCCATGCCAAATAATAATGCTTTCATCCCCAATTAAAAAAACATTAAACCAAACGATGCTGCAATTATAGTTGCTTATGTCAGCATTTATCACGTCGTAAAGTAGCTTTCCTTTTATCATGAATTTCTTTCTTTTATATAAAAATAATAATATGATAATATTATATTAAAAAAATTAATAACATAAAATTAATTAAATAATATGTCTTATTTACATAATAAAAATTATATTATTATTTTATATCTATTTCTTTTATCACATAAGACTTAATACTATGATGGAATATTTTCACATATAAAAAAATGCTAATTCAAGAATCATAATTTAAGTTTAGAGAAAAATTTATATTTATTGTCAAACATTATTTTGAACAAAATTTATTTTAATAAAAAAATATTTTAAAAAAATAAAATGTTCACTGTATTAAACTGAAATAAAACTCTCTTTCAAACTTAAAAGAGAATTGGGCAATTTTATTCCAAGCCATTCAAATTAACATATTCATATAACTTATAACTGTAGTTCTTTCAACAGTAGACAGTTTGTCCAAAAATCAAATTGTGCAGTCTTGTGAAAATTGCATGAGCTCCTATCTCTAGAATCTATTCATTTTAACCTAAAAAATAAAAGTATTTTTTAAAATAATTTTATATTTATTACACTTTTGAGATGAGGCAACAAAATTTTAAGAAGAAATAGATAAATAATTTTCTATTATTAAAATTTTTTCATTTATCTCCAAAAGAAATGGAACGTAAATTAATTAGTTATTAATGTGTCTATAAAATATAATAAAAATTAAATTAAATATAATGGCAATAAAACTTACAATCTACTGTTATATATACACACGTATATATATAAAGCTAACATGATACATATAATAATAATGACAATAAATTAAGTCTTTTGAAGAACATAAGTATACATACTTTCAAAAAAATAAAATTTAATTAAATCTTAATGATTGTTTTTTATTAAGTCGTATTTTATTTTACCGTTAAAATAAAGAAAAAATTGTTAGATGATGCATGAACACTTGCTAGTTGTTACACAAGGTATATTAATTAAATTTTAGAAAGTACAGTGACTTAATAATTTATCATTAAAGTCAAAGATTGAGTGGCTTTGTAAGAGACAAGATTTCATTAATAATTAACTATATTGATTAATAGTGGGAATCTTTTTGAAGTGATCCAATTATTTATATTATTAAACCAAGTTAACATATCCCAATTATTCAGACCCTTGTCATTCACTTATAAGAAGGAGCATGTCAAATTTAATCAGAAAGTTCAAAGGATGATGAAGACCCTTCTGTCATAGTCTCATGAATATTTAAATCTTAAAATTAAAGTTAATTAATGAGACTAATATATTAATCCCTAAATTAAAGTTTCACAGTGGATTCCACTAAGCATTCATGTGCTGCTTAATTTATAATGCTCAAGTTGCCAGTATTGACCATCAATATCATACAACGTGGCCCTCAATTTAGCAATGCATCTTTTGAGGAACCTTTTCCCAGGCCATTAATTTGATTGCATGAACATTATTAAATACTTCTTGGATCCACTATATATGAAAAATAAAAAATTGAGATTTAAAAAAAATACAACAAAATTTTTTTTTATTTTTTTATAATTATTTTTTATTAAAGATAATTCTGTCTAAAGTATTATTAGATATTAAATATAATTTTTTTTATAAAAATTTAAACTTAAATTTATTACATTATGAAATTAATTCTTTTTACTATATTCAATTTCTGTTGGCATATATAAAAAGTTTTATGTATTCACATGGAAGTAGCATCTTTCTTTAGAAAAATTTAGGAGAGTGGGATTAATTAAAACATTGATGAATGAAAAATCAAGATTTGTAGATCTTCACTGGCAAGGGTCCGAGGGCTATAATAATAATAATAATAATAATAATAATGGAAAGACTGATTTGGACAAGTTTTGAAAGGTTTGGACTATGAAGGATATATGGTTTGAAATTTTGACCAGTATATATATTTTTATGACACAAGTGATTAATATGCTTTTTAAAAGATTTTTATATTTATGCATGGTCTTTTTTTTTTTTTTTTACAAATCTTAATTATTATAATGAATCTTTATAAATGTCATGTCAATTTATCAGTTTTCTAAAATCTCTGCCTTAGGATTTCATAAATTATGAGACCACTCCATAAATTAACTAGGATTATTACAAATTTAAAACTAATTAAGCTAAAATGATATTTAATTTGTATAGGTAAAAATTAATTATTTATTGGCGTTGCATATTCTATTACCATTTGGCTTTATTTATGTATTTTGCCACCACAGCCATTGCCAAATCCTCTATCATTTTCACAACCAACACGAGTGTTACTCTCATACATCCGTTTATATTAAGATACAAAATTGATAAGTAAATTTTGAATTGATTTTTTTGTAGAATTGTGTTTTAATTTTCAATTTAATCTATAGGCATTACAATATTTAAATTAATGTGCTCCTTCTATATATCTCACAATCTCTCTCCCATTCAAAACTTAATACTACATCTAACAATTTACTGACTTGGGAGCTAATTAAATTTAATGTGTCAATTAATAGTGCTAAATAAACCAGCTAGCATTTAAGTTGACAAATAATAGGTTTATTGTTAAATTTTATATGAAAACAGGATCGAATATATAGCACCATGTTATAAGTAGTTAATTAATAATTGACAGATTAAATTAAAAAAATTATATAAAAAATCGCAGATTAAAAATTTACCTATATGTTTACGAGGAAACAAAAGAGTTTTCCTTGCAAAAAATTATCAACTCAAATGTAATATTTCAAAGATTGAAAATACAACAAAAATGTTAAATAAATTTTACATCATGAAGACCAATTAACAAAAATATTAATCTAATAAAATCACTACATGATGACAAAATACAAAAGAGAAAAATATTAACCCTCTTGACAGAGTCTCAGAAAATGCCATGAAGAAAACAAACACAAACTACATTAAACACAAGAGGAATACAAATCCAAAAGTAACATTAATTAATCTGAAAATTAGTAAACTTAATTAGCAGATAACACAGCTATTAGGATCCTCTTCTACGGAACTTCTACAGTAACATGGATGCGTCATGTGTTGGCAATATAACTCACAGGCTCTTATGATATCAGCGCAATTCGGCTTCTCTTGTTCCTTTGGCTTATTTTCTTTCTTCTCAGGCTCCTTTGCTGGTCCAACAGATAACACTTCAGTGGGACATAGCTTCCTCAGCTTCTCTACTACACAAACTGGGTCTATGTCTCCAGTTACTGTCAATTTCTTGTCTTCCATGTCCACTGACACTGATTCAACCCCTGCAAAAACCACTCCATATCTTTCAATTTATATAGGATAGGATGATATTATATATGAAGAACTCCAATTTTTAAGAAATTGAGCTTCAAGATCTGTGTGTGTGTGTGCGCGCGTGTGTGAAGGACCATTTTGAAAAATAGTCCATTTGTATGTAAGAAAACCAAAAAAAAAGAAAGATTTAGTCTTTGTTAAGACTATAGTAAAGTTTTATTTTATTATTATGATTAAAAGTGTATTAATTAAATCCTTTCTTTAAATTGTTCTAATTCATCTACATATGATTTTACACTTTGAAAGTGCTCTCAGCTAAATCAAACTTCATATTTAATAGAAGAGGATCAGTGAAGAAACTCAGTACGTACCTGGAATTTTAGAGACTACCTTCATGGCTTTTTTCTTCATACTCTCACCATTAAACTCCACTCTTACCACTATTTTCTGTCTCACACACAGCATATATATAAGCAAATTATACACCACTTACAAATTAAGTATAATAGTTCTCAAACTATGAATACCAAACAGATCAAACTAATTTATACTCTAAAACAAAACGAGAAATTAAAAATGAGTCATGCATATAGATATCGAAACAAATTAAAGAAAATCTCTGTAAAGACATTAATACATTAATTTCTTGGATGAGGGTAGAGAGAAATTAATTAAGTGTACGTCACCTTCATTTGTGTGAAGTTTTGTATGAAAGTCAAAAACGAAGGGAGAAGAAGGTATAGCTAATAATGGCTTAATTGAAGTGTGAAAGTGAAGCTGAGATTGAAGGTATTTATAGAGTACAACTCTGTGTATATATATGAACTATAAATGAGATATATAGGATGCAAAACCATAGTATAGAGTGAACTCAAGTCAAGATAAACTAATTGTCGTCGTCAGTGTTTGTTGTGTTTGTACAGCTGTTGGTAATTATAGCCAATGCTACCTATTATTACAAATTAAGTATTCTAAATATGATAAGGAGTAAAAAGAATATTATACTGCTTGAGGTTTAATTAAATTATATTTATCAACTTTTATTTATAACATTTATATATTTATCTCCTTTTTCATTTTATGTAAAATAAAAGTGTCGTTTATTTTCAATATAACAATAAATACAATTAAATTAATATTAAATTTTAGTATAAAATTCTTAATAGAATAATAAAGGTATTTAAGTATTTTTATTATTTTGATATATATGAACATTAAATAAAAGTTTGTGAAATATTATCTCAATTTTATTATTGTACTGTGTATAACAATAAATGCAAGCGTAATTTTTTAAACTGAAAAGGTAATAAACGTCGACATTTCACCAAAATTTAGGAAATGGAATGTAATTCTTTTAAAAAAATTGAATAAATTTTTTATTTTGCCCTCAACTGCAATATTCTTTTTGTAAAAGAAGACTGTTCATGAGAAGAGGTTAAAAGTAGATACGGCAAGATATAAATATAATAATATTAATTTAGTCAAGAACTCTTAGAAAATAAACAGATAAATAAGAACAAATATATATTACTCTTAGGTAACACATCTAAAAAAATTAATATCCAAATCTCTCACATAAACTAAAAAACATATAACATTTCCTTATAATACACAATATGTTTTAAACACTTTTTTTCTTTCCCTGAGGATTAATCTTTATTATTATTTCTTCTATTTAATATTGAGCTCATAAATGTAAATCTGAAAATTTTATCTTTAAAATATTTTTATGAAAAAGAATTCAATAAAAGAAAATAGAAGAAAACTCCCATAAGAAAGAGAAATATTTTTTTAATAGGAAATTTAGAAAAATCTTTTTTATTAAAAGGAAAAATATTTCCTATTAAAAAAAAATATTTCCTAAGAATAAGAAAACCTTCATAGAAACTGGAGAGGGGCCTGCTGCTATTGTAGTGGCAACCCAAGGCAAAAAGTCGATATATATATATATATATATATAAAAAAAAGCTAACAAAGCGTCTCGTTGAATGCTGATGCTAACATCCTCGCAGGCATCTAAATGCAATATTCGTATAAAATGGTGTTGTTTGCAGAACAATATTACTCAAAAAAGTTTAGCCCGTTGAAGGAAGAGTTCAACAAAAAAACTTAGACATGTGCAGAGCATCCTTACTTCTTAATAGTAAAAATTAAAATATCTTTTGTAATTATATTATATAATTATTATTTATTATTTATTTTTTCTAAGTAATTAAAGGATATATTGATACTTTTATGTTTGGATGGAATAATTTAAAGAGAAAAAATCATTTTTTGAGATATTTTAATTATCTTGTTACAAAATCTTTTGTTTGAATTAGGAGAAAATAAAATTTAAAAATTTTTAATTTAATCAAATAATTTATGAAGAATTTAAAATTTTACCTAAATATTTAAAATTTCATAATTTCTTTCTTTCTTATTTTTAAAATGGTAGTTATCTGCATCATTTATAAAATATAATACAAATATAAATATAAATACATACATATTCACATATTAAATTTTCAGAATCCACATGCTAGAGATTAGTGTTGAAACATTGAAACTAAGGGTGTAAACGAGCCAAGTTTTAGTGAGCTCAAATTTAGCTTGTTTAATAAATAAGTTATTTAAGCTTATTCATTTAAGTTAAACGAGCTTAAAATTGAGATCATGCTCAGCTCATTTTGTTAAATGAGACCTCGGGTTTAACTCATATAACTCGTTTAAAATTATAGAAAAATAAATTAAATGAGTATAATTAATTATAATTAATTAAAAAAATTATAAACCACAAATATATGATTCTAAAATTTAAATATCTAAAAATTAATCATAGAAGAGCATTTAATTAAATAAAAATTAATTATATACAAATTATTTTATATATTACAATAATCTATGAATTGGATCTTTTCAAACATCTTACTAACAAAATGACATATATACAAAAACATAATAAATATAATAAATTCAAAAACAAATATACATAAAAGATGTGTTTATTTTATATATATATATAATTATTATTTAAATATTTATTATACATTAATATATATAAAAAATATTTTTATATTATTTTATTCTTAAACGAGTTATTTATGAACTAAACAAGTCGAGTATCAATTTTTTAAACTTGGGTCGTTTAATTAAACGAGCTTAATTGTATGTTCAAGTTGGTTCATTTAATAAATGAATCCAACCTAAATAAGTTTTTGTACAAATTGAGTCTAAACTGTTCACGAATAACTCGTTTCATTTACACTATTGAATACACACACACACATGCCATAACTTGACAACTTGTTTGGAATAACACTAGTATTAGATCTACTGTGGATGACCAACAATAATTCGAGTTATAGAAGAACTTCTATCCTCTTTCATATAAAGGATATATTACATAACACAACACAGGGTGCTCAGACTTTCTCTCTTCAGATTATTGTAGAAGAGCCTTCCTTCTTTTCCTACAGGAGGTGTACCAGTATTCTAATCTCGAATATTATTATAAATAATATCTCCTCACAAAATCTTCATTTTCTTCTAGAATAACACTATTCTTTAATCCCTACAAAAATTTAGCTACAACTCATACCTTAATTGTTGATCTTGATCTTTGATAATTATTGATGAAGGTAAAAATATGAGAGAAAGAAAGTATTGGAAAACTCTGATATTATTGCTCAAAGAACTCATACAAGCTTTCAAGTTTCTATTTCTCGATAATCTTCTTCACAATACTTTTGGCTATTTATAGCTAATCTACATTGTTAATTATACATTACTCTAATTATTTTTTGCAACCATAGTTTCTTTATGATATAACTTTTTTATAACTATGGTTACTTTCTTTTTGTCTTCTTTCAATAATGTCCTCTGAGTCACAATCTACTTCTATCTTCTTTTAATAATTGTCTTGAGCTCCATTTTCTTTTTCGGCCATTACATTAGTAAATAAATATTTATCTGGAGCTTTTTGAAGTCTTAGGCTTCCTTTTCTCTTTCTTTACAATAATTACACTTGTGATTAGGGTATCCAAATAATGCTTGAAAGATTCTTTTTCTCATCCTTTTTAGATTGTCTATATTGTTAGTCTTTATCCTGTCATACCATGTTAAGAAATTCTTCAATAATCTACTCACTTTTCCTATTGAGTATATACATGATGTTGGGCCTGTAAAATAGGTCCATTAGGCTTCATCGAAAAAGGTTATTGTTCTACTCATTTCTTAGAAGATAATCAGCATTTCTTAAACTCTAACATTTAACACTTTGTACTAAAAATCTTCATCGTCTACAATATCAGATTTTTCTTCTTGCTCGTATTCAAATGAATTCTTTGTCATTCCAAATTTATTTGTGGATAAAATTTATCTGGGCTTATCTCGACAATAGTAGAATAACACCTTATATAAATTCTATACTAGGTGACTATTCCAAAATAATGCTTTACCACTCCTTGGATTGATTTTGGTAATTAGGAAATTTCTTCCATATTGTTTAAGGGATAAATAGTTTGGATTAATTCGTAACCATAAAGGGCTTTAACTAAATCTGGTTTTATACCTCATGAATAATGGCTTTATTTATGGCATAATGGGAAACATATTTAATGGTATTTGTTGGTATAGATAA
The DNA here is from genome assembly GCA_031216115.1 of Senna siamea. Lineage (NCBI taxonomy): Eukaryota > Viridiplantae > Streptophyta > Magnoliopsida > Fabales > Fabaceae > Senna > Senna siamea. The sequence continues at coordinate 28,010,876 of CM062354.1, read as the reverse complement.
ATGGTTGAGTTTGTGGATCAGCATTTTGAAGAAATCATAATGTTCCTTGGTTTTGAAGGGATTTTTTAGAGATGAGGTTTTAAAAGAGGATGGAATACTTGACATAGATGAGGAGTTTTTAGAGGAAGATGGGCTATTGATTTCTTGATTTTTTTTTTTGTGGTTTCTTGTTGGGCCTTTACTATCTTAGTTAATTAGATTGGCCTCATGGGTTCTTCTTTTTTCTTATTCTCTTTGATCTTTTGGACTTAGTCTTCTAGGTTTAAGACCTTTCTTTTTAATTCTTCAATATGTATATTCATATTATTACATGTAGAATTGATTGAGTTAATATTATTGATAATTTGTCCTTGTATAAGATTTATATGCATTTCCAAAATATTCAACTTCATAATTATCTATTCTTGGGTGGAAATTATTGAGTGGAATATTAGGCTTCTTGACCTTCTATCAAATTCTTGTTTTATCCTTCTTTGAATTCCATCTGGTTAAGAAATCAGCAATCAAGTTATTTTTTCCTTTAACATATTCAATATCATAATCATAATAAGATAAATCACTTTGACATTTAATTAACATCTTGGTACTTAATTTATTTTTATTCCACGATCTAACCAATGTTTTACTTGGGTATTGTCAGTTCTTATAGTAAATCTTGTATTTGCAATAAACAATTCAAAATTTTCTATTGCGTTTACTATTACTCAAAATTCTTTTCAGTTTGAATGATAATTACTTTGTGATTTATTAAATTTTCCACTAGTATATCTAGTTATTTTTTCTTTTTCGTCATTATTTTTATAATATAATGCTACTCTCCAATAATTATTTGATGCATATGCATATATTATCCATCTAATATTTGGTGAATTAGGTATGTTTAATTTTGGTAAGTTTTGGCATAGTTTTTTTTTATTTGATTTACTATTTCTTCTATTTCCTTATTCTATATCTATTTATTTTTTCCTCCTACTAACTTTAATATCTTTGCTATGAATTTAGAAAGATTGGGTATATAATTTATTGCTTGGTTTACTAATCCTAAAAATGCTTGTAATTATTTTTTATTTTTTATCTTTGGAAATTATAATACCTTTTGGCTTATATGTTTTTGTAATTCTATTCCATCTTGGGATAAATATTGTCCTAAAAATGATATTCTAGTTTTTCTTAATTCTAATTTTTAGGTAATATATTTAATCCCTTTGTTCTATTAAGTCTATAAATTGATTTAAATATTTTTCATGATCTTCTTTTTTTTATGAGTATATTAATATATCATCTATATATATATTACTACAAATTCTCTAATTAGTAATAATTTTTTAGTAATGTATTCTTGAAATATACTTAGACTATTATATAATTCCATAGGTAATATATTTTATTCATATAGTTCTTTTGAGATATTAAAAGCTTTATATTTTTTACTTTCTTCTTCTAATTTTACTTGAAAGAATCCTGATTTACAATCATACTTGCTAAATATTGCTTTTCGTTTTACTAGATTAAATAAGAGGTCTGTTCTTGGTATAAGATATCTATTTATAATAGCTAATGAATTTAATTTTTTATAGTTTATAACTAATCTTGATTTTTCTCTTTTTTTCATTATGTTTTAATACAATTATTGCTAGTAAAGAATATTCTGAGTTACTTTCTCTTATCAAATTTTTTTTTTCATTTCATTTATATGCATCATAAATTCTTTTTTATCTTATTTTGTCCAAAGATATAGTTTACAATTTATTTCTTTACTATGGTCTTTTAACTCTATTTTTGCTAAGGATTTTGATTTTTTCAATAAAATAATAGATTATCATTATAATTTTTTAAAATTCTTTGTTCTATATCCTTATGGATTTCTATGTTTTTTGTAATTCCTGATTTTTGTTTTAGTTCTATAGGTTTATTATTAGATAATAATTGAACTTCCTTTTCATTTGTCTTTTTCTAAAATTTTTCATCACTTCTTCTATAGAGTTTAGTTATTCTTATTGTCCATGCTTCATGATTACATAGACTAGTACTTTAATATTAATGCTCTTTTAGTCCATACATTTTTTTAAGAAACTAATCCTAATATCAGATCACTAGTTGCTTCATTAAATTGGTTTAAAGTTTAAATTTGTAATTCATATTCTCCTATTTGGATTGGTATATATTTACATATAATTCTGTTATATGTATTTCTTGGCATGCACTAGCCATTTCTTTCTTTTTTCATTGTTTATGTGATAATACATTCTATTTTGCTATAGATATATTTACTCTTATATCTACTATTACATGATATTTTCTTTGATATGTATTTTTGATAACTTATTTTTACTAAAATGCAATATAACAGCATTTTAATCTATTCTTTTTATTATAATTGTTTGTTGATTTATGTTATATAATATTCTATCTTCTTGAATTCTATAAGATCTTATTTATTCTAAAAAATTTTTTCCTGATATTAATTTTACTTCACGATTTATATTTATTTCATCTTCTACCCATAATCTTATATTTATTATATCTTTATTATTGAATCTTAAAATACTTGATGTCTTTGTTACTTCTTCTTTTATTTCTATATTATCTTCTGCGTATTCTAATTGGATAGAATTCTTCTCTATTTGAGGCTCTATTATAGCTATTATTAGTTTTCATATAGGCTTCTTCTTAACTTTTAGAGAGAGTGAGATATATATATATATACATATCTTTTGGTTGTGTTAAATCTATCTGAGATGTTCTTAGATTTATTTCTGTTAATCTACTGTTTATAGATATTTTTTATAATTGGTGTCTTAAATTTCTTGAACTTGATGATCTACTTATTTTTAAAATATTTCTATCATCTCTAGGGTAATCTATTCTATGTCTTGGTAGATTTATATTAATATTTAGAGTTGATGTTGATGGTGTATTTATTCTTAATAATCTTTGTCCTATTGAACTATTTGCTTCTATTCTTTTTGGTTATCTATTTGTGTATATTCTTGTTCTATTAAATTCTAATTCTAATTGTTCTAGTATCATTATATTATTTGGATTTAATTGTATTTCTTTTAATACATGCATAAAGTGCTTATCTATTGTTATATTTCCTTATTTTTTATTGTATATATTCTATTCATTAGTAAATATTAATCTTATCATAGTCGTTATACTTATAATTTTTGCTTCAAGTATTAATCTTATATTGTCTAATTTGTGACAAATTATTAATATTTTATCATATGTTCACCTGCTCTAGATATTACAAAATTAGTGTTTATTGTGAATTTAAGGTTTTGATAAATTAAATTTTTTGTCAATAGTCATAGAATGCTATCTTATACATTATTTATTATTATTCTATCTATTATTAATAATTCTGTAGGTAAATTTATTCTTTCTTAAAAATATTTTTTTATTAATAATTGTACTCATACTATATATATTTATGTTATTTCGTTCTTAAATAGAAATTTATTTATTTTTGATTATATAAACCTGAAAGTTTAGAGACTGCCGTCATATATGGCTTTTGTCTTCATTGTATCTCCAATTCAAAATCCAAGCTCACCACTATTTCTGGTCTCATACAGCAAAACACAGCTGTTATATAGGACCTTAATTATATAAATTATAACCATTACACTTGTAATAATTATGTATTATGGATCTCAAACTATGAACTCCAAAGAGGTACTTCATGTATTCATATTCAGAAATTAAAGAAAATCTCCGAGGGTAGAGATCATTTGTGATATAATGAAAGCCTAGAAGAAGAGGGAGGAGGTATAGTTAATGGTTTATTTGCAAGTGCATATGAGGCTGAAGATGAAGAGGGTGAAGGTATTTACTGAGAACATACATAGGTTTAAAGATGGAACTGTAGATTATAGAGTCAACTCAAGTCAAGGTACGGTAGTTCATTGTCATCACATTCAATTAATATATATTATTGCAATCTTTTTCAGCACCTTGATTCTCACAATTTGAATTCAATATATTTTAATTATTTGTCTATTTGCACAGCTTGGCAGAGTAATCTAGAATCCTAGATATCATAAAAAAAAAGAAGATTGAATATAATATATTATACTCTAATAATGCATAGAAAGAAAGGAGAACTGTGTCTGGTGCCACTGTTGTGAAGTGTGTGCTTATGTAATATTTTTGTTCCACTAGTTTTAGTTAAAAACATATTTTTTATATATATATTTACTAAAGGTTATTTTCTTAAAAAAATTTATTTTTTATTTTTTTAAAGGATTCAAAATTTTTTTTCTTAGAGATCAAGTATCAAATATTTAAATTTCTCTTAAAAAAATTTAAGACATAATTTATTGCATATAAAAAATTAATTACTTTTTTTAAATCAAACTCTATTCATAGTCAAATAAAGAAAGAAAGAAATTAAAAAAGGTTGACCCACTGACACAAAAGTGATGTGAATTTTTTTGTGCCCAATTTGATAACAAAAGGACAGTTGGACGTCATAGTACGTAATATTATTATGTACCAGACATCTTTAATGATTAATATAAAACCTCCACTAAATCAAACCTTCCGAACTCTTACAACAACCGTCTGATATTTAGTTTTGCTTTATTTTCTTATACCAACTCATACCTAAAAAAGTGTCTCGCAAGTCACAACTGATGACGTACGCACCCGTTCTAATCTTCATTCACAGATTCAAGGGGAAGATATAAGCATTTTTCAATAAAGTAAAAAACAATTGTCAAAAACATTTTTATATTTTTAAATTTTATATAAACTTTTAATTTTATTCTTAAATTTTTTTTCAGTAATTTTATTTTAAAATTTTAAATTATAATTAATTTCATCTTATAACTTAATATAATTTTATTCATAAATTCTTTTAAACACAAAGTTCTTTATACAAGTTTAATGCAAAAATTTTCTAACATATATAATGTTCATAACTTCAATTGAAAAACTCTGCAAATCAACATTTATATCTCGTAAACCTCATGTATAATATAAAGTTCTTTCATTGAATTTATTTTAATGGTGCTGCAAAATGAAACCTCCATTAAACAAAATTAATTACAAAAATTTTTAAAATTAAAATTAAAAATTATTATAAAATTTAAAGACATAAAAATCTTTTAATTTTGCCAAAATAATTTACTTATAATAAGTACATAATTAATTAGTTTTCTAAAAAATTATATTCAAAATACTACTAAATACTAAATACAATCATCTCACACTAAACATTACAAAATTAGAAGAGTACATTATTATTACATTCAGAGCCTTGCATCTTAACCATTCACTCAAACTTTATTATAGATCGATCGCAAATAAAATTTTACATGAAACTTATTCCAATACGTCACTCAACCTCAAATTGCTGTACAAATTAAATCCCATTTATTGGGCACTACTTTATAGATCTTAACCACAAAATGAAACCAAAGGACGTCTTTTAATGTCTTTAAAACCCCATCTACCTCTTGCTTCTCCTTTATTTTACATCCAACTCATTGATGCTCAAAAAGTGTTTAATCAACAGATGACGCAGGCATTAGGATCTTCATCCACACTTACGCAGTGATAAAGTGGTCTTCCATAATGATAATAATAATTATAACCATACACATCATATGGCACTATTTTTATGTCTGGTTTCTTGTCGTCAGGCTTCTTTTCTTCTTGCTTCTTCTCTTCTTTTGCGGGTTCCACAGACACTATCTCTGTATGACATATCTTCCTCAGCTTCCCCACTACATTCACAGGGTCTATGTCCCCTGTTACGATCAGTTTGCTGTTCTCCACTGAAACTGACTCTACCCCTGCAAATTAAATTAAAACCCATGAATAATTAATTTATAATCTTTAAAAGAAATTTAGTTAGGAAGAAGAGAATTAATTAAGGAGATGAAATAGAATATTATAATAACCTGAAATGCCAGAGACTGCCTTCATGGCTTTCTGCTTGATTCTGTCATCGTACAATTCAACCTTCAACGTTACTTTCTGTCGCACACAACAAGAAGTAATTAATACTTGAGAATTCAGACAGAAATGATAAAGAATTATTTATTTGTAAGAGACAATTGTGAGTCTGAGTCTTGAGTCCTGACCTTCATGTTTGTTGGAGTTTGTGAAGAAAATATATTGAAGAAGGAAAGTTGAAGAGGAAGAGATGGAGATGGAGATGGAGTAGTGTGTGTGGGTGTGTGGTGGATAATAAGGCTATGGGAGGCAGGGTTTTATAGCGGCAAGCAAAGACAGATCCACGCACCACAAAGTCCAAGTCTTCGAAGACCATAAAGATAAAAGAAGACTCCAAAAGCATTTAAGATCTGATATAATCATAAAAAATGACCCTATACTATCCAACGCGCTTTGCTTTTTATTTTTTTTAAATAATTAGATGTGATTTTTATATATTTTTATTATGAAATTTTTTAATAAAAATTAATATACATATAAATGATATAACTTATCTCTCTGATCTCATAATTGACTTTTTATTTTAATTAAAAATTTTGATAATAAAAATATAAAAATATTTATATAAATTTAATTTTTTTAAAAATTTTATAGAGTAAATAATATTTCCTTCTTTTTTAGAGATGTAAAATTATTTTTTTTCAGAGATGTTAAATTTATATTCTATTTTGAGAATAATTTTATTTTGATCTTAAAATTATTTTTAAATTCTTTATATTTATTTCAATATAACTTTTGAATATGCAAGGTATATTCAATCATTTTTTCTATGATCAAAAAATTCGTCTTTTCTTAGGCTATGCTTACACAATTTTTCTCTATATTTTAAAAAGTTACACGACTTTATACTCAAATCAAAAAGATGTGTTATACTACTTTAATCAAATAAATTAATATTATCTTTGATAATATTTATGTGATTTTGTATTTTTTTAATTATATAATTTGATAATATAATAGAAAAAATCTATAATTTAAAAATTTTCAAATAAAAATAATTAAAACTTTTAAAAGATTAAATAGTTATTTAATTTTTCAATATATATAAATATACACATATTAAAATTTTAAAATATTTATAATATATATATAGTTTTGTGAAAAAATTACAAAATCTATAAATATTATAGTAAATTATACTATGTTATTTTGAGAGAGGTCAAAATTATATTTCATTTTTATTTGTTTGAAAAATTTACATTATTATTTTCTAACATTTAATTGAAAACTTAAAATTTCACTTATTTTAACTAAAATATCCTTAATGAAATTATAATATTATTTTTTTAAAAAATATATTTTAAAATTAATATTTATTTTGAGATAAGATACAATTAATTTATTTCAAATTTTAAAAAAATATTATATCAATCAAAGACATGTTTAATTATATAAATAATAAATATAAAAGTATTTTATCAAAATTAGTGAGTTTATAAGTTTTTTAAACTTTTTAAAAAATATAAAATTTTAACATTTCTTTAAGAAAATATGTAATTTACTCCGTATATTAATATTAATATAAATATATACTCCTTCGTCAATAACACATTTTGAAGAAAAGAAGATGATACTTATAAGTATTTAAATATCTATATATTTTAAAAAAATTATGATTTAGCTAAAAAACCGTAAGTCTCAATATTATAAAAAGTAAAAGGAAAATAATTAAATATAATTAACAAATATATAAAAAAAATGACACAATATATGTGATTAAAAATTTTTCAATACTACTAAGTGATAACAGCTTCGACGAAGTGACGTTGTTGGTTCAAGGATATATCTGTTTTGATGACGTCTGTGCGTCAGTGGTGACAGTGACATTCACCTCATCCACCATATCAATAATGGTTACTTCCGCGTCTTCTACGTTTCCTTTCACCTTCTTTTTGTGGCCCATAATATTTACAGGTACATAAATTTTATATTAATTTTTAATTTTATTTTTAAAATTTATTTATTATTAATTTTATTTTTAAAATTTTAAACTTAATATTATTTAAATAATTAATAAAAATAATTAATATAATTTTTAATATATATTTTTATTGATTAAATATTTTATTTAGATATTTATTATTAAATATATCACTAAAACTTATTAATATTGTTAAAACTTTTAAACAATTCATAATTTTTTAATAAATCTATCTATCAATATTACACTCCTCTTACTAACTTATACTATCAGCATCATATATTAAAATTAATTTTATAAGAAATTTTCTTCTTTGGTCAACTTTAACAATAAACAAATCTATATAAAATTACTTACAATATATATGAGTTTAGATTACAAATTATTATTTTATAATAATATATACATCTATAATTTCATTATAAGAGACTAACTCATATAAAAAAATTATCCATTATTAATTCATCATAAAACCCTTATATTTACATAAAAAAATTATTGTATATGAAACCATTGATAAATAGAACAGTTCATTAATATTGTCATATAATAATAATATTATATTATGGTTTAAACAGAAAAAAATCTAATATTTTACATATATTTTATACTTTTGCTTTAGGACTTTAATAACAAGATGAAATTTAAATATTTTAATGACAGACTTAAAAATGACAAATTTTAACGGCAACCTTTGTCGTCGATAGATTCAATACAGTGTGACTTCAATAAAATTAATAAACTTACTTCAATAGAAATTATATAGTAGCATAATAATTTAATAATGTGTAAATAAAAATATTATATTTTCTATTTATATGGTGTCATTTCATAATTTAATGTAAATTTTTGAATTCTATCTTGTCAGTAGTCAACAAAAATATATATTTCAACATTACATTAGTTATTAAGAAATTGTGAATTGTTTGAAAGAGTTGAGGATAAATTTAACAGTATTCATAAACTTTAAGTATTTATTTGATAATAAATATATAAGTAGAGTATTGAATCAATAAAAATATATACATCAAACATCACGTTAAAAGTCACGTTAACTATTTATATTAGTAATTTAAACAGTGTTATGTCGTAAAATAAAATTAATTATAATTTAAAATTTTAAAAACAAAATTAATCGCATACAAAATTTAGGGACAAAATTAAAAATGGATGTAAAATTTAAAAATAAAAGAATACTTTTACCTATATTTATATTATAATAATTTTAATTTTTTAGTGAGTTTTTAAAATAATTTATTATTTTATATAAAATAAATATAATTTTAAAAAAATGTGATATGAAAAGAATGAATAAAAAATTTTGAAAACAAAAAGTTAAAAATAAATAATATAAGATTAAAAATTAAATAACTTTTGATTATTTAATTTTATTATTTTAGAATATAATAATAAATTTTTTATTTTATATTTAAAAAATTATAAAAAAAAATTGGTCGCACTTGAGCCATCAGTTATTACGCATGCTTTTGGAGATTTTTTTATTATTGATCTTCAAATTCATATATTCTCTATCAAATCAAAAATTATCATATATGTAAAAGACCAAAATAAAATTATTTTCTAATTTTTTTCTTAATTAAGTAAGCAGTATTTCAGCTTTGTGTTAAGCCTGCTAGGCGTTATAAAGCAGAACAGCTCTATTTTCTTTTCCAATGGATGCAACACAGCCTCTTAGACTTTGTTTGAATTAAAAAAAAATGAAATAAGAATATAAATAAAAAATGGGAATAAATGAAAAGAAAATAAAAATGTCAAAATAAACATTTTCTTCTCAATCTCTAGCCTGTCCATGAAAACCCTTAAATTTTGCAGTCCGGATTCTCTGCTCGGCAGTTCCGTGGTTGGCACCTGCTTGGCATTTAGCTGCTAAAATTTGTTGCAACAAAAAGCATTGTCACTATAAATTTTTTAAAATTAATTATTTAAACAAAATTTATAACATCAGTAATATTCGTTGCAATAATATTAAAACAATTTTAACGAAAAAAAAAACAACTGCTAAAAGTATCAAACAGGCCCTAAACAAAAAACAGCCGAGCAGAGAATCCAAAATCTAAATTTTGGAACATATGTAAAACACTTTATGAATTATATCCTTTAAACTTTCATTTGAGTACAAAAAATTTCTTTTACTACCATTCTCATCTAAAAAAAAAAAAAACTATAATCCTATTTCCCGATGAAAAAATAGTACACATTAGCAAGAGTATTTTTGTCATTTAATTAAATACCTAAATTATGAAAATGCCCCAATGTAATGCCTACATCCCCTTCGTCTCTTTTCAACCAGGACTGACAAATATAGGGAGATACTAGAGAAGACAAATGCTGGTGAGCTTTTTCTGCAAATCTTTTAGGATGAAAGAATGTAGGCTCGTTGGAGTATTTTGATAATTTAGATTTTTAATTAAATGATAAATTGTGTTTATTAATTAATTAATTAATTGTTTTTATTGACATATATTAAAAATTTTATGTTAAAACTTAACAATGACTTAATTATGTGTTCATATTATATATTAAAAATAAAATGATATTAATAGTGCAAATAAATTAAAGACAATTAGAGAGAGAAATCAAGAGGAAGACAGAAAGACAAAGAGGAAGTGAGATGAATATCCGCATTTAACGAAATGTTACGATTATAGTCACCAAAAAGACTAATTTGAAACGGTTTTGCCGTTTAGAAGCTTAGGTAAATATTTAATTAAGAACAACATTTATCTTAATTTTAACAAAAATAATGACAAAAACCTTAAAAAGCCCGAGGCTCATGCCTAATTAGATCCAACATTCTCTTTGCAGGGTCTCAAAAGGTGTTTAATTAGCAGATGACACAGCCATTAGGATCTTCATTCACACTTGTCCTATAGTAATATTGGTGAGGTCTGGTAGCGTAATTGTTATAGCCATAAACATCATATGGCACTATTGTTATGTCTGATTTCTTGTCATTTTCAGGCTTCTTCGCTTCTTCCTTCTTCTCTTCCTTTGCAGGGCCCACAGACACTATCTGTGAATGGCATTTCTTCTTCTTCAGCTTCCCCACTACAATCACAGGGTCTATGTCCCCTGTTAAGGTCAGCTTTCTGTCCTTCATGTCCACTGAAACTGACTCTACCCCTGCACATTTTCAGTTCTGTAAGCTATGAACGGAGGGCATAGAACAAGGAAGAGGAAGAAGTACAAGAAGAAGAAGATATGAAGTTAAAGTTGAAGTTCAATATATATATACCTGAAATGCCAGAAACAGCCTTCATAGCTTTCTGCTTGATTATGTCATCATGTAATTCCACCTTCAACACTACTTTCTGTCACAGAACAAATTGAAAATTTTAAGACTTGAGAAATGCAAAACAAGAAGAGAATCTTGTATTTCAGGCATGCATGAAAACAGAGCAAAAGTCTCAGACACAAACAGAATTCTGAGTCTAACCTTCATTTTTGATGGAGTTTGTGAAAATTGAAGAAGAAAGGCAAGAGAAGGTAAGTATTATGGTTGAAGAGGATATTCGAAAATTTGAGGTTTTGATGATGTGGGTTGGGACTAAACTTGAGGGAGGTTTTATGGTAAGAGAGAAGAAGGTGAAGACTTAATCAAAGATTCTAAAAGTCTTTATCACACTTCCTAACGCGGAAACTGCTTTTTTTTCTTCTTTTTTCTATTTTTGTACTTTGTACTCTGTAGTATATTTGCATCCTCATCCTTTAATGACAAACTTATTTTTCGAAATTTTTTTTAAAAAAGGAAATTTTCCCCTTGAAGATAAATATTCTAATTACATGATTTTTGAATTTTAAAAATATATAATACAATTCGTCAAATTTTTTACGCAATATTGTCTATATGTTGCTAATGGAATAGTCATATATGAAACAATTATTGTTGCTTAAAACAATGCGCGAAGTAATCTGCGTGTTTGCTTAAAAATTTTTTTTAACTTTCTTAATTCAAAATTTTTAAATGTCCAAAACCTTGTCTGATAACATTTTTAAAAAATACATTAATTACTATAAATAAAAAATAAAATATATTAAAAGATAAAATTAAAATTTCTTATAAATTAAAAGTACATAAAGTTATATTTGACAACCACAAAAAATCAATGGCTAAAAATCATAATTTCAGAAAAAAGGAGAGTGGGTAAAGTTTCCACGAACCCAAGTGGTTTGTTCATGGATGGATCCTTGTTGGCGGCTGTGCCAACGACAGCATTCACTATCCACCAATAACGACAAATTTTTAGAAACGTATATTATATTTATTACTTTATTTATATATTAATTGATGATAAAATTTAATTAACTTTGTTATTAATTGACATAAAATAATTTGATTTAATATTTTTTATTAATATAAAAAATTCTATAATATATAATTAAAATTTTAAAATAATTTATTAAATTTTATTAATAATATATAAATAAAATGACATAATAAATATAACTAAAAGATTTTCTAAAATGTCTCACCAATAATATTGTCTTGCGCGTCTCCTACGTTAGTTGCTTGCGGTCTTCCTTTCCCTTTCCATGATGTTTCTGAATTCTAATTGGTCAAATATTTATATCATAATGAATGTCTTACTCTTTTTTTTAAATAATAGCAGAATATATTTAAATGTACAAATCGAGCACTTGAGAGTGCATCAGACCTGACTAATGTGGAAATAGAATCAGGGAAGGACCCAAGTCTTTTAGTCTTTTTAAATAGAGAAATAATAGACGATTATTTAATCTATACCAAATCTTTTAAATATTTTTAAAATTGACACGTGAATTGCAACGGTAGTTTAGACACTCTAACCAATTTAACTTGTCAGCCTAGTGACATAGACCATCAATCATTAAATTTTGAATATGACTTAAATTGATGTGACAGATTTTAAATTAACTTTATAATTTAAAATTAACTTAATTCAAGTTGTTTCGATCATATTTTTTTTTTAAATGTCTTTCATTGATTTTAATAAATTATGATATTACTTTTATATAATGTTAAATTTATAATTTATTTTTAATTTGTATAAAATTTAATTATTTAATTCTTTTAATTTTTATTATATAATTTTAATAAAAAATTTGAAATTAATAATAAATAAATTTAAAAATAATTTTAAATTTATTTTAAATTATATTGTTATAATGTAAAGTATATTAAACTTATAATTTAATATTTTTATTTAATAATATACAATTATAAAACAATTAAACATTGAACTAGTGATTTAATAACTCAAAATTTTTATCTATTGAATCAATTATAAGTTTGAGTCTAAAAATTATTAGTAGAACATGCCAATTTAGTGATGATAATGATTTTCCATATATATTATTTGCTTCTTAAACTAATTATATATATATATATAAATATAAAGTTAAATAAGATTATTACTATTTAACTGGATCCATATCAATAATTATACGATTTCATCAGGACGAAAATTAAAATTTAATAAAATAACCAAGTCATATACTACATATATATATATATATATATATATATATATATATATTACATGAAAGTAGATAATTGTTTATTTAGTTTAAATTTTATGGGTATAAAAATATATATTATATTTATAATATTATTTGTGAACTGCTTGATTTTGACCCGTTTAGTAAATAAACTGAATTTGAATCCAATATTCTATTTTTTAAAATTTTAAATTTATTTTATTTTAAATAAACAAAATTGATTAAGTTAATGTTCAATTCAAATTGACTTATTTATAACTTAATACAAATGACATAACATTAATCATGTTATCAAAAAAATGATATGATAGAAGCCACATCATCTCTTAGGATGACTTGGTATTGGTCATATTATCTATAAAGATGATGTGACATAAGCTACGTCACTTCTCTTAAATTATGTGACATAAGTCATGTCATCTCTTAAAATGATCTGACACAAGCCATGTCATTTTTTAAAAGAATTTTGTCTTTGCCTCATAAATCTCTAGTTATACTATATCTCTTTAATTTTAACAACAAATAAAAGCTAAGTTTTTGTGTGGAAATGAGAATGAAAAAAAAAAGTGAATTGAAACATATTAAGTCATCTTCATTCTAAAAGTAAAAAATTAAATAAATATATAATTGAGTTGAAAGTAATTGATTTAGCTATGATTATTCTAAATAAATTTTTATATTGTATAAAAATTTATTTTTTAAAATATTTAAGAGCAAATTATTATTGTAGTCCCTAAAAGATATAATTTATCTCAATTTAATTCTTAAATCATGAAAATACTCAATTTAATTCGTAAAAAATATATTATATCTCAATTTTTTTATTGTGTTAATTTTTGTCAAATAAAAGTAACGATTATGTTGATGGAAGGGACGGAATTAAAATACAATGTATCTTTTAAGGATAAAATTAAATATTTTTATGATAAAATACTAAATTAAGATAAATTATGTATTTCAAAGACTAAAATAATAATTTATTAAAAAATGGTATTTTAGCCACAATTATAAATGTGGCCTAATTGACGAAAAATCATAACTACCAAATCTGAAACAATAATATTGAAAGGGTATAAATTGAGTACTTTTCTAAGCTTACTTAGCCATGTTTATAATTATAACTAATATTTTCAAAAAATTAAAAACAATAGAGTAAATTAAATATTTGATCATTAAAAGATGCATGACTTCTCAATTTGGTTTTTCAAAAATAAAAATATTTCAATTTAGTCTCTAAGAGATTAATTGTTAATCAGTTTGGTCATTTGATTAATAAAATGAATATAAAATTAATTGATAGTAGTATTAATATATACTAAATAATTTTTAAATGATAAATTAGATTCTATTTAATAATAACAAAAATAAAATACATTAGATTTACAAATTACATATTGTCAAAATGTATTGTTTAAATTTTTTAGTTGAATAGAATTCAATTTAACATTTAATAATTAGTTAGCCTCTATTAATACTATTTTCAACTAAATTGTTATTCACCCTATTAATCAAAGGACCAAACTAATTAGAAATTAATCTTTTATAAACTAAATTAAGACATTTTATCTTTTAAGAATTAAGTTGAGAGAACATGCATTATTCAAGTGTTAGAATATTTATGTTGGAACATGTTTATTTTTAATTAATGCAAAATTATTTTTAATATACCAGTTTTAGAATTATTGGAAAATGTTTAAAATTGATCAAGTCCTGAAAATATTGCAATGGAAAATTATTTCATGAAAATATGACTTTTAATTTGTAATTTGTAAAGCCATTAAAAATATTACTGAAGGCCTAAAGTATTTTTTTAGCCCATAAAATTGTGAAAGACTCAATACATTTTTAGCCAAATACTTTTCAGACCAATAATTTGCCCAAAGCCTAAGTATGTTCAAAATAATACAATAAGCATGCTTTTATTAATTTTTTAAGTGCTAAAATCCATTTTGCCAAACAAATAAAAAAAACCCATTGTTTTAAGGCCCAAAAAGTCCAAAAACAAAAGCTTCTTTCCAAAATTCAAACATTGGCGGTAAAATGAAACAAGGATGCTTTAAAATGTAAAATTTGGTTGGGAAACGTGCAGCTTAATCCAGAAGGTCTATAGAAGCTATAAGTAGTAACCTATAGCATAACACTAACACAGCAACAGACACTTACAGAACCTATAAATATCAAACTGCAACTAGATTCAGCAAAGCAGACAACTATAACGTATAGCAGTAGCCAACTCTGTATCAGTAGCTTAGAAGCAACAGTACAACAGAGCCAAAAAAGATGAAGGAATTGGTGCATTATGCAGTTGAAATTCAAGAACAAAAGTAGAAAAGTGCACGTCTAAAGAAAGGCTCAGACTAGCAGACATCCTCAGTCTTATAATATACACCAAATGGCTACAAATAAACAGCTAACCTTCTAACCTCCTGCATTAACCTCGGACTTCACAAAGATCTTGCAAAGTCAACTCAATACATTCATAGCTCAAGGAATAGCATGCTCCACAGCATTAATGGCTGCATTAAATGAAAGCACAACGGCTATATTAGAAGGAGCTTTAAATAAAGAGGTGTTCAGCATACAATCAAGAACCTACAAGCTATAAATAAGTGGCCTTCAGCATAATACAGCTTTGGTACCAAGTGGCATAACAAGCTAAAAGCAATAGCCTTTAGAATAAAGTAGTGTACAGGTGTATAAAAGTAAATCTGAAGAAAAGCATGAGAGATGGCAGCGCACTTAATGGAACAAAAATAGAATGGCACACATCTCAAGGAATAAAATCGGGTTAATAAGCATTCCTCTTTTCAAAAAAAAAAACACAAGGGCAACGGTCTCCAAGAATAGAAGAGCTAATGGACAATAAACATTAACCTCTGTCATTCAGTGAAGCTGTAAAAATGAAGCAAAGCATTAAATGCAGTCTGCAATGTCCCTTTGAGCAAAGGAGCATCCTGAAAAGCATGCTTCATGGCATTTATTAGTGCACTTAATGAAGGTCTCAATAGCTAGTTTTGAAGACCATTAAATAGGAGGTGAATGACACAACATTGAGGTTGGGAGAGTTATTAAGCTGAAATACAGAAACCATTTCCCTGAGTGAATTCTCTCCATCTCTTTATGGTCTTAATGTCTATTTGCTCTTAGTGAGTTATTATTTGTTGATGAAGGTTATAAACACTGAGTTGAAATCCTCATCTTCCTTAGTCTAGGTGTCTTGATAAGAATCTAGAAGTAGAAATTTTTGAGGTGGATGTTGGCTTAAGTCGGTAGACTACTGATTAAACTGTCTGAGGTTTGGGTAATTTTAGGAGAATACAAAGTGGAGTAAAAGCAGGTGTGTTGAGCCTTCATTGGGTTGCCTATAGGCATAAAAGCTGGTGTATGCTGAGCCCAGGTGTATGAAGGTTTTCCAAGTGTATTCTTAATAATTACCCTTACTGTGGTTATTGGCTTAAGTCAGTAGGTCACTGATTAAGCCGGGTCAGGCTGTGGGTAAGATTAGAAAAATAATAGGTGGAGTAAAAGTAAGTGTGCTGAGCCTTCATTGGGTTGCCTAGAAGCATAAAAGCAGGTGTATGCTGAGCTCAGGTATATGAAGGTTTCCCAAGTGTATTGTTGGTGATTACCCTTTTAATGAAATACCCTTGCTATGTGCTTGGGAAGAGGACGTAGGATCAATGTAATCTTGGATCTGAACCTCTATAAATTAACTGTGTGATTAACTTCTCTTTTGTTCTTACATCTAACATTAACCTAAATTCTAAACTGGTTATTGTTTTAAAAAGAGTATTTTTTTTGGGTCATTGTAAAAGTCTAACATCTACCAAATAGTATTTTGAAAAAGTTTTCAAAAACTAAAAAGAACCAATTCAACCCCCCTTCTTAGTTCATTATCTGGCTAACAATGTATTTTGGTTTAATACTAATCAATTTCTAATTAATAAAATTAATTAAACTTAATTTTGAAAACAATATTGGACGTTACGAAATTATTTTATAAAAGGAATGAAAACATTCATGAAGAGGGCTACTGAATTTTATACAATATATTATTCTCTCTCTTTCTCTCCTTTTTGTGATTCTCTTTGTGATATTGGGTATTGTGAGTTGAACACTCTTCCTTGCTTTTGTACTTATCTCGCTCACTTTCTTCTCTTCAAGTATGTCTCAATATTTGATCTATTTTCATGGATTTTTCACTTCTCTGTTTATTCCTATAAGATGTAATATATATACACGTGTGGTTAAATTCTAAAATTGGTATTGGAGTCATGGTTGTTTTGTTTATATATATATATATATATATTTTTTCATAAGAGAATTCTATTAGTTTGGGCAAACAAAATTTAGTTAAGCATGAATCTTTCAATTTTTTATTGGTGTATGCCTTAGAGGCAAGTCACAGGGTGAATGACTATGAACATTTTATTATGTTTAATATAAAATCATTTTAGTTATTATATTTTGATATATCTATGCATCATATTTAAATACATCAATTGTCCCTAGAATAATTTATTATTCTTAAAATTGTCCTTAGTCAAGTATTATTGCAAACTAAGATAGCAATAATAAAGTAAGACTAGCATGTACGTTGATTGATGACTAAATTCATAGATATGAGATGTCATGTCATTATATTAGTGTATTTTTTAGAGAACACCTATATTGGAACAACCCACATTGAAAGTACTACATGAATTCTTATGAATTGTCATAAGCACTTCTCACGGTGACCATAATGTATGCAATCATTTGACCTAAAGTCACCATGATTCCTATATAATAAGTTATATATTGCAATACTGTTTAAAGTTATCTTTAATAGGGTGACCCAATAGGCAGTGTTTGGATATGTCATTTGTTATATAGAGGGAAATGGATTATGTATATGGGATTTTGTCCTTCCTTTGGATGTGAGATATCCATAGGCCCCTTGATTGAGAAGAGACTAAGAAATGCGTGGCCATGCTCAAATCGATCAATATGTGATATTAATGTATTTTTTATTAATTAGATCACTCATGGATTAAAAAACATGAGTTAAATTTGAAAAGGGATGACATCTTCTATGCTTTGAATTCAACTTGGATATTCGTACAAAAGGGATTAAGTTATATAAAGATTTTGGTCACGGATTTAGAGTAACAGACATTCTTATTATTTGGGTAGCAGAGATGCATTGCTAAATACCGCTTACTATTTGTGATCTAGAAAAGATTAATTTTTTTCTTATTGCCAAAGTAATAAAAACTTACAGGATCAAACAAAAGAATAGGATGAATTGAGGTTAATAAAAATAATTTAGCCTAATATATATATATATATTATATTTTTCATCTTAATATTAAAGTAATACTAAGATGATCTCCTTTTGTGTTTTAGTATATTATATTACATATTAGACTTAAGTTAACCTAATTAGACTAGGAATAATTATTTTAAGCTCAAGTTTAAGGATTAACCTAGTTGGACTAGGATTAAAAAGATATTAGGCTTAAGTTATCCTAGTTTGATTAGGATCAATTAATTTAAAGCCCAAAACTTAAAGTTAACCTTGTTGGACTAATAACAATAACCTTAAGTCCATAAACACTTCCTATCACACTAAGATTCACATTTCACCTATATATATGATATAAGAAAAACGAAAGACCAAGATTAAGAGTAAAAAGGGAGTGGGTGTGCCTTCTAGCAAAGGCAAAGAAAGGAATTTATTCATCTTGCTTGTGTGGATAGCATAAAGGTAAGGACATAAGGTTCGTGCTCATGATTCAACAAATTTCAATCAGCATCCTAGCCACAATAAGGTAAAAACTCTATTTTTACTTTGGTTATGCTTTGGTGTAAGATCCATTAACGGGTTTTAAATAAAATTTTAAATTCCATCGAGCTCTCGTGCCCTAAGAAACCCTTCATTTTGGGTCATTATTTCATGAAGTTTTAGGTTTTTTTTGAAATTATAAGGATATTTGTAACAACCCCCTAACTCATAATATACTTTCTATATCAGAGTAGCGGAAGCATATAAAGTTTTAAATAAATTTTTCATTTTTCCCATATCAGGAAACATTGAAGGGTCGTTACTGGTTGAGTGTAACCTAAATAGACTCTTATCACAGTCCATTCAAATTCCACTCAACCCTAGATCCTATGTAGCAGTTCTATTATCACATACAAACCATAACATGCTACTAACAACCATACAAATTCAGAATACTAAATCCATTCAAATCCATTTCAAAATAAACCATTCTTCCATACCGTTTTCCTACCGAAAATATGGCAGAGTTTTTCCTAAAATCTGGATGTTTCCCTTAAATACAAACAACCCAAATCCATAGAATACAACCAAAAAAACCATCAGAAATCCAATCCATCATACATCCAGTAAATTCATTAGAATTCAACCAACAATACAGATATATACATATATATAATTCAAGCCTAGACTAAACCACAACGTCATCCCACCATCCAGCTTCTGCCTAGCTATCTCCTAGGCATTCCCTGTTCTTGATCATCTGATCAAACAACTTCATAAAATGGTTAAATCCCAGTAGAGAAATTTATAGTTTAAAGTACTAAAATAGTTGGATGCTTAGCTATGACAATGCACAGAAAATATCTCCCCATATTCAGTTTAAATGCATGTGAATTACTGTATTCTTTAAAAATATAAAACACATGAAAAATTAATGCAAATGATATAACGAGTATAAAATCTTTATTCCAAAAAATTATACTAAAAATCTTATTTAAATTTATGCCTGGGGGTTTTCATATACTTATCAGTCACAAGTCTCATGTGACTATTCATTATTCTTTTTCAATCGCATGCCGTTTTTAAAGAAAACATACTTTTTATGTTGGGTGTGATTCGTAACATCAATCACCCGAAAATACGCCTATATTGTGAGTGTGATTCATGACACCAATCACTCACTCGAGGACCGGGTGAGAATCAACATCCAGGCATCCCCTAGCATGTGCACAAACGCTAATTCTCATCCTCATACAGTCTATAAAAAACTACATACGCATAGCTGACCAATTCTCAAGGTTATAGGATATTATACTTAAACCAAAACGTTACCCCGTATAGGATATCTCCCTTTATACGCCTTAAACCTTTCATAGGGTTGTCCTAGTTTAACGAATAATCCTTAACGAATGCAGACTTAATCTAATTAGAAATAATTCGTTTAAAAAAATTGTCTGCATAAGGGATATTCAACAATCGTCCCATACCGGATATTGAAAATATCAAATTGGGGTATTTTAAATTGTACCGAGGGTTTCAAAAGCTTGAAATCTGATTTCGGTAACTTTTCAGAAACTCTGGTGACAGTACACGGTGGCTAGGGTCAGAAGATACACCAAATGTAGCCCGCAACTCAAGGATGCTGGATCCGGGGTCTGTTCGGTGAAACACAACCGTTTAGATGGCATTTTTCAGTGACAAAGGTGGCAGACGACAGAACTATTTTTCCTTCATTTTGGGTGCGTGGCGGCGACGCTCCATCTACTAGAAGCTGGTGGAGGAAGCTACCCAACGGTGGCGGAGGTGTGACCGGATGGCGTCAGACGGCAGAGATCACAATGGAGATGGCTATTCACGATGGAGGGAAAATGCAGATGTTTTCGACTGCTGTGGCGTCTGTTGGCGGTCAGGAATGGTGGCTGGAGGTCGGCAGTGTCGAGTTATACCAACGGTGGGGTCTAGCGACAACGAAGGGCGGCAATTTCGATGGTTATACGGTGGTACACAAAAATGAGAAGGAAGAGAGAGAAAATGTATGGAGGAGAGAAAGAGAGAAAAGGAAAAATGAGAGGAAAAATTGGGATTTTGGAGTTTTAAGGCCTCTATGGGAATTTTTGTTTTTTTTCACTTCGGTCGAGGTAAATTTCGGATGCATTCTCCGCTCTAGGCAAGAATATAGGCCTGTATTGAAAGAATTCAGAATTCTTTTAAAGAATTTAAGCCTTCCAATTTACCTGCTAACTTCCTGAAGTCGAATCGAGTTTTTCTTCGTCATATAAGATTTTGACTCCAAAAAATTCTCAAATTTTAACCGTCAGCTTAGAAAATTACACTTAATTTAATTTTGAAAAAATCTAAATTTATTTTACCTAATTAATTTATTTTAAAAAAATTTGGGTTATTACATTCTCCACCCTTAAAAAGGAATGTTGTCCCCAAAATTCATACCTGTAAATAACTCTGGTTAACGTTGCCTCATCTCATCCTCCTTCTCCCATGTCATCTCCTGTGATGCTACATCTTGCCAAAGTACCTTAACTAAAGGAATTACTTTATTTCGGAGTTGCTTAGTCTTAAAGTCAAGGATTTAGACAGGCATAAATTCATAAGTTAAATTTTTCTTTAATATTATGGGTTGATTTCCTAATATATGCGTGAGATCTGGGACATATTTATAGAGTTGTGAGACTTGGAATACGTCATGCAAGTTTGACAGGTGGGAAGGTAAAGCAATTTGGTAAGTGACTGGACCAACTCTTTGTAGGATTTGGAATGGTCCTAAGAATCTGAGACTTATTTTCTTTATCCTTATTTTTCTACCAATACCCGTAATGGGTGATACTCTCAGGAATACATGCTCTCCCTCATCAAATTCTAAAGGTCTTCTTTTCCTATTTGCATAGGCTTCCTGTCTCTGTTGGCCAACCCTCATCTTTTTCTTGATCATTTTAATCTGATCAATAGTCTCTTGTACAATCTCGGGTCCCAACAGTGTACTTTCCCTCATTTCTACCTAACTTAAAGGCAATTTACAGCTTCTCCCATACAGAGCAGCATATGGTGTCATACCTATGGTAGAGTGATAACTGTTATTGTAAGCAAACTCTATCTCGGGTCCCAACAGTGTACTTTCCCTCATTTCTACCTAACTTAAGGGCAATTTGCAGCTTTTCCCATACAGAGCAGCATATGGTGTCATACTTATGGTAGAGTGATAACTGTTATTGTAAGTAAACTCTATCAAAGGTAGGTATTTATCCTAACTTCCCTTCGATTCTAGCACACAAGCCCTTAACATGTCTTCTAAGGTTTGAATTATTTTCTCAGACTGTCCATCAGTCTGAGGATAGTAGGCGGTGCTAAACTTAAGTTGGGTTCCTAATTCCTATTATAGGGATTGCCAAAATATCGAAGTAAACTTAGGGTCTCGGTTTGATACTATATATGATGGCACCCCGTGTAGTCTGACAATCTCCTTAAGGTATACTTCGGCTAATTTCTCCATGGAATATCTAATCTTGATAGGTGAAAAGTGAGCAGACTTGGTTAATCTATCCACTATTACCCAAATGAAATCATAACCAGCTGGTGTTCTAGGTAGTCCAACTACAAAATCTATGGTTATTTAATCTCATTTCCTCTTCGGTATCTCCAGTGGATTTAGTAATCCTACGGGTCTTTGATGCTCTATCTTAACTTGTTGAAAAGTAAGACAAGCATTCACATACTTCGTGATATCCTTCCGCATACCCGGCCACCAAAAATTTCTTTTCAAATCTTAATACATCTTGGAAATACCTAGATGGATGGTATAGTTACTTTAACGAGCCTCTGCTAACACTTTCTCCTTTAGTTCTTGATGGTCTGGGATTACTATTCTTTTCCTAAACATCAACACTCCATCAGGGGCTAATCTAAAATCAGGTTGGTTCACATAGATTCCCAAAGATTCATCTTCTATTTGGACTTGTATAATTTGATCCCTCAAATCACAGCTTATTAGGAAGTCACTCATTACTAATCTCTTCAGAAATGAAATTAAATTAAGGCTCAGATTCCTAAAGTTCTGAAGTAATCTCATCTCATCCACTATTAAACTGGCTAATTGTAGTGACTTCCTGCTTAATGCATCAGCTACTACATTAGCTTTCCCTGCATGGTACTTTAACTTAAAGTTAAAGTCATTCAAATACTCTACCCACCTTCTCTGCCTCATATTCAATTCTTTCTAATCAAATAAGTACCTAAGACTCTTATGATCACTAAAAACCTTGAATACAGCCCCATACAAGTAATGTCTCCATATCTTTAGGGTAAATACCACGGCAATTAATTCCATGTCGTGGGTAGGAAAATTTTCCTCTACAACTTTCAATTGTCTTGATAAGCAACTATCCTCCCATCTTGCATTGAGACGCACCCTAAACCTTTCATTGATGCATTTGTATAAACTGAAAAGGGCTCTAAGGGTTTTGAAATTATTAACACTAAAGCGGTGGTTAGCTTTTCTTTCAGGGTTTGAAAACTATGTTCATAATGCTCGCTGCACTCAAAATTAACACCCTTCCTAGTCAGTCAGGTTAATGGCAAAGCTATTTGAGAAAATCCTTGTATAAATTACCTATAATAACCTGCAAAACCCAGAAAACTCTTAACTTCAATGATTGTTTTTGGATGACCCCAATCTAATATTGCTTCAATTTTCTTAAGGTCTAATGAAATTTCTTTCCCATTTACCACATGACCTAAAAATTTTACTTCCTCAAGCAAAAACTCACATTTCTCAAATTTAGCATACAATTTTTTTCCTCCAATATTTGTAGCACCGTGCTAAGATGCTGTGCATGTTCTTCATGAGTCTTAGAGTAGACTAAAATGTCATCTTTGAATACCACTATGAATTGGTCCAAGTAGGGTCTAAAAATTCTGTTCATGTAATTCATAAAGACAGTAGGTGTATTGGTCAATCCAAACGGCATCACTAGAAACTCATAGTGACCATACCTAGTGCTAAATGCTGTCTTAGGGATATATTTCTCCCAAACCCTGATCTGGTGGTATCCTGATCTTAAGTCTATTTTGGAGAATACTATTGCACCTTGTAACTAGTTAAACAGGTCATCTATTCGAGGTAATGGGTACTTATTCCTAAAGGTCATCTTATTTAATTGCCGATAGTCTATACATAACCTTAAACTCCCATCTTTCTTCTTTACGAATAGGACAGGAGCTCTCCATGGTGACACGCTCAGCCTAATGAATCCCTTTTCTAACAAATCTTCTATTTGGACCTTAAGTTCCCTCAATTCTGCTGGGGTCATTCTATATGGGGTCATGGCTATTAGGCCTACACCCGGAATCAGGTTAATTTTGAATTCTATCTCTCTAAGTGGGGGTAACCTACTTATTTCCAAAGGAAACACCTCCAAAAAATCGCTAACAATAGGAATTAGGTTTAACCTTTATTGCAATTCTACCTGAGAGAGATTAAGGAAAATATCACTTATCTCACACATTCTGTCACTCTCATGTACAGGCAGAGTATCCAAATATGTGATAGTCCTTTCAAAACAATTCAACAGAACCCGATTCTTAGATAACCAGTCTATTCGTAGAATGACGTCGATTCCAATCAAAGGCAAGCACACAAGGTCCACTATGAATAGGGTGTCATCAATGGAAAGAGGATAGTTTAAGCATATTTGAGGAGATATGGTGGTCTCTCCTAACAGTGTGAAAATGTGTAAATCACAAAGCATGGTTTGTAAAGGTAAGTTTATTCTTTCCATGCATGCATCAAATATAAAAGAGTGCGTAGCAACCGAATCAAACAATATTATTAAAGAAAAATTATAAATTTTACCTCTACCCTGCATTAATCTAGGTGACTTGTTGACGTTCGTTGCATCCAGAGTAAAGACTCTCCCTGGAGCTTTTGGTCTTTGGCTACTTGGATTCTGCTGGCTTCAACCTGATGGACAGTACTTTGCATAATTCCCTGTACCTCTGCATTTATAACATTGTATCGGTGTCTGATACCAGCAAGGTTGGTTGGGATGCCTCGTTCCACATTTCGGGCAATTTGCACTTTCTGGACGTCTGTTACTGTTGGATGACCCTGGTTGTGGCTTAAACATTCTGCCTTTCACATTTAGATTTCTAGCTGGTTGTTTCTGCCAGCTTCCTATTCTTTGATTCATGTTCTGCTTTTTCTTCATATTTTTACTAAGAATTTGACATTTATTTACCAGCTTTGCAAAATCCCTTATCTCTAACGGGGCGATCTGTGTTCTCATTGGCAAGTCTAACCCTTCTTCTAGTTGACTTGCTTTCTAGGCTTCATTATAATGTATCCTCAGATACATAGAATATCTAGCCAATTCTTCAAATTTAGCCAAGTATTCTTCAAATGGTTTGCCCCTTTGTTTGCGTTGTAGGAATTCTGTTTCTTTAGCCTGTCTTGCACTCTTAGGGAAGTATTTGTCCAAAAATATCCTTGTTGACTAGCTCTATTAGGCTTATTCAGTCTGACAGTTGTTTAGGAATATCTTTATAGATAATTATCTTATTTTTAAATTAGAGGATTTTTAGTGATAATGATTAGATTATATTTTTTTAATATTCCTAACTTCTAGGGATTGTGATAGATTCTTGGGATCCTTAATTATATATATATATATATATCCTTGTAACCTATTCAGAAACACAATGGAATAGAAGCAAATATTCAACCAGTTGAATTTCTACATGGTATCAGAGCCTGCACTGCCCTGAAGTGAGTATTTTTTCCTCCTTCCGCAGCACAAGTGTTTCTGTGTATACGAGGGGGGTTGAGTTAATCTCCTCTTTTCATTGTCCATATCTTGGAGGTTGAGTTTTCTCCCTCTCTTACTATCACCACCCATCCAGAGCTAATGCTCATCATCCGATCTCCTAACGTGGGCATTCCGATAGCCAATCGCCACCGTACGAGCCGCCACCTGCCGTCGAGATATTCTGGATAGATCAGTGTTTATTCTCTGATCCCGGCCATTTTTTCTCGCCGTTTGCCTCACCACCACCATATTTGGAGAGCTCATCGACCCACTGGCAAAATCCACTAAGACCGGTCACTGTCCACCGCTGCCCGCATCGGTCGCTAGTTTGGTCTTCTAAGTTACTTTTTTTTGGGCTATTCTCTCTAGTTTTTTTGGCCTTTTTTCTCCTTTTGCCTTCTTTGTGGTGTTGATTACTTATTATGGGGGACACTAAGGCAATAAAGAATACTACACTTGCCCATATATACACTGTCAAGTTGGATGGAGCTAGTACCTATCTCGCTTGGTCAAGAGCATATCTTTTATACATTAATTCTCGAAAGCTACTTGGCTATATTACTGGGGATACGAAACCTCCTGCGATTTTTGATGATAATTATGCTCAATGAGACTCTAAAAATTCTCTTGTTATGACATGGCTAATAAATACTATGCATCCCTGGATCTCTAAACAGTATTTATTACTTGATACTGCTAAAAAAATCTGGACTTCAACCAAACGCACTTATTCTCATAAAATGGAATGATGCTCAGGTGTTTGAAATCAGGACAAAGATCCATGCCACTAAACAGGGAGAATTAACTATAACTTACTATTATTCTGAATTGAGTAGGTTATGGCAGAAGTTAGATTACTATCAAGACCTCCATGCCAAATGTGCTAAAGATGCTGATTTGTTTTACCAATTAATTTCAAAAGAGAGGGTTTATGATTTTTTGGCTGGTTTGAATTCAGAATACGACCAGATTCGGATTCAAATTTTGGGAAAATCTCCTCTCCCTTCTGTTGAAGAAGCTTTCTCCTATGTTGTACAGGAAGAAAGTCATCGTGGTGTCATGCTTTATCAACCACCGGTTAAGAAATCTAGTTTGATCGTCTCCTATGAGAAACCCAAGGCCACCAACTTTGATAAAGATCACTTGCAGTGTGATTATTGTGGTAAGCCAAGACATACCAAGGAGACTTATTGGAAGATACATGGTCGGCCGATTCGAGGCCGTGGAGGTAAATGAGTTACTTCATCCAAAGGTCAGGCGAATATGGTTGATACTGTTGAGCCACCCAAGGATGCAGATTTAAGAGCCTGTCTCTCTTCTGATGAAATTCAGCACCTCCATCGTCTCCTAACCAAGCTTGACACCTCTATAGCTGGCACTTCTAATTATGTGCACTCAGGTATGGTTTTTACCGTTCATTCTTCTTCTTGGATTATTGATTCTAGTGCGAATAGATATATGACTGGCTCTTTTAAAGGCTTATCCCATTACTCTTCATGTCCTAAAAGGGAGAATGTTTGAATAGCCAATAGGTCTGTATCTTCTGTTTGTGGGACAGGTTCTGTAGCTTGTACAACTGATATTATTCTCTCATCTGTACTTCATATACTTGAGTTTCCTGTTAATCTTTTATCTATTAGTTCCATCACCAAAGATCTAAATTGTAAAATTGTGTTCTTTCCTGATCACTGTGTCTTTCAGGACCTTCACACAAGGAGGAGGATTGGCAGTGGTAGGTTTTGTAATGGCTTGTACGTAATAGATGGTGTTCGAGACTCAGGACAGGCCCTTATTGGAGTTAATAAGGATGTCAATCATGAAATAATCCAATGGCATAAGCGGCTAGGACATCTATCATTCTTTATTTTAAAGAAACTTTTTTCCCATTTTTTTTCAAATCTTAATGTTAAAACTTTATTTTGTGATGCTTGTGAATTTTCTAAGCATACTCAAACCTTTTACCCTTTGAGTAATAATAAAAGTTCCATTCCTTTTATGACTATTCATTCTAATGTCTGAGGTCCTACTCAAACTCTTTCTTTGTTTGGTTGTCGATGGTTTGTTACCTTTATTGACTGTTGCACCTGCACCACTTGAGTTTATTTACTAAAGTCAAAAAAATGAAGTTTTCCTTGCTTTTAGTCTTTTCATAAGATGATCTGTACTTAATTTGATGCTAAGATAAAAATCCTGAGAGCTGACAATGGCACTGAGTACATGAATAAAGACTTTGAGACCTACTTAGAAAATTATGGAATT
Organism: Senna siamea; assembly: GCA_031216115.1. Classification (NCBI taxonomy): domain Eukaryota; kingdom Viridiplantae; phylum Streptophyta; class Magnoliopsida; order Fabales; family Fabaceae; genus Senna; species Senna siamea. Next base: position 27,982,648 of record CM062354.1, on the reverse strand, counting down.
ATCCATCAAACCAGTTATCCTTATACTAGTGCCCAAAATGGAATGGCTAAAAGAAAATACAGACACCTATTAGAAGTGACCCAATCTCTCATGTTCACCATGCACTTACCCAAACCTTATTGTAGGGATGCCATTTTACCTGCTACATACCTTATAAACCGTATGCCTCTAACAGTCCTTGATTTTTAGAGTCCTCTTGAAGTTTTAAAAGGTAAAAGAGACTATATTATCCCACCCAAAGTGTTTGGTTGTGTCTGTTTTGTTCATACTAGGGATACTGGAAAACTTGATCCTAGATCCCTTAAATGTGTTTTCATAGGGTATTTCCCTACTCAAAAAGGTTACAGATGTTATCATCCTCCCTCCCGAAAAACTTTCGTTAGTATGGATGTTACCTTTCGAAAAATTAAACCTTACTTTAGCACACCTTTATCACCTTTTCATGGGGATGTTAATAAATTAGAAGAAGTGGTGCTTCTTGATCTAGAAGAAATAAGGAAGGATGTAGTTCAGGGGGAGACTACTGGGAGATTGAATAAACCTTACTTGTTGACATACTCAAGGAGGAACCGGCCAGACAGAGTTGAAGAAGCAATCATACAAACTGTCGAATCTTCTGAATCCTCTTCCGTTGGTGAGTTATCTATATTCCTTAATGATTTAAATCTACCTATTGCTCATAGAAAAGAAGTTAGATCTCGTATCAAACATCCTATGTCTAATTGTTTTTCTTATAACTCCCTGTCCCCATCATATAGAGCCTTTACCTTGTCTATTTCCTCTGTGTCTATTCCACAGAATTGGAAGGAAAGGAAGTTATTACTGATCCTAAGTGGAAGCAAGCGATGATTGAAGAGATGAAGGCCTTGTCCAAGAATGAGACTTGGGCTTTGGTCCCTCCTCCATCAGATAAGAAATTGGTGGGTTGCAAATGGGTATTCACTGTGAAACATAAAGTTGATGGTTCGATAGAACGATTCAAAGCAAGACTAGTGGCCACAAGGTTCACACAAACTTATAGAGTGGACTATTAGGAGACCTTTACTCCGATTGCAAAAATGAACTCCATTAGAATTTTGTTATCTTGTGCAGCTAATCTCGATTGGGACTTGCACCAATTTGATGTCAAGAATGCATTTCTTCATGGAGACTTGGAAGAGGAAGTGTATATGGAGATCCCGTATGGGTTTGATAATGAACAGTGTCAAGGAAAGGTGTGTAAATTGAAGAAGGCTCTATACGGATTAAAATAGTCTCCAAGAGCATGGTTTGAAAAATTCAGTAACGCCATAGTTACCTTTGGCTATCATTATAGTAATGCTGACCATACCCTCTTCATAAAACATAAAAAGGGCAAAGTCACTCTTCTCATCGTCTATGTTGATGATATAATGATGACTAGAGATGATAAAGATGAGATGTCCCAGTTTAAGAAGTTATTGGCACAAAAATTTGAGATCAAAGATCTCAGTAAGCTGCAGTATTTCTTGGGAATAGAGGTTGCTAGATCAAAGAAAGGAATCTTCATTTCTCAAAGGAAGTATATTTTGGATCTCTTAGAAGAAACTGGCATGTCAGGGTACAAACCAGTAGAATCCCCTATTGAGAGTAATCATAAATCACAATCAGGGGTTGAGAAGTTAGTTGATAAGGAGAGATATCATAGGTTAGTAAGAAAACTTATTTATCTCTCTCACACTAGACCAGACATAGCCTATGCAGTCAGTCTAGACAGTCAGTTCATGCATGACCCTCGAGAATCCCATATGCAGGCTATCTTTCGCACTTTGTAATATCTAAAGTCTAGCCCAGGGAAAGGATTACTTTTTTCTAAAGATGATCACCTCTAGATAGAAGCCTTTATAGATGCAGATTGGGCTGGATCACTAGATGATAGAAGATCTACATCCAGATATTGCACGCTTGTAGGAGGAAACTTGGTTACTTGGAGAAGTCAGAAGCAGAGTGTCCTTGCTAAATCCAGTGCAGAAGCTGAATACAGAGCGATAGCCCAAGGAGTTTGTGAACTTATGTGGGTACAAAAGTTGTTAGAAGAATTGAGGCTATTGGAAAAGGAGAAGTTGTCCTTGTATTGTGATAACAAGGCTGCCATCAGTATAGCTCATAATCCAATTCAAAATGATCGAATAAAACACATTGAAATTAACAGGAACTTTATCAAAGAGAAGGTTACTAGTGGAATACTAAGCCTAGTTTATGTGATGTCAAAAAAGCAGCTTGTTGATGTATTTACCAAAGGTCTCAGTAAATAAATGTTTCACAAGCTCGTTTGCAAATTGGGCATGTGTGACATCTTTGCACCAACTTGAGGGGGAGTGTTGACTAGCTCTATTAGGCTTATTAGGCCTGACAGTTGTTTAGGAATATTTTTATAAATAATTATCTTATTTTTAAATTATAGGATTTTTAGGGATAATGATTAGATTATATTTTTTGAATATTCCTAACTTCTAGGGATTATGATAAATTCTTGGGATCCTTAATTGTATATATATATATATCCTTGTAACCTATTCGGAAACACAATGGAATAGAAGTAAATATTTAGCTAGTTAAATTTCTACAATCCTCTTGAATGACTCCCATGTGAGTGGAATGCCCTTGCTCTCCATAAGCTACTTGGCTCTGGTCCACCACTGTTCTGCTTCTCCTTTAAGCATATACGTCACATAGGTAACCATCTGTTCATCAGTACTATGCAACAGTCGGAAGATTTTCTTCATCTCATTCAACCATCCTTCAACAACTAATGGTTCAGAAGTGCTGGAGAATGCTGGTGGTCCTGCCCTCTGGAATTCTATCTAACCTTGGTACATTTGGTTGGTATTCCAGTTATTCTCGTCATCCATGTTCTGACGGTTTTCCTATTGCTATCACATTATGTTGGCACTTGTAGTAACCTGTTCCCTCATCGCGTCCGCCATCATTCTGATGGAATCCATCAAGTCCTGCATATCCAAATTGGTCTCCCTGCTACTACTTCCTGGTGCCCCTTAACTTCTGTGTCTTGGCCTTCCTCTTGGCCTATGTGTATTGTCTCTACTAGCATCTGCCATAGCTAATTGACACAGAAAAAGAGTTAATTAGCCTTTAATAGCAATAGTTATCAGCATAGCCGCAGATTCATTCCTAATATCTTAATTACATATCACTTCCTAGATATTTCAGAGTTCAATCAATTTAAAATCCTAAAGTTGTAAGCCCGAGAATTCATAACCAATAACTTACTAAACCAGTTAAACAGTAAACCGGGCTCTGATACGACTATTGTAATGACCCCCTAACTCATAATATACTTTCTCTATCAGAGTAGTGGAAGCATATAAAGTTTTAAATAAATTTTTTATTTTTCCCATATCAGGGAACATCGGAGGATCGCTACTGGTTGAGTGTAGCCCAAATAGAATCTTCTCACAGTCCATTCAGATTCCACTTAACCTTAGATCATATGCAGAAGTTTTATTATCACATACAAACCATAACATGCTACTAACAACCATACAAATTCAGAATACTAAATCCATTTAAATTTGTTTCAAAATAAACCATTCTTCCACACCGTTTTCCTACCGAAAATTCGACAGAGTTTTCCCTAAAATCTGAACGTTTCCCTTAAATAAAAACAGCCCAAATCCATAGAATACAACTAGAAAAACCATTAGAAATCAAATCCATCATACATACAGTAAAATCATCAGAATTCAACCAATAGTACAGATATATACATATACACAATTCAAGCGTAGACTAAACCACAACGTCATCCCGCTATCCAGCTTCTGCCCAGTTATCTCCTAGGCATTCCCTGTTCTTGATCATCTGATCAAACAACTTTATGAGATGGTTAAATCCCAGTAAAGAAATTTACAATTTACAAAGATTAAAAGCAGCTTGGATGCTCAATTGTAACGCACGCCTGAAAATGTCTTCCCATATTCAATTTAAATGCATGTGAATTATTGTACTCTTTAAAAATATAAAACACATGGGAAATTAATGCAAATGATATAATGAGCATAAAATCTTTATTCTGAAAAATTATACTAAAAATCTTATTTAAATTCATGCCTAGGGGTTTTCATATACTTATCAGTCACAAGTCTCACGTGACTATTCATTATTCTTTTCCAATTGTATGCCGTTTTTACAGAAAACATACTTTTTATGTTGGGTGTGATCCGTAACACCAATCACCCGAAAACACGCCTATATTATGAGTGTGATTCGTGACACCAATCACTTACTCAAGGACTGGGTAAGAATCAACATCCAAGGCGTCCCCTAGTATGTGCAAAAATGCTAATTCTCATCCTCATACAGTCTATACAGAACTACATACGCATAGCCAACCAATTCTCAAGGTTATAGGATATTATACCTAAACCAAAACGTTACCCCGTATAAGATATCCCCCCTTATATGCCTTAAACCATTCATAGGGTTGTCCTGGTTTAACGAATAATTCCTAACGAATGCAGACTTAATCTAATTAAAAATAATTCATTTAACAAAATTGTCTGTATAAGGGATATTCAACGGCCATCCCATACCAGTTATTGAATACCCACCTTAAGTCAGTCTGTTCCTATGGCATATAAATCTGATAGCCAAACATATCAAACATGCAACAAGCATTCTCAACACAGGCATACACATATACTTATATATTTCAGCATGCATTCTCGTGCAATGAAATTATTATAAAACAGGCATTCATAATGTCAATTTAAAGTTTAGGAGAGTGTAAATCACTCTACCTTTCACCGTTTGCTCCTAATCAGTTCGAGATTTCCTTTTTCTTTGACAATTACTCCCAATTAGTTTCTTGAAGAAATAATTAAATTCTTAGGCGGGTTTTTATTTTAATTATGTTTTCCTAGATCAATTTATCAAATTCTTAGGCCGATCTAATCCTTAAACATGTCTTAGGGTCAGTTTCAATAGGAAAATATCAAACTGGGGTATTTTAAACTGTATCGGGGGTTTTGAAAGCTTGAAATTTGATTTCGGCAACTTTTTAGCAACTCCGGTGACGATGCACGGCAGACGGCAGCTCACAATGGCGCGCAACGATAGATGGCAGCTGGGGTCAGAAGATACACCAAATGTAGCTCGTAACTCGAGGATGCCGGATCTGGGGTCTGTTAGGTGAAACAAGACCATTTAGATGGCATTTTCTGGCGACGTAGGTGGCAGATGACGGAACTATTTTTCCTCTGTTCTGGGCTTGTGGCGGCGGCGATCCACCGACTGAAAGCTGGCAGTGGAAGCTGGCAACAGGCAGCTTAGGCTACCTAATGGTGGTAGCGGTGTGGCCATACGATGTTGGACAACAGAGATCGCGATGGAAATGGCTATTCATGATAGAGGGAAAATGTGGCTGTTTTTGGCTGCTGTGGCGTCCGTCAACGGTCGGGAATGGTGGCTGGAGGTCGACAGCGTCGAGTTGTACTGATGGCGGGGTCCGATGACGGAACAGGGCTGCGATTCCGATGGCTGGACGGTGGTGCGCAAAAATGAGAGGGAAGAGAGAGAGAGAGAGAAAAGAAAAAATGAGAGGAAAAATTGGGGTTTTAGAGTTTTAAGTCCTCCAGGAGCATTTTGGTCTTTTTTCACTTCGCCCGAGGTAAATTCTAGATGCATTCTTCGATCTTGGCAAGAATACAGACCCATATTGAAAGAATTGGGAATTCTTTTAAAGAATTTAACCCTTCCAATTTACCTGCTAACTTTCTGAAGCTGGATCGAGTTTTTGTTCATCATATAAGATTTTGACTCCAAAAAATTCTCAAATTTTAACCGTTGGCTTAGAAAATTACGCTTAATTTAATTTAGACAAAATCTAAATTTATTTTAAAAAATTTTAGTTTATTACAATATTGCCCATGAAAAATGGTTAAAACGCAGCTTGAACAATGCAAGTTGACGTCAAAATGGCCAGAAACTATTGGGTTTCTCACCGAGTCCGACATGGTTCCAAGTTGGGTCAACCAACTTAGCTGGAGGTTGAAGACTACCTTCCTTAAAATAAATAAAAACTATAAATATCTTTCTTTTTTTATTTTTTTATTTGTTTTTCCTTTCTTTTGATTAAAATTGTAAAAATAGATTAAAACTATTTTTATTTTTAATTTTTCTCCTTCCCTTTTCTTTCTTTTTAAACTTTCATTTTTAATTTTTTTTAATTTTTATCTTTAAAATGAGAGTAAAAATCTAAAACCTACTAAATTAGTTTTAAATTTATTTTTATTTATTCATTTTTTGTTTTTGTTATTTTTATTTATCTTTTTATTTATAAAAAATCCAAAAAAAATACAATGTTCACAGGACATTGAGATAAATTATATTTTTCAAAGATTAAAATAGTAATTTATTCAATATATAAAAAATTCATTTTTCCTTTTTTCTATTTTTCTTGTATTTCTTATTCAAACCTAGCTATAAATAATTTTGAAAGAGAAAATATTTAATGGACTGAATGATTTTAATTGCAATTGATTTTAAAAAAATATTGTATTAATCACTCAATATTATAAGTTTTGAAATCCAATTAAATTAATCTGATAAATTATAATATCTTTTATAAAATATAATAAATATTCTAATCAATTTTTTCAAATATTTTATTTTTATTTTTATATAGTAGATATTTTTTATTTGCTCTAATACTTTGCTTACTCTAGCAACGGGAGAATTTTAAAAAAATCAAGTTAATTTGTATATGGAGCCTCTCTAAAGTTTTCCATTCAAAATCATAACAAACGGGTAAACATAAATAAAAGACTAAAACTAACTTTTTAAAAAAAAAAAAATCATCATGATATTTCAATTTTTTTCATTATTTTTTTAATTTCAATTTTGTCACTTATTTTTACTAATTGATGAAATATATATTACTCTCTCCAATATCGTTAATCATATGTAAAGTTTAAATGAAATTATTCTAATTAAACATTATAAAATACGAAGAGTACATTCATTATTACATTCAAAGTCTTGCATCTTAACCATTCACTCAAACTTTATTATAGATCGATGGCAAATAAAATTTTACATGAAACTCATTCCGATACGTCACTCAACCTCAAATTGCTGTAAAAATTAAATCCCATTTATTGGGCACTACTTTATAGATCTGAACTCCAAAATGAAACCAAAGGACGTCTTTTAATGTCTTTAAAACGCCATCTACCTTTTGATTCTCCTTTATTTTGCATCCAACTCATTGATGCTCAAAAAGTGTTTAATCAACATATGACGCAGCTATGTTGATACACACTTTCGTATTGATTAAGTGGTCTTCCATTGTAATAATAGTGATTAAAGTCATCCATATCACATTGTACATATTTTTATGTCTCGTTTGTTGTACTCATAACAGTTCCATGCTTCTGGCTTCTCTTCCTCTGCGGGTCCCACAGACACTATCTCTGTATGACATATCTTCTTCAGCTTCGCCACTACATTCACAGGGTCTATGTCCCCTGTTAAGATCAGGTTGCTGTTCTTCATGTCCACTGAAGCTGACTCTATCCCTGCAAATTAAATTAAAACCCATGAATAATTAATTTATAATCTTTAAAAGAAATTTAGTTAGGAAGAAGAGATTTGATTAAGGAGATGAAATAGAATATTATAATAACCTGAAATGCCAGAGACTTCCTTCATGGCTTTCTGCTTGATTCTGTCATCGTATAATTCAACCTTCAACGTTACTTTCTGTCGCACACAACAAGAAGTAATTAATACTTGAGAAATCAGACAGAAATGATAAAGAATTATTTATTTGAAAGAGACAATTGTGAGTCTGAGTCTGAGTCCTGACCTTCATGTTTGTTGGAGTTTGTGAAGAAAATATATTGAAGAAGGAAAGTTGAAGAGGAAGAGATGGAGATGGAGATGGAGATGAAGTAGTGTGTGTGGGTGTGTGGTGGAATAAGGCTATGGGAGGAAGGTTTTTATAGCGGCAAGCAAAGACAGATACACGCACCACAAAGTCCAAGTCTTCGAAGACCATAAAGATAAAAGAAGACTCCAAAAGCGTGTAAGATCTGATATAATCATATAAAATGACCCTATACTTTCCAACGCGCTTTGCTTTTTATTTTTTTAAAATAATTAGATGTGATTTTTATATATTTTCATTATGAAATTTTTTAATAAAAATTAATATACATATAAATGATATAACTTACCTCTCTGATCTCATAATTGACTTTTTATTTTAATTAAAAATTTTGATAATAAAAATATTTATATAAATTTAGTTTTTTAAAGATTCTTATAGAGTAAATAATATTTCCTTTTTTTTAGAAATGTAAAATTATTTTCTTTTCAGAGATGTTAAATTTATATTCTATTTTGAGAATATTTTTATTATTGATCTTAAAATTATTTTTAAATTCTTTATATTTATTTCAATATAACTTTTGAATATGCAAGGTATATTCAATACTTTTTTCCATGATAAAAAAATTCGTCTTTTCTTAGGCTATGCTTACACAATTTTTCTCTATATTTTAAAAAGTTACACGACTTTATACTCAAATCAAAAGGATGTGTTATACTACTTTAATCAAATAAATTAATATTATCTTTGATAATATTTATGTGGTTTTGTATTTTTTTTAATTATATAATTTGATAATATAATAGAAAAAATCTATAATTTAAAATTTTTCAAATAAAAATAATTAAACCTTTTAAAAGATTAAATAGTTATTTAATTTTCAATATATATATATATATACACACACATATTAACTTTTTTAAATATTTATAATACATATATATATAGTTTTGTGAAAAAATTACAAAATCTATATATATTATAGTAAATAATACTATGCTATTTTGAGAGAGGTCAAAATTATATTTCATTTTTATTTGTTTGAAAAATTTACATTATTATTTTCTAACATTAAATTGAAAACTTAAAATTTCATTTATTTTAACTAAAATCTCCTTAATGAAATTATAATATTATTTTTAAAAAAGTATATTTTATTAAAAAATATATTTTAAAATTAATATTTATTTTGAGATAAGATACAATTAATTTATTTCAAAATTTAAAAAATATTATATCAATCAAAGACATGTTTAATTATATAAATAATAAATATAAAAGTATTTTATGAAAATTAGTGAATTTATAAGTTTTTTAAACTTTTAAAAAAATATAAAATTTTAACATTTCTTTAAGAAAATATGTAATTTACTCCGTACATTAATATTAATATAAATATATACTCCTTCGTCAATAACACATTTTAAAGAAAAGAAGACGATACTTATAAGTATTTAAATATCTATATATTTTAAAAAAATTATGATTTAGCTAAAAAACCGTAAGTCTCAATATTATAAAAAGTAAAAAACAAAATAATTAAATATAATTAACAAATATATAAAAAAATAACACAATATATGTGATTAAAAATTTTTCAATACTACTAAGTGATAACAGCTTCGACGAAGTGACGTTGTTGGTTCAAGGATATATCTGTTTTGATGACGTCTGTGCGTCAGTGGTGACAGTGACATTCACCTCATCCACCATATCAATAATGATTACTTCCGCTTCTTCTCCGTTTCCTCCACCTTCTTCCTGTGGCCCATAATACCTACAGGTATATAAATTTTATATAAATTTTTAATTTTATTTTTAAAATTTTAAATTATAATTAATTTTATTTTATAATTTAATATTATTTAAATTATTAATAAAAATAGTTAATATAATTTTTAACATATATTTTTATTAACTAAATATTTTATTAAAATATTTATTATTAAATATATCATTAAAATTTATTAATACTGTTAAAATTTTTAAATAATTTATAATTTTTTAATAAATCTATCTATCAATATTATACTCTTCTTACCAACTTACACCATCAGCACCATATCTTAAAATTAATTTTATAAGAAATTTCCTTGTTTGGTAAACTTCAACAATAAAAAAATTTATATAAAATTATTTACAACATATATAAGTTTAAGTTACAAACTACTATTTTATAACAATATATACATATATGATTTCATTATAAGAGACTAACCTATATAAAAAAAATTACCCATTATTAATTCATCATAAAACCCTTACATTTACATAAAAAAAATTTGTTGTATATAAAACTATTGATAAATATAATAGTTCCTTAATATTGTCATATAATAATAATATTATATTATGATTCAAACAAAAAAAATATATAATATTTTACATATATTTTATACTTTTATCTTAGGACTTCAATGATAAGATAAAATTTAAATATTTCAATGACAAACTTAAAAATGATAGATTTTAATGACAGCCTTTGTCATCGACAGATTTAATGCAGCATAACTTCAATAGAATCAATAAACTTACTGCAATAAAAATTATTTAGTAACGTAATAGTTTAATAATGTGTAAATAGAAATATTATATTTTCTATTTATATGGTGTCATTTCATAATTTGATGTAAATTTGTGAATTCTATATTGTATGTAGTCAACAAAAATATATACTTCAACATCACATCAGTTATTAAAAAATTATGAATTGTTTGAAAGAGTTGAGGACAAATTTGACAATATTCATAAATTTTAGAGACACATTTAACAGTATTTATAAACTTTAAGAATTTATTTGATAATAAATACATAAGTAGAGTATTGAATCAACACAAATATATACATCAGACATCACGTCAAAAGTCACATTAGTTATTTTTATTAGTAATTTAAAGAGTGTTAGGTCGTAAAATGAAATTAATTATAATTTAAAACTTAAAAGATAAAATTGACCACAGACAAATTTTAGGGACAAAATTAAAAATTAATGTAAAATTTAAGAATAAAAAATTATTTTTACCTATATTTATATTATAATAATTTTAATTTTTTAGTGAGTTTTTAAAATCATTTATTATTATATATAAAATAAATATAATTTTAAAAATAATGTGATATGAAAAGAATGAATAAAAAATTTGAAAACAAAAAGTTAAAAATAAAATAACTGTTCATTATTTAATTTTATTATTTTAAAATATAATAATAAATTTTTTATTTTATATTTAAAAAAATATAAAAAAATTGGTCGCACTTGAGCCACCAGTTATTATGTATGCTTTTGGAGTTTTTTTATTATTGATCTTCAAATTCATATATTCTCTATCAAATCAAAAATTACATATATGTAAAAGACCAAAATAAAATTGTTTTCTAATTTTTTTCTTAATTAAGTAAGCAGTATTTGAGCTTTGTGTTAAGCCTGCTAGGCGTTATAAAGCAGAACACCTCTGTTTTCTTTTCCAATGGATGCAACACAGCCTCTTAAAGTTTGTTTGAATTAAAAAAAATGAAATAAGAATATAAATAAAAATGGGAATAAATGAAAAGAAAATAAAAATGTCAAAATAAACATTTTCTTCTCAATCTCTAGCATGTCCATGAAAACCCTTAAATTTTGGAACATATGTAAAACACTTTATCAATTATATGCTTTGACTAATAATCCTTTAGAGTTTCATTTGAGTACCAAAAATTTCTTTTGCTACCATTCTCATCCAAAAAAAAAAAAACAATAATCCTATTTCCCAATAAAAAAAATAGTGCACATTAGCAAGAGTATTTTTTTCATTTAATTAAATGCCTAAATTACGAAAATGCCCCAATGTAATGACTACACCCCCTTCGTCTCTCTTCAACCAGGACCGACAAGTATAGGGAGATACTAGAGAAGACAAATGCTGGTGAGCTTTTTCTGCAAATCTTTTAGGATGAAGGAATGTAGGCATTACGTTGGAGTATTTTGATAATTTAGATTTTTAATTAAATGATAAACTGTGTTAATTAATTAATTGTTTTTATTGACATATATTAAAAATTTTATGTTAAAACTTAACAATGACTTAATTATGTATTCATATTATATATTAAAAATAAAATGATATTAATAGTGCAAATAAATTAAAAACAATTAGAGAGAGAAATCAAGAGGAAGACAGAAAGACAAAGAGGAAGTGAGATGAATATCCGCATTGAACGAAATCTTACGATTATAGTCATCAAAAAGACTAATTTGAAACAATTTTGCCGTTTAGAAGCTTATGTAAATATTTAATTAAGAACAACTTTTGTCTTAATTTTAACAAAAATAATGACAAAAACCTTAAAAAGCTCGAGGCTCATGCCTAATTAGATCCAACATTCTCTTTGCAATTCTCAAAAGGTGTTTAATTAGCAGATGACACAGCCAATAGGATGAGGTCTGGTAGCATAATAGTTATAGCCATAAACATCATATGGCACTATTGTTATGTCTGGTTTCTTGTCATTTTCAGGCTTCTTTGCTTCTTCCTTTGCAGGGCCCACAGACACTATCTGTGAATGGCATTTCTTCTTCTTCAGCTTCCCCACTACAATCACAGGGTCTATGTCCCCTGTTAAGGTCAGCTTGCTGTCCTTCATGTCCACTGAAACTGACTCTACCCCTGCACATTTTCAGTTCTGTAAGCTAAGAACAGAGGGCATAGAACAAGGAAGAGGAAGAAGTGGAAGAAGAAGAAGATATGAAGTTAAAGTTGAAGTTCAATATATATATACCTGAAATGCCAGAAACAGCCTTCATAGCTTTCTGCTTGATTATGTCATCATGTAATTCCACCTTCAACACTATTTTCTGTCACAGAACAAATTGAAAATTTTAAGACTTGAGAAATGTAAAACAAAAAGAGAATCTTGTATTTCAGGCATGCATGAAAACAAAGCAAAAGTCTCAGACATAAACGGAGTTCTGAGTCTAACCTTCATTTTTTATGGAGTATGTGAAAATTGAAGAAGAAAGGCAAGAGAAGGTAAGTATTATGTTTGAAGAGGATATTCGAAAATTTGAGGTTTTGATGATGTGGGTTGGGACTAAACTTGAGGGAGGTTTTATAGTAAGAAGGGAGGTGAAGAGTCACAGTCGCATACAGTGCCAAGTCAACAACCCAAGTCAATGAAGACTTAATCAAAGATTCTCAAAGTCTTTGTCGTACTTTCTAACGCGGAAACTGCTTTTTTTTCTTCTTTTTTCTATTTTTGTACTTTGTACTCTGTAGTATATTTGCATCCTCATCCTTTAATGACAAACTTATTTTTTGAAATTTTTTTAAAAAAGGAAAATTTCCCCTTGAAGATAAATATTCTAATTACATGATTTTTGAATTTTAAAAAATATAATACAATTCTTCAAATTTTTTACGCAATATTGTCTATATGTTGCTAATGGAATAGTCATGTATGAAACAATCATTGTTGCTTAAAACAGTGCGCAAAGTAATCTGCGTGTTTGCTTAAAAAATTTTTTTAACTTTCTTAATTCAAAATTTTTAAACGTCCAAAACCTTGTATAAATGTCTGATAACATTTTAAAAAAAATAAATTAATTACTAGAAATAAAAAACAAAATAGAACTAAAATATATTAAGCGATAAAATTAAAATTTCTTATAAATTAACAGTACATAAAGTTAGATTCGACAACCACAAAAAGCCAATGGCCAAAAATCATAATTTCAGAAAAGAGCCGAAGGAGAGTGGGCAAAGTTTCCACGAACCCAAGTGGCTTGTTCATGGATGGATCCTCGTTGGCGGCTGTGCCAACGACAACATTCACTATCCACCAATAACGACAAATTTTTAGAAACGTATATTATATTAATTACTTTATTTATATATTAATTGATGATAAAATTTAATTAACTTTTTTATTAATTGACATAAAATAATTTGATTTAATATTTTTAATTAATATAAAAAATTATATAATGTATAATTAAAATTTTAAAATAATTTATTAAATTTTATTAATAATATATAAATAAAATGACATAATAAATATAACTAAAAGATTTTTTTAAAATTTCTCACCAATAATATTGTCTTGCGCGTCTCCTACGTTAGTTGCTTGCGGTCTTCCTCTTCCTTTCCTTGATGTTTCTGAATTCTAATTGGTCAAATATTTAAATCATAATGAATGTCTTACTCTTTTTTTTTTTTTTAATAATAGCAGAATATATTTAAATGTTCAAATCGAGCACTTGAGAGTGCATCAGCCTGACTAATGTGGAAATAGAATCAGCGAAGGACCCAAATCTTTTAGTGTTTTTAAATAGAGAAATAATAGACGGATTATTTAATCTATACTAAATCTTTTAAATACTTTTAAATTTGACACGTGAATTACAACTGTAGTTTAAAATTAATTATTGATTAATATTAAAATTTTTGATTCTGATATTATTTGTTAGGACCGTCAGACATCACTTTGATTTTACATTAATATGATATTGTCTGTTTTAGGTTAAGCCCTCACAAATTTATTTTTGGGCTCTTCTCAAAAGACTTTATTTCTAATAGAGTTAAGTGAACACTTATATACAAGATTAACACTTTATATATTGTCGATGTGGGACTTAGGTTGACACCCCAACAATCCTCCCCTCAAACCAAAGACCACATTGCTCGTGGTCTTCATACCAGAGAGACTTTCCACTCAACTCGGTCCTTGTAGTCTAAATCAGATTCTGGTACCATTTATTAAAATTAAACTAAATTTGAATTTATTAGGATATGAATTCAGATCATAATTCATAATATCATTGGATAAAATAAGATTTGTAGTACATACTTGTTGAAGTCATAAAATTAGTGATAGAGTCTGCAACCACAATATCCTAATATACTAAGAGAATTTTGAGAAAGATAAAGTTTCTGACAATAGAGAGTGTATAAGTTTTTAGATTAAGGTTTCAAATGTGATAACCTAAATTTTAATAATTTTTTTAATAAAATATTTTTTAAATATTCTATCTTAAATTTAAAATTTAAAATATAATTATAATAATATAATATTAATTTTTAATTAATATTATTCACAATTAATTAATTAATAATTAATTAATCTAACAATTCGAACCAATTTAAATTGTCCAACTAGTGACACAATCAATCGTTAAATTTTTCTACTTTAGCTACAATAGATACATAATTAATTTGAATATGACTTAAATTGATGTGATAGATTTTAAATTAACTTGATAATTTAAAATTAACTTAATTCAAGTTGTTTCGATCATATTTCTTTTTAAACGCGTTTAATTGATTTTAATAAATTATGATATTATTTTTATATAATATTAAATTTATAATTTATTTTATGTATAAAATTTAATTATTTAATTATTTTAATTTTTATTGTATAATTTTAATCAAAAATTTGAAATTAATAATAAATAATTTTAAAAATAATTTTAAATTTATTTTAAATTGTATTATTATAATTTAAAGTATATTAAACCTATAATTTAATATTTTTATTTAATAATACACATAATTATAAAATAATCAATCATTGAATTAGTGATTTAATAACTCAAATTTTTCACCAACTAAATTAATTATACGCCTTAGTCTAAAAATTATATGAGTAGAACATGCCAATTTAGTGGTGATAACAATTCTCAATATATATTATTTTCTTCTTAAACTAATTATATATATAAATAAAAAAAATAAAGTTAAATAATATTATTATTATTTAACTGGATCTATATCTATAAAGATGACGTCTTAGATTATGTGATATAAGTTATGTCATCTCTTAAGATGATGTGATACGAATCATGTCATTTTTAAAAAAAATTTTGTCTCTATCTTATAAATTTATCGTTATACTATCTCTTTAATTTTAACCACAAATGAAAACTACATTTTTGTGTCGAAATGTGAATGAATACAAAAAAAAGTGAATTGAAACATATTAAGTAATCTTCATTCTAAAAGTAAAAAATTAAATAAATATATAATTGAGTTGAAAGTAATTGATTTAACTATGCTTATTCTAAATAAATTTTTATATTGTATAAAAATTTATTTTTAAAAATATTTAAAAGTAAATTATTATTGTAGTTCATGAAAGATATAATTTATCTCAATTTAATCTTTAAATTATGAAAATACTCAATTTAATTTATAAAAGATATATTATGTCTCAATTTTCTCTTTATGTTAATTTTTGTCAAATAAGAGTAATGATTATGTTGATGGAAGAAATGAAATTCAGATACAATGTATCTTTCAAGGATTTAACTAAGTATTTTTATGATTAAATATTAAATTAAAATAAATTATATCTTTTAAAGACTAAAATAATAATTTATTTAAAAAAAATAATATTTTAGCCACAGCTATAATTGTGGCTTAATTGATGAAAAATCATACTTACTAAATGCTGAAACAATAATATTGAAAGGGTATAAATTTAGTACTTTTTTTAGCTTACTTAGCCACGTTTATAATTATAATTAATATTTTTGAAAAATTAAAAACAATAGAGTAAATTAATTATTTGATTATTAAAAGATGCATGACCTCTCAATTTGATTCTTTAAAAATAAAACATTTCAATTTAGCGTCTAAGAGATTAATTCCTAATCAATTTAGTTTTTTGATTAATAAGATGAATACAAAATTAATTAACAGTAATATTAATGGATACTAAATAATTTTTAAATAATAAATTAGATTCTATTCAACAATAAAAAAAATCAAATACATTAGATTTATAAATTACATAATGTCAAAACCTATTATTTAATTTTTTTAGTTGAATAGAATTTAATTATAACACTACTGTCAGTTAAATTTTTATTCATCATATTAATCAAAGGACCAAATTAGTTAAGAATTAATCTTTCATAAGCTAAATTAAGATATTTTATCTTTTAGGGATTAATTTAAGAGAACATGCATTATTCTAGTGTGAGAATGTTTATTTTTGTTTAATACTAATCAATTTCTAATTAATAAAATTAATTAAACTTAATGTTGAAACTAATACTGGAGGTTACAAAATTATTTTATTAAAGGAATGAAAACATTTATGAAGAGGGCTGTTGAATTTTATACAATATATTGTTCTCTCTCTTTCTCTCTTGTTTGTGATTCTTTTTGTGATATTGGGTATTGTGAGTTGAAAACTCTTCCTTGCTTTTGTACTTATCTCACTAGCTTTCTTCTCTTCAAGTATGTCTCAATATTTGATCTGTTTTCATGGATTTTTCACTAATTTTTCTATTCTTGTAAGATGAAATATATATACACATGTGCGGTTAAATTATGAAAATGACATTAGAGTCATGGTTGTTTTGTTTATATATATATATATATATATATATATATATATATATATTGCATAGAAGAAGTCTGTTAGTTTAGGCAAACAAAATTTAGTCAAGCAAGAATCTTTGAATTTTGTGTTAGTGTATGCCCTAGAGGCAAGTCATAGGATGATTGAATGTAAATATTTTATTATGTTTAATATAAAAGAATTTCAATTATTATATTTTGATATATCTACGCATTATATTTAAATACATTAATTGTCCTTAGAATGATTTATTATTCTTAAAATTGTTCATAGTCAAGTATTATTGCAAACTAGGATAACAATAATAAGGTAAGACTAGCATGTACCTTGATTGATGAATAAATTCATAGACATGAGATGTCAAGTCATTACATTAGTATATTTGTTAGAGAACACCTATATTGGAACAACCCACATTGAGAGTACTACATGAGTTCTTATGGATTGTCATAAGCACTTCTCACGACAACTATAATGTATGCAATCATTTGACCTAAAGTCACCATGATTGTAACATAATAAGTTATATATTGCAGTACTATTTAAAGTTATCTTTAATAGAGTGACCCAATAGATAGTATTTGGGTATGTCATTTGTCATATAGAGGGACATGGATGATGTATATGAAATTTTTTCCTTCCTTTGGAGGTGAGATATCCATGGACCCCTCATGGCCATGCTCTAATAGATCAATATGTGATATTGATTTATTTGTTATTAATTAGATCACTCGTAGATTAAGAAACATGAGCTGAATTTGCACTACAAAAATTTTCTCTTTCAACGGTGACAAAAGTTGCCACTAAAAGTAAAAAAGTAGCCACTAAAATTTTTTAGTGGCGACAAAATAATTGTCACTTGTCACTACTAAAACCTCCGCAACTGAAGGTCTTTGGTGGCAACAAAAAAGGTTGCCACTAAAAATACATATAGTGGCGACATTTGTCGCCACTGAAAAATGAAATTTGCCGCTACAAGTTGAAATTTAAAAGTCAAAAGTCGCCACAAAAAGGGGCTTCAGTGGCGACATACAAAAGTCACCACTGAAGAAGGATTTAGTGGCGACAAAAAAGTCGCCACTAAAAGGAGCTTCAGCGACGACATTTTTTGTCTAATGAAATAATTTATAATAATTACACAACTAATTGGAATAAAATATAAAACATTCAAAGCATCATTGTTGTGTAGAATTATTGTTCCATCTTGAATTTTATCCCTGTTTAAAATAGAAATATTAAGAATAAGTATAATTAGTTTTATGATAATAAAATTAAATTACAAGAGTCATAAATTATAGAAAAAAATATAATATATATTATCAACAAAAGACAGGACAATATGCACACTAAATACTAATTTATAAACTTGAATAATTAAAGTAACAATCTCTAACCTATTATATCTATGTTTCTTCCTTGAATTTCTTCTAATGGAACAAAATCATGAACAATATTGTCCAAGTTAACTTTCATTTCAATTTTGGTCAAATAAATAAAAAGCTTGTATTGTAGTTTATAGCTTGTATTTTAGTTCCCTGCTTAGGATCATTATGATACTTTTGGGAGACTAAATAAACTTGACCTAACTCAAAATTTCAAAATTATAGGGTTTTTTTTCTTAAACAAAATAAAAAGAATCTTTTCAGTTTAGTCCTTAAAATTCTTCTAGTCTTGAAAATAGTCCTTAAAGGTCTCAAAAGTCTCCTTAATTTATATGAGAGCCTCCATGTAACTCAATATCATAGAAAATATCAAAATTTATGAAATTTCAGTTCATTACCTAGAATTTTTAAAATTTACAATTTAGTCCCTTTCTTCTCAAATAATGGTTTTGCACTTTTTTTTCTCCTATTTTTCACTTCTATCCCATCATTTCCATTGTTTCTAACAACATATTAGATTTTCAGAGGTTGCAGCAATGCCCCAGAAATTTAAAAAATTTTCAAATTAGTCCCAATTTCATAAAGTGCCTCTAAATGGTTTTCTAAGCTTAGATTGAAGTATACAAAGCTTCCTTTGAGTTTTTTGGGCATTCTAAATGTTAAAATCAGTCCCATTATAGCCATAAAATCAGAAATGAGAGGAAAGAAAAAGAAGCAAAGTGCATTCAAAATGTGCAAATCAAATGAACTCATTTTACTTGCATTTTTCTCCATTTTTGAGCTTTTTAAGTGCTTTTTACTGCACTTTCTCTCTCTACCCGTGGCTCTCTCTCTCTTTTCTGTAATTTTTCAGCAACAATGGAAATACAAGGCTCACTTAAAAAAATACAAAACACAAAATATATGAAAGATTTTAACTACTTACCAATTTTCTAACAAAATCCCTAAATTTTTCCTCATTTTTACAGCCCAAAAGATCTAGCCATTGGAACTTCAAGTTCCTTCATTCTGCAGCAAATGAACGCTATTCTGTGCTTCTTGAATGACGGACGATGGCGGGGATGGCCGGTGACTGACCGATGGCGACCTTAGTAAGCGGTGGTGGTGGTAGAAAGTGAACCTAAGTTGGATATCCGTACAAGAGGGATTAAGTTATATAAAGATTTTGGCCATAAATTTAGAATAACAAACATTCTTATTACTTGGGTAGCAGTGATGTATTGCTGTATGTCGCTTACTATTTATAATATTGAAAAGATTTTTTTTTTCTCACTGCCAATGTAATACAAACCTACATGATCACACAAAAAAATAGGATGAATTGAGGTTAATAAATATAATTTAGCCTAATATATAAATATATATATGTATATATTATATTTTGCATCTTAATATTAAAGTAATACTAAGATGATCTCCTTTTGTGCTTTAGTATATTATATTACATATTGGGCTTAAATTAACTTAATTAGACTAGGAATAATTAGTTTAATCTCAAGTTTAAGGATTAACCTAGTTAGACTAGGATTAATAAGATATTAGGCTTAAGTTATCCTAGTTCGACTAGGATCAATTAATTTAAGCCCAAAGCTTAAAGTTAACCCTGTTGGACTAATAATAATAACCTTAAGTCCTTAAACACTTCCTATCACACTAAGATTCACATTTTGCCTATATATATGATATAGGAAAAATGGAAGACCAAGATTAAGAGTAAAATGGGAGTGGGTGTGCCTTCTAGGAAAGGAAAAGAAAGGAATTGATTCATCTTGCTTGTGTGGATCCTATAAAGGCAGGGACACGAGGTTTGTGCTCATGAGTCAACAAATTTCAATCAATATCCCAACCACAATAAGGTAAAAACTTTATTTCTACTTTGGTTATACTTCGGCGTAAGATCCATTATTAGATTTTGAATAAAATTTTAAATTCCACTGAGCTCTCGTTCCTTAAGAAACCCATCATTTTGGGTCATTATTCCATGAAGTTTTAGGTTTTTGTTTTTGAAATCATAAGGATATTGCCCATGAAAAATGGTGAAAACATTGCTTGAACGATGCAAATTGACTCCGAAAATGGTCAGAAACTGTTAGGTTTCTCATTGAGTATGACATGGGTTTAAGTTGGGTTAACCGACTTAGCTAGAGGTTTCCTTAAAAAAAATAAAAACTATAAATATCTTTATTTTTTAAAAAATTTTTAATTTGTTTTTCCTTTCTTTTGATTAAAATTGTAAAAATATATTAAAACTATTTTATTTTGTATTTTCCACCTTCTCTTTTCTTTCTTTTTAAATTTTCATTTTCAATAATTTTTTTTAATTTTTATCTTTAACATGAGAGTAAAAATCTAAAACCTACTAAATTAGTTTTAAATTTATTTTTATTTATTCATTTTTGTTTTTTTATTTTTATTTTTATTTTTATTTTTATTTATAAAAAAATATCCTAAAAAATACAATGTTCACAGGGCATTGAGACAAATTATATTTTTTAAAGATTAAAATAATAATTTATTCAATATATAAAAATGCATTTTTCCTTTTTTCTGTTTTTCTTGTAATTCTTATTCAAACCTAGCTATAAATAATTTTGAAAGAGAAAATATTTAATGGACTGAATTATTTTAATTGCAATTAATTTTAAAAAATATAGTATCAATCACTCAATATTATAAGTTTTGAAATCCAGTTAAATTAATCTGATTAATTATAATTTTTTTTATAAAATATAATAAATATTCTAATCAATTTTTTCAAATATTTTATTTTTATTTTTATATATTAGACGTTTTTTATTTGCTCTAATACTTTGCTTACTCTAGCAACGGGAGAATTTAAAAAAAAAAAATCAAGTTAGTAGAAAAAATTGAAGGAAATTAATTTTTTTAAGACTAGTGTCACATGTGTGCCGACTTCATTAATTATTTAATGAAAATTAAATACAGGAAATTAATGTGTTAACAACGTTAACTATAAATCACTAGTTTGTAAAAAAATTAAATCATATGATAACTAAATTAATTTGAGATATAAACTATAGGGCATAAAGTATAATTTATCTTTAATAGAAAAAAATCCCGAAGTTATATACAGTCACAGATAACACCCTTGAATAATAAATCTTGTCTCAAAACCCTTGAACTTCTTATTTTGTATATGGAACCTCTCTAAAGTTTTCCATTCAAAATCATAACAGACAGGTAAACATAAATAAAAGACTAAAACTAATTTTTTTAAAAAAAAATCATGATATTTCAATTTTGTTCATTATTTTTAAATTTTAATTTTGTCATTTATTTTTACTAATTGATGAAATATATTACTCTCTTCAAATATCGTTAATCATATGTGAAGTTTAAATAAAATTATTTTAATTAAAATATAATTGAAGCTTAGATGAGATCAAAATATTTCAAAAACTTTTGGGAATTAATATTCAAATGGATATTTGAAATCAAAAAATTAAAAACTTTGAAAAAATTTTGAAACTTTATGAAGACTATTTATTGAACGTTTTAGTCTCATGTGAAGTTATGTGAACTTTTTTACTAGTTCAAAATTGAGAAAAATAATTTCACATGAACTTTATATATGATTTTATTGTTAGTGATATATATAGATATCATTTGATCAGAAAAAGAAAGTGCAAAGTTAAGTAACAAAAAGATATTTTTAGCCTAAATAAAATGGCAAGTGTTAAATTTGATTACGGGTATTCATTGGTTCGATTTAAATAATTTAAAAAGATTTTTAAATTAAACCAATTACATCTATTTGATAATAATAATGTACCTATCAATTTGATTTTATAATATTGAATCAAATCAAATAATAAATGATCAATTTTAAATAATTTGGTTTGAACGGTTTAATTATTTTTAGTTATTAATGGAAAAACTTTTGATTAGTTCACCCCATAAGCAGGTTTTAGATAGGGAGATCCAATTTTTCCATATTTATTTATGCTTTATATGAATGTTCTCTTTATCGCCTTGATCAAAGCCTAAAATGAGAAGAGTATTATGAGGATTAGAGTTATCCAGAATGCCCCACCTATAAATCATTGGTTAGATGTAATAATAGTTTTTCTTCTTCAAGGCAGATATTCAGTCTTGTCAAGAGGTGGGGTCTTCTTGGGACTTAAGATCAACTATGGTAAATCAGAGATTAAGTTTAGCCCCAATACTCCAAACAAATTCATTAAAATGATGAGTAAAATTGTGGGTTGCAAGGTGACAAATAAATTTGAAAATTATCTAGGAAGAAGTATAGACTTTGGGCTCCGGGATAAAGACCAATATAGAATCATGATAGAGAAACTCAGTAACAAATTACAGGGTTGGAAGGTTAAGCTCTTGTCTCAAGCTAGAGAGTAACACGTGTCAATTCAGTTTTGACCTCGATGCCAATATATCATTTATTTTATTTCAAGCTCACCAAAAAAGAAGCTTTTAAACGTGACTCCACTCTCTCAAGATTCATTTGGGGGAGTGATAGAAATGGGAAAAAAAGCCCTCATATGATTGCTTGGCATAAACTGTGTAGGCCTATTAACCAAGCTGGTCTAGGAATTAAGAACATTGGGGATCTAAACAAAGCTTTACTAGCCAAGCAAATTTGGAGAATGTATAGTGATGAGAATTTTTTATTTAGTAGAGGACTGTGTGCGAAATATGGAGATAAAAATAAGAAACGTAAACTAACTTGCCCACGACAAGCTTCTCTAATTTAATTTGGAAGAATATTTTTTCAGTCAAAGACATGATAATTCTGCTTCTAAATTGGCAAGTGGGAAATGGTGACTCCATTGACATAGATTATTATCTTTGGAACCAACTAGCTAGAACAAGTCCAATTTGAACACAAGTCAAAGATCTCTTAACAAAAAATGGAACTTCAAATGAAGATAAATTATTATAATCAGAGAAGAAGATCGACTGAAGAAGATTCCACCTCAAGACATAATCAAAGGGAAAAAAATTTTTGGAATGAAAATGAATGAGGTAAATATAGAGTCGAAGATGGTTATAGTCTTTGTCATCATAAAATTCAACGTAATGGTACCCGATCTCGAAAATGGAGGAATCTTTGTAAGTTAAAACTGCCACGAAAAATTTTCATGTTTGGATGGAAATTATGTGATAATGCCTTGCTTCTTCGAGTGAACCTAGTCTACAGCAGATTCACTATTATGACACAGTGCGTGTTTAGCTGTGATAGGGACGAACACATGAAATATCTATTCTTGACTTGTCATATAGCAAGAGCAGTTTGGTTTGGATCGAATCTTTTTCTAAGGTCAGATAGCATAAACTATATGTCCAAGACTAGTTTAGAGAAATGCTAAAGGATCGCAATGGATCAAACAGTAGTCGTGTGAAGCCTAGAAATGGTTTAGAGTTTATAGAATATGTGTTAATTGTGTGTATATATTTTTGTCAGAACACGTACTACTTTAAACGTAAAAGCTGGGAGCCTTAAGGTATCATTCAGAAGGTGAATCAAACTGTGAGTCAGATTATGAATAGTAATATTAGCAGTAAGGATGATTGTGCTAGGAAGATGACAACAGCATAAGCTATTTCTTCAAATTTACATAGAAAAGAAATCGAAAGCACTATAAAAGTAGTGTCATTTAGTGACGTTTAAAATTGTCATTTTATGATGCCTAGCAAATTGTCAAAATTGTATGCGTCGAGATGTACACTTTGGATCAACCACTGAAATAAATGTCACAAATTATATTTAGTGATGGTCAACAATCACCACAAAAATGTTATCATTGTGTAACGGTTCCAAACCGTCACTATTAGTGGCGGTTTGAAAACTGCCACAAATAATGTATTTTGTGACATTTTGTAATTGTCGCAAATATTAAATTTTTATTTTTTAAAAAAAGATTTAAGGTAGATGGTGGTAGGACAAGTAGCTTCCCATATGTTGTGCATAGGATAAAGTTTTCAATATCTCACCCACTTGGAACAACACATAAAATACTTTAGAAAATGACAAGAAACTTATTTGCAAAAACTTAAAAACACTCAGAAAATAATTCAGCAGTTAATAAACATATTTAACAACTGATCTAGTTGTGATGACATGCAATAGTTCTTAATATCTCTTTAATCAGTTCCTCCTCTTCAACATCAAAATCTTCAGCTTTTGCCCTATGTTCCTTTTATAAACTTTCAATTTAATCTTCAAGTTTTAAAAATTTTCACATCAAAACTTTCCTTAAACCATCCTCTTCATTTTTGCCTTTTACAGATCCCCACATTCTGTTATTCACTTTGCTATGAGCCAATGAATACATTGTTCTGTCTGTGATGTTTTGACAGTGGCATAGCCCAAGGGACCTCAGATGAGGACAACCGTTTGCCAAAGCAATCACACTATCATCTGCAATAACAATATCTGAAGTCAATATTGTATTTTAAAATAGACATTAGAGCTTTTAAACCATATTGAGATTTTATTGGCCATTTGTTAAAACTGCATGCTAGCTACTGTAACAATTATATTAATACTGGATATGGGATAAGAGATTATAGATTTTCAGACATAGTAACTAGACTACCTCAAGTTAGATGCGTTAAAATTGGCTCACTACAATGTCGATATTCTTATTTCTTTATAATAGACAGAATTCATCTCACATTTTCTTTAGCTGTATAGTTTTTCTTGCTCACTAATTTTTCTATTTGAACAGGAAGTTTGTTTTCCTTCAATAATGTATCATAAAACCTCCACTGCATGTAAAAGTACACTCCGTTGCCTCCTCATGTGGCATTGTTTTGAGACTATGGAAGCACAAAACTCAAGTATGTCGCAAAGACATGGAGGAAGGAACATACATGAATCTGCTGCCTAATACTGTCATTACAGCTAAAGATATGGACCATATAGCTATTGCATTTGCTTTTATTCACACAAGTGTCATCCGCACACAAGCATAAATCCCGGAGAATAAGATATCATTATAAAGGAACAATATAAAGATGAAAATTGTTAACTAATGAATCACTAAGCTAGCCAAGCAAGGGCCGGTGGGATAGTAATACCCTAATTAATACATTGGATAATACCCTAACATCAAATTGTAATTAGTAACCATCTTCGTTCTTAACTAGTTAAATGATAATGACAAGCTGCTGGTATCATAGTTATACCTATAATGCAGTGTCAGATGCAGCTCTAACACATCCATAGAGATTTAGAGCTTTCAATTTCCTGCAGAAACTGGCTAGGTAAGCCAGAGCAATGTCACTAAAAGCTGAACACCCACTGATGTTCAGATTTGAAAGATCAGAACATCTATGGGCTAAGGCATACAAAGACCTATCAGTAAGTTTGAAACTTTTGCTGAGGTCCAAGATCTGTAGGTCATGACAGCAAGTTGCAACAGTCTCAACAGCATTATCCTCTAGTTGGGGCTTGTCTTGACGAAGGATTAAAACTTGTAATTTAGTGAATTTAGGAGCAAGAGATAGGACCAAACTATTCATGTTCTTGCTACACCTGAAGAGAGAGGGATTAATTAATCCTGTTAGTACTATGTAAGGCATTTTATGAAATGAAATAACCAAGGAAAAAAGCATATATTAGTTCTTCTAAGGAATATCAAGAAATGGACATCAAACACTTTATGTCACTTAATTAAGATAAGGATTCTGAAAAACTGGTTATTATGCAGATTACTAGGGAGGGTGACAACATTGACAAATAAAACAAAGGAGTTCTCAGAAAATGAAACAGGACATGCTTTAATCAAACTACCTTTGAACCGGAAAATATTTTTAAGCAACAGAATTCTTCTATCTTTCAAATCAAAACAACCATGACAAGGTTGATTTTGTGGCTTTAGTGTGTTGGAAACCTCCAAAAGAGGGTGGTATAAACTGAATATTGATGGATCCTGCATTAAAAAAACTTTTGATATTAATAGTCATGTTTATAGTCTTGTGTCCACAGCGTAGATCCATTCGGCTACCAGAAACTAACTAGTGTTTCATTTATGAATAAACCTTGAAAAATTCAAGAACAAATAAAAACAAGAGAACTATAAAATGTGCCATATAGAAAAGCATGTTGTCAAGGAATGAAACAAAATGATAGTGATCGATATAATGAAATGCTAGAAAAATTAATCAAAACTCAAAGAATGGATAATGAAGGACAAAGAATATCTACTTACAATGCAATGTTGAAGAATACCATGAAAGTACCGTGTTTAAACAAAACCCCTGGTGGAATAGACTTTCCTTTGTAAGGGTAAAACAGAGAGCTATAACCAGCCACAGTAGAGGCAACAAGAAATAATACAGAAAGATAGCCCAATGCTACTGTCGGATTAGTTGGATTCTTGCAAATGAGGCCACCCTTGCTAGTTATTGGAGTTCCAGCTGTAGGCTATAACAAGAAGAATAGAACACAAATATGGATGGTATGATTTAATCACATTATGCCCAGAAGAAATCTATAGACAAAATATTGTAAAGGAAGAAAAAAGTGATTTGTTGATGTGTATACTTGTGTATTTGTGAATATCTATTATTACTTTCTGGCTAATATGTCCAAGCAATATGGAGGAATAGTTTCAACTAGATCTATCCTTCACAATATGTTGTTTGTCACTCACGGAAATACTTATATCTTACATAGACGCCTTAAAGTAAAATTATTACATAGACCATGGCAGAAAGAACCTTGTTTGGGTCATCACCTTTTTTTTTTCAGCAATAACTCCCAATTTGAAAGACAATGCACCAAAAATTGACACAACAGTAGCCATCTGTTTCACGGTGATAGCCATAGTGTCAAGCACAGACGAAAATCATATCTTGAATCAGTTGACGAAAATCACATATCAGTAACGGTGGAGGTTGGCTGGTGACAAACGATGGAGATGCAGTCGACGAAGCATTCGAAGCAGTACACTTCCGACGAAGGCAGGGACTTGCAGTGGAGGATGATGAACGGTTGCAGAAAACAACGAAGGATGATGAAGAACATTTGCTGAGTATGGACACCGGTGAATGGCCACGAAGCACAATGGCAATCATGTATGCCAGTGAATGGGCACTAGTAAGACGACGCGCGGTGAAGCAAAATGTTTCGGTGAAGGTCTAGCACGGAATTTTTTTGCCCAAATAGTGATTTGGCGCGGTGAGGTAAAATTGCAATGACTAAACAAACATATTATATATATTTGTGTCGCTGATTAAACTGTAACTCCTTTTAATTTTATGTCATTTTGTGATGTTTAACAGTTGTTGTTAAATTTATTTTTTAAAAAAATTTATTTTTTTTATTTAGTGACACTTTAACTGTCACCAAATAAATCCAAGTGTTACAAAATAATAATATATCCTCACGTTTTTTAAACTATCACAAAATTTTTCATATAATGATGATTTTAGTGAACCATGGCAAAAAATTGTCACTAAATGTTAAATGTTTTTGCAACGAAAGGAAGATCTAAGAATCATTTATTTGGACCCAGAATGAGTATAAAAGAATTGTGTGTATGGTAACAGATTATGATACCAAGACCTTTGATTTCCTTATAAAAGGCACTAGATTAACCTTAGAAGTAATTAGAGATCACAATTGGCAGATGTTACAATTCATTGTCCCAAATCGGAGGCTTGCCAAAATGAGCATCTCAAGAGACACACGGCCAAAGGATGTAGTGTTGATCGGATGCGATATCAGTTTTCTTCTTTCTAGTTACAAGTTTATTTATGTTAATTATTCTGAAACTATGTACAACAACCTCCTTGATCACTTTGAGGGAGCTCTGGTAGGTGTTTATACTAACTCTTGACTTTGTTAAGCCTTTGTATTAAAAAATAGTTGTTAATTATGTATATCATATTACATTATTTATATATTAATTAATAACATTTTATTTTTTATTTTTTAAATTAAAAAACTACATGATAAATAAAATAAAAATAAATAACTAAATTTTTTTATTCAATATGTAAAAACAATAGAAAATTATGTGCACCTAAAATTTTTTTTTTAAAGTTATATCCTCATTTATGGTTGCAACTTTCAAATGAGTTCATGCCACATGTTCTAAATGAACTAAATGAACAACACTTTAACCCACATATATATCAAAATATCATTTCTGTTTCATATTAATCAAAGAGTTAATTTTTTGAGAAAAAATTTATTTCGTTCCTTAAAAGATATAATAATTTTTAATTTAATATTTTATATATTATTTTTATCAATTTAATTTTTTAAAGATAAAAATGTATTTAATGTTATCTTTTTATCTTAACTATATTCATATTTTACTATCTCACTAAGCAAAATGTTAACTAAAATTTTTTTTGCTCATGTAAAATTTATAAGTGATAAATAATTCACATTATATTAAAAAAAATCTATGTATGCAATTATCCAAATCAATTCTAATTATCAAATTTTCATCAAATACGCAATTAGTAAAAAAGTTAATTTATATATATAATTAGAAAATTTTGATTTATATCTCGACATTTTATCTTATATAAATTAATGTGTGACATGTGAGACAATCATGTCATCAACTAAATTATACTTCAACATTACGTTAAGTAAAAAATTATGGATTAAGTTTGGATAAAAAGGCAACACGGATGATATTTCATCTTTGAGAGACTAAATTGACAAAAATAATCTGTAAATAATCAAATTAAAAACCACCATATCTATCAAAGCCCAAAATAAATTTTTCTCTAATTTATTTCTTAAGCAAGCAGTATTTGAGCTTTGTGTTATGCCTGCTATGCGTTATAAAGCAGAACGCCTCTGTTTTCTTTTCCAATGCATGCAACACAGCCTCCTAGAGTTTGTTTGAATTAAAAAAATGAAATAAGAATATAAATAAAAATGGGAATAAATGAAAATAAAATAAAAAATGTCAAAATAAAGATTTTCTTCTCAATCTCTAGCTTGTCCATGAAAACCCTTAAATTTTGGAACATATGTAGAACACTTTATGAATTATATGCTTTGACTAATAATCCTTTAAACTTTCATTTGTGTACAAAAAATTCCTTTTGCTACCATTCTCATCCAAAAAAAAAAAACTATAATCCTATTTCCCGATAGAAAAAAATAGTACACACTAGCAAGAGTATTTTTGTCATTTAATTAAATGCCTAAATTATGAAAATGCCCCAATGTAATGCCTACACCCCCTTCGTCTCTTTTCAACCAGGACTGACAAATACAGGGAGATACTAGAGAAGACAAATGCTGGTGAGCTTTTTCTGCAAATCTTTTAGGATGAAGGAATGTAGGCATTACATTGGTGTATTTTGATAATTTAGATTTTTAATTAAATGATAAACTGTGTTTATTAATTAATTAATTAATTGTTTTTATTCACATATATTAAAAATTTTATGTTAGAACTTAACAATGACTTAATTATGTATTCATATTATATATTAAAAATAAAATGATATTAATAGTGCAAATAAATTAAAAACAATTAGAGAGAGAAATCAAGAGGAAGACAGAAAGAAAAAAAGGAAATGAGATGAATATCTGCATTTAACGAAATCTTACGATTATAGTCACCAAAATGACTAATGTGAAACGGTTTTGCCGTTTAGAAGCTTACATAAATATTTAATTAAGAACAACATTTATCTTAATTATAACAAAAATAATGACAAAAACCTTAAAAAGCTCGAGGCTCATGCCTAATTAGATCCAACATTCTCTTTGCAATTCTCAAAAGGTGTTTAATTAGCAGATGACACAGCCACTAGGATCCTCATTCACACTTGTCCTTTAGTAATATTGGTAAGGTCTCCAAGCATAGTAGTTATAGCCATAAACATCATATGGCACTATTGTTATGTCTGGTTTCTTGTCATTTTCAGGCTTCTTTGCTTCTTCCTTCTTCTCTTCCTTTGCAGGGCCCACAGACACTATCTGTGAATTACATTTCTTCTTCTTCAGCTTCCCCACTACAATCACAGGGTCTATGTCCCCTGTTAAGGTCAGCTTGCTGTCCTTCATGTCCACTGAAACTGACTCTACCCCTGCACATTTTCAGTTCTGTAAGCTAAGAACAGAGGGCATAGAACAAGGAAGAGGAAGAAGTAGAAGAAGAAGAAGATATGAAGTTAAAGTTGAAGTTCAATATATATATACCTGAAATACCAGAAACAGCCTTCATAGCTTTCTGCTTGATTCTGTCATCATGTAATTCCACCTTCAACACTACTTTCTGTCACACAACAAATAGAAAATTTTAAGACTCGAGAAATGTAAAACAAGAAGAGAATCTTGTATTTCAGGCATGCATGAAAACAAAGCAAAAGTCTCAGACACAAACGGAATTCTGAGTCTAACCTTCATTTTTTTATGGAGTTTGTGAAAATTGAAGAAGAAAGGCAAGAGAAGGTAAGTATTATGGTTGAAGAGGATATTCGAAAACTTGAGGTTTTGATGATGTGGGTTGAGGCTAAACTTGAGGGAGGTTTTATAATAAGAAGGAAGAAGGTGAAGAATTACAGTCGCATATAGGTTCAAGTCAACAACCCAAGTCAATGAAGACTTAATCAAAGATTCTAAAAGTCTTTATCATACTTTCTAACGCGGAAACTGCTATTTTTTCTTCTTTCTTCTATTTTGGTACTTTGTACTCTGTAGTAGATTTGCATCCTCATCCTTCAATGAAAAACTTATTTTTAGAAATTTTTTCCCTTGAAGATAAATATTCTAATTACATGATTTTTGAATTTTAAAAATATATAATACAATTCTTCGAATTTTTTGCGCATTATTGTCTATATGTTGCTAATGGAATAGTCATATATGAAACAATTATTGTTGCTTAAAACAGTGCGCAAAGTTATCTGTGTGTTTGCTTAAAAAAATTTTTAGAATTTCTTAATTCAAAATTTTTAAACGTCCAAAACCTTGTATAAATGTCTGATAACATTTTTTAAAAAAAAACATTAATTACTAGAAATAAAAAACAAAATAAAACTAAAATATATTAAGAGATAAAATTAAAATTTCTTATAAATTAAAAGTACATAAAGTTAGATTGGACAACCACAAAAAACCAACGGCCAAAACTCAATTTCAGAAAAGAGCTGCAAGAGAGTGGGCAAAGTTTCCACGAACCCAAGTGGTTCGTTCGTGGATGAATCCTTGCTGGCGGCTGTGCCAACGACAACATTCACTATCCACCAATAACGACACATTTTTAGAAATCGTATATTATATTAAATACTTTATTTATATATTAATTAATGATAAAATTTAATTAACTTTTTTCTTAATTGACATAAAACAATTTGATTTAATATTGTAAATTAATATAAAAATTATATAATATATAATTAAAATTTTAAAATAATTTATTAAATGTTATTAATTTTATATAAATAAAATGACATAATAAATATAACTAAATTTTTTTCTAAAGTCTCTCACCAATAATATTGTCTTGCGCGTCTCCTACGGTAGTTGCTTGCGGTCTTCCTTTCCCTTTCCTCGATGTTTCTGAATCAGGGAAGGAACCTAATCTTTTAGTCTTTTTAAATAGAGAAATAATAGACGCTTATTCAATCTGTACCAAATTTTTTAAATACTTTTAAAATTGACACGTGAATTACCACTGTACTTTAGACACTCGAACCAATTTAAATTGTCAGACTGTGACATAGACAATCAATCATTCAATTTTTCTACCTTAACTACGATATATTCGTAATTAATTTTATCACGACTTAAATTGATGTGATAGATTTTAAATTAACTCGGTAACTTAAGATTACCTGAATTCAAGTTGTTTCGTTCATATTTCTTTTTAAACGTGTTTCATTGATTTTAATAATTTATGATATTATTTTTATATAATATTAAATTTATAATTTATTTTTAACATGTATAAAATTTAATTTTTTTAATTTTTTAATGTTTATTGTATAAATCAAAAATTTGAAATTAATCATAAATAAATTTAAAAATAATTTTAAATTGTATTATTATAATTTAAATATACTAAATTTATGATTTAATATTTTTATTTAATAATACATATAATTCTAAAATAATCAATCATTTAAATTTAATAACTCAAATTTTCATCGATCGAATCAATTATAGGTGTAAGTCTAAAAGTTATATGAGTAGAACATGCCAATTTAGTGGTGATAATAATTTCTCATATATATTATTTTCTTCTTAAACTAATTATATATGTAAATAAAAAAGATAAAGTTAAATAAGATTATTATTATTTAACTAGATTCATATCAATAATTATACGACTTCATCAAGATGAAAATTGAAATATAATAAAATCAATGGAGTCATATATATTATGAAAATAAATAATTTTTTATTTAGTTTAAATTTTATATGTGTATAAAAATATATATTATATTTATAATATTATTTACAAATTGTTCAATCTCAACTCGTTTAATAAACGAGCTGATTTTGAACATAATTTTTTATTTATTTTAAAGTTTAAATTTGTTTTATTTTAAATGAATTAATTTAATTCAGTTAAAATTTGATTCAAATTGACTCGTTTATAAGTTAATGCAAATGACATGACATTAATCATGTTATCAAAAGAATGATATGGTATAAGCCACATCATCTCTTAGGATGACTTGGTATTAGCCATGTCATCTACAAAGATAATGTGGCATAAGCCACATCACCTTTCTTACATTATGTGACATAAATCATGTCATTTCTTAAGATAATATGACACAAGTCATTTTATTTTTTAAAAGACTTTCCTCTTTGTCTCAGATTATACTAAATCTATTTAATTTTAACAACAAATGAAAGTTACATTTTTGTGTTGAAATGAGAATGAATAAAAAAAAAACTGAATTCAAACATATTAAGTCATCTTCATTCTAAAAGTAAAAAATAATCTATTTAAAGATGAATTTTGCATAAAATAGAGATGATACAAAGGTGAAAAAGTTTTGTCTCTGATTTTTGTTTCTAATTTTTTTTTTTCTAGTAGTGTTATGGACATGGACAAGTCCAGCTAGTAAGTGATATTCAATTTGATCTAACTAGTGTGTATGTACCTCCCAAATTTCTTGAGAGATATATTTTATGGGATTTTTTAAGAGCTTTAAACATCTCATCTAACTCTTGGATTGTTTTTGGGATTTTAATCATGTTATTTGGATCAAGGATAAATTAAGCAAATGTAGCTCATTTAAAGGAGCACATTTACTGGAAAGTATGATCCATCATCTAGGCCTTATAGAAATCTCATTCAAAGGTAATTATTGTAAATGGAAAAATAATCGGGAGGATTCGAACGAGGTATGAGAGAGATTGGAAAGGGGTTTCTGAAATAGTGATTGGTTTGAAATTTATCCCAATAGTCTTGTCGAGAATCATCTAGTTGCAGTATCAGATCACTCGATGATTGTCATATCTATAGAAAAGATTTATCCGAAGAGGAGTAAGTTTGAAGCTATGTGGCTTAAATCTTAGCAATGTGACAGCATTGTTAATAGGGCTTGGGAAAATGAGGTCCATGGATCTGGATCTTTTAAAATTGTTCATAAACTCAAATATATAGCAAAGGAATTAATCATATGGAATAAATATAGCTATGGGCATCTTGATCAGAGAATAAATGAGAAAAACAAGGAGTTAGAGAAATTACAACAAAACCTTCAGGATATAGAAAAGAAGCGAAAATAGAAAGTTGTTAAGAAAGTGCTTGATCACTTATTGGGTTGTGAACAAAGCCTTTGGGCACGAATGGCCAAGCAGATGTGGTTGACTCAAGGGGACATGAAAACAAAATACTTCCATAATGTGGTCAAGAACAGACGTAACAGAAATCATATTTTTTGTATTAGGAAAGACCAAAATAATTAGGACACTGATCAAAATGAAATCAAAAAGTTAGGAACCGAATTTTTCCAAAGTCTCTTCTCTTTACAAATGAGACAGCAAATGATAGGGAGGCATTTCATCATTACATTAGAGAAGTTGGAATCTTGAAACTAAATGAATACCAATTACAAGCTCTAAATAACTCATTTACCCGTATAGAAATTAAGAACGCTATTTTCAAAATGGATGGATATAAAGCTCCAGGTTTTAATGGTTTTCCAACTATTTTCTATCAAAAATATCGGTCAGTTGTTAGAGATGTTGTAATCACAGTGGTGGCATCTTTTCTCAATAGAGCACATATGTTGTGAACAATGAACCAAACAAACATCACTCTCATACCAAAGAAGGCTGAACCGGTATCCTTTCAAGACTACAAACCTATTAGCCTATGCAATATCTTTTATAAGATTATATCTAAGGTACTTCAATAAAATTAATGAACTTATTTTAATAGAGACTATTTAGTACATGACAGTTTTATAACGTGTAAATAAAAATATTATATTTTCTATTTATATAATGTCATTTTATAATTTAATGTGGATTTGTGAATTCTAACTTATATATAGTTAGCAAAAATAAATACTTCAACATCACATCAATTATTGAGAAATTATAATTTGTTTAAAAAAGTTAGAGATAAATTTGACAATATTCATAAATTTTGAAGATATATTTAATAGTATTTATAAATTTTAAAGATATATTTGATAATAAATATATAAGTAGAGTATTGAGTCAACAAAAATATATACATCAAACGTTATATCAAATGCCACGTTAGTTATTTTCATTTGTAATTTAGATGATATTAAGTCATAAAATAATATTAATTGTAATTTAAAATTTTATAGACAAAATTGACTGCATACAAACTTTAGGAATAAAATTAAAAATTAATATAAAATTTAGATATGTAAAAATTACTTTTACCTATATTTGTATTATAATAATTTTAAATTTTTTAGTAAGTTTTTAGAATCATTTATTATTTTATATAAAATAAATATAATTTTAAAAATAATGTGATATGAAAAGAATGAATAAAAAATTTTGAAAAAAAAATTTAAAAATAAAAAATATAAGATTACAAATTAAATAACTTTTGATTATTTAATTTTATTATTTTAAAATATAATAATAAAATTTTTATTTTATATTTAAAAAATTATAAAAAAAATTGGTTGCACTTGAGCCACCGGTTATTATGTATGCTTTTGGAGTTTTTTTTTATTATTGATCTTCAAATTCATATATTCTCTATCAAATTAAAAATTATCATATATGTCAAAGACTAAAATAATATTTTTTTAATTTTTTTTCTTAATTAAGTAAGCAGTATTTGAGCTTTGTGTTAAACCTGCTAGGCGTTATAAAGCAGAACACCTCTGTTTTCTTTTCCAATGGATGCAACACAGCCTCTTAGAGTTTGTTTGAATTAAAAAAAATGAAATAAGAATATAAATAAAAAATGGGAAAAATGAAAAGAAAATAAAAAAATGTCAAAATAAAGTTTTTCTTCTCAATCTCGAGCCTGTCCACGAAAACCCTTAAATTTTGGAACATATGTAAAAAACTTTATGAATTATATGCTTTAATTAATAATCCTTTAAACTTTCATTTGAGTACAAAAAATTCCTTTTTGCTACCATTCTCATCCAAATAATAATAATAATAATCCTATTTCCCGATAATAAAAAAAGTACACATTAGCAAGAGTATTTTTTTCATTTAATTAAATACCTAAATTATGAAAATGCCCCAATGTAATGCCTACACCTCCTTCATCTCTTCTCAACCATGACTGACAAATATAGAGACACTAGATACCTAAATTGTGTTTATTAATTAATTAATTAATTGTTTTTATTGACATATATTGAAAATTTTATGTTAAAACTTAACAATGACTTAATTATGTATTAATATTATATATTAAAAATAAAATGATATTAATAGTGCAAATAAATTAAAAAAAAAATTACAGAGAGAAATCAAGAGGAAGACAGAAGGAAAAAAAAGGAAATGGGATGAATATCCGCATCTAAAGAAATCTTACAATTATAGTCACCAAAATGACTAATTTGAAACGGTTTTGCCGTTTAGAAGCTTACATAAATATTTAATTAAGAACAACATTTATCTTAATTTTAACAAAAATAATGACAAAAACCTTAAAAAGCCCGAGGCTCATGCCTATTTAGATCCAACATTCTCTTTGCAGGGTCTCAAAAGGTGTTTAATTAGCAGATGACACAGCCATTAGGATCTTCATTCACACTTGTCCTATAGTAATATTGGTGAGGTCTGGTAGCATAATAGTTATAGCCATAAACATCATATGGCACTATTGTTATGTCTGGTTTCTTGTCATTTTCAGGCTTCTTTGCTTCTTCCTTCTTCTCTTCCTTTGCGGGGCCCACAGACACTATCTGTGAATGACATTTCTTCTTCTTCAGCTTCCCCACTACAATCACAGGGTCTATGTCCCCTGTTAAGGTCAGCTTGCTGTCTTTCATGTCCACTGAAACTGACTCTACCCCTGCACATTTTCAGTTCTGTAAGCTAAGAACAGAGGGCATAGAACAAGGAAGAGGAAGAAGTAAAAGAAGAAGATATGAAGTTGAAGTTGAAGTTCAATATATATATATATATACCTGAAATGCCAGAAACAGCCTTCATAGCTTTCTGCTTGATTATGTCATCATGTAATTCCACCTTCAACACTACTTTCTGTCACACAACAAATAGAAAATTTTAAGACTCGAGAAATGTAAAACAAGAAGAGAATCTTGTATTTCAGGCATGCATGAAAACACAGCAAAAGTCTCAGACACAAACGGAATTCTGAGTCTAACCTTCATTTTTTTATGGAGTTTGTGAAAATTGAAGAAGAAAGGCAAGAGAAGGTAAGTACTATGGTTGAAGAGGATATTCGAAAACTTGAGGTTTTGATGATGTGGATTGAGACTAAACTTCAGGGAGGTTTTATAGTGAGAAGGAAGAAGGTGAAGTCACAGTCGCATACAGGACCAAGGCAACAACCCAAGTCAATGAAGAGTTAGTCAAAGATTCTAGAAGTCTTGGTAAAAGACACTCCATTATACTTTCTAACGCGTAAACTTTTTTTTTTTTGTTTTTGGGGTACTTTGTACTCTGTAGTATATTTGCATCCTCATCCTTCAATGACAAACTTATTTTTAGAAACAACCTTCAATGACAAACTTATTTTTAGAAATTTTTTCTGTTAAAGATAAATATTCTAATTACATGATTTTTGAATTTCAAAAATATATAATACAATTCTTCGAATTTTTTTCGCATTATTGTCTATATGTTGCTAATGGAATAGTCATATATGAAACAATTATTGTCGCTTAAAACAGTGCGCAAAGTTATTTGTGTGTTTGCCTAAAAAAATTTTTAGAATTTCTTAATTCAAAATTTTTAAATGAACAAAACCTTGTATAAATGTCCGAAAACATTTAAAAAAATACATTAATTACTAAAATTAAAAAACAAAATTAAAACTAAAATATATTAAGAGATAAAATTAAAATTTCATATAAATTAAAAGTACATAAAGTTATATTTGACAACCACAAAAAATCAATGGCTAAAAATCATAATTTCAGAAAAAAGGAGAGTGGGTAAAGTTTCCACGAACCCAAGTGGTTTGTTCATGGATGGATCCTTGTTGGCGGCTGTGCCAACGACAACATTCACTATCCACCAATAACGACAAATTTTTAGAAACGTATATTATATTAATTACTTTATTTATATATTAATTGATGATAAAATTTAATTAAATTTTTTTATATTATAATGAAATCCTTTTCTAGATGTTTCTGAATTCTAATTAGGCGAATATTTATATTATAATGAATGTCTTAGTCTGTTTTTGAAAAAAAATAATAGCAGCGTATGTTTAAATATTCAAATCAAGCACTTGAGAGTACATCAGACTTGACTAATGTGACAATATAATCGGGGAAGGAATCAAGTCTTTTTCAATAGAGAAATAATAGACGATTACGTAATCTATACCAAATTTTTAAATACTTTAAAATTAACAACTGTACTTTAGACACTCGAATCAATCCAAATTGTCAGGCAGGTGACATAGATAATCAATCATTAAAATTGATGTGATAGATTTTAAATTAACTCAATAACTTAACTTAATTCAAGTAGCCTTGGTAATTTTTTTTTAACGTGTTTGTTTAGTTTTAATAAATTATAATATTATTTTTATATGATGATAAATTTATAATTTATAATTTATAATTTATTTTTAATATAAATAAAATTTAATTATTTAATTTTTTTAATGTTTATTGTATAATTTTAATCAAAAATTTTAAATTAATAATAAATAAATTTAAAAATTATTTTAAATTTATTTTAAATTATATTTTTATAACTTAAGAGTATAATGATTTAATATTTTTATTTAATAATATACGTAATTAAAATAACCTAAATTTTTTACCGACTACATCAATTATAAGTCTAAGTCTAAAAGTTATGAATAATACATGTCAATTTAGTGGTGATAATAATTTTTAATACATATATATTTTTTAAACTAATTATATATGTAAATTAAAAAGATTAAGTTAAATAAGATTATTACTATTTAACTGGATCCATATTAATAATTATATACGACTTCATCAAGAAGAAAATTGAAATATAAAAAATGGGTGGAGATATATATATATATATGTATGTATGTATGTATATATATATATTTTATATAAAGTTAGATAATTTTTATTTAATTTAAATTTTATATGTGTACAAAAATAGATATTATATTTATAATATTATTTGTGAATTATTTGATCTCGACTTATTTAATAAATAAGTTAAATTTAAAATTAATTTTTTTATTTATTTTAAAATTTAAGTTCATTTTATTTTAAATGAATAAGATTGATCAAATTAAAATTTAATTTGAATCGACTCGTTTACAATCTAATACACATGACATTAATCATGTTATCAAAAGAATGATATGGTATAAGCCACATCAATTTAAGAGTAAATTATTATTTTAATCCTTAAAAGATATAATTTGCCTTAATTTAATTTTTAAATCATAAAAATACTCACTTTAATCAGTAAAAGGTATATTGTGTCTCAATTTCATCCATGCATTAATTTTTGTCAAATAAGAGTAATGATTATATTGATGAAAGGAACGAAATTGAGATACAATATATTTTTTAAAAATTAAATTAGATATTTGTATTATTAAATATTAAATTGAGACAAGTTATATCTTTTAAATATTAAAATAGTAATTTACTAAAAAAAATGATATTTTAGCCACAGTTATAATTATGGCTTAATTGAAAAAAAAATCGTGGCTACCAAATGCTAAAACAATAATATTGAAAGGGTATAAATTTAGTACTTTTCTAAGCTTACTTAGCCTCGTTTATAACCATGACTAATATTTTTAAAAAATTAAAAACAACATAGAGTAAATTAATTACTTGGTCATTGAAAGATATATGACCTATCAATTTGGTTATTTAAAGATAAAATGTCTTAATTTAGTTTTTAAGACATTAATTCCTAATCAATTTGATTATTTGATTAATAGAATGAAAAAAATTAACTGATAGTAATATTAATTGATACTAAATAATTATTAAATGATAAATTAGATTATATTCAACAATAAAAAAAATAAAATATATTAGATTTACAAATTAAACATTGTCAAAATGCATTATTTGCATTTTTTTTTGTAGATTATAAATTTGATATATTTTATTTTACAAATTACACATTGTCAAAACATATTGTATAAAGTTTTTAGTTAAATAGAGTTCAATTCAACACTTAATAGTCAGTTAGTCTATATTAATACTACTGTAAATTAAATTTTTATTCATACTATTAATCCAATGACCAAACTAATTAGAAATTAATCTTTCAAAAATTAAATTAAGACAATTTATCTTTTAGAGATTAAATTAAGAGAACATGACACTATTCAAGTGTTAGAATATTTATTTTGGTTTAATACTAATCAATTGCTAATTAAAAAGATTAATGAAACTTAATTTTGAAAACAATACTGGAGGTTATGAAATTATTTCATAAAAGGGATGAAAACATTTATGAAGAGGGCTAGTGAATTTTCTACTATATATTGTTCTCTCCTTTTCTTTCTTGTTTGTCAGACTGTTGGTGATACTGGGTATTGTTAGTTGAAAATTAGTTGAAAACTCTTCCTTGGATTTGTATTTATCTCACTCGCTTTTTTCTCCTTTAAGTTTGTCTCAATATTTGATATGTTTTCATAGATTTTTCACTACTCTATTTATCTCTGTAAGATGCAATATATATACACATATGTGATTAAATTCTGAAAATGGTATATATATATATATATATATATATATTTTGCATAGGAGAAGTCTGTTGGTTTTGGCAATCAAAATTTAGTGAAACATGAATCTTTGAATTTTGTGTTGGTGTATGCTCTAGAGACAAATCATAGGATAATTGACTGAAAATATTTTATTACGTTTAATATAAAAATATTTCAGTTATTATATTTTGAAATATTTGTGTATCATATTTAAATACATCAATTATCCGTAGAATAATTTATTATTTTTAAAATTATCCCTAGTCAAGTATTATTGCAAACTAGGATAGCAATAATACAGTAAGACTAGTATGTATGTTGATTGATGACTAAATTCATGGATATGAGATGTCAAGTCATTACATAAGTATATTTGTTAGAAAACACCTATATTGAACAACCACATTGAGATTATTATACAATCATTTGACCTAAAGTCACCATGATTCCTATATGATAAATTATATATTGCGATACTATTTAAAGTTATCTTTAATAAGGTGACCCAATAGGCAGCATTTTGGTATGTTGCTTATCATAAAGAGGAATATGGATGATATATATAAGATTTTGTCCTTCCTTTGGAGGTGAGATATCCATGGGCCCCTTGATTGAGAAGAGATTAAGAAATGCATGGTCATGCTCAAATAGATCAATATGTGATATTGATTTATTTGTTATTAATTAGACCACTTATGGATTAAGAAACATGAGCTAAATTTAAAAGGGGAAGACATCTTCTATGCCTTGAATTCAACTTGGATATCTGTAAAAAGGGATTAAGTTATATAAAGATTTTGGTCATGGATTCAGAATCACAGATATTCTTATTACTTGAGTAGTAGTGATGCATTGCTAGATGTCGTTCACTGTTTGTGATATTTAAAATGTTATTTTTTTCTCACTTCTAACATAATAAGAACTTACAGGGTCACATAAAGAACAAGATGAATTGAAGTTAATATAATATAATTTATCCTAATATATATATAATATAATATATTATATTTTTCATCTTAATATTAGAGTAATACTAAGATGGTCTCCTTTGGTGCTTTAGTATATTATACTACATATTGAGCTTAATTTAACCTAATTGGATTAAAAATAATTAGTTTAAGCTCAGGCTTAAGGATTAAGTAAGTTGGACTAGGATTAAAAAGATATTGGGCTTAAGTTATCTTAGTTGGACTAAAATTAATTAATTGAAGCCCATAGCTTAAGGTTAACCCAATTAGACTAATAATAATAACCTTAAGTCCATAAATACTCCTTATCATATTAAGATTCACGTTTTGCCTATATATATGATAAAGGAAAAACGGAAGACCAAGATTAAGAGTAAAAAGGGAGTTGGTGAGCTTTCTAGCAAAGGCAAAGAAAGGAATTGATTCATCTTGCTCATGTGCATATCATAAAGGTAGGGACATGAGGTTCGTGCTCGTGATTCAACAAATTTCAAATCAACATCCTAGTCACGATAAGATAAAAACTCTATTTCTACTTTGGTTATTCTTCGACGTAAGATCCATTACTGGGTTTTGAATAAAATTTTAAATTACACTAAGCTCTCATGCCCTAAGAAACCCTTCATTTTGGGTTATATTCATGAAGTTTTAGGTCTTTTTTTTTAAATTATAGGAATATTGCCCATGAAAAATGGTGAAAAACCCGCTTGAATGATGCAAATTGACGTCAAAATGGCCATAAACTACTATATTTCTTCCCAAGTCCAACATGGGTCGGTCCAAGTTGGGTCAGTCTACTCAGCTGGATGTTGAAGACTACCTCCCTTAAAAAAATAAAAAATTTAAATATCTTTTTTTCTTTTTTTTTTAATTTTTAATATGTTTTTCCTTTCTTTTGATTAAAATTGTAAAAATAGATTAAAACTACTTTTATTTTGTATTTTTCACCTTCTCTTTTCTCTCTTTTTAAATTTTTATTTTTAATATTTTTTTTGTAATTTTTATCTTTAAAATGAGAGTAAAAGTCTAAAGCCTACTAAATTAATCTTAAATTTATTTATTTTTATTTATTCATTTCATTTTTGTTATTGTTATTTATCTTTTTCTTTATAAAATATATCCGAAAAAAATACGATGTTCACATGGCATTGTGACAAATTATATTTTTTAAAGATTAAAATAGTAATTTATTCAATATATTAAAAAAATGCATTCGTCCTTTTTTTTTATATCTTTCTTGTATTTCTTATTCAAACCTAGCAATAAATAATTTTGAAAGAGAAAATATTTAATTGACTGAATTATTTTAATAGCAATTAATTTTAAAAAATAGAGTATCAATCACTCAATATTATAAGTTTTGAAATCCAATTAAATTAATCTGATAAATTATAATATTTTTTTATAAAATATAATAAATAT
Organism: Senna siamea; assembly: GCA_031216115.1. NCBI lineage: Eukaryota > Viridiplantae > Streptophyta > Magnoliopsida > Fabales > Fabaceae > Senna > Senna siamea. Next base: position 27,939,351 of record CM062354.1, on the reverse strand, counting down.
TATAATCAAAATTTTCAAAAATATTACAGTAGATATTTTTTATTTTCTCTAATACTTTGCTTACTCTAGCAACGGGAGATTTTCACAAAAAATCAATTTAGTATAAAAAAAATTGAAGATAATCAATTTCTTCAATTTTTTTAAGATTAGTGTCAGATATGTGTGCCAACTTCATTAATTATTTAATGAAAATTAAATACAGGACATTAATATGTTAACAACGTTAACTATAAATTACTAGTTTGTAAAAATATTAAATCATATTATAATAAATTAATTTGAGATATAAACTATAGGGCATAAAGTATAATTTACCATTAATGGAAAAAATCCCAAAGTTATATGCAGTCACAGATAACACCCTTGAATAATAAATCTTGTCTTAAAACCCTTGAACTTCATTTTTTTTTTTTTTTATATGGAACCTCTCTAAAGTTTTCCATTCAAAATCATAACTGACGGGTAAACATAAATAAAAGATTAAAACTAACTTTTTTTAAAAAAAAAAAATCTTTATGATGTTTCAATTTTGTTCATTTTTTTTTAATTTTAATTTTGTCACTTATTTTTACTAATTGATAAAATTTATATTACTCTCTTCAAATATTGTTAATCATATGTGAAGTTTAAATGAAATTATTCTAATTAAAGTATAATTAAACTTAGATGAGGTCAAAATATTTCAAAAATTTTTTGGAATTAATCTTCAATTGGATATTTGAAACCAAAAAATTAAAAAATTAGAAAAAATTTTGAAACTTTATGAAGACTATTTTAATAAATGTTTTAGTCTCATGTGAAGTTATGTGAACTTTTTTACTAGCTCAAATCTAATAAAAAAAATTTTACATAAACTTTATATATAATTTTATTGTTAGTGATATATATATATATAAATATATATATATATATATCATTTGACCAAAGAAAGAAAGTGCAAAGTTAAGTAACAAAAAGATAATTTTAGGCTAAATAAAATCGCGAGTGTTAAATTTGATTAGGGTTATTCATCAATTCAATTAGTTTGAACGATTTAAAAAAAATTTTAAAATCGATTTGACAATAATAATGTATCTATCAATTTGATTTTATAATATTAAATTAAACCAAATCATAAATGATTAATTTTGAGCAATTGATTTTATTTTGTTAATGAACAAAATGTTATTTCATTTTCTTGTTAATTTTTTTTGTATTTATATATTGAAAATAAGTATTTTGTTTTCTTTTGTTGATAAACTTAACTGTATAACATAGACAAAATAGTTCAATTTTTCAAATGCAATCTTTCAATCTTGCTTCTTGAAAAGATCAACCTAATATAAGTGAAAAAAATTAAAATATTAAAATAAAGTAATTTAATACAATTTATTTTGAGAATATCAATATTAAATATACTTATGTATTACCTTAAAAACATTAAAGAATTACAAATTATAATAAAAAATTTAAAGATAATATATTTTATATAAGCAAAATTTTTTTAATAAAAATAATATATATATTATAATTATATATAAGCAGTTTGATTCAATTTTTTGACATACCAATTATAAATCAAACTGAACCATGAAAAGAATGCTTAAACCAAATCATTCAAACTGAAATTCAATCAATTTTATTTAATTTTTACTTCATTCAATATAATTTTAGTTAGAGGACATTAATTTTCATTGATTTTGAACAACCCTAAATTTGGTTAAAGGACGTCAATTTCATGTTTCCCTCACTCTCCTCTCTGCCTCCTCTCACAACGGCGATTAACAAATACAAAGGAAAGATGCAATTAACGCAATTGAAACTCAGGACGCCACGATTGAAGCTCGGAATGCATGTGCTCGAAACCAACGCATCTTAAAGAGCATCCTTTGCATCTTCTCCTTCTTCTCCTACCTCAATTTCGATTTTTTTCACTATGATGCATCTTTTTTAAAAAAAGAAAAAAAGAAAGAAAAAACTACACCACTCGAAGCTCCAAGTGGTGACAACATGATGGAGATTTGAACATCCAATCCAACCTATCTTTTGCATTTTCGATACTATTTCTATATGCTGGAGTTGTATCTTCTTTGCTGCAAGTTTTACGCATATTTTTCTTGGGCAAAGTCTGCAATCTGCACTTCCCAGAGATGAGATTTCCAATGAATTAATGTAAATAATATCTCTTGCAATGAAAAAATGTTGTAATCTTTTTATTATATACTTAATGGATCTTTGGGGACATTTTATTGGAAAAAGATTAAATTTTAGATTGCTGTTCTGGATTATAAACAATATGTAGTAGTGGTACATATTGAGTATAATATTATAATGTTAGTACTTTGTGGATGAATTTCTGAATGATTATTTCATTGAAAATGGTTTTTTATTAAAAAAAATTGAAAATGCAACAACTGGTGTAGACGAATTAATAGCGTTTTGGAATGCAAGGTAAAGAGAGTATCAAAGAGGGAAGGGAAGAAATTACTAGATTATCTGAATCTCAACCTTGAGGACAAGGTTAATTTTGATAGGAGAGTTATTGATATGATTGTGAGCCAACAAGCATGCAAAGTAGCAAAAAAGGCAAGCTGAGGAGTGAATGTAGCAGAAGAGAGAATGCAGTTGAATGACTTGCAAGCCATGGCAGACGATCAAGAACAAACCAAGATGGACTAAAGAATATTATATGGGTAGCATGCAAGATGTATGTAAGCCAGTATGGATGGGGAGAGCAGGAAGGAGCTTGGACGCACCATGCACGTGGAGGAATGAGGGAAGTTCCATGCATTTGAAGATATTCTCTAGAAGGATGCTGAGGTGTCCGCAAGTTAGTTACGGATGGGAGAGAGGAGCAACGATATAGTAAGGAAAGAGGAGGAGAAGTTGCATATGAAGAATATAAGGTTTGGCTAAGGAGTTCTCTTCCTGACTCGAATAGGAAGGCATTGGAGTTATTCTTTCGACTTGAATAGGAAGACGTTGATCATTTCTGTGTTATATTTTCACTTGTTGGAATTCTGTAATTCATTTATGGTTTATATGTTCAGCTTTTGCATTCTACACTTTCGTTTCTAGTTTAAGTGCTGTGAGTGTGTATTAGAATATGTTGACACTAGTTTAGAGTGTTAACAATTAGTGCTTTCATTGAGAGATAGAGGAAACTCATTTTTTTATGGGTAGAGGAAGTGCTGAGAGAAGGACGAGAAGTTGCCACTAACATGCATCAAAGACAGTAAGCCCTGGATAAATGACTCAATGTAATGGAAGGTTTGATGCTTGATTACAAAGAATCATTAAGGAGAATGGAATCTATAGTGAAACTTCATCTTCTAAGGGTGTATGATCAAGAATGGGATACTATTAAATCAATCCATACTGTTACGATAAGTACTTAAGAGGTTTGGGGAACTCTCTCTCAAAAGGTAGCCGTTAAGGTAGGAGAACCACTCCTCTTAAGTACCCCATTGAGTAGCTCACCCTACTCGATGTGGGACTTCTCCCTATAGTTTCAAAGCACATCCCTTTGAAAGCCGACATCCCAATGGCTTCACTTACTTTTAGTCAGGCCCTCCACAAGTCAGCCTCTTTGAAGGTAGCCCTTTTCGTGCCGTCAGCTCTCAATGAAAGCACCAATGTTACGATAGGTACTTAAGAGGCTTGAGGAACCCTCCCTCAAAAGCTAGCCATTAAGGTGGGAGAACCATTCTTTTTAAGTACCCCATCGAGCAGCTCACTTTATTCGATGTGGGACTTCTCCCTATTGTATCATATTCCATATAGAATTGGACATACTAGTAAAATTTAACACATGTGGCGTGAGTCTATTGAATGAAAAACTTAATGAAAAATAATAATAATTTAGAGAGTCCTTTGTCAACTTTCATAATTTAAGGGATCATCTTTATATAATCAATATATCTTTTTGTCCTTAAAATTAGAAATAGATAGAAAAATAAGATAATGAAATTAATTAATATATAATATGAGTAAATTAAGCTTAAGTGAATTATTTAGTTTTCTAACATAAAAATGGAGTAAATAGTTAAAATATATAAAATAATTTACCAAAAAGAAAAATCCTTTATAATTTTTGTTTTGCTCTGTTCTCTTTAATGTCACTTCAGTTGCAATTATTTTCTAAAGAAAAAAAAAGATAATAACTAAAGTTTTTGTGAACATGTAATTCACCTTTTCTTAAGTATGGTTGTCTTGTCTTATAAGAATAAGATGATAAGCTTTCAAATGACTTGTGCTTTGATTAGGGTTGTAAACGAGCCCACTTGAAATTTAACTTAAGGCAAGCTCGAATAAAATTTTAAGTTTTCAAAGGAACAAAAAATTATGATTAAGCTCAGCTTATTTATTAAACGAACTGAACTCTAATAGTTTGTGAACAATGCTATAAATATAATATATATTTTGTGCACATATAAAATTTAAACTAAACAAAAAAGTATCAACTTTCATATAATAGATATATGTATATGAGTAAATTATATAATATTTTTAATTATGTATGAATTTTTATATTCATCTAATATTTTTTATACAAATATGATTTAAATTTTAAAAATATAATATATTATATAAAATAATATTTTATGACTAACCAAGCCGTTCATGAGCTTAACGAATTAAACACAAAATGTTTAAGTTTAGCTTGTTTAATTAAACGAATTTAATATATTGATCAAATTCGTTCATTTATTAAATGAATCGAACTTAATTTAAATTTTTTTTAAGTCAAATTCAAGTAATTTACAATCAGCTTAATTTATTTACACCCGTAATAATTTAAATTTTTTATAAGCCAAATTCAAGTAATTACAATTAGCTTAATTTATTTACACCCGTACCTTTGATTGTCCAGATCTTTATCAATGTCTTGTTTCTTAGCTTAATGCCTTAACATTAGTAAGATTGTGAATATATTAAGCCATGGACGTTATGATGCAACTATATATAATTTTGGGATATTTTTACCTATATTTAATTTTGATAATATAATTATTTTTTTTTACTAAAAGAAATTAATTTATTTTTTTATAAGTATTGAGCTTCTAAAATAAAAGGTAAATTTTGTTGAAATTAAAATATTTGGACAAAAGTATAATAAAGTGTCCAAAATGGTTTTAGGTCCAAATATCCTCAGCCATATTCAAGATACTAGCCCAAACTTGTGCGTGACATAGTTTTCGGCCTAGTTATGTTTTAGGCCCAACATTTTTGGCACAACCCACTTTTGAAACAAATTTTTAGCCAACGGATCTTAAGCAGATAATGCTCCCAGTCCCAGCTTGAAAATAATAGAAATGATCCGTCAACAAAAATATAACACTTCTGCAAAAAGTAAAGGTGGCAAGTGTTTAGTGCTAGTCTAACAGATACCATAAACGAAAGAGAAAGGACAGTTTTAACTTTTTTTAATTATTTTATTTTTTAAAATTATTTTATAAATTAGTTTTAAAATTTAATACTAATATTATTTTTATGTATTTATATTTATACTAATAATAAAAAAATTAGAGTTTAAAATATTTTTTAATTATTTTTTATTTTTTATTTCTTAAAATACATATTTTATTTTATTTATTTTTTGTTAAAAATAATTATTTAAATAAATTTTTATTTAAAAAAAGTACAATCAAACATATCCCAAATTCTCTTTCCTGACACGTTGCTCGAGAGTGAAAAATTAGAAGAACAAAAATATTAATTTTGGTTTTGAGTACAGAAGAAGCCTCATTTTACCAACTGACAAAACCTGCCCCCATCTACCACTTTGTAAACAAAACTTGCTCTCATCTGGTCCTCTGCTGATGAAGATTTCCTCTTATGCACAGCTTCAAAATGTCTTTCTTCTCAGAGAGGATCATCTTGCATTAACTCCACAGCCTCAAAATTTATTTAATGAAGTCTTCAACCGATAGAATTTGAACTTCATAAATGTTGGTCTATTCTATTTGAGCATTAAATATTGAAAGAGTTCATTTATTCCCTTCACGCTTTTATTTTTATTTACTCTTTGTTAATTAATTAGTTATTAAAATTTTATTATTTTTTATATTCTCGTCATGTCAATTTAATTGTGTCTAATTGTCTAATAAAAAACTTAAGATATATAATTAGTGAGATTAATTGTTGAACACAAGTCAAAAGGTCACTGATTTGAAGGTGTATTTGAGATTTTTAAATTTTTCATTATGTAATATTTATTTAAAGGTGTAAAATTAATATGTGTTGATTCTTCCTAAAATTATTAAGTGTGTACTTATATAAAAATAATATATATTAATCTCTCAAAAAAAAGTTATTAAACTGTATTTTTTGTAATTTTCTAATTTAAAATATTCTTACTTTGTTCTTAGGGAGAGAATATAATAAGATTAAGTTTTGATTTGATCAATTTCTATAAATTTTTTGTGTAATCCTTTTAACACTCTTTTTTATCATTCACCTTAAAGAATTTTTAAAATAGATGTGTACTTATATAAAATACATGGTCTCCTAATCGATGCATGTGACATATACGATTTTGAATTTTTTGTAATTTAAAATTAATGTATTTTTTTATAATAATAAAAATATAAAAATAAAAACTTACATCAAAAGAGATTTATCATTAATAAATTAATAATTAAATTTTTTTATTTCTCCTCTATTATAAAAAAAAATACTAATTTTAAACTGTATTTACCTTCCAAAAAGTTACGTTCAATTCAAAAATTTCCTAAAAGATAAAAGAATTTTTATCATTCACCTTAATTATAAAGTTTAAAATACATGGTCTCCTAATCGATGCATGTGACATATACGATTTTAAATTTTTTGTAATTTAAAATTAATATATTTTTTTATAATAATAAAAATAAAAAATAAAAAATTTACATCAATAGAGATTTATTATCAATAAATTAATAATTAAATTTTTTTATTTTTATTTTTTCTCTATTATAAAAAATATACTAATTATAAACTGTATTTACCTTCCAAAAAGTTACGTTCAATACAAAAATTTCTTAAAAAAGGTTGAATATTACTTCATCTGTCATCTCATTGAGCAAGGCGTGATATACCAACTCCCACATAATTCATTTCCACTACACTTGAGCTTGCTGACCTCTAAAGCTTTGGGTCGTCGGCAATTTCATGCTTCATCAATAAAACATGTATTATAGGTTATGTGCACTTCATGTTCTTTTTTTAATTTTAAAATATAATATAAAATAATATTTAAAATATTTAAAATAATAAATTAAGTAATAAAAAATTATTTCATTTTTTATAATTCTGTATTAATTTTTTATTATCTCTATTTTTTTCTCAAAACATTAAATATTTTATTTTATATAATACCACTTTTAAAATTGATGACCACAAGACATCATTAGCAAGCATTATAATATAAGCGTGAAAGAATTTTAAAAAATTTAAATAATAAAATTTTTTTATTCTCAAACTACATACATCATCAAATAAAAATCAAAACAAATTTCAAACCTAATGAAATTAATAGGGTGGTTCTTTTCTACCTATAATCATTTATGGGTACGTACGTACGTAGTGTTTGCCTGTTTGTTGTGGCGTTCATCTGTTTTGGTTGGCTCATTTTGATCATTTTGTGTTTGATTGAAAAATAAAAATTATATATATATATATTCATAAACAATAAAACATTTTGAAGGTATATAAAGCGTAGTATTAATTTATGTATGAATTTATTTTTTATTTGCATAGGAAAAAATAATTGGGACTATTTTGCAAATTCTTAAACTTTTGTTTAAGTTTTGTAATTAAAAGTAATGTTATATTTATTATTTGAGGACCTCACATCCATAATATACAGAATCAACAAAACAAGTCAACCCTAACCATACGGTTGGTTAAAAATGAATTGGGTTGAGTTAGTTTGTTTTAAAAACGAATCAATAATATATTAACGCTACTCACTTATTGGTAAATTGATAAATTAAATGGGTCAACCTGCCAACTTATTAATTCTTTTTTAAAAAAATTTAACAAAAAATAATTTTTTTAGCTTAATTACTTAGTCCATGAATTAATAAATTTCTGAATTGACACAAATAATAAGTTAATTACTTATGATTAATTTTATAATTAAATTAAATTTTAAAATTTAATTCTATGATAGTATGGAGAGAATAATATAATTAATTTTATATTACTTTTATATTAAGTCAATTACATTAATTGAAATTAAAAATAAGATAAGCGGATGAAAATTTTTTTTAATAAAGTAATTCTATGATAGTAGAAAAAAAAAATAAAAGTTCATCTATTAAATTATTAATTTTGTAGTATATGATATATTATAAAATAAAAAATAAAAATCTAAAAATAAAAAAAATAGGTTACCCACAGGTAGCCCGACTTAAACCTGTGTAACCTATAGGATTGGGCGAGCCAAGTCTAAACCCAAATCTCTAACTCACCACTTTTGTGGATTATAGGGTCTAATTTGCAGGTCGGACCCGTGTTGATAACTCCATCAATATGTTTCACTTTTATCAAAATAATTCAGTGTTGTCTATGCTTAGTGTTCTTCATACTGTACCTCCCATTCTTTTTTTTTTTTTCATTTTATATTAAAATTATATGTTTTGCATTAACCTTAAACCAAAATAGAAGGACATCATGAACATCACCTAACATGGATAGCGCTGAATCCATTCTCTCTACTAGACACTTGTTCTATTTATTATAAAGATGATTATATATATCATATTGGCCAAAATTTATCATGTGGTCTTTTTATTTTTTCTTTTTTTTTTAATAGTTTGTCCATACAAAACTCAACTTTTCAAGAGGTTAAATTTTTTACCCTTAATTTTTTTTAAAACTTTTGTAAAGTACTTGTTTTTAATATTATACGCACAGATTTTGAAGGTAAATATAGCTTATTTTCAATTAATTGTCCTAGCAAGTATGATGTGACTTTTTATAATTCTAGTCATTCTTACTTTTTATAATTCAAAAGAGTTTTGATTCGTAAGAGGTTGAGGATGTGACTCTCTGAATACGAGGTTTAAGTTCATGCATTCTAAGATTATAGTAATATTATTTTTTTAAGATTTAAAGTTGTCACAATTCAGTACAAGAATATTTTTAATAGTAGCAATAACAGATGATGCATTAACAATATCAGATATATAGAGAACAAATACACAAAACACACATTCAACTCACATACAACAAAATTAGTGATTAAATATTAATAACAATAACCCATATTAAGAAAACTAATGTGACGTCAAATCTAATCTTTAGATAGAGAGTTAACTCATATTTAGTTTTCTTGGTGTAGTAATCAAGTAGTAATGATTGAATGCAGTCAAGCATTTAGCCTTCCTTTGGGCTAACTAAATACTCATAACGGACACTTAATAATTATTTTACTTATTACTACATGTATGTATAAATTTCTGCCAAATAATAGCATTCCTTTAGGCCGAATAATTATCTACATAAATATAAATACATACTACCTTCTTAGTTTTTCATAAACAAAAAATTTTTTTACAACAGAGTTTACTTTGACAACTGTATTGTTTCAACTAATTCGAATAAAAACTAATGATTCTTAATTTATTGTTATTTAAATTATCACTAATTAATTAATTAATGTAATTTTAATAAGTATAATGCAAATTATATAATAATTAATTAATTAATAAATCTCCCTTAATTAATATTCATATATGAAAATATGTATAAATAAATGCCAAAACAAATAAATTTCAATATATTAGACTTACCTTTGCAGTTACAACTATTTTGGCCATCCTAAACAGCGTGGGTTTGAGACCTGGAACGCGCCAAATTCGCGAATTTTCCACCTTATCGAAAAGACGCCGTTTCCACGAGTTACAAAATGATGCCATTTTCCATCATCATGAAACGACTTCATTTTGATTACTCAAAACGGTGCGTCGCGTGACCCAACCCAGTGGTTATGCAGACCCGAACAAAAACCCTCCATTTTGAGGTCGTATCTGGCTTGTTTTCCAACGGTTTAAACGACGGTTACGTCGCATTTGCGATGAGGAGCAATTTTGTGATTGTAATTTTGTCAAAAATGGGTCGAAAATGGATTGACCCATTTCACTCCAAATCCAACGTGAAACTGCTGTGTTTTGGCAGTTTTTGACATTGTTTGCTGTCAATTTAATGGAGGTTCAACCGTGGGTTCAATAAGAATCATTCCCATAATTTCAAAATTGCCAAAACATTTAATTTTCTTGCCTTGGTTTTTTGAGTCGGTTACATGTAGTTACAGAGTTTGAAAATTCAATTTTTTCAAAAAAATTAAAATCAAACACCAAAATCCATCAACCATATAATTATAAATCACATTTTGATTCATGGAATTTACAAAACGCAACATGAATAATGCTTAATGCACAAAAACAAAACTGTAAAATTCCAAGGATGATGTTCTTTCATGTTCATCCAAAATTTTCACTTTTTGGCAATAATAATGTCAGAAAATAGCTAAAACATGACCAGAAAAGTGATAAACATGGGTGTTCTAAATCCATTCATATATTTATACATTCAATCATGTGCAGGCAATATTTAGGAAATGCGCAAACAGAGGCATTGGCAAAACATTGGCAGTATTGAAATCATGAAATTATTAAAATCAAAATTCATGAAATCATCAAGCCATATGCATACGTATAAGATCAATAAAGAAAAATCAGAGGACAATTGTAATTACTTTATTGGTTAGCAATCATCATGAAGATTTGATATTTAATTAACAATCAAAAACAAAATCTTCATGAAAATTAAGATTAACCTTAATTCAAACAATTCTAGACACAATTCCAACCAGACTCTGATATTATTGTTGGATTATTTGCCATAAATTGTTTGAAACAATTTAAGAGTAATGAAAGTGGAAGCATACCCGAATCCATATGGGATTGATTAATCATAATGTTGGTCTTCTGATTAATAGTATCCTTTGGGTCTCCTATAGGCAGATGGAAACCAGAAGGAGAAGAATCAAATGTTTTTGAAGTTTGGTGTTAGGATACTTCAATCAGGGACTATACCTTATTTATATTAAATCCTTATGTGTCAAATTATCAATTTGCCCATCATTAATCAGTAATTAACACTTTAAGACTTCTACACATATTATTAGTCCCCGCACATTATTATTTATTATAAAGATCATTAAATCAAATTAGATCACTTTATATGTCCTTAAACTTTGTGACAATAAAATTTATATGATAATTAATCCATAATATATATAAGTCTATATGTCCTAATTTGTTTATGTATCTGTATATACATAGTATACAATCCAAATTTTAACAACATGCACTTGGCATATACACGTCTTAAGATCCTCTACAATTGAGTAAAAATATATATATATATATATATATAAATGAAAAATAAAGACCAAAATCTATGGCTATTGTATTTTTTATTACAGAAAATTCTATTATAAAGGATTATTAGAGATGATCCAATCCCTAAATACACACATACTTAGGCCTTGAATTTTCTCTTCTTTAACTCAGATTAGCGACGAACTACTTTAAAGTAGACGGTGATTTTAAGAAGTTATATGATGAAAATGGTTGCAACAAGAACAATGGAGATGATCCATAATTAGATAAGGTTTATTTTCAGGCTTGTGTGAAGAAACTCTGTGGAAGGAGAAGTGGCCAGTGTTAAACAAATCACTCCAATTCTAAAACTTAAGTTTGCCAAGTGAAGGTCGTACATAGTTTTATTATAATGTCTAACAATATATAGCAATTAGCAGTTTTTGAATGTCTAGTTTCATTGAAGAAACAAACAGTTTTTGAATGCCTAGTGAAACGGTTTATTTATTAATTAGCAGTGCAGAATAACATCTAATATCATCAAACTTTGCATTGTTTTTCAATATGAGAAGAGTATAACTGAATTTACATTAATGAAAATCACATACCATAAGGTTTTGTTTGCGCGAAATAATTCAAGGAGAAAAAGTAATATTTAGAGGTACTTCAATTACCTCATCACAAAATTCTTTGTTTTGTGTTGTGCAGCTGAACTTCTTTGGAAGAGAGTGGCACACTGACAGAAACAGAGCTGGCTTCCTTTGATGACTGATGATCACAGATTCAACACCTTTGTTTCCTACTGAAGTTGCTTGACTTTCCTTTTACAAATACGAAAATAGTTGGAAGTTACAGGCTTTTTTTGTTATTTTCTTATTTTTCACTTGTTACATTACATATCAAAATTTTCATATTTTCAATAAAATAATCTCCCCGTATGCATGAAATGTTTGAGAGGCACATTGTTGCTTTCAAAAAACGTGATCTTTTTCTGAAAACTCCTTCAATAAAAGTTATAGTCTCTTCCCTTGTCATCCTAATAATTTAATGCTGCTTTCAATCTCAAATGTCGTATCAGCATGATCAATAGGAATCTTTACTTTTGGGGAACTTCTACAGTGTTTTAACACAGCGTGTAATACTAAGTGTAAAAAAGTGACGACGAAAGAATACAAACTAGCTAGGGAAGAAAGAAATTATGCAATGAAAGATTTTTAATGAAAAATCTCATTTTAGATACTAATAATAAAGATATTTAAAATAACATTTTGAATGCATTTCTCAGATTTTTAGCCTTGAGGGTGATCGATGATGGTGTTGTATTTTGGCCCACCTGCTGAAACTATTAATGATAAGCAAATTGGGGAGCGATGTGACATATGCTTCTAATTAAGAATGCATCTAACAATTATTTGATTTTGAGAAGATATTGTTCTGTAGATCTAATTTTGATGCGATATATAGACTTTGCGTACAAAATGAAGAAGTATCATGGAAGAGAAATAATTTTTTGTTTGACAAATGTTTTTTTAATATGATTATATTTAGAGTATATTAGAAGAGAATAAATTATATTTTCCTTTTTTAAAATATGTCAAAGTTAGACGTTCAGATTTTTTATATTTAAAAAATAATTTTTATAAAGAGAGAAAAATAAAATAAAAAAATAAATTTAGTCTCCTATCTATTTATGATGAGTTCTTAGTGAATCTTTTATTTTTTTTTCTTCTCATCTCTTTTTTATACAAAAAATATATATATATTATTTTTTGAGAATTTAAAATTTAAATTTATCAAGTAAACTTTAATAAAAAAATAAGCTATAATTTTTATTTATGTTCATCAAGTTTAATTTTTTTATATTTATTATTTATATAATATAATAAATATTACATATATTTTTTTATCACAATTATCAATTTTAAAAATTTAAACAACAGTAATTAATTTAGTTGAAGTTCGCTGAAAACTCAAAATAAAAGTAAAGTTCTTTGAGGAAATACTTTGATATTTTGGTGAAGTAAGAGAAAGATAAAAATAAAAAAAAGTTAAACTTTAATATATTTAAAGTGAATATTTTATTTATCTATTTTTTAATTTTTTTTACTTAAAAATTTTATTTATAAAATATTTTAAAATTTTATTTAATATTTTTCATACACAAGATTTATCTCAAAACATTATTTTAAATGTGTATTTACTACTTTAAAATAGTCATTTTTTAGAACGTAGAATACATTATGATTTTTAACATTGAAAAAAATGCATAATTTTTTTAAAAAAATACTTTCAATAAGTTATATAAAAGAAATCAAATTATCTTAAATAGTTTTTGATCATTTTATACTTTTAAAAGAATTTATGTATATTTCCACTCTAGAAAAGAATATAGAAAATTAATAATTTTAAAGTGACGTTACTTTCGTCTTCAATTTTTCTTTACTTCTGTTCTCACTTCTAAGAAGTTTTCTATTTCCCCCCCTCTAATTGCTATCAGTTAGATTCAATTTATTTTTTGTTTGGCCAAATATTACAAAATTTGAAAATAAATATTTTTTAAAATAACTTGCCCCATTGAAAAGGTTGGCCAATCAAATTAATAATCCTAGTAGTCAAATTTTTATGTGGTCATTTCGACAATGACTGTAGCTGTCTAAAATCTAACTATGAGATGATAAGAACAAGGAAAAAAACAGGTTTTCGCCGATATTTTGGGTCATTCACACATTTGGTGGTGCGGGGGTTGCATTCATATATGCTGAATAAATGATTACAGATTCGATTAATACAAAAAATGTGGTACAGTTTTTTGATAGAAGTAATAAATATGAAAATAATGGAAGATAAGAGCAGTATAAGGGAAAAAATGTAACATGTTGTGTGCCTATCAAAAGCTTAAAAAGAGAAAAAAAAAAACAATTTTAATAATTAACCACCTTTTGGGACATTATCCTTCAAACTCGTTTTGTTTTAAAATTTTCATTAATGATTATCTAATTTATTTTCAGTTAATAAAAATAATTTTTTTAACATAATAAGATTATGATCTAGTATTTAATAAAAAATTACTTAAGTTGATGTTACAATTTAACATAAAATTTTAAATATAACAATGAAAAAAAAAGTTAAAACCTTTATGTGAAGTTTAAATTTTTGTTATTTATCTTTATTAATTAGTACAATTTGCTTATCCTTTCAAATATCATCAGTCATATTTTAAAGTTTAAGTAAAATTATTTTAGTCAATGTATAAATAAATTTTATATAAGCTAAACCACTTTTAATTATTTTCTTTTGAAATTATTCATTTGAGTATTCAAAACTTAAAAATTAAAAATTTTAAAAAATATTTTAAACTATATAAAAAATATTTTTTTAATTTTTTAATTTCATATATGAAATTTTTGTTAATAATATATACATATAATATTTAATAAAAAAATTTTATTAATTAATAAAAATAAAAGATAAAATTAAATAAAAAAAAATAAGAGATAAAATTGAAACTTCTTATAAAATTAATGGACAAAAAATTAGTTTTGGTCATAAAAAAATAATTATATTATTAAAAAGTAATGTAAATTGTACAAAAAATCAATTAACATAAAATAAATTCGTGTAATTAATATTAAAGAAATTAAAATAATAAATACAGCAAAATCTCCTGTATCCTACGAAAAAGGTACTATTTCAACGTATAGTGATTTAACATAACGCATAAAAAAGCGTGACAAACAAAGGAGGATAGTTTTGCTTCCCCACTCCACACCCCAAAAGAACAAACGAGTACAATCCAAGCAAAGAATGCAAGATGAGAAGACAAAAAAGGGACAAAATGTGAAAAAGAAGAAGCAATATAATGGGCCTCCGGTCCTTTTAGAATGAATGACATGGGCCCACTCCTATTCAGGTAGGGCCCACCCAAAATATCTTGCTAGATATCATGTGGCCTAGCTTTTGGGGCCAGTGATCACATGACACGAAAGGGAGCATGAAGGCCCATGGGCTTCTGTTTCAATCACCCTATGGTTGACACGTGTCCTATCCTAGGCATCCGGATTTACTTGCCTCACTCTCCCACACTTCACTGTCCCTTTCTTAAGGTAACCGACTTTCTTTCTCTCTCTTCTTTCCTCTTTTAACTGTCGTTAATAGACAATTATAAGGTGCTGCCGATAGCACTGTATTCCCATGTTTCTTTTTTCTTTTGGAATTTTTTTTCTTTATTAATTAAAGATTTTTAGTTAAAAGTTAGTATAGATTTTAGAATTTTGCAGATTGCATAAAATTTTGGAGCAATAATTGTTGTCTTTTTTTAACCTAATTGTTGTTTTAATTTATTCAAGTAATTTCATTAATGAAATGTATTCACATTACATAGAAAATTAATTTTATTAATAGAAATAAATTAGAAAGAAATTTTTGTAATATATAATACATATTATGTTTAATTTATGTGCTTTAAAAAAGTTAGTATAATTTATTCACCTTTTTATTACTATATTATTATATTTAGCGATTTCATTTTCTGGCCAGTTATATTTTGGTAACTTAAATGACACCATATTACATATATAGAAGTTTCTTCTCTTTTAAAGTTATGGATTTCATTTTCCATCCAAAATATATGCAATTTTTAACCAGGCATCTTGAGTAGTTTACAAATTCTTATAGACAAAGAAAACTCTCACCTATTACATGTTTTAACTTAATTAAACTCAAAGAGCATATTTTCAAATTACTAAACTATTTTTTCGCTTGGCCAGAAATCTATTTTTCATATGAAAAATAATGTATCAAAATATTATATTAAAAAAATAATAAACTTGCATTTGCTTATATATTCATTTGAAAAAATTAAATATTAGAAGGCATGATTCCAATAAACTAAAAAGAGAGCTTTTACATATTAAGGTGAAAATATGATATATAAGAAACAAATGATTATGGATAAAATAAATTATTAATAAATATAAATAATGATATAATAAATTATAAATATCAAATATAATATCTAATAACAACTGCTTGTGCTTTATTTATTTATTTTTTATTAATGCTGCATAAAGCTAAGAGAGTCAAAATATCTGAAAATGAAGATTAAGGTCAAAATGACGGATAAGATTATAAGAATTAAGAATATTTAGCAAATTACAAAGGTTGCAATCGTACGCTTGATTACAACGCGTGTCTGAAAAACACGGAAATTCTCAAACTTGTTCCAATGTTGTTGTGGCTATTTGCCATTCGTCCCTCTCATACACCAACCAAAAACCCTACTGTATTCAGAAATAGCCTTTCAAGTTTGAAGCACTTTTCTTTATAAATTGCTCCGTTTCCTCTGTTAATAACTGCCGCATTTTCTTCACTTTCTCTCTCAAAACGCTTAAACCCCCCCAAAATTACGTGAATGGTGTCCAAAAACCCAAACCCCCCTGAGGGCTTCTACTTGGATCCTAGTGCGATGGCGCTTCCTGGACTCGGTGCCTTCGCCTCCGTGACGACTGCGGCAGCGACGGCAACGGCGGCGACGACTACAGCGTCCAACACAAATTCGTCGGAGGACCTTGGGAAGAAGATCCGTAAACCATATACTATTACCAAGTCCAGGGAGAGCTGGAGCGAACCCGAGCACGATAAGTTCCTCGAAGCTCTCCAACTGTAAGGCCCGCTTTTTCTTTATTTTTTATTTGTTCCAATTTCCCAAGTGTAGTGGATGGATTTTACTGCTCAATTTAGACATGGCCTTTACGGATGCATATGGAGGATTGTATGTCATGGTCGAAAATTTAGGTTTTGTAGATGGGATTTGTGGGAGAGGAATTGGGGTCTGTTTGATAAGCGGGGAGATTTTGGAAATGACTAATGGGCAGTGTGAATTTTGAGGTTTTTGGGCCGATTTAGCAAATTAAACCAATCAAGTTTCGTTTTTGAGCTACTTCTACGCGAGTCTACTGTGAGACTATAGATGTAATGCTTGATTAAATAGCTGGCTGTGCTTATATCATCCGTATGCCAGTGCTGTTAATCGATGTTGTTTTGTTTAAATATGTGAAGTATTTTACGCAATGGTTTTGTTAGAAGGGGTGAAAAAGTGATGCATGAGTCATTTTGGTCGGAAGAGAGGATCAGAATGAAAGTAGGCAGTTTCTTTATTCTTCTGAAAATCTTTTTATTTGAAGCAGAAATTACCTTCTTCTTTTTTTTTATTTTTTTATTTTTTGGTCTCTAAAGGTATTCAAGCCACTTTAAATGAGTTGCTTTTGAAGGGTCAATTGGACAAGTGAAAGATCAAGGTCAGAGCAAACTTGGATTGTCGCTTGTTATGGAGGGATGGAGGGAGAACGGGTTAATGTTCAGCAGAGTTAAATTACATTGGATTCCTCTGAGCTCTAAGTCTGATTACTTACATAACGTACAGAGCGGAGGTTTTAAGGTGCTGGAGAGGGCTTTCCTTTTGACTTATGAGTTGCTCTATAGGAGCTTTCCCTCTACCAAATAAACGCATGACCTTTTCACTTTTAGTTAGAATTAAACATATTTTAAGTTGGGGAGAAGAGGGGGGGGGGGGGGGGGACAGAGAGAGGAATAACATTTAAAAGAAGAATTTTATTACTAAATAGTTTCAAGTGGCATTAATCTTATGGAAGTTGTCATAGTTGTGTAAGCTTATATTTTGTAAGCAAGTTTCTTCTTTGAAGGACTGTATCCTGGTAAATTATTTTTTTAGTTGACAATAAAATGAACAGTGTCCTTGGACCATGTTACTCTAGATGCAATTTACAGTAAATTTGTGTATTCATTTTAACAAAATTATTGCATTTTTAAAATTTTTTAGTTTTGATAATAAATTGAAATTGTTATAAACATTGCATCCTCGTGTTGGAGTGCTTCATTAACCTTACTTTCCCTGCCCCAAATAGAATGTACTATTTCAAATTGAATCTCTTGGTGTTGGTGTCTGATTTGCCTTTTTGTATGCTTTTGCTCTTTTCATTTGATGCAGCTTTGACCGTGACTGGAAAAAGATTGAAGCATTTGTTGGATCAAAGACAGTGATACAGGTAATTTTGAAGGCAAAATCCTTTCCTAGCCAAAATTGCATCACAATCTTTTTCCAATTTATTTTCTCTGTGGATTTTAAATCTTTCTGTCCAGTTTCTTTGGCAATTCCATTCATCTTTCATTTTATTTTCCTTGGTTTTTTGGTTTATGTGGGAGGGGTTTTGTAGGAACTATGGCAATATAAAACATTATTCTCTAATTAAAACAAAAAGTTAGCATGGTCTGTCCTGTACTTGTGTTCTATATAACAATTAAAAATTCCTTGACTATTGGCATAGATAAGTGAGATAATTCAAGCAGGAAAATTGAAGAGTAGGTGAATATCTCAGCTCTCCGTGTGAAACATATGGCTAAAGATGGGATTATATAGGTTAGAAAAAATCCATGCTGTTATCTCTGGCTAAAGTTAGCCTTTCATGATTCAGACTATTGCTGTTTTCATATTGGTGTTGCAAATTTAGAATTTAGTTAATTGGTCTTGGTTATGCCACATTGATGGGAACTGCAGATTGTATGGGATGTCACCGGTAATATGGGCTGTCCAAGTCTCACATCATGTAGTTTGAGATGCTCAATGGAGTATTTAAGTGGTTTGGTTCTTTTCCCTCAACGGCTAACTTTTGAGGGAGGGTTCATTCGATATTAGAGCTGATTTGCTGTCAGCGTGGAGAGGACTACTTGTGGAGGCTTCTGACTAGCAAAGGGGGTGATTGAGGAGTGGTTGATCATGTTAAAGTGAAGCAACACTAAGTGAAGCGTTGTTGAGTGAAGTGTTGCAGAGTGTAATCGCCGAGACATCGACTCTTTAGGGCTGGCGCTATGATGGGTATTGGGGATACCATGGGATATCCCCAACGTAACATTGGTTGTCTAAGTCTCACATTGAGTAGTAAGAGATGCATGATGGGGTATTTAAGTAGAGCTTGGTTCTTCCATCTCAACGGCTAGCTTAGGGTCCCCCAAGTTGCTTGGGTTCCATCATTCTTCAATAGTTTCCAGGGGAACCATAGCATGTTGGAATTATGATCTGCCAAGAAAAATCTATTTTCCTCTCTCACTTCTTACTGTCTTATCAAGCTGTATTGCAACATTGCTATGGTTGGCACAGTTTGTTGGATCTCTGGTCCATCTAATATTTTTTCCTTTCATGGGACAGAAATTATGAAACTTAATGCCAATTTATATGGATATTTTACTATCGTTGAGTTGATAAAGTCTGTGTTATTTTTCAAAGAGATTTGATGTTATCAATACCTACATAAGCAGTACTGAAGGGTGGCTTTTTCAGATTCGTAGCCATGCACAAAAATACTTTCTAAAAGTTCAGAAGAGTGGAACAAATGAACATCTACCTCCACCCAGGCCAAAAAGAAAAGCTGCTCATCCATATCCTCAGAAAGCTTCCAAAAGTGGTCAGCAGGTTTTGCCATATTTTTGTGTTATGCTATATATTTGTCTTAGATGTATCTGATAATTGTTAGTAATATTTGGCAGCTCTTGTACACTCTCAAATATCAGGATCCTTTCAATCTTCATCTCCTTTGCTTGAACCTGGATATGCACTTAAGCCCAATTCCTCTGCAATGATCAAAACTCCAGTTACTAACGCTGCAGTGTCCTCCTGGTCAAATAACACATTGCAGACAACCAATTTATTGCATGGTAATAGATTAATTTTTTTTTATACTTAAATTCAATTTATATAATTCTGCAATTCAGTTTATGGACTTAAGTAGCATTTCACTGAAGATTCTAAATAGTTTTGTGTTTCTAACGCCATATGTGTTTTGCAGCCCCAAGAGTGAATAATTGTTGCAGTAGCAGTGAAAGCAATCGTAAAGCACGGCCTATTGGTGAATCTACTGGTCAAGGGAATAATAGCCATTCTTTGAGAGGCAAGGCTTTGATTACCTTCCTTACTAATTTCACCTTTTATCTTGGATGGTTGGATGTATGGACAACACACATTATTATGTTATAAAATATACATATTTGTGTGTGGGTGTGTCTGTTTCTATTTTGGTTTCAAGTCAGGTTTTCATATCGGCATATTCAAAATCAACTGTGTGGAGTCAGAAGTAACTTTAGAGTTTCTCTTATTTTTCAATAAATTTGTTGGATGTGGTTCTTGATTTTCATCATGCTATGAGCCAAATCTTTTAAATGCTTTAACTGGAAGAATCATTGTATGCTAACCGAAATTTGAGATATAATGTTGAATATAGGTCTGAGATTATCTCAGCGGCGTCTCATGGAACTTAGATCCATTAGACTTGAAGGTCTATTTTATTTTAACTTAATAATTTTTGAATCTGACCATTTTATGATCACATCCAAAATAATACTTATTTAAAATTCCATGCATATATGCTTTGAATCACTTTAATTTTGTTATGGAAGCTTCTCTCTAAGATATTAATAATTCTTCTTTTATTAATTGCTGTCTCAGTGTTTTAATTGGCATTTTAATAATTTTTTTTTTAAATGCAGTTCTTCCGGATTTTGCTCAAGTATACAACTTCATTGGCAGTGTATTTGACCCAAATGTCACTGGCCATCTGCAGAAACTCAAAAAGATGGACCCTATTGATGTTGAGACGGTAAATATTTATGCATATTTTTCAGTAGAATCTTTGATAGTCTATTCTCCTAGATTGTTCTGTAATTAAGGAAAAAGATTATTCTGTTACTAAATTTTGGCAGGCAAACTTCTGTTTCATATACTTTTGGCAATTAAATTTTTGCTTTATCTCAAGTGGAATGGGACATTAAAGGCATAACTTTGGCTTTTAACGTTTCATTATTAATTTTTCTAATCTGCAACAGCTATATATATGAGAACTTATGTGTTAGAATGCAGAAATACTTACAAATTTGTACTTTCCGTCCTCTTGGGTCTATCCAGGTGCTACTGTTGATGAGAAACCTGTCTATCAATTTAGCGAGCCCTGATTTTGAGGATCATGTAAGAATTCTCACTAGTCTTTTAAATTGCTATAAATATGTCATGGTGAGAAACGTGCATCTACTGAACCCTTATAGAATCATGATACAAAACAACAACAAAAAAACAAAGCCTTTTCCCAGTAGGTTGGTATAGAAGCACCATATCATCCCAGTAAAATGTTTTTTCTTCTATTTGGTGAAAGGAAAATTTAGTAAAAAGAAAGAAGTACATTGAAGGTTAAAAGTTGGTGGTAGTTAAGGATAGAACATGTTGGCATCACTTCTATATAATCGACTCCACTTAGTGAGAAAAAGATTTCTTTGTTGTTGTTGTATAAGTTGGTGGCAGTTGTTATATATGTAAAATCTTTTTGGGGAGGCCCTCTTTTCTATTGATGTTCCTTATCTGTTTTAAAATGTTTGTTCCATCATGCTCCTACTAGCTGGAGAAAACATCTTATCCTTTATACCTGTTTTTACACTTTTTTTTCATTTGACTTTTTTTTTTTTCGCTATTTTTAAATTAAAGCATTGAAGTTTCTTGGTCATGACTTATGCTGTGTACAGAAGTTTTCTTTGTTAACATAGTGATTTTAAGAAAATACAAATGCTTGTTTATTATCCTGTTTACATCGTTCTATAAGCAATATTTTATTTTGTTAGATTGTTTATCTTGCCCTAAGATGAGATTCATCAG
This sequence comes from Senna siamea, assembly GCA_031216115.1. Classification (NCBI taxonomy): domain Eukaryota; kingdom Viridiplantae; phylum Streptophyta; class Magnoliopsida; order Fabales; family Fabaceae; genus Senna; species Senna siamea. The sequence continues at coordinate 27,917,292 of CM062354.1, read as the reverse complement.
TCAATAAGAGTCATTAATCACAATTAAAGCCAGCATACACTTTCACTATCACAAAGTTCATGTTTAAATTGTATAGCATTTGAGAGTACCAAAAAACCTTTGACCAGTCTGAATTGTGGATTTAGTTGGTTGAGAAGACCTGAAATACATGTTGTAATTCGTGCAGAGAAGGCTGCTTTCTTCCTATGAGGTGGAACCAGAGGCACAGTAGCTAGCTATATCAATTGAGATAGAGCCATGTGCAATGAGCGGTCGGAGTTTTATACTCAGATGGTGATGGTAGCGGCAGGAATGTCTTCATTTTATAAAGCCATAAAAATGCAGCGTCAATGGTTGTCCATGATTTTGCACCATGAGGTAAAAAATATGCCTTGGAAAGGCAACAAGCTGAGGTTACGGTCACAGCCAATTATGATCCTACTCAGTAATTGCTGTTGCTCCTCAATTCAGCCAAGAGAGGCTTCTCTTTATTCATTTTGGTGTCATCGTGTATATATTAAATAACGTTATACATAAGAATAATAATATCGTGAGATTGTATAGTTTCTATAGCCGAGTAGGTCTGTACAGTAATTTTTTTTTGGGGGTAAACTACTACTACCCCCCAAAAAGAATAACTTGAGGTCCTGTAGAAAACTTTAGTTACTTATTTTTCGAGTATAAAGTCTTTTGGGCGGCGGATGTGGATGATAGTTGGCACACTCATTTATGTTCCGAGCTTATGATCTTTCTTCATGTTGTGCTTTGGAACTTTGGACTAGCTACTTGTGTGACATTGATTTAGAATCAGAATCAGATTGGAATTTTGGTTTTTAACATATTATCACTGTGGTTTTGATTTTTCTGTGAAGGTGTCAATCAATGCTCTCATAGGTAGGATCTGGGTCTTCATAGTCAATTTATTGAGAGATGCAATTTATCTCTAAATGTTTATTTCTCTATCTTTCTTACTGCATTATGTGTAGTACTAATGATTTGGCAATTCGCAAGGTATTAATCCCTATTACTTGTCTTGCCCAGAGGGATTGGAGGTCACTTGAAGATTCTTACATTGAAGGGAAATTTAAAGATGATATTCTAACATTTAGTTAGAAAGTCAAGTTTTTAAAATGTACGCCCAACATCAGGCTCCTATATTTTTTCAATCTCATGAGATTGAAGTTTCACAGGGTATAACAATGTATTTCCAAAACGTCCAGTTGCCAAACTGAACGAAATTGAAAATTGAAGATGACCAGATCGTTAAGGCGGGAAGTGTACGAAGAATTTTATAACGCCCCTTGCACGAACACGGACAACTACTTTTATGCATTAACTATCAAACAAAAATCCAGACAGTTTCAGTGTGAAGTATTCATGCAACTATCATTTCTTAGGAGCAAATGCAAGACAATATTAGAGCAAAATGCAGGATATTCTTCAAATCTCGTACTATTTCTTCTGAATCCAGATGAAAGTCGCAAGACTATATTCTATCTAGAAATTGGTGAAAATAGGAGTTCTATTAGGTACACAGCTTAAGTGGATATCACAGCGCTTGGTTGACATTTCTAATTCGGTAATTGTCATCTTTGTTCCATTGCTGATACCAACTCTCCTTGACTTGGTAGTCCAAATTACCCTACGAGGAACCTCCCCACATGAGGATGCCAGTGCAATGCTTCCAGTTTCATGTCAGAGAGACTATCGAGCATCAACCAGTTCTTGATCATTGTTTCTACCAAGAATAGAATCTAATAATGCCAAGTATAAAATCAGTAACAAACTAAAACACCACTTGGAATTGCATGACATTTAATATATTCACCACTCAAGTAAACAACAACACAAGTGAGTTCTTACCTGCATTTGGCCAGGTAGCTTGGATCCTGATACCCCATGGTACAATCTTGCACTGAGTTTGAGTTAAGCTTCTGTGGGTAAGAAGTTATCTGTTGAGTAGGGTGTGGTGTCTGGGCTGGCTGAATTTGTGATCCATAGTAAAAGCAGAAATGAAGCTTGTCTGGGTTTGCCATCTGCTGGAACATCACATGACTAGCATCATGATCAAACCTTCTCAGATTATCATGAGAAAGAGGGAAGGGTTGATAATACCTCGTGCTTGGTGGGAAGGAGTCAAGGGTAACTGAGGCATATGAGGATAAATCCATGGCTGTATCTTGATTGGGACAGAAATGTGTGAAGGATTGTAGTGGTTGCAGAGAGTGGCAAAAAGTATTCAATCCAGCTTTGTGGTGCACTTGAGGGTCATCCAGATGTCCAGAACTGTCATCATTTAGTATAGATTCTACTAGCCTCTCAACCATATCACTAGTTAAATTTGAACTATCATCATCTTTTATTTGATTCCCCTCAGGGCTAGATATGGAATCGTCAATTACAGCCCAATTTTCTATATCAGGCATCAAGAAAGGTTCATCAAATCTAATCAAACTGTCCTCATCAGGCAGACAAAGTTCAGAGCTTGAAGTAGATACTCTATCTAAGCTGCAGAAAGAATTTAACTCCAGCTCCTGCTGAATATGGACATCAAGGCTTAATGGATTTTGCTTCATGCTAATTGAATCCACTTGCTCGAAACCATGCATGGGCAAAATGCCTCCTCCACGATGGACCTTAGATGATTCACACTTATCAACCATTGAAAGATACATTCTATCTCCAGCAGGAGAAAGATAATCCTCTGAGGCTTCAGTTTTTGCTATTTTTCCTGCAGACCCATGGACATAAACTGATGTGTTACTTGGTTGCAACTCCATACCAGTTTTTTCATGAGCTGCTTCAAAACCATTCATGAGACTTCCACATTTTTCTTGGTTTAACAAGCTTGATGGACAGCTTTCCTTTTGGCATTCCATAACATTAGGAGTTATGGCTGGATGTCCCATATCGAGATTTGAACATGCTTTTGACTCTTTAAGTTGCATACCCTTCTCCAAGAATGAAATAAGATGCTTGGAGGCATCATTATGGTTTAAAGAGTTCTCTGACAGATTTAATGTGCTATTAGTAATTATGCCTTGTACTGGGTGGTCTTGGGTAGAAAAGCTACTAGTATTGTCTGGACCTCTAAAAGCTCCTTCGATCAGACTTAGTTGATGTGAAGCATCTAGTTGTTCAGTGATTGCATTTGAGGTAGACTGCAAGTTATTTAAGTTTCCTGATGTCATCAATGCTGTGGACATCAGAAAGACTTGTGAAGATTCCTTAGAATCAATATGTTCGTTAAAATGGCACTGGTCTTCCTTGGCCTGTCTGACTATTTCTGCATATGACTTCTCTTCAAGTAAACCTGAAAAGTTACTATGCAATTTTTTATTGTTTCTTCCTCATCAACTCAAAGAAAAAGTTGAGAAGAATGGACTACTGATAATGGGAAAATTAATATGATATTGATAGACTATATTATGTCAACCTATGGAATGAATAAAACACCCAGAAAAAGAATCTTACAGTTATGCCGTAAGAACAAACTTTACCTTTCCTACATCTTTCCCACTTTACTTTCTCTTGACTCGTACAACCAGAAGATCCAGGCGTTTCATTTTCATTGTTCTGCAAGTCATTGTCGTCCCTACTTGAAGGAGGTAGTGCCTAACAGAACAAGATGTTATAAATGACCTGCTAGATTTAAACGATTGCACCTCTAAATCTACTATAAAAACCATATTTACAGGCTGTGTTCTTAATTAGAAAAAGGAAAAATAAAGCTCTAACCAGACCTTGTAATGGCGTGGTGGCCAATATGGCTTTTTACTCCTATGCAGTAGATTATTCACATTATCCTGACCTTTCAATGAAGATAGTTGGGCCACACTTTTGTCCCACCTAGAATCTGTGTCACAATGTCAGAGCAGAGAGTCTTAATATCCTTTGAGACCCAATGCACTTTGTTGTCTACATTGAAGCTCTTTATAAAGATATAGTCCATAAAGATCTATCTTTATGTACAGCAAGAATCATGACAACCCAAAAATATACAGTCAACAAACCCTATGCCATAGATCATTCACACAAAAGCGGTCAACCAAGTACAGATTATTTGATTAATACGTACTTCGGAAAGGAACTTTATTTTTCAGTTAAACGGGTTATTAAATATATTCAAGGGTATTTTGTCAACTAAAGTACATTGGTCACAGCACTGCCATCAAGATTCGAGCCTTCAATATTACTAAAGCAAAGATGAGCCAGAAATATAAAGTACTCTAATCAGTGTAAATGTTGCAGAAAAAATTATTTGGGAAACTATATTTTGTAATTTTTCCTTCTACTATTTCTTGCATGATAATTATTTTATAAATCATCCAACCAACTTGAATGTGATAAATATGCGAATTAAGCATGAGTCCCTAGAACCAAAACCCTTCAATATAATTATAAGCTATTATCTGAGCCAGGAGTAGACTACCATTCTACCCTATACTATAATCAAGAATACCTGCACCCCAAACCAAACGTATCTAACTATGATGAAATTAGTTCATGTAATGGACTCCAATAACAGACCAAAAACAAAGTCATGTAAAATTAGCAACACTTGGAAACCACATAGAATTTTATGACCCCAAAAAAGATGCATAAAAAGTACAAAATATATTGAATTTCAGATTGCATTCACAGTTGAACTTGAACAATGACATTACCAAATTTAAACTTTCACTTCCTACTGACTAATACTTCAACATCGTTGATAACATAAATCTATGGATATTAGTTTCTATTCCAGGGCTGGCAATTCTACACAATAGCGGGAGAAAACCAGACATTACGCACCTGAATCGCAAATATGTGGCGGTAGAAGACTGCATGCATCTTCAAACACACTGTTTAAGAAAGAGGCACAAATTAAGCACAGAACGTGCAAAGTACGCAAAGCGGTCGAATAATCTGTAATTTTGTAAAACGCAATGTAGAAAAAGTATTTCACCGTGAAATGGATAGGTGAACCTCCCTGGGTAATTCAGCTATATACAGTTTAGCGAAGGAGAGAAGGAACTCTCTGGTATATGAAAATTTTGATTGTCTGCAATACCAAATCAAAATATCAATTTCCAAGAAGTCAAACAAAATATAATAATAAAATGCAAAAAAGCAAATAAAAAATCAAATGTGAATCTTCCAGAACAATTATCGAAGCCTTTGTCATTTAATCAAACTAGATGAATGGAAAGAATTCAACTGAAAATGATTATTAATTATTAAAATTAAATGAAGTCTAACTTTTTCCCCCGTCTCCAAACAGTTGCTTACAGTAAGATGGACTTCAATGTAACGATAAAAATTTTAGATACAATTTATTAGTTAATAACTCCGGTTTGATAGATAAAATAATATGGCTTACATAATAGTATTTTTTAAAAAAGAAAAAAGATGTTTACGTGTTAGGATCTTTGACGGTAACATCCGATGGAGACGGTGCCAAGAATCTTGTAGCTCCACTTTGCTGGCTCATTTTCTCGGGAAAATTTCCGTCAATGAATCTTCCTTCAAACTAATAAAATCTTATACGACCAAGAACCTGGTGTTCTTACAACCACAAGTTTAATCACTCGTGAAAATGTTATCTGCGTATCTCGAAGCTCCCAAGATCAAGATCTTTGCGCTAAAATCTCGCTTACGCGTCTACGTGTGTGATCATCAGTAATTGTTTAACACAAGAGAGGAAGGAGAACATGAAAACAGTGACAGCTAATCAGTCAGTAAGGAAGCCCAAGCAACATTTCTGTATGAGAAACTTTCTCGGGAAAGTTGGAAAGCAAATGTGTAGTGTTTGGGAGTGCAGAAAATCAAGAAAAGCTTGCGGAAGAAGAAAGAGAACGGGAGGAGTATAATATGACGAATATTGCAGTGGAGGGTCTCTTTGGCTTCAACCACGGTAGAACATATATTTTTTTTTTAATAAAAATATCTTATATAGTTAAAACTAAAAAACATTAAATAAATAAATAAAGATGAGTAATATAAGAGATATAAGAAAGAAAATTATGAGAAAATGAAAATTTAATTAAATTTTTATTTATTTTTTATTATATTTAAAATTATTTAAAAAATTAATATATATTTTAATGCATGCCAAATCTATTAGTACTTATAATAACAATGAAATACTCTTAATACAGAATGAAATTATAATAAAATAATAATTTATTTATATTTTATTATTAAAAATTTAAAATTAACTTATATTTATTATATTTATTTTAAATAATATTTTAAAAAAATGATATTTTACTTCTAATTCTACTTATTGTTTTAAATTTTTTTTCTCATATAAGAACATTCAACGAGCATTTTAAAATATAATTTTCTTTGCATAAAAACATAAAAAAATAAAAACTTATAAATATCTTCTATTTTTTACAACTATATTCTAACTTATTCGTTGTCTTGAACAATGCCTAAAATTCTTCATCAGCATTAAGATACTAAAATAACAGATCATCAAATAACAAATATAATATATATATATATATATATTTATAAATGCACATACTTTTCTTTTAGGCCCGAATAAATAAGTTAATTTTCTTTTATTGAAAATTATTTAATATTTTTCCCATAAGCAACATTTGAAGTCGAAATCCTATTTTGGTCATATAAGCCCATTAGTCCATTATGGCTTGAAGTAAAGGGCTTCCTTTGTGATAAACCATTTGGGTTATGATCCAACACGGTCCACCCCACCAAGAGTCGTATATAATTCTCATTGCTCATCAATTATCATCCTCAACTAATAGGGCTTCAGGGCTTTTTGCAAAACCTACCTCTTCTATTCCATCCACAACACAGGCTAGCTCTCATCGGCTCTGCAGCTATGGTATCTCTCTCACTCTCCAGTTCTCATCTGCTCTCTTTATTAGTTATGGAAGGATGCCAATATTAACTGTTTTACCTTTTGTGGTTCCAGATTATACCAGAGAAGAATCGCAAGGAGATCTGCAAATACCTCTTCAAAGGTTTTTAATATCTATATTCATCCGTTATCTGTATTTTTTTATGAAGTTTTTTAATTTCATATTTGGAGTTTTGAGGGGAATGTTGTCAAGAGGACCAAAAAGAAATATTGTAATGACCTTTTTTTTATTTTCTGCATATGTTTCTTTTATTGGAATATTTCATCTGATCCAATGATTATTATAGAGAAGATAATTAGAGATGGCATTAATTAAGGCGATTGATGGAATGTTCTAACGTGTGAATAAAAATAGAAAGTGTAGTAGTAGGGGAGAAGGGGTATCAGAAATATTTGCTATTGGTAACTCACTTTATGAGTTATGAAATATCTAATGGGGTTTTTAGCCAAATAAGTAGGAAGCTGTTTTATTTTTTTCCTTGTTATGTATTTGGCTATTTGTTTTATGTTGTTAAAGATTATGAGATAAACTCAATCCAGTTATTGGCCCCCAAAAAAATAATTCTAATATTTTAGCGTCTGTGATTCTTTGTTTTGCTTATTTTTTCTTGGATTAATATTATAAGAAGCCTAACCTATAAAGATATTTTGGCCCTGTGTTATTACAAATCCAGTGTAATTTTCCTTGATTATTGGTTAACATTCCAATTTCCTGACATGCTGTCTTAGTTTGACTGAAATTAATAAAAGACATGCTGTCATGGTTACGGGTCATGATTTTCCTTATAATTTTTTCCATATTTGTAGAGGGAGTATGTTTTGCAAAAAAGGACTATAATCTTGCAAAACATCCAGAGATTGATGTCCCAAATCTGCAAGTTATTAAGCTGATGCAGAGCTTCAAGTCCAGGGAATTTGTCCGTGAAACCTTTGCATGGATGCACTATTATTGGTTCCTCACCAATGATGGAATAGAGTTTCTAAGGACATATCTTAATCTCCCATCAGAAATTGTGCCAGCTACCTTAAAGAAAACTCCTAAGCCAACTGGCAGGCCATTTGGTGGCCCTCCTGGTGATCGCCCACGGTAACAACTAATGATTCAACCTGACCTTGTAATTTATACTCTTTCCCAGTGTATATCATTTTTAACCATCTATCTTGACTGTTTTGTTCTATAGTGGTCCCCCTCGGTTTGAAGGAGGTTCAAGGTTTGGTGACCGTGATGGTTATCGTGGAGGCCCTAGAGGACCTCCTGGTGAGTTTGGTGGTGACAAAGGAGGCGCACCAGCAGACTTCCAGCCATCATTTAGGGTAAAATATTTTATCTCTATCTTGATGTTGTATCTGCTAAGCATGTTTATGTTGCATGTAGACAACCAAAATGTTTTTGTTTGGCCAAAAGGTGGAAACAATATGTTCTGCACTGATTTAGGCAATTTAAAGAATCATTTTTAATAAATTGTTAGAGGGGCTGTGTTCAGTGAGTGACTTTATTTGATGGGTTTTTCCTTCTATCTTATATTGCTCTTGTCTTAGATCTAACTATCTGTCTATTTTATATTAAACATTGTTTGGTAAAGTATTTGAGGTTTCTATATAGTTTCTACATTATACATTACATGTTTGTTTTCTAGATTTTTAAGAGCATCAGGGTTATAATCCAACTAAAATTGTAATGCTGAATCGATTATGGTTATAATTTGTATATAACTTTCACTGCTTCAGAATATAGTATGATCCTTGAATTCTTGGTTACAATTTGTAAAAAGGCGCGAGTTCCTTGAAGACCTTCTCTTTTTTATTTTTAATTGGATGATAGATTTCAGAAAATGGGATAGTGAAAAGGCTAACTATTGAAGTTTGTGTACGATCAGAAAGAATATTTGATTCTCAACTTTTAAGACCATTGACTGCTGTTTTAATTTCCCTCTCTTGTTCTCACATTTCTTTTCCCTTCCCAATGTCTGTCAGAAGCCAGAATTTTAGTAAATTATAAATTAGACATCTGCACTCACTCGAATTTTCTGCTATACTTCTTGCAAAACTTAAATTGCTGATTATTTTTTAATCCAGGGTCCTGGTGGAAGGCCTGGCTTTGGACGCGGTGGTGGAGGTTATGGCGCTGCACCCAGCTCCAGCTTTTCTTAGAGAGCAATTTTGATTTTGAAGATTAGCTTTTGTTAGTCAGAAGTTCGACCTTTAGGATGGGGTTTACCGTGGTACTACATCCTTAGTGTTATTAAAGCATCTATATGGTTTTATCTGTTCCTAAGTAATATGATTTTGACATTGATTGTCCATGACTATATCTTGCTATGTCAAGCAGTTTTTGTGGGTTAATCTAATTTTAAGTTCAATTATATGTATTATTTGGTAATCCTTATTTGGATATATGCATATGCCAAGGATTATAGAATTAAAAATGTGTTTGAATTATGATTGTACTGTTCCGCCTCAAATAATACTGTGATTTTCAATTTGATTCTTCTAATGATGATCAAAATCTATGCACCTTGACATAACTGTTTTATTTTTATCAAATGGAGAATATTATTAGATTTATCGGGGATATCCAGAAATGAAGGAGAATGCTTGGTTTGTTATTGTTGTTGTATCCAGAAATGAGGGAATGAGTCAAGAGAACAGTTAAGATAACCTGACCTTGTGCAAGTGAGTTGGGATAAGTTCACATAGAATTAAAAATGTGTTTGAATTATGATTGTACTGTTCTGCCTCGAATAATACTGTGATTTTCAATTTGATTCTAATAATTATCAAAATCTATGCACCTGGACATTACTGTTTTATTTTCAGCAAATGGAAAATATAATTGGATTTATCGGGGATATCAAGAAATGAGGGGATGAGTCACGAGAACAGTTAAGACAACTTGACATTGTGCAAGTGAATTGGGATAAGTTCCTAAGCTGGCTGTGCAACTGCATATTAATGTTTAAAAGTGAGATTTACTGACACAGCTCCATAATATTTTTTACTCTTTGCTCAAACAGTCATTTTCTAAATTTAATTGATAATCGGAGTTAGCGATAAAACGAACCACATGGTCTCAGCATCAGTTACGTGCAACCTCCTTTCTGTCACTCGTGAGACGTCGCTTTAACAGTCGTTTGGGAAAAAGATACTGCCCATACTAATCGAAAAGGCTGAGACTATGGAGCTATATTTTCTTGAATTTATTATATGTTTTGGTACTTACTTATTATTGCCCATGGATTAATACTCTTATTTTTCCGACTGATATATTACTTAACAGACAAGAATATACATCCATAGTACTAGAAAAAGCCACTTTCTTTTGAAGATTTGATTTTAGAGTGAAAGGGACAAGTTTAATTGATGTTTTAATGCGGAGAACAACCGGTAGATGTTCGACGCACGGACACATTCTACAAGCATACTCCAATGACCAAAATCATACAACACAAACATTAGTGACATAACAGACTTCCCTACCCGCAACCATTACTGTTTTGTTTTGTTTTGTTTTTTTACGAACCATTACTGTATTTGACATACTAAGAGCATCAAATTAAAGTATTAAGCATTTGCAATTCATAATTGATCTTGAAGCCCTTAGTCCACTTCCTCCATTTTGCTCTCCTCACCACCGTCTTCTTCCAGGGCAGGCATGTCCGCATCGTCACCACCGGTCTCCTCCTCATCGATGCTGAGACCAAGCTTCAACATCCTGTGAATTCTAGCAGCGAAGGTGTTGGGATCATCGAGGCTGAATCCAGAAGTCAAGAGGGCTGTCTCGAAGAGAAGCAAGACAAGGTCCTTCACAGATTTATCATTTTTGTCAGCTGCTGCCCTCTTCCTTAGCTCCTCCATAATTCCGTTGTCTGGGTTGATCTCCATAGTTTTCTTGCTGGACATGTAGGAGCCCATGCTCGTATCTCTTAAAGCCTGAGCCTTCATGATCCTCTCCATGTTGGCTGTCCAGCCATATTCACCAGTCACCAAACAGCATGGTGAATCAACAATCCTGTCGGAGACCACGACCTTCTCAACTCTGTCACCCAAAATGTCCTTCATGGTCTTGCAGAGCTCATCGAAAGACTTCTTCTTTTCCTCTTTCTTCTTTTTCTCTTCCTCACTTTCGTCATCCAGTTTCAATCCTTCTTTTGTAGCGGACACTAACTTCTTTCCGTCATACTCTTTCAACTGCCCAACAGCATACTCATCAATCGCGTCCACCATGAAAAGCACCTCGTAGCCCTTCTTCTTGAGCCTCTCCAGGAATGGAGAATTCTCTACTGCCTTCTTGCTCTCTCCAGTAATGTAATAGATATCCTTCTGGCCCTCCTTCATTCTTGTAACGTAGTCCTTCAAGCTTGTCATCTCATCTCCACTCTTAGTGGAGTGGTATCGAAGCAGATCAGCCAATTTGGCTCTATTTTGGCTATCCTCGTGTATACCCAACTTCAAGTTCTTCGAGAAAGCGTCATAGAATTTGTTGTAGTCCTCCTTATTCTCAGCAATCTCATTGAACATCTCAATGCACTTCTTCACAAGGTTCTTCCTGATCACCTTCAGGATCTTGTTCTGTTGCAACGTTTCACGAGAGATGTTGAGGGGCAAATCATCGGAGTCAACAACACCTTTCACGAATCCAAGGTACTCAGGGATGAGCTCTTCACAATTGTCCATAATGAACACCCTCCTGACATACAGCTTGATGTTGTTCATCTTCTTCCTTGTATCAAAGAGATCAAAAGGAGCTCTTCTTGGGACAAAGAGAATGGCCTTGAACTCAAGCTGACCCTCCACTGAGAAGTGCTTCACAGCCAAGTGATCTTCCCAGTCATTGGTCAGGCTCTTGTAGAATGAAGCATATTCTTCCTTAGAAATCTCTTCTGGCTTGCGTAACCAGATTGGTTTCTGTTTGTTAATGAGTTGCCACTCGTGGGAAACCTCCTTGATCTTCTTCTTCTTCGATTTAGTCTCCTTCTCTTCATCAACGTCCTCAACATTTCCTTCTTCCTCCTTCTTGGGTTCGTCATCTTCATCGTCACTAATTTCTTTCTCAGTTGTCTTCTCAGTCCATAGGTAGATGGGGTAACTAATGAATTCAGAGTGTTTCTTTACAAGGTCCTTAATTCTCCTTTCCTCCAAGTATTCCAACTATTGAGGGAAAATGCATAAGTTAACCAACATGTACTAAACCCCGAAAATAGAATTGCTCAAAGCGGAAACTAATTGAATTAAAATATTCACCTGGTCTTCTTTGAGGAACAAAGTGATTTTGGTTCCTCTTCCCAGTTGCTCGCCATTTACATCCCTAGTGACGGTAAAGGAACCACCTGCCTGTGATTCCCAAATGTATTGCTCATCATCATTGTGCTTTGTGGTTACAATGACCTTCTCAGCCACAAGGTATGCCGAATAGAAACCAACACCAAATTGACCAATCATGCTCACATCAGCCCCGGCTTGTAAAGCCTCCATGAATTCTTTGGTCCCAGACCTTGCTATGGTACCCAAGTTGTTCACCAAATCTATACCGAAGAAAAACAACAAACATATATTAGGAAACCTACAGTAATCTTTAAGCATAGAAACATCCAGAAATCTTGTCACAACGCATGTTCCATCAATTCTCTCAAATCTCCACCTCTAATAAGGTACATTACCTGCTTTGGTCATCCCAATACCACTGTCGATGATCGAGAGAGTCTTGTTTGCCTTGTCAGGCACGAGTCTAATGAAGAGCTCGGGTTGCCCATCGAGCTTACTCTTGTCCGTCAAACTCTCAAATCGGATTTTATCCAAAGCCTATATCACAAAAACACAAGCCTCAATTCAAATTCCATATCTCACCTCGTACAAGAAACAACAAAAACCAGAAACAAAACTCAGAAATTTCCTACACTGCCACATCCTCTATTATAACCAAATTAATCACGCCTATTTAGTTAATCATCCAGAAATATTCACCAATTCTGAACCGAATCAACTAACAGAGACACAAGAATCAATTCAAATTCCATATCTCACGTCGGAAAAGAAATAACAAAAAGCAGAACCAGTACTCAAACAAAAAAGAAGCTCCCTATACTACCACTTCCTCTGCTATAACCAAATTATTATGCCTAACTAGATCATCATCCACAGCAAGATGTTCAAACATTCTCAACCTAAGCACTGATTAAGTTATGCAAGAAAATGAAAAATCCATGGCAGTGATAACTTACATCAGAGGCATTGCTAATGAGTTCTCGAAGGAAAATCTCCTTGTTGCTGTAGAAGGTGTTGATGATCAGACTAAGAAGTTGGTTGATCTCAGCCTGGAAGGCGAAGGTCTCAGCGTCAGCCATCTGAACATCCGCCATTGAGACTCAAAGGAAACCTCACCAACAAGCGCAAGAACGAGAACAAGAATGTGAGATGTAGGAAACAAAAGTAAGAAGATTCGGAGCTTTCGATGCCTTTCGTCTCAGACTGATTTGTGAGAGAAATGAGAAGGGAGTTTATATAGCAGGGCACTGTCATGGAACGGTGCAAGAAACATGGAGGTTCTCGATTCTTCTACCTTTCTCTGGATCGTTTTTTCGTGATTTGGAGGATTACAGTGGGTTTATGTGCTTTCGGAACGGTGTCGTTTCACGTTGATATGGAAAATTTCTTGGCAACGAATCGCGAAGGTTCGGTACAAGTTGTTGAATCTGGAATGTTCCCTCCAAGCGAACGTTTTAAATTGATGGGGTGCGTTAAAATCACTCACCGTGTCAATGACAACGGCCGCGGACCAATGAGAGTCCGGCTGTGACATCATAAACTGGATGAAAATTTTTAAATTGACTTATTTATATTGAACTAACTTTTTGTCATAAGGAGTTTCAATTTTGTTTTTTATTTTTTATTTTAATTTTATTAATTCTTTTAATTTTTTATTCTTTTCAAATATGTCAATCATATTTAAAACTTAAATAAAATTACTCTAATTAAAGTATAATTGAAACATATATGAAATCAAAATATTTTATTTTTTTTAAAATTTCATTTGGGAATGAAAAATTCAAAAATTTAAAAATTTAAAAAAATTTTAAGTTATATGAAAATTAATTTAATTATCATTTTAATTTTTATGTTAACTCAACTATATTTTAATGAAATTAATTTCAGTCTGATATATAATGTTAGTAGTATATATATATATATATATATATATATATATATATAATATTTGATTAATGAAATAAATTGCATCAAGTAATAAAAAATTAAAAATAAAAGAGAAAATTAAAACAAAAAAATAAAAGATGCAATTAAAAACTTGACAAAAAGTTATGTATTAATATTGTATTTATGTGTCAGCCTGGTATAATATTATTTTGAGAATAGAAAATATAATTTAATTCAAAATATAAAATAGAGGTTTTACCAAAATAAGACTGAGTTATGGAATGTACTTTACCCTCTTTCATGCAGAATAATTTTTACAAAGTTATATCAATAGCTCAACCTTTCTTCTTCAGTCTTATTGAACACAACCTTCATTCGTTTTTTATAGGAGGTGTAGTCTATTCTTAATTTTAAATTATAATATATTTTCAAAAAATAAAATAACATTATACCAGTAATAAATATGGATCAATTTATAATCAATCAGAATATTAAAAATTATTTCTCCTTAATTTCCTATAAGGAATTTAGAAATTCATACCTTCATATTCAATTTTCTTGATTAGATATATGAAGGCTATTGAAAATATTTTGAGATTTTTATTGATTTGAAGAATGTTTACAAGAGAGTTCTTAAGTTTTTAAAGAGACTAAACAAACTTAAGAGAAGGGGGCTGTGATTGTTTTTTTCGTAGAGGAGAGTTACATGACTTTATAGGCAGATGCATTACTCGCCTTAATAATTTATCCGACAATTACTTTCTACTTTTTTGACTTATTTACAATAATTTTACTTTTATGAAAGATTCCCTTACCTGATATCTACCTTTTTTCTGTAGATGGATTCCTTTGGTCTACTGATAATTGAGATCATATTATCTTCTTGGTTCTTTTATCATCTTCTTTTGTCCTTTTGTCTTTTTATCTAATTGTCGAGAATATTGACAGATGTCAGAGGCTCGATTTTTTCTTCTTCTTTACAATATCTACAATGATGGTTGGAATATTTAGCTAATCTCTAGCATATTCTTCTTTTAGTCTCTTCAGTATTATTTATATTATTATTTTTTATTCTATCATAGAACATATTGAACTATCAAGCTTGTCTACTTGTTTTTCCAATAGAGTATATACAGGTTGATGTACCAGTGAAATAAGTCTATTAGGTTTCATCGCAACATAATGTCCTAATCATCTCTGAAAAAATAATCTCCATTTCTTAAGCTTTTATTCTTGATATATGTTCATCAAATTTTTCTTGGCATAAAGGCTCCTTTTTTTTTCTTCTTCAAACTGGAATGGTTTCTTAGTAGTTCCAAATTTAACCAAATTTATTGGAGGATAATATTTTTCTAGTGTTATTTCAGCTACTGTTGAATCAAATCTAATATATATTGAATATTAGGTAACAATATTATAATAATGAGAGGCTGCTTCTTGAATACTTTTTGATAACTGGCTTAATTCGGATAGGTTATTAGAAGGATAAATACAATGAATTAGTCCATAACTATATACAGTATTAACTAATTGAGGACTAATTTCTGAGAAAATAACAGCTTTATTTATGACATAATGGGAAATATATTTGAGAGTAAGAGAAACAATTTTTTTTTTGGTTCAATCTTTCAATAAGGAGTTGGAAATATTCATATTGTTCTTTTAGTTTGGATATACTAGATGAACTTTTTTGGATTCTTGGTGGGTTTTAAGATATAGTAAAAGACGATATTATTTCTTTTCCTTTTACATTAGAAGAATAGGTGGGTTTAGTTGAGATAGGAGTTTTGGTTTTTTTTTAAATTTGTTTTTCTATAGGTTAGGCTATAGTCAAAGTAGATAATGGTATATTAAAAGACTGAGTTGAGGCTTTTCCTTTATTGGTATCATTAATTTGCTCAACAATACTATTTATTGTTTGACTTAATTGTGTTATTGAGTTAGAAAAATTATTCTATTGAATATTTATTTGAGATTGAATATAACTCATATTTATCTTTAGAATACTCAACCTTATAGATAATTATTCAATACTGGTCTGATTACTCATATCTTCCCTTCTAGGGCTATTCATCTTTTTGGATGATTCCATCCCTGCTTAAATAATCAGCAATCAAGTTATTTTTTTCTTTCATATATTCAACAATATAATCATAATAAGAAATATCAGTTTTTCATTTTATTAACATTTTATTTGAAATTTTATTTATTTTAATTCTTTTAGTCAACCAATATTTTACTTGAGTATTATCAGTTCTAATAAAAAAATTTGTATTTATAATAAATAATTCAAACTTTTCTACTGTTTTTATTACTTTCAAAAATTCTTGCCAATTTGAGTGATATTTAGTTTGATTTTCATTAAATTTTTCACTAGCATATCTACTAATTATTTCTTCATTATTTTCATTTTTATGATATAATGTTGCTCCTCAATAATTTTTTGATGCATTCGTATAGATTATCCATTTTATATTTTCTTCCTTAGGTATTGTTAATTTTGGTAAATCTTTACATAATTTTTTTAATTTTTCTATAATTTTGTCATTTTCTTTATCCCATTTCCATAAAGTTTTTTCTCTAACTAATTTAGATATATTTGCAGTATATTTTGCTAAATGAGGTATAAAATTTCTAGCTTGATTTATTAATCCTAAGAATGATTGTAAATCTTTTTTATTTTTTATTTGTCTAAATTCTAATACTTTTTTACTTATATGTTCTTGTAATTCTAATCTATTTTTTGATATATAATATCCTAAAAATCTTATTCTTTCTTTTCATAGTTATGCTTTTTTAGGTGAAATATTTAATCCTCTTAATTCTATAAATTTTAATAAATAATTTTCATGTTTTTCTTTATTTTTTGAAAATATGAAAATATAATCTATATATATTACTGCAAAATTTCTAATAGATAACAATAATTTTGAAACATATTCTTGAAATATTCCTGGACTATTATGAAATTCCATTGGTAAAACATTCCATTTATATAACTATTATGAAATCTCATTGGTAAAACATTCTATTTATATAGTCCTTCTGATGTTAAGAAAGCTATATATTTTTTACTTTCTTCTTTTAGTTTTATTTGGAAAAATTTAGAATTACAGTTAAATTTGCTAAATATTTGTTTTCCTTTTATTAAATTAAATAATAAGTCTATCTTAGGTATTTGATATATATTTCTAACTGCTATTTCATTTAATTTTTTATAATTTATAACTAATCTACTTTTTCTTCTTTTTTCTTCATTATATTTAATTACTATCATAACTGGTAAAGCATAATTTTGTAACACCCTATTTTCTTAATTATTTTATTTCACTGTTTTCTTAAGGTAACCAAATAAAAGACGAAGAAAATACCTTAGTAATCTAATGTTTAAACATAATAATAACAATAAATAATAAAAATGTAACAAAGGAATTCATCTTCATCTTACTTTAGCTAACCAATTCAGAATAGAGGAAAGAAAACTATATATATGTATAGTATAGGATACGTGCTGCCACCATCCTTATCCTTCCCTCTCATTATGCCTCACGTCTAATGAAACTTACCTATCTACCTATAGTCTATGTGCTAACTCGGTGAAGGAGTGAGGTGTCATTAATAGCCTATGTGACAACTCAATTCGGTGAAGAGGTGGTGTGTATATGTGTCCGAAAAGGGAGGAGTAATGCACCATTTAATAAAACAAAAATTTATAAATGGGGAAAAGAAAGAAAAGTACATGCATTCGGTGAAACATAA
This sequence comes from Senna siamea, assembly GCA_031216115.1. Lineage (NCBI taxonomy): Eukaryota > Viridiplantae > Streptophyta > Magnoliopsida > Fabales > Fabaceae > Senna > Senna siamea. Next base: position 27,899,528 of record CM062354.1, on the reverse strand, counting down.
ATAAAAGAAGAGAGGAGTTGAGACGTGAAAGAGGAGTTCATTTGGAGAAAAGGGAAGCTACGGAGGTTAGGCAAAACTTATTCAAGTAATAGGAAAGGAAGGAAAATTGTTCAAAAAGGAAAGTGAAAAGAAGGCAAACTCCAAACACTAAAACAAACTTCTCTTCGTGTTTTAAGGTAACTTAGCAATTTAATTTCATTCCATTCCATTCCATTATTTCTTAATTTTAGAATATATATTATATTCCTATGTCTTCACGGTACAAGAGATGTTGCAAAGTGAATGTATATCTTCATAGTGCAGGAGTGGTTGAGAGGTAAAAACTATATATATATATATATCCCTATGTTTTCACGGTACCAGAACTATTGCAGGGTGAATATATATATATATAGATCCTTGAGAGGTAAAAACTATATATATCCCTATGTCTTCACGGTACAAGGACTGTTGCAGCGTGAATATATATATATCATCACAGTACAGAAATTTTAAGAGAGAGATATATGATCTCATGGAACAGATATGGTTGAAAAGTAAGTCTACTTGGTTTTAGGTGTGGAAATAGGAATCATAATATTAATAAGTATATACGAAAGGGTGGAGGAAAATTCCATAAACCATGGTTAGATTCATAAGCAAATATAGGAAGACAGAACTTTAGAGTTTGCACCGAGAAGAAAAGATACTTTAAGAGTAGTTTATCATATTCATAATGAAATATGGGAAAGTAGCATTTAGGATATAAAATAAAGGAACTAGTCGAAATTAATATGGGAAGAGATGTATTTATATGATGAAAATTTACTCTAAATTAGAGGAAAGAATTATTAAGAGAATTGTACAAGAAAAATCTGTCTAAAATTAGAAAACTTAGGAAGAGAAGTATAAATTATAATAAGATGTAAGGGAGTAGGGTGTTTCAAAAAAATACAAGACCATAAATAGAGAGAACCAAGAGAATAAATTCTGCACTTATAATAGAAAGGTATATATATAAATATATATATATAAATATTTAAAATAGCTGTCTTATGTAATAGAGTAAATAAGATACTTTCTAAATTATAAGAGTTTAGAAAGGAATAAATGATGCACTTTAATAGAAATTATAATAGTAGAAATTTATGGGAGAAAGTTAGTCTTGACGGGTAGTTAATTTTATTACTATTAATATGTATAGATGAGTAAATATAAAGACTCGTAATTATCCTAAATAATATGAATTAAAAGAATATCTAAGTATTATAAAATATTAAAAGTAATTCATACCTTATTATAATAGGATAACTAAAGTAATATGCTAATCAAAATGGTATCATAGCATGTTTGTAATAAGTAAATAGAAGGAGATTGAAATGTACGAATAATGATAATTAAAATTGCCGTATACATACATATATGACCAAGAGATAAGAGTGGCCAAGAGTCCACACGTGACCAAGAGTTCACTAATCCCGTGAAAGTGGCCAAGAGTCCACTAAGTGATCCAGCGTTCACACATTTCGAGTGGCCAAGTGTCCACAATTGTGGTAGTAAGACTAAATGCATGTTATAAATGCAAGGTAGGTTTTAAGAATGAGAAATACATATATATACATATCACTGTTAATTCAATTCATTATTAGACGTAAGTATATTCTCCTGAGTAAGAATCATCCGTTATATGTGAATTAGGGTAATTGCTATAGTAATAGATCAACTAAACTTCCTATCATTGTTAACATATTTATATGGAAACATGGGAGTAGGAAATAATGGAATGTGAATGATAATATTATAAGAAATGAAAAATTTCTGTGCATGCACAGTGGTATATGTCAGTACAAAGTTAAATTGTAAATTGTTAAGTTACTGAGAAATTAGTTTCTCATTTGTGTGATGATATGTATCAGATGCAAGTAATTAGTGAAGTTCTGAGTGATACGAGACTTGCAATAAGGATAAAATCTTGTAATAGTATTCTGTAACTACGGGTTTGAGTGACAAAAATCATGTTGTCTCCTAACCCTAAGTTAGTAACATGGAGAGTAAGATACTGTTAGTTACTTTATCCATTGTAAATGGTATTATTATTATTTCGCTGTGCTTATAAATTTTATCTGAATTAAAGAGTTGATAATTTAAAATGGGATAATATGTAAGGACGCTCAGATATTAACTGTGAATAAAATAGAATATAAGGACAAATATAATGACTTTATCTATTACCAACGCTAAGTGGTGAGAATGGAATAGAGCATTACAAATTTGATCTACTTTCTCTTATAAGATTAAAACTTTTCACTTCTTCTATATATAAAATAAATTCTTTTTTATCTTATTCTATCCAAGGGTAAGGTTTACTTATTATTTATTTACTATATAATCTAATAATTTTATTTTAGCTAAAGGTTTTGATTTTTTTCAGTGTATTAACGAATTTTCACTATAATTATCAATTAATCTTTGTTCTACAACTTTTCTTGTATATTCATTATTATTTTTTCTTCTTTTTTTATAGGTTTTAAGTTAGGAATAAATTGAATTTCATTTTCTTCTTTTTTCCTTATAAATATTGTATCTGTCTTATTACAAAGATTATTAATTCTAATTGTTCATGCTTCATTTTTACATGGTGTTGTTAATATTAATGCTTTTATACGTAAAATGTAATGGCATATATTATTCTAAAAAATCCATTTCTAATATTATATCGGGTGTTGTCTCATTATATTGATATAAATTTATTATTTTTAATTCATAATTTCCTATTTGTATTAGTACTTCTTTTGCTACTAATTCTATCATATGTACTTATTTACTTGCATTAGTCATTCTAATAGGTTTTTCTTTTTTTCAATATTCTGTTGATAATATATTATATTTTACTGTTGTTATATTTGCTCCAGTATCTATCATAGCATGATATTTTTTATATTGATATTTTTTATAATTAAATCTTACTAAAATATAATAAAATTTCATTTATATCAGTATTATTTTTTCTAATATTATTGTTTGTTGTTCTATTGTTATTAATATTCTATCTTCTTGAATTCTTTAGTGGTCTAACTTTATCAAAAAAAAAATTTCCTAATATAATTTTATAATCTTGATATTCTTTTACTTTTGAGTCTACTAATAATTTTATTTTTATTTTTATTATATCTCTTTTATTAAATCTTAAAATAGTTTGGGCATATGTATTTTCTTGTTCTATTTCTATATTATTATCTATATATTCTAATTATATCATATTATTCTAATTTAACTCTATTAAAACTATTATTTCTTTTCATATTCCTTCTTGTTTTTTTCTAATAGCGCAAAATTTTCATTATTTTCTCATAAATTAATTTTTATTATATTTCTATTTAATTCTACCAAAGTTGTTAGTGGTATTTATGATAATCTATTAATTTTATAATTTCTATGACTTTTAGATCTTAATAGGGGTCTTTCTATATTTATTGATTTAGATTCTTGAATATTTTTTCTTAGTGTTATATTAATATTTATCTTATTTGTTGTATTAATTCTTATACTTGTATTTTCTAGTCTATTATTAAATTAATCTATTATTTCTTTCTTCTTGAATTTCTCTAGTATTGTCTAATTCTAATTAAAATTGTTGGAGTAAAATAATTCTTACAGGGTCTATTTTTAATTCTTTTAAAAATGATATAAATTTTTTATCTATTGTAATATTTCCATAATTTCTTTAATATATTTTATGTTCATTTGAAAAAACTAATCATACCATTCCTGTTATACTAATAATTCTACTTCTTGGAGGCATTTTTATTCCTTTTAACTTATGATATATTACTAATATTCTATTCATATTTATTTCAGATATTGATATTGCAAAATTAGTATTTAATGTTAAATTTTAATTTTTGATATATTAAATTTCTATTTAATGCTCATATAATACTATTTGGTACACTGTCTATTATTCTATTATTTGTTATTAATAATTCTATTGGTGTATCTATTCCTGATTTAAAATAAGTTTTTATTAATAATTGTACTCTTGGTATGTAAATTTCTGTTATCTCATCTTTTATATCTAATTTTTGAATCTCATTTTTCTATTAATGATTTACTTATTAAAGGTATTTTTAATATTCTTTCAGTATTTTTTGCTTCTATAGGGTGTTTCTTCTGTAATACTACACAAGCATATTTTTCTTTTCTTTTTGTTTTTATTATTTTTCCTAATTGATCTATTATACTTTGATTTTTTTAATTAATTTGGTGATAGATCTAATTCCTTTCCTTTAATCTTATTATATTCTTTCTGGCTAAATAACATTCTTTTTTCTACTATTCCTTGTTGTGAACTTCTGATTTCTTCATATTGATTATACTCTTATTCATTTTCTATATTTTGACTTCTACTTTCACCTTTCATCATATTAATTTCATCTTTTTCTGTAATATATTCTATTTTACTATTTTCTAAATTTGAATCTGAATTTGAATATATTATTATTTCTAGTTTATATATTTCTATATCTGAATTATTTATTTCATTTTTGGATAATTTTATATATTCTAATGGTTCTAATTCATAATCATTTGTTAGTTCTATAATATTCATAGTTTTTATGTTTTTAGGTTTTTTACATTCTGTAGATATATGTCCTATTTGTCTACAATTATAATATTGACATTTTTTAGAATTTTTTCTATAATTTATTTTTCTTCCTTTTTTGAAATATTTTTGAGGTTTATATTTTTTCTTTAATTTATATTTTCGATATTTTTTAAATCTATATTTTTCTTTGAATATTTTTTTCTATGTCTCTTTTCTATCTTAAATCCCTATTTATGAGGTTTTTCAATTTATGTACAATTGACATATATCTTATTAGTTTTATAATATTTTTTAATTCTCCATGCTTCTTTGTATCTTGTTTCTAAATAAATTTTTAAAAAGTCTTCTCTTCTTTCCATAGTATCTAAATAGTCATTTAATCCTAAACTTTTTTTTTAAATTTTCATTATATTCTTTTAATATTGTTTCACTTACTAATTTTGGTAATTTAATATAAAATAATTCTAAATAAAATTTCTTTATATTATAATCTTCAAATCTTGCTTTGTAATAATTTTCTTGAAATTCATATATATAACCATTTAAATATTTTGGTTCTAATGAACATATTTTTATATCATATAAATTTTCTATTACCCTATATTTATCATATTGTTCATTAAATTTTATACTTCTTCCTAGAAATTCATTTCTTAATACTACATCATATCTTTTTAATATCATTGCATAATATTCTCTTCTTGTTTCAAAATTAGTTCCAATATTTCTTACTGTTTCTCTATATTCTTATTTTTGTATTTGTCACCATTCTTGTACTATCGCTAAAAGGCTTATCTCTATTATCATACTTACTGCTGTTATTGGAATATCTCTATTTATTAATGATATTAATTGAGATTTTAATCATTCTTCTATTCTTTTTTCTCTATCTATTTTACAATTTAAATCTAATCATATTCTTATCATATTCTTGAAATTGGTATTTGTCTAGTTTCATAATTTTTTAATAATGTTTGATGATCATTCTTATTAATTTTTGGTAGAAATAAAGTTTCTATTTTAGTATCTTCTTTTTGTATGTTTCCATATTCTGTGTCTGGATTTCTTCTAGGGGTTGATTTTGTAATTGATTCTCTAATATTTGAAGTATTAGAAGTAGTTGCTTGATTCTATTGTTTTTTATCTTTATTTTGCATATTTATCTCATTTATTTCATCTATATATCCCATTGTTATTTTTCCTAGTTCTTTTTTTATATTTTCTAAATTTTCTTCTCCTATTCCCATTCTTTTTTCTATCATATCGTATTCTTCATTAATTTCTTCCTCTAACATATTCATCATATTCATCTCTTTATTTTGTTTATTTAATTTTTCTATGCCTTTCATGATCTCTTTTTCATATCTTCTTTCTATTATTATTTCTGCTATATCTTTTTCTTTACTTTCTTTATCCATTTTAGCTTTATTTTTTAATTCATTTATTTCATCAAATATTATCCATAAATTATTATTAATTATTTTTTGTCCTTTCTTTATTTTTTTAGTAATTATTCTAGTTTCATTTACTTGTTCATTTAAACTTTTTACCGTTTTTTTGTTCATTAAATAAAGTTTTCTCTATTATTCTCATCATATTTATTTCTTTTTTTTCTTTTATTTCCTTAAGAGAATCTCCTATTCCTAATTTTTCTATAAAAGAGTTTTTTATTCCTAAAGCTTCTTTTACTTCTTTTATGTCTTCTTTTATATAATTTAATTTTTCTTTTATCTCATAGATTTTTTATTCTAAAGGTTTTGCTATTTCTTTTAGTCTTATAATTCTTTTTCCTGGTGTAACATTTTCTGTTATTTTCTTAATCTCTTTGGGTATTCTTTCTAAAATTTCATCTAAATCATAAATTTTTAAATCATTTTCTATATTTTTATTTATATAACATCCTAATTGCTTCATAATATATATATATATATATATATATATATATTTAATCAATTTAATTGATTATAAGAACAATCTTCATCTCCTCCTAGGACATATGGAGTAGCTAATAAAGGTATTTCATTATTAGGAGTATAAATGAGCTTCTAGGTAATTCATTTTCTTTTAAAGTATATATTCTTGATTCTATCTTTTTTAATGAATATATAATTTTTTCAACAACCAAATAATAATTTTAATAATAAGATAAAGTAAGAATTTAATAAGAAAATTAAGGTTTAATAATTTCTTTAATTCTAAATAATGTTAGTAGTATATATATATATAATAGTAATATATATATAATATTTGATTAATGAAATAAATTGCATCAAGTAATAAAAAATTAAAAATAAAACAGAAAATTAAAAAAAATAAAAGACGAAATTGAAAACTTGACAAAAAGTTATGTATTAATATTTTATTTAAGATAGTTTTAGAATTAAGTAATAAACAATTTTTGATATGTGTAAGATATATTCTTTTCTATTTTTATTGTCTAACACATAATTTTTTTTTTTTTTATGTTATTCTAGTCTTCAAAACGTTAATAACTTAAGAGGCATATATTTGATATACTATTATCTTAGCCTTATTACATATTATGGTATTTTAAATGTTAGGATTATATGTCAACATTTAATATGATATGTGATAATAAAATGATATCTAAGATACGAAATTGAAAACTTGACAAAAATTTATGTATTAATATTGTATTTAAGATAGTTTTAGAATTAAATAATAAATTTTTTTAATATGGGTAAGATATATTCTTTTCTATTTTGATTGTCTAACACTTAAATTTTATTTTTTTCATATTATTCTATTTTTTTAAAACGTTAATAACTTAAGAGACATATATTTGATATACTGTTATTTTAGCCCTATTACATATTATGATATTTTAAATGTTAGGATTATATGTCAACATTTAATATGATATGTGATAATAAAATGATATCTAAGACATAACATATTAATATGATATCACAAGTAAAAGAGTGTTATCTGATGATAATTAAATTGTTTTGATATCTCACATCACAGGATTGAATGACATACTCATAGTTACTAATTTTATTATTATCTTTTTTGTAATATTTAACTTAAAAAATTTTGTTTATAAAAATTTAAGCATGTAAAATATAAAAAATAAATTATATTGTATGGCATGAAGAAGGAAAAATAAATTATACATTAAATATCAATTTTTTTCAAAACTTTTAATTTTATTTTCATTTAAAATAGTAAACAATAATATAAATTTTCAAACATTAAATTATTTAAACTTAAAAAGGTATATTTGAAATTTCAAGATTAAGTAACATTAATTATCTTATACCAAACATTTATATTTTATATCATTGAAATATAAAGTACTACCAATCTATCATAACAAAAATGACTATCATAGATATTATATGATATCTTGTATTAAAGTATCTCATCTCATATTATGCAAGATATTATAATATGTAAAACTACAGTGTATCAAATGCTCCTTTGTATTGAATTCTCAGTAATGCTTTCTATTTTTACAATTTAGAATCTCATTAAATCTTATTTACAAAATATATAAACATGTTAAAAAATAAATTTTTAGGTGACTACTCCTCTTTGGAGAAAATTAAAGACATAGAAGGTATGTATTGAATAAAAATAAAGACAATTAGAAAGTACTATTTAAGATAAAATTGGACCTTATTGAAAATAATTTATCTTTGTGTAAGGTTTATATACACTGATATGATTATTACCATAAATTCTTAATTCCTTTAAAAGATAAAACTCATTTATGCATGTAAACTCACTAACTTCTTATTTCAAAACAAACAAATACATGTAAAATATGTGTGTAAAATAACAGGATGATATGAATATAATTATAAAGAAAATTCACACAAATATGATGCCACAAAAAAAAATGAAAGAAAGAAAGGGAATTTACTATTGAATGATTAAAAGAGAGAGCAAGAACTACCATATGTAAAGGATTTAAAGCATATATATCAGTGTATGCTTTTTTGCATGTAACATTTTTTTGTTTTCTCTCAAAACAATAAATAAATATGAAATGATATGACTTTTAATATGAGAATTCATATTTTGAAAAAATACAAAATACATATAAAAAAATATGAATATAAAAATTACATATGATATGAAAATATATGAGTTTAAAACAAATTACATATGAAAGGACATACTTTAAACATGAAAAGTTATATTTTTTGAATGAAAATATATGACTTTTTTTAAAAATTACATATAAAAGGGCACAACTCTTTAAACATAAAAAATTATATTTTAAAAGAATAAAAAATATATATAAAAAGATATAATTTTAGGAACATATAATTATATTTTTAAGAATATTTTAAATATAAAAATTGTAAACAATTCACTTTTTTAGTGTATAGCAGATATAAAGATAGAGTTATAATAAATAAAAATATGGGTGACTCTTGAACACTCAAGAGTCGAGCATTATACCATTAGATTTGGGGGAGAAATATTTTTGGAATTTGTGTATAATTTTTTAATTTTTATTAAATGATAAATTATATTAATTTTTAAAAATAATAAATTACATATTTAAGTGTAATGAAATTATACTTATATTTTTTATAGTTTTTAAAAAATAATACTTTACTTTTGTAATATATTTTTGTTTTTCTAGAATTTAGATATTTTGCAGTTGAAAATAATACATTTCTTAAAAATAAGAGAGGTAAAAAAAATTGGTCCCTAATTGATTTAAAGTAAATTTTTATTGGTATAAGTCTCTTATTATTATTTTTTATCTCTCTTTTATTTATTTTAGAGAATTATTAAAAAAATAAATGTAAGAGATCAAAAATTATTTTTTTGGTGTAGAATAGAACTGTAACATTTTATTTTAATAGAATAATAAATGCAGAAAATTAATATTGTATTAAGATGAATAAACACCGTGTATATATATTTGTGTGTGTGCATATCATTTTCTGAACCGAATTTTTCACAATTTATTTATCACTTGGGGCTTACTTTATGCAGTCTATAAATATTTATTGATAATAAACTTTGGCATAATAACTAACTTTTCATTTTAGTTTTAATTTTTCTCAAATATTTATTTTACATTAATTTTGTTTTACATGGTTATAAAAAAATTTAAATATTTTCTTAAATGCTATGACATTCAATTACTTAACACAATTAGTTAAGAGTGCTAAGTGGGTATGATATATTCAGCTAAGGGATACTCAAAAATTTTATCTATTGTGTCTGAGTGTGGTACTGAAAAATTGGTTTGAATCCTGGTCCAAAAAATTTTTTCAATCCAAAATTTAGGTTTAGAGAAACTAGTATTCCCTTTGAATTCAGACCTATTTGTATATATTTATATTTTTTTATTTTCATTTTAGAGGGACAGGAATACCCTCTTAATATATATATATATATATATATATATATTGTAATAATGTTTGACATCCTTAAAAATAAACTTGTTAAAATTTAAGTGTGGTTGTACATTCGAAGTTTATATTGTAATAAGAGTTTTAAGACTTGATTGTGTTTCAGAATGATAATATTGTGGTTATGAATTTTTTATTTTAGCAATTTTATAGAAATGAACTTTATATAAATAAGTTTTATTTTGTGTGGAACCAATGTACTCGAAATGTTTGCCATGGACAAATCCTTTCTTACTAGATGACAGGGAGTGAGTTATGACGAGTCAAGTTTTCGCTCATTTGCTTTTATATTACTAAGTGGCATCAACCAAATAGAGTTTGTGACAATTTGGCCTACAATACTATTTTCAATTAATGAGTCAAATATTACATTATCCTCTATCATGTCGAAGAGAAATACTGATATTATTTTAAGATATATTTTTAATAATGTCATTGCTTCATATGCTCTTACCATAAAAGTATAACTAGTAGCAAAATCTTGTGCAACATGTAAATTAACATCAAAAGAAATTTGAGATAGGGATGTAGGTTCATATACAGTCTGCACTTTCTAATTGTTGTTCACTTGACATAATCTTAGCGCATATATGAATTCAGGACATGGTTCTACTACACTAATTGTCACATTTTACTATAGCCTTAACTCCATCGTTTTTCACCAGATCAATTAGGCTAAATCTCATGGAATTAATACCAAAAGACATCTTATATATCAATTATAACACCTTTTGGTTTTGTTGTAATTTTAGCTTTTGATGTATTAGATGTTTAGCTCATCAAAGATTATTTCACACCTAATTCTTATTATTATTAGAACATTTGGGACATCAAAGAAAAATGCAATATCATTTGTCCCATTTGATACAATGTCATTTTCATAAATGCAAATAATAATTATTTGGTTCATGGTTGTCTGTACATATATCAAATACATTATTAAAACAATTATTATATCACATGTCTTGCATTGAGATATAAGAAATTGAAAAGAAGAGTTATATATTGCACGAAAAAAGAGTTATATTACTTGAGATATCACATGTTACTATTAGAACATTTGAAATGTCACAGTGAAATGCAACACTATTTGTCCCCATTTGATATGATGTCATTTTGATAAATGCAAATAATGATTATTTGGTTTATGATTGTCTCGACATATATCAAATACATTATTTAAAAAATTATTATACCACATGTCTTGCCCTGAAATATAACAAATGAAGTTGAAAGGAAAAGTTTATATCACATGAAAGAAGAGTTATAATACGTGAGATATCATATGTTATTATTAAAACATTTGGGACATCACAATGAAATGCAACACTATTTGCCCCATATCAATTTGATAAATGTAAATAATGATTATTTCATTCATGGTTGTCTCTGCATATAAATAAATACATGATTAAGAAAATTATTATATCACATGTCTTGCATTTGAGATATAACAAATAAAATTGAAAAAAAGAGTTATATATTAGGTGATGTTGGATGTCAAATGTTGGAAATAAGAAAATAAAATCTAAACAAAACTCGAGAGGTAGCAAACAATGAAGAAAAAAAAATCTTGTTGTTGGAAGAGGAAACCAGAAATTTTCATATATGATAATTAAGTGGAATGTTTTGCTAGAAGAGGAAATAAAGAGTGGAATGTGAGTGGTCTGAATTCTTATATATGGATGGCAATTCGTAAAAGAGGCTAAAGAATTTAGGGAGATAAAAGTATAGAACACTGGGCTTAATTCACTAGCCCAATTAGCAAATTTTTCTCATTGAATTCGTTTATTGAGCTAGCCAATTTAGCCCCACCAGCAAATTTAACTTAATAAATTCATGGGACTAAGCGAATTTGGAGTCAAATTTTGGAAAAATTCTTCTCCAACAAATTCGCCGCTAGTAAATTTATCTTAATGAATTCGTTTATGAGGCTAGGAAATTAAGAGGACACTAGATACACATGTTTAATTCGAAATTTGTTAATGGGGCTAGAGAATTTAGATGTCAGAATCACGAACTTAATTCGCTAGCCTCGTAAGCAAAATTATCTCAACAAATTTGTTAATGGGACTAGAGAGTTTAAAATTCAAAATCACAGGTGTACACGAGTGGTCACAGAGAGAATTACGTGCTTGCCTTAGCGAATTGCAGTTAAAAAGTAACCATAACTTTTTGGCCAATCAATTCATGATGCATGGAAGTGAAACTTGTTCAAAATTGCCTGAATTTATGCTTCATGTAAGCTAATATGTGGTTTTCTGCACAAGAAGTGGTATAATTCTGTAGACTAATTCAGAAAATGATACTTTTGAAAATTAAGAACAAAAAATAGCATATTTTTGAACGAAAGTCCAAATTTATCTATATTCATATAAATCTTTTTTTCATAGTCTTAATTGAAAGCTCACAAAATTTGGAGGTGTAATGACAATTTGATAGATTATTAGAATAATTAATTAAGTTTAATGAAAATGGTTAATTTTTTTAACACAATAAACTATCATTAAAATTTTTATTTTATTGAACACTACAAAATATATTTGTGAAAGTTACTTGAAGTATTAAGTATGAGGTGAGATATGAATAGTTTTAAATTATTTTAAAAAAATTTAAAAATAAGTATGAGATAAATTAAAAAAATTATATAAAATTATTAAATATTTATTTGTTGATTTATATTTAAGTATTGATATATAAATTTATTTGTTATAAATTATACTGTAAAAATATGATTAAATGTTAATATATAATTAAATTTTTTTATTTGTAATTATAGTTTGAAACTTTGAGTTTATACACTAAAAATTAAAATAGATATTTTTAAATTTTAAAAAATTATTTAATATTTAATATCTTTTACTATCTTTCTATTTATTTCTAGCGGCTCAACTTTGAAGAATTAAATCCTACCAATATTAGAGAACACACTTTAAATTACGGTTCTTTCGTCACTTGACCTCTTATTGTTCAGCAATCATTAAAGGAGAACGGGACAAAAACTAGCGCATTTTAGCGCTATTATTGACCTGCCACTCTGAGCTGTAATACGCACGTCATTATTTCTGATTCCATGAAGAGTTCTCACTTCTGCTGCGACCAGTTCGCCGAGGAAGACTCCCGGAAAGCTCCAGAACCTTGACCCAGGCTTCCATGGCTTCTTCGTGGCGTACGATTGGCGCTTACACTATGTTCTTCCTGCTTCTTTTCACTTCTCTAGCCATTGCTGTAATCCACAACTTAGACATTCCGTCGGAAAGGTGGAACAATTTTAAATATGGCGAATCATATTCATATGAGATGGTTAATGTGGTCAATGAATTTCCTCACGATCCCGAAGCATTCACTGAGGTAAATTTCTATTGTGGGAATCTCGAATTCATGCATAATATGTTTGAAGTTTGGCTGATGTGGTCAATTCAGGATTGAAATGAGGTCATATGTTTAACTTTTGGGGTATTTGCGAGGACAGCTGTCAGTCAGAGCATTGAGGAACACTTTGAGTATGATGCAATGTGTGCTTTGTAGTAGTTTGTCTGCAAGAGGAAATTCTATTCGTCTTGACAAACTTAAAGCTCACAGATACGAATGCTTAATTGACTAGGAAATTAGGATGAGCTGTTGCTTTCTTCGTATTCCCTCTCCTTATACTTCTGTGGATGCACCTTTTTATTTATTTATTTTGCATTTATAATATTATGTGAATGCTGAAATATTTTTGTTCATTCTTCGAGTTGTAGTCTGAGGATGATTAATTTGTCCTAGAATATACATTGAACAAAAGAACATTATTCTCTCATTTGAGCATGGTTCTTATTAAACGTGTTAGAGGGAAAAAAGTAATCAAGGCCGGCCATGAATATTTTTTCCCCCTTAAATTTGTTATAATAATGTAGGTGTTCCTGTGAAGGGTTTTGAGATACAGCCATTACATTTACTCTTGAAAAGCTTTTGTAGTAAGGCCTCAGTTGAATTGTAGACATCCAATTTCATTAAAGGGCCACTTGTCAGCCCTCTGATTTTTCAATCGAATTTGAAGGAAACTAGGAAACTATTGGCTAGTTTAAAATTATTGGCTATTCAAAAGCCCGAGCTTTCCATAGCATAGCCTAAATAAATAAAGGGAATGGCATAAAAGCAGGAGTAGCATCAATGATTGGTGATCCGATGGCCCTATGGGTCATTTGGATGATCTATTATCATTTATCGGTAATGGAACTTGGTTGATGGTTGCAGACATAGAGCACTATGGTCTATGCTAACTAGTAATATAATCTAATTTTAAAGATTTTATGGTGCTTTTAGTTAATCTGTAACTTGCTTCACTGATGAAAAGCCAAGATGTTGATCAGGGTATTAGTTTATTTGTCCCTCATGGAAGAGGAAAATTTATTGTCTCTGCTCTTTAAATTTCAGGGCCTTGTTTATGGTGGAAATGACACATTATTTGAGTCAACTGGTCTTTATGGGAAGGTAAGGTTGTTCATTTTCTTTTTCATCGTCTGCCCTTCTTTTATGTCATTTCTCTTTCATTTTTGTTAGTCCTTTGAATTTCCATTTTTGAGACTGTGAATGGATATTTTATCTATGAAAAGTAAAAAGGTGGGCGGACATGGTCTGTGCAAAGAATGATTATACTATTTAGTTGGAAATGGCTAAAGTTGCTACAAATGGAATAGTTACTGCTGCTTTTATTGTAAATTTTGAATGATTAATTACTACGATTGTATTTCAGTGCATTACTAGTCAAATAAATCAAGAAGGTTAATTACTTCAGTTTTCATTATAATCCTTTGGCCTTTGGGTGTTGTAGTTAATATAATTTCTTTTCCCGAGTGGGATTACTGTAATAGTGTCCATATAATTTAAGCAGATCATATTTTGCAATTTGATCAAAGATTTACTATTAGTTAAGCAAAAATCCCAAACAATTCCAAACTAATTTCCTCCTTAAAGATTTTGTTTTCTGATTTAGGTTATGTGAGCTCTGAGTAATTTACAGCTGTTTCAATTAAATAGATAAATTATCCCTTGTTTCTTTGGAGCTTGTTCATGATTATGCTGTAATTAATTCCTGATTGTTTGTGTTCAGTACAGTGGTTTCTCAAATAATGCTCATCTCATCTGAGATAAACTTAAATTCAAAAATTAAGCCAGAATTCAATATAACTAGTGCTGGTGTTATTATGAGCTAAGATTAAACTGCTTTGGAGCTTTTACTTAGAGATATCTTGCATTTTTTACACTATGTTTTACTTGTTCTTTCAGTCATCTGTTCGGAAAGTAGCTCTTCATACTGGGAAGGTACAGACCCCTGTTGCTTGGAACTCTTTCACGTACTTGTTCTAATAGTTAGTTCATTTTGTTTTCCAATTATAATAAGAATAATGATTGGTGTTAGAAAAACTACGTAGCTGGTTCAATCCAGAGACAACTTCTGTTAAGCCCATACTAATGATGCATTGTATATTATTATGCATATACTTCTCATTGCACGCAGATACATTTAAACCAACAAGAATCCTTTATATATTTCATTGCTTGGACAATGTTAAACGAGGAAGTCTTGCTAATGGCTCATTCCCAGGATACTCTGCAACTTGGCATGCTTGTCTTGACAACTATGAAAGCAATTGTTGTTTCTTTTATCACTTTCATTTTTTTTTTCTCTTTTCAGTTAATATATTCTTTTTAAAAGCGTTGTTACATCTTCTGGAACAAGGCCTCATGTAAATACAGACTGTACTTGAATGAAGGACAACTAATTGAAGGAAGCAACTTTTAATTAATCCTTTCTTGGGGCTGAAAATGTATTTTCGATGAGTTTGTGGAAAGCAACTAGTTTCGTCCATTAGTCTCTTTCCAGATTTCATAGCTGTCTTGTGCTGACCTCCAGCATTCCTTAAGAATTATGAATGTTTTTTTATGGATGCTAGCAATATTGCATTTGCTTTTGAAATGATGAACGAATATAAAGCCCAGTAACTGGATAACAAATTTGGATGCAGACAATAATTACGTGGATAGTTAAATTACGAAATGGAGTTATAAAAAGAAGATTGAGATATGCATTTGTTGGCCTGGAATAAATGAGGATGGCTTTGAACCACAAGCTTAAAAACATTAGTGTGCTTGTGACAGAGCAACCAAACAGTGGTAATAATAGAGACATGCTTTTATCTTCATCTTTTGGTAGCTACTTCATTTAATACTACAGAATACACTCAGTACTCTAAAAATGAAACATAGAATTTTGGCATGACTTGATTGTGGCTATGGTATCTCCTATTAGAAATTTGACGTATCAACTTGAGTATGCATGTCTACATGGAGGAGTTGTTTATACGAATATTTTGTGATTGTCATGTTTGATTTAGTATTGGACACTATGGCATGTAGCCCCAGTTTGTGCAGAGTGATATAAGTTTGTGTAGCTGGACCTAATGAGTGGAAGTTATACTGTAAGAAACTATTGGGTTAAATTTGTATGATTATTGTTTTTGCTACTTGCAGGTTGAGGGTCTTCTGAAAATGGATGATTCTTTGTTTGGAGAAGGCTTAACTCTTTTAGGTGACAGGTGTGTAAAGCAAATGAAGTTGCAATTTGGTTAATTCTTTTGGTTACAAAGTATGCGCAAGGCCTTGGGACTTGGGAGTGTGGAAAGAGGTGGGCTAGGGATCAAACCTCAGTACAACAGGTCACCTTGGCATTTAAGTCCAAGGAGGTGTTGCTTGGGCTAGGACTCTTGGGTTGCAATTTAGTTTATTCTTGATCCAAAAAGTAGATTACTAAAGTTGAACAGTGTTCTTTGATGTTGGAAGACAAGGAGCTTAAAACTTCGTAGGCCTCAAAATTGGATTTTGAGTTTGAGCAAAGGTGGATCAAAGGTGCAGTTATGGTAAGGGAAGGGCAATGCTCAGGCAACACTGTGGTTTTACTTTTTAGGGCTAGTTTAATGTTTTTTGGATGCAGTGAATAAAACCTGTGAGTTTGATAGGTTTAAGGGCTAACCCAAGGAAGGAATAAAAATGATTTTAATGTGGTGACTATATAATGATGTCTCTCAAAGAGATCAGGTCTGGGTAATGTAGAAAATTGAAGAAAACAGAATAGTAGCAGAGAAGAAGAAAAGAAATCTCGGCATCGCACAGCTACAAATCACAATCAAGAAGGGAGCAATTTGCTGCCATAATTCATAAAACTGATAAATGATAATCATACAACAACAACAGTAACAAACCAAGCCTCTTCCCACTAAGTGAATATGGATCAAGCGATGTCAATGTGTTTTATCTTTGTTCATTTCTATAGTTAGATTATGATAAACCCAAGTTCACAAATACTATAAGAGAAAGAGAAGAAATGAAAAAGGGGAAACCACAGCCACAGTAAAGGTTTATTCTAGAAGGAGTAAAGGGAATGAGGTGGCAGAAGAGAGAGAGAATGTTCCTAACTAATTGTCCAGGAATGTGTGCGTGCTGGTGGGGCCCAAGGGGGTTGGGCAAAAGGTATTTGGTGGCTGGTAAAAGGGGGGAGGGCATGAACAGATTTGTGGGAAGTTCTGGTAGAGAACTAGCCTCTTGAAAGCTATTGCCTTATCTTCATCTTTATGTGGTTTTCTGTGTTTTATTCTGAGTGTGTCATTTTCGGGTGTGAGTGTTATTTTGTCTATGTTTTGCATTCTTTTAAGAGGTGTTTGGTATACAGATAGATTTTTTATTCTTCGGAATGTGATTCCCAGGGATTTTCAAAAATGTTTGGTTTACTTAAAATATTCTTGAGAATATTTTATAGTATTCTCAAGAATATTAAATTCTTACACTTTGTTCAACTTCAATATTTTTGAAAATATTTAACAATTTTTTAAATATATACATTTTTAAATTATAACCAAATATTTATTTAAAACTACTTATATTATATTAAAAACAAAAATCATAACAAATTATTAATTGAATAACATACATACATATGCTGCCAATTAATAATACTTAAATAATATATATATATACATATATATATATATATAGAATTATACATACATATATTTTTCTACAAAAAAATTTGTACTTTATTTCTATATATGATTAAAAATCGTCAAATCTATCAAAATTATAATTTGAAAATAACATTAATAATATCATTATCTATGTGAAGAACGGTTAAGTTTATATATCATAGAAATAATAACCTAATGATTTCTTGTCTGGATAGTGGGAATTACATAATTAATTTTAAAAACTAGAAATTAAAATAATAATTTGTAGTACTCTGTAATATTTTACAGTTTAAAAAAATAATTTTTTTAATACAAATGTGCTTGGTAGCACATATTAATTTTTGCATAAATGTATTAATACACAAACAATTTATATACATTTGTACATAAGTAATTTTAAAAAATGGAAATTAAAATAATAGATTAAAATAAAATACCATAAAAATTTATTATTAAATACGTACACAAATGTTGCACAAAAATTTATTATAAATTTTATAATTATTAAATGCATTTATTATTATTATTATTAAATTAATTGTCCACATATACATTTGTTACAAAGTTTATATTATATTATAAAAATATTTTTTCAAGTTTTACAAAAGTAATTTAGTAATTTTATTATTCTAAAAATATTTTCATGTCATGAGAATATAAGATTCCCACCCCTTTATGTGGAAATGAAAATCTGCAAAAGTATTAGAATACTCTATTTCTTGGAATGTAAAATTCTTGGGAATTTTTGTTAATCAGTGTACCAAATGCGAGAATGTAATATTTCAGATCTCTTATTCTTAAGAATCTTTTTTTAAACTGTATACCAAATGCCTCCTTAAGGTAGAGCTATTAGCCTTAAGGAAGAATATATTAGTATTATTCAGTGAATTCCTTTGTTGTTCTAGCTGTTACACTCTGGGCTCAATCAGTTTGGTATCAGAGCAGTGACGATTAAGGAATGGTAAACACAAGAGAGGAAGGAAGACTGGATAGTGTAGAGAAAGATATAGCAAAGTTGAAGGATGACATGAACGAAGTAAAGATTTGGATGATGGAGATGAGGGTGCGGCTTGATGGAAAAGGGGGAGCTCCAGAATTGAATCAACAAAGGTGAACCGTTGTTTGAGAGAGAAGATCCCATAGGGTGGTTGTTCAGAGCCGAACGGTACTTTGATATCAATGGTGTATTGGAGACAAAGAGGTTAGTAGCGTGGTTTGCTTGGAAGGGAGGGCTCTCAACTAGTTTCAATGGCTGGAAACTAGGAGCCCGGTTTGTTCATGGCCATATTTTCGCAAGGAACTCATTGAGAGGTTCCATCATTCACAGCAAGGTGATGCTTATGAACGCTTAATGGCTTTGAAACAAGAGGGTGGCATCACTGAGTACAAAGAACGGTTTAAAGAGATGTTGGCTCCTTGGAAAGATGCGACGAATGAATGCCTAATGGGTGCCTTCAAGAATGGGCTAAAACCCGAGATTCGAGCGGAGCTCCGTTTGATCCAAATAAGGTCAATCAAGGAACTCATGAACCTGGCTCACTGGATTGAAGAAAGGAATGCAGTTATTTCCAAGGCCCAAGGGGATTTAGTGAACAAGCAAATGAAGGCTTTGGGATCAAAACATTGGATTGGGACAAAACAACTCTGGAGCCGAGTGACTAGCAATCTAAGCCCAGATCAGATAGCGTCCTTGACATTAGGCAAAAAAGCCGAGTTGAAGAAGGAGCCTACGAGTGGGTTAACTATGGCAGGTTCAACTCATTCCAGCACAACGAAAGGTAGCAATTTCAAGCAGTTAACAAAAGCAGAAGTAACAAAGAAAAGGGCTTTTCGGTCATGCTTCAAATGTGATGAAAAGTATAGCCCAACATACCAATGCAAAAATAAACAGCTCCAAGTCCTCTTGCTGGAACTAGTAAATGAAGTAGGAGAAGCATTAGAGGAAGAAGAACCGAGCAAGGAGGAGAATGAAGAAGAACCGAAAGAGGAGAGCCACATGGAGTTATCAATGAACTCAGTGGTAGGTTTGACTAATAACAATACGATGAAGGTGCTAGGTAGTTGTTGTGGAAAGGAGTTGATAATACTAATAGACAGTAAAGCTTCTCATAATTTCCTTTCACCTGAAATGGTTAGTAGGTTAGGGGTTCAAACAAAGCAGGTTGGCATCTTTGAGGTCTCGGTTGGGGATGGCTATAAGGTGAGGGGTAACCAAATCTGTTCAGAGTTAAAGCTAGAGATAAAAGGGTTAAATGTTAAACAGGATTTCTATATATTTGACTTAGGAGGGACTGATATGGTATTAGGGATTGAATGGTTAAAGTCTTGGGAGAAGTCAAAGTAAATTGGAACAGCTAACTATGAAAGTAAGGCTTGGCCAAGAGGAAAAGTGTTTAAGAGGAGACCCGACACTGGTAAAGACCCTAGTTTCACTAAAGTCCCTCATGCAGACATTGAAGAGGGTGGACAGGGGTTCTTAATTGAATTTAGCAATTTACAAATGCAAAGAAGTGAAGAAATGAATACAAAGGGGGAGGAGGTGCAATTACCATAGGATGTGCAGACTTTATTGGCTGAATTGCCCACAGTCATAGCTCCAACCACAAATTTGCCTCTAACAAGGACTTGTGATCAATCTATTGCCATTAAGAGTGGAGACATCCGTATCCCTATCCTCATTCCCAAAAGGAGGAGATTGAGAGATTAGTAAAGGAAATGCTCACTGCCAGAGTCATAAGGCTAAGTAGCAGCCCCAATTCAAGCCCGGTCTTGTTGGTGAAGAAAAAAGATGGGAGATAGAGATTTTGTGTTGATTACTAAGCACTCAACAAAATTATCATTCCCGATAAATTTCCCATACCAACAATAGATGAGTTGGGAGGAGGCACAATGTTTTCTAAACTTGATCTAAAGTCTAGATACCACTAGATCATAATCAAACCAGGGGATGAGGAAAAGATTACTTTTCGAATTCACCAGGGCCAGTATGAGTTCTTATTAATGCCCTTTGGGTTAACCAACGCTCCCTCTACCATCCAATTCCTCATGAACGACATCTTTAAGGAGCAATTGCACAAGTATATATTGGTGTTCTTCGATGATATACTGGGGTACAGCTCGATTAGAGAGACACACATGCAAATCCTCAGGTACATATTGAAGATCTTGCAAGAACACAAGTTGGTGATCAACCTCAAGAAGTGTGTTTTTGCAAAGTCAAAGGTGGAGTATCTGGGACATATAATATCGGCAACCAAAGGAGTTCAGGTGGACACGGAAAAGATTTCAACCATGGTTAAATGTCCTGTACCTAAGGATTTGAAGTCTATGAGAGGTTTCTTGGGCTTAACGAGCTACTACAGAGAATTCGTGAAGAGTTATGGTAAAATAGTAGCCCCACTTACGGCCTTGTTGAAGAAGGATGCTTTTCAATGAGAGGAACAAGCACAAAAAGCATTTGAGGCTCTTAAGGAGGCTATGACAACAATACTAGTGTTAACTATGCCAAACTTCACCATACCCTTCGAGTTGGAAACGGATGCTTCCGGTGTGGATGTAGGGGTTGTCCTCATGCAGAAAGGGCGACCAATAGCTTATTTCCGCAAGGCTTTGTCTCAAAAGAAGAGGATGGGTTCAGTGTATGAGTGGGAGCTAATGGCTATAGCACTAGTAGTGAAGAAATGACATCATTATTTGTTGGGATACCCATTTGTCATTAGGACAGATCAGAGAGCACTTAAATCTGTGTTTGAGCAGCGGGAATTAAGTGTAGAACAGTAGAAGTGGGTGTCTCAATTGATGGGATATATGTTTGAGGTTTAATATAAGCCGGGAAAGAAAAATAAAGCTATGGATGTGCCATCAAGAAGGGAAAACAGCACTAACCTTCAAGTAATA
The DNA here is from genome assembly GCA_031216115.1 of Senna siamea. Taxonomy (NCBI): domain Eukaryota; kingdom Viridiplantae; phylum Streptophyta; class Magnoliopsida; order Fabales; family Fabaceae; genus Senna; species Senna siamea. The sequence continues at coordinate 27,877,644 of CM062354.1, read as the reverse complement.
TCCTTGTGGTAGTGTGAGGATTTGAAGTAGTGAGAAGAAGAAATAAAGGAGGAGGGGTTATACTATGAAGAATGGGTACTTGCTATATAAAGGAAGGATGTTTTTACCACAGCAATCCACAAGAGTTCCAAGATTAATAGTAGAATTTCATGTAACTCCAATGGGAGGGCATTTAGGATATTTGAGGACCTATAAGAGAATGGCGACATTTGTGTATTGGGAGGGGATGAAGAGAGACATACAACCTATGTAGGCAAGTGTAATAATGTATGTCAATAGAACAAGTATCAAGCTCTAAGTCTGGCAGGGTTGTTACAACCAATACCTATTCCGAAGCGAGTTTGGGAAGATATAAGCTTAGACTTTATTGTTGGCTTACCTAGGCCATCTAAGCTTGATAACATTTTAGTGGTGGTGAATAGATTGACGAAGTTTGGGCACTTCATTCTTTTATCCCATCCATTTACAGCAAAGGATGTAGCTGCTGTATTTGTAAGAGAAGTTGTTAAATTGCATGGGTTTTCAAAATCAATTATACCAGATAGGGACAGGCTACTCATGAGTTTATTTTGGCAAGAGTTGTTCGAACTCTCGAGCACTACTTTACGCTACAACTCATCATACCACCCAGAGACAGATGGGCAAATGGAGGTTGTGAATCGGAGTTTAGAGACTTGCCTTCATTGTTTTGTAGGGGATAAACCTAAGAGTTGGGTGACATGGTTGGCTTGGGCTAAGTATTGGTTTAATACCACTTTTAACCAATCAGCTAGCATGACTCTATTCAAGGCACTATATGGTAGGGATCCCCCAAATTTTTTGAGGTTTGGAGATGTCCCATCAGCTATGGAGGAAGTAAATGAACAAGTTAGACTGAGGAATTCAGTGATAGAGGAGTTGAAGGAGAACTTAGAAAGCGCATAGAGGCAAATGAAACAGTATGCAGACAAGAGGAGGAGAGAAGTAGAGTTTGAGGTAGAGGATTCAGTTTACTTAAAGTTGAGACCATATAGGATGAAATCCCTAGCAAAGAAATATAATGAGAAGTTAAGTCCAAGGTACTATGGACCTTTTAAAGTATTGGAGAGGATTGGGCAAGTTGCTTATCGATTAGAGTTACCAAATACCGCAAGAATTCACTCTGTTTTCCATGTATCACAGTTAAAAAAAAATCTTCAACGCTCAGTTCAGTTTCTGCCTTTACTGTCTGAACTTACTGATGACATGGAATTGATGACAAAACCACAAGAAGTGCAACAAGTGAGGATTTTAACCAACAACCAGTGGGAGGTACTGGTCAAATGGAAAAACCTTCCAATACATGATAGCACATGGGAGTCTTATGAAGCAATCAAAAACCAATTCCCTAACTTCACCCTGAGGACAAGGTGAATCTTATAGGGGAGGGTAATGATAAACTCCAAATTCACAAATACTACAAGAGAAAGGGAAGAAATGAAAAAGGGGAAACCACAACCACGGTAAAGGTTTATTCTAGGAGTAAAGGGAATGAAGTGGCAAAAGAGAGAGAAAATGTCCCTAACTAATTGTGCAGGAATGTGTGCGTGCTGGTCAGGCCCAAGGGGGTTAGGCAAAAGGTATTTGGTGGCTGGTAAAAGGAGGGAGGGCATGAAAAGTTTTGTGGGAAGTTCTGGGAGAGAACTAGCCTCTCGAAAGCTAGTGCCTTATCTTCTTCTTTATGTGGTTTCTGTGTTATTCTGTGAGTGTGTCATTTTCTGGTGTGAGTGTTATTTTTTGTCTATGTTTTGCATTCCCTTAAGGTAGAGCTATTAGCCTTAAGGAAGAATATATTAGTATTATTCAGTGAATTCCCGTGTTGTTCTAGCTGTTACACTCTGGGCTCTATCATTTTATTAATAGTTAAATTCATCCTAATAGTTTCTCCTATTATTTTCTTTGGTCTACTCCTACCTCTAGTTATTGAGCTAGTGTAAAAATTTGTCGAATCTTCATAAATATAGATAATCATACTAAAGAAAAAAAAAACATTGCAATATTCCCTCATACAAGGAGGGAACAGAATCCTGTTCCTAGGTATAAAGATTCTCTTGTTCTAAAACACATAAAAATAACACCTGAGTAACATAAACTCAAGCCCAAATCCTAGTCTCACAAAATGATTGTGCCCTCATAAGATCTTTGAAATATTACAGCCCCTGCCTCCCCCCCCCCCCCCCACAACAACAAGTCCTTGGCAATATCAATCCTTTGTTAGATTTTTTTGCTCTTACTCTTACCCTTGATAATTGGGTTTATTCTAATAGATAATTTGTTATGCTTTCTGTAGGTTGTTCCAAGTAGCATGGTTGCTGAGGACTGGCTTCATATATGACCGGAATAATTTAAGTGAGGTTCGTGCTCAACCTTTCCCCTCATGGCTTGTGTAATCTTTTGTCTTTCTAATGGTTTGAGTAGCTATTTTTAATGAAAAATCTGATTTTCTTAAAAATCTGATAGGATATTATAATATTGGCAGCATATAATATTACAATCAGTGGTTATGAAGTTATGAGCAAGCAAGTCATTTGCATTAGTTCTGTCTGTTGAAAAGGGATTTGATTTAGAAACAATACTCTTCACTACACTTGGCCAAAAATAAATGATGTCTTTGAGAAATTTCTTGCTTCAAGAATGTTTAAGTTGATTGAACTTGACTGTGATTTTGCTTAATTATGATCTTATCTAACTCTATAAATAATATTTTTTTTTACTATTTTTTCCTCCTTTTCCAACCCACACAAGATGCTAATTTTTTATTTGTTATTTTAAAAAATTTTCATGGCATATTTTTCTGGACAGGGGTGAATGCCCTAAAATGCCTGTCCGATTAGCTAGCTAGATCTCAAGCATGTTGCTTTACATTTACTGTAGGTAGGGGAATTTACACATCAGATGAATAATGGTTGGGGTTTGGCAACTGATGGAAAAGTCTTGTTTGGAAGTGATGGAAGTTCAACGTTGTATCAGATTGATCCTGAAACATTTAAACGTTTGTCTCTCTTAAAAACTAACCCTTTCATTATCTGTCTAATGCAAAGCCCATTTCCTTAATCTGTGTCCCACTTTCAAACTTGAAACTACTTTGACAAGATTATCATAGTTTGCCTTGCATTTTCAATGAGTTCACTTTGCTCACTTTGATGTAGTTATATCAAAATCAGTTGTCTATTACAAGGATCATCAAGTACACAACCTCAACGAATTGGAGTGTATAGATGGTGAAGTTTGGGCAAATATTTTGGCGGTATGATCTTGCATGTTCAGTTACTATTTTTGTTGCTGAAGATACCTTTCAGGGGATGAAAGTTGTCTGCAGAATGCTGACAAATGTGGTAGTCAAAGTTTTCTTGGTTATGCCGAATTTCGGTTTAGGCCGATGTATTTTGATTCTGCAGGCTGACTGTATTGTAAGAATCTCTCCTCAGGATGGTAGTGTTCTTGGATGGATTCTCCTCCAAAATTTAAGGTATAATTTCTCATTCCTTTTCCATAATACAAACTTGTTACTCAATGCTTACGTGTATACTTCATTACTTTTTAAGTAAATTTGTCAATTGTGTAGCTTAAAGTTGCATTTTATTCATCCTATGCAGGGAAAAGCTGATGCTAGCTGATGATCAAGTAAGGAATCTGAGCCCATTCATTTCTGTAAAATAAGATTTTTTTTTTTCTCCGTTTGTCAGTATATATGTTACATTCTTATAGTGTAGCTATGATTTAAAGATTATGACAAAGAACAAGTTGATTGAAATGGAGAATCATTCTATTTTGTATATTATCCTTAGAGGTAACTGTTCCTTGCACTTGATTAACCACTTATATGTAGATCTTGCTATGTTTTAGGGGATGAAGGTTTTGAATGGCATAGCATGGGATGGTGAACAGAAGAGGATTTTTGGTAAGCTCTAACATTTTATTGCTAGAAGAAAAAAAGTGAATCCAAACATGATACTTTATAGATGCTGGTGCATAAATTCTTAGGTAACAGAGCAATAAAATGGAATAATAGTGGGATCGTCTATATCCATCCCTTGGTTCTTCCTTTTTTCTTATTTCTTATAAATAATCTTATTTAAGCATGAAATATGATGAAAGTAGAGATCAAAATCAAGAAAAAGGGTAATATATATGACAAAGTGATGTGACTTTAGACTCTGTTGTGAGAAAGGAGGTCCTCCATACCTCAATCTTAGAGATTGAGACTGATGTCATAGAATCCAACGGCTGTATGTTTTACTTGAAAATGTTCAGAATCTTCAGATGTTGTGCATAAGAGTATAAAAGTTAACCATTATTTTGAAAAAGCTTATAAATACATCAGGAAGAGAAAACATAATGCTTTCCTTCTTGTTTTGCTCCCATGAATCTTTTTCCTTTAGGCATTTCCTAGCAGGAATCAATAAATGAACATGAATATGATTGCTTTTTATTCCCCTGCCATTTTTGTGCCAGTAAGTTTTCAGTTGTTTACAGTGACTGGAAAGCTATGGCCAAAGCTGTACGAAATTAAGGTTTTGCGTCCAAAGAAACCAGTTAAAGAAGGGGTTATTGAGCAGCTTTGCTTGCGTGAGCCTTACAAATTTACAAATGAAAGAAGGGAAAGCTTGAGAAGCACTCATTAACTGGAAAGGGTAAGAATAAAAGGGCAGTTGTTTGAGAATTGAGATGATATTATATTGTGAAATAGAATGAAAACTTATCCTTGTGGTTGAATGAATCCTTTCACTACTGTAATCTACTTGATCCCAGTTATGACTTCTGGTTCAGCACATGTGTGGATTGTGTTACGTATTATGTTGCTGAAGACGTCCTTTGAAACCTTAATAATAAGAGTAAATTACGCCTTAAAAAAAATTACAATTTCATCTACTTTAATTAAAATATTCTAATTTTTATTATTTATATAATTAAATATTTATTTGATCAATATAAAAAATTATTTTTTTAAAAAATTAAAATAAAATTATTTTATCATTTTTAATTCAAAATAAATAATAATGAAATAATAATTTTTAAAATATAATTTTAATAAATTATAATTTTTTAAATTTTTAATAAATTATAATTTTTTAAAAGTATTAATAAGGTCATTAAGGATATTTTAATTAAAATGAATAAAATTATAAATTTTTTAGTATTTACAAAAAGATGAGTATAAGTTTTTAAAATAGAAAGGAATGTAATTTTAATATTTTTTTAAAGAAAGGGAGTATAATTTATTTTAATAATAATATCTTCATATAATTTATTAAATTACCCTCATGAATTGTTTTTTCATGTTGATTTTCAATACAAATTTTTTTGTGAAGTATGGGTTTTAGAATTAATTATTTTTAATGAGTTTGGATTGAGGAGAACAAAAGGAAGAGAAGAAAACTTCAGAACTTTTCTCTTGTTTGAATTTTTAAATATTAGAAAAAAAATTAAAAAATTTTATACTAATTCTCTTTAATTTTTTTATTTATTTTAATTATTTTAAATTAAAATTTTTTAAAAATTTAAATAAAAAGAAGAGAAATTATTATTTAATATTTTTTTTCTTTCCTTTTAATTTAATTCTTTCTCTTCCCTTCTCTCTATTCTTAAACACACCTTAAGGATTGTTTTTTTATTCTTTTCAAGACGTGCATAATTTCCATTCGATTTAGCATTATAATGGAAAGCTTTATGTACCGCAACACAATCCATTTCAACCTCTATCCTATCAATGCTAAATTGGATCGCCACTTGAATTCCTCTCCTTATCGCAAGGGCCTATGCTATTGATGAATCTAATGGTGCTGTTGTACAAGTAGCTTCTATTATGAGAATTCTGCCTTGATCATTGATCATTTCTGATTATCAACCCTAAACACCATTCTGAATCTGAGATTTTTGCAGCCTTTGCATTCAACTTGAAGCAATGACACACGGGTCTCTTCCATGGTTGTGCTACCCAAATATATGGCTCACTTACTGTAGAATTTTGTGATTGAAATTATGATAGCAGCCTTACTGCCTTACACATGGGTCTCTTCTACGTTTTTTTTTTTCCTTAAATTTTTTATAAAGACAAAAAAATAAGAGCTCAGAAGCACATTTTGTCATCTGGTAATCAGATGGTTGTGATTGACCCTTCAATCACGTTTGTGCAGATTCCTCACAGCTCCCAAATGGATGCACCAGCCGGGAATCGAACCCGGGTCTGTACCGTGGCAGGGTACTATTCTACCACTAGACCACTGGTGCTGAGTGTGAGTTAGAAATTTCATTTTATATAGGATTTCGTCCACTACCGTTAGCTTAAGCAAGAACAAAAAATCTTTATCCAAATACAAGTACTTGAATTTGTTAGGCACTTTAAAACATAAATTATCTTTAATTAATGTTTTAAATTAGTTATCTAAGTTTAAATTGTATCAGAGAGCGATGGTGACTAGGACGTGTGACAGTGTGACGACAATTCGGTGGTGGGATATGAGATATAATTATTTGATTTTTTTTATTTTTTTAATATTTTAAAAATTAGATTGATTATATAACTTAAATTTTTATTATAAATAAATCATGAAAAATAAAAATATATTATATAATTTTATTTCATATAAAATAAAATAAGTATATAATGCATCTTAAATTATTTTAAAAAATTAATACTATACTCATATTTTTTTGTAAAAAAATTTAAAATATATCACATTTATTATTTTTACCTACATTTATCTTATCATAATTATTTATTTATTTTCTCTCTCATCATTTATTCTACCTATCTATAAATCTTACTCTGGGTACTTATCTTTTTCTTTTCGACCTGACACACAGACCAATTATTTATAATATTTTATATTTTCATGAAATAATTTTAATTCTTTTAATATTATATTAGGATGAACTAGGTAATATTTTAAATAATATTTTGTATTTATTTAAATTTTTATGTCTTTTATTAATGATCAAGATATTTTAGCTATTACTAGATTGACTTTTATAAAATGTTTACATTTTTTAGGGAAATATGGTATAAATATTAGACAAATCTATAATTTTTTTGTATAAAAGATATAGAAATATTTCAGTTAGTACTAAACTTCAATTGAATGTTTTTATTTTTTTAGAAAAATATGATAGAAATTATTGGACAAGATTTCATTATAGTTTTCATATACGAGAATGAGATAATATTTTGTTTTGCTATATGTCTTAATAAAAGTTTTATCATATTAATGGTGTATGATATTCTTAGTAAAATTTTGTTATGATAAAATGAGAATATGTAGTCAAATGGCTAGGAAAGTTTCAGCACTTCTGTATAAAGATGAAAATTTTTTTAATGGCAATAGAAGAGTGAAATTCGAAGCAAACAAAATTAAAGGAGTCATTTTGAATGAAAGACATAACTCTCATAAAGTTAAAAGAAGGTTGTGGGGAACAAGTTAAATTTAATAAGAGATCAAAATATTAGTGAAGTAATCTATCGGATGTCAATGACCCTAAATCCACTAGAATTTGAGAAATTTTACTTGGAAGACAATTCTTGTGTGGAGATGATGTTTGATTCTTACATGGAGAATGGTTCAATGTTTAATGGTGTGGAGTTGCTTGTAGAGACAACAACTTCTCAGACTGATATGAATATAACACTAATCCCACCTATAAATGAAGGCTCGTCCACAATCCAATCCTGCAATGAGGCCATGCAAACTTTTAACATTAACCCCACCTATAATGTACAATCGATAACAGAATAGTCCCTTAACTACTCTTCACGTGGTCTTGCTATAGTGGCACAGGACCCTGTTTGCTTTTCATGGGGTCCTACTATGTGTGCTGAAAGCAGTCATTAACAAATTTTCGATGCTAAAGATGATGGCGATAGAGACCCTAATTTTGTCCCATCTGTGTTTTCTAATACAAGCTCAGAGGATGACTATGATGAGGATAGCCATGCTTTATATGGTGATGATGAAGTTGATAAGGGCGAGGATGCAAATGATACTAGAGATGAAGATGAAAATAATGGGGAGGAAGAGGATAAGGGAGGTCCTAGTCCAAGAGCCATAGAATAATATGATTGTACTGCGCAATTTTTCTCACATATTAACATGGAAGAAGCTAGACAACCAGAATTTCCAGAAGTTAAAAATGTGTGTGAAAATGAACAACCATTGTGTTTGGGACTTTGAAGAGAAAGAATCCTTCTATCAGGCAATAAAACTATACTCAATTTGGTCACAAAAATTAATGGGTGTTCAAATCAATTGCCAAGTATATAGACTACCGATGCAAGTATTATAAAAACCCATGCTAGTGTAGATTATAAATGTGTAAAAATTAATATTTTTGAGAAATTACAAGATATGGTGTACCATATACTTGTGTTAATCTGGCACTTATGCAAGATCATTTGAAGTTGGATTCTGATGTCATTGCATCTTGCATTATGGGAATGGTGATAAAGCAAATTGATGTACGAGTGGTCCAGATTATTGAGAGAACGAAAAACTCTTTCTAGTACACTATGACCTACAAAAAATTCTAGAAGGAAAAATATAAAGCAATTTCTAAAGCATTCAATAATTGAGAGGGCTAGTATGCCATACTTCCTTGATGTTCAGGTGCTATGCAACACCTTATGCCTAGATCAATTGTTGTGTATGACCATAAGCCGCACCTTAGAGATCTATAGGTTGTAATGTTCCACTGTGTGTTTTGGACATTCCAACCATGCATTGATGCCTTAAACCACTTAAAGTCAATACTCCATATCGATGGGACATTTCTCTATGAAAAGTATAAAGGTACTCTAATGATCGCTTCAAGTCAAGATGGTAATAGGAAGGTGGTGCCCCTTGCCTTTGGCCTTGTGGAGAGTGAGAATAAGGAATCCTGACATTAGTTCTTGATGCTTCTCCACATACACATTGCAAAGGACAAAATTGGTCTTTGCCTAATTTTCAATATGCATGCTGTTATTATAGTCGTCATCAGAGATCGTCAATTTATGTGGCAACCGCCTTATTCTAAACATCGTGTGTTCTAATTGAAGCGTTAAGTACTTCTTTTATAGCCTTTATTGGTCCTTCAGTCAACACTTCGATGACACTTCCAACATTTTTTAATGAGGTCAGTCCATCATATTGCACACATCACCTTCACTTGGGCATCTGTTTGAGGCTAATCCTTCACATTGCACTCCATCTTCAATGGATACATTGCCCCTCGGAGAAAATTTTGCTTCATTTTATAGATAGTGCATATTTGGGGAAAAAGAATTCATGACACTGAACCAGCCTATCCCACCATGTCACTCACTGATGGTTGACCTAAATGTGTAACCACCTCCTGATGAGGATGAGCCTAGTCTTAGCCTAAACATTATGATCAACTACAAAATCATTATCCACAACGAGACATCCAACCCACTCGTTGTGAAACTGATAGCCATTTTTTTAAGTTTTTTTAATTTGGTTAAAATGCACAGAACCTCCTAGAGTTTTGTATCATTTGCACATAACCCCCCTGTGGTTTAAAACTCAACAAAGAACCCTCATAAACATTCAAAACCCTGAAAATAACACCAACTGTTAAATTTTTTATCCAAAAGTTAACTGTCAAATGTCATGTCAGATGTGTTGACTCCACGTGAGATTTTTTGTTGACTTGGACTAAGGGGTAATTTCATCTTTTCACTTTTTTCTCCCTTTCTTCCACAATTCTCTCTTTCTTCGATCAGTAACTCCACCCATGCCAGCAAACAACCATAGACGTGCGGCCACGGATGATAGATCCAACCAAAAGCTACGAATGAGTCGCCAATCAGCTGCGTAAGGGCGAGGCACCCTCGCATGAACACTCACCCTCGCAAGTCCATGGGAGGGCGACGGCTCGTGTAAGGACAACTCGCGAGGGCGAGAGTTCATTTGCGAGAGCAAGAATGGTGAAAATCGCGATAGATCTTACATAAATCACAAAAGTTCAGGTCTGTCGGATTTCGCCTTGGGCCATGCAAGGAAGAATCGCAAACGTTTTGATCTGTTGTGATTTTTGTCGAATCTATCAAGATTGGCGACTCTTCCACAGCTTTTCATCAGATTTGTCATCTGTGGCCACCCCTTTATGAAGTTTTGCTATTGTTTATGCTGTTTTGTTGGGCAATTGGTGACTTTTCGGCCACCATCGATAAAGTCCAGAGAATTTTGGAGAATTATGGAAGAGAGAGAGAGAAAAAAGTGAAAAGATAAAATTGCCTTTGGTCCAAGTCAGAAAAAAATCTCACTAAAGTCAACGCATCTAACGTGACGTTTAACCGTTAATTTTTGAACGAAAAATTTAACAGCTGGTGTTATTTGCAGGATTTTAAAGATTTAGAGGGATTCCTTGTTGAGTTTCAAACCTCATGAAGGTTAAGTGCTAAAGGTGCAAAATTTAAGGAAATTATGTACATTTTAACCTTTTAATTTTTTTTTCCATTACGTAAAGAAATATATATATATTAATTAATTTTTGGGTTAATTTAGCACTTAATTTATTATCATAAGATGTCATTAATGTAATTTAATAACAAAATAATTAGAACAATGTTGACAATATAAAATAATATTTAAAATGGCTTTTTAGTATTGATAGCAAGTGTCCTAACGTGAAATTTTGACTACAATGTTTAGCATTTCATCTTTTGTGCTAACTTGATTGAATTAAACAAAATCACATATATAATTAATGTTGATATTAAATATCTCATAAAGATTCATATATTATAATTAAAATTACTAAAACAATTATTAAACACAAATATTATGATTAATAAACATATACATAAATAAAATTATAAAAAAATTAATTATTTAAAAAATCATTAAATATATATCATGATTAATGAATTTTGAACTATAATAATTAAATAGATAAATAGAATATAAAAATCATTATTAATAACAATTATATAATATTGATGATGATTAAAAATTTATAAGTATAACAAATAGATACAAAATATAAAGATAATAACTAAAAATAATTATTATATATATGTGTGTGTATAAATTCATAAATTTATTACGATAATCAATGAAAAAAATTAAAGGTTAATTATTAAAACCAATTATAATTTTTTTTATGATTACTAAATTTATGAATATTACCCCCTGTGAATTCTGCAATATGTGCTCTAGTTTCACCAAACAAGAAGCAAGGCATAGGTCGAACATGATCTATGCTTCCTTCGGTTACAAGTATAAACTCCAACTCTTATAAGAAAGCAAAGTCTATGAATTATTACTTTTGAAGAATTTACACAGCGAAAATCTGCATCAGTACTGGCTTCATGAATTTCTTGGACAAGTAAGCCCTCTTAAGAATGAAGATTATCTAAGGTGTGGCAAAAGGGTAAGAATTAGGATCTGAAAAGAATATTCTACCACTACACCACTGGTACTCAACGCCCTGATTGTCATTTATTTAAGATTTTAATGTACGTACTATTCTACTTTTATTTTATTGACCTAAATTTAATTTATCTCCTATGTTTTAATGTCTGTCATTTAACGTTGTGATTTGTTTCATTATTACTAAGCTACCCTATATTATTTTCTTTGTTAAATTTTGAGCAAAACCAAAAAATAATTAAATTTTCAAACAAAATATACTAAAAAAAAAAAAGTCAAAATGACAAATAGGCAAATTGGCCTATTTTCTAAATTTCAAAAGTTTATGGGTCTACTTAAATTATTTTGGCCTTAATATGTTTTTTTGAGTCTCAAATTAATAAAACAAAAATTTAGACTATTAGACAAAAATTTTTTGACATGTTTACCATAGGATCCATCCATGAAATAATAAAAAAAGCCAAGGATTTCCAAACACAGTAATACTCTTAAAATGATGTGTCTATATTTTATAGTGACTACCTACCATGCGTATTGTTTGTAAGAATCATCAAGTTTGAATTTTTTTTTTTTTCCATCAAGGTATAAAGTATTAGATCAAAGTTATACATGTTTTATATATTATTTGATTCCTTTTTTTATTTATTTTTTGAAATATTTAATAATTTTATAGTATAAGTTTAAACAATAAAAAAGGGAGTAACTAGTATTAGTGTCAATTTTTGAGTGATTGAGTGAGTATTAATTATATGAGAGTTTGAATGAATTTTTAAACTATATATAGGCACGGAAAATAATTTGTATTAACTTTTATGTGACTAATTTAATTAAATTTTTGAATGAAAAATATCAGAGGATAATTAAGTGATAATAAAACAAATTACGTGAGACTTACGTGATACACTTTTAACTACAAAGGGAAAATTAATTTTAGGCCAAACCACATGTAATTTATCAAAAAAAAAAACCTTTGATCACTTGCAAAATAGTCTTTTAAACTTTTAAAATAGACAATTAGACCCATAAACTTTTGAATTTTAGAAAATAGGCCAATTTGCCTAATTTTCTCCCAACTGAATTAATTTATTTGCTATCTCAAACTCTTCATATATATATCAGCTAAGAGACTTATAGTGAAAATTGTAATTTAAAGATATCTATTTTAATATGTAAGAAGTCTAAAATGACAAATAAATTAAAATTGTTAGGTAAAAAATTAATATAAAGGCCAATTTGCTACATGTAAAGTTTATGAGCCTAATTGTATTCTTTAAAAGTTTAAGGGAGTTAGGGACTATTTACAAGTGAAGCAAAATATAAGCAACTTTTGCATTTTTTTCCAAAGGAAAAATAATCTTTACCTGTAAACAAGTAATTGAAAGTGTTGGACATTTTCGAACATAAAATTCTTTAAATTATACAACCCAAAGTTATTTAAATTATTGTTAGCTATTAAAAGTAGGCTTTTGGCTGCAAAAAGAAAGTAATAAATTGAATTTTTTCTAAAATTAAAAAATTATTTTTAACAAAAATTATATTTTCATTCAATATAATTAATTACCCTAATTAATTTTAACCTTATTCTAATCTACCTTGTTAAATATAAGCTTGTTTTAATAATTATATGATAAACAAATTAAAACATTTTTTTTTAGAAAATTTGCAAATATATAATATATAATGTTGACACAAAAGTGCTTGGCAAATATGTTTTGACCAAATCAAGCTGATCTTTGAATCCTTTTAGGAGTGCGTTGATTTGATTTAGCTTATTTTAATAGAGATAAACTTATGAAACACTATTTTTTTTAATTAAAAAACGCTTGTTTTATACAGAAAAAAAAAATCTATTTTCAACGAAACAAAAATCCACGATTATTTCAAATGGATTCTAACTTCTAAGTGCCAAAATATGACTAAAAATGCGTTTCGTAATTAAAGTTTTATTAAAAAAATTTTAAAAAAAATTAAAAATATTTAAAAGATATTTTTAACGTTTTCACATAATGACTAATTTTATTTTTAAATTTTTTTAAACAATTACACCGTTGAATCATATAATAATAGTCAAATTTAAAAATTAATTAAAAAATTTTAGTCATTTCATTTGATTTATAAATAAATATAAATAAAATTTTAACTTTACATAATAAACAAGTTTTTCAAATTTTAAAAATATAAAAATAAAAAGTTCTTTTTAAAAATAAAATCTCATCTTTCAGCATTTTCACATAATAACTAGTTTTTTTTTCTAATTTTTTAAAAAAGTACGTCATTAAATTATCTAAATATTATCATTTAATAATATTTAAACTTAAAAATTAATTAAAAAAATAATCATTTAAGTCATTTGATTTAAAAATAAATATGAACAAAATTTTAAATTTACATAACAAACATGCTTTTAAAATTTTGAAAACTTAAAATAAAAACTAATTTCAAAAAATAAAATAAAAAATATTTTCATAAAGCAAGCATACTCTAATTTTTCAGAGTATAAAGAATTTTTTTAAAAAAATTTACATAACAAACATTTTTTAAAAATTTTAAAAACTTAAAAATAAAAACTAATTTCAAAAAATAAAATAAAAAATCATTTCATAAAGCATACATACTCTATTTTTTTCAGAGTATAAAGTATTATTGCATTGCTAGCTTGCTAAAAAATAAATGAGGGAGCTCAGATGCATATTTTCTCGGCTATAAAATAAAATAATTATATTCATCTTTATTAAGATAATAAGTTTCAAATGTTAATTTAAAAAATAAATTTACATAAATTATATTTATTAAATTTTAAATTCAAATAAATTAATAAAATAATGTCTATTAGACTAATTAAAGTTTTAAAAATTAGACCAATCTTTAAACTAAAAAAAATTATAATTCACAGTCCAGTAATTTAATTATAATTAAATTATGATCAAAGTAGCATCAATAAAATATTAATTTTATATATGTAATAAAATTATTATTATTATAAATATAAGTTAGTTGAATAATAAAATAATAAAAATAATTTATTTAAATTATTTATATAAAAGTATTTGTATGATATATAAAATAAATTAATAATATTTTAAAATATAATTTATATGTAACATATTTTTAATAAAAATTTAATTAAAAAATTTGAGATACATGTTCCAAAACAAAACTTGTCCCATACTTAAGAATGGTCATATGTCATTAAATCTCACTCTCTCCTATTCCAATAACGGTCATATCTCATAACTCTTCCTCTCTCCAATTCCAACAATGATCATATCTCATTAACTCTCACTCAATTCCCCCTGTATATACATCACATTTTCATTCCTCTTGTTTTTTTTTTTTTAATCTTATTATGACTCATTCTTTCTTCTTTTCTCTTTCTTTCCATCTTTCCATAATCTCCTTCTTCACAAAGTAAGAAACTCAACGTTTCTTTTCTTTTACAATGGTTAAGGTAAGTTATTTGGACATTTTAATATATTTTTTCTTTTCATCTTTTTTTATCTATTATTTCTCTTTTTCTGCTTTTGTTTTTATAGTTTATTTTTATCTCTTTCTATTTTTTTCCTCTTATTTCTTTAAAACTTCTTCGTTTAGTCCAAAAATAAAAAATTTTACAGGTATGATTTCCAAACTGTTCGAACTGTTTATCGACCAGTTTTTTTTTTCATGGATTTTAATTGATTTTTTTAATTCTTGACCAATTCTTTTTATGACTTATTTTTTGAATGATCTAAATCGAGCCGTAGTCAAGTTCAATAATTTTTTAGTTCTTTTAATTGGTCCTATCTAATTTTTTATACTATGAGACTAATACATGCATGAAAAGAAATTATCTTTTGCAAGGTCATCTTTTAATAAATTCTTACATCTATAACAAGAATCTTTAAAGTAGGTTGATCATAAGTTACCTGTTACAATAAATTAATAAAAAATACATAATGAAAAAGGAAGGAGCAAGAGTGTAATTGTTCTCTCTTTGAAAAATGGTTTTGGTCGTCCATCTTCAATAAAAACATTGGCAAAGAAAAACATCATATAAATTTGAAGAGTAAAGAGCATTGTGAAAAACACAAAAAGTAGGGAGGCATAGAAGGGCATTGTCGACCCTCACTCTTTAACTTCTTCTTCTCCTTCAACTTTGACTTCTTCTTCACCAGACCGTCACCTTCTTCTTCTTCTCCTTCACCTTCACGTTCTTCTTCTTCTTCTCCTTAATCTTCTTCAAATTCTTCTTCACTATCTCACCATTATCCTTCTTCTAGCTTGCACTTAAAAAAACACAGAAAAAAAAAAATTCAAGCCATTGGGTCAATCAGTTCACCGATTTAAAAAAAATAGCCAATTTGATTAGGTTACAATCGCATGAGTTGCAATATGCTCTAATAGAGTGAACCGGACCAGCTTGGTCCCTAGTTCACTTGTTCACTACTCGGTTCGGTCTAATTTTTAATGTTGTACTTATATTTAAAAGGACATAATTTTAGAGATGTCGAGCTAAATGGAATGACAACAAGACAGCCTTCGGATCCTTGACAGTCCGAGGATCGTGCTGTCCTCGGCTGTCTGCACTAAACGACATCGTTTCGTGCAATATTTTTTTCAAAATTTTTTTACTCAAAATGCACCGTTTTGGATTGCAAAAACAGTGCATTTCGACCTTAGCATTTAGATTCCAATACTCGGTGAGTAAAAGAAATTGGAAGTCAGATTGAGTGCATACTAGAGTGCAGCGGAGTAAGATTTCAAAGACCTTGGAAGTGGGGTGGTGGAGGGTATGGTGGCAAAAAAAAATGGGAGTGGGAAGTGGGGTGGGAAAGGGTATGGCAACGACAAAAATGGGATTGGGAAATCAGGGAAAGCCAACGCTTGGAGACACACTTGAATCGGATGAGGGGTTTGGCAGGGACGCGTAAGAGGATTTTTGTGAGAAGATCCTCGTTCTCGCTGACAGCTGCAGTGCTTAACACATGGCGACTCTCGGTGTTGCTCATTTGCCTTCTCACTTTCGGCCCTTTCACTATGTTCCCAAACTTGTAAATGGGACGACAAGATAAATAAAGCCGTCCCACAAAGCCTACTTTTTCTTTTGTGGTGATCAGTACTGTGATTGAAATTTTTGAAGATAGAAGAAGAAGAAGCAAAGACTTGAGATAACATAAGGATCTTTCTCTTTGTATTTTCGTCACAGGTACCTACGACAAGAGAAAAAACAACCATGGATGATATTGATACAACAAGCATTGGAATCTGAATGTTAAGGTCGAAACACACCATTTTTATAATCCAAAATGGTGCATTTTGAGTAAAAAAATTTAAAAAAAAAATTATACAAAACGACACCGTTTGGTGCATACAGCCGAGGACAGCACAGTCCTCGAACTGTCAAGGATCCAAAGGTAGACAATTCGGGGGCGAGGGTGCTTCCCTACGCTTTATTCTTGTCCTGTGTCTATTTTTGTCTTTATTCTCATCCTCATTTTTACATTATAAAAAAAATCTTCTCCAGTTTCATTTTTCATAGAAATTCAAAGATTGATCACATGGACTTAAATTATTAATATAAATTTATCAAAATAATAATATAAGTTTTTCATAAAATATAAAAAATATTAATAAAAAATACTCAATTTTACAAAAAAATAAAATATTAGTTGTAATTCTAGAGGTTTCAAATAAAGTAAAAGTCATAGAAGATAAATTTCAAGAATTCTACTATTTTAATAAATTATCTACTTTCTTTTTTTAATTAACAATTAATAAAAAATTAAAAATATATTTAAATAAATATATAAAAATTTAAAAATATTTATATAAATTTTTTGGAGATAGAAACCTCACAGGCGGGGAGGCATGATCCTCATCTTCATTTCTAAATTTGTTTCAAAAATATTTTACCTCTATTCCTATTCTCGTTAAATTTTTTTGTTTTACATTTGAATTTTAAAATGAGACAATTTTTGCAAAGATCCCAAAACTTAGGAAGCTTTTAGGCTTTTTTTGTCATTTTAGTTTTCAAACTATATAATAAATATATAAAACAGTAAAGAGAAGAAGATATGGGAAAGTGAACGCATGTGAAATCATGAAAAAATGTTAAAAGAAGTTATTTAACTTCTCCCATTTTTTATATTTAAAATTAAATATGAAATATTGGTATATATTATAGGGTGGTGATTTGAGAAAGTTGAGTTCCTGAACTCTCAAGAGGAGAGAGACAAAATTAAAAGAATTTATTTCTCTTTTGAAAAAAAATCAATAAGAGCTCAATGTTACGAACTATTTTTGTGATCATATTACATCAATGAATGAAGCATACCAATATAATAAGTCTTGCCATTAGCTTTGAAAGTTCAAGTTCTTCGCACAATTGTCGTATATTATATACGTACATGTCTTGACCCTTGAGCCACTTTACAACGCACGCATCTAAAAATCAAAACATTTATCGTATAAATAAAACAGTCATAGCCCGAAATCTCATTGGTTTGATTTATTATTTATATTTTTAAATATCTTATTTTTATTAAAAAAATTTTAATAATAAAAACATAAAAAAGGTATATTTAAGTCTAATGTTTTCATTTATACACTCAACGTTGATTTTGTTCAAGTTTGACTATATTGTAATGATTTACATTTTTTTATTTATTATTCTTTAAAATTATATATCATATAGTATAAAATAAAATATTTATATGAAAAAAGAAAAAAAATAACAAAAATTCATTATCAAAGAGTGAGAAGGTAAATAATTTTTTATCATTTAATTAATTATTTTAAAATATAATAATTATTTTTATATTATATTTTAAAAATAAAAAAAATTAACATCTAGTATTTGATATGAATTTGTAAGTCTGAAGTGTCCATTATTTTTGATAAAATTATGTGATATTGAATCATTTATATTTTTTTATATTTAAAAAGAGATAAAAAATATTTAATCTTTAATTTTTTTAGAATGAATCTTTAATCATGTGAATTTTATTTTTAATCTTTTTTAAAATATAAAAATATATATTATTTTTTAAATATAAATAATTAAAATAAAAAATTTGATGTAGGCATATAGTAAAAAGGTATAATAATATTGTAAGTAAAATAAAATAAAATAAGAGCTCAGAAGCAGATTGTGTCATCTGGTAATCGGATGGGTGTGATTGACCCTTCAATCACGGTCGTGCAGATTCCTCCTCACTGCTCCCAAATGGATGCACCAGCCCGCGAATCGAACGCGGGTCTATACTGTGGCAAGGTACTTTTCAGCCACTAGACCACTGGTGCTCAACGTTCTGTATCGATAGTTTAAATTATACGGCTCAAAGTTCTTTAAATTATTGTCAGATGTAAAAGAAAGTAAAATATTGAATTGTTGCTAAAAGTAAAAAGTTATTATTTATACAGAAATCATATTAACTTGGAGTTAAGGGCAAGGAGTGAGAATTTTTTTATGTCAAAAAATAATATAATAAAGATGAAAATAAACATAATTATAAAGTATAAGAATATATCATATATTTATAATTTTTATTATATAAATACAAATCATTACTTAATTAATTTTATACTTATCTTTCACTTTATATAATTTAAATTGTTATATTATTTTATCACATGAGATAATTTAAATTTGAGAAAAAATAAAGAGAAAATAAAATTTTAATTATTTTAGTGAAAATTTTTTTTTGTCTCCCCAAACTTTATATTAATTTTTAATTTTATTTTAAAATTTTTTAAAATTAATTTTATTTATAAAATTTTAAATTATAATTAATTTTATCTCATAATATAACGTTGTTTAAATTATTAATAAAAATAATTATGTGATATCTGACATGTAATATTAAAATATTGAATAAAAATAAAATGTTAATTTCTATCAACTTTAAAAATATTTGATAATACATTTAATGAGATCTCATTTAGTGGCCGAAACAAAGCGACTCTATTGAATGTATTATTAAATATGTCCAAAGTTAATGAGAGCTATCATTTTATCTTTGTTCAACATTTTAATATTACATGTCAAATGTTATATTATTATTTTTTGTTAATAATTTAAATAATATTAGGATGGGACGAGTCGATTGTAACTTAAAATTTTAGAGATAAAATTAACCTAAAAAAATTTATAAATAAAATTAATAATTAATATAAAATTTATAAAAATAAAAAATATTTTTATCTTATATTTAAAATTGAATTTAAAAATGGACATACACTTTAGTACATTTCAAGTTCACTAATTTATTTATATTATAATGACTTTAAGCTTGATTATTATTAATCTTAAAAATTATATATTAATATATATAGAATAAAATATGAATTGAAAAAGGGGTTAAAAATGGAGAGAAGGAAAAATTAATTTTTGTATGTGTTTTTCTTTCAAAATTTTCAAAGAAGTCTGAGTTAAGGACCCTTTAAATAAATAAGATTCTTGGAATTCTTATGAAATTACAAGAGCTTAAATTAATGGAAGAGCATAATTTCTTGATAAAACTATATTTTATCTTTCTAAATTTTATATTTATTTTTAATTTTATTTATAAAATTGTTTTGGTCAATTTTATCCATAAAATTTAAATTACAAACGACTTTATTTTATGGCTTAACTTTATTTAAATTATTAATAAAAAATAGTGATGTAGCATATGAAGTTTAATGTTATTTACATTAATTTTGAAAATATATTTGATAATATACTAAAATTTTAAAGACATATTTAATAATAAATTCTAAAAGTATGAACATAATTTTAATAATATTTAAATATTAACAAAAATATATATTTTTATGTTACAATATTTTTTAATTTTATTCAATCACAGATATAATTAAATTTAATAAAAAATTTAATAAATATTTTAAATACAAATTGGACGACTTTAATAATAGTTTTATATTTTTTTAAAATATAAAATTCTTTAAATAAATTCAATGAGAGTTGTAGCATATATGACATTTATGACTTTAAAAAAAAAAATTTGCAAATTAATGCGACGGACTTACCACTTATGGCAATGAAATTTTGAATATTTAGAAACTAAACAGAGAGTGGGTTCTCTCCCATATTACTTACCACAATCATTTTTTTCTTATTTTCTAGAAATTTTGAAGACGCGTGAAAGAAAAGTAAAATAGAAAGAAATCTTTCCGCTGTTTAATAACTTTTTTTTTTGTAATCTAATTGTCTAAATTCTCATATACTTCTTCTCTAGCTTGCTCACTAAGTCCAAGAAACTAACTTTACGAAGCCTATGAAGCCTCATTTATTGCATATTCCAACTCCCATAATTGTTATTGAAGTTTCAGGTTGATTTGTAAAGCCCCTCTATTGAAGTCATAAACATAACACACGTTGTAGAATTTTTTTATTAAATTTATTTAATAAATTTTGTATTTAAAAAAATGTGAAACTATCTTTAAAATTATTTAAATTATATATAAAATATTTATTAAAATTATTATTAAAAATTTTTGTCACATTTAATAATGATTGAATAAAAGTAAAAATATTATACTATAAGAATATATATTTTTATTTATTATTTAAATATTATCAAAATTTTATTTATATTTTTAAAATTTATTATTAAATATGTTTTAAAATTTGAATAAACTATCACAATATATTTTTAAAATTAGTGTGAGTCACAATTTTATTTTTATTTATTATTTTAACATTATATGTCAAATTTTATAATATTATTTTTTATTTATAATTTAGACAGTATTAAGTTGTGAGATAAAATTAATTTTAATTTTAAATTATAAGAATAAATTAATTATAAAAAATTTTAAAAATAAAATTAAGAATTAATATAAAATTTAGGGATAAAAAGTGATTTTACCTAATTTTTTTAAATTTCCTTTTTTTTCTTTTTGGATGAACTTCTATCTGACTAAATAAGTGACGCCTCTTGCCTACTTGCAACGATTTCAAACTCTGACGATATCATACGTGGCCGGGGAGCGTGAAGTTGAAATAAAATTTAGCACGTCACAATTCACACATGCCATTTGTGCATCTTATTAGTTGCCATTTAGTGCGAAATTAATTAGATTATTTGAAATTAATTTCGAGCACGCTTGCTGCTTAAAAAATATTAGAGGTAATTTTTGAAATATAATATAAAATATTTATTATATTTTAAAATAATAAATTAAATAATAAGTAATTATTTAACTTCTTATTTTTTATTATCTTTATTTTTTTAATATTTTCATATATTATATTTTATTACATCATTTTGTAACATTAGAAGGGTCCAAAAATTTTATAATATATATTAATAAACTTAAATCATCAATTGATTAATAAAACTTAAAATGACAGTCTGACAGACACTTTTTTTTTAAAAAAATAATTAGATTTTAGTTTTTCTTATAAAAATACTTTAATTTAAAAAACTCTACTTCTTCTCATGAGAGCTTAATTAATTTGAATAAGATTAATTCAAGATTACCAAAATATTATATACGGGTAATTTTGATAAAAAAAAATAATAAACTTGGTCAACTAAAAATAAAACTACTCAACTTAACATATATTAAAATATATGTTAATTTTATTAAAGTTTAATTATAAGTCTAATAAATTAATTTTTTTATTTTTTATAATTTTATTGAATAAATTAATAATTTAACATTTAAAAGATACATATTTTTTTAATTTGATTCATAAAAAATAAATATCACAATTTAATCCTTTAACTAATGAGACTATTAGAAAGTCAACTATAAGTAAAATTTATAGATATGAACTTGATTATTAAATGATAAATTAAATAATTTTTAACTATTAATTTATAAATTTAATGTTTTTTATCTTATATTTTTTATTGTAAAATAAATCCTCATTCATTATTTAATTGTCCATGCACATCAACATGTCAATTAATTTTTCATCTATTTTATTAACTAAAAAATAAATTAATTGAAGATTAAATTTTTTAAAATAAAATTAAGATATTTTATATTTTAAACATTAAATCATTAATTTACTCTTTATTATTTTATAACTTTTCACTCTATATTTTTATATTATATATATATATATATTATAGTTTAAACAAGTAAACTCACTTAAAACCTCATAAAGCAAAAAAGCAAACCGTTAATAGAACAAAATTTATAGTACAAGTTATTTTTATATCTTTTTCATTAAATTCTTCCTATATTTTGTTCCAATTGCTAAAAGTTTGATGTAGGAATGTAGCAGAGATGTACAGTTTTACTGAAAAGTAAAAGGAGCTCAGTTGCACGTTTTATCACTGTTTGAAAAGAAATTGAAAATATTAACTCAAATTACACTTATTATTTTTTTAATTTTAAAAATTACACTTAATATCTATAAAATTTAACATAATATTATACAAACCTATTGATAAAATTAATATTTTGTGTGATATATATTCATTCAAAATAATAAAATACTTATTTATCTTTATTGTTGTATTAAATATTAAAACTTAGAATAAATTTAACTGCATTTGTTTAAAAAATAAAATCACAATCTTATTTCATACTTATAATTAATTTTTTAATAAAAAATAAATTAAAAAATACAAGTTTAATTTTTAAAGTAATAAAATAATAAATATAATTTAAATGAACCTAAAAATATATTTTTTAAAAAAACAATAGATATTTTATTATATTTCAAAATACATTGTAATTTTTTAAACTAATAAATATAATTTAACCATATTTTTTGAAAAAACAATAGATATTTTGTTATATTTTAAATTTTTTTATAAAAACAAAAAATATATATAAGAGCTCAGAAGCACAGTTTGTCATCTGGTAATCAGATGGCTGTGATTGACCCTTCAATCACGGTTGTGCGGATTCCTCCTCATAGCTCCCAAATGGATGCACCAGCCGGGAATCGAACCCGGGTCTGTACCGTGGCAGGGTACTATTCTACCACTAGACCACTGGTGCAACTGCTGAGTCATACATGCAGATTTTTTAAATTCAAATTGAAATTCATTAAAAGAAAAGCATAAAATTATTTTTTAAAACAATTATATTAACTTTGAGTTATTGGAGAAAAAGGAATAAAATTCTCTTGTGTTAAAAAATAATATGATGATATTATGTAAGAATATAAATAGATATATAGAGTAGGAATATATGAAATATTTGTTGTTTTTATTATTTAAAAGACACCTATTCCACTTAATTAAATTTGTATTTATCTTTATTATTATATAATGTTGTCATATTATTTTATCATATGAGATAATTTAAATTTGAGAAAAACTAAAGGTAAAATGCAAATTTGCTTAAAATTTTTAAATTGTATTTAAAATTAAATTTTAAAAAATATGTATTTTAGTGTATGTCAAGTACACTAATATATTTATTTATATTTATATTATAATAATTTTAAAATTGTATGGTTATTGATATCTAAAACCATATATTAATACATATAAAATAAAATATGAATTGAAAAATACAAGTGAGAAGAATGAAGAGAGTGAGAAATTAAAATATATCCCAAAAAAACTTAAATAATTTTTTTAATTTTAAAATATAAAAAATACATATTTTTATTTTTAAAAATTTAAAAAAATTTGCTTGTGCTAAAATATATGTGAGACACTAATATATAATTTTGGATACTAATAAAAAATTTTTAAGGACATTGATAAAAACATTCAAGAAAGGTTTAAAGTTATATATAATAGTGTGTGTGTGTCTATAAATATATATATATATATATATATATATATATTATAAATAGAATTAGGCTTAGATTCAAGCTCGTATGCTGTGTTTTTTTCATTAAAAAATTTGAAAGAAGTCTGTTAAGGCCTCTTTAAATAAATAAGATTCTTATTATGAAATTACAGGAACCTAAGCTAATGGCATAGTCCTATTGATAGTTAATTCTATTCACATGATTTCCTTGGAATCTAGTTTTTCTGTTGATTTGAATCTCCGCCTCAATAAATAAATAACGCTCTGATATTCACATTTGTGGCGTTTGCACGTGAAGATGAAATGAAATTGAGTGCATCAGTCATCACACACACCACTGTTCACCTCACCCCACTGCCATTCTATTGAAAAAAAATAAATAAAAATAACCCTTTTCTCTTAATAAATTTTAAAATTATATTCTTTTTTGTTCTATTTTAAAAATATATATTCTTTTATTTTTAAGAAATGAGAAAATTTATACTTTTATTCATTTTAACCAAAATTAATTTTATGTTTATTATTTATATAATTAAATATATATTTGACTAATATAAAAAATATTTTTATAACTCAACTAAAATAAGTTTATTATTTTTAACTCAAAATAAATAATGATAAAATATCATAATTTTAAAAAATATATTTCATAATAAATTATAATATTTTTTAAAAAATTAATAATGTTATTAGAAATATTTTAGTCAAAATAAGTAAAGATTATTTACAATTTTTAAAGAATGAAAGTGTTGAGTTTTCAAAACAAAAAAGAAGAAGTTTAATTTACTAAAAAATAAAAGAAAAATAAATTAGATTATGTGAAGGCTAATTCCCGCTAGTTTCGCTTGTTCGTTAGTAACAGAAACATTTGAACTTGCGTGAACACTAGAGACTTCAATAGCTCAAAACAAAACCACTGACTTCGCTTTTCCACTCTTCTTCTTCTTCTTCTTCCAATGTTTTCGAATACATTATCAACCATAAAATCACCGCTCGAAAAACTAACCTCTTTCTTCGGTCATCCTTTATGGATTTTGCTCGTAGCTTTCACTGCAGCATTCTTTGCTGTGATGATTTTCGTCACTCTCTGCATTTGCTTCATCCGCTACCGTCTTCATAAAAAACCCTGCAAATTCCAATCCTCTTTTCCCAAACCAATTCCTTCCCAGAATTACCTTCGTCGTTGTGATTTCAGCTCGTCCTCTCTCGACAATAGGCTACTCTTAGGCAATAATAATGACACTGGAATTCAGATAATGAACTCTAAGTTTTCTTCACAGGTCATTGACGTTGAGGAAGATGCAGGTTGGAGAGATTTGGAATCCACCGGTAGGTTTTCCCAGGGGCCTAAGAATAGCTTCACTGTGGAGGAGATTGAAGAGGCTACGAATGGATTGGCTAAAGAAAATGTGATCGGAATTGGGGATCATGGAATTGTTTATCTTGGTTTATTGCCTGATAATACTCGAGTGGTAGTGAAGAGTCTAGTGAGTGACAGGTACAAATAAATATGTAAATTGTTATTGTTATTATTTCCTTTTGTATTCGACAGCACAGAGAGTAGAGCACACCTACTACTTAACAATAGTTATTAATACTGACTAACAAGAAAGATGAATAAACCACTTTATAGTGCATGCAAAAAGCATTATGTTAATATAGCAAAAATTAAAGTGTTCTTATAATTTGAAGTGTAGACTATTGTTTCAATTGTGGTGGTGCTTTATAGAGGTGCATTCATTTATCCGCTCGAAGTTGTTTTTGCTCCAGTATGACTTTGTTTGATCTGAATTTATAGTTACGTAGTGACTTTCCCATTTTTGTTCTAATTGCTAAAAGTTTAATGTAGCAGAGATTTTTTTAGTCTTACTAAAAGAGTGTCCCACATTGACAAAAGCAGCTTAAACTATCAAAAATAGATTGTTACTATCTTGAAATTGTTGCCCATTTTGGATCAGTAATCTGGAAATCCATTTTGAGTTTGGCTACATTGGCTTAGACTAGTTAAACCTATGGACTGCTCTGGTGAAGCATAGATTGTATTTGTCGAGATGATGGATGTATCCTACCATAGGAGACAAGTTTTAATCTGAAATTGTATGTTGAGCCTTAAATTTTGATATTTCTTTCTATAGTAAGAACAAATAAGTTTTCAGTTGCCACACTGAGGATTTTGCGTTGCAAATGGAGGCAATTGCACACGTAAAACACAAGAAACTGGTGAAGGTGCATGGATATTGTAATGAGGGAGCTTACAGGTATAAACACCAATAATTATATGAAAGCAAAGAAGTCTATGAATTATTACTATTGAAGAATTTTTAGGATTAATAGGTTCCCTGTCTATTAGGATGTTAGTATCTGAATACATAGATAATGGAAATCTGCATCAGTGGCTTCATGAATTCCCCGGACAAGTCTGCCCTCTAACATGGGATATAAGGTTGAAGATTATCCAAGGTGTAGCCAAAGGGTGAGAACTGGATTTCGAAACTATGTTAATGCTTCAGTTACAGAAATTTTGTGCTCATATGACTTGAATGCAATGGACTTGTGCAGATTGGCCTACCTTCATGAGGATGTTGAACCAAAAATTCTCCATGGAAGCCTAAAATCTAGCAATATATTGCTAGACCGCCAATGGAATCCTAAGATCTCTGACTTTGGCGTTGCTAAGCTTTTCACAGCTGAGTTGACTCATAATATGACGGAAACATTGTGGTCTGTTACTTTGCTTGACAAAATTCCCAAATTATTCATCTTCTGAAGATAATTTGACATTCTATGCGCATTCTTACATTAAGTTATATCTGACACCTAATTATGATGTTTTGTATTTTTAAGTTTACTTTTCACGATATTCCAGGTATGTATCTCCAGATTGCTATTCCACTGGCATTTTTACTGAGAGCAATGACATTTATAGCTTTGGAATACTTATAATGGAGATTGTATCAGGGAGGATTCCTTTAGATCACAGTCAACCCCAGGTAGTCTTCAAATGTCAGTTTTCAATCCTCCTATACATAATAGTATCCGTTAGATGATGAGTTGAACATGACTTCATATTGCAGGCATATATAGTTGACTGGTTTAAGTCCATGATTGCCAATGAAAATATTGACCACTTGGTGGACTCAGAATTGCTTGAAATACCTCCTTCCAAGGAACTTAAGCAATTGATTTTGGTTTCCCTTAGATGTGTAGATCCTGCTGTGAATCCGAAACTAAAAATGGGAGATGTCTTTCGCATGCTTGAGCAACATGACCTGCTTCTTTCTGATGTAGGAACAATTAGCTTTTAACTTTCTTAAATTTTACCATCCTTTTGATCATTCTTATAATTCCATCTTCTTTTGTGAAGGAACGCCAAATTACTGAGGAGGCTAATATGAACATAACCACTCTCCAGAGTCATAATGCGTCAGCATTTGGTGATAGTCCTTTAGAGAGAAATAGAAGGCTAAGCAGCAGCAATCAGTACCAGAACATGGCAGAAATATAACAATGTTAGTGCCAAATGACCATGGTAAACCCATTTGGAAGAATTTTATATTATGTACATTAAGTTCTTGAGATGCTTATAAACTTGTAGGATTCATTGGGAGTTGAATATTTTTGTACTGAGATTCTAATGAAATTTCCTTCCTCGTAAACATATTAACTTCATAAATCCCATGCAGGTGTGTGTTTTTTTGTGCATGTGGAATGGAATAATGTTTTTAGAAAAGGGTTTCTTTTGAGTCATGTGGCCTTAGAAAGGAAGGGGCATCTTGCAGGAGATGAGAAAGATTGTAGACAGAGACCTCTGAGTAGGGTGGTCTCCATTAGTAAGATGCTTAATGGTGTTGGGGACCGGGGGAGAGGGGGGAAGGTGGGGTTGGGGGGTGTGAATGAGGTTATAAACTTAATGCTTGCTTGTTCACGTGCTAGGTGAGAAGTGAAAGATAGAGTGAATAAGTGTTTCATTGCTCTCAGAAAAAGTGGGATTTATATGCAAAAACCTTCTTTTATGCAAAAATGACGCTTCCTTTGAGGTACAAGACCCACCAAACTAATAGTATAAAATTGATATAATGGTATACAATAGCCGCACGATGTTACCTTAAAGTGGATCAAATTCCATAGTAGGTCCTAAGTAATATTTAATGTAAAAACTAGTTTTAGGCACAGACCATAACTACTTTTGGCACAGACCATTACAGTTTATTTTCTTCAAACTCGATCATGGTTAACAAAAGTTTTTGGATACTATGAATACTAAAGCGAAGATTAAAATACATTCATACTGAACAAGTCTTCAACTGAACACTCTCAATAGGCATTTTGTCATCTGGAAAAGGACAGTTAAATTTCTCTTCCTTCTCTGGCAGCAAAGCACAAGGCATAGGAGTCACATTGCTTGTAACTCCCTGAACATCAGTGCAGTTCCATTGGAGTTTCTCTGGTTTCTCAGTCAATTTGATATTCACATTGGATATGCAGATTCCTGTGAAGGGATCACCAGAAATTCCATCAAGTCTTGCTGAGTATGTCACATTATCTGCTGTAACATCTCTGTAGTTTATTCCAGTTATGTTAGGGAGTGCTCTGGGATCAAACCCTGGGTCTGGGTGGGACCCATAAGAGCCTGTCATCCAAAACACATATTTCATGGTGTTCAAGGTCATTCTTCTTACAAATATGTCTTTCACATAAGCTCCTCTACCTACTGCTGTTTTGATCCTAACAGCTGATTGAGTGTTGATAGCTTTGATGTCTTCAGCTCTAACATCTTGGATGCCACCAGACATCTCGCTTCCTAAAGCGATCATTGCGCTATCCGGGGATATACAAGTAAGCCTTCTGATAGTAAGATGCTTTGTTGGCATTCCAAATTTGATTCCATACTCATCCCAACCACTTTTTACCGCTACACAATCATCACCGGAGACAATGTAGCAATCTTCAATTCTAGTGTTTGTACATGAATCTGTGGAAAAAGGGAAGGAAGGAAAGGTGTAACAATTAAGCAATGATAGAGATTTCAGCTAATATAGTTTGTTTTGCATGTAATAATAACTAAATATTACTGTTTTTCTCTTCTTTTTGCAAAGAAACCTTTTTTCCTCTTCTATTTTCTATTTAAAGCAAATAGAAAGATGTAATAGAATTATGAATAAATTACCAGGGTCTATGCCATCAGTGTTGGGAGAATCAACTGGTGCAAGAATGGTTAGCCCTTGAATTATTACATCACTGCAGACAAAGGGCTATGATGAGAATAACAAGATATGAAGTAGTGCACCAATCATGAGCACAAAGGTTAGAAAAGCTTATGGTGGAATTTACTATGCAATTGAAAAGCTATCTATAAGATGTTTGAACATAATATAATATGAAAATTTTAAATTTTAGAAATAGGTCTTGAAGCATTTAGAAAATTATGACACCAAATGCTAAACACACCTTAATGAAAGAAAACTTAACAAACCTGCAATAAATTGGATGGACAAACCAAGATGGTGAGTTAACCAAAGTGAGATTTGAAATCTGGATATGATCAGAGTACATGATCTCAATCATGTATGGTCTTGTCAGTTTCATTTCACCCTTGTGAAACTTTTCCCACCAATAAGATCCTTGCCCATCAATTGTCCCATTGTTACCTAATCATTAAATTCCAACAGCTCAACTTCATTAACCACCAAGACATAAAGATAATGACCAAAAGTCGTTGTCTATGAATTAATCTTAATGGAACTACCAGTGATTACAACATCAGTCAGGTTAGATCCAAAAATGAGACTGCTAAACCTTCCATCAGCTGCATCTCTTCCTCTGCCATAAGATGGCAGCACAGGAAGTGGAGGCCACTCTGATTCATCCTGTCGATGTAGTCATGCAAGTTTATCTTTAATGCATTATAATTATGTCAATGTAATGTAAGAAACTCATATTAAACACAATACAGCACTTCCAATTACACACAAATACTTTAGATTTTGTCCATTGTTGTTGAACTAATGTATCTAGGAAATCATATTTAGGTACAAAGTTAGAGGCACAAATGAAATATCTACTTGTCATATTTTCCAAAGACTTGGACTGTAAGTGTCGAATAAGGAAGCTTAGCCACAATAATTTATTTATCACCATATTATGATAATCTCACAGCAAAAGAGGTGTTTGTATATATACCTGAGATGCAAGAAGGACAGCATCTTTATGAAGAAAAAGAGTGAAATGGCTAGTAAGATTAAAGCTACCAGTTAGCCATTTCCCTGGTGGTACAATAAGCTGTGCTCCTCCATCAGATGCATAGTGACTGAGATTACTAATGGCAGATTGAAAGGCCTTGGTGTTGGATGTTTTTCCATCACCAACTCCTCCAAAATCTGTCAACACTGCACTGTGCTTTCTGCAATTAATGGCAGAATACTCAAGCTTGTCTTTTCTTCTGGCTACTCTGCATTCTGCTACCCTTACTCCTACTGATCCCAATATCAGAACGATTGAGATGATCCCAATAACCTATATGTAGGAAATTGGAGATTATCAAATGCAATCATTGATGAAGTTTTTTTTTCTCAGATGTTAGGTACATGTAATGTATAAGTTGATGATTGTGTTTAGTCTAGACTAGCAATGGGATACTTAATCTAAGAAATTAATAATTTACTTGTCCTCACAATTTTTGTTTTTGGATCCTCTGCACTTTTCTGTAGGGAGAAAAAATAAAGCAACGAGTCTTCATTATGCATTAACCCAATTGAGGGTTAGTGTTATATTGAAAAAAAAAGAAAAACTTGATTGCGAGTTAATATATAATCAGGACTTATTGTCTGATTTTTTTTTCACTGCAGAGAATGACACAAAATTTGGACAATAGAGAATCCGTACTTTTTTTTTTTTATGTCTCACAGATATTTTTATTAGAGATAATTACATTAATATAAACTTTTTTAAGTAAGAATTTTAACAGAAGTTCATTATATTGTAAGAGACTAGTTCGTCTGACAAAATAAGAATTATCTCTATCTCCACTTCAAATAGGAAATGCAATTAGCAGGAAAATTATAATACTTAATCTAAGAATTTCTTGAAAGCAAGCAGCATATGAATGAAGGAATCGCAGAAAAACAGAAGTTCATGAACTTAACCCAGAAACCAAAATTACGAAACCCAGAAAATGGAAGATGTATATAATACAATACATAAAAAAAATTAGTATTAAAAGATGCCAAAAAATGAAAATTAATCAGCGTTGATATAAATATCAGGAAAGCTTAAAGAAACAGGAAGAGAATTACATTGGAGTTTCTGAGTTCTACACTCGTCGGCTTCATTGTCTGAGAAATTCCTGTAAAGTTTTACTTTTCTAGCAGAAAGACAGACTATGTATATATAGAGAGAGAAAGGTTGGCCAAAAATAAATAAAGAAATAGAGGGTCTTAACTTCTAAAGATTTTGAATACAGCAGATATGGAGCATAATCAGGACGTTACATAGAAAATGAAAGAGAATATCGAGAAATTAAATACATTTGCTTTTTTTCCATTTTGGAATCAACAAAGGTGGTTTGTGAATTAAAACCATGAACATATATATATACGCAAAGTATGTGTAACGGTCACATAAAAAAATTATAAAAAGTATAATTATAATGACGTGCTAGGAAGGCACAGTGTGTTAGTTATTGTGTTCATGCACGAGAATGAGCCATGTCTATGTTGTACTTCATTTTCGGTTTTGGAATGGATGGATATCTAATATCAACAACTCTTAAAGATATTTCTTAATTTTATGCTTGATTGTTGGGATGTGGTCTTCTTCTTTTTTCTTAATTTTATGCTTGATTGTTGGGATGTGTTCTTCTTCTTTTAGAACATTGTTGGTTAATTAATTTGCATTGAAAAAGTTCAATCCAGTAACATGCAACGTTTTGAACTGAATTTTGTTTTTTCAATTTGTGGGAAGAGTAGTTCACCCATAGGTTAAGCCAAACTCTTGATTTTTCTAGGCAATAGTATATTTTTCATCTTAAATTTGAGGTCAATTTTAAATTTTCTTTATTACGCTAAATTCATCCCTGTTTGCGCCTTTCAATAAAAGAAAAAAAAAATTAGATGTAATTTTTATATATTTATCATCAAATTTTTTGATAAAAAATTAATATATATATGATTTATATATTTCATATATTTTATAATTTTTTTAAATTTTACATACTTTATTTTTATTAAAAAATATAATATAACAATTAAATAAAAAATTATATATAAGTTTAATCCTTAATAATAATTGGACTTCGATATGTCAATTAATTTTGTTAGAATAAATTATGTTTCATTTGAAAGATGTTAAAATTGTACTATTTTTTTATTTTAAAAACTTATACTCTCTTCTCTTGAGAGGTAAGAAATATTTATAATTTTATTTATTTTGATCAAATATCATTACATTTATTATTTATATAATTAAATATATATTTTATCAATATAAAATTTTTTTAAAAAAATTTAAAATAAAATAACTTTATCATTTTTAATTCAAAATAAATAAGAATAAAATAATAATTTTAAAAAATTTAATATATAGGAAAATTAAGAATATTTTGGTCAAAATAAATAAAATAAATTTTTTTAATTTTTTAAAAGAGGAACGTATATTTTACCTATTTTGTTAATAAATTGAATGAGAGGTCAAGAACCAGGAAGATGTTCCATAAAAAAAAAAAAAAAAGAACCAGGAAGACATTGAAATTTTTGTAAATATATATAAATTGACAAAAAAAAAAGTAATATTACCATTTTCTTTACGAAGGGCTCTTTTTTCTGGAAATATTTTAAATGTTGATGTAAATAGTTTACTTTTGATTGAACGAGAAGAGTGATTTAATTAATACATGCTATTAGTATATATATAAATGAAATGTTCCCAATCATCAATTCTCTGATAATTGTTAGAATCAACGAATCTTTAAATGATTGATTTGGAAAAACTGAAGGAACAATATCATAATTTGTTCAATAAAATGCTTATTGTCATTAATGGATTACTATAATATTCTTAATCATTTTGTTTTGGGGGAGGGGTGAATTATTAATAATAGAATTAAATTAAGGACGATACCTAAAATAGATGTCAATGACAGAAAATCCAATACTTTTAATTAAAATCATATTGGTGCCTGAAATTGAAATCTATTTTCACTAATTGGATAGATAAAAAATTTTAAATTTCTACATCACTTAAAATATCAAATATAATGTATAATAATAATAAAAAAACTAAAAAGTTATTAGCTATATATCATGTAATGCAATTATTTTTCAAAAAAAAAACTTCTTTCTTCATGAGAAAAATTCATATAAGTTCTTAAAAATTTCACAAGTTAACCAATTTTAAACTAGTATTCCCTTCTATGCATAAGCAAATATATCATCTACAAAAGGAAACAAAATGACGAAAATTAATTTCCTACACTACAACTATTTCGTCTAAAAAAATAATATCTATTAGTTTTCTTTTGATAAGATAAAATATAAATAACATAATAAGTTTATTAATTAATACATATTGATTTACATATTGAAGACATTTTTTTTAATTTAATAAAAGGAGATAATCTTTTATATGTGATGAATTACTGTTTTAACTTTTTGTTAAAAAATATTTATATTTCAATTCTCTAATCATGACAATATTATCTGTAAAAATACGTATTTAAAACTAAAAAGAGAAAAAGATATTGTAAGTTTGTTAAAAAGTGAAGCTAAATTCTTTTATGAATGATACGTGTAAGAGTAAGTGTTATTGTTAGAGTTGAAGCTGTTATGGGGAGTTGATTGCGTAGTCGGTTGCTTAGTGGTGTCATCATTTTTCGACTTCTCTTTTGCTTTACCTCTTTAATTTCGTTACGGCATAGTCTTCTTTCAATCTATTATATATTTTTATAAAACTAATTTATTATAATCATTATACAGTAATCTATGAGAAAGCGGAATCATAAAAAAAAGTGAGGAAATCAATGTTAATTTAGTTATTAAAAATTTATTTTCAAAAAAAATTATCTTAATTTTTAAAAAATATAATAATTTTTAATTTAATCTTTCATAAATTATTTTTATTTATTTAATTTTTTAAAAATAAAAATATGTTATACTTTTATTTAAATTTTATATTTTAAAATTTTATTTAATAAAATATTGATTAAAATTTTTTTTATTAACATAAAAATTATATGTAATAAATAATTCACGTTATATTAAAAAAGTTTATGTATGTAATTAGTTAAAAATATTTTTAATATTTAAATCAATCATAATTTTTAAATTATTATTTGATACACAATTAATCAAAAAGTTCATATATGTAATTAAAAAATTTTAATTTATCTAAATATTTTATCTTATATAAATTAATATGTAAAATATGAGTCAATCATCTCATCAACTAAAGTACACTTAAACATTCTATTAAATAAAAAATTATGAATAAAATTTTAGTAAAAAAATAATATTAAAAATATTTTTATCTTTAAAGAACTAAATTAACATACGAAAAATAAAATTAAAATAAAATTTTTCTCAATTATTATTATTTTAATTTAACTAGTCCAGATAAAACTTTTCAATTTACTTATTTAAGAATCACTTTTTAATCCAAATGAGTTATTCCTTAAAATAAAATTTTTTTCATAAATAAAATTTCACATGATTATTAATTCATTATCTAAACATATTTATATAACATTTTTTTTCTATAGTTGAGTAATTATTAAAATGACTCAAATTTAAATAAAATTTCTTTTAAAATGACTCAAATTTAAATAAAATTTATTTTAAATAATTTCATTATTTTAAAGGAAAGTGCCACATGATCGAGTCTTAATTTTGAATTAATAATTATATAGACTCTGGTTTATTATTTAAAAATGATATGCAAATTATAAGAATTATTTTAATTAGAAAAAAAATTTAAGAACTAAATTAAAAGAGTTCATGTTTAAAAGACTAAATTAAAAATATTTTAAAAAATAAATTGTTAATTTATAAAAAAATTTATTCTATTAGGTAGTTATGTCATGCGGCACATTTTTTTTTTAAAAAATTTCTTTTCAAGGAAAAAAAATCCATTTTTGAAAAGATTTCTGTTATATAAATTTTTATAAATCCACAAACTTAAATGTTTAATTATTATTTCCACTTTGTAATGTCATATAGGAAACAAAATCTTTATAAAGAAATAGAATCATGAAAGCTTTCTATAATATAACCATTTAAAAGAACAATTATTTTTTCTTATTATTTATTAACTAGTTATGTCATGTCATGAAATTTTTTTCCAAAAAGAATTTCTTTTTATGAAAAATATTTCCTAAAATGTTAGTCCCATACACTAGTATTTACGACTCAAGTAAATTTCTTACATTTTACTTCTTTCCTTGAGGATATACTTTTGGATAAAATAAGAGGATTGTTTTTTAGTTATTTCATTAATGAGCAGTTTATTAATTAGTAAGATATGAGTAGGATTTTCCAGGGGATATCACAACTAGTTTTCAAATCAATATAGAAACAAGATTTCACATATTCAAGAAAGACTTCAATAGTTTATCTATTTGGGCCAAATTTCTAAAATTTATTTATTTTATAATTATTTTTTATAGTTTTAAAAAGAGTATTGTGAGAAAAACAAATTATATTTAGCCAATTCAATTAAAAAGTATTTTTATTACTATTTAAGAAACAATTTATATTTGATTAATTTGTATAAAAAAAATATTTTTAATTATCAAATTACTAAAAAGAACATATATATTTATTATTATTAATTTTTATTAAATTATCATTATTAGATAATTTAAATATAAAGAATAAAATTACAATAAATATTTTATACTCTAATTTATATGGCCCAACAGCCTCTAAAACTAAAATAAGGATGAATGGAGCAATGTCACAACACAACCAACTCTCTAGCAGTATACAACAATGCCTGCAAATGCCCAAAGACATAGCTGAAAGGACTTGCTAGCTAGAATAGAAATACACCTCACATTTCATAGACATGATTGCCTTAAAACTTCATTCTACTTTGTCTAACAAAGACATTCCGAGAAAAACAGAGAGAAACATTGTAGTTTATCCACTCTCGCAGCTGCCAATTAACATGGCCACATTTTTAAGAGATTTCTGAGAAGTGAGAAACAGTGAATAGATATATACCTAGCATATAATAATTATACCAGTTATAGCATTGGGCATTTAAATACTACAGAACCATAATTCATATATTTGCTAGACTTCAGCCGAAAGTTAATACGAAGTTATGAACTACCAGCTGCTTTGCTCACAACACAAGCTCCTTGGCAATACAAACATATGATTACAGTAAAACCTTGTAAGGCGGTGTTTCAAGGTATATTATAATCCTAGTTTATTTCGTTTTTTCCTTTCTTGGAGGCAGCAAAAGAGTCTAAATATATTTATAAAGTTGCCTACTTGTGTTAACTACAAGTACTCATGTCCGTACCTTATAATTAATCAAATAAAAGATAATTTAATAACTAGATATAAGAAAAGACAAAAAAAAAATAATAATAATAAAAGAAACTATTAAAAATTTTTTTGACTATAAATAATTTAATTAAAAAAATAAGTCAACATAAAATATGTGGTTGTCGTTGCTTGACTCATATAAACTTCCTCACCTAGAGGTAAAAAAGCTTTGTTTGTTGTCATTGTTATACCTTGTATCTGTATCAATACCAGGTATGATACTCAACATGGCTAGTATATCCTGTTAACCATCAAAATGGAAGTTCATCGTATTTGCACTAAGAAAAGATGGGTCATAATCTACTGTAGCCATTGTATAATTTTATACACTTATACCACTTAACAGATTATCATGGAATATTATTTTTAATCTGACCATTGAACTAGAAAATAACAAACATGCCAGCCACAAAAGTTATAAGTTTCACATACTAGTTAGCGATTTAACATTGAACCATCATCATCACATACTAATGGCAACAAAGAGGAACCTATTGGCTGCTATGCACTTGAGCCATTTCAACTAAATGTTACATAGTCCAGAGTTTGCTAACGAAATGAGAAATATGTTGAATGAATAAAGATAAGCTTTACTAAGCCCATACTCATAGTACGTAGCTTTTTCCTTTTACCTTCATCTAGAACAAGTAGTTGCTGCCTGAACACTACCACAACCTTCAATACTATATGGAAGTTAATGCTGTTGATTGTAGTTTATCCCGCCAGAACCACTAAAATGAAAATATTTTGTATTTGCACCAAAAGAAATATGTAACAATCATCAATAGTAATATTTGCGTGTCCATATAGAGTAGAAATAATTATAAACAACTGAAGGGAACATCACTAATGCAGCATCTTCAGGAACTTATTACCATAAGATGTAGTACACTAGAAGCTGTATTCCAGAATAGAAGGAATTTGTTCACTGCCGCAGAGGATAAAAATTTCAGCATGCCAGTAAGTTTTAAAAATATAGTAGGGAAGAACAAACCCAAGTTTCACAGATTAAATAAATATTTATCATTTAAGTGGCAATAAAAATCTAAATGGCCGCAAAAATTAAAAGTTAAAGTCACTAATCCTGACGTTGACAAAAGAAATTCACTAATGAAATGAAGAAATGCAGAATGAAGTAAATGAAGAAAGTTAAGCTTGACTAACCAAACTATACGCAGCTTCTTCCTTCTACCTACATCTAAAACAAGTAATTGCACCTCAAACACCTGCTTTTCCACAACCTTAAGCACCAAAATATCATTACTACAAGCAAACCAATCTCAAACATGCACTTCTTAAACCAGATTCTCAGTTTCTAACCCCAGCCCAGAAAGGAGAAAAACCCACGTTTTGGCTCCTCCTCAACCGCCACCGCCTGCATACTATCCTGCTCTACAAGCCTCCATGCCGCCTGCTCAAAGGCCAACCCAGCCAACGTGGGCGGCTTATTCAATACTAGTGGGTACCCTCTATTTGTACTTCGAACCACCTCAGCATCTTCAGGAATCACCCCCAACAAAGGCAATCCCAGCATTTCTTGAACATCAAGCACAGACATCATATCCTCCCCTTTGATCATATCCGTCCGAACCCGGTTCACAATCATCTTTATATCCCTAATTCCATCACATTCAAGCAACCCAGTGACTCTATCAGCATCTCTCAAGCTTGTAATATCCGGTGTGGTAACCAAAACTGCCTCATTGGCTGGCGTTATAGCAGTGATGAACCCAGCATCAATCCCTGCAGGACAATCAATAAGAATGAAATCTGGCGAACCTTCCTGCCTCGATTTCAAGGCATCCACAAGCCAAACCAAGGCTTTCCCACCAAACCCAATCGGCAATTTAGACCTCGGCTTGGATATACAGAGCAATTCAAAATTCGACCATCGCTTGTCTCTCACAAGAGCCTGGTCAAGCCTGCAATCTCCATTGAGGACCTCCACAACAGTGTAATTCACTCGATTCTCGAGGCCAAGAAGAAGATCGAGGTTCCGAAGCCCAACGTCGGCGTCAATGGCAACGACAGAAAAGTCGAGACGGGCAAGTGAAAGTCCGATGTTGGCAGTGGTGGTTGTCTTTCCGACGCCACCTTTTCCGGAAGTTATGACGACGACCCGAGGGGTGTCGCCGGCCAACTGGGGTTTTCTGTTCCATTGGAGGGCTGCTTTGACTAGGGTGGGGGAGTAGGGTTTTGATTTGGGTTTTAGCGGTTTGAAGGTGAGGGGAGTGAAGAAGTTGTTGCTGTAGAATGAAGTTGCAGAGTGAAGATTCGTCGTCGGAAAGCTTGAAGGTCTAGCATTGGCAGGCAGAATCTGGAGAGACAGCATCGATAACGAGAGTGAAGAGGAAGAATGAGAGTGGCTGAGTTTGGAAGGATTTGGGAGGCGGGGTGAAAACGAGAAAACTGATGCATTGACGGAAAGTAATTTAAATTTATTATAATATAATGGATAACAAGTTTTTTTTAAAAAATGAAACAAAAGAATTCTTTTAAATTCACAAATAACTTTCTTTTAATCCACAGAGGCCGTTAACTAAATGCATTTCTTCCGCAGATATCTCAAACAAGAATTTTGATTCTCTATTGCAAGTACACGTGGTGTAGTAAGAAAGAAAGATAGAAAGAAATTAGTGTTTAGCCCGATGAACGATTATTAAAAAAAATTTAATAATATTATTATTTTGCACGAAATAAAAATTTTAAACTAGTGATAAATATTTATAATAAAAAAATTTGGCTAACCAATAACAATATAATTACATAAATAATTTTTGACTATTACTATAATTAAAAGATCATCAACAATTTGGTCAAATGAAATAAAAAAACATATAACATATAATAAGTAAATAAATTGTTTGGCTTAAAAGAAAAAAATATGAATTAAACTTAAACCAAGTAACTTCACAAAACTCTTCTTAAAAGAAAGTGTTTCTTGATTTATGTATGATCAATTTAAATTTATAATTGAGATGACTGATCACTTTCTATTAATATAATTATATGTGTAATACAGTTTAATTTATTTGACACAATCATTGCGAAGATTCTTAATATTTGAAAAAGCAATAAGTATAACTTCATCACTCATCAGTAATAAGGGTAAATAATTTCTCTTCTTATTATTTATGTTAATTAAAAAAATAAATAGAAAAGAAAGTTATAAGATGCTAATGCTAAAATATAGTAAAATTTTTAAAAAATTTAAAAATTATAATTAATCTTTTACTATCTTTTTAGAAAAGCCTACTAATTGAAAAGCTTCAAATGTAAGCAAAAGGTTATTAAAAATAAAATAAAATTTAAAAAATTGATAAAAAATACAAATTTATAAATATAATAAAAAATTGATGAAAATATTAAAATTCATAAATGAAACAAAAAAGTGCAAGAAAAATTATTGTCATCGCTGATTT
Organism: Senna siamea; assembly: GCA_031216115.1. NCBI lineage: Eukaryota > Viridiplantae > Streptophyta > Magnoliopsida > Fabales > Fabaceae > Senna > Senna siamea. The sequence continues at coordinate 27,837,579 of CM062354.1, read as the reverse complement.
AAAAGTAAAAATCTTTGATTATAAAATAATTAAGTTTCTCATGATTAATAACATTAATGCTTTTTTATATTTTAACAAATAAATGATAATTATTTAAAATTTGGAATTGAATTTATTTATAACTTAAAATTAAATTAGGTTTATGAAAAATTCATTTATTTTTTTGTATTTTTTTAAGTTAAAGATAAAAATTTTTCTCAAATTTAGAGATTTTCATTGAAATTGTCATCTTTTAATAATACTAAAATATGAGAATTTTTTTTGCACAGAAGCGATGTCAAAACAACTTTGAGGATTGAAACAGGAATCAATATGCCCCTCGTCATGTTGAGTTGATTTATATAGATATTTTTAAAATTTATATATATTAATTTAAATATCTTATTTTATAAGTTTTTTTTTCCATTGTTTATGTTAATCAAATTTTTTTTTTTTAGAAAAAAGTAAGTAACCTAGTAATGTTAAAAGGTAGGAGAATTTTTGAAGGCTTCATATTAAAAATTCTAATATTATAATAAATATCTTTATCATATTTGTAAAATTAAATATTTTTCACTAAGATCTTTATTGAAAAATTATGAAAAATTGTTTCTTTTTAATAAATGTATGCTAACATTTTAAATTTCTTGTAGCAATCCTACATATTCTTAAAATTCTCACGGACAATATGGATAGGAAGATTTTTTTTCTCAACACTGGGAATAATTAAGGACAAGGATAAAGTGCAGTAGCAAGCATGAGGAGGGGGAGCAAGAAGATATTCTCCATCTCTGTCTTACCTCGTTGTTATAATCCCTTCTTAAGCTCCTTGTTGAAACCTCGTAAATCTCTAGATCCATTGAAATAACTTTGGAGACGGAGGCGAGGATTATGCCCTTACCTTACAGGGTTTAAGTCCTTGAATATATTAATTTGTAATTTTTTTATTGTTATTTATGTTGATTAAAATAATAAAAAGCAAGTAAGATACTAGAGCTATAATTTATTTTTTATATATTTTTTAAGTTAAAAATGAAAAAGTTTCTTAAGCTTAAGATCTCCGTTGAGATTGTCTCTTGACCACTAAAATATGAAAATTTTATTTTTCTACAAGGATACGATGGGGGCAAAACTTTGCCAAAAGCAACTTTGAAGACTTGAACATGGATCATACCCCATATCCCGCATTGTTATACTCAAATATTTACATGCATCTTTTTAAATTTATATATATTACTTTAAATATTTTATTTTTTAAGTTCTTTTTTCATTGTTTATATTAACTATTTTTTTGAAAAAAAATAAGTAACCTACTAATGCAGTAGAATTTTTGTAGGCTTCATTCCTTCTTATATTACTTTATTTAAAATTTCTAAAATTATAATTAAGATTCTTATCATCTTTGTAGAATTAAATATTTTTCGCTAAGATCTTATTTTAAAAAAAATTATCAAAAATTAATTGTTTTTAATAAATTTGTACTAATATTTTAAATTATGTAGATACCTATATTATCATGGAGAATGTTGATTGAAAGATCTTTTTTTCAACACAGGAAATGGGGAGAGAGATGAAGTGCGAGGGTAACCATGAATACAGAAAGTGAAGAGACACTCTCCGCCCTCGCCTTATCTCATTATTATCTCTATTTAAGCTCTTCGTTAAGACATTATAAATCTCCAACTGTTGAAACAACTTTAGAAATAAGGATGAGGATCATGCTTCTATCTCGTGAGTTAACATCTTCAATGTTTTCTATTAGCTTTTTTTTTTAATTTATATATGCATATATTAATTTATATGTTTCAATTTGTAATTTCTCTTTTCATTATTTATGTTGATTAAAAAAATAAGTAAGATAATAATGCTATAAATATTTTTTATGGCCACATTTTTTTAATTTCACTCTTTGTAAGACCTCTAGGTCGAAATCTGATTGTATTTCTTAAGAAAAAATAATTTTAATATAACATTTAGAAGTTATCTTAAAAGAGATATATATTTTTTTAGAATATATTTAACAAAAAATTTCACTTTCAAAATTAAATTTTAAAGAGCTAATTAAACATCATTATTATAAATAAAATTAATTAATTAACTAAGAATAGTTTTGTTTATAATAAAATTATATTACTTCCACTACAAATGTTCAAAGTGGTAAATTACTTTTTCAAACAAACTCCTCCTTGTTGCATTTATTACTATTAATTTTCATCAAAGCATAATATAAGAAAAGAGAATTGAAAGATTATGATACGGTAATGATTACAAACCTGTTACAAAAAAAGAAATATATATGATAATTGATCAGAGGTAGATTGAGGAGAAAAGAGGATATTTAAAAAAGAGATGATGAGAGACAATGCTCTAAAATAAATATTTACATTGCTTAAAATTTAAATATAGAAAAGCATAATAGAATAGCTTTTATATTATTTCCAATATGGGAAACCATGAGTCTATCTATTTTATTTTGTAATAGTATAAAATCTAAGTCATTAAATATTGTCCAAGATACTTTTCATTAAAACCAAAATTTTGTAACTCAAGAATTCTAAATTTTAAATTCAATATTTGATATATGTACAACAAAGATATTCTAAATATAATGTAATTAATTCATGAAAAAAATCTCAATACAATTCTTTATTCTCGATGCCTACAATTTCAGTCCATAACAGTTTATTAATTCTTTGATTTGGTAGTATATCTTACCTTACAAAGACATATAAATTAGTATTAAAGATATGCTTCAATAATGAATTGAACCTCGTACAAATGATAACTTAGAAACCATTGACCTTATATGTTGAACTATAAAATTTCGGCTACTACCAGCATTTCAGAAGTTCCTATTATCTTATTCAGGAAATTTAAAGCTTTCCATTCAAGTAAAATGTTCAAGTGTACCATAACTCCCAACATAGTACCAACTACCAACTAAGCCTGCGACCCATGTTGTATTTAGTAAAATTTCCCTACATCATGGCAATATTTCTTCCATAGTCATTGCAATATTACTATCACTTTTATAAATCCAATCAATCTCATATTACTTGTTCATTGATATCCTGAAAAATTATCCTACAGATTATAGACCTTGATCCTATCTCTAGGGCTTCATTCATTTTTCCAATGTATGAAATTAGATTATCTTCTAATTTTGAACATAGTCAATAAATTAAGGATCTAAACATGCAAATAGCATCTCATAGTCATCCCTTGTTCTATTTCTCTTATAGGTGCTTATGCAATTATATTGTACTTGTTTTCTACAATTTGTATCAATTGACTATCAAATGGCTATCAATTATATTGCAGAAGCTCCAACGCAGACACAAAAACCAGTTCCATGAAATATCATGCACTAAATCCAACTTGATAAGAAATGTGGTTTCAACAGGGAACCACAGATCTATAGAGTTCTTACCCCATAGAAAACAACAGATTGTTCTTGCTTCCCAACAAAGATGATGGTCATCTCTCTACATATGTGACAGATGATCAAATAAAAATAAACCATGCTCATAATGTTGGATCAGAAACACACTAATCATAAGTAAATAACAAAATAAAATAAGAAGTAATAATGTAAAATATACCAAACATTCACAAAACACCATCTTTAAACTATTAACGTCATTAGGATTGATAAATGAAGGCATCTTCCATAATCAGAGAACTCCTAACTTTAATCCTCCAGAAAATCAACAATATTGTCATATATATATTTCAGAGGTATCTTGTTAGTTTAAAACAATGCCAGCTTCAAGGGCAACTCCAAGTTAAGTCAGTATCCATCAACATGCTTCTTATATAGAGGCTTTGGGAATTGCTCTTGGTAATCTCATCATAAATGAATAATAATTACACATTCTAATATTGAAGTAGAAGAAATTTGAAATTATATATTCATGTCTCCTATCAAATTTATATCTTCATATAAATTTTTTAAAGTCAAGAAATATTTGACATGTGTCAATAATAAGGATTCATCCTCAATAGATTAAGGGTTAAATATTTTTTTTTATTTCTCTTTAACTTTAAAAAAATATATCATTTATCAAATTTAGATAATCCATACCTCTTTGATACCATAACCAATTGCAATTCCAATGATATTATTATTAATCTTAGTGATTGTTATGTTTTAAAGAAGACTTGTATTTTTTTTTTCTTGCAAAAACCTTACTAACCTTTTATAATATTTCTATCTGTTCGAGATGCATTTATTCCTGTCCCATTAGCTAATACATAATATAGGTGACGATAGCTTCATCAATAATGGTTGATTATTTGACTATCTATATATATAACATAAATTATTAATTTATAAAACATGCGATGCAAAGAATATAAACAATTAAGAATAAAAAATATACAGAAAGAATAAGAAGGCTTGCTTGCTTGCATGTATATGTATACACATAAACATTATTTTATATATAATGCGTACGTACTTAATTTTTTCATCATTTAAATACTAAAAAAAATCTAAATGTTTATGTATTTTAGAGTGCATATAAAATAAATTAATTACAATATATATAAACATGTTTCTAGAAAATATAAATAAGTTTATTGGAAAGTAATTTAAATTTATTATAATATAAAGGATAACAATTTTTTTTTAAAATCAAATAAAAGAATTCTTTTAAATTCACAAATGACTTTCTTTTAATCCACGAAAGCTGTTAAATAAATTTATTTCTTCCATAGATATCTCAAACAAGAATTTTGATTCTCTATTGCAAGTACACGTGGTGTAGTAAGAGAGAAAAATAGAAAGAAATTAATAAATTATTTTTATTAATTAAGTACATTACTCTATTAATTAAAGGATATAGTGGAAAATATAAAATTTTAATAAAGGTTATTTTATCCTAAAATATTTAAATTTTAAATTTTTCTTTTGATTAAAAAAAGCTCTAATTTCCAAGTGCAAATGGCTATTAACACATAACTAAGACTTGTCCAAGTGATTGTTTTTTGTTTTTTGCTTAAATGCACCTCTAATCTTTATAATTTTATAAAAGTTTCAATTTAGTTCTCTTAGTTTAAAAATAGACAATTAATTAGTCCTCCTATTTTGTGAAATGATTCAATATAGTAATTTTTATTACATTTTCATCCAAATATTGATATCAAATTTAATAATTAATTAAATTAGGTGTTAAATTGAGTGCAAATTAATAATTTTTTAAAATAAATAACAGCTCAATTAATAAATATTTTCAAATTTAACATTAAATTCTAGATCAATTATATGAAAAAGGAACAAAATTGAATCATTTTAAAAAAAATAAGAGGACTAAATTGTTTATTTATAAATTAGAGGACTAAATTAAAATTTTTATAAAACTAGAGGATTAAAAATACATTTAAGCTTTTTTTATCCTCAAAGTGGTGTTGTTAAAGTATATCTTCACCCCTAAATTGGACTACTTTGATAATCTTTTATCTTTGCCAAATTTGCCTAAATAACACTATTTTGGATAGAAATTCTACATAAACAAGTTTAGGTCATAAGTTTTTTTTTTGGTCAAACTAATATTTTATAAGAACACATATGAGAGACAATGCACTAATCGAAGTGGAGAAAAATTTAAATTCTAAACTGTACAAAAAAATAACTATATAAATACACAAAGAACAAACATACATAAAGGAGAGCTAACGCACCTTTCGATCCTATCTGAAAATTAAGTCTTTTTCTTTACTAATAGAGTTTTTGTTGCAAATCTTGTAGAAAGAGAGGAAATTTCTTCTAAAGAGGAGATTCTTTCACAAATGTAAGAAGAAAACTCCTACAAATGGAAAGAGAAAACAAAATAACATCTTGAAGATAAACAAAAGAAAGAGGAAGGGGGGAGTGGTTGTTGTCACGACTTGGCAGCAACCCCTCAAATGTTGTCTTTGACTGCGATAGAGAGAGGAGAGAATCGAAACCCTAATAGAGCAACTTTCCTAATTGTTGTCTTTGATTGTTGTTCCTATTAGGTCATGAGTTATAGTCACATGGACTACCATTTATTTAGTTTGATTAAGGGAGGACCGTGTTTTTGTTTTTGGATAAAGCAACGGGGCCAAAGGCTCAAACAACAAACAAAAAGAACTAAATTAGAACTCTTCTAAGAATAGAAACTCCAAAAGCATAATTGAGAATTAGCCACTTAAGATTTTGAGGGGTTGATCAAATTGATGAAGACCTCTAGAACAAGTGAGACTTCTATTGGCAAGCTAATTAGCATACTTATTAGCTTCTCTAAAGATATGGTTGAAGTGAACTTCTTATTGTTTACCAAACCATTTGAAGATTCTTCTCACAAAAGGAATATTATGGTTTTTAGCATTGTGAGGATCCTTAGAGATGTTAATAACACTTCCAGAATCACTCTCAAAATATCTCTTCTAAAGCCCAAATTCCAAGCACATGTACTAGTACAAACATTGTAAGTAAATCCTCCATTCCAATTGTCAAATTGATCTCTAAAAATACCCCTACACTCAGCCCAGCCTGAATTTCCTTTAGAAGCTCCAGCTATTTTGATTTTGATCCATCTTTTATTAGGAGCTTTCCAATTATTCATAATTTCCTTGTGGTTTTCATAAGAGTCATTAGGATCCTGCAAAACAACATTACTAATTGTGAAAGCATAATTAATAATAACTATAGAAGGGGAAGTGGGGTATGTGAAGTTTTCTTCATCAATCACATGATTCCGCCACTTCCATGACACCCAGCACGTGGTGGCGAAAACTCTATGCCAAGAGATGTTGCAGTTAAGCCCAATATTGTTTGTCATTTTCCCATGAAAAACTGATCAATATAACAAGGGAGGACCATTTTGATTGAAATAAAACTTAAGAAAAGCTAAATTAAAAAGTTTTAATTTTAAATAATTAATTAAAAAATAATGATTTTAAGACACTAAATCATTAACCTACCCTAAAGAAATTCTACACTTCTTAAAAACCAATGCTTTCACCTAGTTGTCCGAAAAGTAGAAATCATTATTTAGTACAAATGCATGTTTTAAAAGGCCCATTTGGGATTAGTGTAGACTTTTGCTTATTTGAAATAGTTTTTTTTTTCTCAAATAGAATTTTATAAGAAAAAACACTATGTTGCAAAATTATTTGATAAATACTTTTATCAATATTATTGAGTTTGAAAAATTTTAAAAAATTGTTATCAATTAATAAAATAACATGTACAGATAAAAGAAAAATATTAGAGCTAATTATAATAATAAATAATTTTGAGTGAGGATGCAATTTTCTTTATAAAAGTAATTTTCTTTTTTTAACTTTTACTTCTACTTGCAAGGAGAAGTTTAGAACTTTTACTTTTACTTTAGAGTTTTCTTTTACTTCTTTTCTACTAAAGATAAATTGTATTTGCTAACATTCAAAAGTAATTTTTTGTGTGTAAATATTTATCAAATGCCTTAATTTATCAAAATAATATATATTTCTTCCCAAAGAAAAATATTGGTGTAAGGAAATCTATGATACAAAAATATTGACCCTAATTGCCACCACGTTTTTTAGTAAAAGAAAATATATGAAAAAAAATTGATACTAAAAATATAAAAGTTGCATTTAAATTTTTGTATTAGAAATAAAAGGACAATTTATTGCTCAGTTTCGACACGTAAAATCGTTTACTAAATTAAAAATAAATTCTAATCTCGAGTCAAATTAACAAGCATACCTGAAATGGCTTATTGATAATTAAAAACTCTCTAAAAAAAATAATCAAAACTAAGACAGAAATTTATTTCAATGAAGAAGAAAAAGAAAACGCGAAGATGATAAATGAGAAGCCCAACGGATATCAAAGAGCAAAAGTTACCGTTGGAGACCCTGCCTTCTATATATAAAGGCGCTTGGCCAACATTCTCGTTCTCAAACACTCACTATCCTTATTCAAGAATCAGAGACAAAGTGCGAGAAAGTTCTACGAACAAAGCGAGAAAAATTCCAGCCAGTAAGTTTCCGCCGACTATGGCTATATCTGTTGCTGTCTTCTTGCTTCTTTTTTCCTTTCTAACCATTCTTAAATTGTGTGGGTATGATTTGAGTGTTTGAGAATCCTGAGAAATTGTGAAGAAATTGACGTTGAATGTTAGGGTTTTGTGGTTGTGAAAAGTTTCGAGAGAGAAAGGAAAATTATAATCTCGGACTGGAAACTTGGGCGTGATTTCTGTTTTGGCTGGAAGCTTGAGATCTTGAACGGGGATTTTGGTGTCGTTGGGGTAGTATGAGAGAAAGTGTTTCCGTTAACTGATTGCAATTGTTTTTCTCTTTCCGATTTGGTTCCTATATTTAAATGATTTATAAGATTACTCTGTTCTTTTCTTCCTATGGTCGCAGTTTGATTATTGATAGGGTTTTCTTTGTCTTATTTGTTTGTGATGAATCGATATTAACTCTTCAGGACACTGATATAGACGAAATCTGCACTAGTGAAAGATTAAAAAAAATCTTGTTTGTTTATTTGAAGGAGTTGTACATAATTCCTGTTTGACCTTTTTGGCCCCCTCCATTTGACAACCTGCCTATACCATTCTGTTGAGTTTTTGATGATACAGAAGGTTAGAACATTATTTTCGTGTGAGCTTTGATGCAAAGTGCATGTGATTATGTATTTGTTTAAAAATGAACGGGAAAAAAAATTGGCAGATTACAATCACTTCTACATAACTAGAATTCAATATTCTCAAACTTAATTTCTTTTTGTTTTTGTTGGATGAAAATTAGTATTCAGTTGTCAACATTTTGAGCACAAGTACTAGTGTAATTGTTTATGCTTGCAGAAATTATGCTGCTTGCCTTTACGGAATTTTTGGGGGTTAATTTCCTTTTATAGATTACTGACACCGTTTGTAAATTTGTGTATGAAGTTCTGATAGTGTAACAAAGGACATTGATTCAAAAATTGCCAAATAAGCAAAAATGGCAACACGGGCAGGTCGTTTGCTTCAAGATCAGAATCTCGGTGTCCACATGGATGGTACTGTGACAACCATTCTAGTTTTTAAACCTCTTACATGATTGATTGTTTTTTCATTCGGTAGGCTAATTGTTCCAACACTATTTCAGGAACAACTATTCCTGGGAAAGCAAATTTTAAAGGACAGAGGAAGATAGGGGCTGGTGGGAGAAAACCCCTAGGTGATTTATCCAACTCAGGCAAGGTCTCTATGAATCAAGCAGGTGGAAGGAAAGCACTGGATTGTTCATTAAACTCAGGCAAACAACTGAAGCCTAAGAAGCTTGCTAGTGTTGAAGAAGAAGCTATCCCTGGCAAGGCCAAAAATTTTGAGAGTAACAGAACTGCCTCCAAAGTTTCAGATAAGTTACAGACCGGTAACAGGAAAGCTCTTTCTGACATTTCCAACTCAGGAAAGCTGCACACTGTAGGGGAGATAAAAAATAAAAGTAGCCAGAAGCGAAGTGCTTTGATTGGGGAACCTCTTCATATTAGTGCTATTGCTGAAGAGCAATGCTTGCACAATCATCAAGAGTGTATCAAATCACAGTCTGAACCTATGAGTTTGCGCCATCTTTTTAACACCGTTGGAATTGAGAGTGGTAATTGAAGTTGTCTGATTCTATGGAGAGCTCTACTTTTCAAGAAGTAGTTTCTTTTTCATTTAGATACACTCTAAGATTCTCACAATTGTAATTAATAATTTAGAGTGAGAATCTTAACATAGATCTATTGATGAGAACGTTCAACCTCTTGAGAGAGCTCTCCGGAGAATTATCCTTTGACTTAATATTTTTTGTTGTTTTTAGTGTTTGGCTAGAACTTGAGTTACTGATTCTTAGAAATATATATTTTGATCAGATAAAGATGATCACTTGGCATTTTCTTCTGAAGATCAAACATTTAATCAACTGAAGGTTAGTCTGCAATTTCTCCTGTTTCTACAGAGGTTTGTCTGCATTTTTTTTTTCTGATTAAAATACTGCTCCCTCCTTTGTAGCCTGAGAGTGACCTGAAACACTTGGAGTTGGAAGAGATACCTGAGGAGTTGCCTGAAGTTGAGTCTTCCTGGAAAGAGCAGTTTTCAGCAACTCAGCTTGCTTCTCCAGCTCATTGCATGACTCCAAAAATCTCAAGTTGCTATAAAATGTGGGAGGACTGTGATGTCAATTTCAAGTTGATAGAGACACCAGAACTGTCTAAGTTTTAATTTCTCTTGCAATTATGTAAAAAATTTTGGGTTTGTACTTTGAGCCACTCATGTGATGGCAATTATTGGTTTCTTTTGAAAGATGACTGTAATGTTCTTAAAGGCCTACACAGCCCAAGCAAAATGACGAATAATATTGCTCACTTCTAAAATTCTTTTAGCTCTCTTATTTTCATTCTTCTGATTTGTAATGGTTAATGATATTTCTCTAGTTCTGAATATTATTTATTTTGTATCATTCTTTAAACTACTAATTTTAATTTGCTTACCTTAATTTCATTTTGTTTTGTAGCTTAATTTTCTGTTTTACAGAGGTACGCAACCATTGTGTTGTCTATGTTATATATATAAAAAAGGTTGTTATCAAACTTTTTGTTTGATACTTAAGTGGACCTGATGGATAATGATTACATTACAAAGAACTTCAATTGAGGAGTGTAAGGTTTTTTTTTCTCTCTTATGCATAACTGTTTTATCGAGAATAATGCTTTTGTAACAACAACAAACAAATCTTGGTTCATTTCTATTGTTAGATTAGTTATAGTTAAATTCATCTTAATAATTTTTCCTATTACTTTTTCGTCTCTAGCTCATTTGACACTGTACTCGAGTCATATATTGCATTACTTTCGACAACAACCTAGCATTAACACATTCATGTCGTTGATTTATATTCATAAAGATACGACAATGTTTTACGGTAGTTGTCGATTACCTAATTGATGGGCCTAGCATACGGGTTACCTATTCTAGAAGAGGGAAAGGGAATGAAGCTAGTTCAGGCACAAAAGACAAGGAGATCATAACATATAGAAAAGGACTAGAAGGCAAAAGAGGGATTTAACAAGGCATAACTAACTTTGACAAGGTGAGGGGTTTTTAAGAGAATTGTTGGAGTGAGTAAGGGGGGGAGAGAGAGATTGACCTTTCGAAAGTTAGGCAAACCTTTTCTTTTTTGTTGGTTACCTATTTTTTGTTTTGGGAATACACTGTTGTACTGGTGGGAGTGTATTTTTGCTACTGTTTATTGTTATATTTTCCCTATAATAATCTCTGGTATTTTTGTCCGCCTTTGTCTTTTGGGGTATTAGAGAATATACTAGAGGGTCCTATCAATTTTGGTATCAGAGCCAGTACGATTCCGGGGAATGGTTAGTACTAGGATGGAAGGCCGAGTAAATGCTATGGAATAGGAGCTAAGTATGGTCAAGGAAGACATTCATCATCTGAAGGAATGGGTGATAGAAATCAAACATACTATTGGAAGACTAGATAGAAGAGCTGCTATTAGGGATGAAGCAAGCCTATCCGTTAACTTTAGAGCACGAGGTGGAGAAGATAGAGAAAAAAGGAGTGAAGAAGCTGTGGAAAAAGAAACCAGTAAATATAGGAAGTTGGAGCTACCCGTTTTTAATGGAGAAGAGCTAGTTAGATGGTTATTCTGAGTAAAGCGCTATTTTGCCTTAAACAATATACTGGAAGAGGAGAAGCTGGAAGCCATTTTGTCTAGAAGGCAAGGCCTTGAACTAGTTTCAATGGCTTGATTCTCGCAACCCTGTGAAGTCATGGAGTGAATTCGAGAAGGAAGTGCTTAGGCGTTTTCATCATTCCCAACTTGGGAATGGGTATGAGATGCTCATGGCCCTAAAGTAGAGTGATTATGTGGCAGAATATCATGAGCAGTTCAAGATGTTATTGGCGCCATTAAGAGATGTACTAGAGGAAATGTTGATCGGAGTGTTCCAGAATAGATTGAAGGAAGAAATTTGAGCTAAACTTAGGATGACTAAGGCCCAATCTCTGATGGAAGTAATGGATCTGGCCCACAAAAGTGGAGGAAAGAAACATGGTTCTGGATAAATAAAGGGAGGATAAAATGAACAAGGCCTTGAAACACTTTCAAGGCCCAAAGTGGAGTGGACCTTGGTCCACTTTCAACAGGTTCACTGACCTACCCAAACCGCCTAAGATAGTAATCATAGCCAGCTTAAATCATAGTCCAAAAAACAAAGGAGAAGAGACATGCAGTGTAACGACATCCAATTCTACTAGGAGTAGCTATCGCAGGCTGACAGAGGAGGAAGTTAATAAGAAACGTGAACTATACTTCAGATGCGACGAGAAGTTTGGGTTAATCGTAAGTGTAAGAACAAATAGCTACATATGATTTTTCTGTCAGTGGCAGTCGAGGAAGCTGAAGAAGGAGAATTGTAAGAAGGAGAAATGGAGACAGAAGAGGATGGAAAATAGTTAAGTATGCTAATGGCCTTATCGATGGACTCAATTGTTGGAATTACAGGGGGAAGAATAATGAAGCTGTTAGGAGAAGTTAAGGGGCAAATCGTGTTGGTTATGGTGGATAGTGGGACTTCACATAACTTTATTTCTTCAACGTTGGTAGAGAAATTGGCCTTACCCAAAGGGAAGACAGCTAGATACGAAGTAATAGTGGGTGATGGCCATAGGGTATAGGGAGAAGGGATCTGTATGGGTTTGGACGTGTCAATGTAAGGAATTAACCTTCGGCAAGACTTTTATTTATTTAATTTTAGGGGATGCAGACTTAATTTTGGGGATGGAGTAGCTGGAGTCATTAGGAGAAGTCTGGGTCATTTGGCGGCAACTTACTATGAAATTCAAAGTGAGGAAGGAGTCGGTTTGCCTTAAGGGTGATTCATCTCTATCTAAGACCTTAGTGTCTTTTAAAACAGTAATACAGTTTGTTCAAAAGGGATGGCAAGGATTTTTGGTGAAACTTGGAGAAGTCACCGTGCATGATAAAAATGAAGGTGAGATGGATGAGGAAATCCAAAAAATGTTATCGGAGTTCTCAAAGGTTTGCAAACCTCTTAAAGGATTACCACCTTCAAGAAATAGAGACCATGAGATTTTGATTAGGGAATGAGCTCAGCCACCAAATGTCGAACCCTACAAGTACCCACACTGTCGAAAGGTTGAGATAGAGCAATTAGTGAAGGAGATGTTGGAAGTTGGAATTATTCAACCAAGTAGTAGCCCTTTGTCTAGCCCGGTGCTGTTGGTAAGGAAGAAGGACAGTAGTTGGCACTTTTGTGTTGATTACCGGGCACTAAACAAGATCACCATTCCTGATAAATTTTCTATTCTAGCAATCGATGAATTATTGGATGAATTAGGATCAGCCATTATTTTTTCTAAGCTAGACCTAAAGGCAGGATACCATCAGATTCGTGTCAAAAGCTGGAGATGAAGCCAAAACAACTTTTCACACACATGGGGGGCACTACGAATTTATGGTAATGCCTCTGGCCTAACTAACGCCCCCTTTACTTTTCAATTTCTAATGAATGACATTTTCAAAGAACACCCAAGGAGATTTGTGTTATTATTTTTTGATGACATATTAATCTATAGGCTACATATGGACACTCATCTCAGCCATTTAAAGGCAACTCTGGACATTTTGAAGAAGAATCATTTAGTGATCAATATCAAGAATTGCGCTTTTGGAAAAAATCAGCTAGAGTACCTAGGCCACATTATCTCATTAGATGGGGTTTAAGTTGACCCGAGTAAGATAGAATGTGTGGTGAAATGGCCCATTCCAAGGGATTGGAAGTCCTTGAGAGGGTTCCTGGGCTTAATGGGATATTATCGCTGATTTGTGAAGGACTATAGCAAGTTAGTAGCACCTTTAACCAATTTGTTAAACAAAGACTCATTTAAGTGGAGCGAGGAAGCACACAAAGCTTTTAAATCTCTCAAAAGAGTAATGATTTTGGTGTCAGTATCAGCCATGCTAGATTTTTCTAAACAGTTTGAGCTGAAAACAAACACTTCAGGGGTTGGTATTAGGACTGTTATAATGCAAAATAGGTGCCCCATTACTTATTTCAGCCAAGTCTTATCCAACAAAGCACAACAAAGTTCTGTTTAAGAGAGGGAGCTGATGGCAATAGTCTTTGCGGTAAAAAAAATGGGGGTATTATTTGTTGAAGCACAAGTTCACCATTAAAATAGATCAGAAGCCACTTAAATTTCCATTGGAACAGCAGATTTTGGATCTAGACCAGTAGAAATGGGCCTCAAAATTGATGGGCTATAATTTTGAGATCCGATATAAACTTGGTTTGGAAAACAAGGCGATTGATGCACTATCTAGGAGGGAACAGGTTTAGGAACTTAAAGCTTTCTCGATTTGGTAGTATGAAGAAGTGGAGGACTGGGAAAAGGAAGTGCAGTAAGATGACAGGCTAATGGACATCAAACAAAAGATAATCAAAGGGAAAAAACAACCAGCAAGTTACAGTTTGAAGAATGGATGCTTAGTCCACTATAACTAATTAGTGCTGCCAAGGATATCTCAGAGGATTTCGAAACTGATTAGGGAATTCCATTCTTCTCCATTAAGAGGGCACTCAGGTTATTTGTGCACCTTCAAAAGGCTGTCTGAGAATGTTCACTAGGAGGGTATAAAATGGGATATCCAGGATTTTGTGGCAAGGTGTTAGGTATGCTAGAAAAACAAATACCAAGCAATGAGTCCAGCAGGGTTAATACATCCTTTACCAATACCACAACAACTTTGGGAGGATATTAGCATGGATTTTATAGTAAGACTGTCGAGATCCCAAGGATTCGATACTCTAATGGTGGAAGTTGATCATTTAACCAAGTATGCCCACTTTACTCCCTTATCATATCTGTTTACTACAAAAGAAGTGGCAGAAGTGTTTTCAAAGGAGATAGTTAAATTACATAGTTTTCCAAAGTCGATTGTATCAGACTGTGATAGAGTTTTTATCAGCCATTTTTGGAATGAGTTGTTTAAGATGGCAAGGAGTACTTTAAATTATAGTTTGGGGTATCATCCGAAGACTGATGGTCAAACCGAGGTGGTTAATCAGACCCCAAAAACTTATATAAGGTGTTTCACTGGTGATAAACCCAAGCTGTGGAGCAAGTGGATAAATTGGGCAAAATATTGGTTCAATACATCTTCAGACCCCAGAAACTTATCTAAGGTGTTTCACTGGTGATGAACCCAAGCTGTGGAGTAAATGGATAAACTGGGCAGAATATTGATTCAATATGTCCTTTAATGCCTCTGCTGGGATGACACCATTTAAAGCTCTATATGGGAGAAACACCCTTACGTTGTTTTGGATGGAAGATATTTTTTCCATAGTGGAAGAAGTGAACGAACAAATCCGAGCAAGGAATGTGGTACTAGCTGAACTTAAGGAAAACTTGGAAAAGGCATAGGAAAGGATGAAGACTCATGCCAACCAGCATAGGCGGGAAGTTCAGTTTGAAGTGGGGGATTTAGTGTACCTTAAGCTGAGGCCTTACAAGTTGCAATCCCTAGCTAAGAGATCCAATGAAAAACTCAGCCCCCGTTTTTACTGACCGTATAAAATTAAGGCTAAGTATGGGAAAATAGCTTATTAACTAGATTTACCTGCAATAGTTAAGGTTCATCCAGTTTTTCATGTTTCACAGCTTAAACAAGCAATCCAGCCAGCCACTCCCACTCAAGAAACTCCACAATTTCTTACAGAAGAATTGGAGTTACAGGTATAGCCTGAGGAAGTGAGGAAGGTCAGAAAGCTTATAGATGGGGAGGTAGAAGTCCTGATCAAGTGGGAAGGGTTGCCGAATTTTGAGTGTACTTGGGAAAAATTTGAAATCATTAAACTACAATTCCCTCCCTGGAGGAGAAGATGAAACTTGTTAGGGAAGGCAATGATGGGCCTAGTATATGGGTTACCTATTCTAGAAGAGGGAAAGAGAATGAAGTTGGTCCAGGCCCAAAAGACAAGGAGACCATAACCTACAAAGAAGGACTAGAAGGGCAAAAGAGGGATTTAATAAGGCATAACTAATTTTGACAGGGTGAGGGGGTTTTAGGAGAATTGTTGGAGTGAGTGAGGGGGATAGAGTATTCAGAATTGTGAGGGAGAGAGTGTGACCTCTTGAAAGTAAGGCAAACCTTTTCTTTTTTGTTGGTTACCTTTTTCTGTTTTGAGGATACACTGCTGTACTGGTGCGAGTGTATTTTTACTACTTTTATTGTTATATTTTCCCTATAATCTCTAGTATTTTTGTCCTACTGCCTCTATGTTTTGGGATACTGGAGAATATACTAGAGGGTCCTATCACTAACATAACCCTCCTCTTTTATCCAGATTTGAGACTGACTTTGAAAGGCAAATTTAGCATACGCAAAGTTAGAATAGTGCTTTTGTAAGAACAATATAAAAGTATTCTTCAGTCTTGTATATGAATGGCTCCAATAAGAGAGATTCGTACTTCTCATTTCTTCGTAGTTTACATTTTTGTTTTCATTAATCAATCACATAAGGTAACATATACCAGAGATTAATAATTGAATTAGAGTACTATACTGTGGCAGTGGCAATTAATCATATAGATGTTTATGTCTGTGCACTGTTTATGTGTTAGTCAATGCTCAGCCTCTGGATACGGGGAGCTATGATTAATCTTACTACTTGTAAGTTTTGCAGCATTCTAGTTATGTTCATAAAATACATGCTATTGACTTTCTTCTCTTTGGCTTGAAATAAGAATTTCTTCTTATCTAGGCATGCACAGCTGCTTTGGTTAAATAGTGACTTAAACTTTTGATGCAGATCATGATGAAGGCCTTACTGCCATTTAAGATGATGCAAACAAGCTTTTTGTAGAATCTGGTATATATATATTTTTATTTATGGTTCAGTTTGCTGAAAACAATTGCATTATGATAATATGATATATTGTGAATATGTTGTCCTTTTATGTGAACATTATTATTTTTGGTTGAGATCGTTATTGTTTACAATTGAAGAGCTCAGATACTGTTAGCTGGAAAATGCAATGACTAAGGTATTGATGGGCCTCCTATTGTGTAGACTTATAATAGAAGGAAGAGGCCTAAGATTGACAAATTAGATCCAAGCCCAAGTATTCAGGTCTACTCGAGAAGAAAGGGAGGGGCAGAAAAGGGAATTGAGGTTGGGGTAACTAAATCTAACATTTTAGGCTGCTAGCCTTATATGGAAGGGTCCTCCCTTTTGGAAAGGCTAAGAATAGATTTAGTGAAAGGTGGAGAGAGCCTTACCTCTCGAAAGTCGGGAAACTTTTATTGTTCTGTTAGAGCTTCTTGTTTATTTTCTAGTTTATGGTTTCTAAGTGCAGGGCTGGTTTGTTCTCTGTACTGGGCAGTTTTTTTTTTTTTTTTTTTTTGCTATTTTGATATTGTGTTAGTGTTTAACAGATAGTCGTTTTCTGTTCAGTGTGGGTGTGAGTCTCTGATTATCTTATCCTTTGTTGTGCTGAGTTAGCTCTGTTGAGTTATTTGAGAAGTAATATACAGGAGGTTCTATCAGATATACAGTAAAAAGAGTTTGAACATTTTGAGTTTAGTTTGGACCTCTAGCAAATGAAGATCTTACTTCAGTTTTAAAGTAAAAGGAAGCTTAGTTTGTTAGTTTTGTAATGGTTACTTGTCAATTAGCAGCAATTTTGGTCATCTGCATCTTGATTACGTACTAAGACCATTTTTTTTTGACATGATAAAATATTCACTTAAGGCTAGAAAAGAAGTCCAAATAGTCATCCTTTGTGTTAAAGATATATATATATATGGGATTGATCAACTAGCAGTTACTATATCTATTCTTTCTATCCAAATGCGTCAAGTTACTATCTTGCAGATATTTCAAGAGAAGGACAAAGAAATTGAAGATTGTTATAACTTGTAGAAGGGTTTAAATTCAAACCTCTGCCATGTGAAAAAGAAATTTAGATTTCACCATTGGAATTGTATTGTTAGATTTTTCTATTATTGATATATTTGTAAAACAAAATCTTTCTTGAAATATATGTTCAAAGATTTACGTATAAGCTTTGACAGTATCAAAGTAACCGAATGTAGAGCAGTAAACATTATTGTGAAGTTCTTCAATGGATTCTAGGCTGAACCTCTCCTTGATGATCTTGATTGTGATCTTTGTGAATGCATCAAGTTAACTCTAATGCTGAAAATAAGAAACAAGAAAACATGGAATTAGACTGTTATCACTGCTTTATTGTAAAAAAGAGGCATGAACGTGGGAAAGAATGAATCTCATTATGTAATAGCTAGGGTGTTTACTCACTTCTTTTGGACGTGAACATATTCATCAGTTTCATCCAGTATGTCTCCCTTGTAAACAGAAAAAGAAAGCAATCAGCATAAAAAATAGAGACATGCAAGTAACAATGAGAATGTATAGAACAGCATGTGTAAAAATGTGCTTCAACTCAAAATCATAAACTAATAGGGATTAATTTTAGACTTGAAGTGTATAAGGAAATGATGTTATGTACAAAACCTTTTAACTTAGGAATAGGCATTATAAATATAGGTGCATAATTAAGTAGAAAGAGTTGTGCTCTGACTAATAGCTATAGCTTTTGGCTTAGTGTTAAGCGCTCTATCCAACAGTAGCACTTACAACTAACCTGTAATAGTTCCTCCATAACATCCTCCATAGTAATGATGCCAATTACTTCCTCATTCAAGACAGTTGAAAGAGATTCTATTTCTTCTTGTGAAACATATCTATACTCCTTCTCCGATGACCCTCTTGACTGTTGATGCAGTTCACTGTCTACACTGTGAAATTCTATGTCGCTAGAAGACAAATTGGATTTATGGATGACATTACTATGAATCTCTTCCAGTTCAAAGGAAGTGTTAGATTCTGCAGCAAGAATCCAGAACAACAAACATAAATAAGTCTTACTCATTCATGAAGCTATCTTCAATTCAGATTTCGATCCTCTCATTTGAGGGGGTAGCAAAACACTATCATGTACATTTACATAATGGTACGTACTGTGCTTGTATAAATCTTCGTACTCTACATGATAGTGTCATGTTATTTTGATACATGAGTGAATCTGAATCCTATTGAATGCATTTATATGATGTTACCTTCTATATTTTGAACTGGGTTTGAAATTTTATCAGTGATTATATTCAGGAAGGTAGGTGTACTAGCAGCCTGAGCTGCATTGTTCTGTTTTTTGGTGTTTTCCTTCAACACAAGGGCCATATGGCTGTGACCCTTCTGGAATTGATTCAGTATCTCATAAAGTGGCCAATTTTCATAAACACTGTTCCAGATTATGCCAATATTATACTGAATGTCAGTAAAAGGAAACAATATCAGAAGAAAGAAAAGTAACAGGTATGAAGTTTACCAGCAATAATTATCTCATACCTAGGAATTTTCCTGATGATCAGATTCTTTATTGGGGTCTCATCTTCTGGGCGACAGAAGATTAAATTCTTAACCTACACATAAAGAATTGCAGATTATTAATAATCAGTGTTAAGAAATGTTTTGTGAAGATACTAATTTCAATCTCAGAAACTAAATTTGGATTATTACAAATAAGAATTAGAAGATAATTGATGCAACCTCATCAATACTGCAACATAACAAAATAGGCTAGAAAAGGGGCAGCCCGCAGTTGTTTCCAGGATTTGAACCTGTAACCAAGGCTCAAGGCTCAGTTTGAGGGGGCGTTTTGCACAAAATTGAAAGTTTGAAGGATTTTTGTCAAATTTTTAAAATTGAGGGATTGAATTGCATAACTTTAACAACAGTTTTTAACAAAGAAAGTTTGAAGAAGGGGTATGTTGCACAAAATTAAAAATTTTAAAGGGGCCTTTTATCAACTTTTAAAGTTGAAGAGATAAATTATTCAAACTCCTACATATCTAAGAATAATAGAAAAAATTACTTCAAAATAAATCATCACAAATCAAGAAATTTATAATTAAGTACACCCCTGGTGCTTGAGGCACTTACCAATATGAGGCCAATTATGTTTGTTGGACTTCCAGAGTATAAGGGAATTCGACTGTGTCCTTTGCTAGTTATGAGTGTCATTGTATGCCTAGAGAGATAGAGTTGAACTGTATCAATAAATGAAAGATATATAGGTGAAATGAAAAGCGATATATAAATAAATATATAACTCACAGTAAAATTTGAGTTATAAATTAAAACATTTTACATGTCAAGCTTGGAGTTTATGTCAAGGGAAAAGATTTCAGATAGTGGTGTCATTGCATCTTTCGCTGTTTTCTGAGTCAAATCCATTGCACCTGAGATTATACAAGTTTCATGATGAGATAATTCTCCTCCTTTCCCTGCCTGCATTTCAACATTTTTGCTAACAGCTTTACACTTCTTTAAGAGATTTAGTTAAAACATTAAGAGAATAGATTATTAATTCGGTTATTAAAATATTATACTTCTCTCAATTTGATCTTCCACAGATAAAACCTCTCAATTTAGTTCTTCGAATTTTCTTGTAATCAAAATGGTCTCTCTTAAGCAAATTTTTTTCTAATTATTAAATGGAAGTCCACATGGTTATTAAATAATGACCTAAACTAGTCCAGATAACAAATTTCCTCAAAATAACATTATTTGGACAAATTTTATAAAGCTAAATGATTGTTAAAATGACACAAATTTGGATGAAAATTCACTTAAATGATGGCATTTTGAGGGAAAGTGTGATAGAATTTAAATAACAGTCCTAAAAACCTCTACAGACTTATTCTAAAGGAAGATGGCACTTGAGGATAAGTCTGAGATGATCCCACGTATCCAACTACTTCCACTCTATATCTTTTCTAGATATTCTACTTTTCTGCACTATTTCCCTATTTTTAGCAAGTACTTAAGCGGGTATGGCAGTACAAATACCCATTAGTTTTCCTTTATTTGCATCGGAATATTGCTTATTAGTTTGTATTGGCTTTGGTCCGGACCTTTTCTATTGAATAAATAGTTTTGTTCGGATTCTGCAATATTGCTTATTCAGTATTTATTGTTTTCTAGTTTTTGTTCTTCAAAATTCATCTCCTATCATTTTTTGTATCAAAGCCTAGTTTGCCGACAACATGAAGAGAGCTACCTGCGGAAGGTTCTGACTGGTAGAGGGACTAATCGTGATAAAGTGAAGTAACATCAAGTGAAGCGTTGTAGAGTGAAACAGTCGAGAGTTGGCTCAAGGGTAATACTACGATGGGAATTAGGGAACGTTATGGATGTCCTTATGATAGTAGTAGTGACTTGAGAAATCTTCCCTCTAAATAGTTAGCTTCTGAGGGAGGATTTCTCAAATCACTTGACTTCCATAAAAGTGCCACTTGACAAGTCTTAGTCATGAGTTAATAGCTATATAGGCTCTTATTTATTAATTGGGAGAAATTTTCCTAATACAAGGACCATATTAGAAGATCAAATTGAGAGAAGAATAATTTTTACTCATTAAATTACTCAAAATAATATACATATTATTGGAAGGAATTAATTTATTAACCTCATTTGCATGCAAGTCCACAAATGTTTTTAGCTCTGACCTTCTCAAGAGAACTGATTGCCCTTTTCCCAGAGTCCAATCCAGAAGCTGCCATGAATAAACGGAAAGATCTTTAGGAAATATAAATTGTCTATCTGTTAATGGGCTGCTTCTTGCATCATTTGCTGCATATGCATTATTGATGTGATTATTAAGCTTCAGCTTCATATGTTAGTTTACCTTACTAGCAGGATAGGATATGGGGAAGAAGATGAGAAGAAGGAATTGAACAAAGGGAGCCATTTTTGCTCCTAGACTGAGTCCATAACGAGAGTACACAGCTTGAGGAACAATCTAACAACATAGGAGACATGTTAGATTTTATTAATTAGAAAGTGAAAACAAACATATATATGTGTGTGTGTGTGTGTGTGTGTATAATTACCTCTCCAAACACAGTCACTAGTGGAGCTGACGCCAGAATAGCAAAATAAGCAGGGACTATTCTGTCCAGAGCAACTGGCAGTGCCTAAATAAATTAAATCACAAATAATAATTTGGAGTCATTTCCTATTTATTTTGTAAGTATATAAATAAATTTTATGTAGCAGTTTGAACATTTATTCCTTCACTAAGAGTTATAAATTGTTGGCTCACTCAAATATGTTCTAGAAATATTATGTCCCTGTATTTGATTTGGTCATAATAATTTTAGGATTTGACAAGTTTTCAAAAAAAGATATCCTGGATTACTTTATAAAAAGATAAAATTTAAAATTACTTATGAGTTATGGCCTATTTAGCCGGACGTCCTTTGATTTTTAAAATTGGACCCGTTTGTTAAAAAAAAAAATCAATATATAGTTAATACAAATTAGTTTCAAATAAAAATAAATGTGCATATATAAATAAATGTTAGTACAATATACTTTTTTTTATCACATAAAAAAAATTGTTTGATCAAATGCTTAATACAAAATTAGTTTGAAGTAAAAATTATAGTAGGACTAAAAAAAAAAAACGTACTAATATAGATATATGTTGTTTAAAGTTTAAAAAATTTAGTCTCCTTTATTTGATTGAAATTATATCAAAGTAAAATTTTAATAATATTAATTATGTATTCCTATATATACCTCAATAGCAAGTGATTTTCCTATAAGGAGAGTACACAAGACGAAGTGCCCATTCTTCACAATTGGTAATATCCTTGCTGCAGATTTTAAAAAAGAAAAAAACCCATAACCAATGAGGCCGTAGAACAAAAACTTTAGGTTACAATTTTTATATTTTTATCATCAAATTCTCTAATAAAAAATTAATATTATATTTTTTTATAATTGATTCTTTTTAAAAATATGATTTATAAAATCCATATTTTTTATAATTAGTTTTTTTAATGTTTTATATATTTTATTTTGATTAAATAATCTAATACTAAAAATATAAATAATTGGATATAAATTTAATCTAATTAAAAACTTCATAATGTAATGACATCGTTTAAATGGTAAACCTGCATATTTTCTGTCGTTGGGCTTGCCAGCTCTAATGAGGACCTCAAGATCAACTTGTGTGAACGACAATAGCCCCAGAGCCAAACCTGAGGTAACACCTGCAAGTATCACAAGCACCACACACGTCGCCACAAGCAACCAGAAGGGCTCATGACAACAAGGATACTCTATCTCTTCCGACCCTATCACCATTCTTCTAACACTTTAGCTTAGTTAAAGAAGAAGAGAAAGAAGAATATAGATACACAGCAGAGAGATTATTGCACTTCATAAGGGATTCAATGATTAGGAGTTGTTTGGCTTTTCAAGAGAAATGGTCGTCATTGGCTTTGTACAAAAGTCACATGCATAAAGACAAAAAGGAAGAGTAATATATATAAAGACAAAGAAATATAGAATCATCGATGCATTGGACATTCAGCCTAAGCGTCCAATACCAAGAAGCCCAAGAGATGCAGAATTTGCAGATTATGAGGAAGTAATATCACATTGATTAGCTTTGAGATGGAATAAAAGAAACGAATATCCCTTTGACTCAAGAAAAAATATAGAGAAACTAATGTGATGGATAAATAAAAAAATTTGATTTAATTAAAAGGATATTTTTTTGTGAAAATTAACCCTAAGTATTCACAGGCCAAAATATTACACTTGATACTAATAATTATAAATGTTAAGATAAAATTTTTTTAATTAATGTAATTTTTAAAATTCAAACTTATATTTATTAAGCTGGGTAGTTATGAACACTAAGTGACAAGACAAGGATAGACGTCCCGTATTAAATCTTGGTGGAGAAAACGATTTTGGATTCTCTGCGGCCGTAATTTTTTTGTTTGATATCTGATTGGCTTTTTTAGTGATGTTGTTAAAGTGTATTTTAATATTATTATTGTTTTAAATTTTATTTAAATAATTAATTTAAAAAAATTATAATGATAAAAATATTTGTTGTAAAAAATTTTATAACAAAAAATATCGTAGCTAAAATATTAAACAGGCACTAAACAAAGAACGCAAAGAATCTGGACGCAGAGAAAACAGTAATGAAAGGCACGTGAAAATATTTAAGACAAGAATTTTAAAAGGTGAATAAAGTCTAGCTCCAAATAAGATTAACACAGAGTGCGAGCCAAAAATATTTTTTAATTAAAAATTAATAGTAATAATAATTAGTAATGAATGGTTTTTAGCATATGTATTTAAATTGATAAATATAATTATTACAATAAATTAATAAAATTTTAAGAAATATATTTTCTGATATAATATATTTTAAATTTTATAAAATTACTGTATATTCTTTATGAGATATTTTGATTACTTTTTATTTCAAAAAAATTATCTATACTTTTAAAATAAAGGAAATTAAGGACCATAAATTAACTAAAAAAAATATTATATATATATATATCCATTCATATAAGGATAGTTTGAAATATTTTATAGAGAGATAAATAAAGAATTTATCTTGAATAAATTAAAAATTAAATTTTTTTATTTTTATTTTTCTCTCACTCTAACAACTTCGACTCTCTCGGATTTGATTTAAATACGAAATGCAAAGTTGATGTGAGTGCTTTGTGTTTCCTAATTTTTTTTTTTTTTGGTCCAATTGTGTTTCCTAATTCAAACGTATGTATGGAATACATGATTCTTGCATGCATGAATCCAAATAATTTATGCAGGATTCTGTGTTGTGCTTAGATGCAACCTTCCAGCTACGATGCAGTTGGTTGATAATAGACAAAACAAAACATGGACGGCATTACTTTGTCCACACACTCACTTTGATTTTGTCATCTAAATATATATATATATAATAATTCTACATGCACATTCATCTTACATTACAGCTTCATCTTCCTTTTCCATTGTTCACCTGCACGAACTAGGCGCAGTGTCCGGCAGCTTTGGATAGGTTTGTGATTGGATTTTCAAATTTTAAATTTTACAGAATATAAATAATTTTAATTAATATAATTTAAATTTTTTGTATTTAGATAATTTATTTTGATATGCAATTATAATTTTTTTATTATAATTAATAAATATATGTACAATACATTAATATATATTTATATACATATATATATTCATATATTTCTATATTTGTATGTTTGTTAGTGTATATTTTTGTGTATGTACAAGCATGTATATCTAGTTATAAAAGCACATAATTTTTACATTATAATTCTAAAGCCTTTTAGTTAATAGTTTCTAAATTGTATATTATATATTATATAATATAAAATATAAAATAAAATATGTGATGTGAAGAAATAAAATAAAATATAAAAATAATAAAAAATTATTAAGAAGCTAAATAACTATCTTTTATTTAATTTATAATTTAAAATATAATAACTATTTTTTGTATATTTGTATGTGTAGTCATTCTCACTTGTATGTGTACGCACAAGTATACTGTGTAAATATATAAGTATGCATATGTTCATGTTAACATATGTTTATATTTATATTTATATTTATATTTATATTTAGATATGTATTACAAATGATATAAAATGTTAACATTTTAAAAATAAGAAAGAAGAAAATTTTAAAATTCTCCCTATTTGAATTAAATTTCAAATTCTTCCTTGATTAAATTATAATGAAACTCTTAAATTTCATTTCCTCTTTATTTAAATAAAAATATTTTATAATAAAATAATTGAAATATTTTTAAAGAAATTGTCTATTATAACATGTCCAGATATGCATTGCAGAAACATTTTTCTCAATATACTGTCTTTATAAAAAAGATCGTTAAAATTATATGCAATATCTTATATCTTTGTTATTAAATTTTTTAATTAAAATAAAATATGTAAAAATATTTTTTTTAAAAAAAAATCATGAGAAGAATGAATTGTATAAAATATACATATATCAAATTTTAATTGAAAAAAGTGATATCAAAAATATAAGAATAACACCTAAATTTTTTCATAAAAAATAACTAAGTTAATTGTAAATTTTAATTTAGGACTATAATTTTATTTTGAACATAACCATTGAGTTATTTACCATTTTGAAAAGAAAGTATATTACATATAATTTCGCCTGCCACAGAGAACACGAGCCATTGACATCTTCTACGCTGAGGGCGTTTTGGAACCGAGAACACTCTGGTCCCTGGAGGATAAGTTGCATAGTTTTCCTAGTTTTAGTATTCTGTAGATATGTTGTCTGGTGTGTTGGTTTTGTGTGAATCCTCTTTCTTGTGTGTTTACAAATTTAATGAAAAGTTAAAATAGAGATGTAGTAAGGAAATGGTTTACCCTAAATAAGTAAATCACAAAATTAAGGGCATTGAAGGTCAAGCTGATCACCACACAAGAACAGTAAACTATCAATAAGTGCATGCTGAAAATTATGGCTGTCAGAAGAATGGTTGAAGATAGAAACTTCCGTGTCTTAGGTTGAAACACTTGTTGTCATTAAGCAAAAGCTGTAGAAGGATCCCAAAGGTAATAGATTTAAACCCTTAACATGATCCCATAAACACTCATTCTTACAGAAATTAAAATTTTATTTCCAATTTCAAAAAATAAAAACATAGGTAGTTAAACCATCTGAAAGCATCATTCATTCTTTCACTTGATATTATTTATTCTGAGATGTGTGCGGGAAATAGATTTTAAAGGACAAGAGAGGGAAAGAAAAAAAAATGTACTAATAGTTGGACATTAAACTTGATTTGGGCTCATAAATCAGAAGGTTTTTTACAAACTAAGGCCCATCATCTACATAATTCTATAATAATTAAGTCAATTTAGATAATTTCATAAAAATATCTAAAAAAGTTTCTATAAAATTCCTAAGAAAAATTTAAGCAAATTGTAGAAAAATCTTGTATAAATATCTTGGATATTTGTTAGAAATTTTTAGGTAGTAAATGATAGTCATTAGATCAAAAGGTGTTGAAGTAGATGCCCAACTATAAATAGGGGTATTACCTCTCATTTTGAAATAAATCAATAAATCAAGATAAGTTTGTAAGAAAAATTGTCTCATCTCTTTCTTGTTTCTTTCTTTAGCTATCCTCTCTTCGAAATATTTTCTCTTCCAAATATCAATTTTCTAAATAAACTCCTTTTGAATTAAATTAAAAACATTTCTCCTCCAACAAAGTGCTATCAGAGCCAGAACATATAAACAAACATGGTGGCTATGGGCATGGCTTTATTTCAAGTTCCTATGCTTAATCGGAGTAACTATAATAATTGGAGTATCAAGATGAAGGCCCTCTTGGGTGCACATGATGTTTGGGATATTGTAGAGAAATGCTATGTCGAGTTGCCGAATGAAACTACTCTATCTCAAACTCAAAGGAATGATTTAAAGGATGCAAGAAAGAGAGATAAGAAGGCTTTCTACCTCATCTATCAAGCTTTGGATGATGATGGCTTTGAGAAAAATCTCAAGCACCCATGTCTGCCAAAGAAGCATGGGAGAAGCTTTAAACCTCATGCAAAGGAGCCAAGCAAGTAAAGAAGGTATGTCTTCAAACACTAAAGGGTGAGTTTAAATCTTTGCATATGAAGGAATCCAAGTCTATCTCTGATTATTTTTCTAGAATGTTTGCAGTTTCTAATCAAATGAAAAGAAAATGGTAAAAAATTAGATAATGTGAGAATTATGAAAAAAAAATACTTTGTTCTTTAAGTCCCAAATTTGAGTATATTGTAGTAACAATTAAGGAAACAAACAACTTAGAGAAGATGACTATTGATCAATTATTGGGGTCATTACAAGCATATGAAGAAAAACATAAGAAAAAATAAAATATTGTAGAGCAACTTTTTAAAATACAAATTAAAGAGAAAGAAGAGAGTACAACCAAAGACCATGCTCAATATGGAAGAGGTTGTGGCCAAGGATATGGTCGAGGACGTGGACAAGGGTATAAACATGGACGTGAAGGCTTTTATAATGAAAATATAAGAGATTTCTCAACAAATGGTCATAGGAGGAGCAATCTGAGAGCAAGGTATGATAAATCACAAACTAAATGTTACAATTGTCATAAATTCAAACATTATGCTTCTGAATGTAGAGCTCATCCTAAAGTTGAAGAAAAAGCCAAATATGTTGAAAAGAAGAGTCAAGAAGACGTCACACTATTACTAGCATACAAAGGCGACGATGGAAGGAAAGAAAACACTTGGTATCTGACCATAGAGGTGAGTAATCACATGTGTAGAAAAAGAGACATATTCGTGGAGCTTGATGAAACAGTAAGTGGCAATGTTTCTTTCGGAGATGAGTCTAAAGTTCCAGTAAAAGGAAGAGGTAAGATCTTGATTTGCCTAAAGAATGAAAGTCATCAATTTATTTCAAATGTTTATTATGTGCCTAGTATGAAGAATAATATATTAAGTTTGGGACAACTCTTAAAGGAGGGCTATGACATTCACATAGAAGAAAAGATCATAGTCCTTCGATAAGAGATAGTAAAAATAATTTAATAACTAAGGTGCCAATGTCCAAAAATAGAATGTTTTTGTTGAATATACAAAATGATGTAATAAGGTATCTCAAATCTTGATACAAAGATATATCTTGGCTTTGGCATCTTCGATTTGGACACTTAAATTTTGGAGGCTTGGAATTGCTCTCAAAAGAGGAAATGGTCAGAGGACTACCTTTCATCAATCACCCCGAACAACTATGTGAAAGTCTATTTGATGGGAAAACAATTTAAAAAAAGTTTCTAGAACGAGTCAAACTCAAGATTTTAGAAGTCGTTAGAGCTCATACATACATATGTTTATGAACCAATCAAGCCAAGTTCTCTAGGTAAAAATAATTATTTTCATCTCTTTATTGATGATTTTTCTAGAAAAAATATAGGTGTATTTTTTGAAGCAAAAGTTAGAAGTCTTTGAGACATTTAAGAAGTTCAAATCTATGAAAGAGAAGGAATGTGGGCGAAAAATTAAATCAATGAGATCGGATTGAGGAAGAGAATTCACATATAAAGAGTTTCAAGAATACAGTAAAGCTAATGGAATTCGGCATCCATTAACTATTCCAAGATCTTGCTAACAAAATGGGGTGGCTGAGAGGAAGAACAAAAAAATCCTAGACATGGCACGAAACATGTTAAAGAGCAAGAATCTACTAAACGAGTTTTTGTATAAAAGTAGTTGCTTGTGTAGTCTACTTATCAAATCGTTTACCAACTAGAAGTGTGTGAAAAAAGACACCACCAAAAGCATAGAGCAGAAGAAAGCCCAGAATATCTCATCTACGAGTGTTTGGAAGCAAAGTATATGCACATGTGCTAAATGAGACAAGAAGCAAGCTCGATAGCAAAAGTTAGGCATTCATCTTTATCGGGTATGACTCTAACTCTAAAGGCTACAAGTTATATAATCCTAACATTCAAAAGATTGTGATAAGCCAAGATGTAGAGTTTGACGAGGAAGGAGTAAGGGATTTGGGTTCCAGTAGTGATTCTAACTTTACTCCTCAATTTGAAGACCTTAGAATGGTCGAGCAAGTAGAAAATGTCCAAGAAGAGCAAGTAACTCCACCCACTTCACCTATAAGGATAGTTGACAACTCGCCACCATCTTTCTTAAATGAAATGGCCACACCACGTGCACAAAACTTACATGAAAGGGCCACACCCCCTCTTAAACTTGATTTGTCATTCCAAGCGAGCTTCTGTTGGTTTTTCATGTAAATTCTGTTCACGTGGTGTGGTTCTTTCATTTAAGAAAGATGGTAGCAAGTCATCAACTGCCCTAGTAGGAGAAGTAGGTAGAGTTACTTGCTCTTCTTGGACATCTTCTGCTTGCTTGACCATTCTAAGGTCTTCGAATTGAGGAATAAAGTTAGAATCACTACTGGAACCAAAATCCCTTACTCCTTACTCGTCGAACTTTACGTCTCTGCTTATCATGGTCTTTTGAGTCTTAAGATTATATAACTTGTAACCTTTAGAGTTAAAGTCATACTCGATAAAGATGAATGCCCACTCTTGCTATCGAGCTTGCTTCTTGTCTCATCTGGTACATGTGCATATACTTTACTTCCAAACACTTATAGATTAAATATTCCAGGCTTCCTTTCGCTTCATACTTCTTGTGGTGTCTTTTCCCACACACTCCTAGTTGATGAACGATTTAATAAGTAGACCACACAAGCAACTGCTTCTGCCTAAAACTCTTTTGGTAGATTATTACTCTTCAACATGCTTTGCGTCATGACTAAGATTGTTCTAATCTTCCTCTCGGCCACTCCATTTTGTAGGAGAGATCTTGGAACAGTTAATAGATTCCGAATTCCATTAACTTCACAATATTCTTAAAACACTTTGGATGTGAATTCTCCTCTTCGATTCGATTTCATTACTTTGATTTTTTGTTTATATTCCTTCTCCACTATAGATTTGAACTTCTTGAATGTCTCAAAGACTTTTGACTTTTGCTTTAAAAAATACACCCATGTTTTTCTAAAAAAATCATCAAAAGAAGGAAATAGTTACTTTTAGCGAGAGAACTTGGCTTGATTGGTCTACAAACATCTTTGTGTATGAGCTCTAATGGCTTTTGAGATCTTGAGTTTAACTCCTTCGAAAAACTTTTTCTAAATTGTTTTCCCATCAAACAACCTTCACATAGTTGTTCAGGGTGATGGATGGAAGGTAGTCCTCTAACCATCTCTTTCTTTAACAGTAGTTCCAAGCCTCCGAAATTTAAGTGCCCAAATCAAAGACGCCAAAGCCAAGATGTATCTTTGTAACAAAATTTGAGACACCTTGCTACATCATTTTGCATATTCAACAAAAACATTTTATTTTTAAACATTTGCACCTTAGTTATCAAATTATTTTTACTATCTCTTATCGAAGGGTTATGATCTTTTCTTTTATGTGAATGTCATAGCCCTTCTCTAAGAGTTATCCCAAACTTAATATATTATTTTTTATACTGGGCACATAATAAACATTTGAAATAAATTGATAACTTTCATTTTTTAGGCGAATCAAGATCTTACCTCTTCCTTTTATTATAATTTTAGACTCATCTCCAAAAGAAACATTGCCACTTACTATTTCATCAAGCGCTACAAACATGTCTCTTTTTCCACACATGTGATTGCTCGCCCCTGTGTCGAGATACCAAGTGTTTTCTTTCCTTCCATAGTCACCTTTGTATGCTAGTAATAGCGTGACATCTTCTTGACTCTTATTCTTAACATAGTTGGCTTTTTCTTCAACTTTAGTCGAAGCTCTATATTCGAAAGCATAATGTCCAAATTTATGATAATTATAACATTTAGTTTGTGATTTATCATACCTTGCTCTCAGGTTGCTCCTCCCACAACCATTTGTTGAGAAATCTCTTTTATCTTCATTATTGAAGCCTCCACGTCCACGTCCATGTCCATATCCTAGTCCACGTTTTCAACCATGACCTTAACCATGACCTCTTCCATATTGAGCATAGTCCTTGGTCATACTTTCTTCTTTCTCCTTAATTTGCATTTTAAAAAGTTGCTCTACAATATCTTGTTTCTTCTTATGTTTTTCTTCATATGATTCTAATGACCCCAATAATTGATCAATAATCATATCCTCTAAATTTTTTGTTTCCTCAATTGTTACTACAATATGTTCAAATTTGGGACTTAAAGAACGAAATATCTTTTTCATAATTCTTACATCTAATTTTTTATCATTTCTTTTCATTTGATTCGAAACCACCAACACTTTAGAAAAATAATTGGACATATACTCGGATTCCTTCATATGCAAAGATTCAAACTCACCCCTTAGAGTTTGAAAACGTACCTTCTTTACTTGCTTAGCTCCTTTGCACAAGGTTTGAAGCTTTTCTCATGCTTCTTTGGCGGATGTGGTACTTAAAATTTTCTCAAAGCCAACATCATCCAAAGATTGAGAGATGAGACAGAGAGCCTTCTTGTTTCTCTTTCTTACATCCTTTAAATCATTCCTTTGAGTTTAAGATAAAGTAGTTTCATTTGCCGGCTCAACATAGCCTTTCTCTACAATATCCCAAGCATCACGTGCACTCAAGAGAGTCTTCATCTTGATACTCCAATTATCATAATTGTTCTGATTAAGCATAGGAACTTGAAATGAAGCCATGCCCATAACCGTCATGTATGTTTATATGTTGTGGCCCTGATACCACTTTGTTGAAGGAGAAATGTTTTTAATTTAATTCGAAAGGGTTTTATTTAGAAAATTGATATTTGAAAGAGAAAATATTTTAAAGGGAGGATAGTTAAAGAAAGAAACAAGGAAGAGATGAGACAATTTTTCTTACAAACTTCTCTTGATTTATTGACTTATTTCAAAATGAGAGGTAACACCTCTATTTATAGTTAAACACCTACTCCAACACTTTTTTATCTAATGGTTATCATTTATTACCTAAAAACTTTTAACCAAATATCTAAGATATTTATACAAGATTTTTTTACAATTTGCTTAGAAAGTTGTAGATTTTTCTTAGGAATTTTGTAAAAACTTTTCTAGATATTTCTATGAAATTATCTAGATCCACTTGATTAGTATGGAATTATATGGGCCTTAGTTTGTAAAAAAAAAATTTGATTTATGAACCCAAATCAAGTTTAATTTTAATAACTTTCACTTTTTTATTTCTTAAAATTTTAGAGGTAAAAGAATTAAAAAATTTTATATTAATTTTTCTTAACCTTATTCTTTTGTTAATTTTAATTACTCAATTTGAGAGTCTAAAAGATTCAAACAAAAGAAAAAGAAACTATCACTTAACCTCCTCTTTCCTCCCCTTTTCTTTTCTTTCAATTCCTCTCCTTTTCCTTCCCTCTTCATTTCCAAACAAAACCCCCTCATTCCTAGAAGATGAACTCTCGACTCCATTAATATGTTTTCTGGTAAGTTAAGCCTTCAATTTCTTACTTAGGCTGTAAAACTCCTCTGAATGTATGTTGTTTGCTTGGTTTGCAGTATAATTTTGTCCTTCACTTTCTTATGGAATAACCTCTTTGGATTACCTACTGTAAAATGAGTATATTATTATGCAAGGGTACACTGTTTCTGCAAATTGGTGTTAAAAAAGTATTAGACACAGTAACGATACCAGTCTAAAAGAAAATATCAGAACTAAGGTTTGAAGAACTGAGGAAAAAGACATACTTTTCAATTACCATTAAATGCAACAACAATTACATAATGTGATAGCATCTGCATGGCTTTCATTTTTGCCTTCCTTTTACCTGCTATAGTGCTATACACAATCATTGGCTAAAGGCGTACAACAAACCATACAGAATTCACCTGGAATGCGACATTTGAAGGTTTTAGCTTTCATTTTGATGCGTTTGCTTCATTTTTTGCTGCTTTTGCTGAACTCTTGGAAAGAGTAAATCATTGAGTTGCCTCTCAGCGCTGTACTCCGATGTGGCCTGCAAATGCAATTTAATTTAACTACTACATATTGAAGATTGATTCAACTTCAACATTAGTTCAACATTTTAATTGGTTAAAGATATTTATTAACTTTTTGTTCTAGCCCATACTAGACAATAAGTTCATACCAAACAAACTAAAAATTTTCCTGCCATGACTTTGTTGGTTTGGACACATAATGGATGGCATAACTAACAAATATAAATGTGTTTGAATGTGTAGTTTAGAAAATAATTTGGTATACCCTTTTCTTATATGCAAATCTCAGTGTTTGGACTTGAGTTCCCGAGCAAACCCTGAGGTCAAATCCAATGGAGTCTACACTTATAAGTTGTGCCTCCTGCATTAGATTGCAACCAAGAGTGATTATTGAAAGCAACATACTTACATGTGAATATGCTTACCAAAAAAAAGCTCCAAAGAAAGTGTAACAAAAGACCAGGAAGCTAATAAATTGCAAAATGGATTTTAGCCATTACTATTTTCACATGACACATTGTAGTTCATTTATTGCTTAGGAGTTCTCATTTATAAGCCAGTGTCTGTAATTGTGCTGTCGACATTGCTGATAGCCAGAGACTACCAATTGAAATGTAATAGAGATAGAATTTTGTGTTTTAGTTGTACAGATAAAGTATCAGTGAATCAAACCCAACTAAATGTAAAAGGCATTTATAGCCACCATGTATGGCAGGAGAGAACTTAGGACAAATAATCCAAACAGATCTTCTATTACCTCCACTTGTATACCCTTACATCTCCAACATAGAGACTTCAAAGCTTGTGTTGTCTTTTCTCCATCAGCTTTCAGGCGAGAAATGATTTTGGAAGCTGAGTGTGCAATAGCATCAGGTTGAGCTTTCATGTAGTCTTCAACTTCAAGGTCGGTCTGCAGAGAATCAGCATAAGCAATTTTGTTTTTCCAGCAAAACTGTAGACACATCCAAGTACAATTAATTTCGAGAACACATCATAGAAAACTGCTGTCTGATTATCAATTGAATAAATGTCTTACTTGATACCCAAGGCTAGCAAATAAGATCACCATTTTAGACTGGTTAAGGCTGTTTTAAGTAACATGATTATCTGCATCACTATGCATCTAAGAATAGAACTGAAAATCTAAGTTTACAAAAACTAGTATTCAAAAACTGTGCCATAAAACATGAAGATATCATGGCGATAACTACATTGCTTTTATAGCTGCTTCTTAAATCATATTTATGTCATTTCATAATTTATCAATTATTCTAGAAGTGATCAGCTACAAAATAATAAAATATGTAACTACAAGATCTCACTGTAAGCAGTTCGGTGGAATGAAGAGTTAATTTTGACGACAAGAGGGAAGAAGCATGTTGAATGAATGTTTTGACTAACTGAATGCATTCAACAATCATGAAGTCAGAAAATTGCAATGTAACACCAGCATTGGTGACTATAAACAAAGTGCCTGGTCCAATGCATGTCCAAGTTCACAGTTCTTGTCTCAGAAACTTGACAAGCAACAATCAAATGTAAACAAATACACACGAGTCAGCAAACATACCGGATGTCCATGAGCTGAAAACAGCTGAATCTTGACCATCTCCAGTTTGAAAAATGAGGTCACATTAGCAGGAATATCACTATTCTCCACCTGTGCTGCTTTGTCTATGGATGACCCTGGTTTATGCACTAGACCATTAATCGCACCTGGATTTTCTCCATTACTTTTTAGGGGTTCACTTATTTCAGTACTACTGGAGTGATTGGTAGATAGATGCTTCTGTATGACAGATTGTTCTTCTATAAAGGCAGGTCTTAAAAGACCTTGGATAGCTAGAAAAGCTGGAGGCTGTTCCATCCAATCAATGGGATCATCGGAAGCAATCTAAATAACAAAATAAAATAAATTAATGACTACAATAAGCCCAAGGAAAATTACAACAGAAAAGATACTACATGCCAGTTTCTACAGGCCACAAAAGTAATTGTACTGTCCTGTCGTCTTTAAGGTAATGCCAATTGCCGAGCTCCTTCATATAATGGACTTTCTGTCATTAATTTTTACCTCGGCCAACTTTTTGGCAAAATACATTGGATCAGAAGAAGATTGCATAGTCTCCAATTTTGCCCAGCCTTCAAGTGTTTCATCAGCATCATCTTGCTCATCCTCATCTGAAAGAATAGCAACCCATTCCTGCAAACATGAATAGAGAACATAAAAAATTATGTTTGTAGTTATAATACTTACATTTAAGAAATATTCTGCAGGTTACAATCACATTTAAAAAAAAAAAAAATCCAACCGAATCATATTCATTGTCCCCATCTTCATCTTCATCCTCTTCATCATTGTCATCTACATCATCACTATCTTCATCAAATTCTTCAATCCCAAAGTCAATTTCTGAAGGACCTGATAAGTCCATCTCGCTGATCATTTCCATAGTATCCACACCAACAATGACTTGCTGCACATGCCATATTTACAACACTATAATGTGGTAAAAACTAAAGATGCAAAATACAAATCAAGTAATGAGATTAAAAGGAAGAAAGAAAGGAAAAATGAATGACAAATAGTATTTTCTAAACATATCTATGTGATTATGGAATCATGGTTATTGAAAAGTGACAAGATAAGCCATGATCATCTACTGCATACAGTACAATGAAAAGCGACAAGCCAAATAGTATGAATATAAAATCATTGTTGAAGCCCAAACATTTGGATTTTCTTAGTTTGCTGATAACGATAGAGTAAACAAAAGAATCCAAGAAATTAAGGGCCCTTCATCCTTGCTCATGAAATGGATTTCTTAAAATATATAGACCATTGAATATTACAAGAGTGATGTGTTACAATTTATAAGGACTTAAAAAGAACCAACTTTTGCATTTTTCTTATTATGCTTTTGAAATGGCTATGTGATTTCCGCTCCCTACTGGAGGCCAAACCCAATGATTTCACCTTTGATACCCAACCAGAACAATAATTTAAACAAGCATAATAATACAGCTGAATTTTCCACTTATGAAATAATAAATAGGCGCACATGCACAACATATAATACAAACAGAATAAACAGAAGTCAAAATTATTAGATTCTGGAGGCTCTAATCACTGGAGAGGCATTTAAGTATGCATACTTCCAAATTTATGTGTTATATTAAGTGCTAAGGCATTATCTTGAAAGTAGAAAAAATTGTCCATACCACAAAATTATTTTCTGAAGTTAGGGATTGCAAAATATCTTCGCCATTCTTCACTTGAAAGTATATATCTGCAATACCCATAGCATTTAATTTGGTGGTTGAGACATCCCAACAACAACAAAATGCACATGTAATGCCTAAATGACAAATATCTTGCCTTCACTTACTTCCATGTTCATCAGTCAAATAGGGCAAATCTGGCCAAATGATATTTTCATGAGCTTCATTATTGATCAAGCTTGATAACATAAGCGTTGCCTTGCTGTTGACCTAAAAATG
Source organism: Senna siamea (assembly GCA_031216115.1). Taxonomy (NCBI): domain Eukaryota; kingdom Viridiplantae; phylum Streptophyta; class Magnoliopsida; order Fabales; family Fabaceae; genus Senna; species Senna siamea. Next base: position 27,800,602 of record CM062354.1, on the reverse strand, counting down.
ACAGGTCACTAAATCATTAGCTATGCACTGTGAGTTGTAAGGATGAGAAAGATAAGGCTACTGAAAAGCTCCTAGATAAAAGGTTTTGCATCTAGTAAAGGAGTTGACCTAGGTCTTGATTCAAATCTCGTTGAGATAAATTATCCAAGGTTTATTATTCCATCAAATTTTAGGATTACAAGCAAGTACAACTTATCAACTTCATAGTTGAAGCATTCAATATTAGAATATCAGGATATTTTTGGTATTTACTCTCATAGATGATGTAAACTCATTTGTGATGAGTTTGATAATTGTTATTTGAATATTAAGACAGTTCTGTTAATGATGTTTACCATTAACTTCAATATATTCCTTAAAAGAAACTCTAGTGGTATGTATACTTACAAGTGCAAGAAACATGTCCTGGAAAATTCTCAATACTTTCTAATAATTATCCTTCAAGGCATTCAAATGTTAGGTTTGCAATCAGCATGCAAACCTTGAGAGCAGTTTTCTGTAAAAGTCAAAGCACACCTCTGGTCCTGAATGCTACAACAAAGAATGATACCATACAAATACAAAGACCCATTTCTTGTTTTAGTGATCAGGAAAATAACTACATCGTCAAGTATAAACATAGAAATAATATGCTTTCTTTCTTATATTAACTTTAGCATCCAGTCCCATCAACTAGACTTCATCAAAGGTCAGGCTTTGTCAAATTTGGTCCAGATTTTGTTAAGGCCAGGGTTGTTTTCAAGACTTCAATTCAGACCTAAGCCAACCTGAATACAAATGTTTGGGCCTGAGCTTGGACAAATACAATTTTTGAAAACAAATTTAACAATTAAACAACAAAATTAAGATATATATATTATATAGTGTTTTTGGGCCAGTTTGGGCTTCAGCCCATTTTCTTTGAAGCCAAAGCCTAATCCAAATGCCTGACTTTAATTTGGTTGCATTTTCTGGATAGGGTAGCCAGGTCCACCTTAGAGTGAACCTGTTCATTTAAAAATCAACAATCAGTCAATCTCAGTTTCACTAAGTAGAATTCTGGGTACAAATATTACTAAACCAATTTTAAAGAGGCTTAGAACACATGTTTCTGAAGTGATATGGGGAAGCTGGCTATGGTCTTAGCATTAACATGTATAATTATTATAATTAATCCTTCGTACATGAATAATATGGTTTCAACATAGGATAGTCTTGTAAGGCTTGACCATTATTTCATCCCAATAGTTGGCTTCTTCATCTTTCTCTCTGCATGTACACTATAGAATCTAAACAAGGAAGTCTATGTTTGCCAAATTTCATTTTTTATTTTATCTGAAATTACTTTGTCTATTGGAAAAAGCTAATCAATTTAATGCCTCAATCATGATCTAGGTTCATCTTTATTTATTTATTCATTTTTTATTTCAGTTTATCTCAGGTCCTACATTCAATCTTCTATGCCATCATCATCACGAACCAAAAGAAAAAAAAAAATACCTCAATAATTGTTCTACTTGATTCTGCTGCTGTAAGTCTAGCATCTTCACTATGCTCTGATGCTGAATCAGTGATTTCCTCAAATGGATGGTAAGATGGCTTCCCATTTTGTTTTACAGGATCCTCAGCTGAGCCTAAATGCTCTGCTGATGCTTGAATTCTACTCTTTACAAGTTTGTTCCTCCTTGTGAAGAGAGTGCCAGGAGATTTTTTACTTCTACCCCTGTGTATTTATATTCTAAATAATTATTTTCAGCTTGTAACATTTTGTACTGCTATGCATGAAAGGTAGTGAAATTTTCAACTAAAAGGATTACAAGGTAAAAAGAAGACATTTAAAACTCTACATTTTAGGAAATCATAATCATCAGCAAAATTCTCAAGAAGCCTTCAGGTTAAAGGAGACAAAAGCATGAAATTAAGTGGTTTTGAAGGTAGGGAAGTGGCATCTATATTGGTTGAAAACATGGACTGATCTATCCTGACAGTTTCGCCACCAAGCTTACTGATTTCTTTCCTGATAGGTGTCCCGAAGATGATAGTTCTTTCTAGGGATTGATTTGAATAAGTTCTCATTTTTCATGTTTGATACTTCACTTTGGTCCATATTTGAAAAATGCCTACTTTATATTTAATGTTTGTTTTTACTAATGAGCACAAAAGTGAAATTTTAGCAAGAGTTTCATATCTTTCCAGATCAAAAATTTCATTTTCATTTAGCCACGTATTCAGGAGGATAACAAGTCACAACAACGAAAACAGAGTCAGGTCTGAGTACCATGGCATCTCAACATTGCAGGTGCAAGCAAGCCGGGACGAGGCTACATGGGCCACCGTGTTCACATCCTCCAAGCTCCACATTGAACGGTTATCTAAAAATAAGGCATGTGTCACTGTAAGCATTTATCTCTATACTCCATTTGGCAGCAAAGGAAATGTTCAATGCAGGATAGACTAATGAAGACTAGAACATTGCTTAATCTCGCTTTTTCAATCATGGAAGCTTTCAGTGCATAATTGGTCATCATTGAAGCAACCGAACTGAGCAAAGATAATGGTTCAGAGAAATTAATTAAGAGCGAGAGAGAGAGAAAAACAAATACATGGTACAGAGGCGGCGGAGAATCGGGCGGCTATGGCTGGTTCGATTATCATCATCCTTACTTCTTCACATTTATCAGAGTATGATGTTATCCACACGTATTCTTTCAGTCTCCATAGAATTGTGCTAGAGGATTAGGTGCTCTAAGGCTTCGCTCGGCTATGATCCTGTACAGCGCTGGATACTATATCCGGACAGCTGTCTAATTCTTACTGGGAGAATCATAGACGAATATACCTTTCTAAAGCAGGACGACGTCGTATAGAATGTAGAAAAAACACAGAAAAGAGAGAGAAGAGTAAAGAAAAATATCTTACCTTTGTTTTTTTTTTGGGCCAAAAAACTACCTTTGCTGTGTTCGATTTCCATAGAAATGGTGGAAACGTGTCATAGTTAAGCGTCGAGCTTTGAGCTCAATCGCGCTGGTAAGATCGTTAGGTATTCAATATGAGTGAAACTAGGCGACCTAAGGCAGCGATTGGCAATACAGCAATAGAAAAAAATAAAGTATTAAAAGAAAATTAAAACAAAAAAATCTTGTTTACACTTCACATAGAACTCTACTTTTCAAAGTTAAATTTTTTATCCTTAGATTTTTTAAAAAATATTTTTTATTATATATTTAATATTTTTTTATTGTATATTTAAGTATTGAAATAATCTAACTTTTAAAAAAAATTTCATTTTTTTTTTAAAATTGAGATGTTTTAATTTTTTTTCTTTTAAGTATTGAAATAATCTAACTTTAAAACTATTTTTTTCTTAAATGAGGTTTTAATTTTTTTTTCTCTTTTTTAATTACAATTTTTTCACTTTTTTATTAATTAATCCAATTTTTATCTCTTTTCAAATTTCACCAGTTATAATTTAAAGTTAAGTAAAATTATTTTAATTAAAATATAATTAAATCTTAGATTAGGTTAAAACACTTTAATTTTTTTAAAAAATTTTTATTTAAGCATTCAAAACTTTAAAAAAAATTAAAGTTATATGAAAATCAACTTAACAATCATTTTGGTCATATTAAAACTTTTATATTAACTAAATTCTGTTTTAATAATATATATATAACATTTAATTATAAAAAAAATTATATCAATTAATAAATATAATAATTAAAATTAAAATTTTATATAAAATTAAGAGATAAAAAATTAAATTTACCCCCGTTAATGCTATTAAAAATTAAAAATAGTATTATAGAACCAAAGAAACATAACTTACTTTGGTTGTATGTAGATTGTAGACCCAGTTGGCCAGTCAACCCCGGCCTAAACCTGGCCTCGTCGACTCAGGCCAGTTTGAAATGGGTCAAATAAAAATGGGCCGACCTAAAAATAAAAAACTCATCAAGGTTGAGTTTTGGGTTCAAAGATATTTTAAACATGTTTAGCCGAGCCTGCACTTCAAATTTTTTTATTTCATGCATAAACTTACATTGTATTATTTTAATAATTAACTAAGCTACTAAGATATATATATATATATATATATATGAATTTTTTTAAATTTTATAAATATAATATCAAATAATATTTATTGTATTTTAAAATGATAAATCAATAATTAGGAGTTAATTAACTCTTCACCATTTTATTATAATTTTTTATTATTTTTATTTTCTGTCTCTTATTCTCACATTATATATTTTATTATATATTTTATATTATATGATATATAATTTATACTTTAGTTCATGTACATATAATTTTTATGTACTTTTAAATGTGACCTAGAACTCTCTTTTACTTTCAAAATATTACAAGAAACTCATTTTATTCAATTTTTTATCAAAAAAACTAATGATAATTAACACATCATTTTATAGGATGATAGGTTAGAGCAAATAATTAAAAGATAGTAGAAGTATTTTCTTCTTTTCACAAGTAAAACATCAACTTCTTATTAGTATAAAGTATTATCTTATCAGTATTTTTATTTTTTTATTTATTATCTTTTAATTATTTACTCAAACCTGATATCCTATAAGTTGATATGTTTATTGTCATTAATTTTTGAATGAAAAATTGAACATAATAAGTTTCTTATAATATTTTGAAAGCATGTGGGGGTTTTGGGTTACATTTAAAAATATAAGGGATTTATGTGCACATAAGATAAATTACAAGAGAATTTTGTGCATTTTAACCTTTTTTTATGAACATGGATATTGTTTTCTTAATATGATCGTCATTTTTTTTGTATTAAAATGGGGCTTAGGCCTAAAAGAAAACACAAAACATCAATCTCATAAGCTACCTTTGAGTAAATTGAGACCTAACACTAAATCTGTCAATACAAGTTAGCTCGATCCGACCTGAGATTGATTTGGCCCTATTTTCTTAAGGTTGGTTATTTTATAATGAGTTAATATTTGATTAGCCCAACCTAGCCCTATTAGGGCTAAATTATACTTACAAAATAATAATTATATAATAATTCAAATATAACAAAATATAATGATTCAAATTAGCAAATAATACTTACAAAATAATTATTATAATTTATCATATTAACTTTTTTTTAATATTCCTAAAACAAACAATAAAAAAACATAATTAAAGTACAATACATAAAATTTAAAGATTACAAACCATTAATATAAATAATAATTAGTCATTACATAATCTATATCATTAGCATAAAATTACAATTAAAAACTTATCACAAAGACTTTAACTTCATTTTTTCAAAATCATTCATCTTCTAACTTATTCTTGACAAAACAAAAAGGTTGATTAAAAAATATTAATAAAATATTTTAAAAAATATTAATAAAAATAATAATAATAATAAAATGGCCTATCCTGGCTCGACTCGGCTTTAACCCGGTTTGGCCTTATTTTTAAAAGATTGGGTTGGGTCAGCCCATTTTTTATACAAACCAATAATATAATGTCCCAATCCTAATAATTTTATCAAGCCAAATGGGTCAACTTATATGATCTAAATTGTTTTGACAGTTCTACCCAACACATCAATATGATCTGCATTTCAAAAGAATAACAATTTTAAGTTACAAAGATAATAATAGGAAAAATAAAGTGAAATTAAGTGATACATAAGTTGAAGGCTAAATCTAATATTTTATCCTTAAGTTTAATTTCATCCTTTATCTTTTTTTTTTTAATTTTATGTCTTATCTTTACTCATTAATATAATTTCTTAAACCCAAGTGAACATTTTTGAAGTTTTTTGGTTTCATATCAATTTTAATTATGTTTTAACTAAAGTAATTCTACTTGAATTTTAAATATAATTGACAATTTTAACAATAAGAAAAATTATACCAATTAATAAAAATTAAGGGCAAAATTAAAATTTTATGTAAAGTTAAAAGATAAAAAATTAGCAATTTAACCTATAATTAAAACAAAAAGTGAAGCTTGGAGGACTCCACAAATTGAGTGAAAATGATAGCTTATCAGTCTCATTTATGAATTTTGAAATTTTTATAATTTAGAATAAATTAATTATTTGGTTAGTGAAAGATATATGGTCTTTCAATTTGGTTCTTGAAAAATAAAATGCTTTAATTTAATCCTTAGAATATCAATTCTTAGTCAGTTTAGTCCTTTGATTAATAAGATATATAAAAATTCAACTAACAATATATTAATAGATACTAATTAATTGTTAAATGATAAATTAGATCTTATTCAACAATAGAAAAAATAAAACACATTAGATTTTGATTATTCCATATTTAACCATTATGGATGGTCACCCCATACACCTGGCTCACCTTGATCAAGGCTTGTCTAAGGATTCATATTGCCCATGATAGATTGTTTACTTATAGCCATGTGTCCATAATCGACATACGACACTTATAAATATTACCTTATCCCTTGATACCAGGTATACAAAATCTATTGCTTTTTATGCTCTGACACTTTTTTACTCTCTTTGACTTAGGCATTAAATGTGCATTTAGGGAATCCTCCACCTTTGTGCGGTCTTTGCTTATTCTTAGCGTAGGATTCTATCACTTTTGGTACCCTTCCTTATCCCTAATCAGTGAATCTGTCCAAAATTGATTCATCATTGGCACCCACCATGGATTAGACAATGATCCTCGCCCTTAAAGGAAGCTTCTCACCTTCCACGATCTGCCTTTCAACCTCTGCCTAAGGATCTAAGAAAGATCCGATGATCACACAGAGAGCTTTTAAATCTTTGAATTCATTTTTTTGGCCCTCGCCATAAGATCTGACAACCACACGGGAAGCTTTCTAGCCTCTGAATTTTGCCTTTTGTCCTCGTCAAAAGATCTAAGAAAGATTTGACAATTACATGAAGAGCTTATTAGCCTTCAACATATGCCTTTAAGCATCCATAAAAGGATCAAAAAGTAATCCTCAAATTTAGCTATTCAGCTTAGATCGACCATTCGACCTCAGCCTAAATATTGAAGAGTGATTCAATGAGACCTGTTAAAGGATAAAAAAGGCGATCCTCAAATAACCTTTTAGCTCTCATAGGATTTTTAGCCTTTCGGCTTTCACCAAACAATTGAAGAGCGATCCGACGACACCCGTCAAAGGATCAAAAGGGAGATCCTTAAACAACTTTTTAGCTCTTATCAGTCTTCCTGCGTTCACTTAAAGATTGAAGAGAGATTTGACAACATCCTTAAAGGGATCAAAAGGAGATCCTCAAATTCAACTTACATCAGCCCGTCAAACTTCACGTAAAGATTGAAGAGTGACCCAACGACATCTATAAAAGAATCAAGAAGTGATCCTCAAATAGTTCTTAGCTTTCATCAACCATTTAGCCTCTACTTAAGGATCTAAAAGAGATCTAACAGCCTCCACCAAAAGGATCAAAAGGCAATCCTTGACCTCACAGAAAGCTTTTCAACTTTCACTGGCTCTTCGACCCTACAAAAAAGTTCAGACAATAATCCTTGCCCTTAAGGGAAATTTTTCAGCTTCCACCATTAGCTCTACGACCTTCACATAAGGATCTAAGAGTTATCTAACGGCCTCCGCCAAAAGAATAAACAATAATCCTGACCCTTATGAAAAAGCTTTATAACTTTTAACAGCCTCACAGGGTGACCCACCGCCTTAAAAGAACTTCTCCAAGTGATTTAACCATTTTGAGCAAATCAACCTCATCAGGCGATCCACTGCCTTAAGAAAAATTACGTGAATAGGAAATCTGAACGCCTTGAGCAACTTATCCTCGCTAGGCAATCAACCGCCTTTACTGCTCGCTACGTAATCTAACAGTCCTGAGCAACCCAAACTTGTAAGGCTATCTAGTTGCCTCAACCAATCCAAAATCGTTGGGTGATTTAATTTATTTAAGCGACCTAACCTTACTAGGCCACCTAAAAGCTTTAAGTTTACCTAAAACCTTGAAAAAAGATCATATAAAGTTCCCCCTCTTTTTCAGCCTTTGACATTTTCCTTTCAGCCCTCCCCGAAGGATCTATTGATAGGCACACAGAGAGCTTCTCAGCCTTCGAAATCTACCTTTTGGCATCTGTAAAAGGATCAAAAAGTGATCCTCAAATTCAGTTATTCAGCTTAGATCGATCCTTCGACCTTCGCCTCAAGATTGAAAGGTAATCCTTGAAATCAAAAGCTTTTCAACTTCCATCAGCCTTTCGCCCTTTACCTAAGGCTCTGAGAGTGATCCAACAACATCTGCCAAAAGGATTAAAAGGCGATCCTCAAACTCAAAGCTTTCCACCTTCTATCAACTAATCAATCCTCGCAAAGAGGATCAAATAGAGATCTGACCCCTTCATGGAAAGTAATTTTAAATTTTACCAGCCTTTCGGCCCTCATGAAAAGGATTAGACAAAGATCCTTAATAGAAAGCTTTTTATCATCCCCTGCCCCTTCGGCCCCACAAAAAAGAATCAGACAACGATCTTTACCCTCATTAAAAGCTCTATAGCTTTACCAAACTCGTCAGCGCGACCTATTGCCTTAAGCAAACTTCTCTAACTTATCTAACCGCCTTGAGAAAACTCAGCTTGCAGAGCAATTTAACTGATGGTCAAACCTTGCCAGATGATCTAATTGTCTTGGGAAATCCTCCTTGTTAGATAATCTTATAGCCTCGAGTTCTCTAACCTCGTCAGAATATCCATAACCCTGAGCGATCCACCTCCTTGGGCGAACTTACCTCGCCAGACAACCTAACTATCCCAAGAGATCCACCTCACCAAGTGATCCACTCCCCTATGTGAACTAACCTCACTAGGTGATCCATGCTCGCCCATAAACTACTGGCCAATCGTTCCAAAATTTGTCAACCCTCTTATTAGAAGGGCCACAAAAATCAATAAACCTCACCAAAATGATTATGGCAATCCCTCACCTTGAAAGCTTTTTTAACTTTTGTCACACGCTTATCATGCCCTGCTAACGAATAAAAAAGATTATCCTTGATCTCAGAAAACTTTACAGCTCAAAGTTTTTCAACTTCTGTCATTAGCCTCTTGGTTTTACTAAATGATCAAAAGGCATTCTTTCGTCTTCCAAAAGCCTTTCAACACCATTAAAGGCAACATGACCCTTAGGGATCATCCCAACCCTTTTAACCACCCTGCTCATCTAGGTAGCTAATCCCATTTAAAAGGGGGGAGAATGAATATTAGGCAGGTTCTATCAAGACATCATTACCTCTTAAAGAAGATCATATCTTTTACTCACATATTCAAAATATGTCATTTAGGCACATGCTCTCGATCAAAAGATAGTTACGCTGCTTATCAAATTTTTAGCCTTTCCTACAAGCTTCTTCAGCCTCCTCTTTGGGCTTATCAGCCTTCTTAGATAGATGTATCCAAGTGATAATCACTTGGAAAGAACTACCAAGATCCCCCCTACACAGACTAAGGGACTAACAAAGAATTTTTCAAAATTGAGCCAAAACACAAGCTCAACCTAAATGGCTAACACTCAAGCCAGTAAGTTAATTCCTCTGACAAGCTAGGAAATTCACTTAAAAACTTTTAAGTAATTCTTTGCAATTTTTAGTGCACCCGTCATGGAATACACTTGTCAGCCTTAAGCTAAACAAGCGTGACATATTAGACACTACAAAATAACATCGGCTTTAAATAGGGGGACGCTCAAATTAATTCAAAATTCTCTCGTACTAAACCAAAAAAAGGGTTTACCCCCTCTAAGAATAATAAAGGCGTTTACCATTCAAATGTCATTTTGTCCTCGTGACGAACCAAGTACTTGGGATCTTAAATTCATAGGCGCTCGCACTTATAGACTTTGGGGACTAGGGATAATTCCATATTTGACCATTATGAGTAGTCTCCCTCCCCCCCTAACCCCATACACCTGGCTTGCTCTAGCTAAGGCTCGCTTAAAGTCTCAAATTGCCCACTTATGGCCACGTGTCCATAACCGACATACAACACCTATAAATATTACCTTATCCCTTGGTACTAGGTATGAGAAATCTATCGCTCTTTAAGGACTTTATGCTCTTACACTTTCCTACTCTCTCTGATTTAGGTATCGAAAGTGAATTTGGGAAGTCTTTCCCCTTTGTGCATTCTTTACTTATTCTTGGTGCAAAATTCTATCATTTCTTGTACTTGTCCTATTTCCTAATTGGTGAGTTAGTCTAAATTGATTCATCAGATTTATAAATTAAATATTGTCAAAATTCACTATTTGTAATTTTTTTATGTACAATTTATAAATCCAATATATTTTATTTTAAGAATTATATATTGTCAAAATACATTATTTATATGTTTTTAGTTGAATAGGATTTAATTCATTATTTAACAGTCAGTTAGTCTCTATTAATACTATTGTTAGTTAACTTTATATTTTTAGTTGAATAAAATTTAATTCATTATTTAACAGTCAATTAATCTCTATTAATATTATTATCAGTTAATTAATTATTTATTTTATTAATCAAAAGATTAAATTACTTAAAAATTAATCTTTTAAAAATTAAATTGAGACAATACTCTACTTCTCATTTTCAATTTTGTTAAAAAAATCCAAAATAATAACTATTTTAATTGACACTAACCGCTATCGATCGCTCACTAGATCTGAATTACTATAGCAACATCCGCAAGTAATTAGCAAAAAAAATGTGAAATAGGATGAATACTTCGGTAACTTCAAATAATTTCTTTCATTTAGTAATCTTTCAATAAAACTTCATCTATATCATATTAATTGTTCCTTATTATACCATAACGAGAGAAATTAAAATCAATTTTGCATATCACTAACTTCTATTATTCCGTACTCATATTCACCTTATCCTTGGAAGACACGTGAGAGATTGCAATGGGTGAAAGATGTTTTTGAATATTTTAAATTTAAAAATTTATATATTTATTTAAAATAAAAAAATAAAAAACTCACTATAATAAAATTATATCATAAATAAATTAAATATTAAATATTTTTTTAAATATAAAAAATATATTATTTTTCAAATTTAAAATATCTTACGCCTTTTAGAAAGAACAATGTGTAAACTCACGTTAAAAGCAGTGCAATAATATATAGAAATTAAAAGGGAAGTGAATAATTAGCAGCTCGATAATCAATTAGTTATATAGTTTGATTCATCGCCAAAAATCAAATGGTTGGTTAGATTAATTGATTTATTCAAAATTAAAAGAATAAAAAAAAGTAACCGACTGCTTTTTAATTAAATCAGTTTGACCTTTATTTATTTTTTATTTTTAATATTTAAGTTTAAAATTTTTAGTTAAATTAGATTATATACATAATAAATTTAAAAATTTAAAATTTTATATAATTATAAAATAATTAATAATATAATCTATAAATAATATAAATATTTAAATTATTATAATTTAAGCTTATATTATTTTCATGCATATAATTGACATCTATAAATTATTTATCATATTTAAAAATTATAACTTTGTATAATATATATATTTATAGATGTAAAAATAAAATTTTATATTAAATTAATATGTTTATTAAAGTAATAATAGTTTGATTGTGTAAAACGAAAGAGATAAAATTTAAATTTAAAAAGATATATTTATTAAAATGACTTTATCTCACCCTCTTGCTCAGAAAAAAGTTTGTCCATAATCATTTTAGAAATAGTGATTCTTTCCGTTTCAAAATCCAATTGTTTTTTTATTACATCATAATATTCCAACGGATGAACACAAAATTAATTTTTTCACTTGCCAAATCCAAGTTTAGATATAATTAAAAGAAAATATCTTTTCTCATGCCTAAAGATGAAAATTATAATAATTAATCTATGTGGTCCCTAGCTACCATGGTATTTGTGGAGTTTAATTCGTTCCCATCTCAATTTCGGAATTTCTACGGCAACGCTTCTTTTCGTTCATTTTCCATTAATTTGAAGAAAAAAGTCAATGAGGTGATTAATGCAAAATATAAGCAGACAAAAAGAGACACCGTGAGCGCGAAGGCTGGTGCACTTCTCTTTCAAAGTTAATTAATTTGAATTTTTCTTCTATAAACTCTTTAACTTCTTTTTTTACGACAACTCTTCTTTTCGTTAACATAAAAATAAATTATTTAATTGACAATATATACAAATTATCCGTATAAATATATAAAACTGTAATAATTTTATGGAAAAAATATCTTATTTATTTTCATAACAAAATAAAAAAAATTTCTATCGATCTATTTTTTTTAAAAAATATAAATAATTGGAATCTATCTCAGAATTGTGTTTTGCATATAAATTAATAGCAAATGTTCTAAGTAAATAATACAGAAATAATCATAGAAAAGACTTCACTTTCCAAGTCAAAATTTTGGCTCTTTCTTCACTGAAGTCTCGCAGAAAACTCACAAATTGACTGAAACTGCGCTTGATGTAAAATTAACTTGGTGGCCACAATAAAAAAAAAAAAAAATTTAATTGCTCTACTTTAATATAGGATAAATTTTTAGAAGTATTTATTGTGTCATCTTATTTGTGTATTGACCAATAAAATTCAACGAAATATTTTTGTTTCATATATCATTGGATTATTGCCTCCCTGATGTATAATAATATTATATAAATATAAATAAGTAATTAAATATGTAAATATAAAATAATATTATATATTTTCAAATGACATTTCTTACGTGTGTGTGTGTATATAATGTATGAAATTTGCAATTTAAATTAAAGATATAATTAATATGATATACTTAAAATTCATGGTTGGTATACAAATAATTATTATTTGATAGTATGTTATTTAATGTACTTTTTAATATTAAATGTCATTTAAAAAATATTTAATGTATTGAAATAAAAATTAGATAAAAATATTTTAATCTTTTTAATACGTTAAATGTCCAAATTATGTAAAAACTTCTCACAAGAAGTCGACAACACATCTGCATTTTTTTATACTACGTGTGCTTTAATTGCAGCTTATTTTAATTAATTCTTTTATTATTTTAAAATAATTTTTAATAAAAATTAAAAGTAATATTTTTTAATTTTTTAATTTATTAAAAATATAAAAGTTAATTAATTTTATTATGATAAAAATAATATGTCTAAATTAATGTTTTTATTTTAAAAATTTATATTATCTTCACTTTAAATTGATTTTTATTAATTAAATTTTTTATTCATATTATAAAAATGAAATAATTACGTAACTGTGTAAAACATAAAATTGTCTGAATTTTATATATTTATATTTATTTGAAACTAATATATATATATATATATTAATTTTTGAATTTCTTTTATATTTTGGCGATATGTGGATGACTCATTTTTGCCATCACTGTCTATGCTACTTTAAAGTCTTCCACGTCCTTCCTATGCCAACTGTACTTTCCAAGTCAATTTTTAGGATTTTTCTTCACTAAAGTCTACCTCGCTGAAGACGCGTCCGGATTCTCTGGTTGGCGCCTGCTTGGTTTTTTAGCAGCGGTTTTTTTCGTTGCTAAAGTTTCTGCAACAAATATTATTGTCGCTATAAATTAATTATTTAAACAAACGTTATAGCAGCAATAATATTCGTCGCAATAATGTTAAAACACTTTTTAGCAACGAATAAAATCGCCCCTAGAAAACGCCAAGTAAGCACTCGGCAGACAACTTACAGCAGAGGATCCAAAATCGCTGAAGGACTGATCACTACCTGAAAATGATAGCTTCACGTAAAACTTGGTGGCTATCTACTACTTTTTAAAATTATAAGAACTTGATTGAAAGAAATAAAGTATACATTATATTTGAATGGATAATCTCACCTCATTTGAATGGTGACTTCATGAGACATTTGATTAGTATTCTAAACACATCCCCTTTCCTTATGCAAAAAGCTCATCATCCCTGAATCCTTATATTAAAAATTAATTATCAGAATGAAAATTATATACACAATAATTGGATTCCTAATCATCACGATGCAAAAGGCTTCCATTAATTATACCATAATTAAAAACCATACACAACATTTTTCTACCGTATGTGATGGGTAGTTTGCATTGAAATGTGAGTTTTCAATTAAATGAGATCTAAGCAAAAAAAAAAAAAACTTATTAATACAATGTCTATTTAAGTTTCTCTTGTTTAAATGGAAATAATCCGAAGTAATAGAGAAAATTAAAGTTACGAAGTAATACATATAGTTAAGCAAAGGTGAAAGCGATACATACGTGGATCTCACGGACAAACCGAGTGACAGTAACAGCTTATTTAATGTAAAGCTTCGTGGTCAAAGTTGCCAACTGCAACCAAATCATAACTTATCTCTATTATTGCAAAAAAATAAGTTACTTACTAATTTAGGTTATCAAAATTACTCGTCATTCTTTTCAAACTAAAATCTCTTAAACAAGGTTATTTAAAACGTACACAATTTTTTAATTCTTTTTTAATAATTAATAAGTCATATTTTTTAAAGACATATTTATTTACTAATGATTTTTTATATAAACCAAAGTCTCTTAAATTGTGTCTATTCAAAATATAAATTTTTTTTTAATTTTTTCTTCTAATGTTGTAACTTTTTTTCAATAAATCGTATTCTTAAAAGATATGTATATGACCAATGGATATATATATATATATAAACTTCATTTTAAATATATATTACATTAATGATCTTTCAAATACATTCCTATTCATTATATTAAATATAAATATAGTTTATTTCCATTATATGTTTCTTTCCAGCATCGTTCAAGAAATTGCTCTCCCCCCTCCTCCCAAACCAAAGGTTGATTAGTACAACCATAGTTGTATTGTTTGGTTCTAATTTGTGGATTCATTCATACAATCCACAAAGAAGAAGAAGGATAATAAATTAGAAAAAGAAGTTGAAGAGGAAAAAGCATTAGAAGAAAAAAGAAAAGAAAAGAGGAAAGCATATTACTTTGTGAATTTCATTACTCTCCATTTGTGTTTATTAATTTGTGAATTTATTTTTTTTAATCTATTTATGTTATCCTTATTTTATAAAAATCAAGTTGATATTTATTATAAATATTTAAATATTTTTGTAATAAATACTTATATAATATAAATTTTCATTTAATACATGTACAGGAAGAATAGTATAATAAACGTCTTCTCAATTTCGACATTATGATAATAGTTAAATACGACATAAATTGCACATCCCAAATAGACTGCTTATAAATATATCATATTACTAAACTTCTTGGATTATCACCTTTTCTCATAATATTAGTGTCTTTGCTTTATTTTACCTTGAGTATTCAACTCAAACATTTAATAAATATATCTTTATTATCTCATATATATATATATAAAGAGAGAGATATAATTAATATATTTTTTCCAATAATTTTATTATTATACATTTATAAGAACTAAAATTGATTTTTAAAATATTATTTTTTACCAATAATTGTCAATAAAAAATTAGACAACATGCTCAACGATTGTGTTCTCTACAAGTCATTAAAAATGTATCAGATTTATTTTCTAAAATTCAAAAAAAGTATATCAAATTTTGAGTTTACCAGTCTTCATTTTTTGTTGGGCATAAATTACATATTCAAAAATTTTCCTTATAATTATTTAAATAAAAAATAAAATAGAAGAGAACAAAACTTTACATATATAATTAGTTTAGCCATTATATTGGAAATTAATATATGTTTGTCAATTGTATTGTGATTAAGACAGTACTCATTAAAGTTTTTTTTTCTTCTGAAGTCAATTTTAGATATTTTTAAATTTCTTGTGCAAAATCTATGAAATTGATGCTTGAATCCGTACGTCTTCATGCCTATAAGAAGCATTGGCGGTGCACTCATTGCTTCTCAAGTTCATCCATTGTTGTATGATCTCCATATTCATCATGGATGCGAGGTTTTTCTTTTATTCAGTGTTGTATGTTTGCTCTGTGCTTCTGACGTTGCACGTGTCAGAGGCATTTGCAGTGAACATGCATGCTGGCAATGCTTCCATTAAGTGCAGAGAGAATGAGAGACAAACACTGCTTTCTCTCAAACAAGGCTTTGTAGATTACTATGGCAATCTCTCCTCGTGGGGAAATGCAGAAACTCAAACAGATTGCTGCAAATGGGATGGTGTTTCCTGTAGCAAACGAACTGGCCATGTCGTTAAACTTGATCTTAGAAGGTATGAACTGGGAGGTACAATCAATCCTTCATTGTCTGAATTACATCATTTGAATTATTTAGACCTCAGTTACAATTATTTCTACAGTTTAACCGACTTTCCAAAGTCCATTGCTTCTTTAACCCATTTGAAATTCCTTGATCTCTCTCGTACCAATGCCAAAGGGAACATACCATACCAACTGGGAGGTTTGTTTCGCTTAGTACACCTCAACCTTGCTAAGAATGGGTTATTTGGGAGAATACCTCCCCAACTTGGAAACCTTTCATCTTTGCAATTTCTTGATCTTAGTGAGAATTCTTTCATTGGAACAGTCCCCCGTTCTCTACAAAATCTTTCCATGTTGAAATACGTTGGTCTTGGTAATTCCTATTTTTATGAGAGTGCCCACATACCAAATTTGAGTTTAGATTTAGAGTGGGTGTCTCGACTTGCATCCTTGAATACTCTCTATCTTGAAAATTTCAACCTTAGCGATGCAAAAAATTGGTTAAAGCAAGTCAGCAACCTTACTCACCTCCGAGAATTGTATGTTTTTTCTTGTGGCCTTACTGATAGTGAACCTTGGCCCTCTTTGTCCAATAATATTAGTTTCAGCTCCCTTACCACAATTGACCTCTCTTACAGCAAACTGACCAACTTCGAAAAACTGTTCCCATGGCTATTGAGTCACAAAGATAGCATTGTTAATCTAAATCTACCTGGGAATAATCTAAAAGGCCCCATTCCGAAAGACTTTGGGAACTTTAGCTCCCTTGAGGGATTAAACCTTGAAAACAACCAACTTGAAGGTGAAATACCCCAATCTTTGTTGGATCGATGCACTTTACGTTCCCTAAATCTTCAATCCAATAACTTGAGCGGGAAATTAGAAGACTTTGTTCAAGCATCTAGTGGTTGTGCAAACGAATCACTAGAAGAATTGGTTTTGTCCAATAATCGAATTGAAGGGTCAGTGCCAAATCTTTCTCAATTTTCTTTTCTAAAATGGTTATTTGTTGATCAGAATAAATTAAATGGAACTATAAGTAAGGGCATTGGACAACTTTCAAACTTGGAGGTGTTACATGTTGGATACAACTCCTTGCAAGGTGTGATCACAGAAGCTCATTTCGTAAGACTCTCAAAACTACAGATGTTGGACTTATCTTACAATGCATTTGTCTTCAATGTTGGCCAGGATTGGGTTCCGCCTTTTCAATTGGTTGAAATCGGCCTAGCTTCCTCCAAGTTGGGTCCTACCTTTCCAATTTGGCTTCAAACACAAAAAAAATATTACAAATTGGATCTTTCTGACAACCAGATTAGCGGCATTCTTCCAAAATTGCAATTACCACTTTTTGATCAATATTTGACCATAAGTTTGAGATCCAATTTATTAGAAGGAGTAGCACCATCATATTTAGCAATGAAGGCATCAATTTTGGATTTATCAAACAATAAATTCACTGATGCTAATTCTTTGTTATGTCCAAACATGACAACGAAATTAGTTTTTTTGGATATCTCAAATAATCAATTTTCAGGAGTGCTCCCAGATTGTTGGTCAAATTTTGAGTCATTGCTCTTTCTTAATGTTTCAAAAAATAGGTTCTTTGGAAAAATCCCAACATCTATAGATTTCTTGAGACAAATCCAAACACTACATTTAGGGAACAATAGATTTATGGGTGAAATACCATTGTCTTTGAGTGAATGCAAGGAGCTAAGAGTTTTTGACGTTGCTCAAAATAATTTGGCTGGATTGATACCAAATTGGATGGGTGATGAACTTAACAAGTTACTTGTGCTTAGTCTAAGATCCAATCAGATTTCTGGGATCTTGCCCTACACCATTTGTCGTCTTTCTCAGCTTCAAATCTTAGACCTCTCTTCGAATAACATCTCTGGAAGGATGCCCGAATGTCTCAACAACCTTACTGCTTTGGCTGCTCAAACAAGTTCTAATGCACTTATCAATTATATTCTTCCTATCCCAGGATATGCTTACATTGTTGATAGTGTATCACTAATATGGAAAGCGAAAGAGTCCAAATTTGGAAGAACATTGGGACTGCTGAGAAGTATTGATCTATCCAGTAACAAGTTAATTGGAGAAATTCCAAGTGAATTGATGGATCTTGTTGGATTGGTTTCCTTAAATATTTCAAGAAACATGGTTAGTGGAGAAATCCCTGCGTCTATTGGACAATTGAAGTCGTTAGACTTTCTTGATCTATCAAGAAACCGCTTGTTTGGAAAGATTCCATCAGAACTTTCACAAGTAGATCGTCTCAGTGTGATGGACTTATCATACAACAATTTGTCAGGAGAAATTCCACATGGCACCCAACTACAAAGCTTTGATGCCTCTACTTATATGGGAAATGAAGGACTCTGCGGTGCTCCTCTTCCGAAATGTCCCACAGAGCAAAGAGGAGATCACCAAAATGATGGAAATCCTGAAGATGATGGACAATTCCTTGATCGAGGGTTCTTTATTAGCTTGTCACTTGGATTCAGCGTAGGATTTTGGGGAGTTTGTAGCACATTATTTCTAAAAAGATCATGGAGGTATGCTTATTTTAAGTTCCTGAGTGATGCATATGACAAATTCTACGTGATGGTTGCGATAAACATGGCCAAACTGCGAAAATGGAAAAGGGGTTCAACGTGAATTGAAGGTATTCATTATTTGTCTTCATTTTTCTAGTATATTTGTTAACACATCTTTTTATTTTTTAGTGAACTACTATAATTATATATATTAGCTAGTATAAAATTAATTTATTTACCAAGCTGATAAATCTTTTCTAGGAAAGTAATATTAATAATAATA
Organism: Senna siamea; assembly: GCA_031216115.1. NCBI lineage: Eukaryota > Viridiplantae > Streptophyta > Magnoliopsida > Fabales > Fabaceae > Senna > Senna siamea. The sequence goes on along the minus strand of CM062354.1, from coordinate 27,781,592 downwards.
ATTATTTATTTTACCGTTTAATTTTTTTGGCTAATATGCAAGCTGATTTACCTTCTGGTATTTGAATTATATATTTCTTCCAGGAGGAGCTAGATGATGCACCAAACTCTCAGCATGTCTTGATATGCTTCTTTTATGACAAGAAATAAGTGTGTTTAATTTTCTTTGCGTGATTAATTAGCAAAATAGTTATTAGAAGCTTAATATTGTAGTTCACTTTGTAAAATAATTGTATTGAAAAATCTTAGACATTTGTACTCTGAAAGTCAATTGAGAAGCCCATAACCTGTTGTTGTAATGCACTGTTATTTTGACTTATAAATTTCATTTTCTATGAAAAAAAAGTCAATTGAGAAGCATGAATTGTGGTTAAGTTCTGATGATTCTTTAGAGTAAAAAATTAAGATTTAGTGTCCTGTACTTTGTCTGAATTTCACTTATCCTATGATTTAACTTTTTTTAATTGAGTGCTAAAATGAGCTCTATGAAAAAAAAAATTGAATAGGAAAACTTAAATCACAAAAGATTAATACTTTGACCAAAAAAAAAATCACAAGAGATTAATACGAACAGAAATCAAAAATATACCTTTGACTTAAGAAAATGTTATTAATGAATTAATACCAATTTTAGTCATACACAAGCATTAAAGTATTTACATTGTAATAAATCAGAGTGTCCACAACCAAAGAAAGAAATTCTTTATATACACATTTTGGTATCAATTAGTTGAATTTGACAATTTGTAAATTTAAATTTAAAAAAGCATAGATACTAATTAATGCAAAGATAACTATACAAAAAAGGCGGAGAACGTGAAGGTACAAAAAAGTATAGTTTCCAAAATCAATTTTTTGAAATTTTCCTTACTAAAAATTTTGAAGTCTTTTCTACGGCAATAATTCTTTTTGTTAATTTTCCATTAATTTGAAGACAAAAGGCAATGAGCTAATTAATGCAAAAAATAATCCGACAAAAAACACGGTGAACGTGAAGGTTGGTGCACTTCTCTTCAAATCAGACAAAAGTATCTTATTTATTCTCTTAACAAATTAATAAAATGTCTATCAAATTTAAAAATAGAAACAATTGGAATATGTTTTGCATATAAAATAGAAAATGTTCTAAGTAATAATACAGAAATAACCAAAGAAAAGACTTTACTTTTCAAGTCAACTATTTGGCTTTTTCTTTACTAAAGTCACTCGTAGAAAACTTACAAATTGACTGAAAATGATAGCTTGGCGTAAAACTAGGTGGTCATAATTTCAAAAAAATTAATTGCTCTACTTTTATTTCATTTTCATTTATGATTTGCAATTTGAAGACATTCCACAAAATTTAGAGATTTAATAGAGAACAGGACAAGAATAAAGGTGGAATAATTTTGTCACTTGATGAACTTCTCTTTCTAAAGTGAATTAATTCGAATTTTTCTACTTGTTTTCTTTAAAGTCTTGGTCTTTGCTAATTGGATTAGTTTAAATTATTTTTTTAACTCAACTCGGTGAGGTAGGATGAATAAAGTTGGCAACTGAAACCAAATCGTAACTTATGTTAAAGGGTTTAAATTCTTACACTTATTCCTGTATCAAAAAAATGAAAATTTGGCGACTTTAATTTAACCCTTAATCCTAATGTGCCCCCTCTATATATAGGACTATACCATAACTCCATAATCATGATGGATGCAAAGTTTCTTCGACTTTTGTATGCTTACGTTGTGCTTTCGAAGCTGCACATGTCAAAGGCAGTTGCAATTGCGTGCAGTGAACATTCATGGTGGATGCTTGGATTGTAAAATTTTAAATTTTATGAAATTTAAAATATAAAAGATTTAAATAACCATAATTTAAATTTATTATATTTTAAATTCTTTATTTAGATAAACATAATATTTATAAATTTTTTTTGTTGTAACTAGTAATTATATTTATAAATTAATATGTATGTATTTGAATATATATATATATGTATATATATTTTTATGCATGTTTATGTATTCGGACACACACGTGCATATATATAAATAACATAAATAATTAATATTTCAAAAATAACTAAGAAGAAAATTTTAAAATTTTACTTATTTAAGTAAAATTTTAAATTATTTTTAAATTACTTAATTAAATTATTATAGAATTTTTAAATTTTATTCTTTTTAATCCAAACAAAAAATTTTGTGACGGAATAATTAAAATACCTTCAAATATTACTTTATCCCCATAAATTACCTCATCCAAACACAACTTAAGTGCATCCAAAAAGAGACAGTCACTGCTTTCTCTCAAACAAGGCTTTGTAGATTCTGATGGCAATCACTCCTCGTGGAGAAATGCAGAAAACCAAACAGATTGTTGCAAATGGGTTGGTGTTTCCCGTAACAACCGAACTAGTCTTGTAGTTAAACTTGATCTTAGAAGGTATGAACTGGAAGGTACGATCAATCCATCATTGTCTGAATTACATCATTTGAATTATCTAGACCTTAGTTTCAATTGCTTCAGTAATTTAGCCTATTTTCCAAAATTCATTGCTTCTTTAATCTATTTGAAATTCCTTGATCTCTCTTATACATGTTTCTTTGGAAGCATACCTTATCAACTCGGAGGTCTGTTTCGCTTAGTACACCTTAAAGTTGCTAGGAATGGGTTATTTGGGAGAATACCTCCCCAACTTGGAAACCTTTCATCTTTGCAATTTCTTGATCTTAGTGGGAATTCCTTCATTGGAACAGTCCCTCCTACTCTACGAAATCTTTTCATGTTGAAATATATTCATCTCCATTCCTATTCTGATGAGACAACAAACCAACTTTGAGATCAAATTTAGAGTGGTTATCTCATCTTGCATCCTTGAATACTCTTCATCTTGGAAATTTAGACCTTAGCAATGCAAATAATTGGTTACAACAAGTCAGCAATAATCTTACTCACCTCCAAGAGTTGAAGATTCATTATTGCGGCCTTATTGATTGTGAACCTTGGCCCATTGTGTCCAATAATATTAATTCCAATTCCCTTGCCATCATTCATCTCTCTCGAAACAATTTGACATTCTTAGGAAAACTATTCCCATGGATATTGAGATACAAGGATAGCATTGTTCAGTTTAATCTATTTTCCAATAATCTAAAAGGCCCCATACCAAAAGATTTTGGAAACTTTAGCTCCCTTGAGGACTTAAATCTTGGACACAACCAACTTGAAGGTGAAGTACACCAATCTGTGTTGGATTTATGTAATTTGCGTTTCCTATATCTTGACAACAATAACTTGAGTGGGAAATTAGAAAACTCTATTCAATCATCTAGCAGATGTGCAAACAAATCACTAGAAGAATTGAATTTGTCCAATAATCGAATTGTAGGGTCAGTGCCAGATCTATCTCAATTTTCTTCTCTAAAATGGTTACATATTGCTCACAATAAATTAAATCGAACTATAAATAAGGGAATTGGGCAATTGTCACATTTGGAGGCATTAAATGTTGCATACAACTCCTTGCAAGGAGTGATCACAGAAGCTTATTTCTTAAGACTCTCTAAACTACTAAGTTTGGACCTATCTTATAATGCATTGGTCTTCAATGTTAGCCATGATTGAGTTCCGCCTTTTCAATTGGAGGATATCATCCTAAGATCTTGCAAGTTGGGGCCTACCTTTCCAATATTGCTTCAAACACAACAAATGTTTCAAGTTGGATTTTTCAAGGGCTCAAATTTCTACCATTGCTGATTGGTTTCGGAATTTTAATACCAATCTCTTCAGCTTGAATCTCACAACCAAATTAGTGGCATTTCTCCAAATTTCAATTACAATGTTTTGATCAATACTTGATCATAGATTTGAGCTCCAATTTATTAGAAGGTGCGGCACCATCATATTTGGCAATGAAGGCAACAAATTTGCATTTATCGAATAATAGGTTCACTGATGCTAAATTAATCTCTGTTATGTCCAAACATGACTACAAAATTAACTTATTTGGTATCTCAAATAATCAATTTTCAGGATTGCTCCCAGATTGTTGTTCGAATTTTGAGTCATTGCTCTTTCTTAATGTTGCAAATAACAGTTTATCTGGAAAAATTCCAACATCCATAGGTTCCTTGAGGCAAATTCTTGCATTACATTTAGGTAATAATAGATTTATGGGTGACATACCATTGTCTTTGAGTAAGTGCAAGAAGCTAAGAATTTTCGACGTGGCTCAAAATAATTTGGCTGGATTGATACCAAATTGGATGGGTGATGAACTTAAAAAGCTACATGTGCTTAGTCTAAGATCCAATCAGTTTTCTGGGATTTTCTCAAGTTCAAATCTTAGACTTCTCTTTGAATAACATCTCTGGAAGGACGCCCAAATGCTTCAACAATCTTACTGGTTTGGCTCCTCAAACAAGTTATAGTGCAACTCTTACTTATATTATTAACGAAATCTTTAGCAATGTGTCCAATGAAACAGTACCTTTTGCTGATAGTGTATCACTAATATGGAAAGGGAAAGAGTCCAAATATAGAAGCACATTGGGACTGCTGAGAAGTATTGATCTATCCAGTAACAAGTTAATTGGAGAAATTCCAAGTGAAGTGATGGATCTTGTTGGATTGGTTTTCTTAAACACTTCAAGAAATATGATTAGTGGAGAAATCCCTACGCCATTAGACGATTGAAGTCATTAGACTTTCTTGATCTATCAAGAAACCACTTATTTGGAAAGATTCCTTCAGAACTTTCACAAATAGATCGTCTCAGTGTCATGGATTTATCTTACAACAATTTGTCAGGAGAAATTCCACTTGGCACCCAACTACAAAGCTTTAATGCCTCTACTTATGAGGGAAATGAAGAACTCTGCGGTGCTTCTCTTCCAAAATGTCCCACAGAGCAAACAAAAGGTCACCAAAATGATGGAAATTCTGAAGATGATGGACAATTCTTTGATCGAGGGTTCTTAATTTATTAGCTTGTCAATTGGATTCAGCACAGGATTTTGGGGAGTTTGTAGCACATTATTTCTGAAAAGATCATGGAGGTATGCTTATTTTAAGTTCCTAAGTGATGCATATGACAAAGTCTATGTGGTGGCGGTGATAGACATGACCAAATTCCCAGGAGGAAAACACGTTCAACATGAAGGTAATCAACATTTGTCTTTATTTCTCTATTATTTACATCATTTTCCCTTTTCATTATGAGTGAACTGATAATTTTATCTGGTACAAAACTTATTTACTAAGCTAATTAATCTTTTTGTGGGAAGTGATTATTATTATTATATAAACATCTTAAGAAGTTATCAACACATGATACATAACCTGCTAGTATAAAAGACATTAAAAATAACTGCACTAGTGGTAAAAAATATTGATGTCCACCGAAGAACGAAGACGCCACCTGATAGAAATATATCTTAAATAATGAAAGTTTTCCTCCCCAAAAACTTGTTCGTTTATTTATTTTATCACTTAACTTCGTTGGCTAACAAGTTGATTTTATCTTTCCGTACTTGAATTATATAGTTCTTCCATGTAGGAGATGCTGCACCGTATACCATGAACTTTGCGTGATATGTTTCTTTTATCTTCCAGATGAATCAGAAATAAAGCATTCAATTGCTTTGTGTATTTGATGTACCAGTTTATATATGAAAAGAAATTAATTGGTATTCTTAATTGGCCAAATAATTGTTAAAAGCTTTCATTTTGTAATTTAGTTTTGTCAAGTAATGGCAGTGTATAAAATCTTCAGACGCTTGTATTCCAAAGATCAATTGTTGTTATGATATATTGTATCCCTCACTATTCGATCACCTCATCAAGCGGCCATTACACCAAACTCTACGTTCACTCGCATTTTCTCTCAGTTTGTGTACCTTTCCGTGAGAGACTTTATTCAAATTTCAAAGAATAATGAGAAGAAAATTGAAAGAAAAAAATTGACTTAGAAACAGGAGTGCACCAACATTCACATTCAACTTCTACATCATGTTCTGTGCTTTTCACCATCATTCTTGTTTTGATTAGTAGTAGGTAGATTTTTTACGCTTTTTAATGCAATTATTTGAGCTGTCTTCCAAAATAAGTAATAACCAATATATTATATTAAAGTCATGAGCCACAATTAAAGTGTATTTAATGTAAAAAAAAAATGTATATGTGTCGATGTGAAATACTTCCAGATCTGAACATTATGAAAATTAAAATATTTGTATCTATTTTTTAATTCTATGTACTCATAATTCTCTAATATTAAAAATTTTGACATTCAATATCATGCATTAAAACTTTCTAAAAATTTCATTTAATTATGTTAAAATACAAGTGCATATTTACATTAAATAATAGAGTATCAAATATTAATTATATGTATACTAAAATAAATTTTGAGTATACTATATTAATTACGTATTTAATTATTGATTTGTTTTAAAATTTAAATATAATTGTTGTGGGATTCATTGTTTAATTTAGAGAGTGAGATGAGAGAAAGCAAAGCTCATATAAATATTGAAGAGGTGTATGGGTATTTCGTACAAGAAAGGCCAATCTCAAAAAAAGAGTCATCCTCTCTAAATTAATTCCCAATCTCAAGACAAACGAAGATGCCTTCTCATTGATGGTCAATGAATCAATGTCAAAGATATATATGCGGCCATGGTGCTTGATGGGCATATGATTTCCCATTGTTTGTAAGAAATCTGCTTTTCACAATTCATCCTATCTTCCAAAATTTGCCAACTACAACTAGATATAGATTTCTTTTTAATATATGTTCTTATTTACTAATTAATATAAAGAAAAAGTAAAGTTAATAATATAAAGCGCAATTTTCTTGATCGCAATTTTTATTTTAAGGCTGTAAAGGATCGTAGCTATTTTTGAATTATTAGATTTTGGTCTGTGAAGAGTTTGAATTAATTAGGCTCAACTAATTATTAATGAAAAAAATGTATATATATCCTCTAATTATTACTTAGTTATAAATATTTTATGAATTATCACTTCTGACAAATACTCTCTCATACTTTTACATGTTTAAATTTAACTTTATTTAATACATTTTTATTAATACCGTGAAGCATTTTTTTTGAAAAAAAAAATATACTCCTTTCAACTATAAATTAGTTACATACATTTTCTAAACTATAAAATGTAGTAAATACTCTCATCCAACTATAAATTTTACTTAGACTTATTGATTTAAAAAAAATAAACATTTTCCCCTAAACTATTTTAATTTTCGAAAAGACCCAAATAAACTATAAATTTTTATAATTTTCAATTTTATTCCAACATTCAATCTCAAATTCATTAGACAAAATTTCAAAAATACTAAAATTAAAAACATGTGAAGTAAAATTAATAAGAAAAATGACATTATTAATTTTGGATGCAAGAATTGCTTTCTATGTTTCAAAATTATTAGTCAAGAAATAGGATTAAAGCATAGAAAACAATTATTGCACCTAAAATTAATAATTTCATTTTTTTATTAATGTATATTTATATTATAATAGCTTTAGCTATTTTGGTTATTAGTCTTCAAAATTATGCTTTATATATTATATAATATAAACTATAATATGTAATGTGAGGAGAGGAGAAAAAGAAAGTAAAGATAATGAGAAATTATAGTAAAAGAGTAAAAAGTTAAATAACTTTTTATTTATTTATTTATTATTTTAAAATATAATAATTATATTTTATATTATATTTAAAAAAAAATTGACATTTACTTTTGTGCCTGCGAATTCTCTTAATTCTTACCTTATTCTTTTTTATCAACCGTGTTTCTTGTGCCTTGGTTTTAATTCAGCAAGAAAAATATAAAAATAATCATAAGAAGTATCAGAATATCTATATATCTATAAGGATAAGTATTTAAAAAATTAGTCTAAATTTGAGTTTATAAATTTTTATAAATTTGAAAGGCTAAATTTAAGTTTATTTTAAATTATTTCTTTGTAACTTGAACTGTAAACCTATGATTTGATATTTTTACTAAAATTTATATAATTTTTTAATAACAACGAACAAATTTATTATTTGAATTTGTGTGTGTGTGTGTATATATATTTCTTATTTCATTTTTTCAAATGATTTTTAATGACAAGACAATTAGACTCATAAAACAGTAACCTAAACTCTTTACTGGATCAACAATAAGTCCAAGCCTAAAGACTGTAATCTAAATGAAAGAAATGTTTTTGGGTGGTGTCGGGTAGCATGTAAATGTGGAAGGTAGAGATGGTTTTGTTGACTTGGTTTGGAGAGTTGAGACTTGAGATCAATGAGGAAGGAATCAGCTTTAGCAAAAGTAGAGAAAAGAAGCCAAAAGTGTGTGGATTGTACGTGTGCACTAAGAGAAACGCATGCTTGATGATAGAATAAGAGTCAGTTAGGATTAGTTTGGAATTAGTTGTGGTTGGTTAGGTGTAACAACTTAGACTCATCTGCTATATAAACTATACTGCACTTGTGAACAACATAACAAAGTATTCAGTTTCTTTCCTTCTACTTGTGCCTTCACTAAATCTAACATGGTATCAGAGCTTTCATAATCTTCATCACAGAAGATGGCTACACATGATCAGAGTATGTCTTCTCCATCCAATAGCTCAACCAGCAAGATGATAGATACTGCTGCAAAACTTACACTACAAACATTCACCCATCCTATAGCATCTAAGCTTGGTGATCAGAATTTTCTAGCCTGGAGAATGCAAGCCATAGCAACCATACGAGGACATAGTCTACAGAAATTCATTCTTGGAGAAGGACATATACCACCATGCTTCACCACTACTGAAAGTTTTAAGAAAGGTGAATATAGTCCTGAGTACTTGCAGTGGGAATGTCAAGATCAACTCTTGACTTCTTGGCTTCTTGCGTCTATGAGTGATTCAATGGTGTCAAGAATGGTAGGATGAACATATAGTTTTCAAATCTGGAATTATTTGGAGGAGCTTTTTGCTTCCCAAACAAGAGCAAGAGAGAGGCAACTCAAGTCTGAACTAAGAAATAGCAAGGAAACAAACTCCACCATGTCAAAATACATTCTAAAGATCAAAAAGATTGTGGATTCGCTTGCAGCTATAGGATCGCTAGTATTGATGCATGGTCATATAGAGACAATACTGAATGGTCTCAGTGAAGAATATGAGGCATTCATCACGTCGTTCATCATAAACAAAGATGGTTATAGTGTTTCAAAAGTTGAAGCTCTTCTTCTTACTCAAGAAGCACGAGTGGAGCGCATCAAAAGAACTGCTGACACTATTTCTGCCAACATAGCTTAGAAGAGTGGATATCTAAAATTCAAGAATCCCTTCTTATCAACAAAATCAAAGTTTTACACAATCTCAACGAGGAGGTTATGGAGGCCGAAGCTTTGATAAAGGAAACTATCAAGGAAGAGGAAGATCCCGTGGAGCTAGACACTGGAAAGGAAATAATGGAGGTAAATAGTGGCAAGGAAATAAACCTCAGTGCCAAGTCTGTGGAAAATTTGGGCACATTGCCATAAACTGTTATTACAGATTTAACCAAACCTACATAGCAAACACATTATCCCAGGCACTCAATCAGAATCAGAATAAGAGTCCTGGTTCCACACCTCATGAAGTGTTCTTAGCCACCCCAGAAACCTTGGCAGATGAAGCATGGTTTGCTGACAGTGGAGCCTCAAATCATTTGACCAATAATCTTTCAAATTTGTAACTCAAAGCTCTATATGATGGTGAGGAACAAGTTCACATAGCAAATGGCTCAGGATTGAATATTCTCATATTAGGAATTATGTACTGCATATGTCTCCTAAAACACTCAAACTAAATGAAATTCTATATGTGCTTGAGGTGTATAGAAACTTACTAAGCATTTCTAAATTTGCTAGAGACAATTCAGTGTACTTTGAGTTTCATCCTGATTCATGTTATGTTAAATCACAGGTCAATCATCAAATTCTATTCAAAGGTAGACTTCTCAATGGACTTTATGTTTTTGACAATCTAAAAATACAGATTACACCTCAATTGCATTCTGTTTTAACTTCTTCTTTGCCAAAGTTAGCAGCTCACACAGTAACCATCAAGTCACCTCCTACTCAGTTTGGCATTTTGCATTGTAGGCTAGGACATCCTTCTTTTTCAGTTGTAAAAGCTGTACTAAACTCTTGTAATCTGTCAAGTATTAATAAAAACTCTCATTTCTTTTGTCAAGCTTGTTGTGTGGGAAAGTTGCATACTCTTCCTTTTCCAAAGTCATCTACAACTTATACTAAACCACTTGAATTAGTATATTCTGACCTTTGGGACCCTGCACCAGTTGCAGTAATAACTCAATTTAAATTTATTTAAAGAATTAGGATAAAATATTTGGAAACATTGAAATATTAGTGGGAGGTGATTAAGGAAATTTTTCTGAGCTTGTAGCTAAAATTTGAGAATTTTTCGGAATTAAATTATATTTGATAGTGGAAATTTTATTTGCCTTGAGAAACTTTGCAGATAATTTTGAGAGGCTTGTGATAGTTTAAAATTTTCCAAATCTCTTCCATAGCATCCTAAATTCTTGCCTAAATCGAAAAACGCATCCGAAATTTATCTAGGGAAAAGTGAGAAAATACCAAAATGCCCTTAGGAATATTAAAATCTATATTTCCTTCATTTCTTCTAATTTCCTCTCCTTTCTTGTGTCTTTCTCCTGCGTTCACTCTCTTTCTCCTTTCCCTCTCTCGTGTTTCCTTTCTTCTTCATTGCCACCATCAACCACCTACCAACCAGCCACCGCACCACCGCCCGTCACCGTCGAAAGCACCAAGAGCCTCGCCGGACCACCACCGCCGCCGAAAAACAATTTTTCTTCCTTCCCGTCGCGATTTCCAAAGAGCTTCAATCCAGCCATTTTGGCGCCGTTCAACCACCGGTGATCGGTGGTTAAGCTGTCCAGCAACATCCCCGAGTTACTGGTGACCTCAGCTGCCACCGTCGCCGACGCCAGTCACCGAAAAAAGCCTTGGAAAGTGCAGGGACTAAACTGTAAATTTTTAAAATCTTCAGTATACACTGAAATACTCCAAATTAATCAATTTTTCTGTAATTTCTAGTTTCTATAATGCCATTATGGATGAATTGAAGGGTTAGATTGGAAAAGAATGATGTAAATCATAAATTTGTAAATAGGGACTAAATTGTAAAGTTTGAAAAAGTTTGGTATAAAGTATAATTGCAAAATTTGATGTGTCCTTGTAATCCTTAACTTAATTAGGACTCGTATGAATGTATAGAAGTAGGAAATGGAAGGAAAATGAGGCAAAATCATTATAGGGCCTAATCTGAAAGTTTTGGAAATTCTTGATATGGACTGAAATTTGATGCTTTTCTATAAATTTTGATTCCAAGGAAACTCTTATGGATAGATAGAAGTAGAAAATAGGAAAAAAGGAATGCGAAATCATTATTTCAAAAATAAGGACTAAAATGTATTTTTTAGAAAGTTTGAGGAATGAATTGAAATCCTATAAATTTTGATATTTTCTTTAATATTGAGTTACATGGAAGCCCTCATATAACTTTGGAAGATTTTTGATGACTTTAAGGACTATTTTCAAGTTAGAAAAGTTTTAAGGACTAAATTCAAAAAGGTTGTTATCTTTTCATTCAAGAAGAGAAAACCATGTAATTCTGAAATTTTATATTGGATTAAATTTATTTATCCTCCCAAAAGTGTCCTAGAAGAAATTTGAGAGTTATATAGCCAAATGTTAAGTTTGTGGTGAATTAAGAATTTAATTCCAATATAATTATACTTGAAAGGAATTAGTGTGGGAAATTGAAATGTTGCTTTCATAATTGATAGAAGTGGCTTGTGGAATCAAGCAAAATGAAAGAAGGGAAGAATCCTAATTCAAGTGAAGGACACTCCCCTATTTAGAAATAATATTGTGAACTGTTTGATTTAAATGAAATTTATTTTGTGAAATAGGAAATGTGTGATGAAATTAGTTTGAGAAATGTAAAGTTTTCATATGAGTATAGAGATATTGCCTATATATGTTTGAAAGGTATGAAATAAACCTTTTGCTGCTTGATGTGAAATGACTATTAGGTTATATGCTCATAGGGACAGACTAAATTTAGGGTGAACATTGAGTGGCTGGTATGGGACGGTCATTTAATATTCCTTATGCAGATTTCTTTATAAAATATATCTGTTTCTCTTAAACGATCTACATTTGTTAGAGATTACTCTTTAAACCAAGACATCCCCATGAAAGAATTAAGGAGAAAAAGGGTGGATGGTCTATACTGGGATGACGTTTTGGTTTAAATATAAGACTCCATAACCCTGAATATTAGTCAACTTTGTGCATATAATTGTTGTATAGTCAGAAAAGAGGCTAAGATTGATCTTTATTGACCCATAACATGAGAGGAAGATGGAATATTTAAATATTTACTTTACACATATTATGATAGTATGAAAAGGTGAAAGAATGGCATTTCAATTGATTCTTGAAAATGCTAAACTAAACAAGGTAGTTGATGGTATTAAGGCCTGAGGTTCCTATGTTATGATTAAAGAAAATAGCATGAGAATGTAAATGCCATATTTTAATGTGGGTTTAATGGTCTCAGATGATGATATGGTTGATATTATATTGTGATTGTGATGATGTTGAGAAGGATAATATTATATGGTAATGATATTAAAAATGGTATTGAATTACACCTAGGGGCATGGTACTAAATTTACCCCCTAAGGTGATTTGGTTAAGTTAATTATGGCACTATGAACTACACCTAGGGGCATGGTACTAAATTTACCCCCTGAGGTGATTGAATTATATTAATTATGGCACTATAAATTATACCTAGGGGCACAGCACTAAATTTATCCCCTATGGTGATTTGACTATGGTAACTCGGCACTAAATGAACACCTAAGGGAGAAAATGACACTAAAATACCCCTTATGGTGAAGTGGTACCAAATGACACTAAATGAATACATAAGGGATGAAACGGTACTAAATTGCCCCTTATGGTAATGGCACTAAAGGAACACTTAAGGGATGAATGGCACTAAATATTCTCTAAGGTGAGAGGCACTAAGTGGCGGCTTAAAAAGTTAAAAGGGTGATTGAAAGCATTTTGGTTTATTTTGGTTGTATGTTGGCTGCATGAAAGAGGGTATAGTTATGGCTATTCGTTTTAATGCTAAATTTATGATGGAAATGTTTAAATGTTATATACCACATCCTGATATCAGTATACAATGAGATATTTGATTTGTATAATGTGGGATATATGCATATTGTTTTCTCGGAATATGCAAGATTTTATACTAATATATTAACATGGAATTTGTTATGAAAAAGGAACTTACAAGCATTATTGAAACGATACTTTAATCAGTAAAATGACACTATACTCTTATGAATTTATATAATTACCTATAAGTGTTAAATTGAAAGCAGTTTATAGTTCACATGTGTGTTAAAAATTTTTTAGGGAGATGTTTTCTATACTGGAGGCATAGTTGAACTTTCAACTGTTTTATAAATGTTTAAATTGTAAATTTACTCTATTGGGATTCTTATATCTCATTAAGTTGATTGTTCAGATAATCAGGGCCATAATGGTGCGAGAAATTAGCTTGGGTCTGGATGTATGTTAGAATTACAGGATTTTGGAAGATGCTAAATGATGTGTAAAGCAAAATAAAGGATTTAGCTATGGATGAAGGCCATAAGCTTGTATTTAAATAGTTGTATAATTTATGTTGTAGACTTATGGTTGTTTGATGAATAGTTTGGGCTGTTGTATAAGTAAGAAAAGGTCCTACTTTTAGGGAGAACTCTGTCAAAATTTTGGTAGGGTTTCTAATGATAATTGAGAATTTAAATATTTAGAGATAATTATGTTAATGAATGAATGGTTTAGATTTCTTATATTCCAGAGTAGGGATATATGTTGGTGTGAATTGATGTGTTAGGTATCCTGCGCAAGAGAAAGGGTTAAGTGAAACTTGAATAGAGAGCCTATTTGAGTTATACTCAACCAGTAATGGCCCATTTGGTTCCCAAGGAGAAAAAGAAAAGAAAATTTCAGGAGAATTTCATGCTTCTAATTTTACTCTGATATTCCATGTAAAATTAAAAGGGGTCGTTATAGTTGTTTCCTCAAGACAGTACAAATACTATATTTCCTTTATTGATGCATATTCAAAATACACTTGGCTATATCTTTTAAAATCAAAATCAGATGCCTTTGAAGCCTTCAAATTGTTTAAAACACAAGCTGAACTGCAACTTAACTATCAAATAAAATAATTTCAAACTGACTTTGGTGGAGGATTTCGTCTATTCTCAACCTTTCTTGAAACTCATGGCATTCATCATAGGATAACCTTTCCTCATACTCATCAACAAAATGGTTCAGCTGAGAGAAAACACAGACACATCACTGAGACAGGTCTTTCCTTGTTGTTAAAAGCTTCATTACCTTTAAAATATTGGGATGAAGCATTCCTTGCAACTGTCTATCTTATTAATCACCTTTCAACTCCTGTCTTGAACAATTCTACTCCTCTTGAAACATTATTTCACATTAAACCTGATTATAAACTTCTAAAAAATTTTGGTTGTGCTTGTTACCCATTATTGAGACCTTACAACACACATAAATTTAATTTCAAATCATCAAAATGAACTTTTCTTGGTTATAACAACACTCATAAAGGCTACAAGTGTCTAGATAGCTCAGGTAGATTATATTTTTCTAGAAATGTAGTCTTTGATGAGTCTACTTTTCCTTTCAATGAAACTAATTCCAAACCACTTGACTCACCCACTCCTATACCTACCCTACCTGTTCCATCAATTTCCCTGTTACCTGTTAAAACAACACATAATACTGTGAGAAACTTTGATAATCTATTTTCCATGTAGCAAACTAACTCTACAGGTGCAACAGTGGCTAGTTTCCCTTCTGACACTACTCTTACAACTACTGTCATGTCCTCTTATGCACTACCAGCACCCATCAGCACTCATCCTATGGTAACTGGGTCAAAATCTGGTATTTTCAAACCTAAGGTACTTCTTGCTTCCACTGAACCAATTTCTGCTAAACAAGCTTTAACAATTCTTGAATGGAAGGCAGCTATGGAAGATGAATTTAAAGCTATTCAAGCAAATGGCACCTATTCTTTGGTATCTCTACCTCCAAGAAGAAAACCTATAGGCAGAAAATGGATTTTTAAGGTCAAGTACAATTCAAATGGATCTATTAGCAAACACAAAGCACGTTTAGTAGCTCAAGGATTTTGCCAACAGGCTTGCTTTGATTACTCAGAAACCTTTAGTCCTGTTGTCAAGCCTACAACTATTCGTATTGTATTAACAATTGCTTTTGCTAAAGGATGGAAATTGCATCAGTTGGATTTCAACAATGCATTTCTGAATGGTGATCTCTCCGAGGAAGTTTACATGACACAACCTATTGGTTTTGAACATCATGATAGACAACTTGTTTGCAAACTTCACAAGGCTCTATATGGGCTAAAACAGGCACCTCAAGCCTGGTTTCAGAAATTAACCTCGACTCTAACTCAACTTGGTTTTCACTCAGCTAAGTGTGATCATTCATTGTTTATCAAGAAAGCAAGAAGTGAGACTCTATTTGTACTAGTTTATGTAGATGATGTAATTTTGACAGGTAGTAGCATGGTGGCAATCAGGGATTTGATCAATAAACTTCACTCTACTTTTCAACTTAAGGATCTAGGTCTGTTGTACTATTTTCTGGGAATATAGGTGCATTCTCTCTTTGATGGAGGCTTGCTACTCACTCCAGAAAAATACATTCAGGATTTGCTCTCAAAATCTGAAATGACAACAGCGACTCCACAACATGTTCCTATGACTTCTGGTCTTAAACTCACAGCATCCTCTTCATCTGAAGACTATGATAATCCTAAAAAATATCGCCAAATAGTTAGAGCACTGCAATATGTTACTATAACAAGACCTGAGCTTGCATATGCTATCTCAAAGGCACAACGGATTATGGTCTCAAGCTGTCAAAATTCAAAGATTTATAGCTATTAGCATTTACAAATGCTGACAGGGGATCTAATATGGATGATTATCGATCTACCTCTGCATGGTGTATATATCTTGGTCATAACTTGGTTTCTTGGTCATTTAAGAAACAATCAGTTGTTGCACAGTCAAGAACTAAAGCAGAATACAGAGGATTCGCAAATTCTTTGTCAGAAGTCCTATGGATTCAATCCTTGTTGGCTGAGTTGTTTTGTCCTGTTACACGTGTTCCTCGCATTCTTTGTGATAATTTGAGTTCATTCATACTCTCTGCTAATCCTATTATGCATTCCAGGTCCAAACATGTCGAGTTAGACATTCATTTTGTTCGAGAGAAAGTTACTAGGAAGCAAGTAGAAGTAGTTCATGTGTTTGCAAAAGATTAAGTGGCTGATATGTTAACAAAGCCTTTGTCTTGCAAACTGTTCAGTGCATTTAGAGACAAACTCAGAGTGGTCTCCTCTACCACTCTAAGCTTGAGGGGGGATGATAGAATAAAAGTCAGTTAGGATTAGTTTGGAATTAGTTGTGGTTGGTTAGATGTAATAACTTAGACTCATCTGCTATATAAACTGTACTGCACTTGTGAAAAACATAACAAAGTATTCAGTTTCTTTCCTTCTGCTTGTGCCTTCACCAAATCTAACACTTAATAGTTGGTGCAGTGCTAGGAGAGCGAGCATTTGATTAGTTTCTTATAAATAAGATGCCTCATCTTTTACTACTTCTCAGTTTGAGTTGTCTATACTTGAGTAACGATAATGATCATGATGAATATTAAGTTATCACAAATTCAACTATATACTTGCTTCTTTTGTGCTTCTGGTGCACATCTCATGGGCATTTGCCTTCAACATGCAAGTTGGAAATGCTTCTGTTAAATGCATAGAGAGGGAAATGTTGGAATTCTTTATCGCCTAAAATTGTTTAACATGAAAAGATGAAATGAAAGCGTATTGGAATCTATAAGGAATTGAAGAATCAAGAAGTTTGTTCTTTTTATTGATTGTATCTAATTTCTTTTCTTAGGCATATGGGAACCACAAGAGAGACAAAACACTGTATCTAATTTTATATTGTGTTAGAATACCTCAATTAGTGATTACACCCTTTATATATAAGTCTTTATATGTCAAATTACCAATTTGTCCATCATTAATTAGTAATTAATACTTTAGAGATTTTACACATATTATTAGTCTCTACAAATTATTTTATATGATAAAGATCATTAATCAAATTAGATCAGTTTCTAGGTTCTTAAACTTTATGACAGTAATATGTATATAATAATTAATCCACAATACATATATGTTTACATGTCTTAATATATTTATAAATATGTATATATATAGTATACAATCTAAATTTTAACATGAGGGACAATCCTTGCTTTCTCTTAAACAAGGTATTACAGTAGATCCTTATAAGAGTCTCTCATCGTGGGGAACTGGAGAAAGGATAGGTGTTCAATGTAGCATCCGAATGTGCCATGTGGTCAAGCTTGATCTTAGAAATTCCATGTTGAAAGGTAAAATCACTCCATCATATAAATTACCTAGCCCTCCAGTCCAATTATTTTGGTAATTTAACTGAATTCTCAAAATACATTGCTTCTTTGACCCATTTGAAATACCTTGATCTCTCTTATATGAAGGCTAAGGGGAAAATACCCTTTGAATAAGGAGGTTTGTTCCATTTCTAATATCTTGATCTATCTAACAACAACTTAATTGGACAAATCCCTGCTGAACTTAGGAATTTTTCCAGCTTAGTACATCTTAACCTTGAAAGGAATGAGCTAATTGTAGAATTTTGGAGGCTTAAAAATGAGACTTAAATGAAAATAATTTTATTACTTCAAAAACAAAACTACAATTTTCTCCAATATTACTCTCTCACTTCGTTTCTCCTGCCACACTCACGTCACTTTCTTCTTCACGCCTTATAATTAAAATGCCGAAGCTTCATAAATATATAGGAATAGAATATTGGAGTCCTTAAATTTTTTTTTATTTTATTACAGATATTTTTACTGAAGCTTCTCAACAATTCAAGTAAATATTAGTCAATGAATTTTGACACGCCCCTCAACGAATTGTCTCCTTGCATGTTATTCTTGAGACCATATCGAGCTTCTTTTGAAAGTCTTCCAGCTTGACTCCACTTAATCCTTTAGTAAAGATATCAACAACTAATTAACTGTGTTGATATATTTTGCTTCAATATCTCCATGTAATACCTTTTCTTAGATGTAGCCATAATAAATCTCCACATGCTTTGTTCTGGCGTGGAACACAAGATTCTCTGCTAATCAAATTGTAGATACATTATTGCAATACAGATCTATTAGGTACTCTATTGGCTAGTTTAAATCCATTAGTAATTGCTTTAACCAAGTGCATTCTTATGCTGAAATTGCTGCGGCTCTATACTCTAACTCTGTGCTTGATAGTACTACTATAGGTTGTCTTTGCTATACCATAATATGACTCTAGAGCCCAAGTCAAATGTATATCCAATTGTTGATTGACATGTATCATGATCTCCAGTATAATCAGCATCACAATATTTCCTCAATTTGCACAGAACTCCCTTTTTATAGAATAATCCATAATCTAACGTACCTTTGACATATCTCAAAATTTGTCAAATTGCTTCCAGATAAGGTTTCCTAAGACTTTGCATGAAACAGCTTACTACTCCAACAATGTAGCTAATGTTTGGGTGAGTTAGCATTAAGTAGATTAAGCATAGATAAAGGGTTTAACAACCATGTATGGCACCTCTATCACCATATTCACAATGTAGGCAACAATCATGTCAAAGTCTAACTTATTGTGATCTTAGTATAAAGCAGGATTTACACATGAATATGGACCCTCATATTTGGTAATCTCCCAAAATATTGGCCTTCTATAGGCCCTCAACTTCCACGTGCACATTATTGGATACTTTATACATTGATAGTCAATATATCGCTCAGATCATTTATTTACTCGGTAATTATGATACTTTCAAATTGAGTACATTTTTACCACAAGTTGGAGGGCGGACTTGTCTATAAATATCGCACCCTCCTTTAATTTTACTTGGTTAAACTTATTTCCAATATTAAAATTAGGCACTAAATGTTCCACATAGATCTCTCTTAAAAAACATGTGGCACATTCATAATATTCTCTTACCACTTGTGGACCTGCTAGTTGGGCTTCTTCTTCCCCTTCATCATTGTAATTCTCATCATTTTCTTCATTGTCATGCCCTTCAACATTTACTTTTGTCATTTCATTATTCTCCTTATTGTAAGATGACACCTTATTGTACTCAAATCGCTCTTCATTTGGGAAATAATCAGGGTCTGTGTTATGAGATTTATCATCACTAAATATTCTCAATGTCTAGCTACTACAACCAATGTCTTTCTTGAAATATCATAAGAAATTTATTTTTTTCAAGAAAATATTATAAATTTTAATAATAAATAAATTCCACACCTAATGGTTGAAGTAAAAAGGCTAAGAGAAATTGAAGAGACTTGAGAGGAAACGCCAAGCCAAAATTGTAAATTGAAGTTGAGAATGAAAAAAAATGTTAGAGTATCTAGCAACGAGGGCTTAGATAGTGTTGTTTTTTTTTTTTATCTTCTTTCGACTTTTCCAAAATCGAGGGCGTTAAAAAAATTATCTTATATTAATGAATTGAGACTCTAAGTGACATTTAAGGTAAAAAAAAACCTATATAATTTTAAGAGTTTATTTATATCGATCAAACAATCCAATTCTATCTTCTAGCGTCGAGATCTTTGTGTGATGTGATGTAAATAGCTATTTTTCACCTTTTTTTGAGGTGGTCACCAAATATAGTCATCATGATAAATTATTTTGCTAATTAATAACAGTTGTACTAAATTGTGCATAAAACTAATATTTTATATACCAGTAATCTTAAAAATTGATAAAATATTCAATTTTTTGTTCTAACAATTTTATTTTTGTTACCAAGAAAATTCTTCCATAACCCTTTTTTCCAGTGATCCGAAGTAGGATACAATTTTTTCTATAGTTGTTCAGTTTTGTAAATCATTTTAATTGTCTTCGTTATTTTACATATAATCATCAGAAATATCCATCATGTATTATTAAATGGAGTGTGTGGTTAATTTTAATATTGTATAAGAACTTAGACTAAAAGAGATAGTATAAGGACGAAATTTAAAATAAATAAAAAATGAAAGAAGAAAGAAGAAAATTTTGAATTTTACTATTTTCTTATCTCTAAGCTTCACCTATTATGTAGGATAAAATTCTTCTCTTTTGCCCAACTATCTAGATTTCCTTTAATTCATGATTGTATTTGGAGAGATGACCCATAGGGATCATTTATACTCTTCCTAGTTAATTTGATTCAATAATAAAAAATATTAATTAGTATTCTAAATACCTCTCCTTTAATTGTAATGAAAGCTCATCATCCTTTTCATTAAAATTAAGAAAAAAAATCCACCAAAAAAAAAAGGAAAAAAAATGCACATTTTCCCATTGTTAACTATAGTTTTAATTTTTAAGACTTCATATGAGTTACAAATGTTAAATAGAATTGTTAAATAATTTTAAATGGTGTAATTATCCTAATCCTTATCTAACCTAATTTAAAATATTTCATACATATTTTTTATTTTGAATTTATATATCTTAATTTTAAATATAATTGAAAAAGTAAAATCAAAATTAATAACTTTTAGCTAATTATTAGCAAATTTTTAACTTAAGTTAAAATAATTTTTTTGAAAAAAAAATTCTTGTTTATTTAAAATTTTAAAATAAGATACTAATTTGATATGAGAAAACTCATGTATGTAAATTAAATAGACTTGAATTTGATAAGCAAATAAAAGATAAAAAAACTTATATAAAAAATTTAAAAAAAATTAAAATGATGAGTTACAATTACAAGTACTCTTCTTTCAAACCCAACACGAGATAGAGGAGGGAACAATGTATAAGCTGGTTAAGAGGATCTTTTAGCATCTGAAGGAGGTTTAACCGATCAACCATACCTTTCTTGTGCTAATACCTAAAACTAGAAAACCGAAGACAATATATGAGGGAGTTTCGGTCTATCATTTTATGCAATGTGATAAACCATAATGTTTCAGAAGATATTAATAGAGTGTTGGGATTGAAGTCCACAACATTGGACAACTTTCAAACTTAAATGTGTTAAGGATATTGGACACAACCCCTTGCAAGGTGTGGTCTCTTTAATTTGAAGTTCATTTCTTAAGACTTTGTTGACTATGTCATCCTGCAAGATTGGTCCTACTTTTCCTATGTGGCTTCAAACTCAGGAATGATATATATCAAGTGCAGGAATTTTTAAGAAGGGAAAAACAGTAAATGATTATGCTTTGGCGGGAGAATGGGATATCGGGAAGCTGAATGCAAATGGGGAATTTACAGTAAAATTAGCCTACAAGGCTTGCGTTGGTGGGAGGAAAGGAATTTGGTCAAAACAGAAAAAATTAACCGTAGGAAAAAGCAATACGGTGAAATTTATTGACATATATATCCTTCGATTTCCATGTGATGTGATGCATATGTCTCATTCGTTTTGGTTTTATCTACCTTCCCCTAACAAATTGTGGTGTGTGTATATATATATATATATATAAAATCTGTTATTATATGCTAACATCAAAATCGTAGACTAGTAATTATTGGAAATCATATTCATTTCAAAAGTTAATGTATTCCCATTTTTCATATTTTCACACTATAGTATACTTATAAAAACATATTCATCTTGGTGATTCAAATTTCAAACTTCATAGTCCTTTTTTATTTGTTGTTGAATTGTCTGGCCAGAATATTCCAATCCATTTCCATTTGATGCGTCCTTGATTCGTTTTGTTTTCATTTACCTACCTTATAAGTTGTGATATGTAACACCCCATAATTTAATTAGCCTAAATTAATGGTGTTATTTAATTAATTAGTTTGAATTACTTGCTTGCTAATTAATTAGATGAATTATTTTTAAGGAAAGAAAATTTGGTGCTTAGAATTAATTCTTTGATTTCTTTATTTACCTAGCCTAAGTACCAAGTAAGAAACAAAATGAGATGCAACAAAAATATATAGGTGTGTGTAAGTGTCATGTGAATGAGGGAGGAAAAGAGAGAATAGAAAAAAAAAAGAAAAAAAAAAAAGAAATACCAAGGTTGCTTGTAAAGGTTAGTTGCTTGTAAGAGTGGACAAATCTAAATTTGCAAGAAAGGGAATTACTAAGTGTGCAAGCAAAGACAAAGTGTACTTACAAGTATACTTTGTGCAAATATATATATATATACATATCCAAAAGTGTGCATACTTTTCTTAAAAAAAGAAAAAAAGAAAGAAAGGGAAATGAAAAGTGGGAAGAGAATTAAAAATATATATATATGTACTAAGGTTGCTTGTGGAAGTGGGAAAAGGTAAACTTGCAAGAAAAGGAATACTGAGGCAACAAGCAATCTAATAGGTGTATAATTTTGTACAAAAATAGTGGCTAGTGGGATGCACCTAATGTATAGGAAGGAAAAAAAAAAAGGAAAACCAATTTACAAGCAACCTAAAAAGGAAAATAAGGAAATGAAAGAAAAAAAGAGGGAGGCATACCATAATCCTCACACTTGAAAATAAGGGAAGGGAGAGAAAGAAAAGAAGAAGGGAGAAAAGAGAGGGAGAAGGTGAGGCATCAAGGGAGAATTGAGAGATCAAGGAAGGAGGAAGTAAAGAAGAACTCAAGGGAAAAACCAAGGAAATCAAAGGAAAGGCCAAGAATATTTTCTCTAGCCCACTTTCAAGGTAGATTAGCAATTTGTTAAATTCTTATTCCATGATTGAGTATGTATGTTTAATGATATAGCTTCCATGGAATTTGAACCCATGTCTACACTCTTGATTTATGAAAAATTTAATGGAACTTGCATGATAAAGATGGAAGGTGGCTAATGCTAATCTCTAAATTATTGTTTCCTTGAGATCATGAGAGGACTTAGATTTAGAAAGTTATTTAATGGTTTGGTTAACTTGGTTTACTATTCTTAATATTGTAGTGGACTTGTTATTTCCATGATGAAATTAATGGGGTTATTGAACATTTATGATTGCTAATAAAAATGCATGTGATTATGGGAAATTACTAGAAAAATTATTGGAATTTTTAGAAGGAAAATATACATGAGAATTAATTTCTAAGCAAAGGAAATTATTGTGGAAGGGATTAGAATTTAAAAAAAATATATATATATATATATATAATGGAATTAATTTTCAAGCAAAGGAAATTATTAGAAAAATTATTAGAATTCCTAGAAAGAAAATGTATAATAGAACTAATACCAAGAGAGAGAAAATTAGTATTGAAAATATTAGAATTTTTAGAAAGAGAATATACATGGGAATTAATTTCCAAGAAACGAAAATTTATTATGAATTACTATTGAAGTTATTGAAGTTTTAGAAGAAAAAAAATGCCCATTAGAATTAAATTCCAAGAAAAGACAATTATTATTGTAGTTGTTGGAATTTTAGAAGGAAAAATGCACATTTGTATAAATTTTCAAGAAAAGGAAAATTATTATTGAAATTATAAAAATTCTTAGAAGAAAAATGTACATTGGAATCAACTTCCAAGAAAGGAAATTAATATTGAGATTATTAGAGTTTTATAGGAAAATGTACCTTAGAAATTGTTACTAAGGAAAATAGAAACTATTCCTTAAGTATTGAATTTTTCATAAGAAATGTTAAAGATGCTCCACACGGGCGGCCTAGCGAGGCGTGGGCGAAGGTGCTCCATGCCCATAACCTAGTGCTCATGATTATGCTATGTACGTGTTCGAGTGTCCACAAATTACAAGGTGTGGCCGAAGGTGCTCCACACGGGTGACCTAGGGAGGTGTGGCCAAAGGTGCTCCGCACTCGTGACCTAGTGTTCACGTAACATGCATAAACACTATGATAATTCTATAATAAACCATTAAGCTGATAAGAATACATGTTATTTAAAAAGATATGTAATCTTTGTTAACTTCTATATTTATCATGCAATGATTGCCAATTTACACTTATGTGTAATATTACACCTAAAATCAAGGATGTAGATTGAATGTTTTGGTGCTTACACCCTGGTACATATTAGTTTCTTTTAAACTATGAATTCTTTGAGCCATCGGGAAACTTGTGTTTCTCATCTATGTGCTAATATGTATCAGATACGGATGCATAGCAGGGTCGCGAGGTAACAGTCTCTTTTTGATTGAGTATGATTTTTGTAATCCCTTATTTTAGGTCCTAGCTAGGTCTGATTTAGAATAGGACAATAGTTGACCGTATATGTGAGTTATATTTGGGATATACATGGGAAACAAATATCTGAAGGATCGGACCATCCTTCATTTATACAGGAGTTTGAGTGACAGACTTGTTGTCTCCTAACTTCTGATGGTTGGGTACTTCGTATATCCAAGGATGTGACTTATCAGCATGTAATGGAAATTATTGGACCTGTATTTATTTGAATTACATAAAGGTTTTTAATTTTTGTTGTATAGTGTAATATTTTTATTCTGCTGTGCATGTAAGTTTTTATTCTAAGAAAAGGATCCCGAACCTAATCTATTTAATATAATTGAATGTTATAACTGCTCAGACACTAATCAAATTAAGGGTAAGGATAATGTACCGAACCTATCTTTTGATATTGGAGTTAACAATAAGACTAGATAAGGGCGTTACATGATATATATAAACAAAACTTAACAACTTATGCTACCATCAGAATAATTGACTAGCGAAATTAATGATAATAAATTAATAACATTTTATTCAATTTTAAATTAATATATTGTCATCTTTCATCGTTTCAAACTATGTTTCTATATCATCTATAACAATTATTGAAAAAGTTGGTGTGACACTGCGTTGTCTACATCCTTCAAGACCTTCGAGATACTTTTTTTTTCATTCTCTTTTTAAGTTTTTCACAACTATTTTTAATTAGAACAATCTTATTTGAATTAGCGTTAGAACATGAATAAGAATTAGAATAATAGTTCAATAAATTGAAAAAGATTAATTTTTTTCTTATTAAATTCAACATTCATTAGTACCTTCAGAACTTAATTGGTTCACTTTCAAGCGTCTAACGACGGAATTTAGCAACAGCCAAAAAATGTGACAATTACATCTCTAATGCGTCTCTAATTATACAAAAATATTTTTGAAATATATTAAAAATAAGCGACGAAAATTAGCAACAGACTGGACCATCGCTAAAACGTAGTTTTCTTGTAATGTTTATGAATTCAATAATTTCAAGATTTATCACATATAATTTTAAGACCATACAAATTATTAATGTCCTAAGGATTGATTTCACTGCTAGGCCCTCCACCCAAGACTCCTTCAAAAATCTCACACTTCTACCATTTCCTAATCTTCACAGTATACCATCCTCCACCTTATTCCAAGTCTCAACCACACCTCCAGGCAATATTATCATGCGAGTCATTATTATGCTTTTTCCTAACTTTTTGCAGAAGATTATCTCCACACCCATATTTACTCCTCAAAGTCTTGACCCAAAGCTTCTCCCTATTTTTAATAAGACCCCAACCAATCTTCATCATATAGGCTTTATTACTGTCCTTGAGATGCCACAATCCCAAACCACCATTCTGTTTAGGCTGGCAAATACCCTGCCAAGAAATCAAATGAATTTTCTTCCTTTCCCCAATACTACCCCACATAAAGCCTCTACATCTCGTCTCAATTACATAGCAAATTCCATTCGGAAGGACCTCAGTCAGCATTGAATAGGCAGGGATTGCCATTGCCACAGAGCTCACCAAGGTAGTTCTCCCAGCTAGGGACATGTTAGCAGTCTTTCAGAAGCTAAGCTTCCCTTTCACCTTATCCACCACATGTTGATACGTGCTGTTATTCCCTTTCTTATTCAGAAGTGGAACTCATAGGTACTTCCCCAAGTCTGGAGACATCCCAACCCCAAGTAATTCACCCAACTCTTTTCTTGTGTTGCCATTCACAATCTTAGAAAAGAAAATTTTCTAAGCTAACTCTCTGACCAGACCAGCCACAAAATCTCTTCATACAGTCCACGATCACCTGAAACTACCTAATAGAAGATTTAGCAAATAAAATCAAATCATCTGCAAAAAATTAGATGGCTTATGCTCAGTCCCTTCCTAACAATTCTCAAAGGCCTCCAGTTTTTACTAGCCATTTCCTCCTGAATGATGTGACTCAATTTTTGCATGCATAACACAAACAGGTAAAGGGATAACGGATCCCCTTGCCTTAACCCTCTAGTAGGTTTGAAGGAATTTGTTTTCTCCCATTCCAAAGTAACTGGATCGATGGGGTAGTCGCACATCTCATGATTAGGAATCTGACATTGTTAGGCAACCCCACTTCCTTTAAAACACTCTCCAAGAAAATCCAATCAACCCTATCATAAGCCTTTTCCAAGTCAACTTTGACTGCCATAAACCCTTTCAAGCCTCACGTATTGTTCATTGTATGCACTGCTTCCTCAACAATAATAATATTATCCGATCTCATCCTGCTGGGAATAAAGCTGTATTGATTAGGAGCTACCTCTAACTCTGTTAGCCAATATCTTCGTGGCCACCTTGTAAACCACGTTGCACAAACCAATGGGCCTGAAATCCTTTATCTGAATAAGAGCCTCAATTTTATGAATGAGCACCAAAAGAGTATGGTTAACCTCCATAATTCTCTCTGCATTTTCAAACACATCCTGATGAAGGTGGACCTATGCTATCAGGAGCTTGTTTATGGATCTTGTGTTTGACTTTTAATATTAATGATTCCTGCAAAATAAATGCTACATTTCTTTTTACTTTTGGTGAGTATGGTGAGTTATGTAATTTCTTATGTAATTAGATTCGTTTAATTTTAAATACACTTGAATATTAGCTTTTAATTATTTTCCTTTTTGAGTCTCTTTCTGTTTTAGTATCTTGATGTAGGTTTTATTAGACTCTAGCCATTTCAAATCTTCATCTCACCCTTTTAATAATCTCTAACAATTAATGAGTTGACTCTCAAACTTCAGCTAATTAGAGCACATTATTTTTAATGCATTAATGATTAACAATCTTAAATAGAGGATTATGAAGCAATCTGCACTGATGGGAGCCTATTTCCTTTTTGGTTACTTGTAGAGTAGCTTATACTAATTTTTTTAGTTCTTTTGATCTCTCAATAATGTTTATTTACAAAATAATAAATTTCATCTTTCTTTTTTCCTTTTGACTTGATTAAAAATGTAATTATGAGAAGCATTCACACTTTTTAATAAATTAGCTATCAGGTTTATTTTTTAAAGAAACTCAGATATTTAAAGAGCAAAGATATCAGTATATAATTAAGTTCAAATAGTTAAATAGATTGTCAACAAATTTGTTAGAAGGGTCCAATCACAATAAGTCCAACCCAAGATGTTGAATAATGAAAATATTGGGTCGAATGCCTTACGCTGTAGTTTATCAACCCATTCTTAGTACCGAAATGGGTTCTTTACAAGAGAGAATTAAAGGAAGGGTCCATAACTACTATTTAATCAGTTTATGTACCTGCAGACAATTTGACCGATCCTACCCCTGCCACAACATTTGCCCATTTAAATGCTACTACCATACTATCAATTTAGTAGGTCCAATTCTGAATTATTTTTTTTTTAGCTTCATTCCATGTATCAGAGTAATATCTAACTATTTGTTAAGACCTAGAATTATTTGTTTAAGTACTCTTCTAAATCTTATTTCTGATACATCTATTTCTATTATTGTGAAAGTTTTTGGATCTTAGATTTTTAAACAAAATAATTGTTTAATGATCTTTTTTAGAGTTTGAATAATTTCTATCATTTATTAAATTCTATATATGGGTTCAGGAATATTTGATCTAAAATTTACTCTTATTAAATCATAATGAAGTGTTGAACTAGTAGATTTATTATCTATTCTCTGAGATATAGACCTTAAATTATTAGATAATGATCTTCTCATTTATATTCTTATATTTCCTTCTTATCCTCTATACATGTTTCTAAATTGATGCTTTTAAAGCCTCTTTTGCTCTTGTTTTTTAATACTTATATATCATATAATTTGGGAAACAATTAAAATATACAAGACCATCAATTAAGTTTGATTCTAGTATTGCAATTATTGAATCTTTAAAATTTTGAATTTGATTGTTTCTTAATACTAAGAATACTAGAAGACTAATTCCTAATCTTTGTAAAGGTTTTACTACTACTTGTATTAACCTATATGGAGATAGTTGTATCCTTCTTGTATATGTAATTTATTAAATTTTCTTGTAATAGATGCATTGTGTCTTGTATTGTTCCTACTGTTCTTGTTATTTCTACTGTTTTATAAACATCTTGAGTTTTAAAACTAAAGGTAGATTCTCTATAGATTTCTTATGGTCTAATATTTGACCAATTTGCTAATCTATTTTCTGCTTCAGCTATTATTATTTTTGAATTATTGACTTGATATTAATTCATAATTTCCTTTTGGTCAGAAGATGAAGATGGAAAAAGGACTACTAAACTCCTATTTCGAGAACGTAACCTTTGTAGTAAACGAAAATGACAAGTATTAATAATTAAACTTGGTTAAAACAACTGAAAGAGACTAACAAGACTACCTAATTGTTTTGGCTGACCAACGCAATAACCCAACTTGACCAATGCTAGTTTTTTTATTTGTCTAAACTTTGTTTAATCACCAATCTTTTCTTATCTCTTTAAACCCTAAGCTTTGGACCCACTCAAAAACATAAAATATTGTAAAAGAAATATAATAATATAGAGATAAGATAAATATAAAATTTTAAGTAAACAGTTTTGAACCAAATTAAAGTTATGAAATTCTTATAAAATTTATAAATTTTTTGTTAGAATAGTGACAAAGCAGCGGGAGAAAAAATTTATAAAGGACTTTAAGAGGTAGGGGTGGATACAAGAGATAGCAATAAAAAGTAAGAAATTGGGTGATGTCTAAAAAATAAAAACTTCATTCTATTTATAGATGATAGTCTTTGAATTTGAGATACGTTGAAAGCTGTATTAATTAAGCTTTAAATTTGAATGGTGTAAAAGTCTACATAATTGAATTTCAAATTTAAATGGTGTTGAAGTCGCAATAATTGAAACGTGTTGATTAAAAAGTTTGAACATCTTTTGACATTTTTTCTAACAAAAAAATTGATTGATATGAAATGATTAATAGTGATATTGAAAAAGTACTTTTGTTACTTGAAGTGTTGATAAAAAGTTAAAATAGATAGTATAATAAGAAATTCAATAACTTTTTATAATTTTATTATTATTTAAAATTATAATAATTATTTATTATTTTATAGTTAAAAATTTAAAAATAATATATATATTAATACATCAAATAATTTTTAATATATATTTTTAACACCGTTTATATGTGACACAAACTCTCAATAAACCACTCAAAACAATATCTTATCTTTAAAACAAGTTAATTAACAGTTGTTGACTTCTTCTAATTGTAATTTTAGAGTTTTGTTAACTAATTTTTTAATAAAAACTTTAATTAAGATTTTTTATTATTTAATAAAATATTTAACAACTTAAAATTTATTTTTTCATTAGTTAGTGAAGTTTTTAGATATTTAACTAAATATTATTATAAATTTTAAATCATTTAAAACTCTATCAATGAATAGAAAAAATCTTAACCAGTGTTTAAAAACACTTAATAAAACTCTTACAAATTTTAATAGTTAAAAATTTCATAATGAATAAGACAAAAACATTAAAGAAATCGTCGGCCTTGATTAGTAAAATATATTTGATGCACCTATCCCAACAAGAAATATAAATAAATCATTTGAGATGGCAATTAATATTTTTTTAAAACAAGTTGAGTCTACTAAATGTTGAGTTGATTAATCATGAAGCTTGACTTGTGACTTATCGGTTTCTTCTTTAATAGTTAAAAATTGAAAAATAATACATACATACATACATACATATATATATATATATTAAAAACTTTATATGTACGTCAAATAATTTTTAATATATATTTTAACACCGTTTATATGTGACGGAAACTCTCACTAAACCACTCAAAACAATATCTTATCTTTAAAACAATAACTTGTGACTCGTGAGATAGCCCTAAATCGGTTTCGTCTTTTCCCCTTTCCCCATTTCTCCGGTAGCATGGCAGCCACCTCGTTGCTCTCTGCAGTCGCCAGAAGGTAATACTATACCTTTATAACTCACATGCTATATATGCTTCATCTTGATTCTGAGTTATTTGATATCTGTGAATATATATAATTTTACTCTTGAAATCTGGACAGGCTGGAAGGGAAAGTGGCCCTAATAACCGGAGGGGCCAGCGGCATCGGCAAGCGCACTGCACAAGTGTTCGCACAGCACGGAGCCAAAGTGGTTATTGCAGACATCCAAGACGAAGTGGGCCATTCCGTGGCCCAGTCCATAGACCCATCCAATTGCCTCTACGTCCATTGCGACGTAACGGACGAGGCCCAAGTAAAGAGGGCCGTGGAAACGGCGGTGAAAGCGTACGGGAAGCTAGAAATCATGTTCAACAACGCAGGCATAGTCGATGACAACAAGGCCCGAATCATAGACAACGAGAAAGCGGATTTCGAGCGCGTGCTGAGCGTGAACGTGACGGGCGTGTTCCTGGGCATAAAGCACGCGTCGCAGGCAATGATTCCGGCTCGTAGGGGAAGCATAATATCGACGGCGAGCATAAGCTCGTACGTGGGTGCGGCTGCAACGCATGCGTATTGTTGCGCCAAGCATGCTGTGGTTGGACTGACTAAAAATGCAGCAGTGGAACTGGGGCAATTCGGAATAAGGGTGAACTGCCTCTCACCCTACGCTCTCGCTACCCCTTTGGCTACAAAATTTGTTGGGGCGAACGACGAAGAGCTTGAGAAAGCCATGAACTCGCTTGCCAATCTCAAGGGCGTTACGCTCACGGCCGACGATGTAGCCAATGCAGCGCTTTATATGGGTAGCGATGACTCAAAGTATGTGAGTGGGCACAATTTGCTCATAGATGGGGGTTTTAGTATTGTTAATCCCTCCTTTCGCATGTTTCAGTATGAGGCTTAAGCTTAATTATCTTCAATAATCTCATCTCCTACATGTCATGTATTGGACTTAATTTCATTGCTAATTTTCTTTTTCCTAAATCAGGTACATGCTTCACATCTTTTTCTTATACCATGTTTTCATTCAACAAGTTAATAATAAATATAAAAGGGAGTAAATTGCGTTGTCTTCCATGTCAAAATTTTACTTTCTTTTCCTCGTAGATAAGAAAATCTAATCAATTTATTTACCTTACTAAAAATATCTTTGAATAACATATTAATATTTTTTGTTAAAGCTATGATATATTAAAACTGTCACTTTATTGTTATTTTTTTTATGGACAGTAAAACCGTCACTTTATTATTTTTCTGGATCAGAATAAGATTACTTTAATTAAAAACCATCACTTTAAAAGGGACCCTAAAAGTAGTGCGAAGAAACATATCTTTCATAGCCCAAAAGCAATGACCCCACATCCAAAAGGTATAAGAGATAGTATTAATTAAAAAATGTTTAACTAATAAAAGAGTTTCTTGTGAAGCATTCTATGGTCCAATAATTGTCCACTTACACGTCTTCAATATAATTTTTAAACATAAAAATTACGTTCGGACTTTTTTTAAATTTGTTTTGATAAATTAATTTATTTGCACTGTCTAAAAGGATTAAGATTAATAACTTAATATTGTTACTATTGCTCCACGAATATAAATATTGTCCGCTTTGAAACAAAACTTCAATTATATAAGTCGGGCATCATAAAAATTGAATATATATATATATATATATATATATATATATTTTAAAATAAAAATATTACATTAAAAAAATGACTTATTTTCTAAAGAGATCCACCCTTGGTGAGTCAACTTTTTGATATGAAAACACCGTTCTAAGGATCTTGGGAAAAGTGTGAATATCAAAATAAAACTTTTGTTTAATGTAGACCACGGTGTCACGTAACACTTGTTAATAATTTTTTAATTTTTTTAAATATTTATTCAAACTTATTGTGCAGAACGAGTCTTAATTTGATCGTGTATAGTAAGCAGTTAGTTATTTTTTTTTACTTTTTAAAATTTTTTTTTTGAAAGTAGATGAGTGTAAAAATTAGAGAGAGAATGAAAAAATGAGAGAGAAAGAGGAAAAGAAAGAGAAAATAAAACATAAAAAAGGTTAATTTTAACTTATTTTGTAAATTTTAAGATTAATTTTTATTAACTAAAATCAATAAAATTTAAATGTAAATTTTTTTAATTTAATTTTATTAACAAAAAATTGATCTTAACTTCTTTTTCTAATTTCAAGATTAATATTTATTAATTGAAATTTTACAAAAATTTAATTTCATTAATTAAATCAATAAAATTGTAAAAATTGACATAAAAATTTAATGATAAGTTTTTTAAAATTTAATTATTAATAAAAATTTACCTAAAATTTTATCTTAACTTCTTTTTCTAATCTTAAGATCACTTTTTATTAATTAAATTTAAAATTAAAATTAAAATTAAAAAAATATTACCTAAATTAATAAAAATGGAAAAAAGTAAAAAAAAAAATTCAAATTTTTAATTTTTAATTTAATTAATAAAATTAACATTAAAAATTATTTTTTAATTAAATTTTATGAATTAAATTAAAATATTTAAATTTAAATAATAAAATAAAAAATAGAAATAAATATTTAAATTTAATTACAAAAAAAAATCTAAAATGTGAAGATTAATAGGTGATGGTTGAAAGAATTGTTGAACAATAAATCATAATAGTACCTTGAAAGTTTTGAGTAGACTAATATTGTTTTTGACTTATAATGAATTTCTTTTTCACTCTAACTTCTTTTAAAGATATACGTTTGTATATGAGCTTACACAAAATATTTGTTTATTATTACATGATGATTGAAAATAAAGTACGTCAATTACTTAATCATTTGCAATAATAAAAAAAAATATTTGCATTTGTACACATATAAAAAATATGTCATGTCATGTTTATAAGAGTTATGGCAATAACATTAGTGGTTCCAAACAAAAGAGACATGAAAGAATATGATGACATCAAACTATTCACCATGTTTGGTTTACAAGTTATTAATGGTGTTTTGTCATAATGTTCGGACATTATAAATGAATTATTATGAAGTGACATGTTTTTTGTAAGATGTACAACATACACACACGTATATATACATATATTAGTGAAATAATATGAGAGTGTAATATCTTAAGAATAAAATATAAAGAGTAACAGGTGATTATTATAATTTTATAAGTAAAAAAAATAGTTTTTTACTTTTAAAAGACATTCTATTTGTTCTAAAATTCCTTGTAGAATTAATTAAGAATTGGAATTTTTATAATTTTATAATATATATTATGAATTTTTTAGTTTATAATTTAATTTTTAAGAATCAAAACTTTTTTTTTTTACAAATAATAGTCTTGAATTCATATAATAAAATTTCATGGGTGATCTTTGAATTTTAAAATTCAAAATACCGTTTTCAAGATTATGATATATAAATAAATTTAAAATAATTGGTTTATAATTTAATAGAAAAAGCATACATTTTATATAAATAAGTTAACTTCATAAAATAATGTTGATTTCGATTCTCAATTCTAATATAATTATGATATATATATATTATGAATTTTAATTTTATACTTTAATTATTAATAATCTATATTTTTAAACAAATTGAAAATATATGTTTTTAAATAAATTATTTTTTCAAATTTTAGTTCTTAATTAATATATACTTGATTTTTAATTACCATTAATAGTAATAAATGTTCTTTAAAATAAATTGAAAATATATAGATAACTAAAATAATTTTAATTTTTTAAATATCAGAACTAATTGGTTGAAGTTTAAGTTCATAATTATTAAACAGATAAATCTTAGAAACTACAAAAAGTGCTAAACTATATTGCGAACTAAAATCATTCAACAATAAAAATTAGTGATACCTTTAAAGTATTCCGTAAACTTATGTATTTTTTTTACTTCTTATAGACATTATATTCGCTCTAGCATTTTTTGTAGAATTAATTAAAAGTTCTTGTTCCCAATCAACTGCTAACAATATGATTTGATTAAATTTGTCAGAATATATATTCTCTACCACTATGTGCACATATATATAATTTCTTAAAACATATTCGTTGTTTATTGTGTATGTATTCAACGACAATGGTAAATCGTTATAATAGGAACATCAATTGGTAAATTATCATATATATTAAATAATAAATTTCTTTAAGATGATAGTATATGTAGTATAACAATCAAACAACTAAAATATAAAAATATTAATAGATTTTTATTGGTAGGAATACAAATCTAGGTTTTATGAGAAGAAGAGATACCGTAAATAACATAAAATATATTAATTTTAATGGTTCTTATAAAAAGTAGAAACACTTTATTGAAACAAAAAAAAAATTATGAAATTTCATTGTTATTATAGTTACTAATATTCAAGAAGAGAGATGATTCTACTAACTTGTTTGTTTGGTTAATCTAAAAAAGTTATATATATTATAATCTCTTTAGATCTTTTGCTTATTTATGTTACAAAATATATATTATATAATATAAAATATAAAATAAAATATGTTATGTGAAAAAAAAAAAAAAAAGTAAAGATAGTGAAAAGTTAAAAAAAATATTAAAGATTTTAATAAGTTTCTATTACTTAATTTATTATTTTAAAATTTAATAATTATTATTTTATAATATATTTTCAAAATTAAAAAAATGATATACATTTTTGTGTATGCTAAGAATCTAGTAAAATTATTCAACCATAACTAATTTTTCTCTTTATTTCAACTTACTTTTGAAAAAATTATTAAATACTGAAAAAAGTTACATTTTACAGTTTAAATTCACGTTTTCTTAAAACTAAGAAAATAAGTTATTTTCAAGTAATTTAATATGACCATGTCCTCTACTTTAAATTAAAAAATATGATAAATCTGAATGTCCTCAGTTATCAAAACAACGGAACCTAATTTCATAACCCTGTTAATATAGAGGGATGTAATTCATATCTAACCAACTGTATTGTTTGGCTTCACATTCACCGCCATCAAAACCCATGATTTATCGATAATGTGACGTCAACTCCTTTGGATTTTGGGTTTGCCACCTGTATCAAGGCTCTTTATCTCTGTGTGAAATTCTTGACACTTTTAACAGTAATTTTTTTTTTTTGTTAAAATTTATTAAAATAAAAAATATTACAATTATTTAAGTAAAAATTATAAGAACAGTAATATTCAATGCAATAATATTAAAACACAAGTACTTAGCAAAGAAGTGCCAAAGAGAAGATTCAAAATCCTCTTTATAGATATATATATATATATATATATATATATATATATATAAAGTTGTGCTTATGTATAGGGGTCAAAGAATGATAACTACAAATTAAAACAATTAGTAACAAAATATGACATTTGAAAACTATTTAATTTTTAAACATTAGAAAATTTTATTTCACAGTTTAAAGTCGCACTTCTATAGATAAAAATAAAATAAATCCTTAGCAAAAAATTCACAATATCCTTAAATAATATTATAAATAATCAAATTAGTAACAAACAGTTCTTCCATAAAAATAACTATAAAATTAACGTTTTAAAACCTCATAACTTCATGTTATGGAAGATTTGTAAAATTTGACTTTATTAAAACATAACAGCATGCTATGTATGTAGACAAATTGGAATGTACCATGACATGCATATTCTTGACACAGAAGAAAGTACTCATACCTTAAAATCTAAATATTCTTTGTAATGTGAGGCCTTGACAGAACGGAAATCAACATCTTAAATACATAGTGAAGTCACAGTAATTTTTTTAACATTTATATTTATTAAATTATAGTAAAAAAATTTTAGAACGTCAAAGGTGACAGCACTTATATATATATATATATAATGATACATATATATCATAGTTTTAAGTGAATCTCGCTCCCGTGTAAGAGAATCTTTTATATCCTAATCTTTTTAAGGCCATTATATGCCTTCGAATTCAATCCAAATCTTCCAGTTCACATTAATGTTATGTGGGCTATTTTAGATGGATAAAGGCCTTACAAGTTTTTGGGTCTTAAACATATTGAAATCACTTGTCTCTCAAGTCCATGAGTCTTGTAACCAACCTCAATACTTTTCTTCTTTAGACCTTTTGTTTCAGATCTCTCTTTTGAACGGTCGATCTCTCCGTAGAGAAATTCAAATAAGAACACATACAAAGAGTTCAAGCTCCAATTGGCTGTCCATATTAGTACTGCCAAAGGGGTTCACTCGGTCTGACTCTCATCAGTCCTTGCATGCTCACCATTAAAAGAGCTGGAGCGGGCTAGCCTGTTTAACTAACCAACTTGGACTAAAGCCCACCCATCATGGCCCACGCTAAACAGGCTAGTTCACGGATCATTTTTATTTTTTTAAAACAAATTAATATGTTAAAATTATTTTTAATAAAAAATTAATATTATTATTTTTAAAATTTTTAATGTATTTAACAAATAAAAGTCAATTAAATTTATTATGATAAAAATAATATGTTTAAATTAATCTATTTTATTTTAAAAAGTAGTAATATCTTCATTTAAAATTAATTTTTATTTACATAATAAGAATAAAATAGTTATGTAACACAAAATCATCTTAAAATTATATATTTATATTTATTTTAAATTAAATGAGCCACTTTTTTTTTTCTCTCCAAGCTAGTTTATTTTACGAGTTAAACCAGCTAACCTGTGAGTTATGACCCATTTTGACAATACTAGTTAATATGCTTCTTTTTATTTTATTTATTTTTTATATTATAATATTCCAATTTTAAAAAAATATACAAGAATTATGCCAAAAATTGAGTTCAAGCAGGCATATAATGTATGCAATGCAACGCTAAGTTAACAATGCGAGATTGAAATTATCATACATCTATATTATAATAGCTTTAAATTTTTTTTACAAGTAATTTTACAATATGATATATTTTATAATATAAATTATAAAATAAAGTATGAGATTTGATGACATGAGAAAAAGAAAATCAAAAAAATAGAAAGTAACAAGAAATGACTAGATTAAATAAATTTGTATTACTTAATTTATTATTTTAAAATTATAATAATTATTCTTTTATATTATATTTAAAAAAAAAAAAAGCATACAGGCATGCGAACCTCTGGTATTTATGGCCCTAGCTTTAAATAAAGATATAAAGGAAGAAAAAGTTTCAACATAAATTATTGAGTAGATTACATCTCCTTTGACTAAATTATATATACTTCATCTTTTTAGTTTAAAAAATTACTCTTACATGATCTCCTTTAATTTATTTTGTGAATGAAAATAGTTTTATGCAGAATAAAAATTTCACCTTATTTCTAATATAACAATAAAAAAGTTAAATAACTTTATTATTTGAGAATGAATACATATATATTACATAAAATATTAACTTAACTGAAAAAATAAATTAAAACGGAGGCTTGTATAATATGTATCAAACCTTAAGAATATTATATATCTATAATTTTTAAAACTAGAAAATAATAAGTATAATTTTATCAAACTTAAAAAATATATTTGTGTATTTTCTCAAAATTGCTTCATCAAGCAATGACCTATGTCTCCCTAGACTAGGACTTTTTTCCTAAGCAAATGTCAAATATTATATATATATATATATATATATATATATATATATATTATCAGTCAGTTAAAAGTCAATAACCAAATGTCAAATATATATGCATTGTTATAAGCCACATAAAGTAGGATGATAATGATTTTCTTTATCTTATAAAAGTCAATGAACTTATAAGAGTTGAAGGTATGGTTCCATTTAAAATTTTGATCTCCTTAATTAAAAGAGATACACAACATTAATTGAATGATGAATCCCCTTTAAATAATAAAAATTATAAATAAATAATAAATTTTTATTCTATATTCATCTTTCAACATATAATATCATGATATTATTTTTTCATAATTCTGATCCATCGCATGTAGTGAAGTGGGCTTTCGTCACAAAGAGTGAGTGATTGATAAATTGATATAAAGCGAAAAAGGTATGGGTTTTGTAGGGTATTCCAATATTGACAAAACTGACCAACCAAACACGAATGGAATGAAGTACTATCCCTCAAAGATCTCATTCTTCAACGTCGTGAAAGAAATTTGGACCCCTCCCACAATGAAGGGCAGGAATTAATGGGATTTGAATCATATTTCATAGTGGTGGTCCCACTTTGTACATTTCAGGGATCTCTGCTTCATATCCTTCTTATGTTTTTTCATCGTTATCGTTGAGTCACAATATAAGATCCAAATTTATTTTGTATTTAGTGAAAAAAAAATATCTAAAAAAATGAGGAAAACTCTATTTTGAAATTTAATAGATATGATAATGTTTAATTTAATACTCTATAAATTATTATTATCTCTTAAAGATAAAAATATTTTTAATATTATTATTCATATTTTTTATTTAATGAAATATTAAAGTATAGTTTTCTTGATGATATAATTATCTTACATATTATACATTAATTTATATAAGATAAAAATATTTAGATGAGTCAAAATTTTCTAATTATATATATAATTTTTTTAATTAATTTTGTAATCTAATGAAAATTTGAGAATTATAGTTTATTTAGATATTAAAAATATTTTTGACTAATTAGGCTTTTTAAATATAATGTATCTATATCACCTACAACTTTTATATTAGTAAAAAAAATTAATTAATATTTTGTTAAATGAAATGTTAAGATATAGATAAAAAGACAATATTAAAGATATTTTTATCTTTAAAAAATTAAATTAATAAAAATAATTTATAAAAAATAAAATTAAAATTTATTCAATAAATATGACCTAAATAAGTTTTTAATAAAGAAGAAAAACAAACAGAGCGTGTTTGACTTTTATTCTTAAAGAAAATAGTTTTGAACGCCTAAAAACAGAGAAAAAAAAGTTTTTTTATTTAAAAAGAAAAAGTGAAATATATGCCTTGGCAAAAAAAAATTTAAAATATTAAATTTTTTTAAACTCTAATTTTTAAAATAAAAAATTATAAGAAATATAAAAATAACACTAATATGACAATGTTAAAATTAATTTTACAAAAATATTTTAAAGAATGAAAAAATAAGAAAAGAATAACTGTTAGAAAATAGATCCCTATGTAATACTAAATGTTTAGCATGTATAAAGTGTATGTCATTTTTTATTTAATTTTTAAAATATATTATAAAATAATAACTTAAATAATAAAAAATTATTTAATTTTTTTTTATTCTCTTTTAACTTATTATTTTTATTCTCTCTCTCCTTTATCTTTACATCACATATTTTATTTTAAATTTTATATTATATATATATATATATATATTGTGAGATGTATAATAACAAAAAGACCCCAAAAAAATTACAATATAGATATATTCTTATTTTTAAGTCAAATACAAACCAAAATAATGGATATATCAGAATATCTTAGTCAAAATATATTTAATTGCAGCATATCTTTTGGTTAAAAACAAAAGTGTGTAATGTCAATTACTGCCTTGGCTTAAGTGCAGCTTTTGGGTTTGATCTTTACCCTGTTCCCCCAGGTCCTGCGTGTCTTTTTCAACAAAAGAAATTGCCCTAATTTTTATGATAGAAAATAATATAGTTTGAAATTTTTCATGAGTAAAAATTAAGTATTTTAAACCTAAAAGAAAGTAAGAAAATAATTATAAATATAATATATATATATATATATATATATATATATGAAGCTAAGTTTTATTGAAGTAGTGGATCTAGTGATCGTGAGTATTATGAGAATTTATAAAATAAAAAATTATTAAAAGTCGTGAAAATACTCTGTCGAAAAATACATATACTTGGGGTTCCTTTATATTGAAAATTTATTTTAGTTTAAAATTTACTAAATGCAAGACCAAAATTAACACTTTTGATAAGTGAGTTATAATTATATTTTTAAATATAAAATATATTTTATAATAAAATTTACATCTAACATACATGTTTCATTATTCAATTTATCTATTTATCGGTTATGAACTAAACCTACTTAATTAAAAATTCTTCAAAACACAGTTTGATTGTGAAATCCTCTCACAATCCTCAAAAGATGCGATGGGAATAATTGTCAACACTCAAATTCTCATATATAGTGCTTTTCTAGCAACTTGGGAACCGAGTGAAGTGGCATATGCCATGTGAATCAAAATTAATTAATTAAAACTTTTTATTTAGTCAAACCATTATTTAACATTTTTTTCCTGCAATGAAATTTTTTGTCTCTCTCTTTTCTCAAGTCTTCCCTTTCAAAGGAGTAGCAATAGCATTATGTACGGGCATCCTCTTTTGTTTCTGGAAGCATATTATTCCCTATATATATGCCTCCTTCTCTGATTCTCTTCTTCTGTTTTATATATTATTGTTATAAATATGTAATAATTAATTATCAATGATTCTTTCTTCTTTTGCCATATAACATTATAAATTTCAAATCACTTATGTGGTATGATTCTTTTCCAGATTTAGTTGGATTTCATTTTTGTTTTCCTTCAATATTCTCATTTGTCAAACAATATATATAGCATAAGACATCCCTTTGTAGCTAAGTTAAAAGCTCTTCTTCATCTTATTATTAAATTCACATCATGGGCAACTTATATATATATATTCATAGAAATATTTTTAATTTATATTTAATAAAATATTGAAATAATACTTAAATAATTAATTATATACCATGCATCCACACGTTTTAATTAAAACAATTCACTCTCCTCATACAGCAATGCACATATGATACCTAAACATGACAAATGTCAATTTAAATACCAAGACACGCTTTTTTTCTGTGGCACTAATTAAAACCTTACTCTAAAGTCCAACAAGAAACAAACATACATCATATTTAAATATGCATATAATACAATTTCTTTTTTTTTAACCAAAAACTTGTGAAACTCGTTAGAAAGTATTTTATGGGCTCAAATTTATTTTATTATTTTATTTAAATTAAATAAATTAATAGGTTATTCACTAAGGTATATTAAATAAGATCTAAATATCAATATAAATTAAGTTTAATAGAAAAGACTAGTCCCTTACAATATAGTGAATCAAAATTTGTATATCTCTTAAAAAAATATTTATATTTAGTGTTTAATAATATTTTGTACAATATTACCTCTAATAACATGATACTTGTGAGAAATAAAAAATATAAAGCCCAAATATATTTATTAAGTAATTACTATTTATTGAACTTTGACAATACACATTTAAGCAATTGGTTAGCAACAAGAGGTATAGACAACTTGTTTTATTAAAACCCATGATAGAATGACTTAATAACACGAAGAATTTATAATTAAGGCCATGTCCCATCTCTAAACCATAAATTAGTGTGCCAAATTCATTAAAAGTTGCTGTTCAGATTTGTGGTAACGAAGAGGAAGACATAATTGTTGATGTGAAAAAGCTCAACCTATTGATAGCAATGACATAATTAAGTATTCTTTCTTTTCCTATATGATTAAACTCAAGTTCTATAAATCATATCTGATTATTAGATGTTAAGATGTTACATCTCCAGTTTATATATGATATGTGTGTGTGTGAGAGAGAGAGACTTTCGAATATTTCTATTGGCCATCAATATATTAGGCAATATAACTTGGGTTTTGGTTTTAGTATTTTACATATATATATATATATATATATATATATATATATATATATAGTAGGGTGATATTTAAGATAACATCATAATATTACATTATGGACAAAAAAGTATTATATAATAACAATCAAAATATTTTGTGGTCATATATCATATGATTGAATGAGATAATTTGTTTCACAGTGACTAATTTTATCTTTATTTTTTTATATTATTTAACTTAAAAATAAATTTTATTCATAAAATATTAAGCATGTAAAATGTAGCAAATAAAATTAATATTAAAGAAACTATATTGTATATTATCTCTTTTATATGAGGAAGCAATAAATTATACACGAACTTTAAAAAAATTTTGAAACTTTTTTCTAATTTTATTTCCATCCATAAATAGTAAAATGTAAATTCTTAAAATGTAAATTATTAAACTTAAAAGAGTATAATTAATTAAAAGTTTAAAAATAAATAACATTAATTAATATATATAACCAAACATTTGCATTGGTGTTCCATACAGCTAATTTATCTCACCAAACATAGATTTATCATGAATATCATGTATGATATCTTATATTAATATAATATCTCATCTCATAATATACAAAATAGTAGTATATGCCAAACTTTTGAATCTTCTGTATTTGAAGAATAATATATTTTTTAATATTTAAAAATAGATAAGAATAAAAAAAAGACTCGCTCATCCTAAATGAATTAGTAACTAAATATTTGTTTTTTATTAGTAACTAAATATTTGTTTTTTATCTCTCTCTTTAAATGAAAGAAAAATACATAATTTTTTAAATACAGAGAATCTCAACCTGAATACCAAATATTTGAGAGTTTTATTTTTAAGAACATAAATCACCTAATACGTCTTTGGCTAATTCATATTAAGTATATTGTTAATTATTAGATCCCAAAGAAAGAGATATAGATATTTATCAAACTTGTGGATTAGTATTTTATATATATATATATATATATATATATATATATTATGACCTTATGTAACTCATTTAATAGTTTCTTTCTCTTTTATCTTTTGAATGGCGGCATTAATTAAATGATATTCAATAAATAGATTTGAATAAATATTAATTAATATTCAAATTTATTTATTGATTATTGTTAGGTCAACCTTTCCGCGTGTATTATTCACGCCAAAAATAAATAAATAAATACCAAATTAGAAAGTATAATTCAAGCCAAAGGACAATAAAAAAAACACTCCCTGTGGTCCCTTCGGATAATAGTTCTAAAAAA
Organism: Senna siamea; assembly: GCA_031216115.1. Taxonomy (NCBI): domain Eukaryota; kingdom Viridiplantae; phylum Streptophyta; class Magnoliopsida; order Fabales; family Fabaceae; genus Senna; species Senna siamea. Next base: position 27,738,230 of record CM062354.1, on the reverse strand, counting down.
TTAGGATAAATTAATAAGAATTATAAATATACAACAACACAGCTCAGCCCTAGTATATTAATTAATAAATACAGACACATAAATTTCTTTATATTTCATATCCTTTTAATATAAAATAATAAGCATCCGTCTTTTCTTTCCTTATCTTCCATTAATGTCTTATGATTCCATGGAAGACTAATTCCCATATTGCATTCTTTGAGGTGGCAATGACACATATGACAGAATGAATGTTACATATAAAAGTAGAGACAATTATATAAATAATTGAGTCAAGCAGAATATATAAATTGATGAAGTGAAATATAATTTTTTAATAAATGAGTTAATTAAAAAGTTTATTTTAAAATAATAGATCTAAGTTGAGTAATTACAAATTCAAGCATATTTTAAAAATAAATTTCTTTTCATGAATTTGAATTCTTTCATTCAAGGAATTAACATGAGGATAAAAAGATAAAAAGCTAAAAAGTATGTAATACCCCTTAATTATAGATTATATACAAATAATCATTCTTAACTATAAAAATTGATATAGAACTTTTTTAAACTTTACAATTTGTGAAAAAAATTATTTGGTTAACTTTTCATCCAAAAACTTAACAAAAGTTAAAGATATCAAATTATTTAATTTTTTTTTTTTGCATAATACTTAAAGTTTGAAGAGATTTTCTTCACATAAGTCCAAAAGTTTAGAAGAGTTTTTTGTACAATGCCTAAAGTTTTTGAAAGAGAATTTGCATTTTAATATGACTTAATTTTATTAAAGTGTCACTATTCTATTTAGGTTTCAAATGGATGATATGCATGTTCCATATCATCTAAAATTGTGAGGTACTCTTATCTAATAAGTTAGTACTCTTCTTAAATGAGTACTTCTCATGACTTACATTACATCTCTTTATGTTAAAGATATTTTTCTACAATCTTAGTAACAAATTTGTAGTGTAGATCATGATATTGATATTGCAGTGTTCGTCTAATTTTAAGAAATTAGTGCAAAATGTCAAAGTTAGCCTACATAATTATCGAGACTATGCATTATGATAAAATGTTAATGATTAAGGTCTAAGGTCATATCCTCAAATCTATTCTATGTAAAACATATTAATAGAAAAGTAAATGGATTTTTTTTACACAAATTATGAAATTTGAGAGTTCTAAATCAATTTTTTATAGTTGAAGGGGAATGATATTATTTGCACGTGACCTATTCAAAAAAAATTTTCAGTATTTATTAATAGCTACCTTAAATGTATGGTGCGTACAATATTTTATATCGTTTTACATAAGATGATCAGATATGTTTTTGCATATGTAAATCCTATTCCATAATTTCTAATCTCTAATTCTTAATTCTTAAACCCTAAATTCCTCAATGAGTTACAAGGTGCATTTAATCCAAGCTTATTTTAGATATATGTATGGCGGTATAATTTTAGTTACAGGAACAACAAAATAAATGAAATCTAGTGAGAAATTTATATAACTCCATTAAAAGTGCAATTCTATCGCAATAATTTTTTTAATTATTATTATTAAGTAAAACCCTTTTTTGTGTTCAAATTTTGCAATGATTTTCAATTTCTTTCCTAAGCTTCTTTTGTTATTAATTTTTTCTCAAACTCTAACATTGTTCATTACATTAACAAATAGTTAGAACACTTATTGATATGAAAAATAGACTATATTAAAAATTGAGAAAAAATTGATAAAATTGTAAAGTTTAGGGAGAAAATTAGCAATGATCCTAAACTTTTGGAACAAAAAAGGTACTCTTACCAATTTTTATTTATTTGTATTCCTAAGTTTGAATCTCCAACTCTTAAATTTTCTAACTTAACCCTCATTTTTTAACCACTCTAAATGATTAAATTATCTCTAGCTTCTTATATTAAAATTAACATTTTTTTTGGTAAACCTCCTATTTTTTTAAATTTATTTTTTTAGTTAAGGTTTTACTTTAATTAAAATTGTGTCTTCTATAATAGCTCATATTAACAAAATCCATAACAACAAAAAAAAGAAATAAAAAAAAACTTAGAATAGACACAGAAAAACATCTTTCCAAAGTTTGGGATCATCGTCAATTTAATTTTTAAACTTTATAATTACTATCAATTTTATCTCAATTTTAATATAATCAATTTGTCATATCAGCAAGTATTTTAATTAGATAGTCACGTATGCAAATTTTATTAGTATAATGAAAAGTGTTAAAGTTTGAGATAAAATCCACAGAAAAAAATGTTTAGGGACAAACTAAAAATGAGTGCAAATTTTGAGAACATAAAATTTTTTTTGCCTCATATTATTATTATTACTCTTTTGTAATACAAATTAATATTGACATTAGGATTTTAAATAAAATCCATTGTAATTCAAAAGTTATACAATTGATGCTGAAAATAGTTTGGGGAACATATTTGACTAACACAGGCAAATTTGGGAGACAAATAAAATGCCAATTCATTAACAAAAATAAATTAGAAGAAAAATATGTATAACTTTCATTATATCAAAATTCTAGAGTGCGAATCGATCAGTGTGTAATTATTTAAAACAAGAGAAATACTAAATATAATTTAACCAAATTTTAAAGGAGGTTAGTGTAATTTATTGATCTTATTTATATTGAAATGGTTTTGTGATTTTCTAATCATTAATGTCCAAAATTATTTTTCACTTTATATTTTAAAAAATAAAAATAAAATTAACGTAAACTTTAATTAGTGCATCACTTTTTATGAAAATGGTGATTTAAAATAATTAAAAATTTAATCATAAAAATTTTTCCGGGCAATTAACATAAAAAAGAAATAAATTATTTTTGGGTAAACAGAAAATTGATTAATTTAGCAAAAAATTTCCACCATTAAAGTAGGAAAGATTCTGGGAAAAACTTTAAAGATATTGAGCAACTTCCCACCTATTAGGGCCTTAGATTATATCACTTTCTCGCATCTAAAAGTGGCAACGCAAATCACAATTTGAAGCACAACGCAACGCAAGGAAACACGCGTGAACTTTTTTGTTTATTTTTCGTCTTAGGCCGTGTGGGCCCCAGGAAATCAGAAAACGCCGACGTTTAACACGAGGAATCCATTTGATGGTCAGGATTCATTTATCTTCACGCGGTGCAAGTGTGTAAAGCTGTTATTCTTAAGTAACACTCTTTGGTACAGAAATAATGCAATATTTAATTTGCAGTGGGTGAGAGAGAGGGGAACGCTCATATATTCATCCAATGTTTAAATGTGTCAGTAAGAAAAAAAAATTATTTTAAAAATTAAAAATGTTTATAAATGACTTATAATGGGATTTGGTCTTTGGTCTTTGGTAAATATTTTTTTAGTTTTTATACTTAGAATTAAATAGAAAACACGATCAGTCCTCAACTCTTCAATCATGTCCTATCTTTAATTTATTAATTCTACAACCCTTTGACCCAAACTCATTCAAATGAATAATTCTTTTTTCAAATTTATATTAATGTATAAGAAATTTATTCTACACACAACTATTAAATTAATCAGACGTTAAGTACATTACACCCAAAGTCATTTATTTAATACCTATAATCAAATTAAACAAATAAATTTTACAAATAATAATAAAATATAACTATTTGAAAAGTTCTTAAGTTTATAAATTATGGTATGTCATTTATGTGTTGATTAATAATTTTTTTTAAAATTTTTTTAATTAAAAGGTTTACATGATAAATAAAATAAAAAATGTTTCCATCAGTTAACAAAAATATTTTTTTATTAAATATATAGTTCTAATTTGTTAGAAAAAATAAAGGTTAAAATTATTATTTTGTCTTCTAATTTTACATGAGATTATAATTTTTTTCCTTTTCTTTTTCCTTTTATTTCAATTTTCTTTTATATCGTTTTTTAGTTGATACAATTTCTTTTTTTTATTCAAGTAATGTCTTTATATATCACTAATAACAATTATATATGAAACCTACATAAAATTATTATTGCTATATGACTGAGCTGATAAAAGAGCTCAAATGAAAATAAAAGGTTCACGAATTCTTTCAAAAGGTTTGGATAATCTTGATTCAAAATTTTGAATTTGTTAGGCCTCATTTAGGTCATGCTTTATTATTCTAATTAAAGTAATCTTACTTAAATTTTACATATAAATAGCAATAGTAAGAAAAGACAAAATATTAAATAAAGTGAAAATAACTTGAAAGCCATAGAAAAATAGGTCATGGAGTATAAGCATTACATAAGAATTTAAATTTTTTTACCTAAAAAAATTATACAGCGATATGATGAGAGAAAAAAATTCAAAATTACTTAAATAATAAGTGTCACTTACATAATAAAAAATATGAATAAATAATATATTTTTTATATATATTTATATATCATGGTCATCTTATTTTTTTTTTATATAAAAATCTTGATCCATTTCATAGTGGTAATTGGGTGGAAAAGCAAAATAGCTGCCCATTGCTACGCACATAGAAACGGAAGATTAGAGAAGTATGCATATTGCAATATGCATTCACCTTTCAAACATGGAATCATCGTCCTTACATTGCCACCTTGGCTTTGGGCCCCCCGTTGACATTTTCATAAGTCAATGAAAAAGCCTACTCAATTTCCCCTTCGTTTTCTTTTATTTTTTAAAGAAAACCCCCCCAACGCCTTCCAATTCCATCCCTAAATCTCTGCCACATGTCACTCTCCATTCTGTCTTATTTCGAGAATTAGTCTCATTTTTCGTACTATAAATAAATTATCTATCACTTACCCACCTCATTTCAGTGCTCCTTCCTTCTAATTCCATCCCCTTTCTCTTTCCCCAAAACTTTCCAAAGTCAGCGCCGTCCTGCCTCTCTCTCTGTAAATGGCTGATGATAATTGGGATTGGGATCTCTACGCCGTCGTCCGAGGCTACAACTCCGCCGCTGCTACCCCCGCTGCCACCGCAGACCCTCCTCGCCCGGCAGCCGCCAATACGGCGTCGTCTCATGACACTACTCTGTCTTCCTTGGCCACTTTAACTTTCAAGGAAGATAATGATCCCTTTTCCTTTCCCAATCTTGTACAACCCAACACAGCCACAGCCACACATAGCTTTCAAGAACTTCAACAATTGTTCATACCGTTTACCCCAAACACTGCCACAGATCATCAAAATCAAATGAATTTACAATTACCCCAAACCAGTTCTCCTATGAGTTTACTCAACACACAAGTTCAAACACCAAGATCAAGAAAAAGGTACAGAATTACAGATATTTCTACTCATCATTGTAAGTTTTGTTTGTTACTGCTGAAATATATAATATTTAAATAAACTAAATACATTATGATGCATTTTGCTCTTCTAATTTACAGAAAGATCCAACAGAAGAAAATGGTGTGCCGCGTGACATCAGAAAACCTCTCGACCGATTTGTGGGCATGGCGAAAGTATGGTCAAAAACCCATCAAAGGTTCTCCATATCCGAGGTTTAAAATTAATTAGATTACTCTGAGTGGCAGTGCTTAATTTTCTGTTTTTTCCCGGGAAAATTGAATTGAATAATACTAGTGATGTGGGTTTATTGCAGGAACTACTACAGATGCAGTAGCAATAAAGGTTGCGCTGCAAGGAAACAAGTGGAGCGAAGCGTAACTGAACCGGACATGTTCATCGTGACGTACACAGGAGACCATTCGCATCCTCCACCCACCCACCGGAACTCGCTCGCCGGTAGCACCCGGAGCAAGCCATCCACGTCGACCAATGTTTCTCGGACCCAAGGATCCGATTCTTCGCCACTCTCACCCTCCACAGCATTAACATCTCCTCCGGAAAATGAAGAAGCTGCCGAAGAAAATGTATCCGCCAGCGAGTACCAGAGCCCCGACCCGGATTCGCAGACGCAAGCATGGTCCGACGACGATGATATTCTGATACCGAACATGGCTGCCATGACGGACGACATCTTTTTGGGTCTGCATCACTTCGGCGGTAGCGGCGACTCTTCGGGTGGGTCGTCTCCGACGAGTCAACCCGGGTCCGTCGCGGCTTCTCATGATAACCTCTCCGGCAGTAGCCGGTTTAATCCCGGTTGAACTAAGCCGCCGGTCCACGAGCTTCTCGCTGGCGATGACCCAACGCCCCTTGAACTGCTTGTGATGTTGAATTGGAAGAAGGTGGTTTGACTTTTGAAGGCCCCACGGTATTCATTATTCACGCTCGGAGTGATTTCACATGAGGCCAAACGCGGCCTATCCAAGCTGGACAAATCTTTCAGACAAATTCAACCTTGGAAGTAAGGAAATACACATGTTGTCATTAAATTCAAAGTTTTTTTTTTATATATATACTTTAATTAAAAAATTTAATAATAAAAATATCTTATATACTTTTTATCATGGAAATAGCATCTTTTTCTACATTTTATAGGTGCTGCTTTAGTAACAGAAAAAACAGCTTTGTCTTATAGACTCATACTTTGAAGTTGAACTTCCCATTGCAATTGTAGGCAAGATTCTAACGTTTAGAGAACTGAAATTTAATTTGGAAATAATTAGTTAATTGCTTTATAGGTTTTGCTAATCAGAACTTTAAATTAAGATTTTATTTGATTGATTGATAAGATTTTTAAACTTTAAAAATTATTATATTTGTTAATTTTTTAACAAGTTTTAAGGCACTAAATACTCTATCAATCAATTAAAAAAATTTTAACTAATGTCACAAGAATATTAATTAAAAAAACATTTATTTTACTTTTATGATAGTTTAAACTACTATATTTTAAAGTTTGGATGTTAATACTGTAGTTAGGTTAAAATTTGTAGGATAAGATATAGTTTCTTGAAGTTAATAATTAAATAAATTTCTTATTTGATTTCCATGGCAAAGTTTCATCAAGAAATAATTAATTTGGTTTCTACTGTTTAAAAATTTATAAACCACCAGTCCATATAATTTTAATGGAGCACGATACGTTTGTGTTATATGTATTTGAGCATTATAATAATTTTATACATTTATGATCAAAACATTTTGTGTAATGCTAACAAAAATTTACGGCTACGGTAACTACAATAATTATATCGTTTATTTTGCCTGTTACAATGTGAAGCTACTTGTTTGACTAATTTCTAAAAGTGTTTTTAAGTGGTAACCAAAATATTTTTTTAATAAAAATTAAAAATTAGAGTTTTTTCTTTTATCTGAAAGTAAAATTTAAAAATTAAATATTTAAGGAAAAAATACCTCTACTAAAATTTTATATTTACCAAAATACCTTTATTTTTAGACTAAATTTATATGTAATTATTTATATTTTTACTATTATATTTTTTAATCAAAATAAGTATGTAGAAACTTTTTTAAAAAATATAATTAATTATGAAAAAAATGAGTTATATAAATCATAAATGTATTTTTTTTATTGAAAAACATAATAACAAAACTATAAAAATAAAATGCACTAAGTTTTTCCTTATTTTTTACCTAAACCCTTTCCCAAATCATCTTGCCTCTATCTCTTTAGGGATGAAATTGTTGAGAAATTTTCTTATGTATAAATTATTTTGAGACATAAAAATTAAAGTGTAAAATATTAAATTTAGGCAAAAAGAACTTTTAACATCCTAAAAATTTTTGTTAATTTTATTTTTAAAATTTTAAATTTTGTCACAAACTTTCAACATTATTTATTATAATAATAAAATTTGTATACGTGTTAATTTAGTTAAAACTTTTGTTGATATGATAAATAGATTATATAATAAATTGGAATGAAATTAACAACAATGATAAAAGTTTGAGGATGAAATTGACAATGACTATCTTCAAATTATAGGGAATGGAAAAAGTACTTTTTTTTTAACTTGAATTCTCAACTCTGTTATCTTTTTATCACTTTTAAATTCTCTTTATCTCAACACATGCTCCTAAAATTTTCATCAAAACAACTAAATGGTGGAAAAATTAATTTATTGAGAGAAAAACTTGACTAAAATTGTACTCAATGAATATTGTTTCAAGTTCAAGACTTTAATTGTGTGATAATTTTCTTAGATATGCATTTGTAGGGGAGGTAATTTTTTTGCATAGAAGTTCTTTTTCCTCTTCTTTTTTTTTTCTTCTTTATTTTTGCGATCAATTTTCTTGATAATAATAGAAGGCTTAATTCTTACTTAAGTAAATTTTTGATTAAAGAAAGTTAAATTTATAAGAGGTTTACTGCAAAGAGAACATGTTAATTTTAAAGTAAGAAAGAGCTACTTTAATTATTTAGAATGGATAAAAAGTGAGGGCAAAGTTGGAGATTAAAGGATTTAGGAGTTGAAAATTCAACCTTAAGAAATGAAAAAAAAAAAAATTGACAAGAGTACTGAAGTAATTAGACACCCACACACTAATGACTAATTATCATTTATCTTATAATTTATAATTTTTAAATTTCATGTAATATATTTTAATTATGTGTTTTTCTCTTATTTGTTTTAAGAATATTAAAAAAAATTAATATGATAAATTATAATTATTATTTTATAAATATTATTTGTTAATTTAAATTATATATATATATATATATATTTAAAGAAAATGGCCAGCCCAGCCTTGGCCTAGCTCGACCCTAAAATAACAGGGCTAAAATGGGCTTGGGTTGAGTTGAGTCGAGTCAGTTCATTTTGACAACTCTGACTAACTAGAGGCTTTGCATGCACAAATTTACATGTCATTTTTCTTTAATTTTTGGAATATAATATAAAATAATATTTATTAGATTTTAAAATATTAAATTAAATAATAAGAATTTAGTTAACCTTTAGCAATGTTTTAAAAACTGAATCGGTCATTGAACCAGTCAAGATACTGATTCATAGTTCAATAATTCAACTCTAATCGAACTATGTTTGAATCAATATTAATATTATATATTAATTTTAAATTATAATTAAATATAATAATAACTATTTTACATAATTTTATTATAAAAAATTAAATAAATATAAAATATATCATATTTTTTAAAAAAATCAATAAACTATTTACCTATATTTAAAAAAAAAATAAAAATATCATAATGTATAAATCATTGATCATCCTTTTTATTTTTCCTTCTTTTTTCCTCATTGCTCTTTATTTTCTTTCCTATTATGTTTTTTCTTTGCCTTTTTTTTGTTACAGAAGATTAGAAAACATGAAAAAGATCATTTTTTTTTTAAATCAGTTGAACCATTAAACTAGTTAGGTTTGATCCGTTCATTCAATTTTTCAATGGTTTTTAGGTTGTTTACCAATTTTTGCAAAGCCAATATTAAGAGTTGATCGGGCTTGAGCCAAGACCTATTCACTAATTTTTTGTTCAAACCGGTCGATTTGGGTTCTCATAATACTATTTTTTAGTATATCTTTACTTTAGCTCCTCCTTTTGTTTTCTTCATATTACATATCTTATATTATATAATATATAATTTGTGAAACCAATTATTGAAACTTAGGATCATTATAATAAATATATATATATTATTTTGAGACATATAAATTAAAATATAAAATGTTTTAGATATAAATTTATATATTTTTAAAATACTTAAAATATTCTTATTTTCTTGTTCTTTATATTTTAATTAATAACTAAATAAAAATTAGGGATAATAAATTTTTATAACCATTTATCAATTCAAATAAAATATAATTATAAATTAAATCAATAAATATATCTTTTTTAATTAATAACTAAATAAAAATAATCATTTTATCCCACTTTTCTTTGTCCCCAACATCAGATTTGAAACGTAAGGCAGCAAACTAAAATTTCTTGTTCAGCTTTTCTTCATTTAATTTGGCAAAATCATTCAAATTTGAAATGAAAAACTTCAGATTAAAAAAAGTCACCTAAAGCTTTTCTTCGTCACATTAACTTGGCAAAATATTCCAGTGAAACCATTTCATGCAAAATCTCAACTCAGTCTTTGAACCTTTCTACATTTTCCTCTTTGAGCAAGATCAGTTTTGCATCTTTGAAACCAAAGTAAGTCTACAAACACGTAATTTTTCCACCGTTCAACCAAGAATTAATGCAGGGTGCATGGAACTCATGACTCAAAGACACAATATTAAGTGTTTGTAGAATTAGTTTGGTTTCAAAGATGCAAAACTAATTTTGATCAAAGAGGAGAATGCAGAAAGGTTCAAAAATGGTTTCACTGAAATATTTTTTGCCAAGTTAATGTGATGAAGAAAAGCTTTAGATGATTTTTTTTAAAAAAAAAAAGCACTTAAATGATTTTGCCCAAGTTACATGGAGCAAAGCTAAAGAAGAAATTTTAGTTTGCTACCTTATGTTTCGAATCTGAAGTTGGGGAAGAATAAAAGTGAGACAAAATGACTATATTGTCCTAATGCCATCTTAATTTGCATCTTAAAAGCTGTTTTGGATTTTCTTTTTTTGATGACTAAGATAATGGGGTTAGAGTTTTAGATGAAAAAACTAATTAAAGATACATTTATGATTCGTGAAAAGATGATATTGCTTACTCTTTGTTGGATTAGGGATAATATTTTTGCATCCTTTTGCATGTTTTGCTTGTACTCCTTCAGCTTCAGAGCAGGCCATGTTGACTGCTCTTTAGTTGTAGCTTCTTGAAATTTTTTTTCTATTAGTCCCCACAAGTCTTGTGAGATAAATATTGTCCTCATCTTAATATTCTAAAATTCATTGGCTTCTCCATCAAACATTGAGATTAAAATATGGGTATAACTGAAGATTGTAGAGGTCATAAGAATTAATGGTTGGGGTAAGAGACTTTGGTATTGAGTTGGCTAAAATGAGAAAAGCTTGGAACAAGGTTCTAATACCACTAATGAGAAGAAGTTTGGGACAAGGTTGGAATATGGTAAGGTCGAATTACTAAGAAATATGAAAATGTGAAAGAGGGAAAAGTAGAATTGAATAGGTGGAGGAAATTCGAATACAGACTTGTTTTTATTCTCACATACAAATGGAGCTTCATAAGACATATATATAGAGGAGAATGTCGGTTCCTTCACCGCCATATATGTTTCTAAATTATTCTACTTTTGCATTATGGCTGCCTAGGCCTACTTGTACTGCACGCCGCCACCTTCCATAGAATTTGTTCAGCTACATATCTTCATATCATTGTTACAAATGGATTTTTCTAGATTATTTTTAACGCTCTCCCATAATCAAGAAAAATCTATAACATCATGCTTTTTTTTTTTCTTTTTCTAAACTTGATAAATTTTTCTATTATGATTGGTTTTACGTAAAAATATTTGCAAGTTGATCTTCACTCTTAAAAAACTCCAACTCGATTGCCTCACGTTCCACAAGCTCACAAATAAAATGATTTCGAATTTCAAAGTGGTTGGTGCATCTGTGAAATACTGGATTCTTTGTCATGACAATGGTGGACATGTTTTTGCAGTAAATTTTGGTTGGTGCATTCATGCTTCGATGCTGATTCTATATAATTCTTCTAAGTCAAACTGCTTCACAATCGGAAGTTGTTGTAGCCATATATTCAACTTTTGTAGATGAAAGTGCTAGTCTTATACTTCTTTAATGCCCATGAAATTACCTTGAGCCAAGAAGAAAAATAAAACTAGTTGTGCTTTTTCAATCATCGATGCTACTAGCCCTTTCACTGTCCGTGTAACAAATTAAATTGCAATTATCCTCTGCTTCATACGTGATCCCAAAATTCTTCATGCCTTTAACGTATCTCGATATTTTCTTGGCTGCAGTGAAGTGAGACTTATTAAGCTTGCTCATGAATCTTGAAACAATGCTAACAACATGTTATGTCAGGCCTTGTATTTGTGAGATAGATCAACGAACCAACAAGACTTCAGGTCTCCTCCACTTTCTCCTTTCCATCTTACTTTGATAGTTTCTCGCTCGTACCCACTGGAGTGGATGGTGGATTGCAATCTGCCATCTTAAATTTCTTCAGTAAATCATTTGCATATTTTCCTTGAGAAGTAAATATCTGTCTAGGCCCTTGTTTGACTTGCATCCCAAGAAAATACTGCATCACTCCTTCATCAAGGCCTTCTTGAAGTCTTCAATCATCCTTGAATTGTTGTCAGTATATATTAAATCATCGACATAAAGGCATAAAATGAGAAAATGGTCTTCTAACATCTTCATATATAATGATGGCTCACTTTGGGCTTTTTGTAAATTCATGATTGAGAATAGAGCTGTGAATATGCACGGGTTGGACCTGTATAACCTTGTCAAAAATGGTGGGTTGGGTTAGTAAAATGCGAACCTGTAAAGATGTGGGTCAATTTTGACCTAGATCACCAAACTCGTTGTTTATATAGTTTGCGTCAGGTTACTCTCGGATAGCCCGTTTAACTTTTTTTTTTATATATAAATTTTTTATTTTACAATATGTCATATGTTAAAAAATTTATAATTTAATAGATAAAATTTTATTTTTTTTCTATTGTCATAAAATTAGGTTATTGAAAGAAACTTTTTTTCATCCAATTCTCTTATTTTTAATTTTAATTAATGTAGTTGATTTATTATAAAAATAATATAAAAATAATTATATTATTTTCTCTCCACTATCATAGAATTAGCTTTTAAAATTTAATTTAATTATAAAATTAATTATATTATTTTATTTCCACTATATATTATAGAATTATCTTTTAAACTTGTAATTGTATATTTTTTAAATACTTATCATAGTATTAGCATTAAGCATACATCAACTAATTAAAAAAATTAGTTAATTACATATATCAATAAATTCAATTTACTAATTGAAAATTCATTAGGTTAAGTATAAGCAAAACTTTTAAAATAATCTTTACAAAATTAAATGCTCATAATTAAAAATATGAAATAAAAATAAAAAAAGTAAAAAAAAAAGTGGGTTGGCTTGTCAACCCTCTATAATACAAGCTAAGTTAACTCTTTTATGACCTATTTTAAAAATGGATCAATTCGACCTGAATTACTTTCGAGAAACACACACTGGGCCAATTCGTACGGGTCGAGTTAGCCCATTTTGCAAATTTTAATTTTGAAAAGATACTTGTCAATGTTGTTATTTCAGATCTCGGTGCTTCCTTCATATCCTAAAATGGTTTCTTCAATCAAGAAACTTTGTCTTCTTTTTCTCAAACCACGTTCTCTTGAGGTTGCTCCACATATACATTCTTCAATCTTTCCACTTAGGAATGCAAACTTTACATCTAATTGATATACTTGTAGCTTTAATTGTGTAGCCAAAGCAAGTGCCAGTCTTATTGTCTCCATACATGCCGTAGGAACAAAGGTCTCATGAAAGTCAATACCTAGTTGTTTTGAATATCCTTTTGTGACGAGTGGAGCCTTGTACTTCTCTTGCAGGTCTACGATATCTTTTTCTCTCGGCTTCTCCAAGAGTTTCCATGTTTGATTCTTCTCTATCATCTTAATATCCTCGTCTATGGATTTTCTCCATTCTTCTTCTTTTGCAACTTCTTCATATTTTTTGTGGTTCACAAGAAAAGAATGCAACATCACAAGTTTGATAAAGGTCTTGTAATGATTGTATCCTTCTTGGAGGTGATGAGTTTGGTGACATGTTTGGTCTTCGAGGTTGACTTGTGCTTAGGCTTGGATCATCTATTGAATTCTCATCATCATTAAGATGTTGAATTCGTTTAGGTGTTTCTTCACTCCATCCCCAGCTAGATTCTTCATTGAAGATTACGACCCTCGAGATAATTAATTATTTTGTATCGGTATTTTAGAGACTGTATCCCTTGGATTTATCACTATAGCCAACAAATATACACTTTTCTCCTTTCTAGTCCAATTTGTCTCTATTCACACTTGGAATGTGAGTATAAGCAATGAAGCCAAATACTTTGAAATGATCAACTCTAGGATTTCTCTCAGACCAGGCTTCGTATAAAGTCTCATCTCGAACAAATATTTTATGGGATTGATTAAGAATATAAACAGCTCTGTGTACAACTTCAGCCCATAGATATTTTGGAAAGTTTTTGCCTTCAAGCATAACATGTGTCATCTCAACAATAGTTCATTTTATTTTCTTTTACCTACACCATTTTGTTGAGGTGCATATCGAACAGTAAGCTCCTTCTTGATGCCATAATCTTTGCAAAATTAAATGAATCTTTTGTCATTAAATTCTCCCCTATGATTAGTTCTCAAAATCTTGATAAAAAGCCCACTTTGCTTGTTTACAAGGCTTTAAATTGTGTAAAGTAGGAGAATGCTCCCGAATTGTACTCAATAAAATAGACCCACATCATGCGGGTAAAGTCATCAACAAAGAGCGAAAAATATCTCTTTCCACTTGGAGTGGGGTTTCTTGAAGGACCCCATATATCTGGATGCACCAACTCTAGTGGTGCTTTGGCTCTCCAAGATGTCTTTCGGAATGGTAATCTATGCATTTTCCCAAAAATACATCCTTCACAAAATCTCTTTTCAAATGGCATTTGAGGAAGCCCAAGAACCATTTATTTTTCATTTAATAATCTAAGGCCATAAAAATTCAAATGGCCATATCTCAAATGTCATAGTGTGGATTCATCCACATTTTCACATTTCATAGCAGATTACCCAAGTAGCATAATTAAAGGGAAAATTTTGTTAGGTGCCATTTTAACAGTAGTTATATGTTTCCCCTTATTTTTATCAAATATAATGTATTTATTATCATAAAAAATCAGCTTGTAGCCTGTTTTAATTAATTGGCCAACAATTAACAATTTTTTCAAAACACATCATGAATAAATTTTTGTTCGCCATTTTTTATTCTAACAATAACAATGCATTTTCCTTAGACCTCTTTTATTTTCCCATCACCAAGGGTAACTTGGGATTTTATACTTTCATCTAAATTGACAAAGCAATTTTTATTGCTTGTCAAGTGGTTAGAACAAACCACTATCTAGATACCACACATCCTTTGAGTCATGGTGAGAAGAACATGTAGAATAAAATATCTGATCAATGGATTGATCTTTTTCAATAAAATTAGCTCCTTGTTTCTGTCGATACTAGCTATCTTTTCCCAGGTGAGTGTGCTTCTTGCACCTTGTGCATTTGTATTGGCAATCCTTTGTATCATGATTGTTTTTCATACAACGATTGCAATAGGAGTCACTTTTCTCTTTAATTAGGGATCCCTTGATTTTTGTAATTTCTTTTCATCCTTCCACGATAATTAAATGATCCTCTATTATATATGAGGATTTTGACCGTGGTCATTTCTTTTATCTCCATTATTTTTGGAGATATTTATCTTTGATTGAAAAGCTTGCTCTGGTGGTTGCTCACATTTTTGCATTCGCTCCTCATGTCCTCGGAGAGATCCTTCTAGTTCCACTAGAGTGAGATTTGAAAAATCCTTGGCTTCTTCAATAGAAGCCACGACATGATCAAATTTTGCAAGAAGGCTTCTTAATATTTTTTGAATAATTTTCTTATCTTCTATCATGTTTCCACGGCTTTTAATTTTATTAACAATATTAGAGACACGAGAGAAGAATACTTGGATTAATTTGCCTACCTTCATCAATAGTCTTTCAAAATCTTTCCATAGGCCTTATAAAATCTCCAAAGCCTCCTTTGTAGTTCTTGCATTTATGATTCGTGGAAAGATTCCATTGGTTACTCCTTGTTGGATTAGTGATAATACTTTTGCATGTTTTGCTTGTACTCCTTTAGCTTAATAGCAGGTCATGTTTAGACCTAATTATGGATCTGAAAACCTGCTTGATCCAATAAAAATATAATATGAGCCTAAAAATAAAATATTAAATAAAAAAATCCACTTTTAAAAAAGCCTGGTTATATTAGGGCTGGGCTCGAACTTTTTTTCAAGCTCGGCTTGAAGCCCGAAAGCCTGAATTTTTTTTAATAATTATTTAACAAAAAATTATATATATTAAAATATAAAAAAATTTTATTTAAACTGAATTTTTTTTATAAGCGATAAAAAAAACTTCATATTTCTTGTTTTATTTTAATTTATAGAGATATATTATATAAACAAATAATTATATTTATAATTAATTATTAATTTTTTATGATTTTATGCTAAAAATGTTAAATATAATGATTTTTTAATTTTTTAATACTTATAATTTAAGTTTATAGCTTACAAATATTATACTATATTTTATTTTAACTTATATTAAATAAAAAATATTATATATAATTAATTTTTATTTTTAAATAATTTTAAATAATTTTGGGCTGTGCTAAACTTTCTTTTTTATTTGGGTTTAGACTCGGCACTATATTTTTTTAGTATGTGCATTTGAAAGCCCAACCCAATTTTTAGCAAGCCTAATTTGTGATCAAATCTAGTCATATTGACTACTCTTTAATTGTACTTCTTGAAATCCTTCTTTGATTAGTTCCCACAAATCTTATGAAACAAATATTGTCTTTATCTTAATACAAAATTCATAGGCTTCTTTGTCAAAAATTGGGATTAAGATTTAGGTATAATCAGAGATTGTAGAGGCCATAAGAATTGATGGTTGAGGCAAGGGACTATGGTATTGAGCTGGCTACAATGAGAAAAATTTTGAAACAAAGCTCTGATATCACTAATGAGAATTGAGAAGTATGGGACAAGGTTGGAATATGGTAAGGGAGGAAATTCAAATACTAAAGGGGCATTTAGTATATGGTTTTAAAAAAGATTCATAGGAATAAAAAGTTTAAAATATTATATTTTCGCATTTGGTACATAGATTAAAAAAAATTCTAAAGAATATTACATTTCTAGGAATAGAGTAGTCTCATGTTTTTATAGATTTTTATTCCTACTTAAGGGAGTGAGAATCTTGCATTCCCATAGCATGAAAACATGTTTTAGAATAATGAAATTACTAAATTACCTTTGTAAAATTTGAAAAAATATTTTTATAATATAATATAAAATTTGTAATAAATGTATATGTAGACAATTAACTTAATAATAATATAAACTTAATAATAAATGTATTTAATTTTAATAATAAAAAATTAATTAAATAATAATAAATTTTATAATAAATATTTGTGCTATATTTGTGTACCAAACACATTTAATAATAAATTTTTATAGTATTTTATTTTAATTCCTATTTTTTAAAATTACTTATGTACAAATGTATATAAATTGTTTGTGTATTAATATATGGGGTAACATTTTTATTAAAAAACTATTTTTTAAATTGTAAAATATTATAGGGTACCACAAATTATTATTTTAATTTTAATTTTTTAAAATTAATTATGTAATTTTTGCTATCCAAACAAGAAACTATTAAGTTGTTATTTCTATGATATATAAACTTAAACTTGCTTTATGTAGATAATAATTATTAATATTATTTTCAAATTATAATTTTGATAGATTAGATAATTTTTTTATCATATGTAGAAATAAACTAAAAATTTTGTTTTTTTTTTAAAATATAGTATGTATAATTATATATATATATATTATTCAAGTGTTATTAATTGGTAGCATATATATGTATGTTATTCAATTAAAAAAAATATTATAATATAAGTGTAAGAATATATATATATAAGTAGTTTTAAAAAAATATTTGGTTATAATTTAAAATATATATATATTTAAAAAATTGTCAATGGAATATTTAAAAAATTGTTAAATATTTTTAAAAAATATTAAAGTTAATCTAAGTGTAAGAATTTAATATTCTTGAACATATTATAAAATATTTTCAGAAATATTTTAAGTAAATCAAACAAATATTTTAAAGTTTTTGAAACATCTCCAAATTTAAAATATGATTCCTAAAAATAAAAAATCTACCTGTGTATTAAAGGCCTCCTAACTTTTTATTTTCTCACATACAAAAAGAGCTTCATAACACACACACCCCACAGGATTTGTTCAGCTACGTGCATATCTTCATATCATTATTAGAAATGGATTTTTCTAGATTATTTAGTTTTAACATAAGTGAGTTAGGTGGGAGAATAAAATTAAATCTGCAAATGAATATTTATTGAATGACTTTGAATATTATTAATTTTTTTATTTTGTTTAAATTTTCTTAATTAATTATATAAAATATATTTATTAATGTGGACATTAGAAATACTAAGTATTTGATTTTAAGGAGTAAAAATTGGAAATCATTAATTAAGATTTAGATAAAAATTAGGAATTGAAAATATTTGAAAAAAATTTTAATAAAGGAAAGGTGGAAGTTACGTTGACATATTAGGAAATAGTAATTTGGAGGGAATTTGATATGAATTTTTTTACTAATTATAAAAATACGTATTTACTGAATAAATATAGAAATTAGATATACTATGATAATTATATAAGTCTTTTCAAATATTTTTACAACTTTAAAAAATATTTAAGGCCTAGTAAATAGTCATCGCAACCGACATTGTAGGGTCTACAACACTTTTAACCACAAATTAAAATTTGAATAACAACCACCCATATATTATGTTTACATAAGAAATTATATATATATATATATATATAGAGAGAGAGAGAGAGAGAGAGAGAGAGAAGGGTACATATGCTTCAATTCTGTTTACAGAAGAAATTAAGGACTAAAGCTTTAAATTAAATGATACAGTTTCAGATTTTCCTATACTAATTTACAGAAATTAAGATGCAAGAAGAGCATATGGGGGTCCCATGTGAAACAAAATTCTGAGTTTCCTGGTTGCTTCTATGTATGGAAACCATGCAAGACCCCTCTTGAAAGCCCCTTAATCTCAACATCATATTTCCTTCAATGCCTAAAAGCATAAAGATTGCGTGGAGACTGATGGAATCAATAGAGGCAGAGAAAGTGGGTCCTTGTTGCATTCTTCTTCATGTCTGAGTTTTGTTGTTACATCTTTGAGATTTCAATCTCCCATTTTGAACACAACTTAATGAGATTATCTAACATGCATGCATCAACAGGTGATTTCAGTTTCCTTCTTGAACTGTCATTGCATTCGCAATCAGAATGAATCAGATCTTACAAGTAATGAGTGAAAAAGGCAAGTATCTTAGATTATAACTCAAACAATTATGAAAAAGAACATATATAAGAGTTACTTCATGAATTTCTACCTTTTCAAATGTTGCTAGACCCTCCCTCCTTCTTCTTGCTCTCACACCTTGAAGCTATCAACTTAACTCATTTGAATCACGAGAGACTTCAGTTTATTGTTCAAAGTTGTCAAGTTGAATACTTAACGTAAAATAGATTGTTGCAGCATACTACTTGAAAATACCAATTTGACAAATAAAATTAACTATCATAATGAGCATTATTAAAATAATTAAAATATAATTGTAATTTGATCTGTTTGCACTTTGGTACATTTCATTTAAAAGTTGATATTTAAATGATTTGAATTTTAACTATTGGCACTTTGAGTGTCAACCTAATAAGCCTTTTAAACTTAATAATAGTCACAAGCTCCATGTGACGTTTACACGCATATGAATTTTGCGATATGCATGAATCACAGAGAGACTTCAATTTTGCATTGAAGTTTTTATTGTTCAAAGTTGAGTTGAATACTTGAGATGAAATAATTTGTACCTGCAATTTAACATCTACCAATTGGATAAGTAAAATTATAAAAATTAATATTATTAAAACAAATAAAATATAATTTGATACTTGTAATTAATTTGATTTGTTTGTACTTTTACTTTTGATTTAGAAATTGACATTTAAATGGTTCAAAGTTTAAATTGTCGTTACTTTTAGGATCATTTATGTAACTTTTTTATTGAACTAATGTGCTAAACTATTCTCTAAATTTTTCATTACTAAAATTCTTAATTTTGTAAGAATTGAAAACCAATATTCCTTTTTAGTCCATTAGAATTCTAAATTCTCTACACAAACATTATCATATCCAATAAATTTTACCCCTTAGCGGAGTTCCTAGTTAATTTTTACCATAATTCCTAATTACCTTATAAAATCCTTAATTTCTAATGTATTGATGATTGAAATTCCTCTATTAACTAATTAAAATAATAAATTTGACACACATAATACAATATATTCCCCAAAATTTCCCCTAAAAAAGTCCCTATTTTGTTATAGATTTCTAATTCCTTATGAGTTTCATACTTTCTTATGCAGTGAGATCGTGCATGCATTTTAGTGTGACAAACAAGTCTTTCAAATAAAAGTGTAAGTATATATTCCTTCGAAAAGATTACAGCTATATAATCTGTTAATAATGCTTACAACAACCATGGTTTCAATTTGCAGATCGCATCACATGTCAGAGGAGTCAGAAGAGGTGGAGGAGGAGAAAAAGAAGCAAAAGGAGGAGGAGAAGAAGAAGAAGAAGAAAAAGAAGAAAAAGAAAAAGAAGATAAAGAAGAAGATGACCAGGTTCTGTTCGGTGTTCTTTGATATCTTCGCTCAGTTTCTTGTAGGAGCAGCAACAGAAGGAGAAGAAGAAGAAGAAGACGAAGAAGAAGAAGAGGAAGAAGAAGAAGAAGAAGAAGAAGAAAAAGAAAAAGAAAAAGAAGAAGATGACGAGGTTCTGTTCGGTGTTCTTTGATATCTTCGCTCAGTTTCTTGTAGGAGCAGCAACAGAAGGAGAAGAAGAAGAAGAAGAAGAAGAAAAAGAAAAAGAAGAAGATGACGAGGTTCTGTTCGGTGTTCTTTGATATCTTCGCTCGGTTTCTTGTAGGAGCAGCAACAACAGGAGGAGGAGAAGGTTAAACTATCTCGATACCCTATAGTATCATTTACTTAATTTTTTGACAGAATTAATGTGCCAAACTTTTCTCTAAATTTTTATTACTTATAAAATCCTTAATTTTGTAAGCATTGAAAACCAATATTCCATTTTTAGTCGATTAGAATTCTAAATTCTCTACATATACATTATATATAATATCCAATAAATTTTACCCCTTAATGGATTTTCTAGTTAATTTGTACCATAATTCCTAATTACCTTATAAAATCCTTAATTTCTAATGTATTGATGATTGAAATTCCTCTATTAACCAATTAAAATACTAAATTTGACACACATAATACAATATATTCCCCAAATTTTCCCCTCAAAACAAAATCCCTATTCTGTTATAGATTTCTAATTCCTTATGAATTTCATACTTTCTTATGCAATGAGATCATGCATGCATCTTAGTGTGACAAAAAAGCATTTAAAATAAAAGTATAAGTATATATTCCTTGGAAAAGATTACATCTATAATTTTTTTTTTTTAATTCATTGAGAAACCACAGCATTAAGAGTAATTTTGAGTCCAACAAACAATGAGGATACCTTCAGGAAGATGTAAACCGTTGTATAGCATTGGTCCTCCAAAAGAGTTTTGAATCCAATACATCACGGAGTCACTAATGAGGTCAGATCTTAAGGTCAAATCAGTGCCAAACAGGACCGCCCGTGCAAAAGGACACGTGAGAAATCAGTGTTCCGTATTTTCCAAGGAATTGCAACCATGCTCACAATTATTTTGTGCGTTGAGACCTCTCCTACTCAAAAATTTTTTCGAAGAGGTAAGGCATTATGGTAAAACTTTCACCCGAAGACGATGACCTTTTTATGAATTTTGAGTCTCCGAAGCTCTTTCCATTAACTAAAGTTTTGAGGAGATGAAACAACGAGAGTGTGGACTAGTTGATACCCATCCTTTACTTTATAGACACTTGTATTATTACCACCCCCCCCCCCCCCAAAAAAAAGATCCAATTAGTGGTGTCATTTCGGGGAATTGGTATATTCTTTATCAAGTCCACTATACTCCGGTCATAAATAGTGATAAGTTTGGATTCATCCCAAGTTCCATTCCTGGTAATAAGATCTCTGACAGAAGTTGTATGTGGGTCTTGCTGTGTAGGATGAAACCAAATCCTAGCATTGAGAGAAATAGAATCACCATCTCCCACATGAGATGCAGGACAATCATGTCTTTGACCGAAAACAGATTTTTCCAAATAGGGGAAGCCTGAGCTGGACATATCAGGTCATGAGCTTGATTTTTGTTACCATATTTGAGCCACAAAACTTGAATCAAGAGACAATCTTTATCTGAATACATTCTCCAAATTTGTTTTGCTAGTAAAGTCCTATTGAGGTGGCCAATATTTTCCCCTCGGTGTATAGGTTGGCAAAGTTTGTGCCAAGCAAGCATATAGGGTTTATATTTTTTCCTATCACTTTCCCAAGTAAAGTTTGAGATGATAGAATCACATTTTGCCACTTCTTTCTAACTAAGGTTAAAATAAGATAGATGGTATATTGGGATCCATGTCAATACCGAGTTAACCAAAATTGTCTTAGCCGCCTGCGATAGTAAATTTGCTTTCCAGTATTGAAGTCGTTTGTTGAGAGCCTCAGTATTATTTTGAAATTGCCTCCCATCCCATGGACTAAAGTCATCACTTCCACTTAGGTAGTACTCAAATCTTGAAGTCACCCCACACCCAAGAATTTTACTAATCATTTTACTGAACTTATTGGGAGTATTAAATTTCAAAGCCGACTTTGAATAATTGATTCATAGTCCAGAGAAATCCCCAAACTGATTTAGTATCTCTCGAATCGCTTGACATGATTGTAGATCAGTTTTAAAGAAAAAGATGCTATCATCTGCATAGAAAAGATGGTTTATAGGTGGAGTATTACGACAAACTTTAATACCTCTAACACGTTTGTCATTTTGAGCTTTAGATAATTGAAGAGAGAGAAAGGATCCTCCTGTTGTAAACTCATTGTGAGAGAGAACCATTCCGAAGGTTCCCCATTAACTAACACCCTTGTTGTGACCAACGTTACACATTTCACGATGAGTTTTCGTCAATGCTTCGAAAAATTTATCTCTAATAAGACAACATCCGAAAAAGACCATGACACTTCATCATAGGCCTTGAAAAGGTCAATTTTAAGGGTTGTCCAGAAATCTTTTACCTTCTTGGCTTTACGAATATAATGCAGAAGTTCACTTTCAATGGTAATGCTCCTCAATATTTGTCTGCCTTTAATAAAAGAGCTTTAGAAAGGGCAAGTAAGGCCCTTTAAAATTTTTTGTAGTCGGTTAGCCAGAAATTTTGCTATAATTCTATATGCGACATTACATTGACTAATTGGCCTAAAGTCCTTAGAGGAAGATTGGCTCTCTGTCTTAGGGATGAGGGTGATGTTTGTACAATTCATTTCCTTTAACATATGCGACCGATTTAAAAATTAGGTTACCACATTGATGACATCAGTTTCTACGGTTGGCTAATATTATTGATAGAAGATAGGAGGAAATCAATCTATTCGGTCTGGGATCTTTATAACCATCCATTTGGAATACTGCACATTCGATTCCAAAATAAGTGAAAGGTGCATTCAAAATCTGCAGATGGTCCTCCTTTAGTTTTAGAATTCCTTTATTCCAAACATATTCATGACAAGTGTCACAGTTGTGAACCGTATTATTAGTTAGAATATTTTGGAAATATCAGAGACCAATTTCTTTAATTTCCTCATCGTCCGATGTCCAGCTATTATCATCCTTTTGCACAGAGTGTATCCTATTTCAGTTTCTTCTGTGATTTACTAGAGTATGAAAATACTTGGTATTAGTATCCCCTTTTGCCAGCCATAACTGTTTGTCTCTTTGTGCCCAGAGAGTTTGTTCACATTCCAGCAAAAAATCTAATTCTAATCTAGTTTCTTTTTCATGTTTTCGTTCGCTTGGGTCCAAAAGGTCTTGTTGTAATGTCGCTAAGTTTTTCTAACTACATTTGCGCACTGTGAAGATGTCATCCACATGGCCTCAAATTTAAAAGCGTGGTGATATGAATGAGGCATGTGTGTAGAAATAATCATGGGAGAGTGATCTGAGGCATCAATGGGTAATACTTCTACATTACTTCTAGGGAACAACTCATACCAAAAATCATTATGAAGAACTCTATAGTCTTTCCCGTACCTCCTCAAGATTTGATCTGTTATATGCCCATGCATAATAATTACTTTTAGGAGGTATTTCTATGAGCCCTAATTAGTTTATTTTGTCTTCTAATAATTGGGATCCCCTGGTGAATTGACAGTGACTTAGTTTATCTTTTCGCCACATCACTTGATTAAAGGCCACGAAAATAATTCATGCTGAGTCTTTTGTATTTATGGAGTTTAGGAAATCCCATAATATATTTCTTTCATGCAACTTAAGCGGCCATATACTCCCCTAAACATAAAATAAGCCCCATATTTTAATGTAGCATTACCATGGATCCAATATTTGCATAGAAAATATAGCCCTCCACTTCTACCAATCGCATCAAAACACTCAAGATAGTCAAAGATTCCCCATTTCAATACATTACTTACTGTTGAATTATTACACAAAGTTTCTTGTAGAAATAAAATATTCTACTTATATTTCCTAGAGAGCTGTTTAATTTTAGAAATTGTCGAGAGATAACCCAACCTTCGACAGTTCCAACTCATAGTCGTCATGGTTCCTGACGAGGTTTATATGGGATAACCTCCTTACTCCTAAATAACAATTCTCAAACATAATTGTTAGATGCTGCACAATACGATCCCATTCCTCTTGTGAGACACCTAATGTCCTTCCTCTTTGCGTTTTTTGAAATTTCTATCAACTAGCCTCGCCTCCATACAGGACGAATCTTCTGCTATCACTTCCCTGACGCCCTTTTTCCGTTTCCTAAAAGCACCCAGAAGACTGATTGTCAAGGGGTTTTGCTTGGCGCTTTTAGATACTTGTACCTGCACTTGTTCGAGTGAGCTGAATTTCCTTGTCTGAATGAGATTCAAATGCGCTGCACACTGCCATTGGAAATTAGAGGTGCCTGCATCCCTCGCAAATTGACGTTACTGCCACCATCCAAAATGAGGGACCGCTGTCTTCATCTTCAGTTGTTTGCCATATAGAAATAAGTTCAAGTCCATCGAGTCCACTAAATTGGGTAATGTCTGTGGAATAGAGAAATCTTCCATTATGCCACCAAAGCCCTACTTCAGAGGCTTGAAGCATGTTTGATGGAAGTACTTCCACATAAGTGGCTTCAGCTATGGATTCATCTCCTATTAATCATGGATGTGTAACTTGGGTTAATGCCCATAGCTCAGCTCTCTTTTGAGTATGGCTATCATCGTGACGCGATCATGTTATCAAAGCTAACTGGGTGAGACGAGCAGATCTACTTGATTGCTATCTGCTCAGGATAAACGTACGTAGCTATTAATGTAGTATTCTATAGATAATAGATTAATGTTTGATCTTCCCTAAACGGGTGGATGAAGTAAAAAAAGTGTGTTAAATAGATTGACACCTTTGTTTAATGCACATAGGACAATGAGGCTATATGATAAGTTAATGCATAGCTAATCAGACACAGATTAGTACACTAGCCGACTGAGATTTTAGCTATAATTTGTTAATAATGCTTATTACTACAACCATTGCTAACCGCATCACATTGTGGAGGAGCAGTAGAAGAAGAATGCAATATAAAGTTAATTAATAAGAGAAGGCAATATAAAAATGAAGAATTAAACAGAAAAGACAAGAAGAAAGTGGCAGGAAGTAGAACCTTGCAATGAAGGAGTGAAACTAAAACTTGAAAGAAAGAAATTGAAATAAATTTTGATTAAAGAGGGAAAGTAAAAAATAAGTGATTATTATGAAGAGGGAAATTAGAAATTAGTATTTAGTATAATTTCACGAATTACAAAATTAGGAAAGTTGAGAATAAAAAATATAGGAGTGGGTTAGGAGGAGAAGAAAATTAAATCTGTACATGAATATTTTATTAAATTAATTTGAATAATATTTATTTATCTTATATAGTTTGAATTTTTTAATTAATTATATAAATTATATTTATTATATGGATGTTTGAAATATATATTATGTATTACATTTGAGTTTAAGGAGGAAAATTTAGAAAGTATTAACTAAGATGGAGAGGGAAATTAGGAATCGGAAATATTTGACAAAAATTTTATTAAAAAAAATTGGAAGTTGACATTGGGAATTAGTAATTTGGAGGGTATTCAATAAGAGAATTATTTTATTAATTATAAAAAATATGTATTTACTTAATGAAAAATATATAATAAAAACCTTGAGAACAACCATATATATATATATATTAGATGTTTAACATATGCAAAAGTATATGTCATTTTTTTTAAATTTTAGAAATATATTATAAAATAATAATTATTAAATTTTAAAATAATAAATTAAATAGTAATAAGTTATTTAACTCTTCATAATTCTCTTCTATTTTTACTTTCTCTCTCTCCTTTTTTTATATAATATATTTTATTTTATATTTTATATTATATAATATATTTTGTGATATCATTAATTACACGATTTTAAAAAAAACTATAATATAGTTATATATAATAAAAAAGGAATACATGCGCTTCAATTCCTTTTACAAAAGAAATTAAGGAATAAAGCTTTAAATTAAATGTTACATTTTTTGGATTTTCCCATACTAATTACAAAATGTTTCCACCGAGAATTTCAATGCCCAAAAACATCAAGAATGTTTGAGGGCTGATGGAACCAACAAAGGAAGAGTACGTAGTTGGGACATTAGTTGCATCTTTCTTCATGTGTGACTTTTGTTGTTGCATCTTTGAGATTTCAATTTCCCATTTTGACTGCAACTCAATAAGATTATCAAACATGTATGTATGAGCAGGTGATTTCAATTTCCTTCTTGACTTGTAATTGAATTCGCAGTCAGAATGAGTCAGATCTTAGAAGTAAGGAGCGAAAAAGGCAAGAATAATTTATAACTCAAACAATTATGAAATAGAAGATAACAGTTACTTCATGAATTTCTACTATTTTGAATACTCTATATTTATTTAAAATAAATAAATAAATAGGATACTTGACAAATAATATATATTATAAAATATAAAATATATTATTAAATAAAATTTTATACTTTTTAGTGTTATTAGAATTGTTTTTTTAATTTTAATTTATAATAATTATGTAAGACTTTTTTATTATAAAATAATTTTTATAGCTATTTATAATATTTTTTTAAAAAATTGTTAGATGAATATTATGTATTAGATAAAAGATTAGATATTGCTTAATTATAAAGTATTTAGTATCTAATATCTATTATTTTTTTAGTACTTCAAGTGTTTTAGATATTTTAAGTATCAAATAATTTTGAATAGATATATTAAAAATGTTATTTTTTATAGATTCAGTTAAAAGTTTGAATATTACATATTTTGAACGGTGAAAGATACAGATAGTACAAAAAATAGGCAAGTACCTCCTTCATTGCATTTCCATTGCTCTCATGGACTCTCACAACTTGAAGCTATCAACTTAAATCATTTCCACACATTTGAATTTATTTGTGGGTAGAGAAATTAAAATACCCATACCTTATGATTTTTTGTAAAATTTATCTGCTGGATCAATGTCTAAGTTCAAATATTAAAAGAGTGGATCTAAATTTAAAGAGAGTGGTATTTTGTCTAAATCTAAACTTATTCTGTATAAATTATTTAAATATTATTTTTTATATTATAAATATATATTTAATTTATTCTACTAAAAAAATATATATGTAAATTATGTTATTTGTTTCAATTTTTTCAAAAAAATAGTTTAATTTTAATATAAATTTATAAATTATTATATTTAATAATTTTGTAAAAATAAATTTGTTAAGATTTTATATTGATTATATATTTAAAATTTATATAATATAATAAATATATTTTATATACTTTATTTTTATGAATTTATATATGAATAAGTCATAATTTAAAAAATAATTATTTTAAATTTTCTTTTGAAATAAACTAGTTTAGATTCAAATATTTAAAATTTTAAATGTTTAAATATAAAAATATTTATTCAAATTTAAGTCTGAATACGAACACTATAATACCTTAATTATATCTTAACTATGACCTTATATGTGGGAATTTGACAATGTAATATAACCGGATGCGCTTTTAAACTTTATAATGGTCACAAGCTCCATGTAATGATGATGAGTATGACCTGGTATCACACAAATCACGAACAGTTTTATTCTCAATTTTTATCAAATTGAATATTTAACGTAAAATAATTTGTTGCAACTGGGTCCCTCGTATATAGAGTATATTTTTTTTACCTCAATGTTGTCTAAATAAAAATAATTTTAATGACTTAAATATTTGATATTGATTTAATAATATTAAAAATTAATTATAATTTAAAATAATACTATTATTTAATATTAGTAATTAAATACACCATTTTGACTAATTAAATAAAAAAAGACAAGTAAAAATAGAGTGCGAGATGATCTGAAAAGATTTCAATTTTGTATCTGATATTTCTCTACTTGAAATAATACTGTCAGATTGCCTCTCAGTAGCAAATTGTTTTGAATCTTTTCGTCTTGCTTATGCTCCTACATCCTGTAATTCTGTAGCTTACTATGTTGCTAAGTCTCTCCATAGTCTTGCTTATGGTTTGCTAACTTTCCTTCACCTGTGATTTCTCTTGCACAAACTGATGTATGTAATGTTATTTCTAGTTGAGTAATATCAATTTGCTTATTTTAAACGTTGTTTATTACATATTAAATATTCAAGTTATTATAATTATTATTTATTTAAATAATATTTAAATATAAAAATATAAATTAATAACAAATCAAGATTAAATTGACAAAAATAATTTATAAAAGACTAAATTTGACATGCATAATACAAAATATTCCCCAAATTTTCCCGTCGACAAAATCCATATTTTGTTATAGATTTCTAATTCCTTATGAATTTCATAATTTCTTATTCAGTGAAAACTCTTAACTACTAAAAACCTCAAATTCAATATACATAACACAGCATTTTCCTCAAATTTTATGTCTAAAAAGAATCCTAATTTTGATTCTAAATTTTTCCAACTCCCCATTTGTCCTTAAAATCTTTAATTTCATTCCAAGAATTACAACAATGCACTTGATTTCTGACTACATACAAATTCAGACTAATTTTTTTAATTATTTCCTGCTGCTAATTAAGTAGTTGAAAGCGCAAAAAAATTAAAAAAAAAAACTTTGGACGCTTTAATTCTAATTTTGATTTAAAGGTCGCAGCTTTCCTTCTGTTCAGTTTAGTGGTATATACATATATGTTCGCAAATAAAAATTTTATTTATATTTATAAATTTTTCCAATAAAAATAGAAAAAGCTATTGATTCCACGAAGATTTGCATATTTATATATCAGACAACAGTTGCAACACTTTACATCGTAGCAGACAAATAAACTTTATTCTAATTTCTAATTCATTTCTAATTATCCATTGCGTTAAGTGGACCTTCATGAATACCAAGAACACCAATATATATATACCTCAACACTCTGAATAGGTTCTTACACTTTCAACCGTGAGATTCATCATTATCAAAAGAAATTAATAATTTAATCTTTAAAAGATGTATATTTTTTTAATTTAGTTCATAAAATATAACAATTTGACAATTTGATCCGTAAAAAATAAATTCTTAATTAATTTAATTATTTAATTAATATGATAATAAAAATTGAACTGATAATAAATTAATAAAGTTTAACTTACTATTAAATGTTGAAATAAATTTTATTCAACTAACAAAAATAAATAATATATTTTAATAATGTGTAATTTGTAAAATAAAATATATCAAATTTACAAATTAAACTACCATAAAAAAAGTAAATAGTGCATTTTAATAGTGTTAAATTTGTAAATTTGATTTATTTTATTTTTTTTATTGTTGAATAAAATTTAATTTATAATTTAATAGACACTTAACATTCATTAATATTACTGTTAATTAACTTTTTGTCTATCTTATAAATCAAATGACCAAATTAATTATGAATTGATCTTTTAGAGATTTAAAATATTTTATCTTTCAATGACAAAATTAAAAAATTATACATTTTTCAAGTATCAAATCATTAATTTAATCTCATTATTAATATTAATTAAATAACTCTCATCTCTAACCCTAAAATTTGGGTTTTGCAGTAAATATATTATTAAGTTTTCAAATATATTCACGAACCTATTTTAAGGGACGTGAGTTCTGTTGTTGCATCTCTTAGATTGTCCGATCATCAAGACATCGCACAAATCATAAGTAGGCTTCAGTTTCACCCTTGGCTTTCCATTCTGCAAAAGAAATTGGTCCATTGAATTGCCTACACACAACACATTGATATGAATAAATTCATTATATGAAAGATTATGTATCATCATGATTAGAACTCTAACATTTATATGAAGAACAGTTTCATATGGATTTCAACCTTTTCAATTGTTGCTAGATCCTCTCCCTCCTATTGCTTGTAGCTCTTACACCTTGAAGCTATCAACTCTTTTTCCACATAATTGACTTTGTTTGTTGATATTTTGTAATTTAAACTAATAATGGTCAAAAGTTCCATGTGATGATGAGGCGCATCTGAATGCTTAACGTGATATCACAAAATTCAGGAAAGAGACTGCAGTTTTTCCCTCAAATTTAATATTTATTGTTCAAAGTTGTAAAATAGTTTGTTGCAACCTCCTTTTAACATCTATCAATTGGACAAATAAAATTATAATAATGAG
Source organism: Senna siamea (assembly GCA_031216115.1). NCBI lineage: Eukaryota > Viridiplantae > Streptophyta > Magnoliopsida > Fabales > Fabaceae > Senna > Senna siamea. The sequence goes on along the minus strand of CM062354.1, from coordinate 27,707,565 downwards.
TACTATTAAAATGATTAAAATATAATTTAACATATAGTTTAATCTATTTGCACTTTAGTACTTTTGATTTTAAAAGTTAGTATTTAAGTGGTTTCAAGTTTAAACTACCGGAACTCTAAAGTAAGTCTTTTAAACTCAATAACAATCAGAATGACGCGTATAATCTGAATCTTGTGATATCACATAAATCACAAAGAGAATTTAGTTTGTAGCAACCTCCAAGTTAACAAATATGTATGTATGTGGTGACTTTTTTTTTTTTTAAGGTTGTTTTATTTTTTATTCTTTAAAATTATTTTATAAAATTAGTTTTAAAATTATTTTTATATACATATTATTAATAAAAATATTTTTTGTGTTTTTTTAAAAAATAAAATTTAAAATATTTTTTAATTATTTTATATTTTTGTTCTCAAAAATATATTTATATACGTAATACATTCTATTTTTCTGTTTTTTTTTTTGTTGAAAACAAGTTTTTTTGTTCTTAAAAACTATAAAAACATTTTTAAAAATTGTATTCAAACATATTGAGTTTTTCTCTTTACCTTTTTATTCTTCAAAGTTAAGTGTTCAATATGTTTGAACCTAGTGAGATCTCGCATATATTATGAGGTGACTTCAGTATTGCTTAATTTTTTATTCTTCAAAACAGAATTATTCAGTTTTAACGGAATGACTATTTGAATTTTGTGATCTTACAAGAATTTAAACATGACTTCAATTTTACTTTCAATTATTTATTTTTTAAAATAAAATTATCGAGTTAAATATTCAACATGATCAAGAATAGTTAAACATGTTCAACATTTTTATTAATAAAAATTTCTCATATAACATTACACATTAACTTAACTATTTAGATCTATTTTAGACTTATAATAATTATTTTAACTATAAAAATTTTATTTTCTTCTCAATAATTCATTTACATTTTTCGTGTAATAAAATATATTTAATGTCTAAATTGGATCTAAATTTTTTAATAATCAGCATTTTATCTAACTTATAAAATCATATATGCATGGTTAGAGTTAAGAATATTAGGGAAAAAAATCAAAATATACTTTTGCCAAAAAAAAAAACAAAATTTTACTTTACAATTCACAAATTATATCTAACTTAGATAAAATTCTAAATTTTTGAATAGTCAGAATTTTATCTAACTTATAAAATCATATATGCATAGTTAGAGTTCAGAATATTAGGAAAAAAAATTAAAATATACTTTTGCCGAAAAAACAAAATGTTACTTCACAATTCACAAATTACATGACCCACCCATTCAGCTTGATCCAACAAGGGCGAACATGACCCGACCCGTATCAACCTACACTCCCTTCACCAGTCAGGGTTGTAGCAATCCTTATTTCTCGAATCTACTCTACTCTGAAACGAGCGAAAGAGAACACTGTGATCGAGTGCGACGCAGAGTCGACTCTTGAAAATGTTCCTGCGCGCCATTGCACGGCCATTGATGGCCAAGGTGAAGGAGACGACGGGGATCGTGGGGCTGGATGTGGTGCCGAATGCGCGAGAGGTGTTGATCGGCCTCTACGCCAAAACCCTGAAGGAGATCCGGGCCGTTCCTGAGGATGAAGGCTACCGTAAGGCTGTAGAGAGCTTCACAAGGCATAGGCTCAAGGTTTGCCAGGAAGAGGAGGACTGGGAAATGATCGAGAAGCGCCTTGGGTGTGGCCAGGTGGAGGAGCTCATCGAGGAGGCGAAGGATGAGCTCACTCTCATTGGCAAAATGATCGGTATTGAATGTTGATACTTGGCGTTTATTTCTGTTACGAGGATTTTGATAATTGTTTGTCTGGTGATGAAATTGGAGGGTAAAAAAAGAAAATTTGAAAGACTTCTAATTGGATAAAATAGTTCGCTGATTGAGTTACATTGTTGTGCTCTAGTAGGGGTAATAATTGTTCGACTGTTGAGAAATTAGAAGGGACGAAAAGAAATCTCAGGATAATTTAGGGAAGTATGAAAGAAAGCTAGTATATGACTCTTCTTTTATATCAATGTTTGAAGCATTGTAAAGAATTAATTTGTTTCACTGTTTATCTGCATTATAAGTTTGTCGTTGTCTTGGGTTGTAGTGAGATTCGCTTTGTTTCTTTCAAGCCAAATATGGTGTTAACAGACCCAAATTCTAGAGTTTTATTCTTGTGTTACACAATTACATGTCTTTTTCGAAGAGTTAGTGTTTGGTATAAATTTCAGCTTCATGTGTGTGAACATCTTTGCATTCTTGTTCCTGCATTTTGTACTAGTAGACTATATATTACATTAGCCCATTCAAGATATGAACTTTTTTTTTTTTAATGCTTTTTCTAAGGCAGCATGAAATATTCTACCACTGTAGTTTTAGTTTTCTTTTGTAACACGCATTAGAGTCCAGTTAGCCCTGTTTTATATCTCAAAACTCGAGCATTTTACAGGGTAGTCAACCCTTTCATGAAATTGCAGCAGGCTCAAGGGGGCTGTGATTTAAGGACTTTTGTACCAATAATCTCATCAAAGAGAAAAGGATCCTGAGTGTTGATGTGAAGTTGGATAAAACTTTGTTCAATAGATTTTGCTAGATTTTTGGATTATACTTTTGTTTCAAAAGCATAGATGTTGTATATAGACAACCCAAAAAGCATTTTTCCCTGCCAAGAGTGTTTTTCTTTTTTAAATAACTTTTCGTTCTACTTCTCAGTTCTCTGTCATTTCTTCCAGAAATGTTTATGGTATAATAACCCTAAAGCTTACGCTTAAATTGTAATTATGTTGAGTTCAACCCCTTAGTTTTGAGTGACCATGAAAATTTCTTCTATTGTTTAACTATGAATGAGTAATTACTGTTGTAAGGAACATATTCCAGGTTTAATTGGCAGTCTTTTGTAGCTATGCACAATATATGAAGAATTTGTGATATGTCCCACATAGGGCAAACATCCAAGACTTCTCAACAAGCTAGTTATTTGGATGTGCTTTCCCTCTTGAGTCATGACCTAACTCATATCTACTTGGAACAAAATTAAATATTAAATTAAACAGGAATGTTGAGGTTCAAGGTTTAGAGCCATTTCATTCAAACACAAATGTGTGTCCTAACTCCTTACTGGCATGCAATGCTAACTGACCAAGAGTTTAATGGGAAAGAAGATTATATAGCATTGCAGAACCAGCAAAGGACGTAGTAAACAAGAGGAATAGAAATTCATTTTTTATATTTCATGTCTTTTATCATTTTTTTAATTTCATTTAGCTAAGCTTTCTTTTTCTTGAACTTTTAATGTATCATTCCTTGAATGAATAATTAGAATTGATTGCCATGGGTTGTTTAGAGAAATGATTTAATTAAACTTAAAATTTACTATGTACTTGTGAAAGCTGTTTGTTTTGCCTATTTTTTACGTTAGTAAGAGAAATTGAAAATGATTGGCCAAAAGTAAAAAAAAATGAGATTGAAAATGGCACTGTATATATTTTCTTGCCTGTACGTGTCAAAGAGATAAGAGATTTACACATGTAGCAATCTTAAAAATGAACATAGAAAGCTATATTTTGTTGAAGTCTTGTAAAATTTGTTTCGCTAAGATCCTTTACATTTTTGTATAAGATATGAGCTTAAGAAAAATCTCAGTTCAAGTGAAGTGTGGTGAATATTTCTCATCAGTCTAGACTTTGACTACCTAAACTTTTTCAATGTAATCATTATTTTTATACTTATACTTTTGCAATGAATTTTCAAAGTGCAATATGAACAATAGGAACTCTGTTGAGCAAGTTCGTCCCTGGTTGAATATAATTAGGAACTAGGTAAACAGTATAAACATTAATTGCAGTTGATTATCTTGTTTAAAGAGTGGATGGAGCATGTTATTATGTGGAACAAAATGTTTTATGACTTAAGAAAAAAGAATTAAAAAAGAGTAAAAAATTATGTCATTCAAATTGGTGTGTAACACCGATGTACTTGTTTTTTCTGTTTCCAGTTTCCTTGTGTTATATGTTCTGGGCACACTATATATTTTATTTGCGTCTATTTAATTTATTTGAATTATTAATTTTTAAAGTGTTCTTGATATTATAATTGGCAACCTATTAGTGTCAAAAGAAATACAGGATGGAGTAATCATGCATTGCTTTAAATTTATCTTGAACTTCGATGCCTACTTTGTCTTGTCTTGATTGTATTAGTCTTTAAGGGTGTGTTTGAAAACGAGGAGGGAAAAGGAAGGGAAGGAATTAATAGGAAAGGGAGGAGGAGTGAAGGAAAGTTTAAGTGATGATTTCTCTTTCTCCTTGTTTGAATCTTTCAAAATCTCTTAATTTGGGATAATTAAAATTAATAAAAGAGGAATGTTAAAGAGGGTTAATATAAAATCTTTTAATTTTTTTCCTTCCAAAATTTTAAAAATCAAATGAGGTGAAGGTTTGTAAATTTTCTTCCTTTCTCCTCCATTCTCCTTCATCCAAACAGACCCTAAATAAATCTCATGTCAATATTGAGTTAAGTCTGATAATCAGTTCCAGTTAGGATTTGCGATGTTTTGTTTTGAAACAGATTCCTAAGTTTTGGAAGGTCCAAAGTCCAAACATCAAATGTATGAGGCCTCAGATGTCAACTGAATCTTGTATATAACAATGCTAAGATTGGTATTGGAATGACAAGTCATAACCGGGACAACTTGTAGTTTTTAAACTTGTTGCGTGCTTGTGTAGATGTGAGTGTTTGAATGAGTATTTAATTTCAGTTTGTGTATATAAAAAAATTTCTAATTCAATATTGGGTTCCTATACTTTGTGATTTATCATGGAAATAGCATCAATTTTCCCATTATATATCTTGCAGATAAAAATGTTTATCAAAGGCAATTGCTAAATGCAAATTTCAGCTGTCTCCGTTAAAATAATTTTTGCATCAGTTGTTAAGGAAAATTTATGGATTTATATATCATGCATTGTGCTGGACTGCAGAGTGGGATCCATGGGGTGTCCCAGATGATTATGAATGTGAGGTGATTGAGAATGACGCACCAATTCCTAAGCATGTTCCTTACCATCGACCACCTCCTCTCCCTGAAGAATTTTTCAAAACGCTGGAGGCTGTTTCATCTCAATCAAAGGACACTCCTGCAGTCAGCTCAAGCGACTCGACCTCGAAGGCATGATGATCTGCAGCTATATGCCTGGTGTGCTTTGTGTTTGTCAAATTTAATGCCTTTTTTTTTTCTTCATTTGCCGTAAATTATTTGACATGTAGGCAGTTTCAGACTGAACAATGTTTGTGGGAGATAGTTTTGGCATCCCAACAACTTGATCGAAATGGAATAAGAGGAACTTATTGTCTCTTCTATATTGTGATATATGGTTGTAGCTTATAGCTTTGGTAATAGCTTAGCACTTTAGTCGCTTTTCTGCAAAAGATAAAATAGATGGTGGTGTAGAATTGAAAAGGAGGATTAGAGCCCTCACCAACTAATCCTCTCTAATCCTGTTGGATGATAGCATTAAGATAAAAATTTTTTAACAAATACGTTCTTCAAGATTGAAATGTGTGTATTCATCCTTATAAGATTTTAATCAAAATAAAAAATATAATAAATTTTCCTTCAATTCTAGCTGGAATTTGAAAAGTAGCAAATTCCACTTGCATAAACTCAACTTCAGTAAATTGTGGATCAGAGGTTGAAATCACTAGCACAAAAGTTTCCTCATTTATGTCACTCATTATAAGACATTGAAGAGGTTTCCTTTTCTAGAGCTACTTGATTCATCATTTGAAGGATATTAATACATATTTAATATTGAATTTTTCTGCTTGGAGAGACATGTATGGATATATAACATATATTCTTTCCTTGTAGTCAGATGCAAACAATGATACGTCTTGTGGACACAGTACTATATATAGCCAATGAAGACATGGATATGTTCCAGTCCTTACTCCTTTTAGTGAACTTATTCTTGCCTTGCTCTTAAAGAAGGAAAGCAAATCAACTACATCCAAGAACCTATAAGCTACCATAATTAGGTTTTAATTAACTTTATTGTAAAGTTTATAGTATGATGTGTCCTTGTGTGTAAGATATATAAAGAATGATAAAATTGCCTTTCCTTTCTAGATCTTTTTAATTAACATGGCTAGATGTTTAATACAATGAAGCAAAAATGGTGAAATTTTTTTTCGTAAATAAATTTATTTTTATTTTATATTTGTTTTTTCACAGATGAAACATACGTTATTGAAAGTACATTGAATCTTCAAGCCTAGTTATTGCAAATTTTATATATTTTTAATGAGGTTCTTTAAAACGCATCTCATTATGATACTTTCTTTTTAATTTTTTTTTATATTTTTTTAATTAAAATGCAGAAATTTTTTTTAAGTTATAGGTCATATATAAATATTTTTTCAATTATAAAAATTAACTTAAAATTTTTTTAAACTTCATAATTTGTATAAAAAAAATTTTTTTGTTAACTTTTTTATCTAAAATCTTAACAGAATAGTCACATATTAGTAAAATCAAGTTATAATAAAATAAAAAAAGTTTTTTTTTGAATTTTAGACTTTGTATAAATAATTCTTTTAAATTTTAGGTACTGTATAAAAAACTTCTTAGACTTTAGGCTCTATGTAAAAAAACTTTTTAAATAATTAAATATTTCTATTTTTTATTAGAGTTTTGAACTAAAAAGTTAACAGATCAAAATTTTTTACATAAATTATAAAGTTTGAAGGATTTTAGATTAAGTTTTACAATTAAAAAGAATTATTTACATTAATTTAAGAAAATTATGTATATTTTAATTATTTTATTTTAATTGAATAACTTGATTGTAAATATACAAAGTGTTGTATATAAGTTTATTTTTTTCTTTAATAAATCGGACTATCATTGACCAATTATTGCAACGTTTAGAAGAGGAAGCTAGGAAGGAGAAAAGAAAAATCGAAGAAATTACAAAGCTCCTCTGGTAGGAAAGCAAAAGCTATTTCTTTCAACGCGGAAACTAGAATGTAGAGAGAGAGAGAGAAAAAAAAATTGACTAAATTTAAATGCAGTTTTTTTATATTTTTATTATCTGAAAATAAAATTTTAATAGATCAAATCACGTGACACTGCTTTGGAAAAGACCCATTTGCCATATTGTTATTGGAGAATATGATAGTAGAAATATATAAAGTATACCTAATTTTTATTTTTAAAAAATCTTAATCAACATGCCAACTAAGATTAAAGGAAAATGTCGGTAAACATGCCATATCATATTTAATTGAGGGAGGCTAATTTTATCTGTTTTTGAAATTTATTTGGAATGATTTCTAACTTGAAGGTTTATTTAAAAAATGTTTTAAGACGAATGTAAAATATTAAATATATTTTTAATATCAAAATGCAATTTCGTCTTATATAATATATTATACTGCATTCTCAATCTTTTGTCATACATAGAAAGACAAGTGCAATATTAACTTGCTATAATTGAATGTACTAATTATGGTAAACATTAAAACATAATAAGATTCTAGTTACCAAAAAGATAAATGAAGCTTCTTTTTTTTTTTTTTTTTTGGTACAAGAAGATTCTTTTTTATTTAAAAGAAAAAGAAAGTTTATGATTTGCCTCCGGAGGACTTTGATCCATTTGGTGAAGTGAAAAGATGGATCCAAATATTTTCCTAAAATTGTAAATATTTAAATTTAATATTAATTATGATCACTCATATATTAAAATTTTTAAAATGCATCTTGACATTTGAGTTATTTTCTTTTCATAATTTTGTAAGCTTCTAAGGTTGGAATTTTTGTTAAAAGGGTATCCTCGGTATCTCAAATAAGATTAGGAGAAAATCTGTAAAACAATTAAAAATAAAATTTTTGATAATTAAGTATTAATTTCCTATTTAAGATGGGTATTGAATTTGAATATAGGGGAGCTGATTAGATTTCCAAATGATAAATCATGTGTGCTTACTTTCAATATGTATTAAACTCTGTTATTATCAAATGTCAATCAAAAAACGTGTGGTTACTTTCTTTTCTTCTGGTCTATCTTGTTGTTTTCTGTGATTAGAAAAAGGGAGAAAAAGAGGGTAGGCAAAAAAGAGATTATATCCTAATTACAGGTGCAAAATTGTAATTGAGTACCTAATATCATTATGCAAGTTGAAGTTTATTTATCTTTTTCATCTGCAACATAGAATTTATGTATATTAATTAATTTTTTTGAGGGACCACAATGCAACTTGGCTTGTTATTTTTGTCTTCTTTTAATCAAATTATATTTGTATTTCTTGTTTAAAATTATAATTAATATTCTTAAATTTGATATAATATTATATATTTTTAATAGAAGTTAATATTTTATACTACATATATTTATTATATAATAATAAAATTATTTAACTATTATTGTTACATTTAAAATTTTATGTTGAAATTTAATATCAATTTAATTATATTTATTATTGCATAAAAAATAAAATTATAATCTAATTAAAGTTATTTTCATTTTTAAATAAGATAAGCTTAAACTTAAAAAGTACTAAATATATTTGAATGAAACTTTAAAAAAATTATGATTTTGTTAATCTATACCTTAAAATACTAGTTAAAATAAATCTTTATTAGATGATTAGAGTATTTAACAGTTTTTTGTAAAAAAAAAAAAGTCAATAAAATTCATTATTTTTATTAATTAAAAATTTTATCAACCAATAATTTTTTTAAAAAAATATTATTTACTCTTTTTTTCTAAAGTTATAAAAAAAAAAAGGAATTTCTGGGTATTATTAATTATACAAATGTTTCCTCCCATTCCTCAATGCTCATCTCTTCTCACAATATGACTCTATAATAGCCTCTCAGGTCAATCATATTCTTCTCAATTCTCTCGCATAGCAGTGTCTCTCACTCTGCTTCTCTTTCTAGACTCTTCTGCCGCTCTCTCTCTCTCTCGACACTTTCCCTTCCATGGCTTCCGATCTCCAAGTCAAAGCCAAAGAGGCCTTCGTGGACGACCACTTCGAGCTCGCCGCAGACCTCCTCACTCAAGCTATCGTTCTCAGCCCTAACGACCCTGAGCTCTATGCGGACCGTGCCCAGGCTAACATCAAACTCAGCAATTTCACTGGTACGCATCTCACTTTGCCTACTCCCGTAGTTTCGACAAATTGCGAGGGGCTAGGAGAATTTCATAATGGGTAAATCTTTTGGATCCTCGTGTTTCTTGAATTACACTTTAAATGGTTTTATATAGGTCATCAACGTTCGTTTAGGAACTGGAATTATGTTCAATTGGGTTTTATATCTCAGAAATCTTGATTATGAGACATGAAATCCGGCAGGAGAACAAGAATTTAACAAGGATGGGATTTTCTTCTGTGGAAAATCCTTTTGGGGGACACGCATATTATATTTATTTGGGGGTTTTATAATTGAGAAAGTAAATGTATTGAAGCTCTTTAGTTGTCCATGATCAATATGTATTTTGCCTGAGAAGTTGTCCAATGTCAAATATTGAAAACCAAGTTTGGTTCCCTCTCTTTCTCTCTCTTAGCTTCTCATTGTGTTTATGTTGTTGAACGTCTGAATTTGTTGAATCCCTTCGTTCGTTTATTTTATCACTTTATCTATCTCTTGGAATTTCAATATCTTCCCTCCCTCTTCCACTGTCCATGTGTGTCTGTGAAGGTGACTCTGCTGTATTCTCTTGGTTCTTCATGTTGGTTGCGCCTGTATATGCATGCTTTCCCTTTGTTGTTTACTTGTATTTGTTATGATTTACAAATTCTTGCAACTAACTGTACATGCCTTTTTGCAGAGGCTGTTGCTGATGCAAACAAGGCAATTGAGTTGAATCCTGAACTATCGAAAGCATATCTGCGCAAAGGGTGAGAACAATGCGACCTTGTCTTCTTTTCTTTTCTTGTTTCTACTTCCAATGAAACAATTCTATCAGCTGGGCCAGTGTGGTTGGGAGGTGGGAATATGGGTATATGTACCAACCTCAACCTCAATCAAAAATTTTTTTACATCATTGAATAACTTTTTTGTAGGATGAACTTTTCACTGAATCTTAATCATAAACATCATATCTATAAATCTTATTGTCAATTCAACATTGTTTGTTACACCATCAATAGATTACAAAATTAACATTCAATAAAATTTTGAAATCTAAGAGACTTTAAACTATTTGATTACATGGTTAATTTTCTTCAATTTTTCTTAAATTTGGCATTGATCTACATTCAGTGGATTATAAAAGTCACTTTCTATAATAAAACATTTGAGACGTGTAAGAATTTCAATTCTTCTACCAATTGATTTCTTCTCTCGATCATTCCCTATATACATATCAGCTGGCATTTTCTGGCTGTTTGTTAAAGCCTGATTGCTTCGTTAATGATTATCACTGCATAATGTCCTTGTTGGTGGTGTCTTGCATTCTTTCAATACATAATGCCTGTCAATCTAGTTGTGCTACACATATTTTGCTGATATGGTTTCCTCCATATGATAACTGTTGTCACTGTCATTGACACATTGACTGGCAATGCCTGCCTATTCCATTCCTTTAATCCTATTCCTATAATACGAAGAATTGTGAATTTCAACTACATAGTTATTTCATATGCCGAGGAATAGTTTCTGATGTGTCATACTTTTTAAACTTATTGCAAACTGATCAGATTGTTATGGCATATTATGATATTCTATGAAGTTTGAATGTGGTTAAAAGTGATGTATGGCCAGGCTTTTCTGATTTGCTATTAATTACATTTGATTACAGTATACACATATTATTTGTGCACAAATCTTTTTTTTTCCTAATGTAATTGGTCCACTGTGCTGTAGTGGTTAAATTATCTAATTTAATTTGTATTTGTAATTTTGGTTGCAGTACTGCATGCATGAAGCTTGAGGAATATCAGACTGCTAAGACAGCTCTAATGAAGGGTGCTTCATTGGCTCCGGAGGATTCAAGATTCATTTCTTATATCAAAGAGTGTGATAAGCTCATTGCAGGTAATTATTTGTTCTTTATATGTTAAAACTCTTTCCTTGTGGTCAAACTTTTTTATTTTAATTTTTTTTTTTTATTGTCTTTGATTTCATTTGTGTTAAACGAGATCCCATGTTGAAAGAAAATGTGGAAATATATGAACATTTGGCTAGTTAACTGACATGTGATCGATGGACATGTTATGTTTAACAGAAGAAACTAGTACGATAACTATACAGGAAAAGATCAGCTCCCCTGAGGTAACTCCAAAATGTGTTCAGCCTGAAAATGATCTTCCTAAACAGGTTTCAGAATCAGCAGCTAAACCCAAATACAGGTTAGTGTGGTTTTCTTTCTTTTTGTGCTCTCTATTATGAGTTGTCATTTTATATGTGGTGTGCACTGTCATATTTTTTGTTGCATATCTTTTGGTTGTGTTGGTGGTTTGTACATGTAATCTTCATTCTAGCATCTAGGGTGGTACTGGGCTATCTTAGATACCTGAGTTTGATGTTTTTGGTACAGGTATCCAAGATATCTGGAGGCTTAGGATGTCTCCATTATATGGGCATTACATATCACCTAAAAAGCATGAGGATCTCACATCCCCTCACTTTGAGTCCTGTCAACTTATGTAAATTGTGAATTGCATCATTTCTTTGATAACTTTTAATAGTTTTACTTTAGAATCTTAAATACCCTAGTATCCTCATATGCTGAACTCATACATAGGTATCTAAGATACCTGGGGATTTAAGCTATCCATATACCAAATGCCTCCATGTTTTGTTGAATTTCTAGAGAGGGTGCGTGGTCAAGTTTCTTGTATTTGTATGCATAGTTTGTTTTTGGTCATTGGAGTCTATTTCAACTTTCAAGTCTGTATTACTTGTTGCATAATTGATTAGCACTTGCTTATGATGATTTTACTACATGCGTATTTGGATCTAATTAAAGAAACTAGTCCCCTAAACTTAAGGTTGATTAATGGAAAATGATATTTCTGCAGACATGAATTCTACCAGAAGGATGAAGAAGTGGTTGTAACCATATTTGCCAAGGGAATCCCACGTGATAGAGTTACTGTTGACTTTGGTGAACAAATAGTATGTTTCACATCTATTTGGTTTCATCTCGGTGATCAAGTTGATTAGTTTCATTCTTAATTTATTCTTTTTGTTTTTTTGGCAGCTAAGTGTTCATATTGATGTTCCTGGTGAAGATGGATATAGCTTTCAACCTCGCTTATTTGGAAAGGTATCATGGGTGTTTCTGACTGTATAGAAGAAAGAAAAAACATCTAATCTAAAAAAATTGACTTTTTCTTTCTATTTTGGCTTCAAATTGTGTTGGTAGTAAATTGGCAGTGCATCTCTTGAATAAAACTTCACTGACCAGTCTGTGATCTAGTATATCATTTTAATATTTGGTTTTCTTGAATCAGATAATACCTGCAAAAAGCAGGTATGAGGTTTTGTCTACCAAAATTGAAATTCGCCTTGCAAAAGCAGAACAAATATATTGGACATCTCTAGAATTCACCGGGCAAATTGCAGTTCAACCAAAGGTTAATGTTTCCTCAGGTAAATCAAGATTCTTGTTAATTTGATGAGTTCATATGTACTAGAGAAGCCAACCAATGAGTGTCAGACAGTATTCATCTGGTCGTTCCCCTTCTCCTGAGTTGGTTGCTTATGCAAAGCAGCTGCTGTCTTTCTGTGTATGGAGAATGTGTAATTGAGTATTAACATATTGATCTATCTTAATTTTTTTAAAATTGAAAATCTATCTATGATTCTTATGGTCTACTGTTTTAATAATTCTAATTCTATGCTTTAGTTGTGTGGCAGCCCTCCCTCTCTTGGGGCCCAATTTCTTGTTTCAAGTTAACTTGTGAATTTCAACCACTTTGGAACAGAGGCTGGACGTTATAGATATTCTATTACTGTTTATAATATTAGTGACTCTTAATACAGCAAAAAGGAATAAAGCATTTAATATACATCCTATGGTTACAGGTTACTTGAGTCAGCAGTGCTTTGCATGTTGACACAAGTACAAGGTTTGTCATGGTCTCTAGGGTGGTGATTTGATGAGGACAAAAAAAGTTGTCATATGCTAGTTGCTAACCTAATGGTTGGCTTATGGACTAAAATTTGGGAGAATTATGAATTAAAAACTTTAGAAAATATATGCAGTTTAGAAATAATTATTCAATCAAGTGGTTGACATTGTTAATCACCTGTATGGTTAGTTGTTTCTACACTGAAATTTTTTCGAGGATTTTCTGAGTTATCCTCCCAAAAAATAAATTCATGTACCTGCAAGACTCCATTTCATTGATTTCCTGCTAATTTGTAATATGCTTTTATCATTTTACAATCAATCTTGCAGTTAGCGCAGGTCAAAGACCTACTTACCCATCCTCAAAACCAACAAGAGTAGATTGGGATAAGCTTGAAGCGCAAGTTAAGAAAGAGGTTTGTCTGCTACTGGTTAAAATGCTGTGAGTTCTTTCTATGTAGTGCAGTTACTGGTCCTGAATACTGACATTCTTCATTTCATTTTCATAACAGGAGAAAGAAGAAAAGCTTGACGGTGATGCAGCATTGAACAAATTTTTCCGTGAAATATATCAGGATGCTGATGAGGACACCAAAAGAGCAATGAGAAAGTCATTTGTAAGTTTCAGTGTTTTCTATCTTTAACTTGGTGAATCTGCAACGCCTACGAATAGTTCGCCTCATTTACAATTCCTACCATGTCCTATTATTTAATCTGGCAGCTGCAAATTTGTTGACATTGGGTGCTGCTCTGTTTACTGCATTTAATGTATGTTCAAATTCTCGCAGGTGGAGTCAAATGGAACAGTACTGTCTACAAACTGGAAAGAAGTGGGATCAAAGAAGGTAGAGGGAAGTCCTCCTGATGGCATGGAGTTGAAAAAATGGGAATATTAATATGTTCTCTGATCAAAGATTTTATATATATTCTTTTTTTGTGGGATTATGCTCTATGCTTTGTGTTAGATGACTTGACTGGTGAGCGAAAGGGTTATTCAACTGCTTTTATTTCGTTGATTGTACTATGGGTACATTTATGCGAACCAGAACCGCTAATCTATTTTGCTCTTCTGTTTTGTGAATTTAATGCAGCTCTAGTTCTTCTGTTCTATATCCGTTTGTTATTAACGGCGAATTTAAACGTTTCTATTGCTAACTACACTTTTTTTATGAAAGGAAAAATTTTAAGTGTAATTTTTATTTTTTTATTATTAAAATTTTTTAATTAAAAATTAATGTGTATGATTTATATAGTTTATTTTTTAAAAAAAAAATTAATATATTTTATTTTAAATGAAGAATTTAATAATAAATATATAAATATTTAGATATAAGATTAAGTTTTTTAAAAGTAGTTACTTTCATGAAAGTATAAGAGTCATGTTCTTATTTAAATGGTTCTTATAGTTTTAACTAATTTTTAAATGAGTTTTATGGTTTAAAAATTTTTAATTAAATTATAATTATAATTTAGTCCTTGTCAAAATTTGTTGATATAATTAATTATATAATATTTTGATATAAAAAATATATTTAATTAAAGTGAACTTATTTTATTTATCTTTTTCATTAATTTAAATCATGAATTAATATATTTAATAAAGATAATAAAATATAATATATTTTAAAATTATAAAAAGTTATATAACTTTTCACTCTTATTCTTTATGTAACTTTTTAGCTATCTCTGTCATGGTAAGTAAATTAAAATTTTTAAAAGTTGTAAGGACCTACTTATGAGTATTTAAATTACAAGGAATTAATTAAAAACGGAGTAAAATTACAGGAGTATAAAAATAAATGTCTTTTTGGATAGTACCATGAGAAAATTTAACCAAGCAAAATGGACAAAACAAAACGGGCCACGAAGCGAGGCAACAAAACGGGCCTTGCCTTGTTGCAATTTTTTGTTATTTTGACAATCAGTTTGGAATACCAGCAAATAAGAGAGAATGTGGTTGGCTTTTAAATGTTATCATTCTCACTAGCCCAACTAAACAGTGCTATTATCTCTGAGTTCGCATCCCAATTTCACTCATTTTCTCTATGCAACGTACTCTATAAAATAGTGAGTAAAATTATTATAAGGACTCGGAAAAATAGGTTTACATCTTTTAAAATTAAAAAATCATAATTTTTTTTAAAGTTAAAGAGAGATAAAAAAAATATTTAATTATTAATTTATTCAAAATGAGTATATTTTTTTGAATCCCTTTTTTTTCTCTCTCTAATTTTAAATTTTTTTATTTATTTTTCAATTTTAGAAAGTCTAAAATTCGCCAAAGTTAAGAGAAAATATATATATATATATATATATTTGACAAAACTCAATAATGCAGAGACGTGTGAGATCTAAATATATGTAAATAAAATTTTGCAAATTCAAAACAATATAATCTTAAATTAAAAAACCCTTAAAGAGAAATATATATTTAAATTTATTAATATAAATTATAAATAAACAAACACCAATAAATACTATACGTACGTATGTATACACATAATTCTAATAAATTAAAAATATAACATCTTTCCCCATCCCGTCATTTTTGGTCGATTTGGAGCAATCCTTTCCAGAGCTCAGTTAGTGTGGACTCTGGAGGGGTGATATCTAGTAAGGTGAGCATATTTAAACTAATTTAAATTTAACTGAATAAATCTAATTCAATCTTATTAAAATGATCATCTAATTAGATATAGATTAGATAAAAATTTATAAAAGTTAATTAAATTAATTCAGTTCTTAAATAATAATATATGTCATTCAAATGGAACCAATCCAATTGATTAAATAATTATATATTTAAAAATATATATTATATATTAATTAAAATTTTAAATATATTAAATTTTAGCATAAATATTTTATTTTATAATTATAATTATTTTAAAATTGCCTTGAATTAATTTTAATATAAGTTTTATTATTGAGAATATTTATTTTTATGGTTAAAATTAAATAAAAATATTAATATTAATATTTTAAATTTTATAATATTTTTTAATTAAAAATTAATTATCTAATCTAATTTAAACCAACTAAAGTTAGTTTAGATTAATTGGTTGATGTCCAAATAATTAGATTAATTAGATAATATTTTTAATCATCAAATTAAATTAATTTAATTAGATAAATGAATCAAACCAAATCGATCTCATCCGTTGACTAATTTGCTCCTTTAGAAAAACATTTAAAAATAAATTAAATACATTGATGAAAGCACCCATGAATTCATTAGAGAAAGAGAGAAGACTACATTCAAATAAAGTTCAAAAATATCAGACAATAATAGTAAAATAATAAAACTTACTACCTCAATAATATATATCTTCTCAATATGCCCAGTCACCATTCAAGATCTTGAGCAAGAAAGCAGAGAGAACTAAAACAGAAATGGGCTTGGTTTAGAATTTGATAATATTGTGTAAAAAAAAAAAAAAGAATATGATATTACAGTAGTTTTGTAGAAAATTTCAATCCCTTCAGTGTTTGCTGATTCTTTTTTACATATGGGAAATCATATTACATTTAATTATTTTTTAATAATAATAACAATAACAGAAAATTTGCAATTTTAAGAGTTACATCCTCTTGTAAATATATAAATTTCTCAATATATTTTTTTTTTGTTGTTCAGAAAACAAAATGTTGCTACCATACATTAAAAATTAGGATATAGGGTAAAGAAATAAAAATTTATATATTAAGTTTTAAAATTTAAGGTTTAGGATTCAAAATTGTGAGCATTTTGCATGTTTCTAGCGTGTTATAAGTGTTGTGAGTGTTTGTGTTATAATTGTTTTGAGTTACATAAATTAATTTTATCAACACGTAGATCTTATTCAAGACCAATTGTATGTTAATCTCAACTGTTTATTGACCTAATATGTTAACTCTATGTCTTCAATCATGAAGACAAGTTTTAATATCCATATATCTCTTCCTTACAAAAAATATAATTAATCAAATATTATTTCATTCTTTTTAAGTAAAATTTTGAATTTAAGTGTTGTATATAAAAAAAATTATTAAAAATTTTTTATTCTTATTACAATACATTAATTAATTCAAATTAGATTAATCAAAATTTAATAAATTTTTAAATATTAATAATTTTGATAAAAAAAATTTAACTTTCGTTAAAAAAGACCAATTGTATGTAATTTCAACTTCCAATTAAACCTAATATGATAACTCTATGTCTTCAATCATTAAGACAAAAAATTTAATATGCATGTATCTCTTCCTTGTAGAAAATTAGGATGAAATTGAATTAATTTGTTTAGTGTTTGCTTAGACCATAAAATAAGACCCCCAACCCCACATGTAATTTTGAAGTAAGGAGAGGAATAATAATTTGACACGTTTGCTATTATTAATTATAAGAAGATACAATGAACTAATAATTAAAAAGAGCATGAAATTGAATTTCCAGTCATAATGTTTCCTGAGAATGTGTTGTGTTGTCATCTCAGACAAAAAAAGCTAACACTGGGAAATGAGCTCACATGGTTTCCTTCCTTCATAGTGCTTTTGATGGAAATAGCACTGTACACATACAGAACCTTATGAATACACCACACACGCAAAAATCAGCAATCACGAAACACAAACGCAGCAAATCTACCAATCTAGGAGCACAAAATGGTGTTCGGTCCATGTCTGGATTTTAGTATTACAATTAAAGGTCACTCCTCATTTTGCCAAAAAAATATAATTCTCTTTTCGAGTAACAGTAAGAGAAAAAAAAGGCAGGGACAACTTAATTTTAAATTTTTTGAAATTTATGTAAAACAATATTTTATTATTATATACTAGATCTTGATGACAATTTTAGTATTAGATCAGTCTCATATTTAAATAAAAATACTTGTGAAAAAATTTTAAAAAAGCTAGTTTATTTTTTAAATTTTGACTTGATATATTTAAATGATTAGACTATCATTTTAGTGTCTCTTTTTTTAATATAATCTTTATAAATTAATTTATTATTAATTTAATCATTATATTTATATATTATATAAATAAATAATAGTTTTAATTACTTGAATATTCAATGTTGGTTGAATAACGTTAGGGCTTAACTAAATTTTAATTTTTTTTTTAAATTTTGATTTTATATATTTGAAATTTAAAATTTGATGCAATTTTAAAGGAATTAAATTAACTTGAGTTAATTAAGAATAGAAAAAATGATGGTATTCATTTTCAAATGGGGTAAATCCTTAGACAGTGTACTGTCTGTAAGGTCGCTGTTTATGCATTGTGTCTTGGGGTGCATTGCACTTGTCTCTGCAAAGTTCAAGAGAAGAGACACCATATGTATATATATAGCTATAAGTTTTCTTTTTCAACTCTTGTTGGTGCAAAGAACCTCGCTTTCTGCGTCTATTTCTCAATCGAAGTGAAATTTGTAGTATACAATCAAGAATCTCTGGACTTGCCACGTAACACCTTGCCTTGTATTTTGCCTTAGGTTTTAAGCAAATGTGTTATAGTTAAGTAGCAATAAAGACTCTTGACAATGTTTTTTCAAAAAAGGTTAAAAGCTTGAGGTTATTATTAATTCTATACTAAAAAGTTTGAGGTTATTAAATATAATGATTTACATGTATTTTTTGTAAAAAATAATTATGTTTGAGATATAATTAAAAACTTTTTGTAAGTATTTTTTTAACAAAAATTTAAATAATTTTTTATGTTAGAAGAGACTAAAACAGTAAAATCATGGCTGTCGTGGGCTTCCTAAGATGACGAAATGTCTAAATGAGGAGTTTCAAATCTTTTTGGAAAGATAACGCTGACAAAAAATTCATATAAACAATTAATTTATAATGCTACATAACCAAGGGGAAGGGAAGGGAATAACTTAAAGAGACAGAGAAAGAGGATTTTGGAGGGAAAAAAAAGATCAATAGGGCCGGTTTAATAACCTTTTTTTAAAATTATTTTTGATTTTTAAAAATAAATAAATTTGAATAATTATTTTTTATAAAAAAAATATAATATGTTTTTTTATAATAAAAATATAAAATAATTAAAAGCTATTTTGAACTTTAATTTTTTATAACAAAAGAAATACAAAAAATAAATCTTTGTTATTAATAGTATGTATATAAATATATAAAAATAATATTAGTATAAATTATCATAATTAATTTTATAAAATATTTATAAAAAATAAAAGAATAGAACAAATTTCAAACAGACATATATTGACTTTTTCTGTTTGTTTCTTAAAATTTTAAAAAATAAAATAAAATTTTGTATATTAATTCTCTTTAACTTTCTCATTTTGTTAATTTTAATTACCTTATGATATGTTTAGAAATAGGAAAGAAAAAGAATTGAAGGAAAAGGGAATAGGAGGAAAGAAAATATTAAGTAATTGTTTCTCTTCTCATTATTTGTATCTTCCAAAATATAGTATTTTTGAGTAATTAAAATTAACAAATAAAAAATGTTAATGAGGATTAACCTAAAATTCTTCAATTTTTTTTTAAATTTTAAGAAAAAAATAAGAGAAAGTTTTATAAATTTCCTTTTCTCCATTTTCCTTCCCTTCCAAAACCTCTCTCCCGACCACACCATTAAAGTTTATTTGGAATGAGAAGGGTAAGGAAAAGAGAGGAAATAAAGGGAAAGGGAAGAAATAAAAAGTTAAGTGATAATTCACTTTACCTTGTTTAAATCCTCTAAACTTTTTCAATTTAGAGTAATTGAAATTAACAAAAGAAAAGAATTAGGGTGTGTTTAGGAATGAGGAGAGAAAGAAAAGAAAAGGAATTGAAGGGAAAGGGATGGTGAGAAAAAAAAATGTTAAGTGATAATTTCTCCTCTTTTTGTTTAAATCTTTCAATCTCTCCTAATTTAAGATAAATAAAATTAACAAAGAGTGAGGATGAATATAAAATCCTCCAATTTCTTTCCCTCCAGAAGTTTACGAACCAAAAAAGGAAAAAATTACTAAATTTCCTTCCCTTTCCTTTCCCTCTATTTTCCATCTCTCAAACAGATCCTTAAAGAGGATTAATATGAAATATTTTAATTTTTTTTTTTCAAAATTTTAAGAAACAAACGATAAAGTTAATATGTTTCTTTTATTTCCCTTCCCTTTCCCTCCAAAATTTCTCTCCCAAACACACTCATAGGGCTTTTTGGGAATGAGAAGGAGAAGGAAAGGAGAGGAATCGAAGGAAAAGGAAAGGGGAGGAAAGGAAAGGGTCAAGTAATGATTTTTTTTTTTCCTTGTTTGGATTCTCCCAACTCTCTCAATTTAAAATAATTAAGAGTCTCTTTGGGAATGTGAAAGATCGTAGAAGTAGAGGAATTAAAGGAGAATGGAAGGAGAGGGAAGGGAAGGTTAAATGGTAGTTTTTTCTCTCTTTATTTGGATCTTCTAAACTCTCTTAATTTAAGGTAATTAAAATTAATAAATGACGAAGGTTAAGAAGAGTTAATATAAAATCTTTTAATTTTTTTTCCTCTAAAATTTTAAGAAACAAACAAAAAAAATATTATTATATTTCCTTTGCTTTCCTTTTCCTTCAAAATCTTCCTTCTAAACACACCATAAAATTAACAAAGGAGGAAGGTTAAGGAGAATTAATATAAAATTTTTTAATTCTTTTTTCTCTAAAATTTTAAGAACAAGAAAAATGAAAGATTATTAAATTTTTTTCCCTTCCATTTCCCTCCATTTGAAAAAATTGAATTAGAAGAGTTTAAATCTAAACAAGAAAAAAAGAAACTATGACTTAATATTTTTTTATCCTTTTTCCTTTAATTCATCTTTCCCAAACACAAAAAATCAACTGTTTAGGTATACTTTAATCAATCCTTGAAATATTATATAAAAGTATACATTTAATACTTTTGGAATGGATAGGTGAAATTGAAATAAAAGCTGTTTATAATATTAAAATAATAAGATTAATCTTTCAAATTTTCAAATGAATAATTACACAATAATTTTTTAGAATCAAAACAGAATTGTCTAATTATAATTTTCTTCACAAATAGAAAAGAAAATAAGAGAAGGGAAATTATTTTCCTTTTAATATTTAAATTAAAAATAATTGATAAGAAGTTATACAAATTCCATTTTTTTGTGCAATATTCCTATTAAAGAAGTATGCTTTTTTTTTTAAGCTTATCACATTTTGTTTCAAATTTATACATAAATTAAACTACATTTTACCAAGGAGATAGAAAAAAAAGGCTTGGGTAAACAGTTTTTTTCCTCTGATAATTTTCCTTTCTTATTACAATTTTGTTATGCAAATTTTAAAACTTAACAGTTTATCCTTTTAATTTATTACAAAAATTAAAATAATTACAAATAAGTATCATCTTCTCTATTTTGTCTCCTCACACAATATCATGATCTAACCTTTGTTTCTTCTAAAATAACATAATTCTTAGACAATAATTTTATTCAATATATAGTACTTTTATATTTATAATAATTTTAGAAAATAAAGTGTTACTTTTAAAATTGATATATTAAAATTATTATTCAAATAACGAAACAATTATATTTTTTAATTTCTTATTATCTTTATTTTCTATTCCTTATTCTGCTATTATACATTTTATTATTTCACAAAATTTAAATATTATTATTTAATTTATTATTTTAAAATAATAATAATAATAATTTTATATTATATTTTAAAAATAAAAAATACATATATATTTGTGCATGCAAAACTTATAATATATATATATAATAAAAATTTATACTATTATTTTAATAAATTATTATTAACATTTTAAATTTTGGTGGAGACTCTTATAATCCCAAATTTCTTTGAAAAATAAAAATAAAAAAGATTTTTCTGTAATGTAAAAAATAAGAATAAAAATAAGAAACAAAAATAGATGCAAGTACGAAGAGTTATTATATCTTGTTATCATCCTAATTCATATAAGATTTGAATACTCAAATCCGTGAGAAGATTTTTCATACATTATGTTTCACTACACAGTGTGAAGTGTGAGAGCTGCTATGAAATTGTGTATAGAGGCCACACTCAATGCTCATTCATATTTGCAAAATTTCTCCTCTCCATTATTAACATTTGGAAATTTCGCCTTAAAGTCTTCCCTTCTCAATAGGTTTTTGAATTTTGACCTAAATTTTTAAATTCTTAAAAACTTGGTCTCCTTCCTTTCTTTATTATTCTCTATTTTAAAAAATAATAATAAAATAAAATAATTCGTATTGACCAATCAAAATATAAGAAAAGATTACTTCACTCTTATTAAAAAAAACTTTAATATTTTTGTTCCGACATGAATTAATTTTAAATTAAATATAACTTAAAGTACATTGAGTTCTCAATTAAAAGAAACCGAAAAAAATAAATAATAAATACTCACTTTCTTAGCAACAACCTTAGTTTCAAGATTTAGCATCTCAAAATCATCCAACCACCACTATGTCTCTGTTCTCAATTTGAATTTCCACTCTGCCAGCCAATCATGCCATACGCATTTTCGTTGTGAAAAATAGAAAATAAAATAGGTTAATTGAACAGTATCGATTACAATGTCAATAGGGTACAATAATTGAATATATATATATATATATATATATATATATATATATATATATATGTAGTGGTGTGACATAAAAGTCAGCATAAGAATGAGTTTGACATTCTAGCCTACCAACCATAGTCCATAAAGGTGGGGCTATCTAGATACAGACATAAGTAGTGTAAAAATGAGACCAATAAATAGAGTCACCCAAATAAATTTTTTAAGTATAATTAATTTAGAATCTTAAAATTAATTATTTAAATAAAATTTATAATTAAAAATATTTAAAAATAACTTCAAACTATTAATTACTTTTAAATTTAATGTAATATTTATTTAAATACTTTTTAAAGTTATAATTATATAATTAATATTTCATTATTTTTAAGTTGTTAGTTTTAATATTTTTTTAAAAAAATAATCTTAAAAAATTTTTATATTTATTTGTTTTAATTTTTAAAAGGTTATAAAATTAGAAAACTTAAAAGTTTTGGCAAGATATAAAATATAATGTTTTTAAATTAATTTGTCAAAAACAAAATTTTAAACTTTATATATATTTTAGTTGATTGTTTAAACAAAAGTTATAGCAGCAAGAGAATCTGTTGGTGAAATCTTGCAATGCATTGTAGCCTCGAATATATCCGCCGCTACAAATTTTTCTGCAAACTTTTAAGAAAAATCCTTTTTGCATTAAAATATTAAAAATATATATATTATGTAGAGAAATTAAATTTTAATTATTTTATATAAAAAATTAGCTAATTTATATATTATATTTAGGTAAAAATGCATAGAAGGAAAATTCAAACTACTGCAAGGTTCTTACCGTAAGTTCCTTCGGTCAAAGCTTACACGATCTTTTGTTCCTTAATATTTTTGTAAGGAGTGGTTCCCCTGCGTTCAATCACCTCGGGGGGTACTTTCATGTTTCAACCTTTGACTGAATTTTCATACTGCACTCGCACAACCAATGCTTAAATTGTCATTCTCAATTATCACAATGCTTTTTTCTTTTTTTTGAGAAAAACATACTTCCTCTAATATTATATATTACAAAAAAAATGTCACTGATATGTGCAAATAAACTAAAAGAAAATGTCTTGTATTATATATTAAATATTAAAAAAAATCAAGCTTTTACAGAAATATCAAAATCTCATTATGATGCAAAAGATTGAAACCAGTGAGATTAGATAAAAAATATAACAATATAATTAAATAAAAGATTATTTAATAAATTTTACTTTATTTAAAAAAAATATTACTCTATTATACATAAAATAAATTAATAATATTACTTCAAAATTGGATTTACTATGCATTCTTCAAAATGACTTGTCACTTTCACAATTAATTCCTTCTTTCCCATTGACTCTTACGGACTGTCTCTTTCTTCTTTCCTCCCCATTTATTCGTTGAGCTCCCTTTTTTTCTCTCCTTTCTTCTCCTTAATTTTGTTATCTTCATCTTCTTCTCCCAAAAAAAAAAAAAAAAACTCATTGTCCTCATCTCTAACGGTAAAACAAGGTCAAAAATATGGAAACTTGAAGGGAAGCGGTTCGAATGAACCGCTTCGGCCAACTTTTTTCCGGTTCATTCGAACCGGTACAGAAACCGGTTCAGCCATGTAACGGTCCGTCGATCCGGTCTATTTTTTAATAGATAATTTTTGGATTTTACTTTTTTATGGGATTCGATATCAAGTTTCAAAAATTATCCCGTACTCAATCTAATCCACGACAACCATGAAATGGATATGATTCCTTATCCTCAAACACTCTCACTTCTCTGTCTCTGCCATTTAATCAACCACTTCAACCACAGCCACCATACCCACAAATGGAAGCTATCTTCCTCACCAAACCCACTTCTCACCTCAATCTCTCTCACAAACCTTCCTTCTTTCCTTCTTTTTCTCTGCACTCTCAATCCCTTCGTCTTCAACCTTCTCGCTCCTCCCAATTCACTGTCTGCGCCACCCAAAATCAAGAAAACCAGACCTTCCAAGAACCCCCACCACCACTCACAAATCCCATCCACAACGACGATGAGTCCTACGGCGAAGTGAAAGGAATCATCGGAAGCAGAGCCCTGGAAGGTGGTACCGGCATGGAGTACTTAATCGAGTGGAAAGACGGTCATGCCCCTTCCTGGGTTCCCTCCGATTTCATTGCCAAAGACGTCATCGCCGAGTACGAGACTCCATGGTGGACCGC
Source organism: Senna siamea (assembly GCA_031216115.1). Lineage (NCBI taxonomy): Eukaryota > Viridiplantae > Streptophyta > Magnoliopsida > Fabales > Fabaceae > Senna > Senna siamea. The sequence continues at coordinate 27,682,723 of CM062354.1, read as the reverse complement.
CGCCAAGAAAGCCGACGAGTCCTCCCTTCAGAAACTTATCAACGCCGATGGCGGCCGCGACATCGACACAGTCGACAGCGATGGGAGAACCGCACTGCATTTCGTATCAGGTCTGGGATCGGAGCCCTGCGTGAGGCTGCTAGGAGAAGCAGGAGCGAATCTCGATCATCGGGACAACAGCGGCGGCCTGACTGCGCTGCACATGGCGGCGGGGTACGTGAAGCCGGGGGTGGTGAAGCTGCTGGTGGATCTAGGGGCGGATGTGGAGGTTGAAGACGATAGACGACGAACGCCATTGGAATTGGCGAAGGAGATTCTGAACGCGACGCCGAAGGGAAATCCGATGCAGTTTGGGAGGAGAATAGGGTTAGAGAGTGTGATAAGAGCATTAGAAGCAGCAATATATGAGTACGCTGAAGTGGAGGAGATTGTGGAGAAGAGAGGGAAAGGTGAGAATTTGGAGTATTTGGTGAAATGGAAGGATGGAGGAGAGAACGAGTGGGTGAAGGCAAAGTTCATAGCGGAGGATTTGGTGAGAGACTATGAAGCAGGTGTGGAGTATGCTGTTGCAGAGGCTGTGGTGGGAGAGAGACAAGGTGATGATGGGAACGAAGAGTTTCTGGTGAAATGGGCCGACATGGAAGAGCCCACTTGGGAGCCCAAGGAGAATGTGGATCCTGAGCTCATTGAGGAGTTTCAACTGGCCCAAAATAATGGACCTTCTGTTTTGAAAATTGATAGTAGTAGCACGTGACACATGGGGCTGGATTTTTTATATTTTTAAATAACTGTAATTCAAAAGAAGGGTAGTTGATTAATTAAATCAATTTTCAGGCAAATTTTGTTGGTGCTTTACTTTTATGAAATTGTTAGTGGACTTCGTATTTTATTTGAGATTACGATTTAGTAATTTGATAAAAATATTTTTTATATTTTTAAATTTTGTATTAATTTTTAATTTATTTTTAAAATTTAAAATTATAATTTTTAAAAAATATTTTATATACTATTTGAACAATACTTTCTTTTAAACAAAATACTTTGAACACATTCAATAAAAAGATTTTGTATCATACTTGATATTTTCGATTTCAATAAAACTGTAAATTACTATTTATGTCTTTATAACTATTAATATTTTATTTAAAAAATATATAAAACTGTCATTAAAAAAATACTTTTTAAGTCTTGAGACAAATTACAATTAAAAATTTTAAAAACAAAATTAATAACAAAAATAGAATTAAAAATAATATAAAATTAAAAACATAAAAATACTTTTTCTAATAATTTTGAATCGGTTACCATAATTTTTAACCAATTCATCATCTCTTTTGACTGGTCAATCTTTTGAATTGTTTGGACCAGACAACAAATTAACTGGTCGGTTTTTAATTAAAATCAGCCAGTCCGAACCGGTTTTCCATTACTTGGTTTACTTTGACAGTCCGATCAGATTATTAATGGAGCAGTAACTCCCTTCACCAACTTTTCATCTTTCAAAACTTTCGCCGTTCCATTCCCATTTTCTCTCCTATGTCCATCATCAACACAAACATTGTTTTTTCAGTCATACCAATAGTCAGATAAGAGATATCTATCTATCTATTTTGTTATGATAAACTATCTAATCAAATAATGGAGAAAGTAGCATTTTAGCAACACAAGACAGAAATATACTGAAGATCTCAAATCAGAAGAGAAACTTTAAATCTTCTCATTATGACCCATCAATCAATTTACACTGACCAGCAGGGGAGCCTATAACACTAATCATCATCATACCTAAACAGACCCTATTCTCTCTAATTTCCTTTTCTTTACAAAACAAGATTTTTTTTCCTACTTTCCAAATCTCTCTCTCTCTCTCTTGTTTCTTTTATTTTCCCGCATTTTCTCATTCAGATTCCGAGAATAACACGACATCATCTGTTCGCCTCATTTTTTTCTTAAAAGGATTTTCTCACTGAGCAAGTTGACTTGTCTTGGGACATGGTGATAGTTGAAGAATAACCTGATTACAACATAATGAAACCTGTGTTAAAATTGATAAAATAATTCATTTTAGATTTTCAAAACATGATTTTTATTAAAAAAAGTTATTAGCTTGAGATTTTTACCTCTGGAGTTGAAAGATCTCTTGCAGTGTAGAATGGCGCTTTGGATCCCGTCATGTTGCTGCAGCAGTGTATCATCGCTTCGATTCGCCGGAGAACCGACTCCAGTGACCCCCGACGCCGATTTGCTCTTACCAAGATGCTTACACGCGCCGCGAATCCCTGCCGGAAAATTCCCCTGTTTCTCTCTTCTAAAAGAAGAAACAGAGACCACCGAAGGAGACGACGTGGTCGAGGAAGCCGTAGATAACTCCGCAGAAAACTTCATCTTCTCGCTGTGCCTTCTGGAGATTTTCACATATAGAGGCTTTATCAGTTTCAGATACTTGTGCAAAACCTCCTTAGAAAATCGCTCCGATTTACTCCCATGGCTTCTCGAGCTTCCATTTCTGCTAAGCGAAGGAGAAAATGGGGACGATTCTTCGATATTGAGTTTCAAGGAAGTCGTCCTCTCTGCTTCAACGACTTCCGTTGTTTTTCCCGCCGACATTTCCTTGGGCTTCTTGAACATGAAGATTCTGAAGCTGTGAGCTGATTTGAGGAGAGTAATGGGAGACTGAGGCTTAGGAATAGGTTCAATCGGGAGGATTTTCCTCTTGGAAATGGGCTCGTTAGCAGACAGAGAAATGGGTTTTTCCGAGACAACATCATCGTCTTTGCTTTCTCTCATTGCCTTGTCTTCTGAGTTGTCGTTGATTTTGCTGATGTCGCTCCCTTTGTTGTTGAAATCATGAACAGTAATCTCCAAATCGAAGAAGGAGTCATCTTCGTCAGACTCATTGTCTGGTTCCACCGTTAGATGAGGAAGAGAGGTGGAGGTAGCAGCCATGGCGGCGTGCCTCCAGAACTTGAGGAAGTTGAGAGCATCCATGGAGGAAGGTGAAGAGAGAAGGAGAGTTTGAGGTTTAAGAACGTTTGGTGATGGGTTTTATAGGGAAATGGGTGAATGAACGAAGAGAGAGAGAGAGAGAGAGAGAGAGAAAGGGTTTGGGTTAATTCTCACTTCGTTTAATGGTTATGTTTGAAAGAGGTGAGCATCGAAAATGGTGCTTCGGGAAGCAGAAGGGTTTAACTTTTGCTTTTTGGAGAGAAATGTCTGCTTTTTGTTTTATTTTCTAACCTTTTCATTCTTTCTTCTTCTTTTTCATTTTTTAATTCACGATTACAACTTCATTTTTTAGCATTCTTTTCTTCTTCTTCTTCTTCTTATTTTTTTAATTTATATAAAATAATTTTAATGTACATAATAATATTGTATTATTTTTTATACGAGATTATTTAAATTCAATTTTGTGAAATAGGTGAAAATAAGAGATAATCATTATGAAATCATGAATTAATGATTTAAATTAATTTTAAAAATATTAATAGAAAATATATTATTATGCACTTATGACAAACCATTATGTCAATGTAAACAATAAATTTATAATTCAACAGAAATTATAGTTTCTTTTACCTTTCATATAAAATTATTTTGATCCCTACTTTATTTTAAAATTTGCCACTTTTCTATAACTAAAAAAAGAGTTATATGCTTATAAACAAATTTGATTTAAAAAATGAATTTTAGTGTGATCAATTTCATAAATTTTTGTAATTATATTAAACAGAATTGAAAAAGGAAGAGAGAGAGAGACAGAGAGAGGTATAAGGTTGAGCATCTGTGAGGTCAGAAGGCACAGATACAGACACACTGTTATGAACAAAGCGTTTCAGAGATGACACAGTGAAAACTTGAATAGTGAGATTTATTAGGCCCACTAGCGGTCCCGACAACATTTGCTGATATAATCATTTGAACTCTATTTTAACTTTCTTTATACTATTATTACCACTTTTACTTTTTAACAAACATATTCATTTACCTAATTATATAAAACAAATTAATCAAATTTTCTGTTACAAAATTACATTTATTAGAAAAAATACTCCCTTCTAGATATAATGTTGATGTTATACAAGAATGATTGAATTCAACAAATTAGGTTATTCTATGTTTTTTTCTTCAATACCTTTGTATAATTTTATTTTTTATTTTAGAATTAATGTAGTTTAGACAAAATATGTAGTTTTAATTTTTTACTTATGTACAATAACATTCTTTTTTTTTTACATATATATTTTTATTAGAGATAATTTTATTTAAAATATTATTAAATATTAAATATAAATTTTTTTAACAAAAATTCAAACTTTAATCTATCATATTATAAAAAAAATACTCTCTTAAATATGTACAATGACATTTTAACATGATGTCATTGATCATTAGTTCAATTTTACAACAAAAGATAATAATTTTGAATTTTTTAAAGTTAAAAAAAGATAAAAAAAATAAGAAACTCATCTTAAATAAATTATGTATCAAATTTTTTTCACTCTCCTGTAAAGAAATAAATTAATTTTCAAATGCAAATGATCCACACACAAAAATAATTAAGATAACTTCTTGGTAGTTAATAGTGACTAAAAATTTAGTAGCAAAGGTTATTATTATTATTTTATTTTTTTAGAAAATGAAGAACACAGAAGGATGGTGATGGGAAGGTTCCAAAAAGGGTAGGTGTGAAGAAAAAGAAAGAATAGAAAAGGAAAAAACAGGGAAAGAAAAAAATGCAGAGCAAAGGGAAACTCAAGGTCGTCTTCTTCCTTTTTAACCTTTCTTTCTTTACAGAGAGACCCTCTTACAAAAGAACCTGTTTTTTACTTTTTAGTCAGAAATTTGGGTTCTTTTACAAAATAAAGCCACTGGGGCAAGCATGTTCCTCTGCGTTTAGGGTCCCCCCCTCCCTTCCTGTTTGAACGTGAACTGCACAAAAATTAATTAATTAATTAATTATCTTCACATAAATTTTATAATTATGTTAATATATTAAAAAATTTCATTTTTATTGTTTATATAATACTCATTAAGTGGGATTTTAAATTTTAGATGAAACTTATTTTAATTATTTATAATAGTAAATATTTTTGCTTTGTAAGAATCTTTTTTCCCAGCTAAACTTTGAAGAGGTCCAAGTCTTTGCTTTGAAGGACCATCAGAAGGGTCCAAGTCTTTTGCTACAAAAGCTTTGACTTGTAAATGTGGGTTTGCTTAGTCTTACACTCCACCATAGCCATAGCCATTCTTTTTTTGTTTTCTTTTTACTTTTTTTAAAAAAAGATTGGCTACAAAATGTTTGGAAAAGTCAGAAAAGGAAAAAAAATAAAAAAGGAGAGAGAAAAATATTGCAAAAAGAACCAAAAGAAGATGTGTTAGATGATCAATAAATTAAATTTGGATAATCCAAGAGATGAAGAAGTTTAAAATAATGAAAACTTGAATATTGATGAATTTCATGTCCTTAAATTAAGCTCCGAGAAGATGTCAATCCAAAAAAAAATTTGGTCTTTTAAGAAAGTAAAAACCATATTGGTTTCATTAATTGAGTACAACTTTTTTTCATATCCCTTAATTAAGGCAGTTTAGTCAATCAACAAGGGGATAAATAAGCAATTCCCATTTAAAATTTATGATTCAACTCAACCATAATTTAAAAATAAATCATGTGATTTTTTAATAAAAAATAAATTAAATTATTTATAAAAATATATATGATCATACAAAGGATACTTTATATCCCTTAATTCAGGCAATTTAGTCAACCAACATGGGACTTATATTGTTTTTTTTTTTTTGAAATATACTATTATACATATAATTTATTAGTTAATTATGTGAGAAGTTAATAAAAAAAATGGGAGAAATTACACTTATTTATTCTTTTCTTGACTTCCAATTCAAGATCAGGAGGTTAATTATGATTTTTTTTAGATTAATACAGAGAATATTAGAATTAAAAATAAAAATCGAGAAGGGAAATTGCAATTTCCTATAAAAATTGACTGACATATCTATGAATTTAGGTGAACTTTTATTTATATCATTTTCACAACTAAATTTATAAAAAATAAAATGAAATAAATCTAGGTTGAGTTTTTTAAGCATTGAAAAGGGTATTACCAGAAATTGAAAAGTAGTGAAAAAGAGAATCATATAAATACTACATGGTCCTGAATTGCTTCTCTCAGCAACCTACTAATAAGGATTAAAAGCTGCATTATATATGTGTACTTGGATGAGAATATATACATATATGTGTGTGTGTGTGGTATCTTTATTCTTATGGCTCAGGCTTATGCATGCAATAAGTCTTGTAGACTGGAATATATATGCTGTGGTCCTAATTTGAATTGTTTGTTTCATAAGATTCTTTGTGCTCAGTGAAAAAGGAAATACAATGGCTAGCTAACTTGCTTATCAATCTCTTTATACTTACTATGTATTTGCACAAATAACAAGTTAAACCATGACCACCATCAAGTTTAGGTATGAAAACAACGTTTCAAAGCCTTTTGAGTTCAAACTTCAAATTGATTAACTAGGACAAAATAGTAGTCTTTCTCATGTTTAATTAGAACAGGAAAATATATATATATATATATATATATATATATATATATATATATATTCCTTCTTGTAATGGTGAGGTGATAAGGAAGTTACAAATATCATTATAAAACTTTAGCTTCAATACAGAGGAAAGGAATAAATATTAAGGAGAGGATCGTAAGAAATGTTAGTGTATGATATGTGTTGCACTCAATAAAATTCAGGATATAAAATGTCATTTAAGTTTAAAAACATTTTTATCAAATAAATATTTTAAAATAGATAATTTTTTATAGTGTAAATCATATTTTTTAGTATCAAAAACATTTTTTTATAACTTCAATTGTAATCGTGTAATATAAGTGATAACTTGATAGTACAAAATTAACCTACTTGATTGCCGCCAAGTTTTGAAAAAATTTATAGTGTTGGTATCCTATATTTTTTCAGAAACAGCAAAGTTTATCAATGGAATGCAACGGCACTGCACAATGGAGGTGGTGCGTGACAGTTTGCCGTCAAATGTTAGGAGGCAAGGGCTTTAGTAATGTGAAACAGAGGAGGGATAAGATTTACTTTGGTGTTATTAAAACTTTTGTATATAAAATAATTATATATATAATTATTTTATATACAAAAGTTTTAATCACAATTATTCTTACCTTATTGAATAATTTTTCATATGATTACAATTTTTTTTTATGAATATTATTCTTTCAAAATTTTAAATTAATCTAAATTCATTTGATATTCCATTATACATACAAAAAATAATTATTTCAAATCTATAAAATTAGAAATTTTTTGAATACATATTTGTAATTATTCTCTTTTTTATAAAATATTATATGAAATATATTAACATTATTATAATGAGTAAATTATACTCCTCTCTCTTAAAAGATTAAAAATTTATATTTTCATTTATTTTGATCAAAATATATAGTAATATTAATTTTTTAAAAAAATTATAATTTATTTTAAACATATATTTTAAAAATTATTATTTTATTAATAATTACTTTGAGATAAAAAAAATAAAGCTAAATAATTTTAAAGTTTTTTTAAAAATATTTTTATATTAATAAAATATACATTTAATTATATAAATAATACTTATATGAATATTTTAGTCAAAATATATAAAATTTTAAATTTTTCTTATATTTCAAAAGAATAAAGTGTAAGTTTTTGATACAATAACAGAATAATTTTATAACATCTCTTACAAAAAGAAAAATGTAGTTTCTTACTTTATTATTTATAACCTAATGTTTAGATTAACAAAAATTAATTCTTTTAATTACAAAAGTAGTAAGGTGACAACATCTAATTTAAAATGTTGAGCTAAACTGGATGATTCAATCATTACAATTCGATAGATTATGATAAAAGAATAAAAAATTTGACCTAATTTAGGTGTCTAAGAATGGCCCATATATTTTTTGAAATGATGCATTTCTTTATATTTGAAAAGAGATAAAAAAAGAAATTTAATTTTTAATTTATTTAAGTTAAATTTTTTATTGGTGTAGATTCTTTAATTTTTTTTTTTATATCTCTTTAAATATAAGAAGAATATATCATTTCTTAAATATAAAGAATTTACAATCATCTAAGAAATAATTAATAAAGAAAATAAAGAGATCGGCTTCTTCATAGCTTGGTGACAACAACATTATTTGCATGCTTATCATGAGAAGAATTTTCTGCGCAGAATATATATATATATATATATATATATATATATTTATTTATTTATCCACTTACTTTTCTCAGTTCCAAAAAAATTAATAAACCAATATGTTTAGTGGCTTCCACGATATCTCAGATTCCTCCTTCGTCGGATCTTTTTATGAGTCAATGAAATTCTTCTTTGATTTAGTCTTTTATTCCAAATCAATATATGGCCAAGCAATGAGAATTTCGTTATTATGTATATGTTCAAATTTTAAGTCATTTCAATGTAAAAAAGGATGCCAATATATAATCAAAATTCTGAAGATATTAATCATAATAACAAATAAATTAAATAAATAGATATTAATTTGTATAACAAAAAAAATATAATATTTAATATAATTAATTCTTAACAAAAAAGTTTTTTTCTTTTGAACAGAAAAAAATAGATTGAATTATTGATGAGACCCATTTAATTTTTAACTAATGTAATATAATTATCAGTGAGAATTCGATCAAACTAACCAATTTGATCAAAAAATTGATAAATTGATCGTGATTCTAATGTAATCAACTCACAAAATTAGTCTCACAAAAAATTGATTAAAAATTAAAAAAATTATTCAAAAATCAAATTAACCAATCAAAAAAATTAATATCAGTTAGTTTTAAAAAAATAATCATTTTCATGTTTTTCAATCTTATGTAACAAAAAAGGCAAAGAAAAAATAGAATAAAAAAATAAAAAAAATGAGAAAAAAAAGAAAGAAAAATAAAAAGACAATTAATGATTTATACATTATAACATTTTTAATTTTTTTAAATTGATAAATATTTTATTGATTTGTCTAAAAAATATGATATATTTTATATTTATTTTATTTTTATGCAATAAAATTATGTAAAATACTTATTATTATACTTAATTATAATTTAAAATTAATATATAATATTAATACTAATTCAATCATAATTCAACCATTGTTAAATCATTAAATCGTGAATTAATTCCTTAATCAATCTGATTTTTAAAATATTGATAATTATATATCAACTCATTAATTTTGCTGTAAATTATATATAGCTTATATAAAATTTTTCAATCATCATAATCATTATTCATTTTTTCCTTTTCTTATTATTATTATTTTTTGGTTATATGTGACTTGCAAAATAGAGAGTAATTAATTAAATAAAGAAGATCGAATTCAAATGCATCGAAATTCATCATAATCTTAAAAGCTGAGACTAATTAATATGACAAAAGCATAATTCATTAGCTTTAAAATCTTTCTTTTTAATCTAGGTTATTTCTTATATGCTAATTCTTAATTTTGCTTTAATTTCAAGTATCAAACTTTTTTTTTTCTTTTGCAAGTATATATGACAAAGAATAAATTATACTCTTCAATCTTTTATTTTGATAAACTGCACTCTATTGAACTTGGCCCATTGCACTACCAAAAAAAAAATTACATTTTTTTCTCATAAAAAAATTTAATAACCTACACTTTTTTCTCATAAAAAATTAAAAAACTGACAATTTTATATATTTTAATTGAAATATCTTTAATAAAATTATTTTTAAAATTATTATTTCATTATTATTTATTTTAAATTAAAAATATAAAGGTTATTTTATTTTAATTTTTTTAAAAATAAATTTTTATATTAGTCTAATATATGTATTTAATTGTAAAAATAATAAATATAAGGATATTTTGATTAAAATTGATAAGATTGTAAATTTATTTTTATTTTTTAAAAATAGAGAAAAAAATGTAATTTTGACATATTTTAAAAAATATATAATTTTCTCTACAAAAAATTTAATTTGGAATAACAATATATTTGAGAATTTTGCATACTTATGGTATGCATATCTAAAAAGAAAACATAATAATTTTTCAAAATTTTCTTTTTTCTCCTTTATATAATATAATATCAAAAAAATATTTATATGAAAAATTAAACAAACAATATAAACATTGGAAAAAATATATGAAAAATAAACCAAATAAAATGATCTAATATTCATTGGTGGCAATTCTTTCTATATCTCACTTTTATGATATGATTACTTTAACATCAATTAGTATCCAATATTTTATTGTGTACTGAAACAGTACATGAATGATAAATGCAAATTGTTACCCGTCACGTTTAATATTACTTATGCTCTAATAATTCCCTCCTTTATGTATGAAAAGGCCGGCGATAATAATAATAATAATAATAATAATAATAATAATAATAATAATAACCGAATGAATTTATCTTGCATAGCTTCGGTATCTTCGAGCAATTTTTTTTCTCCTCAAACAAAAAAAATAGGAGACAAAAAAAGTGATAATTTTTTGTCTCTTTCAGTTTGAGAATGAGAAAGGGATGTAAAGGAGAAGAATTAAAAGAAAGGAAAGAAACGAGAATAGAAAAGTGATTTTTTTTTTCTTTGTTTGAATTTTTAAAATTTTTAAATTTAAAATAATAAAAATTAATAAATAAGAAAAGTTAAAAAAAAATTAATATATAATTATTTAATTTTTTTAAAATTTTAAAATACAAACAAAAAAATGTTACTAAATTTATTTCCATTCTCTTCACTTTGTTTTATTTTTCTCCTCCTAAACACACCCCTAGCATCTATATTTTAAGTGGGGGATTTTAGAGGGAGAAAATGAAATATATTAATCTTTTTTTATTTATTTATTAAAATTTTAGAAAAAAATTAAAAAATTTTATATTAATCCTCTTTAACTTACTCTTTTTTTTTAATTTTAATTACTCTAAATTAAAAAAATTTAGAAGATGCAAAAAAAAAAAAAAAATTATCACTTAACCTTTTCTTCTTTTTTCTTTTAATTCCTTTCATTCTCTTTTACTCATTTCCAAACAAACCTTAAAATTAACAAAAAATAAAAGTTAAGAGTTAACATAAAATTTTTTAATTTTTTTTCTTTGAAATTTTAAAAATTAAACAAGAGAATAAAAAAATATCACTTAACCTTCTATTCTCTTTTCCTTCAATTTCTTTCTCCTTTTCATTTTCAAATAGATCTTAAAATTAACAAAAGATAAATGTTAAAAAGGGTTAACATAAAATTTTTTTATTTTTTTTCTTCCAAAATTTTAAAAATCAAACAAAGTAAATGTTACTAAATTTTCATGCCTTCCCTTCCTCTCCATTTTCTATATTCAAAACACATCTTATGTTACAAATAAAAAAAAATAGAGGAAGGAAGAACAAAAAGAAATTCACAGAACATCCTTACAAATAAAATGCTATTGCTAACTTTCTCTCATTCAAGCAGAGAGTAAATCCAAAGAACTTTAGTCCATTACAAAGTTCTATAATCAAAACTGAAAACCCAATATAAAATGCTGTTTGGAAATGGGGAGAGAAAAAGAATTAGAGGAATTGATGAGAAATGTAAGGTTAAGTAAGAATTTTTTTTATTTGAATTTTATAAATTTTTTTAAATTTAAAATAATTAAAATTAAAAAAGAGAGAAAGTTAAAAAAGGTTAATCTAAAATTTTTAAATTTCTTTCTTTCTAAAATTTTAAGAAATAAATAAAAAAAATGTTAATATATTTTCTTTTATTTTCTTTTAAAATTGTTCTTCTAAACACACCCTTAAATACATAAATTACGTTATTTTATTTATGTATTAATCAATATTATTTAACTAATTTTTTTAAAAGTTTTCATAGTACATAGACTCATGAATATAAAATAAATAAAATTAATTAAATATTATTAATTAATACATAAATTAAATAATAAAATATATGTTCCTAAAAATATCTCATTTTGCTCACTCTTATGCTCATCAACTTTCTCCATATATTATACTCCATGTCTCCTCCCATCTACTAAATGTCCCTCAAAGTTTAAATTGATGTGTTTCCTTCGTCCAGTTCCAAGTGCAGTAGGTAATGCCATTGTCAAAATTTTATGCTCTTATAAGGACAAAATGAGATATTGGAATCCAATGGCTAATTCACAATAAAAAGTAAAAAAGACGTTGAGATGTGAAGGCCAATTTGCAGAACAATAGAAGTTTGAGAGTAAACATCAGTCAAATTCTTATCTAAAGGAGTCAAAAATAAAAATTTATTATAAATTTATATTTCGTAAAGTTGTTTTAAATTTTTTACCGTATTTAAAAATGCAGCTTTTATCTATAAAAAAAACTCAAAATAAACAGCTCAAAAAGTGAAGGTACATATTTAATATTCTTTAAAATAATTAATATGTTTTCTTTTATGTTTTAATGATATTAATTATATATGTTCTTTTTTACATTTTTTATTGCTTTTTATTAAGTATTAACTATTTCATATAATTATAATATTATATTTATAAATTAATAAAATTGGCCCCCCATTAAAAAAAAATCCGACCTCCGTCCTGCTTGAAGTTAAGACAATGGTGGGTGGGTCATTTCTATACCACTAGTTCAAAGTTAAATTCTTGAGGTAGCTTAATATTTTTATTTCTTATCAATTATATTTAAATTTATCACGTGTTAATAGTTTAATAAAAAATAAAAGATAATATCTGCACATTTAAAATTAGAAATTAATTAAAAAACTTAAATTTTAAATCATTTTATATGTAATGTCATACTTAAATGTGTGAGAATGTTTTTTATATTCTTAAACAAATTGACAACTATATCAACTAAATTTATTTTCTACCACTGGAGTCCCATATGTTTCAGTCCCAATTCCTTTATTACTATTTCTATGGTCACACTCTAAGATTTTGTAAGACATAAAAATGTGGTTTTCAAAATAGCTCTCTAAATTAGCCCTAAAATTTTCATAAAATAATTAATTATGAAATATTTTTTATATACTAATTTTTGTCCAAAAAAATATATAAACGCTTAGAAGTTGTTTGATATGTTTGGTTTATCAATCAAAGACATTAAAAGCTCTCCAACCAAAAGTAATTAGTAGCTCAATCGGTAACAGAATTAAAACAAAAACCTCTCATCAATCAATTTGTGTAATAATGTTTTAGAGTACTTTTTTGTCTCAAATTCATGCACCAAAATTAATCACCTAAGAATCTAGCAACACCGCTTAAATATGATGTTAATTTTTTTTCACAAAAAAATTAAAGATTTTGCTAAAAAAACACTTTTTTAAGACTTCTTAATGAAGAAAATTTATAATTAATTCATAGAATATTTAATTAATAAAAATTATTATTTTTTAAATTTAAAATTGTAAAATATTTTATTTAAATTTAAAGTTTAAAAATTAACTGACACTTTGTTACATACCAAATCTGCTAGTAATATAATATGCATTTGTTTAGATAAATTAAAAAAAAAAAATAACATTTGCATAGTCTTAAAACCTCTCTTGTACTCCAAGAAAAAAAAAAGTGATTGATAGAAGTCATAAAAAATCAAATTATAATTAAAAATTAACTAAACATGCGGATCACTCCTTAAATTTGTTTGAACGAGAGACAACAATTTAGAGATTAATAAAGAAAAAGAGAAAAAAATATTTGAATATTTAAAATAACAACATGATAACAATATATTTGTTATTTTTTTCAATATTCCTATTACTATTAGAAACTAGAAAGTGTTTCATTTCAAGCTTTGTCTAAAATTAAATTGTATTTTGATAATTTCCTTTTGAACTCACATTTCTTTTTTTGCTTAATAATCTCATGTTATTTTAAAATATCTAAATTAATTTTTTTTTTCAAAAAATAGATCAATAAAAAAAATTATATTAAACATTTACGAGAACGGAGAGTAATTAACTAACTCATTCTCTCATTTCGTCGTGTCTTGTCCTCTAGACTGAGAGATCCATGGCGGAGCATGAAGAGACGCACGAAGAGCTGACAGAGAATAAACCGAAAGACGCGAAATTGGAGAAGGCTCGTCGTGATGACGACGACGAATCATCTAAATCATCTAATTCCTCTTCTGAAGATTCCGATGAATTCGAATCATCCATGGACTCCAAAGCCGGCACTGGTCGTAGGCTCTTCGGCCGCGAGAGGCCTCTCCACAAGGTCTTGGGCGGAGGAAAACGTATATATATATTTATCTCTCTCTCCTTTTTCGTTTTCCTTCCATATTTCTTAATTTTTCATTTCTCTGCTTCTGCATTTTACGATTCTCGAACAATGATGCCGTATTGGTTGACCGATTCATATATTCTGTTTGGTTGATAGGAAAATTTGTGCGAGAAATCTTGTAATTCATGATCTATTGAATATCTGGATTCATGATCATGACAATGTTCCATTTCTAATTCAAATCTTTGTATGCAATTCATTGTATATATTTTTTTCGGTTAGATTGATTTCTCATTTTGATATCTACAGTTGAAGATCATTATCTCCATGCACTAAAACTGAGGCTCCTCCTTTCTTTTTTCTTTTTTCTTTTTGGTCATGAAACGAATAACTTGACTCTGTATAATTAATTTCTTTCCTTTCTCGAGTGGTTTCTTCTAAGATCACGTGCTCTGTGAATATTATTCATTAATATGTGATTGATCCACTTAATCTGTCTCTAGATTTTAATTACGTGTCTCAGCGAAATTTATGAGTTGCATTTAATCTGTCTCTGCACTATCCAATACAAGCTTATTTGTGAAACTTTGTGATATATTTCTTCTATCTTTCCATTAATTATCATGTTATTGGGAAATCGAAAACTGAAATGAAGGGATTACGAATTGTATGGTGTTGATTTCTCCATAGTATCAACTTGTCTTACAACATTAATCTTCCCTTGCAGCTGCTGACATTGTGCTATGGAGGAAAAAGGATTCGTCAGCAATTGTCTTTGGTGCAGGCACTGCACTGTGGTTTTTCTTTGAATTGCTGGGATACCATTTGGTCACTCTGGTTTGTCATTTACTGATTCTCACAATGATTGGCGTTTTCTTGTGGACCAAAGCATCCATCTATATCCACAAGTAAGCCACATTCGAAATATTAATTATTAATTTTATTTTTAAAAATTACACATTGTTGCATGATCTCATTCCCGTGCAACAACTTCATGAGCCTTGACATTTGAATTCTGAACCAGGTCTGCACCTAACATCCCAGAACTTACAATTCCTAAGGATTCTGTTCTTGAGGTTGTTTCTACTCTTAGAAACGAAATTAACCGAGCCTTAGTTGCTTTGCGCCATATTTGCAGACACGTTTCATCTGGTAAAGATTTGAAAAAGTTTATTGGCGTAAGTTTATTCTCTCTTCCCTGTTCATGAATGATGAAACCATGTTCTAATATTGTTTTCCCTGTTTGCACAAGAAATCAAGAATATCTACAGATATTTTGAGAAATTCAATAGCTGCTGAAAGGAATAATGACATTTTAAAAAGAATATATTTTCATATTTAACGTGAATGATGCAGTATCTTATATTAAGATGAAACTAGAATAAAGTTAATTACTATCAAGATTTTCAGAAAAAAGTATTGTACAGATATTTTTTATTAAACAACACATTATTTGTCTCCTAAAGGTATCCTATATCTATGTTTGTATTCATCGTTTGTTGAAGTATATACCATTTGGACTAATATGTTTTTTGTCCCCCGGTCATCAGGTTATTCTTGGATTATGGTTTATCTCAGTAATTGGGAGCTGTTTCAGTTTCCTTACCTTGTTTTATCTATGTGAGGGCTTCTTTTCTTTTTTTTCTTTTCTAATTTTTATGTTCCGTATTCATTCTTAAAGGACCATTTTTAAGGAAATTTTGTGGAGATGCAGGCTTTGTATTGATGTTCACGGTGCCACTGCTGTATGAGAAAAATGAAGAGCTGGTTGATCTCTATGGTGAGATTGCTGTGGCTGAGCTGAAGAAGCAGTATGCTGTTTTTGATGAGAAGGTTTTGAGCCAGATACCCATGGCAGGATCATCGAAGAAGGATTAGATCATATTATCTATTTTTTTATTGGGTTCTCGTTAATTAAAAATGGTCAATGTTTGTTGTTTAATTAATTAGATGCTCTGGGTCTTGTCCTCCCGGAAATTTCATTCCTCTTTCCTTTCTTCAACAGTTGACACAGTCTAAAGCCGAAGCCATTAGCACTGTCACTGAATCACACTGATCCTGTAAAAGTGCATTTTCTTTCGGTGCAAAATTTTCGAAATCTTATTATTCTGTTATTGGTTCCTAACTTTTTTTGGTCAAAATTTCATTTCTTAATTTATTCAATTAGTAGAATGTGTGTGTGTATATATATATTGATATTTTTCTATTTATAATTCATAATATTTTTATGCATATATTTTATTCTAAAAAAATTAATATACTGTTTTTTAAAAGATATAAATAAATTTTATATTGTACTGTTTCAAAAAAATTCAAAATTTTGTTTATTTTAATTAATTTCAATATGATATATATTTATATTATTGGATAAAAAAGCAACAAAACCCCTCTTAAACTTACATGTTTGTGCAAAAAACTCATACTATAAATTTTGACTAATAATCTCCTAAATAAATTCATATACTGTAATTATTATTTAAAAAGATTTATTTATTGTCAAATCAGAAAATGAAACACAACATTTTTGTCATTTGAATAAAAATCTAAAATTTTGGCCGAAGAAAGAAGAATAAACATTCAAATTACCAATTAAAGTTGGCAAATAAAATACTCTAGAACCCTGAAAACAGTTCCCACCACACATTATTATTTATTATTTATTATTTTAAATGTATCTAATCATATTATTTAACATAATTTAATATATTAATTTTATCTATTTATATTGACTAATTAAAGATTACTCTTTTTTTCTTGCTCCTTCTTTCCAAATTTGATCATAGAAGTTTATTATATATTACTCAGTCTTAAGATGTTGAATATATTGTCCTGACATTTTTACAACTAAATGTACGCATTAATCTTTAATGTGTTTTAACTTGACACTTCTCCATCATGCTTTAATATATATAGTGTAATTTTTTTTATTTGTTATGATTTTTGGTTATAATTAATAGATCAATAATTTCACAATAACTTATATATAAATAAATTTAATTTTATTTAATACAAAAAATAACAAGTCATATACTAATAACTTATGAAAATTTTCAATTATTTCATGTGTTGTCACACCTCCAATTAAGGAATAATACAACTGGTACTGGATACAAGATTTCAACTTGTTTCGGTAAGTCTAAAATAATACTAAAATTATTTATTCATATAACATATATCTTAAATTACAATTATTTGTAAAAAATTTAACAAAGTCTTTCATAAAAATAAGAGTTTCTAAAATTTGTACAAATAGTTATATCTAACCACAAATAAAAATCACGAATATGTAACTTTACTTGTTTATCTGAAAATAAAGCAAAAAAAAAAAAAAAGGTGAGTGAAAACTACTTTATAAGTAGATAAAATTACCACAATCACAAAAACCAAAACAAATAATACACAAATAGAATAAAATTTTAAATAAAAGATTTATACTTAATAATATAATAAATGATAAAGTTACGATAGAATAAGTGATAAAGAATGAATCACAAACTACTATGTTAAAAATATAGTTTCTAAAAGTAATGTCTTAAAATAAGAATAATATATAAGATTTAAAAACTCAATTATTAGTTTTCTCAAAATAAAATCATTTTCTAAAAAAAAACTTTAATATCATGTCAAAAATCATAAAGAGGAAAAACACATATAGAGAACCGATCATAATAGATGTGAGCACATATCATTTACAAAGGTAATTAATCATAAAAATAAGTACTCAGCTCATATGGATAAACTAACTACAAATTTTTTTTATAGTTTATTAAAATTTAAAAGAACATTGCGCTCATATAATTCAAAAGAACATCTTACTCATATAATTCACACAAATTCAATTCACATGTGTTAGCTGATACACAATACTAAAAACATCTTTGCTAACGAATACTGTTATTAATTATAAGATTGTGTATTTGACAATTTTCTCTATAAAAGAATTTCAGCTAGTAGAGGAATATTTAAGAAGTCGAAGAATAAATATATTTAGATAATAGTTTTCAATCCCAAATTCAAAACATTCGTTATAACTTTACTATAGTATAAATATCTAGTATGGAATAGATTCTCTTTCCATCAAATTCTCAACAATATGAATTTCATTAAATAACAAATAAAGGCTTCTTTAATATAGGGTAAACTCATAAATCAACATCTCTTTCCAAAATGTTCACAATAAGTCAATTCTAAATATATATATTCATTTAAAACATTTATCAATAAAATATTATTAGAGTCTGAAATAAGTTTTTAGTATCAATGATCAAGGCTAATATTTTGTCTTGATATAAAATGGTATATATATAAAAGATTATTAAAATATAAAATTTGAATAAAAAATAAATTCAAACGAGATGAAATTAAAATAAAATTCACCAAAGGCTAATATATAAAAATAAAGATGCATTACAACCAATTTATCTACTCACTGTACTATCGAACAAGAACAAAACTTCAACTGTGTCAGGCTGATCGGTGAACACACTTTCCTAACACCTATACATACAATATCATTTTTATCATTAATAATAAAATATCACATAATTTAAATTTGATCATCATAAAATTTTTAATATTATTTAACAGTTCTCAGACATAGAAAGGTCCAGAATTTATGAATTTCACGTGGTGCCTCATGTTTTTTAATTTTTTTATTTAGTTCTTAAAATATTCATAATTTCAAAAATAGTCCCTAATAGTCTCAATAATTTTTTAAATTTACATGAGAGCTTCCTTAAAACTAAAAATTACAAAAAGATACTAAATTTATAAAAGTTTCATTCATTATCTAAATTTTCTAAAATTTGCAGTTAGTCCCTTTTTCCTAAACTCATGATTTACCTCTCTTTTTCTCAATTTATTTCACTTCTATCCCATTAAATCCCATCATTTACAAAATAGCAGATTTTGAGAGGTTGCAGCGTCTAGAATTTTAAAAAAAATTTCAAATTAGTTTGAATCTCATAAAATGTCTCTAAGTAGTCTTCTAAACCTAAATCAAAGTATACAAAAGCTTCCATGGAGATCTTGAAATTCTAAATGCTCAAAAATCAATACAGATTTAAATTCACCCAATAATCATCAATCATAAATGCTAAATATCACCTAAATCCACTAAAACCCCTAAATACTCACTTCCTTTTGTAGCTCAAATTTCAGCACCTTGGACTCACGATTTCTCCATGTTTTTGCAGCAGATAAGGGCTGTTATGGCTGCCAAATATGACAGCTAGATGTTGGGTGTTCATCGGAGGTGTCCAGCTGCGGTGCTCGATGATGGAGGAGAAGGGAATCAAGTGAAAATTGAAGCTTGAAAATGGTGTGGAAGGGTTGTATGGTGGAGAGATGAAAAGAAGAAGTGGTTAGGCTGTAATGTGGGTTAGGGATTTAAGGATAATTGTCATTTAAGTCATTTTAGAGAAAAACAATAATTTTGAGTCTTATAAAAATAAAATTTTAGATATATTTTTGAAGTCAAATAAATTCATAGATGTGAACAAAAAATTTTGAAAATTATGATAAGTCTTAAATCTATTAAAAATATTTGATATCGAATATTTAATAGATAAAAAATTTTTATTAAATAAAAATTTAATTTTATAAAATTTTTAAATTTAAATTATGAACTTAAAATAATTTATATTTTTACTATGTAATTCAATTTTTATTTTTTTATTTAAATTTATTATTTATTTTAATTCTTAAAGTTTCTTTAGCTTTAAGAGTAATAGAATTATAATTTCAGTCTAAAAATTTTACTTTTGTTTTTATTTTATTTTATTTATTTTCTTGTAATATCTAACATCAATGTGATATATTTATGATTTATAAATTCTTTTTAAAATTTTAGGAATATTACATTTGTAAAATAAATTTATCATATTCTAACTTAAATAATTTTTGGTACATTAACATATATACTTATATTTTGGTTTGTAAAGTAAAAAGATGACTAAAATAGTGTGTGACTTCATTGATCCAATTGTTAGATTAGAAATAATTATTATGTTCTTTATGTCTATTTTTACTAAAATTAAATAATTATAAATTTATATATTTAAATAAATATTATACTTTGGCTTAAATTAATTAAAAACTATTTAATAATAAAAGATAACTTTTAATTGACATTAAGCGTCAATTATTTCTCTCGCCAACTTTCACAGCAGTTTTGCCTTAATTTTATTTAGGAATGATCAAAATATTTGTCTCCAAAGAATACAATTGATCACAAATTTTACCAATCAAATTTGGATTCGAATAGTGAAAAAATGGGTATTAGTCTAAGTCTGAAATTTTTTTTGGAGATCTCACAAAAGAGAGAATAGCAATCATCACGAATCTATATATTATATATTAAAATATTTTTTATATTTATATATATATTAATTATATTATATGATTTTTTTTACTTTAAGAAAACGTAAAATTTCTTTCAAAATCTGTAGAAAAATCCAATCATCAACCTCTTATTTATGTATATTATCTAGTTATGTTTGATAACTTGTTAAAATTTAATTTTAGTTATATGTTCAAAGTTTATATTATAGTAAAAGTTGTAAAGATTTGATTGTGTTTTTAAAAATTTGAATAATATTATAGTTGTGAAAATTTTTAAATGTAAAAAGAATTGTAAAAATAGTTGCAGTTTTGGTAAATTTAGAATCTTATAAAAAGTTATCTCTTGGAAAATGAAAAGACAAAAAAAAAAAGAAGGATCTAGGTACATTCAGTTAAAAGAAATGTCTTTGATTAGTTAATATAAATGACTTTAAATTAATGTTATAAGAAATATTATACCTCATAATTTAAATATATAACTTTATTTTATAATTAAGTTTAATAAAAATATAGCATTATTTTTATATACATATTTTAAAAAAATTTTATATTTAAATAATAATATTATCCATCCGGCAATGTTAATTAGTCAATATAAGTGACTAAAAATTAATGCATTAAACAAAATAGATATAAAATGTATATATATATATATATATATATAGTTCTAGTTTTGGTAAATTTAGAATCATATAAAAAGTTATATATTCGAGAATGAAAAAGACAAAGAAAAGGATTTAGGGTGCATTCAATTAAAAAAATTTCTCCTATTAGTAAAAAATAAAAATAATTTAAACTTAATACGTTGAACAAAATAGATTAAATATATAAAATTAATTCTTAAGAAAATGTCATGAAAGATAATAAAAAGTGGCTTGTTAAATATATAAAATAAATATATATAATTAATTCTTAAGAAAATATAGGGCATAGGATAAAAATAATAAATTTCTAATTTCCAATTTTTTTATTTTTACACTTTGAACGAGTTACATCTGAAAAATAAAATGAAAAAAGTAATGAGATATTGAGTTTAGGGTAAGAAAGTAATTTTCTAAAAATAATCTTTCCAAAAATTGACACAGAGCAAGAGGTGGTTCTTTATATATATATATATATATATATATATATATATAGTTCTGGCAAAAAAATTATTGTAAAATTGGTGAATTAAGAATTTACTATTAAGCCAATATATATATTTTAATTAGAACGAAATTCTTTTTATTTAATTATATCTAGTTTAAATATCACATTTTGATTATAAATTGACGTTACACTTGAGCCTCTACTTAAGAGAGTGTCAATTTATGTTTAATTATATTGTTAATATATTTTGATAATGAATAAGAGACTGCCAATACATATAGAAATATAAAAATAAGCAGACAGTGCCACTTATGTACGTCCTTGAGTCTTGTTAAAAGCCAGAGATGAGAAGGTTATTTTGGTAAACAATGATATTGCATTTTTGCTATATACAAAGATGTTTTATATATATATATATATATAAATATAATATAATATAAAATAGTATAATAATAATTGTATTTAGGATATCCTCAAAATCTTTCAATTTAAAAGAATAAAAAATATTGAAGAGTAGAAGTTAAAAAAGAATTAACTCCAATTATTTTGTTGCCTTTCCTTCTATTAATTAGACTTCCAGATAAAAAGATTATTACATTTTCTTTCCCTTACCTTCCATTTTCCCACTCCTAAACATATCCTACATGAACGTCTTCTGTTTAATATCCTTTCAGCCCTTTTTATAACTCCGTTTACCTTAAAAAGATGACAAATTTCTTACATACACTCCTCATTCAAAGTAGTTGCAAAAATTCATCAAAATGGACATCACAAGACCTAACCATTCGAAGCAACCATTTCAGAGAAAATTTTATCACAAGAAATATATTTTAGATTTTTTTAAAAAACATGGTTTACTCTAAAAGCTCATTGGCTGTCCTGTGCAAGACAAATTCATATAAAAATTGAAGCAAGAACTACAAGCAGTTCAGCTACAAAGCCCATGTATAAAGTTCTACCGTTGGAGAATGCTGTTCATATATAACTACACCACGCCCAATAGATTTGGTGTAAAATTACTCCTACTGCCTAAAAATCATTGCATCTTCTAAAACCACGCATGACAAAATATTAAATCCCTTCCACGCAAGTTGGCTCAGACACCACCTCACTGAACACAAAGGCACATATATATTAATCTCCTAATGCTGGTGGACATTGCTTTGCAGACAATCTAAACAAATAGCAATCGAGAACGTTCTCCTAAACATGATGAGTGATGGTGAGCTACATATCCTTTGGAGGCTATATCTGTCCAGATTTAAGCTCTTCTTGGACGAAGAGCTGCTCCTCTTGTTCTTCATGATTCTTGGAAGAATGCTGACAAGTCCACAAAGTTAATAACCAGCTCTCCTAAAATCTAGAGGAAGTAAGAGAGCTGCTGTTTCTTCCTTGAACCTCCTTCTCCATACAAATCATTCCACTGCTTCAGCTCACTCATTGTTGAACCTTCTGCAGCAAAACTTGCAGCAACCTGCATAAAATATTCATATATATATATATATATATATATAAGTTTCTCTTCTGCTGTAATAAATTTTAGATTAACTTGATCATTTTAATATTGAATCAGGATATGTCGGTATCCCAGACCTAAGGTACAAAAGAAAGTTTATTACTTCAAAATGTTTAAGGTAAGCAACTTAAAGTGAAAAATATTTATGACCCAAATGCAATGTATGGGAATTGGTCCCACTTCAGATTATATGGAACTTAGACTATCGAATTATATAAGTTACCTTTGCCAAAGGTTCGTACTTCATATGGCATGTCATGACCCATTTGCAAGATATAGGAGACTTGAGTCCCACATCGGAAGTACAGCATTCAGATATAGAATTTATGTGGACAAAGGCTCTCTAGGGTTAGTAGAAATTTATAGAAAAGATCCCAAGGTGAACCTTTGATTACTCACATCACATCCTAGGTTACTGCCTAACTATGCTATTAAATATATTCTAACATATTATCATTTAGCCAAATGTAAAAAATATCTGTCATTCAATTCCCTTGAAATCTTGAATCATCTTTTTGAATTCCTTCCCAATATGGGAAGTCACTAATAATATATACTATTCAACGGGAAACAGACATCCAAATCAAGTACTCCATAGCCATTTATGTGAATATTTTCAGAAAATCATACCTGACTCTTGGCATATTTCATGTCTTCCATGTTTAAAGGCCTTAGAGTAATTTCATGGTCTTTCTCTTCTTCTTTAGTACCTGAAGTATCTTCCGAGCTTTTGGCTTCTGCCTCTTTTTTCTGCTTTTCCTAAATAAAACAGCAACTGTATTAGTCAGTTCTGCAGCTCTAATTACGAAATTATGCATTAATTAAAGGATAATGTTCATGCTAGCATTGTAGAACTTGTTAAATAATCACCTTTTCCTTCAATAGTTCCTGCTGCATCAGCTCCCTAACAGGTCGATATGCAGCTGTAGTGCATAAATTCTGTTTAAAGAAATTAATATCAAGAGATGATGGCCACATACTGAAATTAGTAAATTAGAATCACTAACGGGAAATGATAAAAATAAAAAGAAAAGGAAACCTTAAGATCACTTCCACTATATCCTTCTGTCATGGCTGCAAGCTCTTTGAAGTCTATATTTTCATATTTTTCCTTGGACAGGAGAGTTTTCAATATCATTTCCCTGTTCTCAGCAGATGGAAGACCAACCATGATTCTGCTCAACATTGAAAAGGTGTAGTGGTGTCAATCACAAAATCACAATAACAGTAATCTGTATCTAAAAGGAAAATTGATCAATGATACTGCTAATGACTAAAATAGAAAATTTTCAATTACAGCACAGTTAATGATTATTTCCTCAAATGTCAATAACATTAATCTTTATCTGCTTCTTATGAAATTTTGAAACAAAAAGCAACAGAAGGTGTGGTTTCTATAGGAGTTGCCTGCTAGCTACATGCAAAATAGAAGGAAAACTTATTAGTGTAAAAGGCTATATATAATTAAGATTTCATGATGAGGCATTCTTGTAGACTCACAATGACCAATCAGTTTATGCCACATGATTTAAGGCACTCCATCATATTAAAGTTGCAATTTTTTATTGTTAACTCTGTGAGTGGAGTTCAAGAATTAAGCCTATAAAAGAAAAATTCTTTCCCGCTTTACATCCTTATTCAAGTGAAAACTCTGTTTACTATGATCTTTCCTGTTTTCTAATGAGTTTCAAGCTGTTCATAACAATGACGAAAAAACAATGCTCAAGTTTGGTCGGGTAACAAAAGCATCATAACACTACAGAAGAAACAGATAATCGTGTCAATGTTGAGACAAAACATATGATCTTACCTGCGCTCAAACCTTCTTATGATTGCTTCATCAAGGTCAAATGGCCTGTTGGTTGCAGCAAGAACAAGAATCTGCTCACCAGGTTTTGTCAATAGCCCATCCCAATGGGTCATGAATTCGTTTTTTATCTTCCTCATCGCCTCATGCTCTCCAACTCTTGTTCGCTGTCCAAGCATACTGTCAACTTCATCAACAAAAATTATAGTAGGGGCAACCTTTGCTGCTAGACTGAACAGAGCTCGGACGTTCTTTTCATCTTCTCCAAACCACTTCGAAGTGATTGTCGACATTGAGACATTGATGAAGCTTGCTCCAGCTTCATTTGCAATTGCCTTTGCCATCATTGTTTTTCCAGTACCTGGGGGCCCAAAAAGCAATATACCTCTACAAGGCTTAAGAAGACCACCTTTGAAGAGGTCTGGTCTTCGAAGGGGAAGCATGACCATCTCTCGAAGTGATTCCTTAATTTCATCTAACGCACCAATATCTGCAAACGTAACCCCTATCTCATTTGGGGTGATAACCTCGGGCCTTATCCGCTTCTCAAACTCATTGTCAGGAGGAACATCCTGCAAGCATGCAATTAAACTTTTGGTATGTGTAACTAACTTAATATCACATGGTTTGTGAATAGTGACTCAAGTGCTTGAAGAGTCATAATGTTAAACGCATGGACCATGATGCTGGGTTAACTTAGCTATCAAAATTCTTATACATTATCAATTTATCATAGTAAATTTGGAGGAAAATGCACAAACAAGTTAATAACACTTAATAGATAATAAGAATCCAGTACTTAAGATAGTAAAGTGCTTGTAGTTACGCTCAATAAGAAAATCAAGGGAGTTTGTCCTTTCTTTCTCTTGTTAGATGGTTCTCATAGGGTGTCTTGCTAGTGGTTTTTTTTTTAATTTAAAATTTAAAAAAAAAAGGACAAAAAAACAACATACTGCTTTTCAATATCCATATTTTGTGTGTGTATCTACTTCTGATGTTAGCTACTAAAAATTGATCTTACAACTGCATTAGCAGGAGCTGAATTCTCGCCATCTTTTTTTGTTATAGTGATAGGTTTTTCTGTCTCACTTTTTTTTTCAGGTGCTTGGGCGTCAGAACGTACATCATTCTTTGCTCCACTACTCTCTTCTCCAGCAGTGTCCTACAGTTACAGAAAACATTGATGAGCTGAAATTTATCAATCTAGCATAACAAGTATTCTTTCATCAAACTGAGTTTTCAGTAGACAAACCTTGTTAGATCCATTAGTCTCTGGCTTCAGATTATCAGTCCCACTAGTTTTTCTTTCCTGGAACAGACTCAATCCATGGGACAAACTGTCCACGTCCAATACCAGCAATTAGAAAGCCCTTTAATCAATTGCATAAAAAATCAATGCTCCAGATATTTACCTCTTAGAGGATATAATTAGCTTTCCATTTCTGTATTCTGGATGCTTGTTATTCATCAAATGGTGAGATATTGCCGACACCACAATTTCTTCAATGTATTGACTGAGGATAATTGTGTCTGCATGGCAGATTGAGTTCAAGTCATCACATTCAATGTCATTTGAGGTAAGTACTTCTGCAATGTGGTTTCTGTTATCTTGACATTGAAGCTCTTTCATGTCCTCTTCCAGCTGGGTTTTCCAGTCGCTGACTTCAGTCTCGTCTTCAGGCAGTTTTATCTGAACAGTGTAAGGGAACAATGCAGTGAGCCTCTGGTCAACTTCTCTGCAAGCATCTTCTGAATCAAGAATGCGGGAACCTAGTATCAGCACTGACCCTGAAAGTTTCTTCAACAATCTTTGGAACAAATTGTATAATCTTGGTGAGTCAAGAAAAAGCTTCTCAGCATTCCTGATGTATAGGATGATGGGACTGGTTTCTGAGATAGAAACCAAGACCTGCAAAAATTATAATAACTTGTTAGATTTTCTTCTTTCATTTGAGAGTTCTATACTAAGGCATTGTAAGGGTAATAGTCTTTCTTGCAAAAATTATTTTTAAAAAAATATTTTTCTGTGACAACATCACCTTGTAAAGTGCATGCAGAAATAGTTTTTCATCAAAGCATATGTTGCTTGTGCGCTTCAGGGAACCTGAAATGGAAACATCCAGAAGTAAGCATATATAGAAAGGGAAAATTGGTGTTAATGTATTAGCAACATAACGTATATATGATAAAGCACAAAGCACTCAGCAGACCGATATGCAATGAAGTTAACCTAAAAGGAATTTAGAGAGGAGCATTCTTGTTCTTAAGTATAATG
Source organism: Senna siamea (assembly GCA_031216115.1). Classification (NCBI taxonomy): domain Eukaryota; kingdom Viridiplantae; phylum Streptophyta; class Magnoliopsida; order Fabales; family Fabaceae; genus Senna; species Senna siamea. The sequence goes on along the minus strand of CM062354.1, from coordinate 27,655,405 downwards.
TAGAATACAAATATCAATGCATGAGATTAGTTTTTATTAATAATTTTAAATTTAAAAGATCTAGCTACACTCATCACCTTCTATAGAAATAATAAGAAGCAGATTGATTTACTAATTAAAAGCACTATGTTAATTAACCTTAGGTATTGAATCAATCTTTGAAACGGAAGGGTAGCTCCAAGGCCAAACTTACATAATAAAGCAACCTCTAGCTTTATTCATTAACTATATATACACATACAGCTATCCCATAAAAAGGATAAACTTATATAAAATAATCAGAGTAGAGAAAAATAACTACAGCAGAAAGTTAGAGAAAGAGAAACAAAAATGCATTCAATTATAACCTGAAATTGTTGGTCCACAATGGAAAGAAGTGCTACTTATATCAGATGCAGCAGAGGCATGCCTTCGTAGCTTTGGAGGATTATTTGAACTTTCGATGGCACTGGTTTGACGATGTAAAGCTCCTGCACAAAATTGTAAATCAAGATTAAGTGAAGTAATAGTTATGTAGATCGAGTCAGCAGCATCTAGATAAAGGTCAAGAACTGGAAAATATGAATGGAAACATACATTGAAAGAAAAGAGATGTTCTAGATGCAGTCATGACCTTTTGTAACGTCATAAATATGATCACTGAATGCAAGATTAATATTGAAAACTAACTACATCCACCACCAAATACTAAAGTAAAGATAGACTCATTATCTGATTGTTATTGTCAAATCACAGACTACGAAACCCTATAACAAAGTAATAAGTCAGAAGTTTAAAAGTTATCATCACTTCCTTCAATACCTCGATTTTCGCTGGAGGTGATTGAAATGGAACCAAACAAACTTGACACTCGCTCCAAAGTCACCTCAGATATGGACCTTTTAAAAGACTACAGAAGAAAATAAGTTAGGAAAATCTCTCCGTGAATGAACTAAATTAATGCATTGTCCTCTGTATGACCTAATGAGAAATGCACTTGACTTCAGGGAAGTCAAGAAAGACAGAGAAAAAAGCATCCCACCAATTTAACAGTATCCCTTATTTATTTATATGTTGAAAATGTGCATTCAAGGTAAAACAGTATGGAGCAAATAGAAAATATCTTTAGTTGTTAATGCAGAATAGTTTACGGCCAGCCAAACCCCCCAAAATATAATGCAGATCAGTCAAAACTTACTGGTTCTTTTCTTGTCCATCCATATCTGCTCTGCATCTGTACAAGGTAAAGCATAATAGATATGAATATATGAAAATCACAAATTATGTGAAATGAAGTTAAAACCCCATAAATAATTACCTTCCAAGAGAAGTCAGTAATATTTAGCAAAAGCAACTTCGATTCAAAGCAATGTGCTAAAGCTCTGGCAAGTGTTTGCTGGTAAGGTTCTTTGAAAATTAACAATACAATTAGTATGTGTCAGACTTGGAAAGTTTGAGCACAAGATAAAAAGTGTACGTAATATACCTGCAGGTCCAGAAAGCAAAATAGCCCTGCTTGCTGGTGAAAGGTTGCGGGTGTGCTTTGAAAAGTGATATTGTTTTAAATGGACATATGCAGCACTTGTCAACAACATTCGAGTTCTTTCGCTGTCATTGCATCATTAAACGGTTGCATAAGATATGGTGTAATCAGGAAAATACTCATTCATAATTTCTATATTAATTTTTTCAAAGACAAAAAAAAGAAAGTTAAGGTCTTGAACATATCAAATCCTCATTGCTAGATCAAATCCACCACTGAATGGACTAAAGCTCCACATAGGAACAGATCTATGCAAAAGATAGGCCATAGTGGTTCAGAAAACAATAATGCTATTAAGCTTGCCTTTACCTCAGATATAATACAACTAGTAATAACCTAAATTATTATTTGATCCTTGCAAGAGTAAGAAGCAAATGCCAGAGTTCATAGTTCACTAGAGAAAATAGCAACTAGTAAGTAAAACATAGAAGACTCTACTTCCCTTTTTCTTTTGGTAGTTGATTATCAATATCATAATTATCATCTTAGAGTGCTTACAGTAGGTATATATCTACTAATGACAAATAAGAGCAGCAGAACAAATGGAAAGAAAAAAAAATGAATGATGAAGACCTGCAGGATATTGTAAAGAACGAATTTGTATAAGCATCTATTAGCAGGAATTTTTAAAATCGGTGGGATCACACAACATTTTCAACCATACTAACTTTTTAGAGAAGAAAAGCATGATCTTTTGTGTCAACTGGAATCAATTATACACCCTTAAGTGTGCAAGAGTATTCTAATCAATGTTAATAGTCTCTTGAATTAGAATGCTGCTATAATTTCCAATAGAAAAGAAGGAAAGGAAAGAACAAAAAGCACATGTTACATATAAAACTTCTAGTAGGAGGATATAGCAGTAATCTGGTATGGAGTGCTGTATTTTATCAGAGAATTATTCTCTGAACCATGAAAAAATCAACAAGGAGTGAACTGCACATAATAAACTCTAAATCTCAGGACATTATCGTACATCTAAAAATAAGGCACCCTTGATTGCAAGAAATGCAAATTCTGGTTTTGGAAAATCCATATCTGAAATCAGGCTGATACTTGTTGTCTAATTCTATGAACTACACACAGTTATTGACTTCCCGTCTGTTTCTGACTTATTAAATATGTCAACTGCGATAGTTCACTTGAAATAGTAGAAAAAAATATATATCAAACTTAGTTGGGTACAATTCCTCAAAAGTTTGCTATCATATTCTTTAATGAATACATGGCATAAATATTTTCAAATGCCTAACCTTGTTGTATTGAACTGTAAATTATTAGGAAGCCTTATAGTAACCATCTAAATTGTAAGTAAATTTTGCCTGCAAAAGAAATTTGCTGCCAGAAAATCTAGAAAAATGCTTGGAATTCACGAAGGAGCGTGAACTATAATGAACAAACTAAGAAAATCTCAAAGAGAGAAAGATGACGAAGCTTAGAAGCCCCATAGACCCATACAGATTTTTTTTTTCTTTGTACCAGAACAGAAGGTTCACAGCAGATTGCCTTGAATTCACAAGTCAGCCTGAAACAGATCCTTATCCACAAAATCTTTGACTCAACATACCAAGTTATTTTTTTTGGTATAAAAAATTCTGAAAGACATTATCCTCGCAATTCTGGATAGAATGATTACTGAACCTCCCCACAGTAGCTACTACTATGATTCAAAGACTCACCATGCCAAGTTCATTATGTTAAATTGTTAATACTCAACCAAAAAAAAAAAAAAAACCAGAATGTTGTCCAAAACTAAATCTCTTCCCGTACAAACTCAACAGAGCACTCTCTCACATCATCATTAAGATTTTACTCTGAAAAAGCATGAAGCTTAAAAAGGAGAGATTCCACTCCCCAGTCCAATTAAGCACAGCCCCTTTGCTTTTATCTCATTCTGAATACACAAAATGACATCCAAACATAAACGCCTCAAAATTACCTTAAGTAATAAGGAAATTCATCGAATGTGACCTTACTGTTCTTGCCATCCTCGAGCTGCCTCAAGAGCTCCTGCTCAATCAGCTCTACAGAAACCTCTCCAGACTCACGATTCCCTCCGACCCATTTCTGTACAGTCTGACCCGAACTCAACCCGAGTCCCACCCCCAACCCGACCCCCACACCCAATGCCGAGAATAAAACGCGCTTCTGCTCCATTGCACCTCCGTATCCTGAAAGTCGTCAATCGGAACGACGACACTCACCCTCTTGAGCAAGAACCCCAGAAAAATCAAATTAGCTATAAGAGATTGTGAGGAGATTGATTGGAGAGAAAGAATGAGAGGGAATTGAAGAGAGCGTTGTTTTTTAGATGTTGTTGAGAAATTTTAGTAGTGAAAAAAAATCGCTGCTAAAAATACTAAGAGGTGCCAAACAGAAAATTTAGACGCACTATATATAAGCGTTTGGGCGCTTGGACTTGCTGTTCCTGGTCATTACTTTTAGCGGCGGTTTTTTTCGTTGCTAAATATTATTGCAACGAAAATTATTGCTGCTATAATTGGCGTACGGATCGCCGCCATTAATTTTTTTACATTACCTGCCATTACTTTTAGCGGCGGTTTTTCGCGTTGCTAAATATTATTGCAACGAAAATTATTGCTGCTATAATTAATTATTTAAACAAAAGTTATAACAGCAATACTTTTCGTTGGAATAATATTAAAAACACTTTAACGACGCAAAAAACCGCTGCTAAACACAAAGGTAATGACACCGGATCCAAAGGCTATATTTATAGCATACCCATAAAATGGACGTTAAATGCTTCCCGGCAAACAAATACCGAATATTAAAAAGAAAATCGCTATTCTTATTTATTTATTTATTTATTTTACTTTGTCTGTGATGTGGACAACAAAGTGAGCCAGACACATACTAACATGTATGGTAAGATTTGAAGAAAAAATTTAGGACTAGTTTTTATATAAATATGATGCCTAAACAAATCATAAAAAGAATTTTACCTAACCATTATTTGAAATTGTGTGGACTTCACAAATCTTAATTATTGATTATATATGTACATGCCTTATAGAATTTTTTATTCATGATAAATTAAATTTATAAAAAAAAAATTAGTCTTTTATAACATTAATAAATTAAAAATTTAAATTTTTATTAAAAAAATTGTCTATATTTAATATCTAATTGCATATGAAAAAATTTTAGAAAACTAAAAAAAAAAATTATTCATAAAAATCTTAGATTCCAAAAAATTTATTTTTTTTATAAAATTTTAGTTATATATTTATACTAAAATTATATTAATAATTTTAATTACATATTAGTTCCCATGGCTAGATGATAAAGAGATTCTAAACTCTATTCATATTAATTTATATAATTTGATATAGAAAAATGACCAATAAATTAATGTGTATAAGATTAATTTCTATAGAATAAATTAGTAGCTCACATGGTATTTGGTATAATAATATTTGCATTATATTATTCATTCTATTCTTATTTGTATCTTTTAAATTGAAGATACCTAAAATTGTCAAATAAATTTGTGCCAGATGTGTGCTTCCTCACTCTCCAGTCCATTAACCAATACTCTTACAAGTTAAAAAATAATTTTTAATTTTTAAAAATTTCATCAATTAATTAAATAAAATTTTAATGAATTTCCTAACGACATTGATTAGCGTCATATATTTATTAATAGAAAGCTTTTTTAATAATATTTTAACTTTTGTTTGGTACAGTGTCATTCTGATTTTTTCTTACTAAATAAATCTAGAGTGGGAGTGAAAGAGAAAGGCATGTTGATTTGTTGCGTTACTGCGCCACTAATTGTTTTTTCTAAAAGATGAAAAGACAAGATCAACCCTTTGATTTCTAAAATATTAAAATCCTAACCCTGAGCTGTGGTGGTGGGGGATTCTAATTTTAAATGTTATTTGAGTCATATAATAATTGAATCAATTTTTTATTTAATAAATTATTTTTAAGAACATTTTTTATAAAATAGATCCTAAGTAAAAACAACTGAAATATAAAAAAAAAAAAATTAAAAATTTGTTTCATATTAGTTAAGATCTACTATTTAGAGACAATTCTCTGAAATTTCTGACATGCTTGGTGTTTAATAAATAGTTTTCAATGACCTATCCTTATCTTTTTCCTTAAGAAAATTGTTGCTATGGTATTATATATATATTAGTGGTCTTGAAAAATAAAATATAATTTTATTCTAATTAAATTAACTTCATTTGAGTTGTTTGTCCCAATCTAATGAAAGTGCAATTAAGTAAATTTAATCTCCATAGTGTCAATCCTTTTGTGGCATCGTGAAACTCTTTATGCATCCACTGATATTAAAAATTATGTATTTGCATGATGCTTTACCATCTGTGTTAAGTAATGTGCTTTCCCAATGAAAGGTAAAGTGATGTATATTAATTATATAATAACTTCTATTTTCTATATAAAAAAATATCTAAATGAAAATGCAACTAATTTTTAAAAGTAAAAAATAATAATTACACCAAAAACACTCAAGGATAAAAATATACTACTAACATTTAAATCAATTAATATTTTTCATTATTTAAATTTTTTTTGTTTACTACAAATATCTTTTATAATAAATAATTTTGTATGAGACATACTCAAACAGTAAATATGAATATTTATTTAAGTAAAAATTTAAATATTTATTTATCATATTATAAAAGATTAATCTTTTTATATGAGACACAATTCCTGTTGATTCATTAATATTTAATTTCATACCTAATTAAACACAAAGATTAACATATATTAATATAAATAGGTACATCTTTGATGCATAATTAAAATTTTCAAACTCTCAATTAATTTAAAAATGTGAAAAAAAAAACACATTACATAAATAGGAGCAAAATCCAAACACAAAGTCAGCAAGCACTGCTAATTAAATATTCAATTACGAAACGAAGGAACTAAAAATAATACTTATATGCTTCTCCATCTGAGCTACTATAGTGAAATACAATGTATATAAAAAATTACTATTACATATAAATTTGATAAAATTCTAGAGGCTACTTTTCCCAGCAACGTATGACAAAAAAAATGAACATTTTATTAACGTCAAATTGGGTCTGAAAGTTCAGAAGTCGTTGCAAAAAATTGTATAAAAAATCCTTTTTTCTTGTACTGTTTAATTAAATTCATTTTTCTAATTCATTAATGTCAGACATAGCCATCATCATTTTGAAACTTAGCCTTCATTTCCTCACAATACGTTTTGAAATTTCCATAGAAATTTACTTGAAACTTACTCAGAGACTTGTACATATAGCCATCATCGTAATTAACGACCAATATGCTTTTATTTTTTATTTTATGAAATATTATTCTGTCCATACTTAATAATTTAGAAAAACATGTTCCTCGGTTTGTTTCATACGTCAAGTTAACAAGGACAACGACCTCGAAATTTACATATCTTTGGAGTCAATGAAGACAAATCTAAAAGGAGGAAGACCTGAGAAATTTCATGGTAAATCTGCTTTTTATTTTTCTTTTAAATATTATATAATATTCAAAGTAATGATGCACATTGAAACTATAATTGATGTCACTTAATTTTTTATTTGATTAATTAAATAAAGATGTCTATGTAAACGTGACCAGTAATTAATAATTAATAGCCTTAAAGTTTGTATAAAATAATAAATAAAATAGTATGGATGCTTTATGAGTATGAGTAGGATGGTCCATAGATAGTGCAACCACTGGAATCCTTAAAAACTACAGCTGGCTGAGTGAAATATTCCAACTTTTGTGTTCAGATTTCAGCCATTAATTTTGATTTTTAAGTGCACTTTCGGTCTTGCACATGCAACATGAACGGAAAAAAATTACCAAAAGTTTTACCTTCCAAGAATGTTAGGTAAACTTGATTTATAAAATATAAACATATTAAGTTAATATATGTAAAAAATCATAATTTTTAAATTTGGACTAATTAATAAAACAGTAAAAATTTTAGGTCATTGGATTATTGGTTTAGTCGTTAAAAGTCACTAAAAAATTAAATGAATCAGTAAAATAAATAAATTATAAATATTAATTATAAATCTAAATGTATCATTAAATAAAAAATAAATTATAAATAACCAAAATAAAAAATAAATTATTTTGTTTCTTTATATTTCAAGTTTATTTCTCATAGTTATAAAATAGAATTATTATATTAATATTTAACATAATAAAAGTCTCAAATCCTGATTAAGAAATAAAATTTATAAAAATTACATATATTTAGAAACTCTCTATTTTTAGAAAATAGGAATAAAATAATATATACTAATATAATTTTCAGATAATAATAAATAATTCTGTGTAGAAACTTTTTATTAAAAAATATAAGATATTATTAAAAAATAAAAAATATATAAGATATTATTAAACATTTTTAAAAAAATAAGAAAACAAACTTGTCATTGAGTCAACTCCACAATTTTCAAATTTTAATTAAAAAAATTGGATTGCAGTGGAATTGACTACACTACAGTTCATATCAAGCTGAACCAATTTGATCCTTAAGTCACCGATTAGACTAATTAATATTATCTAGTTCTCAATATAATGATATAAATAATTAAACATGACAAACTATGTATTTATTTATTTTTCATAGACAATAACTGTATATCAATATTAAAGTGAGGTTTTAAAATTACATCTAATGTTCAGAAACTTTTGCAAAAAAACATATAATATTACAATAAAATGAAGTGTTATTATTGCATTGCACGCTTCATTCATTAAATGGCTTTTGCACTTTAAAAGTTAGCTCACAATCACAAAGTTTCAATGCGACGACAATGTGCCCGCCACTACAAAAGAAGCCATAAAAAAGGCGGCGACATCTTTTGAGGATTATTAAGGTCAATTTGTTGAAAGTTAAACTTTTTAGTATAAAGTTTCTCTCGTGGGTTTCCTACGTACTGATTAGCTGGAAAGAAAATTATTTAATTAACCCCATCACACTAAACAAATTAATTAATTAATAAAAAATATCTTTAGACAAAATTAACCAAAGCCAAAGGCAACCTCCATATAGATCATTTGCTCACACTCTCATACGTGACACCATCTCATTAAACTCACATTTATATATGTATAAGATTTTTAAAGTAATATAGTTTATTTATTTATTAAACATTGATAAACTAATTTCTATGGCCCTAGATTTAATATTTATAGATTAATATATAATGTATAAAATATTTAAATAATTTATTTCTTAATTGATTTGATTGGTTCAGTTTGAATATCATCTAAAAATATTCAATCATCAAATTGGTGAAAACTGAATTTTTTAAATTTTTGTCTATAATCAATTAAACTAATTAATTCTGATTATTAGACCAATTCTAATTAATCAATTCAATTAATTCAATTAATAAATTAAGGTTCATATATATTAATGTATAATTAAAAATTTTCAGTTATAAATGCTAACTAACCTTATTGTACTAATCAAACCAATGATATTCTGTTGAAATAAAATTCTCAAGTCATAAAGTACAATTACTTCTTGACAAGTATGTAGAATAAAAGTGAGACACTTCATGTTTAATTAAACGTACGTTGGAAAACAAACTATTTTACTTTAGGGACATGCAAATAGTATACTAATTAAACATTCTTTCTTTTGCTATCTAATTCACCAATTGATGCATGAATCAAGTAAATTAATTGTAGGAGATCATTCCCCTTTGTCTTCTTTTCTTTCTTCCTTCTTCTTCTTCTCTTCTCACAACTTTTTCTTTATGATCTTTTTGAAACGATTTTCTTTGATCGGATAGTGGGGATCTATGCACTGCCTTCATTAATTCCACACTTTTAAAGGTTTTTATTTCCCTCAATCAAAGATGAATCTATAAAGTTGTGGCTTTTGGACTTCCACAACTAATAAGTTACCAATTAAAGTTATGAGAAATGTGATGAGCAGTGAGAGCTCTTATCAAGCTATCAAAAGGACATAATAATATAAAAATAATAAAGACTGAAAAAAAATTTAAATACAGTTTTTATATCTTTATCATAAGATTTTTTGATCAAAGACTAACACATGTATAATTTATATAACTCATATCTCATTATTTTTTTTTTTTTAAATTTTACATACTTTATTTTAATTGGAGGACCTCATAACAAAGAAATAAGTAATTACATATAAATTTAGTTCATAAAATTTTGTTAAGATACTAGTTAAATCTATTTGTTTGATTTAAAAATTCTTATTTTTATTAACTTTTTATAAATTTTAAATTATTAAGTATTCTATCAACTAATGAAAATAAACCTTAACTAGTGACATAAAAACATTGGTTAGTAAAACTCTAATAATAATTATAAGTGAATTTTTTATGAGAATATATTGTTCATCTTTTTCCTAATATGTGTAGATTCCATTGGTATCCATGCATGCTTCTTCTTTTGTCCTTTGAGGCTGTTTACCACATCAGTATCACATGCCTACATTGCTTCACAATCTTTTTCACGTATTGCTTTGTGGGTTACACGCAATGCCACTATATATGCACACTACTTTACAACAATTCTCACATCACTCCAATTAAAAGCTTCTTCTTTTGTAAAGAAAAAAAAAAATAAACAGACTCACAAATTAAAGCTAAACTTTTCCTTTATTTTATGCTTTTGTTTTATTGTCTCTTTCTTTCTTTCTTTCTTTTCAAGTATCTTCTATATATGGATTTTTGACTGTCTTTTTATAATGTTTGATGATCTTGTGTCCCGATTTAATTAGATGAGCTATTGAAAAAAAAAAAGGCATTCTAATTAAGAAGAACATATATATTTAAAGTTGCAATATTAATCTTAAGAAAATTAAAGTTTATATATATTAAATAAATATCATCTTACAAAATTATTTTGAATTATTTTAAAAATTAAAAATTTAAATAAATATACAATGTATAAAATATTGATTTTATTGACAGAAAATAATTAGAAAGGGGTAAGTATAATTTTCTAAACTAGAAAAATGATAAATGTAATTTAATCAAACCTGAAAAAAATAAAGTGTAATTTGCTCTTACATATATGATCCACTAAGGTCTAGGTAAACAAAACTCACCTTTTTACAAAGATTATATGGAACTTTAGAATTCTTTAATTTTTTCATATTTTCTCTAGGTAAAGCCTAGTTTAATTTTTTAAATAAAAGAAGTATCAAATGCATTTAATAAAATTTCATGAAAGATAATATGCGTTAAACGTTGCAATTATATTCTCTTAATAAAATGTATACCATCAAAGTATATCATTGGTATTTACTTTTAGCTTTAAAATGTACCTTAACTCTTTCAAATAAAAAAGAAAATGTTAGAATTTAGTTGAGGTATCACATTATAATGAGATTAAAATTTTTTTTTATATAAAAAAAATAATATTATAACATTATAATAAAATTTACTTCCATATTAAAATTTATGAATAAATATTATATTTATTATATATTTATTTGTCATAATATTTTTTTAACCCATGAAATCCTCGTAATATTTTTTCAAGACATGACATCCTCATAAAAGTTTTAGATTTAAGTATTAATTTTATCATACATGTAAAATTAGAATTAGAAAAAGTGTAGGTTGACATAATAAAAATCAAAGTGTAGGCTCAGGTGGACCAGCTGGTGGGACTGTGCTATGTATCTATTTAATTATCAAATATTCCACTTAACTATTTAATATAGGTTGCTAATTATACTTGAACATATTTCTTAATACTGAAAGCATATTTTCCATTTGAGTATTGTTAGCGTTTTATATTTGAAAACCAACAAGATATCATCAAATGTTTGAAAGTAATAAAATACGAGAAACCAATTCCATCTACCTAAACATATTAAATACTATGGATGTAAAACTGAGCAATCCACCAGAACAGACAGAATCCAAATGGAGAATCGAAAAATACAAACCTTCAAACAAATGGAAACCCAAAAGCAAAAGAAAACCTCCCATCAACTCAAAATTCACACACAGGCTGAACCCCACCAACAAATCGAGCCCTAAATCGAAACCCCAACCAAATTGATAACTCAAACGAAGAAATGGAGAAACGAAAACTTACTAAACAAGGACGCTAGGCGAGTCAACACGAAGGCTGAATGAGAATGGAGAGCGAGTGACTGCGAAGGTTGCAACTCGAACCAGATCTCGCCAATGCTTTGAAGGGAAGGAAATGGGAGAAAACGAAGCTTCTAGGTGCTTTTTATGAACTTCAGGAGGGAAAATAACACACCAAGACGAAGGAAAATATCTTTTTGGGTATAGTGGCACTTTTAGGCGCCACAATTGCAGAAAAGGTGCCACAAAATGAAGAAATTTTACGGCACCTTTAGTGAAACTCTGTGAAAATAAATTAGTGGCGATTATAAGCGCCGCTAAAATTTAAAAATAAAATTTTTAAATTTTAGCGGCGCCTACAAGCGCTGCTAAAATTCAAAAATAATTTGAAATGATACGACACTTTCAAGGCACCACTAAAAAAAATTTAAAATTTTAGCAGCGCTTAAATTCAAAAATAATTTGAAATGATATGACGCTTTCAAGGTGTCACTGAAATAAAATTTTGAAATTTTAGTAACACCTGTAAGCACCGCTAAAATTCAAAAATATTTTGAAATGATAACGACCTTTTCAAGGTGCCACTAAAATAAAATTTTAAAATTTTAGCGACACCTATTAAGCGCTGTGAAATTAAAAAAATTTAAAATTATTTCACGTTAATTTTTACAGCACTTTAAACGCTATAATATGCTCGTTAGGCGCTAGGAAATAAATAACTTTTCTGACGCCTCTTTAACCATCGCTATAGTGTTATGTTAGCGACGCTTTTAGTAAAACGTCGCTAATTAAGTGCCACAAAAATATTTTTTTCTTGCAGTGAGTTGATGTCAAGTGGGGAAGGTTATACTAATTGAAGTGATGAGAAGCTTTTTTTGACAAATTAGGTTGCTTTTCCTCCCTTCTTAAGTACAGATAGGGAAAGACAACTAATGCATAGAGAAAAATAAAAACTTACTTAGAAGTTGACATAGTCCATTAAGGATTTTACTCTGCAAGTTCTTTCATGAATTATTAAACCTAAATTTTAAAATAAAATATTATCTATTTTTTCTAACTAAGCAAACCAAACTCTAATATTTATGCTGTTCTTCAATTTCTTGGCCACTTGTGTGAAAATATTTTCCACACGCCATCGATGCTTTTATTTGTTTTCGTTTGGCTGCATGGTCCCTCACTGAGTAGCTACGTAAATTAAAGCTTTTTCTGGCCAACGGACAAATGCAAGTTGGAAAAGGAAGAAAAGAAAAAGAACTCATTTTGTCTTTAATTAATATCAAATTTTTGAATCATAAAAGAATAATATTGACTATTGATTGGGTGTTTTTAAAAAGTTTTCTTTAATTAATTGATCCTTAATTAACTAATTAATTAATCTGTTTGATAAGATCAAAGATAAATAATTTTACTTAGACCATAAGAAATGCACAAATAATTAATTCCCAAAAATATACATATTGACTAATAATAATTTTAATTTAGACTTAAAAGCGAAAGAAATAAATGAGCACACAATCTGTATTCAATTTGGAATTGATGACTTGTCAAAAATGTGCATATCACATGGGCGCCGCCACCTTCAGCTTCACAGTTTTGCTTTATTGTTAGATTATCTTACGATTTAATTTGTGTATATAATAATAAAATATTTTGTATAAATTAAAAAATAAAGAATAAATAGCTTAATTAATCTAAATGTCAAATTCTCTGTAGGCAAAATTTGTATAATTATACACTAATGATGTGTTGATTGAGGTGAAAATAATTTTATTCTTATTAAAAAGAAGATACAAATTTAAATTTGAACAGTATATTTATTACTAAAATTTTACTCTCATGCTTCCCGAGAATAATTAATTCCAAAAATTTGAAAGGAGTGGCAAAGGTTTAATTAAAAAATTAAAATTAATTAATTAAGTATATGAATTAAGATTCAAATTTTGATATACAATTGGCTAAACTTGTGAACAAAGCATTATCATATTTAAATTCATTCTATTTTAAGTAAATAAATTTTATCATATTGCAACTCAACTCCTTTGCAACAAGTGGTTTATTCAATTTTAACTTCTCCTGTTTTATTCTCCTCACATATTATAAGTTTATATTTTATTTTTTATGTATTCATATATTATTTTGAATACTAATATAAAATGTATTTTAAAGAAAAATGGAATTGGTATTAATAAGAAGAGATGTCATCCCTTTTCAATATAGTTGAAATAATTTATTTCAGTTTTGATCATTTTATTAATTTTAATTCTCAAACATATATAATTTCGAGTAAACTATTATACATTTTTTCTTGGAAGTTTCTGTGTTAATTTTATTGTGAAAAACTGTGTAAAGGGTTAGAAAACATACATACATACATACATATATATATATATATATATATATATAGTCTCCAAGTGGGTGCTGCTTTTCTGCTCTCTATTATTTTGTTTTAGGGTTAAGCCTTTTGGTTACTGGGACCAAGATTGACACAAATAATAATGTTATATACAATTATTATAAACTAACAAATAAAATTATTGATTTATAGATCACTAATTAAACTTTAGGCTAAAATTTATTTTTGCTCTCATAGAGATAGTTTACTTCTATAATTATCTTTTCTATTATAAAAATTAAAATGGACATCCTTTGAAATAAAGACACACCACACCTATAGTTTTTTTTTTTCTACAAAAATATATATCTTCAAATGACTCAATTATATATAACCACTTTTTCAAACTTAGCAAATTGTAAAATTATTCAATAAAAATTGATAATTGACAAAATAATTTATTCCGAAAATATTTTTTTAAAATAATATTTTTAACAAAAAATAATAATATTGAAATAAAATTTTTGAAAATAGATTCTTTTAATTATTAATTTTTCAATTTAAAAAAAGTCATATCATTAAGGACTTTTGATTGAAGTAATCCAACCATTGTTATAACTTAAATATTATTTTTATATTATAAATACATATACTTAATTATTTTATTAAAACAAATATATATGTAATATTATATTATTTGTTTTAGTTTTATCAATAAAATAATTTAACTCTAATATTAATAAATAAAATATTATATTTAATAATTTTGTAAAGATAAATTTAATAAAATTTAATCTTGATTATATTTTTAAAGTTTTTTATATAATTTATACAATTTTTTTTATGAATTCATATGTAGATCAATTATAATTTAAAAAATTAATAATTTTAACTTTTTTTTGGGTAAAACAAGTTTGCGTTGTTGGGAGATTTGGAGAGAATGGTTTGAAGATTATAATTAATATTATGACTTGGTCGGGTTTGGGAAAAGTATTTTTCTTTTTTTTTTTTGGGTTCGACAAAAACTATAGGCTTGTTTGATTGAAATTTAAAAAAATTATTTTTAATTTTTAAAAATAAAAAATTATTTAAATAAATATTTTCAATAGAAAATAAAAAAATAAAATGTGTTTAGAAAAAAACACAAAATAATTAAAAAAAATTTGAACTCTACTTTTTTAAATCAAAAGAAATACAAAAAATAAGTCTTTTTATTCATCACATGTATATAAATATATAAAAATAATATTAGTATAAATTTTTAAAATTAATTTTATAAAATAATTTTAAAGAATAAAAAGCAAAACAACATTTAAAAAGATCATATATTTCTTACCTATAATCATTCCTACTCCAGTGTTTTCTTTTGTTTTTAAGTATTTTTAACTAAAAATAATTTTATTTAAAATACTATTAAACACTAAATATAAATATTTTTTAATAAAAATTTAAAATTTAATTTATCACATAAAGAATTAACATCTTTTGTTAGGTTGAACCTATTAATAACTCTAGTGCATTGTTTAGATAAAGAGAAGTCCATATGTAAATTTTTATAAGATGAGAAAAAATACATATAAATATATACACTTAAGTTATTTGAGAGACAAAAGGAATATATTTTACTTTATCGTCATTTTTAAGATGCTCTAAATTGTTTGTGCCTTTTCTATTACTCAACAGTTTATATTAGCTGAGAAGACACGACGAAGACTATGATATCAACTTTAGATGTGTGGGCTAATTAAGTTTCCTGTTTTCACACATAAAGTTCTAAACCTATCATTTTCCAACAATTATATATGTTTCCATATATCTTTACAAGAATAAGACTTTGTTAATTATGACAAAGACTTCCAATAAATTAATTCAAATATAAAAATTAATATTGCCGAGTAAGTCCTTCTTCACCCTCAACGAAACGCCATCACGATAATACATCCACTTCGTCCATATATTGTTTTCATAACCTAATTACAGCTTAACATAGCATTCTGATTGAGACTAACTACCTTTTTATATATTCTTACTTGTTCTTCTTTTCTCTCTCATACACACATATATGCTACTTGATGAGTATGAATTATACATCTACTTTATATCCATACAATAATATTTTTGAACTCTTTTATTATTACTCTAAAAAATAATTCTGTATTATTTAATTTAATATTTTAAAATACAATAATTATTTTTATATTATATTTTAAAAACTTTTAAAATTAACATCATTTTATGTTGCAAAGTCTACAATAAGATATTACGAATGTGAAGTCTTGGCGTAGTCTATATGACAACTTTTCTGAGAGGGCATTGACTTATGTAGAGTTATGACCAGATTAGGTTTTAGGTTTTTATTTTCTCAATTTTTTTTAAAAATAATTAAGCTAAAATTATTTTAAAAATTAGGTAAAGTAAAACTGAATAATAGTCACCATAATCAATTATATCGTTTGACTAAATGATATTTGTTAATTAATGCCGGTTGGTGTAAATACTAAAAAATAATAAAAAGGAATTTTTCTATACCTATAAAAATTCTGAATTGGCACAAAAATATGTATTTAGTATCAAAATAGATCTAATTTTTGTAAAATATAAAAAAAATGCAAAAAAATTCTATATTAAACAGATGTGGGAAAATTGTGGAGATGGAAAATAAGGTACAACGCTAATGAGCGTGAGTACAAATGATTAATGATTTAGAAGAAAAATATTGCTTTATTCATGTCTAAGAATTCGAATCCCTCTTAAGGTATTCAAAATTTTACTTGGTGTGTACATATCTCTCCAGAGAGACCCTTTGACACTTAATAGTTAGTTGAGTAACTACGATTAGGTAAAATAATTTGTGATTTAAACCTATACAATAATCTTTTGAGTTGAATATCTATTTATTGGTCTCGCCAATATACTATTAGTGTCATGTGTGGTAGTATTTGGGTGCCTTTTTTTACTACTAATTTTGTGTACCAAAAATAAATAAAAAAATTGCTTGGAACAAAAAACATTGTTTGAATTATTGTTTTTGATTGACAATAAAAAAATGTGTTTTAAAAATAAAAAATAAAAAATGTTCTAAACTATAATTTTTTAAAATAAAAATAAGTCTTTTTATTAATAAAAGATATATAAATACATAAAAATAATTAGACATGACAATTGGAGGATAACCAGTCTTTTTTTTAACTATTTGTATTCGTCCAAAATATCTAATATTAGAACCTTAACCATATTCGAAGAACATACCTTTTTTAATATCTGTATTTGAAATATCTGATATTTGAAATACTCGAAACACAAAAAATATCCAAAAAAGATAATAGATATTGGATACTAGATATTCTATAATCAAACAATTTACCTAATATGCAATACCTGATATCTACCCAATAAAAAAATTTTAAATATTATAAGTGATTATAAAAAATTATTTTACAATAAAAATATTTACATTATTATTATAAACTAAAATTAAAAAATAATTCTAATATTAATAAAAACATAAAATTTTATTTAATAATATATATTATTTAAAAATCAGATATCGAATACCCTATCCACCAATTCATATTAGACGAATATAAGATATTTGAAACCAATATCCTTGCCTGTCCAATACCTAATACATAGCTATATTTTACTATCCGTATTTTATTCAATATTTAATATCTATTGGATATCAATTACTTTTTTTAGACATATATCATCTGATACCCATAATACTCATATCTATTATCATCCATAAAAATAATACTGACATAAATTTTTAAAATTGACTTTTAAAACAATTTAAAAAAATAAATAAAATAAAACAAAATAACATTGAAACCTCCAAAAAATCTAAACATATAAAAATAGTACTAACATAAATTTTTAAAATTAATTTTTTAAAATAATTTTAAGAAATAAAAAATAAACTAACATTGAAAGAGACCCTAACAAATCTAAACGTAGAATACCTAATAATTTGAAAAACTGTGTAGGGTTGGGGGCAGGCACTTGCACTTAGGCATGGGGGCAAGCAAGTGTCTCAATCATTGGAAAAGAGGTATCAAATTATTAGGTACGATTTATATAATTTATTATTTTTATAATTATTTTTAAAATATTTTATTTTATTAATAAAAATAAAAATAAAAATAAAAATACATAAAACTTCACTTAATTGCAGGACCAAGCTTATTCCTTTCTAGTAATTATTGCTGCCTTTTATCCTGCACCTTCTTCAATCAAATGTGCACTGTGCAGTGTCAACACAATTCAGCCAATTTTAGATGACAGATAGGGTATGAATATAATATTATAATTTCTTTTTTTTTTAAAAAATTGCTGTCTATTTCTATCTTCATTGAATCTCAATCTCCAACTTGTACATGTTTATTTATAAAATTTTTAAATGAATACTTTTTTTTAAATTAAAACTCATTTATATAAAATTGAAAAACAATTCATGACGACCATTAACTTATATATAAAAGTTGCAAGTAATTAGTCTTTTATATATATATATTATATGATTTTAAAGTGTTTATTTTTTTTATTTCTCAAATTATATATATATATATATTAAAGAGTGAACAATTAAATAGTTTCTGTATTTTTAACCAAATTCTAAGTCGCAAAAACTTTAAAAAGAATTTTTATACCCATATCTAAAACCTAAATGTTTAATATCTATATCCAGATTCAATGAATAATTTTACAAGTATTTAAAAGATATAAATATTTTGATACAGATGGTCTTACATGATAATGATTTCTTTTTGTCCGCTATCAAATATTGAGTACATGAAAATTTAAGGTGGACTCAACTTAGAATATTGTAATTTGCTAATTCCAAATATTATTAAATTTTTTATCAAAATAAATTTTTATCTTTTTATTTATATGAACTTTTAATTTTATTCATATTTTTGTTTTAATTTTGCCTATCATCTTTACGAATTGTTGTGATTTTTTTTCTCTTCTCAAATATCCATATCATGAAGAACCCAAATAAAATTACTCTAATTAAAATATAATCGAACTGATAAAAAGCTTAAACAAAGTTTTAGATGTTCAAAATCTTCAATTAACAATGTGTAATTCATAAAATTTTTTTAAATTGTATGAGAATTACTTTGTGCACTATTTTTTGTCTCATTTAAATTATACTGTGAGTTCGTTGATGCTTTAACAACATTAATTTCACATAAACCACATATATGATTATGTTATTAGTGTACAAAATTTGTAGAGAAAAAATTGCAATAATTAGTAGAGATAAAATAAAAAATAAAAAAAAGAGACAAAATTGAAACATGATAAAAAGTCAAAAGATGAAAAGTTAATTTCAGTCAATTTTTTAATAAAATTTTATATTTTAATTTATTATTTTTGAATATATTTTTTAATGTTTAATAAATTTTTATTTTTATTAATTGATTTCAAATTTTGTTAAATTTAATAAATTGTTTTATATAAATTTGTAGATATTTTGGTTAAAATATATTTATTGTTGAGTATTTTTTTTTTTCATAGGAGGATTTTCTATATTTTTATTTAGAAAGGAGTACTGTATAGTTAAATTATCTCTCATGAAAATGAAAATAATTTATCTCATAATTTTTGGCATTTATACGAAAATATACATATCTTTTTCATTATTTTTAAAAAATATCATATTTTTATTTGAATCTATGAAAATATATCATTTTTTCTATAACAAAGAGAATTTGCTAATACTAATAATGAATTTAGTCAAAAAATATTTTTGCGATCAAATTTTTTTTTTTCTAAAATCTCTCATAGTATTAGCTAATTTAGCAAAGCAAATTTATTATTGCCATAAGTGAATTTGACCAATTTTTTTGTAAAAGAAAATTTATTTTAAATTTTTTTTGTAACATATGTTGCTTCTTGGAACATGGTGGAACAAGTTATTTTTAATGTGTTGCGCTATATAGAAAAATGTAAAAATTTGACTAAAAATATTTAATTTCACAATGTGTTACTAAGTGTAAAGGTGACACAAGTTTAAAAAAATTACGTATGTTTTATATATGTTGGATAAATTTTTTTAAAAAATTATTTGAAGTTGATCTTAACTTCTTCAATTTAATTTTAACATTCTTTTTATATAAAAAATTTAATAAATTTAAATTTAAAAAATATTATGAACATTATCAAAAAAATTTATTTGAAAAACTAAAACAAATTTTATTTGCAAAATTAAAAAATTTTAAAAAATATTTTAAAAAATTAAATTTACCTAAAACCAAATTTTTTTTAATAAAACATGATTGAACTTTTTTATGTTTTAATTATTTATGATATTTGTTTATAAAAAAATTATGTGCAAAATTAAAACATTATCAAAAAAATTATATGCAAAAAAGAAAATTAAATTTAGCTCCAAATTTTATTTAATAAAATATGATTGAATTTTTTTTTTCATGTTTTAATTGTTTATGATTTTTTAAATTTTGAAAATAATTTTTTTTTGATAATTTGATGATAGTTTTTTAATTTATGTTTATCAAATTTTTTATATGAAAAGAATGTTAAAATTAAATTAAAAAAGTTAAGATCAACTTCAAATGATTTTTTTTAATTTATCCAATTTGTGTCTGACACATATTAAAATTAAATTTTTTTACAAAACTTATTATGATTTTCTATGTAGCGCAACATGTTAAAAATAAGAATGGAGTGCTTTATCCCAAAAAACAACACATATTATAAAAAAAATTAAAATAAATTTTCATTTACAATAAATTTTCTCATAATAATAGCAATTTTTTTGTTAAATTCATTAATAATATGAACGAATTTAATAAGAAAATTTTGATTGCAAATTTACTTTGACTAAGAGTAAATTTGTGTAATTTTTAACCAAATTAACTATTAGTATTAATGAAATCTCTCTATCAAATATAATATTTTTGAAAATAATAAAAAAAATATGTACATTTTCGTTAAAAAGCCCATAATTTTTATATACATGAAAATTAAAATATGTTATCCAAATATGATAAATAAGTAAGGATGTTCTTGTACCATCACATTTTTTAATTTTTGAAATAAAATCATGATATATTTTTTTTAATATATAACATCATGAAATTGAATGCCATGACATGGTTCTAATTTTTTTGAAATAAATAAATAAATAAATTTTAGGCCAAACTTTTTTGTAGTTCTTTTTTTTTTTCAAGATATTTTATTATAGTTCCCCCCTCTTCATTTTACATTATGGGCCCATATGGTTTGCGTTTCTAAGTAACATGTGAGAAGACAAACCGTACCTTTAGGCTTGATGGAGATGCATAAAGCCCAGAAATATGGATCCATTTGGGTTTCAAGTCTACAACAAGAACAAAAAATCCAATTAGTTATTAACCATTTTGTTTAAGTTACTATTAAAATAATGTGCTAGTTGATATTTTTTATCAAAGAAGATTATCCAATATATCTTTAAAAAATTTCAAGAGAGCTTAGTGTAATTTATGAAAAACTTTAAGGAATTAAATTGTTACAGAACTTTTTTAAGACCAAAATAACATTTTAGAAAATTTTTTATACTTTTATTTATCTGTTAATTTTTTCCAAGTTTAAAAAATTAAGTGAATCTTATCATAATTGTCTATGAAATTTATAATCATTTATTTCATATTTAAATAATTTATTATACTCAACAAATTTTGGAATCAAATAAATCGTAATAAAATAAATAAGGTTTATTAACTGTTTTATTAATTAAAAATATATAAATTTCTATTAATAAAATGCTTATTTATTTATTTTATTAAGAGATCAATTTCATTTCATATGGTGTAGGCTCATTAGCTAGGACCCTTTCATTTTTCCTCTTCAGAAAATTCGGTTCCGATGCCAATAAATGAATTCGAAAGTGTGGAAATTAAGCATATATTAGTGTATAATTGATTAATTATTATATTTTAAAATAATAAAAAATTATTTCACTTCACAATTTTCTATTATAACTTTCCATTATTATATGGATATATTAGTACAAATATATATTTATGTATACATGTATACAAACAAAACATACGCTCGTACAAGCACATGTATATATTTATACGTGTCTATTACATGAGCAAACCAAACACATTCATACATTTATATATATATATATATATATATATATATCTATTTACACATCCATATATACATATCTATACCTATATGTACATACGCATTCATACATGTAAATGTACACATCCACACGCATACATATGCATACAAACTGTAACGTTAAATTATCATAACCATAACATATTTCGTTTGATTTTTCACATGTATTTGGAAATATTTGGTGGCAACATTTTTATTTTCAATGAAAAGGACTATGATGATGACGTTTATCGTTATCGTTGAATTTTTATTTTTTATTTAGTTGTATTGTTGTTCTCTTAAAAATTACGGTGATAATTTTTATTTGCTACAACTTAATTAAAGTTATTGTTGGAACATGTTATACCTAATTAATTTTTTTGATTAATGAAAAATCATTTTCAAAGAATAGGATAATTATTTTTCATTTTTCATTTTCTAGAAATATTAAAAAATGTAAAAAGGTCAAAGTTTTTTTAGTTAATAATTTATAAAAAGGTTCAAATTTTTTTTGATCAATTTTAATAGGCCTAATCTTTTTAAAATATTAAATTTATATAAAAAGCTTGTGTTTTATAAAACCATAGAAGGCCCACGTTTTCTTAAGGCCCATCAAGCACCAAAAGGCTTTTTACAAAGTTTAAAATTCTCGATGTCAAAATAAAAAAAAAATTTTAGAATAAATACTTTAAGTTTGAAATATTAGATAATTTTCAGTATGCACCAGACAGGTGTCAGAGAACATTAGACCAGAGCAATAGTCTTCACCAAAGTGCAATTGAACAGGAATGCAGAAAGTAAAACAATAAAGTAGCTCCAGATGCCACAGTGTATTTTCAAAGATGAAAAGGGGATGGAATACTTCCCAATATAAAATACCAACGGGGACTGGCACACTTTATTGGAACGCCTTAAGTTTAATGGACACAAGGAGAAAACAACTGTTGATCTTCCTGCATTAACCTTAGTTGTTTTGAAAAATTGCGAAAATGAAGCAAAGCATTAAATAAAGTTTGCAACTCATCTTTGAGCAAAAGCAACATCCATGGCTAGCATAGTTCACAGTATTTATTGGTATATTTAATGAAGGTCTTAACAGCTAATTTTGAAGATCATTAAATAGAGTTGAGTGGGAGGCATTGAAATTCATGAGAATCAATATCAAACTATGCATTAAAGTTTATTCTCTAATATACTAAAATTCCTCTCTTCCTTCAAGTGTGCATTAGAATATATTAATTGCTCTTAGTGAGTTATTACTTATTAATTTCTGATTGTATTTTGAGTTAAAATCCTTTTTATTCCTTTTGTTTGAGAATCTATTTAGGAATCTAGAAAAAAGAATTAGTGAGGTAGATGTTAACTTAAGTCAGTATGTTACTGGTTAAACTGTTTGAAGTTTTGGGTAAGTTTAGAGTTAATAATAAGTGAAATAAAAATAGGTATGTTGAACTTTCTTTGGATTGTTAGGTGGCATAAAAGTTGGTGTATGTTGAACCTAAATGTAAGAAGGTTTTTAAGTGTATTTTTAATAATTACCCAATTAGTAAAATACCCTTACTGTATGCTTAGGGAGAGGACATATAATCAATGTTATCTTGAATTTGAACCTTTATAAATTAATTGTATTTTTCTTCTCTTCTTTATACTCACCATTACCCTTATTTAAAACAAAAAGCTTATTTGAAAGAAGTGTTTTGATCATGTTCACTTTAAAATTATAACATACACTTCAAAAAAGATTAGTTTTTAAAAAGAACTAATTTAACCTCTGTTTTTAGTTCATTGTCCAGCTAATAGTTATTTATATCATGATATGACGAAAATTTGATCTCCTAAAACTTATTGAAAGATTGATTCTTTCCTTTTATTATTAGATTATCATAATATTTTTTTATCAAAATTATTTATACTTAAAAGTTTATTTTACTTCAATTAAGTCTCGTAATCAAGATATATAAAACTTTTTTAGCTAGTTATTAATGTTTTCATATATAAGATCTGAGTATGAAATTTTAGTTAAAGAGAATATAATCAAGTATTAACACTAATTATGTGTTAATAAATTATTTTTAAATTTATATTATAACAAATAATAAAAAATTATTTAATATAAATCTAAAAAAAATTTAAAAGTAAATAATTCAATGTTTTACAAGTTGTAGCCTTTTTAAGAACATATATAATTGAAGCAATTGGCACAGTTTGACACGTCTGAAATTAATAACAAAAATTGCTATCAAAACTCAAATCGTCCAAGTAGCTTATATGTATCATATGTACAACATAATATATATATATATATATGGTAGTTCTATGGTACGTCATCTTGATACTGTCACTATCATTAATTTCTCTTGTATTTTTTTAATAATATTGAACGAAAATTCCTTTGTATTTTCAAAAACCTAATTTTGTTGCTAATGACAATTAGTTTTTAATATTAGAAAGTTAAATCATGAAGGGTCCATTGACGATGATAAGCGTACCCACCAAATCCTTAATTACAACCCGTCCTTACCTGTAATCGTGTACATACAAGTTTTTTCTGACAGCATTTTAGGAAGCTATGTTTATACGCAATTAGAACCTCATATTTCAAAACGTCCATCTAATTACAATGATTATCTAATGTATCTTATAATAATCTATAATATAATATAATATTCTTATATATAACTTCAACATGATTTTTTATTAATTTGGTCTCTTCATCTGAATATTATTTAAATAATATAATAATTTAAATATTTAATGTTAAATGAATAACATTAAAAATTAATTAGAATTTAATTTTTTTTTTCAACTGGGCAATATTTGTGTTGACTATGCGATGTATAATATTGACAACTAAATGAAAAGAAAGAAAAGTGAATCATAACTAACCTTTAACAAAATTGTGCAGTTAGTATCAATTATCTAAATCATAAAATTGTTATTTATTTTAATAACATTCATATAAATTAACTAAATTTATAACAATATTAAATTATGATTAACCAAATTAAAAAAAAAATTCATGAGAGATCAAATTAAAAAAATTATCATTTATAAAAAATCAAAATAATGTTTTAGTCTCTAAAAATATATCCTAATAGTACCATATGAACTCTTCAAAGATTCCAAACAAACTTGAAAAAATTAGATACTATTATTTTAGCTTAAACTCTTTCTGTTGCTTTTTAATTACATCAAGACCCTAATACATGGTAGGCTGTACTTATGAATTTGTGCTAATAAATTTACGTGAGAAATAAGGTATAATATATTTATAATTTTTCTCAAATTAGTCTATTGATTTATTCTCTCTTTTCTTTCATCGTCACCCAAAATATTCTTCCACTACTTGTCCTAATTGTTTTCTCTCTCCACTACTAATCCTATCCAAAATGCATTCACCATAATTATAACCAAACAAAAGCAATCACATTAAATGTGATGGTATACAGTGTTAACTAGCTAGCTAGCTAGCTTGTCTCTCATATAAGCCATGCTTTTTTCCTTTATATTGAATTTGATGAAGTGAAATTTTATCTTTAGCAATTTAACATAGTAAATTTTTGTCAATCAAAGCCTTCAATTTTGATTTATGTTTAGATCAACCCCTAGCCCATCATTATAAATTGGAAGCATATATGTTCTTCTTGCACTCACAAACCCACAACCACAACCATGGGTTCCAAACATTTGTTCCTCACCCTCTTGTCCATCTTCTTACTTTCACACTTCTCCTCCTTCTCCCATGGCTATGGAATTGTCACCTATTGGGGTCAAAATGTGAATGAAGGAGAGTTGGATGTAGCATGTGCCATCGGATAGTATGAAATAATAACCATAGCTTTCCTCAATCAATTCGGTGCTAGAAGAACCCCAAAGATAAACCTAGCAGGCCATTGTTCTGAGGATTGGGGGGTCCCTTGCACTAAATACGCCCCCCAAATAGCCACTTGCCAAAGCCAAGGCGTTAAAATCTTTCTTTCCCTTGGAGGAGACCGTTCCACCTCTTCCCTTTCTTCAACTGATGATGCTAAACTAGTCGCCTACTACCTTTGGACCAACTACCTAGGTGGCCAAGCCTGTTCAGGCAGAGGTCTACTAGGAAACGTGATCTTAGATGGAATTGACTTTGACATTGTAAGTGGTGGAAACTTGTATTGGGATGTTCTTGCAGAGGAGCTTCATAGCTACAGCAAACTGAAGAAGTACTATTTATCAGCAGCACCACGATGTCCAATCCCAGATTATTACTTGGATAAAGCCATTAAAACTGGTGTATTTGACTATCTTTTTGTTCAGTTCTATAACAAGTCACCCTGTATGTATTCTGCTAGTGCCAACACTAAGAAGCTTTTTGGTTCATGGGATAATTGGGCCACGTCTTTCGATGCCCCCAAGGTGTATCTGGGACTCCCAGCTGCCCCTAAAGCAGCTCCTGCAGGTGGTTATGTCCCAAATGATGTGTTAAAAAATCAAGTTATTCCATATTTAAAAACCTTTCCCAACTTCAGTGGGGTTATGCTGTGGAGTAGGTACTTTGATGTTCTGACTAACTATAGTGGTCAAATCATATTTGGAAGCTCCCAAAGTACTGTCGGCTACATACGTCATTTTACTTCAGAGGCCCTGTAGTTTCCATCACCTTTCATCGTAGTTCAGTGTAACTACGATTGCATCCTCTCTATTATGTATGGAATAAATTATGACGTAGCTATAGTGCATACCTCTTAAGCTTGAACTTCTATGCCTATGGTTATCATGATGCAATAAATAAAATCTTATTTGAATTACCATACCCATTATCTTTAAGAACTACTAGAAAAATACTAGCATTTTTCTTGTAATAATTTTAGAAATTGATGGTAAAAATATAATACTCTACTTACTGCATGCTACAGAAGGAGAATGACTTTTATTCTGTTTTCTTAAAGGGATAATGCAAGGATATAAAAATTGCTAGAAAAAATAGAATATTCTTCTTTCTTTCTTTCTTTCTTTGATAATATCCTTATTCCGTCTAATTCATTATGTTGAATGAGCTAAAATTTTGAATATGAGATTGTGGTGTACTATATGGTTCGTTGTTTATGTGTTCCCCCTTATATTGTTCTATGGAAAGTGCAGCGAATATATATATATATATATATATAAGCTTTTCCATATAAAGGGAGTACGATTTGGAGTTGAATATGAGATTGTGGTGTACTATATGGTTCGTTGAATATGAGTTTTATTTTTCTAGTTAAGGAGTTAGTTTAAATCAAATTGTATCTGAGTTGTGAGACTAGAGCTGTTCTTCATTTCTCACTTATTCATAGGATTTTCAAGTTTCGGGTTCGTAAATTTGGTTATCATTAAGTAGATAGATGACTGAGCCCTCTGTTTAGGTATACTAAATTATTTTTTTGCTATTTGATTCTGTTGAATCTGTAATTGTTTGGAAAAGTCAACTAAGTAGCAATTAATATAAGAGGTGTGCTAATTTCTTTATGTTAAGGAGCTTGGATTCGAATATATTGAACTATAATTATAAGATTCAATATTCTTTCAATATTGGTGTATTCCTTCTGATTCTTAAGGTTGTTGGTCGATTAAATCTTATATTCTTATTTGAGGATGTCGATTGATCATTAGAGTAGGATTAATGAACTCTTGTTAACCTACTAGATTAGGAAGGAATTTAGTAGTTAATGTTGAAAAAAAAATATTCTGTTGAAAAAAAATATTCTGAATAGATAAACTAAATTGAATTCAAAATGTTAATCATGTTAAATCATTAAGAAGATAAATAACTGAAAGCGGAAGCGTACCTGAATCCATAACTTGTTCTTCAGTCTTGCAGTTATGGGTTTTCCAAATTGATAAGCACAAGTTTGGAAAAAATAGGGTTTCTCTCTTGTTTGATGATGGGATATCAGAGAAAAACTGTACTTATAATTTGGGGACCATAACCCTAATTAAATAGTTGAACTAGGATTACTTATTTCTAATTTAGCCCATCATAAAATTAAAAATTATAATTAGGGTATCTACACATATAAACCCATACTTAAAATTTAGGCCCATCACATTAACTAAATCAGATCATTTTTAATTTGGGCCAAACCCTTTTTTTATGATATCAATTGACATACAATTATATATTTAATATAAATATAAGTCCATAAAATACCCAACAATCTCCTACTTGGACTATATATATATATATATATATATATAAATATATTACCTTATAATTGAATGTTACAAAATAACCTTATAAGCTCAAAATTTTGCTATCATAATCAAGAGTATTTCTGAACAATCTCGTTCATCAATGATGTTAACACAGAACCAAGGCAACTTTTGTTACACTTATTGTAACTAAGTCATCCCTGATCATATATATCAACATAATCAAATGATATAGATCAAGTATGGATGTGTAGCATAGAAAACTACATGAAGTGTGATCTAAACATGTCTATTTCCAACCGGTCCACTTTAAACCTTATTAAACCATACTAAGTTCAAAGTGTGAATAAGCTGAAAGAAACTTTATTTCTGCAGAAAATATCTTTAAAATATCCATAAACTGAAATAACTAAAGAATATGTCTGTAACATAAAAGCAAAATTACAAACTCCTACTAAAACTGAATATCTTCAAATGACATAACACCCATATGAACAGTGTGCTCATGAAAGACCTTGGGTGGTAGTCCCTTAGTAAGCAGATCCGCAATCATGGAGTTTGTGCCAATATGTTTTATAGACAACTGTCAACTTTGAACTCTTTCTTTAACAACTAGGAACTTAATGTCTATGTGCTTTGACTTCGTTGAGCTCCTGTTGTTATTAGAATATAAGACTATTGATTTATTGTCACAAAAAATCTTAAGTGGTCTTTCAATTCCATCTATAATTTGCAGCCCAGTGATAAAGTTTCGCAACCATATTCTATGATTAGATACCTCATAACATGCTATAAACTCAGCTGCCATGGTAGAAGGAGCTATAAGTGTTTGTTTGGCACTTTTCCAAGACACTGCTCCTCCAACTAGCAAATAGATATAGCCCAATGTAGACTTCATACTATCTTGGCATCCAGCAAAGTCAGAGTCCGAATATCCAATGATTTCTAACTTATCTGATCTTTTGTATGTGAGCATATAGTGCTTTGTTCTTTGTAAATATCACATGACTCGTTTGGTTGCTTTCCAATGATCCATACTTGGATTGCTTAAATATCTTCCTAACATGCCAACAATATAAGTGATGTCTGGACGCGTACAAACCTGTGCATACATTAGACTCCCTATTGCTGAAGCATAAGGAATCTTTTGCATGTCCTTTTTCTCAAAATCATTTTTAGGGCATTGGTTAAGACTAAATTTATCTCCTTTAGCCACAAGGGTATCTCTTGGTTTGCAATCCTGTATACCAAATCTTTTAAGAACATTTTTGATATAGGCCTTTTGTGATAATCCAAGGATACCTCGAGAGCGATCTCGATGTATTTGAATCCCTAATACAAAGTTTGCATCACCAAGATTTTTCATTTCAAAGTTCTTTGCTAGAAAGCTCTTGGTTTCATGCAACAAGCTTATATCATTACTGGCAAATAGTATGTCATTAACATACAGAACCAAGAAAATGTGCTTACTCCTACTGAATTTGTGGTATATACAATCATCAACCAAATTTACCTCAAAACCAGACGAGGTAATAACTTAGTGAAATTTGTAATACCATTGACGAGACACTTGCTTAAGCCCATAGATAGATTTCTTTAATTTTCAAACCATCGAATTTGCATTACCAGACACATAGTTTTCTGGTTGCACCATATAGATTGTTTCATCAATGTTGCCATTGAGAAATGCTGTTTTGACATCCATCTGATGTAACTCAAGATCAAAGCATGCCACTAAAGCCATATAATCCTAAAAGAGTCTTTCGATGAAACTGGAGAAATGTCAAATTCTCTGTAGACAAAATTTGTACAAGTATACACTAATGATGTGTTGATTGAGGTGAAAATAATTTTATTTTTATAAAAAAAAAGACATAAATTTAAATTTTAAACTGTACACTTAATAAAAAAAATTTTACCTTACTGTTATAAGAAAGAAGACAAATTTAAATTTCGATGATGGAGTAGCATATTTATTAAAAATATTTTACTTTAATGCTTTGGTCTGAGGGTGATTAATTCCCAAAATTTGAAAGGAATGGGAAATGTTTAATTAACAAATTAAAATTAATTAATTAATTAATTAGATGATTTAAGATTCAAATTTTGATATACAATTGGCTAAACTTGTGAACAAAGCATTATCATATTTAAATTCATTCTATTTTAAGTAAATAAATTTTATCATATTGCAACTCAACTCCTTTGCAACAAGTGGTTTATTCAATTTTAACTTCTGTTTGGTTCTCCTCACATATTATAAGTTTATATTTTCTTTTATATGTATTCATATATTATTTTGAAAACTAATATAAAATGTATTTTAAAGAAAAATGGAATTGGTATTAATAAGAGGATATGGCATCCCTTTTCAATATAGTTGAACTAATTTATTTCAATTTTTATCATTTTATTAATTTTAATTCTCAAACATAATTTCGAGTAAACTATTATACATTTTTTCTTGGAAG
Organism: Senna siamea; assembly: GCA_031216115.1. Lineage (NCBI taxonomy): Eukaryota > Viridiplantae > Streptophyta > Magnoliopsida > Fabales > Fabaceae > Senna > Senna siamea. The sequence continues at coordinate 27,624,688 of CM062354.1, read as the reverse complement.
TTTCTGTGTTAATTTTATTGTGAAAAACTGTGTAAAGGGTTAGAGAATATATATATATATATATATATATATATATATATATATATATATATATATATATATATAGTCTCCAAGTGGGTGCTGCTTTTCTGCTCTCTATTATTTTGTTTTAGGGTTAAGCCTTTTGGTTACTGGGACCAAGATTGACACAAATAATAATGTTATATACAATTATTATAAACTAACAAATAAAATTATTGATTTATAGATCACTAATTAAACTTTAGGCTAAAATTTATTTTTGCTCTCATAGAGATAGTTTACTTCTATAATTATCTTTTCTATTATAAAAATTAAAATGGACATCCTTTGAAATAAAGACACACCACACCTATAGTTTTTTTTTTCTACAAAAATATATATCTTCAAATGACTCAATTATATATAACCACTTTTTCAAACTTAGCAAATTGTAAAATTATTCAATAAAAATTGATAATTGACAAAATAATTTATTCCGAAAATATTTTTTTAAAATAATATTTTTAACAAAAAATAATAATATTGAAATAAAATTTTTGAAAATAGATTCTTTTAATTATTAATTTTTCAATTTAAAAAAAGTCATATCATTAAGGACTTTTGATTGAAGTAATCCAACCATTGTTATAACTTAAATATTATTTTTATATTATAAATACATATACTTAATTATTTTATTAAAACAAATATATATGTAATATTATATTATTTGTTTTAGTTTTATCAATAAAATAATTTAACTCTAATATTAATAAATAAAATATTATATTTAATAATTTTGTAAGGATAAATTTAATAAAATTTTATATTGATTATATTTTTAAAATTTTTTATATAATTCATACAATTTTTTTATGAATTCATATATATATGTAGATCAATCATAATTTAAAATATTGATAATTTTAACTTTTGTTTTGGGTAAAACAAGTTTGCCATGTTGGGAGATTTGGAGAAAATGGTTTGAAGATTCTGATTAATACTATGACTAGGTCGGGTTTGGGAAAAAAAAAATTTTGTTTTTTTGAGTTGGACGAAAATTATAGGCTTGTTTGATTGAAATTTTAAAAAATTATTTTTAATTTTTAAAAATAAAAAATTATTTAAATAACTATTTTTGATAAAAAATAAAAAAATAAAATATGTGTTTAGAAAACAAAAAATACAAAATAATTAAAAATATTCTGAACTCTATTTTTTAAAATCAAAAGAAATAAAATAAATAAATTTTTGTATTCATAACATGTATATAAATATATAAAAATAATATCAATATAAATTTTTAAAATTAATTTTATAAAATAGTTCTAAAAAATAAAAAAATAGAATAACATTCAAACACACTATATGTTTCTTACCCATAATCATCCCTACTCCAGTGTTTTTTTTTTTGTTTCTAAGTATCTTTAATTAAAAATAATTTTATTTAAAGTACTGTTAAATATTAAATATAAATATTTTTTTAATAAAAATTTAAAATTTAATTTATTAACATCTTTTGTTAGATTGAATCTATTAATAACTCTAGTGCATTGTTTAGATAAAGAGAAGTCCATATGTAAATTTTTATAAGGTGAAAAAAAATACATTTAAATATATACACTTAAGTTATTTGAGAGACAAAAAGAATATATTTTACTTTATCGTCAATTTTAAGATGGTCTAAATTGTTTGTGCCTTTCCTATTAGTTAACAGTGTATATTAGCTGAGAAGACACGACGAAGACTATGATATCAACTTTAGATGTGTGGGCTAATTAAGTTTCCTGTTTTCACACATAAAGTTCTAAACCTATCATTTTCCAACAATTATATATGTTTCCATATATCTTTACAAGAATAAGACTTTGTTAATTATGACAAAGACTTCCAATAAATTAATTCCAATATAAAAATTAATATTGCTGAGTAAGTCCTTCTTCTCACCCTCAACAAAACGCCATCACGATAATACATCCACTTCGTCCATATATTGTTTTCATAACCAAATTACAGGTCAACATAGCATTCTGATTGAGAGTAACTACCTTTTTACATATTCTTACTTGTTCAATTCTTTTCATTCTCATACACACATATATATGCTACTTGATAAGTATGAATTATACATCTATTTTATATCCATACAATAATATTTTTGAACTCTTTTATTATTACTCTAAAAAATAATTTTGTATTATTTAATTTAATATTTTAAAATAAAATAATTATTTTTATATTATATTTTAAAAATTTTTAAAATTAACATCATTTTATGTTGCGAAGTCTACAATATATAAGATATTACGAGTGTGAAGTCTTGGCGTAGTCTACATGATAACTTTCCTGAGAGGGCATTGACTTATGTTGAGTTATGACGAGATTAGGTTTTAGATTTTTTATTTTCTCAATTTTTTTTTAAAAATAATTAAGCTAAAATTATTTTAAAAAATTAGGTGAAGTAAAACTGAATAATAGTCACCATCATCAATTATATCGTTTGACTAAATGATATTTGTTAACGCAGGTCGGTATAAATACTAAAAAATAATAAAATTGAATTTTTCTATACCTATAAAAATTCTGAATTGGCACAAAAAAATATATTTAGTATCAAAATAGATCTAATTTTTGTAAAATATAAAAAAATGCAAAAAAAAAATCTATATTAAACAAATGTGGAAAAATTGTGGAGTTGGAAAATAAGGGTGAGTTGGTACAAATGGTTGAGGATTCAGAAGAAAAACATTGCTTTATCCATGCGTGAGAATTTCAATTCCTCTTAAGTCATTCAAAATTTTATTTGGTGAGTATATATCTCTCCCAGAGTAATTTTTTGACATCTATAATTAGTTGAGTGACTGCGACTAAATAAAATAACTTGTAATTTAAGTTTATGTAATAATTTTTTAAGTTGAATTTTTATTTATTGGTCTCCTCAACATGCTGTTAGTGTCATGTTGGGTAGTATTTGGGTGCCTGCTTTTACTACTAATTTTGTGTGCCAAAATTAAAAAACAAAAAGAAAATTGCGTGGAACAAAAAACTTTGTTTGAATTATTTTTTTATTGAAAATAAAAAATGTTTTTTAAAAATAAAAAATACAAAAAAATTAAAAAATGTTCTAAACTATAATTTTTTAAAATAAAAAATATAAAAAAATAAGTCTTTTATTAATAAAATATATATAAAAATACATAAAAATAATTAGAGATAACAATTGGAGGGTACCCTATCTTTTTTTTCACTATTTGCATCCGTATTCATCCAAAATATCTAATATTTGAACTTTAACCATATTTAAAAAACATACCTTTTTTAACATCCATATTTGAAATATCCGATATTTGAAATATTCGAAACATTAGAAATATTCAAAAAAATAATAGATATTAGATATTAGATATCCTATAATCAAGCAATTTACCTAATATGCAATACTTGATATCCATCCAATAAAAAATTTTCAAATATTATAAATAACTATGAAAAATTATTTTACAGTAAAAAAATTTACATTATTATTATAAATTAAAATTAGAAAACAATTCTAATATTAATAAAAATATAAAATTTTATTTAATAATATATATTATTTAAAAATTGAATATCAAGTACCCTATCTACTCATTCATATTAGATGGATATAAAATATTCGAAATCAATATTCTTACCTATCTAATACTTAATGCATAATTATATTTTACTATCCATATATTATTCAATATTCAATATCTATTGGATATCAATTATTTTTTTTATACATATATCATTAGATATCTATAATATTCGTATCTATTGTCATTCATAAAAATAATATTAACATAAATTTTTAAAATTGACTTTTAAAATAATTTTAAAAAATAAATAAAATAAAATAACATTGAAACATACTCCAACAAATCCAAACATATAAAAATAGTACTAACATAAATTTTTAAAATTAATTTTTTAAAATAATTTTAAGAAATAAAAAATAAAATTACATTGAAAGACACCCAAACAAACTGTGTACGGTTGGGGGCAGTCACTTGCACGTAGGCATGGGGAAAAGCGTCTCAGTCATTGGAAAAGAGGTATCAAATTATTGGCTCACAAACGTAAAAAGGGTAATTTTTATTTTTTTATTAATTTTTTAATAAAAATAATATTTATAATTTATATAATTTATTGTTTTTATAATTATTTTTTAAAATATTTTATTTTATTAATAAAAATAAAAATAAAAATACATAAAACTGCACTTAATTTTAGGACCAAGCTTATTCCTTTCTAGTAATTATTGCTGCCTCATATGCTGCACCTTCTTCAATCAAATGTGCACTGTGCAGTGTTAACACAATTCAGCCAATTTTGGATGACAGATAAGGTATGAATATAATATTATAATTTTTTTTAAAAAAAATTGCTGTCTATTTCTATCTTCATTGAATCTCAATCTCCAACTTGTACATGTTTATTTATAAAATTTTTAAATGAATAATTTTTTTAAATTTAAACTCATTTATATAAAATTGAAAAACAATTCATGAGGACCATTAACTTATATATAAAAGTTGCAAGTCATTAGTCTTATATATATATATATTATATGATTTTAAAGTGTTTATTTTTTTATTTCTCAAATTATATAATATGTACAAAACTTAGGTAATTTTATTACATCTTTATATAATATATATAACATTTTTTAATGGAAATAAAACATATGAAAATAATTTTCTTTTAAAAAAACCAATCATATATAAAGTAATAAGTTATAAAACCAATACAATCTTGATTAAGGAATGTAATAACATAGAAACAAAAATTACGTTTAAGTTTTTTTCTAGTAGAGATGAGAGATAGGAGAAAATAGAGAGCTATGAATACATATACATATATATATATATATATTAAAGAGTGAACAATTAAATAGTTTCTGTATTTTTAACCAAATTTTAAGTCGCAAAAACTTTAAAAAGAATTTTTATACCCATATCTAAAACCTAAATGTTTAATATCTATATCCAGATTCAATGAATAATTTTACAAGTATTTAAAAGATATAAATATTTTGATATAGATGGTCCTATATGATAATAATTTCTTTTTGTCCGCTATCAAATATTGAGTACATGAAAATTTAAGGTGGGCTCAACTTAGAATATTGCAATTTGCTAATTCAAAATATTATTAAATTATTTTTATCAAAATAAATTTTTATCTTTTTATTTTATATGAAATTTTAATTTTATTCATATTTTTGTTTTAAGTTTGCCTATCATCTTTACGAATTGTTGTAATTTTTTTTCTCTTCTCAAATATCCATATCATGAAGAACCCAAATAAAATTACTTTAATTAAAATATAATTGAACTGATAAAAAGCTTAAACAAAGTTTTAGACGTTCAAAACCTTTAATTAACAATGTGTAATTCATAAAATTTTTCTAAATTGTATGAGAATTACTTTGTGCACTATTTTTTTGTCTCATTTAAATTGTTCTGTGAGTTCATTGACGCTTTAACAACATTAATTTCACATAAACCTCATATGTGATTATGTTATTAGTGTAACAAAATTTGTAGAGAAAAATTTGCAATAATTAGTAGAGATAAAATAAAAAATAAAAAATGAAAAAAAGAGACAAAATTGAAACATAATAAAAAGTCAAAAGATGGAAAGTTAATTTCAGTCAATTTTTTAATAAAATTTTATATTTTAATTTATTATTTTTGAATATATTTTTTAATTTTTAATGAATTTTTATTTTTATTAAATGATTTCAAATTTTGTTAAATTTAATAAATTGTTTTATGTAAATTTGTAGATATTTTGGTTAAAATATATTTATTGTTGAGTATTTTTTTTTTCATAGGAGGATTTTCTATATTTTTATTTAGAAAGGAGTACTGTATAGTTAAATTATCTCTCATGAAAATGAGAATAATTTATCTCATAATTTTTGGCATTTATACAAAAATATACATATTTTTTTCATTATTTTAAAAATATATTCTACTTTTATTTGAATCTATGAAAATATATCATTTTCTTGTAATAGAGAGAATTTGTTAATACTAATAGTGAATTTAGTTAAAAATATACAAATTTGCTCTTAGTAAGAGCAAATTTGGGTTCAAAATTTTATTGCTAAAATCTTTCATAGTATTAGCTAATTTAACAAGACAAAATTACTATTACCATGAGCGAATTTATTGGCTAATTTGTTGTAAATAAAAATTTATTTTAAATTTTTTTGTAACATATGTCACTTTTTGGGACATGGTGGAGCGAGTTATTTTTAGTGTTGCCCTATATAGAAAAATGTAAAAATTTGACTAGAAATATTTAATTTCACAATGTGTTACTAAGTGTAAAGGTGACACAAGTTTAAAAAATATTACGTATGTCTTATACATGTTGGATAAATTTTTTAAAAAAGTTATTTGAAGTTGATCTTAACTTCAATTTAATTTTAACATTCTTTTTATATAAAAATTTTAATAAATTTAAATTTAAAAAATATTATAAACATTATCAAAAAAAATTTATTTGAAAAACTAAAACAAATTTTATTTGCAAAATTAAAACATTATAAAAAAATTATTTTAAAAAAAATTAAATTTAGCTAACACCAAATTTTATTTAATAATATATGATTGAATTTTTTTATTTTTTAATTGTTTATGATTTTTTTAATTTTGTAAATAAATTTTTTTGATAATGTTGATGATATTTTTTTAATTTATGTTTATCAAATTTTTTATATGAAAAGAATGTCAAAATTAAATTTAAAAAGTTAAGATCAACTTCAAATATTTTTTTTTTAATTTATCCAACTTGTGTTTGACACATATTAAAATTAAAATTTTTTACAAAATTTATTATATTTTTCTATGTAGCGCAACATGTTAAGAATAAGAATAAATTGCTCTATCTCAAAAAATAACACATATTATAAAAATAATAATAAAGTTTCATTTACAATAAATTGACTAATAAATTTACTTATGATAATAGTGAATTTGTTTCGTTAAGTTCGTTAATAATATGAACAAATTTAGTAAGAAAATTTTGACTACAAATTTGCTTTGACTAAAAGTAAATTTGTGTATTTTTCAACCAAATTAACTATTAGTATTAATGAATTCTCTCTGTCAAATATGATATTTTTGAAAATAATAAAAAAATATGTATATTTTTGTTAAAAAACCCATAATTTTTATATACATGAAAATTAAAATACGTTATCCAAATATGATAAAAAAGTAAGGATGTTCTTGTACCATCACTTTTTTTAATTTTTGAAATAAAATCATGATATATTTTTTTTAATATATAACATCATGAAATTGAATACCATGACATGGTTCTACTTTTTTTAAATAAATAAATAAATTTTTTGCCAAACTTTTTTATAGTTCTTTTTTTTTTCAAGATACTTTATTATAGTTCCCCCCTCTTCATTTTACATTATGGGCCCAAATGGTTTGGGTTTCTGAGTAACATGTGAGAAGACAAACCATACCTATTAGGCTTGATGGAGATGCATAAAGCCCAGAAATATGGATCCAATTGGGCTTCAAGTCTACAACAAGAACAAAAAAAAATCCAATTAGTTATTAACCATTTTGTTTAAGTTAATATTAATATACTGTGCTAGTTGATATTTTTTATTAAAGAAGATCATCCAATATATTTTTAAAAAATTTCAAGATAGCTTACTGTAATTTATTAAAAAATTTAAGGAATTAAATTGTTACAGAAATTTTTAAGACCAAAATAACATTTTAGTAAATTTTTTATACTTTTATTTATCTGTTAATTTTTTCCAAGTTTAAAAAATTAAGTGAATCTTATCATAATTGTCTATGAAATTTATAATTATTTATTTCATATTTAAATAATTTATTATACTCAACAAATTTTGGAATTAAATAAATCGTAATAAAATAAGTAATGTTTATGAACTGTTTTGTTACTTAAAAATAGATAAATTTCTATTAATAAAATGCTTATTTATTTAATTTTTTTATTAAGAAATCAATTTTGTTTCATATGTTGTATAGCCTTATTAGCTAGGACCCTTTCATTTTTCCCCTTCACAAAATTGGATTCCGATGCCAGTAAATGAAAGTGGGAAATTAAGCATATATTAGTGTATAAATGCATAATAAATTAGAACCCCAAGATATCTATACCGGAAGCTTTACATGGTTAAGTGCACACTAATTTTTTTTATTTTTAAAATATAATATAAAAAATAATTATTATATTTTAAAATAATAAATTAAACAATAAAAAGGTTAATTAATTCTTCACTGTTCTATTTTAACTATTGATTGTATTTACTTTTTTTTAGTATTTTTCATATTACATATTTTATTTTAAATTTTAGATTTTATAATCTATAATTTTTGAAATCAATAACCACAAGAATTCATAACTATTATAATATAGATATTAATAACTTTGGTTTTCTAGTCATTAGTTTCAAAACTTATATATAAAATATAAAATAAAATATGTGATATGAGAAAAAAATAAGAGAGATAAAATAAAAATAATAAAAAGTTAAAACAAAATAGCTAAGAGTTAAACAATTTCCTATCATTTAAATTGTTATTTTAAAATCTAATAATTATTATTTTATATTATATTTTAAAAATAAGAAAAAAATTGAGATGTATTTTTGTGTATGTGTAGCTACTATATACATACTAGAGGTTTTAAATGTATTAAAAGTGCATGCCAATTTTTTTAAATTTTTAAATATAAAATAAAAATAATGATACTATTTTAAAATAATAAATTCAGATAATAAGAAGTTGTGTAACTTATCACTTTTTAGTTATCATTGTAACTTTCTGTTATGCATTATCTTTACTTTCTCCCTCTTTTCTCTTTATCTCAAATATTTTATATTATATTTTTTGTGATATAATATTTAGTTTTAAAGACTAATAATAAAAAAATTCAAAACTATTATAATTTATTAGAGATTTTGCATACACAAAAATGTATCCTAATTTTTTTAAAATTTTCAAATTTAATATAAAAAATTATTTATTACATTTTAAAATAATAAAAGGTTATTTAACTTCACAATCTTCTATTGAAACTTTCCATTATTATATGGACATATTAGTACAAATACATGGTTATGTATACAGATATACACACATAATATATGCTCATACAAGCACATGCATATATTTGTACGTGTCTATAGGTACATGAGCAAACCAAACACATTCATACATTTATATATATCTATTTACACATCCCTATATACATATCTATACCTATATATATGTACCTAGCATTCATACATGTAAATGTACACATGCACACACATACAGATGCATACATACTGTAACGTTAAATTATCATAACCATAACATATTTCGTTTGATTTTTTACATGGTTTTGGAAATATTTGGTGGCAACATTTTTATTTTCAATGAAAAGGACTATGATGATGACGTTTTATCGTTATCATTGAATTTTTATTTTTTATTTAGTTGTATTGTTGTTCTGATAATTTTTATTTGCTACAACTTAATTTAAGTTATTTATATCATAATATCATGAATGTTTGATCTCTTAAAACTTATTGAAAGATTGATTTTTTTTTATTGTTAGATTATCATAATATTTTTTTATCAAAATTATTTATACCTGAAAGTCTCCAAAGGTAGGGACGACCAAGACCTAAGGGAGGAACAAATCCTTGAGTCCCCAAAGGTTGGGATAGAGAGGACAATATCTACGGGAGAGTTATGGCTCCGCTATGCTACCCTGATAGACTCGTTTTCCCCCCTTAAGTTGGGGAAGAACAAAATCGTAAGTCCACAGAGGTGGGACAAAGCGGACAATATCTGTAAGTAGGCGGCTGGACTGTTACATTGGTATCAAAGTCGGAGCTCAGATTGGTGTGCCAGCGAGAACGCTGGGCTCCCTAAGAGGGGTGGATTGTACAGTCTCACATCGGTTGGGGAGGAGAACGAAGCATGCCTTATAAGGGTGTGGATACCTCTCCCTTATAGACGCATTTTCTCCCTTTAGGTTGGGGAAGAACAAAACCGTGAGTTCACAGAGGTGAGACAAAGTGGATAATATCTGCAAGTAGGTGGCTGGACTATTACACATTTCACTTCAATTAAGTCTCGTAATAAAGGTATATAAAACTTTTCTAGCTAGTTATTAATTTTTTCATATATAAGATCTGAATATGAAATTTTATTTAAGGAGAATATAATCAAGTATCAATCAACTTTAACACTAATAATCTGTTAATAAATTATTTTTAAATTTATATGTATAATAAATAATAATAAAAAATTATTTAATATAAATCTAAAAAAAATAAAAGTAAATAATTCAATGTTTTAGAAGTTGTAGCCTTTTAAGAACATATATAATTGAAGCAATTGGCACAGTTTGACACGTCTGAAATTAATGACAAAAATTGCTATCAAAACTCAAATCGTCCAAGTAGCTTATATGTATCATATGTACAACATAATATATATATATATATATATATATATATATATATTACTGAACTTAGGTCATCTTGATTCTGTCACTATCATTAATTTCTCTTGTATTTTTCTTAATAATATTGAACGAAAATTCGTTTCTATTTGAAAAACCTAATTTTGTTGCTAATGACAGTAAATCTTTTTAGTCATCTCTTTTTTCTTTCTTGATATATTTTTTTGTTTCTTCTCCCTTTTTCCCTCGTAATTCTCTCTCTTTTTCCTTATTCTACAGACAGTTAGAAAACTTATAGAGAAGACCAATTTTTCCAAACCGATTCAAACACATACAACTGGTTGATTTGATTAGTTTTTCTAATTGTGGATTGATTTTTTGCAATATCAGTTTTAAAGAACTGACCAAACTGAACCCATGACTGATTTATTAATTTTTCCGTCAAAAAAATTAATTCAATTTGTTTTTCTAAATAATGACTAAATATAAAGAGACTATAATTTACTCAAATAAATATATTATCTCTTACCATCAAATCAAAAAACTGATATTGGGAGCTGTTTCATTTTCCTTACCTTGTTTTATCTATGTGAGGGCTTCTTTTTTAATTTTTATGTTCCGTATTCATTCTTAAAGGACCATTTTTAAGGAAATTTTGTGGAGATGCAGGCTTTGTATTGATGTTCACGGTGCCACTGCTGTATGAGAAAAATGAAGAGCTGGTTGATCTCTATGGTGAGATTGCTGTGGCTGAGCTGAAGAAGCAGTATGCTGTTTTTGATGAGAAGGTTTTGAGCCAGATACCCATGGCAGGATCATCGAAGAAGGATTAGATCATATTATCTATTTTTTTATTGGGTTCTCGTTAATTAAAAATGGTCAATGTTTGTTGTTTAATTAATTAGATGCTCTGGGTCTTGTCCTCCCGGAAATTTCATTCCTCCTTTCTTTCTTCAACAGTTGACACAGTCTGAAGCCGAAGCCATTAGCACTGTCACTGAATCACACTGCTCCTGTAAAAGTGTTCGAAATCTTATTATTCTGTGTTATTGGTTCCTAACATTTTTTGGTCAAAATTTGATTTCTTAATTTATTCAATTAGTAGAATGTATATATATATATATATATTGATATTTTTTCTATTTATAATTCATAATATTTTTATGCATATATTTTATTCTAAAAAAATTAATATACGGTTTTTTAAAAGATATAAATAAATTTTATATTGTATTGTTCCAAAAAAATTCAAAATTTTGTTTATTTTACTTAATTTCAATATGATATATATTTATATTATTGGATAAAAAAGCAACAAAACCCCTCTTAAACTTATATGTTTGTGCAAAAAAAACTCATACTATAAATTTTGACTAATAATCTCCTAAATAAATTCATATACTGTAATTATTATTTAAAAAAAATTATTTATTGTCAAATCAAAAAATGAAACACACAACATTTTTGTCATTTGAATAAACATCTAAAATTTTGGCCCAAGAAAGAAGAATAAACATTCAAATTACCAATTAAAGTTGCAAATAAAATACTCTAAACCCCTGAAAACATTTCCCACGACACATTATTATTTATTATTTTAAATGTATCTAATCATCTTATTTAACATAATTTAATATATTAATTTTTATCTATTTATATTGACTAATTAAAGATTTCTCTTTTTTTCTTCCTCCTTCTTTCCAAATTTGATCATAGAAGTTTATTATATATTACTCAATCTTAAGATGTTGAATATATTAATTGTCCTGACATTTTTACAACTAAATATATGTATTAAGCTTTAATGTGTTTTAACTTGACACTTCTCCATCATGCTTTAATATATATAGTGTATTTTTTTTATTTGTTATGATTTTTGGTTATAATTAATAGATCAATAATTTCACATTAACTTATATATAAATAAATTTAATTTAATTTAATAAAATATATAACAAGTCATGTACTAATAACTTCTGAAAATTTTCAATTATTTCATGTGTTGTCACACCTCCAATTAAGGAATAATACAACTGCTATTGGACACAAGATATCAACTTGTTTCCATAAGTTTAAAATAATACTAAAATTATTTATTCACATAACATATATCTTTAATTATAACTATTTGTAAAAATTTTGACAAAATCTCATAAAAATAAAAGTTTTTAAAATTTGTACAAATAGTCATATTCAACCACAAATGAAAATCACGAATATGTAACTTTACTTGTCTATCTGAAAAGAATGCAAAAAATAAAAAGAGTGAGTGAAAAACTACTTCATAAGTAGATAAAGTTATCGCAATCATGAAAATCGAAACAAATAATGCATAAATAGAGTAAAATTTTAAATAAAGGATTTATACTTAATAACATAATAAATCATAAAGCTATGACAGAATAAGTGATAAAGAATAAATCACAAATTACTATGTCAAAGATATAATTTCTAAAAGTAATGTCCTAAAATAAGAATAATATATAATATTTAAAAACTCAATTACTAGTTTTCTCAAAATAAAAACATTTTCTCAAAAACAAAAAACTTTAATATCATATCGAAAACCATAGAGAGGAAAAACACATATATAAAACCGATTAAAATATATGTGAGTACATAGCATTACAAAAATAATTAATCATAAAAATAAGTACACAGCTCAAAAGGATAAACTAATTATAAAAAAATTTTATAGTTTATTAAAATTTAAAAGAATATCTCACTCGTATAATTCAAAGGAGTATCTTACTCGTATAATTCACACAAATTCAATTCATGTGTATTGGCTAATACACAAGACTAGCAACACTCTTGCTACTTAGAGTATCTAAAGTGCACCAAAAGTTAACAAATAATGTAATTAATTATAAGATTGTGTATTTGACAATTTTTCCTATAAAATAATTTCAGATAGTAGACAAATATTTAAGAAGTTGAAGAATAAATATATTTAGTTAATAATTTTCAATTCCATATTCAAAACATACATTATAACTTTACCATAGTATAAATATCTAGTATGGAATAGATTTTCATTCCATCAAATTCTCAATAATATGAATTTCATTAAATAACAAATAAAGGCTTCTTTAATAAATTAAACTCATAAATCAACATCTCTTTCCTAAATTTTCACAATAAGTCAATTCCAAATATACATATTCATTTAAAACATTTATCAATAAAATATTATTACAATATGAAATAATTTTTTAATATCAACGATCAAGGCTAATATTTTGTCTCAACATAAAATGGTATATACGTAAAATACAATTAAAATATAAAATTTGAATCGAAAAAGAATTGGAATTGGAAGGAGATGAAATTAAAATAAGATTATTGAAAGACTAATATATAAAAATAAAGATGCATTACAACCAATTTATCAACTGACTGTACTACCGAACAAGAACGAAACTTCAACTCTGTCAGGTTGGTCCGTGGACACACTTTCCTAACACCTATATACACAATATCATTTTTATCATTAATAATAAAATATCACATAATTTAAATTTGATCATCATGAAATTTTTAATATTATTTTACGGTCCCCAAACATAGAAAGGTCCAGAATTTATGGATTTCACGTGGTGACCTCATGTTTTTTAATTTTTTTTATTTAATTCCTAAAACATTCATAATTTTAAAAATAATTCCTAATAGTCTCAACAATTTTCAAATTTACACGAGAGCTTTTCTGAAACTAAAAATTACAAAAGGGTATTAAATTTATAGAAATGTTATTCATTATCTAAATTTTCTAAAATTTACAGTTAGTCTCTTTTTTTTAAACTTATGGTTTACCTCTCTTTTTTAAATTTATTTCACGTCTATTCCACTAAATCCCATCATTGACAACATACCAAATTTTCAGAGGTTGCAGCGTCTAGAATTTCAAAAAAAATTTTAGATTAGTCCGAATCTCATAAAATGTCTCTGAATAATTTAAGCCTGATCAAAGTATACAAAGCTTTCATGGAGATTTCGACATTCTAAATGCTCAAAAATCAATCCCATTTACAGATTTAAATTCACCCAAATAATCATCAATCATTAATGCTAAATATCACCTAAATCCACTAAAACCCCTAAATACTCACTTCCTTTTGTAGCTCAAATTTCAGCACCTTGGACGCAGGACTTCTCCATGTTTTTGCAGCAGATAAGGGCTGTTATGGCTGCCAAATATGACAGCTAGATGTTGGGTGTTCATCGAAGTCTCCAGCTGCGGTGCTCGATGATGGAGGAGAAGGGAATCAAGTGAAAATTGAAGCTTGAAAATGGTGTGGAAGGGTTGTATGGTGGAGAGATGAAAGAAGAAAAATGAGGGAAGAAAAATGGTTTATAGCTGCACTGGGAAGAAGTCGAAGCTTGAAATGTGGCTTAGGGATTTAAGGGTAATTGTCATTTAAGTCATTTTAGAGAAAAAATATAATTTTGAGTCTTACAAAAATAGAATTTTAGATACATTTTTGAAGCCAAATAAATTCATAGGTGTGAATACAAAATTTTCAAAATTATTGACTAGTCTTAAATCTATTAAAAATATTTGATATCGAATATTCAATAGATAAAAAAATTTTATTAAATGAAACTTTAATTTTATAAAATTTTTAAATTTAAATTATAAACTTAAAATAATTTATATCTTTACTATGTCATTCAATTTTTATTTTCTTATTTAAATTTATTATTTATTTCAATTCTTAAAGTTTCTTTAGCTTTTAAGAGTAATAGAATTATAATTTTTGTCTAAAAATTTTATTTTTGTTTTTATTTTATTTTATTTATTTTCTTGTAATATCTAATATCAACGTGATATATTTATGATTTCTAAATTATTTTTAAAATTTTAGGAATATTACATTTGTAAAATAAATTTATCATATTCTAACTTAAATAGTTTTTGGTACATCAACATATATACTCATATTTTGGTTTGTAAAGTAAAAAGATGACTAAAATAGTGGGTGATTTCATAGGTCCAATTGTTAGATTAGAAATAATTATTATGTTCTTTGTGTCTATTTTTACTAAAATTAAATAATTATAAATATGAAATTAAATAATTAAAAATTTATATATTTAAAAAATATTATACTTTAGTTTAAATTAATTAAAAACTATTTAATAATATAAGATAACTTTTAACGTCAATTGTTTCTCTCGCTAACTTTCACAGTAGTTTTGCCTTAATTTTATTTAGGAATGATCGAAATATTTGTCCCCAAAGAATACAATTAGATCACAAATTTTACCTATCAAATTTGGATTCGAATAGTAAAAAAATGGGTATTAGTCTAAGTCTGAAATTTTTTTTGGAGATCTCACAAAAAAAAGTGAGAATAGCAATCATCACGAACCTATATATTATATATTAAAATACTATATATATATTAATTATATTATATTTTTTTTTTACTTTAAGAAAACATAAAATTTCTTTCAAAATCTGTAGAAAGATCCAATCATCAGCCTCTTATTTATGTATATGTTAATTATCTAGTTATGTTTGATAACTTTTTAAAATTTAATTTTAGTTATATGTTCAAAGTTTATATTATAGTAAAAGTTGTAAGATTTGATTGTGTTTTTTAAAAGTTGAATAATATTATAGTTGTGAATTTTTTTAAATGTAAAAAAAATTGTAAAAATAGTTGCAGTTTTGGTAAATTTAGAATCTTATAAAAAGTTATCTCTTGGAAAATGAAAAGACAAAAAATAAAAAAATAAAAAAAAGGATCTAGGTACATTCAGTTAAAAGAAATGTCTTTGATTAATTAATATAAATGACTTTAAATTAATGTTATAAGAAATATTATATCTCATAATTTAAATATATAACTTTACTTTATAATTAAGTTTAATAAAAATATAGCATTATTTTTATATACATATTTAAACATATTTTTATATTTAAATAATATTATTATCCATCCGGCAATGTTAATTAGTCAATATAAGTGACTAAAAATTAATGCATTAAACAAAATAGATATAAAATGTAATCAATATATATACATATACATATATATACATATATATATAGTTCTAGTTTTGATAAATTTAGAATCATATAAAAAGTTATATCTTCGAGAATGAAAAAGACAAAGAAAAGGATTTAGGTGCATTCAATTAAAAAAATTTCTCCTATTAGTAAAAAATAAAAATAGTTTAAATTTAATACGTTGAACAAAATAGATTAGATATATAAAATTAATTTTTAAGAAAATATAGGGCATAGGATAAAAATATAAATTTCTAATTTCCAATTTTTTTATTTTTACACTGTGAACGAGTTACATCTGAAAAATAAAATGAAAAAAGTAATGAGATATTGAGTTTAGGGTAAGAAAGTAATTTTCTAAAAATAATCTTTCCAAAAATTGAAACAGAGCAAGAGATGGTTCTTTATATATATAAATATATATATATATATATTTATATAGTTCTGGACAAAAAATTATTGTGAAATTGGTGAATTAAGAATTTACTATTAAGCCAATATATATATATTTTAATTAGAACGAAATTATTTTTATTTAATTATATCTAGTTTAAATATCACATTTTGATTATAAATTGACGTTACACTTGAGCCTCTACTTAAGAGAGTGTCAATTTATGTTTTAATTATATTGTTAATATATTTTGATAATGAATAAGAGACTGCCGATAAATATAGAAAAATAAAAAGAAGCAAACAATTCCACTTATGTACGTCCTTGAGTCTTGTTAAAAGCCAGAGATGAGAAGGTTATTTTGGTAAACAATGATATTGCATTTTTGCTATATATATATATATGAATATAATATAATATAAAATAATATAATAATAATTGTATTTAGGATATCCTCAAAATCTTCCAATTTAAAAGAATAAAAAATATTGAAGAGTAGAAGTTAAAAAAGAATTAACTCCAATTATTTTGTTGCCTTTCCTTCTATTAATTCGACTTCCAGATAAAAAGATGATTACATTTTCTTCCCCTTACCTTCCATTTTCCCACTCCTAAACATATCCTACATGAACGTTTTCTGTTTAACATCCTTTCAGACCATTTTATAACTCCGTTTACCTTAAAAAGATGACAAATTTCTTACATACACTCCTCATTCAAAGTAGTTGCAAAAATTCATCAAAATGGACATCACAAGACCTAACCATTCGAAGCATCCATTTCAGAGAAAATTTTATCACAAGAAATATATTTTAGATTTTTTTTAAAAACATGGTTTACTCTAAAAGCTCATTGGCTGTCCTGTGCAAGACAAATTCACATAAAAATTGAAGCAAGAACTACAAGCAGTTCAGCTACAAAGCCCAAGTACAAAGTTCTACCGTTGGAGAATGCTGACAAGTCCACAAAGTTAATAACCAGCTCTCCTACAATCTAGAGGAAGTAAGAGAGCTGCTGTTTCTTCCTTGAACCTCCTTCTCCATACAAATCATTCCACTGCTTCAGCTCACTCATTGTTGATCCTTCTGCAGCAAAACTTGCAGCAACCTGCATAAAATATTCATATATATATATAAAAGTTTCTCTTCTGCCGTAATAAATTTTAGATTAACTTGATCATTTTAATATTGAATCAGGATATGTCGGTATCCCAAACCTAAGGTACAAAAGAAAGTTTATTACTTCAAAATGTTTAAGGTAAGCAACTTAAAGTGAAAAATATTTATGACCCAAATGCAATGTATGGGAATTGGTCCCACTTCAGATTATATGGAACTTAGACTCTCGAATTATATAAGTTACCTTTGCCAAAGGTTCGTACTTCATATGGCATGTCATGACCCATTTGCAAGATATAGGAGACTTGAGTCCCACATCGGAAGTACAGCATTCAGATATAGAATTTATGTCGACAAAGGCTCTCTAGGGTTAGTAGAAATTTATAGAAAAGATCCCAAGGTGAACCTTTGATTACTCACATCACATCCTAGGTTACTGCCAAACTATGCTATTAAATATATTCTAACATATTATCATTTAGCCAAATGGAAAATATCTGTCATTCAATTCCCTTGAAATCTTGAATCATCTTTTTGAATTCCTTCCCAATGTGGAAAGTCACTAATAATATATACTATTCAACGGGAAACAGACATCCAAATCAAGTACTCCATAGCCATTTATATGAATATTTTCAGAAAATCATACCTGACTCTTGGCATATTTCATGTCTTCCATGTTTAAAGGCCTCAGAGTAATTTCATGGTCTTTCTCTTCTTCTTTAGTATCTGCAGCATCTTCCGAGCTTTTGGCTTCTGCCTCTTTTTTCTCCTTTTCCTAAATAAAACAGCAACTGTATTAGTCAGTTCTGCAGCTCTAATTACGAAATTATGCATTAATTAAAGGATAATGTTCATGCTAGCATTGTAGAACTTGTTGAATAATCACCTTTTCCTTCAATAGTTCCTGCTGCATCAGCTCCCTAACAGGTCGATATGCAGCTGTTGTGCATAAATTCTGTTTAAAGAAATTAATATCAAGAGATGATGGCCGCATACTGGAATTAGTAAATTAGAATCACTAACGGGAAACCAGAAAAATAAAAAGAAAAGGAAACCTTAAGATCACTTCCACTATATCCTTCTGTCATGGTTGCAAGCTCTTTGAAGTCTATATTTTCATATTTTTCCTTAGACAGGAGAGTTTTCAATATCATTTCCCTGTTCTCAGCAGATGGAAGACCAACCATGATTCTGCTCAACATTGAAAAGGTGTAGTGGTGTCAATCACAAAATCACAATAACAGTAATCTGTATCTAAAAGAAAAATTGATCAATGATACTGCTAATGACTAAAGTAGAAAATTTTCAATTACAGCACAGTTGATGATTGTTTCCTCAAATGTCAATAACAATAATCTTTATCTGCTTCTTATGAAATTTTGAAACAAAAAGCAACAGAAGGTGTGGTTTCTATAGGAGTTGCCTGCTAGCTACATCTTGATAGTGTAAAGGGCTATATATAATTAAGATTTCATGATGCGGCATTCTTGTAGACTCACAATGACCAATCAGTTTATGCCACATGATTTAAGGCGCTCCATCATATTAAAATTGCAATTTTTTATTGTTAACTCTGTGAGTGGAGTTCAAGAATTAAGCCTATAAAAGAAAAATTCTTTCACGCTTTACATCCTTATTCAAGTGAAAACTCTGTTTACTATCATCTTTCCTGTTTTCTAATGAGTCTCAAGCTGTTCATAACAATGACGAAAAAACAATGCTCAAGTTTGGTCTGGTAACAAAAGCATCATAACACTACCGAAGAAACAGATAATCGTGTCAATGTTGAGACAAAACATATGATCTTACCTGCGCTCAAACCTTCTTATGATTGCTTCATCAAGGTCAAATGGCCTGTTGGTTGCAGCAAGAACAAGAATCTGCTCACCAGGTTTTGTCAATAGCCCATCCCAATGGGTCATGAATTCGTTTTTTATCCTCCTCATCACCTCACGCTCTCCAACTCTTGTTCGCTGTCCAAGCATACTGTCAACTTCATCAACAAAAATTATAGTAGGGGCAACCTTTGCTGCTAGAGAGAACAGAGCTCGGACATTCTTTTCATCTTCTCCAAACCACTTTGAAGTGATCGTCGACATTGAGACATTGATGAAGTTTGCTTCAGCTTCATTTGCAATTGCCTTTGCCATCATTGTTTTTCCAGTACCTGGGGGCCCAAAAAGCAATATACCTCTACAAGGCTTAAGAAGACCACCTTTGAAGAGTTCTGGTCTTTTAATGGGAAGCATGACCATCTCTTGAAGTGATTCCTTAATTTCATCTAATGCACCAATATCTGCAAACGTAACCCCTATCTCATTTCGGGAGATAACCTCGGGCCTTATCCGCTTCTCAAACTCATTGTCAGGAGGAACATCCTGCAAGCATGCAATTAAACTTTTGGTATGTGTAACTAACTTAATATCACATGGTTTGTGAATAGTGACTCAAGTGCCTGAAGAGTCATAATGTTAAACACATGGACCATGATGCTGGGTTAACTTAGCTATCAAAATTCTTATACATTACCAATTTATCATAGTAAATTTGGAGGAAAATGCACAAACAAGTTAATAACACTTATTAGATAATAAGAATGCAGTACTTAGGATAGTAAAGTGCTTGTAATTACCCTCAATAAGAAAATCAAGGGAGTTTGTCCTATCTTTCTCTTGTTAGATGGTTCTCATAGGGTGTCTTGCTAGTGGTTTTTTTTTTTAATTTAATTTAAAAAAAAAGGACCAAAAAACAACATACTGCCTTTCAATATCCATATTTTGTGTGTGTATCTACTTCTGATGTTAGCTACTACAAATTGATCTTGCAACTGCTTTAGCAGGAGCTGAATTCTAGCCATCTTTTTTTGTTATAGTGATAGGTTTTTCTGTCTCACTTTTTTTTTCAGGTGCTTGGGCGTCAGAACGTACATCATTCTTTGCACCACTACTCTCTTCTCCAGCAGTGTCCAACAGTTACAGAAAACATTGATGAGCTGAAATTTATCAATCTAGCATAACAGGTATTCTTTCATCAAACTGAGTTTTCAGTAGACTAACCTTGTTAGATCCATTAGTCTCCTGCTTCAGATTATCAGTCCCACTAGTTTTTCTTTCCTGGAACAGACTCAATCCATGGGACAAACTGTCCACGTCCAATACCAGCAATTAGAAAACCCTTTAATCAATTGCATAAAAAATCAATGCTCCAGATATTTACCTCTTAGAGGATATAATTAGCTTTCCATTTCTGTATTCTGGATGCTTGTTATTCATCAAATGGTGAGATATTGCCGACACCACAATTTCTTCAATGTATTGACTGAGGATAATTGTGTCTGCATGGCAGATTGAGTTCAAGTCATCACATTCAATGTCATTTGAGGTAAGTACTTCTGCAATGTGGTTTCTGTTATCTTGACATTGAAGCTCTTTCATGTCCTCTTCCAGCTGGGTTTTCCAGTGGCTGACTTCAGTCTCGTCTTCAGGCGGTTTTATCTGAACAGTGTAAGGGAACAATGCAGTGAGCCTCTGGTCAACTTCTCTGCAAGCATCTTCTGAATCAAGAATGCGGGAACCTAGTATCAGCACTGACCCTGAAAGTTTCTTCAACAATCTTTGGAACAAATTGTATAATCTTGGTGAGTCAAGAAAAAGCTTCTCAGCATTCCTGATGTATAGGATGATGGGACTGGTTTCTGAGATAGAAACCAAGACCTGCAAAAATTATAATAACTTGTTAGATTTTCTTCTTTCATTTGAGAGTTCCATCCTAAGGCATTGTAAGGGTAATAGTCTTTCTTGCAAAAATTATGTTAAAAAAATATTTTTCTATGACGACATCACCTTGTAAATTGCATGCAGAAATAGTTTTTCATCAAAGCATATGTTGCTTGTGCGCTTCAGGGGACCTGAAATGGAAACATCCAGAAGTAAGCATATATAGAAAGAGAAAATTGGTGTTAATGTATTAGCAACATAACGTATATATGATAAAGCACAAAGCACTCAGCAGACCCATTATGCAATGAAGTTAACCTAAAAGGAATTTAGAGAGGAGCATTCTTGTTCTTAAGTATAATGTAGAATACAAATATCAATGCATGAGATTAGTTTTTATTAATAATTTCAAATTTCTAAAAGCATCTCAATTAAAAGATCTAGCTACACTCTTCACCTTCTATAGAAATAATAAGAAGCAGATTAATTTACTAATTAAAAGCACTATGTTAATTAACCTTAGGTATTGAATCAATCTTTGAAACGGAAGGGTAGCTCCAAGGCCAAACTTACATAATAAAGCCACCCCTAGCTTTATTCATTAACTATATATACACATACAGCTATCCCATGAAAAAGATAAACTTATATAAAATAATCTGAGTAGAGAAAAATAACTACAGCAGAAAGTTAGAGAAAGAGAAAAAAAAAATGCATTCAATTATAACCTGAAATTGTTGGTCCACAATGGAAAGAAGTGCTACTTATATCAGATGCAGCGGAGGCATGCCTTCGTAGCTTTGGAGGATTATTGGAACCTTCGATGGCACTGGTTTGACGATGTAAAGCTCCTGCACAAAATTGTCAATCAAGATTCAGTGAAGTAATAGCTATGTAGATCGAGTCAGCAGCATCTAGATAAAGGTCAAGAACTGGAAAATATGAATGGAAACATACATTGAAAGAAAAGAGATGTTCGATATGCAGTCATGACCTTTTGTAACGTCATAAATATGATCACTGAATGAAATATTAATATTGAAAACTAACTACATCCACCACCAAATACTAAAGTAAAGATAGACTCATTATCTGATTGTTATCGTCAAATCACAGACTACGAAACCCTATAACAAAGTAATCAGTCAGAAGTTTAAAAGTTATCGTCAATTCCTTCAATACCTCGATTTTCGCTGGAGGTGATTGAAATGGAACCAAACAAACTTGACATTCGCTCCAAAGTCACCTCAGATATGGACCTTTTAAAAGACTACAGAAGAAAATAAGTTAGGAAAATCTCTCCGTGAATGAACTAAATTAATGCATTGTCCTCTGTATGACCTAATGAGAAATGCACTTGACTTCAGGGAAGTCAAGAAAGACAGAGAAAAAAGCATCCCACCAATTTAACAGTCATGTAAATCCCTCATTTATTTATATGTTGAAAATGTGCATTCAAGGTAAAACAGTATGAAGCAAATAGAAAATATCTTTACTTGTTAATGCAGAATAGTTTACGGCCAGCCAAACCCCCCAAAATAGAACGCAGATCAGTCAAAACTTACTGGTTCTTTTCTTGTCCATCCATATCTGCTCCGCATCTGTACAAGGTAAAGCATAATAGATATGAACATACGAACATCACAAATTATGTGAAATGAAGTTAAAAGCCCGTAAATAATTACCTTCCAAGAGAAGTCAGCAATATCTAGCAAAAGCAACTTCGATTCAAAGCAATGTGCTAAAGCTCTGGCAAGTGTTTGCTGGTAAAGTTCTTTGAAAATTGACAATACAATTAGTATGTGTCAGACTTGGAAAGTTTGAGCACAAGATAAAAAGTGTACGTAATATACCTGCAGGTCCAGAAAGCAAAATAGCCCTGCTTGCTGGTGAAAGGTTTCGAGTGTGCTTTGAAAAGTGATATTGTTTTAAATGGACACATGCAGCACTTGTCAACAACACTCGAGTTCTTTCACTGTCATTGCATCATTAAATGGTTGCATAAGATATGGTGTAATCAGGAAAATACTCATTCATAATTTCTATATTAATTTTTTCAAAGACAAAAAAGAAGAAAGTTAAGGTCTTGAACATATCAAATCCCCATGGCTAGATCAAATCCACCACTGAATGGACTAAAGCTCCACATAGGAACAGATCTATGCAAAAGATAGGCCATAGTGGTTCAGAAAACAATAATGCTATTAAGTTTGCCTTTACCTCAGATATAATACAATTAGTAATAACCTAAATTATTATTTGATCCTTGCAAGAGTAAGAAGCAAATGCCAGAGTTCATAGTTCACTAGAGAAAATAGCGACTAGTAAGTAAAACATAGAAGACTCTACTTCCCTTTTTCTTTTGGTAGTTGATTATCAATATCATAATTATCATCTTAGAGTGCTTACAGTAGGTATATATCTACTAATGAGAAATAAGAGCAGCAGAACAAATGGAAAGAAAAATAAATGAATGATGAAGACCTGCAGGATATTGTAAAGAACGAATTTGTATAACCATCTATTAGCAGGAATTTTTAAAATCGGTGGGATCACACAACATTTTCAACCATACTAACTTTTGAGAGAAGAAAAGTATGATCTTTTGTGTCAACTGGAATCAATTATACACCCTTAAGTGTGCAAGAGTATTCTAATCAATGTTAATAGTCTCAGTGAATTAGAGTGCTGCTATAATTTGCAATAGAAAAGAAGGAAAGGAAAGAACAAAAAGCACATGTTACATATAAAACTTCTAGGAAGAGGATGAAGCAGTAATCTGGAATAGAGTGCTGTATTTTATCAGATAATTATTCTCTGAACCATGAAAAAATCAACAAGGAGTGAACTGCACATAATAAACTCTAAATCTCAGGACATTATCGTACATCTAAAAATAAGGCACCCTTGATTGCAAGAAATGCAAATTCTGGTTTTGGAAAATCCATATCCGAAATCAGGCTGATACTTGTTGTCTAATTCTACGAACTACACATAGTTATCGACTTCCCGTCTGTTTCTGACTTATTAAATATGTCAACTGCGATAGTTCACTTGAAATAGCAGAAAAAAAAATATCAAACTTAGTTAGGTACAATTCCTTAAAAGTTTGCCATCATATTCTTTAATGAATACATGGCATAAATATTTTCAAATGCCTAACCTTGTTGTATTGAACTGTAAATTATTAGGAAGCGTTATAGTAACCATCTAAATTGTAAGTAAATTTTGCCCGCAAAAGAAATTTCGCTCCCAGAAAATCGCGTCCGGATTCCCTGCTGGGCGTTTTCCTGCTGGGCGGTGTTGGGCGTTTTAGCAGCGGTTTTTCCCGTTGCTAAATTTTTTTGCAACGAATATTATTGTCACTATAACTTTTGTTAAATTAATTATTTAAACAAAAGTTATAGCGGCAATAATATTCGTTGCAATAATGTTAAAACACACTTTAGCGACGGATAAAACCGCCGCTAAAAAGCCCAGCCGGGCGCCCAACAGGGGATCCAAAAGCCAGAAAATCTAGAAAAATGCTTGGAATTCACGAAGGAGCGTGAACTCTAATGAACAAACTAAGAAAATCTCAAAGAGAGAAAGATGACGAAGCTTAGAAGCCCCATAGACCCATACAGATTTTTTTTTTTTCTTTGTACCAGAACAGAAGGTTCACAGCAGATTGCCTGAATTCACAAGTCAGCCTGAAACGCGTCCGGATTCCCTGCTGGGGCGCTGCTGGGCGTTTTAGCAGCGGTTTTTTCCGTTGCTAAAGTTTTTTGCAACAAATATTATTGTCACTATAACTTTTGTTAAATTAATTATTTAAACAAAAGTTATAGCAGCAATAATATTCGTTGCAATAATATTAAAACACACTTTAGCGACGGATAAAATCGCCGCTAAAAAGCACAGCAGGGACTACAGCAGGGAGCGCCCAGCAGGGGATCCAATTGCGCCTGAAACAGATCCTTATCCACAAAATCTTTGACTCACCATACCAAGTTATTTTTTTTGGTATAAAAAATTCTGAAAGACATTATCCTCGCAATTCTGGATAGAACGATTACTCAAGCTCCCCACAGTAGCTACTACTATGATTCAAAGACTCACCATGCCAAGTCCATTATGTTAAATTGTTAATACTCAACCCAAAAAAAAAAAAAAAAAGAACCAGAATGTTGTCCAAAACTAAATCTCTTCCCATACAAACTCAACAGAGCACTCTCTCACATCATTATTAAGATTTTACTCTGAAAAAGCATGAAGCTTAACAAGGAGAGATTCCACTCCCCAGTCCAATTAAGCACAGCCCCTTTGCTTTTATCTCATTCTGAATACACAAAATGACATCCAATGATAAACGCCTCAAAATTACCTTAAGTAATAAGGAAATTCATCGAATGTGACTGTACTGTTCTTGCCATCAACGACCTGCCTCAAGAGCTCCTGCTCAATCAGCTCTACAGAAACCTCTCCAGACTCACGATTCCCTCCGACCCATTTCTGTACAGTCTGACCCGAACTCAATCCGAGTCCCACCCCCAACCCGACCCCCACACCCAATGCCGAGAACAAAACGCGCTTCTGCTCCATTGCACCTCCGTATCCTGAAAGTCGTCAATCGGAAGGACGACACTCACCCTCTTGAGCAAGAACCCCAGAAAAATCAAATTAGCTATAAGAGATTGTGAGGAGATTGACTGGAGAGAAAGAATGAGAGGGAACTGAAGAGAGCTTTGTTGTTGTTGGTGTGAAGGCTTTTTGAAACGTGAATGACTCAATGTCACAAAGTGTTTATAGCTCCCTCAACCGCTATATATATAGCATGCAAATGGACGTTACATGCTTCCCGGCAAACAAATACCGAATATTAAAAAGAAAATCGCTATTCTTATTTATTTTACTTTGTCTGTGATGTGGACAACAAAGTGAATCACACACACACTAACATGTACGGTAAGATTTGAAGAAAAAATGGCCTAGTTTTTATATAAATATGATGCCTAAGCAAATCGTAAAAAGAATTTTACCTAACCATTATTTGAAATTGTGTGGACTTCACAAATGTTAATTATTGACTATATATGTACATGCAGGATAGAATTTTTTATTCATAATAAGTTAAATTTATCAAAAGAAATTAAAGAAATTTTTATTAAAAAAATGGTCTATATTTAATATTCAACTGTATATGAAAAAAATTTGTAGAAAACTAAAAAAAATCTACTCATAAAAATCTTAGAAATTTTATTTTTTTTATAAAATTTTAGTTATATATTTTTATTAAAATTATATTAATAATTTTAATTACATATTAGTTCCCATGGCTAGATGATAAAGAGATCCTAAATTCTATACATATTAATTTATATAATTTGATATAGACAAATGACCAATAAACTAATGTGTATAATATTAATTTCTATAGAATAAATTAGTAGCTCACATGGTATTAGGTATAATAATATTTGCATTATATTAATCATTCTATTCTTATTTGTATCTTTTAAATTGAAGATACCTAAAATCGTCAAATAAATTTGTGCCAGATGTGTGCTTCCTCACTCTCCAATCCATTAACCAATACTCTTACAAGTTAAAAAATAATTTTTAATTTTTAAAAATTTCATCAATTAATTAAGTAAAATTTTAATGAATTTCCTAACGACATTGATTATCGTCATATATTTATTAATAGAAAACTTTTTTTAATAACATTCTAACTTTGGTTTGGTACACTGTCATTCTGATTTTTTCTTACTAAATAAATCTAAAGTGGGAGTGAAAGAGAAAGGCATATTGATTTGTTGCGTTACTGCGCCACTAATTGTTTTCTCTAAAGAGGAAAAGACAAGATCAACCTCTGATTTCTAAAATATTAAAATCCTAACCCTGTGCTGTTATGGTGGGGGATTCTAATTTTAAATATTATTTGATTCATATAACAAATGAATCAATTTTTTATTTAATAAATTATTTTCAAGAACATTTTTTATAAAATAGATCCTAAGTAAAAAAAAAACTGAAATAGAAGAAAAGAATAAATTAAAAATTTATTTCATATTAGTTAAGATTTACTATTTAGAGACAATTCTCTGAAATTTCTGACATGCTTGGTGTTTAATAAATAGTTTTCAATGACCTATCCTTATCTTTTTCCTTAAGAAAATTGTTGCTATGGTATTATATATATATTAGTGGTCTTGAAAAATAAAATATAATTTTATTCTAATTAAATTAACTTCATTTGAGTTGTTTGTCCCAATCTAATGAAAGTGCAATTAAGTAAATTTAATCTCCATAGTGTCAATCCTTTTGTGGCATCGTGAAACTCTTTATGCATCCACTGATATTAAAAATTAGATTTTGGATCCTTGCTTGGTATTTCTTTGCTTAGCACTTGTTTGACATTTTTACATATGATTTTTTTTGCTGCTAAAATATGCTTTAATATTATTGTAACAAATATTACTGTTTTTATAACTTTTGTTTAAATAGTAGTAATATTTTTTGTTACAATAAATATTAGCAGCGAAAACAACCGCCGCTAAAAGTGATAAGCAGGTACCAACCATAAAATCCGGACGCTAAAAATTATGTATTTGCATAATGCTTTACCATCTGTGTTAAGTAATCTGCTTTCCAATGATAGGTAAAGTGATATATATTAATTATATAATAACTTCTATTTTTTATATAAAAAATATCTAAATGAAAATGCAACTAATTTTTAAAGTAAAAAATAATAATTACTCCAAAAACACTCAAGGATAAAAATATACTACTAACATTAAAATCAATTAATGTTTTTCATTATTTAAATTTTTTTATTACAAATATCTTTTATAATAAAAAATTTTGTACGAGACATAATCGAGTACTAAATATGAATATTTATCTTAATAAAAATTTTAATTTTAATTTATCACATTATAAAAAAATTAATCTTTTTATATTAGACACAATTCCCGTTGATTCATTAATATTTAATTTCATACCTAATTAAACACAAAGATTAACATATATTAATATAAATAGGTACATCTTTGATGCATAATTAAAATTTTCAAACTCTCAATTAATTTAAAAATGTGAAAAAAAAACCACATTACATAAATAGGAGCAAAATCCAAACACAAAGTCAGCAAGCACTGCTAATTAAATATTCAATTACGAAACAAAGGAACTAAAAATAATACTTATGCGCTTCTCCATCTGAGCTACTATAGTGAAATACAATGTATGTAAAAAATTAGTATTACATATAAATTTAATAAAATTCTAGAGGCTACTTTTCCCACCAACGTATGACAACAAAAATGAACATTTTATTAACGTCAAATTGGGTCTGAAAGTTCAGAAGTCGTTGCAAAAAATTGTATAAAAAATCCTTTTTTCTTGTACTGTTTAATTAAATTCATTTTTCTAATTCATTAATGTCAGACATAGCCATCATCATTTTGAAACTTAGCCTTCATTTCCTCACAATACGTTTTGAAATTTCCATAGAAATTTACTTGAAACTTACTCAGAGACTTGTACATATATAGCCGTCATCGTAATTAACGACCAATATGCTTTTATTTTTTATTTTATGAAATATTATTCTGTCAATACTTAATAATTGAGAAAAACATGTTCCTCGGTTTGTTTCATACGTCAAGTTAACAAGGACAACGACCTCGAAATTTACATATATTCCGAGTCAATGAAGACAAATCTAAAAGGAGGAAGACTTGAGAAATTTCATGGTAAATCTGCTTTTTATTTTTCTTTTAAATATTATATAATATTCAAAGTAATGATGCACATTGAAACTAGAATTGATGTCACTTAATTTTTTATTTGATTAATTAAATAAAGATGTCTATGTAAACGTGACCAGTAATTAATAATTAATAGCCTTAAAGTTTGTATAAAATAATAAATAAAATAGTATGGATGCTTTATGAGTATGAGTAGGATGGTCCATAGATAGTGCAACCACTGGAATCCTTAAAAACTACAGCTGGCTGAGTGAAGTGTTCCAAATTTCAGCCATTAATTTTGATTTTTAAGTGCACTTTCGGTCTTGCAAATGGAACATGAATGGAAAAAAATTACCAAAAGTTTTACCTTCCAAGAATATATGTTAGGTAAACTTGAGTTATAAATATATAAACATATTAAATTAATATATGTAAAAAATCATAATATTTAAATTTGTACTAATTAATAAAACAGTAAAAATTTTAGGTCATTGAATTATTGGTTTAGTCGTTATAAGTAACTAAAAAAATTAAATGAACTAATAAAATAAAATAAATTACAAATATTAATTATAAAATAAAATCAATTATATTGTTTGACTAAATGATATTTGTTAACGCCGGTTGGTATAAATACTGAAAAATAATAAAACTGAATTTTTCTATTCCTATAACAATTCTGAATTGGTACAAAAAAATATATTTAGTATCAAAATAGATCTAATTGTTGTAAAATATAAAAAAAAATGCAAAAAAAGTCTATATTAAACAAATGTGGGAAAACTGTGGAGTTGAAAAATAAGGTATAACACTAATATGAGTTGGTACAAATGATTAAGGATTCAGAAAAAAAATATTACTTTATCTATGTGTGAGAATTCGAATTCCTCTTAAATCATTCAAAATCTTACTTGGTAAGTATATATTTCTCTCAGAGAGATTCTTTGACACCTAATAGTTAGTTGAGTGACTATGACTAGATAAAATAACTTGTGATTTATAAATATTAATTATAAATTTAAATGTATCATTAAATAAAAAATAAATTATAAATAAGCAAAATGTATCACTAAATGTATCATTTCAAGTGTATTTTTCATAGTTATAAAATATAATTATTATATTAATATTTAACATAATAAAAGTCTCAAATCCTGATTAAGAAATAAAATTTATAAAAATTACATATATTTAAAAACTCTCTACTTTTAGAAAATGGTAATAAAATAATATATACTAATATAATTTTCAGATAATAATAAATAACTCTATATAGAAACTTTTTATTAAAAAATATGAGATATTATTAAAAAATCAAAAAATATAAAATATTATTAAACAATTTTTTAAAAATAATAAATAAAATAAGAAAACAAACTTCTCATTGAGTCAACTCCACAATTTTCAAATTTTAATTAAAAAAATTGGATTGCAGTTGAATTGACTACAATACAGTACATATCAAACTGAACTAATTTAATCCTTAAGTCACCGATTAGACTAATTAATATGATATGATTCTCAATACACTGATATAAATAACTAAACATGACAAACTATGTATTTATTTATTTTTCATAGACAATAACTGTATATCAATATTAAAGTGAGGTTAATTTTAAAATTACATCTAATGTTCAGAAAGTTTTGCAAAAAACATATAATATTATAATAAAATGAAGTGTTATTATTGCATTGCACGCTTCATTCATTAAATGGCTTTTACACTTAAAAAATTAGCTCACAATCACAAAGTTTCAATGCGACGACTATGTGCACTACAAAAGAAGCCATAAAAAAGGCGGCGACATCTTTTGAGGATTATTAAGGTCAATTTGTTGAAAGTTAAACTTTTTAGTATAAAGTTTCTCTCGTGGTTTCCTACGTACTGATTGGCTGGAAAGAAACTTATTTAATTAACCCCATCACACTAAACAATTAATTAATAAAAAATATGTTTAGACAAAATTAACCAAAGCCAAAGGCAACCTCCATATAGATCATTTGCTCACACTCTCATACGTGACACAATCTCATTAAACTCACATTTATATATGTATAAGATTTTTAAAGTAATATAGTTTATTTATTTATTAAACATTGATAAACTAATTGCTATGGTCCTAGATTTAATATTTATAAATTAATATATAATGTATAAAATATTTAAATAATTTATTTCTTAACCAATTTGATTGGTTCGGTTTGAATATCATCTAAAAGTATTCAATCATCAAATTGGTGAAAACTGAATTTTCTAAATTTTTTTCTATAATTAATTACAATTGAATGAAATCAATTCAATTAATTCAAAATTTAGAAAATTCTAATTGGTTCTGATTATTAAAGTAATTAATTCTGATTATTAGACCAATTCTAATTCATCAATTCAATTAAAATTGAATGAAATCAATTCAATTAATAAATTAAGGTTCATATATATTAATGTATAATTAAAAATTTTCAGTTATATATGCTAACTAACCTTATTGTACTAATCAAACCAATGATATTCTCTTGAAATAAAATTCTCAAGTCATAAAGTACAATTACTTCTCGACAAGTGTGTACAATAAAAGTGAGACACTACATGTTTAAACGTACGTTGGAAAACACAAACTATTTTACTTTAGGGACATGCAAATAGTACTAATTAAACATTCTTTCTTTTGCTATCTAGTTCACCAATTGATGCATGAATCAAGTAAATTAATTGTAGGAGAGATCATTCCCCTTTGTGTTCTTTTCTTTCTTCCTTCTTCTTCTTCTTCCCTTCTCACAACTTTTTCTTTATGATCTTTTTGAAACGATGTTGTTTGATGGGATAGTGGGGATCTATGCACTGCCTTCATTAATTCCACACTATTAAAGGTTTTTATTTCCCTCAATCAAAAATGAATCTATAAAGTTGTGGCTTTTGGACTTCCACAACTAATAAGTTACCAATTAAAGTTGCGAGAAATGTGATGAGCAGTGAGAGCTCTTATCAAGCTATCAAAAGGGTACATGCTAATATAAAAATAATAAATATTAAAAAAAATTTAAATACAATTTTTATATCTTTGTTATAAGGTTCTCTGATTAGACACTGATACATGTATAATTTATATAACTCATATCTCATTATTAATTTTTTAAAAAAAATTTACATATTTTATTTTGATTGAAAGACCTCGTAACAAAGAAATAAGTAATTACATATAAATTTAGTTCATAAAATTTTGTTAACCAATGTCTTAAGACATTAGTTAAATCTATCTGTTTGATTTAAAAATTCTTATTTTTATTAACTTTTTATAAATTTTAAATTATTAAATATTCTATAAATAAACCTTAACTAGTGTCATAAAAACATGGGTTAGTAAAATTCTAATAATAATTATAAGTGAATCTTTTATGAGAATACATTGTTCATATTTTTCCTAATTAATTTTCTTGGCTTAAATTAAATTTGGAGCAATATGTGTAGATTCCATTGGTATCCATGCAGGCTTCTTCTTTTGTCCTTTGAGGCTGTTTTCCACATCAGTATCACATGCCTACATTGCTTCACAATCTTTTTCACGTATTGCTTTGTGGGTTACACGCAATCCCACTATATATGCATACTACTTTACAACAAGTCTCATATCACTCCAATTAAAAGCTTCTTTTGTAAAGGAAAAAAAAAATAAACAGACTCACAAATTAAAGCTAAACTTTTCCTTTATTTTATGCTTTTGTTTTATTGTCTCTTTCTTTCTTTCTTTCTTTCTTTCTTTTCAAGTATCTTCTATATATGGATTTTTGACTGTCTTTTTATAATGTTTGATGATCTTGTGTCCCTATTTAATTAGATGAGCTATTGAGAAAAAAAAAAAAGGCCTTCTAATTAAGAAGAACATATATATTTAAAGTTGCAATATTAATCTTAAGAATCTATAAAATATTGATTTTATTGACAGAAAATAATTAGAAGGGGGTAAGTATAATTTCTAAACTAGAAAAATGATAAATGTAATTTAATCAAACCTGAAAAAAAATAAAGTGTAATTTGCTCTTATATATGAGACCCACTAAGGTCTAGGTAAAAAAAACTCACCTTTTTACAAAGATTATATGGAACTTTAGAATTCTTTAATTTTTTCATATTTTCTCTAGGTAAAGCCTAGTGTAATTTTTTAAATAAAAGAAGTATCAAATGTGCTTAATAAAATTTCATGAAATTATATATTTTATAATAAATATTTTAATTTACACATAAATATTTTCTGGGTGCAATGTAGCCAAGAGTTGATGTCAACTGGGGAAGGTTATACTAATTGAAGTGATGAGAAGCTTTTTTTGACAAATTAGGTTGCTTTTCCTCCCTTCTTAAGTATAGAAAGGGAAAGACAAGTAATGCATAGAGACAAATAAAAACTTACTTTAGAAGTTGACGCTGTCCATTAAGGATTTTACTCTGCAAGTTCTTTCATGAATTATTAAACCTAAATTTTAAAATAAAATATTATCTATTTTTTCTAACAAAGCAAACCAAACTCTAATATTTATGCTGTTCTTCAATTTCTTGGTCACATGTGTGAAAGTATTTTCCACACGTCATCGATGCTTTTATTTGTTTTCGTTTGGCTGCATGGTCCCTCACTGAGTAGCTACGTAAATTAAAGCTTTTTCTGGCCAACGGACAAATGCAAGTTGGAAAAGGAAGAAAAGAAAAAGAACTCATTTTTTCTTTAATTAATATCAAATTTTTGAATCATAAAAGAATAATATCGACTATTGATGACTTGTCAAAAATGTGCGTATCACATGGGCGCCGCCACCTTCTGCTTCACGGTTTTGTTTTATTGTTAGATTATTTTACGATTTAATTTGTGTATATAATAATAATAATAATAATAATAATAATAATAATAATAATAATAATAATAATAATAATAATAATATTTTATATAAATTAAAAAATAACGAATAAATAGCTTAATCTAAATGTCAAATTCTCTGTAGGCAAAATTTGTACAATTATACACTAATGATGTGTTAATTGAGGTGAAAATAATTTTACTTTTATAAAAAGGAAGACATAAATTTAAATTTTAAACAGTACACTTATTAAAAAACTTTTACCTCACTTTTATAAAAAAGAAGACACAAATTTAAATTTTGAATAATATATTTTTAAAAAAAATTTTATTTTAACACTTCGGTCCAAGAGTGATTAATTCCCAAAATTTGAAAGGAGTGGGAAATGTTTAATTAAAAAATTAAAATTGATTAATTAATTAGATGAGTTAAGATTCAAATTTTGATATACAATTGGCTAAACTTGTGAACAAAGCATTATCATATTCAAATTCATTCTATTTTAAGTAAATAAATTTTAACATATTGCAACTCAGCTCCTTTGCAACAAGTGGTTTATTCAATTTTAACTTCTGTTTTATTCTCCTCACATATTATAAGTTTATATTTTATTTTATATGTATTCATATATTATTTTGAATACTAATATAAAATGTATTTTAAAGAAAAATGGAAAATTGTTATTAATAAGAAGAGATGTCATCCCTTTTCAATATAGTTGAACTAATTTATTTCAATTTTGATCATTTTATTAATTTTAACTCTCAAACATAATTTCGAGTAAACTATTATACATTTTTTCTTGGAACTTTCTGTGTTAATATATATATATATATATATATATATAGTCTCCAATTATATAAGCAAGTGGGTGCTGCTTTTCTGCTCTCTATTATTTTGTTTTAGGGTTAAGCCTTTTGGTTACTGGGACCAAGATTGACACAAATAATAATGTTATATACAATTATTATAAACTAACAAATAAAATTATTGATTTATAGATCACTAATTAAACTTTAGGCTAAAATTTATTTTTGCTCTCATAAGAGATAGTTTACTTCTATAATTATCTTCTCTATTATAAAAATTAAAATGGACATCCTTCGAAATAAAGACACACCAAACCTATAGTTTTTTTTTCTTTTCACAAAAATATATATCTTCAAATGACTCAATTATATATAACCACTTTTTCAAACTTAGCAAATTGTAAAATTTATTTAATAAAAATTGATAATTGAAAAAATAATTTATTCTGAAAATATTTTTTTAAAATAATATGTTTAACAAAAAATGATAATATTGAAATAAAATTTTTATAAATAGATTATTTTAATTATTAATTTTTAAATTTAAAAAAAGTCATGTCATTAAGGACTTTTGATCAAATAATCTAACGATTATTATAACTTAAATATTATTTTTATATTATAAATATATATGTAATATTATTAAAACAAATATATATGTAATATTATATTATTTGTTTTAATTTTATCAATAAAAAAATTTAACTCTAATATTAATAAATAAAATATTATATTTAATAATTTTGTAAAGATAAATTTAATAAAATTTTATATTGATTATATTTTTAAAGTTTTTTATATAATTTATACAATTTTTTTATGAATTCATATGTAGATCAATCATAATTTGAAAAATTGATAATTTTAACTTTTGTTTGGGTAAAACAAGTTTGCGATGATGGGAGATTTGGAGAAAATGGTTTGACGACTATAATTAATATTATGACTTGGTCGGATTTGGGAAAAGAATTTTTTTTTTTTTTGGGTTCGACGAAAACTATAGGCTTGTTTGATTGAAATTTAAAAAAAAAATATTTTTAATTTTTAAAAATAAAAAATTTTATTTAAATAACTATTTTCAATAGAAAATAAAAAAAAATAAATATTTTTATTTATAACATGTATATAAATATATAACAATAATACCAATATGAATTTTTAAAATTAATTTTATAAAATACTTTTAAAAAATAAAAAAATAAAATAACATTCAAATAGATCGTATGTTTCTTACCCATAATCATTCTTACTCTAATGTTTTATTTTTTATTTCTAAGTATCTTCAACTAAAAATAATTTTATTTAAAGTATAGTTAAATATTAAATATAAATATTTTTTTAATTAAAATTTAAAATTTAATTTATCACATAAAGAATTAACATCTTTTGTTAGATTAAATCTATTAATAACTCTAGTGCATTGTTTAGATAAAGAGAAGTCTATGTAAATTTTAATAAGATGAGAAAAAATACATATAAATATATACACTTAAGTTATTAGAGAGACAAAAAGAATATGTTTTACTTTATCGTCAATAAATTAATTCTGTATTGCTGAGTAAGTCCTTCTTCACCCTCAACAAAACGCCATCACGATAATACATCCACTTCGTCCATCTATTGTTTTCATAACCTAATTACAGCTTAACATAGCATTCTGATTGAGACTAACTACCTTTTTATATATTCTTACTTGTTCTTCCTTTCACTCTCATACGTACACACATATATGCTACTTGATGAGTATGAATTATACATTTATTTTATATCCATACAATAATATTTGTGAACTCTTTTATTATTACTCTAAAAAATAATTCTGTATTATTTAATTTAATATTTTAAAATACAATAATTATTTTTATATTATGTTTTAAAAATTTTTAAAATTAACATCATGTTATGTTGCAAAGTCTACAATAAGATATTACGAGTGTGAAGTCTTGGCGTAGTCTATATGATAACTTTCTTGAGAGGGCATTGACTTATGTAGGGTTATGACGAGATTAGGTTTTAGGTTTTTATTTTCTCAATTTTTTTAAAAAAATAATTAAGCTAAAATTATTTTAAAAAATTTGGTAAAGTAAAACTGAATAATAGTCACCATCATCAATTATATTGTTTGACTAAATGATATTTGTTAACGCCAGTTGGTATAAATACTAAAAAATAATAAAATAGAATTTTTCTATACCTATAAAAATTCTGAATTGGCACAAAAAAATATATTTAGTATCAAAATAGATCTAAATTTTGTAAAATAAAAAAAATGCAAAAAAAATTTATATTAAACAAATGTGGGAAAACTGTGGAGTCAGAAAATAAAGTGCAACACTAATGTGAGTTGATACAAATGATTAAGGATTTAGAAAAAAAAAATATTACTTTAATCATGTGTGAGAATTTGAATCCCTTTTGAGTCATTTAAAATATTATTTGGTGAATATATATCTCTTCAAAGAAATCGTTTGACACCTAATAGTTAGTTGAGTGATTGTAATTAGGTAAAATAACTTGTGATTTAAATCTCTACATTCTTTGAGTTGAATCTTTATTTATTGGTCTCCCCAACTTGCTATTGGTGTCATGTTTAATAGTATTTGGGTGCCTTCTTTTACTACTACTTTTGTGTACCAAAATAAAAAAAAATTGGGTGGAACAAAAAACATTGTTTAAATTATTGTTTTTGATTGAAAATAAAAGAAAAATTTTGAAAATAAAAAATACAAAAAATTAAAAAATATTCTAAACTATAATTTTTAAAATAAAAAATAAGTCTTTTTATTAATAATATATATATAAATACATGAAAATAATTACAGATGATAATTGGAGGATACCTTGTCTTTTTTTACTATTTTTATTCATATTCGTCTAAAATATCTAATATCCAAACCTTAATCATATTTGAAAAACATACCTTTTTAATATCCACATTTGAAATATCCGATATTTGAAATACTTGAAACACCAGAAATATCTAAAAAAATAATAGATATTGAATACTAGATATCGTATAACCAAACAATCTACTCAAAATGCAATACTTGATATCTACCCAATAAAAAAATATTAAATATTATAAATGACTATAAAAAATTATTTCACAATAAAAAAATTTACATTATTATTATAAACTAAAATTAAAAAAATTTTAATATTAATAAAAACATAAAATTTTATTTAATAATATATATTATTTAAAAATCAGATATCAAGTACCTTATCTACCTATTCATATTAGACGGATATAAGATATTCGTAACCAATATCCTTACCTATCCAATACCTAATACATGATTATATTTTACTATTCGTACTTTATTCAATATTAAATATTTATTGGATATTAATTACTTTTTTTATATATATCATCTGATACCCATAATACTCATATTTATTGTTATAAAAATAACACTAACATAAATTTTTAAAATTGACTTTTAAAAAATAAATAAAATAAAATAAAATAACATTGAAACAGAGTTCAACAAATCTAAATATATAAAAATAGTACTAACATAAATTTTTAAAATTAATTTTTTAAAATAATTTTAAGAAATAAAAAATAAAATAGCATTGAAAGAGACCCTAACAAATCTAAACGTAGAGTACCTAATAATTTGGAAAACAGTGTGGGGTTGGGGGCAGTCACTTGCACGTAGGCATGGGGGCAAGCAAGTGTCTCAATCATTGGAAAAGAGGTATCAAATTAGCGTCCGGATCCTCTGCCTTAAGTTCTCTGGAGTTTCTCTGCCATACATTTTAGCGGCGGTTTTTTTCGTTGCTAAAGTTTTTTGCAACGGATATTATTGTTGCTATAACTTTTTTGAAATAAATGATTTAAACAAAAGTTATAGCATCAGTAATATCCGTTGCAATAATATTCAAACACAGTTTAGCAACGACAAAAATCTCCGCTAAAAAGTATGGCAGAGAAACTCCAGAGAACTTAAGGCAGAGGATCCAAAGTCATCAAATTATTGGCTCACAAACATAAAAGGGTAATTTTTATTTTTTTATTAATTTTTTAATAAAAATAATATATATGATTTATATAATTTATTATTTATATAATTATTTTTTAAAATATTTTATTTTATTAATAAAAATAAAAATACATTCAAACTGCACTTAATTATTGCTGCCTCGTATGCTGCACCTTCTTCAATCAAATGTGCACTGTGCAGTGTTAACACAATTCGGCCAATTTTGGATGGCAGATAAGGTATGAATATAATATTATAATTTTTTTTTTTAAATTGCTGTCTATTTCTATCTTCATTGAATCTCAATCTCCAACTTGTACATGTTTATTTATAAAATTTTTAAATGAATAATTTTTAAAAAATTAAAACTCATTTATATAAAATTGAAAAACAATTCATTAAGAACATTAACTTATATATAAAAGTTGCAAGTAATTAGTCTTATATATATATATATTATATGATTTTAAACTGTTTATTTTTTTATTTCTCAAATTATATAATATGAACAAGACCTAGGTAATTTTATTACATCTTTATATCATATATATTACATTTTTTAATGGAAATAAAGCATATGAAAATAATTTTCTTTTAAAAAAACCTATCATATATAAAGTAATAAGTTATAAAAGCAACACAATCTTGATTAAGGAATGTAATAACATAGAAACAAAAATTACGTTTAAGTTTTTTTCTAGTATAGATATGAGAGATAGGAGACAATAGAGAGCTAGGAATATATATATATATATATATATATATATATATATTTATATATATATTAAAGAGTGAACAATTAAATATATAGTTTCTGTATTTTTAACCAAATTCTAAGTCGCAAAAACTTTAAAAAGAATTTTTATACCCATATCTAAAACCTAAATGTTTAATATCTATATCCAGATTCAATGAATAATTTTACAAGTATTTAAAAGATATAAATATTTTGATACAGATGGTCTTACATGATAATGATTTCTTTTTGTCCGCTATCAAATATTGAGTACATGAAAATTTAAGGTGGACTCAACTTAGAATATTGTAATTTGCTAATTCCAAATATTATTAAATTTTTTATCAAAATAAATTTTTATCTTTTTATTTATATGAACTTTTAATTTTATTCATATTTTTGTTTTAATTTTGCCTATCATCTTTACGAATTGTTGTGATTTTTTTTCTCTTCTCAAATATCCATATCATGAAGAACCCAAATAAAATTACTCTAATTAAAATATAATCGAACTGATAAAAAGCTTAAACAAAGTTTTAGATGTTCAAAATCTTCAATTAACAATGTGTAATTCATAAAATTTTTTTAAATTGTATGAGAATTACTTTGTGCACTATTTTTTGTCTCATTTAAATTATACTGTGAGTTCGTTGATGCTTTAACAACATTAATTTCACATAAACCACATATATGATTATGTTATTAGTGTACAAAATTTGTAGAGAAAAAATTGCAATAATTAGTAGAGATAAAATAAAAAATAAAAAAAGAGACAAAATTGAAACATGATAAAAAGTCAAAAGATGAAAAGTTAATTTCAGTCAATTTTTTAATAAAATTTTATATTTTAATTTATTATTTTTGAATATATTTTTTAATTTTTAATGAATTTTTACTTTTATTAAATGGTTAAAATATATTTATTGTTGAGTATTTCTTTTTCATAGGAGGATTTTCTATATTTTTTTTAGAAAGAAGTACTGTATAGTTAAATTATCTCTCATGAAAATGAAAACAATTTATCTCATAATTTTTGGCATTTATACAAAAATATACATATTTGTTTCATTATTTTTAAAATATATCATATTTTTATTTGAATCTATGATAATATATCATTTTTCTTGTAATAGAGAGAATTTTCTAATACTAATAGTAAATTTAGTTGAAAAATATACAAATTTACTCTTAGTAAGAGCAAATTTGCAGTCAAAATTTTCTTGCTAAAATCTCTCATAGTATTATCTAATTTAGCAAGACAAATTTGCTATTATCATGAGCAAATTTATTGGCCAATTTGTTGTAAATAAAAGTTCATTTTAAATTTTTTTGTAACATATGTTGCTTCTTGGGACATGGTAGAACAAGTTATTTTTAATGTGTTGCTCTACATAAAAAAACATAAAAATTTGACTAGAAATATTGAATTTCACGATGTGTTACTAAGTGACATTAAGTTTAAAAAATATTAAGTATGTCTTATACATGTTGGATAAATTTTTTTAAAAAAATTATTTGAAGTTGATCTTAATTTCTTCAATTTAATTTTAGCATTCCTTTTATATAAAAAAGTTAATAAATTTAAATTTAAAAAATATTATGAACATTATCAAACAAAATTTTTTGAAAAACTAAAAATAAATTTTATTTGCAAAATTAAAATATTATCAAAAAATTATTTAAAAAAAATTAAATTTACCTAAAACCAAATTTTATTTAATAAAACATGATTGAACTTTTTTATGGTTTAATTATTTATGATATTTTTTTTATAAAAAAATTATGTGCAAAATTAAAACATTATCAAAAAATTTATGTGCAAAAAAGAAAATTAAATTAGCTAACACCAATTTTTTTAATAAAATATGATTGAATTTTTTTATGTTTTAATTGTTTATGATTTTTTTAATTTTGTAAATAATTTTTTTTGATATTGTTGATGTCATTTTTTTAATTTATGTTTATAAAATTTTTTATATGAAAAGAATGTTAAAACTAAATTGAAAAAGTTAAGATCAACTTCAAATATATATATTTTTTAATTTATCCAACTTGTGTCTGACACATATTAAAATTAAAAAATTTTACATAACTTATTATGTTTTTCTTTGTAGTGCAATATGTTAAGAATAAAAACATATTGGGTTATCTCAAAAAATAACACATATTTTTAAAAAATTAAAATAAATTTTCATTTATAATAAAGTGGCCAATAAATTTGCTCATAGTAATAGCAAATTTGTCTTGTTAAATTCATTAATAATATGAATGAATTTTTTTAAAAAAAGTTTGACTAAAAATTTGCTTTGACTAAGAGTAAATTTGTATATTTTTCAACCAAATTGACTATTAGTATTAATGAATTCTCTCTGTCAAATATGATATTTTTGAAAATAATAAAAAAATATGTATATTTTTGTTAAAAAACCCATAATTTTTATATACATGAAAATTAAAATACGTTATCCAAATATGATAAATAAGTAAGGATGTTCTCGTACCATCACATTTTTTAATTTTTGAAATAAAACCATGATATATTTTTTTTAATATATAACATCATGAAATTGAATGATATGACATGGTTCCAATTTTTTTGAAATAAATAAATAAATAAATTTTTGGCCAAACTTTTTTGTAGTTCTTTTTTTTTTTTCAAAATATTTTATTATAGTTCTCCCCTCTTCATTTTACATTAAGGGCCCATATGGTTTGGGTTTCTAAGTAACATGTGAGAAGACAAACCGTACCTTTAGGCTTGATGGAGATGCATAAAGCCCAGAAATATGGATCCGTTTGGGCTTCAAGTCTACAACAAGAACAAAAAAGTCCAATTAGTTATTGACCATTTTGTTTAAGTTACTATTAAAAAACTGTGCTAGTTGATATTTTTTATCTAAGAAGATTATCCAATATATCTTTAAAAAATTTCGAGAGAGCTTACTGTAATTTGTTAAAAACTTTAAGGAATTAAATTGTTACAGAATTTTTTTAAGACCAAAATAACATTTTAGAAAATTTTTTATACTTTTATTTATCTGTTAATTTTTTCCAAGTTTAAAAAATTAATTGAATCTTATCATAATTGTCTATGAAATTTATAATCATTTATTTCATATTTAAATAATTTATTATACTCAACAAATTTTGGAATCAAATAAATCGTAATAAAATAAGTAAGGTTTATTAACTGTTTTATTAATTAAAAATAGATAAATTTCTATTAATAAAATGCTTATTTATTTATTTTATTAAGAGATCAATTTTATTTCATATGCTGTAGGCTCATTAGCTAGGACCCTTTCATTTTTCCCCTTCACAAAATTCGATTCCGATGCCAATAAATGAATTCGAAAGTGTGGAAATTAAGCATATATTAGTGTATAAATGCATAATAAATTAGAACCCCGAGATATCTATACCGGAAGCTTTACGTGCACTACACACTAATTTTTTTAAAATATAATATAAAAAATAATTATTATATTTTTAAATAATAAATTAAATAATAAAAATATTAATTATTTCTTCACTATTCTATTTTAACTTTTTATTATATTTATTTTTTCTTTTTAAATTTTATAATATGTAATTTTTTAGATCAATGATAAAAAAAATTTATAATTATTATAATATAGATATTAATAACTTTGGTTTTCTAGTCATTAGTTTCAAAATTTATATATAAAATAATATTAAATATATAATACGAAAAAAATGAGAGAGATAAAATAAAAATAGTAAAAAATTAAAATAAAATAACTAAGAGTTAAACAACTTTTTATCATTTAAATTATTATTTTAAAATTTAATAATTATTATTTTATATTATATTTCAAAAAAAATGTATTTTTGTGTATGTGAAGCTATTATATACATACTAGAGGTTTTAAATGTATTAAAAGTTCATGCCAATTTTTCTTTAAATTTTTAAATATAAGATAAAAATATTTATAATATTTTAAAATAATAAATTCAAATAATGAAAAATTGAGCAACTTATCACTTTTTAGTTATCATTGTAACTTTTTATTATGCATTATTTTATTTTTTCTCTCCTCTCTCTTTATCTCAAATATTTTATATTATATTTTATGTGATATAATATTTAGTTTTAAAGACTAATAATAAAAAAATTGTAAAATTATTACAATTTATCAGAGATTTTATATACACAAAAATGTATACTAATTTTTTTAAA
Organism: Senna siamea; assembly: GCA_031216115.1. Classification (NCBI taxonomy): domain Eukaryota; kingdom Viridiplantae; phylum Streptophyta; class Magnoliopsida; order Fabales; family Fabaceae; genus Senna; species Senna siamea. The sequence continues at coordinate 27,580,637 of CM062354.1, read as the reverse complement.
AATTTTCAAATTTAATATAAAAAATTAATTATTATATTTTAAAATAATAAAAAATTATTTCACTTCACAATTTTCTATTGTAACTTTCCATTATTATATGGATATATTAGTACAAATACATATTTATGTATACATGTATACAAACATAACATACGCTCATACAAGCACATGCATATATTTATACGTGTCTATTACATGAGCAAACCAAACACATTCATACATTTATATATGTCTATTTACACATCCATATATACGTATCTATACCTATATGTACATACGCATTCATACATGTAAATGTACACATGCACACACATATATATGTGCATACAAACTGTAACGTTAAATTATCATAACCATAACATATTTTGTTTGATTTTTCACATGGATTTGGAAATATTTGGTGACAACATTTTTATTTTTAATGAAAAGGACTATGATTATGACGTTTATCGTTATCCTTGAATTTTTATTTTTTATTTAGTTGTATTGTTGTTCTCTTAAAAATCACGGTGATAATTTTTATTTGCTACAACTTAATTAAAGTTATTGTTGGAACATGTTATATTTCATTAATTTTTTTGATTAATGAAAAATCATTTTCAAAGAATAGGATAATTATTTTTTATTTTTTATTTTCTAGAAATATTAAAAAATATAAAAAGGTCAAAGTTTTTCTAGTTAATAATTTATAAAAAAGACTCAAAAATTTTTTTAGTCAATCTTAATAGGCCTAATTTTTTTTGAAATATTAAATTTACATAAAAAGCTCAAATTTTTTAAGACCATAGAAGGCCCACGTTTTATTAAGACCCATCAAGCACCAAAAGGCTTTCTACAAAATTTAAAATTCTTGATGCCAAAATAAAAAAAAAAACTTTTGGAATAAATACTTTAAGTTTGAAATATTAGGTAACTTCTAGTATGCACCAAACAGGTGTCAGAGAACATTAGACTAGAGTAATAGTCTTTACCAAAGTGCAGCACAGCAGAACAGGAATGTAGAAAGTAAAACAACAAAGTAGCTCTAGATATCACAGTGTATTTTCAGAGATGAAAAGGGGATAGAATACTTCCCAATATAAAATACCAACTCAGACTGGCACACTTTATTGGAACGCCTTAAGTCTAATGAACACAAGGAGAAAATAACTGTTGATCTTCTTGCATTAACCTCAGTTGTTTTGAAAATTTGTGAAAATGAAGCAAAACATTAAATAAAGTTTGCAACTCATCTTTGAGCAAAAGCAGCGTCCATGGCTAGCATAGTTCACAGCATTTATTAGTGCATTTAATGAAAGTCTTAACGACTAATTTTAAAGATAATTAAATAGAGTTGAGTGGGAAGCATTGAAACTCATGAGAATCAATATCAAACTATGCATTAAATTTTATTTTCTGATACACTAAAATTTCTCTCTTCCTTCAAGTGTGCATTAGAATATATTAATTGCTCTTATTGAGTTATTGCTTAATAATTTTTGATTATATTTTGAGTTAAAATCTTCTTCATTCCTTTTGTTTGAGAATCTAGTTGAAAATCTAGAAGGAAAAATTAGTAAGGTGAATGTTGACTTAAATCAATATGTTATTGATTAAGCTGTTTGAAGTTTTGGGTAAGTTTAGAGTTAATAATAAGTGAAGTAAAAGCAGGTGTGTTGAGCTTTCTTTGGATTGTCAAGTGGTATAAAAATTGGTGTATGTTTAGCCCAAGTGTGAGAAAGTTTTTCAAGTGTATTTTTGATAATTATTTAATTAATAAAATACATTTGCTGTATCCTTAGGGAGAGGATATAGAATCAATGTTATCTTGGATCTGAACCTTTATAAATTGGTTGCCTTTTTTTCTTCTTCCTTATACTCACCATTAACCTTATTTAAAACAAAAAGTTTGTTTGAAAGAAGTTTTTTGATTAGGTTCACTTTAAAATTATAACAAACACTTGAAAGTTCGAAAAAGATTATTTTTTTAAAAAAACTAATTCAACTCTTTTTTCTTAATTCATTGTATAGCTAATAGTTATTTATATCATGATATGATAAAAGTTCGATCTCCTGAAATTTATTGAAAGATTGATTCTTTCTTTTTATTATTAGATTATCATAATATTTTTTATCAAAATTATTTATACCTAAAAGTTTATTTCACTTCAATTAAGTCTCGTAATCAAGATATATAAAACTTTCTTAGCTAGTTATTAATGTTTTCATATATAAGATATGAGTATGAAATTTTATTTAAAGAGAATATAATCAAGTATTAACACTAATATGTGCTAATAAATTATTTTTAAATTTATATTATAACAAATAATAATAAATTATTTAATATAAATAGAAGAAAATTTAAAAGTAAATAATTCAATGTTTTACAAGTTGTAGCCTTTTTAAGAACTTATATAATTGAAGCAATTGGCACAGTTTGACACGTCTGAAATTAATGACAAAAATTGCTATCAAAACTCAAATCGTCCAAGTGGCTTATATGTATCATATGTACAACATAATATATATATATATATATATATATATATATATATATATTTATATATTTATGGTAGTTCTATGGTACGTCATCTTGATACTGTCACTATCATTAATTTCTCTTGTATTTTTTTTAATAATATTGAACGACAATTCGTTTGTATTTTCAAAAACCTAATTTTGTTGCTAATGACAATTAGTTTTTAATATTAGAAAGTTAAATCATGAAGGGTCCATTGACAATGATAAGGGTAGCCACCAAATCCTTAATTACAAGCAGTCCTTACCTGTAATCGTGTACAGACAAGTTTTTTCTGACAGCATTTTAGGAAGCTATGTTTATACGCAATTAGAACCTTATATTTCAAAACGTCCATCTAATTACAATGATTATCTAATGTACCATTATCTTATAATAATCTATAATATGATACAATACTCTTATGAATTCGGCCACTATCATCAAGTTTAATTTTTAATTTAAATAATAAATTAATATGCACAAACTCATTAATCTAAATATCACGTACGTGTATGTTTGAATACAAATAAAAATGTGGGCTTTCTTATCAATTCACATACTGTGTAAATGATATGATAAATTATATAACTATCATATGGAAAGGAGTCACGTATTTAACCAGTTAAATAGATAATTTTTGAAAATAAATAATTTATTCTACTTAAAATTAATTTAAATAAATTAACTCATTTATTTCACAATCTGAATTGAGTTGAAGACATATTATTTATGGGTTGACTCGTTAAAAATTAAAAAAATAAAAATAAAAATTTAATATAAATATACATATATAAATTTAAGATAGTTTTATAAATTTTGTTATTATTTTATTTTTATAATTTAAATAAAAATTAAATTAATAAAAAAGTAAAATTATCTCTAAACTATTGTGACAAAATTATATTTAAATCTCCCCGTACCACAGTTCAAAATGAATACAAGCAAATGAAAGATGAGTGGAATTTTCATCATTAAAAAACCCCTTTAATTTCTAGTTTTCCACACATGCATCCATCAAGTTGGCGATGAAGAGGGCTGGCAGATAACAATCACGTCAAGTTGTAGAGTTAGTGTACTAAAGTGGTGACAATGACAGGTGAAAGTTAATCTCGCGTGCATATATAAATTGAGTGAAGATTAATAAAAAGAGTTAATATAAAATTAAAATTAAAAATTAAAAATTAAAAATTAAAAGTATTTATATTTAATATTTAATAATATTATTTTAAATATAATTTTTTTAATTGTCACTGGCCACTATTTTGTCTTTTTAATGATATTTCTTGACAACTCAACTATTTTCGTAAACCTAATTTTGTTGCCCATCACAATTTGCCTAATTTTACTTTTAAAACAATTCATCATTGGGGTTCATTGATAAGGATATCTATTTTGTGGTAAACCAGCCTCTTGCCTATAAATTTATCAAGATTTTTCTTTGAGTACATAATTCGATTCAATTCTTTTAAATTTAAAAATAATATATTTAAAAAATATTTAATTTATAATTTATTTAGAATAAATTTTATTAGTGTGAAGTTATATATATATATATATATTAAAAGTAATCTTCTTTAAAATAATATTAGACATTAAATATAAATATCTTTTTTAATAAAAAATTAAATATTAATTTATTATCTTATAAAAAACTAATTTCTTCTATTTCACTCAATTTTATATGTATGTTTAAATGTATAGAAAAGAATAAAAAGAAGAAGGATAAAAATTTATAAATTTATCTTTTCTCTTTATAGGAGTTCAATTAACACAGTAATGGATAAAAATCTCCTTCTTTTGTTTGGGAGTTAAAAATGAATGAGAGGATAAGTATTATGGATACTAAATTGTAATACGCTCCTTAATTTCATTTGAATACAGTAAAATGAAGAGATTCACATGAAGTTCACACATATTATAATTATATATATATTTTTGGGATTTTCATTAGTTTCATCGCGTTTTTATAAGTAATATAATGATATATGAATGTTATAGAATTAGAAAAGGGATGCGGATAAAAATTAATTAGTGTTATAAAAGGAGAAAGGGATAAAACATTATCTCTTTTTTTATTCATTTTTTTTTTCAATTTCAAATAGAACAAAATGATTTATTTTATTCTTGTTTCCTGTTCCATTCCATCGATTCTTATAGATCCAACAACAAATTGTAAAAATAATAGCATTATTAGAGTTTGAGGTAACTTCTCAACTCTTTTATTGTCTTAAAATTCATGATCTCAATAAATAATAATTGGAGATGGACAACTCAAGTTCCAACTTCCATATATCTATATAAATTATAATTATCTTTTATGAAGTTGGCTAAATTATACTCACTACATTTAAGTTTAGAAAATAACAATCATCTTTATTTTAATTTATTTTTTGTCAATAAAAATAATTTTTATACAGAATAAAATTGTAATATTATTTGTAATATAATAATAAATACTTATGCAGTTAAATTTATATTATGATTTAACATGACATTCTTAAACAATAAAAACAATTAAGTACTTTTATTACATAATAATAAAATAAATATATAATATATATTACATTTAAATAAATCAATAAATTATTTATCAATTTTTTAAGATTAAAAATATGTCATAATATACAAATAATTTATCAAACCTTTTTTTCATTTCAGAATTCACTCAATTTAGACATTTCCTCTTTTTCTCTCTCTCTCTCTCTCTTGATCTTTCTATCTTTTGTTGTCACCTCTTTTTCTTCCTTGATCAATTTTTTGTTTCTTCTCCCTTTTTGCCTCATAACTCTCTCTCTTTTTCCTTATTCTATAGATAATTAGAAAACTTAAAGAGAAGACCAATTTTTTCAAATTGATTCAACCACTCAGCTGGTTGATTTGATTAATTTTTTTAATTTTTGATTATTTTTTGCAAGATCAATTTTAAAGAGTTGACCAAATTAGAATTATGACTAGTTCATTAATTTTTCAGTAAAAAAATTGATTTAATTTGGTTTTCTAAATAATGACTAAAGAGATTATAATTTGCTCAAATAAATATGTTATCTCTTACCATCAAATTACAAAATTTTTGTATTGGAAATAAAATATCTGTCATAAAATTAAGTTTCAAAATGAAAACAACCCCCCTTGGTGCTGGCCGGCTTTACAATATGAAAAATGAGTCAAATTTTGGTTATTGAAGAAAAAAAAAACCATTTTTTCCCCTAGTATTCATGACATGCATCATGTTGAAGACCAGACAGGAAAACAAGTACATATATATCAAGTTAATCATTCACATGTTCTTAATTAAGAACATTCCCAGAAACTTGGATATATATATATATATATATATAGCAATCTAATTATATATAGGAAAACACAAATTTATTTCTAGACCACCAAACACGGAAATACATATATATACAAGATGCGTGCTTGAAATTACAACTACAATTTTAGCTGTTTATCGCTTATTTAATGTATTGGTAGGCACATCCAAGAATTCTATATTCTATATTCTAGCCGCGTTGTCACCATCTATATTATATATATATATGGTTTTAAACTATAAATTTTTATATTATTTGGCTTCTCAATATTCCATCACACCAACCCTAATTAAATCCATGGCATTCTCGAATTGACGGTTTAAATTAGTTCTAAATTTCAATTTTGACTTGCTTTTTGTATGTTATAATTAGTTTAATAATTAATATCGATTTTTTTAAATGATATTGATGTGTGCATTTATATATTCATATATGTTCCAGTGCTTCATTGTGATTTATGAGCAATTTTACAATTTCACTAATTTACATGCTAAATTGTATTTTTCATCGAGGGAGTTTGTCTAGTTTGTAGGGAATTAATCTCAATTCTTTTTTCACCTATCAATTTGAGTAAATTGCATTTTTCCTCTTTGAAATATTACAATTTGGTTTTAAAGTTTAAACCTTTCAATTTTGTTTCCCACCTATAAATTATCTCTTTTCTTTTAAAATTATGTGAATTAAAAGCTTAATTTAACAAAATAGTTAAGTGATCATTAAATAAATGAAGTGGTCATGCTAAGTTAGGTCACTAACTCAGTTAAATTTGCAATAAATTAAGATTAAGGGATTTATGTTAGACTTCACAATATGAGTAAGTGTAGATGAGATTTTATGATCAAAATATATAAGATAATTTAGTCTAACATTTTTACACATATATAATCTTTTAAACTTGTTTTATATAATTGAAATGAAACTTCATACTTTTTTTTTTATATATTCCAAAGTTAGAAAAGATCACTGAATTAAAAATATAATATTTTAAAATATTTTAAGAATAAAAAAGTATAATTTATTCTAAAATCGATAGAAATGATTACTTGAGCTACACTCAATAATATCTGTGAAACTGTGACAGAAATTAAAAAAAAAAAAGATAAGAAGCATATACATAATAGATTAGATATTTTAATGTGTTGAGAAATTGGATTAGGAAAATATCACAGATATTTTTTTTAATAACAATAATAAAACAGAAAACGTAGTACAACCCAGGAAATCTATTTATTTGACTTATTAATTATATAGGTAGTTTTCAAATTTGTGTGAAGAAAAAAGGTGTTGTATCGTAAAACATTTAATAAAAAATGGTTGTTGAGCGGTGACATGTGTGGGTGCTATACATAAGGGGATGTTCCGGTCCGTTCATCTTCAGATTCGTGAGCTGCAATTAAACTAAGTAGCCGCGTAGTGCTCGCTGTAATGATAATGACTTGTATATATTTATTGCCTTCTCTTTCTAATCCTTTGACTTTCCCAGCTGTATTTTGTTCTACTTCAATTTTCATTAATCTCTATTTCTTCAACTATATATTCACATTATCTATCCTCTATTTTTAAAAAGGAACCCAATTTAATTTTATTAATTTTTATATGTAAATATATACTTTTTTATGGTAGACAATTTTTTTTAAATATATTAGATATTAACATCTCTTTGAAAAAAATTTAAATTTAAATTTATTATGTTGTAATAAATATTTTTTAAAAAATTTATTAAATATGAATATTTTTTAATATATTTTTGATTAAAAACAAAAATATAACATATATATATTTGAAATAAAAAAATATTTTGAAATATAATTTTTTAAAATAAAAAATAAAAAATAATTTTTTTATTAATAATATGTACATAAATATATTAAATAATATTAACATAAATTTTTAAAATTAATTTTATAAAAAATCAAATAATATTTAAATATCTCCTAACTAATTGCTTCCATTAAATTTACGAGATATAGATCAAGGGTTTGGAAAATAAAAATTCGTTAACATTTGTATTCATTATTGAATAAAAACGGGTGTTTTTGAAAGAATTAAAAAATTAAGAAGAAATTATTTAATAAAATGTCAAGGTTAAAATAAATTTAATTTTTGGTCCCTATAATTTATTTTCATTCAATTTAGTCCCCATAATTATCAGATAATTTATAAAACACTCCTTTTCGTTATTATCGGTTATTACCATGTCATAATTGAGCTGATCTGGCACACTCATTTTGCTTATTTGGCATCAGAGAAGAAAATGGTGAAGGATCAATTCACCTGAACCCATTTTTGATTCATCCCTTCCATCATCGTTCATCTATTCACGTCACGCCATCCTCCATTGCCGTTGATCTGTTCACACCGTCGTTCGGTGACGAACAGGCTTCCGGATTCGGAGATGTTTTTCCGGTCGACAAGGAAAGATGGCGTGAATTGGAAGGAGTGAACTTGGGTTAATTTCCCGGAATGTTATCGATCGTCCTCGCCGGCAACTTCACTTGCGATACCATCGGTGTATTTCTCACCAGCGACATAGGGATTTCTTTCGGCAAGTATGATATCTCCATTTGCATTGCCAGTATCTGTTCTTTCTTTTGACCAAGAATTCATTCCGTTTGTGATATTTTGCAGTTTATTTTATATGCATTAGACATATCGTTTGAAGAAATTTTACCATTTTTGTTTTGCAGAAGGATGAAGACAGCTTTTGTTTTGCAGAGGGACCAAGGTTTGGCCTTTACCATTCTTTCCACATGTGTTGCATGAGTGGCACTAAATTGGTGACATGTAGATTTCTTCCTTCCAAACAAAATGTTTGCCAGATCAGCTTAGTTTGCAAACCTGTAATAAATATAGGGACTAAGTTTTAAGAAAATAAATTATGAAGATTGAATTTCAAAATTTAGTAAAATATAGGGGCTAAAAAGTTCATTTTATCAAAATCTTAGAATAATCTAATGACAAAATTTCACATCTCAGAATATTTATGAGGTCTTGGTAGACCATAACATGGCCGCACTCGAGAACCCCCTTACTGTTTTTTCATTGTCACATCAAGTTGCGAGCATTATTAGGCGCTTTTAATAAAAAATTTATGTCACTAATTTCTTACCTAATCCTGCCATATTTTGTGCTACTTTGTCTTCAAGCATGGATTAATGTCAGTCTCGTAAAATAAGCACTTTTAGTTTTTTCCAATCTAGTGCTTTTGACGTCAAGGTTTGGAAGAACATTACATATAGCCAACCATCAAATCCCACACTATATATAAGCCGCTTCCGGTTATTTGAAGCCATGTGTTGGCCTCCAGCTTCCTCATTCTTCTTCAAGCGAAATTACATCGTTCTCAATTCTTGCTTCCTTTCTTGGATTCTCTTTTGGGTCATCACTTCAGTTCTAGAATCAAAAAAGGACCACGATTCTGTCTTTTTAAGTGTCTCATCTCATCTCATCTCATCTTGAAGCTTCTGCCTCCATTCCTCTGTTCTATCAGTTTCTCTGGCAGATAGGAAGAAGAGAATAACTTACAAAGGTTCAGATTCTTGATCTTTTTCCATGTACTGATCTGATTCTGAAATCTGCATAGTGACTTTCGTTTTTGAAATTCTGTGAGTTTGCTTTTGAGGTTTGAACTGTTGCTGGGAGTAAACGATGAAAGGGACTGAAACTTACCTTCATTAATCTCTCTACACTCATTATTGACCCATAATGCTTCCACGTCCACTCTTTATTTTTCCGTCTACTTTTTTTTGGTGGGTTGGAAACTGGAAAGTGACCTTTTCCTGCTTGTTATAATGACTGACAGACACCATTCTTATAGAGGGACAATTATTTGGTTTGAATAGGGAAGGTTTCTTATCAAACAGAGATAAGATATCTGCATATTTATCTAATTTACACTATCTGTGCATTTGGCAATGCCAATTTGATTTATTTATGCATAATTATAAACTATTACCTTCAACCTATTTGATGTTCTTCATCACTTATCTCATGTTGGCTATGCATTTTGCAAATGTAATTATAGTTGTTTCTCTTCCCAAGCTTGCCAATGATGATTTCTGAAGCAAGGGTGTTAAGATCAAGGTCATACCTAAAAATCAATCAAGGGTTAAATAATTCGAGCTGTAAGATTAGATCAATAATTGAATAATCCTACCTCTAAAAAAACTACAAATATACGTATACTTATATAAATGTCGCAAATAAGCATAATACTGTCAAAATTGTGTATAAAATACTTCAACAATATTTTTCCTGTCTAATAGCCTTGGCTACACCTAGAATTTTCTTTATTCAAGACAGAAGCATTTGATGCTTAATTCCTAACTGTTGCCTTCAACCCATTTGATGTTCTTCCTCTCGATCTCATGGTGGGATATGGATTTTGCAAAAAGTCTATATAGTTATAGTTGTTTCTCTGTCTAAGCTTACTTATGCGGACCTCTGAAGTATTAGTGAAGCTATGATATTCAAACCAAAAAGCTGCGAGTAACATTAGAAGCAGCTGATTCTGCAAGTAAAATTAATTCTTTAAGGGAGTCTCATGTTACTAAACAGTGATTATACTTTTCACAGGCCTAGCATGGAAAATGGTATAAACCATGAAATTGCAGAGCATGGCTCACCTGAAGTTCCATCACTGATTAAGTATATATCATCAAATGAAGTAGCTGACTTTGATAACATCAATGATGCTGTTGAGCTTCAATCAGTCACCTCACCTTCTAAAGTAAGATGACAGATTGAAGATATCTATAGATGACAGATTTCTAGATTTTGAGTGCCTTTGATGGGCTAAAAGATTCAAAAATCCTAAATAACTTGAACTTCTTAGTATTTTATTGGTCCTCGATCAATTTGATTGTCTAAAATTATTTTTGTATCATTTTAGCACTCAATAGTATGATTTCCTTCTGTTTTCAACCCTTTTAGATGTACCAAGATGAGACTACACTATTTTTCAAGGATCTAATATACTATGAGGGTGAAGCAAAATCATAACTTTTGGTACTAAAGTGATACAAAATATCTATGAAGTATTAAATTGATAATTATACTATCTTTCAAGGGCCAAAATGGGATTATTGTCACAGTAGCATTTTTGTTGTTAAATTTAATATATGCTGCCTCTAAATTCCAATTATTTTCATATTTGTAACAGGAAAGTCAAGCAACTTCAGCAGGAAGCCAAGGTGTTGAATCTGTGATCATCAGTCATCAAAGGAAACATTCTGTTTCTATCAGCATGCCGCTCTCTTCCGAAGAAGTTCAGTTGCACAACACCAATAAGGTTCTGTTTAATGGTGAAACAACTGTCAGTGATGGTATTCCCAATTCCTCATCTGAATCAAATACTTCAGGATCCAAACCACCATTCCCAACAAAATATTATTCTCAGCCAATGCCAAAAGGCCATGTGTACCCTGAGGCAGATAATGGCAGAGCAAATTTTGGGAACCATCCAAGCATCAAAAGGTCAAGGGATAACAGGTTTGATCCTTTCAAAACATTTTCTGGGAAGTTTGAGAGGCAGCTTTCAATTCTACGTGGAAAACCACCCAAACAAACTGTAGTACAAGATGACAATAGCTCCAAGAACACAGATAGGCCTTTACCTGTTGATAGGTACTTTGATGCATTGGAAGGTCCAGAGTTGGAAACTCTTAGGGTATGTGATTTTCATCTGAGAATTTAAATTCAGTTATATTCTTCTAACATTGAAAAACAATGCAAAGTTTAATGATCTGATATGTTATCGTAGACTGCTAATTGCTAAATAAACTGTTTCACTAGGCATTCAAAACTGTTTGTTTCTTCAATGAAACTAGGATGCTATTGTTAGACATTATAATAAAACTATGTACGACCTTCAATTAGCAACTTAAGTTTTGGAATTGGAGTTATTTGTTTCACAATATTTTTAGCTTATTAAGTTTTGATTTTTTTGGGTTGGCTGCTTTTGCCTATTGAAGTTTGTGATATAATATAGTTTTGTTTTCCTAATTCAACAGGCTTCAGAAGAGATAGTACTTCCTCAAGACAGGCAGTGGCCATTTCTTCTTCGGTTTCCCATTTCATCTTTCGGTATATGCCTTGGTGTTAGTAGCCAAGCAATTCTGTGGAAAACACTGGCCACTTCTCCTTCCACTGAGTTTCTTCACATAAGTCTGAAAATAAACCTTATCTTATGGATCATCTCCATTGTTCTTGTTGCAACCATTTTCACCATATACATTCTCAAAATCATCATCTACTTTGAAGCAGTTCGTCGTGAGTACTACCATCCAATCCGAGTTAACTTCTTCTTTGCTCCCTGGATAGCTCTCTTGTTCTTAGCTCTTGGAGTTCCACCATCACTTGCCAAATACCTGCATCATGCTCTTTGGTACATTCTGATGATCCCTATATTCTGTCTTGAGCTTAAGATCTATGGACAATGGATGTCTGGCGGCCAAAGGAGGCTCTCAAAGGTGGCCAATCCTTCAAATCACCTATCAATTGTTGGAAACTTTGTGGGTGCCTTGCTGGGTGCATCTTTGGGTCTAAAAGAAGGGCCTATCTTCTTCTTTGCTGTTGGTCTAGCTCACTACACAGTCTTGTTTGTGACTCTGTACCAGAGACTTCCAACAAATGAGACTCTCCCAAAAGAGCTTCATCCAGTGTTCTTTCTGTTTGTTGCAGCACCCAGTGTTGCTTCCATGGCATGGGCTAGGATTCAAGGCTCTTTTGATAATGGGTCAAGGATTGCATACTTTATTGCCCTCTTCCTTTATTTCTCACTGGTAAGTGTTAGTGTTTTACTAGTATAAAAAGTATGTATAATCATTGGTGTTTTAAGAGAGATTGTTAGAATGTTGATCAAGTCACATGTTTATTTATGATTAAATTGGTTTATCTATCTTTTGTAGGCCAGGTTTACCTATTATTATTATTTTAATTTTAATGCATTCATAGACTAAAGCAAGGCCTCTTATAATCCGCACTACTTGCTCTAAGACTATGAGTCATTCTTGTTACAATTAAAGTTACTTATTATTTTCATTTGTTTTTTGCAGGCTGTCCGGATCAACTTTTTCAGAGGATTCAGGTATGTTAAGTCTGATGAAAATTTCTGAAATACATGTATTGTACCATTTGATTGTGTAAGAAGTCAATAAAAACTCAGTAAAGTAGGCGTGTCAGATGGTGGGATCCACTGACACATTCTTTTCAATGGGTTTATGTTAGCTTCTTGCACCCGCTGGCTTTGCATAGAGTACTCCTGACAATTTTTCCTCCTATAGTGATCACTCTTTACTCAAATAATTGAATTTTCTGACAAATAATTGATATGAATCTGCAGGTTCTCACTTTCATGGTGGGCCTACACATTCCCAATGACTGGTGCAGCAATTGCTACCATAAGGTACTCAAATGAGGTCACTAATGTAGTAACCAAGGCCCTCTGTGTGATTCTTGGCCTCATTTCTACTCTCACAGTAATTGCTCTCCTTGTATCTACCATGCTTCATGTCTTTGTCCTCAAGGATCTCTTCCCCAATGACATTGCCATTGCCATAAGTGACAGAAAAAGAAAACCACATAAGAAGTGGTTCCATCTGAGACATGGGAGTAGTGATCATTCCAAGGTGATTGAAAATTTCTTGAAGTTTGCAGCATCAGATAACAAGGACTTAGAAGCTTCTCTGGAACTCCCACCCTCTAATAGTTCGTAGATTTGATGATGTACCTGAAGATATATGCTTGTTAGTATGGTCCTGAAGCTTTAAAAGAATAATAAGATGATAACATTCTTTCCCTATAACTTTCAGTAGTCAGACATGTGAGGAACATAAGTAGGACTTATTGGGTATTCCCATGACCATGTGAGAAGACGAAGGTTTGTGTGGAAAGAGGAGATTTTTGTAGAAACAGTTCCTATGATTGTATTGTAAAATGTTACAGTTGGTCCAATATATGGAGAATAAATTTTGCCAACTGCTACATTTAAATCCAAGTGTTACTGTGAGTATAATTCTGACATTTATCCAATCAATTTACATATGAATGTGCAAAACTTTGGGAATTCATTTTGTCTAATTGCACTAGATTTTGAATAATTGTAGTATTGTTTTCTTGTGAGAGGCCTCAGGACACATTGCAGACAACATCCGTGCATTAAGACTGTAACATGCTCAGATCAAGATATCAGTCTTTCCATGTTGGGGGAATGTTCAGTTAACCTTAATAATTGCTGATATTATATTCAATGCATCTCCATACTACAAAAGCTGTGTATATCATTGTCAATCAGAAGTTCTGCCTGTTAAAATTTTCAAAGTTGGGTTTGGGTTAACGTTGTTAATCTATTTTACAGAGGAATCATCTTGGTCTTGCCTTTGGAATGGATGTAGCCATTTTAGCCTTTTGGGCTCTTCACTTTTGTCTATCTTGAATTTTCGATCCTTTGGGCCCAAGTTTCTTTTTTTTTTTTTTCAAAATTGAACCTCACGTCTTGACCTTTTGAAGGCATTGTCAAATCAAGTTTGTTGTGTGTATGGCTTCAATTAAGTCTTATTATCAAACGCTGATTATTAAGTAAAAAAATTATAGCTTTTATCTTTGACATTTTAATCTATCATAGAATAGATGTCAAAAAAAGTGGAAGCTTAAATTTTTGCTGAAAATTTGCCTATTCCTTTGAAAGTAAATGTGAAGCAAAAGACAAAACATTGTGCCCTATCTGTTATGTTTTTCTTATCAAACTACTGCTTATTTTATATACTTGTGACAGTTATATACTCATATTCTGAATCCAAGTCTATCTGTTTTAAAAAAATAGATGAAATAATCAATAAAAACTCGACCGCCTCACAATTCACCCCTTTATAATATACATATAGATAGACACAACCAATTATGAATAGAAAATATAAAGAGCGCTAGACATACTTTTCAGTGGAACCCACCTCTAACACACTTACATGCTTAATTTCGTAATTGACTTAAATTACTTATTTTTTTATAAAATTGGTCTGTACAAGAATTGATATCAACAACAAGAAGCATGTATGATGTTCTGGTCCCAACATCCAAGCTCAACGTAGAAGCTAGAGAAAAACAATGCAATTAAATTTTTGGTAGGACCCACATATAATATGTTTATATATTTATTCATAAATAGTTTGGTCTACTTATTTTTTACACATCGTGGCTATCTAATTATCAGAAAATATCATCAACAACAAACATACATCATGGATGAGATTCTGGTCCCCTACAATGTAAATAACTTACTTTCTTTTTTTTGCAGAAAAGAAGAAGAAAAAAAAAACAATGAGGAAGACAAAAAGAAGCAGAGTTATCAGAGATTGGCATTTCTCCCAGCACATTTTGTCCATGTCGCTCTATTTTTGCTGTTGACATGTGATAAGTTTGTAGCTCTTAGCCAATTCTCTTGGCACCTTCAATGGCTCTCGTTGGGCCACCTAAACTTTGGGTTGGCTACATATGGCTTGTTGGCCATGACTAACACTTTGAGCTTCAAGACCCATCACAATTTGGACCTTTGCTTTGGGGACCGTTAAAAGTTCTTTTCATGTCTTTCAGTTTCATTTGCTTCCCAAAATAAAAATATTCAAAGAATAAAAGGATTTCCGGTAAACCCAATTAATTTATAAAAGAATTTAGGTACATTAGTTAAAGTGTATAACATTTGCTAATTAGAATTGGCTCATCTTATTGCTTTTGGCCTACAATAATTATATGAATTGGATTTAAATCTAAGTGTTAGAATTTAAGGATCATGATTCAAGTTTATATAGCAAAAGTGTTCATCCATAGTGTTGGGCTTTACATATAAGCTTGAATGTAAAAAATATTTTATGACAAAAATGCCTAAGATCATTTAGTCTAGCATCCTTATATATTATATAACCCTTAAATTTGTCTTAATTAATTAATGTGAGATTTTTTTCAATTTTACATTTCCAACACTCTCCTTCAAGTCTAACTAGCCTAACCTAGTTTTGACTTCCCTTTCATTTTTTTGGACTTGTGTTCAGTCTCAAAGGCCTCAA
The DNA here is from genome assembly GCA_031216115.1 of Senna siamea. NCBI lineage: Eukaryota > Viridiplantae > Streptophyta > Magnoliopsida > Fabales > Fabaceae > Senna > Senna siamea. The sequence continues at coordinate 27,564,762 of CM062354.1, read as the reverse complement.
TTCTCTTTCTTTATTTGCCTAAACTTGTACTCGTTTCAAGCTTAGAGGCCACTGGACTTTAATAAATGCGTAGGTCTTCCTTGTCAAGCCTTCTAGCTTTGTAGGCTTCAGATCTTGAGTCACAAGTCTTTAACAATATTTGGGTTTAACTTGTATTTGTCAGTCCAAATTACTAGGTATGAATTCTCCATTGGGCTTTTCATAATCTCTAATAGGCTTCTTTTATTTTGGACCATGAATCTTAATGAGCTTTAAGATCATTGAGCTCTAATACTTTATTAAAGTTTGACGATTTTGATCTAAGTTTGTATAATAGAATGTTAATTCATAATGTTGGACTTCGTGAATAGGCTTGAATGTAGCTGATGATTTATGACACAAATGCCTAGGGTTATTTAGTCTAATATTCTTATACATTATATAATTTTTAGATTTGTCTTAATTAATTAATATAATACTTCTTTTTTTATATATATATTTTTTCAAAACTAAGTAGTCTCTTTAAGTAGTTTTTGAGCCTAGAGGCTTGCTTTGGAGTGCATTAACTAAATTTTTTTTGGAGTAAATTATTATTTTGATCTTTAAAAAATATATTGTCTCAATTTAATTTTTAAAAAATTAAAATCTTCAATTTTATTCTCTAAAGAATGTTTTCCAAACAATTCATTCCCTATATTAGCTACATAGAAGCTCAAACAGAATTATAACAAACCAAAATAGTACCAGCATTCTTAAACAACCTTATATTAACCCAAAACAACAACCAACATGTCCAATAGGACATAAATGTAATTAACATAGAGACTAATTTATTTGAGATGTATTCTTTAAAAGACAAAATTAATGATTTTAATATTTTAATAATTAAATTAAGATAAAGTATATATTTTAAAAATTAAAATAATAATTTATTTAAATTTTTTACATAAAAAAATGTATAACACTTGTCTCATTGTAAAAGAGTTGTTTTCTTATCAACAACTATAGTTTTTGGCTTAAAATATGTATCTCATCTTTTAGATGGTGAATTAAGTAAGAATTTATCCAAATGATTCTTAAAGGTGAAGTTAAAGAAAAAGGGGTATAGCTACAAGGCTACAACATAGGCCTGTTAGAGTGGAATGAGCTTGAAGAATACTAAAGTAGAATTTGCAGAAATTTAAAAAGGCTTCAAAAACTGGTATGTCAGGAACAGTTTTTCTATTTAAGAGTTTGAATGTAAGCAGAAGCAGAGGCAGAATTTCTGCTCTTTTTGCAGACAAATTATAGTTAAGACTCTGACATTTTGATGTTTCTTTCAACGTAGTTGCCAACCTTTTGGGGAAACCCAGCATCTCCCATTATGATTGCCATCAATAAATAATTGTCATTCTTAGTATCATAATTGCTACTAACATTTTGTATTAAATTTCATTTTGGTTTTTTAAGGAAGATTTATGAATAAGAGGAAATTATATCTACCTTTTCAAGATTTAATTTAATTATATTTATTATTCTTATAATTTAAAATTTTATATTTTTTAATATAATAATAAATACAGTTAAATTTATACTAAATTTTTATAAATTTTTTAATATGATAATATATAAATATAATTAAATAATTTTATTATTTTGTAATGAAAATATGCCCTATACGTAAAATATTAATTTTATTAACCAAAAAAAAAAAAAAAAAATTTTTTTATAACATTTTATTAAACTTTAAAATACTAAATATAATTTTTAAAATTAGATGAGTGATAAGTAATTTTACCAAAATTCAAAGAATTAAAGTGGTAAATTTACTCTATGAATAATATTAGAACTTGCTTATAGAGAGTTTTTCCTGTTCAGTATGCTTAATGTTTTATATTTTTTAAAAATATTTTTATTATTATATACACAAATCTTGGGATAATTTAATAATCTCTCAAAAAACTAAATTCTTTGTAATGTTATCCATAATATTATTGAAGTTACTAACACCTTTCCTCACATAAAAATATTATAGACTTTTTAAGTGTGACTGAATTACAAGCTTATATACCCCATGTAGAAATTTTTTCTAGTTATAAAAGAAAAAATTGCAAAAATTGAATTCTAAATCATTTGGTGGCAACATATATACTATATATATAAAAAATTAAATTATTAAATTATAATTAATTTTATTAATACTTCTAGGTTCTTCCAACGCAATAGTTGCCTAGTTTTGATCTTTATAGTGGTAGCACATTCTTTTTCAAAAAAATGTGATTAATTTCATCCTCCAACAACAGTATGTTGGTGTAACTTTCATCATAGTAGAGAGACTTAATAATGAATGGTACTGTAAAAGATTTGTGCAGAAAAGGCTCAGTTAGATAATGTTGTCCACTCTCAAGTAAACTGATAGATTCCTAAGGAGGGGTCCATACTAAGAATCAAATCACACACAATGAGGCCCAATTTCAAATTTTGAATGAGACATGCCCTTCAAGATCTAAAAGGAATCTAAATTCCTCTCTGAACAACACTATATACTTTCATCATCACAATATATATATATTTAAAATGAATATCATTCAAAAAGTTAAAATGTAAAGAATATTCTTTAATTTAAAAGTTCATCAAAGATTTTTAAAATTTTTAGTTTTATATAATACATTCCTTTTTATTAATATATTTTTTTTTTCTAAAACTAATATTTGACTAGTTTGCACAATTCTTTGCAATTGAATTGTAAGAAAAGAACCTAAATATGTTTATATTTAATGTGATTTTTACAAAAAGAAAGAGGGAATTTCTTTTTCAATTTATTATAAAATGTAGAGTCCATGGTTTGGATGTATTACAATCCACAAAGAACTTTGCTAAGGGCTAAATATATAACAATAGTGTAAGATCAAATTCTTTTTAGTTGAGAAATATTTATAATATTGAGTTAAGATTCTTAAAATCTGATAAAAATATAATAATTTACAAAATCTTATTGAGAATATGGATCTGTCATGGGATATCAAAAATATAATGGGCATGAGAGAAAAAGTCTAAATATATAAAAATTAGGGTCACATTAATTATTCACTGAAAACAGGTGTTTTAAGAAATTCAGATATAAAATAATTAGGTTCAAAATGCTCAAACTCAGGCATTTGTGAGAGTTTGAATATATAGATGAGATTACAAGGAATGTGTATCTAGCTTTGCACGAAAGGATAATTAGCTGTCAAGATGACTTACTATATTCCAATTTAGAGATGCATGTGCAATAGTGTTTATCAAATTCCATTTTTCATTCTTTAAAATTTAGAAAAACTTGTAGATTAGATCCGATCCATAAATATGAAGATTAACAAATAAAAAAAAAAGTATACTTACGTCTCTTATAATTTATTTATTTTCAATAAAGATAATTTTCTGTATAAAATTAGAGATTAATTTTATTTTTAATATAATATAAATGGAATTAAATTTATACTAAATTTTAACATATAAGATTTTTAATGTAACAATAAATATAATTAAGTAATTTTATTATTTTTAAATAAATGCATACTATGTAAATTAATATTTATTTCATTAATAGAAAATAAATTAGAAAAAAGATATATTTGTGTAAAGTTAATATACCTCACAAGTATTAATTAAGTTTTATTTTTGAAAGAAGGTATCAAAGTATAATTTCACCAAACCTCAACCGAAGTTGGTATAACTAAATAAATTAATTTCTTTATGTATTAGTCCTTGAATTTTACAAATTAATCCCTCAAAATTTGTAATTTATTTAATATATATATACCTTGAATCAATTTCCTAAAAGAGAGTAAATATAATTAGTCTAACAAAATGTCTAAACTGTATTGAGTTATTATAAACATTGAAGAACTAGCTACTCATATAAAGAAATAAATTCAAGAACCAAACTTTTAAAAAATATTAGTCTGTTTGGACCTTATTTTATTTTTTATTTTTTAAAATTAATTTTGATAATTCATATTAGTATTTTTGTAATGTATTTATATATATTTTATTAATGAAAAACAGGGCCTATGTCTTTAAAAACTAGTTTTTAAAATTTACATTCAAACAGAGTGTATATCTTCCAAAAATTAAATTATATATTTACTCTATATTAATTACATATAAATAAGTTAAAAAAATTCAATTAATTTTGGCATATATTTAAGTATTTTTTATTACAATTGGTTTATTCACCAAATCTATTTTAGAATATCATCTCTATAATTATTTATAAAATGTGGAGATAATATTTTATCATTAAGAAAATACTTAAATTAAACTTTTATCACGTGCTTTGTTTGGGAGATATTGGAATTAGCAAAATGAGATATGGCTTACTATCTTAATAGAGAGGAGGCAGTTAGATAAAAGTAGTAGTATAGCTTATTGTCCAAATGTATGAAAGAATAATTGTGTGTCCTTACATCATCATGTCTTACTTAACAAATTAAGAATATTTCAATTCTCATAACTCATAAAAATACACTTTATTATCATAAACAAACAAACATACAACTGGTTTATATGTACACCATTTATGTCATAGACAATCACATTTAAATTTTAGGGTTTAGTATATATATATATATATATATATAGATGTTGATGCTTCAAGTTAGAGGTTCTTTGGTGTGAGTATATTTTTTTTTTTTGGTTAGAAAATCTTCATATAGCTCAATAATGTGGTTTAAAGTAGATTTGATATCAAAAAAGTATTTGCTTTTGTCTTTAATTTTTTAGAGGAATGTGTATGAAGCAAATATTATTGTTATAAGAAAAGTCTTTGTTTAAGAATTAGATCGTCTCATATAAAAAAAATAATATGATTTTATTGTGTGAAGAAAGAGATAAATAGAGTACAAATATATTATTTGATTATGATTTTTATTATATATATGAATAAGATTTATCATTTAATTAATTTTATATTTTTTTTTTTCGAATGACACAATCATATTATTTTTTTAAATGAAAAGAACCAAATTCCTATGGTTGCATGGCCTTCTCACAATATCTTTAAAAATTAATTTTCTACTTATCAAGTGGCAAATAATTTTTTTTTTTAAGTTTAAGGCTAACCGTTATTAATGAATGCTTGCTTATAAATATCACGCAAAATTTTAATTACTAAGAATTATGTACACGCCATGACAATTTAATTTAACTAATTGAGCCAACTTTCGTTGACTTGGAGCATAGCTTAGGCAAAAGTTCAATATTGTCAATTAACGTGACAATTTAAATCCTACTCACACTAATGCTATAATAACAAAAAAAATAAAAATTAGGCATCATTTTTATATCTTTGTCATCAAATTTTTTAATTAAAACCTAATACATATATAATTTATATAATTTATCTCTCTCATAATTATTTATTTTTTAAAAAATTTTATACATTTTATTTTGAATGAAAAATCTACAATAACAAAAATATAAAGAACAATGAATACATATAAGTCTAGTATTATTGTAATGTTTTTCTCCTTCTAATAATTTTAACTTTATAAAATTCATTTTTGTTATCAATAATTTGTTCAAGCTTTTGCCTGTAGAAAGATGTAATTTAGGGCCTTGTTCTATTTTTTTATTTTTAAAATTTTTTAATAAATTTAATTTTAAAGATTTATGTTAGTATTATTATCATATATTTATGTATATATTATTAATAAAAATTTTTTGCATTTTTTATTTTATAAAATAGGAATTTAAAAACATTTTTTTTAGTTCTTATATGTTTTTTTTCCAAAGCATATATTCTGTTTTTCTTTTTTAAGTTTTAGTTGAAAATAATTGTTCAAACGATTTTTTTTTTTTTTATGTTTTAAAAATAAAAATGATTTTTAAAAATAACTTTAAAACAGTTTCTTAATTCCAGCATTTTATTAATTAGCCATGTATCACATTTTCCTAGAAGATCAAGCAATACAAGGGTAAAAGTCTATGTTCAAATCACAAAACTTTGGGTGCTTTAAAAATTTAGAAAATCACCCACCATATCTGGCCATGAATAACTTAGCTAGCTAGGAGAGAATTTTATTAATAATAATTGAATTTCTTTCAAATAAAACTTTCTTTTTTATTCATTATTACTATATATATATATATTGGTGACTAGGAAGGAAAGAAACAAAGAAAAAAAAAAACTAAATCTTAAGGAACATCACTGAAAAAGCATCAGCTAAAAAAGAAGTCTAATGTCTAATTACTCACATAGATGTTTCAATTATACAATATTCTTTCTATTATAAAAATTAATATACACAAACCTCTCTTAAAATTAAAAGATAACCAAAATACACACAAAAGTAATATTTATTTTTTTAATTAAAAATATAACATAAAAATTATTAATTTTATGAAAATGTTTAGTATGTTTATTAATATATATTTAATACACATATTATTGATAAATTTAACATTATATATTTTTCATTGATTTATTTTAAAAATTATTTTGTGAATATATTATTTGTTTTTAATATTCTTATTAATTTATCAAATAATTGCAAAATTTAATAAATTTAGAAAAGCCATTATGTTATAGTAATTAAATACATATTTATTATTTGTTATAGTTAATATATATATATATGTAAGTGATATATAATAGAATATTTTTGTTAAATCAGTATAACTGTAACATATTTTTTGTTGTAGAAAAAAATATAGTGCATGTTTTAGTTTCAAAATATATATATATTTTAAAATAAAAAGAAGTGGTATAATTTAGATATCTTTGAAAAGCGAGAAGGGTAATTTATTATTTTTTATTTTGAATAACTTTAATCCACAAAATGAAAATGAATACCCTCTTTACTCTTTCATGCATATTGATATTCAATTTGTAGAAGAGGCAAGAAATATATAATTAATTAATTAAAGAATAATTGTTAAAAGATATAGTAGTTAATTAATTACGAGCATGATATGTACATAGTGATTCATATATATATATATATATATACCACATTTCTCTAATCTCAAAAATCAACTGAAAAACTTAAAAGAGGGAGACAGAATATTCTGTTGTGTAGTATAAATGTTTCCTCCCTCATATTAACAAAATAAAAGAACAAAATTGTACTATATCCTTTTCCAAATTTGAGTGCAATTTGGTCCTTTTTTTAATTTATTTCCCTATCTATGACAACCATTATCACTCAACAGCAAAGATACATGATGAGTGGCTCATAATTATCTGACCCCAAATATCTTCACCTCCCATGTGATCTATTGCTTTCCTTTTAATTTCTTCTTTTTTTAATCTTCAATCTTCTTTCTTTTCAACTTCAAGCATCCTTAACTCCTCCTTTCTGCAAATATTGTTGGAATGTAAATGTTAGTACCCAATTTTTTTTTTTTAAAAAATTAATAGTGCATACTAAAAGAACTTCATTTAATTATTTATAGAATTAATATTTCAACACAAAAAATTAGTTTTTAAAATTTTTCCCAATAACAAGAAAAGCTCAAGACTTTAGAATAGAGAAAATCATGACAAGTAATTAAGTATCAAATCCTTTAAATCAAATTCAGTTTAATTATGAGTAACAAATTAAGATTGCAAAGATAATTTTTTTTTTTATCTCTTAACTTATAAAAACTCTAATATTAATGTACTATACACCAATATTTCAGCTCAAAAGTTTGAAGTAATAAGTGAAAATTTGTATAGAATTGAATTTGTACATACCAATTGATCTTTTGCAATGAAGAACAGCCTCATAGATTGAGCTCTCAGAATCACAAGACTTTCTCCAATCATCTGCAGAATAAGCCACACTGATTCTTGGTGATATTTCAGAACAACTTCTTTTAGCACCAAAAGCTTCATGAGTTGAAGAAGAAGCTGCAGATTTTTTCTGATTAAGACCCCTCAATCTCCTACACAAAGGCCTTAAGAAATTCAAGTACTTCTGAAACATCCTCCTTGACACTGTCTTGCATCTCTTCAAAGAAGGGCACCTAGAAGAAGAATGTGGTGTAGGGCCCACACCCTTTGGTGAAGAAGAAGAATTATTAAAGGAGTTAGAAGGAAGAAGAATTGGATTAGAGTTTGATGATGGGGCTTCTTCATAATTATAACCACAAGACTCCATCTTCAAAGACTGAACAAAAAGTGGAGTGAGGTAGCCATTGGAGAAGAGCTCATCTGCATCAACGAGAGCCATAGATGACTCATGAGAGATTGGGAAGTCAAATTTGAAGTCTTGTGAGTTTCTTCTGAAGAATCTCTTTGAAGGTGGCATTCTGGGATCCATTTCTATGAAGGAGGAAGCTTCATCTGAGGCATCAATACAAGGTTCTAGGGAGGGCTTGATGTTCACTAGCCAACTGTAGGAGAAGCTTTCAATGGAGATAGGCTGAGAAGTTTCCATTGAAGGAATTAAGGAAGGAAGAAACTGATGAGAAAAAATTTGGGAGGGTTTGTTTCTATAGCTATAGCAATGGCTCTTTCTTCTTACATATGAAGCACATATATCTTTTAACTTGTGTATATATATATGTGTGTGTGTGTGTATATACCTTGAAGTATAATCTCTCTCCAACAATTGGGAATGTGGTTGTCTGGCAAGAGACAATCGATTTTAATAATTGGAATTCAGAAAAAAGAAGAAAAAAGGAACAGAAAAGTGAGCCCCCACACTAGACCCATAATGTCCTGTTGCATCACTAGTTAACTTTGCCCTCCTTTTTAATCATTTGTTTATTTATTTATTCCTTTTTTTTTTTTTTTTTACAAAAGGACTTATTCTTTAGTTTATTTCTATAACTTTAGTCTTATTTATCACAAGTCATATTCAATTTAATGAAAAGTAAAAGGTGGTTCATGCATATGAAGTTCTGGTGAATTAGTTAAGAATTAAGAGACACTAAACAAAATGAGTTATAATAGTTTAGACTGTGACGTTAAGAATAAATATAAATGAACAATTTCATTTATATTTTTCCTTTGATTTTAGATCAAGGTCAAACTTTCTCTTTAACTTTTTTTTTGGGCTTTTATTTTCCTGAATGTATATTTGAAAGAATTTAAATAGAGTTTAGGGTTTAAGATAATTTCAACATCAAAATAATTACAAGTGTCATTCATTTGACAAATATAGAAGTCATGAGTCTAAAAAGAATCCTCTTGTACTACCAACATTTTGGTAATATTATATTATGTTATTATCATTGTTATTTTTGTTCAAAAGGAAAAAAAAAAGGCATTCAAGGGAATATTTGCTACTTACACATTCTTAATGGGGAAAAAAAAATGTAAATAATGCATATTTACTACAAAGCTTCCATTTTTATCTAGAAAGAATGTTTTAAACAGTATGGATGATGGTGTTGAACTGTTGATTTTTCTTAGCTTGTTCTGTTTTGTTGTTGTCTTGTTGTCTTTTGTGTTAATCAGTTTTTGGATTAATGTGACCAATTTAAAAGTATGGTTTTATCATTCTGATGATCACATCCCAACTACTACAACATAAGGATGAAGCAAGATGATATTATATTCCATTGTACCATACTAATTATTTGCATGTAACCTAAATCACATTGAAATGCATATTACATAGGACAATTATTATATGCAAAGTATCTTTAGACAACATTATTGTTTCATGAGACTGAAAAGACACTGAAATACTGCAATAGGTCTTTTAGAGTCATCCTATGGTCTTCCATTTTAAACGAAATTAGAGTCTCATTCCAGAAAAATAGCCTACTCCATATATGCTAGCTATATCTAACCATTTTGCTATTCCAATAGATATTATAAACCTTGTGGAATATATTGTCTCTAATCATAACAAATAGGACTTTTGAAAGAAAATATTTTGGTTGGTTCAATAAATATCTTCTAATTTTTGGGGTTTGATCAAATAATGAAATTGATTTTGTGATGCGTAGTTAATTGTATTGTCATATATTTAAATTTTACTCAAGTAAATTCTTTATTGTTTAACTATAAAAAAATAACTTGATTAAATAAAAGAAATTGTTTATAAAAAAAAAACTAGTCCTTTATAATTTGGCAAATTAAAGTTTAAAGAGATGTTTACATTTAATAACTGATAATATTTTAAATAAAATTACTTCTAATAAAAAGATACTTATAAAAATACTTGTATGTGTAATTGTACAAATTAATCCTCAGAATAATACCAAAAGTTTTATATAATGAAAAGGACATTTGATTTAAATTCCCATTGGTCATTGTTGTGTATTTTACTTTTTTAAAAAATATCTCCTAGTAAGATATAATTAGAAAAGAATAAATTAAGGAAGAGAGAGGAAAGCCTTATATAACTGACATTGATAAAATGTTTTTTAAAAAAACAACTGAAAACAGAGTGAAATACTAGCATGATTAACATAGTTCAAAGAGAATAAAGGTGAAGAGAAACCTATAGGCAGAGCATTATAGTACTTACAACATGAGAACAAACGTGACCAGGACAATAGACATGTTCTCTTGTTGAAGGCACAATACAAATGGATAAATTACGTGTCACCAATTAAAATACGTAACTTTAGTTTTGTCCTTCAATCAAATATAAATCTAAAATCTAAACAAAAAAATAAAAAGAAAATATCATGAGGTTCTCCTGGTAAGAAAAATTTATGCTTTTTCATCCACTACCAATCTGAGTGGCTGTGAGTACAAATCTTGTGAGGTTTAAATGATAATAAAAGGCATGTCATTGTCACACTGAAATGAACTAATTAGTTTTGGTTGGGAAATTTTAGTGAAATTTAAATGTAGCAGACAAGGGTCCCTCGGGTTGTCGGATAAAGAAGCCGACATGAACAAAGGTTCTTGAGACAAAGGCCAGAAAAGCAAAGTGACTTGAAAACAATTGGTCCCCTCTTATGTCTCCATTCAAGGCCATAAGTATTCGCTACAAAATCCAACACTCATTAATGCACTCTAATTCTGAAAAGAATGTTACACCAATCATGCAAGTACAAAATAAAATTAAGTGTGACACAAAAATTCTTTACCAGCAACAGTAGCAAAGTTTTATGGGAATCATAATGTACTGCTTTTCTGCCTAATTGACAGTGATATTGATCATGAGATAAGAATAAACACATTCATCTGATAGTTGATATTAGCATCAACCTCTCACCTCAGCTGCAGCAAAAAATCATTCTGAGGACAAAAATACCAGTTGGAATTTCCAAAAATATATTTTGTTATAAAATTTTTACTTTAAGATTTTTTATTTGATAAAAATTAATTTTAAATTCAACATCTTAAATTCTAACCAAAAAGAATATTGATATTGACACAGATATGACACACGACCGTAAAATATTAAATGACAATATAAAATTTGAAATATCACATTATATCTCATATGAGCATCAAGAATGTATTAAACATCAAGTAACTGTCTTTGGATGCTTCATAAATTCTAAACTTGAATGAAGCAGATGCTTTATTTTCAGTTTCACAGTTGTCCCTTGTTATTCACAGAACACCAATTCTGACCTTATTTTTAAGGAAATCATATTAACAAGAGACGTGGAAAGTTTATATCAAATTCATTTTAGGTTTACGAAAAACCTTAATGTACAAGTTCACATACTGGTGGCGGAATGGGGAAACTACTTGCATACTGCAATGTCACTGATATTTATTACAATTCGCAATTTGTGCACTACCACTTATGTTACGAAGGTGTAAAATCTTGACAAAACTAGAACAATCTAGGATTAGCACTGGGAATTTAAGTTTATCTAAACTAGATCATTTTCCTAATAAAAGAAGCAATATAAAGTTAACTCAATAGAGGTGGCATTGCAGAGAAGATGCTAGCAGGAAAAATGAAGTAAAACCTATTATTTCATGAGGTCAAGAAATACAAAAGCATTCCACAAACTATGCAACAACATTGATGGTAAGAGGTTCCTAGACCTTACAAAGACAATACCCATAACCATACCAAGAAATACAAGAGGCAGCATTCTCTGCAAGTTAAAATGTGCCATAGCAAAAGCTACAGAGCTAACTAATATGGCACACCATACAGGCATGTACTTGGTTAAAGATGGAAGAAGGAAGCCACGGAAGACGATCTCCTCCCATATGGGGGCACAAACTGAGACCACCACTGCATAGAGCGCCATGGCTACTGGGTCTCTTGCCACAATTGATTGCTCTACACTTGATATGGTCACAGGGGTAGATGGAAGAATGGGCAACAAATTCAAGTTCACTTGTGACAGCTGATTGATAAGGGGGAACATGAAGCAGCCTAAACCAACATCAAATGGCCACTTCCCTTTGAGTCTAAAGGTAAACCAGTCAGACGGAAGTGGTTGAAACTTTGCAAGACAACGATGAAGTATTGCTATTCCGACCAAACCTTCAGCAACATCAGTCAAGAGGCTGTACAAGGCTTGTCCTCTGTATGTAAGAGACTCTTTTCTAAACCCTGCTGTGTATGCCAGAAATGGAACTATCCAAGATCCTACCAACCAAAATGAGGCAATCCAAAGGAGCATAACCTGCAGCACCCAATTCAGTTCACTGTTCAAAAAGGATCTAAGTGGTGATACTAAAAGGCAAAATAAAAAAAATAAAATACAATGAGTAAAAAAGGCTTCCAATTGGTATGTATATCAAAGAAATGATAGAAAACACAAGAATACACCCCTTGTTCCCTCATAGACTATTAATGCATCATAAACAATTTATACAGTCCTCATTTGCTTGGTTTTATGAATAAAAGCTAACAAACACTAGCTCTTATGGTTGTCAACAGTTAATCTCTGCAAATCACACATTAAGGACCAATCAGAGATACTGATTGGCCACATAGCAAATTTGTTAAGGTTAAAAAAAGGATTTTTCTTTTTAGTTTTTAATACTAATAAACAATTACTTAACATATGGTAACATTTTAAAGCAGTAAACTTTACCCAAACTCGAACTTAAAAATATAGGATCTTTGCTCATGTAATTTTCTTTTGACAAAAAAGAAACTGTTATGTAGAAAGTTTTTAAAAAATTTTAGTTGATAGCATCTTTTAGGGAACTCAATTTGGATTTGTATTTTGAATTCTTTCCTATTTTGCGTCTTTGTTATATCTCCATTTAAAGCTAGGATTTTAGCCAGATTATCAAGACAAGTAAGAATTCTTCCAATTTCTTCATTAATACTACATTGCTTTGTCAGGTAATATTATAGCAAGACTGGCTCAGTTTGATGCAATCCTACAAATTTGGTAGCAACCATCTCAGTGAGAAAGATCAGGACGTGTAGGACTGCAGGCTTTATTTTGAAGTCAAGCCTATGAAACACTAGACGGAAGGATGACAAAAATATAATTTAATCGTAGTCACAAATGTAGACACCTAATTGCACCACGGTTCAACACCAACCCAGTATTCATTAGAATCATTACATTTCAAAATGTAATGGATATATAATCACAAAATTCTATGGATGGTTTCACAGAGAAATTTACTGGCTAGGGCACTAGATCATAAGAATTCATTTGACTTCATGAAAATTTCAGGGTTAAAGTAATTCATTCTTCACCAAAAGCTTGAAGACTCTGTAGCATATTCTAATAGGGTTGTTGCAGGAAATATCCAATCTAATCATGAAGTCAAAGACAAACCAGATCAAACAGTTCTAATTCATGAATCACGACTGACAAAATTATGTCCCAAACATATCATAACGTTTGTCCTACATCATGAGAGAAACTACATGTGAATGAGCCTCCGAATCAAGCATAGAGAAGAAAATTCGATCAAGTCACGAACCATATAGAAATTTTTATATGGGCAAGATGAAACTTTCCTGAAGTTTGAAAATATAGATGTCAAAAATGAACACTTAAGTGAAATTTCTTTTAGTTAAAGAGCAGGGCATTGTTGAGTCTATCAATAAATTAAAGTTGATAATGTTAACGCCTCAGCCCTTCTTGAAGATCAAGAGCTATGAAGCAAGCCTACACACAAACACAGGACAAGGAAGATGACACATGGTCAACACATAACAAAATCCAATATAAAATAATGGGAGGTAGCAGTCAGCATAGACATATATTACACATAAATAATCATTATCTATAAAAGTATGAATAGACCAAAAACATATATAATTACTACCTAAAATATGATTTTATTTGGTTCGATCTTGCTTAGAAAGTATTAACAAGTATCAAATTTAAAATACATTTCCAAATTCTATCCCCAAGAGCAATTTGAGGTATTAGAGTGTGGAATGGCTATCAAATATGTGCAGACACTAACAAAGCTCCTCTTTTAAAGGTATCAATGTTCATTTTGTAATGAAACTGAAAGTAAACATAAATTGCAATGAGGTAAACTTAACTTACATGGTGAATACAACCAACAAGCAAAATATGTTGTTAATGATTTTGTAAAAAAAATGTTAGTTATGTTAGGGTTGATAAATCTAATTTAAATCTCATGGAGCAGTCATTTCCCATAAATTAAAGAACCGTATCTAGGGTTCCCCAATAATAGTACATCATTTCAAAAGGAAATTTATATCCCTCAAGTTTTCCATATCTACTTATGGCATAGAGGACTGCAATTTGTATGTGTCAAGATATGGCTAGATTTATGTGGATATGATTAGTTTAAATTTAGAAATAATTGGAATAGAAATATGTTGTATTTAAATCCCTTAAATCAAGGGATCAGGATAGGCTGATTTGTTTTCTAGAATTTTGGGATTAGATTAGATTATTTCCTTTTTTTTATCCTCTGTAACTCTATATATTTCCTGTACAATAGCCTAAAAAATGAGAATCAATTTTTCCGTTCATTTCGTGACATGGTATCAAAGCCTAGTTCAAAAGGAACCCTCTAATTGCCTCCAGCATAGCATTCTGGTTGTGCCTTCATCGCCAACCTCGACCCTCCATTTTAGCCTTAATTGCTAAAACTTTCTACAACCTTAATTGCTGTTTTTCTTCCATCATGTCAACGTTTGAGACATTTGTCACCCAAAGATCTAACCAATCCGAAGAAGCATATGCAATCCAAAAAATTGGTGACTTACAGAATATTTGCGCCTCCTACAGATTCAATGGGAAGAATTACCTCAAGTGGGCTCAGTTTGTTCGCACCTACCTGAAAGGAAAATGTAAACTCAGCCACATTCTAGGTACTGGTCCAGCAAAGAATGATGCTGTATTTGAAGCATGAGATGATGAAGACTCAATGATAATGTCATAGCTGTGGGACTCAATGGATCTTGAGATTAGTGATACCTGTATGTTCCTACCCACTGCTAAAGATGTTTGGGACTTCATTCAATGTACCTATTCGAAGGCCAATGACACTGTACAAGTATATGATATCAAGGTCAAAGCAACAGCTACAAAGCAAGGTGGGAAAACTATTACTGAATATGCAAATACTCTACAAACTCTGTGGCAGGAACTAGACCACTATAGAGTATTTGAAATGAAGTGCATAGAGGATGCAGCAATCCTAAAGAGCTTCATTGAGAGGGAACGAGTGTATGAATTTTTGGCTAGCCTGAAATCTTAATTTGATCAAGTTAGAATCCAAATATTAGGAAAAGCTAATACACTCTCTATAGAAGAGACCATTTCCCTTGTACGGGCTGAAGAAAGCAGGAGAAATGTGATGCTGGAGCCACCCCAAAGTACAAATGGGTCTGCATTTGCTATCAAAACAGATTTCTAGGAGAAAGGAAAGGAGATGACAATAAAGCAAATTGAAGGACAATCTTTGGTGCACCTATTGCAAGAAACCCAGGCATACTAGGGAGAAGTGCTGGAAGTTACATGGAAAGCCCCCTAGCCGAGAATCAGCAAAGGCCTCAAGCTCATATGGCTGAACAATCAAAAATTGAGGACAATCCTATGGGAACATTTAATAATGAAAAAATCGAGCAACTAAAGAATTTGTTGGGCTCCCTTGAAAAGCCTTCTGGAGCTTCTTCACTTACTTTTTCAGGTAAACTCTCATCCTCTTTTTTCATATATGCCTTAAAATTGTGTTATGATTACAATTGGATTATAGGTTCTAGAGCCATAGATCACATATGACCCCTACCTCTCAATTTTTCCACACATACACTCCTTGCTCAAGTAACCGAAAAATTATTGTGGCTAATGGTTCTCATGCCACTGTTGCTGGATTTGGTCATATCTATATCACTCCTAACTTGGTCCTCAAGGATGTTCTTCATATCCTTAAAATTTTGGCCAATCTTGTGTCTATCCAAAAACTCACTCATGACCTTAACTGTTCTGTTACCTCTTTTCCAAATCATTGTGTATTTTAGGAACAAGGCACGGGGAAGAGGATTGGACTTGATAAGGAAAGAGGCAGCCTTTACTATCTTGAACCATCCCAAGGAAGCAGCAGTAACCTTCTCACTGTCTTGCCTAAAGTTTTCCAATGAAAGGTCCATTTGGATGTATCACTTACAGCTTGGTCATCCTTCCTTTAAAGTTTTAAGAGTCATGTTTCCCCATCTATTTCAAGGATTAGATATTTCAGAATTTCATTGTGATGTATGTGGATTTGCTAAACATACTCGTGTACCTTTTCCTATTAGCAATAAAAGAAGCTCTAATCCTTTTGACTTAATTCATAGTGATGTTTGGGGACCTTCATCAATCCCAAACATTACTGGAGCTAGATGTTTTGTTTCCCTAATTAATGATTGCACTCGGGTTACATGGCTCTTCCTCCTTAAACAGAAATCTGATGTTAGTTCTATCATTCCCAATTTTCATTTTATGGTTGAAAATCAATTTGGGGTGAAAATAAAGAGGTTTAGAACAAATAATGCTAGGGACTACTTCAACCAAACCTTACTACGCTTTTTTCAGTCCCAAGGAATTATTCATGATTCTTCTTGTGTCAATACCCCCAACAAAATGGGGTGATAGAAAGAAAAAATGGGCACTTGCTAAATACTACCCGTGCACTACTCTTCCAAGGGAATGTTCCAAAAAATTATTGGGGGGAAGCTATTCTAACTGCCACTTATTTGATAAATCGCCTACCCTCAAGTGTTCTTGACAACAAAAGCCCTATGGAAATGCTGAGTAATTTTTATCTTCATTTTAGAACCTCTAATAATTTGACTCCCAAAATCTTTGGATGTACTGCCTTTGTTTATATCCATAGCCATTAAAGGGAAAAACCTGAACCACGAGCCGCCTAAGTGCAACTTCTTGGGTTACTCTTCTACCTAAAAGGGGTACAAATGTTACAACCCTTCATCAAGGAAATTCTATATTTCAGTTGATGCGACATTTGCTAAAAATGCCTCTTTCTTTCCTAAATCCATGCCTCAACCTACTCAAGAAACTAAAGAATATTTTGAACCCATAAATAACCTTGATCTCCCTTCTAGCCATGAACCAAAAATGTCAAAATCACCTACTGTGACTGATCCCATTTCTCTTCCTACTCCTAATTTCACTAATCCTACAAAACACTTTCCTAGCTTCCCAAGGGTGTATTCAAGGAGGAAAGCTGCCCCTGAACTGACTCAAGTCCAAGAATCCAACCTAGAACCTGTTAATGAAGCCACGATAAGCTCTCCTTTACTTGCTGAACCTACTGATTCTTTTGATATTGATATAGAGTCTAAATACTATTGCTATTCCTAACACTGTTTCTAAGGCAGCTTCAAAAAGGGAATGGAGAGATGCCATGAGAGAGATGACAGCTCTAGAGAAAAATAAAACAGGGGAGATTGTTGACAAACCGAAAGGGGTGAATATAGTTAACTGTAAATGGATTTTTTCAGTGAAGTATAAAGGCGATGGATCCCTTGAGAGGTATAAAGCAAGGCTGGTGGCAAAAGGATACATTCAAACCTATGACATTGACTACCAAGAAACTTTTGCTCCAGTAGCCAAGATGAACAATGTTAGAATTCTATTGTCCCTAGCCGCACATTTTGATTGGCAACTGCTACAATATCATGTAAAAAATGCCTTTTTCCATGGGGACGTAACGGTGGAGATCTACATGAATATACCACCTAGATTTGAGGGTGAACTGGGTAAAGTATATAAGCTTAAGAAGGCTTTCTATGGCTTGAAACAGTCGCCAAGAGCTTGGTTTGGTCGTTTTGCTAGAGTTATGAAATCCTCTGGTTACCACCAAAGCCAAGGAGATCGCACTCTCTTCATTAAGC
The DNA here is from genome assembly GCA_031216115.1 of Senna siamea. Taxonomy (NCBI): domain Eukaryota; kingdom Viridiplantae; phylum Streptophyta; class Magnoliopsida; order Fabales; family Fabaceae; genus Senna; species Senna siamea. The sequence continues at coordinate 27,546,598 of CM062354.1, read as the reverse complement.
ATGCGGTTGGAGGGGAGGGGGGGTAACTGCTCTTCTAGTGTATGTAGATGACATTATAGTCACTGGAAATGATGAAAAAGAGATGGAGCTGAAATGCAGATTACAAAAGGAGTTTGAAATAAAAGAGTTGGGAAAGTTGAAGTATTTCCTTGGCATTGAAGTTGCATACTCATCCCAAGGAATTTTTATATCACATCAAAAATACATCACAGATTTATTGCTGAAAACTGGAAAAGGAGGATGTAAACCTGTCTCATCTCCCATGGACCTGAATCACAAGTTATGTGAAGCTAAGGAAGAACAACTGTTGATAAAGCTATATATCAAAAGTTGGTTGGCAAACTTATATATCTTGCCTATACTAGACCTGATATAGCTTATTCAGTAAATGTTATAAGCCAGTTTATACATGACCCTAGAGAATCTCATCTATAGGCAGCATATAGAGTACTACACTACTTGAAGGGCAATCCGGGAAAGAAAATTTTGTTCAGAAGACAATGCTCTCACTCTAGAAGCCTATAAGGATGCAGACTATGCTGGGTCTTTGGTGGATAGAAGATCAACTATCAAGTACTGCACTTTCCTTGGAGGAAACTTGGTAACGTGAAAAAGCAAGAAACAGAATATTGTAGCAAGGTCATCAGCAGAATTTGAATTCAAAGCTATTGCCCAAGGAATATGCGAACTAATTTGGCTCAAAATAATTCTGGATCATTTGAAAATTAAACTTGAAGGCCCTATGAAGCTGTACAGTGATAACAAATATGCTATCAACACTGCTCATACCCCCATACAACATGAGAAGACAAAACACATTGAAATAGATAGACATTTCATCAAAGAAAAGCTGGAGGCAGGATTGATGTGCATGTCTTACATTCCCCCTGACTTACAACTAGCTGATATCCTAACTAAGGGACTTCACAGCACAAGATTGATGAGACTCCTATCCAAGCTGGGAATGGAAGACATTTATTCCCCAGCTTGAGGGTGGTTGTCAAGATATGGCTAGATTTTTGTGGATATAATTAGTTTAAATTTAGAAATAATTAGATAGAAATCTGTTGTATTTAAATATCTTAAATCAAGGGATTAGGATAGGCTGATTTGTTTCCTAGAATTTTGGGATTAGATTAGATTATTTCGTTTTTCTTCTCCTCTGTAACTCTATATATTTCCTGTACAATAGCCCAAAAAATGAGAATCAATTTTTCCATTCATTTTGTGACAGTATGCATAAAGTTGAGGACAAGATTTCCCCATGTCAAGAAATGATATGGTGTGTGATGTTCAAACATTCAGATATTTAACATAAATATTGATTATCTTGTAATTACTAACCTAAAATTTTAGAGTCTACCATTGGTCGAATTTTAGGTTATTTTAGCCATTAACATGATTTTGGGCAACTAAATTTGGTTTTAAATTTGGAGTTTTTTCCTTTTGTGTCTTAGTCAATTTTCTATTAAAGCTATGTAAGTACGCCACATTAGTGATTGAAGAAACACGTACATTGTCAATATCTTCAAGAACTTGTGCTGTTTATCAAGGTCTAGTTGTGTAACTGAAAAAATTTCACTAAGAAAACCCCCTGTAAAAGGGAGAAATTGACATCATTTAATACTATTTTAAGATCGACTATAAAAGATCAAACATTCAGTCTTCCTTTTCCAACATTAAACCACCACTTCATTTCTCACAACTAAATCCTCATCTCTGATATATATATATATATATATATATATATTTTTTTTTACGGATGTGCTGTTTCAGCAGATGCATTTCTCTAAAAGAACTTATGTTGCTTGCGTTAAGACAAAACAATCAACAGCACTTTATCCTAATACAATTTACTTCTTCGTTCAACACCAGAATACAAGCAATTATATATGTGGCAGTCTTTTACTCAGTGCTCTTTCTGTAGGTTTCCACCAATTTGGCCCCACTCCTTCCTGTTTTTGGCCTTTATATCCATACAGCATATCTTGGGTTTTGGAAGCATCCAACCCTTTGTTTTTGATTATGACAATAATAAACTCTAAAATATGCTTAGCCAAGGTCGCTTAAATTCACAGCAAAGGCTGACATGTTAATAATGCTATGACAGCTTGAGAAAAGCTAGCTCCGGACATTCTCTATAATAGTTAGTGTTACATATAACTTCTGTCATTGGATAACATGCCCTAAACCGTTAGGAGTTACTCATTCTTCTTGTAAGAAATACTCTACCTAAAGGTTAGAGATGGGTTATACACTCGAGATAATCTTTAGAGCAAGAGTGCTCCAATTTAGGAGACAAAAGCAGAGGCAACTGTGCTTGGGGTGAATTTGGGCAACAGAACATCAAGAGGTTGCAATTCAAGAAAAAAAAAAAAAAGGCTTAGAGCATGTACTCTGAAGTTCTATGGTGGGGATAATTCTCAAACTTGGCATGGAGATTGTCAAGGACATTAAACAGCCAACAACAGCAAGCACACAAAATGCTCTGGTAGCATGGCTGATGGCACAAAGGCAATTTTTGAAATAATGTAAAATTTAAAATGTCTATAAAAGGTTAAAGGTGAATAAGAGGTTTGAATATCTTATATCATGAAAAATCACAAAACTAAAATGTTATTAAGCTGAACCCAAGAACCCACACCAAAAAAAATAAAACTGAGGTTTGTTGGCAGTTTAGGACTAAATTTTTGAAAATCATCAAAGAACTAAGCCTGATATTAAATCAAAAATACCTCAGAATATTTCAAGATGTTCTGTACCGATATCAAGAAAAAAAATCATTAAAGATGCCCCACCAACCTTGAAAATGCACCACTGAGTTTCCAGAGTTCGTTATCCATTAGCTAAATTGAGATCCTTATTGTGTTGTTTTCACACAGATCAAACCGAATAACCTATATCCCGCTTAATTACAAGTCCATTGGCTGGCGTGAGAAAAACTAAGTGAAATAGCAGACACCACAGAACCACAATCAACAGCCACTGTACCTATGGAGTCACCATTTACAACACCACTGGATATAACACATTGTTATGGAACCACAATTAATAAAGATTGCAAAACCTCTTTTCCCTTACTCCTTTAATAGAGTAATTCTTATATAGTTAACTTCTAGCCTTATTTGTATATACAACAATAACAACAGCAAATAAAGCCTTGTCCCACAAGCTGGGGTCAGTTATATGGATCAAGCAATGTCAACGTATTCTATCCTAGCTCATTTCTTGCTAGCCTTATTTGTATATAATCTTATATCTATTGATGTTCGGAAATTATCTAGTAATTTGAATTCTATTTTTGAAAACAGCAACATTCTAAAGAACCAATTCTCCACCTCTTCACTCCCTTTATTATATCAGCAGCACATAGGTTCTTTGAATCCTACAAAGCATGGACATTTCAAAAAAGAAATCATGTTTGTATCAGTGTTGTCAATGGAGTCTGCTATGATAGGGTGGAATTTGAAGAAAACTCCATGGAACTTCCATGGCGGGGAAACCTTTTCATGGCACTGCCATGATGCCCACTTTAATGTAGAGGCCACCATGGTGGAATATCTATACTACTTATGGCTTTGGACTTTTGGTATCTTTGGTCTCAAAACCATATATTAAGGGAAAAAAAAATATCTCAAAAAAAAAAATTATGTTAGTTTTCCTCCTAAATCTCCAACCATCCCTTCCAACATCCCACATCCGTGATATATGGATAGAGTAACTAATTGAATGAAAAACCACGTCCATCCTAAGAAAAGAGTCCTTTTTTTTTCAGTAATGATGCCTCTAAGTTTGGCTGTGCCTGTAAAATGTAAAGAGCATAACATCCTCGCACGGAAATCCACGGAATTTGGTTGCCACCAGAACAAACCACAATGCAAACTTAAAGCAAGAATATCTTATATATCTTTAATATTCTAACTATTCAACATCTTCATAGGCATAACCTACGAGAAAGAAAATGAAAGAGTGATTGAGATGTCCTATGGTGCATGTCAAGCCACTAGTAGAAATTTAAAGCCAATTTGGCCAAGCTTTTGAAGAGGAAAAAACTTTTTTTCTTTTGAGGAAAAAAGAAAGTACTTATTTGAAAAAGGGTGTTTGGCCATGCTTTTGCCAAAAAATAAGCTTCTTAAAGTAGTAGCATGAACAGTTTTCTGTTGCCAAAAGGAAGCAGAAAATTGAAGTTTCTCCTTGAAAGCAAAAGCAGAAATAGAAAATTACTTCTTTTAAAGAGAACTATATCCCCACTCAAAATCATTAATTATTGTAATTACCTCTAATTTTTTCTACCCTCTTAAATACATAGCCTTTTTTGATATTGTAACATCCAAAAGTGCTTTTTTTTTTTATCAAAATTGACCAAACACAACCACATTCTCTCAGGGTACTTTTTTCTAAAACTCCATTAGAAACGAAGTCTTTTTAAAATAAGCAAAAATTCATAGCTTGGCCAAAAGGGCTCTAAATCTAGGTCAGAATGTCTTCCATAAAAAAACTGTTGGGCTTCCCAAGGCGAAGGGTATTAGTGACTTTTGGCTATTTAAGTGGTAATTTCAATGTAAAATCTGGAGTCCTGGAATAAAAAAAGCCAGCATCTTGGCCTGTATATGCAGATTAGAGAACAAAAGTACAGAATAACAAAGACCTGAAACACAGAACCAGCTCTGAAGGAAAGCGAACTGTTCTTATCTTCCTTCCTCCATTTGGATTGACATCTCCACTAGTCTTCTTTTCTTCTCCATTTTCATTTTGATTTTGTTCTCTTCTCTTTTATTATACTTGAAGCTGCATTTTTCTCCGTTGCTTTAATTTTAAATGGTATTTTGTAATTGTTTTATGATGAAATGGAGGAAGGCTTCAAGGGTCATTTGTGATAGAAAAATACCACTCAAACTTAGGGAAAATTTTTACCACATAGCTATAAGACCTGCAATGTTCTATTGTACTAAATGTTGGATGATAAAGGGACAACATGAGAAAAAAAAAATCAATGTTGCAGAAATGAGAATATTGTGTTGGATGAGTGAACATACTAGAAATGATAGGATTAGGAATGAATACATTAGAGAGAAAGTTGGGATAGCACCTATTGAGTGACCAATAGAAGCCCTTCTACAAAGAGTAGATTAGATGAAAAATAGTCAAATAACTAATAATAAAGGAAGACCAAAAAACAAAATAGAAGAAACTATTAGAATATATCTAACTATCAGCAATCTAACTATGGAAATGAATCTGGATAGAACAAGGTGTAGCTAGATCCATTTAGCCAACCCCACCTAGTGGGAAAAGGCTTGATTTGTTGTTGTAATTGTTTTATAATTTATATTAGTGTGCAAAAGGCTATTTTGCTTTTTGTTTGTTTTTATCATTATCTCTATAAGTACAAGAGACGATAGACCTTGTGAGATTTTTAATGCTTTAATCTTTATAGTACTGGCAGACCTTTTTCACATTAAAAAGAAAGAAAAAAGACATCTTGACTTTTCCTTATCCTTTTTGTAATGTAATACTATAGAGACAAATCTTTTATGATTTGATGTATGACTCTGAAATTTCAACACCATAAGGAGTAGAGGCATAAAAACTTCTATTCACTAGGGTATTAAAAATAGAGGCATCATTAACAGCTGCCACATTCAAATTCTAACCTGTCTACCAATATGTATAATTGGACACCATAAACCACATTCAATACCAATTCATTCCCCTTTTTTTCTTTTGTTTTCTGGTAATTCAATCCATTCCCTAATAGAAAGAACTATACTCTTCATGCTAATGGTGCTTACCCAAATAAATAGTTTAATTGCATATCTATATCACAAGTCTAACAAACAATGACTTCATTAACTTCTAAATGGCACAAATATTAAAAATTTCCTGACATCCTTTTCTTTGGAGCAGTCATAGCCAATAGTCACTAAATCAACAGGGCAGTAAAATTTACTAGTATTTATTATTGAAATCCATTTCCAAGTTTTTAATAAAAGAGAGTTATATCAATTCAGCAACTTAATGAAGTAAAAAATGAAAGAAAATCATGACCATGAATTCTTGACTCCAAGGTAAATATACTTTACCTGGACAATGGTCTTTGCTTTCCAGGGGACAGTCCAAGGTTCCACACCAAGAATTACATTTGTGCCCTGAAACATAAGTAAAGAATACTCTAACTGTTCTTGAGCTTCAGGATTTCTAAAGATATTAAATATGATTGACATTATTTTACATTTGTACTATTCCCAAAACTCCCTAAAGGGTTTAGGGTTTAAATAACATGGTTAGAAGACAGAACGTGATTACTGATTAAATCAACCTACTAAGTTGTTGACATTTTATCCAAACTTAACTATGAAACAAAACCTAGCTTAGTTACATCACTAAAAGTGCATAGGAAAAGTAACAAGTAAAATATTGATAATTGTTGAAAAGATTGATCAAAGTACCGAAATACACAAGAAACAGAACAATTATTAGAGAAAGAGCAAGAAAATCTAATAAATCAGAACTTACTAAGAACTAGAACTTGTAATCTTCAATTTGAAGTAAAGGGATGAAAAGCAAGAGATAGAAAAAAATAATTTCGTTCTTATACTAGATTCTCCATAAAAGAAATCAATACCTTGTGGATACTAGAAAGCCAATCTTTTCTAAAATCTTTGGACTGGTCACATTTAGGCGTCACCAAATCGTCTGACAATTTATCTTCTATGTGCTCACAGCCAGGAACTTCTGATGAAAAGTTTTCATGCCTACAACACAAGAATCTCCATTTCTAGAATAGAGTAAGAATTTAAGTCAGATTACCAAAAAGAAAACCAAATAAACCCAGCAAATCAACTCCATACACCAATGCTAATCATATGTTTTTCTTGATAAGATAGATCTCAGCTCCTACACAAATTAGATGCTTAGAGATTTAAGAAGAAAAGGATGTTAATACAAGAACCTATGTATAAAAAATTGAATTAAGTTAGGTACTTGATACTTTTTTTTTTCTTTGGTGTCACAGACACTGAATTTAACTGTTACTAAATTTATTTCCATCCTTCGATCTTTTCCCATATTTTATAGGAGGCCTACAAAACAGTAAACAAGGTGAAAAACAGCATCCCTGGGCCTTATAATTAAAATTCGTCAAAGTCTCTGCTAAAGACAATAACAATGATTGATGATCATGATTTCTTTAATTATTGGCTAAACATAGAGAAGGTCGGTGATTCTGAAAAAGATCGGATTGGAGGCTTTACGAAGTATTAAGTATTTAGGTAAGTTTTCTGGATTGAGTAAGAAGTTTCCTGCAGTGCGTCCAAAATAAAAGGAATGAGTAATTTTGTAGTCATGTTTCATTATAGAGGTTTAAGGGTCAGTGTTATACATACACAGTATCATTATGTCTTGCAAATTGCAATAATGTATTTCTGTTTTCCTCACTTTTCTAGCTTTTCCTCTCCCTATTTACTTAATTTGGTACCAAACCACAAGTATCATACACCTTCAAACCCTAACCCTAACCCTAACCTCCCTTGTTAACAAATCTATAAAGAAAAAAATATCATGTAATCTCAAAATAGGCAAACCATTAATCATCGCTATTATTATCCTTTCTATGTATCTAACTGAGATCACATCCTTTATCAGGTTTCTTGTTGCATATATATGTCTAACCTACGCTGTATATTATGGTCTACTGCAATAGTAGGTTCCGGAGGGTCTCTGACCATCCAACACCAGCATCTGCAGCAGTCAATGACAACAAATGCCAACAAAGTCTTCTCCACCCTGAGAAGCTTAGACCAAACCTATGGAGCACAAACACTAACATGCACATGTTGACACATTTGATATGAAGATAGCTCATGACTTTGTCTTACTTTTTTTAAGGGGTTAGCTCAAGTTTTGAGTATGCTGATCTAATTGCACTGATATAAGTAGCATCAACCAGAAGTAATATATAAGGAGATTAACTTCTCATTAAAATGCTGGCACTATCTTCCATACCAATACTTCAAATCATGCTAAACTTCATTGAAATAGTTTCCAGATTGAAATCATATCTGCTAGTTATCTCGTATTGACATAACAGACAATGAAGAGCATTTGGGCTGATTTTCAATTGCATATGGCACGACATGATTGTCGTTATAAGTGCCCATTCAAAACCTCTATGCTAAATTTGTCTCTCTACACCTCAATTATAAAAGACAGCTTTATAAGGAAGGATAATGAATTAGTTAATTATAAACCCAAAACAAAATACTACACGAAAATTTGACGGCAAAAGTAAAAGAAAGAGCGATTTTTATTTTCTTTAAGCTACTACCATTGAGAAAAGTAGAAGGCACAGAATTGCCAAAGCCAAAATTCGATTTAATTTCCAAGTTAAACCAAACATGGCATAGTTCAAATGCCGAAAAAGATAACTGAAGGATAAGAAATCGAAAGTTTCCATTCTGTACAATTTCTTTTTACAATTTTCTGAGCAACCAAACAGCAGATAGCCAAATACAATTCATGGGTATTGCAGGGGCGAAAAGACTAAGAAATCTTACGTTAGTAGGAAACCTGGATTGAAGTCGAAGGCGAGGGGAGGTTCTGTTGAACGATTGCGCGAGTTTAGGATGGTTCAGAAGCGAAACCCTAGATTTGTTTGGGAGGTAGAGAGAGGGTGGAGAGCAAGAAATGGAGGTGGACATAGCTCCAACACCGGATTAACTTCAATCCGGAGACTGAATTGGCTTGGACTACGCATCAGAGACTGTTATTTCTCTTTCTTGCTTCAGATTCCACACGTTTTCTCTCTCGCATTGGAAGAAGAAGACGACGACGACGACGAGGTTGGGACTTGGGAGATTGAATGAAAACGGATACAGAACCGACGCCAGTGGGTGTATATGTGGTGCTTGACTGCTGGCAAATTGTAAATTCTTAAACCGTGTAATACACTGACGTTAATTGTTAAAGGAAATGTAATTTTAAGAAATGAATATTGGTTATTTGTTACTTGTAAATATCACTGATTGGATTGCTTTTCCAATAGTGTTAGTTGTTACACTTGTACAAATAATTTAACATGAAAAAAAGTTTAGGGACATTGGGGAGTAGTTACTACCAACGATGTTTCTGTTTCTACAATAATGATCTATATTTGTAAAAATCTTATAAAAGCTGGTTTTAATTATGATTTTAAGAAAATCTTCTTGCAATGATTTTTTTCATGAAAGTTTTTTGTAAAACAAATTAAAAATACAATATTTTTTTTTTATAGAACTCTATATTTGGTTAAGAAAAAAATTTAAAATATGCCTGTCTTCTTAAGAAATATAAAAGAAACCTTAAGGAAAAATAAATAAATAATTAAATTGACATGCATTAATCTTAATAACTACTATAGTATCAGTATGAATTTTTTTTATGATTAGAAATTTGGTACAAAGATGACACTTCAATCTAATAGGATAACTTTGAATTAAGCTGTGTTGATGCTTTTGCAAAAAGTTTGAAATCTGATGATAGTGATTTATAAAATGCGATATTAATGAGTACCATATATGCAAGGATATGAAGAAGTCAAAAGTGAAATTTACTAGATATCGTTTTCGGCACTTGTAGCACTTGGCAATTAGCAATATAATATTTGGAATGTAAAACTACTTAAAATTCGCCACTAGATCCTCTGTCATTGGTCTTCTGTCTTTCCTCTGATGTTTTTTTTTAAGATAAGTTGGTAGTTGTAAATTTTTTTATAATTTTGGAGGGTAACTTTTTAGGGACGATTTTGTCAATTGTTAAGTATATTTCAATATTATTATTACAAATATTATTATTACTATAAATTTTATTTAAAGAATTAATTTAAAAATAAAAAATAAAAAATTTGTTTTTTATAAATTAAGTAAAAAAATATATCTTTATTTTTTTTATTTTAGTTCCAATAAAATATATGTTAGCTATACATATTATGTTTAGTTTTTATTTTAATCTTAGACATTAAATTGGATTTTATTTAAAAAAAATACTTTTTATTTTATAAATTTTTTATAGCACAAAAGATTTTTCAAAGGTAATTAAAACATACAAACAAGTATTCAAATATACAATATCAATGTGGTTCATATTAGTAACAAAAAAAATCGTTTCTAAAAAATTACTCTGCAAAATTATAAAAAGATTTACAGCTGCCGGCTTATATGCAAAAAAAAACATATTACACAAAATGATATCCTTTTATATAATAACAAAGAAAAGGCAGGAACCAATTACAGAAAATCCGGTCTCTTAAAACTCCCGTCAAAAAAGTCATTTTCAAGCCTCCCACAAGGCACTGCAATTTGTATTCAAGAAGTCACATCAATGGTTAACAAACAAAGACATATAATTCATGCATTGTGGAAAATTAAACCAAAACACTTAAATATTTTAGTATTGACAAATGCATCCATTGCCAAATTTGTCTCCCTCAAGTTTTAATTTTAACTTGGCTTCGTCATACTCTAATAATTCATTCAAATATGTCTATTTGAACCATTACTCAATGGATCTATTGACATTACACATTTTCTGTGATGTGAAATGATGATATTTTCGAACATTGCCTCCACAAAATCTCTTGTCTCTCAAACGTAGGTATTTAATTTTAATTTAGGCATCTAATTCGTTAATTTAAGTTTAAATATAATATTTCTATTTAAATGTAAGTATAAATTTAACCCATAATATGTCACTTTAACATAAATATAAATTTAATCATAATATGATACTTTAACATTAATATAAATTTTTTAAAAATTTAAATATATAAAAGAGATATCTCACACTAGAGTTCTATATATTATCACGGTTTCATACCTTCTCAATATTATATAATCACATAATTTTGGTTACAAACTCTTAACATGACTTTGATCTCTCCACATAATTATATACATACACTCCATGTGTGTGTGGCCATATATAAGCTAAGCATCAACTGACCATTTCTACTTAGGAACAATAGTTAGATACATTGAAGGCTAAAATTATAATTTTGATATTGTGATACTTAAAAGAGTTCATCTCATTTTAAAACAATAACAACAATAATAAAATTTTACATAAATAGTAGAGTGAATAATAACTTTTGATAAATGATAAAATCACACAAATAAACATTTCTCTGTAGAAATTTCACTCTAGCTTAGCTTCAATTATACAAAATCTTATTTCAATTCTTTGTCAAAACAAAGCATTCTTAAAATCTAAAGTACTTTTAACATAAATTATCAAAGTGAAGTTTTTGTCTTAGCACAAAATAGCATATATTAAATATGATTAAAATAATGAATCCAAATGGAAAAGAAAAGTAAAGGAGATAAAATTTAAGCAAGACACATTAAGCACATAATAATAGAAAAAATGGTGCATTGCAAAAAAATTTTATTTATTCACATTGCCACCAGATTAGAATAAGAAATCCATTACATTAGGTAGGATCCCTAAGCATAGAGATTACTTACAAAGTACCTATTAACATAATCGCACATTCGCTGTTAATGAAGGGTTCCAACAACTGATATAGGTTTGACTGTTTGAGGAATTCTACAATTCCTAATTCAACTTAGCAAACTCAATTACTTAAAGAGTTAAGAGGTCAACTTTCAAACTTTCTAAAAGGTAAAATTCTCAAGTTGATCATCTCTTAATATTATTATTTTATTATATCTTTTCCAACATTAGAAGAGCTAGCTAACCTATATACATTCATTACTGTTCATGTCTCCAACATTGGATTTCTCGCAAATGTGCAAATGTGTATCACGTCCTTAATTTACTTGATTTCTAGTTACAATTGTGGCATAATTCCACTAATGGAAATTTATATCTAACTTGTTAAACCATAAACATGCACATCCACCTTATAAAATTTGAGATAAAATTTCAAACTCTCAGGAGAGGAAGTCGATATGGTGGAATGTAGTAATAAGAAAATCAAAGCTGGAGATATGAATGATGGATGAGAAAATGGGAGAAGCAATGGAGGGAAGCACGTCTGTTACACCCATCCAGAGAAGAGTTGAGTCGAGAAAAACAGCCTAGGAACATTGTTAATGCCATCTCAAACCCCAGCACAGCTCCAGGGACGAGAACCACCCGTGTCTCATACAGGGAATCCTTAATGAAATTTATGGGAACCGACCAGAATAAGGAAAGCATTGAGGAATTGGAAGATGATTATTAGCAATGACCCAATAGATGATCTCGATGATGAGATTATGGAGGAAAAACAAGAGGATCCCACCAACCCAATTATTCATACAACTAAAGAGGAACGTGCAGAATGGGCTTAAGCCTTGGAGATGTTCTTTAATCATTAAATTGATGGGTAAAAGGGTGGGATACAGATTTAATGTGATCGCGGACTTGGCTGAGGAAATCGAGCAAATCCCTGAAAAAAATAAAGACACTTTAGGAACAACATTGTAATGATGGCGAACACTGGCTACACAACACTGGACAAGATGAACTCTCTATTCTTGGAGCAACTGTGGTGTATCATAATAATTTGTGATGTTTCTCTTTTTCTATCACTTTTATGAAATTTTTAAGTTTTAACTATAGAGGGGCAGGGTCTAAAACCTTTCCCTTTATGATTAATTTTAACCAATTTGGTTTTCTGATTCTTTTAGAACCAAGGAGTAGTGGTCGAAAAGCTAATTCTATTATGGCAAAAATTAAACTCTCCAAGTCCTATTTTAAGGAGGAATTTGGATTTTATAGAATGAGAATTATTTTGATGTTCAAATTTTACAGACACATAAACAATTCATTCACACTAAAATCCAAATATGTGGCCATAACCAACCATGGCACACCACTTTTATTTATGGCAGCCCCCAATACCAAAATCGTTCCATTCTTTGGAAAGAGCCATCCACAATTGCCAATAATACTCGGGGACCTTGGCTAGTTATGGGCGATTTCAACGCATACCTCCACTAGTGATAAGAGTGGAAGCAGCTACACTAATTGGTGTTCTATTGATGAGTTTAAGAATTGTATATCTAACTGCGATTTCATGGATATTGGCTTTTCATGTCCTAAATTTACTTGGCATAGAGGTGAAGTGGAGGAAAGAACTGACTGGGTCTTTGAGAACACTGATTAGAGGATGATCTTTGCTGAAGCACAAGTCACCCAACTCCAATATTTAAACTCAGACCACAAACCAATTTTAACTACACTCAATTTAGAAATTAGCAATAACAGTATTAACCATCCTTTTCGTTTCCAAGCTGTTTGGTTAACTGATGATAATTTTCCTTCCTCTGTGAAGCAGGTTTGGAAAGAAAATATTTTGCACTTTACTAATTTGATTCAATAATGGAAGAAGCATTTTGGGAATATTTTCCACAGAAGAAAATTCTCAAAAGACTACAAGGAATTGACAATTATCTTGAACAATGTCCTAGTAGGTTCCTTGAGAATTTGAGAGTTGATTTATCGGCTGACTATAATAGAATTTTATTGCACGAGAAAATTTTGGGGTTCCAAAAATCCAAATGCAAGTGGTTAAATTATGGAGATCGTAATATACACTTCTTCCATACTTCCACTATAACAAGATGTCGCAGGAACAAAATAACCCACTTGAAAAATTATAATGATGAATGGATTGATGATGCAAGTGTGCTCTAAGACATGGAACTAAACTTTTTTTAAAATTTTTATCTTGATGATTATGCTATTATTGATCCCTTGCCTTTGAAAAATTGTTTCCCTCCTTTTAATGAACACTAGTGGAAAATTCTCCAAAATCTGGTGACCATGATGGAAATCAATCAAGCTGCCTTCAGTATTGGCGCCTTCAAGGATCCTGGTCCTGATGGCCTCCAACTTACTTTCTATCAAAGTCAATTTCCGGTGGGAAATTCTGTTTGCTCTCTTATTCATCATCTCTTTGATTATCCTGATGCAATTGGTGATATTAATGATGTGCTTATTGTGCTTTTCGCTAAAATAGATGATCCTTAATATGTTAGTCGATTTAGGGCAATAAGTTTATGCAATGTAATCTTTAAAATGCTTAAAAAAATCTTAGCCACCCCACTTAAATCTGTGATGTCTATCCTTATCTCACTTGCATAGAGTAGTTTTATTCCAAGTCGCCGTAGTAGCGATAATATCATCATTGCTCAAGAAGCAATCCATACTATGAGCAGCAAGAAAGGCAAAAAAATTTACATGACTATTAAAGTGGATCTTGAGAAGGTCTATGACCGTATCAAATGGAGCTTCCTCACGACGCTCTTTAAGAGGCAGGTTTTAATGAGAATTTTACAAACTTAATTCTGAACATCGTTTCTTGTTATAAAATGCAGGTCCTCTAGAATGGAGAAAAAAATTGAAGCTTTCGTGCCTTCTCGTGGAATTTGACAAGGAGACCCTCTCTCCACGTAGCTTTTTATCCTTTGCACAAAGGCTTACCCACTGTATTGATTTCACAATTAACAACAAATTTTAGAAACCTCTCAAGCTTAGCTATGTAGGGTTTTGAAGGGCAGAAGAGCCCAATTGAATTTAAAATTTTAATTGGAAACCCATCTATAGATCTTATGCGAAAACATAACCAGAATAAGGATAACGATTTTTACCTCTTGTTGGCTGTCGCACTATCTATAGGTTGTTAAATAACCAACATAAAATTGCACTTATGTCCATATGGTATCCAAATGAACATGTTGAACCACTCCTCACTTAACCTTTGCTATAAGTTATGGCCACACACACTACGGAATCACTTTGTGTCTCCTTATATCATATATATATATATATATATATGAAAAAAGTGACTATGTAATCCTAGTGTTATAAGGAGTGTTTATAGGTTTAAACTAATTAATCTTGGTCCAATTAAGTTAACCTTAAATCCAATATGTAAAATATAATATGATAAAGCCTAAAAGGAGACCATCTTAATATTATTTTAATATTGAGATGCGAAATAGCTAAATTACATTATATTAACCTCAATTTATCTTGCTCTTTTGGGCAACCCTGAAGGATTTTATTACATTAGTTATGACAAAAAAAACTTTTTTAAGATCACAAACAGTGAGCGACATCTAGCAATGCATCACTGCTACCCAAATAATAAGAATATCTGTGATTCTAAATCCGTGACCAAAATTCTTATTTAACTTAATCCCTTTTTTTTTATGGATATACAGGTTGAACTCAAGGCATGGAATATGTCATCTGCTTTTAATTCAACCCATGTTTCTTGATCCCTTAGTGGACTAATTAATAACAAATGAATCAATATCACATATTCATTTATTTTAGCACCACCATGTATTTCTTAGTCCCTTCTCAATCAAAGGGTTCATGAATATCTCACCTCCAAAGGAGGGATAACATATCATCTACATGACCTATATCCCTCTACATGGTAAGGGGTATACCTAAATACTGCCTATTGGATCACTCTATTAAATGACTTTAAAAAGTATCGCAATACATAACTTATCAAAATATAATAACTGAAATGTCAATCTATAAGAATCCATGTAGCACTCTCACTGTGAGTTGGTCCATTATATGTGTTTTTTAATAAATATACTCATACAATGACTTAAGATCTCATATCCATGGCATAATCATCAACATACATGCTAGTCTTACTATGTTATTGTTATCCTAGTTTGTGATAATACTTGACTAGGGACAATTTTAAGAATAATAAACTATTCTAAGGATATATTTAATTATAATGCTAGATATATCAAAATATAATAATTGAAATGTCTTTATATTAAACGTAATAAATATATACCAACAAGCCAGGATCACTCTCTCATCTCTTCTTTGAAAATGATCTCATCCTTTTCTTGAAAGCTACAAGAAAGCAAGCTTCTTTCATCAATGATTGTCTATCTTTATTTAGCAATAACTTCGGTCAGAAATTTAGCACAAATAAAATATGTATCTTCTTCTTCAAGAATGTGTGAACCATGTGAAAAGGAAGGATATATGTCAAGATCTAGGGTTTAAAGCCACTTCAAAATTGGGTAAATACTTAGGTATTCCATTGCATCATAAAAGAGTTACTAGAAAAACTTAGAATTACATCCTTGAGAAGCTACTCAAAGGCTTAGCTCTTAGAAGAGTAAATCCCTTTCTTTCTTTGGCTAGTAGAATTACTCTTGCCCATTCTATTATCACAACTATGCCCAGTTATGTTATGCAGACCAACTGTATCTCGAAGAGTATATGCAATGAGATTGAGAAATAGTGTCACAAATTTATTTGGAGATCTCACGTGGAGAATAAAAAAATTAATCTTGTCGATTGGGAAATTGTGTGCCAACCAAAAAATGAAAGAGGGCTTTATTTGAGAAATATGCAAAATTATAATAAAGCCTTCCTTTTGAAAGTTGGCCGGGTCTTACCCAAAAGAAAGATGATCTATGGGCTAAGTCGTTAAGAACCAAGTACAATTGCATGGCTAATATCATTCCTAAACTCAATCCAAGGAGAAATTCTTCTAATCTTTAGAGAGATTTAAATGATTGTTGGCCATAAATTGAAAACTATATTGCTTGGAACATTGGCAATGGTGATAGAATTAAATTCTAGTTAAATTATCTGGCTTATGGATATGAGGCGACTTGTGGATCATGCTACTTAAGCTCTTCTTAAGGCTATGCCTGATGAAATAATTAATCTTTACACCAGCCCTAGTGGGAGATGGAATTGGATTAAATTTCTAAACCTTCTCGAGCAAAAAAGAACATCTGTAACTAAATTACTGTTGTCCTTCCTCTCTATCATTCAAATAGCCCTGATAAGGTAAAGTTGAATCCTGCCAAGGATGGCGTTTTCATTGTGAAATCGGCCTACCAAACTTTATATCATTCTTGTTGGGTATTCCCTCTAACTTGAAGGAAGGAGCCCAAGTTTCATTTATTTATAGGCTAAGTTTCTATTTTGAGTATTCATGTGGGGTTTGTTTCTTTGGACCATGTGAGTTTGTTTTGTTTTAACCAAAGAATAGCCAATAAACTTGTGACACACTAATTTTAGATGAGAAGCTGCTGGAAGAGAAAAACAGTGAAAAAATCAGATAGCAAGAATAGGAGGAAAGAGATTATTGTAGCAGCTCGTGTTTTGCCTATCATCGATGACCAAACGAACTCCGATCAGGCTGAAATTTTAGTATGTTGTTTGTGACTTCCCTCTCTTCAAATCCAATGGTGGAATTTTCAACCTGACCACTATAAGTTGGTATTTTCTGCCCAGACTCCATAGTTATGAATTTTGTATTTTTTTGGACCTAGATTCTTTTGTTGGAGATTTATTTGTGCCAAAGATTATATCTTTGATGATTGAATGCTTTTAGTGTGTACTAGAGGAGAAATGTGTTGTACCCACTTGTAACTTTGGTGATTAGTGGAAGTTTTAGTATCGTTGTTTAGCGGTCCCATAGTTTTTTCCTCGTATTAGGCTTTCCACGTAAATATTTGTGTTGTGCTCTATTTTATTGCATTTTGGTTGATTATCGTTGATATTATTGCTATCTATATTGTGGTGCTTGAGAATGGTCATAATCTTCTCGTTTGACAACACATTCAGGAAAGTGCGATATTGTGCTTCTACTTATACATATTGTTATTGTGTGCATTTTCTCCAACAAAGTGGTATTAGAGTCTGGTTCTTTTGAAGCTTGTGAATTTTTTTTTTTTTTTGTGATTGTGTTGTTAAAGAATGGATGAAAAAGGTGTGCATAGGCTGGTTTGTTTGAATTCTAGTAATTACTCTATGTGAAAAACTAAAATGGAAGACATTTTTTATGTAAAAGATTTATATGAACCAATCTTATATGAAACAAAACCTTCTGATAAACCAGAGATTGATTGACAAATTTTGAATCAAAAATCTATTAGAACTATTAGACAATTTGTTGATAACACTATTCTCCAACACATTGCTAATGACACTAATGCATTTGAATTGTGGAAGAAGCTTAAGGCTATTTATGAAAGAAAGAATGCCTTAAGTAAAGCGTCCTTGGTAAGAAAACTTGTGAAGCTAGAATATAAATATGGTGACAGTGTAATAGTACATTTGAATGATTTTTAAGGTTTGGTAAATCAACTATTTGCAATGAAAATGTCATTAGATGATGAGCTGTAGGCTTTATTACTAATTTTCTCATTGCCAGAGAGCCGGGATACTCTTGTGGTGTCACTCAATAACTCTGCTCTAGAAGGTAAGTTAACTATAGAGGCTATAAAATCTAGCTTATTAAATGAAGAGACCAAAAGGAAAGATATGGGCTTTTCCAAAATGTCTAAAGCGAATGTTGCACAAGATGACAATAGGGGAAGAAGTAAGAATGGACATTCCTATAACAGAGAAAAGTCTAGGGGGAAATCCAAGAGTAGGCCAAGTAAATTCATTTACCATTATTGTAACAAGCCAGGTCATATTCAGAGATTTTGCAAAAATATGAAAAGGGATAAATCCAAAGAAAAAAAATGATAAAGTTGAATCCTCCGAGCAACCAGTAGAAGAAAAAAATACTATAGCCTTAGCAACTAGTGATGATTTATTCTTCGTCGGTGATCAAGGTTATTTGAACCTAGCTTGTGATGGTTACACTTGGGTGATGGATTCGAGTGCTTCTTATCATCTCACCTCACACCGAGAGTACTTATCATCTTACAATAGCAGAGATTTTGATAATGTTAGAATGGAAAATGATAGATCATCGAAAATTATAGGTATGGGTACAGTGTGATTAGAGAGCTCCACTAGTTGCAAGCTCATTTTGAGAGATGTTAAACAAGTTCCAGACATTAAATTGAATTTGATCTCTTCTGGAGTGCTTGATGATGAGGGATATAGTAGCCACTTTGGTAATGGAAAAGTGAAGCTCTGTAATGAGAATCTGATTATAGCTCGAGCAAGGAAGCAAGGAACTCTTTATGTAATGCAAGCTAAAGTTTGCATAGGTGAGACAAATATAGCTAATGATTCCTTCAGAAATCTATGGCATAAGAGACATTGTCATATGAGCAACAAAGGTATGCAAATTCTTTGTAAGAAACAATAACTCCCTGATGTTTCAGGTATGGTTATTAAATCATCTATTGATTGTTTAGCTGGAAAATAACATAGGATTGCATTTAATTCTCGCCCCCATCTAAAAAAAGGTATCCTCTTGATCTTTTCCACACTAATGTATGTTCTATGGATGAAAAATCTCATGATAATGCTCAATATTTTGTTTCTTTTATTGATGATTATTCTCGAAAAGTGTGAGTCTTTGTGTTGAAGGCAAAAGATCAGGTACTTTCAACATTTAAAGAGTTTTAGGCCAGAGTTAAAAGAGAAACATGCCAGAAGTTGAAGGTTGTAAGATCAGACAATGATGGAGAATACAGAGGTCCATTTGAGAGCTACTGCAAAAGTCAAGGCATCAAGCTTGAGAAGACAGTTCCAAAGACACCCTAGCTTAATGGAGTTGCAGAGAGAATGAACAGAACACTTATAGAGAGAATTTGATGCATGCTTTCTCATGCTAAGCTGCCAAAGTCCTTTTGGGCAGAGGCATTGTTCAAAACAATGTATTTGGTCAATCTTTCTCCTTTAGTTCCTCTTAATGGTCATGTTCCACAGAGAGCATGGACAGGGAAAGATGTCTCTTACAAGCATCTCAGAGTCTTTGGCTGCCAAGCATTTATTTGTTCACATTATTAGAGATGAAAGATCCAAGCTTGATAAGAAAGAAAAATAGTGCATTTTCTTAGGGTACTTTGAAGATAATTTTGGGTACAAGTTATGGGATCTAGTTGACAGGAAAGTACTTAGAAGTAGAGATGTTGTTTTATTTGAAAATCAGACTATTGAAGATTTTAAGAAGCTAAAGCAACCAATATCCTCTTATGCTCCAATCACTATAGATCCTATTTTTCCATAAATCACTCCTAAAGTTGAAGGGGGAGAGGTGCAGCAAGATGGTGACCTCAATAATAATGATGAACAACCTGAAAATAAACCACAAGTTACAGCACCACCACCACAACCTATAGTTAGAAGATCCACCAAAGAAATACAACCTTCCACGAGGTATTCTTCAAATGATTTTCTGTTATTGTCTGATGGGGGAGAACCAGAATGCTTTGAAGAGGCTATGTCAGATGAGCATAGCAAAGAGTGGTATAATGCCATGCAAGAAGAGATGGGTTCATTGCATGAGAACCATACTTTTGACTTGGTGAAATTACCTCAAGGCAAGAAAGCACTCAAAAAGAAGTGGCTATACATATTAAAAATTGGAGAAGAGGGACAATTACCTAGATACAAGGCCAAGATAGTTGTGAAAGGCTATGAACAGAAAAGGGTGTTGATTTTGATGAGATTTTTTCTCCATTTGTAAAGATGTCTTCAATTAGAGTTGTTCTTAGTTTGGCTACCACCTTAGATCTCGAAGTTGAACAACTTGATGTGAAAATGACATTTCTCTATGGTGATTTAGAGAAGGAAATATAATGGAGCAACCTGAAGAATTTAAAGTCAATGGAATGGTATAAGAAATTTGAATCGTTTATGATTGATCATGGCTTCTATAAAACACATGCTGATCATTGCATGTTTGTGAAGAATTATGCTGAAGGTGATTTTCTCATTCTTTTATTTTATGTTGATGACATGTTGATTATTGGTCATTATACCAAAAAGATTGCTAACTTGAAATATTGAACAAGTCCTTTGTAATGAAGGACCTTGGCCCTACAAAACAAATATTGGGTATGTGTATTTCTCGTGATAGGAAAAATAAGAAATTATGGCTATCACAAGAAAGATATATTGTAAAGGTGCTACAAAAGTTCAACATGGACAAGGCTAAACCCGTGACCACTCCATTTGCAGGTCACATGAAATTGAGTTCAACTCAGTGTCCTTTAAGTGATGATGATAGAAAAGAAATGAAGAATGTGCCTTATGCATCCGCCATGGGGAGTTTGATGTATACCATGGTATGTACTAAGCCTGACATAGCTTATGTTGTTGGGGTTGTTAACAGGTTCATGTTCAATCCTAGAAAGGAGCATTGTTGGGTAGCGGTGAAGTGGATTCTCAAATATCTCAGAGGTACTTCTAAAGTTAATTTATGTTTTGGTATTGGATAACCTGTGTTAGAAGGATTCACAGATGCAGATATGTTAGGTGATGTTGATTATAGCAAGTCCACTTTTGGATACTTGATGAAATTTGCAGGAGGAGCAGTATCATGGCAATCGAAACTACAAAAGTGTGTTGCATTGTCAACCACCGAGGTAAAGTATATGGCAGCCGTTGAAGCAAGAAATTAGGTAATATGGATGAGAGATTTTCTTGAAGAGTTGGGTTTGGAGCAAGATAATTACTTACTCCATTGTGATAATCAAAGTGCCATCCATCTTGCCAAGAATGCTACCTACCATTCTCAAACCAAACACATTCAAAGGAGATATCATTGGATTTGAGAAAAGATAGAAGAAAAGTAATTTGAGCTTGTGAAGATCCATACGAACAAGAATGTATCTGATATGTTGACTAAAATCTTGCCAAGGGACAAAAGCGTGTCGTGTGCCATTCAAAAGCAGGTTTGGTTGAGCCACACAAGTTGGAGAGGGGGGGGAGATTTGTTGGGTATTCCCTCTAACTTAGAGAAAGGAGCCTAAGTTGCATTTATTAGGCTTAGTTTCTATTTTGAGTATTCATGTGGATTTTGTTTCTTTGGGCTATTTGATTTTGTTTTATTTTAACCAAAGAGAAAAACAATGAAAAAATCAGACAGCAAGAATAAGAGGAAAGGGAGTGTTGCAGCAGCTTGTGTTTTGCCTTTGATCAGGTTGAAATTTTAGTATGTTGTTCATGACTTCCTCCTCTTCAAATCCATAGTGGAATTTTCAATCTGACCACTTTTAAGTTGGTATTTTTTGTCCAGAAAATTTGTATTTTTTTGGAGCTAGATTCTTTTGTTGGAGATTTATTTGTGCCAAAGATTATCTTTTGTTAGAGAAGAAATGTGTTGTACCCACTTGTAACTTTGGTGATTATTGGAAGTTTTGGTACCGTTGTTTAGCAGTCTCGTGGTTTTTTTTCCATGTTGGACTTTCCATGTAAATATTTGTGTATTGCATTTTGGTTGATTATCGTTGATGTTATTGCTATCCATATTGTGGTGCTTGAGATTGGTCATAATTTGCCCGTTTTGTGACACATTCAAGAAAATGCGATATTGTGCTTTTGTTATTTGTGCCAAAGATTATCTTTTGTTGGAGAAGAAATGTGTTGTACCCACTTGTAACTTTGGAAGTTTTGCTACCGTCGTTTAGCAGTCCCATGATTTTGCTTATACATATTGTTATTGTGTGAATTTTTCCCAACACTTCTCATAATCAAGATCATTCTGTAGTGTAAAAAAAATATGGAGGTGGCCAATGCCGAAAAGGCTTGTAGCTCATGGAATGATTCTAACAAAAAAGCCATAGAATGAGTAGAAACCTCTCAAGCAGTAAATAATACTTGCCCGCGTGACTGTCTTAATGTCTCTACATTATGGAAGCGGTTTCTTAATCCAGGTAAGTGGAACCAATTTTTCTCTTTGAATCTTCTAGACTGGCTTAATTGGAATTACCATCAAAAACTCCTTTTGGCACATTTGGAAGCATAGGAATGCATGGGTATTTGAGAACAAGGCCAAATACGTGTGCCACAGTGGAGGTTACTTCTAGTCTGAATGATCTCGGCTGACCCTATCGTGATCCTAGTAATGCTAAAAACATTGATAGATGGGAACCTCCTGAGATGGTTTGGGTCAAATGTAATGTCGATGCTTCAGTTTATAGGGTGGATGTGACTGCTGTAGCTGGTGGGTTACAAGAGATCGTCATGGTTTCCACAAGAATAATGGAGCTTGTTCTGCTATCATAGAATTTGACTCCCTCAATGTTGTGAATATGATTGCTCAGGGTAAAATATATTTAAATTTTTAAACTTAATTATAATATTAATATTTAAAATTTTAAAATATAATACTTTCTTCAATTAACATAAAATATATCAAATTTAATATTTAAAAATTACATTCTAAATTAATAAGTTGTTGATTGAATAGGAGAAAGCTACATTATAAATTTTTTTTGGTCAGAAAAAATTATCGCTGTGTGATCGCTGGTTCTGCTCGGTAATTAAACAAAATGGTTCAGGGAATCTACTTTTTCGGCCCCAATTATATATATAATTAACCCCCTCAATCTAAAATTTGAAAATTCTTTCCCCTCTCCTACCCTATATCTGCCTCGTGCGCCTATAATAGACGAGGCACTATCTTTATTTTATTATAAATACCACACTAAACAAATTTTAATTTGGTTTATAAATTTATCATTAAATCCTCTAATCATACAGAAGTTTTAACTTTTAATATTAAAGTAATATTTTAAACTAATATAATCTATGATAATAAAAAATTCAAATTAATTCACATGATAAATTATATATTTATAGTGACACAAAATAATATAAATTAGTTATGTCAATTCATTTCAACAAAATATTAATAAGAATGTTACTGTAAAAAACTATCATAGAGATTTATTTATAATTTGCAAATCATAAGAAATTTATTAAACTATTCAAGTCAAAATTTAAAATTGAGTTAATTATAGAATTTTAAAAATCTTTTAAAGAGAATTAAAGTGATTTTTAAATATTAAATTTAATATATTTTGCGGTAGTTTATTAAATAAAGTATTATATTTTAAAATTTAAATATTAATATTATAATTAAGTTATTAGTTTAGAATAAAAATAATTAAAAAAATTAAAAGAAATTTTTTTCTGCCTGTACTTTATTTTGGATCTATCCAGAGGCATATATCAGTTTGTTTGGTAATGTAGAAGCGGGTTAAGTGTAAATAAAATGATGATAGATAAAAAAAAAGAAGGTGAAACGTGACTCAAAATGGGGTGAAATCACTCGAACATTGAAATAATCTAAACAACACGGAAAATGAACAGCATGCCAACAAGAGGATTTTGGTCAATTACTTAAATCCATGAGAACATATATTGCAAGGTTGATTCATTTCATTCATACAGTTTCTTGTACTTGCTATTTAGGAAATAATCAATAATTTCATGCTCCATTTACCTTAAATTGTGGTCGCTTTCCTGTAGGTTGTTGGAACAATGCTTCACCACATAATGCAAACACATACAAAATCAATAATTTCAATGCTAACATCAAGGTGCCAAAAGAAAAAGAAGGATAGACACAATCAACTATGATCCACGAGAAACAAAACTCATCATGGCTGGAGTTCATTTTCACCCTTCCACTATCAGTGAGGAAGAATCTTTTTCGATTAATTAAATTGTGGACTAAATTAATAATTAAAGTCAAATAAAATTCGAACATATATATAACATGCTATGTTGATTTTCACTACTAAAAGATATGCTATTTGGTGGTAATCAAATCAAACATCCAAGAGTGTATTGATAAAAATTAATGAGAAAAACTGGTAAGAGAATGCAAGAGATGCGGGAGTTTCGAATTTCTCAAGAAACAAACATGTTTTTTAATCTGTAAATAAAAACAAGAGACCATGAAGTGAATTATAAGAAGATAAAAGACCTGTAGAGTTATAACCAGTACAGCGAACCAGACTTGAAGAAAAAAAATCTCCAAAAATAAATCATAAATCAACCTTCAATTGAGAAAGAAACATCATTCATCCTAATCTAATCAATTCACTAACCCATCGACACAGTAAAATATTTTGAACTGAAACCAGATAGAGCTTCCAAGCAAATCCAATCAAAGCAGATAACAAAATAGGATTGAAGCATGGAGGATAAAGGAAAAGAGTTACAACTTACGAGAAGAATCGTAAAATCAAAGGCGCAAAGTGCCGAAAACTATCTCATAGATCATCGTGATTGCATCACTGGTTCGCTTTACCACCGCCAACTTTCAGTCTCAATTTCCTAATGAGTGATTAACACTTTTTTGCTTTGAAAGAAGGATTAGAGAACCTCTAGAGCTTATATAGGAGTGTAACATAACGTTCGAGTGTAACGTTCAAATCTCCAACAGTCAAAAATTTGAATTTTGACATGCATATTGTTTATTATGGTAAAACCGAGCACACATCACTTTTAGATTTTTTTTCATTTATTATAATTTAATTTTTAATCACACATAAAATAGAATTAAAAAGAAGAGTTATAGTATCTCAATGGTTGTTTGGAGGATTGGTTTAATTTACCTTCAAAGTTTCTCTACTTGGGTTGGCTCTGTTATGAATTTTGATATTTTTCTCTTTTTTCCGTTTAACATTATACTGAGTCGATTACTGTGCTATATTAGATTTTTTGTTTCATTTATTATAATTTATTGAAAAACTTTATCTTACTCAATTATGCTTATATTAATATATTATTAATTTAAACTTTAATTTGTAACACATTACTTTCTTAGACTATTCAAAAAATTAAAATTGTCATCTTTGAGGTTGAAATTAGCAGATTATATGCAAATCACACATTTCTTTTCTTTTCTTTCATCAATCTAATCATTATCTTTATTTTTTTTCATCTCCTCACATTACATATTTTATTTTATATTTCTTATTATATAATATATATTTTGTGAGATTCATGACAAATTATAATATAGATAACAATTTTTTTATATAAAAAATTTAATATAATTTCTCTCAAATTTATTAAATTTCAAAATATAAAATAGAATAATAAGTAAAAAAAATGCATAACTAATTCTATGAATAATCGATTGCAAGTTTGCATCTCATTATTAACGGTCTTTTGTTTAATTATGTACAAAAAGTCAGCCATAATTAAGTAAGATAGTTGATTGAAAACTTATTTTTTCTCTATATATAAGTATCCTTCCTAGTTAGAAGCAAGTATATTATTTTGGCCAAACCAAATTTGGTTGATTTTAAAATTGAAAAAGAAACAAAAATATATATTTGTTCGTGTGCTCAACATCCTCAAAAGCATTTGGATTTATCATAAATCTAGCCCCATCTTCAATATCATATTTATAGTTCTAGTAAAGTTTGATCTTGTGCTTAATTTGAATAATTTCGGATACATCAAAATTAATTATGACATGAATATTTCCTTCCTTAATTAGATTCCAGTTATCCTTTATAAAGTTAGTATGGAAGGATTTTTGTATTCTTCCTTCCTATATATTATATAAAGTAGAGAGAGATATATAAGGGTTGTATTCTGATCTAAATAAATGTAATTATGAGTTATCTTTTGGTTTCATGGGAGGCAAGATATATATTTAAAATAGCAGAGAAGGTCATATAATTATAGGTATCCCTCAAGGGAGAGAAGAGTCATTTTCCCTTAAAATGGCTTCTCATTGATTGAGTTGTATAGCCACAATGGACTTCCTTGCACATTAGCATTAAACAATTGTTTGCTCTTAATTTATTTGTGAGTATATGCATAATATTTTGGAGTTTCCAAATAAAATGTTAATAATAACACAACAATTTGTGCAAAACTATTCATATTATTACAAAGCAACTTCACAAGCTGTGTAATAACTTGTGCCTAGTCAGCAAAAGATAGAAATTATTTCCATTTCTCTTGCAACAAACACTTATGTCCATTCATATCTCGAATGTAGCATAGACAATGCCCAAACTAGATGCTTTCAAAAGGTGAACACGAAATCTATTAATCAATACTAGTAATATCACGAAAAATTCTTAAGTAGATCTATTGTGTTACTTTATTCATGCATTAAATAATTATATTCAACTAATTTTTTTTTAATTTTTTATAGTATATATATATATATATATGTCATCAATATAAAGTAAAAAAAAATTGATTGAATATTATTGACTAATACACAAATAATATAGTACAATGTATGCATCTAAAATTTTCTTTTATGTCACTACAACAAAAGCTAAAAGTTAAAAAAAAAACAAAACAAAAGGAAAGACCAAAATCTGTTACCAGTTAACGATTAAGCCACCTTTTGTATTTAGCCAACTTCAATGCTGTCGTAACATAAATAGTGTCTGCCAAATTGCTCAAGAATCCAAAGAAGGCATATCTCCAAGAACTATTGAAAAGTATAGAACCAAAGATTCCACAAAATCCAATCACAAATCCCACTGCCATACTCCAATAAAATCCATTAGAGAAAAATGAATCCTCATCTTCTTGGAATTCAACTGGATCTTGAGTTGTTTTCTCATCATAACACACTTTCTCAAGAGGTATCCCACAAAGATTAAGATTTTCTTCATAGCTTGAGGCATTAAAACTCTGCAACTGTGTGCTAATTGGGATTCTCCCAGATAATCGATTATGTGACAAATCCAACATGGAGAGACGATCAATTTGTGCAAGACTAGAAGGAATTGAGCCATATAAATGGTTTCTTGATAAGTCAAGAAATTCCAATGACACTAACCTTCCAATCTCAGAAGGAATTTTTCCTGTCAAATTGTTTCTTGATAAGTTCAAAGAAACCAATTCAACTAAATCCCCCAATTCCATTGGAATTACTCCCATCAAATGATTGCTTGAAAGATCAATGCTTTTAAGTAACTTGCTATTCTTAAACAATTGTTGTGCACCTTTCCATGTCAACAATGCATTTAAATCATATTGATAAAAAGGTGTTGATCCTTCACTAGATATGAAAGGACTCGCAATGTTTGTTGACGAACTCTCTTGAGCCATTGCAGTAAAATTCTTCAAGCATTTGAATATTTGTCCAGATAGATTGTTCAAGGAGAGATCCAATAGTTGAATGCTTGTCAAATAACAAAGATGCAATGGTAAGCTTCCGAAGAATCGATTCTTTCGTAAGCTTAACATTTGCAATTGTTGTAATTCATCTCCAATCCATGAAGGTATAGATCCTGACAATCTATTCTCACCCACATCTAGCATTTTTAAGCTTGTGCAACTCTTCAAGGAGAGAGGTAGCCCCCCCTTTAAGCTATTGTTTCTCATGATCAAAGCTTGAAGTCCAAGAAGAGATCCAATAGAAGGAGGAAGTTTTCCTGACAAATTGTTGTTACTCAAATCAAGATAGATCAATGATGTGAAATTGCTCCAACAATCAGGAAGTTGACCTGATAATTGATTACTTGAAATATCTAATATGGCTAATGCTTCTGCTGAAGTATTATCACATGAAAATGCGAGAGATTCTGAAAATTTATTATTTGATAGATCAACGACTGAGGCACTACGTAGAAAAGATGGAACTGAACCTTCAAACCGATTAAAAGCCAAAGATATATCAGGAGACCCGATAAAGTTTACTGGTAAATTTGGAATTGTACCCCATAAATTGTTGTATGAAACATTCAACCATAAAAGGTTTGGTGTCAATAGACCCCAAAACCACTGGGGAGCCATATCTGAAATTCCAGTGTTAGAAATTTCAAGTATAGAGAAGTTTGTTTGAGTTCGCAGCCATTTTGGAAAATTAGGACCTAACTTGCAAGATCTCAAGAATATCTTACCCAGTTGAAAGGGGGGGATCCAACTCTCGTCAAATTTCAAAGCCAATGAGTTGTAAGAAAGGTCTATTGTCTTTAAGTTGGATACATTAGCAAAATGTGACTCAGTGAGGACACCTTTCAAAGAGTTTGAGGGAATGGATAAAATCACTAACTGAGATGGGAATCGAATATTTGCAGGAATCCACCCATTCAAACGATTTTGGGTAAGGACTAATATCCTTAAAGATGTGAATACCGAAAGGTCGGGCAAAGAGCCATTGATTTGATTCGAGCTTAGATCCAATTTTTGCAAAGAGTGTCTAGCACATCCTGACAAATTTTCAAGAATTTTTGGGAGTTCATCACTCAGAAGGTTATAAGCCAAGGTCAATGAGCGTAGGGTACATATATCCCTAAAGGATTTAGGTAGCCCACCGTTGATGAGATTATTTTCAGAGAGGTCTAGCAACTCAAGAGAAGACATTTTGTTACCAAATTCATATGGAATGAGACCCCCTAAGAGGTTGTTACTAATATCAAGCTCAACAAGATTTGAACTGACATTTGACAACCACTTGAATATAATTGACGATGTGAAGCTATTGTCAGAGAGATCAAAGACAGAAAGAGAATTAGAAAAATTCCATTTTGAAGGAGTCAATGGAATGATACTATCATCAGAAAAACTACAACCTTCTAGCCTTACTTCTCTTATTTTTGGTAGTTTACCAATCATTTGCAGCCAATTGTGAGAATAGTTGAGATTGATTACCTTGCTCAAGTCAAGTTGCGTCAAAGAAGTTAGACTAGATAGCCACACACCTCCTGCATCATGATCTACTTGACCAAGTTCAAGAGCACTATTGTATCCCAGGTCAATCATCTGCAAGTTTGAAAGATTTCCAAGTTGATAGGGAATTATTCCTTCAAGAGTGTTCTCTCCCAAATCAAGATGCCATAATTGCGAGAGATTCCCAAGTTGATAAGGGATTTCACCTCCCAAACCAATCTTTCCAAGATCAAGATACTGCAAGTTTGAAAGATTTCCAAGTTGAATTGGAATCTTCCCACTGAAATAACAGCTTTTGAGATCAAGATACCTCAAGTTGCTAAGAGAGCCAATGAATTCTGGGACATGGCTGTCTCCAAAGTCATTGTAACTAAGGTTCAAATACTTCAAGTGTTGTAACTCCAACAATGATGCTCCAATCTTACCTTGTAATTGAGATTGTTGTTCTCCTGTATCATCAAATTCGCCTCGAAGATCGAGCACTTCGACATGTCCGGTTCGGTTGTTGCACTGAACTCCCTCCCATTCACAGCATTCTCTCTTTTCTTCTTCACTTCCCCAAGAAGCCAAACGATCAGAGCTGTCTATAAGGCCATCTTTGAAGTGAAGCAAGGCTTGTCTCTCCTTCTCAATGCACCTAACCACAGCACCTGTGGCTCTCGGAGCAAGAAGATGAAGCTCAAAAATTAGTATGGCTTGAAGGAGTTTGAGAAATACTGGATTCGCAATCTTCATTTTGGTGAAAATTGAAGAGAATAACGTATGTAGTTTGATAGTGCTTTAGCTATTAAGAGTAGTGCCTATATATATAGTATTAAGTAAATTAAAGCCAATGAATGTGTTCACATTACAATATTGGAAAATTTTCATGCAAGTTGCAAGGATGCACTAATTAACGCGTTGATCTTCTGTCTGGCGTTTTGTGCAGCGATGTTTTCCGTTGCTAAAGTTTATTGCAACAAAATTACTGTCCTATAAATTAATTATTTTAAAAAAATTATAACAACAATAATATTCATTGCAATAATATTAAAGCATACTTTAACAACGGATAAAATCGCTGCTAAAAAGGTCAAGCAGCACCAACCAACAGATTATGGCAGAGGATCCAAAATCCTAATGCACTTCTTCAGAGGACCCCCCACTCACTCGGTTGCAGAGAACAGTCCCACTCGCTTGTGCATTATTTTCCAACTTGAATGTTTAGTGGACGAATGAATGGGTAAGAAAATCATATGTCAATAATTAATAGTATATATATATATATATATATACACATACACACACGTAAACTAGGGTTAGATGTAATTTTTTATATTTTTATTATAAATTTATTAATTAAAATAAAATATATAATTTTTTAAAAAATAAATTGTATATAATAAATTTTTTTATTAAGAACATCTAAGTTTTTTTTTTTTATTTCTCTATTTCGGTATCTTCCTTGAAGTCCTTTGCTTCAGTAACAGCCACCACTTTTGACAAGGACAAGACTCAATATATCAATCAAGTTGGGGCCATACCTAAAATCTATTGATAATTTGGTATATATATATAATAAAATATAAGGTCACAATTTCAGTGGGCAAGTTTAATAATAATTTTTCTTTGCCAAAAGTATGTTTTGAAGTTTGGGTAATTTTTAATTTTTTGTTCCTAAAACTTTTTTATTATCAATTTTATTCTTAAAATTTATTTATTTTTAATCTTAATTTGGTCTTAAATTTAATAAAAAATAAAAAATAACTAACCTGTCAAATGAGTGGCTAAATTATTACTAATAAATACATATGTGTTGATGAATTCAAAAAAGTGAATATTTATTTTGGAAGCAAGATGATAAAGTTTTATTTGTAGTTTAAAAAATGATAAAAAAAAAAAGCTATTTTCGTGCTTAAGTAAAAAAATTGGTAAAATATTAAGACAATGTGATCCCACCTACCAAATCATTTTTTATTATTAATTAATTTAGATGACATTAGAAATTATAATAACTTTGAGACAAAATAATAAAGCTTCTGGACAAAATTAATAGAAAAAAATTTTGAAACAAAATTCAAAATGACTCTAAATTTTAGAGAAAAAATATTTCTTTTCTTTTTTAATTATAATTTTGAAATATTTTATGTATTAATTAGCGTGTAAATCAATTAATTAATGGACACCTTCTGTTAGTTATATCAACAACAAACCATTATAAAAATATTAATTTGTGATCAGAAAATGCAAACAATAACGACCCATTTTTGACGTTCAATACTTTAAAGATGCTTTTAATATAGCTTTGAGGAAAATTCATGCTATCTTTAGTTTTATAATAGCTACTTGCTATAATAGTGTGTGTGTGTGTATAACCATGTGAAAATTAAAGAAGAAAGAAACAACTTGGCTTTTCCACCTCAAAGTTGGAACATCTATATATATATATATATATATAAGGGGTTTTTCTAATACACTAATTAAAATTTATTATAATTAATTAATAAAATTTTTAAACATTAAAATTATTATTTTTATTAATATTTATAAATTTTAAATTATTAAATGCTCTGTTATTTTCGATTACAATATTGCAAGTGAAAGACTGGTGTGGGGGACTCACCTTTAATGTGAACCCAAAACAATGACATGACTTCGTTGAATTGGAAATAGGAGTGAGATGGTTGATAGAGAGGGAGGTAACTAGTACTTATTATTATACATGCACTTAACCTACTTATACACGGCTTCTTCTGGACTTTAAATTAAAATTCGATGTTTAACAAAATTTTAAAAAATATTTATATTAAATTATCTAATAAAAACATAGTACAGAGATATGTTAAGGTAATTGTAACTAATTAATAAGCTATGACTATTGTTGTTCATTAACCTCAGATATATGTTTCAATTAGTTGATAGAAGGGAAGTTAAAGGTTATATTAATTAATTTATGTGTTTTTCTAACTATATTTTTTAAGACACACAGGTTAAAATGTATTTAATTAATTGTTAAAGTATTCATTTAATAAAAATTATTATTTGTATTGATTTTTTTAATTATTAAATACTCAATTAATTAAATTATTTTTAATTTAATTAATTATTTAAATTAAAACTAATGTAATTGATATGAGATTCATATAAGGAGAATAGATATAAAAAGCTCCACTTTCAAAGAAGAGGATTTTTTTTTATTATTTTCTCCTTTTTTATATTGAAAAGCAAATCAAAGTAAAAAAAAAAAATAAAGAGAGAGCATGAAATGAGGACACCTCTCTATAACATAGTCATTCATATAAATAAAAGGATAGTGTTTACATATATTTAAATATGATTAAAATATTTATATCTTTTAAGTACTCATAAATTTTTTTTTGTTAAATTTAAGTTTGAGTATTAAAAAAATATGTTTAAATCTAGATGTAGTGATACTATATGCTTAATTTATTCTATTAAAATAAATATATATTATGTTGATTTGGAAATTGGAGTGAGATGGTTGATAGACAGGGAGTTAACTAGTACTTATTATTATACATGCACGTAACCTCAATTGTAACTAATTAATAAGCTATGACTATTGTTGTTCATTAACCTCAGATATATGTTTCAATTAGTTGATAGAAGGGAAGTTAAAGGTTATATTAATTAATTTATGTGTTTTTCTAACTAGATTTTTTAAGACACACAGGCTAAATTGTATTTAATTAATTGGTAAAGTATTCGATCATTTAATAAAATTTATTATTTGTATTTATTTTTTTAATTATTAAATACTCAATTAATTAAATGCCTTTTCATTTAATTTAATTATTTATTTAAATTAAAACTACTGTAATTGATATGAGATTCATATAAGGAGAATAGATATAAAAAGCTCCATTTTCAAAGAAGAGGAATTTTTTTTTAATTTTTTTCTCTTTTTTATATTAAAAAGCCAATCAAAGTAAAAAGAAAAAAAAAAAAAAGAGAGAGCATGAAATGAGTACACCTCTTTATAACATAGTCATTCATATAAAATAAAAGGATAGTGTGTACATATATTTAAAGATGATTAAAATATTTATACCTTTTAAGTATTTATAAAAATTTTTTGTTAAATTTAAGTTTGAGTATTAAAAAAATGTTTAAATCTAGATGTGGTGATACTATATGCTTAATTTATTCTATTAAAATAAATATATATTATGTTATTTACTTTAACCTCATCAAAAAAATAGTTTAATATTAATATTAATCTAAATTTGATAATTTTGATAAGTTAGGGATTAGCCTATTTATTAAAGGAGCTTGTATGTAGGCTAAATAGATTAATTGGTAGGTTAATTTTTTTATAAAAAAATAATTATTATATTTTAATAAAAATAAAAATAACTACTTTTATTAAATTTTTATTTTTTATAATTTAACAAACAAACAAAAAAAGATTAAATTTATTTTGATAATTAAAAATAATATGTTTAAATTAGTGTATTTATTTTTTAAAAGTAATAGTATTTTTAATTAATGTTATAATAAATATTTAATATTTAATATTTTTATATAGTAAAAAAGTATAGTATCCACATATAAAATTATTGTAAATTTAAATAGACTAATTTATTTAGACCCATTTAGAGACACATAATTTTTCTTTATCAATAATCTATCCAAACCGAACCACAAATTAAAGAGCCTCTTACAAATATGGGCAGATATACTGACAAGGTCTGTGCTACTACCATTGGTCTATTTATTTTTTTTAAAAAAAGAAAACTATAGGTTTGACTTTTGTCTGAAACAAAAATAAGAGATTTGGAGCTTTCTATATCAAATTTCTACCTCTAACAAGTTGGAAGGGAAGTAACAATAAACTTTTGTCCATAGAGAAGTTGGAATGCATGCACTATGTTTTTTAAATTGAAAGTAAAGAAATATAATTGAGAATATCAATTTTAAGAATTTATAAAGATTTAGATTTAAATTTGATCTTATATCTTTTTTTTAAGTACCTAAAAAGAATATTTTATTATTTAAATAATTATCAAATAATATAATTTAAAAAAATTCTCTTAAGAAATTAATATATATTATTTTTATGTGAGTATCTATTAGATAATTCTAAGAAAGATAAGTACACTTATTTCTATTTTTCTAAAATATTTTAAATAAATAATCTTAGAAATTCTCTAAAAAAAACTTAATCTATTAATATATTAATTTAAAATACTCATTAAATCTTTTACTTAATTATATTAAGTTTTTACTAAGCATATAGACAAAAGGATAAAGATGACAAAAAATTTATGACTCAAACTAAAATTGAACAATAACAATCTCATTTAAAGTAAATAAACACTTAAAAGGTAATCAATGAATTTCAAAAAATATAGATGAACATTCAAATTTTTTGTTTTTAACTTGTTAGTCTCTGAAAATAATTCATTAGTATTTAAGAATTTAAATTCTAATAGTTAGAGCTTGTAATTAATGTTAAAAAAATGATTGTAGAAACTTTTTGAATAAGATAATAAATGATTGATAATTCTTTTAATAATTTTGAGACAATTTAAAATATTTTAGTAAAATAGACACCATTACATAAGATTAACTGCCTAAATATATTTCGGTGGATGATACATTGCAGTCTTTTTTGTCCGTTGGTCCCTTTAAATGTAAAACTTTTTTATATCTTTTTTTGTCTTGAAAGGAAGAAAATATCTTCAGCATTTATATTCAAGTCTCTTCCAACTTAGGCTTCTCTTTTTGAGCCACGTACACGTACATTAGAAGGAAGTTTCCTTTTTGGTGTATTCTAAACCTGTGTTGGACACCAGACATTGTCAAAATTCTTTTTGAAATTATGCACTTTAATTTTAAAGCTTTCAGAGGCGGGGACCTCATTTTGTTCATGAAAGAATTGTAATTTTAAGTTCTTGAGCTGATAAAATATTTGGGCCTGACCAAAAACTATGAGAAGAAAATATTGGGCTTTGGATTGATTAAAGATGTTTGGGCCATATTCTTTAAAAATATTTGGGCTGAACTATTACAAAATTATTTTGCTTTCTATAATATAATATTCCAACAATCCTTTTTCTTTTGACAATTAAAACAGTTCAATTAAAATTAACTTTTGATATTTGATTAAATTTAAAAATTATTTTTATTATAAAAAATATAATATTGTCAAGTAAAAATATTTCAACAACTTACTCAGATAATGATAATTAAATTGATTATCAATAAGATGATGTATGATGATAGAGATTAGTTTTGAAAAGAATACTTTTTATTTCTTTAGCTTCTTACAGCATAGAAAATTTTTAAAAAATAATTAAAACACACAAGCAAGCACTTAAGTATACAATGTCAATGTGGTTCATATTAAGTTTTAGGTAATAGTTTTAAGGAAATGTGGTTCATATTAAGTATTAGGTGATATTAAGCCTCAGGTTCATAATAAGCCTTAAGTTCATATTAAGCCATAGGTAATAACAAACATACAAGAAAATATAAGCAAACACTCAAGATTTCTAACATATAAGGTTTGTTAGAAATTAGATTGTTAGGATTTCTAACATATAGATTTCATTTATTTCTAACACACAAACAAACACAAGCAAACGCTTTGGATTGCTAGAAATCTTGAGTATTTGCTTGTGTGTTTGCTATCACTAATGGCTTAATATCAATCTAAGACTTAATATCAACTGGGGCTTAATATGAATCACATTTCAATAAAACTATCACCTAAGGGTTAATATGAACCATATTGACATTGCATACGTGAGTGCTTTGTTTGTGTGTTTTAATTACTTTTTAGAAATTTTTTGTGTTGTAAGAGGCTAAAGAAATGAAAAGTATTCTTTTTAAATAAAACTCAATCTAGTTACATGCTTAAGATTAAAATGAAAACTAAACATAATATTTATTGCAAACATATATTTTATTATGACTAAAAAAAAAAAATAAAGATACATTTTTTATTTGCACCATATATTTTTTATTTTAATTTATAAAAAATAAAATATTAAACTTGTTATTTTTTGAATTAACTCTTTAAAAAAAAGTTATAGCAACAAGAATATTTGTTGCAATAATATTAAAACACACTTTAGTAACGAAAACAATCGCCGCTAAAAAACTGCTCTGCAAAATTATAA
Organism: Senna siamea; assembly: GCA_031216115.1. Lineage (NCBI taxonomy): Eukaryota > Viridiplantae > Streptophyta > Magnoliopsida > Fabales > Fabaceae > Senna > Senna siamea. Next base: position 27,510,125 of record CM062354.1, on the reverse strand, counting down.
AAAAAATTCACAACTGCTGGCTTATCTGCAAAAAAAAAAAAAAAAAGAAAAAAAAAGAAAAGAAACACATTACACAAAACGACATCATTTTATATAATAACAAAGAAAAGGCAGGAAATCAATGACAAAAGATCCGGTCTCTTAAATTCTCGTCAAAAAGGTAATTTTCAAACCTCCTACAAGGCATTGCAATTTGCATTCAAGAAATCACATCAATGGTTAACAAACAAAGACATATAATTCATGCATTGTGGAAAATTAAACCAAAATACTTCAATATTTTAGTATTGACAAATGCATCCATTGTCAAATTTGTCTCTCTCAAGTTTTAATTTTAATTTTGCTTCGTCCTACTCTAATAATTCATTCAAATATGTCTCTTAGAACCATTAATCAATGGATCTATTCACATGACACATTTTCTGTGATGTGAAAGGATGATATTTTCGAACATTTCCTCCACAAAATCTCTTGCCTCTCAAACGTAGGTATTTAATCTTAATTTAGGCATCTAATTCGTTAATTTAAGTTTAAAGATAATATATTTTTATTTAAATGTAAATATAAATTTAACCCATAATATGACACTTTAACATAAATATAAATTTAATCATAATATGATACTTTAACAATAATATAAATTTTTGAAAAATCTAAATATATAAGAGAGACATCTCACATAAGAGTTCTATATATTATCACGGTTTCATCCCTCCTCAACAGTATATAATCACATAATTTTGGTTACAAACTCTTACATGACTCTGATCTCTCCACATAATTATATACATACACTCCATGTATGTCTGGCCATATATGAGCTAAGCATCAAGTGACCATTTCTACTTAGGGACAATACTTGGTACATTGAACGCTAAAAATATAATTTTGACATCGTAATTCTTAAAAGATTTCCTCTCATTTTAAAATAATAACAACAATAATAAAATTGTACATAATTAGTAGAGTGAATAATAACTTTTGATAAATGATAAAATCGCACAAATAAACTTTTCTCTTTAGAAATTTCACTATAGCTTAGCTTCAATTATACAAAATCTCATTTCAATTCTTTGTCAAAACAAAGCATTCTTAAAATCTAAAGTACTTTTAACATAAATTATCAAAGTGAAGTTTTTGTCTTAGAACAAAATAGCAGATATTAAATATGATTAAAATAATGAATCCAAATGGAAAAGAAAAGTAAAGGAGATAAAATTTAAGCAAGACACATTAAGAACATAATAATAGAAAAAATGGTGCATTGCAAAAAAATTTTATTTATTCACATTGCCACCAGATTAGAATAAGAAATCCATTACATTAGCTAGGTGGGATCCCTAAGCATAGAGATTACTTACAAAATACCTATTAACATTATCGCACATTCACTATTAATGAAGGGTTCCAACAACTGATATAGGTTTGACTGTTTGAAGAATTCTACAATTCCTAATTCAACTGAGCAAACTCAATTACTTAAAGAGTTAAGAGGTCAACTTTCAAACTTTCTAAAAGGTAAAATTCTCAAGTTGATCATCTCTTAATATTATTATTTTATTATATCTTTTCCAACATTAGAAGAGCTAGCTAACCTATATACATTCATTACTGTTCATGTCTCCAACATTGGATTTCTCGCAAATGTGCAAATGTGTATCACGTCCTTAATTTACTTGATTTCTAGTTACAATTATGGCATAATTCCACTAATGGAAATTTATATCTAACTTGTTAAACCATAAACATGCACATCCACCTTATAAAATTTGAGATAAAATTTCAAACTCTCAGGAGAGGAAGTCGATATGGTGGAATGTAGTAATAAGAAAATCAAAGCTGGAGATATGAATGATGAGAAAATGGGAGAAGCAATGGAGGGAAGCACGTCTGTTACACCCATCCAGAGAAGAGATGAGTCGAGAAAAACAGCCTAGGAACATTGCTAATGCCATCTCAAACCCAGCACAACTCCAGGGACGAGAACCACCCGTGTCTCATACAGGGAATTCTTAATGAAATTTATGGGAACCGACCAGAATAAGGAAAGCATTGAGGAATTGGAAGATGATTATTAGCAATGACCCAATAGATGATCTCGATGATGAGATTATAGGTCCAATAACTCATCAAAAAGCAGTAGGCCTAAGAAAATAACTATCCAACCCAGCAACATTCTTAACGGATCACGCCCTGAGTCCAGGAAGGCTTCAATGGAGGCAATCCAAAGAAAAAAACCTAATGATTGGCGAACACTGGCTACAAAACACTGGACAAGATGAGCTCTCTATTCTGGGAGCAACTGTGGTGTATCACAATAATTTGTGATGTTTCTCTTTCTCGATCTCTTTTATGAAATTTTTATCTTTGAATTATAGAGGGGCAGGGTCTAAAACCTTTCCCTTTATGATTAATTTTAACAAATTTGGTTTTCTGATTCTTTCAGAACCAAGGAGTAGTGGTCGAAAAGCTAATTCTATTATGGCAAAAATTAGACTCTCCGAGTCCTATTTTAAGGAGGAATTTGGATTTTATAGAATGAGAATTATTTTGATGTTCAAAATTTACAGACACAAACAATTCATTCACACTAAAATCCAAATATGTGGCCATAACCAACCATGGCACACCACTTTTATTTATGGCAGCCCCCAATACCAAAATCGTTCCATTCTTTGGAAAGAGCCATCCACAATTGCCAATAATACTCAGGGACCTTGGCTAGTTATCGGCGATTTCAACGCATACCTCCACTAGTGATAAGAATGGAAACAGCTACACTAAATGGTGTTCTATTGACGAGTTTAAGAATTGTATATCTAACTGCGATTTCATGGATATTGGCTTTTCATGTCCTAAATTTACTTGGCATAGAGGTGAAGTGGAGGAAAGAACTGACTGGGTCTTTGAGAACACTGATTAGAGGATGATCTTTGCTGAAGCACAAGTCACCCAACTCCAATATTTAAACTCAGACCACAAACCAATTTTAACTTCACTCAATTTAGAAATTTGCAATAACAGTATTAACCATCCTTTTCGTTTCCAAGCTGTTTGATTAACTGATGATAATTTTCCTTCCTCTGTGAAGCAGGTTTGGAAAGAAAATATTTTGCACTTTACTAATTTGATTCAATAATGGAAGAAGCATTTTGAGAATATTTTCCACAGAAGAAAATTCTCAAAAGACTACAAAGAATTGACAATTATCTTGAACAATGTCCTAGTAGGTTCCTTGAGAATTTGAGAATTGATTTATCGGCTGACTATAATAGAATTTTATTGCACGAGAAAATTTTGTGGTTCCAAAAATCCAAATGCAGGTGGTTAAATTATGGAGATCGTAATATACACTTCTTCCATACTTCCACTATAACAAGATGTCGCAGGAACAAAATAACCCACTTGAAAAATTATAATGATGAATGGATTGATGATGCAAGTGTGCTCAAAGACATGGAAATAAACTTTTTTAAAAATTTATATCTCGATGATGATGCTATTATTGATCCCTTGCCTTTGAAAAATTGTTTCCCTCCTTTCAATGAACATTAGTGGAAAATTCTCCAAAATCTGGTGACCATGATGGAAATCAATCAAGCTGCCTTCAGTAGTGGTGCCTTCAAGGCTCCTGGTCCTGATGGCGTCCAAGTTATTTTCTATCAAAGTCAATTTCCAGTGGGAAATTCTATTTGCTCTCTTATTCATCATCTCTTTGATTATCCTGACGCAATTGGTGATATTAATGATGTGCTTATTGTGCTTTTCGCTAAAATAGATGATCCTTAATATGTTAGTCAATTTAGGCCAATAAGTTTATGCAATGTAATCTTTAAAATGCTTAAAAAAATCTTAGCCACCCCACTTAAATCTGTAATGTCTATCCTTATCTCACTTGCACAAAGTAGTTTTATTCCAAGTTGCCGTAGTAGCGATAATATCATCATTGTTCAAGAAGCAATCCATACTATGAGCAACAAGAAAGGCAAAAAAATGTACATGGCTATTAAAGTGGATCTTGAGAAGGTCCATGACTGTATCAAATGGAGCTTTCTCATGACGCTCTTTAAGAGGCAGGTTTCAATGAGAATTTTACGAACTTAATTCTGAACATCATTTCTTGTTATAAATGCAGGTCCTCTAAAATGGAGAAAAAATTGAAGCTTTCGTGCCTTCTCGTGGAATTCGACAAGGAGACCCTCTCTCTTCGTACCTTTTTATCCTTTGCATTGAAAGGCTCACCCATTGTATTGATTTCGCAATTAATAACAAATTTTAGAAACGTCTCAATCTTAGCTATGTAGGCTTTAGAAGGGCAGAAGAGCCCAATAGAATTTAAAATTTTGATTCGAAACCCGACTATGGATCTTACTCAAAAACATAATCGAAATAAGGATAACGATTTTTACCTCTTGGCCATGGCACTGTCTACAGGTTGTTAAATAACCAGCACAAAATTGCAGTTATGCCTTTATGGTATCCAAACGAACATGATGAATCACTCCTCACTTAAGCTTTGCTATAAGTTATGGCCACACACACTAAGAAATCACTTTGCATCTCCTTATATGAAAAACGTGACTATGTAATCCTAGTGTTATAAGGAGTGTTTATAGGCTTAAACTAATTAATCTTGGTCCAATTAAGTAACCTTAAACCCAATATGTAAAATATAATATGATAAAGCCTAAAAGGAGACCATCTTAATATTATTTTAATATTGAGATGCGAAATAGCTAAATTACATTATATGAACCTCAACTTATCTTGCTTTTTTTTTGCGACCCTATAGGTTTTTATTACATTGGGTAGAAAAAAAAAACTTTTTTAAGATCACAAACTGTGACGACATCTAGCAATGCATTACTGCTATCCAAATAATAAGAATATCTGTGATTCTAGATCTGTGACCAAAATTCTTATTTAACTTAATCCCTTTTTTACTGATATACGGGTTGAACTCAAGGTATAAAATATGTCATCTGCTTTTAATTCAACCCATGTTTCTTGATCCCTTAGTGGACTAATTAATAACAAATCAATCAATATCACATATTGATTTATTTTAGCACCGCCATGTGTTTCTTAGTCCCTTCTCAATCAAAGGGCTCATGAATATCTAACCTCTAAAGGAGGGATAACATCCCATCTACATCACCCATATCCCTCTACATGGTAAGGGATATACTCAAATATTTCCTGTAACACCCCATCAATTAATTAACCTAAACTAATGGTGTCATTTAATTAATTGCTTGCTTGCTAATCAATTTAAGGAATTAGTTTAAGGAAGGGAAAATTCTACTTGCATAATTAAAGGGGCCCAAAATAGTTATATTGAAGGTAAGCTTGCACAAAATTAAAGTACTTGATTTAAATTTTTATCCTTTGATTAGGCTAGCCAAATTGCCAAAGAAAAGAGAGAATTTAAGCTAAATGTATATACATATAGATAACCTTATGGCAAGCACAATCACAAGTAAGGGAAGGTGACGTGAAGTAGGCAAGAAGGGAGTGCAAAATTTTTCTTTTAATTATTGTAAAAAGAAGCTCAAGAAGGAAAGAAGGACAAAAAAAAAAGGGGAATATCAAGGTTGCTTGTGGAAGTTAGTTGCTTGTAAGAGTGGACAAATCCAAACATGCAAGGAAGGGAAATACAAAGAGTGCAAGTAAAGGCAAAGTGTACTTGCAAATAGACTTTGTGCAAAATATATATATATATTTTATAAAAAGAGAGTATAAAATTTTAGTCCCAAAAAAAAATTGAGGGGAGAAGGAGTTGAGAGATTGACTCTCCATAAACACAACAAACGTCACTTGAAAGAGAGACCAAGGAAGAAAAGAGCAAAGAAACAAGGAATAGAAGGAGACCAAGGAGGGGGCCAAGATCATTTCTTTTTAGCTTACCATAAAGGTAGGTTAGCAATTTTTTTATTTTGGTTCCATAAGTTGGTATATGTATTCCACAATGTTGCTTTCATGGAGCTAGAATAATCCTTTCCATTCTTGATTTAGGATGTGGTTTGATATAATATGCATGATAAACTTAGGAGTTGGCTATGTTGAATAAGATTCATAATGTGTTAGCCCTTTATATTTGAGAAATAAACACAAATAAAGATGAAGTAAGATGTATGAAGTTAGCATTGGGAACTTTATTGCCATAAACACAAATAATTCATGATAAATACTATTATGAGGAATGAAATTGTGAAGGTTTAAGATGAATAAAGATCATGGTTAGGAGGGATATTCTCATGGGAATTACTAAACTTTTAGAAGGAAATTATAGGAGATATAAATTCTAAGAAGAGTAGACAATTTTGTAGTTATTATTAATATTTTGAAGGGAATTCTATGTAATGATAAATTCTAAGAAAAAGTAGAAAATATTGTAGTCATTATTTGTAATTGAAAGGAATTTTATGTAATAATAAATTCTAAGAAGAAGTAGAAAATATTGTAGTCATTATTTATAATTTGGAGGAAATTTTATGTAAAGATAAATGCTAAGAAAAAGTAGAAAAAATTTTGTAGTCATTATTGATATTTGGAAGGGAATTCTATGTAATGATAAATTTTAAGAAAAAATAGAAAATATTGTAGTCATTATTTATAATTTAAAAGGAATTTTATGTAATAATAAATTCTAAGAAGTAGAAAATATTGTAGTCATTATTTATAATTTGGAGAAAATTTTATGTAAAGATAAATGCTAAGAAAAAGTAGAAAATTTCGTAGTCATTATTGATATTTTGAGGAGAATTTTATGTAATGATAAATTCTAAGGAAAAGTAGAGAATTATTGTAGTCATTAATAATAATTTTGGAGGGAAATTTATGGGAGAAACAATAGGAAATATTATTTCCATTAATAATAGAAATTTAGGTAAAAATAAATAAGAAATATTATGTCCTTTAATAATAACTTTTGGAAAGAAGTTTATGTAAGAATAAATAGAAATTATTATGTCTATTAATAATATTTTTAGGAAGGAATCTATGTGAGGATAAGTCCCAAGAAAAGTAGACAACAGTATGTCCATAGGTAATATTTTAAGAAGGAACTTATATATAATTTTCCAGAAAAAAAATGAATAATATGGAACTTTCGAATAATTCAAAAGTTCCGAGGAAATAAAACCTGTCCCTGGATAACAAAAAGAGGGATGTAGGGTGACACCGCGCCACGTGGGGTCCCGAGTGCATATTAGCGACCTAGCGAGGCATGGCCGAAGGTGCTCCATGCCCAAAACCTAGTATTCACTATCACGCTAGACACATGGCCGAGTGTCCACGCATTACGAGATATGACCAGAGGTACTTCACACGAGTGACCTAGGGAGGTGTGGCCGAAGGTGCTCCATACCCGTGATCTAGTGTCCCGATGATTTTATATATGTGAGCGAGTGCCTACGATTTACGATGTGTGGCTAAAGGTGCCCCACACGGGCGGCCTAGCGAGGTGTAGCCAAAGGTGCTCCATGCCCATGACCTAGTGTCCGTGATTACGCTATATACATGGCCAAGTGTCCACAAATTACGAGATGTAGCCGAAGGTGCTCTACACGGGTGACCTAGGGAGGTGTGGCCGAAGGTGTTCCACCCTTGTGATCTAGTGTTTACACAACATGTATGTACGTTCTGATAACTTCGTAATAATAAATCGGTACGCATAAGAGAACACTGGTTAGGTGAAAAAGATCTATAACTGTTGCTAACTACTAAATTTATCATGCAATAATTGCCTATTTACAGTTATGTATTTTACTCCTAAATCAAGGATGTAGGTTGAACGTTTTTGGTGTCTACACCCTGGTACATACTTTTTGATAACACTGTTCTCTAACACATTGCCAATGACACTAATGCATTTGAATTTTGGAAGAAGCTTAAGGTTATGTATGAAAGAAAGAATGCCTTAAGTAAAGTGTCATTGATGAGAAAACTTTTAAAGCTAGAATATAAAGATAGTGACAACATAGTAATACATTTGAATGATTTTCAAAGTTTGGTAAATCAACTGTTTGCAATGAAAATGTCATTAGATGATGAGCTGCAAGATTTATTACTACTTTGCTCATTGCCGAAGAGCTAAGATACTCTTGTGGTGTCACTCAGTAACTCTGCTCTAGAAGGTAAGTTAACTATGGAAATTGTAAAATCTAGCTTATTAAATGAAGAGACCAGAAGGAAAGATATGGGCTTTTCCAACAAGTCTGAAGCCAATGTTGCACAAGATGACAATAGGGGAAGAAGCAAGAATAGACATTCCTATAACAGAGAAAAGTCCAGGGGGAGATCTAAAAGTAGGCAAAGTAAATTCATTTGCCATTATTATAACAAGCCAGGTCATATTTAAAGATTTTGCAGAAAGATGAAAAGGGATAAATCCAAAGAAAGAAAGGATAAAGTTGAATCCTTCGAGCAGCCAGAAGAAGAAAAAAATACTATAGCCTTAGAGACTAGTGATGATTTATTCTTCATCGATGATCAAGGTTATTTGAACCTAGCTTGTGATAGTTGCAATTGGGTGATAGATTCGGGTGCTTCTTATCATCTCACCTCACATCGGGAGTACTTCTCATCTTACAATAGTAGAGATTTTGGCAATGTTAGAATGGGAAATAATGGATCATCGAAGATTATAGGTATAGGTATATTGTGCTTAGAGAGCTCCACTAGTTACAAGCTCATTTTGAGAGATGTCAGACATGTTCTAGACATCAGATTGAATTACTCTTCTGGAGTGCTTGATGATGAGGGATATAGTAGCCACTTTGGTGATGGAAAAGTGAAGCTCTATAATGGGAATTTGATTATGATCCGAGCAAGGAAGCAAGGAACTCTTTATGTAATGCAAGCTAAAGTTTGCACAGGTGAGACAAATGTAGTTGATGATTCCTTTAAAAATCTATGGCATAAGAGACTTTGTCATATGAGCGAGAAAGGTATGCAGATTCTTTGTAAGAAACAATACCTCCCTAATGTCTCAAGTATGGCTATTAAATCATGTGTTGATTGTTTAGCTAGAAAATAACATAAGATTGCATTTCATTCTCGCCCCCCATCTAGAAAAAGGTATCCTCTTGATCTTGTCCACACTGATATATGTTCTATAGATGAAAAATCTCATGGTGGTGCTCAATATTTTGTTTCTTCTATTGATGATTATTCTCAAAAAGTGTGGGTCTTTGTGTTGAAGACAAAAGATTAGGTACTTTTAGCATTCAAGGAGTTTCATGCCATAATTGAAAGGGAAATAGGCAAGAAGTTGAAGGTTGTAAGATCAGACAATGGTAGAGAATACAGAGGTCCATTTGAGAGCTACTGCAATAGTCAAGGCATCAAGCTTAAAAAGATAGTTCCAAAGACACCCCAGTTTAATGGAGTTGTAGAGAGAATGAACAGAACACTTGTAGAAAGAATTTGATGCATGCTCTCTCATGCTAATCTGCCAAAGTCCTTTTGGACAGAGGCATTGTTCACAGCAATGTATTTGGTCAATCTTTCTCCTTCAGTTCCTCTTGATGGTGATGTTCCACAGAGAGTATGGACAGGAAAAGATGTCTCTTACAAGCATCTCAGAGTCTTTAGTTGCCGATCATTTGTTCATGTAACATCCATATATTAATTAACTTCAATTAATGGAAAGAACTTATAGTTCTTGCTTACTTACTAATTAATTTAATTAACTCAAGGAAGGAAAAAGGAAAGATTAAATTATATAAAATGCATGTCTATATGAATCCCACGTGAATTGGAAGGGAAATTGCATGTGTGTGTGTGTTTTGCTTGCATTTTATGAAAAGGGAGTAGGTGCAAAATTCTTTTGTGCCATAAAAAAAAAAAGGGAATTGGTTTCTTGTGAAGGTGAATAAACTAGACTTACAAGGAAGAGGAAAACCAAGTGTGCAAGCAAAGGCAAAATACACTTTATGCAACATGAATATATAAATATATATATAAAAATAGATAAGAAGGTGCATAAATTGTGGCAAACAAACACACACCTATTCGGGAGGAAAAATAAAAGGAAGAAGGAAGAGAGAAAAGACAAAGAGAAGAGAGAAAGGAGAGGCTTCACAAGAAGGGGAACAAAATGGAATTCAAATTCCCTTTCATGCATGCCCTACATAACCTCACTTGAAAGAGAGATCAAGGAAGAAAAGAGCAAAGAAACAAGAAGTGGAAGGAAATCAAGAAGGGGCCAAGACCAATTCTTTTTAGCTCACCATCAAGGTAGGTTAGCAATTCCCTTGTCTTATTTCCATGGGTTAGCATATATGTTCCATAATGTTGCTTCCATGAAACTAGAGTCACTTTCTCCATTCTTGATTAAGGAGAAAATTTTATATAGTATACATGATAAATTTAGGGGTTAGCTAAGTTAAATGGAATTAATAATGTAATTAGACATGGTTGTTTAATAAATAATTGCATGTGATGATGAAAAGAGATGAACTAGTTGGTAAAGGAAACTTATTGCCATAGAAAATATAGTGTATACATTATTTAGGAGTTGTGGAAATTTTTATGCCAAGATAAATCCTAAGAACAGTAGAAAAGATTGTAGTCATCATTAATAATTTTAAGGAAATTATATGTAATGATGAATCTTAAGGAAAAGTAGAAACTATGGTGTTCATTAATAATCTTTTTGGAAGGAAAGTTAGGAAAGAAATAATAAGATATAATATTTTCATTAATAATAGCATTTTAGGTGAGAATGAATAAGAGATATTATGGCCATTAATATTAGAAATTAAGTAAGAATGCTTAAAAAATATTATGCTCATTAATGTCATCCTTAGAAGAAAATTTACACAAAAATAAGTAGCAAAGATTATATCCATAATTAATATTATAGAGGAAAATTTATGCAAGATTAAATTTTGGAAAAATAGAAAGTATTATATTCATAAATTAACATTATGAAGAGAGAATAAATTCAAAAAAAAAAAGGGAGATATCATTCCCATGATTAATATTTTGAGAGGAAATCTCTTAAGAATAATTTCAAAGAAAAATAGGAGAATATTAAGTCCATAAATAATATTATGAATGAAAATTCTATGAAATATTAAATTTTAAGGAAATTAGAAATATGATGTCCATAAACAATATTATGGAAGGAAATTCATGTAGTATTAAATTCTAAAGAAAATAGAAAATATTATGTCTATAAATAAATTGAGATTTATGTAATATAACATTCCAAGGAAGATAGAAAAATATTATATCCATAAATAATATTATGGATGGAAATTGACGTAAGATTAAATTCTAAGGTAAAAATGAGAAATAGTAGGGAGGTTTCGAATTTATTCGAAAGCCTTACAAAAATGAAAGCTTTCTTGGTTAATAAAAGGAAAAATATGGTGACACCGTGCCCTGCGGGGTTCCGAGTGTACACTGGCGGCCTAGGGAGGCATGGCCGAAGGTGCTCCATGCCCATGACTTAGTGTTCGCAATCGTAATGAGACTGCGACCGAGTGTCCACGCATTACGAGGTGTGGCCAGAGGTTCTCCGCACGAGTGGCCTAGGGAAGTGTGGCCGAAGGTGCTCTATACCCGTGATCTAGTGTCCTGAGGATTTTATGTACATGGATCGAGGGTTTACAATTTACGAGGTGTGGCCAAAAATGCTTCACCCGGGCAGTCTGGCGAGGCACAATTGAAGGTGCTCCGTGCTCAAGACCCAGCGCTCGCAATCACGCTATATACGGGGCCGAGTGTCCACGAATCTTGAGGTAGGGCTGAAGGTGCTCTACACGGGTGACCTAGGGAGGCATGGCCGAAGGTGCTCCACCCCTGTGACCTAGTGTTTACACAATATGTACGTACGCACTGATGACTTCACGATAATAAATCATTACGCTTAAGAAATACTGGTCATGTGAAAAGAACGTTTACTATTGCTAACCACTAAATTTATCATGAAATAATTACCTGCTTATTAATATGTACTTTTCTCTTAAGTCAAGGATGCGGTCTGAACATTTTTGGTGCTTGCACCCTGATACATGTTAGTTTCTTTTAAAACTATGAATTGCTAAGCTACTGGGAAACTCGTGTTTCTCACACATGTGCTAATATGTATCAGATTCGGACATGTAGCAAGGACTCGTGGTAGAGGTATCTTTTGGTTAAGAAGTCTTTTATAAGCCCTCATTCTTTTGGATCCTAAAAGTACTCGGATGAAAATAGGACATCTAAATTGACTGTATATATGAGTAGTTCGAGGAAAGCAGATATGTGAAGGACCAGTCTGGTACTATTTGGTGCGGGAGTCTGAGTGGCAGGCCTGTTGTCTCCTGACTTCCGCAGGACAGGTACTTCACATATCCGAGGATTGATACATTAGTTGTATTGAATATTTTTATTAAACATGTATTATTGATCCATGTGATAGACTGTATTTGCATCGTGTAGCGTAAACTTTTATTAATCCGTCGTGCATGTGAGTTTTTATTTTTATCTAAGCATAAAAGCTCCCGAACCTATTACGTATGACGTAATTCGATGGTTTAACTGCTCAGACAATAATTAAAAGGACAAGAATAATGTACCGAACCTATCTATTGCTATTGAAATGAACAACAAGACTAGATAGGGGCGTTACAGTTCACATTCCTAGAGATGAAAGATCCAAGCTTGATAAGAAAGCAAAATAGTGCATTTTCTTAGGGTACTCTAAAGATAATTTTGGGTACAAGTTATGGGATCTAGTTGACAGGAAAGTACTTAGAAGCAGAGATGTTGTTTTATTTGAAGATCAAACTATTGCAGATTTTAAGAAGCCAAAGCAACCAACATCCTCTCATGCCCTAATCCTTATTGGTCATATTTTTCCACAAATCACTCTTAAAGTTGAAGGGAGAGAGGTGCAGCAAGATGGTGACCTCAATAATGATGATGAACAACTTGAAAATGAACCACAAGTTGTAGCACCACCACCATAGCCTAAAGTTAGAAGATCTACTAGAGAAAGACAAACTTTCACGAGGTATTCTTCAAATGATTTTCTGTTATTGTCTGATGGGGGAGAACTAGAATTCTTTAAGGAGGCTATGTCACATAAGCACAGCAAAGAGTGGTACAATGCCATGCAAGAAGAGATGAGTTCATTGCATGAGATATACTTTTAACTAGGTGAAATTACCTCAAGGCAAGAAAACACTCAAGAAAAAGTGGGTGTACAGATTAAAAATTAGAGAAGAGGGACAGCTACCTAAATACAAAGGCTAGGATAGTTGTGAAAGGCTATGAGCAGAAAAAGGGTGTTGTTTTTGATGAGATTTTTTCTCCAGTTGTAAAGATGTCTTCAATTAGATTTGTTCTTGGTTTGGCTGCCACCTTAGATCTCAAAGTTGAACAACTTGATGTGAAAATGACATTTTTCCATGGCGATTTAGAGGAGGAAATATACATGGAGCAACCTGAAGGATTCAAAGTCAATGGAATGGTATAAGAAATTTAAATCATTTATGATTTGAAGAGTCTTTATGGTTTGAAGTAAGCACATCGGTAATGATATAAGAAATTTGAATCGTTTATGATTGATCATGGCTTCCACAAAACACATGCTGATCATTGTGTGTTTGTGAAGAATTATATTGAAGGTGATTTTCTCATTCTCTTGCTTTATTGATGATATGTTCATTATTGGTCGTGATACCAAAAAATTGCTAACTTGAAACTTAGCTTGAACAAGTCCTTTGCAATGAAGGACCTTGGCCCTACAAAAAAAATATTGGGTATGTGTATTTCTTGTGATAGGAAAAATAAGAAATTGTGGCTATCACAAGAAAGATATATTGAAAAGGTGCTATAAAAGTTCAACATGGACAAGGCTAAACCCGTGACCACTCTACTTGCAGGTCACATGAAATTGAGTCCTTCAAGTGATGATGATAGAAAAGAAATGAAGAATGTGCCTTATGCATCTGTCGTGGGGAGTTTGATGTATACCATGGTATGTATTAGGCCTGACATTGCTTATGTTGTTAGGGTTGTTAACAGGTTCATGTTCAATCCTAAAAAGGAGCATTAGGTAGCGATGAAGTGGATTCTCAGATATCTCAGAGGTACTTCTAAAGTTAGTTTATGTTTTGGTAGTGGACAACCTATGTTAGAAGGATTCATAGATGCAGATATGTCAGGTAATGTTGATTCTAGCAAGTTCACTTTGGATACTTGATGAAATTTGCAAGAGGAGCAGTATCAAGGCAATTGAAACTATAAAAGTGTGTTGCATTGTAAACCACTGAGGCAAAGTATATGGCAGCTGTTGAAGCAGGAAATAAGGTAATATGAATGAGAGATTTTCTTGAAGAGAGATTTTCTTGAAGAGTTGGGTTTGAAGCAAGATAATTACTTACTCCCTTGTGATAATCAAAGTGCCATCCATCTTGCCAAGAATGCTACCTATCATTCTTGAACGAAACACATTTGAAGGAGATATCATTGGATTCAAGAAAAGATAGAAGAAAAGTCATTTAAGCTTACGAAGATCCATACAAACAAGAATGTATCTGATATGTTGACTAAAAATCTTGCCAAAGGATAAAAGATTGTTGTGTGTCATTCAAAATTAGGTTTGGTTAAGCCACCCAAGTTGGAGTGAAGGGGAGATTTGTTGGGTATTCCCTCTAACTTGGAGGAAGGAGCCAAGTTTCATTTATTTATGGGCTTAGTTTCTATTTGGAGTATTCATGTGGAGTTTGTTTCTTTGAGCCACGTGATTTTGTTTTATTTTAACCAAAGAATAGTCAACAAATTTGTGACACACTCATTTTAGATAAGAAGCTGCTGGAAGATAAAAATAGTGAAAAAATCAAACAACAAGAATAAGAGGAAAGGGAGTGTTGCAGCTACTCGTGTTTGGCCTCCGATAGACGACCAAACGAACTTTGATTGGGCTAAAATTTTAGGTTGTTCATGACTTCCTCCTCTTCAAATCCAACAGTGAAATTTTCAATTTGACCACTATAAGTTGGTATTTTCTGTCCAGACAATTTTGTATTGTTTTGGAGCTAGATTCTTTTGTTGGAGATTTATTTTTGCCAAAGATTATCTTTGATGATTCTCTAGTGTGTACTAGAGAAGAAATGTGTTGTACCCACTTGTAACTTTGGTGATTAGTGAAAGTTTTGGTATCGTTGTTTAGCGGTCTCGTGATTTTTTTTTCGTGTTGGAGTTTCTACGTAAATATTTGTGTGCTTTATTTTACTATATTTTGATTGATTATCACTGATATTATTGTTATCCATATTGTGGTGCTTGAGATTGGTCATAATTTGCCCGTTTAACAACACATTCAGAAAAATGCGATATTGTGCTTTGCTTATACATATTATTGTGTGCATTTTTCCCAACACTTCTTATAATCAAGATCATTCTGTAGTGAACCAATTTTTCTCTTTGAATCTTCTAGACTGGCTTAATTGGAATTACCATCAAAAAGCTGGAATAGGTGAGAAAGATGATTGGAAAACTTCATTTGGCATGATTTTTTGGCACATTTAAAATATATTTAAATTTTTAAACTTAATTATAATAGTAATATTTAAAATTTTTAAATATAATACTTTCTTCAATTATCATAAAATATATCAAATTTAATATTTAAAAATTACATTCTAAATTAATAAGTTGTTGATTGAATAGGAGAAAGCTACATTATAATTTTTTTTTGGTCAGAAAAAATTAGCGCTGTGTGATCGCTGGTTCTGTTCGGTAATTAAAACAAAATGGTTCAAGGAATCTACTTTTTCGGCCCCAATTGCTTTATATATATACATACATACATATATATATATATATATATAATTAACCCCCTCAATCTAAAATTTGAAAATTCTTTCCCCTCTCCTACCCTATATCTGCCTCGTGCGCGTATAATAGACGAGGCACTATCTTTATTTTATTCTAAATACCACACTAAACAAATTTTAATTTGGTTGAATTCATCATTAAATCCTCTAATCATACAAAAGTTTTAACTTTTAATATTAAAGTAATATTTTAAACGAATATAATCTATGACAATAAAAAATAAAAATAAAAAATTCAAATTAATTCACATGATAAATTATATATTTATAGTGACACAAAATAATATAAATTAGTTATGTCAATTAATTTTAACAAAATATTAATACGAATGATACTGTAAAAAACAATCATAGAGATTAATTTATAAATTTTGAAAAATAAAAGAAATTTATTAAAATTTTTTAAACTATTAAAGTCAAAATTTAAAATTGAGTTAATTATATATATAGAATTTTAAAAACCTTTTAAAGAGAATTAAAGTGATTTTTAAATATTAAATTTAATATATTTTGTGGTAGTTTATTAAAGAAAGTATTATATTTTAAAATTTAAATGTTAATATTATAATTAAGTTATTATTTTAGAATAAAAATAATTAAAAAAATTAAAAGAAATTTTTTTCTGCACGTACTTTATTTTGGATCTATCCAGAAGCATATATCAGTTTGTTTTGTAATGTAGAAGCGGGTTAAGTGTAAATAAAATGATGATAGATCAAAAAAAAAAAAAAAGGTGAAACGTGACTCAAAATGGGGGGCAATCACTCGAACATTGAAATAATCTAAACAACACAGAAAATGAACAGCATGCCAACAATAGGATTTTGGTCAGTTACTTAAATCCATGACAACATATACTGCAAGGTTGATTCATTTCATTCATACAGTTTCTTGTACTTGCTATTTAGGAAATAATCAATAATTTCAATGCTAACATCAAGGTGCCAAAAGAACAAGAAGGATAGACACAATCAACTATGATCTATGAGAAACAAAACTCATCATGGCTGGAGTTCATTTTCACCCTTCCACTATCAGTGAAGAATCTTTTTTCGATTAATTAAATTGTGGACTAAATTAATAATTAAAGTCAAATAAAATTCGAACATCCAAGAGTGTATTGATAAAAATTAATGAGAAAAACTGGTAAGAGATGCGGGAGTTTCAAATTTCTCAAGAAACAAACATGCTTTTTAATCTGTAAATAAAAACAAGAGACCATGAAGTGAATTATAAAAGACCTGTAAGATTGTAACCAGTACAGCAAACCAGACTCGAAGAAAAAAAATCTCCAAAAATAAATCATAAATCAACCTTCAATTGAGAAAGAGCCATCATTCATCCTAACCTAATCAATTCACTAACCCATTCAACACAGTAAAAAATTTTGAACTGAAACCAGATAGAGCTTCCAAGCAAATCCAATCAAAGCAGATAACAAAATAGGATTGAAGCATGGAGGATAAAGGAAAAAGAGTTACAACCGACGAGAAGAATCGTAAAATCAAAGGCGCAAAGTGCCGAGAACTGTCTCATCAATCATCGTGATCGCGTCACCGGTTCGCTTTGCGACCATCAACTTTCAGTCTCAATTTTCTAATGAGTGATTAACACTTTTTTGCTTTGAAAGAAGGATCAGAGAACCTCTAGAGCTTATATAGGAGTGTAATGTAACGTTCGAGTGTAACGTTCAAATCTCCAACAGTCGAAAATTTGAATTTCTACATGCATATTGTTTATCATGGTAAAACAGAGCACCACATCACTTTTAGATTTTTTTTTTTCATTTATTATAATTTAATTTTTAATCACACATAAAATAGAATTAAAAAGAAGAGTCATAGTATCTCAATGGTTGTTAATTTACCTTCAAAGTTTCTCTCCCTTGGGTTGACTCTGTTATAAATTTTGATATTTTTCTCTTTTCTCTGTTTAACATTGTACTGAGTTGATTACTGTGCGATATTAGATTTTTTGTTTCATTTATTATAATTTAGTGAAAAACTTTATCTTACTCAATTATCCCTATATTAACATATTATTAATTTAAACTTTAATTTGTAACACATTATTTTCTTAGACTATTCAAAAAGTTAAAATTGTTATCTTTGAGGTTGAAATTAGCATATTATATGCAAATCACACTTTTTTTTTTCTTTTCTTTCATCAATCTAATCATTATCTTTATGTTTTCTTTTTCATCTCTTCACATTACATATTTTATTTTATATTTTTATTATATAATATATATTTTTTGAGACTCATGACAAATTATAATATAGATAACAATTTTTTTATATAAAAAATTTAATATAATTTCTCTCAAATTTATTAAATATAAAATATAAAAAAGAATAATAAGTAAAAAAAAAAAGCGTGACTAATTCTATGAATAACCGATTGCAAGTTTGCATCTCATTATTAACGGTCTTTTGTTTAATTATGTACAAAAAGTCATCCATAATTAAGTAAGATAGTTGATTGGAAACTTTATTTTTTCTCTATATATAAGTATCCTTCCTAGTTAGAAGCAAGTATATTAGTTTGGCCAAACCAAATTTGGTTGATTTTAAAATTGAAGAAGAAACAAAAATATATATATTTGTTCTTGTGCTCAACATCCTCAAAAGCATTTGGATTTATCATAAATCTAGCCCCATCTCCAATATCATAGTTATAGTTCTAGTAAAGTTTGATCCTGTGCTTAATTTGAATAATTTCGGATACACCAAAATTAATTATGACATGAATATTTCCTTCCTTAATTAGATTCCAGTAATCCTTTATAAAGTTACTATGAAAGGATTTTTGTATTCTTCCTTCGTATATATTATATAAAGTAGAGAGAGATATATAAGGCTTGTATTCTGATCAAAATAAATGTACTTTATGAGTTATCTTTTGGTTTCATGGGAGGCAAGATATATATATTTAAAATAGCAGAGAAGGTCATATAATTATAGGTATCCCTCAAGGGAGAGAGGAGTCATTTTCCCTTAAAATGGCTTCTCATTGATTGAGTTGTATAGCCACAATGGACTTCCTTGCACATTAGCATTAAACAATTGTTTGCTCTTAATTTATTTGTGAGTATATGCATAATATTTTGGAGTTTCCAAATAAAATGTTTATAATAACACAACAATTTGTGCAAAACTATTCATATTATTACAAAGCAACTTCACAAGCTGTGTAATAACTTGTGCCTAGTCAGCAAAAGATAGAAATTATTTCCATTTCTCTTGCAACAAACACTTATGTCCATTCATATCTCGAATGTAGCATAGACAATGCCCAAACTAGATGCTTTCAAAAGGTGAACACGAAATCTATTAATCAATACTAGTAATATCACGAAAAATTCTTAAGTAGATCTATTGTGTTACTTTATTCATGCATTAAATAATTATATTCAACTAAATTTTTTTAATTTTTTATAGTATATATATATATATATATATGTCATCAATATAAAGTAAAAAAAAATTAATTGAATATTATTGACTAATACACAAATAAGATAGTATACTGTATATCTTTGAAAATTTTTTTTATATCAGTACAACAAAAAGCCAAAAGTTAAAAAAAGAAAAAAAAAAAAGAAGGAAAGACCAAAATCTATTACCAATTAACGATTAAGCCACCTTTTGTATTTAGCCAACTTCAATGCTGTCGTAACATAAATAGTGTCTGCCAAATTGCTCAAGAATCCAAAGTAGGCATATCTCCAAGAACTATTGAAAAGTATAGAACCAAAGATTCCACAAAATCCAATCACAAATCCCACTGCCATACTCCAATAAAATCCATTAGAGAAAAATGAATCCTCATCTTCTTGGAATTCAACTGGATCTTGAGTTGTTTTCTCATCATAACACACTTTCTCAAGAGGTATCCCACAAAGATCAAGATTTTCTTCATAGCTTGAGGCATTAAAACTCTGCAACTGTGTGCTAATTGGGATTCTCCCAGATAATCGATTATGTGACAAATCCAACATGGAGAGACGATCAATTTGTGCAAGACTAGAAGGAATTGAGCCATATAAATGGTTTCTTGACAAGTCAAGAAATTCCAATGACACTAACCTTCCAATCTCAGACGGAATTTTTCCTGTCAAATTGTTTCTTGATAAGTTTAAAGAAACCAATTCAACTAAATCCCCTAATTCCATTGGAATTACTCCCATCAAATGATTGCTTGAAAGATCAATGCTTTTAAGTAACTTGCTATTCTTAAACAATTGTTGTGCACCTTTCCATGTCAACAATGCATTTAAATCATATTGATAAAAAGGTGTTGATCCTCCACTAGATATGAAAGGACTCGCAATGTTTGTTGACGAACTCTCTTGAGCCATTGCAGTAAAATTCTTCAAGCATTTGAATATTTGTCCAGATAGATTGTTCAAGGAGAGATCCAATAGTTGAATGCTTGTCAAATAACAAAGATGCAATGGTAAGCTTCCGAAGAATCGATTCTTTCGTAAGCTTAACATTTGCAATTGTTGTAGTTCTTCTCCAATCCATGAAGGTATAGATCCTGACAATCTATTCTCACCCACATCTAGCATTTTTAAGCTTGTGCAACTCTTCAAGGAGAGAGGTAGCCCTCCAGTTAAGCTATTGTTTCTCATGATCAAAGCTTGAAGTCCAAGAAGAGATCCAATAGAAGGAGGAAGTTTTCCTGACAAATTGTTGTTACTCAAATCAAGATAGATCAATGATGTGAAATTGCTCCAACAATCAGGAAGTTGACCTGATAATTGATTACTTGAAATATCTAAGAAGGCTAATGCTTCAGCTGAAGTATTATCACATGAAAATGCGAGAGATTCTGAAAATTTATTATTTGATAGATCAACGACTGAGGCACTACGTAGAAAAGATGGAACTGAACCTTCAAACCGATTAAAAGCCAAAGATATATCAGGAGACCCGATAAAGTTTACTGGGAAATTTGGAATTGTACCCCATAAATTGTTGTATGAAACATTCAACCATAAAAGGTTTGGTGTCAATAAACCCCAAAACCACTGGGGAGCCATATCTGAAATTCCGGTGTTAGAAATTTCAAGTATAGAGAAGTTTGTTTGAGTTTGCAGCCATTTTGGAAAATTAGGACCTAACTTGCAAGATCTCAAGAATATCCTATCCAGTTGAAAGGGGGGGATCCAACTCTCGTCAAATTTCAAAGCCAATGAGTTGTAAGAAAGGTCTATTGTCTTTAAGTTGGATACATTAGCAAAATGTGACTCAGTGAGGACACCTTTCAAAGAGTTTGAAGGAATGGACAAAGTCACTAACTGAGATGGGAATCGAATATTTGCAGGAATCCACCCATTCAAACGATTTTGAGTAAGGACTAATGTCCTTAAAGATGTGAATACTGAAAGGTCAGGCATAGAGCCATTGATTTGATTCCAGCTTAGATCCAATTTTTGCAAAGAGTGTCTGGCACATCCTGACAAATTTTCAAGAATTTTTGGGAGTTCATCACTCAGAAGGTTATAAGCCAAGGTCAATGAGCGTAGGGTACATATATCCCTAAAGGACTTAGGTATCCCACCGTTGATGAGATTATTTTCAGAGAGGTCTAGCAACTCAAGAGAAGACATTTTGTTACCAAATTCATATGGAATGAGACCCCCTAAGAGGTTGTTACTAATATCAAGCTCAACAAGATTTGAACTGACATTTGACAACCACTTGAATATAATTGATGATGTGAAGCTATTGTCAGAGAGATCAAAGACAGAAAGAGAATTAGAAAAATTCCATTTTGAAGGAGTCAATGGAATGATACTATCATCAGAAAGACTACAACCTTCTAGCCTTACTTCTCTTATTTTTGGTAGTTTACCAATCATTTGCAGCCAATTGTGAGAATAGTTGAGATTGATTACCTTGCTCAAGTCAATTTGTGTTAAAGAAGTTAGACTAGATAGCCACACACCTCCTGCATCATGATCTACTTGACCAAGTTCAAGAGCACTATTGTATCCCAGGTCAAGCATCTGCAAGTTTGAAAGATTTCCAAGTTGATTGGGAATTATTCCTTCAAGAGTATTCTCTCCCAAATCAAGATGCCATAATTGCGAGAGATTCCCAAGTTGATAAGGGATTTCACCTCCCAAACCAATCTTTCCAAGATCAAGATACTGCAAGTTTGAAAGATTTCCAAGTTGAATTGGAATCTTCCCGCTGAAATAACAGCTTTTGAGATCCAGATACCTCAAGTTGCTAAGAGAGCCAATGAATTCTGGGACATGGCTGTCTCCAAAGTCATTGTAACTAAGGTTCAAATACTTCAAATGTTGTAACTCCAACAATGATGCTCCAATCTTACCTTGTAATAGAGATTGTTGTTCTCCTGTATCATCAAATTCGCCTCGAAGATCGAGCACTTCGACATGTCCGGTTCGGTTGTTGCACTGAACTCCCTCCCATTCACAGCATTCTCTCTTTTCTTCTTCACTTCCCCAAGAAGCCAAACGATCAGAGCTGTCTATAAGGCCATCTTTGAAGTGAAGCAAGGCTTGTCTCTCCTTCTCAATGCACCTAACCACAGCACCTGTGGCTCTCGTAGCAAGAAGATAAAGCTCAAAAATTAGTATGGCTTGAAGGAGTTTGAGAAATACCGGATTCGCAATCTTCATTTTAGTGAAAATTGAATAGAATAACGTATGTAGTTTGATAGTGCTTTAGCTATTAAGAGTAGTGCCTATATATATAGTATTAAGTAAATTAAAGCCAATGAATGTGTTCACATTACAATATTGGGAAATTTTCATACAAGTTGCAAGGATGCACTAATTAACTTCTTTAGAGGACCCCCCACTCACTCGATTGCAGAGAACCGTCCCACTCGCTTGTGCATTATTTTCCAACTTGAATGTTCAGTGGACGAATGAATGGGTAAGAAAATCATGTCAATAATTACTAGAATGTGTATTTATATACACACACACACACACACACACACACACACACGTAAACTAGAGTTAGATGTAATTTTTTATATTTTAATTATAAGTTTATTAATTAAAATAAAATATATAATTTTTTAAACAAATTAATTATATGAAAAATAAATTGTATATAATAAATTTTTTTATTAAGAACGTCTAAGTTTTTTTTTTTATATATATATTTCTCCATTTCGGTATCTTCCTTGAAGTCCTTTGCCGTTAGTAACAGCCGCCACTTTTGACAAGGACAAGACTCAATTATATATCAATCAAGTTGAGGCCATACCTAAAATCTATCGATAATTTGGTATATATATATAATAAAATATAAGGTCACAATTTCAGTGGGCAAGTTTAATAATAATTTTTCTGTCAGGAGTATGTTTTGAATTTTGGGTCTTTTTTAATTTTTTGTTCTTAAAACTTTTTTATTATCAATTTCATTGTTAAAATTTATTTATTTTTAATCTTAATTTGGTCTTAAATTTCATAAAAAATAAAAATTAACTGACCTGTCAAATGAGTGGCTAAATTATTATTAATAAATACATATGTGTTGATGAATTCAAAAAAGTGAATATTTATTTTGGAAGCAAGATGATAAAGTTTTATTTGTAGTTTTTTTTCCTGAAGTTTTATTTGTAGATTAAAAAATGATAAAAAAAAAAAAGCTATTTTCGTGCTTAAGTAAAAAAAAATTGGTAAAACATTAAGACAATGTGATCCCACCTACCAAATCATTTTTTTATTATTAATTAATTTAGATGACATTAGAAATTATAATTACTTTGAGACAAAATAATAAAGCTTCTGGAAAAAATTAATAGAAAAAAATTTGATAGAAAATTTAAAATGACTCCAAATTTTAGAGAAAAAATATTTCTTTTCTTTTTTAATTATAATTTTGAAATATTTTCTGTATTAATTAGCGTGTAAATCAATTAATTAATGGACACCTTCTGTTAGTCATATCAACTACAAACCATTATAAAAGTATTAATTTGTGATCAGAAAATGCAAACAATAACGACCCATTTTTGACGTTCAATGCTTTAAAGATGATTTTAATATAGCTTTGAGGAAAATTCATGCTATCTTTAGTTTTATAATAGCTACTTGCTAGAATAGTACATATATATATATATATATATATATATAAAACCATAACCATGTGAAAATTAAGAAGAAAGAAACAACTTGACTTTTCCACCTCAAAGTTGGAATATCTATATATATATTTATATATATAAGGGTTTTTCTAATCACACTAATTAAAATTTATTATAATTAATTAATAAAATTTTTAAACATTAAAATTATTATTTTTATTAATATTTATAAATTTTAAATTATTAAATGCTCTGTTATTTTTAATTACAATATTGCAAGTGAAAGACTTGTGTGGGGGACTCACCTGTAATGTGAACCCAAAACAATGACATGACTTCGTTGATTTGGAAATTGTAGTGAGATGGTTGATAGACAGGGAGGTAACCAGTACTTATTATTATACATGCACCTAACCTACTTATACACGGCTTCTGGACTTTAAATTAAAATTCAATGTTTAACAAAATTTAAAAAAATGTTTATATTAAATTATTTAATAAAAACATAGTACAGAGATATGTTAAGGTAATTGTAACTAATTAATAAGCTATGACTATTGTTGTTCATTAACCTCAGATATATGTTTCAATTAGTTGATAGAAGGGAAGTTAAAGGTTATATTAATTAATTTATGTGTTTTTCTAACTAGATTTTTTAAGACACACAGGCTAAATTGTATTTAATTAATTGGTAAAGTATTCGATCATTTAATAAAATTTATTATTTGTATTTATTTTTTTAATTATTAAATACTCAATTAATTAAATGCCTTTTCATTTAATTTAATTATTTATTTAAATTAAAACTACTGTAATTGATATGAGATTCATATAAGGAGAATAGATATAAAAAGCTCCATTTTCAAAGAAGAGGAATTTTTTTTTAATTTTTTTCTCTTTTTTATATTAAAAAGCCAATCAAAGTAAAAAGAAAAAAAAAAAAGAGAGAGCATGAAATGAGTACACCTCTTTATAACATAGTCATTCATATAAAATAAAAGGATAGTGTGTACATATATTTAAAGATGATTAAAATATTTATACCTTTTAAGTATTTATAAAAAATTTTTGTTAAATTTAAGTTTGAGTATTAAAAAAATGTTTAAATCTAGATGTGGTGATACCTAAAATAACGTTTTTGTTATAAATTATTTAAATATTATTTTATATTATAAAAAATATATATACTTAATTTATTCTATTAAAATAAATATATATTATGTTATTTACTTTAACTTCATCAAAAAATAGTTTAATATTAATATTAATCTAAATTTGATAATTTTGATAAGTTAGGGATTAGCCTATTTATTAAAGGAGCTTGTATTTAGGGCTAAATAGATTAATTGGTAGGTTAATGTTTTAAAAAAAGAATTATTATATTTTAATAAAAATAACTACTTTTATTAAATTTTTATTTTTCATAATTTAACAAAAAACAAAAAAGATTAAATTTATTTTGATAGTTAAAAATAATATGTTTGAATTAGTGTATTTATTTTTTAAAAGTAATATTATTTTTATTTCAAATTAATGTTATAATAAATATTTTATTTTTTAAAAAAGAAAACTATAGGTTTTATTTTTGTCTGAAACAAAAATCAGAGAGTTGGAGCTTTCTATATCAAATTTCTACTGACAATACCATCATTATTTGTACGTGGTAATATATTTTGGCTTTAGCTCGTAGATTCGTTTCAACACACACGCCGCCTCGATGGACGTTGCCATAACGAGTCTTGTCAACTGTACCTCTAACAAGTTGGAAGGGCAGTAACAATAAACTTTTGTCCATAGATGAGTTGGAATGCATGCACTATGCCTTCTATTTTCTTCCTTTTTCTGTTAGGATTTTTTTCTTCAATCTGCTTACGTTCGTCAGAAGATAAATCAAGAAAGAGAAGATGAATTGATTTCTTTTAAAATTTAAAAAAATTAGGTGTATAGTATAAAATAAGTTGTTATTTCGTTTTTAAAATTTTTTTATTTTTTAATAGATATTTTAAGAAAAATTTTTTATTTTTTAAAATTGAAAGTAAAAAAAAAATTAAAAAGATTACACTAAAAATTTATAAAAGTTTGGATCAAAACTTAATCTTATGTTATTTCTCTAAATACATAATAAAAATATTTTATTATCTAGATAATAATTAAATAATATAACTTAAAATTTTTTTTAAGGGATCAATATATATTATTTTTATACTCGTATCCACTAAATAATCTTAAAGAAAAAAAATACACTTATTTTTATTCTCTTAAAATACTTTTAATGAATAATCATAGAAATTCTTTCAAATAAACTTAAACTAGTAACTCATTAATTTAAATTACTTATTAAACTTTTTATCTAACTATATTAAGTTTTTACTAAACATAGACAAAAAAATAAAGAGATAAAAAAAATTTATAACTCAAATTATAATTCAACAATAATAATCTTATTTAAAATAAATGAATATTTAAAAATAATTAATAAACTTTAAAAAAATATAGATAAAATTTTAAATTTTTTGTTCTCAACTTATTAGTCTGTGAAAACAATCCATCAATATTTAAAAATTTAAATTCTAATAATTGGAATTTGCAGAAAATAGTTGGTAGAAGCTTTTTGAGCAGGAGAATAAATACTGGACAACCTTTTTAACAACCTTAAAATAATTTAGAGTATTTTAATAAACTAGCCACCATTGTATAAGAGTAGGCGCCTAAATATATTTTGGTGAATGGTAGATTGTAGGTAGACTGTAGTCTTTTTGTCCGTTGTTCTCTTAAAATGTGCAGCTTATGTGTTTTTTTTTTTTTTTTTTGTCTAGGAAGGAATGAAACATCTTCAGCGTTTATTTTCAAGTCTCTTCCAACTTAGGCTTCTTTTCTTGAGCCACATACACGTACAATAGAAGACAGTTTTCTTTCTGGTGTATTTTGCACCTGTATTGGACACCTTACATTCTCTATTTTTTGTCAAAATTCTTTTTGAAATTATGCACTTTAATTTAAAAGCTTTAGAGGTGGGAGACTTTATTTTGTTAATGAAAGAATTGTAATTTTAAGTTCTTGAGCTAATAAAATACATTGGGCCTGACCAAAAAGTAGGAGAAGAAAAACATTGGGCTTTGGATTGATTAATGATGTTTGGGCCATATTCTTTAAAAATAGTTGGGCTGAACTATTACAAAATTATTTTGCTGTCAATAATTAATATTTCAAAAATTCTTTTTTTTTTTTTACAATTAAAATAGTCCTACTAAAATTAATTTTTAATACTTGATTAAATTTAAAAATTATTATCTTTCTAAAAAATATAATATTTTTAAATAAAAATATTTCAACAACTTACTCACATAGCGATAACTAGATTGATTATCAATAAGATTATATATGATGATAGAAATTAGTTTCTCATAAATTATAATGGGTAACTAAAAATTTAAATTTTTATAAAAAAAAGTATTTGTATTTAATTTTTAATAATATTTTAAATAAAATTATCTTTAATAAAAAATTATTTATAAAAAACAAAAAATATATTGATTTAAAGTTTAATAATTCAACCATTATTAAATTGCTTGAGGCAGTTAAATTCGTACTAATATATATATAATCTTATATTATAATTTAGTAAAAATTAATTTAAAATAATAATTATGTATAATTTATATAATTTTATTACATATAGAATAAAATAAATATATAATTGTACAATCTTTTTAAAAATAAATAAATAAATTACTTTCTGATTTAAAAAAAATTAATTCTTTTTGTTAAAATCTTTATGGGACTTATGGATAGGAGTGGACGTCAAGCTCTTTTAAGTCCAGAACCTTCAAAGAATTATATATTGTACGTAATTATCGTCTTAGTAATATAGAAATATCTTATTCTGATCCACAATTAGTAATTGCGTCAAACCTATTTCTTTCATTAAGAATAAATTGGTAATTTTATTATTGAAAAATGTATGTATTTTTAATTTAATTTTTGAAAAAATAAAATATCTTAATTTATTTCCTATAAAAATAATCTCTAATGTATTTAGCCATTTAGTTAATTATGAGATAAATAAAAAAGTAATTGACATGTTAATTTGACATTAATAAACAGTAAATTAAATTTTATTCAACAATAAAAATAAAATAAAGCATAATAGATTCAAACATTACGCATAAAAATAAATGCAAACGACATATTTAGACTATTTTTAACTTGTATTTTATTTTTTATTATTAATATTATCTAACATAATTTATTATTTAACAATTACGTTAATTAATATTTTTTTTAATGTTACTTCTAACTAACTTTTCATAAATCTCATTAATTAAACCAACAAATTGATTTTAGTAAGTACTAAATTAATTGATTATTGATTTTTTAAAAATTAAATTAAAATAATATACATTCAAATTATTAATTTACTCTTTCTTTAATATATTATTCTTTATGGTATTTTTTGAGAAGAGATCTCTTAAAATGAGAAAAGTGATAAAGTGCCGTGAACTAAGAAAGAAAAAAAGAAAAAAAATACATGCATATATTCTAATCCATATAGGGTACCTGACTGTGTCTTTATTTTTTTTTTTTTCAATTTCTTTCATTTATTTCTCGTAATTGTCTATTTCATTACTTTTCTTATTTCAAGGATCTATTGTTTTTTTTTTTCAACAAAAGATAACAGTTATACGGCCTGAACCATTGTACCTCCATGCCAATCTGGTTTATCTATTAAAAGAATCAGCCCACATGTTTCGGCCCACTTTAACATTTGGTCTACTCAGCCCAAGAAAATTTGTGGGGCTTACAAGATGCTGCTTGTCAAAAGGTATTACACACTGAAAAAGAGTGAAAAAATACATAAAAAAAGCGAATCATAGGACTGTTTGATAATTATTTTTAAACATTATTTTTAATTTTTAAAAATAAAAAAATTTATTTGAATAACTATTTTTGACTAAAAAAAATACAATATGTGTTTTAAAAACAAAAAAAAAATAATTATAAGATATTCTGAACTCTAATTTTTTAAAAAGAAAGAAATATAAAAAAAAGTCTTTTATTAATATCATGTATATAAATATATAAAAATAATATTAATATAAATTTTTAGAATTAATTTTATAAAAATATTTTAAAGAATAAAAGAACAGAACAACTATTAAATAGGCTAATAATATCTTGTAACGAAAATAAGTAAATCTTAAAAATGAGAATGACTAATAAGAAAGAGATTATTTAATTATATATTTTTATTTTCAAATATTTTATTTATATTAATTAATTTTTAAATCACATAATTATTAATTACATGTAATTTTATGAATTTTAGATTTTAGATTTAGTTTTAGATATTTATTATGATAGAGATTAATACAATTATCTTATAACATTGAAACAATATAAATTAGTATTATTTTATTAGTTATGATTTATTTTTTATTTGATGGTATAAGTAAATTTATAGTAAAAAATTTTATAAATTTTATTTATTTTATACCATTTATACCAATAATCAAATAACCCAAAACTTTTACCGGTTCAATGACTGGTTCAGGTCCTAAAATTATGTTTGGAAGTTTATATACTAATTTTATATTTAAGTCATAATAAAGGTCAGTAAAATGTTTTTTTTTTTTTTTTACAAAAGAACATTTTAATACTCAAAAGTTTGGGTTATTGTCAATTTTATTTTTAAATTTTTTTGTTAACAGTTTCATCCTCGTAGTTTATTAAAATCGTCTATTTTATTCTAAACCAAAATGTTATTCATTACTGTCATACCCCAAAAAATAGGAGGAGTAATCACCACAAGACGCAAGGTAAATTTATGATCTTGTAAGCCCAGAATGAATTAGATAGACATAGAATAGATGCAATCACTAATGTTTTCAATATTAAATTAAACAAAAAAATTCTGCAAAAGATTTAGTAGAATTTTCCCTAAAATTCAAACATGTCCATATTTGTACAATAACCTCAAAAGCCTATATAACATTTCTATTAAAGAGATCCACTTGCAATCAACCAAAAATTAGTGCATAGATACACAATATATACCAAAAAGAGATGCAAGGACCCAACATGTGATCAAAGAAGCTATTTAGAATCAGAAATGGTCAACAAGCAATCAAAATAATTTATAACCCACAAATGAATGTATACATATAGGATCACAATCGATAGAATAGTCTCAAACTAAAATGAAGGAGATAGATCAGGTACTACACTATTATCTAAAAAATTACATAAATGAGTGAGTTTGACAACTTAGTGAACAAATAATATACATCATAACAAGAAGGGACGAATCAAACGCACAAAATTTTTGTAAACCTTGTTATGATGGATATGATTTCAGAAAAGAAATTAAAGTTATTCAAATATATACACTTCACTAGCTAGCTCATCATAATCTGAAGTTATTGCTATAGTGCAATCTAACTAAATAAATAAAATTCACTTATTTATATTGTTATCAATTACATTATATCATAAATCATTAAGGAAACGAAATTCAAAATTCATAAAAATTATATTCATCTATATATCAACACATTAAATTCTAGTGGATTTTTAAACAACAAATTCTATTAGTATAATCAATAAGTTGTTTGTTGAGATAGAAACTGTTTTACTCTTATAAGGTGGACAACATAATATTACCAAAGAAGTACTTATTTCGAGGGTTTTACATTAAAGCTTTTGGCCTAACATATGTTAATTTCAAATTTAATGTAACTTAGAGATATCTTGGGTTTTCACAAAAAAAAAAAATGTTTTAGTCACAATGGTTAGGGTTCAAGACAAAATCAATAGATTTAAGAAATTTTAAAGACAAAATTAATAACAAAAAAAGTTTAAGGATAAAATTAACAATTACTCTAAACTTGCACACACCAAAAATTATTATGTTTTTTTTTTTGAGTTAATATTCTTCCAATTTCTTTAGGTTTATGTATACAATATCTTCTATTAAAGCTTATTTAAGACATGATGAAACACTAAATATAAGTATGTTTTTCAACATATTTTTGTTATTCACGTAGGGGTCAGGGAATCATGGTTTGAATAGCATAAGTACACTCTACTTTGACATTTCGTCGAGAATTTTATTTTTATATTTTGGTTAATTATACACATTTTATAAAAAAAAATATTGTTAGTGATTTGAGTATATTTGAGGTGTGGCTTTTAAGTATTTCGTTAAACCATTTTTGTATCTCTATCTATATTCTTAGTGAATTTTTTTATTTATCTTCGACTATGGATGTAGACTAAAAGTTGAAACACGTTAAATATTTTGTCTATTATTTCTCATTCTTTACCATTTTATTTAGATTTTGTTATTATGGTTCGAATTACTTTTTGGGCCAATTTTGCATTTTTTTTCCCAATAAAATGTTATTGGCGCCTCAAAGTATATATTAATTTTGAAGATCAAGACATCTAAAATGAAGTTTGACACTGACAAATTTGATAAAGTTTCTCCATTTGACAAGTTTAAATTATGGGTGCGTTGACCTAAAATGGCCTTAAAGGGGTTTTTTTGGCAAAGGAAAAATGCTTTCCATGATGTAATGACGATTGGAGTGATTTGAATGAAAGAACCCTCAACCATTTGTTTGTGCTTGTTTAACGACATCCTAAAGGAAGTGACTTTAAAAAAAAAAAACTGTTAGTGGGGTTTAGGACAAGTTAGAGTAGTTATATTTGACTAAGCTTTTAAGAAATTGATGAATCTTGAAACAAAGACTGTATACACTATGATTGAAGGAAGATCCATTAAATCACATATAAGAGAGTTTATTTACATTATCATTTATTAGAGAAAACTAACATCAATATTAATAGTGAAGATCAGACTCTGTTGCTACTACATTCATTATCACCCTCACACAAGACATTGCTAATCAAGGAAGATTTAACATGTTTAATTTTGTAAATCTTCTTGTGTACCATGCATTGATTTAAAAACTAAACAAGAGTGTTTGGATCGATGAATTGATCATAAAATTAGTCTAATCAACCCAAATTATATGATATATGTACATTTTATTTTAAATTATATATTTATTTAAATATAATATAAAAATAAGGTTAAAATGCATTCATATAATTCTTCTAAATTATATCTCATGTGTATATAATTCTTCTAAATTATATCTTCAAATATAAAAACTGATTTATAACTTTCCTAAACTTGGCAGTTTGTACAAAAATCTCATTTGTTAACTTTTCATCCAAAACCTTAATAAAAGGTAGACATGTCAAATTATAGGAGGAATTTTTT
Organism: Senna siamea; assembly: GCA_031216115.1. Classification (NCBI taxonomy): domain Eukaryota; kingdom Viridiplantae; phylum Streptophyta; class Magnoliopsida; order Fabales; family Fabaceae; genus Senna; species Senna siamea. The sequence continues at coordinate 27,477,920 of CM062354.1, read as the reverse complement.
TTTGTACAATGCCTATAGTTTAGGAAAATTTTATATTTTAATATGACTTAATTTTTTTAACGTGTCACTATTTCTTAAGATTTTATATGAAAAAGTTAACGAATAATTTTTTGCATAAATTATGAAGTTTGGGGACTTTATGTTAATTTTTATAGTTGGATTTTAGTGCATATGACAAATAATTCACAATTTTTTTATTTTATCCTAAAATTAATATATAAATATTAATATGAATTCAACCATAATTAAATTACTAAACCATGAATTCATTGTTTTACTAATTCAATAATCTAGTTTTCAAAACATTGATTATTATTCACAATCCTTCAAGATTTTGATAGTTTTATTTTCAAATTTATATATTTTGATTTGGATAAAATAGTTTTAACGATTTCAAATTCTCTCAAACATTTATATTCAGTGAATTACGTAAAAAAAAGTATAGAGTACCATTTGTTATAATTCTAAGTCGGTAAAATTTCTTTTATATATCTATATCATAATATATATATGTTGGCCCACCTGGTGAGGTTAAACCAAATTATATATCAAGTCTTTTTTTATTTGGACTCGATCTTGAGTTTTTCCAAAACTCGACCCTTTTGCACTCTTAAACGAAACACATGAAGGAATATTCTTAAGAACGTTATAGAGTACTACTTTTAGGAATATCTAAAGTAACCCAAAGTATTAAGAGGAATTATAGAAATAGTAGAAGATTAAAGAAAATAATAAAAAATTATTAGAATAAATATAATTATATATAATCTTACTATAAAATTAAATCAAAATAAAATATATTAAGATTGTTTGATTGATGTAATTAACGTTGACCACAAATCTAATTATCACGACAAAATTAGCACAGGAAAGAACTGAAAAGTGTCGCTCTAAGTCAAACTCCGTAGTTACTCCTGTGGGCAAAAAAAAAATAATCTGTAGTTACTCTTGTCTTTCGGCTTTTGCCGTAACTGGAATTTTATTTAGGGTCGAGTGGATGACTTTAAACGACATGTAAACCGAAATAATTATATCGATTGAAAAACATAATATTTTATATATTTTTATATATTATATATTGATTATAAATATTAAATATATTAAAAATAAATTATAATTTTTCTATAGTTAAACTTATTCTAAAATTATTTTGAAGTAATCTTAATGCTAATTTTTTATTAAAAAAATATATTTTCATGGTTAGAATTAAAAATATTTAATTTTAAAATTTGAAATTTTATAATTTTATAGTTAGTTTAGATTAAATTAAATGTGACAAAAAATTAGATAAATTATACTCACCCTCCATCATATATAATATCTCATGTGTGAAGAGAAAAATGGAAAAACCTAAAACCAGCTTGAAAACGGTGTCGTCACCTTTAACCTTAGGACAATTGATAACATTGCTACTTGGAGAACTAGGTAGAGAGCGCTATTCATTTCGTCGATACAAACGAGGACTCCCTCTTCTTTCTCTTCTCAAAACCTCCGCCAAATTTGAAGGCGATTTCTCCAACATCCCTTTATAATTTCACCTTCCTCTTCCTAAGCTCACACACATACGTTCTCTCTTTCTTTCTCTGCTTCAACCACATCTCGCATTCTCAATTTCCTTCTACGACAATGGCTCAAGTGGTGGCCACGCGATCCATTCAGACCTCCTTCTTGTGCCCCAACTCTGGATCTGCTCAAGACAGAGTTGAAAAGCTATTAAAGCCTTCGACTTTCGTTTCCACGGTGTTCGCGCCTCAGGAGAAGAAGAGCTGCAAGGTTAGTTTCCGAAGAAGCTGCCAGATCACTGCAAGGAAATCTGCAGCCGCATCCACTGAAGTCATTCCCTTATCGCCCGAGGAAGATTTGAAGGTTCGTACATTTTTAACTTTTTCTATGAGTCTTCTTCAATTTTCTCGAGGAAATAATGAACTTGCAATATTGTGACCTATTTCGTGTGGTGTGGTTCTTAGATTGCGGAGCAGTTGCAGCATTTGCGGGGAATCCAGCAATTCGGTGACACATCAGTTGGTATGTGGTCGAAGCCCACTTTTAGACGCAAGACGAAGATAGTTTGTACGATTGGGCCCTCTACGAACACTCGCGAAATGATTTGGAAGCTGGCTGAGGCTGGGATGAATGTTGCTCGCCTCAATATGTCTCATGGAGACCATGCTTCTCATCAGAAAGTTATTGACTTGGTTAAAGAGTATAATGCACAATCAAAGGACAATGTGATTTCGATAATGCTTGACACCAAGGCAAGTTTGGTCTTCAAGTAGTTTTCATGATCCCAGTTTGTAATTGAATTCGATTCTAATAATTTACTGGCCGATAATTTTTGTTGAATACTAATTGACGGCCAATATGTAGAGCATTTAAGTACATTACAATAGTGATGAAGTATACGCTGAAAGAATGTTGAATTTGTCTAGCTGTAAGGGGTTTTAAGGGAAAATGTAGGATATATGCCTGATATGACTGGCATATATTTATTGTTTCCATTGAGATGACTAATGTGCATGTAGATTACATTTTATGCACATGTGGTGGCATAATTTTTTTATGTGATCTCTTTTTTGCATAATTTTATACCTTGACAATTTGTGCCCTTAATATTTTATTCTTTAGTCAATAGTGTGCACTCATATAATATTATTTTATTTTACGTTTATTCATTGGTTGGAACCACAGTTATATGTCATACACGTTTTATTTGCTGCCATATGCTATATACCATTACCTATTATATGTATTGATCTTTTATATGTATATATATATATATATATTGTTTTGGTAGAACTGATATGTTTTAATCATAGCTATCCATTAATAAAATGCTAAAGCATCACCTTAGAAAAGGAAGCTCTTGACTAACGTCATCTTTTAAACATGACTGCCCATATGCGTGCACTTGAAAAAACAATGAAGATAAATTCTGTGGAAAAAACGCTAAAAGCTGTAGTAAGAAAGGTTATGAATAAAGTATGAAGGACTTGATTGTTGGCAATCTATTTTTGGTATAATTTCAATTTTCATCCTATCTTTTGGTAAATGAGAATTTGACCTATATGTGCTTGTTCTTTGTTGGGTCTATGGTTTTCTCTTTTTGTATTATGGCTTGATGACTGATAGTTCTTTTTCTTTGTTTTCAGGGTCCTGAGGTTAGGAGTGGGGATTTGCCACAACCAATCACATTAACCAGTGGTCAGGAATTCACTTTTACAATTCAGAGAGGTGTTGGAACTGCAGATTGTGTTAGCGTAAACTATGATGATTTTGTCAGTGATGTGGAAGTTGGAGACATGCTTCTTGTTGACGGTATGACTATTATCTGATCATTTAAATTGTTCACATGACGGACGCTTGTGTTTATATATATATTTATATATATCTTTTAAAGGGCTATACTAACCTCCATTCATGCATAGGTTAGTAATCTTCACAAGGGTGATTTGATAAAAAAGCCCTCACTCTCCAATTGAGTTCTAGAGCCTATTATCTTGCTTTTGACCCTTAGTTATAAGGAAACTGTGCCACACAGTGCCTTTATGTCCAATACTCTTTGTTAGATATGTTCATAAGTGCAATCATGGACCTTTGTTTAATAGTTTAAGCTTGAATTGAAATAGTCTTTGATGTAGTATCAAAGCCTCCATCACCAAGGGGTCAGGAGTTTGATCCTTGGGAACTTGTTTTTTGTCCCCACTTCAAGCCCAAGGGCCTTTTGTTATGTGACGGTGTGTTAGAGATATTAATAAAACAATCCACAAGCCTTCACTTAGCTACTCAAGCTTTCAAATTGAAATGATTTTTGGCAATCATAAACTATTATTGACTCCCAAAACTAGTAGCCCACAAGTCAAGCAAACCAAATAGTTCAAATACATATTTTTTTATCTTTTTCTAAAGAAGAATTTTGTAAACAGAAGAAGAAAGCTCCACTTAGTCAAGAGGTTACAGCTCATGGCGGTTACATTTTTAACATTCTCATGAAAGAGTTGATGGATCTTTAGGCTGACAAAAAAATATTACTTGGTGTTTGATTATGCTATGGGTGATATGATGTCTTTGATGAAATTATGACCCTTGATGTGTGTGATAGGTGGTATGATGTCTTTGATGGTAAAATCAAAGACAGAAGATTCAGTGAAATGTGAAGTTGTTGATGGAGGAGAGCTGAAATCAAGGCGGCATTTGAATGTTCGAGGAAAAAGTGCAACACTTCCTTCCATTACCGGTTGGTCCTCAATTTATCAATCCTGTTTACTGTAGTTATCTATTAATTAATGTCTATTTTTTTTTTACCTTTATGTGCAAGTGTGTGTTTATTTGTTGAGTAATGAGGTTAGGCTGATTTGTCACTGGACAAAAATTTCACATTGATTTGCTGCAGAGAAGGACTGGGATGACATCAAATTTGGAGTAGATAACCAAGTTGACTTCTATGCTGTTTCCTTTGTTAAGGATGCTCAAGTGGTTCATGAACTGAAGAATTATTTAAAAAGTAAGAAATTTATAATATTTCAAATATAGTGTTAAAATAATGTTGTAGTTATCTGACGGTTTAGAAGTATGAGTCATGATAAAGTTCCCATTTAATACCCCAGGCCGTGGTGCTGATATACATGTCATCGTGAAGATTGAAAGTGCAGATTCTATACCAAACTTGCATTCAATTATCACAGCATCTGATGGGGTACTTAGCTAATCCTTGCATTATTTCTTTATTTTGCTGATTTATTTGAGGGGTAATTTACAAAATGTTGAAATATAGCAAACTTCATCAATTTGTTTGCTATGGTTTATTGATAAAGATTGTGCAGTACTTTCGTTAATGTTGATCCATATATTTTTGAAATCCTGTTTTAGGCAATGGTTGCAAGAGGAGATCTTGGTGCAGAGCTCCCCATTGAGGAGGTTCCACTTTTGCAGGTAAATTCATTTCTCATAGAAAGCAACCATAGTGATATTGCTCTGATGGATTAAACTTGAAGAGTTAGTTATCTGAACTTATCTTAACATCCATGCCTGATAATGTTCAACTGTAGGAAGAGATAATTAGGATTTGTCGTAGCATGGGGAAGGCTGTTATTGTAGCAACTAATATGCTGGAAAGCATGATTGTTCACCCAACACCAACCAGAGCAGAAGTATCAGATATTGCAATTGCAGTTCGAGAAGGTGCTGATGCAGTCATGCTTTCTGGGGAAACTGCTCATGGGAAGTAAGTAACTGGGTTCCTGCATCCCTATGTTTCAAATTACATTGACAAGATAATCTAGGAAACAGTTGATGACTTCACTTGGGGATCCATTTTGTTCTTTGTTCGAACTTAGTAAAGTAGCTTCTAAACTTTCTCTACTAGACCCCTTTGCCCCTTAAAGGGCAAAATAACTCTAGTATAAAATTACTTTAATATTTCTCCTATATGGCTGAGTTTGTATAACTTAATCACTTTAGCAACTGGAAAATGAAAAAATGAAGTTGTTATAGTCAAGCTTGTCTTGTCTTGCCTTAGGACAATTTTTTAGTTTTGTGTATTGTTAATGGTAGACAAATGATTTTACATTCTTGAGCATCTGTTATAGTCAGTGAATTGCAGTAGCAGCATCTGAGATCAAGACAAAACCAGACATTAATTGTTAATAACCTAGATTCTGTTCCAAAGCAAGCAAGTTTTGGCTGAAAGCTGTATAAATAGTCTGCTTCAATTATCAGGATTAGAAAGTGAATGATTAGATTTATTATCATGAAGGTTCCCACTGAAAGCTGTAAAAGTAATGCACACTGTAGCACTACGGACAGAAGCAACCATTCCAGGAGGTCAAATGCCACCTAATCTTGGTCAAGTATTCAAGGTTTGAAGCAGATACACTTAATTGTGATGCTAACATTCTTTATGCACTATGCTCTTACCATTTGACTATCAGAACTGATGTGTTGGCTTTTTGTTTGTTTTCTGTAGAACCACATGAGTGAGATGTTTGCATACCATGCAACAATGATGTCTAACACCCTTGGAACATCGACTGTGGTCTTTACTAGATCAGGTTTTATGGCTATCCTACTGAGCCACTACAGACCTTCAGGCACCATATTTGCTTTTACAGATGAGTAAGTACTTTATCCCCTTTTTTGTTTATTATCAAGAAACTATCATTGCTATTTCGCCATGAGTCTAGTGTCATCTGCACTTAATCTTTTTAATTCTGTACGTGCTTTAGTTTCATTGTTGATTATAAAAATTTTTGTTCGTGGGTTATCTTGTATTTTTGGTTGGCTTTCTGTGCATTAGCGACACATTAAACTGCTTGATTGGTGACTATTTACAATATTACAAATTTCATAATCTTTTGGATTTATGATTGATAAATCTGATAGATCAACTACCTCAATATTCATTCCTTTGTTCTTTCACTGAAGCTTTGTATTGTCTTGAAAAATGAAAATCATGTTTGTGTTCATCTGCTTAACAACTTTTAATTATATATTACATTACCATGAAAGGTTTATTATCTACCTAATATTGCTGCCCACACAGGGAGCGGATACAACAGCGACTGGCTTTGTATCAAGGAGTGTGTCCTATATACATGGACTTCTCTGAAGATGCTGAAGAGACTTTCGCAAGAGCCTTGGGTTTGCTGAAGGTAATGTTTGGAGGACATATTCTTATTCCTTTTGATAAATCAGTCAATAATTGAGATGTTAGAGACTCGGTATTTGATACTAGCTAGCCAAAACCAAGGTTCAAAGTACTTTTAAGTCTAACAAGTGACAAGATAAATGCCAGTTAGAGCTAGCTTAGGTGGTTTGGATGAGTAGGGGTTTATTAAATTGTCAGAAATCTGATCCTCCTCTTGTACCCACAAAAATAAAAAAACAAGTAAAAGATTGTCTAGATGAACTTGGTTTTCTTCCCCTTTACTTCTTATGTTGGAAGATTTAACTGTCTTTATCTTGCACTATCTACTGGCTAAGTCGACAGCTCTAATAAGAGAGTAACTAGTTAGATTGAGAATTGGCTGTCTGATCTCTTTTAGAGGGACTGAGGGTGCCTTGGAGCAACAGTGAAGTTGTTGTTATGTGATCTGAAGGTTATGATTATAATCTTGAAAACAACTTCTCTACTTGCAGGGATAAGGGATAAGACTGTGTACATATGACTTTCAGATCTTACCTGATGAAAGTCTCTTGCACTGAGCTGTCTTTTTTATCTCCTTTAGAGGGACTGTTAATTTTGTCTTGAACTAGTTAGATTAGTAACTGGCAAAGTCCTTGTGACTTTTGAGATATTCTAAGGTAGACCTAGTGTACTTTTAAGTCTAACAAGTGACAAGATAAATGCCAGTTAGAGCTACCTTAGGTGGTTTGGATGAGTAGGGGTTTATTAAATTGTCAGAAATCTGATCCTCCTCTTGTACCCACAAAAATTAAAAGACAAGTAAAAGATTGTCTAGACGAATTTGGTTTTCTTCCCCTTTCCTTCTTATGTTGGAAGATTTAACTGTCCTTGCTCTGTCTACTGGCTAAGTCGACAGCTCTAACAGGAGAGTAACTAGTTAGATTGAGAATTGGCTGTCTGATCTCTTTTAGAGGGACGGAGGCTGCCTTGGAGCAACGGTTAAAGTTGCTGCCATGTGACTTGAAGGTTAAGTACATCTGACCCTCCTCACATCTTATTTGATGAGAGTCTCTTGCAGTGAGCTGCCTTTTTTATCTCATTTAGAGGGACTGTTAATTTTGTCTTGAACTAGTTAGATCAGTAACTGGCGAAGTCCTTGTGACTTTTGAGATATTCTAAGTAGACCTAGTGTACGAGGTTAAATCATATATAAAAATTTACAAGTATATTAGATGCATTTTCCAATGGGACCCACCATTGATACGCTTATATTAATAATATTTGGCATGAACTACTAATTTCTTGTATAATAATCTGGCTAAGAATTTCTCATGAATTTAATGTTTGTGGCAATCAAATAAAAATCATGAATTGGCCAAGTGTGAGGATTGACTGAAGTTTGTTGATACTGCTTATTGAATTGGTTCTTCTCACGTCTGTTTGCTTGTTGTCATCATGATTATGTATGCCTGGTTTCTACTTACAGAAGCAAGGAATGGTGAAGGAAGGAGAAGAAGTGGCCCTTGTACAGAGTGGCAGACAGCCCATATGGAGGTCCCAATCCACTCACAATATTCAGGTTCGAAAAGTGTGAACACTGCAACAAAAATGGGGACTACCACTGGTTAAGTTTTGAACCTATTCTGGTTAATCTAGATTCTTGAATAGCATCATATTTCCTCTATCTATGCCCCTTGGTGGTTTTTTCAGGCTTACTTCTTTGGTTGTTTGTTTCTTAGGTGTCAACTATTTATTCTGTAAGTTTCTTTTTTTTGTTACGATATAAATTAATTATCAAGGTTGTAGTTTGTTTGATTGAATTTTTAATTAGAAAATGAAAAGTAGTTGCTACCTTCCAGTGGAGACTTGAGCGTCGAATTTGTACTGTTTCATCCATTGTTCCACCTCACAACTTTTTTCTGCTGATCTCTCACTGTAATTATGCTCTCTAATGCTAATATATGTATTCCCCAACCATGTCTATTCCTGTTTATAGAGATAATTGTGTGGCAACTGCAAATTTGACCGAGACTAGGGTGATGTATCCATATCCTAATGGCTATTCTTCAAATGTACTTAGATTTGAGTATGTGTATTAAATAAAGGGTCTATGATTTTTTTTTTTTGAAGATTTTGATAGGTTCATGGGTTTGAAGAAAGTGGTACCTATCTAAAGTGGTAGCTTTATATCTGGTACCTATCTAAAGTGGTAGCTTTATATCTTTTTTATTTATTAGTTTGTTGAATATTTATATATAAGTTGTTATGTTTCATACATATATAAATATAAATTTGTTAAAATTTTATGTTGTTAAGCTTGGATAATATAATGATTTCCGAGATTTTTATTTTTGGTAATTTTATATAGATAAGTTTCAACTTGAAAAAAGTTTTCATCTGAAAATTGTTCAAAAGAACTCAGATTCGGACTAAATTATGTTACCTCTTTGGTTTAAAATCAATTTGTTTTATTTTAGTTTATAAGTGTTATTTAATTTATTTGTGGTATTTTTGTTAATAATATTTTATTTAACTTTTAATTAAAATAGTGGCGTAAAAGTTAAAATTAGTTAAAATTTAGAATTTTTAGTTACCTCATTGATAAAGTAAAGCAAGGAATTTAAAAAAAAAACGGAAAATATAGATGAATATATCTTCGTCACGGACGCTCTTAAGTTAAATTTTTATATTTTGATTATAAAATATTTTAATCAGAAATTAACTTTTTATGATTTATATAATTTATTTTATTTAATTTACGAATGATTCTTTTTAAATGTTTTTGTCATATCTTTTATTATGATTAAAAATTTTGATAATAAAAATATTAAAACCTTATATAAAACACAATTATCCACTGTATATAAAAAATTATATTCATTTCACGTTCTATGGAATCAATGAAGTACAAAGCATTAGGTGTGGTCAACGTAACTACCTTCTAGAAAGGTTTAGTTATTGTTATTTCAAAATCAAAATTAGGGAAAATATGCAAAAAGGGTACTAAAAAGTGAATGTTTTAGGTACTATTCAAAAGATATATAATTTAAGTAATGTTAAAGTTTGATAAATTGAAGATGTATTCTGTATTATATTTATTTTATAATTCATTTGTTATTTTGATATTTATTATTTAATTGTATTTGAGTGAGAATGCACTGCTTTCATTTAACAATTCTGTAAATGCAGGAAATCCCCCCCGGCTGCAACGTGTTCCTGAAGTGATTATAATTTATATTTGACTTAATTTTATTAGATAATCAAAGACATTACAATTATTAAATAATTAATTGAAGTAATAAGTATTTTATTATTTTTAAGTAACATCTTAATTTAAATTTTATATATAAAAAAATTTTTGTTAAAAGAATTCTATTTTTATTATAAGACTTTTACTAATTCAAATTAGATTAGTTAAAATTTAATAAATTTTTATATACTTATAATTTTGATAAAAAAAGTATATATTTACGTCATTTCTCGCTCTATTATGGATACATAATTGAGTCTTTCTTATCCCTTTATCTCAGATATGGGTTTTATTTTAGAACTTCAAAATTAGAATCATCCACTAAATATGTTAATTTACATATCAAATGTGTGAAATGATTTCAAGTCTATCCAAAATTCCCTCTAGTGAAAGGCAAGAAAACTCAGTTTAGAACTTCAGGAACGCGTTGCAGCCTGGAGGGATTTCCTGCATTTACAGAATTGTTGCATGAAAGCGGTGCATTCTCACTCAAATACAATTAAATGATAAAATAATAAATATCAAAATAACAAATGAATTATAAAATAAATATAATACAGAAAAAATCTTCAATTTATCAAACTTTAACATTACTTAAATCATATATCTTTTGAATGGTATCTAAAACATTCGCTTTTTAGTACCCCTTTTGCATATTTTCCCCAAATTTGATTTTGAAATAACATGCAATAACCCCTTTTGCATATGTAGTGGATAATTGTTTTTCACACTTAATTTTTTATATTTTTATTATTAAATATTTTAATCAAAATAAAGCATATGACAAAAACGTTTAAAAATAATCAATCATGAATTGAACGAGATAAATTGTAAATCATACACAATTTTTTATTAGAGAATTTTATAGTCAAAATATAACAATTGAACCTAAGAGAATTCTATAACAAAGATATATTTCTCTGCATTTTTTTTCATTCTCTGATTTATTTTATTAATGAGGAAATTAAAAATTACACGCCAACAATCTTACATTACAATCGAGTCAGTACTTGACATTGTGAATGAATTTTGGGATATAAAAAAAAGTCACAACATTATACCAAATCATTTATTGCTTGCAACAGCTATTCACAAGCTATTAATAATGGAACTACTATACCCACTCTGGTTATCATAAAACCTTGACCACAGCATCACCCCTCCATACTTAGGCGACTTCTTGATCACCGGCAAAATCTCCGACGTCAACACATCTGCCGGAACATACCCACTACCCGCGGCCGCTGGAGCCGCCGGCAACCCCAAAAATATCAACTGTGCCGGCACCGAAGTTGTCCACTTGGCCCATGAACTCACAAGATTACTAATGTTCCCATTAGCATACTGGCATGGAGGATTATTATAAAACTGCACCCACACAAAATCAAAGAGTCCTGTATTAAGGGCAGTGCCTAAAAACCTATCAGGAATAGGACACTGAGGGGCCCCACTTAGGTACACCCTCCTTCCTCCTACCCTTCCATAATCCTTCAAGAAACGAGCAAGGTCCTCCCAGTACTGCGTGGACCCAAGCTCAATGTCAAAATCTATGCCATCCAAAACGGCGTCGCCTAGAGGCCTGGACGACGAGTTCCCACCCAAGAAAGTGTCCCACAAGAACTTGGACACGTTTCTGGCATCTTCCGGCGATGCGAGCGAGTAACTTCCGATGCCGCCGCCGATGGAGAGCAACACCTTGATGCCTTTCTGCTGGCACTCTTTGATTTGAGAGCTGAACTTGGTGCAGGAATTGGTGATGGATGGGTTACAATGGCCTGCGAGGTTCATCTCTGGGGTTTGGCCGTTGCCGAACTTGTTAAGGAAGGCAATGTTCACGTGGGTGTATCTCCCGGTGGCGCAAGCTTCTGATAGGGTTCCCTCGTTGCCGTTTTGGCCCCAGTAGATGGCGATGCCGCCCCGGCCGGCGGCGGCATAGGAGGCTTTGAGCAGGACAAGAAAGAGGAGGAGAAGTGGGAAAGCATGATGAGAGTTTGTAGTGGGCATGGTGTAAGAAGTGGGTTAATTAGGATTGATTTTTTTTAGGTGGATGTTGTGAAGCGTGTTGGAGTTGAATATTTATAGAGTGCAAGTCAAATAATTTTTAGGTGTATTTATATATTATGTCATTTTGTTTTATACATTAATTAATAAAATTTAATAAAATAATTTTATTTAATATACTATATGAACTCTTTCTAATTTTTTTAAAAAAATTTATTTATTAATATTTAAATAAAATAAAATAATATATGTACTTAAAATTTTTCTCATGCAAATTTAATGTTTGACATGTGAATATTGGAGGGTAGGTTGTTATTGGCGAATCAGAATGAAAGTGCTGTTCCCACTATTAAAGGGAGAGGTCAATGACTTTAGTACATTAGGAGCAACTTGCAGCCATTATTAATTTGTGGGGTTTATTTTATCATGTCGACTATATAACATTGTGTCAGAGAGTTGATGTCTTTTAGATTTATTAAAAAAAAAGAAGAAAGGTAATAGTTTTAATTAGATAAACACTTTATTAACTAATTAAAAATTTTTTATTTGTATTTTAAGAACAGTGTTATCAATACCTTAAAGTAATTAATTATATTAATTAAAATTTTTATTTAAAGTACATACATATATTATATCTATTAATTGCTTATTATTTAAATTTTCATTTTTTTCATATACATCTTAATTTTTTCAATTAAAATTTTATTCTATTATATCAGTATTAATGACCAAAATATTTTAAAATAAACTAAGTATAATATAGATTTTTACATATTGATTAATTATTAGTTAATTTATAATATATATAATTATAATAGTGACATATACGAAATAACAAGGTCAAAATTATGAGTCTCCTTAATATGCAGTCCCAACTGGTATTTCTATTATTATTATTATTATTATTATTATTATTATCCACATAATGTAGGTATATAATACAAACACATACATATACATATACATATACATATACATATACATATATATATATTTATATATATAAAGTATAGGCGGAGGCCGACTTTTTCATTCTTTGATCTAAGCGTTGACCGTGAAAGGATTTGATGATAATAGTTTAAGATGTTGCAGACGTCAAAGTCTTAGTTGAGTCGAATTTGTGGATTGATAATGAAGAATTAGAAGATAACGTAGCAAAAAATCATGAAATTAAATTATATGGCAATAATATATTTTTTTTCTTAAGATGTCAAACTAAAATTTGACCAGTCCACAATGCCTGCAAAGTGAGGATGTCAACGGCTGGCTTTGTCATCCAAAATATATCTATGATGAACATTTGAATTCTGGCTTCGAGAGACGTGTAAATTTCTGACTTCATATATGAACTATCATTGTGTAAAGTTAAGTGTCCTTTTTTTTTTTCAGATATTAGAAATTAATTCTGTTTAAAATATTTTTTTAATAATAATTAGAACTTAAATTTATTATATTATAAAATATTAGTCCTTTCTATTATATTTAACTTTCTATGGTTGAAAGATAAGTATTTGATTATACATAAGTGACTAAATCTTCATTTCAATTACCTCATATTTGAGCAACAACTATGAATGAGTTCCACACATTGAATTAGATGATTAGAGAGGAGATCTAGCTCCTAAGTTGTCTTACTAAATTTTCCAATAAAATCTAAAGCCTACAGGCTATAGTACTTTAGATGTCAACTAAACTTAATCAAATTTTACTAAAGCTTAATAAGTGGTAATTATTTAATAATTATATTTAAACTTTATTTTAATATACCTTAGTGGATCATCCTTTAAACCCATTTAAAATAAAATAATAAAATTTATTTGAGCCCACAACATTTTTTTAACAAAGTATTTATATTTAATATTTGATAATACTTTAAATAAAATTACCTAAATTAAAAAATACCTAAATATATATGTATATATATATATATATATAAGTTTATATTATCTTAGAGATCTCACTATCATGGTAGTAATACATATATTTAAGAATCGGCCAAATGTTTGACCACCTTGTAGGATGGCAATGGATGGATACTCTGTCATTTTTTATTATTTACATATATATTTGTCCAAAATTTTTGATATTTGAATCTTAATTATATTTAAAAAAAATAAATTTTAATACTTTTATTTGAAACTATTCAATATCTAAAATATTTGAAAAAATAAAAAGATATTGGATATCTTATAATCAAGCAATCTATCCAATATTCAATACATGATATCTATCCAATAAAATTTTTTCAAATATTATAAATGGCTATAAACAAATATTTTACAATAAAAAATTATATAATTATTATAAACTAAAATTAGAAACAACAATGCTAATATTAATAAAATCATAAAATTTTATTTAATAATATATATATTTAGGTATCGGATATCGAATGTCTTATCTACCTATTCATATCAAATGAATATAGAGTATTCGAAACTAATATTTACAACCACCCAATGTTTAATAAATAGTTATATTTTACTATTAGTACTCTATCAAATATCAAATATTTTTTCAGATAATTACCATTGAATAACCACAATACCCATATTCATTGTCTCCCCTACATCCTTGAATAGAAACACAAAAATGGTGAAACCTTTGACCATATATATTCCCTATCAATTTACTTGTCTTTGTAACGAATGCGATCACTATAGTTAACATAATTTAGGAAAACAGTTAAAATGTTTTGTCAAGTACAATTTTTTTTTTATGTTACTAAATTTATTATTGTTTTTCCATGATAATTTCAACAACAAATTTTATATACTTAATCTGGTAATTTGCCCCATATACCTATAAGAAGTTTACTTTTTAAATTAACTTTATTATAAAATTAAATTTAAAGTTAGATGTTTTAAGGTTGAACAATTATTCTATTGGTCTCCAGAATTTCAATGTTTTTTCCTTTGTTTTTGTAGTAACAGTTTAGACAAAAATCATTAATAATTTTATTTAATTTTAAATTTGATCTTGGTATTTTTTGGTGAAAGAGAAAAATAACGTTCATAATAATAAAAGTAGAGATGAGTTTGGAATGATAATGAATTTTCACAAATGAGGAAGCAATGAATTTAAAGAATATAGAAGTTGGGTTGTAATGAAACCAGACACTAATAAAAAATTCCATTGCATTAAAGAGTACTAGATTGAGGAGGAGAAGATGTACCGAAACACCAAAGTGTTAATTATAAGAGTAGAATGAATTCTCTAACTTGAAAAGAGAATGATCTTTTTTGGGATACTTTTTATGCCAAAAAAGAAAGAATCCAATTACATTTTTTTTATCGTTCAACAAAGAATTTATATATTCATATTATAATAATTTTAAGTTGTTTTAATTATTAGACTCAAAACATATATATTATATTATAATAACTTTCACGTTTTTGGTTTGTATGTGTGTGTATGTATGTGTATATGTGTGTAAATACATGCATACATATACATATATATTGATTTTTTTTATTTTTAATTATAATAAAAAATTTATATATTGGACATGATGATGTGTAAGTGGGGAAGACTGAACTTGAGTTTTTTTTTTTTTAATTATTCTTTTCCATCAAATGTTTGGCCCAAGTGCCTAACACTGCTAAGGTTAGAGACTAATGACTAAAAAATCTTAGTGTCATTGTAATATATGAAAAGGCTTTGTATGCACAAAAATATACTATTTGTTTTAAAATATAATATAAAATAATTATTATTATATTTTAAAATAATAAATTAAATAATAAAAAATATTTTAATATTTTATAATTTTTCATTATCTTTACTTTCCCTCCCTTCTTTTCTCTTCATATCACATCACATTACAATTTTATTTTATTTTATATCTTATATTATCTATATTATAATAACTACAATATCTTCTTATCATTGATCTATAAAATAATATATTTTATAATATATAATATAAAATAAAATATGTGATATGAAAACACAAGAGAGAATGTAAAGATAATAAAATTTTTAAAAAGAATAGTGAAGAGTTAAATAATTTTATATTATTTGAATTAGAAGATTGGGTTTAGGTGGATTTGTGAAAAAGAGAGATTTCCAGAGCAAAGAAGATCAAAGCTTGATGCAAGAGGTTATAGACCACTCCAAATGCTAGACATAATAATAAGAATGCCTACAAAATAGTTTTGCCAAGTGAGTACAGTGCCATGCTACTTCTAATGTTTTCTTATCTTTTTCCTTTTAACTTTGATATGTGAGTATGTGTAACGCTCCTATCTAGTTTTGTTGTTAATTTCAATAGCAATAGATAAGTTCGGTACATTATTCTTATTCTTTTAATTATTGTCTGAGCAGTTAAACCATCAAATTATGTCATACGCAATAGGTTTGGGATCCTTATGCTCAGATAAAAATAAAAAATCACATGCACAGCGGAATAATAAAAGTCTACGCTACACGATGCAAATACAATCTTTCATATGGATCAAATAATATTCATTACAACTAATGAATCAATCCCTGGATATGTGAAGTACCTGTCCTGCGAAAGTCAGGAGACAACAGGCCTGCCACTCGGACTCCCGTACCAAATAGTACCAGACCGGTCCTTCACATATCCGCTTTCCCCGGTATTCCTAGAAATACTCATATATACAGTCAATCTAGCTATCCTATTCTAATCCGAGTACTTTTAGGATCCAATAATTGGGGCTTACAAAAACTCACTCGATCCAAAGATACTGCTATCACGCGTCCTTACTACGTATCCGAATCTGATACATATTAGCACATAAGTGAGAAACACGCGTTTTCCAATAGCCTAGCAACTCATAGTTTTAAAAGAAACTAACATGTATCAGGGTGCAAGCACCAAAAATGTTCAGACCGCATCCTTGATTTAGGAGAAAAGTACATATCAATAAATAGGTAATTATTGCATGATAAATTTAGTAGTTAGCAACAGTAAAAGCTCTTTTCACATGACTAGTATTTTCTTAAGCGTACTGATTTATTATCGCGAAATCATCAGCATGTACGTACATGTTGTGTGAACACTAAGTCACAGGGGTGGATCACCTTTGGCCACGCCTCCCTAGGTCACCTATGTGGAGCACCTTCGGCCACACCTCGAAGTTTGTGGACACTCGACCATGTATACAGCGTGATTGCGAGCACTGGGTCCCGAGCACGGAGCACCTTCGGTTGTGCCTCTTTAAGCCGCCCATGTGGAGCACTTTTGGCCACACCTCGTAAGTTGTAAACCCTTAATCCACGTACATAAAATCCTTGGGACACTAGATCACGGGTATGGAGCACCTTCGGCCATACCTCCCTAGGCTACTTATGCGGAGCACCTCTGGCCATACCTTGTAATACGTGGGCACTCAGCCACGGTCTTGGTACGATCACCAGCGCTAGGTCATGGGCATGGAGTACCTTCGGCTACACCTCTCTAGGTCGCCAGTGTACACTCGGAGCCGTACAGGGTGCGGTGTCACCCTACCCTTTCCTTTTATTAACCAGGAAAGGTTTCGCTTCCGCAACACTTGCGAATAAATTTGAAACCTCCCTAGAACTTAATCATACGTAAATTTTCATTCATAATATTATTTACAGATGTAACACCCCATCAATTAATTAACCTAAATTAATGGTATCATTTAATTAATTGCTTTCTTACTAATCAATTTAAGGAATTAGCTTAAGAAAGGGAAAATTCTACTTGCATAATTAAAGGGGCCCAAAATAGCTATATTGAAGGTAAGCTTGCACAAAATTAAAGTACTTGATTTAAATTTTTATCCTTTGATTAGGCTAGCCAAATTGCCAAAGAAAAGAGAGAATTTAAGCTAAATGTATATACATATAGATAACCTCATGGCAAGCACAATCACAAGTAAGGGAAGGTGACGTGAAGTAGGCAAGAAGGGAGTGCAAAATTTTTATTTTAATTATTGTAATAAGAAGCTCAAGAAGGAAAGAAGGATGCAACAAAAAAAAAGGGGAATATCAAGGTTGCTTGTGGAAGTTAGTTGCTTGTAAGAGTGGACAAATCCAAACTTGCAAGGAAGGAAAATACAAAGAGTGCAAGTAAAGGCAAAGTGTACTTCCAAGTAGACTTTGTGCAAAAAATATATATATATTTTATAAAAAGAGAGTATAGAATTTTAGTCCAAAAAAAAAGGGGGAGAAGGAGTTGAGAGATTGACTCTCCATAAACACAACAAACCTCACTTGAAAGAGAGACCAAGGAAGAAAAGAGCAAAGAAATAAGGAATAGAAGGAGACCAAGGAGGGAGCCAAGATCATTTCTTTTTAGCTTACCATAAAGGTAGGTTAGCAATTTTTTTTATTTTGATTCCATAAGTTGGTATATGTATTCCACAATGTTGCTTTCATGGAGCTAGAATAATACTTTCCATTCTTGATTTAGGATGTGGTTTGATATAATATGCATGATAAACTTAGGAGTTGGCTATGTTGAATAAGATTCATAATGTGTTAGCCCTTTATGTTTGAGAAATAAACACAAATAAAGATGAAGTAAGATGTATGAAGTTAGCATTGGGAACTTTATTGCCATAAACACAAATAATTCATGATAAATACTATTATAAGGAATGAAATTGTGGAGGTTTAAGGTGAATAAAGATCATGGTTAGGAGGGATATTCTCATGGGAATTACTAAACTTTTAGAAGGCAATTATAGGAGATATAAATTCTAAGAAGAGTAGACAATTTTGTAGTTATTATTAATATTTTAAAGGGAATTTTATGTAATGATAAATTCTAAGAAAAAGTAGAAAATATTGTAGTCATTATTTGTAATTGCAAGGAATTTTATGTAATAATAAATTCTAAGAAGAAGTAGAAAATATTGTAGTCATTATTTATAATTTGGAGGAAATTTTATGTAAAGATAAATGCTAAGAAAAAGTAGAAAAAATTTTGTAGTCATTATTGATATTTGGAAGGGAATTCTATGTAATGATAAATTCTAAGAAAAAATAAAAAATATTGTAGTCATTATTTATAATTTGAAAGGAATTTTATGTAATAATAAATTCTAAGAAGAAGTAGAAAATATTGTAGTCATTATTTATAATTTGGAGGAAATTTTATGTAAAGATAAATGCTAAGAAAAAGTAGAAAATTTCGTAATCATTATTGATATTTTAAAGGTAATTTTATGTAATGATAAATTATAAGGAAAAGTAGAGAATTATTGTAGTCATTAATAATAATTTTGGAGGGAAATTTATGGGAGAAACAATAGGAAATATTATTTCCATTAATAATAGAAATTTAGGTAAAAATAAATAGGAAATATTATGTCCTTTAATAATAATTTTTGGAAAGAAGTTTATGTAAGAATAAATAGAAATTATTATATCTATTAATAATATTTTTAGGAAGGAATCTATGTGAGGATAAGTCCCAAGAAAAGTAGACAACAGTATGTCCATAGGTAATATTTTAAGAAGGAACTTAGATATAATTTTCCAGAAAAAAAATGAATAATATGGAACTTTCGAATTTATTCGAAAGTTCTGAGGAAATAAAACCTGTCCCTGGATAACAAAAAGGGAGATGTAGGGTGACACCGCGCCACGTGGGGTCCCGAGTGCATACTAGCGACCTAGCGAGGTATGGCCAAAGGTGCTCCATGCCCAGAACCTAGTGTTCGCTATCACGCTAGACACTTGGCCGAGTGTTTACGCATTACGAGGTGTGGCCAAAGGTGCTTCACACGAGTGACCTAGGGAGGTGTGGTCGAAGGTGCTCTATACCTGTGATCTAGTGTCTCGATAATTTTATGTATGTGGCCGAGTGCCCATGATTTACGATGTGTGGCCAAAGGTGCCCCACACGGGCAGCCTAGCGAGGTGTGGCCAAAGGTGCCCATGACCTAGTGTCCGCGATTACGCTATATACGTAGCCAAGTATCCACGAATTACGAGATGTAGCCGAAGGTGCTCTACACGGGTGACCTAGGGAGTTGTGGCCGAAGGTGTTCCACCCCTGTGATCTAGTGTTCACACAACATGTATGTACGTTATGATAACTTCGTAATAATAAATCACTACGCATAAGAGACCACTGGTCAGGTGAAAAAGATCTATAACTGTTGCTAACTACTAAATTTATCATGCAATAATTGTCTATTTACAGTTATGTATTTTACTCCTAAATTAAGGATGTAGGTTGAAAGTTTTTGGTGTCAGAACCCTGGTACATATTAGTTTCTTTTAAACTATGAATTGCTAAGCTCTTGGGAAACCTGTGTTTCTCATCTGTGTGCTAATATGTATCAGATACGGATGCGTAGCAGGGACGCGTGGTGGCAGTACCTTTTGATTAAGAAAATTTTTTTGTAATCCCTATTTTTGGGTCCTAGATGTACTCAAATTAGAATAGGACAGCTAATTTGATTGTATATACGAGTGATTCTAGGGATACTGGAGAAAACGGATATGTGAAGGACCGGTCTATCACTATTTTGTGTGAAAGTCTGAGTGGCAGGCCTGTTGTCTCCTGACTTCTGTGGGACGGGTACTTCACATATTTGGGGATAAGTACATCAGTATGTAATGATTATTATCAGACTTGTATTATTGGATTCATATGAAAGATTGTATTTTCATCATGTAGCGTAGAATTTCATTATTCCGCTGTGCATGTAAGTTTTATTTTTATCTGAGCAAAAGATCCCGAACCTAATTCGTTTAATGTAACTTGAATGGTCTAACGGCTCAGAAAATAATTAAAAGGATAAGAATAATGTACCAAACATATCTATTGATATCGGACTGAACAACAAGACTAGATAGAGGTATTACAACAGACATAACATTTTCTAGTTTCCTTAGGATGTACATACATTTCCATTCACAATATTAATTTGTGGACATAATTTTTTTTTTTGGCTTATTCTTGTATCCATTTTCTTCCAAGAGTATTATTAATGGGTATAATAACTTATATTTATTCTCCCATAAATCTACTTAAAAATCTCCACCCATAATATTATTTCTAGACAATCATATTTCTACCTCCCTTAGAATTTAATATAGCATAAATTGCCGTTCATAATATTATTTATGGGCATGATATTATTCTATTTTTCTTGAACTTATTCTTACCAAATTTTCTCTCAAAACATTAATTACGGAAATAATATTTTCCTTTTTCCTTAGAATTTATCTTTACAAAATTTTCTCCCAAGACGTTAATTATGGAAATGAAATTTCTCATTCTATTTTCTTGGAATTTATTCTTACAAAATTCTCTCTTCATAATATTAATTTATGAATATATACTTTCTATTTTCCCTAAAATTTAATCTTGCATACATTTTCCTCCATAATATTAATTATGGATATAATCTTTGCTACTTATTTTGGTATAAATTTTTTTCTAAGGATGACATTAATGAGCATAATATTTTCTAAGCATTCTTACCTAGTTTCTAATATTAATGGCCGTAATATCTCTTATTCATTCTCACCTAAATTTATATTATTAATGGAAATATTATATCTTATTATTTCTTTCCTAACTTTCCTTCCAAAAAGATTATTAATGAACAGCATAGTTTCTACTTTTCCTTAAGATTCATCATTACATATAATTTCCTTAAAATATTAATGATGACTACAATCTTTTCTACTTTTCTTAGGATTTATCTTGGCATAAAAATTTCCACAACTCCTAAATAATGTATACACTATATTTTCTATGGCAATAAGTTTCCCTTACCAACTAGTCCATCTCCTTTCATCATCACATGCAATTATTTATTAAACAACCATGTCTAATTACATTATTAATTCCATTTAACTTAGCTAACCCCTAAATTTATCATGTATACTATATCAAATTTCAACCTTAATCAAGAATGGAGAAAATGACTCTAGTTTCATGGAAGCAACATTATGGAACATATGCTAACCCATGGAAATAAGACAAGGGAATTGCTAACCTACCTTGATGGTGAGCTAAAAAGAATTGGTCTTGGCCCTTCCTTGATTTCCTTCTACTTCTTGTTTCCTTGCTCTTTTCTTCCTTGATCTCTCTTTCAAGTGAGGTTATGTGGGGCATGCATGAAAGGGAATTTGAATTCCCTCTTGTTCCCCTTCTTGTGAAGCCTCTCCTTCCTCTCTTCCCTTCGTCTTTTCTCTCTTCCTCCTTCCTTTTCTTTTCCCTCCCGAATAGGTGTGTGTGTGTGTTTGGGTTAATTATTTTATCTTCCTTTCTTGTCATGTGTTAGTGGGTGGGGAAGGTTGCCAACTCCATTTTATTTCCATTTCCTACTTCTATTATTCACATGGCAAGGAACTACCACTCTTTCCATGCTATATATTTTGCCTACAAGTCCCACGTGTGCTTCAAGCATAATTTGCATGATGAAGCATCTAGTGGGTTGGTTAACCCTTCGGTCAAGAGAAGGGAGGACAGAACATCATTCATTTTTTTTTATTCATTCTTGTCTCCTTTATGTGTGAATGATGGTGTGTGTTTGCTTGCCACAATTTATGCACCTTCTTATCTATATATATATATATATATTCATGTTGCATAAAGTGTATTTTGCCTTTGCTTGCACACTTGGTTTTTCTTCTTCCTTGTAAGTCTAGTTTATCCACCTTCACAAGCAACCAATTCCCCTTTTTTTTTTTTTATGTGGCACAAAAGAATTTTGCACCTACTCCCTTTTCACGAAATGCAAGCAAAACACACAAACACACACATGCAATTTCCCTTCCAATTCACGTGGGATTCATATAGATATGAATTTTATATAATTTACTCTTTCCTTTCTCCTTCCTTGAGTTAATTAAATTAATTAGTAACCAAGCACTATAGGTTCTTTCCATTAATTGAAGCTAATTAATATATGGATGTTACAGTATGAATCCTTTTGAGGGAGGAGGGAATGATGTGAGCACAAAAAGTAAGAGGCATGAATGCAGAAAAAAAGAGAGCTAACTTTACTTCCAAGACCAATTACAAGAATGAGGGACAAGAAGTTTACATAATTAGAGCATGTCGAAGATCACGACTCCATGAAGGCCAATTACAAAATCAAATGGGAGCATTTTCACAAAGATCCAATATGTGTTTACTTAATTATCTTAAGTCCAAAAATATTTAGCTAATTATTTGATTTTTAAAAAAAGGTTTTTGTAATCAATGGATTGTTTTTGACATAATAGACTTAATATTCTTTTTTTGGGCTATAGCTTATAAGTTACAAGAAATGCTCATTTTTTTTTCTTTTAGGGTTTGTTTCTCTATTTGGGGAGTATAAATATTCATTTTTCATGCTTGCTAAGGTCAAAATGAATTTAATTTATTAAGAAGAAATGCATTTATGTGTTTTCTTGGCTGATCCATTGCATCAAGAACTTATTCTTATCAAGGTAACCCTTGTGGTAAAATTCATTCTTGTTTTAAGTTAAAAAATGTTTAGTTAATTATTTTATTTTTGAAAATTAGGTCTTTGTAATCAATAGGCTATTTTTGACATAACAGACTTAATATTTTATTTGGGCTTTAGTTTATAAGCTATAGGAAAGGCTCATTTTTTTCTTTTGAAGTTCTTTTGTTTTTGGGCTTTTTTTTATAAATTACAGGAAAGATCCATTTGTTTCTTTCAGGGTTTGTTTCTCCATTAAAGGAGTATAAATACTCCTTTTTCATGCTTTTAAAGGACATAATGAATTTTATTAAGAAGAAATGCATTTATGCATTTTCCTTGGTTAATTGCCTCCATTGCATCAATAATTGATTCTTATCAAGGTAATCTATAACGACCCCCTTAATCATGTTACATATTTATCTATCAGAATAGCGGAAACATACAATATTCTAAATAAAATTTTCACTTTTTCTATGTTAGGGAACGTCAGAGGGTCGCCATTGTTAAGTGTAATTCAAATAGACTCTTTTCATAGTCCATTCAAATTTTACTCAACCATAAA
This sequence comes from Senna siamea, assembly GCA_031216115.1. Taxonomy (NCBI): domain Eukaryota; kingdom Viridiplantae; phylum Streptophyta; class Magnoliopsida; order Fabales; family Fabaceae; genus Senna; species Senna siamea. Next base: position 27,454,089 of record CM062354.1, on the reverse strand, counting down.
TCCTGTGCAGCATTTCTATTATCACATTATAAACCATTTCATACTCTAGAATATAAATTCTAACAGCCATTCAGATACAATTAAGATATACTATATCATGGTACTAAATTCATTCATATATCAGCCAATAATACTACAATTCATCAAATTCATTATACACATATATTCTCCCAAGATATTTCTTACTGAAAATTCGACAGAGTTTTCCCTAAAAATTAGACATTTTTTCATTTATACAATAGCCCAATCAACACATATATCCAGAAATTTCATCAATGTAACCAAAAATTAGCAATATAGATTTATATATAAATTCAAGCCTAATTTTAACTTCACATCTCAGCTTTGAAATTCCCTAAGGATGTCCTGACATCCTTCTTCTGCCCAGTTATCTCTTAGGCATTCCTTATTCGTGATCATCTGAGCAAAAAACTTAATGAGATTATTAGATCCCAGTAGAGCAATTTACAATTAAATATTTAGAAAAAAGTTGCATACTCAGCCGTGGCGAGGCACAGAAAACGTCTCCCCACAAAATAGTTTAAATACATATGAATTATTAAATATTTATAAATTCAAAGTGGATATGGGAAATCAATGCAAAACAATATAATGAGTATAATATTTTTAATCTGAAAAGTCATACTAAAAATCATGCTTGAAATTCTTATATATTCATCTATCACACATCTCATGTGATTATTCATTTCATGTTGCATGTCATTTTATCTAAAAACATGGTTTTAGTTAGGTGTGATCCGTAACACCAATCACCCGAAAACAACATCCTATATTATGAGTGTGATCCGTCATACCAATCACCCACTCAAGAACCAGGTGAGAACTAACATCAAGGGCGTCCCCTAGCATGTGCACAATAGCTAATTCTCATACTCATATAGTCTATACAACATTACATACGCATAGTGTAACGACCCCCTAATACAACATACGCGATGTTTATCTGATTAACGGAAGCATATGGGTTGGTTTACATAGTTATTCCCTATGTGGGAATGTCAAGGGATCGCTACTAGTTGAGCGTAACCCAAATAGACTTCTCGTTGTCCATTCGGATTCCGTTCAACCATAATTCATACGCAGCTAAACTAAATATATATGCATACATCACAAATAACTCTGGAATGAAATCTAAAACTCATATATACATCACGTCGTGCATTCATATATGTTCTAACTTAAATTCACAAGTTTACAGCGGTAAACCTTACCGAAAATTCGATAGAGTTTCTTCTGTATTTTGAACATACCCAAAATACAATAATCACCTGTTTACAATTATACAGCTAGTCCAACAATAACAGAAAACATAAATGACAGAAATCCATATACAACAACGTCATCGAAATATATATACAATAAAATTCAAGCCTAGACTAAGCTTCTCCTCTAGCTGTCATCAAATCATCGTCCCGCTATCGTCTAGGTTCCTGTCCTTGTCCCTGTTCATCTGAGTAAACAACCTGGTGAGATATAAAATCCCAGTAGAATAATTTACAGTTCAATTACAATTCAAAATCGGCTGAATACTCAGCGGTGCAAACACCAAAATCATCTTCCCGAAATCAGTTCGAAAATAGTGAAATACCTTATCTTTAAAATCGTTTTATCACATGGGAATTGCGGCAATTAATCAAAATCATAAAATCCATTTCTTTGAAAATCAATAATCGAAATCAAGTAAAATCCCATGCCTGGTGTATCTGAATCCACGTTGGCTACCAATCCGCTGTAACCAAGTTTAAATCGTCGTTTAATTGCACGTCATCTAGAGAGAATACCTCTCTTATCGTTGGGTGTGATCCGTAACACCAATCACCCGAATCAAGCCTATATTGTGAGTGTGATCCCTAACACCAATCACACACTCAAGGACCGGGTGAGAATCAACATCTAGGGCATCCCCTAGCATGTGAACATACGCCAATTCTCATCCTCATACAGTCTATTCAAACTCACATGCTCACGGTCGGCTATTCCTCAGGGTTCTAGGGTATTACGCCTAAATCACAACGTTTCCCCGTGTTGGCTATCCCCCCTTATACTCCTTAAACCTTTCTTAAGGTCGTCCTGATTTATTGCGTGATCCCTAACGCAGTACATGTTAAGTTTGATAAAAACCATCTCATTTAAAAATTTCCTGTACTCGGAATACTTAACGGTCGTCCCATACCGGCTATCAAGTACCCAACCCTAAGTAAACCCGTCCAAAGGGCATCTAAACTCGATAAAAAAAACGTCTAACATACAATTAGGGTTTTCAACACACAGGCATGCAATTTATTCCATCGAAAGCAGTACGCAAATCCATGTAATTAATCTAAATCATTCAGGTATCCACTAGGTTAAATTTAGGGTTCAGGAAGCGTAAATTATCCCACCTGGTCTTCTATCGCTCTAATCGATTCAGAACTTCACGTAATCTCAGTTTCTGAGCCCAATTAATTTTCTGGACATTAAATGGAATATCCAAACTTGTCACGTCATCCGTTTAACAATTCTAAGTCCGGTTGCCCTAATACCTAGGTCAATTTATTGCCTAATTACGTTCGACAGCTATTTTAGTTAGATATCATCAGTTTTTGGGAAATCAGACCTTACCAATGTGATCGGATGATGGAATTCTATCTCGAGGTGATCTCGGTTTCTCCCGGTGTATGTCCAGAAGCTCCGGCACAGCGGCGCACGACGGAGGGGTGTGGTTTGCCTCAAAAATTACACCACAGTGAAGCCCGCAAGTCCAGGAGTCCGAATATGGTGGTGGTGCGGCGGTTCAAGGCCGTTTGGATGGCATTTTTTGGCCACAAAGATTCATGCACGGCGGACGGAGATTGCCTCGATCCGAGCGCATCCGGCCTTCGTTCGATGTCGACGAGCTACTGAAGGAAGATGGTAGCTCAGGCTACACGGTGGTGGGGGCGGTGACGGCCAACGGTGATGGACTGCTACGATCTGAGCTGGCGAAGTTTTCGCACGGTGGAGGAGAAAAGTGGCATTTTTCGGCGGCGCTGGTGGCCGTTAGTGGCCGTGGGTGGTTGCTAGAGGTTGTGGGTGGCGAGGGCTGTCGATTGGTGTGCCAGGTGGTGGCCCACGGTGGCTGTGGTGGCGGTTCACGGTGGAGGAAGGAGGAGAGAGAGGAGAGAGAAAGTGTGGTGAGGAAAGAGAGAGATTTGAGAGAAATAGAGGGAATCTAAGAAATTTAAAGCCTTCGGGGGCGATTCTGACTTTTTTCGGACCACCCGGGGATACTTTAGGGTGTCGGCTTCCTTCCAAACATTGGCATGCATTTCTATGTAAATGTTTTGGCCTCCGTCAGTAGAATTGATGCACGAAACATCGTCTGTCAGTTTTTGATCATCGGGTTACGTTTCTTTCCATTCGTTCATGTTTCTGACTTCGAAAAACCTTCAGTTTCAATTTACCATCCTCGAAAGTCGTGCCAAGCTTTGTTTGATTGGAATTAGCATCGAAAATTAGGTTTTATCTTTTAGAAAACTTTTCGGTTGTTACACATAGTTGACTAATACTCAAGGTTATAGGATATCATACTTGAACCAAAACATCGCCTCGTATAGTTTATCTGCCCTTTACTTCTTGAACCTTTCATAGGGTTGTCCTGGTTTAATGAATAATTCCTAATAGATGCAGACCAATTCAGATAAAATAAATCAATTTACAAATTTGTTTGCATAGGGGATATTCAATAGCTATCCCATACTAACTATTGCATATCCACCCTAAGTTAGTCCATCCCTATGGCATATAATCCTAATAGCCAAATCTAGCAAACATGCAACAAGTATTCTCAATACATAGGCAATCTTCTATACTCATATATAATTCTCATGTAAATCATCATTTTCAACACTTATTCCCATTCAATGCAAATCATACTTAAAGTAGTAATTCACAATGTCAGTTAAAAGTCAGGGGAGTGTAGATTATTCTACCTTTTATTGTTTGCTCCTATTTAGATCAGGGTTTTCCTTTTTGCTCGGAGATTGTTCTCACAACTAGTTTCCTGAAAAAATAATTCAAATTTTATGCAAATTTCTTTTCAATTACACTTTCTTATAATTAAATGTCTAATTTTTACTTTGGTCTAATAATTTAGGTATAATCGGAATCAAAATTTGCAGGAAAACATCAAATTGGAGTATGTTAAATTATATTGGAGGTTTCAAAAGTTTGAAAATTAATCTTTGCTTCTTTCTAGTTACTCCAGAGACGGTGCACGATGGCGCATGGCGGCTCATGGCAGCAGATGACGACGGACAGTGGCTAATGGTGAAAATTAGTCCAAAACATAACCTGAAGCACGAGGATGCCGAATTTGGGATCGATTCGGTGAAAAACGACGATTTAATCGTTATTTTCTAACAAAACGCGAACAGTTCTTCATTCGCGGTGTGTGGTGGAAGTTCCTTGTTGGTTAACAGCTGACAGAGGAAGAGTGCGGCTTGGGTTAGTAGTTGGTGGTGGCAGTGCAGTTGGATGGCGATGGACGATGCAGATCGAAGGCAGTTTTTGGATTCGCAATGGAGGGGAAAAAATAGCTATTTTCAACTGTTGTGGTGTTCATCGGTCGCAATGGAGGGTGAGTTGCTAAACCTTTTGGCAGTGACGGGCAGTGGTAACTCGGTCGGACGACGGGCGAGCATGGTGAAGGTGGCAGATAAAGGTAGCTTCACAGGGAGAGGACCATGGATGAGGAGAGAGAAGGAAAATTTGAAAATATAAAGGGTAGATTAAGTTTTTTAGCATATAAGGATATTTTGGTCATTTCTAAAATTTACTCCGGATAAATTTTTCGATACAATTTCTGATTCATCTTCAAATACGGGATAATTAAGAAGGAACTTGGGAATCTTTAGAGCATCACAAGCTCACCAAAATTATCTGTCAAGTTTCTCAAACCAGATACAAATTCCCTCATTGGATAAATTTTTATCTCGAAAAAATTTTGAATTTATACTACAAGCTTAGGGAAATATTCTTAATCATTTTCCAATAATATTTTAAGATTTTCCATTATTTTTTATCCCAATTCTTTAATTTTTTATCTGGTTATTACATAATCCCTTATGGCCAATTTCATTCTTATTTTAAATCAACGTATTATTTGTGTTTCTCTTTGCATCTATCATTTGAGGGTTCAATAGGTTAGGAATTTTATTCCTTCTACACATTTCGGCCATGTTGTGTGTGCAAGGGATTTCAAGTTCTTCATAACCTTGGGATTATGCATCAAAGCTCCTCTCATCTCTCACATAAGTAGAATGCTCACTTTCTCTCTCTCTCTCTCTCTCTGTCTATATATATATATATTCTAGTAAATTTTTTTATGAAAAATAAAATGCATTTCACATTTATCCTTTATTTTTATAATTTATTTATTTACATTATCTTTTTCTTAATTTTTTTTGAATTAAGATATAAAGATTCAAAAAGCATTAACCTTAAAATAATTATAATACAACTAAAATTTTTTTTGTGCCTTTATTAATTCACACATGCTTGCAAACCCTTGCTGTTATATCAAAATTGTTAAGATTACGTTTACTAAATTATTATAATAAATTAATTTTAACTATAGATAATCTAAAATATTTCATTAAGCTAATTAAAATAGAAAGTTTTACTTAAATTCTACCTTGATTTGATATTAAAGACAAGTATAGTTACCAAATTAAATATATATATGTGTATATATATATAATTGTATAAAAAAATGTGATAATATGTTAAGTCTAGACTTAACCTATGACTTTGGGTCAATATATTTGACGTATTGTAATAAATAAAAAATTGTATAAATTTAGGCTTAGGCCCAAACCTATTTGTGTAAAGTGAACTCAAGTTCAAACTTGACTAGATTTGACTCATGAACATGTTCATTCACATATTTCTTCTATTAGAGACAATTTTTTTTGAAGTATAGTCGAACACTGATAGCACTAAACCACTACTTATTCTAGAAGGAAGAATATTCATTCTAGCAAGGCTCAAGAGTCATCCCTTCTGCTGATGGAGATATTGGGTTTCTCTCCACTATGCTGAAGTAAAGAGCCGCTTCGTCACATTTCCTGATTTTTAGCATTCAGTTTGAGACTTTCAACCTCTTTATGCTTTCCTAGCTTTTAGGCATGTTTCCTATTCTTGTGGAAGTGTCTTATGTTATGTTTAGAAGGGTAGTCAGATTATAAATACCCTAGCTAGTTAGGACTTCGTTTCAGCATCAAAAGTTAATAATTCACTCTTTGTACTGGGTTTATTCCTCATACGGACTCAGTTAGTAGAGATTAAATGTGTTAAAGATTCTTACACTGTTAATATGCTGCTATTTTTCCTTATTCTGCTCTTTTAATTTGGGCAGTGCTATTATTGGTATCAAAGCCTGGTTCATTCTCATGGAGGTGACTACCCGATCCTCAACTTTACTACCTGAAAAAAACCCCCCAAGCACTGGCTCTACCATTCCTACCCCTCCCATACCAAACACTAGCCCTATTAGTCAACAATTATCTGCAATAGTTGCACGTTTAGATGCAGTAGACTCCTTGGCATCAAAGCCTGGTTCATTCTCATTGAAATAAGGGTGAACGCAGTGATCAAAGAAATAGGAGTAATTGGAATGATGATCATGAGGAAGATTGGAAAACTTTTTGGGGGCAGCTGAGGCCCTGTTAAACCCCCTACACCAAGATGAAATTTCCCAAGTTGGAAATCGAAGGGGATGGATTCTTAAGGCTGAAAAATAGTTTTGGTATTACCGAACCCCAAATGATTTGAAGGTAGATGTAATAGCTATGTGTTTAGAAGAAGACTTCTGATTTATTTGCATGGGTTAATTTAGAACATACCTTATTTTGTTAGGAGAAACTCATTCAAGCTCTACAAGAGAATTATGGCCCTGCTGAATTCCGTAACCCTGATCAATTTCTATGTGGCATCAAACAGACCGAATCTGTTCGAGAGTATCGCCAAGATATTTTTAGAAGGGCTGCACAAGTAACAAACAGGCCAGAGCATTGTTTACATGGCATATTTTTGAGCGGTTTGAGGGAAGACTTGAAGACTAACGTCAGGATTCATAAGCCACGTTGTCACATCTCACTTTTTTGAAAAAAAATAGTGGTCACCAAATTTTAAAAAAAACTTAAAAAATTATAAAAAATAATTTTTAAAAATAATTTTGAAAAACATGGTGAACAAAGCTCAAATCTTTAGAAAATTAGTATCTACACAAAGATTAGGATCAAGAGTTTAATTGATTATTAAAAAAAGTGTTAAGTATCTTAGAAAATTCATCTAAATGATAGTTACCTTAAATTAAATTTATAAAATAAAGTATCTTAATAATGATTCAAATTATCCTAATACTTATTTATTTTTTATTTTACTTTTATATATTTTTTAATTTTTTAAAAAAATTCTTAGAATTGAATTATTTATTTTTATTTTATTATATATATATATTTTTTAATTTTGATTTAAAAATCAATACTCTCGTTATCTTCAAATTTCAATCCTCTATTATTATTATTATTATTATTATTATTATTATTATTATTATTATTATGTATTTCCTGTTTTTTTAAAAAAATCCTTAACATAGAAAATTTTTATTATCTTTTTCTCTGTCTTACCAACAAGAGAATCTAACAAAACAAAAAGGAAAAGGAAAAGGAAAAGTAAACTTTAATTCCCAAATAAGGAATAAGGAGAAACCAAAGGGGAAAACGCAAATTGGGTAAAAGAGAGGAACGACAACATTAAAATGCTTTCATTCTAGCAATATAGGACATACGATAGAAGCAATATGTAGAACATGTACAAAAAAAAAGAAAAAAAAAAGGGACAGGCTAATGTATAACTCTACTGCCACGTTTAGGTGCAAGATTATACACATATGGCCAGTACATTACAGTAGCTGCATTGATTTATAACAGAGGAATAATAAGGATATTTTGGATTTTGGATCCTCTGCTGGACTCTTTAACGGCGATTTTATCCGGACGCGATATTTTGGGAGCCTCCCATTGCATGATGCATTATTTAATTCAAAAACCAAAGGCTGTCATAAGCAATGAACAAAACAATATGCTAGAATAACCTTGAACCCAACAAATCAGATTGCTATATTGTTCACGACAAGAAATGAAGAAGACTAGCCCATTCAGTTTTCACCGAAGCATTACCTAAGATGAGCGACGGCAGCGGCGGGCTCAGTTGCGACGGCGGTGGACGGAGCTACGGTAGCGGAAGGAGGGGCTTCTTCTTCCTCCCGGCCTTCTCCCTCTTTTCCTCAGTTCTCACAGCTTCTCTCAGTTTTGTGACTTGCTCAGTGTTATCTTCTCAGTTCTGTCCTGTCTTTTTCTATTTAGTCCCCGAAGTTCAACTTGGGTGCTCTTTAAATAGGAAGGGATACGGAGATTAAAATGGAAAATGAAAATTGAAATGGGGATTTGATGGGGATTTTATTTGGGGATTGAAGGAGCGATTTTTGGGATTGGGATTTGATTTTATGATTTTGGAATTTGATGGAATGGGAGAGATTTTGGTGATTTGAAGGAGAAATTGGTAAAGGAGATGATGGACGAAAAACTGATGCAACATGAGAATCGAGACTGATTCAGTTTTCCTTTTTCATCGTCTTTGGATTCACTTTCTTGAGCTCTTTCTTTGGATCCCTTAGGTTTTTATTTTACTTTCTTTGAATTTTATTAGGCCTTTCTCTATCATGATATTCTTTTCTTTTTATTTTGGTTATTATTCTTTATTAAAGCTTTTTTTTTTCATTATTCTTTATTAAAACTTAGGTTACTGCTGCAAGACAACGTCTTTATCTCTGATTGAAGTGAACGAAGAGGAAAATTGTAGGGAAGATAATTTTGAAGAGCAGGAGTATCACAAAAATTCCCAAAACATGGCTGAAATTTCTCTCCATGCCATACTTGGCAATAATTCAACCTCTACACTCAAGCTTAAGGGCAATATTCATGATAAAGAGGCATTAATTCTGGTGGATAGTGGGTCTACCCACAATTTTATTTCAGCCAAGGCTGCGCTAGATTGGCCTTTGCCTCAGACAGTGGAGGAATTACTTAGATTTCTCGGCCTTACAGGTTACTACCGAATATTTGTCCGCAACTACGGCATTATTGCTCGACCATTAACTGATCTCACCAAGAAGGATGCATTCAAGTGGTCACCCAAAGCGGAGGAAACCTTTAAACCCCTCAAACAGGTACTCACATCTACACCTGTCTTAATCCTTCCTAATTTTGACAAGCCTTTTTTTGTAGAGTGTGATGCTTCCGCTGAAGGTGTTGGGGCAATCTATATGCATGAAGACCACCCTATTACATACTTTAGCAAAGGATTTGCTCAGTCCACTCACACTAAATCTGCTTATAACCAAAAATTATTAGCACTGATATTAGCATTGTGGAAATGGCGACACTACTTACGTGGCAGGAATCTTGTGGTTCGCATCGACTATCTCAGCCTCAAGTTTCTATTGGAACAGCGTTTAACCACTCCGGAATAGAAAAGACTCACTATTAAGCTACACTATTTTGACTTCTCTATCACTTATAAGAGTGGTCATACCAATCAAGGGGCCGATGCACTATTCAAAATGCCTAAAAGTGTGAATTTTCTTGCACTTGCCATACCACACCAACTTGATTTCCAAGGACTTCAAGATGCTCTTTTGCAATACCCCATCACTTAGGAACACATTGAAACACTCAAGAAGGATCCAACACAATTACCCAATTTTTCCTGGACTAATGACCACCTATTTTACAAAGGAAGACTAGTCATTCCAGATTTGCCAGCACTTAAACAAACGCTCCTTGAGGAAGCTCACAACTCATCCTCTAATGGACATGAGGGTTACCTCAAGACTTTGCAGTGGCTGCACTCGAATTTTTATTGGCCTTCCATAAATAAGGATGCCAAAAAATATGTTCAACACTTCCTCATTTGTCAGCCGAATAAATATCAAACACTCTCACCAGCTGGACTGCTTCATCCTTTACCAATTCCTAATCGAGTGTGGGAAGATATCTCTATGAATTTTATCATCAGATTACCAAAATCCCAAGGGTTTGACACTATTCTTGTTGTGGTGGATTGCCGAAGCAAGTACAACCATTTTATACCTCTCGCAACCTTACACAGCAAAAACAGTGGCTACCACATTTTATCAGGAGGTCATTCGCCTTCATGGCATGCTAAGGTCTATCGTGTCTAACAGGGACTCTAATTTTTTGAGTGCATTTTGGTCTGAATTATTTATACTCAGTAAAAATCGCCTCCACATAAGCTCAGCCTACCACCCACAAAGTGATGGCAAAACTGAGGTTGTGAATCTCTGTCTTTGAGGCTTATCTTTGTTGTTTTACTCATTAACAGCCAACAAAATGGAGTGATTTTCTCTGCTGGTCGTTAAGGGGGGCCGTCAAATCATTTAAAACGGGCTTCCACACTTCTACAACCACTACTCCCTTCAAAATATTTTATGGACTTGAAACCCCAGCTCTACGTCCATATACACCTAGAGATACTCACCTTTTTGATCTAGAACAATAGCTTCAACAAAGAGATGACATGCTACAAGTCATTAGATCTCATCTCCAACGTCCCAAGATCGAATGAAGTTACATGCAAATTCTAATTGGTTTTCAAAACGTATTTTTGAAAATAAAATTTTGGTGGCAGCTCCTCTTTTTCTTTAATTGGTTTTCAAAATGCTTTGAAAATCAAATTTTATTTTTCTTTTATGCCATTCGTGTTATATTTCAGGTGTGACAGGAGTAGATCTCGCCATTGCACCAACTTGCCGTCTCGCCACTGCACCAGCTTGCAACTTGCCACCGTCTCTCGCTGCTTCAGCTCATGTCAGTCTCTTTAAATCCTTACATTCCAATAAAATGGTAGCTTATCTGTTTCAAGTTGGTTCCATTTTCACTGTGTTTTACTTTGTTGGAAATAAAATACTTTGCCTTACACACCATAACTCTTGTTTCATCTTTTGTCAATTTTTTTGAGTTCTCTCTGAGATTTCTTAATGTAGTCGTGTCTGAGTGTGAATGTAAGAGTTTGTGCTGTTAGGAAAGAATTTTACAGAAAATGCCAGGCTGATTTGTTTAATAAAAATGGGGTTTCCAAGTACATTCCAAATCAGAGGCTTAATGGGATTTTTAACTGGTGTTCAATATTTGCATTTTTTTTATAATATTAAAGGTTAACTAATTTAGTTGTAAGTTGGATAAGGCTAAAAGTCACAGTTCAATATATATATATATATATATATATATGTTTGTGGAAGTGTTAGGTGACACTTAAAACTAAGAAGTGTGATAAATTTTACAATTATTAAATGCTAAGCAGTTGATAGTTAACAGTGGCGAAATAGGAAGAGTAGTAATAATGTGTCAAATTACTATAATATATTGCTTACTGTGTAATCCCTTTAGCTGAAATGGTAGTTTTGGTACTATATTCATTTAGTTTATCTTATATTACATGATTTTAATTCGTTCTGCGTACATTGCATACTGAGAAAACAAGGAACTATCAGAAAAGTATATCAACAAATATTAAACAAATGACAAATTTGAACTTTGTGGGTGTCTAAAATAAAGACACTATTTGAATTAATTTAGTATGTTTATAAAGAAACTACTTGAATTATTGTTTATTCAAATATAATATGTTTTTGTATTAATTTTGCAGGAATGTAGGACATAGAGATGCCTTGATAAATGATGCAAGAAAAAATGAATTTGTTGAAGTTTTAAATTAGATAAATAGTATTGTATTTTTATTTAAGTTGATTTGGTTCTAAAATTTAGTTGTCTGAAATTGTTTTGCAGCATTTGATTTTGAATTTATCAACTTATATGGTAATTTTTATTAAAAGTAAGTGTTTGCTATATATATATATATATATATATATTATAATTTTATTAATTTTTTAATTGTATATTCGGTATCCCCGCAGAGACTTACAAGGAAGCGAGGAATGGGGACAAAAAAAAATCTCCCCCTGTAAGGTATTTGGGATGGGGACGAGGGAAAGTAAGGATGGTGGGGATGGGAGCGGGGTAATACTCTTTGCCCTTGTTCCATGCGGGTGCTATCCCTACATTTGACTTAGAATAAATGTAAACAAAAGTTTAATTTTACATAATAAATATATTTGCAAAATTTTGAAAGCTTAAAAATAAAAACTAATTTTAAAATATCAAAGTTAAAAATTAAAAATATTTTCATAAACCATACACTAATTTTTTTTACATTTCTATTGGTTCATCAGAGTACTTTTTAATTTTTAATTTTTTAAATAAAAAAAGAGAGGCATTGAAAAGATCCACTTTTCCATAATGAAACTTTTTTGAAGAAATATAAAAAAAATTACTAATGCCATGTAGAGATCAAATATATAAGATTATCTGTAATAGATCCTTGAGTGAGGCTATTTTAGTGACTATTTTAGGCATATAAAACGTGTATTGATGCATTTTCACATTTGAAAGTCTTGGTCCAAGTAGATGGGACCATTTTGTATAGCAAGTATAAAGGAATCTTATTGATTGCTTCCTCACAAGATGCTAATTTGAAGATTGTGCCACTTGCATTTTCTATCGTTAAGGGAGAAACGTTAGATACATGGTCATGGTTTTTAATGAATGTTTGAAGACATGTCATTGGAACCCATGAAAATATTTGCCTAATACCAAATTGACATCCCAACATTCTAGCCACCATCAATGATGAACATAATATATGGCAACCACCTTTTTCTTATCATGTATGGAAGCATTATGTGAGCGTCTTGTGTGGGAGGGATATGAAAGTATTAACAATTTTGATTACTATTTTACAATTTTAGTAATTAAATTAACTTTTAAATTTGACTCCTTTTTTACATGTGTTATATAGTTAGATCGAGCTCTAGGTGTTTATGTAGTTCGAAAGATCATCTAGATGAACCATCGGTTGAACTCCTCCCTATTCTAATAATGTCTAGGGATGGTAATGGGGTAAGGTAGGGGTGGGGAGTGCCTCCTTGCTCCCATCCTTGTGCTTATCCTTGCCCTTCATCCCCATCCCCATTCAACATGTTGATTCAGAGATTGTTGTGCTCCCCACAGAGATTTAAAATGTTAATAATAATTTATCAAAATAATAATACAATTTTTTATATCTTATATATAAATGGGATATTAATGAAAATTACTAAATTCTACTAGGATAAAAAACTAATTATAATTTTAGGGTTTTTAAATAAGAGTCATAAAATATGACTTTAAAGAATTTTATTTCAAAAGACATTTAAATATATGTATATATAAATATAAATTTAAAAAATATTTGAGTAAATTTTTGGGGACAAAGATATCACAAGACCCGGCATGATCCCCATCCCCAAATTTGCTTTGAAAAATTTTTTCCCTCTTATCCCTATCTTCGTGGGAAATTTTTTTTTTTATATTTGAGTATATGGTAGTCCTTGCGAAGATCCTTAAATCTAAAGAGTTTTGCTATCCCTAATCATGTCTGGCTTATATGGAGTATTGAGATTACAATACTTCAAGTTCAACCACCAATTGGTATCGACACTTTTTGAGCAATGATAACCAGAGACATATACATTTAATTTGATGCAAGGTGAATCCATTGTTACCATATAGGACATCTCCATGCTATGAAGTCTGCCTTGTCAAGGCTTACCCTTTATCGGCCACACATCATGCAATTGGTCGGATGTATGCGAACAATTGTTATGTCATAGAATAAAATTAGTGGCCAGTGGTTAAAAATGAGGTGAATGGACCATATATTTTCCCACCTTTCATATTATGTCACTGATGAGGACATTCAACATTACATTAGAGTATACATTTTGAAGCTCATCGGTAGGTATTTAATGTCTTATAAGTCGTTTGAGGTGTACATAATGTACATGCTATAATGACCTCTTAATTCACAATACACTATCCTCTATTAGAGTAACGAAAGCATATGGGTTTTCAAAATAATTTTTCACTTTTCTCTATTCAGGGAACGTAAAGAGATCGCTACTGGTTGAGCGTAACCTAAATAGACTTTTTTGTTGTCTATTCAGATTTTGCTCAACCCTAAATCAATTGCAACTATACTAAATACACATGCAATCATCACAACAAGCTCTGGAATATTAAAAATAATAACCATAAAATTAATAATACACATTCATGGACATGCATTCCATCTTAAACTCAAATTCAGACATTAATTCCTGTCAAAAATTCGGCAGAGTTTTCCCTGTAATCTAGACATCTCCCAAGTACAAACAATCAACCAATCCAGTAAATACATTCAACCAATCCAGTAAAAATAGTCAACCTAAATAGAATTTTTTGTCGTCTATTTCAGGATAGCTTCTGGCTTCTCTAGCGAAGGCAGACAGTGGCGCAATGATAGCGGCCCGGTGGTTTCTACGGCGCACGATGGTGGCGGCGTCTTGGGTAAAAAATAACACCAGAATGAAGCCCACAAGATGAGGAGTCTGAATATGGGGTTGGTGCGATAGTTCTCGACCGTTAAGGTGGCATTTTTTTGGCGACGAATTTTCATGCACGATGGATGAAAAATGCCTCAATCCGAGTGCGTGGCGATGGCGTTCGGTGGCTGGGAGCTGTTAAAGGAAGCTGGCAGCTCGGCTTTCCCAATGGCGTGGGCGGTGACGTTAGATGGAAGAGATCACAGCTAGTGAAGGATTTCGTGACAGAGGGAAGAAAAGAGCTTTTCTCGGCAGCGGTAGCGGTCGTTGGTGGATGGGGACGATTGATGGAGGTTTGGGGTGGCGAGCTGCATTTGTTGCTAGGTCGGACAGTGGCACAGGGCAGCAATGGTGGCTGCACGGTGGTGAAGGGAGGAGAGAAGGGAGAGAAAGTGGAATGGAGGAGAGTGAAGGAAAATGGGAAAATGGTGGGGTTTTGTGGAATTTTGGGAAGTTTAAAGCCTCCAGGGGCAATTTGGTCTTTTTTCACTTCACCTGGGGAAAATTTTGGATGCCGTCTTTGATTTAGGCGAGGGCACAGGTTCCCATGCAAGGGTTTTGGCCTCTATCTAAGGATTCGAAGTCTAATATTCTATCTGTCAATTTCCTAATGCTGGGCTGTGTTTTCTTTCATCAGATCAGGTTTTGGCTCCGAAAAATTTCCCGATTTCAATCGTCAACTCAAAAAATTGTGTCAGATTCAATTTTAACAAAATCATGATCGGATTCACCCAATTAATTATTTTCAAAAATTTTAGTTATTACACATGCCTTTGCTGGCATATCTATCACAAGTAGGTCGTTACAGTTAGGGCTTCATTGTCTTAGTGTAACACCCCATAATTTAATTAGCCTAAATTAATGGTGTTATTTAATTAATTAGTTTGAATTACTTGCTTGCTAATTAATTAGATGAATTATTTTTAAGGAAGGGAAATTTGGTGCTTAGAATTAATTCTTTGATTTCTTTATTTACCTAGCCTAAGTACCAAGTAAGAAGCAAAATGAGATGCAAAAAAAATATATAGGTGTGTGTAAGTATCATGTGAATGAGGGAGGAAAAGAGAGAATAGAAAAAAGAAAAAAAAGAAATACCAAGGTTGCTTGTAAAGGTTAGTTGCTTGTAAGAGTGGACAAATCTAAACTTGCAAGAAAGGGAAACACTAAGTGTGCAAGCAAAGACAAAGTGTACTTGCAAGTACACTTTGTGCAAATATATATATATATACATATCCAAAAGTGTGCATACTTTTCTTAAAAAAAAAAGATAAAGAAAGGGAAATGGAAAGTGGGAAGAGAATTAAAAATATATATATGTACTAAGGTTGCTTGTGGAAGTGGGAAAAGGTAAACTTGCAAGAAAAGGAATACTAAGGCAACAAGCAATCTAATAGGTGTAGAATTTTGTACAAACCTAGTGGCTAGTGGGATGTACCTAATGTATATGAAGGAAGAAAAAAAGAAGAAAAACCAATTTACAAGCAACCCAAAAAGGAAATGAAAGAAAAAAAGAGGGAGGCATACCATAATCTCCACACTTGAAAATAAGGGAAAGGAGAGAAAGAAAAGAAGAAGGGAGAAAAGAGAGGGAGAAGGTGAGGCATTAAGGGAGAATTGAGAGATCAAGGAAGGAGAAAGTAAAGAAGAACACAAGGGGAAACCAAGGAAATCAAAGGAAAGGCCAAGAATATTTTCTCTAGCCCACTTCCAAGGTAGTTTGGCAATTTGTTAAATTCTTATTCCATGATTGAGTATGCATATTCAATGATATAGCTTCCATGGAATTTGAACCCATGTCTACACTCTTGATTTAGGAACAATTTAATGGAGCTTGCATGATAAGGATGGAAGGTGGCTAATGCTAATCTCTAAATTATTGCTTCCTTGAGATCATGAGAGTACTTAGATTTAGAAATTTGTTTAATGATTTGGTTGGCTTGGTTTACTATTCTTAGTATTGTAGTGGACTTGTTATTTCCATGATGAAATTAATGGGGTTATTGAACATTTATGATTGCTAGTAAAAATGCATGTGATTATGAAAAATTACTAGGAAAATATACATGGGAATTAATTTCTAAGCAAAGGAAATTATTGTGGAAGTGATTAGAATTTTTAGAAAGAAAATATATATAATGGAATTAATTTCCAAGCAAAGGAAATTATTAGGAAAATCATTAGAATTCCTAGAAAGAAAATGTACAATAGAACTAATACTAAGAAAGAGAAAATTAGTATTAAAATATTAGAATTTTTAGAAAGAGAATATATATGAGAATTAATTTCCAAGCAACGAAAATTTATTATGAATTACTATTGAAGTTTTATAAGAAAAAAAATGCACATTAGAATTAATTTCCAAGAAAAGAAAATTATTATTGAAGTTATTAAAATTTTAGAAGGAAAAATGCCCATTAGAATTAAATTCCAAGAAAAGACAATTATTATTAAAGTTGTTGGAATTTTAGAAGGAAAAATACACATTTGTATTAATTTCCAAGAAAAGAAAAATTATTATCGAAATTATTAAAATTCTTAGAAGAAAAATGTAAGTTGGAATCAACTTCCAAGAGAGAAAATCAATATTGAGATTATTAGAGTTATGTAGGAAAATGTACCTTAAAAATTATTTCTAAGGAAAATAGAAACTGTTCCTTAAATATTGAATTTTTCATAAGAATTGTTCTTCACACAGGCGGCCTAGTGAGGCATGGCCAAAGATGCTCCATGCCCACGACCTAGTGCTCTTGATTATCCTCTATGCATAGCCGAGGGTCCACGATTTACAAGGTGTGGCCAAAGGTGCTCCACACGGGACCTAGTGCTCACGATTATGCTCTATACGTGGCTGAGTGTCCATAATTTACGAGGTGTGGCCAAAGGTGCTCCATACAGGCGGCCTAGCGAGGTGTGGCCGAAGGTGCTTTATGCCCATGACCTAGTGCTCATGATTATGCTATGTACGTGGCCGAGTGTCCACAAATTACAAGGTGTGGCCGAAGGTGCTCCACACGGGTGACCTAGGGAGGTGTGGCCAAAGGTGCTCCGCACCCGTGACCTATTGTTCACGTAACACGCATAAACACTATAATAATTCCATAATAAACCATTAAGCTGATAAGAATACTGTTATTTAAAAAGATATGTAATCTTCATTAACTTCTAAATTTATCATGCAATGATTGCCAATTTACAGTTATGTGTAATATTACACCTAAAATCAAGGATGTAGATTGAATGTTTTGGTGCTTACACCCTGGTACATATTAGTTTCTTTTAAACTATGAATTGCTAAGCTACTGAAAAATTTGTGTTTCTCGTCTATGTGCTAATATGTATCAGATATGGACGCATAGCAGGGCCGCGAGGTAGCAGTCTCTTTTTAATTGAGTATGATTTTTGTAATCCCCTATTTTAGGTCCTAGCTAGGTCTGATTTAGAATAGAATAATAGTTAACTGTATACATGAGTTATATTTAGGGTATACAGGGGAAACAGATATCTGAAGGACTGGACCATCCTTCATTTATATAGGAGTCTGAGTGACAGACCTATTGTCTCCTGACTTTTGATGGTCGGGTACTTCGTATATCCAGGGATGTGACTTATCAGCATGTAATGGAAATTATTGGACCTGTATTTATTTGAATTACATGAAGGTTTTTAATTTTTGCTGTATAATGTAGTATTTTTATTCCACTATACATGTAAGTTTTTATTTTGAGCAAAGGATCCCGAACCTAATCTACGTAAAATAATTGAATGTTATAACTGCTCAGACACTAATCAAATCAAGGATAAGGATAATGTATCGAACCTATCTTTTAATATCGGAGTTAACAATAAGACTAGATAGGGGTGTTACACTTAGCATATTTGTATAGAGAGCTCTAAAATGCAATAAACCTTGCTACTATAGACATGTCGAGGTGCATGATATTGCTCCATTTATGGGCAAGGGATAGGTTCCTCGAATTAGTGCCAAGAAGGCTGGAGCTCATTCATCCTCATGACGACATTTTTGGGTTACCACCACCATTGGGCTATTGGTACGTCATATATCACTTATGTGTCTAATTTAATTGCATTTTTTTTGCTGACCAATATTATGTGAGTTTTTTACACTTTTATTAGGTAGACATGCATCAGAGGGCATATTTGCCCACGACACGATAACTTGAGAAAGTATTAACTTTTTCTTAATCATATGGAGGAAGATAAGGTAAATAGTCATAACTAACTTTGTATCTACAGTCTTTACAATTATTTCCTATAGTTATGTTGAAGGTTTTTTTTTCACATTCTTTATTTAAACTTATTTGGTGTTCTTAAGATGAGGAATGTACTGCATCAACAATGAAGACGTTTGGTGAGCTAATGTGCCACTCATTTGCTTTTATATCATCTAGTGACAACATTCTGATCAGGTCTTGCATTAATTTGGTAAGGACCAAATGATCCCAGCTGACTTGATACCATTGGACCATATGCACATGCTCATTTTAACTAGAAAAGATAAAGAAGAATTGGATTAGAGAGCACGAATGTTTTATTTGTGTATGGAATAATTGGCCACAAAGAGTTCATTATAGGATTATTTTCCACCTAAGATTACAGCAGACTTCGAAAGACATGAGGTGGTATTAGAGGCATACACATAGATGGATCCATGTCACTGGAGACGCAACTGGTTATGCGTTAAGTTTTAAAAATAAATATCATTTTTTATTTGTTTTATAGCCTTGAATAATTTATCTTTTCTTACTTTTATCTTAAATTCATATTTGTTGTATGATAGGGCAGTTGGTCTTCGTCATGTATTTAGAAACCTGCCTGAAAATTTTGTAGAAGTAGTCGACCAGGCATTCAGAGACACGATGGTTACAGTAGGAGAAGAACTAGATACATACGTATAATATGATGATATGAGGCCTAGTAAGAGATCTACCGAATATGCAAAGATGAGAATGTCGGACCAGACCGATTTAATATAGATGAAAGGGCTAGACATGGATATGATGCATCTCTACCTTATCCTATTTCATCAATGTCTTTGGAGGTGATGCATCATTTCCTTCCATGTCGACATTTATTGTCTTTGGAGGTGCCGTCCCCTCATCTTCCTCACTAGCACTACTTGAAACTAGCTTTGAAGGTCCTGTGTATGATCCTTATATGTTCATGGATCTTTCAAGTATTACATCATTTATGATTTCATACCAACAAATCCATGTTATCAATTGCCTTAAGTCATAATAAATCAACTAATAAATTTTAGGGAAGGTAGCAGTAGAATCAAGAAGAACAAGACTATAAGCCATAACAACCACTATAACAGCAAAGATTCAATCAAGAAATAAGAAGACTGCGATGTAGAATTGACATTCATTTATTAGAGGTTTTTTTTTATTAGTATTCATTTTATTTATAATAATTATATAATATTTTTTTCATTTTCAAATAGAAAATAATACGTAAAATTACGAAATTGAATTACCTTATTATTAATTCCATTTAATTTTTAATTAACATTATTAAGTATAATTAAATATTTTTAAATAAAAATTTCATTTAATTTTTAATTAAATTAATATTAATTAAAGACATTGATTAGGCTAAATTAATTTTATTTACTAGTAATCTTCAATTATTAAAATTAAATAAGAGATTAAAATATTTGATAATTGAGTTGAATTAAATTAAATTATTGATTATGATATTTTTTAATTGAATAATATTTAATCATTAAAAATTAAACGAGTGATAGGATATATTTTCTTAATTGAATTGAATTGATTTGAATCAATATTTGTTAATTATATTCAATGAGTGATACTTTTTGCATAACAAGTATACTTTGTGATTTTTTCGCAACAGAAGAATAAATCAAATTCAAATTAAAAAAAAATATTCGTTTGTACTATTGATGGATTAGGTTTCATATTAATTAAAAAAAAATTACAAGGCCCAATCAGTCACATGTGTAAACGTATTTAGTCAAAAATGAAAAAATGATTTATATTTACCAACCATGCCATTCTTCTTTAGTCAAATATGAAATAATGATTTATCATTAATATAGTGTAAGTAATCAGAGCCAATTTCTCTCTCTCTTATCTTACTTTATCTTATATAGCCACTATCTGAAAATATATACTAACATTATCGACTTAGTACATTTGAAAATTTATTCCTGCACTACCATTTGTATGCTTTTAAGATTCCAAAAAAATTTATTTGATACTCTATTATTTCATAAAGATATGCAGTTTTTTACTATTAAATTACATTTTAAATATTTTAAATTTTGCAACATATTAAATGTTCAAATGATGTGGAAGCCTCTCACTTTAATTGTACTAGCTATTTAATGTATAAAATTTAATAGCAAATTATTTAATACTACATGATGATTATGAGTGTATACAATAAAAATTAGATAAAAATATTCTAATTTTTATAATATATTAAATGTTCAAACAATGTGGAAGACTCTCACAATGATACTATGCATTTTTTATTACACCAAGTATGCTTTAATTATAATTTACAATCTTAATTTAGTATAATATATTGATGATTTATTCAATATTAATATTATTACTCCTTTTAAACTATGTCTACATAATATCATATACTTAAACTTTAATTTGTAATAAATTATTTATCTAAATTGTTCAAAATATTAAAACTATCTATAAAACTAAATTTAACCGAGCACATGTTTCTTTGCCAACCCCAATCATCCTTTGCATGCAACAACATATAGAAATATATCTTTTAGAGTTGGATAAAGATAATAGAAATACATGCTTTGAAACTAGATTTCTTAAGATTAATAGATTAAATCTAAATTCAAATGAACATTGTGTATTGTGTTGAATTTTAGTAACTTTTGGACAGACAGCAACAACTTCTATATTGGTGTGCATGCAGAATTTAGTTAGATTAGAGAAGGCTAAAAGTGTAAATTATACGTATGTTTCATTAAATTAAATTCTATAGATAATAATTTCAGTATTTAAAATAATTTATAAAATAAAATTGTTATAAATTAAAATTTAGGTAAGTGATGTATTATATAGATATAATTAAAAATAAAATAAAATGTACTTTTCCCTTAAATTTATATGAAATACTTTTTAAAAAAGTTTATTGTCATCAAATTCAAAATTTATAAATAATAGTTTTAAAAATTTGGCCTAATACAGACAACGCTATTTGATCCGTGAAGGAATTTACTTTGAAAAGCACTGATGTATCCAAATGCAACAGAGCAGGGGTAATTATTAGAAACTTCCAAAATATAATAGAATATTATTTTAGTTCTGATGATTTTTTAAGTTAATCTTTTATAATTTAATTTGTTATTAATTTAGTCTTTTTAATTTAAATGTTATCTAAATGATGTAATGATTCAGAAGTTTAGTGTTAAATGAGTAACATTAAAAATTAATTAAAATCTTATTTTTTTTCAACAAAACAGTGTTTGTGTTGATTATGCGATGTATAATATTAGTGATTAAACGCAATATTTTGATTAATTAAAAATTAAAAAAAAAGTTAATCATAACTAACCTGTAACAATATTATCCAGTCAATATTAATTATCAAAGTTATTAAAATTATTACTTATTTTAATAATATTCAGACAAATTAACTAAATTAATGACAATATCAAATTATAATTAACCAAATTAAGAAATTTTTTTTATGAAATATCACATCAAAAAATCATCATTTATAAGGAATCAAAATAATATTTTTGTCACCAAGAATATATCCTAATATTATCAACTTAGCACATTTGAAATTTTATTCCTGCAGTACCATACGTACTCTTCTAAGATTTCAAACAAACTTGAAAAAAATAGATACTACTATTTTAGCTTAAACTCTTTCTGTTGCTTTTTAATTACATCAAGACCCTAATAGATGGTGGGCTGTACTTATGAATTTGTGCTAATAAATTTACGTGAGAAATAAGGTATAATATATACACACACACATATAATTTTTCTCAAAATAGTCTATCGCTTTATTCTCTCTATTCTTTCATTGTCACTGAAAATATTCTTCCACTACTTGTCCTATTTGTTTTCTCTCTCCACTGCTAATCCTATCCAAAATGCATTCACCATAATTATAAGCAAACAAAAGCAATCACATTAAATGTGATGGTATACAGTGTTAGCTAGCTAGCTTGTTTCTCATATTAGCCACGTCTTTTTCCTTTATATTGAATTTGATGAAGTGAAATTTTTTCTTTAGCAATTTAACATGGTAAATTATTGTCAATCGAAGCCTTCAATTTTGATTTATGTTTAGATCAACCGCTAGCCCATCATTATAAATTGGAAGCATCCATGTTCTTCTTGCACTCACAAACCCACAACCACAACCATGGCTTTCAAACATTTGTTCCTCACCCTCTTGTCCATCTTCTTACTTTCACACTTCTCCTCCTTCTCCCATGGTGCTGGTATTGTCACCTACTGGGGTCAGAACGTAAATGAAGGAGAGTTGGATGTAGCTTGTGCCACAAAAAAGTATGAAATAATAAACATAGCTTTCCTCAATCAATTCGGTGCTGGAAGAACCCCAAAGATAAACCTAGCAGGCCATTGTTCTGAGGATTGGGGTGTCCCTTGCACTAAATACGCCCCCCAAATAGCCACTTGCCAAAACCTAGGTGTTAAAATCTTTCTTTCCCTTGGAGGAGACTCTTCCACCTATTCCCTTTCTTCAGCTGATGACGCTAAACAAGTCGCCTACTACCTCTGGACCAACTACCTAGGTGGCCAAACCGGTTCAGGCGGTCAACTAGGAAACGTGATCTTAGATGGAATCGACTTTGACATTGAAGCTGGTGGAAACTTGTATTGGGATGTTCTTGCAGAGGAGCTTCACAGCTACAGCGAACAGAAGAAGTTCTATTTATCAGCAGCACCACAATGTCCAATCCCAGATTATTACTTGGATAAAGCCATTAAAACTGGTGTCTTTGACTATCTTTTTGTTCAGTTCTATAACAACCCACCCTGTATGTATTCTGCTAGTGCCAACGTTGAGAACCTTTTTGGTTCATGGAATAATTGGGTCACATCTTTTGATGTCCCCAAGGTGTATGTGGGACTCCCAGCTGCCCCTGAAGCTGCTCCTGCAGGTGGTTATATCCCGATTGATGTGTTAAACAATCAAGTTATTCCATATTTAGAAACCTTTCCCAACTTCGGTGGGATTATGCTGTGGAGTAGGTACTTTGATGTTCTGACTAACTATAGTGGTCAAATCATATTTGGAAGCTCCCAAAGTACAGTCAGCTACATACGTTATTCTGCTTCAGAAGTCCTGTAGTCTGTATCACTTTTTATCGTAATTGAGGGTAACTACGACTGCATCCTCTCTATTATGTACGGAATAAGTTATAAGGTAGCTATAGTGCCTACCTCTTAAGTATGAACTTCTATGCCTATGGTTATCATGATGCAATAAATAAAATTTTATTTAAATACGTACTAGTGTATTACCATACTCATTATCTTTAAGAACTACTAGAAAAATATAATACTCTACTTACAGCTGCATGCTACAGAAGGAGAATGACTTTTATTCTGTTTTCTTAAAGGGATAATACAAGGATATAAAAATTGCTAACAAAATAGAATATTCTTATTTCTTTCTTTCTTTGATAATATCCTTATTCCTTATTCCTTATTCCTTAGTTCTAGTTTTTGCATATAACTAAGATTCTGCAATTTGATCATATAAAGGGAGTACGATTTGGTTCCTCATAAATTTTAAACTGCTTTTCATTTTAATATTGAACTGGGAGTTTCTATAAGCTTTTCCATGTAGTCTCTAGTTGAATTTAAAAATGCAGATCTCAAGGCTAAAGTATTGAATGTGGTTTAGTTGGGTTCAATCAATAGTTCACTCAATAATATTATGTGATTCATCTTCGATCAATTGCGACTATTTAACTACCAAGAGCTAGCTAGCATTTGAATAGTCAACTTGGGGTGTTTGTTTGAATTGAGAAAAATAAAAGAGAAAGAAAGGAAAGAGCCTTTTTTTTTTTAATTTTTAAATTTTGGAAGAAAAGAAAATGAAGAAATTTGCAATAATCCTCTTTTATTAAATTTAATTACCTAAACTTGGAAAATTTTGGAACAATTTCAAAAAAGGAGAAACAGTAGTACTTAACATTTCTTTCATTTTTCTTTTCTTTTCTTTTCCTTTTATTTCCTTTACATCCATTTCCTAAACATATTAGGGTATTTGGATTAAGGAGAATGGAGCAAAAAGGAATCAAAGGGAAGATAATTTTAAAATCTTTTCCTTGTTTGGGTTTCAAAATTTTGAAAGAACAGAAAATTAATAAATTTTATACTAACTTTCTTTAACTTTTATTCTTCATTAATTTTAATTACTCAAATTTTGAGAATTTTTGAAGAATTAAACAAGGGGAATATAAACTAGTACTTAATATCTTTCTTTTCCTCTTCTTCTCTTTTCCTTGAATTCTTTTCCTTTCATTCATCTCTTCATTGTCAAATAGACTGGCCCCTAGGTTCTTGTTGGAAAATGAGGAGGGTGAAAAAAGAAAAAAAAAAGAAAAGAGGAGAGAAGAGAATGAAAGGTTAATTATAAGTTTCTCTCCCCATTATTAATTTTAAATTCTTTCAAAATTTACTTTGAGGTGATTAAAAATTAATGAACATGGGAGGTTAAGGAGGATTATTGTAAGTATTCTTAAAAATCTTCCCCTTTATTTAGTAAGGATAATCATCATATTTATATTATATTTATATTGATAAAATTCATCTATTACATCGAAATTAGAGTTTGGATATTAAAAAATAGGTTTGAGTATAAAGATTAATTATTTTAGGGATGTTTATGGGTTTATGATCAAGTTTAGGAAGAATAGTAACTAGTAGAAATCCTATATAAATTATTAAAATATTATTTGAAATTATAAATACATATATTTAATTTATTATATGAATATATGTTAAGCTTAAAAATTGCATAAACTTTTACCATAAATTCAGTTCATCTTCAATATTTTTGGTAAAAAACATTTGGTCCATAGCAATTACTCTGATTTTGTACAGATTTAGATGGTATAACTAAATTTTGGTTTATTTTTCACCCCTACTTCAAAATAAGATGCGGGCACGCCTTAGCTAGATGACTTTAATTCTTATTCAGAGTCAAGTTGCTCCAACTCATCATTTTGGAAAGCTCTCTCTCCTAGACGTTAGCCATGTCTGCGATTCTGAAATGGAAGATTCCAGGAGATATGCTGTAACTTTTGGAGATTTGCCTTTTGGAGCAAAGAAGAAAGTTAAGTTACAAGGGAGCAATGTTTCATAAGCCATCATCATTCGATATTGAGGGACATTCTGAGCTTCTTCTATTTTGCAGAGGAGAGAGAGCGGTGAGACGTGGAAAAGGGTGGGCTCAACCCACCATGTTTTGAAGGGTCTTACAACTACAATACCATCTTCGAATAGCGATTGAAGAAATTCTTCTGATGATGAGTGGCTGAGTTTTCTTTTTCTAGTTAAGGAGTTAGTTTAAATCCAATTGTATGTGAGTTGTGAGATTGAGCTGTTCTTCATTTCTCACTTATTCATAGGATTTTAAAGTTTCGGGTTCGTAAATTTGGTTATCATTAAGTAGATAGATGACTGAGCCCTTTGTTTAGAGTTCGGATTCCGTGCTGGGCATTTTTCTATTGGCCGTGCTGGCATTTTAGCAGTGATTTTTTTCATTGCTAAAGTTTTTTGCAACAAATATTATTGTCACTATAACTTTTGTTAAATTAATTATTTAAGCAAAAGTTATAGATACAATAATATTTGTTGCAATAATATTAAAACACACTTTAGCAACGGATAAAACTGTCGCTAAAAAGCGTAGCAGGGATCCAAAAACCTTTGTTTAGGTATACTTATTTTTTTCCTTTTTGATTCTGTTAAATCTGTAATTGTTTGGAAAAGTCAATCTAAGTAACAATTAATATAAGAGATTATAGCGAGATAATTTCTTTATGTTAAGGAGCTTGGATTTGAATATATTGAACTATGCTTATAAGATTCAATATTCTTTCAATATTGGCATATTCCTTCCGATTCTTAACATTGTTGGTCGATTAAATCTTCTATTCTTATTTGAGGAAGTCGATTGATCATTAGAGTAGGATTAATGAACTCCTGTTAACTTACTAGATTAGGAAGGAATTTAGTACTTAATGCTAGTTATTTACTTTGCTCACTGTTTTGTGATTAGAATGGTGATAGATGGCGGTGACACTATAACAAAATTAACTTTCAATGATAACTAAAGTCGCCAAGGTCGCCGCCACCTTACAACTAATATCGCAATGAACAAATCATGATAATATTGTTGGATGACATAATACTCCATGTCTAGGAGTTTTTTCCCATTAAGATTAACTTCATTTGACTTGATTCTTGATATTAACTTCATTCGAGTTGATTCTATTTTTGCATGCTTGAATTTGTCATTTTTTTTGCATTGTTAATTGCATCATTGCTATTTTAGATCGAAGTTCTCTTTTAAGCTTCATCAACCACGACAATAAAATCATATCTTTGGTGGTGACTTTATAGTGGCAACCCAAATAATGTTGCCAAAAGTCATTCATCAATGGCGATGAAAAGTGATCGTCACTAATAATCAATTCTTAAAAACTACTGGCAGTGACCAAAAATAGTTGCTACTAATAGTCATATATAGGTGGTGATCGTTCAAGTCACCACTATTAAGGCATCTAATGGCGACTAGTATCACCAATGAATATCAGTATAGGTGGTGACTATACGGAAGTCACCACCCCTTGTTGCAAAACAAAATAAAAATTTTGAAACATTCGGGGAACCACAGCCGCCATCGAATATTAGTACAAATGGGGACTACAATAGTCGCCACTAAAGTGAATTGTTTTCAATGATGACCACCATGTCACCACTGAAGGAACCTTCAATGGAGACTAAATTCGCCACCAATTTCCTTATATATGATAATTAGATTAATTTTTATTGGTGACACATGTTGCCACTAAAAGTGAGATTGTTTCGGTGGCGACCTATGGTCGCCACTAAAAGCGCTAGTCACCATTGATTGCCTCATTTTTTAAATTTTGATTGACTTTTAGTTGCCATTAAAAATTCTATTTGGTGATAACCTTTTAGGTAAGTATTGAAAATTTTAACGATGAAGATATTAATAACAACTTGGTAACAACCCACCAGTCACTATTAAAAGTATTCAGTGGTGACTTTTATGACTTTTATACATTTAGTGGCAACCAAAGTTGCAACCAAAAGTCAATTTTTTTTTGTAGTGAACTCCCATTTTACTTTTTACTTCTTTTCTCCATTATTGTTTTGGTTCTTGAAAGAATTCAAAATTCCCAATCCTCGTGGGTACAATCTTGTTGGCTCTATACACAAAAATCCTATTATCAAAAGTAGGATATATTAATTTGTTGAATTCAACACCTAACAATATATATATATATAATTTTATTTAATTTGCATCAATTCCCTTATTAAGATTGTTCAATTTTAATATATATGTATATATAAGTTGTTATATTTGATAATTTTACAAGAATGAAATTCTTAATATTTTATTTTGATTGTATATTTTAATTGGAAGACTTTTTTATGAGTACATATGTATAGATGTTTTATAATTTTAAAAAAATATAATTATTTTGCATTTTTTTCTAGATAAATCGATCATAGTTTGAGAATTTAAAAATTTAAATGATCCAAAAATGAGAATTAATTATACTACTTGCTCAAGTTTGAGTTAAGAATAGGAAAAATATTTTCCCACCTTTTAGATTATCCCATTGATGAGGACATTCAGCATTATGCTAAAGCATACATTTTGAAGGACATCGGTAGGTATTTAATGCCTTATAAGTCGTCCAAGGTATACCTAATGTACCTGCCTTTGCTGGAAGATCTATCACAAGTAGGTCGTTATAGTTATGGATTTGCTTTCTTAGCATATTTCTACAGAGAGCTTTAAAATGCGATAAACCTGAATTAGTGCCATAAAGGTTTATCAAGGTGGATGTTATTGCTCTTAGCTTTAAAATGCGATAAACCTAAATTAGTTATGGCTTTGCTTTCTTAGCATATTTGTAAGATTGTACCCTGCTATTATGGACATATCAAGGTGGATGTTATTGCTCCATTTGGGCAAGGGATAGGTTCCCTGAATTAGTGCCATAAAGGTTGAAGCTCATTCATCCTTATGATGAAATTTTTGGGTTACAACACCATTGGGCTATTGGTACGTCATATATCACTTATATGTCTAATTTAATTGCATTTTTTTGTCCACAAATATTATGTGAGTTTGTTACACTTTTATTAGGTGGACATGCATCAGAGGGCATATTCACCCATGATACAATAATTTGAAAAAGTATCGACTTCTTCTTGATCGCATGGGGGAAGATGAGGTAAATAGTCGTAACTAACTTTGTATTTACAGTCTTTACAATTACTTCCTATAGTTTTGTTGAAGGTTTTTTTTTTCACATTCTTTATTTAAACTTATTTGGTGTTCTTAAGATGAGGAACGTATTGCATTAAAAGTAAAGACATTTGATAAGCTAATGTGCCACTCATTTGCTTTTATATCATCAAGTGGCAACATTCTAATCAGGTCCTTCATCAATTTGGTAAGGACCAAACAATCCCAAATGACCTGATACCATTGGACCTTATGCACACACTCATTTTAACTAGAAAGATAAAGAAGAATTGGATTAGAGAGCACGAATGTTTTACTCGTGTATGGAATAACTAGCAACAAAGAGTTCATTATGGGCTTATTTGCCATCCAAGGCTACACCAAACTTCAAAAAACATGAGGTGGTATTGGAGGCATACACACACATGGATCTATGTCACTGAAGGTGCAACTGGTTATGCGTTAAGTTTCAAAAATAAATATCATTTTTTATTTGTTTTATTATAGCCATGAATAATTTATCTTTTCTTATTTTTATCTTAAATTCATATTTGCAGTATGATAAGGCAGTTAGTCTTCATCTTGTATTTGGAAACTTACCTAAACATTTTTTAGAAGTAGTTGACCAAGCATTTAGAGACATGATGGTTACAGTAAGAGAAGAACCAGACACATATGTATAATATGATGATATGAGACCTAGTAAGACATCTACCGGATATGCAGCACGGAGAGTGTCAGTTACATTGACAAATATAGATGAAGGGGATAAACATGGATATGATGCACCTCTGCCATGTCCTATTTCATCAATTTCTTTAGAGGTGATGAATCATTTCCTTCCATGTTGACATTTATTGACTTTGGAGGTGTCGTCTGTAATAACCGGCTATATTTTAAAAGATAAAACCTGATTTTGATGTTAAATTCATGTAAGCGGAGCTTGGCATGACTTTCAAGGACGATAATTTGAAACGAAAGGCCGTTCGAAGTCAAAAATGCGATCTAATGAAAAGAAACGCGTCCCGACGATCAGAAACTAACAAACAGAGTTTCAGACTACGGTTTCTTAGACGGAGGCCAAAACCTCTACATGGGAACTCGTGCCAACGTTCAGAGTGAAGGCGACATCCTGAAGCTTCCCCGAGTGGTCTCGGGAAAAGCCAGAATCGCCCTGGAAGTTTTAAATTTCCTAAAACCCCGTCATTTGTCACATTTCTCTCTCTCTCCTCACTCTACTTTCTCTCTTTTCTCTCTCTTCTCTCCTCCACCGTGCGCCACCACCAGGGCCACCGTGAGCCACCACCTGTCCTACCAACCGACTCTCTTCGCCACCTTCAACCTTTAGCAGCCACCCACGGCCACCAACAGCCGCCAAACTTGCCAAAAAATGTCATTATTCTCTTCCATTGCATGAAAATTCGCTAGCTAGGATCGCCACCATTAACCACCATTGGCCGTCACCGCCATCACCAGCGTGTAGGCCGATCTGCCAGCTTCCTCCACCAGCTCGTTGCCGTTGAACGGAGGTCCGACGTGCCCGGATTGAAGAAATTTCCCTCTGTCGTGCGTTGTTCTTTGTGGCCAGAAAACGCCATCCAAATGACCCTGAACCGTCGCTCCACCACTATATTCGGACTCCTTGTCTTGCGGGCTTCACTATGGTGTGATTTTCGAGGTCAACCGCACCCCTCCGTTGTGCACCGCCGTGCTTCGCCATGCTGGAGAATTTGGATATACACCGAGAGACACCGAGACCACCCTGAGACAGATTTCCATCATCCGGTAACCCTGGTAAGGTTCGATTCACCTAAAACTAATGAATTTTGATGGAATTAGTTGCCGAACGCGAATAGGAAATAAACTAATTTAGGAAATAGGGTAATCGGACTTAGGACTATAGAATTGATGACGTGATGAGCTTAAATATTTGTGTAAATGTCCAGGGAATTAATTTGGCTCGAAATCTAGGACTACGAGAAGTTCTTAATTGATTTGGAGCAACTAGAGATCAAGTAGGATGATTTACGCTTCCCGAATTCTAGATTTGACCTAATGGATACCTGAATGATTAGATTTAGTTGTATGGATTTACATGCTACTTTCGATGGATTAAATTGCATGCCTGTGTACTGAAAACCCTATTTTCATGTTAGATGAATTGTTTATCGAGTTTAGAGGCCATTAGGATGGGTTTACTTAGGGTAGGGTACTTGATAGCCGGTATAGGACGGCCGTTAAGTATCTCGAGTGCAGGGAGTTTTGTAATAATATTATTTTTACCATATTTAGCCTACATTGCGTTAGGGATCATGCAATAAATCAGGATGACCCTAAGAAAGGTTTAAGGAGTATAAGGGGGGATAACCTAGACAGGGAAACATTGTGATTTAGGCGTAATACCCTAGAACCCTGAGGAATAGCTGACCGTGAGCATGAGTTCGAGTAGACTGTATGAGGATGAGAATTGGCGTATGTACAAATGCTAGGGGACGCTCTAGATGTTGATTCTCACCCGGTCCTTGAGTGAGTGATTGGTGTTACGAATCACACTCACAACATAAGTGAGATTCGGGTGATTGGTGTTACGGATCACACCCAATGATAAGAGATGAGATTTCTCTAGATGATGTGCAATTGGATGATTTTAGATTTGGTCGCAGAGGATTTGTGGCCAACATGGATTTAGATACACTGGGCATGGGATTTAACCTGATTTTGATTACCGATTTTTAAAGAAATAGATTTTTATGATTTTGAGTATTTGCCGTGATTTCCATGCGATCAATTAATTTTTTAAAGAAAAGGTATTTCACGAATTTTGAACTGATTTCGAGAAGTCATTTTCGTTGCTTGCACCGCTGAGTATTCAACCAGATTTCGAACTGCATTTTGAGCTATAAATTATTCTACTAGGATTTTATATCTCACCAGGTTGTTTACTCAGATGAACAGGAAAAGGGACTTAGACGCTAGTTGGGCGATGCTTTGGTGATAGACAGAATAGCAGCTTAGTCTAGGCTTGAATTGCATTGTATATACTTATACTGATGATGTTGTATATTGGTTTTCTGTAATTTCTACGTTTCTGTTATTATTGGATTGGCTGTATATTTCTAAATTGGATGACTATTGTACTTTGGGATATGTTTGAAATATAGAGGAAACTCTGCCGGATTTTCGTCAGAGTTTACCACTGTAATCTATGTAATTAAGTTAAAATTTTTATGAATGCCTGATATGTTGTCTGTATGGATTCTAGTTTTCATTCCAGAGTAATTTATGATGAATGTATGTATAATTAGTATAGCTGCATGTGAATTAGGGTTGAATGGAATCCGAATGGACAACGGGAAGTCTATTTGGGTTACGCTCAACTAGTAGCAATCCCCTGAAATTCCCACATCGGGAATAACTATTTCAAAAACCCATATGCTTTCGCTAGACAGATAGAGGATAGTATATTGTGGATTAGGGGGTTGTTACATCATCCCTTCATTTTCCTCACCAACACCATCTGACATTAGCTTTGTAGGTCATGCGTATGATCCTTTATATGGTAGTTCCATAATCATGGTCATTCATGGGCCTTTTGAGTACTACATCATTTATGACTTCATACCAACAAATCCATGTTATCAATCGCCCGAAGTCATAATAAGTCAACCAATAAATTTTAGTGAAGATAGCAGCGAAATCAAGAAAAACAAGATGATAAGCCACAACAACCACTACAATGGCGAAGATCCGATCGAGAAATAAGAAGATTGCGATGTAGAACTGACAATCATTTATTAGAGGTTATTTTTTTATTATTAGTTTTCATTTTATTTTAAATAATTATATAGTATTTTTTTCATTTTCAAATAGAAAATAATACATATAATTAAAAAATTGAATTACCTTAATATTAATTCCATTTGATTTTTAATTAACATTATTAAGTATAATTAAATATTTTTAAACAAAAATTTCATTTAATTTTTAATTACATCAATATTAAATAAAAACATTGATTGGGCTAAATTAATTATATTTGCTAGTAATCTTCAATTATTAAAATTAAATAAGTGATTAAAATATTTGTTCATTGAATTGAATTAAATTAAATTATCGATTATGATATTTTTTTAATTGAATAATCTTTAATTATTAAAAATTAAACGAGTGATAGGATATTTTCTTAATTGAATTGAATCAATATTTGTTAATTATATTCAATGAGTGATACTTTTTGCATAACAAGTATACTTTGTGATTTTTGCGCCGCAGAAGAATAAATCAAATTCAAATTAAAAAAGATATTCGTTTGTACTATTGATGGATTAGGTTTCATATTAATTTTTTTAAAAAAGAATACAAGGCCCAATCAGTCACGTGTAAACGTGTTAGGGCCAAAAATGAAATAATGATTTATATTTACCAACCATGCCATTCTTCTTTAGTCAAATATGAAATAATGATATATTATTAATGTAGCGTAAGTAATCAGAGCCAATTTCTCTCTCTCTTATATCACTTTATCTTATGTAGCCATTATCTGAATATATATACTAACATTATCGACTTAGTACATTTGAAAATTTATTCGTGCACTACCATTTGTATGCCTTTAAGATTCTAAACAAATTAACTTGGTAGAAATATAGATACTAATTTTTGTTATAGGTTTGTGTCTTTGTTGGGGGGTACCCACACATAAAATGTATTATGTATATATTTTATCAAGCTATCATTTTTAAATATTTTAAATATCTTTAATTAAAGACATATTAATATGCTATACTTAAAATTAATCTTTATTATACAAATAATTATTATTTGATACTCTATTATTTCTTATAGATATGCAGTTTTTTAATATTAAATTACATTTTAAATATTTTAATTTTTGTGACATATTAAATGTTCAAATGATGTGGAAGCTTCTCACTTTAATTGTACTAGCTACTTAATGTATCAAATTTAATAGCAAATTATTTAATATTACATGATGATTATGAGTGTATAAAATAAAAATTAGATAAAAATATTTTAATTTTTATAATATATTAAATGTTCAAACAATGTGAAAGACTCTCACAATGATACTATGCATTTTTTATTACACTAAGAATGCCTTAATTATAATTTAAAATCTTAATTTAGTATAATATATTGATGATTTATTCAATATTAATATTATTACTTCTCTTAAACTATGTTTATCTAATATCATACACTTAAATTTTAATCTGTAATAAATCATTCAATTAAATTATTAAAATTCTTTATAGAATTAAATTTAACGGAGCACATGTTTCTTTTCCAACCCCAATCATCCTTTGCATGCAACAACATATAGAAATATATCTTTTAGAATTGGATAAAGAAAATAGAAATACATGTTTTGAAACTAGATTTCTTAAGATTAATAGATTAAAATCAAATGACCATTGTGTATTGTGTTGAATTTTAGTTACTTTTGGACATAGCAACAACTTCTATATTAGTGTGCATGAAGAATTAAGTTAGATTAGAGAAGGCTAAAAGTGTAAATTATACTTATGTTTGGTTAAATTAAATTCTAAAGATAATAATTTCAGTATTTAAAATAGTTTATAAGATGAATTTATTATAAATTAAAGTTTAAGTAAATGATGTATTATATAGATATAGTTAAAAATAAAATAAAATGTACTTTTTCCTTAAATTTATATGAAATACTTTTTAAAAAAGTTTATTGTCATCAAATTTAAAATTTATCAATAATAGTTTTAAAAATTTGGCCTAATACAAACAACGCTATTTAATCAGTGAAGGAATTTACTTTGAAAAGCACTGATGTATCCAAATGCAACAGAGCAAAGGCATATATTATTAGAAACTTCCAAAATACAATAAAATATTATTTTAGTCCTTCTGATGATTTTTTTAAGTTAATATTTCATAATTTAATTTGTCATCAATTTGGTATTTTCGACTGAATATCATATAAATAATGCAATAATTTAGACGTTTAGTGTTAAGTGAGTAACATTAAAAATTAATTATAATTTATTTTTTTCTTTTTTTTTTTTAACTAACAATGTTTGTGTTGACTATGCGATGTATAATATTATTGATTAAACACAATATTTTAATTAATTGAAAAGAAGAAAAAATGGATCATATTTAATTTTTAACAAAGTTGCTTAATCAGTATCAGTTGTCTAATTCATCAAAATTGTTACTTATTTTAATAACATTCAGATAAATTAACCAAATTGATAACAATGTCAAATTATGATTAATCAAATTAAGAAAGAGAATCAATGAAAAATTAAATTAAAAAAATAATTATTTATAAGGAACCAAAATAATGATTTAGTCTCTAAAAATATATCCTAACATTATCAACTTAGTACATTTGAAATTTTATTCCTGCAGTACCATACCTACTCTTCTAAGATTCCAAACAAACTTGAAAAAAATAGACACTATTATTTTAGCTTAAACTCTTTCTGTTGGCTTTTAATTAAATCAGGACCCTAATACACGGTGGGCTGTACTTATGAATTTGTGCTAATAAATTTACGTGAGAAATGAGGTATAATATATACATATATATATATATATTTTCTCCCTCAAAATAATCTATTGCTTTATTCTCTCTTTTCTTTCATTGTCACTCAAAATATTCTTCCACTACTTGTCCTAATTGTTTTCTCTCTCCACTACTAATCCTATCCAAAATGCATTCACCATAACTATAAGCAAACAAAAGCAATCACGTTAATGTGATGGTATGCAGTGTTAGCTAGCTAGCTAGCTTGTCTCGCATATAAGCCACGTTTTTTTCCTTTATATTGAATTTGGTGAAGTGAAATTTTTTCTTTAGATATTTAACATGGTAAATTATTGTCAATCAAAGCCTTCAATTTTGATTTATGTTTAAATGAAACCCTAGCCCATCATTATAAATTGGAAGCATACATGTTCTTCTTGCACTCACAAACCCACAACCACAACCATGGCTTTCAAACATTTGTTCCTCACCCTCTTGTCCATCTTCTTTCACACTTCTCCTTCTCCCATGGTGCTGGTATTGTCACCTACTGGGGTCAAAACGTAAATGAAGGAGAGTTGGATGTAGCATGTGCCACCGGAATGTATGAAATAATAAACATAGCTTTCCTCTATCAATTCGGTGCTGGAAGAACCCCAAAGATAAACCTAGCAGGCCATTGTTCTAAGGATCGGGGTGTCCCTTGTGTTGGGTATTTTATGGACTTATATTTATATTAAATATATAATTGTATGTCAATTGTTATCATAAGAAAAGGGTCTGGCCCAAATTAAAAGTGATCTGATTTAGTTAATATGATGGGCCTAAATTTTAAGTATGAACTTATATATGTAGATACCCTAATTATAATTTCTAATTTTATGATGGGCTAAATTAGAAATAAAGAAACCTAATTCAACTATTTAATTAGGGTTATGGTCTCCAAATTATAAGTACAGTTCTTCTATGATATTCTCATCATCAAACAAGAAAGAAACCCTATTTTCTCCAAATTTGTGCTTATTAATTTGGAAGACCCATAACCTCAAGACTGAAGAATAAGTTATGGATTCAGGTACGCTTCCGCCTTTAATTATTTACTTTCTTGATGATTTGATATGAATAGTATTTTAACTTTAATTCAGTTTATATATTCATAATATTTTTTTTAACAATTGGTATCAGAGCCAGTCTCATGTTAAAATCATTAAGAATTGAAATTAATATAATATAAATTATGAGTAC
This sequence comes from Senna siamea, assembly GCA_031216115.1. Taxonomy (NCBI): domain Eukaryota; kingdom Viridiplantae; phylum Streptophyta; class Magnoliopsida; order Fabales; family Fabaceae; genus Senna; species Senna siamea. The sequence continues at coordinate 27,417,208 of CM062354.1, read as the reverse complement.
AGAAATTCTTAATATTTATCGTACAAATATATTGTGGCAAATTGTAATTTTGATTCATTCAATTCAAATATATTCCTATCGCAAACAAGTTTAGAGTTTATTGTAATTTGAAACTGCAGATATGTTAGATGTATATTGTTACGCATATATCTCTATATATATATGCATGTTTTAATTTACTTGTGATAAAATACTGGCTGCCGCACATATATCACAGTATACATGTTTCAATTTCATTTTTGAATGGGATACGAATGGTTCCGTTAAGCGTGCGATATTATAAGATATATATATATATATAAAGTTAAAGTGCTGCGTTGATTCCTTTAAGTTTTGTGTGTGTGTGTATATATATATTATCGTTTTACGTGCAAATTGCATAAATCTTTTTGTGTATTTTGCTTGAAAAAGCACTTTAAGATTTAGACTTTGTTTTGCGTGCGACTTCATATTGACTTTATGATTGGGATATATATATATTTATATATATTTTATATGTATAAAGTGCTGCACGTACATACATGATTCTTTCAAGTTATGGGATATATATTTTTAAATTTGAAATTTAGAATTTAAGTTATAACAAATTTTATTTTGTTTTAAGAATTTGAAATTTATGATAAGATTTCTTAGATTTCATATTTGTACTTATCCAATGAAATTATAAATTAAGTAATTTATAGTATTATGATTTCTAAGGATATAATGTAAAGTTTAAAATATTTGGAGAATTTAAATTTAAATATTGGTATGCTAATATATATTTTAAGACTAATTAATTGAAACAATATATCACCTAAGTGATCTCTATTGTGAAAATTAATTTTTTTTGAAATATAAATAGATGTGCTTATGTAATTTATATAAATATTGATTGGCCTAAAGGAAAATCTCTATTTAATATAATTGCATATACACCTGTGGTAATAAATATGTGATAATTATTTGGCTTTACATATAAGTAATAAACAGGCTTAAAGGAAGATTTATTGTTTGATATGTTACTTTGTTATCAATATTTGATTACTACACCAAGATATCACTTACAAATTAATATTTTGTCCAAAGATGATATATTAATGGAGTGCTAGATATCTTGAGATGCGGTTGCCTTTATTTAAATTTATTCTTCCAGTATAGCCTAATTTTGATATTTATGTGAGTATTTTTCTTAGCTTTGTACTAATTTAGTTTCTACTTTAGCAGCTAATATAACTGCCAACGTTAACTCTATTCCTCTGCTGAATGGCACAAATTTTAAGGCATGGCAAGAGAGTGTTTTAATTACTCTCAGAATTATGGACTTAGACTATGCATTACGGACTCCTAAATCCATTGATCTTACTGATCAGAGTACATCAAATGAAAGGAAGGAGATGGAAAAATGGGAAAAGTCCAATCGCATTAGTCTAATGATAATTAAGCGTGCCATGTAACAACCGAAAAGATTTTTAAAAGATAAAACCTAATTTTCAGTGGTAATTCCAATCAAATGAAGCCTAGCACGACTTTTGAGGATGGTGATTTGAAATTGAAGGTTGTTCGAAGTCAGAAACACGATCGAATGGAAAGAAACGCAATCCGACGATCAGGAATTGACAGACGATGTTTCGTGCGTCAATTTCACTGATGGAGGCCAAAACCTTTGCATAGAAACACGTGCCAATGTTTGGAAGGAAGCTGACACCCTAAAGTATCCACGGGTGGTTCGGGAAAAGTTAGAATTGTAACGACCCCCTAATACATCTTACGCGATGCTTATCTGATTAGCGGAAGCATATGGGGTATTCTGAATGTTTATTCCCTATGTGGGAACGTCAGGGGATCGCTACTGGTTGAGCGTAATCCAAATAGATTCTCCGTTATCCATTCGGATTCCGTTCAACCCTGATTTACACGCAGCTAACTAAATACACATACATACATCATCAATAATAACTCTGGAATGAAATCTAAAACTCATATACATATCACGTCATACGTTCATACACATTTCAATTCAAATCTATAAGTTTACAGTGGTAAATTCTACCGAAAATCCGGCAGAGTTTCCTCTGTAATTTGATCATATCCCAAATATAGAATCACCTGTTTAAAAATCAACAGCCAATCCAACAACAGCAGTAAACATAAGTAATATAAATCCATACACAGCAACATCAATCCATCACTAAAATCCATACATACTATCTAAAACATTATATGTACATTTGGTCTAGTCCATACAGAATTTACAAGGAATAGAATCCGTTAAATAACATCATCATCAAAGTATATATACAAATAATTCAAGCCTAAGCTAATCATTCTCCTTCTATCCTCAAGTCAGCTTCGGCTATCGTCTGGGCTCCTGCCCCTGTCCCTGTTCATCTGAGTAAACAACCTAATGAGATATGAATCCCAGTAGAATAATTTACAATTTAATTATCATTCGAAAATCAGTTGAATACTCAGCGGTGTGAACACCAAAATCGTCTTCCCGAAATCAGTTCGAAAACAGTGAAATACCTTTTCTTTAAAATCGTTCTAACACATGGAAATTGCGGCACTATATCACAATCATAAAATCCATTTCTTTTAAAATCAGTTATCAAAATCAAGTGAAATCCCATGCCCTGTGTATCTCAATCCACGTTGGCTACAAATCCACTGTAACCAAATCTAAATCATCTTCTAATTGCACATAGTCTAGAGAGAATACCTCTCTTATCGTTGGGTGTGATCCGTAACACCAATCACCCGAATCAAGCCTATATTGTGAGTGTGATCCGTAACACCAATCACTCACTCAAGGATCGGGTGAGAATCAACATCTAGGGCGTCCCCTAGCATGTGCACATACGCCAATTCTCATCCTCATACAGTCTATTCGAACTCACATGCACTCGGTCGGCTATTCCTCAGGGTTCTAGGGTATCACGCCTAAATCACAACGTTTCCCCGTGTAGGTTATCCACCCTTATACTCCCTAAACCTTTCTTAGGGTCGTCCTGGTTTAACGCGCAATCCCTAACTCAGTACAGGGTAAATCTGATAAAAATAGTTTCGTTTAAAAGCTTCCTGTACGAGGGATACTTAACAGCCGTCCCATACCGGCTATCAAGTACCCAACCCTAAGTAAATCCATCATCAAGGCATCTAAACTCGATAAACAAGATGTCTAACATGCAATTAGGGTTTTCAGCACACAGGCATGCAATTTTATCTCATCGAAAGTAGCACGTAAATCCATACAAGTCGTCTAAATCAGTCAGGTATTCACTAAATCAATTCTAGGGTTCGGGAAGTGTAAATTATCCTACCTGGTCTCTGAATGCTCTAAATCACCTCAGAATTCCATGCAGTCTCAGTTTCTGAGCCTGATTAATTTCCTGGACATCAAATTAAACATTTAGGCTCGTTACGTCATCCAATTTTCAATCCTAAACTCGGTTATACAGTTACCTAGGTTAATTAATTGCCTAATTACGTTCGGCAGCCATTTCAGTCATATAACATTAGTTTTTGGGAAAATGGACCTTACCACTGTGCTCGGATGATGGAATTCTACGTCCCGGTGGTCTCGGTTTCTCGGGATGCACGCCCGTAAACTTCGACCGCAAGACACCGGCGGTCTGCGGTGGCGCACGGCGAGGAGGTGCGGTTTGCCTCGAAAATCACACCACGGTGAAGCCCACAAGCCCAGGAGTCCGAATACGGTGGTGGCACGGCGGTTCACGGCCGTTTGGGCAGTGTTTTCTGGCCACGAAGCTTCTCGCATGGCGGACGGCGTTACGCTCGCCGATCCGGCGCGTCCGGCCTCCTTCGGCAAGACCGAAGCATCGGAGGAAGGCGGCGGCTCGGCTACACGGTGGTGGGGGCGGTGACGGTCAACGGCGTCGGACGGCGGCGATTCGGGCTGGGGAAATTTCACGCGATGGAGGGGAAAAACAACATTTTTCCGGCCACTCGGCATTTGTTGGTGGCCGTGGTTGGTTCTTTGGTGGTTACGGGCGTGAGGGTGTCGGTTGGTACCCTTGGTGGCGGGCCACGGTGGCTGTGGCGGCTGATCACGGTGGAGGAAAGTGGAGAGAGAAAAGAGAGAGGAGAGAGAGAGTGTGGTGAGGAGAGAGAGTGGAATGAGAGAAATGGCGGGAGTTCGCGTAATTTAAAGCCTCCAGGGGCGATTCTGACTTTTCCCAGGCCACCCGGGGATCTTTTAGGGTGTCAGAATCCTTCCAGGCGTTGGCACGCATTTCCATTCGAAAGTCTTGGCCTCCGTCAATGAAAGTGACGCACGAAACTCCTTCCGTCAGTTTCTAATCGCCGGATTACATTTCTTTCTGTTTGATTGTGTTTCTGGCTTCAAAGGACCTTCTATGTCCAGTCATTATCCTCGAAGTACGTGTCAGTCTTCGTTTGATTGGGATTATGGTTAAAATCAAGTTTTATCTTTTAAAAATTCTTTTAAAACTCTTTTAAGTCTTTCCCGTTGTTACAAGAATCGCCTCCGGAGGCTTTAAATTTCCTAAAATCCCTCGTTATCTCAAATCTCTCTCTCTCCCCACCACACTTTCTCTCTCCTCTCTCTCCTCCTTCCTCCACCGTGTGCCGCCACCACAACCACCGTGAGCCACCACCAGGCCTACCAACCGACAGCCCTCGCCACCCACAACCTTCAGCAACTACCCACGGCCACCAACGGCCGCCAGCGCCGCCGAAAAATGGCGTTTTCCACCTCTATCATGCGAAAATTTCGCCAGCTAAGATCGCCGCCGTCCGCCACCGTTGGCCATCACCGCCTCCACCATCGTGTAGCCTGAGCTACCAGCTTCCTTCACCAGCTTGCCGACATCGAACGGAGGTCTGACGCGCCCGGATGGAGGATTTTTTTGTTCGTCGTGCGTCATTCTTCGTGGCTAAAAAATGCCATCCAAACAGCCGTGAACGGCCACGCCACCACCATATTCTGACTCCTGGTCTTGCGGGCTTCACCGTGGTGTAAATTTCAAGGCAAACCGCACCCCTCCGCCATGCGCTGCCATACGCCGTCGTGCGCCGCCATGCCGGAGCATCTGGACATACACCGGGAGAAACCGAGACCACCCCGAGATAGAATTCCATCATTCGATCACATTGGTAAGGTCAGATTTCCCAAAAATTGATGAATTCTGATTGAAATAGCTGCTGAACGTAATTAGAAAATAAATTGACCTAGGTATTAGGGCAATCAGACTTAGAATTGTTAAACGGATGACGTGACAAGCTTGAATATTCAATTTAATGTCTAGGAAATTAATTGGGCTCAGAAACTAAGACTACATAAAGTTCTAAATCGATTTGGAGCGACAGGAGGCCAGGTAGGATAATTTACACTTCCCGAATGTTAGAATTGACCTTGTGGATACCTGAACGATTTAGATTATTTGCGTGTCGCTTTCATTGGAATAAATTGCATACCTGTGTGCTGGATATCCTAATTTCATGTTAGACATTTTGTTTATCGAGTTTAGATGCCCTTAGGACGGATTTACTTAGGGTAGGGTAATTGATAACCGGTATGGGACGGCCGTTAAGTATCTCGAGTACTGGGAGCTTTTAATTGACATTGTTTTTACCTGATTTGGCCTGTACTGCATTAGGGATCACGCGATAAATCAAGACGACCCTAAGAAAGGTTTAAAGAGTATAATGAGGGATAGCCTACACGGGAAAATGTTGTGATTTAGGCGTAATACCCTAAAACCCTGAGGAATAGCTGAACGTGAGCATGTGAGTTCGAATAGACTGTATGAGGATGAGAATTGGCGTATGTGCACATGTTAGGGGACGCCCTAGATGTTGATTCTCACTCGGTCCTTGAGTGAGTGATTGGTGTTACGGATCACACTCACAATATAGGCTAGATTCGGGTGATTGGTGTTACGGATCACACCCAACAATAAGAGAGGTATTCTCTCTTGATGACGTGCAATTAGATGACGATTTAGACTTGGTCACAGAGGATTTGTGGCTAACTTGGATTTAGATACACCGGGCATGAGATTTTATCTGATTTTCGAGTATTGATTTTAAAAGAAATGGATTTTTTTATGATTTTGATTATCTGCCGCAATTTCCATGTGATAAAATGATTTTACAGATAAGGTATTTCACTGATTTCGAATTGATTTTGGGAAGATGTTTTTCGGTGCTCACACCGCTGAGTATCCAACCAGATTTTGAACTATATTTGAATTGTAAATTATTCTACTGGGATTTTATATCTCACCAGGTTGTTTACTTAGATCAGCAGGGGCAAGGACAGGAACCTAGACGTTAGCTGGATGATAACTCGATGATAGACAGAAGAATGGCTTAGTTTAAGCTTGAATTACATTGTATATATTTTGATGATAATGCTGTATATTGGTCTTCTGTAAATTATACTTTCTATTGTTGTTGGACTGGCTGTATAACTGTAAACAGGTGAATGTTATACTATGGATATATTCAAAATACAGAGGAAACTTTGCCAGATTTTTGGTAGGGTTTACCGCTGTAAATTTGTATAATTAAGTTGGATTTTGCAATTAATGATTGTATGCCATATGTATGGACTTTAGTTTTCATTCCAGAGTAAATTATGATGTATGTATGTATGTATAATTAGCATAGCTGCACTTGAATTAGGGTTGAATGGAATCCGAATGGACAACGGGTAGTCTATTTGGGTTACGCTCAACCAGTAGCAATCCTCTAACATTCCCACATCGGGAATAACTACTTAGAAAGACCCATATGCTTCCGCTATGTAAACGTAGGATTTTGTATGTCTTATTAGGGGGTCGTTACAATTATGGTATCAAAGCCCGGTTTATTGGATCATCTGGTTTAGTGGGTTAAGGACTTTGAATCTTCGGGCTTACATCTTTAGGGTTTCGATTGATTTGACTCTGGAATGTTAGGACCTGAAATTGAACCGATAATGAACGAAATGAATTTAATGCCTTTCTGTTAATTGTTGCTGTTATGACTGATCTATTTGCTTCTGTGTCAGATAAGCATGGTAAAATCTAGCAGGAATGCCACTCGCAGGCCTAGAGGAAGGCCAAGGGACAGGAATCAAGGTGCTTCAGGTAGTGGTAGCATGGAGACTGATGTCAACATGCGCAATATGATGGAATCCATCCGGTTGATGGCTGATGCGATGAGAGATCAGGCCACAACCAGTGCTAATGTAATGAGATAGAAGCAGAAAGACAGACAAACTAGAAATGACGGAGTCGCTCAACATGCAAACCCACTGTATCAGGGATGGATTGAGTTTCAGGGAGCAGGTCCATCTCCATTTGCAGGTGCCTCTAATCCAGCTATTGTAGAAGCTTGGGTAAAAGATATTGAAAAGATTTTCAGACTGTTGCAGTGTGACAATGAGTAGAAGGTTACATATGCAACATACATGTTGAAAGGCGAAGCAGAACTTTGATGGACAGATGCCCAGCAACTGATGGAAAGCAGAGGCATTCCACTTACCTGGGAGTAATTCAAGAGAGTCTTTATGGATCAATACATCCCTGAGAGCGTAAAACAATCAAAGGAAGCACAATTTCTGAAGCTCACACAGGGAGACAGGCTATTTGAAGAGTATTTGAAATAATTTGAAGAATTATCATGATACTCCACCTACCTGCGAATGCATTATGACGAGGCCTGGAAAGTGAAGCAATTAGAAGAAGGCCTAAACTTACCCATGAAGACTTAGTTAGCTACCCTGGAGATTCGGGACTTCGCCACGCTAGTAAACAAGTGCTGAATCCTGAGCAAGAATCTAGAACAGAGACAGGCTCAAAATATGACACAGAAAATAGGGAACTGGCCCAGACAAGCAACTAGAAACCTTAACGTGAGAAGCGGTATGTTTAAACCGCAACTAGGGGATTCTAGTAGTAGTGGGAGGCGACCTGATAATACTCCCTGTCCGAAGTGTGGCACCAGACATTCGAATCAGCCCTGCTGGCATCAGACTCCACTTCAGTGTTACAGGTGTGGAGGTATAGGACATATGGCCAGATATTGCCCTTCCACCGGGAATCAGCCGACATCTGGTAGCCGGAGACCACAGACTCTAGGGAGAGTGTTTACTTTGAATGCGGCCAATGTCAACAGGTCTTCGGGCTTGATGCAGTGTAGAGGTAAAATCTATAATTTATCTTTAATAGTATTGTTTGATTCAGGTGCTACGCACTCTTTTATTGCTGATGCATGCGTAGAAAGAATAAGATTACCTGTTCAAACCCTACCCTGTGACCTATACATATCCACACCCTTAGGAGAAGCCACTATGTCCCCACGAATATGCCTGAATTACCCTTTAACCATTGAAGATACTTTATTCCTTGTGGACCTAGTGTGCATACCACTGACGGGGATCGACATTATTTTGGGAATGGATTGGTTAACTAGGAATCGGGTCTTGTTGAATTGTTCCGAGAGGACAATCACTTACCTAGATAACGTGCCTGTGCGAGGGATTGATAGGGCTTACGAGATAGGTGATGTGTCCCTCAATCTCTCTGAGGTAGAGTTGTAGGATAGGCTAAGGCAAATCCCAATTGTTAGTGACTTTTTGGAGGTATTTCCTTTGGAAGTAAGCAAACTACTACCACCTAGGCAGATAGAGTTCACCATTGACCTAATTCCGGGAGCAGGTCCAATAGCCATAACCCCATATCGTATGGCCCCAGTGGAGTTAAGAGAATTAAAAGTCCAAATTGAAGATATGTTGGAGAAGGGGTTCATTAGGCCGAGTGTATCGCCATGGGGATCTCTAGTCTTATTTGTAAAGAAGAAAGACGGGAGTTTAAGACTGTGTATTAATTACCGACAATTGAATAAGGTGACCATCAAGAACAAAAACCCATTGCCACGTATTAATGACTTATTTGATCAGTTGCAAGGCGCGACTATATTTTCTAAGATAGACTTAAGATTAGGATACCACCAAATTAGGGTTGGAGAAGAGGATATCTCTAAGACAGCGTTTAGGATAAGATACAACCACTACAAATTTCTAGTGATGCTGTTTAGATTGACGAATGCACCCGCTATTTTTATGGATTACATGAACAGGATTTTCAGACCCTATTTAGATCAGTTTGTAGTGGTATTCATCGATGATATTTTAGTCTATTCCAAGACTCACGAGGAGCATGCCTAGCATCTTAGTACGGTGCTACAGATACTGGAAGAGAAGAAATTGTATGCAAAGCTAGAGAAATGTGAGTTTTGGTTAGAAGAAGTAAAATTTCTGAGACACGTGGTAAATGGGGAAGGGATAGCGGTAGACCTAAAGAAAATTGAAGCAGTATTAGATTGGGATCGACCTAGAACGGTCACCGAGATTAGGAGTTTCCTGGGTTTGGCCGGCTATTATCAGAAATTTATTCAAGAATTTTCACAGATAGTTGTGCCATTGACCCGGTTGACTCGGAAAGGGGTAGATTTTGAATGGAGCGAATAGTGTGAGACTAGTTTTCAAATTTTGAAAGAGAAATTAACCACTGCTCCTATACTAATTATTTTGAAACCCTTAAAACCCTTTACCGTATACACAGATGCATCCTTGAGAGGCCTAGGTTGTGTTTTGATGCAGGATAGGAAAGTTATGGCTTATGTATCGTGACAATTGAAACCTGCAGAAGAGAACTATCCCATCCATGACTTAAAATTAGCTACTATCGTGTTTGCCCTAAAGATTTGGAGACATTACCTGTATAGCGCTGTATTTGAGGTATATAGTGATCATAAGAGCCTTAGGTATTTGTTTGATCAGAAGGAATTAAACATGAGGTAGCGTAGGTGGGTAGAATATTTGAAAGACTTTTATTTTGAATTGAAATATCATGTAGGAAAAGCGAATGTCGTGGCTGATGCATTAAGCCAAAAGTCACTACAATTAGCTAGTTTAATGATTGGTGAGATGAGGTTACTTGAGGATTTTGGGAATCTCAGCATCAACGTAATCTCGTTTCCGCAAAGATTAGTGATGAGTGACTTTTTGATAACCTGCGAATTAAGAGAATTGATTAGACAAGCCCAACTTGAGGATGAATCCTTGGAAGTATACATAGACCAACCTGATTTTGGACTAGCACCTAATAGAGTTTTAATGTTTAGGAAGAGGGTAGTGATTCCGAACCATCAAGAACTAAAGGAAAAAGTGTTGGCAGAGACCCATATAAGCCATTACACTATTCATCCCAGTATTTCCAAGATGTATCAGGACTTAAAGAGGAATTTTTTGTGGCCCGGTATGCGAAAGGATATCACAAATTATGTGAATGCCTGTTTGACTTGTCAACAGGTTAAGATAGAACACCAGAAACTCGCAGGGCTACTAAAACCACTGGAGATACCAGAGAGAAAATGGGATCAAATCACTATGGATTTTGTGGTAGGATTACCTAGAACACCAACAGGATTTGATGCCATTTGGGTGATAGTGGATAGGTTGACTAAATCTGCTCACTTTTTACCTGTTAAGGTGCGTTACTCTATAGAGAAATTAGCCGAAGTATACCTTAGGGAAATCGTGAGACTACATGGAATACCGTCAGGTATAGTATCTGATAGAGACCCTAGGTTTACTTCGAGATTCTGGCAATCCCTATAGCAAGTCTTAGGAACCCAACTTAAATTTAGCATAGCCTATCATCCTCAGACTGACGGGCAGTCTGAGAGGACTATTCAAACTCTAGAAGACATGTTAAGGGCTTGTGTGCTTGAGCAGAAAGGAAGTTGGGTTAAACACCTGCCGTTGATAGAGTTTGCATAAAATAACAGTTATCACTCTACCATCGGTATGGAACCGTATGAGGTTCTGTATGGGAGGAGTTGTAAGTCACCTTTAAGTTGGGTAGAAATGGGGGAGAGTGCACTGTTGGGACCCGAAATAGTACAAGAAACCACTAATCAGATTAAAATGATCAGGGAAAAGATGAGAGTTGCCCAACAGAGGCAAGAATCATATGCTAACAAGAGAAGAAGGCCTTTGGAATTTAATGAGGGAGATCACGTATTTATGAGAGTGTCCCCCACCTTGGGTATCGGTAGACAGGTAAGGACCAAGAAACTAAGCCCTAGATTCCTAGGACCATTCCAAATTTTACAAAAAGTTGGTCCTGTTGCCTACCAAATTGCCTTACCTCCCTATTTGTCCAACCTACATAATATTTTCCACGTCTCTTAACTTCGTAAATATGTCCCAGATCCTGCGCTTGTATTAGGGAATCAACCGATAATATTAAAAGAAAATTTGACTTATAAATCTACTCCTGTTCAAATCCTTAACTTTAAGACTAAGCAACTTCGAAGTAAAATAATCCCTTTAGTTAAGGTACTTTGGCAGGATGTAGCATTGCAGGAGATGACGTGGGAGAAAGAAGAAGAGATGAGGCAAAGATACCCAAAACTGTTTACAGGTATGAATTTTGGGGACAAAATTTCTTTTAAGAGGGGGAGAATGTAACAACCGAAAAGATTTTTAAAAGATAAAACATAATTTTTGGCACTAATTCCAATTAAAAGAAGCCTTGTATGACTTTCGAGGATGGTGATTTGAAACTGAAAGTTGTTCGAAGTTAGAAACACGATCGAATGGAAAGAAACACAATCCGGCGATCAGGAATTGACAGACGATATTTTGTGCGTCAATTTCACTGACGGAGGCTAAAATGTTTGCATAAAAATACATGCTGATGTCTGTAAGGAAGCCGACACCCTAAAGTATCCTCGATGGTCTGGGAAAAGTCAGAATCGCCCCCGGAGGATTTAAATTTCTCGGAATCCCTCTATTTTTCTCAAATCTCTCTCTCTCCCCACCATACTTTCTCTCTCCTCTCTCTCCTCCTTCCTTCACCGTGCGCCGCCACCACAGCCACCGTGAGCCACCACCAGGCCTACCAACCGACAGCCCTCGCCACCCACAACCTTCAGCAACTACCCATGGCCACCAACGGCCGCCAGCACCGCCAAAAAATGGCCTTTTCTAACTCCATCGCGTGAAAACTTCGCCAGCTGAGATCACCGCCGTCCGCCACCGTTGGCCATCACCGCCCCCACCATCGTGTAGCCTGAGCTGCCAGCTTCCTCCACCAGCTCGTTGACGTTGAACAGAGGTCTGACGCGCTCAGATCGAGGATTTTTCTATCTGCCTTGCGTCGTTCTTCGTGGCTAGAAAACACCATCTAAACGGCCGTGAACCGCTGCACCACCACCATATTCGGACTCCTGGTCTTGCGGGCTTCACTGTGGTGTAAATTTTGATGCAAACCGCACCCCTCCACCGTGCGCCGCCGTACGCCGCCATGCGCCACCGTGCTGGAGCATCTAGACATACAACGGGAGAAAATGAGACCACCCCGAGACAGAATTCCATCATTCAATCACATTGGTAAGGTCCGATTTCCAAAAAACTGATGAATTCTGATTGAAATAGCTACCAGACGTAATTAGAAAATAAATTAACCTAGGTATTAGGGCAACCGGACTTAGAATTGTTAAACGGATGACGTGACAAGCTTGAATATTCAATTTAATGTCCAGGAAATTAATTGGGCTCAGAAACTGAGACTACATAAAGTTCTGAATCGATTTGGAGCGACAGGAGACCAGGTAGGATAATTTACACTTCCTGAATGTTAGAATTGACCTTGTGGATACCTGAACGATTTCGATTATTTGCATAGATTTACCTGCTGCTTTCGATGGAATAAATTGCATGCCTGTGTGCTGGATATCCTAATTGCATGTTAGACGTTTTGTTTATCGAATTCAGATGCCCTTAGGATAATTTACTTAGGGTAGGGTACTTGATAGCTGGTATGGGACGACCGTTAAGTATCCCGAGTACAGGGAGCTTTTAATTGACATTGTTTTTACCTGATTTGGCCTGTACTATGTTAGGGATCACGCAATAAATCAGGACGACCCTAAGAAAGGTTTAAGGAGTATAAGGGGGGATAGCCTACACGGGAAAACGTTGTGATTTAGGCGTAATACCTTAAAACCCTGAGGAATAGTCGACCGTCAGCATGTGAGTTCGAATAGACTGTATGAGGATGAGAATTGGCGTATGTGCACATTCTAAAGGACGCCCTAGATGTTGATTCTCACTCGGTCCTTGAGTGAGTGATTGGTGTTACGGATCACACTCACAATATAGGCTAGATTCAGGTGATTGGTGTTACGGATCACACCCAACGATAAGAGAGGTATTCTCTCTTGATGACGTGCAATTAGATGACGATTTAGACTTGGTCGCAGAGGATTTGTGGCCAACGTGGATTTAAATACACCGGGCATGACATTTTATCTGATTTTCGAGTATTGATTTTAAAAGAAATGGATTTTTTTATGATTTTAATTATCTACCGCAATTTCCATGTGATAAAATGATTTTACAGATAAGGTATTTCACTGATTTCGAATTGATTTTGGGAAGATGTTTTTCGGTGCTCGCACCGCTGAGTATTCAACCAGATTTCGAACTATATTTGAATTGTAAATTATTCTACTGGTATTTTATATCTCACCAGGTTGTTTACTCAGATCAGCAGGGGCAAGGACAGGAACCTAGACGTTAGTTGGATGATGACTCGATGATAGACAGAAGAATGGCTTAGTTTAGGCTTGAATTACATTGTATATATTTTGATAATAATGTTGTATATTGGTCTTCTGTAAATTATGCTTTCTGTTGTTGTTGGACATGCTGTATAATTGTAAACAGGTGAATGTTGTACTATGGATATGTTTGAAATACAGAGGAAACTCTGCCAAATTTTTGGTAGGGTTTACCGCTGTAAATTTGTATAATTAAGTTAGATTTTGCAATTAATGATTGTATGCCGTATGTATAGACTTTAGTTTTCATTCCAGAGTAAATTATGATGTATGTATGTATGTATAATTAGCGTAGCTGCACTTGAATTAGGGTTGAACAGAATCCGAATGGAAAACGGGTAGTCTATTTGGGTTACATTCAACCAGTAGCGATCCCCTGACATTCCCACATCGGGAATAACTACTTAGAAAGACCCATATGCTTCTGCTATGTAAACGTAAGATTGTGTATGTCTTATTAGGGGGTCGTTACATGCCATTCCAGAGGCATTTAAGGGCACTATGTCTGATCAAGTAGATACAGCTAAAGATTTCCTTGAGAACCTTGAGAAGAGATTTGTTAAGAGTGAAAAGGCTGAAACTAGTACAATCTTAGCAAAACTCATCTCTATGAGGTATACCGGTAAAGGAAACATAAGGGAGTACATTATGGAAATGTCTCATCTTGCTTCAAAATTGAAAGCACTCAAGTTGGAATTATCTGAAGACTTGTTGGTGCATTTGGTTTTGTTATCCCTTCCTGCACAATTTAGTCAGTTTAAAGTGAGCTATAATTGCCAAAAGGAACCTTGGTCACTTAATGAGCTCATCTCACACTGTGTTTAGGAAGAAGAAAGATTGAAGCAAGAAAAGACACAAAGTGCCCATTTGGCCTCTACTTTAAAGGATAAGAAGAAAGACAACAAGAGAAAGAAGAATAAAGACACTGCAGATATGGCACCGCAAAAGAAACAACATAAGGAACCAACTCAAGATGGTTATTTCTTTTGTGGGGGTAAAGGACATAAAAAGAAGCATTGCACCAACTATCACGCCTGGCGTGCAAAGAAAGGTATGTTTCTTAATTTTGTTGGTTCTGAGGTTAATTTAACTTCGGTGCCTAGACATACATGGTGGATAGATTCTGGTGCAACAACTCACATCAGTGTGTTTATGCAGGGTTGTCTGAATTGCTGAAAGCCTAGTGATGGTGAAAGATACATCTATGTTGGTGATAGCAAGTCAGTAGAAGTCAAAGCAATTGGAACGTTTAGATTATTGTTAAAGATTGGATTTTATTTGGATTTGATTGAGACTTTTATTGTACCGTCTTTTAGATGAAATTTAATTTCTATTTCAAAATTGGACAAGTTTGGTTATTATTGTTCATTTGGAAATGGAAAGTTTAGTCTTTTTCAAAATTCAAATCTAGTTGGTTCTGGTTCTTTATTAGGATATGATAATCTATACTTGCTTGACACAATTTCTTCGTTTAATGAATCTATACATGTTAATGTAATAGGTAAAAAGCGTAAATTAACCAATGAAAATTCATCTTCATTGTGGCTTAAGAGATTGGGTCATATCTCCAAAAGGAGAATAGAAAGACTTGTGTCCAATGGTATTCTTGATCCCCTTAATTTTTCAAATTTTGATGTGTGTATAAACTGTATTAAGAGGAAACAAAAAAATGTTAGGGGATTTGGTGCCAATAGGAAATCAGATGTCTTAGAACTAATACACGCTAATATTTGTGGACCATTCCCTATGGCTTCTTGGAATGGTCAACAATACTTCATAACGTTTATAGACAATTATTCACGATATGGCTACCTTTATCTCATTCATGAGAAATCGCAATCACTAGATATGTTCAAAAATTATAAAGCTGAAGTTGAAAATCAACTCAGCAAAAGAATTAAGAACATCAGATCTGACCATGGTGGTGAATACTATGGTAGATATGATGGATCAGGTGAACAACGTCCAAGACCATTTGCGAAATTCCTAGAGGAATGCGGTATTATCCCTCAGTAAACTATGCCAGGTTTGCCCGCT
Organism: Senna siamea; assembly: GCA_031216115.1. Lineage (NCBI taxonomy): Eukaryota > Viridiplantae > Streptophyta > Magnoliopsida > Fabales > Fabaceae > Senna > Senna siamea. Next base: position 27,401,527 of record CM062354.1, on the reverse strand, counting down.
ATGAATGGTGTCTCTGAGAGAAGAAATAGAATGCTTAAAGATATGGTAAGGAGTATGATTAGTCATTCAACCTTACCTGAATCACTCTGGGGAGAGGCATTAAAAACCGCAGTGTACATATTGAATAGAGTTACAACTAAGGCAACTGAAAAGACCCCTTATGAGCTTTGGACAGGTAAAAGGCCTAGTCTAAAGCATTTTTATATTTGGGAATGTCCAGCTGAGGCAAGGCCCTACAGGCCAAATGAAAAGAAACTAGACTCTAGAACTATCAGTTGTTACTTTATTGGATACTCTGAAAGATCCAGGGGTTACAAGTTTTATGATCCCACGACTAAGTAGTAATTAAAATAAGAGATTATAGTGTGATAATTTCTTTATGTTATGGAGCTTGGATTCGAATATATTGAACTATAATTATAAGATTCAATATTCTTTCAATATTGGTGTATTCCTTCCGATTCTTAAGGTTATTGGTCAATTAAATCTTATATTCTTATTTGAGGATGTCGATTGATCATTAAAGTAGGATTAATGAACTCCTGTTAACCTACTAGATTAGGAAGGAATTTAGTACTTAATGCTAGTTATTTACTTTGCTCAATGTTTTATGATTAGAATGGTTATAGATGGCAGTGACACTACAAAAAAAATTAACTTTCAATGATAACTAAAGTCTCCAAGGTCACCACCGCCTAACAACTAATATCGCAATGAATAACTCATGAAAATATTTTTAGATGACATAATACTCCCTGTCTAGGAGTTTTTTTCCCAATGAGATGAACTTCATTTAACTTGATTCTTGATATTAACTTCATTTGAGTTGATTCTATTTTCCAATGCTTAAATTTGTCATTTCTTTTCCATTCTTAATTGCATCATTGTTATTTTAGATTGAAGTTCTCTTTTGAGCTTCATCAACCACTACTGGTCGCTAAAAGTCATTCATCAATGGCCACAAAAAGGGGTCGCCACTAATAATCAATATTTAAAAATTATGGGTAACAACCAAAAACAATCACCACTAACAGTCATATAATAGGTGGTGATCGCTCAAGTCGCCACCATTAATACATTCGATGGCGACCAATATTGCCATTGAATATCATTATAAGTGGCGACTATACAAAAGTCCCCATACCTTGTTGGAAAACAAAATAAGAGTTTAAAAATTTTGAGACATTTAGAGCAACCACAATTGCCACCGAATATTAGTACAAGAGGGGACTACAATAGTCGCCACTAAAGTGAATTGTTTTCAATGGTGACCACCATGTTGCTACTGAAGGCACCTTCAATGGAGACTAAAGTAACCATCAATTTCCTTATACATGATAATTAGATTAACTTTTAGTGGTGACACATGTTGCCACTAAAAGTGAGATTATTTCAATGATAACCTATGGTCATCACTAAAAGCGCTAGTCGCCATTGATTTCCTCATTTTTTAAAATCCGATTGACTTTTAGTTGCCACTAAAAAATCTATTTTGTAACAACCTTTTAGGTCACCACTAAAAATTTTAACGATGAATATATTAGTGGTAACTTGGTGCAACCCACCACTTGCCATTAAAAGTATTCAATGGTGACTTTTATTCATTTAGTGGCAACAAAAGTTGCAACAAAAAGTCAATTTTTTGTAGTGAACTCCCATTTTACTTTTTGTTTCTTTTCTCCATTATTGTTTTGGTACTTGAAAGAATTCGAAATTTCCAATCCTTGTGGGTACAATCCTACCGGCTCTATACACAAAAATCCTATTATTGAAAGTAAGATATATTAATTTGTTGAATTCAGAACCTAACAATATATATATATATATAATGTTATTTAATTTGCATCAATTCGATTGTTCAATTTTAATATATATGTATATATAAGTTGTTATATTTGATAATTTAACAAGGATGAAATTCTTAAGATTTTATTTTGATTGTATATTTTAATTAGAAGACTTTTTTATGAGTACATATGTATAGATGTGTTATAATTTAAAAAATATATAAATATTTTGAATTTTCTCTAGATAAATAGATCATAGTTTGAGAATTTAAAGATTTAAATGATAAAAAAATGAGAATTAATTATCCTACTTGCTCAAGTCTAGTTAAGAATAGGAAAAATAATTTTCTTTGACATTAAAGATGGAGACAATTTTTTTATTTTAGATAATTAGGAAAAAAATGGTTTCTTCTCTTTCGAATAGGAATGACAATGGTCGAGTGTCTTATCATTTTTTCACTATCCAAAATTGTATTCATCCAAAATATCTAATTTGATCCCTAACCATATCCCAAAAGAATATTATATTTAAAAATTACTCAAAATATCTAAAATACCCAAAAAACTTAACAAATACTGGATATCTTATGATCAATAAATTTGTCCAATATCTAATACTAATATCTATCCAATAAAAAATTTTCAAATATTTTAAATGACTAAAAAATTATTTTATAATAAAAAAATTTTCATAATTATTATAAACTAAAATTAAAAACAACAATTCTAATATTAATAAAAGCATATAATTTTAGTTAATAATATATTTTATTTAAATATCTAATATCAAGTATTTTATCCACTCATTCAAATCAAACGAATGCAAGGTAATTGAAACTAATATTTAAACATACCCAATATCAGATAGATAGTTATATTTCACCATTCGTACTCTATTTAATATCAAATATTCATGAGATATCAAGTATTTTTTTTAAATGGATACTATCGAATACCCATAATACCAATACCCTTACTTCTCAAAGATGATTTGGTTAGATAATTCTTTAATACACACACACACATACAAATATATATATATAATCTTTCAGAAAAGTTTATCCATATGTTATACTTTGTTTAAGGCACTTGATGAACATGCACTTGAACCAAGTCTTAACCTTCTTTCTAAAAAAAATAATAGTTTTTTTATTGTTTTATTATTTTATTATCACCAGGTTTCCATAGACCTTACACACCAATGCAACATAACAATTTAAAGAAAATTATTGGAAAGCTCTATAGACCTTACACACCAATGCAACAGAACAAATCAAAGATCATAATCCACAGCTTTGTTAGAGGAGAGATGTTTTTAATTTAATTCGGAAGGAGTTTATGTAGAAAATTGATATTTGGAAGAGAAAATATTTTAAAGGGAGGATAGCAAAAGAAAGAAACAAGGAAGAAGTGAAACAATTTTTTCTTACAAACTTCTCCTGATTCTTAGCTTGTTACAAAATGAGAGGTGACGCCCCTATTAATAGTTGGGCACCTACAAAATCAATGGTCAACATGGTGCCAACACTTTCTTAATCTAACAACTATCATTTACTACATAGAAACTTCTATCTAAATATCCAAGATATTTATACAAGATTTTTCTACAACTTGCTTAGATTTTTCTAGAAACCCTTTTAGATATTTCTATAGAATTATCTAGTATCCACTTGTTTATTATGGAATTTTCTAGATGATGGGCCTTAGTTTGTAAAGAAAATTTCATTTTATGGGCCTAAATCAAGTTTAATTTCCAACACCCCCTCTTAAACTTGATTTGTCATTCTAAGTAAGCTTCTTAACTTAATAAAGTCTTCATGCTTGAGTGGCTTGGTGAATATGTCGGTGACTTGATCCTTTGATTTCACGTACTCTATTTGGACTTCTTTTCTCAAAATATATTCTCTTATAAAGTGGTATCGAGTATCAATGTGTTTACTTCAATCATGAAATACGGGATTCATTACTAACGCCATAGCTAATTTGTTGTCAACACGAATTTTTGTTGGTTTTTCCTGTGTCCATCCAAGCTCTTTCAAAACGCTTCTTAGCCAAACTGCATGACAAACACTTGATGTAGCAGCTACATATTCAAATTCACATGTTAAGAGGGTGACTATTGGTTGCTTCTTTGACATCCATGTAAAGGCGGTGTCGCCCATGAAAAACACAAATCATGTAGTACTTTTTCAATCATCTACATCTCTGGCCCAATCGCTATCGCTATAACCAATAAGCTTATACTCATTAGTTGGATAATAAAACATACCATAATCAATCATACCTTTGATATAGCGAAGAATTCGTTTGGCAGCTTTGAAGTGAGTTGTGGTCAGATTCTCCATATAGCGACTCACGAGCTCTGTGGCATAAATAATGTCTGGTCTCGTGCAAGTTAAATATTGTAAGCTTCCAACCATACTCTTGAACAATGTTGGATCTACCTTTTCTCCCTCATCATGTCTTGATAATTTGATCCCACACTCTATTGGGGTGGCAACAAGATTATTATCTTCCATCTTGAATTTCTTTAAAATTTCTCTTGCATAGCCTTATTGAGAGATAAAAATTCCATTGTCTCTTTGTTTGACCTCATAATACACCATAAGCCCAATGTCAGTCATCTCAAACTCCTTTCTCATTGCTTCTTAAACTCTTTGAACATACTTTGGTAGTTCCCTGTGAATATTAAGTTGTCTACATACAAATACACAATCGATATGTTTTCTCTATTAATTTTGACATGGAGTGCATGCTTATGTGAGCATTTTGTAAATCCATTATTTTGTAAATTTGCGTCGATTTTGTTATTCCAAGCTCTTGGGGCTTGCTTTAACCTATACAATGCTTTCTTTAACTTTAAAAATTTATCTTCTTGATTTTTCACCTCATAGCCCATTAGTTGTTGGATGTAGACTTCTTCTTCGAGCACTCCATTTAAAAAGGCAGACTTGACATCCATTTGATAAATCTTCCACCTATGTTAAGCTAAAATGGAAATGATGAGTCTTATAGTTTCTAATTGAGCAACTGGAGCAAATACTTCGTCATAGTCAATTCCTGCTCTTTGGTTGTATCCTTTCGCAACTAGTCTTACTTTGTATCACTCGAGTTCTCCTTTGGAGTTCTTCTTTACTTTGTCCACCTACTTAACTCCAATAGCTTTATGTCCTTGTGGTAGTGTTGTGAGCTCCCATGTGTCATTCTTCTAAATGGCTTTAATTTCCTCATCCATTGTGTCTTGCCATTTCTTACTTTGAGCAACTTCTTCAAAAGTTACAGGTTCACAATCAGTAAATAAGCAAAATAAGGTAAGATCTTCTAACCTTTCAGTTTCGTTGAAAATATCATGTAAATTTTGTGTGCGTGGTGTGAACCTTTCGTTTAAGAAAAATGGTGGCGAGTCGTCAACTGCCCTCATAGGTGAAGTGGGTAGAGTTGCTTACTCTTCTTAGACATATTCTTGCTCGACCATTCTAAGATCTTCAAATTGAGGAGTAATGTTGGAATCTCTATTAGAACCAAAATCCCATACTCCTTCCTCATTGAACTCTACGTCTTGACTTATCATGGTCTTTTGAGTGTTAGGATTATATAACTTGTAGCCTTTAGAGTTAGAGTCATACCTGATGAAGATGAATGCCTCACTCTTGTTATTAAGCTTGCTTATTATCTTATCTAGTACATGTACATATGTTTTTCTTCCAAATACTTGTAGATTAGATATTTTGGGCTTCCTTCTGCTTCATGCTTCTTATGGTGTCTTTCCCCACACACTTCTATTTGGTGAACAATTTGATAAGTAAGCCGCACAAATAACTGCTTTCGCCTAAAACTCCTTTGTTAGATTCTTGCTCTTCAACATGTTTCGCACCATGTCTAGGATTGTTCTATTCTTCCTCTCGGCTACTCCATTTTTTTGGGAAGATCTTGGAACAATTAATGGACGTCAAATTCCATTAGCTTCAATGTATTCTTGAAACTCTTTGGATCAGAATTCTCCTCCTTGATCTAATCTCATTGCTTTGATTTCTCACCCATATTCCTTCTCCACCATAGATTTGAACTTCTTGAATGTCTCAAAGACTTCTGAATTTTGCTTCAAAAAAATACACCCATGTTTTTTTAAAAAAATCATCAATAAAGAGAAGGAAATAGTTACTTTTACCGAGAGAACTTGGCTTGATTGGTCCACAAACATCTATGTGTATGAGCTCTAACGACTTCTGAGATCTTGAGCTTGACTCCTTTAGGAAACTTTTTCTAAATTCTTTCCCATCAAACAGCCTTCACACAATTGTTTGGGCTAATTGATGGAAGGTGGTCCTTTAACAATCTCTTTCTTTGAGAGCAGTTCTAAGTCTCCAAAATTTAAGTGCCCAAATCAAAGATGCCAAAGCCAAGATGTATCTTTGTAGCAAGATTTGAGACACCTTGCTGTATCATTTTGCATATTCAACAAAAACATTCTATTTTTAGATATTGGCATCTTATTTATCAAATTATTTTTACTATCTCTTATCGAAAGACTACGATATTTCATGTGAATGTCATAGCCTTTCTCTAAGAGTTGTCCCAAACTTAATATATTATTCTTCATATTAGGCACATAATAAACATTTGAAATAAAATGATGACTTCCATTTTTTAGGCGAATCAAGATCTTACCTCTTCCTTTTACTAGAACTTTAGACTCATCTCCAAAAGAAACATTGTCACTTACAGTTTCATCAAGCTCCATGAACATGTCTCTTTTTCCACACATGTGATTGCTTACCCCTGTGTCGAGATACCAAGTGTTTTCTTTCCTTCCATCATCGCCTTTGTATGTTAGTAATAGCGTGACATCTTCTTGACTCTTATTCTCAACATAGTTGGCTTTTTCTTCAACTTTAGGCGGAGCTCTACATTCGAAAGCATAATGTCCAAATTTATGACAATTATAACATTTAGTTTATGATTTATCATACCTTTCTCTTGAGTTACTCCTCCCATGACTATTTGTTGAGAAATCTCTTTTATCTTCATTAATAAAGTCTCTACGTCCACTTTCATATCCTCATCCATGTCTTTGACCATATCCTTGGCCACAACCTCTTCCATATTGAGCACGGTCCTTAGTCGTACTCTCTTCTTTCTCCTTAATTTGCATTTTCAAAAGTTGCTCTACAATATCTTGTTTCTTCTTATGTTTTTCTTCATATGCTTGTAATGATGCCAATAATTGATCAATAGTTATCTCCTCCAAGTTTTTTGTTTCCTCAATTGTTACTACAATATGCTCAAATTTAGGACTTAAAGAACGAAGTATTTATTTTCCATAATTCTTAAATCATCTAATTTTTCACCATTTTTTTTCATTTGATTAGAAAATATCAAAACTCTAGAAAAACAATCAGAGATAGACTTGGATTCCTTCCTATGCAAAGATTCAAACTCACCCCTTAGAGTTTGAAGAAGTACCTTCTTTACTTGTTCGGCTCCTTTACACGAGGTTTAAAGTTTCTCCCATGCTTCTTTGGCAGATGTGGCGCTTGAAATTTTCTCAAAGCCATCATCATCCAAAGCTTGATAAATGAGATAGAGAGCCTTATTATCTCTCTTTCTTGCATCCTTTAAATCGCTCCTTTGAGTTTGGGATAAAGTAGTTTCATCCACTGGCTCAACACATCCTTTCTCTACAATATCCTAAGCATTATGTGCACCTAAGAGGGCCTTCATCTTGATACTCAAATTATCATAGTTTCTCTAATTGCACATAGGAACTTGAAATGAAGCCATGCCCATAGCCGCCATATATGTTTATGTTGTGGCTCTGATACCACTCTGTTGGAAGAGAGATGTTTTTAATTTAATTCAAAAGGAGTTTATTTAGAAAATTGATATTTGAAAGAGAAAATATTTTGAAGGGAGGATAGCTAAAGAAAGAAATAAGGAAGAGGTGAGACAATTTTTTCTTACAAAATTCTCTTGATTTCTTAACTTGTTACAAAATGAGAGGTAATATCCCTATTTACAGTTGGGCACCTACAAAATCAATGGTCAAGATGGTGCCAACACTTTCTTGATCTAATGGCTATCATTTACTACCTAGAAACTTCTATCCAAATATCTAAGATATTTATACAAGATTTTTCTACAACTTGCTTAGATTTTTCTAGAAACTTTTCTAGATATTTCTATAGAATTATCTAGTATCCACTTGTTTATTATGGAATTTTCTAGATTATAGGCTTTAGTTTGTAAACAAACTTTTGTTTTATGGACCCAAATCAAGTTTAATTTCCAACAAGCTCATGATAAAAGATCTTGGTCCCCTTGGCCTTGCTAAATGTCATTTTGCATTTTTGCTCATGACAATACATATAGTGTCATTCTCAGAAGGACAAAAGCAGAAAACTGATAATAATAATTATTAGAAAGTACATGTCATTTTTTTATTTTTAAAATATACTATAAAATAATAATTAGAATTTAAAATGATATATTAAATAATAGAATGTTATTCAACTCTCTGCTATTTTCTTTTAACTTTTCACTATCTTTATTTTTTGACTCTTCTCTTTTCACATTATATAGTTTATTTTGTACTTTATATTATATAATATATATATATATATATTATAAAAACAATAATTAAAAGACTACGTAGCCTCGGTGGTCCAAAACTCTTAACAAAATCTCATACTTTCATCTTAGTTGGATAAGCTTTCTAAAATTTTTCAAATCTACTCACTGATATTTCTATTGGGATATATATATATTGTTGGGATATTTTACCAATAGGTTTTATAAGAAAAATATATTTTGATAATAGGAATTTATTCTCTAAAAAATCATTTTTTTCTAATAAATATTAGGTCTTTCAAATAGACAATAAAATATTTGGGTTGATAAATTTTCAAAAAACTAAAAAAGACTTTTGAAAAAAAGCCAAAAATTGTCTTAGTCCATACCATTTTGAATGGCTTATTTCTATATCAAAAATTCAGATGTTTTTGGCCCAAAAATGTAAAGACCATATAAGCAAAAATCTACACTTGCCAAAAGTTAATTTTTGAATCATAAAACAAATAGAACAGGTGGCTGCTACAAAGTCTGACAGACACCAAAGAAGGAAAAGTTTCTCTCCAATTGCGTCTACATTGACTGAGTAAGGAAGAATATAAGAAATAGTAATATTGGTCTTGTGTGTAGAAAACACTTTACTATGTTCAAGACAAATTAGTAAAATGAAAAGTAGCAAAAACAAATTTCCAATGGACAAAAACTCTTTACTACTTCCTTTCAAAACATTTTCAGGCGTCTGCTTCACCACAACAGAAAATTTCTCCTGAAAGCTTTAAATATCTCACTTATGATAAGATTAGGAGCAGGTGCATTAAATGTGAAGAATTCGAGTTGAAGATGCAAGATTGCAATAGATAGAAATTGAAATTCTTAGAAGGTGGAGCAGTTTCTCACTACCAAAGTATGTCATTTATTGATGCTTAAAAGTATCATTTTGTGGCGGTTCAACCGTCACAAAATAATTTTCATGATGCCTGGTCAACCCTTATAGATGTATGTGTCAGGACATTATTTAGTGACGCTTTTAATCAATTACTAGAATAACTATCACCAATGATAATCACTGTTACTTATGAACCGCCACAAATGTTTTGCATTTTGTGGTAGTTGTAAATCGTCACTACTGCTAGTGATGTGAAACCGCCAACAAAGTTAGCATTTTGTGGCAAGTCTAAACCCTCACTATTGGTGGCGATTTCAAACTGTCACTAATGGTGGCAGTTGGAAACCCTCAATAATCGCCACCATTTTTTGTATATTGTAGCAGTTCTTTACCGCCACTTTGTAGTTGTATTTTGTGACGCTTGTTAATCGCCGTAAGCATTAAATTTTAATTTTTTAAAAAAGTATTTAAATCTTTTTACAATATATATAAATATATGTAATTTTTTAATAATAATTTCAAAGTAGATACAAGAGGATAAATAAGTTTCTCTATGAATATTCCTTGTCATTAAATACGTATTTGTAAATATCCAAAAATTGACTAGTTACAAAAAAAAATCAAGTGCTTCTTCCTAACCCTCTAAAAAGTTTACCAGGTGCTTCTTCCCGAACCTTATCTATGTATTGCGTCCTCACTTGTTGAGGATTGACATCCTACTAACGATTGTCTGTTACTTGCATCTGGTACCTGATATAATAATTAACAACTTATATATATATATTTGAATAAGATCAAAGCAAAATTTTAAAGTATAAGAAAAGATATAAATTACCTTAGGATTTATCAAATGTGTAAACTTAGATGGTACATTTCCCAAAAGATTAATGGAATGTAATTGGCATATAAACTTTTATGGCAACATAACTCAACCACGTCTCCCTTTAAAAAGCCTCAATGGTTTTTCTAAATCTTATCTATCAGTATGCATTCATATCTCAGTCTTTCCCCTCACTTATCAGCACAAAATTTTAGTAGCTTTTACACTATACTTCAAGCTTAAAGGTATGACTATTGCCTCCCCTCTTTTTTACCCTTTTTTGGGCATAAACATAAATATTCATGTATAACTTGCAAATCAAGAGAATTTTAGAAAATAAAATATCAAGTGTACCAGACTTTCCTCCATAACAAAGACATATATTAGATAATAAAACACAAACAAATGGAAAGGAAAACACAACCCACAAAAGATAACAAAAGGAAGTGAATAGATTTCCAATTCAGCACACTCCAAACAAAATGAAACCTAGAAAGCAAGGATAATTACAACCCCATTAAATTAACAAAATCGTTCAATTCATCACAGATTTTGTGATAACTATAACTAGAGTCAAAATATTGCCTTGGATATTGTTGAGAGATGTAATATCTATGAGAGGAAAGGGAGGGAGAGATCATTATGTTAGACAAGAGTTCCTTTCAAAAATAGCAGTAAGAAAATGAGTCAGCTATTAAGATATAAAGCACAAGACCTGGTACCTAATTCAACACTGCCAATGGTAAAGAATCATGGTAATTTCTAATTTATTTCATAATTGAAAGTAACTAACGATTAACTTAGTTAACTTAGTTAGATAACATATTTATGAATAACTAATCAAGATCCTATTCCTACATTGGCAGTGATTAGTTATTCATAAACTAATCAGGATAGGAGTATTGGATAGTTATTCATACATAACTCAGTTAACAGGATCCTACCATGAATAACTAATTATAAATAACTAATGATTAACTTAGTTAGCTTAGTTAGAGAACATATTTAGGAATAACTAATCAGGACACCCATCCAAACACAGGAGGATCCTGCTTTTACTTCCCAGTCACTCCAACAAACATCATTAAAAAGTTTAGGAAAATTGTGACTTAATACTAATTATAGATTAACTTAGTTAGCTAGAGAACATAATTATAATATGAATATAAATTCAGGAATAGGAATAACTACACTACATTTATGAATTACAATATTAAAAATTGTATAGATGGCACCTACAGTCACCCAGGGAAATGAAACAGAGAACTAAAAAACTGAATTAGAATATAAAGAATACAAATTTTGGGCAACCAGTAAATGAAACCAAAAACACAAAAAAAAAAAAATTAAAACCCACAAACAAAACGAAGCCCTACCATTAAATCAAAAATCACAAATAGGTCAAACCTTACAGACAAATCGAAACCCCACAAACAAATCAAAACCCACAAATAAATCGAACCCCACAATCAAGTTGACACCCAGAAAAAAATCAAAAATGAAAAGGAAGAAATAGAGAAACCAAAACTCACAGAAAGAGAGGATGAGTCCTACTTCACTATTAGAAATCGCACCTAAAATCACCGACCAAGAAGGTTGCACGAGTGAATAATCGTCGAATGAGAAGCTTGAACGAGTGAATGAGAATGGTGAACGAGATTTCAAACTTTTGGACAAAATGTCTTCAGCTTTTATGTATTTGGAAATGTAGATAAGGAGGGAAATAATGCTCTAGAACAAGAAAATTGTAGAGATAAATTTCTATAAAAATTTTGACAAATAGGGCGCTAGAGAATGTTAAATAAGCGTCACAAAATAAAATCATTTTGCGATGCTTGTTTAACAACCAGTAAATGTGTTATTTATTGGCGGATTTTTTTAACCACTATAAAAAAACTCACTGTTCAAAATGACTTTGTTGTACTGTCTCATTTAAAGTGAAGTTACTTGTAAGTTAATTTACTACTTGTACTTTCATTGTACTTGATGTGAGACGGTAGTTTTTGTACTTTTATTGAGTCATTTAATTCTTTTCATCTTATTCTCTCTATTTCAGTGTTTGGTGTAACGACCCCCTAATACAACATACATGATACTTATCTGATTAGCGGAAGCATATGGGTTAGTTTAAATAGTTATTCCCGATGTGGGAATGTCAGGGGATCGCTACTAGTTGAGCGTAACCCAAATAGACTCCCCATTGTCCATTCGGATTCCGTTCAACCCTAATTCACATGCAGCTAAACTAAATATACATGCATACATCACAAATTACTCTGGAATTAAATCTAAAATCCCTGTATACGTCACATCATGCATTCATATAAATTCCAACTTAAGTTCACAAGTTTACAATGGTAAAACCTACCGAAAATCCGTCAAAGTTTCTCTGTATTTCGAACATATCCATAATACAACAGTCACCTATTTATAGATATTCAGCCAGTCCAACAACAACAGAAAACATAATTTACAGAAGACCATTATAAAACAACATTAGTAAACACATATACAATACATTTCAAGCCTAGACTAAGCTTCTCCTCTGTCTATCATCAAGTCAACGTCCAGCTAACGTCTAGGTTCCTGTCCTTGTCCCTGTTCATCTGAGTAAACAACCTGGTGAGATATAAAATCCCAGTAGAATAATTTACAATTCAAATACAATTCAAAATCTGGTTGAATACTCAGCAGTAGGAGCACCGAAAACATCCTCCCGAAATCAGTTCGAAATCAGTGAAATACCTTATCTTTAAAATCATTTTATCACATGGAAATCGCGGTAAATAATCATAATCATAAAAATCCATTTCTTTAAAAATCAATCATAGAAATTAGGTTAAATCTCATGCCCAGTGTATCTAAATCCATTTTAGCCACAAGTCTTCTGCGACCAAATCTAAAATCGTCATCTAATTGCACGTCATCTAGAGAGATTGCCTCTCTTATAGTTGGGTGTGATCCATAACACCAATCAACTGAATCTAGCCTATATTGTGAGTGTAATCTGTAACACTAATCACCCACTCAAGGACTGGGTGAGAATCAATATCTAGGGCGTCCCCTATCATGTGCACATACGCCAATTCTCATCCTCATACAGTCTATTCGAACTTATATGCTCAAGGTCGGCTATTCCTCAGGGTTCTAGGGTATTACGCCTAAATCACAACGTTTCCCCGTATAGGTTATCCCCCCTTATACTCTTTAAACCTTTCTTAGGGTCTTCCTGATTTATCGCGTGAACCCTAACGCAGTACAGGCTAAATCTGATAAAAATAATCTCATTTAAAAAGTCCCTGTACTCGGGATACTTAACGGTCGTCCCATACTAGCTATCAAGTACCCTACCCTAAGTAAATCCGTCCTAAGGGCATCTAAACTCGATAAACAAAATGCCTAACATGCAATTAGGATATCCAGCACACAGGCATGCAATTTATTCCATCGAAAGCAGCACATAAATCTATGCAATTAATCTAAATCGTTCAGGTATCCACAAGGTCAATTCTAACATTCGGGAAGCGTAAATTATCCTACCTGGTCTCCTGTTGCTCCAAATCAACTCAAAACTTCACGAAATCTCGCTTTTCGAGCCAATTAAATTCCCTGTACATTTAAATGAATATTAAAGCTTATCACGTCATCCATTTTACGATTCTAAGTCTGATTACCCTAATACTTAGGTCAATTTATTTCCTAATTGCCTTCGGTAGCTAATTCAATCAGAATTCATCAGTTTTTGGGAAATCAGACCTTACCAGTGTCGTTGGATGATGGAAATCTATCCCGGGGTGGTCTCGATTTCTCCCAATGTATGTCCAGATGCTCCGGCACAGCAGCGCATGGTGGCGTACGGCGGCATACTATGGAGGGGTGCGGTTTGCCTCGAAATCTACACCACAGTGATGCCCACAAGACCAGGAGTCCGAATATGGTGGTGACACGGCGGTTCACGGTGGTTTGGATGGCATTTTTTGGCCACGAAGAATGATGCAAGGCAGAGGGAAAAAGCCTCGATCCGGGCGCGTCGAACCTCCGTTCGACATCGGCGAGCTAGTGGAGGAAGCTGGCAGCTCAGGCTACACGATGGTGGGGGCGGTAACGGACAATAGTGGCAGATGGCGGCGATCTCAGCTGGCAAAAATCCCATGCGATGGAGCAGGAAAACACCATTTTTCGGCGGTGCTGGCGGCCGTTGGTGGCCGTGGGTGGTTGCTGGAGGTTGTGGGTGGCGAGGGCTGTCGATTGGTATGCCAGGTGGTGGCTCATGGTGGCTCTGGTGGCGGCGCACGGTGAAGGAAGGAGGAGAAAGAGGAGAGAGAAAGTAAAGTGAGGAGAGAGAAGAAATTGTGACAAATGGCGGGGTTTCAGGAAATTTAAAGCTTCCGGGGGCGATTCTGACTTTTTCTGGATCACCCGGGGAAACTTCGGGATGTCGGTTTCTCTTCAGACATTAGCATGCATTTCCATGCAGTGATTTTGGGCTTCATTTGTGAAATCAAAGTACGAAACTTCATCTGTCAGTTCCTGATCGCTGGATCGTGTTTCCTTTCATTCGATCGTGTTTCTGACTTCGAACGGCCTTCTGTTTCAAATCATCACCCTCGAAAGTCATGCCTGGCTTCGCTTACATGAATTTATCATGAAAATCGAGTTTCTTTCTTTTAAAATTAATTCTGGTTATTACATTCTCCCCCCCTTAAAAGAAATTTTGTCCCTAAAATTCATACATGTGAAAAGTTCTGGGTATCTTTGCCTCATCTCTTCTTCTTTCTCGCACGTCATCTCCTGCAATTCTATATCCTACCAAAGTACCTTAATTAAAGGGATTATTTTACTTCAAAGTTGCTTAGTCTTAAAGTCAAGGATTTGTACAAGAGTAGATTCATAAGTCAAAATTTCCTTTAATATTATCGATTGATTCCCTAATACATGCGCAGGATCTGGGACATATTTATGAAGTTGGGAGACATGGAAAACATCATGTAGGTTGGACAAATAGAGAGGTAAGGCAATTTGGTAGGTAACGGGACCGACTCTTTGTAAGATTTGGAATGGTCCTAGGAATCTAGGGCTTAGTTTCTTGGTCCTTACCTATCTACTAATACCCGTGGTGGGGGATACTCTCAGAAATACATGATCTCCCTCATTAAATTCTAAAGGCCTTCTTTTCTTGTTGGCATATGATTCTTGCCTATGTTGGGCAACTCTCATCTTTTCCCTAATCAGTTTAATCTGATCAGTGGTTTCTTGTACAATCTCAGGTCCCAACAGTGCACTTTCCCCCATCTCTACCCAACTTAAAGGTGACTTACAACTCCTCCCATACAGAGCTTCATAAAGTGCCATACCGATGGTAGAGTGATAACTATTATTGTATGCAAACTCTATCAACGGCAGGTGTTTATCCCAACTTCCCTTCTTCTCTAGCACACAAGCCCTTAACATGTCTTCTAAGGTTTGAATAGTTCTCTCAGACTACCCGTCAGTCTGAGGATGATAGGCTGTGCTACATTTAACCTGGGTTCCTAAGGTTTGCTGTAAGGATTGCCAGAATCTCGAAGTAAACCTAGGGTCTCTATTAGATACTATACCTAACGGTATTCCATGTAGTCTCATGATTTCCCTAAGGTATTCTTTGGCTAATTTCTCTATGGAATAACGCACTTTTACAGGTAAAAAGTGAGCAGATTTGGTCAACCTATCCACTATCACCCAAATGGCATCAAATCCTGCTAGGGTTCTAGGTAATCCTACCACGAAATCCATAGTGATTTGATTCCATTTCCTCTCTGGTATCTCCAATGGTTTTAGTAACCCTGCGGGTTTCTGATGTTCTATCTTAACCTGTTGACAAGTCAAACAGGCATTCACGTAGTTCGTGATATCTTTCCGCATACCGGGCTACCAAAAGTTCCTCTTTAAGTCCTGATACATCTTGGAAATAGCTGGGTGAATAGTGTAATGGCTTATATGGGCCTCTGCTAACACTTTTTCCTTCAGTTCCTGATGGTTTGGAATCACTACCCTCTTTCTAAACATTAAGACTCTATCAGGTGCTAGTCTAAAATTAGGTTGGTCTGTGTATACTTCCAAGGATTCATCCTCAAGTTGGGCTTGTCTAATTAACTCTCTCAATTCACAGCTTATCAAAAAGTCACTCATCACTAATCTTTGCGGAAATGAGATTACATTGAGGCTGAGATTCCTAAAATCCTCAAGTAACCTCATCTCACCAATCATTAAACTAGCTAGTTGTAGTGACTTTCGGCTCAATGCATCGACCATAACATTTGCTTTCCTTGCATGATATTTCAATTCAAAATCAAAGTCTTTCAAATATTCTACCCACCTACGTTGCCTCATGTTTAATTCCATGTGATTAAACAAATACCTAAGGCTCTTATGATCACTATATACCTCAAATATAGCGCCATATAGGTAATGTCTCTAAATATTTAGGGCAAACACGACGACAGCTAATTCTAGGTCATAGGTGAGGTAGTTCTCCTCTACAGGTTTCAATTGTCACGATGCATAAGCCATAACTTTCCCATCCTGCATCAAGACGCAACCTAGGCCTCTCAGGGATGCATCTGTGTATACGGTAAAGGGTTCTAGGGGTTTCAGAATAATTAGTACAGGAGCAGTGGTTAATTTCTCTTTCAAAATTTGAAAACTAGTCTCAGACTGTTCGCTCCATTCAAAATCTAACCCTTTCCGAGTCAACCGGGTTAATGGCACAGCTATCTGAGAAAATCCTTGAATGAATTTTCGATAATAGTCGGCCAAACCCAGGAAACTCCTAATCTCGGTGACCATTCTAGGTCGATTCCAATCTAATACTGCTTCAATTTTCTTTGGGTTTACCGCTATCCCTTCCCCATTAACCATGTGTCCTAAGAATTTCACTTCTTCTAACCAAAACTCACATTTCTCTAGCTTTGCATACAATTGCTTCTCTTCCAGTATCTGTAGCACCGTGCTAAGATGCTGGGCATGCTCTTCGTGAGTCTTGGAATAGACTAAGATATCATCGATGAATACCACTACAAACTAATCTAAATAGGGTTTGAAAATCCTATTCATGTAATCCATAAAGACAGCTGGTGTGTTCGTCAATCCAAACGGCATCACTTGAAACTCATAGTGGCCGTATCTTATCCTAAATGCTGTCTTCGAGATATCTTCTTCTCTAACCCTAATTGGTGGTATCCTGATCTTAAATCTATCTTAGAAAATACAGTCGTGCCTTGCAACTGATCAAACAAGTCATCAATATGTGGCAATGGGTATTTGTTCTTAATAGTCACCTTATTCAACTACTGGTAATCAATACACAATCTTAAACTCCTGTCTTTCTTCTTTACGAATAAGACCAGAGCTCCCCATGGCGATACACTTGGCCTAATAAACCCCTTCTCCAACATATCTTCAATTTGGACCTTTAGTTCTCTTAATTTCGCTGGGGTCATACGATATGGAGTCATATCTATTGGGCCCGCGCCTGGAATCAGGTTAATGGTGAACTCTATCTCCCTGGGTGGTGGAAGTTTACTTAATTCCAAAGGAAATACCTTTGGAAAGTCACTAGCAATTGGGATTTGGCTTAGCCTATCCTACAATTCTACCTCAGAGAGATTAAGGGACATATCACCTATTTCACAAGCCCTGTCACTCCCTCGTACAGGCACATTATCTAGATAAGTAATTGTCCTTTCAGAATAATTCAACAAGACCTGATTCCTAGTTAACCAATCCATTCCCAAAACAATGTCGATCCCTGTCAGTGGTATGCACACTAGGTCCACAATGAATAAAGTATCTTCAATGGTTAAGGGACAATTTAGGCATATTCGTGGGGACATAGTGGCTTCTCCCAAGGGTGTGAATATGTATAGGTCACAGGGCAAGGTTTGAATAGGCAGTTTAATTCTTTCTATGCATGCATCAGCAATAAAGGAGTGCGTAGCACCCGAATCAAACAATACTATCAAAGAAAAATTATAGATTTTGCCTCTACCCTGCATCAAGCCCGAAGACCTATCGACATTGGCAGCATTCAAAGTGAAAACTCTCCCTGGAGCCTGTGGTCTTCGACTACCGGATGTCGGCTGATTCCCGATAGAAGGGCAGTATCTGGCCATATGTCCTGTACCTCCACACCTGTAACACTGAAGTGGAGTCTGATGCCAACAAGGCTGATTCGGATGTCTAGTTCCACACTTCAGACAGGGTGTGTTGTCAGGTCGTCTTCCACTGCTGCTAGAAGCCCCTGGTTGCGGTTTAAACATACCGCTTATCACATTAAGATTTCTAGGTGCTGGTCTTGGTTGGTTCCCTATTTTCTGTGTCATATTCTAAGCCTGTCTCTGCTCCAAATTCTTGTTTAGGATTCAGCACTTATTTACCAGCGTGGCGAAGTCTCTAATCTCCAATGTTGCTAGCTGATTCTTCATGGGTAAGTCTAGGCCTTCTTCTAATTGCTTTTCTTTCCAAGCCTCGTCATAGTGCATTCGCAGGTAAGTGGAGTATCGTGATAGTTCTTCAAATTATTTTAAATACTCCTCAAATGGCCTGCCTCCCTGTGTGAGCTTCAGAAATTGTGCTTCTTTTGATTGTTTTACGCTCTCAGGGATGTATTGATCCATAAAGACTCTCTTGAAAGACTCCCAAGTAAGTGGAATGCCTCTACTTTCCATCAGTTGCTGGGCATCTGTCCACCAGAGTTTTGCTTCGCCTTTCAACATGTATGTTGCATATGTGACCTTATGCTCATCGTCGCATTGCAACAATCTGAAAATCTTCTCAATATCTTTCATCCAAGCTTCTACCACAGCTAGATCGGAGGCACCTGTAAATGGAGATAGACCTGTTCTCTGAAACTTGATCCATCCCTGATACAGTGGGTTTGCATGTTGGGTGGCTCCGTCATTTCTCATTTTTCTATCTTCCTGTTGCTGTCTCATCACATTAGCACTGGTAGTGGCTTGATCTCTCATCGCATCAGCCATTAACTGAATAGATTCCATCATATCGCGCATGTCGACATCAGTCTCCATGCTACCACTACCCGAAGCACCCTGGTTCCTGTGCCTTGGCCTTCCTCTGAGCCTACGAGTGGCATCCCTGCTAGATTCTGTCCTATTTATCTGACACAGAAGCAAACAGATTAGTCATAACAGCAATAGTTAATAGAAAGGCATTAAATTCATTCTGTTACTTATCGGTTCAAGATTAATTCATAACATTCCAGAGTTAAATCAATCGAAACCCTAAAGCTGTAAGCCCGAAGATTCACAATCCCTAGCTCACTAAAATAGACAATCCGACAAATTGGGCTCTGATACCATAATTGTAACGAGCCCTTAATACAACATACATGATACTTATCTGATTAGCGGAAGTATATGGGTTAGTTTAAATAGTTATTCCTAATGTGGGAATGTCAGGGGATCTCTACTAGTTGAGCTTAACCCAAATAGACTCCCCGTTGTCCATTCAGATTCCGTTCAACCCTAATTCACATGCAGCTAAACTAAATATACATGCATACATCACAAATTACTCTGGAATGAAATCTAAAATCCCTGTATACGTCACATCATGCATTCATATAAATTCTAACTTAAGTTCACAAGTTTACAGTGGTAAACCCTACCAAAAATTTTTTAGAGTTTCCTCTCTATTTTGAACATATCCATAATACAACAATCCCTGTTTAGAGATATTCAGCCAGTCCAACAACAACAGAAAACATAATTTACAGAAGACCATTATACAACAACATCAGTAAACACATATACAATACATTTCAAGCCTAGACTAAGCTTCTCCTCTGTCTATCATCAAGTCATCGTCCAACTAACGTTTAGGTTCCTGTCATTGTCCCTGTTCATCTGAGTAAACAACCTGGTAAGATATAAAATCCCAGTAGAATAATTTACAGTTCAAATACAATTCAAAATCTAGTTGAATACTCATCGGTACGAGCACCGAAAACATCTTCCCGAAATCAGTTCAAAATCAATAAAATACTTTATCTTTAAAATCATTTTATCACATGGAAATCATGGCAAATAATCATAATCATAAAAATCAATTTCTTTAAAAATCAATCATAGAAATTAGGTTAAATCCCATGCCCAGTGTATCTAAATCCATCTTGGCCGCAAGTCTTCTGCAACCAAATCTAAAATCATCATCTAATTGCACGTCATTTAGAGAGATAGCCTCTCTTATCGTTGAGTGTGATCCGTAACACCAATCACCCAAATCTAGCCTATATTGTGAGTATGATCTGTAACACCAATCACTCACTCAAGGACCGGGTGAGAATCAACATCTAAGGCGTCCCTTAGCATGTGCACATACGCCAATTCTCATCCTCATACAGTCTATTCTAACTCATATGCTCACGGTCAGCTATTCCTCAGGGTTCTAGGGTATTACGCCTAAATCACAATGTTTCCCCGTATAGGCTATCCCTCCTTATACTCCTTAAACCTTTCTTAGGGTCGTCCTGATTTATCGCGTGATCCCTAACGCAGTATAAGCTAAATCTGATTAAAACAATCTCATTTAAAAACTACCTGTACTCGGGATACTTAACGGCCGTCCCATACCGGCTATCAAGTACCCTACCCTAAGTAAATCCGTCCTAAGGGAATCTAAACTCGATAAACAAAATGTCTAACATGTAATTAGGATATCTAGCACGTAAATCCATGCAATTAATCTAAATCGTTCAGGTATCCACAAGGTCAATTCTAATGTTCGGGAAGCGTAAATTATCCTACCTAGTTTCCTGTTGCTCCAAATCAACTCAGAACTTCACGAAATCTCGGTTTTTAAGCCAATTAAATTCCATGGACATTTAAATGAATATTCAAGCTTATCACATCATTCGTTTTACGATTCTAAGTTCGATTACCCTAATACCTAGGTTAATTTATTTCCTAATTGCGTTTAGCAGCTAATTCAGTCAGAATTCATCATTTTTTAGGAAATCAGACCTTACCAGTGTCGTTGGATGATGGAAATCTGTCCCGGGGTGGTCTCGGTTTCTCCCGATGTATGTCCAGATGCTCCGGCACGGCAGCGCAAGGTGGCGCACGGTAGTGCACGATGGTGTACGGCGGCGCACGGCGGAGGGGTGCGGTTTACCAAGAAATTTACACCACGGTAAAGCCCGCAAGACCAGGAGTCCGAATATGGTAATGGCGCCGCGGTTCACGGCCGTTTGGACAGCATTTTCTGGCCACAAAGAATGACGCACGATGGATGGAAAAAGCCTCAATTCGGGCGCATCGGACCTCTGTTTGACGTCGGCAAGCTGGTGGAGGAAGCTGGCAACTCAAGCTACACGATGGTGGGGACAGTGACAGCCAACGGTGGCAGATGGCGACGATCTCAGCTGGCAAAAATCTCACGCGATGGAGCAGGAAAACGTCATTTTTCGACAGCGCTAGCGGCCGTTGGTGACCGTGGGTGGTTGCTGGAGGTTGTGGGTGGCGAGGGCTGTTGATTGGTATGCCAGGTGGTGGCTCACGGTGGCTCTGGTGGCAGTGCATAGTGGCTCTGGTGGCAGCGCACGGTGGAGGAAGGAGGAGAGAGAGGAGAGAGAAAGTGAAGTGAGGAGAGAGAAGGAATTGTGACAAATGGCGGGGTTTCGGGAAATTTAAAGCTTCCGGGGGCGATTCTGACTTTTCTCAAATCACCCGGGGAAACTTCGGGATGTCGATTTCCCTCCAGAAGTTGTCACGTATTTCTATACAGTGATTCTGGCCTCCGTTTGCAAAATTGAAGTACGAAACTTTGTCTGTCAGTTCCTGATCGTCGGATCGCGTTTCCTTTCATTCGATCGTGTTTCTGACTTCGAATGGCCTTCCGTTTCAAATCATCGCCCTCAAAATTCGTGCCAGGCTTCGCTTATGTGAATTTATCGTGAAAATCAAGTTTCTTTCTTTTAAAATTAATTCTGGTTATTACATTTGGTAGATGGCATAGATTTGAAAGGCATTCTTTGTTTTGTTGTATACAAATCGAGGGGTTACTAGTTTGTAATTATATTAAAGGGACGTTTGGTACGTAGTTTAAAAAAAATTCTTAAGAATAAAAGGTTCGAAATGTTGTATTCTCGCATTTGTTATACGAATTAAAAAAATATTCCCACAGTATTACATTCTCGGGAATAGTGCATTTTCATGCTTTTAAAAAATTTCATTCTCACCAAAGGGAGTGTGAATCATGTATTCTTATAACATAAAAATATTTTTATAATAGTAAAATTACTAAATTATTTTTCTAAAACTTAACCATATTTTATTATGATTTATTTATTGTTTGACTTATTTTAAAATTATACTTAATTTATTTTAATTTTTGTTAAAAATTTACATTTATCATAGTTCAAATTTTAAAAAAGATCAATATAGTTAAAATTTAAAATTACAAGATTTTTTTTCAAAAGTTAACAATTTAATTTAATTTAAATTGGTCAAAGTTAATTTAGATTAGTTTGATTGAGAAATTTTTTTTTGATAAATTAGATAAGTTTAATTAGATAAATAAATGTGAATCAAATGAAATCGTAGGAAAAAGATATAAATACAAATTCTAAATGTTAAAAAATTTTATCTTACTATCTAACTACGTAAAAAAAAAAAAAGATTTCTTCCTCCAATATAATTTTGAGATATTATAATTCTAAAACAAAATAAATATAGAAAATTAAAAATTCAAGTTTGCAGCGTTGTAAAATATTCTGAAGACTGTTTTAAATAAACCAAATAAGTTTTTTAAAATTACTGTGGGAATAAAAAATCTATCAGTGTAGCAAATGCCTCCTAAGTGTTTTTTCAAATTTCTTGCTTAAATATTAAGTGATGTAAAAGCAAAGTGTGCTTGGCTTGCAAGTGTATATATTGGCATAAAAGTGGCATAAGATAATCCCTTGAGTAAGGTTATCCTAAGTTTATTTTAAGTGCTAAACTTTTATATAAGGTTTGCCTAGTGTATACTTTCATAAAAGTAGTAGAAGCTAATCTCTTGAATAAGATTATCTAAGAGTATTTTTTATGAATTGTCCAAGTTATATTGATTGTATTTCATATTCTTGTATAAATACTAGGTGGTGTAAATTAAAAGTAACATGTATTGATCCTTAGGATTACCCAAGTGTGTATTGATATAAAAGTGATATATGTTAATTCCTTGAAAGAAGATTACTAAGTTATATTTTTTTCTAATTTTCCAATTTAATGAATTCATTTGCGGTTTTGGGGAAATGACATAAGATTATAGTTTTAATCTAAACTTCTGTACCTTTTGTGTGTGATCTTCTATGCACTCTTTCTCACTATTAACCTAAAAGTGTCCCTAAGTGGTTTTTAAATTTAAGGCTTCCCTTTGTTAAAATTAACAACTTCGAAAAAACAAAACTTAAACTCTTAACATATACCTAACCAACAATTTTCTAAGTTTATAAAAATCATTTTTTAAAAAAAAATAATTCAACCCTCCACAAGGGCTATGCAAACGTACAAGTCTCCAATTTAACCTTTAAAATATTACTCCTGAATAAGAATTAAACTAACATATATATAAGCCAAAACTTCTAGTTGAAAATTTTAAGTTCGGCCTTCCCAACTCACTCATCTTATATAACATATAATTATTTTTATTATAAAAAATAATATCCACTGTAGAAAAAAATCACTCTATGTCTATATTATAATCTATGGGTCTTGATCATTGGTCTTTAAAATTTTATATTATATGATATAAAATAAAATATATGATATGAAAAAAAATTAAAAAAGATATTGAAAAATTACTATAAATAATAAAATATTGAAAAATCAAGTAACTTTTTGTTATTTATTTTTATTATTCTAAAGTAAAATAATCATTTTTATTTTATATTTTAAAAATTTTAAAAAAATTGACATGAATAATTTTAGTATGATGAACCTTTAGGATATATAAATTCTTTGTTAAACAATAAAAAAATTGTAAGTGGATGCTTTAGTTTTTGGTATAAAAACTTTCCCAAAAGAATGAATTCTCTTTTCAGGTTATTGAATTCATTCTACTCTTATAATTAAGCAGTTTTTTTATATCTTTAATTTTATATTTTTAATTAAAATAAAATATATAAAAAAATTTTAAAAAATAATTAATTATAAGAATGATGATCAAGATATGTAAATTATACATATCTCAATTTTTAATTTAAAAATCTAATAACAAAAATATAAAAATTACAATTAAATTTTTCTCCTAATTAATACTTTCGGTATATATTCTCATTCTCAATTTAGTACTCATTCATGCAATGGAAATTTTTTAGTAGTGTCTGGTTTTATTACAACCCAACTACTATATTCTTGGAATTCATTTCTTCCTCATTTGTAAAAATTCATTATCATTCCATATTCATCTCTACTTTTATTATTATGAACCATATTTTTCTCTTTTTTTACCGAAAAATACCAAGATCAAATTTAAAATTAAATTAATTTATTAAAATTAATAAAAATTATAGTCATTTAAGTTATTTGACTTAAAAGATATGAACAAATTTTTAAATTTATATAACAAATTAAAATGTTTTTAAAATATTAAAAATTTAAACATAAAAACTAATTTAGGAAATAAAACTAGAAAATTAAAATTAAAAATATTTTCATAAACCAAACTCACCCTAAACTTTTCTAAAAGACCTAACCATATATTGTTAACTTATCAAAACTTTAATTTACTAGAAAAACACAATTTTCCGCTAAAGTTTTGTCCATGAAATAAGCTATAACTCGTAAACAAACGCATCTACTAAAAGATCCTTTATTTAGAGCGAATCCATATATAACACATGTAATAAAGCATGCTTATTCAGGATGTCGCAGAGTAGTGCATATATCTTGCGTAACGCTTTTGCATGCCAACAACACACATACTACGCGTATGCATGAGACGACATGCATTAATTTCCAATAACTTAAGATTGACGTAGAAGGCCGTTGGTATATGCAGAGTCATCGCACACGCATCTGCAACCTTTGGGGACACTGTCCTTAATCTTGTCGCTATAACCACTATTTTTGTCATAGTACCTGTTAAAAAGCATCACTCCACCATAGTTGGAAGCTGTTTTTATATTCGGAAGAATGTCAGACTTGAGAGTATCAGGTTCTATGTACCCAGTTCCTGTCGCGTCCTCAGATGCTGGTATCCCCAAGAACACTGTGTTATTTGGCAGAACAATATTGGACGTCCATGTGTGCCATGAATCTATAAGATTCGCAGAGTTACCATTCACATACGCACATGTAGGGTCGTAGAAGTACACCACCCATACGTAGTCAAAAAGACCAGTTTCGATGGCGTCTCCGAGGTAGAAATCTGGGAACGCCGTAGGACACTGTGGGGATGCAGACAGGTAAATCTTTCTGTCTTTGGTTGTACCATTGATGGCTCGCACGAGATCTGCCCACTTTATGTTCGTGCCCTCTTGCACACTGATGAAATCAATGCCGTCCAATGAAACCTTGCCAAGTGGACCCGAATCTTCACCGCTGAGGAAGTTGTTGTATATGTATTCTGCAACTTTCTGGGTGATACTGACATCATCAGCGTTCCTAATCCTGGGAGCAGCTAAGTATTTGTTGTGCTTGCCCTTGGTTCTAATTCTGTTTCCTCCGATGGAGAGCAAAACTTTGACGTTTTGGCTCTGGCAATAATTGATGTCAGATTCCAAGTTTGTTGAATGGCCGGCAAAGTTGAGTTCTGGGGTGCTTCCGTCGTCGTAGAGGTAAAGATAGTTGAGAACGACATACTTGTAGTTTCCGGTGGCACATGTGTCGTACAAGGAGCCTTCGTTGGTGTTCTGGCCCCAGTACACGGCGATGCCGCCGGTGGATGCACACTCTTGAGCATTGGAGGAGCTCACGAAGAAACTGAAAGTGAGGAAGAGGAATAAAAGAAGGATGAAACCTGGGTTTCGGGAGGCCATGGTTATCTGATTGTAAGTAATACAGACAGGTGGTTTTCTTGTTCAGGTTGATGAGTGTAGGAGCAACGGAAGGTACCTATTTATAGAAAAAAATTCTTAGTAGACGTGTATCGTAGAATGTAATTAATGAAACGGTCATGGGTAAACTTAATTACCAAGTGGCCGAAAAATATTTAGTAATCCAAAATATAAATATTTGATTATACTATTATTTTACCATGGCATTTGGTATACTATTATTTTATATTTGGTATTTCAAATTAATAGTTCTGTACATTTTAGTAATCCAAGATATAAATATTTGATTATAAATGTTAAAATTAATACTATTGATTTATTGAATTTTCAAGTACACCATCTCCAGTTTAAACAATATATATTTTATAAATTTGTTTATTTTTACTATTTTTTGATGAAAATAAAATTTAAAAGTTTATGTATAATGTCATCCTTCTTATAAAAAGTATATATACTATAATTTCTTTAATAATTTATTTGTAATATTTTACATGTTTAATTTTTTCAAAAATTCCTATTATGAAGTTGATAGTTATAAAAAAAACAAGGTTAAAAATGCTAACTTGAAAAGTTAATTCATTCAATCTATGAAGTGAGATGAGATAATATTTTAATTGGTATTAGATAACACTTTTTTGCCAGTAACTTGTTTTCAAAGAGTTACCACATACATGTCATCCTTTTATTATATACTAAACACTAATATCTAAGATATTATAGTATATGAAATAACATGATTAAGATCATAGTATACCAAATATCCATGTAATGTGTTGGAAACAACTTCTTAAAATATTAATAATAGTATAAGTAGTAATTTGAAAACTCAAATAGACTGGTTTGACAAAAAAATTGATGAATGGATTTTAGCATTGATCCAAATCACGTATAAAACTTGTCAAAATTTAACAAAATTAGTCATAAATTAGGAAAATTAAAAAGAAAAGTCAGTTCGGCGGTTCAAAATTCAAATCCCACAGTCGAATCTCTCTCTCTCTCTTTTTGTAAGAAGAGAAAATATTGAAAGAGAAAGAGACTTGATCGATGCTTACAAAAAAGGAATAAGAGAAAGGGAAAAGAGAAAAAAAATATGTAATTAACCTGATTTGTTAAAATGATAGTTACTTTAATCCCTTAAATAATATTTGAGTTTTGTATATAAAAAAAAATTTATTAAAAGAGTTTTAACAAATTATAAGACTTTCACTGACACAATTAGATTAGTTATAGCTAAATAATTTTTTAGACATGAATAGTTTCAACAAAAAAAAGAAGTAAATAATGAGGGAGTGGAGAAAAAGAAAGATAAGAAATGATTTTTTATGTATTCTTAAAAGTTGAAATAAATAGGTGAGAAATAATGATAAATGTAATGGAAGGATATATCTTAAACGTATATTTTATTATAAAATTTATGTTTAAAATATTTTAATATATTAAATGTATATCATTTTTAATATATTTAAATTTTGAAATATAATTGCTATGCAATAAAGTAACATTTATTATTTTTTTATGCAAAATCACAAGTATACATTTATTTAAAAAACAATTCATATAATAATGAACAACTAAAAGTTTTAACTTTATTATTATTTTTTTGCCTACGAGAAAGACTGCAAGTCTTTAGAATTCATTAGAAGAAGTACAGAGGAGAAATAAGATGTGTTTTTCATAGTCACTTTTGTGTCAATAAATATCAAAAACTTTCATTATGTAGATGTTTATCGTTGATGGTATCAAACTATTATGTCAATAAATTTTAAATAAACTGGCAACTAATTCCCCAAAATTTTTGTTGAATTGAAGATGTTATTTACAGTAAATTCAAAGTTTTTGGAGAAAACTAAATACAATCATCACAGTATGCAATGTGAAACATGCTCATTATAGTAAAAATAGACCCTTCTTGTGCCCACAACACTGGCTGCTCTGAGTCTCTGACTCAGTGTTTCCAATGGCAGATGGGTGATCAAGGAAAGGTTAACATGGAGGAGATCCTTGCTTTACACTCCTGTGACGGGACTTCTTCCATTTATAAGGGCTAGTTTTGGGATTTTATTAAAATTTATTTATTTTTAAATAACTTTTTCTTAGATCAAATTTTAGAAAAAATACTTTGAAAAAGCTCAGTTTGTGTTTAGGCAATAATTTAATTGAAAGTTACTTTTATTAATATTTGAGAAACAATTTGTATATAAATAATTTTTATAAAAAATATTTTTGATTGTCAAATTACTAAGAAGGACATATTTACATTTAAACTTTTCATATATATTTTATTAGTCTTTTTTTTTTTTTTTTGCTAGCGATGTAGTTCCACATGGAATGCTATGTATGCGGCTACTGGTAGTGATTTGGATAGGATGCGAATTCTGAGCTTTTACGTTACCTTAGAGATGCTCTTCTTATCTAAATAATAAAAATAAAAATAAAAATAAAAAACTATTTTTCTTTCTCACATAAATTTTTACCAAATTCCTATTCGCTTAATTGTTTTCTCTCTCCGCTACGTACATTGTCAAAAGCAAAATGCTTTCCATTCACCATAATTATAAGCAAACAAAAGCTTTTGTGTCAGCTTGTCTCTTATATAAACCACGTTTTTTTCCTTTATATTGAATTTTTGTCTTCCACCCTTTTAACATGATTAATAATAATAGAAGTTTTTAAATGCTAACATAATATAGCTAGGGTTTTATTTTTACAAAAAAAGGTAAAAAGTTTCTCTATTCTTCCGAACAATACATGACACCTGGCATTTTTTAAGAAATTTATGGACCCTTGTCATTTTCAACAACAATAGTTTTATCTGTTTTAAAAAAGTATATTTTACTTTTTTCAAACATATTTATATAACAAATTATTCATCTAAATTTTAATTTATAATAAATTATCTTTATAAAATATTTAAAATACTAAAAATATTTATTTTAAGTTAAATTCAATAAATGTGTGTAAATTTATTAATTGTGTGTGTTTATCATATAATTTCACATTATATATAAAGGAATATTGGAGAAAAAATAATTTAAGTTTCTTAAATATAATTTTAATATTTTAAATATTTTTTAAAAATATTTTGTTACAAATCAAAATTTAGGTGAATAATTTGATACATAAACATAGTTAAAAGGGACATATGATACTTTCTCCTATTTCTTTTGTTTATTTTATTGACAAAGAGAAAGAGAGAGAGAGAGAGAGAGAGAGAGAGAGAGAGAGAGAAACAGAGGGTGAGAGAGAGAAAAAAAGAATGAGGGAAGAAAGAAGTGACGGAATAAGAAAAAGAAAAAAAAGAGAAATAACAGAAAAGAAAAAAGGGAGTAATAATGAAGAAGAAATTAAAAGAAAATTAAGATTAGATAAAAAAATTTTAAATAAAATAAATAAAAATAATTAAGATCAAATTTTTTTCAATTATAAAACTAAATAAATTTATATATTTATAAAATTAAATAAATTACAATTTTATAAAATTATTAGTAAATTTTATTTTTATTATTAAAATTAAGTAAATTTTGATTTTGAAACATTAAATAAATTTTTTAAAAATAAAATTTATTTAATTTTATAAATATATGAATATATAAATTTATTTAATTTTATAATTATAAAACTTGATCATAAACTGTCTTTTATTTTTTATTTAAAAATACATTCCATTTATTATCTTTTATCAATTAATTAATAAGCAAAGAATTTCTCATTTTTTAAGAGTACAAGTATCGTTAATTTTTTAAAAAAATTAATTTTAAATATAAATAAAAGAGTTAAGTAAGTTTCAACTCTTATCTTTTTATAATTCCCTAATTTTACACATTTAAAAGAAATTATTTTATTTTTGGTTTTCTACAGGTATTTTCTAGTTATAACTTATAAAAAAATATATTGTTAAAATTTTCATTTCAATGTGATTTATTCTGAGTCAAAAATCATAAATTTAATTTATTTTAAAATTTAAAAATAGTTTTTAAATTTTATATTGGTCTAATAATATTTGATACTTATTATATTATATAAATAATAAATATGTGAGTATTTTGGACAAACTATGTAAAATTATAATTTATTTTTATTTTAAAATTTAATTTTTGTTTTCTTTAAGTTTCTAATAGTTGCATTCAACTCATTGGTCTCCAAATTATATGATATACAATAAATTTATAAAAAGTTAAAAAAACAGTTACTGAAAGAAATTACGGGAAAAAATTTATAACTATATTATATATACTTCGAAGTATGCATGCCATTTTTTTATTTTTTAAATATAAAATAAAAAAGTAATTTCACATTTTAAAATAATAAAACATTAAGTTAATTATGTAGTTTCCCACTCTCTTGACATATTTCATGTTTTTAACTCTCCACTTTTCTCAAAAGGTATTTTAATTTTGTATTGTATTTTAAATATTTTATATATAATTTTAAAAATTAATGATAATTAGAAGGCTCTAAAGTTACTATAATATAAATACATCTTTAAAAAAAAGACGCATATATGTACTTATTTACTTATGTACATACACACCCATACATGCATGTCTATATAACTCTCACATGATTAAAATATTATTCTAATCCTCACATAAAACATCCATGACTATTATATTTAATATTTAAAATGATACTTAAATTTAATTATTCAATTTAATCTAATGATTAAAAAAAACTCATTTTATCGCTCATATAAATAAAATATTCTCACTTGATATACCCTGAATCTCTCTATATGTATAGACTATGTGCACTGTAATACATACAGAAATATTATAATGACTTAGTAAAAATACCTTTTACTCTTCCTAAACTATACCTAAATAACACATGACTATCTACCTAAACTTTTATTGATAACAAATTGCCCCATAAAATATTAAAAAAAATGAAACTATTAAGTTACATATCTCAATATCAAGTGCTAGTCACATGAGAGCCGTTAGCTTCCCTTTCCCTAATCTGACCAAGAAAAATAGTGTCTTCGGGAAAACACAGAGGACAACATCAATATATAATATGGTTTTTTTCTCAACCTCCTTCCATCATCAAAGTTGTAATGCCCCTATCTAGTCTTGTTGTTCATTTCAATGGCAATAGATAGGTTCGAAACATTATTCTTGTCCTTTTAATTATTTTCTGAGCAGTTAAACCATCGAATTATGTCATACGCACTAGGTTTGGGATCTCTTATGCTCAAATAAAAATAAAAAATCACAAGCACAACGGGTTAATAAAAGTTTACGCTACACAATGCAAATACAGTCTATCACAAGGATCAATAATGCATGTCTAATAAAAATATTCATTACAACTAATGTATCAATCCCCGGATATGTGAAGTACCTATCTTGCGGAAGTCAAGAGACAACAGGCCTGCCACTCAGACTCCCGCACCAAATAGTACCAGACCGGTCCTTCACATATCCGCTTTCCCTAGTATTCCCCGAACTACTCATATATAGAGTCAATTTAGCTGTCCTATTTCCATCCTAGTACTTCTAGGATCCAAAAGAATTGGGGCTTACAAAAGACTTCTCAACCAAAAGATACTGCTACCACGAGTCCATGTTACGTGTCCACATCTAATACATATTAGCACATGTGTGAGAAACACGAGTTTCCCAGTAGCCTAGCAATTTATAGTTTTAAAAGAGACTAACATGTATTAGGGTGCAAGCACCAAAAATGTTCAAACTGCATCCTTGATTTAGGAGAAAAGTACACATCAATAGACAGGTAATTATTGCATGATAAGTTTAGTAGTTGGCAATAGTAAAAGTTTTTTTTTTCACATGATCAGTATTTTCTTAAGCATACTAAGTTATCATCGCGTGCGTACATGTTATATGAACACTAGGTCTCAAGGGTGGAGCA
This sequence comes from Senna siamea, assembly GCA_031216115.1. Classification (NCBI taxonomy): domain Eukaryota; kingdom Viridiplantae; phylum Streptophyta; class Magnoliopsida; order Fabales; family Fabaceae; genus Senna; species Senna siamea. The sequence goes on along the minus strand of CM062354.1, from coordinate 27,369,557 downwards.
CCTTTGGCCACGCCTCCCTAGGTTACCCGTGTGGAGCACCTTCGGCCACACCTCAAAATTCATGGACACTCAGCCACGTATATAGTGTGTTTACGAGCACTGGGTCCCGAGTACGTAGCACCTTCGGCCGCGCCTCGCCAGGCCGCTCGTGTGGAGCACTTTTGGCCACACCTCGTAAATTGTAAACCCTCGATCCACGTACATGCAATCCTCGAGACACTAGATCATAGGTATAGAGCACCTTCGGCCACACCTCCCTAGGCCACTCGTGTGGAGCACCTCTGGCTATATCTCGTAATACGTGAACACTCGACCATGGTCTTAGTACGATCGCGAACACTAGGTCATGGGCATGGAACACCTTCGGCCATGCCTCCCTAGGCTGCCGGTGTACACTCGAGACCCCGCAAGGTGCGGTGTCACTATATATATATTTTTTCCTCTTATTAACCAGGAAAGGTTTCTTTTTTGTAAGACTTTCAAATAAATTTGAAACTTCCCTACGATTTCGCGTTTCACCTTAGAATTTAATCTTACGTCATTTTCCATCCCTAATATTATTTATGGACAAAGCATCTTCCATTTTTCTTAGGATTTAGTATTACATAAATCTCCTTTCATAATAGTATTTATGAACATAGTATTTTCTATTTTTCCTTGGAGTCTTATATCACATAAATCTCCATCCATAATATTATTTATGGACATAATATTTCTATTTTTCTTGGAATTAATTTCTCACATAAATTTCACTCCAAAAATATTAGTTTTGGACATAATATTTCTATTTTTCTTGGAATTAAATTCTCAAATAAATTTCACTCCAAAAATATTAGTTTTGGACATAATATTTCTATTTTTCTTGGAATTAAATTCCCACATAAATTTCACTCCAAAAAATTTTAGTTTTGGACATAAGATTTCTATTTTTCTTGGAATTAAATTCTCAAATAAATCTCACTCCAAAAATATTAGTTTTGGACATAATATTTCTATTTTTCTATGTGATCATGGCAATAAATTCGCAGCACTAACTTAATTCATCTTACTTCATCCTCACATATATTTATTTTAGCAAACATAAATACCCAACACATTATTCATCTCCTTCAACATGGCCAATTCCTAAGTTTATCATGCATTCAATATCAAGCTTTATCCTAGGATCAAGGATGAAGAAGACTACTCTAATTCCATGGAAACAATATTTTGAAACATAAATGCTAATTTATGGAACTAAAGTAAGGAAATTGCTAACCTACCTTGATTCCTTTGCCCTTTCCTTCTTCTTTGGATCACCTTTGTTTCTTCCTCCTTCCAAATTTTTATGCTTCACGTGTTTTTCCTCTCTATTTTTCTCCCAAGCCTATTGTAAAATCCTCCTTTCTTCTCTTTTTCTCCTTTCTCCCTTCTCTCGTTTGATTCACCTACGTGGGTGTGTGTTAGTTTGCATGGATGAGCTATTCACCTCATGTGAGTGTTATTATTATTATTACCAATATTATTAACTATTAGCCTCCACTTTCACGTGCAGCCTCCTTCTTTCTTTATTGAGGTTTTATGTTTTATCCAATGGTCACATTGCTCTCCCTCTTCCCCTCTTTCATGCTACCCCATGAGTGCCTTATGTATAACATATAAAAGGAAGTTCTTGTATAGGTGGATTACCCACTTGGTCAAGTTAACCAAAGGGTGGAAGTTATGCTAATAAAGTGGACAAAATCCCTCCTTCACGTTAAGCATACTTCACACGTAATGTAGCAAAATTTTTGGGGTGTTACATTTCTCCCCTCCTTAAAATAATTTCGTCCTCGAAATTTATACATACCTCATGAGAATAGCTCTGGATAAACTTTGCGCATGTCCTCCTCCTTCTCCCAGGTAGCCTCTTGTTGTGCTGTCGGGTTCCATAGGACCTTTACCAAGGGAATGACCTTATTTCGCAGGGTCTTGACCTCAGTATCGATGATTTGAATAGGTTTTGGCTGATAGGTCAGATTATCCTTTAATTGTAAAGTACTGGCATCAAGTATGTGGGAGGGGTCTGGTATATATCTCTGAAGTTGGGAGACATGGAAGACATTGTGTAGGTTGGACAAATGTGGGGGTAAGGCTATTTGGTAGGCTGATGGACCCACTCTCTTCAATATCTGGAAAGGTCCAATGTATCTAGGACTTAGCTTCCTAGACTTTATAGCTCTACCAATCCCATTAGTCAGGGATACTTTCAGAAAAACATGGTTCCCTTCCTCGAATTCTAGGGGTCTTCTCCTCTTATTTGCATAGCTCTTTTGTCTATCCTGAGCCTTTGCTATTTTCTCTCTGATCATTTTGATCTGATCAGTTGTTTTTTGGACCAATTCAGGACCTAACAACTGCCTCTCCCCCACTTTATACCAACATATCAGTGAGCTACATTTCCTCCCATACAAGGCCTCATAGAGAGCCATACCTATACTAGAGTGGAAACTATTATTATAAGAGAACTCAATTAGTGGTAGACTCTTTTCCCATTTCCCTCGATATTCTAAGGCACAAGCCCTAAGCATATCCTCTAGGGTTTTGATGGTTCTCTCTGTTTGCCCATCCGTTTGAGGATGATACGCAGTACTAAAATTCAGTCTGGTTCTGAAGGCTTCTTGTAGGGCTCTCCAAAACCTAGAGGTGAACCTAGGATCCCTATCTGAAACAATGCTAATGGGTACCCCATGAAGTCTCACTATCTCCTGAATATATAGTTGTGCTAGTCTATCCAAGGAGTAGTTAATCCTAATAGGGAGAAAATGAGCAGACTTGGTTAACCTATCCACTATGACCCAGATAACATCATTTCCTGATTGAGTTCTAGGTAGTCCTACCACAAAGTCCATAGAAATCTTGTCCCATTTCCACTCAGGGATATCCAAGGGTTGTAGCAACCCAGCAGGTTTCTGATGTTCAATCTTGACCTGCTGGCATACTAGACACTTAGCCACATGCTCCGTTATATTCTTCTTCATTCCTGGCCACAAGAACCTACCTTTTAAGTCTTGATACATCTTGGTAGCTCCAGGATGGATAGTGTACTTACTTTGATGAGCTTCCTCTAAAATATTATTCCTCAGTCCTCCTATCTTAGGGACGTACATTCTACCCTAGAAAGTTACCATCCCGTCGGCCTCCCTTATGAACTCCTTTGAATCCTTTAGGGATCCTAGAAATTCGTCCTCCCTCTGGGTTTCTAGGATTTGGGCTCTAAGGGTGTTCTCAATCCTTAACTCACTCAAACAGATTTTATTTGGTAACACCAAGGTGGACAACCTCATGTTCCTAAATCTCTCTATTAGGTCCATCTCGCTCACCATTAGACGAGCTATGTGGAGAAACTTCCTACTTAATGCGTCAGCTACAACATTTGCCTTACCCAGATGGTACTTTAGCTCAAAATCATAGTCCTTAATGAATTCCATCCACCTCCTTTGTCTCATATTCAATTCTTTTTGGTCGAAGAGGTATTTGAGACTTTTATGGTCACTAAATACCTCGAATCTAGAACCATAGAGGTAGTGTCTCCAAATCTTTAAGGCAAACACTATAGCCGCTAACTCCAAGTCATGGGTAGGATAGTTTCTCTCATGCGGCCTTAGCTGCCTAGAAGCATAGGCCACTACTCGTCCTTCTTGCATCAGTACACATCCCAACCCTTTCTTCGATGCATCACAATACAACTCAAACTTCTCTAAAGGGTCAGGGATAACTAGTACAGGTGCGGTGGTCAACTTCTCCTTCAGGGTTTGGAAACTTTGTTCACACTTTGTGTCCCACACAAATGGAACATCCTTCCAAGTCAACTTAGTCATTGGCATCGCTATCTGCGAAAACCCCTGAATGAACCTCCTATAGTATCCCGCTAAACCTAGAAAGCTCATAATTTTTGTCACAGTAGTGGGTCTTTCCCAGTTCACTACCGCTTCAGTCTTACTAGGATCCACAGTCACCCCCTCATCAGAAATCACATGCCCTAGGAATTTAACTTCCCTTAGCCAAAACTCACACTTTTCTAGCTTGGCATACAGCTGCTTCTCCCGAAGTATTTGCAGCACCGTCCTTAGATGCTGTTCATGCTCCCATCTATCCTTAGAATACACTAATATGTCATCAATAAACACTACTACAAACTGGTCGAGGTAAGGTCTAAAGATGCGGTTCATGTAATCCATGAATACAGCAGGAGCATTTGTCAGTCTAAAGGGCATTACTAGGAATTCATACTGCCCATACCTAGTCCTAAAGGCGATTTTAGGTATGTCCTCCTTCCTAACTCTGATCTGATGATACCCTGACCTTAAATCACTCTTAGAAAAGATAGTGACCCCTCTCAGTTGGTCTAATAGGTCATCAATCCTAGGGAGAGGATACTTATTCTTTATGGTTACCTTGTTCAGTTGCCTATAGTCTATGCACATCCTCATACTCCCATCCTTCTTCTTAACAAAAAACACAGGAGCTCCCCACGATGACACACTGGGTCTAATGAATTGTTTCGCTAAGAGGTCCTCTATTTGCTCCTTCAATTCTTTCAACTCCATTGGGGACATCCTATAGGGTGCTATGGAAATTGGCCCTGTCCCAGGGACTAGGTCTATGGAAAATTCAATCTCTCTCTCCGGTGGAAGACTAGTAATATCCTATGGGAACAAATCTGGGAATTCCTGGACTATAGGTATGGTTTCTAATTTCTGTTGACTTTCTACCTCCGAGGAACATAGGAACCCCATCCTCTGGTTTTTCATAGCTATCCCCACATTTACTGGTCTAGTGTCTATGAAAGTCACAGACTTAGCTAAACAGTCCAAGATAACATTGTTTGAAGAGAGCCAGTCCATACCAAGGATGACATCTAGTTCCACCATGGGTAAACAGATAAGGTCTACATTGAAGGTTCTGTTTGTAATTACAATAGGACAGTTTAAACAAATCAGGGATGTAGAAACAGGTTCATTGGTGGGTACTGCTATGGATAATTCATATGGTAGGGTGGTTGTGGTTAACTTTAAATTACGAACACAGTCTACTGAAATAAAGGAGTGGGTGGCTCCAGAATCATACAATACAATTAAAGGAATATCATAAATAAAACACGTACCCTTCATCAAATCTTCGGACTGGGCCACTTCTTTCCCCTTCAGGGTATATACCCTTCCCTTGGTAAGAGGTCTGGCTGGTTCCTCTGGCTTCCTCAGGGTTGGGCAATTCCGGGCGATGTGTCCTGGCTTCCCACATCTGTAGCACACGTTCTGCCCCATTAAGCATAGCCTATCCCCGTGATTCTTCCCACACTTCAAACAGCTGCGTTGCGGTGTCGGGGTGTTCATTGGATGCTTTCCTGACTGACCCCTCTGAAACTTCCTGTCACGACCCCTGTTGAAACTGACTGAGCCCTTCCTCTTATGGAAGCTTGCCTCATGTTTCTGCTTCTGCAGGGCTGCTAGGGTCCGAGAGGCGATTTTGCACCTGTTAACTAAAGTTGGGTAGTCTCGGATCTCATGGGCTGCTACTTCATGATACAATTCTGGGTCCAAACTGTTCTCCAAGTGCAGGGCTTTCCATGCCCCGTTCGGTCTCCACTTCAAGTAGGAAGAGAACTTTGACAGCTCTTCGAACCTGGCTAGGTGTTCCTCAAATGACCTGCCACCCTATTTGATTTGCATAAACTCACTTTCCTTAACGTTTCTCTCGCTTTGGGGGAAATACTTCTCGAGGAATGCATCTCTAAACCTGTCCCAGGTGATCGGGGTCCCCTGAGCCTCCATCAGTTGTCTCGTACCTTTCCACCAATGCATTGCCTCTCCTTCCATCTGGTAAGCGGCAAAGGTAACCTTCTGCGGCTCTATGGTCCCTAATACCTCGAATAGTTCTTCCATCCTCTGTACCCACTCTTCAGCCTTCTTCGAACTTGCTAATCCGTTGAAAGTGGGAGGCCTGGCTCTCTGGAAGTCAGACCAGCCTCCATTGACTGGGGTCCTCACCTGCTCTGCCCCTGTCTGAGTCTCTTCGCTTCGATCTGTCTGGGCCTGTCGAAGTGCCTCAATTGTAACCTCAGCTTGGGCTCTCATAGCTTCGGCCACGTCTCTCATGGTCTGCATCATCTCATTCACATCAACTCCCACATCTCGGGTCCGTGGTCTACCCCTCTGTGCCGGTAGCATACTGTCAATCTGCAAAACAAGTATTAACGAGGTGATCAGGCTCAATAACAGATTATTAAGCAGATAACATACAGTACCAACAGGAGCTTCCATCTTCCCAAACCTAATGCTCCTTTCCCCAAGATCAAAATAAATACAAGTTAGCCAACCGCCTAGGTACAGCTAACTAACCCGAACCAATCCCTTACTTGGGGAATTCTACCCCGTTCCTAACCTAGGTAATTGTGCTCTGATACCAACTTAATGTAATGCCCCTATCTAGTCTTGTTGTTCATTTCAATGGCAATAGATAGGTTCGAAACATTATTCTTGTCCTTTTAATTATTTTCTGAGCAGTTAAACCATCGAATTATGTCATACGCACTAGGTTCGGGATCTCTTATGCTCAAATAAAAATAAAAACTCATAAGCACAGCGGGTTAATAAAAGTTTACGCTACACAATGCAAATACAGTCTATCACAAGGATTAATAATGCATGTCTAATAAAAATATTCATTACAACTAATGTATCAATCCCCGGATATGTGAAGTACCTATCCTGCGGAAGTCAGGAGACAACAAGCCTGCCACTCAGACTCCCGCACCAAATAGTACCAGACCGGTCCTTCACATATCCGCTTTCCCTAGTATTCCCCGAACTACTCATATATAGAGTCAATTTAGCTGTCCTATTTCCATCCTAGTACTTCTAGGATCCAAAAGAATTGGGGCTTACAAAAGACTTCTCAACCAAAAGATACTGCTACCACGAGTCCCTGTTACGTGTCCACATCTGATACATATTAGCACATGTGTGAGAAACACGAGTTTCCCAGTAGCCTAGCAATTTATAGTTTTAAAAGAGACTAACATGTATCAGGGTGCAAGCACCAAAAATGTTCAAACCGCATCCTTGATTTAGGAGAAAAGTACACATCAATAGACAGGTAATTATTGCATGATAAGTTTAGTAGTTGGCAATAGTAAAAGTTTTTTTCTTCACATGATCAGTATTTTCTTAAGCATACTAAGTTATCATCGCGTGCGTACATGTTATATGAACACTAGGTCTCAAGGGTGGAGCACCTTTGGCCACGCCTCTCTAGCTTACCCGTGTGGAGCACCTTCGACCACACCTCGAAATTCATGGACACTCAGCCACGTATATAGTGTGTTTACGAGCACTAGGTCCCGAGCACGGAGCACCTTCGGCCGCGCCTCGCCAGGTCGCCTGTGTGGAGCACTTTTGGCTACACCTCGTAAATTGTGAACCCTTGATCCACGTACATGCAATCCTCAAGACACTAGATCATAGGTATAGAGCACCTTCGGCCACACCTCCCTAGGCCACTCGTGTAGAGCACCTCTAGCCACATCTCGTAATACGTGAACACTCGACCATGGTCTCAGTACGATCGCGAACGCTAGGTCATGGGCATGGAGCACCTTCGGCCATGCCTCCCTAGGCTGCCGGTGTACACTCGAGACCCCACAAGGTGCGGTGTCACTATATATATTTTTTTTCCTCTTATTAACCAGGAAAGGTTTCTTTTTTTGTAAGACTTTCAAATAAATTTGAAACCTCCCTACGATTTCGCGTTTCACCTTAGAATTTAATCTTACGTCATTTTCCATCCCTAATATTATTTATGGACAAAGCATCTTCCATTTTTCTTAGGATTCAATATTGCATAAATCTCTTTTCATAATAGTATTTATGAACATAGTATTTTCTATTTTTCCTTGGAGTCTTATATCACATAAATCTCCATCCATAATATTATTTATGGACATAATATTTCTATTTTTCTTGGAATTAATTTCTCACATAAATTTCACTCAAAAAATATTAGTTTTGGACATAATATTTCTATTTTTCTTGGAATTAAATTCTCAAATAAATTTCACTCCAAAAATATTAGTTTTGGACATAATATTTCTATTTTTCTTGGAATTAAATTCCCACATAAATTTCACTCCAAAAAATATTAGTTTTGTACATAATATTTCTATTTTTCTTGGAATTAAATTCTCAAATAAATCTCACTCCAAAAATATTAGTTTTGGACATAATATTTCTATTTTTCTATGTGATCATGGCAATAAATTCGTAGTACTAACTTAATTCATCTTACTTCATCCTCACATATATTTATTTTAGCAAACATAAATACCCAACACATTATTCATCTCCTTCAACACAGCCAATTCCTAAGTTTATCATGCATTCAATATCAAGCTTCATCCTAGGATCAAGGATGAAGAAGACTACTCTAATTCCATGGAAACAATATTTTGAAACATAAATGCTAATTTATGGAACTAAAGTAAGGAAATTGCTAACCTACCTTGATTCCTTTGCCCTTTCCTTCTTCTTTGGATCACCTTTGTTTCTTCCTCCTTCCAAATTTTTATGCTTCACGTGTTTTTCCTCTCTATTTTTCTCCCAAGCCTATTGTAAAATCCTCCTTTCTTCTCTTTTTCTCCTTTCTCCCTTCTCTCGTTTGATTCACCTACGTGGGTGTGTGTTAGTTTGCATGGATGAGCTATTCACCTCATGTGAGTGTTATTATTATTATTACCAATATTATTAACTATTAGCCTCCACTTTCACGTGCAGCCTCCTTCTTTCTTTATTGAGGTTTTATGTTTTGTCCAATGGTCACATTGCTCTCCCTCTTCCCCTCTTTTATGCTACCCCATGAGTGCCTTATGTATAACATATAAAAGGAAGTTCTTATATGGGTGGATTACCCACTTGGTCAAGTTAACCAAAGGGTGGAAGTTATGCTAATAAAGTGGACAAAATCCCTCCTTCACGTTAAGCATACTTCACACGTAATGTAGCAAAATTTTTGGGGTGTTACAAAAGTGATGAAATCATCCTTCCAAATTTACATATAATAGCTTTTGTGAGATTCCTAATTTTCTTCCTCTCTGCATAGAGTAGACCAAACAATCATGGAAAGTTTACAGAATATGTCCATTATAAAAATATGCTAATAGAAATAATCTTCATATACAGCAGTTGATTGCTGGTTGGTGTTGACACAGAGACATGCCGCTAATAAATAAAATCATGATTCAATAGTTTCATTGCTGAAGCTTTCTCTAGGGGCTGCGTTTGTTTGGTTCTAATACAGTAGGGGCCGGAAGCAAATAACTCGAGTATTGAGATCCGTTAAAATTAAACTTAACAATTTTATAATTTTTTATACTTGAGAAGTGATTTGTTATAAATAAAAATTTAGGTGGATAAAGTATACTTTCTACTGAGATCTTCCGATAATTGGTTCACGAAAAAAATAGTTTATTTAAAAAGTGCACGTTGCTCATTTGAGGAGGAAAATCAGTGGAAAGTTTACAATTAGAAGAAAAAAACCGCCCATAATTGTTATATTTTACAGCCAAGAAGAAATTTAGGATAAATTATGTTTTTCTTTTAGAAAAGTTAAAATTACACTCTCATTTTGTTTCTTCTAAAAATTATATATTCTTCTTTTATGGATAAAAAAAATTTACAATTTCATTCATTGTGACTAAAATATTTTTATATTTATTACTTATATAATTAAATATATATTTTAATAATATAAAAAATTATTCTCTGAATTTAAAATAAATTAACTATAGGTTTCTCAATTCTCAACTCAAAACAAAGAATATTAAAATAATCATTTTTAAAAATATTTTCTAAAAAATTATAATTTTTAAAAATTAGTATTATATATTAAAGGTATTTCATGAAATTAGATTTTTTTTTTTACCTTCAAAGAAAAGAGAAAAGTATACTTTTTTAAAAAAAAATAGAAGAGTGTAATTTGCCTAAAAATTTAATGAGATGTTTGTAGATAATGAACTAAGTTAAAAAGAAATTTTTGCAATTTATTCTACTATTAATTAATAATTAATTTGTTAATTCTTATTAGTATATATACTCTGTTATTGGTTGGCTACAAACTAGACCTAGTTACTCCTATTTACATGGAAGCTCCTCTTGAGAATCCACTGCTTTTCCTCCTCAAATGAGCAAAATATTCTTGTCTTGCCATCCCTTTCATTTCTTCAAGTTCATTTTGATAATTGTCCAACTGTTTAAACATCAAGGCAAAAGGAAATGAAATTAAAAAACATAAAAAGAAAGTTTTAAGATGAATAATTGCATATCAGTCACTATTATGGAAAGAGGGCTAGGGCCCATAAATTGATCATAGAAAGATCAAATGAGCAACATGCACTTTTTAAGTAAAATATAATTTAATCATTTCCTCTATTTTAAGCAATCCTCAATTTGTGGCATGTAGAGTTATAATTATGGCAGGTAATAGTATTGTTGCATCTTCTCATTCCACCTCTTTTATATTAAATTAATTATTTAATATTAATATTATTAAATTTATATGAAATAAATTTTAAAAAATATTGTTAATTATCATCAAATTTAATTTTTATAAATTATGTTTTTAAAACTATAGCCTATTAATACAGCGAACAAAGCCTAATTCAAACAAAAGCATTTAATCTCGAGGACTGATGCATCCAAATGCATCAGGGCAAAGGCAATTATTAGAAACTTCCAAAAACACAATCAAAATCGAATCGGCATGCAACTCGAGCATGATAGATTATCTTGGATTTTTTTAATTTAAAAAAGTTTGGCCGACTACAGTTACATGTAGCCTATATTCACGAATAAAAAACCAATTCAAAAAAAATTATAACTTTAGTATAATTGGTAAACTTTTGAATTTTTTTCAAATCTAAATTTTAGATTTGTAAAAATTTAGAAGCATGCTTTCTCATAATTGTACTTCATAAAATTTGAACCACATATATAAGTGTTCTTGAATTACCTAATTTGTACAGCCTTAATTCTAATGTTATTTAATTTGTACTTTTGTATTTTTTGTCATAATATGAAGATGATTTTTATCTTTATTTTAGTGGTATAGAACAGTGAAACTTGTGATTTTTTTTTTTTTGGTCTGATATGATCATTTAGTGCATTATGATAATATTATTATGTTTTGCCTATGAGAAAGACTGCAAGTCTTTAGAATTCATTGGAAGAAGTACAGAGGAGAAATAAGATTTGTTGTTCAGAGTCATTATTGTGTCAATAAATATTAAAAACTTTCATTATCTATATGTTTATCGTTGATGGTATCAAACTATTATGTCAATAAATTTTAAATAAATAGGTAACTAATTCCCCAATTTTTTTGTTGAATTGAAGATGTTATTTACAGTAAATTCAAAGTTGTTGGACACAACTAAAAGTATATTTAAATTATAGATATGAAATATTTAATAACATATTCAAATTTTTAGGACACATTTTATAAGATATTTTTCTTTTTAGCAATGGAGCTTCACATGAGATGCCATGTATGCAACTACCGTTAATAATTTGAATAGCATTATAGTTTAAGACGAAATTGATTGCAAATAAAGAATTGAGACTCCATTGATAGCAAAAATAAAATTTGAAGACAAAATTAACATTCATTTCAAAGTTTGGAGTCCAAAAATAAACTTTTACCTTAAAAATATAAAAAATGAAACTGATCCAAAAAGATTAAATTGAATAAAATTAAATCTTAACTCTAACATAAATGTCTAAACATATATTTTTTTTACCTATTTAAATTTTTTAATTATATTCAAAGTAATTATTTAATGAAGTTGCTTGAAAAAAATATTATTTAGAGAATAAAATAAAAAAATTTAATTTTTCATCTGATTAAATTAAAACGTGATATATATTTGAAAAAATCAAAATAATAAGTTTTTCAACTTTATATATAACGGTATTACTCATTGGATTCTAATTTTGCCTAGAGAATAGAGATCATTATTTGTCAAATAAATCTTTCTGACATAAACTTCCTAATATATAATTTTAATGTGATAGTATTTTTAAATCTTGTATGAATTTCTTGTTGTGATTATAGTTCATAAATAAGGTGTTTACAATTAACCAACATAAAAGTGCATCAAATTTTTAGTGAATTTGGCGTTTTTACTATGTGCAGATGATCTAGTCCCATATGGTAAGTCAAGGAAAGGAATAATAACACGTCTTTTGCATGTGCATGGATGACTGGATTTTAGCCACGCATCATTGAACCATGTTACTTATCACATGGGATGAATAAAATATTAAATACAATCATCACAATATGCAATGTGAGACTTGCTCATTATACTAAAAATAGACCCTTCTTGTGCCCACAACACTGGCTGCTCTGAGTCTCTGACTCTGTAACGATCCCCTAATACGTTGTACGCGATGCTTATCTGATTAGCGGAAGCATATGGGTTAGTTTACATAATTATTCCTTATGTGGGAATGTCAGGGGATCGCTACTGGTTAAGCGTAACCCAAATAGACTTCCCATTGTCCATTTAGATTCCGTTCAACCCTGATACACATGCAGCTAACTAAATACACATACATACATCATCAATACCTTTGGAATGAAACTAAAGTCCATACATACGGCGTACAATCATTAAATTCAACATCCAAAACTCATATACATATACTGTCAAGCATTCACATACATTCTAATTGAATTTTCCAAGTTTACAACGGTAAACCCTACCGAAAATCCGGCAGAGTTTCCTCTATATTTTGATCATATCCAAAGTACAAAATCACCTGTTTACAATCAAACAGCCAGTCCAATAATAGTAATAAACATAATTAACATAAATCCATATACAGCAACGTCAATTCATCACTACCATCCATATACACCATCTGAAATATTACATGTACATTCAGTCCAATCCATACAGAAAACATAAGAGCTACTGGAGGAAGCTGGCAGCTCGGGCTACACGGTGGTGGGGGCGGTGACGGTCAACAGCGACGGACGGCGGCGATCCGAGCTGGAGAAGTTTCGCGCAATGGAGGGGGAAAACAACATTTTTTCAGCAGCTCCGACGGCCGTTGGTGGCCGTGGTTGGTTGCTGGAGGTTGTGGGCAGTGATGGCTGTCGGTTGGTGCCCTTGGTGGCGGCCCACGGTGGCTGTAACGGCCGTTCACGGTGGAGGAAGGAGGAAAGAGAAAAAAGAGAAGAGAGAGAGAGTGTGTGGTGAGGAGAGAGAGAGAAATGAGAGAAATGGAGGGAATTCGTGTAATTTAAAGCCTCCGGGGACGATTCTGACTTTTCTCGGGCCACCCGGGGATGTTTTAGGGTTTCGGCATCCTTCCAGACGTTGGCACACATTTCCATGCAAAAGTTTTGGCCTCTGTCAATGAAATCGATGTACGAAACTTCTTCTGTCAGTTTATGATCACCGGATTGCATTTCTTTCTGTTTGATCATGTTTCTGGCTTCGAACAACCTTCTGTTTCGAATTACTACCCTCAAAAGTCATGCCAGGCTTCGTTTAAAAAGGGTTAGGGTTAAAAATCAAATTTTATCTTTCAAAATCCTTTCAGTTTTTACATTCTCCCCCCCTTAAAAGAAATTTTGTCCCCAAAATTCATACCTGTAAACAGTTCTGGGTATCTTTGCCTCATCTCTTCTTCTTTCTCCCACGTCATTTCCTGCGATGCTACATCCTGCCAAAATACCTTAACTAAAGGGATTATTTTACTTCGAAGTTGCTTAGTCTTATAGTCAAGGATTTGAACAGGAGTAGATTCATAAGTTAAATTTTCCTTTAATATTATCGGTTGATTCTCTAATACATGCGCAGGATCTGGGACATATTTACGAAGTTGGGAGACGTGGAAAACATCATGTAAGTTGGATAAATAGGGAGGTAAAGCAATTTAGTAGTCAACGGGACCGACTCTTTGTAAAATTTGGAATGGTCCTAGGAATCTAGGGCTTAGTTTCTTGGTCCTTATCTGTCTACCGATACCCGTGGTAGGGAACACTCTTAGAAATACATGATCTCCCTCATTAAATTCCAAAGGCCTTCTTCTCTTGTTGGCATAGGATTCTTGCCTCTATTGGGTAGCTCTCATCTTTTCCCTGATCATTTTAATTTGATCAGTGGTTTCTTGCACCATTTCAGGTCCCAACAGTGCACTCTCCCCCATCTCTACCCAACTTAAAGGTGATTTACAACTCCTCCCATACAGAGCCTCATACGGTGCCATACCGATGGTAGAGTGATAATTGTTGTTGTATGCAAACTCTATCAATGGCAGGTGTTTATCCCAACTTCCTTTCTGCTCAAGCACACAAGCCCTCAACATGTCTTCTAAGGTTTTAATAGTCCTCTCAGATCGTCGATCACCGAGGATGATAGGTCAAGCTAAATTTAAGTTGGGTTCCTAAGGCTTGGTGTAGGGATTGCCAAAATCTCGAAGTAAACCTAGGGTCTCGATCAGATACTATACCTGATGGTATTCCATGTAGTCTCACAATTTCCCTAAGGTATACTTCGGCTAATTTTTCCATAGAATAATGCACCTTGACAGGTAAAAAGTGTGCAGATTTGGTCAATCGATCCACTATTATCCAAATGGCATCAAATCCTGTTGGTGTTCTAGGTAGTCCTACCATAAAATCCATAGTGATCTGATCCCATTTCCTCTCTGGTATCTCCAATGGCTTAAGTAGCCCTGCGGATTTTTGATGCTCTATCTTAACCTGTTGACAAGTCAAATAGGCATTCACGTAATCCGTGATATCTCTCCATATACCAGGCCACCAAAAGTTCCTCTTTAAGTCCTGATACATCTTGGAAATACCTGGGTGAATAGTGTAATGGCTTCTGTGAGCTTCTGCTAACACTTTTTCCTTTAGTTCCTGATGGTTCGGAATCACTACCCTTTTTCTAAACATTAAAACTCCATCAGGTGTTAGTCCAAATTCAGGTTGGTCTGCATATATCTCCAAGGATTCATCCTCAAGTTGGGCTTATCTAATTAGTTCTCTCAATTCGCAGGTTATCAAAAAGTCACTCATCACTAATCTTTGCGGAAACGAGATTACATTGAGGCTAAGATTCCCAAAATCTTCAAGTAACCTCATCTCCCCAATCATTAAACTAGCTAGTTGTAGTGACTTTCGGCTTAATGCATCGGCTACAACATTTGCTTTCCCTGCATGATATTTCAATTCAAAATCAAAGTCTTTTAAATATTCTACCCACCTACGCTGCCTCATGTTTAATTCCTTCTGATCAAACAAATACCTAAGGCTCTTATGATCATTATATACCTTGAATACCGCATCATACAGGTAATGTCTCTAAATCTTTAGGGTAAAGACAACGACAGCTAGTTCTAAGTCATGGGTAGGGTAGTTCTCCTTTGCAGGTTTCAATTGTAGCTATGCATAAGCCACAACTTTCCCATCCTGCATCAAAACACAACCTAGGCCTCTTAAGGATGCATCTGTGTATACAGTAAAGGGTTATAGGGGTCTCGGAATGATTAATACAGGAGCGGTGGTCAATTTCTCTTTCAGAATCTGAAAACTAGTCTCACACTGTTCGCTCCATTCAAAATCTACCCCTTTTCGAGTCAACCAGGTTAATGGCACAGCTATCTGTGAAAATCCTTGAATGAATTTCTGATAATAGCCGGCTAAACCCAAGAAACTCCTAATCTCGGTGACCGTTCTAGGTCGATCCCAATCTAATACTGCTTTAATTTTCTTTGGGTCGACCGCTATCCCTTTCCCATTTACCACATGTCCTAAAAATTTCACTTCTTCTAACCAAAACTCACATTTCCCCAGCTTTGCATAAAATTGTTTCTCTTCCAGTATCTGTAACACCGTGTTAAGATGTTGGGCATGCTCTTCGTGAGTCTTGGAGTAAACTAAAATATCGTCGATAAATACCACAACAAATTAATCTAAATAGGGTTTGAAAATCCTGTTCATATAATCCATAAAGACAGCAGGTGCATTCGTCAATCCAAACGGCATCACTAGGAACTCGTAATGGCCGTATCTTGTCCTGAATGCTGTCTTAGGAATATCCTCCTCTCTAACCCTAATCTGGTGGTATCCTAACCTTAAATCTATCTTAGAAAATATAGTCGCACCTTGCAACTGGTCAAATAAATCATCAATACGTGGCAATGGGTATTTTTTCTTAATAGTCACCTTATTCAATTGCTGATAGTCAATACACAGTCTTAAACTCTCGTCTTTCTTCTTTACGAATAAGACCGGAGCTCCCCATGGTGATACACTTGGCCTAATGAACCCCTTCTCCAACATGTCTTCGATTTGGACTTTTAATTCTCTCAATTCTGCGGGGGCCATACGATATGGGGTCATAGCTATTGGATCCGCTCCCAGAATTAGGTCAATGGTGAACTTTATCTCCCTAGGTAGTGGCAGTTTACTTATTTCCAAAGGAAATACCTCCGGAAAGTCACTAACGATTGGGATTTGATTTAATCTATCCTGTAATTCTACCTCAGAGAGATTGAGGGACATATCACCTATCTCACAAGCCCTGTCATTCCCTTGCACAGGTACGTTATCCAGATAAGTAATTGTCCCTTCGAAATAATTTAATAAGACCCGATTCCTAGTCAACCAATCCATTCCCAAAATAATGTCGATCCCTGACAATGGTATACACACTAAGTCCACAAGAAATAAGGTATCTTCAATGGTTAAGGGGAAATTTAGGCATATTCGTAGGGACATAGTGGCCTCTCCCAAGGGTGTGGATATGTATAGGTCACAGGGTAGGGTTTGAACAGGTAATCTCATTCGTTTTACGTATGCATCAGCGATAAAGGAGTGCGTAGCACCCGAATCAAACAATACTATCAGAGAAAAATTATAAATTTTACCTCTACCCTGCATCAAGCCCGAGGACCTGTCGACGTTGGCAGCTTTCATAGTAAAAACTCTCCCTGGAGCCTCTGGTCTTCGACTACTAGATGTCGGCTGATTCCCCGTGGAAAGGCAATATCTGGCCATGTGTCCTGCGCCTCCACATCTATAACACTGGAGTGGAGTCTGATGCCAGCAGGGTTAATTTGGATGTCTGGTACCACACTTCGGACAAGGTGTATTATCAGGTCGCCTCCCACTGCTACTAGAAGCCCCTGATTGCGGTTTAAACATACCGCTTCTTACATTCAGATTTCTAGGTGCTTGTCTGGGCTGGTTCCCTGTTCGCTGTGTCATATTCTGAGTCTGTCTCTGTTCTAGATTCTTACTCAGAATTTGGCACTTATTCACCAGTGTGGCAAAGTCTCGAATCTCTAGGGTAGCTAACTGAGTCTTCATAGGTAAATCGAGGCCTTCTTCTAGTTGCTTCGCTTTCCAAGCCTCATCGTAATGCATTCGCAGGTAAGTGGAGTATCGTGATAATTCTTCAAACTGTTTCAGATACTTGTCAAATGGCCTGCCTCCTTGTGTGAGCTTCATGAAATGTGCTTCCTTTGCTTGTTTCACGCTCTCAGGGATATATTGATCTATGAAGACTCTCTTGAAAGATTCCCAAGTCAGTGGAATGCCTCGGCTCTCCATCAGTTGCTGGGCATCTGTCCACCAAAGTTTCGCTTCACCTTTCATCATGTACGTTGCATATGTGACTTTCTGTTCATCGTCGCACTGCAACAACCTGAAAATCATTTCAATTTCTTTTACCCAAGCTTCCACAATAGCTGGATCGGAGGCACCTGTAAACGAAGATGGACCTGCTCTCTGAAACTCAATCCATCCTTGATATAGTGGATTCGCATGTTGGGTGGCTCCATCATTTCTCGTCTGTCTATCTTCTTGCTGCTGTCTCATTACATTAGCGCTGGTAGTGGCCTGATCTCTCATCGCATCGGCTATTAATCGGATGGATTCCATCATGTCACGCATGTCGACCTCAGTCTCCATGCTACCACTACCTAAAGCACCCTGGTTTCTGTGCCTTGGCCTTCCTCTGGGCCTACGTGTGGTGTCCCTGCTCGATTCTGCCATGCTTATCTGACACAAAAACAAATAGATCAGTTACACACCAATAGTTAACAGCAAGACATTAAATTCATTTTGTTCATTATCGATTCAAAATCAGGTCCTATCATTCCAGAGTTAAATCAATCAAAGCCCTAAAGCTGCAAGCCCAAAGATTCAAAGTCCTAGGCCCACTAAACCAGAAGATTCGACAAACAAGGCTCTGATACCATAATTGTAATGATCCCCTAATACGTCATACGCGATGCTTATCTGATTAGCAGAAGCATATGGGTTAGTTTACATAATTATTCCCTATGTGAGAATGTTAGGGGATCGCTACTGGTTGAGCGTAACCCAAATAGACTTTCCATTGTCCATTCAGATTTCGTTCAACCCTGATTCACACGCAGCTAACTAAATACACATACATACATCATCAATACCTCTGGAATGAAACTAAAGTCCATACATACGGCGTACAATCATTAAATTCAATATCCAAAACTCATATACATATACTGTCAAGCATTCACATACATTCTAATTGAATTTCCCAAGTTTACAGCGGTAAACCCTACCGAAAATTCGGCAGAGTTTCCTCTATATTTCAATCATATCCAAAGTACAAAATCACCTATTTACAATCAAACAGCCAGTCCAATAATAGTAATAAACATAATTAACATAAATCCATATACAGCAACGTCAATTCATCACTACCATCCATATACACCATTTTAAATATTACATGTACATTCAGTCCAATCCATACAGAAAACACAAGAGACAGAACCCAATAAACAACAACATCATCAGAGTATATGTACAAACGATTCAAGCCTAGGCTAAATCATCCTCCGATCTATCCTCAAGCCAGCCTCAGCTATCGTCTGGGTTCTTGTCCCTGTCCCTGTTCATCTGAGTAAACAACCTAATGAGATATGAATCCCAGTAGAATAATTCACAATTAAAATATCATTCGAAAACTGGTTGAATACCCAGCGGTGCGAACACTGAAATCTTCTTCATGAAATCAGTTCGAAAACAGTGAAATACCTTATCTTTAAAAATCATTTAATTACATGGAAATCACTGCAGTTAATCGAAATCATAAATATCCATTTCTTTGAAAATCAATCATCAAAATTAAGTAAAATCCCATGCCCTGTATATCTCAATCCACGTTGGCTACAAATCCGCTGTAACCAAATCTAAATCATCATCTAATTGCACGTAGTCTAGAGAGAATACCTCTCTTATCGTTGGGTGTGATCCGTAACACCAATCACCCGAATCAAGCCTATATCGTGAGTGTGATCCGTAACACCAATCAATCACTCAAGGACCGGGTGAGAATCAACATCTAGGGCGTCCCCTAGCATGTGCACATACGCCAATTCTCATCCTCATACAGTCTATTCGAACTCACATGCACTCGGTCGGCTATTCCTCAGGGTCCTAGGGTATTATGCCTAAATCACAACGTTTCCCCGTGTAGGTTATCCACCCTTATACTCCCTAAACCTTTCTTAGGGTCATCCTGGTTTAACGCGTAATCCCTAACTCAGTACAGGCTAAATATGATAAAAAAATAATCTCGTTTAAAAGCTACCTGTACTAGGGATACTTAAAGGCCGTCCCATATCGGCTATCAAGTACCCAACCCTAAGTAAATCCATCCTAAGGGCATCTAAACTCGATAAACAAAGTGTCTAACATGCAATTAGGGTTTTCAGCACACAGGCATGTAATTTATCCCATCGAAAGCAGCACAAAAATCCATGCAAGTCATATAAATCATTCAGGTATTCACTAAGTCAATTCTACGGTTTGGGAAGTGTAAATTATCCTACCTGGTCTCCAAATGCTCCAAATCACTTTAGAATTCCACGCAGTCTCAGTTTCTGAGCCCAATTAATTTCCTGGACATGAAATTAAATATTCAGATTCGTCATGTCATCCGTTTTTCGATCCTAAATCCAGTTACGCTAATACCTAGGTCAATTTATTATCTAATTACATTCGGCAGCCATTTCAGTCATATACCATTAGTTTTTGGAAAATTGAACCTTACCAATGTGTCCGGATGGTGAAATTCTGCGTCACGGTGGTCTCGATTTCTCCCGATGCACATCCAGAAGCTCCGGCACGGCGACGCACGATGGCACACGGTAGCACATGGCGGAGGGGTGCAGTTTGCCTCGAAAATCACACCACGGTGAAGCCCGTAAGTCCAGGAGTCCGAATACGGTGGTGACGCGACGGTTCACGGCCGATTGGGTGACGTTTTCTGGCTACGAAGTTTCTCGCACGGCGGACGGAGTTTCCCTCGATCCGGGCGTGTCCGGCCTCCTTTCGATGGCGGCGAGCTACAGGAGGAAGCTGGCAGCTCAGGCTACACGGTGGGGGGGCGGTGACGATCAACGGTTGTAACAAATGAAAGGATTTTGAAAGATAAAATGTGATTTTTAACCCTAACCCCTTTTAAACGAAGCCTGGCATGACTTTCGAGGGTAGTGATTCGAAACAGAAGGTTGTTCGAAGCCAGAAACATGATCAAACAGAAAGAAATGCAATCCAGCGATCAGAAACTGACGGAAGAAGTTTCATCCGTCGATTTTATTGACGGAGGCCAAAACTTTTGCATAGAAATGCGTGCTAATGTCTGGAAGGATGCCGACA
Source organism: Senna siamea (assembly GCA_031216115.1). Taxonomy (NCBI): domain Eukaryota; kingdom Viridiplantae; phylum Streptophyta; class Magnoliopsida; order Fabales; family Fabaceae; genus Senna; species Senna siamea. The sequence goes on along the minus strand of CM062354.1, from coordinate 27,348,812 downwards.
CCCTAAAACATCCCCGAGTAGCCTGGGAAAAGTCAGAATTGTCTCCGGAGGCTTTAAATTACACGAATTCCCTCTATTTCTCTCATTTCTCTCTCTCTCCTCACCACACACTCTCTCTCCTCTCTCTTTTCTCTCTCCTCCTTCCTCCACCGTGAACGGTTGCTACAGCCACTGTAGGCCGCCACCAAGGGCACCAACCGACAGCCATCACTGCCCACAACCTCCAGCAACCAACCACGGCCACCAACGGCTGCCGGAGCCGCCGGAAAAAAGATGTTTTTCCCCTCCATCGCGCGAAACTTCTCCAGCTCGGATCGCCGCCGTCCGTCGCCGTTGACCGTCACCGCCCCCACCACCGTGTAGCCCGAGCTGCCAGCTTCCTCCAGTAGCTTGCTACCGTCGAAAGGAGGACGGACGCGCCCGGATCGAGGGAAACTCCATCCGCCGTGCGAGAAACTTTGTGGCCAGAAAATGCCGCCCAAACGGCCGTGAACCGCCGCGCCACCACCGTATTCGGACTCCTGGACTTGCGGGCTTCACCGTGGTGTGATGTTCGAGGCAAACCGCACCCCTCCGCCGTGTGCCATCATGCCAGAGCTTCTGGACGTGTATCGGGTCGAGACCACCGTGACGTAGAATTCCATCATTCGGACACATTGGTAAGGTTCGATTTCCCAAAAACTAATGGTATATGACTGAAATGGCTGCCGAACGTAATTAGACAATAAATTGACATAGGTATTAGCGTAACTGGATTTAGAATTGAAAAACGGATGACGTGACGAATCTGAATATTTAATTTCATGTCCAGGAAATTAATTGGGCTCAGAAATCGAGACTGCGTGGAATTCTAAAGTGATTTAGAGCATTTGGAGACCAGGTAGGATAATTTACACTTCCCGAACCCTAGAATTGATTTAGTGAATACCTGAATGATTTAACTAATTTGCATGGAATTGCGTGATGCTTTCAATGGGATAAATTGTATGCCTATGTGCTGAAAACCCTAATTGCATGTTAGACACCTTGTTTATCGAGTTTAGATGCCTTTAGGACGGATTTACTTAGGGTTGGGTACTTGATAGCCGGTATGGGATGGCCTTTAAGTATCCCTAATATAGGTAGCTTTTAAACGAGATTATTTTTTTATCATATTTAGCCTGTACTAAGTTAGGGATTAAGCGTTAAACCAGGACGACCCTAAGAAAGGTTTAGGGAGTATAAGGGTGGATAACCTACACGGGGAAACGTTGTGATTTAGGCGTAATACCCTAGGATCCTGAGGAATAGCCGACCGAGTGCATGTGAGTTCGAATAGACTGTATGAGGATGAGAATTGGCGTATGTGCACATGCTAGGGGACGCCCTAGATGTTGATTCTCACCCGGTCCTTGAGTGATTGATTGGTGTTACGGATCGCACTCACGATATAGGCTTGATTCGGGTGATTGGTGTTACGGATCACACCCAACGATAAAAGAGGTATTCTCTCTAGACTACGTGCAATTAGATGATGATTTAGATTTGGTTACAGCGGATTTGTAGCCAACGTGGATTGAGATATACAGGGAATGGGATTTTACTTGATTTTGATGATTAATTTTCAAAGAAATGGATTTTTATGATTTCGATTAACTGCAGCGATTTCCATGTAATAAATGATTTTAAAGATAAGGTATTTCACTGTTTTCAAACTGATTTCGGGAAGATGATTTCAGTGTTCGCACCGCTGGGTATTCAACTAGTTTTCGAATGATATTTGAATTGTGAATTATTCTACTGGGATTCATATCTCATTAGGTTGTTTACTCAGATGAACTGGGACAGGGACAGGAACCCAGACGATAGCCGAGGCTGACTTGAGGATATACTAGAAGATGATTTAGCTTAGGCTTGAATCGTTTGTATATATACTTTGATGACGCTGTTATTTATTGGGTTCTGTCTCTTATGTTTTCTATATGGATTGGACTAAATGTACATGTAATATTTCAGATAGTGTATATGGATTGTAGTGATGAATTGACCTTACTATACATGGATTTATGTTAATTATGTTTATTGCTGTTGTTAGACTGGCTGTTTGATTGTAAACAGGTAATTTTGTACTTTGGATATGATCGAAATACAGAGAAAACTCTACCGGATTTTTGGTAGGGTTTACCGCTGTAAACTTGGGAAATTCAGTTAGAATGTATGTGAATGCTTGAGAGTATATGTATATGAGTTTTGGATGTTGAGTTTAATGATTGTACGCCGTATGTATGGACTTTAGTTTCATTCCAGAGTTATTGATGATGTATGTATGTGTATTTAGTTAGCTGCGTGCGAATCAGGGTTGAACGGAATCTGAATGGACAATGAGAAGTCTATTTGGGTTACGATCAACCAGTAGCGATCCCCTGACATTCCCACATAGGGAATAATTAGGTAAACTAACCCATATGCTTCTACTAATCAGATAAGCATCGCGTATGACGTATTAGGGGGTCAATGGCGACGGACGGTGGCAATCCGAGTTGGAGAAGTTTTGCGCGATGGAGGGGAAAAACAACATTTTTCTGGTAGCTCCGGCGGCCGTTGGTGGCCGTGGTTGGTTGGTGGAGGTTTGTGGGCAGTGATGGCTGTCGGTTGGTGCCCTTGGTGGCGGCCCACGGTGGCTGTAGCGGCCGTTCACGGTGGAGGAAGGAGGAGAGAGGAAAGAGAGAGTGTGGTGAGGAGAGAGAGAGAAATGAGAGAAATAGAGGGAATTCGTGTAATTTAAAGCCTCCGGGGACGATTCTGACTTTTCCCGGGCCACCCGGGGATGTTTTAGGGTGTCGGCATCCTTTCAGACGTTGGCACGCATTTTTATGTGAAAGTTTTGGCCTCCGTCAATGAAATCGATGCACGAAACTTCTTTCGTCAGTTTCTGATCGCCGGATTGTATTTCTTTCTGTTTGATCGTGTTTCTGGCTTCGAACAACCTTCTGTTTCGAATCACTACCCTCGAAAGTCGTGTCAGGCTTCGTTTTAAAAGGGTTAGGGTTAAAAATCAAATTTTATCTTTCAAAATCCTTTCAGTTGTTACAGACTCACTGTTTTCAATGGCGGATGGGTGATGAAGGAAAGGCTAACATGGCGGAGATCCTTGCTTTACATTCCTGTGAGGAGACTTCTTCCATTTATAAGGGCTCGTTTTGGGATTTTTTTAAAATTTATTTATTTTCAAATAACTTTTTCTTAAATCAAATTTTAGAAAAAAATACTTTGAAAAAGCTCAGTTTGTGTTTAGGTAATTTAATTGAAAGTTACTTTTATTAATATTTAAGAAAAAAAATTTTATTTAAATAATTTGTATAAAAATTTTTTTTGATTATGAAATTACTAAGAACATATTTACATTTATTTTACTATTAATATTATTTAAATAAATAAATAGTTATAAATATTTATTATTAATTAAAATATAAAAGACAAAATCATAATAAGTATTTTAAAAATATATAGTTCAATACATTTAAACTTTTCGGATATATTTTATGAGTCTCTTTTTTGGTTAGCAATGGAGTTCCACATGGAATGCTATGTATGCGGCTACTGGTAGTGATTTGGATAGGATGCAAATTCTGAACTTTTACATTACCTTAGAGATGCTCTTCTTGTCTAAATAATAATAAAACTACTTTTCTTGCACACATAAATTTTTACAAAATTCCTATTCGTTTAATTGTTTTCTCTCTCCACTGCGTACTTTGTCAAAGGCAAAATGCTTTCCATTCACCATAATTATAAGAAAACAAAAGCTTTGTGTTAGCTTGTCTCTTATATAAGCCACGTTCTTTTTTCCTTTATATTGAATTTGATGAAGTGAAATTTTGTCTTCTACCCTTTTAACATGATAAATAATAATAAAAGTTTTTAATGCTAAAATAATATAACTATATATGACACCTAGCATTTTTTAAAAAAAAATTTATGGGCCCTTGTCATTTTCAACAAGAGCATTATTTATTTAGGAAAAGTATACTTTACCGTTCTCGAATATGTTTATATAATAAATTATTTATTTATATTTTAATTTATAACAAATTATTTTTATAAATTATTTAAAATATTTATTTTTTAAGTTAAATTTAATAATTATATCGTATGATTTTTTTAGTTTAATTTTATACTGTATAAAAAGAAATATTAAAAAAATAATTTAAGTTTCTTAAATATAATTTTAATATTTTAAACAAATTATTATAAATTAAAATTTAAATAAATAATTATTCTATAAACATAATTAAAAGGGACAGATATACTTTCTCTTATTTCTTTTGTTTACTTTATTGACAAAAAGAAAAAGAGAGAGAGAGAGAGAAAGAGAGAGAGAAATAGAGAAAGAGAAGGTGAGAGGGAAAAAAGACAAAAAAAGAACGAGGGAAGAAAGAAGTGACGGAATAAAAAAAAAAGAAAAAAAAAGAGTAATAACAGAAAAGAAGAAAGAGAGTAATAATGAAGAAGAAATTAAAAGAAAATTCAGATTGGATAAAATTTTTTAAATAAAATAATTAATATCAACATTTTTTAATTATAAAATCAAATAAATTTATATAATTTTATAATTATAAAACTTGATCATCAACTGTTTTTCTTTTTTATTTAAAAATACAATTCATTTATTATCTTTTATCAATTAATTAATAAGCAAAGAATTTCTCTTTTTTTAAGAGTACAAGTATAGTTAGTTTTTAAAAAAATTAATTTTAAATATAAATAAAAGAATTAAGTTAGTTTCAATTCTTATCTTTTTATAATTCCTTAATTTTACACATTTAAAAGAAAGTATTTTTTTTGTTTTAGTTTTTTTATAAATATTTTTTTATTAAAAATAATTCTGTTCAAAATATTATATAACACTAAATGTGAATGTTTCTCACAAAATTTAAATTTAAATTTTGTCACATTATGAAAAAATATTTTCTTTTACTATATCTAACCCTATTAGTTTTTTTTTCATAATTTCTCTCTTCTTTTTCTTTCTCTTTTTCTTCTATCCCTCACCCTCACCCTCACCATCTCTTTTTCTTTTTCCATCACTTTTTTCTTCCCTCGTTCTTTTTTTTTTCTTTTTTCTCAATCACCCTCTCTTTCTCTTTCTCTCTCTCTAAGGCGTCTTCTTTTTCTCTCCTTCTCTTCTTCCTTGTCTCACCTTTTCTTCTTCTTCCTCCATCTTCTACGTTGCTTTTTATCTTTTAAATATTTTTTTTAACAAACAAAAAATAAGCCCCTTGTTTAAAAAAAAAAAAATTCAGGTGTCATAGACCAGGGGAATTGGAAACCCCTTGTTCTATTATGTAAAAATAGAACTTTAATTGTCATGCTAAAGTCAAAAAGCCTAATAATATTTGTCAATTAAAGCCCTTCAATTTTTATTAAGTTTAGTTCAAAAACTAACCCATTACTACAAATTGGAAGCATATATATTCCTCTTGCACTCACTAAACTGCACAAGGCCCCTATCACTAACCCACAACCATAACCATGGCTTCCAAACATTTGTTCCTTGCCCTCTTCTCCATCTTATTACTTTCACACTTCTCCTCCTCCTTAAATTCTTGTAAATTGATCCTTGTAAATTTTACACATCTGAAAAAAGAAAAAATAAGCCTTAAAACAACGTTATCTTTAATGCTGACATAAAATGAAGGGAGACGAGCACAAAGAATAATGCCAAATCCGCTGACTAGCATTTACATGAGCCAACGCAGGACCAAGCGAACCCATTTCACAGTGCTACCTCTCACATAAGCTTTCATACGTTATATAATAAAATTTTTATTTTGCCCCCAAAAACATCAATTTGTATATGTCTCCCTTGAAAACTACAGTTTTCACATAACTCCGATTTGAAAATTTAAAAAAAAAAAAACTTGGTTTTATAAAATGCATTGCATGGTATTTGCAACCAGTACTCTATATTATATTCATACTCTCTTCTTGTAAGAGATAAAAAAAATTACACTATCATGTGCTATGTTTTAAGAAAATAATTCAATATACTAACTTCTCCTGAGTTTTAATGAGATTCCGAAGTATCTTTAAGATAGATATAATGTTATACAAATCTTTAGTCTAATTTATTTTCTATCGATTAAATAAATATTATATGGTATGTGTCTTCATTCCAAAATAATAAATTTATTTCACTGTTTACTGTTATGTTAAGAAAAAGAATCTTATGTTAAATCTTAACATAAACTTAATTTCATTTTTTTATATTAAAAATAAAATGACAATTTTATTCTGTACAAAATTTTATTTTTATTGATAAAAAATAAATTATAAGTAAGGTAAGTATAGTTTTTAAATAAATGAATAATAAGTGTAATTTGGTCAAGCTTCTTGAGAAGTTAATGTAACTTGCTTTAAAAAAATTATACTTCAGTTCCAAAAAATAGAAGATAAATTACAATTTCACATAGTTTAACCAAAATATTTTTTAAAAAATATTCATTTATTTTATTAAAAATATAAATTATTAGAAAATATATTTTTAAAATTTTCATTTCAATGTGATTTATTTTGAGTCAAAAATCATAAATTTAATTTATTTTAAAATTTTAAAATAATTTTTAAATTTTATATCTGTCTAATAATATTTGATAGTTATTATATTATATAAATAATAAATATGTGAGTATTTTGGACAAAATATTTAAAATTATAATTTATTTTTATTTTAAAATGTAATTTTTGTTTTCTTTAAGTTTCTAATAGTTGCATTCAACTCATTGGTCTCCAAATTATATGATATACAATAAATTTATAAAAAGTTAAAAAACAGTTACTGAAAGAAATTACGGAAAAAATTTATAACTATATTATATATACTTCGAATTAAGTATGCATGCCATTTTTTATATTTTTTAAATATAAAATAAAAAATAATTTCAAATTTTAAAATAATAAAAAATAAGTTAACTATATAGTTTCGCACTCTCTTGACGTACTTTATGTTTTTAAGTCTCCACTTTTCTCAAAAGGTATTTTAATTTTGTATTGTATTTTAAATATTTTATATATAATTTTAAAGATTAATAATAATTAAAAGGTTCTAAATTCATTATAATACAGATGCATCTTTGAAAAAAAAAAAAGATGCATATATGTACTTATGTACATATTATATATATATATATATATATATATATTTTGCAGTAAATTTTTGACTTTTCAGCGGCGGTGTTCTTCATTATTAAATTTTTTTACAACAAATATTATTGTTACTATAATTTTTTTAAATTAATTATTTAAACAAAAATTATAATAAAAATAATATTAAAACATATTTTAACAACGAAAAAAATTGTTACTAAAAAATATAGCAGATATACAACAAAAAATATACCACAGAGGATCCAAAGTCATATATATGACACTCATGTAATTAAAATATTATTTTAATGTTCACATAAAACATCTCATGACTATTATATTTGAGATTTAGAATGATATTTTAATTTTAATTATTCAGTTTAATCTAACAATTAAAAAAATTATTTTATCTCTCACATAAATAAAATATTAGAACTTATATGCTCCCTCCATATATATATATATGGACTATGTGCACTCTCATACACAAATTTTTTATATTATAATGGCTTGGTAAAAATATATTTTACTCTCCTTAAATTATACCTGAATAACACATGATTATCTACCTAAACTTTTATTGATAACAAATTACCTCCTAAACTATAAAAAAAAAAATTATGAAACTGTTAAGTTACATATCTCAATACTCAAGTGCTAGTCACATGAGAGCCGTTAGCTTCCCTTTCCCTAATCTGACCAAGAAAAACAGTGTCTTCGGAAAGTTTACAGAATCTGTCCATTATAAAAATATGCTAATAGAAATAATCTTCATATACAGCAGTTGCTTGCTGGTTGCTGTAGACACAGAAACATGCTGCTAATAAATAAAATCATGATACAATAGTTTCATTGCTGAAGCTTTCTCTAGGGGGCTGCGTTTCTTTGGTTCTAATACAGTAAGGGCCGGAAGCAAATAACTCGAGCATTGAGATCCGTTAAAATTAAACTTAACAATTTTATAATTTCTTATACTTGGAAGTGATTTATTATAAATAAAAATTTAGGTGGATATATAATATGCTATTTAAGTATAGTTCAAGGAAGTAAAGTATACTTTCTACTGAGATCTTCCGATAATTCGTCACGAAAAAGATATTTTACTTAGAAAGTGCATGTTGTCATCAAATGCTCAAGATACATAAAGACCCTTTATTTAGAGCGTATCCATATATCAGACATGTAATAAAACATGCTTATTCAGGACGTCGCATAGTCACAGAGTAGAGTAGTTCATACTGCATAATTAAGCATGCCAACAACAACACATACTACGTGTATGCATGAGACGAGACATGCATTATTTGCAAATAAATTAAGATTGACGTAAAAGACCGTAGAAGTTTTTGGCATATGCAGAGTCATCGCACACGCATCTGCAAACTTTGGGAACACTGTCCTTAATCTGGTTACTGTATCCATTCTCTATGTTGTAGTACCTGTATTGAAGCATCACTCCACGATAGTTGGAGCTTGGAAGCTTGCTTTATTTTCGGAAGAATGTCATACTTGAGAATATCGGTTCTATGTACCCACTTCCTGTCGCGTCCTTAGATGCTGGTATCCCCAAGAACACCGTGTTATTTGGTAGAACAATATTGGAGGTCCATTTGTTCCACGCTTCTAGAAGTTTCATGCGGTCTCCATTCGCATACTCACTTGTAGGGTCTTAGAAGAACTCTACCTAGATGTAGTATAACACCCAAATCCTATAACTTATTATTTTGGAAAACCTCTTTTTGAATAAAAACCTTTGACTACAAGATTAACATGTTATCCTTATTTTATCCTTAGTTATTACTTGAATAAAATTTTTATTTTTATTTAATCATTGATTAGGCTTGGGATTCATTATTCAGGTGTTTTGTTCATTTAGAGCATCACGAAAAGTTAAATAAATTAAATATAACTTGTAAATAATAACGCAGTGAAATTTAATAACCATCATCTACATCGTATTTCATTTAAAATATACAATAACGTCCTACACATATATCTTAGGATATGTAAAGTGCAAACTGTTTTTAAGGGCAAGGAGGCAACAATCTTGCCACTCAAACCTTTTTTACCAAACTCCCTAGTCTATTAGTGGATAACTTTTACATATCTTTTTATATATGCTCATTTCCTTTTATATACCAAAAATAACGTATCCTAATTCCATTTTCAAAATATAAAGGAATTAGGATAATGGACTATTCCTTACATAATTACATCATATGCCAAAAAAATACTATATCCTCCCCTTCTACATTAGAGGGACTTCTATTACTATTTTGACGTATACTGCCTGAATGACCATAAAGGAACCTAACAAGGTATGTCCACATATGCCACATCAACTTCTAGCCATACCATGTATCTCGGCATCTGATACATGCCAGATATAAACGTGGAAAATAATTTCTCAGTAGCAATACAATCCTCCTTTTAAAATAATTTGACATGTACCATCGTAGTAATATGGAAAATGTAACGACCCCCTAATACGTCATACGCGATGCTTATCTGATTAGCGGAAGCATATGGGTTAGTTTACATAATTATTCCCTATGTGGGAATGTAAGGGGATCGTTACTGGTTGAGCGTAACCCAAATAAACTTCCCATTGTCCATTCAGATTTCGTTCAACCCTAATTCACACGCAGCTAACTAAATACACATACATACATCATCAATAACTCTGGAATGAAACTAAAGTCCATACATACGGCGTACAATCATTAAACTCAACATCTAAAACTCATATACATATACTGTCAAGCATTCACATACATTCTAACTGAATTTCCCAAGTTTACAGCGGTAAACCATATCGAAAATCTGGCAGAGTTTCCTCTGTATTTCGATCATATCCAAAGTACAAAATCACCTATTTACAATTAAACAGCCAGTCCAACAACAACAATAAACATAACTAACATAAATCCATATACAGCAACGTCAATTCATCACTACAATCCATATACACTATCTGAAATATTACATATACATTCAGTCCAATTCATATAGAAAGCATAAGATACAGAACCCAATAAACAACAACGTCATCAGAGTATATGTACAAACGATTCAAGCCTAAGCTAAATCATCCTCCGGTCTATCCTCAAGTCAGCCTCGGCTATTGTCTGGGTTCCTGTCCCTGTCCCTGTTGATCTGAGTAAACAACCTAATGAGATATGAATCCTAGTAGAATAATTCACAATTCAAATATCATTCGAAAACTGGTTGAATACCCAGCGGTGCGAACACCGAAATCATCTTCCCGAAATCAATTCAAAAACAGTGAAATACCTTATCTTTAAAAATCATTTAATTACATGGAAATCGCGGCAATTCCTCGAAATTATAAAATCCATTTCTTTGAAAATCAATCATAAAAATCAAATAAAATCCCATGCCCGGTGTATCTCAATCCACGTTGGCTACAAATCCGCTGTAACCAAATCTAAATCATCATCTAATTGCACGTAGTCTAGAGAGAATACCTCTCTTATCGTTGGGTGTGATCTGTAACACCAATTACCCGAATCAAGCCTATATTGTGAGTGTGATTTGTAACACCAATCACTCACTCAAGGATCGGGTGAGAATCAACATCTAGGGCGTCCCCTAGCATGTGCACATATGCCAATTCTCATCCTCATACAGTCTATTCGAACTCACATGCTCTCGGTTGGCTATTCCTCAGGGTTCTAGGGTATTACGCCTAAATCACAACGTTTCCCCGTATAGGCTATCCCCCCTTATACTCCTTAAACCTTTCTTAGGGTCGTCTTGGTTTAACGCGTAATCCCTAACTCAATACAGGGTAAATCTGATAAAAATAATCTCGTTTAAAAGCTCTCTGTACTAGGAATACTTAACGGCCGTCCCATACCAGCTGTCAAGTACCCAACCCTAAGTAAATCGGTCCTAAAGGCATCTAAACTCGATAAACAAGGTGTCTAACATGCAATTAAGGTTTTCATCACACATGTATGCAATTTATCCCATCAAAATTAGCACGTAAATCCATGCAAGTCATCTAAATCATTCAGGTATTCACTAAATCAATTCTAGGGTTCGGGAAGTGTAAATTATCCTACCTGGTCTCTGAATGCTCTAAATCACTTCAGAATTCCACGTAGTCTCGGTTTCTGAGCCTAATTAATTTCTTAGACAAAAATTTAAATATTCAAGCTCGTCACGTCATCCAATTTTCGATCTTAAACCCGGTTACTCAACTACCTAGGTTAATTTATTGCCTAATTACGTTCGACAATTATTTCAATCAGATGTCATCATTTTTTAGGAAATAGGACCTTACCAATGTGACTGGATGATGGAATTCTACGTCATGGTGGTCTCGGTTTCTCCCGATGCACATCCAGAAGCTTCGGCACGGCGACACACGGTGGCACACGGCGGCGCACGGTGGCGTACGGTGGCGCACGGCGTAGAGGTGTAGTTTGTCTCAAAAATCACACCACGGTGAAGCCCGCAAGTCCAGGAGTTTGAATACGGTGGTGGCGCGGCGGTTCACGGCCGTTTGGGCAGCGTTTTTCAGCCATGAATATTCTCGCACGGTGGACGGAGTTTCCCTCGATCCGGGCGCGTCCGGCGTCCTTTCGACGGCGGTGAGCTGTTGGAGGAAGCTGGCAGCTCAGGCTACACGGTGGTGGGGGCGGTGACGGTCAATGGCGACGGACGGCGGCGATCTGAGCTTGAGAAGTTTGGCGCGATGGAAGGGAAAAACGGCATTTTTCCACCGGCCGTTGGTGGCCATGGTTGGTTGCTGGAGGTTGTGGGCAGTGAAGGCTGTCGGTTGGTGCCCTTGGTGGCGGCCCACGGTGGCTGTAGCGACCGTTCACGGTGGAGGAAGGAGGAGAGAGAAAAGAGAGAGGAGAGAGAGAGTGTGGTGAGGAGAAAGGGAGAAATGAGAGAAATTGAGGGAATTCGTGTAATTTAAAGCCTCCGGGGATGATTCTGACTTTTCCCAGACCACCCGAGGATACTTTAGGGTGTCGGCATCCTTCCAGACGTTGGCACGCATTTCCATGCAAAAGTTTTGTCCTCCGTCAAAGAAATCAACGCACGAAACTTCTTCCGTCAGTTTCTGATCGCCAGATTGCATTTCTTTCTGTTTGATCATGTTTCTGGCTTCGAACAACCTTCTGTTTCGAATCACTATCCTCGAAAGTCATGCCAGGCTTCGTTTAAAAGGGGTTAGGGTTAAAAATCAATTTTTTATTTTTTTTTTAAAATCCTTTCAGTTGTTACATTCTCCCTCCCTTAAAGAAATTTTGTCCCCAAAATTCATACCTGTAAACAACTCTGGGTATCTTTGCCTCATCTCTTCTTCTTTCTCCCACGTCATCTCCTGCGATGTCCTAGGCAATCCTACCATGAAATCCATAGTGATTTGATCCTATTTTCTTTTTGGTATTTCCAATGGTTTCAGTAGCCCTACGGGTTTCTGATGTTCTATCTTGACCTGTTGACAAGTCAAACAGGCATTCACGTAGTTCGTAATGTCCTTCCGCATACTAGGCCACCAAAAATTCCTCTTTAGATCTTGATATATCTTGGAAATACCTGGGTGAATAGTATAATGGCTTTTATGGGCCTCTGCTAACACTTTTTCCTTCAACTCCTGATGGTTTGGAATCACTACCCTCTTCCTAAACATTAGTACTCCATCAGGGGCTAATCCAAAATCAGGTTGGTCGGTGTATACTTCCAAGGATTCATCCTCAAGTTGGGCTTACCTAATCAGTTCTCTCAACTCGCAGGTTATCAAAAAGTCACTCATCACTAATATTTTTAGAAACGAGATTACATTGAGGCTGAGATTCCTAAAATCCTTAAGTAACCTCATCTCACCTACCATTAGGCTAGCTAATTGTAGTGACTTTCGGCTTAATGCATCCACCACGACATTCGCTTTCCCTGCATGATATTTCAATTCGAAATCAAAATCTTTTAGGTATTCTATCCACCTATGCTGCCTCATGTTCAATTCCTTATGATCAAACAAATGCCTAAGGCTCTTATGATCACTATACACCTCGAATACAGCGCTATACAGGTAATGTCTCCAAATCTTTAGGGCAAACACGATGACAACTAATTCTAAGTCATTGTTAGGGTAATTCTCCTTTACAGGTTTCAATTGTCGTGATGCATAAGCCACAACTTTCCCATCCTGCATTAAGATGCAACCTAGGCCTTTCAGGGATGCATCTGTATATACGGTGAAGGGTTCTAAGGGTTTCGGAGGGATTAGTACAGGAGCGGTGGTCAATTTCTCTTTCAAAGTCTGAAAACTATTCTCACACTGCTCACTCCATTCGAAATTTACCCCTTTTTTGAGTTAACCGGGTTAATGGCAAGGCTATCTGAGAAAATCCTTGAATGAATTTCCTATAATAGCCAGTCAAACCCAGGAAACTCCTAATCTCGGTGACCGTTCTAGGTTAACCCTAATCTAACACTGCTTCAATCTTCTTAGGGTCTACCGCTTTTCCTTCCCCATTAACCACGTGTCCCAAGAATTTTACTTCTTCTAACCAAAACTCACATTTTTCTAGCTTTTCATACAATTGCTTCTCTTCCAATATCTGTAGCACCGTGCTAAGATGCTGGGCATACTCTTCATGAGTCTTGGAGTAGACTAAGATATCATTAATGAATACCACTACAAACTGATCTAAGTAGGGTTTGAAAATCTTGTTCATATAGTCCATAAAAACAGTAGGTGCATTTGTTAATCCAAACGACATCTGTAACGACCCCCTAATACAACATACATAATCCTTTATCTGCATTGTGGAAGCATATAGGTTTCTCTAAATAGTTATTCCCGATGTGGGAATGTCAGGGGATCGCTACTGGTTGAGCGTAACCTAAATAGACTTCCTGTTGTCCATTCAGATTTCGTTCAACCTTAATTCACATGCAGCTAAACTAATTATACATGTAGTCATCATAAATTACTCTATAATGAAAACTAAAATCTATATATAGATCATATTAGGCACTCATACAAATTTCAACTTAAATTCAAAAGTTTACAGCGGTAAACCCTACCAGAAATCTGGCAGCGTTTTCCCTATATTTCGAGCGTATCCCAAAATACAACAGTCATCTGATTTACAAATATACAGCCAGTCCAATAACCACAGCAAAGCAGGAATTGCAGAAAACTAATATACAACATCATCAATAAACATGTATACAATACAATTCAAGCCTAGACTAAGCTTTTCTTCTATCTATCACCAAGTCATCGTCCAGCTAACGTCTAGGTTCTTGTCCCTGTTCCTTTTCATCTAAGTAAACAACCTGGTGAGATATAAAATCCCAGTAGAATAATTTACAGTTCAAATACAATTCAAAATCTGGTTGAATACTCAGCAGTGCAAGCATCGAAAATAACTTCCCGAAATCAATTCAAAATCAGTGAAATACCTTATCTTTAAAATCATTTTATCACATGGAAATCGTGTCAAATACTCAAAATCATAAAAAAATCCATTTCTTTGAAAATCAGTAATCAAAATTAGGTTAAATCCCATGCCCAGTGTATCTAAATCCATATAGGGCACAAGTATTCTACCACCAAATCTAAATAGTCCAATTTCACGTCATTTAGAAAGATTACCTCTCTTATCGTTAGGTGTGATCCGTAATACCAATCACCCGAATCTCGCCTATGTTGTGAGTGTGATCCGTAACACCAATCACTCACTCAAGGACCGGGTGAGAATCAACATCTAGGGCGTGCCCTAGCATGTGCACATACGCCAATTCTCATCCTCATATAGTCTATTCGAACTCACATACTCATGGTCGGTTATTCCTCAGGGTTCTAGGGTATTACGCCTAAATCATAATGTTTTCCCATATAGGCTATCCCCTTTTATACTCCTTAACCTTTTCTTAGGGTCATCCTGATTTATCGCGTGATCCCTAACACAGTACAGGCTAAATCTGGAAAAAAAACAATATCGTTTAAAAACTCCCTGTACTCAGGATATTTAACGGCCGTCGCATACCCGCTGTCAAGCACCCTACCCTAAGTAAACCCGTCTTAATGGCATATAAACTCGATAAACAATTCATCTAACATGCAAATGGAGTTTTCAGCATACAGGCATGCAATTTAGTCCATCAAAAGTAGCACGTAATTCTATGCAATCAAATTTAATCGTTCAGGTATTCACTAGGTCAAATATAGAACTCGGGAAGTGTAAATCATCCTACCTGGTCTCCTGTTGCTCCAAATAAATTTAGAACTTCATGAAATCTCGAATTTTGAGCCAAATTAATTCCCTGGACATTTACACGAATATTTAAGCTCGTCACGTCATCCATTTTATGATTCTAAGTCCAATTACCTTATTTCTTACATCAGTTTATTTCATAATCGCGTTCGGCAGCTAATTCAATCAAAATTCATTAGTTTTTGGGAAATCAAACCTTACCAGTGTTACTGGATGATGGAAATCTATCTCGGGGTGGTCTCGATGTCTCCCGGTGTATATCCAAATTCTCTAGCACGGCGACATACGACGACGCATGGCAGAGAGGTGCGGTTGGCCTCGAAATTTACACCACGGTGAAGCCCACAAGATGAGGAGTCCGAATATGGTGGTGGCACGGCTGTTCATGTCCGTTTGCACAGCGTTTTCCAGCCCTAAAATTTTACGTATGGCGGACAGAAAATGCCTCGATTCAGGCGTGTCGGACCTCATTTCAACGTCGACAAGCTGGTGGAGGAAGCTGGCAGCTCAGGCTACACGCTGGTGGTGGCGGTGATGGCCAATGGTGGCTGACGGCAGCGATCTCAGCTGGCGAAATCCCACGCGATGGAGGAGGAAAATTGCGTTTTCCGATGGCGCTGGCAGCAGTGGGTGGCTGTTGGAGGTTGAGGGTGGCGAGGGGAGTCAATTGGTATGCCAGGTGGTGGCTCACGGTGGCTCAGGTGGCGACATGCAGTGGAGGAAGGAGGAGAGATAAAATAGAGTAAGGAGAGAGAGAGAATTGATAGAAATAGAGGGATTTTGAGAAATTTAAAGCTTTCAGGGGTGATTCCGACTTTTCCCGGACCACCTAGGGAAACTTCAGGATGTCAGCTTCCATCCAGACATTGGCACAAGTTCCCATGCAAAGATTTTGGCCTCCATCAGTGAAACTAAAGTATGAAACTTTGTCTATTAGTTTTTGATCGCCGGATCGCATTTCTTTCCATTCGATTATGTTTCTGACTTCAAATCGCTTCCCGATTCAAACTATCGTCCTCAAAAGTCGTGCCAAGATTAGTTTAAATGGAATTTGTGTTAAAAGTTCTGTTTTATCTTTTAAAACATTTTTGGTTATTACAGCATCACTAGAAACTCGTAGTGGCTGTATCTTGTTCTAAAAGTTGTCTTAGGGATATCCTCATCTATAACCCTAATATGGTAGTATCCTGATCTTAAGTCTATCTTAGAAAACATAGTTGCACCTTGCAACTGATCAAACAAATCGTTAATACGTGGTAATGGGTATTTATTCTTAATGCTCACCTTGTTTAATTGCTGGTAATCGATACACAATCTTAAACTCCCATCTTTCTTCTTCACGAATAAGACAGGAGCTCCCCATGGTGATACACTCAGCCTAATGAACCCCTTCTCCAACATATCCTTAATTTGGACCTTTAATTCTCTTAATTCCGGTGGGGCCATACGATATGGAGTCATGGCTATTGGGCCCGCGCCAGGAATCAGGTCAATAGTGAATTCTATCTCTCTAGGTGGTGGCAGTTTACTTATTTCCAAAGGAAACACCTTCGAAAAGTTACTAACGATTGGAATCTGGCTTAACCTATCCAGTAACTTTACCTCAGAGAGATTGAGGGATATATCACCTATCTCACTAGCCCTATCACTTTTACGCACAAGCACGTTATCCAAGTAAGTGATTGTCCTCTCAGAAAAATTTAACAAGACCCGATTCCTAGTTAACCAATCCATTCCTAAAATAATGTCGATCTCAGTCAAGGGTATACACACTAGGTCCACAATAAACAAGGTATCTTCAATGGTTAAGGGCCAGTTTAGGCATATACGTGGGGATATAGTGGCTTCTCCTAGGGGTGTGGATATGTATAGATCACAGGGCAGGGTTTATACAAGTAATTTTATTTTCTCTATGCATGCATCAGTAATAAAGGAGTGCATAACACCTGAATCAAATAATACTATCAAAGGAAAATTATAAATTTTACCTCTACCCTACATCAAGCCCGATGACCTGTCGACATTAGCTGCATCCAGAGTGAAAACTCTCCCTGAAGCCTGCTGTCTTCGGCCACCGGATCTCTGCTTGGTTCCATTAGAAGGGCGATGTCGGCCATGTGTCCTGTGCCTCCATACCTGTAACATTGTAATAGAGCTTGATGCCAACATGGTTGATTAGGGTGCCTAGTCTCGCATTTCTAACAGGGTGCATTATCAGGTCTTCTACTACTGTTAGAAGCCCCTGGTTGTGGTTTAAATATACCGCCTCTCACATTGAGATTCCTGGTTACTGGTCTTGGGCGGTTCTTTGTCCTCTGTGTCATGTTCTGAGCCTGTCTCTACTCCAGATTATTACTCAGGATTTGGCACTTGTTCACCAGCGTCGCGAAGTCTCTGATCTCAAGTGTGGCTAGCTGAGTCTTCATGGGTAAGTCTAGGCTCTCTTCCAGCTGCTTTGCTTTCTAGGACTCATCATAGTGCATTCGCAGGTACGTGGAATATCTGGATAGCTCTTCAAACTGTCTCAAATACTCCTCAAATGGCCTGCCTCCCTGGGTGAGCTTTAAAAATTGTACTTCTTTTGACTGTTTGACGCTCTCAGGGAAATATTGATCCATGAAAACTCCCTTGAAGGATTCCTAGGTGAGCGGGATACCCCTGCTTTCCATCAATTGGTGGGCACCTGTCCACCATTGTTCTGCTTTTCCCTTCAACATATATGTTGCATATGTGACCTTCTGTTCATCGTCACATTGCAATAATATGAAAATCTTCTCCATGTCTTTCATCCAGGCTTCTACCGCGATTGGATCAAAGGTACCTGCAAACGAAGATGGACCTGCTCTCTGAAACTCGATCCATCCCTGATACAACGGGTTAGCATGCTGGTAGCTCCGTCATTCCTGGTTTTCCTGTCCTCCTACTGTTGTCTCATCATGTTGGCACTGGTAGTGGCTTGATCTCTCATAGCATCAGCCATCAATCAAATAGATTCCATCATATCTCGGATGTCGACATTGGTCTCCATGCTACCACTACCCGAAGCACCCTAGCTCCTATGTCTTGGCCTTCCTCTAGGCCTGCGAGTACTATCCCTGCTTAGTTTTGCCATACTTATCTGACACAGAAAGCAAACAGATCAGTTTTAACAGCAATAGTTAACAGAAAGGCATTCAATTCATTCAATTACATATCAATTCAAGATCAGGTCCTAATATTCTAGAGTTAAATCAATCAAAAACCCTAAAGCTGCAAGCCCGAAGATTCAAGGTCGCTAGCCCACTAAACCAAGAAATCCAATAAATCGGGCTCTGATACCATAATTGTAATGATCCCCTAATCCACAATATACTATCCTTTATCTATCTAGCGGAAGCATATAGGTTTCAGAAATAGTTATTCCCGATGTGGGAATGTCAGGGGATCGCTACTGGTTGAGCGTAACCCAAATAGACTTTTTGTCATCCATTCAGATTCCGTTCAACCCTAATTCACATGCATCTATACTAATTATACATACATTTATCATAAATTACTCTAGAATGAAAACTAAAATCCATACATACAACGTACAGTTCATTAATACAAATTCTGACTTAATTACGCAAGTTTACTACGGCAAATCCTGCCGAAAATTCGGTAGAGTTTTCCCTGTATTTGGAACATATCCCCATAATACAAACAGTCATCCATCAGAAATTTATAGTCAATCCAACAACAGAAAAGCAGAAATTACAGAATCCAATACAAAACCTCATCAGTATATATTTACATTACAATTAAAGCCTAGAACTACGCTGCTCTTCTATCCATCATCAATACCTTGCCCAGCTAGCGTCTAGGTCCCTGTTCCTATTCATCTGAGTAAACAACCTGGTGAGATATGAAATCCTAGTAGAATAATTTACAATATAGTTCAAAATCTGGTTGATTACTCAGCGGTGCAAGCACCGAAAAAATTTCCCAAAATCAGTTCAAAATTCGTGAAATACCTTATCTTTAAAAATCAGTTTATTGCATGGAATTCACGGAAAGTTCTAAAATCATCAAAAATCTGTTTCTTTGAAAATCAGTAATCAAAAGCGAATCAAAACCCATGCCCGGTGTATCTAAATTCGTATTGGCCATAATTCATCTGTGACCGTATCTAAAATCCTCCAATTGCACGTCATCCAGAGAATTTACATCTCTTATCGTTGGGTGTGATCCGTAACACTAATCACCCGAATCTCGCCTATGTTGTGAGTGTGATCCGTAACACCAATCACTCACTCGAGGACCAGGTGAGAATCAACATCTAGGGTGTCCCCTAGCATGTGCACATACGCCAATTCTCATCCTCATACATTTTATTCGAACTCATATGCTCACGGTCGGCTATTCTCAGGGTTCTAGGGTATTATGCTAAATCACAACGTTTTCCCGTCTAGGTTATCCCCCTTTATACTCCTTAAACCTTTTTTAGGGTCATCCTGATTTATCGTGTGATCTCTAACGCAGTGCAGGCTATATCTGGTAAAAATAATATCATTTAAAAACTCCCTGCACTCGGGATACTTAACGGCCATCCCATATCGGCTACCAAGTACCCTACCCTAAGTAAACCCGTCCTAATGGCATCTAAACTCGATAAAAAAAACATCTAACATGCAAATGGAATTCTCAGCACACAGGCATGCAATTTTGTCCATCGAAAGTAGCACGTAAATCTATGCAATTAAATCTAATCATTAAGGTATCTACACAATCAATTCTAACATTCGGGACGTGTAAATTATCATACCTAGTCTCTGTTTACTCCAAATCAATTCAGAACTTCTCGTATTCTCGAATTTTGAGCCAATTTAATTCCCTAGACATTTATATGAATATTTGAGCTCATCACGTCATCAATTCCACAGTTCTAAGTCCGATTACCCTATTTCCTAAATCAGTTTATTTTCTATTCGCGTTCGGCAGCTAATTCAATCAAAATTCATTAGGTTTAGGCAAATCAGACCTTACCAGGGTTGCCAGATGATGGAAATCTGTCTCAGGGTGGTCTCAGTGTCTCTCGGTGTATATCCAGTTTCTCTAGCATGGTAGAGCACAGCGGCATACGGTGGCGTATGGCGGCACACGGTAGAAGGGTGCGGTTGGCCTCAAAAATCACACCAAGTTGAAGCCCTCAAGATGAGGAGTCCGAATATGGTGGTGGCGTGGCGATTCATAGCCGTTTGGATGGCATTTTCCAGCACCAAAGATCGACGCATAATGGACAAAGTTTTTCTTGATCTACGCGCGTAGAGGTTCCTTTTGACGGCTGCTAGCTAGGGGAGCAAGCTGGCAGCTCGGCCTACACATTGGTGGTGGCGGTGACGGTCAATGGTGGCTAACGGCGGCGATCTCAGCTGGCAAAGTTTTCACATGACGGAGGTAAAAACCTTCATTTTTCGGTGACTTTAACAGTCGTTGGTGGCCGTGGGTGACTGCCTGAGGTCGAGGGTGACGAGGGGTGTCGGTTGGTAGGCCAGGTGGTGGCCCACGGTGGCCCAGGCAGTGGCGCATGGTGAAGGAAGGAGGAGAGAGAGGAGAGAGAAAATAGAGTGAGGAGAGAGAAGGAATTAGTGAAAATAGTGGGATTCTAGGAAATTTAAAGCTCCCGGGGGCGATTTTGACTTTTCCCGGACCACCCGGGGAAACTTCGGGATGTTGGCTTCCATCCAGACGTTGGCACAAGTTCCCATGTAGAAGTTTTGGCCTCCGTTTGAGAAATCGAAGTCCTGAACTCTGTCTGTCAGTCTCTAATCGTCGGAACGCGTTTCTTTTCATTAGATTGTGTTTCTGACTCCAAATCGCCTTCCGATTTCAACCATCGACCTCGAAATCTGTGCCAGACTTAGTTTACATGAAATTAGTGTCAAAATTCGATTTTATCTTTAAAAAATCAATTTCAGTTATTACATTAGCAACTTAAAGAAATGATGGTATATGATGTACATCGATTTTCTTTTTTAGAATCAGATCTCTGATGAAGTGAACATCGATTTCTATATGCTTACTCCTGGCATGTTGCACAGGATTAGAGGTGAGAGCCTTTGCACTAAGATTATCACACCACACCATAAATTTAAATTTTGGAAGAAAAGAAAATTAAAATATTTTATACTAATTTTCCTTAATATTTATTCTTTATTAATTTTATTAGTTATCTTAAATTAAAAGAATTTTGAAGAACCAAACAAGATGAAGATAAACTAGTACTTAATACCTTTCCTTTCCTCATATTCTCTTTTCCTTTAATTCTTTTCCTTCCCTTTGTCTCTTCATTCCCAAATAGACCAGCCCTTAGGGTCTTGGTATATGATAAGGGGGGAAAAAAAGAGGATAAAAGAGAATGGAAGGTAAATTATAAGTTTCTCTTTCCCTTATTTAATATTCTTTCAAAATCCTTTAATTTGAAATGCCTCAAATTAATGAACAAGGGAGGTTAAGAAGGGTTATTGCAAATATATCCTTAATTTATTTTTTTCCTCTAAAATTTAAAATCACAAACAAGAGGAATGTTTTTAAATTTTTTTTTCCTTTCTTTCCTTTCCCCTTCATTCTCATAAAGCCAAACATACCTTAGGATGTGTTTGGGAACAAGGAATGGAAGGGAAAGTAAATCGGAGGAAAAGAAATTAAAATTAATTAATAGCTATTTTTTTCCAAAATTTAAAATTTCAAACAAGGGAAATGTTTTTCTTCTCCTTTTGAAAACTCCCTATTCGTTTTGCTTAATGTTGAGGCGTTTTGATGCATTTTGAAATCCTTGTAAAATTTTGAAAAGGTGAAAGGTTTAACCATTTATTATTCAACTTATAATATCTAAGAAACTCAGTGCTGAAGAAGAACAATGCAGATGAAGGAACATAGGTGCTATTGTGATGAGGATGCTATTGGCGTTAATGGCAAGACAACATTAATGGCGTTAATGAGCAAGCAAGATGAAGACAAAATTACACAAAATATGTTGGTGGTGGTTGAAGGCGAGACAATGTCATTAATGGTAGGGGCAAAGATGAAATGAAGAGTTCAAAGGCGAGATGAAGATGAAATGAAGAGTTCAATGGCAGGATAAAGATGAAATGCAGAGTTCAGAAGCAAAATGTAGAGTTTGATGGCATATGAACATAGGATGAAATGAAATTTTTTCAAATAATTAGAAAAAAATGTATGAAACGACGTCGTTTTGATGAACTTCAAAAGAAATTTAGAGGATTTGTTCCCAAAATAAAGTGTGAAGGGCATCCGAATCCTCTGCCTTGAGGTTCTCTAACTTTACTCTATCATTGCACAAAATGGAGTCATTTTGTATAATTTTTTTTTTGTAGATAAGTCCACAATTGTGGAGTTTTTCATAATTTTGCTGATCAACTTTTTTAGCAGCAATTTTTTTCATTGCTAAAGTGCATTTCAATATTCTTGCAAAAAATATTATTACTGCTATAACTTTTTTTTAATAATTAATTCAAAAAATAACAAGTTTAAAATTTTATTTTTCATAAATTAAGTTAAAAAAAATGTATGGTGCAAATAAAAAATGTATCTTTATTTTCTTTCATTTTAGTCCTAATAAAATGTATGTTTGCAATGGATATTATGTTTGGTTCTCATTTTAGTCTCAATTATGTAACTAGATTGAGTTTTATTTGAAAAAAATTATTTAAAAAGAATATTTTTCATTTTGTTTAAAGAATTAATTTCTTTCAAATAATTTTTTTCAAATAAAACCCAATCTAGTTACATGTTTATGACTAAAATGAGAATCAAACATAATATCCATTGCAAACATATATTTTATTGGGACTGAAATGAAAGAAAAATAAAGATAAATTTTTTATTTGCACCATACATTTTTGAAAATAATTTTTTACTAGGCTTATTATGGTCATAGACCACTATACATTCTAAGGCATCCTTCAGTGCATCCAAGTACAAACATATAAATTATAATCCCAGATGGATCACATCTTACTCACGGGATCATTACTCCCAGAGTAGATCACGTCCACTCCATCTTAGACAAATCATGAGGCTATGGAATCACCACCCCTTTTTGTTGGATCACTTCCCTGATATGCTATTCACAAATTTATATATTAAGATGATTTGGTTCAAGCCATGGTTATGCCTAACTCTAGGTATGTGATCATTTCTTTACCATTTCATTGAGGGAACACTAACCTAAAATTTGCAACAACCATCGTGTGTTTGAAATCTTTTTCAATGTTTGAGTGGATGTCTTACCATCTTAATTAATGTTCCAACTATGAAATCTCCAATGACCGTACGATATCAATAATCGATCACTCAAACTTGAGCCTATATTCCACTAATGCATACACTAGGAATACTTTCCTTTCTTTTTTAAGTCTCAATCTCTTTTTCCCCTTTGATCTATGTTACGTGATATTTAATTCCTATAATCTTTAAGTTTATAGATTTAGCTAAATCAACAGTACAATTTGAAAATAAGGGAAAAAAAAGTAAATTTAGCTACCTTGATTTTTGTTTTTTTTGCAAAAAATGGTCCATATAGAGTGTATAGTGATCCTAGAGTAATTTTCTAAGCTCAAAATCAATACTTATGATCTTGAATCTCCCTTCCTCTCTCTAGTTTACTCTTTATCTCTCCTTAGCTGAACTCTCTATCGCTAAGTCCAAAAATGGTGGGAGATTCAGAACACTCTCTCTCTTGAGGGTATTTATAGGAGTGTTAAGTAGAAAAGGAGAGAATATGGTATGAGGTAGGGAAAGAAATAGATCCTTGTGTTTTAGTCCTTGTTTTAAAGAGGCAGGTAGAAAATTTACCATTTTGCAATTGCTACCTTGACAGGTATTTTCAAATCTTGGTTAGCTATAGTAACATCTCTGTGAACACCGTATTTTGTCCAGACATCTTTTTATATAGTGAAAAAAATATAGCAAAAATAATATAAAAATTAAAATGAATTTAAACCTGGTTTAGTAATCTTTAGAATTTTATTAAATAAAAAGATTGAAAAAAATTTAACGATGAAAATTAAAAAGAGTAAAGGGAAAATATTAATTAAAAAAAGTAAAACAAAAAATTTTTAACCTTTATTTGAGTTCTATAATTTTTATTAAAAATAAATAAAATTGATTACAACAAGTAGGAAAATAGGTAGATATTGTTTTATTGCTTTTTCATTTTTGCCCTTCTTTTTCTTATTTGCATTTTTTCCCTCCTTATTTTTCATTCCCAAAATGAACTTTTAACCTAATCATAAAAGCTAAAAAAAAAATACAAAATAAAGAGAGGAGAGGCTCACGAATCAAAAGATGAATTTTGAAGAAGAGAACAACAGAAAGTGAGGGAGCCATCTATTTTCTATAGTTCTTCATCAGAGAGTGTACAAAATGAGAGGTTGTAGGAGAATGCAATGTGAGCGAAGAGCCTTCGCCACGTACCATCATCAAAGATGTACTACTGAGGAATGATGAGCATGCCACACCGTTGCTACTTCACCAAAGATGCCATATTCAAAGGAAGACATGTTTCTGTTATAACTCCTCTCGGGTGGGCCAAGAGAGGTCAGTTTTTTGACTCTCGCATTTGCTTTATTTCATCCATTCAATCTGTCTTGGTAGGGAATGAAGCATTGAGATGCATCCATGGAGGATAGGCCCTGTGTTGGTCGAGAGAGGTAAAGCTCACATCCCTTTTGGTTATTTGATTTCTCTTTTTTCTTTTCTCCTTCACCTTGGTCGGTGATTGTTGTTGATGGAATTCTTCCCACTGTGTTGAGATTTCTCTCCTTCCCAAATGCCTTGTTGCAATTCGATTTGTTATGGTGATTTTTGTTTTTGTTGTCATTTGTTTTTTTAGCTTATAAAAAATGTTATTCAAATTGCTAGATAATGAGTAGGAATTCTGGTTTCTATTTTGGTTGCTTTTTTCATATACTATTTGTAAATGTGTCGCATAATGGTTACAGGCCAAATATACTAGCGAAAGAGTTTTATTCTTATTTTGTTTCGGCTTGGAAACATGCTATTAAATTCCTAGTGTTAAATATGGTTCTATTTTGATTCACTTCTCCTTTCTTTCAAGTGTGTCAACATCTAATGGAAATGTGTTTTTATACTAGTGTTATTCACCTTGTTTGGAATATATTTGTGCATTCTAAGGTTTATGTTTAGAATTATAAAAATGTAGGCATTGTGTGTGCTATCCATTTTTTCTTTGGGTGTGTTTGATATCTTATTTAATCTTGATTTCAAAACAAAATCTATTTGGAGTGATTGTTTTGGTTAGCTAAATGATGTTCAATCCTTTTGGGTCATGTCTTTTTCTAAAAGCTCTTTCCAAGTTATTTTAAGCCTATTTTAGTGTTTTAAAATGCTTTCTATTTTCTATTAGTCTTTTTTGGTAATTTGGGAGTCTACTTTAAGGTGTTTTGAGTGTCGTTCTTGGTATTGATTGTTGTCATGTTATTCATGTTTTTTTACCTTTTTAAAATCATGTTGATGGCATTTTTTATTTTTCTTATGGTGTTTCATGTACTATTACATATATCATATTATTTTTAGTCTTTTGCAAGCCTTGTCTTCTTCTTTTAAGGTGTTAGATATATGGCCTTAAGGTTTTAGATGTTGTCCAAGCTTCATAATTCATATTTAGCCTTTTAAAGTTTCTTTATAACTTTTTGTGTCAATGTGTTATCACAGGTTTATTGAGTATATTTTGATGTTTTAAAGTATCACTTATTTCAAAAATCCAACAAAGTAGAAAATACAAATGAAATCAGTAAGAACGTGATATTAATATGAATTCACAAACTAAAACATACCTATCAATCTTTCGAATCATTTTCGCTTGTGAAATCATGTTAGATGACTAGTTCTTTCTCACTTCACAAAAATGCTAAGCTTCCTTGTTTTTATGTCTTTGTGTGTCGAACTACGTGGACTTTAGTCCCATGTAATTGGGTACTTAGATCCTAGGCTCTTATCTTAGGTCAAGTCTTGCCTTGTAAATATTTTGTTTGTTCTATTGTTTGATTCCTCTTTGGGCTACTTAAATATCTCCCTCTTGCATGTCAATGTTACGCTAGGAGAGTTTCTCTCATAGATGTCCTCTTGGAGTTCTCTCCCTGCTTCCTAGGTTGTTTGCATGTGTAGCGTTGTCTAGGTGTGTCTTATGACTAGTTGAATTGCTTATAGGAACTGTTATGTTTTTATGATGTTGTGTGTTTATTCTTGTTTTCAAATCATTTGGACATGTTTTTGAGGACCCAAGCCTTCATCTTGGAAAATGAGAGAGAGGGAACCATCGTTGTCCAAGTGGATTGTGTTTCATGTTTTCTCCCACTGAATCACTCTTTAGTGATGAGGGAATTGCTTTCTTTTGTGTGATGTTTGTTTTTAGTCTATTTAAACATGTTTCTGAAGACCTGAGCTTTCTTTCGACTATAACTCCTTTACATAGCCCCAAACCCTCTATATAATATACATACACTCCATTTGTGTGGCTGTACATAGGGCTGACATCAACAGATCTCTGCTAGCTGAGGTTTCCACCTTGGCATGCATAAGGCTATAGATATAGCTGTAGCACCAATGTTCCAAAAAGAGTTCCTCCCATTAATACATTTCAAGAAATATGATTTTAATGTACTTATTCAAAACTCAAAACATAAGTAATTCAAATGAATCAATTTTGAATCCACATTAAAAATCAATGTCAACAAACTCTCAATCCATGTCCCTAGTGGAGGTATCTTCAAACAATATATCACATGACGTAGTGTTCATAAGTAGATTTGAAAATAATGAGTTTTGATTACCTTTGAACTATTGTTATGATTATATTTAATATGATGACAAATATTATCTACTCATAGTGATGCTGAATTAGACTAAAGCCTCCATTATGCTAGGTGGAATCCCTAAGCATTACACCTCTGAAGTACCTATTAGAATCATAACACATTCACTATTAATGTAAGTTTCCAATTAACTAAGTTTAATTACTTAAGGAATTATTTTGCAATTCCTAATCCAACCAAGTAAACTAAATTACTTGGAGTTAAGAAGGGTTAATATAATTCAATTTCAAGGGCATTTTATATTCATTACCATAAATGATACACCTATAACATTATGTCACATCTGAACAACATAGAAATTGATTTCCATACTTACTAAATAGGTCAAGTTTAATATAGACCACTCTAGGTCCCAAGCCTTTTCATTTCACTGTATTTTAGAGAAAGAAATTTGCATACAACAACTTGGAGTTCTTAAGCATATGTTAAAAGACCTTAGAAGCACAAAAAAAAATTTTTGTTCTACATTTGTGCAAATTCCTACATAATAAAATTTTTTTCTTGCAAAAACACCCCTTTCCTCCATAAAAAAATTCCCAAAAAATTATGGAAGCTTGGTAATATGTCAAGAATATGAGTTGGAAGTTTTGGTGGCATTTAAAAATTTTTAGAGGGGATTTTGTTCATGGAAACAGTGGGCTATCAGTTATTTCACTGAAATCTGAGCAGCTTGAGGTATTTTGTGTATAACTTGAGCTACAGATGGAGTTTTGAAGTAAAACCGGCGGCAAAAGTTTCCTAAAACACTTTTATATCAATCCCTAGAGTTTCACCTTAAAAGAATACGAAAAAACTACCTAAAAGATTCTAAAAATTAGTAAAACAGATTCAGACACAAATTCTGAACTCTTCATAACAGTGTGCATCTAACTCACTTAGAGAGTGAATTTTAGTATGATATTTGGGGCTGGATTTCTTAGTAATTTCAGAAAAAAAAAATAACATTAACATTGACAAGAAAAATTCTAAACAATATGATGTAAAAGGAAGAGGAAAAACCCACTTAAAATCAAGAAGATTCCACCTCCATAGCTCTTCAAAGCTCAATGCACCAAAACATGGAGGGTTACAATTTTCAGCATTTAGCAGGAGATTCTCTCTGCCAAGGACAACCCAAGATGGTAGTGGTGGCCGATGAGTGTCGTTAGTGGTGATGGAGAACAAAAGTTGATGAGTACCCATAGTTTTGCCAAGAATGGAGTGAATCGCACAAGTGAGAGAAGAAAGGTGGAAGGAAAAGAAAAAGGGAAAGGGAAAGTGAAGACGCTGTTAGGGAAGAAAAATGAAGCTTTGAATTAGATTTAGGGATTTAGGGGCAATTTAGGTTTTCTAACCTTTTTTAAATGGGAAAGACAATTTTGTGTGTTATAAAAATCGAGTTTTGGCTAATACTTTTAATTCAAACAAATACATAGTAAATTTAATTTAAAAAAATTCTTAAATTTTAATTTCTATTTTTCTATTTCTATTTCTTATTTATTTTAATTCCTTATGCTTCCTAGTATTAAAATTAATCCGATCTTAATATTAGTCAAAAAGTTTTGTTTTATTGAAAAAAATGATTTATTTGATCACCATATCTAGCCTCAATGTCAGTTAACTATAAATTCCAAATTATTTTATGAATTTTAGAATTACTAAACCATGAGTCTTGTATAAACATATATTCCCTTCCCCTTCGAACAAGTATAGTTGGATGTGTGGCTTTTGGCAATATCTACAATTAGCCTTAACATCTAAAGGTAACAGGTCTACCACTCAGGTTAAGTTTAAAAGAGACCTACTATTGGAAACTAACCACATATTCTATCATATATGCCTATACTTTCTTTATTCACATTTAGAAATGGAGTCATAAGTTATCCAAAAGATCACTACAAAAAAAGTATCATTTACTGACGCTTAAAATTGTCATTTTGTGGTGGTTCAACTGCCACAAAAATACATTTAGCGACGCCTAGTAAACCGTCAGGAATGAGGGCGTCGGGAGGTCATTTAGTGACGGTTTTAGACAACTGTTGGAATAACCGCCGTAAAAAGACATTAGTGACGCTTGTAAGCCACCGCTAATTTATTTCAAAATTTAAAATTACCTCTATTTTGCAGCGGTTAATAAGCGTCACTAATGTATTTTAAAATGAAATTAGTGACACTTGTAAGCCACAACTAATTTATTTCATAATTTAAAATTCCCTCTCTTTTGTGATGGTTTGTAAGTGTCACTAATGTCATTTAACTAATGGCGCTTACTAACCGCCGTTAAATATTGACAATTGTGATGGTTATGAACCACTGCTAATATTGGATAATTTTAATTAAATTTGTGGCAGTTTTTCGGCATCGGTAATGTTTAACATTGGTGACCGTGTATAACCACCACAAATACTGGCGACTTTGAACCATCATAAAATTAAAAATCTTTCGCATTTCTTGACACTTCGTTAATCGTCGCAAAAGTGAAAATTTAATTTTTGTTTTTAAAATAGCACATTTATAATATACATATATAATTTTTAATGATAATTGAAAAGTATATACCAAAGTTAGCTTACATAAATTTCTCTACCAACAATATCCTCTTTCATTAAATACATAGTTATATTGTCCAAAAATTAATTAATTACAAATAAAAAAATATTTCTGCCAAAACATCCAAAAAGTGCGCCAGAGTATCATTAATATTGAAAAAAATAAAGAGTCTTTAAATTAAAGAAATTATATGCATATTTGGATAAGAATTAAATAAGTATTATGCAAATTTGAATCTTATATACATACGAGTGTTATGCAAAATATGCAGACGCCTCTATGACCTGCCATCTTGACATGGTGAAGATTGATGTCCTTCTGATAGTTGACCACTGCTTACATCTGGTACCTGATATAATTAACAAATTTTATATACATTTAAATAAAATTGAAGAGAAATTTTGAAGTATAAGAGAACATATAATTTACTTCAGGATTTACGAGGTGTGCAAACGCAGAAGATACATTTCCCAAAAGATTTTGGAAAATGTAACTTAAAACACCCCACATCTCGTTCTGAATATTATTAGAATTGTGCAAGTCTGATTCTAATCTTGCATTTGTAGTTTGTAATTCTGATTACAAGCGAACAACTTCTTGCTGAAGTGTAGAGTTGGCATTGCTATAATTCAATGCCAGCCTACCAAGCCGATTTGTGCTCAATTTAAATATTTGAGGAAGGGTAGGGCAAAACCCTAAACCTCAAACTCTGCCAAGATGTTCCTTTCTAACACTTAGCCAAGGGAATCTTGCTCACTAAGTTGTGTGGATGTAGTCCCTTGA
This sequence comes from Senna siamea, assembly GCA_031216115.1. NCBI lineage: Eukaryota > Viridiplantae > Streptophyta > Magnoliopsida > Fabales > Fabaceae > Senna > Senna siamea. Next base: position 27,318,232 of record CM062354.1, on the reverse strand, counting down.
CTCTCAATTTCTATAATTTTTTCCTATAAAGAAGAAGACTTTTTTATATACACAATGAAATTATATTCCATACACTTATTGTTTAAAAAATTTGTACTGAAAACTCTTTCAATTTATTTTATATTAATAGAATTAATTTTATATATATAAAGTCAAGGAAATACCATTGGAAAAACTTACACCCACAATTTAAGCCTCATCATTAACAAATGAACCATCATGCTTCTTGTGAGTTGTAATAAATACCACTCCTCGACTCACAGGTCCTCCACTCTCCAGTTCTTAAAATATGCCAATTAGATATATCATTGTTATGCCATCATATATTTTAAAACATGCATAAAAACATTACCATCTCATGCTTCTTCCTAGCAATGATTTTAGATCCACATATGTGTGGCATCTTAAGCTTGTTTCCATTGTTATGATTTGTATTGCACATTTCCTACCAAGATAAAAAAATAATAATAAAGTTATGCTATAAAAAATTTTATTTACCTAAAACAACAATTTGTGGGTTACCTGGGTCTTTGGATCCAACTGGTAATCAACAAATGCAGCTCACATATCTTTTGGTATGAAACTTGGATGTTGTTCTATGTTTTCTTCCCTAGTCTTTGTGACATCATAAAAATTTTGGAATAACCAAGTCCTATAATTCCTCTAATTCTTGCCAAGTTTCATGAGAACAAATCACTTTGCAGCCTGACTATCCAAACAAAAATTTTCCTGCAAAGGTCAATAACACACATCAGTGAAAGTAGAGTAAATGTCAATAAAATTGTAATTACCTTTAAATAAAATGAAATCTTCTAACCTTTATACTATTAAAACAAGTTTCCTTATAGCTATCAGGAATCTTATCCTAGGAGTGATAGCTAATTGGAAAAGTTGTCAAGTTCGTGCCAAGGGTTCCAAGAAATCCACTTAAGAGGCCAGTAGCTTCCCCAATTGCTTGACCCTGGTCATTAAAAGGAACAACTATCCGTTGCCCTTTTGGGAGCATCCAAACTTCCTGTGTCTTCAGAAGTTCTTCCTTTGTCACCCCTTATAAATCTGTAGATAAACAATAAATCATTGGAAATCATTGATTTAAAAAATCTAATGTGAAAATCCTGTTTACCTTCAATTTTAGCTGTCCAATATATGTTGCATTTTCTCGTGATGTGTGGTCAGACTTGACGTTCTGATGGATTTTAAGTGAAGGGTAAAGTTGGTGTAAGAATTGGCTCTAAATTTTGGGATGGAGTGAGAGCTACAGTGGGAGGTAGAATCAAAGTAGGGATTGGAATGGGATCCGAAAATGATATTGGATTTTTAATGGGATCTAAGTCTCTGGAAGAGGCATTATTTGATGCACTCTGGGTAGCTTTTATTCTCTTCAACCTACCCATGTCTGCAACATAAAGAATGTAATAAAAAATTAAATAGAAAAAATAATAGATGAAACAAGAAATCACAAAGTAAATGTAAACGAAGATAGAAGCTATCAAGTAGTTGGAAAACATTGCAAAAATTACTCCATTAAGTAACATTGGTGGAGTTACACTTCAAAAGCTCTTGAAAATGAAAATCAATCTTATACAATGCAATGTTACACAATTGCATGGTCATCCTCATTGTTAATTACACTACATTCAACATCCATAACAGGGGCTTCGTCTTCTTCAACTTCTCTTGCTAGTGGAACGGTCTCTAAATCGTCTGAGAAGAACATATAAAGTTGTTACTATGGGTATGCCTCACTCTCATGAATACTTTCTTCATCTTGTCCCATATCATATAAGTCTCGGGGCTTTATATAGATAGGAATACACCACTCTATATCGACTAAATCCTTCACATAATAAACCATCTGAGCTTGAGATGCTTGAATGTATGGTTCATCATCTTCATGTTCACTTATGTGAATCAGTTGAGAAAAATTGATCAAGTTAAATCCAAGGGCATCTTTTTTCATTCCAAGTGTTGTTGTTGTGTTAGACCATTTACACTTGAACATTGTGATCGTGAATTGGCCATGATAATTTAATTCAACAATGTCTACCAACTTTCCATAGTAAGGAACACCCCCAAACCTTAGTCGATTATCGCTACTACTTGCATAACTATTTGTGCCAAACAAACCAAATATACCACTATTTTGAGTTTTAGCCTTGGTTTTGATCCACTATCCAAAATTTAAGACCATGAACATTATATGCAGTAAACCTTAGAGCTTGCAGTAATGGACCTTTTGCAAGACTTATGATATCAGCTGGATAAGTTTCATTATCAGAGTTCATGATCTATAGAATTGACACCGAAGATTATTAGACACAATTTGGGTGAGTAAATTTGGTAACAAACATAATATATGACTAGTGTAATTTAACCCAGCCTATTGTAAAACTATGAATCAAACTCTCGGTGAACTGTCCTTTGAATTATTGCTACAAAACGTGTATGATTTCTTAGCCTCCTTTGTGTTACTTCCTTAAATTTCCTACACTTATTTGTAATATTAGCATATTGATGTAAAAAATATTCACCAACATATACAAGTTACTTATTGAACAAATCAATCCACATGTGCACAATTCATCAACACATGTTGATGTGCTTGATGTTTCTCTTTGTCTGTTAGTTTAAAATATAAAGGAGATCCAATTGGCTTGCCTATTTGAGGGAAAATTTTTTGCATTGAGGAAGAGTCAACTCCATCTACTTCATCATCAACAGGTCTAAGATGATTAAATCTTGTCTCTTTTCTATTTAAATACCTAGATAAAAATGTAAGACATTCTTCTGTTATATAACCCTCTTCTATAGATCCTTCAGGTTATGCCCTATTACGAACATAGGACTTCAATAGTCCCAAGTACCTACAACATTAAATGTTTCTTAAGTAGTTTATTAGGAGAAAGAATTATTTTGAAAGAAAATAGAACTAAATTTTACCTTTCTATTGGATACATCCATCTGTAATGCATAGGCCCACCTCGCTTAGCTTCATCAACTAAATGAACAATTAAATACACTATGACGGTGAAAAATGATGGAGGGAATAACATCTCCATGTCACATAAACATAACACAATTTTTTTATGAAGATTGTCTAATTCATAAGCATTTAGGACCTTGCTACAAATATGACGAAAAGATTAGCAAAGCTGTAATAAAACTACACACACTTTATCAGGTACCACATTTCTTATGGCAATTGGTAACAATTACTCTATCTGAATGTGAGAATCATGACTCTTCAATCTAGATAACTTTTGATTTTTTAAATTGACACACCTTGATATATTTCTTGAATAACCATCCAGCACTTTTATATTCTTCAGTTATCGTATATCATGCCAAGGCAAAATTTCCACTATCATTTAGCCAAAGATCTGGTCGAATACCCATGGCACATAGGTCTTTTCGAGCAACGAGATGGTCCTTTGTCTTTCCAGGTTCATTTAGCAATGTATAAATGACATTGTCACATATAATTTTCTCAATGTGCATCACATCTAAATTGTGTCTCAATAAATTTAACTCTCAATATGGAAGCTGAAAAAATATGCTCTTCTTCCTCTATTGGGGGTTACTTCCTTCTGCACAAATATTAAGAGTTCTCTTCCTTCGAACATTTGACTCTTGCCCTTTGCTAAAAGTCACATCAATATTCTCCACTTGCTTTAGTATTTGTAAGCTTGATAATACTACTGGTGAACCCCTAAGCTCAACATTACCATCAAATCTGACTTGATTCAATCTAAATCTATGTCCCGATTCTAAGAAATAACGATGACCCTTGAAACACCATTTTCTGCTAAAAGGTAGGTGACAAGGATTTGAATCATTATTACAAGACAGACAAGCCAACCCTGTGTATGTGTTCCAACCAGACAATGTTCCAAGCCCAAGAAAATCATTAATTGTCCACATCAAAGCTACCCTCAATGTGAACATTTCATTTGATAAAGAATCATATGTTTCCACCCCATTTATCCACAACTCCTTCAACTCTTCAACTAAAAGCTATAAGTAGACATCTATATCATTTCCTGGCATACGCTTGCCTAGAATTATCATAGAAAGAATAAAAGAAATTTACTTTATACACATCCATGGGGGTAACTTGTACGGAATAAGAATCACAGGCCAGATGCTATAATTAGTGCTTAAAGTTCCAAAAGGATTAATCCTTTCACTCGCTAACCCAATCTGTACATTTTGGACTTCTACAAAAAATTCTGAATGGGCTTCGTTGAAGGACTTCCATGCTTTAAAATCTCTTGGATGTCTCATTAACCCATCATTGTTAACTTCATCTACATGCCATCTCATATGCTTGGCAATTTAAGAGGACATATATAACCCCACTAGAACCGAGGTTTCAATGGAAAGTAACGTAAAATTTTTGCAAGTTGCTTTTTCTTTTTTTTACTCCCACTTAAAATATTACCCCTATTTTCTCTAACTTTCCATCTAGATGTATGGCACACTTTACACAATTCTCTACTTGCATCGTCTCCCCAATATAACATACAGTCATTTGGGCATACATCAATTTTACTATAATTAAGACCAAGTTTGTTAATTATTTTCTTAGCCTCATAGAATGGATTGGGAATTTTTGCATACTCAAACACATCATTTAATAATTCAAGTATCATGGACATAGCTTTATTAGACATTCGACAATAACACTTGAACACCCTCGGTAAAGATCTTTATTATAATCTCTAATTAAATCATCATAGTTTTCATCATCCCTATTGTATCATCGATACAACCATGCACCCCACTCTCAACTTCATCTACAGATTCATTTCCTTCCACCCAACATGCTTACTAAATCCAAATGCATAATGGACCATATCTTGTATTATATTTTCATTAGAAAAACCCCCTTGACCAACATCTGCACCCTATATACTATTTGAAGTGTTATTGACATCTCCCATTGCTGACTCTCCATGCCAAAACCAAACTGTGTATCCTTGTGGGAATTGGGAACAAATTAGGTGATCATATACTACTTCTCTACTTTGCCATTTCTTAAATCCGAAATGGGTGTATGGACATTTTATGACACCTCTGGCCATTGTGTGTGTAAATACGAAATCTAGAAACTTGTTCAATCCTTCCTCGTACTCAAGACTGATGTGTGATTTTGTAATACAAGATTTATCCATACCCAATTCCTATATATCTAACAATTGAAAATAATATATATCAATAATTAAGAACAACCAAGTAAGTTAACATTATATCTTATACATAATATCACAACGACTATACATATTATTAATATGTTATTATATATGTATATATATATATAAAATAACACTAATATAGATATAGACCAGCTAACTTTAACTTTAGCAGGAAAGAAAGATTGCTATATGGTACATAAGAGGTGTATATAATTAATCATTATTTTCTTCCAACAACCCTAACAGTAATAGATTGAGGGCCAAGATTCCTGGCTATGAATACCAACTTCTCACATTCGCTGCTTTTTTCTCCAAATAAGTGTATATTTATACAAAAAAGGGGGGAAAAGGTATAAAAATGACATCGTATACAGAAATGTTATAATGTATAATTTAAATGACATTTCTAAATTCTACCATAGTCACAACCAGAAGCTCAAATTAGTAATAAATTATTGTGATCTACAAAGGAATTATTAATTAATGAACGATAAAAATGCTTATTTTTTCCACAATAGTCATGGGAAGCTCTTGAAATGAAAAATACTTAAAACCTTCATTTATTTGTGTAATTTCAATTTCATTACCAAACACTATTTGAAATCCCAATTAGGTTTCACAAATTATATATAATACTAAAAGGGAGTCCTAGTAAGGAAGATAGGAAGATGAGAGAAACCAAAATGTCATTTTTAAAGTCCAAATACCATAACCTTAAAAAATAAGGTTGCTTAGAAACTTAAATATATAATCTTTTCAAGTCTTTTCAAGGTCATAGTATAAAAAGAAAATTTATTGCAAAGACCACAACAAACATTTAAGATGCTTTTACCTTATTTTGGTGTCTAAACCTTAATATTAATTTCTCAACAACCCACAGATATAAACACATTCTATGATTTCTCTATTTCCCACTACATATTATATTTTTTACCTAACACCTTCCATATTTCTATATGATATGCATAGTTACCTCAAGAATAACAAATTTCTATAATTTAAGTGAAATAAAACCAAGAAACATATATACTAACTTCATTCTCTTTCAGCTTTAATTTCTCCCATTTCTTTTCATTCACATATTAAAATCTCATAGAATTCAACAACGAACAATATTTTCTCCTTTTAAATTTGAGAAGGAATTTCAATGAGGCCAACATTTACATGAAAAAGAAAATATAGTAGCACTTTAACCCTTAAAACACATCAAGTTTCTTAAAATTCCCTTTTTACAGTTTAAACTAACCCTACCACTCTTTCTTAAAAGAAAAAAAAATAACATTATATGCAAAAAGATATTACTCAATCCTACTGTAGTAAGGCAAATCCAGAAGAAAAGGAAAGAAACCAAAGTACAACTCCATACAAGATTATAACAGCATTACATAGCCGCCTATATTTTATATAAACGGGAATTACCTCTCTATTGTTATTGTAGTAAAGGAACAAAAGGAAATCCAACAAGTTGCCATAAAATAAAGATAAAATCCTAACATGGCAAGACATGTAAGCTCAGCTCCATCATAATTTAAACAACACAAGAATCAAATCTGATGAAGGAAATGAGAGAGAGAATTCATAACATATATAAAAGGGAATTACCTCTCTATTGTACTACTCTATCTATCCTTTACTTAATGTGTTGAGAACAAGAAAATGGATGCACTAAGGCTTGCAGTGTGAATAAAATTAAAGGGTCAAATATTCTCTGCAATTGAGCATAAAAAAGTAGCAATATTATTACTAAAATAATGGCCAAACATCTTTTTTAATTTATAGTCTGCATAAGTGTAAAATTAAAAGAAAAAGATGTTACCTCTCTTTGCAGGATTTGACTCCAAAGATAGATATAAACCAAGTATAAATCAAGTCTTCAACAATAAGAAGACCTACATTTAAAGGTTTGATGCTTCCATTGTGAAAACCTCAAGCACTAATAATATCTGATTCTACCTAACCCCATCACCCATCAAAATGCCCATTTTTAAGAAAATACAGCACTAACATAGTGTTTAGCAAACAAAAACAAAAAGTAGTAATATTATTACCAAAATATTGGCCAAACTCTTTGTTTGAATTAATTTCAGATAAATTTAAAATGAAAACCAAAAGATGTTACCTCTCTCTGCATGATTTGACTCCAAAGGTAGATAAAAACCAAATATGAAGACAAAAGATAGAGAACAAATAAATCACTCTATTACCAAACTTAAGTAACAAAGCAAGGATTTTTTTTTGGCTATATATATATTAGAAATATGAACAACGATTACAACAAATTCAATTCACTTTGATGAATTTTTATTGATTTCTTATATATATTTTAATGAATACAAGAGGCGTACTTAAGAATTTATTTATTTATTTATTTCTTTTTTAATTTTCCATTTGCTTGTCTTTTATTACTTGAGTTCTTATGTATTACCATTCATATGGTGTGCAAGAATTGGTGAAGGTTCTGTATACTATATGTTGATTTTGTTATCATGACTTATATAAAGAATATTTATATATATGGTTTAAATTTTGCAACTTAAGCAGGTAACAGCTTATCAAAATGAAATTATGCCATTAGTTATTGAAATATCTCTTAATAGAATAATTAACTTTATATTTGAAGTGAGTGATTATAGTAATCCACAATGATCTTCCAATCAATAAAAGTTCTTTTGGTTAATTTACAAGTAATCTTTGCTACTCTTGTGTTCTGCTTTTCTAATTAAGAAAAGAACAATACATTAATTCACTAATTAATTTGGGTACCAAATTAAGTTTTTAGGATTTTCTAAAAGCATTTTTTTTAGTGGTTGATAAGGCAATAGAACCTTGTATTTGCCTATTAAATATCTCACAAATAAATGGTTATAGTTAAGATAAGCATTTCTTTAACCCTACAATTATTCATTTTGAAAAGATTTCAAAACCAATTACTTCTTTAAGAAATGAAAATTTTAATTAAATATATTACTGAAATTATAGTCTTTAATTGAATTCAAGATCTCAAAGCTTTCATCAAGCAACAATAATGTTTGATAAATACTAAATTCTAGACACAAACAATAATTGGATGATGAAAAAATATTCAATATATATGTCTTCAAAGTTCAAAAGTTAAGGCCTAAATTAACCATGCAGAGATTGTGAACTACCAATGGTATAACAATTAATAAGAGTTCAAAAGGCTGAGGGGTTTGGACTTTGGACTTAATTTGGAGAATCATGAATAGGCAGGAAGCAACAAGGAGTTTGGCTCCTAAATTTGGTAAATTAATATGCTAAACGGAACCAATGAGTGATTAGTTGGACTTTAATTTAGAGTGGTAAGTATTTGATTCTTTTTAATAATGTTTTGAGTTTAAATTTTACATATAAAAATATTGTTTTTGTAAGAGTTTTATCCTATTAAAAATTTAAGTTAGTTCAAATTAAATTAATCAAAACTAATGAATAATCTCTAATATCAATAGTGATTTAATTTGGACTAAAATGTAAGATGAATGCATCTTTTCTTTTATGATTCTTGTTGTATTAGAAAATGCAATCCCAAATCTCTATATATTCATGCACTTAGAAAAATAAGGCAGAAGGAAGAGGACTTACACTAGTAGTACTACTTTTGTTAACAGAACAAAAGAGTTTCATCACTATCACCAATATTATTGTTAATCCATTTTTAAAATTGAGATATCTCTTAATCCATTTTTCACTTAATAATAAAATTTCTTTCAGGCTAATTTATTGAGATTACATCTTTTTTTATTTTAAACAATTTTATGGACACTCTATATTATCAACTTATACCATTTAGAAAAACATTTTTTTTCTTGTTGCAAAGTTTAGACTTCCACACTGTATATATTGTTAGGAATGATAATTTTGGAGTGATTCTCTTCACTATTATTTTTTTAAGTCAAAATAGGGAACATAATCCTCCCTCCTATGTTACATTGTCCCTGCACCCATCATACATAATTATCTACTTATAAATTGTCTAATATAAATATTTAGTACCCAAGTCAATTTAATAGGTTATGCTAAAATTTCATCCCATTAATCCAACTAATTGATTCTTATCAATTCAAACCAAAGTGTTAAACACACTTCAATACTACCATAAAACCTATTACATATTTCATAATTTGACCACCATTTTACAAATTGAAAAGGGGATCCAAAAAATTCTTCACAGGAACAATAAATGGTATGCCGAAGTAACTCATGTACAAACATTATAATACAAAAGATAACTATAATAAAAGCTATAAAGAGAAAAAGCAAGTGAAAGAATTCCTACAATCATTATATGTACTACCTATACAGAATAATGAGAAACAAAAATTACTTCTGAAACTATAATAATCATCATGAGGTAAGAAGCATTCTATCAAGCATAAAAGTAGAGAAAGAAAAGGAATGATACCTCTGGGAGTTATAGCAATGTAACTAAGAGACTTCTGTCCATGAATTTGGCTCCACCAACCATTCCTTGAATTTCTAGAGGTAAAGGAATTACGTGCCTTTGGTCACTTTCCTCGACCAATAGTTCGGATCCTCCTCTATACTGCATGAACTAAAGAACTAAGCATTCAGCAAATTAGCACTATGAAAAGCACAATATAACTCAGTTTAATAACTAAGTTTAACAACTTAGAAGAAAAGGAATTTAACAACTAAGCAGTCAAAATTGCATAATTTGTGCATTCATTCTGTAATAAATTAATATTGATTTTAATAAAGCAATTTTCACAAAGTTATGGAAAAACTTACTAGAGTGTATAACATAACTAAAAACATGACACAGAGAAGAAGAGACAGAGAAAGAGAAAGAGACGGAGAGGAAGATACATAACATAACTAAAAATGGGATTTTTTATTTCTATGTATTTATGTAATTTCTTCTACCTCTGGAATTTAGAGAAAGAGATAGAGAGGAAGATATATAACATATAGAGCTACAGCTTACAAAAATTCTATCTCTTCTCTTTAATTTGCAGACCCGCACAACATATAAAGCTATAACTAAAGTTTGTTCTGGTTTAATGGAGTCTTCAAAATCACAACCCAAACAAATATTTCCAATTCACAAGTGAACACATATTTCTAATTCACGAAACTCCAAACAAATCAAAAGCCACAGAGAAATCAAACCCTATGAAAATTGGCACCTATGACAAAATTGGGAACCACAAACAAGTTGAACCCCATGAAAATATTGAAACCCCACAAAAATTTCCAACTATACAAATAAATCAAACCCCACAATCATTTCTAAACCCACAAACCAATTGAAAATGAAAAGGAAGAAATCGACAAATGAAAACTCAACGAAGGAGATGATTTTATCTTCTTCACCGTTTGAAATGGCAACTAAAATCACCGAACAAATTGCTTGAATGAGTTAACCATGATCGAAACTATCAAGCACAAGAGCAAGAGTGAGAGCAAGAACGAGAATGAGATCGAGAGCAAGAGCACGAACGAGGACAAGAAAATGTGTGAAAATGACAAAAATGCTTTGAGAGGAGGTAAATAACGTGCCAAAAGGAGCAAAAATGTCTAAAAATTTGAGGTGGTTCATAAGCACCAGTAAATGAAAAAAAGGGCCAAAAAATGAACATTTTCCTAACACTTTACTAATCACTGCAAATGTTCCATTTTGTGACCATATTGAACCACTAGAATATGCCTTATTTACTCTGCTTATCTTTAGTGTCATTTTGTGGCACCTACGAACCATCAAAAAAATGTTTTCTTTTTTAAAAAATATTTATTTCCATTCTGTGATGCTTTCCATAGCGTTGGTAAATGTTAAATTTGGTGACGCTTAATAAACTGCCACTATATGCTAGCTTTAGTTATATTTTGTGGCGCCTGTTAACTGCCAGGAAATTTATTTTTCTTAAAAAAAATTCACTTTCATTTTCTGACACCTTAATCATCACAAAGTGAGAAAATTTGCCATAAAATTACTTCACTTACTGACACTTCATAAACCACAACAAAATATGCCATTTAATGGTGGTTTAAATGAACTGCTGCAAAAAAAACTACCACTAAATGTTTTTTTTTTGTAGTGGATTATATAGATCTCTGATTCAAAATATATGAAATAGTAATATAGAAATAAGACTACTATTTCTGCTGCTGCTTAAACCATAGTCAACCTATTAGGGAAACTATAGGAAGCACCTTCAGAACTATCATCACCCATACATCTCTTATTATCGTGATTAGCCCCATGAATGGGACCTCCACTACCACTATGTCAATCTCTAGGAGTACATGATATTTAGACATTTGGATACATCAGTGAAAATGTGAGATTTAAAATTTCATTGCTTAGAAACCCACTAATGGTACCATAACTGTACTCATACAAAAAATCATATATTCTCTACCTATTCATAGTTTCATAACTTATATCTATTAAATGAAATGCATGTTCATGTCAAGCACTTAATAATGAATGTATAGAAAATTCATCATAAAAACTTTCATGAGGTGTTCATGCACTTATAAACATCATTATCATCATAAAAAAATTTTATTTAAACATTGTAACATGATCATACTCAAACAATTCTTTTAAGGAAACATAGTTATTCTTAGGCCTTGTGTCCCTTGGGCCTCTTTTCCCAACGTCAAATATCATAAAATAAGGAAAGCATCATCTTAAAGGCATCACTTAACGAACACCTTACGTACTCCTAAGCTCTATATGAATGAGTACTCTATGACCTTATGCTCATTATGGTCCCAGACCACTGTACATTCAGAAGTGTCTCTAAGTGGATCCAAGTACAAACATATTAATCACCGTCTCAGACGAATCACATATTATTTACAGGATCACTATTCCTAGAGTAGATCATGTCCACTCCATCCTAGATAGATCATAAGCCTATGAAATCACCACCCCTTACCAGTGGATCACTTCCCTGGTAGGCTATTCACAAATGTATACACTAAGGTGATTCAGCTCAAGCTACGTTTATACCTAATTCTAGGTATGTGATCATTTCTTGTCCATTTCATTAAGGGTACACTAACCTAGAACTCTCAACTGCCATGGTTTGTTCAAAATCTCTTTCAATGTTTGAGTAGATGTCTTACCATCCCAATTAATGTTCCAACTGTGCAATTTTCAGCAGTTATCTCATACTAACAATTGATAACTCAAACTTGAGCCTATCTGTCACTAATGTATACACTATGAATACTTTCCTTTCTTTCTTAAGTTCTTAATCCCTTTTTTCCCCTTTGATCCATGTTATGTGACATTTAATTTCCATAATATTTGAGTTTTGGAAGTTGATTAAGCTTAAAAAAAATGAAATTAAGGGACTACAGGGCCTTTCTCTTATTTTGGAGCTTACCATTCAACTTTCACCTCTCTGGTAGTCAGCTGGTTACTCTCGACCTAAATAGGGCATTCAAACCTAGGAGCTAACAGTCGACTTCCAACTTCTTGGCAGTCAGTTGCTAGCCTACTGTTCAAAATTCTAGATAGCTCAAGGACTTGAAATTTAAATTCTACCAGGTTGGTAGTCAGCTTCCACGTTCTTGATTATTTTGGGCAATGCAAAGAACATGACAATTAACTTTTAGCTTCTTGGCAGTTAGTTGCTATGTTTCAGCTTGCCATACCAACTTGTATTTTTACCCATGTCTAATCTATACAACATCCCATTTGAACTATTAATTGTCAAATCTAAGTCCCAACAATCTTTATAACATTTCTAATGTAGAAAACAATGAAAATATTAGCTCAATCTCCATCAAATCTCAATTTTCTCTATTTTTCTCGCATAAACAGTACCATAGATATTAGATCTACTATAGAAGCATCCAATAGTACAATAAACTAGCATACAATATCCAATTGAAGTCAAGAAATTAGAGAATGTAAGTTTTAACCTCTCACAATGTTCAAAAATCATTAAAAATGGCATTTACACCACCATGAATAGCGCATTTTGAAAATAAAGGAGAAAAGGAGATTTAGCTATCCTGATCTGTGTTTTCTTTGCTAAGAATGGTTCAGATAGAGTGTATAGTGATCTTAAAGTAATTTTCCAAGCTCAAAATTAGCACTTCTAGTCTTGAATCTCTCTTACTCTTTCTAGTTGGCTCTTTCTCTCTCCTTCAGTTAACTTTCTCTCTTAGTTTGAAAATTATGGATAATCAAAAAACTCTCTCTTCTAGAGGTATTTATAAGAGTGGTAGGTAGGAAAAAAAGAGAATATGGTATGAGGTAGAGAAAGAAATAGATTCCTACAATTTAGTTCTTGTTTTAAAGAGGCAGGTAAAAACTTTACCATTTTGTAATTACCACCTAAGTGAGTATTTTCAAATTTCGATTAGCTACAGTAACATCTGCCTTGGCCAAATTTCCAAATTCATCTTTTATTTCTGTTTTTCCTTTCATTTTGATCTCAGTACCTACTTCCATCCAACTTGCAAGGATCGTATTGAATCTCCTGCATTAACATTGGTAATCGGACATAACTTAGATACTAAGGGTTATTCAAAGGTGGGTGCTATAACTTTTTGGTCACCCAGTAGGGCTAGGCCACTTAGGGCAGTTAGGTTGCATAGGGCAATTTGATCACCGAGCAAGTTTTGATTGGTTGAGGCAATTAACCTTGCAATGATGGATTTTCTCAGAGTGGTTAGATTGCCTTGCAAGGTAAGTTTTCTCATGGCGATTAGGTCACCTAATGAGGTAGATTGCTCAGGTTAGTATATCACCCAGTGAGGTTGGAGTGCTCAAGGTGATTAGGTCATTTGGCGAGGCTGGTAGAAGCTGAAATGGACATCTACCTTATTCTTTTTTCTCAAGGCCGAAGGGTTGGAAAAAGCTTAAGCATTCCATAAGAGTGAGGATTATTGTCTAATCCTTTTTTGCAGAGGCTGCTAGGTTGGCAAAAGACGAAAATCTTTTCTTGGGGATTGTATCTTTTCAAGGATTATTGTCTAATCCTAGATCCTTACTTGGATAAAGTCGTTAATGTAACACCCCATAATTTAATTAGCCTAAATTAATGGTGTTATTTAATTAATTAGTTTGAATTACTTGCTTGCTAATTAATTAGATGAATTATTTTTAAGGAAGGGAAATTTGGTGCTTAGAATTAATTCTTTGATTTCTTTATTTACCTAGCCTAAGTACCAAGTAAGAAGCAAAATGAGATGCAACAAAAATATATAGGTGTGTGTAAGTGTCATGTGAATGAGGGAGGAAAAGAGAGAATAGAAAAAAAAAAAATACCAAGGTTGCTTGTAAAGGTTAATTGCTTGTAAGAGTGGACAAATCTAAACTTGCAAGAAAGGGAAATACTAAGTGTGCAAACAAAGACAAAGTGTACTTGCAAGTACACTTTGTGCAAATATATATATATACATATCCAAAAGTTTGCATACTTTTCTTAAAAAAAAAAAAAGAGAAAGAAAGGGAATAGAAAGTGGGAAGAGAATTAAAAATATATATATGTACTAAGGTTGCTTGTGGAAGTGGGAAAAGGTAAACTTGCAAGAAAAGGAATACTAAGGCAACAAGCAATCTAATAGGTGTAAAATTTTGTACAAAACTAGTGGCTAGTGGGATGCACCTAATGTATAGGAAGGAAGAAAAAAAGAAGGAAAACCAATTTACAAGCAACCTAAAAAGGAAAATAAAGAAATGAAAGAAAAAAAGAGGGAGGCATACCATAATCCCTACACTTGAAAATAAAGGAAGGGAGAGAAAGAAAAGAAGAAGGGAGAAAAGAGAGGGAGAAGGTGAGGCATCAAGGGAGAATTGAGAGATCAAGGAAGGAGGAAGAAAAGAAGAACTCAAGGGGAAAACCAAGGAAATCAAAGGAAAGGCCAAGAATATTTTCTCTAGCCCACTTCCAAGGTAGATTAGCAATTTGTTAAATTCTTATTCCATGATTGAGTATGCATGTTTAATGATATAGCTTCCATGGAATTTGAACCCATGTCTACACTCTTGATTTAGGAAAAATTTAATGGAACTTGCATGATAAAGATAGAAGGTGGCTAATGCTAATCTCTAAATTATTGTTTCCTTGAGATCATGAGAGGATTTAGATTTAGAAAGTTATTTAATGGTTTGGTTAACTTGGTTTACTATTCTTAATATTGTAGTGGACTTGTTATTTCCATGATGAAATTAATGGGGTTATTGAACATTTATGATTGCTAATAAAAATGCATGTGATTATGGGAAATTACTAGGAAAATTATTGGAATTTTTAGAAGGAAAATATACATGGGAATTAATTTCTAAGCAAAGGAAATTATTGTGGAAGGGATTAGAATTTTAAAAAAAGAAAGTATATATAATGGAATTAATTTTCAAGCAAAGGAAATTATTAGGAAAATTATTAGAATTCCTAGAAAGAAAATGTACAATAGAACTAATACCAAGAAAGAGAAAATTAGTATTGAAAATATTAGAATTTTTAGAAAGAGAATATACATGGGAATTAATTTCCAAGAAACAAAAATTTATTATGAATTACTATTGAAGTTATTGAAGTTTTAGAAAAAAAAATGCCCAGTAGAATTAAATTCCAAGAAAAGACAATTATTATTATAGTTGTTGGAATTTTAGAAGGAAAAATGCACATTTGTATAAATTTTCAAGAACAGGAAAATTATTATTGAAATTATTAAAATTCTTAGAAGAAAAATGTACATTGGAATCAACTTCCAAGAAAGGAAATTAATATTGAGATTATTAGAGTTTTATAGGAAAATGTACCTTAGAAAATAGAAACTATTCCTTAAATATTGAATTTTTCATAAGAAATGTTAAAGATGCTCCACATAGGCGGCCTAGCGAGGCGTGGCCGAAAGTGCTCCATGCCCGTGACCTAGTGCTCATGATTTTGATCTATGCATGGTCGAGGGTCCACGATTTACAAGGTGTGGCCAAAGGTGCTCCACACGGGACCTAATGCTCATGATTACGCTCTATAAGTGGCCGAGTGCTCACGATTTACGAGGTGTGGCCAAAGGTGCTCCACACGGGCAGCCTAGCGAGGCGTGGCCGAAGATGCTCCATGCCCATGAGCTAGTGCTCATGATTACGCTATGTACATGGTCGAGTGTCCACAAATTACAAGGTGTGGCCGAAGGTGCTCCGCACCCGTGACCTAGTGTTCACGTAACACGCATAAACACTATGATAAGTCCATAATAAACCATTAAGCTGATAAGAATACGTGTTATTTAAAAAGATATGTAATCTTCGTTAACTTCTATATTTGTCATGCAATGATTGCCAGTTTACAGTTATGTGTAATATTACACCTAAAATCAAGGATGTAGATTGAATGTTTTAGTGCTTACACCCTGGTACATATTAGTTTCTTTTAAACTATGAATTGCTGAGCTACTGGGAAACTTGTGTTTCTCATCTATGTGCTAATATGTATCGAATCTGGACGCCAGCAGGTGCGAGGTAATGATCTCTTTTTGATTGAGTATGATTTTTGTAATCTCCTATTTTAGGTCTTAGCTAGGTCTGATTTAGAATAGGGCAATAGTTGACCGTATACATGAGTTATATTTGGGATATACAGGGAAAACAAATATCTGAAGGATCGGACCATCCTTCATTTATACAGGAGTTTGAGTGACAGACCTGTTGTCTCCTAACTTCTGATGGTTGGGTACTTCGTATATCTAGGGATGTGACTTATCAGCATGTAATAGAAATTATTGGACCTGTATTTATTTGAATTACATGAAGGTTTTTAATTTTCGTTGTACAATGTAGTATTTTTATTCCGCTATGCATGTAAGTTTTTATTCTGAGCAAAGGATCCCGAACCTAATCTACTTAATATAATTGAATATTATAACTGCTCAGATACTAATCAAATTAAGGGTAAGGATAATGTATCGAACCTATCTTTTGATATTAGAGTTAACAATAAGACTAGATAGGGGCATTACATTAAGTTGGTATCAGAGCTGGTGACGTGCCTCCTCGTAGACGCGTTTTCCCCCCTTAGGTTGGGGAAGAACAAAACTGTGAGTCCACAGAGGTGGGACAAAGTGGACAATATCTGCAAGTGGGCAGCTGGACTGTTACATTTGGTATCAGAGCTGGGGCCCAGATCGATATGCCAGCGAGGACGCTGGGCTCCCTAAGGGGGTGGATTGTAAAGTCCCACATCGGTTGAGGAGGAGAACGAAGCATGCCTTATAAGGGTGTGGATACCTCTCCCTTGTAGACGCGTTTTCCCCCCTTAGGTTGAGGAAGAACAAAACCGTGAGTCCACAGAGGTGGGACAAAGCGGACAATATCTGCAAGTGGGCGGCTGGACCGTTACAGTTAAAACTAGTGTCTTTTTGTTCAGTTCTATAATAATTGGGACTATATGTATTCTCCTACTTTCAACACTAAGAAACTTTTTAGCTCATGGAACAATTGGTCCACATCTTTCGATGTCCCCAAGGTGTATTTGGGGCTTCTAACTACCCCTAAAGTTGCTCCGACGAGCAATTATCTCCCAATTTGTGTGTAGTTATTCCACATGTAAAAACCTATGCCAAGTTCAGTGGGGTTATGCTGTGGAGTAGGTACTATGGTGTTCTAACTAACTATAGTGGTCAAATCATATTTGGTGATCTTGGAAGCTCTAAAAGTGCATTCAGTTACATAATTCAATATGCTTTTGAAGCTCTTTAACGTATGCCTTTAATCGCAGTTCAGTGTAATTGTGATTGCACCCTCTCTATTATATATGGAATGAGTTGTAGGGTAGCTATAGTGCCTAGCTATGATTATCATGCGATAAATAAAATGTTATTTGAATATGTACTAGTGTACTATCATACCAGCTATATCTTTAAGAACTAATAGAAAAATATTGGAAAGTTTTTAGTAATAATTTTAGAAATTGTTAGTAATGAGAATGACTTGTATTCTGTTTCTTAAAGGGAGAATGAAAGGATATAAAAATTGCTAGCAAAAATTGAATATTCTATTTTCTTTCTTTCTTTCTTTCTTTCTTTCTTTCTTTGATAACATCCTTATTCAATGATCTAAAATATTTTTGCATGAGATTATGTTGTGCTGTATTAAACGAGAACTGAGTCTGAAGTAAAGGAAT
This sequence comes from Senna siamea, assembly GCA_031216115.1. Classification (NCBI taxonomy): domain Eukaryota; kingdom Viridiplantae; phylum Streptophyta; class Magnoliopsida; order Fabales; family Fabaceae; genus Senna; species Senna siamea. The sequence goes on along the minus strand of CM062354.1, from coordinate 27,299,907 downwards.
TTACAATGAAGATGAGTAGAATCTGATTCATATTCAGTAGTCATTACAGAGATATTTATACACACATGTTCCATAACTTACATGAGCTATTTCATATCTGACCTAACAGTTTGACACCACTTGCCAAACCAACTAGTGCCAGCTAATAGCATCTGGATACGTGTAGTTACTTCTAAATAAATCTATTTACTTCTGATCAGTTACATGTATGGTTTGGTTTTTATGTGTTTCCCCTTATGTTCTCAGATTCCTGAGAACAAAGAACAATATATACCTGTAACTCTTATCTTGTGGTTCTTATTAACTTACTGATCATGCTTTTCCAAAATTTAAAGTGTTTTTCATTTTTATATTGAATATATATATATATATATTCCTTTGATCTATTCAGTTCAATTTTTGCACAAAGTGGTATAACTAAGGTTCTAGAATTTGATCATATAAAGGGAGTACGATTTTAAATTGATTTTCATTTTAGTATTGAATTGGGAGTTTTATATGCTTTTCTAAGTAATCTCTAGTTAAATTTAAAAATGCAGATCTCAAGGCTAATAGTGAATATTGTGGTTTAATTAGTTGAGTTTAATCAATAGTTCACTCAATATTCTGTAATTCATCTTCGATCCAATTAGACTAATTAACTACAAGAGCTAGATAGCGTTTGAATAGTCCACTTAGGGGTGTGTTTGAATTGAAAAAAATATAGGAGAAGAAAATGGAAGAGAATTTAGAAATTTTTTCTTTTTGGAATTCAAGTTTTGGAAGAAAAGAAAATGAAGAATTTTATAATAACTCCCCTTAATTAAATTTAATTAGCTTAACCTAGGAGATTTTGGAGAAGTTTCAAACATGGAAAAAATATTGGTACTTAACCTGTTTTTCTTTTCCCTTTTCCCTCTCTTTAATTCCTTGCTTCCTTGCCATCCCTTTCTCTCTTCATTCTCAAACACACCAAGGTGCTTGGATTGAAGAGAATGAAAGAGAAGCGAAAGGAAAATGAAGAGAATTTTGAAACATTCCCTTAGTTTAGGTTTTAAAATTTTGGAAGAAAAGAAAATGGAAGATTTTGTACTAACTACAAATTGAAAAAAAATTTCAAAGAACTTATCAAGGAGAAGATAAATTAGTACTTAACATTTTCTTTCCAACTCTTCCATTTTTCTTTAATTCCTTTCCTCTCCCACCCCCTCCCCCCTCGCATTCTCAAACACACCGTTAGGGTCTATTTGGGAGAGGAAAAATAAAGGAGAAGGAAAAAGAATTCAGTAACTTTCTCTTTATTTGATTCTTAAAATTTTGAAGGGAAAAGAATTGAAAGATTTATATTAACATTCCTTAATTCTCTCTCTTTGTTAATTTTAATTATCTTAAATTGAGAGAATTTGAAAGATTTAAACAAAGAGAGAAGATATTTAAAATGGTCGAATGAAAGAAAATGAGGCTTTGTTCGCGTGCAATTGCCTAGGTGAAATAGAAGAATTTAGATATGAGAAAAGAAAAACACTGAACCGCTAAACTACCCAAATCACCAATTTTTTTCGATTTGAATAGTTTTTGATCAATTTTTAAGGTGACCAATTTTGAGGTTATTCTAGACCAGACAAGTTATCGATTCACCAATTTTTCGATTGAACCAACCAAATCTAGTTCGATTTTTTTTAACCATGATTAAAAGTATATTCGTATCTAAATTTTGAATAAAAAAAATTATATTAAATACATAATTAATATGAGATTCTTAAAATTGGATTTTTTTTATACAAATAATTATTTGATACTCCATTAAGTAAGATAGATAAGCTCTTTTTTAAATATTAAATGACATTGCTAAAAACTTCGAATGCATGATGCTAAGATCAAAATTTTTAATAGATGATAATTATGAGTGTATAGAAATAAAAATCAGATAAAAATATTTTAAATTTTATAATGTATTATTTAGTTTCTAAAAGGTGAATTGTCTCAAATTGATTTTTAAAAGATCAATTTCTAATTAATTTAGTCTTTTGATTAATGTAATGAATAAAAAAGTTATTTGTAATGACAATAGCATAAATTGGAATTGAATTTGAAAGTTGATGGCTCCTGAAAATGTTAGACACTTTGTCTGGCTTCTCCTCCACAATGCTATTCCTAACAATGCAGTTCGCGCTAGCAGAGGTTTAAATGCTAATGCTTTTTGCATTAGATGTCATAAAGATGTTGAAACACCCCTTCATCGCATCTGTGATTGCAAAGAAGCAATGAAAATCTAGTTTGTTTTCGACTTTCACCTTAAACTAGATTTTTTCCTTTCTCTCTAGGCATTTGGGTTTGGATTTCTAGCTAACGCTATTCACCCCAAAGGTGACGAGGCACTACAGATATTGTCTTCCTTACCGTCGTATGGTGGATTTGGTGCAATAGAAATGAGTTTGTTTTAATAGCACCCATTCCTCCCATCATAAACTCAGGTATACTATCATTCCTCCTATTTTTGTAATTTTTTTAGCTTTTTTTGTAACTTCTTTTCCCCACTCTTTAATATATTTATACTATATATTATAGGTTTTGAAGGCCAAAGAGGTGAAAAAACCAAAGCCATATAATATATTATAAGCTTCGTATGTATTAATATACATGTCCATTTATTCTTTATAATCTTTGAAATATAAAATAAAAAACTAATTATTATATAATGAGAAATTATTTAACTTTTATTTTTTTTATTTTTTATTATTCATATCATATATTTTATTTTATATTATATAATATATAATTTTAGAGTTTAATGATCAAAAACTCAATTTTTTTTTGTAAAAATCCAAGATATATTCAAATTACATTAAATTTAGGATGAATTTTTATCGAGCCAAGAGCATTATAGTATTGTTCTCCTATTTTTCGAAAATTAAACTTGTGTTCTCTTTATGAAGATGATGACGTAGCTTTCATCTCAACCAATAAGTCTAGAGTTATTATAATGCATATTATAGTAATTAATTTTTAAAATTATAAATTAATACAATAAAAATAAAATATAAATTTAAAAAATATATAAAATGAGTAAAAAGAAATAAGAAAGTGAGAAAGTAAAATATATTAAAAGATAGAAGTTAAATAAATTTTTATTATATTTTTAGTATTTTAAAATATAATTTTTTTATTATTTTATATTTAAAAAATTACATACCAGTCTATTAATCACACGTGATTAATGCACTACTAATTAATTTTATAATACGATATTAATAATTCTTGAAAGAAACGCTGGATGCCGGAGTGCAGTCGTGAATAAGGGACGAGTGGCTTCTCTTTTTTTCCTCCCAATAAAGAGGGTTATTATTTTCATATAAATTTTATTCTTATATTTGATAGTTTTATAAGGAAAAATTAATTAAAATTTTATATTAATTATATATTTAGAGATTGCATAATATAATTATGTTGAAATAACTTATAAATTTCTTTTCATAAATTTATATGTAGATGAATCGTAATTTAAGAAAAAAGTAATTATTTTAAATTATTTTTAAATAAATTGATCTGAATCCAAGAATTTGATCATTGCACAAGTATGGAGATGTAGATTAATTTTTTTTATCCACTTAGATTTGAGTCGAGGGACAAAATAATTTTTTTCGTTGGATTCACGATAATCCCTAGTTAACTAGAAAAATGCCAAAAGAAGGGTTAAATTTGGTATTTCTCAATTTTAAAGATTAATTTTTATTTTTCAAAAGCTATGTAATTAGGTTTCTTGCTTCTTAACAAAATTAGTAGTATCTGTAGGAATATTAGGAGTCAAAAACATAAGATAAATTTATTTACTAGAAATATATAATTATATTGAGGTTAAAAAACTTAAATATTGAGATGAGGAATAAAGAGAATAAAATATTACAATTTATAGATGTTTAAAATAAACTTTAAGTGTTGAATTAATGATTGAATTTTTGTTAAAAAGAATATTTAAATTTAGTGTCTGAATACTTTGAGTATGATTTCTTCTAATAAAATATACTTGTAAAAAATTAAAAGTTTTAATAAAATTAAATTAAATTGTAATACTTTTCATATTTAAAAAAATAACAAAAAAACTGACGAAATTAAAAAACTTTTCACTGTTAATCTGATATCTATATTATAATAATTTTATGTGTTTTATTTTTATTTTCAAATTAATATGAGGAAGCGCAAAATTACAAGAGAATGAGATATTATTTAACTTTTTTTATTATATTTAAAATTGAATTAAAAATATTGCATGTGGAACTCACTAGTGTTTTAATATAATTATAATTTGTATTTTTTTGGCTTCTTCAGATGGAACTATATCTTTTTTTGCTAAGCTGGCTGTGTCTGATAAGGTTTGATTATTACTAATGATCTTAATTTTACTCATGTCTTTATTAAATCTGACTCTACGAAAATTATTGATTTAATCAATGATAAAAATATTGTTACTCATAAGTTTGACATTTTTGTTCAAAATATTAATGTCATTCTTGTTGCTAATCTGAATTATAAATAAATTTATATTTTTCATAAAACTAACATTTGTGCATATGCTCATGCCAAATTTAGTATTCATAGTTTTTTTAATCTCTACTTATTAAAAGACCATTCACTTAATATTTTTCTTCCCCTTTTAGCAGATGCCACTGCTGTGCTCTCTTTGAGGCCTTAGCCTCAAAAAGTCACAGTCTAAGAGCTCACCAAAAACTTAAAGTAGTATACAATCTTATTTAAGTGCTTGAAACTTATTATAAAGTTAAAATAAAAACTTGAACTCAAAATTTTTTTTTTTTTAAATTATCTTGAAATTCTAACTCTACTCAATTTTCAAAGACTTATTAGCTCTTAAATGATTTTTTCTTTAAAAATTTTTTCTAAGCTGCAAACTAATTGGTAAAATGTTAACAATCTATTGACATCATTTAAAATTTGAAAAACTCAAAACAATGAACTATCACTGGATTATTAAACTTTTAGCAGTCAATTGATAACTTATAATGAACTAACTTGTCTGTTAACCCATGAGAAAAAATAAATTCAAATCCGAGAGCAATGAGTCAATTTCTAGGTGTCTAGAAGTCAAGTCTAAAATTTTAAATTTTAGAACATGACAATAGTACAATGAAGGTACAAATTATTTTTTTTAAAAAATATGCAAAGATATAATTCCAAATGGCCATCTCTTGCTAAAATCTATTAATAGAGCTTTTGGAAAGTCTGAAAATATTAAGAGAAACATATGAATTCGAAATATTTAAATTCAAAATTCTAATTCTTCTTCTCAACTCTAAGTTTTTAATATTTGTATTATTCACTCTAAAAGAGAGAATACGTGTGTGACACATATTAACTCTATTGAGTATTTAATGAAAATGAAACAAAGGGTGCTGATGTGTTAGTAAAGAGATCACATGTCACTAATTTTAAAAAATTTGAACCATAATTAAATGAATTCTAGATAAATTACCAGATATTGAAGTTTAATTTATTCTTTGTTATGTGATCGAACAACGTAGAGTAATTGGGAGAAATTTTAGTCTTTAGAAAATAAAAGTTACATGGCGGTATGTCAGCCTCTTTTTTAAAATTGGAACAGAAAAGTTTAAAATAAAATATTAAAAGAAAAAAATCTAGAGCGTTTACAATATTAAATTATAAATCTAACAACAAACATTAAATTAAAAAAAATTTAATTTAAAGTATTTTGGAAGTTTATATAGCAAGGGGACCAAGATCTATCAGGAATTTTGGATTGAGTTTTTAAAGTGTTTTGGAAGTTTCTAATAATTGCGTTTGTGTGGACGCATAATGATTTGTATTCGATGTGGCAAATAGACAATGCATGTTATCCCACTTCAAGTTAATTTGATAATACAATATTAATAAATTCTTGAATGTTACATTTTGTCATCATATCTATGCTTCGAACCTCTCTCTTTTTGGCTATCAAAATGCGTATACTAAGTTCATACAAATTGGTTTCATTATGAGTTATTGATTAGGTGACTTTGGCTTTTTTTTAAACCTATTTTTTAATAGTTGAAAAATGTTAAGTTCACCAATTTTTTTTAAACAAAATAGAAAACAGAGAAATGACAAATTAAATAACATAATTAATAATATAATATGTATTATTCAAATTCACACATTAACAATAACAAAAATTTAGTACCAAAATGGATAATATATTAATTATTTATTTATTTACACATAACTATTAATTCACACTCAAATTAAATATCTAATTCAGTCGATTATTAAATTTAGCATTAAATTTTTTTTTATGAAAATGTGATAAGGAGAATAATATTAGATTATTTCATGAAATAGAAGAATGAAAAATTGTCTATTTTCAAACTAGAAGGACTAAATTAAAATTGTTATAAAATTAAATGGACTAAAAGTAAATGCATACTTTTTTTAGAGAGGTAAAAAGTACTTTAACCCAACAAAAATAATAATTAGCCAAAATATCTTTCAAAATAGAGGAAGAATATAAAATTTTTTATTCTTTTATGATTATTTATGATTTGATATTTTTATTTGATAATACATATAAATTTATATAAAAAAATTTTAACTTATCTTACTGGTTCAAACCCACTTTTTATTAATCTAAAGATTGATATTTCTTAAAGAATGAAAGTATAATTTTTTTAAAAAATATAATATTAATATATATTTCTTTATTAATAAATTTTTTCATAGTAAGTGATTTAATATGTGTTACATATAAAATTTTTTTAATATAAAGTACTTTTTATTATTGTATCCAAATGTAAAATAACTTATACTTTTTATTACAGTTCTATTTAAAAAAGCCTATTATTACTTATGGGTTGTGACTCAATTGCTAATGTAGTTTGAAAATGTGGGAAGAACTCCAGGTTGGATTCTTATATAACACATTTATAAGAAAAAGTAAAGATTTTTAATTGTGACTAAACCCCAAATTGAATTGATAGATCTTGATAATATGATTTGAATACTGATGGTACAAATAAAAACAATTGATTAAAAAAGTATTTTTTTTTTAAATCAATTCAAACGAATCCTTACCAAAAATAAATAATTCTTTTGAGTTTAAAAAACTCAAATATTTGATGCGAGATAAAAAGAATAAAATACTAGGTTTAACATGGACTAAATTAATAAAGACCATGAAACCAAAAAATAAACTTAGTCTTGTATATTCACTCTTAAAGCACAAAATTCTTGGAACATGTGGCATCTTTTGCATAAGTGGATCTCCTTATTTGACATGATGGACGTCTGAGTATCCATACGTTCAATCTCTCTCTACAGTATCTTCTATTTACATACACATATGACTTTTCCTTTTTTTTTTTTAGGGTAAATTATATTTAGTTACTATGTGGTTCAAAATTTTTAAAATGACTGGACAGGATTTAATACCGTTAACATATGATCAGTGTCTTGTATGCCATACGAACCAATCTCATATAAGTTAACCTGTTTATTTTGTTTTTTATATATATATATATATATATATTCTTTTTCGAGAAAAACTTAAGAGCCCCTAACCTAACTACCCCACAATTTTAACTTAAAAATGATTCACTAAATTCCTAAACCAACCCATTACAATGTTATTGAAGAAGTTTTATTTTATATTTGTTTGATACGGCATTGGTTTCTTTCTTTCTCGTTCTTTAAATTTTGTCGATAGATTAAACAGGATGAACCCAACTGATAATTTTCTAAACCGTTAAAAAATGGGTTTAAAAAATCTAACTCACCTCATATGTAACTGGTGATAAATGGGTTTAAATTATTTTAAATTTTTAAAAATTAATTTACGAGAAAGAAAGAGTAGTAAATATAATAATTTCTATTTTTATGCTAATGTATTATGTTTAATATTACAGAGAAATGCATGATTCCTTTTTTACTCTTCTAACGTTTAAAATAACTAATAAATATTAAAATATATACCAAATATTAACAAATGATTAATGATAAATTGAGAGTGTTACTGAAGCCATAGCATAGATACAAAGGCAGAATGTAAAGATGCCAATTCATGTCGCGAACTTCCAAACAACAGTCGTGATAGATAATCCTGGTCCCAACGTAGATGCTGTATCTCTGTGTGGGCCAATTAATCATAGAGGATACCAAACTTCGGCCGAACACGTGCTATGTATAGTTTCTATAAATTAATTGAAATAATTTGATATAAGAACTCTTTAAAAAATAAAATTAACAATTTTTATTTTTTAAAAATTAAATTAAGATAGAATATATCTTTTAATTATTAAAATAATAATTTACTCTAATTTTATATATTTATAAAATAAATTGCTCTAAACATATTAACTACCAATTGTAGTTGAGATTATGATCAATTTGCAATTGATTATTTAAAAATTTGACATAAATTACTAGTATTATCATCAAAATAAATCAAATGTAAATAGAAACCTACAAAATGCGTTTTTACGTGCTATGTATATGTCATTATCCAAATTCTCGAGATAATCATTCGCGTCATTATCAATTATAAAAAATTATCACTTCTGTATAATACAACTTGCTTAAATTATATAGGAAAAACAAATATCTATTACTAAAGTAAATTGAATCTACAAAATGTCTCGTCTGTTTTATATAAATTATTTTAGATATTTATTTTTATTATATATATAAATATATTATTAAGATCAATTTTGTCAATATATAAGATTATTTAATTCTAATATTTTCATATAAATTTTATTGTTATATTTGATAGTTTTATAAGGATAAATTAATTAAAACTTAATTTTGATTATATATTTAGAGATTGCATAATATAATTATGTTTAAATAACTTATAAATTTCTTTGCATAAATTTATATGTAGATGAATCGTAATTTAAGAAAAAAGTAATTATTTTAAATTATTTTTAAATAAATAGATCTAAATCCAAGAATTTGATCATTGGGCAGGTATGGAGATGTAGATTAATTTTTTTTATCCACTTAGATTTGAGTCGAGGGACAAAATAATTTTTTTCGTTGGATTCACGATAATCCCTAGTTAACTAGAAAAATGCCAAAAGAAGGGTTAAATTTGGTATTTCTCAATTTTAAAAATTAATTTTTATTTTTCAAAAGCTATGTAATTAGGTTTCTTGCTTCTTAACAAAATTAGTAGTATCTTTAGGAATATTAGGAGTCAAAAACATAAGATAAATTTATTTACTAGAAATATATAATTATATTGAGGTTAAAAAACTTAAATATTGAGATGAGGAATAAAGAGAATAAAATATTACAATTTATAAATATTTAAAATAATCTTTAAGTGTTGAATTAATGATTGAATTTTTGTTAAAAGGAATATTTAAATTTAGTGTCTGAAAGTATTTTGAGTATAATTGCTTCTAATAAAGAATATTTGTAAAAAACTAAAAGTTTTTATAAAATAAAATAAAATTATAATACTTTTCATATTTAAAAATTAAAAAAAAAGGTGACAAAATTAAAAATATTTTTATTATTAATCTGATATCTATATTATAATAATTTTACGTATTTCATTTTTCTTTTCAAATTAATATTGGGAAGCGAAAAATTACAAGAGAATGAGATATTATTTAACTTTTTTTTATTATCTTTAAAATTGAATTAAAAATATTTCATGTCGCACTCACTAGGTTTAAATATAATTATGATTTATATAAGTTAAAAAAATTAGAAGAACAAAGACACCGTACTCCCCAAAATCATATGTCATAGTTTTGGCACGTTTGTGAATGGGAATTCTTGGACCGAACATATATCATCTAGCAGTAGGGGGACCACATATGATCCTCTGTTGTGACTCTTGGATTCGCTTTGTAGTTAATGCGTTTTGGAAGTTTGTAATAATTAACTTTGTTCTCTATAAACCGAATATAAACGGATCAATTTATTTATTAAATAAGCTTAGATTATAAAATTAAAACCTGTTTATTTTGACTTAAAGATAGGTAAATGAACTAGCTCACGGGTTATTTTTTTAATTATTTGTTATTAAAACAAACAAAAAATAACGTTAGTTGATTTAATTGATAAAGGTACCTTTAAGCTTAACACGGATGATAGTGTTATTAGTAATCATGGAAAAGTTTGCATTGGAGGTTTAATTCGGAATGAAGATAGTAAATGACTGACTCCTTTTTTGGCTTCTTGAGATGGAACTATATCTTTTTTGCTAAGTTGATTGTATCTGGCAAAATTTGATTTTTACTAACGATCTTAATCTTACTCATAATTTTATTGAATCTGACTCTGCAGAGCCTATCGATTTGATCAATAATAAAAATATTGCTACATACAAATTCGACATTTTTGTTCAAAATATTAGAATTATTCTCGTTGCTGATCTGAATTATAAACAATTTATATTTTTCATAAAACTAATTTTTGCGCAAATACTCACGCCAAGTTCGATATTCATAGTTCTTCTAATCTCTATTTATTAAAAGACCCTCCACTTAATATTTTTCTTTTCCTTTTAGCAAATGCCACTTCTATTCTCTTTTTGAGGCCTTAGCCTTTTGTTTTTTAATTCCGTTGCTTGTTAATTCTTTTTATTATATAAAAAAATAAATACAAATGATGAATTAAATTTTATTTAATAATAAAAAATAAAATATTTATGCTTTATTTTTTATTTGTTTAAAAATTAATTTTTCTACCTATTTCATTAATTAAATAATTAAATTATTTTTTAAACATTTAACATACATTACTAATATAATTATCAAAACAAATTGAGTGTTAATTGAAATATCACGATCGATGATGGCGGTCCCCCTTGCTAGCGTGCGAAGATGCTGCATGGTCCAATAATCTTAATTAGTGGATCCAACACGTTCTATGTATATGTAATTATCCAAACTCTCGAGATAATCCTACGCGTCATTATCAATTATAAAAAATTATTACTTCAATATAATGCAACTTCCTTAAATTTTATAGGCAAAACAAATATCTATTAATAAAGTAAATTGAATCTACAAAATGTCTCGTCAAATCTATTGTTTATAAATTATTTAAACATTTTTATATTGTAAATATATATAATTTATTATATTAAAAGGAATATATATATATATATATATATATAACAATATTATTAGTATCAGTGTTCTCAATGCGTTCGGATTCTCTCTGTCTTGTCTGTTTTAGCGGCGGTTTTTCCCGCTGCTAAACTTTCTTGCAACAAAAAGTATTGTTACTATAACTTTTTAAAATTAATTATTAAAAAAAGTTATAGTTGTAATAATATTAAAACATATTTTAACAACAGATAAAACCGCCGCTAAAAACGCCGAATGCAAAACATACAAAATCGTCCTCAATATATAAAATTACTTAGTTCTAATATTTTCATATAAATTATATTGTTATATTTGATAATTTTATAAAAAAAACTTATTAAAATTTTATATTTAGAGGTTACATAATATAATTATCTTGAAGTAACTTATAAGCTTATTTTTATAAATTTATATGTAAATGAATCATAATTTAAAAAAATTAATTATTTTAAATTTTTTTAAATAAATAAGTTTGAATATAAGGATTCAAGATTTGACAGGTTTGGGAATGTAGATTAACTTTTTTAACCCACTTAGATTTGAGTCCGGGGACAAAAAAAATTTTGTGGTGAATTAATGTTTAAATTTTTATTAAAATTGATGTTCAAATTTATTGTTTTAATATAAATCAAATAAGATTGTCTCTAATAAAAAATATATTTATAAGAAAATAAAAGTTAAACTTAGACTTATGTATCCACTCTTAAAGCACAAAATAAAAGGTTTTAGTAAATAAAATTAAATTGTAATAGTTTTCATATTTAAAAAATAACAAAAAGGGTGAAGAAATTAAAAACCTTCTTACTATTGATCACAGATCTATATTATAATAAATTTATGATATTTTTTAAATTATATAATATATAATATGAGGGAGCGAAAAATTATAAAAGAATGAGATATTATTTAATTTTTTTTATTATATTTAAAATTGAATCAAAAATATTGCAAATCCAATATAAACAGTTCAATTTGTCTATTAAGCATACTTATATTATAAAATTTAAGTTTGTCTACTTTAAGCTAACTAAACCGATTAGTTCACGAGTTATTCATTAAATAAATATATCTCTCTTACAAAAATATATCCAAAAACCTTAACAAAATTAGAGTCATAATTTGAAATAACATTCATCGACTTTATATATATATTTTTAAGATCTATCTCTCTATCTCTCTATCTCTCTCTCTCTCTCTCTCTCTCTCTCTCTCTCTCTCTCTCTCTCTCTTTATATTTTAGAGACCCAAACTCTAATAATTTTATTCTTAACAAAAATTCTAATCAAGTTTTTCTTTCTTAAAAGTTCATTTTTCTACCCATTTAGTCGTTTTGATCATGAAAATTTTAAAGGCATTGGTTGGGGTAAAAAGAATTTTAAAATGATAAGAAAAAGAACAGAGTTTAGAATTTGAGCTAAAAATAAAATAAATAATGGACAAAAATATTATTTTAGGTTCCAAAATTTGAAGTTATTATCAATTTTGTTCTCAGACTTTATAATTACTATTAATTTTGTCATAATTTCTAATTGTTCATTTGACATGTTAGCAAAAGAACGAACTAAATTGTCACGTATACTGATTCCATTAGTGATAAATGACATGGTTTGAGACAAATTGACAAAATTCAAAAATGTGGAGGATAATTGATAGAAACAAAAAGTTTAGAACTGAAATTAAAAATCTGTGTAGAGTTTGTGGACAGAAAAGACCATTTTGTTTTTTTTCCTTTTTTTGTCAATTGGTATTAAGAAATATGGGTGTTCGGGGATTCTTTTTGAACAATTTAAAGATATTTTCAAATTATCAAATTGTTCATATCAATTTGACATGATAGTATATTTATCAATTTAAATTTGTAGTATTAAACCAAACCAAATCATAAATAATCGATTTTAGAACAGTTTGGTTTGTGTAGTTTAATTAGGACTTTATATATCAATCAAACCAAACACATTAATTCTTTTTAATATATAAATATCAACACATAATAAGAAAATGCAGCAACATTCAATTCATTAACAAGATATAGATTATAAATGTTCTAGCTAATTGATAATAAAATAATATTTCAAAATAAAAAGATAACAATTACATTGTTCATTTTAAATTTAGTCTAAATAATTATAAAATCAAATTAGTTTAAATGTCAAATTTCTAAAAAATATATATTATAGACTAATTAATCAAATATTTCAAATACAAATTTGTTTATCTTGCTTCTCGGAGAAACAAACCTAGTACAAATAAGAAAAATTAAAATACTAAATTTAATAAAATTTATTTTGAGATTATAAATATTAAATATGCATATATGATATATCTCACTTAAAAAAAATTAAACAAGCACAAAATCCTCTAAAACTTGCATCCTCCTTCCGCTAGTTGTGCCAACTCCTAAATTCATAAAAAAGTAGTTAGCAATAATAATATTATATATGAGTGGTTCGATTTTTCAGTACACTGAACCGAATCGAATCTAATTGTTAAAAGTTACATAAATCAAACTAAACAAAATCAAATTTCATTAAGTTTTATTCAGTTTTAAACATCCATATAATAAAAAGTCTATTAAATTACAACTAATGTAATTTAAATTAGTTAAAATTTTTTAATTAGAGTAAATTTTTTTTAACCAAGGTATTTCGTATGCAATAGTACTCAAACTCGAAACTTTAATTTGTTTAAAAAAATGAAGTAGTTTCTTTTAGTATCTGCCTTTGTGAAGACCCCCAGCCCATAGTTTCTATTTTTGTTTGTTTTTTTTTTTTATGTTTTTTGTCATTCTGTCTAGTCCTTTTTGTTACGAAAAAGATTTGATACTTTATTTCAAAAAATATATATCTATCACTCTATTTCATCATCTATCTATCTGTACACTTGCTATGTATAATCCTCCAAACTCTCGATATTTTCTTTGTATAGGTTTGAGGATCACCCTACGTCACCATCAATTATAATTTTTTTAATATAATACATCTTGCTTGAATTATATATATGATGCAAATATTGATTAATAATGTTATGTAAATTCATTCTACACAAAAATTAATAATTTTTATATTTTAAGGATTAAATTGAGATATGTGTATTTTTTCAAGATTAAAATAATAATTTTCTTTAATTTTATAGATGTACAAAATGAATTGCTCTAAACATAATTACCAGTTGTAGGTTGAGATTATGATCAATTTTCAATTAATTATTAAAAACTTATTACTGTAATAGTGGATTAAAATTTTTAAATTTATATAACAAATTAATATGTTTTTAAAATATTAAAAATTTAAACATAAAAACTAATTTAGAAAATAAAACTAGAAAATTAAAATTAAAAATATTTTCATAAACCAAACTCACCCTAAACTTTTCTAAAAGACCTAATCATATATTGTCAACTTATCAAAATTTTATTTTACTAGAAAAACACAATTTTCCGCTAAAATTTTGTCCATGAAATAAGCTATAACTCAAACAAACACATCTACTAAAAGATCCTTTATTTAGAGCGAAGCCATATATAACACACATGTAATAAAACATGCTTATTCAGGATGTCGCAGAGCCATAGTAGATAAGTTAATACAAAGAGTACGTAGTAGAGTAGTGCATATATATTGCATAACGCTTTAGCATGCCAACAACAACACATACTACGTGTATGCATGAGATGACACGCATTATTTGCTAATAAATTAAGATTGACGTAAAAGGCCATAGAAGTTGTTGGCATATACAGAGTCATCGCACACGCATCTGCAACCTTTTGGAACACTGTCCTTAATCTTGTCGCTATAACCACTTTTTTTGTCATAGTACCTGTTTTGAAGCATCACTCCACCATAGTTGGAAGCTTGTTTAATTGTCGGAAGAATTTCAGACTTGAGAACTTCAGGTTCTATATACCCACTTCCTGTCGCGTCCTTAGATGCTGGTATCCCTAAGAACACTGTGTTATTTGGTAGAACAATATTGGAGGTCCATTTGTTCCATGCATCTAGAAGATTCGCGGAGTTTCCATTCGAATACTCACATGTAGGGTCGTAGAAGAACTCCACCCATAAGTAGTCAAAAAGACCAGTTTTGATGGCGTCTCCGAGGTAGGGATCTGGGAACACCGTAGGACACTGTGGGGATGCAGACAGGTAAATCTTTCTGTCTTTGGTTGTACCATTGATGGCCCTCACGAGATCGGCCCACTTTATGTTCGTGCCCTCTGGGATGCTGGAGAAATCAATGCCGTCCAATGAAACATTGCCAAGTGGACCAGAACCCGACACGTCACCGCCGAGGAAGTTGTTGTATATGTATTCGGCAACTTTTTGGGTGATACTTTCATCATCGTTCCCGGCAGCTGAGTGTGTCTTGAGCTTGGCGTTGGTCTCTTCTCCGATGGAGAGCAAAACTTTGACGTTTTGGCTCTGGCAATAATTGATGTCAGATTCCAAGTTTGTTGGATGGCCGGCAAAGTTGAGTTCTGGGGTGCTTCCGTCGTCGTTGAGGTAAAGATATTCGAGAACGACATACTTGTAGTTTCCGGTGGCACATGTGTCGTACAAGGAGCCTTCGTCGGTGTTCTGGCCCCAGTACACGGCGATGCCGCCCGTGGACGCACACTCTTGAGCATTGGAGGAGCTCACGAAGAAACTGAAAGCAAGGAAGAGGAATAAAAGAAGGATGAAACCTGGGTTTTGGGAAACCATGGTTATCAGATTGTAAGTAATACAGACAGGTAGTTTTCTTGTTCAGGTTGATGAGCGTAGGAGCAAGGGAAGGTACCTATTTATAGAAAAAAAATTCTTAGTAGACGTGTATCGTAGAATGTAATTAATGAAACAGTCATGGGTAAACTTAATTACCAAGTGGCCGAAAAATATTTAGTAATCCAAAATATAAATACTTGATTATACTATTATTTTACTATGGCATTTGGTATACTATTATTTTATATTTGGTATTACAACTTAATGGGTCTGTACATTTTAGTAATCCAAAATATAAATATTTGATTATAAATGTTAAAATTAATACTATTGATTTATTGAATTTTCAAATACACCATTTCCAGATTAAACAATATATATTTTATAAATTTGTTTATTTTTGAATATTTTTTGATGAAAATAAAATTTAAAAGTTTATGTATAATTTCATCCTTCTTCTTATAAAAGTATATATAATATAATTTCTTTAATAATTTATTTGTAATATTTTACATGTTTATTTTTTTTAAAAAAAATCTTATTATGAAGTGGGTAGTTATGAAACAAATAAGATTAAAAATGCTAACTTGAAAAGTTAATTCATTCAATCTATGATGTGCGAGATGAGATAATATTTTAATTGGTATTAGCTAGAGAACACTTTTTTGCCAGTAACTTGTTTTCAAAGTGTTATCACATATATGTCACCATGTTATTATATACTAAACACTAATATTTAAGACATTATAGTATATGAAATAACATGATTAAGATCATAGTATATCAAATATCCATGTAATGTGTTGGAAACAACTTCTTAAAATAATAATAATAATATAAGTAGTAATTAGAAAACTCAAATAGATTGGTTTGACAAAAAAATTGATTAATGGATTTTAGCATTGGTCCAAATCACGTACAAAACTTGTCAAAATTCAATAAAATTAGTCATAAATTAGGAAAATTAAAAAGAAAAGTCAGTTCGGCGGTTCAAAATTCAAATCCCACTTAATTAGATTCTAAATTTGAAAATAAGTGAGGTAGTGACGAGACAAGAGAATGAAAGAAAATTTGAAAAAGAAAGAGACTTGATGCTTGAAAAGAAAAAGGGATAAGAGAAAGGAAAAAGAGAAAAAATATATAATTAACTTGATTCGTTAGAACCATAGATACTTTAATCTCTTAAATAAGATTCTAAATTTGAGTTTTATATTTAAAAAAATTTTATTAAAAGAATTTTAACGAATTATAAGAGTTTCACCAACTTAATTAGATTAGTTATACCTCAATAAACTTTTAGACATAAATAGTTTTAACAAGAAAAGAATTAAATAATGAGGGAGAAGAGAAAAAGAAAGATAAGAAATGATTTTTTATGTATTCTTAAAATTTGAAATAAATAGATAAGAAATAATGATAAATGTAATGGAAGGACATATCTTAAATGTATATTTTATTATAAAATTTATGTTTAAAATATTGTAAGATATTAAATGTATATTATTTTTTAATATATTTAAAATTTGAATTTTGAACTTTAGTATAATTGGTAAAGTTTTGAATTTTTTTCAAATCTAAATTTTAGATTCGTAAAATTTTAGAAGCATGCTTTCTTGTATCAACTTATTATGTTTAAAATTTTATTCTCATAATTGTACTTCATAAATTTTGAACCACATATATGTGTTCTTGAATTATCTAATTTGTACAGCCTAAATTCTAATGTTATTTAATTTGTACTTTTGTATTTTTTGCCATTATATGAAATTTGTAACTTATGATTTTTTTGGGGGTCTGATATGATCATTTGGTGCATTATGATAACATTATTATATTTTGCCTATGAGAAAGACTGCAAGTCCTTAGAATTCATTTGAAGAAGTATAGAGGAGAAATAAGATGTGTTGTTCATAGTCATTCTTGTGTCAATAAATATTAAGAACTTTCATTATGTGGATGTTTATCGTTGATGGTATTAAACTATTATGTCAATAAATTTTAAATAAATTGGTAACTAATTCCCCAATTTTTTCGTTGAATTAAAGATGTTATTTACAGTAAATTCAAAGTTTTTGGACAAAACTAAAAGAATATTTAAATTATAGATATGATATATTTAATAATACATTTAAATTTTTAAGACACATTTTATAAATTATTTTTCTTTGTTAGCAATAGAGTTTCACATAAAATGTCATGTATGTAATTATCGTTAATAATTTAAATAGTACTAAAATTTAAGATAAATTGATTGAAAATAAAGAATTGAGACTTAATTGATTGCAAAATATAAAGAATAAAATCATAATAAGTATTTTAAAAATATATAGTTCAAAAAAAGAAGAAGTATAATACATTTAAACTTTTCGGATATATTTTATTAGTCTTTTTTTGGGTTAGCAATGGAGCTCCACATGGAATGATGTATGCGGCCACTGGTAGTGATTTGGATAGGATGCAAATTCTGAACCTTTACATTACCTTAGAGATGCTCTTCTTATCTAAATAATAATAATAATAATAATAATAATAATAATAATAATAATAAAACTATTTTTCTTGCACACATAAATTTTTACAAAATTCCTATTCGCTCAATTGTTTTCTCTCTCCACTACGTACTTTGTCCAAAGCAAAATGCTTTCCATTCACCATAATTATAAGCAAACAAAAGCTTTGTGTCAGTTTGCCTCTTATCGAATTTCGTGAAGAGAAGTGAAATTTTGTCTTCTACCCTTTTAACATGATAAATAATAATAAATGTGTCAAATATATTTATATAATAAATTATTCATTTAAATTTTAATTTATAATAAATTATTTTTATAAAATATTTAAAATATTTATTTTTAAGTTAAATTAATAACTGTGTATTTATCATCTATATTTTTTAATTTAATTTTATATTATATACAAAGAGATATTGAAAAACAATAATTTGAATTTTTAAATATAATTTGAATTTTTTAAATAATTTATTATATAAATATAGTTAAAAGAAACAGTACTTTCTCCTATTTCTTTTGTTTACTTTGTCAAGGAAAGAAATAAGTGACGGAAAAAAAAAAATAAAAAAAGAGTAATAACAGAAAAGAGGAAAGAGAGTAACAATGAAGAAGATACATTATAGTAACTATGTAGTTCAATTTTTTTTAGAAAGTATCTTTATTATATATTAGATGAAGTACACGTGTGTTTATATATATGGCTTTTCCATTCTTTTTTAAGATAAATTATACTTAGTTAATATGTAATTCAATTTTTTTAGATGAATGGTCAGTAATTAATGCCGTTAAAACATGGGTTTAAAATATCTCACTCACCTAATGTGTAAGTGGTGATAAATGGATTTAAATTCTTTTAATTTTTTAAAAATTAATTTACGAGAAAGAAAGAGTAGTAAATATAAGAATTTCTATTTTTCTGCTAATGTATTACGTTTAATATTACAGAGAAATTCATGATTCCTTTTTTACTCTTCTAACCTTTAAAATAACAAATAAATATCAAAAAATATATATTAAATTATTAAAAATTATTGTAATGATGCCAATTGGTGCCACGAACTTCCAAACAACATGTAGAGAGGTTAGAGTAAAACATGCATTGTCTATTTGCCACCTTCCAATCAAAAGTAATGTTTTAAAAATTAGATTTAAAAATATATTATAATGTATAAATTATTGATTTTTTTATCCTCATTTCTCTTTTTTCCTTATTTGTTTTACTTATTATTTGATTTTTTTTATAGATATTGAAAAAATCTATAAATTTTTTTTTTGTTTTAACTGTTAATTCAAGTGACAACAAACCTTTTTGTCAGTAAGATATCTATCTATATAGTTGATATAGTGACTAAATTGGTTGGATGACATTTTTTAAAAAATAAAATTGATAATTTTTATTTTTTAAAAATTAAATTAAGATAAAATATATCTTTTAATGATTAAAATAATAATTTATTCTAATTTTATATATTTTCAAAATGAATTGCTCTAAACATATTAACTACCAGTTGTAGTTGAGATTATGATCAATTTTCAATTGATTATTAACAAATTATGGATTAAATTTTTATATTTTTTAACTTCTATAACCATAAGGAATTTTTAAGTCAACACTTACAAACTTAATTAACGTTGTTTGGAAGTGATATGTAGGGACAAGCATGCTATAACAAACAGCATAAGCCTGGTCCCTATACCATAAAAACATTTAAAAAAAATTTAAAACGTAAAATTTAAAATTATATTTTAAAGACCAAATTAAAAAAATGCACTTTCTATTTTTAGAAATTTGACATGCATTACTAGTATTATTATCAAAATAAATCAAACGTAAATAGAAATATCACGGTCGATGATGTCGGTCCCCTTGCTAGCGAAAGAAGATGCTGTATATGGTCCAATAATCTTAGTGGATCCAACACGTGCTTTGTATATGTAATTATCCAAGCTCTCCAGATAATCCTACGCGTCATTATCAATTATTAAAAATTATCACTCCAATATAATATTGATTAATAAAGAAAATTCAATCTACACAAAAATGTCTCATCCGACCTGTTTTATATGAATTATTTTAAATATTTATTTTTATTACATATATATATATATATACCTATATTATTAGTATCAGTGTTCTCAATATATAAGATTATTTAGTTCTAATATTTTCATATAAATTATATTGTTGTATTTGATAATTTTATAAGGATAAATTAATTAAGATTTTATATTAATTGTATATTTAGAGAGTTTATAATATAATTATATTGAAGTAACTTATAAGCTTATTTTTATAAATTTATATGTAGATGATTAATCATAATTTAAAAAATTAATTATTTTAATTTTTTTGAATAAATAAGTTGGGATATAAGGATTTAAGATTTGACAAGTCAGATTAATTTTTTTATCCACTTAGATTTGAGGCCTGGGATAATTTTTTTTTCGAGTTCATGGTAATTTCTAGTTAATTAAAAAATTTTCAAAACAAGTTCAACGTTCAATGTTTAAATTTTTATTAAAATTGATGTTCAAATTAAGTGTCTTAATATAAATTGAATTAAATTATCTCTAATAAAAAAATATTTGTGAGAAATTAAAAATTAAACTTAGAATTATGTATCCACTCTTAAAACACAAAATAAAAAATTTTATTAAATAAAATTAAATTGTAATACTTTTTATATTTAAGAAATAAAAAAAAGTGACGATGTTAAAAATCTTCTTATTATTGATTATGTACATATCTATATTATAATAATTTTATGATAATTTTTTCAAATTATATAGTATATATAGATATGGAGGGCGAAAAATTATAAGAGAAATTGATATTATTTTTATTATCTTTAAAATTGAATTAAAAATATTGCATGTGGACTCACTAGTGTTTAAAAATAATTATAATTTATATAAGTGAATGGGACGCTTGTGAATGGGAAACTTATTCTTGGACCGCATATATATCAATCAAAGATTCTCTATTATTAAGGGGACCGCATGTGATCCTCTAGTGTGACTCTTGGATTCGCTTTTTTTTTTTTTTTAATTAATGTGTTTTGAAAGTTTATAATAATTAACTTTATTCTCTAATTTCAATAGATTTTCCGGATTAGCAGTGTGAATACGATTTGGCTCGATCACACAAGTTCATCATAGATCGTTTATAAATGGTTCAATTTGTTTATTAAACAGTATTAGATTATAAAATTTAAGTTTGTGTATTTTAACTTTAAGCTAGCTAAACGAATTAATTTATGAGTTATTTATTAAATAAATATATTTTTTTGTAAAATTTTATTCAGAAAACTAATAAAATTAGAGTCATAACTTAAAATAATACTCATTGAGTTCATTTTTTTTAAGCTCTCTCTCTTTATATTTTAGAGATTAAAATTCTAGTAATTTTATTTTTAACAAAAATTTTAATCAAGTTTTTGTAAAGTTAATTTCTCTATCCATTTAGTCATTTTTATCATGAAAATTTTAGAGATATCTATTAGAATAATGAGGATTTAAAAATGATAAAAAAAATAGAGTTTAAAACAAAAATGTTATTTCAATTTTTAGAATTTGAAGTCATTATTAATTTTATTCTTAAATTTTATAATTGTTATCAATTTCGTCATAATTTTTAATCCTTCATTTGTCATGTAAGCAAAAGAGTTAACTAATTTGTCTCGTATACTAATTCTAATAGTATTTTAAATTAATTTTTTTCAATTTAATGTTTGTTGTTGGAATTTAAAGTATTTTGGAAGTTTATATAGCAAGGGGACCAAGATCTATCTATGAGGAATTTTGGATTGAGTTTTTAAAGTGTTTTGGAAGTTTCTAATAATTGCGTTTTTGTGGACGCATGATGATTTGTATTCGATGTGGCAAATAGACAATGCATGTTAAACTATTATGAGTTATTAATTAGCTGAGTTAGGCTTTTTTTTTAACCTATTTTTTAGTAGTTTAAAAATTTTAAGTTCAACAATTTTTTTTTTAAAAGAGAGAATACAGAGAAATGAAAAAGAAATTATTCAAATTCAAACATGAATGAAACACAAATTTGGTACCAAAATGGATAATATATTAATTATTTATTCCTTTACACATAACTATTAACTCACACTCAAATTAAATATCTAATTGAGTCAATTATTAAATTTAGAATTAAATTTTTTTAATGAAAATGTGATAAGGAGAATAATATTAGATTATTTCATGAAACAGAAGAATGAAAAATTGTATATTTTTAAACTAGAAGGACTAAATTAAAATTTTTATAAAATTAAATAGACTAAAATTAAATGCATACTTTTTTAGAGAGGTAAAATGTACTTTAACCCAACAAAAATAATAATTAGTCAAAATATCTTTCAAAATAGAGGAAGAATATAAAATTTTTTATTCTTTATGATTATTTGTGATTTAATATTTTTATTTGATAATACATATAAATTTATATAAACAATTTTTAATTTATTTTACCGATTCCTACCGACATTTTATTGACCCAATGATTGATATTTTTTAAAAAATAAAAATATAATTTATCTTTATTTTTTAAAAAATATAATATTAATACATATTTCTTTATTAGTAAAATTGTTCATAGTAAATACTTTAATAAGCATTCCATACAAATTTTTTCTTATATAAAGTACTTCTTATTATTGCATCCAAATGCAAAATATTTTATACCACGTTTTTTTCCTTTATATCGAATTTGGTGAAGAAGTGAAATTTTGTCTTCTACCCTTTTAACATGATAAATAATAATAAAATTTTTTAATGCTAACATAATATAACTACATATGACACCTAGCATTTGTTTTAAAAATTAATGGGCCCTTGTCATTCTCAACAAGAGCCTTATTTATTTAGGAAAAGTATACTTTACCGTTCTCGAATATGTTTATATAATAAATTATTTATTTATATTTTAATTTATAATAAACTATTTTTATAAAGTATTTAAAATATTTATTTTTAAGTTACATTTAATAATTATGTATTTATCATATAATTTTTTAATTTGATTTTATATTATATACAAATAAATATCAAAAAAATAATTTAATTTTTCTTAAATATAATTTAAATATTTTTTTAAAAATTTATTATAAATTAAAATTTAAATAAATAATTTATTATATAAATATAATTGAAAGAGACATATACTTTCTCCTATTTCTTTTGTTTACTTTATTGACAAAGAGTAAACGAGAGAGAGAGAGAGAGAGAGAGAGGATGAAAGGGGCAAAATAAAAAAAAAAAAAAAAAGAACAAGGGAAGAAAGAAGTGACGGGATAAGAAAAAGAAAAAAAGAATAATAACAGAAAAGAAGAAAGAGAGTAATAATGAAGAAGAAATTAAAAAAAATTTAGATTGGATACAAATATTTAAATAAAATAAATAAAAATAATTAAGATGAACATTTTTTAATTATAAAATTAAATAAATTTATATACTTTAATAATTATAAAACTTGATCATCAACTGTCTTTTCTTTTTTATTTAAAAATACATTTCATTTATTATCTTTTATCAATTAATTAATAAGCAAAGAATTTCACTTTTTTTAAGAGTACAAGTATAGTTAATTTTTAAAAAAATTAATTTTAAATATAAATAAAAGAATTAAGTTAGTTTCAATTCTTATCTTTTTATAATTCCTTAATTTTACACATTTAAAAGAATTTTTTTTTGTTTTAATTTTCTGTAAATATTTTTTTATTAAAAATAATCGTGTTTCAGATATTAGTTAACATTAAATGTGAGCATAAAATTTGAATTAAAATTTTGGTCACATTGTGAGGACACTGTCCTTAATCTGGTTACTGTATCCATTCTTTATGTTGTAGTACCTGTATTGAAGCATCACTCCACGACGGTTGAAACTTGGAAGCTTGCTTTATTTTCGGAACAATGTCAGACTTGAGAATATCGGTTCTATGTACCCACTTCCTGTCGCGTCCTTAGATGCTGGTATCCCCAAGAACAACGTGTTATTTGGTAGAACAATATTGGAGGTCCATTTGTTCCACGCTTCTAGAAGTTTCATGGGGTCTCCATTCGCATACTCACTTGTAGTGTCTTGGAAGAACTCTACCCAGACGTAGTAAAAAAGACCAGTTTTGATGGTGTAGATAGAGAATAATGGTTTTAGTGAAATGAATCTGAGCACATATTCAGGGTGCCCAATGTGCGACTATATACACTTGTCAATAACAGAATTTGTTACAGAAGAATCCAGGTACCATACACGTGTATGGTGATTTGAGCTAATACAGTTGGGATAATACAGAAACAGATTTACACTCATATAATTAACTGTGTTCTGAGTTTGTTTCGATTCTGAACAAATGGAGAATGAGTTAAAGCTTTAGTCAGACAGTCAGCAACTTGAAGAGAGGATGGTATATGATGTACATCGATTTTCTTTTTTAGAATCAGATCTCTGATTAAGTGAACATCGATTTCTATATGCTTGCTCCTGGCATGTTGCACAGGATTAGAGGCGAGAGCCTTTGCACTTAGATTATCACACCACATCATTATGGTTGCTTCAAGTTTAGACCAAGTTCAGTTAGCAATGAACTAACCCACTTTATTTCTGCAGCATCATCTGCTAAAGCTCTGTATTCTGACTCAGTACTGGACCTGGAGACTGCCCTTTGCTACCAAGAGATTAAGTTGTCTCCTAGATACACACAGATTCCAGCTATTGATTTTCTATTATCCATATCTGTTGACCAATCCGCATACGTAAAAACAACTAGTTGAAGACTTCTAAATGGTTTGATATGCAAACTAAGGTGATGTGTGTTTTAGATATTTGAATATCCGTTTCACCCCTTGAAAATCTGTCTCAGTGGGTTGGCTAGAAATTGACTGAGTTTGTTAACCGAGAAGGCTATATCAGGCTGTATTGTGTTTAGGGTTTAGCGATGCCAACGGAACAGGGTGAAGATAGTGAGTGTCTCCGTTTTTTGTTCTTGCACTATCATTGTGAAAAAAATTAAATCTTTTCCATCCTCATTCCTTATAAGAATTTAGAAATTATCAAAACCTTTACAAAAATTTAAATAATAATAATAATTTATCAAAATAAGAGTATAAATTTTTTAAAAATATATATATAAAAATATTAATAAAAAATTAATTATAATTTTCAAATTTTCAAATAAAATAAGGATATATAAAAGATGACTTTTAAAAATTTTATCATTTTTTAAAGTTAATTTTTTTGCCTTTTAATTTTTTAATTACAAATAATAAAAAGAAAAGTTATAAAAGAAGATATTTAAATATATATATATATACATTAAAAATATATATATGTAAATTTTTAGAGACGGGAATCCTATGTGACAAAGAGCATGATCCTCATCCCTATTCCCAAGCTTGCTTTAGAAAAATTTTACCCTTCATCTTCATCCCTGGGAAAAAAAAATTTCCATTTTTGAGTCTTCAAATGGAGCGGAGAAACTTAGGGAGTTTTTTCATCCCTAGTTATGGTGAAATACTGGAGAGAACCTATAACTCTGCGATAGAGAGAAGGATCAGTCATAAGTTAACCATCTTGATTCGAGAACTTTCGTCTAGTTACCATGGGAGTTGGTAATGTAGCACAATCTGTCATGTTAAACCTTTTTAAGACATTTAAGGCGTATTTCCCTTAGTCCACTACATCTATCTCTATGAACCTTAATCCCCAGGAAGTGACCCAGATCTTTTAGCGTGAATATAGAGTTAAGTTTATAAACAAAATCTCTAAGATAACCTGAGTCATTATCAGTCGCCAAAAAATCATTAATATATACCAGTACAAACACAGTAAGCTTGGAAGTACAAAGATAAAATAGAGAGATGTCACTTTTAGCATTTTGGAAACCCCACTGTTGCAAGGTGAGTAGCAGACAATCGAACCAGGCACGTGGTGCCTGTTTGAGTCCATAAATGGCCTTCACAGGTTTGCAGATATGATTCGAGTGCCGTGAGTCACTAAAACCTTCCAGTTGCTTCATAAAGACATCTTGGAGCTAACCATTGAGAAATGCATTATTGACATACCAATTGAAGGTCACAACTAATATATGTAAGCACAAACTTAATTTCTTTCCCGCTTTTTCTTCTCGTTTTTACTTTTCACTAAAAGCATTATCTATATCTATAACTCTTAAAAGCATCCTCTTACCATTTAGATAATTATTTTTTAAAATATATTTTTAGCTATTTTTTAGTTATATTAAACTACTTAATCATTTGACATTTAATTAGTATTTTATTATAATAATATATAAACTAATTAATGATTAGTTTTTTAATTTAAAGTTAATTGTAAACTTTTTAAAGTTATTTTTTAATTTTAAATTTTTTTAAGGTTATCTTTTAACTTAAAGTTAGTTATGAATTTTTTGAAATAATCATAATATAAATATAATATGATATTTATTTAAATTTATAAAAATAGATTGAAAGTTATAAAAACAAATTAATGACATTAAGTAGTATCAATAAATAAATATTTTTATGTTATATCAATATCATTTAAAATATTATAAATTAACATACTCAACACAATTACCATAAATATTATAATATGTAATTCCTTATCCTATCAAATGCCCCTAATAGTATAAAAAATTGTTGACAGGCTAATAGCCTACTGCAACAATTAATAATAACACTCGTCCTCTCATATGATTTATATGAATTTTTTTCTATTTTTAAATAGTATTTTTTAAAATTAGTACTATTTTTGTGCAATGTATGATAATATTGTATTATAATATAAATATAAATATATATATTATATAGAAAACGATATCATATTTTAATTTAAAATAATTATAAAATTGTTATATCTTATAAAATACTCTGTCAAGTATTTAATTAACAAATATATATATATGAGAAATTTAATAAATTGATGAAAAAATTATAATTAAGTTCAAACATATGTAATAGATATATAGTGAAAATTTTAATTTTAATTATTATTATTTTTAAAAAATTTAAAATTTAATAAAAATATATATAAGTTATATACACACACACACAAAAATGTCTTATTCCATTAAATTACTCTACTTTAAGATTTGATTTGATTTTATCATTGTTATTAAAAAAATTCTTACATATAATAGATCTATCACTTATCTATATATTAATTAATAACATTAATTTATATTTCTTATTTTTACACTAAAAATTAACATGAATTCAAATTGATGTAAAAAAATAAGAGATATAATTTAATATTATTAGATAATTTATAAATAATATTGTATAATTTCTTTTATTATTATGGACGCGTTATTCTTATGAATATAAATTTCAAGTTTGTAAAATCTTAAAAGGATGCCTGTTTAAATCATCTACTTATGGACACATACATAAGCAAGTTTTTTGTTTCCGTATAATTGAAATGATTATTTCATCGATTATATAGTCATGGATGGTTGCATGCATGTTTTCCGTAAAACTTACTTCTCAAATTTAAATATTAAATAAATAAGTCAAGATCTTAGTCTAGAAAAAATGATACTCATCTTAAACCCAAATTTATAATATATAAATTATTTAAATATTATAAATATATATATATTTAATTTAACCTATTGAAGCAAATATATATTAAATAAGTAATGTTATTATTTGCTGCAATTCCATGACTAATAAAGTTTAACTTTAATATGAATATATAAATTATTATATTTCATAATTTTTAAAGGATAAATTTATTAAAATTTTATATTAATTCTATATTTAAAATTTACATAATATATTTGATGTAACTTGTATGTATTTTTTTTTATAAATTTATATGTAGATGAATTATAATTTTTTTAAAAAATAATTATATTATATTTTTTCTTAGTAAAGGGCTTGAAATTTTATATTAATTCTATATTTAAAATTTACATAATATATTTGATGTAACTTGTATGTATTTTTTTTTATAAATTTATATGTAGATGAATTATAATTTTTTTTAAAAATAATTATATTATATTTTTTCTTAGTAAAGGGCTTGGATCCAAAGATTCAGGGATTTAAAAAGATTTGTGAATGAAAATTTACTTTTTCTACTTGCTTGAGCTTGAATTCAAGTAGATTATAATACTCTACTAATGATAATCTCTAGTTTGCCTGTCTTCCTGCTTCTTTCATCACATTGGCACTGGTAGTGGCTTGATCTCTCATAGCATCAGTCATCAACTGGATGGATTCCATTATTTCTTGCATGTCGACGTTAGTCTCCATGCTACCACTACCTGAAGTACCCTGGTTCCTGTGCCTTGGCCTTCCTCTAGGCCTGTGAGTGCCATCCCTGCTAGATTCTGCCATACTTATCTGACACAGAAAATAAACAGATTAGTTTCAACAGCAACAGTTATCAAATAGGCGTTAAATTCATTCTAGAGTTAAATCAATCAAAATGATAAAGCTGCAAGCCTGAAGATTCACAATTCCTAGCCCACTAAACCAAACAATCTGACAAACTGGGCTTTGATACCGCAATTGTAAAGACCCCGTAATACATCACACAAAATCCTCTATCTGCATAGCGAAAGCATATAGGTTTCTCTAGTTAGTTATTTTCCAACGTGGGAATGTCGGGGAATCGCTATTGGTTGAGCTTAACCCAAATAGACTTCTCGTTGTCCATTCGGATTCCGTTCAACCCTAATTTACCTATAGCTATGCTAATTACACATACATTCATCATAAATCACTCTGGAATGAAAACAAAAATCCATATATATACATCATACAAGCATTTAATGTGAATTCTAACTTAATTTCACAAGTTTACGGCAGTAAACCCTACCAATATTCTGGCAGAGTTTTTCCTATATTTCGAGTATATACCAAAACATAACAGTCATCCAGTTTACAGATATACATCCAATCCAATAACCACAAAAGCATAAATTACAAAAGACCAATATACAACATCATCATTAAAATATATACAATGTAATTCAAGCCTAGACTAAGCCGCTCTTCTGTTTATCACCAAAGCATCGCCCAGCTAATGTCTAGGTTCCTGTCCCTATTCTTGTTCATCTGAGTAAACAACCTGGTGAGATATAAAATCCCAGTAAAAAAATTTACAGTTCAAAATCTAGTTGAATACTCAGCGGTGCAAGCACCGAAAATAACTTCCTGAAATCAGTTCAAAATTCATGAAATACCTTATCTTTAAAATCAATTTATCGCATGAAAATCACCAAAATTGCTCAAAATCATAAAAATCCATTTCTTTAAAATTCAGTAATCAAAATCAGGTTAAATCATATGCCCGGTGTATCTAAATCCATATAGGCCACAATTCATCTGCGACCAATCTAACGTCATCCAATTGCACGTCGTCTAGAGAGATTTCATCTCTTATCGTTGGGTGTGATCCCTAACACCAATCACCCAAATCTCATCTATGTTGTGAGTGTGATCCGTAACACAAATTACTCACTCAAGGACCAGGTGAGAATCAACATCTAGGGCATCCCCTAGCATTTGCACATACGCCAATTCTCATCCTTATACAGTCTATTCTAACTCACATGCTCACGGTCGGCTATTTCTCAGGGTTCTAGGGTATTACACCTAAATCACAACATTTCCTTGTGTAGGCTATCCCCTCTTATACTCCTTAAACCTTTCTTAGGGTCGTCCTGATTTATCGCGTCATTCCTAACGTAGTATAGGAAAATTCTGGTAAAAATAATATCATTTAAAAACTCCCTGTACTCGGGATACTTAACGGCCATCCCATACCGGCTGTCAAGTACCCTACCCTAAGTAAATCCGTCATAATAGCATATAAACTCGATAAACAATTTATCTAACATGCAAATGGGGCTTTCAGCACATAGGAATGCAATTTAGCCCATCGAAAGTAGCACGTAAATCCATGCAATTAAATCTAATCGTTCAGGTATTTACTAGGTCAAATCTAGAACTCGAGAAGCGTAAATCATCCTACCTGGTCTTTTATTGCTCCAAATCAATTCAGAACTTCTCGTATTCTCAAATTCTGACCTAAATCAATTCCCTGAACATTTACACAAATATTTAAGCTCGTCACGTCATCCGTTTTGCGATTCTAAGTCCGATTACCCTAATTCCTACATCAGTTTATTTCCTAATCGTGTTCGGCAGCTAATTCAATCAAAATTCATTAGTTTTAGGCAAATTGGACCTTACCAATGTTGTCGGATGATGGAATTCTGTCCCGGGGTGGTCTCAGTGTCTTTCGATGTATATCCAAATTCTCCGGCACGGTGGCGCACGGCGACGCATGGCTGCGTACTGCGGCGCACGGCGGAGGGGTGCGGTTGGCCTTGAAATTTACACCACGATGAAGCCCGCAAGACGAGGAGTCCGAATATGGTGGTGGCGTGGTGGTTCATAGCCGTTTGGATGGCGTTTTTTGGCCTTGAAGTTTTACGCACGGCGGACGGAAAATGCCTCGATTCGGGTGCGTCAGACCTCCGTTTAACATCGGTGAACTAGTGGAGGAAGCTGGCAGCTTAGTCTACACGCTGGTGGTGGAGGTGACGACCAACGGTGGCTGACGGTGGCGATCTCAGCTGGCAAAAATCTCACGCGACAGAGGAGAAAAACGTCATTTTTCAGCGGCGCTGGTGGCCGTTGGTGGCCGTGGGTGGCTGTTGGAGGTTAAGGGTGGCAAGGGGAGTCGTTTGGTAGGCCAGGTTGTGGTTCACTGTGGCCCTGGTGGCGATGCACAGTGAAGGAGAGAAGAAAGAGGGGAGAGAGAAAGTGAAGTGAGGAGAGAGAGAGATTTGTGACAAATGGCGGGGTTTCGAAAAATTTAAAGCTTATGGGGGCAATTTCGACTTTTCTCGAATCACCTGGGGAAACTTCAGAATGTCGGCTTCCATCCAGACGTTGGTGCGAGTTCCCATGCAGCGATTCTGGCCTTCGTTTGTGAAATTGAAGTACAAAACTTCGTCTGTCAGTTCCTGATCGCTAGGTCGCATTTCTTTTCATTCGATCGTGTTTCTGACTTCAAACGGCCTTCCATTTTAAACTGTCATCCTCAAAAGTTGTGTTAGGCTTTGCTTACATGAATTTATCATGAAAATCGAGTTTTATCTTTTAAAAATAATTTTGGTTATTACACTAATTCTATCCATTCTTCCTTCGAAAAACGTGTGAAAAGTATTCCATCCCTTTGTCTTTTTCTAAAGCCATCCTCTAGTTATAGCCTGTATTCAAAAACAAAAATAAGATGGATTGCAAAAAAAATTATAAATTTGACGTAATATAGTAAATTATATTAGTTGGTAAAATTTATTTTTCAAATAACTAATAGTTGGTATACTCATTTATTCTATAATATATAGTTTTAGATTTTTTTATAATTTTTAAAATTATATATATTAATGAACATTTTACACTAAGTTATTAATCTATAGTGTTATAAATGACTTTAAATTGAGATTGTGGTGCCTTCATTCTTCGAATATTTTTTAAAAAATTATATAAATTATAATCATATTCAAGATAGTGAGAATTAAGTTATAACTCACTATTTATTTTTAATATTTTTTTAAAAATAATATATATTACGTAAATTACTTCCTCTATTTTAAGAGATATCTTGGCTAATATAAAATTTCTATTAAATTTTCAAATAAGCTACATATATATATTGTTATTTAATATGAAATATAAAATAAAAATGTTTATTATATTTAAAATAATAAATTAACTAATGGGAAGTTATTCAAATTATTACTTTTTATTGAAGTTTTCTATTATTTCTATTTTTCTCTCATGTTCTCACATCCTATATTTTATTTTATAGTATAAAATACATTATTTTATAAGATTAATAATCATAATAACACAAAGTCATTATAATATAACTATATAAAGTAGAGTTGATAACTTAAATAATTAAATACCTTTTGGGCTTTTTGCCCCTTTTCCCTACCAAAAAAAAAAAATATGGCATATTTAAAAATTGTGAAGATATATTTTGAATTCTAAATTGTTGGCCACAAAGATAAGAAATATTTATTTTTATAATATTTTATAAATTAATTTTATTGTATCAAACATAAAATTTAATATTGATTCTTCATATTTAATAATAGGTAAGTGAGAATAAAATTAAATGCTTATATTTTACTACTTAAACAATTTTAGATATCTTAAATTATATTTTTCTTATATTTATGTTTTGGGAATGTAATTAATGATCACTATTTTTTTAAAAAAATTACATTAAATGTATATTTATATTTGAATTTTAAATATATTAAAATTTATTTTGTTAGAAATTTGATATATTAGCTTTTTTAACTATACTAAGTATGATTTAAATGCAGCTTAAAACCTTTAAAATATATATAATATATTGATATCGATGAACGAACTAAGCATAATAAATCGATCCTCATGTAATAATTATATAGATGTAGTACAAAATGAATTGCTCTAAACATCACTACCAGTTGTAGATTGAGATTATGATAAATTTTTAATTGATTATTGACAAATTATTAAATGATAAACCTTGAAGCAATGGCAATCTTACTGTTATGTGATATTAAAATTACATGTTTAAATCTTAAAAGTAATTTTTTTGTTTGTAGAGATAAATATATATAGATCTATCTTTTTTTAAACTTTATTTGATGAGAATCTGGTGCATTGATTACTATTTTTATTAACATATTGTTGTTATAAGAGGGTTATTGTTATTACTTCTATAAAGAGAATTTTTGTAAGATTTATAAATTAAAAATCAGGGAGAAAATATTATTGTCCTTACTATTTTAAAACCTTTTAATTTATTCCGTACATTTAAATTTTTATCAATTTATTTAGATTACTAATCATAAATTATATTTTATATTATGCATTTCATAATATACTGCATATGTTTCACATTAGATATTGCATAATGTCTTTGAATATTTTTTGTTAATAATTTTATAAAATGACATATTTTATAATATAAAATATATAAAAAAAAATATGTTATATTAGGTGAGAATATGAGAAAAAAATAAACATAATAAAAAATTATTATTTAATTTATTATTTTAAAATTATAATAATAATAATTTTATATTATATATATATTTTTAAAAAAAGCATGGGCATGTTCTCTAATATTTACTATTTATCTATCCCACGTGAAACGTAACTATCTAATTAATTAGAAGACATTTGTGGTAAACCTCCAACACATTTAAATCCAACGAGTGCCCGGGTAACACAACCCTATATGATCCATGCACACAAAACGTGATATCATATTATTAATTTTTTCTGTTTCAATTAAAAAATCAACAAATCAAAAAAACGATTAAAAAAACGTGTTAATTTTTTAATAGATATATATCTTGGCTAATCCTCATTTTCGTTTTAATATATAAGAGTAATAGTAAAGGAATATGTTAAACTATCAATTCTTCCCTTAAACAAAAATCCGCAACAATGCATTTTGTGTCATTATCATGTCATACTCTCATCTGATTTATACGAACTTTTTTTTTTAAGTATTTGTTTTAAAAATAGTATTTTTTTTTTTTTGCAATGTATGCTAATATTGTATTATAGTATAAAAATAATTTTATATATATAGAAAATGATATAATATTTTTATTATAAATAATTGTAAAATTGTTATATCTTATAAAATATTTACAAGTTTAATTAATGATAACGAATATATATATATAACATATTTTTAGAATATCTATTTATATTAGAAATGAGACAATTTATTATATATATTAAAATTTTTTCTTACACAGATGTGTATGTAGTTTTTATTTAATTTTTAAAATATAATAAAAAATTATAATTATTATAATTTTAAATTAATAAATTAAATAATATAAAATTATTTAATTCATTTATATTTTGTAACATTTTATTTTTTTTATTTTTTTTTCATATCCTCACATCAAATATTTTATTTTATATTTTATATTATAAAATATATTCTCTTTTAATTTCAATGGCTAGGGCCTAGAGCTATTATATAATATCTACATTGTAATTACTCTAGTTTTTTTTTGTCATGATATCACTAAATGATATATTAAACAATTTTATATTATATTTCAATATATATATATATATATATATGATAACCTAAATAATTAAATTACACGGCATATTTAATAAATTCTGAAGATATATTTTGAATTCTAAATTGTTAGCCACAAAGAAATATTTATTTTTATTATATTTTAAAATTAATTTTATTATATGAAACATAAAATTTAATATTGATTGTTTATATTTAATAAGTTAGAGAGAATAAAACTAAATGCCTATATATTACTACTTATTACATTCACACTTAATAAATAAATTTTATGTGTATCCAATATGAATATTTTGATTATTTTTCTTCAAGAGTCCAAAATAACCCACCATTTTAACTTAAATAATGATTCCCTAAATTCCTAAACCAACCCACAATTTGAACCTCTAGTTGTAGGGATTGTCCCTCGTGGAACAATATTATCTTATTTGATAAAATAATATGATAGCGTCATATTTATTTCTTCACATAATATCATAATGTTATTTTTTTCACTTAAAAGATTCTTATTCATCCCTAGCTAGATATATGTTTGGTCCAAGAATCACTTTCTCCTTAAAAAACGTGTCAAAAATTTTCTATCCGTTGTTTTTTTTTTTTTTCAGTAAACAAAAGCTTTCCACTAGTTATTATAGCCTAAATTCATAAACAAAGATAAGGTCGATTATAAAAAATTATAAATTTAATTAAAAAATATTAACCCGCTGTCATGCAACTAATATAAGTTATATATATACAAAAATGTCTTATTCCATTACATCACTCTACTTTAAGCTTTTATTTTATCATTATTATTATGAATATGTTATTGAGAATCTAAATTTAAAGTTTGTTTTCACAAATAATAATAATAAAGTTTGTAAAATCTTAAAAGGACGCCATATGTGTGTATATATATATATATATCTGTGTGTGTGTGTGTACACACACACATAACTTTACACCCACGCTATTCCCATAACATTGAAGCACCGTGGTAAGAGTAGATTCTACCTTCGCTTAATTACCAAATTCAACTTAACTCTTCACGGTTTTTTTTACAACAAGACGTTATAGCTAGCCCATTATAAATAGGTGTTGTTTCGGTTCCTCCTGCACTCACCAAGCTAAACCTACAACTATGGCTTCCAAAAGACCTTCTTCTCAAATCCTCCCCTTCCTCCTCGTTTCCCTCTTCCTACTTTCTCAATTCACCTCCTCCCATAGCTATGGAATTGTCACCTATTGGGGCCAAAACGTGAATGAAGGAGAGTTGGATGCAGAATGTGCCACCGGAAAGTATGAAATAATAAACATAGCTTTTCTCTATCAATTCGGTGCTGGAAGAACCCCAAAGATAAACCTATCAGGCCATTGTTCTGAGGATTGGGGTGTCCCTTGTACTAAATACGCCCCCCAAATAGCCACTTGCCAAAACCTAGGCGTTAAAATCTTCCTCTCCCTTGGAGGAGGCACTTCCACCTATTCCCTTTCTTCAGCTGATGACGCTAACCAAGTCGCCTACTACCTCTGGACCAACTACCTAGGTGGCCAAACCGGTTCAGCCGGTCACCTAGGAAACGTGATCTTAGATGGAATCGACTTTGACATTGAAGCTGGTGGAAACTTGTATTGGGATGTTCTTGCAGAGGAGCTTCACAGCTACAGCAAACAGAAGAAGTTCTATTTATCAGCAGCACCACAATGTCCAATCCCAGATAATCACTTGGATAAAGCCATTAAAACTGGTGTCTTTGACTATCTTTTTGTTCAGTTCTATAACAACCCACCCTGTATGTATTCTCCTAGTGCCGGCACTAAGAACCTTTCTGCCTCATGGGATAATTGGGCCACGTCTTTCAGTGTCCCCAAGGTGTATATGGGACTCCCAGCTGACTCTAAAGCAGCTCCGGCAGGTGGTTATATTCCAATTGATGTGTTAAACAATGAACTTATTCCATATTTAGAAACCTTTCCCAATTTCGGTGGGTTTGTGCTGCGGAGTAGGTACTTCGATGTTCTGTTTGACTATAGTGGTCAAATCAAATTTGGAAGCACCCAAAGTACATTCGGCTACATTCGTCATTCTGCTTCAGAAGCTCTGTAGTCTGTATCGCCTTTTGTCGTAGTTCAATGTAACTACGATTGTATCCTCTCTATTATGTATGGAATAAGTTATAAGGTAGCTATAGTGCCTACCTCTGAAGTTTGAATTTCTACGACTACAGTTATCATAATGTAGTAAATAAAATCTTATTTGGATACCTACTAGTGTACTACCATACCCGTTATCTTTAAGAACTATTAAAAAAATACTAGCATTTTTAGTAATAATTTTAGAAATTGATGGTAAAAATATAATACTCTACTTACCGCATGCTATAGAAGGAGAATGACTTTTATTCTGTTTTCTTAAAGGGATAATGCAAGGATATAAAAATTGCTAGCAAAAATAGAATATTCTTATTCTTTCTTTCTTTGATAATATCCCTATTCTGTCTAATTCATTATGTTGACTGAGCTAAAATTTTGAATATGAGATTGTGGTGTCCTATATTTATGCGTTCCCCCTTATGGTGCTCTATGGAAAGTGCAGCGAAGATTCCAATAGTTTGAGAACAAAGAACAATACGGCCTTCAACTCTTATCGTTATGGTTCTTATTAACTTACTGATAATGTTGTTCCAAAAGTTGAAGTGTTTTTCATTTTTATATTGATATATATATATATATATCTATTCAATTCAGTTTTTGCATATAACTAAGATTCTGGAATTTGATCATATAAAGGGAGTGCGATTTGGTTCCTCATAAATTTTAAAGTGCTTTTCATTTTAATATTGAATTGGGAGTTTCTATAAGCTTTTCTAAGTAATCTCTAGCTAAATTTAAAAATGCAGATCTCAAGGCTAAAGTATTGAATGTGGTTTAGTTGAGTTCAATCAATAGTTCACTCAATATTCTGCGATTCATCTTCGATCCATTTAGAGTACTATTTAACTACCAAGAGCTAGCTAGTAGGGTGTACCGTGTACGTAATTGAGAAAAATGGAGGAAAAATAAAGGGATAAGAATTTAGAAACATTTTTTTTGGATTTTTTAATTTTAAAAGGAAAGAAAATGAAGAGGTTTGCAATAACACTCTTTAATTAAATTTAATTACCTAAACTTGGAAACTTTTGGAGGAATTTAAAAAAGAAAAAAGAAAAATAAGTAGTTACCTTTCTTTCCTTTTCATTTTCCTTTAATTCGTTTCTATCCATTTCTCTCTTCATTCTCAAACACACAGTGTTTGGACTAAGGAGAATGGAGGAAAAAGGAATTAAAGGAAAGAGAATTTTAAAACATTTCACTTGTTTGAATTTCAAAATTTTAAAAGAAAAGAAAATTAAAATATTTTATACTAATTTTTCTTAATATTTATTATTTATTAATTTTATTTATTATCTTAAATTAAAAATTTTTTGAAGAACCAAACAAGATAAAAATAAACTAGTACTTAATACCTTTCCTTTCCTCGTCTTCTTTTTTCCTTTAATTATTTTCTTTTCCTTTATCTCTTCATTCTCAGTTAGACCGATCCTTAGGGTCTTGGTAAATGATAAGGACAAAAAAAAAAGGACAAAAGAGAATGAAAGGTAAATTAAAAGTTTGTCTTTCCCTTATTTAAAATTCTTCCAAAGTCTTTTAATTTGAAGTGCTTCAAATTAATGAACAGGAGAGGTTAAGGAGAGTTATTGCAAATATATCCTTAATTTTTTTGTCTAAAATTTAAAATCACAAACAAGAGGAATGTTTTTTAATTTTTTTTTTCCTATCTTTCCTTTCCCCTTCATTCTCCTAAATTCAAACATACTTTAGGATGTGTTTGGGAACAAGGAATGGAAGGAAAAGGAAATGAGAGGAAAGGAAATTAAAATTAATTAATAGCTATTTTTTTTTCTTTTTTTGGAGTTATTTTAAAATCACTTAATTTTGAGTAACTAAAATTCACAAAGGAGTTTCTCGAAAATCCTTTATTTTCTTTTTTTTCAAAATTTAAAATTTCAAACAAGGGAAATGTTTTTCTTCTCCTTTTGAATACTCCCTATTCGTTTTGCTTAATGTTGAGGCGTTTTGATGCATTTTGAAATCCTTGTAAAATGTTGAAAAGGTGAAAGGTTTAACCATTTATTGTTCAACTTATAGTATCTAAGAAACTCAGTGCTGAAGAAGAACAATGCAGATGAAGGAACATAGGTGCTATTGCGATGAGGATGTTATTGGCGTTAATGGCAAGACAACATTAATGGCATTAATGAGGGAGCACGATGAAGACAAAATTACACAAAATGTGTTGGTGGTGGCTGAAGGCGAGACAATGTCGTTAATGGTAGGGACGAAGATGAAATGAAGAGTTCAAGGGCGGGACGAAGATGAAATGAAGAGTTCAAGGGCGGGACGAAGATTAAATGCATAGTTCAATGGCAGGATAAAGATGAAATGCAGAGTTCATAAGCAAAATGTTGAGTTTGATGGCATAGGAACATGGGACGAAATGAAAATTTTTCAAATAATTAGAAAAAATATATGAAACGACATCGTTTTAACGAAACTTGAGAAGAAATTTAGAGAATCTATTATCAAAATAGTGTGGGAGGGGCGTCCGGATCCTATGCCTTGAGATTCTCTGCCATTACACAAAATGGCATTGTTTTGTGTAATTTTTTTTTTCAGATAAGCCAGCAGTTGTGAAATTTTTCATAATTTTGCAGATTAACTTTTTAGCGGCGATTTTTTTCGTTACTAAAGTGTGTTTCAATATTGTTGCAACAAATATTATAGCTGCTATAACTTTTGTTTAAAAAATTAATTCAAAAAATAACAAGTTTTAAATTTTTTTTTTCATAAATTAAGTTAAAAAAATGTCTGTGCAAATAAAAAATGTATCTTTATTTTTCTTTCATTTTAGTCCTAATAAAATATATGTTCGTAATGAATATTATATTTAGTTTTCATTTTAGTCTAAAGCATATAACTAGATTGAGTTTTATTTAAAAAAAAATTATTTTAAAAGAATATTTTTCATTTTATTTAAAGAATTAATTTTTTTCAAATAACACCCAATCTAGTTACATGTTTGGGATTAA
This sequence comes from Senna siamea, assembly GCA_031216115.1. Lineage (NCBI taxonomy): Eukaryota > Viridiplantae > Streptophyta > Magnoliopsida > Fabales > Fabaceae > Senna > Senna siamea. The sequence continues at coordinate 27,260,397 of CM062354.1, read as the reverse complement.
AATGAAAATGAAATATAATATCCATTGCAAGCATATATTTTATTGGAACTAAAATGAAAGAAAAATAAAGATATATTTTTTATTTACACCATACATTTTTTAAAATAATTTTTTACTAGGCTTATTATGGTCCCAGACCACTATACATTCTAAAGCATCCTTCAGTGCATCTAAGTACAAACATATAAATTACCATCCTAGATGGATCACATCTTACTCACGGGATCATTACTCCCAGAGTAGATCACGTCCACTCCATCTTAGACAGATCATAAGACTATAGAATTATCACCCCTTGTTGTTGGATCACTTCCCTAGTATGCTATTCACAAATATATATATATATATATATTAAAATGATTTGGTTCAAGCCACGGTTATGTTTAACTCTAGGTAAGTGATCATTTCTTTACTATTTCATTGAGGGAATACTAATTTAGAATTTGCAACAGCCACGATGTATTTGAAATCTTTTTCAATGTTTGAATGGATGTCTTACCATCCTAATTAATGTTCCAACTGTAAAATATCCAATAACTGTACAATATCAATAATCGATTACTCAAACTTGATCCTATATGCAACTAATACATATACTAAGAATACTTTCCTTTCTTTCTTAAGTCTTAATCTCTTTTTCCCCCTTTAATCCATGTTACATGATGTTTGATTCCTCTAATCTTTGAGTTTATAGATTTAGCTAAATTAACAATACATTCTGAAAATAAGGGAGAAAAATAGATTTAGCTGTCTTTATTTATTTATTTATGCAGAAAATGGTTCATATAGAGTGTATAGTGATCCTAGAGTAATTTTCTAAGCTCAAAATCAATACTTTTGATCTTGAATCTCCCTTCCTCTCTCTAGTTTGCTCTTTATCTCTCCTTAGGTGAAGTCTCTCTCTCTATCTAAAAATAGTAGGAGATTCATAACTCTCTCTCTCTTGGGGGTATTTATAGGAGTGTTAGGTTGGAAAAGAAGAGAATATGGTATGAGGTAGGGAAAGAAATAGATTCTTGTGATTTAGTCCTTATTTTAAAGAAGCAAGTAGAAAATTTATCATTTTGCAATTACTACCTTGATAGGTATTTTCAAATCTTGGTTAGGTATAGCAACATCTCTGTGAACACATATTTTTGTCTGGACATCTTTTTATATAGTGAAAAAAAATACAGCAAAAAAAATATAAAAAATAAAAATGAATTTAAAACTGGTTTAGTAGCCTTCAGAATTTTATTAAAGAAAAAGATTGAAAAAAATTTAAAGATGAAAATTAAAAAGAGTAAAGAGAAAATAAAATTGAAAAAAGTAAAACAAAAAATTTTTAACCTTTATTTGAGTTCTATAATTTTTATTAAAAATAAATAAACTTGATTAAATAAAGTAGGAAAATAGGTAGATATTGTTTTATTGCTTTTTCATTTTTGCCCTCCCTTTTCTTATTTTCATTTTTTCCCTCCTTATTTTTCATTCCCAAAATGAACTTTTAACCTAATCATAAAAGCTAAAAAAATACAAAATAAAGAGTGGAGAGGCTCACGCATCAGAAGATGAATTTTGATGAAGAGAAGAATAGAGAGTGAGGGAGGCATCTGTTTTCTATAGTTCTTCACTAGAGAGCGTGTGAAAGGAGAGCTTGGAGGAGAATGCAGTGTGAGTGAAGAGCCTTCGCCGCGTACCACCGTCATAGATGTACTGCTGAGGAATGCCGAGCATGCCACACCGTTGCTACTTCGCTGGAGATGCCATATTCGAAGGAAGACGTGTTTGTGTTGCGACTCCTCTCTGGTGGGCCAAGAGAGGTAAGTTTTTTGACTCTTGCCTTTGCTTTATTTCATCCATTCAATCTGTCTTGGTAGGGAATGAAGCATTGAGATGCATCCATGGAGGATAGGCCCTGTGTTGGCCGAGAGAGGTAAAGCTCACATCCCTTTTGGTTATTTGATTTCTCTCTTTTCTTTTCTCCTTCACCTTGGTCGATGATTGTTTTTGATGGAATTCTTTCCACTGTGTTGAGATTTCTCTCCTTCCCAAACACCCTGTTGCAGTTCGATCTGTTGTGATTTTTGTTTTTATTGTCATTTGTTTTTTTGGCTTATAGAAAATGTTATTCAAATTGCTTGATAATGAGTAGGAATTCTGGTTTCTATTTTGGTTGCTTTTTTCATATACTATTTGTAAATGTGTCGTGTAATGGTTACGGGCCAAATATGCTAAAAGAAGAGTTTTGTTCCTGATTTTGTTTCCACTTGCAAACATGCTATTAAATGCCTAGTGTTGAATATGGTTCTGTTTTGATTCACTTCTCCCTTATTTCAAGTGTGTCAACATCTAATGGAAATGTGTTTTTATACTAGTGCTATCCACCTTGTTTGGAATATATTTGTGCATTCTAAGGTGTATATTTAGAATTATAAACATGTAGGCATTGTGTGGGTTGTCCATTTTGTCTTTGGGTGTCTTTGATATCTTGTTTAAGCTTCATTTCAAAACAAAATCTATTTGGAGTGACTGTTTTGGTTAGCTAAATGATGTTCAATCCTTTTGGGTCGTGTCTTTTTCTAAAAGCTCTTTCCAAGTTGTTTTAAGCCTGTTTCAGTGTTTTAAAATGCTTTCTATTTTCTGTTAGTCTTTTTTGGTAATTTGGGAGTCTACTTTAAGGTGTTTTGAGTGTCTTTCTTGGTATTGAGTGTTGTCATGTTATCCATGTTGTTTACCTTTTTAAAATCATGTTGGTTGCATTTTTATGTTTTTCTTATGGTGTTTCATGTAATATTACATATTTCATATGTTTTTTAGTCTTTTGCAAGTCTTGTCTTCTTTTAAGGTGTTAGATATATGGCCTTGAGTTTTTAGATTCTGTCCAAGCTTCATAATTCATGTTTAGTCTTTTAGAGTTTCTTTATAACTTTTTGTGTCAATGTGTTATCACAGCTTTGTTGAGTATATTTTGATGTTTTAAAGTGTTAACTTATTTCAAAAATCCAACAAAAGTAGAAAATACAAATGAAATGAGCAAGAACATGATATTAATAGGAATTCACAAACTAAAACATACCTATCAATCTTTCGAATCGTTTTCGCTTGTGAAATCATGTTAGATGACTAGTTCTTCCTCACTTCACAAAAATGCTAAGCTTCCTTGTTTTTATGTCTTTGTATGTCAAACTACATGGACTTTGATCCTATGTAATTGGGTACATAGACCATAGGCTCTTATCTTAGGTCAAGTCTTGCCTTGTAAATATTTTGTTTGTTCTCTTGTTTGCTTCCTCTTTGGGCTACTTAAATTTCTCCCTCTTGCATGTCAATGTTGTGCTAGGAGAGTTTCTCTCATAGATGTCCTCTTTGAGTTCTCTCCTTGCTTCCTATGTTGTTTGCATGTGTAGCGTTGTCTAGGTGTGTCTTACAACTAGTTGAATTGCTTATAGGAACTGTTATGTTTTTATGATGTTGTGTGTTCTTGTTTTCAAACCATTTGGACATGTTTTTGAGGACCTAAGCTTTCATCTTGGAAAATGAGAGAGAGGGAACCATCATTGTCCAAGTGGATTGTGTTTCATGTTTGCTCCCAACGAATCACTCTTTAGCGATGAGGGAATTGCTTTCTTTTGTGTGATGTTTTTTTTAGTCTATCTGAACATGTTTTTGAAGACCTGAGCTTTCATCCAGCTACAACTCCTTTACGTGGCCCCAAACCCTCCATATAATATACATACACTCCACTTGTGTGGCCGTACACAGGGCTAATATCAACTGATCTCTGCAAGTTGAGATTTCCACCTTGGCATGCATAAGGCTATAGATACAGCTGTAGCACCAGTGTTCCAAAAAGTGTTCCTCCCATTAATACATTTCAAGAAATATGATTCTCATGTACTTATTCAAAACTCAAAACATAAGTAATTCAAATTAATCAATTTTGAATCCACATTAAAAATCAATGTCAACAAACTCTCAATCCATGTGCCCAATGGAGGTCTCTTCAAACAATATATCACATGACGTAGTGTTCATAAGTAGCTTTGAAAATAATGAGTTTTGATTACCTTTGAACTATTGTTATGATTATATTGAATATGATGACGAATATTATCTACTCATAGTGATGTTGAATTAGACTAAAGTCTCCATTATGCTAGGTGGAATCCCTAAGCATAAAGGTCACTTCGGAAGTACCTATTAGCATCATAACACATTCACTATTAATGTAAGATTCCAATTAACTAAGTTTAATTGCTTAAGGAATTATTTTGTAATTCCTAATCCAACCAAGTAAACTAAATTACGTGGAGTTAAGAAGGGTTAATATAATTCAATTTCAAGGGCATTCTATATTCATTACCATAAATGATACACCCATAACATTATGTCACATCTGAACAACTCAGAAATTGATTTCCATACTTACTAAATAGGTCAAGTTTAATATAGACCTCTCTAGGTCCTAAGCCTTTTCATTTCACTTTATTTTAGAAAAAGAAACTTGCATACAACAACTTGGAGTTCTTAAGCAATGTTAAAAGACCTTAGAAGCACAAAAAAAAAAAAATTGTTTTACATTTGTGCAAATTCCTACATAATCAAAGGTTTTCTTGCAGAAACACCCCCTTCCTTTATAAAAAAAATTCCCAAAAAATTATGGAAGCTTGGCAATATGTCAAGAATATTAGTTGGAAGTTTTGGTGGCATTTAAAAATGTTTAGATGGGATTTTGTTCATGGAAACAGTGGGCTATCATTTATTTCACTGAAATCTGAGCAGCTTAGGGTATTTTGTGTATAACTTGAGCTACAGATGGAGTTTTGAAGTGAAACCAGTGCCAAAAGTTTCCTAAAACATCTGTTGAGAAAAGGAGGATTTAAAAATGATAAGAAAAAAATAGAGTTTGAAATTTAAGCCAAAAAATAAAATAAATAATGGACAAAAATATTATTTTGGTTCCCAAAGTTTAAATTTATTATCAATTTCGTTCTTCAACTTTACAATTGCTATTAATTTTTTCATAATTTCTAATATTTGCTATGTCAGCAAAAGAGCCAACTAAATTGTCACGTATGCTAATTCCATTAGTGATAAATGACATGGTTTGGAAAAAAATTGACAAAATTCGAAAATGTGGAGGATAATTGATAGAAACAAAAAGTTTAGAACTGAAATTGAAAATTCTAGTAGACTTTGTGGACATAAAAGACCATTTTGGTTTTTTTTAGGTCAATTGGTATTAAGAAATATAGGTGTTCGGCGATTTTTTTTGAACAGTTTAAAGAGATTTTTAAATTACTTCATATCAATTTATAGTATTAAACATCTATTAATTTGAATTTATAGTATTAAATCAAATCAAATCATAAATAATCAGTTTTAGTACAGTTTGGTTTGTGTAGTTTAATTAAAACTTTATATATCAATCAAAGGAAACACATCGATTCTTTTTAATACATAAATATCAGCACATAATAAGAAAATGCAACAACATTTAATTCATTAACAAGATAAAATCATAGATGTTCTATCTAATTGATAAACAAATAATATTTTAAAATAAGTAAATAACAATTACATTGTTCCTTTTAAATTTAGTCTAAATAGTTATAAAATTAAACTAATTTCAAAGTTAAATTTTTAGAAAAAAAATACCATAGACTAATTAATCAAATATTTCAAATGAAAATGTTTTACCTTGTTTCTTGGAGAAACAAACTTATTGCAGATAAAAAAAATTAAAATACTAAATTTAATAAAATTTATTTTTAGATTATAAATAGTAAACATGAATATATGATATATCTCATTTTAAAAAAAATTAAAAAAGCATAAATTAATGTAATCAATCCTCTAAAACTTGCATTCTCCTTCCACTAGTTGTGCGAACACCTAAATTCATTCAAAAAGTTGTTAGAAATTATAATATTATATATGAATGATTTGATTTTCATCAAATTTAACCGTTAAAAATTACGTAAATCAAATTGAATAAAGTCAAATTTTGATAAGTTTTATTCAATTTTAAACATCTATATAATAAAAATTTTATTAAATTTTAAAGAATCTAATTTAAACTGGTTAAAATTTTTTAATTGGAGTAAATTTTTTTAATCAAGGTATTGCGTATGCAATAGTACTCAAACTCAAAACTTTAATTTGTTTAAAAAATTGAAGTAGTTTCTTTTAGTATTTGCCTTTGTGAAGACCCCCAGCCAATCAAGCTTGCTCTTCCTCTGCTTGATGATGTAAGATTTTTATAGCCTATCCTATACCATAGTTTCTATTTTTGTTTGGTTTTCTTTTGATGTTTTTTGTCGTTCTGTCTAGTCCTTTTTGTTACGAAAAAAATTTGAGACTTTATTTAAAAAAATATATATCTGTCACTCTATTTAATCATCTATAGGTTTTAGGATCAAACGTGAATAGAAATATCACGGTCGATGATGTCGGTCCCCTTGCTAGCGAAAGAAGATGCTGTATATGGTCCAATAATCTTAGTGGATCCAACACGTGCTTTGTATATGTAATTATCCAAACTCTCCAGATAATCCTACGCGTCATTGTCAATTATAAAAAATTATTACTTCGATGCAATTCAACTTGCTTAAATTATATAGGCAAAACAAATATTGATTGATAAAGTCAATTCAATCTACACAAAAATGTCTCATCCCACCTTTTACATAAATTATTTAAATACTTATTTATATTATAAATATATATAACTATATTATTAGTATCAATTTTCTCAATATATAAGATTATTTAATTCTAATATTTTTATATAAATTATATTGTTATATTTGATAATTTTATAAGGATAAATTAATTAAGATTTTATATTGATTATATATTTAGATATTAAATAATATAATTATATTAAAATAATTTATAAACTTCTTTTTATAAATTTATATGTAGACGAATTATAATTTAAAAAATAATTATTTTAAATTATTTTCCAATAAATAGATATGAATCTAGAAATTTAAGATTCGACAAGTATGGGGATGTAAATTAATTTTTTTATCCACTTAGCTTTTAGATGAAGGACAAAAAAAAATTTCGTTGGATTCATGATAAACCTTAGTTAACTAGAAAGAGCCAAAAGAACTATACTTTAAAAACCCTAACCTTAAACCACATAACTCAAACTTCAAAAACTTTTTAGAGAGAGAAAAAGAAGGGTGAGTAGAGAGAGAGAAAGCTGAGTTAAGGCAAAGAAGAAGAGATTTACAAAAGGAAAGACGAATTTAAGACCGATAATTAGTCCTATAGTAAGGGAAGGACCTTTTAGCATATTATACACACAAATTTTGGATTAAATTCAGGTAGCAACTCAACCTAAATCCCTTTTTCTGAGATGTTCAACTTTTACTGGAAAAATGTGAGTTATAAATGTTTGAGTTAAGTTTGGGGTTTAAACTTACATTCTCTATGTTTTTAACTACTATTGGGTGATGCTTGCTGAATAGTTATGCTCAATTATACTTGTCATTGATTGTAAAAGTGGGCTTATGCCCTAGATGCAAAAATGTGGTTTGATCTTAGTTTAGAGTGTTGTTAAGTTGAGCTTTGGGTCTGTTATAGAGGCTTTATGATGCCTAAGTGTTGGTATTGAGTTCATAGCTTGAGAATATAGTTTGAGAACATCTTTTTGGGATAAAACTCTGGGTGACATAGAGATTTTTAGAATAGACCAGACACTAGCTGCTGACTACCAGCCTTGAAAGTTGACTACCGTGTTTATCATCTGCCTAGAAAAGTAAGAAAGAACGTTAGCAGCCGATTGCCAGCCTCTGGAAGTCGATTGTTGTGTTCTTCGTCTTCTAGAAAATTCCCAAAAAGCTAGCAGCCGACTGTCTCGCTCTAAGCAGCCGACTGCCAAGCCTCTAATAGTCGACTGGTAGCTCTCGGCTAAGATAGGGGAAATTGGATAATGAGTTAGCAACCCACTGCCAGCATGGGGTTAATCGATTGCCAGCCCTCTGACTTAGAAAATGAACTCAATGACCATTTTAAGAGGTAAATAGCCCAAAATATCACTCAAACTAAGGATCTAGACTTGGGATGTAGCGGGTAACATGCAAGAGATGGAGTAATGAGTCACTTGGATAATGAGATCCTTGTGGCAGTGAAATAAATAGAGTGAAAAACATAAGGGAGGAAAGAGTAAAGTATTCTAAGTATGTGTATTAGTGGTAGATAGGCTCATGATTGAGTGATTGATTGTCAGTATAGGACGGCCATTGGGCATTCTATGGTTGATCTATGAATTAGGGTGGTTAAACATTCACTTGAACTTAAATGATTTTGAAAACACCATGATGGTTGCGAACTTTAAGTGAGTGTCCTCTTCACAAGGCCATTTAAGAAACACGTATTTAGAGTTATACATAACCATGAACATGATTCATATCACCCTAGTCTATATGTTAGAGACTATTGTATTGAAGTGTAATCCATCAAAAAGGGATGGCGATTCCATAGCCCATGATTTGCATAAGCGGAGTGGATGACACCTATCTAGAGTTGGATAGTGATCCCATGAGTTGACATGCCAAACCTGCAAGGGACGAAAGAGATATTTGCCCGTTGGTCAGGAGTAATCTGTCAAAGTTGACAGGGACCATATAGAGAGTTATACTTGTAATGACCCCCTAATCCACGATATACTGTCCTCTATCTGCATAGCAGAAGCATATAGGTTTTTGTAATAATTTTTCGCTTTTCCCTTTAAAGGAAAACATTCGAGGATCGCTACTAGTTGAGCGTAACCCAAATAGACATTCCGTCGTCTATTCAAATTCTGTTCAACCCTAATTCACATGCAGCTATACTAATTTTTCATACATTCATCATAAGATACTCTGGAATGATAAACTAGAATCTATACATACAACGTACAATCCATTCATGCAAATTTCAACTTAATCATACACGTTTACAGCGGTAAACCTTGCCGAAAATCCAGCAGAGTTTTCCCTGTAATCCTAACATATCCCAAAGTACAAACAGTCATCCATTCAATAGTATACATCCATCTTAACAACAAAATAAAACATAATTACAAAATCCAGTACAAATAGCCATAGTATACATATATGTACATCGCAATTCAAGCCTATACTACGCTGCTCTCCTGTTTATCATCAATGCCTTGCCCAGCTAACGTTTAGGTCCCTGTTCTTGTTCATCTGAGCAAACAACCTGGTAAGATATTGAAATCCCAGTAGAATAATTTACAATTCATAATATAGTTTGAAATCTGGTTGATTACTCAGCGGTACAAGCACCAAAAACAAACTTCCTGTATTCAATTCAAAATCCATGAAATACCTTATATAAAAAAATTAATTTATTGCATGGAAATCACGGCAAGTTCTAAAAATTATAAAAATCTATTTCTTTGAAAATCAGTAATCAAAATTGAATCAGATCCCATACCCGGTTTATCTAAATCCGTATCGACCACAAATCATCTGCGACCGTATCTAAAATCATCCACTTACACATCATCTAGAGAAATTCCATCTCCAATTATTAGGTGTGATCCGTAACACCAATCACTCGAATCTCGCCTATGTTGTGAGTGTGGTCTGTAACACCAATCACTCACTCAAGGAACCGGTGAGAATCAACATCTAGGGCGTCCCCTAGCATGTGCACATACGCCAATTCTCATCCTCATACAGTCTATTTGAACTCACATGTACACGATCGGCTATTCCTCAGGGTTCTAGGTTATTACGCCTAAATCACAATATTTTTCCGTGTAGGCTATCCCCCCTTATACTCCTTAAACCTTTCTTAGGGTTGTCTTGATTTACCGTGTGATCCCTAACGCAATGTAGGCTAAATCTATTTAAAAATAATATATTCAAGAAATCCCTTGCATTCGGGATACTTAATGGCCATCCCATACCAGCTATTAAGTACCCTACCCTAAGTAAATCTGTCCTAATGGCATCTAAACTTAATAAACAAATCATCTAACATATAAATGGGGTTTTCAACATATAGGCATGCAATTTAATCCATCGAAAGCAGCATGAAAATCTATGCAATTAAATCTAAGCGTTCAGGTATCCACATATTCAATTCTAACATTTGGGAAGCGTAAATTATCCTACCTGATCTTCGTTTACTCTAAAATTAATTCGGGACTTCTCGTATCCTCAGATTTTGAGCCTAATCAATTCCCTGGACATTTAAATAAATATTTAAGCTCATTACGTCATCAATCTTATGGTCCTAAGTCTAATTACATAATTTCCTAAGTTAATTTATTTCTTATTCATGTTCGGCAGTCAATTCAATACAAAATTATTAGGTTTAGGTGAATCGGACCTTACCAGGGGTACCGAATGATGGAAATCTATTTCAGGACAATCTCGGGTGTCTTTCTGGCTTCTCTAGCGGCGGCGCACCGTGAAGCACGGTGGCCCATGGTGGCACATGGCCGAGGGGTGCGATTGGTCTCGAAAATCACACCACTGTGAAGCCTTCAATATGGGGATTCCGAATCTGGGGGTGGCGCGGCGGTTCATGGCCGTTTGGATGGCGTTTTCTGGCCTGAAAAGTCGACGCACGATAGAGGAACTTTTCTTCGATCCGAGAGCGTTGGAGCTTCGTTCGACGGTGGCGAGCTGAGGGAGGAAGCTGGCAGCTCGGCCTACACGCTGGTGGTGGCGGTGACAATCAACGATGGCCGACAATGGAGATCACAGCGGGTAAAATTTCATGCGATGGAGGAGGAAAAGCTGCATTTTTCGGTGACTTTGGCATCCGTTGGTGGTCGTGGGTGGCGAGGTGTGTCGATTGGTGGGTCAGGTGGTGGCCCACGGTGGCCCAGGTGGTGGCACACGGTGGAGGAAGGAAGAGAAGGAGGAGAGAGAAAGTAAAGTGAGGAGAGAGAGGGAAATGGTGAAAATGATAGGAAATTGTGAGGTTCTGGGAATTTTAAAGCTTCTAGGGGCGATTCTGACTTTTCCTGGACCACCCGGAGAAACTTCTGGATGTCGTCTTCCATCCGAATGTTGGCATAAATTCCCATGCAGAGGTTTTGGCCTTCGTCTAAGAAACCAAAGTCTGAAACTTCGTCTATTAGTATTTTATCGCCAGGTCGTGTTTCTTTTTATCGGATCGCATTTCTGACTCATAAAAGCCTTCTGGTTTCAACCATCGACCTCAAAAATCGTGCTGGACTTAGTTTTAAACAAAATCCTACTAAACTTCATTCGATTTAATCCTTTTAAAATTTCAATTATTACAATACTATCCCTGTAAGGGATGAAAGGGATATCAACCCGCTGGTCAAGGAACGATCTGCAAAGAGGGTAGTGACCCTTAATAGGGTACTCAAATCTGAGTAAAGGACGCATCAGATAGCGCTAGCGGCAGAATTGTCACATATAATGTTAAGTGAACTCATGCATAAATGTAGTGGTACGTGGAACCGTTTGTTGGGCATGCTCCAAATAACTCATATGATATGCTATTTTTCTTGCTCATATATTTAAATTAAATGCATATTTTTTATCTCACAATATGTTTATATGAAAGTGATGATAAGAATGATGATGAATACATATCCCACAATTCAAAGATTATATGTTTTAAGTGTACATGTATAAATATAAGCACATGATATAAAGTTTGTTGCATGCATTGTATCCTAATCGTATGTGTTATGGTTTTTATAATGATAGAATGTAGAGATTTTTGTATAAGTACGGTGGTACAGGTTAGTAGTTTTCAAAGACAAGTTGCATTGCTAATGAGATTAATTTCTCACATGAGTGCTGGCGTGTGCCAGATGTGTAGGCCCTTTGGCTAAAGGAGAAGGTAAGCAGGAGAGGAGTACCAAAAATGTTATTTTGGATAGTATAGGCATTCAGTTGATTGGTATTATTCTTTATGCTTTTTGGAAAAAGGCTAGTATAGATTCTCTTTTTTATAGCCTATATTAATGTAGATATGAATGGATTCACTACCAATTGTCAGTAAATACATTGATGGCATTGTGAGTGGCAGCGATGTTGCCTTCATGCCTTAATTAGTTAAGTTAAAGTTAATTAATGAACATTTATGTATGTTTGTGTATAGCTATTTAGATGAATTATGTATATGTAATTGATCTGATATTCTACTGCGATATTATGAGAGCCCGACCCAAATGGATCTCAATTAATCAACTTGGTAAAAAGTTTAAAATTTACTTGGGTAGATGTAATAGTAACACACCACTGTTATGATATATATATATAATACCTTTTAAAGAATTAAAAGGAACCATAGGCTAAGGGGGTGTTATGGGCATTGCATAGTTAGTTGGTATTAGAGCCAAGTTACCACGGTTAGTACATAGTTGACTCAGTACTGACAAATGTTTGTTAGGAAGTAAGGGTAGATTCCTCAAGATAGAGACTACTACAGGTTAGTTAGTTGAGCCTAGACAGTTGACTACTTGTGCTATGTTTTGACTTGAGGAATAAAGTACTAGGTTTGGGAATGTACAGTATTTCTTGTGGTGTAACGACCCCCTTACTATAACATGTAATTTAGGAATTGTGAAGTGCTATGAAAAATTTTTTGCTTTCAAATATGCATTATTCGGGGCCATTATTGGTTTAGTGTAACTCAAATAGCCGTGCCTATTCAGATTTCACTCAACCTTATACCTACGCAACTAATCTAATACCTCAAATCATCACAACAATACAATCATCAATATACTCTGGAATACACATCTAAATTACCATTCATATATTACATTTGAGATACTAATTATAAGATATAAAACTTAATCATTTACCATAATAGTATATAAATATCTCCAAATACAAATTCAGTGATTAATAAATGTAATGACTCCCTTACCATAGGATATAAATTAGGAAGCATGAAATGTTATGAAAAATTTTTGCTTTCAAAATGCATCGTTCGGGGCCGTTACTGGTTGAGTGTAACCCAAATAGTCGTCCCTATTTAGATTTCACTCAACCCATACCTGCACAGCTAATCTAAAACCTCAAATCGTCAAAAACATAGCCATCAATATACTCTAGAATATACATCTAGGTTACCCTTCATACATTACATTTGAGATAATAATTACAGGATATAAAACATAAATGTTTACCACACTAATACATCAATAAATCCAAATATAAATTCAGTGATTAATACACACCATATGAAAACTATTAAACCATTTACAACTAATATCATAAGTTACAACATAGTTTCTCAGTCCTCTACTATTTGATGCAGCAAATATATCCGTCTTAGGCTAATTTCTAGCGCCATCACACCCTTGAGTGCCTGAACACACAACTTAATGAGATTTGAATCCCAGTAGAGTAATATATAAATAATTTTATTTAAAATAGCTGAGTGTTCAGCTATACCCCCGTCCGAGTATAGAAAACCTCTCCCCAAACTCATTCATTAAACAAAACATGTGAATTGAAGCTTTATTTATCAAAAGTCAATAAACATGGAAAATATAGTGGCTATTCAAAAATTATAAATAAAAAATCATTCACTCAATCAAAGAGTATAAATATTTCTGAAAAACCATCATTTTTCAAATGCCTACAGTAAAATTTTCATATCTATTGCATAACACTATTATGTTACTGCAAGGATTTCAGTCATCTGTACATGTATGCATAAAATCATATAAATAAATTCACAATTCATTGCCTACTGTTTTCCAATCTCATTTTAAAATCACGGGGATCGTCCTTCTGGTGATTGTCACAGGACCGTCCTTCATGTGACTGAGATTGTTGCTATCACAGGGACTGTCCTCCTAGTGATTGTCATAGGACCGTCCTCCTTGTGACTGAGAATCTAATATCGATACGGGGCGTCCCCCATCATGTGCATATTACCAATAGGTCTCATTTCTTTATGCCGACTATAAGGCAACGTATAAATATAGGTGACTAATACTTAGGATCATAGGGCTTTATAGGGCTTTACTCTTAAACCTATCCATTTTCCTGTATAAACTCTCTTCCTTTACTCCTTATAGTCTTTCATAGGGGTGTATTGGTTTAATGGGTAACCCTAACATATACAGACCATTTCAGCATTCAAAGAATGGAGGTTTAAAAGCAGGTTTGAATATGGAATACTCGACAATCATCCCATACCAGTTATCAAGTATTCATCCCAGGTTTCGTCTGCACTATAAGTATACAATTCCAATAGTCCAATCAAAACAAGCAGCAAAGAATTTCAAAATATATTTCAAATACATGCAGGTCTTTTCTTATACTCATCTAATCATCACACATTTTCCAGTATATGTTCGCAAATGCAATCACATCAATCAATTCATAGTAAACATTCATCAAAACAAAGGAGAGTGTAAATTACTCTACCTTAAACCAGGATTTCCTTCGTTTAATTTAAAATTCTCCTTCTTTTCCTTGAACTAATTCTTCAAGTCACCTCTGTACATTTTTATAACCAACATTTAGAATTGAAACTTATTCCAAAGCCTAAAAACAATAAGTTTGCACTTTAGTCCCTCCTTTATCCCGAACTTGGTTTTTAGCTATACAATTATCCAATTCACTCTATGATGCTTCTAGGAGGCTAAATAAACTTAATTCACTCAAAAGTTCAGAATGTTAAAGGTTTACGCTGCTTAAACAAGCTATATGAATCTTTTCAGTTTAGTCCCTAAACTTGAAATTGAAACTTTTCCAACAATTTTCTTTCATTTTTCATTCCATACATTCATAAGAGTTCTAATTAAATTAAGGATTACAGTGATGCATCCATTTTTGCAATTCTACTCTATACCAAACTTTTTCAAAATTTACAATTTAGTCCCTATTTATAAATTTATGATTTTCATCATTTTTCTTCAATCTAACCCTTCAATTCATCCCTAATGGCATTATAGAAGCTAGAAATTATAGAAAACTGGATTAATTCAGAGTTTTTCAGTGTATACCAAAGATTTTGAAAATTTATAATTTAGTCCTTGCACTTTCCAAGGCTTTTTTCGGCGACTAGCGATGGCGATTGATGTCACCGATAGCTTGGGAATGTTGCTAGGCAGCTCAAACACCGATCACCGGTGGTCGAACGACGCTAGAACGGCCAGATCGAAGCTCTTTCAAAATCGCGACGGTGAGGTAGAAAAACTATTTTTTGGCGGCGATGGCGGTCTGGCGAGGCTCTTGGTGGCGTCGACGATGTCTGGCAGAGCTACTGTACCTTCTGATGGTAACGAGCAGCGATGCGGTGGCTGATTGGTGGGTGGTCGATGGTGGCAGTGAAGAAGAAAGGAAACGCGAGAGAAGGAAAGGAGAGAAAGAGTGAATGCAGGAGAAGTCGCAGGAAAGGAAAGGAAATTGAAAGAAATGGTTAAAGGCATTTTGGTCTTTTTCCACTTCGCCTTAGGCAAATTTCATATGCATTTTTGGGTTTAGGCAAGAATTTAAGATGCTATGGAAGAGATTTGGAAAATTTTAAACTATCACAAGCCTCTTAAAATTATCTGTAAAATTTCTCAAGGTAGATAAAATTTTCGCTATTAGATATAATTTAATTCTGAAAAATTCTCAAATTTTAGTTACAAGCTCAGAAAAATTTCTTTAATCGCCTCCCACTAATATTTCAAGGTTTCTAAATATTTTATCCCAATTCTATAAATAAAATAAATTTAGTTTATTACAATAAACACCATATTAAGGCCATTAAGCTATTTATAATTAATGCTCTAAGCTACGTCATAGCTTCTTGGTCTCTTTGCAATTCTATGCAGTAAACATAGCTAATTTCAAGCTAATTCTTGGCACCATCATGCCCTTGATTGCCTGAACACACAACTTAATGAGATTTGAATCCCAGTATAATAATATACAATTTATTTTATTCAAAACAGTTGAGTGTTCAACTATACTCCCGTCTGAGTATAGAAAACCTCTCCCTAAATTTATTAAATTAATCAAACATGTGAATTAAAGCTTCATTTATCAAAAATCAAGAAACATGAGAAATATAGTGGCTATTAAGAAATTATAAATCAAAATCATTCTCTCAATCAAAGAGTATATACTAAAATTTTTAAAAATAAAAATTAATTATATATTATATTTTTTATTTAATATAAGTTAAAGTATAGCATAGTATGATATTTGTAAATTATAAACTTAAATTAAAAGTATTAATAAACTAAAACTGCATTATATTTAACTTTTTTGCATAAAATCATAAATAATTAATAATACATTATTAAATATAATTCTTTTATATATAATATATTTCTATAAAGTGAAATTAAATAAGAAATATGAAGTTTTTCCTATTGGTTATGAAAAATACTAAGTTTAAATGAAAATTTTTTATATTTTATATTCTAATATATATAATTTTTTAAATATCTATTTAAAAAAATTAGGTTTTTAGGCTCTAGGCCAAGCTTTAAAGAAAGCCAAAAAACTCGATCTTAATTTAATCAAACTTTTTTGAAAACTAAAGTCTAATGCTAAGCATCTAATATATATCTATATTATAACGATTCTAAGTCTTTTAGTTATTGATCTCACAAATTATACATTATATATAACATAAAATATAAAATAAAATATGTAATTTGAGGAGAGTAGAGAGAGAAAGTAAAAATAATAAGAAGTTATAAAAGAATATTAAAGAGTAAATTAACTTCTCATTATTTAATTTATTATTTTAAAATTTAATAAATATTATTTTATATTATATTTCTAAAATCAAATAAAAAATAACATGCACATGTACATGAAAAGCTTATAATGTGTGTGTGTATATTTGTATGTATAAAACTTTATTTTACCCCGAGCTTCTTGACATGTGGAAAACAATGTAATAATTGGTATATAACTATTTAAACAATATATACTAAAAATATTTTAAAAAAATTATAAAGTAAATTATTTTAGCGCTTGAAAAAATGTCTTGTCTCAATTTAAATTTTAAAAGATTAAAATTTTTAATTTTTTCTTCCAAAAAATGTTTTTCAAAGAATTTAATTTCTATACATCGATTACGTGGATATGTTCCCGATGGGTATGTTGGTTATTATTTTGGTTTGTTGTAATATTATTTAAGTATGTTAGTTGTTAGGAAAACACTTTTTATGTCATCAAATTTTATACTAAATTTTGATTTCATTTCGCAACTTTTTTGTTGCTAATTTTTTTTTCAAAAATTTTAAAATTTTTCAATTTTGTTCCAAATTTAGAAGTCATCCATTATACTAACGGAATCTGCTCTCACTTTTTAACCACTCTAAAATAATTAAATTATTTCCTTCATATTTAATTATTCACGTGTCCTCTTGGCAGTAAACTCCCTATTTCAAATTTTTCTTTAGCCAAAAGTTATCTTTCTATACTAATTCATCTCAAGAAAACTCATTACCAAAAGAAAGAGTTTGTTTTTTATTTATTAACTTTTTTAATAAATGTTTTTTTTTGTCTATTATATTTTATTTGTTTTTTAGTAGTGACTTTTTGATATATATATATGTTATAATATTTTTCTGTCAATATTTTAAGAATATTTATTTCTTAATATAAATTACTTAATGCTTAACTGTCTTTAATGTCTTTATTTTTTATTTAATTTTATTGTCTTAACTTATTTTTATATAATAAAAGAATATCACCAATATTACAAAAAAGAAGTTGTTTGCAAAAAATAAAATAAATATCATATACATATTCTTCAATGAAAACAAAATTGACTAGAAAAATATCATATCAGATAAATATATATTTAACAATGTCACGACCTAATCTAAGCATGTGATCGGCTCGAAAGTTGAGAGAATCATCATCATTTGTAAACCAAACAAGAAAACACAACTACTGTGCATGACAATAAAATTTTAGTTTTTTCTTCAATTCTACAACATTTACGTAGTTACAATAGTCACTGTCAGAAAATTAGGAGAACGTTGCTCTCAGTTTTCTAACATCTAAATATACCTAAAACAACTAATTAGTTGAGGAACCTATCTATGAAGTCAATTGAGCTAAATTTAGAATTTTAACCACCATAATGACAAAAGTTGCCACCAAAGACATGTGCACAAACTATGAAATCTTATCTAAAAAACATAATACAAAGGGGTGAGCTTGCAACTCAATGAGTAGATACACGCTATACAAGAAGGGAACAAACTTGAGCACACAAGTTTTTTGCAAACTTAGATATCAAACTTATAATTTCAAAAAGAAATTTTCAATAAATAGATAATCATATATTATGTGCAAAACCAAAATATTTTGGATTCACTTCCTTTCTCATAAACTTAAGAAAATATATAAAAAATATAGTTAGGAAAATATATCAACAAAATCAAACAGAAAAGAAGCATAGGGATCCTAGGGTAAACTAACCACAAAAAAGAGTACACAGCTCATGTAACAACCGAAACTATTTCGAAAGATAAAATCAAATTTTTGGATGCTAATTCCATTTAAACTAAGGCTGGCACATATTTCAAGGTAATGGTTGAACTTGGAAAGCGATTTGAAGTCAGAAACATAATCGAATGAAAAGAAACACGATCCGGTGATCAGAAATTGGCAGACGAAGTTTCGTACTTCAGTTTCACTGACGGAGGCCAAAAGCTTCGCATGGAAACTCGTGCCAACATCTTGAAGGAAGCCAACATCCTAAGGTTTCCCCGGGTAGTTCGGGAAAAGTCAGAATCGCCCCCGGAAGCTTTAAATTTTCTGAAACCCCACCATTTGGACTAATTCTCTCTCTCTCCTCATTCCACTTTCTCTCTCTTCTCTCTCCTCCTTCCTCCACCGCGCGCCACCACCTGAGCCACCACCTGGCATACAAATTGACTCCCCTCGCCACCCTTGACTTTCAATAACTACCCAGGCTGCCAACGGCCGCCAGCGCTGCCAAAAAATGACGTTTTCCTCCCCCATTGCGCGAAAACTTTGCTAGCTAAGATCGCCGTCGTCTGCCACTGTTGGCCGTCATCGTTACCACCATTGTGTAGCTTGAGCTGCCAGCTTCCTCCACCAGCTCACCGACATTGAACGGAGGTTCGACGGGCCCGGATCGAGGCTTTTTTCGTTTACTGTGCGTCATTTTTTGTAGCCAGAAAATGTCATCCAAACGGCCATGAACCACCGCGCCACCACCATATTTGGACTTCTCGTCTTGCGGGCTTCACCGTGATGTAAATTTCGAGGCCAACCGTACCCCTCCACGGTACGTCGCCGTACGCCACCATGCTCCACCGTGCCAAAGCATCTAGACATACACCGGGAGAAACCGAGACCACCCTGGGACAGATTTCTATCATCCGACAACACTGGTAAGGTCTGATTTCCCAAAAACTAATGAATTCTGATTGAATTAGCTGCCGAATGCAATTAGGAAATAAATTGACCTAGGTATTAGGGTAACCGAACTTAGAATCATAAAACGGATGACGTGACGAGCTTGAATATTCATTTAAATGTCCATGGAATTTAATTGGCTTGAAAACTGAGATTCCATGAAGTTTTGAATTGATTTGGAGCGATAGGAGACCAGGTAGGATGATTTACGCTTCCTGAGTCTTAGATTTGACCTAGTGAGTACCTGAACGATTAGATTTAATTGCATGGATTTACGTGCTACTTTCGATGAAATAAATTGCATGCCTGTGTGCTAGATATCCTAATTTCATGTTAGATGTTTTGTTTATCGAGTTTAGATACCCTTAAGACAGATTTACTTAGGGTAGGGTACTTGATAGCTGGTATGAGACGGCCGTTAAGTATCCCGAGTACAGGGAGTTTTTTTAATGACATTGTTTCTATCAGATTTAGCCTGTACTGCGTTAGGGATCATGCGATAAATCAGGACGACCCTAAGAAAGGTTTAAGGAGTATCAGTGGGGATAGCCTACACGGGGAAACGTTGTGATTTAGGCGTAATACCCTAAAACCCTGAGGAATAGCCGACCGTGAGCATGTGAGTTCGAATAAACTGTATGAGGATGAGAATTGGCGTATGTGCACATGCTAGGGGACGCCCTAGATATTGATTCTCACCCGGTCATTGAGTGAGTGATTGGTGTTACGGATCACACTCACAATACAGGCGAGATTCGGGTGATTGGTGTTACGGATCACACCCAACGATAAGAGAGGTTTGGTCACAATTGGATGACGATTTGAGATTTGGTCGCAGAGGATTTGTGGCCAAGATGGATTTAGATACACTAGGCATGGGATTTAACCTGATTTCTATTATTAATTTTTAAAGAAATGGATTTTTATAATTATGATTATTTTTCGCAATTTCCATGTGATAAAATGATTTTAAAGATAAGGTATTTCACTAATTTCAAACTGATTTTGGGAAGTTGTTTTCGGTGCTCACACCGCTGAGTATTCAACCAAATTTTGAATTGTAATTGAACTATAAATTATTCTACTGGGATTTTATATCTCACTAGGTTGTTTACTCAGATGAACAGGAACAGGGACAGGAACCTAGACGTTAGCTGGATGATGACGTGGTGATAGACAGAAAAGAAGCTTAGTCTAGGCTTGAATTGCATTGTATATATTTTGATGATGTCACTGTATATTAGTCTTCTGTCATTTATGGTTTTTGTTGTTGTTGGACTGGCTGTATATCTGTAAACAGGTGACTGTTGTATTATGGATATGTTCGAAATATAGAGAAAACTCTGCCAGATTTTCGGTAGGGTTTAGCATTGTAAACTTGTGAACTTAAGTTGAAATTTATATGAATGCATGATGTGATATATATATGGATTTTAGATTTCATTGCAGAGTAATTTATGATGTATGTATGTATAATCAGTTTAGTTGCATGTGAATTAGGGTTGAACGGAATCTGAATGGACAATGGGAAGTCTATTTGGGTTACGCTCAATCAGTAGCGATCCCCTGACATTCCCACATTGGGAATAAGTATTTAGAAAAGTCCATATGCTTCCGCTAATCAGATAAGGATTGTGTATGTGGTATCAGGGGGTCGTTACAATTATGGTATCAGAGCTCGATTTGTCAGATTGTCTGGTTTAGTAGGCTAGGGATTGTGAATCTTCAAGCTTGCAGCTTTAGGGTTTTGATTGATTTAACTCTGAAATGTTAGGATCTAAGCTCGAACCGATAAGTAATGGAATGAATTTAATGCCTTTCTGTTAATTGTTGCTGTTATGACTGATTTGTTTGCTTCTGTGTTAAATAACTATGGCAGAATCTAGTAAGGATGCCACTCGTAGGCCAAAAGGAAGGCCAAGGCATAGGAACCAGGGTACTTTGGGTAGTGGTAGCATGGAGACTGATGTCGACATGAGCGATATGATGGAATCCATTCGATTGATGGCTGATGCGATGAGAGATCAAGCCACTACCAGTGCTAATGTGATGAGACAGCATCAGGAAGATAGACAGACCAGAAATGACGGAGCCATCTAGCATGCAAACCCACTGTATCAGGGATGGATTGAGTTTCAGAGAGCAGGTCCATCCTCATTTGCAGGTGCCTCTGATCTAGCTGCAGTAGAAGCCTGGGTGAAAGATATTGAAAAGATTTTTAGATTGTTGCAGTGTGACGACGAGCAGAAGGTTACATATGCAACATACATGTTGAAGGGTGAAGCGAACTACGGTGGGCGGGTGCCCAAAGAATCGATGGAAAGAAGAGGCATTCCGCTCACCTGGGAGTCTTTCAAGAGAGTCTTTATAGAACAATACATCCCTGAGAGCGTCAAGAAATCAAAGGAAGCACAATTTCTGAAGCTCACACAGGGAGGCAGGCCATTTGAGGAGTATTTGAAACAATTTGAAGAACTATCCTGATACTCTACCTACCTGCATTATGATGAGGCCTGGAAAGCAAAGCAATTAGAAGAAGGCCTAGACTTACCCATGAAGACTCAACTAGCCAAATTGGAGATTAGAGACTTTGCCACGCTGGTAAACAAGTGCCGTATCCTGAGTAAAAATCTGGAGCAGAGACAGGCTCAGAATATGACACAGAGAACAGGGAATAGGCCAAGACCAGCGACCAGAAATCTTAATGTGAGAAGCGGTATGTTTAAACCATAACCTGGGGCTTCTAGTAAGAGTGGAAGACGACCTAACAACATACCCTGTCCAAAGTGTGGAACTAGACATCTGAATCAGCCTTGCTGGCATCAGACTCCACTTCAGTGTTACAGGTGTGGAGGTACAGGACATATGGCCAGATACTGCCCTTCCACCAGGAACCAACCGACATCCGGTAGCTGAAGACCACAGGCTCCAGGGAGAGTGTTTACTTTGAATACAGCCAATGTCGACAGGTCTTCGGGCTTGATGTAGGGTAGAGGTAAAATCTATAATTTTTCTTTGATAGTATTGTTTGATTCGGGTGCTATGCACTCCTTTATTGCTGATGCATGCGTAGAAAGAATAAAATTACTTGTTCAAACCCTGCCCTGTGACCTATACATATCCATACCCTTGGGAGAAGCCACTATGTCCCCACTTATATGCCTGAATTGCCCCTTAACCATTAAAGATACTTTATTCATTGTGGACTTAGTGTGTATACCATTAACTGGGATCGACATCATTTTGGGAATGGATTGTTTGACTAGAAATCGGGTCTTGTTGAATTATTTTGAAAGGAAAATTACTTACTTGGATAACGTGCCTGTGCGAGGGAGTGACAGGGCTTATGAGATAGGTGATATGTCCCTCAATCTCTCTGAGGTAGAGTTGCAGGATAGACTAAGTCAAATCCCAATCATTAGTGACTTTTCGGAGGTATTTCCTTTGAAAGTGAGTAAACTGCCACCACCTAGGGAGATAGAGTTCACCATTGACCTGATTATGGGTGCGGGCCCAATAGCCATGACTCTATATCGTATGGCCCTAGCGGAATTAAGGGAATTAAAGGTCCAAATTAAAGATATGTTGGAGAAGGGGTTCATTAGGCCAAGTGTATCGCTATGGGGAGCTCCGGTCTTATTCGTAAAGAAGAAAGACGGGAGTTTGAGATTGTGTATTGATTACCGATAATTGAATAAGGTAACCATCAAGAACAAACCCATTGCCACGTATTGATGATTTGTTTGATCAGTTGCAAGGTGCGACTGTGTTTTCTAAGATAGACTTAAGATCAGGATACCATCAGATTAGGGTTAGAGAGGAGGATATCTCGAAGACAGCGTTTAGGACAAGATACGGCCACTATGAGTTTCTAGTGATGCCGTTTGGGTTAATGAACACACCAACTGTCTTTATGGATTACATGAACAGAATTTTCAGACCCTATTTAGATCAGTTTGTAGTGGTATTCATCGATGATATCTTAGTCTACTCTAAGACTCACGAAGAGCATGCCCAAAGATCTTAGATGCGATCTTCTGAGATCTTTGGAAGAGAAGCAATTGTATGCAAAGCTAGAGAAATGTGAGTTTTGGTTAGAAGTGAAATTTTTGGGACACATGGTAAATGAGGAAGGGATAGAGGTAGACCCAAAGAAAATTGAAGCAGTATTAGATTGGGGTCGACCTAGAACGATCACCGAGATTAGGAGTTTCCTAGGTTTGGCTGGCTATTATAGGAAATTCATTCAATGATTTTATCAGATAGCCGTGCCATTAACCCGTTTGACTCAAAAAGGGGTAGATTTCGAATGGAGCGAATAGTGTGAGACTATTTTTCAAATTTTAAAAGAGAAATTAACTACCACTCCTGTACTAATTATTTCGAAACCCCTAGAACCCTTTACCGTATATACAGATGCATCCCTGAGAGGCCTAGGTTACGTCTTGATGCAGGATGGGAAAGTTGTGGCTTATGCATCACGACAATTGAAACCTACAGAGGAAAACTACCCCACCCATGACTTAAAACTAGCTGCTGTAGTGTTTGCCCTAAATATTTGGAGACATTACCTATATGGTGCTGTATTCGAAGTGTATAGTGATCATAAGAGCCTTAGGTATTTGTTTGATCAAAAGGAATTAAACATGAGGCAGCGTAGGTGGGTAGAATACCTAAAAGACTTTGATTTTGAATTGAAATATCATGCAGGAAAAATAAATGTTATGGCCGATGCATTGAGCCGAAAGTCACTACAATTAACTAGCTTAATGATTGGTGAGATGAGGTTACTTTAGGATTTTAGGAATCTCAGCCTCAACGTAATCTCGTTTTCGCAAAGATTAGTGATGAGTGACTTTTTGATAACCTGTGAATTGAGAGAACTAATTAGACAAGCCCAACTTGAGGATGAATCCTTGGAAGTATATGTAGACCAACCTAATTTTGGACTAGCACCTGATGGAGTTTTGATGTTTAGAAAGAGGGTAGTGATTCTGAACCATCAGGAGCTAGAGGAAAAAGTGTTAGCATAAGCCCATAGAAGCCATTACACTATTCACCCTGGCATTTCCAAGATGTATCAGGACTTAATGAGGGAGAGCACATATTTCTGAGAGTGTCCCCCACCACAGGTATCAATAGACAGGTAAGGACCAAGAAACTAAGCCCTAGATTCTTAAGACTATTCCAAATCTTACAATGAGTCGGTCCCGTTGCCTACCAAATTGCTTTACCTCCCTATTTGTCAAACCTACATGATGTTTTCCACGTCTCCCAACTTCGTAAATATGTCCTAGATCCTGCACATGTATTATGGAATCAACCGATAATATTAAAGAAAAATTTGACTTATGAATCTACTCCTATACAAATCCTTGACTTTAAGACTAAGCAACCTCAAAGTAAAATAATCCCTTTAGTTAAGGTACTTTGGCAGGATGTAGCGTCGTAGGAGATGACGTGGGAGAAAGAAGAAGAGATGAGGCAACGAAACCCAGAGCTATTCGCAGGTATAAATTTTGGGGACAAAATTTCTTTTAAGGGGGGAAGAATGTAATAATCGAAACTATTTCAAAAGATAAAATCAAATTTTAGGATGCTAATTCCATTTAAACTGAGGCTGGCACATATTTTGAGGCAATGGTTGAACTTGGAAAGCGATTTGAAGTCAGAAACATGATCGAACGAAAAGAAACGTGATTCGGCGATCAGAAACTGACAGACGAAGTTTTGTACTTCAGTTTCACTGACGGAGGCCAAAAGCTTCAAATAGAAACTTGTGCCAATGTCTGGAAGGAAGCCGACATCCTAAAGTTTCCCCGGGTGGTTTAGGAAAAGTCAGAATCGCCCCCAGAAGCTTTAAATTTTCTGAAACCCCGCCATTTGAACTAATTCTCTCTCTCTCCTTACTCCACTTTCTCTCTCCTCTCTCTCCTCCTTCCTCCATCGCGCGCCACCACCTGAGCCACCGTGAGCCACCACCTGGCATACCAATTGACTCCCCTCGCCACCCGCAACTTTCAATAACTACCCAGCCGCCAGCGGCGCCAGTACGCAAAAATGACGTTTTCCTCCCCCATTGCGTGAAAACTTCGCTAGCTAAGATCGCCGTCGTCTGCCACTGTTGGCCGTCATTGCTACCACCATTTTGTAGCTTGAGCTACCAGCTTCCTCCACCAGCTCACCGACATTGAACGGAGGTTCGACGGGCCCGGATCGAGGCTTTTTTCGTCTACCGTGCGTCATTTTTTGTAGCCAGAAAATGTCATCCAAACGGCCATGAACCACCGCGCCACCACCATATTTGGACTTCTCGTCTTGTGGGCTTCACCGTGATGTAAATTTCGAGGCCAACCGTACCCCTCCACGGTGCGTCGCCGTACGCCACCATGCTCCACCGTGCCGAAGCATCTAGACATACACCGGGAAAAACCGAGACCACCCTGGGACAGATTTCCATCATCCGACAACACTGGTAAGGTCTGATTTTCCAAAAACTAATGAATTCTGATTGAATTAGCTGTCGAACGCAATTAGGAAATAAATTGACCTAGGTATTAGGGTAACCGAACTTAGAATCATAAAATGAATGACGTGACAAGCTTGAATATTCATTTAAATGTCCAGGGAATTTAATTGGCTCAAAAACTGAGATTTCGTGAAGTTTTGAATTGATTTGGAGCGACAAAAGACCAGGTAAGATGATTTACGCTTCCTGAGTCTTAGATTTGACCTAGTGAGTACCTGAACGATTAGATTTAATTGCATGGATTTGTGTGCTGCTTTCGATGGAATAAATTGCATGCATGTGTGCTGGATATCCTAATTGCATGTTAGATGTTTTGTTTATCGAGTTTAGATACCCTTAAGATGGATTTACTTAGGGTAGGGTACTTGATAGCCGGTATGGGAGGCCGTTAAGTATCCCGAGTATAGGGAGTTTTTTTAATGACATTGTTTCTATCAGATTTATCTTGTACTGCATTAGGGATCATGCGATAAATCAAGATGACCCTAAAAAAAGGTTTAAGGAGTATAAGGGGGGATAGCCTACACGGGAAAACGTTGTGATTTAGGTGTAATACCCTAGAACCCTGAGGAATAGCCGACCGTGAGCATGTGAGTTCGAATAGACTGTATAAGGATGAGAATTGGCGTATGTGCACATGCTAGGGGATGCCCTAGATGTTGATTCTCACCCGGTCCTTGAGTGAGTGATTGGTGTTACGGATCACACTAACAATATAGGCGAGATTCGGGTGGTTGGTGTTACGGATCACACCCAACGATAAGAGAGGTAATCTCTCTAGATGACGTGCAATTGGATGACGATTTGAGATTTGGTCGTAGAGGATTTGTGGCCAAGATGGATTTAGATACACTGGGCATGGGATTTAACCTAATTTCTATCATTGATTTTTAAAGAAATGGATTTTTATAAGTATGATTATGTGCCACAATTTCCATGTGATAAAATGATTTTAAAGATAAGGTATTTCACTAATTTCAAACTGATTTCGGGAAGTTGTTTTCGGTGCTCGCACCGCTGAGTATTCAACCAAATTTTGAATTGTAATTGAACTGTAAATTATTCTCCTGGGATTTTATATCTCACCAAGTTGTTTACTCAGATGAACAGGAACAGGGACAGGAACCTAGACGTTAGTTGGACGATGACGTGGTGATAGACAAAAAAGAAGCTTAGTCTAGGCTTGAATTGCATTGTATATATTTCGATGATGTCGCTGTATATTGGTCTTCTGTCATTTATGTTTTCTGTTGTTGTTGGACTGGCTGTATATCTGTAAACAGGTGACTGTTGTATTATGGATATGTTCAAAATACAAAGGAAACTCTGCTAAATTTTCGGTAGGGTTTACCACTGTAAACTTGTGAACTTAAGTTGAAATTTATATGAATGCATCATGTGATATATATATATGGATTTTAGATTTCATTGCAGAGTAATTTATGATGTATGTATGTATAATCAGTTTAGCTGCGCGCGAATTAGGGTTGAACAGAATCCGAATGGACAATGGAAAGTCTATTTGGGTTACGCTCAACCAGTAGCGATCCCCTGACATTCCCACATTGGGAATAACTATTTAGAAAAGTCCATATGCTTCAGCTAATTAGATAAGGATTGTGTATCTGGTATTAGGGGGTCGTTACAGCTCATGAGAGTAAATACCCATAAAAAGCTTATAGCTTATTATAATTTAGAGAAACATTTCGGTTATATATTTTTGGGGAGTATCTTGCTCATATAATTCAGACAGATTCAATCAACATGTATTGGATGACACATGAGGCTAGCAACACCCTTATTAGTTAGGATATCCAAGGTGCATTGAGGACTAACGAATACTGTTGTTAGCTACAGGATTTTATATTAGATAATTTCCCAATAAAATCTCTAAATACATATTAATTTAAACTCATTAATCACTTCACATCTTGGTAATCATATAGTCGAATTTATTAAAAAATACTACATACTTACATTTCATCACTTAAATTAAAATGAATTTCCTCTCATCAAAAGCTCTCATCAAATGTATCCAAATAGCAATGTTTTCAAAACAGTTTCAAATCAATTGATTTATGTCAATTCAAGCTTAAGAAAAATTGATCTAAAACAATTAATTAATAACCATATTGTAAGAAAAGCTCTCAAAGAATAATAATTTCATAGTGTAAAGATAAAATTAAGGTTCAAATAGATTATTATAAGTAATATTCATGAAAAATTAATTGTCAAAATATCAGTCATCTATACAGAATTCATCAATCAGAGAATAAGGAGATATAAATCTATAGAAATTTAGTTTGCCCCTATGCTAAGCTAAAATGCTAAAATTCATCAAACATGTAAAAATTCAATCAAGTGAGTGAAAGTGTGCATAGTATGCAGTATCCACTCACCCAAACGTCGATGTAATTAGATGACTCTACAAATTCTCCAAGTTCAAGCCCAACTGTGATGGTGTTCTCAAGGGTCCCTTGCTCTCCCTCTTCCACAGTGGCCAGATGGCAGCTAAACGACGGCAACTAACTATGGTAGTGGCCAATGAAAGATGTAAGAGAGAGTGAGAGAAGAAAAGAAATGCAAGGGTAAAGGGAAGAGAAGCACGAAGAAGGAAGAAATGGACGTAGGAAAAAAAGGGTTTCAGGAGAGAGAGAAATCAAAGTTTTATATGTTTAATTTAGTCAAAAATTATAATTTTGCCTCTATAAAGGAAAAGTTTCTTTCAGTGAAGTCCTTGCAACCTTTTCAATCAAGTCCTTCATTTCCCTTTGTCTTTTTTGTGTATATATATACATATATTCCAAGAATTTCATCCATTTTTTATTATTAAGAACAATTAATTAATAAGATTTATAGGTGTTCTAAGCTAATTTTTAAACTATGAACTACTATTAAAAATTAGGATCATTACATCCTCTCTTCCTTAAAAAATTTCGGTCTTCAAATTTAAATTTGTATACTAACTTTGCTAGTAAGGCAATAGGGACACTTGGCCCCTTGCTATCTTGTACTTCTTATATAATATTTATTAGGGATAAACTTTCTCAATACTTACTAACATCATACCCTTTTGAATGTTGCTCACTTAATTTCTTTTGTTTTAAAAAAAAAAACTCATTTAATTGTATACTAATCATGACAACCAATCACTTTGAATAAGTCAATTGTTATTTAACTGAACCTCTTAAAAACACCTTATTGTTGGTAACTAAACCAGGTTGCAAGCAATGCATTACTTGCGCCAATGTTGTGAACATTTTATCTACGTAAATATTTGGAGATTTAATAAATTAATAATATAAACCTACATGAGAATTGGAAAGAGGAGAAGCAATTGGGCTATTTAAGGCCATCTTAGAGACAACTTGGTGTCAAGAGTCCAAACAACTTAGGCCTGTTTGATTGTAGCTTTTAGAAATAGAAAAATAAAAAAACCTATTTAAATAACTATTTTCAGATAGAAAAAAAAAAGAATGTGGAATAGAAAAAAAAACAGAGAACAATTAAAAGATTATCTAAACTATAATTTTTTAAGACAAAAAAACATGAAAAACAAATTTTTTCATTAATATTATGTATATAAATATATAAAAAAAATACTAGTATGAATTTACAAAAATAATTTTATAAAATAGTTCTAAAAAATAAAAAAACAGAACATGCTTTAATCTACTCCATTGAACACAACACAATAACTGACGAAAACCAAGGACACGGATTACCACCCATTGAGTTTGGATTCCATAGTATCGCTACATTAGGTATATTATAACAATTGGTGCATTATTGTTAATGGGAAAGGAAGTAGACCTCCTACAGCTCCCAGAATCTGAGAAATCAAATTCAGTTGTGTTTTCTATAATTCTCCAGTGATAAATGAGACTTGAAAAACGTTAAGTACAAACCCAACAATGTGACTCAATGGACAAGGACACCTCAAATTATAACTTGAACACAAAGTAAAGATAATTCAAAATAAATAATGAAAAAAAATTTTTGGTTTGTAACTCTGCCGAGAAACAGTTTTACCCTTCAAATCACATAGCCTAATACAAATCATATCTGAGCAGTCCATGCGCTAAGAATCAAAGACACCCAAGCAGAACAGATTAAAACCAAGGACATGCAACAAGTATTATAATTGAAGATCAATACTACACTCAATCTAATTGTTGGCCCCTAAATATTCTACTGAAAGAATTTATTCTTCTAAGGAAGAGTTTCTATATATATTTTTTACCGCCAATCTTCTCAAGCATTTAGATGCTTTTTGGCATAAATTATTGTCCTCGGTAGCTATTAAATCACCAGCTTTACTAGCATAAGACCTAGAACTGAGGTGACACCCAAAAAATGACAAGAAGTAATAGATAAGTTCTGTTAGGGATTAAAAATGGTTTATCTAAGTCTCTTGATGGTTATGACAATAATAAGTTTAGAGATTAAGATGACTTTAATAACTACCTAAGCGGTTACCTTCTATAAGAATTTCTTTTTCATTTTTTTTTTAATGTTAGCCCCTCTTTAGTGCAGAAACTTGGAAATTTTTCTTAAAATAGTAAATGGGCTTATTTATTCCCGAAGTTTTCTACGAATAAGATATAATCCAGGTGAAAACCTGGTTAAAATTTCAAGGCCAAATTCCTAATTGAACTAAGTTAGTTGCATTCCTCTTTACTAACACATCAGAATTTTGGACAGCTTACTGTTTTACTGATTTTTGGAGCACTTTTAGGAAATTATGTAAGGGGACTTCTATAAAAATTTGAGCTTCGAAACCTATCGTTTGATTACTGAAAGTCTGGTATTTCCATAACTGTCCAGATTTGCTGCTAAATCTGTCTCCCCACTGTTTTGCTTGCAAAACACTAACCAAACCACTTCAGAATCTTACCAAAATTTGCAGAACTCAATTTTGATCCTTTAAGAATCATCTGAAATTTTTACAGAATATATTTCAGTGGTTCGATGGGTTTCACACTTCAAGACAGATTTGGGACCCCATATCATGGCAAAACAGGGCAGTCTAACAATGTTCTTTTTCTTGGACTCAAAAATCCTACTTAGGCATATCCAAAAATTCTCATTGACCCTAGATCACTTGTACATGATGTGTAGTATCCCTAGAATCAAGAATTAATGTAAGGGTCAATCATTTGGTCCCAATTCGCTTTTATTACTACCCAACACTTTGTCTCTCTAGGTTTTTCCCATAATCTCCGCTCCTTTACCTCAATTTCTGTCAAAACTCACTATTTTAATGGCTCTAAGAAGTTCTGCTATGTTCCCACTTGGTATAAACTAATTAAGACAGTAGCAATGGCTCAGATTGACAAAGTGAAATTGAAAATATGATGCTCTACTCTTTAACGGTTCAGTTCATATTTTCCTCTTATTTTCTACAAATTAAAGACATGCAGCTGATCATTTCAATTTCTATACTTCATTTAATTCTCCTAATGGTGTAAATTCACATTCAAATACAAACACATCATATGCTAAGGATAATGGCAACAAGACAGCCAATTTAGCTAACATTTAGATACATTTTATACTCACAATTTCAAACCAAACAACATGCTAATGATCCATAATATACTAGTAAACTTGGATAGCGTTAAGAACCAATTTCTCTCCTAATTTCAAGTCAAATTCCATTCCAAGGACACTGCAACATAAAAACAAATCTAGGACATCCTTTTGGATCAAATTCACATGCCATTCAAGGTCACTTTAAATGTTAATAGTCACTAGACAAGGCAGCAAGTTTGACAGATTTGTGACTCAGTCTCATGCGGAAACTCAAGCTAAATTACTACATCATGATTAGTGCAACATGTTAGCCACTTATTATGACATATGACTCCCTTTAACAAGGAAAAAAGATAATTCATTACCACTACTAGCGGAATAATGTCCATATTTTGGACAGTGGAACACCCACCTATCAAACCCAAGACTAAATCAAGTTCAGGCTAAAACCTGTTAGAACAATAGCCAGGATTTGGATAGATTTATGCTTCCACTTCGCATGCAAGGCAAATCAAAATGCAAGCTCAAACCATGGAAACATAGCCATTTGCATAGCATTTCACTCACATTTTTTACTGGAAACAAATTAAGAGTAACCTGGAAATTATGGACAACAAGCATAACATAATCAGATGGCATAACTCGCTTTCCTTGTTCAAACAAACCTATATTCATGTGAAAGATTATAGACAACAACCAACACTAAATTAGACTGCACTGGAACTCCATTTATCCACTCAACCCAAGTCAAAATGTAAGCTTGAAAGAGACAACACAAAAATAGGGATGATTGCATCTAGACAAATTTGGCACTTATTTAAATCGAAGCCCAAATACACACAAGACTCATGGAGGCTCAAAGAACTAGTATGGATTTGTTTTTTAAAAAAAAATTAGAACTTTTCTTTACTCATGGCAAGCAATTTCTAGAACCTCTGCTCCAAGGTGCTTGAGGGGTGGTCTAACACCCTTTGCATTTGACTACTTGAGTGCTCTAAAGATTTAGAAAACATAGGGATGAGCAAGCCCGCATAAGTTCTTCCCATCTATTATTCAACTAATGAATAATGAAGAGAAAATTAGCATATCTTAGATGGATTTTCCATTTGCGTACATTTACAGTAATTTCTTCCAGAGAACAAAACGTTGTTTAAACCCTTTGCCTTAGCACTTATCATATTCATAGGTCAATAACTATATAGTTAAACTATCAAAATAGGAAAGAATGAACAAAAAAAAGCAAGAAGATCAAAACTTGAAATCTGATTACAATATTTGATTCCATACCCTGCATCTTGGCTAGCTTAACTAATATGTACTCTAACAACAACCTACGGGACTATAGTTGCAACTTACAAGATAAATTATACAAAAATCCCACAGACAAGGACAATATCAAAGCCTAAAACCAAGCTTGGCATCTTATAACTCACAAGCCTGTAACAGAATTTAACTTAAAATGTGAAAACTGTGCATAAAGTTTTCCTTTTTTAAAGAAAATATGGAGAAATTGAAGCCTTGAAAAATACATATAAGATTAAAATATAAACAAGGAAACAGCTAACAAACAATAATTAGAAAACTTAACGTTAACCATCCTCTCTCCTTTCTCCATCCGGAATATCGATGTGGAACTATGTACAATATAATGATGCTGAAAAAAGAAATATATGTGCTACGATTGGATATGATCCACCAATAACCCT
Source organism: Senna siamea (assembly GCA_031216115.1). Lineage (NCBI taxonomy): Eukaryota > Viridiplantae > Streptophyta > Magnoliopsida > Fabales > Fabaceae > Senna > Senna siamea. The sequence goes on along the minus strand of CM062354.1, from coordinate 27,227,263 downwards.
GCTTATAATACATCTTCACAAGGTTCCACTTCAAACATACAAAAACAATTCCTTTCAAAATCGTAAATTAATTCACTCAAATCCCCCGTCAAACAAAATTATCTGTAGTCCCGATAACCAAAGAAAAAGTCACTTGTATAAATAGGATAGCAAACTAAGGAAGTCTGCACAAAATTCCTATCATGGTAGAGCGGTTAATATATTAAAACATGCCCATGCCAAAGTACTTGAAGAAATTTATACAAAATAAATACATCAAATATCTAAAAACAAAAATGAGAGGAATTACTATTTCATTATCCTCCATTGCTATCCTTTTAAAGATGAGCACATGAGTTTTTTGCAAATGTAGATATCATACTTATAATTTCAAAAAGAAAGTTTCAATAAATAGATAATCATATAGTACGCACAAAACCAGAATATTTTGGATTAACTTCCTTTCTCATAAGCTTAAGAAAATATATTAAAAATATAGTTCGAGAAATGTATCAATAGAACCAAACAAAATAGAACTGAGTATAAACATCCTAGGATAAACTAACCACAGAAAGTAGCACACAGCTCATGAGGGTAAATAAACACAAAAAGTTTATAGCTTATTATAATTTATAGGAGCATTTTGCTCATATATTTTAGGAGAGCATCTTGATCATATAATTTAGATAGATCCAATCTACGTGTATTGGTCGACACACACGGCTAGCAACATCTTTGCTAGCTAAGATATACAAGGTGTACTGAGGGCTAACAAATACTGTCATTAGCTATAGAGTTCTTTATCAAATAATTTCTTAGTAAAATCTCTAAATACATACTAATTTAAACTCACTAATCACTCTACATCTTCATAATCATATAGTCAAATTACATACTCACATTTCATCACTTAAATCAAAATGAATTTCCTCTTATCAAAAGTTCTCATCAAATGTATCCAAATAGCAATTTTTCAAAGTAGTTTCAAATCAATTGATTTATCTCAATTCAAGGTGAAAAAAAACTTAGCTAATACAATTAAAAAATCAAATTCTAAGAAAGGGTCTCAAAGAATAATAATTTCATAATATAAAAATAAAATTAATATTCAAATATATTGTTATAATATAAGTAATATTCATGAAAAAATAATTGTCAAAATATTAATCATTCATACTATCACGACCCAAATTCTGAGTCCGTGACCGACACATAGACCTATCATAACGCCTACTAGGTCTAGCTAGCCTAAAATTCTCTTCATCTCATAATAACAATATTTAAACATTTTAATTTCAACTTTTAAATCCATAATTATCATTCAGGGCCCAAACAAAATTTTGACAGAGTTTTTCCTAAAATCAGGACATTTCCTTAGTTTTACAACAACCTAAACCACAACAACATTCATTACAATAATAATACAACTGGCTATCACAGGCCTACAAAAATTTTCTATTATGTCCATATACAACTAATTTAATACTACAGTAGTGACAAGCTGCGATATCATTAAGCCTGCATAACTTCATAATGGACCTACCCAAAATAGGAATATAGCTCTGATCACATTTTACTCTTTAACCTAAGGAGGATCTGAAAAATGTAAAGTAAGGAAAGTGAGTCACACAGACTCAGTGAGTATAAGATAAAGAAAACACACATAATGGGAAACAGACTCACACAGAGTTTTTGGTATCATAAAATAATTCAAGGGACTATAAAGATTAAATTATTGTCAATCAATTTTTTTTTATAAAAATTTAAGAGAAATTTTACCATAATATATTTTAACAGAAAAATACCATGCATGACTAATTAAATCCATAAAACATCAAACATCTTTCATATAATTTTTATAAATTTGCACAATATTTAACACTTTCAAACAACCGCCAATCATCTCTGGTCTCCCTTTGTACTAGGACAACCCTTCCGCGCCACCAATCGCTTGTGCCTTCAGTCGCACTATGACAACCCACTGTGCATGCACGCACTCCAGTCACCGTGCCTCCCATCGCACGTGACAACCTATCAGCGCCACCAGTCACCTGTGCCTTCAATCGCACTATGACAACTCATTGTGCATGCATGCGTGACCAGCCTCATACCTCTCATCACACGAGGTGCCTTAGTCAAGGGTAACACCAGAGACAACATCCAACAACACAACTCATTTCACGCTCAAATATACAAATTTCCATATTTAATCAATCTAGCTTTGAAATTCAAATAATAATAAATTTCAAACAATCAGGATATACATAATTTCTTGTATTTGGTACCAATAGTCACACAGACATAAAATCATCAATTTATCACGAATTCAGATACAATACATATCTTAATAGTTTCCCATGGCTGTCTAGACAATGAATGCAAACACATACACAATTAGTTTCATTCTTTTTTTTTTATATGTAAGGGATACATGAAAATGGTATCTTTTTTATCAAACACTCAGCTGAAAGGATTTGTAACAAAACCCTTACTTTACCGGCCTAGCACAACTTGCAATAACTCTAGTATCCTCTGAATTTCCTAAAATAATAAAAAGACCTAATCAGTATAAAAAGCCACCAAAATTGTTACAATCTGACCTTCATCATCTCCTAATTTCCATCAAATTATTCCTCAAAATATTGTGAAGGTCATTACAACTCAAAATACATAATTAAACATTCCACCTTAATCCAACAAAATTAAAAAGTTTTTAATTTAGTCCATAAATTTCTCCAATGATGTTTTTACATTTTTTTCCTTCCATTTCCCACTTTTATATAATCATAAGAGTCTCATTAGAGCTAAGGATTACAAATATGCATTAAATTTGAAATTCCAATTCAAATCAAAAATTTCCAAAATTTTCAGTTTAGTCCCTTACTTTTTCGGCAGTTTTTCAGTGGCTAACAATGGCGAGACGCTCAGGGGAGGTTGCCGGCAGTTTTGACGTCAACTGAGGGACCAGAACCGAGGATCACTGACAGCCAAATGACATGAAATGCAGAGATCGACGTTGCCGTTCAAATTCATGACGGAGGGGGAAAACGCGATGGTATGGCTACTACGGTGGTCCGACGAAGCTCTAGACGGCGTCAGCAGAGGTCTTACACTCCAGCGACGGCGCAACGCGGTGTAGGTGACAGCACATCAATGGTTTGGTGCGCCAAGCGTGGTAAAGGCAGAAGGAAGGAGAAAAATAAAGGAGATGTCGGGTAGAGAGGGAGGAACAAGGGAAGGAAAGGAAAATTTGGGTTTTTAAGAAATCTAAAGGCATTTTGGTCATCTTATCAATTTACTTATGATAAAACTTAATTGCTCTTTGTGATTCATCTTAAAATATAGGATAGCTTGGAAGAAATTTGGGTATTTTTAGAGCATCTTAGGCCTCCCAAAAATATCTACTGAGTTGTCAAAGAAAATAAAAATCTCGTTATTAGATAAAATTTTATTTCCAAAAATTTTTAAATTTGAGTCATAAGCTCAAAATAATTCACTTGTTCCATCTCCAACAAAATTTCCAAGCTTCCATTAAATTTTCTCAATTATTTTAATTATTAGTAATTAGTAATACTAAAATTTATTTGAAGTTATTACACATATAGAGTTCATCAATCAGAAAATAACGAAGATATAAAATTATAGAAATTTGGTTTGTTTCCTATCTTAAGTTAATAGGTTAAAATTCATCAAAAATGAAAACATTCAATTAAGAGGGTGAAAGTTTGCATATTATGTTCACTCACCCAAAAATCGACGCAATTAGATGACTACCAATTCCTCAAGTTCAAGCCTAAATGTGAGGTGTCCTCAAGGGTCCCTTGCTCTCCCTCCTCCATGGTGGCTGGACAGCGGTTGAACAAAGGCAGCTAACTCTGGTGGTGGCTAGTGGAAGATATAAGAGAGTGAGAAAAGAAAAGAAATGCAAGGGTAAAGGGAAAAGTAGCATGAAGAAGGAAGAAAGAGACGCAAGAAAAAATGTTGCAGAGAGAGAGAAATCAAAGTTTTATATGTTCAATTTAGTTTGGCAAAAATTATATTTTTGACTCAATAAAGGAAAAGTTTCTTTTTAGTGAAGTCCTTGCAACCTTTTCAATCAAGTCCTTCATTTCCCTTTTTGTGTGTGTGTATATATATATATACACATATTTAAATAATTTCATCTAATTTTTATTATTAAGAACAATTAATAAGATTTATAGGTGTTATAAGCTAATTTTCAAATTATAAACTACTCTTAAAAATTAGGGTCATTACAAACAAGAGCCATATAAAAAATGAAAAGAAAAAGCAACAGATATACAAAAATTTATAAAAAAAACTAATAAATATATAAAAATAAACAAATCATCACGTTTGTTTGAATTTTTTTTCTTTATTTTTTGATTTTTTAATTGAAATAGACAAAATTTATTAAATTTTACTAAATTTGTTGATTTCTTTTGTTTTATATTTAGTAATTTTTTTATAAATTTTTGTTTATTAGATTTTATTTTTTTATATTGTGAATTTTTTAAAATACATGTTTATCTGTTATAATAATTTTTCTGTTAATTTTTATTGTTGAATAATATATTTCTTTGTGTCTCTTAATATAAATTTTTTAATGCTTAACTGTCTTTTCATTTTTTATTTATTTAATTTTTTATCTAATCTTAACTTTATTTGTTTGATCTTAAATTTTTTTCTATAATAAAAGAAAAGGTCACCAACATTACCAAAAAATATATTTACAAAAACTAAAACAAATATTATAAATAATTAAAAGATATTAAATATTTCAACTATATTTCATTAACTAAAATTAAAAATTATGATTAGAATTAAGTAATTTATATTAAGAAGAGAAATATATATATATATATAAATCATTGGAAAAAAAATTAACACAAAAAACTTTATAACAGATAAATATATATTAAACAAAAAATTCATATAAACAAAATAAAACAAGCAATAGACAAACAAACATTTATTAAAATTTTAATCAATATAAAAGAAAACAAAATCAACACATCTTTTTTGATGTTTTTCCTGATTCGTTGATTTGTTAATTCAAAAAATGATAATAATAAATATTACCAGTTGATTTTTTTATATTTATTAACTTTTTATAAATTTGTGTTTGTCTATTACATTTTATTTGCTTTTTTGTTGTGAATTTTATGTTAAATATATATTTATCTGTTATAAATTTTTTTCAGTCAATTTTTTAAAAGAATGTATATTTATTTATTGTTTTCTTAAGATAAATTAGTTAATAACTTATCACTATTTTTTTCTCTTTCTCCTCTCCTTCTTTCACATTATATATTTTATTTTATATTTTAAATTAAATAATATATAAGTTGCTAGTCCAAACCAGAACATCCCAAGGCCATTATAATATACTCAGCACTATAATATATTAGATGCTGAATATACACAAAAAGGCATGTCATTCTTTCTTTAATTTTTGAAATGTATTATAAAATGATAATTATTAAATTTTAAAATAATAAATTAAATAATAAAAATTCAGTTAACTCTTTATTATTCTCTTCCAACCTCCAATTGTCTTTACTTTTTCTCTCCCTTCTATTCACATCACATATTTTATTTTATACTTTATATTATAGAATGTATATTTTGTGAGACCAACGACCAAAAGACCTCAAAACATTATAATATAGATTAAATGTTTAACATGCACAAAAGTGCATGATATTTTTTATTTAATTTTTGAAATATTTTATAAAATAATAAATTAAATAATGAGGGTTTATGTAACTCTATTTGTAATGACCCCCTAATACAACATACGCGATGCTTATCTGATTAGCAGAAGCATATGGGTTGGTTTAAATAGTTATTCTCGATGTGGGAATGTCAAGGGATCGCTACTAGTTGAGCGTAACCCAAATAGACTTTCCGTTGTCCATTCGGATTTTGTTTAACCCTAATTCACATGCAGCTAAACTAATTATACATACATACATCATAAATTACTCTGGAATGAAATCTAAAACCCATATATACATCACATCATGCATTCATATACATTCCAACTTAAATTCGCAAGTTTACATCGATAAACCCTACCGAAAATCTGGCAGAGTTTCCTCTGTATTTCGAACATATCCCAAATACAACAGTCACCTGATTTATACATATACAGTCAATCCAATCACCACAGAAAACATAAATGACACAAAACCAATATACAACAACGTCATCAAAAAATATACAATAAAATTCAAGCCTAGACTAAGTCGTTCTTCTGTCTATCATCAAATCATCGTCCAGCTAACGTCTAGGTTCTTGTCCTTGTCCCTGTTCATCTAAGTAAACAACCTGGTGAGATATAAAATCCCAGTAGAATAATTTACATTTCAAATATAGTTCAAAATATGGATGAATACTCAGCGGTGCAAGCACCGAAAACATCTTCCCGAAATCAGTTCGAAATCAGTGAAATACCTTATCTGTAAAATCATTTTATCACATGAAAATTGCGGCAGATAATCAAAATCATAAAAAATCTATTTCTTTTAAAATCAATACTCCAAATTAGATAAAATCCCATGCCTGGTGTATCTAAATCCACGTTGGCCACAAATCCTCTGCGACCAAGTCTAAATTGTCATTTAATTGCACGTCATCGAGAGAGAATACCTCTCTTATCGTTGGGTGTGATCCGTAACACCAATCACCCGAATCTAGCCTATATTGTGAGTGTGATCCGTAACACCAATCACTCACTCAAGGATCGGGTGAGAATCAACATATAGGGCGTCCCCTAGCATGTGCACATACGCCAATTCTCATCCTCATACAGTCTATTCGAACTCACATGCTCACGGTCAGCTATTCCTCAGGGTTCTAGGGCATTACGTCTAAATCACAACGTTTCCCCGTGTAGGCTATCCCCCCTTATACTCCTTAAACCTTTCTTAGGGTCGTCCTGATTTATCGCGTGATCCCTAACGCAGTACAGGCTAAATCTGATAAAAACAATGTCAATTAAAAGCTCTCTGTACTCGGGATACTTAACGGCCGTCCCATACCGGCTATCAAGTACCCTACCCTAAGTAAATCCGTCCTAAGGGCATCTAAACTCGATAAAAAAAAAGTCTAACATGCAATTAGGATATCCAGCACACAAGCATGCAATTTATTCCATCGAAAGAAGCACGTAAATCCATGCAAATAATCTAAATCTTTCAGGTATTCACAAGGTTAATTCTAAGGTTCGGGAAGTGTAAATTATCCTACCTGGTCTCCTGTCGCTCCAAATCGATTCAGAACTTCACGTAGTCTCAGTTTCTGAGCCCAATTAATTTCCTGGACATTAAATTTAATATTCAAGCTTGTCACGTCAACCGTTTAACAATTCTAAGTCCGGTTACCCTCATACTTAGGTCAATTTATTTCTTAATTATGTTCGACAGCTATTTCAATCAAAATTCATCAATTTTTGGGAAATTAGACCTTACCAATGTGATCGGATGATGGAATTCTATCCCGAGGTGATCTCAGTTTCTCCCAATGTATGTCCAGAAGCCTTGGTACGATGGCGCACGGTGGCGTACGGCGGCGCACAGCGGAGGGGTGCAGTTGGCCTCAAAATTTACACCACGGTGAAGCCCGCAAGACCAAGAGTCCGAATATGGTGGTGGCACAACGGTTCACGGCCGTTTGGATGGCATTTTCTGTCCACGAAGAACGACACACTGCGGACAGAAAAATCCTCTATCCGGGCGCGTCGGACCTCCATTCGATGTCAACGAGCTGGTGAAGGAAGCTGGAAGCTCAGGCTACACGATGGTGGGGGTGGTGACGGCTAACGGTGGCGGACGGCAGCAATCTCAGCTGGCGAAGTTTTTGCGCGATGAAGGTGGAAAACGCAGTTTTTCGGCAGCGCTGACAGCCGTTGGTGGTCGTGGGTGGTTGCTGGAGATTGTGGGTGGCGAGGGCTGTCGGTTGGTAGGCCTAGTGGTAGCTCACGGTGGCTGTGGTGGCGGCGCACAATGGAGGAAGGAGGAGAGAGAGGAGAGAGAAAGTGTGGTGAGGAGAGAGAGAGAGATTTGAGAGGAATAGAGGGATTCCGGGAAATTTAAAGCCTCTAGGGGCGATTCTGACTTTTCCCAGACCACCTGGGGATACTTCAGGGTGTCGGCTTACTTCCAGACGTCGGCACATATTTCTATGCGAAGGTTTTGGCCTCCGTCAGTGAAATTGACACACAAAACGTCGTCTGTCAATTCTTGATCGCCGGATTGCGTTTCTTTCCATTTGATTGTGTTTCTGACTTCAAAAAACCTTTCGTTTCAAATCACCATCCTCGAAAGTCATGTCATGCTTCGTTTGATTAGAATTAGCGTCAAAAATTAGGTTTTATCTTTTAAAAATCTTTTTGGTTGTTACACTATTATTCTCTTATAATCTTTCACTATCTTTCTCTCCCCTCTTCTCTTTACATGACATTTTATTTTATATTTATATTATATAATATATAATTTGTACCTCAAAGTCTTTATAATATACAATACTAGAGGCTTCACCTTGGACAAATATAAATGCCTTGTTTTTAAAAAATTTTTAAAATATAATACAGAATAATAATTATTAAAATTTGAGATAATAAATTAAATAGTAAAAATTATTTAATTCATTTATCTCTTGTAACTTCCTATTAGCTTTATTTTCTATCTCTCTTGTCATTACATCACATATTTTATTTTATATTTTATATTATAAAAAATATTATTTGTGAGACCACTAATTAAAAAGTTCAAGAACCATTATAATATAGATGCTTATCATGCACAAAAGTTTATGTTATCTTTTATTTAAATTTTGAAATATATTATAAAATAATTATTATTAGATTTTAAAAAATAAATTCAATAATGAGAAGTTATTTAACTCTTGCTAGCCTCTTTCAACCTCCCACTATCTTTATTTTCTCTCTCCTTTATTTTCACATCATTTATAATTTTATATTTATATTATAATGATTTTGGGTCCTTATCCTCAGTGATCTCACACAATGATATATTTTATAATATAAATTATAAAATAAAATAAGAGATGTAAGGATAAAATAGAGAAAAAATAAAGATAATTGCAAGTTATAATAAAAAATTAAGAAGTTAGATAATTATCCATGATTTAATTTATTATTTTAAAACACAATAAATATTTTTCTATTATATTTCAAAAATTAAAAGGTAAAAAGGCATGCACTTTTGTGCAGCAAAACCTCTAGTTATATAACATGTATTTGTGAAGCCAATGACCAGAAGACCTAGAGAAATTATAAGAGGCAAGAGTTGTTTGGCCAACATAGTACATATATTATTGTATTTTTTTTGTCAAAGTATATTATTATATTTGGTCTCAAAAAAGAATTTTATATATACACACACACTAAAGGCTTTTTTTTTAATTTATAACATATAATATAAAATAATTATTATTATAATTTTAAAATAATAAATTAAATATACTAGAAAGTTATTTAATCTACTTATCTTTTGTAACTTCTTATTATTTTTATTTTTTTCTCTCTTATTTCCTCAAATCACATATTTTATCTTATATTTTAAATTATAAAACATATCATTTTGTGACACTATTGACCAAAAGGGCTAGAACTATTATAATATATTAGTGTACGTTTGATATGATGTCATCTTAAACACCATGTTATCTTAGATAACATAACATCTTATAGTGTGATCTTACATACCATAGTATCTATGATAATAGCGTTTGGTATATCGATTAGTGACATCTTAGATGACATTGATAAATAAGATACAAATGTTTGATTTTTTTATACTAATTAATGTCATTTTGTTGAATATAGTTGCTTTTTGTATGGTTTAGTTTGTAATTCTATGTACATTTCAATTTGTAAGTAATTTAGTTAGTTTCTATTGTAGCATGACATGTGAGGTACACATGAACCTTTTGTATAAAGCCACAATCAGTAAATCGGTAATGCAAGATTCAATTTTCTTCTTCTATTTCCTCTCTGTTTGAACATGGTATCAGAGTAGGGAAAAGAAGATTGAAAGTAGCTCGTGATGGATGATCAAAGAGTTACTGGTGAAAATACAAGAAACGCTGGAGAAGGAAAGGTACCAGAGACACGTACTGATGATCCATGGAGTTTACAAAATTCAGATCAACTTGGTATGATTCTTGTAACTTCACCAATGGTGGGAGATAATTATCTAGCATAGAGCACAACAAATAAAACAACATTAAAAGCAAAAGATAAGCTAGGATTCATAAACGGCATAATAAAGATCCTAAAAGATGCTACAGAACAAAGAAGGTGGAAGAAAGTAAATTCCATGGTTAAGAGTTGGGTTCTTAATTCAATTTTGAAGGATCTTTCAGAGTCCTTCATTTACTATCCTAACCTGCAGGAAGAAATAGAGGAGAGATTCGGATTAACCAATGGACCTCAATTGTATCATATTCGAAGGAAAATTGCCTCTATATAGCAAGATGGAGATATAGTAACCACTTACTTTAACAAGTTGCACAAATCATGGGATGAACTAGATCACTTGGAGCCCACTCCTATGTGTGCCTGCATTAGCTGTACATGCAATTTGAGCAAGAAGATTGGGGAGATTGAAGCATTAGCTAGACTCATACAATTTTTAATAGGAATGAATCAAATTTACGATAGAGTCAGAAGAAAGATTCTAAATATGGAGCTACTGCCAACTATTCAAAAGGCATTTTCAATGGTTTTTAGAATATAATCACAAAGACAAATAAACATAACATATGGTATGAGTGAGATAGATGCAAATTCAATGCTGAGCAAAGTTTCTAATTACAAGAATGATGACAAGAACAAGAGTTTCAATAAGAAGAATGACAAGCAAGATAAATACTGTAACCACTATAAGTATAATGGGCATGTGAAAGAAACTTGTTTCAAACTTCATGGCTATCCAGACTGGTACAAGGAGTTTAAGGAAAGAAAGCAGAAGGAAAAAAGGGTGATGGCTAATAATGTGCAAGAAACACCAGTGGATTCCAATGATCAAGAAAAGGCAAATGACTTTAGTGTCATGATGTTATACCTAGTTAAGAGTGAAATGGCAAAATACATGAAGAATAACAGTAGCCTAAAAGAACATGCTAGCTTTGCTAGATCCTTTCAATTTGCAGGTAACACCCTAATATTTAATCTTAGTTGCTTCAACATAAAAGATACATGGATAATTGACATAAGGCTTCTAGCCATATGTGTTCTAATAGGACATTATTAAAGTAAATTCAAAATGTAAGCAAACAAATCCATGTTACATTACTTGATGGAACCTTCAAATTAGTTATTGAATCAAGCCAAATACCAATTAATCCCAATTTAACACTTAAGAATGTCTTATATATTCCTGCTTTCAAGTATAACCTTCTTTCTGCCAGAAAAATTACATATGATTCCAATGCTTATCTCACCTTTTACTCTTCATATTTCCTCATACAAGTCCAAAAGAGTAAAACTTTCATAGCCTTAGGAAATTTGGTGGATAAACTCTACATTCTTAACACAAAACAAAGAGATATATCTATCAAAAATAATTCTGCATTTGAGAAAAGCTGTATAGTCACTGAACAATAGCTAGTTAATCATAAAACTTGTAAACATCTATTTAGTTAGCATAATAGGTTAGGACATAACTTATATGAAGCTCTACAAAAATTAAAGGGTTTAGCTCTTAAAGAAGAATTTAGCAATATATGTGATGTATGCCATTTGGAAAAACAACATAGAATGTCATTTCCCAAAAGTACAATAAAAACTACTGCTTGTTTTGAATTATTGCATTTAAATGTATGAAGGTCTTACAAGATACCAAGCATTGAGTCTACCCATTACTTCCTCACGATTGTCGATGACTTTGGTAGAGAATTAAGGGTATTTTTACTTCAACAGAAATCACATATGGCAATCATCTTAGAAAATTTCTTTTTTTTCATCAAAACTCAATATCTAGCACACATTAAAAGTGTTAGAAAAGATAACGGTACAGAGTTTTTTCTCGAAGAAAGTGTCCACTTGTTTCAAAGCAAAGGTATTTTACATCAAAAAACTTGTACTTACACTCCTAAAAAAATGGGGTGGTAGAAAGGAAGCACAAACACCTATTAAACATAACTAGAGCCCTAATGTTTTAAGCTAAAGTTCTAAAAAAATTTTAGGGGGAAGTCATATTAATTATTGCACATATCATTAATAGAATTCCAACTAGTATCCTAAAATGGAAACCCCCATTTGAAATTTTACATAACAAAGAACTTGACTACACCAATTTTCTTACATTTGGATGTCTTTGCTATGCACTAATACTGTCCCTCATAAAGACAAACTTAACCTAGAGCTTTTAAAGGAATCTTTCTTGGCTATGTAAACGGATATAAAGGTTATAAGGTTTATGATCTCAATACTCATAAGATGCAAATTTCTAGAGATGTCATATTCTATGAGGATATTTTTCCTTTTGAGAATGAAAATTCTACATCACCTTCCTATACCTTGCCTTACTCATTTCTAAATAACTCATATTTTCCATTAAAATAAACTTCAGATATTAAACCAATACCTACCCCTGACACCACATACCTTGAAATTCATCATCCCATCAATATTGAAAACTCCTTTGAAACTAATGACCTTCATACACCAGAATATAACCTTCCTAATCCTACTAGTCATCGACTAAGACATAGTTCAAGATAAAAAAAACCCATCCACATGGCTTTGAGACTATGTATGTTTTACTAAGCATGATGATTTTCATACACCAATTTGCTCACTATCCTACACTACTTTTATGAATCATGTGTCAATGGTCTAAGAACCATCAACTTAAAATGAAGCAACTAAGCATACAAAATGGGTTCTTGCTATGCAAAAGGAATTAGATGCACTAGAAACTAATCAAACTTAGGAACTGACATCTTTATCCTCTAATAAAAAGACAATTAGGTCAAGATAAGTAGACATTTGGGTCAAGACGGGTATAAAAAAGTGAATTTTCACCTTGATGGAATTGTAGATAGGTATAAAAGCAAGACTTGTGGCCAAAGGCTATAATCAAACTTATGGTGTTGATTATCTGGATAGTTTTTCACTAGTTGCAAAGGCTGTCACTATAAGAATTTTTCTTGCTTTGGCCACTATAAACCACTAGCACCTTCAACAATTAGATATTAACAATGCATATCTCCATGGATACTTGAATAAAGATATTTACACGACTCAACCTTAAGGATATACCAAGGCTACCCCTAGTCTGTAATAAACCAAAATTTTGAAATAATTAAATTGGGTGGATTTAATCAATATTTCATTAAAATTGAATTTGGCATAATTTTTTGAGTTTACAGTTGAAATCTGGGAATTTTTTGGAGTTAAAATCTGATCTGATGAAGGAAAATGCGACCTGGCATTAGAAAATTGATAGATAAAGTCTTGGAATTCAGTTCCTTAAACCGAGGCTGAAATTATTGCATAAGAACCCGTGCCCTTGTCCAGATCAAATATGGTATCCAAAAATTCCCCCGAGTGAAGTGGCAAAAGACCGAATTGCCTCTAGAGGCTTTAAACTTTCAAAAACTCTATTTTCCCTCTCATTTTTCATTTTCTCTCTCTCTCTTCCCTTCATCTTCTCTCTCTTGTCTCTCCTCCACGCTTGCCACCGTACACGGCCAGCACCGCCGCCCTAAGCCACCATCCGACCCAGCCACCGGTGTAGCTCGACACCCTAAACCTCCCGCCACCATCCCCGGCCAACGACGAATGCCACAACTGCCAAAAAATGCCACTTTTTTCTCCATCGCGTGTTTTCTCCACCAGCCGAGATCTCCACCGTCCGACATCATCCGACAACACTGTCCCCACCATTGGGAAGGCTGAGCTGCTAGCTTCCTCCGACAGCTTTCTGCCGCTAAAAGCTGTCGCCACGCGCTCGAATTGAGGCAAAATTCGTCCACCGTGTGTCATTCTTCTTCACCGAAAAACACTGCTCAAATGGCCGTGAACCACCAAACTAACCACATATTTGGCCTTCTCATTTTGCGGACCTCATTCTGGTGCAATTTTTGACCTCAATCGCATTTCTCCGCTGTGCATCACTGTGAGCCACCGTGCTCCGCCGTGTGCCCCCTTTGGAGAAGCCAAAAGCTATTCTGAACCATATTTTCATCTTTTAAAACCCTAGGTATAGTCTAAATTACCCTAATCTAATGTTTTCTGACTGAATTAGATGCCGAACATGTAACAAACGAAAAGTTTTCTAAAAGATAAAACATAATTTTTGATGCTAATTCCAATCAAACGAAGCCTGGCATGACTTTCAAGGATGGTGATTCGAAACAGAAGGTTGTTCGAAGTCAGAAACATGATCGAATGGAAAGAAACGCAATTCGGCGATTAAAAATTGACAGACGATGTTTCGTGCGTCAATTTCACTGACAGAGGCCAAAACCTTCGCATAGAAATACGTGTCAACATTTGGAAGGAAGCCGACACCCTAAGGTATCCCTGGGTGGTTCAGGAAAAGTCAGAATTATCCCCGGAGGTTGTAAATTTCCCAGATTTCCTCATTTCTCTTAAACCTCTCTCTCTCCTCACTTCACTTTCTCTCTCCTCTCTCTCCTCCTTCCTCCACCGTGCACTGCCACCACAGCCACCATAGGCTGCCACCTAGCATACCAATCGACAGCTTTTACCACCCACAACCTCCAGCAACCATCCACAGCCACCAAGGGCCACCAGCACCACCGAAAAACGTCATTTTTCTCCTCCACCGCTAGAAAACTTCGCAAGCTGAGATCGCCGTCGTCCGCCACCATTGGCCATCACCGCCCCCACCACCGTGTAGCCTGAGCTTCCAGCTTCCTCCATCAGCTCGTCGACGTCGAACAGAGGTCCGACGCACCCGGATCGAGGATTTTTTTATCCGCCATGCGTCATTCTTCGTGGCTAGAAAATGCCATCCAAAGGGCCGTGAACCGTCGCGCCACCACCATATTCGGACTCCTGGACTTGCGGGCTTCACCGTGGTGTAAATTTTGAGGCAAGCTGCACCCCTCTGTCATGCTTCGTCGTATGCCGCGCGTATGCCACCGTGTACCGCTGTATGCTGCCGTGTGCCACCATGTCGGAGCTTTTAGACATACATCGGGAGAAATCGAGATCACCCTGAGACATAATTCCATCATCCGATTACATTGGTAACGTCCGATTTCCCAAAAACTGATGATATCTGACTGAAATAGCTGCCGAATGTAATTAGGCAATAAATTGACCTAGGTATTAGGGCAACCAGACTTAGAATTGTTAAACGGATGACGTGACAAGTTTGAATATTCAATTTAATGTCCAAAAAATTAATTAGGCTCAGAAACCGAGACTACGTGAAGTTCTGAATCGATTTAGAGCGACAGGAGACCAGGTAGGATAATTTATGCTTCTTGAACCCTAGATTTGACCTAGTGATTGCTTGAATGATTAGATTTAATTACATAGATTTGCATGATACTTTTGATGGAATAAATTGCATGCCTGTGTGCTGGATACCCTAATTGCATGTTAGATGTTTTGTTTATCGAGTTTAGATGCCTTTAGGACGGATTTACTTAGGGTAGGGTACTTGATAGCCGGTATGGGATGGCCGTTAAGTATCTCGAGTACAGGAATCTTTTAATTGACATTATTTTTACCTGATTTGGCCTGTACTACATTAGGGATCACGCGATAAATTAGGACGACCCTAAGAAAGGTTTAAGGAGTATAAGGGGGGATAGCCTACACGGGGAAACGTTGTGATTTAGGCGTAATACCCTAGAACCTTGAGGAATAGCCGATCGTGAGCATATGAGTTTGAATAGACTGTATGAGGATGAGAATTGGCGTATGTGCACATGCTAGGGGATGCCCTAGATGTTGATTCTCACCCGATCCTTGAGTGAGTGATTGGTGTTACGGATCACACTCACAATATAGGCTAGATTCGGGTGATTGGTGTTACGGATCACACTCACAATATAGGCTAGATTTGGGTGATTGGTGTTACGGATCACACCCAACGATAAGAGAGGTATTCTCTCTTGATGATGTGCAATTAGATGACGATTTAGACTTGGTTACAGTGGATTTGTGGCCAACATGGATTTAGATACACCGGGCATGGAATTTTACCTGATTTCAAGTATCGATTTTTAAAAGAAATGGATTTTTATGATTTTTACTATTTATCGCAATTTCCATGTGATAAAACAATTTTAAAGATAAGGTATTTCACTGTTTTCGAACTGATTTCGGGAAGATGATTTTGGTGTTCACACCGCTGAGTATTCAGCCAGATTTTGAATTGTATTTGAACTGTAAATTATTCTACTAGGATTTTATATCTCACCAGGTTGTTTACTCATATGAACAGGGACAGGGACAGGAACCTAGACATTAGCTGGACAGTAATTTGATGATAGACAGAAGAACAGCTTAGTCTAGGCTTGAATTACATTGTATATATTCTGATGATAATGTTGTATGATTGGTCTCTGTAAATCTATTTTTTATGTTATTGTTGGACTGGCTGTGTAATTGTAAACAAATGACTGTTTTATTTTTGGGTATATTCGAAATACAGAGGAAACTCTACCAGATTTTCGGTAGGGTTTACCACTGTAAACTTGTGAATTTAAGTTAGAATGTATATGAATGCATGTTGTGACGTATATATGGATTTTAGATTTCATTCCAGAGTAATTTATGATGTATGTATGTATAATTAGTTAGCTGCGTGTGAATTAGGGTTGAACGAAATCCGAATGGATAATAGGAAGTCTATTTGGGTTACGCTCAACCAATAGCGATCCCCTGACATTCCCATATAGGGAATAACTATGTAAACCAACCCATATGCTTCCGCTAATCAGATAAGCATCGCATATGTTGTATTAGGGGGTCGTTACAAAACATGTATAGGAAAGATATTAACCTAAAAAAACGTGTAATCAGACGTAGGAAATTAAATTGAATAAGTGACGAACTAAGACTTTGATTTAAATTGCCTAGGAAATTAATTAGGCTCGAATTCTGAGGATACGGGAAGCCCCAAATTTAATTAGGAGTAAACGATAACCAAGTAGGGTAATTTACACTCCCTTGATGTTAGATTGACATTGTGGATGCTTGATTGATTTAATTCAACTGCATGGAAATGTGTGCTACCTTCAATGAGTATATCTGTATACCTGTGTGCTATAAATGCCTCTTGCATGTTAGAATGATTTGGCTATCAGATTTAGATGCCATAAGAGTGAGTTGACTTAAGGTAGGGTACTTGATAGCCGGTATGGGACAAAAATTAAGTATCTTGAGTGTAGGAGATTTTATAAATGTATCATTTTAATTGGATTTAGCCTGCATTCTTTAGGGATTACGCGGTAAACCAGGATGACCCTATGAAAAGTTTAAGGAGTATAAGGGGGGATAACCTATACGGGAAAATGTTGTGATTTAGGCGTAATATCTTAAAACCCTGAGGACTAGTCGACTGTGTGTATGTGATTCCAAATAAACTGTATGAGGATGAGGATTGGCGTATGTGCACATGCTAGGGGATGCCTTAGATGTTGATTCTCACCCGGTCTTTGAGTGAGTGATTGATGTCATGGATCACACTCACAATATAGGTGTGATATCGGGTGATTGGTGTTATGAATCACATCCAATGATAAAAGACTAATTTTTGTAAAACGGCATGTAATTGGATAGATTCAGATATGGTGACATAAGACTTGTGATAGATGTGAATGTGAAAACCACTGGCCAATGGATTTGATTTGGATTTTTATTATAGATTTTCAGAGAAATAGATTTTTATTCTTATTTGATTGATTACCTCATTTTCTGTGCCATTTTAATGATTTTAAAAGACAAGGTATTTCACTGATTTTCAAAATGAACACGGGGAGATGTTTTCGGTGCTTGTCACCACTGAGCATCCAGCTATTTTTGAATTTAATTATTGTAAATTACTCTACTAGGATTTAACTATCTCATGAGGTTGTTTGCTCAAATGAACAGGAATAGGGGCCTAGGAGATAGCTGGGCAGAGATTGGATGACAGACGGACGATGCAGTGTAGTTTAGGCTTGAATTTATTATTGTATATATTTGTGTTAATGATTTGCTATTGTTGGATTTTATTGGATGTAAATTTACTGGATATTGGCTGTTTGTATTTAGGTAACATCTGAATTTCAGGGAAAACTCTGCTAGATTTTTAGCAGAAATGAATGACTGAATTTTTGTTTAAGATGGATTGCATATGAATGGATTGTATATTTTAATTTATGGTTATTAAATCTGATAATCCAGAGCTTGTGGTGATTGTATGTGAATTTAGTATAGCTGCTTTTGATTTAGGGTTGAGTGAAAATTTGAATGGACATCGGTGAGGGTCTATTTGGGTTACACTCAACCGGTAGCGATCCCCTGACATTCCCAGAACAGGAAAAAGTGAAAAATTATTTTGAAAACCCATATGCTTCCGCTACTCAGATAAAGGATAGTGTATTTTAGATTAGGGGGTCGTTACAAATATGGTATCAGAGCTCAGTTCGTCGGTTGTATGGTTTAATGGGCTAGTAGTTGTGAATCTTCAGGCTAGCAGCTTTAGGATTTTGATTGATTTAACTCTAGAATACCTAGGATCTAATTTTGAATTGATAAGTAAAGGAATGAATTTAACATCTTTCTGTTAACTGTTGCTGTTAAAGACTAATCAATTTTCTTTCTGTGTCAGATAACCATGGTAGAAACTAGCAAGGAGAACACTCGGAGGCCAAGAGGAAGGCCAAGACACAAGAGCCAGGGTGCCTCAAGAAGTAGTGAAGACCAATGTTGACATGCGAGAGATGATAGACTCTATACGGATGATGGCCGATGCCATGAGGGATCAAGTTACTACAAGCACCATCGTAATGAGGCAACAATTGGAAGACAGGCAGACCAAAAATGATGGAAACACTCAGAATACCAACCCGGTGTATCAAGGGTGGATTGAATTTCAAAGATCAGGTCTACCCCCATTCTTAAGTGCCTCCAACCCAACCGCAGTTGAAACATGGCTGAAGGAGATAGAGAAGATCTTCCGTTTGTTGCATTGTCACGATGAATAAAAAGAGTAGGGGTATTTACCTCACTTAGGAATCTTTTAAGAGGGTCTTCCTAGATAAGTACTTCCCTGAAAGTGTCAGACAGTCCAAGGAAGCAGAGTTCCTAAAGCTCACACAGGGAGGTAGACCGTTTGAGGAATATTTGGTGCAATTTGAAGAACTATCCAGATATTCCACTTACTTGAGAATGCATTATGACGAAGCCTAGAAGGCAAGTCAGTTGGAAGGGGGCCTAGATTTGCCAATAAAGACACAGCTTGCCCCGCTCGAGATCAGAGACTTTGCAGTGCTGGTGAACAAATTTTGGATCCTGAGTAAGAACCTAGAACAGAAGCAAAACATGACATAGAGAACAGGTAACAGGCCAAGACTACCAGCTAGAAACCTCAATGTAAAGAGCGGAATGTTCAAACTGCCGCTAGGGTCTTCAAGCAGCGACAGACGGCCCGATAGTTCTCTTTGTCTGAAGTGTGAGACCAGACATCTTAACTAACCTTGCTGGCATTAGACTCCAATGCAGTGTTACAAGTGTGGGGGTACAGGACACCTTGCAAAGTACTGCTCATCAAGCGAAAGCCAACAGACATCAGGTGGTCGAAGATCGTAAGCTCTAGGGAGAGTCTTTACTCTGGATACGGTGAACATCGACAGGTCATCAGGTTTGATGCAGGGTAGAGGTAAGATTTATAATTTTCCTTTGATAATATTGTTTGATTCGAGTGCCACACACTCTTTTATTTCTGATGCATGCGTGGAAAAAATAAACTTATCTTTACAAACCATGCCCTGTGACTTGCACGTGTCCACACCTTTGGTAGAGACTATCATATCCTCACAAATATGCCTAAATTGCCCTCTTACCATCGAAAACACACTCTTTATTGTAGACCTTGTATGTTTACCCCCGACTAGGATCGACGTCATTCTGTGAATGGATTGGTTATCTAGGAATCGGGTTTTGTTAAACTATTCCGAGAGGACTATCACTTATTTAGATACCGTGCCCATACGTGAGAGTGATAGAACGTGTGAGATAGGTGATGTGTCTCTAAATCTCTCTCAGGTAGAACTACAGGAAAGGTTAAACCTAATACCAATTGTTAGCGACTTTCCGAAGGTGTTTCCTTTGGAAGTAAGTAGGCTACCCCTACCTAAAGAGATAGAGTTTACCATTGACCTGATTCTGGGTGCAGGCCCAATAGCTATAACCCCATACCAAATGGCCTCAGCAAAATTGAGGGAACTAAAGGTCCAGATAAAGGATATGTTAGAAAAGGGATTCATTAGGCCGAGTGTGTCACTGTGGGAAGCTCCGATCCTATTCGTAAAGAAGAAAGACAGGAGTTTATGGTTATGTATTGATTATGGGCAACTGAACAAGGTGACCATTAGGAACAAGTACCCATTACTACGGATTTATGACTTATTTGATCAGTTGCAAGGTGAGACTATATTCACTAAGATAGACCTAAGGTCAGGATACCACCAAATTAGGGTTAGAGAGGAAGATATCCGTGCATTTAGCACTAGGTACGCCCACTACGAGTTTCTAGTGATGTCGTTTAGGTTGACTAATGCACCTACTGTCTTCATGGACTACATGAACAGAATCTTTAGACCCTACTTGGATCAATTTGTAGTGGTATTCATAGATGATATTTTGGTCTATTCCAAGACTCATGAAGAGCATGCCCAACATCTTAGCACGGTGCTACAGATATTGGAAGAAAAATAATTGTATGCCAAATTTGAGAAATGTGAGTTTTGGTTAGAGGAAGTGAAATTTCTAGGCCACATGGTAAATAGGGAAGGGATTGCAGCAAACCCTAAGAAGATCGAAGCATTATCAGATTAGGGTCAACTGAGGACGGTCACTGAGGTTAGGATTTTTCTAGGTTTGGCCGGCTATTATAGGAAGTTTATCCAAGGATTTTCCCAGATAGCTTTGTCATTAACCCAGTTGACTCGGAAGGGTGTAAACTTTGAATGGAGCGAGCAGTATGAAGATAGTTTCCAGACTTTGAAAAAAAAATTGACCACCGCTCCTGTGCTAATAATTTCGAAACCCTTAAAACCCTTTACAGTGTATACAGATGCATCAATGAAAGGTTTAGGATGCATCTTAATGCAGGATAAGAAAGTAGTGGCTTATGCATCGAGGCAATTGAAACATGCAGAGAAAAATTACTCTACCCATAACTTGGAATTAGCTGTTGTTGTGTTTGCCCTAAAGATTTAGAGACATTACTTATACGAGGATGTATTTGAGGTTTATAGTGATCACAAGAGCCTTAGGTACTTTTTTGATTAAAAGGAATTAAATATGAGGTAGAGAAGGTGGGTAGAATACTTGAAGAATTTTGATTTCGAGTTAAAATATCATACAGGGAAAGCTAACGTTGTAGCAGATGCATTAACCAGGAAGTCATTACAATTAGCCAGCTTAATGGTAGATGAGATGAGATTACTTGAGGACTTTAAGAATCTCAGCCTCAACATAATCTCATTTCTGAAGAGATTATTGATGAGTGACTTCCTGATAACCTGTGATCTGAGGGAACAAATTAGACAAGCCCAACTAGAGGACAAATCCTTGGAGATATATGCTAACCAACCTGATTTTATACTATCCCCTGATGGAGTATTAATGTTTAGAAAGAGAATAGTAATTCCAAACCATCAAGAGCTAAAGGAAAAAGTGTTAGCAAAGGCTCATCGAAGCCACTATACTATCCATCCAAGTATTTCCAAGATGTATCAGGATTTGAAGAGAAATTTTTAGTGGCCAGGCATGCAGAAGGATATCACGAACTATGTGAATGCCTGTCTGACTTGTCAACAGGTCAAGATAGAACATCAGAGACCCGTGGGGCTATTGAAGCCACTAGAAATATCGAAAAGGAAATAGGATCAAATAACCATAGATTTTATAGTAGGATTACCTAAGACACCAGCTGGTTATGATGCCATTTGGGTGATAGTGGATAGATTAACCAAGTCTGCTCACTTTTTACCTGTTAAGATAAGATACTCCATGGAAAAACTGACCGAAGTATACCTTAGGGAAGCGTGAGATTACACGGAATACCATCAGGTATAATATCAGACCGAGACCCTAGGTTTACTTTGATATTCTGGCAATCCCTACAGCAAGCATTAGGAACCCAGCTTAAGTTTAGCACGGCCTATCATCCTCAGACTGACGGGCAGTCTGAGAGAACAATCCAAACCCTAGAAGATATATTGAGGGCTTGTGTGCTAGAAAAGAAGGGAAGTTGGGATAAATACCTAGCTTTGATAGAGTTTGCATACAATAACAATTATCACTCTACCATCGGTATGGCACCTTATACTGCTTTGTATGGAAAAAGTTGTAAGTCACCTCTAAGTTGGGTATAAATAGGGGAAAGTACGCTGTTGGGACCTGATATTGTATAAGAGACCACTGATCATATCAAAATGATCAGGGAAAAGATGAAGGTTGCCCAACAGAGACAAGAAGCCTATGCGAACAGGAGAAGGAGACCTTTAGAGTTTAATGAGGGAGAACATGTTTTCCTGAGAGTTTCCCCCACCATGGGTATTGGTAGACAAGTAAGGACCAAGAAACTAAATCCCAGATTCCTAGGATCATTCCAAATCCTGAAAAGGGTCAGTCCAGTCGCTTACCAGATTGCCTTACCCCCATACATGTCAAACTTTCATGATGTCTTTCACATCTCACAACTCCGTAAATACATCTCAGACCCTGTGCATGTATTGGGGAATCAACCTATAATATTAAAGGAAAATTTAACTTATGAATCTACACTTGTACAAATCCTTAACTTTAAGACTAAGCAACTCTGGAATAAAGTAATCCCTTTAGTTAAGGTACTTTGGCAGGATGTAGCATCATAGGAGATGATGTGGGAGAATGAAGATGAGATGAGGCAGCGGTACCCAGAGCTATTCACAGGTATAAATTTTAGGAACAAAATTTCTTTTAAAGGGGGAGAATGTAATAAACTGAATTTTCAAAATAATTAAATTAGGTGAATTTAATCAGGATTTCATTAAAATTGAATCTGACGTAATTTTTTGAGTTTACGGTTGAAACCTGAGAATTTTTCAGAGTTAAAATTCGATCCGATGAAGGAAAACGCGACCCGGCGTTAAAAAATTGACAGATAAAGTCTCGGACTTCAGTTCCTTAAAAAGAGGTCAAAATTCTTGCATAGGAACTCGTGCCCTTGTCCGAATCAAATACGGCATCCAGAAAATCCCCTGGGTGAAGTGGTAAAAGACCGAATTGCCCCTAGAGGCTTTAAACTTTCAAAAACTCCATTTTTCCTCTCATTTTCCATTTTTTCTTTCTCTCTTTCCTCTATTTTCTCTCTCTTCTCTCTTCTCCATGCTTGCCACCGTGCACGGCCAACACCGCCACCCTGTGCCACCGTTTGACCCAGCCATCGGTACAGATCAACACCCTGAACCTCCCGCCACCATCCTCGGCCAACGAC
This sequence comes from Senna siamea, assembly GCA_031216115.1. Classification (NCBI taxonomy): domain Eukaryota; kingdom Viridiplantae; phylum Streptophyta; class Magnoliopsida; order Fabales; family Fabaceae; genus Senna; species Senna siamea. The sequence continues at coordinate 27,203,576 of CM062354.1, read as the reverse complement.
GAACACCATAACATTGCCCCCACCATTGCGAAGGTCGAGCTGCTAGCTTCCTCCAATAGCTCCCAACTGCCGAACGCCGTTGCCACACACTCGGATCGAGGCAAAAGCCATTCACCGTACGTCATTCTTCTTTGCCAGAAAACACCGGTCAAACGGTCGTAAACCACCAAACTAACCCCAGATCCGGCCTCCTCATCTTGCGGGCTTCATTCTGGTGTAATTTTTGACCTCATTCGTATCTCTCAATCGTGCGCCGCCGCCAGAGAAGCCAGAAGCTATTTCGAACTAGATTTCCATCTTCTGAAACCCTAGGTACGGTCTAAATTACCCTAATTTAATGTTTTCTGACTAAATTAGATGCCGAACATGTATAGGAAAGATACTAGCCTAGGAAAACGTGTAATCAGACGTAAAAAATTAAATTGAATAAGTAACGGACTAAAACTTTAATTTAAATTGCCTAGGAAATTAACTAGGCTTGAATTTCAAGGATATGAGAAGCCCCGAATTTAATTAGGAGAAAACGATAACCAGGTAGGGTAATTTACATTCCCCTGATGTTAGATTGACATTATAGATACCTGATTGATTTAATTTAACTGCATAGAAATACATGCTACCTTCAATGAGTATATCTGTATGCCTGTGTGCTATAAATGCCTGTTGCATGTTAGAACGATTTGGCTATCAGATTTAGATGCCACAGGAGCGATTTGACTTAGGGTAGGGTACTTGATAGCTGGTATGGGACAACTGTTAAGTATCTTAAGTGTAGGGGATTTTATAAATGTATCGTTTTAATTGGATTTAGCCTACATTCGTTAGGGATTATGTGGTAAACTAGGTCGACCCTATGAAAGGTTTAAAGAGTATAAGGGGGGATAACATATACGGGGAAACGTTGTGATTTAGGTGTAATATCCTAGAACCCTGAGGACTAGTCGACTGTGTGCATGTGATTCCGAATAGACTGTATGAGGATGAGGATTGGCGTATGTGCACATGCTAGGGGATGCCCTAGATGTTGATTCTCACCTGGTCCTTGAGTGAGTGATTGGTGTCACGGATCACACTCACAATATAGGCGTGATTTTGGGTGATTGGTGTTATGGATCACACCCAATGATAAAAGACTAATTTTCATAAAAGGGCATGTAATTGGATAGATTTAGATACAGTCACATAAGATTTATGACAGATGTGAATGTGAAAACCACCGGGCAATAAATTTGATTTGGATTTTTATTACAGATTTTTAGAAAAATAGATTTTTATACTCATTTGATTGATTGCCTCATTTTTTGTGCCATTTTAATTATTTTAAAAGACAAGGTATTTCACTGATTTTCAAAATGAACATGGGGAGATGTTTTCGGTGCTTGTCACCGCTGAGCATCCACCTATTTTTGAATTTAATTACTATAAATTACTCTACTGGGATTTAACTATCTCATGAGGTTGTTTGCTCAAATGAACAGGAACAGGGTTCTAGGAGATAGCTGGGCGGAGACTGGATGATAGACGAACGATACAGCGTAGTTTAGGCTTGAATTTATTATTGTATATATCTGTGTTGATGATTTGCTATTGTTGGATTTTATTGGTTGTAAATTTACTGGATATTGGCTGTTTGTATTTGGGTAACGTCTGAATTTCAGGGGAAACTCTGCCGAATTTTCGACAGAAATGAATGACTGAATTTTTGTTTAAGATGGGTTGCATGTGAATGGATTGTATATTTTAATTTATGGTTATTAGATCTGATATTCCAGAGCTTGTGGTGATTGTATGTGAATTTAGTATAGCTACATTTGATTTAGGGTTGAGTGAAAATCTGAATGGACATCAATAAGGGTCTATTTGGGTTACACTCAACTAGTAGCGATTCCCTGACATTCCCGAAACAGGAAAAAGTGAAAAATTATTTTGAAAACCTATATGCTTCCGCTACTCAGATAGAGGACAGTGTATTGTGGATTAGGGGGTTGTTACATAGTCAGGTATGCAAGTTAAAAGATCTCTTTATGGTTTGAAGCAAGCTTCTAGAGAATGGAATCATAAACTCACCCTTTATTTGTTACAGTTTGGATATACCCAGTCAATCAATAATCAATGCTTATTTTTCAAAGCTTCCTCTGGCTCATTTACTGCTCTATTAGTCTGTGTGGATGACATTCTGGTTGTAGGAAACAGTGAAGATGTTGTTGCTATTAAAAAATTCTTACACGATAAATTTACCATTAAAGATATGGGAAATGCTAAATACTTTATAGAATTGAATTTTCTCATTCAATGAAGGGGCTTTTTTATCCCAAAGAAAGTATATCCTTGATATCATCAAGGATACAGGTCTGTTAGATGCCAAAGGAGTCCAAATACTACTCCCTAGAGGGCATAAATTTTGTGCAAATTCCACACCTCTTGAAGAGCCAGAAAGATATAGACATTTAGTTGGAAGGCTATTGTATCTTAACATAACCAGACCAGATCTTACATACAGTACACAACAACTTAGTCAATTTGTTTTAGCTCCTTTCCAAACACATTAGGAAGCCGCTCTTCATGTTGTAAAATACCTAAAGACCACCTGTAACAAAGGTCTTTTCTATAGTTCAGACACCAAATCAGTCCTCAATGCTTTCTGTGATAATGATTGGGCAACATGCACTTTCACTAAAAGATCTCTTACTAGCTTTTATATATTTTTAGGGGACTCTCTCATCTCCTGGAAAACCAAGAAACAAGGAATAATCTCCAAGTCATCTTGTGATTTGTGAATTATTTTTGGATTTCTTATGTTCTCAAGGATTTTAACATTGATGTCCAAACCCCGATTTCATTTTGGTGTGATAACCAATCAGCTCTCCACATCATTGTCAATCCTATCTTCCATGAGAGAACAAAACACCTTAAAAATGACTGTCATCTTGTCAGAGATAAGTTCAAATATGGATTTATTTCTCCTCAATATATTCCCAGTCAACTCCAAATTGTAGATATTTTCACTAAGTCCTTAGGCTCCCCACAATTTCAGTGCATCACTGCCAAGTTGGGATTGATTTCCAATCCATTCCCAACTTGAGGGGGAATGTTGAATATAGTTGCATTATATATATATGGTTTAGTTAGTAATTCTGTGTACGTTTCAGTTTGTAAGTAATTTATTTAGTTTCTATACGTTAGTTTCTGTTGTAGCATGACATGTGAGGTGCACATGAACCTTTTTTATAAAGCCACAATCTGTAAATCAGCAATGCAAGATTCAGTTTTCTTCTTCTATTTCCTCTCTATTTGAACACATTTGCTTTTATAATTTCTAAATTTATCCTTATAAATTTAAATAAATATCATATCATATTTATATTACAATTATTTTAAAAAAAATCATAAACTCTAAGTTAAAAAAAATTTAACCTTAAAAAATTCATAATTAACTTTAAATTAAAAAGCTGGAATGAAAAACCCAAAAAAAAAGTGAATTTATTAATTTAAATTAGAAAATAAATAAAATATAACGTTGGTAAAATTAGTATAATAAAAAAAATTATCCCACCTAACATTTCATGTGAGATGAAACAAGATTTTTGGTGTCATAAAATAACATCACTTTTGATATCATGTTATGACACAGTATTATCTTAAATATCACTTTATTATAAGATGATACTATAACAAATGATGTCATCTAACTCTATTATCTAAAATAATATTTTATTTAATTAACTTATCTTTTGTAACTTTTTGTTATTCTATGAGATCATTGATTAGAAAGACTCATGGTTATATTATAAAAGTTTTCAATAATATTTTATTAACTAAAAACAAAAACTATTATCAATATTAACTAATTTATATTATATATATATATTCTTCAACACAAAAAAATTTACAGGAAAAATATTATGGCAAATAAATCTAAATTTAACAAAAAAGGCCGCAGGTAAAAAAAAATGCAATAGACAAATAAACATTTATAAAATAATTAATAAATATAAAACCAAAAAATCAACAAATCTGGTAATATTTTTTTAATTTTTTTGTTTGGATTAAAAAATTAACAGATAAGAAAAAAATCAAACAACGTTTCGATTTTTTTATTTTTTATTTATTAATTTTTTATAAATATTTGTTTGACTGTTGCATTTTATTTGCTTTTTCGTCTGTTTGCCACATCGAATACAGATAATCTTGCGCCTACAAAGGCAATTAGAAACTTCCAAAACACTTTAAAACCCAAGAATCAGTTTCCCCTTCAAAAAACGTGTGAAATTCTATCCGTTATATATTTTTTTTAAAGCCTTCCAACAGATATTTATAACCTATATTCATTAAAAAAATAGATCGATTGTAAGAAATTATAAATTTGTTTTCATATACTAAATAATATTAATTGGTAAAATTTATTTTAAAAAAATTAATAATTGGTATACTCATTTATTCTATGATATGTAGTTTTGGAGATTCTTTGTCATTAAATTTTAAAATTACATATATTAATGTACTTTTTACACTAAGTTATTAATCTATACTGTTATAAATGACTTTAAAGATTGTAGCGCTTCATTCTTCCATTTTTTTAATTATATAAATTATAATCATATTCAAGATAGAGAAGTTATAACTTCTCACTATTTTTAATATTTTTAACAAAAAAGTAATACATACATAAAAACATATATATATATATATATATAATTCCTCTTTTTTAAGAGATCTTGGCTATAATTATTATTTTTGTTTTAATACATAAATATCAAACAAGGTAGAAATATATATATATATATATATAATATTTTTCTTTTGGGTTGAAAAGAGTAATGGTAAAGGAAGCATCTTAAAATTATTAATTTTTCCATTAATCACAATTTTACGCTCTATTATTAATATCCATGGAGGGACAAAAGTCCACAATAATGCATTTTTTGTCATAATCATGTGCATTTGTTATAGTGTTAATAACATAAAAATATTTGAGATATTACAATGTTATCACGTGACTTCAAAAGTGTTATCTTATAATAACAAAAATTTGGGTTATCTCATATAACATTGGTGGATATGATATTTTTTTAATGTATTAATTTTACTTATGTTATATTATATTTATTTATTTACCTAAATTAATAACATCACTTAATTTCTTTCTCATTTTTACTTTTTACTAAAAGCATTATCTATATTTATAACTCTGTAAAAGCATCCTCTTACCATTTAGATAATTATTTTTTAAAATATTTCATTCGTTATTTTTAATTATATTAAACTACTTAATCATTTAACATTTAATCAGTATCTTATTCTAATAGTATATAAAAACTAATGGTGAGTTTTGTAATTTAAAATTAATTATGAATTTTTTAAAATAATCATAATATAATATTTATTTAAATTTATAAAGATATATTTAAAAATTATGAAAACAAATTAATGACATTAAGTAGAATAAATAATAAAACATTTTTATCTTATATTAATGTCATTTAAAATGTTATCAATTAACATACTAAACATAATTATCATAAATATTATAATATGTAATATCTCATCTTATCAAATTCCCCTACTAGTATACAAAATTGTAATTATCAACAGGCTACTAGCCTACTGCAACAATTAATAATAAGACTCGTCCTCTCATATGATTTATACGATTTTTTTCTATTTTTAATTAGTATTTGTTTTTTAAAATTAGTATCATTTTGTGCAATGTAGGATAACGTTGTATTATAATATATATATATATATATATATATTATAGAAAACGATATCGTATTTTAATTTAAGATAATTATACAATTGTTATATCTTATAAAATACCTTGTCAAGTATTTAATTATAACAAATATATATATGAAAAATTTAATAAATTGATGAAAAAAAATATTATAATTAAGTTCAAACATATGTAATAGATATATAGTGGAAAGTTTAATTTTTTTTTATTATTTTTTAAAAATTTAAAATTTAATAAAAAATATATAAGTTATATATATACAAAAATGTCTTATGCCATTAAATTACTCTACTTTGAGATTTTTATTTTATCATTGTTATTAAAAAAATTCTTACATATAATAGTGTCACATTATCTATATATTAACTAATAACATTAATTTATATTTCTTACTTTTACACTAAAATTTAATATGAATTCAAATTAATGTAAAAAAATAAAAGATATAATTTAATATTATTAGATAATTTATAATAATATTGTATAATTTATTTTATTATTATGGACACGTTGTTCTTAAGAATATAAATTTCAAGTTTGTAAAATCTTTAGGACGCCTGTTTATATCAACAACTTATGGACACGTACGTAAGCATGTTCTTTGTTTCCGTATAATTGAAATGATTATTTCATCTATTGTATGGTCAAGGACGCCTGTTTATATCAACTACATTAATTAAAAAATTAAAATAATTTAAAATTAATCTTTTAATAACTAAATTAAGATATTTAATTTTTTATTGACCACTTTAAAAATATAAATACTTTAAAAGCTCAATTATTAATTTATTTATGTATATAATTCTCCACATCTCGAGATTTTCTTTTATATGGGTCACTATTAATTACAAAAATTATCACTTTAATATATATATATATATATATAATTTATTTTTTGGTCTTTAAAAGATAAGTATTATTACGATTTAGTCCCTAAAAAATTATAATATATATTTTAGTTCTTAAAAAATTACAATAATTAACTGATTGTTAGTCATTAATAAAAATTTGATATTTTTATACAATTTAGTTGAGATTATTTATTTTTAATATTTAAAAAATAATATATTTTTTTTACAAATTATTTCCTCTTTCTTAAGAGGTATCTTGGCAAATTCTTTTCTTTGTTTTAACATATAAAATTTCTATTAAATTATCATATATATATATATATTTAAGAGGTATCTTGGCCTATGTAGGTAGGCTTTTTGTTTCCTTACAGTTGACTTGAAATGATTATTTCATCTATTATCTAATTATATATAGATGGTTGCATGCATGTTTTGAAAATATGACATACTAACTAATCAACATAATAATTAGTTTTATTTCAACAATTCAATTAACAAAAATCAAATTTTATTGGTATATAGTTTATGAAAACACATCAAATGTGAATTTAAATAGCACGATGATGTTTTGTCTACTGTTAGGCGATGTTTTTGGAGTAGCATCCTCTAGGAAGGTCCTTGGATAGTCTTTGTTTTGTGTTTTCTCTTGGTTTGGTCCTTTGTGTAACGACCCTGTTTCATAGACCTTATTTTCTTAGCATGTAATATAGCAGAAGCATGAAATATCCGTAATCATTGTTCCTTTTTCCCATGATGGGTAAGTCAAAGGGTTGTTATTGGTTGAATGTAACCCAAATAAACTCTCCTTCTAGTCCATTCAGATTTCACTCAACCACCACCTTCTGTGCAGTATATCTAATATCACAATTCAAACCATATATACTCTGGAATATAAAAGTCTAATAGCCATTCAAAGACAATTGAGACATACTATATGGTCTTGGCATTTAAATCATTCATCCATCCACCATTTAAAGCTCTATAAGTTTCATTACACTAATCTACATCACGCGATATTCATCACAAAATAACATAATTATCTTTATATACATATAACTCAACCCTAAATATCAAATCCCAACTTAGAACTTCGAAATTCTCCTCAGATGTCCTATGGCGTTAATACCCATTTTTTGCCCAACTATCTCCTAAGTATACCCTGTTCCTAGTCATCTGATCAAAAAACTTCATGCGATATAAAATTCCAATAGAGTAATTTATAGATTTAATAATACCAAATCAGTTGTATGTTCAGCTGTGGCTACAGCACAGAAAATGTCTCCCAAAAAATTAATTTTTAACACATAATTGAATTACTAAATACTTTTAATATGACAAACATGGGAAATCAAGCAAATTCATAAGAGTATAGCATCTTCTCATTAAATCAAAACCATCATTTAAATAATACCTGTAAATTCCATCTAGTTTATCACAATATCATGTGATTATCTTCTCAATGCATGCCATTTTATGAAAATCATTTTGGTTTTAGTTAGGTGTGATCCGTAACACTAATCACCTAAAAACAGTTATCTTATTTTGTGAGTGTGATCCCTCACACCAATCACCCACTTAAGGAGAAGTGAGTACCAACTTTCAGGGTGTCCCTCGGCATGTGCACACTGTAACATTCCAGCTGCCCACTTGTAGATATTGTCTACTTTGGGTCCCTAGGGGGATGTCCACCCCGTCTCCCTCATGGTTTTGTTCTTCCCCCCTATCCTTTCGGGAAGGAAAACGCGTCCACAAGGGAGAGATATCCACACCCTTATAAGGCATTCTTCGTTCCCCTCTCCAACCGATGTGGGACATTACAATCCACACCCCTTAGGGAGCCCAGCGTCCTCACTGGCACACTGATCTGGGCCCTGGCTCTAATATTAATGTAATAGTCCAGCTGCCCATTTGTAGATATTGTCTTCTTTGGGTCCCTAGGGGGATGTCCACCCCGTCTCCCTTACGATTTTGTTCTTCCTCCCTATCCTTTTGGAAGGGAAAATGCGTCCACAAGGGAGAGGTATCCGCACCCTTATAAGGTATGCTTCGTTACCCTCTCCAATCGATGTGGGACATTACACACACTGCTAGTCTAATCCTCAATCCCGACTATACGGTAAATACATACAGAGCATTACACTTAAACCAAAATGTCACCCAGTATAGACCGTCCACCCTTTACTCCTCAAGTCTTCCATAGGGTTATCTTGGTTTAATGAGTAATTCCTAAAAAATATAAACCATTTAATATAAAATAGATGGATTCATAAAGCAATCTGCATAAGGAACATTCAATGACTATTGTAATAAACAAAATTTTAAAATAGCTAAACTGAATAAACTGATCTTGATTTCATTGAAACTAAATTTGACACGATTTTTTGAGATAACGATTGAAACCAGAAAATTTTTCAAAGTTAAAAACCTAATCCGATGGAAGAAAACACAGCCCGACATTAAGAATATGATAGATAGAGTTTCAGACTTCGGTTCCTAAGACGGAGGCCAAAACTCTTGCATAGAAACCTGTGCCCACGACCAGATCAAAGACGACATCAAGAAGTTTCCCCAGGTGGTGTGGCAAAAGACGGAATCACCCCCAGAGGCTTTAAACTTCCTAAACTTCACAAATTTCCATCATTTTCCCACCTTCACTCTCTCTCTTTACTCTATTTTCTCTCTCTTCTCTCTCCTCCCTTCACCACTTCGCACCACCGCCATCGCCACCCTATGCCGCCGTTTGACCTACCAACTGACACACCTTACCACCCTTGACTTCTAGCAACCACCTACAGCCACCAACGGTTGCCACCCTCACCGAAAAAATTCCATTTTCCTCCTCCATAATGAATTATTTGCGATGCCGTGATCTCTACCGTCTGACGTCGTTAGACGTCACTGCCCCTTCCATTGTGAAGGTCGAGATGCCAACTTCCTCGCACAGCTCGCAGCAGCCGAATAGAGCCGCTAAGCACCTGAATCGAGGAAATCTCCGTCTGCCATGCGTGAAACTTTATCGCCAGAAAATGCCTCCTTAATGGCAGAGAACCGTCGCGCCAACCCCAGATTTGGACTCCTAATCTTGAAGGCTTCACTCTAGTGTAATTTTTGACCTCAACCATACCCCTCCGCAGTAGGCCATCATGAGCCGCTGTGCGCCACCATCGGAGAAGCCAGAAAGATGCCAGAAGCAAATTCCCATCTTTTGAAACTCTCGGTAAAATCTGAACAGCCCTATTTTAACATATTTTTGATTGAATTGTACGTTGGATCTGTATAGAAACCTATCAGCCTAGAAAAATGTGAAATTAGACGTAGAAAAGTGAAATTAATTATGTGACAGACTAAAATATTAATTTAATTACCCAAGAAATTGACTAGGCTCGAATTCTGAGGATACGATAAGTCCCAGACCGATTAGGAGCAAACAGAAACCAGGTAAGGTAATTTATGCTTCCCGAACTTTAGACTGATTCTGTGAATACCTGAACGATTTAAATTGATTGCATAAAAATACGTGTTGCCTTCGATGGATTTAATTGCATGCCTGTGTGTTGGTATTGTCTATTACATGTTAGACGATTTAGCTATCAGATTTAGATGCCATAGGGACGGATTGACTTAGGGTAGGGTACTTAACAGCCGGTATGGGACGGCTGTTAAGTATTTTGAGTGTAGGGGATTTTATAAATGTATTATTTTAATCAAATTTAGCTTACATTCGTTAGGGATTACACGATAAACCAGGACGACCCTAAGAAAGGTTTAAGGAGTATAAGGGGGGATAGCCTATACAGGAAAATGTTGTGATTTAGGCGTAATACCCTAGAACCCTGAGGACTAGTTGACCATGTGCATATGATTCCAAATAGACTGTATGAGGATGAGAATTGGCATATGTGCACATGCTAGGGGATGCCCTAGATGTTGATTCTCACCCGGTCCTTGAGTGAGTGATTTATGGATCACACTCACAATATAGGCGAGATTCTGGGTGATTGGTGTTATGGATCACACCCAACGATAAGAGATGGATTCTCTTAAGACGACATACAATCGGATAGATTCAGATACGGTCGCATAAGATTTGTGGCCGACGTGTATTTAGAAACACTGGGTATGGAATTTGATTTGATTTTGATTACAGATTTTCAGAAAATAGATTTTTATATTTATTGAATAATTATCTCGTTTTCCATGCTATTTTAATGACTTTAAAAGATAAGGTATTTCACTAATTTTCAAAATGAACACGGGAAGTTATTTTTGGTATTCGCACTGCTGAGCATTCAGCTAGTTTTTGAATATTTGATTATTGTAAATTACTCTACTGGGATTTAAATATCTCATAAGGTTGTTTGCTCAGATGAACAGGGAATGGGGCTTAGAAGATAGCTGGGCAGAGAATTGAGGACAGACGTGTAGCTTAGTTTCTAGGCTTGAATCTATTTTATATATTTATTATGTTGATGATTATATCGCTGGATTTATGTATTTACTGGTTGTTTTGGGCTATTGATGGTTTTACCTATTGGATTGGATTTTAATCGATGTATATATTAGAATTTGTTGACTGTTGTATCTGGGTAACGTTCAAATACAGGGAAAACTCTGCCAAAATTTTGGCAGGAATTTATGACTGAAATTCTAAGTTTTTGATGGAATGTATGTGAACGGATGTATACGTTATTTATGGTTATTAGTTTTGATATTCCAGAGTTTATTGTGATGATTGCATATGTAATTAGTGTAGCTGCAGTTGATTTAGGGTTGAACAGAATCTGAATGGACGACACAATAGTCTATTTGGGTTACGCTCAACCGGTAGGGATCCCTTAACATTACCATATCGGGAATAACTATTTTGAAAACCCATATACTTCCGCTATGCAAATAGAGGATAGTGTATTGTCGATTTGGGGGTCATTACAACTGTCCTATACCAGCTATTGAATGTCCACCCTAAGATTCATATGTCCGTATGAGCATATAACCCAATAGCTAATCTCATCAAGCAACAAAGAGCATCTTAATACATATAGGCAGTATTATCTACACCCGTATGAAACTTCACATTTATCAACTTAATTTCAACAACCATTTCCCATTTCAACAAAGAAATCTCATTTAAATCAATAATTCAAAATATCAGATCAAAGATAGGGGAGTGTAGATTACTCTACCTTAACTGTTTGTTCCTTTCTAGACCAGGGTTCTCCTTTTTCCTCGAAAATTGTCCTTACAATTAGTTTCTTGGGGAAAAAAATTAAGTCTCACACAAATTTCCTTTCAATCATTCACTTACACAATTAAGACTTAGTGTTTCCCTATGGGTTTTTCTATAATTTCCCTTTTTCCTTCCTATTTCTATGTTGCTTATCACTCGTCACATGTAATTTTCATGTATGATGATGTTTTGAACTTTCTTCCAATCAAAACTAGAAATTTCCAAGCTTAAATTATATTTTAAAAGTCATTTTTTCACATCAGGAGACTGCCAGTTGGCTGCCAGGGAGCTAGCAGTCTGCTGGTTGATTGAAGCACACGTGAGACTTGTAGACAAAAATAGATAGCATGGAAAGAGTGGTAGTTCCTTGCCGTGTGAATAATGGAAGTAGGAAATGGAAATAAAATAGAGTTGGCAACCTCCCTCACCCACTAACACGTGACAAGAGAGGAAGAGAAAATAATTAACCCAAACACACACACCTATTCGGGAGGGAAAAGAAAAGGAAGAAGGAAGAGAGAAAAGACGAAGGGAAGAGAGGAAGGAGAGGCTTTACAAGAAGGGGAATAAGAGGAAATTCAAATTCCCTTTCATGCATGCCCCACATAACCTCACTTGAAAGAGAGATCAAGGAAGAAAAGAGCAAGGAAACAAGAAGTAGAAGGAAATCAAGGAGGGGCCAAGACTAATTCTTTTTAGCTCACCATCAAGGTAAGTTAGCAATTCCCTTGTCTTATTTCCATGTGTTAGCATATATGTTCCATAATGTTGCTTCCATGAAACTAGAGTCATTTTCTCCATTCTTGATTAAGGAGGAAATTTGATATAGTATACATGATAAATTTAGGGGTTAGCTAAGTTAAATAGAATTAATAATGTAATTAGACATGGTTGTTTAATAAATAATTGCATGTGATGATGAAAGGAGATGGACTAGTTGGTAAGGGAAACTTATTGCCATAGAAAATATAGTGTATACATTATTTAGGAGTTGTGAAAATTTTTATGCCAAGATAAATCCTAAGAAAAGTAGAAAAGATTGTAGTTATCATTAATATTTTAAGGAAATTATATGTAATGATGAATCTTAAGGAGAAGTAGATACTATAATGTTCATTAATAATATTTTTGGAAGGACAGTTAGGAAAGAAATAATAAGATATAATATTTCCATTAATAATAGTAATTTAGGTGAGAATGAATAAGAGATATTACGGCCATTAATATTAGAAATTAGGTAAGAATGCTTAGAAAATATTATGATCATTAATGTCATCCTTAAAAGAAAATTTATACGAAAATAAGTAGTAAAGATTATATCCATAATTAATATTGTGAATGGAAATGTATGTACATCCTAAGGAAAATAGAAAATGCTATGTCTGTAAATAATATTATGAATGGAAATTTACGTATGATTAAGTTCTAGGGAGGTTTTGAATTTATTCGCAAGTGTTGCGGAAGAAACCTTTCCTGGTTAATAAAAGGGAAGGGTAGGGTAACACCGCGCCCTGTAGGGCTCCGAGTGTACACCGGGGACCTAGGAAGGTGTGGCCGAAGGTGCTTCATTCCCATGACCTAGCGCTCGCGATCGTACCAAGACCGTGGCTGAGTGCCCACGCATTACGAGGTGTGGCCAGAGGTGCTCCGCACAAGTGGCCTAAGGAGGTATGGCTAAAGGTGCTCCATACCCATAATCTAGTGTCTCGAGGATTCTATGAACGTGGACCGAGGGTTTACTATAACAACCGGAATCATTTTTAAAAGATAAAACCCAATTTTCATGATAAATTCACATAAGCGAAGCTTGGCATGACTTTCGAGGATGATGATTAGAAACGAAAGGTCGTTCGAGGTCAGAAACACAAGCGAATGGAAAGAAACGCAATCCAGTGATCAGGAACTGACAGACGATGTTTCGTGCATCAATTTCACTGACGGAGGCCAAAACCTTTGCATAGAAATGCATGCCAATGTCTGGAAGGAATTCGACACCCTAAAGTTTCCTCGGGTGGTCCGAGAAAAGTTGGAATCGCCTCCAGAAGCTTTAAATTTCCTGGAATCCCTCTATTTCTATCAAATCCTTCTCTCTCCTCACTAGAGCCACCGTGAGCCATCACTTGGCATACCAATCGACAGCCCTCACCACCCACAACCTCCAGCAACCACCCACGGCCACCAACGGCTGCCAGCGCCGCCTGAAAATGGCGTTTTCTTCCCCCATCGCGCAAAAACTTTGCCAGCTGAGATCGCCACCGTTGGCTGTCACTGCCCCCACCATCGTGTAGCCTGAGATACCAGCTTCCTCCACCAGCTCGTCGACGTCGAACGGAGGTCCAACGCGCCCGGATTGAGGCATTTTTCGTTCGCCATGTGTAAACCTTCTTGGCCGAGAAACGCCATCCAAATGACCGTGAACCACCGCACCACCACCATATTTGGACTCCTAGTCTTGCGGGCTTCACCGTGGTGTAAATTTGAGGCCAACTGCACCCCTCTGCCGTGTGTCGCTGTATGCTGCCGTGCTCCACCGTTCCGGAGCATCTGGACATACGCCGGGAGAAAACGAGACCACCCCAGGATAGATTTCCATCATCTGATAACACTGGTAAGGTCTGATTTCCTAAAAATTGATGAATTTTGATTGAATTGGCTGCCGAACACAAATAAGAAATAAATTGACCTAGGTATTAGGGTAACTAGACTTAGAATCATAAAACGGATGACGTGATAAGCTTGAATATTCATTTAAATGTCCAGGGAATTTAATTGGCTCAAAAACTGAGATTTCGTGAAGTTTTGAGTTAATTTGGAGCAACAAGAGACCAGGTAAGATAATTTACGCTTCCCGAACATTAAAATTGACCTTGTCGATACCTGAACGATTTAGATTAATTGCATAGATTTACGTGCTACTTTCGATGGAATAAATTGCATGCCTGTGTGCTGAATATCCTAATTGCATGTTAGACGTTTTGTTTATCGAGTTTAGATGCCTTTAGGATGGATTTACTTAGGGTAGGGTACTTGATAGCCGGTATGGGATGGCCGTTAAGTATCTCGAGTACAGGGAGTTTTTAATTAACCTTGTTTTTACCTGATTTAGCCTGTACTGCATTAGGGATCATGCGATAAATCAGAACGACCCTAAGAAAGGTTTAAAGAGTATAAGGGGGATAACCTAGACGGAGAAACGTTGTGATTTAGGCGTAATACCCTAAAACCATGAGGAATAGCCGACCATGAGCATGTGAGTTCGAATAGACTGTATGAGGATGAGAATTGGCATATGTGCACATGCTAGGGGATGCCTTAAATGTTGATTCTCACCCGGTCCTTGAGTGAGTGATTGGTGTTACGGATCACACTCACAATATAGGCTCGATTTGGGTGATTGGTGTTACGGATCACACCCAACGATAAGAGAGGTATTCTATCTAGATGACATGCAATTGGATGACGATTTGAGATTTGGTCACGAAGGATTCGTGGCCAAGATGGATTTAGATACACGGGGCATAGGATTTTACCTGATTTTGATGATTGATTTTCAAAGAAATGGATTTTATGATTTTAATTATTTACCGCGATTTCCATGTGATAAAATGATTTTAAAGATAAGGTATTCCACTGATTTCGAACTGATTTCGGGAAGATGTTTTCGGTGCTTGCACCGCTGAGTATTCAGCCAGATTTTGAATTATATTTGAACTGTAAATTATTCTACTAGGATTTTATATCTCACCAGGTTGTTTACTCAGATGAACAGGGATAGGGACAGGGACAGGAACCTAGATGTTAGCGGGATGATAATTTGATGACAGATAGAGGAGAAGCTTATTCTAGGCTTGAATTGTATTGTATATGCGTTTACTGATGTTGTTGCATAATGGTATTCTGTAAATTATATTTTCTGTTGTTGTTGGACTGGCTGTATAATTGTAAACAGGTGACTGTTGTTTTATGGATATTTTTGAAATACAGAGGAAACTCTGCCAGATTTTTGGTAGGGTTTATCGCTGTAAACTTGTGTAATTAAGTTGGATTTTGTATTTAATGATTGTATGCCATATATATGGATTTTAGTTTTCATTCCATAGTAAATTATGATGTATGTATGTATAATTAGTGTAGCTGCACATGAATTAGGGTTGAACGGAATCCGAATGGACAACGGGAAGTCTATTTGGGTTACGCTCAACTATTAGCGATCCCTTGACATTCCCACATCGGGAATAACTACTTAGAAAGACCCATATGCTTCCGCTATGTAAATGTAGGATTGTGTATGTCGTATTAGGGGGTCGTTACATTTACAATTTATGAGGTGTGGCCAAAGGTGCTTTACACGGGCGGCCTGGCGAGGCGAGGCCGAAGGTGCTCCTTGCTCAGGGCCCAGTGCTCGCAATCACACTGTATACGTGGTCGAGTGTCCACGAACTTCGAGGTGTGGCCGAAGGTGCTCCACACGAGTGACCTAGAGAGGCGTGGCCGAAGGTGCTCTACCCCTGTGACCTAGTGTTCACACAACATGTACGTATGTGCTGATGACTTCACGATAATAAATCAGTACGCTTAAGAAAATATTGGTCATGTGAAAAGAGCTTTTGTTGTTGCTAACTACTAAATTTATCATGCAATAATTACCTATTTATTGATATGTACTTTTCTCCTAAATCAAGGATGCGGTCTGAACATTTTTTGTGCTTGCACCCTGATACATGTTAGTTTCTTTTAAAACTATGAATTTCTAGGCTACTAGGAAACACGTGTTTCTCACTTATGTGCTAATATATATCTGATTCAGATGCGTAGCAGGGACGCACGGTAGCAGTATCTTTGGATCGAGTGAGTTTTTTTAAGCCCCTATTATTATATCCTAGAAGTACTCGGATTAGAATAGGATAGCTAAATTGACTGTATATACGAGTAATTCTGAGAATACCGAGAAAAGCAGATATATGAAGGACCGGTCTGGTATTATTTGGTGCAGGAGTCTGAGTGGCAAGCCTGTTGTCTCCTGACTTTCGCAGGACGGGTACTTTACATATCCAGGGACTGATTCATTAGTTGTAATGAATATTTTATTAAACATGTATTATTTGATCCATATGAAAGATTGTATTTGCATAGTGTAGCGTAGACTTTTATTATTCCGCTATGCATGTGAGTTTTATTTTTATCTGGGCATAAAGATCCCGAACCTATTGCATATGACATAATTCAATGGTTTAACAGATCAGACAATAATCACAAGGACAAGAATAATGTACCGAACATACCTATTGCTATTGAAATGAACAATAAGACTAGATAGGGGTGTTACAAGATGCATTAGTTTTAACTATTATAAAAGCCTTAGGATGTGGGATACTAAGACAAGAAAGGTTCTTAACTAGAGTTTTTATTTGTTTAACTGCTTTGGTCATTTTTGAGTTCCAAGGCTTTGGGTTGTTTCTAAGCCTATTAAAAAAGGGTTTATATATGAGTCTTATTTTTGGAATAAATTTAGATACATAATTAAGACATCCTAAAAATCTTTATAACGTGTTTTTGTCTTTTATTTCATCAAAAATTTATTAGCAAATTCTATGATTCTAGCTATGAGATTTATAGTTTCTTGATAGATTTCATGTCATAAAAATCTAATTTTATTTTGAGCAATTTTTATTTTCTTTTAGGAAATAACTATTCCATTTTCTTTTATTATATTTTTAAAGATATTTAAATGCTTTATATGTTACTCTAGAGACTTTGAAAATATTAATACATTATCTAAATATACTAAAGTAAAATTAGTATAAGGAGTTAATATAAAATTCATTATATTTTGAAATTATGAAGGAGCATTTTTTAATCCTATAGGCATTAAATTTCATTGATAATGCCAAAGGGTACGGTAAAAGCTATTTTATACTCATCTTTTTTAGCAATTTTTATTTGATAATAACTAGATTTCATATCAAAATTTGAGAATATTACTACATCATATAATCTTCTTATTAAGTCTTGTTTATTAGAAAGAGGGTATCTTATCCGTTGTAGAACATTATTTAATGGTTTATAATTAATTACCATTCGTGGAGCTCTTCTTTCTAATTCTGAAGCATTCTAAACATAGAATGCAGCACAAATACAAGGTGATTTACTTGGTCTAATTAATGTTTTATCTAGCTACTCTTCTATTTCTTTCTTACAGTATTTTAAGGTTTCTTTATTCATTTGAACTAGCCTAGCCTTAATGGATATTTTATTTTCATTAAAATCTTTTTCATAAGGTAATTCTACTGTAAAAGTTTTTCTTTTTCAAAAAGTATTAGGCACTTCAGTATAAACTTCTTTTATAAATTGTTCCTCTATTTGTTTAAATTTTTTTAATTATACTAGGTCGCTTTAATTATTCTTCTATCCTTTTATACTTTATTTCTTGTTTTAAATAATTTATTTGATATTTTTTGTGACTAATTTTTAAAATAAATTCTTCTTCATTTACATCATGAGTATCTAGTATTTGTTTTAGTTTTATAAGAGAAATAAATTTGAATATATAATCTTTAGTTTTTATTTCTAAATTAGATACTTTAAAGGGATAGATTTGGGTCAGGAAAGGAGTTCCTCAAATCATATCTTCCGTTTTATTCTTGATTAATATAAAAATATTATTATAACATTTTTCTTTATTATATATTTTAGCATTAGATAATTTATATTTTACCTTTAAATCTAAATTATCTACTATAAATAACTTATGAGTAGTTTTTTCATAGTATTGGATTAGAATTAATCCTTCCCTTATATAATTTAAATATGCTCCTGAATCTATTAAATCTTTAAAGGATTTATGAAAAAATTTTCCTATTTTTAAAGCTATATTTATATGTCATTTTTGTTGAACATTTATGTTTTTAATTTCATCTTTTTCTACTATATGAGAACTTTCTTCTATATTAGGAAAGTTTTCTACCTTATTTCTTTCTTCTTGAATTTTTAATTGAATGTCTTGAATTAATTATTTTTATTTTAATTTATTAATATCTTCTTTGATTTCTAATTTTAAATTGTTTAGTTTTCATTGTAAATTTGAGCTATTTACTTTTTTTTTTCTCTTGATTTTTAGCCTTTTTAAGAATTTCAGAGAAATCATAACCCTTAAATTTGGGTGCAATTTTAGGAGATTTTTCTTAGTCTAATATTAATTCTTTAATTTTTTTTCTAAATAATCATTTTTTTATTAGGATCTTTTATTCTGTCTATTATTTTTGAAACTAATTCAGATTTTATCATATTTAATTTATAAGAACATTCACAATTATCAAAATTATTACAATTATCTTCTTCTTTTAAAGAAGAGACTTCCTAATATTGATAGATTTCTTCTTCTTCTTCTTCTTCTTCTTCTTCTTCTTCTTCTTCTTCTTCTTCTTCTTCTTCTTCTTCTATATCACTTTATTATGAATCAGTTAGTAATATTTTAGCTATTTGAGTTTTTAGATTTTCATCCATAACTAATTTGTTTTTTTTTTGTTTTATTCTATAGTCTTTTTTTATATGACCATATCTACCACATTTATAACATATATACTAAGTTGGATTTGGATTTAAAAGATTTAGGTTATTCTTTATTTACTACTTGTTTTTTCTTACTAGATTATTTAGGCATAACTAGGTAATTTTTATATTTTTTAATATTTTTTCTTCTTATAGCCGAAGGCGGTTTAGGTCTATCATACCCACATTGAGTACAAATGTAACACCCCTATCTAGTCTTATTGTTAACTCCAATATCAAAAGATAGGTTCGGTACATTATCCTTACCCTTAATTTGATTAGTGTCTGAGCAGTTATAACATTCAATTATATTAAGTAGATTAGGTTTGGGATCCTTTGCTCAGAATAAAAACTTACATGCACAGCAGAATAAAAATACTACACTATACAATGAAAATTAAAAACCTTCATGTAATTCAAATAAATACAGGTCCAATAATTTCCATTACATGCTGATAAGTCACATCCCTGGATATACGAAGTACCCAATCATCAGAAGTTAGGAGATAACAGGTCTGTCACTCAAACTCCTTTATAAATGAAGGATGGTCCGATCCTTTAGATATTTGTTTCCCCTGTATATCCCAAATATAACTCATGTATACGGTCAACTATTGTCCTATTCTACATCAGACTTAGCTAGGACCTAAAATAAGGGATTACAAAAATCAAACTCAATCAAAAAGAGGCTGTTACCTCGCGGCCCTGCTACGCGTCCGTATCTGATACATATTAGCACATAGATGAGAAACAAAAGTTTCCTAGTAGCTCAGCAATTCATAGTTTAAAAGAAACTAATATGTACCAGGGTGTAAGCACCAAAACATTCAATCTACATCCTTGATTTTAGGTGTAATATTACACATCACTGTAAACTGGCAATCATTGCATGATAAATTTAGAAGTTAACGAAGATTACATATCTTTTTAAATAACACGTATTCTTATTAGCTTAATGGTTTATTATGCAATTATCATAGTGTTTATGCGTGTTATGTGAACACTAGGTCACGGGTGCGGAGAACCTTTGGCCACACCTCCTTAGGTCACCCGTGTGGAGCACCTTGGGCCACACCTTGTAATTTGTGGACACTCGACCACGTACATAGCGTAATCATGAGCACTAGGTCATGGCCATGGAGCACCTTCGGCCACGCCTCGCTAGACTGCCCGTGTGGAGGACCTTTGGCTACACCTCGTAAATCGTGGACACTCAGCCACGTATAGAGCATAATCGTGAGCACTAGGTCCCGTGTGGAGCACCTTTGGCCACACCTTGTAAATCGTGGACCCTCGGCCATGCATAGGGCATAATCAAGAGCACTAGGTCGTGGGCATGGAGCACCTTTGGCCATGCCACGCTAAGCCGCCTGTGTGGAGCACCTTTAACATTTCTTATGAAAAATTCAATATTTAAGGAATAGTTTCTATTTTCCTTAGAAATAATTTTTAAGGTACATTTTCCTATATAACTCTAATAATCTCAATATTGATTTCCTTTCTTAGAAGTTGATTCCAATGTACATTTTTCTTCTAAGAATTTCAATAATTTTGATAATAATTTTCCTTTTCTTGGAAATTGATACAAATGTGCATTTTTCCTTCTAAAATTCCAACAACTTCAATAATAATTGTCTTTTCTCGGAATTTAATTCTAATGGGCATTTTTTTTCCTTATAAAACTTCAATAGTAATTCATAATAAATTTTCGTTGCTTGGAAATTAATTCCCATATATATTCTCTTTCTAAAATTTTTTAAAATTTTTAATACTACTTTTCTCTCTCTTGATATTAGTTCTATTGTACATTTTCTTTTTAGGAATTCTAATAATTTTCTTAATAATTTCCTTTGCTTGGAAATTAATTCTATTATATATTTTTTTCTTTCTAGAAATTCTAATCACTTCCACAATAATTTCCTTTGCTTAGAAATTAATTCCTATGTATATTTTCCTAGTAATTTTCCATAATCACATGCATTTTTACTAGCAATCATAAATGTTCAATAACCTCATTAATTTCATCATGGAAATAACAAGTCCATTACAATACTAAGAATAGTAAACCAAGCCAACCAAACCATTAAATAAATTTCTAAATCTAAGTACTCTCATGATCTCAAGGAAGCAAAAATTTAGAGATTAGCATTAGCCACCTTCCATCCTTATCATGCAAGCTCCATTAAATTTTTCCTAAATCAAGAGTGTAGACATGGTTCAAATTCCATGGAAGCTATATCATTGAACATGCATACTCAATCATGGAATAAGAATTTAACAAATTTCCAAACTACCTTGGAAGTGGGCTAGAGAAAATATTCTTGGTCTTTCCTTTGATTTCCTTGGTTTTCCCCTTGAGTTCTTCTTTACTTCCTCCTTCCTTGATCTCTCAATTCTCCCTTGATGCCTCACCTTCTCCCTCTCTTTTCTCCTTTCTTCTTTTCTTTCTCTCCCTTCCCTTATTTTCAAGTGTGGGGATTATGGTATGCCTCCCTCTTTTTTTCTTTCATTTCCTTATTTTCCTTTTTGGGTTGCTTGTAAATTGGTTTTCCTTCTTTTTTTCTTCCTTCCTTTACATTAGGTGCATCCCACTAGCTACTAGTTTTGTACAAAATTCTACACCTATTAGATTGCTTATGGCCTTAGTATTCTTTTTCTTACAAGTTTACCTTTTCCCACTTCCACAAGCAACCTTAGTACATATATATATTTTTAATTCTCTTCCCACTTTCCATTTCCCTTTCTTTCTCTTTTTTTTTAAGAAAAGTATGCACACTTTTGGATATGTATATATATATATATATATATTTGCACAAAGTGTACTTACAAGTACACTTTGTCTTTGCTTGCACACTTAGTATTTCCCTTTCTTGCAAGTTTAGATTTGTCCACTCTTACAAGCAACTAACCTTTACAAGCAACCTTGATATTTATTTTTTTCTTCTTTTTTCTATTCTCTCTTTTCCTCCCTCATTCACATAACACTTACACACACCTATATATTTTTGTTGCATCTCATTTTGCTTCTTACTTGGTACTTAGGTTAGGTAAATAAAGAAATCAAAGAATTAATTCTAACCACCAAATTTCCCTTCCTTAAAAATAATTCATCTAATTAATTATTAAGCAAGTAATTCAAACTAATTAATTAAATAACACCATTAATTTAGGCTAATTAAATTATGGGATGTTACAACAAAAGTTTTCTAATTCTTTGATTCCTTTGTCTTGGTTTCTTTTAATTCTATTTTCAAATTTTTGGCCATTACATAATTCTAATCTTATTTTTTTAATTATAGAAATTATTCTTCCATAAGTTAGTTCTCTTATAGGAATATTAGGATATTCTATTTGTAAATGTTCCTTGAATTTATTGCCAAAAGTTAAAGGTAATCTATCTATAAATTTTTCTTTCCATTAACTTTATCTACAATCTTCTCTAGTTAATACCATCGTTATAAAATTATCTGCATACCACCTAAAATCTCCCGAAGTAGGACATTTCAAATTATCCAGTAAGGCTGAAGTTTTATCATCAAATAATTTAAAATCTCCTACAAAATTTTGAATTATGGTCAAAATTAAGTTTTCTACCATGGTTGGTATTCGATTTTCTCCTTCTATTTTGGTATTGGTTAAAATAAACATTTTTTGTTCTTAGATTAAGTAATTATCTCACCATCCTTTTAAAGTTCTAGTAAATCCTACAATAATTAATTTTACAATGTTTTCTTTCGAATTTTTTGTCCTAAAGGCAATGGCTACCATGGTCATTTTTTTAGTTTTTCTTAAAATTTGATGGTCTATCATTCCTTCTATATTTCATTAAGTGATTCCTTCTCTTATGAAGTTAGATGGATTATCCAATTTTCATTCTTCAATTTGGATATCTGGTAGAGTAGGTCTCAGATAAAAATTTCTACTGGTTGGAAATCCTTTTTGGTCATTAATTGATAAGGGATATCTGCCTACTTTTTTTATAATATCATCTTTAAATTGGGTTTCTGTTTCTTTTAAATTATCTATTAGTTTTTCATTAGTCAAAGTATTTATTCTACTAATTTTTAGTTGATTTAATTTTTTATTTATTTCTTCTAGGGCTAGATTTGTTTCTTTTCCTAGTTTTATATTTCTTAATTCAGTATCGGTGAACTTAAAGGGTTTAGTTAAAGGTTTTTCTAATTTGGAGGTAGAGGCTATGTAGGGTTTATTTATTTCTACAAGACTTATTACTTCATTTGCTACTTGATGTAATAATTGGTTTGTATAATTTAATTGATGTTAAATATTTTTAACATCTCTTACATTTGCAGGTTCTAATTGATTTCTATTGTCAGATATCATTTTAAAAGGTGATGGTATTATTTCTTTACTTTGGTTGTTTGGGAATTTTATTTCTTCTAATGGGGGAATTATACTAATAGTTTCTCCTTTTTCGGTTTTCCATTTCTTCTCAGCAGATTTTAATACATTGATATTTAATTTCTCCAATTTATTTTGTTCAAACCATTCAAAATAAAGAATATTTTCTTGGAATAATTCTAGGGTTTGATAATGTTCTTCTCTAAACATTTTTTATTCATCTTGAGAGAAGGTTTTGAAAAACCATTCTCTCTTAGCTTTATTTTCTTCTCTTTAAATCCTTCTCTAAGTAATTGTTTGTTTATTTCAAGTTTTTATAACATTTAACTAGATAAAATTAGATCTGGTTGGAGGATTATGAGTCTGGGCTGACTCAAAGTTTTCGGAGGCTAAATTTTTGGGAAGAGAATTTGAAGCTTTTATTTCATATTCCAAAATAGGAATAGTAGGGTTAGATCTAATTCCTTTTAAATATAATCCTTTTGGGATCAGGTCTATTATCTCTTAGAGTAAGAAATATAGGAGAATCAATTCCTTGCCTAAACAAGGGTTTTATGGCTTTTTGAATTGATCTTATATGCAAATACTTATATTTTTTAATATATTCTGTCATTAATGATGTAATGACCCCCTAATACAACATACGCGATGCTTATCTAATTAGCGGAAGCATATGGGTCTTTCTACGTAGTTATTCCCAATGTGGGAATGTCAGGGGATCGCTATTGGTTGAGCGTAACCCAAATAGACTTCCCGTTGTCCATTCAGATTCTGTTCAACCCTAATTCATATGCAGCTAACTAATTATACATACATACATCATAAATTACTCTAGAATGAAATCTAAAACTCATATAAACATCACATCGTGCAATCATATACATTCCAACTTAAATTCACAAGTTTACAGCGGTAAACCCTATCAAAAATCTGGCAGAGTTTCCTCTGTATTTCGAACATACCTAAAATACAATAATCACCTGTTTATAATCATACAGCCAGTCTATCAACAACATAAAACATAAATTATAGAAATCCATATACAGCAACAATCAATCCCATCACTACAGTCAACATAAAACACCGGATTTATTCATGTATAGTCAATCCAATCATTACAGAAAACATAGAAGATAGAACCCAATATACAGCAATGTCATCAAAGTATATATACAAGATGATTCAAGCCTAAGCTAAGTCATTCTCCCATTTATCACCAAGGCATCATCCGCTATCTTCTAGGTTCCTGTCCTTGTCCCTGTTCATCTGAGTAAACAATCACGGCAGACGGAGATTGCCTCGATCCGGGCGCGTCAGGCCTCCGTTCGACTTCGGCGAGTTACTAAAGGAAGCTGGCAGCTCAGGCTACACGGTGGTGGGGGCGGTGACGGCTAATGGTGATGGACGGCAGAGATTCGTGCTGGCGAAGTTTTCGCGCGGTGGAGGAGAAAAATGGCATTTTTCGGCGATGCTGGCGGCCGTTGGTGGCCGTGGATGGTTACTGGAGGTTGTGGGTGGTGAGGGTTATCGATTGATGTGCCAAGTGGCGGCCCACGGTGGCTGTGGTGGCGGTGCACGGTAGAGGAACGAGGAGAGGGAGGAGAGAGAAAGTGTGGTGAGGAGAGAGAGATTTGAGAGAAATGAAGGGAATCTAGGAAATTTAAAGCCTTCGGGGGCGATTCTGACTTTTCCCAGACCACTCGGGGATACTTTAGGTTGTCGGCTTCCTTCCAAACATTGGCAAGTATTTTTATGCAAGGTTTTGGCCTCCGTCAGTGAAATTGATGCATGAAACGTCGTCTGTCAGTTTCTGATTGCCGAAATACATTTCTCTCTGTTTGATCATGTTTCTGACTTCGAACAACCTTCAGTTTCAATTCACCATCCTCAAAAGTCATGTCAGGCTTCGTTTGATTGGAATTAGCGTCAAAAATTAGGTTTTATCTTTTAGAAAACTTTTTGGTTGTTACATTCTCCCCCCCTTAAGAGAAATTTTATCCCCAAAATTCATACCTGTAAATAGTTCTGGGTATCTTTGCCTCATCTCTTCTTCTTTCTCCCATGTCATCTCCTGCGATGCTACATCCTGCCAAAGTACCTTAACTAAAGGGATTATTTTACTTCGTAGTTGCTTAGTCTTATAGTCAAGGATCTGTACAGGAGTAGATTTATAAGTCAAATTTTCCTTTAATATTATCAGTTGATTCCCTAATACATGCGCAGGATCTGGGACATATTTAAGAAGTTGGGAGACGTGGAAAACATTATGTAGGTTGGACAAATAGGGAGGTAAGGTAATTTGGTAGGCAACGGGACCGACTCTTTGTAAAATTTGGAATGGTCCTAAGAATCTAGGGCTTAGTTTCTTGGTCCTTACCTGTCTACCGATACCCGTGGTGGGGGAAACTCTCAAAAATACGTGATCTCCCTCATTAAATTCCAAATAGGATTCTTGCCTCTGTTGGGTAATTCTCATCTTTTCCCTGATCATTTTAATTTGATCAGTGGTTTCTTGTACCATTTCAGGTCCCAACAGTGCACTCTCCCCCATTTCTACCCAACTTAAAGGTGATTCACAACTCCTCCCATACAGCGCCTCATACGGTGCCATACCGATGGTAGAGTGATAACTATTATTGTATGCAAACTCTATCAACGGTAGATGTTTATCCTAACTTCCTTTTTGCTCAAGCACACAAGCCCTTAACATGTCCTCTAGGGTTTGAATAGTCCTCTCAGACTGCCCGTCAGTCTGAGGATGATAGGCTGTGCTAAATTTAAGTTGGGTTCCTAAGGCTTGCTGTAAGGATTGCCAGAATCTCGAAGTAAACCTAGGGTCTCGATCAGATACTATACCTGACGGTATTCCATGTAGTCTCAAGATTTCCATAAGGTATACTTCGGCTAATTTCTCCATGGAGTAATGCACCTTAACAGGTAAAAAGTGTGCCGACTTGGTTAACCTATCCACTATTACCCAAATGGCATCAAATCCTGCTGGTGTTCTAGGTAGTCCTACCACAAAATCCATAGTGATTTGATCCCATTTCCTCTCTGGTATCTCCAATGGTTTGAGTAGCCCTGCGGGTTTTTGGTGTTCTATCTTAACCTATTGACAAGTTAAACAGGCATTCACGTAGTTCGTGATATCCTTCTGCATACCGAGCCACAAAAAGTTCCTCTTTAAGTCCTGATATATCTTGGAAATACCGGGGTGAATAGTGTAATGACTTCTATGGGCTTCTTCTAACACTTTTTCCTTTAGCTCCTGATGGTTCGGAATCACTACCCTCTTTCTAAACATCAAGACTCTATCAGGTGCCAGTCCAAAATCGGGTTGGTCTGTGTATACTTCCAAGGATTCATCCTCAAGTTGGGCTTGTCTAATTAATTCTCTCAATTCGTAGGTTATCAAAAAGTCACTCATCACTAATCTTTACAGAAATGAGATTATGTTGAGGCTGAGATTCCAAAAATCCTCAAGTAACCTCATCTCACCAATCATTAAACTATCTAATTGTAGTGACTTTCGGCTTAATGCATCAGCCACGACATTCGCCTTCCTTACATGATATTTCAATTCAAAATCAAAGTCTTTTAGATATTCTACCCACCTACGCTGCCTCATGTTTAATTCCTTCTAATCAAACAAATACCTAAGGCTCTTATGATCACTATATACCTCAAATACAGCGTCATACAGGTAATGTCTCCAAATCTTTAGGGCAAACACGACGGCAGCTAATTTTAAGTCATGGGTGGGATAGTTCTCCTCTGCAGGTTTCAATTGTTGCGATGCATAAGCCACAACTTTCCCATCCTGCATCAAAACACAACCTAGGCCTCTCAAGGATGCATCCGTGTATACAGTGAAGGGTTCTAGGGGTTCCAGAATAATTAGTACAGGAGCGGTGGTCAATTTCTCTTTCAGGATTTGAAAACTAGTCTCACACTATTTGCTCTATTCAAAATCTACCCCTTTTCGAGTCAACCGAGTTAATGGCACAGCTATCTGAGAAAATCCTTGAATGAATTTCTGATAATAACCGGCCAAACCCAGGAAACTCCTAATCTCAGTGACCGTTCTAGGTCGATCCCAATCTAATACTGCTTCAATTTTCTTTGGGTCGACCGCTATCCCTTCCCCATTTACCACGTGTCCTAAGAATTTCACTTCTTCTAACCAAAACTCACATTTCTCTAGCTTTGCATACAATTGCTTCTCTTCCAG
This sequence comes from Senna siamea, assembly GCA_031216115.1. NCBI lineage: Eukaryota > Viridiplantae > Streptophyta > Magnoliopsida > Fabales > Fabaceae > Senna > Senna siamea. The sequence continues at coordinate 27,175,623 of CM062354.1, read as the reverse complement.
TATCTGTAGCACCGTGCTAAGATGCTGGGCATGCTCTTCGTGAGTCTTGGAATAGACTAAAATATCATCGATGAATACCACTACAAATTGATCTAAATAGGGTCTGAAAATCCTGTTCATATAATCCATAAAAATAGCGGGTGCATTCGTCAATCCAAACGGCATCACTAGAAACTCGTAGTGGTCGTATCTTGTTCTAAACGCTGTCTTTGGAATATCCTCCTCTCTAACCCTAATCTGGTGGTATCATGATCTTAAATCTATCTTAGAAAATAAAGTCACACCTTGCAACTGATCAAACAAGTCATCGATATGTGGTAATGGGTATTTGTTCTTAATGGTCACCTTATTCAACTGCTGGTAATCAATACACAGTCTTAAACTCCCGTCTTTCTTCTTTACGAATAAGATCGGAGCTCCCCATGGCCATACATTCGGCGTAATGAACCCCTTCTCCAACATATCTTCGATTTGGACCTTTAATTCTCTTAATTCTGCTGGGGTCATAGCTATTGGACCCGCTCCCAAAATCAGGTCAATGGTGAATTCTATCTCCCTAGGTGGTGGCAGTTTACTTATTTCCAAAGGAAATACCTCTGGAAAGTCACTAACGATTGAGATTTGACTTAGTCTATCCTGAAACTCTACCTCAGAGAGATTGAGGGACATATCACCTATTTCACAAGCCCTTTCACTCCCTCGCACAGGTATGTTATCCAGATAAGTGATTGTCCTTTCGGAACAATTCAATAAGACCTGATTCCTAGTCAACCAATCCATTCCCAAAATAATGTCGATCCTTGACAATGGTATACACACTAGGTCCACAAGGAATAAAGTATCTTCAATGGTTATGGGGAAATTTAGGCATATTCGTGGGGACATAGTGGCTTCTCCCAAGGGTGTAGATATTTATAGGTCACAGGGCAGGGTTTGAACAGGCAATCTTATTCTTTCTACGCATGCATCAGCAATAAAGGAGTGCGTAGTACCCGAATCAAACAATACTATTAAAGAAAAATTATAGATTTTACCTTTACCCTGCATTAAGCCCGAAGACTTGTCAACATTGGCAGCATTCATAGTAAAAACTCTCCCTAGAGCCTGTGGTCTTCGACTACCAGATGTCGGCTGGTTCCCAGTGGAAGGGCAGTATCTGGCCATATGTCCTGTACCTCCACACCTGTAACATTGAAGTGGAGTCTGATGCCAGCAGGGCTGATTCAGATGTCTGGTACCACAATTCGGACAGAGAGCATTATCAGGTCGCCTCCCACTGCTACTAGAAGCCCTTGGTTGCGGTTTAAACATACCGCTTCTCACGTTGAGGTTTCTGGTTACTTGTCTGGGCTGGTTCCCTGTTCTCTGTGTCATATTTTGAGCCTGCCTCTGTTCTAAATTCTTGCTCAGAATTTGGCACTTATTTACCAGCGTGGCGAAGTCTCGAATCTCCAGGGTGGCTAGCTGAGTCTTCATGGGTAAGTCTAGGCCTTCTTCTAATTGCTTCGCTTTCCAGTCCTCGTCATAATGCATTCGCAGGTAGGTGGAGTATCGTGATAATTCTTCAAATTGCTTCAAATACTCCTCAAATGGCCTGCCTCCCTGTGTGAGCTTCAGAAACTGTGCTTCCTTTGATTTTTTTACGCTCTCAGGGATGTATTGATCCATAAAAACTCTCTTGAAAGACTCCCAGGGAAGTGGAATACCTCGGCTCTCCATCAGTTGCTGGGCATCTGTCGACCAGAGTTCTGCTTCTCCTTTCAACATATATGTTGCATATGTGACCTTCTGCTCGTCGTCACACTGCAAAAATCTGAAAATCTTTTTAATTTCTTTCACCCAAGCTTCTACAACAGCTGGATCGGAGGCACCTGCAAATGGAGATGGACCTGCTCTCTGAAACTCGATCCATCCCTGATACAGTGGGTTTGCATGCTGAGTGGCTCCGTCATTTCTAGTCTGTCTATCTTCCTGCTGCTGTCTCATTGCATTAGCACTGGTAGTGGCTTGATCTCTCATTGCATCAGCCATTAATCGGATGGATTCTATCATATCGCGCATGTCAACATCAGTCTCCATGCTACCACTACCCGAAGCACCCTGATTCCTGTGCCTTAGCCTTCCTCTAGGCCTGTGAGTGGCATCACTGTTAGATTCTGCCATGCTTATCTGACACAGCAGCAAATAGATTAGTTATAACAGCAACAGTTAATAGAAATGCATTAAATTCATTTTGTTCATTATCGATTCAAAATCAGGTCCTAACATTCCAGAGTTAAATCAATCGAAACCTTAAAGCTGCAAGACCAAAGATTCAAAGTCCTTAGCCCACTAAACTAGACGATTCGAAAACCTGGGCTCTGATACCATAATTGTAACGACCCCCTAATACAACATACGCTTATCTGATTAGCGGAAGCATATGGGTCTTTCTACGTAGTTATTCCCGATGTGAGAATGTCAGGGGATCGCTACTGGTTGAGCGTAACCCAAATAGACTTCTCGTTGTCCATTCAGATTTTGTTCAACCCTAATTCACACGCAGCTAACTAATTATACATACATACATCATAAATTACTCTGGAATGAAATCTAAAACTCATATAAACATCACATCGTGCATTCATATACATTCCAAATTAAATTCACAAGTTTACAGCGGTAAACCCTACCAAAAATTTGGCAGAGTTTCCTCTGTATTTTGAACATACCCAAAATACAATAATCACCTATTTATAATCATACAACCAGTCCATCAACAACATAAAACATAAATTACAGAAATCCATATACAGCAACAATCAATCCCATCACTACAGTCAACATAAAACATCGAATTTATTCATGTACAGTCAATCCAATCACTACAGAAAACATAGAAGATAGAACCCAATATATAGCAATGTCATCAAAGTATATATACAAGATGATTCAAGCCTAAGCTAAGTCATTCTCCCATTTATCACTAAGGCATCATCCGCTATCTTCTGGGTTCCTGTCCTTGTCCCTGTTCATCTGAGTAAACAACCTGATGAGATATAAAATCCCAGTAGAATAATTTACAGTTCAAATATCATTCAAAAATTGGCTGAATACTCAGCGGTGCGAACACCGAAATCATCTTCCTGAAATCAGTTTGAAAATAGTGTAATACCTTATCTTTAAAATTGTTAATCACATGAAAATTTGCTGCTAATAGTCAAAATCATAAAAAATTCATTTCTTTTAAAATCATTACTCAAAATCAAATAAAATCTCATGCCCGGTGTATCTAAATCCATGTTGGCTACAAATCTGCTTTAACTAAGTCTAAATCGTCATCTAATTATACGTCATCTAGAGAGAATACCTCTTTTATCATTGGTTGTGATCCGTAACACCAATCACCCGAATCAAGCCTATATTGTGAGTGTGATCTGTAACACCAATCACTCACTGAAGGACCGGGTGAGAATCAACATCTAGGGCATCCTCTAGCATGTGCACATACGCCAATTCTCATCCTCATACAGTCTATTCAAACTCACATGCTCACAGTCAGCTATTCCTCAGGGTTCTAGGGTATTACGCCTAAATCACAATGTTTCCCCGTGTAGGCTATCCCCCCTTATACTCCTTAAACCTTTCTTAGGGTCATCCTGATTTATCGCGTGATCCCTAACACAGTACAGGCTAAATCTGATAAAAACAATCTCGTTTAAAAACTCCCTATACTAGGGATACTTAACGGTCGTCCCATACCGGCTATCAAGTACCCAACCATAAGTAAATCCATCCTAAGGGCATCTAAACTCGATAAACAACACGTCTAACATGCAATTAGGGTTTTTATCACACAGGCATGCAATTTATTCCATCGAAAGCAGCACGTAAATCTATGCAAATCATCTAAATCATTCAGGTATCCACTAGGTCAAATCTAAGGTTCGGGAAGTGTAAATTATCCTACCTGGTCTCTTGTCACTCCAATCGATTCAAAACTTCACGTAATCTTGATTTCTAAGCCCAATTAATTTCCTGGACATTAAATTGAATATTTAGGCTTGTCACGTCATCCGTTTAACAATTCTAAGTCTGGTTGCCCTAATACCTAGGTTAATTTATTGCCTAATTACGTTCGGCAGCCATTTCAATCAGATATCATCAGTTTTTGGGAAATCAGACCTTACCAATGTGATCAGATGATGAAATTCTATCTCAGGGTGGTCTCGGTTTCTCTCGATGCACGTCCAGAAACTCCAGCACGGCGGCGTACGGTGGCATACGGCGGAAGGGTACGGTTTGCCTCGAAAATTACACCATGGTGAAGCCCGCAAGTGCAGGAGTCCGAATATGGTGGTGGCACGGTAGTTCACGGCCGTTTGGATGATGTTTTTCGGCCACGAAGATTCACGCACGGCGGACGGAGATTGCCTCGATTCAGGCGCTTTTGGCCTCCGTTCAATGTCGGCGAGCTACTAGAGGAAGCTGGCAGCTCAGGCTACACGGTGGTGGGGGCGGTGATGGCCAATGGTGACAGACGGTGGCGATCCGAGCTGGCCAAGTTTTTGCGCAGTGGAGGAGAAAAATGGCATTTTTCGGCGACGCTGGCAGCCGTGGATGGTTGTTGGAGGTTGTGGGTGGTGAGGGCTATCGATTGGTGTGCCAAGTGGCAGCCCACGGTGGCTGTGGTGGCGGTGCACGGTGGAGGAAGGAGGAGAGAGAGGAGAGAGAGATTTGAGAGAAATGGAGGGAATCCGGGAAATTTAAAGCCTTTGGGGGCGATTCTGACTTTTTCCAAACCACTTGAGGATACTTTAGGGTGTCGGCTTCCTTCCAGACATCGACACGTATTTTTATGCAAAGTTTTTGGCCTCCGTCAATGAAATTGATGCACAAAACGTCGTCTGTCAGTTTCTGATCGCTGGAATGCGTTTCTCTCCGTTTGATCGTGTTTCTGACTTCGAACAACCTTCAGTTTCAATTCACCATCCTCGAAAGTCATGCCAGGCTTCGTTTGATTAGAATTAGCGTCGAAAATTAGGTTTTATCTTTTAGAAAACTTTCCGGTTGTTACAAATGATTTTGAAATTAAAAGAATAGTTTCATGAATCTTAGAAATATTTATTTCATTTTCTACTATTTTTATAACATGTTCTTTTGAAAGCAAATCTTTTATTGAGGTTTTATACATGAATGATATTTCTAACTTAGGTCAAGTCTACTTATTTAAATGATCCTCTATTTCAGGTATTCTGAGTTTATGATGAATTATATTGTTATTTACTTCCTTTTGATCTTCATCTAATTCTTCTATTTTATTTTTTTCCTTTATTAGACAATTATTTTCGACATCAAGGCTAACTAAGCTTTACTCTAGACTGGAATTACCAAGATAACCAACGGATTCACTACCCTTTTCTACCGGTCTTACTACTAGGACATCCCTCAACGGTTGACCAATGTTCAGAGTAACCCCTTATTATACCTTTTTGAAGAAAATATTAAAATGTTTGCTAATATTGAAAATATATAATAGAAGAATTAAACTTGTCAATTAGAAAACTACTCATTATTTAATTTATTATTTTAAAATATAATAAATATTTTTATTTTATATTTCATATTAAATAACAATATATATCTAGCTTATTTGAAAATTTAATAGAAATTTTATATTAGCCAAGATATCTCTTAAAATAGAGGAAGTAATTTATGAAATATATATTACTTTTTTTAAAATATTAAAAATAAGTAGTGAGTTATAACTTAATTCTCACTATCTTGAATATGATTATAATTTATATAATTTTTTAAAAAATATTAGAAAAATGAAGGCACCACAATCTTAATTTAAAGTCATTTATAACAGTATAGATTAATAACTTAATGTAAAATGTTCATTAATATATATAATTTTAAAAATTAATGAAAAAAAATCTAAAACCATACATTATAGAATAAATAAGTATACCAATTATTAATAATTTGACAAATAAATTTTACCAACTAATATAAATTACTATATTACATCAAATTTATAATTGTTTTTTGCAATCCATCGTATTTTTGTTTTTGAATAAAGGCTATAAATAACCAGAGGATGGCTTTAGGAAAGGACAAAGGGATAGAATACTTTTCGCACGTTTTTCGTTGGGGGAACGGATAGAATTCTGGATGATTATCAGTATACGATGTGGCAAATAGACAAAAGAAAGTAAACAACATGCAGTAGTAAAACAAATATTTATAAAAATTTAATAAATAAAAAATAAAAAAATCAACACGTTGTTTGATCTTATTTTTTTACATTTGTTGATTTGTTAATTCAAAAAAAAATTAATAAATATTACCGTATTTGTTGATTTTTTTTTATATTTGTTATCTCTAAAATCATATATAATAATATAGATTAATTACTTGACATAAATTATATATTAATATATAATTATGAAAATCAGTGACTAAAAATTCTTAAAATGATATTAGAGATGATCATTGGTAGGCTCGAGCAAGTAGCAAAAATAATCTTCATTAAAAAATCTTTTAAATCCGTGAATCTTTGGATCTAAGCCCTTTATCTAGAAAAAAATTAATGTAATTATTTTTTTAAAAATTATAATTCATCTACATATAAATTTATAAAAAAATACATACAAATTACATCAATTATATTATATAAATTTTAAATATATAATTAATATAAAATATTAATAAATTTATCCTTTAAAAAGTTATGAAATATAATAATTTATATATTCACATTAAAGTTAAATTTTCGTAGTTATGGAATTGAAGCAAATAATAACATAACTTATGTAATATATATTTGCTTCAATATATTAAATTAAATATATATATACATATATTTATAATATTTAAATAATTTATATATTATAAATTTGGGTTTAGAATGAATATAATTTTTTCTAGACCTAGATCTTGACTTTTTTTTTAATATTTAAATTTGATAAATAAATTTTACGGATATATGTAGAGTATGATTATTTTAATTATTTTTAAATAATATATATATATATTATAAAAATATGAGTATACAAATTATTATATTTAAAAAATAAATTTTACCGACTAATATTATTCACTTTTAATGCCATTTAAACGACCAATCAATATAATTGTATTGTAGCGTTTAAAGTACTACTGTTAGCTTGAAAAATGCCAAAGAAGGGTTACATGTGGTATTTCCCTATGTTCAAAATTCAAAAGCTGTGTAACTCTCAACAAAATTAGTAGAGTGTTGCGTTTCACGCGGGATAGATAAACAGTACTTTTTAGACTGTCACTCATTGAGATTTTACACACACACGCACACTTATACATACATACATATATATATATATATATAAAATATGTTTTATGTTTTAAATTATATAACATGTAGAGATACAAGAAAGTGAGAACGAAATATTATTTAATTTCTTACTTTTAATTACGTTTAAAGTTAAATTTATAAAAAAATGCTGTTTAAATATGATTATAATTTAAATGAATTCTTATATTTGTTTTAACATATAAAATTTCTATTAAATTATCAAATAAGCTATGTAGATGAATTATAATTTTTTAAAAAATAATTATATTAATTTTTTTAGGTAAAAGGCTTGGATCCAAAGATTCACAGATTTAAAAATTTGTGAATGAAGATTATTTTTGCTAAATCCAAGTAGATTATAATATCCCACCAACGATCATCTCTAATATCATTTTAAGAATTTTTAGTCATTAATTTTTATAATTATATGTTAATATATAATTTATGTCAAGTAATTAATCTATATTATTATATATGATTTTAGAGATAACAAATATAAAACAAAAAGTCAACAATTACGGTAATATTTATTAATTTTTTGTTTGAATTAACAAATCAACAAATGTAAAAAAATAAGATCAATCAACGTGTTTATTTTTTATTTTTTATTTATTAAATTTTTATAAATATTTGTTTTACTACTGCATTTTGTTTACTTTTTTTTGTCTATTTGCCACATCGTATACTGATAATCATCCACAATTCTATCCGTTCCCCCAACGAAAAAACGTGCGAAAAGTATTCTATCCCTTTGTCCTTTTCTAAAGCCATCCTCTGGTTATTTATAGCCTTTATTCAAAAACAAAAATAAGATGGATTGCAAAAAAAATTATAAATTTGATGTAATATAGTAAATTATATTAGTTGGTAAAATTTATTTTTCAAATAATTAATAATTGGTATACTCATTTATTCTATAATGTATAGTTTTAGATATTTTTTTCATTAATTTTTAAAATTATATATATATTAATGAACATTTTACACTAAGTTATTAATCTATACTGTTATAAATGACTTTAAATTAAGATCGTGGTGCCTTCATTCTTCTAATATTTTTTTAAAAATTATATAAATTATAATCATATTCAAGATAGTGAGAATTAAGTTATAACTCACTAATTATTTTTAATATTTTAAAAAAAGTAATATATATTTCATAAATTACTTCCTCTATTTTAAGAGATGTCTTGGCTAATATAAAATTTCTATTAAATTTTCAAATAAGCTATATATATATTGTTATGTGACATGAAATATAAAATAAAAATATTTATTATATTTTAAAATAATAAATTAAATAATGAGTAGTTATTTAATTTCTTATTTTTTATTATTTTTATTTTTTCTCTCATATTCTCATATCTTATATCTTATTTTATAGTCTAAAATATATTATTTTATGAGACCAATAATCATAATAACTCAAAATTATTATAATATAAATATATAAAGTAGAGAGTCATAACGTAAATAATTAAATACCTTTTGGGCTTTTTGGCCCTTTTCCCTACCCAAAAAAAAAAATTATATGGCATATTTGAAAATTTGTGAAGATGTATTTTGAATTCTAAATTTTTTGCCACAAAGATAGGAAATATTTATTTTTATAATATTTTATAAATTAATTTTATTGTATCAAACATAAAATTTAATATTGATTCTTCATATTTAACAATAGGTAAGTGAGAATAAAATTAAATGCTTATATTTTACTACTGAAACAATTTTAGATATCTTAAATTAGATTTTTCTTATATTTATGTTTTGGGAATGTAATTAATAATCACTATTTTTTTAAAAAAAATTTTCAAATTAAATGTAAATATATTTGAATTTTAAATATATTAAAAAACATATATTAAAGGTTACATGAAAGTTACATATTTAAATTTTAAAAATAATCTCTTTACTTATAGAGATAAATATGTATAAATCTTACTTTCTCTAAACCTCATTTGATGAAAGTGTCTTTAACTTTCTCTAAACCTCATTTAATGAAAGTGTCTTGCACTGGCCGCTATTTTTATTGACATATTGTTGTTATAAGAAGGTTATTGTTATTACTGTTATAAAGAGAAATTAAAATTGTTTTTTATAAGATTTATAAATTAAATATGAGGGAGAAAACATTATTGTCCTTACTACTTTAAAACTTTTTAATTTATTCCTTACATTTAAATTTTTTATTAACTTATTTAAATTACTTAACATAAATTATATTTTATAATATGAAATATAAAATATAAAATAAAATATGTTACGTGAAAAAATAAAAAAAATAAAAAAAATAAAAATTTTATTATTTAATTTATTTTTTAAGAATTATAATAATAATTATTTTATATTATATATTTTAAAAAAAAAGCATGCACATGTCCTCTAATGTTTACTATTTATCTATCCCACATGAAACGTAACCATCTAATTAATTAGAAGACATTTGTCAGAAACCTCCAACACATTAAAAACCAATGAGTGGCCGGCTAACACAATACTATATGATCCATGCATACAAAACGTGATATTATATTATTAATTTTTTCGGTTTCAATTAAAAAATCAACAAATAAGAAAAAAGATTAAAAAACATGTTAATTTTTTGATTTAATATATATATATATATATATATATATATATAAGAGTAATAGTAAAGGAATATCTTAAAACTACCAATTCTTCCCTTAAAAAAAAAACCGCAATAATGCATTTTGTGTCATATCATGTCATACTCTCATCTGATTTATACGAACTTTTTTATTTAATTTTTTAAAGTATTTGTTTTTTAAAAACAGCATTTTTTTTTTACAATTCTATAATATTGTATTATAGCATACAATATATATATATATATATATATATATAACATATCAAATAAAAATATTTTATTTATATGATAAATGAGACAATCTGTTATATATAATAGAAGTTTCGCATATACAGATGTGCATGTATTTTTTTATTTAATTTTCAAAATATAATAAAAAATTATAATTATTATCATTTTAAAATAATAAATTAAATAATTTAAAATTATTTAATTCATTTATCTTTTATAACTTCTTATTATTATTTTTTTTCTTTCTCATATCTTCACATTAAATATTTTATTTTATATTTTATATTATAAAATATATTCTCTTGTAATTTCACGGCCTAGAGCTATTATAATATCTATATTGTAATGATTCTAGTTTTTTTTTTATCAATGATATCACTAAATGATATAATAAATATTTTTATATTATATTTCAAAAATTAAAAAAACAAAATGATATGCACTTTTTCACATTCGAAACCTCTAATATATATAGATAAAGTAGTTTGATAACCTAAATAATTAAATTACATGGCATATTTAATAAATTCTGAAGATGTATTTTGAATTCTAAATTTTTAGCCACAAAGAAATATTTATTTTTAAAAATACAAGATCATCTCATCTGATAAAATAATATGATAGTGTTATGTGATGCGAAAGATAAATACAAAATAAAAATATCCCAATCACTCATGATTTTCATTATATGAATGATGCTTACTTTTTAATTATGTGAATGAGGCTCATTTCTTAATTAAGCTTATTTATCTTTTTTAACGTGATATTATTATGTTATTTTTTCACTTAAAAAAATTCTTATTTGTCCCTAGTTTGGTCAAAGATTCACTTTCCTCTTTAAAAATGTGTCAAAAATTTTCTATCTGTTGTTTTTTTTTTTCAATAAAAAAAGCTTTCCACTAGTTATTTATAGCCTAAATTCATAAACAAAGATAATATCGATTATAAAAAATTATAAATTTAATTAAAAATATTAACCCGTTGTCATGCAACTAATATAAGTCATACATATACAAAAATGTCTTATTCCATTACATCACTCTACTTTAAGCTTTTATTTTGTCATTATTATTATGAATATGTTATTGAGAATCTAAATTTAAAGTTTGTAAAATCTTAAAAGGACGCCATTTATAAATAAATATATATATATATTTATATATATATATATATATATATAACTTTACACTCGCGCTATTCCCATAACATTGAAGCACCATGGTAAGAGTAGATTCCACCTTCGCTCAATTACCAAATTCAACTTCACGATGCTTTTTACAACAAGACCTTATAGCTAGCCCATTATAAATAGGTGTTGTTTCTATTCCTCCTGCACTCACCAAGCTAAACCTACAACCATGGCTTCCAAAAGACCTTCTTCTCAAATCCTCCCCTTCCTCCTTGTTTCCCTCTTCCTACTTTCTCAATTCACCTCCTCCTATGGCTATGGAATTGTCACCTATTGGGGCCAAAACGTGAATGAAGGAGAGTTAGATGCAGCATGTGCCACCAGAAAGTATGAAATAATAAACATAGCTTTCCTTTATCAATTCGGTGCTGGAAGAACCCCAAAGATAAACCTATCAGGCCATTGTTCTGAGGATTGGGGTGTCCCTTGCACTAAATACGCCCCCCAAATAGCCACTTGCCAAAGACTAGGCATTAAAATCTTCCTCTCCCTTGGAGGAGGCACTTCCACCTATTCCCTTTCTTCAGCTGATGACGCTAAACAAGTCGCCCACTATCTCTGGACCAACTACCTAGGTGGCCAAACCGGTTCAAGCGGCGGTCAACTAGGAAACGTGATCTTAGATGGAATCGACTTTGACATTGAAGCTGGTGGAAACTTGTATTGGGATGTTCTTGCAGAGGAGCTTCATAGCTACAGCAAACAGAAGAAGTTCTATTTATCAGCAGCACCACAATGTCCAATCCCAGATTATTACTTGGATAAAGCCATTAAAACTGGTGTCTTTGACTATCTTTTTGTTCAGTTCTATAACAACCCATCCTGTATGTATTCTGCTAGTACCGGCACTAAGAACCTTTTTGCCTCATGGAATAATTGGGCCACGTCTTTTGGTGTCCCCAAGGTGTATATGGGACTCCCAGCTGCCCCTGAAGCAGCTCCGGCAGGTGGTTATATCCCAATTGATGTGTTAAACAATCAAGTTATTCCATATTTAGAAACCTTTCCCAACTTCGGTGGGATTATGCTGTGGAGTAGGTACTTCGATGTTCTATATGACTATAGTGGTCATATCAAATTTGGAAGCTCCCAAAGTACATTCGGCTATATACGTCATTTTGCTTCAGAAGCTCTGTAGTCTGTATCACCTTTTATCGTAGCTCAGTGTAACTACGACTGCATCCTCTCTACTATGTATGGAATAAGTTGTAAGGTAGCTATAGTGCCTACCTCTTAAATCTGAACTTGTACGACTATAATTATCATGATGTAATAAATAAAATCTTATATGAATACGTACTAGTGTGGCTATCTTTAAGAACTACTAAAAAATATTGCAATTTTTTAGTAATAATTTTATAAATTGATGGTAAAAATATAATACTCATTGCATTACATGCTACAGATGGAGAATGACTTTTATTCTGGTTTATTAAAGGGATAACCCAAGTATATAAAAAATTCTAGCAAAAATAAAATATTCTATTTTCTTTCTTTCTTTGATAATATCCTTATTCAGTCTAATTCATATGTTGAATGAGCTAAAATTTTGAATATGAGATTGTGGTGTACTATATGGTTCGTTGTTTGTTTTCTCCCTTATGGTGTTCGATGGAAAGTGCAGCGAAGATTCCAAGAGTTTGAGAACAAAGAACAATACGGCCTTCGACTCTTATCGTTATGGTTGAAGTGATAATGTTGTTCCAAAAGTTGAAGTGTTTTTCATTTTTATGTTGACTATATATATATTGATATATTCAATTCAGTTTTTGCATATAACTAAGATTCTGGAATTTGATCATATAAAGGGAGTGCGATTTGGTTCCTTATAAATTTTAAAGTGCTTTTCATTTTATTATTGAATTGGGAGTTTCTATAAGCTTTTCCAAGTAATCTCTAGTTAAATTTAAAAATGCAGATCTCAAGGCTAAAGTATTGAATGTGGTTTAGTTGAGTTCAATCAATAGTTCACTCAATATTCTGTGATTCATCTTCGATCCATTTAGAGTACTATTTAACTACCAAGAGCTAGCTAGTAGGGTGTACCGTGTACGTAATTAAGAAAAATGGAGGAGAAATAAAGGGATAAGAATTTAGAGATTTTTTTTGTTTGGATTTTTAAATTTTAAAAGGAAAGAGAATGAAGAGGTTCTCTTTAATTAAATTTAATTACCTAAACTTAGAAAATTTTGGAGGAATTTTATAAAAGGGAAAGAAAAATAAGTACTTAACCTTTCTTTCCTTTTCATTTTCCTTTAATTCCTTTTCATCCATTTCTCTCTTGATTCTCAAACACATTAGAGTGTTTGGATTAAAGAGAATGGAGGAAAAAGGAATCAAAGGCAAGACAATTTTAAAACATTTCACTTGTTTGGGTTTCAAAATTTTGGAAGAAATGAAAATTAAAATATTTTATATTAATTTTTTTAATATTTATTCTTTATTAATTTTATTAATTATCTTAAACTAAAATATTTTTGAAAAACTAAATAAGAAGAAGATAAACTAGTACTTAATACCTTTTCTTATCTTTTCTTTTTTTTTAATTCTTTTCCTTCCCTTTGTCTCTTCATTTCCAAATAGACCGGTCCTTAGGCTCTTGGTAAATGATAAGGAAAAAAAATATAAAGAGGACAGAAGAGAATGGAAGGTAAATTATAAGTTTCTCTTCCCCTTATTTATAATTCTTCCAAAATCCTTTAATTTGAAGTGCTCCAAATTAATGAACAAGGGTGGTTAAGGAGGGTTACTACAAATATCTTTGAATTTTTTTCCTTTAAAATTTAAAATCTCAAACAAGAGGAATGATTTTAAATTTTCTTTCCTTTCCTTCCTTTCTCCTTCATTCTCCTCAATTTAAGCATACCTCAATCCAAACATACCTTAGGGTGTGTTTGGGAACAAGGAATGAAAGGAAAAGAAAATGCGAGGAAAGGAAATTAAAATTAGTTACTAGTTAGTTTCTCTTCACTTTGTTAGGAATTACTTTAAAATCCCTTAATTTTGGATACCTAAAATTCACAAAAGAGTTTCTCCAAAATCTTTCATTTTCTTTTCCTCCAAAGCTTAAAATTTCAAACAAGGGAAATGTTTTGAATGAAGTACTTGTTTGAATGTCCACTTGTTTTTTCATTTTTTAAAGATATTTTAAAATTAGTTCTAAGAATTTATAGTTGTATTAGTTTCATGAATTTATGTACATGCTATTAATAAAAAGCTTATTCTTTGTATTTTTTTAAAAACTAAATTTTAGAATATTTTTTAATTGTTCTCTATTTTTTGTTCTCAAAACACATTTATTTATTTGTTTTCAGTCAAAAAAATAATTCAAAGAGTCTTTTTTTCTATTTTTCAAATTCAAAAATAATTTTTAAAAATTGTAATCAAATAGACCCTAAGATCACCACAAAAAAGCACCTTTGGTAGCAATTTTACAAAAAATAACCTTTTGCATCCACTAAGTCGCTACCAAAAGTCACTCTTAGTGACGACTAAGTTTCCACCCAAAAATAAACCTACCAGGCCATTGTTCTGCGGATTGGGGTTTTCCTTACACTAAATACGCACAGCCACTAGCCAAAGCCTAGGCATTAAAATCTTCCTCTCTCTTGGAGGGACTCCTATGACTATTCCCTTTCGTTAGCTGATGATGCTAAACAAGTCGCCTATTATCTTTTGACATCGAACATGGTACAAACTTGTATTGGGATGTGATTGCTAAGGAGCCTTACATCTACAACAATCAAAATAGGTTCTATTTATCAACAACACCACAATATTTCTTCCCAAATTCTTATTTGGATAAAGCCATTAAAACTGGTGTCTTTGACTATATTTTTGTTCAGTTCTACAACAACGCTCTATGTCAGTATTCTAATGGGAATACTCAGTCTTTTCAGCTCATGGCATGATCATTGAGCCACATCTTTCAATGTCCCCAAGGTGTATCTGGAACTCCCAGCTGCCGTTGAAGCAGCTCCAGCAGATGGTTACATCCCAATTGATGTGTTAAACACTGAATTTATTCCATATGTAAAAACCTTTGCCACCTTCGTTGGGATTATTCTGTGGAGTAGGTACTTTGATGTTTACACTAACTATAGTGGTCAAATCATATTTGGAAGCTTACGTAAGTCAATTCAGCTTTAAGAGCTTCGTATCATCTTTTATCGTAGTTAAGAGCAACTATGACTGCATATTCTTAGTATTATGTATGGAATTAAGTTATAAGATAGATATAGTGCCTACTTCTTAAGTTTGAACTTGTACGACTATAGTTATAATGATGCAATAAATAAAATCTTATTTGAATACGTACTAGTGTACGAGTGGTCAAATCATATTTGGTGATCTTGGAAGCTTTGAAAATGCTTTCGGCTACATAATTTAATTTGCTTTAAAAGCTTTGTAACGCCTTTAATCATAGTTTAGTCGTCGGTGTAATTGCGATTGCATCTTCTCTATTATGTATGGAATAAGTTGTTTTGAACACCATATTTTGTCTAGATATTTTTTAATGACAAATCAAAAATACAAAAAATAAATATACATATAATTTGTAAAATGTTCAAACATCTTTTTGGCTTTATTTTGGGGCTTTTGTTTGTGTTGGCTTTAAATTTCATTAAGATATCTAAAAAATAAGATATTATAAATATTAGTGAAAAAAAATCCTAAAATTTTTTAACCTTCTTATCTTCCAAATTATTTTTAAGAGCATCAAAGTATTAAAAATAAAAAATACAAAAAAATAATAACAAGAAAAACAAAAAAGAAGCAACCAACAAGAAAAAGAGAAACAAGAGGCCCAAAAATTTAGCTCCTTCACTCCCAATGGGTCAAGCCCAAATATTTAACCCTTCTTTTTTTAAGAAAAAGAACTAAAACAAAAAACAAGGAAACCAATACAAGTAAATAAAATGAAAATTTTAACAAAAGAGAGGGAGGACATTACCGTTTGGTCTCTTTTTGGAAAGTCACAGGCTCCCCTGCAAAATGGAAGCCAGAGACTTGCAGAGGCAAGACCCAGGGTGAGTAGGTGAGCAGAAAGACAAAATGGGAAGGTAGCCGCTACGTCAGAGTTGAGCATCATGGAAGATTCAAAATATCTTCTTTGTATACTTCTTCACCCAATCTTGATAAAAGGCATTAATTGGCAATAGAAAAGTGGAGGATCAGACTGTGCGAAAGAGTGAAATAGAGGGGAACTGATCCTCTAAATTGCCATTCTCTAAATTGCCTCTGAAGTGCATCAAAACGATGCCGTTTCATACATTTTTTTTCTAATTATTTAAAAAAATTTGGTTTCGTCTCACGTTCCTGTGCCATCAAATTCTACATTTTGCTTCTGAACGCCGCATATCATCTTCGTCCCGCCGTTGAACTGTCCATTTCGTCTTCGTCCCTGCCACTAACGACACTGTCAGAGGTCCGTCGCGCCCCTGCTGCCGGGCGAAGTCGCCATCACTACACTATCGAACGCCGACGACTAACGCTGCAAAACGCACTGCTTGCGTGCTCCTTCATGTCCGAGGCTTGCTCTTGGTTGGACCGAGAAAGGTAAGTGTCTTAACTCATTTTTTCACTTGCTTTCGTCAATTCCAATTTGTTTGGTGGTGAATGATGCACTGAGATGCATCCATGAAGGAGAGGTTCTTGTTGGCCGAGAGGTAAGCTATTCTTGCCCTGTTTTCATCCTATTTTGATTCTGATCTAATAGGGCTGAAAGTGGTGTTGTATTAGCTGTGAGTTTCATGGGTTAAATGTGTTTTTAATTGTTAAAATAGTGTTTGATACTGTGCCAGTCCCTTTGGTTGCTAATTTGGTGAAATTTGGATGTTGAAACTCTTATTTGTTCGAGGCTAAATGTAGTGCTATGTTTGGCTAAAATATTCATGGGTTGAGTTGTGTTTTTCGTATCAAAATTGTGATTAATGTTGCTAATATAGACGTCACATTTTACTGCAATTATAGTAGAAAATTCTCATCCCAGATTTTGAAAATCTGTTTTGAAGTGGCTAATTGTGATGCTATACTTCATTTTAATTTTGATGGCTTAAACTCATATATTTCTTGCTAAAATTATGGTGTAATGTGACCAAACGTGGTGCTGTGTTTTGCTGTAGTTTTTAAAGGATTAAACTCTTGTTATGCATGTTGAAATCATGGTTTGGTGTTCCAAGATAGTGGTTGAAGTCTGGCTTGCTTCCATCCACTTGCATTTTATGTCCAAGGGTTTAAATGGTGTTTTAAAGTTTGTTTTAGGGGCTGTTTTGGTTCAAATTTTTCTCCCTTTAAACCTCACTTTGGGTGGTTTAAAATGGTGGCTTAGGTTTTTATTTTAATGGCTTATGTTTGATGTAATTTTTTCTCTTCTTGAACCTCACTTTAAATGCTTGATATGGTGGCTTTGTGTTGCTGCTTAAGTGCTGGTTTCATGGTGTGTTTTTCCTTTTGAGAAACTCACTTTGAAATGTTGAAATGATGTTTTAAAGTGTTGTTTCAAGTGCTGGTTGTCTGGTTTATTTTTTCTCGCTTAAAATCTCATTTTAAAGTGTCCAAAATGATGGCTTTGTGTTGCTGCTTAAGTTCTGGTTTCATGGTGTGTTTTTCCTTTTGAGAACCTAACTTTTAAATGTTCAAATGATGTTTTAAAGTGTTGTTCCAGGTGCTGGTTGTTTGGCTTTCTTTTTATCACTTAAAATCTAATTTTAAAGTGTCTAAATGGTATTTGAAGTGTTATCTTGTTGTATGTAATGTCCATTTTATTTTGAGTATGTTTTTGCATTTTGAAGAGTTGGTCATAGAGTCAAGATATGCGTGTGAACATGTAAATGCTATCCACACTGCTTAAGGAATGCTTTTTACATCATAAAGTTCTTGTTTTAGAGTCAAAAAGGGGCTTCACAGCTTGTTTAAGCATGCAGTCAAGATGTGTGTAAGGGCATGGAAGTGCTGTCCATTCTGTGTTAAGAATCTTTTCTATCTAAAAATGCTGGTTTTAGAGTCAAAATATGCGTGAGAACACAGATGCTGTTTTGTTTTCGTAAATCATTGTTTGCGGCCTTTTGAGGCTTCTTTCATGATGTCTATGTGATTTCATGTTACCCATGTGCTATCCAGTCCTTGTATTTCATATTTGTGGTGTTTTTAGGCTTCTTTTTGTGGTGTTCAAGTTTTGTTATGTAATCACATGCTGGCTAGTTTTCGTAGTTAATATTTATAGCATTTTTAGGATTCTTTTTTGTGGTGTTCAAAGTGCTATTATGTTACCATAAATTGTTTTGTTCTCATTAAGTTACGTCCGTTGTGTGTTGAGCAGTTGATATCTATCTTGTTCTTCACTATGTGAAACCTATTTTGAAGTACTTAAAGGTGACATTAAAGTGTTTTTTTTCATATTGGTGTTTAGTCTTCTTTTCACCTCTTGAGATCCATTTTAAAGTGCTCAGATGAGGATCTTAAGATGTTATTTTCTGGTGCTGGTGTTTAGCTTCATTTTCATCACTGAAAACCCATCTTAAAGTGCTTAGCATGATGTTTTAAAGTGTTGAGATCCATTTTAAAGTGCTCAGATGAGGATCTTAAGATGTTATTTTCTGGTGCTGGTGTTTAGCTTCATTTTCATCACTGAAAACCCATCTTAAAGTGCTTAGCATGATGTTTTAAAGTGCTGTTTCAAGTGTTGGTTTCTTGGTCCATTCTTCTCACTTAAAACCTCATTTTAAGGTGCTCAATTGGTGATTCAAAGTGCATTTTTAAATATAGATTACTTGGCTTTCTTTTCTTGCTTAAAACCTGATCTTAAAGTGATCGAATGGTGCTTTGAAGTATCTAAATGCTGTTTTATTGCCCATGTGTTGTCTAACTCTGGTCAGTCATGTTCGTGTGTTTTAGAGCTCTTCTAATGTGTTTTGTATGTTGTTTTATTGTTTTAATGTTGTCCAATTTCTGTTAATCATGTTTTGGTAATTTGGGAGCTTATCTTAAGGTGTTTTGAATGTCTTTTTGGTGATTAAACTTTGTCCAAGTTCTCCTAAGTCTTGTTTGTGGAGCTTAAAAAGTTCTTTTATGATGTTCAGGTGCTGCTATGTTATCCATGAGCTGTCCAAGTTTTTATAAATCATGTTTGTGACATTTTGAGGCTTCTTTCTTAATGTCTATGTGTTGTCATGTTATCCATATGCGATCCAGTCTTTCTATTTCATGTTTGTGGTGTTTTTAGACTTCTCTAATAGTGTTTCAAGTGCTATTATATATTTCATATGCTGTTTAGTCTCTGAAAAGCTTGTCTTCGGAATTTTAGTTGTTCTTTTAAGGTATATAGTCTTGGGGTTTAAATTCTGTCCAAGCTTGGTGAACCATGTTTTAGCATTTTCGTGAGTCTTGTTTTAGTATTTTAGACTTTCTTTGGTATCAATGTGTTGTCAAATTTTTTGTTGTGTACGTTCGGCTATTATTTCAAAAAATCCAAAAAAAGTAAAAGTAGAAAATGAAAAGAGTAAGAATGAGATTGATGTGACTTTATAGACTAAAAGACACAAACTAATCTTTTCCTTTGTTTTGTCTGTGAAGTCATGTCAATCATCTATTTCTTTCCTCTTTCAAAAAAATTGCAACTTTCCTTTTGCTATGTCTTTTTATGTCAAATTACATGGACTTTGATCCCAATTTATTTGGATACGAAGGTCTTATGTTCTTATCTTAGGTCAATTTCTGCCTTATAGATATTTTTGTCTGTTTCTCTTGTTTGATTTCTCTTTGTCCTGCCTGATTTTCTCCTTGCATGTCAATGTTCTGCTAGGAGAGTTTCTCTCATTGCTGTCTTCTTTAAGTTCCTTCCTTGCTCTCTATGTAAACTTTGATGTTGTTTTGTGTGACTTTAAATATCTAGTTAAAATGTCCATTTGTTTATCTTATGGTATGCTATGTTTTACTTTTCTTGTTTGAGCTTTCCTTTGCTTGTTTGAGTTTTATTTTTCTTGTTTATAGTTTTCTGTTTGTTAAAAAGGGATAAACAAAATAAGTTTAGACCAATTCATTGTTTTGTACATGTATACTAGGCTAATTGTCCTTTAAATGGGTGTTGTAGGATGCCTAACACCTTCACCACACTCAACTGACTCTCGAACCCATCTTAGTTTTTGGAGACTAGTTTCATTTTGTTTATTTTACCTTATCTTTTAAATAAAAGGGTTTTCCTAAATTTTTCCTTCAAAATAAAAAGTTTAGTTGCTACTCCTCTATTTTTCATTTGGTTTTTGAAACTTGCGTTTCTTTTTCTTTTTCATCATTCACGTTGCATTTCAGGTGTGATAATTGTAATAAGGTTTTGAATCAACAAATTTAATTAAACAAGCCCAATATCAATTAGACAATACAAGTCATAACTAGAATAGGCCAAGCCGTGCACAAGAGTTTTTCAATAACGAAAATAATATTTATAGTTTCAAAATTCAGGGTAACTTCTCAAGTGAATCAAATGCAATATTAAGTGGGCAAAATATGAAATCAAATATATGGTAGTTTCAATATGATTCCAAATATTCAAGAAAATTATATACAAAAGAGAAAATATCACTTATAAAAAACAAATAGTATAATTTTTTAAAATTTAGTCTTTCAAAATTTCATTATAATAAAAACTAGTTCACGGGAATAATTACATATACCCTACATTGTATCCCTCTTCAAAACCATATATAACCACATAAATTCAATCTTTGGCAACAACTCTTTACGTAGCCCCAACCCTACATATAATATACTTACAGTTTAAGCATGTGGCCTCACACGAGGTTAGCATCAACTAACTTTTGCTATATGAGGTTTACACCTAGACGTGTATTAGGCTACAGATACAGTTGTAACACTAGTGTTTCCAAAAAAGTTTTTCCCACTAAAACCCTTGAAGAAATATAATTCTCATATCAAGGAATATGTCATTCAAATAAATTAAATTTGTATCTAGATAAGAAATAATTCCATCAAATTCCAATCCATGTCACAATGACCACAAAAATTCTATTAAATAGTATATTGCAAAACTAAACATCAAAAACATACTTCAATATAATTATATTCGCTATAATCAAATCAGTCGTTCAAATATAGTTGATAAATATATTTTTTAAATTTTACTTATAACAAATCAATAATTTAGACAAATATAAGTCAAATATCTATAAAAAAAATTTCATGAGTCAAAATCAATTAATAGATGACTTGTTCCAAGGCCACACTGATCAAGGAAATAGAGAATAATAAAAAAAGGACATGATGGATACATAAAAAATAATAAAATGTGCTATAACGAGCATTATCTATTTACGATATTGCTGTAAAAGAATGAAACCTCTACTATGTCAAGTTAGGTTCTTAAGTGTAGATGACACTTTCTGGCACCTATAGGCTCAATATCATGCTTACTATTAATAATAAAATATCACATAATAAGCAAACTTTGATTATCATAAGATTTCTAATATTTCCAACGCGGACTATGACCTTCAATAAATCTAAGATTTCACTTTCTTTACTTAAATGTTTTCCTTCCAAAACCCATGGTTAGAAATTTAATTAAATATTTTACTTCTTTTTCTTTTTTTTTTCAAATTGTTAGACTTCTTATACTAAATGAACTTTCACTTAGAAACAAATGCACCAATTTAAGAAACTCCATTTATGTGTGTGCGTGTGTCTATATATATATATTGCTATTCATGTATTCATATTTGATTTTCTGCTAATTGTGATTCTATTTACTAATTCACAATTTAATGCATTCCAAGACTACTAAAAGTACTCTCTCTAATTCCACATAGATTTCATATTCCATCCCTTACAGTCAAATTCTACTTCCTTTAACACTTCTCATGTTATAAGCATTACCCTCTACTAAGTCATCAAAAATGGTTTCTTTTTCTTCTTCTCTTCTCTTTCTCTCTCTCTCTCTCTCACAAAATTCCAGCAAACAATAGCAAAACAAGACTCAGCCAAACAATATAAAACACAAGATCTAAGAGGAACGGAAACTACGACTCACCTATAGGAAGAAGGAAACTCCTCACTAGAGTCATTTTCTTTATAATCCCTCAACACACCAGTAGAGGATGTTTCTCCTCTGTCAGCAGCTGAAAAACGCTGCCAGTAGTAGAAGAAAATGGTGGACGTGGTGGATGACTATCTGGATTCGACGATAATGGCCGAAACTTGAAGTATGTCACTGGTTTTATGAGGAAATAAGAGAAAACGAAGTGGGAAGAGAAGAATGATGAAGGAGAAAACATGGAGATTGAAACAAAAAATGAAAGATGTTAGGAAGGGGAGAAATCTGATTCATCGATGGGCATTAGGGATTTTAGGAGTATTTTTGTAATTTTAATCTTTTTGAGGAAAAGACAATTTTGTGTCTTTAAAAAAATAGATTTTAATTAATATTTTTATTTAAGTAAATTAATAGGTAATCATGAAAAAATTTTGAAATTTTTGGATAGTCCTAAATTCATTAAAAATATCTTATATTAAGTTTTTAGTAGATAAAAAAATTTTATTGGATAAAAATTTAATTTTAAAAATTTTTAAATTTAAACTATAAGGTCAAAATAATTTATATAATCACTATCTAACTCAATTATTATTTTCCTACTTATATTTCCTATTTATGTTAACTCCTAAAGTTTCTTTAGCTTTAATATTAACAAAATTATAATTTTAGTCCATATTTTTATTTATTTATTTATAATATATAACCTCAAAGTGACATATTTATGATTTATAATTTCTTTTAATTTTTTTAATTTTAAGAATATTACTTTCTCTCTCTCTTATGAAATTCGGTCCCGAATTTCTACCAGAGTTATGAAAATACCCACATGTACTACTATTTTAATCCCTCATTACTCTTAAAGTGTCCTGTATTTTGTGAAAGGAAAGAAAAAACCCCTTAATAACATACTCAAAGATGGTTGAGATCCTCCTTCAACAACCTTACATTAACCATAGTGAGCAAATTCCTCCGAGGACTATACCACTAATTTACGACGTCAATAATGGGTTGAAAAGTCATCTTAGTATTTTATTCTCTCATGTTCTTCAATTTCTCTGGTGTACCTATCCCAACAACTTATTTGGACAGTTTTAAAAATCACAATTCCAACATTACTCAGTAATTAAGTCATTACTTGATTACCTTCCAATAATTAGCATACAATAGGTGTTCTTGACACGTGTGCTCTCTTAATCTCCATTCATTTATAGTGTAAGAATATTAACATACACAAGATATCTAATCACAATCTCCCTAAAAGTTAGGTTTAACACTTATGTCATATCTAAGATCATGTTAAATTCAATATGCTCACTAAGTCCTAACTTGTTTAAGAGATTCTCTATTGAATAATCATTTGCATAAATTTAATCCAAATTTATCCATTACCTCAACAAGTCTAGATTCATTTAACTTACTCTTTTTGCCTATCTCTTGTGGCTTTATCACCTATACATTTTACCATTGCCTTATGATTACAATTTATGATCACTAACCATTCTTGTGCAGTCTTCAAACTACAACAACTACTAGAATCAAATCTAAAGCCAAAAAGGGGAGTTGAATAGTAAGGATAGCTAGAACACTTAGTGAACCAAGGGACGAGATTCTTTCATCAAAAAAGAAAAACCATCATTTGGTGGGTGTGGAACTCCCTAAAGGGATAAATAGAATATTATGCTACAAAAACACTAAAGAGAAAGCACAACAACTCAAATAAGGTCATATTAGCTTAAGTCTCGAGTAACTTTAGAAAGCACTAGTGAAAAGAGAAAGGGAGATGCAATATGAACTTTTAAACAACCCCTATAAGACATATTAAGTCATCTAGATATACTTTTCCTTAAATGTTACTTTAGCCTGGTGAGAATATTTTCCTACGATCCCCAACCAGCATCAAAATTCACTATGCAAATTTACATTGCAACTACTTCGGGTAATTTTCTACTAATCAATTAAATTCAATTGGGGTTGGTTACTGACACAAGCTACTTTAATTTAATTTAGAGATTCTTCTCTGGCAATGTGTTGCATTAATTAATTTACTTCTCACACACTTAATCCATTCACTTCAACATAAGTAAGAATTCATGTCATAATCTCGGTTAGGGATCTACGACAACTATTTGAGTGAGTTTTTAGTCTAGTTTATAAAATATGATAAAAATACAATACAAATTTTGATACTCTAAAATAATTATCAAGAGGGAAAACACCTTAGAGATCAGAACTATATAGCCTACTTCAAATGCTTATAAAACAGAGTAAATTTTTTTTAACACTGTAATTCGCCCTTTTCCCTTTTTATTGCAGAAACTCAAAAAAATCATTAAAAATAGTAAATGGGCTCACTATAATCCCAAATTGTTTTTTTGAAAATAAGATATAGTCCAGGTGAGACCTCAGTTAAAATTTCAAGGCCAAATTCCTTGCCAAACTAGGTTGATTTCCTCCTTCTTGTTGACACTTCAGAATTTTTGGATAGATTACTGTCTTACTGTATTTTGGCCTAATTCAAGGAGTAAATCACCTATTTTGAAGCTCATTTTTGGGAAGTTCTAAGAAATTATGAAAAGGAACTTTTACAAAAATTTGAGCTTTAAAAACTATTGTTTGGTTATTGATATTTTGGTATTTCCAGAGCTGTCCAGATTTGCTGCCAACTCTGTCTCCCCATTTTTTTTGTTTGCAAAACACCAACTAGACCATTTGAGAAATCTACCAAACTTTCCAGATCTGAAATTTAGTCTTTTAAGAATCCTCTGAAAATTTTACAAAATTTATTTCAGTGTTTTGATAGGTTTCACACATTAAAACATTAGGATTTATTATTGGTGGCGAAACTGGGTAGTCTAATAATGTTCTTATCGTTGGAATAAAAAAATCATACTTAAGCATATCCAAAAATTTCCATTGGCTCTAGATCACTTGTACAATATGTGTAGTGTTTCCTAGGATCAAAGAGGCCCATCATTTGGTCACAGTCCATTTTCATTATTGCCCAACACTCTGTCCTTCTCAGTTTGTCTAAGAATTTATATGCAATCTTTCCTTCGCTGCCATTTAACTTTCAAAACAGGTAAAATTGAATAAAAACACACTGAGCATGGAGTGAATGGAAGATGAAAAGAATGGAAGACGGTTTGGGAGGATAGACAATATAAGTTGAAGCATAAAACATCCTACCCAACCGAGAAGATGGCATGCAACTTGCCATTCACCCTCGCTATGTTTACATCATTTAGTGTAATGGACAAATGCCAAGAGCAGAAAGACCAAAATAAAGTAATGAAAGAATGGTTACAGATTCAGGTAATGGAGTACAAATACAAGTATTGACATACTCTACTCTTGCCGCTTATGTACTTCTAATTCAAACTAAAAATTCTACTAGCATGCTTAAAGGTCAGCATGAGTGGCTACCTTAACTAGTCATTTTTCTTTCCCCTTACTACCATTGAAACTTCTAAAGTTTCATTAGCTTAGAAGAAATTTAGTATTTGCTTTGGCTAATTTATCCAAATTGGGATTTGAAGAATTGGTTGAAAAAAGGGAGAAAATTCTTGTGTTGATTCCTGATTCATAGCAACTAACAAAACATCACTTCACCAATGAAGACCCAAGTATGATTCCTTTTAAATACCAATTAGTTTATAGTTTACATACATAGATATGTGTGTTACTACTTTCTCTATTTGAGTAAACTTTAACTTTTACCAAGTTAATTATATTTAGTTGAGTAAGGTTTAAGTTTCTACACATGGACTCTCACACATATATAATATCGTAGCAAAATAATTACATGATATAGTGTGATAGAACCTATATTATCATTTCCCATATATATATATATATATATATATATATGAAGATCATACAATCATGAGTCTTAAATACAATACATTCCCTTCACCTTCAAACATATATAGTTAGATGTGTTGTTGTTGGTGATATATATATAATTAGCCTTAACATCTTAGGGTAATAAGTCTACTACTCGAGTTAGGCTCAAAAGAAGCCTACTATTGGATATTAGCCATATATCCTATCATATATGCCTATTATTTCACTTTTCACATTTAGAAAGGGAGTTATAGGTCATCCAAAAGATTGTATAAACCTATGACTAAGGATAGACTGATCAAAATATATGAAATATTAATACAAAAATGAGGTCATTATTGCTATTGCTACTCAAACCATGGTCCACCTACTAGGGGAACCATAAGAGGCACCTCCAGAACCATCACCACCCATACATCTCTAATTATAGTGATTGGCCCTATGAATGAGACTTCTACTACTGCCACCTCAATCTCTAGGAGTACGTGATATCTGGGCATCTAGACACATCAATGAAAATGTGAGATTTATAATCTTAATAGCAAGATCACCTATTTTACAAACCCACTAATCGTACCAGTTGTACTCATACAGAAAATCATACATTATATTCTTGTTCATAGTTTCATAACATGTATCTATTAGACGCAATGTATACTTATGTCAAGTACTTAATGATGCATGTATAAGAAATTCATCATAAAAACTTTCATGAGGTGTTCATGCACTTATAAACATCATTATCATTAAAACAAAATTTCTATTTAAACATTGTAACATGATCATACTCAATCAATTCTTTCAGGTAAAGATACATAGTCTTGGCCCTTATGTCCCTTGGGCCTCTTGCCCCACGTCAGATCTCATTATATATCCCTGAGCTCTACATGAATGATTACTCCATGGCCTTAGGCTTATTATGGTCTCAGACCACTGTACATTCTAAGGCATCTCTCAGTGTATCCAAGTACAAACATATAAATCACCGTCCCAGATGGATTACATCTTACTCACGGGATCATTACTCCAAGAGTAGATCACGTCTACTCTATCTTAGATAGATCATGAGACTATGGAATCACCATCCCTTATTGTTGAATCACTTCCTTGGTATGTTATTCACAAATGTATATATTAAGATGATTTGGTTCAAGCCACGGCTATGCCTAACACTAGGTATGTGATTATTTCTTGGCCATTTCATTGAGGGAACACTAACCTAAAATTTGCAACAACCCCAGTGTGTTCAAAATCTCTTTCAATGTTTGAGTGGATGTCTTACCATCCCAATTAATGTTTCAACTGTGGAATGTCCAATGATCGTATGATATCAATAATCGGTTACTTAAACTTGAGCCTATCTACCATTAATGCATACACTAGGAATACTTTCCTTTGTTTCTTAAGTCTTAATCTCTTTTCCCCCTTTGATCTATGTTACATGATGTTTAATTCTTATAATCTTTGAGTTTATGGAGTTGATTAAGTTTTAAAACATGAAATTGGGGGATTACAGGGCCTTTCTCTTCTTCTGGAGCTTGCCAATCGACTTCTACCTCTCTAGCTATCAGCTGGTAGCTCTCGGGTTAAACAGAGCACCCGAACCTAAGAGCCAATAGTCAACTTTTAACTTCTTAGAAGTCAATTGCTATCCTACTATTCAGGATTCTAGACAACTCAAGGACATGATAGTTGACTACTACTAGGTTAGCAGTCGGTTGTCATGTTCTTGACCATTTTTGGTAGCTAAAGAATACAGCAGTCGACTTTCAACTTCCTGGCAATCGGTTGCTACATCTTGGCTTGCCATACCAACCTGCGTTTTCACCTATGTCTAGTCAATACAACAACTCATTTGAACTTTTAATTGTCAAATCTAAGTCCTAACAATATTTAGAGCGTTCTAACATAGAGAACAATAAAAAATCAGCTCAATCTCCTTTAAATCTAAATTTTCTCTATTTTTCTCACATGAACAATACCATAGATTTTTTATCGCCTTGCAAGGTAAGTTTTCTCATGGTGATTAGGTCACTTGGTGAGGTGGATTGCTCAAGGAAGTAGATCACCCAGTGAGGTAAGAGCGCTCGAGGTGATTAGGTCATTTGGAGAGGCTAGTAGAAGCTGAAATGCTTTTAATGGGGGGAGGACAGCTACTTGATTCTTTTTCTCGAGGCCAAAGGATTAGAAAAAGCTTAAGCATTCCATAAGAGTGAGGATTATTGTCTAATCATTTTTTGCAAAGGCCACAAGGTTAGTGAAAGATGAAAATCTTTTCTTAGAGACTGTATCTTTTCGAAGATTGTTGTCTAATCCTAGATCCTTACTTGGATAAAGTCATTAAAACTAGTGTCTTTGACTATCTTTTTGTCCATTTCTATAATAATTGGGACTGTATGTATTCTGCTACTTTCAACACTAAGAAACTTTTTAGCTCATGGAACAATTGGTCAACATCTTTCGATGTCCCCAAGGTGTATTTGGGGCTCCCAACTACCCATGAAGCAGCTCCAACGAGTGGTTATATCCCAATTTGTGTGTTAAACTATCAAGTTATTCCACATGTAAAAACCTATGGCAAGTTCAGTGGGGTTATGCTGTGGAGTAGGTACTATGGTGTTCTAACTAACTATAGTGGTTAAATCATATTTGGTGATCTTGGAAGCTCTGAAAGTGCATTCGGTTACATAATTCAATCTGCTTTTGAAGCTCTTTAACGTATGCCTTTCATCGCATTTCAGTGTAATTGTGATTGCATCCTCTCTACCATGTATGGAATAAGTTGTAAGGTAGCTATAATGCCTAGTGATGGTTATCATGCAATAAATAAATTGTTATTTGAATACGTACTAGTGTACTACCATACCAGCTATATCTTTAAGAACTAATAGAAAAATATTAGAAAGTTTTTAGTAATAATTTTAGAAATTGCTAGTAATGAGAATGACTTGTATTCTGTTTCTTAAAGGGAGAATGAAAGGATATAAAAATTGCTAGCAAAAATTGAATATTCTATTTTCTTTCTTCTTTCTTTCTTTCTTTGATAACATCCTTATTCAATTAGCTAAAATATTTTTGCATGAGATTATGTTGTACTGTATTAAACGAGAACAGAGTATGAAGTAAAGGAATATACAATGAAGATGAGTAGAATCTGATTCATATTCAGTAGTCATTACAGAGATATTTATACACACATGTTCCATAACTTACATGAGCTATTTCAGATCTGACCTAACAGTTTGACATCACTTGCCAAACAAACTAGTGCCAGCTAATAGCTTCTAGATACGTGTAGTTACTTCTAAATACATCTATTTACCTCTGATCAGTTACATGTATGGTTTGTTTTTTATGTGTTCCCCCTTATGTTCTCAGATTCCTGAGAACAAAGAACAATATATACCTATAACTCTTATCGTGTGGTTCTTATTAACTTACTGATCATGCTCTTCCAAAATTTGAAGTGTTTTTCATTTTTATATTGAATATATATATATATATATATATATATATATATATATATATATATATATTCCTTTGATCTATTCAGTTCAGTTTTTGCACAAAGTGGTATAACTAAGGTTCTAGAATTTGATCATATAAAGGGAGTACGATTTTAAATTGATTTTCATTTTAGTATTGACTTGGGAGTTTTATATGCTTTCTAGTTAAATTTATAAATGCAGATCTCAAGGCTAAAGTAGTGAATATTGTGGTATAATTAGTTGAGTTTAATCAACAGTTCACTCAATATTCTGTCATTCATCTTCGATCCAATTAGACTAATTAACTACAAGAGCTAGCTAGCGTTTGAATAGTCCACTTAGGGGTGTGTTCATTGGAAAAAAATATTGGAGAAAAAAATGGAAGAGAATTTAGACTTTTTTTCTTTTTGGAATTCAAGTTTTGGAAGAAAAGAAAATGAAGAATTTTATAATAACTCCTTAATTAAATTTAATTAGCTTAACCTAGGAGATTTTGGAGAAGTTTCAAACATGGAAAAAATATTGGTACTTAACCTGTTTTTCTTTTCCCTTTTCCTTCTCTTTAATTCCTTGCCATCCCTTTCTCTCTTCATACTCAAACACACCAAGGTGCATGAACTGAAGAGAATGAAAGAGAAGCCAAAGGAAAATGAGAGAATTTTGAAACATTCCCTAAGTTTGGGTTTCAAAATCTTAGAAGAAAAGAAAATGGAAGATTTTGTACTAACTCTAATTTGGAAAAAATTTTCAAAGAACTTATCAAGGAGAAGAAAAATTGGTACTTAACATTTCCTTTTCAACTCTTCCATTTTCCTTTAATTCCTTTCCTCCCCTCCCCCTCCCCCTCCCCCTTTCCCCCATTCTCAAACACACCCTTAGGGTTTTTTTGGGAGAGTGAAAATGGAGGGGAAGGGAAGAAAATTGAGCAACCTTTTCTTTGTTCGGTTCTCAAAATTTTGGAGGAGAAAAATTGAAAAATTTTATGTTAATCTTTTTTAACTCTCTCTCTTTATTAATTTTAATTATTTTAAATTAAGAGAGTTTAGAAAATTTAAATAAGAGAAGGAGATATTTAGAATGGTTGAATGAAAGAAAATGAGGCTTTGTTCGTGAGCAATTGCTTAGGTGAAGTAGAAGAATTTAGAGATGAGAAAAGAAAAACATTGAACTGTTGAACTGCCCAAATCACCCATTTTTTTTCGGTTCAAACAGTTTTTTATTGATTTTTAAGGTGACCAGTTTTGAGGTTATTATAGACTAGACAAGTGATTAATTCATTAGTTTTTCGGTCGAACCAACCAAATTTAGTTTGATTTTTTTTTAACCATGATTAAAAGTATATTCGTATCTAAATTTTGAATAAAACAAATTATATTAAATACATAATTAATATGAGATTCTTAAAATTTGATTTTTTATACAAATAATTATTTGATACTCCATTACTTAATATAGATAAGCTCTTTTTCAAATATTAAATGACATTTCTAAAAACTTTGAACGCATCATGCTAAGATCAAAATTTTTAATACATGATAATTATGAGTGTATAGAAATAAAAATTAGATAAAAATATTTTAAATTTTATAATGTATTATTTAGTTTCTAAAAGGTGAATTGCCTTAGATTAATTTTTAAAATATCAATTTCTAATGAATTTAGTTTTTTGATTAATGTAATGGATAAAAAAATTAACTAGTAATGACAATAGCATAAACTGGAATTGAATTTGAAAGTTGATGGCTCCTGAAAATGTTAGACACTTTGTCTGGCTTCTCCTCCACAATGCTATTCCTACCAATGCAGTTCGTGCTAGCAGAGGTTTAAATGCTAATGCTTTTTGCCTTAGATGTCATAAAGATGTTGAAACACCCCTTCATCGCATCTGTGATTGCAAAGAAGCAATGAAAATCTAGTTTGTTTTCGACTTTCACCTTAAACTAGATTTTTTTTTTTCTCTCTAAGCATTTGGGTTTGGATTTCTAGCTTACGCTATTACCCCAAAGGTGACGAGGCACTACAGATATTGTCTTCCTTACGGCCGTATGGTGGATTTGGTGCAATGAAATGAGTTTGTCTTTAATAGCACCCATTCCTCGATCCCATCATAAACTCAGGTATACAATCATTCCTCCTAATTTTGTAATTTTTTTATCTGTTTTTGTAACTTCTTTTCCCCACTCTTTAATACATTTATACTATATACTATAGGTTTTGAAGGCCACAGAGATAAAAAAACCAAAGCCATATAATATATTATAAGCTTCGTATGTATTAATATGCTTGTCCATTTATTCTTTATAATCTTTGAAATATAAAATAAAAAACTAATTATTATATAATACTTTTATTATTTTTATTTTATCTTTTCTTACTCATATCATATATTTTATTTTATATTATATAATATATAATTTTTAGAGTTTAATGATCAAAAACTCATGTTTGTTTGTAAAAGTCCAAGATATACTCAAATTAAATTAAATTTAAAATAAATTTTTATCGAGCTAAGAGCATTATAGTATTGTTCTCCCAACAAGTATGTTTTTCGAAAATCAAACTTGTGTTCACGGAGATGATGATACAGCTTTTATCTCAACCAATAAGTCTAGAATCATTATAATATTTATTATAATAATTAATTTTTAAAATTATAAATTAATACAATAAAAATAAAATATAAATTTAAAAAATATATAAAATGAGTAAAAATAAATAAGAAAGTGAGAAAGTAAAATATATTAAAAGATAGAAATTAAATAAATTTTAATTATATTTTTAGTATTTTAAAATATAATTTTTTATTATTTTATATTTAAAAAATCACATACCAGTCTATTAATCACACGTGATTAATGGACTACTAATTAATTTGATAATACGATATTAATGATTCTTGAAAGAAACGTTGGATGCTGCAGTGCGGTCGTCATTAAGGGACGAGGTGGCTTCTTTTTTTTCCTCCCAATAAAGAAGGGTTATTATTTTCATATAAAATTTATTGTTATATTTGATAGTTTTATAAGGATAAATTAATTAAAATTTTATATTGATTATGTATTTAAAGATTGCATAATATAATTATGTTGAAATAACTTGTAAATTAATTTTCATAAATTGATATGTAGATGAATCGTAATTTAAGAAAAAAGTAATTATTTTAAATTATTTTTAAATAAATAGATCTGAATCCAAGAATTTGATCATTGGACAAGTACGGAGATGTAGATTAATTTATTTTATCCACTTAGCTTTGAGTCGAGGGACGAAATAATATTTTTCGTTGGATTCAGGATAATCCCTACTTGACTAGAAAAATGTCAAAAGAAGGGTTAAATTTGGTATTTCTCAATTTTAAAAATTAATTTTTATTTTTCAAAAGCTATGTAATTAGGTTTCTTGCTTCTTAACAAAATTAGTAGTATCTGTAGGAATATTAGGAGTCAAGAACATAAGATAAATTAATTTACTAGAAATATATAATTATATTGAGGTTAAAAAACTTAAATATTGAGATGAGGAATCTAGAATCAAATATTACAATTTATAAATGTTTAAAATAAACTTTTAAGTGTTGAATTAATGATTGAATTTTTGTTAAAAGAAATATTTAAATTTACTGTCTGAATATATTTTGAGTATAATTGCTTCTAATAAAGAATACTTGTAAAAAATTAAAAGTTTTTATAAAATAAAATAAAATTGTAGTACTTTTCATATTTAAAAAATAACAAAAAAAGTGATGAAATTAAAAAAAATTTCACTATTAATCTGATATCTATATTACAATAATTTTACGTGTTTCATTTTTCTTTTCAAATTAATATAAGGAAGCGAAAAATTACAAGAGAATGAGATATTATTTAACTTGTTTTATTATCTTTAAAATTGAATTAAAGATATTGCATGTGGAACTCACTAGTGTTTTAATATAATTATAATTTACATTTTTTTGGCTTCTTGAGATGGAACTATATCTTTTTTGCTAAGCTGGCTGTGTCTGGTAAGGTTGATTATTCTATAATGATCTTAATTTTAATCATGTCTTTATTAAATCTGACTCTACGAAAACTATTGATTTAATCAATGATAAAAATATTGTTACTCATAAGTTTGACATTTTTGTTCAAAATATTAATGTCATTCTTGTTGCTAATCTGAATTACAAATCAATTTATATTTTTCATAAAACTAACATTTATGCATATGGTCATGCCAAATTTAGTATTCATAGTTTTTTCAATCTCTTCTTATTAAAAGACCATCCACTTAATATTTTTCTTCTCCTTTTAGGAGATGCTACTGCTATTCTCTTTTTAGGGCTTAGCCTTTTGTTTTTTATTTACATTGCTTGTTAATTTTTTTTTATTACAAAAAAATAAATATTAACTAACTGATAAATGATGTTTATTTAATAATAAAAAAATATATTATATTTTATTTATACTTTATTTTTTATTTGTTTTATTAATTAAATAATTACATTATTTTTTAAACATTTAACATACATTATTAATATAATTATCAAAACAAATCGAGTGTTAATCGAAGTACCTTGCTAGCGTGCGAAGATGCTGTATGGTCCAATAATCTTAATTAGTGGATCCAACACGTCTCTCGAGGTAATCCTACGCGTCATTGTCAATTATAAAAAATTATCACTTTAATATAATACAACTTGCTTATATAGGCAAAACAAATATCGATTAATAAAGTAAATTGATTCTACAAAATGTCTCGTGAAATCTGTTTTATATAAATTATTTTAAAAAAATTTATATTATAAATATATATATAATTTATTATATTAAAAAGGAATATATATATATTTCATATAAATTATATTGTTATATTTGATGATTTTAAAGATAAATTAATTAAAATTTTATATTGATTGTGTATTTAGAGATTACATAATATAATTATATTGAAATAACTTATAAGCTTATTTTTATAAATTTCTATGTAAATAAATTATAATTTAAAAAATAAATTATTTTAAACTTTTAGTAAATAAATTTGGGTATGAAGATTCAAGATTTGAAAGGTCTAGAAATGTAGATTAACTTTTTTATCCACTTAGATTTGAGTCTAGGGACCAAAAAAATTTTTTTTTTTGAGTTCATGTAATCCCTTATATAAGTAATTAGAAAAATGTTAAAAGAAGTTAAGTGTTGAATTAATGTTTAAATAAATTGAATAAAATTATCTCTAATAAAAAATATTTGTTAAAAACTAAAAGTTAGACTTATGTATCTACTCTTAAAGCAAAAAATAAAAAGTTTTATTAAATAAAATTAAATTGCAACACTTTTCATATTTAAAAAATAACAAAAAAGGTGATGAAGTTAAAAACCTTCTTACTGTTGATCACATATCTATATTACAATAATTTTATAATTTTTTAAAATTATACAATATGTAGATACGAGGGAGTGAAAAATTTTAAAAGAATGAGATATTATTTAATTTTTTATTATATTTAAGATTGAATTAAAAATATTGCATGTCGCACTCACTAGGTTTAAATATAATTATGATTTATGTAAGTTATAAAAAAAATTAAAAGAACAAAACACCGTACTCCCCAAAATCATATGTGATATTTTTGGCACGTTTGTGAATGGGAATTCTTGGACCGAACATATATCATCTAGCAGCAGGGGGACCACATATGATGTGACTCTTGGATTCGCTTTGTAATTAATGCGTTTTGGAAGTTTGTAATAATTAACTTTCTTCTCTATAAACCGAATATAAAGGGATCAATTTATTTATTAAATAAGCTTAGATTATAAAATTAAAACCTGTTTATTTTGACTTTAAGATAGATAAATGAACTAGCTCACGGGTTATTTTTTTAATTATTTGTTATTAAAACAAACAAAAAATAACATCAGTTGATTTAATTGATAAAGGTACCTTTAAGCTTAACACGGATGATAGTGTTATTAGTAATCATGGAAAAGTTTGCATTGGAGGTTTAATTCGGAATGAAGATAGTAAATGACTAACTCTTTTTTTAGCTTCTTGAGATGGAACTATATCTGTTTTGCTAAGCTGATTGTATCTGGAAAAATTTAATTATTACTAACGATCTTAATCTTACTCATATTTTTATTGAATCTGGCTCTACAGAAGCTATCCATTTGATCAATAATAAAAATATTGTTACATACAAATTTGATATTTTTGTTCAAAATATTAGAATTATTCTCGTTGCTAATCTGAATTATAAAACAATTTATATTTTTCATAAAACTAATTTTTGTGCAAATGCTCACGCCAAGTTGATATTCACAGTTCTTCTAACCTCTATTTATTAAAAGACCCTCCACTTAATATTTTTCTTTTCCTTTTAGCAGATGCCACTTCTATTCTCCTTTTGAGGCCTTAGCCTTTTGTTTTTTAATTACGTTTCTTGTTAATTCTTTTTATTACAAAAAAAATACAAATGGTGAATTAAATTTTATTTAATAATAAAAAATAAAATATTATTGCTTTATTTTTTATTTGTTTAATAATTAATTTTTCTACCTATTTCATTAATTAAATAATTAAATTACTTTTAAAACATTTAACATACCTTACTAATATAATTATCAAAACAAATCGAGTGTTAATTGAAATATCACGATCGACGATGTCGGTCCCCTTGCTAGCGTGCGAAGATGCTGCATGGTCCAATAATCTTAATTAGTGGATCCAACACGTGCTTTGTATATGTAATTATCCAAACTCTCGAGATAATCCTACGCGTCATTATCAATTATAAAAAATTATCACTTCAATATAACACAACTTCCTTAAATTATATAGGCAAAACAAATATCGATTAATAAAGTAAATTGAATCTACAAAATGTCTCGTTAAATCTATTTTATATAAATTATTTAAATATTTTTTATATTATAAATATATATAATTTAGTATATTAAAAGGAATATATATATATATATATATATAACTATATTATTAGTATCAGTGTCCTCAATATATAAGATTATTTAGTTCTACTAATTTCATATAAATTATATTGTTATATTTGATAATTTTATAAAGATAAATTTATTAAAATTTTATATTAATTTTATATTTAGAGATTACATAATATAATTATCTTGAAGTAACTTATAAGCTTATTTTTTGTAAATTTAGAATCATAATTTAAAAAAATTGATTATTTTAAATTTTTTTAAGTAAATAAGTTTGAGTATAAGGATTCAAGATTTGACAGGTTTGCAAATGTAGATTAACTTTTTTACCCACTTAGGTTTGAGTCCAGGGACAAAAAAATTTTTTGTGTTGAATTAATATTTGAATTTTATTAAAATTGATTTTCAAATTTAGTGTTTTAATATAAATCAAATAAGATTATCTCTAATAAGAAATATATTTATAAGAAAATAAAAGTTAAACTTAGACTTATGTATCCACTCTTAAAGCTCAAAATAAAAGGTTTTAGTAAATAAAATTAAATTGTAATACTTTTCATATTTTAAAAATAATAAAAAGGGTGATGAAATTAAAAACCTTCTTACTATTGATCACATATCTATATTATAATAATTTTATGATATTTTTTAAATTATATAATATATAATATGAGGGAGCGAAAAATTATAAAAGAATGAGATATTATTTAATTTTTTTATTATATTTAAATTGAATTAAAAATATTGCAAATCGAATATGAACAGTTCAATTTGTCTATTAAACATACTTATATTATAAAATTTAAGTTTTTCTACCTTAAGCTAACTAAACAGATTAGGTCACGAGTTATTCATTAAATAAATATATCTCTCATAAAAATATATACAAAAACCTTAACAAAATTAGAGTCATAATTTGAAATAACATTCATCGACTTTGTAACGCCCCTATCTAGTCTTATTGTTAACTCCAATATCAAAAGATAGGTTCAGTACATTATCCTTATCTTTGATTTGATTAGTGTCTGAACAGTTATAACATTCAATTATATTAAGTAGATTAGGTTTGGGATCCTTTGCTCAGAATAAAAACTTACATGCACAGCGGAATAAAAATTCTACACTATACAACGAAAATTAAAAAAAAAAACCTTCATGTAATTCAAATAAATACAAGTCCAATAATTTCCATTACATGCTGATAAGTCACATCCCTGGATATACGAAATACCCAACCATCAGAAGTTAGGAGACAACAGGTCTGTTACTCGAACTCCTGTATAAATGAAAGATGGTCTGGTCCTTCAGATATTTGTTTCCCCTGTATACCCTAAATATAACTCATGTATACAGTCAACTATTGTCCTATTCTAAATCAGACTTAGTTAGGACCTAAAATAGGGGATTACAAAAATCATACTCAATCAAAAAGAGACTGTTACCTCGCGGCCTTGCTACGTGTCCATATCTGATACATATTAACACATAGATGAGAAACACAAGTTTCCCAGTAGCTCAGAAATTCATAGTTTAAAAGAAACTAATATGTACCAGGGTGTAAGCACCAAAACATTCAATCTACATCCTTGATTTTAGGTGTAATATTACACATAACTGTAAACTGGCAATCATTGCATGATAAATTTAGAAGTTAACAAAGATTACATATCTTTTTAAATAACACGTATTCTTACCAGCTTAATGGTTTATTATGGAATTATCATAGTGTTTATGTGTATTACGTGGACACTAGGTCACGGGTGTGGAGTACCTTTAGCCACACCTCCCTAGGTCACCCGTGTGGAGTACCTTCGGCCACACCTTGTAATTTGTGGACACTCGACCACGTACATAGCGTAATCATGAGCACTAGGTCATGGGCATGGAGCACCTTCGGCCACGCCTCGCTAGGCCGCCCGTGTGGAGCACCTTCGGCCACACCTCGCTAGGCCGCCCGTGTGGAGCACCTTTGGCCACATCTCGTAAATCATGGACACTCAGCCACGTATAGAGTATAATCGTGAGCACTAGGTCCCGTGTGGAGCACCTTTCGCCACACCGTGTAAATCGTGGACCCTCAGCCATGCATAGAGCATAATCAAGAGCACTAGGTTGTGGACATGGAACACCTTTGGCCATGCCTCGTTAGGCCGCCTGTGTGGAGCACCCTTAACATTTCTTATGAAAAATTCAATATTTAAGGAATAGTTTCTATTTTCCTTAGAAATAATTTTTAAGGTATATTTTCCTATATAACTCTAATAATCTCAATATTGATTTCCTTTCTTGGAAGTTGATTCCAATGTACATTTTTCTTCTAAGAATTTCAATAATTTCGATAATAATTTTCCTTTTCTTGGAAATTAATACAAATGTGCATTTTTCCTTCTAAAATTCCAATAACTACAATAATAATTTTCTTTTCTTGGAATTTAATTCTAATGGGCATTTTTTTTCCTTCTAAAACTTCAATAGTAATTCATAATAAATTTCTGTTTCTTGAAAATTAATTCCCATGTATATTCTAAAAATTCTAATATTTTCAATACTAATTTTCTCTTTCTTGGTATTAGTTCTATTGTACATTTTCTTTCTAGGAATTCTAATAATTTTCCTAATAATTTCCTTTGCTTGGAAATTAATTCCATTATATATTTTTTCTTTTTTTAAAATTCTAATCCCTTCCATAATAATTTCCTTTGCTTAGAAATTAATTCCCATATATATTTTCCTTCTAAAAATTTCAATAATTTTCCTAGTAATTTCCCATAATCCCATGCATTTTATTAGCAATCATAAATGTTCAATAACCTCATTAAGTTCATCATGGAAATAACAAGTCCACTACAATATTAAGAATAGTAAACCAAGCTAACCAAACCATTAAATAAATTTCTATATCTAAGTCCTCTCATGATCTCAAGAAAATAATAATTTAGAGATTAGCATTAGCCACCTTCCATCTTTATCATGTAAGTTCCATTAAATTTCTCCTA
Source organism: Senna siamea (assembly GCA_031216115.1). Taxonomy (NCBI): domain Eukaryota; kingdom Viridiplantae; phylum Streptophyta; class Magnoliopsida; order Fabales; family Fabaceae; genus Senna; species Senna siamea. The sequence continues at coordinate 27,135,971 of CM062354.1, read as the reverse complement.
AATCAAGAGTGTAGACATGGGTTCAAATTCCATGGAAGCTATATCATTGAACATGCATACTCGATCATGGAATAAGAATTTAACAAATTGCTAATCTACCTTGGAAGTGGGCTAGAGAAAATATTCTTGGCCTTTCCTTTGATTTCCTTGGTTTCCCCTTTGAGTTCTTCCTTACTTCCTCTTTCTTTGGTCTCTCAATTTTCCCTTGATGTCTCACCTTCTTCCTCTCCTTTCTCTCTTTTTTCTTTTCTTCCTCTCCTCTCTCTTATTTTCATGTGTGGGGGATGTTAAGGTTGCATGAAAATAAATCTCAATCTCTCCTTTGTCTCTTTCTTTTCATGTGAGCATGTGTGTCTTTCATGAAATACACCTTTCCACTTGTTTCTTTTCCTTCACTTCACGCCACCTACTTCCTTATTTTCCCTTCTTTCTCTCTTTTTTTTTTTTAAAGAAAAGTATGCACACTTTTGGATATGTATATATATATATATTTTTGCACAAAGTGTACTTACAAGTACACTTTGTCTTTGCTTGCACACTTAGTATTTCCCTTTCTTGCAAGTTTGGATTTGTCCACTCTTACAAGCAACTATCCTTTACAAGAAACCTTGGTATTTCCTTTTTCTCTTTCTATTCTCTCTTTTCCTCCCTCATTCACATGACACTTACACACACCTATATATTTTTGTTGCATCTCATTTTGCTTCTTACTTGGTACTTAGGCTAGGTAAATAAAGAAATCAAAGAATTAATTCTAAGCACCAAATTTTTCTTCCTTAAAAATAATTCATATAATTAATTAGCAAGCAATTTAAACTAATTAATTAAATAACACCATTAATTTAGGCCAATTAAATTATGGGGTGTTACATTTCTCCCCTCCTTAAAAATAATTTCATCCTCGAAATTTATACATACCTCATGGGAATAGTTCTGGGTAAGCCTTGCGCATGTCCTCCTCCCTCTCCCAGGTAGCTTCCTATGGTGATGTTTGGTCCTACAAGACCTTTACCAAGGGAATGACCTTATTCTACAGGGTCTTAACCTCAGTACCGATGATTTGAATAGGTCTCGGCTGATAAGTTAGATTTTCCTTTAATTGTAAAGTACTGGCGTCAAGAATATGGGAGGGATCTGGTATATACTTTTAGAGCTGGGAGACAAGAAAAACATTATGAATGTTGGACAGGTGTGGGGGTAAGGCTATTTGGTAGGCTGATGAACCTACTCTCTTCAATATCTGGAAAGGTCCAATGTATCTAGGACTTAGCTTCCTAGACTTCATACCTCTACCAATCCTAGTAGTCGGGGATACTTTCAGAAAAACATGGTTCCCTTCCTCAAATTCTAGGGGTCTTCTCCTCTTATTTGCATAGTTCTTTTGTCTATCCTGAGCCTTTGCTATTTTCTCTCTGATCATTTTAATCTAATCAGTTGTCTGTTGGACCAACTCAGGACCTAACAACTGCCTTTCCCCTACTTCATACCAACATATCGGTGACCTACATTTCCTTCCATACAGGGCCTCATAGGGAGCCATGCCTATACAAGAGTGGAAACTATTATTGTAAGAGAACTCAATTAGTGGCAGACTCTTTTCCCAGTTCCCTCGATATTCTAAGACACAAGCCCTAAGCATATCCTCTAGGGTTTGGATGGTTTTCTCTGTTTGCCCATCCATTTAAGGATGATACACTGTACTAAAATTTAGTCTGGTTCTGAAGGCTTATTGTAGGGCTCTCCAAAACCTAGAGGTGAACTTGGGATCCCTATCTGAAATAATGCTAATGGGTACCCCATGAAGTCTCACTATCTCCTGAATGTATAGTTGTGCCAGTCTATCCAAGGAGTAGTTAATCCTAATGGGAAGAAAGTGAGCGGACTTGGTTAACCTATCCACTATAACCCAGATAGCATCATTCCCTGATTGGGTTCTAGGCAGTCTTACCACAAAGTCCATAGAAATCTTCTCCCACTTCCACTCAGGAATGTCCAAAGGTTGTAATAATCCAGCAGGCCTCTGATGTTCAATCTTGACCTCCTGACATACTAGGCACCTAGCCACATGCTCTGCTATATTCTTCTTCATTCCTGGCCACCAGAACCTACCCTTTAAGTCTTGATACATCTTGGTGGCTCCAGGATGGAAAGTGTACTTACTTTGATAAGCTTCCTCTAAAATATTATCCCTCAGTCCTCCTATCTTAGGGACGTACATTCTACCCTGAAAAGTTACCATCCCGTCGGCCTCCCTTGTGAACTCCTTCAAATCCTTTAGGGATCCTAGAAATTCGTCCTGCCTCTGGGTTTTTAGAATTTGGGCTCTAAGGGTGTTCTCAATCCTTAACTCACTCAAACAGATCTTATTTGGTAACACCAAGGTGGACAACCTCATATTCCTAAATTTCTCTATCAAGTCCATCTCGCTTATCATTAGATGAGCTACGTGGAGAGACTTCCTACTTAATGCGTCCGCTACAACGTTTTCCTTAACCGGATGGTACTTTAGCTCAAAATCATAGTCTTTAATGAATTCCATCCACCTCATTTGTCTCATATTCAATTCTTTTTGGTCGAAGAGGTATTTGAGACTTTTATGGTCACTAAATACCTCGAATCTAGAACCATAGAGGTAGTGTCTCTAAATCTTTAAGGCAAACACTATAGCCGCTAACTCCAAGTCATGGGTAGGGTAGTTTCTCTCATGCGGCCTTAGCTACCTAGAAGCATAGGCCACTACTCATCCTCCTTGCATCAGTATACATCCCAACCCTTTTTTCGATGCATCACAATATAACTCAAATTTTGTTCACACTTTGTGTCCCACACAAATGGAACATCCTTCTGGGTCAACTTAGTCATTGACATCGCTATCTGCGAAAACCCCTAAATGAACCTCTTATAGTATCCCGCTAAACCTAGAAAGCTCCTAATTTCTGTCACAATAGTGGGTCTTTCCCAGTTCACTACCGCTTCAGTCTTACTAGGATCCACAGACACCCCCTCATCAGAAATCACATGCCCTAGGAATTTAACTTCCCTTAGCCAAAACTCACACTTTTCTAGCTTAGCATACAACTGCTTCTCCCGAAGTATTTGCAGTACCATCCTTAGATGCTGCTCATGCTCCCGTCTATCCTTAGAATACACTAATATGTCATCAATAAACACTACTACGAACTGGTCGAGGTAGGGTCTAAAGATGCAATTCATGTAATCCATGAATACAGCGAGGGCATTTTTCAGTCCAAAGGGCATTACAAGGAATTCATAGTGCCCATACCTAGTCCTAAAGGCAGTCTTAGGTATGTCCTCTTTCCTAAATCTGATCTGATGATACCCCGACCTCAAATCAATCTTAAAAAAGATAGTGGCCCCTCTCAGTTGGTCTAATAAGTCATCAATCCTAGGGAGAGGATACTTGTTCTTTATTGTTACCTTATTCAGCTGTCTATAGTCTATGCACATCCTCATACTCCCGTCCTTCTTCTTAACAAACAACAAAGGAGCCCCCCATGATGACACACTAGGTCTAATGAATTGCTTTGCTAAGAGATCCTCTATCTGCTCCTTCAATTGCTTTAACTCCATCGGGGACATCCTATAGGGTGCTATGGAAATTGGCCCTGTCTTAGGGACTAGGTCTATGGAGAACTCAATCTCTATCTCTAGTGGAAGGTTAGTAATATCCTCTAGGAACACATCCGAAAACTCCTGGACTACAGGTATGGTTTCTAATTTCTGTTGACTTTCTACCTCTGAGGAACATAAGAAACCCATCCTCTGGTTTTTCATCTCTATCCCCACATTTACTGGCCTAGTGTCTATGAAAGTCACAGACTTAGCTAAGCAGTCCAAGATAACATTGTTTGAAGAGAGCCAATCCATACCAAGGATGACATCTAGGTCGACCATGGGTAAGCAAATAAGGTTTGCCATAAAGGTTCTATTTGCAATCACAATGGAATAGTTTAAACAAATCAAGGACGTAGACACGTGTTCATTAGTGCGTATAGCTATGGAAAGTTCATAAGGTAAGGTGGTTGTGGATAATTTTAAGTTATGAACATAGTCTACAGAAATAAAAGAGTGGGTGGCGCCAAAATCATACAATAAAATTAAAGGAATATCATAAATAAAACACGTACCTTTCATCAAATCTTCGGACTGGGCCACCTCTTTGCCCTTCAGGGTATATACCCTTCCCTTGGTAAGAGGTCTGGCTGGTTCCTCTGGCTTCCTCAGGGTTGGGTAATTCCGCGCAATGTGTCCTAGCTTCCCACATCTGTAGCACACGTTCTGCCCCATCAAGTATGACCTATCCCCGTGATTCTTCCCACACTTCAAAAAGTTACGCTGCGGTGTCGGGGTGTTCACTAGCTGCTTTCCTGACTGACCCCTCTGAAACTTCCAGTCACGGCCCCTGTTGAAACTGACTGAGACCTTCCTCTTATGGAAACTTGCCTCATGTTTCTGCTTCTGCAGGGCTACCAGGGTCCGAGAGACGATTCTGCACCTATTGACTAAAGTTGGGTAGTCTCGGATCTCGTGGGCTGCCACTTCATGATACAATTCTGGGTCCAAACTGTTCTCCAAGTGCAGGGCTTTCCATGGCCCGTCCGGTCTCCACTTCAGGTAGGAAGAGAACTTTGACAACTCTTAGAACCTGACTAGGTGTTCCTCAAATGACCGGCCACCCTGTTTGATTTGCATGAACTCTCCTTCCTTGACATTCCTCTCGCTCTTGGGGAAATACTTCTCCAAGAACGCATCTCTGAAACTCTCCCAGGTGATCGGGGTTCGTTGGGCCTCCATCAATTGCCTTGTACCTTTCCACCAATGCTTCGCCTCACCTTCCAACTGGTAGGCGACGAAGGTAACCATGCGGTTCCGTGGTCCCCAATACTTCAAATAGATTATTAAGCAAATAACATACAGTACCAACAGGAGCTTCCATCTTCCCAAACCTAATGCTTCATTCCCCAAGATCAAAACAAATACAAGTTAGCCAACCGCCTAGGTACAGCCAACTTGTAACGACCCCCTAATACAATATACGTGATACTTATCTGATTAGCGAAAACATATGGGTTAGTTTAAATAGTTATTCCCGATGTGGGAATGTCAGGGGATTGCTACTGGTTGAGCGTAACCCAAATAGACTCCCTGTTGTCCATTCGGATTCTGTTCAACCTTAATTTACATGCAGCTAAGCTAAATATACATACATATATAATAAATTTCTCTGGAATGAAATCTAAAATCCCTATATACATCACATCATGCATTCATATAAATTCCAACTTAAGTTCACAAGTTTACAGTGGTAAACACTACCGAAAATCCGGTAGAGTTTCCTCTGTATTTTGAACATATCTATAATACAACAGTCACCTATTTACAGATACACAGCCAATCCAATAACAACAGAAAACATAATTTACAGAAGACCAATATACAACATTATCATCAAAATATATACAATGTAATTCAAGCTTAGATTAAGCCATTCTTTTGTCTATCATTGAGTCATTATCCAGCTAACGTCTAGGTTCCTGTCCTTGTCCCTGTTCATCTGAGTAAATAATCTGGTGAGATATAAAATCCTAGTAGAATAATTTACATTTCAAATACAGTTTAAAATCTGGTGGAATACTCAGCAGTGCGAGTACCAAAAATATCTTCCCGAAATCAGTTCGAAATCAGTGAAATACCTTATCTTTAAAATCATTTTATCACATGGAAATCACAACAAATAATCATAATCACAAAAATCCATTTTTTAAAAAATCAATCATAGAAATCAAGTTAAATCCCATGCCTGGTGTATCTAAATCCACGTTGGCCACAAATCCTCTGCGACCAAATCTAAAATCGTCCAATTGCACGTCATCTAGAAAGATTACCTCTCTTATCATTGGGTGTGATCCGTAACACCAATCACCCGAATCTCACCTATGTTGTGAGTGTGATCCGTAACACCAATCACTCACTTAAGGACTGGGTGAGAATCAACATCTAGGGCGTCCCCTAGCATGTGTACATACGCCAATTCTCATCCTCATACAATCTATTCGAACTCACATGCTCACGGTCGGCTATTCCTCAGGGTTCTAGGGTATTACGCCTAAATCACAACATTTCCCCATGTAGGCTATCCCCCCTTATACTCCTTAAACCTTTCTTAGGGTCGTCCTAATTTATCGCGTGATCCCTAATGCAGTACAGGCTAAATCCGATAAAATCAATCTCATTTAAAAACTCCCTATACTCGGGATACTTAATAGCCTTCCCATACCGGCTATCAAGTACCCTACCCTAAGTAAATCCGTCCTAAGGGCATCTAAACTCGATAAACAAAGCGTCTAACATGCAATTAGGATATCCAGCACACAGGCATGCTATTTATTCCATCGAAAGTAGCACGTAAATCTATACAATTAAATTTAATCATTCAGGCAATCACTAGGTTAAATCTAGGACTCGGGAAGCGTAAATTATCCTACCTGGTTTCCTGTTGCTCTGAATCAATTAAGAACTTCTTGTAGTCTCGATTTCTGAGCTAAATTAATTCCCTGGACATTTAATTGAATATACAAGCTTGTCACGTCATCCGTTTTACGATTCTAAGTTCGGTTACCCTAATACCTAGGTCAATTTATTTCCTAATCGCGTTCGGCAGCTATTTCAATCAAAATTCATCAATTTTTGGGAAATCGAACCTTACCAATGTGATCGGATGATGGAATTCTGTCCCGAGGTAGTCTCAGTTTCTCCCGGTGTATGTCCATATTCTCCGGCATGGCGGCGTACGGCGGCGCATGGCGGAGCATGGCGACATACGGTGACGCATGACGGAGGGGTACGGTTTACCTCAAAATTTACACCACGGTACAAAGTAGACATGGTTTACCTTAAAATTTACACCACGGTTTACCTCCATATATCATACATGTAATAAAACAAGCTTATTCAGGACGTCGCATAGTCACAGAGTACAGAGTAGTGCATACTGTATAATTAAGCATGCCAACGACAACACATACTAAGTGTATGCATGAGCCAAGACATGCATTATTTGCAAATAAATTAAGATTGACGTAAAAGACCGTAGAAGCTTTTGGCTTATGCAGAGTCATTGCACACGCATCTGCAAACTTTGGGAACACTGTCCGTAATCTGGTTACTGTATCCATTCTTTATGTTGTAGTACCTGTATTGAAGCATCACTCCACGATAGTTGGAACTTGGAAGCTTGCTTTATTTTCGAAAGAATGTCAGACTTGAGAATATCGGTTCTATGCATCCTTAGATGCTAGTATCCCCAAGAACACTGTGTTATTTGGTAGAACAATATTGGAGGTCCATTTGTTCCATGCTTCTAGAAGTTTCATGGGGTCTTCATTCGTATACTCACTTGTAGGGTCTTAGAAGAACTCTACCCATACGTAATCAAAGTTTTGATGGTGTATGTCAGTCAAATAATAAACTAAAGGGGTTGAATTGGTTTTTTATGTTAAAATTTTTCTTTCAAATTTCTTTTGGTATATGTTGCTGTTTTATCAATTTTTTGAAATAAACCAAGTCAATACCTTCTAAATCATAAGTTTGAAAGAAAACTTAGATTAATGATAATGAGGATAAGAAAGAAAAAAATCATACACATGATTTATAGAAGTTCAAACTCAAGAATATTCTCGATCTTATATCCTTTTCTCACACAACAAGAGAGTTTTACCAATAGATTAAATATAAAAAATATACTTGAAAAACCTTCATACACCTTGCCTTGGCATACAGCAACTTTTATACCACAAAGCAACTCAAAGAAGACTCAGCACATGCACCTACTTTTACTCCACCTAGTATTTTTTTAACTTATATTTAACCTTAACCAGCTTAACTAATAACTTATTGATTTAAGCTAACATCTACCTCGCTAATTCCTTCTTCTAGATTCCCAACCAGATTCTCAAACAAAAGGAATGTTTGAGGATTTTTACTCAGAATACAATCAGAAATAAATATTCACTAATTCACTGAGAGCAATTAAGACTTTTTAGCACAAAATGGAAGAAAGGAGAATTTCAGAGTATAACGTTAAATGATAGAATGTCAGCTTAATGTCACAAATCTTGTCTTCAATGCTTCTCTTCCAACTCTATTTAAGGATCTTCAAAAATAGTCATTTGAAGTCTTCATTAAATGCAGCAATTAATGCCATAAAACATGCTACCTAAGAATGTTTATTTGCTTAGAGTTGACTCTTCTCAGCTTCATGAGATTGTCAAGGTTAATGTTTATTGACCAGTAGCTCTTTTGCCCTCGATGACCATTAGCCTTGTGTTTTTCTTAAAATGGAATGGTAAGCAACCTAATTTTATGCCTTGAGACATGCACCATTCTATTTTTGTTCTATGAAGTTCACTACCAACGCTGAGACTTTTCTTCAGATTTACTTTTGTACACTTGCACAGTTACTTTATACTGAAGGCTACTTTTTTTAGCCTGTTCTGCTACTTGCTACCTGTTATACTGCATTCTACTTATAGCCCGTAGGTTTCTGCTACCTGTTACCTGTTCTACTGCATTATGCTGAAGGCTACTATTTATAGTGTAACACCCCATAATTTAATTAGCCTAAATTAATGGTGTTATTTAATTAATTAGTTTGAATTACTTGCTTGCTAATTAATTAGATGAATTATTTTTAAGGAAGGGAAATTTGGTGCTTAGAATTAATTCTTTGATTTCTTTATTTACCTAGCCTAAGTACAAAGTAAGAAGCAAAATGAGATGCAACAAAAATATATAGGTGTGTGTAAGTGTCATGTGAATGAGGGAGGAAAAGAGAGAATAGAAAAAAAAGAAAAAAAAAAAGAAATACCAAGGTTGCTTGTAAAGGTTAGTTGCTTGTAAGAATGGACAAATCTAAACTTGCAAGAAAGGGAAATACTAAGTGTGCAAGCAAAGACAAAGTATACTTGCAAGTACACTTTGTGCAAATATATATATATACATATCCAAAAGTGTGCATACTTTTCTTAAAAAAAAAAAGAAAGAAAGGGAAATGGAAAGTGGGAAGAGAATTAAAAATATATATATGTACTAAGGTTGCTTGTGGAAGTGGGAAAAGGTAAACTTGCAAAAAAAGGAATACTAAGGCAACAAGCAATCTAATAGGTGTAGAATTTTGTAAAAGAAGGAAAACCAATTTACAAGTAACCCAAAAAGGAAAATAAAGAAATGAAAGGAAAACAAGAGAGGGAGGCATACCATAATCCCCACACTTGAAAATAAGGGAAAGGAGAGAAAGAAAAGAAGAAGGGAGAAAAGAGAGGAAGAAGGTGCGGCATCAAGGGAGAATTGAGAGATCAAGGAAGGAGGAAGTAAAGAAGAACTCAAGGGGAAAACCAAGGAAATCAAAGGAAAGGCCAAGAATATTTTCTCTAGCCCACTTCCAAGGTAGATTAGCAATTTGTTAAATTCTTATTCCATGATTGAGTATGCATGTTTAAGGATATAGCTTCCATGGAATTTGAACCCATGTCTACACTCTTGATTTAGGAGAAATTTAATGGAACTTGCATGATAAAGATGGAAGGTGGCTAATGCTAATCTCTAAATTATTGTTTCCTTGAGATCATGAGAGGACTTAGATTTAGAAAGTTATTTAATGGTTTGGTTAACTTGGTTTACTATTGTTAATATTGTAGTGGACTTGTTATTTCCATGATGAAATTAATGGGGTTATTGAACATTTATGATTGCTAATAAAAATGCATGTGATTATGGGAAATTACTAGGAAAATTATTGGAATTTTTATAAGGAAAATATACATGGGAATTAATTTCTAAGCAAAGGAAATTATTGTGGAAGGGATTAGAATAAAAAAAAACATATATAATGGAATTAATTTTCAAGAAAAGGAAATTATTAGGAAAATTATTAGAATTCCTAGAAAGAACATGTACAATAGAACTAATACCAAGAAAGAGAAAATTAGTATTGAAAATATTAGAATTTTTAGAAAGAGAATATACATGAAAATTAATTTCCAAGAAACGAAAATTTATTATGAATTAGTATTGAAGTTATTGAAGTTTTAGAAAAAAAAATGCACATTAGAATTAATTCCCAAGATAAGAAAATTATTACTGAAGTTATTGAAATTTTTAGAAGAAAAATGTACATTGGAATCAACTTCCAAGAAAGGAAATTAATATTGAGATTATTAGAGTTTTATAGGAAAATGTACCTTAGAAATTGTTTCTAAGGAAAATAGAAACTATTCCTTAAATATTAAATTTTTCATAAGAAATGCTAAAGATGATCCACATAGACGGCCTAGCGAGGCGTTGCCGAAGGTGCTCCATGCCCGTGACCTAGTGCTCATGATTTTGATCTATGCATGGCCGAGGGTCCACGATTTACAAGGTGTGGCCAAAGGTGCTCCACACGGGACCTAATGCTCATGATTACGCTCTATACGTGGTCGAGTGCTCACGATTTACGAGGTATGGCCAAAGGTGCTCCACACGGGCGGCTTAGTGAGGCGTGGCCGAAGGTGCTCCATGCCCATGACCTAGTGCTCATGATTACGCTATGTACGTGGTCGAGTGTCCAATAATTACAAGGTGTGGCCGAAGGTGCTCCACACGGGTGACCTAGGGAGGTGTGGCCAAAGGTGCTCCGCACCCGTGACCTAGTGTTCACGTAACATGCATAAACACTATGATAATTCCATAATAAACCATTAAGCTGATAAGAATACTTGTTATTTAAAAAGATATGTAATCTTCATTAACTTCTATATTTATCATGCAATGATTGCCAGTTTACAGTTATGTGTAATACTACACCTAAAATCAAGGATGTAGATTGAATGTTTTGGTGCTTACACCCTGGTACATATTAGTTTCTTTTAAACTATGAATTGCTGAGCTACTGGGAAACTTGTGTTTCTCATCTATGTGCTAATATGTATCAGATACAGACGCGTAGCAGGGCCCGAGGCAACAATCTTTTTTTTGATTGAGTGTGATTTTTGTAATGCCCTATTTTAGGTCCTAGCTAGGTCTGATTTAGAATAGGACAATAGTTGACCGTATACATGAGTTATATTTGGGATATACAGGAGAAACAAATATCTAAAGGATCGGACCATCCTTCATTTATACAGGAGTTTGAGTGACAGACCTGTTGTCTCCTAACTTCTGATGGTTGGGTACTTCGTATATCCAGGGATGTGACTTATCAGCATGTAATGGAAATTATTGGACCTGTATTTATTTGAATTACATGAAGGTTTTTAATTTTCGTTATATAATGTAGTATTTTTATTCCGCTGTGCATGTAAGTTTTTATTCTGAGCAAAGGATCCCGAACCTAATCTACTTAATATAATTGAATGTTATAACTGCTCAGACACTAATCACATTAAGGGTAAGGATAATGTACCGCACCTATCTTTTGATATTGGAGTTAACAATAAGACTAGATAAGGGCGTTACATATAGCCAATAGGTTTTTGCTACCTGTGTCAAAAGCATGCTACAGACTACTTAATGATTCAGACATAAGAAAACTTGTTGCAGTAGTTGCTCATTTTGTCACCGAACTACTGTAAAACTTGGTGAAGACTTCCCTTTTTATCTGATGGACATTAACTTTAAATGTGGGCCTGATTATTTAAAGACATGGCTCTTGCAATATTTTGGAGGTATTAGGCATAAAATATTGACCAGAAAAACATTAAGCTTTTTGATAAATTATTAACTAGAAAAATATTGAGCTTTTTGATAAATTATTGGCCAAAAATATATTGAGCTTTTTAATAAATTATGAATTTGTCAATTTACATTTTTCAATAATTCTAAAAATTGGTATATTAAAAATAATAATCTTATTTGTTGAAAATAATTTTTATTAATCAAAAATAAATAATTTAAATAGATAGAGAATAATGGTTTTAGTGAAATGAATCTGAGCACATATTTAGGGTGTCCAATGTGCGACTATATACACTTGTCAATAACAGAATTTGTTACAGAAGAATCCAGATACCATACACGGGTATGGTGATTTGAGCTAATACAGTTGTGATAATACAAAAACAGATTTACACTCATATAATTAACTATCTTCTGAGTTTGTTTCGATTCTGAACAAATTGAGAATGAGTTAAAGCTTTAGTCAGAATGTCTTTGAATATTTTTGTCAATAATTTTATAAAATAACATTTTTTATAATATAAAATATAAAATAAAATATGCTATATTATGTGAGAATATGAGAAAAAATAAATATAATAAAAAATTATTATTTAATTTATTATTTTAAAATAATAATAATAATTATTTTATATTATATATTTTTAAAAAAAGCATGCACATGTCCTATAATATTTACTATTTATCTATCCCACGTGAAACGTAACCATCTAATTAATTAGAAGATATATGTCAGAAACCTCCAACACATTAAAATCCAACGAGTGGCCAGCTAACACAATCCTATATGATCCATGCACAAAAAACGTGATATTATATTATTAATTTTTTCTGTGTCAATTAAAAAATCAACAAATCAGAAAAAGATTAAAAAAAAGTTAAAAAAAGGAGTTAATTTTTTAATAGATATATATCTTGGCTAATCCTCATTTTCGTTTTAATATATAAAAGAGTAATAGTAAAGGAATATCTTAAAAATATCAATTCTTCCCTTAAACAAAAATCCGCAATAATGCATTTTGTGTCATATCATGTCATACTCTCATCTGATTTATACAAACTTTTTCTTTTAATTTTTCAGAATATTTGTCTTTAAAAATAGTATTTTTTTTTTGCAATGTTTGATAATATTTTATTATAGTATAAAAATATTCATATATATATATAATGATATAATATTTTTATTAAAAATAACTGTAAAATTGTATATCTTATAAAATACTTATAAGTATAATTAATGATAACGAACATATATGTAACATATTAAGTTACAGTATTCTATTTATATGAAAAATGAGACAATTTATTATATATAATAAAAGTTTTGCATATACAGATATGTATGTATTTTTTATTTAATTTTTAAAATATAATAAAAAATTATAATTATTATAATTTTAAAATAATAAATTAAATAATATAAAATTATTTAATTCATTTATATTTTGTATTTTTTTATTTTTTTTTATATCTTTACATCAAATATTTTATTTTATATTTTATATAAAATATATTCTCTTTTAATTGGCCTAGAGCTATTATAATATCTATATTATAATTATTTCAATGTTTTTTATCAGTCATATCACTAAATGATATATTAAACATTTTTATATTATATTTCAAAAATTAAAAAACTAAATGGTATGCACTTTTGCACATTCGAAACCTCATATATGTATATATATATGATAACCTAAATAATTAAATTACACGGCATATTTAATAAATTCTGAAGATGTATTTTGAATTCTAAATTGTTAGCCACAAAGAAATATTTATTTTCATTATATTTTTAAAATTAATTTTATTATATGAAACATAAAATTTAATATTGATTTTTTATATTCAATAAGTTAGAGAGAATAAAATTAAATGCCTAATCTTACTACTTATTAGATTCAAGATAAATTTTATGGGTATCTAATATGAATATTTTGATTATTTTTCTTCAAGAGTTCAAAATAACCCACCATTTTAACTTAAATAATGATTCCCTAAATGCCTAAACCAACCCACAATTTGAATCTCTAGTTGTAGGGATTGTCCCTAGCTGGAACAATGTTACCTCATTTGATAAAATAATATGGTAATGTCATCATGTGATGTGTGACATATATATAAAATAAAAATATATTATTATTCATGGTCTCTATTATATAAATGATGCCTACTTTTTAATTATGTGAATAAGGCTCACTTCTTAATTAATTTTATCTATTTTTTTTTTGCACATGATATCATTTCGTTATCTCTTTCACTTAAAAGATTCTTATTCATCCTTAGCTAGATATATGTTTGGTCCAAGAATTACTTTCCCCTTAAAAAACGTGTCAAAAATTTTCTACCCGTTGTTTTTTTTTTTCACTAAAAAAAAGCTTTCCACTAGTTATTTATAGCCTAAATTCATAAATAAAGATAAGATCGATTATAAAAAATTACAAAATTTAATTAAAAAATATTAACCCGCTGTCATGCAACTAATATAAGTTATATACATACAAAAATGTCTTGTTCCATTACATCACTCTACTTTAAGCTTTTATTTTATCGTTATTATTATGAATATGTTATTGAGAATCTAAATTCAAAGTTTGTTTCCACAAAAAATAATAATAATGAGAAAAAAGTTTGTAAAATCTTAAAAGGACGCCATATATATATATATATCTGTGTGTGGGTGTGTGTGTGTGTGTGTGTACACACACATAACTTTACACCCACGCTATTCCCATAACATTGAAGCACCGTGGCAAGAGTAGATTAGATTCTACCTTCGCTTAATTGCTAAATTCAACTTAACTCTTCACTGTGCTTTTTACAACAAGACCATATAGCTAGCCCATTATAAATAGGTGTTGTTTCTATTCCTCCTGCACTCACCAAGCTAAACCTACAACCATGGCTTCCAAAAGACCTTCTTCTCAAACCCTCCCCTTCCTCCTCTTTTCCATCTTCCTACTTTCTCAATTCACCTCCTCCCATGGCTATGGAATTGTCACCTATTGGGGCCAAAACGTGAATGAAGGAGAGTTGGATGCAGCATGTGCCACCAGAAAGTATGAAATAATAAACATAGCTTTCCTCTATCAATTCGGTGCTGGAAGAACCCCAAAGATAAACCTAGCAGGCCATTGTTCTGAGGATTGCACTAAATACGCCCCCCAAATAGCCACTTGCCAAAGCCAAGGTGTTAAAATCTTTCTTTCCCTTGGAGGAGACTCTTCCAACTCTTCCCTTTCTTCAGCTGATGACGCTAAACTAGTCGCCTACTACCTTTGGACCAACTACCTAGGTGGCCAAACCAGTTCAAGCAACGGTCTACTAGGAAACGTGATCTTAGATGGAATTGACTTTGACATTGTAAGTGGAGGAAACTTGTATTGGAATGTTCTTGCAGAGGAGCTTCACCGCTATAGCAAACAGAAGAAGTTATATTTATCAGCAGCACCACAATGTCCAATCCCAGATCATTACTTGGATAAAGCCATTAAAACTGGTGTATTTGACTATCTTTTTGTTCAGTTCTATAACAATCCACCCTGTATGTATTCTGCTAGTGCCAACACTAAGAACCTTTTTGGTTCATGGGATAATTGGGCCACGTCTTTCGATGTCCCTAAGGTGTATCTGGGACTCCCAGCTGCCCCTGAAGCAGCTCCTGCAGGTGGTTATGTCCCAATTGATGTGTTAAACAATCAAGTTATTCCATATTTAGAAACCTTTCCCAACTTCGGTGGGATTATGCTGTGGAGTAGGCACTTTGATTTTCTGCATAACTATAGTGGTCAAATCAAATTTAGAAGCTCCCAAGGTACATTCGGCTACATACGTCATTCTGCTTCAGAAGCTCTGTAGTCTGTATCACCTTTTATCGTAGTTCAGTGTAACTACGACTGCATCCTCTCTATTATGTATGGAATAAGTTATAAGGTAGCTATAGTGCCTACCTCTTAAGTATGAACTTCTACGACTATGGTTATCATGATGCAATAAATAAAATCTTATTTGAATACGTACTAGTATATTATCATATCGGCTTTAGTAATAATTTTAGAAATTGATGGTAAAAATATGATGGAGAATGACTTTTATTCTGTTTTATTAAAGGGATAACCCAAGTATAAATTGCTAGCAAAAATAAAATATTCTATTTTCTTTCTTTCTTTGATAACATTCTTATTCCTTCTAAATCATTATGTTGAATGAGCTAAAATTTTGAATATGAGATTGTGGTGTACTCTATGGTTCGTTGTTTATGTGTTCCCCCATATGGTGTTCTATGGAAACTGCAGCGAAGATTCCAAGAGTTTGAGAACAAAGAACAATACGGCCCTCAACTCTTATCGTTATGGTTCTTATTAACTTACTGATAATGTTGTTCCAAAAGTTGAAGTGTTTTTCATTTTTATATTGAATATATATATATATATATATATATATATATATACTGATCTATTCAATTCAGTTTTTGCATATAACTAAGATTCTGGAATTTGATCATATAAAGGGAGTGCGATTTGGTCGCTTATAAATTTTAAAGTGCTTTTCATTTTAATATTGAATTGGGAGTTTCTATAAGCTTTTCCAAGTAATCTCTAGTTAAATTTAAAAATGCAGATCTCAAGGCTAAAGTATTGAATGTGGTTTAGTTGAGTTCAATCAATAGTTCACTCAGTATTCTGTGATTAATCTTCGATCCATTTAGAGTACTATTTAACTACCAAGAGGTAGCTAGTAGGGTGTACGGTGTACGTAATTTAGAAAAATGGAGGAGAAATAAAGGGATAAGAATTTATAAATATTTTTTTTTAAAATTTTAAAAAGAAAGAAAATGAAGAGGTTTGCAATAACACTCTTTAATTAAATTTAATTACCTTTTGAGGAATTTTAAAAAAAGAAAAGAAAAATAAATAGTTAACCTTTTTCTTTCCTTTTTATTTTCCTTTAACTCGTTTCCATCCATTTCTCTTTTCATTCTCAAACACACAAGAGTGTTTGGATTAAAGAGAATGGAGGAAAAAGGAATCAAAGGAAAGAGAATTTTAAAACATTTCACTTGTTTGGATTTCAAAATTTTGGAAGAAAAGAAAATTAAAATATTTTATATTAATTTTTTTTAATATTTATTCTTTATTAATTTTATTAATTATCTTAAATTAAAATTTTTTTTAAGAACCAACAAGATGAAGATAAACTAGTACTTAATACCTTTCCTTTCCTCATCTTCTCTTTTCCTTTAATTCTTTTTCTTCCTTTTGTCTCTTCATTTTCAAACAGACCGACCCTTAGGGTCTTGGTAAATGATAAGAAAAAAAAAAGAGGACAAAAGAGAATGGAAGGTAAATTATAAGTTTCTCTTTCCCTTATTCAAAATTCTTTCCAAATCCTTTAATTTGAAGTGCTTCACATTAATGAACAGGGGAGGTTAAAGAGGGTTATTGCAAATATATCCTTAATTTTTTTTCTTCTAAAATTTAAAATCACAAACAAGATGAATGTTTTTAAAAATTTTTTTTTTCCCTTTCTTTCCTTTCCCCTTCATTCTCCTAAATCCAAACATACCTTAGGATGTGTTTGGGAACAAGGAATGGAAGGGAAAGAAAATTAAAATTAATTAATAGCTAGTTTTTTTTTTCTTTGTTTGGAGTTACTTTAAAATCCCTTAATTTTGAGTAACTCAAATTCACAAAGGAGTTTCTCCAAAATCCTTCATTTTCTTTTTCTCCAAAATTTAAAATTTCAAAAAAGGGAAATGTTTTTCTTCTCCTTTTGAATACTCCCTATTCGTTTTGCTTAATGTTGAGGCATTTTGAAATCCTTGTAAAATGTTGAATTGTAAAATCTTGAAAAGGTGAAAGGTTTAACCATTTATTATTCAACTTATAGTATCTAAGAAACTCAGTGCTGAAGAAGAACAATGCAAATGAAGGAACATAGGTGCTATTGCGATGAGGATGTTATTGGCGTTAATGGCAAGACAACATTAATGGCATTAATGAACGAGCAAGATGAAGAAAAAATTACACAACTTGTGTTGGTGGTGGCTGAAGGTGAGACAATGTTGTTAATGGTAGGGACGAAGATGAAATGAAGAGTTCAATGGTGGGACAAAGATGAAATGCATATTTCAATGGCAGGATAAAGATGAAATGCAGAGTTCATAAACAAAATGTAGAGTTTGATGGCATAGGAACACGGGACAATATGAAATTTTTTCAAATAATCAAAAAAGAAAAATGAAATGGTGTCATTTTGACGAACTTCAGAAGAAATTTAGAGGATATGTTCCTAAAATAGAGTGTGTGAAGGGTGTCCAGATCCTCTGCCTTGAGGTTCTCTGCCTTTCCTCTGCCATTACACAAAATGGTGTCATTTTGTGTAAATTTTTTCTTTTTGCAGATAAGCCGGCAGCTGTGAACATTTTCATAATTTTGCAGATCAACTGTTTAGTGTCTGCTTTTTTCGTTGCTAAAGTTCATTTCAATCTTTTTGCAACAAGTATTATTGCTGCTATAACTTTTATTTAAAGAATTAATTCAAAAAATAACAAGTTTAAAATTTTTTTCATAAATTAAGTTAAAAAAATGTGTAGTGCAAATAAAAAATGTATCTTTATTTTTCTTTCATTTTAAACCCAATAAAATATATGTTTGCAATGGATATTATATTTGGTTTTCATTTTAGTATCAAGCATTTAACTAGATTGAGTTTTATTTGAAAAAAAGTTATTTAAAAATAATATTTTTCATTTTGTTTAAAGAATTAATTTTTTTCAAATATTTTTTTTTTCAAATTAAACTCAATATAGTTACATGTTTGGGACTAAAATGAGAATCAAACATAATATCCATTGCAAACATATATTTTATTGGGACTAAAATGAAAGAAAAATAAAGATACATTTTTTAAAATAATTTTTTACTTGGCTTATTATGGTCCCAAGACCACTGTACATTCTAAGGCATCTTTCAGTGCATCCAAGTACAAACATATAAATTACCATCCCAGATGGATCACATCTTACTCATGGGATTATTACTCCCATAGTAGATCATGTCCACTCCATCTTAGACAGATCATGAGACTATAGAATCATCACCCCTTGTTGTTGGATTACTTTCTTGGTATGCTATTCACAAATGTATATATTAAGATGATTTGGTTCAAGTCACGGTTATGCTTAACTCTAGGTATGTGATCATTTCTTTTCCATTTCATTAAGGAAACACTAACCTAGAATTTGCAATAGCCACGGTGTGTTTGAAATATTTTTCAATGTTTAAATGGATGTTTTATCATCCCAATTAATGTTCCAACTGTGGAATGTCCAATGACCATATGGTATCAATAATCAATCACCCAAACTTGAGCCTATATGCGACTAATGCATATAGTAAGAATATTTTTCTTTCTTTCTTAAGTCTCAAATCTCTTTTTTCCCTTTGATCCATGTTATGTGATGTTTGATTCCTATAATCTTTGAGTTTATAGATTTAGCTAAATCAACAATACATTTTGAAAATAAGGAAAAAAAGTAGATTTAGCTACCTTGATTTTTGTTTTTTTTTTTTGCAAAAAATGGTCCATATAGTGTGTAGTGATCCTAGAGTAATTTTCTAAGCTCAAAATCAACACTTCTAATCTTGAATCTCCCTTCCTCTCTCTATTTTGCTCTTTATCTCTCCTTAGGTGAACTCTCTCTCTCTCTAAGTCTAAAAATGGTGGGAGATTCATAACACTCTCTCTCTCTTGGGGGTATTTATAGGAGTGTTATGTAGGAAAAGGAGAGAATATGGTCTGAGACAGGGAAAGAAATATATTCCTATGATTTAGTCTTTGTTTTAAAGAAGTAGGTAGAAAATTTACCATTTTGCAATTACTACCTCGATGGGTATTTACAAATCTTGGTTAGCTATAGTAACATCTCTGTGAACACCATATTTTGTCTGGACATCTTTTTATATAGTAAAAAAAAATAAAGCAAAAATAATATAAAAAATAAAAATGAATTTAAAACTGGTTTAGTAGACTTTAGAATTTTATTAAAGAAAAAGATTGAAAACAATTTAAAGATGAAAATTAAAAAGAGTAAAGAGAAAATAAAATTAAAAAAAGTAAAAAAAAAATTTTTTAACCTTTATTTGAGTTCTATAATTTTTATTAAAAATAAATAAAAATGATTAAAACAAGTAGGAAAATAGGTAGATATTATTTTATTGCTTTTTCATTTTTGCCCTTCTTTTTCTTATTTTCATTTTTTCCCTCCTTATTTTTCATTCCCAAAATGAACTTTTAACCTAATCATAAAAGCTAAAAAAATACAAAATAAAGAGAGGAGAGGCTCACGCATAAAGATGAATTTTGATGAAAAGAAGAAAACAGAGTGAGGGAACCATCTGTTTTCTATAGTTCTTCACCAGAGAGCGTGTGAACGGAGAGCTTGGAGGAGAATGTAGTGTGAGTGAAGAGCCTTTGCAGTGTACCACTGTCATGGATGTACTGCTGAGGAATGCCGAGCATGCCACACCGTTGCTACTTCGTCAGAGATGTCATATTTGAAGGAAGACGTGTATGTGTTGCGACTCCTCTCGGGTGGGCCAAGAGAGGTAAGTCTTTTGACTCTCGCCTTTGTTTTAATTCATTCATTCAATCTATCTTGGTAGGGAATGAAGCATTGAGATGCATCCATGAAGGATAGGCCCTGTGTTGGCCGAGAGAGGTAAAGCTCACATCCCTTTTGGTTATTTGATTTCTCTCTTTTCTTTTCTCCTTCACCTTGGTTAGTGATTGTTGTTGATGGAATTCTTCCCACTGTATTGAGATTTTTCTCCTTCCTAAATACCTGTTGCAGTTCAATCTATTGTGGTGATTTTTGTTTTTGTTGTCATTTTTTTTTAGCTTATAAAAATGTTATTCAAATGGCTAGATAATGAATAGGAATTCTGGTTTGTATTTTGGTTGCTTTTTTCATATACTATTTGTAATGTGTCATGTAATGGTTACGAACGAAATATGATAGAAGAAGAGTTTTGTTCCTGATTTTGTTTTGGCTTGCAAACATGTTATTAAATGCCTAGTGTTGAATATGGTTCTGTTTTGATTCACTTCTCCCTTATTTCAAGTGTGTCAACATCTAATGGAAATGTGTTTTTATACTAGTGCTATCCACCTTGTTTAGAATATATTTGTGCATTCTAAGGTGTATGTTTAGAATTATAAACATGTAGGCATTGTGTGTGCTGTCCATTTTGTCTTTGGGTGTGTTTGATATCTTATTTAAGCTTGATTTCAAAACAAAATCTATTTGGAGTGACTATTTTGGTTAGCTGAATGATGTTCAATCCTTTTAGGTCGTGTCTTTTTCTAAAAGCTCTTTCCAAGTTGTTTTAAGCCTGTTTCAGTGTTTTAAAATGCTGTCTATTCTCAGTTAGTCTTTTTTGGTAATTTGGAGTCTACTTTAAGGTGTTTTGAGTGTCTTTCTTGGTATTGAGTGTTGTCATGTTATCCATGTTGTTTACCTTTTTAAAATCATTTTGATGGCATTTTGATGTTTTTCTTATGGTGTTTCATGTACTATTACATATTTCATATGTTTTTTAGTCTTTTGCAAGCCTTGTCTTCTTCTTTTAAGGTGTTAGATATATGGCCTTGAGGTTTTAGATTCTGTCCAAGCTTCATAATTCATGTTTAATCTTTTAGAGTTTCTTTATAACTTTGTGTCAATGTGTTATCACATCTTTGTTGAGTATATTTTGATGTTTTAAAGTGTGACTTATTTCAAAAATCCAACAAAAGTAGAAAATACAAATGAAATGAGCAAGAACATGATATTAATATGAATTCACAAACTAAAACATACCTATCAATCTTTTGAATCATTTTCGCTTGTGAAATCATGTTAGATGACTAGTTCTTTCTCAATTCACAAAAATGCTAAGCTTCCTTGTTTTTATGTCTTTGTGTGTCGAACTACGTGGACTTTGATCCCATGTAATTGGGTACGTAGATCCTAAGCTCTTATCCTACGTCAAATCTTGCCTTGTAAATATTTTTTTTGTTCTCTTGTTTGATTCCTCTTTAGGCTATTTAAATTTCTCCCTCTTGCATGTCAATGTTACGCTATGAGAGTTTCTCTCATAGATGTCCTTTGAGTTCTCTCCCTACTTCCTATGTTGTTCGCATTTTTTAGCGTTTTCTAGGTGTGTCTTACAACTAGTTGAATTGCTTATAGGAACTGTTATGTTTTTATGATGTTGTGTGTTTGTTCTTGTTTTCAAATCATTTGGACATGTTTTCGAGGACTTAAACTTTCATCTTGGAAAATGAGAGAGAGGGAAACAAAGTTGTCCAAGTGGATTGTGTTTCATGTTTGCTCCCAATGAATCACTCTTTAGTGATAAGGGAATTGCTTTCTTTTGTGTGATGTTTGTTTTTAGTCTATTTGAACATGTTTTTGAAGACCTGAGCTTTCATCCGACTACAACTCCTTTATGTGGCCCCAAACCCTCCATGTAATATACATACACTCTACTTGTGTGGCTATACATAGGGCTAACATCAACTGATCTCTGCTAGCTAAGGTTTCCACCTTGGCATGCATAAGGCTATAGATATAGTTGTAGCACCAGTGTTCCAAAAAGAATTCCTCCCATTAATACATTTCAAGAAATATGATTCTCATGTACTTATTCAAAACTCAAAACATAAGTAATTCAAATGAATCAATTTTGAATCCACTTTAAAAATCAATGTCGACAAACTCTCAATCCATGTCCCCAATGGAGGTCTCTTCAAACAATATATCACATGACGTAATGTTCATAAGTAGCTTTGAAAATAATGAGTTTTGATTACCTTTGAACTATTGTTATGTTTATATTGAATATGGTGACGAATATTATCTACTCATAGTGATGCTGAATTAGACTAAAGCCTCCATTATGCTAGGTGGAATCCCTAAGTATAAAGATCACTTTCCAAGTACCTATTAGCATCATAACACATTCACTATTAATGTAAGATTCCAGTTAACTAAGTTTAATTGCTTAAGGAATTATTTTGTAATTCCTAATCCAACCAAGTAAACTAAATTACTTGGTGTTAAGAAGTGGTTAATATAATTCAATTTCAAGGGCATTTTATATTAATTACCATAAATGATACACCTATAACATTATGTGACATCTGAACAACACAGAAATTGATTTCCATACTTACTAAATAGGTTAAGTTTAATATAGACCTCTCTAGGTCCCAAGCCTTTTCATTTCACTTTATTTTAGAAAAAGAAACTTGCATACAACAACTTGGAGTTCTTAAGCATATGTTAAAAGACCTTAGAAGCACAAAAACAATTTTTTGTTCTACATTTGTGCAAATTCCTACATAATCAAAGGTTTTCTTGCAGAAACACCCCCTTCCTTTATTAAAAAAATTCCCAAAAAATTATGGAAGCTTGGTAATATGTCAAGAATATGAATTGGAAGTTTTGGTGGCATTTGAAAATTTTTAGAGGGGATTTTGTTCATGGAAATAGTGGGCTATCAGTTATTTTACTGAAATCTGAGCAGCTTGGGGTATTTTGTGTATAACTTGAGCTACAGATGGAGTTTTGAAGTGAACCCAGTGGCAAAAGTTTCCTAAAACACTTTTATATCAATCCCTAGAGTTTCACCTTAAAAGAATACGAAAAAACTACCAAACGGATTCTAAAAATTAGTAAAGCAGATTCAGACATAAATTATGAACTCTTGATAACAGTGTGCATCTAACTCACTTAAAGAGTGAATTTTAGTCTGATATTTGGGGCTGGATTTCTTAGTAATTTTAGCAACCAAAAAAAATAACATTAATATTGACAAGAAAAATTCTAAACAATATGATGTAAAAGGAAGAGGAAAAACCCACTTAAAATCAAAAAGATTCCACCTCCATAGCTCTTAAAAATTCAATGCACCAAAACATGGAGCGTTACAATTTTCTGCATTTAGCAAGAGATTCTCTCTGCCAAGGACAGCCCAAGATGGTAGTGGTGGCCGATGAGTGTCGTTAGTGGTGATGGAGAACAAAAATTGATGAGTACCCATAGTTTGGCCAAGAATGGAATGAATCGCACAAGTGAGAGAAGAAAGGTGGAAGGAAAAGAAAAAGGGAAAGGGAAAGTGAAGACGCTGCTAGGGAAGAAAAATGAAGCCTTGAATTAGATTTAGGGATTTAAGGGCAATGTAGGTATTCTAACCTTTTTTAAATGGGAAAGACAATTTTGTGTGTTATAAAAATAGAATTTTGGCTAATACTTTTAATTCAAACAAATACATAGTAAATTTAATTTCAAAAAATTCTTCAATTTTAATTTCTGTTTTTCTATTTCTATTTCTTATTTATTTTAATTCCCTATACTTCCTAGTATTAAAATTAATCCAATCTTAATATTAGTCAAAAAGTTTTGTTTTATTGAAAGAAAATTGATTTATTTGATCACAATATCTAGCCTCAATGTTAGTTAAGGATAAACTCCAAATTATTCTATGAATTTTAGAATTATTACACCATGAGTCTTGTATACACATACATTTCCTTCCCCTTCAAACAAGTATAGTTGGATGTGTGGCTTTTGGCAATATCTACAGTTAGCCTTAACATTCAAAGGTAATAGCTCTGCCACTCGAGTTAAGCTTAAAAGAGACCTAAATTGGAAACTGTAACACCCCATAATTTAATTAGCCTAAATTAATGGTGTTATTTAATTAATTAGTTTGAATTACTTGCTTGCTAATTAATTAGATGAATTATTTTTAAGGAAGGGAAATTTGGTGCTTAGAATTAATTCTTTGATTTCTTTATTTACCTAGCCTAAGTACCAAGTAAGAAGCAAAATGAGATGCAACAAAAATATATAAGTGTGTGTAAGTGTCATGTGAATGAGGGAGGAAAAGAGAGAATAGAAAAAAGAAGAAAAAAAGAAATACCAAGATTGCTTGTAAAGGTTAGTTGCTTGTAAAAGTGGACAAATCTAAACTTGCAAGAAAGGGAAATACTAAGTGTGCAAGCAAAGACAAAGTGTATTTGCAAGTACACTTTGTGCAAAAATATATATATATATATATATATATATATATATATATATATACATATCCAAAAGTGTGCATAATTTTCTTAAAAAAAAAGAGAAAGAAAGGGAAATGGAAATTGGGAAGAGAATTAAATATATATATATATATATACTAAGGTTGCTTGTGGAAGTGGGAAAAGGTAAACTTGCAAGAAAAAGAATACTAAGGCAATAAGCAATCTAATAGGTGTAGAATTTTGTACAAAACTAGTGGCTAGTGGGATGCACCTAATGTATAGGAAGGAAGAAAAAAAGAAGGAAAACCAATTTACAAGCAACCCAAAAAGGAAAATAAGGAAATGAAAGAAAAAAAAGAGGGAGGCATACCATAATCCCCACACTTGAAAATAAGGGAAGGGAGAGAAAGAAAAGAAGAAGGGAGAAAAGAGAGGGAGAAGGTGAGGCATCAAGGGAGAATTGAGAGATCAAGGAAGGAGGAAGTAAAGAAGAACTCAAGGGAAAAACCAAGGAAATCAAAGGAAAGGCCAAGAATATTTTCTCTAGCCCACTTCTAAGGTAGTTTGGCAATTTGTTAAATTCTTATTCCATGATTAAGTATGCATGTTCAATGATATAGCTTCTATGGAATTTGAATCATGTCTACATTCTTGATTTAGGAAAAATTTAATGGAGCTTGCATGATAAGGATGGAAGGTGGCTAATGCTAATCTCTAAATTATTGCTTCCTTGAGATCATGCGAGTACTTAGATTTAGAAATTTATTTAATGGTTTGGTTGGCTTGGTTTACTATTCTTAGTATTGTAATGGACTTGTTATTTCCATGATGAAATTAATGGGGTTATTGAACATTTATGATTGCTTGTAAAAATGCATGTGATTATGAAAAATTACTAGGAAAATATACATAGGAATTAATTTCTAAGCAAAGGAAATTATTGTGGAAGTGATTAGAATTTCTAGAAAGAAAAAAATATATAATGGAATTAATTTCCAAGCAAAGGAAATTATTAAGAAAATTATTAGAATTCCTAGAAAGAAAATGTACAATAGAACTAATACCAAGAGAGAGAAAAGTAGTATTAAAAATATTAAAATTTTTTAGAAAGAGAATATATATGGGAATTAATTTTCAAGCAACGAAAATTTATTATGAATTACTATTGAAGTTTTATAAGAAAAAAAATGCACATTAGAATGAATTTCCAAGAAAAGAAAATTATTATTGAAGTTATTAAAATTTTAGAAGGAAAAATGCCCATTAGAATTAAATTCCGAGAAAAGACAATTATTATTGAAGTTGTTGGAATTTTAGAAGAAAAAATGCACATTTGTATTAATTTCCAAGAAAAGGAAAATTATTATCAAAATTATTGAAATTCTTAGAAGAAAAATGTACATTGGAATCAACTTCCAAGAAAGGAAATCAATATTGAGATTATTAGAGTTATATAGGAAAATGTACCTTAAAAATTATTTCTAAGAAAAATAGAAACTATTCATTAAATATTGAATTTTTCATAAGAAATGTTAAAGGTGCTCCACACAGGCGGCCTAGCGTGGCATGGCCAAAGGTGCTCCATGTCCACGACCTAGTGCTCTTGATTATGCCCTATGCATGGCCGAGGGTCCACGATTTACAAGGTGTGGCCAAAGGTGCTCCACACGGGACCTAGTGCTCACGATTATGCTCTATACGTGGCTGAGTGTCCACGATTTACGAGGTGTGGCCAAAGGTGCTCTACACGGGTGGCCTAGCAAGGCATGGTTGAAGGTGCTCCATGCCCATGACCTAGTGCTCATGATTACGCTATGTACGTGGTCGAGTGTCCACAAATTATAAGGTGTGGTCGAAGGTGCTCTACACGGGTGACCTAGGGAGGTGTGGCCAAAGGTGCTCCACACCCGTGACCTAGTGTTCATGTAACACGCATAAACACTATGATAATTCCATAATAAACCATTAAGCTGATAAGAATACGTGTTATTTAAAAAGATATGTAATCTTCGTTAACTTCTAAATTTATCATGCAATGATTGCCAGTTTACAGTTATGTGTAATATTACACCTAAAATCAAGGATGTAGATTGAATGTTTTGGTGCTTACACCCTGGTACATATTAGTTTCTTTTAAACTATGAATTGCTGAGCTACTAGGAAACTTGTGTTTCTCATCTATGTGCTAATATGTATCAGATACGGAAGCGTAGCAGGGTCGCGAGGTAACAGTCTCTTTTTGATTGAGTATGATTTTTGTAATCCCCTATTTTAGGTCTTAGCTAGGTCTGATTTAGAATAGGACAATAGTTGACCATATATATGAGTTATATTTGGGATATACAGGGGAAACAAATATTTGAAGGATCAGACCATCCTTCATTTATACAGGAGTTTGAGTGACAGACCTGTTGTCTCCTAACTTCTGATGGTTGGGTACTTCGTATATCTAGGGATGTGACTTATCAGCATGTAATGAAAATTATTGGACCTGTATTTATTTGAATTACATGAAGGTTTTTAATTTTTGTTGTATAGTGTAGTATTTTTATTCTGCTGTGCATGTAAGTTTTTATTCTGAGCAAAGGATCCTGAACCTAATCTACTTAATATAATTGAATGTTATAACTGCTCAGACACTAATCAAATTAAGGGTAAGGATAATGTACCGAACCTATCTTTTGATATTAGAGTTAACAATAAGACTAGATAAGGGCATTATAGAAACTAACCAAATATTCTATCATATATGCCTATCCTTTCTCTATTCACATTCAGAAATAGAGTTATAGGTCACCCAAAAGATTATATAGACCTATGATTCAAAATACATGAAATAGCAATATAGAAATAAGGCACTATTTTTGTTGCCGCTTAAACCATGGTCAACCTATTGGGGAAACTATAGGAGGCACCTTCAAAACTATCACCACCCATACATCTCTGATTACCATGATTGGCCCTATGAATGGGACCTTCACTATCGCTACCTCAATCTCTAAGACTATGTGATATTCAGACATTTGGATACATTAGTGAAAATCTGAGATTTATAATTTCATTAGTTAGATCATCTGTTTTACAAACCCACTGATGGTAACATAACTATACTTGTACAAAAAATCATATATTCTCTACCTATTCATAGTTTCATAAATTGTATCTATTAGATGAAATGCATGTTCATGTCAAGTACTTAGTGATGAATGTATAGAAAATTCATCATAAAAACTTTCATGAGGTGTTCATGCACTTATAAACATCATTATCATCATAAAAAATTTCTATTTAAACATTGTAATATGATTATACTTAAACAATTCTTTTAAGGAAACATACATAGTCTTAGGCCTTGTATCCCTTGGGCCTCTTTGCCCAACGTCAGATCTCATAAAACGAGAAGAGCATCATCTTAAAGGCATCACCCAACAAACACCTTACGTACCCCCAAGCTCTATATGAATGAGTACTCTATGAGACGAGGATTATTGTCTAATCCTTTTTTACAAAGGTCGTAAGGTTAGCAAAAGACGAAAATCTTTTCTTGGGGACTGTATCTTTTCGAGGATTGTTGACTAATCCTAGATCCTTACTTGGATAAAGCCGCTAAAACTAGTGTCTTTGACCATCTTTTTGTTTAGTTCTATAATAATTGGGACTGTATGTATTCTGCTACTTTCAACACTAAGAAAATTTTTAGCTCATGGAACAATTGGTCCACATCTTTTGATGTCCCCAAGGTGTATTTGGGGCTCCTAACTACCCCTAAAGCATCTTCGACGAGCGGTGATATTCCACTTTGTGTGTTAAACTATCAAGTTATTCCACATGTAAAAACCTATGCCAAGTTCAGTGGGGTTATGTTGCACTACAAGAAAAAGGGATTTTAGAGACGGAAAAAACTGTCTCTAATTACATGGAAATCAGTTTCTAATATATTTAGAGATGGAATAGTGACGAAAAATAGACCGTCATTGATAAGGGCGTTGCTAAAAAATAGAGACGAAAATACTTATCCGTCTCTAATTAGAGACAAAAAAAATCCATCTTCAAATGGAAATAGCCATCTCAAAGAAGAAAAACGGAAAAAGGAATTAGAGACAGATTGGAGACAGAATACAAAAAATTTCGTCTCTAATCCGTCTCTAATTTGGGACAAAAATTCCATCTCTAATGGGAAATTCCATCTTCAATTAGAGACGGATTATTCCGTCTCTAAATGTATGTATCCCATCGCTTATTAGAGATGGAAGGATCTGTCTAAAATTCTTGATTACCCGTCTCTAATTAGAGACAAAAACTTCCATCTCTAAATATGATTTTTCACCTCTAATTAGAGACAAAAACGTCCGTCTCTAAATATGATTTTCTATCTCTAATTAGAGACAAAAATTTCTGTCTCTAAATGTGATTTTTCGTCTCTAATTATTGGCTATTCCATCTCTAAAACGTTTTTATTTCCTTCCTTCCACCAATTGTGTATCAAATTAACTAATGAACCAAACAACAAATATTTGATTTCTTACATAATATTATGTTTAAACAATAAATTTGACATTCATACAAAGTCTTGTTTGAGTACATAAATATTTAAAAACTATTTAAACATCATTATCATCATGTTGCTTATTGCTAGCAAAACCTGACTCTCCATCCTCCTTGTTAAGGGGTAGATTTTCTAACCTAGAAAATAATTGACCGAATAGGCGATCGTATTCAAACTTTTCTTTGTAAGTAGCTATCACCTGTTTCTGCTCATCCACTGTTTGCTGTAAAATAACATTTGCTACCTGTGATACTTGCGATTGTTGTGCCAACCGCCTTTCCATCTCCGCTTGGAAAAGAGGATGAAGCCATGATGAATCAGGTGCAACTGAAGCCTCTATTGAAGAGCTTCCAATTGTAGGTGCCTCTGAACCAACACCGAAAATACAACCCTTTTTGTTTCTGTCGCCAACCACCTCTAACTAGATCGATGTCTCTTCTTGCTCAGAGATTGTATTCTCAGAAGTCGTATTCCCATCTGCACTAGTTGATGTTTGGGAACATCTAATTGATTTGAGTCTGATATATTCTGCCTAGAAATTAAAACCACATTATACACAAGTGTAAAAAATAACCATTATTCACAATGACATTATACATAGAATAACAATGCTTGCAAACATAACTCATGAAATTATGACCAAAACAATATTATAAAAATAATATCACAAACTAAAAATACTTTCAAATTTAAACCACTAAACTCAGAATGTAGAATAACAACATAAGAACATAACAATATTTTTAGCATAACGTATGAAACTATGACCAAAATAACAACACCATAAAAATAGTGTACGACAAAACAATAATCTCAGTAATATTGTTCAAATAAAAAATAATAAATGACATGAACACAAGTGGAAAGAATATAATGAAATCAGCAATAAATGCATCTAAAAACCTAGGAAAAAAAATATCATCTCTTACACTTACATATGCATCAGCTGACCTCTGATCAACAAATTCTCCAGTTTCCTTTCTCTTGTGTGTGCGCATAAACAAGCCAAACATTGAAGGGTCCTTTCCCAATTCTTGCCTCTGTTAATATCAAAGAATATTAATTTGTTTAACAGAAACTCTGAAGCCAAATTAAACATTAGAGTAAACTGATAGTTTGCAATAAATTTAAAATTGTACCATCCTTCTCTTATGCTCCAACACAAGAATAGATCCACAGCTATGCAAAGTTCCTCCTTTAGC
Source organism: Senna siamea (assembly GCA_031216115.1). Classification (NCBI taxonomy): domain Eukaryota; kingdom Viridiplantae; phylum Streptophyta; class Magnoliopsida; order Fabales; family Fabaceae; genus Senna; species Senna siamea. The sequence goes on along the minus strand of CM062354.1, from coordinate 27,105,419 downwards.
AGAGGCTCGATTCTTCTTTGCTTGCTCTTGTCTTAATTTGAAGTCTTCAGAATTCCATTCCTTTATCAGTTCATCCATGACATGCTTTGGAATCCAAATTGGCCTTTTACCCTTGCCTACCTCATCTATCACTTTACACATGATGCCTCGAAGGCATTCTGCAGCCTTGTGATTCTAATTTTTCCTGATTTTCTTGTCATATTGATCAAGCCACTTATAAGATTTCTGCATAAAATAGACATATATGTTCAGCATGTAAACTTATCTTGATAGACATGAAAAGTCAAAATGAATAATGCAAGATAAATCAAAAGTGATAAAACAAACAGCCCATTCCCCAAACCACAAATCCCTCAGTTCTGGAGGTGTGTTCCTCCAATTATAACATGGTCTGTCATACTTCTCATGGATTACTGTTGATATCTCCCTGACAACATCCACTATAGGATAGAAGCTATAAATTTGAATATATGTTTAAACCCTAACATTGCTAAAAATGGTACTTGATGAAACTAAAAAACACAGACATTTGAAAAGTAATACTTACGTATCTTTGTGTGGATATATCCATGTTTTACCATCCACAGGGTCCTTGCCCGAAGGTCCAAGCAGAGATGAGTTACTATCAGATAAATTTATTGGAACTTCTTTAGGCTGGACTAGTGATTCCGTTTCAAATGGCGTATGAGAAGCATGTGAAGGTTGATCAAAGGATTGAGAAGATGAAGGTGGGGAAACATAAGGTGCTGGAGACGGGGGTGCACCAGGTAATGTAGGCGAAGGAGTTGACAGACGATCAAATTGACCCCCACCCCTTGATCGACCCCCACTGTGAGTGATGCGTCCCCTACCATGGACTGATCAACCACTAGACATCTACAGACCACACAAATCAAGGCAAAAGTAGAAAAAAATAATACAAACCATGTGATTGAAGTTTCCAATTTTATATTTTAAGACAAGTCAAAATAGTACTAACACTATTTTTAGAACATGTTAAAGTCAGTCACAACTTCAGACAAATAAGAAACAAACAGCCCTAAACACATGACATACAATGACCTTAAGAGTAACCTGAAATTCAATATATAACTAATATAAAAAATAACTACTCTTCATCAGTTAAGTCAATAGAAGGCAAATCATTATCCCCAATATCATTTTCGAGAAGTGCATCCTCCTCATCTTCCCCGGTTGAACCTGAAGTTAAATCTATTTCAACTTCATCAGGCTCGTGGCTGAAGAAGGACCCATCAACCTCTTCAAATGCACCTTCACAGTCACGTAAAGTTGAGAGCTCGTCATTGTCAATACTTGTCGAAGTAACTTCTTCTACTTGATCATTTTGAAATATATCATGGACAACTTCAACACTGGGAGCATTGATTGTGCTTCGCAATTTTGTTCGAATTGCAACCACCCATTCCAATTTGTCACGCCTTGTAGGATAAGGTGCATAATACACTTGCACTGCTTGTTGTGCAAAAATGAATGGATCATATTGATTGTACCTTCGCGTTGTTTTGATCTCAATAATTCCATGCTGCTTATGAATTCTCATTCCTCGATTCAAATTTGGGTCAAACCAGTCACAGTTGAACAATACTATATATTTAAGGGGTGACCCAACATACTCCAATCGAATGACTTCTTGAAGGATGCCATAGTAATCACTTTCTGATTGGTCGAAATTAGTTCCCTTAATGCACACACCACTATTTATGGTTAATTTATAATGGCTCAATGCTTCTATGTGAAACTTGTACCCATTAACAAAATAAATTGGCCATGTCTGGACAATTCTCTTAGGTCCCCATGCAATGTCTTGTAGAAATTGGTCATCCACATTATTGGTTGGGTTTTGAACCTATGAAACAAGAATTTATTAGATGCAATCTTAAGGTGTACATTTAAAAGTTCATACTGGTCACACGATGACAACTTATATAGTCTCGAAACCAGTTAAGAAACTCTGTAGCAATCATTTGATCAATCTCAGCATTCGTAATTTGAGGTGTTGATGCCATTATAATCTCAACAAACAAACTGCACATGCACATGCTCGCTTAACTAATCACATACAAGAAATTTTCCTTAAATAAAATGTTATTTTCGTAAGGCAAAATTACTTTACATAAGGTTGCATCTCATCGCAATTTAGAAGAACATATTTTATGGCAACCAGCATTTCATTGTCATTTAAGTACCGAGTCTTACACTCTCTAGCTAGGCGTCCTGGATAGTTAAAAACTGAGAATTATTGGGGTGAATCACCACCCTCGTCATTCCTGGGAACCCTTGTCATTGTTGTGGAGACATGTGACTCGAAATAATGTGAACAGAAATTTGCAGTCTCCTTAATGATATATGTCTCACATATAGAGCCTTCTACACGAGACTTGTTCTTGAACTTCTTCTTCAAAGTGTGAAGGAACCTATAATTTTAAGAATAATTGTCATTATTCATTGACAGAAATTAAGAAATGACGAAGAAAGGTTATTTGTTATCACCTCTCAAATGGATACATCCATCGATATTAAACTGGGCCACCCACCTTTGCTTCATATGCTAAAAGAATTGGCAAGTGTTCCATTGAGTCAAAGAAACCTGGAGCGAAAATCTTTTTCAGTTTACACATTGTTACCACAATGTTTTGTTCTAATAATTCTAATTGATCTACTCTTAATGTAGTCAAACAGATTTCTTTAAAAAATTGGCTCAACTCACAGAGAGGATTCCACACAACTTTCGGTAAAGAACTAAAAGGAATGGTAAGTAGACATTCCATGATAACATGACAATCGTGACTCTTCAGCCCATACAATTTAGCCTCCTTGAGGTCAACACATTGGCATAAATTATTTCGACCATGTCTCCACAAGAATTATTTTTCATTGTCATTATTTCGAGTCACATGTCTCCACAAGAATTGGAGCTACTGGAGCACAATAGAAATTTGCAGTCAAACATGGAAAAAATATTGGTACTTAACCTGTTTTTCTTTTTCCTTTTCCTTCTCTTTAATTCCTTGCCATCTCTTTTTCTCTTTATTCTCAAACACACCAAGGTGCTTGGATTGAAGAGAATGAAAGAGAAGCAAAAGGAAAATGAAGAGAATTTTGAAACATTCAATTAGTTTGGGTTTCAAAATTTTAGAAGAAAAGAAAATAGAAGATTTTGTACTAATTCCAAATTGAAAAAAAAAATTCAAAGAACTTATCAAGGAGAAGATAAATTAGTACTTAACAAGAAGAGATGTAGTAACCTTTTCTTTGTTTAGTTTTTAAAATTTTAAAGGGAAAAGAATTAAAAAAATTTATATTAATCTTCCTTAACTCTCTCTTTATTAATTTTAATTATTTTAAATTAAAAGAATTTGGAAGAGTCAAACAACAGGAAGAGATATTTAGAATGGTCGAATGAAAAAAAATGAGGCTTTGTTCGCTAGCAATTGCCTAGGTGAAATAGAAGAATGTAGAGATGAGAAAAGAAAAACGCTGAACCACCAAAATCACCAACTTTTTTTTATTCGAATAGTTTTTGATCGATTTTTAAGGTGACTAATTTTGAGGTTATTCTAGATTGGACAAATGATCGATTCATCAATTTTTTTATCAAACCAACCAAATTTAGTTCGATTTTTTTAATCATGATTAAAAGTATATTCATATCTAAATTTTGAATAAAACAAATTATATTAAAAAACATAATTAATTAGATTCTTAAAATCAGATTTTTTTTATACAAATAATTATTTGATACTCCATTAATTAATATAGATAAGCTCTTTTTAAAATATTAAATGACATTTCTAAAAACTTTGAATGCATGATGCTAAGATCAAAATTTTTAATGCATGATAATTATGAGTGTATAGAAATAAAAATGAGATAAAAATATTTAAAATTTTATAATGCATTATTTAGTTTCTAAAAGTTAAATTGTCTTAAATTGATTTTTAAAAGATTAATTTTTAATTAATTTAGGTTTTTTAATTAATGTAATGAATAAAAAAGTTAACTAATAATGACAATAGCATAAAGTGGAATTGAATTTGGAAGTTGATGGCTCCTGAAAATGTTAGACACTTTGTTTGGCTTCTCCTGCACAATGCTGTTCGTGCTAACAGAGGTTTAAATGCTAATGCTTTTTTGCATTAGATGTCATAAAGATGTTGAAACACCCCTTCTTCGCATCTGTGATTGCAAAGAAGCAATGAAAATCTAGTTTGTTTTCAATTTTCACTTTAAACTAGATTTTCTTTTTGTCTCTAGGCATTTGGATTTGGATTTCTGGCTAACGCTATTCACCCCAAAGTTGACGAGGCACTACAGATATTGTCTTCCTTACCGTCGTACGGTGGATTTGGTGCAATGAAATGAGTTTGTCTTTAATAGCACCCATTCCTCGATCCCATCATAAACTCAGGTATACTACCATTCCTCCTAATTTTGTAATTTTTTTATCTTTTTCTGTAACTTCTTTTCCCCACTCTTTAATATATTTATACTATATATTATAGGTTTTGAAGGCCAAAGAGGTGAAAAAACCAAAGCCGTATAATATATTATAAGCTTCGTATGTATTAACATGCTTGTCCATTTATTCTTTATAATCTTTGAAATATAAAATAAAAAACTAATTATTATATAATACTTTTATTATTTTTATTTTCTCTTTTCTTATTACTCATAATATATTTTATATTATATTATATAATATATAATTTTAGAGTTTAATGATCAAAAACTCATGTTTGTCTGTAAAAATCCAAGATATACTCAAATTACATTAAATTTGGGATAAATTTTTATGGAGCTAAGAGCATTATAGTATTGTTCTCCCAACAAGTATGCTTCTTGAAAATCAAACTTGTGTTCTCTTTACGGAGATGATGATGTAGCTTCTATCACAACTAATAAGTTTAGAGTCATTATAATATATATTATAGTAATTAATTTTTAAAATTATAAATTAATACAATAAAATAAAATATAAATTTAAAAAATATATAAAATGAGTAAAAAGAAATAAGAAAGTGAGAAAGTAAAATATATTAAAAGATAGAAATTAAATAAATTTTTATTATATTTTTAGTATTTTAAAATATAATTTTTTATTATTTTATATTTAAAAAATCACATACCAGTCTATTAATCACACGTGATTAATGCACTACTAATTAATTTGATAATACGATATTAATAATTCTTGAAAGAAACGTTGGATGCTGCAGTGCGGTCGTGATTAAGGGACGAGGTGGCTTCTTTTTTTTCCTCCCAATAAAGAAGGGTTATTATTTTCATATAAATTTTATTGTTATATTTGATAGTTTTATAAGGATAAATTAATTAAAATTTTATATTGATTATATATTTAAAGATTGTATAATATAATTATGTTGAAATAACTTGTAAATTAATTTTCATAAATTGATATGTAGATGAATCGTAATTTAAGAAAAAAGTAATTATTTTAAATTATTTTTAAATAAATAGATCTGAATCCAAGAATTTGATCATTGGACAAGTATGGAGATGTAGATTAATTTATTTTATCCACTTAGATTTGAGTCGAGGGACAAAATAATATTTTTCGTTGGATTCAGGATAATCCCTACTTAACTAGAAAAATGTCAAAAGAAGGGTTAAATTTGGTATTTCTCATTTTTAAAAATTAATTTTTATTTTTCAAAAGCTATGTAATTAGGTTTCTTGCTTCTTATCAAAATTAGTAGTATCTGTAGGAATATTAGGAGTCAAAAACATAAGATAAATTTATTTACTAGAAATATATAATTCTATTGAGGTTAAAACACTTAAATATTGAGATGAGGAATAAAGAGAATAAAAGATTACAATTTATAGATGTTTAAAATAAACTTTAAGTGTTGAATTAATAATTGAATTTTTGTTAAAAAGAATATTTAAATTTAGTGTCTGAATATATTTTTAGTATAATTGATTCTAATAAAAGATACATGTAAAAAACTAAAAGTTTTTATAAAATAAAATTAAATTGTAATACTTTTCATATTTAAAAAATAACAAAAAAAGTGATGAAATTAAAAAAAATTTCACTATTAATCTGATATATATATTATAATAATTTTATGTGTTTTATTTTTCTTTTCAAATTAATATGAGGAAGCAAAAAATTACAAGAGAATGAGATATTACTTAACTTTTTTTTATTATCATTAAAATTGAATTAAAAATATTGCATGTGGAACTCACTAGTGTTTTAATATAATTATAATTTGCATTTATATATATATATAATTTATATTATATTAAAAAGAATATATATATATATTTCATATAAATTATATTGTTATATTTGATGATTTTATAAAGATAAATTAATTAAAATTTTATATTGCTTGTGTATTTAGAGATTACCTAATATAATTATATTGAAACAACTTATAAGCTTATTTTTATAAATTTATATGTAAATAAATTATAATTTTAAAAATAAATTATTTTAAATTTTTTAGTAAATAAATTTGGGTATAAAGATTCAAGATTTCACAGGTCTAGAAATTTAGATTAACTTTTTTACCCACTTAGATTTGAGTCCAGGGACAAAAAAAATTCTTTTTTGAGTTCACGTAATCCCTTAGGTAATTAGAAAAATGTTAAAAGAAGTTTAAGTGTTGAATTAATGTTTAAATAAATTGAATAAAATTATCTCTAATAAAAAATATTTGTTAGAAACTAAAAGTTAGACTTATGTATCTACTCTTAAAGCACAAAATAAAAAGTTTTATTAAATAAAATTAAATTGCAACACTTTTCATATTTAAAAAATAACAAAAAAGGTGATGAAGTTAAAAACCTTCTTACTATTGATCACATATTTATATTACAATAATTTTATGATTTTTTAAAATTATATAATATGTAGATACGAGGGAGTGAAAAATTATAAAAGAATGAGATATTATTTAATTTAATTTTTTATTATATTTAAGATTGAATTAAAAATATTGCATTTCACACTCACTAGGTTTAAATATAATTATGATTTATGTAAGTTAAAAAAAATTAAAAGAACAAAACACCGTACTCCCCAAAATCATATGTGATATTTTTGGCACGTTTGTGAATGGGAATTCTCGTACCGAACATATATCATCTAGCAGCAAGGGGAGCACATATGATCCTCTATTGTGACTCTTGGATTTGCTTTGTAGTTAATGCGTTTTGGAAGTAAAAGCAGGTGTGTTTAGCCTTTTTTGGATTGTCAGGAGACATAAAAATAGGTGTATGAAGGTTTTCCAAGTGTATTTTTGTGAATTACCCATATAGTAAAATACCCTTACTGTGTGCTTGGGGAGAAGACGTAGGATCAAGAGTTATCTTGAATTTGAACCTCTATAAGTCTTGGTGTGGTCTTTTCTTCTTCTTATCCTCATTAACATTAACCTAACTTTGGTTTCAATATACAAAGGTTACAAAGGGTGGTGGTTCTTCTTTTAAGAAATTCTGAAACATATACCAAAAGGATTTTTGAAAAAGAAATTCTAATTTGAGTAGAACCAATTCAACCCCCCCTTCTTGGTTCATTATTTGGCTAACAATTGCTATCAGAGCCGGTCTCTACTGTTTGCAGGATTAACCTCTTAGGAGAAAAAGATCCTAGTCAGAATGAACCAACAAGCTGAGGGTCATTCCATCAATCGTCCGCCTCTGTTTGACAGAACCAATTACTCTTATTGGAAAATGAGGATGAAGATTTTTATTTAGTCCACTGATGTAAGAATATGAAGGGTAATTCAAAATGGATCATTTCCCATAACTACGACAGTTAATGGGACTGATGTACCAAAACCCGAACCAGAATGGACACCAGAGGATAATGAAAAATTCGAGCTTAACTGTAAGGCTATTAACTATTTATTTTGTTCTTTGAATGCAGAAGAATACAAGAAGTCACAAACTCAGACGTCAAAGAAAGGAAATATGGGACAAGCTACAAGTATCCTACCAAGGAACCAAGGAAGTACGAAATTCAAGAATAGATAAATTGCTTTATGACTATGAAATGTTCAAGATGAACCAGAATGAAAACATTAAAGGAATGTACCATCGTCTAGGGAAAATTCTCAATGATCTTGACTCACTTGGGAGAAAGTACTCCAATGAGGATGTAAATAGAAAATTTCTAAGGTGCTTGACACGACCTTGGGATGCAAAAGTTACAGCAATGCTTGAGTCAAGAAAGTTGGAAACTATGTCATTTGATGAATTAAGAGGAAACCTAATGGCCTATGAAGGGAGCTTTTTAAGAGTACCTAGTGATGACCAAAGGAGAGAGAAAGGAATAGCATTTAAAATAACTGAAGAAAAAGAGGATTGTCCTAAACTAGAGGATGATAAAGAGATGGCTCTTTTATCTAAGCGCATGTACAGATTCTTTAGAAAAAGGTATGAAAACAGAAAGAAAGGATCCACCTCCAGAAGAGAACCTAGGAAGGAGGGAATCACATGCTATGAATGCAATAGACCAGGACATGTAAAGGCAGATTATCCTCTACTAAAGACGAAGAAGAAAAAGAAAGTAATGATGGCTTATTCATCATGGAGTGATGACGAATTATTAGCCACTGACGATGAAAGCAACAATGACGAAAAGGATACAGCTAATCTTTATCTAATGGCAAATTCAAAATCAAACGAAGAAGAAGATCAATCTAAAGCCGAGGTAAACGATCAACCTTTCTCTTATAATGAATTATTACATGCATTTGATCTAATGTTAGAGGACTCTAGGAAAATCATCATGAAATATAATGAACTTCAAAATACTCATAAAATGCTTTTGATAGAATATGATGCAATGAACTTTGAAAGAAATACTTTAAAAGAGAAAAGCATAAACAAAGAAAATACATTATCCTCCTTAGTCACAGAAAATAAAGAACTAAAGGAAAGAGTGATTGCTTTAAATCAATATCTAGCTAAGTTTGTAAATGGACAAGAAAATTTAGATAGGTTATTAAGAACAGGAAAATGCTTCTTTGATAAAATAGGATTAGGGTTTCATAAGAAAAATTTAGAAAAACATTACAAATATTTTTTCAAGAAACATGGACCTGACAAAAATTCTCCTGAATCATATAACTCTAGAATATGCTTTAAATGTAAACAAAAAGGACATATGGCAGGTAAATGTAGAAATAGAACAGTAAACATTAAGCAAGTATGGATTCGGAAAGATTCATTATACAAAACATGAACTTGTGTACTAACCCTAACAGGACCCAAAGTATACTTGGGTACCTAAAAGTATTTTTGTGAACCAGGTATGTCTCAAGGTTAATATAGGAAGAGAGCACTGGTTCCTTGATTCAGGTTACTCCAGACATATGACCGAAGATGCATCAAACTTTCTATCCTACATCTCTAAATATCTTGGTACATTAACATTTGGGAATAACAAAAAGGGTAAGATCATTGGTATAGGTAAAGTTGGAATCAATCCCTCTTTAACTATCAAAGATGTATATCTGGTTAACAGTTTAAAGCATAACCTACTAAGCATTAGCCAATTTTGTGATAAAGGACATAAAGTCTCTTTTAAATCTTCTAAATGTTCTATCCATGAGAGAGGAAGTAATGATGTTCTCTTTGAAGGAAAAAGGCATAATAATGTTTATATTCTTGAGAATGTATCTTTTTCATCTCATAAGTGCTTGACATCAACCGATGACATAAGTTGGATTTGGCATAAAAGATTGGGTCATGTTAGCATGGATATTCTATCAAAACTGTCAAGAAGGGAATTGGTTAATGGTTTGCTTACTGTAAAATATGAAAAGAACAAGATATGTGATGCATGTCAAAGGGGCAAACAGACAAGATCTTCCTTCAAAACTAAAGAATATGTTTCAACTAATAGGCCTCTTAATTTATTACATATGGATTTGTTTGGTCCTCTAAGAACTAGAAGTTTAGGAGGTAAATATTATGGCATGGTAGTAGTTGATGATTATTCTAGGTATACATGGGTAATGTTTCTTGCTTTAAAAAGTGACTTCTTTGAAAATTTTGAAATATTGTGTAATAAAGTTCAAAATGAAAAAGGCTATTGCATAATGAATATTAGGAGTGATCATGGAAAGGAATTTGAAAATAAACCATTTGAGGATTATTGTAATGTTAAAGGGATTAGTCATAATTTTTTAGCACCTAGAACACCTCAACAAAATGGAGTGTTAGGAAGGAAAAATAAATCTCTCCTAGACATGGCTAGAACTATGTTATGTGAAAATAACCTTCCTAAAAATCTATGGTCAGAAGCGGTTAACACAGCCTGTTATGTTCTTAATAGGTGTACCATTCGATCTATTCTAAAGAAAACACCTTATGAATTATGGAAAGGATGAAAACCAAACATAAGCTACTTCAAGACATTTGGATGTAAATGTTTTATACTCAATAATAAAGAAAATTTAGGAAAATTAGATGATAAATCTATTGAGGAAATATTTGTAGGATATTCTACCACAAGTAAAGCATATAGGGTATTTAATAAGAAAACCCTAACCATTGAGGAAATTATACATATTGCATTTGATAAATCTAATGTTCAAATTGTAAGGAATTTAACAGATGAGGAAGATGAACCTAGTTACAACAGGCATGCAAGGGAACATGAGCCTGATGTTTTAGCGGAACCTGAACATGAACCTCACATTTTAGATGAACCTCATGCAAAAGACGTGCTAGCTGATGAACAGGAACCTGTGACTGATCCAAGAAACATTACACAACAACCAGACAGAGGGAATCTCCCAAGAGAGTGGAGGCATTCATCTACCTACCCAATGGAGTACATTCTTGGTGATCCTCAAGAAGGAAGGAGAATGAGATCATCCTTCAGAAGCATGAACCACATGGCCTTCATGTCTCAACTCGAACCAAAGAATGTAGATGAAGCTCTCAAAGATGACAATTGGATAATGGCCATGCAAGAGGAACTCAATCAATTTGAACGAAATAAAGTGTGGACATTGGTTCTTGCTACAAATGATCAGTCAATCATAGGCACAAAATGGGTGTTCAAAAATAAGCTAGATGAAGCTGGTAACGTGGTAAGAAACAAGGATAGATTGGTGGCTCAAGGGTATAATCAATAAGAAGGTATTGATTTCGAAGAAACCTTTGCTCCAGTAGCTAAACTAGAACCAATTAGGATGTTGCTAGCCTTTGCATGTTCAATAAACTTTAAATTATACCAAATGGATGTTAAAAGTGCCTTCCTAAATGGATATTTGCAAGAGGATGTTTATGTGAAACAGCCACCTGGCTTTGAAAACTTAGACAAACCCAATCATGTCTACAAACTCACAAAAGCTTTATATGGTCTTAAGCAGGCTCCTAGGGCATGGTATGAGAGATTAAGCTTGTTTCTAATGGAAAGTGGTTTTAGGAAAGGAAAAACAGACACCACACTTTTTACAAAAATAACTTGTAAAGGCATCCTTATAATTCAAATCTATGTGGATGATATTGTGTTTGGATCTACTAACAAAACTTTTTGCAAGGAGTTTTCTAAGCTAATGACTAGTGAATTCGAGATAAGCATAATGGGAGAAATTTCATTCTTTCTTGGACTCCAAGTGAAACAAAGCAGAGAAGGAACCTTCATCTATCAATAAAAATACACCAGAGAATTACTAAAGAGATTTGGAATGGAGAATGCTAAAGTAATCAGTACACTAATGAGCACATCCACTAAACTTGATAAAGACGAAAGTGGCAAGTCAGTAGACCAAAAGGTCTACAGAGGTATGATAGGCTCTTTACTGTACTTAATTGCTAGTAGACCAGACATAATGTTTGATGTATGCTTGTGTGCTAGATTTTAGGCTAATCCAAAAGAGGTTCATCTTAGTGCGTTAAAATGAATTTTTAAATATTTGGTAGGCACAAAATCACTAGGTTTATGGTATCCTAAAGATAACACTTGCAATCTGTTAGGCTATTCTGATGCTGATTTTGGTGGTTGTAAACTTGACAGAAAAAGCACAAGTGGTGCATGTCAATTTTTGGGTCATTTCTTAGTGTCTTGGCATAGTAAGAAACAAACCTCTGTGGCCTTGTCCACTGCAAATGCTGAATATATTGTCGCAGGAAGCTGTTATGCTCAAATTCTTTGGATGACCCAGCAACTAAAAGATTATGGACTAAACCTTGATCATATACCTATTAAGTGTGACAACACAAGTGCCATTAACCTGTCCAAAAACCCAATCCAGCATTCGAGAACTAAACACATTGAAATACAACATCATTTTCTTAGGGATTATATTCAAAAAGGGGACATAGTTCTTGAATTTGTGCCTACTAAAAAATAATTAGCAGATATTTTTACTAAACCATTAGGATCAGAATCTTTCTGCACCATTAGGCGAGAACTAGGATTAACAAACCAAGGAGAGTGTTCAACTTGATATTATTTTAGGTTAACCTTAGCATATGAGAAAAAACCTGTCAGAATCATTTTCCCGCCTAAGTATGTACATTAAATGGTCGCTTTAATGACGGGCGGATAATGTGCACGTAAAGTAACTATTCCCTCGGTGTTGAAAAGGCTGAGAAAAATAGCACACAGTTTCCCACGTTCTGCGCACGTCGTTTGCACCACTCCTCTCCTCATCGTACGCCTTCCATTATTTCATCACATTACATTTTTCCTTGTAGAAAAAATAACTTAGGCATTACAAAACCTCCAAAGTCTTTCTCTCCTCTCTCACATCTGCATCTCATCTCTGAATCTCTCAAGATCTCAATCTTCTTTTCTCTCTCAGTAACTCTGGTTTCCGACTCTATTTTCCTTCTCTAAAAATGACATCTAAAGCAATCGTTAAGAGAAAAAGCTCGGAGTCGTCAATGGCCCCTGGGTCCAAATGAGAAAAAATCAGAAAGCTTAAAATGTTTGACGGGGACAATGCTAAACGAAGGTTCACCGAAGATTTTCAACTTCAGAATATTTGTCCACCCCGAGAGGTAAATTTTGATTTTTTTTCTCTCTGAAGGTCTTATGTGTTTTGAAATGCTGAAGAATCTTGGATGGAAAAATTATCTAGAACTTAAGGAACTAGTCTACCCACTCTTGGTTAAGGAGTTTTCGCAAACCTATCATTTGATGAGTCTGATGAACCTGTAGGTCGATCCTTATTAAGGGGGCGTCGGATAGTCTTAGACACCAAAATTTTAAGTTTATTGATTAACTGTCTTGATGAAGGGATTCGTAGATTCTCTAGTCATGCTGAAGTTACTTTTGAAGGGTATTCTCATGGGGCAGCAGTAGTAGAACTTACTGGACTAGAGGTTGATGTTGTAGATATCCATACCTTGGACCTCAATCACAGAATCCTTCTCCATAGCCTAAATCAACTAATCATGCCTAAGGCTGGAAAATCAAACAATGCTAGCTGCCTGAAAATCTTTTTAATGTGGTGTGCACATAGAGGGCTGAAACTTAACCTCCCATACATCATCCTAAACCATATGAAAACTGTGATACAACGAGAGGGGGCTGATTTGCCCTATAGGATGATAATTACCCTCATTGCTAGTCATTTAGGCATCGATCTTACAACTCTAGTGGGAGAAAGAGCTTCAGCACAGGCTAGGTATGATAGTTGGTTGATTCAAAACATGCATGACAGGAAAATCAATGGAGAATGGGTAAAGGCTGTTAAAAATGAAGAAGAGGGTGCATCTGAGTTAGAAAAGAAAATGAACAGGAAAACAGTGGCTACATCCAGACTGAAAGGGAAAAAGAAAATTCTAAAAGCCTCCACCAGAAAGTCTACTCAGCTGGCATCTGCAAAAGGTAAAGGAAAGGCTAAGATGCTTGAGCCCGTAGCTTCAATCTATATCTCTGAAGAGGAGGACTCTTTAGAGTACTCAAAAAAGGAGTCTCAACAGACTCATCCTTCCCCCCGAGATCCACCTATCTGTTGAATATTCATCTAAGGAAGAATCTTCTACAGGAAAAGAGATTGAAGTCGACAGTCTAGCTACAGAGCCCATTCCTTCTCCTCAAAAGGATGAGCTTACTCCGGATGTTCCATCTATTTATCTTGCCTCACCATCTCAGCCTAAACCTTCAGTGCAGCCTGAACTACCTCCTTCTCATCAGCCTGAGACTACCTCTCTAGAATCTACACAACCTATCTCATCTCCATCTCCTTCTTCTCCATCACGACCCTCTATTGTCTCTATTTTGCAGGGCATTCTTTAGCAGCTCTCTGTGATGCGAGACATTCATCAGGAGCTCATTGAAATGAAGCACATCTTTCGCAGCCTCCAGACTCATGACACTAGTCGTCCTTCTGCATCTCCTCACTAATTTTCTTTTCTGTTAGGATTAGTCTTGTATAATCCTTATGTAACCTTGGTTCATTGTTGCTACTTAGATAATTTTTAATTTCTTTCAGACTTGGTTTACCTTTCTACTGCTTTAATCTGATGTTGAACTTATCTTTTATTATGGTTTGTTACCTCCTAGTGTCCTGCGTGCAATTATTCATTTTGTTTCATTGCTTCTCCTCAATATTGGAACATGTTTCTTGTTCATTTTTTTTGATAATGTCAAAGGGGGAGAAAAATCTTGAATTGCCTGTTTATTGAATTTATTGATACTGCTTATTAGTATGGCTGTTGATATTGCCTATTTATTGAATTTATTGATACTGCTTATTGGTATGGCTGCTGCTTATTGAACTTACTGATTTATAAGCTGAACATTTTATGCAAATAAAAAGGGGGAGCTCATATTATGGGGGAGCTTAATCAAAAATTTCAATACAAAATAATTTTTGCCATTATCAAAAAGAGGGAGAACGTTGGAACATGTTTAAGTTATCTATTTTTTATTAATGAAAAATTATTTTCAACAAAATTATTTTTAGCCCAATTTCAACAAAATTATATATAGCCCAATTTATTAAACAATAGCCTAAATTGTTTTATGCACAAGTTTTTCTTGGAATTATTGGAAAATAGTCTAATTCATTTCTGGGCAATATGTTTCTGGTCAATGTTCGTCAAACCAGCCCAAAAATTTTAAGCAAATACTTCAAAAGCCCAACTCTCTCGTAAGGCCCACTCTAAATTGAATTGTGTAAAATGAAATTTTACCTTTTAAAAATTTCAAACAATAAAGTGGGAAAAAGCTACAGCACTACAGAAACATTTTCCTGAAATAGCTAAACATCAAGCTGTTGCAGAAAGGCAAAACAAAGCAGGTGACTTAAAATAGAAACTTGAGTCTCAGAATCTGCATGTAAGGTCTCAGTAAACCAAAGGTCTCAAGCTTCTGAGAGTGCAGCAGAGCTGAAAAGATAAAGCAAAGACAGTAAGGTGCAGCATAAAGCAAGAAGCAAATATGGAAAGGTGTGCATCTCAAGATTTGCTCTAGTTAGCCAGGAGGTCTACTTGTGGAAAAATATGAGGCTAACGGCTACAGAGGAACAATCAGCCTCCTGTCTACTAACATTAACCTCGAATGTTTCAAGACTCATGCAAAGTCAACTCTGACTAAGTAGAGGCTCCATGGACAAGATGCTGCACATCATTAATTGCTACATTAAATGTGATTCTCAACGGCTATAATTGAAGGACTTATAAATAGAGAAGGTGGAGGAGAAGTGTAGACAAGTGAGAGAATTATTAAGTTAAAACTGTTTGAAGTCGTCCTCCAAAATTCTCCTACTACCTTGTGCTGAAAAGCGTATTTTGCTCTTTATGAGTTAGTGTAATTCATTGTCTTGTGTATCCTGTATTCAAATCCTCAAACATTCCTTTCTATCCTAGAATCTAGTTGGGAGTCTAGAAAGAAGGAAATAAGTAAGGTGGATGTTAGCTTGAATCAGTAGGTTACTGGTTAAGCCGGTTAAGGGTAAGGAAGTGTTAGAAAATACTAGGTGAAGTAAAAGCAGATGTGCTGAACCTTCTTTAGGTTGTCAAGAGACATAAAAGCAGGTGTATGCTGAGCCCAGGTGTATGAAGGTTTTCCAGTTGTATTTTTGTGAATTACCCATATAGTAAAATACCCTTGCTGTGTGCTTGGGGAGAGGACATAGGATCAAGAGTTATCTTGAATTTGAACCTCTATAAATCTTGGTGTGGTCTTTTCTTCTTCTTATCCTCATTAACATTAACCTAACTTTGGTTTCAATATACAAAGGTTACAAAGGGTGGTGGTTCTTCTTTTAAGAAATTCTGAAACATATACCAAAAGGATTTTTGAAAAAGAAATTATAATTTGAGTAGAACCAATTCAACTCCCCCTTCTTGGTTCATTATTTGGCTAACATGATCAATGATAAGAATATTGCTACATAAAAATGTGATATTTTTGTT
Source organism: Senna siamea (assembly GCA_031216115.1). NCBI lineage: Eukaryota > Viridiplantae > Streptophyta > Magnoliopsida > Fabales > Fabaceae > Senna > Senna siamea. The sequence continues at coordinate 27,089,033 of CM062354.1, read as the reverse complement.
CAAAATATTAGAATAATTCTCGTTACTAATCTGAATTATAAAACAATTTATATTTTTCATAAAACTAATTTTTGTCCAGATGCTCACGCCAAATTTGATATTTGTAGTTCTTCCAATATCTACTTATTAAAAGACCCTCCACTTAATATTTGTCTTTTCCTTTTAGCATATGCTGTAATAACCCATTTAAATTAATTTAAAGAATTAGGATAAAATACTTAGAAACCTTGAAATATTATTGGGAGGTGATTAAGAAATTTTTCTCAGTTCAAAGCTTAAATATGAGAATTTTTTGAAATAAAATTATATCTGATGAAAATTTTTTTATGTTTTTAAGAACTTAACAGATAATTTTAGAGGTTTATGATAGCTTAAAAATCTCTAAATTCCTGTCATATTATCCTAAATTCTTGCCTAAATCAGAAAACACATCCAAAATTTATCTAGGGCAAAGTGAAAAAAAATTAAAATACCTTTAGAAACTTTAAAACTTCATTTTTCTCCATTTCCTCCCAATTCACTCCCTCTCCCCGCGTCTCTCACTCTCTCTCGCATCTCTCTTTCGCCTTAACACTGCTAACCACCGTTCATCTACCAAACCACCACCACGTTGTCACTCGTCGCCGCCGAAAGGTGCTGTAGCTCAGCCCGACACTATAGCACATCGTCTGCAGCTCCGCCGACCACCACAGCCGCTGAAAAATGACGTTTTCTCCTCCGTCATGAATCTAGAAAGCATCTTCGATCCGGTCGATTTTGCGCCATTAGACTACTGGTGATCGATGCTTAAGCTGCCCAATAACACCCCCGAGCTGCCAGTGACCTTCGCCGAGCTTTCTGCCCCCACCAGTCGCCAAAAAATGCCACTAAAGGTTCAGGGACTAAACTACAAATTTTTCAAAACTTTTGATATACATTGAAATGCTCTGAATTAATTGCTTTTTTTGCAATTTCTAGCTTCTATGATGTTATTAGGAATGAATTAAAGGGATAGATTGGAGAAGAATGATGAAAATTATAAATTGGTAAATAGGGACTAAATTGTAAATTCTGAAAAAAGTTTGGTATGAAGTTGAATTGCAAAAGTTGATTCATATTTGTAATCCTTAGCTTAATTAGGACTCTTATGAATGTATGAAATTGGAAAATAGAAGGAAATTGTTGGAAAAGTTTTAATTTCAAGTTTAGGGACTAAACTAAAAAGACTGATATAGTATGTTTAAGCAGTGTAAACCATGTACATTCTGAACTTTTGAGTGAATCAAGTTCATTTAGCCTCCTAAAAGCATCATAGAGTGAATTGGATAATTTTATTGCTAAATACCAACTATGGGATAAATAAGGGACTAAAGTACAAATTTATTATTTTTAGGCATTGAAAATAAGTTTTAGTTCTGAACGTTGGTTATAAAAATGTACAGAGGTGCTTGAAGAATTAATCCAAGGAAAAGGAGAAGAATCTTAAGTTAAATGAAGGAAATCCATATTAAGGTAGAGTAATCTACACTCCCCTTTATTTTGATGAATGTTTAATGTGAATTGGTTACTGTGATTGTGTTTGCAAACATGTACTAAAAAATGTGTGCTGGATTAGATGAGTATAAGAAAAGACCTTCATGTGTTTGAAATGTATTTGAAAATTCCTTGTTGCTAGTTTTGATTGGACTATTGGAATGTTATACTTATAGTGTAGATGAAACTTGGGATGAATACTTGATAACTGGTATGGGACGGTTGTCAAGTATTTCATATTCAGACCTACTTTTAAACTTTTATTATTTAAACACTGAAATGATCTGTATATGTTAGGATTTACCTATTAAACCAATACAGCCCTATGAAAGACTATAAGGAGTAAAGGAGGAGAGTCTATACGGGAGAATGGATTAGTTTAAGAGTAAAGCCCTATGATCCTAAGTATTAGTCACCTATACGTATATGTTGCCTTATAGTCGGCAATGAGAGATGAGACCTACTTGTAATGTACACATGATGGGGGACGCCCCTTATTGATATTAGGTTCTCAGTCACAAGGAGGACGGTCCTGAGACAATTATCGGGAGGACGGGCCCATGATAGCAACAATCTCAATCACATGGAGGACGGTCCTTTGACAATCAACAGGAGGACAGTCCCCGTGATCTTAAAATGAATTGAAAAACAACAAGCAATGACTTGTGAATTTATTTATATGATTTTATGCACATATATACAGATGATTGAAATCCTTGCAGTAATGTAGTAGCGTTATGCAATGGATATGAAAATTTGGCTGTAGGCATTTTGAAAAATGATGGTTTTCATAAATACTTATACTCTTTGACTGAGAAAATGATTTTGATTTATGATTTCTGAATAGCCACTAGATTTTTCATATTTATTGATTTTTGATAAATGAAACTTCAATTCACATGTTTGATTAAATGAATGAATTTGAGGAGAGATTTTCTATACCCGAACAGGGGTATAGCTGTACTCTCAACTGTTTTGAATAAAATAAATTGTATATTACTCTATTGGAATTCAAAATCTCATTAAGTTGTATGTTCAGGCAATCAAGGGCGTGATAGTGCCAAGAATTAGCTTGAAATTAGTCATGTTTACTGCATAGAATTGCAGAGGGACCAAGAAGCTATGACGTAGCTTAGAGCATTAATTGTAAATGGCTTAATGGCTTTATTATGGAGTTTATTGTTTATTGAATTTTTATTTGAAGATATTTATGTATTATTATGTTAAATGATTAAGTTATATCCTGTAATTAGTATCTCAAATGCAATGTATGAATGGTGGTTTAAATGTATATTCTAGAGTATGTTGATGGCTATATTGTTTGATGATTTGAGGTATTAGATAAGCTACGCAGGTATGGGATTAAGTAAAATCTAAATAGGAACGGTTATTTAGATTACATTCAACCAGTAACAACCCCGAATGATGCATATTTTAAAAACAAAAATTTTTTATACCATTTCACGCTTTCTAAATTATATGTTATAGATGCCACTTCTATTCTCTTTTTGAGGCCTTGGCCTTTTGTTTTTTAATTATGTTGGTTGTTAATTCTTTTTATTACAAAAAAAAATACAAATGATGAATTAAATTTTATTTAATTATAAAAAATAAAATATATCAGATTTTATTTATGCTTTATTTTTTTATTTGTTTAATAATTAATTTTTTACCTATTTCATTAATTAAATAATTAAATTATTTTTAAACATTTAACATACATTACTAATATAATTATCAAAACAAATCGAGTGTTAATTGAAATATCACGATCGACGATGTCGGTCCCCTTGCTAGCGTGCGAAGATGCCGTAAATGGTCCGATAATCTTAATTAGTGGATCCAACACGTGCTATGTATATGTAATTATCCAAACTCTCGAGATAATCTTACGCTTCATCATCAATTATAAAAAATTATCACTTCAATATAGTACAACTTCCTTAAATTATATAGGCAAAACAAATATTGATTGATAAAGTAAATTCAATGTACACAAAAATGTCTCATCCCGCCTCTTTTATATACATTATTTAAATAATTTTTTATATTATAAATATATATAATTTATTATATTAAAAAGAATATATATATAACTATATTATTAGTATCAGTGTCCTCAATATATAAGATTATTTAGTTCTAATATTTTCATATAAATTATATTGTTATATTTGATAATTTTATAAAGATAAATTCATTAAAATTTTATATTAATTATACATTTAAAGATTACATAATGTAATTATCTTGAAGTAACTTATAAGCTTATTTTTATAAATTTATATGTAAATGAATCATAATTTAAAAAAATTAATTATTTTAAATTTTTTTTAAGTAAATAGTTTTGAGTATAAGATTCAAGATTTGACGGGTTTTGGAATGTCGAATAACTTTTTTACCCACTTAGATTTGAGTTCAGAGACAAAATATTATTTTTGTATTGAATTAATTTTTGAATTTTTATTAAAATTGATGTTTAAATTTAGTGTCTTAATATAAATCAAATAAGATTGTGTCTAATAAAAAATATTTATGAAAAACTAAAAGTTAAACTTAGACTTATGTCCACTCTTAAACTCTTAAAGCACAAAATAAAAAGTTTTATTAAATAAAATTAAATTGTAATACTTTACATATTTAAAAAATAACAAAAAGGGTGACGAAGTTAAAAACCTTCTTATTATTGATCATATATCTATATTATAATAAGTGTATAATATTTTTTAAATTATATAATATATAATATGAGAGAGCGAAAAATTATAAAAGAATGAGATATTATTTGATTTTTTTATTATATCTAAAATTGAATTAAAAATATTGCATATCAAATATAAACGGTTCAATTTGTCTATTAAACATACTTAGATTATAAAATTTAAGTTTGTCTACTTTAAGCTAACTAAACGAATTAGTTCCCTAGTTATTCATTAAATAAATATATCTCTGTTACAAAAACATATCCAAAAAACTTACAAAAACCTTAACAAAAATAGAGTCATAATTTGAAATAACATTCATTGAGGTCATTTTTTTTTAAGCTATCTCTCTCTATATATATTTTAGAGACCCAAACTCTAGTAACTTTATTCTTAACAAAAATTTTAATCAAGTTTTTTTTTAAAAAAAAAGTTAATTTCTCTACCCATTTAGTCGTTTTGATCATGAAAATTTTAAAGGCATTGGTTGGGGTAAAAAGAATTTAAAAATGATAAGAAAAAGAATAGAGTTTAGAATTTGAGCTAAAAAATAAAATAAATAATGGACAAAATTATTATTTTAGTTCCCAAAGTTTGAAGTTATTATCAATTTTATTCTCAGACTTTATAATTATAATCTATTTTGTCATAATTTCTAATTTTTCATTTGACATGTTAGCAAAAGAACGAACTAAATTGTCACGTATACTGATTCTATTAGTTATAAATGACATGGTTTGAGACAAATTGACAAAATTCAAAAATGTGGAGGATAGTTGATAGAAACAAATTAAAAGTTTAGAATTGAAATTAAAAATTCGTGTAGAGTTTGTGGACATAAAAGACTATTTTAGTTTTTCTTTCTTTTTTTGTCAATTGGTATTGAGAAATATGAGTGTTCGGTAATTCTTTTTAAAAAATTTAAAGAGATTTTCAAATTATCAAATTATTCATATCGATTTGATATAATAGTACATTTATTAATTTAAATTTATAATATTAAATCAAATCAAATAATAAATAATCAATTTTAGAACAGTTTGGTTTGTGTAGTTTAATTAGGAGCAAAGAAAACACATTAATTCTTTCTAATATATCAACATCAACACATAACAAGAAAATGCAGCAACATTCAATTTATTAACAAGATAAAAATTATAAATGTTCTAGCTAATTGATAATAAAATAATATTTCAAAATAAATAAATAAAAATTACATTGTTTCTTTTAAATTTATTCTAAATAATTGTAAAATCAAATTAGTTCCAATGTCAAATTTCTAATAAAATATACCATAGACTAATTAATTAAATATTTTAAATAAAAATTTTTTTCTTGCTTCTCAGAAAAACAAATCTAGTACAAATAAAAAAATTAAAATAATAAATTTAATAAAATTTATTTTGAGATTATAAATATTAAATATGCATATATGATATATCTCACTTAAAAAAAATTAAACAAGCACAAAGTCCTCTAAAACTTGCATTCTCCTTCCACTAGTTGTGCCAACACCTAAATTCATAAAAAAGTAGTTAGTAATAATAATATTATATAAGTCATTCGATTTTCCATAACTGAATCGAATCTAATTGTTAAAAATTACATAAATCAAACTAAACAAAATCGAATTTCAATAAGTTTTATTCAATTTTAAACAGCCATATAATAAAAAGTCTATTAAATTATAACTAATCTAATTTAAATTAGTTAAAATTTTTTAATTAGAGTAAATTTTTTTTTAACCAAGGTATTTCGTATGCAATAGTACTCAAACTCAAAACTTTAATTTGTTTAAAAAAATGAAGTAGTTTCTTTTAGTATTTGCCTTTGTGAAGACCCCCAGCCAATCAAGCTTGCTCTTCCTCTGCTTGATGATATAAGATTTTTATAGCCTATCATAAACCATAGTTTCTTTTTTTTTTTTTATGTTTTTTTGTCCTTCTGTCTAGTACTTTTTGTTGCGAAAAAATTTGAGACTTTATTTAAAAATATATATATATCTATCACTCTATTTAATCATCTATACACATGCTATGTATAATCCTCCAAACTTTCGATATTTTATTTGTATAGGTTTTAGGATCAGCCTACGTCATCATCAATTATAAATTTTTTTAATATTATACATCTTGCTTGAATTTTATATATGACGCAAAGGTTGATTAATAATGTTAGGTAAATTGATTCTACGCAAAAATGTCTTATCAGTACATTATGTGACTATTTTTAAGATTTTTTTTTATATAAATTACTTCCTCTTTTTTAAGATATAACTTGGCTAATTATTATTTTTGTCACCTTGTTACAAGTTCTATCAACTAATTAACAAAAATCATAGGGTGTTGATTAGAAAAGTCCATAGAATATTTATATTGATGTACAAATTAAACTCATAATAAATCAGTTATCATAAAATAATTTTATAAGTAATTCATTATTTTGGTCCTTGAATTTAATAGAAATTGTGACCTAGCATGAATTATGTCTGATTACTAGTTTAACAACAGTTAGTATCACAGTAAATTTTTTGTTAATAAATATCTATATAATTAATATAAGGACTAAATTAGTGAAATTACATCTTTATGGAATATAAAATTAATAATTTTTATATTTCAAGAATTAAATTGAGATATGTGTACTTTTTAAAGATTAAAATAATAATTTTCTTTAATTTTACAGATGTACAAAATGAATTGCTCTAAACATAAGGTTGAGATTATGATCAATTTTTAATTAATTATTAAAAAATTATTACTGTAATAGTGGATTTTTAAATTTATATAACAAATTAACATGTTTTTAAAATATTAAAAATTTAAAGATAAAAACTAATTTAGAAAATAAAACTAGAAAATTAAAATTAAAAATATTTTCATAAACCAAACTCACCCTAAACTTTTCTAAAAGACCTAATCATATATTGTCAACTTAGCAAAATTTTATTTTACTAGAAAAACACAATTTTCCGCTAAAGTTTTGTCCATGAAATAAGCTATAACTCATAAACGAACACATCTACCAAAAGATCCTTTATTTAGAGCGAATCCATATATAACACACATGTAATAAAACATGCTTATTCAGGATGCCGCAGAGCCATAGTAGATAAGTTAATACAAAGAGTACGTAGTAGAGTAGTGCATATATATTGCATAACGCTTTAGCATGCCAACAACAACACATACTACGTGTATGCATGAGATGACACGCATTATTTGCTAATAAATTAAGATTGACGTAAAAGGCCATAGAAGTTGTTGGCATATGCAGAGTCATCGCACACGCATCTGCAACCTTTGGGGACACTGTCCTTAATCTTGTCGCTATAACCACTCTTTTTGTCATAATACCTGTTAAAAAGCATCACTCCGCCATAGTTGGAAGCTTGTTTAGTTGTCGGAAGAATGTCAGACTTGAGAATTTCAGGTGCTATATACCCACTTCCTGTCGCGTCCTTAGATGCTGGTATCCCTAAGAACACTGTGTTATTTGGTAGAACAATATTGGAGGTCCATTTGTTCCACGCTTCAAGAAGATTCGCGGAGTTTCCAGTCGAATACTCACATGTAGGGTCGTAGAAGAACTCCACCCATAAGTAGTCAAAAAGACCAGTTTTGATGGCGTCTCCGAGGTAGGGATCTGGGAACACCGTAGGACACTGTGGAGATGCAGACAGGTAAATCTTTCTGTCTATGGTTGTACCATTGATGGCCCTCACGAGATCAGCCCACTTTATGTTCGTGCCCTCTGGGATGCTGTCGAAGCTAATGCCGTCCAATGAAACATTGCCAAGTGGACCAGATCCCGACACGTCACCGCCGAGGAAGTTGTTGTATATGTATTCTGCAACTTTTTGGGTGATACTGTCATCATCGTTCCCGGCAGCTGGGTGTGTCTTGAGCTTGGCGTTGGTGTCTTCTCCGATGGAGAGCAAAACTTTGACGTTGGCTCTGGCAATAATTGATGTCAGATTCTAAGTATGTTGGATGGCCGGCAAAGTTGAGTTTTGGGGTGCTTCCGTCGTCGTAGAGGTAAAGATATTCGAGAACGACATAGTTGTAGTTTCCGGTGGCACATGTGTCGTACAAGGAGCCTTCGTCGGTGTTCTGGCCCCAGTACACGGCGATGCCGCCGGTGGACGCACACTCTTGAGCATTGGAGGAGCTCACGAAGAAACTGAAAGTGAGGAAGAGGAATAAAAGAAGGATGAAACCTGGGTTTTGGGAAACCATGGTTATCAGATTGTAAGTAATACAGAGGGGTGGTTTTCTTGTTCAGGTTGATGAGTGTAGGAGCAAGGGAAGGTACCTATTTATAGAAAAAAATCTTTGTAGACGTGTATCGTAGAATGTAATTGATGAAACAGTCATGGGTAAACTTAATTACCAAGTGGCCGAAAAATATTAAGAAATCCAAAATATAAATATTTGATTATACTATTATTTTACTATGGCATTTGGTATACTATTATTTTATATTTGGTATTACAAATTAATGGTTCTGTACATTTTAGTAATCCAAAATATAAATATTTGATTATAAATGTTAAAATTAATACTATTGATTCATTGAATTTTCAAATACACCATTTCCAGTTTAAACAATATATATTTTATAAATTTGTTTATTTTTACTGTTTTTTTGAGGAAAATGAAATTTAAAAGTTTATATATAATTTCATCCTTCTTCTTATAAAAAGTATATATAATATAATTTCTTTAATAATTTATTTATAATATTTTACATGTTTAATTTTTAAAAAAATTATTATTATGAAGTTGATAGTTATAAAAAAAATAAGGTTAAAAATGCTAACTTGAAAAGTTAATTCATTCAATCTATGATGTGAGACGAGATAATATTTTAATTGGTATTAGATAAATTTTTTTGCCAGTAACTAGTTTTTAGAGTGTTATCACATATATGTCACCCTATTATTATATACTAAACACTAATATTTAAGATAGTATAGTAAATGAAATAACATGATTAAGATCATAGTATACCAAATATCCATGTAATGTGTGGGAAACAACTTCTTAAAATATTAATAATAGTATAAGTAGTAATTAGAAAACTCAAATAGAGTGGTTTGACAAAAAAATTGATGAATGGATTTTAGCATTGGTCCAAATCACGTATAAAACTTGTCAAAATTCAATAAAATTAGTCATAAATTAGGAAAATTAAAAAGAAAAGTCAGTTCGGCGGTTCAAAATTTAAATCCGACATTCAAATTTCTCTCTCTCTTTCGTAAGAAGAGAAAAAATTGAAATCACTAGGAGAAGAAGAAAATAAGTGAGGCAGTGACGAGACAAGAGAATGGAAGAAAATTTGAAAAAGAAAGAGACTTGATGCTTGAAAAAGAAAAAGGAAAAAGAGAAAAAATATGTAAATAAAATTCTAAATTTGAATTTTATATTTAAAAAAAAATTTATTAAAAAAGTTCTAATGAATTATAAGACTTTCACCAACTCAATTAGATTAGCCATAGCTCAATAAATTTTTAGACATGAATAGTTTCAACAAAAAAGAAGTAAATAATGAGGGAGAGGAGAAAAAGAAATATAAGAAATCATTTTTTATGTATTCTTAAAAGTTGAAATAAATAGGTTAGAAATAATGATAAATGTAATGGAAGGATATATCTTAAATGTATATTTTATTATAAAATTTATGTTTAAAATATTTTAAGATATTAAATGTATATTATTTTTTAATATATTTAATTTTTAAAATATAATTGCTATGCAATAAAGTAACATTTATTATTTTTTATGAAAAATAACAATTATACATTTATTTAAAAAAATAATTCACATAATAATATACTCTTGTATTTTTTGTCATAATATGTGTCATAATAATATTTTGTTTCAAAATATAATAATAGTGAAACTTGTGATTTTTTTTTTCTTTGGTCTGATGTGATCATTTAGTGCATTATGATAACATTATTATATTTTGCCGATGAGAAAGACTGCAAGTCTTTAGAATTCATTGCAAGAAGTATAGAGGAGAAATAAGATGTGTTGTTCATAGTCATTATTGTGTCAATAAATATTAAAAACTTTCATCATCTAGATGTTTATCGTTGATGGTATCAAACTATTATGTCAATAAATTTTAAATAAATTGGTAACTAATTCTCCAAAATTTTTGTTGAATTGAAAATGTTATTTACAGTAAATTCAAAGTTTTTGGACAAAACTAAAAGTTTATTTAAATTATAGATATGACATATTTAATAATATATTCAAATTTTTAGAACAGATTTTGTAAGTTATTATTATTATTATTATTTTGGTTAGCAGTGTAGTTTCACACGAGATAGCCATGTACGCAACTACCGCTAATAATTTAAAAAGTATTCAAGTTTAAGACAAAATGGATTGCAAATAAAGAATTGATACTCAATCGATAGCAAAAACAAAATTTGAAGACAAAATTAGCATTTGTTTCAAAGTTTGGAGTCCAAAAATATACTTTTACCTTAAAAATATAAAAAATGAAATTGATCCAAAAAGAATAAATTGAATAAAATTAAATCTTAACTCTAACATAAATGTCTAAACACATTTTTTTTACCTATTTAAATTTTTACGTATATTCAAAGTAATTATTTAATGAAGGGTAACCTTGAAAATATATTATTTAGAGAATAAAATAAAAAATTTAATATTTCAATAATTAAATTAAAAAGTGATATATATTTGAAAAATCAAAATAATAATTTATTCAACTTTATATATAAAGGTATTACTCATTGGATTCTAATTTTTGCCTAGAGAATAGAGATCATTATTTGTCAAATAAATCTTTCTAAAATAAACTTCCCAATATATAATTTTTATGTGATAGTCTTTTCTTGTATGAATTTTTTTTTCTTTTGTGATTATAGTTCATAAATAAGGTGTTTACAATTAACCAACATAAAAGTGCATCAAATTTCTTTGTTAGCAATAGAGTTTCACATGAAATGTCATATATGTAACTATCGCTAATAATTTAAATAACATTAAATTTAAGATAAAATTAATTAAAAATAAAGATTGAGACTCAATCGATTGCAAAATATAAATAACAAAATCATAATAAATATTTTAAAAATATATAGTTCAAAAAAAAAGTATAATACATTTAAACTTTTCGGATATATTTTATTATTATTATTATTATTATTATTTTGTTAGCAATGGAATTCCAAATGGAATTCTATGTATACGGGCACCGGTAGTGATTTGGATAGGATGCAAATTCTGAACCTTTACATTACCTTAGAGATGGTCTTCTCATCTAAATAATAATAAAACTATTTTTCTTGCACACATAAATTTTTACAAAATTCCTATTCGCTTAATTGTTTTCTCTCTCCACTACGTACTTTGTCAAAAGCAAAATGCTTTCCATTCACCATAATTATAAGCAAACAAAAGCTTTGTGTTAGCTTGTCTCTTATATAAACCACGTTTTTTTTCCTTTATATTGAATTTGGTGAAGAAGTGAAATTTTGTCTTCTACCCTTTTAACATGGTAAATAATAATAAATGTTTTCAATGCTAACATAATATAACTAGGGTCTTATTTTTACAAAAAAAGGTAAAAAGTTTCTCAATTCTTCCTAACTATATATGACACCTGGCATTTAAAAAAAAAATTATGGGCCCTTGTCATTTTCAACAACAAGAACCTTGTTTGTTTAAGGAAAGTATACTTTGCCTCTCTCAAAATATATGTAATAAATTATTCACTTAAATTTTAATTTATAATAAATTATTTTAATAAAATATTCAACATATTAAAAATATTTATTTTTAAGTTAAATTTAACAACTATATATTTATCATATAATTTTTTTTAATTTAACTTCACATTATATGCAAAAAAAAATAATTTAAGCTTCTTAAATATAATTTCAGTATTTTAAATATTTTAGAAGAACAATTTATTAAAAATCAAAGTTTAGGTGAATAATTTGTTATAAATAATAATAATAATAATAATAATAATAATAATAATAATAATAATAACAATAATAATAATGATGATAATAATAAAACTATTTTTCTTGCACACATAAATTTTTACAAAATTCCTATTCACTTTATTATTATTTCATGAAATAGAAGAACGAAAAATTGCCTATTTTTAAACTAGAAGGACTAAATTAAAATTTTTATAAAACTAAATGGACTAAAAGTAAATGCATACTTTTTTTAGAGAGGTAACATGTAATTTAACCCAAAAATAATAATAATTAGCTAAAATATCTCTCAAAATAGAGGAAGAATATAAAATTTTTTTTTATTCTTTTATGATTATTTATGATTCCATATTTTTTTTGATAATACATATAAATTTATATAAACATTTTTGACTTATTTTATCGGTTCAAACCGACTTTTTATTAATTCAACGATTGATATTTTTCAAAAAATAGAAAGTGCAATTTATTTTAATTTTTTTAAAAATATAATATTAATATATATTTCTTTATTAATAAATTTGTTCATAGTAAGTACTTTAATACATGTTACATACAAATTTTTTTTAATATAAAGTACTTTTTATTATTGCATCCAAATACAAAACAACTTATATTTTTTTATAAAAGTTATATTTAAAAAAAGTCTATTACGGGGTCGTTGCTCAGTTGGTGACGCATATTGAGTATGTGGGAAGAACTTCGGGTTCAATTCGTACATAACACACTCATAGGGAGGGGGTGAAGATCTTTAACTAAGACTAAGTCCTAAACTGGATTAATACATCTTGATAATAGGGTTTAGATACTGGTGGTGTAAACAAAAATAATTATTAAAAATATACTTTTTTAAAAAGTCAATCTAAACTAACCCTTACAAAAAATAAATAACCCTTTTGATGAGGGATAAAGAGAATAAAATACTACAATTTATAAAGATTTAAACTAAAATTATGTACTAAATTAATAAAGAATATGAAACTAAAAATTAAACGTAGTCTTGTATTTTCACTCTTAAAGCACAAAATTCTTGGAACATGTGGCATCTTTTGCATAAGTGGATCTCTTTATTTGACATGGTGGACGTCCAAGTATCCATACGTTTAATCTCTAAAGTATCTTTTATTTACATACATATTCTAGGAAATTTAAATTTAAAAATTTGAAATTTTCAAAATTTTCAAAATAAATATTAGTTAGTAGCTTTATTATTTATTAGATGTACGTATGTGTGAGTGTTATATATATATATATATATATATAGGGCTTTTTCTTTCTTTTTTTAGGATAAATTATACTTAATTACTATGTGGTTCAAATTTTTTTAAATGAGTGGTTAATGATTAATGTCGTTAACATGTGACCAGTGTCTTATATTTCACTATTGTTAAATAATTAATAGATTCAACAGTATGTGACACGTGACCCAAAAAAGGAAGTTTCCCTCTCATTTTATGCACTAAAAACCGGTTTCCTTCTTCATATTGTCCACTCAAACTCAATTTTTTTCTTTAAATCTTAAATCCCAAATCTCAAATTGCAAATTCAAAATCTTAAATTATAAACCTTAATTTCTAAATATTAATTTTTTACACTAATTTTTAATTAATTTAAAATTTTTTTCTATCAATTTTATCCCAAAACTTTAAAATTTCATTAATTTTGTTTCAAATCATAACATTTTTTATTACACTAATAGAATTTTTATGAACTAATCAGTTAAAACTTTAGAGCAATGGTTAATATAACTCATATATAATATATTTATATTGATGTGCTAACTCAAAATAAATTAGTTCCATCCCATGTAATAATTTTATAAGTAATTTATTATTTTAGCCTTGAATTAATAGAAATTGTGACTTAACATTAACTATGTCTGATTGCTAGTTTAACAACTACTAATATCACAATAAAATTTAGAGAATATAAAATTGATAATTTTTATTCTTTAAAAATTAAAGTTAGACAAAGTGTATCTTACGAAAACAATAATTTACTTTAATTTTATAGATGTACAAAATGAATTGCTCTAAAGATAATTACCAGTTGTAGGTTGATATTGTGATCAATATTCAATTAATTATTAACAAATTATTACTGTAAAATGGCTTTAACTGGCTCGTTTAATCATTAAAATAGCTGATTAAACTTTTTACTTTTAAACTTGTGTAACCATAAAAAATTTTAACTCAACGCACTAATCTTATATGCAATACGAACCAATCTCATGTTGAGGTTAGAGTAAGAGATGCATTGTCTATTTTCCACCATTCAAAAGACATCAAAGAGTGAATCCAACAGTCGTGATAGATAATACTGGTCCCAAGGTAGATGATATATGTTTGCTCCAACAATCAGTTTCCTTTTCACAAAATGTATAAGATTATCAAAACACACATGTCTATGAACAAATGTGAATTGAAATATCACGATCGATGATGTTGATCCCCTTGCTAGCAGACGTAGATGCTGTATCTCTGTGTGGGCAAACACGTCTATGTATAGTTTTTTCAAACTATTTTTTATGTTTTCAATTTTATTTTTGAATTTTTTTTTGTCAATTTTCTCTTTAAACTTTAGAATCTTATAAATTTTGCCTCAAACTTTAACTAATTTTTTATAAAATTAATTTTAGAAATTGAGCAAACTGAAGTCACAGTTAGTTTATCAATTTTTTATTCAAACCTATCCGCGCGTTGGTTTTATTTTTTTAAAAGTAGCCTTCAACCAATTAGTAATTACTTTATAGCCTATGTTCATAAACAAAAATAAGATCGATTATAGAAAAATATAAATTTAATGTAATATATTAGGTTATCTCTTTAAAATTTCTATTAAATTTTAAATAAGATATATATATATATATATTTGTTGAAAAGAGTAATATGAAAGGAAATATCTTAAAACTATCTTAAGATATTAGTGAAATTTTTTTAATTGATTGATAAAAATTTTTAAACATTAAACATTAAACATTATTATTATTATTATTATTATTATTATTATTATTATTATTATTATTATTAACTTTTTACAAGTTTCAAAGCATTAATATTCTATCAATCAATATAGTATATTTATATTGATGTACTAACTTATAATAAACTGGTTCCCATGCAATAATTTTATAATTAATTTATTATTTTAAAATAATTAATTTTGTCTTCTAAAAAGTAGCTCTAGTCAACTGTCTCTACTTTAAAGTTAGTTAACTTGAATTTAACAGAAATTATGACTTAGTATTAACTATGTTTAACTGTTAATTCAAGTCAGAAACAAAGTTTTTTGTCAATAAGATATCTATATAATTGTTATAGGGACTAAATTGGTTCGAATGAGATCGTTAGAAAATAAAATTGATAATTTTTATTTTAAAAAAATTAAATTAAGATAATATATATTTTTTAATGATTAAAATAATAATTGACTCTAATTTTATATATTTACAAAATGAATTGCTCTAAACATATTAACTACCAGTTGTAGTTGAGATTATGATCAATTTTCAATTGATTATTAACAAATTATTTCTGTAATATGAGTTTCACTACAAAAAATAAGGGAAATAGTGGCGTTTTAAGTGGCAATTTAGTGACGCTTCAAGCGCCACTAAAATATCTTCCTGGCGCTTGAAGAAACGCCGCTATTCTAGGTGTCGGGACCACTTTTAGCGGCGCTTCAGCGCAGCCGCAGGAATTTGCGCCACGATTTTAAATCGTGGCGCTTATCAAGCGTCACTATTTATTTTGCATTTTGTGGCGCCTGATAAGCGCCGCTAATATTTTGGCATTTTTAGTGGCGCCTGATAAGCGCCGCTATATTTTTGGCATTTCGTGGCGCTTGATAAGCGCCGCTATTATTTATTTTGAATTTCCTTTATTTATTATAGTGACACTTTTAAGCGCCGCTATATTTATTTTTTTAATAATGGCATCACTTTTCAAGCACCACTATCTTTTTGGTTGAATTAATTTGTTTAATATTAGTGTCACCTTTCAAGCGCCGCTATCTTTTGATGAATTAAATTTTTTAATTAGCGGCGCTTCAAAGCGCCACTATATTTTTGGATGAATTTTTTTTTAAATTACTGTCGCCTTTCAAGCGCCACAAAATTTTTGTTGTAAATATAACTTTTTTTCTGACGCTTTTTAAGCGCCACTATTTTGATCAAAAAGCGCCAGTAATTTAATCTACATTTTTGCTTCATTTGACCATTATTTTAGGCTAATTCATATATATATAAATTTTTTTTTATATTTGATTGTTGTATACACCCTTTTAGCGCTATTTAAACTAAAATTTTTAAAATCATTGCTCCTCAAACTTTTAAAACACCAATATAATTTAAATCTTCTTGTGCGAAATGATGCATACCCTATCTACAATTCCCAATTAACATCAAACAATATAAACACAACACATGATAAATTCAAAATAGTATCTTAATTGCATAAAATTTCTATGTTCAAAATAACATAAACCCAACTTTACACATAGGGGTTTATAATATATACTTAATTACTACTCTAAATGCCAAAATATGTAATACCCCATCTATTGAGTAGGATCTTCCCCTGCCGACGAGTGAGGTTCGATCAAGGTCGGCCCACTATTTGCATTGGATGCCTGCAAGGATTAATAACTTTTTTATAGGTTGAATGAAACAAAGAAAATAATTATTTTTAAATAAAAAACAAATATTAAACTAACCTGAGGAGTAAACAAGTGTGCAAACTGAGGTGGAACATTTCCCAAGAAATTTTGAAAAATGTAACTTAAGGCATTTCTCATATCTTCATTTGAAGATTGTAACCTTGAAACTTCCTGTTGAAGAGCGACGTTAGAAGTATTAGCACTCTGATTTACAGGGAACCGACCAAATCGAGTTGTACTCGCACCAAATACTTGAGTTGGACTAGGACCAAATCCTAAACCACGAACTCTTCCAGGACGTTCTTTCCCCAACACTTGTCCTAGCGAATCTTGCTCAGAAATTGTCTCAGATGAAGTTCCTTGACTTTCAATTTCTAATATTTTTTCCTAAAATTACAATTTAACTTGTTAACTAAGAGACAAAGACATAAAGTGCAGCAATTAGTCCTAATTAGCATAACATACACACAACCTATGAATCTAACATCTGCATGATACACACAACCTACCATATGAACCCAACATTGATAGTTACAACAAGGAAAATAAAATAATACAACGATACACATAGCCAGCAAGGAACCAAAGAACATGACATTAGTAACAACCAAAATGTATTCCCTACGGAGATAACCTCACATGGTTAGGGTTTAAGCACCCTCAGCCAGAAAAAATATTGTCAACTAAGTATTTATAATACTTACACTCACAACCCTTGCATCATCATTGACATAAGATCCATCCGCCTTCTTGTGTGTTGCAACAAATATAGCTCCTCTGCTCACAGGTGCGCCACTTGCCAATTCCTAACATATATTAAATGAAAAATATCATTATAACGAATTCAGCACATCATAACAAAAATATATTATTACCATTTCATGTTTCTTTCTTGCGATGCTTTTAGACCCACAAGTATGTGGCATCTTCAACTTCTGTCGATTTAATCTGTTAGTATTGCTTATTTCCTACAAAGTTGAAAAAGACAATTTGTCAAGTAGTGTTGTAAAACCCTTTTCATTTAAAAAGTTAATTTGAACCTTACTTGGGTCTTTGGATCTAATCTGTAATCAATGAAAGCTGCCCACATGTCTTGTGGTATGAAGTCAGGATGGGTTAAAATGTTTTGTTCCCTAGTGGCATCCCACTTGTAATACATGTTAAACAACTCAATCCGATAATTCCTCCACTTCTTTCCAATTTTTTTCAACACAAAATTTTTTGCAACCCAGTCATCTAAGCAAAACTTAGCCTTCAAATCAGAATATCAAATATTAATTCATTTAAACCAGACGCCAATAGAAATGTAACTTAACACTAAGTTAAAATTTTATATTAGCTTTAAATTATCAAAACAAGTCTCCTTATAGCTATCAGGAACTTTATCCCACGAATGATAGCTAATAGGAAATGCATTTAAGTCAGTCCCAATCACTCCGAAGACTCCACCTAGAAGGCCAGCTGCTTCCCCAATTGGTTGGCCTTGTTCATTAAATGGAACAACTATACGTTGCCCTGCAGGAAGTGTCCAAACGTCAAGCAATCTTAAATGTCCTTCTCATCAAGCTTTCCTTGCTCATCTGTAAAATGAAAAATATATTAAGATAATATTAACAATTTAAATTGTAAGATGAAAAAAATTCATTTACCGATGATATTAACAATCCAAGATGAACTTCTACTCCTTGCACTTGAGGATTGGGCTGAGGCAACAGTTGAAGTTGGTTCTGAGGTTTGGACTAAAGGTGGAGATGGCACTGGCTCAAAAGGATGTGGAGTGGGGGATGGAGATGGAACTGGCTCAAAAGGATGCAGAGTGGGGGATGGAGATGGAACTGGCTCAAAAGGATGCAGAGTGGGAGATGGAGATGAAGTAGGGAAAGTTGCAGACTCTCCACGGATTCTACAGGCCTTGTGCTTTAATCTTCGCATGTCTACAACTTTTAATGCATATAACAGAACAAAGTAAAGATAAAAATAAATCAAAAAAAAATTATTGATAATCATAGTGCCACTCTTAAATAAAAACCACACAGGATCTTATGTATTCTTTGGAAATATATAGATATATATATATATATTAGTGTGTGAGACAGTGTGCATGAATAAAAGAGCAAAACCTTTGTTCTTCTTAGATGATTAGAGATAGAAAATAGCAACTCCAATGGCTACAATAGAGACGGCCCCACCCACAAGTATTTGATTTTCTATTATCTGTAAAAAAATCCATGTTTGGTTAGTAAGACACAGTGGTTAGTAGCAAAAAAAGAAAGGAGCAAACTAAAAAACACAATCCCATCTTTCATCTCTCATGTCTGTTGCTTTAGGCTTCATTACAACTTTAATCATAGAAACGTTGCTACTTTATGTAATAGAAACAAAATATAAATTGAAATGTTATATTTCAAGTTAGCTTCCTCAAATAAAAAGTCTAACTAATAACTTACTAAGACACTTTCTAAGCAAGTAGGATAGAAACAGGTTATATGAAATCTTTTGCAGCTATGGATATTGTCTTAGTAAATTCCTACCAAATTTATCCATACCTTAGTGAATTCTTAGTAAATTTATACTTCCACACTTACCATAAATGACAAAAAATTCATTGAAATTTTTTTTGCAACACAGTGTTGTTTGGAGGAACAAGATGGACATAACATGAGAACATCCTTTGTGTTTTAAATACTACAACATTTAGTGAGAAAAATGCCAATCAAGCAAGGTAGGAAGACAAAAATGTTAAAGAGAATTGAATTTTTTTTTTCACACCACGTAGACATCAATGTTGCATATTTTTAAGTGACACTATGCCAACAACCAAACACATAATCCATAAACAACAAAAGGTTCTCACTCACACAACAAAGGATTCATAAGAAGTGATTTTACAATTACATTTATAATAATAAAATAGCTAAATGAATGATTTTACAATTGTTTTATAATAATAAGAAGTGATTTTACTACATGGAACTAGCAATAAGTGGAAGGAAAAGGAGATTGTATAAGTTGAACATAAGGAAAAATAAACTAGAGAAATAAAAATTCCAACTTTAAATTCTTTGAACCTCAACCATCCAAATCAACCCATGAATAAGCCATTTCAAACCTCTTCATGAATTTCATCCAAGACATCTGCCATAGCTCACGCAAGAACAGCCCCTTCATTTGTGATTTACCATTTCTAACTTTCGGAAGCCATCCACAAATTTTCAGAAACCATTAAAAGAACTAAAAAATACCCACAACCAAATGGAAACCCATAACTAAAATGAACCCCTTCCATTAACCCACACCCCACAAACAAATGAAACCCCAAATCAGACCCACAACCAGATCGAAAATGAAGATGAAGAAATGGAGAAATGAAAACTCACCAAATGGAGAAATGGCTGGGCAAACGAACACGAACGTCGAGCCAGAAGTTTGAGTGAGCGAACGCGAAGGCCAAACTTCTTGGTTCTTCTACTCCAATGCTTCAATGGGACGAAAATGGGAGGAAAAAGACGCTAAAAAGCATTTGGGAAAGACGCTCCAGGAGGGAAAAGACGCGCCACACGGGGGGATATTTTCGGCCCTTTTAGTGGCGCTTATAAGCGCCACTAAAATAAAAATTTGAAATTTTAGCGGCGCCTATAAGCGCCGCTAAGATAAAAAACATTTTAAAATAATAACGGCACTTTTGAGGCGCCAGTAAAAAAAATTTTTGAAATCTTAGTGGTGCTTATAGGCGTTGCTAACATTCAAAAAATATTTAAAAAGATGCGGCGCTTTGCAAGCGCCGCTAAAATAAAATTTTGAAATTTTAGCGGCGCCTAAAAGCGCCGCTAACATTCAAAAAAAATTTAAAAAGATGCGACGCTTGCAAGGCGCCGCTGAAATAAAATTTTGAAATTTTAGCGGCGCCTATAAGCGCCGCTAACATTCAAAAATAATTTAAAAAGATGCGGCGCTTGCAAGGCGCTGCCAAAATAAAATTTGAAAATTTTAGCGGCGCTTATAAGCGCCGCTAAATTTAAAAAAAAATCTAAACTTATTTGATGTTAATTTTAACGGCGCTTTAAGCGCCACAATGTGCTCATCAAGCGCCAGGAAATAAATAACTTTCCTGGCGCCTCTTTAACCGCCGCTAAATTGTCATGTTAGCGACGCTTTTAGTGAAGCGCCGCTAATTAAGCGCCACAAAAACCTTTTTTTCTTGTAGTGTTTAACTTGTTGTGTTGACTCATTTAATTCACTAAAATATATAATGGATTAAATTTTTTTATTTTTTAACTTGTACAACCATAAAAATTTTTTAATTCAACACCAATAAATTTAATTACATGCTATTCGAACCAGGATTATCCGTGTAGCATGTATATATGACGACAAATGAAACCTCGTTTAAATTAACGATGTTTGGAAGTGATATAATACAACTTGCTTAAATTATATAGGCGAAACAAATATTGATTAATAAAGTAAATTCAATCTACACAAAAATGTCTCATCCGACCTGTTTTATGTAAATTATTTTAAATATTTAGTATTATTATTATTATTATTATTATTATTATTATTATTATTATTATTATTATTATTATATATAACTATATTATTAGTATCAATTTCTTCAATATATAAGATTATTTAGTTCTAATATTTTCATATAAATTATATTGTTATATTTGATAATTTTGTAAAGATAAATTAATTAAGATTTTATATTAATTATATATTTAGATGTTACATAATATAATTATATTGAAATAACTTATAAGTTTATAAATTTATATGTAGATGAATCGAATTTGAAAAAATAATTATTTTAAACTATTTTTGAGTAAATATATCTGAATCCAAGAATCCAAGATTCGACAAGTATGGGGTGTGGATTAATTTTTTAATCCACTTAGATTTGAGTGGAGGGACAAAAAAAAATTTTGGTTGGATTCACAATAATCCCTAGTTAACTAGAAAAATGCCAAAAGAAGGGTTAAATTTGGTATTTCTCAATTTTAAAAAATTAATTTATATTTTTCAAGAGCTATGTTATTAGGTTTCTTGCTTCTCAACAAAATTAGTAGTGTCTGCAGAAATATTATGAGTCAAAAACATAAGATAAAATTATTTACTAGAAATATATAATTCTATTGAGGTTAAAAAACTTAAATATTGTGGCGGGGGATAAAGAGAATAAAATATTACAATTTATAGATGTTTAAAATAAAATTTAAGTATTGAATTTATATTTAAATTTTTGTTAAAAATAATATTTAAATTTAGTGTCTGAATATACTTCAAATATAATTGTTTCTAATAAAGAATACTTGTAAAAAACTAAAAATGTTTATAAAATTAAATTAAATTGTAATACTTTTCATATTTAAAAACAATAAAAGTGACGAAATTAAAAAACTTTTCACTATTGATGATATCTATATTATAATTATGCGTTTCATTTTTCTTTTCAAATTAATGAGGAAGCGAAAAATTACAAGAGAACGAGATATTATTTAATTTTGTTATTATCTTTAAAATCGAATTAAAAATATTGCATGTCGAACTCATTAGTGTTTAAATATAATTATAATTTATATAAGTGAATGGGACATTTGTGGATGGGAAACTTATTCTTGGACCGAACATATATCATCTAGCAGCAAGGGGACCACATATGATCGCTTGGATTCGCTTTTTAATTAATGTGTTTTGGAAGTTTGTAATAATTAACTTTGTTCTCTAATTTCAATATAATTTTCGGAGTAGCAGTGATAACACGATTTGCCTGGACCGCACGATTTTATCATAGATTGAATATAAATGGTTCAATTTGTTTATTAAATAGGCTTAATTTATAAAATTTAAGTTTGTCTATTTTAACTTTAAGCTAGCTAAATGGATTAGCTCATGAGTTATTCATTAAATAAATATATCTTTTTTACAAAAATATATTCAAAATAATTAACAAAATTAGAGTCATAACTTGAAATAATATTCATGGAGTTCATATTTTTTTAAGCTCTCTCTTTCTTTATATTTTAGATATGTAAACTCTAACAACTTTATTCTTAATAAAAATTTTAATCAAGTTTTTTTAAAAAAGTTAATTTCTCTACCCATTTAGTTGTTTTGATCATGACAATTTCAGAGGCACCTATTGGGGTAAAGAAAATTTTAAAATGATAAGAAAAAGAACAAAGTTTAGAATTTAAGCTAAAAAATAAAATAAACAATGGACAAAAAATATTATTTTAGTTCCCAAAGTTTGAAGTTATTATAAATCTCATTCTCAAACTTTACAATTGCTATCAATTTCATCATAATGTCTAATCGTTCATTTGTCAAAGAGCCAATTAAATTGTAACGTATATTAATTCTATTAGTATAGAATTAATACAATTTGAAAATGTGAAAGATACTTGATAGAAACATAAAGTTTAGAATCGAAATTAAAAATCAGTGTAGAGTTTGTGGATATAAAAGACCATTTTGTATTTTTTTTTTGTCAATTGGTATTGAGAAATATGAGTGTTTGACAATTTTTTTTGAACAATTTGAAGAAATTTTCAAAGTATAAAATTGCTGGTATTAATTTGATATGATAATATATTTATTAATTTAAATTTATAGTATTAAATCAAACAAAATCATAAATAATCGGTATTAGAACAGTTTGGTTTGTGTAGTTTAATTAGAACTTTATATATCAAATCATAAGCTAAACTGACATGCTATACAAATCAACTCATATAATCTGTAAGTTAAAATGTTTATTATATATATATATATATATATATTATTTTAAAAGGAACTCAAGAGCCCATAACCTAACTACACCACAATTTAATTAACTTAATAATGATCAATAAATACCTATATATATATATATATATTCAACACCTATAAACTTAATTAACACGATATTCGAACCAGGATTATCCGTGTAGCATGTATATATGATGACAAATGAAACCTCGTTTATATGTTGTTTGGAAGTGATATGTAGGGACAAGCATGCTATACCAAACAGCATAAGCCTGGTCCCTATACCATAAAAACATTTAAAAAATTAAAAATTAAAAATTATATTTTAAAGACCAAATTAGAAAATATGAACTTTCAAAATATAAATCTTTAATTTATTTTTAGAAATTTGACATACATTACTAGTATTATTATCAAAATAAATCAAACGTAAATAGAAATACACGGTCGATGATGCGGTCCCCTTGCTAGCGAAAGAAGATGCTGTATATGGTCCGAGACAATCCTACGCGTCATTATCAATTATAAAAAATTATCACTTCAATGCAATACAACTTGCTTAAATTATATAGGCAAAACAAATATTGATTGATAAAGTCAATTCAATCTACACAAAAATGTCTCATCCCACCTTTTATAGAAATTATTTTAATACTTATTTATATTATAAATATATATAACTATATTATTAGTATCAATTTCCTCAATATATGAGATTATTTAGTTCTAATATTTTAACATAAATTATGTTGTTATATTTGATAATTTTATAAAGATAAATTAATTAAAATTTTATATTGATTGTATATTTAGAAATTAAATAATATAAATATATTGAAGTAACTTATAAGCTTATTTTTATAAATTTATATGTAGATGAATCATAATTTAAAAATTAATTATTTTAAATATTTTTGAATAAATAAGTTTAGGTATAATTAAGGATTCAAGATTTGACAGATCTAAAATGTAGGTTAACTTTTTTATTCACTTAGATTTGAGTCTAGGGACAAAAAAAATTTTCTTTCAAGTTCATGGTAATCCCTAATTAAGTAGAAAAATTCCAAAAGAAGTTAAGTATTGAATTAATGTTTAAATTTTCATTAAAATTGAAGTTCAAGTTTAGTAATATAAATTGAATAAAATTATCTCTCATAAAAAATATTTTTGAAAAACTAAAAGTTAAACTTGAACTTATGTATCCACTCTTAAAGCACAAAATAAAATGTTTCATTAAATAAAATTAAATTGTAATACTTTTATTTTTAAAAAATAAAAAAAGGTGATGAAGTTAAAAACCTTCTTACTATTCATCACATATCTATATTATAATAATTTTTAAATTATATAATATATAGATATAAGGGAGTGAAAAATTATAAGAGAATGATATATTATTTAACTTTTTTATTATATTTAAAATTAAATTAAAAATATTGCATGTCGCAATCACTAGTGTTTAAATATAATTATAATTTATATAATTCTTGGACCGAATATGTATCATCTAGCGGCTTTTGGATCCCCTGCTGGGCACCCGCTGCTGGGCTTTTTAGCGGCGGTTTTATCCGTCGCTAAAGTGTGTTTTAATATTATTGCAACGAATATTATTGCTGCTATAAATTTTGTTTAAATAATTAATTTAGCAAAAGTTATAGTGACAATAATATTTGTTGCAAAAAAGTTTAGCAACGGAAAAAACCGCTGCTAACTGGGCCTTTTTCTGGCGTCCGGATTCCCTGCTGGGCGTGTCCCTGCTGGGCGCTGCTGGGCGTTTTAGCAGCGGTTTTTTCCGTTGCTAAAGTTTTTTGCAACAAATATTATTGTCACTGTAACTTTTGTTAAATTAATTATTTAAACAAAAGTTATAGCAGCAATAATATTCGTTGCAATAATATTAAAACACACTTTAGCGACGGATAAAACCGCCGCTAAAAAGCACAGCAGGGACTACAGCAGGGAGGGACCAGCAGGGGATCCAATTCCCTTTTTCTGCTGGGCGCTGCTGGGCGTTTTAGCAGCGGTTTTCTCCGTTGCTAAATTTTTTTGCAACAAATATTATTGTCACTATAACTTTTATTAAATTAATTATTTAAACAAAAGTTATAGCAGCAATAATATTCGTTGCAATAATATTAAAACACACTTTAGCGACGGATAAAACCGCCCCTACAGGGGATCCAAAAGCCATCTAGCGGTAGAGGAACCACATATGATCCTCATATTGATTTGACATGTAGTTGAATTTATATTATTAAACCAAACCAAATAATAAATAATCAATTTTAGAATTTGCGTAGTTTAATTAAGAGTTTATATATCAATTAACAGAAACCCATTAATATTTTTTAATATATAAATATCAACACATAACAAGAAAATACAACAATATTTAATTTATTAATAAGATAAAATCATAAATATTTTAGCTAACTGATAATAAAATAATATTTTAAAATAAGTAAATAATAATTACATTGTTCCTTTTAAATTTAATCTAAATAGTTATAAAATCAAACTAATTCTAAAGTTAAATTTCTAAAATTATATATATCATAGACTAATTATTCAAATATTTCAAGTCAAAATTTTTTACCTTGCTTCTAGGAAAAAAAAACCTAGTACAAATAAAAAAATTAAAATACTAAATTTAATATGATTTATTTTAAGATTGTAAATACTAAACATACATATATTATATATCTCACTTTAAAAAAGTTAAACAAGTACAAATTGTTGTAACTAGAACTTGCATTCTCCTTCCACTAGTTGTGCCAACACCTAAATTTGTAAAAACAATAGTTTTAATATTATATATGAATGGTTCCATTACACTGAACTAATCAAATCTAATCGTTAAAAATTGCGTAAATCAAACTGAACAAAATCAAATTTTAATGTATGTCTATCACTCTATTTAATCAGCTATCTATCTGTACACTTGCTATGTATAATCCTCCAAACTCTGGATATTTTCTTTGTATAGGTTTTAGGATCAGCCTACGTCACCATAAATTATAAATTTTTTTTAATATAATACATCTTGCTTGAATTATATATATGACGCAAATATTGATTAATAATGTTAGATAAATTGATTCTACACAAAAATGTCTCATCAGTACGGCATGTGACTATTTTTAAGATTTTTTTTTATATAAATTACTTCCTCTTTTTTAAGATATATCTTGGCTAATTTTTATTTTTGTTTTAACATATAAAATTTCTATTACAATTTTAAATAAGCTATAGATATATTTTTTTGGTTGAAAAGAGTAAGAGTGAAGGAAATATTCTAAAATTATCTTAGGGTACTGATTAAAATTTTACTTAATTGATAATTATTATTTTTGTTAACTTGTTAATTAATGTACAAATTAAACTCATAATAAATCAGTTCTCCTATACTTATTTTATAAGTAATTTATTATTTCGGTCCCTGAATTTAATAGAAATTGTGACCTAGCATTAATTATGTCTAATTGCTAGTTTAACAATGGTTATTGTCACAATAAACTTTTTGTTAATAAAATATCTATATAATTAATATAGGGACTAAAATAGTGAAATTACATCTTTATAAGATATAAAATTAATAATTTTTATTTTTTAAAGATTAAATTGAGGCAAAGTATATTTTTTAGAGACTAAAATAATAATTTACTTTAATGTTATATATGTACAAAATGAATTGCTCTAAACATAGTAACCAGTTGCAGGTTGAGATTATGATCGATTTTCAATTAATTATTAACAAATTATTACTGTAATAGTGGATTAAAATTTTTATTTTAAAACTTGTATAACCATAAAAAATGTTAACTCAGCACACTAAACTTACGTGCTATACCAACTAACTCATATAATTTGTAAGTTAACCAACTCATATATATATATATATATATATATACTTTGTCTAATTAAAAAATTTTAGTTAGTTCAAATTAAATTAGTTAAAATTTAATAAATTTTTTATTATACAAGTGTTTAAAACTGAAGAAAACTTATTAAAATTTAATTTTATTCAGTTTGATTTATGCAATTTTTAATGATTAGATTTGATTTGGTTAAGTGGAACCACTCAAGATCCCATAACCTAACTACCCCACAATTTTAACTTAATAATGTGATTGAAGAAATTTTATTTTATGTTTGTTTAATTTGTTTAGTTTGATACTCTAATTTAATTTAATTTTATTATATTGTTGAGTTTTAAGTTATTTATATTTATATCAATGTTAAGCGTGCGGATCATCTGCTGTCGCGAAGGAGCTGCTGTCCGTGCTGTCCAGCCGATCGTGGTCATCCGCATGATCGAGCGTCCCAGGTGAGGCCACATCGACAATCTTCCGAGACAAGCTTTCGCGTGATCGAGCTATTGAGGATACGCTCGCACTCTGCTCCGTCTTCGAAGCTGCTGCTCCATCTTCTCGATGTCAATGGATGGAAAAAAGAGCATTGTGCACTCTGCTCCCAGGCGCTTTTGTGGTTCTCCCGGACCTTGATGATTTCCCAGACAAAATTCGAGAGGCTGAAATGTCTGCTTACGACATTGTCGTCAACAGCTTCTAAGAGTTGGAACTTGGGTGTGCTGAGGAGTACAAGAAGGCCATGAACAAAAAACTTTGGTGCATAAGTCTTGTCTCTCTGTGCAAAAATGAGAGTGTGGACAAATTTGAAAGAGGAAACAAGCCTTCCATTGAGAGAAACAATGCTTGGAATGGCTGGACTCGAAGCAACCAAGGTCGGTGTTATATGTTTGCCTTCGAAGCTTGTCGACGTGGCTTCACTTGGGACGCTTGATCATGCAGATGACCACAATCGGTTGGACAGCACGGACAGCAGCTCCTTCACGACAGTAGACGATCCACATGACAATGTTAAGGTGTGGCATTGGTTTCTCAAGAGCCCATACCCTAACTACCCCACAATTTAATTAACTTAATAATAATTCGCTAAATTCTTAAACCAAACCATCAAAATGTTATTGAAAAAATTTTATTTTACATTTTTTTAATTTGTTTAATTTAATACTTTAATTTAAATTTTATTATATAGTTCAATTTGTAACTCAAGTTATTTATATTTATATCAATGTTTCGGTATGGCATTAGTTTCTATCTTTCTCTCTTTTTTGTTTTAAATTTTTTTGATAGATTAAACAGGATGAGCCCAATTGATAATTTTCTAAATCGTTAAAAAATCGGTTTTAAAAAATCTAAACAATATGTACCCAAAACATTTTTATTTCACGTAAACTTAAGTATATTTCTCATTTTTATTTCATTTTTATAATTGATTTTATTTTACATTATTTTTTATAAACTATTTAAACAATATGTACCCAAAACATTTTAAAAAAAATTTATAGAATAAATTATTAATTTGATTCTTAAAATATATGTCTTATCTCTCAAGACATATCTTTTTCAATTGAGGAAGAAAACAAGATCATTTTATTCTATTTTTGTGTAAAATAGTAAAGGATAATATACAATTAGTAATGAAATTGAAAAAAGAGTCAGTATCTCTTGTCTCAATTTAATCTTTAAAAAATTAAAATTTTTAATTTTGTTCTCCAAAAAAATTTTATTTTTACCATAGTTACATAAATTTTGTTAGGCATGTTGGTAGTTATGATTTGTTGTAATATTGTTTGGATATTTTAATTGGTTTAGTTTATTGTAATACTATTTGAACATATACGTATAACTAAAATAAAAATTAATTTGTTTGAGAAATATTATTTAGAAGATAAAATTGAGAATTTTAATATTTTAAAGATTAAATTAAGATATGATATATTTTTCAGAAATCAAAAAAATAATTTGATTAAATTTATGTGAAAGGGATTTTTTTTGCCTTGGATTCTAGTTTCTTCCTAGAAATAGATATAATTACTTATCAAAAAAAATCTTTCCTAAAAGAATACCTAATATACATAATTTTAATGTGATAATTTTTTTTCAGAGTATTTTCTATCCATTAGAGATAATTTTATTTAAAATATTATTAAATATTATATATATAGATATTTCTCTCAATAAAAATTTAAACCTTATTTCTTGAAAAATTCCTTCCACAAATATGGTGTATACAACCGACATAAAGTGCATCATTTTTTAGTAAATTTTACGTTTATAATTAATTTGATTTATGAATCTTTTACAGGTAAAAATTTTCTAAAAATCTCTCAAATTGGATTTTTTTTAATAATTAATGTGGCACTACGTACATATAGTAAGGCAAAAAAAAAAAAAGGAATAATAGCACGTTGTGTGCGCATGGATGATTGGATTGTTTTAGCCACTCATTGTAGGACCATATATGATGAGGCTAGTTTATTGAGAGTATATTTCTATTTTATGTCTATTTTTTTTTATATGATATTATCATAAGTTATTCTTTTATATGAGAAGATCCCGAACCAATGTGAAATATATTCGGTGTACTGAAAATAAATTCTTCTTGACTTTGCTTGCATTAGCAGGACTTTCATCTTCGTTTACCTCTCTCGCTCTACATCTCTAAAAGTCGATCTTAAGTTTGGCTTCTTTAATAAGAACATTTAAATTTAAAATTTTGAAATTTGAAAGATTTTCAAAATAATATTGGACAGTATCTTTATTATTTATTATATGAAGTGCTTTTCCTTATTTTTTTTCTAAGGTAAATTATACTTAGTTACTACATAATTTAATTTTTCATCTTCATTTACCTCTCTCGCTCTACATCTCTAAAAGTTGATCTTAAGTTTGGCTTCCTTAGTAAAAACATTTAAATTTAAAAATTTGAAATTTGGAAGATTTTCAAAATAATATTGGACAGTACGTATCTTTATTATTTATTATATGAAGTATATATATGGCTTTTCCTTTCTTCTTTCTAAGGTAAATTACATTTAGTTACTATATAATTTAGTTTTTTTAAACGAGTAGTCGATAGCTAATGTCATTAACACATGATTAGTGTCTTGTAGTTCACTTTTGTTAAATAATTAACAGAGCTTGTGATAGAAGATCTTCGTCCCCTTGGCCTTCCTAGATAACATTTCGCTTTTTTGCTTATGACAATACATATAGTGTCACGCAAGGAAGGACAAAAGCGGAAAACCGTTAATAATAATTATTAGAAAGTACATATCATTTTTTTTATTTTTAAAATATACTATAAAATAATAATTATTAGAATTTAAAATAATAAATTAAATAATAGAATGTTATTCAATTCTTTATTTTTTTAACATTTTATTATCTTTATTTTTTTACTTTTCTCTTTTCACGCCATATAGTTTATTTTATACTTTATATTATATAATATATATTTTATTAAAGCAATAATTAAAAGACTATGTAGCCTCGGTGGTCCAAAACTGTTAACAAAATCTCATACTTTCATCTTAGTTTGATGAGCTTTCTAAAAATTGTTCAAATCTATTCACTGATATTTCTAATGGGATATATATATATATATATATATATAGATTGTTGGGATATTTTATCAATAGGTTTTATAAAAAATATATATTTTGATAATATAAATTTATTCTGTAAAAAATCAATTTTTTCTAATAAATATTAGGTCTTTCAAATAGACAATAAAATATTTGGGTTGATGATTTTATAAAAAACTAAAAAGACTTTTGAAAAAAAGCCCAAAATTGTCTTAGTCCATACCATTTTGAATGGCTTATTTCTATATCTGAAATTCAGATGTTTTTGGCCCAAAAATGTAAAGACCACATATGCAAAAATCTACACTTGCCAAATGTTAATTTTTGAATCATAAAAGAAATAGAACAGGTGGCTGCTACAAAGTCTGACCGACACCAAAGAAGGAAAAGTTTCTCTCCACTTGCGTCCACATTGACCGAGCAAGGAAGAATAGAAGAAATAGTAATATTGGTTTTGTGTGCAGAAAACACTTTACTATATTCAAGACAAATTAGTACAAAGAAAAGTAGCAAAGACAAATTTCCAATGGACAAAAACTCTTTACTACTTCCTGTCAAAACATTTCAGGCGTCTGCTTCACCACAACAGAAAATTTCTCCTAAAAGCTTTATATATCTCACTTATGATAAGATTAGAAGCAGGTGAATTAAATGGGAAGACTTCGAGTTGAAGAACCAAGACTGCAATGGACAGAAATTGAAATTCTTAAAAGTTGGAGCATTCTCTCATGTGAACTTTCTTCTAAGTTAAATTACTACTTGCACTTTCATTATATTTGATGTGAGATGATAGTTTTTATATTTTTATTGAGTCATTTAATTTTTTTTCATCTTATCATTTTTGTCTAAGTATTTGGTAGATAGCGTAAATTAGAAAGACATTCTTTGATTTGTTGTATATAAATCAAAAGGTTGCTGGTTTCTAATTATATTAGGGGGACTTTTGGTATATGATTTAAAACAATTATCAATAATAAGAGGTTTGGAATATTGTATTATTGTGTTTGATATATGGATTAAAAAACTATTCTCAGAGTATTACATTCCCAGAAATAAAGTATTTTCATGTTTTTAGAAATTTTCATTCTCACCAAAGGGGATAGATATCTTGTATTCTCATAACATGAAAATATTTTTATACTAATAAAATTATTAAATTATTCTTCTAAAATTTAAAGATAATTTATTATGATTTATTTATTATTAGACTTAATTTAAAATTATATTTAATTTATTTTAATGTTTGTTAAAATTTTACATTTATCATGGTTTAAATTCAAAAAAGATAAATACAGTTAAAATTTAAAATTACAAGTTTTTTTTTTCAAAAGTTAGCAATTTAATTTAATTTAAATTGAACAAAATTAATTTAGATTAGTCTGATTGATAAAAAAATATTTGATAAATTAGATAAGTTTGATTAGATAAATAAATGTGAATCAAATAAAATTGTAGGAAAAAAATAAAAATAAAAATTCTAAATATTAAAAAATATATATCTTACTATCTAACTACGTATCAAAAAAATTTTCTCTTCCTCCAATAAAATTTTGAAATACTATAATTCTAAAACCAAAAAAAAAAAACTATAGAAAATTGAAAATTCAAGTTTGTCAAAATTGTAAAATATTTTAAAGAATGTTTTAAATAAACCAAATAAGTTTTTTAAGTAAATCAAACAAGTTATTCCCAAGAATGTGATTCTTGTGAATAAAAAATTTATTTGTATATCAAATGCCTCCTAAGTGTTTTTTGGAATTCTTGCTTAAATACTAAGTGATGTAAAAGTAAAGTGTGCTAAACCTTAATATATAAGGTTTGCCAAGTGTATATATTGGCATAAAAGTGGCATAAGATAATCCCTTGAGTAAGGTTATCTTAAGTTTATTTTTAGTGATTTTTCATGTTATATTTTAAAGGTTTCACTGCTTTTTATTTTGTAATACTAAGAAGTATGAAAGCAAGTGTGCTAAACTTTTATATAAGGGTTACCTAGTGTATATTTTCATTAAAACAATGGAAACTATTCTCTTGAATAAGGTTTACCTTAGAATATTTTTTATGAATTGTCCAAGTTATATTGACTGTATTTCATATTTTTGTATAAATATTAGGTGGTGTAAAAGTAACATGTATTGATCCTTAGGATTACCAAGTGTCTCCTGATATAAAAGTGATATATATTAATTCTTTAAAAAAAAAATGCTAAGTTATATTTTTTATAATTGCCCAATTTAGTGAATTCATTTGTTTTATTCTTGAGGAGAGATAATATAAGATTATAGTTTTAATCTAAACCTCTATCCATTTTGTATGTGATCATCTATGTGCTCCTTCTCACTATTAACCTGAAAGTGTCCCTAAGTGGTTTTTAAATTTAAGGTTTTCTTCCATTAAAATTAACTTCTTTGAAAAAAACAAAACTTAAAAGTTCTTAACATAAACTTAACCAACAATTTTCTAAGTTTATAAAAATCATCTTTTAAAAAAAAAGACCAATTCAACCCTCCACAAGGGCTATGCAAACGTACAAGTCTCCAATTTAACCTTTAAAATATTACTCCCTGACAGGTATAGGCCCAAACTTCTAGTTGAAAATTTTAAGTTCGGCCTTCCCTACTCACTCATCTTATATATCATATAATTATTTTATTATAAAAATAATATCAATTATAGAAAAACAAATCACTCTAAGTCTGTATTATAATGAATGTAGGTGTTGATCATTGATCTTTAAAATTTTATATTATATCATATAAAATAAAATATATAATATATAAAATAAAATAAATAAATAAAAGTAAAGATATTGAAAAATTACTATAAATAATAAAATATTAAAAATTTAAGTAACTTTTTTTATTTAATTTTATTATTCTAAATATGATAATTATTTTATTTTATATTTTAAAAATTTTTAAAAGATTGAATTGAATAATTTTAGTATGCTGATCGAACCTTAGGATATATAAATTCTTTGTTGAACAATAAAAAAAAATGGAAGTGGATGCTTTATTTTTTGGTTTAAAAACTTTCCCAAAAGAATGAGTTCTCTTTTCAGGTTATTGAATTCATTCTACTCTTATAATTATGCAGTTTTTTTATATCTTTAATTTTATATTTTTAATTAAAATAAAATATATAAAAAGTTCTTAAAAAAGAATTAATTATAACAATGATGAGATATATAAATTATACATATCTCAATTTTTAATTTAAAAATCTAATAACAAAAATATAAAAATTATAATTAATTTTTTTCCTAATTAATAATTTTTTAAGTACTCATTCATGCCATATAAATTTTTTTTCTCATTCTCGATTTAGTACTCATTCATGCAATGGAATTTTTTTAGTAATCTCTGGTTTTATTACAACCCAACTACTATATTCTTGGATTTCGTTTCTTCCTCATTTGTGAAAATTCATTATCATTCCATATTCATCTCTACTTTTTATTATTATGAACTATATTTTTCCCTTTTTTACCGAAAATACCAAGATAAAATTTAAAATTTAATTAATTTATTGAAATTAATAAAGATTATAGTCATTTAAGTTATTTGACTTAAAAAAGATATGAACAAATTTTTAAATTTATATAACAAATTAACATGTTTTTAAAATATTAAAAATTTAAACATAAAACGAATTTAGGAAATAAAACTAGAAAATTAAAATTAAAAATATTTTCATAAACCAAACTCACCCTAAACTTTTCTAAAAGACCTAACCATATATTGTTAACTTATCAAAACTTTATTTTACTAGAAAAACACAATCTTCCGCTAAAGTTTTGTCCATGAAATAAGCTATAACTCATAAACAAACACATCTACTAAAAGATCCTTTATTTAGAGCGAATCCATATATAACACATGTAATAAAACATGCTTATTCAGGATGTCGCAGAGCCATAGTAGATAAGTTAATACAAAGAGTACGTAGTAGAGTAGTGCATATATATTGCATAACGCTTTAGCATGCCAACAACAACACACATACTACGTGTATGCATGAGATGACACGCATTATTTGCTAATAAATTAAGATTGACGTAAAAGGCCATAGAAGTTGTTGGCATATGCAGAGTCATCGCACACGCATCTGCAACCTTTTGGAACACTGTCCTTAATCTTGTCGCTATAACCACTCTTTTTGTCATAGTACCTGTTATAAATCATCACTCCACCATAGTTGGAAGCTTGTTTAATTGTCGGAAGAATTTCAGACTTGAGAACTTCAGGTTCTATATACCCACTTCCTGTCGCGTCCGTAGATGCTGGTATCCCTAAGAACACTGTGTTATTTGGTAGAACAATATTGGAGGTCCATTGGTTCCACGCTTCTAGAAGATTCGCGGAGTTTCCATTCAAATACTCACATGTAGAGTCGTAGAAGAACTCCACCCATAAGTAGTCAAAAAGACCAGTTTTGATGGCGTCTCCGAGGTGGTAATCTGGGAACACCGTAGGACACTGCGGGGATGAAGACAGGTAAATCTTTCTGTCTTTGGTTGTACCATTGATGGCTCGCACGAGATCTGCCCACTTTATGTTCGTACCCTCTTGCACACTGGTGAAATCAATGCCGTCCAATGAAACCTTGCCAAGTGGACCCGAATCTTCACCGCCGAGGAAGTTGTTGTATATGTATTCTGCAACTTTTTGGGTGATACTGTCATCATCGTTCCCGGCAGCTGAGTGTGTCTTGAGCTTGACGTTGATGTCTTCTCCGATGGCGAGCAAAACTTTGACGTTTTGGCTCTGGCAATAATTGATGTCAGATTCTAAGTTTGTTGAATGGCCGGCAAAGTTGAGTTCTGGGGTGCTTCCGTCGTCGTAGAGGTAAAGATAGGTGAGAACGACATACTTGTAGTTTCCAGTGGCACATGTATTGTACAAGGAGCCTTCGTCGGTGTACTGGCCCCAGTACACGGCGATGCCCGGTGGACGCACTGTAACACCCCATAATTTAATTAGCCTAAATTAATGGTATTATTTAATTAATTAGTTTGAATTACTTGCTTGCTAATTAATTAGATGAATTATTTTTAAGGAAGAGAAATTTGGTGCTTAGAATTAATTTTTTAATTTCTTTATTTACCTAGCCTAAGTACCAAGTAAGAAGCAAAATGAGATGCAACAAAAATATATAGGTGTGTGTAAGTGTCATGTGAATGAGGGAGGAAAAGAGAGAATAGAAAAAAAAAAAAAAAGAAATACCAAGGTTGCTTGTAAATGTTAGTTGCTTGTAAGAGTGGACAAATCTAAACTTGCAAGAAAAGGAAATACTAAGTGTGCAAGCAAAGACAAAGTGTACTTACAAGTACACTTTGTGCAAATATATATATATATATATCCAAAAGTGTGCATACTTTTCTTAAAAAAAAAAAAAAAAGAGAAAGAAAGGGAAATGAAAAGTGGGAAGAGAATTAAAAATATATATATGTACTAAGGTTGCTTGTGAAAGTGGGAAAAGGTAAACTTGCAAGAAAAGGAATACTAAGGCAACAAGCAATCTAATAGGTGTAGAATTTTGTACAAAACTAGTGGCTAGTGGGATGCACCTAATATATAGGAAGGAAAAAAAAAGAAGAAAAACCAATTTACAAACAACCTAAAAAGGAAAATAAGGAAATGAAAGAAAAAAAGAGGGAGGCATATCATAATCCTCACACTTGAAAATAAGGAAAGGGAGAGAAAGAAAAGAAGAAGGAAGAAAAGAGAGGGAGAAGGTGAGGCATCAAGGGAGAATTGAGAGATCAAGGAAGGAGGAAGTAAAGAAGAACTCAAGGAAAAAACTAAAGAAATCAAAGGAAAGGCCAAGAATATTTTCTCTAGCCCACTTCCAAGGTAGATTAGCAATTTGTTAAATTCTTATTCCATGATTGAGTATGCATGTTTAATGATATAGCTTCCATGGAATTTGAACCCATGTCTACACTCTTGATTTAGGAAAAATTTAATGGAACTTGCATGATAAAGATGGAAGGTGGCTAATGCTAATCTCTAAATTATTGTTTCCTTGAGATCATGAGAGGACTTAGATTTAGAAAGTTATTTAATGGTTTGGTTAGCTTGGTTTACTATTCTTAATATTGTAGTGGACTTGTTATTTCCATGATGAAATTAATGGGGTTATTGAACATTTATGATTGCTAATAAAAATGCATGTGATTATGGGAAATTACTAGAAAAATTATTGGAATTTTTAGAAGGAAAATATACATGGGAATTAATTTCTAAGCAAAGAAAATTATTGTGGAAGGGATTAGAATTTAAAAAAAAAGAAAATATATATAATGAAATTAATTTTCAAGCAAAGGAAATTATTAGGAAAATTATTAGAATTCTTAGAAAGAAAATGTACAATAGAACTAATACCAAGAAAGAGAAAATTAGTATTGAAAATATTAGAATTTTTAGAAAGAGAATATACATGAGAATTAATTTTCAAGAAACGAAAATTTATTATGAATTACTATTGAAGTTATTGAAATTTTAAAAAAAAAAATGCACATTAGAATTAATTTTCAAGATAAAAAAATTATTATTGAAGTTATTGAAATTTTATAAGGAAAAAAAAATGCCCATTAGAATTAAATTCCAAGAAAAGACAATTATTATTGTAGTTGTTGGAATGTTTGAAGGAAAAATGCACATTTGTATAAATTTTCAAGAAAAGGAAAATTATTATTAAAATTATTAAAATTCTTAGAAGAAAAATATACATTGGAATCAACTTCCAAGAAAGGAAATTAATATTGAGATTATTAGAGTTTTATAGGAAAATGTATTTTAGAAATTGTTTCTAAGGAAAATAGAAACTATTCCTTAAATATTGAATTTTTCATAAGAAATGTTAAAGATACTCCACATAGGCGGCCTAGCGAGGCGTGGCCGAAGGTGCTCTATGCCCGTGACCTAGTGCTCATAATTTTGATCTATGCATGGCCGAGGGTCCACAATTTACAAGGTGTGGCCAAAGGCGCTCCACACGGGACCTAATGCTCATGATTACACTCTATACGTGGCTGAGTGCTCACGATTCACGAAGTGTGGCCAAAGGTGCTCCACACAGGCGGCCTAGTGAGACGTGGCCGAAGGTGCTCCATGCCCATGACCTAGTGCTCATGATTACGTTATGTACGTGGTCGAGTGTCCAAAAATTACAAGGTGTGGCCGAAGGTGCTCCACACGGGTGACCTAGGGAGGTGTGGCCAAAGGTGCTCTGCACCCGTGACCTAGTATTCACGTAACACGCATAAACACTATGATAATTCCATAATAAACCATTAAGCTGATAAGAATACGTGTTATTTAAAAAGATATGTAATTTTCGTTAACTTCTATATTTATCATGTAATGATTGCCAGTTTACAGTTATGTGTAATATTACACCTAAAATCAAGGATGTAGATTGAATGTTTTGGTGCTTACACCCTGGTACATATTAATTTCTTTTAAACTATGAATTGCTGAGCTACTGGAAAACTTGTGTTTCTCATCTATGTGCTAATATGTATCAGATACGGACGGGTAGCAGGTAGCGAGGTATGATCTCTTTTTGATTGAGTATGTTTTTTGTAATCCCCTATTTTAGGTCCTAGCTAGGTCTGATTTAGAATAGGACAATAGTTGACCGTATACGTGAATTATATTTGGGATATACAGGGGAAACAAATATCTGAAGGATCGGACCATCCTTCATTTATACAGGAGTTTGAGTGACAGACCTGTTGTCTCCTAACTTCTAATGGTTGGGTACTTCGTATATCTAAGGATGTGACTTATCAGCATGTAATGAAAATTATTGGACCTGTATTTATTTGAATTACATGAAGGTTTTTAATTTTCATTGTATAGTGTAGTATTTTTATTTTGCTGTGCATATAAGTTTTTATTCTGAGCAAAGAATCCCGAACCTAATCTACTTAATATAATTGAATGTTATAACTGCTCAGACACTAAGGGTAACAATAATGTACCGAACCTATCTTTTGATATTGGAGTTAATAATAAGACTAAATAGGGACGTTACACGCACACTTTTGAGCATTGGGGGAGCTCACGAAGAAAATGAAAGTGAGGAAGAGGAATAAAAGAAGGATGAAACCTGGGTTTCGGGAAGCCATGGTTATCTGATTGTAAGTAATACAGACAGGTGGTTTTCTTGTTCAGGTTGATGAGTGTAGGAGCAAGGGAAGGTACCTATTTATAGAAAAAAATTCTTTGTAGACGTGTATCGTAGAATGTAATTGATGAAACAGTCATGGGTAAACTTAATTACCAAGTGGCCGAAAAATATTTAGTAATCCAAAATATAAATATTTGATTATACTATTATTTTACCATGGCATTTGGTATACTATTATTTTATATTTGGTATTACAAATTAATGGTTCTGTACATTTTAGTAATCCAAAATATAAATATTTGATTATAAATGTTAAAATTAATACTATTGATTTATTGAATTTTCAAATACACCATTTCCAGTTTAAACAATTAAAAAGAAAAGTCAGTTCGGCGGTTCAAAATTCAAATCCCACATTCAAATCTCTCTCTCTCTCTCTCTCTCTCTCTCTCTCTTTTGTAAGAAGAGAAAATATTGAAATCACTAGGAGAAGAAGATAATAAGTGAGGTAGTGACGAGACAAGAGAATGAAAGAAAATTTGAAAAAGAAAGAGACTTGATGCTTGGAAAAAAAAAAAGGAAAAAGAGAACGGAAAAAGAGAAAAAAAATGTAAATAAGATTCTAAATTTGAGTTTTGTATTTAAAAAAAATTAACAAATTACAAGACTTTCACCAACTCAATTAGATTAGTCATACCTCAATAACTTTTTAGACATGAATAGTTTCAAAAAAAAAAAGAAGTAAATAATGAGGGAGAGGAGAAAAAGAAATATAAGAAATGATTTTTTATGTATACTTCAAAGTTGAAATAAATAGGTAAGAAATAATGATAAATGTAATGGAAGGATATATTTTAAATGTATATTTTATTATAAAATTTATGTTTAAAATATTTTAAGATATTAAATGTATATTATTTTTTAATATATTTAATTTTTAAAATATAATTGCTATGCAATAAATTAAACTTTATTATTTTTTATGAAAAATAACAACTATACATTTATTTAAAAAATAATTCATATAATAATGTACTCTTGTATTGTTTTTATCATAATATGAAGCTGATTTTTATCTTTATTTTAGTGGTATAGAATAGTGAAACTTGTGATTTTTTGTTTGCTTTCGTCTGATATGATGATTTAGTACATTATGATAACATTATTATATTTTACCGATGAGAAAGACTCCTAGTCTTTAGAATTCGATTTTGGATCTTCTGCTTGGCATTTTTTTGTTTAGCACCTGTTTGGTATTTTTAGCGGCGGTTTTTTTCGTTGTTAAAGTTGTTTTAATATTATTGCAACGAATATTACTGATGCTATAAATTTTGTTTAAATAATTAATTTTAAAAAAGTTATAGCAGCAATACTTTTTGTTGCAAGAAATTTTAGCAGCGGAAAAAACCGCCACTAAGTGCCAAGCACAGAATCCCAGCGCTTAGAATTCATTGGAAGAAGTATAGTGGAGAAATAAGATGTGTTGTTCATAGTCATTATTGTG
The DNA here is from genome assembly GCA_031216115.1 of Senna siamea. Taxonomy (NCBI): domain Eukaryota; kingdom Viridiplantae; phylum Streptophyta; class Magnoliopsida; order Fabales; family Fabaceae; genus Senna; species Senna siamea. Next base: position 27,048,327 of record CM062354.1, on the reverse strand, counting down.
TCAACTAATATTAAAAACTTTCATTATCTAGATGTTTATCGTTGAAGGTATCAAACTATTATGTCAATAAATTTTAAATAAATTGGTAACTAATTTCCAAAATTTTTTGTTGAATTAAAATTGTTATTTACAGTAAATTCAAAGTTTTTGGACAAAACTAAAAAGTATATTTAAATTATAGATATGACATATTTAATAATATATTCAAATTTTTAGGACAAATTTTATAAGTTATTTTTCTTTGTTAGCAATGGAGTTTCACATGAGATGCCATGTACGCAACTACCGCTAATAATTTGAAAAGTATTACGGTTTCAGACAAAATTAATTGCAAATAAAGAATTGAGACTCAATCGATAGCAAAAACAAAATTTGAAGACAAAATTAACATTTGTTTCAAAGTTTGGAGTCCAAAAATATACTTTTACCTTAAAAATATAAAAAATAAAATTGATCCAAAAAGAATAAATTGAATAAAATTAAATCTTAACTCTAACATAAATGTCTAAACACATTTTTTTACCTATTTAAATTTTTACGTATATTCAAAGTAATTATTTAATGAAGGGTAAGCTTGAAAAAATATTATTTAGAGAATAAAATAAAAAATTTAATATTTCAATAATTAAATTAAAAAGTGATATATGTTTGAAAAATCAAAATAATAACTTATTAAAATTTATATATAACGGTATTACTCATTGGATTCTAATTTTAGAGAATGGAGATCATTATTTGTCAAATAAATCTTTCTAAAATAAACTTCCTAATGTATAATTTTAATGTGATAGTCCTTTTAAATCTTGTATTGAATTTTTTTTTTTTGTGATTATAGTTCATAAATAAGGTGTTTACAATTAACCAACATAAAAGTGCATCAAATTTTTAGTGAATTTGACGTTTTTACGTATTTATCTATATATATTTATAATTAATTTAATTTATGTATCTTTTATAAATAAAAAATTCTAAAAATATCTCAAATTTAGAGCGACATACCCTACATTATATGGTAAGACCTTTGGATCTTTGCAATTGAATAAGAGAAAAATAAAAAAAAAAATAAAAACTCACAAAATATATAGACCAATATCTATAAATTAAGATCTATCTCTTACAAACACTGTGTGGATGATCTAATCCCACATGGTAAGTCAAAGATAGGAATAACAACACACCTTCTGCATGTGCATGGATGATTGGATTGTTTTAGCCACTCATCGTTGGACCATATATGTACGATGAGGCTAGTTAACTGAGACATGCTCATTATACTAAAAGTTACTTTTATTAGTATTTGTGAAACAATTTGTATAAAATAATATTTTTAATTGTCAAATTATTAAGAAAGACATATTTATATTTAATTTATTATTAATATTATTTAAATAAATAAATAATTATAAATATTTAGAGATGCTCTTCTTATCTAAAAAATAATAACAACAACAACAACAACAACAATAATAATAATAATAATAAAACTATTTTTCTTGCACACATAAATTTTTACAAAATTCCTATTCGCTTAATTGTTTTCTCTCTCCACTACGTATGCTTTCCATTCACCATAATTATAAGCAAACAAAAGCTTTGTGTTAGCTTGTCTCTTATATAAACCACGTTCTTTTTCCTTTATATTGAATTTGGTGAAGAAGTGAAATTTTGTCTTCTACCCTTTTAACATGGTAAATAATAATAAAAGTTTTTAATGCTAACATAATATAACTAGGGTCTTATTTTTACAAAAAAAAAAAAAAAGGTAAAAAGTTTCTCAATTCTTCCTAACTATATATGACACCTGGCATTTTTTAAAAAACTTTATGGGCCCTTGTCATTTTCAACAATAAGAACCTTATTTGTTTAAGAAAAGTATACTTTGCCTCTCTCAAATATATTTATATAATAAATTATTTACTTAAATTTTAATTTATAACAAAATAAAATATTCAAAATATTTATTTTTTAAGTTAAATTTAACAATTGTATATTTATCATATAGTTTTTTTCTCTTTTCTAATTTAACTTCACATTATACATAAAAAAAAATAATTTAAACTTCTTAAATATAATTTTAGTATTTTAAATATTTTAGCATAATAATTTGTTAAAAATCAAAGTTTAGGTGAATAATGTGTTATAAATAATAATAATAATAATAATAATAATAATAATAATAATAATAAAAACTATTTTTCTTGCACATATAAATTTTTACAAAATTCCTATTTGCTTTATTATTATTTCATGAAATAGAAGAATGAAAAATTGTCTATTTTTAAAGTAGAAGGACTAAATTAAAATTTTTATAAAACTAAATGGACTAAAAGTAAATGCATAATTTTTTTAGAGAGGTAAAATGTACTTTAACCCAAAAATAATAATAATTAGCCAAAATATATCTCAAAATAGAGGAAGAATATAAAATTTTTTTTATTCTTTTATGATTATTTATGATTTGATTTTTTTATAATACAAATAAATTTATATAAAAAATTTTAACTTATTTTACCAGTTCAAACTAACTTTTTATTGATTCAACAATTGATATTTCTCAAAAAACAAAAAGTGTAATTTATTTTATTTTTTTAAAAAATGTAATATTAATATATTTGTTTATTAGTAAATTTTTTTATAGTAAGTACTTTAATACGTGTTACATACAATTTTTTTTAATATAAAGTACTTTTTATTATTGCATCCAAATACAAAATAACTTATATTTTTTATAAAAGTTATATTTTAAAAACCTATTACCTACAGGTTGTGGCTCGGTTGGCAACGCATACTAAGTATGTGGGAAGAATTCCGGGTTTGATCCCTACATAACACAATTATAATGAGGGGTGAAGATCTTTAATTGCGATTAAGTCCTAAACTGGATTAATAGATCTTGATAATAGAGTCTAGATATTGATGGTGCAAACAAAAATAATTATTAAAAAAGGATTTTTTTTTAAAAAGTCAATCCAAACAAACCCCTACTAAAAATAAATAATCCTTTTGATAAGGGATAAAGAGAATAAAATACTACAATTTATAGAGATTTAAACTAAAATTATGTACTAAATTAATAAAGAATATGAAACTAAAAATTAAACGTAGTCTTGTATTTTCACTCTTAAAGCACAAAATTCTTGGAACATGTGGCATCTTTTGCATAAGTGGATCTCTTTATTTGACATGGTGGACGTCCGGGATCCATACGTTCAATCTCTAAAGTATCTTTTATTTACATACATATTCTAGTAAATTTAAATTTAAAAATTTGAAATTTGACAAATTTTCAAAATAAATATTAGACAGTATCTTTCTTATTTATTAGATGAAGTACGTGTGTGTGAGTGTTATATATATATATATATATATATATATATATATATATGTATGTATGTATATGTATATATGGCTTTTTCTTTCTTTTTTTTAAGATAAATTATACTTAATTACTATGTGGTTCAAATTTTTTTAAATGGGTAGTCAGTAGTTAATGTCGTTAACATGTAATTAGTGTCTTATATTTCACTATTGTTAAATGATTAATAGATTCAGCAGTATGTGATACGTGACCCAAAAAAGAAAGTTTCCTTCTCATTTTGTCGCAAAAGGATCGCCTACTGTCCACTGCTGTCAGCTTCATCCTCGTCGTCCAATTCATTTGACCGGCCTCGTGGTGCCACGTTGCATTGGGCTTTTTTTTTTTTTTTTCCAAAACGGTCAAAATGCACCATTTCAGTTAAGTTAAATGGTGCATTTTGATCGTACGTGGCATTCGTTTGACCGGGCCTGAAAGGCACTGTTTAACTAAAGTAAAACAGTGCGTTTAGGGCCAAATTTTTTGCGTCCATATTGAGCGAAACGATGCTTATGGAGTTATAGGAAAATGAAAAAAAAGCTTCCCGCGCAGTGAAGCTTTTTCCGAAAATGGTAACTTTCGCGTACGTCTACAATATATGAATGGAATGGAACAGTGGGTTGGTGATCAGAAATCTTTTTTTTTGTTCTTCTCTATTTTCGTTCTTCTTTGTTGTGTGTTTTCCTTCTTCCATTGTTGAACGTTTAGAGTTTGTTGGATGGCTAGAGCTTTTCCAGGGGAAGAGGGAAAGAAAGGAAATGACGGTAAGGAATTTATATATGGAGTTTTTGATATTTTACCTGTATAAAATGTGTAGCTATGTATATGTATAAAAATGGCTATGTATATGTATATTAGAATATACATTTATTCGATTATTCACTATTGGGGTCCATTTGTTCTGGCACTTCCATTGGTTTTGTATTATTTTTAACAGAATATGATTAATTTGTTTGGTCTGTGATGAAGAATTCAAGCAAAAATGATAGTAAATTTTGTTTCTCTTGGCCTCATTCGTGAGTCATTAAGCACTCGACTTTATCATATGATAAGCTCTATGAGAAAGCAAAGTTTGTATTCCAAGAGAAAATTTAATATGCTAAAGATACACTTTACAAGCTTAATAAATACCAATATGTATGTGCATGTGGCAATCAAATACGAATATATATTTGATTGTGGCAAAGTGGATCTTTGAATTTCTCACCAGAAAATATAGCCTTTCTGTATATGTACAAATTTTGGTACAATTTGGTCTTCACTATTGATGTTTTATTATTAATATATATGTCTTGTAAGGAAATTATTACAATGGAATTCGTTTGGAAGCCTAAAGTAGGAATGGAATTTGATAGTTTGGAGATTGTATGAAAATTTTGGTTTGAATATGGCAATAAAATGGAATTTGAAGTTAGGAAAAACTATGTGAACAAGAATAAAAAGGACAAGACAACAATTTCTTCGTGTAGATTTGTTTGTTGTAAATAGGGACTAAGGGGGAAAGATAAGAGGGATTATTTAGTGGTCAATCCTCGAGCTGAGACAAGGACAGATTGTAAAGCGAGAATGTCTTTGATCCTTACAAATGGAAAGCTTAAAGTACATGAATTAATTAAAGAACACAATCACATCCTACATCTACCTGAAACTACACACATGATGGCCTGCCAATGTAAAGTATCTAATGTCCAAGGTCATGAAATAGAGTTAACAAATGACTCTGGAATCCAACAAAGATCTGCTTTCACACTTATGAGTAAGCATGTTGGGGGATGGAGTAATCTTGGATATACTCGTTTAGATCAGAAGAACTATCTCTGTACTCAATAACAAAAGAGTTTGATATACGAAGAAGCCAGGTGTTTGTTAGGTTATTTTCAAAAACAGACCACAAAAAAATTCATCATTCTTTCATGCCTATAAGATGAATTCGAAAAAGTAAATAACTAACATATTTTGGGCCAATGCACGGATGTTATTAGATTATGGTTACTTTGGTGAAGTTGTCTTGCTTGATACGACCTACTACACAAACAATGCACATAGGCTACTTGCCTTATTTTCAGGATTTAATCATCACAGAGGAGTGGTGGTCTTCGAGGCTGCATTGTTATATGACGAAATAACAGACTCCTTCAAATGGTTATTTGAGACTTTTTTGGAAGCACATAATCAGAAAAAACCTCAAACCATATTCATTAATCAAGATTAAGCAATGGCCAAAGGTCAATGTGAGGTGTTGCCTGACACAACCCATGGATTATGCATATAGCATTTGATACAAAATAGCATCAAACACCTAGGGAACTTGATGAAGCATGGGTCTCATTTCTTACGAGACTTCAAGAGTTATATGTATAAGTATGAGGATAAGGCTCTATTCAAAGCAGCTTAGGGTCAACTACTCTCAAAGTACAGTGTCCAGAGAAATTCATGGATAACCTTGGTATATGCCTTGAAAGAAAAATGGGCAGCTTGTTTTATAAAAAAAGTTTTCACGTTGGGTATACGAAGCATACAACTTAGTGAGAGCTTGAATGCAGAAGTGAAAAGGTGCTTAAATTTGAACGATGATATTCTCTAATTCTTTACACACTTCAAATGAGTTATTGAAGATAAACGATACAATGAATTGAAGTGTGAATTTCAGGCAAGACAAAAATTACCAAGATTGAAATGTACAAACTCGCCTATGTTAAAACGCGTCCGGATTCCCTGCTGGGCGTGTCCCTGCTGGGCGCTGCTAGGCGTTTTAGCAGCGGTTTTTTCCGTTGCTAAAGTTTTTTGCAACAAATATTATTGTCACTATAACTTTTGTTAAATTAATTATTTAAACAAAAGTTATAGCAACAATAATATTCGTTGCAATAATATTAAAACACACTTTAGCGACGGATAAAACCGCCGCTAAAAAGCACAGCAGGGACTACAGCAGGGAGCGCCCAGTAGGGGATCCAATTCCTGTTAAAACATCTTACAGAAGTATATACTCCTACAGTCGACATGTTTCAAGATCAATTTGACTTAAAGGAGGCTTGTTGTGTAAAGTAAAAAAAGGAAAGCGACCCATCGTCTGAATATGTCATTGATATGGTTGACTACGAAGGGGAGTGGACAATTTTGTTTAATCCTCGTGATAAATCAAGCTCTTACAATTGTAGAAAGTTTGAAACTTTTGGCATATTGTATTGCCATGTTTTGAAAGTGTTCAACCTCAATGATGTAAAGAGGATTCCTAATCAATATATTTTGAAAAGATGGATGAGGGAGGCCAGGTTTAGTGTTATCTATGATGTCCAAGGGAAGAAAGTTATATAAGACCTTAAGTTGATACGGATGCTTTGATATAAAGAACTCTGTCAAAAATTTGTCAAACTAGCTGTTGAGATATCGAGTTGTGTAGAAGAAGTCAACTTCATTCGTACAGGCTTGGATGAAATGACGAAGAAATTTATGGCACTTTGACTAGAAAAAACATTTGTGATAGGTGATAGGTGTCAACCAAACAACGTGGCTCCACCAATTGCTTCATCATAGCCGATTGGTATTAAGAAGCGATTCAGGTATAAAAGAAAGAGGTGTCTCAAGAATGGGGTTGAGCTGCAATGTCCAAAGTGAAGAAAACAATAGTCCATGTCACAACCAATTGTCACATGTTCACAAAGTGAACAATACACGGTACGTATGTCTAATTTGAATATATAATTGATTTGGAAACAAATTTAGCATGTATCCACTTTTCTTGTAGGACGTTAGAGCTCTTAGTCAAGCACAATGTGAGAACTTATACATAGATGACAACCAGTTTAGTTTCACGAGATTGTTAATAGTAACAACATTAATTCTTACAGTGAGGACTTATTGAATATCTTATTGTTTCTGGTTTAGTTAGGTCATCAATTTACTCGTTTTACCCATGTAGGAGCCACTTGAAGGAATAACCTCTTTTGAAGGACCGAACTTTGGTGGACACAAGTGATGAGAAATTTGACATACTAATTTGCATGTTTGTAAATTATGGAATACTTGACATGAATTTGTAAGTTTGACATACTTTTGATGAATTGAATAAAAAGTGTTCTTCTCTTGAAAATCAATACTATAGTACAATGTCATCGTGATTACAATATCTTAATTCCTAATTACAAAATCTCAAATCTAATCCAAGTACAATGTCATCCTAATTACAATATCTTAATTCCAAACTACAAACTCTCAAATCTACTCAAAGTACAAAATACCAATCCTAACCCTAATTACAAAACTAGAAAAATAGCAACTTCAAACACTAGCAAGACAGCTCCAATATAGCTCCAAAACACTGTCAAAATAGCTTTAAAACACTAGCACAACAACTCCACTATAGTCCTGAAATAGCTCAAATACAGTCTCAAATCAAGTTTACTACAGTCCCCAAACATCTCCACTGCACCAAGAAAATAGCATAACAACACTAGGTAAACTACAAAATAACAGCATTAGGTAAACTACATAATAACAACATCAACAACAAAACAACATCATAACAGTAACAAAACATAATTCTAGATGTATATGGCTATCCAGAATACTAGCATCAGGCAAACTACAGCATCAGTTAAACTACAACATCAGTTGCATCAGGTAAACTATATCAGGTAATTTAAATATAGAGAAGAGAATAATTCTTACTTCACGCAATGCCTTTGATAGGTCCTCCATCATCAGTGTTAGGCGCTTATCTTGTTCAAAACCAAAATGCACCAGACACGGTGATATATAAATATTACATCATAAGAAATAAGAATTCATAGACAAAAATAAAAGCATCAGTTGAGCAACTTATATTGCTTATCCTTTTTATCCTTTGGAATTGTTGCCTGCCTTGCTTTGCAGTGCCTACGAGAGAAGGCAGCAGCGATTAGAATATATTGACATCATCGGTCTAGCACAAACAAGACGGAGATTACGTGAGTTGCAACATTTCTAGATTTCATACGTGAGTTATAGACAGAAGAAATCAAAATTCAAAGCCAGATTCTTTTACACCTAAAAGCTAGGTCATGTGACCTTAATAAAAGAAACACAGAAAAGAAAATGGAGATTAAAGTTTGATCACTATAAAGAAGTTAGAATTCTCCAATCTAGATGACAATTTATTTTAAATAGATCCTCAATTTTTTGACATTGACATCAAAATAAAGCACATGCATAGTTATATATATATATATATATATATATATATTCCACCGGCGAGAAACTTTTCCACAGACAAAGACTGATCTAGAGTTAGATGAGTTTATTTTTTAGTTTAAAATTAACTTCATGGTAATTGCATTCCCTCCTCACCTATTGCTATATACTTGTCTTGAGCTTCAAACAAAATTTGCCAAACTACAAGATGATCAGAATTCATGATCAATGGCTATGCATGACTGAAGATTTTGGCCTCCTAACAGGTACCTGTGTGTCTTTTTTGTTGCTTGAAGAGTGTTGCTGTCTGTGTCTCTATGTCACATACATATCATATTTAATTTGAGTGCAAATGGATCACATGCAACAAGGAATGCAACCAATTCATTGCCTTACCCTTCATATTTAGAACCAATATCAATAACTCATCTCTACTAACGTGAGAAAGGAAACTCCTCAAAAACAAACCAAAAAAAAAAAAAAGACAGTCACAGTTGACATCATAATGCACCAAAATATTCAAGGCAAACATATGGAACCAAAATAGGTAAAGGTCCAATTGTAATGCACCAAAATATTTAAGGCAAACATAAATTCAATTCATTAGCAGTCTCAGAAAGATTAGAACAAGATAATCAATCTAACAAAACAATTAATCCACCACAATCTCACCACATCGGATAGGAAGAAGAGCAGAACAAGATGGAAACAAAATCTAGAATTTTTACCTCTCTCGGCCTAGCCGAGTGGAAAGGTCCAAAAGTACAAAAATCTGATTGGTGACGTGCAGCGATCCTGCTGTGGTGGTTTTCTTCCGGTAACAAGAACTGTAGCGGCGGTGGTAGCTATACTCGAAGAATTCTGTTAAAGTCATGGACTAAAGGAGGAAGCTTTTAACTCGAATAGGACCCTGCGAAAATTTGACCGGCGGGGTTTCTCCGGTGACATGCAACAGTCCTGCTATGGTGGTTCTCTTCTGCAGTAAGAACTGCAGCAGTGACGGTAGGTTTCTCCTCCCCCGTTTGCATTATCGACTAAAGTCGTTGCTTTTGACTTGGTTTTGACCTCCTAACAAGTACCTCTTTGCCAAAATGCATCGTCTCATGTATCTGGAGGACAAAAAAAAAAAGCTGAAGGCGACATGGCCTTATATGGACGCTCAAATCAATTGAATAGTTACGATTCGCTCAACAGCATAAACAGTAGGGGCAATGCAATAGCAGGCGATCCTTTCGCCATTTTGTCCACTAAAACTGAATTTTTCTCTCTAAATCCTAAGTCCCCCAAATCCCAATTGCAAGCCTAAAATCTTAAATTATAAACCTTAATTTCTAAATATTAATTTTTTACACTAATTTTAAATTGGTTAAAATTTTTTTTATCAATTTTATCACAAAACTTTTGAATTCTATTAATTTTGTTTCAAATCATTACATTTTCTATTACACTAATAAAATTTACATACGTAAGTATTAAATGTTTTATCAACTAATCAGTTAAAACCTTAGGGCAATGGTTAAAAGAACTTTTATATAATATCTTTATATTGATGTGCTAACTCAAAATAAATTAGTTCTATCCCACGTAATAATTTTATAAGTAATTTATTATTTTAGCCTTGAATTTAACAGAAATTGTGACTTAACGTTAACTATGTCTGATTGCTAGTTTAACAACTAGTAATATCACAATAAAATTTAGAGAATATAAAATTGATAACTTTTATTCTTTAAAAATTAAAGTTAGACAAAGTGTATCTTACTAAAACAATAATTTACTTTAATTTTATTGATGTACAAAATGAATTGCTCTAAACATAATTACCAGTTGTAGGTTGATATTGTGATCAATTTTTAATTAATTATTAACAAATTATTACTGTAAAATGGATTTAACTGGCTCGTTTAATCATTAAAATAGTTGATTAAACTTTTTACTTTTAAACTTGTATAACCATAAAAAAATTTTAACTCAACGCACTAATCTTATATGCAATACGAACCAGTCTCATGTTGAGGTTAGAGTAAGAGATGCATTGTCTATTTTCCACAACTCAAAACACATCAAAGAGTGAATCCAACAGTCGTGATAGATAATACTGGTCCCAAGGTAGATGATATATGTTTGCTCCAACAATCAGTTTCCTTTTTACAAAATGTATAAGATTATCAAAACACACATGTCTATGAACAAATGTGAATTGAAATATCACGATCGATGATGTTGGTCCCCTTGCTAGCAGACGTAGATGCTGTATCTCTGTGTGGCCAAACACAGATTAAACATTATTATTATTATTATTATTATTATTATTAAATTTTTACAAGTTTCAAAGCATTAATATTCTATCCATCAACATAGTATATTTATATTGATGTACTAACTCATAATAAACTGGTTCCCATGCAATAATTTTATAATTAATTTATTATTTTAAAATAATTAATTTTGTTTTCTAAAAAAGTAGCTCTAGTTAACTGTCTCTACTTTAAAGTTAGTTAACTTGAATTTAACAGAAATTATGACTTAGTATTAACTATGTTTAACTGTTAATTCAAGTCACAACAAACTTTTTTGTCAATAAGAGATATATATATATATATATATATATATATATATATATATAATTGTGATGGAGACTAAATTGGTTGGAATGACATCGTTAGAAAATAAAATTGATAATTTTTATTTTTAAATAATTAAATTAAGATAAAATATATATTTTAAGACTAAAATAATAATTTAGCTTTCTTGCTTCTCAACAAAATTAGTAGTGTCTGCAGAAATATTATGAGTCAAAAACATAAGATAAAATTATTTACTAGAAATATATAATTCTATTGAGATTAAAAAACTTAAATATTGTGATGGGGGATAAAGAGAATAAAATATTACAATTTATAGAAATAAACTTTAAGTATTGAATTAATATTTGAATTTTTTTAAAAAATAATATTTATATTTAGTATTGAATATACTTCAAATATAATTGTTTTTAATAAAGAATATTTGTGAAAAACTAAAACTCTTTATAAAATAAAATTAAATTGCAATACTTTTCATATTTAAAAACAATAAAAATTTACAAAATTAAAAAACTTTTCACTAATGATGATATCTATATTATAATAATTTTATGTGTTTTATTTTTCTTTTCAAATTAATATGAGGAAGCGAAAAATTACAAGAGAACGAGATATTATTTAATTTTGTTATTATCTTTAAAATTGAATTAAAAATATTGCATGTCGAACTCACTAGTGTTTAAATATAATTATAATTTATATAAGTGAATGGGACGTTTGTAGCAAGGGGACCACATGTGATCACTTGGATTCGCTTTTTAATTAATGTGTTTTGGAAGTTTGTAATAATTAACTTTGTTCTCTAATTTCAATATAATTTTCGGAGTAGCAGTGTTAACACGATTTGGCTGGACCGCACGATTTTATCATAGATTGAATATAAATGGTTCAATTTTTTTATTAAATAGGCTTAATTTATAAAATTTAAGTTTGTCTATTTTAACTTTAAGCTAGCTAAATGGATTAGCTCATGAGTTATTCATTAAATAAATATATCTTTTTTACAAAAATATATTCAAAATAATTAACAAAATTAGAGTCATAACTTGAAATAATATTCATGGAGTTCATATTTTTTTAAGCTCTCTCTTTATATTTTAGATATCTAAATTTTAGTAACTTTATTCTTAACAAAAATTTTATTCAAGTTTTTTTAAAAAAAGTTAATTTATCTACCCATTTAGTTGTTTTGATCATGAAAATTTCAGAGGCATCTATTCGGGTAAAGAAAATTTTAAAATGATAAGAAAAAGAACAAAGTTTAGAATTTAAGCTAATAAATAAAATAAATAATAAACAAAAATATTATTCTAGTTCCCAAAGTTTGAAGTAATTATCAATTTCATTCTCAAATTTTACTATTACTATCAATTTTGTCATAATATCTAATCATTCATTTGTCATGTTTGAAGAAAATTTTAAATTATTGAACCACTCAAATCAATTTAACATGATAATATATCTATTAATTTAAATTTATAATATTAAATCAAATCAAATAATAAATAATCGGTGTTAGAACAGTTTGGTTTGTGTAGTTTAATTAGAACTTTATATATCAAATCATAAGCTAAACTGACATGCTATACAAATCAACTCATATAATCTGTAAGTTAAAATGTTTATTTTATATATATATATATATATATATATATATATATATATTATTTTAAAAGAAACTCAAGAGCCCATAACCTAACTACACCACAATTTAATTAACTTAATAATGATCAATAAATACCTATATATATATATATTCAACACCTATAAACTTAATTAACACGATATTCGAACCAGATTATCCGTGTAGCATGTATATATGATGACAAATGAAACCTCGTTTAAATTAACGTTGTTTGGAAGTGATGTGTAGGGACAAGCATGCTACACCAAACAGCATAAGCCTGGTCCCTATGCCATAAAAACATTTAAAAAAATTAAAAATTTTATTTTAAAGACCAAATTACAAAATATGCACTTTCAAAATATAAATCTTTAATTTATTTTTAGAAATTTGACATACATTACTCGTATTATTATTAAAATAAATCAAATGTAAACAAAAATATCACGGTCGATGATGTGGGTCCCCTTGCTAGCGAAAGAAGATGCTGTATATGGTCCAACTCTCGAGATAAAATAAAGTTACTTCAATGCAATACAACTTGCTTAAATTATATAGGCCAAACAAATATTGATTAATAAAGTAAATTCAATCTACACAAAAATGTCTCCTGTTTTATATAAATTATTTAAATATATTTTATAATTATAAATATATATAATTTATTATATTAAAAGGAATATATATATTATTAGTATCAGTGTCCTCAATATATAAGATTATTTAGTTCTAATATTTTAACATAAATTATATTGTTATATTTGATAATTTTCTAAAGATAAATTAATTAAAATTTTATATTGATTGTATATTTAGAAATTACATAATATAAATATATTGAAGTAACTTGTAAGCTTATTTTTATAAATTTATATCTAGATGAATCATAATTTAAAAAATAATTATTTTAAATTTTTTTTTGAATAAATAAGTTTAGGTATAATTAAGGATTCAAGATTTGACAGGTCTGAAATGTAGATTAACTTTTTTACTCACTTAGATTTGAGTCTAGGGACAAAAATTTTTTTCTTTTGAGTTCATGGTAATCCCTAATTAACTAGAAAAATGCCAAAAGAAGTTAAGTATTGAATTAATGTTTAAATTTTCACTAAAATTGAGGTTCAAATTTAGTGTCTTAATATAAATTGAATAAAATTATCTCTAATAAAAAATATTTTTAAAAAACTAAAAGTTAAACTTGAACTTATGTATCCGCTCTTAAAGCACAAAATAAAATGTTTCATTAAATAAAATTAAATTGTAATACTTTTTATTTTTAAAAAATAAAAAAAGGTGATGAAGTTAAAAACTTTCTTACTATTGATCACATATCTATATTGTAATAATTTTTTAATTTTTTTAAATTATATAATATATAAATAATAATTACATTGTTCCTTTTAAATTTAATCTAAATAGTTATAAAACCAAACTAATTTCAAAGTTAAATTTCTAAAATATATATATCATAAACTAATTATTCAAATATTTCAAATCAAAATTTTTTACTAGCTTCTCGGAAAAACAAACCTAGTACAAATTAAAAAAAATTAAAATACTAAATTTTATATAATTTATTTTAAGATTATAAATACTAAACATGCATATATTATATATCTCACTTTAAAAAAATTCAACAGGTACCAATTCATTCCACTAGTTGTACGTGCCAACACCTAAATTTGTAAAAAAAATAGTTTGAAATAATAATATTATATATAAGTGGTTCCATTACACTGAACCGAATGAATTCTAATAGTTAAAAATTGCATAAATCAAACTGAATAAAATCAAATTTTAATATATATCCATCACTCTATTTAATCATCTATCTATCTATACACTTGCTATGTATAATCCTCCAAACTCTCGATATTTTCTTTGTATAGGTTTTAGGATCAGCCCACGTCACCATCAATTATATTTTTTTTTAATATAATACATATTGCTTGAATTATATATATGACGCAAATTTTGATTAATAATGTTAGGTAAATTGATTCTACACAAAAATATCTCATCATTACAGCATGTGACTATTTTAAAGATTTTTATATAAATTACTTCCCCTTTTTTAATATATATCTTGGATAATTTTTATTTTTCTTTTAAGCTATAGATATATTTTTTCGGTTGAAAAGAGCAAGAGTAAAGGAAACATTCTAAAATTATCTTAGGGTACTGATTAAAATTTTATTTAATTATATTGATAATTATTATTTTTGTTAACTTGTTACAAGTTTTAAAACATTAAATATTTTCTCAACTAATCAATAAAAAATCATAGGCCCTAATTAGAAAAGCCCATAGTATATTTATATTAATGTACAAATTAAACTCATAATAAATCAGTTCTCGTATAATTATTTTATAAGTAATTTATTATTTTGGTCTTTGAATTTAATAGAAATTGTGACCTAGCATTAATTATGTCTAATTGCTAGTTTAACAATGGTTAGTGTCACAATAAAATTTTTGTTAATAAAATATCTATATAATTAATATAGGGATTAAATTAGTGAAATTACATCTTTATGGGATATAAAATTAATAATTATTTT
Organism: Senna siamea; assembly: GCA_031216115.1. Lineage (NCBI taxonomy): Eukaryota > Viridiplantae > Streptophyta > Magnoliopsida > Fabales > Fabaceae > Senna > Senna siamea. The sequence continues at coordinate 27,033,030 of CM062354.1, read as the reverse complement.
TTAAAGATTAAATTGAGACAATGTAATTTTTAGAAAATAAAATAATAATTTACTTTAATTTTATAGATGTACAAAATGAATTGCTCTAAACATAGTAACCAGTTGTAGGTTGAGATTATGATCATTCAATTAATTATTAACAAATTATTACTGTAATAGTGGATTAAAATTTTTATTTTTAAACTCGTATAACCATAAAAAATGTTAACTCAGCACACGTACACTAAACTAACATGCTATACCAACTAACTCATATAATTTGTAAGTTAACTAACTCATACGTACTTTATCTAATTAAAACATTTTAGTTAGTTCAAATTAAATTTGTTAGAATTTAATAAAATTTTTTATTATATGAGTATTTAAAACATAACAAAACTTATTAAAATTTGATTTTATTCAGCTTGATTTATGCAATTTTTTAACGATTAGATTTGATTCGCTTAAGTGGAACAAAATCCCGTAACCTAACTACCCCACAATTTTAACTTAATAATGATTCGCTAAATTCCTAAACCAATCCACCAAAATATTATTGAAGAAATTTTATTTTATGTTTGTTTAATTTGTTTAGTTTGATACTTTAATTTAATTTAATTTTATTATATTGTTGAGTTTTAAGTTATTTATATTATATCAATGTTAAGGTGTGGCATTGGTTTCTCAAGAGCCCATACCCTAACTACCCCACAATTTAATTAATTTAATAATAATTCACTAAATTCCTAAACCAATATTCCATCAAAATGTTATTAAAAAATGTTATTTTATTTTTTTTAATTTGTTTATTTTAATAATTTAATTTAAATTTTATTATATTGTTGAATTTGTAACTCAAGTTATTTATATGGCATTGGTTTCTCTCTTTCTCTCTTTTTTGTTTTAAATTTTTTTGATAGATTAAACAGGATGAGCCTAATTGATAATTTTCTAAACAGTTAAAAAATCGGTTTAAAAAAATCTAACTAACCTAATATGTAACTAGTAATAAATAGATTTAAATTATTTTGATTTTTTAAAATTAATTTACGAGAAAGAAAGAGTAGTAAATATAAGAATTTCTATTTTCTTGCTAATGTATTATGTTTTATATTACAAAGAATTTAAATTCGTAACAAACCGACTTGTACATGTGAAATTTATCCGTTTTAACAGCTAGTAGTAAATATAAGAATTTCTATTTTTCTGGTAATGTATTATGTTTAATTTTGCAGAGAATTTCATGATTTTTGTTTTTACTCTTCCAACATTAAAAATGATTAATAAATATTTACACATATATTAAATATTAAACAACATGTCAAAGTCAGAGTAAGACATGCATTGTCTAATTGCCACCTTCCAAAACACAATTGAAGAGTCGTGATAGATGATGTATGTTTGGTCCAAGAATCACTTTCCCTTCTAAAAAACGTGCGAAAATTATTCTGGTAAATTTTTATTTTACGTAAACTTAAGTATATTTCACATTTTTATAATTGATTTTATTTACATTATTTTTTATAAACTATTTAAACAATATGTGCACAAAACATTTTTAAAAAAATTTATAGAATAAATCATTAATTTGATTCTTAAGATATATGTCTTATCTCAAGACATATCTTTTTTCAATTGAGGAAGAAACCAAGATCATTTTATTCTATTTTTGTGTAAAATAGTGAAGGATAATATACACTTAGTAATGAAATTGAAAAAAAAAGTGGGTATCTCTTGTCTCAATTTAATCTTTAAAAAATAAAAATTTTTAATTTTGTTCTCCAAAAAATTTTATTTTTACCATAGTTACATAAATTTTGTTAGGCATGTTGGTAGTTATGATTTGTTGTAATATTGTATGGATATTTTAATTGGTTTAGTTTATTGTAATACTATTTGAACATATACGTATAACTAAAATAAAAATTAATTTGTTTGAGAAATATTATTTAGAAGATAAAATTGAGAATTTTAATATTTTAAAGATTAAATTAAGATATGATATATTTTTCAGAAATCAAACAAATAATTTGATTAAATTTATGTGAAAGGGATTTTTTTTTTTTTTGCCTTGGATTCTAGTTTCTTCCTAGAAATAGATATAATTATTTATCAAACAAAATCTTTCCTAAAAGAATACCTAATATACATAATTTTAATGTGATAATTTTTGTTCAGAGTATTTTCTATCCATTAGAGATAATTTTATTTAAAACATTATTAAATATTATATATATTGATATTTCTCCCAATAAAAATTTAAACTTTATTTCTTGAAAAATTCCTTCCACAAATATGGTGTATACAACCTACATAAAGTGCATCATTTTTTAGTAAATTTTACGTTTATAATTAATTTGATTTATGAATCTTTTACAGGTAAAAATTTTCTAAAAATCTCTCAAATTGGATTTTTTTATAATTAATGTGGCACTACGTGACATATAGTAAGGCATAAAAAAGGAATAATAGCACGTTGTGTGCACATGGATGATTGGATTGTTTTAGCCACTCATTGTAGGACCATATATGATGAGGCTGGTTTATTGCGAGTATATTTCTATTTTATGTCTATTTTTTTTTATATGATATTATCATAAGTTATTTTTTTATATGAGAAGATCCCGAACCAATGTGAAATATATTAGGTGTACTAAAAATAAATTCTTCTTGACTTTGCTTGCATTAGCAGGACTTTCATCTTCGTTACCTCTCTCTACATCTCTAAAAGTCGATCTTAAGTTTGGCTTCCTTAATAAAAACATTTAAATTTAGAAATTTGAAATTTGGAAGATTTTCAAAATAATATTGGACAGTTTCTTTATTCTTTATTATTTGAACTATATATATGGCTTTTCCTTTTTTTTTTTCCTAAGGTAAATTACACTTAGTTACTATATGATTTAATTTTTCATCTTTGTTTACCTCTCTCACTCTACATCTCTAAAAGTCGATCTTAAGTTTGGCTTCTTTAATAAGAACATTTAAATTTAAAATTTTGAAATTTGGAAGATTTTCAAAATAATATTGGACAGTATCTTTATTATTTATTATATGAAGCGGTTTTCCTTTTTTTTTTTCTAAGGTAAATTATACTTAGTTACTACATAATTTAATTTTTCATCTACATTTACCTCTCTCGCTCTACATCTCTAAAAGTTGATCTTAAGTTTGGCTTCCTTAATAAAAACATTTAAATTTAAAATTTTGAAATTTGGAAGATTTTCAAAATAATATTGGACAGTATCTTTATTATTTATTATATGAAGTATATATATGGCTTTTCCTTTTTTCTTTCTAAGGTAAATTACATTTAGTTACTATATCATTTAATTTTTTTAAAACGAGTAGTCAATAATTAATGTCATTAACACATGATTAGTGTCTTGTAGTTCACTTTTTTTAAATAATTAACAGAGCTTGTGATAGAAGATCTTCGTCCCCTTGGCCTTCCTAGATGACATTTTGCATTTTTGCTTATGACAATACATATAGTGTCATGCACGGAAGGACAAAAGCGGAAAACCGTTAATAATAATTATTAGAAACTACATATAATTTTTTATTTTTAAAATATACTATAAAATAATAATTATTAGAATTTAAAATAATAAATTAAATAATAGAATGTTATTCAATTCTTTATTTTTTTAAATTTTTATTATCTTTATTTTTTCACTCTTCTCTTTTCACATCATATAATTTTTTTTATACTTTATATTATATAATATATATTTTATTAAAACAATTATTAAAAGTCTATGTAGCCTCGGTGGTCCAAAACTGCTAACAAAATCTCATACTTTCATCTTAGTTTGATGAGCTTTCTAAAAATTTTTCAAATCTACTCACTGATATTTCTAATGGGATATATATATATATATATATATATATATATGTATATATTGTTGGGATATTTTATCAATAGGTTTTATAAAAAAAATATTTTGATAATATAAATTTATTCTGTAAAAAAATCAATTTTTCTAATAAATATTAGGTCTTTCAAATAGACAATAAAATATTTGGGTTGATGATTTTTAAAAAAATGAAAAGGACTTTTGAAAAAAAGCCCAAATTTGTCTTAGTCCATACCATTTTGAATTGTTTATTTATATATCTGAAATTCAGATGTTTTTGGCCCAAAAATGTAAAGACCACATAAGCAAAAATATACACTTTCCAAAAGTTAATTTTTGAATCATAAAAGAAATAGAACAGGTGGCTGCTACAAAGTCCGACAGACACCAAAGAAGGAAAAGAAAAGTTTCTCTCCACTTGCGTCTACATTAACCGAGCAAGGAAGAATAGAAGAAATAGTAATATTGGTCTTGTGTGCAGAAAACACTTTACTATGTTCAAGACAAATTAGTACAATGAAATGTAGCAAAAACAAATTTCCAATGGACATAAACAAATTAATAGTAATATTTGTTAAAAAGAATATTTATATTTAGTATTGAATATACTTCAGATATAATTGTTTTTAATAAAGAATACTTGTGAAAAATTAAAAATATTTATAGAATTAAATTAAATTGTAATACTTTTCATATTTAAAATTTTTTTATATTATCGTCACTAAAGATCATTTTATAATAACACAAAATGTTGTCATTAAAATAAGAGGTTTAATGACAACTTTTGTTATCATTGTCACTGAAAATTATTTTTCTTGTTGTGGACAAGACCTTTAAACTTGTAAAATATTTATAGATGACTTATAAATAACTTACAAATAAAAGATCATCTAGATTCAAACCCAATCCATACAATTATCATTGACAAAAGACAACTCCGTGAACCAACCTGGTTGAAATGTTGTTTCTATATTTATTTTGACAATTATGTGAGTTCTCTTAATTGTTAATTAAATAATTTATTTATAATCAATTATATTTTATGAAATTTTTTTTATAGAATGAATATGAAGTGTTAGGCATCAAATAAAGTATCCTATTACAAAATACTTAATATCTGTTATTTATTAATATTTTGTAGTATTTTTGGTTTTTTAAATATAGGATAAATTCAAATTCAAATATTTGATTTTTAAACTATGTCTTTTTTATATTCAATTAAGATGCAAATATAAAATATTTCAAAGGGATATTGGAATACATAGAGTTAAATTTCAAGCAAGACTTGGGTCACAATCGAATCATCCGGTTCTAGCAAAAACTCATCTAATTTGTTCGGGTCAAATAAATTTTGATTCAACTGTTTAAATCGGGTCGGTCTAGTGACAGTATTTTTTAAAAAATTAAAATAAATATAGCTTCTGAAAAAAAATTTATTTTTTACTTCTTTTAAGAAGCCAATTCAAATATGTAAAATTTTTATCATAAATAATTTTTTTAAAAGTCAATCCAAACGCGCCCTAAATAATTTTATCTTAAGTTTTTTACTCATAATATTTCAAAAAACACTACTAATTTTGTTAAAAAATATACACCTAATTACACAGCTTTTGAAAAATACAAATTAATTTTTAAAATAGTAAAATACAAAAAATACCAAAATTAACCCTTCTTTTGGCATTTTTTCTGGCTAACTAGGAATTATCGTGGACGTGGAGAAAAATATTTTCCTTGTCCCTAAACTTGGATATAAACAAGTAATAAAATTAATTCACAGTTTTAGAACTGCCGAATCTTGAATCTTTAGATCGGGCCCATTTAATTGAAAAAAAAAATTAAAAAAATTAATTATTTTTTAAAATTATAATTTATCTATATATAAATTTATAAAAATAAAATTTTAAGTTACTTCAATTATATTATGTAATCTCTAAATGTGCAATATTTAATATAAAATCTTATATATTGAGGAAATTGATACTAACAATATAGTTTTATATATATTCCTTTTAATATAATAAAAATTATATATATTTATAATATAAAAATAATGTATATAAAAAAAATTTTGGTTCAAAGTAGGTACCACTCTCTTTGAATTCAAACTCAAATCAAATGAATAAATTATGTATAGGATATGAATATTTTAACCATCTTATTAATAATTTGGTTACAAAGGCTACAATACGATTATATTGATTGGTTGTTTGGTATTATTCTATGTTCATCTGTTCTTTACTTGGTAAGACATACAGTACATGCCTATCACATAGCATTGCAAAAATCTAACAATATCACCTATTGAAACAGATATTGATTGATAATGTTAGGTAATTGAATCTACACAGTCAGTATACCATGTGACGTTTAAGAGTTACGATATATATATATATATATATATACTTACTCTATTTTAAAAGATATTTTGGCTATTATTCTTTTTGCTGTACATTTTACCTCTCTGAAAGAGGTATGAATTTACTTTTAGTCCATTTAATTTTATAAAAATTTTAATTTATTCTTTCTAGTTTAAAAATAGATAATTTGTCATTCTTCTATTTCATGAAATAATTTAATCTTATTCTCTTTTTCACATTTTCATAAAACAACTTAATGCTAAATTTAATAATTGACTCAATTAGATATTTAATTTAAGTGTGAGTTAATAGTTACGTGTAAATGAATAAATACTTAATATATTATCCATTTTGGTACTAAATTTGTGTTATTGTTAATGTGTGAATTTGAATAATATATTATATTATTAATTATGTTATTTAAATTTTTTTCATTTCTCTGTAATCTCTTTTTTCAAATTAGTGACATGTGGTTTCGTTATTAACACATCAGTGTTCTTTGTTTCATTCTCATTAAATAATCAATAGAGGCAATACGTGTTACACACGTAACTCCCAAAATTTTTTTGATTTTTTTCATTTTATCCAACTCAACTCTTTTTCTTTTCATTTTGTTTACTAAAACTTGAACCTAAACGTCAAACTATAAAACGTAAATCTTAAATTATAAAACTTTAACTTTAATTTTAAATCTTATATTTGAAACCTTAACCCATAAATTTTAAATTTCAAACTCTAAACTTTAAATTACAAATTGTAAACCATATAAACTTCTAAAATATTTTACATTAAATTTTTTTTAATTTAATGTTGAGACGCTCTAGATTTTTTCTTTTAGTCTTTTATTTTAAACTTTTCTTTTCCAATTTTAAAAAAGAGGCTGACGTACGGCCATGTAAATTTTATTTTTTAAAGATTAAAATTTCTCCCAATTACTCTACGTTGTTCTATCACAGAACAAAGAATAAATTAAACTTTAATATCTGGTAATTTTTAAATTAAGAGAAAATTTGCTTGTCCATCTCTCCTTTTAATAGCTAGCTATATATAGTGATAGATTAAAAATTTATAATAAAAATTTAACAAGAAAAATTAATTTAAAAATTTTAATTAAAGTGTTTTGGAAGTTTATAGTAAGGGGACCATGATCACGTATGAGGAATTGTGGATTTGGGTTTTAAGGCGTTTTGGAAGTTTCTAATAATGTACCTTGGAGACGTGTTCGTTTGCATAACTCTGGGCTCATGATTATCCGTAGTCATGCGGCAAACAGACGATTCGTGTCTTACCGTAACTCTAATAAAAACAAAAAAAAAGGTGTTACTCTAGCTCTATTCTCAATGTGTTGTTTGGAAGTTCGTGGGATGAATAGGGCATATCATCACGTGATCGTACTACAATTATTTTGGCAGAGTTTTATTTTTATTTTCGAACTTCAATTAGTTTTACTGATAATTTCTATAAAAAAATAACTCAAGATATAATGGGAGAGTGGACATGACCACATGATGAAACATATGAACAGAAAAGCATTATTGTTTGTTTTCTGCTTTTGTTGTTCCATCCAAGTAGTGTATGGACGAGAATGGATGCGGTATTATAAATATTTTTGGTTGTATTTATTTAAAAAATATTTCATATAAAAAAAATTAAAGATTTAATAAAATATAAATAATAAAATACAATTATGTATTAAAAATTAGACAAATATAAATATTAACTTTTAATATGTTATATCTGAAATAAATAAGTGGATACAATATTTAATATTCAATACATAAATAATATATATAATAAATTATTATATATATAATTAAATAAAATTTCATGATTTTTAGTGTTATTGAAACTTTTTTAATTTTAATTTATAAACTTCCAAAAAAATTTAATTAAAATTTTTGAATTAATTTTTCTTGTTAAATTTTTATTATAAATTTTTAATCTATCACTATATGTAGCTAGCTATTGAAATGAGAGATGAACAAGCAATTTTTCTCTTAATTTAAGATTTACCAGATATTAAAGTTTAATTTATTCTTTTCTATGTGATAGAACAAGGTAGAGTAATTGGGTGAAATTTTAGTCTTTGGAAAAGAAAAGTTTAAAATAAAAGATTAAAAAAAAAATCTAGAGCGTCTCCAACGTTAAATTAAAAATCTAACAACAAACATTAAATTAAAAAAATTTAATTTAAAGTATTTTGGAAGTTTATATAGCAAGGGGACCAAGGTCTATCAGGAATTTTGGATTGAGTTTTTAAAGTGTTTTGGAAGTTTCTAATAATTGCGTTTGTGTGGACGCATGATGATTTGTATTCGATGTGGCTAATAGACAATGCATGTTATCCCATTTCAAGTTAATTTGATAATACGATATTAATAAATTCTTGAATGTTACATTTTGTCATCATATCTATGCTTCGAGCCGCTCTCTTATTGGCTATCAAAATGGGTATACTAAGCTCGTACAAATTGGTTTCATTATGAGTTATTGATTAGGTGAGTTAGGCTTTTTTTTTTTAACCTATTTTTTAATAGGATAAAAATTTTAAGTTCAACAATATTTTTTAGAAGAGAGAATCCAGAGAAATGAAAAAAAAAAATTTATTCAAATTCACACATTAACAAAACACAAAATTGGTACCAAAATGGATAATATATTAATTATTTTGTCCACTAAAACTAATTTTTTTTCTCTAAATCCTAAATCCCAAATCTCAATTTGTAAATCCAAAATATTAAACCATAAACCTTAAATCTTAAATATTAATTTTTTACACTAATTTTTAATTAGTTTAAATTTTTTTTTATTAATTTTATCTCAAAAATTTAAAATTCTATTAATTTTGTTTCAAATAATGTTTCTATTACACTAATAAAATTTACATGTGTAAATATTAAATATTTTATCAATTAATCAGTTAAAACTTTAGGACACTGGTTAAAAAAACTCATATATAATATATTTATATTTGATGTGCTAACTCAAAATAAATCAGTTCCATCCCATGTAATAATTTTACAAGTAATTTTATTATTTTGGTCTTGAATTTAACAGAAATTGTGACTTAACATTAACTATATATTTCTGATTGCTAATTTAACAACTATTAGTATCATAATAACTTTTTTTTTTTAGCAGACACAATAAATTTTGTGTTAATAAGATATTTATATAACTAATATAGGGACTAATTAAATTAGTTCGGATTATAAATTTAAATAATATAAAATTGATAATTTTTATTCTTTAAAAATTAAATTAAGACAAAGTGTATCTTATTAAAACAATAATTTACTTTAATTTTATAGATGTACAAAATGAATTGCTCTAAACATAATTACCAGTTGTAGGTTGATATTGTGATCAATTTTCAATTAATTATTAACAAATTATTACTGTAAAATGGCTTTAACTGGCTCATTTAACCATTAAAATAGTTGATTAAATTTTTTACTTTTAAACTTGTATAACCATAAAAAAAAAAATTAACTCAACGCACTAATCTTATATTCTATAGGAACCAATCTCATATAATCTGAAAGTTAACCTGTTTATTTTGTTATATATATATATATATATATTAAAATAACTTCTAACGTTTAAAATATATATTAAATATTAACAAATGATTGATAATAAATTGAGATAGTGGTACTGAAGCCATGGCATAGAAACCAAGACAGAATGCAAAGATGCCAATTCATGTCACGAACTTCCAAACAACATGTTGAGGTTAGAGTAAGAGATGCATTGTCTATTTTCCACCATTCAAAACACATCAAAGAGTGAATCCAACAGTCATGAAACATATTACTGGTCCCAAGGTAGATGATATATGTTTGCTCCAACAATCAGTTTCCTTTTTACATAATGTGCCAAAAATATTCTATCCGTTCTTTTTCTTTTTCTTCTTTTTTTTTGAAAAAAAGCCATCCACTAATTATTTATAGGACATAATTCATAAACAAAAAAATTTGACATAATGGACCAATATAATAATTATTTTTATTTCAACAATAGAATTAACAAAAATAAATTATTAGCATTAAGTATTAAATAATGTAAATATGTTATATGTTCATTAATTAGTATAAGACTATCAAAACACGCATGTCAATGAACAAACGTGAATTGAAATATCACGATCGATGATGTTGGTCCCCTTGCCAACAGACGTAGATGCTGTATCTCTCTGTGGGCCAATTAATCATAGAGGATACAAAACTTCGGCCAAACACGTCTATGTATAAATTATTAATTTTTTTTATTTTCTCTTCATTTCTCTTTTTTCTTATTTGTTTCACTTATTCTTTGATATTTTGTTATAGATATTGAAAAAATTTATGAAAAAAATAATTTTTTTAAAAATCAATTAAATCATTAAACCGATTAATTTTGTCTAATTCATTTAATTTTTTATCAATTTTTAATTATTGACTGATGTTTTATAAAATTAATTTTAGAAATTGAGTAAACTAAAGTTATAATCAATTGATCGATTTTTTATTCAAACCCATCAGTTGCATCCGATTGTTACAACAATGTTAAAGAGTGATTCCAAACAGTCGTGATAGATAATCTTGGTCTCTTGGTCCACAGTAGATGATATATGTTCGGTCCAAGAATTAATTTCTATTTTAAAAATTGTGCGAAAATATCCTATCCGCGCGTTGGTTTTATTTTTTTAAAAATAGCCTTCAACTAAATAGTAATTACTTATAGTCTATATTCATAAACAAAAATCAGATCGATTATAGAAAAATATAAATATGATGTAATATAGTAGGTTATCTCTTTAAAATTTCTATTAAATTTTAAATAAGATATATATATATTTGTTGAAAAGAGTAATAGGAAAGGAAACATCTTAAAACTATCTTAAGATGTTAGTTAAGATTTTATTTAATTGATTGATAAAATTTTTAAGCATTAATTATTATTATTATTACAAACTTCTTCTAAGTTTCAAAACATTAATGTTCTATCAATCAATATAGTATATTTATATTGATGTACTAACTCAAAATAAACTGGTTTCCATGTAATAATTTTATAATTAATTTATTATTTTGTCCCTGAAAATATATATTTTCTTAATTAAGTCTCTAAAAATTTTAACTTGAATTTAACAGAAATTATGACTTAGTATATATTAACTATGTTTAACTGTTTTTTCAAGTCACAAAAACTTTTTTGTCAATAAGATATTTATATAGTTGATATAGGAATTAAATTGGTTGGAATGACATCTTTAGAAAATAAAATTGATAATTTTTATTTTTTAAAAATTAAATTATGATAAAATATATCTTTTAATAACTAAAATAATAATTTACTCTAATTTTATATATTTACAGAATGAGTTGCTCTAAGCATATTAACTACCAGTTGTAGTTGAGATGATGATCAATTTTCAATTGATTATTAACAAATTATAACTGTAATATGGGTTTAACTGGTTGTGTTGACTCATTTAATTCACTAAAATATATAATGGATTAAATTTTTTAACTTGTATAACCATAAAGAATTTTTAATTCAACACTATAAACTTAATTACAGGCTGTTCGAACCAGGATTATCCGTGTAGCATGTATATATGATGACAAATGAAACCTAAAGCTGTTTGGAAGTGATACGTAGGGACCAGGGTTATGAGTTGGTTTGTATAGCTACACGTATATATATACATATATGATGACGAATGAAACCTCCTTTATATGTTTTTTGGAAGTGATATGTAGGGACAAGCATGCTATACCAAACAGCATAGACCTGGTCATATACCATAAAAACATTTTAAAAACTTAAAAATTAAAAAAATTATATTTTAAAGACCAAAATTAAAAAGTATGCACTTTAGAAATATAAATCTTTAATTTATTTTTAAAAATTTGACATACATTACTAGTATTATTATCAAAATAAATCAAACGTAAATAGAAATATCACGGTCGATGATGTCGGTCCCCTTGCTAGCGAAAGAAGATGCTGTATGCGGTCCAATAATCTTAGCGGATCCAACACGTGCTTTGTATATGTAATTATCGAAACTCTCCAGATAATACTACGCGTCATTATCAATTATAAAAAATTATCACTTCAATGCAATGCAACTTGCTTAAATTATATAGGCAAAACAAATATTGATTGATAAAGTAAATTCAATCTACACAAAAATGTCTCATCCCACCTGTATTATATAAATTATTTAAATATTTTTTTTATATTATCAATATATAAAATTTATTATATTAAAAGGAACATATATACAATTTTATTCTCAGACTTTACAATTATTATCAATTTCGTTATAATTTCTAATCTTTCATTTGCCATCTCAGAAAAAGGGCCAACTAAATTGTTTGTACTGATTCTATTAGTGATAAATGACATGGTTTGAAACAAATTTGACAAAATTAAAAAATGTGGAGGATAATTGATAGCAACAAAAAGTTTAGAACTGAAATTTAAAAGAGTTTGTGGACATAAAAGACCATTTTACCTTTTTTTTGTTCAATTGGTATTGAAAATTTTGGGTGTTAGGCGATTCTTTTTGAACAATTTAAAAATATTTTTAAATCATTAAACTACCCATATTAATTTGATATGATAGTATATTTGTCAATTTGAATTCATAGTATTAAACTAAACTAAATCATAAATAATCAATTTTAGAATGGTTTGATTTGTGTAGTTTAATTAAAACTTTATATATCAATAAAAGGAAACACATTAATTCTTTTTAATATATAAATATCAACACATAATAAGAAAATATAACAACATTCAATTCATTAACAAGATAAAATCATAGATGTTCTAGCTAATTGATAATCAAATAATATTTTAAAATAAATAATAATTACATGGTTCCTTTTAAATTTAGTCTAAATAGTTATAAAATCAAACTAGTTCCAAAGTTAAATTTTTAGAAAAAATATATCATAGACTAATTAATCAAATATTTCAAATGCAAATTTTTTATCTTCTTGGAGAAACAAACCTAGTACAAATAAAAAAAATTAAAATACTATATTTAATACAATTTATTTTAAGATTATAAATATCAAACATGCATATATGATATATCTCACTCTAAAAAAAATTAAACAAGCTGTAATCAATCCTCTAAAACTTAAATTCTGCTTCCATTAGTTGTGCCAACACCTAAATTCATAAAAAAGTAGTTAGAAATAATAATATTATGTATGAGTGGTTCGATTTTTCAGTACACTGAACTGAATTGAATCTAATCGTTAAAAATTATGTAAATCAAATTGAACAAAATCGAATTTTGATAAGTTTTGATTAGTTTTAAATACTCATATAATAAAAAGTATAATTTTATTTTTGTTTTGATATATAAAATTTCTATTAAAACTTTAAATAAGCTATAGATATTTTTTTTTTGGTTGAAAAGAGTAAGAGTAAAGGATATATTCTAAAATTATCTTACGGTACTGATTAAAATTTTATTTAATTGATTGATTATGTTTTTAAACATTAAAAATTATTATTTTTGTTAACTTGTTACAAGTTTTAAAACATTAAATTTTCTCTCTACTAATAAATAAAGATCATAGGGCCCTAATTAGAAAAGCTCATAGTATATTTATATTGACATACAAATTAAACTCATAATAAATCAGTTCTCATATAATAATTTTATAAGTAATTTATTATTTTGGTCATTGAATTTAATAGAAATCTGATTGTTAGTTTAACAATGCTTAGTGTCGCAATAAACATTTTGTTAATAAAATATTTATATAATTAATATAGAGACTAAATTAGTGAAATTACATCGTTAGGGGATATAAAATTAATAATTTTTATTTTTTAAAAATTAAATTAAAATAAAATATATTTTTAAGGGACTAAAATAATAATTTACTTTAATTTTATAGATGTACAAAATAAATTGCTTTAAGTTGTAGGTTGAGATTATGATCAATTTTCAATTAATTATTAACAAATTATTACTGTAATAGTGGATTAAAATTTTTATTTTTAAACTTTTATAACCATAAAAAATTTTAACACAACACACTAAACTTACTTGCTATACCAGCCAACTCATATATATATGTATATATTTATATCAACTTAACTCAAGATCCCATAACCTAACTATCCCACAATTTTAACTTAAAAATGATTCGCTAAATTCCTAAACCAATGCACCAAAATGTTATTGAAGAAATTTTATTTTATGTTTGTTTAATTTGTTTAGTTTGATACTTTAATTTAATTTAATTATATTATATTATTGAGTTTTAAGTTATTTATATTTATATCAATGTCAAGGTGTGGCATTGGTTTCTCAAGAGCCCATAGCCTAACTACCCTACAATTTAATTAACTTAATAATAATTGGCTAAATTCCTAAACCAACCCATCAAAATGTTATTGAAAAAAATTTATTTTATGTTTTTTTAATTTGTTTCGTTTAATACTTTAATATAAATTTTATTATATTGTTGAATTTGTAACTCAAGTTATTTATATTTATATCAATGTTTCAGTATGGCATTGGTTTCTCTATTTCTCTCTTTTTTGTTTAAAATTTTTTTGATAGATTAAACAGGATGAGCCCAATTGATAATTTTCTAAACCGTTAAAAAATAGGTTTAAAAAAATCTAAGTCACCTAATATGTAGCTAGTGATAAATGGATTTAAATTATTTTAATTTTTTTAAAATTAATTTACGAGAAAGAAAGAGTAATGGATATAAGAATTTCTGTTTTCTTGCTAATGTATTATGTTTTATATTACAAAGAATTTAAATTCGTAACAAACCAACCTGTACTTGTGAAATTTATCCTTTTTAATAGCTAGTAATAAATATAAGAATTTCTATTTTTCTGGTAATGTATTATGTTTAATTTTGCAGAGAATTTCATGATTTTTATTTTTACTCTTCCAACATTAAAAATGATTAATAAATATTCAATATATATATATTAAATATTAACAAATGTCTAATAATATATAGAAAAACACAATAGTACAATATTTTTGTTTTAATAGCTTGTACCATATCACTTACTAATATCGTATTATCAAATTACTCAGTGCGATAATACGTAATGATGCCAATTCATGCCCGGAACTTCCAAACAAATTGTTAAAGTAAGAGTAAGACATGCATTGTCTAATTGCCACCTTCCAAAACACAATTGAAGAGTCGTGATAGATGATATATGCTTGGTCCAAGAATCAATTTCCCTTCTAAAAAACGTGCGAAAAATATTCAATCCATTATTTTTATTAATTTATTATTTTCTTAAAAATCCTTCCGCTAGTTATTTATAGCCAATATTCATAAACAAAAAAATGATCGATTAAAAAATTTTAAATTTGATGTAATACAGTAAATAGTATTAGTTGGTAAATATTTTATTTAAAATATAATAACTTGTATACTGATCATCTATTTTATGATATATCATTTTAGGAATTTTTAGTCATTGATTTTTATAATTATATATTAATATAAAATTTATTTCAAGATATTAATCTATACTATTATATATAATTTTAGAGATTGCATTTCCTAGCTCCTTCTAATTTTCTTAAATTAAATAAATTATAATCAAATTCAAACATATGTGGTAGATAGTGGAAATTTTACTTTTTTTTTATTATTTTAAATTTAAAAATTAAAAATTAAAAATTTAATTAAAAAATATTAATCCCCTTTTCAAGCAAGTAATATAAGTTATATATAAATATGATCACAGGTTGAGCACATTAAAAACTGGATCTGATTTTTATATGTATATACTAGAAAAATATAGGTTTGAGCCTGATGAGCTCAATTAATAAAAAAAAAGTTCAACCTGATTAGAATTTAAAATTTTTTAAAAATTAAAATAAATTATATATTATATTTTTCATTTAAAATAAGTTAAAGAAAAGTATAATATAATATTTTTAAATTATAAGAATTAATAAATTAAAAACACATTATATTTCACTGCTTTTTTCATAATTAAAATCATAAATAATTACCAATACATTATTAAATATAATTATTTATATATATAATTATTTATATCAACTATAGGTACATATATATAAAATTTTACTCCCACGCTATTCCCATTATATTGAACCACGGTGATAAGAGTAGATTCTACCTTACATTTTACAAGAAGACCCTATTAAGCTATCCCATTATAAATAGGTGTTGTTTCTATTCCTCCTGCACTCACCAAGCTAAACCTACAACCATGGCTTCCAAAAGACCTTCTTCTCAAATCCTCTTCCTCCTCTTTTCCCTTTTCCTACTTTCTCAATTCACCTCCTCCCATGGCTATGGAATTGTCACCTATTGGGGCCAAAACCTGAATGAAGGAGAGTTGGATGTAGCATGTGCCACCGGAAAGTATGAAATAATAAACATAGCTTTCCTCTATCAATTCGGTGCTGGAAGAACCCCAAAGATAAACCTAGCAGGCCATTGTTCTGAGGATTGGGGTGTCCCTTGCACTAAATACGCCCCCCAAATAGCCACTTGCCAAAGACTAGGCGTTAAAATCTTCCTCTCCCTTGGAGGAGGCACTTCCACCTATTCCCTTTCTTCAGCTGATGACGCTAGACAAGTCGCCTACTACCTCTGGACCAACTACCTAGGTGGCCAAACCGGTTCAGGCGGTCAACTAGGAAACGTGATCTTAGATGGAATCGACTTTGACATTGAAGGTGGTGGAAACTTGTATTGGGATGTTCTTGCAGAGGAGCTTCACAGGTACAGCAAACAGAAGAAGTTCTATTTATCAGCAGCACCACAATGTCCAATCCCAGATTATTACTTGGATAAAGCCATTAAAACTGGTGTCTTTGACTATCTTTTTGTTCAATTCTATAACAACCCACCCTGTATGTATTCTGCTAGTGCCAACACTAAGAACCTCTTTGGTTCATGGGATAAATGGGCCACGTCTTTCAATGTCCCCAAGGTGTATGTGGGACTCCCAGCTGCCCCTGAAGCTGCTCCGGCAGGTGGTTATATCCCAATTGATGTGTTAAACAATGAAGTTATTCCATATTTAGAAAAGTTTCCCAACTTCGGTGGGATTATGCTGTGGAGTAGGTACTTTGATGTTCTGCATAACTATAGTGGTCAAATCAAATTTAGACCCTTCCAAAGTACATTCGGCTACATACGTCATTCTGCTTCAGAAGCTCTGTAGTCTGTATCACCTAATTTTATCGTAGTTCAGTGTAACTACGACTGCATCCTCTCTATTATGTATGGAATAAGTTATAAGGTAGCTATAGTGCCTACCTCTTAAGTATGAACTTCTACGACTACGGTTATCATGATGCAATAAATAAAATCTTATTTGAATACGTACTAATGTACTACCATATCCGTTATCTTTAAGAACTACTAGAATTTTAGCAGTTTTTTAATAATAATTTTAGAAATTGATGGTAAAAATATAATACTCTACTAACTGCATGCTACAGAAGGAGAATGACTTTTGGTAATGCAAGGATATAAAAATTGCTAGCAAAAATAGAATATTCTTGTTTCTTTCTTTCTTTCTTTCTTTGATAATATCCTTATTCCGTCTAATTCACCATGTTGAATGAGCTAAAATTTTGAATATGAGATTGTGGTGTACTAATGGTTTGTTGTTTATGTGTTCCCCCTTATGGTGTTCTATGGAAAGTGCAGCGAATATATATTTATATATATATATATATATATATATATATATATATAGATCTATTTTTTGCATATAACTAAGATTCTGCAATTTGATTCTGCAATTTGATCATATAAAGGGAGTACGATTTGGTTCCTTATAATTTTAAAGTGCTTTTCATTTTAATATTGAACTGGGAGTTTCTATAAGCTTTTCCATGTAATCTCTAGTTGACTTTAAAAATGCGGATCTCAAGGCTAAAGTATTTAGTTGGGTTCAATCAATAGTTCACTCAATAATATTATGTGATTCATCTTTGATCAATTGCGACTATTTAACTACCAAGAGCTAGCTAGCATTTGAATAGTCCACTTAGGATGTGTGTTTGAATTGAGAAAAATAGAAGAGAAAGAAAGGAAAGAGCTTTTTTTTTTTTTAATTTTCAAATTTTGGAAGAAAAGAAAATGAAGAATTTTGTAATAATTCTCCTTTATTAAATTTAATTACCTAAACTTAAAAAATTTTGGAGCAATTTCATAAAAGGAGAAAAAAATTAATACTTAACATTTTATTCAATTTTTTATTCTGTTCTTTTCCTTTTATTTCCTTTACATCCATTTCCTAAACGTATTAGGGTATTTGGATTAAGTAGAATGGAGCAAAAAGGAATCGAAGGGAAGATAAATTTAAAATATTTTCCTCTTTTTTGGTTTCAAAATTAATTTAAAAAAAAAATTAAAAAATTTTATATTAACTCTCTTTAACTTTCATTTTTTTTATTAATTTTAATTATTTAAAATTAGAGAATTTTCAAAAAGTAAATAAGGAGAAGATAAATTAGTACTTAAATCTTTCTTTTCCTTTTCTTTTCTTTTCCTTTAATTATTTTCTTTTCGTTCGTCTCTTCATTCCCAAATAGATCGACCCTTAGGGTCTTGTTGGTAAATGAGGAGGGAGACAAAAAAGAAAAGAGGAGAGAAGTGAATGGAAGGTTAATTATAAGTTTTTCTTTTCATTATTTGGCATTTTTTTAAAATTTTTTAATTTAAAATAATTAAAATTAATAAACGGTGGAGGTTAAGGAGGATAATTGCAAGTATTCTTAATTTTCTTCTCTAAAATTTAAAATCTCAAACAAGAGGAAAGTTTATAAAGTCTTTTCCCTTCTCTTCCTTTCCCTTTTATTCTCCTCAATCCAAACATACTTCAGGGTGTATTTGGAAACAAGGAATGAAAGGGGAAGGAAGGAATTAAAGTGAAAGAAAATTAAAATTAGTTAATAGCTAATTTCTCTTTCTATTGTTCGGAATTCCTCCAAAATTCCTTAATTTTGGATAACTAAAATTCATGAAGGAGTTCCTCTAAAATCCTTCATTATCTTTCCTTTAAAAATTTAAAATTTCAAACAAGGAAAAAGTTTTGAAGGAACTGTTTGAATATCCTTTTGTTCTTTCATTTTTTAAAGTTATTTTATAAAATTAGTTTTGAGAATTCATACTTATATTATTTTTATGTATTTATGTATATAATATTAATAAAAAAAATTTCTTTGATTTTTTTTATTTTAAAAAACTACAGTTCTGAACATTTTTTAATTGTTCTTTGTTTTTTGTTTTTAAAACACATATATTTATTTATTTTCATTAGAAAACAATAGTTCAAACATATTTTTTTATTTTTATTTTTTTAATTTAAAAATAATTTTTAAAAATTGCATTTGAATAGACCCTAAGATCGCCATAGAAAAACACCTTTGGCAGCGACTAAATTATTACAAAAAAAACCCTTGTTAATAACTAACCCGCTATAGAAAGGCACCTTTGGGAGTAACCCTGAGTTAACACCAAAAGTTACTTTCAATGTCTTTTATTGATGATGAAATTTGAGACTTTTAATGGTTGCCATTAAAATTTTTGGTGGCCACTATTGGGTCACTGCCATAGGTGAGTTTTTGTGGCAACTTTGTTGCTATCGAAAGTAACTTTTAATAACAATTCATTTTCATAAAGAATTTTTGTGGCAACACATGAGACTTTAAGTGTGGTGACTTAGTCGTTACTAAAAATGAATTTTGGTGATTTAGGGTCTCTATAAAAAGTCTTCTTCACCAACAAAGGTATTGTCCGCGACTTGGTGATGACTTTTTAGTCCCCACTTATACAATTTTGATGGTAACTTTATAAGTTTTGGTTGTCAACTTTGTCACCAAAAGTCTAATCTTTTGTAGTAGCGAAAGTACCAACTATTAAATATAAAGAACTTTACGAATGAGGATTAAATTTAAAAAAAAAAAGAATTAGTGCCTTATAATGAAACAAATTAATTAAGTTTCAAAGTTCATTGGAATAAAGTGACTATATTTAATATTTGAAAATTTCTTGAATATAATTATTTTTAACAAAAAAATATTTGTGGGAAATGAAAAAAATATAGAGGACATCTTTGGTTTTTTTTCCAACAAAGGCAATTATTTTTAACGATCAAAACTCCTAAGTGTTCGAGCCATATAGTAAAGTGGGCAATGAATTTTTACTTATTATAAAATGATATTTTAAAATAAAATTTTAAAAAATTATAAATTAATATAATTTATTATAACATTATTAGAATAAAGTATTTATTTTTAATTGTAGTCGTAATGAAATGATCCAAACAAAACTACAAAAAACCTAGTATGTTCTGCAGGAAAATTGTGATCAATTTCCAACAAATCATTCGCGAACACTTCAAATTAGAGGTTGAAAAAACGTAACAATCTACGTTTCTTTCAATGATATTAATATTATATCTTATAAAATTAGCTTCTTGCACAATAACGTGTGATTTTGCCTTTTCATCCCACAATTGCAAATAACACGTCCACAAAGGCACAAAACTGCTAATTAACAAATAATTAATTATATTTATAGATATTTTATTCTTTTAAAATAAAATTTTGAATTTGAATATTTTGTATAGATTAAGCCAAAAAAAAGTATTGTGTATAAAAAAAATTATATTAAAATAAATTTATTTTTATTATGAAATTTTTGTTAGTTTAAATTAAATTAATAAGAATTCAATAAATTTTTGGATATTAATAATTTAAAAAAAGCCAAAAAAAGCTTGAAATTTAAATCACCAATCACGGAGGGAATCTACTTCAAATTAAATATGAATGATACCTCCAAATGCAAGAGAACAAATTAAATGGCACTTAGATTAGTAGTTTAGATGAAAGAAGGGAGATTAGCAGTAGTTCAACTGACAGCTCAAGTGAAAAAAAGATGTGGGACAAAGCTTTTTACTAGCTATTGTAAATATGTCTTGAGGATTATTGTCTATGCACTACTTAATGTCTCCATTCATTTTCACTTTCTTTTCTCCATTTTGCCACCAACATTCAGTCATTTGATAGTTTTAGTTTGATATCAATTTATTTTTTTATAAATCCAACTACTTTTTAGTAATCTTCCAACTACTTTTCAGTAATAAATTTTTTTTCTACATTAAATTTATCTAAAAATAATGAAACCTGCACACATAACTTTATTTTTTTAATTTAATTAATTAAAAATTTAAAACTAAACAAGTCTTATGCCATTTGTCTTTCTATCTCTCCCATTTTTCTTTTCCTCTTTTATCGTGTGACCCATCATCGTACATGTCAAACTCCCTCTCTTTTTCTTTTGTTTTCCAATCTCTCGTCATCTCTTTTACTTTATCCTTCTCTCCATTAGTCTACCTTAGCGTTGATGACAGTTTTTAAAAATTATTTTTAATTTTTAAAAATAAAATAATTTGTTTGAATAATTATTTTTGATAAAAATTAAATATATATTTTAAGAATAAAAATATAAAATAATTAAAAAATATTTTAAATTTCAATTTTTTAAAATAAAAAAATACAAAAAATAATTTTTTTTAATAATATATATAAATACATAAAAATAATATTAATATAATTCTCATAACTAATTTTTAAAAATAATTTTAAAGAATAAATCAACATAGTAATTTTATTTAATGAGGTATGGTTTTATTTCTATAGATATTTTCATGGAAGTTGCTCTTTTCATGCTCATCTCTCTCTCTCTCTCTCTCTTTTCTTCATCTGTTTCTCTCCCTGTTTTCTGCTTCCTTTTTTTATTTAAAAAAAAGAAGCTAGTGAAAATTATAATTATGCTGCAAATTTTTATTCTTTTGTTCCTATCATTTTTTTTTTTTCAAATACTAATCTTGTGTTTGACTGAAAGTCATTTGGAAAAATGGTGTTAAAAAAGTTAGAATAATGCTGAAAAAGCTGTTTACGTGCGGCAGCTGAAATTATTTTGAACGAGGAATCAGAAGTTGTAGGCTTTTGTAAGGAAAATAGAAATATTATTTTTTCGGGCGAGGAGCCTTTGAATTGCAGGGCGCTCAAGTGAGCCTAAATTACGTTGTTTCAAGCATTTATTTATTTATTTATTTTCGTCCTCAAAACGCACCGTTTCAAGTAAGGGAAACGGTCCGTTTTGACTCCTTTTATTTTGCCTTCATCTGATGGAAACTCCCGCCCATTTATGCCAACATTTTTCACAGTGCGCCTCTTTTGATTCATTGCACTTGTTCTTCAGCATCTGTGCTTTTTATTCTCCAACTGAATACTCTGTGTTTTGCTTAATGCTGAGGTGGTTTAGTGAGCTGAAATTTTTATCTTCTATACAATTTTTATCTTTTCAATACCGTAAATGCAATTCTACTATTTTTTTCATTTATTCTCCCCTTAAGAAAGAAAAAAGGTAGTTTAGTGAACTGCTTGACTATTTTGAACAGTTTCTTCAGTCTTTGGGAAAATGAGTATTTAAAATAAACAAGAGAGGAAAAATGTGTTTAAACAAAAGAGAACCTAGGTTTTCTACTTTTCTAGTCATTTGACCCATTTTCATGTGTAGTATAATTTCATTTATCCCTGCCTACTCAAAATACCACCTTTGTAATTATGTCCAAAATTAGTGGTTTCATCTACAGTATTTAAAATTTTCAACATTACTCTTATGTTTACTGTAAAATTTCATCTACAGTTAACTACTACCTGCATAATTCTTAACATCCTAAGCCTTCTGCAAATACTGTCTTCTCCTTCATTGGTTTTGAATGTGAATGAAATCCATGAAATCAATCACTCTTCATCTTTGAAGCATTCTCTTTCTGCTATAATTCCTTACAACAGAATGTTTACTAATACAATATATATAACCATCCTCTTCTAAACCTTCATTTTATAAAGCAATGCAATTCAATATATATAACCTTTCCTCAGCCAATGTTTTGGTAAGCAAAGACGAATTAACTGTCCTTTTGTTTGATGATAGGATTGAAGGCCATTGAAGGTGTAAGTGCTAAATCTAACTATGTTTGCTACTACCTATCTTGCCAAAAGACCTTTGTGTGCTTCTTTCTCTTCAACTTGGAGCTAGTGTTCTTGTTAAAATGTAATAGTTTTTTTTTTTAATTATCTCATATATGTGAAGTCTATTATATTCTTTTTTTTTAATGTAGTCTAATTTTTTTCATCATTTAAAAGATTTTTTCTTTATGTGTTGTAAGGAGTGAGCATATGCTTTTGCATCTAATGACAATTTAGATATGGATTGAAAACTGAACTTGAGGATGGAGTTTGATAGCCTAGAGAAAGCTTAGACATTTTGGAATAACTATGGTGGAAATATGGGTTTTGGAGTGAGAAAGTTATATACAAATAAGAGCAAGAAAGATGGCTCTATCATGACTATTAGATTTGTTTGTTGCAAGGAAGGTTTGAGATAAAAAGATAAAAGAGATCATCTAACTGAAAATTCTCGACAAGAGACAAGAACGAATTACAAAGTTAGAATGAGACTTATATATGAATGGAATATTTAGAGTCTATGATTTAGTAGAGGACTACAATCATGTTCTTCACACTCCAAAAACAACTCATATGTTGGCCTCTCAACATAGGATATCAGAAGTTTAAGCATATGAGATTGAGTTGGCTAATGATTATGGTTTGCTACAAAGATCATCATATGAGCTGTTTAGTAGACAAATAGGTCACTCTTGACTTCACCTGTTTAGATCAAAAGAACTATCTTCGAACTAGAAGATAAAAAACTTTAATGTATGAGGAAGCTAGTTGTTTAATGAGATATTTTCAACAATTGTTAGAAAATCCATTATTTTATCATGCTTATCAGATGGATAGTGAAGAAAAAATAACCAATATATTTTGGGCTGATGCAGGGATGCTTTTAGATTATGGTTATTTTGGTGATGTGGTGTCTTTGGACACTACATATTGTATTAACAATGCACATAAGCCATTTGCTATATTTTCAGGATTCAATCATTTTATGGGAGTGGTGATTTTTGGAGCTACATTATTGTATGATGAGACAGTACTGTCCTTTGAATGGTTGTTTGAAATATTTTTGGAAGCAAATTTGCAAAAAACCTCAAACCATATTCACTGATCAGGATCAAGCAATGGTAAAAGCATTGCTTCAAGTTATGCCTGAAGTTAAGCACGTCCTATGCACTTGGCATATGATGCAAAATGACATCAAATTTTGGAGAACTTGATCAAGCATATATCTCACTTTTTAAGGGAGTTCAAGATGTGTATGTATGGATATGAAGATGAGACACACTTTGAGGCGGCTTGGCATAGATTACTAATAGATTATGATGTCCAAGAAAACACATGGCTCACATTGGTATACACTTTGAAGGAAAAATGGGTAGCCTGTTATATGAAGAGAGTTTTCATTGTAGGCATGCGAAGAACTCAACTTAGTGAGAGCTTGAAGTTGGACTTTAAAAGTCACGGCAAAAACTTCCAAGATTGAGATGTGTATTCTCACCTATGCTAATACAAGTTGCAGAAATCTATACTCCTACGATATTTGACATGTTTCATGCTTGTTTTGTGAAGAATAGAAATGAAAATGAATCATTTTTTGAATATGTCATAAATGTAGTTAATCAAGAATTTGAATTCAGAGTGTTATTTCATCCTCTTGAGAAGCATTTTTTTTATAGTTGTAAGATGTTTGAAAACTTTGGTATTTTGTGTTGCCATGCCTCGAAGGTGCTTGAAGCCATTGATATAAAAACTATTCCTAATCAGTATATTTTAAAGAGGTGGACTAAAGATGCTCGAGATGGTGTTATAGAAAATATTAAGGGAGAGGAAGTTGTGGAAGATCCTAAGTTAGCTTGCACACAACGATATAGACAACTTTGCCCTAAACTTGTAGAGTTAGCAACTGAGGTAGTTGATTCTGAAGAAGAATTCTTTTTGGTCACTAAAGCTATGGAAGAACTAAGTAAGCATTTCATGGAACTTCAATTGAGGATAAAAGATGTGAGCAACGAGAGGAATGATCCTATAGCACCCATTTGTGAAGGCTCGTCACAACCAATGAGGATTAAGAAAAGACTTGGTATTAAAAGGCAAAGACGTCTTAAGAGTTGGGTTGAGCCTTAATCTAAATCTAAGAGGAAAAAAGTGTCAAGTGTAACAAATTCTCATAGTCAATGATCCATAGTAACTTGGTTCACGTACATATCTCTTTATGTCATTAATTAACATCACTTGTTTATTAAAATAATAAATACTCCTTCATTTGTTTTGCTTGTAGAACAATGAAGTTGTAAATCAAGTGAACTTTAAGGTGCCTTAGGGATACGAGAATCAATTTAGTTTTACTAAATTTTTGTTGGTAAGGTCAAGAAACATTAACTTTTTTAGAGTTTTTTATGTATTATCATGGACTTGAGCATTTTCTAACTTGTTTTTTGTTTCTAAATAGGAGCCCCTTGACTATCCTATATAATCTCTTGGAGGATCGCATTTCTATGGTGATTTTTTAAATGTGAATGACCAAGCTAGTAAAAAATAATAGCTATATAGTGATTTTGAGATATGTTTGTTTAAGTTATGCTACTTTGAGATTGGACTCTTTGTACATGATACATAGTTGCCTTGTATATACATATGCTTCTTTTGAATAGATTATATTAATGCTTTTTGTATAGAAGAAAGTAAATGAAAAGCCTAAACAATGAAATTGAAAAAATCTTGTTTTATTGAGACAATAAAGTTCTATTACAAGTCTATAGGAAGCTTCAACATTGATGGCTTGTTTGAAACAAAAAGTGTTTTGAACCAAACATTGTTTTAAAGAGTATGAACTAAAGTCACCTTATTCTTATTCAGGGCTAATAGCCTCAGTCCAATTAAAGCATAAGTTCAAGAATAACAGAATTTACAGAAATTCAACATATCTATACATTCTTGTCCATTAATTCTCATTATGGTTTATCCTTTGTTCATACTTGGTTTTGATGTTGGAGAATTTTTTTTCTTACATAATGCATTCTTTGGATGCCATAACAAATCAATTTTAGTATCAAATTCATAACCATTATATCAAATTTTTACAAGTTTGTATTACAAAATCTTATTTTATTGAAATCTTATTACAAGTTTGTATTACAAAATCCTCAATACAATAGCTTTCAGTACATTTAGATTGCAAAATTCTATTACAAGTTTGTATTCCAGTATAGACAGCAAAATTCTATTCAATACATCCTCTAATCATTTTCTAATGCTTGTGTGCATTTTGCCTCTGGTGTTGCTTGGGTACATTTTGCCTCTGGTGTTGCTTGTGTGCATTATGCCTCTGGTGTTGCTTGTGTGTATTCTTCATCTGGTGTTGCTTGTGTGTATTTTTTGTCTGGTGTTGCTTGTGTGCATTCTGCCTTTGGTGTTTCTTGTGTGCATTCTATCTTTGGTGTTTCTTGTGTGCATTCTGCCTCTGTTGTTGCTTGTGGGCATTTTGCATTCTATAAGCTCCTAAAGTGGATCTAGCTACTTCTTGTCAATCAGCCCAAAATCTTGCATGAAAAAGACTTTATTAATGTCTAATTAACTGTAACAATTGCTAAAAAGTTTCTTCCACAAAATGGAGAAAAATAAACATTAGGGGTTTGGTTGTCCACCAAAAAAGTCAAGACAGAATTGACATAAATAAAGCTGACAAAACAGCAAGGAAAAATTGTAAGACTCACGTAGGTAAAGAGTATAAAATGCTTGAAGCATGTGTTTACGTGTGCGTCTTCTTTAAGGTTAACAATTTTCTGGAAGTGTGATTGATAAACGTGAAAATACAAATCAAGAAACATAAATGTTTTTTCATAACTTCTTACAATAATTACATATGAAAATCTACTAGAGGAGTTGATCATGTACCTAAATCTTTTGATGTTAACAATAAATTGTTGCTACTCATATTTTGCCTTTATATGTCAGTAATTAAGTGCATTACTAAACGCCAAAGAAAATTTTTTTTTTGAACTATCCATACTTGATTAAGTCTGTTTGAAACATCCTAAAAGAAATGTGCATTCTATATATCATTGAATTTGACTAGAAAAAGTATAAATAATTTGTCTTCAATTAATATGCCCAAAATTACTAACTTCAGACAGACCTAGTGCCTGTACATCAAATTTTCCATTTTAGATGCATCAATTTAGCTCCTACACTTTAGCAAACCAATAAAATCTCAATTGCCAACTTCATGAGCTTTAGATCAGATCACACTACTGAGCTGTGCTTGTAAAACAATGAATTTAATTACTATTTTAACAATGAAAGCATCAAAATCTGCACTGTCAAGACTTAAGAATCAAAATCAAAGTTTTGTCTCACTTTTACAATTCTCCATAGTTATAGGTGCTTGCAATATCCTAAGCCTTCCAAAGCAATGCAATATTATATCAAATGAAGACATTCATTTTATAAAGCAATGGAATTCAATATATATAAAATGAGAAGTCGGAGAGTGTTATACAATTAGTCTTGTTTACACATTTCCCATTTGATTCTTTGTGAAAGGTCCTCTTGGGATTACCACAGTGATAGACCTTTGCTTCTTGGAAAAAGTAGCTTTAAGTGAAGCAGTTAGCAAATTGTGCTGTAAGATATTTGGCAGCACACATCACAGAAAGATGACAACTAGGTCAAAGTTGAGAAAGACCCAATAGATAGGAATATGCAAGCTTAGCCAAACATTAGAACATTTAGTCTAGTGTCTTTCATGCTTATGTACACTTGTAAATTTTTGTTTAATTTAGGGTTATAACACGAGTTATTGGATCAATATAAAGTAAACTATTAAGAAGTTGATTTTCCCTGGTCATGTATTGAGCTCATGGCTGTTTAAACCAACAAAAAAATTTACAGGCTAACCACCCAATTCATAACTCATAACCAGCATTTTATTCCAAAAATAATATCTGAAGGCTGAAGAAACTCATTAAACACAAATTTCATCCCCAGGTCCTTTTGTTTTCTTATTATGAAGATCACTTTTAGTTTTAACAATTCTAAAATACTGTCTTCTTGTTCGTTGTTTCTAAAAATAGGCATGAGGAAAATGAATGTGAATGAAAGTCCAAGAAATCAATCACTCTTCATCAATCAATCACAAACTCACAATGTTCAGCCCTTCTAGATTTCATAGAATCCACACCCGAGAATAGAAGAAGAAATCAGAAAAACTTATTGCACCTTATCGTTAATGAATCGAAGCCTCCATTAGTCCCTTGCGTCTCTCACCGACGATCGTCCGGTGAAGTTACGGTAGAGGCATTAGCAGCATCTTCGATCGTTTGACGTCCTCGTGCATTTGCAATGGCTGGGTTTGGGTTGTGCGATAGATAGAGTGTAAGAGGACTTGGGATTTTGCCAAAAAATACAATGCGTTTTAATGGTGAGTTCAGAGAAAAAAAAAAAAAAAGGCATGAAACGACGTTGTTTTGGCGCACTTCATGCAAACACAATTTAGAGGATCTGTTCTCGCCATACATCTGAACGGAAGTTAGAAATCAGACAGAAATTTAATAGCAGTCAGTATGAAGTCGCAAAAGGAAATTATCGAATAAGCTTATATTGTATACTCAATGTAGTCGTAAAACAGTAAAAAAAAAAAAGTGCTTTCCGACTCCTCTCATTAATTTTCCAACTAAAAATGCAATCGTAAATCATGAACTTTGTTGTAGTGATGGTAAATGAGAAGATATATCTAGAAAACATGGTCAAACAAAGTGGACAAAGTTGAAGGTAAATAAGTTACAAATATAAATATTTTATTTTATTTATGATCTATAAGTTGTTAACAAAAATTTTATGTTTGTTTTAGGATAAATTCACACCGAGTTGTGGCAACCTTGAGGTGGAATTTCAAGCTTATTGTGTCATGGCTTTGCACAAAAGTTTTAGAACTTCAAAAAATAATTTGTGCAATGAATATTTGAAGCTTATTGGATGTGGTTGGTTGAACACTTTGGTTCAAAAGAATTTAGGGTATATCATATGTTAATACTATATTTTATTATGTGCATGCTTGGAATTAAGAAATTTAAATGAGTAATTACTTAATTGAGGTGCAAAGTGAAAGAAATAAAGTGAAGAGGAGTAAACAAACCACAAAACATACCTTTGGTCCGAGATCATTTGCGGAAGTAGAGAAATCTATAGTGATAATAATGACCTTATAATATAAATGTAAATTATCATTTTATATTAATTTTATTATTATAATTTTTGTCTTTGTTATATTAAATCATATATTACAGGGAGATCCTAATACAAGAGGATTATCATTAACTGATCGTTTATAGAAGTTTCAGCACACTTATAAAACCAAAAAAAAGAAAGAGAAGTGGAATGGTCGGATCTACAATCACAAAAAGTCTATATATGTTTGCATTTATATTAACTTTTGTAATAACTTGAGTTATGTACATATTAATTTGATGCTTTTATTGTAGGGCCGCTTCCATCAATTTATTCTTCTTCGTAGGGCTCTCCTCTTGAACGCTCATCCTTTTCAAACTTATTCTTCTTAAGTCATCTACCAACTCGCACTCATACTCTTTACTTTGAATTGGGACAGTAGCCAGATTCCCTGGGCTAGGTTCCTCCTCTATTGGCAATTCTACAATGTACTTGGGGGGCCCCTTATCCTCTTCATTAATTAATCTTCTACCACTCCACTTAGCACTCAAACCTCTAGCCAGCCCACTGGTTCCTTCCTACAGCCCATCCTACCTTCAAGTCTCTTCTCATCTTCAAATTTCTTCTTTAATTTCTTCGGCCATCAGCCCAAGTAAACAACGTGGGCTTGCCTCTTGTGGACCACAGCCCAGAAGACCCGTACTAGCATTAGACGCTTGGTCCTCACTCTCCCGATGCCTTATCCTTAGTAATGTCCATGATGCTACATCATGTAACTTCATTCTGTCAAGACTTTCCTTGCATAAAAAAAGTCGTGAATTGTTGTACAAATGGTTGTTTACATAGCTCCTTATCATTGAATTATAGAAAATAACATTCTTCTTAGGAATTTCATTGAACACTTTCCATGTCAAGATAACTTCACCAACGCAGCATAAGCTCTCATTAATTTGATTCCCAAAGACAGGTCCGAATGAAGATTGTGATAAAAAATCTTAGAGTAAACTACCTTTAGAGTTTTGATATCAGGGTATTGACCTAATACTTTGCCAAGCAGCTCTTCAACAAGATTCAGATTTGCAAGATGAAATGAAGGCTTGTAAGTCAGCACACTGACGAGAAAGAAATGAAATAGATTTCATGAATTTGCAGCTGCCCTTCAATATGAGAGTTTGGCCTAGAAATTTTCTATAATTGACTGTAATACCATGTTCAATATTTCTTGCAAAATTGAAACTTTTACTGTTTGAGTAGCTGTTGTATGCAATTTTCATGGAATTGAGAAAAGAATATGCCAATGCAAAGCAAAGCCCTCAAAACTAATTCAAATTTCATACAAGCCAACTGTTGGAAAATAAAACCTGATAATCCGATAGGTTAATAATTATAGCAGAGGGCTAGAACTGCTAAGAGTTTAAGTCTAATTTGGATTGTTAGCTTTATTTTAGAGAAATTTTAAAATGTAGTATTATTCTTTTATGCTTGAAATGATATCAAAATCAAGGTTGAACGACTCAAAGAGAACACAAACAGCCCTCACATTTCTTCATCCAAGTCACAGTCAAAATGAAACAACATTAAAATGAGTTTAAGGAGCAACTCCCTCGGTGAAACTGAGGGGAGAAAGAAGAAGCACGAAGGAAATGAGAAGCAGCGTTTTCCAGCGACTTCATGGCGAGCAACACGGCAGTTCGTCAATGACGTTCACGGAAGTGGCTTCTTCCACATGTAGTGGCGTCGTCTAGCTGAGTGTAGCTGCATCATCTTTTCCCTTCCGATGCGACTTAACTCAAAAAACCTCCACCACTATTTTCGATTTTGCTAGAGGGGAATCAGTTTTCTTCCTCTCTCAAGCTAGGCGTCGACAATAGCAAGGGAAGGAAAGCACGATTCACTTCTCTGAAAAAATTTCAAAATTGAGACAATATACTTTTTGGTATTTAGAAATACATATTTGTACAATTTAGTCTTTAAAATAATCATAATATATATTTTAATCTCTAAAAAATTATAATAATCAATATGTTAGTTCTTAAGACAAGATATCAACGACCCTATTGAGTTGGAGTTCGGATTCGCTGCCATTACCTTTGCTGCCAGTACCCTGTCATTACTTTTAGCGGCGATTTTTTGCGTTGCTAAATATTATTGCAACGAAAAATTATTGCTGTTATAATTAATTATTTAAAAAAAAGTTATAGCAGCAATATTTTTCGTTGCAATACTATTAAAAAACACTTTAGCAACGTAAAAAACCGCAGCTAAAAGTAATGGCAGGCTAACGGCAGTGATGGCAGCGGATCCAAAGGCATTGAGTTGATACATTAAACGGTGACGTATATATTAAACAATGACATGTCAGGTTAAATAAACAATAGGATATCTATACATAAAAAATCTATTAAATAATTTTTTACGTATATCTAAATAATTTAAAAATAAAAATAAAAATAAGGAATTACAATATATATATATATATATATTTGTCTAGAATGCTCGTGTAATGCCCCAAAATTAAAAAAAAATAGAAATCATGAATATGTCATATTGAGATTAGATATTATGAACAAATGAATTTAAAATATTTTCTTGAAAAAAAAATTAACAAAACAAAATTTTGGACCAATATTAAAATTTTATTAATTTTAACATTAGAAAACTTTATGAATTAAAATAAATAATAAATTCAAATAGAAATATTAAAATTGATTGAAATAGTGATTGTATGAATTGTTTTGAACATATAATTCAAATTTGAGATTTTTTTAAATTAAAATTTTACTAAGTATAAATTTTTTATCTTCTAGAATCCCTATACCAAAATTTTTAATGGGTTTAATATTTCAAAACTTTTTTATTCTTACCTATGAATTTGTTCGAATAAAAAATGATATTAAAAACATTATTTTTGTAAGACCCAAAATTGTCTTTTTCTTCAAAATAGGTTAAATAACCAAAATAATCCTAAATCCCTAATCTAAATAAAACTTTCCTTCTTCCCTAGTAGTCACCATCGTGCATCTCCTCCTCTTCCATAAGAATTCACGCCTTTACCATTCTCTCCTTCTCAAACTTCAGTTTTCATGATTTCAATAGTAAACTTTGTTAGCTAGACAATAAACCAAGAAAGGGGAATTGAATTGGTTCTTTTAAAAATAAACTATTTAAAAAATTCTTTCAAGTGTATGTTATAATTTTAAAGTGATCCTGAACAAACACTTTTCTCAAATAAGCTTTCTGTTTTGAACAAAGTTAATGGTGAGTGTAAGGACGAGAGAAAAAAACGCAACCAATTTAAAGAGGTCCAAATCCAAGATAGCCTTGATCCTATATTCTCTCCCTAAGCACATCGCAAGGGTATTTCACTAATAGGGTAATTATCAAAAATACACTTGAAAAACCTTCTTACACCTGGGCTCAACATATAACAGCTTTTATGTCACTTAGCAACCCAAAGAAGGCTCAGCACACCTGCTTTTAGTCCACTTAGTATTAACTAAAATTACCCAAACCCTAAACAGCTTAATTAGTAACCTATTGATTTAAACCAAACGTCCACCTCACTAATTCCTCCTTTTAGATTCCCAACCAGATTCTCAAACAGAAGGAATAAAGAGGATTTTAACTCAGAATACAATCAGAAATTAATAAACAATAACTCACTAAGAGTAATTAATATCTTTTAGTGCACACTTAGAAGGAGAGAATTTAGTATCTCAGAGAATAAACTTTGAATGCTCAGCTTGATATCAATTCTCATAGTCTTCAAAGCTTCCTACTCAACTCTATTTAATGATCTTCAAAACTAGGCATTGAGACCTTCATTAAATGCACCAATAAATGCCGTGAATTATGCTAGCCATGGACGATCCTTTGCTCAGAGATGAGTGACAGTCTTTATTTAATGCTTTGCTTCATTTTCGCAGCTTCTCAAAAAATTCAAGGTTAATGTAGGAAGACAACAACTATTTTCTCCTCGTGTCTGTTAGACTTATGGCTTTCTAGTAAAGGACGCTGGTTACAACTGGTTTTTTGATATTGGTAAGTGTTCTATCCCCTTTTTATCTCTGAAGATACACTGTGGCATCTAGAGCTACCTTGCTATTTTGCTTTCTGCATTCCTGCTCTACTGCACTCTGGTGGAGGCTATTGCTTTAGTTTGATGTTCTCTAACACTTGTCCAGTGCATACTGAAAGTTACCTAATATTTTAGACTTAAAGTATTTGTTCCAAAAGTATTTCATTTTGGTGTCGAGACTTTTAAACTTTTTGGAAAGCCTTTTGGTGTTTAATGGACTTTAAGAAAACGTAAGCCTTCTATGGTCTTTAAAAACATGGGTCTTTTATGTAAGTTTAATATTTTAGAAAGATTAAGCCTGCTAAGATTGTCCAGAAAAACTTTGGGCCTTTTTGTAAATTATTAACCAAAAAAGCTTTGGCTGTTTTACATTTTTCAATATTTTTTAAAAAATGGCATATTAAAAATTATAACCTTATTCTTTGAAAATGATTTTCCATTAATAAAAAAATAATTAGATATAACATGTTCCAACATTCTTCCTATAACAACCGGAAAAGTTTTTAAAAGAAAAATCGAGATTTTAACCCTAATTCCTTTTTTTAAGTTGAGCTTGACACATATTTCGAGGATGAGGATTCGTAACAGAAGGTCGTTCGAAGTCAGAAACATGATCAAACAGAAGGAAATGCAATTCGGCGATCAGAAACTGACAGACGACATTTCGTGCGCCAATTCCACTAACGGAGGCCAAAACCTTCGCATAGAAATGCATGCTGACGTCTGGAAGGAAGCTGACACCCTAAAGTATCCCCGGGTGGTCCGGGAAAAGTTGGAATCGCCCCCGGAGGCTTTAAATTTCATGGATTCCCTCCATTTCTCTCAAATTTCTCTCTCTCCTCACCACACTTTCTCTCTCCTCTCTCTCCTCCTTCCTCCTCTGTGCACCGCCACCATAGCCACCTTGGGCCACCACCTGGCACACCAATCGATAGCCCTTGCCACCCACAACCTCTAACAACTAGCCACGGCCACCAACGGCCGCCAGCGTTGCCGAAAAATGCCACTTTTCTCCTCCACCGTGCGGAAACTTCGCCAGCTCAGATCGCTGCCGTCCGTCATCGTTAGCTGTCACCGTCCCCACCACCGTGTAGCCTGAGCTGCCAGCTTCCTCTAGTAGCTCGCCTACATCGAACGGAGGCCGGACGCGCCCAGATCTAGGCAATCTCCGTCTGGCGTGTGTGAATCTTCGTGGCCAGAAAATGCCGTCCAAACGGCCGTGAACTGCCGTACCACCACCATATTCGGACTCCTAGACTTGCGGGCTTCACCGTGGTGTAATTTGCGAGGCAAACCACACCCCTCTGTTGTTCGCCACCGTGCGCTGCCGTGCCGGAGTTTCTAGACGTGCATCGGGAGAAACCGAGACCACCCCGAGATAGAATTCCATCATCCGATCACATTGGTAAGGTCCGATTTTCCAAAAAATGATGATATTTGACTGAAATAGCTGCTGAACGTAATTAGGCAATAAATTAACCTAGGTATTAGGGCAACCGGACTTGGAATTATTAAACGGATGACGTGACAAGCCTGAATATTTAATTTAATGTCCAGGAAATTAATTGGGCTCAGAAATCGAGACTACGCAAGATTCTAAATTGATTTGGAGCGATAGGAAACCAGGTAGGATAATTTACGCTTCCCGAATCCTAGATTTGACTTAGTGGATACCTGAACAATTTAGATGATTTGCATAGATTTACGTGCTACTTTCGATGGAATAAATTGCATGCCTGTGTGCTGAAAACCCTAATTGCATGTTAGAAATTTTGTTTATCGAATTTAGATGCCTTTAGGATGGATTTACTTAGGGTTGGATACTTGATAGCCGGTATGGGACGGCCGTTAAGTATCCTGAGTATAGGGAGTTTTTAAATGAGATTGTTTTATCAGATTTAACCTGTACTGCGTTAGGGATTACACCTTAAACCAGGACGACCCTAAGAAAGGTTTAAGGAGTATAAGGGGGGATAACCTACACGGGAAAATGTTGTAATTTAGGCGTAATACCCTAGAACCCTGAGGAATAGCTGACCATGAGCATGTGAGTTCGAATAGACTGTATGAGGATGAGAATTGGCGTATGTGCACATGCTAGGGGACGCCCTAGATGTTGATTCTCACCTGGTCCTTGAGTGAGTGATTGGTGTTACGGATCACACCCAACGATAAGAGAGGTATTCTCTCTAGATAACGTGCAATTAGATGATAATTTAGACTTAGTTACAGCGGATTTGTAGCCAACGTGGATTTAGATACACCGGGTATGGGATTTTATTTGATTTTTAGTAATGATTTTAAAAGAAATGGATTTTTATGATTTT
This sequence comes from Senna siamea, assembly GCA_031216115.1. NCBI lineage: Eukaryota > Viridiplantae > Streptophyta > Magnoliopsida > Fabales > Fabaceae > Senna > Senna siamea. The sequence goes on along the minus strand of CM062354.1, from coordinate 26,997,232 downwards.
GATTATCTGCCGCAATTTCCATGTGATAAAACAATTTTAAAGATAAGGTATTTCACTGTTTTCGAACTGATTTCGGCAAGATGATTTCGGTGTTCGCACCCCTGAGTATTCAGCCAGATTTTTGAACTATATTTGAATTGTAAATTATTCTACTGGGATTTTATATCTCACTAGGCTGTTTACTCAGATGAACAGGGACAGGGACAGGAACCCAGACAATAGCTAAGGATACCGTGGTGATAAATGGGAGAATGACTTAGCTTAGGCTTGAACTATCTTGTATATATTTTGATGACATTGTTGTATATGGATTTCTATCATTTATGTTTTATGTTGTTGTTTGGACTGGCTGTATAATTGCGAACAGGTGATTGTTGTATTTTGGGTATGTTTGAAATACAGAGGAAACTCTGCTGGATTTTCGCTGTAAACTTATGAATTTCAGTTGGAATGTATGTGAATGCATGACGTGATGTGTATATGAGTTTTGAATGTTGCATTTAATAATTGTATGCCGTATGTATGGACTTTAGTTTCATTCCAGAGAATTTTATGATGTATGTATGTATAATTAGTTTAGCTGCGTGAGAATTAGGGTTGAACGAAATCTGAATGGACAACGGGAAGTCTATTTGGGTTACGCTCAACCAGTAGCGATCCCCTGACATTCCCACATCGGGAATAACTATGTAAAAGACCCATATGCTTCCGCTAATCAGATAAGCATCACGTATGTCGTATTAGGGGGTCATTACACTTCCTCTTTTTGATAATGGCAAAATTATTTTCAAATAGAATTTTGATTTAGCTCCCCATAATATATGAACTCCCCCTCAATAGATGCATGGATTGAAAATATGAAAAAAAAATGTGAAAAACACTCTAGCAATAAACTGATTAGTAATGATTAGTTAGTAGAGATCAAAATTTTTAAGGAAGAGTTTAAGTAGTGTATAGAAATATTAAGCAAGCAGCATAGTAATATGATAAACCAATACTTTCTCCCCCTTTGACATTATTAAAAAAAATCCCAATCAATCAAATAAGTAACGCAACATAACATCTTTTGTAATCAACCAAATAACATGTTCCATTCAATCAAATAGCCAACAAGTCATAGCAGAACTCTCCACAATCAATAGATGCATTAAAATTCAAGTTCAAGCATAAGGCAAATAGAATTATAAACCATACCATATTAAAGTAGTAATAAAAATCCAAAATTAAATAGGGGTATAGTCAAACCAGTCTAAAAACAAAAGGTAAATAGAAATAATCCAAAGTAAATGAAAACATGGGGGGAGGGGGAAGCCTAAAAACTATGGTTGAGGAAAGGTGAATATGCTATGAGAGATCTCAAGGAAGATGCTCCTTAGCATTTCCTTCATTGCTAACAACTCGGCTTGAATACCATGTAATACAAAGACAATGACAATTTGATACTCCTGTGCAATGGAGGCCTAAGGAATAGGATATGGCTCTAGAAGTGGCTAAGTTTTTGGTTGGGGAGCATGCTACACTAGTGAGGGAGTAGGTTGAGGCTCATCGTTATGAGAAGATGGAATTGGTACTTAGACAGTAACTGAACTTTCAGCATCAGCTTCTTTATCCTTATAAGAATCCTTTTCAGAAGAGTACTCAACTGTGAGTTCCTGGTCATGAGAGAAAGGAACCTGTTGTGACTCCCTTTTTGAGTACTCGATAGAGTCCTCTTCTTTAGAAATGGGAATAGGAGCGACTGATTCAGTGGCCTTTGCTTTTCCTTTACCTTTGGATGAGGCTAATTAGGTGGACTTTCTCAATGAGGCTTTAGATGTCTGCTTTTGCCCCTTTATTCTTGATGAGGCCACTGTTTTCTTCTTAAGGCATTTGGCTCCTTCCAATTTTGTCCATAATTCTTCCTCACCTTTCACCATTTTAATCCAATGGCCGTTTCTCTTTTTAAAATGCATGTTTTGGATAAGTCTACCATCATATTAGCCTTGTGCAGAGGCCTTTTCCCCTTCTAAATCAATGAGATATACTCCTATGGACTTGGAAATTAGTGTAATGACCATCCCATAGGGAAGATCAATCCCTTATCTAAGTGCAACTGCCCTTATATGATTTAGGATAATATAGGGTAGATTTAGCTTAAGGCCTCTATGAACACACCGCAAGAAAAATATTTGTAGCCAACTAGCATTATTTAACTTACTTGCCTTAGGCATAATTAATTAGCTAAGGTTATGAAGGAGTAACTTATTGTTCAGGCCAAGGCTTTGAATATCTACTGTGTCAACCTCAATTCCAGTGAGTTCCACAACGGTTGAAGCATAAGAGTAACCTTCAAAGGTTATCTCAGTGTGACTAGAAAATATCTTGATCCCTTCATCAGGACATCGAATAAAAGAACTTAGGTATCTACAATCTAAGTGAATCCTATGCCCCATAAAAAGAGAGTGACCTATTGGCTCATCATCTTCCTCAAATACTAGGTTAGAGAAAAATTCTTTAACCAAAACAAGGTAAACTAGTTCCTTAAACTCCAGGTAGTTCTTTCACCTAACACTTTTTAGCATCTTAAAGTATGTTAATCCCTCATAAATGAAAAACTCAAAATTTACCTCCCTCGGAGGGTAAATGTTTCTGTGTTGGAAGTCTTCTGAGAACTTTCATTTTGCCTCTTCCTTGTCAAAAGTCTTGGGTTTCCCAGTCCGTTTTCTCTTAGATCCTAAAGCCATAGATGACTCGGAGCTCTTTCTTTTTACTATTGCTTTTGATTCCATGGTAGAAAGATTAACGAGAATTGTAGAGAGATGATTCTAGGTTTTGGAGAGACGGAAGAGAAGAATAATGGTAGAGAGAAAGAGAGGTATTGTCTTTAGTAAAATGCCAAGTGTGAAGAAAGAATGAAAATGATTATAGATAAGAAAGGTGAAGAGTCGTAAACAAAAAAAATTGGTTCAGATCATAGGAGAAAGGAAGCGCCGAATAAAGTGTGAGAGTGGAGAGGAATTCGGCTTTAGTAGAGAGATAATAGTAAATGTCGAGTAGGCATGTAGTGATTAAGAGGATATGTCTAACACATTTAAGTAATGCATGGTTGAGTGGGAAATACAATTTTTCATATGGTTAAGAGCTTTTCAATTATCAGTATTAACCTATAAAGCATTAATCATAAAGAGCACTCACATTTGATGGGTACATGATCAAAATTCAGACCATAATCCTTCAATTGTTGAGTTATCCATAAAATTTGAGCACAGCAGCTGCCTGTTGCAATGTATTCTGCTTCAGCATTAGACAATGCAATAGAAGTTTATTTCTTACTATGCTATGAGACTAAACAATGACCTAAAAATTGACATGTACTACTTGTGCTTTTTTTTATCAAGTTTACATCCACTAAAATTAACATCAAAGTAACCAATCAGATTACAACCATTATCTTTAGGGTACCATAAACCAAGAGCTTTAGTGTTTACTAGATATTTAAAAATTCTCTTTAATGCTTTAAGGTGAGTTTCTTTAGGATCAACCTGAAATCTAGCACGCAAGAGTATAGAAAACATTATATCAGGTCTGCTAGAAGTCAAATATAGCAAGGATTTTATCATACCTCTATAGAGTTTTTGATCTATTGGTTTACCACTATCATCCTTGTCAAGTTTGGTAGATGTGCTCATAGGAGTATTGATCTCTTTAGCATTCTCCATCCCAAATCTCTTTAATATATCTTTGGTGTATTTTTCTTGATAGATGAAGGTTCCTTCTCTGGATTGTTTTACTTGAAGGCTAAGGAAAAATGACTTCTCCCCTATCATACTCATATCAAATTCACTGGTCATTAGCTTAAAGAATTCCTTGCACAAATTTTCATTAGTAGAGCTAAACACAATATCATCCACATAGATTTGAATTATAAGAATTTCTTTTCTATATGATTTTGTAAAGAGCATGGTGTCTATTTTTCCTTTTGTAAAACCATTTTTAGTTAGAAACAAACTAACCTCTCATACTAGGCCCTAGGAGCTTGCTTAAGACCATATACAACTTTTGTAAGTTTGTAAACATGATTAGGTTTGTTAAGACTTTCAAAACCTAGTGGTTGTTTTACAAAAACATCCTCATTTAGATATCTATTTAAGAATGCACTTTTAACATCCATTTGATATAATTTAAAATTCATGAAACATGCAAATGCTAATAAGATTCTGATTGATTCTAGCCTAGCTACTGGTGCAAAAGTTTCTTCAAAATCAATACCTTCTTTTGATTATACCCCTAAACGACTAGTCTTGGCTCGTTTCTTATAACATTACCTGCTTCATTCACTTGTTCTTGAATACCCATTTTGTTTTGATTACTGATTGATCTTTAATAGTAGGGATTAATGTCCATACTTTATTCCTTTCAAATTGATTAAGCTTCTCCTGTATAGTAATGATCCAGTTATCATCCATGAGAGCTTCTTCAACATTCTTAGTGTCTCCACTCTATTGGAAGATTTCCTCTATTTAGCTATTGTGTGTTGAACCTTTGATCAGTTATAGTATCTTGTTCATCATTTGTTGCTCTAGCTATATTTTGTTCTAAGTGAGGTTCCTTTGAGATGCGAGGCTCATGCTCCCTTGCATGTCTATAGTGAATAGGTTCTTCTTCCTCATCTTTTGACTTACATTTTGAGAACTAGTTTCATCAAAAGCAATATGAATACTTTACTAAATCGTTAAAGTTTTCTTATTGTATACTTAATATACTTTACTAATGGTGGAGTAGCCAACAAAAATACCTTCATAAGCTTTATCCTATATTTTCTTTATTATTAAATATAAAGCACCTACAACCAAATGCCTTGAAGTAGCTTACATTAGGTTTTCTACCCTTCCATAATTCATAGAGGGTTTTCTTTAACATTAATCTAATAGTACACCTGTTCAGTATATAGCATGCATTATTTATTGCTTATGCCCAGGGATTTTTAGGAAGATTTTTTTCACATAGCATAGTCCTCGCCATATATAAAAGGGATTAATTTTTTCTTTCAACAACACCATTTTGTTAAGGTGTTCTAGGTGTTGAAAAATTATGGCTAATTCCCCTGTTACTACAATAATCTTCAAATGGTTTATTGTCAAATTCTTTTCCATGATCACTTCTAATGCTGGTTATAACATATCCTTTTTCATTTTGAATTTTATTGCATAATATTTTAAAGTTTTCAAAGCAATCACTCTTTAAAGAAAGAAATAAAACCCAAATATATCTTCAATAATCATCTACAACAACCATTCCATAGTACACCTAGGCTTCTTGTTCTTAGAATACCAAATAAATCCACATGTAACAATTCTAGGGGTCTACTGGTTGAAACATACTCTTTAGATTTGAAGGATGTTCTTGTTTGTTTACTCTTTTGACATGCATCACATATTTTGTTCTTTTCATACTTCACAGTTGGTAAACCATTAACCAGCTCTTTTTTTGACTGTTTTAATAATATATCCATGCTAACATGACCTAGCCTTTTATCCCATATCTAAACTACATCCTTAGTTAATGTTAGACATCTATGGGATGACAGTGAAATATTTTCAAGAATGTAAACATTATTATGCTTTTTTCCTTCGAATAAAACATTGTCATTGCCTTTTTCATGAATAGAGCATTTTGATGAATTATGTCCTTTATCATAGAATTGGCTAATGCTCAATAAATTATACTTTAAACCATAAATCAAATAGGAATAATTAATAATTATAGAGGGATAATAGCTAATGATAGGAAGTTTGACGCATCACCTGTTATGTGTCTAGAGCATCCTGAATCAAGAAACCAGTGTTCCTTTCCTATGTTGACCTTGAGGCACACCTGTTTCATAAAATCATATTTAGGTACCCAAGTGCTCTTTAAGTCCTACTAATGTTAGTACATAGGTTCATGCTATATGCACAAAACCTTTCAGAACCCAAACTTGTTTTATAATTATTTTTCTATTTATGCATTTATTTTTATGTATCCTTTTTGTTGACATATAAAGCATACTTTAGAACTATGAAATTCAGGTTATATTTAACAGGTGTATGTTGTTTAAAGAAATCTTTGTAATGTTTTTCTAAATTCTTTTTCTTGAAACCTAATCTTGTTTTATCAAAGAGGCATTTTCTAGTTCCTAATAACATGTCTAGATTTTCTTAAACTTTTACAAAATTTGTTAGATCTTGTTTCAACGTAGCTACTTTTTCTTTCAACTTTTTCTTTTCAGTAATTAAGGAGGATAATGAATATTCTTCATCTATTTTTCTTAATCTTTCTTCTAGAATATCCCTTTCACATTTGATAGTGTTAAAAAATTTTAAAATATTTTTATGTACATTTTGAAGCTCAGGATATTTTAAAATGATTTTCCTGTAATCTCTAGAATGGTATCAAATGTATGCAATAGTTCATCATAGGGATAAGGGTGATTTTTTACCTCATTTTTAGAGACATTATCTTCTTCATCAGACTTTGAGTTGGCCATTAGACAAAGGTTAGCTGAATCTTTCTTGTCATCATTACTGTCACTGTCTGTGGCTAAGAGTTCATCATCACTCTAAGTTAGCTTAGCCAGCATAGCCTTCTTTTTCTTCTTTGATTTATTTAATAAGGGACAATCAACCTTCACATTCCCAGGTTTGTTGCATTCATAGAAAGTGATTGCTTCTCTCTTGGGTTCTCTTCTAGAGATGGATCTTTTTGTCTTATTTTCATATCTTCTTTTGAAGAACCCATACATCCGTTTGGATAGGAAAGCCATTTCTTTGTCATCTTCTGGTTCATGAGTATCTTTATTTTCTTCTGTTATTTTCAATGCAATCCCCTTTTCTTTCCTTTGATCATCTGTGGGAGTTCTTAAGAAACTTCCTTCATAAGCCATCAGGTTCCCCCTTAGTTCATCAAAGAACATAGTTTCTAATTTTTCTGATTCGAGCATGACAACAACTTTGGCATCCCAAGGTTGTGTTAAACACCTCAAATTTTTCTGTTTACATCTTTATTAGAGTATTTTCTTCCAAGTGAATCAAGATTATTGAGGATTTTCCCTAGACGTTGGAACATTCCTTAAATGTTTTCATTTTGGTTCATTTTGAATAGTTCATACTCATGTAGTTTGTCTATCCTTGACTTTCTTACTTTCTTACTTCCTTGGTTCCTTCATAAGTTACTTGAAGCTTGTCCCATATTTCTTTAGCTGAGATGCAATTTGATAGTTTCTTTTATTCTTCTGCATTCAAAGCACAAAGTAAATAATTAATAGCTTTACAATTAAGCTCAAATTTTTCAATATCCTACTCTGTCCATTTTGCTTCAGGTTTTGGAACATCAACCTCATTAATAGTTTTAGTTATGGGAAAAGGTCTCTTTTCTATCACCCTCCATATTCACACATCAGTTGATTGAATGTAGATTTTCATTCTCATCTTCCAATAAGAGTAATTGTTCCTATCAAATAGAGGCAGCCTATTGATAGAGTGACCCTTAGCTAGTTGGCTCATTCTAACTTGAATCTTTTTCTCTCAGGAGGTTAATCTTGTAATCAGTAGAGACTTGCTCTGATACCAATTGTTAGCCAGACAATAAACCAAGAAGGGGGGTTGAATTGGTTCTTTTAAAAATAAACTATTTCAAAAATTCTTTCAGGTATATGTTAGAATTTTAAAGTGAACATGAACAACACCTTTCTCAAATAAGATTTCTGTTTTGAACAAGGTTAATGGTGAGTGTAAGGAAGAAATAAAAAAATGTAGCTAATTTATAGAGGTTTAGATTTAAGAAAACCTTGATCTTACGTCTTTTCCTTAAGCAAACAACAAGGGTATTTCACTAATGGGGTAATTATCAAAAAGACACTTGGAAAACCTTCTTACACCTGAGCTCAGCATAGCTTTTATGCCACTTGGCAACCTAAAGAAGGCTTAGCACACCTGCTTTGACTCCACTTAGTATTAACCTAAAATTACCCAAAACCTAAACAGCTCAATCAGTAACTTACTAACTTAAGCCAAACAACCACCTCACTAATTCCTCCTTTTAGATTCCCAACCAAATTCTTAGATAGAAGGAATGAAGAGGATTTTAAGTATGAATACAATAAAAAATTAATAAGCAATAACTCACTAAGAGCAATTAATATCTTCTAACGCACACTTGGAAGGAGATAATTTAGTGTCTTAGAGAATAAAATTTGAATACTCATCTTGATATCAATTCTCATTGTCTTTAATGCTTCCCACTCAACTCTATTTAATGATCTTCAAAAATAGGCATTGAAACCTTCATTAAATACACTAATAAATGTTGTGAATTATGCTAGCTATGGATGCTCCTTTGCTCAAAGATGAGTTGCAGTCTTTATTTAATGCTTTGCTTCATTTTCGCAGCTTCTCAAAATAGCTAAGGTTAATGTAGGAAGACCAGCAATTATTTTCTCCTTGTGTCCGTTAGACTTATGGCCTTCCAGTAAAGGACACTGGTCACAACTGGTTTTTTAATATTGAGAAGTGTTCCATCCCCTTTTCATTTCTGAAGATACACTATGGCATATGAAGCTACCTTGCTATTTTGCTTTCTACATTCCTGCTCTACTGCACTCTGGTAGAGGTTATTACTTTGGTCTGATGTTTTTTAACACTTGTCTAATGCATACTGGAAGCTACCTAATATTTTAGACTTAAAGTATTTGTTCCAAAAGTATTTCATTTTGGCACTGAGACTTTTAAACTTGTGGAAAGCCTTCTGGTGTTTGATGGACTTTAAGAAAATGTGGGCCATCTATGGTCTTTAAAAAATGGGTCTTTTATGTAAGTTTAATATTTCAGAAAGATTAGGTTTGTTAAGATTGACTAGAAAAACTTTGGGCCTTTTTGTAAATTATTGACCAAAAAAGCTTTGGCCTTTTTACATTTTTCAATATTTCTAAAAAAATGGCATAATAAAAATAATAATCCTATTCTTTGAAAATGATTTTTCATTAATAAAAAAAATAATTAGATATAACATGTTCCAACAAACTCAATTAGTTAAAGGAGTGATTTAGAAATTATTGGCGTTAAGAATTAGAAAGTTGAGGTATGAAGTAAAATATTCATTGTCGTTAGATATAATATTTAGGAAATTATGAAATATGGTAATAGAAATAGAACTTAGATACAAGTATAGGAAAATAGAAATAAAATGAGTTGGAATTTGTATTTTAGAAATTGTAATTAGTTTAGAGTTGGAAAACAGAAAGGATAATAAAAATTAGAAGGAAATTATTATATCATGGTTACCAAGAGGCTTAAACTACTTGAATGATATTGGTAATTTATTTGAAGGTGAGAATAATATTTATATGGCTTTTATGATTTTAAGAACCTTCAAGGATTGTTGGAACATATTTTTGTGCTTGGGTTATTTTTGAGTGTTTAAAACTTACTATAAATCCTTTTACATTTTGTGTAATTTTGGTGAATTTTAGCCCATTAGCTATAGTATGGGCAACAAACCAAATTTCTAAAATTTTATATCTCTTTTCTGCTTTGATTATTGAACATTGTATAGATTATTCATATTTTGATCATTATTTTTTAGGAATGTTACTTATAATATGACAAATTCTTTGAACTTTAATTCAATCATAAATTTTTTGAAAGTATTATACTATGAGGTATTTTCGTGCAATTTAGATATTATATTGTATTAGCTAAAATATTTTTCACTATGACTTGAGAAAGATTAGTTGATGTGAAACTTCTCAGAAAGGCTTTATGGATATATTTAAAGAGAACTACTAATTTGAGAAAATTCATTTTGTTTTAAGAGATGAAATATGAGAATATAGTAATTTTAGTAAATTTGACTTTGATTATGAAAATGTCAAGTGATTTAGTGAATTTATATTAAAATGTATTTATATTATTTTATTAGGAAGTTATTTGATATAAAACCCTACAGCTAACAGTAGTATCCATTAGGCCTCGCCTCGATGCACCTTGGGTGTTGCTAGAAAGGATGTTGCTAGCCTTGGGTGTCAGCCAACACATACGGATTGGAAATGTGTGAATGAATATGAGCAAAGTGCTCCTCTAAATTGTAATAAGCTATAAGTTTTTCTATGGTTAATTTCCCTCAAGAGCTGTGTGCTCCTTTCTGTGGTTAGTTTACTCTTATAAGCTTTGTGCTCACTTATGTTTTGTTTGGTTATGTTAATGTATTTTTGTAACTATATTTTAGATATGTATATGTATATTTATAGACTTACATGGATATATTCTATATGCTTGAAATAAAGGGATTTAATTTTGAATAGATTAATAAATTGATTTGTGAAACTTACCTTATGATGAAACTTTCATTTATGTGATATCACGATTGTGAAGAAATCATGCCTTTGGGTTTGTTCCCTTATCATTGTAGTTTGTATTATCTACTCATTGAGTTGGTGAACTCACTCCATTATTAAATTTTTCAAATAGAGGTATAGCTCCTGATTAATCTCCCCTCGGTGTCATTCTAAGCATCCATATTTTGGTGAGCTCAATTTTGTTCATTGGCCTATCTAATTTTATTTCTTTAACTAAAATTTTGACTCTAGAGAGCTCCTTAAATGACATGCAGGATTCTTATTGGTTTTTTGATATATTATGATTGGTTGTATACTAGTCTTTGGATTGGTTTAGAGTGGAGCTATCTAATAGGATTATTGTATATAATTTGGGCTTGTTGTATAATTTGGAAATGTTCATATTTTAGGGGAGACTTTGTTAGATTTTTAGTAGAATTCTCTTATGATTTAGAAATGATAAAATGTCAGAAATCATGTATATTCATATTATATTGTTAGGCTTACCAAATCAAGGGTTGATCTTTAAGTCCAATGCCGATCACCCCTCATCTATTTTTAGGTGTGTGACAGCTAGTTGATTGGAAGTTCTTTTCACAATGTATAGGTGAACAAAGTATCGACAAGGAAAAAATTTCAGATAATCTAGTAGTACAAAAAAATGAAGGAATTATAGGAAATTACTTAGTTCTAGAAAGACTCTTTTAGAGAGAAATTATTATTTTTAGAAGGAGTGGTGTAAATTATATGGACAGTTCCAAATTTATGACTAAAGTATTAGTTTGTTGATTAAAGACTAAATGATCAAAGAAATCTTGTGTTTGTTGTTATAACTTCTCTTGATGTTGAATATTTAGTATTATTTTTCATAAAAATGTCAATTAGTATAGGTAGTGGACGGTTTTTTATTTAAACTAAAACAATAAAAAGAAAGATGTGTATTTTACTAAATACATTTATTTTGCTATTGGAGGTTAAAATAGATCAATTGATACATGAAAAATTATTATACAAAATAGTGCATAGATACTAAATGGCAAAGATTGTATAATGAATTGAAAATACAAAAATTTATTGCATTGCAATGGTTGAAAAATGTTGATAAGAATTTGCTATGAAATAGTTTACAAGTGTTGCATTTTTTCTAAAACTGTTGTCTAAAGCTTCCTACCAAAGATAGTAAAATGCAATGCTTGAAAAGTGCTGCAAAATCAATTCTAAAAGTATAGGTAACAATTTTTAAACTTTTTGCGACATTTTTTTAATGTTTTGTATCAAGTAAAATGTTGTAGTGTACATAATCCCACTATCCTGTTATAGAATGTGCATATAGTTACCCACTTTTTCAGGATATGACCCATCAACCAATAACTGACACTCCTATCCTCTACTATAAATAGACCCGATATTAGATATTTGTGAGCGAAGAACAATATTGAGAGCTTAAGCAACACACATAGGCGAGATACAAACTTACGCACTGTGCTTTCTTATAATTCCTAAATACCTTAACTCAATAAGAACATAATGTATTTATTAAGATTTAAACCTTATCTTACTTATAGTTTTCTTATAATGCTTCACTTCTCCTATAGTAAGAGTTTCCCAGTGACTAGTCCTTTGATTACTTGATATCTCCTAAATTTGAACCCCCCGTTCCTAGAACATTTTTTATGACTCCACTGGGGAAGAAGAGCAATTCAATAGATCTTTCATCTCAAGTTGTGAGAGATGCACTAATGGCTAACTCAAGCAAAGACTTTTCATCACCAACTAAGGAGATCCAAATGGTTGTTAAAGTAACCACTCTCTAGAGGAAGTTTGAGCAAGCATGACTAATAAATCAATCAATGATCAAGTTGTCATTTCCCCAATACTCCTTGAGAGCATTTTGAACAATCAACAAATACTCAACGATGATATAATAGCACTCATTAGAGCAATTGGGATGAAGACTCCTTCTCATACCTCATTAGACTAAGCTAACAATCAAGATAAAGAGAAGGAGCCTAAGGTTGTCTTTCTTAAGCCTAACTCAGAGAATGACTCTAATGTAGTGGAAGTTAAAGACCCAGAGGATCCAAGAGGACCCTTGATGGCATGTCCTTGGAATAATCTCTTCGTCGTGATTGAAAGAGTGTATTACCATAAGAGAATGATGCTTGTATTAAATTAGAGAGAAATAAACTCAACTACCCTCTCGAAACGAGATGCAAGTTGCCTAAGATTTCTTGTCGAGCACTAGTGGAACATGAGTATGTGACTAAGGAAGACTTGATGAAGTTCTTGGAGTTTGGATTTTCTTTTCTATTAGTTTTCATATGTTATTTTCTATTCTGCTCTGTGCTCAAAAGCTAGTAGTGTTCTTTTGCTGCATAAATCATTCAACTTTGTGTTCATACAAATTGGGGTGCATCATCACGAAATGAAACAATAGTCTCTCTTACTTTATGGTTTGTCTTGTTAGCTAGCACTTGTAGAACTAAAACTATTCCCATAGCAAATGATAATTCTAACTTAAAATTTAAACGATTAAAGGTGATTATGATTGTTAGAATCAAACATTTGTAGAAGCTCAGGACCTGTACAGTTAATCTAATAGAATTTTGAGCAACCTTATTTTTTGTCTTGAAAGATAAGCAATAATACGATTTAGTACTTGAAAGATTATAATACAAACTTTGGTCACTGAAAGATCACAACAATTAACTTGTTTATCTCTGAGTCGTTAGTCATTAATGAAAAAAATAATGGAGAACATTAAATACTAAATGGTCATTAAAAGATTAGAAATATGTACTTTTTAGTGCTAAATATACCAATAACCCTATCAGCACTTAACCATGTTTTAAAATTATGAATTTTAGGAAATAAACTTGTATATTAGTACTTAACCTTAAATCAATAAATAAACATTTTATATTTTTATACAATTTTTTAAATTTATTTGGCATCTATTTTTGAAATATTAAAATAAAAGAATATCATAAAAGTGATAGAGAGAAACATTAAGATATCTCTACTATTTAAAACAATTGTAACTAAACATATACAATATTTCAACTATATAATTAGTAAATAAATCAACACTCGTATTAGCTTATACCACATATTCAGCATATGTTGTATTTCTCACTTACAAGCTGTAATGCCCTTATCTAGTATCACAACACCTCAAATAGGAATAGATAAGGTTGGTACATTATTCTTAACCTTAATTATTTATTAACGACGACTGAGCATTCATACCATCGCAATGTTATTAATGTGGATTAGGTTTAGATTTTTTTGCTCATATTAAAACTTATAAAATAAAATGTAATACATCAGAGATAAATTCATAAAGTATTACATATCCTTTCATAAGTATTACATTATTTCATCTAACTAAGAATTGTAAAGAAACTTTTCATAGGGTCAGGAGACAACATCTCTGTCACTTAAACCCTTGTTTAACTACTTTTTCTTTTCTCAATTTTATCTCCCCACTACACGTGTGCACGCATATTTTTATATTTAATGCAATCTCTCTCTCTTGTATGTTAGCTAGCTAGCAATGCCAAGTGAATTTAGAATGAAGTGTTGCACATCCTTTCCCCCACTCACCTCTTGGCCGTAGGATATTGGAAAATAAAACAAAAGGAATGAAAAGGAGGAAGGCTACTCCCACACGCCTCTTTTGCTCTCTCTCTCTTCTCAATTTCTATTGTCTTGTTTTACTTAGTAATTGGCAAAGTCATTCGGCCACTTGAGAAAAAGGGAAGGGGGAAATTTAATGTCACACGCCACACTTCATTGCTTCCATTTCACTCCACCAAATGCATATGTACATATATATATTTTGAATGCTATCCCTTTTCTTTCCCCTCATCAATTGCACGTGCATGTATTTTAAGTTGGCTATATTATTCACCTTTGGTAATTCTATTGGCGACAAGGAAATAAGAAATTAAATCATTCACCCAAATTTTCCCATATTTCCCTTGTGACATTTATAATTCATTACATTACTAAGGTAATTGCGTCCCATTTTATGGCTACTCATCAAATTAATTAAGAAACATTTAATTTATAACCAATCAAGAGAATATGGGGTGTTACATGGTACATTATTCTTAACCTTAATTATTTATTAACAATGTCTAAGCATTCATACCATTGCAATGTCATTAAAGTGGATTAGGTTGGGGTTCTTTTGCTTGGATCAAAACTTATAAGCACAGCGAAAATAAAATGTAATACATTGGAGATAAATTCATAAAGTATTACATATCCTTTCGTAAGTATTACATCATTTCATCTAATTGAGAATTGTAAAAAAACTTTTCATAGGGTTAGGAGACAACATCTTTGTCACTCAAACCCTTGTGATACAAGACACTCTTAATAAAATAAATCTCCATTCATGCCACTTCCATCTCTAGGAAATGCTAAACATCTACATCTGACACATATCAGCACATAAATGAGAAAACTAGTTTCTCAATAGCTTAACAATTTAACATTTTAAAATTTACCGACATGTACCACTATACAAGCACAGAAAACAATTTCATCTACATTCCAATCATCTGAAACATAGTCTCATTCACATACACATATTGGCAAGCATTGCATGATTTATTGGTATGTTAGTGTGACAAAGGTGGATATTCTCATTTTAAGTATAAAATATTTTCAAGGAAAACATACCTATTAAAAATTGAAATAACCAATGATCATCTAACATTTCATTCTTAAAACTTACCTTACCTAAAAGTGTGAAGCACATTCGGTCACACTTTAAGAAATGGGACACTTGGCCACTTTTGTAAGAATTGTGAACAATTGGTCACATTGTGGACTCTTGGCCACTTTTATGAAGAATGGAGAACACTTGGTAACATTGTGGACTCTTGGCCACTTTTATGAAAAATGGTGAACACTTGGTTACTTATACATACACATAGCAACCACAATTCATCTTGCTATTACCTTTCCAATTTCCCTTGAATTTAGCTATTTTAATACACATTATAACTCATTTACAAATAGCATAGTGATTCGGCTACCATGAATAAAATGAGATATTGATTTGGCCATTATGATAAAGGAATAAAATTTAAGGTTTTTCATGTCACCTTGTCACATTTTTCCATCCTTTTTATAATTTAAACCTAACGGTACCATGTATTAAAATTACTATGGTACTTTCTCTCACATTCAAATTATGTAACCATACCATTAGCAATTTCTTCTACTTACTTTCTTAGCTCATTTTATCTACTAGATTTAAGGTTACACACATTTCTCCATTCTTACATCTCAATAATAATGTGGACATTTATTACATGCAAAAGTGGTAAACAATTTACCATACATTGATTTATCATATTTTCTCTCTTTTCCTTAGCCAAAACTGAATTGTAATCCTTCTTACACAATTTTCAGCAAGCAATTCCATACCTTACAAAGGGCCACTCTCGGGTTTGGTAAGCCAAAATGGATAATGCCACAGTTTTAAGCCAAATTCTAGCTAACATGCTTCCTTTAGGTGTCTATAACCTAAAACATACATTAACCATACAAGAACACAAAATCACAACACTTTTCTCATGCTAGGATTTTTCATTATGCATGTTAAATTTTCCCAATAATCATTCTTTAATGGAAATAACAACATCCACATTCTCACATTAACAAATATAACCAAACTACCATACAAGCTTAGCCAAAGGAAATTTACATCTTAAAGAATGTAGAGAGGGAAGTTAATGTTCCATGAAAGCTTTAAATCACAATAACTATACTTTAAATCATGAAACAAAAACCATAGAATTGCTAAGCTACCTCACTAATGCAAGAAGAATGGAAGTGCCTTGGTGTTTCTCCTTGAATTTGTCTTAGTTCTTGGTTTCTTTCTCCTTTTGGTTCACCTTTCTTCTTCCCTCTCCTCCAAAATTTTTTCCTTATTTCCTTCTAAGCTTTATTTTTTTCCTAACCTTACTTGCTATCAATATCTTTAACCGACTTAGCCATCTTCCTTCAATTTGGCTAAAATGAATAAAATGCACGGATAGCTCATTAAAATTTTATTTCCTACTATTTCTTGTCATCACCGAATGGATATCTATATTAAATAAATGTTAAGCTTTCCTCAGTTGCCATATGCATCTATATATATTTAATCCAATCCAAGTATTGCCTATTTGGTTAAACCAAAAAGGAAAGAAATCAAGCACCTTATTTCATGACTGCTTCATGTCTGCTTTATTGAATTAAGAATTCATATCTTATTCAAGCCAAGCACTTTGAAGTCAAGCACCTTACTTGCATGTCTCTCAGTTACCTTAAAAACAAAGAGAAGGAAAGAGGGCCATTGGAACACATTTCTTATTCTCTCTCCCACTTACACTCTCAGCCAAGACAATGCAAAAGGAATGAAAGGAAAATTAAGAGTAAAAGTGTCACACGTCTCTTTTCCTTTTCTTTTCTTCATTACCACTTCACTCTTATAACTTTTCTTAATAAGGCTTCCTTTCCCATTGTTACCAACTCTTTGGTGGGAGGAAAAGTTAGCTCAATTAAATAATACATCAATTTCCATTCTTCTTTCCCACTTCTCCACCGAATGGATATTTCTCTTTTAGTTAATCATTATGAAATCTCCTTTTCATTCCTTTTTAAATGTTTAGCTAATGTAAGACAAAAAGGAACAATAATTTCTACATTGCAAAGTATTCATAGTTTCCTCTGAATTCATTCTTCCCATTTATCTTCTTAGTGAAACAAAGAAATTAAAGACAAGAGATGAAACAAAAGTCCAACACGTCTCCGTCATTTCTCCTTTCTTTCCACATGCATCACATTGTATTCCTTTAATCAATTATCAATTTCCTCTTACAAGCTCCTTGTAACTTGGAAGAAAACACATTAATATAAATCAAGCCTCACTTCTAATTCTTTTTATACTTACATCTCAATTCGGCTAAAACAAGAAAGAAAATTGTTCACTTTTAACATATTTATTCTAAACACTAAATCACCAAAGTAATTTCATCATACTTTATGGCAAATTCATCCAATTAATTAAGGAAACAATAATTTAAAAATAAGGAGAACAAGGGGTGTTACATTTCTACCCTCGTTGAAAATAATTTCGTCCTCGAAATTTATACATACGTTGTTTAAACAATTTTGGATAAATTCTTCTCATATCTTCCTCTCTTTCCCAGGTGGCTTCCTGTGGTGATGTTTGATCCCACAAGATCTTCACCATGGGAATGGCTTTATTCCTTAGGGTCTTATCTCAGTACCGATAATTTGTAAAGGCTTTGGTTGATATGATAGATTATCCTTTAATTGTAGAGTATTGGCGTTAGGTACATATGAAGGATCAGGTATGTATTTTCTAAGTTGGGATATATGGAAAATGTTATGGAGGTTTGACAAGTGTGGTGGCAAGGCTATTTGGTATGTTGATGGACCTACTCTCTTCAATATTTGGAAAGGTCCAATATATCTAGGACTTAGGAACCCCAATAAGCAACTCCACTAAACTTTACAAGGATAAGGCAGGTAAATCTATCTATTCAAAACTTTATTAAGGTATGATATATTCCTTATTATATTTAACTGCTAGCCGGCCTGATATTATGTTTGCTGTATCTTTGTGTGCTCTTTTTCAATTTGATCCCAAAGAATCACTTTTCATTGCTATTAAAAGAATACTTAAGTATCTTATAGGAACCTTAACAATAGGATTTTGGTATCCAAAAGTTAACTATTATGAATTAATTGAGTTTTCTGATGCTAATTTTAAGGGGTGCAAAATTGATGGGAAGAGCACTAGTGGAACTTAGTTCCTTGGACATTGCCTAATTTTATGGCATGGTAAGAAACAAACCTCTATATCACTCTCCATAGTAAAGTTTAAGTACATTGCTGCAAGAAGCTGTTATTCCCAATTAATATGGATGTTACATCAATTAAGGGATTATGGACTATAATTTAAAAATGTCCCTATTAAATGCAATAATACAAGTGCTATTAACTTATAAAAACATCCCATCTAGCATTCCAAACTTAAGCATATAGAACTCAGGCACCATTTTCTAAGAGATCATGTTTAAAATGGTACTATTCATATTGATTATATCTCTACTGAAAATTAGTTGCCAGACATTTTCTCTAAACCACTAGATTCTAAAAAATTTCATATATTACGATAAGAATTAGGAATGTCTAGTGGTTTTTGAATTCCCTAACAAAAATTCAAATTTTAACAAGGACCCTTAGTATTTCTCCTCATAAATTTTAAAACTTCGTGCCTTCAATGCTTAGTAAAGTCTGCCACACGTTCGTCTAATCACATCTTATCTTTTCAGGAATGCTTACTTACTTCATTTGATAAAAAATAGACGTAAATTAATTCCTGTGTCTGCTTCACATTTCCATTTCCTTTTGCTCTCATTTTCTGCTCTGTACCTACTCATGTCAATGGCTTCCCAAATTATCTCTAAGAGAAAGCCCTCCAATCTCTCACCTAGCCAAATCTCTAAATGATCTAGAATTGGGAAACCCAAACTCTTCGATGAAGATAAAGCCAAAAATCACTATTAATCAAACTTCAAACATTGAAATTGTTCTATTGTTTGAGAGGTTAACTTTTAATTCTTTCTCATTAAGGGGTCCGATTTCTTTGAGCTTCTGATTAATATTTGTTGAAAAGGGTTTTGTCCCTTAAGGAGTCTATCTATCCTAACCTCATTCGTGAATTTATTCGAACCTCAAAATTAATCTTGAAACCCTAGATGCTCACAAAATTCTTCATGGACATCATCTAACTCTATCCTTAGATGACCTTGAAAAGCTCATTTCCTGTCCAAACTTTGGTATCCATCACTAATCTAAAAACGATATTGAATTTGAAGGCTATTCCAAAACTCTCTTTTTTTAAGAACTCTGTAATGACTCTGTCTCAAATTTTGATCCTAATACTCTCAACCATAATTACCAAATCCTCCTCTAGGTTTTGAATAAGGTAATCATGCCTCGAGTGAACAAAATAAACCAACTAAACAATATAGACTTATTTTATATTTGGTGTGCTTTTCGTAGGCTTCCTTTGAACATTCCTTTTATTGTACCCCATTACATGGTCTTTGTTCTTGAGTCTGGTCTTGAACTCCCTTATGGGATGGTTATCACAATTATATCTAAACATATAGAAGTCCCTCTTGATCTTTATGATGGGAAGAAACTAAGTGTTCAAGGAAAGTATGATCAACGCCTCCTACTAAATATGCACTATAAGAAGGTGACAAGCAAATAGATCAGGAAAAGTAAGGAACCTTTTGAGGTTCCCCCTATTGAGGAATCAAAAGGAGAAAAGAAGCAAGGTAACACCATTAGTTAGGGTAAAATTGCTAAACCTAAGAAAGAACTTACCTCCTCTACCTCCCTTGAAAAACACAATATTGCAATTGAATATTCTGAGGGTGAGTCTCTAAAGGAAGAGGTCCCTTCACCAAAGTTTCCAATCACAGTCTCCTTTGAATCCTCCTCTGATCGTCACTCTTAGGAAGCCTATCAATTTGCTGGAGATTCGTTTTTCCAATCTCAATATGCAATTCTTATCCTTGATACCTTTGATCCTCTATTATTGTAACTTATTCTTGAGGCCACAGAAAAGGCTAATTAGCTTATAGATCAATTCCTCTACCGACTAAAGCAAATCCATTTTGTTGTTCATAAAGGTGTCATGGATCCTCTTCAATCTATGCCTCCTATCAAGATTAACTGACAAGGTCCCCAACCTGTGATTGATAATCTAGATTAATTTTATTGATCCATCTGCTTCCTATTTCCCTATTTGATTTTGGCCCTTCTTCGATAATGTCAAAGAGGGAGAAATATTATGTTTTTATCTTTGTCTGCATTTTATATCTATATTTAAACCATATTCTGATATGTTATAATTATAGCATGAATATTATTGTCTCCTATATTGTCTCTTATAAATGTTTGAAATAATCACATAATAAAAAGAAGATTAAAAAAAATTGGGCCTACAATTTCGAGGGAATTTTTTTTAAAAAAAATTTTGTTGATATTATCAAAAAGACAGAGCATTAAGCTGCATATATTTAGAAACCCATGAATTTTTTATTCTTATCAAAAAAATTTGGTTTATCTTATTAAGACTCATTCTAGGATGCTAAATTAGGAAGGAAGCAGAGTTAAAAAATGCGTCAATATATATATGTTATGATTTCATCAATAAATGCACTTATATCTTTTAATACTCTACATTTACAGCACTAAACAAAAAAAGGGAAAGAAAGAATATGACTTATCATGCAGGATTCCTTGATTTTAAAAAGTCATAAGAAGGAGCCCAACAATGAAAGAATATCTCAAGAACCTCCTTTATTTGATTGAAGATTTCAAAAGAAAAGTAGATCCAATTAAAAGCTGTCAATCCTATGATTTCTAGACTATGAAGTAATTCAAAAATAAATTAGCTCAACAGTCACTAGTATCAGATATAAAAAGAGCTTCCTAAGAAGAATTAAATTTTGATCGAGAAAGAGAGAAAACTTAAAAGAAGCAGAAAGTTTAAATTACATTATTCTTTGTGTGAGTAATCATTTTGTGTTTAGGGTTTGAATGACCTAATCTTTGAAATCTTTCTATTAAAGTTTCCTAAGTTTTTGTATATAGGAGTCTTAGGTAAAAGTTTGTTAAACTGATCCTTAGAGGAGCTAAGGTTATTGGATACTTTGTAACATACTTAGTAGGTGTAAGGGTTACTAGTTTCCTGTACTATGAGTATAAAAGCACTTGTTGTGATCCCTTGGAGAGGGTTGGTTGGTTGTAAGGTCATTCCCTAGTATATAAAAAATCTCTTGCTGTGTGCTTGAGGAGAGGACATAAGGATCTGATACTTTTAGATCCTAAACCTATATATATCATTGTCTCTTACTTTTCATTACACTTGCTTAAATACTATCTACTTTACAGGAACCAAAATAACAAGGAACCAAAAGTCTTGCCTAAAAGAAAAATTAGATAACCCAATTCAACCCTCCTTCTTGGGTACTTTTTTGGCTAACACTAAAAATCCAAAAAGAAAAATAAATAGGTATTTACAACCATTGATAGATGAATTGAAGGTGTTATAAGATGAGGGAGTTCCAAAAGTTGATGTCTCACTCAAACAGAAATTTCAAATGCGGGCAGTTATTATATGGACTATTAATGACTACCCAACATATAAAATGTTATTTTGTTAGAAGAATGTAGGTAAAATTATTATTCTATTTGTATGGGAACCTTAAAGGCATTCAATTTAAAGAATGGTTGGAAGAAATGTTTTTTTTATTGCCATAGACATTTCTAATTGGAGAATCACCTATACAAGAGAAATAAAAAAAACATCATTAATTAAAAATAGAGTAGAGCAATCACCCTTCCCTCTATGGTTAGTTGGGAACCAAGTATTAGAAAGGGTGCGAATATTTCAGAACTTATTAAGTATGGACATGCTGTAATCATATAGGTTTATGGAGTGATACACAATTGAACCAAATAAAAATGATTTTGGAAGCTACCTTATTGGAAGACCAACCTCATACGACATTACTTAGATGTTATACGCATTGAAAAAAAAATGTGTTTGACAACCTTATATGACACAACTTAGATGTCATGCATATCAAGAAGACAAAGCATACGTGATTATACTTGTAGCTATTAACAATGACAAGCTTTAAACTTTACGTGATAGTAAGCCAATATATGAAGTTGATGTACCAGCTATCAATCGAGGCATTGTTGATATTGAACAAGATGAGGAAGATGTTGAAGAAGACAAGGAAAATTTAGTTTATGAAGATAACACTAAGGATGATAATATTTCCTTTATGATAACCTAGAGGATGAATAATATTTTTTTTCATTTTTTTAATTTTTGTTGGCTTTGGGGTATCCAACTCTTGTAATGAGTTGGGTTTTTTTCTTTGAAATTTGATGTAGTTCATATTTTGTTATGTTAGAGGTTACTTTTAACTATTTTTATGTTTAATAATTTTTCACCCTTGTGTATTATTTAATTGAAAATTCATTCTTGATTAGTTCATTCACATATATGTAACTTTTTATTTTGTGTTTTCGTATGGTATTAATCTTTAAAATGAATTTGAAACTATCTAACTTGTTCGATTGCTATATAGATGTTAATGGAAGAGGATCAGGTCGAGGTCGAGGTCAAATAAGGAGCCAATCAACTCTCCCTTATACAACGTTGTCATCCTCACCTAGAGCTTCTTAGTCTTCATTTGCTAATTCCACCGTTCACCCTCCAAGCTAGAAACCAATTAATCTCCCAAAACTTGAACATGAGGTCTCTATTGGACAGAAACCAACAGCAAAAATTCAACTAGTGCTGATCCATCTGGTAAATTCAATTTAATCACTTGTTGAATTATGTAGATTCAGTCTTTTAGTTAATGTAGTTAGGGATATTGCAATTATTATCCTCTCAAAATTTGAAAAATCCTGTTATACTTGGACTTTTATGTAGATGTGGTTCGACAAATGGGTAGTTAGTTTCACATTGTTGATAAACTTTACTTTATTTTATGAAAATTATAGTTTTCTTTTTACTAATATTTATACAATTTATTTAGAAATGCTACAAGTGGCTACCTCAACATGAAGCAAACATAAAGAAAAATTGGGCTCATAAGGATGAAGACCAATTGAGAGGAGTGATGGCCAAAGTTTGAGATGATTTTGCAAAAGGTTAGAGGCTTATTTTGATCCCAGAAGAATTGTCTTGCATGAGTTGGTAGTGATATGGGAGTTTTGATGAATACAAAGAAAATCAAGAGAAATCTAAGTAGAATCGAGCTTCTGCTAAAGGTGGATCATTACACACATGTAGATGCATCCCTATTTTAGAGCACAAGAGTAGGATGGTAACATTTTAAATTAACGTATGTTATCTTAGTTAGATAGCACTTAAAATTTTAAGTTATCATACTCTTTTTCATTGTATAAGGAAACTATGAGAAAGGAACCATTATTGTTTGAATTATTGTTGAAAACTCACAAGAGGAAGAATATTGATGAATTTTTTGATAAGAAATTGGCTGATGTATTTGTAAGTATGGTTTTTTTCATTTTTTTAGTATATAAGTATAGTTAGATACACATATGATGGGTTGAAATGTCGGATATTTAGTTTTGACTCTTTGCTTGCTAGTGCTTTCAAATTCTATTTTGCTCTTTTATTAACATGTAAACTTGCTATTCACAAATAGAGGATATCAAAAGAATCTCATTATTAAACAAAATCTTGAGAAAATCTCATCGTGTATGAATATAAGATATCCATGACTATTAGGTTAAGTTTACGTATCTTATGAACTTGAAACTTGAAAAATCTCAATATCAGACAAATGTATTTACTAGCATTGTAATTAAATATACGATTTCTAATGTTCACAAGAAAAATTTTTATGCTGAGTGTGCAATAAATGGTTTCATTTCTAAGTTTGTAATTCTATACTGTCACTCCCACTTTAGAATAGAGTTAAGGGGTCTCATTTTTAGTTTATTTATAATTAAAAACCTAGATTGAAGCATATATATATATAGTGCTTCTCTTTTGAAAGATTTGAATCCAATAGTGTTTCTTTCTTCAAACATATAAGATTTAATTAAAGGAAAAGCCACTAATTGTTGTTCAGTTGAGACTCGGTGTAGAGATTTGTTTATTTATGTTAAGTAATTCTCTTTGGGAGTTAATCAGTTGTAATATTTATTATTCCAAAGTTGTGTTGTGTTTTCTAGAAAATTGTGCATGTTTAATTAAGATGATTGCATATCTAACTCAAAGTTAATTATCTATGTAAACATGATATAGTGGCACTTTAATTTCTTCTTTTTGAGTTTGCTATATGATTGGAATTTGGAAATATTTTTTTTAGATGAATAATGGTGATATTACAATTGATATATATGTGAGATTGCCAAAAAAAAAAAAACATCAATTAAGCTTCATGCTAAGTTTTGGAGGTTAGGTTAGGTAAGGTTACTATATTTTCAATCTTGATTGAGAAGTAAAATGAAAGTTTGATTTTTGGTAGAAAGGGAAATTCATTAAAATTATAAAGTCTTGTATAAAGAAAAGATATATAGGCTGTGTTACTTGAAAAACAACAAAAAATAAAAGTGGGAATAGGAAGGGTGGTGGATTGCTGTAAACTATGAAGTTTAGTTTTTCCATTTTGTCCTTTTTTTGCCAAAATATCAACATAGGAATTTACTTCTCTGAAAATTTTCATTGTAGACCGCTTCTCAAAAGAGTAAAGAAGGAATTGCCATTTGAAATAATAGTGAAATAAGGATAATGGGAATCCAAATAAGTGAGGAAATTTATGACCAGGAAAGAGTCTCTTTCAACTTCAATAATCTTAATATGAATTTCTCTTACAAGTTGAAGACTCAATTGAACTTCCCAGAGTTCAAGAAGAGGAATGTCACCAAAACCAATGTATTTTGCAAATCCTGCAATTGAATTTTTGTGGTGATCTTAGATCATTCTTGTAACATCCCAAAACTCAAAAAAAGGATTAAATTTTAAATTTTTGTATAGTTAAACATAATTATAACCCATTAATTCCATGAAAATTTACTTGTATGTAGATTTCATTGAGATATTAGTATTTAGGTTGAAATATTGATAAAATAACATTTAAGGTGTCTTATAAGGGTAAGAGAGGGATTTTGAAAAAAGTTAAAAATACCTTACTAGGAACAAATTCCTTATCTAAACTACAATTTAATTATAATTCTCTAACTAAATTACTACAAAATTGATTTCCCTTTATATACTATAACTTATCCAACCCTCCTCTAAGTCTTTCCTTTAAATCTCTTCTTCCCTTTCTTTGACACCTTCACCACCATTTCATGTGGCACAATTTTGAGTTTTAGAGAGAAAAAGGAAGAAAATAGAGAGAGAAACTTCATCCAAGGCAAGATCCAACACCTACAAGTGAAGGGGAAGCATTTTCATCTTGTTGAGACCTAGTTTCATAAGGAGAAGGAAGGAAAACACCAACTTAGAAATTTTCTTCTTACTTTCCACAAGCCTCCACAAGGTAGGAAACTTTTTTCATACCTTCATGTGTGTGTGAGATATTTCTATAGGCTTGATTCTTACTTAGGTTATGTGATGATGGGTAAAACCTTGTAGATCTACCACTTATGGCATGTTAGGTGTGAGAAAAATTGTGAGAGAGAGTATGAGAAAGCTTTGGGCAAATCTTGTGTTTCTCACATAGGAGGTTCATGAATAATCCATGAATAATTAGTGTAACTGAGTATATGGGCTAAGTTTGTTGTTTATAGAGTCATTGAGTGAGTTATCCCAAAGGTTTAAGGGGTAATATTTACTTACATTCTATTTCTCTTGTGACTCTAAATATGACGAGAGATAATATATACTTGAGATACATGAAAACAAAAGATATGAGCCTATGAAGATCTTAATGGCACTAGATGTGTGTACACAATAGAAGACACCTTGGAGTTAGTGGCCAGGTCCCAAGACCAAGTTATGATGCTCAAAGGTATGAGATGACAAGCTCTATATGTTTATATGTATAAGCAAAGGATCATGACAGGTATTACAATTTTCAATTATGATATATTTTTAGTTTTGACATAACTGATCATCTTTATCTACGTGACATGTATTGCATGAAAGGCTATATGAAATTCTTGTTTACACATGATGAGATGGATATATGTATGAATTGTTTTTCCTACTGAGAATGTCTATTCTCACCCCTATTGACAATTTTTCAGTTGTCTCACTACTACCTCATCCTAAAGATTGAGTGGGAGCTTATCACGGTGCCATGGCTAGGCACTTTTATAGTTGTTCATGACATAGAGGTCATCACTATGGTCAAATTACCTTCTACCCCACCCCCACCTGTTTTCCTACCTCTTCTTGTATTATAAAAACACACATGTTGTACAAATATTAAGCCTTCTTAGATAGACAGTTAATCCTGTCTAAAGATATTTTGGATAATTATGTATATAGACTTGTGTAAATATTTCTATAACTATAAGAAAGCTAACCAATGACTATGTATTTTGATAATGTATACATATATGTGTGTATAAATAGCTCTAAGGTACGTTTGATTATATAAGTATGTTTATGTATTGAAATTTTGCTTTAATATATATAAACTTAAGTCTATTCATAACAAGGATAAATATTCTCTTCAAATATAAAGAACTTATGTTTTTGAATATATATATATATATGTATGTATATAAAAGTAAGTTAGGCTACCTAAGAAGATTCCAGGGAAAGGATTAAAATGGGCCAATGAAGTAAATAAAATTATTAAATCACCACATAATAGGCAATTAATAATCAAGGTGTTACAATTCCTTCTGCACCTAGGATATTTTGGCTAGTTAAACCATTAGTGTTTATTTTGTGAAAATTAATTTTTAGTTTGTCCCAAGAGATAGGCAAGGTGCTGAGATTCCTTTTCTTGAAAGAAAAGGGTTGAGGATATTGAATTCTATTTCTTTTGAGAGCACTATTTTGTGAATTTTTGTCATGGAAAGGTTTCATTTCTAAATATGAAAGCATTATGGCTAAGGCAAATGTTTCTCAGAGTGTAAATGAAGCTGGTTTTCCAAGGTATATTTAAAATAGTTGTTGTAGAGGAGGTACAATCACTACAAAAAATAAGAAAAATCGTAGCGCTTTTACGAAGCCGCAGGTATTTGCACCACAATTTAAAATCGTAGCGCTTGCTAAGCACCACAAACATTTTGTGACGCTTTTTCAAATTTCATTTTTTTCCCATTTCGTGGTGCCTGCAAAGTGCCGTTATGATTTATGGAGAATTTTTAAGTTATTTTATCGTGGCTCCTTTTAAGCGCCACTATATTTTTAAGTTGAATTTTTTTTCCATAATAGTGTCGCTTTGCAAGCGCCACAATGTTTTTGGACCAACTTATAAATTTCATTTCCTGGTACTTTATAAGTACCACTATTTTGGTTGCCACTCATTAGGCATAATTTTTGCCTCTAGAGCCACCATTTTGGGCTAATTTTTAAATATTTTTTAATTTAATTGTTCTTAACACTTTTTAAGTGTTGTTCAAAGCAACAAGTCAATATAATTCCTAAAATTCTTGTCTGTTCAGATGGCGTCCTTTTTTCAAATGATCTGTACATTTCTTAATATAAACCCAACATATCATATATTCAAAATAGTTTCCTAATTATATAAAATTCTTGTTTTCAAAGCAACATATACAATTCCTAATTATAATTCAAAATAATTAACAACAAGTAAGTACCCTAGGTTTCCTTGCACCAAATATTTATACATAGGATTTTATACTATATACTTACTACTTTAAATACCAAAATAAGTAATACTCCATCTACTGAGTAGGATCTTCTCCCGCTGACAAGTGAGATCCAGTTGAAGGTTGTCCACTATTTGCATCAAATGCAAGAATTAACAAGTTTTAATAAAATTTTTAATAAAACTAATATATATATATTATTGTTATTAATTATTATTAAATATAGGAGTATTGTTTAACCTGATCAATAATTCAACATCAAAACCTTTTAGTGTGTATGATCAATAATACAAGTTAGATATTTTAGATTCAATTAAAAATAATAAACTAATGAAAAATAAATTAATGAGTCTAATGAGTACATTTAAAACATCAAATGATATATATTATCTAATAAAAAATATAACAAATTATATTGTGATAGTCAAATACATATCTATTTAATTAATTATTTTCATAAGATTACTTTGATATTATAGCATAACTTATTAGTATATTTTTCTAATAATAACTAAACTAAACTTTGTATTAAAAAAGTCAAATACTAAAATATATATTGATTTAAAATATTTTATTGTTGAAATTTAATCTTATATAAATAATTATAATCAATTTTTGTTAATTTTTAATAAATTAAATTACATTTTCTTTCTTTGAGAGATATCAAAATTATACTTCCCTCCTCTATAATTTGAAAATATGCACTCTCATCTCTTGAAAATTAAAAAACTTATAACTTAATTCATTTTGACCAAAATATTCTTAAAAATATTATGAAATTTTTTAAAAAATTATAATTTATTAGAAAAATATATTTTTAAACATCATTATTATTTTTATTATTTATTTTGAGTTAAAAATAATTATTTTATTTTATTTTGAGTATTTAAAAATCAATTTTTTTGGACAAAAATTTGTTTATATTGATCGAATACATATTAAATTATATAAATAATAAATATAAGAGTAGTTTTATTAAAATAAATAAAATTATAATTTTTTTCTTGTTGAAAAAAAATATTATTTTTTTAAATAAAAAGAGTGAAGTAAAATTGAAGTTTCTCAGTTTCTAGGAAGATATTCAGAAGTTCTCTATGAGTCATTTTATCATTCGTATTCAAATACTAAGTCACCTTAATAATTTAATATATGAATTTATTTTATTATATTTAATTAAATTCAACAAAATAAAAAATATAAAAAAAATTAAAACATATATTTATGTATAAAAAATTAGATTACAACTCAATGCATTAGATAGGTCCCATAGCTATTATCACTTAATCATAGGATGAGATGACTAACCCAATACTTCAATTCAAACATAAAAAATAAAATTATACCATCACTAAGAGAGATTTCGTCCGTTAGACTCAGAAAATTTTTTTTGCATAAATTTAAAAAGAGATAAACACAAAAGGAGAATAAAAAGGGAAACTCAAGTATCAAATACATATGAAACCTGTAAAATGCTAAGTATATATACAATATATGACTGTCGAGAGCACATCTACAAAAAAAAAAAAAAGTTGATTCCTTTGCTTCCTTCTCAAGCCAATTTCATCCAATTATTGTCTCTTTCTACCTTACCTAATTGGTAATCTTCCTTAACTGTATAGTTTCCATGCTTTTTTCTCCTTTGAATAAGGTTATGGTGCATCTTACCTCACCTAGCTTGTCATTGTCTCTCTCTCTCTCTCTAGGCTTTAGCTATTGCTTCCCCTTCCACTCACTTTTATAGTTGTTTATACAGTATGTATCAACTTGTCCCTCTCATTAACAATTTAGAAGCATGCTTGTGTCACTAAACCACAAGATCATTAGCTATGTTTTTAGTATCTTTTTCAAAGTTGAGAAACAGAGTAAAACCAACTAAATGAAAGTGATATTTCCTCACAAGTTGATAACCAATCATCACAATACAAAAGCATATGCAATTAGTTATGAATGTTTAATTGATGAAACTCGAAGAGTAGTGACCGTACCAAGTTTGATAATTATTAGATTTTTTATGTAAATGATACTATATAGTAATTATATCATATATATGATTCAATTTACCAAACTCTGTTTTTCCAGTATTATTACAGACTTTAGCATCCCTAGTTCCCTTTGGACCTCAAAACCATTCAAATCAACCCATGAACCGTCCCTTTATCCAAGACATCCTTCATTATGGCTCTCACAAGAACAGCCCCTTTATCAAATTCCTCAAGCTTGACACTGTTTCCAACTTCTCTGACATTTTTAATCTTGCATTCCTCACTCTCTTGTTTCTAGTTTGCATATACGAAGCTCTTAAAGCTGCCTATATTTTACAGAAATTCCTTTCAATGAACTATTTCTCAAAGAAAAAGTACTTTGAAACCCACCCATAAACTTCTGAAAACCACTAAAAGAACCGAAAAACACATACAAGCAAATGGAAACCCACAACCAAAATGAAATCCTCCCATCAACTCGGAACCCACACAGGTCGAACCGCCACTACAAATCCAAGCCCCACACCCAAGCGCATAAATCCAACTACACAGACAAATTAAAACCCCATAACCAAATCAAAACCCCCAAACAAATTGAGCCCCACAGTTAAGTCTATAGCCCCAAACAAATCTAAAACTACAAGGAAAAAAAAAAGAAATTTATCGACAATTGAATGAGTACCTAGGCAAACGAGTGAATGGCGAGTAGTGGTAGAACGACGAGAAGCGTTGGAACTCATGAACAACAAACAAAAATTTTTGAAACGCCCGAGCGAGTGAATGCTGACTAACTAAAAATGTGAGCAATTCTAGAAATGCTTCTCCAAAATGTTGCGCCAGAGCAGGGGAAAATGTGGAGGGGTTCTGTGAAAATTTGAAAGGAATACGCGAGAAAAGTGCTACTAAAAAGGAATTGCGGCGCTTCTAAGGTGCCACTAAATTTGCGACGCTTTCAATTTGCAAGCGCTGCTAAATTAAAATCAATTTTCTAAATTTTTTAAATTTAACGGCACTTTAAGCGCGCCACAAAATCAATTTTTGGATCGAAGTTTTGTGGCACCTGTAAGCGCCGCTAAACTTTAAAAAATATTTGAAATAATACCAGCATTTTTAAGGTGCCACTAATATGAAAACACCAAATTTACAGCACCTTATAAGCACAATTAAAGAAATATTATTTTAAATTTTAGGGCACTATAGGCGCCAAAAAAATAAAAAATTTTGTGGTGCCTTTTGAAGCACCACTATAACAATATTTTAGCAACACCTTTAATGAAGCGCCACTATTTAAGCGCTGCAAAAACACTATTTTTTTGTATTGAATTATCCATTAGCCAAGTTGAGAAGGGAGTGTGGAAGAAATTTTAAGGGGGTTCAAGGTATGACGAGACTTGCTTTGACATGGGGTAATATTTTAGGATACGGGAGATTATTTCAAGTTAGGTATTACAGAGAGTGTAGGTGGGTGAGGAGATGTTATTGCATTTGAAAAGTTTATTTTTGTTAAAATTTCATTATTTTTTACTAGTGAAATAAAGGAGGTTTTGCATGGGCAAGCATGAATTTTCCATATCCATTTTGATTTGTGATTTTGGTTTTAGTCTGTTTGGGAAGAAAGGGTGAACATAAAGGTGTACGCTAATTTGATGGTGAATTTACCATTAGAGAAAATTTTCCAAGCCAATGAGTCTTGATGATTTTGTTAGTTATTGGGAAGTGATAAGGTTATTACATGAATCACATATTTTATGTTGAAGCGTAATTCAAAGGAAATAGTAAAGAAGTTATGAACTAATAAGTTTAATTTGTGTTGTGGAATGGGTCCTATCAAACATTATTCAAGAGGTCCATTAGGAAGCCAGTAGTCCCACTAAAGGTTTATGTTGGTGCCATTTGTAATGTTCTAATGGATTTCATTTTTTAGAATGTTGAGATCTTTTACAATGGTCTGTCAGACAAAGGATTGGTTATGTTTGCTTTTTGTGAGGTTGGATCCATATTTTTGTTTGAGTTTTATTTCGGCAATAAAGTTTCCCATTTTAGCTTAACCATAAAATAAGCATTCATGTGTGCACTTTTCCTTATGCCTAAATTACCAAGGTGCTTTGGTGGGAAAATTTTTTACCATTTAAATTGGTGTATTTTTTCTATAGTGGAATAACCCCAAAGGAAGTTTCTATTTACTTTGTCAATATCTTTGTGAATTTTTTGTGGGATGGAGAGAGCTTACATAAGATGATATGAGAGGTTTGAGGAGACCAATTTGATGAGCTGTTAGCAGCCAGCAAAAGAAAGGATGTGGCATTTCTAGCCTTGAAGTTTTTTGTGAAGTTTATCAGGGATGAAATTAGAGTTTCTATGTTTATAAGTTAGTTTAAGGGGGAAACCAAGGTATTTACTTAGAATATTTGTGTTTTGGATTTGAATGGTGTTTTATATGATTTGTTTTTGCATGTTTGTAACAGTTAACAAAAAATAAATTTTAGATTTTTCAAGATTGAGGATCATACCACTATTTTTGGTGAAAATTTCAAGTGTTTTTTATAGACATTTTGCTATTTTGGGTTGATTTTGAGAAGAGGATGATATCGTCAGCAAAGAGAAGGTGTGTGAAGGCAATTTGAGAACTTTGGAATTTGAGTGGGGTCTAATTTTTGTTATTTATTTCTTAAGCGATGATTTGTGTGAGATAGTCCATAGCCATGATGAAAAGGTAGGATGATATTGGATCGCCTTGATGAATTCCTCCAGAGGGATGAAAAGAGGTGGTTATAAAGCCATTTATTATAGGTGTCTAAGTGGTTTGTGAGAGGCATGATTTGATAAGTGGAATCTATTGTGTCAAAAAACATTCATCCTTTTTTTTATTTGGATTTTTGCATTGAGTGGAAGGTTTCATGGGTTGTTATGAAAAGGTCGAATGTGTGTTGTCCTTTATGAAAGCACGTTGAAAGGAGGAAATAATGTTTGAAAGGGGAGGTTTGATTCTTTTACAAAGGATTTTGGTCAAGATTTTGTAATATATTTTGCATAAGTCTATTGGTCTAAAGTAGTTTGGTCTTCATAGGTTTTTTAATTTGGTAATGAGGCAAAGGAAGGTGTCATACCAGAAGGTAGGAATTTTCTAATCTATGAAAAATTGTTTTATTTAGATGCAAGTTTCATTTTTTGCTATTTTCCAGTCTTTTGATAGAATAAGGCATGAATACCATTTGATGTTGCACTTGTTAGGAGCCCACAATATTTTAAATCAAGTCAAAAAATTTAATTAAAAAAGCCTAATATTGATTAAGCCTCTATTAGGATACTAAGTTAAGAAGGAACCAAAAATAAGGGAAGAAAATTAAAGAAAGTAAGCAGCGCATTTGACACATTAATATAAACTTATAACATATGATATCGTGTGTAATAGCCCAATTTTAAAATAAATTAAATTAGAAAAAATAACTTTAGATTTTATTGAAATT
This sequence comes from Senna siamea, assembly GCA_031216115.1. Classification (NCBI taxonomy): domain Eukaryota; kingdom Viridiplantae; phylum Streptophyta; class Magnoliopsida; order Fabales; family Fabaceae; genus Senna; species Senna siamea. The sequence goes on along the minus strand of CM062354.1, from coordinate 26,964,032 downwards.
AAATTAAGCGTATTTTTCTGAGCTTACAGTTAAAATTTGAGAATTTTTCAAAATAAAAATCTTATATAACGGAGAAAATTCTATTTACCTTTAGAACTTTAGCATATATTTTTGGGAGGCTTAAAATCTTTATATATTTTTGAAGTCCTTTCATATGGGCCTATATTCTTTTCTAGATCAGAGAATACATCCGAAATTTACCCCGAAAAAAGTGAGAAAAGACCAAAATGCCCTGGATGCCCTAAATATTTAAATTTCTCTTATTTCCTCTCATTTTCCTTATCTCAGGCACTATTTCTCTCTCTCTTTCCTCTCACCGCGCGCGTCACCCTCGTCCACCACCTTCACCACGCCTATCTGTCGTCTGGCTGAGTTACCTTTGCTCATCACTGCCGGAAGGTTCAGCAGCTCAGCCTAACGCCACAGCAAGCCACCGCAGCGACCGACGACCACCATAACTACTAGAAAATGGCATTTTTCCCTTCCCATCACGATTTCAAAGCTCTATCACAATCTCTATTGTCTGATGCTGTCCAGCCACACCGCCACCACCGTTGGGTAACCTGAGCTGCTAGCTTCCTCCAATAACTTCCAACAGGTGGAACGCCATCGCCACGCGCCTGGAACAGAGGAAAATAACTCTGTCCAACCGCATACTTTGTCACCATAAAATGCCATCAAAACTGCCATGTTTCGTCGAACGAACACCGACTTCGAAATCCTTGAGTGGCGGGCTACATTTTGGTGTATTTTTTGACCCTAGCCGCCATATGCTGTCGTGCTCCACTATGCGCCATCGCTGGAGTTGCTGGAATCAAATTTTGAGCTTCCAAAACCCTTGGTACAATTTAAAATACTCTAATTTGATGTTTTCCTATCGAAATTGACTCTAAAAATGTTTAAGAATTAGGCCGACCTAGGAATTAGATAAATTAACATATGAAAGTAATTTTGAAAGGAAAAATTTTCTAAGACTTGAATTATTTTCTCAAGAAACTAATTGGGATCAATTGTCGAGGAAAAAGGGCCTGAAAATGTACCAAGAAGAAGAGGGAGATTTAGTCAAAGAGAAAGGAAGCAAGGTAGATTGACAATTCTTGAAAACATTGTCCCAAGAATTCGTATGTGTATGCCATGTTTCTACAAGCTTTTATGGGACATTGTTGTCATCTTACATTCTTGATATTGTTTATGTTTTGCTGGCCAAATCCGCATGATAGAGTGGTATGTTGGTATATGATAAAATGAACATTGATGTTGTGGAAATGTTGGTTAGCTAATAATGTTACCATTAAGCATACTAGAAATGGATGCATGCCCCTTAAAAACTAATTTCGCCATAATGGGAGTGTTAGAGATGCCACTATAAAAGGTGTGAACTTTGGCTATAACTGTGTAAACGCAAGTGAGGTAACCATATTCCAATGAAAGGGAAGACATGTCTATTTGCTCAATGAAGCCAATCTCTTTGTCAAGGTTCAGTGTGTTATGGATACATTAGATCCTAATTAGAAAAAGTGAAATGTAACAATAAATGATTCCAATTTTAGGGGTAATATTTTAAAAACTACAAAAAAAAAATAGAAACATATTACTAAATGACTCTAAGCTTAATGGTGATATTTTAAGATTAGAAAAAGAGAAATGCATTGCTAAGTTATCCCAATTTAATGAGGATATCTTAAGAACTAGAAAAAGGAAAATGTATTATTAAATTATTCTAATTAATTAGATATATTTAAGGACTAGGAAAAAGGGTAATTTAAATGGTCAACCACTCAACCCGCTTAAGTTTCCTTAAGGCCAAATTCATGGAAATTCTTCCTTGAAAACTATTAAGATTTTATAATTGAGACATTCTTTAAGAATGGAGAATTAAATTACATTAGGAAAAGAATTGTCATAAATAAATATGATAAAGAGATATTGTACACCGATAGAAAAAGGAGAAACACAACTGATAAGGGAAAACATATATAGGTACACGATTCACGATATGTGGCCAAAAGTGCTCCACACGAGTAACCTAGTGAGGTGTGGCCAAAGGTGCTCTATACCCGTGACTTAGGGTTCACGATGATTTTATGTACGTGGCCGATTGTCCACGATTCAAGATGTGTGGCCAAAGGTGCTCTACACGGGCAGCCTAGCGAGGTGTGGCCAAAAGTGCTATATACCCATGACCTAGTGCTCGCGATTACGCTATATACCTGGCCGAGTGTCCAAAGATTATGAGGTATGGCTAAAGGTGCTCCACACAAGTGACCTAGTGAGGTGTGGCCAAAGGTACTCTATACCCGTGACATAGAGTTCACGATGATTTTATCTACGTGGCCGAGTGTCTACGATTTATGAGGTGTGACTGAAGGTGCTCTACACGGGTGACCTAGTGAGGTATGGCCATAGGTGCTCCATACCCATAACCTAATGCTCACGATGATTTCATAAAGGTAGTCTAGTGTCCACATAACATCCCAGGGCACTTAATTAATCTAAATTGATAAATGAAAAAGTTAATACATAAGCAATTTGTGTAATTACGCGATAACAGGTATAATTTTATTTGGATATGTTTCATTTCAAAGAGGATACCTGATTTTTATGTTGACATATAAATTATCATGTAATGCTTGCCTGATTACATTTATGAATAACATTATGTTTTTAATATCAAGAACGTAGAATGAAATGTTTTGGTGCTTACACCCTAGTACATATTAGTTATTTTTTTAATCAAAATTGTTAAGCTACTGGGAAACTTGTGTTTCTCATTATTATGCTAATATGAATCATATGTGGATGCATAGCCAGAGTAAGAGGTAGTAGTCCCATTTTGATTTAAGTGAGATTTTTGTAGCCCTATTTCGGGTTTTAGTTCAAATATATTTAGTTTAGAACTAGGGTTATTCTTTTGGCAGTAGACATGGAATATTTGAAGGACCAGTCCATCTTTGCAATTTGTAAAGGGGTCTCTGAGTGACAGGATTGTTGTCTCCTGACTTCCTATGGATGGGTACTTCATATATCTTGATACATGTGTACAGAAATGGGATGGACATTATTGAACATGTATTTATTTGAATTACATGAATGTTTTAATTTTAGTTGTGTAATTTAGTATATTTTTATCTATTTCGCTGTGCATATGAGATTTAATCTAAGCAAAGATCCCAAACCTAATCCGCTTAATACAAATGAATGGTATAATTGCTCAGACATTAATTAAATAAAAGGAAATTAGGAATGTACCAAACCTATCTGGTTGCATCAAAGGAATTGTAATACTAGATAGGGGCGTTACATTTTGCAATTACATCACTAGCCAAAAAAGGAAAGAAGAAAGGTATGATTGATTGTGTAGGAAAGTTAATTGCAAAAAGGTTAAATGAATAAGCCAAAAAAGGGAACATAGTTTCTAATAGTGCAAGATTCCTCCTTGATTGATTAAAGCCCTCAATATTGGAAACGTGAATAAATTTGATGATATCAAACCCATGTTATCAAGTCGAGATCAAAGGAAATATTCCATATTGGAAGATGCCCAATGGTCACCTCTTCTATGTATAAAAAGGTGTCTCCTACCAAAAACCATGTTACCAAAAAAGAGAGGTTTTGAAAGAGAAAATGAAAATTATGAAAAAAATTTTTAATTCTCTATGTGAGTAAAAGCTTTATACTACTAGTCTGAGTGACTTGAAATTTTCAAATTACTTATGTGTGCCTAAGTGTTGGTATAAGGTAGTCCTAGGTAAAATCCTAGAGGGTTGATCCTTAAAAGAGCTAAGGTTAGGAGGATACTTTATATCTAACTTATAGAGTGTGTGTTGGTTACTAGGTTCCTGTACTATGAGCATAAAAGCACTTGTGTTGATCTCTTGGAGAGGGTTGTAAGGTTTTTTTCGCGTCAGGATTCCCTGCTGGGCGTGTCCCTGCTGGGCGCTGCTGGGCATTTTAGCAGCGGTTTTTTCCGTTGCTAAAGTTTTTTGCAACAAATATTATTGTCACTATAACTTTTGTTAAATTAATTATTTAAACAAAAGTTATAGCAGCAATAATATTCGTTGCAATAATATTAAAACACACTTTAGCGACGGATAAAACCGCCGCTAAAAAGCACAGCAGGGACTACAGCAGGGAGCACCCAGCAGGGGATCCAATTCCGTTTTTTTCCTAGTATATAAAAGTCTCTTACTGTGTGCTTGATGAGAGGATGTAGGGATCTATGTTTTTGGATCCTAAATATCTATACATCATAGTATCCCTTTACTTCTTTCTCTTACATTTATCCTTGCTATAGAAAAAGAAATTTACTCTAAAGGAACCAAAAAGATTTTTAAAAAGAACATATTTTACATCTACTCAATTCAACCCCCTTCTTTGGTAGTTTTTTGGCTAACACCATCTAATCCAAGGATTTTGAAAGGGTGGAGGTCGAAGACAACTTCTTCAATTTCTAGGTCAGAAGGTGCTTTTAGTAAATTATTAAAGTTTGTTTGAGAGAGTTTGTTCCAAGTTTGAATGACAAGTGAGAATTTTTTTTAATGGTTATTTTTAGACCAGGAAGATGATGGCACTAGAATTTTTTAACAGGAGGAATAAAGTCTTTGCGCTTAAACCAGAAAGGTTGTAAGCGGAAAGGTCTTGGGCCATTGGAAGTTTGAGATTTTTTTTTTTAACAGGATAGGGCAATGATCTGATATGGGTCTAGGAAGATGGGCTATAATGGTATCAGGGAAAAGAGAAAACCATTTTGATGTTACATGTGGTCTATCATTGAGGGAGCGGAAAGGGGATTATGCGACCATTCAATTGAAGAATGCAAAAGCTAGTGACGAAGCATATTCCATAGGGAAGTGAGAGAGGCTCAGTGGCATCACACCAAAATATATTGTTTATATTAATTAATATTTGATTGCTTTTTGGGAAGGGTAATGTGCCACAATGGTATTGTAGCATAAATGGACAAGTCATGTTGACCCACCAGTCTGCAATTTTCCTGGATTTTATGAAATATATCTACATTCGTCTACTTGCCCTTGATTTTAATTAATAATTGTTACATATCTCTTTATTTCTATTGTTAATTATATATATATATATCTTGTTTAATCCAAAAAAGTACTTTGGTAGATTAGTGAAGTTTAGATCAAAGTTATTAAAGGTTGGAAAACTCCCATAAAAGCTTTGTGTCTGTGATTCCCATTACCCTTTGTCATTTTGTTTGTTACCCTGGAATAGCAACTTTTAATACCCATCACATAAGACCTGTCCCACAAATAATGAATCTCAAAGGAAAGAAAGAAAAAGTTGGAAAGACAAGAAATAAATGTCCATAAAGTCTATATATAGCTAGCTAGGGTCAACTTGTACTATTCTGTCTTGGTTATTATATATAATGAAAGATAAATAATATATATGACTTTTTAACTTGTGAGACTTTTGGTTTGGGCAATAAATGCTTTAAATTAATGATTTTTATATTTTCCTTTGATGCTTCGCTTTGGTTGGGCAATAAATGCCTTAAATTAATTATTTTTATATTCTCCTTTGATGCTTCGCTATCTTTATGATTATTTTTTTTTACTCCAAATATATGTTATAATGTTAATTATCTTGCCCACACAACCAATTATACTTTAGAGTAAATGAAGAATTTGATTTTCTAAGAGGTTAGAATTTTTGTTTTTCACATTGTTGATTGTTTCCAAAAGTTTTCATTTAAATACCTCTCAAGAGTCAAGATCAAGGTAAAATCTATAGAATAATTAAGTGGGTGCTGAGTCATGGTTATAGTTGTGGCGGTAAAGGTCCATGCATCAGGAATTACCTCGGTGATTTTATGAACTGTAGAGTGTAGTGTAGGATTGTAAGGCTATAAATCATAATAGAGAATTTTGTGGCTATCTGGAGATCCCAAATTTCACCACAATTCTCATGTCTTTCTGTTTTACACTCTTGTTTATAATCTTATTCACTTACTCCACTTATTGCTGCTTTATTTGTCCTTTATAGCAGAATGAACGTTTAAATTTATACTGTATAACCCATAAATGGTTGGTTATTTGATCCAGACTACTTCAAATTTGTCGGTTTCGGTAATTTCCACTTGAAAGTTTTAACTATCTGATTTATTTATAGATTTGTTATAATGTATATCTGAAAATTTTACTAAAATTATTAAAGGAAAACATGAGATATCAGAAACATTGTACGAAAAAAAAATATTTAATTTATTAATACTTTTAACCATTTACTGATTACACATTTTTTTGGGGTTGTATAGTTTCTTTCTGAGTGATCTTAATAACTCTCACGTTTATTTTAAAACTTTTTTATGTATTTATTAATATTATGATTTTATAAGTCATAGTTATAAATATATTCAGAGGTTTCACACGTACAATTCTAAATCAAAGTAAAAAAATGTCATTTTTTAATAAAATCTGTTATTGATATCAATTTTAAATTGTCCTAATGTTACATAAATTTGTAGATTGAATGTAATAGGATCAAGTCGTCAGCTTTGTTTTCTTGTGTTTCAGCTAATGACATGTGTATTGAGATTTCTCCAAAGAAAGAAAATATTATTTGGTTGGAGGTCGTAGGTGGAAAAAATAAGAAGGGTCACATTTTGGTGCAGGATTAAGGACATCAGAAATTGGTAATAGTTCAAGCGAGACATGTGCAGCACCTGAAAAGATGTATCATGGCTACATCTTGTATTTCAAGAGGAGCTAAATCGATGCTTTTAGCAACTGAAAAGAAAAATGATACTCTACAACAATTCAAGAACAACATCAGTTAATTCCATCTTATGAGGAGGAAGTGGAGGAACTCAAGAGACAGTAAGAACGAATGTTTTCTCAAATTTAGTGATGGATTTGCGATGGAATATTTCGTCGCAAATTAGCAAAAAAATTTGTGATGAAAAATTTAATCAAATGCAAATCAGAGATAGAATTTGTGATGCAAGTTTTCATCACAACTTAGATACAGAAAATGAGACAGAATATTCTGTTGCACTTAGATATAGTTTTTGTGATAGAATATTTTGTAATAAATTAGAGAAAAAAATTTGGAATAAAAAATTTTGTCTCTAATTTGTGAAAATTTTTTTGTGAAAAATTAGAGACAGAATTTCCTTCGCAAATCCGTCACTAAATGGCTTTCCAATTTATCAATTTCGCAATGAGCTTTAGTTAATTTGAGATGGATTTAGTTAATTTGCGACAGATGCTTTATTTCGTCGCTAATAAAACAGCAGCTGTCGCTAATCCATCCCTAAATATAATTAGCGACAGATTTCCTCATTTTAGCGGCGAATGTTTCCGTCACTAATAGCCAATTTTGTTGTAGTAAAAAAGCATTAGTTTGACCATCCGCAATTGGATTTTGTATCTTCTGCTTGGCGCCGGCTGCTTGGGACCTTTAGCGGCGGTTTTTGCCGCTGCTAAAGTATGTTTTAATATTATTACAACAAATATTACTGCTGATATAACTTTTGTTTAAATAATTAATTTTAAAAAGTTATAGTAGCAATAATTTTTGTTGCAATAAATTCTAACAACGAAAAAAATCACGGCTAAAAGTACCAAACAGGTTCCAATGCCCAAAATTGGAGGTCATGAAATCCAATAAAAAAAAGTTCTCAAACCAAATAGGCCCATCAATCCAAAGTAACATAGTTACTAAGATCCAAAGTGCCAAATATTTTAACAACATTTAACCATTAATATAATATTTATCAATCTTTCAAAAGCAAAAATCTTGCGTGTAGAATTAAAGAACAATTCCAGAATGTAATAAAACGATCTATAGAAGTTGATAATTTTTATTTTCTTCTCTTTTTGTGTTTATTATTATTTTGAAGTTGTTATACTAACATTTTCTTGTCCTATATATCTCATGTAGTCACCACCTACCACTATCATTATAGTGAAAATTTTCTTTACAAAATAAAATAACTAATAATAGCACTCAGACTTTCATTTGAGTTTAATGAACTTCTTTTCTAAATTCCTTTTAAATGTAATCACTCGTATTAATCGATTCTAGGTAGTATAATTTATTTGATGCAAACAAAACAAGTTGTAGAGGTCGAGATTATGATGAATTTCCCACCGGTCATTTAAAGTACATCATATATAGAGATTTTATATGTGTGCATGTTTTTTTTTATTTTTAAAATATAATATAAAATAATTATTATTATAATTTTAAAATAACAAATTAAATAATAAAAAATTATCTAATTCATTCATTTTTATAATTTTTTTTGCATGTTTTCATCTCTTATACTTTTACATCATATATTTTATTTTATAAAGTATATTACTTTATAACATCTCTAAAATACTTAAAATTATTAAAAATATTTAAAATTATTATAATATGGGTATATATTTTATAATTGGGATCACGTGTGATCACATGCCTGTTGATCCCACCAACTTCCGAACAACACGTTGAGGAGAGATTAAGACATGAATTGTCTATTTGCCACTTACAATACAGATCATCATGCACCCAAAAAGTTATGCGAACTTACAAGTCCTGAGGAAATAATCTAGGTTCTAGGACCCATAACAGCCAATTATTACGAACTTCCAAAGCACATTCAAAAAACGTGCCAAAAATATTTTATATATAGGTAAAAAATTATTTTTAATATTTTAATTTTGATTTTAATTTTATTTTTATCTTTTAAATTTAATTATTTTTAATTTAGTTTTTTAATTTTAAAAAATAAATTAAAATTTTTTTAATTCCTAACATCTTTAATTTATTTAACAAAAAATGTTAAATTTAAAGTCAATTTAAATATCTCACTCTCATATTATTATAAAATTATCATTATATTAATTTAACATGTGAAAATAAATAAATATATAGATATTTACATAATTAGATTTAGGTTTGATGATGAGTATCTAATTTAAAATTTAGAGTTTAAATTTAAAAAAAAAATTATATGTAGGATTAATAAATTAATAATATTGATAATAATATTACATACAGATATTAAAATTAATGTCTTTAATTCAATATTTTTCATTAATTAAATTAATGAAACAAGGCACTAAAAAAATTTAATTAATTTTTTAAAGTTAAAGGAGTACTAAAATATAACTAATCAAATTTAAAAAAAAAATAAAATCAAAATCAAATTAAGGAACTAAAATTTCTTTTTAATCTTTTATATATATATATATATATATATATATACATATATATATACATACATATATATATGAAACAAATATTGATTATATCAATAATGTTTGGTAAATTGAATATCTACGTAGAAATGTCTCATCAATTTTTAATAATATTAGTTGGTAAAATTCCTTTTTTAAATAATAAATGGTATTATTATTTACTCTATAATATATAGTTTTCGAGATTTTTGTCATTAATTTTAAAATTATATATTAATATAGATTTGACACTAAGTTATTAATCTATACTATTACAAATGACTTCAAAGATTCTAGTTTTTTTAAAAAAATATGCATTTTCAAAATATAAATCTTTAATTTATTTTTAAAAATTTGACATACATTACTAGTATTATTATCAAAATAAATCAAACGTAAATAGAAATATCACGGTCGATGATGTCGGTCCCCTTGCTAGCGAAAGAAGATGCGGTATGTGGTCCAATAATCTTAGCGGATCCAACACGTGCTTTGTATATGTAATCATCCAAACTCTCCAGATAATCCTACGCGTCACTATCAATTATAAACAATTATCACTTCAATGCAATACAACTTGCTTAAATTATATAGGCAAAACAAATATTGATTGATAAAGTCAATTCAATCTACAGAAAAATGTCTCATCCCACCTTTTATAGAAATTATTTAAATATTTATTTATATTATAAATATAAATATAAATATATATATAACTATATTATTAGTATCAATTTCCTCAATATATAAGATTATTTAGTTGTAATATTTTTATATAAATTATATTGTTATATCTCATAATTTTGTAAGGATAAATTAATTAAGATTTTATATTAATTATATATTTAGATATTACATAATATAATTATATTGAAGTAAACTTTTTTTTATAAATTTATATATAGATAAATTATAATTCAAAAAAATTAATTATTTTAAATTTTTTGAATAAATAGGTTTAGGTATAAGGATTCAAGATTTGACACGTCTGAGAATGTAGTTTAACTTTTTTACTCAGATTTGAGTCCGGGAACAAATTTTTTTTTTTATTTTTTTGTTGCGTTCATGATAATTCCTAGTTAACTAAAAAAATATTAAAAAAAGTTAATTATCAAATTAATATTTAAATTTTTATTAAAATTAATGTTTAAATTTAGTGTCTTAATATAAATAGAATAAGATTATCTCTAATAAAAAAATATTTATAAAAAAATTAAAAATTAAACTTAGATTTATGTATTCACTCTTAAAACACAAAATAAAAAGTTTTATTAAATAAAATTAAATTTTAATAATTTTCATATTTAAAAATAACAAAAAAGGTGACGAAGTTAAAAACCTTCTCACTATTGATCACATACTTATATTATAATAGTTTTATGGTATTTTTTTAAATTATATAATATATAGATAAGAGGGAGCAACAAATTATAAGAGAATGAGATATTATTTAACATTTTTTATTATATTTAAAATTGATTTAAAAATATTGCATGTCGCACTCACAAGTGTTTAAATATATAGCAGCAAGGGGACCACATGTGATCCTCTATTGTGACTCTTGGATTCGCTTTTTAATTAATGTGATTTGGAAGTTTGTAATAATTAACTGTTGTTCTCTAATTTCAGTATATTTTTCGGAGTGTTAATACGATTTGGCTCGACCGCACGAGTTCATCATAGATCGAATATAAACGGTTCAATTTGTTTATTAAACAGGCTTACGTTATAAAATTTAAGTTTGTCAATTTTTACTTTAAGCTAGTTAAATGAATTAGCTCACGAGTTATTCATTAAATAAATATATCTCTCTTACAAAAATATATTTTTAAAAAACAAAATTAGAGTCATAACTTGAAATAATATTTATTGAGTTCATATTTTTTCTTAATCTCTTTCTCTCTTTATATTTTATAGATCTAAACTCTAGTAACTTTATTTTTAACAAAAAATTTAATCAATTTCTTTTCTTAAAAGTTAATTTCTCTACCCATTTAGTCATTTTGATCATAAAAATTTTGGAAGCATCTGATGGGGTAAAGAGAATTTAAAATTGATAAGAAAAAGAAAAGAGTTTAGAATTTAAGCTAAAAACAATGGACAAAAATATTATTTTAGTTTCTAAAGTTTGAAGTGATTATCAATTTCGTTTTCAGGCTTTACAATTACTAACAATTTTGTTATAATTTCTAATTATTCATTTTTCATAGCAACAAAAGAGCCAACTAAATTGTTACGTATACTGATTCTATTAGTGATAAATGACATGGTTTGGGATAAAATCGACAAAATTGAAAATGTGGAGGATAATTGATAAAAACAAAAAGTTTAGAACCGAAATTGAAAATCCAAGTAGAGTTTGTGGACATAAATGACCATTTTGCCTTCTTTTGTTTGGTAATTCTTTTTGAATAATTTAAAAAAATTATCAAATTATCCAACAGTTTATATTAATTTAATATAATATTACACGTATCAATTTAAATTTATAATATTAAACTAAACCAAATTATAAATAATCAGTTTTAGAAGGATTTGGTTTGTATAGTTTAATTAAAACTTTATATATGAAGAAAACACATTAATTATTTTTAATATATAAATATAAAAACATAATAAGAAAATGCAGCAATATTCAATTCCTTAACAAGATAAAATCATAAATATTCTAGCTAATTGATGATCAAATAATATTTTAAAATAAATAAATAAAAATTACATTATTCCTTTTAATTTTAGTCTAAATAATTATAAAATAAAACTAATTCCAAAGTTAAATTTCTAAAAAAAAAAATACCATAGATTAAATAATCAAATATTTTAAATAAAAAATTTTTACCTTGCTTCTCGAAGAAACAAACCTAGTACAAATAAAAAAAATTAAAATACTAAATTTAATACAATTTATTTTAAGATTATAAATATTAAACATGCACATATGATATATCTCACTTTAAAAAAATTAAACAAGCACAAATTGATGTAATCAATCCTCCGAAACTTGCATTCTCTTTCCACTAGTTGTGCCAACACTTAAATTCATAAAAAAATAGTTAGAAATAATAATATTACATATGAGTGGTTTGATTTTTCAGTACTCCAAAACGAATCTAATGATTAAAAATTATGTAAATAAAATTGAATTTTGATAAGTTTTGTTCAATTTTAAATATCCATATAATAAAAAGTCTATTAAATTTTAACTAATTTAATTTAAATTAATTAAAATTTTTTAATTAGACTAAAATTTTTTTAATCAAGGTATTTCGTATGCAATAGCACTCAAACACAAAACTTCAATTTTTTTTTTTTAAAAAATGAAGTAGTTTCTTTTAGTATTTGCCTTTGTGAAGACCCCCAGCTAATCAAGCTTGCTCTTCCTCTGCTTGATGATATAAGATTTTTATAGCCTATCCTAGACCATAGCTTCTATTTTTGTTTGGTTTTTTTTTTTTTATGTTTTTTGTCCTTCTGTCTAGTCCTTTTTGTTGCGAAAAAAATTGGAGACTTTATATATATATATATATATATATATATATATATATATATATATATATCACTCTATTTAATCATCTATCTATCTGTACACTTGCTATGTATAATCCTCCAAACTCGATATTTTCTTTGTATATGTTTTAGGATCAGCCTACGTCACCATCAATTATAAACTTTTTTTCTTAATATAATACATCTTGCTTGAATTATATATATGACGCAAATATTGATTAATAATGTTAGGTAAATTGATTCTACACAAAAATGTCTCATCAGTACAGCATGTGACTATTTTTAAGATTTTGTTATACAAATTACTTCCTCTTTTTTAAGATATATCTTGCCCAATTTTTATTTTTTTTAATATATAAAATTTCTATTAAAATTTTAAATAAGCTATAGACATATTTTTTTGTTGAGAAGAGCGTAAGAGTAAAGGAAATATTCTAAAATTATCTTAGGGTACTGATTAAAATTTTATTTAATTGATTGATTAAATTTTTAAACATTAAAAATTATTATTTTTGTTAACTAGTGACAAGTTTTAAAATATTAAATGTTCTATCAACTAATCAATAAGGCGCTGATTAGAAAAGTCCATAGTATATTTATATTGATATACAAATTAAACTCATAATAAATCAGTTCTCATATGATAATTTTATAAGTAATTTATTATTTTAGTCCTTCAATTTAATAAAAATTGTGACCTAGCATTAATTATGTCTGATTACTAGTTTAACAACGGTTAGTACAAGAATAAAGTTTTTGTTAATAAAATATCTATATAATTAATATAAGGACTAAATTAGTGAAATTACATCTTTAGGGGATATAAAATTAATAATTTTTATTTTTTCAAGGATTAAATTGAGACAGTGTATTTTTTAAGGACTAAAATAAGAATTTACTTTAATTTTATAAATGTACAAAATGAATTTCTCTAAACATAATTACCAGTTGTAGGTTGAGATTATGATCAATTTTCAATTAATTATTAACAAATTATTACTGTAATAGTGGATTAAAATGTTTACTTTTAAACTTGTTTAACCATAAAAAATTTTAGCTCAACACACTAAACTTACATGCTATACCAACCAACTCATATAATTTGTAAGTTAACCAACTAATACACACACACACATATATATATTTTCTTTTTTTTTTTTTTAAATTCAAGATCCCATAACCTAACTATCCCACAATTTTAATTTAATAAATAATTCGCTAAATTCCTAAACCAATCCACCAAAATATTATTGAAGAAATTTTATTTTATGTTTTGTTTAATTTGTTTAATTTGATACTTTAATTTTATTTTATTTAATTTTATTATATTGTTGAGTTTTAAGTTATTTATACTTATATCAATGTTAAGGTGTGGCATTGGCTTCTCAAGAGCCCATACCCTAACTAACCCAAAATTTAATTAACTTAATAATAATTCGCTAAATTTCTAAACCAACCCATCAAAATGTTATTGAAAAAAATTTTATTTTATGTTTTTTTAATTTGTTTAGTTTAATAATTTAATTTAAATTTTATTATATTGTTGAATTTGTAATCAAGTTATTTATATTTATATCAATTTTTCGGTATGGCATTAGTTTCTCTCTTTCTCTCTTTTTTGTTTAAAATTTTTTGATAGATTAAACAGGATGAGCCTAATTGATAATTTTCTATACCGTTAAAAAATTGGTTTAAAAAAATTAACTCACCTAATATGTAACTAGTGATAAATGGATTTAAATTATTTTAATTTTTTTGAATTAATTTACAAGAAAGAAAGAGTAATAAATATAAGAATTTCTATTTTCTTGTTAATGTATTATGTTTTATATTACAAAGAATTTAAATCCGTAACAAACCAACTTGTACTTGTGAAATTTATCTGTTTTAATAGCTAGTAATAAATATAAGAATTTCTATTTTTCTGATAATGTATTATGTTTAATTTTGCATAGAATTTCATGATTTCTATTTTTACTCTTCCAACATTAAAAATAATTAATAAATATTTACATATATATATTAAATATTAACAAATTAAATGTCTAATAATATATAGAAAAACACAATAGTAAAATATTTTTGTTTTAATAGCTTGTACTGTGTCACTCATTAATATCGTACCAATTCATGCCCTGAACTTCCAAACAACATGTTAGAGTAAGATATGCATGCAATGTGTAATGACCCCATAATACAACATACACAATCCTATATCTGTATAACGGAAACGTATGAGTTTTCGAAATACTTATTTTCGACGTGGGAATGTCAGGAGATCGCTACTGGTTGAGCATAACCCAAATAGACATCCCGTTGTCCATTCAGATTCCGTTCAACCCTAATTCACATGCAGCTATACTAATCACACATACATTCATCATAAATTACTCTGGAATGAACACTAAAATCCATATATACATTATATCAGACATTCATACAAATTCCAACTTAAATTCATAAGGTTACAACGGTAAATCCTACCGAAAATCTGGCAGAGTTTCCTCTGTATTTTGAGTGTATCCCAAAATACAACAGTCATTCAGTTCATAGATATACAGACAGTCCAATAACAACAGAAAACATAAATTACAGAAGACCAATATACAACAACATCAGTATAAATATATACAATGCAATTCAAGCCTAGATTAAGCTGCTCTTCTGTTTATCACCAAAGCATCACCCAGCTAACATCTAGATCCCTGTCCCTATCTCTGTTCATCTGAGTAAACAACCTGATGAGATATAAAATCCCAGTAGAATAATTTACAATTCAAAATACAGTTCAAAATTTGGTTGAATACTCAGTAGTGCAAATACCGAAAATAACTTCCCAAAATCAGTTCAAAATTCGTGAAATACCTTTTCTTAAAAATCAATTTATTACATGAAAAATTACGGCCAATACTCACAAATCATAAAGTATATATCTTTAAAAATTAGAAATCAATAATCAGATTAAATCCCATGCCCAGTGTATTTAAATCCATATACGCCACAAGTCCTCTGCAACCAAATCTAAATCGTCCAATTGCACGTTATCTAGAGATATTTCATCTCTTATCGTTGGGTGTGATCCGTAACACCAATCACCTGAATCTCGCCTATATTGTGAGTGTGATCTGTAATACCAATCACTCATTCAAGGACCGGGTGAGAATCAACATCTAGGGCGTCCCCTAGCATGTGCACATACGCCAATTTTCATCCTCATACAGTCTATTCGAACTCACATGCTCACGGTCGGCTATTCCTCAGGGTTCTAAGGTAATACGCCTAAATCACAACGTTTTCCCTTGTAGGCTATCCCCCCTTATACTCCTTAAACCTTTCTTAGGGTCGTCCTGATTTATCGCGTGATCCTTAACGCAGTACAGGCTAAATCTGATAAAAACAATATCATTTAAAAACTCCCTGTACTCAGGATACTTAACAGCCGTCCCATACCGACTATTAAGTACCCTACCCTAAGTAAATCCGTCCTAATGGCATCTAAACTAGATAAAGAAATCATCTAACATGCAAATGGGGTATCCAGCACACAGGCATGCAATTTAGTCCATCGAAAGCAGCACGTAAATCTATGAAATTAAATCTAATCATTCAGATATCCATTAGATCAAATCTAGAACTCGAGAAGCGTAAATCATCTTACTTAGTCTCCTGTTGCTCCAAATCAATTCAGAACTTCTCATAGTCTCGAATTCTGAGCTAAATCAATTCCCTGGACATTTACATGAATATACAAACTCGTCACGTCATCCGTTTTACGATTCTAAGTTCGATTACCCTATTCCCTAGGTTAATTTATTTCCTATTCATGTTCGGCAGCCAATTTAATCAAATTTCATCAGTTTTAGGCAAATCGGACCTTACCAGTGTTGCCAGATGATAGAAATCTATGTTGGCATGGTCCAAGTGTCTCCCAGTGTATATCTAGATTCTCCGGCATGGCGACACACGGCGGTGCACGGTGGAGGGGTACAGTTGGCCTTGAAATTTACACCACGGTGAAGCCCGCAAGATGAGGAGTCCGAATATGGTGGTGGTGTGGCGGTTCACGGTCGTTTAGATGGCATTTTCTGGCCCCAAAGTTTTTCGCATGGCAGACAGAAAATCCCTCGATCCGGGCGCGTCGGACCTCCGTTTAATGGCGGCGAGCTGGTGGAGGAAGCTGGCAGCTCAGGCTACACGGTGGTGGTGGCAGTGACGGCCAACGGTGGTTGATGGCGGTGATCTCAGCTGGTGAAAATCTCACGCAATGGAGGAGAAAAACGCCATTTTTCGGCGGCGCTGGCGGCCGTTGGTGGCCGTGGGTGGTTGATGGAGGTTGTGGGTGGTGAAGGCTATCGATTGGTAGGCCAGGTGGTGGCTCAGGTGGCAACGCGTGATGGAGGAGAGAAGAGAGAGAGGTGAGAGAAAATAGAGTGAGGAGAGAGAGAGGGAATTGTGACAAATGGCGGGGTTTCGGGAAATTTAAAGCTTCTGGGGGCGATTTCGACTTTTCTCGGATCACCCGGGGAAACTTCAGGATGTCGGCTTCCATCCAGATGTTGGCACGAGTTCCCATGCAGTGATTTTGGCCTTCGTCTGTGAAATTGAAGCACAAAAAGTCGTCTGTCAGTTCCTGATCGCCGGATCATGTTTCTTTCCATTCAATTGTGTTTCTAACTTCGAACGGCTCTCTATTTTAAATCTTCATCCTCAAAAGTCATGTCAAGCTTCGCTTACAAGAATTTATCGTAAAAATCAAGTTTTATCTTTTTAAAATAGTTTCAGTTATTACACAATGTCTATTTGCCACCTTCCAAAACAAAATTGAAGAGTCGTGATAGATGATATATGTTTGATCCAAGAATCAATTTCCCTTCTAGAAAACTTGCAAAAATATTCAATCCATTATTTTTATTAATTTATTATTTTTTAAAAAAGCCTTTCCACTTGTTATTTATAGCCTATATTCATCAACAAAAATATGATCGATTATAAAGATTTTAAATTTGATGTAATATAGTAAATAGTATTAGTTGGTAAATATTTTTTTATAATTATATATTTATGTCAACTTATTAATCTATACTATTATATGTAATTTTACAGATTGTACTTCCTAGCTTCTTCTAATTTTTTAAATTAAATAAATTATAATAAAAATCAAAATTATGTGTAGATCGATAGTGGAAATTTTACTTTATTATTATTGTTATAATTTTAAATTTAAAAATTAAATACTTAAAATTTAATAAAAAATATTAAGTCCCTTGTCAAGCAAGTAATATAAGTTATATATAGATATGATCATGGGCTAAGCACATTAAAAAATGGATCTGACTTTTATGTGTATATATTAGAAAAATATAGGTTTGAGCTTGAGCCCTATTAATAAAAATATAGTCCAACCCGATCAAAATTTAAATTTTTTTAAAAATTAAAATAAATTATATATTATATATTTCATTTAAAATAAGTTAAAGAAAAGTATAGTATAATGTTTATAAATCATAAATTTAAATTTTAAGAATTAATAAAATAAAAATACATTATATTTAACTGTTTTGAAAATCATACATAATTACCAATACATTATTAAATATAATTATTTTTATATATAATTATTTATATCAACTATAGGTACGTATATATAAAATTTTACTCCCACGCTATTCCCATAATATTGAACCACCGTGATAAAGAGTAGATTCTACCTTACATTTTACAAGAAGACCCTATTAAGCTATCCCATTATATATAAATAGGTGTTGTTTCTATTCCTCCTGCACTCACCAAGCCAAAACTACAACCATGGCTTCCAAAATACCTTCTTCTCAAATCCTCCCCTTCCTCCTCTTTTCCCTCTTCCTACTTTCTCAATTCACCTCCTCCCATGGCTATGGAATTGTCACCTATTGGGGCCAAAACGTGAATGAAGGAGAGTTGGAAGCAGCATGTGCCACCGGAAAGTATGAAATAATAAACATAGCTTTCCTCAATCAATTCGGTGCTGGAAGAACCCCAAAGATAAACCTAGCAGGCCATTGTTCTGAGGATTGGGGTGTCCCTTGCACTAAATACGCTCCCCAAATAGCCACTTGCCAAAGGCAAGGCGTTAAAATCTTTCTTTCCCTTGGAGGAGACTCTTCCACCTATTTCCTTCCTTCAGCTGATGACGCTAAACAATTCGCCTACTACCTCTGGACCAACTACCTAGGTGGCCAAACCGGTTCAGGCGGCGGTCTACTAGGAAACGTGACCTTGGATGGAATCGACTTTGACATTGAAAGTGGTGCAAGCTTGTATTGGGATGTTCTTGCAGAGGAGCTTCACAGCTACAGCAAACAGAAGAAGTTCTATTTATCAGCAGCACCACAATGTCCAATCCCAGATTATTACTTGGATAAAGCCATTAAAACTGGTGTCTTTGACTATCTTTTTGTTCAATTCTATAACAACCCACAATGTATGTATTCTGCTAGTGCCAACACTAAGAACCTTCTTGGTTCATGGGATAATTGGGCCAAGTCCTTCGGTGTCCCCAAGGTGTATCTGGGACTCCCAGCTGCCCCTGAAGCTGCTCCTGCAGGTGGTTATATCCCAATTGATGTGTTAAATAGTCAAGTTATTCCATATTTAAAAACCTTTTCCAACTTCGGTGGGATTATGCTATGGAATAGGTTCTTTGATGTTGTGCATGACTATAGTGTTCAAATCTACTTTGGAAGCTACCAAAGTACATTCGGTTACATACGTCATTCTGCTTCAGAAGCTCTGTAGTCTGTATCACCTTTTATCGTAGTTCAATGTAACTACGACTGCATCCTCTCTATTATGTATGGAATAAGTTATAAGGTAGCTGGTGTCTACCTCTTAAGTATGAACTTTTACGGCTATGGTTATCATGATGCAATAAATAAAATCTTATTTGAATACGTACTAGCTAGTGTACTACCATACCCGTTATCTTTAAGAACTACTAGAAAAATACTAGCTGTTTTTTAATAATAATTTTAGAAGTTGATAGTAAAAATATAATACTCCACTTACTGCATGCTACAGAAGGAGAATGACTTTTATTCTGTTTTCTTAAAGGGATAATGCAGGGATCTAAAAATTGCTAGCAAAAATAGAATATTCTTATTTCTTTCTTTCTTTGATAATATCCTCATTCCGTCTAATTCATTATGTTGAATGAGCTAAAATTTTGAATATGAGATTGTGGTGTACTATATGGTTCGTTGTTTATGTGTTCCCCCTTATGGTGTTCTATGGAAAGTGCAGCGAATATATATATATATATATATATATATATATATATATATATATATATATATATATGGAAAGTTTTGAAGGACCTGTTTGATGGTCCTCTTAATTTTTAATTTTTTTAAATTTTTTTATAATATTAGTTTTGAGAATTCATACTTATATTATTTTTATGTATTTATGTACATACTATTAATAAAGAATTTTTTTTTAATTTTTTAATTTTAAAAAATTATAATTTAAAATATCTTTTAATTATTTTTTATTTTTTGTTCTCAAAACTCATATTTATTTATTTTTTAGCAGAAAATAATAATTCAAACATATTTTTTTTATTTTTTAATTAAAAAATAATTTTTACAAATTGCATTTCAATAGACCCTAAAATTGTCAATGAAAAACACTTTTGGCAACGATTAAGTGGTTACAAAAAATAATACTTGATAACGACTAAGTCGTCATAGAAAGATATTTTGAGAATAACCCATAAGTCATCACCAAATATCACTTTCAATGTCTTTTATTGATAATGAAATTTGAGACTTTCAATGGCCATCATGGAAATTTTTGGTGGCCACTATTGGGTTACTGCCATATGTGAATTTTTGTGGCTACTTTGTTGTTACCAAAAGTAGATTTTAATGACAATTCATTTTCATAAAATAATTTTTGTGACGACACATGAGATTTTAGATGTGGTGACTTAGACGCCACTAAAAATAAATTTGGGTGATTTAGGGTCTCAGTAAAAAGTCTTCACCAATAAAGATAGTGTTAACGACTTGGTGACGACTTTTTAGTCCCCACTTATATGATTTTGGTGACGACTTTTTAGTTCCCACTTATATGATTTTGGTGACGACTTTATAAGTTTTGGTGGTCATTTCGTCACCAAAAGCCTAATTCTTTATAGTGGTGAAAGCACCACCTATTAAATATAAAGAATTTTATATGAATGATGATTAAATTTAACAAAAATAATTAATATTTTACAATTTAACAAATTAATTAAATTTCAAATTCCTGTTAAATAAGATGACTATATTTAATATTTGACAATGCTCTGAATATAATTATTTTTAATAAAAAAATTTGTGAAAAATAAAAAATATAGAGGACATCTGTTTTCTTTTCTAACAAAGGCAATTATTTTTAATGATCAAAACTCCTGAGTGTTCGAGCCATATAGTAAAGTGGGCAATGAATTTTTACTTATTTTAAAATGATATTTTAAAATAAAATTTTAAAAAATTATAAATTAATGTAATTTATTCTAATATTATTAGAATAAAGTATTTATTTTTAATTGTAGTCGTAATGAAATAATCCAAACAAAACTACAAAAAACCTAGAATGTTCTGCAGGAAAATTGTGATCAATTTCCAACAAATCATTCGCGAACACTTCAAATTAGAGGTTGAAAAAACGTAACAATCTACGTTTCTTTCAATGATATTAATATTATATCTTATAAAATTAACTTCTTGCACAAGAACGTGTGATTTTGCCTTTTCATCCCACAATTGCAAATAACACGTCCACAAAGGCACAGAACAGCTAATTAACAAATAATTAGTTAGATTGATAAATATTTTATTTTCTTTAAATAAAATTTTAAATTTAAATATTTTGTATGTATTAAGCAAAAAAATGTATTTTGTATGAAAAAATTTATGTTAAAAAAAATTATTCCTATTACAAAATTTTTGTTAACTTAAACTAAATTAATCAAAATTTAATAAATTTTTAAATATAATAATCTAAAAAATAGCGAAAACACAGCTAGAATTTTAAGTCACCGATCACGGAGGAATCTGCTTTAAATTAAATATGAATGATACCTCCAAATGCAAGAGAACAAATTAAATGGCACTTATTAGAAGTTTAGATGTTTACCAAGTGTAGGTTCTAACGAGGGGATTAGAAGCTTAGATGAAAGAAAGGAGATTAGCAGCAGTTCAACTGACAGCTCAAGTGAAAAAAGGTTGTCAATAAACTTATAGGATGTGGGACAAGGTTTTTTACTAGCTATTGTAAATATGTCTCGACGATTACTGTCCATGCACTACTTAATGTCTCCATTCATTTTCACTTCTTCTTTTTTTCTCTCTATTTTGCCACTAACGTTCAGTCATTTGATAGTTTTAGTTTGATATCAATTTATTTTTTATAAATTCAACCACTTCCTAGTAATCTTCCAACTACTTTTCAGTAATAAATTTTTTTTCTATATTAAATTTATCTAGAAATAATAAAACCTGCAAAAGCTGCACACATAACTTTACTTTTTTAATTTAATTAATTAGAAATTTAAAACTAAACAAGCCTTGTGTCATTTCTCTTTCTATCTCTCCAATTTTTCTTTCTTCTTTTATCGTGTGACCCATCATCATACATGTCAATCTTCCTCTCTTTTTCTTTTTGTTTTTCAATCTCTCATCATCTCTTTTTCTTTATCCTTCTCTCCGTTTGTCTAACTAAGGGCTGATAACAATTTTTGAAAATTAATTTTAATTTTTAAAAATAAAATAATTTATTTGAATAATTATTTTTGATAAAAATAAAAAAATCAAAAATATGTTTTGGGAATAGAAATTATAAAATAATTAAAAGATATTCTAAACTTTAATTTTTTAAAATAAAAAACATAAAAAATAAAATTTTTTAATAATATGTATATAAATACATACATAATATTAATATAAATTTTTATAACTAATTTTATAAAATAATTTTAAAGAATAAAAGAATGAAAATTTTAAAACACACTCTTATTTTCTTTCCTCATATCCTTTCTCTTCTTCCTTCTCTCTCTCTTTTCTTCATTTGTTTCTCTCACGTTTCCACCTTCCCTTTTATTTAATGAGGTATTTTTTTATTTCTATAGATATTTTCATGGAAGTTGCTCTTTTCATGCTCATCTCTCTCTCTCTCTCTTTTCTTCATCTGTTTCTCTCCCTGTTTTCTGCTTCCTTTTTTTTTATTTTTTTTAAAAAAGGAGCTATTGAAAATTATAATTATGCTGCAAATTTTTATTCTTTCGTTCCTATCATTTTTATTTTTTTTCCAAATACTAATCTTGTGTTTGACTGAAAGTCATTTGGAAAAAAGGTGTAAAAAAGTTAGAATAATGCTGAAAAAGCTGTCTACGTGTGGCAGCTGAAATTATTCTGAAAAAGCAATCAGAAGTTGTAGGCTTTTGTAAAGAAAATAGAAATATTATTTTTTCGGGAGAGGATCCTTTGAATTGCAGGGGCTGAAGTGAGCCTAAACTACGTTGTTTCACGCTTTTTTTTTTTTTTATTTTCGTCCTCAAAACGCACCGTTTCAAGTAAGTGAAACGGTGCGTTTTGACTCCTTTTATTTTGCCTCTGAATTGGGCTCTCAGCGACGTCGTTCTGAGGCAATGGTTTTGCCTTCATCTGATGGAAACTCTCGCCCACTCATGCTAACATTTTTCACAGTGCGCCTCTGTTGATTCATTGCACTGGTTCTTCAGCATCTGCGTTCTTCTTCAGCATCTGCCTTATTTCTTCTTCAGCATCTGTGTTTTTTATTCTCCATCTGAATACTCTATGTGTTTTGCTTAATGCTGAGGTGGTTTAGTGAGCTGCAATTTTGTATCTTCTATACAATTTTTATCTTTTCAATACCGTAAATGCAATTCCTACTATTTTTTTGATTTATTCTTCCCTTAAGAAAAAAAAAGGTGGTTTAGTGAACTGCATGACTATTGTGAACAGTTTCTTCAGTCTTCGGGAAAATGAGTATTTAAAATAAACAAGAGAGGAAAAATGTGTTTAAGCAAAAGAGAACCTTGGTTTTCTACTTTTCTAGTCCTTTGACCCATTTTCATGTATAGTATAATTTCATTTTTGCCTGCCTACTCAAAATACTACCTTTGTCATTATGTACAAAATTAGTGGTTTCATCTACAGTATGTGAAATTTCCAACATTACTCTTATGTTTACTTTATGGTTAGTGCAACTTTTACTTCCAGTAAACTACTACCTGCATAATTCTCAACATCCTAAGCCTTCTACAAATACGGTCTTCTCCATTGGTTTTGAATGTGAATGAAATCCATGAAATCAATCACTCTTCATCTTTGAAGCGTTCTCTTTCTACTATAATTCCTTATAACAGAATGTTTACTAATACAATATATATAATCATCCTCTTCTAGGCCTTCATTTTGTAAAGCAATGCAATTCAATATATATAACCTTTCCTCATACAATGTTTTGGTAAGCAAAGAGGAATTAATTGTCCTTTTGTTTGATGATAGGATTGAAGGGCATTGAAGGTGCAAGTGCTAAATCCGACTATGTTTGCTACTAATTATCTTGCCAAGAGACCTTTGTGTGCTTCTTTCTCTTCAACTTGGAGCTAGTGTTCTTGTTAAAAAGTAATAGTTTTTTTTAATTATCTCATATATATGAATTCTATTGTAATTTTTTTTAATGTAGTCAAATTTTTTTCATCATTTAAAAGATTTTTTCTTTGTGTTGTAAGGAGAGAGCATCTAATTTTGCATCTAATGACAATTTCGATATGGATTGTGTAACGACCCCCTAATACAACATACGCGATGCTTATCTAATTAGCGAAAGCATATGGGTTGGTTTACAATGTTATTACCGATGTGGGAATGTCAGGGGATCGCTACTGGTTGAGCGTAACCCAAATAGAATTCCCGTTGTCCATTCGGATTCCGTTCAACCTTAATTCACACGTAGCTAACTAATTATACATACATACATCATAATTTACTCTGGAATGAAATCTAAAACTCATATATATATCACGTCATGCATTCATATACATTCCAACTTAAATTCACAAGTTTACAGCGGTAAACCCTACCGAAAATCTGGCAGAGTTTCCTCTGTATTTCGATCATACCAAAAATACAATAATCACCTGATTTATACATATACAGTCAATCCAATCACTACAGAAAACATAAATAACAGAAACCAATATACAGCAACGTCATTGAAATATATACAAGAAAGTTCAAGCCTAAACTAAGCCATTCTCCTGTTTATCACCAAAGCATCATCAGCTATCGTCTAGGGTTCTGTCCCTGTCCCTGTCCCTGTTCATCTGAGTAAACAACCTGGTGAGATATAAAATTTCAGTAGAATAATTTACAGTTCAAATACAATTCAAAATCTGGCTGAATACTCAGTGGTGCGAACACTGAAATCATCTTCCCGAAATCAGTTCGAAAACAATGAAATACCTTATCTTTAAAATCGTTTTATCACATGGAAATTGTGGCAACTAGTTAAAATCATCAAAATCCATTTCTTTAAAAATAGATACTCGAAATCAGATAAAATCCCATGCCCGGTGTATCTAAATCCACGTTGGCCACAAATCCGCTGTAACCAAGTCTAAATCGTCATCTAATTGCACGTCATCTAGAGAGAATACCTCTCTTATCGTTGGGTGTGATCCGTAACACCAATCACCCGAATTAAGCCTATATTGTGAGTGTGATTCGTAACACCAATCACTCACTCAAGGACCGGGTGAGAATTAACATCTAGGGCGTCCCCTAGCATGTGCACATACGTCAATTCTCATCCTCATATAGTCTATTCGAACTCACATGCTCACGGTTGGCTATTCCTAAGGGTTCTAGGGTATTACGCCTAAATCACAACTTTTTCCCGTATAGGCTATCCCCCCTTATACTCCTTAAACCTTTCTTAGGGTCTTCCTGATTTAGCGCGAGATCCCTAACGCAGTACAGGCTAAATCAAGTAAAAACAATGTCAATTAAAAGCTCCCTGTACTCGGGATACTTAACGGTCGTCCCATACCGGCTATCAAGTACCCTACCCTAAGTAAATCCATCTTAAGGGCATCTAAACTCGATAAACAACACGTCTAACATGCAATTAAGGTTTTCAGCACACAGGCATGCAATTTATTCTATCGAAAGCAGCACGTAAATCTATACAAATCATCTAAATCATTCAGGTATCCATTAGGTCAAATCTAAGGCTCGAGAAGCGTAAATTATCCTACCTGGTCTTCTGTCGCTCTAAATCGATTTAGAACTTCACGTAATCTAGGTTTCTGAGCCCAATTAATTTCTTGGACATTAAATTAAATATTCAGGCTTGTCACGTCATCCGTTTAACAATTCTAAGTTTGGTTGCCCTAATACCTAGGTCAATTTATTGCCTAATTACGTTCGGCAGCTATTTCAATCAGATATCATCAGTTTTTGGGAAATCAGACCTTACCAATGTGATCGTATGTTGGAATTATATCTTGGGGTAGTCTCAGTTTCTCCCGATGCACATCCAGAAGCTCCGGCAGGGCGGCGCACGGTGGCGTACGGCGGAGGGGTATGGTTTGCCTCGAAAATTACACCATGGTGAAGCCCGCAAGTCCAGGAGTCTGAATATGGTAGTGGCGCAGTGCTTCACGGTCGTTTGGATGGCGTTTTTCAGCCACAAAGATTCATGCACGGTGGACGAAGATTGCCTCGATCCGGGAGTGTCCAGCCTCCGTTCGACGTCGGTGAGCTACTGGAGGAAGCTGGCAGCTCAGGCTACAGGGTGGTGGGGGCGGTGACGGCCAACGGTGATGGACGGCGACGATCTGAGCTGGCGAAGTTTTCGCGCGGTGGAGGAGGAAAGTGGCATTTTCCAGTGATGCTGGCGGCCGTTGGTGGCCGTGGGTGGTTGCTGGAGGTTGTGAGTGGTGAGGGTTGTCGATTGGTGTGCCAGGTGGTGGCCCACGGTGGCTGTGGTGGTGGTGCACGGTGGAGGAAGGAGGAGAGATAAGAGAGAGAAATTGTGGTGAGGAGAGAGAGAGATTTGAGAGAAATAGAGGGAATTCGAGAAATTTAAAGCCTCTGGGGGCGATTCTGACTTTTTCCGGACCACCCGGGGATACTTTAGGGTGTCGGCTTCCTTCCAGACGTTGGCACATGTTTCCATGCGAAGTTTTTGGCCTCTATCAATGAAATTGAGGTACGAAACGTCATCTGTCAATTTATGATCACCGGATTGCATTTCCTTCCATTCACTCGTGTTTCTGACTTCGAAAGACCTTCTGTTGCCAATCCTCATCCTCAAAATACATGCCAGCCTCCGTTTAAAAGGAATTAAGGTTAAAAGTTTAATTTTATCCTTTAAAAACTCTTTCGGTTGTTATAGATTGGAAACTGAAATTGGGGATAGAGTTTGATAGCCTAGAGAAGGCTTGGACATTTTAGAATAACTATGGTGGAAATATGGGTTTTCAAATGGGCAAGTTATATACAAACACTACAAAACTTGTATCATTTAGTGAACCACCACAAAATTTATTTTGTGATGCTTGGTCAACCATTAGAACAACCGTTACTAATGATAATTATTGGTGCTCTATAACCACCACAAATGTTTGGCATTTTATGGTAGTTTCAAACCATCACTACTATTGGTGGTCTGCAATCGCCACCATTGTTTGGCATTTTGTGGCAGTTTCAAACCATCACCAAATTACTTTTCCTAGTGCTTTGCAACCACCACAATTGTTTGGCATTTTTTGGCAGCCTTGAATCGTCATAAAATGATACACTCGAGGCAGTTAATTGGCTTGCATTTTGTGATGTTTTGTAGCTACTAGTAATTGTTTAATTTTCTAGCGCTTGTTAACTACCGCAATTGTTAAATTTTAATTTTTAAAAAAAGATTTAAGTTTAAGTTTACAATATATATAAATATATGTAATTTCTTAATAATAATTTCAAAGTAGATACAAAAGTTATCCTAAATAAGTTTCTCTGCCAATATCTTATATCATTAAATACATATTTGTAAATATCCAAAAATTAACTAATCTCCAAAAATTCTACCAAGTGCTTCTTCCTAACCTCTAAAAAGTCTATCAGGTGCTTCTTCCTGAAGCCCATATATGTATTGCGATCTTCACTTGTTGAGAATTGATGTCTCGCTGAAGGTTTTTCACTACTTGCATCTAGTACCTAATGTAATTAACAAATTTCATATACATTTGAATAAGATCAAAGAAAAATTGGGAAGTATAAGAAAAGATATAATTTACCTCATGATTTATCAAATGTGTAAACTTAGATGGTACATTTCCTATAAGATTTTGGAAAATGTAACTTAAGGCACCTTGCATTTAGTTCTGCAGATTATTAGCATTATGTAACTCTGATTCCAATCATACATTTGAAGTTTGCAACTCTGATTGCAACTGAACAACTTCTTGCTAAAGTGTAGAGTTAACATTGCTATAATTCAGTGGCAGCCTACCAAGTCGATTTGTAGTCAATCCAAAGACTTGAGTAGGGGTAGGGCCAAACCTTAAACCTCGAACTGTAACAACCGAAAATGTTTTTAAAAGATAAAACTAAACTTTTAACACCAATTTCATTTAAATCAAGTCTGGCATGCATTTCGAGGCAATGGTTGAATTCAGAAAGTGATTGGATGTCAAAAAACACAAGCGAATGGAAAGAAACGCAATCCGGCGATCAGGAACTGACAGACAACATTTCATGTGTCAATTCCACAGACGGAGGCTAAAATCACTGCATGGAAATATGTGCCAACGTCTGGAAGGAAGCCGACACCCTAAAGCTCTCTCGGGTGGCTCGGGAAAAGTCAGAATCGCCCTCAGAAGCTTTAAATTTCTCGAACTCCCTCTATTTCCATCAATTCTCTCTCTCTCTCCTCACCTCACTTTCTATCTCCTCTCTCTCTTCCTTCCTCCACTATGCGCTGCCACCACAACCACCGTGAGCCACCACCTGGCCCACCAATCGATAGCCCTCGCCACCCACAACCTCCAGCAACCACTTACGGCCACCAACGGTCGCCAGCGCCGCCAAAAAATGACTTTTTCCTCCTCCATCGCATGGAATTTTTGCCAGCTGAGATCGTCACCGTCTGCCACCGTTGGCCGTCACTGCCGCCACCATCGTGTAGCCTGAGCTGCCAGCTTCCTCCACTAGCTCGCCGACGTCGAATGAAGGTCTGACGTGCCTGGATCGAGACATTTTTTGTTCGCCGTACGTAAACCTTCGTTGCTAGAAAACGCCATCCAAACAGCCGTCAACCGCCGTGCCACCACCATATTCGAACTCCTGGTCTTGCGGGCTTCACCGTGGTGTAAATTTTGAGGCCAACTGCACCCCTCCGCTGTGTGCCGCCGTGCCGGAGCTTCTGGACATACACCGAGAGAAACTGAGATCACCCCGGGACAGAATTCCATCATCTGATCACATTGGTAAGGTCTGATTTCCCAAAAGCGATGGTCCCGATTGAAATAGCTGCCGAACGTAATTAAGAAATAAATTGACCTAGGTATTAGGGTAACCGGACTTAGAATTGTTAAACGGATGACGTGACAAGCTTGAATATTCAATATAATGTCTAGAAAATTAATTGGGCTCAGAAACCGAGACTACGTGAAGTTCTGAATCGATTTGGAGCTACAGGATACCAGGTAGGATAATTTACGCTTCCCGAGTCCTAGCTTTGACCTAGTGATTACCTGAACAATTAGATTTCATTGCATGGATTTACGTGCTACTTTTGATGGACTAAATTGCATGCCTATGTGCTAGATATCCTAATTGCATGTTAGAAGCTTTGTTTATCGAGTTTAGATGCCCTTAGGATGGATTTACTTAGGGTAGGGTACTTGATAGCCGGTATGGGACGGCTGTTAAGTATCCCGAGTAAAGGGAGTTTTTAAATGAGATTATTTTTATCAGATTTAGCCTGTACTGCCTTAGGGATCACGCGATAAATCAGGACGACCCTAAGAAAGGTTTAAAGAGTATGAGGGGGGATAGCCTACACGGAAAAATATTGTGATTTAGGCGTAATACCCTAGAACCCTGAGGAATAGCCGACCGTGAGCATGTGAGTTCGAATAGACTGTATAAGGATGAGAATTGGCATATGTGCACATGATAGGGGATGTCCTAGATGTTGATTCTCACCCGGTCCTTGAGTGAGTGATTGGTGTTACAGATCACACTCACAATATAGGCTCGATTCGGGTGATTGGTGTTACGGATCACACCTAATGATAAGAGAGGTATTCTCTCTAGATGACGTGCAATTAGATGACGATTTTAGATTTGGTCACAGAGGACTTGTGGCCAAGATGGATTTAGATACACTAGGCATGGGATTTTACCTGATTTCGATTATTGATATTCAAAGAAATGGATTTTTATGATTATGATTATTTGCCGCAATTTTCATGTAATTAAATGATTTTAAAGATAAGGTATTTCACTGATTTCGAACTGATTTTGGGAAGATGTTTTCGGTGCTTGCACTGCTAAGTATTCAACCAGATTTTGAAATGTATTTGAAATGTAAATTATTCTACTGGGATTTTATATCTCACCAGGTTGTTTACTCAGATGAACAGGGACAGGGACAGGAACCTAGACGTTAGCTAGACGATGATTTGATGATAGACAGAAGAACGGCTTAGTCTAGGCTTAAATTTCATTGTATATATTTCGATAACGTTGCTGTATATTGGTTTTCTGTCATTTATGTCTTCTGTGGTGATTGGATTGACTGTATATGTATAAATCAGGTGACTTTTGTATTTGGGATATGTTCGAAATACAGAGGAAACTCTGCTAGATTTTTGGTAAGGTTTACTGCTGTAAACTTGTGAATTTAAGTTGGAATGTATATGAATGCATGATGTGATGTATATATGGGTTTTAGATTTCATTCCAGAGTAATTTATGATGTATGTATGTATAATTAGTTTAGCTGCGTGTGAATTAGGGTTGAACGGAATCCGAATGGACAACAGGAAGTCTATTTGGGTTACACTCAACCAGTAGCGATCTCCTGACATTCCCACATCAGGAATAACTATTTAAACCAACCCATATGCTTCTGCTAATCAGATAAGCATCGCGTATGTTGTATTAGGGGGTCGTTACACGAACTCTTCCGAGATGTTCCTTTCCTAGCACTTGGCTAAGGGAATCTTACTTACCAAGTTGTGTGGATATAGTCTCTTAACTCTCAAGTTCTATAATTTTTTATTATAAATAAAAGAAGACATTACATATACACCATTAAAAAAATCCAGCACTATATATACAATCACGCAAATACCATTGAAAAAATTCAACATGCACTCTGTGAAAAATATGCAAGGCTACTTTTAGATGCATAAATTTTATAGATAAAGCTTGTAGCCATTATTCTTAGCATGAAGTATCTTTAGAACATCAATAGAACCAAGTAGAAAAACAATAGTCCTTTCATGCATATCATAAAATTAGCCTCAGTCATGAATAAGCTATTCTCATAGACTACAGAATTGTATAAACATTCCAACATGAGGTCTTAGCAGAAATTCTCATAGACTATAGAATTGTGGAATCTATTTATATTTTTCAAGGATTCTATGACACATAAGAAAAATTCAATAAATTATATTCAAATACTAAGATAACTAAAAGGAAATATTTAAAAACTTACACCTATAATATTAGCCTTATCATTAACAAAGGAACTATCACGCTTCTTGTGAGTCGTAATAAATACCGCTCCCCTACTCACAGGTCCTCCACTCTCTAATTTCTAAAATATGCCAATTAGATATATCATTGTTATCCTATTATATTCTTTAAAACGTATAAAAATATTACCATCTCATGCTTTTTCTTAGCAATTCTTTTAGATCCACATATATGTGGAATCTTAAGCTTGTTTTGATTTATACAATTTTTATTGCACATTTCCTACCAAGATTAAGAAAAAATAAAGTTAGGCTATAAACAATTTTATATATCTAAAACAAAAATTTGTATGCTATCTAGGTCTTTGGATCCAACTAATAATCAACAAATGCAGCCCACATATCTTTTGGTATGAAACTTAGATGCTCTTCTATGTTTTGTTCTATAATTTTTGTGACATCATCAAATTCTAGAATAACCAAGTCTAATAATTCCTCCAAGTCTTGCCAAGTTTCATCAATACAAATCGCTTTACAACCTCACTATCCAAGCAAAACTTTGTCTTCAAAGGTCAATAACACATTAGTTAAATTAGAGTATATGCCAATAAAATTGTAATTACCTTCAAATTAAATAATACCATCTTATCCCAAGAATGATAGCTAATCGGGAATGTTGCCAAATTCGTTCCAAGGGTTCCAAGAAATCCACTTAAGAGGCCAACAGCTTTCCCAATTGCTTGACCTTGGTCATTGAAAGGAACAACTATCCGTTGCCCTTTTAGGAACGTCCAAACTTCTTGTGTCTTGAGACATCCTTCCCTTATGACTCCTTTTGAATATGTAGATGGACAATACATCATTGAAAGAATCATTAATTTACAAAATTGTATAAGAAATCTTACTTGCCTTCAATTTCAATTGTCCAATATCTATTACATTTTTTTGTAATGTGTGGTGGGACTTGACATTTGAATAGATTTGAAGTCAAAGGCAGAGTTGATACAAGAATTGGCTCTGAAGATTAGGATGGAGTCAAGATAGGTGTAAGAGTAAGAGTTAGAGTTGGAGTTAGGGTGAGAGGTGGATTTGAAGTAGGGATTGGAATAGGATTTAAAAATGAGGTTGGATTTTGAGTGGGAGCTGACTTTCTGCAAGAGGCATTATTTGATGCACTTTGGGTAATTCTTATTCTCTTCGACCTTCCTATGTTTGCAACATAAAGATTATAATCATAAATTAAATGGAAAGAACACTACATAAAATAATAAATCATAAAGCAAATGTAAATAAAGATAGATATTATAAGTAGTTGCAAAAACATTATAAAAATTCCTCTAATCAGCAATATCAATGGAGTTACACTTCAAAAATTCTAGAAAATGGAAATAAATCTTAAACAATGAAATGTTACACAATCATATGGTCATCCTCATTGTTAATAACACTAGGTTTAACATCTATAATAGGGGCTTCATCTTCTTCAACTTCTCTTACTAGTGGAATAGTCTCTCTATCGTCTGAAAAGAACATATCAAATTATTCAACATGGACATTTTATAACACCTTTGGCAATTGTGTATGTAAATGCAAAATCTAGAAATTTGTTCAAGCCTTTCTCATATTTAGGACTAAACTGTGATTTTGTTATCCAAGATTTATCCATAACCAGTTCCTATATATATAAAAATTGAAAACAATATATATCAATAAATTAAATGCTCTAAGTAATGTGACAAAGTAAACTACATATATATAGTGTAATTCCATGTACTTTAGTTCTTATGATGAGTGTAATTTCATATTAATTAAGAACAACCAATCAATTAAACTTTAAATTTTGCACAAAATATCACATCATCAAACTTATGATATAGTATAAAAAACACTCAATTTTGCAAACATAGACAAGTTGGATACTTGGATTAGTATATTACATTTTATCTACATGAATTTTAAGAAGTTATAAATTTTGAATTAGAATTATTACATAGCACTTGTATAATGTCCTCCCCCATTTGGGTTTTGTTATCATTACGGAGAATGTTCCACAAGGTGAAGTGTGGTGCATCTCCTTTTGAAGAGTGGGTTAATTAGCACTTTTATAAAAATATTATTATAATTTATACATGGGTGAATCCAGCTACAATTTACATTAAAAATAGAAAAAAATAAAGTGTGGTGCATCTCCTTTTGAAGAGTGGATTAATTAGAATAATTTTTATTCTAATCTTAATAGCTAGCTAAATCAATATAAAAGAAAAAGAATAAGTGAAAAAGTAAGTTATAACTTATAATTAACCTAAGCTTAATTATCTTATTCCATAACTTAAGCATTTTAACATGCTAAATTTGCTAAACAAGATTCAATGGATACTAAACATGAATGTTCCATATATTTACATTATAACAAGCTTGCCATAATAATATAATTAAGGTCACTAAATTCAACACATAATCAATCATATTAACACATCTAACAACAATAATAAAACCACAATTTCCACAATTCATAAAGGTTTCATTGTTGGCCATACCATAGTGATTTGCAGGAATTTCACTCTCTTATTAATTGATTCTACATCTTCGCTAGAAATCTACAAGGACAAGGAAAGAAAATAAATTTTATCTTAACACAAAGCAATAACATATCCAAGGGTTTTATCTTAACATAAAGCATTGTCATATACAATTGTATGTTTTCTTATATACATTATGAGTGCAGCAACTGCTATTACACTTATTGATTTTTTAATTTTCCCTTTTAAATATGTTGGGATTGAGAAGAATGGATGAGAATGAGTGAAAAAAATGGTTTATTACTTTATTTCAATATAAGTCAGAGATAATGTTAAAATTAAAATTTCACTTCCTTTCCTCCATTTCTCAATCCAAAATATGTACATAGAGAACTTGATACACTAGAGGGTTAGATCTATAATTTTATAAAGATGTGTGCTTATATGATGGTTAACCTTGACAATAGATTTGGCAGGTCATGGAGCTCCATTATTATTAGTTCATCATATATAAACCAGGCATATTACCATGGTTTGAGAGACTAACTATATGCTTCAGTATAGGAACTTCAAATGGAACCTAATTACATGGAAAGTTAGATAACACACTCTTGTGTTGTCAAAAAAATTTATTTACCTGACTAGATAGAGAACTTGGATAATAAAGTAGGAAATTTTTCATTCAAGAATGATGTAAAAATAGGGGTAGGGTA
This sequence comes from Senna siamea, assembly GCA_031216115.1. Taxonomy (NCBI): domain Eukaryota; kingdom Viridiplantae; phylum Streptophyta; class Magnoliopsida; order Fabales; family Fabaceae; genus Senna; species Senna siamea. The sequence continues at coordinate 26,929,342 of CM062354.1, read as the reverse complement.
ACTAAACTTACTCCTATGCTCAAGCACAGACAATAATAAAACAGGCCCAGTTGCATTATGTATTGTAATTAATATCAATGTCAATATTGTCCTCACATGGAATTGGAAATTACATATGGCAGAAAGAAGAAAACAGAAGAAAGAATAAATGGGTTATGTTTGCAGGGTACTTCTGGTCCCTCAATTTTATCTTCCATGCTTAATGAAAAATTAGAGTTTTAGATATTTATGGGAATTATTTAGAGATAGAATCATAAATTGGATAAGCGAAAAGAAAGCAAATAAAAGAAGAAATTAGGCTTCTTCAAAGAGTATTAAAAGACAGAACAGAAGAGCTTAAAACACTCAATTATCTTGGAATGAACCCTGGTCAGTAGAAACCAATAACGTTAACAGAGATTGCAAATGAAATTTTAAAACCAATAGCATAACCAGGGTTAAATCATTAAGCAGGTGGAGACCTATTTTAAAAATCTTTATGCTCAGCCTGAGGTGTTTAGTAGAGAGGTTATGTGTGATTTTTGAGTAGAAATTTCACAATTGAAGAAATTGAAAATAGTTTTACTCATTATCAAAATATTTTTATAGCAAACTTCAATTTACTACTTCATTTAAGAAAAAACTATAAATACAAATACAAGAGAGTTAAGTGTTCAAGCATCACAGAACTAGATGCTTTGTCATTGTCAACAACTTTTCTATTCCTTAATAGCATTATATCACAGAACTGCATAATCATTTTTTATTTTTATGTTTCTAGGAAATTTATATGTCATCAATTACTTACTAGAACAAAAAAAACTCTACTTTTTGGTAAGATACCCTAACAAAGACATAGAAAAAAAAGAATTATGGTTTCACAAAACTTTGGGATAGTTGGGGTTTTGAAAATGATGTTAAAAGTATAATATTGATTTCTTTTTCTCTTTAAAAAGAGCATGCAGCTACTAAGTGTAGAAAATGAACAAGATTTCTAATTTAGCAAACTCCAAACAAAATGAAACCCATAAATAAAATGCAACCCATAAAAGAAAACGAAAGAAAGTGAAGACATATTTCCAATTTAGCAAACTTCAAAAAAATGAAGCCCACAAACAAATCAAAACCCACAAGAAAATCAAACCCTACACACAAATAAAAACCCACAAAAAAAAATCAAAAACACAAAGGAAGAAGTAGAGAAATGAAAATTCATCATAAGAAATTACACCCAAAATCACCGAATGAGAAGCTTTGTTTCTATCAATTGGCTGAATGAGTAGCTGGTTTTAGTTTTGGGCAAAACATACTTAAGGAGAAGGTTGAATGATCTAACATTCGCTCCTAATATGATTAAGAGATGCTTATTAGTTGTTAATTTAAGTTTAATGCTTGTGTATGTTGCATTAATTACATATAGTTGCTCTAGTGTAGGGATTTAGTTGAAAGAAGGAAAAATTCAGTTAAGTATGACCAACGACCAAATTGTAAAGGGAAAACAAAGAGTGGCTAAATTCACAAAATAGCTAAGGACTAAAATGTAAATAGGGAGAGTTAATACTTTAGAAACCCTAAACCCTAACATAACGCAAACTTCAGCCAATTTTCTAGAGAGAGAAGGAGAAGAGGCTAGTAGAGAGAGAAAGGGATGAGTTAGGGTAAAGGGGAGGACATTTTTTGAAGGAAAAATAGATTTAAGGCTGGGAATTAGTCCTACAGCAAGGGAAAAACCATTTAAACATAGTGTACACATCTATTTTTAGATTAAATCCAGGTAGCAACTCAACCTAACCCTATTTTTGAAATGTTCTCTTTTGATGGAAAATGTTATTTCTGAATGATGTGAACTATATTTAGGGTTTTAAACCTACATTCTATATGTTAACTACTGCTATTGGGTGTTGTATTTCTAAATTATTATGCTTATTTATGTTTGTAAATGATTGGAAGGATTGAGTTGTTGTTCATCTAGTAGAATATGCTAGTTTTCCTTAGATGAATAATGTTTGAGTATAATGGTGAGGAATGTTTAGAGAAAAATGAGGTTTTGGCATGAAACTAAGCTTATATATTTTTAAACTTGAAATAGAATGAAGTCTGGGCTGGGAAATCTCAAGGAATGTATTTTCAAAACTGGCATAGGGCATAACAACTTACTGATAGCATGTGGTAGTCGACTATCATGTTCTTGAGAAACCTAGAAATGCATACTTAGACGTAACAGCCGACTGGTAACCCTATCAGTCGACTGTCGGGTTTGAGTTTCCTATATAGCAGTAGACTGATAACCCTAGTAGCTAACTATCGTGTTCTTCATTTTACCAAGTAAGTATTCTACAGAGCGATCAGTCGACTGCCAGTCTTCCACTAGTCAATTGGTAGCTTACTATTTTGCAAACCAAAGATTCCAGAGGGTGATCAACCGACTGCCACCCTTCCACCAATTGACTAATAGCCCTCCAACTTATGAAACATGATTTTTAGCCAATACTGAGCGTAGTAATCCTCTATACCACTTTGACCAAGGTGTATAACGCAACTATACAAGGAAACTACATACTTTTGGGTAAATATGCAAGAGATAAGGTCACGTGTCACTCGGATGAGAGGATCCTTATGCTAGTGATACAAAGGGAGTGGAAAAATATGAGAAATGAAAAAGTTAAGTATTCTAAGTGTATGTATTAGTGATAGATAGGCTTATGATCGAGTGATCGATTGTCGATATGGGATGGCTATTAGGCATTCCATAATTGTACCATAAATAGGGATGGTCAAACATTTACTTTAACATAAATGATTTTGGAAATGCTGTGATGGTTGCGAACTCTAAGTTATTGTTATCATCCAAAAGTCATTTAAGAAACACATATTTAGGGTTAAGCATAACCATGGACATGAGCCGAATTACCTTAGTGTATTTGTTAAGGAATAACGTACTGGGAGTGTGATCTACTAGTAAGGGGTGGTGATTTTATAGCCTCATAAATTCGCAGAAGTGGAGAGGATAAGACCTATACAGAGGTTTTATAGTGATCCCGTGAGTTACAGAGATTGTACTTGGATCTGGATAGGGGACGCCTCATGTAGTACTTATATAGTAGAATTATTGTAGTGGTGCAATTAGTCATCGGGATAACTCATTCATGTATGTAGTGGTACGTGGAGTTATTCGCTAGGCGGCACTCTCGATAACTCTTACGATATGATTATTTCTCTTGCTCATAGTTTAAAATGTATATATATGTTTATTACCCTAGGAAACATTTTATAATGAAAATGATGATGAATGGACATCCCATATTATAAAGATAACATGTTTTAAATGTACATGCATAGATATGAGCACATGACATGACTGTATACTACATACACTGCATCCTCATAGTATGTATTATATTTTCATGATGAGAAGGAATGAAGAGATTTTTTGTATAAGTATAGTGGTACAGGTCAGTGAATTTTTAAACAAGAGCTACTGAGATTAATTTCTCATATTAGTGCTGGCGTGTACTAGATATGTAGGCCCCTAACTGAAGATGAAGGTAAATTGGGAAGAGTTGACCATCATGAGGGTATATGAAAGGGCATATTTTTGATAGTATAGGCATTCATTTATCTTGTACTAGTCTTCATAATTTTTTGAGAAAGGCTAGTATAGATTATCTCTTGTATAGCCTATCTTAACTTGAATGTATATGGATTAACTAGTAACTATCAATAGGCAATTTGATGGGGTCATAAGTGGCAGGGTTGTTGCCTCTATGCCCAATAGTTAATTAATGATATTTATCAAATTAAGTATGTATGTTTGTGTATAGTTATTTAGAGTAAGCTATATCTATATTTTTTGTTGCGATTCTCAAGTGTAGAACCCGACCCCAAATGGCACTCAATTAATTAACTTGATAAAAAGTTTAAATTTTACTCAGGTAGAGGTAATAGTAACACACCATTTTTATGATATGTATATTATACCTTTTTAATAACTAAAAAGGAACCATAGGCTAAAGGGGGTGTTACAAACAAGATGGTAAGGTTCTGGGTAAAATGTTTGTATTTGGGAAATTTTTCAGAAGGAGAGAAATAACGTGCTAGAAAGAGCCAAATTGTGAGCGGGTATAGGGGGAATTTTGTGATGGAAGGAGCCAAAAAATGTCAACAAGGGCCGCAAAATGAGATAATTTTTTTATGCTTATTAAACTACCAGGAAGGGTATCATTTTTTGGGGCTTTTTATTAACCAATACAAAAAAACCGCTATAAATACTTATTTTTTTGCAGTGAAATAATAGCAAGAAAGATGGCTCTATCATGACTGTTAGATTTCTTTATTTCAAGGAAGGCTTGAGAGGAAAAGATAAAAGAGATCATCTAACTGAAAATCCTCGACAAGAGACAAGAATGAATTGCGAAGTTAGAATGGGACTCACACACGTGAATGGAATATTTAGAGTTTATGACTTAGTAAAGGACCACAATCATGTTCTTCAAACTCTAAAAATAACTCATATATTGGCCTCTCAATGTAAGATATCAGAAGTTTAAGCACATGAGATTGAGTTGGCTAATGATTATGGTTTACTACAAAGATCATCATATGAGCTATTTAGTAGACATATATGTGGAAGAGATAATCTTGGCTTCACCCATTTAGATCAAAAGAACTATCTTTAAACTAGTAAACAAAAAAGTTTAATGTATGGAGAAGCTGGTTGTTTAATGAGATATTTTCAAGAACAATTATTAGAAAATTCATCATTTTACCATGCTTATTAGATGGATAGTGAAGAGAAAATAACCAATATATTCTGGGCTTATGCAAAGATGCTTTTAGATTATGGTTATTTTAGTGATGTGGTGTCTTTGGAAACAACATAATGTTTTTAAAATGCACATAGGCTACTTGCTATATTTTTAGGATTTAATCATTTTATAGGAGTGGCGATTTTTGGAGCTGCATTATTGTATAATGAGACAACATCATCCTTTGAATGGTTGTCTAAAACATTTTTGGAAGCACATTTGCAAAAAAAAAAAAAACCTCAAACCATATTCACTTATTAGGATCAAGCAATGGCAAAAGCATTGCTTCAAGTTATGCTTGAAGTTAAGCACATCTTATGTACTTGGCATTTGAAACAAAATGGCATCCAACATTTGGAGAACTTGATGAAGCATGGATCTCACTTTTTAAGGGACTTCAAGACATGTATGTATGGATATGAAGATGGCACACACTTTTGAGGTAGGTAGGAGTAGATTACTGACAGATTATGATGTCCAAGAAAACACATAGCTCACATCGATATACACTTTGAAGGAAAAACAGGCAGCCTGTTATATGAAGAGAGTTTTCACTTTAGGCATGTGAAGCACTCAACTTAGTGAGAGCTTGAATTCAGACTTTAAAAGGTGTTTGAAATCAGACATAGATATTCTTCAATTCTTAAAGCACTTTGAAAGAGTTATAGAGGATAAAAGATATAATGGATTAAAGTGCGAGTTTGAGTCATGGCAAAAACTTCCAAGATTGAGATGTGTATTCTTGCCTATGCTAATACAAGTTCAATAAATCTACACTTTTATGATATTCGACATGTTTCAATATCAGTTTGACATGTTTCATGCTTGTTCTATGAAGAATAGAAATGAAAATAAATCATGTTTTGAATATGTCATAAATGTAGTTAATTAGGAAGTTGAATTCAAAGTGTTATTTTATCCTCTTGAGAAGGCATATTTTTTTTGTAATTGTAGGATATTTGAAAATTTTGGTATTTTGTGTTGCTATGCCTTGAAGTTACTTGAAGCCCTTGATATAAAAACTATTCCTAATCAATATATTTTAAAGAGGTGGACTAAAGATGCTTGAGATGGTAAGGGAAAGGAAGTTATGGAAGATCTTAAGTTAGCTCACACACTATGATATAGAAAAATTTGCCCCAAACTTGTAAAGTTAGCAACTTAGGTGTCTAATTTTGAAGAAGAATTATTTTTGGTCACTAAAGCTATGGAAGAATTGAGTAAGCAATTCATGGAACTTTTATTGAGGATAAAAGATGTGAGCAACAAGAGGAATGATCCTATAGCACCCATTTGTGAAGGCTCGTCACAACCAATGGGGATCAAGAAAAGACTTGGCATTAAAAGGAAAAGATATCTTAAGAGTTGAGTTAAGCTTCAATCTCAATCTAAGAGGAAAAAAGTACCAACTGTAACAAATTCTCAAAGTCAATGATCTATAGTAAGTTGGTTCACATACATATCTCTTTATGTCATTAATCAACATCACTTGTTTATTAAAATAGTACATAATTCTTCACTTGTTTTGCTTGGAGAACAATGAATTTGTAAACAAGTGAACTTTGAGGTTCCTTAGGGATACGAGAATCAATTTAGTTTTACTATATTTTTGTTGGTAATGTCTAACAAACATTAACTTTTTTAGAGATTTTCATGTATTATCATAGACTTGAGCATTTTGTAACTTGTTCTTTGTATTCTTTTCTGAATAGGAGCCCCTTGAGTATCCTATAGAATCTCTTGGAAGATCTAGGTTCTATGGTGATTTTTCAAATGTGAATGACTAATCTAGTAAAAAATCATAGCTATATAGTGATTTTGAGATATGTTTGTTTAAGTTATGCTACTTTGAGATTGGTTTCTTTGTATATGATACATAGTGGCTTTGTATATACATATGCTTCTTTTGAATATATTATATTAATGCTTTTTGTATAGAAGAAAGTAAATGAAAAGCCTGAACAATGAAACTGAAAAAATCTTGTTTTATTGAGACAATAAAGTTCTATAATAAGTCTATAGGAAGCTTCAACATTGATGGCTTGTTTGAAATAAAAAGTGTTTTAAACCAAACATTATTTTAAAGAGTATGAACTAAAGGTCACCTTATTCTTATTCAGGGATAATAGCCACAGTCTAATTAGAGCATAAGTTCGAGAATGATAGAATTTATAGAAATTCAATATATCTATACATTCTTGTCCATTAATTCTCATTATGGTTTATCCTTTATTCATACTTGGTTTTGATGTTGAATAATTTTATTTCTTACATAATGAATTCTTTAGATGCCATAACAAATCAATTTTAGTATTAAATTCATAACCATTATATCAAATTTTTACAAGTTTGTATTGCAAAATCTTGTTTTATTGAAATCTTATTATAAGTTTGTATTACAACATCCTTAGTACAATAGCTTTCAATACATTCAGACTACAAAATTCTATTACAAGTTTGTATTCTAGTACAACTAGCAAAATTCTATTCAATACATCCTTTAATCATTTTCTAATGCTTGTGTGCATTTTTCCTTTAGTGTTGCTTGGGTACATTTTGCCTCTAATGTTGCTTGTGTGCATTATACCTCTAGTTTTTCTTGTGTGCATTATACCTCTAGTTTTGCTTGTGTGCATTCTTCATCTGGTGTTGCTTGTGTGCATTTTGCCTCTAGTGTTTCTTGTGTGCATTTTGCCTTTGGTGTTACTTGTGTGCATTTTGCATTCTATAAGCTTTTGAAGTGGATCTAGCAACTTATTGTCAATTAGCCCAAAATCCTGCATGAAAAAGACTTTATTAATGTCTAAGTAATTATAACAATTGCTAAAATGTTTCTACAACAAAATGGAGAAAAATAAACATTAGGGCTTTAATTGTTCATAAAAAAGTCAAGATAGAATTGACATAAATAAGGAAAACAAAACAATAAGGAAAAATTGTAATACTCATGCAGGTAAAGAGTATAAAATGCTTGAAGCATGTGTTTAGGTGTGCTTCTTCTTTAAGGGTCATAATTTTTTGGAAGTGTGATTGATAAATGTGAGAATACAAATCAAAGAAACATAAATGTTTTTCATAACTTCTTATTCAATTCTACATACATTTTTATTACGATAATTACATATGAAAATCCATTAGAGGAGTTTATCATGTACCTAAATCTTTTAATGTTAACAATAAATTGTTGCTACTCGTATTTTACTTTCATATGTCAGTAATTAAATGCATTACTAAACACCAAGGAAAAAAAAGATTTTTGAACTATCCATACTTGATTAAGTCTGTTTGAAACATTCTAAAAGAAATGTGCATGCTATATATCATTGAATTTGACAAGAAAAAGTCTAAATAATTTGTCTTCAATTAATATGCCCAAAATTACTAAATTTAGATAGATTTAGTGCCTGTACATCAAATTTTCCATTTTAGATGCAATAATTTTGGCTCCTACACTTTAGCAAACCAATAAAATCTGTCTTAAATCAATTGCCAACTTTATGAGTTTTAGATCAAATCGCACTATTGAGCTGTACTTGTAAAACAATGAATTTAATTACTATTTCCACAATGAAAGCATCAAAATCTGCACTTTTAAGACTCAATATGATAACAATCTAATGCCAATTAAGTATTTACAATGCTAATGCCAGTTAAAAAGATCTACACTGTCAAGTCTTAAGCATCAAAATCAAATTTTTGTCTCACTTTAACAATTCTCCATACTTATAGATGCTTGTAATATCCTAATCCTTCCAAAGCAATGCAATATTATATCAAATGAAGACATTCATTTTATAAAGTAATGCACTTCAATATATATAAAATGAGCAATTGGTGAGTGTTATACAATTAGTCTTGTTTACACATTTCCCATTTTATTCTTTATTAAAGGTCCTGTTGGGATTACCACAGTGATAGAATTTTTCTTCTTGGAAAAATTAGCTTTAAGTGAAGTATTTAGCAAATTGTACTATAAGCTTTTTGGTAGTGTAACATCCGCTCCAATTATAATTAAAGAAATATTTGATAATTGTTAATTTGATGTTTAATGCTTGTGTAGGTTGCATTAGTGTATATAGTTGTATTAGCCTAGGGATTAACTTCAAAGGAAATAAATGAAGGTTTAGAAAGAGGTGATTAAGGACTCAATTGAAAGAGGAAAAGTTGAGTGGTTCCACGAGTGCAAAACAGCTCAGGGACCAAAGAGCAAATACCCAAACTTTCTCTTAAACCCTAGCTGAACCTTAAACCTTTTATACACTTCCCGCTTCCATCATTCTTAGAGAGAATCAGGAGGGCAGCGAGAGAGAGAAAAGGGAGAGTTAGGGTACAAAAGGGGAGTTTTGTTGAAGGAAAGGGCAGATTTAAAGTTGGGAATTAGTTCTATAACATGGTGAGAGCCTTCTAACACATCAAAAACACACATTTAATAAGGAATCAAGGTAGAAATCCATCCTAAACCCCTCTCTTTTATGAAATGTTTACTGTTGTTGGAAAATATGAGTTTCTAAAAGTTTGAACTGAGATTGGGGTTAAACCTACATTTTATATGCTTTTCTATTTTTATGGGATGTTGTGTCGCTGAATGTATGCTCATATATGTGCTTGTAATGGATTGAAAGGACTAGTTTGTGTTCATCTAGAGATATAGACTAGTTTTCCTTGAATGTACTATGTTTGAGCTAATGGATGAGAAATGCTTAATGAGAAGTAAAGTTTGTTGTATGGAAATTAAGCTTATGTGTTTAGAATTGAAAATAGAATGCATTCTGGATTGGGTACTATCAAAATTATGTTTTTGAACTGTAGCAGAGCATAACAGTTTACTGCTAAGTATGGGGCAGTCGGTTGTCGTGTTCTTGGAAACCCAGAAGTGTAAACAGAGGCCTAACAGCCAACTACCGGCTCGGGTTTGCACTAAGCAGTCAATTGGCCATTCTCACAGTCGACTGTCATGCTCTTATTTTGCTCAGGATGTATTCCAGTAAGCCACTAACTAGCTGCCAGCACTGCCTTACTGTTTGGCACCTAAAGGATATAAAGAGCCACTAGCCGATTGTTAGCCTTTCAGTAGTCGACTAGCAGCCCTCTAACTTGCAAAATGAGGTTTTTAATGGTAATAGAGCTTAGTAATTATTCATATAAACTTAATTAAGGGCTCCCAACATGGGTAAGCAAGGAAACTAAGAGTTTTTGGTAATATAAAAAGGATAAAGTCACTTTGCACTTAGATAAGAATGGTCTTTGTGATAGTGATACAAAAAGAGAGTAGAGAGACATCAAAAAGGAAGAGTGAAGTATCTTAGCATATGCATTAGTGATAGATAGGCTCATGATTTGAGTGACCGATTGTCGGTATGGGATGACTATTGGCATTCCACGGTTGTGCCATGTATTATGATGGTTAAACATCCACTTGAACATAGATTATTTCAAAAACATCGTGATGGTTGCAAACCCTAAGTTAGTATGTCTTCCAAGGGCCATTGAGAAACACATACTTTAGGTTAAAGCATAACCATAGGCATGAGCCGAATCACCCTAGTGTATATGTTAGAAGATAGTGTACTAGGAGGGTGATCCACCTTGAAGGAATGATGGTGACTCTATAGCCCTATGATCCGCAAAAGCAGAGAGGATAAGGTGTAGCTGGTGATCCACCTCAAAGGAATAGTGTTGATCCTTAGGCCTTATGATCCGTGGAAGTGGAGAGGATATGATCTATTCGAAGGAATACAATGATACCATGTGTTATAGAGAATGTACAAGTGGATCCAACTGGGGGACGCCTCAAATGTACTAAGGCAGTATTTTACTATAATGACACAGTAGTCATAAGGATGGCTCGTTCATGTATGTAATGGTACGTGGAGTTATTGCTGGGCGACACTCTCAATAGCTCATATGATGTGATTTTTTTCTCCTGCTCAAAAGGCATGTAAATACCCTAAAGGAATGTTTTATGATGAGAATGATGATGATGATGAATGCACTTCACATGTTCTAAAGATAATATGTTTTGATGAATATGCATATGCATGAGTACATCACATGATTAAATGCTACATGCACTGCATCACAATAGTATGTGATATGTTTTATGAAAGAATGTAGAGTTTTCTACGCGAGCACGGTAGTACAGGTTAATGGATTTCGTAACAAGTTGCATTACTACTGAGATTCATTTCTCATTTCAGTGTTGGCATGTACTAGATGTATAGGTCCCCTTGGACTAGAGATGAAGGTAAAGTACGAAGAGATGTCTAATTTGGGCATAGAGACTGTTTAATTTGAATGTTATAAGTACATGGTAGGATTGAGCTAGCCTTCATGATATTTTGAGAAAGGCTAGTGTAGGATTATTTTGTATAGCCTATTCTAACTTATCTTTATAGGAATTAGGTTGGGTTGGTGAATAGACTAATTGATGGGGCCATGAGTGGCAGGATTGTTGCCTTCATGCCCAATAGGTAACTTACTATATTTAATTAAATATGCATGTTTATGTATAGTTAATATAGGTGTATTATATATATTTATTCTACTGCAATGTTGAGAAAACTCGAGAGTAAAGACCAACCCAAATGGAACTTAATTAATTAACTTAGTAAAAAGTTTTAATTTGACTTAGGTAGAGGTAATAGTAACACCAATACTTTGATAATTATTTTCATATTATATCTTTTAAAATATCTAAAAGGAATTATAGGCCATTGGGGGTGTTACAAGCAGCACGCATCACAGAAAGATGACAACCAAGTCAAAGTTAAGAAAGACCCAATAGATAGGAATATGCAAGCTTAGCCAAATATTAGAACATTTAGTCTAGTGTTTTCATGCTTATGTACACATGAAAATTGCTGTTTGATTTAGGGTTATAACATGAGTTATTGGATTAATATAAATTAAAATCTTAAGAAGTTGATTTTCCCTAGTCATGTATTAAGCTCACGGTTATTCAAACCAATGGAAAAATTGCAGGTTAACCACCCAATTCATAACTCCTAACCAACATTCTATTCCTAAAATAATATCTGAAGGCTGAAGAAATGCATTAAACACAAATTTCATTCCCAAGTCCTTTTTTTTTCTTATAATGAAGATCACTTTTAATTTTAATAATTCTAAAAATACTGTCTTCTTGTTCATTGTTTTTGAAAATAGGCATGAGGAAAATGAATGTGAATGAGAGTCTAAGAAATCAATCACTCTTCATCAATCAATCACAAACTCAAAATGTCCAGCCCTTCTAGATTTCATAGAATTCACACCCTAGAATAGAAGAAGAAATTAGAAAAAACTATTTCACCTTATCATTCATAAATCGAAGCCTCCATTAGTCCCTTGCGTCTCTTACTGACAATCATTTGGCGAAGTGACGGTAACAACATCGGTAACATCTTTGATCGTTCAGTGTCCTCGTGCATTTGCAATGGCTGGGTTTGGGTTGTGCAATAGATAGAGTGTAAGAGGACTTGGGATTTTGCCAAAAAAATACAATGTGTTTTGAGGGTGAGTTCAAAGAAAAAAAAGAGACATGAAATGGTTTTGTTTTAGCGCACTTCAAGTAAATGCAATTTAGAGCATCTGTTCCTGCCATACATATGAAATGAAGTTAGAAATCAGACAGAAATTTAATTGCAGTTAGTATGAAGTCACAAAAGGAAATTACCGACTAAGCTTATACTTTATACTCAATGCAATCGTAAAACAGTCAGAAAAAAGTGCTTTTCGACTCCTTTCATTAATTTTATAACTAAAAATGCAGTCAGAACTTTGTTGTAGTGATGGTAATTGAGAAGATATATCTAGAAAACATGGTTAAACAAAGTGGATAAAGTTGAAGGTAAATAAGTTACAAATATAAATATTTTATTTCATTTATGATCTTTATAAGTTGCTAAAAAAGTCTTTTATGTTTCTTTTAGGATAAATTCACACCAAGTAGTGGCAACCTTAAGGTGGAATTTCAAGCTTATTATGTCATAGCTTTACACAAAAGTTTTAGAACTAGGAAAAATAATTTGCCCAATGAGTATCTCAAACATTCCCCTGAAAATGAGAGACTTAGTCACCAACTAGAGAGTGTTAGCTCAGAATATTGGACGTGGTTGGTTGAACACCTTGGTTTAAAAGAATTCAGGGTATATCATATGTTAATACTATATTTTTATTATGTGCATGCTTGGAATTAAGAAATTTAAATCAGTAATTACTTAATTGTAGGTGCAAAGTGAAAGAAATAAAGTGAATAAGAGTAAACAAACCACAAAACATACCTTTGGTTCGAGATCATTTGTTGAAGTAGAGAAATCTGCAGTGATAATAATGACTTTATAATATAAATGTAAATTATCATTTTATATTAATTTTATTATTATAATTTTTGTCTTTGTTATATTAAACCATATATTATAGAGAGATCCTAATACAAGCGAATTAGCATCAACTGATCATCTATGGGAGTTCCAGCACACATATAGAACCAAAAAAAAAATGAAGAAGTGGTATTGTCGGATCCACAATCACAAAAAATCTATATATGTCTGTATTTATATTAACTTTTGTAATAACTTGAGTTATGTACATATTAATTTGATGCTTTTATTGCAGGGCCGCTTCCATCAATTTGTTCTTCTTCGAAGGGCTCTCCTCTAGAACGCTCTTCCTTTTCAAACTTATTCTTCTCAAGTCACTACCAACTCGCACTGATACTCTTTACTTTGAATTGGGACAGTAGCCAGATTCCCCGGGCTAGGTTCCTCCTCTTTTGGCAATTCTACAATGTACTTGGGGGGGCCCTTATCCTCTTCATTAATTAATCTTCTACCATTCCGCTTGGCACTCAAACCCCCAGCTCTATCCAGCCCACTCGTTCCTTCCTACAGCCCATCCCACCTTCAAGTCTCTTCTCATCTTCAAGTTTCTTCTTTAATTTCTTTGCCCATCAGCCCAAGTAAACAACGTGGGCTTGCCTCTTGTGGACCACAGCCCAAAATACCCGCACTAGCCTTAGGCGCTTGGTCCTCACTCTTCCAATGCCTTGTATCCTAAGTAATGTCCATGATGCTACATCATGTAACTTCATTCTGTCAACACTTTGCTTGCATAAAAAAGTCGTGAATTGTTGTACAAATGGTTGTTTACATAGCTCTTTATCATTGAATTATAGAAAATAACATTCTTCTTAGGAATTTCATTGAACACCTTGCATGTCAAGATAACCTCACCAACGCAGCATAAGCTCTCATTACTTTGATTCCCAAAGACAGGTCTGAATGAAGATTGTGATAAAAAATCTTAGAGTAAACTACCTTTAGAGTTTTGATATCAGGGTATTGACCTAATACTTTGCCAAGCAGCTCTTCAACAAGATTCAGATTTGCAAGATGAAATGAAGGCTTGTAAGTCAGCAAATTGACGAGAAAGAAATGAAATAGATTTCATGAATTTGAAGCTCCCCTTCAATCTGAGAGTTTGGCCTAGAAATTTTCTATAACTGACTGTAATACCATGTTCAATATTTCTTGCAAAATTGAAACTTTCACTGTTTGAGTGGCTGTTGTATGCAATTTTCATGGAATTGAGAAAAGAATATGCCAATGCATGCAAAGCAAAAAGCCCTCAAAACTAATTCAAATTTCATACAATCCAACTGTTGGAAAATAAAAACTGATAATCCGATAGGTTAATAATTATAGCAGAGGGCTAGAACTGTTAAGAGTTTAAGTCTAATTTGGACTGTTAGCTTTAGTTTAGAGAAATTTTAAAATGTAGTATTATTTTTTTATGCTTGAAATGATATCAAAATAAAGGTTGAGCAACTCAAAAAGAACACAAACAGCCCCCACATTTCTTCATCCAAGTCACAGTCAAAATGAAACAACCTTAAAATGAGTTTAAGGAGTACATCCCTCGGTGAAACTGAGGGGAGAAAGAAGAAGCACGAGGGAAATGAGAACGCGTTTTCCAGCGACTTCATGGTTAGCAACACGGCAGTTCATCAATGACGTTCACGGAAGCGGCTTCTTCCACATGTGGTGGCGTCGTCTAGCTGAGTGTAGCAGCATCATCTTTTCCCTTCCGATGCAACTTAACTCAGAAAACATCCACCACTATTTTTGATTTTGCTAGAAGGGAATCAGTTTTCTTCCTCTCTCTCAAGCTAGGCGTCGACAGTAGCAAGGGAGGGAATGCACGATTCACTTCTCTGAAAAAATTTCAAAATTGAGACAATATACTTTTTGGTATTTAAAAGTAAATATTTGTACGATTTAGTTTTTAAAATAATTATAATATATATTTTAATTTTTAAAAAATTATAATAATTAATTTGTTATTTTTTAGAGCATTAGCTATTAATGATTCTACTGAATTGATACGTTAAACACGATGACATGTCATATTAAATAATAACATATCATGTTAAATAAACAATGAGATATCTATGTGTAAAAAAATCTACTAAATAATTTTTTACCTCTATCTAAATAATTTAAAAATAAAACTTAAAATAAGAAATTAAAAAAAAGGTAGTAACCCATTCGCTGCAAAAACAACTAAAATGGCACATCTTCCTCGTTTCCTCGTTTAGGGTTTACATGGCACCATCTTCTTCCTCGTTTGAGTGGGTAAATAAATTAATAAAACTATAGAAAACATTAGATAACAAACCTATTTACTAAAATAGAAATGTTTGCAAGCTTAATTGTCAATTTTAAAATTCGGAAGATGATTTTACATTTATAATAGGGAAAAATACAAAAAATCTTATAATTAAACTTTACATTATTTGTAATAATTTATTCATTGAAATTGATAATCAGCCCCATAAAATTTCATATTTTAACAATTAGGCCCTTATATTTACTTTTTTCTTAACAATACTAATTTTCTTGTCATTTTAAACTTTGTAATATTAGAATTGATACTTCTAAATAATAGTTTTCACTGCAAAAATTTCTTAACTAACATATAAAGAATCTAAGGTAATAAATAAGTTATTAAAATTAGTAGAAAATTAGATAAAATGACGTATTTGCCAAAATAATTGAGTTTAAGGGACTAATTTCTTATTATAAAAGTTCGAGCTATTTACAAGTAACCAAAGTTTAAATGATTTTTTTTTTAGCTTTTTTTCTTTTTAATAATGATATGATGTTATAGTTTCCTTTTTAAAAAAATAACATTCGGTTTGGCCAACGGGAAAGTCCGCATTAATTAAAGCAGAGTGTCCACTGACATAATTAACAAGACTTTATATTATATTATTTTTGGACCAAAAAGTTTATATTAAAATACCGCAGTCAACTATACTTTTAAAAGATTTGTTTTTAGTCCTTCATAATAGTTAAATTTGGATTCATATTTTTATTAAAAAATATATTTATATTTAATATCTGATAATTTTTAGATAAGATTATTTTTAGTAGGAGAATAACTATAAAAAATAAAAGAAAAGATCTTTCTTTGTAAAAAATTGAAGTTCATTTGTCACTGACTATATGTTTCTGTTCTCTTTCTATTTTGAGTTGTGAATGGTTCAGACCTCAGACATTTTAAATGATAAAATTTTGACATTATTTTGTTTAGCACTAGAATGTATGTGTGTATATATACACACACACTTATACATATATATATTTGTCTAGAATGCTTGTGTAACGGCCAAAATTAAAAAATAAAATAAAAATCATGAGTATGTCATATTGAGGTTAGATATTATGAACAAATGAATTTAAAATATTTTTTTGAAAAAAAAAGAACAAAACAAAATTTTGGACTAATATTAAAATTTTATTAATTTTAACACTAGACAATTTTATGAATTAAAATAAATAATAAATTCAAAGAGAAATATTAAAATTGATTGAAATAGTGATTGTATGAATTGTTTTAAACATATAGTTTAAATTTGATAATTTTTTGAAATTAAAATTTTACTTAAGATAAATTTTTTATCTTCTAGAATCCCTATATGACATATTTTAGTGGGTTTAGGACTAGCCAAACATTTCAAAGCTTTTTTATTCTTAGTTATGAATTTGTTTGAATAAAAAGTGATATTTAAAATCCTACTTTTGTAAAACTCAAAATTGTTTTTTTTTCAAAATAGATTAAATGACCAAAATAGCCCTAAATCCCTAATCTAAATAAAACTTTCCTTCTTCCGTGGCAGCCACTGTAACACCCCATAATTTAATTAGCCTAAATTAATGGTGTTATTTAATTAATTAATTTGAATTACTTGCTTGCTAATTAATTAGATGAATTATTTTTAAGGAAGGTAAATTTGGTGCTTAGAATTAATTCTTTGATTTCTTTATTTACCTAGCCTAAGTACCAAGTAAGAAGCAAAATGAGATGCAACAAAAATATATAGGTGTGTGTAAGTGTCATGTGAATGAGGGAGGAAAAGAGAGAATAGAAAAAAAAGAAAAAAGAAAGGGAAATGGAAAGTGGGAAGAGAATTAAAAATATATATAAGTACTAAGGTTGCTTGTGGAAGTGGGAAAAGGTAAACTTGCAAGAAAAGGAATACTAAGGCAACAAGTAATCTAATAGGTGTAGAATTTTGTAAAAGAAGGAAAACCAATTTACAAGCAACCCAAAAAGGAAAATAAAGAAATGAAAGGAAAACAAGAGAGGGAGGCATACCATAATCCCCACACTTGAAAATAAGGGAAAGGAGAGAAAGAAAAGAAGAAGGGAGAAAAGAGAGGAAGAAGGTGAGGCATCAAGGGAGAATTGAGAGATCAAGGAAGGAGGAAGTAAAGAAGAACTCAAGGGGAAAACCAAGGAAATCAAAGGAAAGGCCAAGAATATTTTCTCTAGCCCACTTCCAAGGTAGATTAGCAATTTGTTAAATTCTTATTCCATGATTGAGTATGCATGTTTAATGATATAGCTTCCATGGAATTTGAACCCATGTCTACACTCTTGATTTAGAAAAAATTTAATGGAACTTGCATGATAATGATAGAAGGTGGCTAATGCTAATCTCTAAATTGTTGTTTCCTTGAGATCATGAGAGGACTTAGATTTAGAAAGTTAGTTAATGGTTTGGTTAACTTGGTTTACTATTCTTAATATTTGTAGTGGACTTGTTATTTTCATGATGAAATTAATGGGGTTATTGAACATTTATGATTGCTAATAAAAATGCATGTGATTATGGGAAATTACTAGGAAAATTATTGGAATTTTTAGAAGGAAAATATACATGGGAATTAATTTCTAAGTAAAGGAAATTATTGTGGAAGGGATTAGAATTTTAAAAAAAGAAAATATATATAATGAAATTAATTTTCAAACAAAGGAAATTATTAGGAAAATTATTAGAATTTTTAAAAAGAAAATGTACAATAGAACTAATACCAAGAAAGAGAAAATTAGTATTAAAAATATTAGAATTTTTGGAAAGAGAATATACATGGGAATTAATTTCCAAGAAATGAAAATTTATTATGAATTACTATTGAAGTTATTGAAGATTTAGAAAAAAAATGCCCATTAGAATTAAATTCCAAGAAAAGACAATTAATATTGTAGTTGTTGAAATTTTAGAAGGAAAAATGCACATTTGTATAAATTTCAAGAAAAGGAAAATTATTATTGAAATTATTAAAATTCTTAGAAGAAAAATGTACATTGGAATCAACTTCCAAGAAAGAAAATTAATATTGAGATTATTAGAGTTTTATAGGAAAATGTACCTTAGAAATTGTTTCTAAGGAAAATAGAAACTATTCCTTAAATATTGAATTTTTCATAAGAAATGTTAAAGATGCTCCACATAGGCGGCCTAGCGAGGCGTGGCCGAAGGTGCTCCATGCCCGTGACCTAATGCTCATGATTTTGATCTATGCATGGCCGAGGGTCCACGATTTACAAGGTGTGGCCAAAGGTGCTCCACACGGGACCTTATGCTCATGATTAAGCTCTATATGTGGCCGAGTGCTCACGATTTATGAGGTGTGACCAAAGGTGCTCCACACGGGCGGCCTAGCGAGGCGTGGTCGAAGGTGCTCCATGCCCATGACCTAGTGCTCATGATTACGCTATGTACGTGGTCGAGTGTCCAATAATTACAAGGTGTGGCCGAAGGTGCTCCACACGGGTGACCTAGGGAGGTGTGGCCAAAGGTGCTCCGCACCCGTGACCTAGTGTTCACGTAACATGCATAAACACTATGATAATTCCATAATAAACCATTAAGCTGATAAGAATACGTGTTATTTAAAAAGATATGTAATCTTCATTAACTTCTATATTTATCATGCAATGATTGCCAGTTTACAGTTATGTGTAATATTACACCTAAAATCAAGGATGTAGATTGAATGTTTTGGTGCTTACACCCTGGTACATATTAGTTCCTTTTAAACTATGAATTGCTGAGCTACTGGGAAACTTGTGTTTCTCATCTATGTGCTAATATGTATCAGATACGGACGCGTTTTCCCCCCTTAGGTTAGGGAAGAACAAAACCGTGAGTCCACAGAGGTGGGACAAAGTGGACAATATCTGCAAGTGGGCGGCTGGACTGTTACAGCCACCATCGTGAATCTCCTCCTCCTCCAATAGAATTCACGCCTCTACCATTCTCTCCTTCTCAAACTTCAGTTTTCTTGATTTCAATAGTAAATTAGTTAAAGGGGTGATTTAGAAATTATTGGGGTTAAGAATTAGAAAATTGAGGTATGAAGTAAATTATTCGTTGTCGTTGGATATAAATTTGAGCTCTCAAATAGATGAATGTAAGGATGAGGGTGTTTTGGATTGATTGATTCTTATTTTTTAATAAATGGCAATGGATGAATTAAATTGTTTAATTAAGAATAATATTTAGGAAATTATGAAAGATGGTAACAGAAAGAGAACTTGGAGACAAGTATGGGAAAATAGAAATAAAATGAGTTGGAATTTGTACTTTAGAAATTGTAATTAAGTTTAGAGTTGGAAAATAGAAAGGATAATGAAAATTAGAAGGAAATTATTATATCATGGTTACCAAGAGGCTTAAACTGAATGATATTGGTAATTTATTTGAAGGTGAGAATAATATTTATATGGCTTTTATGATTTTAGGAACCTTTGAGGATGCTCCTAATGTAGCCACTTAATTGAGGAAATTGTTGGAACATATTTTTGTGCTTGGGTTATTTGTTTCTGAAAAATACTTACTATACATCCTTTTACATTCTGTGTAATTTTGGTGAATTTTAGCCCATTAGCTTAGTATGGGGAACAAAATAAATTTCTAAAATTTTATATCTCCTTTATGCTCTGATTATTGAACTTTGTATAGATTATTCATATTTCAATCATTATTGTTTTAGGAATGTTACTTATAATATGACAAATTCTTTGAACTTTAATTTAATCATCAATTTTGTGAAACTATTATACTATGAGGTACTTTCCTACAATTTGGATATTATATTGTATTAGCAAAACTTTCTTTCATTGAGACTTGAGAAAGATTAGTTGACGTGAAACTTCTCTGAAAGGTTTTAATGGGTATATTTGAAGAGAACTACTAATTTGAGAAATTCACTTTGTTTTAAGAGATGAAATATGAGAATATAGTATTTTCAATAAATTTAACTCTAATTAAGGAAATTTCAAGTGATTTAGTGAATTTATATTAAAATGTATTTAGATTATTTTATTGAAAAGTTGTTTTATACAAAACCCTACAGCTAACGACAGTATCCATTAGCTCTCGCCTCAATGCACCTTAGATACCTAGCTATAAAGGGTATTGCTAGCATCGTGTGTTGGCCAACACACGTGGATTGGAAATGTGTGAATAAATATGAGCAAAGTGCTTCTCTGAATTGTAATAAGCTATAAGTTTTCTATGGTTAATTACCCTTTTGATTTTTGTGCTCCTTTCCATGGTTAGTTTACTCTTATGAGCTTTGTGTTCACTTTTGTTCTGTTTGGTTCTGTTAATGTATTTTCGTAACTATATTTTAGATATGATATGTATATTTATAGACTTACATAGATATACTCTATAAGCTTGCAAGAAAGGGATTTAATTTTAAATAGATTAATAAATTGATTTGTTAAACTTACCTTATGATGAAACTTTCATTTATCAAATTATTTATGTGATATCAAGTTTGAGAAAAACTCATGCCTTTGGGTTTGTTCCCTTATCGTTGTAGTTTGTATTATATGCTTAATTGAGTTGGTGAACTCACTTCCTCATTACATTTTTCAAATAGAGGTATAGATCCTGATCAATCTCCCCTCGGTGTCATTCTAGGAATCCATATTTTGGTGAGCCCAATTTCGTTCATGGGCCCTAATATAATTTTATTTCTTTAACTAATATTTTGACTCTAGAGAGCTCCTTAAATAACAGGCAGGATTCTTATTATTTTTTTGATATATTTTTATTGGTTGTATACTAGTCTTTGGATTAGTTGAGAGCAGAACTCTCTAATAGGATTATTGTATAGACTTTGGGGTTGTTGTATAATTTAGAAATGTTTATATTTTAGGGGAAACTTTTTCAAATTTTTAGTAGAATTCTCTTATGATTTAGAAATGATAAAATGTCAGAAATTATGTGAATTCAGATTCTATTATTAGGCTTACCGAATCAAGGGTTGATCTTTAAGTCTAGTGCCGGTCACCCCTCATCTATTTTTGGGGGGTGTGATAGCTCGTTGATTGGAAGTTCTTTTCATAATGTGCAGTTGAACAAAGTATCCACAAGGAAAATTTTTTAGATAATCTAGTAGTACAAAAAATGAAGGAATTGTAAGAAATGGACTTAGTTCTAGAAACTCTTTTAGAGAGAAATTATTATTTTTAGAAGGAGTGGTGTAAACTATATGGAAAATTCTAAATTTATGACTAATGTATTAGCTTTGTTGATTAAAGACTAAATGATTAAAGAAAGCTTGTATTTTTTCTTAGGGCTTTTATTGATGTTGAATATTTAGTATTATTTTTGGTTAAAATGTCAATTAGTATTGGTAGTGGATGATTTTTTTTATTCAAACTATAACAATAAAAAAAATATGTGTATTTTACTACATACATTTATTTTGTTATTGGAAGTTAGAATAAATCAATTGATACTTGAAAAATTATTATACAAAATAGTGTATTTAAATGCTAAAAGGCAAATATTGCATAATGAATTGAAAATATAAAAATTTATTACATTGCAATGGTTGACAAATCTTGATCAAAATTTGCTATGAAATAGTTTAAAAAAGTGTTGCATAATCAACATAAGGTTGCTTATAATGAAGATGAAAAGTGTTGCATTTGTTTCTAAAACTGTTGTCTAAAACTTCCTACCAAAGACAGTAAATGCAATGCTTAAAAAGTGTTGCAAAATCATTGCTAAAAGTATAGGCAACAATTTTTAAACTTTTTGCAACATCTTTTTAATGTTGTGTATCGAGTAAAATGTTGCAGTGTCTTAATCCCACTATCCTATTATAGAATGTGCATATAGTTTTAGCAACACACATAGGCGAGATACAAACTTATGCATGTTGCTTTCTTATAATTCCTAAATCCTTTAGCTCAGTAACAACATAATGTATTTACTAAGATTTAAACTCTCTTGTCTTACTTATAGTTTTCCTATAGTGCTTCACTTCTCTCATAGTAAGAGTTTCCCGGTGACTGGTCCTTTGATTGCTTTGTATCTCCTAAATTTGAAACCTCATTCCTGGAACATTTTTGGTGACTCCACTGGGGAAGAAGAGCAGTTCAATAGATCTTTCATCTTATGCTGTGCAAGATGCACTAATGGCTAACTCAGGCAAAGACAAGATTGTGGCCACCAACTAGGGAAATCCAAATGGTAGTTAAAGCAACCACTCTCTAGAGGAAGTTAAGCGAGCATGAACGATAAAACCAAATGAGGGAATCGATGAACTGTTTAATTGGTTCAAAAAAATCATCAATGACCTTGATGCCCTTGGAAATCGTTTTAATAATGAACTTGTACAAAAAATCACAAAGAGCCTTACCTGTGCCTGGAGATTCAAAGTAGTTGCCATTAAAGAGAGCAAAAAAATGAGTAGCATGTAAGAGGAAATCTTATTGCATACGAAATTGGGTTCCTCAAACAGGACTAGGAGGAAATTATGAAAGAAATGGCTAGTGCTTTAAAGTCATCAATCATGGCTAAAGGAGAAGGGCAGTTTCCAACAAATCAAAATGAAGATAAAGAAATGGCTCTACTATTAAGAAAGTTCTATGATTTTTACAAGAGGAGATAAAAAAATAATCTTTGGAGATGAGGAGCAAGAACCTCAAGAAAGGAAATTGAAACATGTTTTGAACGTAACAAACTAGGACACATCAGAGAAGATTGTCCACTTCTCAAGAAAGGAACCAAGGATAAGACAAAAGGCAATGACTTTGAGGTATACAATAACTGTCTTTCATATGATGAATTACTTGATGCATTTAATACATTATTAGATGACTTTAGGAAAATTGTTGGAATCAGAAAGGTTAAGGTAAATTCATTCTTAACTATTGATAAGGTATACTTAGTTGAAGGTCTCAAGCATAACTTATTAAGTATTAGTCAACCATGTGACAAAGGGGGTAAGGTAACCTTCATGACCTCTAAATGCTTAGTTCATAATTTAAAAGATGATAGCATGCTAATAAAGGGAAAAAGGCATAATAACGTATATACACTACACCTAGAAATAAATTCACTAACATCACTCAAATGCTTATCATTCACCAGCGATCAAGGGTGAATGTGGCACCATTAATTAGGACATACTAGTATGTATATCATAATTCAATTAAGTAAAAAGGAACTTTTTATTGGCTTACCTCAAGAAAAATACGAAAAAGAGTATGTGAAGCATGTCAAAAGGGAAAACAAGTTAGATCCTCCTTTCAAAGTAAAAATATAGTGTTTACTAAGCGTCCTTTAGAATTAATACATATGGATATGTTTAGACCCATTAGGACCCAGAGCCTAGGAGAAAAATATTATGGAGTGGTAATTGTAGATGAATTTTCTAGATTTACTTGGGTATATTTCTTAACTCATAAACACAACCACTTTGAAAACTTTAAAATATTTTGCCAAAAAGTTCAAAATGAGAAAGGATGTCATATTAGTTGCATATGTAGTAATCATAGAAAAGAATTTGAAAATAAACCTTTTGAAAACTATTTCAAGAATATTAGAATAGAACAAAAGGCTCTAAAAACTCCTCAACAAAATGGAGTAGCTAAAAAAAAAACATACTCTACTTGACATGGACAGAACTATGTTATGTAAAAAAAAACTCCCTAAAACTTTTTAGTTAGAGGTTGTTAACACAGCCTGCTATATACAGAATAGGAGCCTTATTAGACCTATCTTTAAGAGGACACCCTATGAGTTATGGAAAGTAAGGAAACCAACTATGGACTATTTTCACATCTTTGGAGGTAAGTGCTTTATTCTAAATAATGAAAGAGAAAATTTGGGAAAGTTTGATGCTAAATCAACAAACGGAATCTTCCTTGGATATTCATTAACTAGTAAAGCATACAGAGTTTACAAAACCAAGCTGAAATTTTTTTTATGAAAGCATTCACATGATATTTGATGACATTAACAATACTACTCTAAGTATTCATACAATAGGTAATGATAAAGATGAGATGCGTCCTAGAAATTCATTTTGAGATAACCAAGAAATGCCAATAGAGATACAAGAACTAGTTATGAGGCTCCTAGTCTACACATTGAGGAATCAACATCTAAACCACAAATAAGTAGCACCTTCCTAGGGAATAGAGACATTCTCTATCATATCCCATGGAGTTTATAATAGGTGATCAAAAAAAAAAAGAATGAGGACACATTCATCGTTCAAAATCATGAACCACATGTCATTCATGTCACACTTAGAGCCCAAATACATAGAGGAAGCACTTAAGGATGACTTTTGGATCTTAGCTATACAAGAAGAACTCAATCGTTTGAGCGTAGTTAAGTTTAGACATTGGTTCTTAACCCTAAGAATCAATCTATCATAGGAACCAAATAGGTGTTTAAAAATAAGCTAGATGAAGCAGGAAACATAGTTAGAAACAAGGATTGTCTAGTCACCCAAGGATACAACCAAGTGGAAGGTATTGATTTCGATGAAACTTTTTCTCCTGTTGCAAAGTTGAAATCTATTATACTACTACTTGCTTTTACATGCATCATGAACTTCAAAATCTTTCAAATGGTTGTGAAAAGTGCATTTTTAAATGAATATTTAAATGAAGAATTTTATGTAAAACAACCTTCAGGTTTTGAAAATGGAAAATTTCCAAATCATGTTGATAAGCTTACAAAAGCTTTATATGGCTTAAAATAGGCTTTAGAGCTTGGTATGAGAGACTAAGCAAGTTCTTACTTCAAAATAAATTTGTAAAAGGACAAGCTGATAAGACTCTTTTTACAAAAAGATTGAAATCGTATATTCTAATTATTCAAATATATATGGATGATATCATTTTTGGATCTACTAACAAAAAGATATGCAAAGATTTTTCTATATTAATGACTAATGAGTTTGAGATGATTATTATAGGTGAGGTGACATTCTTCCTTGGGCTACAAGTTCATCAAACAAGCAAAGGAATCACCATCTCTCAAACCAAATACACCAAGGAACTTCTTAAAAGATTTGGCATGGAGAACTTCAAGGCCATAGGAACTCCAGTAAGCAACTCCATTAAACTTGACAAGGATGAGGCAGGTAATATTCAAAACTCTATTGAGGTATGATATGTTCCTTACAAATTTTAACTGCTAGCTGACCTGATATTATATTTGTTGTATGTTTGTGTGCTTGTTTTCAATCTGATCCCAAAGAATCACTTTTGATTGCTATTAAAAGAATACTTAAGTATCTTATAGAAACCTCAAAAATAGGAAAATGGTATCTACATATTAACTTTTATGAATTAATTGAGTTTTCGTATGCTAATTTTAAGGGGTGCAAAATTAATAAGAAGAGCACTAGTGGAACTTGTCAGCTCCTTAGACATTGCATAATTTCATGGCATAGTAAGAAACAAACCTCTGTAGCATTCTTTAAAGCAAAGGTTAAGTAAATTGTTGCAGGAAGTTGTTGTTCCTAATTAATATGGATGTTACATAAATTAAGGGCCTGTGGGCTAGAATTTAAAAATGTCCCTATTAAATGTGATAATACAAGTGCTATTAACTTATAAAAAAAAATCCCATCCATCATTCCAAATCTAAGCATATGGAAATCAGGCACCATTTTTTGAGAGATCATTTTCAAAATGGTACTACATATTGATTATATCTCTCCTGAAAATCAGCTGGCAGACATTTTCTCTAAACCACTAGATTCTAAAAAATTTCATAAATTATGGTGAGAATTAAGGATTTCTAGTGGTTCTTGAATTCCCTATCAAAAATTTAAATTTTAACAAGGATCTTTAGTCTCTCGCCTCATACTTTAAATTTTAAAAATTTGTGCCTTGAATGCTTAGTAAAGTCTGCCACACGTTCGCCTAATCACATCTTATCTTTTCGAAGCGCTTGCTTACTTCATTTGATTTAAAATGGATTTAAATTAATTCTTGCGTGTCTACTTCGCAAATCTAACTCAAAGTAAGTTAATTATCTATGTAAACATGATATGGTGGCACTTTAATTTCTTCTTTTTAAGTTTTCTATATAATTGGAATTTGGAAATACTCTTTTTAGATGAATGATAGTGATATTACAATTGATATATATGTGAGATTGAAAATATATATATATATATCAATAAAGCTTCACGCTAAGTTTTGGAGGTTAGGTTAGGTTACTATATTGTCAATCCTGATTGAGGAGTAAAATAAAGGTTTTTTTTTAGAGAAAGGGAAATTCATTAAAATTATAAAGTCTTAGACAAAGAGAAGATAGATAGGCTATGTTAAGCCATGTTGGTTTACATAACCTTTTCTACAGTACCTAATTGAAAAACATCATAAAATAAAACTGTCAATATGAAGGGTGGTGGATTGCTATAACTTATGAAGTTTAGTTTTTCCATTCTATCCTTTTTTTTGCCAAAATATCAGCATAGGAATTTTCTTCTCTAAAAAATTTCTTTGTAGACCACTTCTCAAAAGAGTAAAGAAGAACTTTTCATTTGAAAGAATAATGAAATAAGGAGATTTATGACCAGGAAAGAGTCTCTTTCAATTTCAATAATCTTAATATGAATTTCTCTTACAAGTTGAAGACCCAATTGAACTCCCCAAAGTTCAAGAAGAGCAATGTCACCAAAACCAATGTATTTTGCAAATCATGCAATCGAATTGTCGTGGTGATCTCAGATCATTCTGTTAACAACCCAAAATTTGACAAAAGAATTAAATGTCAAATTTTGCATAGTTAAACATAATTATAACCCATTAATCCCATGAAATTTTACTTGTACATAGATTTCATTGAAATATTAACATTTAGGCTAAAAGTGATAAAATAATAATTAAGATGTCTTATAAGGGTAAGAGAGGGATTTTGAAAAAAGTTAAAAATACCTGACTAGGAACAAATTCCTTATCTAAACTACAATTTAATTATAATTCCCTAACTAAATTACTACAAAATTTATTTCTCCCTATATACCATAACTTATCTAACCCCTCTTCTAAGTCTTTCCTTTAAGTCTCCTTCTTCTCTTTTCTTCGACACCTTCACCACCATTTCATAAGCATAATTTTAAGTTTTAGAGAGAGAAAGAAAGAAAACTAGAGAGAGAAACTTCATCCTTATCTTATACTTCTTCTAAATCTTCTATCCAAGGCAAGATCCAACACCTGCAAGTGAAGATGAAGCATATTCATCTAGTTAAAACCTAGTTTCATACATTTATACATATGTGAGATATTTCTATAGGCTTGATTCTTACTTAGGTTATGTGATGATGGGTAAAACCTTGTAGATCTACCACTTTTGGCATGTTGGCTATGAGATAAATTGAGAGAGTATGAGAAAGCTTTGGGCAAATCTTGTGTTTCTCACATAGGAGGTTCATGAATAATCCATTAATAATTGGTGTAATTGAGTATTTAGGCTATATTTGTTGTTTGTAGAGTCATTGAGTGAGTTATCCCAAAGGCCTTAGGGGTAGTATTTACTTACATTCTATTTCTCTTATGACTCTGAATATGATGAGAGATAATATATACTTGAGGTACGTGAAAAAAAAAAGATATGAGTAAGGATATAAAGATCCCAATGGCACTAAACTCTTATACACAACAAGGGACACCTTAGAGTTAGTGGCTAGGTCCCAAGACTAAGTTATAATGCTTAAAGGTATGAGATGGCAAGCTCTATATGTTCATATGTATAAGCAAAGGATCATGGTAGGTATTACAATTTCCAATTATGATAATTTTTTAGTTTTGACATGAGTGATCATCTTTATCGATGTGACATGTATTTCATGAAAGGCTATATGAAATTCTTGTTTACACATGATGAGATGGATATATGTATGAATTGTTTTTCCTACTGAGAATGTTTATTCTCATCCTTATTAATAATTTTTCTATTGCCTCACTGCTACCTTATCCTGAAGATTGGGGTGGAGCTCATCACGGTGCCATGGCTAGGCACTTTTATAGTTGTTCATGACATAATGGTCATCACTATGGTCAAAGTGCCTCCTACCCCACTCCCACCTATTTTCCCACCTCTTCTTGTATGATTATATATATACATATATATATGTACATGTTATACAAATATTAAGCCTTCTTAGATAGACAATTAATCCTATCTGGAGATATTTTGGATAATTATGTATATAGACTTTGTAAATATTTCTATAACTATAGGAAAGCTAACCAACGACTATGTATTTTGATAATGTATACATATATACGTATAAATATTTTTAAGGCATCGTTTGATTATCAAAGTATGTTCACGTATTGAAATTTTGCTTTAATATATATAAACTTAAGTCTATTCATAACAAGGATAAATATCCTTTTAAAATATAAAGAACGTAAGTTTTTGAAAATATATATAAAAGTTAGGTTACCTAAGAAGATCCTAGGGAAAAGATTAAAATGGGCCAAAGAAGTAAATAAAATTATTAAATCACCATTTAATAGGTAATTAATAACCAGGGCGTTACAATTCCTTCTGCACCTATGATATTTTGGCTAGCTGAACCATCAGTGTTTATTTTGTGAAAATTAATTTTTGGTTTTTCCTAAGAGATAGGCAAGGTGGTTGGGATTCCTTTTCCTGAAAGAAAAAGGTTAAGGGTATTGAATTCTATAGCTTTTGAGAATGTTTTTTTGTGAATTTTTTGTCATAGGAAGATTTCATTTCTAAATATGAAAGTATTGTAGCTAACCCAGATGTTTTTAAGAGTGTAGATGACGGTGGTTTTCCAAGGTATGTTGAAAATAGTTGTAAAAGAGGTACAATTATCCATTAGCCAAGTTGAGAAGGGTGTCAAGTTATTACCAAACTTGCTTTGACATGGGACAGTCTTTTAGGATGTGGGAGATTGTTTCAGGTTGGGTGTTACAGAGAGTGCAGGTAGGTAAGGAGATGTTACCACATTGGAAAGGTTTATTTTCGTTAGAATGTCATTATTTTTTACTAGCGAAAGAAAGAAAGTTTTGTGTGGGCAAGCATGAATTTTCCATATCATTTTGATTTGTGATTTTGGTTTTGGTCTATTTGGGAAGAAAGGGTGAACATAGAGGTATAAATTAATTTGATGGTGAATTTATCATTAGAGAAAAATTTCCAAGCCAGTGAGTTTTGATGATTTTGTTGGTTACTAAGAAGTGATAGGGTTATTCCATGAATCACATATTTTATGTTGAAGGGTAATTCAAAGGAAAGAGAGTTAGATTAAGTGAACAAGTCATGAACTATTAAGTTTATTTTGTGCAGTAGAATAGTTCATATCAAACATTGTTTAAAAGGTCCATTAGGAAGCTAGTAGTCTCATTAGAGGTTTATGTTAGTGCCGTTTGTAATGTTCCAATGAATTCCATTTTTTAGAATGTTGAGATCTTTTACGATGGTCTATTGGATAAAGGATTGGTTATGTTTGCATTTTGTGAGGTTAGATCCATTTTGATAATAGAGTTTTGACTTGTGGCTATTGGGCTTTTTAGCTTAGCCATAAAATAAGCATTCATGTGTGCACTTTTCCTTATGCCTAAATTGCCAAGGTGCTTTGGTTGGAAAATGTTTTACCATTTAAATTGGTACATTTTTTTTTTATCTATAGTGGAATAACCCTAAAGAAGTTTCTATTTGCTTTGTCAGTATCTTTGTGATTTTTTTTGGGATAGAGAAAGCTTACATAAGATGATATGAAAGGTCTGAGGAGACCAATTTGATGAGCTATGTGTAACCAGTAAAAGGAAAGGATGTGGCATTTCCAGCCTTGAAGTTTTTTGTGAAGTTTATCAAGGATGTAATTAAAGTTTCTTTTTTTTATAAGTTGGTTTATGGGGAAAACCAAGGTATTTACCTAGAATATTTGTGGTTTGGATTTGAATGGTGTTATGATTTGTTTTTGAATGTCTGGAATAGTTCACAAAAACCAAATTTTAGATTTTTCAAGATTGAAGATCATTCCACTATTTTTTGTGAAAATGTCAAGTGTTTTTTATGGAGACTTTGCTATTTTGGTTTACTTCTTAGAAGAGGATGAGGTCGTCAGTAAAGAGAGGGTGTGTGAAGGGGATTTGAGAACTTTGAAATTTGAGTGGGGTTAAATTTTTGTCATTTATTTCTTGTGTGATGATTTATGTGAGATAGTCTATAACCATGATGAAAAGGTAGCATGATATTGGATTGCCTTGATGAATTCCTCTAGAGGGATGAAAAGAGGTGGTTCTTGAGCCATTTATTATAGGTGTCTAAGTGGTTTATGAGAGAGGTATGAGTTAATGAGTGGAATCTATTGTGTCAATGACCATCTATCCTTTTTTTATTTAGATTTGTGCATCGAGTAGAGGGCCTCATGGGTTGTTATGAAAAGGTCAAATATGTGTTGTCCTTTATGAAAGCGCCTTGAAAGGAGGAAATAATGTTTGAAAGGGGAGGTTTTATTCTTTTATAGAGGAGTTTGATCAAGATTTTGTAATGTGTTTTGCATAAGCCTATTGGTCTAAAGTGGTTTGGTCTTCATAGGTTTTCTAATTTGGGAATGAGGTAATGGATGTAAAGTCCCACATCGATTGGAAAGGAGAACGAAGCATACGTTATAAGAGGGTATGGATACCTTTCCCTTGACGATGTGTTTTCTCGCGAAACCTTGAGGTCTGGGACCAAGAGAGGGGACTGGAGAAAAAAAATTTTGAGGGCTGAGCCTAAATCAAACAATATTGACAAGTGGGTAGCTGGACTATTACAAATGGTATCAGAGCCGAGACCTAGATCGGTGTGCCAATGGGGACGTTGGGCCTCCTAAAAGGGGTGGATTGTAAAGTTCCACATTGATTAGAAAGGAGAACAAATCATGCCTTATAAGAGTGTGTGGATACCTTTCCCTGGATGATGCATTTTCCCATAAAACCTTGAGGTCTGGGACTAAGAGAGGAGAGCGAGAGAAACAAAACCATGAGGGTTAGGCCCAAAGCGAACAATATCGACAAGTGGGTAGTTGGATTGTTACAAATGGTATCAAAGCCGAGACCCAGATCGATATGCCAGCAGGGACGCTAAGCCTCTTAAGAGGGGTGGATTGTAAAGTCCCACATCGGTTGGAAAGGTGAATGAAGCATGCCTTATAAGAGGGTGTGGATACCTTTCCCTTGACCATGCGTTTTCCCGTAAAACCTTGAGGTCTAAAACCAAGAGAAGGAGACGAGAGAAACAGAACCGTGAGGACTAGGCCCAAAGCGAACAATATTGGAAAGTGGGTAGCTGGACTGTTACAATGGAGGGTGCCACACCAAAAGGTAGGAATTTTCCAATCTATGAAAAATTATTTTTATGGGGATGTAAATTTTATTGTTTACTATTTTCCAAGTCTTTTGGTAGAATAAGGCATGAATGCCATTTGATGTTGCACTCAGTAAGAGCCCACAATATTTTAAATCATGTCAACAAATTTAATTAAAGAAGCTTAATATTGATTAAGCCCCTATCAAGATACTAAGTTAAGAAGGAAGCAAAAATAAGGGAAGAAACTTAAAGAAAGAAAGCAGCGCATTTGACACATTAATATAAAAAAAAAATGATTGATCGTCCTTAGGTGAGTGTTTTGGGGTAAAGAGATTGATCATCCCACACAAAAAAAAGTGACATCAATAGTGATATATGTTTTTCTGGTTGTAGGAGAATAGGACTTATGCCTCCAAGTGTTTAAGTTTTCTAGAATGGGAAGTATAGGCAAAAGCTATGGATTCAAACTCCTTTTGAGGGATGAAACTTAAGATTCTTATATATGGGAAGTTTTCAAGTAGCTTCTAGCAAGTAGGCGGGGTAAATATGACCTCTCCCTAATACATTTTTGAAAGATATGTTGTAAACATAAGGGCTGAGCTATTTCTAAAAGGTGTCGATTCTTTCTTTCAACCACACCATTCTGCTGAGGTGTATCTACACATGAAATTTTGTGAACAATCATATGGGATATAAGGTAATCATTTAGATTGATATTGAAGTAGTCTTTGGTGTTGTCTTTCCAAAGGATTTGAATATTTGTTTTGAATTGAATTTTAACAAACCAACGAGCACCTGAAATATTTTATTAAACATGGTCCCTAAATGTCACTATGAATTATAGAAAAAGGGTTTTCTTGGATGATATGAATGAAGATGGTAGGCTTTTGGCGTGCTTATCAATATGGCACATATGATATGTAGAAAAAAAATATAAAAAAAATAATAGAATTTTTTTCACCCTACTTGAATCAATTTGTGGTGATATTCATAGATTACATCCTAATCTATTTCAAGACTCATACAAAGCATGTACAATATCTTGCGATGGTATTATAGAGGTTAAAGGAGAAGTAGTTGTATGCTAAGAAAAAAATGTGAGTTTTGGTTAAAGGAGGTCAAATTCTTAGGTCATGTGGTGAATGGGGAAGGAATACCAATAAATCCTAAAAAAAAAAAATTTAAGGCTGTACTAAATTAGGGTTAGCCAAAAATAGTCACGGAGATTAAAAGTTTTCTTTTTCTGGGTTTGGTAGGTTATTATCGAAAATTCATACAAAGATTTTCTCAAATAGCCTTACCATTAACCCAATTGACTATAAAGGGTGTAGAGTTTAAGTGGAGTGAATAATGTGAGCGTAGTTTTTAGACACTGAAGGAGAAGTTAACCACCTCTCAAGTGTTGGTAATCCCAAACCCTATAGAGCCTTCTGATGTATACACCGATGAATGAAAGAAAGGTTTAGGATGCGTGTTAATGCAGGCAAGAAAAGTAATAGTTTATGCTTTTAGGCAACTAAAGCCTAAAGAAGAGAATTATCCTATTCATGATTTGGAGTTAGCTGTCGTAGTCTTTGTCTAAAAAAAAATTTAGAGACATTATTTATATAGAGCTAATTTTGAAGTTTTTAGTGATCATAAGAACCTTAGGTACTTATTTAATCAAAAGAAGCTGAATATGAGACAGAGATGGTGGGTAAAGTATCTAACGGATTTTCATTTTGAATTGAAGTATCATGCAGAGAAAGAAATGTTGTAGCTTATACATTAAGCAAAAATTCCTTACAAATAGCTAGTTTGATAGTAGATGGAATGAGATTGCTTGAGGATTTTAGGGATCTTAGTCTCAATGTGATTTCACTCCAAAATAGATTAGTGATGAGTGACTTCCAGATCAGTTATGACTTGAGGGAACAAGTTAGACAAGCCTAGCAAAAGAATGAATCCCTAGGAATTTATGCAAACCAACCAAATTTTAGGTTAGCCACTAATTGGGTGTTGATGTTTAGGAACAAAATAGTAATCCCAAATCATCGGGAGCTAAGGGAAAAATTGCTTGCAGAGGCCCATCGTAGGCAATATCCCATTCACTCTGGTATTTCTAAAATGTATCAAGAGTTAAAGAAAAACTTTTGGTGGCCAGGTATGAAGAAGGACATCACAAAGTATGTAAATGACTATCTTTTGTGTTAGCAAATAAAGATAGAGCATCAAAAACCTATTAGGTTGTTATGACCACTAGAGATACTAGAAAGGAAATGGGATCAAGTAACTATGGACTTTGTAGTAGAACTACCTAGAACCCTAGCTGGTTGTGATTCTATATGGGTGATAGCGGATAGATTGACCAAATCTGCTCATTTCTTGCTTATCAAGATCAAATATTCCCTAAAATAGCTAGCACAAATATACTTTAGGGAAATTGAGATTGCATGGAGTACCATCGGGTATAGTGCCAGACTGAGACCTTTGGTTCACATCCAGATTTTGACAATCCCCACAAAGGGTATTAGAAACCCAACTAAAATTTAGCATTGCTTACTATCTTCAAATCGATGGACAATCTGAGAGAACAATAAAAACTCTATAGGATATGTTAAGAGCATGCTTGTTAGGACAAAAGGGAATTTAGGATAGGTACCTACCTTTTATAGAATTTGCATATAATGATAGTTATCACTTTACCTTAGTTATGGCACTGTATGCCGCTTTGTATAGGAGAAGTTATAAGTCATCTTTAAGTTGGTTAGAAATGGGGGAGAGTACGTTGTTGGTGCTGGAGATTGTACAAAAGACACTGATCAAATCAAAATGATCAAGAAAAAGATAAGAATTGCCCAACAAAGATAGGAAAACTATGCTAATAGGAGGAGAAAGCATTTGAAATTCAATGAGGGAGACCGTGTGTTTTGAGAGTGTCACCTATCACGGGTATTGGTAGACAAATCAAGACAAGAGGAAAATTTAACTTACGAGTCTACTTCTATCAAGATCATTGACTAAGTAACTCTAGTATAAAGTAATTCCTTTGATTAAGATGCTTTGGCAGGATGTAGCAAGCCACGAGATGACTTGGGAGAAGAAAGAAGAGATGGGGCAACACTATCTAGAATGATTTACATGTATAAATTTTAAGGACAAAATTCTTTTAAAGGGGAGAGAATGTAATAACCCCAATTAATAATTAAGTAATTAGGAAAAATTTTTAATGGAAACGTTGAAATGTCATTGAGAAATGAATGAGCAAATTTTTCTGAACTCATGGTTTAAATTT
This sequence comes from Senna siamea, assembly GCA_031216115.1. Lineage (NCBI taxonomy): Eukaryota > Viridiplantae > Streptophyta > Magnoliopsida > Fabales > Fabaceae > Senna > Senna siamea. The sequence goes on along the minus strand of CM062354.1, from coordinate 26,894,328 downwards.
GAGAATTTTTCGGAGTAAAATTTTATCTTATGGAGAAATTTTTATCTGTCTTGGAATACTTAGCAGATAATTTTGGAAGGCTTATGATAGCTTAAAAATTTCTAAACCCCTTCCATATCATTCTAAATTCTTGCCTAAATTAGAAAATACATCCAAAATTTATCTAGGGCAAAGCGAAAAAAGATCAAAATGCCTTTAGAAACTTTAAAATCAAATTTTCTTCATTTTCCTTCCATTTACTCTCTCTCTCCCACTTACTCCCTGTACTCTCTCTCGCGCACCTCACCGTCATGCTGCCTAGCTGCCTTTCATCCACCAAATCGTCACGTGTCACCGCCCTACTATGCTAAAGAAGCTCGTCAAAGTGTGCCGCCCCCCGTCGCAGCCTCTTGCGCAGTTTTTAGCCACCGTAGCAACCAAAAATGAAGTCATTCATTCACGGCTTCCCTCCTTTGATCTAATCAATTTTGCGCTGTTGGTTACTGGTGAGCCCTGGGTTGGGTTGCTGAAGGTGTGTCAGTCCTCTTTGTCACCTCAGCTATCGCTGTCACCGCCACCAGTCGTCAAAAAATGCCATGAAAGGTTTAAGGATTAAACTGTACCAAACTTATTACGTATGACATAATTCGATGGTTTAACTGCTCAAAAAATAATTAAAAGAACAAGAATAATGTACCGAACCTATCTATTGCTATTGAAATGAACAATAAGACTAGATAGAGGTGTTACATTAAGTTGGTATCAGAGCACAGCTACCTAGGTTAGGAACGAGGTAGAATTCCCCAAGTAAAGGACTGGTTCGGGTTAGTTGGCTATACCTAGGCAGTTGGCTAACTTATATTTGTTTTGATCTTGGGGAAAGGAGCATTAAGTTTGGGAAGATAGAAGCTCCTGTTGGTATTGTATGTTATCTGCTTAATAATCTGCTATTGAGCCTGATCACCTCGGTAATACTTGTTTTGCAGATTGACAGCATGCTACCGGCACGGAGGGGTAGACCACGGACCCGAGATGTGGGAGTTGATGTGAATGAGATGATGCAGACTATGAGAGACATGTCCGAAGCTATGAGAGCCCAATATGAGGTTACAGCCGAGGTACTTCGTCAGGCCCAAACGGACCAAAGCGAAGAGACCCAAACAAGGGTAGAGCAGGTGAGAACCCCAGTCAATGGAGGTTGGTCTGACTTTCAAAGAGCCAGGCCTCACACTTTCAACGGATTAGCAAGTTTGAAGAAGGCTGAAGAGTGGGTACAGAAGATGAAAGAACTATTCGAGGTATTAGGGACTACAGAGCCGCAGAAGGTTACCTTCGCCGCTTACCAGTTGGAAGGAGAGGCGAAGCATTGGTGGAAAGGTACGAGGAAACTGATGGAGGCTCAGGGGACCTCGATCACCTGGGACAGATTTAGAGATACATTCCTTGAGAAGTATTTCCCCCAGAGCGAAAGGAACGTTAAGGAATGTGAGTTTATGCAAATCAAACAGGGTGGCAGGTCATTTGAGGAACACTTAGCCAGGTTCGAAGAGCTGTCAAAGTTCTCTTCCTACCTGAAGTAGAGACCGGACGGGGCATGGAAAGCCCTGTACTTGGAGAACAGTTTGGATCCAAAACTATACCATGAAGTGGCAGCCCACGAGATCCGAGACTACCCGACTCTAGTTAATAGGTACAAGATCGCCTCTCGAACGCTGGCAGCCCTGCAGAAGTAGAAACATGAGGCGAGTTTCCATAAGAGAAAGGGATCAATTAGTTTCAACAGGGGCCGTGATAGAAGTTTCAGAGGAGTCAGTCAGGAAAGAAGCCAGTGAACACCCCGGCACCGCAACCCAACTGTTTGAAGTGTAGGAAGAATCATGGAGATAGGCCATGCCTGATGGGGCAAAACGTATGCTACAGATGTGGGAAGCCAGGACACATCGCCCGAAACTGCCCAACCCTGAGGAAGCCAGAGGAACCAGTCAAACCTCTTACTAAGGGAAGGGTGTATACCCTAAAGGGGATAAAAGTGGCCCAGTCCGAAGATTTGATGAAAGGTACGTGCTTTATTAATGATATTCCTTTAATTGTGTTGTATGATTCTGGCGCCACCCACTCCTTTATTTCTATAGACTGTGTTCATAACTTGAAATTACCCACAACCACCTTACCTTATGAACTTTCTATAGCTATACCCACCAATAAAAACGTGTCTACATCTATAATTTGTTCAAAATGCCCTATTGTAATCGCGAACAGAACCTTCATTGTAGACCTTATCTGCTTACCCATGGTCGACCTAGATGTCATCTGTGGTATGAACTAGCTCTCTTCAAACAATGTTATCTTGGACTGCTTAGCTAAGTTTGTGACTTTTATAGACACTAGGCCAGTAAATGTGGGATAGAGATGAAAAATTAGAGGATGGGTTTCTTATGTTCCTCGGAGGTAGAAAGTTAATAGCAATTAGAAACCATACCTATAGTCCAGGAATTTTCAGATGCATTCCTAGAGGATATTACTAGTCTCCCACCAGAGAGAGAGATCGAGTTTTCCATAGACTTAGTCCCTGGGACAGGGCCAATTTTTATAGCACCCTATAGGATGTCCCCAATGGAGTTAAAGGAGTTGAAAGAGCAGATAGAGGACCTCTTAGCAAAAAAATTCATTAGACCCAGTGTGTCATCGTGGGGAGATCTTGTGTTGTTTGTTAAGAAAAAGGACGGGAGTATGAGGATGTGCATAGACTACAGGAAACTGAACAAGGTAACCATAAAGAATAAGTATCCTCTCCCTAGGATCGATGACCTACTAGACTAACTAAGAGGGGCCACTATCTTTTCCAAGATCGACCTGAGGTCAGGGTATCATCAGATCAGGGTTAGGAAAGAGGACGTACCTAAGACTGCCTTTAGGACTAGGTATGGGCACTATGAATTTCTCGTAATGCCCTTTGGACTAACTAATGCCCTAGCTGTTTTCATGGATTACATGAACCACATCTTTAGGCCCTACCTCGATCAGTTCATAGTAGTGTTTATTGATGACATATTAGTGTATTCCAAGGATAGACGGGAGCATAAACAGCATCTCAGGATGGTGATGCAAATACTCCGGGAGAAGCAGCTGTATGCCAAGCTACAAAAGTGTGAGTTTTGGCTAAGGGAAGTTAAATTCCTAGGGCATGTAATCTCTGACAAAATGGTGTCTGTGGATCCAAGTAAGAAGGAAGCGGTAGTGAACTGGGAAAGACCCACCACTGTGACAGAGATTAAGAGTTTTCTGCGTTTAGCAGGATACTATAGGAGGTTCGTTCAAGGGTTTTTACAAATAGCAATGCCAATGACCAAGCTCACCCGAAATGACGTTCCCTTTGTGTGGGACGCAAAGTGTGAACAAAGTCTCCAAACCTTGAAAGAGAAGTTGACTACTGCACCTGTGCTAGTTATCCCTGACCCTTTAGAGAAGTTTAAGTTATATTATGATGCATCAAAGAAAGGGTTAGGCTGTGTACTGATGCAAGGAGGACGAGTAATGGCCTATGCTTCTAGGAAACTAAGGCCATATGAGAGAAACTACCCTACCCATGACTTAGAGTTAGCAGCTATAGTGTTTGCCTTAAAGATTTGGAGACACTTCCTTTATGGGTATATATTCGAGGTATTTAGTGACCACAAAAGTCTCAAATACCTCTTCGATCAGAAAGAATTAAATATAAGACAAATGAGGTGGATAGAATTCATTAAGGACTATGATTTTGAGCTAAAGTACCATCCGAGTAAGGCAAACATTGTGGCTAACATCCGAAGTAGGAAGTCTCTCTATGTAGCTCGACTAATGGTGAGCGAGATGGACCTGATAGAGAAATTTAGGAACATGAGGTTGTCCACCTTGGTGTTACTGAATAAAATCTGCCTGAGTGAGTTAAGGATTGAGAACACCCTTAGTGCCCAAATCTTAGAAACCCAGGAGGAGGACGAATTCCTAAGATCCCTAAAGGATTCGAAGGAGTTCATAAGGGAGGCCAACGGGATGGTAACTTTCCAAGGTAGAATGTATGTCCCTAAAACAGGAGGACTAAGGTATAAGATTTTATAAGAAGCTCACCAAAGTAAGTACACTATCCATTCTGGAGCCACCAAGATGTATCAGGACTTGAAGGGTAAGTTCTGGTGGCCAGGAATGAAGAAGAATATAGCGAAGCATGTAGCTAGGTGCCTAGTATGCCAGCAGGTCAAGATTAAATATCAGAAACCTGATGGGCTACTACAACCCTTGGACATCCCTGACTGAAAATGGGACAAGATTTCTATGGACTTTGTGGTAGGACTACCTAGAACTCAATCAGGAAATGATGCTATTTGGGTCATAGTGGATAGGTTAACCAAGTCTGCTCACTTTCTTCCCATTAGGATTAACTACTCCTTGGATAGACTAGCACAGCTATATATTCAAGAGATAGTGAGACTTCATGGGGTACCCATTAGCATTGTTTCGGATAGGGATCCCAGGTTCACCTCTAGGTTTTGAAGAGCCTTACAAGAAGCCTTCGGAACCAGATTGAATTTTAGTACAGCATATCATCCTCAAACGGATGGGCAAACAGAGAGAACTATCCAAACCCTAGAGGACATGCTTAGGGCTTGTGTCTTAGAATACCGAGGGAACTGGGAAAAGAGTTTGCCATTAATTGAGTTCTCTTACAATAATAGTTTCCACTCTAGTATAGGCATGGCTCCCTATAAGTCTCTATATGGAAGGAAATGTAGGTCACAGTTATGTTGGTATGAAGTGGGTGAAAGACAACTTCTAGGTCCTGAGTTAGTGCAACAGACAACTGATCAGATTAAAATGATCAGAAAAAGAAAAGCAAAGGCTCAGGACAGGCAAAAGAGCTATGATGATAAGAGAAGAAGGCCCTTAGAATTTGAGAAAGGGAATCATGTTTTTCTGAAAGTATCCCTGACTACTGGGATTGGTAGAGCTATGAAGTCTAGGAAACTAAGTCCTAGATACAATGGGCCTTTTTAGATATTGAAGAGAGTGGGTCCATCCGCCTACCAAATAGCCTTACCCCCACATTTGTCTAACCTTCACAATGTCTTCTATGTCTCCCAGCTCCGAAAATACATACTAGACCCCTCCCACATACTTAACGCCAGTACTATGCAATTAAAGGATAATTGACTTACCAGTTGAAACCTATCCAAATCATCGGTACTGAGGTCAAGACCCTACGAAATAAGGTCATTCCCCTGGTAAAGGTTCTATGGGACCCGACGGCGCCACAGGAGGCAACCTGGGAGAGGGAGGAGGACTTGTGCAAAGCTTATCCAGAGCTATTCTCATGAGGTATGTATAAATTTCGAGGATGAAATTATTTATAAGAAGGGGAGAAATGTAACACCCATAAATTAGTTAGCATAAATTGATGGATAAAATTATGGTGTCAATAAATAAACCCTTTATTGCTAATAAATTTAAGATTTTGCTTAAGGGAGGAAAATTTTACTTGCTTAATTTAAGCCTTATCTTCTTGTGTAATTAGTCTAAATGCCAAAGGAGGAGTAGGTATACAATTATATATATATATATATATATATATATGCATGCCTTCACAAGAAGAAGAGGGGAAGTGAGTGGAATTAAATTTTATATACACACATGCATGGCCCTCATGTAAGGTGGGAAGGAAAAAGTAAAACAAACACACAAAAATATATATATGCACTTCACGACAAGAGAGAAGAAGGGAAGAGCATAAATTTTTTTTTTTTTACACACAAAAAATAGTTGCTTGCAAGATTGGATAAACTAGACTTACAAGAAAGGGAAAAACCAATTGTGCAAGCAAAGGCAAGTGATGCAAGAATGAATGCTGAAATATATTAAATATATATATAGGTGCAAAATTATGTTACTCATGGGACACACCTAACGTGTGAGAGGAGGGGAAACAAATTGAAGCAAGCAAAAAGGGATTTAATTAATGGAATAGGTGTAGAAAATTTCCTTGTGTGGAGAAGAGAGTGACGTGAAGCATGTGACTAAGGTAGAGTGCAAAGAAAGCAAGGTTCACATAGGGTATAAACAAGAATAAGCCAAAGTCAAATGGGAAGGGTGTTGCACGTGGAGAGGAAGAGAAAAGTAAACAACAAAAACATAAGAAGAAAGAAGAAGATAAGCATTTTTCAACTAAGGAAAAACCACACACGCACATCCATTCGGGAGAAAAGAAAAAGAAGGGAAGGAGAAGAGAGAAAGGACGAAAAGGAAGAGAAGAAGCAAGCAAGCAAGAAAGGAATCAAGCAAGGGAAGCAAGGTAGGTTAACAATTCCCTTGTCTTATTTCCATGGGTTAGCATATATGTTCCATAATGTTGCTTCCATGAAACTAGAGTCATTTTCTCCATTCTTGATTAAGGAGGAAATTTGATATAGTATACATGATAAATTTAAGGGTTAGCTAAGTTAAATGGAATTAATAATGTAATTATACATGGTTGTTTAATAAATAATTACATGTGATGATGAAAGGAGATGGACTAGTTGGTAAGGGAAACTTATTGCCATAGAAATTATAGTGTATACATTATTTAGGAGTTATGAAAATTTTTATGCCAAGATAAATCCTAAGAAAAGTAAAAAAGATTGTAGTCATCATTAATATTTTAAGGAAATTATATGTAATGATGAATCTTAAGGAAAAGTAGAAACTATGGTGTTCGTTAATAATCTTTTTGGAAGGAAAGTTAGGAAAGAAATAATAAGATATAATATTTCCATTAATAATAGCAATTTAGGTGAGAATGAATAAGAGATATTATGGCCATTAATATTAGAAATTAGGTAAGAATGCTTAGAAAATATTATGCTCAGTAATGTCATCCTTAGAAGAAAATTTATACAAAAATAAGTAGCAAAGATTATATCCATAATTAATATTATGGAAGGAAATGTATGCGAGATTAAATTTTAGGGAAAATAGAAAGTATTATATTCATAAATTAATATTATGAAGAGAAAATTTATGTAAGGATAAATTCTAAGAAAATAAAATGAGAAATATCATTCCCATAATTAATGCCTTGAGAGGGAATTTTGTAAAGAGAAATTCTAAGAAAAAAAATGAGAAATATTATTTCCATAATTAATATTTTGGGAGAGAATTTGGTAAGAATAAATTCAAGGAAAATTAGAATAATATTATGTCTAGAAACAATATTACGAATGGAAATTTATGTAAAAATTTAACCCTAAGAAAAATAGAAAATGTTATGTCCGTAATTAATATTATGGATGGAAATTACGTAAGATTAAGTTCTAGGGAAAGATGCGAAATCGTAGGGAAGTTCGAATTTATTCTAAAGCATTGTGAAAGCAAAACCTTTCCTGGATAATAAGAAAGGAAAGTAAAGTGACACTGCGCCCTGCAAGGCCCCGAGTATATACCGACGACCTAGGGAGGCGTGGCTGAAGGTGCTTCATGCCCATGACCTAGCGCCCGTGATTGTACCTAGACCGTGGCTGAGCGTCCAGGCATTACGAGGTGTGGCCGGAGGTGCTCTACACGAGTGGCCTAGGGAGGTATGGCCGAAGGAGCTTCATACCCGTGATCTAGTGTCTCGAGGATTTCATAAACGTGGACCGAGGGTTCACAATTTACTAGGTGTGGCTAAAAGTGCTCCACACGAGCGGCCTGGCAAGGCGCAGCCAAAGGTGCTCTATGCTCGAGACTCGGTGCTCCCAATCACGCTGTATACGTGGCCGAGTGTCCACGAATTTTGAGGTGTGGCCAAAGGTGCTTCACACGGGTGACCTAGGGAGACATGGCCGAAGGTGCTTCACCCCTGTGACCTAGTGTTCACACAACATGTACGTGCGCACTGATGACTTCGCGATAATAAATCAGTACGCTTAAGAAAATACTAGTCATGTGAAAAGAGTGTTTACTGTTGCTAACCACTAAATCTATCATGCAATAATTACCTATTTATTGATATGTACTTTTCTCCTAAATCAAGGATGTGGTCTGAACATTTTAGGTGTTTGCACCCTGATACATGTTAGTTTCTTTTAGAACTATGAATTGCTAGGCTACTGGGAAACGCGTGTTTCTCACTTATGTACTAATATGTATCAGATTTGGATGCGTAGCAGGGAAGTGCGATAGCAATATCTTTGGATTGAGTGAATTTTTGTAAGCCCCCATTATTGGATCCTAGAAGTACTCGGATTAGAATAGGGTAGCTAAATTGACTATATATACGAGTAGTTCTGGGAATATCAGGGAAAGCGGATATGTGAAGGACCAGTCTGGTACTATTTGGTGTGGGAGTCTGAGTGGCAGGCCTGTTGTCTCCTGACTTTCGCAGGACGGGTACTTCACATATTCGGGGACTAATACATTAGTTGTAATGAATATTTTTATTAAAGATGTATTATTTGATCCATATGAAAGATTGTATTTGCATCGTGTAGCGTAGACTTTTATTATTCCACTGTGCATGTGAGTTTTTATTGTTATCTGAGCATAAAGATCCTAAACTTATTGCGTATGACATAATTCGATGGTTTAACTGCTCAGAAAATAATTAAAAGAACAAGAATAATGTACTGAACCTATCTATTGCTATTGAAATGAACAACAAGACTAGATAGGGGCGTTACACATTACATTCCTTTTTAATTATAAACATTATTTTCTTAAAGTGAAGTAGAGATATTTCTCCATATCATCACACCCAAGGAAAAAGAAAATGAAATGGGCAATTAGTTTTACGGATCACACCTGATGAAAGATATGAAATTTGTTATGAAAAAGGAATTTGCAGGCATTATTGAAACAATTTTTTTAATAAGTAAAATGACACTATACTCATATGAATTTATATAATTTCCCATAGTTCACATGTGTGTTAAAGATGTTTTGGGGAGATGTTTTATGTGCCAAAGGCATAGCTGAACTTTCAATTGTTTTATAAAATGTTTAAATGGTAAATTACTCTATTGGGATTCTTATATCTCATTAAATTGATTGTTCAGATGATCAGGACTATGATGGTGCGAGAAATTAGATTGGGTTTGGATGCATGTTAGAATTATAGGATTTTGGAAGATGCTGAATGATGTGTAAGGAAATATGAAGAATTTAACTATGGATCCTAAAATATTATTTTTGAATGGCATGAAGGCCATAAGCTTGTGTTTAAATAGTTGTATAATGTATGTTGTAGATTTATGGTTGTTTGATGGATAGTTTGGGCTGTTGTACAAGTAAGGAAATGTCCTATTTGTAGGAAACAATCTGCCAAATTTTTGGTAGAGTTCTTGATGATAATTGAGAATTTAAATATTTAGAGATATTTATATTAATAAATGAATGGTTTAGATTTCTTATATTCCATAGTAAGGATATATATTGGTGGGAATTGATGTATTAGGCATGCTGTGCAAGAGAAAGGGTTGAGTGAAAATTGAATGGGTGAGTCTATTTGGGTTACACTAAACCAGTAACGGCCAATTTGGTTTTTAGAAAAAAAAATTTTAGGAGAATTTCACACTTCTAATTTTTACTCTGATATTGTATGTAAAAATAAGAGGGGTCGTTACGAGGAGAAGATTGACTTTGAAGCACCTCTTAGACTTGAACCTTGGTTCACCACATTGTAGATGACTAGTTCATTTCATTAGACCCAATTCCCGTTGGTACATTATCTTATATACTATTTTTTTCTGTTTCTCACAAGTATCCATTTGTTGGAGAAAATCCTACTTGAGGCACTATTAAATATTAAATGTGAGCACCTCTCAAGGATTTGAATCTTGATTTATCATGTTGTAGGGAACTAGTCTATTTCACTAAACTCAACTCCTGTTGGTATGTTATCTTATATATTATGATTATATATTATGATATATAATTACAATGTCATTTTACATACTATAATATTCATGATACTTATATTTGATATGTCAATTAATGGTATCTTAGATGATAGTGATAATATAAGATGAAAATATTTGGTTGTTTATATTAATCAATATCATTTATTTTTATAATTTTTAAATATATTCTTATAAATTTAAATAAATTATCTATTATATTTATTCTTTGATTATTTTAAAAAATTTATAATTAACTTTAAATTAAAAAAAATAATCATTAATTTATACTATTAGATATTATTTGTGCGAAGATGAGGTTGGGATGTGAATGCAAAAGATTAAGTATTATATGGAGTTAAAGCAGTATAGATATAAGAGATGCTTTTAGCGAGAAAAAATGGCGGCTTTTGTACGGATCCTATATACATTTTTTTTTTTTGTTATTTTCGAGAGTGTCAGGTCCTTATTTTAATTTGCAAATCTATATTATTTTTCCTGTAGTTCCACTAATTTGCTACCCTTATCAGCGAGTCAAGTTGAATATTCTCACTAATTCGTGATCAAGCATAGCGAATTGATGGGTCAAAAAGTTTTTCCCTCAATTCGCGCTTGCTAAACGCAAATTACGAATAAAAATAACTTTGACAACGAATTCTCTAAATGAAAAACCGAATTTTGACGAGTCAATGATAATTTCGCTATTCGTGTTTGTGAATTGTTTGAGCCTAAATTCGTTATAGGGTGTAGAAAATTTAGCACTAAAAATGCTTTCATGCATTTGTTAGCAACCATCGCGAATTTGGACTTGGGAAAGCAAAAAGCACAGCTAAATTTGCTATTCCTAGCAAATTTTAATTTTTAAAAATTATTTTTTATTTTTTATTTTTTAAAAATAATAAAAAAATGTTTAAATAATTATTTTTGACAAAAAATATAAAATATGTTTTGAGAATAGAAAACATATAGAATGATTAAAAAATATTCTAAGCTTTAATTTTTTAAAATATAAAAAATAATTTTTTTATTGATAGCATGTATATAAATACATGAAAATAATGTTAATATGAATTTTTAAAATTAATTTTATAAAATAATTTTAAAAAATAAAAAAACAAAATGAAGCTTAAATGATGCCTAACTGTACATGTATACACATTCATTATGTATGAATTTCTTCTCTAATTACAACAAATTTAATCTTAGAAAAATTAATTTAAATATAAGGAGAAGTATAAATAATGAGATTATATCATAAAAAAATTTGTTCTCCTTTCATGATTGAATATCATTTTCTATTTTAATTAAATGTATATAAACTGAAATTAAAAAAGAACAGAACACCTTAAAATAATGTTGATTTTATATAAATTTTCTGATGAAAAAATAATTTACCCTTTTAATTTTTTATCCGAACACATCTATATATGAGTGTATTATATCACTCTTGAATTAAAAGGTTGCCAAGGTGGAGGAGGCATACAAGCGCCTATTTTACAGTCATCTTATTCCCAAAAAACAAAAGATGAGAATTGCATATTTATTTATTTTAAGATTTTAATTTTACCAACTCTTACAAAAATATCAATTATATTATTTAGATGTCTAGAATTATAAAATGGGCATAAAACGGCTATTATAATCAATATCAAATCCTTACTTGCACGAAGCACAGATTGCCTCATGCATAACTGCATACATATGAACAGCTAGCTAGACAGCATTTGATGAGGTTGTCACAGGTGTGATGGCAATTGCAGGAGCACAGGCTTAATTTCGGTAGGCCCGATAGCAAATTTAGGTGTGCAAAATGTATAACTTCAAATCACATATAAATATACAAGTAAAATAAAATATTAATTTCAAAAAGATGTAGACTTATAATACAAGATACATGCCGTTATTTCTTAATAATTTTCTTTTCAAGCCAGCCAAATTCGCTAGGGGACTTGGCGAATTTAGCTAGTTTCTAGTCAAATTTTTATTTGACCAATAATTTGCTTACACCAACAAAAAATTTGCTACTGTGAATAGGGAATTAATCACAAAAAATTGTGCTCTTACCTTCAGCACTAAAAAGGTTATCATCCAAATATACTACAGTAACAAATCGTCAGGTAAATATTAATGATATGAATTTATATCTATATTATAATAATTTTAAAAAATTTTATTCTAAAAAATTATAATTATATAATATAAAATGTAAAATAAAATATATAAGGAGAGGAGAAGGGAGAGAGAAAGTAAAAATAGTAAAGAGTTAAATAATTTTCATTATTTACTTTATTATTTTAAAATTTAATAATTTTTATTTTATATAATATTTCAAAAAATTTTAAAATGACAAAATTTTGTATATGCAAAACCTATTTTATATTTTTTTTTCATGTATATCTTTTTATTAGAGGCAATTTTATTTAAAATATTATGGATATCTCTTCTAATAGAGATTCAAACTTTAATTTACTATATTATGAAAAATTAATCTCTTGCAGTAGTAATATATTATTGGTATATAATTATTTAAATAATATGCAACAAAAATAGTTTTTAAAAATTAAAATTTGTAAAGTAATTTATTATTTTCATCTCTAAAAATAAATTTTAAAAATTTTAAATTGGTTTAATATTTTCTTTGTATCCTAGTTATTAAAAGATCAAAGTTATTAATTTCGTCTTCTAAAAAAGATTCACCAAAAAATTTAGCTCGTTTTTATGTTAGTTACAAAGATATCTCATCGAGTATGCTGGTTGCTATTTTTCCACTTGTGATAATATTGTATGAGTATGTTAGTTATTATTTAGATATATCAATTGTTATTTTGGTTTACCGTAATATTATTTGAATATCCGATGCTTAGCATGTGCAAAAATACATGTCATTTTTTAAAATTTTGTAATATATTATAAAATAATTATTATTAGATTTTAAAAAATAAATTAAATAGTGATAAATTATTTAACTCTCAACTATTTTCTTTTAACCTCTCACTACTTTTACTTTTTTTTCCCTCTCTTCATATCACATATTTTATTTTATATTTTATATTATATAATATATATTTTATAAAATTAATTATGAGAAGATATCAAAGATATTATAATATAAATATATACTAAATTATCTAAGAAATATTATTTAAAAAAATTAAAAATTTTAATTTTTCAAAAAATTAAATTGAAAACATACATGTGAAACATATTAAATAACGTTTTAAAAATATTTAATTCATAATATTAATTATTAAAATTTTTATGCATGATAATTATAAGTGTATAAAAATAAAAATTATATAAAGTATTTTAATTTTTATAATATATTAAATATCTAAACAATATAGAAGCCTCTAAGGAAAACAAATATATTTTTATTATTATATTAAATGTGCTTTAATTACAACTTATAAGTTTACTTTAATATAATATATTAATATATACTTCTAAAAGAATATTACAATTGGAATATAATTTTATGTGCTCTATATTGTGCTTTTTTTTTTGTTTCCAATAGGTATTCTTTTATTGGAGGTAATTTTGTTCGAGACACTGTCGAGTGCTAAATATAAACATCTCTCTCAATAGGGATTCAAATCTTGGTTCATTATATTGTGAGAGAGTAGTCTCTTTCACTAGACTGAACCATCATCTGTAACACCCCTATCTAGTCTTGTTGTTTATTTCAATAATGATAGATAGATTCGGTACATTATTCTTGTTCTTTTAATTATTGTCTGAGCAGTTAAACCATAGAATTATGTCATACGCAATAAGTTCTGGAGCTTTTATGCTCAGATAAAATAAAAACTCACATGTACAGCGGATTAATAAAAGTCTACGCTACACGATGCAAATACAATCTATCACATGGATCAATAATACATGTTTAATAAAAATATTCATTACAACTAATGTATCAATTCCCGGATATGTGAAGTACCCGTCCTGTGGAGGTCAGGAGGCAACAAGCCTACCACTCAAACTCCCACACCAAATAGTACCAGACCGGTCCTTCACGTATCCGCTTGCCGGGAATTCCCAGAACTACTCGTGTATATAGTCAATTTAGCTGTCCTATTCTAATCCGAGTACTTCTAGGATCCAAAAGAATGAGGGCTTACAAAAACTTCTCGATCAAAAGATACTACTACCACGCATCCCTACTATGCGTCTGAATCTGATACATATTAGCATATGTGTGAGAAACAGAAGTTTCCTAGTAGCCTAGCAATTTATAGTTTTAAAAGAAACTAACATGTATCAGGGTGCAAGCACCAAAAATGTTCAAACCGCATCATTGATTTAGGAGAAAAGTACATATCAATAAACAGGTAATTATTTCATGATAAATTTAGTAGTTGGAAACAGTAAAAGTTCTTTTCACATGACCAGTATTTTCCTAAGCATACTAATTTATCATTGTGAAGTCGTCAGCGCGTACGTACATGTTATATGAACACTAGGTCCCAAGGGTGGAGCACCTTTGGCCATGCCTCCTTAGGTCACCCGTGTGGAGTACCTTCGGCCACACCTCTAAATTCATGGACACTCAGCCACGTATACAGCGTGTTTTTGAGCACTGGGTCCCGAGCATGAAGCACCTTCGGCCGCGCCTTACCAGGCCGCCTATGTGGAACACTTTTGGCCACACCTCGTAAATTATGAACCCTCAATCCACCTACATGAAATCCTCGGGACACTAGATCACGGGTATGGAGCACCTTCGGCCACACCTCCTTAGGCCACTTGTGTGGAGCACCTCTGACCACACCTCGTAATGCGTGGACACTAGGACACTGTCTCAGTACGATCGCGAACGCTAGGTCATAGGCATAGAACACCTTTGGCCACGCCTCCCTAGGCCACCGGTGCACACTCAAGACCCCGTAGGGCGCGGTGTCACCATATTTTTCCTTTTATTAACCAGGAAAGGTTTCGTTTTTGTAAGGCTTTCGAATAAATTTGAAACCTCCCTATAATTTTGTATTTTTCCTTAGAATTTAATCTTACGTCAATTTCCATCCATAATATTATTTATGAACATAGTATTTTCCATTTTCCTTAGGATTTAATATTACATGACTTTCCTTCCATAATATTGTTTATGGACATCATATTTCTAATTTCTTTAAAATTTAATATTCCATAAAATTTTCATTCATAATATTGTTTATGGACTTAATATTCTCCTTTTTTTTAATTTATTCTTAAGAAATTTTCTCTCAAAATATTAATCATGGGAATGATATCTCCCATTTTTTTTGAATCTATTCTTATAAAATCTTCCCTCCTAGAATATTACTTATGGACATAAAAAATTCTAATTATCTTAAAATTCATTCCTACATAAATTTTTCACCATATTATTAAGGATGGTCACAATATTTTCTATTTTTCTTGGGATCTAATCCCATATAAAATTTTCCTTCAAAGTAATAGTAAGGGCTATAATATTTTCCACTTTTCTTGAAATTTAAGCTCACATAAATTTCCTTCCCAAAAATACAAACAATGGCCACAATAATTCTACTTTTCTTAAAATTTAAAACTCATAAAATTTCCTCATAAGAGTTTAATAATTTACATAAGCATGCCCTCCTATAAATGATCATTATTTGCCATAAACCCTCCCATTCACATTTCTCATAATGGTATGCATTATTAAGGAATCTCTTAGGTGTTCATGGCAATAATTTCCAAAACTAACTTAGTCCATCGTATTTCAACATCACATACATTTATTTAGCCATATGAATGTTTCATAGCCTCATTGATTTTATTCAACTTAGCCAACACCTAAGTTTATCATGCATTCAACATCAAGCTTTATCCTAGGATCAAGGATGAAGAAGACTACTCTAGTTCCATGGAAACAATATTTTGAAACATAAATGCTAACTTATGGAACTAAAGTAAGGAAATTTCTAACCTACCTTGCTTCCTTGCTCTTCTCTTGCTAGATTCCTTCCTTGCTTCTTCTTCTTCTTTTTCTTTTCGTCCAAGTGGTATGTGTGGGTATGGTTTAAGTTCTTCTCTCTTCCTTGCTAGAGTGCACATCCGGATGGATTTGTGGTGTGTGGGTTATACCAAATGCTCCTCCTCTTGGTTCATGTTTTTGTGTATGTGTGGGGTGCATGGAAAATTCTTAACCTTTCCTTTTTGTCCCCTAATTTACGTGTAGCCTCCTCCTTCATTTATTTTTGGTGTATTTTCTTTTATTCCACTTGTAAGCTTACTTCCCTTACACTCCACCTTGGTTGCTTGCCTCACGCCACCTCACCTTTCTTCCCTATTTTCTTCCCTCACGTATGGTGTGCATCTTTCTCCAATCTTGCTGTGCACATATCCTCTTTTGCACAAGGGAATGGGGTTGCCATTCCCTTTCACATGTGTGTGGTAACATGAAGGTCAAAATTTCAATTTCTCCCTTGTCTCTTTCTTGGCTTAGGTGGCATGTGGTTGGTGAAGGTTTTAATTGCATTTTATTTTCATTTTCCTAAAAATTCTGGTACCTTTTGCTTACAACTTTGGCATTTCCTTCCCTTGCAAATTTAGATTTCCCACTTTCACAAGCAACCTTGGCATATATAATTTTTTTCTTTTTCTATTCTCTCTTTTCCTCCCTTATTCACGTAACACTCCCCTTTTCCTTTCTCAATTCATAACTTGATTTCTCTTCCTTCACCCTCTTTTCCACCATGTACGTGCATGCATATATATATATATATATATATATGCAAAGTGTGGTACTTCCCTCATATGTGGCATCCAAAGGAAAGAAAGAGAGATTTTTTTTAACTTTTCCCTTCTTTCTTTCTTTCTTTCTTTTCTTCTTAGGTTGCATGATACCCCACCCTCACACACATATATTTTATTTCATCCACTCCTCCTTCCCATCTTTACATGAGAGCCATGCATATATGTATATAAAAATTGCATACTTACTCCTCCTTTTCTTCACGTGATAAAAATTTGCATGCCTTCTTCCCTCCTAACCTCACTTGTATCATTGAGGTTTTCATGCATGAAATTTAATGCTCCATCCTTTGGCATTTAGACTAATTAACAAAAGAAAATAAGGCTTAAATTAAGCATTAATTCTAGGTACCTTGCCTTTTTAAGTTAAGCAATTTGGCCATTAAATTAAGCAAGAAAAATTTCCTTCCTTAAGCAAATTCTTTATTAGCTATAAGAATTTAATTTATCAACACCATTAATTAAAATTATTATTTTAAGCTATTTAAATTAGGGGTATTACATCGTCAGTATTATATAGTGCTTTAAGAGTGGATATATAGGAGTAAGTTTAGTTTCTTTTAGCTTTTCACATGTATTTTTTTTTATTAGAGGCAATTCTCCTAGAAGTACAATAAAACACTAAATGTAAATATATACTTTTTCTTAGTGAGAATATAATTCAAATTTTGGTTTAGTATGTAAGTTTGCTTAAATCTCTATAAATTGTGATATTTTATACTCTTTATCCCTCATCTCAATATTTAAGCTTTTTAACCTCAACAGGAATATATATTTCTAGTAAATAATTTAATCTTAGAGTTTTTACTCATAATATTTCAACAAGAACTATTTAATTTTTTTGAGAAGTAGGAATATATTGAAAGTTACAAATAAATTTTTTAAAATAAAGAAATACCAAATTTAACCCTTATTTTGGCCTTTTTCTAGTTAACTAGGGATGACTATGTGTAGGATATTATAATTCTCAAACCTAGACCTAAAGAAAAAAAATTTCCCTTTCCCTAAACCTAGACTAGAGTGGGTAACAAAATTAATTCTTTTCCTTGGACTCGCCGAATCTTGAAACCTCATACTTGAACCTATTATCCAAAAAATGTTCAAAATGATTAATTTTTTCTTTAAATTATAACTCATGTACAACTGAATAATATTTAAATATTAGATAATATAATTAATGTAACTTATAAGATTTCTCTAGATCTCAAGCTCTCATACCCTCTCTTTACGCCTTCTTGTTGACTTAGCCATCAGAGGCACAACTGAGAAGCCAACCTCTCATTTGTGTTCCTTTGATTGTTCTCCTTGTGCAACTTAGGTACAGTACTCAAGTTCGAGTCTTCTTGGACTTGCTTTGATTTATGAAACATCAAAAATCTTCTCCTTGTTTAGAATTCTAAATTTTGGAGGAAAAGAAAATGAGGATTTTTGCAATAACACTCCTTAACATTTATTCTTCGTTAATTTTAATTACTCTAAATTAAAAAATTTTGAAAAAACTCCAAACATGGAGAAAAAAAACTATGACTTAAGCTTCTCTTTCTTTTCATTTCCTTTTCCTTTAATTTTTATGTCCTTTTCTTTTCCTCCTCATTCTCAAACAAGTAGCTATCACATAGCATTGCAAGAATGTAACAATATAACCTCATTGAGATACCTTTTTCCTTTTTGGTAAGGCATTGAAATACCTTTAATTGGTCCTTTAATTAATTGATTAATTGAATATTTTCAACTCTAATATTAACACATGAATTTATAATAATTTGGTTGCATTTAATTTATAATTGCATATTCAAATTATGAATTAGCCTGCCTAATATTCACGCTATAAATTTGAAGCTATAAATTTGAAGTGCCCTTATTTATGTTTATTCTGAAGTTGCATACTTTATAATTTTATAGGCAAGATTTTTGTTTCCATATCTATTATATAGTATGTTTTAAAAATTGGACTAGTCATTAAACCATTGATGGTACTGATTCATGATTTACTAGTTCAACTATAATTGAATCATGGCTAAGCCAATGCTAATATATATATATATATATATTAATTTTCATTTATTTTAGGTTAAAATGCACCTATTCCTCTTATGTACATATAACTTTTTTTGTACTTTCAAAATGTTATAAGAAACTCATTCTATCCAATTTTTCATCCAAAAACTAATGAGAATGAACATATCATCTTATATGATGCCAGGTTGGAGCAAATAATTAAAAGACAATAAGTGAAAAGACAAAAATACTAAAAAGATAATGGTTTATAATGAAAAAAAAATTGATGTTTTAATAGTAAAAAAAATAACTCTATTATCATTTAATTATTTGATGTAATCTAACATCCTATAAGCTTATGTGTTTATTGCTGTTAATTTTTGGATAGAAATGGGTTTCTTATAACATTTTAAAAGTACATAAAGGTTATGTGCATATAGGCTAAAGTACAAGGGAGTCATATGCATTTTATCCTTAATTTTACATTGTAAATACTATTAAATAAATAATTTAAAATAAAATTATTAATATATAAAATTAATATATATATATAAATATTTAAAATAATCCATTTAAATTATATCAATAACAAACAAAAAGAATATTAACTCTTGAATGTGCCAAAACAATCTCAAGCATAGCACAAAACAACAAAGGCACAAGTTATAGGGTGTTTAAAGAATTGTGCCTCTTTTTCTCTGATTTGTTGTGCTTCCTGATAATTTTATTTCCATTTCATCAATCTAACTCTTCATTTTCATAGTCAACCTAATCCATTCATTCAATGTTTTATTTTTTGATAATGCCCCGCTTTACTACCTATAGGCATTTGCCCTCCTATGCCTGGGTTTCTTAGGTTGCCTATTTCACTCATGCACTTAAGGCTAATGATCATCCACGTGATGGACTTGGCTTCCTTTCACACTTGTAATTGCCTAGAAACACTATAAATTTGGGGTTATCCCTTACTACCTAGGTAGGCGAACATTCTAACTCACTCATCTTTCTCTTACTCTCTAACTCTCTTGCTCACATAGACATTGTAGGTGTGACCAAGAGCAACTTCTCCCTTTGCATTCCTTGCTTTCTTCACTATGTGTAGGTCACTTCTACTGTTCATAATTTGAAATTTTGTATGGTTTTAATCCATTAACTATGTTAGATTTAATGCCTTTTCCTTTGAATGAAATTATATTACTAGCTTAGATGGGAAGAAGAAGGCCAAAGTGGTTAAATCAATACATGAGAAAGCAAGTGAGCATATTGAAAAGAAGAATCACATGAATACTCAAAAAGTCAATAAGGGTCGAAAGCATATTACTTTTTAACTAAGAGATTGGGTTTTGGTGCATTTGCGAAAGTAGAGGTTTCCATAGCAAAGAAGATCAAAGCTTGATCCAAGGGGTGATGAACCATTCCAAGTGTTGGAGCGAATTAATAACAACACATACAAAATAGATTTTCTAAGTGAGTACAATATCAATGCTACTTTTAACGTTTTTGATCTTTCTCCTTTTGACTTTGATTCATATTCGAGGGATGAATTGTTTTGAGCAATGAGGGAATAATGCAAGCACAAAAGGAAAGAGGCATGAAGCCATGAAAGATGAGCTGTCTTTCACTCCAGGACCGATTACAAGAATAAGAGTCATGAGGTTCAAGGAATCACTCAACTTATGTGGGAAGATTATTAGAGCATGTGGAAGATCAAGACTCCATGAAGGCCAATGGAACTTTATGTAATCAAAAGGGAGCAAATTTGTCACAAGGATCCAATATGTGTTTAGTTAGTTATTTTAAGTATGAAATTAGGCCAAAGTAACCAATGGGCTGTTTGTGACATAATATACTTATTATTTTGTTTAGGCTTTAGTTTATAATTGTTAGGGCAAGCTCATTTGTGTCTTTAGTGTTTGTTTTGTTTAGGCTTTAATTTATAAAGGCCCATTTGTTTATTTTAGGGTTTGTTTCTTTATTTTAGGAGTATAAATACTTATTTTTCATGCTTGTAAGAGAGTACAAATTTTATTCAGATGAAGTGCATCTCATGCTTTTTCTTGACTTTCGTCCTTCCTTGCATCATGAATGGATTCTTATCAAGATAATCCCTAGTAGCGAATTTCATTCTTGTGTTTAAATCAACCTATTATTTGCGTTTTCATTTGCATTTGTCATTTGGGGGGTTCAATAGGTTGGGAATTTCATTCCTTCTACACATTCCGGCCAATTTGTGCGTTCAAGGGGTTTCGGGTTCCTCATAACCTTGGGGTTCAGCATCACTTTGTTTTAAGTGTTGTTGCTATGAAATTTTTTTTGTCTAGTTAATAGTGTTATATTAATGTAGATTAGTGTTTCACATAATATAGATAATATATGCAGCTTTAAATCTGATGTTTTGTACTAGTCATAGAAATTATGTGCATATTTCTGTTTGATCACTTTAAACATCTAATTCAATTGTTTGTAGTGTAAATAAATCTGTCGAATTATTGCATATGAGTAATGTATTTTTATGCCTTTGTAAAGTGAAGTTCAAGTTTGACAAAAACAGTCTCAGGTTTTTACCAAATAACTCTGTAAACGACCTAGCTCTGTAAAAGTAATTTGTTTTGCAATGTGATACTATTGCTAATAACTTTAAAATGCACTAATTGCACATCTGAAAATTATTTTCCCGATTGAAAACCAGTCTAGGACAGGATAACCTTGAAACTCAAGTAATGAATTAAATTTTAGCTAAAATTTGGTCCACATGTATTTTAACTATACTTCATAAGATTTGAAAATTTTCATTATTTTATGAAATATTTAGGTAGCCTAAAGTTATAGGTATATAATGTGGGTTAAACAAAACATATTTGAAAATTAAATTGAATGAGCTAGAAAATGAGTGAGTTTAGGTCTCAAATTTTACCACAAGGTAGTTTAAGAGTATTTAAACAAATCTAGAAAGGTCTGACAATTATATGAGGATGTTTACTCACCCAATTAGTACTAAAACAGTGAGCACATAGAATATTGATTAAAACTAAACATTGAGGACATGAGATCTCGTTGGCTATTTTTGAAAAATTCTACAAAATTGAATATTTATGATTTTGTCTTGGTCCTTGTTGAAAAATTTTCCTTCATGAATTTATTTTTATCCAAATTTTAGTTTATTAACAAACTCCCCCTATACTGGTGTCAATTTTAATTTAAATCTTCGGAGGTCTTTTCTATATATCTGTAGTAGACAGGTTCTATAATCCCAATTCAAAAATTCATTAAAAATGGAATACTAGGGAGTTTTACCCTGAAATTGGTGCCTATTTTTCTCCTTAGAGTGTCTAGTTTTTAGATATATAGCTTATATACAAAGTAGTTTTCTATCAATGCCAGACTTTCAAGAAGATGTTGTAATCAGATAATAGATCAGTTGTGAACAGTTCATTAAAGGGTCAGTTTAAAAATTCACCTTAAATTGTACACTCGCGGCTTGGACCACAAATTTGTTGATAAATTTCCAATATCGTGTTTAGTTTCCAATGATGCAAATGGATCTTTCTACTGTCAATACTTCAAGAAGGACTCGAAGATAGTGGATCTTTTTGTGATTGTAAACTAAAGGGTACTTTTAAAAAATCATATAACATAGGATACTGGGAGTTTTAACCTCAATTTTGTGGTAAAAGTTTCCTTATGATGTCTAGTTTGGTCATGTATAATTTGTAATTTATTGAGTTTCCTATAAACACCAGATTTTTCCTATAGCTACTATGGTGCAGAGATCTCTGTTTCTCATTTGCATTTTTCTTTTTTCTCTATCATCCTACCAATTAAGAACCAATTAATTCAGTTTTTATAAATACAACTTTTCTAATCTTTGGATATTTTTTATTTATTATGTTTCCCTAGCAATTAGAGGACTTTTCTGTACCAGCCAAGCGAATAGGTAACAAATAAAACTTTGTTTCTTCATTTTAGTTCATGTATGTTGGGAAAGCAGATGATGCCTATGTTTTCATAAAGGTATCTACATGGTTTTACCATATCTATTTCAATAGTTCAATTATATGTTTTTATGTTGTTAGAATAGCTTTTAATAAATATTTTCAATAACTTTTCTTCTTATGGTGAATTTGTGCTTCATTTTACGGCCAAAGAAAGCATAAGAGAAAATGTAGTAGCTGAATCATTTTGAATTTTTTACCTATGTGCTCATGTGTTTTGTGTTATTGGTATTGAATATTTAGTACTATGTTTGATACAAATGTCAATTAGTATGGGTAGTAGACAATTTTTTGTTTAAATTAAATCAATAAAAAGAATTATGCTTATTTTGCAAGGGACATTTCATTTGTTATTGGATTTTAGAATAGATTAATTTAATACATGAAAAATTATTATATAAATAGTGCATTTTAACTATTAAAAGGCAAAGATTGTATAATTAATTACAAGTACTAAAACTATTTCATTGCAACGGTTGAAAAATGTTGACAAAAATAAACTATGCAACAGTTTTAAAAGTGTTGCATAAACAATATAAAGCATTGCCTGTAAATATAATAAGATGAGAAATGTTGCATTTGCTTCTAAAATCGTTACCTAAAACTTCATAACAATGGTATTAAATGCAATGCCTAAAAGGTTTTACAAAATTATTGTTAAAAGTACAGGCGATGTAACATTTTTTAATATTGCACATGGACTAATTAAATGTTGTAGTGCATGATCTACTCGTTTCATAAAGCATTCCATCTCAAGACTCAATACTGAATTTGCATTGAAAGATCTGGGTGAATTGCATTACTTCTTAGGAATTGAAGTTAAAAAGTGCAATGATGGCAGCCTATACTTAACTCAGTCAACATGTATCAACGATCTTCTAAAGAAAGCCAATATGTCAAATGCTAGAGGTATTAAAACCCCCATGGTCTCTGGACAGAAGTTATCTAAGATTGGTACTGATTTGATGAGTAAACCAAAGCTTTACAGATCAATTAAAACCAGACCAGATATTTCTTTTTGTGTTAATCGTGTGTGTCAATTGATGCAACGTAGCAACGTTGCAAATGTTAACCAAATACCTCGGTTTTCCACGGTTCTCAACTCTGCGAAGCAAACTGAGTGTGGTGAATACGCATTCCCCACCTTGACTTTGAGGGGTGTGTGTTGGATATATGAACAGTAATACTAATTAATTGATTGATAGTTAGTCTAATAGTTGGAGGTTAGTTAAACTTAGCTCACGTTTATCATCTATATATTTCTTGGATGTACAGAAGCTACTCATTGAATACTATACACTTTCGTTCAACCTACTTTCTCTCTATATTAATTTGATGTACAAAAGCTATATCATCACGTTTATCATCTGTATATTTCTTTGATGTAAAAGAAAAAAAATTGGAAAGCTATGTTTAAATTTTAGCTTTGGTAAATACTTAATTTAGAGTTTAAATTTTAAATTTTGATTTTTTTTAATATAAAATTAATAGAGTGATAATATTAAAAATAATATGACATAATAATTATTAAAATTAGTTTTAACTCAATATTTTTAGTTAATTAAAAAATTAATTAATATTTTAAAATTAAAATATTAAAGTGAAACCAATTAAATTTAAGAAATAAAAAAAAACTTAAATAAAAATTAAGAGACAAAAAAATTTACTTTTTCTTTTATATGAAACAATACATGAACCATCATGCCGTTGGTACTTTATTTTTCTTAAACAAAATATAGGGTTTAAATCTTGTATATAAAATTTTTTTTATTAAAACGGCACTATATTTATTATAAAACTTTCGGTATTTCAAACTAAATTAGTTATAATTTAATAAATTAATAATTTTAATAAAAAAATGTGATTTCTAAAACTAAAACTCTATAATCATTATAATATTGATAGTAATATAAAATAGAAGAGGGCTCAATAGTATTAATGTCAATCAAACTTATTCTTATTCTGTTAATTAAATAACTTTGATTTTACCAAATATATCATTGAATTTAAAATTTTTGACATAAATATTATATTTACGACATTTGACATAAATTTACGATTGTTTACTACCCTTTCAATATTTTACAAAAATAAATTTCATTATGTAATTAATCTCTATTTTTAGTTTTTTTTTTAAAATTGACATAATAGACTAATATATTTTTAATTCAAAAATTAAATTAAAAAAATCAATTCTTAGTATAAAATATTAAAGAATGTAAATATGTTAATTCTTGATTATCAACAAAAACATCTGAATGATCAAACGTGAATTGAATATCACCACCGATGGCGTTTCCGTGTCAGTGTCGGTCCCCCTGCTGCTGTATTGCTGTGTAGGGCAAGTAATCGTTGTGGCCACAAAACTTCGTCAAACACGTGCTTTGTATTTTTTTTTTTTTTTTTAAAGATTTGATTCTTTTAAAATAGGAGAAAGAATTGAAATTTTTAATGTTTTTAAGAGGTAAAAAAAATTAGACTATAATTTATTTAAGATTAATTATTTATTTATTTTTTTGTAATTTTTCATTTTTTATCTTTTTCATGTTTAAAAATTTTATATTTTTTATAAGATTCTTTTCTGTTTTTTATTAATATTTGAAAGTTAATTAAACTATAATTAATTTAAATTAAATTCTATTATGAAAATAAATATTTTCTAGTAATAATATTTTTAGGCGTATGAGTTAAATTTTCTTTGTGTAATATATAATCCTCCAAACTGGAGAATTTCTTTGTATAGGTTTTAGGACCAGCCTACGTGACTATCAATTATAAAAAGATCATCACTTTAATGTAAATTATATATATAATACATCTCTTTCTTGAATTATATATATGACACAAATATTGATTAACAATGTCAGGCAAATTAACTCACACAAAAATGTTTCATCAGTACATCGCGAGGTTAAAATCAATACAGACGTCTCCAAGATTGAATAAAGAATTCGGATCCCCTGCTGTTCAAAGACTGTGCTGTCCTCTGCAGTCCACCAAATCTGCACCGTCCGTATGATCATATGGATCATCCGCTGCCACGTGGATTCCTAGACAGAGGAGTGAGGGGTGGGAAAAATCAGAGAGAAGACAGGGAGAAGAAGAGTGTTGCTGAAGGTGAAGTTATCAGAAAGCATTACAGTGTTATCTGTCAACCACATCTGGTCCTATAGCAGTGGCCTCCTCTTCATATCCACACTAAAGGTTGTATTCTGCAATGAAAGATCCATTAAGATCACATCACCTGAAGGAAACCAGATTAGAGTCCATTATAAGGTAATTCTCTAAAATCTTGATAATATCTTCACAGCACCTTTGGAAGCCAAAAGCAAGCATTTTTAGAGCTCCTTAAGCCAAGAGCAAAGTTCCAAAAACACTCAAAAAGAAATTAACAAAATGGAATAGTAGCAAAACCATCAAATATGACACTACAGTGAGCTTAACAGAGTTGGACAGCACCTAAACCACAATATAATGCATGCTTTAACTTGAAAAGAAATTTTTAAACATCCAGACATGTCTAACATGAGGAGGCAGCAAGTGAACTCCATGAAAACAGTGCTTAGAAACCCCTATTTAAGTATGTAAAGTGAGATCTCGAAGACGAATATGAACCCAAACACACTAGCACTCACCGAAAAGCATCTCACCTCTCTCTGCCTCACATGAGAGTAACGAAGCCAAGACGCAATGGGACGATGCAGGGCAATTTCTGGCCGTGCTCACCGACGTCCGGCGAGCCAGCGACACCGCGAAGTGGGTGTGGCAGCTACGGTGCAAGGGGAGACGGAAGCTGTGACTAAACACTTCTTCTCCCTCTCTTTTCTCTCCGGCCACCCCTCACTCCTCTGTCTAGGAAACTACATGGCAGCAGATGATCCACAGATCACACGGACGGTCCAGATTTCGTAGACTGCAGAGGATAGCACAGTCCTTGGACAGCAGGGGATCCAGACTGTTTCTCTTCGGCCACCCCTCACTCCTCTGTCTAGGTAACGACATGGCAGCAGATGATCCACAGATCACACGACGGTCCAGATTTGGTAGACTGCAGAGGACAGCACAGTCCTTGGACAGCAGGGGATCCAGACTGGAAAATGAATAAATGGGATTTAAGAGCATGATAGGACACGACTGTACGGATCCAGTGTTTCGGCGATGTCTATCTATTGGCCCACGCAATGATATTTCCTTGACAGAAGCCTTGGTAATTGGATGGGCCATCCTTGTGGCTCAGCAGTACAATTAATAGAATGAAAGTTTGTACAATTTAATGCAAAATCGATTAGGGTCTGGATTTTCTACCATTTTGGATCCTCTGCTTGGCGTTTTCTGGTGGGCGTTTGATGAGCGCCTGCTGGATTTTTTTAGCGGCGATTTTATCCGTCGCTAAAGTGTGTTTTAATATTATTGCAACGAATATTATTGCTGCTATAACTTATTTTAAAATAATTAATTTAGCAAATTTATAGTGACAATAATATATGTTGCAAAAAACTTTAGCAACGGAAAAAACCGCTGCTATAACGCCCATAAGGCGCCCACCAAAGAACAACCATTGGAGAATCCGGACGCATTTTCTACGTGACGTTTTCTGCTAAAACTTTAGCGATGATTTTTTTCGTTGCTAAAATTTATTACTACAAATATTATTGTCACTATAATTTTTTAAATTAATTATTTAAATTAAAATTATAACAACAATAATATTTGTTGTAATAATATTAAAACATACTTTAACAACGAATAAAACTGCTACTAAAAACATCAAACAGATACCAAACAAAAAAATTTTGACAAAAGATCCAAAATCGATTATATTTCCCAATCTAAGCTTTATGATCAAATAGTATTAGTTCTTATCATGCTTGGACTTCTTATTTTCCTCTCTTTATTATCAAATAGTATTAGAATTAGATTAGACAAGACGATTTAATTAGTTTAATTGGTAATCTTTATCTAATTCACGTTGATTAAACTAGTTTGTATTAATCAAAATTGGATGATAAATCGAGCAAGTCTAATAAATCTTTTTTATCTAATGTATACTAATAAAATCTTAAGATAAATGTTTGAATTGGGTTTGCAAAATAATTAGGTACAATTTTACATAAAATAAACTTTAAAAAATCCAAAATTTCAAAACAATTGAGTTTGTCTGATATCATTTATTGATTATATGATTTGAACTTATGTTATTTTCATGAATATAATTAGTTTGCATAAATTATTTGCTTCTTTAATAATGTTATGAGTAAAAGTATAATTTTTTGTAATATAAAATATATTATTAATATTAAAAATAATTAGTTATTATTTTTTATATATTTATTATGTCATTTAATTCGATCACTAATTGAATCAATTAAACAGATAAACTCATGACTCAACGGACTTTTCATTTTCAAAACATTGCCATTATCTCTTGGTACATTGAAAAGTTTAATTCAATAAATGTATAGGACATCCTGTTTTGTGGCCTTTTAAAAAATTTATGATCTTTTTATATCAAAAAATAATATGATAATATTATATAAAAAAATAGATACAAAATTAATTATATAGTGAGTCTCATTTATATAATAAAGATCAAAGTAAATAATATATTTTCTTTCTATATTTATCTCTCTACTTAAATGATATCGTCATGTCATTTTTTGTTCATATAAAAAGATTTTGATCCATACACCATGTGATTATTGTGAAGATATTTTTTATAAATTGCTTCCCCTCTTTACGGGACATTTGGTACACAATTTTTTTAAAAAAAAATTTAGAAACAAGAGGTTCAAAATATTGTATTTTCATATTTGGTACACAAATAAAAAATATTTTTGAGAATATTAGGGTGCGTTTGCTTTCAAAATATTGTATTTTCAGTGTTTTCAAATAATGACTAATATTATTTTTGTAATTTTTAAGAAATTAAATATTTCAATCATATAAATATTATCATTTAATAATAATCAAACTTAAAAATTAATAAAATATTGTAATCATTTAAGTCATTCGACTTAAAAATAAATATGAACAAAATTTTAACTTTACATTCGACTTAAAAATATTTTTAAAATTTTAAAAACTTAAAAATAAAAATTAATTTTAAGAAATGAAAATAAAAAATGAAAACTGAAAATATTTTTACAAACCAAAAACACATTTACATTCTCAAAGATAAAGTATTCTCATATTTTTATTCTCACCTAAAGAGGTAAAATTTTGTATTCCTATAACATGAAAATATTTTTATATTAATAAAATTATTAAATTATCCTCATAAAACTTAACCCTACCTTATTATAATTTATTATTTGACTTATTTTAAATTTATCTTTAATTAATTTTAATATTAATTTTATTGTTAAAAATTTATATTTATCATGGTTGCAATTCAAAAAAATAAGTATTGCTAAAATTTAAAATTTTACAAGACTTTTCTTTCAAAAGTTAACAATTTAATTTAATTGAAATTGACCAAAGCTAATTTAGATTAGTTTGATTGAGATAAAAAAAATATTTGATAATTTAGATAAATTTGATTAGGTAAATAAATATGAATCGAAACTAATCGCAAGAAAAAAATATAAATAAAAATTATATATATATTAAAAAACATTTATCTTACTATCTAACTATATTGCCAAAAACATTAATTTTTACTCTAATATAATTTTAAGATACTCTAATTCTCAAACAAAATTAAAAATTTAATATTGTCCGAGTTGTAGCTACGAATATAAAATTTTTATAAAATAATTTTATTAATATTAATTACATAATATTAAAATGATCCAGTAATAAAGAATTGGACTAAAAAAATAATAGATAGAAGTAGATGAGATAGATCATGTATTTCCTGCTTTTTAGAGGGAGTAGAATTATGTTGATTTTCGGAATTTTAAATATGTAAACAATTATCAAGAGCATTTTAAAAATAATGTTAAATATTTTTAAAAATATTAAAGCTAAATCAAATGCAAGAATATAATATTCTTTAAAATATTATAAAATATTCTTAGAAATATAATATTACTGAAAATATTGTAAATTATTTTTAGGAATGTAATATTCTTAATAATATTAAAAAATATTTTTAAAAATATTTTAAATAAATCATACAAATTTTTTAAAATTTTTAAGAATCATAGTATATCAATCGCCCTCTAACAAATATCTTGGCTAATTCTTATTTTTTTTTAATATATAAAATTTCTCATCAATACCAAGTGTTAATCATTCAATGTGTACGTTGCATGCCTCTTAGGGAGCGTAACAATTTCAGAAAAGAATCTTTGCTATCAAAATAAATATTAAACCGTAAATAATATTAAAATAAAAATAAATTCGTAAAGTTTTGTTAAAATAAATATATAGATGTACAAAAGCGATTATTTTTAAGTGTTTTTAGTAAATTACTTTTTTATAGATATCTTGACTGATTTTAACAAAAAAGTATTTTTTACATAATTTGATCTTTAAGTCTATTACATACATGTCTTATTGATGAAGAATATGATATAATATTAACCATTAATGATGTAGGAGTTACAAATATATATGATATCTTATCAACTTAAAAAATGTAGGTAGCTGTACAATTGTTTTGTCTCATGACTAAACATCTCATTTGCACACAACTTTCTTCTTGTTAATCACTTCCTTTCAACATTTTGAGCTTACAACAACGTTATCGGCGTAGAGTTGACACTGTTTAATAGTTAATTTAGACATTATTAGTATCATATGAGTGATTTTGTTAATATCATGTTATTGATACTATCATAGGAGGTGAGAATTAAAGGGAAATATCTATTTTTTATTTTTAAAAATATCATTTTTTAATTTAAATTTATGAAAATATATTATTTTTCTTGTAGCAAAGACAATTCATTAATAATGATAGTGAATTGTGGTTCAAAATTAATAAATTTACTTTCGGTAAGAGTGAATTTATAGTCAATAATTTTTTTCTAAATTCACTCACGACATTAGTGAATTGAGTAAGGCAAATTTGTTATTGCCACGAACATATGTGCCTCCTTCATAAGTAAAATTTCATTTTGAATTTTATTAATGTATTAGACTTTTTTGAACAACGCAGCAACACAGAGATATTCTTAATGTGTTATACTACTTGAAAAGATGTAATAAATTATGTAAAAATATTTAATTTTAACATGTGTTACTAAAGAACTATAACGTATGTTTAATACAAGAAAGTGACACAAATTGAATAAATTTTAAAAAAACCTGCTTGATGTTAATATTAAATTTCTCTATTTAATTTTAACATTATTTATATAAAAAAAATTAGTAAATATAAATAAAAAGATATCATCAACATTATAATTTTTGTACAAAATTAAAATAAATATCATAAATAATTAAAACATAAAAAAATTCAATCATATTTTATTAAATAACACATTTGGTATTAGGTAAATTTATTTTTTTTTTTAGTTCAATGTGTGTCGATAAATAAAAAGCGACACATGGTGGAAAAAAATAACTCATGTCAAAGTGATACAAGTTGTATAAATTTTAAAAAAATACTTGCTTTAATTGATCTTAACTTCCTCAAACTTTTTATCAAAATTGTCAATATCCAAAAGTCTATTAGACTCTAATAGTTTGACTTGAGTTAGTGAAGGTCTTGTAACAAAGGCAGAGCTCTCTCAGCAGATATTATTTTATATACAAAATTCAAATTTTAAACCTTGCTTAAAAAAAATAGAGTGTATATTAATCACATGTTGGTTAACTTCTTTAATTTAATTTTAACATTCTGTTCATAAAAAAAATTTGATAAATATAAATCAAAAAGATATCATCAACATTATACAAAAATTATATGCTAAGTTAAAACAAATATCATAAATAATCAAATATATAAAAAATTTCAAATATTTTCTATTAACTAAAAAAACTATTATAAACATTAAGTAATTTACATTAACAAAAAAATTAATGTATATTCTTCAAAAATATATATTGGTAAGAAAATATTGTAACAAATAAATATATATTTAACAAAAAATAAATAAAATGTAATAGATGAATAAATATTTATTAAAAAAATTAATAGATATAAAAACAAAAAAATCAACAAAATAAACAATTCAATGTATTGGTTAAGAAAAAAGCAAAATAAATAATTTTTTCGGATATATTTACTTTCCACGACATTACAACTAACATTAACTTATTTTAGATTTTTTTAATATTTTTAATATTATTTTTTAATAACTAAAATACATATACTTAGCTGTAAGGAAAAAAAAAAAGAAATTTACCAAACACCAAATTTTATTTAATAAAATATGATTAAATTTTTTTATGTTTTAATTATTTATGATATTTGTTTTAACTTTACAAAAAAATAATGATGATATTTTTTTTATTTATGTTTACCAATTTTTTATATAAAAATAATGTTAAAATCAAATAGAGGAAGTTAAGATCATAATAGATATTTTTGTACAACTTCAAGTAGATTTTTTTAAAATTTATTCAGCTTGTGTTGCTTGTCTGTATAAAAAATATATCGTATTTTTTTTATCATGTATCACATTTGTATTTAATGACATACGTTAAAATTTACTTGTTAGGCTTGTTTATGTAGCACAACACATTAAGAATATCAATGTTATTGTGCTATCCCAGAAAATGTTACATGTTAAAAAAAATTAGAACAAATTTTCATAAGTGAATAAAACAAATTTGTTCATGAAAATAACAAATTTACGTTGCTAAATTTACCAATGCCATAAAAAAGTGATATACTTTCATAAATTCAAAAAAAAATTATGATTGTTTTAAAAATAAAAAAAATAGATATTTCTGTACAAATTCCTCATAAGTATTATCATGTTACAGAGATCAAAATAATAATATACTGGGACATAAAATATCTTTTAAAGTTTTAAATAAGCTATATATATATACACTTAACTATTAATTAAAAGATTCTAACATAATTATTAAAAATAATGATTAATTTATTAACTTTCATATGTTTAAAATTCTAAAATTACTTTGACCAAAATAATACATTCTCAAAATGGTCTAATTAAATGAGTTCTTATATAATTTTAGACCAATAATCATATTCATTTTAAATAATTAAGCACATAACCCATATCTATAATTATAACGATAATTTTTAAAAAATTAAATACTATTTTGTACAAATTGATTATCATATCATAAAATCGAATGGAATTCGATAGTTCGTAACGTAACAAATCACTTTTCTCTTGTTGGAAGAAAAAATTATTTACTTTAAATGGAGAAAAAAAAAGTAAAGACAATAAAAAGTTAAATAACTTTTTATTATTTAATTTATTATTTTAAAATTTAATAATTATTATTTTATATTATATTTTATAATTTAGAGAAAAAAATTTATAGTGTATATATATATATATATTAGAGATTTTATATGTATAAAATTACATGCTAATTTTTTATTTAAATTTTAAAATTTAATATAAAAATAATTAATTAATATATTTTAAAATAATAAATTAAATAAATATAAAATTATTTAACTTCTGATTTTTTTTTATAACTTCTCATTATTTTTA
This sequence comes from Senna siamea, assembly GCA_031216115.1. Classification (NCBI taxonomy): domain Eukaryota; kingdom Viridiplantae; phylum Streptophyta; class Magnoliopsida; order Fabales; family Fabaceae; genus Senna; species Senna siamea. Next base: position 26,861,133 of record CM062354.1, on the reverse strand, counting down.
TTTTTTGATCTCTCCTCTCTCCTCACATACATCACATATTTTATTTTAAATTATCTATTTGTAATGACTCTTAGGTTTTTTGGTATATAATTTTCAAAATTATATATTATACTAGATTTTTAACATGCACAAATTAAATTTCATGTCATTTTTATAAAATTTTAGAATATATTATAAAATAATAAATTAAATAATTAAAAGTTATTTAATTATTCATTATTCTATTTTAACTATCTACTATCTTTACCTTTTCTCTTCCCTCTCTTCTACTATTTTATATTATATAATATATAGTTTATTAGATCAATCATCAAAAGATTCAAAAATATTATAATAAAAATAATATGACATATAAATTAAAATATGTGATATAAGTAGATGAGAGAAATAAAATAAATAAGGAGAAGTTACAAAAAAAATTGAGAAATTAAATAACTAGTTATTATTTAATTTATTATTTTAAAATATAAGAATTATTTTATATTATATTTTAAAATTTTAAAAAATTGATATGTACTTTTATATATGTAAAAATTTTAATATAATATATAATTTTAAAAAAATAACTAAAAAACACTGAAGATTATAATATATAGATATATATATGTATGTATATATATTTTAGTATGTTTTAAGATCTTTTGATTATTAATGTATATTATATAATATAAAAAATAAAATAAAATATATAATATTAAAAGAGAAAAAAATTATAAAAAATTAAATAATTTATTATTTTAAAATTTAATAATTATTATTCTAGTTTGTGGAGCAATCACGTGTGATGTATGATGAAATGTAACGTGATATGCCTATTCATCCCCGACCATCAGAGCAAAGCAATTATTACAAACTTCCAAAACAAATCAAAAAGCGAATCCAAGGGCCATATGTGGTATCTAACAAAGAAGAGAAGAGGTCCATGTACGGTCCCTCTGTTGCTTGCTGGATGATATATGTAACCTTTTCGTTATAAACGCAACAACATAATTATATTGATTTCTTCTTTATTTTGTGAGACATATAGTGGCTATCACATAGCATTTCAGAAATGTAACAATATCGATCACATCATTGAAAGACCTTTAATTAATTGGATAATTGCATATTCAACTCTAATATTAACACATGCATTTATAATAATTTGGTCTAATTTGTAATGCATTTAATTTATAATTGCATATTCAACTTATGAATTAGCCCGCCTAATTTAATTGGTTCTATAAATTTGAAGTACCTTATTCACTCTTATTCTAAAGCTGCAAACTTTTATAATTTCACAGGCAAGATTTTTGTTTCCGTATAGTTGAAATGGTTATTTCATCTATTATATAGTTATGGATGGTTGCATGCATGTTTTGGAAATTTGACATACGAAATAATTAATATAACAATTATTTTTATTTCAACTACTAAATTAACAAAATTCAATTTTTATCGATACAGATTATATATGAAAACATTTCAAACGTTAATTTTACATGTCATGTCACGATCGATGACGCTGAGCCCCTTGCTACCGCACATAAATGCTGCATTGCTCTATGGTCCAAGTAATTTTAATGCCTACAAAACATGTGACTATTTTTAAGATATATTTATATTATAATAATTTTAGAGTTTTTTAGTCATTAATTTTTAAAATTATATAATATGTAATATGTAATATAAAATGAGATAAGTGATGTAAAAATATAAAAAAAGTGAAGAAAAAATTATAACAAAAGAGTGAAATAACTAATTATCATTACTTGATTTATTATTTTAAAATATAATAAGTATTTTTTATATCATATCTTGAAAAGTTAATATATATATATATATATCTCTTGGCTAATCCTTTTTTTTTGGGGGGCAAAAATGTACCTTTACATCTAATCTTAAGGAAATATGCATTCTACTTCTTTAAACTTTAAGGCTTAAATTTAGTTTTAGTCTATTTAGTTTTATAAAAATTTTAATTTGACCTTCCTAATTTAAAAATATACAATATCCTTTTTTCTATTTTATGAAATGATCTAATTTTATTCTCTTTTAATAAGATTTTATCAAAATTTTGATGTCAAATTTAATAATTGGCTAAATTAAATGTTAAATTTGAGTGAGCTAATAGCTATGTGTAAATAAATATAATAGATCAAGTAATATATTATTAATTTTGGTACTAAACCTGTATTACTATTAATATGTACGTGAATTTAAGTCATATGTATTATATTACTATTAATTATGTAATTTGTAGCAGTTGAATTTACCCATTTTGATTGCTAATAAGAGAGCGCTTGGAACTTCCGGAGTCCAAGGTTGCTTCGAAGAGTTTATTAATATGATATTTTCAAAATTAACTTGAGGTGTATTTAAAAGAAAAAAAAAAACAGATAACTTGAAGTACGTACGATTATGCATTGCCTATTTGCAACATCGAATACTGCAAAACAAAAAGTCTCAAAGTTCATTATCTTGGTCCCATAGCCAGAAAAAATATGTAATATGTTTTGTCCAAGAATCAATTTTCCCTTCACGTGAAGAATATGTTATCCATTTTTGTTACATAAGTAATAGAAGTTATATATATATAAACAAAAATATATCTCATTTCATTACAAAACTCTAGTTTAAGATTTTTTTTAATCATTATTTTTATGTAGAGGTTATTGATCTTGAGAATCTAAATTTAAAGTTTGTAAAATCTTAAAAGGACGCCTTTTCATATCAACTAGGTGTATATAAAATTTTATTAAGTTCGATTCATTTTATTTTAGTGCTTCATTTTCTTTTTTTATTTCATTTTTAGTGAAAACAAAAACATGAGTAAAGATATTTTTGATAGACTTAATAAAAAAAATGGAATATTATGTAATAATAAGAGAAGACAATAGACTTTTATTTTATAATACTATGTAACATGTTTTTCTTAACTTGAAATTTTTTTTCTTATTACTAATTAAAAAAAAAACGTTAAATGAGGGCGAAAATAGTATATAAAAGAGTCTCAACGTATGACTCCGAACTCAGGAGTAGAACAGATTAAGGACCCCTCCCAACAAGACTAGCAATATGGTCAGCATTATAGTTTCTCTCTCTCTCTCTCTCAATTTCGTGTCTATTGTAATTTGCTTGTTCATATATAGAGACTGCTAATATGATGAAAGCTCTCTTTCACTTTCATAATTTGTCTCTTACATTTATATAAAATGAATGTGCCAACGGCTTTCTTTCAGGTGGTGAAGAAGTCTGAGAAAGGAAATGCGAGCCTTACAATCTCTCAGCTTAATGGGGAGACACAAGAAAATTTGGTTAATGTCATCAATAGCTATGTTCACACTCTATCTCAGAACACCAAGCACGTTTTGGGTATGGGTATTTTTATTAGAATATATCGCACTTTTTTTTTTATAAATTTGATTAAATTATATTTATCGTTCTTTCAGTTAACATTTTTTATATTTATTTTTTAATTTATTTTTTGTCAATTAAAATAAATTTTTAGAGAATAAGACTGTGATGTTATTTTTAATATAACAATAAATTAAATTAAATTTATGTCTTAGCTCAACATGAAATTTTTAGTATAACAATTAAAATAATTAAATTATTTTATTATTTTAGAATTGAATGAACACGTATAAATTAATAGAAAGTAAATTAAAAGAGAAGTTTGTGTAATATTATATAAAATTTTAAAGATATCGAGTATAAATATAATTTCTTTAAGTCTCACAAAAGGAATTTAAATTTTTATTAATTTATGATTTTTAATGTTTTCCTAATATCCATATAAAACTCTTTAAATTTGAAGTTTGACAAAGCAAAAATACCCACTTATGGTAAATCTTATTTGAATTTGTAAAATCGAGGGGTTATAAGAATCAAATTCTTGATTAATTTTTATATATTAGAATGTTTGGGATTGATTATTTCAAAACATAAGTTGCTTATTTCCAGTTAAATATTTGTTTCTAGTTTTAAATGAAAAAAAGAAAGCAAAATATTTGTTTCAAAACATTTTGTTGTGTTTGGCCGAAAGTCAAACCTACCTTTCAATAGTACCAGCGTGGAAGGTTCCAAGAAACTTGAGTTTCTTCCTTGAAGTAGAAGTAGAAACTTTAGTTTAAAGCTATTAATTAGTAAATATTCATAGACATGCAGCTTTAATATAATCTCCAACATTTGTCATGATATTTTCTTTATAATTATTTCAAGTTAATTTTATTAAGATTGAGAACATTTAGTGAATGGTAGGCAATAAAAAATCATGTTGCAAAAATAAAAATATTATATTGAATGAACAGAGACACTAAAAGTAATAAAATTAGAAATAATTGCAATAGAAAGAAAATCAAAGCAACACATATCATAAAAAATTCTTAAAAATTAAATGTACCTCAACATTTGGTCATGTATAAAGAAAATCATTAAAAACTTTTGAACGAAGATTTTATTAAGTGCAAGAAAATTCAATAACTAGAAATAAATTAAAAATTAAAAAAATAAAAGAAAAAATTATTAAGATAAATTTAATTATAAATAATTTAATTATAAAAATAAGTTAAGATAAAATCATTGTTTAATTCCTACCTAATGAAAAAAAGCTGTTATTATTGTTGTTGACATGTAGACGTTGACAACGTTACTGTAAAAAACTAAGCAGGTTACCCAATTAATATAGAGTTTGACTATGAAGCATTGGCACAGTTGCTGTCTTTTCATATAAACAATGTTGGTGATCCATTTACTGGAAGCAGATTTGCTCTCAATTCATCTTCTTTTGAAGTGAGTGTTCTTGACTGGTTTGCTAGCTTGTGGGAGATAGAGAAGAATCAGTACTGGGGTTATGTCACATCCGGTGGAACTGAAGGCAATCTTTATGGGATTTTATTAGGGTAACTTTTAATTAATTAATTATTACATTTTATTTTAATTTTTATCGATAATTTTATTTTCTAATTAACTAATTAATTAATTATACTGTAGGAGAGAACAATTGTCAGATGGGATTTTATATACCTCAGAAGAATCACATTATTCAGTGTTCAAAATAGCAAGACTGTATAAAATGCCATGTGTGAAGGTTGCTACTCTAACCTCTGGTCAAATTGATTGTGCTCATCTTAAGGCTTCACTGCTTGCAAACAAGGACAAGCCAGCCGTCATTAACCTAAACATAGGTATGTATATATGTATTGCTCTTGTCTTTCTGAATTACGTAGATTCAACATTAAATTCTCCTCCATTTATTAATCTAATGTACCTATATATATATATATCTCTCTCTCTCTCTCTCTCTCTCTAAAAGGGTGATTTTAATTTTTATTCATTCTAGGGACAACTATGAAAGGAGCTATTGATGATCTTGATCTTGTGTTACAAACGCTCAAAGAAAGTGGTTTTACTCGTGATCGATTCTATATTCATTGTGATGCAGCTCTATTTGGACTGATGATTCCTTTCATTAAACAAGTAAGTAATATTAAATTTGGATATTCATTTATAAGAAAATAACTTCAAAATATCATATTATAGCTCAAATAAAATATCTATTTATTTTTTAAAAATTCAATTTAATTAAGCTAAAATGCTTAAACCCCCTTGATATATGTCATATATGGATAATTCTCTCACTTATAAAAATTAACTTAAAATCTTTTCTGTATAATGTCCTATTAGTTTCGATGCCTCCAATGTTGAGTTGTAGATATGTAACACTTTAATCTTATAGTTAATTTTAGTTATTTAAATAATATATAATACATATACTATAAGACTAATAAATTACTGCTATATTTATCTGAGTTTATTTTAACTTCAAGTTTTTTGACAATTTTTTAGTCAAAACTCTAATGAAGCAGTAATAATTCAACAAAATCAAGTTATATGAAAATATAAAAAGCCTCCTTGAACTTTAGGCTTTATATAAAAAAAAATTTTTAAAACCCTAAACTTTAGGCATGTAAAAAATATTAAATAATTTGACGTGTCTAACTATCATTAGGTTTTCAGATAAAAAAGTTAATAGAAATAATTTTTTTTACACAAATTACAAAATTTAAAATTTTAGGTTAATTTTTATCGCTGGGGACATGTTATTTGTACAAAACCTATCTCAAGGGGATTATATGCATCTTAGCTATTTAATTATAATTAACCTAGCCCTAAATCATGATCAAATAAATGTAAAAGCCTATTTATTTTTGTAATACAATGCCTTATTAAGTTGTATGATGTTGGTGTGTCCACACTCCACAGGCACCAAGAATTAATTTCAAGAAACCCATTGGAAGCGTAGCAATTTCTGGGCACAAGTTATTGGGGTGCCCTATTCCTTGTGGGGTTGTAATAACTCGTTCAGAATACGTGGACATTCTCGCTGAAAATATTGAATACATAGCTTCCAAGGATACCACGATCACAGGAAGCCGTAATGGCCACAATCCAATCTTTCTTTGGTACACTCTAAACAAGAAAGGCTTGCTAGGTCTCAAGAAAGAAGTGGAGAAATGTGTGGCAAATGCTATTTACTTGCATGATAAACTACGTGATGCTGGAATTGCTGCCATGAAGAATGAACATAGTAACACTGTAGTGTTCGAGAAGCCTTTAGATGATGGCTTTGCTAATAGGTGGAATTTAGCCTCCAATGGAAACATAGCACATGTGGTGGTAATGCCGCATGTGAGCATTGAGATGTTGGACACATTTGTGAGTGAGTTTGTTTACCAACGATCCGTTTGGTACCAAGATGAACGAAATCAGCCACCATGCATTGCACAGGAAATAGGGGTTGCCACTTGTGCTTGTAAATTGCACAAGTGATGATTATGATCGTATCACTGATTTATATGTGGTGTTAAGTACTAAAAATTGAATCGATATTGGCTATCATCATTTTAAGAGATCTAGATTCTTGTACGTGAGAAATTCTCTTGGTATGATTATATAAGGAAAAAGACTTTTCTTCCAGTTGAATGTTCCTCCTAATTACAGAAACTTATTTTTTAATCTACTGAATCTCATGAAAAAATATTGTCACTTTACTTATTTATTATTGTGATTTTTTAGTAAATTTAATTATTTTTTTATTCGCCCACAATAGAAGTATACTATGTGCTAACAACGCATGATATTTGAAGAAGTTTCTGGTATTTCACTAGAGTTAACGTGTGTTTTTTATTTTTTGTTATCAGACATTTTTAATAAAAATAAAATATATAAAACAATATAAAAGAATCAACAATAGAAGAGATCAATTATATAAATTATATATACACATGTTATTTTTTGATTAAAATTAATGTAAAAAATATATATAAAAATTCCAATTAATTTTCTTTCTCATTTTTGAACTAAAAGGATAGTTTTAGTGGTGACTTTTTGTTGCCACTAACATGTACCTTTTCTTAATTTTTAAAATTATTTTTTTGTGTCTAAATGAAATAATTTAAGGGTTAAAAATGATTTTTGGCCGTATTTAAATTATTTTATAAAAAATGTTCTTATGCTTAAAGAAGTTAATCCAAATTTTATTTTCATAATACTCCAAACCAGCTTCCCAAATTTTATATGTGATACGTTAACTACTAAACTTGCATATCAATGGCTATCATTATTTTAAGAGATAAGTTCTCATATCATCTAGATTTTTGAGCGAGAGAAATTCTCATGGTATGATTATATAAGGAAAAAGACTTTGCTTCCAATTGATGAATTTCCCTCCCAATACCAACTTATTTTCTAACATATTAATCTCATGACAGAAAATAAATTAAAAGGCGAATAAATGTTATTTTTTAGATTAAAATAATGATAAGTATAGTTTAGCCAAATTTTAAAGGAAAATAATAATTTATTCAAAAAATAATGTTTCGTACATATTTTTGGTGGTGGACTGTAAAAAGAGCTGAATACGGTTATAAACTATTTATAGTTAATCTTGTTAAAAGTTTAAATTGGGTAAATTAATTTGAATTATATATATAATAATTTACTCAAATTAACTTTGTAACGACTCCCTAATACGTCATAGGCAATGCTTATCTGATTAGCGGAAGCATATGGGTTAATTTAAATAATTATTCCCTATGTGAGAATATCAAGGGATCGCTACTGGTTGAGCATAACCCAAATAGACTTCCCAGTGTCCATTCATATTCCGTTCAACCCTGATTCACACGCAGCTAACTAAATACACATGCATACATAATCAATAACTCTGGAATGAAACTAAAGTCCATACATACGGCATACAATCATTAAACTCAACATCCAAGACTCATGTACATATATTGTCATGCATTCACATACATTCTAACTGAATTTCTCAAGTTTACAACAGTAAACCCTATCGAAAATTCGGCAGAGTTTCCTCTGTATTTCGATCATATCCCAAGTACAAAATCACCTGTTTAAAATTAACAGCCAGTCCAACAATAGTAATAAACATAACTTAACATAAATCCATATATAGCAACATCAATTCATCACTACAATCCATGTACACTATCTGAAATATTACATATACATTCAGTCCAGTCCATACAGAAAGCATAAGAGACAGAACCCGATAAACAACAGCGTCATCAAAGTATATGTACAAACGATTCAAGCCTAAGCTAAATTATCTTATGGTCTATCCTCAAGACAGCCTCCGCTATCGTCTGGGCTCCTGTCCCTGTCCCTATTCATCTGAGTAAACAACCTAATGAGATATGAATCCTAGTAGAATAATTTACAATTCAATTATCATTCGAAAACCAATTGAATACCCAGCGGTGCGAACACCGAAATTGTCTTCCCGAAATCAGTTCAAAAATAGTGAAATACCTTATCTTTAAAATCGTTTAAACACATAGAAATCGCGGCAAGTACTTGAAATCATAAAATCAATTTCTTTGAAAATCAGTCATCAAAATCAAGTAAAATCCCATGCCCTGTGTATCTCAATCCACATTGGCTACAAATCCGCTGTAACCAAATCTAAATCATCTTCTAATTGCACGTAGTCTAAAGAGAATACCTCTCTTATCGTTGGGTGTGATCCGTAACACCAATCACCCGAATCAAGCCTATATTGTGAGTGTAATCCGTAACACCAATCACTCACTCAAGGACCGGGTGAGAATCAACATCTAGGGCATCCCCTAGCATGTGCACATACGCCAATTCTCATCCTCATACAGTCTATTCGAATTCACATGCACTCGGTCGGCTATTCCTCAGGGTTCTAGGGTATTACGCCTAAATCACAACGTTTCCCTATGTAGGTTATCCACCCTTATACTCCCTAAACCTTTCTTAGGGTCGTCCTGGTTTAATGTAACGCCCCTATCTGGTCTTGTTGTTCATTTCAATAGCAATAGATAGATTCGGTACATTATTCTTGTCCTTTTAATTATTGTCTGAGCAGTTAAACCATTGAATTATGTCATACGCAATAGGTTCGGGAGCTTTTATGCTCAGATAAAGATAAAAACTCACATGCACACCAGACTAATAAAAGTTTACGCTACACAATGCAAATACAGTCTATCACATAGATCAATAATACATGTTTAATAAAAACATTCATTACAAATAATGTATCAATCCCTGAATATGTGAAGTACCTATCCTACGGAAGTCAGGAGACAACAGGCCTGTCACTCAGACTCCCGCACCAAATAGTACAAGACCGGTCCTTCACATATCTGCTTTCCCCAGTATTCCCCGAACTACTCATATATACAGTCAATTTAGTTGTCCTATTTTCATCCGAGTACTTTTAAGGTACAAAATAATGAGGGTTTACAAAAGACTTCTCAACCAAAAGATACTGCTACCACGAGTCCTTACTACGCGTTTGAATCTGATACATATTAGCACATGTGTGAGAAACACGAGTTTCCCAGTAGCTTAGCAATTTATAGTTTTAAAAGAAACTAACATGTATCAGGGTGCAAGCACCAAAAATGTTCAGACTGTATCCTTGATTTAGGAGAAAAGTACATATCAATAAATAGGTAATTATTTCATGATAAATTTAGTGGTTAGGAACAGTAAATGTTCTTTTCACATAACCAGTATTTTCCTAGCCGCATCGATTTATTATCGCGAAGTTATCAGCACGTACGTACATGTTGGGTGAACACTAGGTCACAACGGTGGAGCACCTTCGGCCACGCCTCCCTAGGTCACCAGTGTGGAGCACCTTCGGCCACACCTTAAGATTCATGGACACTCGGCCCCGTATACAGCGTGATTGCGAGCGCTGGGTCTTGAGCACGGAGCACCTTCGGCCGTGCCTTGCCAGGTCACCCGTGTGGAGCACTTTTGGCCATACCTCGTAAATTGTGAACCCTCGATCCACATACATAAAATCCTTGGGACACTAGATCACGGGTATGGAGCACCTTTGGCCATACCTCCCCAGGCCACTCGTGTGGAGCACCTCCAGCCACACCTCGTGATGCGTGGACACGTAGCCACAGTCTCAGTATGATTGCGAACTATAGGTCATAGGCATGGGGCACCTTCGGCCACGCCTCCCTAGTCCGTCGGTGTACACTCGAAACCTCTAAGGGCGCGGTGTCACCCTACATCTCCCTTTTATTATCTAGGGAAGAGTTTCATTTTCTTAAGGTTTTTAAATAAATTTGAAGGTTCCATGTTATTACACTTTTTCCAGGAAAATTAGGTCTGAGTTCCTTTTAAAATATTAACACTGGACATAATTCCTTTCTACTTTCCTTGGAATTTATTTTCGCATAAATTCCCCTCCCAGAATATTAATAATGGTCATAATATTTTTTTTATTTTCCTTGGAGTTGATTCTCTCCTGAACCTCCCTCCAAAAATATTAATAATGGATATGATACCTTCTATTCTTCTTAGAATTTATTCTTACATGAATTTTGCTCCAAAAATACTAATTTTGGACACAATATATATATTTGGAATTAAATTCTCTCATAAATTTTCTCCCAAAAATATTCCTAAGAACATAATATTTTCTATTTATTCTTACATAAATTTCCTTCCAAAAATATCAATAATGAACATAATATTCTCCCCTCTTCTTAGAATTTATTATTACATAAAATTCCTTTCAAATTATAAATAATGACTACCATATTTTCTACCTTTTCTTAGAATTTATCATTACATAGAATTCCCTTCTAAAAATATTAGTAAAGGCCATAATAAGTTCTACCTTTCTTGGGATTTATTCACACATAAACCACCCTCTAAAAATATTAATAATGTTTACAATATTATTATTATTATGTTTTTCTTGGAATCTATTCTTCACCTTAAACCCTCACCATTGCATTCCTCATGAAGATATTAATCATTAATTATTTTCTTATGTGGTCATGGTAATAAATTTACAACACTAACTTAATTCATCTTACTTCATCTTCACACATATATTTACTTTAACAAAAATAAATATCCAACAACATTATTAATCTCCTTCAACATAGCCACTCCTAAGTTTATCATACACACTATATCAAATTTCATCCTAAATCAAGAATGAAGGAATTTATCCTAGTTCCATGAAAGCAACATTATGAGATATATATATATATATATATATATATATATATAAAAACTTGTGGAACTAAAACAAGGGAATTGCCAACCTACTACCTTTATCATGCATTCTCATTAAAATTTTCTTCTAAATCAAGAATGGGGATGAATGCTCTAGCTCCATGAATATGAAAATCAAAATAAGTATGCTATATCATGGAACCAAAACAATTTAATTGCTAGCCTACCTTGCTTCACTTGCTTGATTGCTTTCTTGCTTCTTCTTCTCCTTTCCCTTTAAGTGTTTTTCTCTCCTTCCTCTCTTCCCTTGCTTTTCTTTCCTTTGTCCTCTCTCACTTCTCCTTGTCTCTTTTCTCTTCTTTTTTTTTCCCTCCCTAGTAGATGTGTGTGTGGGTTTTTCAAAAGGCTCTTCCCTCTTGGTTCACGTAGGTGTGTGTGTATAGAAATTCTTAGCCTTTCTTTTTGTGCTCTACTCCACATGTAGCATCCTTTTCTATTTTTTTTTTTTTACTTGTTTCTATTCCACATGTGAACTTTACTTCCTTCACACTCCTCCTAGTACACACACACATATATATATTTTGTTTTTGGGTTTCTTGCAAGTTTAGATTATCCAATCCTACAAGCAATTAGCTTTCTTTTGTGTAAAGAAAAAATATTGCACCTACTCCCAATATTCTTCTCTCCATCACATGTCTTTTCTCCTCAATTCCACTCCATCATATTGGGTTTCTTGTTTCCTATGCATGGACATTAAATTTCCTTCCTTAAACAAATTCATAAATTTATTAACTACCAAAAATTAATTTATTAGCACCATAATTTTATCCATTAAAATCATCAATTTATGATAATTGATTTATGGGTGTTACACGAATAGACTGTATGAGGATGAAAATTGGTGTATTTGCACATGCTAGAGGACGCCCTAGATGTTGATTCTCACCCGGTCCTTGAGTGAGTGATTCGTGTTACGGATCACACTCACAATATAGGCTTGATTCGGGTGATTGGTGTTACGGATCACACCCAACGATAAGAGAGGTATTCTCTCTAGACTACGTGCAATTAGAAGATGATTTAGATTTGGTTACAGCGGATTTGTAGCCAATGTGGATTGAGATACACAGGGCATGGGATTTTACTTGATTTTGATGACTGATTTTCAAAGAAATTGATTTTATGATTTCGAGTACTTGCCGCGATTTCCATGTGTTTAAATGATTTTAAAGATAAGGTATTTCACTATTTTCGAACTGATTTAGGGAAGACGATTTTGGTGTTCGCACCGCTGGGTATTCAACTGGTTTTCGAATGATAATTGAATTGTAAATTATTCTACTGGGATTCATATCTCATTAGGTTGTTTACTCAGATGAACAGGGATAGGGACAGGAGCCCAGACGATAGTCGAGGCTGTCTTGAGGATAGACCAGAGGATAATTTAGCTTAGGCTTGAATCGTTTGTACATATACTTTGATGACGCTGTTATTTATCGGGTTCTGTCTCTTATGCTTTTTGTATGGACTGGACTGAATGTATATGTAATATTTCAGATAGTGTACATGGATTGTAGTGATGAATTGATGTTGCTGTATATGGATTTATGTTAAGTTATGTTTATTACTGTTGTTGGACTGACTGTTAATTTTAAACAGGTGATTTTGTACTTGGGATATGATCGAAATACAGAGAAAACTCTGCCAGATTTTCGGTAGGGTTTACCACTGTAAACTTGGGAAATTCAGTTAGAATGTATGTGAATGCATGACAATATATGTACATAAGTCTTGGATGTTGAGTTTAATGATTGTATGTCATATGTATGGACTTTAGTTTCATTCCAGAGTTATTGATGATGTATGCATGTGTATTTAGTTAGCTGCGTGTGAATCAGGGTTGAACGGAATTTGAATGGACACTGGGAAGTCTATTTGGGTTATGCTTAACCAGTAGCAATCCCCTGACATTCCCACACAGGGAATAATTATTTAAATTAACCCATATGCTTCCGCTAATCAGATAAGCATTGCGTATGACGTATTAGGGGGTCATTACAATTATGGTATCAGAGCCCAGTTTGTCGGATCTTCTGGTTTCGTGGGCCTAGGACTTTAAATCTTTGGGCTTGCAGCTTTAGGGTTTTGATTGATTTGACTCTGGGATGATAGGACCTGATTTGAATTGATAATGAATGGAATGAATTTGATGTACTTCTGTTAACTATTTCTGTGTAACTGATCTATTTGTTTCTGTGTCAGATAAGCATGGCAGAATCTAGCAGGGACGCCACACGTAGGCCCAGGGGAAGGCCAAGGCACAGAAACCAGGGTGCGTCAAGTAGTGGTAGTATGGAGACTGAGGTTAACATGCGAGAGATGATGGAATCTATCAGATTAATGGCCGATGCAATGAGAGACTAGGCCACTACCAGTGCCAATACAATGAGACAGCAGCAGGAAGATAGACAAACGAGAAACGACAGAGCCACCCAACAGGTGAATCCACTATATCAGGGATGGATTGAATTCCAAAGAGCAGGTCCATCTCCGTTTACAGGTGCCTCCGATCCAGCTGCTGTGGAAGCTTGGGTAAAAGGAATTGAAAAGATTTTCAGGTTGTTGCAGTGCGACGATGAACAGAAAGTCACATATGCAACATACATGCTGAAAGGTGAAGCAGAACTTTGGTGGACAGATGCCCAGCAACTGATAGAGAGCCAAGGCATTCCACTGACTTGGGAATCTTTCAAGAGAGTCTTCATGGATCAATATATCCCTGAGAGCGTGAAACAAGCAAAGGAAGCACGATTCTGAAGCTCACCAGGAAGCGAGCCGTTTGACGAGTATCTGAAACAGTTTGAAGAATTATCAAGATACTCTACTTACCTGCGAATGCATTACGATGAGGCTTGGAAAGCGAAGCAACTAGAAGAAGGCCTCAATTTACCTATGAAGACTCAGTTAGCTACCCTGGAGATTCGAGACTTTGCCACACTGGTGAATAAGTGCCGAATTCTGAGCAAGAATTTAGAATAGAAACAGACTCAGAATATGACACAACGAACAGGGAACCGGCCCAGACAAGCACCCAGAAATCTGAATGTAAGAAGCAGTATGTTTAAATCATAACCAGGGGCTTCTAGTAGCAGTGGGAGGCGACCTGATAATACTCTTTGTTCGAAGTGTGGTACCAGACATCCAAATCAACCCTGCTGGCATCAGACTCCACTCTAGTGTTATAGATGTGGAGGCACAGGACACATGGCCAGATACTGCCCTTCCACAGGGAATCAACCGACATCTAGTAGCCGAAGACCACAGGCTCCAGGGAGAGTTTTTACCATGAATACTGCCAACGTCGACAGGTCCTCGGGCTTGATGCAGGGTAGAGGTAAAATTTATAATTTTTCTTTGATAATATTGTTTGATTCGGGTGCTACGCACTCCTTTATTGCTGATGCATGCGTAGAAAGAGTAAGATTACCTATTCAAACCCTGCCCTGTGACCTATACATATCCACACCCTTGGGAGAGGCCACTGTGTCCCCACGAATATGCCTAAATTGCCCCTTAACCATTAAAGATACTTTATTTCTTGTGGACTTAGTGTGTATACCATTGTCAGGGATCGACATTATTCTGGGAATGGATTGGTTGACTAGGAATCAGGTCTTGTTGAATTGTTCCGAAGGGACAATTACTTATCTGGATAACGTACCTGTGCGAGGGAATGACAGAGCTTGTGAGATAGGTGATATGTCCCTCAATCTCTCTGAGGTAGAGTTGCAGGATAAGCTAAGCCAAATCCCAATTGTTAGTGACTTTCCGGAGGTATTTCCTTTGGAAATCAGTAAACTGCCACCACTTAGGGAGATAGAGTTCACCATTGACCTGATTCCAGGAGCGGGTCTAATAGCTATAACCCCGTATCGTATGGCCCTCGAAGAATTGAGAGAATTAAAAGTCCAAATTGAAGATATATTGGAGAAGGGGTTCATTAGGCCGAGTGTATCACCTTAGGGAGCTCCGGTCTTATTCGTAAAGAAGAAAGACGGGAGTTTAAGACTGTGTATTGATTACCGACAATTGAATAAGGTGACCATTAAGAACAAATACCCATTGCCACGTATTGATGATTTATTTGACCAGTTGCAAGGCGCGACTGTATTTTCTAAGATAGATTTAAGGTCAGGATACCACCAAATTAGGGTTAGAGAGGAGGATATTCCTAAGACAGCGTTCAAGACAAGATACGGCCACTATGAGTTTTTAGTGATGCCATTTGGATTGACGAATGCACCCGCTGTTTTTATGGATTATATGAACAGGATTTTCAGACCCTATTTAGATCAATTCGTTGTGGTATTCATCGATGATATCTTAGTATATTCCAAGACTCACGAAGAGCATACCCAGCATCTTAACACGGTGTTACAGATACTGGAAGAGAAACAATTGTATGCAAAGTTGGAGAAATGTGAGTTTTGGTTAGAAGAAGTGAAATTTTTAGGACATGTGGTTAATGGGAAAGGAATAGCGATCGACCCAAAGAAAATTGAAGCAGTATTAGATTGGGATCGACCTAGAACGGTCATCGAGATTAGGAGTTTCCTGGGTTTGGCCGGCTATTATAGGAAATTCATTCAAGGATTTTCACAGATAGCTGTGCCACTGACCCGGTTGACTCGGAAAGGGGTAGATTTTGAATGGAGCGAGCAGTGTGAAACTAGTTTTCAGATTTTGAAAGAGAAATTAACCACCGCTCCTGTACTAATTATTCCGAAACCCCTAGAACCCTTTACTGTATACACAGATGCATCTTTGAGAGGCCTAGGTTGTGTTTTGATGCAGGATGGGAAAGTTGTGGCTTATGCATCGCGACAATTGAAACCTGCAGAGGAGAACTACCCTACCCATGACTTAGAACTAGCTGTCGTTGTGTTTGCCCTAAAGATTTGGAGACATTACCTGTATAGTGCGGTATTCGAGGTATATAGTGATCATAAGAGCCTTAGGTATTTGTTCGATCAGAAGGAATTAAACATGAGGCAGCGTAGGTAGGTAGAATATTTAAAAGACTTTGATTTTGAATTGAAATATCATGCAGGGAAAGCAAATGTTGTAGCCGATGCATTAAACCGAAAGTCACTACAACTAGCTAGTTTAATGATTGGTGAGATGAGGTTACTTGAGGATTTTGGGAACCTTAGCCTCAATGTAATCTCGTTTCCGCAAAGATTAGTGATGAGTGACTTTTTGATAACCTGTGAATTGAGAGAACTAATTAGACAAGCCCAACTTGAGGATGAATCCTTGGAAGTATACGCAGACCAACCCGACTTTGGATTAGCACCTGATGGGGTTTTGATGTTTAGAAAGAGAGTAGTAATTCCGAACCATCAAGAATTAAAGGAAAAAGTGTTAGCAAAAGCTCACATAAGCCATTACACTATTCACCCCGGTATTTCCAAGATGTATCAGGATTTAAAGAGAAATTTTTGGTGGCCTGGTATGCGGAGAGATATCACAGATTACGTGAATGCCTGTTTGACTTGTCAACAGGTTAAGATAGAGCATCATAAACCCGCAGGGCTACTTAAGCCATTAGAGATACCAGAGAGGAAATGGGATCAGATCACTATGGATTTTATGGTAGGACTACCTAGAACACCAGCAGGATTTGATGCCATTTAGGTAATAGTGGATAGGTTGACCAAGTCTGCGCACTTTTTGCCTGTTAAGGTGCGTTACTCCATGGAGAAATTAGCCGAAGTATACCTTAGGGAAATTGTAAGACTACATGGAATACTGTCAGGTATAGTATCTGATTGAGACCCTAGGTTTACTTCAAGATTTTGGCAATCCCTACAGCAAGCCTTAGGAACCCAGCTTAAATTTAGCACAGCCTATCATCCTCAGACTGACGGGAAATCTGAGAGAACTATTCAAACCCTAGAAGACATGTTGAGGGCTTGTGTGCTTGAACAGAAAGGAAGTTGGGATAAACACCTGTCATTGACAGAGTTTGCATACAATAACAGTTATCACTCTACCATCAGTATGGCACCGTATGAGGCTTTGTATGGGAGGAGTTGTAAGTCACCTTTAAGTTGGGTAGAGATGGGGGAGAGTGCACTGTTGGGACCTGAAATGGTGCAAGAAACCACTGATCAGATTAAAATGATCAAGGAAAAGATGAGAGCTGCCCAACAGAGGCAAGAATCTTATGCCAACCAGAGAAGAAGGCCTTTGGAATTTAACGAGGGAGATCACGTATTTCTGAGAGTGTCCCCCACCACAGGTATTGGTAGACAAATGAGGACTAAGAAACTAAGTCCTAGATTCCTAGAACCATTCCAAATTTTACAAAGAGTCGGTCCTGTTGCCTACCAAATTGCTTTACCTCCCTATTTGTCCAACCTACATGATGTTTTCCACGTCTCCCAACTTTGTAAATATGTCCCAGATCCTGCGCATGTATTAGAGAATCAACCGATAATATTAAAGGAAAATTTGACTTATAAATCTACTCCTGTTCAAATCCTTGACTATAAGACTAAGCAGCTTCGAAGTAAAATAATCCCTTTAGTTAAGGTACTTTGGCAGGATGTAGCGTCGCAGGAGATGACGTGGGAGAAAGAAGATGAGATGAGGCAAAGATATCTAGAACTGTTTACAGGTATGAATTTTGGGGACAAAATTTCTTTTAAGGGGGGGAGAATGTAACAACAAAAAGAATTTTAAAAGAGTTTAAAGGATAAAAATTGAATTTTTAACCCTAATCCCAATCAAACGAAGCCTGGCACGAATTTTAAGGATAATAACTTGACACAGAAGGTTGTCCGAAGCCAGAAACATGATCAAACGGAAAGAAATGCAATCTGGTGATCAGAAACTGACAGAAGAAGTTTTGTGCAACAATTTCGTTAACGGAGGCCAAAACTTTTGCATAGAAATACGTGCCAATGTCTGGAAGGATTCCGACACCCCAAAACATCCCCAGGTGGCCCAGGAAAAGTCAGAATCGTCCCTGTAGGCTTTAAATTACGCGAATTCCCTCCATTTCTCTCATTTCACTCTCTCTCCTCACCATACACTCTCTCTCTTCTCTCTCCTCCTTCCTCCACCGTGAACGGCCGCTACAGCCACCGTGGGCCGCCACCAAGGGCACCAACCGACAGCCCTCACTACCCACAACCTCCAGCAATCAACCACGACCACAGCGGCGCCGGAGCCAGAAAAAATCTTTGTTTTCCCCTCCATCGCGCGAAACTTCTCCAGCTCGGATCGCCGCCGTCCGTCTCCGTTGACCATCACCGCCCCCACCACCGTATAGCCCGAGCTGCCAGCTTCCTCCAGTAGCTCGCCGCCGTCGAAAGGAGGCCTGACGCGCCCGGATCGAGGAGAATTCCGTCCGAGGTGCGAGAAACTTCGTGGCCAGAAAATTCAACCGAAACGGCCGTGAACCGCCGCCCCACCACCGTATTCAGACTCCTGGGCTTCCGGGCTTCACCGTGGTGTGATTTTTGAGACAAACTGCACCCCTCCGCCGTGTGCCACCGTACGTCGCCGTTCACCACCGAGTGTCGCCGTGCCGGAGCTTCTGGACGTGCATCGGGAGAAACCAAGACCACCGTGATGTAGAATTCCATCATCCGGACACATTGGTAAGGTCTGATTTCCCAAAAAATGATGGCATTTGATTGAAATGATTGCTGAACGTAATTAGGCAACTAATTAACCTAGGTAACTGTGTAACCGAGTTTAGGATTGAAAATTGGATGACGTGACGAGCCTAAATGTTTAATTTTATGTCCAGGAAATTAATCAGGCTCAGAAACCGAGACTGCATGGAATTCTGAAGTGATTTAGAGCATTCGGAGACCAGGTAGGATAATTTACACTTTCCAAACCCTAGAATTGATTTAGTGAATACCTGAATGATTTAGATGACTTGCATGGATTTACGTGCTGCTTTCGATGGGATAAATTACATGCCTGTGTGCTGAAAACCCTAATTGCATATTAGACACCTTGTTTATCGAGTTTGGATGCCTTTAAGACAGATTTACTTAGGGTTGGGTACTTGATAGCAGGTATGGGACAGCCGTTAAGTATCCCTCGTACAGGAAGCTTTTAAACGAGATTATTTTTATCATATTTAGCCTGTACTGAGTTAGGGATTACGCGTTAAATGTAACATTCCAGCCGCCCACTTGCAGATATTATCCGCTTTGTCCCCCCTCTGTGGACTCACGGTTTTGTTCTTCCCCAACCTAAGGGGGGAAAACGCGTCTGCAAGGGAGAGGTATCCACACCCTTATAAGGCATGTTTCGTTCTCCTCCCCAACCGATGTGGGACTTTACAATCCACCCCCCTTAGGGAGCCCAGCGTCCTCGCTTGCACACCGATCTGGGCCCCGGCTCTGATACCAAATGTAACAGTCCAGCCGCCTACTTGCAGATATTGTTCGCTTTGTCCCCCCTCTGTGGACTCACGGTTTTGTTCTTCCCCAACCTAAAGGGGGAAAACGCGTCTGCAAGGGAGAGGTATCCACACCCTTATAAGGCATGTTTCGTTCTCCTCCCCAACCGATGTGGGACTTTACAATTCGAATTCACATGCACTCGGTCGGCTATTCCTCAGGGTTCTAGGGTATTACGCATAAATCACAACGTTTCCCTGTGTAGGTTATCCACCCTTATACTCCCTAAACCTTTCTTAGGGTCGTCCTGGTTTAACGCGTAATCCCTAACTCAGTACAGGCTAAATATGATAAAAATAATCTCGTTTAAAAGCTTCCAGTACGAGGGATACTTAAAGGCCGTCCCATACCGGCTATCAAGTACCCAACCCTAAGTAAATCTGTCCTAAAGGCATCCAAACTTGATAAACAAGGTGTCTAACATGCAATTAGGGTTTTCAGCACATAGGCATGCAATTTATCCCATCGAAAGCAGCACGCAAATCTATGCAAGTCGTCTAAATCATTCAGGTATTCACTAAATCAATTCTAGGGTTCGAGAAGTGTAAATTATCCTACCTGATCTCCGAATGCTCTAAATCACTTCAGAATTCCACACAGTCTCGATTTCTGAGCCTGATTAATTTCCTGGACATAAAATTAAACATTTAGGCTCGTCATGTCATCCAATTTTCAATCCTAAACTCGGTTACACAGTTACATAGGTTAATTAGTTGCCTAATTACGTTCGGCAATCATTTCAATAAAATGTCATCATTTTTTGGGAAATCGGACCTTACCAATGTGTCCGGATGATGGAATTCTACGTCACGGTGGTCTCAGTTTCTCCCGATGCACGTCCAGAAGCTCCGGCACAGCGACACACGGCGACGCACAGCGACATACGGTGGCGCACAGCGGAGGGGTGCAGTTTGTCTCGAAAATCACACCACGGTGAAGCTCGCAAGCCCAGGAGTCCGAATACGGTGGTGGCGCGGCGGTTCACGACCATTTGGGCGGCGTTTTCTGGCCACGAAGTTTCTCGCACGGCGGACAGAATTCTCCTCGATCCGGGCACGTCCAGCCTCCTTTCGACGGCGGCGAAGCCATCGGAGGAAGTCGGCTGGCTACACGGTGGTGGGGACGGTGACGGACGGCGGCGATCCGAGCTGGAGAAGTTTCGCGCGATGGAGGGGAAAAACAACATTTTTTCGGTGGCTCCAGCGGCCGTTGGTGGCTGTGGTTAGTTGCTGGAGGTTGTGGGCAATGAGGCCTGTCGGTTGGTGCCCTTGGTGGCGGCCCACGGTGGCTGTAGCGGCCGTTCACGGTGGAGGAAGGAGGAGAGAGAAGAGAGAAAGTGTATGGTGAGGAGAGAGAGTGAAATGAGAGAAATGGAGGGAATTCGCGTAATTTAAAGCCTCCAGGGACGATTCTGACTTTTCTCGGGCCTCCTGGGGATGTTTTGGGGTGTCGGCATCCTTCCAGACGTTGGCACGTATTTCTATGTGAAATTTTTGGCCTCCGTTAACGAAATTGACGCACGAAACTTCTTCCGTCAGTTTCTGATCGCCGGATTGCATTTCTTTCTGTTTGATCGTGTTTCTGGCTTCGGACAACCTTCTGTGTCAAGTTATTATCCTCAAAATTCATGCCAAGCTTCGTTTGATTGGGATTAGGGTTAAAAATTCGATTTTTATCCTTTAAACTCTTTTACAATTCTTTCTTTTGTTACAAACTTGTTATCAATTTTTTTAATTAAAATAAAATATATGAAACAATGTTATAAAAAAATTAATTATAAGAAAGATGAGTTATATAAATTATATACATATCGATTTTTAATTAAATAACCTGAAAGTAAAAATATAAAAAATACCTAAATTTTTTTTCTATAGTAAATGTTTGAGTAGTTCAACTGAGAAGAATTAATATTTTTTTCAGTGTTCTTCCTTTCATATAAATATATATTTTATTTAAGTGTTAATTTTTTTAATTATTTTATGATATTGCACTAAATTCATTTTAGTGTTCTATTCTACAATAAAATTATAAAATCTGATTTTTCTGAATTTAACTTCCAAAGGCTCAAATATTTTAGAGTCTTTGACTCATTAATTGTTGCAATAGATGAATATATAATAATGTATGATATTTTATTTAAATCCTACAATTAGCTGTGATTGTTGTGAAATGTTACACAATTTAATATATTGACGTGTGTGTGTGTGTGTGTGTTGGTAACCAAATTTAGAAGATTTTTTGTTAATTAATAAATAGAAACCTAAATAGTAATTAATTATATTAATCTTTCTTTTTATAACAAGAATCTGCCTATTATAAATTGTTGTTTCTATATTCCTCCTGCACTCACTGAACTAAAGCCGCATCCATGGCATCCAAAAGATCTTCTTCTCAAATCCACAAAACCAGGTTAAATATTGGCTAGCTGAACTAAACTTAATTTCTTTTTTTAATTACGTTTCTTTATAATTTTTTAAATATTTAATTTCTTTTTCATAGTCAAGAGGAGGCATATATCTAGATGCCCAGCCAATTTTTTTTTTTAAGACAATAATTATAATATAAATAAGACTTTCTTTCTAGATGTTGAACCGTGGTATATATCAATGTAACTTCCCTACGTTGAAATATAAAAGAAGACAACAGACAGACTTCAAAAGTCCATGCTTAATAAACAAGTTAAGCCATTAATATATGATATTGAAGATGAAAAGTCATATACTGGCTTTCCTAGAGCTTTCATAAAATAATGTATTATATTTTATTAAGGGTTAAATTATTTTTATAGTCTCTATAATTTCACTTAATTTTTAATTAAGTTCATGTAGTTTAAAAAATTATAATTGAGTTATTATAGTTTTAAAAATTATTAAATTAATTAATATTTTTTATCAAATTTTTGTTAAAATTTTATTAATTTTGGTAATATTGTCAATATATAATATCTTAGAACTTTAAATATATATGTATAATTTATATAAACAAATGAGAGAAAAAATAAATAATAATGTAAAAATAACTTATGTATAAAATAAAATATAATTTATGTTAAATAATATCAGTATATTAACTTGAATTAAGTAAATTTATAGTGTTAAAATGATATATAATTAGTATATTATCAAAATGTAACAAAATTTTGACCAAACAAATTAAAATTAAGGACTAATTTAACATTTTGTTAAACTATATAAATTTAATTAAAAATTGAGAGCAATTATAGGCACTATATAAATAATTTAACCTTTAATTAAATCCTACAATTAGCTGTGATTGTTGTGAGATGTTACAGGATTTACTTTTTTTTTATGTATATATATATATATATATATATATATATTAATAACAAAATTTAGAAAAAATTTTGATAATTAATACGTACACAGAAACCTAAATAGTCATTAATTAGTCATCTTTCTTTTTATAACAAGAACCTGCCCATTATAAATTGGTGTTTCTATTGCTCCCGCACTCACTGAAAACCCACATCCATGGCATCCAAAAGACCTTCTTCTCAAAACCACAACCAAGTTAAATGGCTAGCTGATGAACTAAACTTAATTTCTTCTTCTTTTTTTTTTGTTATACTAGTGATTAATTTAATTAAGATAAGATTTAAAAGTATAATAAATGATAACTTGCTTTCATAGTCAAGAGCAGGTATATACCCAGTCAATTTGTCTTTTAAGACAATAACTATATAAAAAAGACTTTCAAGATGTTAAACCGTGTGGAATATGTCAAAATGTATCATCCCTAGTGTTCTAGCTGTAATAGCCCAAAAATTTGTCGAGGACTAGATTGAAACTTAAAAGAAGAATCCATACAGACTTCAAAGTCCATGCTTCATAAACAAGTCAAGTAATTCTAATAGTCCTATAGTTAGGCAGCAGAAACCAAAGTATATGAGAATAAAAGAAATACTCTAAATTCAAATTTTTATATAAAATATATCATACATAATACCATAATTATGTTATATGTAAATTAAAAAAAGGTCTAAATGTACTTTCGGTCTCTAATAATTTTATAAAAATTTTAATTTGGTCATCCTTATTTAAAAATAGATAATTTGCCCCTCATATTTTATGAAATAATCCAATCTTATCCTTTTTATCATCTTTTTATGGTTAAATTATTTTTGTAATCCTTATAGTTCTACTCAATTTTTAATTATGTCTTTATAGTTTAAAAATTTGTAATTGAATCCTTGTGGTTGGACAAATTTTTGAATTAGTTCTTACTGTCAAATTTTTGTTAAAATTATATTAATTTTTGTTAATGTTACCAACAGATAGTATCTCAAAACTTTAAATATATATAATTTATGTCAATAAAGAGGATAAAAAATAACTCATAAATATAAAATATAATATAATTTATATTAAGTAATATGAGTAGATTGACTTGAATTAAGTAAGTTCATAATGTCAAGATAATCTATAATTTGCATATAATCAAAATTTAACAAAGTTTTGACAAAAATCTAAGTTTAGGAATTAGTTAAAAAGTTTGCTAAACTATAAGGGCTCACAAATTTTTAAATTATCGGAACCTAATTAAAAATTATGTAAAATTATATATAGGGACTATATGAATAATTTAACTTTTTTTAATTCAAAATTTAATGTCAAAATTTAAAAATTGATGGAATTAATTAAATGCTAAATTTTTGTAAATATATAACATTTAAATTAATAAATTATCAAATTTGACATTAAATTTTAGATCGATTATTTAAGGAAAGGAAAATTTTGAATCATTTTATAAAATAAGAGTTTTGGTTTGTGAAAACATTTTTATTTTTTATTTCTATTTCTTAAAATTAGTTTTCATTTCTAAACTTTTAAACTTTTAAAAATATGTTTTTTATGTAAAGTTAAACTTTATATAAATATGAAAAAAATTTAACTTTAGATAACAATAATATTTTTAAAATTTTATTTAGAAATGAAAACTAATTTTAAGAAATAAAAATAAAAATAAAAACTAAAAATGTTTTCTCAAACCAAACACACCCTAAATTGTCTTATTTCTAAATTAGAGCTGGGGACCAAATTGAAGCCGTTACAAAATTAGAAGAATAAAAAATGTATTTAATTTAAGCCTTAAAAAATGCATATATTTCATTACATGCATGTTACGGTTGGAAGCTTGAGCCCTCAGCAGTCTCGCCCGAGGCATATTTGACTTTGAATTATATATATATATAATTTTTGAAATACGTGTATCAAATTTCCTAAGTGCAATTAATGAACAGCCAAAAAAAGTGGATGCTTATCACCATGCATTACCAAACCTTCTTTATTCATCAGTATTATTGAAGATGACAATTCATAAATTGGCTTTACTACAGAGCTATCTTACAAATCACTGAAAGCTCCCTTTATTTCTAGGTCATGGATATTCTATATTAGACACGTATGGAAGTTATTTTCAACGTATAGCACTCAATACAACAGAATAAGTGCTACTCATTCAAAGCATACAAACTTATCCTCATTCTAAGTTCTAACAAAATCAAACGCTGCCCTTAATGGCATTACTGTATCCACTCTGAACGTCATTATACCTATCCCAGATCATCACACCACCGTACTTACTAGAACTCTTGATTGCCGGAAGAACCTGAGATGTCAACACATCCGTCGGGATAAAACCGCCGCTCGGGGCGGCCGCAGAAGCTGCCGGAACCCCCAAGAAAACCTGCTTAGCCTGCGACGACGTCCATTGGTTCCATGCATTCTGAAGATTGTTAACATTCCCATCACTGTATTGGCATTGAGGGTTATTATAGAATTGCACCCATACATAATCAAAAAGCCCAGTACTGATCGCTGTGTCCAAATGAGCATCAGGGTATGGACATTGCGGAGCCGCCGACAAAAACACCTGCTTCTGGCTGCTGAATCCATTCAAAGCCCTAGCGAGCTCGTCCCAGTGCTGCCCTGACCCAGCCTCAATGTCGAAGTCGATGCCATCCAACACGGCGTCGCCAAGAGGTCGAGAGTCTGACGTCCCACCAAGGAAGTTGTTCCAGAGGTAGTTGGCGAGGCTAGTCGCCTCATCGGCCGAGTTGAGGGAGTAGCTGCCGGAGCTGCCTCCGAGGGAGAGGAGGACTTTGATTCCTTTGTCTTGGCAGGTCTTGATGTCGGCGCTCTGGCCAGAGCAGCCGTTGTTGTCGGCAGGATTGCAGTGGCCGGCGAGGTTGAGCTGCGGGGTTTGGCCATTGCCGAAGGTGGAGAGGAAAGCTATGTTGATGAATTGGTAGTTTCCGGTGTTGCAGGCTTCAGCTAAGGTGCCTTCGCCGCCGTTTTGGCCCCAGTAGACGGCGATGCCAGCAGCGTGGGAGGATGTGATAAAGAGGGGAATGAGAAGGAGAGGGAGGAGGGAGAATGAAGGGTGTTTGTGGGTAGCCATGTTCGTGTGGAAGTGTTTGTATTGAATGGGTTATTCTGTTTGTGGGTTTGGTTTGAGAGAGGAAGAGGGGTGGGTACTTATAGGTGTTGAGGGAGGAAAAAGTTGAGTAGTGAATTTATAAATGAGAATGTCATGTTAGTCTTCACATTAAAAAAAATCCAAATTTGTCAGTTATTAATTTGACTAAATTGAATCCATATAAACATTTTTCGGAAAAGTATGCGATCTTATCGTGTCTTGTGGGTAACAAATTGATGGTGCTAGCTAGAATTTGTGTTGGAAGGAAGATGTACAAGGATGAAACATCTATCAGGCCAAAAAAATAAAGGATGAAACGTCTGGTTAGTCGTCAAAACCAATTAAAATTGATTAAATTAAACCATGTGAAATTTATTAAAAATTGAACAAAATAAAATAAAATTAGTTCGGTTTAATTTTCAAAATGACAAAATCAAATAGTTAGACTCACTTGATGGTTTATAATTTTTTATTCAATTTTAATGAAATCAATCTGAATCTATTTATCAATATATATTTTATATATATTGATATTTTGAGAGATAAAAATATTAAATATAATTTTATTAAATAATATAATTAATTATTGCTGATTAATATTGTAATAAAAATCTTGATTTTAAAATTTAGAATTAATTATTTAGTATGATATCATAATTTTAAACTTGTTAAAATTATTTTGTACTTAGAATTTATAAATTTTAAAGTATAGAAAAAATTATGGTTTTTCTTAACATATTTTAAAATAAAATATTAAATTAGTATGAATCAAATTGACTCTAAAAAAAACATATTGATATTAAAACAAAATTAAATTGATTAAAAATAAAATTAACAAAGTTTATTCATTTTAAAAATTGATTACATTGATTCAATTTAATTTTAAAGAAACATAAAACCAAAAGAAATAAAAAATTTGAACACAAATACCTAAAAACAAAACTGACAAGGGAAAAAGAGATGGAAAAAACAAATCGAATATTACTTGTTATTGGTGCCATTACATGGATATGATCAAGCCAATTAACTTGGATAAGACCGAGATTACAAAAATTTGAAAATTAATTATGAATGATTATATGAAATTTAATTGGTGAAGTTTACTGAAAAATACTTTTGTAAATATAAAAAAATTAAAAAAAGATAAAATACATAAATATTTTTTAAAAAAAGAGCTAGTCAATCAGCACAGACGCTTGATCAAGCACGGCTCTCTTAAGGAAACTCAAACTATAAAATATAAATAGACTTTATAAACCAATTGTGAAGAAACATATAAGCATGAGATAATTAAACTCTAGCATGTGTTAATATTAAATTACTCTTTTGTGACAAAATTTTCAATTAACTTTTAATTTGATACCTATATTTTAGAAATTTATAATTAGATATCTATAACTTTAAATGTTTTAATATGATCCTTGATACCAAATTTCAAAATAAAGAAATAACCGTATAATTAAATTACGTCTAAAAAAAGTTAGAATAATTTAGTCAAATTTATTTGATAGGTGCTATTGTGGGAGTTAATGGCTTTTTGTGTGGTAAAGAGCCAACTCAAGTTGGAAACGGAGCAAGCTGAAAGTGATGGATAGCCACCAACGTTGAAACAGTTGTCATCAATTTAGGCATAATATGTGGGGAGAGGAGGGAGTTTCGCAGACCCTAGATAACGCCTAACATGGCTGCAGGCTGCTTACGCAGCCCTATCTGTCTTAATTCATCCATTCAATTTTTAAAAGGCCTATCCAATTCTTACTATAATACGGTGTCAAAACGAGTCGATCCAATCTCGTTCACATTGATTTGTCATGGGCCAAGTTAAATGAGTTAGTTCACGAATTATTATTATTTTTTAAAAATTAATATTTAAAAAATTAATTCCTTTATTTTTTTTTAAATTTATTCAACAAATCAAATCAATTAAATTTATAATGATAAAAATTTATCAATACTAATAAATTTATTTTAAATAAACTATCATCTTTACTTTAAATTAGTTTTTTATTAATTTTTTTATTAATTAAATTCTTTTATTTATATTGTAAAAATAAATTTTTAATTTTTAATAATCTAACTATATAAATAAATAAAGAAAAAATATATTAATATCACTTTATTCATATAATTGACCTCACTTAATAAAAAAATATTTTATTTTTTGTTGTAATTGTTATTGTAAAAATAAAATAGTGATGTACCATATAAAATACTCTAAATTTATACACTTATATTTATTTTAAATTAATATATATATTAATTTCTAAATTTCGGTGAGCCAACTCATGGGGAGCCAATTGCCATCCATTTTTAAATGGACTAATTTTTTTTTAATTTATCAATTTAACAATAGTACTACTTAATTTAAGGCAAGATAGTTAACAAGATTAGTTACTATATCATCAAGTCATAAAGGTGAACAGAGTGCATGAAACAGAGCCAATTTGTGTTAAAGAGTTATATTAATTAAAACACAGGGGGCTATCTACAAAAGGTCCAAAATTTAGGAAAATTTTGTACATTTTAACCTATTTATAAATAACAATGTATAGCATATAAGATATCTAAAACTCAATGGAATATGCACGAATTGAAATAGTGCCGGAAAAGCTTTATAACCAGGCTTATATTTGTAACAACGGGAAAGATTCGAAAGAGTTTTTAAAGGATTTTAAAAGATAAAACTTGATTTTAACCCTAATCCCAATCAAACGAAGACTGACACGTATTTCGAGGATAATGACTGGACACAGAAGGTCGTTTGAAGCCAGAAACACAATCAGACAGAAAGAAATGTAATCCGGCGATCAGAAACTGACGGAAAGAGTTTCGTGCATCACTTTCGTTGACAGAGGCCAAGACTTTCGCATGGAAATGCGTGCCAACATCTGAAAGGATGCCGACACCCTAAAACATCCTCGGGTGGCTTGGGAAAAGTCAGAATCGCCCCTGGAGGCTTTAAATTACGCGAACTCCCGCCATTTCTCTCATTTCACTCTCTCTCCTCACCACACTCTCTCTCTCCTCTCTCCACTTTCCTCCACCGTGATCGGCCGCCACAGCCACCGTGGACCGCCACCAAGGGTACCAGCAAGCGGCCCTCACGCCTACAACCACCAAGACCAACCCACGGCCAATGGCCAGGCGAAAAACATCGTTTTTCCCTTCCATCGCGCGAAACTTCCCCAGCTCGAATCGCCGCCGTCCGTCGCCATTGACCCTCACCGCCCCCACCACCGTGTAGCTCGAGCCGCCACCGCTTGCCTCGATGGCTTCGCCGTCGAAAGGAGGCCGAACGCGCTCGGATCGAGGCAAAACGCCGTCCGCCGTGCGAGAAGTTTCGTGGCCGAAAAACACTGCCCAAACGGCCGTGAACCGCCGTGCCACCACCGTATTCGAACTCCTGGGCTTGCGGGCTTCACCGTGGTGTGATTTTCGAGGCAAACCGCACCTCCTCGCCGTGTGCCGCCATGCACCGCCATGCGCCGCCGTGTGCCGTCGTGCCGGAGCTTCTGGACGTGCATCCCGAGAAACCGAGACCACCATGATGTAGAATTCCATCATCCGAGCACAGTGGTAAGGTCCGTTTTCCCAAAAACTAATGTTATATGACTGAAATGACTGCCGAACATAATTAAGCAACTAATTAACCTAGGAAACTGTGTAACCGAGTTTAGGATTGAAAAACGGATGACGTGACAAGTTTAAATATTCCATTTAATGTCCATGGAATTAATTGGGCTCAGAAACTGAGATTTCGTGGAGTCCTGACTTGAGTTAGAGCGACCGGACACCAGGTAGGATAATTTACACTTCCCGAACCCTAGAATTGATTTAGTGAATACCTGAATGATTTAGATGACTTGCATGGAATTGCGTGCTGCTTTCGATGGGATAAATTGCATGCCTGTGTGCTGAAAACCCTAATTGCATGTTAGACACCTTGTTTATCGAGTTTAGATGCCTTTAGGACGGATTTACTTAGGGTTGGGTACTTGATAGCCGTTATGGGACGGCCGTTAAGTATTCCTCGTACAGGAAACTTTTAAACGAAACTATTTTTATCAGATTTAGCCTGTACTGAGTTAGGGATTACGCGTTAAACCAGGACGACCCTAAGAAAGGTTTAGGGAGTATAAGGGTGGATAACCTACACGGGGAAACGTTGTGATTTAGGCGTAATACCCTAGAACCCTGAGGAATAGCCGACCGAGTGCATGTGAGTTCGAATAGACTGTATGAGGATGAGAATTGGCGTATGTGCACATGCTAGGGGACGCCCTAGATGTTGATTCTCACCCCGTCCTTGAGTGAGTGATTGGTGTTACGGATCACACTCACAATATAGGCTTGATTCGGGTGATTGGTGTAACGGATCACACCCAACGATAAGAGAGGTATTCTCTCTAGACTACGTGCAATTAGAAGATGATTTAGATTCTGTTACGACGAATTTGTAACCAACGTGGATTGAGATACACAGGGCATGGGATTTCATTTGATTTTTTTGATGACTGATTTTTAAAGAAAGTGATTTTCTGATTTCGAATACTTGCCGCAATTTCCATGTGATTAAAAGATTTTAAAGATAAGGTATTCCACTGTTTTTGAACTGATTTCGGGAAGACGATTTCGGTGTTCACACCGCTGGGTATTCAACTGGTTGTCGAATGATAATTGATTTGTAAATTATTCTACTGGGATTCATATCTCATTAGGTTGTTTACTCGGATGAACGAGGGACGAGGCGAGGAGCCAGGCGATAGTCAGCCCGACTTGAGGATAGGCGGAGAATGATTAGCTTAGGCTTGAATCATTTGTATATATACCTGATGATACTTTTATTTCTCGGATTCTGTTTATTATGAATTCTGTATGGATTGGACTGAATGTACATATAACGTTTCAGATAGTATGCATGGATTGTAGTGATGAATTGATGTTGCTGTGTATGGATTTATATTGGTTACGTTTATTCATTGCGGGGATTTGTTGATGTTTAAACAGGTGATTCTGTAGTTGGGATATGATCGAATTACAAAGGAAACTCTGCCGGATTTTCGGTAGAATTTACTGCTGTGAACTTATGGATTTGAATTGAAATGTGTATGAACGTATGACGTGACATGCATATGAGTTTTATATTTCATCCCAGAGTTATTATTGATGATGTACATATGTGTATTTAGTCAGCTGCGTGTGTATCAGGGTTGAACGGAATCCGAATGGATAACGGAGAATCTATTTGGGTTACGCTCAACCCGTAGCGATCCCCTGACATTCTCACATAGGGAATAATCATTTAAAATACCCCATATACTTCCGCTAATCAGATAAGCATCACGTATGACGTATTAGGGGGTCGTTACAATATTGCTGAAACTCAAAATTTGAACACCAAGTTAAGCCTAAATTTACATTGTTGAGCAAAATTCATGTAAAGAGTAATGTGGTAAATCATAATGACTCCTAAATAGTAGAAATACCATTTCTTTACAGTACTCTTAATTTTTAAATAGGATAACTAAGCAGTAAGAAGATGAGAACCAAAAAAAGGATGAAGTTTGAAACATCACATTACATATCTTTTATATATATATATATATCTGTGTGTGTATGTATATATAACCATTCTTAATTTTCTACTTTATATGGTCTTTAACTTAGATTTCTCTTAAAATTACGTGATTTATAAATAGAAGGGGAAAAAATCAATTAATAGACAACTCTGAAACCTAAGATAACAAATATTTTCTTTTTAATTTCACTTTGTCAACACAACAGAAAGTAAAAAGAAATAAAAACATAGCCTAAAACTAAATCCTCCCATTCTCACTGCCCTCTCTACAGGATGCTCAACATAAAGTAATATATATGAATCATAGTCCAATTAGAGCTCAATATCGTACAAATAAAAGATCAAATAGCTACATGTACCACTCTAATTTCTTTATTTGCAGAAATGCACTCTTGTGATCTAGTTGTTTCATATTGGAATACAAGTGGATTAATTTAATTAATTTATATATCTTCATCAGTCTGTTTCATATATATATATCCTTTCTCTCTCTAATATATATGAGGCAAAATTAAAGATCAATCAGTGGTCCACAAAATAAATATAGTTCAGAAATGCTGAACATTTACAAAATGAAATATCCTAGTAATATAGTTTAGATTGATTAGCAGCCATTCAGAGAAACACCAATAATAGTGTATGTCATGATAAAAGAACTGATGACTAAAGGAGTTAATATATGCTTCCTCAGCTAAAGAAATGTATGTAAAGTGTAACACCCCATAATTTAATTAGCCTAAATTAATGGTGTTATTTAATTAATTAATTTGAATTACTTGCTTGCTAATTAATTAGATGAATTATTTTTAAGGAAGGAAAATTTGGTGCTTAGAATTAATTCTTTGATTTCTTTATTTACCTAGCCTAAGTACCAAGTAAGAAGCAAAATGAGATACAACAAAAATATATAGGTATGTGTAAGTGTCATGTGAATGAGGGAGGAAAAGAGAGAATAGAAAAAAGAAAAAAAAAGAAAAGAAATACCAAGGTTGCTTGTAAAGGTTAGTTTCTTGTAAGAGTGGACAAATCTAAACTTGCAAGAAAGGGAAATACTAAGTGTGCAAGCAAAGACAAAAGTGTAATTGCAAGTACACTTTGTGCAAATATATATATATGCATATCCAAAAGTGTGCATACTTTTCTTAAAAAAAAAAAAAGGAGAAAGAAAGGGAAATGGAAAGTGGGAAGAGAATTAAATATATATATATATATATATATATACTAAGGTTACTTGTGAAAGTGAAAAAAGGTAAACTTGCAAGAAAAGGAATACTAAGGCAACAAGCAATCTAATAGGTGTAGAATTTTGTACAAAACTAGTGGCTAGTGGGATGCACCTAATGTATAGGAAGGAAGAAAAAAAGAAGGAAAACTAATTTACAAGCAACCTAAAAAGAAAAATAAAGAAATGAAAGAAAAAAAGAGGGAGGTATACCATAATCTCCACACTTAAAAATAAGGGAAGGGAGAGAAAGAAAAGAAGAAGGGAGAAAAGAGAGGGAGAAGGTGAGGCATCAACGGAGAATTGAGAGATCAAGGAAGGAGGAAGTAAAAAAGAACTCAAGGGAAAAACCAAGGAAATCAAAGGAAAGGCCAAGAATATTTTCTCTAGCTCACTTCCAAGGTAGATTAACAATTTGTTAAATTCTTATTCCATGATTGAGTATGCATGTTTAATGATATAGCTTCCATGGAATTTGAACCCATGTCTACACTCTTGATTTAGGAAAAATTTAATGGAACTTGCATGATAAAGATAGAAGGTGGCTAATGCTAATCTCTAAATTATTGTTTCCTTGAGATCATGAGAAGACTTAGATTTAGAAAGTTATTTAATGGTTTGGTTAACTTGGTTTACTATTCTTAATATTGTAGTGAACTTGTTATTTTCATGATGAAATTAATGGGGTTATTGAACATTTATGATTGCTAATAAAAATGCATGTGATTATAGGAAATTACTAGAAAAATTATTAGAATTTTTAGAAAGAAAATATACATGGAAATTAATTTCTAAGTAAAGAAAATTATTGTGGAAGGGATTAGAATTTTAAAAAAAGAAAATATATATAATGAAATTAATTTTCAAACAAAGAAAATTATTAGAAAAATTATTAGAATTCTTGGAAAGAAAATGTACAATAGAACTAATACCAAGAAAAAGAAAATTAGTATTGAAAATATTAGAATTTTTGGAAAGAGAATATACATGGGAATTAATTTCCAAGAAATGAAAATTTATTATGAATTACTATTGAAGTTATTGAAGTTTTAGAAAAAAAAAATGCACATTAGAATTAATTTCCAAGATAAGAAAATTATTATTGAAGTTATTGAAATTTTATAAGGAAAAAAATGCCCATTAGAATTAAATTCCAAGAAAAGACAATTATTATTGTAGTTGTTGAAATTTTAGAAGGAAAAATGCACATTTGTATAAATTTTCAAGAAAAGGAAAAGTATTATTGAAATTATTAAAATTCTTAGAGGAAAAATGTACATTGGAATCAACTTCCAAAAAAGGAAATTAATATTGAGATTATTAGAGTTTTATAGGAAAATGTACCTTAGAAATTGTTTCTAAGGAAAATAAAAACTATTTCTTAAATATTGAATTTTTCATAAGAAATGTTAAAGATGCTCCACATAGGCGGCCTAGCGAGGCGTGGCCGAAGGTGCTCCATGCCCGTGACCTAGTGCTCATGATTTTGATCTATGCATGGCCGAGGGTCCACGATTTACAAGGTGTAGCCAAAGGTGCTCCACACAGGACCTTATGCTCATGATTACACTCTATATGTGGCCGAGTGCTCACGATTTACGAGGTGTAGCCAAAGGTGTTCCACACGGGCGGCCTAGCAAGGCGTGGCCGAAGGTGCTCCATGCCCATGACCTAGTGCTCATGATTACGCTATGTACGTGGTCGAATGTCTACAAATTACAAGGTGTGGCCGAAGGTGCTCCACACGGGTAACCTAGGGAGGTGTGGCCAAAAGTGCTCCGCACCCATGACCTAGTGTTCATGTAACACGCATAAACACTAGGATAATTCCATAATAAACCATTAAGCTGATAAGAATACGTGTTATTTAAAAATATATGTAATCTTCGTTAACTTCTATATTTATCATGCAATGATTGCCAGTTTACAGTTATGCGTAATATTACACCTAAAATCAAGGATGTAGATTGAATGTTTTGGTGCTTACACCCTAGTACATATTAGTTTCTTTTAAACTATGAATTGCTGAGCTACTGGGAAACTTGTGTTTCTCATCTATGTGCTAATATGTATCAGATACGGACGCGTAGCAAGGCCGCGAGGTAACAGTCTCTTTTTGATTGAGTATGATTTTTGTAATCCCCTATTTTAGGTCCTAGCTAGGTCTGGTTTAGAATAGGACAATAGTTGACCGTATACATGAGTTATATTTGGGATATACAAGGGAAACAAATATCTGAAGGATCGAACCATCCTTCATTTATACAGAAGTTTGAGTAACAGACCTGTTGTCTCCTAACTTCTGATGGTTGGGTACTTCGTATATCTAGGGATGTGACTTATCAACATGTAATGGAAATTATTGGACCTGTATTTATTTGAATTATATGAAGGTTTTTAATTTTCGTTGTATAGTGTAGTATTTTTATTCCGCTGTGCATGTAAGTTTTTATTCTGAGCAAAAGATCCCAAACTTAATCTACTTAATATAATTGAATGTTATAACTGTTCAGACACTAATCAAATTAAGGGTAAGGATAATGTACCGAACCTATCTTTTGATATTGGAGTTAACAATAAGACTAGATAGGGGCGTTACATAAAACATACAAAGTTTGCTATCTTAAGATGAAAATCAGGTAATAATGAAATTGAAAACAGTGTTAACAACCCATACAAAATAGATTATAAGAATACACTAGTTCTTCAATGTCATAACTCTAGGAATAAGAACAAAATATGATATTATTGATCAAAATCCTTTTTTATCAATAAGCTTTCAGTCTTACTCAACAAAAGGGATAAATTGTCATTAATTTACTATTACACCTTGCATATGAGGCATTTTCATGTAAAATCAATAACTATTACAGTCCATTTAATTTTCATTTCGTTTCAATTTTCCCTATGCAGTAGAAACCAATAATGAGAAAAAGGAAGGTCTATATAGGATATTAAGGCGTGTGGGAGTGCAAGCTACTTATCAACAGGAAAGAAGCAAAACACAAACCTTTACCTAAGCGTCATCTTTAACACTAATAAACAAGCAGAAAAGCTCAATGTAGAAAAGAATCATAAAAAAAAATTCAAGCAGGTAGAATTATGTCCAATTTTTAATAAAGAAGGCATCAATTATGTTTTATTTTAATTTAAATAAACATTAGCTCAATTACACCCAACAAACAAATAAATATTCTAAAATATTAAATTTTTTCTGCCAGAAAATATCCTTAAATTTATTATGTGAACCCCTTCCTTATTGCATTTTTTAGGCAAACTAATGCATCCTACAAAAGCATTGCATTGGTATGTTCACCTTCCTCAAACCATCTAACAATTTCAAGATTCATAGCTGGTGATTACTTCATCTAGCTCTTTAGTTATATTACCTGCTAGATTAGCTTCAAGATGAGATAACGTATATATGTTATGCCAAAGGAAAAAGCTGAAAACTGTCATTTGAAAACAAAGTTGCAAAAAATATATTAGGGTTAATTACAATTTACCCTTATGATTTGGCCTAACATAACCCCCCCTTCTTTAGTTTAAAGTGTCTCGTTCAACTTTCTTGTAATTTGTTCAATTACCATTTAATCCTATGGTATTTTGCATCCAAATTTTAATGAAATAATCATGTAAATGTATGAGTGATGAATAGTTTCATAGCATTCTAAAGCTATTGTTAACAATAAGTAAATGTTTTTAACTTCAAAATATCATTTCAATCTTAGTAATAGCCTAAAAAAATTATGAAATAGTTTAATATATGAGTAAAACATACTTCTAATAACGAGAGTATTTACATGGTTATTTGAGTGGAAATTATGGGAGAAAAAAAAAACCATCAATTGAAAGCTCCTTTCCAAGGATAATCAATTTTTAATTGCCCCCTCCCTCCCACAACACACACTCACACAAACCAAGATAGCAAGCATGCCACCAATTTACTCAATATGCAGCAACTTTGTTAGATTTGAAACTGTCACTTATTAGTTATGTTCTAGGTTCCCCTACTCTGCAGGACTACTAGAAGATGGAAATAGATCACATGATTATCTACCATTCAAGCCAGTTATAGTTTAGAAGCACAAGCACGGAGATGCGATATACTAAGTTCACAGAGATAACAGTCACCCACTTTTTCTACACTTCCATATTTATCAGCGGTAGTGTCACTTTCTTAGGCTCTCCATCGTACACCATGGAGGCAAAAGTACAAATATTAAAATTACAATGTAGATAATAGAAACTCAAGAAAAAGATTAAGCAGAACAAATAGAGCACTAAGCATGAAATGAATTATTGAAAAAAAAAAAGCAAAAACAAAGAAAAATCAACTATGAGATGAAAAGCAGTTTTTTCTCTGCCGTCGGCATCAAACAAATATAACCATAAGTGAAGCATATTAGAATGTGAAATTGAGAGCTGAGATGTAGTATTAGGTAAGAGATTACCAGATAACGAAGGAGAGAGGGCTTCGAAAGAGAAAAAGCACAGCAGACGTTGAAGTTGATGAGGGCGAAAGGGGAGCAATACCCAAATCCTCAACTAAAGCAGTGAAGATAAGAGGTTTTACCCTGTATAGCATTATAAATTCCCCAGGTTGCTATGGCGTTTTACCCTTCAAGACGTCGGCAAAGATATAATGTGCATCGGTGAGGGAGGGTTTGAAAGAGGTGAAGATCAAGCGAAATGTGATATTTAGAGGGTGGAGAGGGGTTTTCACCATGATGGACAGTGAGGGGAAGCTGGGGTTTCAGGCATGTGATGGCGAGCTTTGTGATGGCAGATTCGAAATTGGGGGTTTCAGGCATATTTGAAATTGGCAGATTTGAAGGAGAGTGATGGAAAGGAGAGGGTGCAGAAATGGGGGGAAGGAAGCGCGCTACGGAAAAAATGGGAGGGATTTATTTTATCGAGCGTTTTTCTTATGCTTAACGACGGCTTCAAGGCGTCCGGATCCTCTGCCTTAAGTTGTTTGCAGTTGCTCTGCAATACTTTTTAGCGGCGGTTTTTTTCGTTGCTAACTTTTCTTGCAACAAATATTTTTGCTGTTATAACTTTTATTAAATTAATTATTTAAACAAAAGTTATAGCAGCAGTATTATCCGTTGCAATAATATTCAAACGCACTTTAGCAACGAAAAAAACCGCCGCTAAAAAGTATGACAAAGAAACTACAAAAAACTTAAGGCAGAGGATCCAAAATAGGCTTCAAGGGATGTTAATTAAGATTTTGGATCCAGTGCCGTAAAGTCTCTGCTTGGCGTTTTTAGCGTCGGTTTTATCCGTTGTTAAAGTGTGTTTTAATATTATTGCAACGAATATTGTTGCTGCTATAACTTTTGGTTAAATAATTAATTTAAAAAATTTATAGTAGCAATACTTTTTGTTGCAAGAAATTTTAGCAGCAGAAAAAACCGCCGCTAAAAACGCCAAGCAAACAATGCCAACCAAAGAATCCACATGCGCTAATTAACCATGGTTAAATTTTAAAAAATTTGATGTTTAACTACGGTTGCATCAACATTTGTTATTTGACCGTCGTTAAAGTCTTAATTTTTTGTAGTGATTAGTAGTCGCTGCTAAGCGTCAATATATGCAATTACAGAAGTAGTTTGAAGCCGCCACAATAAGCTATTAAATGGACGAAGCAAATAGAATTTCTCTAATTTAAAGGTAGCTTTTACCCTTCAGTAATCTATTGTTTGGTGTTTGCTGCTAGGCCTCCATCCGTCTACCAGACTGCCACGCATCACCGCCCCACAATGCCGCAGAAGCTCGCTAGAGTGTGTCACCCACTGTCGCCACCTATTGCGCATCTTCTGGCCACCGCAGCAACTGAAAATGGAGCCGTTTGTCCATGGTTTTACCTTCTTCAATCCGGCCAGTTTTACATCGTTAGATTACCAGTGATCGGCGTTTTAGCTGCCCAGCAACACCCTAGAGCTGCCAGTCACCTTCACCGAGCCTCCCACCACCACCAACCTCCGAAAAATGCCAAGAAAAGTTCAGGGACTAAACTATAATTTTCTAAAACTTGTGGTATACATTGAAATACTCTAAAGTAATTTTTTTTTTTGTAATTTCTAGCCTCTAGGATGCTGTTAGGAATTAATTGAAGGGATAGATTGAAGAAAAATGATAAAAATCATAAATTAGAAAATAGGGACCAAATTACAAATTTTGAAAAAGTTTGATATGAATTAAAATTTCAGAATTTGATGCATCTCGGTAATCCTTAGCTTAATTAAGACTCTTATGAATGTATGGAATTGGAAAATGGAAGAAAATTGTTGGAAAAGTTTCAATTGTAAGTTTAGGGACTAAACTGAAAAGATTAATATATTCTGTTTAAGCAATGTAAACCATGTAAATTCTAAACTTTTGAGTGAATCAAGTTCATTTAGCCTCCTAGAAGTATCATAGAGTAAATTAGATAATTTTATAGCTAAATACCAACTTTGGGATAATTAAGGAACTAAAGTGAAAACTTATTTCTTAGGCATTAAAAATAAGTTTTAGTTCTGAATGTTGGTTACAAAAATGTACATAAGTGGCTAAAAGAGTCAATCAAAGGAGAAGGATGAGAATCTTAAGTTAAGTGAAGAAGATCCCAATTAAGGTAGAGTAATCTACACTCCCGTTTGTTTTAATAAATGTTTAATGTGAATTGATTGGTGTGAATATGCTTGCAAACATGTATTGGGAAATGTGTACTAGATTAAATGAGTATAAGAAAAAACTTGCATGTGTTTGAAATGTATTTGAAAATTCTTTGCTACTAGTTTTGATTGTACTATTAGAATTTTATGTTTATAGTGTAGACGGAACTTGGGATGGATACTTAATGACTAGTATGAGATGGTTGTCAAGTAATCCATATTCATACCTACTTTTTAAACTTCAATTATTTGAACACTAAAATGGTCTGTATATGTTAGAGTTTACCCGTTAAACCAATACACCCCTACAAAAAACTATAAGGAGTAAAGAAAGGAGAGTCTGTACAGGGGAATGGATTGGTTTAAGAGTAAAGTCCTATGATCTTAAGTATTAGTCACCTATATGTATACATTGCCTTATAGTCGAGATAGAGAGATGAGACTTACTTGTAATGTGCACATTATGAGGGACGCCCCTTTTTGATGTTAGGTTCTCAATCACATAGAGGATGATCTTATGACAATCACTGAGAAGACAGTCCCCGTGATAGCAAAAATCTCAATCACATGAAGGATGGTCCTGTGATAATCACCGGAAGAGATGATCCCGTGATCTTAAAATGAGATTGAAAAATAACAGGCAATAAATTGTGAATTGATTTATATGATTTTATGCATATATACTGATGTAATATATAGATATTTGAGATCCTTTCAGCAACGTAGAAGTATTATGCAATAGATATGAAAAATTGGTTACAGGTATTTTGAAAATGATGGTTTTCATAAACACTTATACTCTTTGATTGAAAAAATGATTTTGACTTCTGATTTCTGGATAGCCACTAGACTTCCCATGTTTATTGATTTCTGATAAATGAAGCTTCAATTCACATGTTTTATTAAATGAATGAATTTAGGGAGAGGTTTTCTATACCCAGATGGTGGTATTGCTGAACACTCGGCTATTTTGAATAAAATTATCTGCATATTACTCTACTGAGATTTAAAATATCATTAAATTGTGTGTTCAGGAAATCAAGGGCGTAATGGCACTAGGAATTAGCCTGGGACTGGATATATTTACTGCGTAGAATTGCAGAGAGACCAAGAAGCTATGATGTAGCTTAGGTTATTAATTGTAAATGGCTTAATGGCCTTAACATGGTGTTTATTGATCACTGAATTTGTATTTGGAAATATTTATGTACCATTATGGTAAATGGTTAAGTTTTATATCCTATAGTTAGTATCTCAAATGAAATTTATAAATGGTAATTTAGATGTATATTTTAGAGTATGTTGATAGCTATATTATTATAATGATTTAATATATTAGATAAGCTGTGCAAGTATAAGGTTGAGTAAAATATGAATAGGGACGGCTATTTGGGTTACACTCAACCAGTAACGGCCCCGATCAATGCACATTTTGAAAGGGAAAATCTTTGATAGCATTTCACGCTTCCTAAATTACATGTTATGGTAAGGGGGTCATTACATTTGGTGTATTTTTGAAAGACAATGGGTTTGGTTTATGGTAAAAATTAAGTGTTTGTTAGGTCTTTTCAAAAATTTAAGTTTTTCAACATATATCTATATAAACAAGTTCTTTTAACTTTAAGCTAAATGTAAAATAGAAGAATTGAGAAGATCATACCAAGAATTTATAGATGTTCATATTAAAACTTGGATGTTATGTCCTGTTCATATTAAAACTTGGATGTTATGTCCTCTCCATATGTACAAAGCAAATGTATTCACTAAATTAGGCAATCACCAATGCATATAACTTGGTAACCTTCTTTTAAGAAATCAACATATATCATTTTTATATCAGTATCTACTTGATAACTTTATGAAAGATAAATACACTTGCTTTTATACCTCTAAATATGTCTCAATGAAAGAGTTTAGAAACTCCCCTAAATAACTTCAAAACAGTAACCTGTTAATTTAAAACTAAAACCAAATCTCTTAATTAACTAACCTAGATTCTCACTAAATACATAGATAGAAAGACAAAGAGATGAAGTGAATTAAAGTTTAACAACTAGCAATCTCAATAAGAGTAAATGAACAATGATATGCAATCAATGAGCTTTAGAAAATATGGGAGAACTCTCTAGTTTTTCTCCTTAGCTTCTTAGTCTAGTGAAGAGCATCCACCAGTATTTAAGATTTTGAATTTTTCTCCATTGAGGTGTAAAATTAATGTAGGAGAGACATTACAAGCAATTTTTGAAGCTATGTAATTAATGTTGGACGCTTCTCTTATTAGGCTTGAGACAATTTAGAATATTTCAAAAGAGATACCCACCATTTCCTCAAAAAGACACACACCTAGTGTTAGTGAATGATAAGTGGAGGAAAATTTTTATTGTTGGAGTTTTCAAAGAATGGAGTTTTTTTTATGCACTTTTACCTTGGAAAGAGTGAAACTTTTTTAACACATAAGTTCAAACTTTCTTCCAACCAAATCTTCTTCCACATTTACAAAGGAGGAGAGATCTACAAATTTCCATTATGCTGAAGTGTCTTAAAATTCTAGGAGGCGGAAGAAAATTCTTTTACAAAAGAGAGAATGTATTTTTAAATTTTGGGCTGATTCCACCCAATGGGCCGATCTAAATGTTGGGCCATAAAAAAATTGATTGGGCATATATGAAAAGTATGATGGGCTGAGCTATATTATAATTTTTGCATTCCAAGCAAACTTAAGCACAGATAATTTGTAGGCCCAAAAATATTTTAACGTTACAGTTTCAAGAGCCCAACGGAAAATAACTCATAGATATATTATAAATTATTTTATTATCAAAATACCCAATATTTATGACTAAAAATATCCCAACAATATAATTTCATTGGGTCTAAATTGGTAACACCTTGATACAAGAAACAGAAATAATCGTGAAAATAGAATGATAGGAGATGAAAATGATGCATGAATTGTATCAAATTCAAGTAGTATTGGAAAGTATACAAATAGTACCCTTTTTCGAACAAGGAAAGCTGAGTCCAGAACTCAAACAAATTCAACAACAAAAACAATACACTAATCTCAAAAGCTTATGTCATTAATTTTTTTTCCTCAGCTTTATTTTTTGGACAAATCTTTTTCAGCTCAATGTACACATCGGAGTCACGCCAGAATACTTCCAGCTCTCTCAGTAACTTGTAACGTAACCACATTCATGCACCTAGTAATACAAGATACAATCTTCAGTCAATTTAGGCAGCCTACTCACCCTGTTCACACATGCATTTGTATTCACATCTGTACTTCCATTTGCCAGAGGGCCAGGCCCTATGTCTCCATGGCTGCTAGTTCCCTGAATGGGCGAATTGGGCCCATCCTTTCCTTCTCTACATTCTTTTCTCCTATATTCATATGATCGTATCACTTTTTTGGGAGGATATCTTAATTATTGAACAAAATCAATATATATTTTATTAAAGAAAGTTGAAGTTGCCTAAAGGCACATTTATGTAATTAACATGGCTGATGTGTCGAGACTTTTACTATGCATTTAATGTAATAAATAAAAAATGTGCTATTTATATTTAATTTCAATTAAATATTTGAGATATCTAAAATATCTATTGTAATATATATTTATATTTAAAATTCAAATATGAATATTCATGTAATACATAATATATTTTCGAAAATATACACTAATGTTACAATATTTTAATTTGGTAATTGTTAATTATATTTTCAAAACAGTTGAAATAGTTATGATATCTAAAATTAATAAATATAACATATATACATTTAATTTCATCTTCAGTAACCGATCAAATCTAAACAACTAATATTAAATCTTAAATTTAGTATAATAAAATTAACTTTCAAAATATAAAAAAATATAATTTTTTATCTTTCTAATTAACAAATTAGAATTCAAAATGCACTTCTAACTAGAAAATTAGAATTATGTCAAACACTTTCCTTGCATCTTCCAGACATCGACACCTAACATACATGTCTATTAATGTGTTCTCCAATATTACATTTGGGCATAGCTTTCTCTCAACATCTTCATGAATTTTCCTTCCTAGCAACAAAGCTGAAAGGTCTCCACAAGCTAAAAGAACATTAGCCAAAGTGATTGCATCAGTTTCCAATCTGGTCTCTTCCATTTGCATGTATAACCCAACAGCTTTGCTAGGCATCGAATTTTTGACATACACAGCTATCATCACATTCCATGAAACCAAGTCTTCTCCAAATTCATGAACATGTCCTTAATATATGAAACATTGTCACATGATGTCTTACTTACAGCTCACAATGACATGAGTCCCGTCCCAACCCATTTTTAAATAGGTCAAATTTCATAGGTTAAATAGACTAGCACACGGACCATGACTAGTTTTGACAATACTATTTAACTCATGGCAGGATAGTTAACCAAAATCAGTGACTATATCAAGTCAGAATGGTAAACAGATTGCACGAAACAGAACCAATTTGTGTGAAAGACTTATATTTATTCATAATAACAGTGTACATGCACTCAACATTATTCAGTTTGGTTGCTTCCTCTCTACGTTTGCAATTGTTAGTCATGCACAAATACCGGATCAAAAACTCATGAAAACTGACATTCTGACAAGGAATAAACCATAAATACCTATCACTAATTCTGTCCTTGGTGGAACCTACGGTTTAAAAAGGCTTCAGACCCTCTAATGACAAAGATTATTGCCAAATAGTTGCCATAGCCAAAACATGTTGCAAACTTCAAATAATTTTGTAGTAACACAAAGCAAAGAACAGTACATTGTTTGTACAAAGTAACGTTCTCTGCCATCACGTACGGAATTATTGGAG
The DNA here is from genome assembly GCA_031216115.1 of Senna siamea. Taxonomy (NCBI): domain Eukaryota; kingdom Viridiplantae; phylum Streptophyta; class Magnoliopsida; order Fabales; family Fabaceae; genus Senna; species Senna siamea. The sequence goes on along the minus strand of CM062354.1, from coordinate 26,816,366 downwards.
TCCCCAAAATGAAGTTCACGTTCATTTGACTTCATCAGGATGCCTCACCAGTCATTACCAATAATCTCCACAAGAGCATGCACCATCCTTAAAATGGTGGAATCGGTTGGTGTCCCTAACAACAATTTCACGTTCTACTATCTTGGAGATGAGCTTGGCAGCAATATGGCAATCTCCACAAACACGAAGGTTCTTGGTGATTCTGATTGGAGTCCCAGGTTGGGTATTCAAAATAGCAAACACAATAGCTAACTTTTCACTATGTATAGCTAGATGGTATTCCTTATCCTCTTCCTCCACATCATGAAGAGCAGAATCAGTCTCAGGGGCATAACCCAACCCTTTCATCTTCCCCACCAACACATCTAACTCTTCATATATTTTTTGTGACTGTGGGTGCGATCTATCACCAGCAAGAAAGGTGTAAATCTGATTATTCAGCTCCACGTTGCTGATACCAGGCATTTTCTTAATTCTTCTTCTTTTCATTAGTGATCGAACTGCTGCTACATCTTGCCATCTACCAGCCTTAGCATAAATATTAGACAACAATACATAGAAACCTGACTGCTCAGGAACCAACTCTAAAAGCTTATCGGCTGCTAAAAGACCGATATCCATGTTAGAATACACCCGGCAAGCACTGAGCAGAGCACCCCAAACATTTTGATTGGGCTCAATTGGCATCTGTTTGATGAAATTATAGGCCTCAGCTACTTGCCCAGCACGTCCCAAGAGATCAACCATACAAGCAAAGTGTTCAATTCTTGGGGTTATTTTATAATAATCTGTCATCTGTTGGAAGTAGAGCTTCCCTTCATCCAGTAATCCTGAATGGCTGCAAGCTGACATAATTGCAACAAAAGCAATGGAATCAGGACTCAGACCTGAATCTTGCATTTCTTTGAAGAGCATCACAGCACTGCGACCTTGCCCAGTCATACCATAAGCAGTTATCAGTAATGTCCATGAGGCAACATCACGTAACTTCATTCTGTCAAACACTTTCTTTGCATCTTCTAGACATCCACACCTAGCATACATGTCTATTAATGCATTCTCCAACATTACATTCGGGTATAGTTTCTTTCTCTCAACAAGTTTATGAATTTTCCTTCCTAGCAATAAAGCTGAAAGGTCCCCACAAGCTAAAAGAACATTAGCCAAAGTGATTGCATCAGATTCCAACCTTCTCTCTTCCATTTGCATATATAACTCAATAGCTTTGCTAGGCATCGAATTTTTGACATACACAGCTATCATCACATTCCATGAAACCAAAGTCTTCTTCTCCAAATTCATGAACATGTCCTTAACATATGAAACATTGTCAGATGATGTGTTACTTACAGCTGGCATGAGGCTAGCCATCGTACCGGCATCATGTTGTTGTCTTGATACCTGCATTTCCTGGCAAATCTCCAATGCCTCATCAAACCATCCATTTTGAGCATACCCAGCAACCATTGCATTCCAAGAAACGGCATCTCTACTTGGCATTTCAGCCAGAATTTGTCGTGCCTCCAATAAGCAACCACATTTCCCGTACATGGCAATAAGACCATTACCAACAAACAAATTGGAGTCAAGTCGAACCTTTAACACAGTCCCATGAAGCTGTAACCCAAATCTTATATTCTCAGAGCAGGAACAGGCCTTTAGGACACAAGGGTATGTATAATTATCTCCACTAAATCCACCATTAAACATGGTCTTAAAAAGAAGCAGTGAATCGTTGTACAAATGGTTGTTGACATAGCTCCTTATCATTACATTATAGAAAATAACATTCTTATCAGGAATTTCATCGAACACCTTGCGTGTAAAGATAACTTCACCACAAGCTGCATAAGCTCTCATTAGTTTGATTCCTAGAGACGGGTGCAAATGAAGATTGTGATAAAAAATCTTAGAGTGGACTACCTTTAGGGTCTTGATATTAGGGTATTGATCTAATACTTTGCCAAGTAACTCTTCAACAAGATTCAGATTTGCAGGAAAATCTATGGATTTTCGGGCTGATGAAACAAAGGCTTGTAATCCAGCAAAATGACGAGAAAGAAATGAAATAGCTTTCATGTATTTGAAGCTCCCCTTCAATATGAGAGTTTGGCCTAGAAATTTTCTATAATTGATTGTAATACCATGTTCAATATTGCCTGAAAAATTGAGACTTTCACTGTTTGAGTAACTGTTCTATGTAATTTACATGGAATTGATATAAGAAGATGCCAATGCAAAGCAAATCCCTCAAAACTAATTCAAATTTCATACAAGCCGGCTAATGGAGAATAGAAACTGATAATCCAATAGATTAGTAATTATAGAACAGGGCTAGAACTATTAAGAGTTTGAATCTATCAGTCTAATTTGGGCCATTAGCTTCAGCTTAGAGGAATTTTAAAATGTAGTATTATTCTTTTAAGCATGAAATGATATCAAACTAAAGGTTGAACAACTCAAAAAGAACACAAACAGTCCCCACATTTCTTCAGCGAAGTCACAATCAAAATGAAACAGCATTAAACTCTAAATTTCTAGAAATTGCAGTAACTTACATTATTCAAATTTCACAAACCCTAAACCATCTTTCCACATATATATTTGCCATAATCTTCATCAAACACCAGATTTACTCAACAGAAGAGTGGGAAGAACGGCTTAAAATAAGTGATAATAAACCTCAATACACAAGACATCCAAATCAGAATTTTAACATGCTATTAGAAAGACTGCAAAATCATGTTAAAACCAAACCACCGTCAGGCTATCTAAATGGGAGCTTAGCATATAGAAGAGAAGATTTGAAACACAAAACATGGCTAAAAGAACTGAACAACATCCAGCACTTTTGACACACAAAATTTAACTTGAAAACATGCCTTAGGACACCAAAAACTTGGATAAAAGAACGGGCAGCCACTAGCACCTTTAGCACACAAAATTTAACTTGAAACCATGTCTCAAGACACCCTAAACATAGCTAAAAGAACTGGGTAGCTACCAACATCTTTAGCACACAAAATTTAACTTGAAAACATGGCTTACAACACCCAAAACATAGCTAAAAGAACCAAGAAGCAACCAGCACCTGTAGCACACAAAAATTGACTCGAAAACATGCTTTAAGACACCCAAAACAAGGCTAAAAGAACTGGGCAGTGACCAGCATTTCTGGCACGCTTTAATTCACAATTTTAACACTTTTGAAAGGAATTTTAACACTATAAACCAGCACTTTAGATCACCATATTAGCACTCTTACAAAGGATTTGAAAAGAGAAAAACAAACCAGCAACCAGCACTTTAAGACTGCAACACAAAGCTACCATTTGTGCACTTTTGAAAAGAGCTTTCAAGGAAAAACACACTAGCCAATGCACATTAAAAAGAACCTTGAGACCACCTTTTAACATTTAGGGGATTTCAAGAGGTGAAAATCAAGGCCAAAACCAGCCATTCAAATGGCACTTTAGAACACCACTTGAAAACTTTAAAAGGAAGTTTCCAGTGAGAAAAACAAACAAAACACCAATCAACATATCAACACTCTAACACACCATATGAACTTCTAAAAACAAATTTCCAAGATGGAGAAACACACCAATAACTAAAACTTGAACCAGAACATTTTTAATCATCATTTTAGCACTAAAACATTGATTTCAAGTGGAAGAAATGAACCAGAAACTAGTACTTGTGACAACACATTTTAAATTGTCATTTCAGCAAGTAACCAGCACTCTCTTAGAACACCAGACAACGATTTCAACAAGGAAAACAAGAGTTTAATTTATCAAAAACTACAGCAAAACGCAGCACCACGTTCGGCCACTTAGACAACATATTTTGGCAACCAAATTGAAGAGTTATCCTATTAAAATTATAGCAGAACGCAACCACTATATCAGTAACATCAGGCTATAATTTTAACCAGTAAAACATGGAGTTAGCCTATCAAAATGACAGCAAAATACAGCATCGCGTTCAGCCACATTATGCCGCAATTTCAGCATGCAAAGTGAAAGATATTCCACTAAATTTGCAGCAGAAGGCAGCCATTATTCCAGTAAGACCAAACTATGATTTTAACCGGCAAAACATGAATTTAACTCTTCAAGAATAATAGCAGAACACAGCAAAATATCCAGCCATGGAACTTTAGCACCAAGTCACATTAAGATGAATGTTAAATTACTCGAAACAAACACAAAGAGCCCATAGCCACAACAGAATCGAAAGGGAAGAAAAACAAAGGGGAAAGAAATCTCGACATTGGGGAAAAGACAATACCCGAGCAGCAGCAACGCCCAAGCATCAGTGAGAAGAACAGAAGAATCAGAAGAGAAAAAAAGAAAAAGAGGATAGAAAACTCACCTTTCTCAACCAAACCGAGCGGAACACGCGGAAGTGCAGACGAAGAGCAACGGCGCGGTTTGTGGAGTCTTCAGTCGTCGTCCGGCGAGGCAACCATGGCGGTTCGCTCTGACTACCCGATTGCCTTTCTCGATTCCTTACTCGGTTTCTCTCTGCCTACCCGATTGCCTTCTCTGCCTAGAGTTTTTTTTCTTTTAAAGGGAATAGGAGGAAGAATATAAGGAAGAGGAAAACCTAGCGTTGCCATTCTTTGTTTCTTCTAATGTGTTTTGCCGTTGGTTTTCTCATTCATTCCAAGCTCAGGATGGACATTACCTGAAGCCTGTGCCTCCATTCACTGAATTGCTGAAGCACCCGTTTCGGTCTTTTTTTTTTTTTTTTTTTGCATTAAAGAAAACAGCAGGGTCTGTTGGAATTTGGATACAGTTTTTAAAACTGTTCTTAACTTTTCAAAATCACAAAATGAAAAAATCTGTTTAGATAATATTTTTCCACAAAATAACTGACTGAATACTATGGGTGCCTGGATATTGTAAAACAATTTTAAATTTTTTATAATTTAAAATTAATATATTTATCTGCTGTAAAAAAATAAAAAAAATTACGTTAATATAAATTTATTATTAATAAATTAGAGATCAAATATTTTTTTTTTATCATAAAAAATGTATTAATTTTAAAATCTAAATTCTTGTAAAACTCAGAACTCTAAAAACTGACGAGATATATTTTTAATGCCCATTGCTAAGATCCTTAAATCGAAATACATTTTTTCTGGTTCAGAGAAAATCCTGTAATATTCTTTCTTCGTCAGATAGAGAGAAACCTTAGAAATGCCTACTGTGAGAACATACCCTATGTATCTCTGATATAAATCAGTATGTAGAGTTCTCTTCTGACTAGTTTTTGGTTTTTGAAGGTAATCTTGTATGTAGTTCTAGAGTCTTGGAGTGTCGCTTGAAAGACGATCACTCCTTGCCTTGTTTTCCATTTGCAGTTTATGCTTGTCATCTCCGTTAGATTTGGTGGGTGCATTTGATTATGGTAGAATTTTATCTTTGGAGGAAATGATGATGCTTGGTGATTTCTGGACATGATTTAAGACTAATGCCGGGTTAGGATGTTCATTCCGGAAGATAACTCCGTTTCTATGATAATAAATAGATAAGCATATGGCAATAGTTTGTCCAAGTAAATCATTGACACTGTTAATTTGATTTTCTTTCCTATCCAGCAACACCTTCAACCAGTATTGTCAAAGGAGAACCAAACCAAATTACCTAGCCATCGTACATTTGAGAAGTGACCTTGATCTTTTAAATTATTACATCCAAAAGGACAGCTCATCTATATTTATTCCTCTATTTTTCAAGTGGATTACCAAAGGTAAAATATGATGATAATTTCCAAGTACATATCTGCCATTTTGGAGGAAGATTGATTCTCCATATTTTTCTCCAGTCAACGACATCTTCTCCATTTATGGTATAACCTTGTAGAGTCTGATATCCTTGTTTACATGTATATTGTCTACTAGGATGCTTACTACAAACAAGTTGGTCCTTAATTTGAGATACTGGTAGGGAATTAGAACATTTGTTGTAATTGTGTTTTGCTGATAATTGTTTCAACCCTTTCTAAATTAATTAAGTTCTGAAGTTTTTTAACATTTCTTTTCTTTTTTAACGTCTAATTAATTAATTTTTAATTAGTTTTTAGTTTAAAATTTTGATGATTTTTTTATCTAAATAAAAATGAAAAAAAATAAAAGATGAAGTAGGGCCTTCGTTTAGGTTCTTTGAGCCTTTTTGGACTTGATTCAAAAACATTAGCACTTGATTTTTTTTCTCTTTTTTTCCAAATATTTAAACACTTTTTTTTTATTTTTGTGTTTTTTTTATTTATTTTTTTCTTTATTGTTTAGTAAATGATATAGAAAAAATACAATATTCACATTAACTCAAATAACTTAAATGAAAATAATTGTTATTAATTTTTGAATTTGACTATAATTAAATGTTAATATATATATGATTAAATGTCAAATTGTACCAAACATATTTTTAGTCACATTTTCTTTTTTAAGTGAAAATAAAATAAAATAAATAATAAAACCAAAAGCATCCTTATCTACACATTATATTATAATTAGATCGAGTTCAATAGATTGGACTCGTCTAACCCTTAAAATAAAAAAAATGAGCTAAGAACATTGTGGTTTATCTTAAGAATAAGTTTTTAGTTCGACTTATTTTAGACTCATATTTCACCTTGACTTGTAGGACTGAATTGGGTTGATCTTAATGAGATTTATCTTTTTTCAAAAAAATATTTAAAAAATTTATGTATAATAGAATGTAATCTATATTAATATGTAATATTTATTTATAATATATTAATATGTAATATTTATTTCTAATATGTTAATATATAAAAAAAATTTTACTCACTATTTTTGTAGGACAATTTACAATATTTATTTCTAAAATGTTTATATGTAAAACAAATTATATATAGTTTTTGATCAAGTAAAATAAATTATATTTAACAAATTAAATTAAAAAAAAAAAGTCAATGTGTTGAACTGGGTTAGCATTTTAAGAAGTTCTCTGCCTTTTTAGCGGCGGTTTTTTCGTTGCTAAAATTTCTTGTAACATTATTGCAACGAATATTATTGTTGCTATAAATTTTATTTAAAAAAATTAACTTAAAAAATTTATACAGCAATAATATTTGTTGCGAAAAAATTTTACCATAGAGAATCCTCACTCCATTTTAAGCTTGTATATTTAGAATGGGTTAAGCTAGGTCTAACCTTTAAAAAGTGGAAGCCCTTGAATTCAACTAAACCCATTTTGACACCCTAAACATTGATAACAATTAACAAGCACTAACGTTTAGACTTAACTTCTTCATTAAAAGAAAAGAGATGAAAAAAATTCTTATAAATTTAAATCTATCAAATCTTAAATGTAAAAAAAATTATATATATTTTTTGGTCAAGTAAAATAAATTATTTTCTTTAAAAAGGTCTAATATAATTTAATTTTTTTATAATTTTTAATTTTAAGTACACACATATTATTATTATTATTATTATTATTATTATTATTATTATTATTATTATTATTATTATTATTACTACTAAATTTTTAATACTGGACTTGTCTACATATGATTTCTTTTTAAAAAGTCAATAACTCTTACAAACCTTTATCTTTTGGCATTTGATAATTGAGATTCAGTCGTTTGGTCTATAAAATTTAAAATGTAAGAATTTCTTGATTGAATAACTATGAAATGTATAAAAGTTTTCATATAACTATATAAATATTGTATGTATGATATAATTATAAACTATATATAAGTATGTGTGTGGGCGTCCATGCTCTGTGTGTGTGTCTCTCTCTCTCTATATATATAATAAATCTAGATTCTTATAATTATTAGTCTTTAAAACTATATATTATATAAGATTTTAGAAAAAAAAATTATAAAAAGAAGAATAAGAAATTAAAAAAATTTTATTTTTTAATTTATTATTTTAAAATAGGTTAAAATTTATAAAATTTCCTTGAGTTTTACACCTTTTTCACATAACCTTCCTAAGTTTGAAACCGAACAAGGAACTCTCCCAAGCTTTTAAAACCATTTAAATAATACTATCATTAAATTTTTCACCCAAAAATTAATAATTAAATGTCACATTAGCACCGTTGATTTCACGTTAGATTTTTTTATGACTTGGACCAAGGGCAATTTTATCTTTTTACTTTTTCTCTCTTTCTTCAACCATTCCCTCTTTCTTTGGGCACCATTCTCTCTTTTGTTGGCAAACAATCGATAGAAAGTCACTAGTTTTTAACGAGATAGCAAGAACTGTGGTGGAATTCCATGGACCAGTAGCCATGGATGATAGATCAAATAGAAAGCCACGGACGAGTCACTTGAACAACATAAAAGCACGAATAGACAAACGAATGGAACCCTTGCGAAAAGTTGTTGTTTGTGTTACCCAATGGACAAAACCCTCGCAAACGCACAGACGAAACCCTCACAAGTGATGAGTCATGAACATTCATGATTTCCATCGAAGGGCCTCGTGCGGCCGATGAAAAAATCCAAGCAGACGTTCGCAACGATGTCGTCAATGGTGGCTTACGGTGGTGACTATGGCGCAATATATGTGCAACAACAACGAGAAATCGAGTGCGTCAGTGACAAAATAGATGAGATGAGAGAAAGAGAAGAGGAGAAAGACAAAGAATCGGGTAAAAGACAAATTTGTCTTTGGTTGCAACTCAACATTTTTGCTTACATAGAATCAATGAATCTGATGTGACATTTAACCATTAGTTTTTAGATGAAAAATTAACGGAATGTGTTATTTGCACGATTTTAAAAGTTTAAGTTCCTTGTTTAGTTTCAAATCTCAGAGAAGTTATCTGCAAAAGATATAAAATTTAAAGAGATTATGTGTATTTTAATCTTTAAAATATAATTATTTTTATATTATATTTGAAATGTTACAAAAAAAATTAGCATATATTTTTGTGCATGTCAAATCTCTAGTGTGTGTGTATATATGTCCACGAGAATATATATGTATACATACATAAATAGTTCATTTAAAATTTTAATTTAATTTTGTCATAAAGTTAATTTAAAAAAATTATGAAATTTAGTGACTGGATATTGTTTGTCATTAACTTCACATATTTGTCAGTATTTTGTTATTGACCTTCAACAAATTCATTAATAACTTTTAAAAAAATTAAGATAAAATATACATAACTCTCTAAATTATAGGTTATATATGCAAGGCTAAAAGATCAGGGAAATTTTTTGTACATGACTTAAAATTCAACAGAATTTTCAATACAACATTCTCTTGATGATGTTCCATGGATGATATAACATCATATAGATAATGTTTCCTAAAGTTTCAAGTGGAGCTAGTTTTATCATCCATGGAGACTATTATGATTTTGTTCTAGAGGAAAGTGAAGATGTCTGAAGTCAGAGTATTACCAAATGTAATGAACCAAAAGATTATTATTCAAATTTCTCAAATCCTAAACCATCTTTCCACATATATAGTTGCCATAGTCTTCATTAAATACCAGATTTACTCAACAGAAGAGTGGGAAGAAAGGGCAACACACAAAGTTCTTTGGCTGAGGTTCGTAGCAATGTTCTGGTGGCTCGTGGAGGACGACAACTTGCGACAACTATATATAGTTGTCAAATATATTGAACCAAACAATAGAAATATTTGCTTCAGTTATACTAGTACAACACTACGTAGTGGTCAACCAGTCATGTTGGTGAATATCATGAACAATGACCAAAAAGAAAAACTACTTGTAGGATATAACTTCAGTGTCCATACGATAACATCCACCATTTGTGGTTGAAGTTGAACACTGAAATACCCATGTTCAGTTCTGCCTGCAAATATGCATATACAAATGTTTCTGTACTCAGTAGAGTCAAAGACATGATTTACTTAGATCATTTAATCATCCTGAAACAATGCCTTAGAAACAGAACCGCATATTTGACTCCCATTAGCCCTGTCGGTGTCATCGTCTGTATTGTTTTCCAATGGACATGATCGCTTATGTCCTGACATCGGAGTCTCACATACTCTGTCATAGCTTGCCCTTCGTCGCTCTTTCCTTGTTGGCAGCTTCATGGCCTTCTGCTTTGGTGCCCAAACTCTCTGCAAATCAGGCATCCAACTTGTGAAAGACACAAATCTCCGTGCCCTCTCTCTCCTCTCCTTAGCTTCAATTAATCTTGTATCATGATCCTCTTGATTATTCCTTTGGGGTCTGCAAGTATCATTCTTCAGCAGCTCATGGGGTTCATTTTCTTCTGACACAGGTCCATTACTTATAGTGTTTTCATCCATCTCTTCTTTGTCTACTTTTTCCATCCAGGATTTGTTGCTGTCTTCACTATTGAGTAATTGATTAGAGTCTTCATCCTCATCAGCAAACAGCAATAAGTCCATTTTGTTGTAGATTTTATGAACCACGTCTCCAAGGGTATGGGAAAACCTGAAATTTCAGGGATTTCATAATCTTGTCTGCCTGTTTCTCTTCTTAATCTCCCTATGCCATATCAACTCGGTTCCATTGTTGTCATAGACAAAGAGAGAGAAAGGAAAAGAAAAAAACAAAATTCACGACACTATATGTTTTTGCTTTGTTTAAATTAACCATTTCTAGTTTAAACTAAAAAAGCCAGATATGTTGAAAGATGAAAGGCTTATTGTGGATTACTCAGAACACCTGGACTACATTAGTATTATATTGTATTGATGTCTTAGGGAATTGCTACCGCTTCATCTGGAATCCATTGCTACACAGTAATCTCCCTAAAGCAGAATAACTAGCGCAGCAATAGCTATATATTTATACAAAATGATAATAAACCTGGTTACTGCTCACTCTACCAGGAAAAAAAAATGGAATTTCTATGGATTTCTGTAATTTGTACTACTAAAATTTAAGCTTTAAGAAGAAATATCACTTGACAACTAAAATATCTATCACATCTAGGTGTAGAAACAAGTACCTGCTTTTGATAATCTTTGCCACATAATTATCGAGGTTCCAATCACCAAAGAAACCCCCTTCCATATGGCACTGAATGTTCTCCAAAAGCAAGCATATTTGCCTCACAAACTTCTGTTTACAAGACTCTTCTACTCGACTTCCAACCTCTGATTGCAAAATCTCCATCCGAAATAAAATCTGCAGTTCATATCTGGTGCCCACTAAGGAAATACATGAAAATCAAACGGCCCATATTTTACAATTGATTAGAACAATGAAACAAACAATGCATCCTAGGCAGAAATTAGTGGAAGTTTTGTCAAAGGATACTCTCTAACAATATTTTCTGTGGTGAGTGTAGAAGGTCCTGGATTTCTACTTTTATGCTTTGCAGCTAACTCTTTTGGATCCCTTAATAGAAGTTTTATCAGTTCAGCTGCAACCGAGCTACCATAAGCATCATGACATTTTGAAGGAAACTGGTTCTCAGAAATGGCTTCTTTGTCAAACTTCTGATACAGCCAGTATATAGATGAGTTCACAAGTCGCTCTGCTAATGTCCCTACCTCTACAACTTTAGATTCAATTCCCTGATGGATCTTGTTGGAAAGAGTGTTGAAAAATTCTTCAGATGTTTCTGACCTAAATTCAAGGACAGCATCATCTTGTATTCTAGAAGCCTCAGTCATACCATTCTCTCGTGCTGAACCAGATGAATAGATTGGATTTTCCCCAGCTTGCAGAGACTTGATCAATCTATTGTTACTCTCTTCTGGAACTATCTGATTTAGCTTGGATTTTTCTAACGAAGATAGATCAGAAAAGCCAGGTCTCTTCATCTGCTTCATCCAGCATTTCAAAAATTTCAACTTTTTTGACTCATTACGTTTCTTGGCAGAGTAGACCTCATATAAGTCTATCCCAAGATGATGATCATACGCAGCATTACAGAAGGTGCTCCATGTGAAGTTCTGAACAGTACTCAAATCAAGAATTTCCTTTTTCTGATGACCTTCAATCACTGGAGCACTTTTCTTAGCTTGAGAACCTAAGAGTTTGTTGAGCTTTTTAAAATTCTTATCAGGTTTGTAGATCTCAGCATCCATTGGCCTGATAAGTTGAGCCATATTGGCTTCACCGCAATCACAAGCCATATCTGAATTACCTACTACAGATAAGAGAGCAGAAGAAACTGTGAAAGGCCTTAAAACACCCATTAGTGAAACACCAGTGTCATTTGAAAGAGAAACCAATGCCCAGCAGCCTTCTTTGTAAAGAAAATTCAAGAGAATTTGCCAAGTGGGTACTGATTTTCTCTGCCACAAGTGACCAAATTCAGTGGCAAGAATTTCGAGAACCCTATCTGCAAAAAACTCATTTGAACTTTCCTTCTTATTTTTCTTAGATTCTCCAAAAACCTCACGCAAAAGAATGGAATTAGATATGCAGTCCCTTAATTTAACAAAAGCATCCCACCTGTGCACCTTTCTAATTTGAAATTTCGCGAATCCATGTCCAAATTGTTTCCAAAATATTTCCTTTTCATCACAACCTCCAGTTTGAGAATTTATGAATTCTGGGTTGAACCGATCATCTTCATGTTTACCTAAATACTTCAAATCGATCAACTCAAGATCACAACAGTTGTATTCTATAGGATTTTTATTTACATCTAAGATCTGAAGACTCAATTGTACTTGAAGTTTCCTAGAATTATAACTTCTATCAAGAAAACTCCATGAAACTCCAATCTTAGGATAAATCAACCCAAAAGGAATAAGAACTGAACCAAGAACAATTGAATCAACTTTGCACAACCCCCAACCCAATGTTTTGGTCCCACTCCCAAAGAATCTATATATCTGCCTTACCTCATCATTCTCAATCTTATGCTCACTGTGTTCAGATTCACACTGAAAATCAACCCAACTAAGATGAATATCCCTAGAATCAAAGGCATCACTCACTCCTCTAAAGAACCCAGAAATTTTCTCACAAAACGAACCCACATTTTCCAACGACTCATCACCCATGTCCACATCAAAAAATTCAGATAAACACTTCAAAGATTTACAGATGGGCGAGCACAAAACAACTAAATTAGATCGAACAACTGAATTACAATGCACAAGAGTATCTGGTAACGGATCACTTATTACCGGGTCCCAGGCATAGTCATGCACTAGCTGTCGCGTCGATGCAGCGAGGTGGGATGCCCGAGGCGGCGGCGGTGGTGGATCCGATGGGTTGTGAAATTGGGGCAGAGAATTGAGGGTTTGGTAGAGAGATTGGAGAGTAAAGGTGGGATGATTGAAAGAGAGAGAAATAGAGGAGTTGGGAATGAAGCGATGTAGTTTTGAGGATGAGAGAAGTGGAGAAAGTGAGGAGAAGAAGAGTTTAAAGGAAAAGAGAGATGAAGAGAGAGGAGGGAAGGAAAGAAGGGTTTTGGCGAAGGCATTAAGGGAATTGATATATCGATTCGGATTCTGAAGATGGAGGAGAGGGTTCAGGTCTATGAGGAGAACTACGCGTTGGGTTTGAGCGTAATCAGTTATTGGATCTGCTGGGTCTGCGTCCATTGAAGACAGAGAAAGGAGAACTTGCGAGCTTTCGAAATGGGAACGGTGGCAGTGTAAGCACTGAAGTGAAGGCAAATGGGGGGAGATGAGATGATCGACGACGGCGACGGCGCCGGAGAGAGATGAGATGGCTTTTTTTTAAAAAATAATAATTCTTTTTTAATCCAAAAGAGTTAGAGAACTTCGGCGACAGATAATGAGCGTAGGCGGTAAACGAAAAATTGGCGGCAAAAGTTCAAAACTAACATGTTTGGCTAAACTTATCTTATTTAATTTAGATATTTAAACTTATCAATTAAAAAAAATTTAATTCGTAGAATTATAATTTATAACTTATCTCAATTAATTCATAAACAAATAATAATATAACAAAATAGCAATTACATTATTTTGTAAATTTAGTCTAAAAGTTATAAAATTAACCTTATTTTTCAAAGTCAATTTTTTTTTGAAAAAATATAACATAAACTAATGAAGGATCGAAGAAGGGGACACATTTAATTGCTCAATGATGAATTTTACGAGGGAGGGTAATTTTTTTTTAATAAATAACATATATATACACCCACACACGGTTTGATTCAATCTCTTATACAATAAATTGAAAACAAAATCAAACCACCTATAAATTATATCAACCGAACATTTATTGATTTTGTTTGATTTTTGTGTAGTTCAATTTGATTTGGTTTGACAAATTGATTTTAATTGATTTTGAATCCTAACTTTGAAATGGAATGGGATGATTTAAGGGTGTTAACCTGTGATTAATTGATTAAAAAGTTAGTAGAGTAACCTTTTCAAACCATTTAATTAATATCTAAAATTTGAAATTCTTCCAAATTGTCCGTTTTGCAATGATTTGGAATATTTTAATTTTTTATTTACTTTTTTTCCACTTGTCTATTTTATAAAAAGAGTTAATATTACAAGAATAAAATTAGAATTTTAATTTTTTAACCCACTTCATCCCATTAATAAACATTTTAACATTTAATCAGGTGAGATATCATTCATTTTTTTTTATTATTATTAAACTTTCAATCAATTGAATAGATTGTCTCACCTAACCTTATTCTCTCCCATTCCTCTGTTAATAATAATCGTTAGAAAATAATTCATGATGACTATGTCCAAGCAAAGGAATCGTATATCTTGAAATAATGTCCAAATTAAAACACAAATTTTCAAAAGAGTGTTCAGTGCGAGTATGTATGTGTGTGTGTATATATATATATTAACTCTTTTTATATAAATACATAATTTACAGAGAAAGCTCTTCCTCTATTATCTCAAAAAGAAAAAGAATTGATAATTGAAGATCAAGAAGATTCTTTTGAACTATTTTTAAATGTTATTTCAAAAATTTTTATTCAAAAGTGGTCTATTCTAATCAAAATTATTATTCAAAATGAATTTGTTTTGAAAATAAATGCTCTTTTTGATATTGGTGTAACCTTAAACTGTATTAGAGAAGGGCTTATTCTTACCAAATTCTTTTAAAAAATTACATAATCACTTAGCGCTACTACTAATTCACGATTGGATATTAATTGCTAATTATCCAATGCTACTGTAAAAAAATAATGATTTAAGAATTTTAACTCCATTCATTTTGGTTAAAAATTTATCAAATGAAATAATTCTTGAATCACTATTATTGAATAAATTATGTCTTTCAGTATTTCAAAAAAGAAATTGAAATTGAATATTTCAATAAGAAATTTATTTTTAATTCTTCAATCCGCCTTTTACAACATTTTTAAACATAATCCAATACAAAGAAAAAATAATAATTTTCTAAAAGAGTAAGTTTCTTACAAAATTATAGAAACTCAAATAGCCAAATCTCAAGTTCAAAAGAAAATTAAAAATCTTTTAGTTCAAACGAAAGGATCCATTTACTCAAACCTTCCAAATGTTTTTTGGAAAAGATATAGACATGTTGTCCATCTTCCCTACGAAAAAGACTTTAAGGAAAGAAATATTTCTAAAAAAATTAGACCAATTCAGATAAACCAGGAACTCCTCTTGGATCATTGTTTAAAAGAAATCAAAGATCTCTTAGAAAAGAGATCAATCAAAAAAAGCCAAAGTCTTTGGTCTTGTTCCACTTTTTATGTTAATAAAAATGCAAAATTAGAAAGAGTCATACCTAGACTTGTAATTAACTACAAGCCATTAAACCAAGCTCGTCAATGGATTAGGTATCTTATTCCAAATAAAAAAGATCTTCTCAATCGCTTATATAAGGCAAAATTATTTTCTAAATTTGATATGAAATTTGGATTCTGGCAAATCCAAATTCATGAAGTTGATAAGTATAAAACTGCTTTTAATGTTCCTTTTTGAGATAATAGAGGAAGCTTTAAGCTAGTCATTACAAATGTTATGCATAATCCATACCTTGCTAGTGCGGACTGGCACATTGTGAAATAAGTGTATGAATAGAATGTTATTCCTTCTGGCCTTAAAAATGCTCCTTTTGAATTCCAGAAGATAATGAATGAAATTTTTAATCCTTATACTAAGTTCATCATTGTTTATATTGATGATGTTGTAGTATATTCTGAATTCATTTATCAACATCTTAAAAATCTTCATATGTTTAAAAATGTTGTAAAAAGAAATGGTCTTGCAGTTTTAAAGACTATCATAAGGAGCAGAATGATCAAGGGATGAGAAAAGAAAAGGGGAGAGAAGTACCGACCGACATAAAGTCATTCACACATAAGTTATACTGATGCAAAATATTAAAAATTTAAAGCAATGAAAGGAAACCCAAACTACTATAGTCTGCATTGGCCAGGTATGAGAAAGGGAGAATGAAATATCCAAAAAGTTGAATTTATAAAATTTGTAAAAGAGAACTTACAAAGAGATTTCTCAAAGTCTCTTTCTTTAAACTCTCTATTCTAGTTTCTATCCTAGCTTATTTTTGCTTCTACCCTGGAGTCCATTATATAGACTTTTACAAGAAGAACTATTTGATCATATGTACACCAAAAAAGTGCAAAATAGTGAAAATTACAATAATTGTGCACTAAAAAATGCTATAGGAAAATTACAATAACTATGCATAGTAAAAAGTGCTACATTTTGCTTAATAATTTTCCTCAGGAAGATGCTTCACGAGGCAAAATTTATGAAAAAGGATGCCATATGGAGAGCTTTAATCGTCTTCATCAAAATTGATGCCATAACAGTCATCTTCATTTGTTTACAGAGTATTTGATGGCTGTAAAGGTAATTGAAGGGACGCTTGAAGGAAAGGTGGACTCCTGTGTTGGTTCTTCAATCTTAAGAAGTTGAAGAAGTTCATTGAGTTGTCTAGCTAAATCCTTATTATTTGTTGAAGAAGCTAAATAGGATTGGATCTTTGTCTTCTAGTTAAGGAAGATAGATGTTTCTTTATCTCCTCGGAGAAAAATTTTTTTATTATTTGAAAACCAGATTTTGATGAGAGGCATAGAGGTTCTAGCTATGGCTTCAAAACTTTGTCCACCACTTAATTGATGGGATTCTTTGTAACATTGGAAAACATTTTGGAAAAGAAGGTTTTCCATATTTAAATTTCCATTTGAATACCCATGCTAAAACAAATTTTGAGAAAAAAAATAAAGATATGCCGGGAAAGGATCTTTAGATAAGTTGAGTTTTTTAAAAAATATAATCAAGACCATTTGACACAATAGTTGAAAAAATTTCTAAGCAAGGACTAAAAAATTTCCACCATCTAATAAACCATTGTGGGAAATGATGATGACTATTATTTTTGAAAAGAATTAGCCAAGAATGGCTAAACTTTTTATTTTGATGCCAAAAAGTACAAAAATATGCATTGCAATAATCCCAATAATTGTATCTAATTGGATCAAAGGCTGAGAAACTTTTTTTATTTTTTTAAGTCTTGGCCCCATTCAGAGGGTGACAAGAATTTAGTACTTTTTAAGGTAGAATAAGCATGGAAAAACTTATCTCCTTGTTTAGGGACATGTTTAATTCTAGCAGATTTGGAATCTACTAGAATAAATTCATAAAATAATTATTTTTGTTATAAAAAGAGGCTGATAATGAAAATTAAAAGGAAAGATTTTTTAGGCAAGGATTTGGGGATTTTTATCAAAAAAACCCTGCTTCAGTTTGAAAGATATTCATTGCCTTTTTAGGTTTTTGAATGTAATAGGTTTTGGAGAGAATTTGTTGTGAAGAAAGAGGAACTAAGGCATTTGAAGTTTCTACTTTAGTGGGATTTTTCTTGAAGAGATTTAGCTAAGGCAAAATCATCTTCTTCTACAATATCTTCCTAAGCCTTTTTGGATAAATTTTCACTAGACTATAGGGCTAGTAATGTTTCTATTAGGAAGTCTGTAAGACCTTTTCGTTGGGCAATGTCTACCCATGTGGTTGATGGTAATTTTGATATGCTTTGATTTGCTTGAAGTGCCGAAATATTTTGGTTTTTGGTGGATGACCGAGATTGGGTTGAAGACCTAAGTTTAATAATTTTTTAGGCTTAGCCTGAATACTCTTTTCCCTAATTTTGGGTTTTTCATTTGTAAGGGCTATACCCTTAACTTTCTCATTATCCTTCTTTTTGGGAGGCATAATTACCCTGCAAAAATTCTCTAGTAAAAAAATATGAGAGAGAATTTAAAGAGCCTTTAAGATATTCTATTTCAAAATAAAAAATACTAAGGATTGCTTGCCATTTGGTAAAAATTTGTTTTGAAGCAAGGTTTTTAACATCTTTTCTCAAAACATCTTTGGCTAATTTATAATCAACTCTGACTAAAAATTTTTTATTTAACAAATCACTTTAAAATTTATTTATGCAAAAGAACTATTGTAAGAATTTCTTTTCTAATTGTGGAATAGTTCTATTGAGTTATATTCCAATGCTTTGAAGTGAATGCAATGCATGTTTCTTTTGAATGGATTTGTTGCTTTAAGATGCCACCATAACCAATATCAGAGGCATCAGTTTCAACAATTTTGAATGCTTGTTGAATAGGAAGATTTTGAACATAATTTTTATCTGTTTGATAACAAAAATATAATCATCTGTTCAAGGAGAAGCAGCCTTTTTAAGATGATTATGAAGAGGTTTTATGATATTATTCAAGTTGGGAATAAAATCTCCAACATAATTTAAACATCCTAAAAATATTTGAAGTTGATTTTTATAAAAAATTTGATCAGTAAATTTCTTTCCAAATTCAATTGCTCGATTGATAGGAACAATTGTTTCTTAGTAAATGATATGACTAAGAAACTTGATTTTTGTTTGAAAAAGGTTAATTTTAGTTTTTGAAACTACAAGACCATTTATTTTTACAACATTAATAAACATATGAAGATGTTTAAAATTTTTATCAACAGATTCAGAATATACTAAAACATCATCAATATAAACAATGATGAACTTAGTATAAGGATTAAAAATTTCATTCATTATCCTCTGGAATTCAGAAGGAGCATTTTTAAGGCCAAAAGGCATAGCATTCCATTCTATTAGCTTCATGAATTTGGATTTTCCAGAATCCAGATTTCATATCAAATTTAGAAAATAATTTTGCCTTATGTAGGCGATTGAGAAGATCTTTTTTATTTAGAACAGAATACCTAATCCATTGAAGAGCTTGGTTTAATGGCTTGTAGTTAATTATAAGCCTAGGTGTGCCTTTTTATATTTATGCATTTTTTATTAACATAAAAAGGAGAACAAGACTAAAGACTTTGGTTTTTTTCTAATTAATCTCTTTTCTAAGAGATCTTTGATTTATTTTTTGCAATGATCCAGGAGTTCCTGGTTTATCTAAATTAGTTTGGCTTTTTTAGGAATATTTCTTTCCTTAAAGTCTTTTTCCTAAGGAAAATGGACAACATGTCTTTTCATTCCCAAAAAGCATTTGAAAAGTCCAAGCAAATGGATCCTTTGATTTGAACTAAAAGACTTTTAATTTTCTTTTGAACTTGAGGTTTGGATATTTCAGTTTCTATAATTTTGTAAGAAACTTCCTCTTTTAGAAAATTAATTTGTTTTTCTTTGTATTGGATTGTATTTAAAAATTTTGTAAAAGAGGGATTGAAGAATTCAAAAAAAAATTTTATTGAAATATTTAGTTTCAATTCCCTTTTTTGAAATGCTAAAAGGCATATTTTGTTCAATAAATGGAGATCCAAGAATTACTTCATTTAATAAATTTTTTACCAAAATGAATGGAGTAGAAATTCTTAAATCATAATTTTTGACAATAGCATTGGATAATTCGTAATTAATATCCAATCGTGAACCATTAGCAGCACTAAGTGATTCTGTAATTTTTTCAAAGAATTTGGTAGGAACAAGCCCTTCTCTGATACAATTTAAGGCTGCACTAGTATAAAAAAGAGTAGTTGTTTTCAAAAAAAAAATTTCATTTTGAATAATAATTTTGATTGAAATATACTATTTTTGAATGAAAATTTTTGAAATAAGGTTTAAAAAGGGTTCAGGAAGATCTTCTTCTTGATCTTCGATTACCAATTCTTTTCTTTTTTCAGAAATTTTTATTTCTTTTTGTTGAACTTGACTAATTATCAAAGAATAAAGATCTTGAGTATTTCTTAATTCTCTAATTTCATTTTTCAAAATATTAATTTCTTTTTGTAAATTCACTATCATAATTGGTTTTGGTTTATTGTCAAAACATTTTATAATTTTTGTAAAATCATAACATTTTAATTGTTAGACAAGCTTAAGGTTTCTATAGTTTACCTAAGTTTATTAAAATATTTAATTTTTTCTTCATCTAAGGAAAGAGAATTGATTACTTTGAAAAGAAGATTTTGTTCTGAAGTAAGAACATTAATTTGAAGGGAATCTTTAAAGGTTTCTTCTAAAGAATTAACTAGAGAATTTTCTTCTTTAGAGGAAGCATTTGATGAAAAATCATCTTCAAGAAGTTGATTTACTTCTTGTTCAAAAACTTCACCTTCTTTTTCTTCTTCAAAAGAGGTTTTAGCTATAAGGCTATTGATTTGTTCTAGGACTGGTTCTTCTAAGTTAAAATTCCTAATCTTTTTTTTAATCTATAGTACTTAGCCATGTAGCCTTCTTTCTTGCATCTAAAACATTTGAATTTTCCCTTTGATAAACTAATAAGAGGTTTTGAAGAAATATATTTAGAAAGGTTTCTAGGCTTTCTATTTTTAGGAGTTTTGTAATAACTCTTAATTTGGGATTTTTGATGTTCTTTTTTTCTTTTAGCTTTAGACTTTTTACAAGGTGGAAAACCAAATTGTTCACAAAAAGAACTTAATTTTTTTTTTGTTGAGTGTCTTTTCTTTGCTAAGATGATATTGGATCCTATCATCTCGATAAATTTTTAAGGCAAATTTTTGGACAAGGGCTATGAGCTGTCCATAGCTCAGATTTTCATAATGAATTTGGCTATCATCAGTTAGGTTCCTAAGTTTTTCTTTAACCTTGTCACCTAAGGAATTGGGCAGGCCTGTAATAAATTTTTTTTTCCAAAGAGGATGGTTATTATCTTCTCTGGTGTAAACCCTAATTAGGAAGGTATCCTTATACCACCTAAAATCAGCTTGAGTTTTGCACCGAAGGTTGGAAAGAAGTTCAACAAATTTGTCTCTCCATAAAGATAGATCTCTTATAAAATCTTGAGTAATTTTATAAATGAGAGTATTGACAGCATCAAGAACTGGTTCACCATTATTGGTTATAATAGGTCTATCATTGGTAGTTTTGATTGATCTAAGGCTTTTTCCTTATGTTCAATAGTGAGATAGAAATCCCACCAACCTTTGAGTTAGCCAATAAACCTAGCTATTAATGTAACAACCGAAAAGATTTTAAAAGATAAAACCTAATTTTTGACACTAATTCCAATCAAACGAAGCTTGGCATGACTTTCGAGGATGGTAATTTGAAACTGAAGGTTGTTCAAAGTCAGAAACACGATCGAATGGAAAGAAACGCAATCCGACGATCAGAAACTGACAGACGATGTTTCGTGCATCAATTTCACTGACGGAGGCCAAAACCTTTGCATGAAAACACGTGCTGACGTTTGGAAGGAAGCTGAAACCCTAATGTATCCCCGGGTGGTCTGAGAAAAGTCAGAATCGCCCCCGGAGGCTTTAAATTTTTCGGATTCCCTCTATTTTCCTTAAATCTCTCTCTCTCCTCACCTCACTTTCTCTCTCCTCTCTCTCCTCCTTCCTCCACCGTGCGCCACCACCACAGCCACCATGGGCCACCACGTGGCACACCAATCGACAGCCCTCGCTACCCACAACCTCCAGCAACCACCCACGGCCACCAACGGCCGCTAGTGCTGCCGAAAAATGCCATTTTTCTCCTCCACCGCGCGAAAACTTCGCCAGCTGAGATTACCGCCGTCCGCCACTGTTGGCCATCACCGCCCCTACCACCATGTAGCCTTAGCTGCCAGCTTCCTCTAGCAGCTCGCTGACGTCGAATGAAGGTCCGATGCGCCCGGATCGAGGATTTTTTCATCCGCCGTGCGTCATTCTTCATGGCCAAAAAACACCATCCAAACGGCCGTGAACCACCGTGCCACCACCATATTCGGACTCCTGGTCTTGCGGGCTTCACCGTGGTGTAAATTTTGAGGCAAACCACACCCCTCTGCCGTACGCCTCCGTGCCGAAGCTTCTGGACATACACTGGGAGCTTCCACCATTCGATCACATTGGTAAGGTCCAATTTCCCAAAAACTGATGATATCTTATTGAAATAGCTACCGAACGTAATTAGGCAATAAATTGACCTAGGTATTAGGGCAATCGAACCTAGAATTGTTAAACGGATGACGTGACAAGTTTGAATATTCAATTTAATGTCCAAGAAACTAATTGGGCTCAGAAACTGAGACTACGTAAAATTCTGAATCGATTTAGAGCGACAGAAGACCAGGTAGGATAATTTATGCTTCCCGAACGTTAGAATTGACCTTGTGGATACCTGAACGTTTTAGATTAACTGCATAGATTTACGTGCTGCTTTCGATGGAATAAATTGCATGCTTGTGTGCTGAAAACCCTAATTGCATGTTAGACGTTTTGTTTATTGAGTTTAGATGCCCTTAGGACGGATTCACTTAGGGTTAGGTACTTGATAACCGGTATAGGACGGCCTTTAAGTATCCCGAGTATAGGGAGTTTTTAATTGACATTGTTTTTACCTGATTTGGCCTGTACTGCGTTAGGGATCACGCGATAAATCAGGATGACCCTAAGAAAGGTTTAAGGAGTATAAGGGGGGATAGCCTACACGGGGAAACGTTGTAATTTAGGCGTGATACCCTAGAACCCTGAGGAATAGCCGACCATGAGCATGTGAGTTCGAATAGACTGTATGAGGATGAGAATTGGCATATGTGCACATGCTAGGGGACGCCTTAGATGTTGATTCTCACCCGGTCCTTGAGTGAGTGATTGGTGTTACGGATCACACTCACAATATAGGCTCGATTTGGGTGATTGGTGTTATGGATCACACCCAACGATAAGAGAGGTATTCTCTCTAGATTATGTGCAATTAGATGACGATTTGGACTTGGTTACAGCGGATTTGTGGCCAACGTGGATTTAGATATACCGGGCATGGGATTTTATTTGATTTCGAGTATTGATTTTAAAAGAAATGGATTTTTTATGATTTTGATTATCTACCGCAATTTCCATGTGATAGAACGATTTTAAAGATAAGGTATTTCACTGTTTTTGAACTGATTTCGGGAAGATGATTTCGGTGTTCGCACCACTGAGTATTCAGCCAGATTTTGAATTGTATTTGAACTGTAAATTATTCTACTGAAATTTTATATCTCACCAGGTTGTTTACTTAGATGAATAGGGACAGGGACAGGGACAGGAACCTAGACGATAGCTGATGACGCCTTGGTGATAAAAAGAAGAATGACTTAGTTTAGGCTGAACTGTCTTGTATATATTTCGATGACGTTGTTGTATATGGGTTTCTGTCATTTATGTTTTCTGTTGTTATTGGACTGGCTGTATAATTGTAAACAAGTGACTATTGTATTTTGGGTATGTTCGAAATACAGAGAAAACTCTGCCAGATTTTTGGTTGGGTTTACCACTGTAAACTTGCGAATTTAAGTAGGAATGTATATGAATGTATGATGTGATGTATATATGGATTTTAGATTTCATTCCAAAGTAATTTATGATGTATGTATGTATAATTAGCGTAGCTGCACGTGAATTAGGGTTGAACAGAATCTGAATGGACAACGGGAAGTCTATTTGGGTTACGCTCAACCAGTAGCGATCCCCTGACATTCCCACATCGGGAATAACTATGTAAACCAACCCATATGCTTCCACTAATCAGATAATCATCGCGTATGTTGTATTAGGGGGTCGTTACAATTAATATCTGACCAATTTCTTATTCATCACAATTGTGATACATAGTATAAGTTGTGCTAATTATGGTCATTTTTTGGAGAATTTTTAGAATATTATTTTTAGACAAACCATCTATATTCCAAGCATATATATAGCTTGCATCAAAATGTTTTAAAGAAAGATTTTTCTCTTCTAAGGCTATGTCAGGAAGAGTAGCCCTAGGATAATAGAGTTTTGTAAAATGTTTCCAGCTTGGAATAATTGCTTAGATTTGGTTCAAAGGAATATGAGTTTTCTTATCTAGAGTGGCTATGGAAAGCTTGGTTCTAGACGAAGACTTAGATTTTTTAGGAATTTATCCTATAATTAGAATTTTGAGTTTTTGGTTAATCATTTGGGATAAAGATTGATTTTGTAAACCTTTGTTAAATTAACAGTAAGTTCAAATGGTTTAAAAATTGGTTGTTAAGGAATTTTTTAGATTCAGTCTTTTCATAAACCAAATCATTAATTTTATTTAAATAAGAATTGATATTTTCTTCTAAAGTTTGGAAATAAGAATTTGCCTAATTATTTTCTCCATAAGGCTTTAAATATCTTTAGGATCAATTTCTTTTGAAATATCTTTTGATTTAAAAGGCGAAGCAAGAATAGATTCATTGTTCACCAATAGATTGGGAATAAAATAAGGTTTTACAAGGGGTAGTTTTGTTTCAACTACATTCCCATGCTTTGTTTGCCAAGTTGCATTAACTTTAGCAGTATTTTTGAAAGGGTAATTTATTGAATGGTATTCAGCATAAGCTTCAAACCATTCAAAGAAAAAAATATTTTTCTTAATTTTATTCAGGGTTTTATAATAATATTTCTCAATAGGTTTTATGGAATTAGAACTAAAATGTTTAAGAAACCAATTCCTTTTTTTCTATATTTTCAAAATAACAAAAATATTTTTGCAAGAATTTTTTTTAGTTGAAAATCTTGAGAAATAAAATTTATGGTATTTTCAACATATCAAAAATAATTGTGTGACTGGATCGAAGATTGATCATCTTCAGGTTATTGGTAAATTAGCCTTGGAAGGTTAGATGATGTATCTAATCCTTGGAATTGTATGACCAAAGGAAGAATCATAGAGGTTTGAGGAATGGAAGAGTAGGATTACCTAGGAGGTTTTACTGCAATTCTTAAATCTTCACTAGATTTTATGGATCTAGTCCTAGGAATGCTAAAGGAATTCCTCCTAAAGGTATTCCTACAGTTCCTTTATTATTTTGTCTTATTTTCATAAGACTAGGAGATGGATCTAGTAAATCAGGTGTTGCTTTCTTCATAACCCATTCTTTTAGAAATCTATTTCTTCCCAAACTATGCTCTTTAGAACCATAGCACTTGCTTTTGAAGCATCGGTTAGGAACAAAGTTGTTTTTCTCTTTTCATGAGGGATTAAGGCATTAGAACTTGAATAGTTTATGACTTTGTACTGTACCCTATAAATTAAGGCTACAAGTATTGATCTTAGCTTCATGTTAAAACCATGAATTTTAATTTTTATTTTTAGGACATCCATAATATTTTGATCATTAAGGTTTAGTATCCTATTTGGGAAACAATTGAAATAAATTAGGCCAGCATGTAAACCAGCTTCTATTATTCCTAAGAGGGAATCTACTAATTTGTTATTGTAATGCCCTTATCTAGTATTACACTTCCTCTGATGTAAATAGATAAGTTCTGTACATTATTCTTATCCTTTCATTGTTAAGTCTGAGCAGTTATATCATTAAGTTTTATTTAAGTGGATTAGGTTTGGGATCTTTTGCTCAGATTAAATCTCGTATGCACAACGAAAATCAAAATACTATACTATACAGTAAAAATTTAAAACTTCACATCATTCAAATAATAATGTTCAATAATTGTCCATTACATTCTTTGTAAACATGTATCCAGGATATATGAAATACCCGTCCATCAAGAGTCAGGAGACAACAATCCTATCACTCAGACCCTTTTACGAATAATGGAAATGAATCGGTCGTTTACATATCCTTTTCCAAACAATTCCCAATTTTTCTTTTATATACACAACTAAATGATCATCCTAATTCTAATCCAAAGTATATCTAGAATCAGGATTCAAAATAAGTAGTTATAAAAATATTTCTTTGATCATAAAGAAACTTTAACTTCCCCAACCGTGCTAAGCTTCTGCATCTGACACATATTAATAGATGAATCAGAAACACAAGTTTTCCAATAGCTTAACAATTTAGGGTTTAAAAATGTTACTAACATGTACCAGGGTGCAAGCACCAAAAATATTTATTCCTACATTCTCAAATTTTGAAAACCATAACCTTATTCATAAATATAAATTGGCAAGCATTGTATGATCAATTTATGTGTCAATGTGATAAAATGATATACTTTTCAAGTAAAACATCTTTGCATGCTATTAAATACGTTATCATAAAATTAACAAAAATTATTTATGTTTATCATTCTTAAAACTTACCTTTATAAAATCTTTGTGCACACTAGGGCACTTGTGGACACTTGGCCACTTTTATAAAAGTCTTGTGCACACTTGGGCACTTTTGTGCCACCTTTATAAAATTCTTGTGCACACTTGGGCACTTTTGTGGATACTTGGCCACCTTTATAAAATTCTTATGCACACTTGGGTACTTTTGTGGACACTTAGCCACCTTTATAAAATTCTTGTGCACACTTGGGCACTTTTGTGGACACTTGGCCACCTTTATAAAAATTCTTGTGCACACTTAGGCACTTTTGTGGACACTTGACCACCTTTATAAAATTCTTAATAAGTTCAAGGGTCAATTTTCTCTTCTTGACAAATAATAATAATATACATCTCTTATGAAATTCTAATAAGCTTCAAGAATAGACTTCCCTTTCTTGAAAAATAATACTATGCATCTCTTGTAAAATTCTAATAAGTTTCCAGGTAAATTTCCCACTCTTGGAAATTGATAATAATTTAATTCTTTTGAAAAATTCTAACAAGTCTCAAAGTAAATTTTCCATTCTTGGAAATTAATAATAATCTAATTCTTTTGAAAAATTCTAACAAGTCTCAAGGTACATTTCCCACTCTTGGAAATTAATAATAATCTAATTCTTTTGAAAAATTCTAACAAGTCTCAAGGTAAATTTCTCATTCTTGGAAATTAATGATAATCTAATCCTTTTGAAAAATGCTAATAAGTCTCAAGGTAAATTTCTCATTCTTGGAAATTAATGATAATCTAATTCTTTTGAAAACTTCTAACAAGTTTTAAAGTAAATTTCCCACCTTTAGGAATTAATAATAATCTAATTTCCTTTTTAAATTCTAACAAGTCTCAAGGTGAATTTCATGAACTTGGCCTAAGGAAATTGACCATTTTGAAATTCAAATTTCCCTCTTTTATTTCGTAACTATCACCATTAAAATGATATGGTCCCTTTCATCCGTGGTCATTTTTTTTCCCACTAATCTCAACTAAAATTTTTAGCATCAATTTTGTGTAATTCCTCTTCTATTCGGCCAAAGAGGGTTTTTATGGAGGAAGCATAGTCTTCAAGGGCATCCATCCATTTCTATCATGCTCAACCATAGTCCATCATGATAACATCATTAACTAACCATAATTTTTTTTCATAACAATAATATTCATTTCATCATATAAACCAACATATCAATCTATCATGCAAGCTTAACCAACATAACATATAATATCAAGAATGTAGGGAAGCAATAATGTCCCATGAAAGCTTGTAAAAACATGGTGTGTATGTAACGACCCCCTAATACAACATACACACTCATAGCGAAAGTGTATGGGTTTTCCAAGTAGTTATTCCCGATGTGGGAATGTCAGGGGATCGCTACTGGTTGAGCGTAACCCAAATAGACTTCTCGTTGTCCATTCGGATTTCGTTCAACCCTAATTCACTTGTAGCTATGCTAATTATACATACATACGTCATAAATTACTCTGGAATGAAACTAAAGTCCATCGATACATCATACAAGCATTCATACAAATTTTAACTTAATTTCACAAGTTTACAGCGGTAAACCCTACCAAAAATCTGGTAGGGTTTCCTCTATATTTTAAGCGTATCCCAAAATACAATAGTCATCCTATTTACAGATATACAGCTAGTCCAATTACAACAGAAAACATAAATGAAAGAAGACCAATATACAGCATCATCATCAAAATATATACAATGTAATTCAAGCCTAGACTAAGCCGTTCTTCTGTCTATCATTAAGTCATCGTCCAGCTAACGTCTAGGTTCCTATCCCTGTCCCTGTTCATTTGAGTAAATAACCTGGTGAGATATAAAATCTCAGTAGAATAATTTACATTTCAAATACAATTCAAAATTTGGTTGAATACTCAACGGTGCGAGCACCGAAAATAACTTCTCGAAATCAATTCGAAATCAGTGAAATACCTTATCTTTAAAATCGTTTATCACATGGAAATTGCGGCAAATACTCAAAATCATAAAAGTCTATTTCTTTGAAAATCAGTAATCGTAATCACATAAACTCCTATGCCCGGTGTATCTAAATCCATATAGGCCACAAATCCTCTGTGACCAAATCTAAATCGTCATCCAATTGCACGTTATCTAGAGAGATTACCTATCTTATCGTTGGGTGTGATCCGTAACACCAATCACCCGAATCTCGCCTATGTTGTGAGTGTGATCCGTAACACCAATCACTCACTCAAGGACCGGGTGAGAATCAACATTTAGGGTGTCCCCTAGCATGTGCACATACGCTAATTCTCATCCTCATACAGTCTATTCAAACTCATATGCTCACGGTCGGCTATTCCTCAGGGTTCTAGGGTATTACGCCTAAATCACAATGTTTCCCTGTGTAGGCTATCCCCCCTTATACTCCTTAAACCTTTCTTAGGGTCGTCCTGATTTATCGTGTGATCCCTAACGCAGTACAAGCTAAATCTAGTAAAAACAATGTCAATTAAAAACTCCCTGTACTCGGGATACTTAATGGCCGTCCCATACCAGCTATCAAGTACCCTACCCTAAGTAAATCCATCCTAAGGGCATCAAAACTCGATAAACAAAACATCTAACATGCAATTAGGATATCTGGCACACAGGCATGCAATTTAGTCCATCAAAAGTAGCACGTAAATCTATACAATGAAATCTAATCGTTTAGGTAATCACTAGGTTAAATCTAGGACTCGGGAAGCATAAATCATCCTACCTGGTCTCCTGTTACTCTGAAACAATTCAGAACTTCATGAAATCTCAGATTTTGAGCCAATTAAATTCCCTGGACATTTAAATGAATATTCAAGATTGTCATGTCATCTATTTTATGATTCTAAGTTCGATTATCCTAATTCCTAGGTTAATTTATTTCCTAATTGCGTTTGGTAGCTAATTCAATGAGAATTCATTATTTTTTGGGAAATCAGACCTTACCAGTGTTGTCGGATGGTGGAAATTTGTCTCGAGGTGATCTCGATGTCTCCCGGTGTATATTTAGATGCTCCAGCATTGCGGCGTAAGGCGGCACATGGCGGAGGGGTGCGGTTGGCCTCAAAATTTATACCACGGTGAAGCTCACAAGACGAGGAGTCCGAATATGGTGGTGACGCGGCGGTTCACGGCCGTTTGGATGGCATTTTCTGGCCGCAAAAAATGACACACGATGGACGAAAAAAGCCTCGATTCGGGCTCGTCGAACCTCCATTCAACGTCAGCGAGCTGGTGGAGGAAGTTGGCAACTCAGGATACACGATGGTGGGGGTGGTGACGCCTAATGGTGGCGGATGGCGGCGATCTCAGCTGGCGAAGTTTTTGCGCGATGGAGGAGGAAAACGGCATTTTTCAACGGCACTGGCGGTTGTGGGTGGCTGCTGGAGGTTGAGGGTGGCGAGGGGAGTCAATTGGTATGCCAGGTGGTGGCTCACGGTGGCTTAGGTGGCGGAACGCGGTGGAGGAAGGAGGAGAGAGAGGAGAGAGAAAATAGAGTAAGGAGATAGAAGGAATTATGCCAAAGGTTTCAGGAAATTTAAAGCTTCTGGAGGCGATTCTGACTTTTCCCGGACCACCCGGGGAAACTTCAGGATGTCAACTTCCATCAAGATGTTGGCACGAGTTCCCATGCAAAGCTTTTAGCCTCCGTCAGTGAAATTGAAGTACGAAACTTTGTCTGTCAGTCCTTGATCACCAGATCGCGTTTCTTTCCATTCGATCGTGTTTCTGACTTCAAATCGCTTTCCAAGTTCAACCATCACCTCAAAATACATGCCAGACTTGATTTAAGTGGAATTGGTGTTAAAAGTTTAGTTTTATCTTTTAAAAACATTTTTGGTTGTTATAGTGTACATATGAAACCTTGGGACATAAGTTCAAGAATTGTCAACCTACCTCAATGGTGAACTAAGTGGAATTAACTTGGCTTCCTCTTTGACTTTCTTCCTTTACTTCTTCCTTGCTCCTCTTGCTACTTTCTTCTTTGTTTTTGGTCAACTTCACTCTTCTTCTTCCCAATTTTGTGTGTTCTCTTAAAGCTCATGTTTCTCTCTCCTTTTTAGGGATACGTCCGTGTGTGTATATGCATGTAGGCTACCCATGAAAGTTTTAACTTCATTTCCTCTTGGTTGTTCAGGTGATAGGTGCCACACGTGTATCTCATATGTTAAAATTAAAATTTCTAATTCCATTCCCTCACGCCACTCCATTCCCTTTCCAATTTTTTTTTCTATTTGGTAGATGGCGTGTGCCCTCTCTCCCTCCTTGATTCTTGTTGTGCAATTGTTACTAATGTACTTGTAAGCAAAATTGACACTTCTTTGGTCTACTTGGTTATGCAAGCTCACTCTCCCTTCTCTTCCTTTTTCTTTTTCTTTTTGGCTATGTGTGTGTGTGTGTTTCGTCTATCCCCTTTTTATTTTCATTTTTCATCCTTACTTATTGTTGCTCACTTGTCATAGGTGTACTTTTAAGTATAACTTACTTCCCTTACACTCTTAGGTTAACCACTTGAACAAGTTAAAGGAGTGAGGGAAAAGCTTGCATTACATGTTTATTCCTTCTAGCCGTGTAGATGCATGAAAAATCCTGTACCTTTTTGTTTTACTTGCTGCATGTATTCATACATAAAATTAATTCCCTCTTTTCTCTATTCTTTTAGCGTGTGGAAGGCATAAAAAAATTTTGCACCCTTTTTTGCTTGTCCATTCGTTCACGTTTTGAAAGGGAGGAGTTCACGCCATTTCACCCACACGCAAGGCTATAACTCATTTCTCTCTTCTATTAACATGTGGAAGGCAACACAAAGGGGAGGGAAAACTTGTATCACACAATTCCTTCTTCCCTCTCTCATCTTCCCACTAGCCATACACACTTCATGGTTGTTGCTAAAAAGAATTCTATACTCTTTCCTTTTTCTTGTTGCATGCATTTATATAGAACTAATTCCCTCCTTATAAGTAAACCATGGTCTTCACACAAGACTCATGCTTTTAGCATTATGCATGCATGTCTAATTTCTCTCATAGGTGGCGCCAAGAGAAGGAAAGAAAAGAGAAACATGTCACCCCCAATGTAGCATTGTATCTTATACTTTTATATTTTAAATCCTCAACTCTTTGTTCCCCCTTGTTCCCACACATATATTGATTTGGTGGTCCCTCTTTGCACCCTCTTCCCAATTACCCGTGTGCATGTATATGTGTCTTAAATTGCTACATGTTCCTTACCTTTCCAAAGACTCTTAGCCGTGTGGTTATGTATATATCAATGCTACACTTCCTCCCTCTCCTAATTGCACGTGTAGGTGTATAAATATATATATATATATTTTTTTTCTTTTTGGCAATTAAGCTAGGTGAAAAGAAAAATAGGGAATTAACTTAATCACCTAATCTTTTATGTAATATTATCCTTTAGCACACACACACACATTTTTTTTTCGAGCCATTAAATTATGCATGCAATTCACCCCACTTTATGTTAACTCATCTAATTAATTATGAAACATTTATTTTATAACTGATCAAAGAATACGAGGTTACAATTATGCCTAACATCTCTACGACAAAAAAGGCAAGAAACATTTAGGCCTTCTCTAACTAAAGGTTTTAAAGCTATTTGTACACATCTTATGTGTAGGAATTTATATTTTTGTTTATGAATATTAATAAATTTTTGAGATAATAGAGGAAGATCCTTCATATTAGAGTTGATGTTATGGTTTCTTCAACAATTTTGATTACAAAATCAAAAACTTTGCAGAATCTGCCATCAGGTTTGTAAAGATAATTTTTTACGACAACTAGGATGGTCTAGTTATCTAAATTTTGGTTTATATCTTCAAAGTGGATTTCCTCTTTGAACATCTAGTTTAATGAGGATGCAGATCCTTGGTCAGAAAGGGATGAGGAGTCAAGAATAGAAGAGCATTGAGTAAATGAAGAGAGGGTGTGAGAAAATATAATTAAAATATCAAGATATGAAAATATCCCCATGATATCATTACCTTCTTAGGTTCTGTAAAAGATGCAGAGGGTCAGGATGAAACTAAAACTCTTTTTTTTTAACATAAAGTAAATTATCTTTCATCTCAACTTAATCGAGAAATATGAACAAATATAATCTATTATCAAAACTTAGCTAAGTAATATGAACAAATATACATCCAAACAAGTAGTTTCTTGACATATTGCCACCAAACCAAACATGGTCTTACCATCCATGGCCTTAGAAAAAATGGATAAATATATATTTATTTTATAGCATAAACTGCTATCAGTTCAAATAATAAATATATTGTTTATAATATAATTGTTATCAATTTAGATGATTGATAATTTAAAACAGTAAACAAAAAATTTATAGAGAAAGTACTATGTAGGGAGAAAGAGATAAAACAAGATTTCTATACAAACTTAGCTTCAATTTGATCCATAGACTCTCCTTGTAATGCCCCTATCTAGTCTTATTCTTAACTCCGATATCGAGAGATAGGTTCAGTACATTATCCTTATCCTTGATTTGATTAGTGTTTGAGCAGTTATACCATTCAATTATATTAAGCAGATTAGGTTCGGGATCTTTTACTCAGAATAAAAACTTACATGCACAGCAGAATAAAAATACTATACTACACAGCGAAAATTTAAAACCTTCATGTAATTCAAATAAATACATGTCCAATAATTTCTATTACATGCTAGTAAGACATATTTCCGAATATATGAAGTACCTGACTATCAGAAGTCAGGAGACAACAGGTCTATCACTCAGACTCCCGTATAAATGAAGGATGGTCTGGTCCTTTAGATATCCATTTCCCTTGTATACCATGAATACAACTCATGCATACAGTCAAAATAATGTCCTATTCTAAATCAGATCTAGCTAGGACCCAAAATAGGGGATTACAAAAAAACTTACTCAATCAAAAAGAGACTGCTACCCTGTAGCCCTGTTACGCGTCCGTATCTGATACATATTAGCACATAGGTGAGAAACATAAGTTTTCCAGTAGCTTAGCAATTCAGAGTTTTTAAAATCAAGTAATATGTACTAGGGTGCAAGAACTAAAACATTTAATCTACATTCTTGATATTAGGCATAATAGTACACATAACTATAAATTGGCAAGTACTGCATGATAAATTTAGAAGTCTATAAAAATTAGATAATTCTTTTTCAAATGACATGTATTCTCATAAGCTTACCAGTGTTATTAAGAAATTATCAGAGTGTTTATGCGTGTTACGTAAACATTAGGTCACGGGTGTGGAG
Source organism: Senna siamea (assembly GCA_031216115.1). Lineage (NCBI taxonomy): Eukaryota > Viridiplantae > Streptophyta > Magnoliopsida > Fabales > Fabaceae > Senna > Senna siamea. The sequence goes on along the minus strand of CM062354.1, from coordinate 26,782,615 downwards.
CACCTTCGGCCACACCTCATAATTCGTGAAAACTTGGCCATGTATATAGCATAATCAAGAGCACTAGGTCATGGGCATAGAGCACCTTTGGCCACGCCTCACTAGGCTGCCCGTGTGGAGTACCTTTGGCTACACCTCGTAAATCGTAGACACTCGGCCATGCACATAAAATCATTGGGACACTAGATCATAGGGATAGAGCACCTTTGGCCACCCCTCCCTAAGTCTCTCGTGTAGAGCACCTTCAGCCACACCTCGTAATTTGTGGATACTTGGCCACGTATATAGCATAATTGTGAGCACTAGGTCATAGGCATGGAGCACCTTCGGCCACGCCTTGCTAGGTCGCCCGTGTGGAGCACCTTTGGTCACACCTCATAATTCGTGGATACTCAGCCACGTGTATAGCGTAATTGTGAGCACTAGGTCATGGACATGGAGCACCTTCGGCCACGTCTCGCTAGGCCGCCCGTGTGGAGCACCTTTGGCCACACCTCATAAATCATGGACACTCGAGGCAATATGTGGGTGCTGAGCCACCTTCAACATTTCTTTAATTATCCCAGAAAAAGTTTCTATTTTTCTTAGAATAATTTCTAAGGTACATTCTCTCATAATATTCTAATAATTTCAATAACTTCCATAATAATTCTCCTTTTCTTGGAAAATTAGATCCAATATAAGTTCCTTCTAAAAATACTAATAATAGCCATAAAATTCCCTTTTATTGGGAAATTAATTTTAATGTAACTTCTTTTCAAAAAAAAAAATACTAGTAATAGCCATAAAAATTTCCCATAATTACATGTAGTATTATTACTAATCATAAATCCTTCATAATCACACACGTTATTGTTAATAGTTATAACTTTCCCATAATCTCATGCATCCTTAATAACAATCATAAATTTTCCCTAATCTCATGCAATATTATTAATAGACATAAACTTTCCTTAATTAAATGCATTATTGTTAATAATTATAAATTTCCCTTAGTTTCATGCATTATTAATATCGCTCATAAAATTTCCTCTAATTTCATGCAATATTAATAATAAACATAAACTTTTCCATTATTTGAGTGAGGTATTCTTCCTTACAAAATTAACATTAATTTCATCATAAAGTCACAATTCTACTTCAATGTTAAACAGTCCTAAACCAACACTAAACCATTAATCTCTTGTTCTAAGTTCCTTCACGATCAAAAAGAACAATTTAAGTTTAAGTATTAACTACCTCTTAGATTTACCATGCTAGCTAAGTCATGTATTATTCCTAAGCCAAGAATGTAGACAAGTTTTCTAGTTCCATGGGAATAAAATCATTGAACATGCATACTAAATCATGGATCTAGAAAATAAATTGCTAACCTACCTTTATGGTGAGCTTAGAAAGAAATGATCTTGGCCGCCCTTGGTCTCCTTCTACTCCTTGTTTCCTTGCTCTCTTCTTCCTTGGTCTCTTAGTCCTTCCTCTTCTCACAAAATTTATGTATTTTTTTCCTAGCACTCACGCCACTCACTCTCTTGAAATGTCCTTCCCATGTGTCTATATGTTTGCATGCCACCAATGAACATCTCAATTTCCTTTCTTCATGGCTTAGGTGGCATATGCCCTCTCCCTTTCTCTTTTCTTTCCTTTCTTTGCCGAGTCCCCTTTTCTTTTCCCCCCTCTTGTGTAGGTGGCAATTTACTAGAAGGGAAATGTCACTCTCCTTGAAAAGTTTGACTTTCACATTGCACTTAATCCCTCATGCACATTGTCTCTTGTGCAAATGGATGCCACTTCTCTTTTGCTCTTAAATTTTTATTTCCATTGTCTTATTGTCACATGTGTAGTTTTAAGTACACTTTACTTCTCTTGCAAGCCTAAGTTAGCCACTAGATCACGCAAGAGGGAGAGGAGGAGGGTGTTAGGTGTTGTAAGCTGCCCCCTTCATGCATTTCTCTTGTGTTTTATTTAAATTAAAATCTGCACTCCCTCCTGAACTTGCAAAATACTTATATATATATATATATATTTCCTCTATCTATTCCTAGTTACTTGGCTATCGTGAAGAGAAGTCAAGGAAAATTATTCACGCACGTCACTCTCTTTCTCTTGTCCCTCGGCTGCTCTTGCTTGTCCATAATTTAATTCTTCTCTTTCTCTTCTCTCTCTCTCTCTCTCTCTCTCTCTCTCTCTTTTTTCTACTTCTCCCACGCATCACACGTGCTCGCCTTTTCCTTCTTCTTCAGGTATGGTAAGTGGCACAAAGGGAAAGGATAAATCTTGCCTTTCACGTCATCTTGATCTGTCCTTGGTGCAACCCCTTGTCTTGCTTTTGCCGCTTACATTGTTCTCTTTCCCCCTTATAATTTCCATTGTGTCATGGCATTGCCCATAATGTTCCTAGCTGTATGCATAGGCCTTACTGTGTTTGCTTAATTCCTTCCCTTTAATGCTCATTTGGTTGCTTAGAAGAAAAGTCAAAGGAGATTAACTAATTTCGCACGTCTTCCCCCCTTCCTCCTTGGCCAAGCAACGTGATATGCATATATATATGATTATTATTATATTATTTATATATATTTTTTTAAATGTTGCACTTATTATTTCCCTTCCCAATTTACGTGAATCATGCATGAGATTCATACACTACTTTTGGTTTCACTTGTGCATGCTTGCTACATAATTTAATTCCCTTGTGGCATTTATTTCACCCTTAAGGAATATTTGTCATATTTTATGGCCACATACCCCAATTAATTAAGCAAGCATTTAGTGGAAATTAATCAAAGGATATGAGGGGTTACACACCTCACGTGTAGTTTGAAATTTCCATGCAAAATATAATTTCCATTCCCTTCTTTCATGTGTAATACATGCAAGGCACACATATGCATGTATTTAAATAGTAGCATCTTGCATTGCTTCTTTCTTAGTATTTAGGCTAGGTAATAAAAAGAAATTCAAGAATTAATTTTGAGCACTAAACTTTTTTTTTGCAAGTTTACTTTTAAGATAATTATTTAGCCCATTAAATTATGTAAGCTAAAAATTCATACTAAAGAATTAATGACACCATTAATTCCATCCATTTAATTGAATACCATTAATTTAAGCCAATTGAATTATTGGGTGTTACACCCCTTACAACCATACTTCCCCTTCAAGCTCTAATACCATAAGGAGCAAAAGGATCAAGGGATAGAAAAAGAAAGGGAGAGAGAAATAAGGATCGACATAGAGTCATTCACATATATGTTATGCAAATGCAAACATAACTTATTTCACATTTTTGTTGTATGTGAAACATAAGCGTCAAACTAGTCCTTATATATATGTATGTGTGCACGCGCGCGCGTGTATAACTTGTTCATAAAAATATGTCTAAATAAACTACAACTATTTTGCAAAACTAATTATAAAAAAGTATATAAATACATGGTATCCAATATCCACCTTGACGTCCTTTAAAGCCATAAAAAAAAAAGATTTTTATTGTTATATCATATGAAGATTTCTACTTTCTTGAAAGTCCCAATATTCCAAAGTCCCAAACTTGGTTCCAACTCAATGTTCATAACTTCAAATGATACACACCAATTTCATTTCATCAATGTAGTCAAACATCATATAACTTTCGATCAATTTTAAACAAGGGTTTGAAATAGGGAAAATTCAAATTAAATTTGTATTTTATAATTTGAGACAATATGAATGAAATCTGTACTCTACAGATGCTAATTAATGAAGCTTCAATCTTCGTTAAGTGCACTCCAAAATAAGCTCTTTGTTATTTTGTTATTGCTCTAAAGAGAAAACTCTATAATACAATTGACAAAGCAAAGAAGAAGGAAATCATGTGTGGATCTTACTAGAATTTATGAGAAATTGAAAAAAAAAAAGTTTTCCATAGAATATGTATTTTGAGAATAAAAAATACATAAAAATTAAAAGATATTTTAAACTCATGTTTTTGAAAAAAAAAAAACAATTTAATACAAAATTTCTTTCAAACCTACCGTTTAACTCCTCAACTTATTTAGTCCCTAAATTCTTTTAGATAATTCTCTCTTTGAATATTCTTAAAATATGCTTATGAAATTTAAACTACAAGTCATTGTTTTACTTCATCATCTCAAATTAAACTAATAATGCTCAACTCACAAATATTTAAATTAAAAAGTTTAGTTTCTAAGGATTCTAAAATTAAAGTCATCGCATACTACCCAAAAATAATAATAAAGCCATCATAATATCCTAATTCTTTTTACACTTTTATTTTTAGCTAATACCAAAAGGGAGGAAGAAGGGCTATATTAAACTTCCTTTTATGGTCCATATTAAACTTTGTTTTGGCTTCAATTTGATTCTGCAGATTGAAAATGAGACCAGTATTCCTTGACAAGCTGTCCAAATAGTGATCGCTCATCCTTTGTTAACTTCGTTGGCTCATCATACTCTACCAATTTTCCTGAAAATACAACCATAATTTGTCATCTTAAGAAAGTAAGAAAGAAAAAAAAAAAGAACTAGATCTTTAATTATTCTTGACTTTTTGTGATATAAATTCAAATGTTAAATCAAAGATCTCATTTTGTTATCCTCTTAGCTGAATAAGATCCTTTAACAACAAAATTATCTCTTTAATTAATAAAACTCTCAAACAAGGTTGAATTCATGAGATTATTTCAAACCAATCTATCAAAGGGGCAGTTCATCTCCCACCTATTTGCTAAAATGTAAAAAATTTGAGAGTATATTCCAGTTTTGAAAGCTTAAGGTGTTATTTTTCACGAAGACTTTTTGTATTTTTGCCGCAAAATAATGCACTAGTTAAAATAAAGTAGGTATCTAATGAGATTAAGGGACTTGATGCTGCTTACCATCACTAAGGGAAAGAACCTTATCACAATCCATGACAGTAGGTATCCTGTGAGCCACAGTGATGACAGTACAATCAGCAAACTCAGACCTAATGGTTTTTTGAAGAATCAAATCAGTTGCATTATCAATTGATGCAGTGGCTTCATCGAGCACTAATATTCGACTTCTCCTTAAAAGAGCACGCCCTAAGCAGAATAACTGCCGCTGCCCCATGCTCCAATTTGATCCATCTTCCACAACTGAGGGAATAATTAACAGTTTGTTACTAGTAAGAAGTGTTGCTTGTGGCAAAATTACAAGAAAGAAAGTTGAAAGTGTACCTGAGGAGTCTAAGCCTTTTTCTTTCTCTAGGACAGCCTCTAGTAGTTGACACTTCCTAAGAACCTTTACATAAATTCTTTAGTTAGTAAGTTTACATTTGATATTTAAAGCGGAAATAAACAACCCCAAAAGGAGTTCATCTTCCTATATATGTATTGTTGTATCCATATTCAATGTGTCTGTGAGATGAGTGTAGTTAAGGTTAGGCTTAAGCTTAATAATTTTATATGTATCATTAAAGACTAGGTAATAGTACAAGTTTCCTAACACTTCACAAAAACACAGCTTATTGTCATCAAGGCAATCCATTACTCCACCTAATTCACTAACAGTTCTATAACCAATTATATACCCTTTAATACTTTCCATATTAATCCAAGACAGAGGAAACGAAGATTAGAAAGTACTACCTCCCATATCTGTGGTTCAGAATATTGAGATAATGGATCTAGATTATATCTGACTGTCCCATTAAAAAGAGTAGGATCCTGAGGTATAATTCCTAAACGAGACCTCAAATCATGAAGTCCAATAGAAGAAATGTCTATGCCATCCACTATGATTTTTCCACCTGTTGGCTCTACAAGACGAAATAAAGCACCTATGAGAGTGGACTTCCCACTTCCTGTACGTCCAACAATACCAATCTTATGTCCTCCTTCAAATGTGCATGTGATTCCATGCAGTACAAGTGGTGCATTATCTCTGTATTTTATCTGTTTTGCCATAAACAACCAAAATATATTAGTTTACCTCTACTATGAGGATTATTGACAGAATTATGTGATATCTAATTAAGCACAATAACTAAGAATCACCTTCAAATCCTTTATTTCTACTTTTCCTATAACTGGCCAATTCAAAGGAGGTCGATTTACTTCAATGACTTCTGGAGCCTCACTTGGTATATGCATATATTGATTTAGTCTCTCCACTGATATTATGAAATTAGATATAGTGCATTGGTGTTGGACAGAAAATACCAAGGACAAATTTAATGAAAGGCCATATGACAGAGCCATGCCAACAAATCCTACAACAACATCAATGAGAATATAAGAGATAATGTTATTAAGTTATTAGAAGACACAGTAATATTAGCAATAGACAAAGTCTAACCAGAGGTGAAAGTCCCAGGTGGAAGCATGACCGTGCAAAGTGCAGTAGCGGTAAGAACAAGTGCACCAAGTGTTTCTAGCCTTTGAATGAGCCACTCATTTGCAGCATAATTATAGAATAAAGGACTTGCATTTACATCAATTAGATCAAGATTCTTGGCAAAGAAACGATCTTCCTCTTTAAAAGCCCTTATTGTTACTGCTCCAGCAACTGATTCAGCTAGATGATTAGCTACGAATGATTTTGTTGTTCCATTCATCCTCATCAATTCTTTTGCAGAGGCCAAGTAGAATTTCTGTAATAAAGAAAAAATCTCATCGCTTATAAACTTAGGAATTAAAAAGCGGAAGTATCAATATGAAGTTCCTTGTCAAGACATTGGAAAATCAAGATTCAAACAAGAACCTAAAATAATTGATTTGACATTTAATTAAGATAGTGTAAAAATCTATATTTTAAATTATAGACAATGAAAAAAATATATATAGAATGATAAGCTTTTCTTCCTCTTTTTTTCTAGACATATAGCAATTAGATTTAGCAAGTATAAAGCAACATCATGAACATATTGAAGGCATGTTGAGAAATTTCTTTATAATTACTTAATGATAAAACCTTTTCTTGGTATATATATGATGGGGACGAGGATAGTATGAGATGTTCTTAAGGTTGTATGAGCTACCCAAGTCTCACATTGAGTAGACGAGATACTCAATGTGGTACTTAAATGGCTTGATTCTTCTCCTTCAATAGTTAGCTTTTCAGGAAGGGTTTCTTAAGTCACTTGGATTTCATCATTTGGTATCAGAGCTTGGTTTGCCAACAGCATGGAAAGGGCTACCAACGTTGGGTTCTAACCAGTAGAAGGGCTAACTATAGTAGAGTGAGGTGTCGCAAAGTGCAGTAGTTGGAACGTCGACTTTTCAGAGGTGGTGCTATGATGAAAATGAGGATAGTATGGGATGATACATCAAATAGAATGGGATGCTTGATGGAGTACTTAAGTACCTTGGTTCTTCCCCTTTAATAGCTAGCTTTTGAGGAAAGGTTCTCCAAGTCACTTGGGTTCCATCAATATATTCCTACATTGAGTTTCTAGCATGGTTTTCTTCTTAGATCAAGAGTAAATCAAATACTTTCTGTCATTAATATGAACTTCAATTTTCCCTAATTTAAGTCTCAAAGTCAAGAAAATGTTGATAAACACTATTGTAAATTTCACTACATATCAATTATCAAGTAGTTATTGGCCAAACAATCATATTTTACTTGCTTATAATTCAGAGAAAATTTTTTTTATTACCTGCAAATGAATTGCAATATAGATGATTGGAACTGCGACAAACAAGACTTCCCAGGTAATGACTGATAAAACTGCAAGAATACAGTATAAATTTATAGTAGATCCAATAGCAAAAGTAAGGAACATTGGTACATCCAGATCGACGATGCTGAGATCTGACGAAACCTGTAAAAGGACAAAAAAAGGCTTTAAATACCAGTAGTTTTGTATCATCTCATGAAAAAGACATAGCTGTTAAAATTTCTTACCCTACTAAGTATCCTTCCTAAAGGTGTGGAGTCATAAAAAGACATTGGTGAGCGAAAAAGGGAGTTCAGTAGCTGTGAAAATAGAGATTTTGATGCTGTAAGACCCAAAGCAACTGGAGATAGACCTCTGATCAACAAGAATATTGTTGAAACAACTCCAATCAACATGTACACTATGATCAATCGCAATGTACTACATTGGGAGTTATCTACATTTGCAGCCATCCATGAGTTTTGAAGGATTTGAACAACCGTAAATGCAAGGTGAGAAAAAGCAGCCATGAAGAAGTACATATAGCCTTTGTTCTGCTTCAAATACAGTAAGTATGGCTTGAACCCTATGTCTCCTCTTTCCCTCTCTTCTTGCTTAATTAACTGATCATCTTTTGATTCTTTAAATTGATTCTCTACATTGATTTTTGTAATTTCTCTAATAGAATCTGAATATCTTTTGGAAGAAGTAGAATCCACAAGGCTGTTTGAACCAGCAGTCTCCTTATGAGCATTGACAAGGTCTTGAAATTCTCTGCTTGAGGTCAATAACTGATGATAAGGAGCAGATTGCAAGATTTCTCCATCTGACATCAACTGTAAAATGAGAAAAAAAAATTGATATTAATGAAACAAATAGAGACTTCATAAGGAAGATGAAGTTCTGCTTGTGGTTGATGCCTTGATGGGTAATGGTAGAGAAAATTTATAAGAAAAGAATGCATGTTATAGATAAACATATTTTCAGAACATATCAATATACAACATGCCTATAGGAAAATTTATAAATTCTGTCTAGTAGGTTCCTTTCATCTTTAGAAGTTATAAAATTTAGCTCATATAATCAATAGGATTAAAATAAAAATTTTCCATATTGAAACCATTAATTAATATATAAGAAGTATCCGAACAAACAACAAATAGATAGCAGCAGAATTAATAGAGGTAGAAAAAAATGCAATAAGAGCAATGTGATAAACAATGAATTAAGTTTAAGGGAACTACCAAAACAGAATCAAAGGCAGGAAGGAAGTCAACTTGATGAGTCACAAGTAACACTGTCTTCCCTGCAAGTCCTTTCATAACATACTCCTGCCAAGTTATAAAAAACCATCTCTCAATGATGAATACATATGAATGCAGTAAGTGAAGAAAGGAAATTTTCGTTAGTTCATTACATTGAATAAACTGGTGGCAGTATGTGCATCCACGGCACTAAATGGATCATCTAAAAGATATATATCAGCATCTTGATAGAGAGCACGAGCAAGTTGAACTCGCTGCTTCTGACCTCCACTCAGGTTAACTCCTCTCTCCCCTATTTCAGTAAGATCACCATGGGGAAACATTTCAAGGTCCTTAACTAATGAAGAACTATGAAGTGTTTCTTGATATCTTCGAGCATCCATAGATGATCCAAATAATATATTTTCCCTTATTGTACATGCCTGTATCCATGCAGTTTGTGAAACATAGGCAAACTTCCCATGAACTTTAATCTGTAAGTCAAAGAAGAAAATAAGATACTATTATTACAGGTAAATAAAAGACTGAAAAAAAAGCACCATATTAAATTGCAATAAAAACTATGCAAGGCCTTTATGACTTAAGTTTTTGAAAGAATCCAAGCCTCGTGACCAAGTGATCAGGGTTGATTCTTTCCAATACCATTCTTTATAATTATATACAAAATTTTAACACATGGTATTTGAGCCTGTATTTTCTCCACACTTCAAGCCCAGAGGGCTTTTGTGTAAGTGGATGTGTTAGAAATTGTAATAAAAACCACTCATGGACTTTCACTTAGCAGCTTAACCTTTTAAATTGAAGTGCTCCTTAACTAGTTGATTAGTGACAATTTTCTACAACATATAACTAAAGAAACTATCACAAGGTTAGCAAAAACTTACAGTTCCTTGAGTACGAGGAACTTCTCCAAGAATTGCTGATAAGAGGGTTGATTTGCCAGAACCAACTTCTCCACAAATGGCAACCTTTTGCCCAGGCTCAACCTCTAAATCTACGTTTCTGAGTGTTGATTTTGATGTATTTTCTTCCCAAGAAAAGTTTGCAGACTTAATTGAAACTGAGCCACGTAGTCTATCAGTAAAACATCTCTTCTGGACATTTTCACTTGGTAGCTCTGGAGCCTCAAGAAATCTAACAATCCTTTCAAATGCTACTTTTGCTTGAATGACCACCCCAATAACATCAGGGATGCTTCTAATTGGATCTTGAAGAAGACGTACGGTTGCTAAAAAGGTGAAGACATTATTTGCATGTAAAGGTACCTTGAGGAAGTAACATGCCATAAAGGAACCGGCAGAGACCAAAACAGGTGAGGACCAGTAGAGTATGATGTTATATCCCTTTATTAACTGTACTGCAGATAACCATTTGAGCTCCACCATCCTTAAGCTCTCTATAGCTTTCTTAAAATGGTTTTCCCAAGCATATAACTTCAACACTTTCATACTTGTGAGAGCCTCAGAAGTAGCCTTCAGTCTGACATCTTGTGCCACCATAAGTTTGCTTTGAGACTTGTTCTGTAACTTAGCTAGTGGAGAATTGCAAAGCACAGTGAGAACAATCACCACTAGGGAGGCAACTGTTGCTAATCCAACAGCTTGAGAAAGAACTATTAATGATAAGCATACTTGGACGCTTGTTGACCAAGTCTGGTGAAACCAATATGGGAATTCTCCAATTCTATAGGCATCTACTGTCACATAGTTCATAATCTCCCCACTAGAATGCATCAGCCTAGATGCACTAGATAGCCTCAATTGCTTTTTATATATGGCTGAAGTAAGCAAAGACCTAACTTTAATACCAATGACTCTGGTACGAAAGTACCATTGTCTTTGAGATATGGATTCAATGATCTTTACAAACAAAACTAATACGGTCAATACATAACCTTCATATTTGAAACTTGCTTTACCTTCAGCAACTAATATAAAAGCATTCAGAAGCAGAGGACCAATAGAGAGAGTGATTACTTTTAACAATGCAAAGAACCCAGATATCAAAATCTCTCTCCAGTTGCACAAAATTATTATTTTCAAAACTGATGGCTGCAATGTAGGTTCTTTCTGTTTCTGCTTGTTTAGTTGGTCTAAAAACTCCAAGTAGCAACTTTCCGCTTGATTTGCTTCTGGCAACTTTGGGATATCTTCATCCTGAAGTGTTTTCTCTCTACCTTTTTTCAACAATGGGTTCAACCACCAAAATGTAATGCTACTGAAGAATCCAACTTTGGCAAATGGGTTTACAGAGCCAATAGAATCAACGTTCAAAGGGGCATAAAGACCTTTATTAGTTTCTTCATGGTTATATTCCTTATATGTGCACAAGAGCAATAAAATTGCTCCTGGAAAAGATAGAACGTCTAAAGCTACCTTAAGGGAGAGTTCTGTGTCCCGAATGGCATAGAACAAGGATAAAGCACAACAAACACCAGAAACTATAAAGACAAGAATAGAGAATAGTCGTAACCATGTTCTTGGAAGTTGTTTCAAATGAAGACTTGCACCTAATCCCGCAAATAACCATGTGAACCCCTGAAAGAATTCTAGTAACCACCAATTAAGAGGCAAGATAGTGTGGCTTATCCTCAACTTCTCCTCTAAAACCCAAATCCCAAAGCACAAATGCACAATCCCAAGACAGCAGTTCACTACGGCAGACGCTACCTGCAAAGTTGAATACCTTTGTACCTGAAATCGCTTCAGTGGTGACTTCTTGATCATAATGAATGAGAGCATGAAAAGAAACAGCACGTCAAGGCAAATGATGAGCAAATGATTGATACATGAGGAAGGATCTCCCAAAAGCTTAAGATCGTAACTGCAAGCCTTTCCATCACTTGCTGAACAAAAAGATTTCCCACAAAACATGCTCCAAAACTCATCCATCTTCTTTGTCTCTACTCTTTGCTGCTCGAATTCTGTATCATGAAAGGCAACAAAAATATGCATTCATTTAGAAACATTTGTCCTTACAAGTTATAACATAACTTTGTCAAAATAAAACAAAAAATGGGTCATAATAAAACAAATCTTTTTAGTAAAAGATACTCCATAGACCATAAGCAAAGTTACAGAAAACTTCCCACAAGAAAATATGTAAAATACATTTCAGATTATGAATAGGTTTTAACTCGCAGGCTTGCACAAAATAAAAAGAGAAGGTTATGATCAATAATAAAAAGTTAATCATTTGGATAGCTTGAGAATTCAAAATGCATCTCTATATTTATTGAAGATGAAGATTAAAGACACAAGAAGCATTTATTTCTTGAAATGCGAACAATTGTTAAGAATTTAAGAAGTTCAAAATCTATATAAAAAAGTATTTAAATGTCAAACATTTTCCTCCAGTCACAATAAAAGTAAGATTTTCATGATTGAAAAACTATGTTAAGAGTAATTTTATTAATAAATTATTTTAATTAAGAGTTAAAAATACTTCTTGTATCAAATTTTCTATAAATTATTTAAAGATCTAGAAAGGGTAAAAATATTTTTTTGTCCCTCAGAATCAATACATATTTCATTTTTGTCAATTTTGTCCCTCTTTAAGTCTTAACACTTTGAAAATAATTATCTCTAAGTAGATTTTTTTCTTTATTTAGATATCAGATTTTTCTTAAATAAAAAATTTTGTCCTTGAAAACTAAATGAAGCCTTCGACACCATGTCTTTCACTTTGCCAAGTCCACACTGCACCTCATCATTTCATTCAACTTTGAAGGACAATTTTTTTTTTTAATTTGAAATAAGTTTGATATCTATCCAAGTAGGCACAAAAGAGTTCCCTTATTATATTTTTTATGTATTTAGTTAATTCACATTATTTTGTTAATTATCTTGATAGTGTTAAGTTTTGAGACAAAATTAACTTAATCTAGAAACATATAAAACAAATTGACATAAATGAAATATATTGAACAAAATTAATTTTGAACGCAAACGTAAACAAAAAAAAATTCTTTCACCATCTAAAAGTATCTTAATGATTGGTGAAAAAATATGTAACGTTAAAATTTTCAGAGATATAATATGATGTATACTAGAAATTGTGCCTTAGCGACATTTTGAGTTTATATTTATATATATATATATATGAAAAATTGAAGAAATTTTCAGTTATGTGAAGTAATCTTAAGACTCCAAATCTAATTTGCTTAGAATTATAAAGCATCTAAAGTCGAAGATATTGGCATCGAATCATAATAAGAGTGAAATATATATGACTAAAAAAAACTATGATAAAACAAATTGCATTGGAATGATACGAGATTCTAAAATAATATATTCAAAATCTTACAAATTTAAAATTAATAAAAGAAACCCACCAATAAATAAGAAAGTAAAAGAATATTATTAATTAAATCAAGACAAAACTATGTAGAAAACACTTGGTAGAAAGAAAGCATACATATTAGATATAGGTATAGGTAAATTGTAGTCTATATTTCTAAGCCTGAAGAGAAAATTTGGTCAATCCCCTATTTCTAAGCCAATTGATGGGTAATTACATTTTATAATTTTTATTTATTTTCATTAGTTTATAGCTTTAGTTTTCGTTTTAGAGTGAAGGTTGAAGGTATAAAGGTGTAGGTAGTAGTGTCAAAATGAGCTAGTCAATGGGGGATCAGTTTATTAATAAGGTTTAGACAATCAAATTTAAATATATATGTTTTGGATTATCAGTTACACTGATTAGCTTGCAGGTTCTTTTTTTCATGTATAACAATAACAACAATAATAATAAATAATTTTTTTTATTAAATAGGGTGGACTATATAAATCGAAGCTAATGTGTTATGTCTTTTTTTTCAATGTATAATATTCAAAAATTATTTTTTAATAAAATAAAAAGTCATATTACTAATTTTATTTATTTAATAAATAAAAGTTAATTAAGTTTATGATAATAAAATAATATGTATAAATTAATGTATTTATTTTAAAAATTAGTGTTATCTTCATTTTAAATTAATTTTTCATTCATTAAATTTTTTATTCACATTGTAAAAATAAATAATGCTATAACACATAAAATTATCCTAAATTTATATATTTATATTTATTTTAAACTAATTTCTATTAATTTTTTTTAATTTTTGGTAGGTCAGTCCATCCCCACTTGTTTAGCCCATAAGCTAAACAGGTTAATCATTGATTTATAAATGGTTCAATTTTTCTCTCTCTAAATCTGCCTATTTAATGAACTAAATGAGTCATCCGCAATTTAAAACCCATTTTGAGGGTATAATAAATATAGGGTTAAAAGACAATAAAGGAAATTGAACAACAATGGCTAACGTAACAGAATTTTTCTTGTGTACAAACAATTAGAAGGTAATAAAAGGTTGAGATAAATTTTTATAATGGACATTCAATCTCAAACTTTCATTATGCTTTATTATATGTACACTAAGTGTACACAAAAAAAAAAAAAAAATTGCTCAGTAGAACAACTCAAACTTTTAAAGGTGAGATTTTTATGATTGCAAAAATATTAACCTTATAATAACTTATTTTAGTTAACAGTTTAAAAAAATTATTTTGTCAATTAATTTGGTTTTTAATTTTTTAAAAATCTAAAAAGTATTTTGATGATTCGAGAAAAAAATTATAAAACGTAAAATTTTATAAAGATATTTTATGATATATATTAAATTTTTGGCTTTAACGATATTTTGAGTGTTTTTAAAATATATGATAAATTAAAAAAATTGTCACGTGAAGGGAGGATTTCGAAATAGAAAATCTCCGAATGTAATTTACATTTGTAAATAATAATTTATAAAACATTTAAATGTCAAATATTGATATCAAAATTCAAAAAAAGTGAGATCTCTATATATGATTGAGAAAGAAAGTTAAGATTATGGATGGTCGTGAGTAGAGTGTTGTAGGCTCAGGTTGTGCCGTTATTTTATTTTCTATAGTTATTTTATAAAATTAGTTTTAAGAACTTATATTAATATTTTTTTGTGTATTTATATATATGATATTAATAAAAAAATTATTTTTTATATATTTTTGTTTTAAAAAATTAGAGTTTAAATTATCTTTTAATTAATATATATTTTTTGTTTTCAAAACACATATTTTATTTTTTTTTATTTTTTTATCTAAAATTTATTATTCGAACAGATTTTTTTTTTAAAATATTAAAAATAATTTTTAAAAACTGTAATGAAATCAACCCATATTATCTATCCCAGCCCCTAACTTTTAGGAAAAAATATTTTTTTCATACTCAAACTCGGATATGTACGGATATCAAAATCAATCCTTATTTTTACTAGCTAAATTCTTGAATACTCGACTCAAAAATTTTTAAAATGATTAATTTTTTTTTAACAATCATAATATTCAAATTTTTAAACACAATCAAATCTCACAAATATTTAACAAAACAAGTTTTAAGTATTCAACTAACATAAAATTTTAATATAGATATAGAGAAGACTAGAAGAAAATAAAAGGTAAAACTTAAAAAAGTAAAATAAAATGCAATATATATATATATATAAAATATTTGAATATATATTAAATAGTGCAAGTCTCGGGTAAATATCTCCTTGCTCGTCCCCAAACTTACCCTTAAATATACTCATAAAAATTTTCATACTTAAATTCAGATTATTTTTTTTTTAATATTCGAACTTGGACCTCAAACTTTTATTTAAATATTATTTATTTTGTATTAAAAATTAAAAATTTAATTTATTATATATTTTAAAAGATTAATTATTTTATATTGATTAAATATATTTTTAATAAATTATATTATATTATATATATAAATAAAAAATATAATAGAATTTTTATTAAAATAAGTTTTTATGATTTTTGTTTTTAATATAATATAAGTAATTTAAAAAAATAGTTGGTTATAATTTTTTTAAAAATATATTTAAAAAATTTTTAAGGGCATATTTAAAAAATTATTAAATATTTTTAAAAATATTAAAGTTGGACTAAATGCAATAATATAATATTCTTAAAAATATTATAAAATATTTTTAAAAATATTTTAAGTAAACTAAATAAATTTTTAAAAATTTTTGAGAATGATATTTTCTGAAATTACATTTTTAAGAATGTGATTTTTGATAATAAAAATTTTATCTGTATACCCAAAGTTCTCTGACAAATAAATTTTGTAGGTACTCATGAGTAATTTGATATCTCTAATTAAGATCTCCCTTATAATAAAACAAATTGCATTGGAATGATATGAGCTTCTCGGATAATATATTCAAAATCCTAAAAAATTAAAAATAATTAAAGAAAACCCGCCAATACCAAAATATAAATATTTCGTAGAGAATGTTGTTTAATTAAATCAAGACAAAATAACTATGTACGTACACTTCGTAGACATAAATGGTACGTGAAAGCTCTTTAAATTTACCGTTTGGTCAAATTTAAATAGAGTTTTATAAAACATGGTAGTTTTTGGAAACGTGATTATTATGACCTAATTTTTATTTATTTTTTATAATAAAATCTGATCATAACTAATTAAAAATGTTAATTTTGATCTTGTATATAAAAAACCTATAAAATTATTATATAATGACTTATTAGGTATATCTCTAAATATATCTTACTTTTTATATTTTTTTTATTTTATATTGATTTAGATATTAGACTTTGTAATAAATTTTTTTTAATTTTCTCATAACCTTTGATATTACCTTATTTTTCAGGCTCTCACTGTCTATAAAATCTGGCCATAGAAATTACCAATTTGATAATACTGTGTTTTATCAATTTTTAAATGAAATTTTAGAAAATTTATTGTGAAAATTTTTTTTAATAAATAAGTAGGATATGCTTCCCTATTCCTAAGCCTAAAGAAAAACATTTCTTTTATCTCAAACGTTAATCACTTAGAGACCTTTTATCTCTTAACATATTAAGCTTTTTTATTATTAAATGTACATTGAGATTTTCATGGAATGGTAGGAATTAAACCTCGAAATATCAGTAATTTAAAAAAAATAAAAATGCATGTACAATGAGAGTTAAACATGAGAACAAACTTATGTTTTGATAGAATCAACCCAATCAAAATATATAAATAATGCAGTATAGGTCTTGAGTAGCAAAGAAAGCAATGGAAGAGAGTAGATGAAAGTGACGAACCTCAAAGCAGCAAGTGTTGTAAGTTGCAAGACTCTCTTGTGCTTCTTCAGAGTACTTTAATTTCTCTTCTCGATCGGACATTTAATGGAAGCATGCAGTCAAGTAGAAACATGAGAATCCCTTGTTTAGTTCATATAGTGGGAGATTGGGTCCCCATCACATGCTTCGTAAATATTATACATATTACTTATACATTAATTAATGATATTTATTTATTTTACTTAAAAAAAATTATATGATAAATAAAATAAATAGTAATAATTCAATTATTGTACACAAAGCTAAAGAAGAGAGACAAAAAGAGATAATAATCTATATTATAATAATTTTAAAGTGTTTTAGTTGTTGATCTAAAAAAATTATATATTTTATAATATAAAATATGAAATAAAATATATAATGTAAAAATATAAGAGAAAAAAAGTAAAGATATATAGTGAGAATAAAATAGTAAAAATTTAAATAACTTCTTAATTTCTCACTATCAAATTAAATAATTTTTTATTATAATTTAATTTATTATTTATATTATATTATAAAAATTAAAAAAATAATATGAAATTTTATATATACAAAACTTTTAATATAATATATAATTTTTTTTATTTTTCAAATTGTGAATAATGCAAATCAGTGTACAGAAAATTTATGTTCAAAGAATTTCAAAATCTATTTAAAAAAAAAAAAGGAAAGTATTAAACGTCCACGCATTCTAGTCTTAACCAGACAAGGTTCATGATTGGAAAAAGTTAGTTAAGATTAAGTTTTATAAATAAATTTTGTTGTTATTAGAATTAAGAAAAAGTACTTCTTGCATTGGGCTTTGTACAAGTATAAACTGGATTTTTTTAAAGAATTTAAAACTAACAATTTTTTTAAGTTTACTATAACTCTATACCACTTGTATTGAAAAAAAGTTTTACAACAAATTTGCTATTAATGAATTGTGACCAAATTTTCACTAAAATTGGCTTAAATTTATCCTCAAAAAATTCATTTTGACTTTCGTTTCTAACTTGTGCGAATTTAGCTTGTTAACAAAGGAGAGACAAGATGAGAGGGTCCATTTTAGATCTTCTGTAATTTTTTTATAATAATTTTTTATAATACAAGAGAAATAAAAAAAAACTCATATTACGACGATAAGAATTTATTTTAAATATATTAAGAACTAATTTTTTTATTTTTTATCTCTTTACTATTAAAAAAATATATTAATTTTTTACCAAAGATCTAGAGTAATAGGATCAACATGAATAAAAAGTAAAATGTCAGATTAAGAAAGAGAAAAAGAAATACGTTAAGACCAAGTAAATTATAAATGAAAAATATAAAAGAAGTTAGGAAACGTGTATTGAACTTGTAATATTGCTTAGAAACTCAAAAAGAAACAAAAGGAAGTTAACATCCACCAATTTGTAAATATAGTGAAACAAAAGAAGTTAAGATCAATCACTGTAAACAAAAAAGAAACATAAATATTAAAATATTTCAAAATGTGTCTTTGATTTAAAAACTTAAAAACATAGATAATTTTAGAATATTTTATTTCTAATTTTTAAAGTTAATAAAAATATGAATAAAATATATTAACATCTCTTGCAATATATTTAAATTGTATTAAATATTTATTTGAGTAAACTACACTTTACTCCATCAACTATTTTAATATAACATATTATTTATCTAAACTTCAATTTATAACAAATTATTATTTTAAATATTAAAAAATATTATTTTTAGAGTTAAATTTAATAACTATATACTTATCATATAATTTTTTTAATAAATTAATAATTTAATTATTGAAAGATTTATGTTTTCTTAATTTAATCTTTAAAAAATAAAATGTCTTAATTTAATCATTAAAAGATTAATTCATACTCATTTTTGGTCATTTGATTAATAAAATTGATAGACAATCAAATGATAGTAATATTAATTGATGCAAATTGACTGTTAAATAATTAACTGAATCCTATTAAGCAAAAAAAATACAAACAATGAATTTTAATTATATATAATTTATAAAATAAAATATATCACATTTACAAAATGTATATAAAAAAATACATATTGTACACTTAACAATGTTTAATTTATAAATATGATGTGTTTTACTTTTTATTATTTAATAAAATAAAATATATCATTTAATAGTCAAGTTAATATCTATTAATATCACTTCTAATTAATTAACTTTTTCTTAATTTTATTAATCAAAATACTAAATTGATTAAAATTTGATTTTTCATGAATCAAATTAAGATATTTTATTTTTTAAAGACTAAATTGAGATAATATACATTTTTTAGAGGTCAAATCATTAATTTATTTTTTTTCTCTTTCTTAATTTAACTTCACATTATGTGTGAAAGAAGATTGGAAAAAGAAAAAAAGAATTTTTGAGTTTTTTAAATATTCTTTTAATAATATTTTGATTAGTTTAAAAAATTATTTATTATAAATCAAAGTTTAAGTGATATGTTATATAAATATAATTAAAAATAATAAAATATAGTTTCTCTTATTTATTTTATTTAACAATTATACTTAATGTTTTATTATTTAATAAATGTCATAAAAAGTTTAATAAAAGTATACCTCGATCAACGTGAAAATTTTCAAAGATATAATATGAGACATACTAAATTTTAGTACATAGCTAAATTTTGAAAACTTTGTACATGACAAATTAAAGGGATGGCCGATTATGCAAAGTAATTTTAAGAAATAAATAAATTTTTTTAATATTTATTTCTTAAGTCAGTTTAAGTGACTATTTTTTTTATTAATTTTTAAGTTTGACTATTATTATATAATAATATTGATATAATGAAAAAGTATACTTTAATTCTTTGAATTATACTTATATAATATATTATTTACATAAATTTTAATTTATAACAAATTACTTCTTTAAATTATTTAAAATACTAAAATTTTTATCTATATAATTTAATTTAACGAAACACACAAATCATCTATGTTTTATCTTTCTTTAATCTAACTTCTCCACGCACAAAAGCACGCATCCAGTATAGAAGTTGCTGCTATTTATCCAGAAGTTACTAAAATTCAACACAATATTCAAGTTTAATCTATATGTTCTTGTATGTAAAAGATGATTGAGAAAGGAAAATAAACATGAGCTCCGTTAAATTTAATTTTATATATAGATAATATTTTAAATAATATATAAAAATAATTTATTACAAATTAAAGTTTAGATAAGTGTTATTATACAAACATAATTTAAGAAACAAAATATATTTTTTCCTTATATAATTGAAGAGTTTATTTTCTTAAAAAAATTATAAAAATAACAATAGTTATTATGTGAAAACGTTAAAAATATTTTTAAATTTTACCAAATACATTTTTAGTCACGTTTTTTTGTGTTTTTAATTTCACAAAAGTATTTTTTTTTCTTTCATATATCTACGCAGATGTATTTTGTTAGATGCCTAAATGAATTTTTTTTTTTTGTGTTTATTTGAAAATATGATAAGGAAGGCTTACAAAGATGTATAAATTAAACAACTTAGATTATTCCGTTGGAGATTAAGATGGTATAAAAAATTGGGAAAAAAATAGAGATGCTTTAAAAATATATATAGAATGAAATTGATTCTAAAAAAAAATTACTTTCCTATTTATTTTTAGAAGTTTTTAAATAAAAATTTGTCGTTGGAGTGGAGGCTGAAGTTGTAAGGTATATTATTAACGGATAGGAGAGAAAATTGATCGAATACCAAAGCAAGCAAAACTAAATTATATATTATGTTGTCATTCGCCATGCTATATGGGAAATTAGGAAATCAACTTTTACGTACAAATCTACAACCTCACATTAATTTACTTTCATTATAATAATATTTCATTTATTATTTTATTTTTTACACTATATAAATTTTTTAATAAAAATTAATTAAATATTATTAATTATTGTACAAGTAAAAATGAAATACTTAAAAATTTCTTTGAATGCAAGTTCACTCAAGATCATTAATTTCTTTAGCGAGGCCAATATTACTCGCGGGCTATTTCTAAATTATCTTTTCTTCATGGGTGGTATTACAGACAGTTCAAACTTTTTATATTTATTGGTCGATTCTATTTCTTTTTATTGTTTTAATGATTTTTTTTAATATTTAATACTCCTGGGGGAAAGAGGAGAGCTCGACTGTTCAAAGTTCAAACCATGAAGAGCTCGAGTTTTTCTATCATTTTTTTATTTAATAAAATATTTTTAACTATTGAGAGGGACTCCTTTGCAATTCATTGTACTACATGTACAACAAAACTATCTTAAAAACAAAAAGTTAAAATTCTGTTCCTTAAATATGTTTTAAACTTGAATTAGTTCAATAAAAAGCTTGGATCATTGATCTAAGAATTAAAAAAATTAGTTGAAGTGATAAAATAATATAAAAAAATTAAAAAATTTTAAATAATAAAATTATCATTTATTATTTTAAATTTATAATTATCATTAAATAAAAAAATAGACATTTAATTCCTATACTTTTAAGACACTTGTAAGTTTGTCCGGATACTCATAATTAGTATAATAATTTTTCTTCTTTTGAAATAAAGTAATTCTCATTCATAAAGCATGAGTTATAGGTATGGAAAGGACAGAAGTAGGAAGAGAAACCAGATTGAAAGGACATTATGATAAAGACTTAGGTAGCCCTTTACAGTGACAAACGATAGAAATTAAAGGTGTGAGACAAAAAAGCAAGAGTCGTGCATGATATTTTTCAGTACGTAGGAGTCCGAGTCAGCTTTAAAAGATTCGTCACAGCCAAGCAATCACTTTCAGTTTCAATTTTCGTGATAACACAGTGGACTGCCAATTGGATTCAGAAATTTTTGCATCATCAACATTGTCCATATAGGATTATAATAAGGGAAAATAATAATTAATATACGTAATAATCTAAAATAATTAATATAAGAATTAAATTATTTAAAAAATATTTTTTAAAAGATAAAATTAAACATTTTAATTTTTTAAAAATTAAATTAAGATAAAATATATTTTTTATAGATTAAAATAATCATTTACTTTAGGCTTGATCTTAACTGTCTTTTTTTAATTTTTATATATGATTTTTCTATTTGATCTTAACTTCTTTTTCTGTTACAAATATGATAAACATAAATAAAAAAATTATTTGTAAATATGTTAATATTTATTTATTTTTGTCTAAATTAACAAATCAGGAAAAAGATCTAACAAACGTGTTGATTTTTTTTTTTACATTTATTAAATTTTTTATAAATGTTTGTTTGCCTACTATATTTTATTTTTATTTTTGTTAAATATATATTTATCTGCTATAATACTTTTCCTGTTAAATATTTTTCAAGCATATAGATTTATTTGTTTTTTTCTTAATATAAATTAGTTAATAGTTATGATTTTTTAAAATTAATAAGAAAAAAATCTTTTATATTTCTAAACTTTACATTGATTTTTAATTTCATTCTTACAATTTTTTTGTAATTAATTTTATTCTTAAAGTTTCAAATGAGAATCAATTTTGTTATATAACTTAACATTATTCAAATTACTAATAAAATTTTGATAATATTTAAATATTAAATAATAATATATATGAATAAAATTATAAAATTTTCACTCTCACTCAAATACTATTTGATTTAAAGATTACATTCTTCAACAAAGATTTTAATAAATACTTTGTATATGACTTGAACGATTTTATTAACGATTTTATATTTTTTTTAAACGTAATATTATATAATTATTTTTCGCTAATAATGTAGATGAGGCTAAATTGTGAGACAAAATTAATTGTAATTCAAAATTTTAAAGATGAAATTAACTAAAAATAAAATTAAAAATTGATATAAAGTTTAAAAACATAAAAAATTCTTTTACCAATTAATAAAATATGGTCAAAATTTTTTATATCTTTTAATTATTTATAATATATATATATATATATATTAGTTTTGGTTGGAAATGATATTTTTTGGTGATGTTAGTGATATCTTTTTAACATTAAACAAATGAAATTAAGATGAAACAAGAAAAATATTTAAATAAAAATAAAAAAGACAGTCAAGATTCATCTTTTTTTCTTAAGAAATGTGTTATACACCTTGACATTTTATTAATCTTAACTGTCTTTTTTAAATTAATTTTTTGGTTTGATCTTAACTCATTTCTCTATCTCAAATATAATAAATATAAATAAATAATTTTTATCAACATTGCTAAAACAATTATTTACAAATCTGGTAATGTTTATTAATTTTTTTTGTTTGAATTAACAAATCAACAAATCAGAAAAGAAAGATCAATCAAGCTTGTTGATTTTTTATATATATTTATTAAATTTTTTTCATAAATATTTTTTGGTCTATTGCATTTTATTTATTTATTTTTATTAAATATATATATTTTGTAATATTCTTCATGTTAATTTTTTTGTTGAAAAATATATATATTTTTCCTTAATATAAATTAGTTAATTCTTATGAAATTTTTTGTTTTTTAGTTAATAAGATATTGTTAAAATTTTTTAATATGTTTGAATAAGTTATGATATTCATTTTAATTTTACTTTGCAAATAATTTTTTTTAAAAATTTAATGATATTTTTTATTTATATGTACTAGACTTGTCATAGAAAAATCAGTTAAGATCAAAGAAAACTTAAATAAAAAGAACAAAGCAAGACAGTTAAGATCAACCTCTGTATTTAATTATCTCCTGCGTATGGCAATAGCGTCATACACCGCTGGTTTAAAAAGGTGTTGCGCACTTGGGCATTTTATTATTCAACACACGACTGGTCAAAAAATTAAAAAAAAAAAATTGGCCAACATAAATATATTTGTGTAAATAAGATTAAAATAAATATAAATTGATATATATATTTAGAAAAAATATATCCATATAAAATCTGTAAACTATGTCCCTTATCATAATATTTAATTATTTTTTATTTTTATACTATTTAAATAATTTAATGTAAATTTTAAAAAATTAATTAAATTAATTTTTTTTATCAAAACTATTAGTATCTAAAATTTCTTTAAACTTTGATTAATCTAGTTTGAACTAACTGATATTTTATAATGAGAATAGAATTCTCACAACAGAGATTTTTCTATACAATACTTGACTCCAAGACTTTGTTTAAAGAAAAATAAGTATCTATCACTCTAATTAACTATTTATTGGTTCAAATTATCTTTATTTAATAAAACTTCTTGTAACAATTCAGAAGGATTGCTTTAAATTTTTTTTCTCTATCTTTTTACATTTTTTTAAATCTTAAAAAAGAAAAATTAAAATAATTTTTCTCACATAATTTTTAGACTCAATCATTGATTCATGGAGAAGCTCGAGTTATCGGGTCACTAGTCTAATAATTGAATAGTTAAATCGGTAAAATAAATAATTTGAAAATTTTAAATAATAAAATTATTTTTAGTTATTGTAAAATTATATATATCCTTAAATAAAAATATTAATTCATACATTTAGCATTGTGAATGATCATGAATATGATACTATAGTCTCGGGACTCGGACTCAAACTTGAGCAAGTAGTAAAATCAATCGTCATCCTTGGACCTGTATAATATCTAAATCCTGAGACCCAGACCCTTTTATCTAAAAAAATTTAAAATGATTATTTTTTTTTTCAACTTAATGAATTGCCTACATATAAATTTATAAAAAGGCATACAAGTTACATCAATTATATTTATAAACTTCAAATATCTAATCAATATAAAATTTTAATAAATTTATCTTTGTAAAATTATCGAATATAATAATTTATAGAATTATATTAAAGTTAAATTATCTTATTGATAAAATAAATGAAGCAAAAAATATAAGTTAAATATATATTTTTTAAAAAATAAATATTTTATTTATAATATAAAATTAATATTTAAACAATTTATATGAAATGAGTTTGGTCCAAGTTGGGTACCACCATTCTTCAACCTGAATTTATTTTTTTAATACTTAAACCCAAATGCAACATATAAATTTTACAAATATTCATAAATTTTTAAGGTCTTCTCAAAATTATATGTTCATCTTGTATAGGAACATCACACAAGATTTCATCACAATATTTACCAATTGAGAAAGAAACCAAAACTTTCTTATCAACTTTAATTTTCTCACATTCATTTAGGTATTATATAGCTTGTATGATCTAAGGTGTGAGTAGTAGGTAAATTCAATTTCTCAACAAATGTAGTACTAGAAACATTTGTAAGACTCCCTCCATCAATGATAAAACTACGTACTTTGTTGTTAATGAGGCAACGTGTGTGAAAAATGTTTACCTTTTACTCATCCAGCTCTTGGTCATTAATTTGATAATTCAAAGTTCTTCTAACCACAAGGTATTCTCCTTCCATAACATATTTAATTCCCTCATCATTATTATCTTTAAGTGAAAGTATAGATTCATCACTTTCACTTTTAGTCTCAACTTCATTATCTTTCAAAACCATGATTCTTTAGCTAGGACATTAAGAAGCTATATGGCTAATACCCAAAGATTTGGAACATTTAATATCTTTGTTTCTATGAATTTAGGAATCAGATCTATCTTTGGTCCTTGATGAAGCGTCTTCTTTACCTTTAGTGGTCTCCTTTTGAATAGTTCTTTCTCCTTTCTCCCAATTCTATTTAAGTGAAGAACTTGCTCCATAATAGAATTTTGAAGTAATCTTATGCTTGAGTTGTTTTTTCACCTTACTTGCATATACACCATGTCTTCTAACTCCACATAATGATGCAATTCCATTATATCAGCTATATCTTTGTTTAACCCATTCAAAACTTAAGCCATGGTGGCCTCTATATCTTCTTGCACATTAGCTCTAATCACATTCAATTCCATCTCCTTATAATACTCATCCACACATTTAGAGCTCTATGTAAGAGTTTGCAGCCTCTGATAGAGTTTTCTATAGTAATGGCTAGGAATAAACCTCCTTCTCATCAAAGTTTTCATTTTTCTCCAAGTTGCTACAGGACCTTCA
Organism: Senna siamea; assembly: GCA_031216115.1. Taxonomy (NCBI): domain Eukaryota; kingdom Viridiplantae; phylum Streptophyta; class Magnoliopsida; order Fabales; family Fabaceae; genus Senna; species Senna siamea. The sequence continues at coordinate 26,756,529 of CM062354.1, read as the reverse complement.
CCATTATTGCTCCTATTAAGACCCAATATATCCCACCAAACAAAAGTATAATTAGTGAATTCTATTGCTGAAAGCTTCATCTTCTTAATTTTAGAATAATTATGGCACTCAAAAACCATTTCTATTTTCTTCTCCCACTTTAAATAAACTTCAGGATCGTTCTTATCTTAAAAAGGTGGTATTTTCATTTTAATACTTTCAAGGTTTCCATCAACTCTAATTCTTTCTCAGGGAATATTTCTTCCATGTCTCCTCACATACCTATTTCTTTTTCCTACTCCAGAATCATATTCAAATTCTTCCTCACTACCACTAACTTCATTTTCAAATTCAAATTCTTCAATAAGAACCTCCCTTTGTCCTTCATGCCTTCTAGGATTAGGTTGATCTCCTTGTAAATTCAAATTGTTGCTACATTCCATTAAGGGTGAATTCTAAGTTTCTTGGATTTCCACCACCACTAGATATTTCATCTGCATTAGCCATTGAAAATTACAAGAAAAGATGTTAGTGAAATAAATCTCCTCACAAATGACACTCACACTCGTGTTTCTCTCTAATAAGGCTTTTTTCCACTATTGATGTTCACACACTCTTACCTTTTTCCACTCTTTAAATTCTTCTTGAGGTTCTTTAAAGAACTAAGCAACTTTAATCAAAGTTATCACAATTTTCAGAATCAAAACAACACTTAAATTTTGGGATATCCACAAAAGTATTGAAAATGAAGTTTCAATTAAATCAAGACTTCAACCAACACAAAATTCTCAAAATCTTATGACACTTTTCACATCAACAATTGGCATTTTTTTTATTTTTTCTTTTGTTTCTTTTATTTTGTTTCTTAAAAAATATAAAAAAAAAATCTTAAAATCTACCACAATAAAACAAACTAAAACAACATTATCCTTGAATGTCTAGAAAATGCAACTGTATAAAATGGGGTATAACTTTTTGTAAAAAACTTTGAATGAGATGATTTCAAATCGAAGCAAAAGATGAGATTTCAAAACATAAAAAATGATCTGAGTATAGAATCGAAGCTTTGATACCAAAATGGTGTGAACCTACTAGGAATAGATCCCACGAACCCATAACCAAATTGAATATACACACCTTAAGAAAGCTAAACAAAGGTTTGGTGATCTACTTGAACCCTTGAACTTGAAGAACAAGGACTCAAAGTGTAAGAAGATGCCCCAAGGATGATCAAGCCTTAATAAGTATGTTCATTCAATGAAAAACCATAGAGAGAATCCAATCTCAAGTTTTTTTATATAAAAACACAAATTTTCTTTGAGACTCTAATTTGCCTCCAAAATGAAGGATACAATGTATTTTAAGAGATAAAACCCAAATTATGATTTAATATCTTATGAAACATAAACCTAGAGACTCAAAATAATAAATTCTAACTTAAAAAGTTAAATATGCCAACTAATAACTTTGATTTTCGCATTAAATTAAAACCCAAATTACAATTACCATATTAAGCTCAAAATTTGATAAATTAGGCCAAAAAATGACTTCACATGTATAGTACTTGGTCCAAGCTCTTTAATTTGAAATCTCCAAGCATAAAGTATGATTTTCTACCTCACTTTCAACCCATATTAAAGGAGTGACGTCCACATCCTTGTTTGATAGCCCAATTGCTATTTGCCTTGTCCATGTCTCTTGTACAAGTCCATTCAAAGTCTCCTTGATCCTTTTAGCTTTAGCTATTGTGATTAGTCTACATTGAATTTGTAAAAGATCATAAGCTTGTTGTTTCACATCAGATAATCTTTGGATATATACAGTTTCCTTATAAGTTGAAGTAAAATAAAATATATGGAATGTAAATTTAGTGAAAGATACATTAATTCTAGGTGGAGGTAAAACTTGAGGATCATTTCATGCAACAAGTTACAAGTTTGAAGTATTTGGAATTATAATACAACATAATGGAGAAATAGAATGGGATGTAAATCATAGGGTCCAAGCAAGGTGAATGAAATGGAGGAAGACTTCAAGTGTCATTGGTGATAGAAAAGTACCACTCAAACTTAAGAAAACATTTTACATATAGTTCCAAGACTTGCATTGTTGTATGATAATGTAGGATGATAAAAAGTCAACATGAGCAAAAATTCAACATCACAAAAATGAAAATATTGCATTAGATAAGTTGACACACTAGAAATAATAGGATTGGAAATGATTGTATTAGATAAAAAAATTTGAGTAACATCTATCATAAAAAAGTTAGTAGAAACGTGCAAGTAAAAATAGTGGACTAGATTGAAGATAGTTTAATAACTAGAGATAGAGAAAGACAAAAGAAAATAATAGGAGAAATTACTAAGATGGATTTAACTGTAAACAATCTAAACATAAATGAGCCAAGATAAAACATGTTGCATCGCTTGATACATGAAGCTGACACCACCTAATAAAAAAAACTTTTTTTATTATTTTATTCATCCTCATCAAGTCTTTTGCAAGGCTAAATAGTATCTCTAAAATAAATAAAAAAAATTTCTCACTTCCTACAAAACATAGGAATTAAAAAGTAGAAGTATCAATTTGAAGTTCTTTGTTAGGATACACTGAGTTTTTCCTACATGGTTTTCTATTTAAGGTGAAATTCGATTACATGTTGCTATTATTAATATGAACATCAAATTTCCATTAATTGAAGCCTCAACATCAAGAAAATTTTGAAAAACACTAGTGTAAATTTCACTAGATGATTGGAATTGAGAAATTTTTGTTGATTACCTAAAATTTAATTGCTATATAGATGATTGGAATTGAGGCAAACAGAACTTGTAATGTAATTAATGATTAATAAAATTACAAGAATGGAATAACAATTTATACTTTATAGTAGCTCCAATGGCCAAAGAAAAGTAAGTTGGTACATTCAGATGAACAATGCAAATGAAACCTGTGCAAGAATGGAAACTTAGTTGTAATGTAATTAATGATTAATAAAATTACAAGAATGGAATACAAATACTTTTGTTTCATCTCAAGAAAAGGACATAGCTGTAAAAAATTCTTATGACTAAGTTTCCTTCCAAATGGTGTGGAGTCATAAAAAGCAATTTGTGCGACAATTTTTATTTTTCATTTGTAAGTGTTTAATATTTTAAAAATAAGTGAAGCTAAAATTAGTTATATTTAATTTTAAATCATCTTGATAAATGACTGTAAGTTTTATTTTAATTTCTATAAGAATTGTAAAATTATCATAGGTAATTATGTAAAAATATTGAAAATATATTTTAGAATGTTTTCAACCTTTTTTTAACAAGTATTTTTTGATAAATTGAACCAAAATGCATTTTTATCTTTTTTTTTTAAAAAAAAAGAAACAATACAACCAAGCACATCCAGATATTGATAAGAAAAGATGCTATTTTTCTTTTATCGTTCAAAGTAATTGACGTTTGTTCTTGATTAACATTACATAATTTATTAAAACAAAACAAAATAAGATGCATGTTTAACTTCGTGTTTTTCTTTTTTGGCATTGAAAACATGGGAACTTTTAAAAGTTACAATTCCATTAATAGAGATATTGTTTGTCATAAAATAGGTGGTATGTTCCTTTATATTGAATATAATATTATGTTTATAAATGAGACTGAATTCTTTATATTGAATATAATATTATGTTTATAAATGAGACTGACTTAGTAATTGAGGTGTGATAATTTTTTATTTTGATTATTCTATTGCTAAAAGCACAACGAATAGTGAGAGAGTGATCTCTTGCTAAATAGGTCAAAATGGACAAAATTTTCTTTAAACTTTAAGGTATGTAAATATACCTCCTTTGAACTTTAAAATTTGACATAGAATCCCTATGAACTTTTCATTTTGTGCAAATGACATAAACTATTAAGCTTTCCATCAATTTCTAATGGGGAGATGCCACGTCAACCATTACAAAGTTGCGTAGGATTTTACTCTAATGTGGTCTAAGGGCATTTTTTTTCATTTCATCTCACTCCACTCATCCACCCACCAACCCATGAACCTAGGCCAACTCATTTCACTAGAAGAAAAGGTTTAGGCAAATCACACTAAAGATGAGACAAGCTCTACTCTACTCTAGTGTTTACTCGCAGCATCTCAACCATCCATTGAAACTGTAGTGCACCTCCAACTCTGCTCTGTTGTTCACTCGTTGTATATCAACTAGCACTGCAAATCTCACCCACCCATTCACCCACTGCATGTGAATCTCTCCCATTTGCTTCATCTTGAATTGTGTTTCTCGGCCATCGTATAAGAACGACAAACCTGCGATGAAGAGAAGAAGGGTTTATGGTTTAAAGCCCACCAATTATCCAAAACACAACCCCAAATAAAAGGAAGTGGTTATTTTAATGCCACAACCTATTCCAAGTCAACAAACATAGTAGATTGTTCACTAAGAAATTTTGGCCAAACCACCTAAACCCAAATTTCAAAAGTTTCATCTGTTAGAAAATATGTTTTGTGGGTTTACATAAATTTTTTCATTTCTAAATAAAATGGTTGATGGACCCACTAAGGTGTATTGAAACAAAATCTAAACATGGTTATTACGTGATTATCACTTATTGGGCTTTATCACACATTTGAGTAGGCTTAGTCAACGACAAACAAGTGTATGCCATTTTGGGTTATAAGGCCTGTGATGGGAGGGCTTAATAACATGATCGGCCTAATAACAAGGGCTATATATAAGGCTAAGTCCCCTCTCTAACCCTACATTTAGTGAGCCTGTCCCAATGAAGTTGTTTCTCAAATTTGGCGTCATAAAGAGAAGACCTAAACACTAGTGTGGAATAACTCAACCATGGCACAATTAGATATGCGATTTCATATCTTTAATTCATCCAATGTTCTATATTCTCATATATGGATTTCATATATAACATTTGGTATTAGAGCCATCATATATGAGTATAGGACTTGAAATTCAATGGATTTTTGCATAGAACGTGCCATTTTTTGTTGAAAGATTTGGATTTATTTTTAGAAATTGAGTTAGGGCTTTTGTTAATCTCTAAATTATCTTGGATTTGATATACTGTGTGCATAAAATGGTGTTGTAATTGAGAAGAAATTGTAGCTAAAATTTTGGCCACAAACACATGATTTTCAAACATGCAATGATTTTTAATCTATATTTTGGGAGTTTTAATCTAAATAATTGCTAAGGATAGCTTTCATATGTTTTATCTACAACATTATAGAGGTTTGATTGGATTAAAAATGATCAAAATAGACATAAAAGGGGAACTTTTATTGTAAACCCTATGTTTTAGATCCAAAAATTCCATGATTTCAACCTATGTTTTCAGAAATTGAATGCCTATAAAGTTTTTTGATGTTGTTTAAGATCAAAAACTCAATGTAATTACATTAAAGCACTAAAATAATGGCCAAAATAATAGTGTCAATCCTGCAAACTGGTAACTCAAAAACCCAATTTTTTCAATTTGAATTCTCAATTGAATGTATTAATGGCTTTATATTGAAGTTTCACACCAAAACCCCAAATAAATCACAATAAAAAATGCCTAAAAGACAAGTTTCACACCTATTTCCTAGTATAAGGTCGACTCATTCAAGTTGAAGATAACCTCTTATGATGAAGCCCACTCGTGGGCCAAAAAATAAATAACTGAAGCCCACTCGCGTGTGGGCCACCCAAACATATGATTATAGAATTTCAAAAAATAACATGCTTCTAATATTTTTCTAGATTTTTATATATAATTTTTGAAGCATATAAATATTTATTTTGAATTTTATTTGCATTTGGTAATTATAATTCAAAATAAATATTTTAAGGAATAATTTTGGTACAAAAAAAATCATGAAAAAATATTTTTAAGGCCTCTGAACCTAAAGAGGATACTCATTTTCCCTAGCTACTTGTATATTTTGTATACTCTCTAGCGCAACTATAAAGATATCCAAATTACTAAACTTTTGGAAAAATTGTTATTCAAGCCCCTATAGCTCAAGGCATGGGCACCATTTTCATTTTCAGCTTTTCAACTTCCCTTTCAAAGCTTGCCTTATGTTGTCAAAGGTTTTGACTACACTTTCTCTTAGTTTCAAAAACAAAGCCAGTCTAATAAGTAGTGTTACAAGGAATAAAGTAGCTAGTTAAAATGGTAAATCAACCATTAATCCAATTAAGTTACATTATTTAAATGATTTAAAAATTTTTATACTCACAAAACTCCTTTAACTCTTTTAATGTGAGTAAAAGGCTTATTTTTATTGTGACCTTTTCATATAAAGGCATGCATATTAAAAAGAAACTCCCAAATCCTAAAAGTAATGTATATATGTTAATTATACATAATATGGCAGGGACTAGCAAAATTTTTGGGACATGTATTTTATAATCATTCGAGTTATATCCTCATATTAGGTTTGATGTAATTATACTACGATATCAAAATTTCCTTAGGTGATTTAAGATATAAATATTCTTATAAGATTTTTAGATTTAAAGGCTGCTTGTTGCTTAAAGTTAAGAGCTGAGTAAGGACTGGGTGAAGGCTAGGGCTTCATGGCTACTAGACATAAAGGGCAATGCATGAAGGTGGCTTGAAAAGGTCGTGAAAACTTTTGACTCTTAATAATGCCAAGTTGGGTAAAGCTAGCTTGTGACCCAAGTAGGGACATCAAGGTGTTTAGAATGATTCTAGCTTCACTTAGGGTGGTTAAAAGCATCAAGTTAATAATTATTAACAATTTTTTACAATAAATGTGTGAAAACAACTATCCAAAATTTTTATTCATTTTTTGTGAAAATTCCTTCAACATTAAAGATTGACTTCCTAAATCTGGAACCTTAGACTATTAAACCAAAATTTTTAGATGAATTCTTGAATTTTTTATCATCTAATGCTTATCTGAAGAAGCATAGGACATTGATTTCAAATATTAGTTGTTATTTTAACAACCTAGTGTTATTAATGGCTTCAATAAAAGAAAATTGTCTAGATGTCTTGCTAAAGGTTATAGAAATATTAAGCCATGATAAGGTTGACTTTTTATTAAACCTTTGGTATATTCTAATGTATTTGGTGAGATAGAAAACTTATTGTATTAATGTATGACATAAAAGTCATATATACATTGTGTTCTTTGTTAAAAATTTAGTTAACATAGCACTGACAAGTCTAGATTTTTATCCTTTTAGAGATAGGCTAAAAAATAATATATTTCTTAAGAAGCCTATGAACTTTAACATCCCATCCACTTATAAGTGGAAAAGTTATAAATGGTTATGAATTTTTTTGAGAATACATACATCTAGAATTGATACTTGGGATTTTAAGCTCATTAGTGCTTATCAAAAAAATTTGTGATCAGAATTAATAGTTAACCTAGTTTAGTTAATTGATTCTGGGATGTGGGATATATATATTCAACTTGTGGGATTTGGTATTAGTTATAGCTCATGATATAGAACTTTGACTTAAGAAGTTTAGTGTTTGTTGGGTATTTAAAATTAAGGTGTCACATGACACCAATAATTTGATGCCTTTGACAATTATTATCTTTCACTTTGGGCTAATTACTTGCGATTGAAAAAAGTGTATATTGTAAATTACATTAAAGGGGAGAGAGACTTAAAATGTGCTTCTTAATTCAGATCTTCTTATTTTAATTAACCATGAAGTCAAATTTGTTGGTCAAGAAAGGAGAAAAGGTTCCTAAGTTATCACTAGTTTATGGAGTCTTACCTAAGTTTATGGTTGATTGGGAAATTTTAGAAATTCATAAAGTTATAAATGCAAGAAATTTTTAATTCTTGCAATTCAATTTTAGTCATTTAGATTTTTTGTAATGGATTACAATTAAACCATGTAAAGTCATCATAAAGAGAATAATTCCTTAAAAGGCTTATTCATATATTATGATATAAAAGGGAGTTGAAAGGGTGCAATTTATCGCAAAAAATATTTTGTGGTAATATATTTTGGAGATAATCTTGTTACCAAAGTGAGTTTTATAATTTGACGACTTATAGAGATCATTATATAAATTTATTTAGATAACATTGAGCAATTAATCTTTATTATGGGTTGAAATTCAATAGCTTTAATTGTTGGGCTTTGTATCTTAAACAATCCATTTATTGATTAATTAGCTTAACTAATAGTTGTAATGATACATCTTAGATCTCCAATGTTAAAATAATTAATGTCCATATAGTTAATTTCAACGCAATGATATTTTTGAAGAACCAATCATGACTTTAAAGGGACAAAACATAAACAAAGACTCGCAAAGCATAAGGAAAAAGGATATCTAGCTAAATGTTGATAGTTAAAACTTAGTTCTCATGGGGTTATCAAGGGGATTTCTCATATGAAAAGAACTCAAGAAAATTTCTCATACCAAAAGAACTAGTCTAAGAATATTATTTTGTAATTTTTTTAGTATGTTTATCATTAAAGTGGTTCATACATCAAAATTTTACAAAATTGTTTAGTTCTTTTTGTTGATAGGAGATAAAGAAAATTTATTTTTCTTAGTCTAAAATTTTTAGTTTCTTGAATTGTTGCAAATTTTTATCACTAAAGTGGTTCATTCATAAGAATATATAAAACCATTTAAATCCCTATGTTGATAGGAAGTAGGGCAATTTCATATATTCTAGTCTAAGAATTTTTACCTTGTGAATTGTTTTGGATTTTTCCACTAAAGTAATTTAGCCATCAAAATTCTCAAAATTTGTAAATCCCTTTTTCATAGAATTTTATTGAATTAATGCATATGATTAACTACCCAAAGGGGGTTATTATGTGTATCAATTTTGGGATTACATGAAGCATATTAATGGGAGTACATATAATTGAAAATCAATTTGCCAAAGGAGATAGGTTTTCATGATTACATTCTCTCATTATTCTTGAATTGAAATATAAAATTTAAGAGGTTTTTTCTGCCAAAGGGTTATCTTTAGATATTTATATTATTTTCATTGACTTCATGGAAGAAGGGGACCAATAGCATGTTATTCTTTACCCAAATGGGAGTTTGTAATGATACACCTAGTGCTCCTTAAGGATATGATTTGTTTAAATATTGAAAAATTTAAGAAATTGTCTATTTCACAGACTGTTGTAAGGTCTAAAAGGAAAATAATATCCAGTTGTTAAACATAATCATATGCAAAAAGAGGTTGAAATAAATAAAGCATCTTGTCTACATTGGTATTTTAGATTTGGAATTTTTGTCTGCCCAAAAGTGACAAACCTTTTAAATTTAAGATACTGTTAGTATTGGCTCAATGCATTTGGACATATCATAGGTTTTCCCGTGAAGATTATGTATGCCCTAATGAGTAAATTCTTGTTTGCACTATAAAATGATAATGATGCACTAGAGGCATAAAATCAATGGATAAGTAAATGACAATTACTTAAACATAATTCACATATCATAGTCTAAAATTTTTGACATGTAGAAAACTATTAAATTTAAAATGACAAATTCATCATGAATTTAGGTTAAAGTGGACTATATTGGCATGCAATATGCCTTATTTGCAAGTATTAAGTTAAGGCTTGTGTGCAGATATTATTCTTTATTCTTAACAAAACCTAAATTTTCATGAGAATTTATGAGGATATTATGTCTAATTTTGGGTAATTAAATCATTCATTGTGATTGAAAAATTTTAAAGTTAATTTGGAAAAAATTGATTGTATTGATTCAATCAATTTTTACTTAAAGGCATACAGATGCAATGTATTTTAAATAGTATATTAGTAAAATTACCTGATCTTAGATTTACAAGTACTTGCATTATGGTGCTTAAATACAACCATTTATGGTTTGAGCATATGACTTTTGAAGCATGATAATTAAGGCTTAGTTGATGACTTACAGTTAATTGAAAGGAGCCATTGTTGTTGAAAAATAATAGTAAATAACTAATGTTAGTTAATCCCCTAACAAAAAGGTTAAGACCCATATAGTTAAAATAACATACTTAAATTTGGGTGTGTTAAGTTAATAGGCACTTTGTGCACTTAAAGTTTAAAGATCTTTTGATCTTTTAGATCAATGAGAGTTTGATGCATTTAAGATTGTCTCTAGGATATTTACTCTATGACATTATGATGTAAGTTTGTTAATCGTATCAGTTTGATGTACTTTATGATGATCATCGATATATTATAGCTTTGTAAAGAAAGGTAGATGCAACATGTGCCTTAAGATATAGAGTCCATCTTAAGAGTGAATGTTGCACAATAAAAGGTAGAGGCAATATGTGCCTTAAGATATAAAGTCTATTTTAAGAGTGATCATTATGCAAAGAAAGGTGGATACAACATATGCCTTAAGACATAATGTCTGTCTTATGAGTGACAATTGTATGTAGCCAAAGGCACTGATTTATAATCTCAAGATAAGAATTGAGGCATACAGGTTTATTTAAAGCCAAGTGATTTCTCTTGTGCTATCATAAAGAGCACTATAAAGAAATGGTGCGTTATCAATAACTTGATGGCTATTTCTTACTACATTACCAGGCTTTGATAAATGTCTATGTAGTTACCAATATGTGTGACTATGTATTGTTCTTATACTAATAAGGACTATAATGTTCGTCATGATCCCATGTTGGAAGCTACATTGGACCGAATTATGAATATTGTGCTATTTTAGACTATTTTTTAAATGTGCGCAAAAAGAATTTAGTTTTTTTCATCAACTTGAGAGTCTTTTATTTTTCTTGATTTTCAATATATTTTTGTTATTATTTTTAAATTTTAATTAATATGGCCTAAGTGGGAAATGATAGAAAATATGTTTTGTGAGCTAACATTAATTTTGACATTTCTAAATAAAATGGGCTGATGGGTGGTCCACTAAGGGATATTGAAATAAAATCCAAATATGGTTATTAACTGATTATCACTTATTGGGATTTGGCACATATTTGAGTAGGTTTAGTTAGCGACAAATAAGTGTAGCCTATTTTGCATTACTAAGGCCCGTGATGGGAGGACCTAATAACAAGGGCTTGATATATATAGGGTTAGGTCTCCTCTCTAACCCTACATTCAGTGTTCCTGTCCCATTAAAGCCACTGCGCAGATTGAAGGCTATAAAGAGGAAGACCTAAGCATTAGTGTGGAACAAGTAAGCCATGACACAATCAGGTATGTGATTTCATCTCCTCAATTCATCTAATGTTCTATACTATCATATATGGATTTCAAATCTAACATCATCATGGTATATTTTAAATCAAACACATTCAAAAATCAAAAGTCAATATATATTTTTTGGAAATAAAAAAAAGTGCAAATTATTTTATCGTATAAAACACCTTAACAATACCATTACCCACTACAACATCAATGCAAAATCAACTATTGCATAGCCATGGAAAAGTTCAGTGATCTAAGAATGCCTGTGGCTCTTGGATTCTAATTCCAATAATTGATTCAGCCAAACAGATCAAGAATGAGAAATCAAGAAGAAAATAAGAAAAATCAAAGACGAGTTAAATTAAACCTCAATACTGTCAAATTTGAAAAAGATATTCTTCTAAAATCTTACGAGGAGGGAAAAATTGACACCCAACTGACTAGATTAAAGAGGAAATCAAGAATAATAATAAGTAGTGCATTGGATTAGCATTATCTCAAATGTTTGTTTGCTAGCTGATATTGAAGTTAGACACTTTCCACAATATGATCAAAACAAAAAAAACCCCATTGTCATTCCTACAACGAATATTTGCTCATCAATGGGTGAGCTTCCCTCTTTCTCTTGTGGCTTCACCTTTTTTTTCCTAGGTATTCAAGGTTCTATCAATGGGTGAGAGGTGGGCTAGGTATGCTTCACTTCACAAGCAAAATAATAATTCAAGTGAGTGGGTGAGAAATGGAGAGATGGATAGTGAGGTAAGATAAGGGATTAGATGTGAAATGACACTGATGCCTCTAGTCCAAATTAGATTAAAATCCAACATGTCTTCATAAAAAGTAACATAGCACACCTCTGTTAAAATTTGAATGAAAAAAAAATAACGAATGATGTTATTTGCACAAAAAAGTGAAATTTCAGGGAGGTCATAGTCTTATTTTTGAAGTTCAGGAAGGTTTTGTACATACTCTAAAGTTCATAAAAGTTTTGTGCATTTTAGCCGACTAAATCAAAAAACCTAACTTAAATGATCCTATATTAAGAGCTAAATTTGCTAAAGGAATGAGTCATAATTATTACAAAGAACTTGCTTGGCTAGTGATCTTTATAAATAAATAGTGAGGTATTAGTTATGAAGCACATTCCTTACTAACAGGGGTTACGTATAATAGAAGGAGGTGGTCTCCCACAACATAGTGAACTAATTTTTAAATCTCCATTGAAAGAGATTCTCACATTTAATACTTGAATATACTTCAAATAAGATTATCTCTTATAAAATATACTTATGAGAAAAAAAAAAGGGACATTCCTCGTTGACTACTTGTCATCAAATAATAAATATTCTGTCGCTATACTCACATTTAGTTAATTTCTTGTTATCTTGCTATCCATCACTGATTCTTGATTATTTTCTTGCTAATTTGTGGCTAAAAGCCTAGCTAACTAGTCTGTCAATAATTTTTAGCTATTTATTGTTTATTTTAGCTATTTATTATTTATTTTAGTAGGTCTGATATTTTTTCTTAGCAATTCGCATATTGACTTGTAAATCTAATTTTATCTAATTTCATTTGAATTGGAATGATCTAAATCACTTGATTAATTAGATCGATAAAATGAAAATTTTGCAAATTCATTTTAATCAGTTTAGTTAGTGGATGACATTTAAACTAAATTGATCAAACTAATAAAATAATAAATTATTCATATTATTTATATTTCATATATTAGTTGTAAATATAACTATATTAATCATAAATTATTATTTGTCTATATTTCAATTATTTTAAAATTGTCTTTAATTAATTTTAGTATTAATTTTATTGTTAGAGATGAATATTTTTATAGTTGAGGTTGAAAAAAATATTTGTCAACATTTTTAATTTAAAAATATTTTTTTTTCAAAAACCAACCATCTCATTTAATCCAAATTGAACAAATTTAGAATTTGGATTGATTTAGATGAGGTAAAAAAAATTAATGGATTAAATAATTTTTTTTATCCATCAAATTATATCTATTCGGTTAGACAAAAGAATTAAATCGAACCAATTCAAATTGATATTGAACTATATTGACCTTTATTGCAAACTAGCAACAGGAAAATAATAATAATACATTGTAGCTCTTGGCAATTAGCTTGATCAGCCTCACAATTTGTCCCAAACAAATATCCAAATTCAATTCACACTTTATTTGCTTCTAGTTAAGGCTAATAATACCAAGAATAAAGAGGAAGATGGGACTAAAGTTGAACAGTTTATTGGCTTCAATGTGATTCTGCAGAATGAAAATGAGACCAATATTCCTTCACAAGCTGCCCAAACAATGATCCTTCTTCCTTCATCAACTTCATTGGCTCATCATACTCCACCAATTTTCCTGTAAATACAATCAGAAATTTCCTTTTCATGCATGAAAATCTAATGGGCTAAACCTTTTCTTCACATTTTACGTGATATAAGTTCAAATGCGAGATCAAGTAACTCACGTTTTACTTTTACACAGTTTGTCTTAAAAGCTCCCTTGTTAAATCAATTACTTCATTTTGCTTTGCTATGAACATAATAAGATCCTCTACTTAATAAAACCTTCTTTTTTGGAAATGGGGTAGTAGACTGGCAAAATATAAACTTAACCCATTATAAAGATTGTTTTGTTGGGCTAAACTAAGAAAGTCATATAACTTTTTGAGCTGAAGCTTAACTATTTGAGTAAATTATACTAGCTTCCCTTAGATTTGGTGAAATTACATTTACTAATTTTTTAGTTTTAAAAATTACAATTGATACTCCTGAGATTTGATACAATGTTACACAAGCATCCTTTCTAATTTATTTTCCATTAATGAAGTTAGCATTTTATGCAATATATATTCATTTCAAAATAATAAAATTATTTAACTGTTTTATTTGTTATATTAAGAATTTCATATTGAATCTTAAAATAAATCTAACTGCATTTATTGTTTTATTAAAAATAAGATTATAATCTCATTCTGCACAAAAAAGTTAATTTCACTAATAAAGAATAAATTAGAAAGGGGTAACTATAATTTTTTTAAATTAAAAGAGTAATAAAAGTAATTTAGCCAAATCACTTACCATCACTGAGGGCAAGAATCATATCACAATCCATCACAGTTGGAATCCTATGAGCCACAGTGATGACAGTGCAATTTGTAAACTCTGACTTGATTGTTTTCTGAAGAATCAAGTCAGTTGCATTATCAATTGAGGCAGTAGCTTCATCCAGCACCAATATTCGACTTCTTCTTAGAAGAGCACGTCCTAAGCAGAATAATTGTCTCTGCCCCATGCTCCAGTTTGATCCATCTTCCACAACTAAAGAACAATATAGTTTATTTCTCTCATCACCGTGATCAAATTAATAACAAGTGCTTGCTTGATGCAAAAAAGTTGTAGTGAATATTCTTGAAAGTGTTACCTGAGGTGTCTAAGCCCTCTTCTTTCTCTTTGATTGCCTCTAGCAATTGACACCTCCCAAGAACCTTTCAAATTAATGTATTTTGATATTAGCTACATTTGCTATATATGCATGGCATGAATAAAGATTCTGAAAAAGGACTTCATGGATTAATGACAATTTTTAGACAAACCATCATTAAATCAACAGCCTTAATGATGGTAGTCAACAACTGCCATTAGATGAATATTATTATTAGCAGTTGTCACTAGTTACCATTAAATCAAAATTATTGATGACAATTACTAGCAACAGCCATCAAATCAATGTTATTAGGTTTGAATGAATAGCAAATATATCTATCAACTAATTTATAATCAACAAAATAAGTTCTAAAACCAATTATATGCCCGACAATTGTCCCCATATTAACTCCACAACATACTAGAAAAGAATATGAGAAAAAAAATTACCTCCCATATCTCTTGATCAGAATGTTGAGACAAGGGGTCCAGATTGTATCTGACTGTTCCATTAAAAAGAGTAGGATCCTGAGGTATAATTCCTAAACGAGACCTCAAATCATGAAGTCCAATAGAAGAAATGTCTATGCCATCCACTATGATTTTTCCACCTGTTGGCTCTACAAGCCGAAATAAAGCACCTATGAGAGTGGACTTCCCACTTCCTGTACGTCCAACAATACCAATCTTATGTCCTCCTTCAAATGTGCATGTGATCCCACGCAGTACAAGTGGTGCATTAGCCCTGTATTTTATCTGTTTTTCCATAAACAACCAAAATATATTAGTTTAGCTCTACTATGAGGATTAGTGACAGAATTATGTGATATCTAATTAAGCAAAATAACTGAGAATCACCTGCAAATCATTTATTTCTACTTTTCCTGTAACAGGCCAATTCACAGGAGGACGATTTCCTTCTATGATTTCTGGAGCCTCACTTGGTATATGCATATATTGATTTAGCCTCTCCACTGATATTATAGAATTAGATATAGTGCATTGTTGTTGAATAGAAAGTACAAGGGAAATGTTTAACGAAAGGCCATAAGATAGAGCCATGCCAACAAATCCTACAACAACATTAGATGATTAAATTAGAAAGCTTCAATAAGAATAAGAGAAACTTATTAAAACTAAGCTATTAGATAAGAGAATAGTACTAGGCAAAGTCTAACCAGAGGAGAAAGTCCCAGGTGGAAGAATGACCATGCAAAGTGCAGTGAAGGTAAGAACAAGAGTACTAAGTGTTTCTATTCTTTGAATGAACCACTCATTTGCTGCAAAACTATGGAATAAAGGACTTGCATTTACATCAATTAGATCAAGATTCTTGGCAAAGAAACGATCTTCCTCTTCAAAAGCCCTTATTGTCACAGCTCCAGCCATTGATTCAGCTAGATGGTTAGCTACAAATGATTTTGTTGTTCCATTTATCCTCATCAATTCTTTTGCAGAAGCTAAGTAGTATCTCTGTAATAAAGGGAAAAAAAATCTCATTTCTTACAAATATGAGAATTAAAAAATGGAAGTATCATCAATGTGAAGTTCTATCTAGGAAACGTTAAATAAGCCAAACAACTTCAGGAATCTATATTGAAAGTTATTATTGATGATGAATAGGGAGTTAAACCAAAAAGTTCAATATAAACTCACTATTAAATCTTATCTGTCTGCGAAACATGTGAGAAATTATTTTCCTATGTTGTTATTCAAATCCAATACTGGAAGTTCATATTGATGATGAATAATCAGTTAAACAAAAAAAAAATTGTTATTTATCATCAATATAAACTTTGAGTATCTGGTTCCTGAAGTTGTCTACAGGGCATAGGAAAAATAGGATTCAAGCATGAACTTTAAATTAATAAAGGGATCAAATTAAATATTTTATATTGTAAGCAATGAAAATATATAGCATGAGAATATGTTTCTTATTATTTTTATTTAAACATACTACAATTAGATTTAGCAAGTATAACCCAATAACATGAACATACTGAAGGCACATTTAGAAATATCTTTATAACTAATTAAAGATATTTTCATGGTATTTATTCTTAAATTGAGTATACTGCATAATTTTTTTCTTTTCTGAAATCTAGAGTAAATCGTATACACACACATATATATATATTTTTGTAATTCATATATATAAATCATACTGAAGGCACATTTAGAAATATCTTTATAACTAATTAAATATATATATATATATATATATTTGTAATTCAAACCATTGGATTTAGTACTAATCCTTGTCAAGCTAGATTTAGGGTCTGTTTGGGAAGGAAAAATAGAGAGGAAGGAAAAGGAAAGGAAGGAAATTTAGTAACCTTCCCTTTGTTTGGTTTTTAAAATTTTGTAGAGAAAGGAATTAGAAGATTTTATATTAACCCTCCTTAACCTTTACCCTTTGTTAATTTTAATTATTCTAAATTGAAAGATTTCGAAGGATCCAAATAAGGGGAGGAGAAACTATCACTTACCATTCCTTTCCTTTCCCTCCACATTCCCAAACACACCTTTAAGGTAAAGCTCTTTTAACAAGTATGCTTCTTAAATTCAAACTTGTATCCTACTCTTTACAAGAGCAAGATAACTTCTACCTCAAACAACAACTTGTTGGATAGAGTAAATAAGATATTTAGCTATTATATATATGAACTTCAAATTTCTGAACGGAAGAAGTCTCAGAGTCTAGAAAATATTGATAAAAAGAGGAGTAAATTTTACTAAATATCAATTAGTTATGTGTCAAGAAAAACCATATTGTTACTTCTATGTAACTCAGAAAAAATTGTTTATTACCTGCAAGTGAATTGTCATACAAACCATTGGAATTAAGACAAACAAGACTTGCCAGGTAATAACTGCTAAAACTGCAAGATTGGCATAACAATTTGCAGTAACTGCAACTGCAAGAGTAAGGGCCATTGGTATATCCAGATCAACAATGCTGAGATCTGATGACACCTATAAAAGGAATAAAAAATCTTAGAATAGCAGTACTTTTGTTGCATCTCATTAAAAGGACATAGCTATTAAAAAATCTTACCCTACTAAGTATCCTTCCTAAAGGTGTGGAGTCATAAAAAGAAATGGGTGCATGAAAAAGGGAGTTCAGTAGCTGTGAAAATAGAGCTTTTGATGATTGAAGACCTAAAACAGTTGAAGCTATACTTCGGATCAACAAGAATATTGTTGAAAAAACTCCAATCAACAAGTACACTATGATCAAGTGCAATGTGCTAACATGGGGGTTGTCTACATTTGCAGCCATCCATGAGATTTGAAGTGTCTGACAGATCACAAATATAAGGTGAGAAAGAGTAGAAACAGAGAAGTATATATAGCCTTTATTCTGATTTAGATACTGTAAGTATGGTTTGAAACCAGTGTCTCCTCTTTCCCTCTCTTCTTTCCAAATTAATTGATCACTTTTTGTTTCTCTAAATTGATCCTCTACATTGGCTTTTGTAATTTCTCTAACAGAATCTGCACGTCTTTTGAAAGAAGTAGGATCCACAAGCCTGTCAGAACCAGCAGTCTTCTTATGAGCACTGACAAGATCTTGAAATTCTCGGCTTGAGGTCAATAGATGATGATAAGGAGCAGATTGCCGGATTTCTCCATCTGACATCAACTGTAAAAATAGAGAGAAAAAAAGTGCATTCACTATTTTGAGTTAGAAAGTCCTAACTAACATTAAAGAAACAAATAATGACAGTAAAAGAATGATGAAATTCTACATGTTGTTGAAACCTCGATTGGGAATGTTAGAGAAACTTATCCTTATTACCGTTTATGTAGAAAAAATAGAGTGAACATTATGGATGATGATATGTTCAGAACATAACAATATACAGGGTGCAAAGTTTAGTTCATATAATAAGTAGTGGTAAAATAACTATTAGCTATATTGAAATTGTTAATTAATATGGAAGTATAAAAACAATACAAAAAATTAACATTATATCAAGGATTCCAAGCTTCAGTCAATATTTGTATCTAACAGATAGAAGCGGTATTAATTTAGATGTAGAAAAAAAATGTCATAAACAATGCATTGAGCTGAAGAGAACTACCAAAATAGAATCAAAGGCTGGAAGGAAGTCAACTTGATGAGTCACGAGTAGGACTGTTTTCCCTGAAAGACCTTTCATAACATACTCCTGCCAAGTTATAAAGCCATCTTTTATGAATTTCACTGAATATATGAATGTAGTAAGTGAAGAAAGAAAGTTTTCATTAGTTCATTACATTGAACAAATTGGTGGCAGTATGTGCATCCACAGCACTGAATGGATCGTCCAAGAGATATATATCAGCATTCTGATAAAGAGCACGAGCAAGTTGAATTCGCTGCTTCTGACCTCCACTCAAGTTAACTCCTCTCTCCCCTATTTCAGTGAGATCACCATGGGGAAACATATCAAGGTCCTTCAACAATGAAGAACTGTGAAGTGTTTCTTGATATCTTTGAGCATCCATAGCTGATCCAAATAATATATTCTCCCTTATTGTACCTGTCTGTATCCATGCTGTTTGAGAAACATAGGCAAACTTCCCATGAACTTTTATCTGTAAGAAAAGAAAATTAAGATACTTAATTTTTTTACTACTTTAATAAAAGATAGAAAAAGAATGCACCACAGTAAATTAAGTGTTGTTGGTGTTAGAGATCATTACAATAAAAACTATACACATGAGCCTTTACTTTATTAATTAAGCTTTTCAATGAATCCTTATCCAAGCATAACTGACAAGTGATGAAGGCTGATTTTTTCCAATCTCATGCTTCATAATTATATGCAATTTCAGCCTATGGTAGGTGACCTTGTGTTTAGTTAACGTTTCTTGATAAATCGGCTTTTGTATGAGAAATGTGTTAGAAATTATTAGAAAAA
The DNA here is from genome assembly GCA_031216115.1 of Senna siamea. Lineage (NCBI taxonomy): Eukaryota > Viridiplantae > Streptophyta > Magnoliopsida > Fabales > Fabaceae > Senna > Senna siamea. Next base: position 26,736,986 of record CM062354.1, on the reverse strand, counting down.
CTTTTTATGCGCTTTCATTTAAAAAATTAACCTTTTAAGTTGAAGTGCTCTTCAGCAACTAGGCCTGTGACATTTTTCTACGACAAATAACTAAATAATGTATCATAAGGTTATTAAAAACTTACTGTTCCTTGAGTAGGAGGAACTTCTCCAAGAATTGCTGCCAAGAGGGTTGATTTGCCAGAGCCAACTTCTCCACAAATAGCCACCTTTTTTCCGGATTTAACCTCTAAATCTATGTTTCTGAGTGTTGGCTTTGATGTATTATCGTCCCAAGAAAATTTAGCAGACTTGATTAAAACTGAGCCATGGAGACTATCATTAGACAATCTGTTCTTGACACTTTCACTCTGCAACTCCGGAGCCTCAAGGAATCTAACAATCCTTCCGAATGATACTTTTGCTTGAATGACCGCCCCAATAACATCAGGGATTGTTCGTATTGGGTCTTGAAGAATACGTAAAGTTGCTACAAAGGTGAAGACATTATTTGCATGTAAAGGTATCTTAAGGAAGTAACATGCCCCAAAGGAAGCAATAGAGACCAAAACAGGTGAGGACCAGTAGAGTATGACGTTATATGCCTTTCTCAACTCTACGGCAAATAACCAGTTGAGCTCCACTTTCCTTAAGCTCTCTATAGCTTTCTTAAAATGGTTTTCCCAAGCATATAACTTCAGCACTTTCATATTTGTGAGAGCCTCAGAAGTGGCCTTCAGTCTATCATCTTGTGCCACCATAAGTTTGCTCAGAAACTTGTTTTGTAACTTCGCAAGTGGAGTGTTGCAAAGCACAGTGAGAACAATCACTACCAAGGAGGCAATTGTTGCTAGGCCAACGGCTTGAAAAAGAATTACTAACGCTATACATAGTTGGACGCTTGTTGTCCAAGTTTGGTGAAACCAAAATGGGAATTCTCCAATTCTATATGCATCAACTGTCACATAGTTCATAATCTCCCCACTAGAATGCATCAACCTAGAAGCATTGGATAGCCTCAGTTGCTTTTTATATATGGCTGCAGTAAGCAAAGACCTAACTCTAAGACCGATGGCTCTACTACGAAAATACCATTGCCTTTGAGATAGGGATTCTATGATCTTTGTACAGCAAAGTGATATGGTCAATATATATCCTTCATATTTGAAACTCTCTTTACCTTCAGCGACCAATATGAAAGAATTTAAAAGTAGGGGACCAATAGAGAGAGTGAGTACCTTCAACAATGCATAAAACCCAGATATCAGAATCTCTTTCCAATGGCACAAAAGTATTGTCTTTAAAATTAATGGCTGCAATGATGGTTCTTTTTGTTTTTGTTTCTGTTTCTGCTTGTTAAATTGGTCTAAAAACTCCGAGTAGCAATTTTCCGCTTGATCTGCTTCTGCCAACCTTGGGATATCATCATCCTGAAGTGTTTTCTCTTTACCCCTTTTCATCAAAGGGTTCAACCAGCAGAATGACATCCTACTGCAGAATCCAGCTTTGGAAAATGGGTTTTGATAACGAATAGAATCAACATTCAAAGGGGTATAAAGGCTTTCATCTGTTTCTTCATGCTTATATTCCTTATATGTGCACAAGAGCAACAAAATTGCTCCTGGAAAAGATAGAGCATCTAAAGCTACCTTAAGGGAGAGTTTTGTGTCACTAATTGCATAAAACAAGGATAAAGCACAAAAGACACCAGAAATTATAAAGACAAGAACAGAGAATAGCCGCAACCATGTTCTTGGCAAACTTTTCAAATGAAGACTTGCTGTTAATCCCACAAATAACCATGTGAATCCCTGAAAGAACTCTAGTAACCACCAATTAAGAGGCAAGATAGTATGGCTTACCCTCAACTTCTCCCCTAAAATCCAAATCCCAAAGCACAAATGCACAACCCCAAGACAGCAGTTCACTATAGCAGAAGCTACTTTCAAAGTTGAATACCTTTGTACCTGAAAAGGCTTCAGTGCTGACTTCTGAAATATAATGAATGCGAGAATGAACAAAAGCAACACATCAAGGAAAATGATGAATAAATGATTGATACATGAGGAAGGATCTCCCAAAAGCTTAAGATCATAACTGCAAGGCTTTCCCTCAACCGCTGAACAAGAAGATTCCCCACAAAACTTGCTCCAAAAATCATCCATCTTCTTTGTCTCTACTCTTTGCTGCTCAAACTCTGCTATGAAAGACAGCAAAAGCATGCCTTCATTAAGAAACACTGGTCCTTAAAAGTACAATTAACTTCGTCAAAATAAAACAAAAAAAAAGGATCATAATCATTAATCAACAACTTTTTGTTACTTCACGATGCTGTTGGAACAGTAAACTAACCACACGAAAAATACGTAACTTTTCAAATGCATCTATATATGCAAGAGAGTTTAACTTGTGGACAGATTGGGTTATTTCAATAAATTAATCTAATCAGACTATAACACAAATGCAGTACAGTTCTTCAGAAATAAGTCTCTCTGAAGACAAATGTCCTACAGGTTGCGTATAAACTAATGAAACAGAGTAGATGATAGTGGCGAACCTGAAAAAGCAACGAGTGTTGGAAGACCCTTGTGCTTCTGTTAAGTAAGTTCTCAAGCATCTAGTGCAAGCAAAGACACAATAGAAACTGTTTCAGCATTATGAGACATGTTGGCAGAATACTTATAATGGATTTTATCACAGCCATGGGGACTGTAGAATAGTCTGATAGTTAGAAATGTTGAATGATAGTTAGGAGTACCTCAAGAATGCAGTACACGATTTTGATCATTCTGTCCATTCTTGCATACTGTATGTGATTCAACAGGGACTAGACGACTAGTCTCTTTTTTGGCATTGATAATGATTAAATTCCATTAATAATGATTTTGCTTTGTGATGCTTCTTAATTTTAAATGAGAAAAAGTTAGGTAAAATTTTTATTTATTTGTCATCAATTTTTTAATTAAAATTATTATATAAATGATTTATATAATTTATTTTTTTAAAAAAATATTTTACATACTTTATTTTAAACAAAAAATTTGATAAAAAAATATAAATAACTGTATATAAGTTTAATTTATTTTAAATCTCAAGAATTATTTAATCTTTATTATAATAAAAAAATTAATACTGGTTGGAATTAATTTATTGATAAAAAAATGTATTAACTTTTTTAGTTATTAATTGGGTTTGAATTTCAATGTCTAGATTTGATATGTTCTAATAAATGGAACATGTCAACGTAAATGTAACCTTTTTAAGATAGTTTTAAAAAATAATAATTGTAATGCAAGCTAACCTAAAGATATATTGTAATGGGGTAAGTTTCTTTTGTGATTTTGTCTGTCTTGTTTCCATGTTTCCTTTCTGCTTGTTTCGTTTGACTTTCTCTACTGTCCACAAAAAAAAATAAAAAGATCTATTGTAAAACAAATCTTGAACATAATAAAAAAAAATATTATTTCATTCTTTTTTAAGCAAGTGAACATGCACGCGGAACGCATAACTATATATTATTGCGAAAAAAAAAAAATCAGACTCAACAGTATCACTTATGACTTAGTTTAATCAAGTTGTTCCGTACGGTAAAATTGCTTTTTTTCAAACAAAAAAATTTAATTAAGAAAGAGATATTTGATTAAATTTATTTTTAAAAAATAAGCATAATAGAAATAATTTTTCTATTGCCGAAATGAAGCAGATAATTAATGTAGCTTTTTAAAGAGGATCTTATTCTTGCTATAAATTATTAATTATGATAAATTACCTAAAATTACTTTACCGCTGTATTAAATGCATGCACTTAAGGTGAAAATATTCCAAAAAAATTAAATTAAGGGTCATAAAATATGAGAATTTTTATTTTATTTTTTTATTAATGGAATGAATAGAAAGTTGATAGAAAATAATATTAACAAATATTAAAATAATTGTTAGTTGTTAAATGATGAATTAAATTCTATTTAGCAATTAATAAATTATAACACATTCTATTTGGCATTTAATAATTATCGAATTCCATTAATAATGATTTCGCTTTTGTCATTTGATAGTGATGCTTCTTAATTTTAAACTGTGAGAATTGCTGGACCTTTAATATGATAAAAAGTTAATAATAGTTGGAATTAATTTTAATGATAAAAAATTTGTGTTAACTTTTTTAATTATTATTTGGCTTTAAATTTCAAAATCTTCTAACATCATTTTATATGCATGTGATATGCATCGATTTGAATTTTACGTAATGTAGTAAAAGGAAAAAAAGGTAAAAATAATAAATTAACGATACATCATATACGTATTAAAGCGTACTTATATTTTTTTAGTATATTTTTTATAAATTGATATTATTATGTTTTAAAAAAATAAAGAGATTTCAAAGCCTTTAGTTTTTAACCTACTAGTTATAATTTTTTAATTAAATTTTATATAAAATTAAAAATTAAATTTTTTTTAAAAATAAAACAAAGTATTTTTATTCTATTTTTACTTTAAAAAACATGTGTCAATTAAAATTAATTAACTTTAAAAAAAAATTATGTCATTGTCATATGATATTTTATTTTTACACCTTCTTTCTCAACTATTTCTCAGCATGAATCTTGACCAATATTTCTCTCAATTACTAACTTATGAGAATTAATTATTATTAACTTTATATGCAATGTTATTAATATAAAAGATAAGTTTTATATTTTAAAATTTTATGTATCAATTTTTAATTAAATTTTAGCTAATAAGGATCATTAGATTTTAATAGTATAATATTAACACATAAATTATAATTGATACACAATTTTTTAAAACTAAAACAAAGCATTTTAATTCTTTTTTTACTTTTAATAAAGTTTTACTATAAAAAATATTTCTACTATAATTAAGAAGTTTTTAAAGAAATATGAAACATATTACTTAGATAAAAAATAAATATACTTTTAAAAAATATAAATTTATATGTAAATTTTTTAATGAGAATGAAAGCATTTATTTTTAATATTAAAAATTTTAAATTATATTTTAATAAAAATAAAAACACTTATTTTACTTAAAGTATTTGTTTTCTAATGATAATAGAAACATTTGTTTTTTACCAAATCAAAAAAAACTTTTAAAAAGTAAAAATAAAGAAAAAAATTATTTTTTAAGATAATCTCAGGTTTGGCAAATTTAATTAATTATTATAGTTATTTCTAATTTTTTTATACGTTTTTAAAATATTTATTTTAAATAATTTAATTTTTATATTTTTATTATATGCAGTTAAAATTTATAAAAATTTTAAAATAAAAAGTGTAACTACTAAGTATATTTTTTGTAATTAAAATTAGATTTTTAGTTATAGCAGCGGTTAAAACCACTGCTAGCAGAAAAAAAATATAAAACAAACTACATCTCTAAACGTGTTTGGTCAGCACGAAGGCCAAAAAAATTTAAGAAGAGGAGGGCCACGAAGAAATTTTAAAAAACTTTGATATTTGTGCCGCGTGATTATCGTATATAAATTGGGAATCACGCTTGGATTAAAAAACTCAAAACCGTAACAAATAAAATATATAAACCAATTCAATCCATGCAACTCACATGGTTCGCCTCCTGTAAACTTTTTTTGGGTAGGTCAACCTGATATGACGTGGTGGGGTTCTTCACCCGCATTACTAAAGAATATTAATTTTAAAAAATAAATTAATAATATAATTCTAAATTTTTTTAATTTGATTATTTAATTAAAAGAATGAATCAAAGTTAATTAACTTAGATTCTATTTAAAAATTAATAAATTATTAAATTTAAAAATTATATATAAAAAATACAAACAACATATTTTAACTTTTTATAATTTTTTTATTATTCAATAATTAAGTTAATATTTATAAATATTATTATTATTTATTTATTTATCTATTTTATTAATTAAATAATTAAATTGATTAAAAAAATAATATTTTATATATTAAATTAATATATTTTATTTTTTAAAAACTAAATTATTAATTTATTAAAAAAATAAAAGGAATAGTTAAATAATATTTTTTTATTTTGGATATTTTAAGTTTAATAAAATAATTAAAAAATAATATTTAGTCATAATATTACATAAAAAGTTAATATTGATTAAGAAAATAATTATTGGTTAAAAATATAATAATTAACCTATTATTTTTACTTTTTATAAATATTTTTTATTTAAAATATTGAGATAATAAATATAAATATTTATTTTAATAAAATTTTAAACTTTAATTTATCATAAAAAATTTTATCAGACAAAACTTCTATAGTACAAGAATTAGCGTGTGACATTTTGACTAGATGTTTTGAAAGCATATTTTTGAAAAAAAAAATATCTGCTTTTGTTTGTGGATCCTCCCAATCAATTCACGTTGGCATTTGACTATCTGGTAATGGTCACGTGATTGGTCGTTGTGTAACCATAGCCTTTCATGGAAAAATAATTTTATGTTAAATAATTGAAAATAAATAATTAAATGCTAATAGGATCGGGTATACTAAATTTTATGTTAACTTTTTTTTAAAATTCAGTTTTATATATAAATAAAAAATTTAATATTTTTTATTCTTTTGTAGATAAATTTTTTATTATTTTTTACTATTATATATAATTTTAAATTTTTTTAAAAATTAAATAAATTAAAAAATTAAAATTATATAATATAATTTATCATCGTGTTGGTATTTGACTATTGGTAATGGTCACGTGATGGTGGTTGTGTACTTGTGTGACCATAGCCTTTCATGAAAAAATAATTTTATGTTAAACAATTGAAAACAAATAATTAAATATTAATACGATCGGGGTACACTAAATTTTATGTTAATTTTTTTAAACTCAGTTTTAAATATGCATAGAAAATTTAATTTTTTTATTGTTTTATAGATTTTTACTCTTATATGTATAATACTATATGTTTTAAAAAAATTAAATAAATAAAACGACTAAAATTACATAATATAATATAGAGAAAAATTATATTTTAGTCTTTGACATATAATAACTTTTAATTTGATTTTTTATAAATTATTTTTTTTTAATTTAGCCTCTAAAAAATAAAAGTATATTTAATATTATTTTTTATTCAAATTTTATCTATAATTTTTTAATTAATTCAATATTAAGTATAATTTAATTGATAACTTGATTATCTCATATATTACGCATTAATTTACATAAGATAAAATATCTATATATAAATCAAAATTTTCAATTTTATATATACATGAATTTTTTACTAATTATGTATTTTATAAAAATTTAAAAATTATGATTGATTTAAATAATTATAGACATATATTTTTTTAATATGATATAAATTATCTATCACCTATAAAGTTTACATTAACAAAAAAAAATTTATCAACATTTTATTAAATAAGATGTTAAAATATAAATATAATTAAAATAAAAAAATAATATCAAAAATATTTTATCTTTAAATAATTAAATTAATAAAAATAATTTATAAAAAATTAAATTAAAAACTACCATATCTTACAACTAACAAAATAAACTTTTCACTATAATTTAACAATTCATGTTGATATTTGACTATTTGTTGATGGTGACGTGATTGGTGGTTGTGTAACCATAGCCTTTCATGAAAAAATAATTTTATGTTAAACAATTGAAAACAAACAACTATTTACTAATAGGATCGGGGTACACTAAATTTTATTTTTGAAATTCAGTTTTAAATATGAATAAAAAAATTGAATATTTTTTATTCTTTTATAGATAATTTTTTTTAATAACTTTTTACTCTTTTATATATATATATATAATATTATATGTTTTAAAAAATTAAATAAATAAAACAATTAAAATTATATAATATAATTTATCAATTCATGTTGGTATTTGAATATTTGGTAATGATCACGTGATTGGTGGTTGTGCAACCATAGCCTTTCATGAAAATATAATTTTATGTTAAACAATTGAAAACAAATAATTAAATACTAATAGGATCGGGTACACTAAATTTTATGTTATTCTTTTTTAAAAAAATCAGTTTTAAATATGAATAAAAAATTGAATATTTTTTATTTTTATAGATAATTTTTTTATAATTTTTTTCTCTTATATATATATATAATTATCTGTTTTAAAAAATTAAATAAATAAAACAATAAAAATTATATAATATAGTGTATATATTATGTTTCTTTCACACAATTTCTTTGTAAAACAATAGGATGAGATGACTTCAGTGGATAACTACTAGCACAGCACATAATAATGGCAATATTATTTTAAATCCATGAAAGTGATTTGTTTTCTGCGCATTATTGATTGATATAATAATAAAGCTTAGAAACAGACAATGACTAGAGCAAAGGCACATGTGCAAAATGCTTGTACCCTCTACCAAAGTAAGCATATTTTAATAGCATGGTGACCAATTCATCATATATTTTTTTAATAGACCTTAACCATATGAGATGGCAAACTATTTTTATAAACATTTAGGAGGAGAACAAAATTGAAATGAATTTAATCTTCAAGAATTAAAATCCTTAACTTTTTGTAATTAAAATTAATAAAAAAATATTAAATAATATTAACATAAAATATTTTAATTTTTTTCTTTCTAAAATTATAAATTATAAATAAAAAATTATTAAATTTTATTCTCTTTCCTTCTCTTCTCCTTTATTTTCCCCGTCCAAATAAGACCCTAGGTGACAAATTAGGAATTGGAATGGTACCTCTTAAATTGTTGTAAAACATATTCAGTTATATCGTCTTGGACGGAAAATCCCAAAATTTTTGTGGTACAGTACTGACTGATATTTGAGCATTAGAAATGTCAAAAGAACCAAAGAACTTGTAAGTTTGGGGCCATTTAGTAAAACCAGGACCCAATTTACAAGAAGTCAAATTCAATTCTTTTAATTGGAAAGGAGGAACCCATTTTTCATGAAATATCAAAGCTAATGAGTTATCAGATAAATCTAATATTTCTAATTGGGATAGATTGGAGAAATGGGTTTCAATGATCACACCTTAAAAAAAATTCCTTTAGAAGTACAAATAATCCAAGTTAGATAGCACGCCAATGCTTTTAGGCATATTTCCTTGTAATTGATTATAAAAACTTGACACACAGATGTGAACATTGAAAGTTCAGGACACTTTTGAAAAGGTAGTCTTCCATGGTAAATGATTGTCCTCACAAAATAAGTAATTTAAGAGCTCAGAACAACTACTATGGAGTTTGGAGAATCCCAAGCCAAAAGCATGAAATTTTATAGATTATTTTAAATGGGGGTTTTTTGACCATGGCGTCTTGGATCCCTATTTTTTGAATCATGACAAATAGACCCGTATTTATCGATTTTGGATCCTCTGCCGTAATCCTCTGTTCGGCGTCTGCTTGTCGTTTTTAGCGGCGGTTTTATCCGTTTCTAAAGTATGTTTTAATATTATTGCAACGAATATTATTGCTGCTATAACTTTTATTTAAATAATTAATTTATAGTGACAATAATTTTGTTGCAAAAAAATTTAGCAGCGGAAAAAACCGCCACTAAAAAGCCAAGCAGGCGCAGCAGACAACGCCAAGCAGAGGATCCGGACGCGTATTTATCATTATATGACACTTATTAAAAAATGATAAAATTATTGTTTACTTTTCAGTGCAAACTCTTGATGCCAAAAATGAGTTAGACTGAACTCGTGTAGCCATGAGTCCAGTCTGACGTTGCAGCTTTTCAATTTTTTTTAACTTTAGCAGCGGTAAAAACCGCTGCTGCTATATTTTAAAATTAAAAAATTTTTTTCAAAACATTTATTATTTATATCAACTAAACAATATTTAATATCATATTAAAAATATTAATAATTAATATTTTCAAATATTATTTTATATAATCAAGTAATTTATATAGTAATAAAATATTTATAAAAATGTATTACAAAATCATAAAAAAATTTTATTAAAACAAATATAAAAATTTAATAAATTTATTTAAATAAATCATTCAAATAGTAATTGACATCTAAAAGTTTTTTATTTTCTCATACATACTTATTTTATAATACATATATGCTCTATTCAAATATGAAATATTTATTTGTTAGATTTCATAATTTAATGTTTAATTAAATTTTCTTTATTTATTAGTTTTTTTTTCATTGTTCTTAAATTTTGATCATAATCCATTTTAACAGTATTAATTAGATTTAAGTAGAACTGATCTGCATAAGAAATTCAAGTATATGTCAAAAGAACTTTTAATGTTCTAATTGATGACAAAGTGTAAATATAAAACCTAACACATAAAGGTATTAGAATTGAATAGGGTTAATCTACAAAAGAAGACAAATATATGTAAAAAAAAAAAACTTAAAAAAATTTTAGTTGTTAATTACTATAAAAATTGTTTATTTTAATAAATTTACTAATTTTTTTATATTTTTTTAATAAAAAAACTTGTTATAAAATTCTCATAGATTTTTTAGATATTAATTATTATATAATTTTTTTATTTAAAAAACTATTAAATGTTTATATTTTGTAATAAAAACATGCCATAACATTTTAAAATTTTATTTTAGTGGCGCCTTAAAAGCGCCGTATCCTTTCAAATTATTTTTAAATTTTAGCGACGTTTATAGGCGCCGCTAAAATTTCAAAATTTTATTTTAGTGGCGCCTTGAAAGCGCCGTATCCTTTTAAATTATTTTTAAATTTTAGCGGCGCTTATAAGTGCCACTAAAAGGGCCAAAAATTTCTCCCCGCGTGGCGCGTCTTTTCCCTTTTGGAGTGTCTTTCCCAAATGCTTTTTAGTGTCTTTTTCCTCCCATTTTCGTCATGTTGAAGTATTGGAGTAGAAGAATCTAGAAGTTTGGCTTTCGCGTTCGCTCGCTCAATCTTCCCGCTCGGCGTTCGCGTTCGTTCGCTCAGCCATTTCTCCATTTGGTGAGTTTTCATTTCTCCATTTCTTCATCTTCATTTTCGATCTGGTTATGGGTCTGATTTAGGGTTTAATTTGTGGGGTGTGGGTTAATGGGAGGGGTTCATTTTAGTTATGGGTTTCCATTTGGTTGTGGGTATTTTTTGGTTCTTTTAATGGTTTCTGAAAGTTTGTGGGTGGATTCCGAAAGTTAGAAATGGTGGATCACGAATGAAGGGGTTGTTCTTGTGCGAGCTGTAACAGAAGATGTCTTGGATGAAATTCATGAGGAGGTTTGACATGGCTTCTTCATGGGTTGATTTGGATGGTTGAGGTTCAAAGGATTTGAAGTTGGAATTTTTATTTCTCTAGTTTATTTTTCCCTATGTTCAACTTATAGAATCTCATTTTCCTTCCACTTATTGCTGGTTCCATGTAGTAATATGATGAACATCAAATTGAAATGATATCTTCATTTGTGAGGAGGTTTGTAAATATTTGATGTTAGCATAATTGTTTCTCAGTCAATGACTAATTCTATGGTTTGGTATTGACTAAATATCATTAATAGTCAATTGTGTTATTTATTTTTAATCTTGTGTCTTAAGAAAGCTACAAAATAAAACATTCATTTAGCTATTTCATTTTTATAAATGTAATTGTAAAATCACTTAAGAATTCTTTGTTGTGTGAGTGAGAACCTCTTGTTGTTTATGGATTAGGTGTTTGGTTGTTGGCTTAGTGTCACTTAAAAATATGCAACATTGATGTCTGCTTGGTGTGAACACAAAATATTCAATTCTCTTTAACATTTTTGTCTTTCTACCTGCACTGATTGGCATTTTTCTCACTGAATGTTGTAGTATTTAAAACATAAAGGATGTTCTCATGTTATGCCCATCTTGTTCCTCCAAACAATATTGTGTTGCAGTAAAAACAATTTCAATGAATTGTTTGTCATTGATGGTAAGTGTGGAAGTATAAATTTACTAAGAATTCACTAAGGTATGGATAAATTTGGTAGGAATTTACTAAGACAATATCCATAGCTGCAAAAGATTTCATATAACTTGTTTCTATCATGCTTGCTTAGAAAGTGTCTTAGTAAGTTATTAGTTATACTTTTTATTTGAGGAAGCTAACTTGAAATATAACATTCCAATCACTGTGTCTGACTAACCAAACGTGGATTTTTTTACAGATACTAGAAAATCAAATGCTTGTGGGTGGGGCCGTCTCTATTGTAGCCATTGGAGTTGCTATTTTCTATCTCTATTCATCTAAGAAGAACAAAGGTTTTGCTCTTCTATTCATGCACACTGTCTCACACACTGAAATATATATATTTTTATACATTTCCAAACATTGCATAGGACAGCATTATATTCATTATTTTTAATTTTCTTTTTGGTTTTCAGAGTTACTCTTCTAAATGTGTTGTATCTGTTTAAGAATTTAAACTCTAAGGATATCATGGAATGAAATATTGGATGTTGTGTAATTACCCTCCTTGTTTTAAAATATGGTATTTCCATTTCACTTGGCATTGTGATATGTGGTAATCAATAATAGTATTTTTGGTGGAATTATGGATAGATGGACTGAAATATTCGTTGAATTATGTATCTTCAATTTGTTTGAAGAATGACATGTCCCATATTATTGTTGAGTGAGTGAGACTACCAATAATTGATGCAAAATATTATTATTCTTTTGTATGTTTGTGAAATTTAAAATACATGTTGTCGTCCATGAAAATGAGATGTATGGTTATCAAACTTGAAAATGTGCTGCTGTGTATTTTTTTGTCGTTGAGAATTTAGGAACTCAACTGTTGTTAGTTTATTTCTTTGGTGGTATTGAAAATTTGCTGATAAAAAGAATGTATTGCATGTGTATTTTTTTGTCGTTGAGAATTTAAGAATTCTTGATTAAATTACTTGGTGCTATAAAAGTTTTGAAAACAAATTTCTTTGATCTGATGGTAGTTATGTGATGTACTAAATTGGTACTATTAGGAATGATAAATGTGGTACTGCAGTTTTATTTTTCTTTGCACTAGTGTTGTGAGGCATGAATGAGTAGTGATAATATTCCACTAATTAATGTTATTATTTTTATTAATTTAGGTTTTAGGTATGGATAAATCTTCGATTACCAAGTCACGACTTAGCCCTGAATATGATAAAGGCTTGAATTAATTTTTAGATTTTGCATTTGCACACACAATTGCCAACAATAAAATAAGATGTCCATGTAGCCACTGTGGGTTTTAGAAGGTGGCAAGCCAGATAAGTGGTATATGACCACTTAATCTGTACCCAATTCCCACAAGGGTACACTATCTGGACTTGGCATGGAGAGTCAGCGAGGAGAACTGCAACCAATAATTCAAATGTCCACATGATGTGGCGGGTAGTCAAGGTAATTTTCCCGATTAAGACTGTATGCAAGATATAATCCACAATGCATTTGGAGTTAACAGGCCTGTGACAATGGAAACATATGATTCTGCTGAGGAGGTAGAGAGTAAAATACATGAAGATGATTCATATTTTGCAGATTTAGTTAGAGATTGCAACGAGGAGTTGTATCCTGGGTGTGCAAATTATTCAAGGCTGTCCTTTCTAATTAAGCTATATCATATCAAGTGTTATTGTCGGATAACTGACAAAGCAATGTCTATGATACTTGAACTGTTGAGCGATGCTTTTGAGCATGCACAGATCCTTAGTTCATTTTATGAGGCAAAAATAATAATAAATAAACTTAGTCTTAGTTATTCAAAGATCGATGCCTGTCCAAATGATTGTATGTTATATTGGAAAAATGATGCAAGTAGGGAATCTTGCAAAGTCTATCACACTTCTAGATGGAAGACCAATGGATGTGCAAGCAACATGCTTAATAGGGGTAAAAAGCACAAGAAGAAGAAGCAACCAACTAAGGTTTTACGTTACTTTCCTTTGAAACCACGATTGCAACGGCTATACATGTCTTTTAAGACAGCAGTAGTGACAATCAACCAATATTTGGGGGTGTTCCTTACTATGGAAAGCTGGTTGACATAATTGAGTTAAATTATCATGGTCGGTTCGTGATCACAATGTTTAAGTGTAAATGGGCTAATACAACAACAACACTGGGAATGAAAAGGGATGCCCTTGGGTTTGATTTGATAAATTTTTCGCGATTGATTCACACAGGCATACATGCAGACGATGAGCCTTATATTCAAGCTTCTGAAGCTCAAATGGTGTGTTACATTGACGATCAAGTTGACAACGAGTGGTGAATTCCTGTTCACTTGAAGCCATGGGATTTGTATGATATGTGAGATGAAGAGAATGTCCATGAGAATGAACCATACCCACGACAACAATTAGCAACCTTTTTTTCTGATAATGTCAAAAGTATACCTTTGGCAAAGGGAGTTGAAGAAGAAGAATTTCCTGTCATGGATGTTGCTGATAGTGTGAGTAACAATGATGAGAATCAAATATTGTGTAATTAGTAGTTGATTTTTTCTTTTTCCAAAGAATACATAAGATCCTGTGTGGTATTTATTTAAGAGTGGCACTATAATTATCAATAATTTTTTGTTGATTTGTTGTTATCTTTACTTTGTTCTGTTATATGCATTAAAAGTTGTAGACATGAAAAGATTAAAGTAAAAGGCCTATAGAATCCGTGGAGAGTCTTTAACTTTCCCTACTTCATCTCCATCTCCCACTCCGCATCCTTTTGAGGCCATCTCCATCCCCCACTCCACATCCTTTTGAGCCAGTGCGATCTCCACCCCTAGCTCAAACCTCAAAACTAACTTCAACTGTTGCCTCAGCCCAGTCCTCAAGTAGAAGGAGTAGAAGTTCATCTTGGACCGTCAATATCATCAGTAATTGAATTTTTTTCATCTTACAATTTAAATTGTTAATATTATCTTAATGTATTTTTCATTTTATAGATGAGCAAGGAAACAGTAGAGAAGGACATTTAAGATTGCATAACATTTGGACACTTCCTGTAGGGCAACATATAGTTGTTCCATTTAATGAACAAGGCCAACCAATTGGCGAAGTAGCTGGCCTTCTGGGTGGATAAAGTTCCTATTATCTATCATTTGTGGGATAAAGTTCCTGATAGCTATAAGGATACTTGTTTTGATAATTTAAAGGTAATATAAAATTTGTACTTAGTGTTAAGTTACATTTCTATTGGCATCTGCTTTAAATTAACTAATATTTGATATTGTGATTTGAAGGCTAAGTTTTTCTTAGATGACTGGGTTACAAAAAATTTTATGTTGAAAAAAATTGGAAAGAAGTTGAGGAATTATCGGATTGAGTTGTTTAACATGTATTACAAGTGGGATGCCACTAGGGAGCAAAACATTTTAACCCATCCTGACTTCATACCACAAGACATGTGGGCAGCTTTCATTGATTACAGATTAGATCCAAAGACCCAAGTAAGGTTCAAATTAAATTTTTAAATGAAAAGGGTTTTACAACACTACTTGAAAAATTGTCTTTTTGAACTTTGTAGGAAATAAGCAATACTAACAGATTAAATCGACAAAAGTTGAAGATGCCACATACTTGTGGGTCTAAAAGCATCGCAAGAAAGAAACATGAAATGGTAATAATATATTTTTGTTATGATGTGTTGAATTCGTTATAATGATATTTTCCATTTAATATATGTTAGGAATTGGCAACTGGCGCACCTATGAGAGAGGAGCTATATTTGTTGCAACACACAAGAAGGCAGATGGATCTTATGTCAATGATGATGCTAAGGTTGTGAGTGTAAGTATTATAAATACTTAGTTGAAAATATTTTTTCTGGCTGAGTGTGCTTAAACCCTAACCATTTGAGGTTATCTCCGTAGGGAATTCATTTTTCTTGTTACCAATGTCGTGTTCTTTGGTTCCTTGCTGGCTATGTGTATCATTGTATTATTGTATTTTCCTTGTTGTAACTATCAATGTTGGGTTCATATGGTAGGTTGTGTGTATCATGCAGATGTTGGATTCATAGGTTATCTGTATGTTATGCTAATTAGGACCAATTACTGCACTTTATGTCTTTGTCTCTTAGTTAACAAGTTAATTTGTAATTTTAAGAAAAAATATTAGAAATTGAAAGTCAAGGAACTTCATCTAAGACCATTTCTGAGCAAGATTCTCTAGGACAAGTGTTGGGAAAAGAACGTCTTGGAAGAGTTCGTGGTTTAGGATTTGGTCCTAGTCCAACTCAAGTATTTGGTGTGAGTACAACTCGATTTGGTCGGTTCCCTGTAAATCAAGGTGCTAATACTTCTAACGTCGCTCTTCAACAGGAAGTTTCAAGGTCAAAATCTTCAAATGAAGAGATGAGAAATGCCTTAAGTTACATTTTCCAAAATTTCTTGGGAAATGTTCCACCTCATTTTGCACACTTGTTTAATCCTCAGGTTAGTTTAATATTTATTTTTTAATTTAAAAAAATGATTTTCTTTGTTTCATTCAAGCTATAAAAAAGTTATTAATCCTTTCAGGCATCCGATGCAAATAGTGGACAGCCTTCAGTCGAACCTTACTCGTCGGCAGGGGAAGATCCCACTCAATAGATGGGGTATTACATATTTTGACATTTAAAGTAGTAATTAAGTATATATTATAAAACCCTATGTGTAAAAATGGGTTTACGTTATTTTGAACATGGAAATTTTATGCAATTAAGATACTATTTTGAATGTATCATGTGTTGTGTTTATATTGTTTGATGTTAATTAGGAATTGTAGATAGGGTATGCATCATTTCGCACAAGGAGATTTAAATTATATTGGTGTTTTAAAAGTTTGAGGAGTAATGATTTTAAAATTTTCACTTTAAATAGTGCTAAAAAGGTGTATACAACAGTCGAATACAAAAAAAATTTATATATATATGAATTAGTCTAAAATAATGGTCAAATGAAGCAAAAATCTAGATTAAATTACTGGTGCTTTTTGATCAAAATAGTGGTGCTTAAAAGGCGTCAGAAAAAAAGTTAAATTTACAATAAAAATTTCGTGGCGCTTGAAAGGCAACAATAATTTTAAAAAAATAATTCATCCAAAAATATAACGGCGCTTCGAAGGTGCCGCTAATTAAAAAATTTAATTTATCAAAAAGATAGCGGCGCTTGAAAGGCGACACTAATATTAAACAAATTAATTCAACCAAAAAGATAGCAGGGCTTGAAAAGTGACGCTATTATTAAAAAAAATAAATATAACGGCGCTTATCAAGTGCCACTATAATAAATAAAGAAAATTCAAAATAAATAATAGTGGCACTTATCAAGCACCACGAAATGCAAAAATATAGCGGCGCTTATTAGGCGCCACAAAAAATGCCAAAAAATTAGCGGCGCTTATCAGGCGCCACGATTTTGCGCCACAATTTAAAATCGTGGCGCAAATTCCTGCGGCTGCGTTGAAGCACTGCTAAAAGTGATCTCGACACCTAGAATAGCGACGCTTCTTTAAGCGCAAGTAAGATGTTTTAGTGGTTCTTGAAGCGCCACTAAATTACCACTTAAAGCCCCATTATTTCCCTTATTTTTTGTAGTGAACTAGCATGCATAAAAGAGATAAGTAATGAAAAATACAAACATAACTTGCAAGTCAAAATTTAAGTACCGTGAAAAAATTTAATAAATAAATAAAATTTAATAACAAAATTTAAATTATGAAATCTGACAAATAAGTATTTCATATTTGAATAGAGCATATGTAATAATCCAATTAAAATTAATTAAATAATTGGAATAAAATAATGAGAAACTTTGAAATATCATTAGAAAGTGATTAAAAAAATTGATATGAGCTTGTAGTTTAAATTTGATAATTTTTTGGAATAAAATCTTATCTGATGAAAAAAATTTTATCTACCTTCAAGAACTTAGCAGGTAATTTTAGAAGGCCTATGATAGCTTAAAATTTTTTAAATCTCTTCCATATCATTCTAAATTCTTGTCTAAATTGAAAAATACATCCAAAATTTATCTAAGACAAAGTGAGAAAATGTCCCTGAATGTCCTAAATATTCAAAATTTCCTCATTCCCTTCCATTTTCCCCCTTTCCTCCCACGATTCCTTCCCTTCCGCCCTCATTACCGTGCAACACTGCCGTCGCCAAACCTGTCGTGCTGCGCCACCACCGGACCGTGCCACCTGTGCCGCTCAACTCCATCGACCTCCTGCTGCCATTCCCCACTGTCGATGGATACCACAGCAGCCAAAAATAGCCATTTATTCCCTTTCGTCATCCGCTGTCCATAGCCGTTCGACCACACCGCCACCACTAATAGCTAGCCTCCCCTCTTCCTTGGCTAGCTATCAACTGGCGAAGAACTGTCGCCACGTGCCACAAACGGAGGAGGAATGTTTCAAATCACCACCGCGTTTTTGTCAGAAAATCATGGTTAAACTGCCATTTTTCACCGAACCGATTCCAAATCTGCCATCCTCATGCTTTGGTTGACATTTTGGACTTATTTTTGACATCAACCGTTGAACGCCGCCGTATGCCGTCGTGCTCAGCCATGCACCACTGTGTGTCATCATCGGAGTAGCTAGAAAGAAGCAGGGATCAATTTGCGAACTTCCGAAGCTTTCAGTACAATTTAAAACACTCCAATTTGATTTTTTCCTATAGATTTTGATTCTGATTACGCCTGGATAATTAAACCGAAGTAGAAAATAGGAATTTAATTATAAGGGATTATGATTGAAAGGAAATTTATGTGAGACTTGAATGGTGTAATATCTGCTTTTTTTTTTAAATCTCCAAGGATGTTTTAAATGTTAAACTTTTGTGATTCTTGACTAAAGATTTGACTAAAACCTCCCTGAAAATTTTCAAAGGAAAAAAAAAGGGATAAAACAGTCAAATTTTAACTAGGGGTAAAATGGTAATTTTGCCCAAAGGGTAAAATTGTAATTTTACCTAAGGAATAAGATTACTATTTTACTTAAGAAAATTGGAGAAAATTTTCTTAAGAAATTTCTCTCAAAATTTTGAAGCAAGAAAAGGGTAAAATGGTAATTTTACCTCAAAGGGTAAAATTGTCATTTTTTTCACACAAATAGGATGACCATTTTATTCCATATATTTCATAATTTTGTTTACCCAATTAGGAGACCTCTATGTCCAAAAAGAATGAAAAAAAGAAAGAAGAGACAAGAAAAATGAAGGGTAGAAAGGTAAATTTGCAAAAGGGACACATTAGGTATTTTAAAATTGTGTTTAAAAGTCTTCTTCCTCCTTCTTTCTCAGCAAAATTCAGCACACAAGAGGAGAAACTCAGCCATACGAAGAAGACGTAGGGGAGGGAAGAGGAAGAAGAAAATTTTCATAAAACTTGAAGAAAATATCATTTGCATTGGAAAAGCAAGGTAAGCAACTTTCTAGCATTTATTCTTAGTTTCATGGTGATTTTCATGGAGTTTGTCAATTATTTTCAAGATGATAAACAGTAACAAATTTTCTCTCCACTCCATTTTAAGCTTGAAACCTTGTTGTAATGCATTTATATGAGTGAATATGTGAATTTGTGTTAGTTGGAAGGTATGATTGAGCTTGTTTCATGAGATTTATAACTATGTAGCATCCACCGACATTTATACTTTCTTGATGATGAATGATGATTAAGTTGCCAATGGTGTGTTCTAAATATGGTATGATATTGTGGTGTTGGATGTAAGAAAAATGATGAAACAACTCTTGAAGAGGAAGAAAGGAATTGAAAATGCATTTTCCCCTATTTGCTGGAAATTTGGCCAAGATATCACTGCTGTAAGTTGTTGTAGGTTGCTGTAAAACTATTTTGTGCTGTAAAATGCTGCTGTAAGTTGCTGTAGGTTGCTGTAAAACTATTTTGTGCTGTAAAATATTCTTTGTAAGTTCTTTGTGAAACTATTTTGTGCTGTAAAATCTTTGCTTTGTAAGTTCTTTGTAGATTCTTTGTAAAACTATTTTGTCTTTGTAAAATGCTCTTTGTAAGTTCTTTGTAAAACTATATATGCTGTAATATACTACTATAAGTTGCTGTGAAATGCTGTAAAACTGAAAATTACTATAAAATTCTGCTACAAGTTACTGTAGAATTCTGCAAAATGTTGCAAAAGGAAGTGTGAGATAATAGGTATGATTCCTTAATGTTGAAAATCATAATAGATATCTTAAAAAAGGTAGGAAAATACTTAAAGTGGCAATCCTTTTTTTTTCTTGGTGGTTTTAGCCAAAAACTCCCCTATTTTGTTGAGATGAAATGAGTGTTGAATAAATGGGCAGCATTAAAATCATGATGGCCCAATGATTTCCTTGAATTGGTATGAAAAGAATGTTTGAAGAAAAAAAAATTTAAGAAGGGTGAAATAAATGCTATATTTTGTATGAATATGTATGAGTTGCTTTTCTCCCTTCCTAAGGCAGAATGAATTTGTCTCTTCTTTTAAGAAGAATTCAAGTTCCATCATTTAATGGAAAAGAAGATATGATTAATAAATTTTGACAAAAAATTTAAAGAGAAAGGACAAAATAATGAAATATGTACTTGATGCAATTTGTATTGGCACAAAAATATGATATTTAAATAGATAGCTTGTAGATGCCAAAATAAATGGTACCATTTATGGCATTAAAGTTTGATGAATATATATATGTATTGATTGATGCTAATGGCATGAGGATGTAAATGCCAAATTTATGTGGTGTGTTTAATGGTCCTAAATGACGTTGTGGTAATGTTATATTGTGATAATGTGGATTATGGCACTAAATGAACACCTAAGGGAGGAATGGCACTAAAATACCCCTTATGGTGAAGTGGTATCAAATGGCACTAAATGAATACCTAAGGGATGAAAAGGTACTAAAATATCCCTTATGGTAATGGCACTAAAGGAAACACCTAAGGGATAAACACACTAAAAGAATCCCTGAGGTGAAAGGCACTAGGTGATGGCTTCAAAAGGTCAAGAAATGATTAAGATGTATTCCTTGTGAATGAGTTGCTATAAATTAATTTTTATTGATTTATGTTTTA
Organism: Senna siamea; assembly: GCA_031216115.1. Classification (NCBI taxonomy): domain Eukaryota; kingdom Viridiplantae; phylum Streptophyta; class Magnoliopsida; order Fabales; family Fabaceae; genus Senna; species Senna siamea. Next base: position 26,716,012 of record CM062354.1, on the reverse strand, counting down.
ATTATAAATTATAGTTTAACTGCTGAAATGATTGGATTCTACGTAAGTTCATATAATTCATTCATATTTACATTGCATAAATTTAAAGAAGAAATATTTTTTCGTAGTAATACAGTGGTACATGTTAGATGTTTTATGAAATTAAGAAAATTGCTTAACTACTGAGATAATATTCTCATGATTATATCTGACATGTATCAGATGCTTAAATATTTGGCGGGGATCGAAGTGGACACAGTGTAGGTGGAAATTTCCTTTTTGGGAATAATCAACGTTGTCTAAGGAGTTTATGTGGTGATTATTGTAGTAGTTCACCCTTAGTAGGATGGATAGATAGATATGTTTTGAATATAATGCTAACATGTAAGAATTAGCCCATTTTATCCTGATTTCTTTATATTTTGGAAATAGAATCAGGATAAACAAAATTTTTGTATGTATATAGTAAAATGGGCATATATATATGTCAGGATAGGTGAAAGTGTGAATTTTGACAGAAAGAGGGTTCGAGTGGCAGGGTTATTGCCTCCCTACCCTTAATAGACGGCAATCACTAAACATATCCTGAAATATGTGTGTAACAATGTATAAAATGATAATATATGCAAATATATGCAAGTTTTATTTAGGACGTTGTAACTAAATCTGATTATTTATTTAGTTTTTCCGTCGCGTATTGTATGAATGTAATACCGAGTAATTGATCCCAAACCTAATTTAATTAACAGATGGGTAATATTGGAATAAGAAAAATTTTACTCGGGTTAAAAATTAAGGACGATAACATGCCAATCTTATAACTAATTATTTTATTTAAGAAATTATTTCATAAAGAAAGGCTATAAGATTGGGATGTTACAAATGGTTTCTCAGAAAGCGATCTATGAGCATAATTCAAAGGTAAAAGAGGAAAGTCTTAGTCTGTATAGGAGCAACGGTGAAAGGTAGAGTAATCTACAGTCTCCTTTGTTTTAATAAACATTTAATGTGAATTGATTACTATGAATATGTTTGTGAACATGTACTAGGAAATGTGTGTTGGATTATATGAGTATAAGTAAAGACCTGCATGTGTTTGAAATGGATTTGAAAATTCTTTACTGCTAGTTTTGATTGGACTATTGGAATTTTATGCTTATAGTGCAGATGAAACTTGGGATGGATACTTGATGACTGGTATGGGACGATTGTCAAGTATTTCATATTCAAACCCACTTTTTAAAATTTTACTATTTAAATACTGAAATGGTCTGTATATGTTAAGGTTTACCTGTTAAACCAATACATCCTTATGAAAACTATAAGGAGTAAAGGAGGAGAGTCTATACAGGGGAATGGATTGATTTAAGAGTAAAGCCCTATAATCCTAAGTATTAGTTACCTATATGTATATATTGCCTTATAGTTGACATAGAGAGATAAGACCTACTTGTAATGTGCACTTGATGAGGGAAACCCCTTTCAGATGTTAGGTTCTCAGTCACAAGGAGGACGGTTCTATGACAATCACCGGGAGGACGGTCCCCGTGATCTTAAAATGAGATTGGAAAACAACAGGCAATGAATTGTGAATTGATTTATATGATTTTATGCATATATACTGATATCATATACAGATATTTGAGATCCTTGCAGCAATGTAGGATCGTTATGCAATGGATATGAAAAATTGGTTGCAGGCATTTTGAAAATGATGGTTTTCATAATCACTTATACTCTTTGATTGAGAAAATGATTTTGACTTTTGATTTTTGGATAGCCACTAGATTTCCCACATTTATTGATTCATGATAAATGAAACTTTAATTCACATGTTTGATTAAATGAATAAAATTGGGGAGAGGTTTTCTATACCGAGACCGGGGTATAACTGAACACTCAGCTGTTTTGAATAAAATTAATTGTATATTACTCTACTGGGATTCAAAATCTCATTAAGTTGTGTGTTCAGGCAATCAAGGGCGTGATGGCGCCAAGAATTAGCCTGGAACTGGATATATTTGCTATATAGAACTGCAGAGAGACCAAGAAGCTATGTTGTAGCTTATAATATTAATTGTGAATGGCTTGATGGCCTTAATAAGGAGTTTATTGCTCACTGAATTTGTATTTGAAAATATTTATGTGCTATTTTGATAAATGATTAAATTTTATATCCTGTAATTAGTAGCTCAAATGCAATTTATGAATGGTAATTTAGATGTATATTCCAGAGTATGTTAATGGTTGTATTGTTATGATGATTTGAGGTATTAAATAAGTTGCGCAAGTATGGAGTTGAGTGAAATCTGAATAGGGACGGCTATTTAGGTTACACTCAACCAGTAACGATCTCAATCGATGCATATTTTGCAAAGAAAAATTTTTCGTAGCATTTCACGTTTCCTAAATTACTTGCTATGGTAAAGGGGTCATTATAGCATATCTATAGAAAAAAATAAGTATGTGTAAAAAAAATTAAAAAACTTTAGATGTCAATTATTATTTGAATGATTTATTTAAATAAATTTATTAAATTTTTTAATAAAAACTTATTATGATTTTGTAATATATTTTTATCGATATTTTATTACTATATAAATTACTTGATCATATAAAATAATTTTTTTAAAATTTTAATTATTATATATTTTTAATATGACATTAAATATTTTTAGTTGATATAAATAATAATTTTTTTGAGAAAAAAAATTGTTATTCTAATAGATGTAATATAACGGTGAATACAGGCCTCTTTGTCATGATTTAGAAAATGGAGACCATGGTTGTCATGCCTTTTGACATTGGCCTTAATTTCTGTGGTGTGAACTGATTAATGTAAAGGGAAGACTCAAACTCCATAGCAGAGGACCCAATAGTTGAGGGAATTAGAACCGAGGAAAAACAATATGTTAATAAATATAATATACTTTATTTTGATAAATTAATTTTTTAATATAAAGCTCCATAAAAGAATTACTAAATTCAGATAAAAATGTTTTATTAAAAGATTTTGAAAGGATTACAAGAAATAGATTTGGATTTATTCGTACCATACTCTGAGTTTACTATTACAAACATAAAGAATTTGAGAAAATATCATTCTAGTTAATTATTTGATTCTTTTATAAAAAACAAAAATATTTTTTATACTATTTTTTTTTCTTTGTTAAATTATATTGTATCATTGAGAGCCTGATTTTATAGAAGAAATTTTAAAAATGATTTTTGAAAATTTCAAAAAATAAAAATACATGTGTCCATAGACAAATGACATTGTCATTAATTTTTAATTTACTTTCACGGTAAGATTTTTATTTATATTATAATGAGTACTTTAAATATTTATCTCTTTTATTATCCAACTTATATAATATATCAAAAATATAAGAGTGAGAAATTAGAGAAAAATAAATTATAGGAAAGTGAAATTTTTTTAAAAAATATATTAACTTTTCACATTTTTATTATATTTAAGGTTATTTTTTTTAAACAAAATGTGATATACAGTTTAATACGTAGAAAACTAATTAATAAAAATAATTATTCTACAAAAACGTAGAGTAGAAAAAAAAACCTAGAGAAGAAGGCCGACCGCTAGCATTTTAAATTATTCCCATTCTACATTTTCTAACAAATTCATAAGTTAATCTACATTGATAAATTCATATAATACTAAAAAGTAATATAAATTGGTTGAATATTATTAATTAATAAAAATATTTTTACTTCCTTTTAGTTTTTTAGCTTAAATTTTCAACTTCATTTTTTCTTCTTATATATTACTTTTAAATATTTTTTATCTCAACAATTCCCTTCAAATCTTTTATCAAAACAACTCATATATCACTTTTAAATCTTTATCCCAACAAATTCCTTTAAGTCTTTTATCAAAACAGCTCAATGAATCCTTGAATAGATATTATGCATCTTTCCACATAAAAAAATGCATACAAATCATGCATTTATATTGTATTGAGCCATCAAAGAGTTGAATTTGAATTAAATAACAAATTTGTAGAGGCAAACTGAAATTTGTCAATGACTAAGGCAAATTTTCAATTTAACTGTTGTTTCGTAAAATCAAAACTTTCAATTCATCTAGATTGCCTATAGAGGCAGAAAATTTTCGTGATATAGTTTGTTATTGCTTAAATTAACAATTCTTAATGATTGGAAACGATCTTGTTAATAGAAATAGTGTTAATTTAATCGATAAAAATCGCAAATATAATTGTTAACTCAACTAACATCTAATTTTTTTCACGTGATTTGCTAATTTTATGTTCAAATGCTTCTTTTTTTTTCAAAAACTGTTAACTTATTTCAAATTTTTACTAGTAAATTTTCAATTTATTCTAATTTTGATTTTGAATTTCAAATTCATTTCAAAATTATTTTTTTTTGCGATTGTTTCTAACTTAAAAAAATTGTTTGAATTGAAGGTTCATAGACGTGGACTTGGATAAGGATTTGCCCGAGTTGAGCATAAAATGATAGAGTTTGAAAATAGCGGTGTAAGATATATGTTTTTTTGGGATAGAAATATTTTTTTTTTATAAAATACATATGCTCTTATAATATCTCCACAAAAAAAGTTTTAAGAGATGAAGGTGTAATAATCTAGTTAAAATTAATTAAATAATTGGGATAAAATATTTGAAATATTATTGGAAGACGATTAAAAAAATTTTTCTGAGCTCGTAGCTTAAATTTAAAAATTTTTTAAAATAAAATTTCATCTTAGGAAAAAAATTTTATCTGACTTGAGTAAATTGACAGATAATTTTGGCGAGCTTTTGATGTTCTAAAAATTCTCAAATTTCTTCTAAATTATTCCATATTTGAAGATGAATAAGAAAATGTATCAAAGATTTATCCAGAGTAAATTTTGAAATGACCAAATTACTCTTGGACATTTAAAATGCCCAAAATCTCATTTTTTTTTCTTCCCATTTTCCCCTTTCCTCCATCTCTCTCGTGCGCACAGCTCCTTTCCCCCTCACCATCGCACATGACTTCGCTTCACCATCGAACCACTGCCGCGTCAATGCCAAAAGGTGCAGCAGCTTCGCCCGACACCGTAGCATGTCGTCTGCAACTCCGTCGACCACCACAGCGCCCGAAAATGGCCATTTTTCCTTCCATTGTGATTACGAAAAATAATTTTGATCCGATCGATTTTGCATCGTTGGTCGCCAGTGAGCACCTAGGTTGGGTTGTTGGAGGTTCGTCGATCCTCTCTGTCACCTTAGTCGCTTCTGTCGCCGCCACCAGTCGCCAAAAAAAGCTAAGGAAAGTTCAGGGACTAAACTATAATTTTTCAAAACTTATGGTATACATTGAAATACTCTGAATTAATTGATTTTTCTGCAATTTCTAGCCTCTAGGATGCTATTAGGGATGAATTGAAGGGATAGATTGGAGAAAAATGGTGAAAACCATAAATTGAAAAATAGGGACTAAATTACAAATTCTGAAAAAGTTTGGTATGAAGTAGAATTTCAGAATTTGATGCATCTCTATAATCCTTAGCTTAATTAGGACTTTTATGAATGAATGGAAATGGAAAATGGAAGAAAATTGTTGGGAAAGTTTTAATTGCAATTTTAGGGGCTAAACTGAAAAGACTGATATATTCTGTTCAAATAGTGTAAACCATGTACATTCTAAACTTTTGAGTGAATCACGTTCATTTAGTCTCCTAAAAGCATCATAGAGTAAATTGGATAATTTTATAGCTAAATACCAACTTTGGGATAAATGAGGGACTAAAGTGAAAACTTATTTTTTTTTTAGGCATTGAAAATAAGTTTTAGTTCTAAATGTTGGTTACAAAATGTACAGAGGTGGCTTGAAGTGTTAATTAAAGGAAAAGGAGAAGCATATTAAGTTAAGTGAAGGAAATCCCAATTGAGATAGAGTAATCTACACTCTCCTTTGTTTTGATAAACGTTTAATGTGAATTGATTGCTGTGAATATGTAATGGAAAATGTGTGATGCACTATATGAGTACAAGAAATGACCTGCATGTGTTTGAAATATATTTGAAAATTCTTTGCTACTAGTTTTAATTGGACTATTGGAATTTATGCTTATAGTGCAGACGAAACCTGGGATGGATACTTGATGACTAGTATGGGACGATTGTCAAGTATTTTATATTCAGACCTACTTTTGAAACTTTCATTATTTGAACACTAAAATGGTCTGTATATGTTAGGGTTTACCCGTTAAACTAATACACCCCTATGAAAGATTATAAGGAGTAAAGGAGGAGAGTCTATACAGGAGAATGGATTAGTTTAAGAGTAAAGTCATATGATCCTAAGTATTAGTTACCTATATGTATACATTGCCTTATAGTCAGCATTGAGAAATGAGACCTACTTGTAATGTGCACATGATGGGGGACACCCCTTTTAATGTTAGGTTCTCAGTCGCAAGGAGGACGGTCCTTGGACAATCACCGAGAGGATGGTCCCCGTGATAACAACAATCTCAGTCACATAGAGGACGGTCCTGTGACAATCATCGGAAGGACGGTTCTCTTGATTTTAAAATAAGATTGGAAAACAGTAGGCAATGAATTGTGAATTTATTTATATGATTTTATGCACATATATACAGATGTTTGAGATCCTTGCAGCAACGTAGGAGTGTTATGCAATGGATATGAAAATTTGGCTACAGATATTTTTGAAAATGATGGTTTTCATAAACATTTATACTCTTTGATTGAAAAAATAATTTTTGACTTCTGATTTTTAGATAACCACTACATTTCTCAAGTTTATTGATTTATGATAAATGATGCTTCAATTCACATGTTTGATTAAATGAATGAATTTGGGGAGAGGTTTTCTATACCCGGACGGGGGTATAGCTGAACACTTAGCTGTTTTGAATAAAATTAATTTTATATTACTCTACTTGGATTCAAAATCTCATTAGGTTGTGTGTTCAGGCAGTCAAAGGCATGATGGCGCTAGGAATTAGCCTGGGACTGAACGTATTTATTGCATAAAACTGCAAAGAGACCAAGAAGTTATGTTGTAGCTTATGGTATTAATTTTAAATGGCTTGATGGCCTTAATATGGAGTTTATTGCTCACTGAATTTGTATTTGGAGATATTTATATGCTATTGTGGTAAATGAATAAGTTTTATATCCTGTAATTAGTATCTCAAATGTAATTTATTAATGGTAATTTAGATTTATATTTCATAGTACGTTGATGGTTGTATTGTTATAATGATTTGAGGTATTAGATAAGTTGTATAGGTATATGTTTGAGTGAAATATGAATAGGGATGGCTATTTGGGTTACACTCAACCAGTAAAGGCCCCGATCGATGCATATTTTGAAAAGAAAAATTTTTCATAGCATTTCACACCTCCTAAATTACATGCTATGGTAAGGGGGTCATTACAATTTGGTATCAGAGTCTATGATTTTAAGTAATTGTGGGGAACATGAGATTGATTTAGGTTGATGATTGAATTGCGGCTTAGGAATTTCTAATTCTGAAATCTTAAACTCTAGAATATATAGGCTTTAAATTTGATAGTTGAGATATTAGGGATAAATTTGTTGGTATAGTTTTATTGCTATTGCTAAAAGTCTATTTGATTTATTTTGTATCAACAAGCCATGAAAAATGTAGGAAGTGGTGCTACTGGGAGATTAAGAGGAAGGCCTAGAGGGAGGAGTAATAGTGATGAAGAAATGAGGGAAGTGATAGATTTATTAAGGATGATGGCAGAGGCAGTGCGGGATCAGGCTGCCACTAGTGCCAACCTTATGAGGGAGAATCAAGGAAGGCCTAACCCTAGACATGGATATGAGACCAATGAACAGGGTGACTACTACATGTACCAAGGCTGGTTAGAGTTTTAAAAAGCAAGACCACCGGCATTCAAGGGTACATATGAACCTATGGTAGTTGAAGGGTGGCTGAAAGAAATGGAGAAAAATTTTCAACTACTACAAGTACAGATGAGTATAAAGTCACCTACTCCATTTAATACTGAAGGATGAAGCAAAAAATTAGTGGAGTGGTGCAAGGACACTAATGGAAAGCAGAGGTATTTCGCTGACATGGGAAACGTTCAAACAAGCCTTCCTAGAGAAGTATTTCCCTGAGAATGTTAAGCAAGCTAAAGAGACAGAATTCCTACAACTTAAGTAGAGGGACATACCGTTCAAGGAATATCTGGCTCAATTTGAAGAGTTAGCTAGGTATTCCACATATTTGAGGTTGTATCCAGATGAGGTTTGGAAGTCAAGACAATTGGAGGTAGGCCTAAACTGGTAGATGAGGAACCAGATAGTTCCGATGGAGATTTGAGATTTTTTAGTATTAGTGAACAAGTGCAGGATTCTGAGTTGCAGTTTGGAAGATAGGCAGCACATGAATCAGAGGTTTGCTGCCCGACAGAAAAAACTTGCTAAGAATTTAAATGTCAAAGGCAATGGAGGAAACTTTAAACCACAACAAGGGTCATCTAAAGGTAACAAACGGTCTAAAGTAGCTAAAATCCCAAGTGTGGAAGTAGGCATGGAAATGAACCCTATAGATACAGAGTGCCCGTGACTTACTTCAAGTGTGGGAAGATAGGACATTTTACAAGATTCTGCCTATTTGATGGAAACCAACAAGGTCTTGGTGGATCAGGAGGGCTAAGACCACAAGCTCTAGGGAGAGTCTTTACCTTGGATAGAGCGAACATCGAGGAATCACAAAGACTGATGTAGGGTAGAGGTAAATTTTATGATTTTTCTGTAATAGTATTGTTTGATTCGGGTGCTACGCACTCTTTCATAGCTAATACATGTGTGGAAAAATTTAATTTACCTTTTCAAATTATGCCTTTTGACTTGTGCATTTCCAATCCTTTGGGAAAATTAACTATTTCTACCCAAATCTGTTTGGACTGTCCTCTATTCATTTATGACCACTTGTTTGTTGTTGATATGGTATGCTTGTCTTTGACTAGGATTAATGTCATATTAGGAATGGATTAGCCGTCAAAAAATAGGATTATGTTAAACTGTTTTAAAAAAAAAGGTAGTTTATTTGGATGCCTTGCTTGCGGATAAGGGTGATAGACTTAGTAAAGTCAATGAGATTTTTCTGAACTGTTCCTAGGAAGAACTCCAAGAGAGGCTTAGCTCTATTCCTATAGTAAGGGAGTTTCCTACAGTGTTTCCCTTAGAGATAGAGAGGTTACGCTCATATAGGGAAATTGAATTTACCATTGACCTAGTGCCAGGCACCGGACTGATCTCAATTTCGCCCTATAAGATGACACCTATAGAATTGAGGGAATTGAAAGTCTAGATAGAGGACTTACTAAAAAAGGGGTTTATTAGACCCAGTGTGTCACCTTGAAGAGCTCCTGTTCTATTTGTGAAAAAGAAAGATGGGAGCATGAGATTATGCATAGATTACTGTCAGCTGAACAAAGTGTCCATTAAGAACAAATAAGCCCTACCCATAATAGATGACTTGTTTGACCAACTATAGGGAGCAACTGTGTTCTTCAAGATAGATATGAGGTCAGGATACCACCAGATTAGGGTCAAGGAGGAGGATATCCCTAAGATAGCTTTTAGCACCCGATATGGCCACTATGAGTTTTTAGTGATGCTCTTCGGCTTGACCAATGCCCCAGTGGTGTTTATGGACTACATGAACAGGATTTTCTTACCCTACTTGGATCAGTTTATGGTGGTATTCATAGATGACATTCTGAGATATTCTAGGACTCCTACACAACATCCTGGGATGGTGTTGCAGATATTGGAGGAGAAACAGTTGTATGCGAAATTAGAGAAATGTGAATTTTGGTTAGAAGAGATCAAGTTCTTAGGTCATGTAGTGAATGCATCAAGGATTTTGGTAAATCCCTAAAAGATTGAGGTTGTGTTAAGTTGGAACCGGCCAAGCATAGTTACAGATATTAGAAGCTTTCTGGGTTTGGTAGGCTATTATCGAAAGTTCATACAAGGATTTTCTAAGATCGCTTTTCCATTAACTCGGTTAACTAAGAAGGGTGTAGAGTTTTGATGGTACGAGAAATGTGAGAGGATTTTCTGAACTCTTAAGGAAAATTTGACTACTGCTCTAGTATTAGTCATACCAAACCCCATAGAACCATTTGAGGTTTACACCGACACATCAAAGAAATGTTTAGGATACATGTTAATGCAGGCTAGGAAGGTAGTAGCATATGCATCTCGACAATTGAAGCATGCATAGGAAAACTATCTCACCCATGACTTAGAGTTAGCTGCTATAGTCTTTGCGTTAAAGATTTGGAGATACTATTTCTAAGGAGCAATATTTGAGGTTTATAGTGATCATAAAAGCCTTAGGTATTTATTTGATTAGAGAGAGTTGAATATGAGGTAGAGAAGGTGGGTAGAGTATTTGAAAGATTTTAATTTTGAGTTGAAATATCATGCAGAGAAAGAAAATGTTGTAGCTTATACACTGAGTAGGAAACCCCTACAGGTAGCTTGTATGATGATAAATGAGATGAGATTACTTAAGGACTTTAGGGATCTGAGTCTCAATGTAATTTCACTTCCAAATAAGTTAGCCATGAGTGACTTTTAGATCAGTTGTGATTTGAGGGAACAGGTAAGACAAGCTCAATTAGAGGATGAATCCTTAGAGATTTATTTGAATCAACCTAATTTTGGGTTAACTGAGGATGGAGTATTATTGTTTAGGAACAGGGTAGTAATCCCGAACCATCAAGGACTCAAAGAGAAGCTGTTAGTAGAGGCCCATTGTAGCCACTATACCATCCACCCTAGTATTTATAAGGAGCTAAAGATAAACTTCTGGTGGCAGGGTATAAGGAGAGACATCACAAAATATGTGAATGTCTATCTTACTTGTCAGTAGGTAAAGATAGAGCACCAGAACCCTGCAGGTTTATTGAGGCCACTGAAAATACCAGAAAGGAAATGGGATCAGATAACCATGGACTTTGTAGTGGGATTACCTAGGATACCTGCTGGTTATGATTCAATTTGGGTGATAGTGGATAAATTGACCAAGTCTGCTCACTTCTTACCAATTAGGATTAACTATTCCTTAGAAAAGTTGGCTCAGATTTACCTTAAGGAGATAATGAGGTCACATGGGGTATCATCTAGCATAGTGTCTGACTGAGACCTTAGGTTTACCTCCAGATTCTGGCAATCCTTACAAATAGCATTAGGGGCCCAACTGAGGTTTAGCACCTTATACCATCCTCAGACCGATGGACAGTTTAAAATTTTATCCCTAAAATTTTTTTGTTGTCAATTTTATTCCTAAAGTTTTAAATTATAATCAATTTCATCTCAAGGTCTAATATTGTTCAAATTACTAAAATAAAATGATAATGTGATATTTGACGTAATATTAAAATATTAAACAAAAACTAAAATGTTGATTTTTACTAATTTTGAAGACACAATGTTATATGTCATGCCATTATTTTTCATTAGTAATTTGGACGATATTAGACTGTAGGACGAAATCGATTATACTTTGAAAGGTTAAAAACAAAATTAAATGTAAAAAATTTCTTAAATAAAATTAAAAATCATAGTAAAGTTTGAGGACATAAAAAGTACTTTTGCTAACTTTTAAATGAAAAAAAAATTTGTTCATTTCCTTACCAAATTTTCAAATAGGCCAATATATGTTTATTTTATAAAAAAAATTTTGGTATAATTTTAAATCTTTATCATCATATTCTCTAATTAAAAACTAATATTTATATGATTTATATAATTTATCTTTTTTTATTAATTATTTTAAAATTTTTGATTTCACATACTTTATTTTAATTATAAAATTTAATAAAAAAATATAAGAAACTATGTATAAATATAATCTTTATTTTATTTCATGCCATTTCATCCTTTCAATTTCTTTTTATTTCATTCAATTACATTTCGCTGTTTATAAAATATTCCTGACTTACATTCCATGAGCCATCATTAATTAAAATTGTATAAAAAGAAAAGATTAAAGATAATGCATTTAAAGAATTCTCCACTTTCTGGCCTCACCTCATCACTTGTTTCCTTATTTAGATTAGAGCTTTCACACGTGACTGACTGACTTTTTGTAACGCGCACGTTGATATTAAATTAATGTTTTAATTTTATATATATATATATATATATATATATATATGAAAGAGTGAAATTTTGTGGAAGAGATAGTTATCTATAAAAGAATAAAAAATTATTTATATTTTTATTTATATTTAAACTTAAATTTAAAAAACATTAATGTAAAATTTAGTGTACCCGATCGTACTAGTATTTAATTATTTGTTTTCAATTGTTTAACTTAATGTTTTACTCAATATTTTTTAAGTTCTTTTTGATGAAAAGATAAAGTGAATTGGTTGCGAGGAACCACACAAACAAAGGCAGAGATTTTTTTTTTCAAAAATCTGCTTCCAAACAAACAGTCAAATGCTAACTATTATTGTTATTATTTAAAAAGTTAGGCTCTACCGGTCGATCAAATAAAAAATTTATTTAAAAAGTTAGACTCTACCATGACATATCATGAGAAAATAAAAATTTAAAAATTAATTAATTTTTTATTATTTAATTTATTATTTTAAAATTATAATAGTAATAATTATTTTATTATTATTTTAAAAATTAAAAAAAATACATACAAATTTGTGCATGCTAAGCCTCTACTATATAAATTATGTTATTTGTTTCAATTTCATTAATAATATAATTTAACTGTAATATAAATTTAAAAATAATTATATCTAATAATTTTATAAGGATAGTTTTTTTAAAATTTTATATTGATTATATATTTAAATTTTACATAATATAATTAATGTAATTTATATATTTTTTAATGAATTTATATATAGATAAGTTATAATTTTAAAAAAATAATTTTTTTAAATTTTTTTAAATAAATCAGTCTAAATTCAAGTATTTAAAAATTTTACAAGTTCAAATATAAAAATGTCTGCTCAAGTATGGGTGTGAGTATGGGTCTATAGTACTCTACTTGCACCTTATCCATGATCATCAAGGATGGAGGCAGAATTTTTTTTTTTATGGGAGGCCAATTTTTTTTAATTTATAAATATAAGGAAACTTTCTCTACCTGCATGACCATGTCAACAAAATTTAAGTCAATATTGATAAAAATTTAAAGCTAAGGACTAAACTAAAAAATATTAAACTATATATATTACAAGAATAATTTGATGTTTAATATAATTCTTATATTTTAAAACTTTGTAATTAAATCTTTATAATTTTTAAAACTTTTAATTTATTTGCTATTGTTAATTTTTGTTTAAATTCTTTTGAATTTTTTTGGCCTAGCCAACAGATATGATTTCAGCATTCTAAATAAGATAGTACAATTGGTTATGTCAACAAAATATTTACAAAATGTTAAACGTATGGACTCAATATTAAAATAAATTACAATATAAAAAATATAAAATTATAAAGATATATATTATAAAAAATTGTGATATAAATTATTATACATTGTAATTTGATATTTACATAGAATTTTGTAGGGAAATATATTATTTTTTTAATATTTTTGAAATTAATTTATTTTAAATTAAATTTATAAAAATATACTATTTTTTATTTAATACAGTAAATTTATTAATACTATTAATAAATTTTATTTAAAATTAATCTAAATTTATTCTCACTAAGAGTGAACTGATTATTTTTGCATCAAATTTGTGGTTAGTAAAAACAAATTTAGTTGGCATCATTAATATTTTAATAAAAAGACGGTCGTCGTGGATTTTTTTTATTTTGCAGAGTAACTTTTTAGCGGCGGTTTTATTTGTTGCTAATGTACATTTCAATATTGTTGTAACAAATTTTATTGCAGCTATAAATTTTGTTTAAACAATTAATTTAAAAAATAACATGTTTAAAATTTTATTTTTCATAAATTAAGTTAAAAAATTTATAATTTAAACAATATTAAGATTAAAAACTTAAAAAATATTAATTATATAATTATAACTTAAAAATTATTTAAATAAAAATTACATTAAGTTTTAAAAAAATTTTATATTAAATTCCTTTTATATTTTTATTTAAATAAAACCAAAATACAATATCTAAATATATTTATATTTATATTAATATATTAAAAAATAAAAAAATATATAAATCAAATTATGAATTATTATATTTTACATTAATTTATATATTAATTATTAAATTATTTTATTTTATTATTAATATATTATTAATAAATAAATGAATATTTAATATGTTAATATAAAAATAGAAATATATTAATCATTAATAACACAAATAATAAAATTAATAATAAATATAAATTAGGACAAATTTAAAATATTAGTTATTTTTAGACTTATTTTGCGAAAAAAATTAAAACTTTTTATTTTTGAAATAATTTTTTAAGAAAAATTTATAGAAGCAATAATATGTATTGTTAAAATATTGAAATGCAAGCTAGCAACCAAGGAAACTTTAAAATAAGATAATTTTAAAAATATAAAAAAGTATATTTTCTATTTATATAGGCATTTAATTTTTGTTTATTTTTAATAAAACTTTTAAGGTAAAATTATATTTTATGTCTCCAAACTTTAAATTTATTTTTGTTTTCATTTTTAAAGTTTTTTTGTAGTTAATTTTATTCATAAAGTTTTAAATTATAATCAATTTTGTCTCAAAGTCTTCAAATTACTAAAAAAAAAGGATAATGCGATATTTGACGTAATGTTAAAATATTAGACAAAAACAAAAATGTTGATTCATACTAATTTTGAAGACATAATGTTAGATGATATGTCACTCTTTTTCATTAGTAATTTAAATGATATTAGACTATAAGACGAAATTAATTATAATTTAAAAATTTAGAAACAAAATTAACTGTCAAAATTTTTTTGAATGAATTAAAAATTATAGTAAAATTTGAAGATATAAAAAATATCTTTGTTAACTTTTAGATAAAAAACAAATTTTTTTCATTTCTTTACCAAACTTTCAAATTGGCCGAATGTATGTTTATTTTATAAAGAAAATTTTGGTATAATTTTTAAATATTTATCATTATATTCTCTAATTAAAAATTAATATTTATATAATTTATACAATTTATCTTTTTCATCATTAGTTCTTTTAAAAATTTTAATTTTACATACTTTATTTTAATTATAAAATTTAATAAAAAATGTAAGAAATTACGTATAAATATAGTGTTTATTTTATTTCATGCCATTTCATCCTTTCAATTTCTTTTTATTACTTTCATTTACTTTTCGCTATTTATAAAATATTTCAAACCTCACTTACATTCCATGAGCCATCATTAATTAAAATTGTATAAAAAGAAAAGATTAAAGATAATGCATTTAAAGGAGTCTCCACTTTCTGGCCTCACCTCATCATTTGTTTCGCTATTTAGATTAGAGCTTTCACTCGTGACTGACTGACTTTTTATTTATTTAATTTTTTAAATCATATAATATATAATATAAATATATATATATGTGAAAGAGTGAACTTTTGTGAAAGAGAAAGTTATCTATAAAAGAATGAAAAATTATTTAACATTTTATTTATATTTATTTAAACTTAAATTTTAAAAACATTAATTTAAAATTTAGTGTACCCGATCCTAGTAGTATTTAATTATTTGTTTTCAATTGTTTAACTTAATGTTTTATTCAATATTTTTTAAGTTTTTTTCATGAAAAGATAAAGTGACTTAGTTATGGGGTACCACACAAACAAAAGCGGATATTTGTTTTTTTCAAAAACTGTGCTTCCAAACAAACAGTCAAATGCTAACTATTATAGTTATTATTTAAAAAGTTAGACTCTACCAGTCAGTCAAATAAAAAATTTATTTAAAACGTTAGACTCTACTATGACTTGTCATGAAAAAATAAAAATAATAAAAAATTTTAAAAATAATTAAATTAAATAATTTTTTATTATTTAATTTATTATTTTAAAATAATAATAATAATTTCATTATTATTTTAAAAATTAAAATATATATATATATATTTGTGTATGCTAAGCCTCTATTATATAAATTATGTTATTTATTTTAATTTTATTAATAATATAGTCTAATTTTAATATAAATTTATAAATAATTATATTTAATAATTTTTTAAGATTTTATATTAATTATATATTTAAATTTTACATAATATAATTAATATAATTTTTATATATATTTTTATAAATTTATATATATATTTTTATAAATTTATATATAGATAAGATATAATTTAAAAAAATAATTATTTAAAATTATTTAGATTAATCAGTCTAAATTTAAATATTTAAAAATTTTTTGAGTTTAAATATAAAGACATATGCTCAAGTACGATGCGAGTACAGGTCTATAGTACTCTACCGGCACCTACCCTTGACCATTAGGGGCGGAGGCAAAAAATTTTTCATGGGAGGCTAATTTTTTTAATTTATAAATATAATATTATACATATATATTATAATTATATCAATTTAAAAAAAATAAATACTAATAATATAAAAAAATAAAAATAAGTGATAATTTAATAATTAAAAAAGAGATAAAATTAATTATGTAATTATTTAAACTTATATATAATAAGATTAAAAATTTGTAGATGATGAACAAATAAATGAAAGAGAGAAAAGAATATGTACATTCCCTCTAATATCCAATATATCAAGTCAAAACTAAATGTAAAGAATTAGACGTCCAAAATTATTATTTATTCAACAAATTGTTTTGAGCTTTTTCTTGACAAAAGTTGTATTTTTTCAAATATTGTAAAAAATTTTAAAACAAATTTGCAAAATATAAATTTATAGATGTAAAGAGTAAATGACATAAATAAATTGGTTGCAAAAAATTAATTACAAAAAATATAAAAAATTTATTTTTAATAAAAATTTTGACAAAAATATATTTTATATCTCTAAACTTTAAATTGATTTTTATTTTTATTTTTAAAATTTTTTTGTGGTCAATTTTATCCTTAAAATTTTAAATTATAATTAATTTCATCTCAAGGTCTAATATAGTTTAAATTACTAAAAGAAAATGATAATATGACATTTGCCGTAATGTTAAAATATTGAGTAAAAACTAAAATGTTAACTCATACTAATTTTAAAAATATAATGTTATATGTCATGTTATTATTTTTCATTAATAATTTAGACTATATTAAGCTGTGAGATAAAATTAATTATAATTTAAAGTTTTATAAATAAAATTAATCATAAAAAATTTTTATAAATAAAATTAAAATTTAATATATAATTTGAGGACATAAAAGTACTTTTGTCAACTTTTAAATAAAAAACAAAATTTGTTCATTTCCTTACCAAACTTTCAAATAGGCTGAATGTAGGCTTATTTTATAAAAAGAATTTAATGTAATTTTTAAATATTTATCATCATATTCTTTAATAAAAAAATTAATAATTATAGAATTTATAGAATTTATTCTTTTCATGGTTAATTCTTTTGAAAATTTTGATTCCACATATTATATTTTAATTATAAAATTTAATAAAAATATAAAAAATTATGCATAATATAATCTTTATTTTATTTCATGCCATTTCATCCTTTTAATTTCTTTTAATTTCATTCAATTAAATTTCGCTATTTATAAAATATTTCAAACCTCACTTACATTCCATGAGCCATCATTAATTAAAATTGTATAAAAAGAAAAGATTAAAGATAACGCATTTAAAGAATTATCCACTCACCTCATCGCTTGTTTCCTTATTTGGATTAGAGCTTTCACACGTGACTGACTGACTTTTTGTAACGCGCACGTTGAAATTAAATTAATGTTTTAATTATATATATACTTCTATATTATATAATTTAAAGTTATTTATTTATTTAATTTTTTAAAATCATATAATATATATATATATATGAAAGAGTGAAATTTTGTGGAAGAGAAAGTTATCAATAAAAGAATAAAAAATTATTTAAATTTTTATTTATATTTAAACTTAAATTTTAAAAAAAATTAATGTAAAATTTAGTGTACCCGATCGTATTAGTATTTAATTATTTGTTTTCAATTGTTTAACTTAATGTTTTACTCAATATTTTTTAAGTTCTTTTTCATGAAAAGATAAAGGGAATTGTTTGCGAGGAACGACACAAATTTTTTTTTTCTTTCCAAAAATCTGCTTCAAAACAAACAGTCAAATGCTAACTATTAGGCGATCAAATAAAAAAATTATTTAAAAAGTTAAACTCTACCGCAACTTGTCATTAAAAAAAATAAAATTAATAAAAAATTATAAAAAATAAATTAATTAAATAATTTCTTATTATTTAATTTATTATTTTAAAATAATAATAATAATAATAATAATAATAATAATAATTTTATCATTATTTTAAAAATTAAAAAAATACATGTAAATTTATGCATGCTAAGCGTCTACTATATAAATTATGTTATTTATTTTAATTTTATTAATAATATAATTTAACTTTAATATAAATTTATAAATGATTATATTTATTAATTTTATAAATATATTTTTTTAAAATCTTATATTGATAATATATTTAAATTTTATATAATATAATTATTCTAACTTGTATGAGTATTTTATAAATTTATATGTAAAAAGTTATAATTTTAAAAAATAATTTTTTAAAATTTTTTAAAATAAATTAATTTAAATATAGATATTCAAAAATTTTAAGAATATAAATATAGAAAGATATCTATTCAAGTACGATTGCAAGTATGGGTTTATAGTACTCTATCTGCACTTTATCCACGATCATCAGGGCCAGAGGTCGAATTTCCTTAATGGGGGCCAATTTTTTAAATTTATAAATATAATATTATATTATAATCATATCAATCTAAAAAGAATAAAAACTAATAATGTCAAAAAAAAAAAGACAAAACTAAGTGATAATTTAATAATTAAAAAAAGAGTTAAAATTAACTATTTAATTATTTAAACTTATATATAATGAGATTAGAAATTTGTAGATGATGGACAAATAAATAAAAAAGAGAAAAGAATATGCACATCCCCTCCAATATCCAATATATCAAGTCAAAACTAAATGTAAAGAGACACCCAGAATTATTATATATTCAACAAATTGTTTTAAGCTTTTTATAGACAAAAGTTGTATATTTTTTAAATATTGTAAAAAAATTTAAAACAAATTTACAAAATATAAATTTATAGTTTACGTAAATGACATAAATAAATTGGTTGCAAAAAATTAATTATGAAAAATATAAAAATTTTAGATAAACAGAGGAAATCTTTTTTCACAAACCCAGTGAGCTAATAAAGGCCTAAACATCAAAGACATATCAAATAATCCAAATAATTTAAATTAGATGAGAAGCATGATCAGATATTGGAAATAAAGAAAAAAAGCGTTGATTTTGAGAGTTTAAAGTTTTGATTTTTTTTAATGTCTTTCTAACTTTCACCAAGTATAAAAAATAAAAGAAAGAGATAAGAAAAAACAGTAAAGTTACAATATTAAAAAAAATTAAAGTGGGGCATTGATTACTAAAACTTTATTTACAAGTTTCTTTTTATTATTATTATTTTATTAAAATAAAACTACTCCCACTACAAGTTTAAAATGGCAACGTTCAATTGGCCACTGATGATCATAAATGATTCTCATCCTCTCACAAAAAGAATCTTTTAAAATAACAAGTTTAAGAGTAGAATCACAACCATGGAATGTGGGCAATCTCATACTATATAATTTTATGAATTTGGATCTTGAAAAATAAAAGAGAAAGATAAAATAATAAAATGAAAAAGAAAAAAAAAAGAGTAGATCATAATCTATATATTAAATAAAATTTTAATTTATCATTTTTTTTCTTTGTTCACCACTTTACCTATCTCTCACTTTAGATAATTTAAATCTGAATTTTGTAGCTTATTTTGCATCAAAGATTTTGACCTTTCTAGTGAAACAAATTAAATGGAAGACTCCGTAGGCATATAGTTTATAGATTTGGAAGACCGAATAATTGAGGAAATTAAAACCAGAGAAAGAAAGTAAAATGTAGATAAAGGAAAAATACATACGTGCAATTAATATATTAACGGGGAGATTTCTTTTCGATATTGTTTTATGTAAAAAGGAAAAAAGCTCAAAAATGTTATTTTTGTAAAATATTTGTTTTCATAGGAAAATAGGTTTTATATTCATTAATATATAACTTTATATATTACTTTAAAAAGTACTTAATAGAATTCAATTAGTTATAAAATTGGTTAAAAATAACCATTTAGATTGAGGAGAATGTAAGAAAAATAGGTGGACGTAAAATTTTTATTTTTATATTTTCTTGAGTTTAAATTTAAATCTAACCTCTTTTGTTTTATCTCATTTAGATTAAAATATAAAAATTTTACTTCTCCCAAATTTTTTAGCAAAATATATTATTAATTTTTAATATTTTTAAAATTATCTTATTTTAAATTAAATTTTAAAAAAATATACCACTTTTTTTTGCAGGTCAACTAATTTAATCAATAGTTTACTTTTATTGAGAGTGAATTGGTCATTTTTATACTAAATTCACTCTTAGTAAAAGTAAATTTAAAATATTTTATTAGCCACATTACTATTTTAATAAAATTTTAAATTATTAAACAAAAAAATAATGAAATATTAATTATATAATTTTATTAAAATGTTAATGAGGCCTACAAAGCATTTTAAATTTATTCTTACTAAGTGTGAAAATAAATAATTCAAATTTAATGTAAAAATAACTAATTCACTCTTAGTAAAAATAAATAATTTAAATTTAGTATAAAAATAATTAATTCGTTCTTGATAAGAATTAATTGAAATAAAATTTATTAATAATATTAGTGAATTTACAGAGCTACAAAAAGCAATATATTTTTATAAATTTAATTTAAAATAAAATAATTTTAAAAATATTAAAAAAAAAGTATGTTTTCATACAAAACCCTACTTCACTCATATTCTTCTTTATTTTCTTTAATCTAAACATATCCAGAATTAACACTAGACGGATTCGTCTAATAGCTATATATGCTAATAATAAATTATTACTAAATTCCCAATATTAGAAAGTGATGGGACCGGGAAACAAGTCGACAAAGGCCATCTACGTGTGCATTATGAATCGACCTAAGGACTTAATCAGGTACAATAATGTGAACCTTTACAGCTGCTGAGCTTTGGGTATTTTCATCGACGTCAAGAATGTTTGAAATATGGGTCACATACATATTATATATCATTAAAAGTAATTCCAAATATGTTTTTAAGTTGCTTAAAGATTAACGGACCACGATAACCAACACAATTCTCTTATTAATATATTAATGCCAAAATTATATCATTTATTTAGAGCGCTCAAAAATTAAATTATCAATTGAAAAGTGAAGGTTAATGAAGTAAAAATAATTTGAATATATGGGATAAAATGTAATTATTGTTTAATAAGTAAATTAACTTAAATTATATATAATTACAATGTCAAGATAATATATAATTAGTACATCAATAAATTTTAACAATATACTGATAAAAGTTTAATGTTGAGAACTAAATTAATAAATTTTAAATTATATGAACTTATTTAAAATTTTTAAATTATAAGTACTCAAATAAAATTAAATAAAATTATAAAGATTAAAAGAATGAATATTTAACCTTTAATTTAATTTCATTAGTTTAAAAATTTGAATCAGATCATTGTAATTTTAAAAACTTTAATTTAGTCCTTATTTTTTACTTTTTGTTTAAATTTTGTTGATGTCGTTAAGATATATTATCTCAACATTTTAAATATGTGTTATTTATGTCAGTAAAATAAAAAAATTAAAATAAAAAAAACAAAAAAAACTTATATTTATAGCATAAAATATTATTAATTTTGAATAATTTGAGTAAATTATCTTAAATTATGTAGAACTACAGAGCTAAGATAGTGTCACTGGTTATGACGACAAAATCTAACAAAATATTAGATATGGAAAAAATTAAAAAAATTAAACTATAAAACCAAAAAATCTTATATAAAAATCTAAAGATATATAATAAAAAAATGTGATATAAATTATTTTATCATAATTTGATATTTGTTTAAACATTAAATTTTGTTTATTTTTAATAAGACTTCTAAATAAAAAATTCTCTTCATTCCTTTACCAAACTTTCAAATAGGCGGAGTGTAAGTTTGTTCTTTTCCATTATTTTTCTTTCAATTTCTTTTTACTTCATTCAATTACGTTTTGCTATTTATAAATATTTCAAACGTTACTTATGTTCCATGGGTTTTTAACGAAAATATATTCATTTTTTAATTAATTTTCAACAAAAGTGTCCGTTGTTGAATTTAAGCTACTAAAATTATACCAATTTTTGTTTAAAATCACAAATTCGTTAGTACGAAGCACGAATTATTAAAAATTTAAAATTTGAAATTTGAAAATTGAAATATATTCGCAGTCATGCATAACAAATTGATTAGTTAAAAAAGGTCGTCACTTTTTCACCTCAATTCACGCTACTTGATTGCAAATTTCCTTCTAGCAAATCTGTTGGAGCAAAAATTAATAATTTTTTAAAAGAAATGTTAAAAGACTATATTAAAATTAATTAATTAAACAAGCAAAATAATAACTAATCCTTTTCATCCTTAAAAATTAATACTCTAAAATCAATGTGTGCCTCCAATCAAAATTAAGTTTCTTTTCCGGTAAATTTAAAAATACACATCCCAATCAATATAAATAAATTTTAAAAATATTCTTTTTTTTTTTTTTCAAGTATCGAATTTAAACTTTACATCCTCAGCCATTAGTTACAATAACCCTTAGCGATTAGATTTTTAGTATAATTTCTTGTCCATGCCAATATATATAGGATTTTTTTTTATTTTTTTTTAAATTTCACATAATTCAATGAAACTTTTTATTATTTTCAAGAATTGAATGGTCAATTTACTTTTAAATTAATTTTTTAACTTTATATATATAATTAATAATATTTAAAAATTTAATAGATTCTGATTAATTTAGTTCGAGTTAGTACAAGTCCTATAATAGAGGTAGAACTTTTTTTAAATTTTTTTTTATATACAAAACACGAATCCGAGACTTTAGTTAAGGAAAATAAAGTACCTATCATTTTAACCTATCACTTGTTGGTAAAATATTTTTAATATTAATAAAATTTCTTATATATATTACAAAAATTATGTTTATACTTACTACTTTTAAACACAAAGAGCAATTTATGCAAATAAATTGTATGAATGAAAATAACATAAGCTCAAATCATAAAAACTTAAGCTTTCATTTTTCTTACACAACATATTAGTTGTTCTAAAATCATATAAAGCTTCAAATTCTAACATTCACAATACATATATAATCTAACCCACTATTTTAGACCCAAACATAAGAAGTTAATAAAAAAAATTAAAGACCCATCTGATTCAATAAAAAAATTTGCTTTTCGGTTATTCCAATTCAGACTGGTTTTGACTAATTCAAAGTAGTCTAACCAACCATATGATTTTTGGGAACAAATCAAACTATGCAACTAACCAATTATTAATTCAATTAATCAAACTACCTGATTCAATTCGGTCATGACAACATTATTTTTTAGATAAATCATATTATTATATTAATATTTTATTTCTTAAATATAATAGTTAATTATTAGGGAATTTTTGTCTAATAAGTAACTATCTTTCAATCAAAAAGTAAAACTCCACCTAACAATTCCACTAAGATCAACCAACCTCAATTTTAGAAACCTAATACATTCAAAGAAATGAAAATCAATACGGCTAAAACGTGTTATGACAAATTTCAAATCAACTTCTCATTTTATAGTTTATAGATTTAAAAATAAAAATGCATGAGCCACAACATTTCAAATCAATCCATATTTCATAGTTGTTATTCTGCTTTTAAACTTGTCATTTTGAACTATCTTTTTTGAGAGGAGAATCATCATGTATCATGGGATACTATATTCTTAGAAGTTTCCTCGCATTACTACTACTTTTATTGTTTATGGTGTAACACCTGTAATATCCCTTGGCCTACGGTTTCTTTTAGATTAATTAAAAAGGTATAGTATGTAAATATCATCTCATAGGTGTATTACTTTTAATTCTATCCAAGTAAATTTTTAACTTTTATCAAATTAATTAATTGAGTATCATTTGAGGTCAGGTTTTACACTTAGCTTTTCACTTAAGAATCACAACAAAAGATATATACATACATACATATATATTACTTTAAATAACTATACACAACATGCATACTTAATTTGTTAAATATCATTAAATAACTATTGAGTATGGAGGTAACAACCTTGTCACTCATGACCCCATCAAATTGCCTATTGATAATGACTAGTTAATTTATGTACATTCAAGTTAAGATAGGTTATACAGGAGATAATCTATGGTAGTCTTTCTAAAAAATCATAAAGACTAGTACAAGATAAATGAATGCCTATACTATCCAAAATAAATATTTTACTGTATCCCAGAAAGGGTACCTCTCTCCCGCTTACCTTCTCATTCAGCTAGGGACCTACACATCTGGTACATGTCAGCATTTATGTGAGAAATTAATCTTAGTAGCAATGCAACCTGCTTTGAAAACTACTAACTTATACCACTGTACATATACGAAAAACCTCTACATTCTTTTTATCATAAAAACATAATACATATTATTGGGATGCAGGGCATGTAACATACTTTCATGTCATGTGCTCATATTCATGCACGTACAGGTAAAACATATTAACTTTATGACATGGGATGTCTATTCATCATCATTATCATCACAAAACATTTCCTAGGGTAATAAACATGCCTTTTCATTATACCTATGAGCAGGAGGAACAATAATAACAAACGATTTATCGAGAGTGTCACCTAGCAACAACTCCACATACCACTACATACATGAAAGAGCTATCTTGGTGACTAACTACGCCACTACAGTAACTCTACTACATAAGTACTATATGAGGCGTCTCCCAGCTCAATTCAAGTACAATCTTAATAACTCATAGGATCATTGTAAAACCTTTGTATAACTCCTATCCTCTCTACTTTTGCAAATCATGAGGCTATAGAATCACTACCCTTACTAGTGGATCGCACTCTCGGTACGCTATTTTCTAACATATATACTAGGGTGACTTAGCTTATGCTCATAGTTATGCTTAACCCTAAGTATGTGTTTCTTAATGGCCTTTGGAAGATGACACTAACTTAGAGTTCGCAATCATCACGACGTTTTCAAAATCATTTAAGTTCAAGTGAATATTTGATGATCCCTATTTATGGCACAACCGTAGAATGCCCAACGACCGTCCTCTACCAATAATCGATCACTCGATCATAAGCCTATCTACCACTAACGCGTACGTTTAGGATACTTCACTCTTTCCTTTCTCATGTTTTTTTGCTCCCTTTGTATCACTATCACAAGGATCCTCTCATTCGAGTGACACGACCTTATCTTTTACACATTACCCAAAAGTATGTAGTTTCCTTGTATGGTTACGTTATGAGCTTTAAATAAAGTGGTATGGAGGATTACTAAGCTCAAGCTTTGATAAAATCATGGTTCATATGTTAGAGGGCTATCAGTCGACTGGTGGAAGACTGACAATCGGCTGATCACTCTCTGGAATCCTTGATTCACAAAATAGTGGGCTGCTAATCGATTGATGGAAGGCTAGCAATCTACTGATCTCTCTCTAGAATGCTTCCTGGGTAAAATGAAGAATATGATAGTCAGCTTCTAGGGTTACTATTCGATTGCTACATTTAAGTATGTGTTTCTGGGTTTCTCAAAAATACGACAGTCAGTTGCCACATGCTACCAATCGACTGTTATGTCCTGTGCCAGTTCTGAAAATAAGTTTTTGAGATTACCCATCCCAGATTTTAGTCCATTTCAAGTTTAAAAAACATATGAGCTTAGTTTCCATGCCAAAACCTCATTTTTTTCTAAACATCCCTTATTATTATACTCAAACATTATGCATCCAAGGAAAACTAGCATATTCTACTAGATGAAGAACAACCCAATCCTTTCCATCATTTACAAGCACAAATTAGCATAACATTTTAGCAAGTAGCACCTAATAGAAGTGGAAAACATAGAATGTAGGTTTAAACCCCAAATTAGCTCAAAACACTCATAAATCACATTTTTCCATCAAAGGAAACATTTCAAAAATGTGGTTTGGGTTAAGTTGCTACTTGAATTTCCTTGAAAATATGTTGGATTGAGTGTCTAGATGATCCTCCCCTTATTTTCAAACATTTTCTCTAGCTTTAAATCACCATTCCTTCAAGCTTATCTCTTTTACTTTGCCCTAACTCAACACTTTCTCTCTATACTTGCCCTTCTCCTTCTCTTTCTAAGAAATATTGAAGTTTGGAGTTGTGTTTTAGGGTTTAGGGTTTATGAAATTTTAACTTTTCCTATTTGCATTCTAGTCCTTGGCCATTTTTTGACTTTGTCCTCACTCAGT
Source organism: Senna siamea (assembly GCA_031216115.1). Lineage (NCBI taxonomy): Eukaryota > Viridiplantae > Streptophyta > Magnoliopsida > Fabales > Fabaceae > Senna > Senna siamea. The sequence goes on along the minus strand of CM062354.1, from coordinate 26,689,407 downwards.
TTTCCTTTTTCGATTTGGTCCTAAGTCATGTTGTAACTTAGGTTTCTTCCCTTTCAACTAGGTCCCTACACTAATGCAACTATATGCAATTAATGCAACATACACAAGCATTGAACTTAAATTAATAACTAACAAGCATCTCTTGATTATATTAGGAGCAGATGTTACAAATGAGATCAATTACTAGAGACATTAGGTGTAAAACCAATGAGAGAAAAGCACTCCTCACTTTCAAAAAAAGCCTCTAAGATGATAATGGCATGATCTCTTCATAGGAAGAACATCAAAATGAAGAATGTTGCCAATGGAAAGGAGTTCATTGTAGTAACAAAATAGGTCATGTTCGAGGTACATATGAATATGGTTTAGGTGGTTTAATTAATCCTTAATTACTTGAGTTGCAACATTTAACTAATTGGACCCCAGTTGTAATAATTTAAATTGGACATCGACCCCTCAATTCATTAGCTACCTTAGAAATTTAAGGTACCTTATCTCTCATGTGCTTATTTCAGTGGCAGAATACCTCAGTAATTTGGCTCCCTTCCACATTTGAAATATCTTAATCTTAATCAAAATCATCTAGAAGGAGCAATTCCTTATTAGCTTGGGAATCTCTCACATTTTCTATATCTTGATCTTAACTTTAATCGACTATATGAAGTAATTCCCTATCAACTTGGGAATCTTTCAACCTTAAACACTCTAAGGGCTTGTTAAAAATCATGGTCTTGAAATTCATGATGATGCAAATTGGTTGTCTAACCTCTTTCATCTTATGTATGACAATCTAAGTGGAGTGGAAAAACTCAATTACTCTAATTATTTAATGGAAATATTTTTTAATTTATCAAAAATCAAAGAACTTTAGCAAAGAAATTGTGAACTCTCTAATGCTAACCTTCTTTTCTTATCTCAAATCAATTTAAACTTTTCTTCTTCACCTTCTATACTTGTTCTTTCTCAAAATAACTTGGCTTCATCAACAATATTCATGTGGATGTCTAACTTCAGCTTAAATCTTCATGAGCTTAACCTTGGAGAAAACTGTTAGATTTGGATTGTATACTATATGCATACATATTTGTAAACACATTAGGACATGTAGAACTATATGTATTGGGTTAATAATCAAATACATATTACTATTATAAAGTTTAAGAACTTGTAAAGTGATCTAATTTTATTATATGGTCCTTGTTACATAAAATAAAGTGTTGAGACCAATATAATGTGTAGAATTCCTGAGGTGTAAATTATTGATTAATAATGGAAAAATTGGTAATTTAACACATAAGGATTTATATATAAATGGTATGGTCCTTGATTGACTTATTTGAATCAAAATATACCAGACTTTATTTTGTCTCTTCTGGTTCCCATCTGCTAGTAAGAGAAATCATAGATACAATCAATCAGAAGATCATTGGCCATCTTTATTCTTCAGTTTATCATGGATTCCGGTATACATCCATTTAACCTTTTATCTTAAACAATTTCTAGTTAGTTCTTGGGTTAATTAATAAAGTTCTAACAATTAGTAATAGAGCCTGGTTCTGTACTAATATTGTTTGAATTAAGTTTCATCCAATCATTTTAGTTTCTTGAATGATTTCATCTTGTGATTGTATATTACAGTTGTTTTAGTGTCTTGAATGATTTCATCTTGTGATTGCGTATGGCAAATATAGAATTAATGTATGATTAAATTTCTTTCTTTTGCTTGTGGTTAATTGATTCAGTCATGTTAATTTTGTATGATAAGACGAAGAATTTTTTTAAAAAATTAAATTTGTTTCAGTATATGTTTTTCATTAAATTGAACATATCCATGTCTCATAAAATTCACATTTGGTGAAGCAAATTGAGGCCATGTTATTGCATAAAAGGGCCACATGGCTGTATTAATGGACAACATGGCTATGTTAATGGACAAAACAACTATTTTGCTTATGAAATAAGGCTTCACAGCTGTGTTGGTGGATAACATAACTGTGTTGGCCATACATAAAGGCCACACGACCATGTTGATAAGCAACACAGCTGTGTTGCCTATAAAATAAGCCAACATGGCCGTGTTGTGTAGAAAAAAAATCGTGTTTTAGCGTATAAGAGGCCACACAGTTGTGTTGATAGACAACACAACCGTGTTGCCTATAAAATCAGTCCAAACGGCTATTTGGTGTACACGGGAAAGTTTAAGTGCTTAAACAAAGGCTATATGTATATGTTTTTTAGTGATTGATTAAGATAACAATAAATTACAAATACTTAGTCATTCATTTGAATTAGTTGAAGCAATATAGTTACCAAAGTAACCTCTGTTGTGAAAATTTTTTTGACTACGAATAACTAAGAAGGTAGTATGTATTTATATTCATGTGGATAATTAGTCGACCTAAAGGAAAACTATTGTTTGGCAGAAATTTATACATACATGTAGTAATGAGTGAGATGGTTATTAGGTGTCCATTGTGAGTATTTAGCCAGCCTGAAGGAAGGTTGAACGCTTGACTAGATTATATCATTTCTACTTGATTACTACACCAAGACAATTTATTATGAATCAATTCTCTATCCAAAGATTAGAATTGATGTCAAACTAGTTATCTTGAGATAGGTTACTATTGTTAAAATAATTAATCACAACTCTTTGTTTAAATGTGAGCTGATTATGTGGTTTGTGCATTTGTTCTTTATACAGTTGATATTGTCAATGCATCTTCTGTTATTTCTGCCATTAATAGCATTCCTATGCTTAGTGATAGTAATTTTAAAACTTGGAAAATAAGGTGACTATGGTATTGGGATGCATGGACTTAGACCTCGCATTGAGAGAGCCAAGTCCTACACCTCTTACAGATCAAAGTTCTTCTGAAGATTGAAGAGTTTTTGAGAGGTGGGATCGCTCTAACCGCGTAAGTCTTATGATAATAAAAAATGCTATCCTAGAGACATTTCTGGATACTTTGTTTGGGAAAAATGATCCTCAAAGGTTCTTAAACACCCTTGAGAAATGCTTTGCTAAAAGTGATAAAGTAGAGACAAGTGAAACTTTAAGAAAACTTGTCTCCATAAGGTACAAGAGTAAAGGGAACATAAGAGAATACATTTTAGAAATGTTTCCTCTTATTGGTACATTGAAGCCATTAAAGATAGAACTTTTGAAAGATTTGCTCGTTCATTTGGTATTAATATCACTTCCTCCACAATTTGGATAGTTTGAGGTAAGCTATAATTTTCAAAAGGATAAATGGACATTAAATGAGCTAATATTTCACTTGGTGTAAGAGGAAGATAGGATAAAACAACACAAGACTGAGAGTGCTCATTTAGAATCTACCTCTTTGGGCCGTGGTAAGAAGAGGAAAAGTAAACAGATTTCAGTATCTCAAAAGAAGCATAAGGATTCATCTAAAGGACGTATAGAAAAGAAATGCTTCTTTTGCAAGGACCCTTCTTATATGAAGAAAGACTGCAATAAGTATCACATTTGGAGCGTGAAGAAAGGTATGTTTTTTGCTTTTGTTTGCACTAAAGTTAATTTGGTTTCAGTACCTAGATATACTTAATGGTTTAATTTTAGTGCTACAACTCACATAAGTATATCTTTACAGGGTTGCTTGAAGTACCACAAATCTAATGATGATGAGAAATACATCTACATGTGTGCTAGAAGTTTATTAGAAGTTCAAAGCATAATGAATTTTAGGTTGTTATTATGTACTAGTTATTTAGAATTAAGTAACACTTTTATTATACTATCTTTTAGATAGAATTTAGTTTCAATTTTTGTATTGGACAAAGAAGGATTTGTTTGTTCATTTGGACACAGAAAATGTAATGTTTATATTAATTATATGCTCGTTGGAACTAGTAATTTATTTGATTATGACAACCTTTATCTATTTGATATAATAAATTCATATAATGAGTCTTATACTACTGAAACTAAAGGCATTAAATGCAAATTCTCAAGTAAGAATTATTTTTCTTTATGGCATAAGCTTTTGGGTTATATCTCTAAAAGGAGAATTGATAGGCTTATGTCAAAAGGAATTCTTGAAAGACTTGATGATTCAGATTATGGTGTTTGTGTTGAATATATAAAGGGAAAAATAACAAATAAGAGAAAAGTAGGAGCTACTAGAGTTAAAGATGTTTTAGAATTGCACAAATATATGTGGGCTATTTCCTACAACTTTATAGAATGGTCAACAATATTCTATCACGTTCATTGATGATTACTCTCGATATGGCTATCTATACTTAATTCATGAGAAGTTTCAAGTCTTTTAAGGCTGAAGTTGAAAATCAACTTGGAAAGACTATTAGGGCTATTCGATTCAATCGTGGTGGTGAATACTACAGTCGATACAATGGCTCAAGTGATACCTCACTTGCTCTGGGGATATGCTTTAAAGCCTGCAATGTATATTCTTAACAGAATACCTATAAAAGCTACAAAAAAACCCCTTACGAGTTATAAATTGGTAAGAAACCATTCCTAAAGCATTTACATGTTTAGGGATGTCCAGCTGAAGCAAGGCCTTACAAGACAAATGAAAAGAAACTGGATACAAGAATAATTAGTAGCTATTTTGTTGGATATTCCAAAAGGTCATGGGGATTTAAGTTTTATGATCCCAAAAGAAAAACATTCTTTAAGATAGGAAATGCCCGGTTCTTTGAGGATGTTGAGTTTAAGGGGGAAGATAAGAATAAAGACATTGTTTTTGAAGAAAATTCGAATGACATTGTTTTTGCAGAGAATTCAAATAACATTGTTTTTGAACAGAATTCGATTACTATTCCTCTTCCTACAATTGTTGTGGGTCATGATAATGATTAGGTTATCATACCTAACATGATTCACCAATAACATTCAATTCAAATACAAGATAATGTTGAATTTCCCACTCATCAAGATCAACTTGAAAGATAATGGGTTATTCTTGAGGAACATGAGAATTAAACTCAACAACCTCAAATTCTAGAAGAACCAGTGCCTTTAAGAAGATCTTAAAGAGAAAGGTGAAATGCAATTCCAAATGATTATATTGTATATCTCTTTGAGAATGAAGAACATATTAACTCATTGGGAGATGATCCGCTCACCTTCTATGAAGAAATTAATGGTTCTAATTCTCATAAATGGATCAATGCTATGGGTGAAGAAATGTAATCCATGAAAGACAATGATGTTTGAGATCTTGTTCCATTACCTGATGGTGTGAAAATGATTGGTTATAAATGGATTTTCAAGACCAAAAGAGACTTACAAGGTAATGTTGAAAGATATAAAGCTTGTCTTGTTGCTAAAGGATTCACTTAAAAAGAAGGTATTGACTATAAAGAGACTGTTTCTCCAATTTTATCGAAAGACTCTTCTAGGACAATCATAGCACTTTTGGCGCACTTAGATCTTGAATTACATCAAATGGATGCAAAGATAACTTTTTTCAATGGAGATATTGAGGAAACTATCTTTATGAAACAACTAGAGGGGTTAAAGATTTATGAGAAAACTCACCATTTGGTTTGTAAACTTAAGAAATCCATATATAAACTCAAGCAAGCTTCCCATCAATGGTACCTAAAATTTCATCAGGTCGTTCTTTCATTTGGTTTTTAAATGAAAACTATTGAGAATTTTGTGTACCATAAGTTCAGAGGGAGTATATTTATATTCTTAGACTTATATGTGGATGATATTTTGCTTGTTAGTAGCGATATGGAATTTCTTTGAGAAACCAAGAAATTTTATCAAATAAATTCGAAATGAAAGATCTTGGCAAAGCATCCTTTATATTAGGAATCCAAATTCATCGATATTTTCATTAGAAATTCTAGGATTATCATAGAAGGGTTATATTGATAAAGTACTTGAACACTTTGGCATGCAAAATTGTAGACCTCATGACACATCTATATCTAAAAGAGATAAATTCAGTTTGAAACATTGTCCAAAAAGTGATATAGAATCCAAGTTCATGCAAAATATCCCTTGTTCTTCAGTAGTAGGGAGTTTGATGTATACACAGGTCTTCACTCGACTTGATCTCGTATACATTGTGGGAATGCTTGGTAGATACCACAGTAATCTAGGAAGAGAACATTGGTTAGCAACCAAAAGAGTTTTCAGATATTTGCAAATCATTAAGGATTATATGCTCACATATAAAAGGTTAAACAAGCTTGAGATCATTGGGTTTTTTAATTTTGACTTTGCTGGATGCCAGGATAGTCGAAAATCGACATTTGGTTATGTATTTCTATTAGCTAGAGGTGCAATTTCTTAGAAAAGTGCTAAGTAAATACTTGTTGCATCTTCTACTATGGAGGCTGAATTTATTGCATGTTATGAAGCATCCAGTCATGCAATATGGCTACACAACTTCATTATAGGACTGCATATTATTGATGGTGTTGAAAGGCCAGTCAAGTTATATTGTGATAATAGAGCAACAGTCCTATATTCAAATAACAACAAAAGCTCTTCTAGATCTAAACATATAGACATTAAATTTCTTGTTATGAAAGAAATAGTTCAGAGTAGTTTTATTAGTATTGAGTTAATAGGAACAAACTCCATGCTTGTGGATCTACTTACTAAGGCATTAACACCCATGGCCTTTCATGAACATCTTGCTCACATGGGTGTTGTTACGTTTGATGCTATTTAATTTAGTAGGAGTTTGTATTATGTTTTACTTTTGATATTTTACATTATTTGGTTATTATAATGAAGTATTCATTTTTTAGTTTCTATATTTTACTCTAAACTTCTATCTCATTTGGTTAAGTTAGGACCAGTTAGAAATAGACATGTATAGATCACATTACATGTAATTTCCATGCTACACATCCACAAATGATCTATGTCATTTAGCCAAACTGATGTCTGAGATCAATGTAGGTTTTGTTGTAAAATGACAACGACTACCTCTTTGGTCCTTACATTAATAAAGCTAATAGACGAGATTGATTTAAATAATGTGCACAAAATTTAGTTACAGTGATTTGTATATGATTAAAGGTTATTATAATATGAGCACATAGTTGTACAATCCAAGTGAGAGATTATTAGATTTGGATTGTATAATATATGTATGCATATTTGTAAACAAATTAAGGCATGTAGACGTACATGTATTGTGATTAATAATCATATACATATTACTATTATAAAGTTTAAGAACTTGTAAAGTGATCTAATTTTATTATATTGTCCTTGTTACATAAAATAAAGTGTGGAGACTAATACAATGTGTAGAATTCTTGAGGTGTAAATCACTGATTAATGATGGGCAAATTGGTAATTTAACACATAAGGATTTATATATAAATGGTGTGGTCCCTAATTGACGTATCTAAATCAAAATAGATTAGACTCTATTTTGTCTCTTTTGGTTCCCATTTGCTAGCAAGAGAAATCACAGATAGGATCAATCAAAAGATCATTGGCCATATTTATTCTTTAGCTTATCATGGATTCGGGTACGCTTACATTTAACCTTTCATCTCAAACAATTTCTAGTCAGTTCTTGGGCTAATTAATAAAGTTCTAACAAAACATCTTAAAGGGACTTATTCTAGATGGTTTTGGTAGAATAGTTAGCTCTCTTGCATATCTTGATCTCTCACGTAATTACAATCTCAAAGGTGGCATATCCCAAATTCTTTTGGAAATATATGTAGCTTGACGTGGCTAGATCTTTCATACAACATGTTGAATAGAGAGCTTTTAGGCCTTAATCCTAACTCCACCAGGTGTGTCCATGTTTAACATCCACTGTAACATAAATAAATATATGCAAAAAAAAAACAATGAAATTTATATGCATATATATATATAGTTGAACACGCAAAGCATAGGAGACTTTGATTTTTCTAAGTCTTCCTCTTTTGTAATTTCCTTCTCTAAAGTTTCTCTGAAATTGCCAACACCACTAGCACTTGCTTATAAATAAGATGCCTTAGCTTTTATTACTTCTCAATTTGAGTTGCTTATACTTGAGTAACCATAGCGATCATGATGACTATCATGTTGTTACCAATTGTGGTGATGCTTATAGGTTTTTTTATTCTTCTGGTGCACATCTTGGGGGCATTTGCTATCAATAACATACATGTTGGCAATGCTTTTGTTATATGCAAAGATAGGGAGAGACAAGCCTTTCTTTCAATTAAACAAGGTTTTTTAGATCCTTTTGATAGCCTCTTCTCATGGGGAAATAGAGAAAACCAGACAAAATGTTGCAAATAGAGAGGTGTTCAATGTAGCATTCAAACCGACCATGTGGCTATTCTTGATATTTTCTCTTTGGAAGGTAAAATCACTCAATTAATAGCTGATTTACATATAATTTGGAATATCTGAACCTCAGTTACAATTATTTCAGTAATTTAACCGAATTCTCAAAATTCATTGCTTTGTGCCCGGACCCTATCGCACCACGAGGCGCTGTCGACGAGTCAAGTTGTTTGGGAATGCAGCCCCAATCGGGCGGTAAATTTTGTCCAAGGCTAAATACAGGTGAGAGACCAATAACGAACAAGTACCGCGAGGGAAAGATGAAAAGGACTTGAAAAGAGAGTCAAATAGTGCTTGAAATTGTCAGGAGGGAAGCGGATGAGGGCTAGTGATGCGTCCCAGTCGGATGTGGAATGGCGTTAGCCGGTCTGCTGATCGGCTCGGGACGTGGACCGATGTGAATTACGGCGGCGGCCCAAGCCCGGGCTGTTGATATGCTTGTGGAGACGTCATTGTCACGGTTGTGGATCTTTGACCCATTTGAAAGGCCTTTATCTCTCTTATATGAAGGCCAAGGGAAAGATACCCTTTGAATTGGGAGGCTTGTTCCATTTGCAATATCTTGATCTAGAACTTGGGAACTTGTCCAGCTTAGTACAACTTGATCTTTCTATGAATGTGCTGACTGGGGGAATACCTCATTAGCTTGGAAACCTTTCTAACTTGAAAAGTCTTTATCTTAGTAAGAATTCCTTCATTGGAATAGATCTAGATCATTGTTTAATTTATGTAGTTTACAAGTTCTAGATCTGTCTGACAACAACTTAAGTGGACACTTGGAGGAATATCTTCCAACTTCTGGTAATTCTGCTATTAAATCACTACAAAGCTTAAGCTTGTCCAATAACCATATCACAAGTCCAGTAGTGCTAGATCTTTCCCAATATTCTTCTCTGCGGATATTATATCTATTGAATGGAAATTTGAGTGGCGGCATGGGACAACAACTATCAAACTTGGAGTAGTTAAATGTTGGACACAGCTCCTTGAAAGGTGTGATCTCTGAAACTTATTTCTTAAAGCTCTCTAAGCTCTATCATTTAGATTTGTCCTTCAATGATTTAATCTTTAACGTTAGTATAGAGTGGGTTCCCCCTTTTCAATTGAATGCTATTAGGTTAGCATCTTGCAAGTTAGGTCCCATTTTTCCCATATGGCTTTAAATCTAGAAGAGGTTATTTGGCTTGGATATTTCAAGTGCTGAAGTTTATGATACTATTCCTAATTGGTTTTGGAGAAATATATCCCTCAAGCTGGTTAAATCTTTCTCACAACCAAATTAGAGGCTAAATTCCAGATTTGGCTCTCAATTTTTCATCTCAAAACGTTGATTTGAGTTCAAATTTTTTTGAAGGCCCAATCCTATTAAATTTAATAGAGGCACTATTGTTGGATAGTTTACATCTGCATTTTTTGTCTTATGTCCAAATATGAGCTTAGACTTATATTATTTAGACCTATCAAATAATCAATTGTTTGGAGAGCTTCCAGATTGCTGGGAACAATTTGACTCATTAGGTTTTCTTAGTTTGGCAAATAATAGCTTCCATGGAAAATTTCCACCTCCAATGGGCCTTTTAACAAGTATTCAATCTTTACATATAGAAAAGAATAGAATTGGGGGGTGAAATACCAGTGCCTTTGAATAGATGTACGGAGCTAATAACTTTTGATGTGTCCCAAAATAATTTGCTTGGATCAATACAAGCTGGATTGGTGAACTTAAAAATTTATTAGTACTTAGTTTGAGATCCAATCCATTTTTTGGGAGCTTGCCATCGAGTATTTGTCAACTTTCTCAAGTACAAATCTTGGACCTCTCTTCAAATAAAATCTCAGGAAGCATACCAAGTTGCCTTAATAATCTTACTGCTTTGGCTACTTAAAAAAATTCCACAAAAACATTGCCTACACTGTCACTCGAACTCTTTATTCACCAACCCTTCTGTATAACTCTTTAAAAACTTTAGATGATAGCGCATCACTTATATGGAAAGGTAAAGAGTACGAATACCAAATTACAGTGGGACTAGTCAAAAGTATTGATCTACCCAACAACATGTTAATGGGATAAATTCCAAGTGAATTGATGGATCTTGTTGGTTCTTGAACGTTTCAAGAAACATGATTAATGGAGAAATCGCCTACCGCCATTGGAAGATTAAGAAGTCCTTGGATTTTCTTGATCTTCCAAGAAACTGCTTGTTTGGGAGGATTCCTTCTGAACTTTAACAAATAGATCGACTTATGTGTATTAGATTTATCATACAACAATTTGTCAGGAGAAATTCCACTCGGTACTCAGCTTCAAAGCTTCAATGCCTCTACTTATGAAGGAAATGCAAAACTATGTGGGGCTCCCCTTTCAAAGTGTTCCACAAAGTAGAAAGATGATAATCAAAATCATGGAACATTTGAGGGTTCTATATTAGCTTGGCAACTGGATTCAGCACAGGTTTTTGGGGAGTTTGTAGCATATTATTTCTAAAAAAATCATGGAGATATGCCTTTTTTAAATTACTGCGTGATGCATATGACAAAGTGTACGTGGTGGTTGCGATCAAAGTGGACAAATTGGGAAGGATGATGAATAGAGGTTCGGAATGAGGTAATTAATCTCTAACTGTCTTTATAATCCTTAACTTCATTATTCTTTCTCTTTTCTAAGTGAATTAATGGTAAATGCAGGTCATACAAAATTTGTTTACCAAGGAATGACCGACTTTAAGAATGTCTTATTGCCAAAAACTTTGATTAGAAAATAGAACCTAAATGGTGATTATATATTCTCTATGTTGTTTCTATTATCTAGTTCCCTAAGTGTGTTGAAAGTTATGAATTCAATTAATTTTTCTTTGTTAACAAGTTTATTTACTAACGTTGCTTAATTTATAAAGTTGTTGAAGGAGCTATTCGCGGATCAATTAGAAATAAGGCGTTTGCTTGGCCTAGGATGGAGCCGTTTATCACAAGAAAATGTATCTAGCTTAGAAATAAACATTAGGAAAATAATTGTTGGAGACTATAATTTGTACTTTGCAGTTTAATTAATTTGAAAAATGTTTGTAATGTAAAAATCATCACTAGGTGAGCGCCACATATTTCTTTATCTTTTTTTTTTTTTCATTTTTTAGAGTAAATTGTATTTATATTTTCTAAAGTTAATTTAGTTAATTTATATGAATCATATATATCTCTAATTTAAAAATTACAATTACTCCCTATAATTTATCTTTTGTCAATAAAGATAATTTTCTATATAGAATAAAATTGTGATCTTATTTTTAATATCATAATAAAATTGTGATTTTATTCTGCACAGAAAATTATCTTCATGATAGAAAATAAATTAAATGGGGTAACTGTAATATTTCTATTAATGAAGATAACTTTTTATGCATAATAAAGTTGTAATATTATTTTTTTTAAAAAAAATAACAGTAAAGATTGTTAAGTAATTTTATTTTTTTGAAATGAGTACATATTGTGTAAAATACTAATTTCATTGATAGAAAACAAATTAGAAGACAAAAATTATCTTTATTGTTATATTAAAAGGGGTAAAATGAAAAAAACTCTCAAACTCTCAAACTGTAGTCTATGTGTATACCTTTGCATTTTGTGTAGCCATAATCCTTAAAGATACACTTCAATGATTCTCACTCATAAATTGATAGTCTCACTTCAATTCTGAACCTAACTGCTAAAGAAAATGTTACTATAAAACTTTTCCTAAAGAAATAATTTAAAGTCCCATATCTCATATTTTCCCTTTTCTTTTAATCCTCCCTTCAACTCGCCCTCTATTTGTGTTACAGTAACTTAATGAAACGAAAACTTCGCGTTGTTGATTGGGTGCCATTTTTATGGAAAATTTGTGTATAAAAGTAAAGAAATTTAAATACTTATAGATTTCCTACATTCTTATTGTCAATGGGCTTACAAAAGTGAGATTTTCTTTTGTCAATTGTGTGTGTAACTTCCATAAAACAGAGTCCAGAGTTTGATCCTTGCCACCTCCCATTTTTTTAATTAAAGAAAAACCTTATTTTTCTATATCAATTTATTACTTGAAAGTTTTGTTTTTCAAATTATTTAGTGTAATTTTAATAAATATAGAAGGATGAAATTGGAACTAAATTAGACATTCAAATGTAGAAGTGCTGGACCTGGAAGATTTTTTCTTGTTCATTTTTTGTAAGCCGGTCGAACAGAAAGTGTTGGTGCCATTAGGACTTACAACTTTAGTAGGACATTAGTAGCTTAGTACCTTAAGACCTTACAGATCCTTAGTAGAGCCTTCAGATCATAGCAGGGCCAAACAACCTTCGGACCATAGTAGGAACTTGGTACCTTAGGAATTTATTAGAACCTTAGGATCTTAGTAGAACCTTAGGACCTTATCATAGTCGGACCTTAGTTTGACCTTCGGATCTTAGTCAAACCTTCGGACCAGAGTGGGACCTTTGGACCTTGGTGGGACCTACAGACCTTAGTTTGGACTATAGTGGGACTTCGAACGTAAGGAGAAACTTCAGACCAAGATCTTAAGCAAGACATTCAATTGTTAGCAATTGTTAGCTAGATAATAAATTAATAGGGGGTTGAATTGGTTTTATTTTAAAATCAAAAACACTTTGGTAGATTTTTTAAAGCATTAGGTTAGATGTATGTTAAAAATCATGTTACTGTTAAATTTTTTCAAAAGTTAAAGTTTCAAGCAAGCAACCATATAAAAAATTTCTTGTAAAATTTAACTAAATGTAAAAAAAGAGTTGAGAAGATCACACCAAAGATTTATAGAGATTTGGATCAAAACTTTGATCCTACATCCTCTCCACAAGCACACATAAAGGGAATTCACTAATTTGGAAGTCATCAAAAAAATACAACCATGTAATCTTCTTCCAAGAGATCATCATACACTACTTTTATGCTACTATACATTTGAAAACCCTATGAAAGATCAACACACTGGCTTGATTTTACACCCCTAAGTATCTAAAAAAGACTCATAGAAATACACCTAAAACGACCTAGACAGTTCATCAGAAATACTCTTAGGTAACCTTATTCAAGGGTTTAGTATCCACTACTTTTATGCCAGTATACACTTGACAACCCTTATGAAGGCTCAACACATATTTTTACACTTCTTAGTATTTCAAAATGAAAAACCCATAAATTCCTAATGCAACCTAGAAAATCATTAGAAATACACTCGAGTAACCTTACTCAAGGGATCAACATACACTACTTTTATGCTAGTATACACTTAGCAACCCTTATGAAAGCTCAGCACACTTTTCTTTTACATCCCTTGGTATTTAAATGAAAATCCAAGAAAAACCATTGGATAAACACAAATCAAATCCCTTTTGATTTGTTCATAACAAATAAACAAACTTTCTAACCTAGGCTTTCTACTAGACACTTAGAAAGAGCAAGATGAAAAGAATCAAATGACTCAATAAAAGCATAAAAACTACCATCTCACATAGAGCAAACAGAGAAAGTTTAGGTAGTAAATTTAGAAGAGTGGAAGTGTTTTTTTAATATTTTCAATGCCAACCACTTCCCTTCAATGAGAGAATGCTACAAATTTTTAACCATTTCAAATTTTGCCTATTGCAACCTTCATTTAATGCTAAGAATGCTTGCAAGTAAGGCTATGAAGTTTCATAATAAATGCCTAATGCTCCTCCATTAGAAATGAGATGTTTTGACTCTTGGCAAAAGAGGAAACTTCATTTATAGAGGAATAGACACTTGAAACTACTTTGTAGGGTAATGGTAGGTAACAGAAGGTCTTTGTCCATTGGAAACATTGTAAAAAGTCACTATTTCTATTGTCCTCTTTTTATAAGCTTCTTTTACACACAAGCTAGAACCCCTTTTCTTCTCTTCTATTCTTGAGAAACGTGTTTATTGATGAGAGAGAGTTTTACTTTTTCTTTTTGGTGTCTGTCAGTTTCAGAACTTTATCCACCTCTACCTTTAGCCTTTGGGAAATGCTACACTTATGCTAAAGTGTTTTATCTAAAATATGTTAAGGTTGAGAAGATTTTTTTGTAATTCTCTCTAGTTAATTTAAAATCTCTCTACAAAATGGCTTGGATCTTTTAGAAATATGATAAGCCAAGATTATTTTAGAATGGGCCATTTTAAAATGTGTTGGGCTAAGTGTATTTTGGGTCATTTCCTTAAAAGTCTTGTTTAGTTTTCTAGAAACAATTAACCTAGACATTTTGTTATCCATTTGAAAGGCTTAATATTTATGCGGCAAAATTGATTTTTCACAAAATAAATTTTCATTATCAAAATATATTTTCCATATAAAACCTATTGGTAAAAATATCCCAACTTTCTCTCCCTTTTTGATAATGGCAAAAATTTGTTTGATAAAAGCAATTTGGATATGCTCCCACTCAATAGATGCATAATTTTCAAAATGTTGAATATTAAAGTTAGATTTTGTTTTTTTAAAAAAAAAACGCTTGAGAACCAAAGTATTGCTCAGTCTAAAATCAAACCATTAGTAATAAATAACAATATGATATTAATCAAGATATAACAAGAATCTAGAATAATATCAACCAAAATTATAATTAAACAATAACCAGAATTATAATTCAGAAGTAACCAAAAGTTAGCAACAATAAAAATTTAGCAACAAAAATAATTAACACATTAAATATCAAACATCACTTTTTCTCTACCCCTTTAACATTATCAAAAATCGAAAAAGAATGACCTAGGGAAGGAAGGACAAATGACAACTAGCCAAAATAGATGTATCATTTAAACATCATGAAGCAAACATAATAAGCATATGGCTTAAAAGACCAAGAGTGCTCACCAATGAAATTACTTCATCATGAATACAAAGCTTAATAAAATTCTACTCAATCCAACAATAGCACTATTAGTAGTATATATATATATATATATATATAAAACCATTCATACTGGTGAGCATATTTTCTTATTATGTTGAGAAATTCATTGAAGTTTTCATGGATGATTTCACTGTATATGGAAATTCCTTTGATGGGTGCTTGTTTAATTTGACTAAGGTTCTTAAGAGATGTATAGAGAAAAACCTTGTTTTGAATTATGAAAAATGTCACTTCATTGTTGATCAAGGAATTATTTTAAGACATATTGTATCTTCTAAGGGACTAGAGGTTGATAAAGCAAAGGTATATGTGATTAAGTCTTTGCCTTACCTTGTGAGTGTACAGGAAGTTCGTTCTTTTCTTGGACATGCAGGTTTCTATTGGAACTTTATCAAGGAATTCTCAATAGTTACTCAACCCCTATGTAGATTGCTACAAAAAGAAGTGGCTTTCGAGTTTGATGATGTATGCAAGGGAGCTTTTGACAAGATAAAAGAGTTGTTGACTTTCGTACTGGTTATTCAACCATAAAATTGGGATCTTCTATTCGAGATCATGTACGATGCGAGCAACCATGCTGTTGGTGCTGTTCTCAGGCAAAGAATTGGAAATGCCTCTCATGTCATCTACTATGCTTCAAAAACCTTGGATAGTGCCCAATGCAACTATACCATTATGGAGAAAGAGCTCTTAGCTATTGTTTTTGCTTTAGAAAAAATTGTACCCTTATTTGCTTGCCTCTAAAGTGATTGTATATTCTGATCATACAGCTCTAAAATACCTCCTATCCAAGAAAGATGCTAAGCTGAGGCTTATTCAATGGATCCTACTCTTGCAAGAATTTGACCTTATCATACGTGATAAGAAGGGAGTAGAGAATTTAGTAGCTGATCACTTGAGTAAATTGGTCACAAGTGATCACCATTGCCCTTGAATGATGATTTTCCAGATGAGCATCTCTTTTCTATTCAAACAACACCATGGTATGCTGATTTAGTCAATTATTTTAATTACCAAAACCTTACTAGGTGATCTTTCCAAAGCTAAAAGAGATAAGATAAAAAGTGATGCTAAATATTATGTTTGGGATAATCTTTATTTGTAGACATTCTGATTTGATCAAATCATTAGAAGATGTATTGATGAAAATGATATTTCCTCCATTTAAAATTTTTGTCATTCATATGCATGCAGGGGAAATTTTGGTCTTAAATGCATAGCTCGTAACATGTTAGAATTTGGCTTATTTTGGCCCTTTTTGTTTCATGATTCATATATGTTTTGTAAAGGTTGTGAGAATTGTCAAAAATTAGGGAATATAAGACCTAGGGATCAAATGCCTCTTACCTTAATTCTTGTTTGTGAAGTGTTTGATATATAGGGTATAGATTTTATGGGACCTTTTACCCCTTCTTATGGAAATATTTACATATTACTTGCTGTGGATTATGTCTCAAAGTGGGTAGAAGCAAAAGCCACATGAACTAACAATTCTAAAGTTGTTATAGATTTTCTTAAGTTGAGCATTTTCACAACCTTCGGGACCTTAAGAGCTATAATAAATGATCGGGGTACGCATTTTTGCAACAAAGTGGTAGAAGTTTTGCTCAGCTGATACAATGTCACTTATTGAGTTTTTACTACTTATCATCCCCAAACCAGTTGGACAAACTAAGGTTTCCAATAAGAAGATAAATTCTATGCTTGAGAAAATAGTCAACCCAAATAGAAAGGATTGAAGCAAATGTCTTAATGATGCCTTGTAGGCTTACCGCACAGCTCACAAAACTCTTATTAGTATGTCTCCTTACCGCTTAATTTTGGAAAACCATGCCAGCTTCTTGTGGAATTGGAACATAAAGCTTATTGGGTTGTAAAGCAATGCAATATGAGGATGGAGGAAGCAAGGGCACAAAGGAAGTTACAAATACAAGAACTTGAGGAAATTCGCAATGATACTTATGAGAGTTCCAAAATTTACAAAGAAAAAATAAGAAAATTTCATGACCAACAAATTTCTAGAAAAATATTTTCAATTGGTTAAAAAGTTCTTCTCTTTCATTCTCACTTGAAATTATTTCTAGGTAAGTTGTGCTTTCGATGGGTAGGACCTTTCATTATTACTAATGTTTTCTCTCATATCCTAGTGCGGGTAAGACTTTTAAGGTGATGGACATCGCCTTAAGCCTTTTTATGAAAGTTTTCAAGTGCATAACATTGAAGAAGTCTCCCTAGAAATTCCTACATATGAGGTTTGATGCACCATCGCGTCGAGCATAACGATGTTAAAAAAAATTACACTTTTGGGAGGTAACCTAATATTGTAGAATCAAAGTATTTTTCATGTTTCATTTTTATTTATTTACTTGCTTTTGCTCACTCTGATTTTTATTCAATTTATCCCTTAAAAAAATAAAAAATAATAACAATAATAGCATATTATTACCTATGCATTTCTTCTTACTCTTTATTCCTTTATTTACTTGTCATTTATTTATTTCTTTTACTTATTATTTTACTCTTTTCTTTCACTTTCATTAATTTTACCTTGGTCTATTGTCCTGCTTTTGCGAGCAACCCTCATGGAATTTCTTCATTGCCTAGTGCCATTTCCTTCTTAGTCCTTATTTGGCATTCAGGGGAGTTCTCTTGTTTCTCTACCTCATTTTCATTTTCTTCATTAACTATAATATATCTTGTCTTGAATGCATTGAGGGAAATGATGTGTTTAAGTGTGGGGTAGGATGAGATAGACTTTTAATTGAGGAAAGTATTTATAGTTTAGTTTAATTTTGACTTTTTGCCTTAGTTATGGATGATACTTTTGAAATAAATTTTGTAAAATGCAATTTCCTCCACTTATACATGTTTGGACTCTTGAAGCATAATGCCATATTTGTTAATTTTTCAAGCAAAATCATGTTTCCAAGTCACTTAGTTTAATGTGAACATGTGAATTCCATTTCTTGGTGCTGTGACCTTGTCTTTTCCAAGCTTGTTCAATTGTATTGAGAATTATTAACTAGAAAATTTTGCATGATAATCGTAACTAAAGTGCCTTTTATTATAGGATTTCTGTTTAGTTTGCTAAGATGTTAAACACAAGGTTGATTACATCACTTTTATAGCTCCAAGAACTTGGAGTTGATTAGAAAGTTTGTTATTTCACCTCATTTTCCCTTTTTACATTATGGTTGCTAAAAAAAGGTGAGGTAAAAAAGAACTGTCTAAATATATATATGTATGTATATTCCTACTCCTCTAATTAAAAAAAATTATGAGTAGTGCTAGTAGTTGCTTAGAGTTGTGAACTATTGAGTAACTAGGTGTAGGTATCACTAATATTTACATTCACATAAAAAAATTTGATACTCTAAGTAAGAGTTAAAAGTGATCTAAAATGAGAAATGCTATAGCTGAGTTGAGTAACCGAGATTGTGTACCAAAAAGTATACTCTTTCGCATCAAAAGGCTTTGCTACTAGCTTTCTTTGAAAAAGAAAAGAAAAAAAAAATAAGTTAAGGGGAATTGGAAATGTAGAATAATAAGTTTTCTTTGAAGTTACTTGTTTCTTTTGGACCCTATGTTTATTTGGAATCCGCTTTGTTTTGATATCTTGGTAAACTTTACGAACATCCTTAGTGTCAGGCTTAACTATTTGACATGTCAATATACTTGTAAGACATTTTCTCTTCTCTCTTAAGTACTGCTTATTTGATTTCAAGGCTTATTACAATGTGGAAATTGAAATTAAGTGTTCCTTGCTCTGTTTGCTAACTTAGAACTATGCTTTGTGGAAATTAGCTGCTTGAGTTTTGTTTTGCTTGGAAAATTTCTTGTTCATAGTATATGCTTGAGGACAAGCATTAACTAAGTGTGGGGGAATTTGATAGTCAGCATAATTGCATATATTCTATATCAATTCTCCCATGTTCTAGTCAGTTGATATGTTAATTTAAGGACTTAATTGATTATTTTGTGTTTTTATTGGCCTAAATTAATATTTTGCCTCTAAATGTGTTTGAAAGAGAATATTTGCATAAATTTAAACCACACCCTAAATTTATTTGTTATTATTATTTCCTTTTCTTTTATCCTATTACCTTTTTTTTCATTATCCCTAAAAATAATAGGTAAATAGTTGATTTTACTTTCACTATTCATCAATTAGGAAAAAAAAGAAGTAGAAGAAGCGTGAAGAGAAAGAAAAGAGGAAAAGAGGTTTTAATTTTTTTTATTATTTTAATCAAAAAAGAAAAAAGAGGAGGCGACAGAAAAAAAGGGCAAAAAGTAAAAGGAGAAAAAGGGGGTTTTACTTTTAACTTTCACTATTCATGAATTAGGAAAAAGTAAGAGGAGAAGCAGAGGGAGGTGAGAAAAATGCAAAAGTAGAGGGGCAGAGAAAGGACACAATTTTTCTTGTTCTTCATTGTTCTTCTACTATCCTGATTGGAGGTTGATCTCACGGTTTTTTTTCCTTTAAATAATTACGTGTAGCTAATTTCTTTTACCTAATCAAGGTTAATCAAAGTTTGATTTCTTTCAATTTTGAGATCTAATTACTTTCTTATTCTCTTTTGTTCTTCAATATTTATGCATTCTCTATGCTTAATCACTATTATTGCTTGTTTGTTAGATTTAATATGGCCCATTGTTCTTTCATTCAATCAATATACTACCAACTGAGATAATTGAATCTATAATTGTTTGATTATTTCAATATCTTGTGGTAAAATAGCAAAGTTCAATACAAGGAATTCTACTTTTGTTATGAGGATGCATGACCTAGTCCAAATAAACCAAGCTTGTGTGTTTGTTGGCTATAATTAGTAGTCTTTCTGGAGTTTACAATGTCCAATAAACTAAATCCTAAGAGCTTGTTTAAGATTGTTTATTGATCAGGGATTAATCAAAAATCCTATTTTGGTTAATGAATAAACAAAGAAAGATAGGTTGTTAGAGCTAGTTAAGAGCCATACCTAATTTATTAATTGGGGGATTGAGCTATCTTTGAATTAATGATAAATTGAAGAAATCAAAACTGAGGTTATATCTTGGTTGGGTGCTACTTAAAATTGATTTTCTTATTAGGTATTTTTTCCTGTTTAATTATCTTATTTTTAATTAATTCCATCTTTATATCTCAAACATTTCTTTTTATTTTTTTGGTTTAAGCTAAAATAATTAAATTGTTACTAATCCTTGTGGGTTTGACCCTATTCATCACTAATTGAAAAGTAATTTTATGTAGTAGGTCTAATTTGTTGGAATTGACAACCATCACCATACATATTTAGAAAGTGGCTAGTGCATTGCAAAGCCCAAAAGGCATACGCCTATATGCAAATGTGCCAAAGGGGCATGTGAAGGTTATTTTCTCTTGATATTCTGATGCAACTAAAATTTGATAAAAACATAAATAACCATCAAGACAACAAAAATGAGAATGACTAGCCAACCTCTCTAACATTTGATCAATAAAAGGAAGTAGGAAGTGATCTTTCCTAGTTGCTGCATTCAAATTCCTATAGTCTATACAAACCCACCACCCATTTTAGACACGGGTGGAAACCAATTTTTCGTCTGGGTTTTCAACCATAGTTATACCTATTTTCTTTGGAACAACATGAACAGGACTTACCCACTTGTTATCAGAAATTGGGTAGATCATACCTGTATCAAGTAGTTTTAAAATCTCCTTTTTCACTACCTCCATCATGGGTGGATTTAACCTTCACTATGATTCTTTTACCGGTTTGCAGCCTTCGTCCATCAAAATTCGATGCATACATGTAGATAGGCTTAAACCTTTGACATCTGCTGTTGTCCAACCAATTGATTCTTTGTATTCTCTTAGCACTCGAGTTAATCTTTCTTCCTATAAAGCTGAAAGTTTACTCGATATGATAATCAAAAGGGTTTCTTCATTCCCCAAGAACACATACTTCAAATGATTTGGAAGTTGCTTTAACTCTAACTTCGGGGCCTGTAAAATATATAAGAGAATTATTTTATGAAATTGAGAGAACTCAAGATTTGCAACATTATTTATCATAGGTTCAAGTGACTCAAATTCAAAAATTGTATTTTGAATTTCTGGTTTGAGTGCAAATTCTTTATCAAAATGCTGCAAATTATTAACCGTTAGATTATAGTCAAGAACAATTTTCAAGTTATCTTCATCCTCTAGCTTAAATAATTTTTACACTAAAGGGTCAATTACATCTACAATAGAGACACAAGATAAGTCACTAGGATATCTCATAGCATCATAAATATTAAATTTAATGATTTCACCATCAAATTCTATAGAAAGTGCTCTACTATAAACATCAATTTTTGTTCAGGCTATCTTGAGAAAAGGTCTTCCTAGTAAAAGAGATGTAGAGTTAGGAGAGGAACCCTTGTTCATATCAAGAATATAGAAGTCTACAGGAAAAACCAATTCATTGACCTTTACCAACACATCTTCTAAAACTCCCATAGGGTACACAACGAATCTATCTGCAAGTTAGATTATCACACTTGTTTCTTTTAAAGTACCAATATTCAATGACCCATAAATAGACAAAGTCATGACATCAATTGAAGCACCCAAATCATACATAGCTCTACCAATACCAACATTACCAATAGTGCAAGGGATGGTGAACGTACTTAGATCTTTGCATTTAGGAGGTAACTTTTTTTGAAGGATAGTTGAAACATTTTCCCCCACACTTACCCTTTCATTACCCTTTAACTTACCTTTATTGGTACACAATTCTTTGAGAAATTTGGCATAGCAAGGAACTTAATTAATAGCATTGAGTAAAGTAATATTTACCTCTACCTTGCGAAAGGTCTCAAGAATTTCCTTCTCCTTTTCTTCTTTCTTGGACTTGGAAAACCTTTTAGGAAAGGGGAGTTTAGTCACCAGCACTTTAGAAGGATTATCATTAAATTCCTTGGGTCAATTGGGTATTAGTTGGGGATGAATCACTTCTTTTTTGCTCTCTTCCTCTGACACGTGACCACACCTTATTTTAGGAGTGTTTTTGCTATCTTTCAATTCTTTACCACTTTGAAGCATGATGGCAATTGTATTTTTCTTGGGATTTACAATAGGTTGTGAGGGTAACTTCCCTTGACTTTCTAGCTTACCAACAGACAAAGCCAATTGGCTAATTTGATTCTCTAAATTTTGAATGCTTAACTTCATTTCTTATTGAAATTGTTGAGAGTTAGTAACAAGCGCCTTAACCATATCTTTAAGAGACATACCTTATTGTTAAGGGGGTTGTTGTGGAGGCCTTGCTTAAAAATTTTGGAAGTTTGGTTGCTTGGTTCCATAGCTAAAATTTGGATGGTCTCTTAATCTTGGATTGTATCTGTTGGAATATGGATAATATTTTCATTATGGCAGACCAAGAAATCCCTCAACTGCGTTAGCTTACTCTTGAGTGTCTACTTGTAGAGTTAGACAAATATCGATTGGATGATTGGGAGTAACACATTTCCCTCAAGCTTTGATTTGTTGTGTATTCCTAATAGCAATCTGTTGTAAAAGAGCAGTTAAATTAGAAATTTGCTATTCAAGATTAGATACATTTACCTCATTCACTTTTCTGCGAGGTGGATCTTGTTTAAAGCCAAATTGTTGTGAATTTGCTGCCATGGTGGAAATGAATTCCCTAGCCACTTGGGGTGTCTTATCAACAATAGCTTCTCCACTAGTTGCATCCTTTATTCTTCTTTCCATTGGGAGTAGTCCCTTATAAAAATATTGGATGAGAAGTTGTTTTGAAATCCCATGTTATGGATAGCTCGCACATAATTGCTTAAACCTCTCCCAATATTCATGTAGGACTTCTGTATCCCCTTGCTTGATGTTACATATATCTCTTCTTATGCTAAAAACTTTAGAAGCAGGAAAGAATTTATCAAGAAATAACATTAATAACCAATCTTTGGCTCTATCACCCAATGATAATGGAAAAGCCCTTAGCTTGATTTGTTCTTCCATCACTCTTTACGGTTTCAAACTTGAGCTCACCATATGAAACTCCTTCAAATTCTTGTGTGGGTCCTCGTTCTCAGCACCTCAGAAAATAGGGAACAAGTGAATCAGCCCAGATTTTAGCTCAAATCCTACATTCAAATTTTATGCAAAAGGGTTGTTGAGTTAAATCTAGTGTTGCCAACTCTATCAGTGTTCTCTCTTGAGTAGCCATGGTTTCCCCTTGGTCAAAAGTACTAAAAGGGTCACCAAAAGTACTAGTAAGATCAATTTCTGATTGCTCCTATGGTTGAGAAGAAGAAGAAGATGCTTGCTTGCTTTGTAACTTGGTCTCTTTCCTTATTCTCTTTGCTGTCTTCTCAATTTTTGGATCAAATTAGAGTATGCTTACACCTGAACTCCTAGGCATGAAAGAAGAAGATTAGTGGCACTAATCCTCGGCAATGGTGCAAAAATTTTATGGTTGTCGATTCTAAAAAATTAGACCTACTACATAAAATTACTTTATAATTAGTGATGAGTAGGGTCAAACCCACAAGGATTAGTAACAATTTAATTCTTTTAGCTTAAATAAACAAATAAAAACAAATGTTTGGGATTTAAAGATGGACTTAATTAAAAATGAGATAATTAAACATGAATAAATAGATAATGAGAAAATTGATTTTAAGTGGCACCCAACGAAGGTATAATCTTAGTTTTGATTTTTTTTAATTTATCATTGATTCAAAGATAGCTCAATCCCCTAATTAATAAATTAGTTATGGTTCTTAAATAGCTCTAACAACCTATCTTTCTCTGTTTATTCATTAACTAAAATAGGCTCTTTGATTAATCCCTAATCAATAAACAATATTAAACAAGCTCATAGGATTTAGTTTATTGAATGTTGTAAAACTCTAGAAAGACTACTAATTCTAGCTAACAAACACACAAGCTTGGTTTATTTAGACTAGGTCATGCATCCTCATAACAAAAGTAAAATTCCTTGTATTGAACTTTGTTGTTTTACCACAAGATATCAAAATAATCAAACAATTACAGATTCAATTATTTCAGTTGGTAGTATATTGATTGAATGAAAGAACAATGGGCCCTATTGAATTTAACAAACAAGCAATAATGGTGATTAAGCATGAAGAATGCATAAATATTGAAGAACGAAAGAGAATAAGAAAGTAATTAGATCTCAAAATTGAAAGAAATCAAACTTTAATTAACCTTGATTAGGTAAAAGAAAGTTATCTACATATAATTATTTAAAGGAAAAAAAACTATGAGAAGAATTAGCCTCCAATCAGGACAGTAGAAGAACAATGAAGAACAAGCAAAATCACATCCTTTCTCTACCCCTTTGCTTTTGCATTTTTCTCACCTCCCTCTGCTTCTCCTCCTCTTTTTTCCTAATTCATGAATAGTGAAAGTTAAAAGTAAAAACCCCTTTTTGTCCTCTTACTTTTTGCCTTTTTTTCCTGTCGCCTCCTCCTTTTGCTTTTTTTATTAAAATAATAAAAAAAATTAAAAACTCTTTTCCTCTTCTCTTTCTCTTCACGTTCTGTCGACCTCTTTTTTTCCTAATTGATGAATAGTGAAAGTAAAATAAACTATTTACCTATTATTTTTCGGGATAATGAAAAAAAAAGGTAACAGGATAAAAGAAAAGGAAATAATAAGAATAAATCAATTTAGGGTGTGGTCTAAATTTATGCAGATATTCTCTTTCAAACACATTTAGAGGTAAAATATTAATTTAGGCCTACAAAAACACAAATAATCAATTAAGTCCTTAAATTAGCCTATTAACTGACTAGAACACGGGAAAATTGATGCAGATATATGCAATTATGATTACTATCACATACCAGCCCTAATCATTAAGAAATTTACATATCAAACCAGTCATCAAGAAATCTATATTTCAAACATAATATCCTTAACTAACTCCCTTATATATCAAAACATATCAATTTTTCTCCCGTTTAGGCATTAGAAAAAATCAATTAAGCAAGTATGGATAAAATAAAAGTACCAAGTATAGTAGCCTAATGTTAAGTAGCATATAGCTTTTGAAATCTAGTAGCAGCATAATGGCAATTCAAAATTCACATAGATAATCATTCATGCTCACTCATCAAAAGGCATGTTAACATATCAACATATATCAACTAAGAGTAACCAAGCATATCACCCTTTTTTTTTATATGTCAAACATATAAAATTTTCTCCCTTTTGGCATTATTATAAAAATAATTAGGCAATGGTCCAAACAATAACATCCAACAAAAGTAAGAATCAACAGTCAAAAGTAAGCATGTTATAACATTAACCTTAGATCCTGAATATGTTGAGAAAAAATTAGCAAATACCTTAAATAAGTTCTAATATAAAGGAAAGAGTTCCCAGTATGCAAATTAATGTTATACAACCCTTATGATCGAATGCAAGAGATATTAAGATAGGATAATGATTAGATGGAGGCAAAGAAAGGGTAATAGGGGTTGGTGTCTAGTGATTTCTAATCTCCTTAATAAGCAATTCCTACATATCCTTTAACTAATACTGAATTTATTTAATCATGTCTAGTATACTAGGTTTAGCAGTAAGAGTTGATTGAGTTAGAGTGATTGAGGGGGGATTTTTTTGTAGCAAACCTAATCTCATTAGAGTATTATAATGCAATCTCCTTCTCAGTAGAAGTAAGAGGCTTAGGTGACTCATCCTCGAAATATTCTTGGCACTCTTTTTGGGAATCCTCTTCTTCTTCTAAGATCACTACTGGCTCTTTTTTGTTTCTCCTTCCATTTTCCCTTTATGGTAGATATCTTAAAGGATTTTATAAGGGAGGGTTTTTCTTTGGCACCCCTACTCTAGCATTTTTTTTTGTCAAGGTGGCTACTATTTTTCTTTTTTAACTTTTTCTATCCTTCTTTTTCTATATTAGGCTCTTCCTCTCCCTTAATAAATTTAACCCATTTGTTTTTTTAATCTTTTTGAAGTGCATGTTTAGGAAGATTCTGCTATTGAGAAAACACCTTTTCTCTTTCAAATTCCTCTAAGTTCATTCTTAAGTGTTTGGTAATCAAGATCATCATCATACCATAGTTTAAATAAATCATTTTTAAAGTTTAAAATCATTCTCATGTGGTCTAAAGTGATAAAAGGAAAATTAAGTTTTATTATGTTCAAAACACACCACATGAAAGAGATTTCAAGCCAGGTTACAATATTTGGTTTTCTACCATAAGCATCAACATCTAGCTCAAGGCATGGAGGAGTATCCTCTTGTCTATCCTTAAGGTGATAATGTCCACTACATCAATATTTTGCCTAGTAAGCTTAAGGATAGTCAAGGATTAGGAGAATCCTTCGAAGTTTACCACTTTATGACAAGAATATCTTTTTATATCCTCGTTTGGATATAGGATAATATTGCTTAAAAAATCACATGTCAGCTTAATCCTTCTACCCCTCAACAAGACATTAGCCTATAATGTTTCACTATTCTCAAACATCAGGTTTGCATGAAACTTTCTAATTACTAAGTGATTAAGTAGGGTAATAACTGAAATTCTTTAGACTTGAATTTTGAATAGGCAATCACACTTAAAGAAAAAAAATGATTTTCACTCAGCATGTGACATATATGTTTTTCATTATACAAGAACAACTAAAAAGTATGCATATAAGTCAGTATTTACTATTACACATTTTATCAGCACTTCAGCAATATTTGAATATACACCACTATTAGATTCACTAGTAAAACAGAACAACTATCATTTTTCACAAAATTGATCCATGAATATATTAATATTATTCATCAATATTTGATTAGAGCATACGCCAAATTTGTCAATTCATCAGCATCTACTAGTTCTTGAACATACACCAATGTTTGTATACATATTGATATGAGCATACAACAATATTATCCAAGCTTAATTCTCTTTTAATTTTGCAAAAAGCTTTTAGAAGGTAGTGGTTTGGTAAAAATTTCCACTAATTGTTTATCAATAAACATAAAATCTAGAATAATATTTCCCTTTTGTATATAAACTCTAAGAAAGTGGCATTTTATCTCAATGTTTTTAGTTCTTAAATGCTAAATTTGATTTTTCAAAAGGTTAATTGTACAAGCTTGCATTCACCAAAATCAACATCAAGGTAACTAAAAAAATTACAAAAAGTATTCTTAGGATACCATAAACCAAGTGTTTTTGTGCCAACTAAAAGTCCAAATATTCTTTTTATAGCTTTGAGGTGTGATTCTTTAGGATCATATTAGAATGTAAAACAAAAGTATACAACAAGCATTATGTCTTTTCTACTTTGAATTAAATGGAGCAAAGATCTGATCATACCTTTATAAAGCTTTTGATTCATTACCTTACCACTTTCATCTTTTTCTCCCGATTGATGGAGGTGCTTATTGGTGTACCTATTGCTTTGAAATTCTTCATTCCAAACCTCCTTAATAGATCTCTGGTGTATTTCTCTTGATAGGTGAAATTTCCTTCTTTAGATTGTTTCACTTGAAGTCCAAGGAAGAATGACATCTCCCATTCATGCTCATTTTGACTTCACTGGTCATTAACTTAGAAAATTCCTTGCACAAGCTTTCATTAGTATAACCAAAAACAATATCATCCATATAAATTTGTATAATAAGAATATCTCTTTTGTATGTTTTTGTAAACAGTGAGGCATCTACTTTTTCTTTTGTAAAAATATTTTTAATAAGAAGCAGACTTAGCCTTTCATACCAAGCCCTAAGGGCTTGTTTAAGACTATATAAGGACTTTGTAAGTTTATAAACATAGTTGGGTTTATCAATGGTTTCAAACCCAGGTGGCTATTTTACTTAAACATCCTCATTCACATATTTATTAAAGACTACATGCTTAACATCCATTTGATATAACTTAAATTTCATATAGAATGTAAATTCAAGTAATATTCTAATTGATTTTAATCTAGCTTCTAGTGTAAGCGTCTTTTAAGTTAATACCTTTAAGTTGATTATATGCCTATGCTACTAATCATGCCTTGTTTATATAGTTTGTTTTTAAATACCCATTTTGTTCCTATAATTGAATGTTCTTTAGATAGAGGAAAAAGAGTTCATACCTTGTTTCTTTCAAACTAGTTGAGTTCCTCTTGCATGATAATGATTTAGTTATCATCTTAGAGGGCTTCCTCAACATTTTTGTTTGAGCTTGGACATAAGAGCCATGTGGTTCATTCTCTTATAGGATGATCTTATTGTGATTCCTTCTTTGGGATCTTCAGTTATGTATTTCATGGGAAGAGTAGAGGAGTATCTTCCTTCTTTAGGTAAGTTCTTTCTATCAACTTGTTATCTACAGGTTGATGTTTCATGTATATCATTTGGTTCATTATTTTCTTCATCTTGAGTCTTTTGTTCTACTTGATATTTTTCAAATGTATGCTAAGGGGCATGCTTTTCTGTTTTCCTGGTGTTTACTCCCTCTTCTTCATCATCTATTATGTTATTTCTTATTGGTATATGTTGTGAAGCAATTTTTTTTATTCTTGGTGTTTTCTTCATCTCTTTCATTATCTAATATGATCTTTCTTACATTAAAAGGGTTAGCTTCATTAAAAAAATTACATGTATGCTCTCTTTAATATACTCTATACACCTCACTGATGGTTGAGTATCCAAAAAAAAATACCTTTATCAATTTTACGATCCAGATTGCCTACTAAATTCTCCTTGTTATTGTTCAAAATATAACCTTACATCCAAATTCATGAGAACATCTTATGTTTAGTTTTGGCCTTTCCATAGTTCATAAAGGTGTCTTGTAGAACATAAGCCTAATGGTGCATCTATTCAAGATATACCATACAACATTACCAGCTTGTGCTAAAAAATTTAGGTAGATTGTTTTCACAAAGCATCATTATAGAAATGTGAAGAAGTGATATATTCTTAGTGCTTGTGATAACATACTCCTTTTTAATTTTGAATATGATTGCAGAATATGTTAAAATTTTCAAAACAATCACTTTTGTGAGCTAAAAATAAGACCCATGTATATCTTGAATAATTATAAACCATTACCATACCATAATACTTACCACTAAGGCCAAATAGATTCATAGGTTGTAAGGTTTTTTTGTTGAAATATACTCTTATATTTTGAATGAAGCCTTGGTTTGCTTGCTTTTCTAACATACTTTACATATTTGATTTTTTTCGTTCTTGACATTAGGCATGACATTAACTAGTTCCTGCTTTGAAATTTTTAGAGAGTAGGTGCATGTTAACATGTCCCAACTTTTTATGTCATAACAAACTTTCATCATGGGTAGAGGTTAGACATCTATGAGATGATAGTGAAATATTTTCTATAATTTATACATTATTATGCCTTTTTCTTTCAAATAAGATATTGTCACTATCATTTTCATGAATAATGCATTTTGAAAAAGCAAAAGAAGCTTTATGCCCTTTATCAAAAAATTGGCTAATGCTAAGCAAATTATGTTCTAGACCGTCACCCAAATAAATATCATCAAGAGAGATCTACTTCAACCTTACAAATACCAACTATTTGACCTTTGTTTGCCTCTAAATTTCATTGTTTCAAGGCCTTCGGGAGTAAAGGATAGAAAATTTGAAACATCCCCAATTATGTGTCTAGAGCATCTTGAATTAGGGAACCACTGATCCTTTCTGATACTGACTTTAAAATACACTTAGTACATAATAAATATCTAGGTACCCAAGTGCCTTTTGGTTATGTTATTGTCAGTGTAAGGTTCATGATGGATGTATTAAACCTTTGGGAACCCCTTTTTTTTTAATAATATCCTTTTTGCTTTCTCAATAATATGATACATTTCCTTTATTAGTCTATAAGCATAGAATACCCTTGAGCTTTGAGGTTTAGGTGTATGTTAAAAAAAATACTTAATTAAATTTTTTTTGTTCTCCATTTTATACTCTATACCAGTTTTATCACAAAGACATTTATGTATGGCGAGAAGGATATCAATATTTTGTAATACTTTAACAAATTTTGTAAATTTTTGATTTAGAATCTCAACTTTCTCTTTTAAATCTTTATTTTAGAAATTAATGAAAGTGATTATTCTTCCACTATTCTCCTTAATTTTTTTCTCAAGAATATCCTTTTCACATTTTACAAAGTTAAAACTTTTCAAAATCTTTTTATGTACAATTTGAAACTCATTATATTAAAAAAAAATCATTTTTCTTGAATCTTCTCAAATTGAATCCAAAGCTTGTAATAAATCATGATAAGTTTACCTTACCTTCAGATTGTTCTTCGTTGTTTTCTGAGTTAGTATTTGCTACTAAGTAGAGATTAGTAGCCTCCTTCTCATCATCCTCTTGTTCATTATCTGTAACCGATAGATCATCATCACTCTAAGTGGATTTTGCTATCATTGCATTTTTCTTTCCTTTTGTTCTAACTTTTAGTAGTTTACAGTTTTTCTTTATATCTCTAGTACTAATGTACTCATAGCAGGTGAATGCTTCCATAGTCTATTGACTCATTATGGCTTGGATATTTTCTCTAGGAGGTTAATCTTGTAACATAGATACCAATTGTTAGCAAAATAATAAATCAATAAAGGGGTATTGAATTGGTTTTCTTTTAAAATCAAAACACTTTGGTGGATTTTCTAAAGCAGTAGGTTAGGTGTATGTTGAAAATTTTGTGGTTGTTAAATTGTTTCAAAAATTTAAGTTTTCAGCAAGCACCCATACAAAAAATTTCTTGTAAAATTTAACTGAATATAAAAGGAAGGGTTAAGAAGATCACACCAAGGATTTATAGAGGTTTAGATCAAAACTTTGACCCTACATCCTCTTCCCAAGCACATATCAAAGGAATTCATTAAATGGGCAACCACCAAAAAAATACAACCTTGTAACCTTCTTCCAAGGGAGCATCATATACCACTTTTATGTCACTATACACTCAGCAACCCTATAAAGGATTAACACACTTGCTTTTACACCCTTAAATATCTAAACAAGACTCCCAAAATACACTTAAGTAACCTTACTCAAGGGATCATTATCCATTACTTTTATGTTAGTATACACTTGGCAAACTTTATGAAGGCTCAACACATATTTTTACACGTCTTAGTATTTCAAAATGAAAAATTCAGAAATCCCTAACATAACTTGGACAATCACTAGAAATACACTTGGAAAACCTTACTCAAGGGATTAGCATACACTACTTTTATGTCAGTATACACTTGGCAACCTTGATGAAGGCTAAACACACTTTGCTGCTACACTCCTTGGTATTTAAACGAAAATCCCAGAAAAGCCACTAAATAAACACAAATCAAACCCCCTTTGATTTGTACTTAACAAATAAGCAAACTTTCTACCAGAAACCTAGACAAAAAGAGCAAGATGAAGAGAATCAAATGACTTAATAAAAGCACAAAAACTACCATATCACACAGAGAATAATAGCAGTGAAAGTGTAGGTAGTAAATTCAGAAGAGTGGAAGTGTTCTCTTAGTATTTTTAATGCCAACCACTTCCCTTCAATGAGGGAATGCTCTAGCCTTTTAACCATCTATCCATTACAACCTTCATTTAATGCTAATAATGCTTGAAAGTAAGGCTCTGAAGTTGCATAATAAATGCCCAACGCTCCTCCATTTGAAGTGAGATGTTTTAAGGCTTTTATGTTAGTATACACTTGGCAAACTTTATGAAGGCTCAACACATATTTTTACACGTCTTAGTATTTCAAAATGAAAAATTCAGAAATCCCTAACATAACTTGGACAATCACTAGAAATACACTTGGAAAACCTTACTCAAGGGATTAGCATACACTACTTTTATGTCAGGATACACTTGGCAACCTTGATGAAGGCTAAACACACTTTGCTGCTACACTCCTTGGTATTTAAACGAAAATCCCAGAAAAGCCACTAAATAAACACAAATCAAACCCCCTTTGATTTGTACTTAACAAATAAGCAAACTATCTTCCCGAAACCTAGACTAAAAAAGCAAGATGAAGAGAATCAAATGACTTAATAAAAGCACAAAAACTACCATATCACACAGAGAATAATAGCGTGAAAGTGTAGGTAGTAAATTCAGAAGAGTGGAAGTGTTCTCTTAGTATTTTTAATGCCAACCACTTCCCTTCAATGAGGGAATGCTCTAGCCTTTTAACCATCTATCCATTACAACCTTCATTTAATGCTAATAATGCTTGAAAGTAAGGCTCTGAAGTTGCATAATAAATGCCCAACGCTCCTCCATTTGAAGTGAGATGTTTTAAGGCTTTTATGTTAGTATACACTTGGCAAACTTTATGAAGGCTCAACACATATTTTTACACGACTTAGTATTTCAAAATGAAAAATTCAGAAATCCCTAACATAACTTGGACAATCACTAGAAATACACTTGGAAAACCTTACTCAAGGGATTAGCATACACTACTTTTATGTCAGAATACACTTGGCAACCTTGATGAAGGCTAAACACACTTTGCTGCTACACTCCTTGGTATTTAAACGAAAATCCCAGAAAAGCCACTAAATAAACACAAATCAAACCCCCTTTGATTTGTACTTAACAAATAAGCAAACTTTCTACCAGAAACCTAGACAAAAAGAGCAAGATGAAGAGAATCAAATGACTTAATAAAAGCACAAAAACTACCATATCACACAGAGAATAATAGCAGTGAAAGTGTAGGTAGTAAATTCAGAAGAGTGGAAGTGTTCTCTTAGTATTTTTAATGCCAACCACTTCCCTTCAATGAGGGAATGCTCTAGCCTTTTAACCATCTATCCATTACAACCTTCATTTAATGCTAATAATGCTTGAAAGTAAGGCTCTGAAGTTGCATAATAAATGCCCAACGCTCCTCCATTTGAAGTGAGATGTTTTAAGGCTTTTATGTTAGTATACACTTGGCAAACTTTATGAAGGCTCAACACATATTTTTACACGTCTTAGTATTTCAAAATGAAAAATTCAGAAATCCCTAACATAACTTGGACAATCACTAGAAATACACTTGGAAAACCTTACTCAAGGGATTAGCATACACTACTTTTATGTCAAGATACACTTGGCAACCTTGATGAAGGCTAAACACACTTTGCTGCTACACTCCTTGGTATTTAAACGAAAATCCCAGAAAAGCCACTAAATAAACACAAATCAAACCCCCTTTGATTTGTACTTAACAAATAAGCAAACTTTCTACCATAAACCTAGACAAAAAGAGCAAGATGAAGAGAATCAAATGACTTAATAAAAGCACAAAAACTACCATATCACACAGAGAATAATAGCATGAAAGTGTAGGTAGTAAATTCAGAAGAGTGGAAGTGTTCTCTTAGTATTTTTAATGCCAACCACTTCCCTTCAATGAGGGAATGCTCTAGCCTTTTAACCATCTATCCATTACAACCTTCATTTAATGCTAATAATGCTTGAAAGTAAGGCTCTGAAGTTGCATAATAAATGCCCAACGCTCCTCCATTTGAAGTGAGATGTTTTAAGGCTTTTATGTTAGTATACACTTGGCAAACTTTATGAAGGCTCAACACATATTTTTACACGTCTTAGTATTTCAAAATGAAAAATTCAGAAATCCCTAACATAACTTGGACAATCACTAGAAATACACTTGGAAAACCTTACTCAAGGGATTAGCATACACTACTTTTATGTCAAGTATACACTTGGCAACCTTGATGAAGGCTAAACACACTTTCTTTGCTACACTCCTTGGTATTTAAACGAAAATCCCAGAAAAGCCACTAAATAAACACAAATCAAACCCCTTTGATTTGTACTTAACAAATAAGCAAACTTTCTACTAAAACCTAGACAAAAAGAGCAAGATGAAGAGAATCAAATGACTTAATAAAAGCACAAAAACTACCATATCACACAGAGAATAATAGCAGTGAAAGTGTAGGTAGTAAATTCAGAAGAGTGGAAGTGTTCTCTTAGTATTTTTAATGCCAACCACTTCCCTTCAATGAGGGAATGCTCTAGCCTTTTAACCATCTATCCATTACAACCTTCATTTAATGCTAATAATGCTTGAAAGTAAGGCTCTGAAGTTGCATAATAAATGCCCAACGCTCCTCCATTTGAAGTGAGATGTTTTAAGGCTTTTATGTTAGTATACACTTGGCAAACTTTATGAAGGCTCAACACATATTTTTACACGTCTTAGTATTTCAAAATGAAAAATTCAGAAATCCCTAACATAACTTGGACAATCACTAGAAATACACTTGGAAAACCTTACTCAAGGGATTAGCATACACTACTTTTATGTCAAGATACACTTGGCAACCTTGATGAAGGCTAAACACACTTTGCTGCTACACTCCTTGGTATTTAAACGAAAATCCCAGAAAAGCCACTAAATAAACACAAATCAAACCCCCCTTGATTTGTACTTAACAAATAAGCAAACTTTCTACAGAAACCTAGACAAAAAGAGCAAGATGAAGAGAATCAAATGACTTAATAAAAGCACAAAAACTACCATATCACACAGAGAATAATAGCGGTGAAAGTGTAGGTAGTAAATTTAAGAGTGGAAGTGTTCTCTTAGTATTTTTAATGCCAACCACTTCCCTTCAATGAGGGAATGCTCTAGCCTTTTAACCATCTATCCATTACAACCTTCATTTAATGCTAATAATGCTTGAAAGTAAGGCTCTGAAGTTGCATAATAAATGCCCAACGCTCCTCCATTTGAAGTGAGATGTTTTAAGGCTTTTATGTTAGTATACACTTGGCAAACTTTATGAAGGCTCAACACATATTTTTACACGTCTTAGTATTTCAAAATGAAAAATTCAGAAATCCCTAACATAACTTGGACAATCACTAGAAATACACTTGGAAAACCTTACTCAAGGGATTAGCATACACTACTTTTATGTCAGTATACACTTGGCAACCTTGATGAAGGCTAAACACACTTTGCTGCTACACTCCTTGGTATTTAAACGAAAATCCCAGAAAAGCCACTAAATAAACACAAATCAAACCCCCTTTGATTTGTACTTAACAAATAAGCAAACTTTCTACCAGAAACCTAGACAAAAAGAGCAAGATGAAGAGAATCAAATGACTTAATAAAAGCACAAAAACTACCATATCACACAGAGAATAATAGCAGTGAAAGTGTAGGTAGTAAATTGTAAGAGTGGAAGTGTTCTCTTAGTATTTTTAATGCCAACCACTTCCCTTCAATGAGGGAATGCTCTAGCCTTTTAACCATCTATCCATTACAACCTTCATTTAATGCTAATAATGCTTGAAAGTAAGGCTCTGAAGTTGCATAATAAATGCCCAACGCTCCTCCATTTGAAGTGAGATGTTTTAAGGCTTTTATGTTAGTATACACTTGGCAAACTTTATGAAGGCTCAACACATATTTTTACACGTCTTAGTATTTCAAAATGAAAAATTCAGAAATCCCTAACATAACTTGGACAATCACTAGAAATACACTTGGAAAACCTTACTCAAGGGATTAGCATACACTACTTTTATGTCAGTATACACTTGGCAACCTTGATGAAGGCTAAACACACTTTCTTTGCTACACTCCTTGGTATTTAAACGAAAATCCCAGAAAAGCCACTAAATAAACACAAATCAAACCCCTTTGATTTGTACTTAACAAATAAGCAAACTTTCTACCGAAACCTAGACAAAAAGAGCAAGATGAAGAGAATCAAATGACTTAATAAAAGCACAAAAACTACCATATCACACAGAGAATAATAGCAAAGAAAGTGTAGGTAGTAAATTGAGAAGAGTGGAAGTGTTCTCTTAGTATTTTTAATGCCAACCACTTCCCTTCAATGAGGGAATGCTCTAGCCTTTTAACCATCTATCCATTACAACCTTCATTTAATGCTAATAATGCTTGAAAGTAAGGCTCTGAAGTTGCATAATAAATGCCCAACGCTCCTCCATTTGAAGTGAGATGTTTTAAGGCTTTTATGTTAGTATACACTTGGCAAACTTTATGAAGGCTCAACACATATTTTTACACGTCTTAGTATTTCAAAATGAAAAATTCAGAAATCCCTAACATAACTTGGACAATCACTAGAAATACACTTGGAAAACCTTACTCAAGGGATTAGCATACACTACTTTTATGTCAGTATACACTTGGCAACCTTGATGAAGGCTAAACACACTTTTTTGCTACACTCCTTGGTATTTAAACGAAAATCCCAGAAAAGCCACTAAATAAACACAAATCAAACCCCTTTGATTTGTACTTAACAAATAAGCAAACTTTCTACCGAAAACCTAGACAAAAAGAGCAAGATGAAGAGAATCAAATGACTTAATAAAGCACAAAAACTACCATATCACACAGAGAATAATAGCAGTGAAAGTGTAGGTAGTAAATTCAGAAGAGTGGAAGTGTTCTCTTAGTATTTTTAATGCCAACCACTTCCCTTCAATGAGGGAATGCTCTAGCCTTTTAACCATCTATCCATTACAACCTTCATTTAATGCTAATAATGCTTGAAAGTAAGGCTCTGAAGTTGCATAATAAATGCCCAACGCTCCTCCATTTGAAGTGAGATGTTTTAAGGCTTTTATGTTAGTATACACTTGGCAAACTTTATGAAGGCTCAACACATATTTTTACACGGCTTAGTATTTCAAAATGAAAAATTCAGAAATCCCTAACATAACTTGGACAATCACTAGAAATACACTTGGAAAACCTTACTCAAGGGATTAGCATACACTACTTTTATGTCAAGATACACTTGGCAACCTTGATGAAGGCTAAACACACTTTGTCGCTACACTCCTTGGTATTTAAACGAAAATCCCGAAAAGCCACTAAATAAACACAAATCAAACCCCTTTGATTTGTACTTAACAAATAAGCAAACTTTCTACCGAAACCTAGACAAAAAGAGCAAGATGAAGAGAATCAAATGACTTAATAAAAGCACAAAAACTACCATATCACCACAGAGAATAATAGCGGTGAAAGTGTAGGTAGTAAATTGAAGAGTGGAAGTGTTCTCTTAGTATTTTTAATGCCAACCACTTCCCTTCAATGAGGGAATGCTCTAGCCTTTTAACCATCTATCCATTACAACCTTCATTTAATGCTAATAATGCTTGAAAGTAAGGCTCTGAAGTTGCATAATAAATGCCCAACGCTCCTCCATTTGAAGTGAGATGTTTTAAGGCTTTTATGTTAGTATACACTTGGCAAACTTTATGAAGGCTCAACACATATTTTTACACGTCTTAGTATTTCAAAATGAAAAATTCAGAAATCCCTAACATAACTTGGACAATCACTAGAAATACACTTGGAAAACCTTACTCAAGGGATTAGCATACACTACTTTTATGTCAGTATACACTTGGCAACCTTGATGAAGGCTAAACACACTTTCTTTGCTACACTCCTTGGTATTTAAACGAAAATCCCAGAAAAGCCACTAAATAAACACAAATCAAACCCCTTTGATTTGTACTTAACAAATAAGCAAACTTTCTACGAAACCTAGACAAAAAGAGCAAGATGAAGAGAATCAAATGACTTAATAAAAGCACAAAAACTACCATATCACACAGAGAATAATAGCAGTGAAAGTGTAGGTAGTAAATTCAGAAGAGTGGAAGTGTTCTCTTAGTATTTTTAATGCCAACCACTTCCCTTCAATGAGGGAATGCTCTAGCCTTTTAACCATCTATCCATTACAACCTTCATTTAATGCTAATAATGCTTGAAAGTAAGGCTCTGAAGTTGCATAATAAATGCCCAACGCTCCTCCATTTGAAGTGAGATGTTTTAAGGCTTTTATGTTAGTATACACTTGGCAAACTTTATGAAGGCTCAACACATATTTTTACACGTCTTAGTATTTCAAAATGAAAAATTCAGAAATCCCTAACATAACTTGGACAATCACTAGAAATACACTTGGAAAACCTTACTCAAGGGATTAGCATACACTACTTTTATGTCAGTATACACTTGGCAACCTTGATGAAGGCTAAACACACTTTGCTGCTACACTCCTTGGTATTTAAACGAAAATCCCAGAAAAGCCACTAAATAAACACAAATCAAACCCCCTTTGATTTGTACTCAACAAATAAGCAAACTTTCTACGAAACCTAGACAAAAAGAGCAAGATGAAGAGAATCAAATGACTTAATAAAAGCACAAAAACTACCATATCACACAGAGAATAATAGCAGTGAAAGTGTAGGTAGTAAATTCAGAAGAGTGGAAGTGTTCTCTTAGTATTTTTAATGCCAACCACTTCCCTTCAATGAGGGAATGCTCTAGCCTTTTAACCATCTATCCATTACAACCTTCATTTAATGCTAATAATGCTTGAAAGTAAGGCTCTGAAGTTGCATAATAAATGCCCAACGCTCCTCCATTTGAAGTGAGATGTTTTAAGGCTTTTATGTTAGTATACACTTGGCAAACTTTATGAAGGCTCAACACATATTTTTACACGCCTTAGTATTTCAAAATGAAAAATTCAGAAATCCCTAACATAACTTGGACAATCACTAGAAATACACTTGGAAAACCTTACTCAAGGGATTAGCATACACTACTTTTATGTCAAGTATACACTTGGCAACCTTGATGAAGGCTAAACACACTTTGCTGCTACACTCCTTGGTATTTAAACGAAAATCCCAGAAAAGCCACTAAATAAACACAAATCAAACCCCTTTGATTTGTACTTAACAAATAAGCAAACTTTCTACGAAACCTAGACAAAAAGAGCAAGATGAAGAGAATCAAATGACTTAATAAAAGCACAAAAACTACCATATCACACAGAGAATAATAGCAAGGTGAAAGTGTAGGTAGTAAATTGTAAGAGTGGAAGTGTTCTCTTAGTATTTTTAATGCCAACCACTTCCCTTCAATGAGGGAATGCTCTAGCCTTTTAACCATCTATCCATTACAACCTTCATTTAATGCTAATAATGCTTGAAAGTAAGGCTCTGAAGTTGCATAATAAATGCCCAACGCTCCTCCATTTGAAGTGAGATGTTTTAAGGCTTTTATGTTAGTATACACTTGGCAAACTTTATGAAGGCTCAACACATATTTTTACACGTCTTAGTATTTCAAAATGAAAAATTCAGAAATCCCTAACATAACTTGGACAATCACTAGAAATACACTTGGAAAACCTTACTCAAGGGATTAGCATACACTACTTTTATGTCAGTATACACTTGGCAACCTTGATGAAGGCTAAACACACTTTGCTGCTACACTCCTTGGTATTTAAACGAAAATCCCAGAAAAGCCACTAAATAAACACAAATCAAACCCCCTTTGATTTGTACTTAACAAATAAGCAAACTTTCTACCAGAAACCTAGACAAAAAGAGCAAGATGAAGAGAATCAAATGACTTAATAAAAGCACAAAAACTACCATATCACACAGAGAATAATAGCAGTGAAAGTGTAGGTAGTAAATTCAGAAGAGTGGAAGTGTTCTCTTAGTATTTTTAATGCCAACCACTTCCCTTCAATGAGGGAATGCTCTAGCCTTTTAACCATCTATCCATTACAACCTTCATTTAATGCTAATAATGCTTGAAAGTAAGGCTCTGAAGTTGCATAATAAATGCCCAACGCCTCCATTTGAAGTGAGATGTTTTAAGGCTTTTATGTTAGTATACACTTGGCAAACTTTATGAAGGCTCAACACATATTTTTACACGTCTTAGTATTTCAAAATGAAAAATTCAGAAATCCCTAACATAACTTGGACAATCACTAGAAATACACTTGGAAAACCTTACTCAAGGGATTAGCATACACTACTTTTATGTCAGTATACACTTGGCAACCTTGATGAAGGCTAAACACACTTTGCTGCTACACTCCTTGGTATTTAAACGAAAATCCCAGAAAAGCCACTAAATAAACACAAATCAAACCCTTTGATTTGTACTTAACAAATAAGCAAACTTTCTACCAGAAACCTAGACAAAAAGAGCAAGATGAAGAGAATCAAATGACTTAATAAAAGCACAAAAACTACCATATCACACAGAGAATAATAGCAGTGAAAGTGTAGGTAGTAAATTGAGAAGAGTGGAAGTGTTCTCTTAGTATTTTTAATGCCAACCACTTCCCTTCAATGAGGGAATGCTCTAGCCTTTTAACCATCTATCCATTACAACCTTCATTTAATGCTAATAATGCTTGAAAGTAAGGCTCTGAAGTTGCATAATAAATGCCCAACGCTCCTCCATTTGAAGTGAGATGTTTTAAGGCTTTTATGTTAGTATACACTTGGCAAACTTTATGAAGGCTCAACACATATTTTTACACGTCTTAGTATTTCAAAATGAAAAATTCAGAAATCCCTAACATAACTTGGACAATCACTAGAAATACACTTGGAAAACCTTACTCAAGGGATTAGCATACACTACTTTTATGTCAAGATACACTTGGCAACCTTGATGAAGGCTAAACACACTTTGCTGCTACACTCCTTGGTATTTAAACGAAAATCCCAGAAAAGCCACTAAATAAACACAAATCAAACCCCTTTTGATTTGTACTTAACAAATAAGCAAACTTTCTACGAAACCTAGACAAAAAGAGCAAGATGAAGAGAATCAAATGACTTAATAAAAGCACAAAAACTAGCATATCACACAGAGAATAATAGCGGTGAAAGTGTAGGTAGTAAATTCAGAAGAGTGGAAGTGTTCTCTTAGTATTTTTAATGCCAACCACTTCCCTTCAATGAGGGAATGCTCTAGCCTTTTAACCATCTATCCATTACAACCTTCATTTAATGCTAATAATGCTTGAAAGTAAGGCTCTGAAGTTGCATAATAAATGCCCAACGCTCCTCCATTTGAAGTGAGATGTTTTAAGGCTTTTATGTTAGTATACACTTGGCAAACTTTATGAAGGCTCAACACATATTTTTACACGACTTAGTATTTCAAAATGAAAAATTCAGAAATCCCTAACATAACTTGGACAATCACTAGAAATACACTTGGAAAACCTTACTCAAGGGATTAGCATACACTACTTTTATGTCAAGATACACTTGGCAACCTTGATGAAGGCTAAACACACTTTGCTGCTACACTCCTTGGTATTTAAACGAAAATCCCAGAAAAGCCACTAAATAAACACAAATCAAACCCCCTTTGATTTGTACTTAACAAATAAGCAAACTTTCTACCAGAAACCTAGACAAAAAGAGCAAGATGAAGAGAATCAAATGACTTAATAAAAGCACAAAAACTACCATATCACACAGAGAATAATAGCAGTGAAAGTGTAGGTAGTAAATTCAGAAGAGTGGAAGTGTTCTCTTAGTATTTTTAATGCCAACCACTTCCCTTCAATGAGGGAATGCTCTAGCCTTTTAACCATCTATCCATTACAACCTTCATTTAATGCTAATAATGCTTGAAAGTAAGGCTCTGAAGTTGCATAATAAATGCCCAACGCTCCTCCATTTGAAGTGAGATGTTTTAAGGCTTGGAAAAAGAAGAAACTTCATTTATAGAGAAATAGACACCTAAAACTACTTTCTAGAAGGTCTTTGTCCATTAGAAACATTGTAAGAAGTCACTTTTTCTGATGTCTTATTTTTAGTTTTCTAGAAAAAATTAAGCCAAACATATTTATGGGGAAAAATTTATTTTTCACTAAAATAAATTTTCATTATCAAAATATATTTTGCTTATAAAATCCATTGGTAAAATTATCCTAACAGCAAGAACTTAGGACCTTTGGACCTTGACAGGACCTTTGGACTTTCAGATCTTAGATCCTTAGGACCTTAGGGCATTAGAACCTTTGGACGGATCTCTAGATCTTCGGACCTTAAAACCATTAGACCTTAAAACCTTCTAACCTTCAAACATACCTTATGAACTTAGGACCTTCAAACCTTTGAACCTTCAGACCATAGAACCTTAAGATCTCTAACCTTTAGACCTATCTTCTGACCTACCTTCGAACCTTCAGACTTGCCTGAGGACCTTCAAACCTTTGGAACTTTGAACCTTAGGACCTTCAAACCTACCTTTGGACCTCAGGACCTAAGGATCTTAGGACCTTCGGATCTTTGGAGCTTCGGATCTTCGGACCTTTAGACCTTAAGACCTTCGAACCTTCAGACCTCAAACCACAGACATTCAGACCTTAGTACCTTAGAACCTTAGGACCTTCGGATAGGTTTTCATACCTTTAAACCTTAGGACCTTTGAATATACCTTCCTTCAAACCTTCTTGCCTACCTTCAGACCTTCGAACCTTAGGGCCTTAGGACCTTCGAACCCTCAAACCCTTCCATCCTTCGACTCTTCAACCCTTCAAACCTTAGGCCCTAGGCCCTTAGATCCTTAAGCCCTTAGTCCTAAATCCCACAAGCCCTTGGGTCTTTCAGCTCTTGGGTTCTTAGGCTTTTTGGCCTTTTGGACCTTCGATCATTCGATCCTGAGGCCCTTCGGTCTTTTAGAACTTTAGCCCTTAAGAAATTTAACGCTTAAGCCTTTAAGTTTAGCCCTCAAACCCTCTTACCCTTAAGACTTTGGGTTCTGCCTTTAGATCCTTAAGCCCTTCAACCTTTAAATTGATAATCCCTTCGACCTTTAGATCCTTAGGCTCTTTCGGCCCCGCTTCAAGAATGTATTTATTTCACACCATTTTTCAAATTAAATGTAGTCCTTTAACATTATTATGAGATATAAAGCAGAATAGAACAAATAGGGTCTAGTCTATTCATAAATCTCAACATTCATTCTATGGATAATGGTGGATGGAAAACTTAAAATCAAAATCCGTGCAATATCCAAGATATTCTTCTCATTTTTTCATTTATTTATTGTTCTCTTTTCTGTGTTTATAGATTCAGAGAAGCACTAGCATATTGTGCAAGGCATTACAATATGTCTTGAGAAATAGTACATGAGCATGTAGTCTATCTCTAACTATATTATGCAATTATTTACTACCCACAAAGAGGTCCTTAACCCTCACAAACCCATCTACCTTCCATATACATATATATTTATTGTTCTTACAAAACATTGATACACACACACACAAGTAAGGAATTGTCTAATAAGTTAATATATGAAGAATTCTCAAATTTTTATGCCAAAAAATGTGCAAAAAAGTATGGCTAACCTTGCCATATCTTATCTTTCCATCGGTTTGATATCATTCCTCTAAACGCAATCTTACAGTGATTCTTAATAATACTGACAATGAAAATCTGGTTTTATTGTAGGAAACCAAATATACAAATTAACTAGCACTACCATAATATGAGCCTCAATGACTAGCAACTCCAAGTTGAGCATGAAGATATCTATAATATGGGAAAATCGTTTCAGTCTTTTAATATTT
This sequence comes from Senna siamea, assembly GCA_031216115.1. Taxonomy (NCBI): domain Eukaryota; kingdom Viridiplantae; phylum Streptophyta; class Magnoliopsida; order Fabales; family Fabaceae; genus Senna; species Senna siamea. Next base: position 26,645,726 of record CM062354.1, on the reverse strand, counting down.
GTATATTAGATCAGCATATAGGACAATTAGGGATAAATATGTCAGGTTTTAAAGGTTAGTTCACTTTTGTGTAATTAGCTCTGTTCTTTGTATCATTGGTGTTAGAAAAAAAAAAAAAATGAGCCTCAACCTTCGGTGACAATTATATAAGCTTTAAAGTATATAAATTAAACAGAATTTGCCTAAAATTCTATATTGTCCCATTCCCCAAGCATATTGATCAACGGGAATACTTCTGGAAAATAAAATCTTTCAGCATACAGAGCAAATAATGAATCAACTCAACCATAGTCTATACCTTACAACTCAAAGATAAGGCGTAAGGTGGATTCTGAAAGTGAGTGGCCACTACTCTTCCTCTGATCTCACTGCTCTTGTTGTCGACTACTCTTTCACAATCAGCGATGGGGGCCAGATAGAGGAAATAGCGATAGAGGCCAAACAGAGTAACCGACGACGGAAGCTGGACAGAGTGATCTTTGGTTTGGGAGAATCGTAGAGAATCAGAGGCATTTCTGCAGCAGCTTTGCACCACAAAATTGAACAAGAGAAGTGAAATGAGGTTGTCAGTGTTAGCTATATATATAGCATATTCAATCTTCCAACGGCTATAATTCGTATCGTTGGTTTCGTTAGCTATGACGTAGAATTCTTAATTGCATTTGAAGTCCCAACTCTTCAAACGGTTATTTAATTTTTAAATTTTCAGAAACCCTCGTTTTCAAAGCTGTTGAAATTTATTTAACATGCTAACAGAAGCATTAATTAGCAGATCCTGATGATTTCCTTCTTAATGATTTTTCAAAGTTTGATTACCCATCACTCCTGCACTTGGTATTCCAAGCTCTGGATATGTTCGTCTCTGAATTGGGTCGCTTCCTTGTTGCTGCTTCTGAGAATTACGCTTTCCAGCAATATTAATTAAAAACTTGTGCGGCACTTTGCATTTGGTGCTAGGGAAGTTTAGTTTTGAATCCTATGGCTGCCATGTTTAATTGAATATATGAACATGATTATGATTAGTGTTAATTAGGGTTTTCAAAAGTCAAGATTAGCATTCATTCTCCATCAAGATGCAGATGTTTCGAGTGTTGGCGAATTACTTATTGTTGAATAGTTTTTTTTTTTTTTTTTTGTATGTGTCTGTATCGTGCTTGTCTCTGAATCTTGTAGTTTCTGGTTTATGTCTGTAATGTGTCTGCATTGTGCTTGTTTGTGTCGTACTGTGTCTGTATTGTGCTTGTCTTTATATCTTGTGGTTTCTGGTTTTCGTCTGTTAGTGTGGTTTTTTCGCCCCAGAGTATTTATTTTTTTGTACTGCATTTGTTTTCCTGAATCTTCATTGATGGAGTAAAACTACATTTTTGCTGCTCCAATCTAATTGCAATTACATTTTGGATGCTCCAATCTAATTGCAATTACATTTTCGGTGCTTCAAAAATCTTCAAGTACATAAGTTGTTAGCCACTCACACTTGTGTACAGAAGGAGTGCATAAAAATTCAGGAAAGTTAGACATTATTTGTATGCCTTTTAACTATGGCATGTGTATTGACCTTTTATTTGATAAATATCCTCCATAATGATTTTATTGATTCAGGAGTGATCAAATTGTGGGGTCATTTATATCTATGTACCTCCTAAATATAGTAATGATTATGTTTAATTTTCTGTCATATTTATTAGCTCCAAACGCTTTTGTGGATACATTTAAGGAATGCATGTTCAAGCCCTTCCCTGTCAACAATCAACAATAGTTGGTGAAAAAGCAAAGTAATTTCCAAATCATTTTTACACACTTGTGTTTTTCCAAGCTTTAGCTCTATGTGTTTATAGGGTTACTATTACAACAGTGGCAGATCTTGTCTACGACTATGTAGCTGCGAAAAAGATGACAAGTATATACTGCATGTTGTTACCTTATTGAATAATATATATTGGACTTTGGAATCTTTGTATAATATTTTGTTTTCTAAATATCTTACGCCGTTTTAACGACATCCTTATTTTCTTGTTTTAATTAAAAAGGGGTTTATTTATCTGATATGGCAATTATTCTCTTAGATTTTTAAATTTGCAGAAAAATTAGATCTAGTTTTTTTTTTTCTCCTGAGTTGACTTTAGCCACTCTTTAAACCTTTTTCCATGTGTATTATATAACTTTTATAATGTCTTTTAAATCAAGCAATATTTTATTTGAGTTAAAGTTCCATGAGTAAAGTATCAGTAAAGAACAACACATCTATTTGCCATATGGAGTTTATTTTGAGATAGATTTTTTTTTTTAACTAAGATAATAGTTTTAAAATTTTGGATGGAAAAATTAAATAATAAGCCTATTGTACACAAAAATATAAGTTTAGTGGTCAATTTTTTAAAGTTAGGGAGAATAAGTTGCATAACTCCTTTAGTTGAGGGGATAAGTATATTGCAAAACCTCTCTTGTTTTTTACTTTTTGTTACTAAAATTAATTTTTTGCTGAAAATGAAACAATAATTTTATTTTTAATATGACAATAAAAATGGTTAATTAAGCTAATATTAAGTTTTAGTAAAAACTACGATTTTTTAATGTGACAAATTAGCTAATATTAAGTTTTGGTAAAAGAAGAGGAATTTCTTTTATAGGCTTATTTCGAACTTGAACTGAAAGCAACAAATAGGCTCTTGCACTTTCGTTGCCCCCCACCCCCACCCCAGCGTTTGTCTATCTCTGTCCATTTGAAAAAAAATTTGAATAAAGATCATTAGGTTTCTTTTCGTAACTTATGAATTGGTTAGAAAATCTAGAATGGGGATTATTCAAAGTGCTAGCCCTCGTCGGTCTTCTTTCTCTAGGAATTTTTTTTGGTAAAAATATTTTTTATATCTTTAAACTTTACATTAATTTTTAATTTTATCTCTAAAGCTTTTGTATGTTCAATTTTATTTCTAAAGTTTTGAATTACAATTGATTTTGTCACACAAAAAAATGATTTGACATCTAACGTGTAATGTTAAAATATTGGTTAAAAATAAAATGTTAACTCTTACCAACTTTGAAGACAAATTTAATAGAACAATCAAATTTTAGGAACACATTTAACAAATAAATCTTAAAAGTATGAAAAAGATTTTGATAATATTCAAACACTAAAAAAAACATATAATCTCATAACAGTGTTTTCACTCTCATTGAATCACTATCAGAAGCGACAAAATTATTTAATTATAGGTTCCATGTATACTTCGTATAAGACTTGAACGGCTTCAATGGTAGCTTTGCATTTTCTTCCAAATGTAATATCCGTTGAATAAATTCAATAAAACTTTATAGTATGCATGACATTTATGACTTAATAAAAGAACTTTGCATATCATCACAATAAACTTTAACACTAATGATATAAGAGTCAAAATCTATAGAACTTCAATAGAGAGTGTTCTCTTTCACATTACCTGTCACCATCATCTTCTTCTTATTTCTTAGAAATTGTGTAGATACATAGGAAAGAAAAAAAAGAATAAACCTCTAACATTTAGGAATTTTTTTTCTTTATAATCTAACCATCCAAATCCACATATTTCTTTTTTTTTTTTCTCAGCCTTCTCACCGAGTCCAAGCAACTAGCTTTGTGAATCCTCATTTAGTGGCTGAGGCAAAATGGCTCTATTAAGGTTCTACATATTTCAATTCTTAACGTCATCAATGGTGAAATTCGTTGCATTGATCTATAAAGTTCCTTCATTTAAGTCATAAACATCAAGTATACTGCATAGTTTTCCATTGAATCTATTCAAGGGATGCCGCATTTGGAAGAAAATGTGAAGTCGCCATTGAAGCCGTTCAACTTGTATACAAAATATATTTTGTGTCCATGATCAACATCCACTGCAATATTTGTATTTAGAAAATAATCAAATTTCTGGTATGATTCCTAACCTTTCAATGTTCTCATCTTTGATAGAATCATAAATTTTTCATAATTCCAAATTCTAGGAATATCTAAACCTTGAAAGAAATTCTTTGAAAGGTGTCATTGCTGAAACCTATTGTACCAATATAACTCGATTAAATATAGTAGATTTATTTGATAATTTGTGAGCTTTGAAATTTTACAAAAATTGGGTTGCTCATTTTCAATTGAAAACATTGGATTTGGCATCTTGCAAATTAAGTCTTAGTTTTCTAAAACAACTCCAAACTAAAAAAACACCTTAATTCTTTTAACATTTATAAGACTGCAACATTAGAGATTGTACCAAAACAATTTTGGGATTTGCCATCAACAATGACATACTTGAAGGACAAATTCTAGATTTCTCATTAGTTATGCTCAATTCTGACTAAAATGGGATTTTGGAGTCCAACAAATTTGAAGGACCAATTCCACCCTCCTTCTTCCCCAGGTGGATCCTCCTACTTTTTCAAGCCAATCGGGCCAGCCCTCTTTGTGTTTAGGTCGAACCTCCTCCTTCTAAGGGTTGACCCTCCTCCATCTTCGGGTTAACTCTCATCCTTCATCGAGTCGACCCTCCTCCTTCGTCGAGTCGACCTTCTTCCTTTTTCGGGCCAGCCCTCTTTTTGTTTTATGGCTATTTTCTTATTAACTCTTTCAACCTCCTTTCCTTTTCCCTAATTTAGGTGCTTGAGTTTTCATAATTTCTAAACTCATTTGGCTTAGATTTTTTAATAACCATTAATTCTTTGTAATCAACATATAGAATGAATACATGAACCAATATTCCAAAATGCAAAATGTTAAATAATTCCACTAATCCTAATTATTTTGGTGAAATTAAAGACTAAAAATGAATAACTATATGCATAGTGCACATGGTCACACACATCAAAAGCTCATAGGTATGTTGAAAATTCTCACAAATCAAGATAGCCTATAAAAGCAAGCAAACATGGACAAGTTAATATGTGTTGTATTTATAAAAGGGTGCTTTATATTGGTGTATGAACCTATATTTATATGTGTGTATATGTGAGAAAATACTATATTAGCCTACAAGAATTAACCCTGTCTAATTAATAGAAAGAGCGATACATTATGTGATATGTATGACCCTCTTACCATAGCATGTAATTTAAGAAGCGTGAAATGCTATCAAAAATTTTTCCTTTCAAAATATACATCGATTGAGGCCGTTACTGGTTGAGTGTAACCTAAATAGCCGTCCCTATTCAGATTTCACTTAATCTCATACTTGCACAGCTTATCTAATACATCAAATCATCATAATAATACAACTATCAACATACTCTGGAATATATATCTAAATTACCATTCATAAATTTCATTTGAAATACTAACTATAGGATATAAAACTTAACCATTTACCACAATGGTACATAAATATCTCCAAATGCAAATTCAGTGATCAATAAACACCATGTTAAGGCCATTAAGCCATTTACAATTAATACCTTAAGCTACATCATCACTTCTTGGTTTCTCTGCAATTTTACACAGTAAATATATCCAGTCCCAGGTTAATTTCTAGCGTCATCATGTCCTTGATTGTCTGAATACATAACTTAATGAGATTTTGAATTCCAGTAGAATAATATACAAATAATTTTATTCAAAATAACTGAGTGTTCAGCTACACCCCCGTCCGGGTATAGAAAACCTCTCCCTAAATTTATTCATTTAACAAAACATGTGAATTAAAGCTTCATTTATCATAAATTAATAAACATGAAAAATCTAGTGGCTATCCAGAAATCAGAAGTCAAAATTATTTTCTCAATCAAAGAGTATAAGTGCTTATGAAAACCACTATTTTAAAAATGTCTGTAGCCAATTTTTCATGTCCATTGCATAACGCTCCTACGTTGCTGTAAGGATTTCAAACATCTATATATTACATCAGTATATATGCATAAAATCATATAAATTAATTCATAATTCATTGCCTGCTATTTTCCAATCCCATTTTAAGATCACGAGAACTGTCCTCCCAATGATTGTCACAGGATCGTCCTCTAAGTAACTAAGATTGTTGCTATCACGGGGACTGTCCTCCTGGTGATTGTCACAAGACCGTCCTCTATGTGACTGAGAACCTAATATCAAAAAGGGGCATCTCCGACTATAAGGCAATGTATACATATAGGTGACTAATACTTAGGCTCATAGGGCTTTACTCTTTAAACCAATCTATTCTTCCATATAAACTCTCCTCCATTTACACCTTATAGTCTTTCATAGGAGTGTATTGGTTTAACGGGTAAACCCTAACATATACAGACTATTTCAGTTTTTAAATAATGAAAGTTTAAAAAGTAGGTCTGAATATGGAGTACTTGACAACCGTCCTATAGCAGTTGTCAAGTATCTATCCAATGTTTCGTCAGTATTATAAGTGTAATAACCCAGTTAAAAATTAAATAATTATGATAAAATAATTAGAAACCTTGAAATATTATTAGGAGGTGATTAAGAAAATTTTTCTAAGCTCATAGTTTAAATTTGAGAATTTCTCGAAATAAAATTATATCTGATAAAGAAATTTTTATTTTCCTTGAGGAACTTAGCAGATATTTTTAGCAGGCTTAGGATACTCGAAAAATTTTCCAAATCCCTCTTATGATATTTCTTAATTTTTCCTAAATCAGAAAATGCATCCAAAATTTATTTAGAGTAAAGTGGAAAAAGACTAAAATTCCTTTGGACACTTAAAACTCAAAATTCCTTCATTATTTTCCTAATTTTCTCTCTCTCCTCATGCAGCTCCCTCTCTATCTTTGCGCTGCTTCTTCCTCCGTCACCTTTACCATTGTGCGACGCTATTTTTGGCTAAACCACCATCGCCCGTCACTGCCTAAAGACACAGCAACTCTGCCCGACACCGCAATGATTGCCGGCCACCATAGCGCGACGGAATGTCAATTTTCCCTTTAGCCATGAAGCAAAAATCGTGGCTTCGATCTCTGCCATTTACACCGTTTAGTCACCAATGAGCCTCAGGTTTGGTGCTTCAGTTGACGTCAAAGCTATCTGTGACCATCGTCAAGCCTCTTGCCGCCGTGAGTCTTCAAAAAATGCCCAGAAAAGTTTAGGGACTAAAATATAATTTTTCAAAACTTTTGGTATACATTAAAATACTTCGAATTAATTGATTTTTTTTTTTTGGTAATTTCTAGCCTCTAGGATTCTATTAGAAATGAATTGAAGGGATTGATTGAAGAAAAATGATGAAAATTATAAATTGGAAAATAAGGACCAAATTGTAAATCTTGAAAAAGTTTGGTATGAATTATAATTTGAGAATTTGATGCATCTCGGTAATTCTTAGCTTAATTAGGACTTTTATAAATGTATGGAATTGTAAAATGGAAGAAAATTGTTAGAAAAGTTTTAATTATAAGTTTAGGGACTTAACTAAAAAGATTGACATATTCTTTTTTGGTATTTAGCTATAAAATTATCCAATTTACTCTATAATACTTCTAGGAGGTTAAATGAATTTGATTCACTCAACTTAAGATTCTTCTCTTTCTCCTTTGATTAACTCTTCATGCCACTTCTTTACATTTTTGTAACCAACATTCAGAACTAAAAATTATATTCAGACCTATTTTTTTTACTTTCATTATTTAAACATTGAAATGGTCTGTATATGTTAGAATTTACCCGTTAAACCAATAACATCCCTATGAAAGACTATAAGGAGTAAAGGGAAAGAGGGTCTATATGGAGCAATGGATTGGTTTAAGAGTAAAGCCCTATGATTCTAAGTATTAGTCACCTATATGTATACATTACCTTATAGTGCACATGATAGGGGACGCCCCTTTTTGATGTTGGTTCTTAGTCACATGGATGATGGTCTTGTGACAATCATAGAGAGTACGGTCCCCGTGATAGCAACAATCTCAGTCACATGGAGGACGGTCCTTTGACAATTACCAGGAGGACGATCCCGTGATCTTAAAATGAGATTGTAAAATAGCAGGAAATGAATTATGAATTGATTTATATAATTTTATGCATATATACTGATGTAATATACAGATGTTTGAGATCCTTACAATAGGAGCATTATGCAATGGATATGAAAAATTGGCTGCATACATTTTAAAAATGATGGTTTTCATAAGCACTTATACTCTTTGATTGAGAAAATGATTTTGACTTCTGATTTCTGGATAGCCACTAGATTTTCCATGTTTATTAATTTATGATAAATGAAGCTTCAATTCACATGTTTTATTAAATGAATGAATTTGGGGAGAATTTTTCTATACTCGGATGGGAGTATAGCTGAACACTCGATTTTTTTGAATAAAAATATCTGTATATTACTCTACTGGGATTTAAAATCTCATTAAGTTGTGTATTCAGGCAATTAAGGACATGATGGCACTAAAAATTAACCTGGAACTAGATATATTTTCTGTGTAGAATTGCAGAGAGATCGAGAAGCAATGATGTAGCTTAGGTTATTAATTGTAAATGACTTAATAGCCTTAACATGGTGTTTATTGATCACTAAATTTGTATTTTGAGATATTTATGTACCATTATGGTAAATGGTTAAGTTTTATATCCTGTAGTTAGTATCTCAAATAAAATTTATGAATGGTAATTTAGACGTATATTCCATAGTATGTTGATGGTTGTATTGTTATGATGATTTGATGTATTAGATAAGCTACGCAGGTATGAGGTTAAGTAAAATCTGAATATGGACGACTATTTAGGTTACACTCAACTAATAATGGCCCCGATCGATGCATATTTTGAAAGAAAATTTTTTTGATATCAGAGCCTAGTTTTGATTACATGCTATGGTAAGGGAGTCATTATAGTTTGGTATCAGAGCCTGATTTTGATTACTTGTGAGGAATATGAGATTAATTTAGGATGATGATTGAATTGTAGCTTTAGGAATTTCTAATTCTAAAATATTAAACTCTGGAATATATAGGCTTCAGATTTAACATTTGAGATATTAGGGGTAAACTTGCTGCTATGGTTTTGTTGCTATTACTAAAAGTCTATTTGCTTTCTTTTGTATCAGCAAGTCATAGAAAATGTAGGAAGTGATGCTAATGGGAGATCAAGAGGAAGGCCTAGAGGGAGGAATAATAGGGATGAAGAAATGAGGAAGATGATAGACTCATTCAAGATGATGAAGAAATGAGGGAGAACCAAGGAAGCCCTAACCTTGGACATAGACACAAGATCAATGAATTGGGTGACCACTACATGTACCAAGGTTGGTTAGAGTCAAAAAGCAGGACCACCGGTGTTCAAGGGTACATATGAACTTATGGTGGTTGAAGGGTGGCTAAAAGAAATGAAGAAGATTTTTCAACTGCTCCATAGCACAGAGGAGCAGAAAGTCACCTACGCCACTTATATAATGAAGGATGAGCGAAAAACTGATAAAGTGGTGCAAGGCCACTAATGGAAACAGAAGCTTTCTACTGATATAGCAAACGTTCAAACTAGTCTTTCTAGAGAAGAATTTCCTAGAAAACGTCAGGAAAGCTAAAGAGATGAAATTCCTTTAGCTTAACCAGAGGGGCAAATCGTTCGAGGAGTATCTGGCTCAGTTTGAAGAGTTAGACAAGTATTCCACATATCTGAGGCTGCATCAAAATGAGGTTAGGAAGTCAAGACAGATAGAGGCAGGCCTAGACTGGCAGATAAGAAACCAAATAAGCCCGATAAAGATATGAGATTTTGCAATATTGGTGAACAAGTGCCAGATTCTAAGTTACAGTTTGGAGGAGAGGCAGCATATGAATCAAAGGTTCGCTGCCCAACAGAAATAACCTGTTAAGAATTTAAATTTCCAAGGTAAGGGAGGAAACTTCAAACCACAACAAGGTTTATCTAGTGGTAATAGACGACTTAAAGTAGCTAATTGTCCCAAGTGTAGAAGCAGGCATAGAAATTCCTATAATAGTATTATTTGATTCGAGTGATACGCACTCTTTCATAACTAATACATGTATGAGAAAATTTGAGGTATGCCTTCATTTCCACTCCTTTTCAAACTATCCATTAATGACCACTTGTTTGTTGTTGATTTGGTATGCTTGTTGATGTCATATTGGGAATGGATTGGCTATCGAAGAATAGGATTATGCTAAACTGTTTTGAAAAGAAGGTAGTTTATTTGGATGCCTTGCTGGCAGATAAGGGTGATAGACTTAATGAAGTCAATGAAATTTTTCTGAACTGTTCCTAAGGAGAACTCCAAGAGAGGCTTAGCTCTATTCCTATAGTAAGGGATTTTCCTATAGTGTTTCCTTTAGAGATAGAGAGGTTACCCTCACCTAGGGAAATTGAATTTACTATTGACCTAGTGCCAAGCACCGGACCAATCTCAATTTCATCCTGTAGGATGCCACCCATAGAATTGAGGAAATTGAAAGTCCAAATAAAGGACCTACTAGAGAAGGGTTTTATTAGACCCAGTGTGTCACCTTGAGGAGCTCTTGTTCTATTTGTGGAAAAGAAAGACAGAAGCATAAGATTATGCATAGATTACAGTTAGATGAACAAAGTGACTATTAAGAATAAATACCCCTTACCTAAATAGATGACTTATTCGACCAACTACAGGGAGCAACTGTGTTCTCCAAGATAAATCTGAGGTCAAGATACCACCAGATTAAGGTTAGGGAGGAGGATATCTCTAAGACAACTTTTAGCACCTGATATAGCCACTATGAGTTTTTAGTGATGCTATTCGGCTTGACCAATGCCCCAGCTAGAATATATCAGAATGTCATCTATGAATATCACTACAAACTGATCCAAGTGGGGTCAAAAAATCCTATTCATGTAGTTCATAAATATCGTTAGGGCATTAGTTAAGACAAATGACATCACTAAAAACTCATAATGGCCATATTGGGCGCTAAAAGCTATCTTATGGATATCCTTCTCCCTGACCTTAATCTGGTGATATCTTGACCTCAGATTTATCTTAGAGAACATAGTTGCTCCCTGTAGTTGGTCGAACAAGTTATCTATTTTGGGTAGGGGGTATTTGTTCTTAATGGTCACTTTGTTCAATTGATAGTAATTTATGCATAATCTCATGCTCTCATCTTTCTTTTTCAAAAATAGAATAGGAGCTCCTCAAGTTGACACACTAGGTCTAATAAACCCCTTTTCTATTAGGTCCTCTATTTGGACTTTTAATTCCCTCAATTCTATGGGTGTCATCCTATAGGGCAAAATTGAGATTGGTTCGGTGCTTGGCACTAGGTTAATGGTAAATTCAATTTCTCTAGGTGGGGGTAACCTCTTTATCTCTAAGGGAAACACTACGGGAAACTCCCTTATTATAGGAATGGAGTTAAGCCACTCTTGGAGTTCTCCTTAGGAATAATTCAAAAAAATCTCATTGACTTCACTACGTCTATCACCCTTATCCACTGGTAAGGCATTTAAATAGATTACCTTCTTTTCAAAATAATTGAGCACAATCTTATTCCTCGACAACCAATCCATTCCTAATATAACATCAATCCCAGTCAAAGATAAACATATTAGATCAACAACAAATAAGTGGGCATCAATGGATAGGGGACAATTCAAACAAATTTGGATAGAAATAGTTGATTTTCCCATAGGAGTGAAAATGCACAAGTCAAAAGGCATAGTTTGAAAAGGTAAATCAAAATTTTTTATACATGTATTAGCTATGAAAGAGTGCGTAGCACCCGAATCAAACAATACTATTACAGGAAAATCATAAATCTTACCTCTACCCTGCATCAGTCCTGGTGATTCCTCGATGTTTGCTCCATCCAAGGTAAAGACTCTCTTCGGGGCTTATGGTTTTGGCCCTTCTAATCCACTAGGACCTTGTTGGTTTCCATCAAATGGGTAAAACCTTGTAAAATGCCCTGTCTTCCCCTACTTGAAGCAAGTCACAGGCGCTCTGTATCTACAGGGTTCATTTCGATGCCTGCTTCCACACTTGGGACAGTTAGCTACTTCAGGCTGTTTGTTACCACTAGATGACCCTTACTCTGATTTGAAGTTTCCTCCCTTGCCTTTGACATTTAAATTCTTAACAAGCTATTTCTGTCGAGCAACGAACCTCTGATTCATGTGCTGCCTCTCCTCTAAACTGCAACTTAGAATTTGGCACTTGTTCACCAATAGTGTAAAATCTTAGATCTCCATCAGGGCTATCTGGTTTCTTATCTGCCAGTGTAGGCCCACCTCTACCTGTCTTGACTTCTAAACCTCATCTGGATGCAACCTCAAATATGTGGAATACCTGACTAACTCTTTAAACTGAGCCAGATACTCCTCGAACAGTCTGCCCCTTTGCTTAAGCTGTAGGAATTTTGTCTCTTTAGCTTGCATGACATTTTCTAGGAAATGCTTCTCTAGAAAGGCTTGTTTGAATGTTTTTCATATCAGCAGAATGCCTCTGCTTTCCATTAGTGTCCTTGCACCACTCCACCAGTTTTTCGCTTCATCCTTCAGCATATAAGTGGCGTAGGTGAATTTCTGCTCCTCTGTTCTATGGAGCAGTTGAAAAATCTTCTCCATTTCTTTCAACCACCCTTCAACCACCATAAGTTCATAAGTACCCTTGAATGTCGGTGGTCCTGCTTTTTGAAACTCTAACCAGCCTTAGTACATATAATGGTCACCTTGTTCATTGGTTTCATGTCTATGTCTAGGGTTACGCCTTCCTTGGTTCTCCCTCATGAGGTTGGCACTGGTGGCAACTTCATCCCAAACTGTCACTGCCATCATCCTGAATGAGTTTATCATTTTCCTAATTTCTTCATCCCTATTACTCCTCCCTCTAGGCCTTCCTCTTGATCTCCGAGTAACACCACTTCCTGCATTTTCAATAGCTTGCTGATATAAAAGAAAGCAAATAGACTCTCTTACCATAGCAGCAAGTTTATCTCTAATATCTCAAATGTTAAATCTAAAGCTTATATATTCCAGAGTTTAAGATTTCAGAATCAGAAATTCCTAAACCTACAATTTAATCATCATCCTAAATTAATCTCATATTCTCAAAAATTAATCAAAACCAGGCTCTGATACCAAATTGTAACGACTCTCTTACCATAACATGTAATTTAGGAAGCATGAAATGCTATCAAAATTTTTTTTTTTCAAAATATGCATCGATCGTGGCCGTTACTAGTTGAGTATAACCCAACTGGCAGTCCCTATTCAGATTTCACTTAACCCTATACTTATGCAGCTTATCTAATACATCAAATCATCATAACGATACATCTATCAACATACTCTGGAATATACATCTAAATTACCATTTATAAATTTTATTTGAGATACTAACTACGAGATATAAAACTTAACCATTTACCACAATAGTACATAAATATCTCTAAATATAAATTTAGTGATTAATAAACACCATGTTAAGGCCTTTAAGCCATTTACAATTAATACCCTAAGCTATATCATCGCTTCTCGGTCTCTCTGTAATTCTACATAGTAAATATATCCAGTCTTAGGCTAATTTCTGACGCCATCACGTCCTTGATTTCCTGAACACACAACTTAATGAGATTTTGAATCCCAGTAGAGTAATATACAGATAATTTTATTCAAAAAAGCCGAGTGTTCAACAAGCTTCATTTATCATAAATAAATAAACATAGGAAATATAGTGGCTATCCAGAAATCAGAAGTCAAAATCATTTTCTCAATCAAAGAGTACAAGTGTTTATGAAAACTATCATTTTCAAAATACCTACAGCCAATTTTTTATATCCATTGCACAACGTTCTAAAGGTTGCTGCAAGGATCTCAAACATCTATATATTATATCATTATATATGCATAAAATCATATAAATTAATTCACAATTCATTGCCTTCTATTTTTCAATCTCATTTTAAGATCACGAGGACCGTCCTCTTTGTGATTGTCACAGGACCATCCTCTATATGACTAAGATTGTTGCTATCATGAGGACTGTCCTCCTGGTAATTATCATAGGATCGTCCTTCATGTGACTAAGGACCTAACATCAAAAAGGGGCGTTCCTCATCATGTACACATTACAAGTAGGTCTCCTCTCTCTATCCCAATTATAAGGTAATGTATACATATAGGTGACTAATACTTAGGATCATAGAGTTTTACTCTTAAAACAATCCATTCCCCCGTATAAACTCTTCTTCCTTTACTCCTTGTAGTCTTTCATAGGGGTGTATTGTTTTAATGGGGTAAACCCTAACATATACAAATCATTGCAGTGTTCAAATAATGAAAGTTTAAAAAGTAGGTCTGAATATGGAGTACTTGACAACCATCCCATACTAGTCATCAAGTATCCATCCCAGGTTTTGTCTACACTATAAGTATAAAATTCCAATAGTCTAATCAAAACTAGCAGCAACGAATTTTCAAATACATTTCAAACACATATAGGTTTTTTCTTATACTTATCTAATCCAGTACACATTTCTAAGTACATATTCACAAACATATTCACAACAATCAATTCACATTAAACATTTATTAAAACAAAGGGAAGTGTAGATTACTCTACTTTAATTGGGATTTACTTCATTTAACTTAAGATTCTCCTCCTTCTCCTTTGATTAATTCTTCAAGCCACTACTATACATTTTTGTAACCAACATTCAGAACTAAAACTTATTTTCAATGCCTAAGGAATAAAGTTTTCACTTTAGTCCCTTATTTAACTATAAGATTATCCAATTTACTCTATAATACTTTTAGGTGGCTAAATGAATTTGATTCACTCAAAAGTTCAGAATTTACATGGTTTACGCTGCTTAAATAGAATATATCAATTTTTTCAGTTTAGTCCCTAAACTTATAATTAAAACTTTTCCAACAATTTTCTTCCATTTTCCAATTCCATACATTTATAAGAGTCCTAATTAAGCTAAGGATTATCAAGATGCATCAAATTCTGAAATTCTAATTCATACCAAATTTTTTTAGAATTTGCAATTTGGTACCTATTTTTCAATTTATGATTTTCATCATTTTTCTTTAATCTATCCCTTCAATCCATTCCTAATAGCATGTAGAGGCTAGAAATTACAGAAAAGAAATTAATTAAGAGTATTTCAATGTATACCAAAAGTTTTAGAAAATTATAGTTTAGTCCCTGAACTTTTCTTGGTGTTTTTCGGTGACTCACAGTGACAGGAGGCTCGATGGTAGTCACAGACAGTTTCAACGTCAACTAGAGCACCAAACCGAAGGCTCACCGGCGGCTAAATGGTGCGAATAGTGAAAATCGAAGCCGCGATTTTTGCTTTGCGACGGATGGGAAAATTGATGTTTCGTTGTCCTATATTGGGCGACAATCGTTGTAGTGGCATGATGCGGTGTCGGGTGGAGTTGTTGCACCTTCCGACGGTGATGGGCGACGGTGGTTTGGCCATAAATAGCATCGTGTGATGGTGAAGATGACGGAGGAAGAAGCAACGCAAAGAGAGAGAGAAAGCTGTGTGAGGAGAGAGAGAAAATTGGAAAAATAATGAAAGAATTTGTGTTTTAAGTGTTTAAGGGCATTTTAATTTTTTTTTCATTTTACTCTAGATAAATTTTGGATGCATTTTTTGATTTAGAAAAAATTATGAAATATTATAAGAGAGATTTGAAAATATTTTTGAGTATTCTAAGCCTGCTAAGTTCCTCAAGATATAAAAATTTCTCCATCAGATATAATTTTATTCTAAAAAATTCTTAAATTTAAACTACGAGCTCAGAAAAATTTTCTTAATTACCTCCTAACAATATTTTAAAGTTTTTAATTATTTTATTCTAATTATTTATTTTTTAACAGGGTAATTACATGATAGGCACGATGCTATTATGTTATTATTATTATTATGATGAATAAGGTATGTCTTACGTTCCTTCGGATTAGAGACCACTCTCCTATCTCCTTTTCATAAGTATTCAGTGAATTAATTTTGTTCATAAATATAAAGTATATGTATGTATATATAAACACACACACACACACAGAGATGTAGTTTCTGAAATTTGATGGAAGAGTAAGAAGAAAGAGAGTAGGAACTTTAAATTTTTTTGGTGGTCCACTAAGAGTTGGCGATTTCTCGATAAGGATTTGTATTCTTTTGCAACCCCTCTTATGGCTAAGCCGCAACCCCTCATATTACGCAACCCCTCTTATTTGAAATTCACAACATCTTATCGCTAAGATATGAAAGGCAGGAATTGAAGAACGCTTTGGTAAGGTTTTATGGAAAGAATAAGGAAGGAAGGTTTCATTGAGGTGAATAAAAATTCAGGTAATCAGTCACTTAATCAGGCATGTGATCGGATGCCTGAGTTGGTTTCTAAGAATGTTGTAATAGATTCTTTAAGAAAAATTTTCTCTATTAATTAATTGCTTCTCCATTCTGGAACCTGCTTTTGAATTGGTCCTTTTTTTTTTTTCGCCAACAGTATTTCATTAAACACCATTTAGAAAAAACAAAGAAAGCAAACAAAACCGAGTTCAAAAGCAGAACAAGAAAACTCAACGGTGTTCTTTCTCTAAACAATTTCAGTGATATATGATTGATTTCATCTTCTTAGAGAAATAAGAATAAAAAGGGAAAAACAAAAATTGCTGCAAGAAAAATTTGTTTGATCATCAGAGGTATATTTGGTTGATTATAAAATAGATTATTAAGAGCCAAGAAAACAAAAATCTGATTCGCAAATGAAATTCCAAGTTCAAATTTGGAATTTCTAGACACCTCTTTCTGGGCTCTGGCAACAGAAAACAGAGGCATAAAATAGAAATCAGATTCTTGGAATTTCATTCGTAAACTGGCAACAGAAAATAGAGGCATAAAATAGAAATCAGATTCTTGGAATTTCATTAGTAAACAGATTTGAAACTTCCAAGTTCTGATTGATAATTAAACAGATTTTTCAGAGCCACAAAAACAATCTGATTTTCAAGTTCTGATTTAGAACTTCCAAAGACGTTTAGCAATAGAAAATACAGTCATAATTCCCAATCCAAAAGAAAACACCAATTAAGAAAAAAAATGAACAAGAATAACAAATTGAAGAGAGAAAAGAACCAGAGATAGCCATGGCGAGTGCATAATGGACGAAGGATCCCCAAAAACCTTCGGTGTCAACAATGCTGTAAGAGAGTAGATCTTTCCTCGCCATTCTTGGACACTTTAGAGAAGAAACGAAAACACTGTGAACGGAATTTAAAAAAATGAGAAGAAAGGAGATAGTAGAAGAAGTATGAGAAAGAGATATATATATATATATATTTATATATATAGAGAGTGAGACTAACCTTACAGATCGCCAACGGTAAAAAAATTTGAATTCAAGGCCAATTCTGAACGGTATGAGAAAAATTGAAGTTATTCTTGCGTGCGTTAATGCTTTTTGGATGTAAAATAGTAATTCTAAAAGATGTTGACCTTTTTAATTGATGATAATAAATTAAAAAATCACATAATATCATTGCAAATTTTAAATGATAACGTATGGTTATGGTAAATGTTATTCTTAATATAAATGAAAAGTAATCTAAGAATATCACAAATTCACAATAGATCACTGTCAGTGACTCAGTCGATAATGTTTAATGATAAATTTATGTTTTTTAGACTATTGTATATTTTGGCCAAAAAAATTATTATTATTTACATTAAAAAAGATAAAAATTTTAAAAATTAAAAAATGAGTTAAACGGTAATTTTTTTTCAAATCAATTAGTTACACTAAAAAACAAAAATAGAGGTTTGGAGGAAAATAATTTTTGGTGAAATTACCAATAGTTGGATGGTATCTGTTCACATTGTGAGTTTTTAATTATAAAACTATGTCTAATTCTTTCCTTTATATTCAAATAATTTAATACTTTGGTATGAATATTATACTATGAATAATATATTAGTTAAAGCTAAAAAATAGTAGTATTTCTATGGGCTTTCAACCTCCCAACGACAGTTTTACTTTGTGCAGTGTAAAACAGAATTCTTAATTTTTAGTACATGCCGACATAATTTATTATTTTTTTTAAAAATAATGTTTATTTTACTTTGATATTGCCATAATTTTCTCTTGTCCAAATTTAATATTATGTTTAAATTTAAGTATTTAAACACAAAGTATCATTTTCATTGTTTATCTAAAAATTATACTTATATTATTTTTTCCTTGAATTATACAGGCTCTTCTAAATTTTAATTTCACTTCATTTATAATAAATTTTCATGTTTATTGAAAAATTAATTCAAAAAATTAGTAAAATAAAAATTTTAAACTTAATTTTTTTAATAATGCTTAATTTTCATAAATTAAGGTCACATTGTAATTAAGGGTAATATGTGGAAGGCCAATTACAGTGATTTCCATATTGGAGAAATATTATGATTGGATTAAAAGATGAAGGAAGGTAAGCGCTATTTTCACAATGTCCTCAAACAATAGAAAGGCCGTTTTAGTACTTTCGCAAAAACGAAAGACTTAATGCTCAATTTAATTAAACTAATTTAAGAACTCACCCACTAAAAAATTGAAGAATAAAAATTTGAAATAAAATTTTTTTTGAGATTTTTATTTTTTTCAAGGCACTCATCCTTTGTAACATTTCATACATATATTTTCTTAATTTAAAATTGTTTATGGAATAAATAATATTTATAATAGTTTACATTAAATTTCCTTAAACTTCAGCTAGATTAAATTATATTCAAAACTTCTTTTATTCCAAAAATTATATTGAATTTTTCTCTAATATATTTTTTATATCAATAAAAATAATTATTTGAGTATATCATGAGATTATTATTTAATTTTTATTGATACAGTATTAGAAGCTAGTTGCAGGCATTATGCCTCACAATAAGATTTTTAATATGACATTATTATTTTGAAAAGAATACATATGTTAAAAGTTAGTTTTATTGAAAAAAAGAGTAAATTAAAAAAAAATCACAATATTGTATCAATTGTCCAAAGAGATAAATATAATTTTTAAAATAAAAATTATTAAATATAATTTAATTGAGCATTAAAAATACATTAGTATAAATTTATATTATAATAATTTTGGAGTTTTCTAATAAGTGGTATCAAAAATTATAATTACATAATATATAAAATATAAAATAAAATATGTGGGGTGAGGTGAGAGGACAGAGAAAATAAAAATAATAAAAAATTAAAATAAAATAATATAGTTAAATAATTTTGATAAAAGATCATTTTTAATTATTTAACTTTGATTCAGGTTTTATTTTAATTTTTTAAATTTGATTAGTTTCACTTTAATATTTTAATTTAAAAAAAATCAATCAATTTTTTTAATTTCTAACATTATTAATTTATTTAACAAAAAATACTGAGTTTGAGTTAATTTTAACATCTCTATTTTCTATTAATTTATCTAACAAAATACTAAGTATGGTATAATGAGGTTTGGAAAAAAAGGAAAGCTCAATCCACAATATATAGGGCTATTTGAAATTTTAGAGAGAATTAGTATCGTGACATACTGATCAGCATTGTCACTTGATTTTGTAATTGTTCATCTAGTCTTACATGTGTTTATGTTAAAGAAATATTTGCATAATCTGTCACATGTCATTAAACCACAGGAGGTGCATTTAGATAAAGGTTTAACGTATGGAGAGAATATAATAATTTCAATTAATACTAATACTAATAATAAATTAACAACAATAATTTAAATTAGTGAAGTTAGCTTTGGTGTGTGGGTATTATGAGAAAATAAATTTAAGAATAAAATAAATTATAATAGTAACAATATTATAATTTTACTAAATTAAATATTAAGCAACTTTAGAAATTAAAATAATTAAAAAAATTAAATAGAAAATTTGAAATGTATAAAAGTTTAGCAAAATAATACGATAAATTGAAAAACAAAGTCCGCAGTGAAAAGAATGAAAGCAAGGGTTTAAAACAGTGGGTGTCGTCAAAACATTTAAATAATCCACAGCAATATGAAGTGAGAGAGGCTTAGGGAATTAATGAAGGGGCAACTCTCATTTTCCAGGTAGGAGATGAAAGAAGTTCATATATCTTTTTCCGCTAAAACATCAGAGTGAAATGGGAGAAGCAATTGACATAAATTTATTTTTTTAAAAGAAAGAAAAAAGAATTCGAAGGCTGTACAGCCTACAGACCAAAGAGGTGGCGGAATGCGTCGCGACAGGCTTCGTAGACAAAAGAGGCATACTGATCATCCTTCTCAGCTGCCCTCATGATCTCGGGCTGAGCCGGAAGGGGAAATAGACGTGGTACGGATTGTTGGGTGGCGGTGGTGGAACCTGCCTCTACACATGTACCCGGGACACCCGAGTTGGAGGGCGCATTTCAACAATCAGTTCGGAAACTAATTTTGTTCTTCACCTTTCTGGATTCAGCTTTCGTTCAACCACTAATTCTTCCCTCACATATAATGAGAAGGAAAACACAGATTTCCACAGACAACAATGTTATGTAGAAAATTTTGGACTGATTGTAAGGCAATACAATAATAATAGGACTCCAGCAGGGTTTTTTTTTTTTTTTTTTTTTTTTTTTAAAAAAGGAGCACCAACGCGTTCTCTTTAGAAATCAAATCCACAAAGGAAACGATGTCGTACAAAATGACGGCCCAAATCCACTTGAAAGAAAGAAAAAGAAAAAAGCGCCGTTGCCGGGGATCGAACCCGGGTCACCCGCGTGACAGGCGGGAATACTCACCACTATACTACAACGACCTTGTTGATTTGAAAACCCTACTAGCTTCTTATAATTGAAGTATGTACTTTTCGTTGTAGTTAATATTAATCTAAATGTATATAACTAATTTATAAAACAGATAATGATGCAAAGCCGGAGCTCTTGCTTTATCAGAAATAGAATAGAATGTGCAAACAACTGACCTGGAACGTGCAAAAATTAGGATACCAAACTGGATCAGTTTTGCTGCGAAGTTGGGGGGAGACGTCAATAATAAAACATATATTATGTGAATATTATTATCTTAGCTCTATAAATCCAATTACCTAGAAAAGATTATTTTGAATCACGTAAGAAGGCGCAGATCATTATGGTAATACGCATGCAACACTAAATGGCACGTAGATTTTCCAAGTTTCTAACCCATGACACAAGTAAACGTAAGAGTGTTGGGTGTCTGTTTCATCATATCAATTCTGCTCTGCCTATCAAATTAATTGAGAGGTGGCAATTGCAGTTGCAGGAGCTATAAAAGCAAAATTAAAGGATAATTAATTGAAGAACACAAATATAAAGAGTAATTCAACAAGAAAGAGGAAGAAAGTCAATAAAATATAGTTGTTCATGTTTATGAAAGGGAAAGGAGAGCTAGAGCAGTTAAGCAATATACAACTCCAAGAATCGTTTCCTCCAGGGAGCATCTTTACGTCCCCACCCTGAAGCACTTGGCCATGCGAAAACGTTGAACTAGTTTAGTCTCGATGGCCTCACACCACTGCCCTGCCAATTTAATTACACAACATTTGAAATCCTTTGTCTTTTGGACAGCTTCACCTTATTTTACCAATTTGGAGAGATTCAGATCAGATCACTTGCAACTTCTTTGTTTCTACTACTTTTGCTTTTGCATGCACTTTATAGCAGCTTCAATATTTCTATATCATATCCCTTTAGTCTCGTCCTTCTAAAATGGAGAAATTTTTATATATAATAGATGTGCTATATTATTCATACATTACTCAATAATATTGAAGTATATTTCTTACTTTTTCATATCAACTTAGATCTACATCAATTTTTAGTGCAAAAGTGAGATATGTAACTTAATATTATTAAATAATGCATGAATAATGTAATACATTCATTGTATTTAAGAATTTTTTTATAAAGTGGTCCCAAAATCTCTCTGTCACGGTGTCACCTCATCAACCATCTTTCTTCGTCCCACACTCTTGCACAGCATTGCGAATCTCTGCCAGTATCTCTAGCTTAATCAGCATTTTGGGAACCCTTCACCTTTATCTTTGATTTTATTCTATTTTTCTTTTAATCATGTCCTATCTCAATATTATGCTTAATTTTTTTTTTCTTTACTTTTGTATCAGTATCTCGCGATTTGGACCGGATCCAAACAAGCTAGCTATATCACAATCAGCAAATCAATCAATCCAATTTTTCATGCGTAAGTTAAATTATAAGATGTCATAAATATTTTTGGTAAATCAAACTTGTCCAAGCATCCAAAGTAAGATGATATCTCATGATGGAGTACTGCAAACTAAACAATAAAAGATTAGAAGTCAGAGTTTATCTCCAATTAATTCAAGATAAATTCTTGTTAGTGTGAATCTCTTTTTTTTTCTCTCTCTCTTATTATAAAAAATTGCATCTTTCTCTCTTATTACAAAAAAATGTATATAGTAAGCTTTGACATTTGGCAAATCTATCATCATTTACGTACTTAGATATTGGATCCAATAATCTGCTTTCACTTTTGATTTGGGCTCCCATTGAGATCCTCCTTTCAAAAGTGGAATTGACTTTGATACATGGGCTGGAGAAAAAAGATGATGGATTGAGTAGGAGGAAATTTGGGGCTAGAGCAACTAGTGAGAAGGGTACTCTTCAATCTTGGCCCAGTGTTTTGAAAAATGATATGGAGGAACTGACAAAGTATTTTTGTTAAGTTGTCTGGTGATGAGGAGATGAATATGAATTTGGCAGTTCTCCCTGCTTCTCACATGCGCTATGAGCAGAATTTAGTAAAGGAGCCTAAGAAGATTAGTTTTAAGAGGAAGTTAGAAGAATAGGGAAGTCCTGAAGATTCCAAGAAAGCTAAAAGTGTGACTATGTCTTGCTCAAGAAGTGCAAGTATTGGGGTGTCACCTAAGAAGGTGAAGAAGATGAGGGGTGTATCGGGAAAGAGCTCTCCAGGGAAACTATATGGTGCTGGCTTGAATTACAATATATTGAGGGTTTGATTAAAATTCCAGTTTCTCTATTACATTCGGTCAAGCCCCAAGTGGACTTTGTTTTCGGCGAAAGTATGACTAGTAATGCTGGGTTTGATGGTGTTGGTGGCTGGTCAGAAACAACCACCAAGAGACCATGAGCATCATATCTTGGAATTGTTCAGAACTTGGGGCCTCTTTGATAGTTAAGGCCCATAGAGACTTTTTCTCAAAGAATAGGCCCTCCCGCTGTTTCTAATTGAGACTAGGTGTAAAAAAGAAAAATTGGAAAAATTTGTAAAAAGAAGCTTTGCTTGCTCAGAAGGAATGACCCAATTGGCTTAGTTGGAATTGGAGGTTTAGCCCTTCGAAGGGATGGAGATGTTAAAGTGGAACCCCTATTTACTTCAAAGAATGTCATCCATGTAATGATTTATAATGGGCTTTTGGAGTTTGTAGTGTGCATTTCTTTTATTTATGGCCCACCTGTAGGAGGTAGGCCCAGTTGAAGATTGTTAAAGAACCTTGCCCCTCCTGACTCCTCTCACTGGTTGTCTTTGGAAGACCTCAACTTGATAGCAAGTCAGAGTGAAAATCTTGGAGGTCGGATCAGTACTTGCAGTAGATTTTTTAACCTCTAAAACTTTCTTTCTGAATGTGACATGGTGGATATGGGAATTAATGGGAATCAAAACACTTGGTCAAATGGCAAAATTGGTCAAAGGAATGTTAAAGAGAGGTTGAATAGGAGTCTTTGCAATATGGCTTGTAGGATGGACTTCCCAAAAGCTCACCTTTCCACTTACCTTTCTTGAGGTCTGATCACTACCCTATTTGTTGAAACTGAATTATCATGATATTAGGACCCCTAAGGTCTTTAAAATTGAAATTATATGGATTGATCATCCTGAGTTTCTCGATGTAGTTAAAGATGTTTGGTGGCCCTTGAATGTATATGGAGTTATGCCAAAGCAACTTATTGATAAATTGATCAGGTGTAGGAGAGCTTTGCTAGAGCGGAGTGCTAAGAATTTACCTAATAATTTGAAGTTGGTAAACAAGTTGGTGACGGATTTGCAGATTTGCAAAGAAGGGACATTATCAGAGGAGAAAACCAAAAGAGCTAGGGAGATTTGTGAGGAGATTGAGAAAGCTTGGAGTAATAAAGAGAAGTTTTGGTGGCAGAGATATAAAATCAAATGGTTGAACGCTGGGATCAAAATACAAATTCTTCTATTATACTATCCAGAGACGTATTAAAAACAAGATGCTAAAGCTAAAGAATGATGACAAAGTGTGGGTTAAGGATGAAGGAGAAGTAGCTAGTAAATTTAAGGACTACTTTATGAACATTTTCTCTAGCTTTGGACAAAGGAATTTGATGGAAGTGCTAGAGTGTTGGGAAAAATTTGGCTTTTCCCACTTTATAAAGTTAAGATGGGCACTTAAAAATTAGGATAGTAATGAGAATACAAGAGTTTATAATCCTCCAATATGGAGGTTCTTCTACTATACAAAAAAATAGTAGGATTACAATAATTGATATTTTACAAAATTGTCTCACACTTTGGTGGCTTACTCAAGTTTAAGGATTAGGACTTTTCAAGCTATCTCACTTCTCTCTTAAGGAGATTCTCTAACTCTCACTTTAAGAAGTGGCTTATTTCTCTCATTGGACTAGGTTCATTAGAAATGAAGGCTTCCACGCCTATTTATACTTCTATAGCTTCACAATGAATGGTGGGAATTAATTGCATCCAAGCGTGGAGATTAGCTCTCTAGAATTTTCCACACATGTCTTCTCATTATAAAGAATTGCATGGAGTCTCTTTACTCCCCCATTCCCTTCCATATTCTTTGATACTCTTCCGCAAGGTTCCAGAAGGTTTCACACATCTCTAGAATATTTTAGAGGGTTTTATACTCTTTTACAAGCTTCTAGAGAATTCTACACTTATCGAGAGTTCTCCAAAATATTCTAAAAAATTCTAAACTTCTCTAAAAAGTTCTAGAATTATTTAGAATCTTACCAATTTAAGAGGGGCCCCAACATGGAGTTTGTTAAATTTGTTATCTCAGATATAGAGAATGAATTTCTTATCAGTCTTGTGGTTGTTGAGGGAATTAGAAGTGTAGCCTTTCAGTTAGGAGGTATGAAATCGTCAGGTCCAGATGGCTATTCAAGTGATTTTTGTTTTCAGAAATCATGGTAGCACTTAGGTGGCTAGATCATTAAAATGGTTTAGGATTTTTTTTTTTACTAGAGGTATAAAGGTTGATGAAATTAATGATACAAACATTATCTTGGTCCCTAAGATTGGTAATCTTGAATTGATAACTCAGTATAGACCTATTAGTCTATGTAATTTCTGCTACAAAATTATCTTGAAGGGTCTTGACTAACATAATGAAAGGTATCCTTCCTAAGTGAATTTATAAAAATTAAAGGGCCTTTGTACATGGGAGATAGATCTAGGACAACATCATTATTACCCATGAAGCTTTCCACTACTTGAAGGCAAAAAAGAAGGGTAAGAAGTATGAATTAGCTATCAAAGTAGACATGAGAAAGATGTATGATAGATTTAAGTGAGACTTGTTATGGTGATGGAGAAGATAGGTTTTTTTTTCCATCATTAGGAGAGTTTAGTGATAAAATGCATTAGTTATATTAAGTATAAGATCCTTTTATCAAGTAGAAAAGTGGCAGATGTTCTTCCTACTAGGTGTTTAAGGCAAGGTGACCCACTTTCACCTTACCTATTTATCATTGTTGCAGATGTGCTTTCAAATATGGTGAGCCACTTTATATCAATTGGTGAGATAAAGGGGATTATACTAGCTAAGAGCTACCCTGTCCTCTCAAATTATTTTTCTACAAATGATTCGATTTTATTTCTCCTTGCTAGCAATGTTAACTATAGGAAAATAAAAGTGGATTTAAGACACATACTCAGTAACTTATAGTCAATTGAAAAACCTTGATAAATCCTACCTCTTCTTCTCTCCAAATACTCCAAATGAGTTAATAGATGAATTAGCAAGCACTTTAGGTGATCCTAGATCTGATTATCTTGGAAAGTACCTTGGTATTCTTATGGTATGGGGAAAATTGAAACATGAGGCTCTTGCTTTTGTTAGAGATAAGCTCATCAATATAATTCAAGGGTGAAAAATAACTTACTCTTTAGGAAAGAAGTGCCTATCAAAGCTGTAGCTAGTGCCATCCCTTCCTTCCTAATGAACTGCCTTAGTTTTCCTAAGAAGAATTTTGGTGCACTTAATAGGGCCATTGCAAAATTTTGGTAGGGGGAGAAGGATATAGGATGAAAGATCCATTGGCATGCTTGGCCTAAGATGACTAAAGCTAAGAGGTATGGAGGTTTGGGCTTTAGGGACTTCTCTAATTTTAATCTATCACTCTTAGCTAAACAAGGTTAGAGGATTCTCAATAATCGTGATGATTTATGGGTTAAAATATTAAAATGCATTTATTTCCTAATAGTTCTTTTCCTAAGGCTAGGAAGAGTTCTTGTGCCTCTTTGGGTTGGTCGAGTTTGTTGGAAGGAAGAGAACTTTTCCTATCTGGCATTTGTTGTAAAGTAAGAGATAGGGAAAGTATACCATTTTAGGATGAACTCTAGATACCTTCTTTTATCAATTTCAAACCATCACTAAGACCACTTGAAGAAGGGTGTTTATAAATGAAGGTTAAGGAGTTTTTGATGTTAAAATCAATAGATAAATCCATTTAGATGTTCCTTAATGACAAATAAGTTGACTTTGAGTTTTTGAAATATTTTCCTTAACATAGTTACCTCAATTTCTAAAATAGAGTATGTGCCAAACATGTTCATATATATATATATATATAGGATGGCCTTTCAAGAAATGCAGCTGGTGAAGATGAATTAAAGATGAATTAGTGTTTGTCATTGCTTAAGGATGAGTAAGGGAGAGTCTCAAACCTACTAGCTTTCTGTTTTCTCCTTATTGTCACAAGAAAGTGTATGCTTAGAGAGAGAGAGAGTCCCTTTATGTTAGAATTGCAAAAAAAGTGTGTTTTCTAAATTAAGTTAAAACCCCCTATTGGGCCTTTTGGTGCCCAATAAGGGAAATTACCATTTCAAGGAATATCCCCTTTAATTAAGATGTAAAAAAATGTTATTAAATTGCATAATTGATTAATATTAATCCATTAAATTTCAACAATCTTTAACTTGATAATATTAATCAAATATCAAGATAATCACCAAAACACATCCAAACAAAATCTCTCTCTCTTACTCTCTATCAGTAGTCTGATAAGATGATTACTGACTAACATAGAGCTATAGGTTGAGTTCTCCAATCAAAGGGTTTTGTAAAAATAAGCCTATCATTTATTACTTATAATTAATACATAGAATCAACCTATTAGTCTATAAATGAAACTACACATGATCACTAAATCCGATAGGAAAACTAGTGAAATAAAATGCAACTAAAGTCTCAATTTCTATACAAATGTAACATATAATGACAATTAAAATAATAATTCATTAGTCTAGAAATGAAACAACACATGATCACAGAATCTGATAGGGAAACTTGTGAAATAATAAACAAAGTCTCAATTTCTGAACAAATAGAATACGTAATGAATAATTAAAATAAAGTACTCATAAAGAATTAATTCAGACTCTCACTAAACCAAGGCTACATTAAAAAATTCCATCAAACCCATATGAGTGACATGAATTTTAAATACTTGTACAAGTAAGCCTTTGGTCGATGAATCTGCCAGTATATTCTCACCAGAAATGTGAACCAAATGAGTCTGAGATTCAAAAATCTTTTCTCTTATGAAAAGGAACTTAACATCAAAATGTTTAATGCAACTGGAGTTCCTTTGTTTTTGAAAAAAGCAAACACCAAATGAATTGTCAAAATATATGTCATAGGACATGATATAGAATCAACAAGATGTATGCCATATATCAAATTCCTCAACCATATGGCTTGACTGGTGGCTTTATAACAAGATGTAACGACCCCCTTACCATAGCATGTAATTTAAGAAGTGTGAAATGTTATGAAAATTTTTTTCTTTCAAAATATGCATCGTTCAGGGCCATTACTGGTTGAGTGCAACCTAAATAGTCGTCCCTATTCAGATTTCACTCAACCCCATACCTGCGCAGCTAATCTAATACCTCAAATCATCAAACAATATAACTATCAACATACTCTGGAATATACATCTAAACTACCATTCATACATTGCATTTGAGATACTACTTACAGGATATGCTTAATCATTTACCACAATAGTACATAAATATCTCAAAATACAAATTCAGTGATTAATAAACACCATATAAAGGCCATTAAGCCATTTACAATTTAATATCATAAGCTACAACATGGCTTCTCGTCTTTCTGCAGTTTTACGCAGTAAATACGTTCAATCTCAAGCTAATTTCTGGCACCATCATGCTCTTGATTGCCTAAACACACAACTTAATGAGATTTGAATCCCATTAGAGTAATATACAATTTATTTTATTCAAAACAACTGAGTGTTCAGCTATACCCCCGTCTGACTATTCAATTAATCAAACATGTGAATTGAAGCTTCATTTATCAAAAATCAATAAACATAGGAAATATAGTGGCTATTCAGAAATTATAAATTAAAATCATTCTTTTAGTCAATGAGTATAAGTATTTATGAAAAATCATCATTTTTCAAAATGCCTGTAGCCAAATTTCATATCCATTACATAACGTTACTACGTTACTGCAAGGATTTCAATCATCTGTACATAGATGTATAAAATCATATAAATCAATTAAAAATTCATTGCCTGCAGTTTTCTAATCTCATTTTAAGATCACAGGGACCATCTTTCTAGTGATTGTCACAATACCGTCCTCCTTGTGACTGAGAACCTAATATCAATAAGGGGCATCCTCCATCATGTGCACATTACCAATAGGTCTCATTTCTTTATGCCGACTATAAGGCAACGTATACATATAGGTGACTAATACTTAGGATTATAGGGCTTTACTCTTAAACCAATCCATTCCCCCGTATAGACTCTCCTCCTTTACTCCTTATAGCCTTTCATAGGGTGTATTGGTTTAACAGGTAAATCCTAACATATATAGACCATTTCAGCATTCAAATAATGGAGGTTTAAAAGCAGGTCTGATTATGGAATACTTGACAACTGTCCCATACCAGTTATCAAGTATTTATCCTAGGTTTCGTCTGCACTGTAAGCATAAAATTCCAATAGTCCAATCAAAACTAGCAACAAAGAATTTTCAAATACATTTCAAACACATGCAGGTCTTTTCTTATACTCATCTAATCTAGCACACATTTCCCAGTATATGTTCGCAAACACAATCACAGCAATTAATTCACATTAAACATTCATCAAAATAAAGGGGAGTGTAAATTACTCTACCTTAATCTAGATTTCCTTCACTTAACTTAAGATTCTTCTTCCTTTCCTTGGACTAATTATTCAAGCCCCCTCTATACATTTTTGTAATCAACGTTTATAATTAAAACTTATTTTCAAAGCCTAAAAATAATAAGTTTACACTTTAGCCCCTTATTTATCTCGAAGTTGGTTTTTAGCTATAAAATTATCCAATTCACTCTATGATGCTTCTAGAAGGCTAAACAAACTTAATTCACTCAAAAGTTCAGAATGTACATGGTTTACACTGTTTAAACAGGCTATATCAGTCTTTTCAGTTTAGTCCCTAAACTTGAAATTGAAACTTTTCCAACAATTTTCTTCTAGTTTCCAATTCCATATATTCATAAAGAGTCCTAATTAAGCTAAGGATTACAGGGATACATCAAATACTATAATTCTACTTCATACCAGACTTTTTCAAAAATTGTAATTTAGTCCATATTTTCAAATTTATGATTTTTATCATTCTTCTCCAATCTAACCTTTCAATTTATCCCTAATGACATTATAGAAGCTAGAAATTACAGAAAAAGCAATTCATTAGGAGTTTTTCAGTGTATACTGAAGATTTTAAAAATTTTTAGTTTAGTCCTTATACCTTCCTTGGCTTTTTCCAGCGACTGGTGGCAAAGATAGTGACGGCTGAGATCATCGACAGCTCGGGGGTGTTGTTGAGCAACTCAAGCAACGATAACTGATAGTCTAACATTGCAAAATCGATCGGATCGAAGACTCTTTCCAGATTCATGACAAAGGAGAAAATGTCATTTTTTGAAAATTGTGGTGGTTCGATGAGCTGAAGATAATGTGTTGGAGTGTCGGGCGGAGCTACTGCATCTTTCGGCGGGGACGAGCGATGGTGCAGCGGCCGTTGGTGGATGAATGGCGGTGGGCAGTGGGAAGTAAAGGAACATGTGTGAGAGAGAGAGGGTGCACGGGAGGGAGAGGAAATTGAGAGAAAATGGATTTTAAGGTTTTTAAGGACATTTTGGTCTTTTCTCACTTTGCCCTAGATAAATTTCGGATGCATTTTCTGATTTAGGCATGAATTTAGGATGATATGGAAGGGATTTGGAAAATTTTAAACTATTACAAGCCTTCCAAAATTATCTGCAAAGTTTCTTAAGGCAGATAAAATTTTTTTTATCAGATATAATTTTACTCCAAAAAATTCTCAAATTTAAACAACGGACTCAGAAAATTTTTTTTAATCACCTCCTAATAATATTTCAAGGTTTTCAATTATTTTATCTCAATTATTTAATTAATTTAAATTAGGTTATTACTCAAGAGACATATTTTGCTTCCATAGTTGAGGTAGCTATAATAGTTTTCTTGGAACTTTTATACAAAATAGTTCTTTTAGACATCATAAAAATGTATCTAGAAGTAGACTTGCAATCATCATTCTAGGATGCATAGTCTGGACTTTCTTCTAAACATCAACATGTAATGCTTTGTATCTTAAAAGTACCTCATGACTTTCTTAATAGCTCTTCAATGGTCATGAATAAGATCACTTAGGTATTTCCCAATCATAATAATTGAAAAAATAATGTCCGGATGTGTACAAACCTAAGCATACATAAGACTGCTAATTGCAAAAGCATATGAAATTTTATTCATTACAATCCTCTCATCATCATTTTGAGGACACTGAGATTTAGATAACCTCTCACCTTTCTGCATAAGTGTAGAATAAGCAGTGCAAGAGTGCATGTTAAATTCCTTCAACACTCTATCAATGTAACTCACTTGAGATAAACCCAAAATACCACAAGATCTGTCACGATGGATCTGAATACCCAAAACAAATGAATCATATGACAACATATGTTTTGTCTCATTCAAAAAATTTACAGAGTTATTGGTTAGAAGGATGTCATCAACATAGAGAACTAAAATTAAAAAAATTTTCCCATCAAATTTTTTATAAATACAATGATTAGAAATATGCTTAGTAAAGTTGAGAAATGTAATTGCCTTGTCAAATTTCAAGTACCATTGTTTGGAAGCTTGTTTCAATTTATAAATGAATCTATTTAACTTGCACACAAGATGCTCTTTACCAACCTCAACAAATCCATTTGAATGTGTCATGTATACATTTTCAAAAAAAGTTCTCATTCAAGAAAGCAGTCTTAACATCTATTTGATAAAGTTCAAAGTCAAATTGTGCAACAAGAGCCATGACTACCTTGAAGGCATCCTTTGTAGATACCAGAGAGGATGTCTCTGCATAATCAATCCCTTAGTCTTCTAAGTTTGACACCATCCTAGTCGTCGTGGACAAAATAACCAAATATGGGCATTTTATTCATCTTTCTCACCATTTCACAGTAAGAGATGTGGCTGCCGCCTTTTTTTAGGATATTGTCAAATAACATGGGTTTTTCTAAGTCAATCTTATGGATAGAGATAGGCTCTTTTCGAGCTTGTTTTGGCAGGAATTATTCAAGTTATTAGGGACTTCTCTACGCTAAAGCTCCTCTTTGCATCTTGAAACAAATCCATGGGCTTGGTGAATCAGAGCTTGGAAACTTACCTTTGTTGTTTCGTGAGAGTTAAACCCAAGAGCTGGTCATCATGGTTGGCTTAGGCTGAGTATTGGTTCAATACTACTTTCAATCAGTCATCAAGTACGATCCCATTTAAGGCACTTTATATAAGAGATCCCCCAACATTCTTGAAGTTGAAAGATGTTCCATTAGTTGCGGAGGAAGTCAATCAGCAAATTAAGAGGAGGAATGCGGTGATTGCTGAGTTGAGTGAGAATTTGGAGAAGGCTCAAAAACACATGAAACATTATGCATATAAGAATCGAAGGGATGTGGAGTTTAAGGTAGGAGATAAAGTTTACTTGAAGCTGAAGCCATATAGGATGAAGTCCCTCGACAAAAAAATACAATGAGAAGCTTAGCCCAAGGTCTTATAGGCCTTTTAAGGTCCTGGAGAGGATCGGAAAAGTGGCCTATCAATAGGAATTATTGAGTATTGCAAGGATTCCCTCTGTTTTTCATGTTTCTTAACTGACGAGAAGTATTCAGCCTTCAGTTCAAGTGCTGCCACTACCTCTGGAATTGACAGATTAAATGGAGTTGGTAACAGAACCTGAAGAGATACTATAGGCTAGGAACCTCAACAATAACCAATGGGAAGTTCTAGTTAAATGGAAGAATTTGCCTACACATGATAACACATGGGAATCTTAAGACATTATCCAAAATCAATTTCCAGATTTTCACCTTGAGGACAAGGTGAATCTCACAGGGGAAGGTAATGATAAGCCCAAAATACATATACAATACAAAAGGAGCAGAGATGACCAAAAAGGACCCACATTAGCCCAATTGAAGGTATATTACTAGAAAGAATAAGGAAAGTGAGGTGGCAGAAGAAAGAGAGGAGATTCCTAACTAACTTGGCAGAGTTAGTGCACGCTGGTGGGGCCCAGGTGATTTGAGGAAAAGGTATTCTGATGGCTGGACAGTGGGGAAGAAGACAAGGAAGATTTGGGAAAACCCTCGGGAGAGTGCTAGCCTCTCGAATGCTAGTGTTTTGTTTTGTTTTGTTTTTTGTTTTTTTTTCTATTTTTGCTATTTTCCTTTGTGTTGAGTGTGTTGCTGGTTATTCTGCTCTATATAGTGACGGGTGTGTGGAGATTTACGTAGTTGTATTGGATTTTCCTGCTCAGTTTGAATAATATATTAGTGGTATTTTTCATCCATAGTTTGGGGTCTTATGACAATGCCAGAAGAAATTGGGAATTTAATTGGATTGGTTTCTTTAAACTTGTCATGAAACAATTTAACTGTTGAAATCACTCCCAAGCTAGGAAACTTGAAATCACTTGAATTTCTTGATTGTCAAGAAACTATTTTATGGGAAAAATTCCTTCGAGTCTTGTTGGAGTTGATCGTTTTACTGGCACAGACTTATCAATCAATCATCTCTTTGGAAAAATTCCAATTGGAACACAACTTCTAAGCTTTCCTTCATCCAGTTATGAGAATAACTCTAGTCTTTGTGGGAGACCTCTCGATAGACTTTGCCTGACGATGAAGCAAGAATAAATATTCAAGCACCGATTTTGGAAGAAAATGAGAACTCAGATTTCTTGGAGGCACTTTATATGAGCATGGGGATAGGATTTGCCACTGGATTTTGGGGATTTTTAGGCCTCACAATGTTTAAACGCTCATGGTGATATGCCTATTATAGGTTCTTGCAGGAATAGGCAGACAAAATTTTTGTGGTGATAATTGTAAATTTGAGAAAGTTCCAACAATGGCTTGGAGACTAATTGGCTACTGGTGATTTTATACATATACATACATACATATATATATATATATATATATATATATATATATATATATGATTGTTCAATTTAGAAGGCTTTATGTAATATAAAATTTTTTCCTTCCTTTGGATACAACTTTATTTAGTATATATACTTTACAAGTTATCACTTTACTTTTTAAATCCATAATATTTGAAATCCTAAAAATGTTTTATGTGCACATGCAAATTAAACTTGATTAGTCAGGGATGGAGAAGAACAAAAGAAGAATAAAGAATAAAGATCACTCATTTCAGTCTTACTAATATTTCTGCAGGTGCTGGACAAGGAAGTTCAATCAAGCTTAAATGGGACATTGTTTAGTGAGAGCTAATGTGGTAAATTTGACTTGTTCCAAATTTAGCTCATATAGATAACCCCTTATGTTAGCAAATGGTGATGGTATTTTGTTTCCTAAGAAAATTGATTGTAGCAGATATGCAATATGGTTGTTGCCTCTTTGAACCTTATTAGACTATGCTTCAATTAATGAGTTTTCTTCTGAATATGCATGGATATAATAATCCTCAAGTCATAAGTCAATTGTCACATAAAACCAATTAATGTTTTTTCAAGAAAAAATTGACTTATGATTGAGCCATAACGCGTAGAATCTTTAAATTACTACAATAGCCATGTGTTATCAATCTTGTACTGATTCTTTTGGGCTTATAACCCAAATTTTGGGTTCTTTATTCATGAATCATGATCTATAAATTGTAGAATCTTTCTGACATCATTAAGGAACACTAAAACAGTACTTGGAAGATTTATCATAGATGCATCAGAAACCAATTTACAGGATAACAAGATTTATCGAATTTTTTCCTCTGTACGAACAATTATTATAATGGATAGAAAATTTGGGATGTGAATAATCCATAGTGATCAGTCTTATTTTCGTGCTTTCTTTTTCCCATTCTACGCGTTTTTGTACAACACAATCAAAGTGAAAGTGATAATTAACAACCGTGTCATTTAATAAAGACAATATATATATATATTGAATTATTTATGTTATATTTCATATTTGTATAATACAAATAAAATTAAAAAGTTTAAAATCAAAATGTTATATGCGCATGTATCAAGAAATATAGGATTTTTAGAGTTTTATAATATTTTATAGCATACTCTTCATATAAAAATTGATATATCGAACACGAATTTTATAAACTCACATCCATATATACGAAATTGATAGAAGTAAAAAGTTTAAACAAAAATCTGACGAATTAATTATGGAAGTGATCATTGTCACTATACTGATTTTGGAATGTCTCCGATTAAATTTCTAACTTCAAAAATGGGTTAGAAATTGTGGAATATGAGTCATCCAATTATTGTAAGTCTATAACAGTCTTCGTTCTACGCGTTTAACTTGGAACACAAATTAGTAAATGTCTATTCTTTTTCAGCCAAGTAGTAAATGTCTTTTTTATTTGGAAAATTCTTAAAGGTTGTATTTGGATAAGATACTTTAAGAAAAAAAATGTTTAAATTATCAATAATTTAAGAAGAATTGAAAATTTTACCTAGGTGAAATTTTAAAATTTATTTCTTGTTTAATTTTAGAATATTAATTATTTGTATCCTTTTTAATATATATACATATATATGTGTGTATACAAATTAATATGAAGATATACATATAATGATACAATATATTATATGTTTTACATACATATATATCTATATGCAATTGTATATATATACATATATAAATAGACGTATATATATATACATACACTTATTTATACACACACATGTATGTATGTATATGTAATATTCACGCACATACATATACATACATATATATATAAATACTTGTGTACATAATATATATAAATAAACATATATATGTATATATATATATACATACATTTGTTTGCACACTAACATATATTTATATATGTATATGTACATATTAAAATATATACATATATATACTAATGTGTATATAAATATACTTATACATATACGTATTATATAAATATATACATTCATGTATTATAATTTATATATATTATTACTTACAATGAAATTTTTTTATAAATATTATGATTATTCAAACAAAAAATTTAAAATTTAAGTTAGTAAAATTAAAATCCTACAATCCAAGAAAAAGCTAAGTAATTCTTTAATCATCATCCGCCCTAACAAACATTCACAAATATGAAATATCTAAGTCGTATAATTTTTTTTTTAAAAAAAAGAGGAATTACTTTTCACTTTAAATATTACATTCTAAATAAACTAAATAAAAAAATCAATTTGATATTTAAATTTTGGAGTGCTCTAAGTAAATCATATAAATTTTAGTATTACAAATACTCGTAAAAGAATTACATCTTAAATGTGAAACTCATTGCATTTTTTAGAGATATTAAATTTTTTTAAAAAAATAATTATAAGAAGATATGTATTTTATAGGAAAAACTATTTATCCCCTCCAAAAAAATTATCTTACATGAACACAATATATTAGAACTCTCTTGTTTTTCTGTACAACTGAAGTAGTTCTAAGTCAAAGTCCACCAAAATTAAATGTTGAAGTCAATGGAACCACATGCACCACTAAGTTCCACAAAACTGAAGACTTGAAAATTTTGGGCCAAAAAAAGAAAAAGACAAAGAAGACTTTGAAATTTTTTTCATTTATTTTTGTCTTCTCTGTCTTAAAAGTCTACATGTACATAATCTCTTGACAAGGAAAAAAAGAAAAAAAAATATATCACAAACAAAATTTTTTTTCACTTTTTTCATTTTACTGAATTTTTCTTGGTTTCAATTCCCTTAATTATTGGGTCCTCTACCAACTTTATGGAGTCTTCCTTTTACTTTAATCTGTTAACATCAGAAAAGCCAAAATCCCCCATTCAAAATAAGCTATAAAATTTCATGCTTTTGGCTATGGATTCTCCACACTCCATAGTTCTTCTTCTGAGCTCTTAAAATTAGTTATTTTTGAAATATCCTTTGTCAGGTGAGTCATTATCATGGGAGACTACCTTCTAAAAAGTCTCTTTGCATTACTACTCCTTTTATTGCATACGGAATGCACTACAAGTGGAGACATTAGGTGCAGGAAGGATGAGAGAAAAGCACTCTTAACTTTCAAAGGAGACCTTGAAGATGATTATGGCATGCTCTATTCGTGGCAAGAACATCGAAATGAAGAATGCTGCCAATGGAAAGGAGTTCATTGTAGCAACAAAACAGGTCATGTTCAAATTCTTCATCTTAGAGGTAGAACTACAGCAATAACTTATTTTGACTCAAATGGGATGAGAAGCACTCCATATTATTATTTAAGTGGTTTAATTAGTCCTTCATTGATTGAGTTGCAGCATTTAACTCACTTGGACCTTAGCCAAAATTTTTTCTTTGGGACACCCATCCCTGAATTCATTGGCTATCTTAGAAACTTGAGGTACCTTAATCTCTCACAATCTTCTTTTTGTGGAAAAGTGCCTCACCAACTTGGCTTCCTTCAACATTTGAAATATTTGGATATAAGTGAAAATGGTTTAGAAGGACTAATTCCTTATCAACTTGCGAATCTTTCACAGTTGCTATATCTTGATCTTAGCTATAATGAACTTGTTGGAGCAATTCCCCATCAGCTTGGGAATCTTTCAACCTTGCACTCTCTAACTCTTGCTTTCAATCATGATCTTGAAATTGATGCTAATCCAGAGTGGCTGTCTCATCTTTCTTCTTTGATGTATCTTGATCTAAGTGAATGGCCAAAACTCAATTACTCCATTTATTTGATGCAAAATATTGGCCAGCTTCCAAATCTCAAAGAACTTTCGCTAGCCAGTAGCGGACTTTCAGATATTAACCTTCTTTGGTCATCTCGAACCAATCCCAACTGTTCCTCTTCTCTTTCCATCCTTAATCTTGCTGGCAATAAGTTGGCATCATCAACTGTATTCATGTGGATATTCAACTTCAGCTTCAACCTTCATGAGTTGTACCTTCAGTACAACATCTTAGAGGGACCTATTCCAGATGGTTTTGGCAGCATAATGAGCTCTCTTGCATATCTTGATATCTCAAATAACAAGCTCAAAGGTGTGATTCCAAATTCTTTTGGAAATATGTTCAACTTGATGTCGCTAAATCTATCACACAACTTGTTGGGTGGAGAGCTTTCAGGCCTTGTTCCTAACTCTACCAAGTGTATTCTGGTTCAACATCCTCTACAATATTTGAATTTAGAATACAATCAAATTTCTGGTACGATTCCTAAACTTTCAATGTTCTTATCTCTGAAAGAATTGTCAATTTCTGATAATCAGTTAGAAGGAAATATACCTGAAAGCATTGGCTTGCTATCTAACTTGGAATATTTGTACCTCCAAAGGAATTCATTGGAAGGTGAGATTATTGAACCCCATTTCTCCAAACTATTCCGATTACAAAAGTTAGATTTGTCTCAGAACTCATTAGCTTTGAAATTTCATGAAAATTGGGTTCCCCCTTTCCAACTAAATGAATTGAACTTGGCATCTTGCAAATTGGGTCCTGATTTTCCAAAATGGATCCAAACTCAAAAGGAACTTGATTATCTTGACATCTCTAATGCTGAAATATCTGACATTGTACCACAACAGTTTTGGAATTTCCCGTCAACAATGACATACTTGAATATGTCGTACAACAACCTCAGAGGTACAATCCCAGATTTGGCACTTGTGCCCACTTTTAACTTTGATGTAATTTTGGAGTCAAACAAATTTGAAGGGTCAATTCCACCATTTTTGTTAAAAGCATCACAGCTGCGTCTCTCCAATAATCAATTCTCAGACTTGAGTTGGTTTCTATGTGGCAACAATATCACTGCTGAAGTTTTAAACCTTCTAGATGTATCAAGCAATCAACTAACAGGACAACTACCTGATTGTTGGCATCGTTTCAAATCATTAAAGATTCTTGATTTGAGCAACAACAAACTATCCGGAAAAATTCCTACCTCCATAGGCAATCTAGTTGGATTGAGTGTTTTGATCTTACGGGACAATAACTTAACTAGTGAATTGCCTTCCTCCTTGAGCAATTGCACTGAGTTGCAAATGCTAGACTTGGGAGAAAATCATTTGTTTGGACCTATACCTTCGTGGATAGGAGAGAGCCTACAACAATTGGCTATACTGAGCATAAGAGTGAATGACTTCCATGGAAGTTTACCTCAACAGATTTGTCATTTAGCTAAAATTCAACTCTTTGATGTCTCAGTAAACAATATAATTGGTAAAATTCCAGCATGCCTTGAAAATTTTACTGTAATGACTCACGAGAGTTTAGGGAAGGACTTTTTGGTTACGCCTTCTATATCACACACTCCTACTCCTATAATGTATGAGTATGATTTGTATGCATTTTTGATGTGGAAAGGTGCAAAATATCTGTTCAAGAATCCTGAGTCACGATTGAATAGTATTGATCTCTCAAGAAATCAACTTACAGGGAAAATGCCAAAAGAAGTTGGAAATTTGATTGGATTGGTTTCTTTAAACTTGTCAAGAAACAATTTAATTGGAGAAATCACTCCCAAGCTGGGAAATTTGAAATCTCTTGAATTTCTTGACCTTTCAAGAAACCATTTTATTGGAAAAATTCCTTCAAGTCTCGCAGGGATTGATCGTCTGACTGGCATAGACCTGTCAAACAACAATCTCTCTGGAAAAATTCCAGTTGGAACACAACTACAAAGTTTTCCGTCGTCCAGTTATGAAAACAACTCTGATCTTTGTGGAAGACCTCTGGATAGACTTTGTCCTGAAGATGAAGCAAGAGTACCTGTTCAAGCACCAAGCTTGGAAGAAAATGAGAACTCAGATTTCTTAGAAGCACTTTACATGAGCATGGGGATAGGATTTGCCACTGGATTTTGGGGATTTTTAGGCCTCACAATGTTTAAACGTTCATGGAGATATGCCTATTACAGGTTCTTGCAAGAATTGGCGGACAAGATTTATGTGGTGACAATTCTGAATTTGAGAAAGTTCCAACGGTGACTTGGGAACTAGTTGGCAATTGGTAATTATATATATAAACTATTTTTTTCAATTTAGAAGGCTTTATTTAATTTAAGTTTTCTTCCCATTCCTTTACAAACAACTTTATTTAGTATATATACTTTTCAAGTTTCCACTTCACTTTTTGAAATCCTAAACGTTTTTTACGTGCATATGCAAATTAAAGTTGATTAGTTTGGGGTGGAGAAGAACAAAAGAAGAATACAGAATACAGATCACTCATTTCATTCTTATTAATTATTTCTACAGGTGCTGGACAAAGAAGTTGAATCAAGCTCAAATGAAACACTGTTTAGTAGAAGTTAATGGTGCCGTTGACTTCCTTAAGAGATAGCTCATATATATACCACCTTTTGTTAGCAAATGGTGAGGCTATTTTGTTTCCTACGAAAGTTGATTGTAAATAATATGTAATGTGGTTGCTGCCTCTTTGAACTTCTTGTTGGATTTTGTTTTGTAATATCTCTGAAATTAAAAAAAAAACATTGAATTTCACAAATATGTCACATTTGGTTAGATATTAGAAGCAAATAAATTAAAAATATTTTTAAGAAAAACAAAAATTTCAGACTAATATTAGGATTCTATTAATTTTAATGCTAGAAAATTTTAGATATTAGAATAAATAGAAAATTTAAGTAGAAAAATTAAAATTTAGTTAAATAGTTATTATATGAATTATTTTTAGCTCATAGTTTAAATTTATAATTTTATCCGGTGAAAAATTCCCTATATGCTAGAGACATGATAGTGGATATTTTTAATTGACTTATGACTTTTCAAAAATCTCAAAACTTCTCCGTTCTTACCTATGAATTTGCTTGAATAAAAAATGTTATTCAAAACTGTATGTTTACATGACATTTTTTTTTTTTTTTGGCTTGAAAATATTTTCGTTACCACAGAAACAAAACACAACAAGGCAAGAGAAGAAACAAACAAAATAAACAAGGGAAAAAAACCAAGGAAAAACTCAGCCAACCCCATGCCTCTCCAAGCTAAAATCAACAACTACAAGCGCTCTAGTATATAAACAATTTTAATTACTCTTGACACTTTCAAAGCATCGGTATTATTTAGATATTATTTTAAAATAATACATGCAATTTTTGTCTGTCACTTTTAAAGTGTCAGGAATATTTCATGACACTTTTACAATATATATATTTTTAAGTGAGAGTAAGTGAATAAGTGAGAGGTTATGAGTAAGTGATTGAGTTCTTCACTGGCAACCTGAAACATTACCATCGTGGGGTCAGCCTTGGCATATTGCATTAATATTCCTATATATGTTGAAAGATGCAAAGCATAATAAGATAACTCCAAGAATTGGCATGCCTCATCTTGATGAGAAATTGTTACTTGTAGAACTTGAAGGATAGATAAAAAAAAAAAAAAAAAAAAAGACGTAAAAAGAAAAGAATGGTAGAGAAAGAAAGAGGAAGGGAGGGAATAAGATAAAATATATACTATAGGCGAATAATAAATATGCATGTTTTTACATGTTTATAATTTATTTATTTATATAATATGCATGCCAAGTAGATCAAGTAATTTAACATTGAACAAAAAATACCTGCTAATAGAACTAATTGTAGTATGATGTATTTTGAAATTATAAGTTCTAAGTTGATTAAATAATACATTGGGTTAATTTAAACAGAATTGTATACCATTTCAATTCACATTATAAATTCTAATGCTTTGAGCATTGATATTTTTTTATATACATTTTCAATGTTTTATTGTACTGACATTTTTTTTTTTTTTGTATTCACTATATTGTATTGAAATTTTCAAGGCCTTTTGTTCATAAATGGTGAAGATATATATACTTATACTATTAATAGTTTTGAATCTTTTATATATTTAGTTTCTAAATCATATAATATATTACAATAAATCTATTTTATTATAAATATGTCAATTATTTACAAATTCTAATTTCTAAAATTACCCTTATTTAAAAATCACCGTTTCACTTTAATCGTAACTAATAAATTAGTGGTATTCAACAATGC
Source organism: Senna siamea (assembly GCA_031216115.1). Taxonomy (NCBI): domain Eukaryota; kingdom Viridiplantae; phylum Streptophyta; class Magnoliopsida; order Fabales; family Fabaceae; genus Senna; species Senna siamea. Next base: position 26,603,911 of record CM062354.1, on the reverse strand, counting down.
TTAAAATAACATTGTCATTAGATAATTGCATCGTCTGATAAAAATAATATCTTATCTATTATTTATCAAAAATAACCGCAAACATTTGGTGAAAAAAATTATTTTTTAAACGTTATCAAAAGATGCTTCAATTTTGCAATTATCATTTATAATTCAAGATTAACATTATGAGGAGAAAAGAGAGCACATTACATAAATTCGGAATTATCTTACGTCAGGTGAGAGAAGATTCAAATTGATTATTTAAAAAAGTTATATGTTTGGGTTTCTTTTATCTTCTTGATGGATCTTCACTCCTTATCTTAACCAAATTGCGACTCTCGCTCGTTATAGGAGAAATAAAGTGTAATTATATAGGTTATTCACAATCCAGGTTAGGAAAGATGGATATATGTTTGAATTGAGTCTGAATTTTTTAAAGTTGAAAAATGATAAATTTTTTTAAGGTTAGAGAGAGATAAAAAAAATTAATTTCTAATTCATTTAAAATTGAACCCTTATTTTATTTTCTTCAATTCCTGTCTCTCTAACTTAAAAATTTACTATTTTTTAATTTTAGAGGATCCAAAGTCATTTGAATTGCTCTCAAATCATTTTATATGCTAACACTACTCTCCAAACTCATGAAACAAGTAATATGTCATCAATTTATATCCATTGATTTTATCTAATTAATTAATAAATAAAAAGTTAGATATAATAAATAAAAACTTAAAAAGAATATCTGTGCGTCTAATCTTTCTATTATAATGCTTCTTAACATATAAATATTCATTTCTTTCTCTTTGTATTCTCTATCTCTCTCATGCAATTTAAAAGTGATAAGCCAAAATATATCATTTTTACAATTTGACCAAATAATGTTATATATACATGCACTTATATTTAATATAATGAGAGTGGGTCTCCCAAGATTTGTTTGTGGTGTAGTTAGTTTTGGACTTTGCTCTCAGTTTGTCAAAAAAAAAAAAAAACTTTTAAATACATTTTCCGAATTAAAGCTAAAGTGTGAAATAAAATGCAAGTGATTTTTTTGTTAAAAAAAAAAATGAAAGTGATTTGAAAATTTTTGTAAAACAAAAGTGGTTTAGGGTTCATTCTTCTTAAAATAGAAGTGGCTTGAAAATTTTTGAAATATCAAAATTCCACTTAAAATATTTAATATAAAAATTTTATAAGGTAAGAAATTTTTATCAAGTATAAATTTAATTTTAAAAAAAATTTTAAATTAAAATATAATCTTAAAATAATTTACTTAATCACTATTCAACTAAATTTTTAATTTTTTTTACTTATTTTTTTTATTATTTCAATTTATAAATTTTTATAATATTTATTTTAATAAAATCACAATATTACTACTTATAGAATTTTTTTTAATTACTTATAGCACCCAAGGCACTAAAACCACTTAAATCAGCTAAGTTTTTAATTTATTTCATAAATTTAATTAAGAGAAATTTTAAAATGAAGTTACCACCAAAAGTTTAATATTTTAAAAGGAAAAATTTTTAAAAATCTTTTTTATAAAAATAGTTAGACTATGAGCTTTATCCCCTTCCAAGGGTGTGCATTTTATTTTATTATTATATATTTTTTTATCTATTTATTTTGATTCATGAGCTTGATCTTTTATTTGTACAATTTTATATATTATTATTATTCTCATACATTGAAATTAAAATATTTTTTTATCATATCATTTGAAATCTTTCAGGATCTCATTATCTTATTAAACAACTTTACTAATTAATTTACACTTTTTTTTTTACCTAAAATCTTCAATTCACTTGATCATTCATGTTCCATAAAATATACTTTAATAAACTACAATTATTTTGCAAATATAATTATAAAAAAATATATAAATACATAGGATCCACTCATAAAGGAAGTAAAATGCAACAAGAATCCCAACTTGTTTCCATAGCTTAAATTAACAAATTTGCATAAATTAGCAAAAGGGGCATAATGATATAGTAAATTAACGTAGGGTTGTTGATTTGTACCTTACAATTTTTTAAAATTATTTTTGGCTTTTAAAATAAAAAATAAAAAATTTGTTTGAATAATTATTTTAGGATAAAAAATAAAAAAAATAAAATATGTATTTAGAAATAAAAAATAAAATAATTAAAAGATGTTCTAAACTTTAATTTTTTTTAAAATAAAAAACACAAAAAATAATTTTTTTATTAATAGTATATATATAAATACATAAAAATAATATTAATATAAATATTTTAAACTAATTTTACAAAATAATTTTAAAAAAAAAAAACAGAACAACTTCTAAACATCCTCTTAATTTTCTAATCCCCATATGACATGGGGAATGACAACATATAATTTTGTTCTTTTGTTTTCGTTTTTAAGCTTGTGATAACTTTCACACCTCCTGCTTTCACTCTAAAAACAAAGTTATATTTAAAGGAAAAAAAATTTTTGTGCGTGCTTACGTTATAGATTGAGAATCAATTTCATTCTATATATTTTATCTGATTCAATTTTATATTTTATTTTTTAAAAGCATCTCTACTTTATCCCAATTTTTTATACCATCTTAATCTCCAAGGGAATAATCTAATTTATTTAATTTATACATCTTTGTAAGCATTCCCTTCAGAGTTTCAAACAAACAGAAAAAAAAAATCATTTAGGCATCTAACAAACATTAGCCTAGATATGTGTGAAAGAAAAAAGGGTTGATCTATCATTTGTTTTTTTAATTAATTTTGTATTTGTAATATTTTGAATATATTATTTTAGAATCTCTCATACAATTCTAATGCAAATTGCTAAAGCAAGATTGATCTTAACGTACTATTTTTTTAATCGTATAGATAACAGATTTAACTAATTAATTTTTTTCCATATGTGGCTTTTAAATCATTTTTTTTGTTTTATTAATCAATATCTTAAAACATTAATTAATATTCTTTTATAATAGTTAATGAAATATTTAATAATTTAAAATTTATAAAAAATTAAACTTGTATATAGTTATATATAATTTTACTATTAGTATCTCTAATCAAAATAAATTATGTTAAAATTTGTTTTAAAAAAAAAATTAATCATAAAAGAGATAAGTTATATAAATTTTATATATATAAATTTTTTATTATAAAATGACAATCATATAAAAATGATAATGAATGATTTTTTATAAAAAAGTTAAAAAATAATAATAATTTAGATTTTACTAATTAATATTTTTTAAAAAATTATAAATTATTCAATTTTCTATGAATACACTAGTCACCAAAACTACAATAATTAATTGACTTTGAAACTCTTTATTGGAACATAGATACGCCGGGACGCTGATTCGGATGATTCACAATTCAAGAACTAAATGCTATATATTATTATATTGTCTCCTTTTTGTCTCTTCTCTTCGTCGCTTTGTGTTCAATAATTAAATTCCCACTATATATGAACTGCAATGGATTCTCGTGTCTCTACACGCTTCCAGAACAGAAATTACTCTCAAGAAGCACGACAGAGTCTTGCAACTTGCTGCACTTGCTGCTTTGAGGTTGGTCACTATCATCTGCTCTCTGAAATTGATTTCACTTCAAATACACTTATAATTACTGAAGAGCTATACTGCATTTTTGTTATTTTTTTTGGATTGGGTTCATTTTATGAATAAATCACTTTGTTCACAAGTTTAACTCCCAGTAGTGTGATGCATTTAAAATTTTTTTATATTACTTGTATTTTAACAGGTCTAAAATTCTATTAGTATTATTTTTTATATATATAAGACTCATACTCAAAATCTTGTTTAAGAGGCATAAAAATTTTTAATAAAAAAGATTAATTTCTCACATTATAATAAATTTAAATTTAAATTTTTATTAAAAAAAATATTCATGTTTAATATTTGATAATATTTTAAATAAAATTAATTTTAATAAAAAGATGATTGTAACAAATTAATTTTTTTTTTTTAATATGCTCTAAATGATTAACTTTAGATTATAGATTAAAAAATCTCAACGGTTAACTTTAAATTATAGAGTAAAAACTGTCAATGATTAACTTTAGATTATAGATTAAAAGTTCTCAATGATTAACTTTAGATTATAGATTAAAGCTCTCTATGATTAACGTTTGACTTAAAAGAAGTATTTTTCTTTAGGCTCACGAAAGGGTTTGCATATCCTACTTAGATATTATCCATTATCATTTATGAATACAAGACTAATAGTTTTTGGCTAAATTTTTTAGAATGAATAAGAAATGGTTTATTTTTCTATAAAGTATTTATTAACTATTTTTTTTCAAAAATAATTTTTTATGAATGGTAATAAAAACAGGTTTTTAACTGTAGAGGAAAAATTAAAAATTAATTTTTTTAGGACAAACTATCCTACCAAAATTTGTTATTTACCATACATATCCTTAATTTATTTTAGCTAAATAATCTTCCTTCTTGCGGGGTAATATATATAATTTTGTCAAATAAATTATAATATAAAATATTTATATATAAATATATTTTTTAAAATGTTTATTTTTATTATTATTTTATTTATTATTAAATAATTAATAAAAATAAGTTAATAAAAATTAATGACATTAAATATTTAATAATCATTTATTTAAATAGCATTAATTAAAAAACAAATTGTAACATTTTTTTAGTAATTTAACAGTGAAAATTATATTTTTATATAAATTGGTCAAATACAAAGTTTTTTCATAATAACTTTTCTAAAATTTTATTTCAAAATTATTTCAAAATAAATAAAAAATTAGTATATATATTATTGGAGAATCTCATATCATTCCAATGCAATCAGTTTTATTATAAAGGTGATATTAAATTTCTCTTTTAATCATATATATAGATCTCACTTTTGTTGAAATTTAATGTCAGTCTTTCACATTTAAATGCTTTAGAAATTATAATTCAATGTAAATTAGATTTGGAGTGTTTAGCTTTCGAAATCCTCCCCTTACATGGCAATTTCTTTAATTAATCATATATTTAAAACACACTCAAAATATCGTTAAAGCCCAAAAAATCTACTACATATCATATTATATCTTTGAAAAATGTTACGTTATTTTTTTCTCCAATCGTCAAAATACTTTCTAGATTTTAAATAAATTAAATGTAAAATTAATTTTTTAAACTCTTAATTAAAATAAGTTATTTATAAGGTTAATCTGAACTTATTTTTGTAATCATAAAATCTTTTATAAGTTTGTGAATTGTTCTGCTAGTTTTTTACGTTCAATTTTCTCTATTGCCTTTCAATCTTATACTTACTATGAGTCAAAATGGATGGCGGCTAGGCCAACTTATTTCCATTGCCTTGTGCTATCCAAGTGATTAACTTTTTAATTGCTCAAGCTATCCAAGTGATTAACTTTTTAATATTGATCATAGCCTTCACTTCTTATTTTATGCAAGCCCTGATTGCAAGTGAAAACCTATTCATAATCTGACATGTATTTTACACATTTTCTTGTGAGAAGTTTTCTGTCAAAATCTGCATTGTCGACTTTGCTTATAGAATATCTTTTACTAAAAAGATTTTTTTTAATTATGACCCATTTTTGGTTTTATTTTGACAAAATTACGTTATAACTTGTAAGGACAAATGTTTCTTAATGAATGCATTTTTTTGTTGCCCTTCATGATAGAGTTCGAGCAGTAAAGAGTAGAGACAAAGATGAAGATGGATGAGTTTTGGAGCACGTTTTGCGGGGAATCTTGTTCAGCAAGCGATGGAAAGGCTTGCAGTTTCGATCTTAAGCTTTTGGGAGATCCTTCCTCATGTATCAATCATTTGCTCATCATTTGCCTTGATGTGTTGCTTCTGTTCATGCTCTCATTCATTATGCTCAAGAAGTCACCACTGAAGCCATTTCAGGTACAAAGTTATTCAACTGTGCAGGTAGCCTCTGCCATAGTGAACTGCTGTCTGGGGGTTGTGCATTTGTGCTTAGGGATTTGGGTTTTAGAGGAGAAGTTGAGGATAAGCCACAATATCTTGCCTCTTAATTGGTGGTTACTAGAATTCTTTCAGGGGTTCACGTGGTTATTTGTGGGATTGGTAGCAAGTCTTCATTTGAAACAATTTCCAAGAACATGGTTACGATTATTCTCTCTTCTTGTCTTTATAGTTTCTGGTGTTTGTTGTGCTTTATCCTTGTTTTATGCCATTCGGGACACAGAACTCTCCCTTAAGGTAGCTTTAGATGTTCTATCTTTTCCTGGAGCAATTTTATTGCTCTTGTGCACATATAAGGAATATAAGCATAAAGAAAAACATGAAAGCCTTTATGCCCCTTTGAATGTTGATTCTATTAGCTCTGTAAACCCATTTGCCAAATCTGGATTGTTCAGTAGGATCACTTTTTGGTGGTTAAACCCATTGTTGAAAAAGGGTAAAAAGAAAACACTTCAGGATGAAGATATCCCAAAGTTGCCTGAAGCAAATCAAGCAGAGAGTTGCTACTTGGAGTTTTTAGACCAACTAAACAAGCAGAAACAGAAAGAACCTACATTGCAGCCATCAGTTTTGAAAATAATAATTTTGTGCAACTGGAGAGAGATTCTGATATCTGGGTTCTTTGCATTGTTAAAAGTAATCACTCTCTCTATTGGTCCTCTACTTCTGAATGCATTTATATTGGTTGCTGAAGGTAAATCAAGTTTCAAATATGAAGGTTATGTATTGACCGTATTAATTTTGTTTGTAAAGATCATTGAATCTGTATCACAAAGGCAATGGTACTTTCGTACTAAAGTCATTGGTATTAAAGTTAGGTCTTTGCTTACTGCAGCCATATATAAAAAGCAATTGAGGCTATCCAATGCATCTAGGTTGATGCATTCTAGTGGGGAGATTATGAACTATGTAACAGTAGATGCCTATAGAATTGGAGAATTCCCATTTTGGTTTCACCAGACTTGGTCAACAAGTGTCCAAGTATGCATAGCATTAACAGTTCTTACTCAAGCTATTGGATTAGCGACAATTGCTTCCTTGGTGGTGATTGTTCTCACTGTGCTTTGCAATTCTCCACTAGCTAAGTTACAGAACAAGTTTCAAAGCAAACTTATGGAGGCACAAGATGACAGACTGAAGGCTACTTCTGAGGCTCTCGCAAATATGAAAGTGTTGAAGTTATATGCTTGGGAAAACCATTTTAAGAAAGCTATAGAGTGCTTAAGGATGGTGGAGCTCAAATGGTTATCTGCAGTACAGTTAAGACAGGGATATAACATCTTCCTCTTCTGGTCCTCACCTGTTTTGGTCTGTGCTGGATCCTTTGTGGCATGTTACTTCCTCAAGGTACCTTTACATGCAAATAATGTCTTCACTTTTTTAGCAACTGTACGTCTTCTTCAAGAACCAATTAGTACCATCCCTACTGTTATTGGGGTGGTCATTCAAGCAAAAGTAGCATTTGAAAGGCTTGTTAGATTTCTTGATGCTCCAGAGTTGCAGAGTGAAAATGTTCAGAAGAGATGCTTTAATGATAGACTACGTGGCTCAGTTTCAATTAAGTCTGCAAACTTTTCTTGGGAAGATAAAACATCAAAATCAATGCTCAGAAACATAGATTTAGAGGTTAAACCTGGGCAAAAGGTTGCCATTTGTGGAGAAGTTGGTTCAGGAAAATCAACCCTCTTATCAGCAATTCTTGGAGAAGTTCCTCATACTCAAGGAACTGTAAGTTTTTGCTACCCTTATGATAGTTTCTTTAGTTATATGTTGTAGAAAATTGTCACTAATCAACTCGTTGTTAAGGAGCACTTCAACTTAAAAGGTTAATTTTCTAACTGAAAGTCCATATATAGTTTTTATTACAATTTCTAACACATCCACTCACACAAAAGCCCTTTGGGCTTGAATGTGGAGAAAATACAGGCTCACCTACCATATGCTAAAATTTCATATATAATTATAAAGAATGGTATTGGAAAGAATCACCCTTGATCACTTGATCATGAGGCTTGGATTCTTTAAAAAGCTTAAGTCATAGAAGTCCTTGCATAGTTTTTATTGCAATTTCATATGTTGCATTTTTTCAATCTTTTATTTATCTGTAATAATAGTATCTTATTTTCTTCTCTGACTTACAGATTAAAGTTCATGGGAAGTTTGCCTATGTTTCACAAACTGCATGGATACAGGCAAGTACAGTAAGGGAAAATATATTATTTGGATCAGCCATGGATGCTCAGAGATATCAAGAAACACTTCATAGTTCTTCATTAGTGAAGGACCTTGAAATGTTTCCCCATGGTGATCTTACTGAAATAGGGGAGAGAGGAGTTAACCTGAGTGGGGGTCAGAAGCAGCGAGTTCAACTTGCTCGTGCTCTTTATCAAGATGCTGATATATATCTTTTAGATGATCCATTTAGTGCCGTGGATGCACATACTGCCACCAGTTTATTCAATGTAATGAACTAATGAAAATTTCCTGTCTTCACTTACTGCATTCATATGTTCAATGATATTCATCATTGAGAGATGGCTTTTTATAACTTGGCAGGAGTATGTTGTGAAAGGACTTGCAGGGAAGACAGTTTTACTCGTGACTCATCAAGTTGACTTCCTTCCAGCCTTTGATTCTGTTTTGGTAGTTCCCTTAAGCTCAACTCATTGTTTTTCACTTTGCTCTTATTGCATTTTTTTTTTCAACATCTAAGTAATCCTGCTCCTATCTATTGGTGAAAATATGTTTATCTATAACATGCACTCTTTTCTTATAAATTTTCTCTACTATTTCCGATCACGGCATCAACCACAGCAGAACTTCTCTTTCTTATGAAGTCTCTATTTGTTTCATTAATATCAATTAGGCCTTTTTCATTCGAAATTGTGAATGAACAAAAAATCCTCATTTTACAGTTAATGTCAGATGGAGAAATCTTGCAATCTGCTCCTTATCATCATTTATTGACCTCAAACCGAGAATTTCAGGACCTTGTCAATGCTCATAAGGAGACTGCTGGTTCTAACAGGCTTGTGGATTCTACTTCTTCCAAAAGATATGCAGATTCTATTAGAGAAATTACAAAAATCAATGTAGAGAATCAATTTAAAGAATCAAAAGGTGATCAATTAATAAAGAAAGAAGAGAGGGAAAGAGGAGACACAGGGTTCAAGCCATACTTACAGTATCTGAATCAGAACAAAGGCTATATATACTTCTTTATAACTGCTCTTTTTCACCTTGCATTTACGATTTGTCAAATACTTCAAAACTCATGGATGGCTGCAAATATAGATAACCCCCATGTTAGTACATTGCGATTGATCATAATGTACATGTTGATAGGAGTTGTTTCAACAATATTCTTGTTGATCAGAACTCTATCTCCAGTTGCTTTGTGTGTTCAATCATCAAAATCTCTATTTTCACAGCTACTAAACTCCCTTTTTCGCTCACCAATGTCCTTTTATGACTCCACACCTTTAGGAAGGATACTTAGTAGGGTAAGAACTTTTAACAGCTATGTCGTTTTCATGAGATGATACAAAAGTACTGGTATTTAAAGCCTTTTTTTGTCCTTGTACAGGTTTCATCAGATCTCAGCATTGTCGATCTGGATGTACCAATGTTCCTTAATTTTGCTGTTGTAGCTACTATAAATTGCTATTGTATTCTTGCAGTTTTATCTGTCATTACCTGGCAAGTCCTGTTTGTCTCAATTCCAATCGTCTATATCGGAATTTATTTGCAGGTAATCAAAAAAATTTTCTCTGAATTATAAAGTAAAAATATAGTTGTGTTTGGCCAATAACTACTTGATAGTTGATCTGCAGTGAAATTTGCATTATATCAACATTTTCTTGACATTGAGACTTTAATTAGGGAAAATTGAAGTTTATATTAATGACAACAAGTATTTGATTTACTCTTGATCTAAGAAGAAAACCATGTTGGAAACTCAATGTAGGAATATATATACCAAGAAAAAGTTTTATCTTTAAGTAATTATAAAGAAATTTCTCAACATGCCTTCAGTATGTATGTTGTGTTATACTTGCTAAATCTAAATGCTCTATGTCTAGAAAAAAAGAGCAAGAAAAGCATCTCATGCTATATATTTTTTTTTCATTGTCCATAATATAAAATATAGAAATTTACAGTACTATTTTAATTAAACATCAAATCAATTATTTTAGGTTCTTGTTTGAATCCTGATTTTCCAATGTCCTGACAAAGGACTTCATATTGATACTTCCACTTTTTAATTCCTATGTTTATAAGTAGTGAGATTTTTTCTTTATTACAGAGATACTACTTAGCCTCTGCAAAAGAATTGATGAGGATAAATGGAACAACAAAATCATTTGTAGCTAATCATCTTGCTGAATCAGTTGCTGGAGCAGTAACAATAAGGGCTTTTAAAGAGGAAGATCGTTTCTTTGCCAAGAATCTTGATCTAATTGATGTAAATGCAAGTCCTTTATTCTATAATTATGCTGCAAATGAGTGGCTTGTTCAAAGGTTAGAAACACTTGGTGCACTTGTTCTTACCGCTACTGCAATTTGCACAGTCATGCTTCCACCTGGGACTTTCACCTCTGGTTAGACTTTGTCTATTGCTAATATTACTGTGTCTTCTAATAGCTTAATAACATTATCTCTTATATTCTCATTGATGTTGTTGTAGGACTTGTTGGTATGACTCTGTCATATGGTCTTTCATTAAATGCAGCCTTTGTATATTCTATTAATAACCAATGCACTATATCTAATTACATAATATCGGTGGAGAGGCTAAATCAATATATGCATATACCAAGTGAGGCTCCAGAAGTCATTGAAGGAAATCGTCCTCCTGTGAATTGGCCAGTTATAGGAAAAGTAGAAATAAAGGATTTGCAGGTGATTCTTAGTTATTGTTCTTAATTAGATATCACATAATTCTGTCAATAATCTTCATAGTGGAGCTAAACTAATATATTTGGGTTGTTTATGGCAAAACAGATAAAATACAGGGCTAATGCACCATTTGTACTGCGTGGGATCACATGCACATTTGAAGGAGGACATAAGATTGGTATTGTTGGACGTACAGGAAGTGGGAAGTCCACTCTCATAGGTGCTTTATTTCGTCTTGTAGAGCCAACAAGTGGAAAAATCATAGTGGATGGCATAGACATTTCTTCTATTGGACTTCATGATTTGAGGTCTCGTTTTGGCATTATACCACAGGATCCCACCCTTTTTAATGGAACAGTTAGATACAATCTGGACCCCTTGTCTCAATATTCTGAACAACAGATATGGGAGGTAATGCTTTCTAATCTTCTTTTCCTCTGTCTTGGCTTAATATGGAAAGTATTAAAGGGTATATAATTGTTTATAAAACTGCTGGTGAATTAGGCGGAGTAAAGTAAGTGTTAGGAAACTTGTACTATTACCTAGTCTTTAATGATACATATAAACTTATTAAGCTTAAGCCTAACCCTAACTCTATTCATCTCACAAACACATTGAATGTCAAATGTGGACTAACTAACTGAAGAATTTATGTAAAGGTTCTTGGGAAGTGTCAATTACTAGAGGCTGTCCAAGAGAAAGAAAAAGGCTTAGACTCTTCAGGTACACTTTCAACTTTCTTTCTTGTAATTTTGCCACAACCAACACTACTTACTAGTAACAAACTGTTAATTATTCCCTCAGTTGTGGAAGATGGATCGAACTGGAGCATGGGGCAGAGACAGTTATTCTGCTTAGGGCGTGCTCTTTTGAGACGAAGTCGAATATTGGTGCTTGATGAAGCCACTGCATCAATTGATAATGCAACTGATTTGATTCTTCAAAAAACCATTAGGTCTGAGTTTGCAGATTGTACTGTCATCACTGTGGCTCACAGGATACCTACTGTCATGGATTGTGATAAGGTTCTTTCCCTCAGTGATGGTAAGCAGCATCAAGTCCCCTTAATCTCATTAGATACCCACTTCATTTTAGCTAGTGCATTATTTTGTGACAAAAATACAAAAAGTCTTCTTGAAAAATAACTCTCTGAGCTTTCAAATTTGGCATATACTCTCTTGAATTTTTTACATTTTAGAAAATAGGTCATTTGTCAGCTCAACCTTGTTTGAATGAACTATCCTCACAAGAGGGTTATAATTGTGGGAGTTGAACTACCCTTTTGACAGACTGTTTGGACTAGTATGGTGAATTCAACCTTGTTTGAGAGTTCTATTCATTAAAGAGATGATTTTATTGTTAAAGGATCTTATTTAGGTCAGAGGATAAAAAATGAGATAGTTGATTCAACATTTGAATTTATATCACAAAAGGTCAGGAATAGTTAAAGGTCTTGTCCTACAATTTTTGTTTTTTCTTCCTTACTTAAGAAGACAAATTATGATTGTGTTTCTAGGAAAATTGGTGGAATATGATGAGCTGACGAAGTTAATGAAGGACGAGGGATCACTATTTGGACAGCTTGTTAAGGAATACTGGTCTCATTTTCAATCTGCAGAATCACATTGAAGCCAATAAAAAAGTTTGAATGGATTACAAAAGGAAGTTTGATATAGCCCTTCTTCCTCTTTTTTGGTATTAGCTAAAAGTTAAAGTGTAAATAGAATTAGGATATTGTGATGACTTTAATTTTAAAAACTTTAGAAAATAAACTTTTTTAATTTAAATATTTCTGAGTTAGGCATATTGAGTTAACGTGAGTATTTATTATTATTTAGAGATGATGAAGTATATAACAATGACTTGTGATTTAAATTTCATAAGCATATTTTAAGAATATTCAATGAGGGAATTATCTAAAAGGTTTTAGCGACTAAATTGCAAAGATAAAATAAGCTAAGGGGATGTTTGATTATTATTCTTTAAAATTGTTTTATAAAATTAGTTTTGAGAATTTATGTTAGTATTGTTTGATGCATTCATATACATGCCACTAATGGAAAATACTTCTTTCAAAAAAAATATTATACTTTTTTTAAAACAAATTCGTTGTTTGTCAACACTTTTTGAGTCCAAAAATGGGTTTTTATTTTGATCGACACCCAAAATTTGTTAAGATATGACCATTAAAGAGGCCGTAAGGTCACGTCATATTAGTTAAAGGATGGACGTAATATGGCAATCTCATTGGACTTTTATGTAAGAGCAAATCATCCATTCAAGATTTTTTGTATATATAATGCCATTCTAGATTTTATTTTTCCTCCCTTCTCAATGAGTAAGAGTTTCTTCTCAGCTATCTGAAATTTCCTCAAAGTGACCTCCAAGTTATCTTAAACTTAGCAGTGATCAATATTTGAGTGTTTAATCTATGGAAGAGTGTTTTGACGAAAATATGTTGGAAGTTACAGAGAGTCCACAAGTGCAAAACCTAGCAAAACATGTGCTTTAAGAAGAATCATTTTTGACAAGCCAGTCAATAGGAAAACAACCAGAACTATGATCTTAAAAGGATGGGGAGAACCAAAGGGTTTAAAGATATTAGATGTGGGTACAAATTCTTTCCTTTTCAACTTTGAAGAGCAACAGGATGTCATTAGAATCTTAGAGCATACCCCCTGGAATGTGCTTGGTAACATCTTAGTCCTATGGACCTGGAAGCCAGAGAATACAATGTTTAAAGCAAAATATTTTTTCCCATTTTGAGTCCAACTGCACAGGCTAACCTTGGAATACTTCTTCATTCAGAATGCGACGAAAATTGGCAATCAACTAAGTGATGTGATGGAAGTAGAGGATCCCTTCATAGGGCATACGTTTATTAAAGGTTTCCTCTGAGTAAGGGTTAATGTGGACATAAGGAGACCTTTCGTCATCGTTTTTGGGTACCTTAGCAGAACCTCTCCAAGGCGTGGATTCAGGTCAAATAAGAAAAACTCCATGATTATTGGTTCAATTGCAAAAGATTGAGGGATGACAAAGAGAGTTATAAATATCAGAAGGTGGTCTTAACTTGGGATACAACTAAGGCCAAATATAGTCTTGGATTGGGAGTTCTCCCATGAAAGAAGGTAACACAATCACTGACACATGGAAGGGGAATGCCTAGGACAAAAGGGGTTACAAGAGAGGCACGTGGGAAGGAGACGTTATTAAGGGAGAGTGTGGCAGATAGAAACAAAGAGAGGATGTTGTACATACACAAACAACCTGGAGGGGGTTAGAGTAGTGGGAGTAAGGAAGATCATCCTCGAGAAATGAAGCAGAAGCATGTCAAGGCTAATAACGTCGAGGATAAGTGTAACAATTCTATTAGAGCTAATCGTAAGTGGGATCAGAGCAAGTCTCTATTATTTGCAAGATTAACTTCCTAGGAGAAAAAGATCCTAGTCAGAATGAACCAACCAGCTGAGGGTCATTCCATCAATTGACTACCTCTGTTTGACAAAAATAATTATTCTTATTGAAAAATGAGGATGAAAATTTATATTCAGTCTACTGATGTAAGAATATAGAGGGTGATTCAAAATAGAGTGTTTCCCATAACCAATATAGTTAATGGGACCGATGTACAAAAACCTGAATCAGAATGGATTGCAGAGGATAATGAAAGATTTAAGCTTAACTATAAAGCTATTAACTATCTATTTTGTGCTTTGAATGCAGAAGAATACAAGAAGCTGTCAAATTGCATGTCAGCTAAGGAAATATAGGACAAGCTACAAGTACCCTATGAAGGAACCAAGGAAGTACGAAAGTCAAGGATTGACAAACTACTTCATGATTATGAAATGTTCAAGATGAACCAGAATGAAAATATTGAGGGGATGTTCAAACGTCTAGGGAAAATCCTCAATGACCTTGACTCACTTTGAAGAAAATATTCCAATGAAGATGTAAACAAAAAAGTCTTAAGGTGCTTGACACAACCTTGGGATGCAAAAGTTGCAACAATGTTTAAAGTCAGGAAAATTGGAAACTATGTCCTTTGATGAATTAAGGGCAAACCTGATGGCTTATGAAAGAAGATTCTTAAGAGTCCCTATTGATGATCAAAGGAAAGAAACAGGAATAACATTAAAAATAACTGAAGAAAAGAAAGATTATCCTGAACTAGAGGATGACAAAGAAATGGCTCTTCTATCCAAGCGCATGTACGAATTCTTCAAGAAAAGATATGAAAACAAAAAGAAAGGATCCACCTCCAGAAGAGAACTTAGGAAGGAGGGAATCACATGCTATGAATGCAACAGAACAGGACATGTAAAGGCAGATTTTCCTCTACTAAAGACAAAGAAGAAAATGAAAGTGATGATGGCTAATTCATTATAGAGTGATGATGAATTGTTAGTCACAGACGATGAAAGCAATAATGACGAGAAGGATATAGTTAATCTTTGATTAATGGAAAATTCAAAATCAGAGGAAGAAAAGGATCAATATGAAGCTGAGGTAAATGATCAACTTTTTTCTTATGATGAATTATTACATGTATTTGATGTAGTTCTAGAAGACTCTAGGAAAATCATCATGAAATATAATGAATTTCAAAATACTCATAAAAGGTTTTTGATAGAGTATGACACAATAAAACATGAAAGAGATACTCTAAAAGAAAAACTAAGAAACCTTGATCAAGATAATACATTACCTTCCTTAATTATAGAGAATAAAGAACTAAAAGAAAAGGTGACCACTTCAAAATCAAGATCTGGATAAGTTTGTAAATGGACAAGAAAACTTAGATAGGTTGTTAGGAATAGGTAAATGTTTCTTTGATAAAACAGGATTAGGCTTCCACAAGAAAAATTTAGAAAAACATTACAAAGATTTTTTTAAGAAACATAAACCTGACAGACATTCACCTAAACCTTACAGCTTTAGAATATGTTTTATATGTAAACAAAAAGGGCATATAACAGGTAA
The DNA here is from genome assembly GCA_031216115.1 of Senna siamea. Lineage (NCBI taxonomy): Eukaryota > Viridiplantae > Streptophyta > Magnoliopsida > Fabales > Fabaceae > Senna > Senna siamea. The sequence continues at coordinate 26,588,051 of CM062354.1, read as the reverse complement.
ATGTAGAAAGAAAACGGTAAACATTAAGCAAGTATAGATTCGAAAAGGTTCATTATACAAAACATGAGCCTGTGTACTAATACTAACAGGACCCAAAGTATACATGGGTACCTAAATGATTTTTTGTGAACCAGGTATGTCTCAAGGTTAATATAAGAAGAGGATACTGGTTCCTTGATTCAGGTTGCTTTAGACACATGACAGGAGATGCATCAAACTTTCTATCCTTATCTCTAAAGATCTTGGTATAGTAATGTTTGGAGACAACAAAAAGGGTAAGATCATTGGTATAGGTAAAGTTGGAATCAATCCCTCTTTTAACTATCAAAAATGTATATCTAGTTAATGGTTTAAAACATAATATACTAAGCATTAGCCAATTTTGTGATAAAGGACATAAAGTCTCTTTTGAATCTTCAAAATGCTCTATTTATGAAAAAGGAAGTAATAAAGTTTTATTTGAAGGAAAGAGGCATAATAAGGTTTATATACTTGAGAACGTATCTTTTTCATCTCATAAGTGCTTAGCATCAATTGAGGACATAAGTTGGATTTGGCATAAGAGATTGAGTCATATTAGTATGGATATCTTATCAAAACTATCAAGAAGGGAACTAGTTAATGGTTTGCCTACTATAAAATATGAAAAGAACAAGATATGTGATGCATGTAAACGAGGCAAACAAACAAGATTTACTTTTAAATCTAAATAGTATGTTTCAACCAGTAGACCTCTTGACTTATTACATATGGATTTGTTTGGTCCTCTAAGAACTAGGATTTTAGGAGGAAAATACTATGGCATGGTAGTATTTAATGATTATTCTAGGTATACTTGGGTGATGTTTCTTGCTTTAAAAAGTGATTGCTTTGAAAATTTTAAAATATTCTGTAACAAAGTTCAAAATGAAAAAGGCTATTTCATAACAAATATTAAGAGTGATCATGGGAAGGAATTTGAAAATAAACAATTCGAAGATTATTGTAATGATAAAGGAATTAGCCATAATTTTTCAGCACTTAGAACACCTTAACAAAATGGGGTTGTTGAAAGGAAAAATAGATCTCTCTTAGACATGGCTAGAACTATGCTATGTGAAAATAACCTTCCAAAAATTCTATGGGCAGAAGCAGCTAACAAAGCTTGCTATATACTGAATAGGTGTATTATTCGATCAATCCTAAAGAAAAAACCATATGAACTATAGAAGGGAAGAAAACCAAACATAAACTATTTCAAGACATTTGGATGTAAATGTTTTATATTCGATAATAAAGAAAATCTAGGAAAATTAGATGAAAAAGCTAATGTACTGAATAGATGAAAATCTAGTGTGAGAACTATAACCTAAGGATATTGAAGAAGCCCTCACTGATGATAACTGGATTATGGCCATGCAAGAGGAGCTTAATCAATTCGAGCGAAATAAGGTATGGACATCAGTTCTTGCTATCTTGCTACAAAAGATCAATCAGTCATTGGTACAAAGTGTATCTTTAAAAATAAACAATATAAGGCTGGAAAAGTGGTAAGAAACAAGGCTAGACTAGTGGCACAAGGTTATAATCAATAAGAAGCTATTGACTTTGGAGAAACCTTTGCTCCAGTAGCCAGATTAGAATCAATTAGAATATTATTAGCTTTTGCATGCTCAATAAACTTTAAGTTATATCAAATGGATATTAAGAGTGCTTTTCTAAAGGGATATTTAGAAGAAGATGTCTTTGTAAAACAACCACTTGGTTTTGAAAGTCTTGATAAGCCTAATCATATGTATAAACTTACAAAAGCATTATATGGTCTTAAACAGGAACCTTGGGCCTGGTATGAAAGATTAAGCTTATCCTTAAATAAGAATGGTTTTATAAAAGGAAAAACAGACACCACCCTGTTTACAAAAAGGATATCCTAATTATTCAAATTTATGTAGATGATATTATTTTTGGATCTACTAATGAACTATTGTGCAAGGAATTCTCTGAGTTAATGACTAATGAGTTTGAAATGAGCATGATGAGGGAGATGTCATTCTTTCTTAAACTTCAAGTGAAATAATGTTTCATCTACCAAGAAAAATACACCAGAGAATTGCTAAAAAGGTTTGGGATGGATAATACTAAAGAAATTAGCAAACCAATGAGCACATCCACCAAACTTGAAAAAGAAGAGAAAGGCAAGTTAGTAGATCAATAACTCTACAGAGGTATGATAAGATCCTTATTGTATTTAACTACCAGTAGACCAGACATAATGTCTGTTGTTTGCTTATGTGCTAGGTTTTAGGCTAATCCTAAATAAGGTCATCTTAGTTCTTTAAAAATAATTTTCAAATATTTAGTTGGCAAAAAATCCCTAGGGTTATGGTATCCTAAAGATAATGCATACAATCTGTTTGGTTACTCAGATGCTGATTTTGGAAGATGTAAGCTTGATAGAAAAAGTATAAGTGGTACATGTCAATTTTTGGGTCATTGTCTAGTGTCATGGCACAGCAAGAAGTAAACTTCAATTATTTTGTCTACTGCTGAGGCAGAATACGTTGCAGCAGGAAGTTTTTGCACTCAGAGTTTATGGATGACCCAACAGTTAAAAGACTATGGACTAAATTTTGCCCATGTAACTATCAAGTGTGACAAAACCAGCGCCATTAACCTTTCAAAAAATCCAATTCAGCATTCGAGAACCAAGCATATTGAGATAAGACATCATTTTCTAAGAGATCATGTATAGAAAGGGGAAATTATCCTAGAATTTGTGTCTATTGAAAATCAATTGGCTAATATTTTTACCAAACCATTAGGCTCAGAAATGTTTTGTATTATTAGGCGAGAGTTAGGTTTAACCAACTTAGGTGAATGTTTCACTTGATTAATGTTGAACAGGTTAATTTTGGCAACTGAGAAAGACTTAATAAAAATTTTATATTTGTTGCCATGCGTACACATTAAATGAACGTGACAGAAAGCCTTCTCACACACATATTTCAATTCACACACTTCTGCTATGTCATTATTGCCTAATCTCTACTTCTGTCGTATTTTTTGCCCACTCTCACACATTTCTTAATGCGCTCACGCATCATTACTCTTTAGGGGTTAGTCACTTAGTTACCAACTCTCACTCTCTCTTCATATTCCAAAAACCAAAACTGCTCCACCTTTATAGTGCTCATAAAGAACTAGATCTCTTGGTATCTTCACTCTGTCTTTCTCCTCTCTGTTCTTCTTAAGCGCTCATAACCATTGCCTACCTCTCTCTCTCTCTCTCTTTTTATTCCCAAATCTCAAAATGGAATCCAAAGCCATAACTAAGAGGAAGAGCTCTGAATCATTAATGGCACCCTGATCGAAGCGTGAGCGTCTCAGCAAGCCAAAAACCTTCGACGAAGATGAAGCAAAGAAAAGGTTCTCGACAGACTTCTAACACCGCAGCATTTGCCCACCTAGAGAGGTAAACTTCACGTTCTTTACTGCTGAAGGTCTGATGTACTTCTAGATGATGAACCGAGTAAGATGGAAAAACTACTTAAAGCTCAAGGGGCTCGTATATCCTACTCTTGTTAGAGAGTTTTTCACTAATTTAATTTTTGAAGAGAATGAGGAACCTATTGGACGCTCCTTTCTTTGTGGCTTTAGGATTAAGTTGGACTGTGAATATTTGGCCTCCATCATCCAGTGCCCTAATGAAGGGATTAAGCACTACTCTAGCTATGCCGAGATAACATTTGAAGGTTACTCTAATGAATCTGCTATTCAAAAGCTTACTAGTATTAGCTCTTGACATTGTTGACATCCAAAAATTAGGGTTGAATCATATACTTCTCCTTCATAGTCTTAGCCAATTAATCATACCTAGGGCTAGTAAAACAAATAATGCCTCTTGGTTAGATGTGTTCTTTATGTGGTGTATTTTAAAGGGACTCAAACTAAACCTACCCTTTTATCATCCTAAATCACATGAAAGCAATTTCTCTTAGGGAAGGGGCTGACCTTTCTTATGGCATGATCATAACCCTCATCGCAAAGGCTGTAGGGATAGATGTTGCTGGTCTTAAAGGGGAAAATGCGTCGGCACAGGCCAAGTATGATACGAGACTACTTCTGAATATGCATTTTAAGAAGAAAGATGGCAAACGGATCAAGTTTGTGAAAGGTGATGACGAGGTCGGGAGAGAACTAGAAAGGGCCAAACAGACTAAGAAGAAGACTGTGGCCACTTCAAAAGTAAAGGGACTAAGGCATGCAGCTAAGGCATCGGTACAAAATTCTACCAGGTTAGCTTCGGCCAAAGGCAAAGGCAAAGAGTCAATTGCTCCCATCTCCATCTCGGGAAAAGAGGACTCACTTGAATATTTTGACAAGGAGTCCCAATAGTCCCCAATCAAAGAGGTTACCCTAGAGTTTTCTTTTGAAACAGATTCCTCTGCGGATAAGGATGTTGATGTTGAGGGTTCGGCTACTATCCCAATTCCTTTTCCATCCCCTTTAGCTAATGAGCCCCAGCCTTAACAGATCCTAGCTCCTGTATCTAGTTCTCACACTGAACATCTTTCTCTTCAAGCTTAACTTGTCTCTCCTCTGCCTTCTTCATCCACACCCGAGCCTGCCCATATTCCTCTAACTTCACAATCTCTTCATCCTCCTCCAATACCCATCTTTATTTCACTGGCTACCTCCTTTCCATCTCCCCAGTTAGCTCTTATCTCTGCATTACAAGCAATTCATCAGTAGTTGACTAAAATTAAGACCATATTTAGTGACATTGTTCATCACTCTCGCTAGTTTCAGTGTGTTTTTAATTTTGTTACAAACTTCAGATAATGATTATATTTAGTTTTCTTACTGATAAACTTTGATTTTTTTTAAAAATTGCTCTACAATTTTATATTTCCTGTGTTTACTTGCTTAATAGTTCTCTGCTCTTCTCACTGCTTGATTAATCATTACTTGTTTACTTACTATATCATTGCTATTTCTCTACTGCTACAATTTTGGAACATGTGTCTGTTCATTCACTCTTATTCCCCGATATTTTTTTAATAATGCCAAAGGGAGAGAAATGGTTGAATAAGTGGAAATGGTAAGTCAAGTACTACTGAACCCACTGCTTAAGAACCTGCTGCTTAGGTTGGCTCTTGCTGCTTAATTTTAATTTTTTATCTGCTGACTAATGTTTGCTACCTAATGTTTCTAACATTTTGTTGATCATTATGATTTCTTGAATTACTCTTATTAATATTATTTTTTTCATTCCTATATTAAGGGAGAGTGCTCATATTATGGGGGAGCTTAGTTTAAATTCACTTTGAAAATAATTTTTGTCATTAGCAAAAAGGGGGATAATGTTGGAACATGGTTTTAAACTATTTGTTTTTTATTAATGAAAAATTATTTTACAAATAAGATTTTAATTCTTTAACCCAAAACTATGTTAATAAGGTCTTTATTTAAGTCCATGGAAATATGAAACAACCCAATAATCTTATACTTGCAAAGCCCAATGATTTTCAAATTAACAACAAGTCTAAGTGTTATAAATACCTTTTCTAAATCATTTTCGAAAAAGCCTACAATTAAGGCCCAAATAAAAACATCTTCTCAAAGCTTAAAGAAAATGGGCGGAACAATAAAGCCATTTGAAAAAGTTTCCTTAAATGTGTTAAAAAATGTGCAGCATGAATCTGATGCAAGAGCAGTTACCAAAAATAGCAACTTGCAGTAGACCAAACCTGCAGCCTCATCTTGCAGAATAGACAGTTATGCAAAAAAGCAATATCCAACTCTGTATCAGTAGGTCAAAAGCATAACGGTGTAGCAGAACACTAACATCAAGGTGTGCAGTGAATTTCCAGGATAAAAAATAGCATGGTGCATGTCTCGATGATAAAAGTCAAGGTTGGACAGTATCCTAGTTTGGTAATGCAAAAAACTCATTGGACATATAAAGAGACAGACTGCTGGACGTTGAAGATTAACTCAGAAATAGCATTAAGACGAGAAGATTTTGGTCAACACAAAATATGGAATTAATTGCTGCATTTAATGATGGGTCCAAAGTCTCTTGATGCATTTATTGAAGGCTTCATGGTTCAAATGAGCTCTCCAAACAAATAGTTCTCTAACAGTATTTAATAGAGTTAGATGAGGAGTATTCATAATAAGAGAGTTGCACCATTAAGCTAATCATAAAAGTTTCTACTATAAAAATTCTCTTCTCCTCATTCATGTGCTACAAAAGCTTTTATTACTCTTAGTAAGTTTGGTAGCATTTATTGTATTCTGAGTTTTGTTCTTAAGATTCCTTCTGTCTAAGAATCTTATTGAAGTGTCTAAAAGAAGCAATTAGTGAGGTTGATGGTTGCTTAAGTTAGTGGTTGCTGATTAAGCATGGTTAAGGGTGAGGGTGAGTTTTAGAAAAGTACTAAGTGGAGTAAAAGCAAGGGTGTTAAGCCTTCTATGGATTGCCTAGTGGCATAAAAGTTGGTTAATGCTGAGCCCAAGTGTAAAAGGGTTTCCTAAGAGTATCTTTTGATAATTACCTTACTAGTGAAATAGCCTTACTGTGTGTTTGGGAAGAGGACATAGGATCAAGGTTACTCTTGAATCTGAACCTCTATAAATTGGCTGTGTGATTTTCTTCTGCTTCATCTTTTATTTGACATTAACCTAACATTTACAACAGGTTCATATTTTTTAAAGAAAGGGTATTTGTTTTATTGTCAAACATTAACCACAATTTCAAAGAAAAATATTTCAAAATTAGAAAGAACCAATTCAACCCCCCTTTCTTGGTTCATTATCTGGTTAACAGTAAGGTGTCAAGGGAAGGTGCAAGACTAAGGATGAACCTAACCAAGCCTAATATGGGAAGTGGACAAGTGACCTGATTGACCCTAAGATCTAAAGGCCTTAAACTATGATTAGGCCCAAGCAGCTTAATGGACGTGGATATAATACCAGAGCACTTCAGCTTACAAGAGCCTGAATTCATTATAGATTACCAAAGTTCAAAACTTCTAATGAATTTAGATGACCCTATAAACTTTGAAAAGGAAGGTTAGGCCACGAAGATGAGCGTAAAAAAGGTTTCGAGGTTCAAACAAAAAATATGCAAGAGTTTAATTTGTTAACATAAGAAAAGCCAAAATCCCTCATTTAAAATAAGCTATAAAATTTCATGCTTTTTGGCTATGGATTCTCCGCACTCTATAGTTCTTCTTCTGAGCTCTTAAAATTGGTTATTTTGAATATCATTTGCTAGGTGAATCATTATCATGGGAGACTACCTTCTCAAAAGTCTCTTTGCATTACTACTCCTTTTATTGCATACGGAATCCACTACAAGTAGAGATATTAGGTGTAGGAAATATGAGAGAAAAGCACTCTTAACTTTCAAAGGAGACCTTGAAAATGATTATGGCATGCTCTCTTCATGGAAAGAACATCAAAATGCAAAATGCTGCCAATAAAAAGGAGTTCATTGTAGAAACAAAATAAGTCATATTCATATTCTTCGTCTTAGAGGTAGAAATACAACAATAATTTATTTTCACTCAAATGAGATGAGAAACACTTAGACTTTAGCCAAAATTAGTCCTTCATTGGGACACCCATTAGTTTTTTAAGAGGTTTAATTAGTCCTTCATTGATTGAGAAACACTTAGGCTAAAGTCCAATATTATTCTTTAAAAGGTTTAATTAGTCCTTCATTGATTGAGCTACAGCATTTAACTCACTTAGACTTTAGCCAAAATTCTTCCATTGGGACACTCATCCCTAAATTCGTTGGCTATCATAAAAACTTGAGGTACCTTAATCTCTCACATTGTTATTTTAGTGGAAAAGTGCCTCACCAACTTGGCTTCCTTTAACATTTGAAATATTTGGATCTAACTAAAAATGATTTAAAAGGACTAATACCTTATCAACTTGCGAATCTTTCACAGTTACTATATCTTAATCTTAGTGATAATGAACTTATTGGAGTAATTCCCCATCAGCTTGGGAATCTTTCAACCTTGCACTCTCTAACTCTTACTTTTAATGAAGATCTTGAAATTCATGTTAATCCAGAGTGGTTATCTCATCTTTCTTTTTTGATGTATCTAAATCTAAGTGGATTACTAGAACTCAATTACTCTATTTATTTGATGGAAAAGATTGGCCAACTTCCAAATCTTAAAGAACTTTGGCTAGCCAGTAGCAGACTTTCAGATATTAAACTTCTTTGGTCATCTCAAATCAATCCCAACTTTTCCTTTTCTCTTTCCATCTTTAATCTTGCTGACAATAACTTGGCATCATCAACTATATTCATATAGATGTTCAACTTCAGCTTTAACCTTTATGCATTGTTTCTTCAAGATAGCATCTTAGAAGGACCTATTCCAGATGGTTTTGATAGCAGAATGAGTTCTCTTGCATATCTTGATATCTCTCGTAACAAGCTCAAAGGTGTGATTCTAAATTCTTTTGGAAATATGTTTAACTCATCCATGAAAAAGGAAACAGTCGGGACCTTTTGAGAAAGGAACAACAGATTTAAGGGAGCTTAGAAAGGGAGGAGGTCAATGTTGAGGCAAGCAATGCCTAATGTCTACCTAAAGTGTGGAAAGAGTCATGATGGGTCTTGTAAATTCCAATCAATGCAACAATTTGTTACCAATGTGAAAAATAGTGACATTTTCATATGGATTGCCTAAAGTGGAAGAAATCAGGTGATACCACTAGACCTTCCACTACTGGAAGAGTCTATACCCTCTAGGGGCAAGGAAGTAACTTAGTCCGATGATTTAATGAAAGGTAAATTTTTAATAAATAATGTCTCTTTAATTGTATTGTTTGATTTTGGTGTTACCCACTCTATCATTTCATTAGAATGTATGGAGAGATTAAATTTACCTGTATCTAGTCTACCTTGTCAATTATATATTTATATTTTAATAGGAAAGCAGGTTTTGACTTCTTTATCTTGCTTAAATTGCCCAATTGTTGATGATCTTTTTGATTTGCACATTATTCTTAGGATGAATTAGTTATTCTTAAACAATGTAATCTTAGATTGTTCAAAAAATATATGGCTTTTATAGATACCTTACTGGTGTATAGGAGTATTAAGGAAAAGAATCAAAAGATTCATTTTTTATGTTCTTCTGAGGTTGAGATTCAGCATAAACTCGATATTATCCTTGTAGTTAATGAATTTCTAGATGTCTTTCTCGAAAAAATCTTAAGTCTTCCACCTAAGAGGTAAGTAGAGTTCTTTATAGAGTTAATTCCTGGAGTGGGATTGATCTCTATAGCACCATATAGGATGTCTCCTTTAGAGTTGACGAAGTTGAAGGTGTAGATAAAGGACCTTTTAGACAAACAATTTGTGAGACCTAATGCTTCACCATAGGGAGCACTAGTCTTATTTGTGAAGAAGAAAGATGAGAGCTTGAGGTTGTGTATAGATTATAGGCAACTGAATAAGGTGACAATAAAGAATAAGTATCCCCTCTCTAGAATAGATGACCTGTTGGATCAGTTGAGAGGAGCTATTATGTTTTCCAAGATTGATTTGAGGTTGAGGTACCATGAAATCAGAGTAAAAATAGAAGATATACCTAAGATTACCTTTAAAACTAGATATAGACATTATGAATTTCTTGTCATACCATTTAGACTAACAAATGCTCTAGCTAATTTTATAGATTACATGAATCGTATCTTTAGACCCTACTTGATCAGTTCGTGGCAGTGTTTATTAATGACATTCTTGTATATTCTAAAAGTAGCAAAAAGTATGAATATCATCTTAAGATTATGCTACAGTTACTTAGGGAAAAGCAATTGTATGCTAAACTAGAGAAATGTGAACTCTGGTTGGAAGAAGTGAAGTTCTTAGGATATGTAATTATAAAAGATAGAGTAACAGTAGATCCTGGTAAGATAGAAGTGGTAGTTGGTTGGGAGAGACCCACAACAGTGACCAAAATCTATAATTTTCTCGAATTAGCCGATTATTATAGAAGATTTATTCAAGGTTTTTTGCAAATCTCGTTGCCTTGACTAAATTGACTAGGAAAGATGTTCCATTTGTGTGAGATTCTAAATGTGAAGATAGTTTCCAAATTTTGAAGGAAAAACTGACCACAACACCTATCTTAACTACTCCTGACCCCTTAGGACACTTTGAGTTATATTGTGACACATCCAAGAAGGGCCTAGGGTGTGTCTTGATGCAAGATAGGAAAGTAATAGCCTATGCCTTTAGAAAACTGAGATCTCATTAGGGAAATTATCCTACTCACGATCTAGAATTATCAATTATAATATTTGCCCTAAAGATTTGGAGACACTACCTTTATGGATCTAGATTTGAGGTATTTAGAGACCATAAAAGTCTCAAATACCTTTTCAATCAAAAAGAGTTGAATATGAGGCAATGAAGATGGATGGAGTTTATTAAGGATTATGATTTTGAATTAAAATACCATTCAGGAAAGGCAAATGTAGTGGCAAATGCCTTAAGTAATAAATTCCTTTATATAGCTCAGATGATAGTCAGTGAGATGAACTTGATTGAGAAATTTAGGAATTTGAGTTTGTTTACTCTAGTATTGCCATATAGGATATACCTAAATGAAATGAGAATTGAAAATAATCTTAAAACTCAAATCCTGGAAGCCCAAAGAGAGGATAAATTCCTAAAGTCCCTAAAGGACTTAAAGGAATTCAATAAAGAAAATGATGGGTAGTAACCTTTCAGAACAAGTTGTATATCCTAGAATCAGGGGGATTGAGGGATCAAATCTTAGAGGAAGCCCATAAGATCAACTATATTGTTCATCCCAGTGCTACTAAGATGTACCAAGATCAAATATATCATACAACTTGTTGGGTGGAGAGCTTTCAGGCCTTATTCCTAACTCTACCAAGTGTCTTCTGGTTCATCAACATCCCTTGCAATATTTGAATTTAGAATACAATCAAATTTCTAATACGATTCCTAAACTTTCAATCTTCTTATCTCTGAAAGAATTGTCAATTTCTCATAATCAATTACAAGAAAATATACCCAAAAGCACTGGCTTGCTATCTAATTTGAAATATTTGTACCTCCAAAGGAATTCTTTGGAAGGTGAGATTATTGAACCCCATTTCATTCCAATTACAAAAGTTATATTTGTCTCATAACTCATTAGCTTTGAAATTTCATGAAAATTGGGTTCTCCCTTTCCAATTAAATGAATTGAACTCGGCATCTTGCAAATTGGGTCTTGATTTTCCAAAATGGATCCAAACTCAAAAGGAGCTTGATTATCTTGACATTTCTAATGCTGACCATAAGAGTGAATGACTTCCATGGAGTTTACCTCTACAGATTTGTTATTTAGCTCAAACTCAACTCTTTGATGTCTCAGGAAACAATATAATTGGTAAAATTCCAACATGCCTTGAAAATTTTACTACAATGACTCACGAGAGTTTAGGGATGGAATTTTCATTTGAATAGTATTGATCTCTCAAGAAATCAACTTACAGGGAAAATGCCAAAAGAAGTTGGAAATTTAATTGGATTGGTTTCTTTAAACTTGTCAAGAAACAATTTAATTAGAGAAATCACTCCCAGGCTGGGAAATTTGAAATCTCTTGAATTTCTTGACCTTTCAAGAAGCCATTTTATTTGAAAATTTCCTTCAAGTCTCGCAGGGATTGATCGTCTGATTGGCATAGACTTGTCAAACAATAATCTCTCTGGAAAAATTCCAATGGGAACACAACTACAAAATTTTCTGTCGTCCAGTTTGTGGAAGACCTTAAGCAAGAGTACCTATTCAAGCACCGAGTTTGGAAGAAAATGAGCACTCAGATTTCTTAGAAGCACTTTACATGATCATGGGGATAGGATTTGCCACTGGATTTTGGGGATTTTTAGGCCTCACAATGTTTAAACGTTCATGGAGATATGCCTATTACAGGTTCTTGCAAGAATTGGCGGACAAGATTTATGTGGTGACAATTGTGAATTTGAGACAGTTCCAACAGTGACTTGGGAACTAGTTTGCAATTGGTAATTATATATATATATATAAATTATTATTTTTTCAATTTAGAAGGCTTTATTTAATATAAGTTTTTTCCCATTCCTTTTCAAGCAACTTTATTTAGTATATATACTTTTCAAGTTTCCGCTTCACTTTTTGAAATCCTAAACGTTTTTTATGTGCATGTGCAAATTAAAGTTGATTAGTTTGGGGTGGAGAAGAACAAAAGAAGAATACGGAATAAAGATCACTCATTTCATTCTTATTAATTATTTCTACAGGTGCTGGATAAAGAAGTTGAATCAAGCTTAAACGAAACATTGTCTAGTAGAAGCTAAATGGTGCCGTTGACTTCCTTAAGAAATAGCTCATATATATGGTTGCTGCCTCTTTGAACTTCTTGTTGGATTTTATTTTGTAATATCTCTAAAATTAAAAAAAAAATGAATTTCACAAATATGTCACATTTGGTTAGATATTAGAAGCAAATAAATTAAAAATATTTTTATAGAAAAACAAATTTTGGACTAATATTAGGATTCTATTAATTTTAATGCTAGAAAATTTTAGATATTAAAATAAATAGGAAATTTAAGTAGAAAAATTAAAATTTAGTTAAATAGTGCTCATTTGAATTATTTTTAGCTCATAGTTTAAATTTAAAAATTTTTTAAAATTAAAATTTTATCCAGTGAAAACTCCCCTGTATGCTAAAGACATGATACTAGACGTTTTTAATTGACTTATGACTTCCCAAAAATTTCAAAACTTCTCCATTCTTACCTATGAATTTGTTTGAATAAAAAATGTTATTCAAAACTCTATGTTTACAAGACCTTTGTTTTTTTGGCTTGAAAATATTTTCATTACCACAGAAACAAAACACTACAAGGAAAGAGAAGAAATGAAACAAAGTAAACAAGGGAAAAAAAAACCAAGGAAAAACTCAACCAACCTCATGCCTCTCCAAGCCAGAATCAACAACTAATAAAAAGGTCAGGGAGGATGGGGCTCTACAGACCCAACCAACAGGACATATCCTCCTAATGGCAACTTTGGATAGCCAATCAGTTACCATATTACAGCTACGGAGAATCCACCTAGAAGACAAAAATTGGCAATTAAAACTAAGGGATTTAATTTCCTCCACTATAGGGGAGGCCACCTATTCATAGTTACTGCTATCGTCCTTTAAAGCCTTGATGAGGACCTAACAATTTGATTCAAAAACAACTTTGCTGAGGTTCAAGGATTTAGCCATCTCCACAACCTTCTTTAGAGAAAGAGCTTTAGACATAAAGCTAGAGGAAGCCGACACCAAACTATAAGAGCCCTCCAACTAGGGATGATCATAGGTAAGGTACACGTAAGATACTATAGTCCCTATACCCGAACCCCAACTTGAGTGAGTATTCCCATAAAGAACATGTAAAATCTCTGAATACCTGGACTTAGAACTATTTACTCAGAAAAAAATTTAAAATAATTATTTTTTTTTCAAATTATGACTTATCTACATATAAATTCATTAAAAAAAAAAGGTTACAAGTCATCAATTATATTATATAAACTTTAAATATATAATCAATATAAAATATTAACAAATTTATCTTTAAACATTATTAAATATAATAATTTATAGATTTATATTAAATTTAAACTATTTTATTGATAAAATTGAAACAAATAACATAATTTTTATATATATATATTTTCAATAGAATAAATTAAATATATATTTAAAATAAAAAATAATATTTAAATAATTTATATAGAGCGAGTCTGGGTTTAGGTCCAGGTAGGGTACCTCCCTCCCCAAACCCAAACCTGCTCCTTTAATATCTGGACCCAAACTCAAACTCGATAGGTAAATTTTACGAGTATTCATTGGGTATGTGTATTTTAATTATCTCTACCTCCAACATTTCTCCCTTATAATTTTTTAAAACAACACCAATACCAACCTTATTACCCTCTTTGTAGAATGCGCCATCTATATTTACTTTAACTTGATCTTTTCCAAGAGGGAACCATGCTAGATTATCGAGAGGGAGAGCTAAGGCCAATGTAGAAACCCTAGTTTTTTTAGCAGAAACTAAAAGAAATTCCCCACAAGCTTTCTCATCTAGAAACTTTGTTACATATAGACACCTCCCTTTACAATATACTAACATAGGTAAGCAATCAAGCCTAAGGTGTCCTCCTTGTCTTAAGGAAGTTGATCCCTCAACTTCACAAACTATTTCTCAAAATGATCAAACCCAAACCTACTAATTCTCCTTAAAATAGAACTACAAAACTAAGTAGCCCAAGCCTAATTACATTAAAATAGCATGTGTTCAATTATTTCTAGATCAGCCATTTAAATCGGGCAAAGAGGGGAATGACTGCACCTTTTGTTAAAAAGGTTTTTCTTGAAAGGAATGGCATTCAAGAAAGGCTTCCATAAAAAGTGTTAAATTTTTAGAGGGGCTTTAATAGACCATATTTCATTCCAAACTTCTTGTGGGGTAGGAGAAGAAGAGATGGGACCATTGGGAGGGACATACTTCAATTTCTTAGCCTAGTAATAGCATAATTTAATAGAGTAGTGACCATTCTTATTAAAAGCCCAAAATAACTCATCTTTAACCCCCTTAAAGAGATAGGAATACTTTTAATAGTAGCCAATTCTTTAGTGGTGAACCATAGACTCAACTTAGCCTCCACCCAATAATCATTGTGAATAAACCCTGCCACTTTTTAATCAGCACACTCCTTAATTTCTAATCTCAAATTAACTTTGAACTCAACAATGGTAAAAACCCATAGGTCAGACCAAACAGATATACTATTTCCCTTACTAACCTTCCAGCTTAAGCTTGATAAAAGGATATCTCTACCTTCAAAGAGGCTAGACCTAGCATAGGAGGCTTCTGCCCTTTTTTTTTTTACATCCATAGTAGAGTTGAAGCTTGAAAAGTCTTTAAACCTAAAACTCTTTCCTTCTTAGGCTTGGTAATTTTGTCATAGGCTTTCCAATGAACTTTTCCTTCCTCCTTCTTCTGCCCCCACCAAAACTGTGCAATTACCCTGTCAAGATCTTCACAAGTTTTCTTAGGAAACTTAAAGCATGCCATTGGGAAAGAGGGGATTACATTTGCCATAACCTTGACTAAAACTTCTCTATTTTCTTGTGAGAGCAAACTATTCTTCCATCCTTGAATCTTCTTGATTAATTTATCTCTCACGAAAGACAAGGCCTTATTTTTTATCTTCCTAAAATAATTAGAAGAGCAAGATTTTAAGAACATTAGCAAGTGACCTTCTAGGATCATCTAGAGTGTTATAAGAAAAAAAATAGGTAAGACTTGTCCAAGTTTGCTAACTGACCTGAGTATATGCAGTATGAGTCAAGGATTTCCTTTATCATGGCACAATTGGAAGGTGAAACTTGGAGAAAGAAAAGAGTCATCTATAAAAAAAAAAAAAGTAAGAAATAATATAACACTGTTTAGCCAATTTGATACCTTTAAATCTTCCTCTAAAACCTTATTTGAGATCATAAAAGAGAATGTATTTGCATCAATTATAAAGAGGTAGAGAAAAGGGGATTCCCCAAACCAAAGGCCCCTAAATGTTTTAAGATCTGTAATTTTCTTACTAGAAAGGAGAATATTATAATTAACTAAGGATAAACATTTTAAAATTAGATCCACTCACTTCCTGTAAAAACTATACCTGTAACAACAGAAAGAATTTTAAAAAGAGTTTAAAGGATAAAAATTAAATTTTTAACCCTAATCCCAATCAAACGAAGCCTGGCATGAATTACGAGGATAATGACTTGACACAGAAGTTCGTTCGAAGCCAGAAACATGATCAAACAGAAAGAAATGCAACCCGGCGATTAGAAACTGATGGAAGGAGTTTCGTGCGTTAATTTTGTTGACAGACGCCAAAACTTTCACATAAAAATGCGTGCCAACGTCTGGAAGGATATCGACACCCTAAAACATCCCTGAGTGGCCTAGGAAAAGTCAGAATCATCCCTGGAGGTTTTAAATTACGCGAATTCCCTCCATTTCTCTCATTTCACTCTCTCTCCTCACCACACGCTCTCTCTCCTCTCCCTTTTCTCTATCCTCCTTCCTCCACCATGAACGACCGCTACAGCCACTGTGGGCCGCCACCAAGGGTACCAACCAACAGCCCTCACTGCCCACAACCTCCAGCAATTGACCACGGCCACAAAACAGCCGCCGAAGCCGCCGAAAAAATGCCATTTTTCCCCTCCATCGCGCGAAACTTCTTCGGCTCGAATCGCCGCCGTCCATCGCCGTTGATCGTCATCGCCCCCACCACCGTGTAGCCCGAGCTGCCAACTTCCTCCAGTAGCTCGGCACCATCGAAAGGAGGCCGGACGCGCCCGGATCGAGGAAGAATGTCGTCCGTCGTGAGAGAAGTTTTGTGGCTGGAAAATACCGCCTAAACGGCCGCGAACCGTCGCGCCACCACCATATTTGGACTCCTGGGCTTGCGGGTTCACCGTGGTGTGATTTTTAAGACAAACCGCACCCCTCCGCCGTGTACCACCGTGCCATTTGTGTCTTGCGCCGTCTGCGAAGCTTACGGGCCAGCGTATCCTGAGAAATCGAGACCACCGTGACGTAGAATTCCATCATCCGGACACATTGGTAAGGTTTGATTTCCTAGAAACTAATGGTATATGACTGAAATGGCTGCCGAACGTAATTAGACAATTAATTAATCTAGGTAACTGTGTAACCGAGTTTAGGATTGAAAATTGGATGACGTGACGAGCCTAAATGTTTAATTTTATGTCCAGGAAATTAATCAGGCTCAGAAACTGAGACTACGTGGAATTCTGAAGTGATTTAGAGCATTCAGAGACCAGGTAGGATAATTTACACTTCCCAAACCCTAGAATTGATTTAGTGAATACCTGACTAATTTAGATGACTTGCATGGAATTGCGTGCTGCTTTCGATGGGATAAATTGCATGCCTGTGTGCTGAAAACCCTAATTGCATGTTAGACACCTTGTTTATCGAGTTTAGATGCCTTTAGGACGGATTTACTTAGGCTTGGGTACTTGATAGCCGATATAGGACGGCCGTTAAGTATTCCTCATATAGGAAGCTTTTAAACGAGACTATTTTTACAATGGACTTGTAGCCAACGAGGATTGAGAGACATAGGGCATGGGATTTTACTTGATTTTTATGATTGATTTTCAAAGAAATGGATTTTTATGACTTCGATTAACTGCAGCGATTTCCATGTAATTAAATAATTTTTAAAGATAAGTTATTCCACTATTTTCGAACTGATTTCGGGAAGACGATTTCGGTGTTCGCACCGCTGGGTATTCAACTTGTTTTTGAATGATAATTGAATTGTAAATTATTGTACTGGGATTCATATCTCATTAGGTTGTTTACTCAGATGAACAGGGACAGGGGTAGGAGCCCAGACGATAGCCGAGGCTGATTGGAGAATAAACGGAGGATGATTAGCTTAGGCTTGAATCATTTGTATATATATACTTTGATGACGCTGTTATTCATCAGATTCTGTTTCTTATGAATTTTGTATGGATTAGACTGAATGTATATGTAATATTTTAGATAGTGTATATGGATTGTAGTGATGAATTGACGTTGCTGTATATGGATTTATGTTAGTTATGTTATTGCTGTTGTTGGAATGGTTGTTTAATTTTAACAGGTGATTTTTGTACTTTGGGAATGTTTGAAATACAGAGGGAACTCTGCCTGATTTTTGGTAGAATTTATCGTTGTAAACTTATGGATTTGAATTGAAATGTGTATGAATGTATGACGCGACATGTATATAAGTTTTAGATTTCATTCCAGAGTTATTATTGATGATGTATGTATGCGTATTTAGCTAGTTGTGTGTGAATCAGGGTTGAACGGAATCCAAATGGATAACGGAGAATCTATTTGGGTTACGCTCAACCAGTAGCGATCCCCTGACATTCCCACTTAGGGGATAAGCATTCAGAATACCCCATATGCTTCCGCTAATCAGATAAGCATCGCGTATGACGTATTAGAGGGTCGTTACAATTATGGTATCAGAGCCAGGTTTGTCGGATCTTCTGGTATAGTGGGCCTAAGACTTTAAATCTTTGGGCTTGCAGCTTTAGGGTTTTGATTGATTTGACTCTGGAATGATAGGACCTGATTTGAATTGATAATGAACGGAATGAATTTAATGTCTTGCTGATTGACTATTGCTGTGTGACTGATCTATTTGTTTCTGTGTCAGATAAGCATGGGAGAATCTAGCAGGGACGCCACACGTAGGCCTAGGGGAAGGCCAAGGCACAGAAGCTAGGGTGCGTCAGGTAGTGGTAGCATGGAGACTGAGGTTGACATGTGTGAGATGATGGAATATATAAGATTAATGGCCGATGCAATGAGAGAACAGGCCACTACCAGTGCCAATGCAATGAGACAGCAGCAGGAAGATAGACAGACGAGAAACGACAGAGCCACCCAACAGGTGAACCCACTATATCAGGGATGGATTGAATTCCAAAGAGCAGGTCCATCTCCGTTTACAGGTGCCTCCGATCCAGCTGCTGTGGAAGCTTGGGTAAAAGGAATTGAAAAGATTTTCAGGTTGTTGTAGTGCGACGATGAACAGAAAGTCACATATGCAACGTACATGCTGAAAGGTGAAGCGGAACTTTGGTGGACAGATGCCCAGCAACTGATGGAGAGCCGAGGCATTCCACTGACTTGGGAATCTTTCAAGAGAGTCTTCATGGATCAATATATCCCTGAGAGCGTGAAACAAGCAAAGGAAGCACAGTTCCTGAAGCTCACCCAGGTAGGCAGGCCGTTTGACGAGTATCTGAAACAGTTTGAAGAATTATCAAGATACTCTACTTACCTACGAATGCATTACGATGAGGCTTGGAAAGTGAAGCAACTAGAAGAAGGCCTCGATTTACCTATGAAGACTCAGTTGGCTACCCTGGAGATTCGAGGCTTCGCCACACTGGTCAACAAGTGCCGAATTCTGAGTAAGAATTTAGAACAGAAACAAACTCAGAATATGACACAACGAACAGGGAACCGGCCCAGACAAGCACCCAGAAATCTGAATGTAAGAAGCAGTATGTTTAAACCGCAACCAGGGGCTTCTAGTAGCAGTGGGAGGCGACCTGATAATACTCCTTGTCCGAAGTGTGGTACCAGACATCCAAATCAACCCTGCTGGCATCAGACTCCTCTGCAATGCTACAGATGTGGAGGTACAGGACACATGGACAGATATTGCCCTTCCACGGGGAATCAGCCGACATCTGGTAGACGAAAACCACAGGCTCCAGGGAGAGTTTTTACTATGAATGCTGCCAACGTCGACAATTCCTCGGGCTTGATGCAGGGTAGAGGTAAAATTTATAATTTTTCTTTAATAGTATTGTTTGATTCGGGTGCTACGCACTCTTTTATCGCTGATGCATGTGTAGAACGAATGAGATTACCTGTTCAAACCCTGCCCTGTGACCTATACATATCCACACCCTTGGGAGAAGCCACTATGTCCCTACGAATATGCCTAAATTGTCCCTTAACCATTGAAGATACCTTATTTCTCGTGGACTTAGTGTGTATAAAATTGTCAAGGATCGACATTATTTTGGGAATGGATTGGTTGACTAGGAATCGGGTCTTGTTGAATTGTTCCGAAGGGACAATTACTTATCTGGATAACGTACCTGTACGTGGGAGTGACAGGGCTTGTGAGATAGGTGATATGTCTCTCAATCTTTCTTAGGTAGAGTTGCAGGATAGACTAAGTCAAATCCCAATTGTTAGTGACTTTCTGGAGGTATTTCCTTTGGAAATAAGTAAACTGCCACCACCTAGGGAGATAGAATTCACCATTGACCTGATTCCGGGAGCGGGTCCAATAGCTATGACCCCGTATCGTATGGCTCCCACAGAATTGAGAGAATTAAAAGTCCAAATTGAAGATATGTTAGAAAAGGGGTTCATTAGGCCAAGTGCATCCCCATGGGGAGCTCTAGTCTTATTCGTAAAGAAGAAAGACGGGAGTTTAAGACTGTGTATTGATTACCGGCAATTGAATAAGGTGACCATTAAGAACAAATACCCATTGCCACGTATTGATGATTTGTTTGATCAGTTACAAGGCGCGACTATATTTTCTAAGATAGATTTAAGGTCAGGATACCACCAGATTAGGGTTAGAGAGGAGGATATTCCTAAGACAGCATTCAGGACGAGATACGGCCATTATGAGTTCTTAGTGATGCCGTTTGGATTGACGAATGCACCCGCTATCTTTATAGATTATATGAACAGAATTTTCAGACCCTATTTAGACCAATTTGTTGTGGTATTCATTAATGATATTCTAGTCTATTCCAAGACTCACGAAGAACATGCCCATCATCTTAACACGGTGTTACAGATACTGGAAGAGAAACAATTGTATGCAAAGCTGGAGAAATGTGAGTTTTGGTTAAAAGAAGTGAAATTTTTAGGATATGTGGTTAATGGGAAAGGGATAGCAGTTGACCCAAAGAAAATTGAAGTAGTATTAAATTGGGATCGACCTAGAATGGTCACCGAGATTAGGAGTTTCTTGGGTTTAGCCGGCTATTATCGGAAATTCATTCAAGGATTTTCACAAATAGCTATGCCATTGACCCGATTGACTCGGAAAGGGGTAGATTTTGAATGGAGCGAACAGTGTGAGACTAGTTTTCAGATTCTGAA
This sequence comes from Senna siamea, assembly GCA_031216115.1. NCBI lineage: Eukaryota > Viridiplantae > Streptophyta > Magnoliopsida > Fabales > Fabaceae > Senna > Senna siamea. The sequence goes on along the minus strand of CM062354.1, from coordinate 26,567,233 downwards.
AGAGAAATTGAACACCGCTCCTGTATTAATCATTCCGAGACCCCTAGAACCCTTTACTGTATACACAGATACATCCTTAAGAGGCCTAGGTTGTGTTTTGATGCAAGATGGGAAAGTGGTGGCTTATGCATCACGACAATTGAAACCTGCAGAGGAGAACTACCCTACCCATGACTTAGAACTAGCTGTCGTTGTGTTTTCTCTAAAGATTTGGAGACATTACCTATATGGCACGGTATTCGAGGTATATAGTGATCATAAGAGCCTTAGGTATTTATTTGATCAGAAGGAATTAAACATGAGGCAGCGTAGGTGGGTAGAATATTTAAAAGACTTTGATTTTGAGTTGAAATACCATGCAGGGAAAGCAAATGTTGTAGCCGATGTGTTAAGCCGAAAGTCACTACAACTAACTAGTTTAATGATTAGTGAGATGAGGTTACTTGAGGATTTTAGGAACCTTAGCCTCAATGTAATCTCGTTTCCGCAAAGATTAGTGATGAGTGACTTTTTGATAACCTGCGAATTGAGAGAACTAATTAGACAAGCCCAACTTGAGGATGAATCCTTGGAAGTATACGCAGACCAACCTGATTTTGGATTAGCACCTGATGGGGTTTTGATGTTTAGAAAAAGAGTAGTGATTCCGAACCATCAGGAATTAAAGGAAAAAGTGTTAGCAGAAGCTCACAGAAGCCATTACACTATTCACCTCGGTATTTCCAAGATGTATCAGGATTTAAAGAGGAACTTTTGGTGGCCTGGTATGCGGAGAGATATCACGAATTACGTGAATGCCTGTTTGACTTGTCAATAGGTTAAGATAGAGCATCAGAAACCCGCAGGGCTACTTAAGCCATTGGAGATACCAGAGAGGAAATGGGATCAGATCACTATGGATTTCGTGGTTGGATTACCTAGAACACCAGCAGGATTTGATGCCATTTGGGTGATAGTGGATAGGTTGACTAAGTCTGCACACTTTTTGCCTGTTAAGGTGCGTTACTCCATGGAGAAATTAGCCGAAGTATACCTTAGGGAAATTTTAAGATTACATGGAATACCGTCAAGTATAGTATCTGATTGAGACCCTAGGTTTACTTTGAGATTTTGGCAATCCCTACAACAAGCCTTAGGAACTCAGCTTAAATTTAGCACAGCCTATCATCCTCAGACTGATGGGCAGTCTGAGAGAACTATTCAAACCCTAGAAGACATGTTGAGGGCGTGTGTGCTTGAGCAGAAAGGAAGTTGGGATAAACACCTGCCATTGATAGAGTTTGCATACAACAACAGTTATCACTCTACCATCGGTATGGCACCGTATGAGGCTCTGTATGGGAGAAGTTGTAAATCACCTTTAAGTTGGGTAGAGATAGGGGAGAGTGCACTGTTGGGACCTGAAATGGTGCAAGAAACCACTGATCAAATTAAAATGATCCGGGAAAAGATGAGAGCTGCCCAACAGAGGCAAGAATCTTATGCCAATAAGAGAAGAAGGCCTTTGGAATTTAACGAGGGAGATCACGTATTTCTGAGAGTGTCCCCCACCACGGGTATTGGTAAACAGATAAGGACTAAGAAACTAAGTCCTAGATTCCTAGGACCATTCCAAATTTTACAAAGAGTCGGTCCCGTTGCCTACCAAATTACTTTACCTCCCCATTTGTCCAACCTACATGATGTTTTCCATGTCTCCCAACTTCGTAAATATGTCCCAGATCCTGCGCATGTATTAGAGAATTAACCGATAATATTAAAGGAAAATTTGACTTATGAATCTACTCCTGTTCAAATCCTTGACTATAAGACTAAGCAGCTTTGAAGTAAAATAATCCCTCTAGTTAAGGTACTTTGGCAGGATGTAGCGTCGCAGGAGATGACGTGGGAGAAAGAAGATGAGATGAGGCAAAGATATCCAGAATTGTTTACAGGTATGAATTTTGGGGATAAAATTTCTTTTAAGGGGGGGAGAATGTAACAACAGAAAGAATTTTAAAAAGAGTTTAAAGGATAAAAATTAAATTTTTAACCCTAATCCCAATCAAACGAAGCCTGGCATGAATTACGAGGATAATGACTTAACACAGAAGGTCGTTCGAAGCCAGAAACACGATCAAACAGAAAGAAATGCAACCCGGCGATCAGAAACTAATGGAAGGAGTTTCGTGCATCAATTTTATTGACGGAGGCCAAAACTTTCGCATAAAAATGCGTGCTAACATCTAGAAGGATGTCGACACCCTAAAACATCCCTGGGTGGCCTGGGAAAAGTCAGAATCGTCCCTGGAGGCTTTAAATTACGCGAATTCCCTCCATTTCTCTCATTTCACTCTCTCTCCTCACCACACTCTCTCTCTCCTCTCTCTTTTCTCTCTCCTCCTTCCTCCATCGTGAACGGCCGCTACAGCCACCATGGGCTGCCACCAAGGGTACTAGCAAGCGACCCTCATCGCCCATAACCTCCAAAGACCCACGGCCACCAGCCCGCCCAGGCCGCCGGAAAAATGTCGTTTTTCCCCTCTATCGGGTGAAACTTCTCCAGCTCGAATCGCTGCCGTCCATCGACGTTGACCGTCACCGCCCCCCACCAGTGTAGCAGCCGCGACTTCCTCCAGTAGCTCGACGCCGTCGAAAGGAGGCCGAACGCGCACGGATCGAGGAAGAACGCCGTTCGCTATGCGAGAAGTTTCGTGGCCGAAAAACGCCGCCCAAACGGTCGCGAACTGCCGCGCCACCACTGTATTCAGACTCCTGGGCTTGCGGGCTTCACCGTGGTGTGATTTTCGAGACAAATCGCACCCCTCCGCCTTGCGCCACCGTACGCCGCCGTGCGCCCTCGTGTGCCACCGTGCTGGAGCTTTTGGACGTGCATCCCGAGAAACCGAGACCATTGTGACGTAGAATTCCATTATTCGGACACATTGGTAAGGTCCGATTTCCTAGAAACTAATGATATATGACTGAAATGGCTGCCGAACGTAATTAGGCAATTAATTAATCTAGGTAAATGTGTAACCGAGTTTAGGATTGAAAATTGGATGATGTGACGAGCCTAAATATTTAATTTTATGTCCAGAAAATTAATCAGGCTCAGAAACTGAGACTGCGTGGAATTCTGAAGTGATTTAGAACATTCAGAGACCAGGTAGGATAATTTACACTTCCCGAACCCTAGAATTGATTTAGTGAATACCTGACTGATTTAGATGACTTGCATAGAATTACGTGCTGCTTTCGATGGGATAAATTGCATGCCTGTGTGCTGAAAACCCTAATTGCATGTTAGACACCTTGTTTATCAAGTTTAGATGCCTTTAGGACGGATTTACTTAGGGTTGGGTACTTGATAGCCTGTATGGGATGGCCATTAAGTATTCCTCGTACAGGAAGCTTTTAAAAGAGACTATTTTTATCAGATTTAGCCTGTAATGAGTTAGGGATTACGCGTTAAACCATGACAACCCTAAGAAAGGTTTAGGGAGTATAAGGGTGGATAACCTACACGGAGAAACGTTGTGATTTAGGCGTAATACCCTAAAACCCTGAGGAATAGCCGACCGAGTGCATGTGAGTCCGAATAGACTGTATGAGGATGAGAATTGGCGTATGTGCACATGCTAGGGGACGCCCTAGATGTTGATTCTCACCCGGTCCTTGAGTGAGTGATTGGTGTTACGGATCACACTCACAATATAGGCTTGATTCGGGTGATTGGTGTTATGGATCACACCCAACGATAAGAGAGGTATTCTCTCTAAACTACGTGCAATTAGATGATGATTTAGATTTGGTTACAATGGACTTGTAGCCAACGAGGATTGAGAGACACAGGGCATGGGATTTTACTTGATTTTTATGATTGATTTTCAAAGAAATAGATTTTTATGACTTCGATTAACTGCAGCGATTTCCATGTAATTAAATGATTTTTAAAGATAAGGTATTCCACTATTTTCGAACTGATTTCGGGAAGACGATTTCGGTGTTCGCACCGCTGGGTATTCAACTGATTTTCGAATGATAATTGAATTGTAAATTATTGTACTGGGATTCATATCTCATTAGGTTGTTTACTCAGATAAACAGGCGGCAAAGGTGAGCCAGGCGATTTGAGGCTGACTGGAGAATAGACGGAGGATGATTAGCTTAGGCTTGAATCATTTGTATATATATACTTTGATGACGTTGTTATTCATCGGATTCTATTTCTTATGAATTCTGTATGGATTAGACTAAATGTATATGTAATATTTTAGATAGTGTATATGGATTGTAGTGATGAATTGACGTTGCTGTATATGGATTTATGTTAGTTATGTTATTGCTGTTGTTGGAATGGCTGTTTGATTTTAACAGGTGATTTTTGTACTTTGGGAATGTTCGAAATACAGAGGGAACTCTGCCAGATTTTCGGTAGAATTTATCGCTGTAAACTTATGGATTTGAATTGAAATGTGTATGAATGTATGACGCGACATGTATATGAGTTTTAGATTTCATTCTAAAGTTATTATTGATGATGTATGTATGCGTATTTAGCTAGCTGCGTGTGAATCAGGGTTGAACGGAATCCGAATGGATAACGGAGAATCTATTTGGGTTACGCTCAACTAGTAGCGATCCCCTGACGTTCCCACATAGGGAATAAGCATTCAGAATACCCCATATACTTCCGCTAATTAGATAAGCATCGCGTATGACGTATTAGGGGGTCGTTACAATACCTGAGAAGCACTTGCTCAACAAAGTCCCTTTCAAGCCTATCACAGACTTTGCTCATGTCAATCTTGAGGGTTAGTTTATACTTCTTCCCCTTCTTCTTATACTTAAAATAGTGGAAGGCCTCGTAAGTAATCAAAATGTTGTCCTAGATGAGCCTTCTAGGGAAAAAGGCTCTTTGGTCTCTAACATTAGCTTTGGAAGGAAGTTCTTCAGTCTATTAGTCATTATCTTTGCAATTACTTTCAAACAAAAATAGCATATCCTAATTGATTTATATTGACTAATAATCTTAGGAGAAGAAACTTTAGGAATTAGTAAAATATTTGTACAATATAATTCAGTTAACTTAATGCCTTTATCAAAGAAATCTTGAACCATTTTACACACCTGACTTGGGTCCAAGAGCGCTAATAAAACTTTCGAGATAGACGATCTGGCCCTAAGGCCTTAGAACTGCCTAACTGAAAAGCTGCCTTTTTAATCTCAAGTGTTAAAACTATGGAGGTTTTAACCTCACTATCTTATATAGAAATAATTCTATCAATGACATTCAGTACTTTCTCCATATTCTTATTTCCTGAACTCGAGAAGATATCATCAAAACAATCTGTAACTTTCACGGAGATGAAAACTTAACCTTTAACCCAAAAACCATTGTGATCTCCAAGTCTCATAATTTTGTTGCTCACCCGCCTTTGAATAGTCGAGTCTTGTACTTTTATATCTAGCTTTTAGTTAGGAGATCTTGGATTTCTTCCACCAAAATCTCTCATCCAACTCCCAAACTTTAGAAATCCTATCTGCTAAGTGCCTTAACCCCCTTAGCTTGTACTCTATGGCACACCTTCTTTTTAATGTTGTATCTCCTTTTGAAGTCTATTGATTTAGACTCTATTATTTGGGAACACACTTGCACTCCACCTTTTCAAAGCCTTCTTATACAAACTTATGCTTTTTAAAAGGAAATTAGGCATTTGAATCTCCCTAGCACCTAAAGGAAGCCATGAGTTCTTAACTATGTCAAGAAAATCTAGATGTTGAACACAATAAGCTTCACATTTGAAAGATCTTAGGGTCTTGTTCTCACAAAAATTAAGATGGAGGCAAATAACAAATAACACAATGGTCAAAACCCAAGAACTATTAATGAATGAGTTAGGCCTTAAGGAAATTTAATATACAAGAGAGATTACAAAGGGCCCTATCCATGAGCTTTTTAAGATGGCCAAATCCTAAATGACCATTAGCCTACATATAAGGAAACCCCTTAAAACCCAAATCAAGTATCTCACAATCAAACATAAAATCTTACAAGTTTATAAATCTTTTATTTGGATACAATTCTCCCTCCCATTTTCTCTCTTTGTTCATCCAAGTCGTTCATATCTCCTATGCATAACCAATGGTAAGAACTAAGAGGAGCTATAATTCTCATAAAATCCAAAAAACTAGCTCAGTCACAATCTGGTAGAGACCTATAGATAAAGTACACATAGTCAAAGAAATCAAGGAGACCTCCTTTGATCATTACACGCATAACATTCTTTGACAAAAATAACACTTCTAAATCCACCTCAATAATCCACCATAATGCCAGACCCCTTAAAAGACCCTTCGTATCCACATAATGCAATGAAGAAAAAAACTTAAACCTTCTTTTCTTTAAATTTTCCAGCTTTTCTTCCTTCTATCTAGTCTCCAATAAGAAAACCAGTGAGAGCTTATTTTTTGACACTCTTTCTCCAAGAGTACAAATTGTTAAGGGTGCCCCTAACCCCTAACAATTTCAAGTGAGAAGGCCCATAATGCCTTGGTGGCTGTATTTGGCCAACCACCACAACCCTCATCAGTTTTTAGCTTGGCTCCTTATCTAAACACAAAGTTATCACCATTGTTAGTTAGGCAACAAAACTTACTAGTACATTCACTAGGTTCACCAAAGATTTAAACTCCAGATAAAGGCATGACAATACCTTCCCTTTCTTCCTCCCTAGGCTAACTTTATATTTCTATACACCTCCTTGTCCTAGCTCAACTAAAAAGTCCATCAGAGAGTCAAGATTAACAGGACTACTAATCTTGGACCTCTTGTTTTTAATTGGGCTATCTTCAAAACTTCCTTTCTTTTTAAACTAATTTTTTTCATTCGATCAACTAGGCTACCTTCATCCACTGAGTTGACTTTACTCCTTTGCTTATTTAACCCTTCTTCTTCGTCAGTCCAATACTCCTCCTTCTTCGAGCATCTACCGTTCTACTTCATTAAGGGTTGACGCTCCTACTTCATCAAGGGCTGACCCTTCTATTTCGTTGAGGATTAACCCTCCTCCTTAGTTAAGGTTCAACCCTCTTAAGGCTGATTTGTACTCTTCACCGAGGGCTACCCCTCTTTTCTGTTAAGTCGACTTTCTCTTTCTTTGGGCCAAACCTCCTCCTCTACTAGAACTTCTGTGCCAATCCTCGTTGTTTTGTGTTGCATGGCCCCTTTCTCCATTAGGTTCTTGATAACTGTTTTCATAATTTCTAAACTCATTTGGCTTAAAAATCAGTGCATCAAATTTATTCTTTTTAATAAGCAATAAGCTATTTCATGTTGAAACAAAGCTCATACATAAGTTTAAGCAGTCAATTTAAGTTGTCAAAATCTGCAAAAAAAAAAGTGTGTTGTCAAAAAGATTTGAGTTTCTTAGAAATCAAACTAAAACAAATTTCTTTGTTACAAAAAGGAGAAAAAAAGGTGATGTTCTCCAAATCAAATCACATTCCAAAATAAAATAACTTACAAAATCAAAAAGTCTCTCTAAAATAAAATAAATTACTTATATTTTGCAATGTCCAATAATGGATATAAAAAGTCTCTCTAAAATAAAATTACTTATAATAACTTATAATTTGCAATCACCATATATAATGGATATAACAAAAGATCCAGAATGAAAAAAGTCAAAATAATTCCAATAATCCCAATGCTTTTGGTGAAATTGAAGACTAAAAGTCAAAATGCATAAATTATCTTTGGCCCCATCTCGGGTTAAAAAGAAAAATATACAGAGTGAGGTACATAAAACACGTGGTCACACAGGTATCCTGCACATTCTTACAAAATCAGGACAGGGAAAAGCAAGCAAAAATGGGCAAGTTATTCATAACAGTTTTTATAAACGTATTGTCTATGTATTGTTAATGTAGCTCCTGATCAGCAGACATTCTCAAATTTCTTCTGTCAATTTATTTAGCAAGTTCTTAGGCATATTGTAATTTGGAACAATTGCTAATTTTTTCCGTATAGCTAATGCAGTGCCTTTTTATTCTTCAAACCTCTCTTGTCGCTAAGATATGAATGCAAGAATTGAAGAACGCTTTGGTACGGATCTCAAGAAAAGATAAGGAAGGAAGGTTTCATTGAGGTGAAGAAACACTCAAGTAATAAGTTATTTAATCAGGCATGTTATCGAATTCCTGAATTGGTTTCTAAGCATGTTGTAATGGATTCTTTAAGAAATGTTTTCTCTATAATTACTTGCTTCTTTTTTTTGAACCTGCTGTTGAATTGGTTCTTTTTTTTCTGGCCAACAGAATATTTCATTAAACACCATTTAGAAGAAAAAAAAAAAACAAAGCAAACAAAATCGAGTTCAAAAGCAGAACAAGAAAACTCAATGGTGTTCTTTCTCTAAACAATAGACAGTCAGTGATATATGATTGATTTCATCTTCTTATAGAAATAAGACTAGAAAACAAAAAATACTGCAAGAATTATTTGTTTGATCGTCAGAGAGATATTTGATTGTTTATAAAGTAGATTCTTCAGAGCCATGAAACAAAAATCTGATTCTATAAATGAATTTCTGAAGACGTCTTTCTGGGCTCTGGCAACAGAAAACATAGGCATAAAACAAAAATCAGATTCTTGGAATTTCATTTGTAAACAGATTTGGAACTTCCAAGTTCTGATTGATTACAAAAAAGATTTTTCAAAGCCACCAAAACAAAAATCTGATTTCCAAGTTCTGATTTGGAACTTCTAGAGACGTCTAGCAACAGAAAACAGAGCCATAATTCCCAATCCAAAAGAAAACACCAATTAAGAAAAAAAAAAAAAGAACAAGATTAACAAATTGAAGAGAGAAAAGAACCAGAGATAGCCATGGCGAATGCACAATGGACGGTGGATGTCCAAAACCATCGGTGTCAACAATGCTGTAAGAGTGTAGATCTTTCATCGCCATTCCAGGAAACTTCAGAGAAGAAATGAAAACAATGAACGAAATTAAAAAAAAAAAAAAAGAGAAGGAGGGAGACGACAGAAGAAGTCTGAGAAAGAGATATATAGAGAGAGAGGGAGACTAACTTTCTGATCACCAACGATAAGGAAATTTGAATTCAAGGCCAACTCTGAACGGTATGATATAAATTGAAGTTATTCTTGAGTGCGTTAATAGCTACATTGTTTGGATGATAAAATAATAATTCTAAAAGATATTGACTTCTTTAATTTAAGTTGCAAATTTTAAAATGATAACTTATGGTTGTGGTAAATGTTATTCTTAATATAAATGAAAAGTAATTTAAGAATCTTCACCCAAATAAAAAAGTAATTTAAGAATATCACAATACATCACTTTCAAGGATTCAGTCCATCATGTTTCATGATAAATCTATGTTTTTTAGGCTATTATATATTTTGGCCAAAAAAAATATTATTTATATTAAAAAGAGAAAATTTTGGAAAATTAAAAAAATAAGTTAAATGATAATTTTTTTTCAAAAGGATTGGTTACACTAAAATGACAAAATTGGAGGTTCAAAAGAAATAACTTTTTTTAAATGGATTTTTTAATTGTATTATTTTATAAAATAATTTTTGGTGAAATTGTAAATATTTATATGGTATCTGTTCGCATTGTGAGTTTTTTAATTATAAAATTATATCTATTCTTTCCTTTATATTAAAACAGATTAATAATTTGGTATAAATATTATACTTCGAATAATATATTAGTTAAATCTAAAAAATAGTAGTATTTCTGTGGGCTCTCAGCCTCTCAACGTCAGACATCAGTTTTATTTCTGCAATGAGAAAGAGAATTTTTAATTTTTAGTACATGCCGGTATAATCTAATAATTTTTTAAAAAATTATATTTATTTTACTTTGATATTGCAATAATTTTCTCTTTCCCAAATTTAATATTATGTTTAAATTTAACTATTTAAACACAAAGTATAATTTTCATTATTTATCTAAAAATTATACTTATATTATTATTGTTTCCTTGAATTATTCAGGCTGTAATATATCCAAAAAAATGAAAATTCTTGGACAAATATTATAATTTCATTAATATTAATACTAGAAAAAACCTTAAGAATTAAAATAAATAGAAAAAGTAAAATTCAAATAGATAATGATCATAGGAATAATTTTAAACTCATAGTTTAAATTTAAGAATTTTTTAAAATTAATTTTTTATCAAATAAAAATTCTTTATCTACTAAATACCTAAAATCAAATATTTTTAATGGGCTTAGGACTATCCAAAAATTTCAAAACATTTTCATGCTCACCTATGAGTTCATTGGCTACAACCTCTAAAAGTCTAGTATGTTGTTGTAAATGATATGATCTTGGTATAGAAGTAAAAAAAGAAATGGAGGAAAAGAGAGGTAAACCATGAGTTCGAGAAGAAAAAGGACTAAATCACAAATTTTAAGGAACAAATGAAATTATGTAAATTCAGGACCTTTATGTAGTTTTTAGTTCTTTGAAGGCTTTCATGTAAATTTGAAAAAATTTTTAAAACAAGGATTATTTTTGAAATTATGAGTGTTTTTGTGACTAAATTTAAAAGATTAAAAAATATAGGACCATCACAAAAAAATTCATAAATTATGAATCTTTCTACGTCTGGGACTATAAAAGAATATTAAAAATCTCATGATGATCAAATTTAGATAATTATATGATATTTTATTATTAATGGTAAATATGATATTTTTTCTATAGGTACTTGGAAAGTGTCCTTTACTCTTAGGGACCAATCTGACACAGCTGAGGTTTTGTTCTTGTTCAGCAAAACTATGAGTAGATAAATCTATTACAATACATATTTCCTTCTATATATTAGCCTTTGGTAAATCTTAATTCAATTTAATCTCTTTCAAATTTCATTTTGATTCAAAAGCTATATTTTAATCGTATTTTTGCATATATGCTATATTGTGCCAAAACAATATATTTTCTTTAATCATTTATATTGAAAATACTTTAGATTTTAAGAATCTTTTATTTGACAAAAAATTTAAATAAACTTGTGTGCTTGAATTTAAGCTATTGTGAAGATTTTTTGAAAAGTGCTGCTTATCTATATAAGTATTATTTATATAGGAAGACTTTATTTATAATACGATGTTATTCATATTGTTAGAAATTGATAGAATTGTATTCTATCTAATGTTAGATATGTATATTTTGATAAAGTTGGAATCAATATTCTAAATATGGAATCGGGGATTATTAGCTAAATGTATTTGGTCTATGATTTCTTAAATATTTCTCTACTAAATAAAATCATTTTGTTAAGAGAAACTATTAAATAAAAAATCTTGTAGCTAATGACAATATTTGTTATCTCTTGATGCACCTTAGTTATCCTATCTAACAAGGGTGTTACTAGTCCCTATATTAGCCAATACACATGGACTGAATCTTTCTGAATAATATAAACAAAATGTTCCTCTAAAATATATTAAGCTATAAGCTTCTCTGTGGTTAATTTATCTTTATGAGTTATGAGCTTACTTTTGTAGTTAGTTTATCCTTATGAGTTGTGTGCTTATTTTTGTTATTAGTTACTCTTGTAATGTTATGTGCTCACATATATTCTAATCAATTTTGTAGATGCATTTTCTCTAGCTATGGTCTTCAATATGATATTAAATTTTTTTTTTAAAAGATGACTTTATTTTTAGAAGACTAGTAATTGAGTTTTCAAATATTATATATTATTCTTATTATTCTTATTTTATAACATTGATATGATATTAAAATCTTTCATTTGAAATTTTACTCTACTCGTGCATTATTTGTCTCAGCTACCATGATTACAATAATTTTATCAACTCACTGAGTGATTTTTCCACTCACCTTTTTTATTTTCTGCTTCCTTTTCAAATAAATAGGTAAAGTTACACTTTCAAGAAAGGTGTCATAGAGATAAATCCTAGAATGAGCCTAATATTGTCTCATTGGGTACTATTTTCCTTTTCTGTATGATATTTCAACTCTAGGGTTAGCTTTGTATCCATAGTCAGGATCTTTGGCCTACTTTTATTATGGTATTTGTGATGATATTTAATATAGAGAGTAGAGATCTCCTACCAAAATTAAAGTTATCTTATGATACCGAAAATCTTATGTCATCTCATATGACACTATTAGGCAGGATTTTTTTTTTAGTGTAGCAATTTTATCTATGTTATATTTTATTTATTTTCTAATCTAAATTAATAAATTCACTTATTTTCTTTTCTTTTTTCTAGCTTTTTAATTTAAAGTTAATTATGGATTTTAAACGGTTAGTTATTTTTAATTTAAATTTCATTATGAATTTTTTAAGGTCAACTTTTTTAAATTTAAATTTAATTATAATTTTTTTAAAATAATCATATCTAAATATGATATGATATTTATTTAAATTTATAAGGGTAGATTCAAAAAATACAAAAAAAAAATGACATTAATAAGTATAAACAACCAAACATTTATATCTTATATCAATGTCATCTAAGATGTCACCAATTGATATACTAATTAAACACTAGTATCATAGATACTATAGTATTTAAAATTACACTATAAGATTTCATGTTATATAAGATAACTTGGTATATGAGATGACATCGTACTAAAGATTCCCTTAATGTTTAATTTAATTAAACTAATTTAAGAACTCACCCACTAAAAAATTTAAAAGTAAAAACTATTTTGAGAGTTTGATCTTTTTAAGGCACTCATCCTTTGTAAAATGTCATACATATATTTTCTTAATTTAAAATTGTTTATGGAATAAATAATATTTATAGTAATTTACATTAAATTTCCTTAAATTTTAGCTAAATTAAATTATATTTGAAATTTCTTTTGTTTCAAAAATTATATTGAATTTTTTCTAATTTATTCTTTATCAATAAAAATAATTATCTACGTATATTATATTATTTTTTTGGTCAAAATTACCAACTAGTATTCAAAAGTTTATTAGACTCTAACTAATTTGACTCTAGCTAACGAATGTCTCTTAATAAGGGTAGAACTCTTTCAATAAAAAAATTTTCAAACAAAAGACTCAAACTCAAGATTTTACTTAAAGAAAATAGAGTGTCTTTTACTCTTACCAACTACCTATCGGTAAGATTATTCTTTAATTTTTATTGATACAATATTAGAAGTTAGCTTCAGGTGTTATGCCTCACAATAAGATTTTTAATATGACATTATTATTTTGAAAAGAATACATATGTTAAAATTTAATTTTATTTAAAAAATTAAATTAAAAATAAAAAAATTCATAGTATTGTATCAATTGTCAAAAGATTTAAATAAAAATAAAAATTATTAAATATATTTTAATCAAACATTGAAAAAATATCAGTACAAATTTATATTATAATAGCTGTGAAATCTTTTAATCAATGGTATCAAAAACTATACTTATATAAGGGAAAAAAGAAAATAAACATAGTGAAAGATGCAAAGCATAATAAGATAACTCCAAGAATTGGCATGCCTCGTCTTGATGAGAAATTGTTACTTGTAGAACTTGAAAGATAGATAAAAAAAAAATGACGTAAAAAGAAAAGAATGGTAGAGAAAGATAGAGGAAGGGAGGGAATAAGATAAAATATATATTATAGCTAGGCCTATAATAAATATGCATTATTTTACATGTTTATAATTTATTTATTTATATAATATGCATGCCAAGTAGATCAAGTAATTTAACATTGAACAAAAAATAGCTGTTAATAGATTATAAGTTCTAAGTTGATTAAATAATATGTTGGGTTAATTTAAACAGAATTATATACCATTTCACTTCACATTATAAATTCTAATGCTTTTGAGTATTGATTTTTTTTTTGGTACATTTTCAATGTTTTATTGTACTGACATTTTTTTTTTTTGTATTCACTATATTGTATTGAAATTTTCAAGGCTTTTTGTTCATAAATTGTGAAGATATATATACTTATACTATATTTAATAGTTTTGAATCTTTTATGTATTTAGTTTCTAAATCAAATAATATATTAGAATAAATCTATTTTATTATAAATATGTCAATTATTTACAAATTATAATTTCTAAAATTACCCTTATTTAAAAATCACTGTTTCACTTTTAATTCACTTTAATCGTAAATAATAAATTAGTGGTATTCAACAATGCTTAAAATAACATTGTCATTTGATAATTGCATCGTCTGATAAAACTAATATCTTATCTACTATTTATCAAAAATAACCGCAAACATTTGATGGAAAAAAAATATTTTTTAACTGTTATCAAATGATGCTTCAATTTTGCAATTATCATTTATCATTCAAGATCAACCATTATGAGAAGAAAAGAGAGCACATTACATAAATTCGAAATTATCATAAGTCAAGTGAGAGAGGATTCATATTGATTAGTTAAAAAAGTTATATGTTTGGGTTTCTTTTATCTTCTTGATGGATCTTCACTCCTTATTTCAACCAAAATGCAACTCTCGTTAGAGGAGAAATAAAGTATAATTATATAGGTTATTCATAATGCACGTTACGAAAGAAGGATATATGTTTGGATTGGGTCTAAATTTTTTAAAATTGAGAAATGATAAATTTTTTTAAGGTTAAAAGAAAAATAGAAAAAAATATTTATTTTATTTTCTTCCTATCTAACTCTCTAACTTAGAAATTTATTATTTTTCAATTTTAGAGGATCCTAAGTCATTTGAATTGCTCTCAAACCATTTTATATGCTAACACTACTCTCCAACCTCAAAAAACAAGTAATATGTCATCAATTTATATCCATTGATTTTATCTAATAAATAAATAAAAAGTTAGATATAATAAATAAAAACTTAAAAGGAATATTTGTGCGTCTAATCTTTCTATTGTAATGCTTGGATGGCTCCCTCTTAACATATAAATATTCATTTCTTTCTCTGTGTATTCTCTATCTCTTTCATGCAATTTAAAAGTAATAAGCCAAAATATATCATTTTTACAATTTGACCAAATAATGTTATATATATATATGCACTTATATTTAACATAATGGGAGTGGGTCTCTTAATATTTAATCTCTAATTTATTTAAGATAAATTTTTTATTTTATTTATTTTCTATTTTTTCAATTTTAGAGAATCCAAAGTCATTTGGATTCTTCTTAAATCATTTTATATGCTGACACTACTCTCCAACCTATAATAACTCAGTTAAAAATTAAATAATTAGAATAAAATTATATCTGATAAAAAAATTTTTATCTGCTATTATAAACTTAGCAAATATTTTTAGCAAGCTTAGGATATTCAAAATTTTTTTTTTCAAATATCTCCTATGATATTTCATAATTTTGCCTAAATCAGAAAATATATCCAAAATTTATCTAGAATAAAATGAAAAAATACTAAAATGCCCTTGGACACTTAAAACTCAAAATTTCTTCATTATTTTTCCAATTTTCTTTCTATCCTCACGCAACTCCCTCTCTCTCTTCGCGTTGCTTCTTTCTCTATCACCTTTACCATCGTGCGATGCTATTTTTGGCTAAACCATTGTCGCCCGTCACCATCAGAAAACCCAGCAGCTCCGCCCAACACCGCAACACACCACCACAGCGATCGTCGACCATTATAGCACGGTGGAACGTCAATTTTGCCCTCCGTCGCGAAGCAAAAATCGAGGCTTCGATCTTTGTCATTCGCATCGTTTGGTTGCCGATAAACCTCATTTTGGTGCTCCAGTTGATGTCGAAGCTATCTGTGACCACTGTCGAGCCTCCCGCCACTGTGAGCCATCAAAAAATGCCAAGAAAAGTTTAGGGACTAAACTGTAATTTTTTTAAATTTTTGTTATACATTGAAATACTCTGAATTAATTAATTTTTCTATAATTTCTAGCCTTTAGGATGCTATTAGGAATGAATTAAAGGGATAGATTGAAGAAAAATGATGAAAATCATAAATTGGAAAATAAAGACCAAATTGTAAATTCTGAAAAAGTTTGGTATGAATTAGAATTTCAAAATTTGATGCATCTCTGTAATCCTTAGCTTAATTGTAACACCCTTATCTAGTCTTATTGTTAACTCTAATATCAAGAGATAGGTTCGGTACATTATCCTTATCCTTGATTTTGTTAGTGTCTGAGTAGTTATAACATTCAATTATATTAAGCAGATTATGTTTGGGATCCTTGGCTCAGAATAAAAACTTACATGCACAGCGGAATAAAAATACTACACTACACAGCGAAAATTAAAAGCCTTCATGAAATTCAAATAAATACAGGTCCAGTAATTTTTATTACATGCTGATAAGTCACATCCCCGAATGTACGAAGTACCCAACCATCAGAAGTCAAGAGACAACAGGTCTGTCACTCAGACTCCTGTATAAATGAAAGATGGTTCAGCCTTTCAAATATCTATTTTTCCTGTATACCCCAAATACAACTCATGTATACAGTCAAAATATAGTCCTATTCTGAATCAGTTCTAGCTAGGACCCAAAATAGGGGATTACAAAAATTCATACTCAATCAAAAGAGACTGCTACCCTGCGGCCCTGCTACGTATCCGTATCTGATACATGTTAGCATATAGATGAGAAACAAAAGTTTCCTATTAGTTCAACAATTCATAGTTTAAAAGAAACTAATATGTACCAGGGTGCAAGCACTAAAAAATTCAATCTATATCCTTGATTTTAGATGTAATATTACACATAACTGTAAATTGGTAATAATTGAATGATAAATTTAGAAGTTAACGAAGATTACATATCTTCTCAAATAACACGTATTCTTATAAGCTTAATGGTTTATTACAGAATTATCAGAGTGTTTATGCGTGTTACGTGAACACTAGGTCACGGGTGCGGAACACCTTCGGCCACACCTCCTTAGGTCACCCGTGTGGAGCACCTTCAGCCACACCTTGTAATTCGTGGATACTCGGCCACGTATATAGCGTAATTGTGAGCACTAGGTCATGGGCATGGATCACCTTCGACCACGCCTCGCTAGGCCGCCCATGTGGAGCACCTTTGGCCACACCTCGTAAATCGTGAGCACTCGGCCACATATAGAGTGTAATCGTGAGCACTAGGTCCCGTGTGGAGCACCTTTGGCCACACCTTGTAAATTGTGGACCCTCGGCCATGCATAGATCAAAATCATGAGCACTAGGTCGTGGGCATGGAGCACCTTCGGCCACACCTCGCTAGGCCGCCTATGTGGAGCATCTTTAACATTTCTTATGAAAAATTCAATATTTAAGGAATAGTTTCTATTTTCCTTAGAAACAATTTCTAAGGTGCATTTTTCTATAAAACTCTAATAATCTCAATATTAATTTTCTTTTTTGGAAGTTGATTCCAATGTACATTTTTTTTCTAAGAATTTCAATAATTTCAATAATAATTTTCCTTTTCTTGAAAATTTATACAAATGTGCATTTTTCCTTCTAAAATTCCAACAACTACAATAATAATTGTCCTTTCTTGGAATTTAATTCTAATGGGCATTTTTTCCTTATAAAATTTCAATAACTTCAATAATAATTTTCTTATCTTGGAAATTAATTCTAATATGCATTTTTTTCCTTCTAAAACTTCAATAGTAATTCATAATAAATTTCCGTTTCTTAGAAATTAATTCCCATGTATATTCTCTTTCTAAAAATTCTAATATTTTCAATACTAATTTTCTCTTTCTTGGTATTAGTTCTATTGTACATTTTCTTTCTAGGAATTCTAATAATTTTCCTAATAATTTCCTTTGCTTGGAAATTAATTCCATTATATATATTTTCTTTTTTTAAAATTCTAATCCCTTCCACAATAATTTCCTTTGCTTAGAAATTAATTCCCATGTATATTTTCCTTCTAAAAATTCTAATAATTTTCCTAGTAATTTCCCATAATCACATGCATTTTTATTAGCAATCATAAATGTTTAATAACCCCATTAATTTTATTATGGAAATAACAAGACCACTACAATATTAAGAATAGTAAACCAAGCTAACCAAACCATTAAATAAATTTCTAAATCTAAGTCCTCTCATGATCTCAAGGAAACAATAATTTAGATATTAGTATTAGCCACCTTCCATCTTTATCATGCAAGTTCCATTAAATTTTTCCTAAATCAAGAGTGTAGACATGAGTTCAAATTCCATGGAAGCTATATCATTGAACATGCTTACTCAATCATAGAATAAGAATTTAACAAATTGCTAATCTACCTTAGAACTAGGCTAGAAAAAATATTCTTGGCCTTTCCTTTGATTTCCTTGGTTTCTCCCTTGAGTTCTTCTTTACTTCTTCCTTCCTTGATCTCTCAATTCTCCCTTGATGCCTCACCTTCTCCCTCTTTTTTCTCCCTTCTTCTTTTCTTTCTCTCCTTTCCCTTATTTTCAAGTGTGAGGATTATGGTATGCCTCCTTTTTTTTTTCTTTCATTTCCTTATTTTCCTTTTTGGGTTGCTTGTAAATTGGTTTTCCTTCTTTTTTTTTCTTCCTTCCTATACATTAGGTGCATCCCACTAGCCACTAGTTTTGTACGAAATTTTACACCTATTAGATTGCTTGTTGCCTTAGTGTTCCTTTTCTTGCAAGTTTACCTTTTTCCACTTCCACAAGCAACCTTATTACATATATATATATTTTTAATTCTCTTCCCACTTTCCATTTCCTTTCACATAGTATGCATGCAAGATTCACACACATGCATCTTGCACCCATTCCCCTCTCACGTAAACTCCAAGCAAGCCACACACATATGTTTATTTATTTTGCAAGCCTTACATGTGGCATTAACATTTACTTGCATAAAATTTTAATGGTTCTTCCTTTAGTATTTAGGCTAAATACAAAAGAAGCAAGGGTTTTGCCTTTTGAATCTAAACAATTTAGTCATTTAATTATGCAAGTGAGATTTCCCTTCCTTAAGTCAATTCTTTATAAGAATTTAATTTATAAACACTATGAATCAAAATTATTAATTTAAGCCACTTAAATTAGGGGTATTACATTAATTACGACTCTTATGAATGTATGGAATTGGAAAATGAAAGACAATTGTTGGAAAAGTTTCAATTGTAAGTTTAGGGACTAAACTAAAAAGATTGATATATTCTGTTTAAGCAGTGTAAACCATGTAAATTATAAATTTTTGAGTGAATCAAGTTCATTTAGCCTCCTAAAAGTACCATAGAGTAAATTGGATAATTTTATAGCTAAATACTAACTTTGGGATAAATAAGAGACTAAAGTGAAAATTTATTTCTTAGGCATTGAAAATAAGTTTTAGTTCTGAATGTTGTTTACAAAAATGTACAGAAGTGGCTTGAAGAGTTAATCAAAAGATAAGGAGGAGAATCTTAAGTTAAGTGAAGGAAATCCCAACTTAGGTAGAGTAATCTATACTCCCTTTTGTTTTAATGTGAATTAATTGCTGTGAATATGTTTGTGAACATGTACTGAAAAATGTGTGCTAGATTATATGAGTATAAGAAAAGACATACATGTGTTAATGTATTTGAAAATTCTTTGCTGCTAGTTTTAATTGGACTATTGGAATTTTATGTTTATAATGCAAACGAAACCTGAGATGGATACTTGATGATTGGTATGGAATGGTTGTCAAGCACTCCATATTCAAACCTACTTTTTAAACTTTTATTATTTGAGCACTAAAATGATTTGTATATGTTAGGGTTTACCCGTTAAACCAATACACCCCTATGAAAGATTATAAGGAGTAAAGGGAGAAAAGTATATACAGGGAAATGGATTGGTTTAAGAGTAAAGCCCTATAATCCTAAGTATTAGTCACCTATATGTATATATTGCTTTATAGTCGGGATAAAGAGATGAGATCTACTTATAATGTGCACATGATGGGGGACACCCCTTTTTGATGTTAAGTTCTTAGTCACATGGAGGACGGTCCTGTGACAATCACTGGGAGGACAATCCTCGTGATAGCAACAATTTTAGTCACATGGAGGACAATCCTGTGACAATCACTGGGAAGACGATCCACGTGATCTTAAAATGAGATTGGAAAATAGCATATATACTGATGTAATATATAGATATTTGAGATCCTTATAGCAACGTAGGAGCGTTATGCAATGTATATGAAAAATTGGCTGCAGACATTTTAAAGATGATGGTTTTCATAAACACTTATACTCTTTGATTGAGAAAATGATTTTGACTTCTAATTTTTGGATAGCCATTAGATTTCCCATGTTTATTGATTTTTGATAAATGAGGCTTCAATTCACATGTTTTGTAAAATGAATGAATTTAGAGAGAGATTTTTTATACCCGAACGGGGGTATAGCTGAACACTCAGTTATTTTGAATAAAATTATCTGTATATTACTCTACTAGGATTCAAAATCTCATTAAGTTATGTGTTCAGGCAATCAAAGACATGATGGTGCCAGAAATTAACTTGGGGACTGCATATATTTACTGTGTTGAATTGCAGAGAGACCGAGAAGCGATGATGTAACTTAGGATATTAATTGTAAATGGCTTAATGGCCTTACCATGATGTTTATTGATCACTGAATTTGTATTTAGAGATATTTATGTATCATTATGGTAAATAATTAAGTTTTATATCTTGTAGTTAGTATCTCAAATGAAATTTATGAATAATAATTTAGATGTATATTCTAGAGTATGTTGATGGCTGTATTGTTACGATGATTTTATATATTAAATAAGCTATGCAGGTATAAGGTTAAGTGAAATTTGAATAGAGACGACTATTAAGATTACACTCAACCAGTAACGGTCCCAATCGATGCATATTTTGAAAGAAATTTTTTTTTATAGTATTTCACGCTTCATAAATTACATGCTATGGTAAGGGGGTTTAGGGTTCTTCACAACCTCATGAAACAAGTAATACATCATCAATTTATATCCATTGAATTTATCTAATAAATAAATAAAAATTTAGATATAATAAATAAAAACATAAAAAGATTATTTGTGCGTCTAATCTTTCTATTATAATGCTTGGATGACTCCCTCTTAACATATAAATATTCATTTCTTTCTCTTTGTATTCTCTATCTCTTTCTTATACAATTTAAAAGTGATAAGCCAAAATATATCATTTTTACCATTTGACCAAATAATGTTAAATATACATGCACTTATATTTAATATAATTTAATATGATGAACACTTGTGTAAATGTTAAACTAAATAAAATTTTTACACTTTCAATTATTTAATTAATTGCTAAATTAAAATTATTTGTTATTAATATTTTAAAAAAAAATTATTATAACAATTAAATCACTTGCAACACAAGTGTTGTCTACTAATATTTATAAAAGTTCTCTATCTTTCTCATAATTATCATTATTAACATTTAACTTATAATAATATAATTTAACCAAATATAATTATTTATTTTAGTAAAAATGATAACACAAAACATAAGTTTAAACTTATCTCTTATTAACAACATATTATATACTATTCTTCGGCCAAGTTTTTTGAAAGGGAGAAGTTGCTTCTTCTTTTTTTATGTACTTATGCTTATAGTTGTTTTGGGCTTTGCTCTCAGTTTGTCAAAAAACCAAAAAAAAACTTTTAAATACATTTTCCGAATTAAAGCTAAAGTGCGAAATAAAATGGAAGTGATTTGAAAATTTTTGTAAAACAAAAGTGGTTTAGGATTCATTTTTCTTAGAATAGAAGTGGTTGAAAATTTTTGATATATCAAAAGTCCACTAAAAATATTTAATATAAAATTTTTATAAGGTAAGAATTTTTTATCAAGTATAAATTTAATTTTAAAAAAATTTTAAATTAAAATATAAGCTTAAAATAATTTACTTAATCACTATTCAATTAAATTTCTAATTTTTTACTTAATTTTTTAATTATTTTAATTTATAAAGTTTTCTAGTATTTATTTTAATAAAATCAAAATATTACTGCTTATAGAATTTTTTTAATTACTTATAGAACCCAACGCATTAAAACAACTTAACTCAGTTAATTTTTTTAATTTATTTCATAAATTTAATTACGAGAAATTTTAAAATTAAATAAACTTCAAGTTTCCATAAAAATTAATTTTGAAAACTCAAATTTTAAAATGAAGTTACCACCAAAGTTTAATATTTTAAAAGGAAAAAGTTTTAAAAATCTTTTTTTATAAAAATACTTAGTCTATGAGCTTGTTCCCCTTCCAAGGTGTGTGTGTGAGTGTGTTTTTTTTATTTATTATTATTATATATCTCTTTATTTGGATTCATTAGCTTGATCTTTTTATAATTTGTACAATTTTATATATCATTATTATTCTTATACATTGAAATTAAAATATTTTTCTATCATAACATTTGATATCTTTAGGGACTCATTATCTTATTAAACAACTTTACTAATTAACTTATACTTTTTTTTTTTACCTAAAATCTTCAATTCACTTGATCATTCATGTTCCATAAAATATATTCTAATAAACTACAATTATTTTGCAAATATAATTATAAAAAATTATATAAATACATAGGATCCACTCATAAAGGAAGTAAGATGCAACAAGAATCCAAACTTGTTTCCATAGCTTAAATTAACAAAATTGCATAAATTAGCAAAAGGGGCATTATGATAAAGCAACTTAACGTGGAGTTGTTGATTTGTACCTTATAATTTTTTAAAATTATTTTTGGTTTTTAAAAAATAAAAAAATAAAAAAATTTATTTGAATAACTACATAAAACAAAAAAAAGAATTGTGTTTTGAAAATAGAAAAATAGAGTAATTAAAAGATGTTCTAAAATTTAATTTTTTAAAAACAAAGAAAACACAAAAAATAAATTTTATTAATAATATATATATAAAGACATAAAAAATAATATTAACATAAATTCTTAAAACTAATTTTAAAAAATTAAAAAAATAGAAGAACTTCTAAACATTCTCTTAATTTTCTAATCCCCATATAGCATGGGGAATGACAACATATAATTTTTTTTTCGTTTTCAAGTTGGTGAAAGCTTTCACGCCTTCTGCTTTCACTCTAAAAACAAAGTTATATTTAAAGGAAAATATTTTTCTGTGTGTGCTTACGTTATAGATTGAGAATCAATTTCATTCTATATGTTGTATCTGATTCAATTTTATATTTTATTTTTTAAAAGCATCTCTACTTTATCCCAATTTTTTATACCACCTTAATCTCCACGGAAATAATCTAATTTATTTAATTTATACATCTTTGTAAGCATTCCTTTCAGAGTTTCAAATAAACAGAAAAAAAAAATCATTTAGGCATCTAACAATTCTAATGCATTGTTTTTTAATTAATTTTTTATTTGTAATATTTTGACTATATTATTTTAGAATCTCTCATACAATTCTAATGCAAATTGCGTGCTTAAACAAGGTTGATCTTAACT
Source organism: Senna siamea (assembly GCA_031216115.1). Lineage (NCBI taxonomy): Eukaryota > Viridiplantae > Streptophyta > Magnoliopsida > Fabales > Fabaceae > Senna > Senna siamea. The sequence goes on along the minus strand of CM062354.1, from coordinate 26,543,787 downwards.
CAGTTTTTTTTTTTAATCAAATAGATCATGGATTTCACTTTTGGTTGTGATTTGACATTTAGTTCTGGACTTTTTAGATTTTGAAATCCTTCCTTAACGCTATTGATTAAAATTACTTTGCATATTGATTAAAGCTAACGCTATTGAATAAAATTACTTTAATTTATCATAACCTAATATGCCTCATTATTAAATCTTTGAAAATTCTCACGTTCATTGAGGTGCTTTTAGATCATACATAAATTATGGACAATGCAAGAAGTACTTTTTTCTTTAACTTTAATCAAAATAAAATTTATTTACAAGGTTAATCTTAACTAATTAATTTTTTTTCATGTGTGGCTTTTAAATCATTTGTTTTGTTTTATTGATCAATATCCTTAACACACTAATTAAGATTTTTTTATAATAATTAATATAACATTTAAAAATTTAAAATTTATAAAAAGACCTAATTTATTTTCAATTATATAAAATTTAATATCAGTATCATTAATCAAAATAAAATATATAAATTTTTTTAAAAAATTAATAATAAAAAAATAAGTTATATAAATTATACATTTATCAAGTTCTAATTATAAAATGACAAAGATATAAAAATTTTAATTATTTATTTATTATAAAAAGTCAAAAAATAATAATAATTTAGATTTTTCTGGTCAATATTTTTTTAAAAATTTAAAATTATTAAATTTTCAAAGTAAACAAAAATTTATATTTTACTAGTCAATATTTTTAAAAAAAATTATAAATTATTAAATTTTCAAAGTTAAAAAAATAATAATTATTTAAATTTTAGTAGTCAATATTTTTTAAAAAATTATAAATTATTAAATTTTCCATGAGTACACTAGTCAACAAAACTACAATAATTAACAGACTTCGAAACTCCGTATTGAACATAAATACCCCGGGACACTGATTCGGATGATTCACAATTCAAGAAATAAATGCTATATATTATTATGCTGTCTCCTTTTCTCTCTCCTCTTTGTCGCTTTGTTTTCAATAATTAAATTCCCACTATGCCGTACTTTTGTGGTAACTGAATCTCCCACTATATATGAACTGCAATGGATTCTCGTGTCTCTACACGCTTCCAGAACAGAAATTACTCTCAAGAAGCACGACAGAGTCTTGCAACTTGCTGCACTTGCTGCTTTGAGGTTGGTCACTATCATCTGCTCTATGAAATTGATTTCACTTCAAATAGACTTGTAATTACTGAAGAGCTATACTGAATTTTTGTTATTTGTTTCGATTGGGTTCATTTTATGAATAAATCACTTTGTTCACAAGTTTAACTCTCAGTAGTGTAGATGCATTTTGAATTTTTTTTATATTACTTGTATTTAAAATTTTTTTAAATTTTAATTAATTTAGTTTAAGATGATAGAAGTTTTACAATAGCTAAAATTCTATTAGTAGTTTTTTTTTTGGGTATAAGACTAACTCTCAAAGTCATGCTTAACAGGCATAGAGCTTTTTAATAAAAAATAATAATTTCTCGTACCATAACAAATTAAAAGTTAAAAATTTATTGAAAGAAGTATTAATATTTAATATTTGATAATATTTTTAATAAAATTAATTTTAATAAAAAGAAATTTATAAATAATTAAAAAAATATTTCTTAATATATTAAGAGATAAATACTCTCTAAATGATTAACTTTAGATTATGGATTAAAAGCCTCAATGATTAACTTTAGAATATAAATTAAAAGCTGTCAATGATTAATTTTAGATTATAGATTGAAAGCTCTCAGTGACTAACTTTACATTATGAATTAAAAGCTCTCTATGATTAATGTTTGACTTAAAAAGAAGTGTTTTTCTTTAGGCTCACAACATGGAATGCATATCCTACTTATATATTATCCGTTACCATGTATGAATACATGACTAATAGTTTATTTGGCTAACTTTTTTAGAATGAATAAGAAATGGTTTATTTTTTAATAAAGTATTTATTTTAAAAATTTTGAGTATTTGATCAAACTATTTTTTTTTCAAAAATAATTTTTTCCGAATGTTAATAAAAACAGTTTTTTAACTGTAGAGGAAAAATTAAAAATTAATTTTTTAGGACAAAACTATCCTACCAAAATTTGTTATTTACCATACATATCCTTAATTTATTTTACCTAAATAATCTTCCTTCTTGTGGGGTAATATATATATATATATATATATATAATTTTGTGATATAAATTATAATATAAAATATATATATATATAAATTTATATATATATTTTAAAATTTTCACTATTATTATTTTATTTATTTATTAATTAATTAATAATAATAAAATTAATAAAAATTAATGAAATTAAATATTTATCATCATTTATTTAAATAGAATTAATTAAAAAACAAATTGCTACATGTTTTTTTAGTAATTTAACAGTGAAAATTATTATTTTTTTTACGTTATTTTTTTCTCCGATCGTCAAAATACTTTCTAGGTTTTAAATAAATTAAAAACTAAATTAAATGGAAAAGTAATTTTTTAAACTCTTAATTAAAATAAGTTATTTATAAGGTTAATCTGAACTTATTTTTGTAATCATAAAATCTTTTACAAGTTTGTGAGTTGTTCTGCTAGTTTTTTATGGTCAATTTTCTCTATTGCCTTTTAATCTTATACTTACTATCGTCAAAATGGACGGCGGCTAGGCCAACTTATTTTCATTGCCTTGTGCTAGGGAATAAAAATCAGAGATACATTTTAAATTGCTCAAGCTTTCCAAGTGATTAACTTTTTAATATTGATCATAACCTTCCCTTCTTATTTTATGCAAGCCCTGATTGCAAGTGAAAACCTATTCATAATCTGAAATGTACTTTACACATGTTCTTGTGAGAAGTTTTCTGTCAGAATCTGCATTTTCAACTTTGCTTATGGAATATCTTTTACTAACAAGTTTTTTTTTTTTTATTATGACCCATTTTTGGTTTTATTTTGACAAAGTTACGTTATAACTTGTAAGGACAAATGTTTCTTAATGAATGCATATTTTTGTTGCCTTTCATGATACAGAGTTCAAGCAGCAAAGAGTAGAGACAAAGAAGAAGATGGATGAGTTTTGGGGCACGTTTTGTGGGGAATCTTGTTCAGCAAGCGATGGAAAGGCTTGCAGTTTCGATCTTAAGCTTTTGGGAGATCCTTCCTCATGTATCAATCATTTGCTCATCATTTGCCTTGATGTGTTGCTTCTGTTCATGCTCTCATTCATTATGCTCAAGAAGTCACCAATGAAGCCATTTCAGGTACAAAATTATTCAACTGTGCAGGTAGCCTCTGCCGTAGTGAACTGCTGTCTTGGGGTTGTGCATTTGTGCTTAGGGATTTGGGTTTTAGAGGAGAAGTTGAGGATAAGCCACACTATCTTGCCTCTTAATTGGTGGTTACTAGAATTCTTTCAGGGGTTCACGTGGTTATTTGTGGGATTGGTAGCAAGTCTTCATTTGAAACAATTTCCAAGAGCATGGTTACGACTATTCTCTCTTCTTGTCTTTATAGTTTCTGGTGTTTGTTGTGCTTTATCCTTGTTTTATGCCATTTGGGACACAGCACTCTCCCTTAAGGTAGCTCTAGATGTTCTGTCTTTTCCAGGAGCAATTTTATTGCTCTTGTGCACACATAAGGAATATAAGCTTGAAGAAACACAAGAAAGCCTTTATGCCCCTTTGAATGTTGATTCTATTAGCTCTGTAAACCCATTTGTCAAATCTGGATTGTTCAGTAGGATCACATTTTGGTGGTTGAACCCATTGTTGAAAGAGGGTAAAGAGAAAACACTTCAGGATGAAGATATCCCAAAGTTGCCTGAAGCAAATCAAGCAGAAAGTTGCTACTTGGAGTTTTTAGACCAACTAAACAAGCAGAAACAGAAAGAACCTACATTGCAGCCATCAGTTTTGAAAATAATAATTTTGTGCAACTGGAGAGAGATTCTGATATCTGGGTTCTTTGCATTGTTAAAAGTAATCACTCTCTCTATTGGTCCTCTACTTCTGAATGCATTTATATTGGTTGCTGAAGGTAAAGCAAGTTTCAAATATGAAGGTTATGTATTGACCGTATTAATTTTGTTTGTAAAGATCATTGAGTCTGTATCACAAAGGCAATGGTACTTTCGTACTAGAGTCATTGGTATTAAAGTTAGGTCTTTGCTTACTGCAGCCATATATAAAAAGCAATTGAGGCTATCCAATGCATCTAGGTCGATGCATTCTAGTGGGGAGATTATGAACTATGTAACAGTAGATGCCTATAGAATTGGAGAATTCCCATTTTGGTTTCACCAGACTTGGTCAACGAGTGTCCAAGTATGCATAGCATTAATACTTCTTATTCAAGCTGTTGGATTAGCAACAATTGCTTCCTTGGTGGTGATTGTTCTCACTGTGCTTTGCAATTTTCCACTAGCTAAGTTACAGAGCAAGTATCAAAGCAAACTTATGGTGGCACAAGATGACAGACTGAAGGCTATTTCTGAAGGTCTTGCAAATATGAAAGTGTTGAAGTTATATGCTTGGGAAAACCATTTTAAGAAAGCTATAGAGTGCTTAAGGATGGTGGAGCTCAAATGGTTATCTGCAGTACAGTTAAGAAAGGGATATAACATCTTCCTCTTCTGGTCCTCACCTTTTTTGGTCTGTGCTGGATCCTTTGTGGCATGTTACTTCCTCAAGGTACCTTTACATGCAAATAATATCTTCACCTTTTTAGCAACTGTAAATCTTCTTCAAGAACCAATTAGAACCATCCCTGATGTTATTGGGGTGGTCATTCAAGCAAAAGTAGCATTTGAAAGGCTTGTTAGATTTCTTGAGGCTCCAGAGTTGCAGAGTGAAAATGTTCAGAAGAGATGCTTTAATGATAGACTACGTGGCTCAGTTTCAATTAAGTCTGCAAACTTTTCTTGGGAAGATAAAACATCAAAATCAATGCTCAGAAACATAGATTTAGAGGTTAAACCTGGGCAAAAGGTTGCCATTTGTGGAGAAGTGGGTTCAGGAAAATCAACCCTCTTATCAGCAATTCTTGGAGAAGTTCCTCGTACTCTAGGAACTGTAAGTTTTTGCTACCCTTGTGATAGTTTCTTTAGTTATATGTTGTAGAAAATTGTCACTAATCAACTGGTTGTTAAGGAGCAGTTCAACTTAAAAGGTTAATTTTCTAAGTGAAAGTCCACATATAGTTTTTATTACAATTTCGAACACATCCACTCATACAAAAGCCCTTTGGGCTTGAATGTGGAGAAAATACAGGCTCACCTACCATATGCTAAAATTTCATATATAATTATAAAGAATGGTATTGGAAAGAATCACCCTTGATCACTTGGTCATGAGACTTGGATTCTTTAAAAAACTAAAGTCATAGTGACCCTTGCGTAGTTTTTATTGCAATTTCATATGGTGTATCTTTTCAATATTTTATTTATCTGTAATAATGTTATCTTATTTTCTTCTCTGACTTACAGATTAAAGTTCATGGGAAGTTTGCCTATGTTTCACAAACTGCATGGATACAGGCAAGTACAGTAAGGGAAAATATATTATTTGGATCAGCTATGGATGCTCAGAGATATCAAGAAACACTTCATAGTTCTTCATTAGTGAAGGACCTTGAAATGTTTCCCCATGGTGATCTCACTGAAATAGGGGAGAGAGGAGTTAACCTGAGTGGAGGTCAGAAGCAGCGAGTTCAACTTGCTCGTGCTCTTTATCAAGATGCTGATATATATCTTTTAGATGATCCATTTAGTGCCGTGGATGCACATACTGCCACCAGTTTATTCAACGTAATGAACTAATGAAAATTTCCTTTCTTCACTTACAGCATTCATATGTTCAATGATATTCATCATTGAGAGATGACTTTTTATAACTTGGCAGGAGTATGTTGTGAAAGGACTTGCAGGGAAGACAGTTTTACTCGTGACTCATCAAGTTGACTTCCTCCCAGCCTTTGATTCTGTTTTGGTAGTTCCCTTAAACTCAACTCATTGTTTTGCACATTGCTCTTATTGCTTTTTTTTTTTTCTACATCTAAGTAATGCTGCTCCTATCTATTTGGTGAAAATATGTTTATCTATAACATGCATTCTTATAAATTTTCTCTACTATTACCGATCAAGGCATCAACCACAGCAGAACTTCTCTTTCTTATGAAATCTCTATTTGTTTCATTAATATCAATTAGGCCTTTCTTATTTGGAATTGTGAATGGAAAAAATTTTTTTTTCTTGTTTTACAGTTGATGTCAGATGGAGAAATCTTGCAATCTGCTCCTTATAATCAATTATTGACCTCAAGCCGAGAATTTCAGGACCTTGTCAATGCTCATAAGGAGACTGCTGGTTCTAACAGGCTTGTGGATTCTACCTCTTCCAAAAGATATGCAGATTCTATTAGAGAAATTACAAAAATCAATGTAGAGAATCAATTTAAAGAATCAAAAGGTGATCAATTAATAAAGAAAGAAGAGAAGGAAAGAGGAGACATAGGGTTCAAGCCATACTTACAGTATCTGAATCAGAACAAAGGCTATATATATTTCTTTCTGACTGCTCTTTTTCACCTTGCATTTGCGATTTGTCAAATACTTCAAAACTCATGGATAGCTGCAAATATAGACAACCCCCATGTTAGTACATTGCGATTGATCATCATGTACATGTTGATTGGAGTTGTTTCAACAATATTCTTGTTGATCAGAAGTCTATCTCCAGTTGCTTTGTGTCTTCAATCATCAAAATCTCTATTTTCACAGCTACTAAACTCCCTTTTTCGGTCGCCAATGTCTTTTTATGACTCCACACCTTTAGGAAGGATACTTAGTAGGGTAAGAATTTTTAGCAGCTATATCGTTTTCATGAGATGATACAAAAGTACTGGTATTTAAAGCCTTTTTTCGTCCTTGTACAGGTTTCATCAGATCTCAGCATTGTCGATCTGGATGTACCAATGTTCCTTACTTTTGCTGTTGGAGCTACTGTAAATTGCTATTGTATTCTTGCAGTTTTATCCGTCATTACCTGGCAAGTCCTGTTTGTCTCAATTCCGATCGTCTATATTGGAATTTATTTGCAGGTAATCAAAAAAATTTTCTCTGAATTATAAAGAAGTACAAATATAGTTGTGTTTGGCCAATAACTACTTGATAGTTGATGTGCCGTGAAATTTGCACTATATCAACATTTTCTTGACGTTGAGACTTCAATTAGGGAAAATTGAAGTTTATATTAATGACAACAAGTATTTGATTTACTCTTGATCTAAGAAGAAAACCATGTTGGAAACTCAATGTAGGAATATATGTACCAAGAAAAAGTTTTATCATTAAGTAATTATAAAGAAATTTCTCAACATGCCTTCAGTATGTATGTTTTGTTATACTTGCTAAATCTAAATGCTCTATGTCTAGAAAAAAAGAGCAAGGAAAGCATCTCATGCTATATATTTTTTTTCATTGTCTATAATATAAAATATAGAATTTTACAGCACTATTTTAATTAAACATCAAATCAATTATTTTATGTTCTTGTTTGAATCCTGATTTTCCAATGTCATGAAAAAGAACTTCATATTGATACTTCCACTTTCTAATTCTTATGTTTATAATTATGAGATTTTTTCTTTATTACAGAGATACTACTTATCTTCTGCAAAAGAACTGATGAGGATGAATGGAACAACAAAATCATTTGTAGCTAATCATCTAGCTGAATCAATTGCTGGAGCAGTAACAATAAGGGCTTTTAAAGAGGAAGATCGTTTCTTTGCCAAGAATCTTGATCTAATTGATGTAAACGCAAGTCCTTTATTCTATAATTATGCTGCAAATGAGTGGCTCATTCAAAGGTTAGAAGCACTTGGTGCACTTATTCTTACCGCTACTGCACTTTGCACGGTCGTGCTTCCACCTGGGACTTTCACCTCTGGTTAGACTTTGTCTATTGCTAATATTATTGTGTCTTCTAATAGCTTAATAACATCATCTCTTATATTCTCATCGATGTTGTTGTAGGATTTGTTGGCATGGCTCTGTCATATGGCCTTTCATTAAATGCATCCTTTGTATATTCTATTCATCACCAATGCACTATATCTAATTACATAATATCGGTGGAGAGGCTAAATCAATATATGCATATACCAAGTGAGGCTCCAGAAGTCATTGAAGGAAATCGTCCTCCTGTGAATTGGCCAGTTATAGGAAAAGTAGAAATAAAGGATTTGCAGGTGATTCATAGCTATTGTTCTTAATTAGATATCACATAATTCTGTCAATAATCTTCATAGTGGAGATAAACTAATATATTTGGGTTGTTTATGGCAAAACAGATAAAATACAGGGCTAATGCACCACTTGTACTGCATGGAATCACATGCACATTTGAAGGAGGACATAAGATTGGTATTGTTGGACGTACAGGAAGTGGGAAGTCCACTCTCATAGGTGCTTTATTTCGTCTTGTAGAGCCAACAGGTGGAAAAATCATAGTGGATGGCATAGACATTTCATCTATTGGACTTCATGATTTGAGGTCTCGTTTTGGCATTATACCTCAGGATCCCACCCTTTTTAATGGAACAGTCAGACACAATCTGGACCCCCTGTCTCAATATTCTGAACAACAGATATGGGAGGTAATGCTTTCTAATCTTCTTTTCCTCTGTCTTGGCTTAATATGGAAAGTATTAAAGGGTATATAATTGTTTATGAAACTGTTGGTGAATTAGGCGGAGTAAAGCAAGTGTTAGGAAACTTGTACTATTACCTTGTCTTTAGTGATACATATAAACTTATTAAGCTTAAGCCTAACCCTAACTCTATTCATCTCACAAACACATTGAATGTCAAATGTGGACTAACTAACTGAAGAATTTATGTAAAGGTTCTTGGGAAGTGTCAATTACTAGAGGCTGTCCAAGAGAAAGAAAAAGGCTTAGACTCTTCAGGTACACTTTCAACTTTCTTTCTTGTAATTTTGCCACAAGCAACACTTCTTACTAGTAACAAACTGTTAATTATTCCCTCAGTTGTGGAAGATGGATCAAACTGGAGCATGGGGCAGAGACAGTTATTCTGCTTAGGGCGTGCTCTTTTGAGACGAAGTCGAATATTAGTGCTCGATGAAGCCACTGCATCAATTGATAATGCAACTGATTTGATTCTTCAAAAAACCATTAGGTCTGAATTTGCTGAGTGTACTGTCATCACTGTGGCTCACAGGATACCTACTGTCATGGATTGTGATAAGGTTCTTTCCCTCAGTGATGGTAAGCAGCATCAAGTCCCCTTAATCTCATTAGATACCTACTTCATTTTAACTAGTGCATTATTTTGTGGCAAAAATACAAAACGTCTTCTTGAAAAATAACTCTCTGAGCTTTCAAAATTGGCATATACTCTCTTGAATTTGTTACATTTTAGCAAATAGAATAGGTCATTTGTCACCTCAACCTTGTTTGAATGAACTATCTTTACAGGAGGGTTATAATTGTGGGAATTGAACTACCCTTTTGACAGGCTGTTTGGACTCTGGTGAATTCAACCTTGTTTAAGAGTTCTATTAATTAAAGAGATGATTTCATTGTTAAAGGATCTTATTTAGGTCAGAGGATAACAAAATGAGATAGTTGATTTAACATTTGAATTTCTATCACAAAAGTCAGGAATAGTTAAAGGTCTTGCCCTACAGTTTTTGTTTTTCCTTCCTTTTTTAAGAAGACAAACTATGATTGTGTTTTCAGGAAAATTGGTGGAATATGATGAGCCAACGAAGTTAATGAAGGACGAGGGATCACTATTTGGACAGCTTGTTAAGGAATACTGGTCTCATTTTCAATCTGCAGAATCACATTGAAGCCAATAACAAGTTTGAATGGACTACAAAAGGAAGTTTGATATAGCCCTTCTTGCTCTTTTTTGGTATTAGCTAAAAGTAAAAGTGTAAATAGAATAAGGATATTGTGATGACTTTAATTTTAGAAACTTCAGAAAATAAACTTTTTTAATTTAAATATTTCTGAGTTAAGCATATTGAGTTAAAGTGAGTATTTATTATTATTTAGAGATGATGAAGTATATAACAATGACTTGTGATTTAAATTTCATAAGCATATTATAAGAATATTCAATGAGGGAATTATCTAAAAGGTTTTAGCGACTAAATTGCAAAGATAAAATAAGCTAAGGGGATGTTTGATTATTATTCTTTAAAATTGTTTTATAAAATTAGTTTTGAGAATTTATGAACTTGTGAAATAATAAACAAAGTCTCAATTTCTGAACAAATATAATACTTAATGAATAATCAAACTAAATTACTCATAAAGAATCAATCCAGACTTCCACTAAACCAAAGCTATATCAAAAAATTCCATCAAACCCATATGAGTGACATGAATTTTAAATATTCGTATGGGTAAGCCTTTGGTCAACAGATCTGCCAGTATATTCTCACTAGAAATGTAAACCAAATGAGTCTGAGATTCAGCAATCTTTTCTCTGACGAAAAGGAATGTAACATCAAAATGTTTAATGCGACTGGAGTTCCTTTGTTTTCAAAAAAAGCACACACCAGATGAGTTGTCAAAATATATGGTTATAGGATGTGATATAGAATCAACAAGATGTATGCCATATATCAAATTCCTCAACCATATGGCTTGGCGGGTGGCTTTATAACAAAAGACATATTCTGTTTCCATAGTTGAGGTAGCTGTAATAGTTTTCTTAGAACTTTTATACAAAATAGCTCTTTTAGATATTATAAAGATGTATCTAGAAGTAGACTTCAAACCATCATTCGAGGATGCATAGTCTGAATTATAATAGCCAACAATCCAAAAGGATCAAACTTTCTGTAAATCAACATGTAATGCTTTGTACTTTAAAGGTACCTCGTGACTTTCTTAATAGCTTTTCAATGGTCATAACCAAGATCACTCAGGTATCTACCAAGCATACTAATTGAAAAAAAATGTCCAGATGTGTACAAACTTGAGCATACATAAGACTGCCAACTGTAGAAGCATATGAAATTTTATTCATTGCAGTCCTCTCATCATCATTCTAAGAACACTAAGATTTAGATAACCTCTCACCTTTCTGCACAGGTGCTGAACAAGCAATGTAAGATTGCATGTTAAATTCCTTTAACAATCTATCAATGTAACTCACTTGAGACAAATCCAAAATACCACGAGATTTATCACGATGGATCTGAATACCCAGAACAAATGAGACCTTACCCAGATCTTTCATATTGAAGTGGCATGACAATATATATTTTGTCTCATTCAAAAAATTTACTGAGTTATTGGCTAGAAGGATGTCATCAACATAGAGAACCAGAATTACAAAATTGTTTCCATCAAATTTTTGATAAATACAATGATTAGAAATATTTTCAGTAAAGTTGAGAAAGGTAATACCTTGTCAAATTTCAAGTATCATTGTTTGGAAGCTTGTTTCAATCTATAAATGGATCTATTTAACTTGCACACAAGATGCTCTTTACCAGCCTCAACAAATCCATTTGGATGTGTCATGTATACATTTTCAGACAAGTTCTCATTCAAGAAAGGAGTCTTGACATCTATCTGGTGAAGTTCAAGGTCAAATTATGCAACAAGAGCCATGGCTACCCTAAAGGCATTCTTTGTAGATACCGGAGAGGATGTCTTTGTATAATCTATACCTCAGTCTTCTAAGTTTGACACCATCCTAGTCACCGTTGACAAAATAACCAAATATGGGCATTTTCTTCATCTTTCTCACCATTTCACAGCAAGAGATGTGGTTGCTGCATTTTTTTTTTTGGGATATTTTCAAATTACATGGGTTTTCTAAGTCAATAATTATGGATAGAGATAGGCTCTTTTTTAGCTGGATTTGGCAGGTGTTATTCAAGTTATCAGGGACTACTCTACACTAAAGCTCCTCTTATCATCTCGAAATGGATCGATGGGCAAACTGAATTGGTGAATCAGAGCTTGGAAACTTACCTTTTAAACCTAAGAGTTGGTCAACATGGTTGGCTTAGGCTGAGTATTGGTTCAATACTACTTTCAATCAGTCATCAAGTATGATCCCATTTAAGGAACTTTATGGAAGAGATCCCCCAACATTCTTGAAGTTGAAAGATGTTCCATCAATTGTGAAGGAAGTCAATGAGCAAATTAAGAGGAGGAATGCGGTGATTGCTAAGTTGAGATAGAATTTGGAGAAGGCTCAGCAACACATGAAACATCATGCAGATAAGAATCAAAGGGATATGGAGTTTAAGGTAGAAGATTCAGTTTACTTGAAGCTGAAGCCATATAGGATGAAGTCCCTGGACAAAAAAAATACAATGAGAAGCTCAACCCAAGATATTATGGCCCTTTGAAGGTCTCGGAGAGGATCGGAAAAGTGGATTATCAATAGGAATTATCGAGTACTACAAGGATTCCCTCTGTTTTTCATGTTTCTCAACTGAAGAGAAGTATTCAGCCCTCAGTTCAAGTGCTGCCACTACCTTTGGAATTGACAGATTAAATGAAGTTGGTAACAGAACTTAAAGAGATACTATAGGCTAGGAATCTCAACAATAACCAGTGGGAAGCTCTAGTTAAATGTAAGAATTCGCCAACACATGATACCTTGAGGACAAGGTGAATCTCACCGGGGAAGGTAATGATAAGCCCAAAATACATAAACTAATACAAAAGGAGCAGAGATGACCAAAAAGGACCCACATTAGCCCAATTGAAGGTATATTACTAGAAACAATAAGGAAAGTGAGGTGGCAGAAGAAAGAGAGGAGATTCCTAAGTCACTTGGCAGAGTTAGTGCATGCTGGTGGGGCCCAGGGGATTTGAGTAAAGGGTAATTTGATGGCTGGACAGTGGGGAGGAAGACAAGGAAGACTCTTGGGAAGACAAGAAAAAATTGACTTATGATTGAACCATATCCATTAATATTCTTTAAATTACTACATTAGTCATGTGTTATCAATCCTGTATTGATTCTTTTGGGCTTATAACCAAAATTTTGGGTTCTTTATTCATGAATCATGATCTATAAATTGTAGAATCTTTCTGACATCATTAAGGAACACTAAAACAGTACTTTGGAAGATTTATCATAGATGCATCAGAAACCAATTTACAGGATAACAAGATTTATCGAATTTTTCCCTCTGTACGAGCAATTAATATAATGGATAGAAAATTTGGGATGTGAATAATCCAAAGTAGTGATCAGTCTTATTTTCGTGCTTTCTTTTTCCCATTCTACGCGTTTTTGTACAACACAATCAAAGTGAAAGTGATAATTAACAACCGTGTCATTCAATAAAGACAATATATATATATATATATAGATATTGAATTATTTATGTTATATTTCATATTTGTATAATACAAATATAATTTAAAAGTTAAAAATCAAAATGTTATATGCGCATGTATCAAGTAATATAGGATTTTTAGAGTTTTAGAATATTTTATAGCAAACTCTTCATATAAAAATTGATATATCGAACACGAATTTTATAAACGCACATCCCTTTATACGAAATTGATAGAAGTAAAAAGTTTAAACAAAAATCTGACGAATTAATTATGGAAGTGATCATTGTCACTATACTGATTTTGGAATGTCTCTGATTAAGTTTCTAACTTCAAAAATGGGTTAGAAATTGTGGAATATGAGTCATCCAATTACTACATGTCTATAACAGTCTTCGTTCTACGCGTTTTACTTTGAACACAAATTAGTAAATGTCTTTTCTTTGTCGGCCAAGTAGTAAATGTCTTTTTTATTTGGAAAATTCTTAAAGGTTGTATTTGGATGCGTTACTTTAAGAAAAAAAATGTTTAAATTATCAATAATTTAAGAAGAATTTAAAATTTTACCTAGGTGAAATTTTAAAATTTATTTCTTATTTAATTTTAGAATATTAATTATTTCTATCATTTTTAATATATATATATATATATGAATATTGTATCATTGTATGCATATCTTCGTATTAATGTGTATACACACATATATATATATATACATTTGTTTGCACACTAACATATATTTATATATGCATATAAACATATTAAAATATATACATATATATATATATATACTAATGTACACATAAATATATTTATATATATACATATTATATAAAGATATACATGCGTTATAGTTTATATATATTATTACTTACAACAACAAAAAATTTTAAATATTATAATTATCTAAGCAAAAAATTTAAAAGTTAATCTAGTTAAATTAAAATTCTACAATCCAAGAAAAAGCTAAGTAATTCTTTAATCATCTTCTGCAGTAACAAACATTCACAAATATGAAATATCTAAGTCGTATAATTCTTTTTTAAAAATGAGGAATAACTTTTCACTTTAAATATTACATTCTAAATAAACTAAATAAAAAAAAAATAGAAATCAATTTGATATTTAAATTTTGGAGTGCTTTAAGTAAATCATATAAATTTTAGCATTACTAATACTCGTAAAAGAATTACATCTTAAATGTGAAACTCATTGCATTTTTTAGAGATATTAAATTTTTTTTAAAAAATAATTATACGAAGATATGTACTTTATAGGAAAAACTATTTATCCCAAAAAAAAAAAATCTTACATGAACACAATATTTTGGAACCCTGTTTTTTTCTGTATAACTTAAGTAGTTCTAAGTCAAAGTCCACCAAAATTAAATGTTGAAGTCAATGGAACCACATGCACCACTAAGTTCCACAAAACTGAAGACTTGAAAATTTTGGGCCAAAAAAAGAAAAAGACAAAGAAGACTTTGAAATTTTTTTCCTTTATTTTTGTCTTCTCCGTCCTAAAAGTCTACATGTACATGATCTCTTGACAAGGAAAAAAAAAGAAAAAAAAAATATTTCACAACAAAAAAAATTTTCACTTTTTTCATTTTACTGAATTTTTCTTGGTTTTAATCCCCTTAATTATTGGGTCCTCTACCAACTTTATGGAGTCTTCCTTTTACTTTAATCTGTTAACATCAGAAAAACCAAAATCCCCCATTCAAAATAAGCTATAAAATTTCATGCTTTTGGCTATGGATTCTCCACACTCCATAGTTCTTCTTCTGAGCTCTTAAAATTAGTTATTTTGAAATATCCTTTGTCAGGTGAATTATTATCACGGGAGACTACCTTCTCAAAAGTCTCTTTGCATTACTACTCCTTTTATTGCATACGGAATGCACTACAAGTGGAGACATTAGGTGCAGGAAGGATGAGAGAAAAGCACTCTTAACTTTCAAAGGAGACCTTGAAGATATGATTATGGCATGCTCTCTTCATGGAAAGAACATCGAAATGAAGAATGCTGCCAATGGAAAGGAGTTCATTGTAGCAACAAAACAGGTCAAGTTAAAATTCTTCATCTTAGAGGTAGAAATACAGCAATAACTTATTTTCACTCAAATGGGATGAGAAGCACTACATATTGTTATTTAAGAGGTTTAATTAGTCCTTCATTGATTGAGTTGCAGCATTTAACTCACTTGGACGTTAGCCAAAATTCTTTCATTGGGACACCCATCCCTGAATTCATTGGCTATCTTAGAAACTTGAGGTATCTTAATCTCTCACATTCTTATTTAGTGGAAAAGTGCCTCACCAACTTGGCTTCCTTCAACATTTGAAATATTTGGATCTAAGTGAAAATGGTATAAAAGGACTAATTCCTTATCAACTTGCGAATCTTTCACAGTTGCTATATCTTGATCTTAGCTATAATGAACTTGTTGGAGTAATTCCCCATCAGCTTGGGAATCTTTCAACCTTGCACTCTCTAACTCTTGCTTTCAATCATGATCTTGAAATTCATGCTAATCCAGAGTGGCTGTCTCATCTTTCTTCTTTGATGCATCTTGATCTAAGTGGATTGCCAAAACTCAATTACCCTACTTATTTGATGCAAAAGATTGGCCAGCTTCCAAATCTCAAAGAACTTTCACTAGCCGGTAGCAGACTTTCAGATATTAACCTTCTTTGGTCATCTCGAACCAATCCCAACTTTTCCTGTTCTCTTTCCATCTTTAGTCTTGCTGGCAATAACTTGGCATCATCGACGGTATTCATGTGGATGTTCAACTTCAGCTTCAACCTTCGTGAGTTGTACCTTCAATATAACATCTTAGAGGGACCTATTCCAGCTGGTTTCGGCAGCATAATGAGCTCTCTTGCATATGTTGATATCTCACATAACAAGCTCAAAGGTGTGATTCCAAATTCTTTTTGGAAATATGTTCAACTTGATGTCGCTAAATCTATCATACAACTTGTTGGGTGGAGAGCTTTCAGGCCTTGTTCCTAACTCTACCAAGTGTATTCTGGTTCAACATCCCCTACAATATTTGAATTTAGAATACAATCAAATTTCTGGTACGATTCCTAAACTTTCAATGTTCTTATCTCTGAAAGAATTATCAATTTCTGATAATCAGTTACAAGGAAATATACCTGAAAGCACTGGCTTGCTATCTAACTTGGAATATTTGTACCTCCAAAGGAATTCATTGGAAGGTGAGATTATTGAAGCCCATTTCTCCAAACTGTTCCGATTACAAAAGTTAGATTTGTCTCAGAACTCATTAGCTTTGAAATTTCATGAAAATTGGGTTCCCCCTTTCCAGCTAAATGAATTGAACTTGGCATCTTGCAAATTGGATCTTGATTTTCCAAAATGGATCCAAACTCAAAAGGAACTTGATTATCTCGACATTTCTAATGCTGAAATATCTGACATTGTACCACAACAGTTTTGGAATTTCCCGTCAACAATGACATACTTCAATATGTCCTATAACAACCTCAGAGGTACAATCCCAGATTTGGCACTTGTGCCCACTTTTAACTTTGATGTAATTTTGGAGTCAAACAAATTTGAAGGGTCAATTCCACCATTTTTGTTAAAAGCATCACAGCTGCGTCTCTCCAATAATCAATTCTCAGACTTGAGTTGGTTTCTATGTGGCAACAATATCACTGCTGAAGTTTTAAACCTTCTAGATGTATCAAGCAATCAACTAACAGGACAACTACCTGATTGTTGGCATCGTTTCAAATCATTAAAGATTCTTGATTTGAGCAACAACAAACTATCAGGAAAAATTCCTACCTCCATAGGCAATCTAGTTGGATTGAGTGTTTTGATCTTGCGGGACAATAACTTAACTAGTGAATTGCCTTCCTCTTTGAGCAATTGCACTGAGTTGCAAATGCTAGACTTGGGAGAAAATCATTCGTTTGGACCTATACCTTCGTGGATAGGAGAAAGCCTACAACAATTGGCTATACTGAGCATAAGAGTGAACGACTTCCATGGAAGTTTACCTCTACAGATTTGTTATTTAGCTCAAATTCAACTCTTTGATGTCTCAGTAAACAATATAATTGGTAAAATTCCAGCATGCCTTGAAAATTTTACTGCAATGACTCACGAGAGTTTAGGGATGGAAGTTTTTGTTATGGGTTCTACATCATACACTCCTATTCCTATAGATTATAAGTATGATTTAAATGCATTTTTGATGTGGAAAGGTACAAAATATCTGTTCGAGAATCTTGAGTCACGATTGAATAGTATTGATCTCTCAAGAAATCAACTTACAGGGAAAATGCCAAAAGAAGTTGGAAATTTAATTCGATTGGTTTCTTTAAACTTGTCAAGAAACAATTTAATTGAAGAAATCACTCCCAAGCTGGGAAATTTGAAATCTCTTGAATTTCTTGACCTTTCAAGAAACCATTTTATTGGAAAAATTCCTTTAAGTCTCGCAGGGATTGATCGTCTGACTGGCATAGACTTGTCAAACAGTAATCTCTCTGGAAAAATTCCAATTGGAACACAACTACAAAGTTTTCCGTCGTCCAGTTATGAAAACAACTCTGATCTTTGTGGAAGACCTCTGGATAGACTTTGTCTTGAAGATGAAGCAAGAGTACCTGTTCAAGCACCGAGTTTGGAAGAAAATGAGAACTCAGATTTCTTAGAAGCACTTTACGTGAGCATGGGGATAGGATTTGCCACTGGATTTTGGGGACTTTTAGGCCTCACAATGTTTAAACGTTCATGGAGATATGCCTATTACAGGTTCTTGCAAGAATTGGCGGACAAGATTTATGTGGTGATAATTCTGAATTTGAGAAAGTTCCAACAGTGACTTGGGAACAAGTCGGCAATTGGTAATTTTATATATATATATATATAAACTATTTTTTCTATTTTTTCACTATAGAAGGCTTTATTTAATATAAGTTTTCTTCCCATTCCTTTACAAACAACTTTATTTAGTATATATACTTTTTAAGTTTCCACTTCACTCATTTCATTCTTATTAATTATTTCTAATGGTGCTGGACAAAGAAGTTGAATCGAGCTCCAATGAAACATTGTTTAGTAGAAGCTAATGGTGCCGTTGACTTAAGAAATATCTCATGGATATACCACCTTTTGTTAGCAAATGGTGAGGCTATTTTGTCTCCTATGAAAGTTGATTGTAACTAATATGTAATATGCATGGTTGCTGCCTCTTCGAACTTCTTGTTGGATTTTGTTTTGTAATATCTCTGAAATTAAAAAAAAAAAAATTGAATTTCACAAATATGTCACATTTGGTTAGATATTCGAAGCAAAAAAAATTAAAAATATTTTTATAGAAAAAAAAAACTTTTAGACTAATATTAGGATTCTATTAATTTTAATGCTAGGAAATTTAAATATTAAAATAAATAGAAAAATTAAGTAGAAAAATTAAAATTTAGTTAAATAGTGCTTATATGAATTATTTTTAGCTCATAGTTTGAATTTAAAAATTTTTAAAATTAAAATTTTATCTGGTGAAAAATCCCCTATATGCCAGAGACATAATACCAGATGTTTTTAATTGACTTATGAATAAAAAATATTATTCAAAACTCTATGTTTACAAAACTTTTTTTTTGGCTTGAAAATATTTTCATTACCATAGAAACAAAGCACTACAAGGCAAGAGAAGAAACGAAACAAAGTAAACAAGGAAAAAAAACCAAGGAAAAATTCAACCAACCCCATGCCTCTCCAAGCTAGAATCAACAACTAATAAAAAGGTCAGGGGTGGGGCTTCACATACCCAACCCACAGGACACATCCTCATAATGGCAACTTTGGATTGCCAATCGGTTACCATATTACAGCTACGGAGAATCCACCTAAAAGACAAAAATTGGCAAATAGAACTAAGGTATTTAATTTCCTCCACTATAAGGGAGGCCACCTATTCATAGTTACTACTATCGTCCTCTACAGCCTTGATGAGGTCCTGACAATTTGATTCAAAAACAACTTTGCTGAGGTTCAAGGATTTAGCCATCTCCACAGCCTTCTTTAAAGCAAGAGCTTCCAGACATAAAACTACAGGAAGCTGACACCAAACTACAAGAGCCCTCCAACTTCACAAACTAGTTCTCAAAATGATCAAACCCAAACCTACTAATCATCCCTGAAATAGAGCTTGCAGAACTAAGTAGCCCAAGCCTACTTATAATAAAATAGCATGTGTTCAATCGTTTTAGGTTCAGCCTCATAAATTGGGCAAAGAGGGGAATGAATGCACCGTCTATTAAAAAGGTTTTGCTTGAGAGGAATGGCATTCAAGCAAGGCTCCCATAAAAAGTGTTAAATTTTTAGAGGGGCTCTAATAGACCATATTTCCTTCCAAACTTCTTGTGGGGTAGGAGAAGAAGAGCTAGGACCACTGGGAGGGATATACTTCAACTTCTTAGCCTAGTAATAGCCAAATTTAATAGAGTAGTGACCATTCTTATTAAAAGCCCAAAATAACTCATCTTTAGCCCCCTTCAAGAGATAGGAATACTTTTAATAGCAGCCAATTCTTTAGTGGTGAACCATAGACTCAAATTAGCCTCCACCTAATAGTCATTGTGAATAAACCCTACCACCTTCCTATTTGCACACTCCATAATTTATAATCTTGGATTAACTTTGACTCATCAAGGGTCAGAACCTATGGGACAAACCAAACAGAAATACCATTTCCATTACTAACCTTCCAAAATAAAATTCAGAGAAAGAGATCTCTACCTTCAAGGAGGCTTGACTGAGCCCAGAAGGCTCTTACCCTCTTTTTTGCATCTATAGTAGAGTTGAAGCTTGAAAAGTCTTTAAACCTAAAACTCTTTCCTTCTTAGGCTTGGTAATTTTGTCCCAGGCTTTCCAATGAATTTTCCCTTCCTACTTCTTCTGCCCCACCAAAACTATGCAATTAACCTATCAAGATCTTCATAAGTTTTCTTAGGAAACTTGAAGCATGCCATTGGGAAAGAGGGGATTACGTTTTCCATAGCCTTGATCAATACTTCTCTGTCTGCTTGTGAGAGCAAATTGTTCTCCCATCCTTGAATTTTCTTGATTAATTTATCTTTCACGAAAGACAAGGCCTCATTTTTTTCATTTTCCCAAAATAACTAGAAGACCAAGATATTTCCTTAGGGACTCAGCTTCTTGGATTTCAAGAACATTAGCAAGTGACCTTCTAAGATCATATGAAGTGTAATAGGAAAAAAATAGGTAGGACTTGTCCAAAGTTGCTAGCTGACCTGAGGATCTGCAATATAAATTAAGGATTTCCTTCATCATAGCACAATTGGAAGGTGAAGCTTGGAGAAAGAAAAGAGAGTCATCTACAAAAGAAAAAGTAAGAAATAACAAAAAAATGTTTAACGAATCTGATACCTTTAACTCTTTCTCTAAAACCTTATTTAAGATCATTAAAGATAATGCATCCACATCAACAAAGAGGTAGGGGAAAGGGGATTCCCCAACCTAAGGCCCTCAGATGCTTTAAAATCTGTAACTTTCTTACTAGAAAGGAGAATATTATAATTAAATAAGAATAAACATTTTAAAATTAGATCCACTCACTTCCTACAAAAACCATACCTGAGCAACAAAGTCTCATTCAAGCCTATCATAGTCTTTGCTCATGTCAATCTTGAAGGCTAGTTCATACTTCTTCCTTTTCTTCTTGTACTTTAAATAGTGGAAGGCCTCGTGAGCAATCAAAATGTTGTCCTAGATGAGCCTCCTAGGGATAAAGGCTCTTTAGTTCTCTAAGATTAGCTTTGGAAGGAAGTTCTTCATTCTATTAGTCATTATCTTTGCAGTTACTTTCAAATAGAAATTGCATATCCTAATTGGTTTATATTGACTAATAGTCTTAGGAGAAGAAACTTTATGAATTAGTAAAATATTTGTATAATATAATTCAGTTAACTCAATGCCTTTATCAAAGAAATCTTGAAGCCATTTTACATACTTGACCCTCTACATGGGTCCAAGAGCAATGATAAAAATTCCCAAATAAACCATCTAGCCCCAGGGCTTTAGAATTGCCTAACTAAAAAGCTACCATTTTAATCTTAAGTGCTAAAATTATAGAGGTTATAACCTCATTATCTTCTATAAAAATAATTCTATCAATGACATTCAGTGGTTTCTCTATATTCTTATTTCCTGAACTCGAGAGGATATCATCAAAATAATCTATAACTTTCTCGGAGATGAAAAATTAACCTTCAACCAAAAAACCATTGTGATCTCTAAGTCTCATATTTTTTTGGCTCACCCACCTTTGAATATTTGAGTGGAAGAAACTTTTATTTTTATCTCTAGCTTTTAGTTAAGAGATCTTGGATCTCTTCCACCAAAACCTCTCCTCCAACTCCTAAACTTCAGAAATCCTATTCGCTAAGCGACTTAACTCTCTTAGCTTGTACTCTATGGGGCACACCTTCTTTTCAATGTTGTATCTCATTTTAATGTCCATTGATCTAGGCCCTATTATTTGGGAACAAACTTGCACTCCACCTCCTCAAAGCCTCATTTTACAAACTTAGGTTTTCTAAGAGGAAATTAAGCATTCAAACCTCACTAGCGCCTAAGGGAAGCCACGAGTTCTTAACTGTCTAGGAAATCCAGGTGTTGAACCCAATAAGCTTCACACTTGAAAGATCTTAGGGTTTTGGACTCACAAAAATTAAGATGGAGGTAAATAACACAATGGTCAAAACCTAGGAACTATTGATGAATGAGTTAGGCCTTAAGGAAATTTAATATACAAGAGAGATTACGAAGGCCCCTATCCATAAGCTCTTTAAGATGGCCAAATCCTAAACGACCATTAGCCTATGTATAAGTAAACCCTTTAAAACCCATATCAAGCATCTCACAATCAAACATAAAATCTTGCAAGTTTCTAAATCTTTTATTTGGATAAATTCTCCCTCCCATTTTCTCTCTTTGTTCATCCAAATCATTCATATCTCATATACATAACCAATGGGAAGAACTAAGAGGAGTAGAAGTCTCATAAAATCCCAAAACTAGCTCAGTCACATTTTGCTGGAGGCCTATAGATAAAGGACACATAGTCAAAGAAATCAAGGAGACCTCTTTTGATCATTACACGCATAATATTCTTTGACAAAAATAACACTTCTAAATCGACCATAATGCTAAACCCCTTGAAAGACCCTTTGTATCCACATAATGCAATGAAGAAAAAACTTAAACCTTCTTTTCTTTAAATTTTTCAACTTTTTTCCTTGCATCTAGTCTCCATTAAGAAAACTAGTGAAAGCTTATTTTTTGACACTCTTTCTCCAAAAGTATGAATTGTCAAGGGTGCCCCTAACCCCTAATAATTCCAGGCCAGTGAGAAGACTCATAATGCCTTGGTAGCTACATTTGGCCAACCACCACAGCTGTCATTAGTTTTTAGCCTGCCTTCTTGTCCAAACACAAAGTCATCACCATTGTTAGTCAAGCCAATAAAACTTACTAGCAGATCTACTAGGTTCACCAAAGATTTGAGCTTTAGATAAAGGCATGACAATACCTTCCCTTTCTTCCTCCCTAGGTTAGCTTTATATTTCAATACACCTCCTTGTCCTAGCTTAACAAAAGAGTCTATCAGAGAGTCAAGATTAACAAGACTACTAATCTTGGACCTCTTGTTTTTAATTAGGCTTTCTTTAAAACTTCCTTTCCTCTTTAAATTGATTTTTTTCATTCAATCAACTAGGCTACCTTTATACTTCATTTTTATTAGTATTATGTCTATCTTGTTAGGACTAGGTTCTTCATCCAGAGGTAATTCAACAATGTAATTCGAACTCTCCCCTATAAGTTCACATGATACTATAGCCTCAAACTTGGCATTTTCGTTACTTTTTGTTTTAATTAACACAATCCTATACCTTGTCTGACTAACCTCTTTTAACCCAATGTCCAATCTAATGTTATTCATAGAAGACTCACCTTGAAAAAAAGCTTCACATCCACTAGGGTTTGGCCTAAGAGCCTATAAGATAATTCCAATTTCTTATTTGTACTTGAAGAATTGAAATTTCAACTGCCATTTCCAGGTGTAGACTTAGTATGTATGGCTTGCTAATTGAAACTTCCTTCTTTGTCAGCTTTCCCAAACTTAAGAGTCTCTCTAACTATCTTAGTGCTCATTCTTTCACTACTCGCCCTATGCTCATACATCACCTCCTTTGCTGAGTGATTCTAGAAACCTTTCAACTATTTTACCAATACTTTCACCCAATACATTGGCTTCATCAAAGAGGTACCCAAACATGGGCCATATTTATCCTTTCCTCCACTACTAATGGAAATCGACATAGAAAATGAGTATTGTTTATGATCATGGCAAATCACTTTATAGATAAAACATAATTTTTAAAGACGCTCATAGTTAATGCTTACCCATATCTTGGAATTGTTCACAACCTTGCACCCAAAAACCATCAATTAAAGGATTTCTTAGGTTAATTTGGACTCTAGCTCTGACGAAAGGCCTTGAAATCCTCTCATTCTCTATTGGCTCTTTTATAGAAATCACTTTCCTCAGCGACTGCCCCAGCTTAAGAACATTACTTAAACTAATAGCTTCTAGAGGCAACCTGTGGAACTAAATCCAATAAGGACAAAAATCAAGATTGACCTCTGATAGTGAAAGAGAAGGGCTCCACAGCTTAATATTAAGAAGATATCCGAGCGAAGCCCATGAACTATCCCTCAAAACTCGATTGCAATCTTCTTCATTTACAAAAGAGAATAGAAGTAAATTTTGGCTCACCTCTGAGATAGTAACTCCTCTTGTCATATTCCATCCTTTTATGATCATATTCATAATAGTACTTCTGTTGAGAGACTTTTTAGTCACCGATCTCCCAATAAGCATTCTCTTCCTTAGCTTAGCTGCTATTGGAACATCCACTCCATCTTGCATTAGAGCACTCTCACCTTCATCTTCCATCCTCTTAACAAAAACAAATGTAAAGAGAAAAAACTTAAAGAAACAAAGAAGAGAAAGAAATTATGAGGGTAAAGAAAAAATGAAGCTCCGAGGATTGCATTTTTCTTGAAAAAAGAATCTTATTTCAAGCTGAGGTCATGTTTACATGACTTAAAATTTTATTTTTCTTTAAAAAAGACTAAAATGACCATTTTACCTTTAAAATACCTAACTTAAATAAATATATCATCTTTTCTCCTATGGTAGCGTCTCCATTATGGATTCTTACTCCGTTATTGGCCTCCTCTCCATTTTTCACTCATTTCTTCCATTTTTCTGTCAATTTCCCATCCCTTCTCTTATAATCACCACATCTAGTGCACGTCCAGTCAGCCACCTATTGCATCCTTCGTTCTTTGTTGTTGGTGGCAGTGTTAAGGAGCTATAGCAAGTGAAGAAAACAACCCTATTTTCTAGTGTGTTGAGGGTTGTGAGAGAGAAACATAGTATGGGTTTCTTGCTTCCTATTGATAAGTCTTTTTGCTTCCTTTTAAATCTTGTTGATTGGCACTTGTTTGGGTAAATTTGGCAGTTGAAATTATTGAAAATTTCTTGCTCGAAAACTAGAGAAAATTCGTCTTAAAATTCTTTAATAAAAAATATTGATGAAAATTGTTAAATTGGTTACAAATTACGCTTACTTGTACTTTAAAATGGAAGTTATTAAACGCCCAATATGATGATGAGCTCAAAGAAAGAAAATTTAAATATAAATTTATTTAAGATTTGAGTTGCAAATTACTTGGAAACCTCATATATAGTTAAGTTTAATTAAATTATAGCATAGAGAGTTTTGATTATACAATAAAATGGGTAGTTAATAAGTATGGAAATGATTTGATGGGCAGTGTCTCTCTATTTTAAGTTCTGAATGGGGAGTATTGCAATGAGGTTGAAAAGTTAGATGCCATGATTTATGATGAGAAATAAGCGTACGGTGAAGAAGTTAAATTATATAAATGGGTGATTGAGGAAAAATTATTTAGCCTTTATTGCTGATATGTGAAGCTTTTAGTGATCTAGTTATTAAGATAAAGAAATTTAAATAGGATAAAAATTATATTAATTGAGAGAAATATAACTATTCAATTAATTTTAGGGGTTTTAAGGAAAGAATAGGTAAAAAGGGAAAACTTATAAATAATTGGAAGGAACTAGTGAAGTTATTGAAGGATTTATTTTCCTTGAGTGGGTAAAGAATTTTAGACATATCTATGGTACCCAAATTCATATTGTTATTTGGGATGTTATTAATGGTAGGTATAATATTGTGCATATAGGAAATTTGGAAGCATCCTATACTCTTAGTGACCCAACTTGATATTCAGTCTAGCATCACTGTGAGTAGATAAAACTACTACAATGTTTTTTTCCTTCTATATATTATGCCATTGATGAATCCTGCTTCAATTTTATCTCATTCAAATTCCTTTTTTGTTTGAATTTCATATTTTAATCGTATTTTGAATATATTATATTTTGTGCCATGACAAAACCTTAACTTTGATCATTTATAGTGAAAATACTTGGATTTTAAGAATATTTTATCTTGACAAAGGATTGAAATGAGCTATTGCATTCTTGAAATAGAATTATTACGAAAATTTTGATGAGAAATGCTTATTTATATGAGTTTACTATTTATGGAAGGTTATTATTGGCTCTATGTTATTTACATGAAAATTTATTATTGATGTTGTTAATGCTTTTTAAAATGGGAGGAACTCATTTCGGAATCACAATGCTACAATGATATTTATAGCCCTATATTCACTTAGGTATTAACCTCAGCTAGTAGAGATTAGTGATGTTATCCTCATGTGTGGCCACACATTTAGAGTGTATGTATATTATATGAAGGGATTGGGGATATGTAAGGGGTTGTGGCTAGGGTATGTGATTATATGGTGTTGAGGAGTGACAAAACGATGAGTATATGAAATTGTTATGTGAAATATTGTCCCTCTCAAATGAATTTAAAAAATTTTCTTTCATTATTATATCTAAATTTTCAATATTTAGTAAACTTTCATTTATTTAAAATTTCTATCAGGACTAAAGTTATTTAATCTCTCCATATATATAATTTGTTTGAATACCCTGGACCACAAATTTTTCTTTAAATTATGTTATGTAAATCTTATTTGTATTTTAATTATGGATATGACTCTGTATTCTATAGGCAAGATCTTTGACCTTACTCCTATTTTGGTATTTTTGATGTGTAATATAGAGAACCAAGCTATCATAAATGTGATTACTAGATATGACTATTGTACAAAGTTCTAGAACCTCTATTATTTAGGGGAGACTTTGCCAAATTTCCAAATATAATTGTAGTTTGGGATACATGTTTATGTGAATAAATTGTTTTAGTAATATGTCAAGTTTACGGAGATAGTGTAATCACCTCGTATTTGGTGTCAATCGCATCTTCTTTAAATTGGGAGTGTGACAGTTTTAATTAACGAGTTTTCTTTTTTAAAAGAAAAATCTCTAGATGACCAACATTAAATCTTAGGATAAAGAATCTCTAAATATGCATGTGTATAGTAACCCTCAAGTAAGTAAATTTGGTAATTAAATCTATCAAATAATTAAGCCAAGATTTAGGGTCCAAAAGATTGTGATCAAGCTAATATATATATATATTGCAGTTATGATATATATCATAATAGATCTCACTATTTTAATTACGACACTATATAATTGATTATGGCATTTGAATTTTCTCATTAGCATGACAGTTAAAGTTCTATGGCGCTTATTATTAGTTCAAACACTTTGGCATTGAAGTACATTTTTTTTTCTCATTTCAAACTGTGCACTTTGTGGAGCTTGGTCATGATATTGTCACAGAAATCAATCAATTTTTTAACGAAAAAATTGACTTAGCATGATAAAAAATAATAATAATTCATAAAAGAAAATATATTACCAATATCATCAAAACACAAAAGACAACGTATTGTTTTAAAGTAATATTAAACC
Source organism: Senna siamea (assembly GCA_031216115.1). Taxonomy (NCBI): domain Eukaryota; kingdom Viridiplantae; phylum Streptophyta; class Magnoliopsida; order Fabales; family Fabaceae; genus Senna; species Senna siamea. Next base: position 26,516,363 of record CM062354.1, on the reverse strand, counting down.
ATCAATTGGATTTCAATCTTCCATGTTGCCTAAACTGGACTTTACATTATCTGTATTATAATATCTCTGGTGTTTTCTGGTCATTGATCTCATAAATTATATATTATATAATATAAAATATAAGATAAAATATAATGTAAAGAGATGAAAGAGAAAAAATAAAGATAGTGAAAAATTAAAATAGAATAGTAGATAATTAATTAACTTTTTATTATTTAATTTATTATTTTAAAATCTAACAAATATTATTTTATATTACATTTTAAAAAATAAAAAAATAAAATGTATATTTTTACATGCTAAGCACCTAGTACCAATTATTGGAGTTGGATGGAGGAAAACAAATCAATTTGAGATTTTTCCTTAAGAATAGTGAAATTAAAAAAAAACAAATAATTTAAAAGAAATTACATAACTCACTGCTCATTAAAAAAAATTACCAAAAATATGATACAGTGAAATTAATTTGACAAAAAATAAAAAAAAAAAAAGAGAAAAAAAAAAAAGAAAGAAAAAGGAGATAGAAATATGATGAAGTAACTTAACCTAATATAATATATTCATCTTTTTTTAAGTTTGTCTTTACTGGTCTTCCTAACTTCCTCTACAGTCAATGAAAGAGTCACACAAAAAATAGGACTACGCTTTATCTTATTTTTATTTTTTTAAAAAAAAAAAAAAGAATGAGAAGTAGAGCCACTGTTGAAACTTCTTTTAAAAGTGTTATTTTTCATTATTTTATCACATAAATAAACTCTTTTTTATTACATAAAGAGCATGGTCACTCTATTTCTCTTCATCCTATATACAATTACACTCGCATAATATGAAATTCAATACAAAGAGTGAAGGTCAAAATCTTATATCTACAGAGGCTATAATTAAAAATTTATTTTACAATGCATAAAAAATAACAAAACTTTTATTTTATCAATCTTGGATTGATTCTTTTGAGCTTTATAAGCCCAAACTTTAGGGTCGTTAATCATGAATCATGACCTAAGTTATCGTGACACAAAGAAATGTTGCAACGTCTTGTGGTCCATGGAGTCGTGCGTGTTGGCCTTTACATTCTTTCTTGAACAAAAAGAGAAAAAAAAAGGTATATTTTCTTTGAATAAAAGAACTCATATTTAGTAACATCTTCGTGCTTCCTTTGCAATATTTTATCGACGGCAACGACTTTATCTTTTTAAAATTAGCAATATCTTGAATATGTGGGTAAAAGTCAAATATTTTGGATTTAGTTGATTAATTCACTGATGTAGTTATTTGGATTTATGTGTCTATTTAATTAGGGCGGATTCATGGAGTCGTTGCTCAAATTTAGCGAGGTCATCCTATTTTACTTGAGATTTAGCAATACCTTTATCCGTCCTAAATTAAGTTTATAGACACACACTATATGTTTAGCGACAGATTAATCTGTCAGTAAATAACAATTTTTTAATAGTGGACCCAAAGATTTATATTTATTCGAATATTTTAAGAGACTAATTAATTTTAGGGAATAAATTTAAATACTAAAATATCAAAACTAGAATTATTCAGCCTAATTGCTTTGCAGTCTTTAAACTTGTCTCACAATCATTTGATTAGGAACATATCAAATAACACATGAAATCTTTGGAATCTCTTGATCTCTCGAGTCTCAAGTAACCAACTCTTGTGAACTTACTGATCTGTGATAGAAAGGAGAAGAAACAAGAATTGATGCAAAGCAAAAATAAGACTTGTGTATTAATGATCAACACAGTACACTGACTTACTTACTCCTACATCCCCTGCAAAATCACGGTAGATAAGGACGCTACATTGAGTTTGGATCTCAATTTCAGAAACTGAGCCCGAGACAAGGACTTAGTCATGATATCTGCAATTTTGCTCAGTTGATGGAAAGTGGTTGACAACAATCTCCTTTTTCTAAACCTTCTCTGGAACAAAGAAAAGATCCAATTCATCATGTTTTGCTCTTCGATGAAGTACTGTGTTTGCAACCAAAGACATAGTACTGAGGTTATCACAAAATACTCTAGGGATGTCAAAAACAAACTTGGGAACTTTGATTTCATGAAGTAGACCTTTTACCCACATTAGTTCTGCCGCATATGCTCTAACAACCTATATTCTGCTTCAGTAGTGGATCTGGATACAACTTGCTACGTTTTAGACATCCAAGCTATGGGATTATAACCAAAAAGGACACATACTCCTGAAGTTGACCTCCTGTCATCTTGATCCGAGGCCCAGTCTGCATTTGCCACTGCAGTATGAACCAAGTGTTGTGGCTTCTTCAGGTGCAGACCATAGTTAATGGTGCCTTTGAGATACTTGAGAATCCGCTTGATTGCTTTCCGATGGTCTTCAAAAGGATCATGCATAAACTAGCATACCTAGTTGACTGAGAATACTATCTCTAGTTTAGTAATGGTGACATATTGGAGTACACTAACAATTGAGTGGTAAAGCTGAGCATTTTTAATAGGGGTGTCACCAGACTTGCTGATTTTGAGATGTACGATCATAGGAGTAGGTGCTGGTTTGGTCTCATCCATCTTAGCCTTCACTAATAGATCATTAATGTACATGTTCTGATTGAGAAGCAACCTAGCTTCTGTCCGAAAGGCCTAAATGCCAAGAAAATAATGTAAATCACCTAAATCCTTCAAAGTAAACATGGATTTGAGATGTTTGATGACAGCAGTAATTGCCTCTGAGGAAGAGCTAGTAATTATTATGTCATCAACGTATAGAAGCACATACGTCACTAAATTCACACCAAACTTGATAAAAAGAGAATGATCAGACTTAGTAGAATTAAAACCAAGACAGGTAAGTGTTGTGGCTAATCTTTTAAACCATGCAAGAGGTGCCTGCTCAAGTCCATACAGGGCTTTCTTCAATCTACTTACCAGATTAGGACCTTTCTCAAACCCAGGTGGCTGAATCATGTACACCTCCCCACTAAGATGACCATGAAGGAAGGCATTATTGACATCAATCTGCTTAATGTCCAGTTCTCTGCTAAGGTCAGTGTAAAAATTATTCGAATTGTGGCAGCTTTAACGACAAGACTAAAAGTGTCAGAAAAATCGAAGCCTACCTTTTAATGACACCCTTTAGCTACTATCCTTGCCTTGTATTTATTAATAGTGCCATCTGCACCGAATTGGTAGCCTGCTCAATGGTAATTCTACTAACTCCCATGTGCCATTTTTTATTAGTGCACGATATTCCTCCTCCGTAGCAGCCCTCCATTGGGGATATGCAACTGCCTCAGAAGCTGTAGTTGGTTCAACATATGCTAAAAACACCCTTGGCTTAAAAAAACCAGCCTTTGATCTAGTCACCATAGGATGTCCTGAAGTAATTTCAGATATTACACCAATGCTGACTTGTTGAGTTCTTTGAACATTCTCATGATTAACAGCTTGTTCACTTGTAGCAGCAACATCCTGACTACATAGTGTTCAGGTGAGTAGATTGAGTGCTAATGTTGCACTCACGACACGGTGGTGTTTCGACTGTAGAGTGAATATTATTTAGAGAAGATGTGAGTGTTTTCTATTATGACATTAGGAATAGAAGGAGGGTAGTTAACTTGGCTGGATGTGTTAGTAGTGGAATCCAAAGGAAGATTTGGAGTTCAGAGGATTTTAAAGGGAAAGAATGCTCATCAAAGAGAACATTCCTAGATATATAAACTCTACCATCTTTAGCCAAGCACTTGTAACCTCTTTTCAAAGTATGCAAGAGGTCTCTGTCATATTAATTATCATAATTCAAATGAACTTGGGCTGATTCGCTTTGGCATAGAAACTCTGCACCAATTATACAATAAACATATAAAAATTAAACAAAAATTAAAAGCACATATGTATAGCACCAAAGTTTGAGTGGCAGACGCGAAAAGAAAATTGAATTCAGTAAGCAAATGTTTGACGAATTGGTCATCACGCTATTAAAATATGCTTTGATAGAGGTTAGAATCATTTTCTACGTATATGCCTTTGCTCTAATCTTTGTCCATTTCTACGCTTTATTATTATATTAATCAATAATGCGTAGCAAACAAATCACTCTCATAGATTTAAAACAGTGTTGCCATTATTACATGCTTGGTCAGTAGTTATCCACTGAAGTAATCTGATTGCTTTATACAAAGAAAGTCTGTGAAAGAAATATAAGTTCTTTTCTCTTAGTAATGTCTTAAAAATTAGATCAATTATAAATTAAAAAATTTATTGAGTATGGGATAATTGAATTAATTGACAGTCAAATTAGATGATGTCATTAATATAAATTCTAAGATATACAATACATACAGTATAATCTAACTCAGCTCAATATGTCGGACATACAAAGGTTAATAAAAAAAAAAAATTAAAAACCCATTTGGTTCAATAAAAAAGGGTCTAATTTTCGATTCTTCCAATTCAAATTGGTTTTGATCGGGGTCTAACTGACCATTTAGTCCTTGGAGAAAAATCAAATCACATAACTAACTAGTTATTAGTTCAACTGATCAAACCTCCTAATCCAGTTCGGTTTAGACAACATTGCTTTTTTAAATAAATAATCTTATTGTATTGATAATATATTTCTTACAGATAATGGTTAATTAATTTGGAACATTTTTTTTTTAATAAATAACTCTACCATTCAATAAAAAAGTAAAACTCCACCAAACGGTCCACTAAGCTCAACCACCCTCAATTTTTTATACCTAATGCATTAAAAGAGATGAAAACCAATCCACTTAAAACATGTTATGAAAATTTTCAAATAAATTACTCATTTTATAGTTTATAAATTTAAAAATAAAAAGGCATATGTCACAACATTTCAAATCAATCCACATTTCATAGTTGTTATTCTGCTCTAAAACTTGTTATTTTGAATTATCTTTTTTAAGGAGAATCATTATTTATCATGGGATACTACCTTCTTAGAAGTCTCCTCGTATTACTGCTATTTTAATTGTTCATGGAATCCATTATAGGTGAAGACATTAAGGGTAGAAAGAATGAGGGAAAAACACTCCTCACTTTCAAATAAAGCCTCCAAGATGATCATGGAATGCTCTCTTCATGGCAAGAACATCATCAAACTAAAGAATGTTTTCAGTGGAATGGAGTTCAGTGTAGCAGCAAAATAGGTCGTGCTCAGATTCTTCATGTTTAAGGTACATTTTGAAGATAAACTATGCGGTCTCATTAATCCTTCATTACTTGAGTTGCAACATTTAACTCACCTCGACCTCATCTATAATAATTTCAATTGGACATCGATCCCTCAATCATTGGCTACCTTAGTAATTTAAGGTACCTTAATCTCTCATGTGTTGGTTTCAGTGACATAATACCTCACCAATTTGGCTTCCTTTCACATTTGAAATATTGGATCTCAGAGGAAATCATCTAGAAGAAGCAATTCCTTATCATCTTGAGAATCGCTTACATTTTTGGTATCTTAATCTTAGCTTTAATAAACTTCTTGGAGTAATTTCGTAACAACTTGGGAATCTTTCAACCTTAGACACTCTAAGACTTGACGACAATCATGGTCTCGGAATTCATGATGATGCAAATTGGTTGTTTAACCTCTTTCATAGTACGTATGTTAATCCATGTGGAGTAGCAAAACTCAATTACTCCGATTATTTGATGCAAATATTTCATGAGTTATCAAAACTCAAAGATCTTGTATTAAGAAATTAACAACTCTTAGATGTTAACATTCTTTTCTCATCTCAAATCAATTTAAACTTTTCTTCTTCTCTTTCTATACTTGATCTCTCTCAAAATACCTTGGCTTCATCAATAGTACTCATGTGGATGTTTAGATAGGAACAAAGAATTGATAAATACTGATAACTCTTAGATAGAGTATTAGAAGAAAAAATTTATTAAATAATGTACTATTGGTTCTAAGCCATTTCAGGAGATGAATCAACAATTCAAAATAATTTTCTTACGTATTCTTGATAAACCAACGTTTAGACTTGATAGCCTTATTGACATCTCTTCATATGCAAATAGTTCTCGATGGGAAAACACTGAGACAAAAGGCTAATCTTTGAATAGGAAAAAGAGTGGAACCGAAGTGTCGCCAATGAATTAGCTTATTCGAAAAAAGCTTTGTTCTTTGGAAGATCTATCTCATGTCTTGTACTCTATGGTTTCACTCTGCAAGAACTCCTAATCATTCTCTTGAAGCTTATCCTCTTCATCATAAATGATCTGATTGCCCTGAAATGACCTGGCCTAATAGGGAAATCCCAATTCATTAGGCCCATTGATGCAATCAAATATAAATCCCCAAGGGCTCCATATACTAAAGAATCCCTAAGATAGAGTTTTCCACGTTTTTCCAATAAAGGATAAAAAAATCCAGAGGTACAAGCTTACTGTAGAAAGTGACTTTGATTATTTTGACATGGAAAAAATTTAGGTTTCATACTAGCTTTCTTTTATGTAATGTATAGCTAGTGTGTAAACTAATGTAGAATGATATAAACATAAGTTCGTATGAAAGATGTTGTTAAAAACTTAAGAGGTCATATTTTGATATAGACAACCATAAATCTTGAATTTTTGTAATTTGGTTCCTTTTAAGGCTTGATTTTTCTTAAAAGATTTTAGAGCCAATGGAGTCTCCTAAATAGGGAAAGGGTAACCTCAAATTTGCAAATTTGGCTAATCATCACCAATTTGTCCTAATCTGATATATAAAAAATCTTTACTGCAATATGTGCCTCTAAAGCATGGTTTTGAACCTATAATTTTTACAGTAGTTATTTGAGCTTTTAACCTAACTCCCTTCAAAGTTTCAAGTCCATTTGAGGCCCCCAAACTTAGGTTTTTACAAACACTTTTAGGCTTCAAAACCAAACAAACTATTTTTGGAGCCTAAAGAATTTTTAACTTAGAAAAGGGACCAAATGATGGACTTTTGAACAAATTCTTGATTATAAGAACACTTTTAAATCATGTAAAAGTGATCTAGAGTTAATTAGAATTTTTGGATATGATTAAGCATGGTTTTTGAGTCCAATAAAATGAACATAGTTAAATTTCCCTATTTTTCCATGAATATGGAATTTCGATATGTTTTAATGCCAAAGACCTATCAAAATACTGAAATAAATTCTACAAAACTTTTGGAGGCTTGATAAGAGACCAAAATTGAATTCTAAAATTTTTGTTAAATTTTTTAAATGGTTTGGTCAGTGTTTTTCAAGAAAACTAGTGGGAAGACAAATTTAAGAACAAATCTTGGCAGCTTTAGAAGTAATGAAATTTCAAGGGCTAAACAATATTTTTTTAAGCTAATATTTTTTTATAGAATTTCCCTTGCACAATTTCCTAAAATTCCTCCAAAAATAAGCTCTAGAATAAGTGATTTACAAACAGAATTAAGCCATAAACCAATATATTGTTCTCATGGTTTTGGCAACACAATTAGATCTCTTGCATATCTTGATCTCTCACGTAATTACAAGCTCAAAGGTGGCATCCCAAATTCTTTTGGAAATATATGCAACTTCATGTGGCTAGATTTATCACACAACATGTGTAACACCCATAATATAATTAGCTTAAATTGACGATTTTAATGGATAGAATTATGGTGTTAATAAATAAATTCCTTGTTACTAATAAGTTTAAGAATTTGCTTAAGGAAGAAAAATTTTACTTGTATAATTTAATGGCCAAATTTTCTAAATTAAAAAGACAAGGTACCTAGAATTTGATGTCTAAATTAACCCTTATGCTCCTTTTTGTTATCTAGCCTAAGTATCAAAGGAAGGAGTATTAAATTTTATGGAAATCTTAGGGCCACACGTGAGGTTAAGAAGGAAGAAGGCATGCAAATTTTCTTTTATATATATATATATATGCATGGCTTCACGTGAAGAAAAAGGAGAAGTAAGTGGAATGGAATTTTTATATACACATGCATGACCCTCACATAAAGGTGGGGAAGAGAAAGAAAACAAATATATATATATATATATATATATAAATCTAGGAACAAGCATGTATGCCACAATATAGTGTAGAATTTTTTTTATAAGGCATGCATAAAGTTTCACGAAAAAAGAGAGAAAGAGAGAAAAGGAAAAGAAAAATGAAAATACTAAGGTTGCTTGTGGAAGTGGGAAAGAAAAAACTTGCAATAAAAGGAATGCAGAATTTTAATACATAAAATTACACCACCACACGGCCAATTCTCCTTAGAAAGAGGGGTGTGTTGCCGAGAAGAGAAGGGAAGGAAGAGAGAATGCTAGCATGATGCTTCTTCCCTAAATGTGAGCTAGTATGGGTGGAGTGAAAAAGAAGTAAAATGTACTTGGAAGTACACATGTAAGAGGAAATCCTTGCAACGGTGGCATGACAATTGAGCAAAGGTAAAGGACAAAAGCAAATGGAAAAGTGCAACGTGAAGGAGAGGAAGAGTATGGGAAATTTTTATAAAAGAAGAATAGGACAGCATGCACGAGGAGCATCAATTAGAGGAAGGAAAAATGCATAAGTCATGTGTAATTAATAACAAAAATAAAATGTATATAATCCACACGCACGTGAGGAGGGAAACGAGAAGTTAACGTGAAAGAGAGAAGAAAGGAGGAAGGGAAGCACGTAACATTGACCAAGAGGAGGAAGAAAAAGTTTGGAAAGTCATCCTTCTTGCACACGCCACCTAAACATAAAGAAAAGAGAATCAAGACTCTCATTTGGCCATACACATACTCCACCCTCTCGGCAAGCAAGAAAAAAAAAAAAGAGGAGAAGGAGTTGAGAGATTGACTTTCCATAAACACAATAAACCTCACGAGAAAGAGAGACCAAGGAAGGAAAGAGCAAAGAAACAAGAAAGAGAAGGAGACCAAGGAGGGGGCCAAGATCATTTCTTTTGAGCTCACCATAAAGGTAGGTTAGCAATTTTGTTTTATTTTGGTTCCATAAGTTGTTATATTTATTTCACAATGTTGCTTTCATGGAGCTAGAATAGTCCTCTCCATTCTTGATTTAGGATATGGTTTGATATAGTATGCATGATAAACTTAGGAGTTGGCTATGTTAAATAAGGTTCATAATGTGTTAGACCTTTATGTTTGCGAAATAAACACAAATAAAGATGAAGTAAGATGGATGAAGTTAGCATTGGGAATTTTATTGCCATGACCACATAAGAAAATAATTCATGATGAATACTATTATGAGGAATGAAATTGTAAGGGTTTAAGGTGAATAAAGAGCATGGTTATGAGGGATATTCTCATGGGAATTACTAAACTTTTAGAAGAAAATTATAGGAGATAAAAATTCTAAGAAACGGTAGACAAATTTTGTAGTCATTATTAATATTTTGAAGGGAAGTTTAGGTAAAGCTATATTATAAGAAAAGTAGACAATTTTGTAGTCATTATTAATATTTTGAAGGGAATTCTATGTAATGATAAATTCTAAGAAAAAAGTGAAAAATATTGTAGTCATTATTTATAATTTGAAAGGAATTTTATGTAATAATAAATTCTAAGAAAAAGTAAAAAATTATCGTAGTCATTAATAATAATTTTGGAAGGAAATTAATGAGAGAAACAATAGGAAATATTATTTCCATTAATAATAGAAGTTTAGGTAAAAATGAATAGGAAATACTATGTCCATTAATAATATATTTAGGAAGGAATCTATGTGAGGATAAGTCCCAAGAAAAGAAGATAACAGTCTGTCTATGGGTAATATTTTAAGAAAGAACTTAGATCTAATTTTCCAGGAAACAGTGAATAATATGAAACTTTTGATTTTATTTGAAAGTTTTGAGGAAATAAAACCTCTCCCTGGATAACAAAAGGGGGGATGTAGGGTGACACCGCACCACGCGAGGTCCCGAGTGCATACTAGCAACCTAGCGAGAGTGTTAGATGTCACACTAGACACGTGGCTGAGTGCCCACGCATTACGAGGTGGGGCTAAAAGTGCTCTACATTAGTGACCTAGGGATGTGTGGCCAAAAGTGCTCCATACCCGTGATCTAGTGTCCCGATGATTTTTTTGTATGTGGCCGAGTGCCCACGATTTATGATGTGTGGCCAAAGGTACCTCACATGGGCAGCGTAACAAGGCGTGGCCAAAGGTGCTCCATGCCCATGACCTAGAGTCCGTGATTACGCTATATACGTGATCTAGTGTTCACACAACATGTATATACGTTCTGATAACTTCATAATAATAAATCAGTATGCATAAGAGAACACTGGTCATGTAAAAAAGATCTCTAACTATTGCTAACTACTAGATTTATCATACAAACATATCGCCTGCCTACAGCTAGGTATTTTACTCCTAAATCAAGGATGTAGTTTAAACGTTTTTAGTACTTGTACCCTGATACATGTTAGTTTCTTTTAAACTATGAATTTCTAAACTATTGGGAAACTCGTGTTTCTCACTTATGTGCTAATATGTATCAGATTCGAACGCATAATAGGGGTGTGTGGTAGTAGTTTCTTTTTTATCAAGCAAGTTTTTAGTAAACCCCCATTTTTTAATCCTAGATGTACTCGAATTAAAGTATGATAGCTAATTTGACTGCATATATGAGTGGTTCTGGGAATACCGGGGAGAACGGATATGTGAAGAACTGGTCCATCACTATTTTGTGTGAGGGTCTGAGTGGCAGGCCTATTGTCTGTTGACTTCCAAATGACGGGTACTTCATATATCCGAGGACCAATACATCAGTTTGTAATGAATATTATTAGTAGACTTGCATTATTTGATTCATATGAAAGACTGTATTTTCATCGTGTAGCATAGAATTTTTATTATTCTGGTGTGCATGTGAATTTTATTTTTATCTGGGCATAAGTTCCCGAACCTACTGTGTAACGCCCCTATCTAGTCTTGTTGTTCATTTCAATAGCAATAGATAGGTTCGGTACATTATTCTTGTCCTTTTAATTATTGTCTGAGCAGTTAAACCATCGAATTATGTCATATGCAATAGGTTCGGGATCTTTTATGCTCAGATAAAAATAAAAACTCACATGCACAGCGAATTAATAAAAGTTTACACTACACGATACAAATACATTCTATCACATGGATCAATAATGCATGTTTAATAAAAATATTCACTACAACTAATGTATCAATCCCCTGATATGTGAAGTACTTATCCTGCGGAAGTCAGGAGACAACAGGCCTGTCACTCAGACTCCCGCACCAAATAGTACCAGATCGGTCCTTCACATATTCGCTTTCCCCATTATTCCCTGAACTACTCATATATACAGTTAATTTAGTTGTCCTATTTTCATCGGAGTACTTCTAGGATCCAAAAGAATAGGGGCTTACAAAAGACTTCTTAACCAAAATATACTGCTACCACGAGTCCCTGCTACGCGTCCGAATCTGATACATATTAGCACATGTGTGAGAAACACGAGTTTTCCAATAGCCTAGCAATTTATAGTTTTAAAAGAGACTAACATGTATCAAGGTGCAAGAACCAAAAATGTTCAAACCGCATCCTTGATTTAGGAGAAAAGTACACATCAATAAACAGGTAATTATTGCATGATAAATTTAGTAGTTGGCAACAGTAAAAGTTTTTTTTCACATGACCAGTATTTTCCTAAGCGTACTAATTTATCATCGCGAAGTCGTCAACGCGTGCGTACATGTTATATGAACACGAGGTCCCAAGAGTGGAGCACCTTTGGCCACGCCTCCCTAGGTCATCCGTGTGGAGCACCTTCGGCCACACCTCGAAATTCGTAGACACTCGGCCACATATACAGCATGTTTGCGAGCATTGGGTCTCGAGCACGGAGTACCTTCGGCCACCCCTCATCAGGCCGCCCGTGTGGAGCACTTTTGGCCACAACTCGTAAATTATAAACCCTCGATCCACGTACATAAAATCCTCGGGACACTAGATCACGGGTATGTAGCACTTTCGACCACACCTCCCTAGGTCACTCGTGTTGAGCACCTCTAACCATACCTCTTAATGCGTGGACACTCGTCCATGGTCTCAGTACAATCGCGAATGCTAGGTCATGGGCATGGAGCATCTTCGGCCACGCCTCCTTAGGCCGCCAGTGTACACTCAAGACCCCGCAAGGCGCGATGTCACCATATTTTTCCTTTTATTAACCAAGAAAGGTTTCGTTTTTGTAAGGCTTTCGAATAAATTCGAAACCTCCCTACGATTTCGCATTTTTACCTTAGAATTTAATCTTACGTCAATTTCCATCCATAATATTATTTATGGACATAACATTTTCCATTTTCCTAAGGATTTAATATTACATAAATCTCCTTTCATAATATTATTTATGAACATAGTATTTTCTATTTTTTCCTTAGAGTTTTATATCACATAAATCTCCATCCATAATATTATTTATGGACATAATATTTTTCTATCTTCCTTGGAATGTTATATTACATAAATCTCAATTTATTTATGGACATAATATTTTCTATTTTCTTTAGAATTTAATATTACATGAATTTCCTTCCATAATATTGTTTATGGACATCATATTTCTAATTTCCTTAAAATTTAATATTTCATAAAATTTTCATTCATAATATTGTTTATGGACTTAATATTCTCCTATTTTTCTTTGAATTTATTCTTAAGAAATTTTCTCTCAAAATATTAATCATAGGAATGATATCTCCCATTTTTTTTTAATCTATTCTTATAAAATCTTCCCTCCTAGAATATTACTTATGGACATAAAAATTTCTAATTGTCTTAAAATTCATTCCTACATAAATTTTTCACCATATTATTAAGGATGGTCATAATATTTTCTATTTTTCTTGGGATCTAATCCCATATAAAATTTTCCTTCAAAGTAATAATAAGGGCTATGATATTTTCCACTTTCCTTGAAATTTAAGCTCACATAAATTTCCTTCCCAAAAATACAAACAATGGCCACATTAATTCTACTTTTCTTGAAATTTAAAACTCATAAAATTTCCTCTTAAGAGTTTAATAATTTACATAATCATGCCCTCATATTAATGATCATTATTGCCATAAACCCTCTCATTCACATTTCTCATAAATGATATGCATTATTAAGGAATCTCTTAGGTGTTCATGGCAATAATTTTCAAAACTAACTTAGTCCATCTCATTTCAACATCACATACATCTATTTAGCCATATGAATGTTTCATAGCCTCATTGGTTTTATTCAACTTAGCCAACACCTAAGTTTATCATGCATTCAACATCAAGCTTTATCCAAGGATCAAGGATGAAGAAGACTACTCTAGTTCCATGGAAACAATATTTTGAAACATAAATGCTAACTTATGGAACTAAAGTAAGGAAATTGCCAACCTACCTTGATTCCTTTGCCCTTTCCTTCTTCTTTGGATCACCTTTGTTTCTTCCTCCTTCCAAATTTTATGCTTCACGTGTTTTCCCTCTCTATTTTTCTCCCAAGCCTCTTGAAAATCCTCCTTTCTTCTCTTTTTCTCCTTTTTTCCTTTTTTTCGTTTGATTCACTTATATGGGTGTGTTAGTTTACATGGATGAGCTCTTCACCTCATGTGAGTGTTATTATTATTATTATTATCAATATTATTAACCATTAGCCTCCCCTTTCACGTGCATCCTCCCTCTTTCTTTATTGAAGTTTTGTGTTTTGTCCAATGGTCACATTGCTCTCCCTCTTCCCCTCTTCCATGCTACCCCATGAGTGCCTTATGTATAACATATAAAAGGAAGTTCTTGTGTGGGTGGATTACCCACTTGGTCAAGTTAACCAAAGGGTGGAAGTTATGCTAATAAAGTGGAAAAAATCCCTCCTTCACGTTAAGCACACTTCACACGTAATGTGGCATAATTTTGGGAGCACACTCTTTTGGTTAGTATAATAAAATTTTCATGTGGCTTGTATGTTGGTTTTCTAAAAATTTTTCCTTCCTTAAGTTAATTAAATTAATTAGCAAGCAAGCAAGTAATAACTTCTTTCCCTTAAAATAATTAATTTAAGCTACTTAAATTATGGGTGTTACATACTACATATAACATAATCCAATGGTTTAACTGCTCAAACAATAATTAAAAGGACAAGAATAATGTACCGAACCTATCTATTGATATTGAAACCAACAATAAGGCAAGATAGGGGCGTTACAACATGTTGAATGGAAACCTTTCAGGTATTACTCCTATATCTCTCACGTAATTACAAGCTCAAAGGCAGCATCCAAAATTCTTTTGGAAATATATGCAACTTAACGTGGCTAGATTTATCACATAACATGTTTAATGGAAACCTTTCAGGCCTTACTCCTATCTCCACTGATCCATATACAACATCCACTACAATATTTGTATTTAGAAAACAATCAAATTTCTGGTATGATTTCTACCTTTCAATGTTCCCATCTTTTATAAAGTCATAATTTTTTTATAATTAAAAAGAATTTATTAGAATATCTAAACCATGAAAGAAATTCTTTGAAATTTGTCATCGCTAAAACCTATTTTACCCATTTATCCCGATTAAAGATATTAGATTTATCTGATAACTTATTAGCTTTGAAATTTCATGAAAATTGGGTTGCTCCTTTGCAATTGAAAACATTGGATTTGGCATCTTCCAAATTAAGTCCCAGTCTTTGAAACGGCTCTAAACTCAAAAATACCTTGATTCTCTTGAAATTTCTAATGATGAAATATCAGAAAGTGTACCATAATGGTTTTGGGATTTACCATCAATAATGACATATATACTTGAAGGGCAAATTCAAAATTTCTCATCAGTTATACTCAGTTGTGATTTTGAAGTCCAAAAAATTCAAAGAACCTATTCTACCATTTTTGCTAAGAGCATCACAACTGGTTTCTTTGTATTGAAATTGTTTTGAATTATTAATGACTCTTGATTTGAGCAAAAACTATCAGGAAAATTTCCTACCTCTAGAAAATCCAGTTTAATTGAAAATTTTGATTATACAAAACAATATCTTAAGTAGTAAATTGCCTTCCTTCATAAAAAATTGTACTAGCTTGAACATGTTATATGTGGAAAAAATCATTTATAGTGAGCTTAAAACAATTGATTTAAAGTGAGCCTTCCACTGTCACAATGCCCACCTCCATTGTTGCCCCCTTTTGTAAGCCTAGAACAACCCTCCTTCTTTGTCGGCCCTCCTTTTCTGTCAGTCTTCCTTTATCGCTAGCCATCGCCTTCCTTGGCTAGCCTTCTTACTCTTTCTGGCACTCTTTCTCTTTTACCAACCCTTATTACTCCAACGCTAGCTTTCTTTCTCTATCTCCACCTCTGCATCTTCCTCTGTCGACCCTCCTCCTCATCTGTAACCCTTATTTTCTTCCATCAGCCCTCTTCTAGGTAGGTCATCCTCCTCTATTAGGCTAACCCTCCTCCTCTTCTGTTAGGTCATCTCTTCTCCTCCAATGGACCAGACCTCCTCTTTTTCCTCTGTCAACCTCAACCGCTGACCTTCCACTGCCCTCCATAAGCAATGGGTAAGCCTTTCTCCATCACCAAGAAATATAGGCTAATGAGGCCTAGAGATCATATTAGAATTAAGATCCAAAGAAAACTTGGGCATTTATTACTTTGACTATATTCGTGATTTATTTGCATACTAGAAAGAATATAAAAAAATTAGAAAGTGTAAATTCTTCAATAGTGGCCTCTATGGGTTTTCTTATAATTTAGATATCTTATTTTAGGATCAATCTATTAGGAATAGGACTACGTAGTTATGGTTCATTAAATCTAATTGAATTAAAGTGAGTTAAGGGCTTGACAAATACAAACATAGTACACAAATTAAGCATATAAACTTCGACCTTGTCAAGTGAGTAAAGTGCTTGACAAATACAAACTTTGAATAAACCGTCAATAACCCTTTAAATCAAGTAATGTAGTGATTCAAGGGGTTCTTATAAAGTCTCACATCGGTTGGAAAGGAGAACGAAGCATGCCTTATAAGGGTGTGGATACCTTTCCCTTTTAGATGTGTTTTTCCTTTGGAATGATCTGGTGTATACCAGAGGGGAGGAATAAAACCTTGAGGGGAAGAGGACGAGTCAGCCGTTACCAGCCCCAAAGAGGACAATATCTGCAAGTGGGCGCCAAGACTGTTATAGATGGTATCAAAGCCAGGGCCCAGATAGGTGTGGTAGCGAGGACGCTAGGCTCCCTAAAGGGGGTGGATTGTAAAGTCTCACATCAGTTGGAAAGGAGAACAAAGCATGTCTTATAAAGGTGTGGATACCTTTCCCTTGTAGATGCATTTTCCCTTTGGAATGATTTGGTGTATACTAGGGGGGAGGAACAAAACCTTGCGGAGAAGAGAGCAGGTCAGCCATTAATAGCTCCAAAGAGGATAATATCTACAAGTGGGCACTAGGACTGTTACAGTTCTCACAAACACCAAACATATCCAGTTACAATTCTAATCCATTTTTTTAAGAGAAAAAAATCTTTTTTTAGTCATTTATTCATGAAAATGATCAATATCTATTAAAGGTATAAGGATAGAAATCGAAATAAATAATTCTGTCGACCCAAAATAAAAAAAAAAAAAAGAGTTTAGAATATTAAAAGATA
The DNA here is from genome assembly GCA_031216115.1 of Senna siamea. NCBI lineage: Eukaryota > Viridiplantae > Streptophyta > Magnoliopsida > Fabales > Fabaceae > Senna > Senna siamea. Next base: position 26,499,727 of record CM062354.1, on the reverse strand, counting down.
TTTTTTTTCCATAGAACATCTGGTGTAATTAGTATTTCTGTCATTAAAAGATATTTTTGACTAGTAATTATTGCAAAAATAATAATAAATTCTACAACAAAATCGCTTATGCTTAGAAATGCAAGAGAAGCCATTGATAAGATACTAAAAATTATGAATATTTTTGGCATTGGAATAGCCATTTTACCCATTTTACTAAGATAAAAAAGATGTTTTCTATCATAACTCATTCATGCCAAGAAAAAAAGCGCAACACCTATAAGTCCATGAGAAATTATTTGTAAAATGGATCTGTTAAATCCCATATCACTTGTAAAACCAATTCTTATAATTATGAAACCCATATGAGATACAAAGGAATAAGCTATTATTTTTTTAAAATTACATTGACCAAAAGGAATAATTATGAAACCTTAAATCCTAAATTCTAAGCCCTCCATCATACTCTACCATCGCAGTTGGCCTTCCTCCTCCTCCTTATCCTCATTCACCTCACCAGCCTGCTTCCTCCACCAAGTCGAGCTTCTTCCTCTATTGAGCAAGTCTACCTCCGCCGCCAACCTTCCTCTTTCGACAATGAACAAGGAGGAGAGGCTAGCCCTTCTCCCTCCTCTTCGACCAAACCAACCCTCTTAAATTGCTAAGCAAATCCTCCTTCCTTTTCGAGCCTCCTCAATTGGGCAGGCCTTATTCTTCATCGGGCCAGCCCTTCTCCTCTATCGGGCTAACTCCTCTTTCATTAACCCTCTTCCTCTATCGCCTACAAACCTCTTTTGACATTGACCCTCCTCTTGTGCTGCCCTCTTCCTTCACTGTCATCCCTTCTTCTTTGTCAGTATTCCTCATCCGCTGCTGACTCCTGGGCAAGCACACCTCCTCTATCAAGCTAGCCTACCTCCTCTATTAAATCAGCCCTTCTCCGCTGATGATGGTCTTCCTTATCTGTCACAGCACTCCTCCAACGTTAAACCTCCTCTTTCATCAGTAAAACTCCACCTATACTTGGAAAGCCCACCTCTTCTATTAGGCCAGCTGCCTCCCGCCTCTTTTAATTATAATTGGCTGACACTCTTCATTTATCAGCCTACTTTAAAAGGTCATTTGCCACTCTAAACCCTCTTTCTTCATTGTGCCAGCCCTCTTCATTTGTTCAGCCGACCATCCTCTACCAAGTCAACCTTCATTCTATGTCATGCTGAGGCTAGCCTTCCTTATTCGTCCAGCCAACCATCCTCTACCAAGTCAACCTTCCTTTTATGTCATGGTGACCCTTATCTTCTGTCAAGCCAACCCTCTTCCTCTGCGGCACTTAACCTCTTCTATTGGCTCTTCTTCTATCGTCTACCCTCCTTCTTTGCCCAACTAACTTAAACCCTAAACCTCTATAGGGTCAAGTATTTCTCCGTTAACCCTTCTCATCTTTCTACTCTTCATTCACTAAACATTCTCCTTCAGTGTCACCCCTCTGCATATTCCATTGTTGGCTTTCTTCTTTCTCATCATCCTTCAACCTTGCCCCTCTCCTCCTCTAACACTAGCCGAGGATGAGGCGTCGACCCTCTGCTGAGCCAATCCTCTTTCATCAAGTCATCCCTCATCCTTTGCTAAGTCGGCCCTCCTTTTTTGCTTGGCACCCCTCTTCCTTAACCTAGCCAGCTTTCCTTCTTCATTAAGCCGACCAACCTCCTCTACTAAGATAACCATATTCCATTGTTGGCCTTCTTCTTTCTCATCATCCTTCAACCTTGCCCCTCTCCTCCACTAACACTAGCCGAGGATGAGGCGTTGACCCTCTGCTAAGGCAATCCTCTTTCATCAAGTCATCCCTCATCCTTTGCCAAGTCGGCCCTCCTTTTTTGCTTGGCACCCCTCTTTCTTAACCTAGCCAGCTTTCCTTCTTCATTAAGCTGACCAACCTCCTCTACTAAGATGACCATCTTCCTCCGTTAGGCCAACCCTTCTCCTCTAATAAGCTCTACCTCTGCTGACCCTTGTCCTCTACCATTGGCCTTATTTATCTGTCGAGCTAACTTTCCTCCTTCGTTGGTCCGATACTCCTCCTTCACCGAGCATTGACCCTTTTACTTTGTCGAGGGCCAACCCTCCTACTTTGTTGAGGACTAACCCTCTTCCTTGGTTGAGGTTCAAGCCTCCTAGGGCCGATTGTCCTCTTCGTCAAGGGCTAGCCCTCCTCTTTGTTTCGTCCGACCTTTCTCTTTCTTTAGGTTGAACCTCCTCCTCTACCAGAACTTCTCTCTTAACCCTCGTTGTTTTGCATTGCATGGCCCCTTTCCCTATTAAGTACTTGATAATCGCTTTCATAATTTCTAAACTCATTTGGCTTAGAAATAAGTGCATCATATTTTTTTTAATAAGCAATAAATTTCTTTGTTGAAACAAGGCTCATACATTTAAGCAATCAGTCTGTGTTGTCAAAATTTGTCAAAAAAAAAAGTGTGTTATCAAAAAGAAGATTTGAGTTTCTGAGAAATCAAACTAAAATAAATTTCTTTGTTATAAAAATGAAAAAAAAAAAAGTGATGTTCTCCAAATCAAATCACATTCCAAAATAAAATAAATTACAAAATCAAAAAGTCTCTCTAAAATAAAATAAGTTACTTATATTTTACAATCTCCAATAATGGATAAAAAAAAGTCTCTCTAAAATAAAATTACTTATAATAACTTATAATTTACAATCACCATATATAATGATATAACAAAAGAACCAGAATGAAAAAAGTCAAAATAATTCCAATAATCCCAATGCTTTTGGTGAAATTGAAGACTAAAAGTCAAAATGCATAAATTATCTTCGGCCTCGTGGGGTTTAAAAGGAAAAATATACACAGTATTGACGTGACGTACATTATACACATGGTCACACAAGTACCCTACACATTCTTAAAAAATAAGACAGGGTAAAGCAAGCAAAAATGGGCAATTTATTCATAAAAATATTTTTAAACGTATTGTCTATGTATTGTTAATGTAGCTCCTGATCAGCAAACATTCTCAAATTTCTTCTCTGTCAATTTATTTAGCAAGTTCTTAGGCATATTGTAATTTGGAACTATTACTAATTTTTTCCGTACAGCTAATGCAGTGCCTTTTTATTCTTCAAACTTCAAAGTACCATGCCATTAAAGCAGCTTTAAGCCTCGCTGGTCGCTAAGATATGAAGGCAGGAATTGAAGAACGCTTTGGTAAGGATTTTATGGAAAGAATAAGGAAGGAAGGTTTCAATGAGGTGAAGAAACATTCAAGTGATCAGTTATTTAATCAGGCATGTTATCGAATTTTTGAATTGGTTTCTAAGCATGTTGTAATGGATTCTCTAAGAAATGTTTTCTCTATAATTACTTGCTTCTTTATTTTGAACCTGCTGTTGAATTGGTTCTTTTTTTTTTCTGGCCAACAGAATATTTCATTAAACACCATTTAGAAGAAAACAAACAAAGCAAACAAAATCGAGTTCAAAAGCAGAACAAGAAAACTCAATAGTGTTCTTTCTCTAAACAATAGACAGTCAGTGATATATGATTGATTTCATCTTCTTATAGAAATAAGACTAGAAAACAAAAAATACTGCAAGAATTATTTGTTTGATCGTCAGAGAGATATTTGATAGTTTATAAAACAGATTCTTCAGAGCCAAGAAAACAAAAATCTGATTCTATAAATGAATTTCTAAAGACGTCTTTCTGGGCTCTGGCAACAGAAAACATAGGCATAAACCAGAAATCAGATTCCTGGAATTTCATTTGTAAACAGATTTGGAACTTCCAAGTTCTGATTGATTATAAAAAAGATTTTTCAAAGCCACCAAAACAAAAATCTGATTTCCAAGTTCTAATTTGGATCTAGAGACATCTAGCAATAGAAAACAAAGCCATAATTCCCAATCCAAAAGAAAAACCCAATTAAGAAAAAAAAAGAACAAGAATAATAAATTGAAGAGAGAAAAGAACCAGAGATAGCCATGGCAAATGCATAATGGACGGTGGATCTCCAAAACCATCGGTGTCAACATTGCTGTAAGAGTATAGATATTTCCTCGCCATTCCAGGAAACTTCAGAGAAGAAATGAAAACAATGAACGAAATTAAAAAAAGAAGGAAGGAGACGACAGAAGAAGTCTGAGAAAGAGATATGTATAGAGAGAGGGAGACTAACTTTCTGATCACCAACGGTAAGAAAATTTGAATTCAAGGCCAACTCTGAACAGTGTGATATAAATTGAAGTTATTCTTGAGTGCGTTAATAGCTTCAGTGTTTGGATGATAAAATAATAATTCTAAAAGATATTGACTTTTTAAATTTAAGTTGCAAATTTTAAAATGATAACGTATAGTTATGGTAAATGTTATTCTTAATATAAATGAAAAGTAATTTGAGAATCTTCACCCAAAAAAAAAAGTAATTTAAAAATATCACAATACATCACTTTCAGTGATTCAGTCCATTATGTTTCATGATAAATCTATGTTTTTTAGGCTATTATATATTTTGGCCAAAAAAAATATTATTTATATTAAAAAAAGATAAAATTTTGGAAAATTAAGAAAATAAGTTAAATGATAATTTTTTTCAAAAGGATTAGTTACACTAAAATGACAAAAATGGAGGTTCACAAGAAATAACTTTTTTTAAAATGGATTTTTTTAATTGTATTATTTTATAAAATAATTTTTGGTGAAATTGTCAATATTTGTATGCTATCTGTTCGCATTGTTAGTTTTTTAATTATAAAATTATGTCTATTCTTTCCTTTATATTAAAATAGATTAATAATTTGGTATAAATATTACACTTCAAATAATATATTAGTTAAATCTAAAAAATAGTCATATTTCTGTGGGCTCTCAGCCTCAACGTCAGACGTCAGTTTTACTTCTGCAATGTGAAAGAGAATTTTTAATTTTTAATACATGCCAGTATAATTTCATAATTTTTTTTAAAAATTGTATTTATTTTACTTTGATATTGCAATAATTTTCTCTTGCCCAAATTTAATATTATGTTTAAATTTAACTATTTAAACACAAAGTATCACTTTCATTATTTATCTGAAAAGTATACTTACATTATTATTATTTCCTTGAATTATTCAGGCTGTAATATCTCCAAAAAATGAAAATTTTTGGACAAATATTAGAATTTCATTCATTTTAATACTATAAAAACCTTAAGAATTAAAATAAATATAAAAAGTAACATTTAAATAAATAATGATCATAGGAATCATTTTAAACTCATAGTTTAAATTTAAGAATTTTTTGAATTAAATTTTTATCAGATAAAAATTATTTATCTACTAAATACCTAATATCAGGTATTTTTAATAGGTTTAAGACTATCAAAAAATTTCAAAACATTTTCATGCTCACCTATGAGTTTATTGGCTGCAACCTCTAAAAATCCAGTATATTGTTGTAAATGATGTGATCTTGGGATAGAAGTAAAAAAAAAAAAAATGAAGGAAAAGAGAGGTAAACCATGAGTTTGAAAAAAAAAAAAAAAAGGGACTAAATTACAAATTTTAAGGAAAAAATAAAATTTCTGTAAATTCAGAACCTTTATGTAGTTTTTACTTCGAGGAAGGCTTTCATGTAAATTTGTGAACTTTTTTAGACCATTAGGGATTATTTTTGAAATTATGAATGTTTTTGGGACTAAATTAAAAAGATTAAAAAGAATATAAGACCATCACATAAAAATTTATAAATTATGGACCTTTCTACATCTGGGACTGTAAAAGAATATTAAAAATCTCATGATGATTAAATTTAAATAATTATGTGATATTTATTATTAATGGTAAATATGATATTGTGTTTATAGGTATTTGAAAAGTGTCCTCTACTCTTAAGGATGAGGTTTTATTCTTGTTCAGTAATACTATGAGTAGATAAATCTCCTGCAATGCATTTTTCCTTCTATATATTAGTCTTTGGTAAATCTTGATTCAATTTAATCTCTTTCAAATTCCATTTTAATTCAAAAGCTATGTTTAAATCATATTTTTGCGTATATGCTATATTGTGCTGAGAAAATATATTTTCTTTGATCATTTATATTGAAAATACTTTAGATTTTAAGAATCTTTTATTGGACAAAAGATTTAAATGAACTTTTATGCTTGAATTTAAGCTATTGTAAAAATTCTGGAAAGTGATGCTTATCTATATAAGTATTATTTATGGAGAAAGACTTTATTTGCAATACAATATTATTCATATTGTTAATTTTAATCTATCTAATGTTAGATATATATACTTTGATCAAGTTGGAATCAATATTCTCAATATGAAATCAAGGATTAATAACTAAATGTATTTAGTCTTTGATTTCTTAAATATTTTTTCACTAAATAAAATTATTTTTTTAAGAGAAACTATTAACTATAGAAACCTGTAGATAACGATAATATTCATTAGCCCTTGATGCACCTTAGTTACCCTATCTAACAAGAGTGTTGCTAGCCCCGTGTGTTGGTCAACATACATGAATTGAATCTTTGTGAATAATATGAACAAAATGCTCCTCTAAAATATATCAAGTTATAAACTTCTTTATGGTTAGTTTATCTTTATGAGTTATGTGTTCACTTTTGTAGTTAGTTTAACCTTATGAGTTGTGTTTACTTTTGTGATTAGTTACTCTTGTGATGTTATGTGCTCACATCTGTTCTAATCGATTATGTAGATCTGTTTTCTCTAACTATAGTTTTTATATGATATTAAAGTTTTTTTTTTTTGGAAAAGATTACTTTATTTTGAGAAGACTAGTAATTGAGTTTTCAAATATTATATATTATTCTTATTTTATGACATTGATTTATGTTATTAAGTATATATTAAAATTTACTCCACTTGTGCGTTATTTGTCTCGACTTTCACAATTATAATAGCTTTATCTACTCACAGAATGGTTTTTCCACTCACCCTTTTATTGTTTGCTTCCTTTTCAAATAAATAGGTAAAGTTATATATTTATGCAAGGTGTCATAGAGGTAAATCTTAGAGTGAGCCCAATATTGTATCATTGGGTATTGTTTTCCTTTTATGTATGATATTTGAACTCTATGGTCAACTCTGTATCTATAATCAAGATTCCCAACCTACTTTTATTTTGGTATTTGTGATGATATTTAATATAGAGAGTAGAACTCTCCTATGTATGTTGATTAGATATGACTATTTGTACAATTTTAAAAATTCTTATTTTTAAAAAAATTCTATCAAATTTTTTATGAGTAATTGATGTATAGATTACTTATTAAGGTGAATAAATAATGGGAGAAAAATGGTATAATTGAATAAAAGTTTTAAGAGTAAGATGTATAATTCCGATGTCGAGATTATATCTCTATTAATTGGGGTTGTGACTTAGGCTCATCTAAATTTTAATTTCTATTCATTTATAATAAATTTTTATATTTATTGAAAAATTAATTCAAAAACTTAGTAAAATACAAATTTTAAATTTGATTATTTTTTTAATAATGCTTAATTTTCATAAACTAAGGTCAAATTGTAATTAAGGGTAATATGTGGAAGGCCAATTACAATGATTTTCATATTGGAGAAATATTATGATTGGATTGAAAGATGAACGGTAAACACTATTTTCTCAATATCTTGAAATAATAAAAAATATATTTTAATATTTTCACATAACAAATGACTTAGGAAATGCTTTGTAAGATGTCATCTTGACAATGTTATCTTGCATAATATATTATCTTAGATAACACAGTTGGATGATATTATTTATTATAATGTCATATGATAATACAATGACATACGAAATAATATTATATTATTACATGACACTAAAAATAATGTTATCTTATAATACTAAAAATTTTGTATCATCTCATATGACACTGTTGGGTGGGATATATTTTCTTATTGTACCAATTTTATTTATGTTATATTTTTTTATTTTCTAATCTAAATTAATAAATTCACTTATTTTCTTCTCCTTTTTTTTCAACTTTTTAATTTAAAGTTAATTATGAATTTTTTAAGGTTAGTTATTTTTAATTTAAATTTTAATTATGAATTTTTTAAGGTTAAATTTTTTTAATTTAAAGTTAATTATGAATTTTTTTTAAAATAATCATACTATAAATATGATATGATATTTATTTAAATTTATAAAGGTAGATTTGAAAATTATAAAAATAAATGGCATTAATAAGTATAAACAATCAAACATTTACATCTTAAATCAGTATTATCTAAGATGTTACTAATTGATATACTAAACACTAGTATCATAAATATCATAGTATGTAAAATTACATTATAAATTTCATGTTATCTAAGAAAACATGGTATTTGAGATGACACCGTACTAAACATCCTCTTAACGTTTAATTTAATTAAACTATTTAAGAACTAACCCACTAAAAAATTTCAAAGTAAAAACTGTTTTGAGAATTTGATCTTTTTAAGGCACTCATCCTTTGTAAAATGTCATCCATAGATTTCTTAATTTAAAATTCTTTGTGGAATTAATAAATAATATTTATAGTAGTTTACATTAAATTTTCTTAAAATTTAGATAAATTAAATTATATTCAAAATTTCTTTTGTTTAAAAAATTATATTGAATTTTTTTCTAATTTATTTTTATCAATAAAAATAATTATTTGTATATATCATGATATTATTATTTTTTATTGAAATTAATAGTATTTAAAGGTTTATTAGACTCTAACTAATATGACTCTAGTTAACGAACATCCCATAACGGGTAGAGTCCTAACAAAAATTTTTTTATACACAAGATTCAAACCCCGAAATTTTACTGAAAAATAATAAAATATTTACTATTTCTATCAACTACTTGTTGGTGAGATTATTCTTTAATTTTTATTGATACAATATTAAAAGTTATCTTCACGTGTTATGCCTCACAATAAGATGACATTATTATTTTGAAAAGAATACATATGTTAAAATTTAATTTTTATCTAAAACATTAAATTAAAAATTAAAAAAATTCACAGGATTGTATCAGTCATCAAAAGAGTTAAATAAAATTCTTAAAATAAAAATTATTAAATATATTTTAATTGAACATTGAAAAAATATCAATACAAATTTATATTATAATAGTTGTGAAGTTTTTTAATCAATGGTATCAAAAATCATAATTATATAATATATAATATATATAAAAAAAAATATGTGATATAAAGTGAAGAAAAAATAAGCATAATAATTTTTTATTATTTTAAAATCTAAAAATTATAATGTAAACTACTATAAATAACATATTATAAAATAAAATAGTTGAGATTTAAGCAATATTTTATTATTTTAAAATCTAAAAATTATTATTTTATATTATATTTTAAAAATAAAAAATAATATATACAAGCATGTGAAACAATTAATCTCTCATGAAAACTATAAATTATTGGCTTCACATAGTTTGTCTTCTATCTTAAATTTTTATTCCTTGATTATTATTGACAAAAAATACTTTCTTCATATTTTACTTTATCATTATGCCCCTTTTGCTAATTTATGAAAATTTTTTAATTTAAGCTATGGAAACAAGTTTGGATTCTTGTTGCATTTTACTTCCTTTATGAGTGGATCCTATGTATTTATATAATTTTTTATAATTATATTTACAAAATAATTATAGTTTATTAGAATATATTTATGGAACATGAATGATCAAGTGAACTGAAGATTTTAGGTTGAAAAGGAAGCGTAAGTTAATTAGTAAAGTTGTCTAATAAGATGACGATATCCCGAAAGATATTTTGATTTGTACTAGAAGTTGATTTCTTACGACGTGTGATTGTAATTTTTTAAAATTATTTTTAGTTTTTAAAAATAAAAATTTGTTTAAATAACTGTTTTAAGTCAAAAAATAATAAAATAAAATACGTATTTTGAGAATAAAAAAATAAAATAATTAAAATATTTTTTAATTTTTAATTTTTTAAAATAAAAAACAAAAATAATTTTTTTATTAATTATATGTATATAAATATATAAAAATAATATTAATATAAATTTTTAAAATTAATTTTATAAAATAATTAAAAAAAAAAACAGAACAGCTTCTAAACATCTCCTTAATTTTCTAATCCCCATATAGCATGGGGAATGACAACATATAATTTTGTTTTTTTGCTTTTGTTTTTAAGCTTGTGATAGCTACTCACACCTTCGGCTTTCACCCTGAAAACGAAGTTATATTTAAAGGAAATTATTTTTTTGTGTGTGCTTACGTTATAGATTGAGAATCAATTTCATTCTATATATTTTATCTGATTCAATTTTATATTTTATTTTTTAAACGCATCTCTACTTTATCCCAATTTTTTATACCATCTCTACTTCAGAGTTTCAAATAAACAGAAAAAAAAAAAATCATTTAGGCATCTAACAAACATCTGCCTAGATATGTGTGAAAGAAAAAAAGGTTGATCTATATTTTGCTTTTTAATTAATTTTGTATTTGTAATATTTTGAATATATTATTTTAGAATCTGTCATACAATTCTAATGCAAATTGCTTAAATAAGTTGATCTTCACTTACTTTCTATTTTTAATCATAGACTTCATTTTAATTGTGATTTGATGTTAAATTTGACATTTAGATATAAATTAGATTTGGAAATTTTAGATTTTGAATCCTTCCTTAACGCTATTGATTAAAATTACTTTGCATAATTGGCCATTCCTTTAATTTATCATAACCTAATATGCCTCATTATTATATCTTTGAAAATTTTCACGTTGATCAGGGTGCTTTTAGATTTTACATAAATTATGGTTAATCTTATTTATAAAGTTAATCTTAACTAATTAACCTAATGCAAGAAGTAATTTTTTCTAACTCTAATCAAAATAAAATTTATTTATAAGGCTAATATTAACTAATTAATTTTTTTCATGTGTGGCTTTTAAATAATTTTTGCTTTTTTTTAGTAATCAATATCTTTAAGGCAATAATTAAAATTTTTTTATAATAGTTAATAGAATATTTAATAATTTAAATTTTATAAAAGGATTATACTTACATAAATTATGGACAATGCAAGAAGTACTTTTTTTTTTAAGTCTAATCAAAATAAAATTTATTTGTAAGGTTAATCTTAACTAATTAATTTTTTTCATGTGTGGCTTTTAAATCATTTTTGTTTTGTTTTATTAATCAACATACACTAATTAAGAATTTTTTATTATAGTTAATAAAATATTTAGTAATTTAAAGTTTATAAAAAAAATTAAATTTATATGCAATTACATATAATTTTATTATCAATATCTCTAATCAAAATAAAATATATTAAATTTTTTTAAAAATTAATTATAAAAAATTATATAAATTATATTTATAGTTATAAAATGATAAGAATAAAAAAATTATAAATAATTATTTGTTATAAAAAGTCAAAAAATTAATAATAGTTTAGATTTTACTAATCAATATTTTTAAAAAAATTATAAATTATTAAATTCTCTATAAGTACACGAGTCACCAAAACTGTAATAATTAATAGACTTTGAAACTCTTTATCGAAACATAAATACCCCGGGACGCTGATTCGGATGATTCACAATTGAAGAAATAAATGCTATATATTATTATATTGTCTCCTTTTTGTCTCTCCTCTTTGTCGCTTTGTGTTCAATACTAAATTCCCACTATGTACTTGAGATGGTCCCTGAATCTCCCACTATGTTAACTGCAATGGATGCTCGTGCGTCTCTACATGCTTCCATTAAATGTCCGAGAACAGAAATTACTCCCAAGAACCACAACAGTCTTGCAACTTGCCACACTTGCTGCTTTGAGGTTGGTCACTATCATCTGCTCTATTAAATTGATTTCACTTCAAATAGACTTATAATTACTGAAGACCTATACTGCATCTTTGTTATTTGTTTTGATTGGGTTCATTCTATTAATAATTTTATATATACATATATATAAAACTTACACTCAAACTCTTGCTTAGGAGGTATAGAGTTTTTTAATAAAAAAATCAATTTTTTTTAGGACAAAACTATCCTACCAAAATTTGTTATTTACCAAACATATCCTTCATTTATTTTAGCTAAATAATCTTCCTTCTTGTGGGTAATATATATATATATATATATATATAATTTTGTGATATAAATTATAGTATAAAATTTTTATATTTTTAAAATTTTTATTATTATCATTTTAATTATTTTTAATTAATTAATAATAAGTTAATAAAAATTAATGACATTAAATATTTATAATCATTTATTTAAATAGCATTAATTAAAAAACAATTTGTTACATGTTTTTTAGTAATTTAGCATTGAAAATTATATTTGTTTACGTAATTTTTCTCTCCATTCCTCAAAATACTTTCTAGATTTTAAATAAATTAAAAACTAAATTAAATGCAAAAGTAATTTTTAAGCTCTTAATTCAAATAAGTTATTTATAAAGTTAATCTGAACTTATTTTTGTAATCATAAAATCTTTTATAAGTTTGTGAGTTGTTCTGCTAGTTTTTTATGTTCAATTTTCTCTATTGCCTTTTAATCTTATGCTTACTATCGTCAAAATGGACGGCGGCTAGGCCAACTTATTTTCATTACCTTGTGGTAGGGAATAGAAGTCAGAGATGCATTTTTAATTGCTCGAGCTATCCAAGTGATTAACTTTTTAATATTGATCATAACCTTCCCTTCTTATTTTATGCAAGCCCTGATTGCAAGCAAAAACCTATTCATAATCTGAAATGTATTTTACACATTTTCTTGTGAGAAGTTTTCTGTCACAATCTGCTTTGTCAACTTTGCTTATGGAATATCTTTTACTAAAAGAATTTTTTTTTATTATAACCCATTTTTGTTTTATTTTGACAAAGTTACGTTATAACTTGTAAGGACAAATGTTTCTTAATGAATGCATTTTTTTGTTGCCTTTCATGATACAGAGTTCGAGTAGCAAAGAGTAGAGACAAAGAAGAAGATGGATGAGTTTTGGAGTACGTTTTGTGGGGAATCTTGTTCAGCAAGCGATGGAAAGGCTTGCAGTTTCGATCTTAAGCTTTTGGGAGATCCTTCCTCATGCATCAATCATTTGCTCATCATTTGCCTTGATATGTTGCTCCTGTTCATGCTCTCATTCATTATGCTCAAGAAGTCACCACTGAAGCCATTGCGGGTGCAAAGTTATTCAACTATGCAGGTAGCCTCAGCCGTAGTGAACTGCTGTCTTGGGGTTGTGCAGTTGTGCTTTGGGATTTGGGTTTTAGAGGAGAAGTTGAGGACAAGCCACACTATCTTGCCTCTTAATTGGTGGTTACTAGAATTCTTTCAGGGGTTCACATGGTTATTTGTGGGATTAATAGCAAATCTTCATTTGAAACAATTTCCAAGAACATGGTTACGACTATTCTCTCTTCTTGTCTTTATAGTTTCTGGTGTCTGTTGTGCTTTATCCTTGTTTTATGCCATTCGGGACACAGAACTCTCCCTTAAGGTAGCGTTAGATGTTCTATCTTTTCCAGGAGCAATTTTATTGCTCTTGTGCACATATAAGGAATATAAGCATGAAGAAACACATGAAAGCCTTTATGCCCCTTTGAATGTTGATTCTATTAGCTCTGTAGACCCATTTGCCAAATCTGGATTGTTCAGTAGGATCACGTTTTGGTGGTTGAACCCATTGTTGAAAAAGGGTAAAGAGAAAACACTCCAGGATGAAGATATCCCAAAGTTGCCTGAAGCAAATCAAGCAGAAAGTTGCTACTTGGAGTTTTTAGACCAACTAAACAAGCAGAAACAGAAAGAACCTACATTGCAGCCATCAGTTTTGAAAATAATAATTTTGTGCAACTGGAGAGAGATTCTGCTATCTGGGTTCTTTGCATTGTTAAAAGTAATCACTCTCTCTGTTGGTCCTTTACTTCTGAATGCATTCATATTGGTTGCTGAAGGTAAATCGAGTTTCAAATATGAAGGTTATGTATTGACCGTATTAATTTTGTTTGTAAAGATCATTGAATCTGTATCACAAAGGCAATGGTACTTTCGTGCTAGAGTCATCGGTATTAAAGTTAGGTCTTTGCTTACTGCAGCCATATATAAAAAGCAATTGAGGCTATCCAATGCATCTAGGTTGATGCATTCTAGTGGGGAGATTATGAACTATGTAACAGTAGATGCCTACAGAATTGGAGAATTCCCATTTTGGTTTCACCAGACTTGGTCAACAAGTGTACAAGTATGCATAGCATTAACAGTTCTTACTCAAGCTGTTGGATTAGCAACAATTGCTTCCTTGGTGGTGATTGTTCTCACTGTGCTTTGCAATTCTCCACTAGCAAAGTTACAGAACAAGTTTCAAAGCAAACTTATGGTGGCACAAGATGACAGACTGAAGGCTACTTCTGAGGCTCTCGCAAATATGAAAGTGTTGAAGTTATATGCTTGGGAAAACCATTTTAAGAAAGCTATAGAGAGCTTAAGGATGGTGGAGCTCAAATGGTTATCTGCAGTACAGTTAAGAAAGGGATATAACGTCTTCCTCTTCTGGTCCTCACCTGTTTTGGTCTGTGCTGGATCATTTGTGGCGTGTTACTTCCTCAAGGTACCGTTGCATGCAAATAATGTCTTCACCTTTTTAGCAACTGTACGTCTTCTTCAAGAACCAATTAGAACCATACCTGATGTTATTGGGGTGGTCATTCAAGCAAAAGTAGCATTTGAAAGGATTGTTAGATTTCTTGAGGCTCCAGAGTTGCAGAGTGAAAATGTTCAGAAGAGATGCTTTAATGATAGACTACGTGGCTCAGTTTCAATTAAGTCTGCAAACTTTTCTTGGGAAGATAAAACATCAAAATCAACTCTCAGAAACATAGATTTAGAGGTTAAACCTGGGCAAAAGGTTGCCATTTGTGGAGAAGTTGGTTCAGGAAAATCAACCCTCTTATCAGCAATTCTTGGAGAAGTTCCTCGTACTCAAGGAACTGTAAGTTTTTGCTACCCTTGTGATAGTTCCTTTTGTTCTATGTTGTAGAAAATTGTCACCAATCAACCAGTTGTTAAGGAGCACTTCAACTTAAAAGGTTAATTTTCTAAGTGAAGGTCCACATATAGTTTTTATTACAATTTCTAACACATCCACTCACACAAAGCCCTTTGGGCTTGAGTGTGGAGAAAATACAAGCTCACCTACCATATGCTAAAATTTCATATATAATTATAAAGAATGGTATTGGAAAGAATCACCCTTGATCACTTGGTCATAAGGCTTGGATTCTTTAAAAAGCTTAAGTCATAGAGGCCCTTGCATAGTTTTTATTGCAATTTCATATGGTGCATTTTTTCAATCTTTTATTTATCTGTAATAATAGTATCTTATTTTCTTCTCTGACTTACAGATTAAAGTTCATGGGAAGTTTGCCTATGTTTCACAAACTGCATGGATACAGGCAAGTAGAGTAAGGGAAAATATATTATTTGGATCAGCTATGGATGGTCAGAGATATCAAGAAACACTTCATAGTTCTTCATTAGTGAAGGACCTTGAAATGTTTCCCCATGGTGATCTTACTGAAATAGGGGAGAGAGGAGTTAACCTGAGTGGGGGTCAGAAGCAGCGAGTTCAACTTGCTCGTGCTCTTTATCAAGATGCTGATATATATCTTTTAGATGATCCATTTAGTGCCGTGGATGCACATACTGCCACCAGTTTATTCATTGTAATGAACTAATGAAAATTTCCTTTCTTCACTTACTGCATTCATATGTTCAATGATATTCATCATTGAGAGATGGCTTTTTATAACTTGGCAGGAGTATGTTATGAAAGGACTTACAGGGAAGACAGTTTTACTCGTGACTCATCAAGTTGACTTCCTTCCAGCCTTTGATTCTGTTTTGGTAGTTCCCTTAAACTCAGCTCATTGTTTTTCACATTGCTCTGATTGCATTTTTTTTTTTCTACATCTAAGTAATGCTGCTCCTATCTATTTGGTGAAAACATATTTATCTATAACATGCACTCTTTTCTTATAAATTTTCTCTACTATTACCGATCAAGGCATCAACCCCAGCAGAACTTCTCTTTCTTATGAAGTCTCTATTTGTTTCATTAATATCAATTGGGCCTTTTTTTTTCGAAATTGTGAATGGAAAAAAAATTTTTTTTCCTGTTTTACAGTTGATGTCAGATGGAGAAATCTTGCAAGCTGCTCCTTATCATCATTTATTGACCTCAAGCCGAGAATTTCAGGACCTTGTCAATGCTCATAAGGAGACTGCTGGTTCTAACAGGCTTGTGGATTCTACCTCTTCCAAAAGATATGCAGATTCTATTAGAGAAATTACAAAAATCAATGTAGAGAATCAATTTAAAGAATCAAAAGATGATCAACTAATAAAGAAAGAAGAAAGGGAAAGAGGAGACACAGGGTTCAAGCCATACTTACAGTATCTGAATCAGAACAAAGGCTATATATACTTCTTTATGACCGCTCTTTTTCACCTTGCATTTGTGATTTGTCAAATACTTCAAAACTCATGGATAGCTGCAAATATAGATAACCCCCATGTTAGTACATTGGGATTGATCATAGTGTACATGTTGATTGGCGTTGTTTCAACAATATTCTTGTTGATCAGAAGTCTATCTCCAGTTGCTTTGTGTCTTCAATCATCAAAATCTCTATTTTCACAGCTACTAAACTCCCTTTTTCGCTCACCAATGTCTTTTTATGACTCCACACCTTTAGGAAGGATACTTAGTAGGGTAAGAATTTTTAACAGCTATGTCGTTTTCATGAGATGATACAAAAGTGCTGGTAGTTAAAGCCTTTTTTTTTTTTTCTTGTACAGGTTTCATCAGATCTCAGCATTGTCGATCTGGATGTACCAATGTTCCTTACTTTTGCTGTTGGAGCTACTATAAATTGCTATTCTGTTCTTGCAGTTTTATCTGTCATTACCTGGCAAGTCCTGTTTGTCTCAATTCCAATCGTCTATTTTGGAATTTACTTGCAGGTAATCAAAAAAATTCTCTCTGAATTATAAAGAAGTAAAAATATAGTTGTGTTTGGCCAATAACTACTTGATAGTTGATTTGCAGTGAAATTTGCACTATATCAACATTTTCATGACATTGAGACTTAAATTAGGGAAAATTGAAGTTTTGATTAATGACAAGTATTTGATTTACTCTTGATCTAAGAAGAAAACCATGCTGGAAACTCAATGTAGGAATATATATACCAAGAAAAAGTTTTATCATTAAGTAATTATAAAGAAATTTCTCAACATGACTTCAGTATGTATGTTGTGTTATACTTGCTAAATCTAAATGCTCTATGTCTAGAAAAAATAGAGCAAGAAAAGCATCTCATGCTATATTTTTTTTTTCATTGTCTATAATATAAAATATAGAATTTTACACTAATATTTTTAATTAGATATCAAATCAAGTATTTTAGGTTCTTGTTTGAATCCTGATTTTCCTATGTGCTGACAAAGAACTTCATATTGATACTTCCACTTTTTAATTCCTATGTTTATAAGTAGTGAGATTTTTTCTTTATTACAGAGATACTACTTAGCCTCTGCAAAAGAATTGATGAGGATGAATGGAACAACAAAATCATTTGTAGCTAATCACCTAGCCGAATCAGTTGCTGGAGCAGTAACAATAAGGGCTTTTAAAGAGGAAGATCGTTTCTTTGCCAAGAATCTTGATCTAATTGATGTAAATGCAAGTCCTTTATTCTATAATTATGCTGCAAATGAGTGGCTCATTCAAAGGTTAGAAACACTTGGTGCACTTGTTCTTACCGCTACTGCAATTTGCACAGTCATGCTTCCACCTGGGACTGTCACCTCTGGTTAGACTGTCTGTTGCTAATATTACTGTGTCTTCTAATAGCTTAATAATATTGTCTTTTATATTCTTGTTGATGTCGTTGTAGGATTTATTGGCATGGCTCTGTCATATGGCCTTTCGTTAAATGCATCCTTTGTATTTTCTATTCATCACCAATGCACTATATCTAATTTCATAATATCGGTGGAGAGGCTAAATCAATATATGCATATACCAAGTGAGGCTCCAGAAGTCATTGAAGGAAATCGTCCTCCTGTTAATTGGCCAGTAATAGGCAAAGTAGAAATCAAGCATTTGCAGGTGATTCTTTGTTATTGTTCTTAATTAGATATCACATAATTCTGTCAATAATCTTCATAGTGGAGCTAAACTAAGATATTTGGGTTGTTTATGCAAAACAGATAAAATACAGGGCTAATGCACCACTTGTACTGCGTGGGATCACATGCACATTTGAAGGAGGACATAAGATTGGTATTGTTGGACGTACAGGAAGTGGGAAGTCCACTCTCATAGGTGCTTTATTTCGTCTTGTAGAGCCAACAGGTGGAAAAATCATAGTGGACGGCATAGACATTTCTTCTATTGGACTTCATGATTTGAGGTCTCGTTTTGGCATTATACCTCAGGACCCCACCCTTTTTAATGGAACAGTCAGATACAATCTGGACCCCTTGTCTCAATATTCTGAACAACAGATATGGGAGGTAATGCTTTCTGATCTTCTTTTCCTCTATCTTGGCTTAATATGGAAAGTATTAAAGGGTATATAGTTGTTTATAAAACTGTTGGTGAATTAGGCGGAGTAAAGCAAGTGTTAGGAAACTTGTACTATTACCTAGTCTTTAATGATACATATAAACTTATTAAGCTTAAGCCTAACCCTAACTCCACTCACCTCACAAACACATTGAATGTCAAATGTGGACTAACTAACTAAAGAATTTATGTAAAGGTTCTTGGGAAGTGTCAATTACTAGAGGCTGTCCAAGAGAAAGAAAAAGGCTTAGACTCTTCAGGTACACTTTCAACTTTCTTTCTTGTAATTTTGCCACAAGCAACACTTATTACTAATAACAAGCTGTTAATTATTCCCTCAGTTGTGGAAGATGGATCAAACTGGAGCATGGGGCAGAGACAGTTATTCTGCTTAGGGCGTGCTCTTTTGAGACGAAGTCGAATATTGGTGCTCGATGAAGCCACTGCATCAATTGATAATGCAACTGATTTGATTCTTCAAAAAACCATTAGGTCTGAGTTTGCAGATTGTACTGTCATCACTGTGGCTCACAGGATACCTACTGTCATGGATTGTGATAAGGTTCTTTCCCTCAGTGATGGTAAGCAGCATCAAGTCCCCTTAATCTCATTAGATACCCACTTCATTTTAGCTAGTGCATTATTTTGTGACAAAAATACAAAAAGTCTTCTTGAAAAATAACTCTCTGAGCTTTCAAAATTGGCATATACTCTCTTGAATTTTTTACATTTTAGAAAATAGGTCATTTGTCACCTCAACCTTGTTTGAATGAACTATCCTCACAAGAGGGTTATAATTGTGGGAGTTGAACTATCCTTTTGACAGACTGTTTGGACTAGTATGGTGAATTCAACCTTGTTTGAGAGTTCTATTCATTAAAGAGATGATTTTATTGTTAAAGGATCTTATTTAGGTCAGAGGATAAAAAATGAGATAGTTGATTCAACATTTGAATTTATATCACAAAAGGTCAGGAATAGTTAAAGGTCTTGTCCTACAATTTTTGTTTTTTCTTCCTTACTTAAGAAGACAAATTATGATTGTGTTTCTAGGAAAATTGGTGGAATATGATGAGCCGACGAAGTTAATGAAGGACGAGGGATCACTATTTGGACAGCTTGTTAAGGAATACTGGTCTCATTTTCAATCTGCAGAATCACATTGAAGCCAATAACAAGTTTGAATGGACTACAAAAGGAAGTTTGATATAGCCCTTCTTCCTCTTTTTTTGTATTAGCTAAAAGTAAAAGTGTAAATAGAATTAGGATATTGTGATGAGTTTAATTTTAGAAACTTCAGAAAATAAACTTTTTTAATTTAAATATTTCTGAGTTGAGCATATTGAGTTAAAGTGAGTATTTTTATTATTATTATTTAGAGATGATGAAGTATATAACAATGACTTGTGATCTAAATTTCAAAAGCATATTTTAAGAATATTCAATGGGGGAATTATCTAAAAGGTTTTAGCGACTAAATTGCAAAAATAAAATAAGCTGAGGGGATGCTTTGACGAAAAGATGTTGGAAGTTACAGAGAGTCCACACGTGCAAAAACTAGCAAAACATGCACTCTTAAAAAGAATCATTTATGTGGTACATTTGACTTGTTCCAAATTTAGCTCATATAGATAACCCCTTATGTTAGCTAATGGTGATGGTATTTTGTTTCCTAAGAAAATTGATTGTAGCATATATGCAATATGGTTGTTTGCCTCTTTGAAGCTTATTAGATTATGCTTCAATTAATGAGTTTTCTTCTGAATATGCATGGATATAATAATCCTCAATTCATAAGTAAATTGTCACATAAACCAATTAATGTTTTTTCAAGAAAAAATTGACTTATGATTGAACCATAACGCATAGTAGTAATCTAAGCTTATCCATTAATATTCTTTAAATTACTACATTAGCCATGTGTTATCAATCTTGTATTGATTCTTTTGGGCTTATAGCCCAAATTTTGGGTTCTTTATTCATGAATCATGATCCATAAATTGTAGAATCTTTCTGACATCATTAAGGAACACAAACAGTACTTTGGAAGATTTATCATAGATACATCAGAAACCAATTTACAGGATAACAAGATTTATCGAATTTTTTCCTCTGTACGAACAATTAATATAATGGATAGAAAATTCGGGATGTGAATAATCCAAAGTAGTGGTCAGTCTCATTTTCGTGCTTTCTTTTTCCTATTCTACGCGTTTTTGTACAACACAATCAAAGTGAAAGTGATAATTAATAACCATGTCATTCAATAAAAACTATATATATATATATATATAGAATTATTTATGTTATATTTCATATTTTTATAATACAAATATAATTAAAAAGTTAAAAAACAAAATTTTCTATGCGCATGTATCAAGAAATATAGGATTTTTAGAGTTTTAGAATATTTTATAGCATACTCTTCATATAAAAATTGATATATCGAACACGAATTTTATAAACTCACATCCCTTTATACGAAATTGATAGAAGTAAAAAGTTTAAACAAAAATCTGACGAATTAATTATGGAAGTGATCATTGTCACTATACTGATTTTGGAATATGTCTCTGATTAAATTTCTAACTTCAAAAATGGGTTAGAAATTGTGGAATATGAGTCATCCAATTACTATAAGTCTATAACAGTCTTCGTTCTACGCGTTTTACTTTGAACACAAATTAGTAAATGTCTTTTCTTTTTTGGTCAAGTAGTAAATGCCTTTTTTATTTGGAAAATTCTTAAAGGTTGTATGATGCTGTACTTTAAGAAAAAAATGTTTAAATTATTAATAATTAAAGAAAATTTTAAAATTTCACCTAACTGGGTAAAATTTTAAAATTTATTTCTTGTTTAATTTTAAAATATTAATTATTTGCATCATTTTTAATATATATATACACACAAGATATGCATACAATGATGCAATATATTGTATGTTTTACATACATATCTATATGCAATTGTATATATATACATATACAAATAGATGTGTGTGTATATATATATATATATACATATATTTATTTATATATACATGTATGTATGTATACATAATATTCACACACACATACATATTTATAAATACATGTGTACATAATACATATAAATAAACATACATATATACATATATATGCATACATCAACTAAACTTTTAAATAAAATATTAATTAAATAGCAGACTGATATATCTTATTATGATTATATTATTAAATATATTTGTTTGCACAATAACAAATATTTATATATGTATATGTAAATATTAAAAAATATATATATTAATGTACATATAAATATATTTATTCATATACGTATCACATAAATATATACATTCATACATTATAATTTATATATATTATTACTTAAAGAAAAAATTTTATAAACATTATGATTACCCAAACAAAAAATTTAAAATTTAAGTTCATGAAATTAAAATTCTATAATCTAAACAAAAAAAAATTAAGTAATTCTTTAATCATCTTCCGTCCTAACAAACATCACAAATATGAAATATCTAAGTCGTATAATTTTTTTTAGAGAAAGAGGAATTACTTTTCACTTTAAATATTACATTCTAAATGAAATAAATCAACAAAATAGAAATCAATATGATATTTAAATTTTGGATTGCTCTAAGTAAATCATATAAATTTTAGCATTACTAGTACTCGTAAAAGAATTACATCTTAAATGTGAAACTAATTGCATTTTTGAGAGATATTAAAATTTTAAAAAAAATAATTATATGAAGATATGTATTTTATAGGAAAAACTATTTACCACCCCCCCCCCCAAAAAAAAAAAATCTTACATGAACACAATATTTTGGAACTCTGTTGTTTTTCTGTATAACTTAAGTAGTTCTAAGTCAAAGTCCACCAAAATTAAATGTTGAAGTCAATGGAACCACATGCACCACTAAGTTCCACAAAACTGACAACTTTTGGGCCAAAAAAAGAAAAAGACAAAGAAGACTTCGAAATTTTTTTCATTTATTTTTGTCTTCTCTGTCCTAAGAGTCTACATGTACATGGCCTCTTGACAAGGAAATATATATATATATATCACTTTTTTCATTTTACTGAATTTTTCTTGGTTTTAATTCCCTTAATTATTGGGTCTTCTACCAACTTGCTTTACTTTAATCTGTTAACACCAGAAAAACCAAAATCCCCCATTCAAAATAAGCTATAAAATTTCATGCTTTTGGCTATGGATTCTCCACACTCCATAGTTCTTCTTCTGAGCTCTTAAAATTAGCTATTTTGAAGTCAGGTGAATCATTATCATGGGAGACTACCTTCTCAAAAGTCTCTTTGCACTACTACTCCTTTTATTGCATACGGAATCCACTACAAGTGGAGACATTAGGTGCAGGAAGGATGAGAGAAAAGCACTCTTAACTTTCAAAGGAGACCTTGAAGATGATTGTGGCATGCTCTCTTCGTGGCAAGAACATCGAAATGAAGAATGCTGCCAATGGAAAGGAGTTCATTGTAGCAACAAAACAGGTCATGTTCAAATTCTTCATCTTAGAGGTAGAAATTCAAGAATAACTTACTTTCACTCAAATGGGATGAGAAGCACTACATTTTGTTATAACTTATCTATATATAAATTCATTTAAAAAAGGTATACAAGTCATCAATTATATTATATAAACTCCAAATATATAATCAATATAAAATCTTAACAAATTTATCCCTAAAAATTATTAAACATAATAATTTATAGATTTATATTAAATTTAAATTATTTTATTGATGAAATTGAAACCAATAACATAATTTACATATATATTTTCTTCAATAGAATAAATTAAATATATATTTAAAATATAAAAAATAATTTTTAAATAATTTTTATAGAGCGGGTCTAGATTTGGGAAGGGTGGTACCATACCTGGACCCAAACTCGACGGATAAATTTTACAAATATTCATAAGGTATAGGTATTTTGATCATTCTTACCTCCAACACTTCTCCCTTATAATTTTTAAAAACAACACTAAAACCAACCCTATTGCCCTCTTTTCAGAAAGCGCCACGTGCATTTACCTTAACTTGATCTCTGCCAAGAGGGAGCCATGTTGGATCATCGAGAAGGGGAACTAAGGCCAATTTAGGAACCCTACTCTTTTTAATAGAAACTGAAAGATATTCCCACAAGCTTTCTTATCCTGAAACTTTGTTACAATCGGATCCACAACCTTCTTATAAAAAAACATATAAACACCTCGCTTTACATATATACCAACATAGGTAAGCAATCAAGCCCAAGGTGTCCTCCTTGTCTTGAGGAAGTTGATCCCCCAACTACCAAGGACTACTGAGAGGGACATACTTTAACTTCTTAGCCCAATAATAGCCGAATTTAATAGAGTAGTGACCATGCTTATTAAAAGCCCAAAATAACTCATCTTTAGCCCCCTTCAAGACTCATCTTAGCCTCTCCCCAAAAGTCATTGTGAATAAACCCTGCCACCTTCTTGGCACACTCCTTAATTTCTAATCTCAAATTAACTTTGAACTCATCAAGGGTCGAAAACCATAAGTAAGACCAAACAAAAATACTATTTCCCTTACTAACCTTCCAGCATAAGCTTGATAGAAGGAGATCTCTACCTTCAAGAAGGCTAGACCTAGCTTAGAAGGCTCTTGTCCTTTTTTTGCATCCAAAGTAGAGTCAAAGCTTGAAAAGTCTTTAAACCTAAAACCCTTTCCTTCTTAGGCTTGGTAATTTTTTCCCAAGCTTTCTAATGAATTTTCCCTTCCTCCTTCTTCTACCTCCACCAAAGCTGTGCAATTACCCTGTCAAAATCTTCATAAGTTTTCTTAGGAAACTTGAAGCATGCCATTGGTAAAGAGGGGATTCTGTTGCCATAACCTTGATCAAAACTTGTCTATCTGCTTGTGAAAGAAAACTATTCTTCCATCCTTGAATCTTCTTGATTAATTTATCTCTCATGAAAGACAAGGCCTCATTTTTTTATCTTCCCAAAATAACTAGAAAACCAAGATATTTCCTTAGGGACTCAGCTTCTTGGATTTCAAGAACATTAGCAAGTGACCTTCTAAGATCAACTGGAGTGTTATAAGAAAAAATAGGCACGACTTGTCCAAGTTTGCTAGCTAACCTGAGGATCTGCAGTATGAGTTAATGATTTCCTTCATCATAACACAATTGGAAGGTGAGAAACAACATAACACTGTTTATCCAATCTGATACCTTTAACTCTCCCTCTAAAACCTTATTTGAGATTATAAAAGATCATGCATCTGCATTAATTATAAAGAGGAAGGGGAAAAGGGATTCCCTAACCTAAGGTCCCCAAATGTTTTAAGATCTGTAACTTTCTTACTAGAAAGGAGAATATTATAATTAACTAAAGATAAACATTTTAAAATTAAATCCATTCACTTCCTATAAAAACCATACCTAAGAAGCACTTGCTCAACAAAGTCATATCAAGCCTATCATAGGCTTTGCTCATGTCAATCTTGAGGGTTAGTTCATACTTCTTCCCCTTCTTCTTGTACTTAAAATAGTGGAAGGCCTCATGAGTAATCAAAATGTTGTCCTAGATGAGCCTCCTAGGGACAAAGGCTCTTTGTTTCTTTGAGAGTAGCTTTGGAAGAAAGTTTTTCATTCTATTAGTCATTATCTTTGCAATTACTTTCAAACAGAAATTGCATATCTTAATTGGTTTATATTGACTAATAGTCTTAGGAGAAGAAACTTTAGGAATTAGCAAAATATTTGTACAATATAATTTAGTTAACTCAATGCCTTTATCAAAGAAATCTTGAACCATTTTACACACCTGACCTGAATCCAAGATCATTGATAAAAATTCCCAAATAGACTATCTATCCCCAGGGCCTTAGAACTGCCTAACTGAAAAGCTGCCTTTTTAATCTCAAATGTTGAAACTATGGAGGTTATAACCTCATTATCTTCTATAGAAATAATTCTATCAATGACCTTTAGTACTTTCTCCATATTCTTATTTCCTGAACTCGAGAAGATATCATCAAAATAATCTATAACTTTCTTGGAGATGAAAACTTAACCTTCAACCTAAAAATCATTATAATCTCTGAATCTCATAATTTTGTTGCTCACCCGACTTTGAATAGTCGAGTGGAAGAAACTTGTATTTTTATCTCTAGCTTCCAGTTAGGAGATCCTAGATCTCTTCTACCAAAACCTTTCCTCTAACTCCCAAACTTCAAAAATCATGTCTGCTAAGCGCCTTAACTCCCTTAGCTTGTACTCTATAGGCACATCTTCTTTTCAATGTTGTATCTCCTTTTGAAGTCTATTGATTTGGGCTCTATTATTTGGGAACACACTTGCACTCCACCTCCTTAAAGCCTCCTTGTACGAACTTAGGTTTTCTAAGAGGAAATTAGGCATTTGAACCTCCCTAGCACCTAAAGGAAGCCATAAGTTCTTAACTATAAGTCAAGAAAATCCAAATGTTGAACCCAATAAGCTTCACATTTGGAAGATCAAGTCTTAGAATTACAAAATTTAAGATGGAGGTAAATAGCACAATGGTCGAAACCCAGGAACTCTTGATGAATGATTTAGGCCTTAAGGAAATTTAATATACAAGAAAGATTACATAAGGCCCTATCCATGAGCTTTTTAAGATGGCCAAATCCTAAATGACCATAAGCCCACGTATAAGGAGACCCCTTAAAACCCATATCAAGCATCTCACAATTAAACATAAAATCTTGGAAGTTTTTAAATCTTCTATTTCGATAAATTCTCCCTCCCATTTTCTCTCTTTGTTCATTCAAATCATTCATATCTCCTATGCATAACCAATGGGAAGAACTAGAAGGAGCTAGAATTCTCATAAAATCCCAAAAACTAGCTTAGTCACAATCTGGTGAAGGCCCATAGATAAAGTACGCATAGTCAAAGAAATCAAGGAGACCTCATTTGATCATTACACATATAACATTCTTTGTTAAAAATAACACTTTTAAATCCACCTCAATAATCCACCATAATGCCAGCCCCTAAAAGACCCTTTGTATCCACATAATGAAATGAAGAAAAAAAACTTGAACCTTCCTTTCTTTAAATTTTCCTACTTTTCTTCCTTGCATTTAGTCTCTATTAAGAAAACTAGTGAGAGCTTTTTTTTTTTTTTTACACTCTTTCTCTAAGAGTACGAATTATCAAGGGGGCCCTCAACCCCTAACAATTCCAAGTGAGAAGACTCGTAATTCCTTGGTGGCTACATTTGGCCAACCACCACAGCCCTCATCAATTTTTAGCCCGCCTTCTTGTCCAAACACAAAGTCATCACCATTGTTAGTCAAGCCAACAAAGGTTACTATCACATCCACTAGGTTCACCAAAGATTTAAAATTCAGATAAAGGCATGACAATACCTTTCCTTTCTTCCTCCCTAAGCTGGCTTTATGTTTCTATAAACCTCCTTGTCCTATCTCAAATAAAAACTCCATCAAAGAGTCAAGATTAACAAGACTACTAATCTTGGACCTCTTATTTTTAATTGGGCTTTCTTCAAAACTTCCTTTCCTCTTTAAATTAATTTTTTTCATTCGATCAACTGGGCTACCTTTATCTACCTTGACCTTCCTCCTTCGTCAGTTCGATACTCCTCCTTCGCCAAGCATCGACCCTCTTACTTCATCGAGGATTAACGTCAACCCTCCTACTTCATTGAGGATTAACCCTCTTCCTTAGTTGAGGTTCAACCCTCTTAAGGCCGATTGCACTCTTTATTAAGAAAACCAGTGAGAGCTTTTTTTTTTTTTACACTTTTTCTTTAAGAGTACGAATTATCAAGGGGGCCCCCAACCCCTAACAATTCCAAGTGAGAAGACTCGTAATTCCTTGGTGGCTACATTTGGCCAACCACCATAACACTCATTAATTTTTAGCCCGCCTTCTTGTCCAAACACAAAGTCATCACCATTAAGTTTTTTGGAATGGAGAAGTTGCTTTTTCTTTTATGTTATCTTAAAAAATTTGATATTCCTTGTAAAGACTGTTGGTCTATAGTTGTAGCTGAAATTGTGGGAGTTGGTCTCCCAAGATTTGTTGTGGTGTAGTTTGTTTTGGGCTCTGCTCTCAGTTCGTCAAAAGAAAAAAACTTTTAAATACATTTGCCGAATTAAAGCTAAAGTGTGAAATAAAATGGAAGTGATTTTTTTTATTAAAAAAATGAAATTGATTTGAAATTATTTGTAAAACAAAAGTGGTTTAGGGTTCATTTTTCTTAAAATAGAAGTGGTTTGAAAATTTTTGAAATATCAAAAGTCCACTAAAAATATTTAATATAAATTTTTTATACAATAAGAAATTTTTATCATGTATAAATTTAATTTTTAAAAAAATTTAAATTAAAATATGAGCTGAAAATAATTTATTTAATCACTATTCAACTAAATTTCTAATTTTTTTACTTAATTTTTTATAATTATTTTAATTTATAAAGTTTTCTGATATTTATTTTAATAAAATCACAATATTACTACTTATAGAATTTTTTTTAATTACTTATAGCACTCAACGCAATAAAACCACTTAACTTAGTTAATATTTTAATTTATTTCATAAATTTAATTAATATTATTAATAATTAATAACTATCATACCCTAAATGTGACGCACAAGAAAAATCTTAAAATTAAATAAACTTCAAGTTTTCATAAAAATTAATTTTAAAACCTCAAATTTTAAAATGAAGTTACCACCAAAAGTTTAATATTTAAAAGAAAAAATTTTTAAATATAATACTTGGTCTATGAGCTTGATCCCCTTCCAAGGGTGTGTGTTTTATTTTATTATTATATTTTTTTATTTTTTTATTTCAATTCTTGATCTTTTTATAATTTACACAATTTTATATATCATTATTATTATTATACATTGAAATTAAAATATTTTTCTATCATATCATTTAATATCTTTCGAGATCTCATTTTTTTATTAAACAACTTTACTAATTAACTTACACTTTTTTATACCTAAAATCTTCAATTCACTTGATCATTCATGTTCCATAAAATATATTCTAATAAACTACAATTATTTTGCAAATATAATTATAAAAAATTATATAAATACATAGGATCCACTCATAAAGGAAGTAAAATGCAACAAGAATCCTAACTTGTTTCCACAGCTTAAATTAACAAATTTGCATAAATTAGCAAAAGGGGCATAATGATAAAGTAAATTAACTTGGGGTTGTTGATTTGTACCTAGACGTTGATTTCTTAGGACATGTTTGATTGTAATTTTTTAAAATTATTTTTTTAAATAATAAAAAAAAATTTGAATAACTGTTTTAAGACAAAAAATAAAAACATAAAATATATATTTTGAGAATAGAAAAAATAAAACAATTAAAAGATATTTTAAAATTTAATTTTTATAAAACAAAAATACCAAAAATAAATATTTTTATTAATAATATATATAAATAATATTAATATAAATTCTCAAAACTAATTTTATAACATAATTTAAAAAAAAAAATAGAACAACTTCTAAACATTCCTTTAATTTTTCAATCCCCATATAGCATGGGGAATGACGATATATAATTTTGTTATTTTGTTTTTGTTTTTAAGCTTGTGATAGCTTTCACTCTAAAAACAAAGTTATATTTAAAGGAAAACATTTTTTTGTGTGTGCTTACGTTATAGATTGAGAATCAATTTCATTCTATATATTTTATCTGATTCAATTTTATATTTTATTTTTTAAAAGCATCTCTACTTTATCCCAATTTTTTATACCATCTTAATCTCCAAGGGAATAATCTAATTTATTTAATTTATACATCTTTGTAAGCATTCCTTTCAGAGTTTCAAATAAACAGAAAAAAAAAAAATCATAGGCATCTAACAAACATCTGCCTAGATATGTGTGAAAAAAAAGATTGATCTATCATTTTTTTAATTAATTTTGTATTTGTAATATTTTGAATATATTATTTTAGAATCTCTTATACAATTCTAATGCAAATTGCTTAAACAGGGTTGATCTTAACCAACTTTTTTTTTAATCATAGAGATAATAGACTTCATTTTTAATTGTGATTTGATGTTAAATTTTACATTTAGATATAAATTAGATTTGGAATTTTTAGATTTTGAAATCCTTCCTTAACGCTATTGATTAAAATTACTTTGAATAATTGGCCATTCCTTTAATTTATCATAACCTAATATGCCTCATTATTATATCTTTGAAAATTTTCAGGTTGATCAGGCTGCTTTTAGATTTTACATAAATTATGGTTAATCTTATTTATAAGGTTAATCTTAACTAATTAACCTAATGCAAGAAGAAATTTTTTTTAACTCTAATCAAAATAAAATTTATTTATAAGGCTAATCTTAACTAATTAATTTTTTTTCATGTGTGGCTTTTAAATCATTTTTGTTTTATTTTATTAATCAATATATTTTTGACAATAATTAAAATTTTTTTATAATAGTTAATAAAATATTTAATAATTTAAATTTTATAAAAAAATTAAAATTATATACAATTACATATAACTTTACTATCAGTATCTCTAATTAAAGTATATGTGAAATATTTTTTAAAAAGAATCAATCATAAAATAAATAAATTATATATATATATATTAATTTTTAATTATAAAATAATAAAAATATAAAAATTATAATTAATTTTTTTATAGAAAGTCAAAAAAATAATAATAGTTTAGATTTTACTAATCAATATTTTTAAAAAATATATAAATTATTAAATTTTCTATAAGTACACTAGTCACCAAAACTATAATAATTAATAGACTTTGAAACTCCGTATTGAACATAAATACCCCGGGACACTGATTCGGATGATTCACAATTGAAGAAATAAATGCTCTATATTATCATACTGTCTCCTTTTCTCTCTCCTCTTTGTCGCTTTGTGTTCAATAATGAATTCCCACTGACCTTAACTGAATCTCCCCTATATATGAACTGCAATGGATGCTCGTGCGTCTCTACATGCTTCCATTAAATGTCCGAGAACAGAAATTACTCTCAAGAAGCACAACAGAGTCTTGCAGCTTCCTGCTTTGAGGTTCGTCACTATCATCTGCTCTACGAAATTGATTTCATTTCAAATAGACTTATAATTACTGAGGAGCTATACTGCATTTTTGTTATTTGTTTCGATTGGGTTCATTTTATGAATAAATCACTTTGTTCACAAGTTTAACACTCAGTAGTGTAGATGCATTTTGAATTTTTTTGATATTACTTGTATTTAAAAGTTTACTAAATTTTAATTAATTTAATTTAAAAAGTTCTATAACAAGTATAAAATTCTATTAATAAAGATTTTTTTTATATAAAACTCACTCAAAGTCTTGCTTAATAGGTATAAAGTTTTTTAATAAAAAAAATTAATTTCTTACACCATAACAAATTAAAATTTAAAATTTTATTAAGAGAAGTGTTTACATTTAATATTTAATAGTATCTCAAATAAAATTAATTTTAATAAAAAGATATTTGTAAAAAATTTTAAAAAAATATTTCTTAATATGGTAAGAGATAAATGCTCTCTAAATGATTAATTTTTGATTATGGATTAAAAGCTCTCAATGATTAACTTTAGATTATGGATTAAAATCTCTCTAAATGATTAACTTATATATTATCCGTTATCATTTATGAATACATGACCAATAGTTTATTTGGCTAAGTTTTTTAGAATGAATAAGAAATGGTTTATTTTTTATAAAGTATTTATTTTAAAAAATTTATGTATTTGATCAAACCATTTTTTTTCAAAAAAAATTTTTTCTGAATGGTAATAAAAACAGTTTTTTAACTGTAGAGGAAAAATTAAAAATTAATTTTTTTAGGACAAAACTATCCTACCAAAATTTGTTATTTACCATACATATTCTTAATTTATTTTCGCTAAATAATCTTCCTTCTTGTGGGATAAAATATATATATGTGATATAAATTATAATATAAAATATTTATATATAAATTTATATATTTTTAAATGTTTATTATTATTATTTTATTTATTTTTAATTAATTAATAATAATAAGTTAATAAAAATTAATGACATTAAATATTTATCATCATTTATTTAAATAACATTAATTAAAAAACAAATTGTTACATGTTTTTTAGTAATGTAACAGTAAAAATTATATATTTTACGTTATTTTTGCTCCAATCGTCAAAATACTTTCTAGATTTTAAATATATTAAAAACTAAATTAAATGCAAAAGCAGTTTTTTAAACTCTTAATTAAAATAAGTTATTTATAAGGTTAATCTTAGCTTATTTTTGTAATCATAAAATCTTTTATAAGTTTGTGAGTTGTTCTGCTAGTTTTTTATGTTTAATTTTCTCTACGGCCTTTTAATCTTATAGTTACTATATCGTCAAAATGGACGGCAGCTAGCCCAACTTATTTTCATTACCTTGTGCTGGGGAATAAAAGTGCATTTTGAATTGCTCAAGCTATCAAAGTGACTAACTTTTTAATATTGATCATAACCTTCCCTTTGTCTTTTATGCAAGCCCTGATTGCAAGTGAAAACCTATTCATAATCTAAAATGTATTTTACACATTTTCTTGTGAGAAGTTTTCTGTCACAATCTGCATTCTGAACTTTGCTTATGGAATATCTTTTACTAAAAAGATTTCTTTTTTTATTATGACCCATTTTTTATTTTATTTTGACAAAGTTACGTTATAACTTGTAAGGACTAATGTTTCTTGATGAATGCATATTTTTGTTGCCTTTCAAGATACAGAGTTCGAGCAGCAAAGAGTAGAGAGAAAGAAGAAGATGGATGAGTTTTGGAGCACGTTTTGTGGGGAATCTTGTTCAGCAAGCGATGGAAAGGCTTGCAGTTTCGATCTTAAGCTTTTGGGAGATCCTTCCTCATGTATCAATCATTTGCTCATCATTTGCCTTGATGTGTTGCTTCTGTTCATGCTCTCATTCATTATGCTCAAGAAGTCACCACTGAAGCCATTTCAGGTACAAAGTTATTCAACTATGCAGGTAGCCTCTGCCGCAGTGAACTGCTGTCTTGGGGTTGTGCATTTGTGCTTTGGGATTTGGGTTTTAGAGGAGAAGTTGAGGATAAGCCACACTATCTTGCCTCTTAATTGGTGGTTACTAGAATTCTTTCAGGGGTTCACATGGTTATTTGTGGGATTAGGAGCAAGTCTTCATTTGAAACAACTTCCAAGAACACGATTACGACTATTCTCTCTTCTTGTCTTTATAGTTTCTGGTGTTTGTTGTGGTTTATCCTTGTTTTATGCCATTCGGGACACAGAACTCTCCCTTAAGGTAGCGTTAGATGTTCTATCTTTTCTAGGAGCAATTTTATTGCTCTTGTACACATATAAGGAATATAAGCATGAAGAAACACATGAAAGCCTTTATGCCCCTTTGAATGTTGATTCTATTAGCTCGGTAAACCCATTTGCCAAATCTGGATTGTTCAGTAGGATCACATTTGGGTGGTTGAACCCATTGTTGAAAAAGGGTAAAGAGAAAACACTTCAGGATGAAGATATCCTGAAGTTGCCTGAAGCAAATCAAGCAGAAAGTTGCTACTTGGAGTTTTTAGACCAACTAAACAAGCAGAAACAGAAAGAACCCACATTGCAGCCATCAGTTTTGAAAATAATAATTTTGTGCAACTGGAGAGAGATTCTGATATCTGGGTTCTTTGCATTGTTAAAAGTAATCACTCTCTCTATTGGTCCTCTACTTCTGAATGCATTTATATTGGTTGCTGAAGGTAAAGCGAATTTCAAATTTGAAGGTTATGTATTGACCGTAGTAATTTTGTTTGTAAAGATCATTGAATCTGTATCACAAAGGCAATGGTACTTTCGTACTAGAGTCATTGGTATTAAAGTTAGGTCTTTGCTTACTGCAGCCATATATAAAAAGCAATTGAGGCTATCCAATGCATCTAGGTTGATGCATTCTAGTGGGGAGATTATGAACTATGTAACAGTAGATGCCTATAGAATTGGAGAATTCCCATTTTGGTTTCACCAGACTTGGTCAACAAGTGTACAAGTATGCATAGCATTAATAGTTCTTACTCAAGCTGTTGGATTAGCAACAATTGCTTCCTTGGCGGTGATTGTTCTCACTGTGCTTTGCAATTCTCCACTAGCTAAGTTACAGAATAAGTTTCAAAGCAAACTTATGGTGGCACAAGATGACAGGCTGAAGGCTACTTCTGAGGCTCTCGCAAATATGAAAGTGTTGAAGTTATATGCTTGGGAAAACCATTTTAAGAAAGCTATAGAGTGCTTAAGGATGGTGGAGCTCAAATGGTTATCTGCAGTACAGTTAAGAAAGGGATATAACACCTTCCTCTTCTGGTCCTCACCTGTTTTGGTCTGTGCTGGATCCTTTGTGGCATGTTACTTCCTCAAGGTACCTTTACATGCAAATAATGTCTTCACCTTTTTAGCAACTGTACGTCTTCTTCAAGAACCAATTAGAACCATCCCTGATGTTATTGGGGTGGTCATTCAAGCAAAAGTAGCATTTGAAAGGATTGTTAGATTTCTTGAGGCTCCAGAGTTGCAGAGTGAAAATGTTCAGAAGAGATGCTTTAATGATAGATTACGTGGCTCAGTTTCAATTAAGTCTGCAAACTTTTCTTGGGAAGATAAAACATCAAAATCAACGCTCAGAAACATAGATTTAGAGGTTAAACCTGGGCAAAAGGTTGCCATTTGTGGAGAAGTTGGTTCAGGAAAATCAACCCTCTTATCAGCAATTCTTGGAGAAGTTCCTCGTACTCAAGGAACTGTAAGTTTTTGCTACACTTGTGATAGTTTCTCTAGTTATATGTTGTAGAAAATTGTCACTAATCAACTAGTTGTTAAGGAGCACTTCAACTTAAAAGGTTAATTTTCTAAGTCAATGTACAGTTTTTATTACAATTTCTAACACATCCACTCACACAAAGCCCTTTGGGCTTGAATGTGGAGAAAATACAGGCTCACCTACCATATGCTAAAATTTCATATATAATTATAAAGAATGGTATTGGAAAGAATCACCCTTGATCACTTGGTCATGAGGCTTGGATTCTTTAAAAAGCTTAAGTCATACTTAAGTCATAGAGGCCCTTGCATAGTTTTTATTGCAATTTCGTATGGTGCATTTTTTCAATCTTTTATTTATCTATAATAATAGTATCTTATTTTCTTCTTTGACTTACAGATTAAAGTTCATGGGAAGTTTGCCTATGTTTCACAAACTGCATGGATACAGGCAAGTACAGTAAGGGAAAATATATTATTTGGATCAGCTATGGATGGTCAGAGATATCAAGAAACACTTCATGGTTCTTCATTAGTGAAGGACCTTGAAATGTTTCCCCATGGTGATCTTACTGAAATAGGGGAGAGAGGAGTTAACTTGAGTGGAGGTCAGAAGCAGCGAGTTCAACTTGCTCGTGCTCTTTATCAAGATGCTGATATATATCTTTTAGATGATCCATTTAGTGCCGTGGATGCACATACTGCCACCAATTTATTCAATGTAATGAACTAATGAAAATTTCCTTTCTTCACTTACTGCATTCATATGTTCAATGATATTCATCATTGAGAGATGGCTTTTTATAACTTGGCAGGAGTATGTTATGAAAGGACTTACAGGGAAGACAGTTTTACTCGTGACTCATCAAGTTGACTTCCTTCCAGCCTTTGATTCTGTTTTGGTAGTTTCCTTAACGCATTGTTTTTTACATTGCTCTTATTGCATTTTTTTTTTTCTACATCTAAGTAATGCTGCTCCGATCTATTTGGTGAAAATATGTTTATCTATAACATGCACTCTTTTCTTATAAATTTTCACTACTATTACCGATCAAGGCATCAACCACAGGAGAACTTTTCTTTCTTATGAAGTCTCTATTTGTTTCATTAATATCAATTAGGCCTTTTTATTCGAAATTGTGAATGGAAAAAAAATTTCTCATTTTACAGTTGATGTCAGATGGAGAAATCTTGCAATCTGCTCCTTATCATCATTTATTGACCTCAAGCCGAGAATTTCAGGACCTTGTCAATGCTCATAAGGAGATTGCTGGTTCTAACAGGCTTGTGGATTCCACTTCTTCCAAAAGATATGCAGATTCTGTTAGAGAAATTACAAAAATCAATGTAGAGAATCAATTTAAAGAATCAAAAGGTGATCAACTAATAAAGAAAGAAGAGAGGGAAAGAGGAGACACAGGGTTCAAGCCATACTTACAGTATCTGAATCAGAACAAAGGCTATATATACTTCTTTATGACTGCTCTTTTTCACCTTGCATTTGCGATTTGTCAAATACTTCAAAACTCATGGATAGCTGCAAATATAGATAACCCCCATGTTAGTACATTACGATTGATCATAGTGTACATGTTGATTGGAGTTGTTTCAACAATATTCTTGTTGATCAGAAGTCTATCTCCAGTTGCTTTGTGTCTTCAATCATCAAAATCTCTATTTTCACAGCTACTAAACTCCCTTTTTCGCTCACCAATGTCTTTTTATGACTCCACACCTTTAGGAAGGATACTTAGTAGGGTAAGAATTTTTAACAGCTATGTCGTTTTCATGAGATGATGCAAAAGTACTGGTATTTAAAGCCTTTTTTTTGTCCTTGTACAGGTTTCATCAGATCTCAGCATTGTCGATCTGGATGTACCAATGTTCCTTGCTTTTGCTGTTGGAGCTACTATAAATTGCTATTGTATTCTTGCAGTTTTATCTGTCATTACCTGGCAAGTCCTGTTTGTCTCAATTCCAATCGTCTATATTGGAATTTATTTGCAGGTAATAAAAAAAATTTTCTCTGAATTATAAAGAAATAAGAATATAGTTGTGTTTGGCCGATAACTACTTGATAGTTGATGTGCAGTGAAATTTGCACTATATCAACATTTTCTTGACATTGAGACTTCAATTAGGGAAAATTGAAGTTTATATTATTGACAACAAGTATTTGATTTGCTCTTGATCTAAGAAGAAAACCATGTTGGAAACTCAACGTAGGAATATATATACCAAGAAAAAGTTTTATCATTAGGTAATTATAAAGAAATTTCTCAACATGCCTTCAGTATGTATGTTGTGTTATACTTGCTAAATCTAAATGCTCTATGTCTAGAAAAAAAGAGCAAGAAAAGCATCTCATGCTATATATTTTTTTTCATTGTCTATAATATAAAATATAGAATTTTACCGTACTATTTTAATTAAACATCAAATCAATTATTTTAGGTTCTTGTTTGAATCCTGATTTTCCAATGTCTTGACAAAGAAATTCATATTGATACTTCCACTTTTTAATTCCTATGTTTATAAGTAGTGAGATTTTTTCTTTATTACAGAGATACTACTTAGCCTCTGCAAAAGAATTGATGAGGATGAATGGAACAACAAAATCATTTGTAGCTAATCATCTAGCTGAATCAGTTGCTGGAGCAGTAACAATAAGAGCTTTTAAAGAGGAAGATCGTTTCTTTGCCAAGAATCTTGATCTAATTGACGTAAATGCTAGTCCTTTATTCTATAATTATGCTGCAAATGAGTGGCTCATTCAAAGGTTAGAAACACTTGGTGCACTTGTTCTTACTGCTACTGCACTTTGCACGGTCGTGCTTCCACCTGGGACTTTCACCTCTGGTTAGACTTTGTCTATAGCTAATATTACTGTGTCTTCTAATAGCTTAATAACATTATCTCTTATATTCTCATTGATGTTGTTGTAGGATTTGTTGGCATGGCTCTGTCATATGGCCTTTCATTAAATGCATCTTTTGTCTATTCTATTCATCACCAATGCACTATATCTAATTACATCATATCAGTGGAGAGGCTAAATCAATATATGGATATACCAAGTGAGGCTCCAGAAGTCATTGAAGGAAATCGTCCTCCTGTGAATTGGCCAGTTATAGGAAAAGTGGAAATAAAGGATTTGCAGGTGATTCTTAGTTGTTGTTCTTAATTAGATATCACATAATTCTGTCAACAATCTTCATAGTGGAGCTAAACTAATATATTTTGGTTGTTTATGGCAAAACAGATAAAATACAGGGCTAATGCACCACTTGTATTACGTGGGATCACATGCACATTTGAAGGAGGACATAAGATTGGTATTGTTGGACGTACAGGAAGTGGGAAGTCCACTCTCATAGGTGCTTTATTTCGTCTTGTAGAGCCAACAGGTGGAAAAATCATAGTGGATGGCATAGACATTTCTTCTATTGGACTTCATGATTTGAGGTCTCATTTTGGCATTATACCTCAGGACCCCACCCTTTTTAATGGAACAGTCAGATACAATCTGGACCCCTTGTCTCAATATTCTGAACAACAGATATGGGAGGTAATGCTTTCTAATATGCTTTTCCTCTGTCTTGGCTTAATATGGAAAGTATTAAAGGGTATATAATTGTTTGTGAAACTGTTGGTGAATTAGGCGGAGTAAAGCAAGTGTTAGGAAACTTGTACTATTACCTAGTCTTTAATGATACATATAAACTTATTAAGCTTAAGCCTAACCCTAACTACACTCATCTCACAAACACATTGAATGTCAAATGTGGACTAACTAACTGAAGAATTTATGTAAAGGTTCTTGGGAAGTGTCAATTACTAGAGGCTGTCCAAGAGAAAGAAAAAGGCTTAGACTCTTCAGGTACACTTTCAACTTTCTTTCTTGTAATTTTGCCACAAGCAACACTTCTTACTAGTAACAAACTGTTAATTATTCCCTCAGTTGCGGAAGATGGATCAAACTGGAGCATGGGGCAAAGACAGTTATTCTGCTTAGGGCGTGCTCTTTTGAGACGAAGTCGAATATTAGTGCTCGATGAAGCGACTGCATCAATTGATAATGCAACTGATTTGATTCTTCAAAAAACCATTAGGTCTGAGTTTGCAGATTGTACTGTCATCACTGTGGCTCACAGGATACCTACTGTCATGGATTGTGATAAGGTTCTTTCCCTCAGTGATGGTAAGCAGCATCAAGTCCCCTTAATCTCATTAGATACCTACTTCATTTTAACTAGTGCATTATTTTGTGGCAAAAATACAAAAAGTCTTCTTGAAAAATAACTCTCTGAGCTTTCAAAATTGGCATATACTCTCTTGAATTTTTTACATTTTAGCAAATAGGTCATTTGTCACCTCAACCTTGTTTGAGTGAACTATCTTTATAAGAGGGTTATAATTGTGGGAGTTGAACTACCCTTTTGACAGACTGTTTGGACTAGTCTGGTGAATTCAACCTTGTTTGAGAGTTCTATTAATTAAAGAGATGATTTTGTTGTTAAAGGATCTTATTTAGGTCAGAGGATAACAAAA
Organism: Senna siamea; assembly: GCA_031216115.1. Taxonomy (NCBI): domain Eukaryota; kingdom Viridiplantae; phylum Streptophyta; class Magnoliopsida; order Fabales; family Fabaceae; genus Senna; species Senna siamea. The sequence continues at coordinate 26,460,661 of CM062354.1, read as the reverse complement.
TGAGATAGTTGATTTAACATTTAAATTTACATCACAAAAAGATAGGAATAGTTAAAGGTCTTGTCCTACAGTCTTTGTTTTTGCTTCCTTTCTTAAGAAGAGAAATTATGATTGCGTTTTCAGGAAAATTGGTGGAATATGATGAGCCAACGAAGTTAATGAAGGACGAGGGATCACTATTTGGACAGCTTGTTAAGGAATACTGGTCTCATTTTCAATCTGCAGAATCACATTGAAGCCAATAACAGAGTTTGAATGGACTACAAAAGGAAGTTTGATATAGCCCTTCTTCCTCTTTTTTGGTATTAGCTAAAAGTAATAGTGTAAATAGAATTAGGATATTGTGATGAGTTTAATTTTAGAAACTTTAGAAAATAAACTTTTTTAATTTAAATATTTCTGAGTTGAGCATATGGAGTTAAAGTGAGTATTTTTATTATTATTTAGAGATGATGAAGTATATAACAATGACTTGTGATTTAAATTTCATAAGCATATTTTAAGAATATTCAAGGAGGGAATTATCTAAAAGGTTTTAGCGACTAAATTGCAGAGATAAAATAAGCTGAGGAGATGTTTGATTATGTTGTCTCTTTATTTTTTAAAATTGTTTTATAAAATTAGTTTTAAGAATTTATGTTAGTATTATTTGATGCATTAACAAAATCATTGTTTGTCAACACTTATTGAATCTAAAAATGGATTTTCATTTTGATCGACACCTAAAAATTTGTTAAGATATGACCATTAAAGAGGCCGTAAGGTCACGTCATATTAGTTAACGGATGGACTTAATATAGCAATCTCATTGAACTTTATGTAGGAGCAAATCATCCATTCAAGATTTTTTGTATATATATGTCACTCTAGATTTTATTTTTCCTCTCTTCTCAATGAGTAAGAGTTTCCTCTCAGCTATCTGAGATTTCCCCCAAGTGACCTCCAACAAGTTATCTCAAACTTAGCAGTGATCAGAAATTCGGGTGTCTAATCTATGGAAGAGTGTTTTGACGAAAAGATGTTGCGAGTTGCAGAGAGAGTCCACACATGCAAAAGCTAGCAAAACATACGCTCTTAAGAAGAATCATTTGTGACAAGCCAGTCAATAGGAAAGCAGCCAGAACTATGATCTCAAAAGGATGGGGAGAACCAAAGGGTTTAAAGATAATAGATGTGGGTACAAATTCTTTTCTTTTCAACTTCGAAGAGCAAGAAGATGTCATTAGAATCTTGGAGCATGCCCCCTGGAATGTGCTTGGTAACATCTTAGTCCTATGGAACTAGAAGCCAGAGAATACGATGTTCGAAGCAGAATATTTTTCCCCATTTTGGGTTCAACTGCACAGGCTACCCTTCGAATACTTCTCCATTCAGAATGCGACGAACGCTGGCAATCAACTAGGCGATGTGCTGGAAGTAAAGGATCCCTTCATAGGGCACACGTTTACTAGAGGCTTCCTCCGAGTAAGGGTCAATGTAGACATAAGGAGACCTTTCATCACTGGATTTTGGGTACCTCAGGAGAAACTCCCCAAGGTGTGGATTCAGGTCAAATAAGAAAAACTCCATGATTATTGCTTCAGTTGTGAAAGATTAGGGGATGACGAAGGGAGCTGTAAATATCAGAAGGTGGTCTTAGCCTGAGATACAACTAAGGCCAAATCTAGTCCTGGATTGGGAGTTCCCCCATTGAAGAAGGTAACACAATCACTGACACAAGGAAGGGGAATGCCTAGGCCAAAAGGGTTCAGAAAGGAGGCAAGTGGGAAGGAGACGCTATCGAGGGAGAGTGTGACAGATAGAAACAAAGAGAGGAGGATGTTGTTCATGCACGAACAACCTGGAGGGGGTCAGAGTGGTAAGAGTAAAGAAGATCAGCCCCGAGAAGTGGAGCAGGAGCATGTCAGGGCTAATAACGTCGAGGACAGGTGCGACAATCCTATTAGAGCTAATCATAAGGTGTCAAGGGAAGGAGCAAGCCTAAGGATGAACCTAACCAAGCCTAACATGGGAAGTGGACAAGTGACCTGATTGACCCTTGGATCTAAAGGCCTCAAACCAGGATTGGGCCCAAGCAGTTTAATGGATGTGGATATAATGCTGGAGCACTTCGACTTACAAGAGCCTGAAATCATTATAGATAACCAAAGTCCAAAACTTCTAATGAGTTTAGATGACCCTATAAACTGTGAAAAGGAAGGTTGGGCTACGAAGATGAGTGTAGAAGAGGTCTCGAGGTGCAAACAAAAAATATGCAAGACTTCATTCTACAGTGGGAAAGAGAGACAACCACACACTAAAGAAATGGATGAGGCTTTAGGCAAGAGCATGGAAGTGTAGAGGCCTAGGCTAAACGGACTGAAGATGCAAGAGTATGAGAATAACTACATTAATGAGCTTTCATATGAGAGTGAAGGTGAAAGGTCGGGCTCTCCCATAAACAGATCCAGCATCCCCAAGATTTAGGGGTCATAACATTAGTGCTAAAAAAGGTACTTGCTATTTAAGAGACAAAGAAATAGGAAGCCCTTACAATTCACAAGTTCAAACGTGTTTTTAATTAAAGGTCCAGATGGAAGTGAGGGGGAGTAGGATGTCTTAATTAGAGGAATTAAAGAAGAAACTCAAATCTCAGGAGGGTTTTTTGAAGGCTGACAAGGCTAAGGAGCAAGCCTAACCATGCCCCACCCTTCGCCATGAAGACCAGTTGTTGGAATTTTCGGGGGTATAGGGGTGGCCTCAACAATCAGGGAGTTAAAGGAACTAGTGTTCCTCAAACTCCCCTCCATTTTGTTCCTTAATGAAACAAAAGCGAAGGAGAACAAAATGGGTAACCTTCAAAGAAAACTGGTCTTTAATAAAATGGTTGTTGTGGATAGCATTGGAAAATCAAGAGTATTAGCACTGATGTGGAAGATAGAGATAGAGATAGATAACTTGGCTAAGGGTAACAATATTATTCATACTCATATGCCACACAAGTGATAAGTGCCTGTACAAGTTTACTTTTTTCTATGGAAACCCCATTAGCACAGAAAGGAAAAGGCTGTGGTTTCGGTTGAAAAGTCTGAAGCCGTTTCAAATATACCTGTGGGGTTATGCAAGGGATTTTAAAGAGTTTATGTACCATAATGAGAAAGGTTTTAGGCTGCACAGTGGTAAACAAATGGAGTTATTCGAAAACTTCCTAGCAGAAAGTGGGTTAGGAAAAATCAATCATGGAGTAACAATAGAGAAGAGGGATTTGTTAAAGAAAAAAATCAACCCCACGTGATCAAAGGGGCGAAGCCATTCAGATTTGAAAGCTTCTAAGTGGATCACATAAAGTATGAAAACTTGGTAGAGTCAAGCTGGCAGGGAGTTAGACTGCAGGGCCATTGAGATAATCTCTTATCTAAGGTGGATGGGACTTCTAATGTGCTTGGATCTTGGAGCAAAAATACCTACAAGAGAGTAGACAAGGAGATTAAGGACCTTAAGAAGGAGCTAAAAAAGTTGACGATCGGACCTTCCTTTGAAGAATCCCGGAAGAAGATTTCTAACCTGAAAAGACAGATTAAGAATTTGTTGAGCCAAGAAGAAAAATACTGGAGCGCCAGGGCTAGAGTAAAATGGTTGAAGAGCGGGGATCATAATATGAAGTTCTTCCATGCCTCCACCCTCTAAAGGAAAACTTTCAACAGAATTGCCATAATTAAATCTAACTCAGGTGACTGGATTGAAGATCCTAAGCAGATTGAAGAAGCCATTTTTTGGTACTTTCAGAACCTCTTCAGTTTGGGTTCTTCTAAATAGAAGAAGCTATGTCAACCATCCTACCCCTGCTGGGCGCTCCCTGCTGGGTTTCCTGCTGGGCTTTTTAGCGGCGGTTTTATCCGTCGCTAAAGTGTGTTTTAATATTATTGCAACGAATATTATTGCCGCTATAACTTTTGTTTAAATAATTAATTTAACAAAATTTATAGTGACAATAATATTTGTTGCAAAAAACTTTAGCAACGGAAAAAACCGCTGCTAAAACGCCCAGGGAATCCGGACGCGTTAAGAAAGCAGTTTTCTTACTTGGGGCTACGAAGGTACCAAGGCCAGATGGACTTAGAGGCCTTTTCTATAGATAATTATTATCCTTGTGAATTATCACTTCATTTCTATAAATAATGTCTCAAGTACTTGTATTATCATAAATAAAAGAAAAATGAAACTGCTAACTAGAAAATGTTTGATGGAGTGGCCATCAGGCTTAGCTGTTACAATAGCATATCTTATTGGTTTATGAAAAGAAAGTGTGTCAAAGAGACATAAATTCTTCCATTAGATTAAGCACATTTTATATTTTAAATTTTACAGACTTTTAATTTCATTTTTAAATTTTTTTTGCTATCAATTTTATTTTTAAATTTGTTAATTTTATCAATTTTGTCTCAAAAATTAACGTCTTTCATTATACTATGAGAATATACATATGATAATTTAGTTAAAACTCTTATTAACATAAAAAATGAACAATTTAAAAATTAGGACGAAATTAATAGTAATTGTAAAGTTTTGGAATGAAATTGATGATAATCTCATATTTGGAGCTAAAGAAATACTTTTTTCAATTTTTGTTTGTTTCTTTTTCAAGTTTTAAATGTTCAACTCTTAAGTCATAAACCTTAATTTTCAATTCTTTCCTCATTTTTATCTACTCTAAAGTAACTAAACTATTCCCTTCTTACCTTAAAATTAGTCTTTTTTCTATGTAGTAAATCACTTATTTTAAATTTTTCTTAAATCAAAGTTTTACTTCAGTTAAAAGTTGGCTTGTATAGCAATTCATCTCAAAAAAGAAACCCCATTACAAAAAGCAAAAAAAAGAAGTGAAAAAAAATCTTAGAATAGATGCAAAAAAATATATCCAATAATTACCAAAGTGAAAATCTTGAAATTAAAATAACTTTCATTGAGTTCATATTTTAAAGTTCTCTCTCTTTCTCATTCTCTTTTTTGATAATTTAGAAGCCTCAAAAATTAGTAACTTTATTCTTAACAAAAATTGAAATCAAAATTTTCTCTCTACCAGTAAATTTCTCCACCCACTGGTAGTTTTGATAAAGATTTTAGGGAAATTTATTGAGATAAATAGGATTTAAAACTAGTAGAAAGAGAAAACAAAATTGGGAATTCAAATTGAAAAAGAAAATAAACAATGGGCAAAAATATTTTTTAGCCCCCAAAGTTCGGAATCATTATCAATTTTATCTCTAAACTTTATAATTTTTGTTAATTTTGTCTCAATTTCTAATATGATTTATTTGTCATGTCAGTAAGAATTTCAGCTAAATTACTACGTATAAAGATCCTGTTAGTATAATTGACGACATTAGAGTTTGGAACAAAATTTTAAAATTAGGGGATAAAATTAATAACAAAAAAATTATGAACAAAATTAAAAATCATTGCCAAGTTTGATGACATAAAATATACTTTTGTCATCGAAAATCAATAAGGTAGGTGGTTATTAATAGAGTGATATAAAGTAAAGTAGAATAAAGTGAATTAAACAAATTATTCTATTGATTGAGAGTTTTTAAAAAAATGAAAATAGTATATCTCTCCCATTATTTAAATGTTATTATATTATTAATGAGGTAGAGTGATTTAAATGGTGAAAATATCAATATTATTCTTATAATAAAAGCTCCCTTAATTGACCAAACTCATTTTATATTTTTTTTCAATTTCTTTCAAGTTGTATACCTCATGTCTCATATTTTATTATTAATTTATTTTTTATCTATTTTTATTAATTTGAGTATTAAATATAGAAATTCAAAAAATGGTGATCTAAGTAACAAAAGGAATGAAACAAAAAAAAATTCATATAATAATGTCATTAAAAAAAATTGGTTTAAGATTTGGGATCAAAATACAATCAAAAACTTGCTTTCTTATTTATTACATCATTCATACTTTCAGTTGCATGTTATTCTTTTACAAAGAGAAAATAGAAAGAACGAACTAAGGGAAAACCTTAAAATTTTGTATAAGTTTAAGAGGAGTTAAAATAAAGAGTTTTGTTTTTTAAATGATTAAGGTTAAAAAAAAGTGACTATGAAATAAGAAAATAAAAAGAATAAATAAAAGTAAACAAATATGAGAGTGTTAAAAATGAACTAAAATTTTTTTAAAAAAATCCAAATCATTTTAAACTCTCCAATTTGAAATAATTTTAAAATTGAAGTTGTCGGTGGTTGGAATAATTTTCAAATCATCCTAAATCATCACACCTGAGAGAGATTATTGGGTACATATGTTGTACCACATCATCTATGTTCAGTCAAATGATATTCTTTTCAATTTTTTTAATTTCAAACTAAATGACTCACATGATATATAAAATAATTTTTTTTAGTTAGATTTTATTTGTTAATATAAAAATAAAATAGCACAATGCACCTAAAAATTCTCTCTTATTAGAATTTTAAACATAATTACATTTCAAAAACAAAACTTTTGTTGATAATCTTACCACTTTATTGAATTATTATTATTATTATTATTATGAAAAAACCAAATATTAACTATTACAGTACTATTCATAGTTTTAACAATAGTAAGTATTCTAATAAACTAAATTGCGATAATTAACCAATTTATTGGATGACAAGTGTATGAAAATTACTTTAAAATTCCTGATGTGACCTATATATTCTATATAGTCTTCAACCTTTTAATTAATTATTATTAATGCAAAGAAAATGAAATGAGAAATAGAAGAGACATGGTCAAAAAGTGAAATTAGCACAATGCCATTCTATCCTTTACTTTGACTACGCTGAGTTTGGCTTTATTTTTTTGGTTTGTCATACATATCCTTCTAGTGAAGGCAAGAGATATTTAATGTCCTTTTATTAATAAAAGAAATCAATCAACGTCTTAATTTATGGAAAATTTACGACTATCATTTAGAAATTTCACCATCGTTTAATTTACATATTAAGGTATTATTAAATAATTATTAGAGAATGCAAACTTTAGATTGTTCAGACAACTTCACCTTTAATATACAACAAAATTTCTACCACAAAACAATCTGATTCATTTTCTAAAGTTTGAATTTGAAAAGAAGGCCTGATCCCACTATGATTCTAAGGTTTGAATTTGAACAGAAAGCAAAAACCATGTCGTTTAATTCCAAGTCTAAATATATACTGTCCTTTTTCTTCTCTTGGAAAATTCCAACATCAGTTTTTAAAATCTCTTCTGCTTTTTTTGACTTTCACAAATCCAAATCATATGAATTCTGCCTCTTTTAATAAATTTCTTTAATTAAATTATTCTTGTAATTCCTATAATTTTATTCAAATTTTAATTAAGTTCTTATAATTTAAAAATTTATAACTGAATTTATGTAGTTTAACAAATTTTTTAGTTAGTTTCTGTTGTTAAATTTATTAAAATTATATTAAATTTTGTTAATGTTGTCCAAATATAGTATCTTTATTACTCTAAATACATATGATTTATGTTAACAAAATAAATAAATAATAATATAAAAATAATTTACATATATAAAATAAAATATAATTTATATTAAATAATATAAATTAGATTGATTTGAATTAAATAAATTTATAAACATATCATCAAAATTTAACAAAAATTTGACAAAAATTTAAGTTTAGAAACTAATTTAAAAATTTACTAAATTATAGAGACTCAATTACAAATGTTTTAAAATATAAGGACCTAATTTAAAAATTGAATAACTATAGAGACCACACAAATAATTTAACCTTTTTTTTAAAGTCTCCCCCAGCAAATATTCACAAATATCCAAGTCATATAATTTTTTTGTATTATTACAAATTGAGGGGAAAAAAAAAGAAGAGTAGAGAAAAAAAATTATTTTTCTCTTTTATATATATTATTGAGTTCATTTGAATTATTTTATTTAATTGATTCTTTTTTTCAAATAAATATTTAACTTTATAGAATTCAACTCAATTTCATTATTCGGAATACATTTAGTGAAAGAATCCCATTAAATTGAGTATTTATGATGATAATAATCTCTTCTTTTTTTTGCCAAATGATAATAATATTTTAAAATAATGATTTTTTCGTCATGAACCGAAATATTGACAACGGTATTCTACTAATTTTAGTGAAATTTAAAAATTATAGTAAAATTCTTTTAAATAAAAAAAGAGGAATTTTTTTTCAGTTTAAACATTAATTCGGAGTCCTCTAAATAAATTATATGATTTAAAAAAATTACATCTTAAATGTGAAACTCGTTAGTTTTGGAGAGATATCAAAATTTAAAAATTATATGAAGATATGTATTTTCTAGGAGTAATATTTTATTCAAAAAAAAAAAAAATCTTACACGAACAGTATTTTCATGTTATTTTTCTGTACAACTCGTGTACTTCCAAGTCTAAAATGTTAATATTTACCAACAAACAAAAACAATTGTTGAAGTTAATTAAAAACAGTGAGACCCGCCCCACCAAGTTCAACAAATTGTCGAAGTCTAAAATGTTATTATCTTAATAATAATATAATAATATAAATTTTATAATAAATATATATATGAACAATCAACTTAATAATAACATAAATTTAATAATAAATATATTTAATTTTAATAATAATAAATTTTATAATAAATATTTGTGCTATATTTGTATATCAAACATATTTAGTAATAACTTTTTATGGTATTTTTTTTAATTTATTATTTTTATTTTTATTTTTTAAAATTAATTATATACAAATGTATATAAATTGTTTGTATATTAATGCATTTACACACAAGTTAATATGTGATACACTCAGTATATTTGTATTAAAAATATTATTTTTTTCAAACTATAAAATATAACAAAATATCACAAATTATTATTTTACTTTTTTTATTTTTTAAAATTAATTATGTAATTTTTATTACCCAAAAAAAAATTCATTAGGCTGCTGTTGTTTCTATTATATATTAACTTAACCTTACTTCACGTAAATAATGATATTATTAATTTTATCTTCAAATTATAATTTTGATAGATTTAAAAAAAATTTATCATATATAAAAATAAAATACAATTTTTTTTTTACAAAATATATGTTTGTATAATTCTATATATATAATTCAATTATTATTAATTAGTAGTATATGTACGTATGTTATTCAGTTGATAAGTTATTATGATTTTTGTTTTTAATATAATATAAGTAGTTTTAAAAAACTAGTCGGTTATAATTTAAAATATATATATTTAAAAATTTGTCAATGGAATATTTAAAAAAATTTTAAATATTTTCAAAAATATTAAAGTCGAACTGAGTGTAAAAATTTAATATTCTTGAAAATATTATAAAATATTTTTAAGAATGTTTTAAATAAACTAAATAAGTTTTTTAAAATTTCTAAAAATCACATTCTCAAAAATGTGATTTCTGAAAATAAAAAATTTATTCATATACTAAACGTCCCTTTAAAGTATTCATTTATTTTTATCTTCTCTATCCTAAAAGTCTACAACTCATCTTTTAAGTTTTTTTTTATTATTCTCACAAGTTTTTTTTTAATTACAAATAATTATATTTGAAATACTATCAGATACTAAATATCTGTACTTCTCCCAATTAAAATTGATATAAATTTAAATTCTACTATTTCCTCACTATTATATTTCCAAATTTGAAACTAGATGGTATAATTGATTGCAAATAACTGAACTAAGTCAAACCACAGAATAATAAATCATAGTTTTACCCTTTATTGACTAAAACTCTTGTGAACAATTCACATACCAAACACTTGGAAAATGAGCAGAAGTCCAATTTGAAGTGGCATTTTCTACAGGGAGACCTTTTGCTTTCTTTATTGTAAAATCTACTAGTCATCCTTCCAAGTATACCCTCACGATGAACTGTATAAATTTTACTATCATCTTATTATAAGTATCTTACATCACAAAAGTAGAGAGTTGCTATCATAAGAAAATCGTGAATCACAATTCTCTTGTGAAGATATATCCTCACAATGAAGGGCTATTGTGTTAAGTTTCTACATACATTATTGATGTTATTGTTTTCATTTCTTGCAAGATTCAATTGGGCCACTAATGGTGCACAATTGAAGTGCATAGATCGAGAGAGAAAAGCAATGCTCATGTTCAAACAAGGCATACAAGATGATGATGGCATACTAGCTACATGGAGGGACAATGAAAATGGAGATTGTTGCAGGTGGAAACGAGTTTATTGCAGCAATGAAACAGGTCATGTTCAAATCCTTGATCTTCATGGTTCAGATTCACATTATTTGAGAGGTACAATCAATATTACTTTATTGATTGAGTTGCATGAAATGAAACATTTGGATCTCAATTACAATCATTTTTATGGAAGTGATATCCCAAAATTCGTAGACTCTTTCACAAACTTGAGATATCTTGATCTCTCTTATTCTCATTTTAGTGGGAGTATTCCTTATGAAATAGGAAAGCTTTCACACTTGAGATACCTTGATCTTAGTGGCAACAAATTGGATGGAACTATCCCTTATCAACTTGGAAACCTCACAAAGCTACAATATCTCAGTCTTGGAGAAAATTATCTTGTTGGAGTCATCCCATATGAGCTTGGGAATCTTTCTATGTTGCAGACTCTTAAGCTTGGTCACAATTCTAATCTCACAGTGGAAGAGCAGAATAATTCTGATGTTGAGTGGCTATCTAAGCTCTCATCTTTAACAAATCTTGACTTGAGTAGAGTGAGCGATCTTGGCAATTCTCATCACTGGCTTATGATGATTGGTAAACTCCTTCCAAAGTTAAGAGAATTGCGTTTACAAGAATGTGGTCTTTCTGATAATAGTCTTCCTTTGCTTGAATTTCCTTCAAACTTTTCCACTAATCTTGTCTTCCTTGATCTCTCTTTTAATAACTTGAATTCATCAGTATTCCAATGGGTGTTCAATTTCAAATCTAACCTTCAAGAGCTTCATCTCTCAACTTGTAATATTTCAACAGATAGTCTTACTTTTCCACCTTCTAATTTTAATTTTCCTTCTCTTGTCATCCTTGATCTCTCTTTCAATCAGTTGACATCATCAACTATATTTTACTGGATGTCTAACTTCACCTCAAATCTCCATCAACTTTACCTTTCCAACAACTTGCTTGAAGGTTCCATTCCAGATGGTTTTGGCAATACAATGAACTCTCTCAAAGTTCTTGATCTCTCTCTTAACAAGTTGCAAGGTGAAATTCCAACATCTTTGTGGAATATCTGCACTTTGCAAAGTTTCAGCCTTTCTCATAATAACTTGAGTGGAGAGCTTTCAACTTCCATAAACAACTCTTCATGCTGCAGTAGACACACATTACAAATTTTGGATTTATCTCATAACAGAATAATGGGCAGGTTACCTGACAGCATCAAATTGTTTTCTAAGTTGCAATATTTCCTTTTGGATGGGAATTCTTTGCAAGGTGTGATCACTGACTCTCATTTCAACAGTCTCTCTCATTTGAAGTACTTACACTTATCTTCATTAGCTCTACAAATTAGCACCAGTTGGGTTCCTCCCTTTCAACTATACTCATTGTCATTGGCATCTTGTGTGATCGGTCCTAATTTTCCAAAGTGGATCCAAACTCAAAATGACTTGGGAAGGCTTGATATTTCCAATGCTAGGATTTCTGATTCCATTCCAGATTGGTTTTGGTATATGTCAAAAAATCTACTCTTCATGAATATCTCATACAACAATTTTACAGGTGAAATTCCGGATTTACAAATCAAGCTTAAGTACAAATCACAAATTATTATGACATCAAATAACTTTGACGGTGCAATCCCATCATTTTTGTCACAATCATCACAACTTCATCTTTCCAGAAATAAGTTCTCAAATTTGTCTTCTCTTGTATGTGGCAAAGCTGAAGATGAGGGCTTGGGCATTTTGGATGTAGCAAGCAATCTATTAAGTGGGCAACTACCTAATTGTTGGAGTCATCTAAACTCATTACAGTATCTTGATTTAAGCAATAACTACTTGTCTGGAGAGATCCCACCCTCTATTGGAAGCCTTGTGAATATGGAGGCTTTGGTTTTGCGAAACAATAGTTTGATTGGAGAACTTCCTTCCTCTATAGAGAATTGCACCAAGTTACTATTATTAGATGTTTCTGAGAATAATTTGTTGGGACCAATCCCTTCATGGATTGGAGGAAGCATTGGACAGCTACAAATTTTAAGCTTAAGATTGAATAGCTTTTATGGTAATCTACCTTTGCATCTTTGTCACCTAACACGAATTCGGTTGTTGGATCTGTCTCATAATAACTTATCCAATGAAATTCCACCTTGTCTTAAGAATTTCACAACTATGGGCCATAAGAGCATCAACTCAACAGAAACAGGTGAACATATATATTGGTGCAATTTGACCAACTGTGCTTTGTCTAGTGATTCATTTCAATTCTACATAACATTAACGTGGAAAGGCGTGAATGACTTGTTCAAGAATCCAGAATTACTTCTCAAAAGCATTGATCTCTCAAGCAATGCTTTAACTGGAGAGATACCATCAGAAGTTGTGTCTTTATATGGATTGGTTTCCTTGAATTTATCACGAAACAACTTGAGTGGAGAAATCCCATTTGAGATTGGGAATTTGGAATCACTAGAATTCCTTGACTTATCAAGAAATCAATTATCAAGTGCAATTCCTTCAAGTCTTGCTCATATTGATCGTCTAACCAAATTGGACTTGTCAAACAACAATCTGTTTGGAAAAATCCCAATTGGAACACAGTTACAAAGTTTTGATGCCTCTAGTTATGAAGGAAATCTTAATCTTTGTGGAATGCCACTTGACAAAAAATGCCCAGAAGATGATGAGACAACTTCACCTCAAGTGTCTGATAAAGAAGATGATGACTCACTTTTCTCTCCAGATTTTTTCTTGAGCTTGGGACTAGGATTTGCCGTTGGATTTTGGGGATTCTTGGGTCCAATACTGTTCAACCGTTCTTGGAGACATGCCTACTGCAAGTTGCTGAATCAAATAACAAACAGTATATGTCGTGGTGGCAATTTATGTGACTAGGTACCTCACTGTCAGAGACTAATTAATTAAAAGGTAACAAGATATTTTCTTGTCATTACTTTTTTCACATTCAACTTTTAGATATGAAAACTAGATGACAACAAACACACTACAAGTTAGTTAATAGACTACAATTTTTTATAACTTAATTTATCAAATAAAAATTTTATAACCTATTAAATAATGATGTTCGTATAAAAATTTGAATTGATAGTTATTATTTTTTATATATATATAGCAAATATAGTTTAGCCTTTTGTGAAGTCACTCTTTTTTTTTTATTTCAAATTCTCTATTCGTAATTTCGTATCTAATATATATATCAAAGTAAGATTCTATATGGTTTTTTTGTGCTCTTATTATTTTAGGTAATTAAGAATGTGCCTATGATATTATTTATAAACAAGGAAATAAACAGAAAATAAGTCAATAAAACAAATAAAAGAAAGTATATGATTTATCCCACTCATTTTATTAAAGACAAATGTTCATTAACATTTTTTATGTTTGCAATTCGACTATGCATACCAATACTTCTCATTATAATGTGAATTTCTAAATTATGTGTCAAATTTTGGTCAGTTTCAAACTGTTAACTAAATCTTATGATTTTTTTTATTATTATCAATTGCTTAAGTAGAATTAATCTGTTAAAGCATAATATGTCAAAACACTTTGAATTTTTTTAATTTTTCATTTGGATATGAAAAATCCAATAATTAAGAGGTTTGAAAAAAATTTGAAATGATACAATGACTAACTTAATGATAATTTTAGTCTTATATGAACTCTTATGCTAGCTCAACATCTAGTATGAGTAATTTCACATGAACTTCAAATATGACTTTGTCATTGGTAATATATACAGATGACATTTAGTTATGAAAAAAATTATATCAATTAATAAAGATAAAAAATAAAATTGAAACAAAAAAAAATAAAAATAAAAATTTGAAACGTCATTTAAAGTTAAGAGATAAGAAATTAGCTTTAACCTATAATTTTATTTACAATATTACTTTTGCATTATTAACGTGCTTTTGTGTTTCTTGCAGGATCTATTATAACTATTCTTGTGTTGGACTAAGGCATGTTTGTGCTGTTGTACTACAAAAAGCTATGGTTAACAATTTGTGACCCATGGTTTGTTAGATAAATATAATTCAGGTTATGCTTTACAATGTAATGAACTTGCAATAATTTATAGGATAAGATTTCTTATATCATTTTTTCTATAAATAGATAGACTATGAATTACATGCCAATAAATATAGAGGTAGAAGATTCATAAACTTGATTTTGGGGTATGGCTTAGCCTGATTCAATTAAGCATATAAACATTGTTTATTTAAAGCTAATATTTCGTTGCCTTGCAAACCTTAAATTTCTCATGTATTAATTTGAGTGCTGCATACAAGAGAGAAGCACTGAGTATCCTTTTTTATTTGAAATCGAACTTCTACAAATTCATTTGCTTCTATTCTCTATTTTAACTCCTTTAAATTCTGCAACTTATATTTTTTTAACTGGTAGAAGGAACTAAAATATTTTAATATCAAATCTAAAATTAGAAATTTTTGTTGTGCAAATAAATTTGAGTTTATTTATACTGTATTCTTGTTTAAGAGAATTGTGTATATTTTTGTACTAAAAACTGTAATTAAATAATGTTTCAGAAGAGAAAATAATATTATACTTTTTTTCTGATGGACTCGCTGTTTGTCAACACTTTTTGGGTCCAAGTCCAAAACATTTGTTAAGAAAGAGGCCGTAGAGTTTTGTCATGTAGTTAGTGAAAGGCTGGGCCTAGTATGGCCATATGCATATAGGCCCAAAGAATTAAACAGATAATTTAACATTTTAGTAAAAAAATAAAAATACCTTAAAAAATTTAAAAATTTTCTTATTATTTCAAGGATTTTTTTTCTCTCTCTCTCTCTCATAAATATATATATATATATTAAATTTCTTTGCTGCAGTTTGGATTTACAAGAACTTTTGATAAAATTATTTCTTTACAAGCATTTACTCAAATTATTAATATAGATATAGTACTCTTTTTTTTTTATCAAACTAGACATGGCACTCAATCTCAAATTTGAGCTGGCCTGGTAGGTACTTCTGGGCCGAAGGCCCATTGGAAAAGTTCCCTTATTTGGATTAAAAAAATTCTCTTTCCCAAAGAAAAAAGAAGAAAAAGGAAAGATTATGAAAGTTAAATTTGTTTTTAAAGGAAACAGACACTTTGATTATAGATTTGTTTTCTACTTGAAGAATTGCTTTATTTTCTTCTCTTTTTGTTTCATTTTAGTACAAGGCTAAGAGAAGTGCCTACCATATTGCTTTATAATTGTGAGTAAATAGGTGATTATGCATCATATAGAATGGACAACTATATTGAAAAAGCAATAAGAAAAGGATCACTACATTTTGTCTCTTAGTTTAGGCATGGCCAACAGAGAGTTCCACTTTCCCATTACTTTTCTATATATGCCCATCACAAACTTGCTTTAAATGGGTTGTGGGTCGTAAAGTAAATTATACTTACCTCTTATTTAATTTATTTTTTTTCAATAAAAATTATTTTTTTATGGAATAAAATTGTAATCTTATTTTTAATATATACAGTTAAATTTATATTAAGATTCAACATAAAATTATTAATATAACAAAACCCCTCAAACTTCACATTTTTTTATAGAAATTTTTTTTAACTTTTTCATTTAAAACTTTAATAAATGATAAATATGTCAAATTATTTGAAAAAAAATTTTTGATCAAAGCTTGAAGTTTAAGAAAATTTTTTGCATAACACTTAAAGTTTATAAAGATTTTTTATATTTTTGTATTTTTTTTATAAATAGAAGAGAAAACACAAAAAACTACACCTTAAAAGAGAGTTACAAAAAGGACATCAGCCAGCATAAGAATAGAAACATTAGGATGAGGAATGGAAAGAAGGGAAGTAAAAATTAACTGGAGATTTACCTCTCAATTTTAAAAATTTGACAAAAGACCCCTCAACTTTTTATTTGACAAATGACCCCTTCAAATTCAATGTTATGCAAAAATAGCCCTTATTTTTGCTATTGGGGACAAGTTCTTGGGTAAAAATGTTAACCAAAGGGTACATAGGACAAAATTAAAAGTTTGAAGGAATCTTTCATCGACTTCTAAAGTTGAAGGGGTAAATTGTACAGGCCCTAAATTGAGAAAGAATTGTTTTCTTTTTAGCCATATATATATATATATATATATATATATATAAAATAAAAAAATGCCCAATTCTACAAAAATGACAGTATTTATAAGAGTTTTACTCTTCTTAAGTAAAACAGAGTGAGAGAATATTGAATTTTATTTACTTTTTTTAATTTTGTTAATTCAAATAAATAGACTAGATGTTAGCATGCACGTGAATGCTCTTTTTTATTCCATTTTTGAAATATAAAATAATAAATAAAATAATGAAAATCTAATTAACTTTTCACTATTTTATTTTAATTAACTTTTTATTATTTTTACTTTGCTTCTTTCGTCTCTTCATATTACATATTTTATTTTATATTATATAATATATAATTTGTAATACTAATGATAAGAAAATCTCAAAAATATTATAATAAAGATAATAATAAATTTTAACAAATGATAAATTTTTTTATTTCTCAAAAGTACATTCTTATTAAAAATAATCATATTTAAAATACTATCAAACATTAAATATTAAAACTTCTCTTAACATAAATTTAAACCTTAATTCGTCGTATTGTAAAATACTAATCATTTTTACTATATTCAATTGTATTGATACAAGACTAGAGATATGATCTTTAGATAATTTTTTAAAATAAGTACTCCCCAAGCCGAAGGATATGGTCCAAAATTTTTAAATAAGGTAGTCTTTGTATGGATGCCCGAATATTGCATTTCCTTCTGGAAATTAGTGTTTGTAATGGCCAACTCTGGCGGACTCTCATTATAGTATAGCTCCTTGACCCCTTTAAAAACTAGATAGCTCCTCCAAGTTGTCTAAGTCTCAAATGAAAGAATCAATTAGTACTAAGCCTTTGATCTCAACATTCTATCACATTATATAGTTCGACCAAACACTGTAATATTGATATAACCACTTGAATCATATAATTGAGGATAAAGACTCCACAACACTAGGGAATAGGGATATGATCTTTATCCTCCTCCTTGAAAAAATGTTCATAACTACTTAAATCATATAATTGAGTTAAAATTGTGGTAAAACACCACATTCAACAAATGTGAGCTCTTAAAAATGTATAAGAAAAAAACATTAAACTTTTAGAAAAATTATTGCTATGTAATATTAATCATCAACTTTGTACTACTAAATCCTAGTATTATTCCTCATAAAACAATGAGCACTAAGAGGTTTCCCTCAATGAATAAGGCAACTATATGTATCTGACAGCTTATATTCTTTCCTTAAAAATGAAAGATGGGACCCACAAGCCGACCAAAGCAGGTAGGATTGTGTGATTGTGTTAAAATCAAGTATGGGGGACCCTTCTCCATACAACTTTGGCTTCTTCTCCACAAGGCATACCTTGGGATTTCTTTGGGTATTATATTATAAAATTAGTTAGTTTGAGATATATTATTTTTACGTATTTATATACATATTATTAATTTAAAATTTTATTTTTTATTTTTTTACTTTTAAAAATTAAAATTTAAAATATTTTTTAATTATTCTATATTTTTTATTTTTCAAACTCATATTCTATTTTTTATTTTCAGTTAAAAGTAGTGATTCAAGCATATTTTTTATTTTTATTTTAAAAATTGTATTTAAACATGTCCTTTATTTATATATTTTTTAAATTTTTAAAGTCCTCTTTCCTTCTTTTCTATTATTTCTCTTTTTCATCATTCTAACCCTTTTTCTTTCTCTTCCATTAATTTTACTCACTTTTTCACTCCCCATTCTCATCATCAGAATCATACCAGATCCTCAAAGACGGCTTTCAAGCTTATAATGTTGCTATTATTGCAATTCGTGTAATTATTATAGCTATCACCATTATATGTATCCTATTGTTCACCTTGAAATCTCCAGGAGCTTAATTATCACCAAAAGTAACCTACTTTAATTTGCTTTTTCTTATATTTGCTAACCTAAACTTGGAGCATTAGTTTTCTTCTTTAATGCCTTAAGTTTTCTTTATCTTCTTTTGGTTTTACATAGGACAACCTATTTTTAGTTGTACTATATATTTGCTATGAAAATCAAACATCTTGCTTCTACGTTAAATGATTCAGTTAATTATACTGCTTTAATTAAAAGAATTATTAGTTAATTTTAGAGTTTTTGTGAGGGAGTATGGTACCTTTGTTTTTTTTTTTTAATTTCTCACGTGTATTTATTATTAGGTTAGACTCATTTAACTCATCAAAATGATAAATTGAATTTAAAAAAAATCAACCTACAAAAATAGGATCAAATTGACCCAACCTCTTTAACTCGTTTGAATCAGGTTACATGTATTTTTACATTTATATTTTTATTTTTCTAAAAATTTAAATTTAAAATTTGTTTGTTATAATTAAAATTTATTGTTTTAAGATTATGTAATATCATTATAATATTATATATTAATTTTTTATAATTAAATTTTGTGTGATTTTAAGTTTATAAACTCCAAAAGAAGTGCATCTAAACTAAATTATTGATTTATAATTGTATTTTTTTAAAATAACTAACATAATATCATATATACATCAAATAATGCAAAAATAATTAATTAGTTATACATATACATCAATTCAATTCACTAATTAAAAGCTGTTAAAACAACAATCTTAAAAAAAAAAAAAAGATTAGATACATATTAGCTATATTTAAAAATATAAAACAACTTTTTATAAAAAAACAAATGGGTTTGGCTAGTTGGTCTGTTAACTCACCAACTTATCATAAAATAAGTCGAGTTGGCTTATTATTGTCTGGTTCAAAAAAATGACCTGATTCACTTTTTTGTAACCCTTAACAGGTTAATTGTTCGAGTTAATTCTTTTTGTCATCTCTACATGTATTCTCTTTATATAAAATAATTTTGTTTTTATAAAAAATAATTTTATTAGATGTACTGTCATCTATCGAACGTTAAATATAGATATTTTTACTATTTTATATCAATTATTTTTAAGACAATATTTCATCATATAACTATATAAATAATTAATTATTGAAATATAATTGGTCAACTTTTTTAGTACATGATAATTATTTTTTTATTCAAATAAGTCTTAAAATTTTCAAAAATTTTAGATAAATAAATTCTAAAAGTTAACTACATTAACTAAGTATTAGAAATTGTGTTCTCTAGGCATTACTAGAAAAGTGCCAAGAGAGAAAGTAAGAGACAAAGAGCGAGAGCCAAAATAGAGATGCCAAGTAGTTAAACAATTGACAAAATACCATCGCTAAAATAATAAAGTTAATTTTCAGAATTTATTTAAAATGTCTTTTAACTTTTTTTGAATTTATTTGAAGAAATAAATAGTTTTAAAACCAATGTAAAATATTAAATATATTTTTTGAGACAAAAGTAAGCCTTTGGCCTATATAATAATACCACCATTGCAAAAGAGTAGGAGGCTATAATATTATTAGTAAATATATTGTTAAAATTTAGATGTGTATTTAATTAGATGTCTCTACATTGCGTTAAATTAAATTATGTTCCCTTTATATTAAATTGTAAGTGAAAGAGAAAGGAAGAAGAAAAAGTGAGTGTGTGTTAGTCCAAAAAATAAAGTAGGAGGAAAGGAAGAAAGAAAAAGGTGGTTGTTCACCAACCAAGTCACAAACCTTGTTGAGAAATGCTCTGCACTAGGTCATTGAAGGTGAGGGACACTTTGGTCATTTCACTGTCACTTTACACAACCAAAGAGCCACCCCATATTTAAATCAACCTGTTTGGTTTCCCCGTTTTCTTAATAAATTGGTTAAATTATTTTCGTACCCTTCATAATTTTATTTTAATATTTAGTTCAGTTCTTATAATTTAAAATTTTATAATTAAATTTTTATAAATTAAATTTTTTTAAAAAGATTAAATTTATATATAGTTATTTATATTTTTATTATCAAATTTTTAATTAAAATAATATATTTTTAAAAAAATTAATTATGAAAAAATTTAATTGTATAAATTATACACATATTAGTCTTTGATCAAAAATTTAATAATAAAGATATAAAAATTATACTTAAATTTTTTTATTTTAAAATTAGTCTTTATTGTCAAGTTTTTTAAAATTGTATTAAATTTTGTTAGTATTGTCAATATATAATATCTTAATCATCTAAATATTTATAATGTATGTTAATAAAGAGGAGAAAAATAAAAAATAATATGAAAAAGTAATTATATAAATTATATATTTATTAATTTCTTATTAAAAATCTGATAAAAATATTTAAAAATTATACCTAATTTTTTTCTTTATTGATTTCATTATGTATTTAATTAAAAGTATTCATCTAATTTTTAAAGGAAACATATGGGACATTGAGCAAGTGAAAGGATATTATATAATAGATTATTAATTTTTATGTATTGTTAATGACTTTATATTTTTGCTTTCGATATAACTATAATATACAATAAATATAATATTTTTTAAAAATAAATTAATATATAAAATTAAAATTATTACAAATTTTTTTGAAAAATTAATTTAAATTTTCTCATTGAAAAAAAAAATTTCAATTACCATGTTACTGTTCAACAATTTAGTTCTTATCAATGTTTAAAGAACCAGATTGAACCGATTAATCTAATTAAAAAATTGATAAATGAATCGTAGTTTTTGTCCGATCAATCCTTAAAATTGGTCTTGCAAAAAATCAATCAACAACTAAAAAAATTAATCAAAAATTGGATGAAACTATCAACAATCGGCTAGTTTACTTGTTTAACTGATTTGAAAAAAAAAATTCTTTTCATGTATTTTTCAATTTTCTGTAACAAAAAAGGAAAATAAAAAGTAGAATAGAAAATAAAATAAAGAAAAATGAGAAAAAAGAAGCAAAATCAAAAAGAATGATCAATGATTTGTACATTATAACTTTTTAATTTTTTTCAATCAATAAATAGTTTATTGATTTGTCTAAAAATATGATATATTTTTTATTTATTTTATTTTTATATAATAACATTATGTAAAATATTTATTATTAATTAATATATAATGTTAATACTAGTTCAACCATGATTTGACAACAGTTAAATCATTGAATCGCAAACTAATACCTTTATCAATTCAATGAACGATCAGATTTTTAAAACATTAATTTTTACGTCAAAATGATTTAACCCAATTTAATTATATAAATAATTCAGGATATCTATCAATATAAAAATAAGAGTAAATTATAATTATTTCTCTTGATATTTAACTAAATTATACAGCACCTTTTTAATATAAAAAAGTACATTTATCCTCTTCTAATCTATTTTTTTGTCAAAAAAGTTAACTTTTGTACAAAATAAAGCCATCATTTTATTTTTAGGGTAACAAAATGTAATAAATTTATCTTAAATTCATCATTAAAATGTTAATATAAGAATAAATACAATTAAATAATTTTATTGTTTTAAAAATATCACATATATTTTATAAATATTATCTTCACTAATAAAAATAAGTTAAAAAATTATTTGCATTATATTGTATCAAATCTTAGAAGTATCAAATATAATTTTTAAAATTAAAAAAATAATAAGTATAATTTCACTAATTTTCAAAACATATTAATATAATTTACTCTAAAATAACAATACTACATAGTTATATTATCTACCTAAGAGATATTAATTGCGGGAGAATGGCACATGATACCAGAATATATTTGACTTTTTTTTGGTTTTTTAAAAATATTTTTTTAGTAAAAATAATTATGATCGAAATATTGTGGGACACATATATCTGACCTTTAATGAGATCTAGAGTGGATAAAAATCTATTGGGTGGGGAAAAGTTTTATAGTTTGATGTCTATATCAAACTTTATTATAAACATTGTTTCCTTTCGAAAATGATAAATGAACATGTATTATTTTCTTCAGGTTACGTTGCTGTATTATGAACAATTGTCATTTTAGACATGAATTCAATATGACTTTCTGCCTCAAATGAGGATTATATATTCAATGCTGTATTGATGGATCACCTATATATATATATATATATATACTATCTTATCTAGTGAATCTCATTTCCTCTCTGTGATTAATTTAATAAATATTAAAGTAAATTTTTTTATTGCCAATCTAATAAAAGATGTCATCAACTAATTCCAAAGCTTGATTTAATAACATACTATTATTAACGTATAAATTTTAGAGTTATATATCTCTTACATTGGTTTTTAGGAAATTTTAATGTAATCAATTTAGTTCTTGAACAATTATTGTCATGATTGTCAGTTTAATTTTTGACTCATGATTTTTGGTCATCGACTATTTTTGTGATCTTTGTACTTTAATTTTAATTAATTTTTAATTTAATTCATAAAATTTATAATTTATAATTAAATCCTTACCGTTTCAAAAACTTTTAATTAATTTAATCCTTATTGTCAACTTTTTGTTAAAATTACATGTTAATTTTTGTTAATATTACTAATATATGATATTTTAACATTTTAAATATGCATAATTTCAACCAAAAAATAAATAATTATATAAATATAACTTACTTGTATGACATAAAATTTAACATGATATTGACAAAAATATAAAAATAGAAACTAAACTAAAAAAATTAAATTATAAAAACTTCATTAAAAATTAAATAAAACTATATAGACCACAAAAATAATCTAACCTTAAGATTAACTTAACAGCAATAAACCTGAAAAGATTAAATTTATGACATCAATATTTTTTGAAGGATCAAAACCTAATAGAATGTATGAGACTACATGAGTTTTATTTATATATATCTTTCTTCAATTTTATCGCGTAAAGTTTGCTTTTAGGAGATACTAATTCTAAAATTACTCATTAAACCAAAAAGTTGAGAAAATCAAAGTGAATTTAATGTTTTAGTTAAATTAATTAGAGTAAATTATATTCTTTTCTTCTCTATTTTAAAAATTTATATTCTCTTCTAGTAAAATATTAAAAAACTTATAATTTCATTCATTTTAATCAAAATATTCTTAATACTAATATTAATTTATAAAAAATATATTTTAAGAATTATTACTTAATTGTAATTTATTTTAAATTAAAAACAATAAAATTAATTTATTTTTAAGTTTTAAGTTTTTTTTATATTACTTAAATATATATTTAATTATATAAATAATACACATAACAGTATTTTGGTCAAGAGGGGCAAAATTATAATTTTATTTTATCTATAAAGGAAAAGGAGTGTAAATTTTTAAAATAGAGAGGAAGAAAGTATAATTTCAACATCTTTTCAAAAAGATGAAATGTATTTTACTCTAAATTTTATATTTCTTTTTCCTTGGTCTACTCTTAAGGATTAAGTCTTATTTGTAATAAGATAAGGTCACTGTACTAGTAAATTGATTCCTAAAAAATACACTTATTGAGACTCTATTCACTAAAAGACTTGGACTATCAAATTCAGTCCTCAAAATTATTAAAGGCTATATATGTTGGTCTCTTCATATGATGCTGTTGAAAACACTTGACAGAAGTTCTAATGTGTCTCGTTAATTACTTATTAGGCATGTTAAAATGTCATATTAGTCCTTATATGATTGTATTTCTATAGAAATAAGTCTTTTTAAGTTTTCTACTATATTATAAAGAAGCTCCTAAACGTGCATGAATAGAAAAATAACAAAAGAATCAATAACTCAACAGCACTTTGAAACCAAGATTTTAATTCATCTAAGCACATCATAGTAATCCTAGAATATCTAATATTATTTCATCTCACTTCCCTTAACTATTTTCCTAACCATCCCGTAGCCCTGAGTAATTGAAATCCACTAGGATGTCTCCTTCTCTTTAAAAAAAAAAAAAAAATTCAAATGCATCATGCCATTTAATTTCTAGATATGATCCAAGCTTAGGAACTTTTTATTTTGGTATCCACTTCCTATTAGCATTCTTATTCTTGAAGCCACTTGCACAAAGTGTGTTTATTTTTAAATGTCTTAACTCTTAATTTGCAAACTAGAGGGTCTCATTACTCTATGCACAATATATTTACCACTTGCATGCTTCAACTAAACACTTAGCTTTACATCTAACCTTGTCATTTTTCTTGTATCTAAACTCTCAATCTATGTGGATATTATAGTCCTTTAGGGCTTACTTGAAGATTTCAATTGATGCAAACTCTATACTAAGTTCAAGCACAACCTCACGAAACTCAACACCTTTATTAAACTGTGGATACTTATGCCTTCCATTAAAGTCCTCATCCTCTTCAGAAACAAAGTGTGGATCCAACTTCTCAAACTCGTAATTGTCACTCTCGTTATCTTTTGTAGATGTGGATAATGATGACTTAAACAGTAAAGATTCAATAGTATCACTATTCTTATCCTCCTTATTATTGCAAATATTTTCTTGTAAACAAATTTTATCAAAAGGGCCCAGCTACAATAATCCCAAGATCTGTATTCTAAAACAATAAGGATACTTAAATATCTAAACCTATTTGAATTCTTGATTCTATGCTCTTAAATATCCAATATTCATTGAAGAATAAATTTGACATTTAATTTATTAAGGAGCATGATTGCCTCTCATAATTATATTCCTAATCAAGCTAAAAAGGAAAGGTAGCATTTATTATTTTTTAAAAAAATCTCATTAAAAGATCAAAAAGAATAAAATTCTTTCCATCTAAGTCACTCTACAAGCAGCGAAAAAGAAAATAGGTTCCTAATAGTAGAGGTTGCTCCTTCATCCTCTCCTTATGACCATTAGTCATTAATGCTTTGATGAAAATTTGCTTAAATTAGTTGGAGCGTGCAAAACAATTTATTAATTGTTGGAGGTTACTAAGAAGACAAGATGAAGATTTGAAATAGCTGGCTCCTTCAATAACTACATTGTCTCATATTTATAGCTCTTCCTCACTTTTGTTAAAGTCAAGAAGAGAAAACCTAAGAAAGAAATATCCAGAGCCATCAACCTTCACTATGTTAAAACTGATATTATTTTATTAGTGAGTTAGCTTGCAAATATTTAAGTCCTTATGACCGAAACTCTTCTTTTAATTTGTTTTATGTGCATTTCTTTATGTTGGTGTAAAGTAGTCCAAGATAAAGTCTCCTTATGGGAGCTAAGGTTAAAGGGATGCTTCATATCAAACTTAGAACGTGAGTGCATTTTTGGTTCCTATTTCTTTGTGTTAGTGTAAAATAATCTAAGGTAAAAGCCTTGTAGGGTTATTTCTTAAGGTTAAATGGATGTTTTATATTAAACCTAGAAAGTGAGTGTGTTAATTAAATTCTTGTATTGTTGAGTATGAAAGCGTTTGTACTGATCCCTGTGTAAGAGTTACTCAGTTGTAAAGTGATTACCATAGTGTTAAGTGTGATTAAGGAGAGGATGTAAGGATTAAGGAAACTAGATCTTGAACCTCTATAAATCGTGGTGTCACTTTTCTACTTCCTTAAATTCATTTTAATACTAAATTGTTTTTTGAAAAGAAATTTATTATAAAAGGAATGTTGCTTATAAGGAACCTAAGTTTTCAAAAAGAATTTTGTTTTACAATTACTCAATTCAACCCTTCCTTCTTAGGTAGATTTTTGGCTATAGCACTCCTCACTGTTATTTTTTAACTATTCTTTTCCATTTTCTTCTTTTATATACCTCAATTGTTTGCTTTTTCTTCCCTTTATTAGAAGTAGCTATTGCACTCTTAGAATATGTCTCTTTTCTCTTCTTCCCATGCCATTCAACCTCATCATCATTATCTTCATCATCATAGAATTATAAGCCCCCTTATATATTTCATCATCTCTACTATCATAGTCATAAGAAGTGTCTGATTGATCACTCTCCAACGAAAGGTAATAAGTCTTTCTCCTTGTCCTGTTTGCTATTCATGCATGTTTAGAGATTTCTTTATAATGTAGTAGAAAACTTCAAACAAATTTTTAATATAAAAATACAATCTTATAAGGACTAATATAACATTTTAACATTTTACTTAAGTAATTATTAATTAACAACACAAATAAGTAATTTTGTTAATTAGTATTTTCAACGAATAAGTTAAAATAAGGTCATCTCTATTCTCCTCTCTCTTAAAATCAAAATTTACATTAAACTAACATTTGTTAAAATAAAAAATATTAAGTTAAAATTTTATCTATTTTAATCAAATTATTTTTATATTTATCATATATATAATATAACAAATATTAAATATATATCTTGCTAATATAAGATAATTATTTTTTAAAATTTAAAATAAATTAAATTTGTGGTTTTTTATCCAAATTAAATTGAAATAAGTTCAAAAATATTTTGTTTCTAAATAAGTTATATTTTAATAAAGAAAAGTATGAAGAACAATTTACCCAATAAGAAAACAAAATTTCATCAATTATATATTATCCCACTCACATATCCTCTTTCCTCTGTTATTCACAAAGGCAATCTTATACCAAATTAATTATTTAGATGAAGTACGTGAGAAAAGTTGGAGTGGTTACAGAGCAGATGAAATTTTAGGTTAATGTTGAGCAATGAAGCTCAAGTGATAATAACAACTTTTTAATTAAAAAAAAACTCTGTCAAACGGTAAGATAATAAAATTATATATATATATATATATAT
Source organism: Senna siamea (assembly GCA_031216115.1). NCBI lineage: Eukaryota > Viridiplantae > Streptophyta > Magnoliopsida > Fabales > Fabaceae > Senna > Senna siamea. Next base: position 26,433,725 of record CM062354.1, on the reverse strand, counting down.
ATATATTTATATATATATAATGAACTTTTTCTGCAATGAACTTTTCTAGAACTTCTAAATGATGTATATCTGATTTCAAAAAGGAAAAACAATAAAAAAAAATATTAATTTTGGTCCCTTAACTTTAATTCTTATTTCATATAATTCCTCTAATTTTGATTTGTTTCATACTATTTTTTAACTTTAAAAAATATTTCAATTTATTTCTTCTTAATTAGTAACAACATTAGTTTGATAGATAGAACTTGTATATATGATGATGATGTTTTTCACCATAATTATTCCAAGAACGGTTAGAAACTCATGGGAGTATGTACAAAGTGACAAGTTGCAAGGAATGCATAAAAGGAGAACGCTTCCTAAATGTACATATGATGTCTAAGTCAGTAGAAACAAAAAAAATAAGTAATTGCAAATCCTTAGAGAATATGTGAGTTTCCCTTTATATATAGTTAATAAAGGTGTTGATGTAATCTTTAGAGGAATCAAACACTTGATAGGGCAATTTCTTATATAAATATAAAGAACCAATCACTTATGATTAATTATGATGAGTAAAGTCACCTCGATACAATTAGTCAAAACATATTTAGTTAGATCATAATTTATCGTATAGTTATTGAGTCATCAATCAATATTTATATTTTGTTTGAAAATTGTTTACTTGTTTTAAATTTTAGCTCACAAATGACCGATTTGTTTCAAATTTTTATTTGTAAATTTTCAATTATTCCAAATTATTTATTACAAATTTATAATTTTTTTAAACAATAAATATTTTCATAATTGAAAAGATAGTTATAGATTTATTAATCAGTTATCAAATATCAAATTAATGTCATTGCTCATAAGTATTGTTGATGATATAAGAGCTTGGCTAAGTCTCTTTCTCGTGGATCCCAAGATCGACTAACTCAACAGTCCACTAGGTTGCTAGCTCTGTCACAAAGAACATGTGTCTCATATTGAGTTAATTTAGTGTTTTTTTTTTGTTGTTTTCTGGGTTTATGTTTGGCCGTATCCTTTTAGCCGTGTTGTGCCTTTTGTGTAAGTTGTTTTTATTCCCTTTCTATTGGGCAAAAGAAATTAAAGTCATTAATAAGAAAGAACAAATTAAAACTTTTTTAACGTCAAATTAAAGGACCAGTGTAAAATAAATTAAAATTAAGAAACCAAAATAATGTTTTGAACAAAAATATTTATGATATAGTTGGATGATAGAAATTAGTTATTTACATTTTTGAAATTGAATGGCACTTAAGCAAAGCATAAAATAGGTTGTGGAGGTTTAGGGCTTACCTATGAACAAAGAATTGGTTGTATAATAAATATATATATTAAATTTTGGAGACAAGAATGGAAAATGATGGGTTTCAAAGTTAGAAAGAAGCAAACCACATACATTCATTCTTCCCAATTGCCTTTTGCTTTCAAATCTTCATTGTTTGTCTCACCACTCACTTGCCACCTTCGCGGTTTAAGCGCCACCATATCTTATTTGGCCCCACCTACCTCTCCATCGTACATATGGTTGGCTTCCTTTTTTAAATTAATCAGTAATCTCTAACATTATATATTATATAATATAAAATATATAATTTGAGAATATAAAATAAAAAAATAAAAAATTATGATAAAAAAATAAAATTACTTTTTATTATTTAAAAAATGAGAATCACTTTTTGTATTTATTTTAAAAGAAGTTGACATGCTAGTTTTGTGCAAACAAAATTTCTAGTGTGTGTGTGTGTATATATATATATATATATATATATATATATATATATATATATATATGTACACACACTTTTGGTCTCTTTAATTTTAAAATGAGACTATAAAGAGCTTAGTTTAGGGTTTATGATCTCTTTAATTTTAAGACGATACTATAGAGGTTGATCTAATAAAAAGATAGATAGAATAGCTAAGAGGTTGAACTCCCTATAAAATAGCCCTTAGTTTTATAAAAATTTTAAATTAATCATATTAATTTAAAAATAGACAATCTAATTCTAAAATGATTCAAGTTTATCTTTTTGTCATAGAATTAATTTAAAATTTAATGTCAAATTTAACAGTTTATTAATTGAGCTATTATTTAGTTACAAAGAGCTATTAATTTACGCTTAAATTTAGTATCTAATTCAACCAATTTATTACATTTGATATCAAGTTTTGGATGGATATGTTGATAGAGATGACAAAAATAGGAGGACCGTCTATTGTTAAATTAAAGAGATTGAATTAAAACTTTTATTAAATTAGAGAGATTGAATTGATTAATAAAATATTAAATAAAAAAATTATATATTTTTATTTTTTAAAAATATAAAATTATTAAATATTATTTGTTCAGTTTAATAAACATTCTGATTAGTAAAATTTGTAAAAAAAAAATAAAAGTAAATAATTTAACTTAAGTAAGGTTAGAAATCCATTGAATTGACTCATTTTAGTGACTTCAATTAATAAAACTAATGTAATTAGATGGTTAACTTAAAATATTTTTACCAAAATTTCATTCAATTAATATTTATCTTTATTCAATCTTAGTTGGGTCAAATTACATCAATTCATTATTATTTAGCAAAAAAAAAACTCAAGGCTACAAAGGATCTTCCTATCATCATTTAAACTAGCATTTATCTTTGATGAGGCAAACAGATTTTATTCAAAAATAAGAGAGGTGGAGAAATTAGTGATAACACAGGAAGATGTTATTCACTATAATAATTAAGGTGATATTTGAAATAATATTTTAATACTATATCATATATAAAAAGATATTATATTACGTTTGAATGAAATAATAATTTTTATAATTATTAAATTGGTTTTATCTTTTTACAATATATAAATTCATAAAAAAAATATTTATGAAAAAATTAAGTATGTAAAATATAACAAATAAATTATTAAAAAATTACTTTCATCCAAAAAATAGTAACATAAAATAAAATATTAAAATTAAAAAAGGTATATTTAAAAATTCAACAATTAGATAACATTAATTAACATATACAAAAAAAAATGTATATTTCATATCACTAAAGTATAAGTTAATATTAATTTATCATACTAAATATAACTATCATAAATATTATGTTATTTATTATATATATCTCATCTCATCATATGCAAGACACTTTGACAATATATCAGAAAAGCAAACTCCCCTAGAAGCAATTTTTTAGTTTTAGAACAGAAGTTAGAGATTGAAACTTTTATTTACAAAAAAAATGTTAAAAAAATAAAATTTTTTAAAACAAAAATATCCCTATCAAAATGTGTTATTTATTATACAAACCTTTTTTTTTTTACCTAAATCCTTCTTTAGTTATACACATTTTTTGAAACATATAAATCAAAGTATAAAATATTTATATAAAAATTTATGTTTTTCAAGTTTTAAATACACATATATATACTCTAATTTTATATTTTAATTAATTAATAATAAAAATTTAATAAAATAAAAAAATATTTATAATCATATATATACTTAAATAACATTAATTGTAAAGTAAATTTACATATGTATTTTTTTTTTATAATTTGATAGTTAAAAATATTTTTTATAAAAATTATTCAAACACAAATTATTTCTTTTTTAAAATACTTTTTTTTTCATAAAACTTCATTTAAAAAGAAATCATTTCAGAATAAGTAGATATTGAAAGTTTGGTGAAATAGGTTCTATTATTTTGACAATCAAAAGTAATTTTCATAAAAATTGACCAAATTCATAAGTCATTTCAAAATTAAAAAAATTGTTCAAATACTAATAAAAATAACTTTCAAATTATTTAGTTAAACAAAAATTAATTCTCAGTTTAAACTCCTTTTTATAAAACTTCATTTTAAAAAAAATTGTTTTAAAATAAGTAAAAATTAAGAGTTTAGGTAAAAGGGCTCTAACGTCCAACTCTTGTCTTTTGGTTTTTCTACTTTTTGCTTCTTCTTTTTTTCCTTTCATCTATAAAAAAAACTGTCTTTTCATAAAAATATTATCTACATACTCGCTTTTTTTGTCTTCGTATGTATACGAGAGGTCACTTGATCTTACCATTAAGTTAGACGTAATTACTATGTTATTTTGTAGGCCAAATTTTAAAAAATAAAAAATTAATAATGAATATTTAATCAATTAATTTATAAGTAAATTATATTCCTTCTCTTTTGAGAAATGCTAAAGTTATAGTCTTCTTCTCTTTATTTTAAAAAATTATATTTTTTTAGAGATAAAAATACTTATAGTTTTATTTATTTTGATTAAAATACTCTTATATATATTATTTATATAATTAAATATATATTAAAAAAATATAAAAATTATTTTTTAATTAAAATAAAATAAAATAATTATTTTTAAATAAAAATTATTAAATTATATATTTTTAAAATATTTAATAATATTATTAAAGATATTTTAATCAAAATAAATAAATTTGTAATTAACTATAAGTTTTTTAATTTTTTAAGAAAGTGAACTGGAACATAGATTTTTAAAATAGACAACAAAATATAATTTTAATGTCCTTTAAAAGATATGAGTGTAATTTACTTTAAATTTAAAGTCCCTATATACTTATGATTAGAAATTTTGAATTTTAAATTCAATGGTAAATTTTAGTGAAAATCTGTTCTTAAAAAAGTTATTTAATGGTGTAATAATTATTTAGATAATATGGGTAATATGGTCTAAACGGCTAGTGTATACGACAGCTCGTTTTGTACGCAATTTGAATGGGTTTAGATGCATGAAATTTTGATTCATTTAAAAACGAGTTTAAATAGCTTGGCTTGTCAAATTAATAGAGAGCACTAATTAAAGAATAATAAAAGCTTCTGAAAAATGCTTAGAAGGTGTAATATTTAATGACTAGTCAGTTTTATTTTATTTTTAGAAGCTTAACAATTATTATCAATGCAACAATATTTTAATTCATCAAAATTTCCCTTAAAAAATTAATTTTAAAAACCTAAAAATTAAAAGCATGGAAAATAGAAATTCAAACCCTAACTTCCTAATCCCTAACAACCTAAAACAGTAAACCCTAAATTTTATAAAATAAATCTTAAACACCAAGTCCTATATTTTTAAAGTTTAGAATTTTTGGGTTTGATTAGAATTTAGGGGGCGAGTTTCTGTAGACTTGATTTGTAGGGTTTAGTTTTAAAATTTAAAGTTTTAGGGTTAAGGTATTTGAATCTAAAATTAAAATGTTTATATTTTTAAAATTATTATTTTAATGGAAATTTTGTCAAATAAAAAATAATTACAGTATTAATAATTGATAATTTTAAAAATTTAACTAATCATTAAATGCTATACCTTTTGAGCAACTTTTAAGAGTATTTTTTATTCTTTAATCAGTGCCCTAATTAAAAAAACTTTTAATGGGGCCACTCGGTGTAAGGATTAATTCCCAAAGAATGTGATTCATGTAAATTTTATTCTCAAGAATATTGTTGAAAATGTTTGGTTTGTTCTAAATGTTACTTAGAATATTTTACAATATTTATAAGAAATTTTCATTTATCTATTTGATTTAGATACAATATTCTTGAAAATTATAAGCAATACGATTTTGATGTACATATATGATATAACAATTGGTGGCATTTTACATTTAAAAAAATTTATGCTGTGTTTCGGTTTGTGAACATATTTTTAGTTTTTAGTTTTTTAAATCAATTTTCATTTATTAGTTCTTAATATTTTTAAAAATATTTATTATGTAAAGTTAAACATTTGTTTATCTTTCTTTTAAAATCAAATTGACTTAAATAACAATAAATTTTATTTAATATTTAATTTAATTGATAATATCGTATTTCATCATTAATGAACGAGCAACCTCTCATATTTGATTAGTCCAAATTTGGGCTTCGCAAGAATCAAAGATTACTTGTAAGATCTATCAAATTGACTAAATTCAATAATGATTCATTAACTATTATTAAACGGTGATATTCATATGAATAAAAGAATTTACTGTATTAAAAGAAAAAAACAGAAATGCCATCAATCATTATGCAAAAAATGCTAAAAGGGACTTTTAAACATTTCTCGTTTTCTGCCAATTTTAGAAAATATTTTTATAAAAACAGTTTTCCTTAAATTCTACCAAATATTTTTTCAATCATGTTTTTCATTTGCAATGAAAATAAATAATAAAACCAAAAACACCCTTATATTTGGTTGTACATGTTAATCAATATTATTTACTCTTTGAATTTTTAAATGTATCTTTTCAAGTTTAACAAATTGAAGTTCATATGGAAAATCAAAATGAAAGTTTAGTCATTTAAATTTGGATTATTTTAGCCAAGTGAATTTAATCTATACCAAGAAGAAAGACTTGCTCTCTGAAGTTTACTATGCTGATGACTCATATAACATATTTAAAATCTAAAAGTCAAAAGAGAGTTGAGTTTAATAAAATTACTTACTCTCTTAAATTAAAATTAAAATTTTTATTAAAAAAGTAAAGTGCTTGATAATACCTTAACAGATTGCTTTAGTAAAAAAAATATCTCTCAAAAACTAAAAAAAAAGATTTATAATCTTAATTACTTAATGGCCCACTTCATCAAGCTAATACTAAAACCTAAAGAAATTAAGGCCACGCTGCGGAAAGCTCGACTCAGGTTCCACCGTTAGATTTATGAAATTTTTTCTTTTTGGGATCTGCATGTAATTTTTTGTTAAAAATTACATTATGGTAATTTTTAAAGGAATAAATTGCATATTTGAACATAGTTAAATTATAATTATAGTTTTCATAATTTAAAAAATTATGCTTACTTTTTTTAATATAATTTTCACTAATAAAGATATTTTTTTTGTCCAGATATTATGCAGTTAAAAATAATGTATTTTTTACTATAAAAGAAATTTTTAAAAAAAAAAAGGTTGACTCGAAATCAATTTTGAGTGAATTTTTACTTGTGTGAATTTTTTATATTTTTATATCTATATTTTATTACAGAGAATTATTTCAAAAAATAAATACAAAGGATCTAAAATTATTTTTTGTTTAGAACAGAGTAATAATTTTTTATTTTAATGAAATAATAAATAATTTTACTGTATTAAAATGAACAAATAGTATATAAAATATTAAACTAGGAAAAATATAAGTATAATTTAACTATATTTAAATATACAATGTATTTTTTAAAAAATTAACATAATTTATTTTTTAGTAAAAAATTATACACAAATCTTAAAAAAAAAAAAATCCTAAATCTAACGGTGGAGTTCCGTAGTGTTGCCCAAAGATTTAAGAAAATAGACAATGCTTAAGAATAAAGGTGTCCATTTATCTCTTGAATACCTTGTCAGATGCAATTTTTTGGGAATTTAATTTGTAATTAATGTATATCGTATTACATATCCTTAGACTTGATTGTCATTTACAATTATAAATATTAATTCAAATAGAAAAATTAGGAATACAAGTTGCAATCTACTCTTCAATCTTCACTATTGTTACCTTTTATATTAGTCTTTTGTTACCTTTTATATTAGTCTTTCGTACTTTCTATTGTTGTTATAATAATATTATAAAATTAATAAGAGTTAAATTTAATTAAAAAAATTAATTTCTCGTAACGTAATAAATTAAAATTAAAATTTTTATTAAAAAATTATTCATTTTTAATATTTAATAATATATTAAATAAAATTATTTTAACAGATATATATGTAAAAAATAAAAAAATAATATTATAAAAAATATATATTTTATATTTTTAAATTTTACATTAATTTTTAATTTTATTTTTAAACTTTTTTTGCTGCGTACTATGTTCCCCAAACTCTCAAATTCTATTATGTCATAAACTCTAATACCTTTCATTACACTAATAGAATCTTCATACATAACTAACCTGGAAAATCATATATTAGGAATTTATATTTAATTGACAAGAATTATAAAATTTGGAGACGAAATTGAGAATTATTCCAAACTTTGAAGACCAAAAAAGTGATTTTACCAATATTTGTTTATTTCTTTTTAGAAGTTTGAATCTCCAATTCATAAATCTTAAAATCTAATGGTTAACTCAACCCCTAAGTTTAAGAGGTTTTATATGTAAGATAAGTTCAAGAAGGTTTTTGACACAATAAAATTTAAAATTTTTTATATTTTTTGGTATAACTTAATTTTATTGTTGTGTTTTAAATTAATAAGTTAATAGAATTTTTTTACATATAAATTATAAAATTTAAAAGATTTTAAGTTAACTTTTATAATTAAAAAATTATTTCTACATAACTTAAAGTTTAGAAGAGGAGGTTTTGTTATTTTAGCTTTTTTTAGAAATTAAATATTTTAATTTAACAAATAATATTTATGTAAAAGAAATAACAATTAATTTGAATAATATTTTTTTATTTTTTGAAGACAAATAAAACATAAATAAAAAATTTATTACATATTAATTATCATTGTGGAATAAAAATTATAACTTTATTTTCATCTTTATTCATCTTCTACATGTTCGCCCTATTTAAGGGTAAGATGGAGAAGCAAATGTTTGAAAAAATATGTATGTGTGTGTGTGTATATATATATATATATATATATGTTAAATTAATTCATTACTTTCTATAATTTAATTTAATTCTTTATTAAATCTCTATAATTTTAATTCTTATAATTAGACCCCTCTACTTATCTATTATTTATAATAAATCCTTGTCATTAAAATTTTTTCAATTAACGTTCAATTGTTTTTTTAGCTTAGATGGATTTAACTTAACATTACTTTCACAATCACCATCTTACTCAGCATTTCGCTCTCAGATTCTGTCATGACTATAGTGAAATTAGCCATTGAATGAGTAAATTTCATCTATTAATTAGAAATTCAATAATAATTTGAAAAAAAGGTCCAACACTTATGTATGGGAGTGTAAACCAAACGAATGGTTTGTAAATAGTTTGGGTTTGAGTTGTATAAAAATTTATTTGAGTTTAATTTATTTATTAAATGAACAGATTTAAACATAAAATTAAGTTTGTTCAATTGAATAAGTTGAGTTTAAAAAAATGATACTTAATTCGTTTAATTTATGAATAATTTATTTAAAAATAAAATAATATAAAAATATTATATATATTATATTTATAATAAATATTTTTTAAATGATATTATATATATATAATAAATTCTTCTTGTATGTATATTTGTCTTTAAATTTGTCATATTTTTGTATAAAAATATAAATTATTAATAAAATGTTTTAAAAAATATAATTCATAGGTTAAGGTAAATATATAAAATAATTTGTTCATGATCAATTTTATTTAATTAAATACTCTTTTATGATTAATTTTTAGATATTTAAATTTTAAAATCATATATTTATGATTTATAATTTTTTTAATTAATTATAATATATTATACTCATTTAATTTATTTTTATATAATTTTATATGAATTATACAAATTAAATTCAATTTTTTATTTAATAAAATAAGTATAACTTAATTTAAATTTTAAGTTTATTTTACTTAAATAAATAAAATTGAACAACTCATTTATCAAATTAATTGAATTTGAATCCAATAAAATTTATTTCAATTTTATATATCATGTATGAAGTGTGTGATTAAGATGTTAATAACGGAGTTTAGTCATCAATTTTAAACCACATAAATATTCGGTAAATGATAATTAGCTCCAAGTTAAGGGTAGTGATGGATTAAAAGATATATATAATGTAAAAAAGAATTGCACTCTAAAAAAGCTGGCTATAAAAACGTACATCATTTTAATATAACAAAGTTCATGTAATCATTTGGGTACAACATTAACCAAACGTCAATACCCTGCCTCCCTGAAATTACCAAAACATCCTCTCTGTGTTGTCACCTACGTGAGTACGTGCCTTCGTCCCGAACATTAAAAAGAAAAAAGAAAAGAAAAGAAAAAAAGAAAATTCAAAATAATAAAAAATAAAAAACTTATTACGTTGGGCTTTGGAAATGTCTTCTCATTTCTTTTCATGATCTCATCTCTCAGGGACTCTCTGCTTTTCCCTATTTATTTATCATTTTTTATTTTTTTTTCCTCTTTCTTCGTCTTTGACTAGTTGTACTTTTACACACTCCAATTCTCTCTCTTTCTCTCTTTTCTCTCTCCTCTGTCTCCTCTCTCATCCCGCTTGGCCCTGCCCGGAACTGCATTGGTCGCCGGAATTCCCTTTCGCTACCTCCTTTGAGCCGTCAGCCGCCGTCTCGCTTCCCGGGAGCCGCTTCCGCTGGTCGAAGAACTGGGTTTTCTTCTCGGGTCGAAGCGAGTCCATGAGTTGAAGAAGTGCGTGCTTTGACTTGAAATTGTCAATGGAGTTTCTGGGTATTTGAGTTCTGGGAAGAGGAACAGATCTGCGGAGCGTCGTGCATTCTAGAGCGTGAAGAAGAGAGAGAGGGGTGAGGTTTGGGTGTGGATGGTAGTGAACGGAAGAAGTTGGAGTTGTTTTATATGATGACCGGAGCTCCGGCCAGCGATCGGAGAGGGTGGTGGCGTTTCGGTCAATCTTTCACATGGAATGGCAGATCTTGCTAGCTACGGGAATGCCGACCGTGACTTAGAGCAGGTCCCTCTCTCTGTCTCTCTCTTTCTGTGGGTTACAAATTCTGTGTGAAATGTTCTTGTTTTTTTGCTTTAGCTCTGATTCAATTTTGCGGCGTTGTTGGAGTTTTTGTTTTCCACTTCGTGTCAACAAACTATGGCAAATGAAAATTCATATATTGTTCTCTTTGAGAATTGAGTTTTTGGACCCTTTCGGAGAAGAAGGGTTGATTCAATGATTTAATGCTTTATCGTTGCTACGGAATGGGGAATCTCAAAAGGAAAGACATAACTATTTGTGTTCCGGTGGGTTGATTCTTGGTTGTATTATGGTTAACTTGGTTCAAACTATTCAGGGCTGACACTTCAGGAAAATAGATATTTTTTGATGCTATGTTCTAATGATAAGTTTCACTGATTATCCTGCTCAAAAAGAAAAAAAAAATGCCTGTCAATTAGAATGTCAATAGTGTAGTAAGTTCTTCATAGTAAATCTTACATAATCCTTTTGTCGATTAATTTTAGCATCAATACAATAATTGCTTCTTTCCATATCTTGTAGATTACTTTCCTGTATTTCTGATCTTCCTTGTGGTTTTCCATGTTACCTCTGCGTTCTGCAGGCCTTGATCGCTCTGAAAAAAGGTGCTCAGCTGCTGAAATATGGTCGTAAAGGAAAGCCCAAGTTTTGTCCAGTTAGGCTTTCCACTGTAAGTTAACTCATAACTGAAAGCTCTTTTGGGAAGATTTTATTGGATCCTCAGATTTTCTGCTTTATTAACTGCCTAGTTGGACATTGCTTAAGATAGCTACTGTTTCCTGTTTGCTGATGTTTTATGAATCGTAAATAACATTATCATGTAAATTCACATTTGAGATTTGCAGCTTCCTTGTTGTCACCGGCTAGTAACACTTTCTTCTGTGAGAACAAGTCTAGTTAAATGTATAATTTATAAATCAAACAAGATTTCAAGTTTCTTAGCTGAAATTACACTGGACGACTCTTAATTTTAATTTTAAATGAAGTTAGACATATTTAAATCAGTCTACATAAGAGAAACATCTTTTGTTCTTCTAGAGGATTGAAAGTTGACATAATGCATGTACTCACTGTTCCTCATGCATAGTGGCACCGGCGATGCATGATGGAACTTGTAAGTATAAAATTGAGACTATATATGATTAACATATGTTAACTGTATGCCCTTCTCCTAATAATTTCATGCCATTTTCTTCCCTTTCTTACTGCTTAGGAATTATCTTCAATCTTGATGCTTTCAGATTTACTAGTATGCCATACGTGAATCACTCTGATAGTCGAAAATCAGATTCTCCCAGTGTTGGCATATCGATATCTCATTGTTGATCAGTTCTTCATAGTGGTGGTTCGCAGGTTGTTACTATCCATATGTAGTGGTTTAGCTCAAAATTTAGTAATTATTTACATGCTCTCAAGATTGGAATTGAAACAAAGAATTTGTTTCTTTACCATTTACTAGGTTGAGGGTCATCTTTTTTATTTTTCCTCAGGAAGGGGATTGAAATTTTTTTTTTTTTTTTCTGTTATTAATTTATTTTTTTGGTTTCTTCACCAAATAGAGTTCAAGAGTTTGAGGTAGCCAGCAGTTTGTTGCCTTTTGATGCCACATTTCAGGTTTATGTATTTTGATGTATGATTATATAGTTGTACTCTTGAATTCTAATTAGCTTGCATTTTTACTGCGATTCCTTGCATTTTACTCTTGTTTAAGTTCTTTCTATTTGCACTTACTAGAATATCTGAAAACTACAGGATGAATCTTCTTTAATCTGGATTTCAAGTAGTGGAGAAAGAAGATTGAAGTTATCTTCTGTCTCAAGGATAATTCCTGGACAAAGAACAGTGAGATCTCTGCACTTTTACGTTATATCATTATGCACGTCTCAACATTCTGTTATTAGTAGGTAGTATTTATGAATTGTTCCATAGACTTACTCTTCTCTGTTCTTTGTTTACTTTTCCTCAATCTTCTGGCAGGCTGTTTTCCAACGGTATCTACGTCCTGAGAAGGACTATTTATCTTTTTCCCTTATTTATAACAACGGAAAGAGGTCCCTTGATTTGGTTGGTGATGACTTCTGAAATTCTTTAGATGACTGCATCATTATTTTGTTTTTATTTTCTGCATTTTCTATTGTTATAATAGTATATGTATATATTTTACATTTCTTTTCAGATTTGCAAGGATAAAGTTGAGGCAGAAGTGTGGATTGCTGGCCTCAAAGCATTGATATCTTCTGGTCAAGGTGGGCGGTCCAAAATTGATGGATGGAGTGATGGAGGCCTGTATCTTGATGTAAATCCAACTCTGTAGTTCAATATTGTTTTACTTGTGTTATATTTCTTTTAGCATGATTTATAAGCTGAGAGAGAAGATAGATCTTAGTCTTGGACAATAATGGAGTGTTCCACCATTTCATATGATAAATGCTTTACATGGACCAAGACAGAGAACTTAGTGCTTATCTGATGCCGTGAAAGAAAGATATATTGTTTCCTCTAAGGAAAGACATTGTCTTTATTTTCTGGATTAGTGGATCTTCTCTGAAAGGAAGCACAGTATAGTTTTTCTGAAATGGAGTGCTTTCCACTTTCTTCTCCACTTCTTTCTTCAGATTTAGGAGTAATTGATTGTGATGATTAGCCTACTTTAATTTGTCTATGATAATGTGATTTACTGTGAAAGTTATGGCCTAATTATAGGGCTTACAAAATTATATGTATTGTTACTGATGCCATTAAGCTGCCTATTGTGGCTTCCATGCTGTTATAGATGGTAACCTGCATATTATTCTTTCTGGCTGAATTGATTTCAGGATAGCAAAGACTTGACATCAAATAGTCCAAGTGAAAGTTCTGTTAGTACTTCACGAGATATTAACTCTCCTGACATTTCTGTGAGTCTTAATTCAAATACTTCTCCGAAGTCCTTTCGACCAGAGAATACTGTGAATTCGGAAAGATCACATGCACTGTCAGAACCAACAAATATGCAAGTGAAAGGGTCTGGTTCAGATGCTTTTCGAGTTAGTGTTTCAAGTGCCCCCAGCACATCAAGTCATGGGTCTGCACCAGATGATTGTGATGCTCTGGGGGATGTATACATATGGGGGGAGGTTATCTCTGATAACATTGTGAGAGTTGGTGCTGATAAGAGTGTCAATCATTTCGGCCCAAGGGCAGACGTGCTTCTCCCCAGGCCACTGGAGTCCAATGTAGTTTTAGATGTACATCATATAGCATGCGGTGTTAAACATGCCGCACTGGTCACGAGGCAAGGTGAAGTGTTTACATGGGGTGAAGAATCTGGAGGACGCCTTGGACATGGTGTTGGGAAGAATGTGGTTCAACCTCGTTTAGTTGAAGCATTGGCTTCTACAACTGTTGATTTTGTTGCCTGTGGGGAGTTTCATACCTGTGCTGTTACAATGGCTGGGGAACTATATACTTGGGGTGACGGAACTCATAACGCAGGACTTCTTGGTCATGGCACTGATGTTAGTCATTGGATACCAAAGAGAATTTCAGGTCCACTAGAGGGACTTAAAGTTGCTATAGTTACGTGTGGTCCATGGCATACAGCCTTGGTAACTTCAACTGGGCAACTCTTTACATTTGGTGATGGAACATTTGGTGTATTGGGTCATGGAGATAGGGAAAATGTTTCATATCCTAGAGAAGTAGAATCCTTGTCAGGGTTAAGGACTATAGCTGTTGCATGTGGAGTGTGGCATACTGCAGCTGTGGTAGAGGTTATTGTGACACAATCCAGTGCAAGTGTATCATCAGGTAAATTGTTTACTTGGGGTGATGGAGACAAAAATCGCCTTGGACATGGAGACAAGGAGGCCCGACTTGAACCAACTTGTGTGCCTTTGCTTATTGATTACAATTTTTATAAAATTGCTTGTGGGCACAGTTTGACAGTTGGGCTGACAACATCAGGACGTGTTTTTACAATGGGAAGCACTGTTTATGGTCAGCTTGGGAATCCACAGTCTGATGGAAAGCTGCCCTGCTTGGTTGAAGACAACCTGTCTGAAGAATCTGTCGAAGAAATTGCATGTGGTGCATACCATGTTGCAGTTTTAACATCCAAAAATGAAGTTTATACGTGGGGGAAAGGTGCTAATGGGAGGTTGGGTCATGGAGATGTTGAAGATAGAAAAGCACCAACATTGGTTGAAGCTTTGAAAGATAGACATGTTAAATATATTGCATGTGGTTCAAACTACTCTGCTGCCATATGCCTTCATAAATGGGTATCTGGTGCTGAGCAGTCTCAGTGCTCTGCTTGTAGACAGGCATTTGGTTTCACTAGAAAGAGGCACAATTGTTATAATTGTGGGCTTGTTCATTGCCACTCATGTAGTTCAAAGAAAGCATTAAGAGCAGCTTTGGCTCCTAATCCTGGCAAGCCATATCGTGTTTGTGATTCTTGTTATGCAAAATTGAACAAGATGGCAGAAGCTGGCATAAGTAATAGGAGGAATGCGATGCCTCGTTTGTCGGGTGAAAACAAGGACAGGTTAGACAAGTCTGAGATAAGGTTGGCCAAATCCCCGGTTCCATCTAACATGGATTTGATAAAGCAGCTAGATAGCAAGGCAGCCAAACAAGGGAAGAAGGCTGATACATTCTCCCTGGTCCGCAACTCGCAAGCCCCATCTTTGCTGCAGCTGAAAGATGTTGTATTGTCTACTGCTGTTGATCTAAGACGAACAGTTCCAAGACCAGTTCTTACATCATCTGGAGTAAGTTCCAGGTCTGTGTCCCCTTTCTCTAGAAGACCAAGCCCGCCCCGTTCAGCTACACCTATTCCAACAACATCAGGACTTTCCTTCTCAAAAAGTATAGCTGATAGTTTGAAGAAAACAAATGAACTTTTAAACCAAGAAGTGCTGAAGTTACGTGCTCAGGTACATTAATTATGCTCCCTTTCTTGTGTGAATTAAGTATCTTAACACTATTCCAAATTCTCTCCTATAGATTTGAACCTGGCAAATGCATAATAAGAGAAACAAACACTTTGCTCAAATGACTAGAAAAGTTGATTTCTATGTCTATGATTATATTGTATCTTTAGTTTTATAGTATTAAGATAAATCCAATATAAATCTTGTTAGGTTGAGAGCCTGAGACAAAGATGTGAATTGCAAGAATTAGATCTTCAAAGAGCAGAAAAGAGAACTCAGGAAGCTATGGCACTTGCTGCCGAGGAATCTGATAAATCTAAAGCTGCAAAAGAAGTTATAAAGTCACTTACAGCACAGGTAATTTCTTGCTTATTTCACTTCCATTGGACCCACAGCCAAATGTCTTGGAAGGGTTTATTTTCTCATGTATGCGTGCACTATTTTGAATTTATCCTTATAGTCTGTTGACAATGAATATCCAGATTAACCATAGATTATAGTGATCTCTAATGTACAATCGCTCACTGTTACACAATTTCTTTTATTGTTTTTGTAGCAACGGCAGGGACTGTTCGTGATATTCTTGCATGGGCTTTTAATATTCCTTATTCATTTATCTTTCAGTCTGTTTTGTTTTTTGTTTCTTTATTTGTTAAATTACATTATTATATATCTATATCCTATTTTCTTTATTAAGTTGGGGTAGTCTTTAACATACACAAATAAAGATTGGCCTAAGTGGAGATATCCCCACATCCACCATCCCACTTACCGAGATTAACTTATTACTGTTTTACCGATTCCCCTTTCGAATTATTTCAGCTAAAAGATCTAGCTGAGAGACTACCTCCTGGAGTTTATGATGCTGAGAACATCAGACCAGCTTACCAACCAAATGGTTTGGAGCCAAATGGCATCCACTATCCTGACTCAAACGGTGACCGCCACACCCAAGCAGAGTCAATCAGTGGCTCTAGCTTGGCCTCCATAGGACTTGAAACTTCGCTGTTGAATAGAACTGAAGGCACAGGAATCTATGGAACAAATCTTTACCAGAACCGTGGCCTTGTGCCTTCCAATGGGACTACTGAATACCCTGATGTTAAATTTCCCAATGGTGGTGGTGTCATTCAAGCAAGCAGTAGTGTGTCAGATACTGTTGATGGCAGGGATTCTGGGCCTCTCCAAGATGGCGAGACTAGTTCAAGATCAAGGAATGCTGTAATGGCTGCTAATAGTAATCAAATTGAGGCAGAATGGATTGAACAGTATGAGCCTGGTGTGTACATAACACTCGTGGCCTTGCGTGATGGAACAAGAGATCTAAAACGAGTGCGCTTCAGGTACTTTGATGAAATATTATTCTCATTTCCAGGTTACATATATCTGGTATATGGCTTCCAACTTTGGAAAATCTCTGATACAGTTTCTGCTATCAAATTCTCTAACAAAAAATAATACAGGAATAAATCATATAACTCAGCATTACATTATTGAGTCATCAAAACAAATTCCTTCACAGTTTTCTGCAAAACATAATAGCAAATACCTAATGAACTTCAAATAGGTTTTTTCCCGTAATAACTTAGGACTTTAACAATGATCTAGATAACTTATACTTTAATTGCTTCGTAGGTATTTCTTGGGCAATTTGTATATGTCAATATATTGGTTGGGCTGGTTAAAGGTCCCTGTAACTCATACATGATTACTATTGTCTCAAAACTGAGACTCAACTTATACTGTAATTGCACCATAGATATTTCTTTTTCTGGGCCGGTGGAAGATCTCCTGAAACATATATGATAACTACTGCCTCAAAATTCAAACTTTTAAATTTCTCAAAACTGTCATCTTATATATCTTTTGTGGTAAAATGTACATGCAGCCGACGAAGATTTGGAGAGCACCAGGCAGAGACTTGGTGGTCAGAGAATCGTGAGAAGGTATATGAAAGGTACAATGTTCGTAGCACTGACAAATCTGCCAGCCAAGCAGCAGCTCGTAGAGCAGAAGGTGCAGTTTCACCAGTTTCATAATCCTAGGAAAAGTAGTAGACAGGGAAGTACTCCATTAACACATTTTGTTACAGTGAGCATAATTCTAGTCAAGCAAGAATCAGTATGAGGGAAGCAAACATCCCTTTTTGGGTTTTTATAGTCTTATCTTTTTCCTTTTTTCAATCTTTTGCCTTTGCTCCTTTTCTCTTAAATTAATTGTCTTCCATTTCATTTGGGCATATGCCCTTTACATATCTGTTGTATTGTAGTGTATATATAAGAAAAATCATCTATTTAGATATCCTGGCAAAGAATCTCCCCTACCCATGTAACCGTAGCCTTTTCTATACCTTTTCTTTTAAGATCTTCAACACCATTTTCCCCAATCAATTGTATACCTAATGCATACCATAATGAAAAGTGTAGTCAATAAGCTAATAGTTTAGATGACACCAATTTTAATGTTAGAGATGTTGAAGATCTAATCTCAATCAATGTCCTTTCTTTAAGTTCTCCATGTTCTTTGCTTCAAAGTTTAAGGTTTCCTTACCAAAAGTGAGGCCATCTATGAAAAGAAGAACATAAAAAGATAGTGTGAGACACATTAAGCATTTTTCTTGATATAAAAAGAAACAAAATGACAAAATGAGCCAGCCACATGAAAGACATCAAACAAAAACTGTCTATGGCGTTTTAATAAAACTGTCTTTCTCTTCTCTCTGCTAAAGATAGGAATATGGATGACTTATTCAACAGACAAGAAAATCCTGAGTAAATTCTTTTGAACCCAATTGTGGTCAAGAAAGTCTTTGACTTATAAATTTGGACGGCAGAAAAATGAGAAAGTGGGGAAGGAGATCATAACTACAGAATTGTGTTTGGTGCATTTCTAATTACCATTTTCTTTCAAGGTTTTTATGCAATAATTTATGGTTGGTGACTTCTTTTTATACAAGTCTGGTATATACATATAGTATGTATGTTAACTAAATCCTTATTTTGGCCATTGAAATGTTCACCAAATTAGAAAGCTAAATGTTCCTCAAATTTCAAAGGAAGTTTCTAATGGCGGTGGAAACAAAGCAAGAAGAAAGAACCTTGTTTGTTTAACCAAACCCACTAGAATTTTTCTCCCTCTAAATTAAACTCAAAACTTTAATGTTAACAACCTTTGACTTAGGGTTTTATGTTTGAAAATGGCTAATAATTATTTTGAATTTAGTATATGAAATGAAACAGCATAACTACCCAGCATAATACCTTTTGAGGGGATACTTAACTTCTATAATCTTTCTTATAGAAAAATATATCCATAAAGAGCTAGTCACAGTACTCTTGTGACCAATTTGAACATGTCACCTATTCCTCTTTTCTTTTCCGAGATCAATTTGAATGTGTCACCTATTATTCCTTTTGTAGTATATATGATCAATTTTAGACAATATGAATTATATAAATAATTGTATTTAAGGTGTTTAGAGAAATAAAATAATTTTGTTTTACAGACACATCACAGTTAATTTCTTTTAAAAGTGGAAAATTCTTATATATTTTACTCTATTAATTTTATAAGAAAATATTTTACTCTAATTACTAGCTATACTGAATATGATAACTTAAACAATTTAATATCTATATTTAATTTATTGAAAATATTTTGGAACTAAAATGCTTAGGAAATTAATCATATATTTATTAATATGCGGACATCTCATTTCTTAAAAAGCATAAAAAAGGGTACGCTTATAACAATAGTTGATTAAGTTTAAATATGTCAACTATAAATAATTCAATATTTTATTTAAAATCAATCCAATATTGTATCCAATTCCAATGTAAGAGAATAGAAGATAATAAAATGATGGAACTTAACAATTTTGAATGAACTAAAGACAAGGAAAATGACATAGATGAAGAAGCTAGCTAGCTAGCCAAAGTAGAAGTTGAAGCAATATCGCTAGCTGTGTTGAGCCGTGTTGAGTACATAGGAAAACAAGGATCGTACGCATTTCTTTGATACATAATGAATCAAATCAAATCAAATGAAAATGCAATTTTTAGACGATTCGCACGTCACTTCGCCAAAATTTCATGGCAAAGTAGGGTCATTCTTAGCAACAGTTATAAATAATAATAATAGCTTTCATTCATTCAGCTAATTCGCACGCATTCAACTTTAAAACTACTTCACATATTTATAATTAATTAAAATTTTGTAATTATTTTCTTAACATATACTTTTGTATTAATTTACCAACCAAAAGCTTACTTGCAAGAACAGAAGAAGCAGGTACTGTACATACAGCTAGCTCTAGCTTGACATTTTGGAAGTTCTATATATCACCTTCTCATGAATCATGATCTCTTTGCTTTCAAGTACAAGAGAAGATCGTTTATCTTTAAGTGAAGCTAAAAATTACATATAGAAATTTTGGATCCTTGAAGGCTTCAAATACAAGTATATGAAGCAGGCTAGCTAGCTAATAAATAAATAATACCAAATATATATATATATATATATATATATATATATATCCTCCACCCAACAACCTGTGGAGAACATTAACTAATTACATTAATCAGAAAATTAAAAGGCTATTCTGAAGAAACTGTTTTTGCCCATTTCAAGAACCTTAGAAATATCCCAAAAAATAAAAGAAAAAAATCAGAAAAACCATATACAAAATTACCCACCAATTTGTCTATGATCATGATCTGACAATGATGATGATGACGATGATGATGAGAAGGTCTCTATCTATGGGATCCCCAATGAGCTTTGTAATCCAATGCTATTGTGCTTCCTCGAAGGCCCTGAAGGAGGGATTGGTGTGCCTTTGGGTAAGAAGCCAGAGAAGTTGTGAGGCTCATGCTCATGCTCATGACGATAATGAGACTTTGGCTTCACTTTGAAAACTTGAGTGTGTCTAGAACCATAGCTTTGGCCAACCAAACATAGCACCAAAAACAGCAGCATTAGGAATGCATACAGATGTCTTCTTGATCTACCCATTTTCATCAAACCACACAAGTAGTAGCCTTCATATATATATATATATAGAAAGAGAGAAGAAGAGAGAGAGAGAGTATAGAGGGTTTGTTAAATTAAAGGGGAAAGGTTGAGGGAAGGAGTGATGGCTTATGCTTTAAATAATAGTAAATATGTGAGTGAATATTGGTGCAAACTACAAGGAGATTTTCTGATATGGTTAATAAATGAAACAAGGAATTTAGAGTTGAGTGGCTTGTTTACGAAGGATACATGAAAGAATGTGCCAAGAAATTTTCAATGAAGGGCAAGGGTGGGAGGAATTAATTAAACATGGAAATGAAGAGAAATATTTTTAGATATTAATTTATAGGTAGACACAATGTTTTCAAATTAAATAGGTATCCAATTAATTTTGTTTATATGTTTGCTTCTATCAAATTTTTAAATCGGATCTATCCAAAAAAAGTGTTATAAGGTCGCTAGTAAAATTTATCACTTTAGCAAATTTACATATATTGAATTTATCTAAAAAATTTCATAAGATAAGTGACTCTATATAGAAGAAAAAAGTAGTTTATACTTGATAAAATTATTTGATAAGTATTTTTATCAATATTATTGTATTTGGTAAATTTTTTCAAAAATATTTTTTTCTTGTATAAATTAATAAAAATAATATATATATATTTAAGAAAGTTGATAAAAAATCTAATAGGTAAGCCTTTAGAATTTTTTTTTTAATTTCTAAGGAGAGACTCCAACTTTTTGCTTTTTTCACACAACAAAAAAATTGCTTCAACCGCAATTGGACGTAGTTTTGATTTGTTTATTTTCTAAAGTTAAGTCAAACGCCTTATTTAACTAGAATAAGGACTTTTTTTCAAACCAATGTGTGTGAGAGTACATAATTAAACAGTGTTGGAAAAATCAAAATAGATTGATTGATCTGACAAAAAATTAGTGAATTGTCTGATTAATTTTTAAAATTAAATGTGTAAAAAATTGATAAAAAATTAAATAAATTAGTTAAAATTGACTAATTAAATAGTTCAACTGATCTAAATTAATTAATTAGTCTTAGATAAGATAAAATAAAAAAAAAGACTCATCAGTGTAATTTTTAAAATATTATAAATAAACATGAATCATTTGAGCTCAAGAAAAATTAAATGGACAATACATGTACACTTATTTAAGGTAGTTTCAGTTGATGTTTCTTTAACCAACTAACTTAATGTAAGAATGTAGGGAAAGCAGATGCAAGATCATGTGGTTTAAGATATGGGTGTTGGAAGCAGCAATTATGGTAGGATCATGGCATTAAATGAGACAACATGAAGCAATAGTCATTTTGTCCACTTCAAAAGAGACTTGCAAAGCCGAGACTTCAAGTGTTCAACAAATGAACGGGTCTTTGGGGAAGATGTTGAGTCATAAAAGTTATGATGGTACAAAACAAAACAGTCAAAAGGGTATGGCCAAATATAAGATATATCATTTCGGTGTAACTTAAAATAAGTATAATAACGAGACTTGATCATCGTGGGAGACTATGAAATGCTAACATAAAAAATAAAAAAATAAAAAAAATATTAAAAAATTAAAATTTTATTTTTTATTTTTACACTCCACAATCTTTTTACACTTTAGAAGATCTAGTCATTACAATAATACAAGGCAAACAGAAAAAAGGAGAGGGTTGTCTGGTTAGGTGAGATTGTGGGCCTATATGGAAATTAATGGCCGACTAAAAAACTCGGAGTATGAAAGTGACGTGTGACATGAGAGTGTGTCCCTCTGCTTTTGGCTTTAGCTTGGGTGTGAAATTCCAAGGCTTTCAATAATGTGATGTCAACAGAACATGTACTCATCATATTTTAAAATTGAATAAATTGCTAGAAACCCTCAATTTAGCTAGGTTGACAATTGATTATCCTCAAATTCAAATGTTAACAAGCAAATTGCTCAAATTTTTAATTTTGTGACAAAAATATTATTAAAATTCTATAGTTTACCCTTCTTAACTTTTAAAAGGTGACAATAAAATTTTCAAACTTTAAATTTTGTGCAAAATACTCTCTAAATTTACAATTATTTAATGCAATGTAACGCCTCAATTTTGTTAATATGAACAAAATTTTGGACAAAAAGATGGGTGAAAGAGATATATTGTACAAAATTAAAAGTTTAAGGAAATTTTTTTTGTCAATATTTAAAGTAGATGAAGTAAATTGTATAGCCCCGAAATTGAAGGGAATTTCTTACAATGTAGCCTCTAAATTTTTATTTAACTAAAAATTTGAACTAATTATTGAATTGCTAAAAAATTTGTTAATATTTATTAATTTGATTGTAATTGAATTGCACTTAAGTTGATGGTACTATATATGTAATATTTTTTAAAGTTAAATTATTTATATGATTTTTATAATTTTACTTAATTTTTAATTAAGTCTTTATAGTTTAAAAATTTATAATTGAATAATTATAATTTAAAAAATTTTTAAGCTTAAATTTTTATCAAATTTTTGTTAAATTTGGATTATTATAATTATATATATAATATTTTAACATCATAAATTTACTTAATTTAAATTAATTTATTCATATTACATAACATAAATTGTATTTTATTTTATATATAAGTTATTTTTATATTATTATTTATTTTTTACGTTTTGTTGATATAAATTATGCATACTTAAAATATTAAAATATTATATATTAATAATATTATAAAATTTAATATTTTAACAAAAATTTTACAACATCAACTAATTTACGTTTTGTTGATATAAATTATGACGTCATGTGCTTTTCTTCTGTCACCTTTAGCATGTATTTTTATTGGCAAATGTACACATTTTTATTTATTTTATTAATTATAGAAAATAGTTAAAAAATTGGACTAATTATTATACTAATAAAAAAAATTTAAGTACAATTTGTTTATATGATTTATTTTTATTAAAAAACTTGATATACTAAATATATAACTAATTGTCCTTAAATTTAGTCCTTAAAGGAAATAAAAAAAAAAAAAAGAAGAAGAAGAAGTGATTGACCATTCATTAGTTTTGAACGAGACAATGTTGGCAGCGAACCAAGACATAAAATTGGAATCAATCACAATAACCCCAATAGTTCGGAACCTCACAACTCAGATCATGGCCAGTGAGAGCAGTAGACGTTTGTGTCATGTCCTTTCTGCTACTTGCAACACGCACTCTCACTTACCATATCAAATGCACCACATTCCTCTTTCGAGATAGGGAGATGCCTAGCAACTAGTGTGAGTCAAGCTCAGATTCACAGACTGGACCTGTTGGTCAACACTTTCGTTGCCAATATGTCGTGGATCATCTTAGTATTCTAGCTTGGAACGTTCGTGGGGCTGGTAATGGTGACTTTATAAGGGTGTTTATTGAGATGGTGGCTAGACACAAGCCAAATGTTAAGCAAGATTCTGGAGAATTCTAACATCATCTAGACTTTATGAAAAATTTTAAAAAATTCTGGCAGGTAACAGAATGATAAAGCACAATAGATTATAAATTCATTAGGTTATGATTGTTTGTTTAGAGTTGATATAATGGGCTATGTAGGAGCCCTATGGGTTTTGTGGGATCTTAAGAACAGAGGAAGAGTTATGGACTTCTAAACCTATATTGGATTTCCAACTAGGTGATTCATAGAAACTGCCTTTTTCTTTGAGATTCATAGAGAAAGAAACTTAATTTAATCAAAATTTGAGACTGCGTTTTTCTTTCATATTGAAAAAATTGAATTTGTAATTAAAAAAATATTTAAATCAGATAAAATTTAAGAATAAATTAATTTTTTATATATGAAAAATATATTTTATTTTAGTTTAGTAATTAAAAGATTAAAAACTTCAATTTGTCCTCCAAAATTTATTTCCTCAAAATTTAAGTTTTACGTTAGTTATATATGATATCTAATAAGGTATTCATGTTACACTAATATAAAGATTAAAGTATTTAAAAAATATTTTTTAGAAGACAAAATTAAAAATTTTTATTTTTTATTTTGAAGAATTAAATTTAAATAAGAATTTTGCTAACCAATGCCTTTAAAGTATTGGTTAATATTTCACTTTATTGGTTAATATAATTTTTAAAAATTAAAAATTATTATTTGTGTAAAATTTTTACATGTTTCAAGATAATAAATACTCTATCAAATAATAAAAAAATTTTAACTATTGTTCTTAAGATACTTATTACTAAAACTCTTCCAAAATTCATAAATTACATTTTTAATACTAAAATAATAATTTAATCAAAATTTAATAAAGAAGTAGTTGTGGAAGGGTCGGTAGGAGGCGAATGGATTGGGTTTTAGGCTAGTGCCTATAGTAGGCCGAAGCTTGACTTTTCATAGTTTTTGATTGGTTTCCATCGTTTTTTTTTTTTCAAAATTTTAAGATTAAATTATACCAATTTTTTTAGTATTATATAAATTACATTTATTATTTTTATTTGATAAATTGTATTTACTTCTCATTTAATATATTTGTTATTTATAAAAAATGATTTTGTATTTTTAGTTTAATAATAAATATAATTAAATTTTAGCATGAGCTTTTTCATATAATAATAAAAATAGTTATATCATTTTATTATTTTTAGAATCAACACATATAATATAAAATATTCATTTTATTGAAAAAAAAACAAATTAAAAGAAAATTTTGTATAACATAGTATCAAATTTTTAAGATACAAAGTATAGTTTTTGAAACAAAAGAAGTGTCAATTATCATTTCAACGAATATAAAAAAAAATTAGTATAATTCAGTCAAACTTTACTATAAATTGCATTGTGACTGGTTTTCATTATATTTCAAATTTTAATATAAAATAAAAAATAAGTATAAATTTTAAATTTTTATTATCATATTTTCTAATTAAAAATCATATGTATATATTTATAATGTACCACACTTATGATTACATCTTCTTAATTTTTTTACATATTATATGTTTATTGGAGAACTTAATAATAAAAATATAAAAAAATTACACTTATATTGAATTTTATAAAATAATCTTGTATAATACTAATTGGAATGATAGTTTGAAAGTAGTATGAAGTAAAGTTATTTAACCAGTTACATATTTACTTAGTTGTTTTAAAAACTAATTGATAGATAAAGTGAGATGATTTAAGATAGCTTGAAAATCATTTCAAATTATCCAATACCTCAAATTTCAAATTTCTTCAAATTGTGAAAGGTTTCAACTAATTTAGAATATTTATAATTTATCATTTACTTTTTTAACCTTCTTTACTTGTTTTTTTACTGAAAGGGTTAACATTATAAAAATAAAATTAGAAATTTCATTCTTTAGCCTCCCTCACCCCACTCACCCAACTTCATTAATGACATTTTAACATTCAATCAAAGAGAGTGAGATACTATTTATTTATTTATATTAAACTTTTAGTCTACATCACTCTATCTCACTTTGATAGCAACTATCTCACTTTATTTTTTTCAAAATTCTTAGTCAATTTTTTAATAAATAAAATTAATAAGAGATGAGTCTAAAAAAATTGATTAATCTTTCACAAAATAACGAACTAAAATTTAAATTTTCGTTAAAAAATATGTTTACTATGATGTGTTATTTTAGAAAAATGAAATTTAAACATTTTTATAATTTTTTGGTTGAAATCACCAATATTAAAAAAATTATTAGATTTTAATTAATCTAACTTGAATTTACTAAAATTTCATAACAAAGATAGAATTTTTTTAATAAAAATATTTTTATATGTAAAACTTAAACTTGTAACCTTGTTTGAAAAAAATCATGTTAAAATAGAATACTACTTGATTTTGATCATTTTATGTGAGTTAACATAATACTATATTAATAAAAAGATATATATAAATTTATTTAAGTGATGAATCTTATTTGCATAATGACTATTACATGATAGTATCTTATATATTATTTTATTATATCAGAGGATGTAAATCCATTACTATTCAATGACTAGTTAAATTTTAATTGATAAAAATTGATGGCTTATTTTTTAATATTACATAAATTGTATTTGAAATAGTTATTTTTTGAAATCATAGATAGCATTTTGAGACTTTGGGTTTTTTTTTTTTTAACGTTTAAGAGGTTTAAGGATTTTGATTGCCAAAGTTTAAAAATGGCCAAAATACAAAAAAAAGAATCTTTGAATTATAATTGATAATTTTATTTATTATAAATATTGACTTAAAACCCTCAAACTTTGCAATATTTGTTAAAAAAAACTTCTTTCATTAACTTTTTCATTCAAAATCTTAATAGAATAGTGATATATTAAAAAAATTAAGTCATACCAAAATATAAAAATTTTTTTAGACTTTAAGTTTTGTGCAAAAGAACTCTTAAATATCAGAGTTTTTGATAAAAAAAAATTAATGGAGGGAGGTTTTTTTATATAAAATATAAAGTTTGATGAGATTCTAGGTTAATTTTTATA
Organism: Senna siamea; assembly: GCA_031216115.1. Lineage (NCBI taxonomy): Eukaryota > Viridiplantae > Streptophyta > Magnoliopsida > Fabales > Fabaceae > Senna > Senna siamea. Next base: position 26,406,677 of record CM062354.1, on the reverse strand, counting down.
GTTAATTGAACAAATAATTTATAGTTATAGAGATTATGTATATTTTAACTTTTAAAAAATATAAGATGTAATTTTTATAGTTTTGATTTTAGGGTTTGAGAATTTAAAACTAAGAAATTATATTGTTTCAAATATAATTTTTTATATTAAAAAATTACAGCAATAATTATTATTATTCCCTTAAAAAATTTAACTAATCATTAAATATTATTTTTTTACACCTTTTAGAGCATTTATTGGCTGGTAAGTCGCATAAAACAAAATATTATTGCTAACAATTTTTGAACTAATTAAATGATTGCTAATTCAAATTTTAATGAGTTTAAGCGTATAGATGCTTGGGAATACTTCTAAAAAATAAAAAAGTAGAAAAAAAAGAAATTCACCTCCCAAGAAAAAATATAAGCAAATAATAATTTTTTAAAAAATAAATATTATTAATTATCATAATTATATCTCTTTTTTACACTTATTCCCTTATATTATATATACATGTCTTTTTTAATAACTTTGATAATAAATGATTTTTTTTTACAATAATATTATATTTGCAAAAGAACTAATTTAATAATTAAAGAAATTTTATCTAACTACCCAAAACGAACTCCGCTAGAGGGCCCTCATGTATTAAAGCCATCTAAGAGGGAGATGGAAGTTGGACCCTACTTGCCGTGGTAAGCAGAGACAGACATTAATAAGGGACACATTGACGAGGATTGAGAAGATATTTTGTGTTACTTGTGTAGTAATTAATGCTCGGGAGAGTTATATGTGTGTATATATATGGAAGCTTTTTTTTAGAATTATTATTATTCAGAAGCGACTAATTTAATTAGTTTAAACTAATTAATATCTCATAATAGAGTTAAAGTTATTTTAGTAAAGATATTTTTATACGTAAGATTTGAATATAAACTTTATTTTAAAAAAAATAAAATATATATTACTCTAATTTATCAATTGTTGATAGAGTTGTCAAAATGTATTAATTTTTATAGTCAGACTCATTTGGCCTGTCAAAATTATTAGTGCTGAACCAATAAATTTTTGACTCAAAAATGGATTCGCCCGATTCAACCTTTTTTAAAAAATAAAGTAAAGTTAGGATTTGACTACCCTTTTTTTAAATAAAATTTTTTAAAATATTATATTACTTTTTAATCAATCTTTTTTCTGATAATGAAGTTGAAGTCTTGATGACAATTTTTTTATTTTTATTTTATATTTATGATATTTATTATTTAATATTTAATTATCATTTATCTTATGTTTTGTAATCTTTAAATTATATTTAATATACTTTAATTATTTTTTTGTTTTAAGAATATTAAAAAATTAATATGATAAATTATAATTATTATTTTAAAAATATTATTTTCTAATTTAGATTGTTATATTTTTTTCAAAAAAAAAAAAGAACAAGAGAACTTAGTTTAACCATTGGCCCTAATAGGATTAGGCTAGCCAAATATTAACTCGTTTTAAAAATAGGTTGGCCAGCCTGCCTACCTTTAAAAAATAGGGTCAAAATAGGTCTAGGTCAAACTAACATATTTTAATAACTCTAACTATTAGTATATATATACTGAGTTTGACATAGATAAAATATAAGTCAATTTTTTAAAAATTTAAAGGATTTTCACTATAATTACTACTTGCGATTGATCTTGAACAACCTTTTAACCAAAACCATATTGCAAAGAAGTTTCACTATACTCTCCCTTTGAATATGAGATAGCAATGCAATGGTTAATATTTTGATATATATATTCAAAGATGAAATTATTTAGATTAGATCAATTTACATAAGGATAAAATACAAAAGAGTTTCTACCCCCATTATGAGATTTTTACTAATTTGAGTCAAATTAATTAGAGTTCAATAGGTTTTTGATATTGATGGTTTCAACCAAAAAATACAAGAGTTTGGGTAAATTTTAAAAGTGCTTTTGCATAGTAGCAAAAATAATTTTTTAGTTTTAGAGCAGAAGTTAAAATTGAAACTTCTGCTTCTAACAAAAATAAAAAATAAAAAATAAATATTTTAAGAAAAAATTACCCTGATTAAAATTTATATTTATCATTATATCCTTTTATTCTTCATATTTTATTTAATTAATACAAATAAATAATAATAATAAATATTTATCTATTAAAATAATATTAATAGAATAATTAATAATATTTTATTAATAATAATATTTATTAACTTATAAGATGTTAGGTTGGAACAAATAATTAAAAGATAATATGCGAAAGATAAAATTACTAACAAGATAATAGCTTATATCGATAAGAAATTGATGTTTTAATGGTGAAAAGACAAAAACACCTCTATCATCTTTTAATTATTTGCTTCAACCTACCATTCCATGAGCTGATATATTTATTACCGTTAGTTTTTGGATGAAAAATTGGACGGAATGAGTTTCTTATAATATTTTAAAAGTACAGGAGGTGTTTAGGTCACATTTGAAAATATATGAGGGTTATGTGCCTCTATGCTAAAGTACAATGGGACTCTATGCATTTTAGCCTTTTATTAATAGCATGTATATAAATACATACAAATAATATTAGTATGAATTCTCAAAACTAATTTTATAAAACAATTCTAAAGAACAAAAGAACAGAACAACTATTAAATTAGCCTTTGTTTCTTTGTTTTCCAAGAAACTAAGCACCCTTCGAGAAAAATGCATTAACCAGTCACAGAACGTCGTGTATTTGGAAAATTGGCCTAATCGACATCACAAAATGCTTCTACTGTAATATTATCTTGAGATGGATAAAATAATCCCTTAGCTAGGTTACCTTTCAAATACTTCAATATGTATAATGCAGTCTCTAATGGTCTTCAAAAGGATCATTAAAAAATTAGCTTAATTTTTGTGTGGCAAAAGTAATGTTAGGCCTTGTGAATCCAAAGTAAGGTAATCTCCTTATCAATCTTCTATACCTATCTGGCTCCTTCATATTACTCCCTTCATTTTTCAAAATCTTATGATATTTAACCATAGGGGTAGCTACTAGTTTTATTCCCATCAAACTAGTTTCCTAAATTAAATCCAGTATGTATTTTCTTTGATTAACATAAATTCCTTTGGATGAGCGTGAAATCTCTAAGCCTAAGGAAATATTTGGCTTCCCCTAAATCCTTAATAGTAAACTCTTTATGAAGATACTCCTTTACCACTTCTATTTGCTTTATAGATGTACTTGTGACCAACAAATCATCCATATAAACCAATAATACAATAAAATTTTCTTCACTATTCTTGGTGAAAAGACAATGATTGTGCACTGATTATATAAAGTCAATATTCTTAAGCTTGTTAGTAAGTTCTAAATTTCATTGCCTAGATGCTTGTTTGAGACCATAGAGACTCCTTTTAAGTTTGCATACTTTTGCTTTACCAACTTTATTGTATCCTTGACAAGGTAACATATACACATCCTCCTTTAAGTAACCATGAAAAAATGCATTGTTGACATCAAATTGATGTAATGGCCACCCTTTAGAAGTTGCCAAAGCAAGAAATAATCTAACTGTGACATTCTTTGCAACTAGTGAAAAGCTACATGTATAGTCTACCCCTTCAACTTGATTAAAGCCCTTTTGCCACAAACATAGTCTTATGTCTTTCAATGGTCCTATCCAGTTTTAGCTTGGCCTTATAAACCCATTTGCAACCTATTGCTCTCTTCCCAATGGGTAATTCAATAGCCACCCAAGTTTCATTTGCTTCCAAGGCCTTAATTTCTTTCTCCATTGCTTTCTACCAATGTGAGTAAAGTTTAGCTTCATCATAACTGGTAGGTTCCCTTATTTGGGAAATATTTCCCAAAAAACTAATGTAATTCTTTAAGAAGCAGATAGGATGTACATAGGGATATGTTGGTGGTGTATGTTGTGAGGAGTTTGGAACTAAGCATGTTACATAGTTTTTCAACTAGCTTAGGGGTCTTTTATTTTTAGTGCTTCGTCTTATTTCTCCCATAGATAATCTTGTCAACATAGCCTCTTGTTCCTCATTAATCTATTCTTCTACTGCATATGTGTTATGATTTGTAAATTCCTCTTGTTGAGAATCCCTTCCTTTTAAACTTCCATCAACAACATCTTCTTTATGATCATTTATAGGTAATGGAATTGGAACTTCATCCTTTTTCACAATTCCTTTGAAAGGAAAATTTTGCTCATAAAAAAATTACATCCATGGAGACAAAAGACTTCTCTGTTTAAATATCAAATACCTTATGTCTTTGTATCCTCAAACATATCCAAGAAAAACACAATGTCTTGCTCTTGCATCAAAATCACTCTTTTTTAGGTCGATATTGGTCAAATAGCATAAAAACCCAAAAACCCTCAATGTATTCTAATTGTTTCTATGTAAGTACCTTATAAGGTGAATTCTATTGCAAAATTTGAGAAGGTATCTTATTTATCACATACGTTGCTGTTAGCATTGCTTCTCCCCAAAATCTTTATGACAGATTAGCATGGAATAGTAAAGATCTTGCCACTTGCACTAAGTGTCTATGTTTCCTTTCCACCACCCATTCTATTGTGGAGTATATGTACATGATTTTTTATACACAATTCCCTTAATGCCAAACAATGTTTGACATGTGTAACAACGGGAAAGATTCGAAAGAGTTTTTAAAGGATTTTAAAAGATAAAACTTGATTTTAACCCTAATCCCAATCAAACGAAGACTGACACGTATTTTGAGGATAATGACTGGACACAGAAGATCGTTTGAAGCCAAAAACACAATCAGACAGAAAGAAATGTATTCCGGCTATCAGAAACTGACGGAAGGAGTTTCGTGCGTCATTTTCGTTGACAGAGGCCAAGACTTTTGCATAGAAATACGTGCCAACGTCTGGAAGGATGCTGACACCCTAAAACATCCTCGGGTGGCCTGGGAAAAGTCAGAATCGCCCCTGGAGGCTTTAAATTACGCGAACTCCCGCCATTTCTCTCATTTCACTCTCTCTCCTCACCACACACTCTCTCTCCTCTCTCTTTCCTCTCTCCACCTTCCTCCACCGTGAACGGCTGCCACAGCCACCGTGGGCCACCACCAAGGGTACCAACCGACAGCCCTCACTGCCCACAACCTCCAGCAACCAACCACGGCCACCAACGGCCGCCGGAGCCGCCAGAAAAATGCCGTTTTTTCCCTCCATCGCGTGAAACTTCCCCAGCTCGAATCACCGCCGTCCATCGCCGTTGACCCTCACCGCCCCCACCACCGTGTAGCCCGAGCTGCCAGCTGCCTCCAGTAGATTGGCGCCGTCGAAAGGAGGTCGGACGCGCCCGGATCGAGGCAGAACGTCGTCCGCCGTGTAAGAAGTTTCGTGGCCGGAAACCACCACCCAAACGGCCGTGAACCGCCGTGCCACCACCGTATTCGGACTCCTGGGCTTGCGGGCTTCACCGTGGTGTGATTTTTGAGGCAAACCGCACCTCCTCATTTGTGCCGTAGTGCACCAGGTGTCGCCGTGTCTGCCGTAGTGCCAGAGCTTCTGGATGTGCATCCCGAGAAAACGAGACCACCGTGACGTATAATTCTATCATTCGAGCACAGTGGTAAGGTCCGTTTTCCCAAAAACTAATGGTATATGACTGAAATGGCTGCCGAACGTAATTAGGCAATTAATTAACCTAGTAATCGTATGTAACCGAGTTTAGGATTGAAAATTGGATGACGTGACGAGCCTAAATGTTTAATTTGATGTCTAGGAAATTAATCAGGCTCAGAAACCGAGACTGCGTGGAATTCTGAAGTGATTTAGAGCATTCAGAGACCAGGTAGGATAATTTACACTTTTCGAACCCTAGAATTGATTTAGTGAATACCTAAAAGATTTAGATGACTTGCATAGATTTGCGTGCTTCTTTCGATGGGATAAAATTGCATGCCTGTGTGCTGAAAACCCTAATTGCATGTTAGACACCTTGTTTATCGAGTTTAGATGCCTTTAGGGCAGATTTACTTAGGGTTGGGTACTTGATAGCCGGTATGGGACCAGTAGTTAAGTATTCCTCGTACAGGAAGCTTTTAAACGAAATTATTTTTATCAGATTTAGCCTGTACTGAGTTAGGGATTACGCGTTAAACCAGGACGACCCTAAGAAAGGTTTGGGGAGTATAAGGGTGGATAACCTACACGGGGAAACGTTGTGATTTAGGCGTGATACCCTAGAACCCTGAGGAATAGCCGACCGAGTGCATGTGAGTTCGAATAGACTGTATGAGGATGAGAATTGGCGTATGTGCACATGCTAGGGGACGCCCTAGATGTTGATTTTCACCCGGTCCTTGATTGAGTGATTGGTGTTACGGATCACACTCACAATATAGGCTTGATTCGGGTGATTGGTGTTACGGATCACACCCAACGATAAGAGAGGTATTCTCTCTAGACTACGTGCAATTAGAAGATGATTTAGATTCGGTTACAGCGGATTTGTAGCCAACGTGGATTGAGATACACAGGGCATGGGATTTCACTTGATTTTGATAACTGATTTTAAAAGAAATGGATTTTATGATTGTGATATATTGCCGCAATTTCCATGTATTTAAACGATTTTAAAGAAAAGGTATTTCATTGTTTTCGAACTGATTTCGGGAAGACAATTTCGGTGTTCACACCGCTGGGTATTCAACTGGTTTTCGAATGATAATTGATTTGTAAATTATTCTACTGGGATTCATATCTCATTAGGTTGTTTACTCAGATGAACAGGGACGAAAGGTGAGCTCGCACAATAGCCGAGGCTGACTTGAGGATAGATGGAGAATGATTAGCTTAGGCTTGAATCATTTGTATATATACCTGATGATACTGTTATTTCTCAGATTCTGTTTATTATGAATTCTGTATGGATTGGACTGAATGTACATATAACGTTTCAGATAGTATGCATGGATTGTAGTGATGAATTGATGTTGCTGTGTATGGATTTATATTGGTTATGTTTATCACTGTTGTTGGACTGGCTGTTGATGTTTAAACAGGTGATTCTGTATTTGGGATATGATCGAATTACAGAGGAAACTCTGCCGGATTGTCGGTAGAAATTACCGCTGTAAACTTATGGATTTGAATTGAAACGTGTATGAATGTATGACGCGACGTGTATATGAACTTTAGATTTCATTCCAGAGAAATTTATGATGCATGTATGTATAGTTAGTTAGCTGCGTGTGAATTAGGGTTGAACGGAATTCGAATGGACGACGGAGAGTCTATTTGGGTTACGCTCAACCAGTAGCGATCCCTTGACGTTTCCACATAGGGAATAATCATTTAAAATACTCCATATGCTTCTGCTAATCAGATAAGCATCGCGTATGATGTATTAGGGGGTCGTTACAACATGCCCCACTCATAAATTTTGCACCATTATCCGATCTAAAATTTTTAACTATTACTTCAAATTAATTTTCAACATATGTCAAGAAGTTATTTAACAAGCCAACTACTTGTCCCTTATGCTGCATTAAATATATCCATACTATCCTTGAATAATCATCAACTATTGTTAGCATATACCTTGTACATGAGATAGATGCTATTTTATAGGGGCCTCATATGTCTATATGTACCAACTTAAAACATGCTTTAGTATGTGTTTAACTCGAAGAAAAAGAAATTCGGATTTGTTTAGCCATATGACAAGAGTTACATAATCTATCCTCACTCTCTTTTTGTACAAAAGATAAATGAAAAAGTGCATTTGAGGAAGGATATCCTAACCTATCATGCCACAATACACTCTTTTCCCCTCTTTTATTCTTACTACATAACAAGTATTTATTTTGAATTTTATTCTCCTCAACCACCATATTACAAAGGTTACTTTTACACAACACATACAAATTCTTTTACACATTCCCAATTGCCATGACCTCTTTATTCAACAGGTCTGCACCACACACTTAAAGGAGTGAAAATTGAGTTGTATACAAGAATTTGCAGTCAATTTATCTATTGATAATAGGTTATATTTGACCTCAGGAACATATAAGACATCTCTAAGTATCAACTTAGGACTCAACTACACAACTCCTTTGTATATTACTTTCTTTGTATTTCCATCTGGTAACTGCACTAAATTCCTTTTTTCTTATTTAACAATGCCAATTCTCCATAAATGTGACTTGAAGCACCGGAACCGACTATCTATCGAGCATCTAAAACAGAATTATAAGCAAGGTTATTAAATATTCCTGCAAAATAATCTGAATTTACAGGAATATCATCACTTGCATTCTTTCCTTTCATATACTTCTTCACCTCTCTTTGAATAATCTATGATATGGATGTCATGTCAGCTTCTTTATTCTTTTAATTTTCTTCTGACTTTATGAGGGATGCATTATTTGTAGAACTTGTACGTGATTATATCTTCTTGTCTTTTTGCTTTTACTCCTTAAACCATTCAAGATAGCCATGTTTCTTGAAAAATGCTTCCTCCAAATGGCCAGATTTTTTTTAGTGTGTACAATGCCTATCTCCTTTCTCATATAATCCTTTTTCTTAGAAAATTTCTTCATAGAGTAATCATTGTTCTTTTATTGATCCATAGCTTTAGACACTAATGCACTAGCTTTGACTATTCCATTACTAGTGCTACCAATGTTCCTCTATTTTTCAATTCTAAATATCATAGAATACACCTTATTGAAAGGTGGTAAAGATTCCATTAACAAAATATTGCTAATGATATTGTCAAAAGAATCAATCAATCCCATTAGGAATTGCATCACCTTATTAAAGGAATTAATTTCCTCTATCTTTCGATATGCATTACAATTACAATTATTGCATGTACATCTAGGAATAGGCTCTAAAAAGTTTAATTCACCCCACAATTTCTTAAGTCTATTTAGATAAGAGGCTATGGATTCTTTACCTTGCTCAATCACCACCAATTGCTTATTATTGTTGAAGATTTAGGACTTGTCACTCTCTCCAAACTTCTCCTCCAATTCTTGCCACAAATCCTTCGCAGTGGGGTGTAGATATAGGCCTTAATAAGATCCTTAGTCATGGCATTGAGAATCCATGAAGTAACCATAGAATCAACATAACTCCATTGTGCAAATGAATCGAATGTAACATGTGTGGGTTGTGCACAAGTTTCGTCAATGAAGCCAACTTCGTTCTTTGCCTTTAACGCTATTCTCATAAACCAATTCCATGTGAGATAATTGCTGTGTTAAAAGATTTGACATAAGATAAAGCCTAAAGTTGCTTAACGAATGGACTTACATCGGATCCTTCTTATAGTTTGTCTCTGATGCCATCTCTGATATGATAATACGTGAATCATTCGTAGTGCTTTGTGTCTCTTCCATTACTTTTATGAACTATGTTCAACAAAACTCTAACACAACAAATTTTATTACAAGCGTGATTAGATCTTGTATTGCTTTGATACCATGAAAAATGGTACTCAGAAATAAGAGTAGATGAATAAGAGTATGAGTTCATGTATATTCACTTTTTGCTTATTACTTTATATACATCTCAGAAGGATAGAAAATTCAAAACACAACAGTAACTAACTGAGGAAAAAAAAATTAAAAGATCTCTAACTGTCTAATTGATGTAAAACTAACACATATAAAACTATATGAAAGTTACCAATATATATTTCTACACATGGCACTTGAGGTACCTCTAATTCCCCCACTTCAAACATGGCAATGTGAAATTGTGAAGAGGGTTCGATCGTTGGGGACCCATCGCCATGGACTTTGGTGATGTTGAAACTCTCATATTAGATTTATTAGGCAAAATAACAAAAATACCTTTAATTTAGATCACCTAAAAATCTTAATTAGAGTCAAAATGAATTACTATTAAAAATTGGATAAAAAATTAACGGATGATGTTATTTGTAAAAATTTAAAAGTTTAAGGAGGTCATTTGTCAAGTTTTAAAGTTTAGAGGGTTTTGTTCAATGATCCTATAATTTAGGGGGTTTCATGTATTTTAGTCTAAAAAAATTTGATCACAAGGACAAATTTAAAAATTTGTTAAACTATAAAAACAAAATTATAAATTTTTAAATTATAAGGACCTAACTAAAAATTGAGTAAAAGTATAGGAACTATAAGAATTATTTAACCTTTTTTACTTTATAAAAATAAATTTTATGAAGATAAATATCAATTTGAGAAAAATTACTTATTTCAAAATTTCTCTAATAAAACAAGTATGAGTTAAGAGATTTAATATTTTCATGTAAAATGAATGAGATCGAGTTTGTAACCACTAAGGTATGAGTCTAGAAATAGGTAAATTAATTTTCTTTAATGTGAAAAAATTAGAACTATAATAACTTACGTATACATTATTTATAACCATCCCTATTTTTTAGGCAACTCGTCCTTTGCATAGGGTGGATATATGTATATATGAACTTATAATTAATTGAAGTTAGCTTGAAATTATTAAAGTAAAGCCCTTCAAGCACGTTTTCGACAATTTGACTTTATGTGTTCTTCTTTGTGAATTTCTATTAAGAACCTATAAGAAATAGATCACACGAACCTATAACAAAATTGAATATACATAACTTAAGAAAGTTAAACAAAGGTAAGATGATCTACTTGTATTCTTAAACTCGAATGAATAAGGACTTTAAGTGTTGTAAGATGCCACAAGAATGATCAAGTATTGACAAGTCTATTAGTTCAATGAAGAACCTTAGAGAGAAGCCACTCTCAAAGTTTGGTGTGTAAAAACATAGCTTTTCATTAAAAATCCAATTTACCTCCATAAATAAAGAGTACAATGTATTTTAAGAGAAACATCCAAAACTCTAATTTAGTAGCTTTGAATAAATAAATCTAGAGACTCAAAAATAATAAATACTAACTTAAAAGGTCAAATATGCCGACTAATAAATCTAATTTTCGTGCTAAATTAAAACTCAAATTACAATTAGTTTATTGAGCTCAAAATATGATAAATTACGCTTAAAAGAGACTTCACATGTCTAATGAGGTAATCTATCTAGTCTTTCTCATTCCTTTCTCCATTCCACCTTGCGAAGAGGAATTCTCAAGGTAGAAGGGTGGTAGAGTAGTGGATTTCGTCCTGAATCAGGTGCTTCTTTAGTCCTTCTTCGTCATTTGAGAAGCACTCTATGGAGTGGCTCTCTATTCCATTTGAGTTCCATTTGTCTCATAGTAATAGAAGAAACAATTGATCTCTTTTTTTGTCAATGACCTAGAAAGATTTGAGTCGAGCTAGGTCTATGTCAGGTTGAGAGCTAGGGCTTTCCTTTCTCTATGGTTGATCCTCCCTTGCTCACATAAGAAGAGAATGCTTATTGCTTAATGGAAGGGTGTGGTTTAATGACCAGAGGTTGGTTCCAACCCAAGTGGGGAATCTATAATGCTTTTCAAACAAAATTCTTTATTCTTTTTAGTCATGATTCTTTATAGGTGAATCTCCATTGACTGAGAAGAATCAGAGCAAGAAGCCTAGTCCTGCCTTTCCCTGGTTCGCCTCAAGGAAACTGCTACAAGAGGGTAATCCCTCCTCCAATCAATTGTGTTCTTTTCCCCTTGATCCATTCGAGCTAGAATCTCAGAATGAATATTTAGAAATTAGTATCTATCGAAGAGTTTAATTTTAGTACTTGGTCCAAGCTCTTTAATTTGAAGTTTTCAAGCCTAAAGCATGATTTTTAACCCCACTTTCAGCCTATATTAAATGAGTAACTTCTTCAACCTTTTTTTATGGCCCAATTGCTATTTGATTTATCTATGTCTCTTGCACAAATCTATTCGAAGTTTTCTTGATCTTTCTAGCTCTAGCTCTTATGATTGGTTCACTTGAAATTTGTAAAGGATCATAAGTTTGTTGTGTTGCATCACTTTTGACAATGAGATTGCTACCAACTTAATTAAGAATAAGTATGTCTTTAACTTTTTATATCTTGTATATGAAAAAAAAAAAATTTCTAGTACTCTAAAGTATTAAAAAGTTAGTATTATAGTCATTTATATTTTAAAAAATAAGTGATTCTTTTTTAAAATTTTAAACCTAGCTTAATCATAATTTAAAAATAAATTATGTAATATTTTCAAAAAATAAATTAAGTTATATATCAAAATATTAATTGATAGAGTAGTCATTAAAATTTTCTTACTTCTGGATCTAGCCCTTTAAATTAATTATAGATCTTTTTGTCCATATTATAGATCTTATATTGTAAATTTTCAAAAAATAAACCCAAAATTTGAATGGTCTGGCCCAAACGTGCTGGGGGGTCTGCGCCATTGGGCTTTAGGCCTATCATATCGCAATCTAAGACACAAGCTGACGTGGTTACTTGCAATTGGTTCACTCCAGTATCTAGCAACTACACACTTCCTTCAACCGTTACCCTTTCCTTCAAAGTTGAGGCTTTCTTTTTGTTTTCTCAATTTTTAATTAATTAATCATTTAATTACAATAATTTCCATATTTTTGAGCGTTATACTGATTGAGGAAGAACGAAGGAGAAACAAAGCTTAGGGTTTTCGCAACCTTCCAAATCCAAGTCCAACTCAGTCTTCTCTCCCAAATTGGGATTCTCATTCGGTGATTCCTCTGATCTTACGCCATGACGGACGGCTACTGGAATCGACAGCAGGCGCTTCTCTCCTCCTCCGCGATGCTTAAACGACCTCGTACTGACTATGGTTCGCTCTCTTTCCCCACTTTCTCTACTGATGCAACTTCTTTAATTCTTTGCTTGTTCTTCATCTGCTCTTCTCATTTGGAGATGCCCTCTTATGGTTGTTGATATGGGTTCCCAGATAGGTAAGATGCTAATTGGTTGTGATCTTTATTTGGTAAGGTACCCATCTTGTGTTCTGTTTAATTGCAAGGTTCTTTGCTGGGTAAACAAGGTTAGCATAAGATTTTTTTGTGTTCTTTACTACTTACTCTGGAGTTGATCCGGTGTCTTGTTGAATGCTCTAGGCAGAGACCAGCACTTCGGGTTGGAGATTAGGGGTATCTGCAATCTATATAGGTGGAGCTAAAGATGTCATGTTTCTTGTGTGAAAGGAGTTGTTTTCACTGTTGTGTCCAATGGTTTTTTAAAGTTATTAACTACGATAACAGATAATTTGGTCCTGCAAATCTAGGGCCGATATTTAGAGCAAAGGAAAGATTGTGCAGTGCTAGTGTGTACTGTGTGTTTAATTTTAATACTGTAACGACAGTGGCGGAATTATAAGCTAAACTAGTTGAACAAAGAAAATAGGTGCTTTTGTTGGTGTTTGAGATCTTATCGATGAGATTGATTGTGGGCTTCAATGGTCTGCGAGATATTTGTTATAGTTTATGGACAAGGTTTGTCTGCCATCTGTATAGGTCAAGTTGATTTTGCTATTGTCTCCAAGGATTTTATAATTGAATACGAGGTGACACTGTGAAAGGTTATTAGATTTTTTTTTTTTTTGGTGGGTGTTAATATATGGGAAATATTTTGCTCTTTCAATGCTAGGGTGGAAAGAAGAATGTAATGGAGAATGTGGGATTTAAGTTTGTTTAACTTTGTAACAGTAGTAAAGTAATTATAAGAAAAAATAGTTGGACAAACTAAGGATATGGATTCTCTTTTGGGGCTGTGTGGTGTGCCTGAGGAAACAGTTTTGGTGCTTAAGATATTAGTGATTAATTTCTTGTTAGGCACTCTTGGCCTTTTTAGTTGTAGTTTTAGCATAATGGTCAGTTTTTCAATTAATAGTGTGTGGCATAGTGGCACAAAGTGTTGCACCATTTAACGCTTGTGGCATGAAGGGCCTAGAGTTATTAGGGTCTATTTCATGGAGCATAAATAGGCAAGTGCAGAGTGAGAAAGTTGGGGGTCTATATTTTATGGAGCATAAACTGGGAAGTGCTGAGTGACAAAGTTGCTATTTGACACTTTTTGTGGTGGTGTTATTTGGATTGGGTTAACTCGCAAACCTGTCCAATCCAACCCAACTCAAAATATGTTAGGCATTTATGTTGTATGTTTTTAGTGTTTTTCTTTTGCCCCCACTTTCTAGGATTTGGCAGTGAACCCCCCACCCATTCAGTCACTTCTCCTAATGCAAAGGAAGGATAAAATGGAATGAAGTTCCCTCGATCCAAAATAAATATATGAATTGGACATTATAGCATGACTCTTACATTAATTTCTTTTAATACCCATAGACGCGAAATAACTATTTTTTTCTTCTCTCTATGATTTATATATTTTTATTGAATTATACCACAAGAAATTATATGTAGGGGTTTTCATTTAAAAAGAAGAAAAAAGCCAACTTGCCTACTCGATTCAAAGCAGCTCATATAAGCACCAGCTGGGTTGGTTTGGATTATGTGACATCATTAAAAGGGTTACTTAGAGGCAAAAAAATATTGAATAATAACTAACCTAAAGTATGGTTATCAAGTCAAGATATGAGCATGGTCACGTCCAAGAGCTTAGTTTGAATTGAAACTAATAGACCCCAAGTCACAAAAAAATATCAGAGGAAAAGGAAGAGACATGTGTGAGGAGAGGATGGGCCGGGACCTACTAACCTGAAAGGAAAAGTGGGCTTGAAGGAGAGAGAAGGGAGTCCTCTAACTAACTTAGCATTACAGGGGTATTTTGGGTAAGGGAACAGGGTATTTGAGGGGTTGTGGAAATCAGAGGAAGGTCAAGGAATTTCTGGAGAGTATTTTGGGGAGAGGGCATGGTGAATACTAGGATGGAGGGGAAGTTGGAGAGTGTAGAGAAGGATTTAGGAACGCTAAAAGGGTATGTAAATGATATTAAGGCTAGGATGTTGCAGATGAGAGACTCCATAGCTAGACTTGAGGAGAGAGCAGTGCTGGCAGAGAGCACCTCAGAGGTCTCTCAGAGTCGAACATAAATAGAGATAGTGGAGAAGAGACGATGAACAACCAAAATAAAGATCCCAGAAGGTTTAGAAAACTCAAATTGCCATTGTTTGAAGGAGATGATCCCGTTGGCTGGTTGTTCAAGGCGGAACGCTATTTTGAAGTTAATGGAATTTCTGATTTAGAGAAGATGAAGGCCGCTGCAGTATGTTTGGAAGGAAGGGCATTGAACTGCTATCAATGGCTAGAGGTGATGCAGCTTGTGCACTCTTGGACTGAGTTCAAAAAGAAAGTAATAGAGAGATTTCAGCATTTACAACAGAGGGATGCCTATGAAAGATTGATGGCGTTGAAGCAAGAGCATTCCGTGATTGAGTATAAAGAGCAATTTAATAGGCCTAGCCTACAAAGTAGAGGAGAGGAATCAGATAGTGGAGAAGGCCCAAGAAGATTGTTTGAACAAACAACTAACAGGCTGGACTACTAGCAAGTGGGTTGGATCTAAGAACACTTAGGAGTCGAATTACGGGTAACCCTGCCCAAAACACACCACCATGGTCACTTTCAATTGCAGCGCGTAAACAAAATAAAGAACCCAGCCTTGTGACATACAGCATGGGTTCGACGATGACAGCACAGAAGATGGCATCTCATTGGCAGTTAACGGATGTAGAGGGTGCACCGAAGAGGGTGCTAGGGCTTTGCTTTAAATGTGATGAAAAATATACCCCCACCCATGTATTCAAGAACAAACAGCTACATGTGATTATGCTGCAGCAATATAATGAAAGAGGGGAGGCTATGGAAGAAAAAGAAGGAGGAGAAGGAGGGAAAGAAAAAACAGAGGAAGATAAGGGAGGAACCATTCTTGAACTTTCTATGAATTCAATGGTAGGAATAACCTCCAACAGTACTATGAAGGTGAGGGGAAGGTGCCGAGACGAAGAAGTTATTGTTCTGATAATAATTTTATTACATCTGAAGTGATGGGGCAATTCGGGATTGGAGCTAAGACCATCAGCCCTTATGGGGTTTTGCTTGGGGATGGATATCAAGTAAAAGGAAGTAAAGTATGCCTAGAGGTAGAGCTAGACATACAAGCGGTAAGAGCAACAACCCTTTTATGTATTTGATATGGGGAATGCTAACATGGTACGTGAGATTGAATGGTTGAAGTCATTGGGGGAGACTAAAGTTAATTAGGGGCAATTAACCATGAAGGTGAAGATTGGGAAAGAAGTGTTTAAAGTGTGAACCAAGGCTGGCCAAAACATTGGTGTCAATTAAATCTATGATGAGGGCTTTAAAAAGTGGTGACCAAGGTTATCTAATTGAGTTTAGGGAGATGCAAATGCAGCCAATAAAGAAAGAACCACTACCAAAAGAAATGCTGGAATTAATAAGAGAGTTACCTTCTAATGCTAAGAGCCACTTGATCTTTCATGTTTCTCAACTAAAAAAACCAGTACATTCCCCTGAACAACCCCCACCTAACTCCATTTCTTACTAAGGAGGGTGAGTTGATGAAGCAGCCTGAAGCTGTAACACAGATTAGGACAAATGGTTACTTTGAAATGTTGATTAAATGGAAAGACCTCCCTAGACATGATAGAACTCAGGAGGGTTCTGAGACCTTGATTAAGCTCTTTCCGGACTTTCACCTTGAGGAAAAGGTGAAGCTCATGAGGGGAGGTATTGATAGACCCCAAGTCACAAAAATTTATCAAAGGAAAAGGAAGAGGCATGTGGGAGCAAAGGATGGGCTGGGACCTACTAACCTAAAAGGAAAAGTGGGCTGGAAGGAGAGAGAAGGGAGTCCTCTAACTAACTAGGCATTATAGGGGTATTTTGGGTAAGGGAGCAGGCTATTTGAGGGGCTGTGGAAATCAGAGGAAGGTCAAGGAATTTTTGGAGAGTATTTTGGGGAGAAAGGTAGGCTCTTGGAAGCTTGCCTGTTATTGTTTCTGTTGTCTTTTCCATCTTTGTTTTCTTTTCTTTACTTATTTTATCTTGCTGTTGTGGTGCCTAGAGTGCTATTAGCTCTTTTGTGTCAAGTGTGTGACTTATATACTGGTGTAGCTCCTTGTTTTGGAGGTGTTTTCTTTTACATCAGAGTAATATTTTTCAGTTTCACCAATGGTCCTATCAGAAACATATGGCAAAATGGCGTAGGTAGTGTAAAAACTAAGTAAACTCAAATATTTTATTACTTTAAGCTTTATTCAAAAGTTTCATAAAGCTGGATACATCATAAAAAAGAGAAATAAACTAGATCAGTTTTGCTTGAAGTGCAGTGAGAGTGGCCATGATTCGGTGGTGCTTCAAGGGCATAGAGAGAGGAGGAGAATATTGAGAGGGTTCTTTTTTCTCAAAGTCTGAAGGAGACTCTTCTTATTTTTGAACTAAAATATGAGAGGATAAATCGGATTTTCTTCAAAATAAGATGAGTCAATATCGATGATAGGAGGGGTAAGGAGTACTCCCTTTTGTAGACCTTCAAAGAATTCTGATCGGTAGAGGTTGTCATTGGAAAAGTGTTGGGGTGATTTCTAGCATATCAATTCTCAAGTAGCTAGAGGAAATTGCTTATCTTACTGTTGTTTGTAAGAATTATTCTGTTTTATTTTTTGTTGGGCTCCCTTGGTTTTTCTGATTGTGGTTTTAGCATATTTCTTACTTAATGGTGAGTGCCACAGTGTCACAAAGTGTTGCGCCTTTTAACACTTGTGGCATGATGGGCCTAGAATTACGAGGGTTTATTCTGTGGAGCATAAACAGGCAAGTGCAGAACAGGAGAGTGTGAGAGAGTTGCTATTTAACTATTTGTGGTAGTAGGAACGTGTTGCAGTTAGAAGTGGTTGGTCCTTAGTAATTTGGTTATTGGAAAAGTTAAAATGGAGAAAAAGAAAGAGAGTGGAGTGTTTGAATTCTGGAAAAGTGTTGGGGAGATTGAATAGCTAGAGGAATTTTTCTTATCTTATTGCTTTTTGTAAAAATTATTTGTGTTTAATTTCATATTCCTAGAAGGGGTTGGTCCTTAAGAATTCAATTATTTGAAAAGTGTTGGGGAGATTTCTAGGAGGAATTTTCATATCTTATTGCTTTTTGTAAGAATTATTTTGTTTTATTTCATATTCCTAGTTTCTTGTTCTGGGTTTGATCATGGGATTGCAAAAATCTTGTGGCCTTTGTGTGATAAGTGCTTCAGTAGGAGTGCCTTTCGTCCCACTTGGCACCCTGGCTTGTTATTGAGAAATGTTCGTTGATGAGCAGACCTCTAAGAGAACTGATTTATTTCGATTGCTGGTATATAGTAGATGTTGCATGGTCTAGTAGATCATAATAAGGCTTAGCCTTGGCTCATGCCTTTTTGGTAGTTAATTGATTGTGAAACTGGGAAAAAGTTTGTCCATGTAACCTTGGATGCATCTCTAACCTCTTAAAAAGTTTTGGAGATGGCTGCTTCATTTCTCGATAGTAACTAAGCTTAGATAGGGCCTAAGACTTTGATGGATTGACCAATGTTATCTTAAGACTTTACTCTATATTCATTGATCAATACACATTTATTCTTCCAAACTAAAGTTATATCATTTCTATGTACTGTTTGCAATACCTTTATCCGTATGTGGATTTTATTTGTATAATATATGAACTTTGCTTTTGAGCATGATATGGAGCTTTTAAGGTTTATAGTTTATCTTAGACTTGTAGAAATATAGTTACTGATTTTTAACTGGTTGCATTAGTGATTATTGAATCTTTTGCATATTCTGCATCTAGATAGTTGCATACTTTATTTGCACAAACAAATAAAATAAAATACACCTTGATTTGAAATAAACTATTAGCTGTTAGGGAAAAATACTCTTTGCTTCCATGAACTATTTCCTAATTAGTAATGACAATCTTAATACATGAAATTCAAAACCGTTAAACACCTCCATGAGCAAAGAGGAGAGAAATAGAGTCAATTTTGGTGGAATACGTAAGTATCTACTTATGTTTTTATCTTATTTATAGGATTGAATACTTTGACAGAGTGTAGTACAACCTAGTCCTAAGAATGTACTAGGACACTACTATGTTCAACTTGATGAATAAAGAGATTAATATGTACACTATTCCAACATCCTAAACTTCTATAAAAGTGAAAGTGTGAAACGTTAATAGGTTTTCAATTTTAACTCTTTTTTTCATGTGATAGGCTTGTGTTTAAAGTTAAAATACACTATCTCCTTGAAAATTACTCTAAGCTTTTAGTACTTGAAGCTGGAAAGCCTGACCTAAGACAATTCATGAACTCAGATTAAATATTTGAAACCTACATTAACGCCCTAAACTCGAGTCATGGATGGCTGAATTCTTCAATCTTCAATATAGAATTGAAATTACTACATAAATTTGCAAAATCAAACTAGAATTGAGAAAAGAAAAGGAGACTGAAATTTAATTAAAAAAAAAAGAATTGAACCTATACTAGACGAAATCGAAATTAATGACCCATTGTCAGAGAAAATGGACTGGGTTAAAAATTCTTACACTGATCAAATCCAAATAAAAAATACAATGATCTTAATTCCCTGGTGAAACTTTCCCCGAGAAAGTATCTAGAAATCCCCTTCAATACTTGATACAGAGAAAACACATAATGTGGAGCATTAAAAACACATGAATTATCCTGGGTTTGTATTTTTTGTTTGGTTTTAGGGTAAACTTAAGGGAGGTAAGGTGTATTTTACATTTTAACACATGCCTATAGCAAGAGAAAAAGTGTTACAATCAAGGTAATCAAGATCATAATTTTGATCATTAGATCATTCAAGATCACGATCTTGTAGTTGTAAAGCTCGTCAGATAGCATGGAAGATTGCTAGGGATGAAGGTCAGAGCATGATCGAGATCTTGAGCACAAGATCGCAGGATTATGCCATCTATGCTATACTAGGAAAGGCATAATTTTTTTTTTTTTTGAAAAAAAAAGAATCCTGAACGCTGTTTCACTCTAAGAAAGATGCCAAAATGATTGCACTCTAGGGCATAAGAAATCACCATTGCAGCTGACTTTTGCACTCTATTTTGCATATTTTGGTTCTGTGTCTTCTCTTCCATTTCTGTTCTGCATTGTTGGAGTTTGAGTTCCCCGTTGATGCATGTTCTATTTCCATTCATCATTGATGCATTTTTCTTTCCTGTGTGCATCTTCTTTTCCAGTTGCTGCGTCTTTGCTTCCCTTTCTGTTGTGTCTTCTAGTTCTGGGTGTTGGTGGCCTGCTCTGTTTTTATTGTATTAGTGTACAGAGTCCATTTGTGCTGATGATATAGTGGTTTTTGGCAGTATATGTTGATGGATATTATAATTCATAATTTATTACATAATAATAATTATATAAGAATTCATAATTTATTATGTTGATCTTATGCTTTAAAAATAAATTTATTACTAAATATATATTTTAATTATTTTCTAAAATTTGATAGGATCGTATGATCCTGATCCGATCTATCTCGTGTCTTTTTTGATCCTAAGTAAGATCTCAATTTGATTACCTTGGTTACAGTTGACAACCTACTAATGTTGTCAATTTTTATGAAACTTAAAGGGACGTATTTTATATGATTTTGAACATTATGTGCTAAAGTTGTAATTAGGGTATACTCCAAAGTCCAATAAAGTAAAGTGTACTTTACCTAAAATTTAAAATATTATCTCTTCTTGGTAAGTAAACTCTGCCTATGCTAAGTTTGGCTTTCATAGCTGGTCCCAATCCCGGATAAATGAGCAAAGATAGAAAACGTTTGTGTCTTTTGATTCATGTAGCCAAACCTACTTGGTGGGGAAAGACTTTGTTATTTTTGTTGTATCTCTTCTTGGTAAGTAGTTTAATTTCCAGATTTAGTGCTGCTTAAGTGGATTCGGGCTACTTGATTCATTCACACATATATTATCCATTGTTAAAGGTTTAATTTTTTTCAATTCTCTTATGCACCTTAGTCAGTTTTTCATATTTTCTTGCTTGATAAAAATTTTTGCATTATTCTGCCGCAAGGGTGGGTTGGACATTTGAATTCCTTAACCAGTTTACTATTATATGGTGAGGTTTCATAGATTCAATTTTGCATGAGGTAATGGAAGCTCAAATGTGACATTTAACATTAATCTTTTTGTATAGCTTTTCTGTGTCTTCCTTTTCATTTCATTCGTAGTTTCTTATTGTTTTTATATTTTGGATCTTGTATTCTAATGCTGCAAATTGTTGAGCAACAGTGGCTTTTTATCTTTTCTTATTTGGATTATAATAGTAAAATGAAAGCTATCAACAAGATAGATTTTAGTTTCAGTGCGAAGTTTATAAAAATCTCAGAAAAGTGCATCTTAGTTTTGATTGCATCTAGCATATTTGTTTGATCCAGTCTTTCATTATAGTTTCTGTTTAGTATAGGAGGTGGATAAATGACATGGCAAATGGTTTAAGACTTCTGCAGGACTTTGTGTTCTGCAGCTATTTCAGTTTAGTGCTCTGCTGCCCTTTGGTAGAGAAATGAGTTTAGACTAAGAACCTACTTTTCCTCCTGCAGAAATGCCAGCTTCTGGTCTGGCTTCGGGTAACGAGATGCATGGTTATATTGCTCGAGACGATGACCGTGCTGGTTCTCTTGTTATAAAAGACACAAAATCAATTGGTTCTGCTTATGACCGCTATCTTCAGAGTGCGGTAACATTTTGACCTCCTGTTATGCTTGCATAATATACTTCATCATGATTTTACTACCAGTTTGCTGAAAAGAATCTCCCTGTTTGGTCTTGAAGCAACTGTCTTCATATAACTCTGGAGAAGCCAGTACAATTGGTGGTGTTGGATTGGGGAGAGCTGCTGTTGGTGGAATGCCTGGTCATTCGCTGCCTGATCCTGCTGTCATGAGACGCCATGGGAGTGGTGGTCCTGATCTTGCACCAAATGGACGGAATGTTAATTTTGGTGGTCAGCTACCAGTGGATGCAGTTTCGAGGCCTGGACCTGAGACAGTACCTTTACCACCAGATGCTTCAAGTACTTTATATGTTGAAGGTCTCCCTTCTGACAGCACAAGAAGAGAAGTGGCTCGTATCCTTCTTGTTTGAGACACTGCTCTGTGACTGTATAATTTTGTTTACATCATTTTCTTTTGAACTTTATTTTTTTAATTCAGTTATTCATTTTCCTTAATACCACCTTTAGATATCTTCCGCCCTTTTGTTGGATACAGAGAAGTAAGACTTGTTAGTAAAGAGTCCAAAACTGTAAGTGGACTATTAATTCACACAGTTGTCTGCATGTCCTCTGTTGATTTGGTTTGTCAGTATTGTACTGATTATCTGGCAGTTCTAATGTCCTGTTCATTCTAAAATGTTTGTTCATTGCAGCGAAGTGGTGATCCTCTTATCCTTTGTTTTGTGGATTTTGCAAATCCAGCTTGTGCAGCAACTGCTTTGAGTGCCTTGCAAGGTATCTACTTGTTACATTTCATTATAAAAAGGAGATTAGTTTATGTTTTGGTTTTGTAATCTTCCAATTTTAGTTACCTCAGCATGTGATAGTTTATGTTTTGGTTTTATATTAGCCCTTGTCATTGTAGTCTTACAAAGAATTCAAGATAAATGAAGACTTACCATGTTATTCATAAAGATTGTCAGATTATGAACTCGGTGCTTAATGATTTCTTGGTGTAGTTGCTGACATCGTAGTTTGGTGGCACAGGTTATAAAGTTGATGAACTCAACCCTGAGTCTAGTCACCTGCGGCTTCAATTTTCTCGGTTTCCTGGACCAAGAACTGGACCTGGATCTCGTGGTAAGAGGTGAGGTTATAAAGTTGAACTCTACTCTGAGCCTAGGGCATTTAGGGTAATGCACATCATAATGGGCATCTTCATGCATCTTTTGAGGGTGAGCATGTTCATGGATCAATATTTCACATGATATTTTAATCTCTCCCTCCGGTCTATACTTCTAAGAAAGAGCCCTTGAGGTGCACATAATTGTAAGAGAGGCTGAGATCAAATACAGTTTCATTTGAGCAAATCTAACGGGTGGATATTTTTGGGATGCCATAACTAATTTACCTTGTGTTATGTAATTAATTATTGCTTGATGCTAACTTGCCGGTTGATTTATGGTAGCATTTGCTTTGTGTCGCCTGAATAAATGTATCTTTAACATCTATTTAGAATTCAGACATTGGTATACTTTATATTAAGTATTTAATAGACTTATTATAATAAATTAGGGAATATTTGGATCGAGGGAAATGGAAGGAAGTAGAGATTTGATCTTTTTCTTTCTTTTGAAGTTTAATGAGAGGGGAAGGAAATGGAAGATTATTAAATTATTGTCGTTATCGTTTTAATCTAACATAAAAATAGTTATATATATTAGAATTAATAATATTTAATATCCTGTAATTGTAAATTTAAATAGAGGTAAAAGATTATTATTAACGTATTCTTTTTCTTTCCTCTCTCAATTGGCTTAATCTATCGTCCAATTTTAAAATAATAACATAATTCATAAGTTGAAGAGATATAAAGCCATATATGTCTAGTGTAGGACTAATTTGGGTCCGTTTGGCCCTATGTTGAAAATTAGTTTAGTTTTAATTGATTTTTTTTTTTAAATTGAGTTTTATGGAAAGTTTTGTTAGAGAGAAGTAATTTGTGTTTGGGAAATTTAATTGAAAAATATTTACCACTTTTTATTTGGGTAATTTGTGTTGCATTAGATGGGTGTTCATACTAAAAAGTATAGGATTAAGAATTAGTATATTAGTGAAAAAATTAAGATAATACTTAATGTAAAAAAAAATTAGTAGAAACATATTTTAAATGATTTGATTATGTATAGAAGAGATTATTAAAAATTTTATATGATGAGTTGATTAGATAAAAAATAATTTATAAATTAGAGGTAAAAAAAATTTAAAAAATAAAAAAAAATATTATAATAGATTAACTCTTAATAATTTAATTATAAAAATAAAAAGATAAAATATATTGACGTTGTTTAAAAGATTTGGTTTGTTGTATTTGGATAATTTGTATGAAAAAATATTTTTTAATAAAAAAGAGCATATTTATATTTAATTTATTATTGTTGTTTAAATAGCTAAATAATTATAAGTATTAATTAATTAGGTAATTAATTAAAATATAAAGAACAAAAGTACAATAAATAGTTTAAAATACAGATACATGTTTTAGAAGTATAGTTCATAATAAGAAATTTGTAGAAGTTTTAATTTGTAATTTTTGCATCAAAATAAAAAAATTGTTTCTATTATTATTTAAAAATACTTGTAATGATTTTTTAACTATCTTAAAAAATTTTAAACATGAAATCTTTTTAAAAAATAATGTCTCCAAAAATTATGGTAAAAGAAAGATTACATTTAGATGATAAGAATTAGGGGTATTCAAATGCTTGGTTTGGTTTAGTTGTCTTAAAATTAAATTGAACTAATATAATTGATTTTTAAAATGTGTAAACTTTGTTAGTTTTATTTTAAGGGTTGATTCGATTTTAGGATTTATTTGGTTTGTGGTAATTTAATGTTTTTATTTTAAAATACTTTAAATTTACATGGTTTATACATTTATAAAATTTAAAATAATAATTTTAAAAAGTAATTTTAATAAGTTTGAAACTAAAATTATAACATTATATTAAATAATCAATTTTTAATTTTTAATTAATATTTTAACAATATTAATAAAAAATAAAAAATTATATTATTCAATAAAATTATATTAAATATTTTTATTTCTTTAAGTATCAATATATTAATAATTACTTAAAAATAAATAATAAATAATAGCTACATAATATAATTATAAATTATGTTTTAATTTTTACTATGAAGAGATAAAATATTAATATATATATATATATATAGAGAGAGAGAGAGAGAGAGGTTTAGTTTGATTAAAATTGAATGAAAAATTATAAACCAATAATTGAGTCAAATCATTTGATTTTATCATTTTAAAAATTAAATTAAATTAAATTTTGTGAATTTTATTCAATTTTTGATTAATTTAGTTTGATTTGATTTACTTTCAGTCTACATCAATTTTAAATACCTAGTAAAAACACGGAGCTTGGAGATCAAGAAAATAATCATGCTAAAAGTAAAGATACATTTGGGCCAAAGATAATACTCATGACAATAAGTAGTCACTGATTTGCAAGTTTAACAGTTTAATGATAGTTGACCAAAAAAATAATAATGGGACAATCTCGGAATCAACAAAATTAGCATCAAAAGACTAAAGAGTCCAAAGAATTGACAAGTGCTGTTTTAATTAAGTTTCCATTGTCCTTTGGCCTCGGGATAATTTTTGAAGGAGAGGTTGGGGTCATGAGTCCAGAAAAAAAAAAAGGAGAAACAATTAATTTGGTTTTGTTTTTTTTCATTCATTAAAATTATTTTATAAAATTAGTTCTTAAAATTTATGTTAGTATTATGTTTATGTATTTATATAAATGTTAGTAATATTATAGAATTTAAGAGTTTGAAATAATATAAACATTGAAGAGAATGGATAATAACAAAATAAAAAGACTTGATAATATTTTTATTCATGTGTGAAATAGTTTAGGAAAAAAAGGTATAAGTTAGTTAATAAAATTGTTTGATGTGATATTAAAATTCAAGAAAATGTCAGATGAGTAGAGAGAAAGTATTTTAATCCCATTGTATAAGAACAAAAATGATATTCAAAATTGTGTAAATTATAAGGAAATCAAGCTCATGAGCCATACTATGAAATTATGAGAGATAGTTATTGAATGGATATTAAGGTTTGGTACACGAATTATAAAGAATTAATTTGGTTTTATCTCAAAGAGATCAACCATTGAGACAACATATATATTAAGAAAATTAATGGAGAGATATTAGGAATCTCATAAGAATTTATATATGATTTTCATTGATTTAAAATAGGCTTATGAATTATGATAGAGTATCAAGAGAGATATTATGAAAAGTTTTAGAAAAGAAAAGAATTCGTGTGGCTTATATTCAAACAATTAAAGATATGTATGATAAGACTATGATTTGTATGAGAACATAAGATGGAGTTATGAAGGATTTCTCTATAACTATAAGACTATATTAAGGTTCAGCTTTGATTATTTATTTTTTTAATTTAGTATTAGATGTATTCGTTGAACGTATACAAGAGACAAGTATACTTTTTACTAATGATATAGTTCTTATTGAAAATTTTAAAGAAGTAAATGAAAAATTAAAGAGATAGAAACAAGTTTTGGAAATATACGAGTTTCGTTGTTCAAGTAAAATAGAATATATAGAATGTAATCTTAGTAAAAGGGACACTTATTTTAGGGCTAAGGTGAAACTTAGAGATTATTCTATACAAGAAGTCACAAATTTTAAGCATTTGAAATGATAATACAAAATAATAAAAAAATAGAAGGAAGCATAAATCATAAGATTCAAGTTGAGGAAATGAAATAAAGGAAGACATTAAGAATTATATGTGATAGAAATGTACTACTCAAGCTTAAGAAAAAAATTTATTGTACAATTATAAGACTTGTATTATTGTATGGTACTGAATGTTGAATGATAAAAAATTAAAATAAATTAAAATTCAATGTTGTAGAAATGAAAAGTTGTGTTGAATGAGTGGTTACACTAAAAATGATAAAATTAAGAATAAGTACATTAGAGAAAAAGTTGATATAGGACCTATCACAAAAAAATTAGTAAAAATACGCCTTATGTGATTTGGTCATGTAAAGAAGAAACTATAAGAGACTGTTATATTTATAATTGTTTAAATGAAAGATAGTCTAATAACTAGAAGTAGAAGTAAAAAAAATAAAGGTAAAATTATTAAGATAAATTTAATTATTAATAATTTAATTATAGAAAATGAGCAAAGATAAAATACGTTAAAGTCATTTGATTTATATAACTGATTTTACTTAATTGAAAATAGTTTTATTTGTTATTATTGTATATATTATTAATAAAATGATTTTTCTTTTGTGTTTTTCTTGTTTTGAAAGATTTAGGTTTGAAAATAACTTTTAATTATTTTGTGTATTTAAATATTAATTTAAACAGATTTTTTTTCTATTTTTAAAATTAAAAAATAATTTTGAAAAAATGCATATTTAAACAGGCCTACATACATCATTTATGCCATAACCAGGATTAGATATTGACTGTGAAATTTGAAATTCAAATCCTTGTCAAAATGGACAGAAATAAAACACATGATGCAGCATTTATATATAGTGGACTCTATTTAAAACAATTCAGGTATAATTTATTGTCTTTTTCCATATAAAAATAATATAGAATATAATTTATTTAATAATTGTTGTATAATATTTTACATGCTTTTAATTTTGATTATAAATTTAATTATTATAAGAAAGATAAAAATAATTTAATAACTATAACGTGAAATAATTAAATATTTTAAATGTCATGATAATACTTTATTACCTTATATGTATTTTTAGTCCCTCTAGTTTCATAAAAGTTTTAATTTAATTCTTCTAGTTTAAAAATAAATAATTTAATCAGTTTTGTCTTTTTATCATCTAATTGATATAAAATTTAGTGTAAATTTGACAATTTATTAATTAAAATATTATTTATTTACAAAAAATTATTAATTTACACTTAAGTTTAGTATCTAATTTAGTTAATTATTAAATTTAACATCAAATTTTGGATGAAAATGTGATAGAGAAATCATTTCACAAAATAGAAAAACAAAATTACCTCTCTACAAATTAGAAGAATAAGAAGAAACTTTTATAAAATTAAAAGAATTAAAAGGAGATTTAAAACAAAATATTATAATATGTGAGATATAATAATTGTGTCCCCAATCTATACTACATTTTAGATAGGATAATGCTCTCTCCTTGTTCATGGAAGAAATTACAGTGGGATCTGTGTTGTCTATATATGTAGTGCTGTCACATGACATTGATGCAAATGTCCATTAACTATTATCGTCATCTCTCTATGCTCACTGCTCCTAACATGATAGGGCTTCTCTGTAGAAGCAAATAAGAAGAGTCAATTTCTGGGTATTCATTCGATTCCAATTCATATGCTTGTCTTTTGGGATTTGAAATTCATGGCATTATTCTTTGCCATGCCTACTTTATTTATTTGATTTTGTTAATTAATGTTTTAAGAGTATTATAGTGAAGATTTGATCTGATTGATTA
The DNA here is from genome assembly GCA_031216115.1 of Senna siamea. NCBI lineage: Eukaryota > Viridiplantae > Streptophyta > Magnoliopsida > Fabales > Fabaceae > Senna > Senna siamea. The sequence goes on along the minus strand of CM062354.1, from coordinate 26,378,506 downwards.
ATAAAATTTTTAAATATTAAAAATTATTTTTTTATACATTTTAAATGATTATACAATTCATCAATTAATTATAAAAAACTAATTGATTAGTAAAACCTTTACTTATTAGTTAGCAAAATTAAAAATGGGTACCATCCCAAGTTTTGACGAAAGGAGGGATGCATGAATATTATGTGTGATTAGATATATATTTGTCGTAGAAATTTCAGTTTTATCTTTGTTACTCTTCTTTAGAATATTTTAATAATTGAGGGAATAAATCAAAATAAAAAAAAATAATTTTGATGTGGCAGCAACGTTTTCCGTTGAATTAAAGAGTGATTAATTGATGAACTAAATTTATATATAATTATAAATAAATTTATAAATAAATTTTGTCAATCAAAATAAAGTTTATAAAAATTTTTTTCAAAAAATTAATTTTAAAAAATAAGTTATATAAACTTGTTCGTCTCTAATTAAAAATTTAATAATAAACATATAAAAATTACACTTCAATTTTTTCATTGATTGATGTGTCAATACAACCTAATTGAGCATATCATTTTGTTACTAACAATAATTATTCAAGATATTATCGTCAAATATTTGGTAAAGTATCAAATTATATTTAATGTACATATATATCACTAAAAAAGGATTTGATAGTTAATTAGGGTTCTTAGATCTTCAAGAAAAAGTCTTTTAATTAAAAAGAATTTACTATATATATATATAGTAACTAATTAGGCATGCACATGCATGCACTCAGAATTTGGGGGGCCAGAGAATGAAGAAAAATGAAAAAGCCATCATCAAAGATTAATCTTCTTGTCCCCACATGCAAAACCATTGTCTAAACCTTATAACTTTTTATTTTTCTTCTTTTCTTTTTCTGCATGGCATCTTCAAAAGTATATGCCTAATTAATCATGAAACTTGGGTAAAAGTATATGATATGATTATTTTAAAATTCACTTACAATGCATTAATTTAGAGAATCAAGTGCATCAAAATTTGATGGGAAATCAATTGAATAAATTATTATAAATCTATGAATAATTGATGATTTACCTATTTATCTTACTTTTTGTCTTTTTATTATTTTTCCCAAGAGCGATATCAAGGCTTCAAGAGCAAAATGTGAATAATAGGTACAAGGGTAAAATATCTTTAACATCAAGCAACGTCAAATCAATTTTAAAAAGAGAAATCTTTTAAAATATTATATATAAATCCATATAGAAAAATAATATAATTTAAAAGTAATTTAAAAATTATATGATTTTTTATTGAATATTAATTTTAATTATATATATATACACTAATATATTATCAAGTGTTTATATATAATTTATACTTATGCGAATCCATGATATTACTAATATGTTATGTGAGTTATCACTTGCCGACAATAAGTCTTCATTTTATTTTTCAAAGAGCATGAGATTAGGTACCTAATCAAAGCTAAATTATTCCAGTACTAGCTGACTATTAATAATATATTTGTATAGTATGAAACTTTGTTGCACTAATTTCAACAAATTTTGGAATTCAATGACTTTTAAAAGTTAATTAATCATTGAATTACGCTCTTATTACCATCATATCAATCATCTTATTAAATAGTTAAGTGAAACAATAGTTATTTTATTCTTTTTAAGTAAAGTGTCAAATTTAAATCATGTATATAACAATAATTTTGTTAAAAAAATTTTATTTTTATTATAAAATCTCAATTAATTTAAATTAAATTAATAAGAATTTAATAAATTTATATATATATACTGATAATTTTGTCCCAAAAAAATTATGTTATTAAAGAAGTGCACTTATTGTACGAGATATATCAAATAAAAGAGAGATCTGTCCCATATTTTTTTAAACTATATTGCATATCCGATCTCAATTAGCCAAAAGTAAAAAAAAAAAAAAAACGAAATATTGAGTCATTATTGAGGAATATATATTGTGATACAGCGATGAAGAAAGAATAGAAGAAAAAGTCTAAAAGTAATTGTGGAGGCGTCGGCGCCAATAAAGCATATGCATTTTTATAAACTCATGGATTAATTTTTGTATACAAATAAAAAGAAAGCTACTTTTGGTCTTTCAAAAAAAATCTCAATATTTTTAAATTTCTTTAGTTTTCAAAACTTTGATTCATTTAAATTTTATTCTTTGTAAAATAATATAGTCATACCATATAATTTTGAATAAATTAACATTTTATTTTTAAAGAAATTATTTTTTTAATTTGATTCTCTAAAGATTTGATATAAAAAACAGTTTTTAGAGAATTAAATTGTTAGAGGACTTAATTAACTCAAAAAAATATCTTTAAAATAATAATTATTAATTTATTCTTTTTTTTTTTCAAAATAAAAAAATTGTGAGATTAAAAATAGTAAATGTTTGTAGTAAACAGTGGTATAAAATATTTAATAGCCATCTTATCTTTTAATGTTGAAAATAAAATTATACTGAAAAGAAAAAGAAAAATCCTTAATTTAATTGCTGAGATGAAGGCAAAGTCTTGTTTGTCGACAACTAATAAGAAGACTTGTTGGAATTCGTTAGGCGACTGTCCTAATCGGGAACCTTCAGAAAAAGCCAAACGCTTAAGATTGAAGATTGGACTCTGTGATGTGAAACTACTTAAACTCCGTCGTTTTAATCGTGCTACTTCTGGATTCATGTAGAAAATACCCATTTCCACTAAATGCGACTACATACATCTTACAAAAAATTTCATTAATTTCTGCTTAATTATATTTATTATTTTTTTAAGAAAATTTCTTAAAATTATTAGATTCTTATAATTTAAAAATTTTAAATTTAGTTTCTACTCTTAAATTTTGTTAATACATTAATTATAAATCATATTGAAACTATAAATATATATAATATAAGTTAATTTACTTAAATTACTTGACATATATTACATTTTATGTTATAGAAATAAGTTAATTTTTAATATAATTAATTATTTTTCTCTTTTTGTTGAAATGAATCACATATATTTAATATGCTAATAAAATGATATAAATTGAAAATATAAGCTAAATTTAACATAATTTTGAAAAAAAAATTAAGGACCTAATTAAAAGTTCTTAAACTCTGAAAACTCAATTAAAATAAAGTGAAACTAAGTAAGCATAAGAAAATTTAACTTACTTTTTAAAAAATTAAGAATTTATATTTATTTTATTTTTAATATATTTATTTTATTATTAATATAATTAATTGAGATTAAATTTCAAGCTGAGATTATTCACTAATTAAAAAGATATTAAATAATTTTTTATTTTAAAATAAACTTTTATTATATAAATATCAACTTTATTATAATTCCAGTGCAATCTTTAATACAAGAAAAATAAATATAATTTTACTTATTAGTGTAATTTATATATATTATTTACTTTACACATTTTATTGTGACAATAGATAACTCCACGTCTCCACCTCTCAAATAATGGCCGTCCGATCGTTTTTGTGCATTCAGTGACTTTTAAATATCATTTCTCATGTGTCGGTGGCTGAGAGTCGACGTTACTCTTTCTGATTCTACCTAAAATTTTGTTTTATGTAAATTACACTAAAAATATGATATTTTTTTTATTATTTAAAGGGTGGGTATATAGCTATTCTTATGTAATTTAATTAACTCAAAATTATTTTATTACACGTAGTTTAAAATACATCATTAAATTTCATGTTTTCTTCTCTTATTAATTAATAAAAATTTTTCTAATATTTTTTAAAAAAATTAATAAAAGTAATCAAATAAAGGTTACAATAATAAAAAATTAAAATAGTCTTTTTTCTATAAGTATTTTTTATAAAAATAATCATATTTAAAATATCATCAATCATTAAATATAAATAATTTTTAATAAAAATTTAAATATTAATTTATTATATTATAAAATACTAATCGCTTTTAATAATATATATTTTCAATCATTATGTTATCTTTGACCATAAATATATATTACATGATGAATAAATGACAGCGATGAGATTTCTTGTCAAGTAGTGCTATAAAATATATATAATTTCTCTTAACTGTTAATTAGAAATTTTCTTCGCCAAAATTTTAGTGTTATTTTATCTAGAGATTTTTAGGATTGACTGATTGGTTCACAAGCATTTAAAAATAATTAAGATATTGGAAAATGGTTTATTTAATTTCAAAGAATAAGGAGCCTTGACATATATAATATATTTTGATCATTGAAAATTTTTGTTTTTATCATTCTAATCTTTTAAAGTATGATTTTTCTGTAATTTCATTCTTTTAAAGTATTAAAATAATTTCAACACCGTAATTGAATATCTAACAATAAAAAATCATGCAAAGCGGTACTAATGCTATCTTTTGATTGAGTTATGTTTTTAAATTGAGATAAATGCGTTAATATTTTTATTTTTTAAATATAATAAAAATTACTATATATATATAATAAAATATGTAATGCGAAGAGTGAAGAAATAAAATATAAATATTTAATAAAAAAATTATAATAAATAACAAAAAAGTGACAAGTTAAATCATTTATTTTATTTATTTTTTGTTTTAAAATATATTATTTACTTTTTATTTTATATTTCAAAAATTAAAGAATAAATTCATCATGGTTGAAAGATTTTTCCTTTACAATCTTGATCCTTTATAAAACTTTTCATTTTTCAAATATTTAAAAATAAAATTATATAACTTCACCTTTTTTATTGGTTGAGAGTAATTTAGCTTAAATTAGATAAAGTCTCATAAATTGAGGTAAACTTTTTATCAGTGAAGTGTTTTTCATATTTAAAACTCAAATTTAATATCAAGTTTAACCAAACTAGAACATCTATATCACTACAATCAATCATATTACTACATACAACTTCTACCTTTTAACATAGTAAAATAGTAGTAATACACTAAAATTAAAATTATACTTTTAAGTATTAAAATGATACAAACTGGTTTAACTATGAACAAAATTAGACAAAAATTTTCAAGTATTTACTATGATTCTTCAATAAGATATAATAAAAAAAACTTATTCATTAAATATTTAATCTAAATGGTTTTAATTTGATAATAAATACCTTAAAATCACACTTGAATGATATCCATAACTAATTAACCCAGCATCAAAATGATAATAACACTATCATTCTACCACCCAAACCATTTTTTTAATATTTATATATTCTCATAAACCTATGTAAAGAAAGTGACATAATTAGGTAACCTTTAATATTTGTCTTGACCAAAGAAAGTTAGGTTGATATATATATATTCAATTACAGCTTGACAATATAGTAAAATGGAGTTGGTAAAATCGATTGTCCTAATTGTCTTTTGTAATTTGTACTATGTGTGCTAGAATTATATTATAGGACCATTTTCTCCCTTGTCCTAGCATTAAAAATTTTATGGACCATCTGATATTATGATATTTGGTGCAAAATTTATCACAAAATTGATGCAATTAATGCTGTGTGTGTGTGTGTGTGGCTCTATATATTGTATATGTAAAAGCCAATTATTCAATGTTGAAGGTGCATGCGTGGCCTTCTTGGAATCTACTTCCTTCTTTTCAGACATTTTGATTGATGCTAATAATTCAAAATACACATGCTAACTGCCCTACCAATTTTCAAATCAGAATAATGTATTCTGTATTTAATTAATTTAATTATTTCTTCTTCACTTACTTAATCAATATTTAATTTAATTTACTCGATCCATGTATGATTGTTGTTATCTTGAAGTATTTTTTATTATATAAAAACAAGGACGAAGTGGACCAACAAAAAGAAGACTTCTTTCATCATGGATTTCAGCTCACCAATCTTTATAGCATCTATTGCTAGCAGACAGCTTGGTAGATCTAATGTCTATTATACTTAGTTTTAGAGCAAAATAATAAATTGATCTCTAAAAAAAATATTTATGAAAGATCAAATCTAGAGATGAGTAATTTTTCAAGTACCAATTTAATTTATTAATTGACACTTAGTTTTATAATAACGTGAAGAAATTGGAAAGCCCTACCTATGTTGACCTTTAACAAATTAAAGTGCTTGAATTATTAACCACATCTTGATATTCAATTGAAATTTATTGAGCAAATTCTTGTGAAATTAAATTAAAATTCATTCTAATAATAAGTATCTTGTACTCATGATTTGTGTCATGCATTTTAAGGATTTTAATATTTTCTAGAAGATCCTAGATAAATGTATCCAAATCAAGTAATTAATTAAATTACCATTTACCATCACTTAATTTATTGCACTGTTATTGTTATTCTCAAATGTACATATGATAGCTAGATCAAGCTGGCTCTGTCTTTTCTTTTATTTTCATTGTACAGAAACGAAAGAGAGAGAAAAGGAGATTGATTAAATATATAGCCATCATCCATTCCTACTATAAAGTTTAGAGGTGGGAGAGACATTATGATTTACTCAATGAATGGCACGTGCAAAAGGATAGAGAGAAGTAGCTGTGATATGATTTGAAACTCTGTATCATGAAAACTTTTATTGTTTAAAAAATTAAAATAAAATATTTTTAACATTTTTAACATAAAATAAATAACAATGCAATGATAATTTTTAATATATATTTTTTTATTAAATTATAGTTTTTAAAAAAATAATATCATTAATAGTATTTTAGTCAAAATTAGTGAAATTATAAATTTTTTAATTTTTCAAGAAATGATAATGTAATTTTTACATTTCTTAATTAAGGGAAGAGAATATAAGTGCATATTTAAATGTTGTTCTATTCTTTTATTTTTTAAAATTGTTTTGTGAATTAATTTTGAGAATTTATACTAGTATCATTTTTATGTATTTATATATATATTGTTGATAGAAAGACTTATTTTTTTTATTTTTTGTTTTAAAAAAATAAGAATTTAGAATATCTTTTAATTATTCTATATTTTTTTATTTTCAAAACACATTCTATTTTTTTTGGTCAAAAATAGTTATTCAAACAAATTTTTTTATTTTTAAAAATTAAAAATAAATGAAATTGAAAGGTTGAATAAGGAGAAAAAAAAAAGATTTAACCAAATGAAAAAGGACAATTGGCTTTGAGATCTAAGCACTTTTCCTTTATATGCTTCCCACTTTGGATTAAGGGGTTTGGTAAATCTTTTCCCACTTGGGATGTGTTTGGTAAAGGAATAGATTTGTTTGAAAAAGCTTTTGAAAATATGATTGCCGGAAATCACTTTGAATTAAAGCCGCCAGGATATTTAACAATAATTTTTTATTCTTCAAAATATGATCATGAGAACGTAATTTCAAAATGTTAAAATTATTTGATTTCATGCAAATGCTTTTAGAAATGTTTTCCGACAGTCTTATAATCTTTTATTGCTGACTTATGAAAAATTACTACCAAAACGTCCTTATCTAATAACGAATTAATGGTGAGAAAGCTAGCTGTATATACATGTTCAACAACTTGACTTTTTCTATGGAATTGTATTTTGTATGGTAGCTTTTTTTCAAAAAAAAAATAATACCCGTATTTAGAGTTTTACTTTTTACTCTAATTTTTTTAGTTCGAATTAACTGATATTCTATAATGTGATTAGAGTAATTTAATCAATTAAAAATCTTTGCATGATAGTTTAATTTGTTTAACTAAGTAAAAATCTACTTGCTTTAACATTTTTGTTTCTGATTAATTAAGAGAATAATCTTACAATTATTACCAGTTAATAAAGAAGCAAAGATATATAACTTTTCTTAACAACTCTATTAATTACCTATATAGTGCTAACGCAACTAATGTTTTCGAAACCCTAAATTGATATTAAAAAAATATTTAGAGTATTAAATTAATAGCAAATTCTTGTAAACATAATTGAATTACGAGGAAAATAAAGTTTTCTGGCGTAAATTAAGCTGCATAAAATATAACAAGTTACCCCACACGTTTTAACTAATATATTAAAAAAATGATAAATTTAATACCCATCATGGGTGACGATATACATGGTCAACATATATACTTATCTGCAATATATATAATTATGTGATCTGCCGGTGAATAGTTTATTCATTCATTATGAATGGATTACACTTGTTTCTAGATTTTGACACTTGTGATTGGGTAGATTATTAAGTATATTAACAACTTCTTTGACACAGTAAATTATTATTTAAAAAAAAGTTATGACAAAGTTACCTGATGTGAGGTTCCAAATATTTTTCTAAAATTTAGTTAAATTATATTTAATATTCTTGATAATTGATATATATTACAAAATTTCTATTATATATGTTAATGAAATCAGCTTTTTGAACAACATGCATGATTACATAAAATCTTAATGATTTTATTATAGAGTTCAATATTTTGAGAGTTATTGTTAAATTACATTATATAAATTTTAAAAAAACTCAATATTTTAAAATATTAAAGTCTTTGTAATATTACCTATCTTGGATGAGATTACCAAAAATGTGATCTATTAAATTATCTCAAGAATATATACAATAATAAAAATTATTTTACATGATTTTTTTTGAAAAAAATTTTAAAGTAAAAAATGAAAAATATTTTGAGAAATTGAGATGGAAGAGGTAAAAAGAAAAAAAGAAAACAAAAGTAAATAAATAAGTGTACGTCACTGTTGTCTTTATCCTAGACCTAGAGGTCTCATGGAAACCGAAGCACTCTCTTGCAATATGTTTGTTTGGGATTTAAATTCTCAAAAGTCGACATCAATGAAGCGATAAAGTAAGGTAAAAAAGAAAAAAAAAATATACGTGTATTTTAATGTATATAAAATATGTTCTTAATTTATTTTTTAAAAAAAAGTGTTGTTTTCAGTTATTTTTTTATATTTTATCATTTAATTATTTTTTAACTTTTAAAAGACCTAGATCCGTGCATTTGATATACTACACATAACATATAGCCTGTACTATAAGTCTTCACTTCTTATTTCTTAGTGTAGACATGGCATGTTTATATGGTTTCAAATTAAGTTAGTTATGACTTATGAACAAGAAATGACAAATTACAAATACGTACATTTAACAAAGACTGTGTTTTGATATTTGAATTATTAGCTATAATGCTTCGAAACGCAAAGATTAAATAATTAATGTTATTGTCCGTTTGTTCTCTTAAAAGTAAACACATATGAGAGTTGTGTCAACTTTTATGGCTACCTTATTCCCTCGTCAAATCCAAAGCCACGCTCCCAAATCAACCACATACATATATATATATATATATATATATTCATTGAAAAATAAAATAACAAATTTCATTTAATTGAAAGTGAATTTTTTAGTTACTTACCAAAATGACAATTACTTTGGTGTAAAATAGTTAAAGAATGAAGCTATATAAAGGGTGTCTCTTCCTCTCCTAAGATCATAACCAAAAACCCAAAACCCCAAACCAAAAATGGGGTCTCTAATGGCTTCTTTCACTCTTCTATTGGCATTATTCTCTCTTAGCTTTCCTTCTCAAATTTTAGCAGACAATTACGTTTACTCATCTCCTCCACCTCCTAAGAAGTATCCTCCGGTGTCTCCTCCCTACCACTACCCTTCGCCACCGCCGGTCTACACTCCACCTAAGCACCCTTACCCATCTCCATCGCCACCAGTTTACACTCCACCCAAGCACCCCTACCCATCTCCGTCGCCACCAGTTTACACTCCACCAAAGCATCCCTACCCATCTCCGTCACCACCAGTTTACACTCCACCCAAGCACCCCTACCCATCTCCGTCGCCACCAGTTTACACTCCACCAAAGCATCCTTACCCATCTCCGTCGCCGCCAGTTTACACTCCACCAAAGCATCCTTACCCATCTCCGTCGCCGCCAGTTTACACTCCACCAAAGCATCCCTACCCGTCTCCATCGCCGCCAGTTTACACTCCACCAAAGCATCCCTACCCGTCTCCATCGCCGCCAGTTTACACTCCACCAAAGCACCCCTACCCATCTCCATCGCCGCCAGTTTACACTCCACCAAAGCACCCCTACCCATCTCCGTCGCCGCCGGTTTACACTCCACCAAAGCACCCTTACCCATCTCCATCACCACCAGTCTACTCTCCCCCTAAGCACCCATACCCATCTCCGTCGCCACCTGTTTACACTCCACCAAAGCACCCTTACCCATCTCCGTCGCCGCCGGTTTACTCTCCACCTAAGCACCACTACCCATCTCCGTCGCCTCCGGTTTACTCTCCACCTAAGCACCACTACCCATCTCCTTCGCCGCCGGTTTACCCACCGCCGAAGGCACCTTACCATTATCCATCGCCTCCACCACCACCTAAGAAGGGAGGGTACACTTACCATTCTCCTCCTCCACCAGTTAAGGGGTACCCCCCTAAGACACACTACCCCCATCACCACTCTCCTCCACCACCACCGGTTTACACTCCTCATCCTCATCCTCACCCTCACCCTCATCCTCATCCCTACCCACACCCACACCCACACCCACACCCACACCCTCATCCACTTCCTCACCCTGTGTACCACTCTCCTCCTCCACCACCATACAAGAAGCCTTACAAGTACAAGTCTCCTCCTCCTCCTGTCTATTCCCCACCTCACAAGCCCTATGTCTATGCTTCACCCCCTCCTCCGTACCATTACTAGATAGAGGCTTTCCTTAGTTGGTAAGCTTCACTTACTTCTCATTATTCTGATTTACTTCAAATCTTTCTTGAACAAGTAATTATGATGTCATTTATGAAATACATTACCAAATAAGTGATTGTCAAAACAGTTAATCTTGCATGGCAAAAATGGTACAAAAATATTATATATTCTCTTGTTATTAAGTTTTGAAAAATAAAGAATAAATTACATTATTTCCTTTTAAAATTTTGTAAAATTATAGTTATCATCTTTCTAATTCTAAAATTAGATAGATTTACTCAAAATTTTGGTATAATATTATAACACAAATATTTTTTAAAATTATTTCTTTTCACAGTAGATTGCAAAATAATGTTTATTATGAGATCTAATTGAGGCATTTGTGGGAGACCAACGAGTCAACGACATGGACTGACGGAAATAATGTTTATGTAACGTTGCAGGGTTTGAAGAATATATATAATATATATGAGGAAAATAAAGAAAGCAATGGAAGGAAGGAAGCACTTTAAATTTACAACATACAAAAGAAGAATGGAAGCAAAGTTTCCGCGTTTTGTCATCTTTTAAAAGAAGTGTTAATTTAGTATCTCTCACTTTTTTTCCTCTGTTTCTGCTTTGGTTTGAAATATTGTGTATTTTAATTCGACAGTTGTAAGGCACTGCATTGTACTGCGATGGTCCATTGCGTTATAAATCAATATGTATAGTACATGCATGCATGCTGTAGTATTCGTTTTCAACCTGTTGCCTTCTGCGCAGGCTTTGAGAACCAATATTTTATATAATAAAGTCCTCATATTCTCTCTCTCTCAAGCTCATCTGTCGTTATCTCCCACTGGTCCACACATTTTGATTTTTCAATTTCATGCATTGGTCCACGTTTTGCGTGATAGTGGATATTAAAGTTTATTTTACATGTATAAATATCATCCATAAATTATGGAAGAAGTTGACAATTTCAATTGCTATACTTAGATTATAATATCATAATTTTCAATTTGAAATACCTTACTAACCTAATATATATATGGTATCCTAAATTTAATTTATCGGAAAATGATTGATATATACTAGTTCAGAGAGTTAGCAATTACAATCAATTAAATACTTAATAATTGATCAGTTAAAAGATCAATTATAATTGTTACATAGACTAACTTTTTTTTTCACAACAAAAGATCAGTTAAAATTTTATTTTTTTAATAAAAATATTCTTATTAAAAAAATACTTTAATCCCATTATATAAGAACAAGGATAAGATATAGAATTGTACAAATTACAAGGAAATCAGATTTGTGAGTCATAATATGAAGTTATGAAATAAAAGATTCCTCAAATTATAAAGACCTAATTTAGTTTTATGTAGAAAGTCAACCATAGAGTGAATTTACTTGCAAAGAAGATTGATGCATGGAGAGATATCATAGATTTCATAAAAATTTATATATAATTTATTAAAAAGTATATATATATATATATATATATATATATATATATATATATAAAATGAAACTACAACTTGTGTGAGAAGGCACAGATGTTGAAGTCACGAATAATTTTCTTATAACTACACAGAACTACATCAAAGTTTAACTTTTGATATCATTTTAATTTAATATTGGATGTTTTCACTAAATATGTCTAAGAGGCAATACCAAAATATTTTTTGTACTGATGATATAATTTTTGTTGAAGATTTATAATTTTTTAAAAAATAAATAAAATTAAAATAAACATTTTGAAAAAAATTATAAATAATATTTTTAATAAAAAAGTATCATCTCACGAAGTATATTTTGATATATTTCTTCTTAAAAATTTTGTATATATTTTTAAATAAAAAAGAGCTACATGATTAAGGAAAAGACATGTTTTCCATTTTTCCTGCTTTTTTTCCGCATCCAAAGACAATGTTGATTTGAATTTTAAAATAAAATTAAAAAAATTGTGCATTAAAATAAACATATATCCCAAAAATTTAAGGGATAGGATTGAAAAGAAAAGAAATGTGAAAACTGTGTATAGTGAGGTATGACAATGGCAAAAGTTTGTCAGTTTGTCTTCGTTTTCCTAACATTTTTGGACACTTGCTATCATAAACAATTATTGGAGACATACAAAGGGCCCCACCAACTTATCCTTTGTAATTGTGCCACGTCACCCTTCTGCGATGCTGAGAATTGGATTCCTCTCTTGAGTCGACCTCACTCACCAGTCACCCTTTCTTTTGACAGATTAATTAGGGAACACAACTTCACATGCATCACTAATAAATAAATATTTAAAATTTTGAACTACTTTTACAAGTGGAAGGTTTTGTATGGTCCCATTAAATTAATTCAAATTAATGACCAAACTTAAATATGTCTAGATTTTAGTATCTGAATTATCTTAATTTTTTAAATAATTGATTGTTTTAATTTCTTAAAAAAAATAAATAAAGATCATTCTTTTATTTTTTAAATATTTTTTTACTGTCTAATATTTGGGCTGTTCAAGATCTATTTTCAATTTGTATTTCTTTTCTTGAACTTTTCTTAGATAGAGCCTATTATTATTATTATTATTATTATTATTATTATTATTATTATTATTATTGAGAGGAAAGAAAAGTTGAACTTTTAAGAATTTGATCTATTTTAATCAAAATTTTTATTATAAAGATCATTGATGGACTAGTATTGAATAATTTTATGTTTGAAAAAATAATAAAGTCCATTATTTTTGTTATTTGAAAATTTTATCAACTAATAAAAATATCTTTTTAACTAATGTTCTAAACACCGTTATTAGTAAAATTATTATTATAAATTTATAATATACATGTTAGTTCATGATTGTAGTTATAAGTGTAGCATTCGTACAAATGCAATTTTGATGGTTCACTGCGTGGGTACTATAGTGCATCCAAGGAATTTTCATAATTATTAAGGTTTTATTATTAAATTTTTTAATAAAAATATTATAATATTTAATTTTTATAGGAAAAATCCTTCATATATTATTTTTTGTGTTAGAAAATTTATGGTCCAGGGTTTAATTTATTAGGAAGACATTTAATTAGGTGAAGGAAAAAGTCGTTGCTATAAGTACAATTCAATCATAAGTATAGCCATAATAAAAATTGTTGAACACTTGATACTAATTTCCAACTTTAATAAATTTGTACTTTGAAAACCCAAACCAAAACTCAACACTAAGACTAAATTTCGTATAGCACATTAATGACCTTACCATATTTAAAATTTTCAATTCCTTATAATTATAAGCTCTTACCCTTCAATCAAGGAATGATTCAAGAAAGCTTTTTAATTTCTCTCCTGCTTATAATTAATTAAGCACTAGTTTTCAAAGTCAAACAATTTTTTTTTCTGCATTTTAATTTTTAATTAATGCCAATTATCAAGGGATTTTTGTACTTAAAAGTTTACTATATTTTGGAATATTGAATATTTTTTATAAATATTTTTTATTAAAAATAATTATCTTATTCAAGATATTATCATATATTAATTATAAGCATTTTTTTTAACAAAAACCTCAAATTCTAATTCATTATTTTGTAGAAGGGTAATCTATTCTTAACTGATTCTACTAAACTAATTAATAACTCAACCAATATAATCAGTTGAGCTGTGATATGATTGCAATTTTTTTTAATGCTAATAATTTTATAACATTTTTCTTTGTATAATTAAATTCATATATATAATTTTAAATGAACATATGTATTACACATATACGTTCAATTGACTTTAATTAATGTCGTTAGATATAATTTCTTTTAAATATATTATTTGTTTTGAATAGATTAATGATTTGATCTTTGAAATATTTATATTTTTTTAATGTAATTTTTGAAAAATTAGATAGTTTAATTTAATTATTAAAAAAATTAATAATATGAAATAAAATTTAATTTATAGTGATATTAATAAATATTAACTTAACTATCAAAGAATGAATTGAGTCTTATTATGTAATAAAAAATAAAATATATCATATTTATAAATTAAATATTTTTAAAATGTACAATTTATATTTTTTTATTTACAATTTATAGATCTAATTGTGTTTTATTTTATAAATTATATATTATTAAAATGTATTATTTGTATTTTTTAAATATAAATTAATTAATCATTAAGAGTCATTTAGAATCTATTAATAATATTATAAATTAACTCTCTATTAATTTTATTAATTAAATAAATAAAATGATCAAAAATTAAATTTTTAAAAATTAAATTGAGACATTTGATATTTTAAAAATTATTTTTTATTTACAGTTTGTGAATCTAATATATTTTATTTTATAAATTAAATTGAAAAATTTTCTTTATATTGTTTAAAAGAAATTCACTAATCTAAATTTTACTTAAATTTTTCGTGTAGATTTTTTTTCAAAAAAATAAAGAAATTGTTTCCACTTTTATCCTATCGTATTCGTATAGCTATAAGATCAAATATTGTTACTGTCACAATCACTTACCATACACCAAGATTATCATCCAAACTCAGTGGACTATATATATATATATATATTACAATATTAATTTTATTTAAAGCACTCTATGATATAAAATATAAATTTCTTAAAAAAAATTTTAATTTTTTATGTTATATACGAAAGATTAATCTCTTTTAATTACATTTGAGCGTGCGCTTTGATACAATTAATTTAAAACTTTGATTAATCAAATTTTAATGTATTAAAATTCTTAAGTTTTTACAATTTTGTTTAAAAAATACTTTTAATTAGTAACCGATCGACCAGCATTCATGTAGTCTTTACAATTATTCTCTCTGTGGTAAAGCTACTTATGCTGGCTTCCAAAAGACTTTCTTCCTTTAATTTTATTTTTTTGGATTAATTCATTTTAATTATTTTATCCATTGGGTTAGTCTAAAAAATATTAATCTAAAAAATCTCCATCATCGATCTCACATGGTTGTGTCTCCAATGGTTTCATTCAATAAAGGCTGTTCAATAATTATTGTACGTAGTATATTAATATTTTAATATCTTTTCTTTCAATTATTATATCTTATGTGTTGTGAATAAGAACTATGTAGAACAAACTAGAAGTTGAAACCAAAATTTCTATACTATCGAACCACCACCAGATATATAAGATAATATATTTTTTATGAGAGATATATATTGATATAATTTAATTTTTAAAAAATTATAATATCTATTTTAATTTTTAATAGAATATAATAATTAATTTATTAATTTGTGAGTCATTAATCATTAATAAAAAAATATAATTATAAATCAATACTTAACAAGTAAAATATATTTTTTAGTTTTTAATATATCAATATAAATTATAATAACAGGTAAAAAAATATAATTATAAATTAATACTTAATTATATTTTAAAATATAATTTATAAAAAATATAATTATATATTAATATTTAATTATAAATCAATACATAAAAATATTTGATATTTTATATAATATTTTTAATTTATCTATTAGTTATTTTTAAACTATAATGAAAGAATATCTTCGTGTGGTCAAAAATAAAGTGAAAGGACATCATGTGGCCAAAAATAAAGTGAAAGAACATAATGTGGTCAAAAATAAAGTAAAAAAATTATAAAAGTGATAAAAAATATATTAATATATCTCTATTATTTTAATAATATTAGTTAAATATATATAATATTTTAATTATATAATTAGTAAATAAATTAGCATTGATATGTAATGCATATTTTTATCATATATGTAATATTATTTTATTTCTCACTTAAAAAGTATATAAATTTAAATATTTTAATATTTATAGCCAAACACTTTTGTTTATTGAATACTTAATAATTTAAGTTTTATCTTGATTTGATTTTAAATTTTAAAGTATTATATGACATCTTATAAAAGCAAGCCTTCATTGGATTAAATATTTTTTTGTATAATTTAAAATATTAAATCAGTGAACAAAAATAAATTTAATCAAATAAATAATAAAAATAAAGAGATATGAAAAAACACACAGACAAATATTTTTTTAATAAAATTTTACTATTTATTAAAAAAAGTAACTTAATTAACTTTATAAAAAAAAATCTTACAAAATATAACTATATAAGTATAAAATTATTTAACAAATAACAAAAATTAAAAAATTAAAGTGAGATACTATTAAAAGTATAAGTGAATTGTTAAATATTATAAATATATTTAAATTTATATAAATTATAAATAAAAAATAAAATATATGATATGATAAAAACGCATAAAAGTATTTATTTATTTAATGATTGAATAATTAAAATATTATATATATTTAATTAAAATTATTAAAATAGTAAAGATATTTTAATATTTTTTAATTATTTTTTTAAATATTCTTTTATTTTAATAATTTAAAAATAAATATATTATAAATATATTAAATATTTATTTATTAATTTAAAATTAAATGTTAATATATAAATTTATTTATTACAAATCATTGGTTGAGTGTAACTTATGAGAACTTCTTTTGACTTATTGTATGTCATATTAATGAAAACGGCGTGGAGACATGATCTAGAACATATCTGATTGCAGAGTATGGGATCATAATATGATGAATGGGGCCCTTTCGCGACAAAACAAAATATATGTATGGGATATTACACCAAATTTTTTTAAAATTTAATAAAAATATATTTATTACTTATCTAGTTTAAAATTACATGTAGTATTTTTAAGATTTGATATAAAATTACACAAACTTCAATTCTAATTTATTTTATGTGAATAAATTAATACTTGAAATATATTTATTTCAGAAATAAAAATTATTTAAATTCTTTATTATTATATTAAAATTTTCATTTTAAAACTTAATATAAATTTAATTCTATTTATTTTTATATGAACAATAAAATGATAGTTTTATTTTACACAAAATGTTATCTTTATTTACAAAAAAATAAATTAAAGATAATGTAAGTGTACTTTTTCAAATTAACTAGAGAGGTGGTAAACTTAGCCAAAACTAGGGGAAGGTTTGTGTAATTTTTTTTTTATATATATATTTGGGGAGCATATCAACTACGAAAATTGATTTCATGTGAGAGGCAAAATGAGAGAATAATTATAATTATTAATTACAATCATTAATATATTATACTAAATTAATGTGTTCAGAGACATTTAAAATATATTTAATAAGATTGATGTCTCACTTCTATATTATTTGTGTATTTTATTCATTAAATAAAGAATTTTTTTTATTTATATTTAATTTTAATTGATTATTTGAGATATATAAATATCTAATACGATATATAAATTTAATATATTTGAAACTCAAGTATGAAAATATACATTTAATCAACTAATAGAGTTTTAATCTATTAGAAGAAATTAGTCTTTCAAAATATATATGGAGAATCAATGTTCAAATTCACAGTGAGAGATGGTCACCTACATTTAGTACTTGACAATTTTTTAAGTAGGATTGTCATTAATATAAAAAATATCGGATAAGATAGAGATAATAAAATATAAATATTTATCATGCATTGGATGGCCTATGGATATTTAAGGTATTTTAGATATGGATATTAGAAATGATTTTTAAAATTTTTTCCAAATTCAAATAAGGTCTAGATATAGATTTTAAATAGATATGAATATGGATATAAAAAATTAGTGTTCAAAAAATTGATCAGACCGGATCGGCTGATTAGACCAAAATATTGGTGAAATGGTCCATCAATTGATTTGAAAGAATTATAAAATTAAAAAGCTGAAGAACCAATCAAAAATCGGTCAAACTGGGCAAAAAATTGGCAGTTTAATCAATCTGGTAGGTTCACTAATTTTTTTTTAATATTTTTGAAAAAAATATATTTTACACTTCTTAATTATGCCTATTTAACATATTAACCACTTAAAATTTGATTTGTAATAAATCACTCCCTTAAACTATTCAAAATATTGAAATTGTACTTAAAAAGCTCAAAAAATTTTTTTTCTCCAATCTTCTTTTACATATAATGTGAAATTAAATTAAATAAGAGAAGAAAAACAAATTATATGGCAAGTTTATAGTTGTTAAGTTTAACTCCAAAACTAATAATTTTTCAATTTTTTAAATATTTTAAGTGAGTGATTTATTAAAAATCAAAATTTAGGTGAGTAACATATTATATAAGCATAGTTAAGTATTAATATTTAATACCAATAGTTAATATTATTCATTATATATATTATATTACCTAATGAATTTATATAATATTTAAAATATCATTTATTATATTATATTAAAAATTAAAGAAATATTATAACATGTAAAATTAAAAAATATATTTTTAATTGTCATCAATTCGACCACAGTTAGATCAATGAATCATAAATTAGTATTTTGATCGATTTGATGATCTGTTTAATTTTTAAAACCTTATAAAAAACAAATATATGAGTACCTACTCATTGTCATTCCATATTATTATTTGTGCATTTTAATAAAATAAATTTAAAATTTTTTATTTATTTGAAATATGAATATCTAAAAGTATAATTTTGTAATATAAGTATTTGATATATTTAAAATGCAAATACGAATATGCATTTAATACACATTTATTAGTCTTTTACAATTAATAGATGATGTAATACATGATGTATATTTGAAGTTAAAAAATAAAGGTACATTTAATGTTAAAGATTTTTTAAATTGGTAATTATTAATTACATATCTAAAATTCATATTTAAAATATTTGAATTTGGTAAATAACAATATATATGCATTTAATTTCAAAATTTTCTGAACTATCAAATATGAAAATTTAATATTAATTATTTTTTTCAATATAATAAAATAAATATTTCTTATTTTTTCAATCAATAAATTAAAATTTAAAATGCATCTCTATCAATTTATTAATTTTTTTCTTTTGATTTAATTTATCGACTCTAAATTGGTTGAAGCCGAAAGCTAGTGTTCTGAAGATAAATACGGATGACAGTGCTTTGGGAAATCCTGGGCGTGCAGGTATTTGAGGTGTTTTGAGAGATAAGCATCGGAATTGGATGCATGCTTCTCATGATTTATAGAAATACAACAAATATGCTTTCCGAGCATAGTGCACTCCATATGGGTCTTTCTGTGGCTTATGACATAGGAGCTCAAAGAGTGGAACTTGAAACAGTTTCTCTTAAAGCTCTCCACCTCAATTAGAAAACCAACACTTACACACTATGACATTTTAGGCCTTTGGCAACAGCTAAAAATTGCTTCATATAACATTAGGATCATTGCCTTATTAGTATAGGCAATGCTTTTTAACCGTTCTATTTTTGACTGCTGCTTATTGTCTAAGGTGTAATCACCCTCTTACCATAGCATATAATTTAAGAAGCGTGAAATATTATAAAAATTTTTTTTTTTCAAAATATGCATCGTTTGGAGCCATTATTGGTTGAGTGTAATCCAAATAACCGTCCCTATTCAGATTTCACTCAACCTCATACTTGCGCAGCAAATCTAATATCTCAAATTATCAAACTATATAACTATCAACATACTCTGAAATATACATCTAAACTATCATTTATACATTACATTTTATATACTAATTACAGGATATAACTTAATCATTTACCACATTAATACATAAATATTTTCAAATACAAATTCAATGATTAATAAACACCATATGAAGGCTATTAAGCCATTTGCAGTTAATATCATAAGCTACAACATAGCTTCTCAGTCCTTTGCAATTATATGCAGCAAATATATCTGTCTTAAGCTAATTCCTAACGCCATCACACCCTTGACTGCCTGAACACACAACTTAATGAGAGTTGAATCCCAGTAGAGTAATATACAATTTATTTTGTTCAAAATAGCTGAGTGTTCAATTATACCCCCGTCCGGGTATAGAAAATCTCTCTCCAAATTTATTCAATTAATCAAACATGTGAATTGAAGTTTCATTGATCAAAAATCAATAAACATGAAAAATATAGTTACTATTTAGAAATTATAAATCAAAAATCATTCAATTAATCAAAGAGTATAAGTATTTATAAAAAATCATCATTTTTTAAATGCCTGCAGCCAAATTTTCATATCCATTGCATTGTGCTACTACGTTATTGCAAGGATTTCAGTCATCTGCACATATATGTATTAAATCATATAAATCAATTCAAAATTCATTGCCTGCTATTTTTCAATCTCACTTTAAAATCACAGGGACCGTCCTCCCAGTGATTGTCACAAGACCATCCTCCTTGTGACTGAGATTGTTGCTATCACGGGGACCGTCATTTTGCTGATTGTCACAGGACTGTCCTCCTTGTGACTGAGAACTTAATATCAATAAGGGGCGTCCCCCATCATGTGCACATTATAAATAGGTCTCATTTCTCTATGTCGAGTATAAGACAACGTATAAACATAGGTGACTAATACTTGGAATCATAGGACTTTACTTTTAAACCAATCCATTCCCTCATATAGACTCTCTTCTTTTACTCCTTATAGTCTTTCATAGGGGTGTATTAGTTTAACGGGTAAACCCTAACATATACAGACCATTTCAGTGTTCAAATAATAAAAGTGTAAAAGTAGGTCTGAATATGGAATACTTGACAACTGTCCCATACAAGTTATCAAATATCCATCCCAGGTTTCGTCTGCACTATAAGCATATAATTCTAATAGTCCAATCAAAACTAGCAGTAAAGAATTTTCGAATACATTTCAAACACATGCAGGTATTTTCTTATACTAATCTAATCCAGTACACATTTCCCAGTACATGTTCGCGAACACAATCATAGCAGTCAATTCACATTAAACATTCATCAAAATAAAGGAGAGTGTAAATTATTCTACCTTAATCGAGATTTCCTTCACTTAACTTAAGATTCTTCTTCTTTTCCTTGGATTAATTCTTCAAGCCACCTTTGTACTTTTTTATAACCAACGTTTAGAATTAAAACTTATTTTCAATGCCTAAAAAAAATAAGTTTGCACTTTAGTCCCTTTTTTATCCCGAAGTTGGTTTTTAACTATAAAATTATCTAATTCACTCTATGATGTTTCTAGGAGGCTAAATGAACATAACTCACTCAAGATTTCAGAATGTATATGGTTTACATTGCTTAAACAGACTATATCAGTCTTTTCAGTTTAGTCCCTAAACCTGAAATTGAAACTTTTCTAATAGTTTTCTTCCATTTTCCAATTCCATAGATTCATAAGAGTCCTAATTAAGCTAAGGATTACATGGATGCATCAAATTTTGTAATTCTACTTTATACCAAACTTTTTCAAAATTTACAATTTAGTCCCTATTTTCAAATTTATGATTTTCATCATTCTTCTCCAATCTAACCCTTCATTTCATCCCTAATGACATTATAGAAACTAGAAATTGCAGAAAAAACAATTAATTCAAAGTTTTTCAGTGTATACCGAAGATTTTAAAAATTTACAATTTAGTCCCTGCACTTTCCTTGGCTTTTTCCAACCACTAACGGTGGCGACAGTGGTGGCTGAGGTCATCGGCAGCTCGGGGATGTTGTTGGGCAGCTCAAGCATCGATCATCGGTGGTTAAGCGGCGCAAAACTAGTCAGATCGAAGATGCCTTCGGAATCATGACAGAGAGGGAAAAATGCCATTTTTTAACGTTTGTGGCAATCTGGCGAGCTGCAGATGACATGCTGCGATGTCGAGTGGAGCTGCTGCACCTTCCTGCGATGACGGGCGACGATGCGACGGCTATTTGGTGGACGAACGACGGTGACCGTGGGGAGGAAAGGAGAATGCGAGAGAGAGAGAGAGAGAGAGAGGATGCACGGGAGGGAGAAGAATTTGAGAGAAAATGGAGAGAAGAATGAATTTTAAAGTTTTTGAGGGCATTTTGATATTTTCTCACTTTGTCCTAGATAAATTTCGGATGCGTTTTCTGATTTAGGCAAGAATTTAGGATGGTATGGAAGGGATTTGAAAATTTTTAAACTATCACAAGCCTCTCAAAATTATCTACAAAGTTTCTCAGGACAGATAAAAATTTCGCTATTAGATATAATTTTATTATAAAAAATTCTTAAATTTTAGCTATAAGTTCAAAAAAATTTCCTTAATCACCTTCCAATAATATTTCACAATTTTCAAATATTTTATTTTATTCTATTTCTTTAATTAATTTAATTTGGGTTATTACATAAGGCAACGAATTTTTACACTCTATGGCTACATATTTGAAAGGTAGACGGCGAGGGCAAAATGAGACGATGGCGAGATGAACAAAACGAATAGATCCATGTGTTTGTGCATCTGCATTTGTCTCGTCCTCACCGTTGCATTCATCTCGCATTCGTCAGATCTATTTGGCCCTCCTTGCCTCGCCCTTGCCGTCCCATTCACACCACCCTCACCGCGGTTTGTTTGTCTGTTGTCGAAAAACTAGGGAAGAAAGAACGAAGATGAAGCCGATGGAAGAAAGAGAAAAAAAAGAGAAAAGACAAAAATACCCTTGTCCAACTTAGCATTTTTGTTTACGTGGCGTTAATGGATCTAACTTAGCGTTTGATCGTTAGTTTTTGAATGAAAAATTTAATGAAAAGGTGTTATTTATATAATTTCAAAAATTCAAAAATTTTTTTGTTGACTTTTAAAACTCATAGATATTCTTTATTAAAGGTCTAAAATTCATGAGAATTTTTTTATTTTTTAACTTTATTTTATTAATGGAGTTAGGTCTAGTAAAAGGAATTAATATCTCATAACATGAATTAAAATCTAAATTATCACATAAAGAAATGTTCAATTTTAATATCCATTAATGTCACTAAATACATGATACATGTAAGTAAAAAATTTGCATATAAATTATTATTCCTGTGTCAACATGAAAATTGTGTAACGTATATAGTTAACCTTTCAAGTTAAATCTTCCATATTATAATAACTTTCTACTCTTTGATTATTGGTTAAATCTTTAGGAGTACTTGTCTGGAGTTCATTTACAGCTTGTCTTTAATATATTTTCTAAAAAATGAAAGTCAAAATTTTGGTCTTATAATAAGATCAAGCTTTCATTTTTTTCCCCTTTGCTATACAGTTTGCACGAAATATGAAAAGTTCTGTAGAATATTCTCATAATCAAATATATACGGACTAAGTTATAACTAGTTCAATAGTCACACTAATATTAATGAGAACGACAAAATAAAATGTCCTATAATTAAATACGTAATGATCATGCTAAATCAATCTGATCTAGATCTAGATGCAAATTTTTTTAATTAAAATATCTCAAGAACAAAGAACTTTCTGGTCACTACTTATCTATCATGTTGCATAGTAATTTGATATGATAGCGAAATGCTTCATGATTAGTTTTAATTTAATATTTTAATCACAATCTTTAAATTGCTATGATATAACAAGAATTGGTAGATGAAAATGGATGTATAATTGCTGGACAACACTAGATCTACTTTTTAAAAAGATTGGCTTTTTTAGTACTAAATTTATTTCGAGATGTTTACTTATTAATTAAGTAATTTAAGTACAAAGATAATAAAGTTATAAATTAATAAGAGAATTGAATTTGGTTGCTTGCAATGGTGAGTAAAGTGTATAGCAATTTTTTTTAAAAGCAAAAGTGCTGTTTATGCAATGTTTTTGGACATAATTTATAGGCACAGTGGCTGTGCAAGAAGATCGAATCATCCAGTCATCTATCTAACTTCAAACATTGGATAACTAAAAAATTAGATAAATCGATAAAATTAAGTAATTAATTAAAAAAATTCAAACAATATACTTAGTTTTTGTTATTCTAAAATTACATGCAATATCAAATAAAAAACTTACATCATAAGTGTTGTGTATTTCAACTTTAAAAAATAATTTAAAATTAACCTTAAATTTATTCATCATTATTTTAAAACTTATTTTACTTAATATTATTTAAAAATTAAAAATTAAATAGGTGTTAAAAGTACTACTACCATTGCTATTTACCTATTTAATTATTATGTAAAAAAAATCACAAAATCATAAAAAATAATTAAAAAATTAAATTCTACATGCGTAATGATCTAGCTTCAGCACCCTCTCTCTCTCTCTCTCTATATATATATATATATAAACTCACTTTAATACATTACATATTTGAGATTTTATAATGAGCACTAAAGAACATAGACAACCAACTGTTTACCTATTTACATTATTGTTTATTACGTAGCTCTCACAGGTGAAAAGAGCATTCATCTTGTTCATTTTTCTCAAAAATTTTCAAACAGCGCAGTAATATGTAATATGTATTATTATTATTATCTTTTCTTTTTTAACAAAAAGACGAATAAGAAACTCAAAAACTACAGTTTACATGGGCAAGGATATGGAAGGAAAGCTGAGGCGGGTCCTACAAACGGAAGAGCTATGCACACCTATTGTGGTAAGAGCATTAACACAAGTTGGCTTCACCAAAAACATGAGATATTCTAAACTTTAGAAACACGTATTTGTTAAATTAGGAGTAATTACCATTTTAATCTTACATTCTAAATTTTAGAAAAATTTAACAACAATAATTATGTAATCAA
Source organism: Senna siamea (assembly GCA_031216115.1). Taxonomy (NCBI): domain Eukaryota; kingdom Viridiplantae; phylum Streptophyta; class Magnoliopsida; order Fabales; family Fabaceae; genus Senna; species Senna siamea. Next base: position 26,353,262 of record CM062354.1, on the reverse strand, counting down.
GTAATTTAAAATCTTATTACTATATTTAAAATTTTTATTGAACATCACCTTTGTAATTTATTGATAGGATTTTAAATGATATATATATATATATCATTTGATAATAATTATGTTTAAAATATTATTAAATATTAAATATAAAAATTTTTTAACTAAAATTTAAACATTAATTCGAAGAACTAATATTCACCTATACGCTGATGATATTCCAAACAATTAATGTCCAACTGATGTCAAAATTCGTAGATATATGGCCAGAATCTTAAATTCAATGATAAGTCAATGAAAAAATTATTAGTAAATATTACACCAATCTCTTGTAAAATTTAATAGAAGATTCTTATATCTTCATATTTTATATTAATTTTTAATTTTATCTCTAAAATTTTGTTGAAGTCAATTTTATTTTTAAAGTTTTAAATTATAATTAATTTCGTTTTATGACCTAACATCATATAAATTATTAATAAAAAATAATAACGTGACATTTGACGTAATATTAAAATATTAGACAAAAAATAAAATTGACTTATAATATATACTAATTTTAGATGCATAAAGATAGATATCACGTCATTATTTTTTATTAATAATTTATACAGTGTTAAGTTGTGGGACAAAATCGATTACAATTTAACATTTTAAGAACAAAACTAATTATAAAAAAATTTTAAAAATAAAATTAAAAATTGATGTGAAGTTTAAAGATATAAAAAATATTTTTACTTTTAATATAATTATGCTTATCACTCTTCTAATTTTAAAAATTTATACTTAATATCCTTGATGTTTGATATAATGTTACACTAACCTCCCGACTAATTTATTATTTATCAATAACATTAATATTTTAATTTATACAATATATGTTCATTCCAAAATACTGAAACTTAACTATTGCTAGTATTATGTTAATTGTCTTCTATAGAAAAAATTATATTCACTGATAGAAAATAAATTAAAAAGGATAAAAGCGTAATGCTATATACAATTCAGCCAAATCTCAAATAAAAAAATAATTTAATTTATTCATAAATTATTTTAAAATATAAAGCTAGAATATAAAAAATTCATTTGAACTTTATGTTATGTTTAAATAACTTTCTCAACTATAAAAATTGATCAATAACTCTCTAATCTTTGTAATTCGTACAAGAAATTTAGGCCTTAAATCTTATCAAATTCTAAAAAATCTCCTTAAAATTTAAGTATCATGTAAAAAAAATTTCTTAAACTTTTGATCTTACATAAAAAATTATCTTAAATTTGAGGTCTTATACAAAATTTCCTTCAACTAATTTGACATGTTTATCTTTTATTAAAGTTTTGGATAGAAAAATTAATAGAAAGTGTTTTTCTTTTTTGCACAAGCAAAATTTAAAAAAGTTTTAAATTAATTTTTATAATTACAAAAATTACCAGTATTTTATTTATAATTTAAAGAGATTATATACGTTTTAACCAAAATATAAAATTGCTTAAATTGAGGCCAATATCAATTATTTTGTAAATTAATCTCTCTGCACGCATATGTTCACGATGGCCAGTACCACGTGAAAGTGTTAGATGGATGTGAGGGACCTCAATTATAGGACTTTTACGTAAAGATGATAATATAAGTGTATTCTGAAGGATACTGATTTAACTGCAGCATCTTGCCAAAGAGAAATAAAGGTCAAAAGAAGAAAAGCATAAAAGCAAATAAAAGGCGTTCATCAATATAAATATTCCATGCCTGAAAATATGAATCATAATAAAGATGGTCCTCCATGCATGTGTTACTATAATTCTAGATTATCATCTATCACATCATACATATCCTTTAATTGACTATAAATATATCCCAATCACAATAATTTATTTGAATCCTCGTTTGCAAGCACATTCTGTTTGTGTTACAACTTTTATAACTCTCATTAATTTTATTTTTGGTTTTTAAAAAATCTTTTAATTCTCTTAACTTTTAATTATAGATTATGTGTAACAACTCATTTCAATTATAAATATTGACTTAAATTTTTTTTTTAACTTCAAAATTTATGCAAAAAATTTATCCTTTAAATCTTTTATCTAAAATTTAAATAAAATAGTGACACATTAATAAAATTAATTCATACCAAAATATAAATTTTTTTTTTAAACTTTAGATTTTATACAAAAAATTATTTTTTTTTAAACTTTAGGTCTTGTATAAAAAATTATATTAAATTTTAGACTTTGTATAAAAAAATCTCTTAAATAACTTAATATTTTTACAATCTTTTGAGATTTTAAATAAAAAAGTGAGTTTTTTTTATAAAAATTACAAAATTTTAAAAAATTTTAAATCAATTTTTATAGTTAAAGAAATTTATTTATACATGACTTATAGTTTAAGAACAATCATATATATTTTAACCTTTTATTTTTCATTAATTTCAAAAAAATTATTCCATAAAAAAAATTCTTAATCACTTTTTATCACATTAGAATCCCCTTTTGTTTTTTTGGTTCTTGAGAAAGGAAATTGATGGCTCAACTTTATCTGATCCCTAAAGATGAGCTTTTTTCCTTTTTATTAGCGCCGTAGTGAATGGGACACATAAAATGATGAATGCCAGCTCATTTTTTTAATGTAATATTGAATATTGTATTCATTAATATTTTGATATTTAATTTAATTTTTTTATAAAATTATAATTGAGTTCAACCTTAAATTTTAAGTTAAAATAATTTATTTATTAAAATATAAATAATGGTAGTATTGAACCTTTTCATATTATTGAAATTACAGAAAATATTTCCATATTAGGGATTATTGATGTATGGTAATTTATATAAATTCTAAACACAGATATTTACAGGATTTTTTTTTAATGAAAGATATAAATTTATTTTATAAAATAGAGTTCAATGTGACCTATAATTTTTAAAAATAACTGTAAAAATTTTAAATTTGGTCTTAAAAGAGTATACTTATTTAATTTATTGTATTGAGGATCGAATGAAAGCTTAGTTATTTTACATTTTGAAATTAACATGTATCATCCAAAGCAAATACTTATGTTTCCTCCGTATATCAAATTGTGTGTGTGTGTATTTGTGAGAAACAAATAAATGAAGTTGAAAAAATTTTAAGCGTGCTATAAATGAAAAATTGAAAGATTAGATAAAATAAAGAAGAAAAAGAATATTGCAAAGAAAACATATGGATTAATAAAATTTTGGTTAGATCTACTAAAGAAAAATTAATTTGGTATTTATCCATAAAATAGCAAGAAAAATAAGCAATTAAATAGAAGAAAATAGACGAAACGAGGAAAGAAATTAAATAGGAGAGAAAGATAATAGAACAAGCAAAAATACCACAAAAATTAGAGGCTTCAAGACAACATGGTTGACAAAAAGAAAGAAGAGTTGGCAACCAACGTGTGCTTGATTAGAATGATTGGTACTATATTTTTTGTAAATAAAATTTTGAATTTAAATTTTGTATATAAAAAAATTTTTATTAGGAGAGTTCTATCCCTTTATAAAATTTTTATTAACTCAAATTATATTAGTTAAATATCAATAAACTTTTAGATATTGATAATTTAAAAAAAAAGTCTGAATATATTATTGATTAAATGAATTAAATTATATAAGGTTATATTATTATTATTATTATTATTATTTATTAATATTCATTATATTTTTCAGAGACTATTTTATACATTTTTTAAATATTAACGTTTCACATTAACTAGACTGTTAAAGATTAATGGTAAGAGATTAATTAACTGGTTAACTTTTTAAAACATTTCAGGAATTAAAAATATTTTTTCACAATCAATTTTTATAATTAAAACTAAATAAATCCAATAACATAAGAATAAATGTTCTTTTTTTTCAGAGACTAGTAACTCCATCTTCTCTTTCTTTTGTATAACTCATATTTTTAACATGTACTTGCACTGTAACTTGTCTCATCGTTTATTAGTTAGAATATAAATGTGTCCTGCCACAATTTAAATTTTCGTTTAATAGCTATATAGAGAGAGAGAGAGAGAGAGAGTAAAGATCATTCCGAATAAGGCACTATAATTTCTCTGATTTTGGATTCTCTGCTTGGTACTGTTCTGTTTGGCACCTGCTTTTTAGTGGCGATTTTTTCCGCTGCTAAAGTTGTTTTAATATTATTGCAACTAATATTACAGCTGCTATAAAATTTGTTTAAATAATTAATTTTAAAAAAGTTATAGTAGCAATAATTTTTGTTGCAAAAAATTTTAGCAGCGGAAAAAACCGCAGCTAAGTGCCAAGCAGGTGCCAACCACAGAATCCGGACGCAATTTCTATACGTACCCAACCCTACATCTGAGTTGACAGTAAAATCAATTTACATATTGGAATTCATAGAATTCTCAAATTCTTAAACCTAGACCCATATGCTCAGAAAAATTAAAAAGATTAATTTTTTTAAAATTATGATTTATTTATATATAAATTCATAAAAAAATATATCAATTATATTATGTAAATTTTAAATTATAATAAATATAAAATTTTAATAAATTCATCCTTATAAAATTATTACATACAATAATTTATAAATTTATATTAAAGTTAAATTATTTTATTAATAAAATTTAGACAAATAGTATAATTTATATATATATTCAATAAAATAAATTAAAGATATATATATAATATAAAAATAATTTTAAATAATTTATATAAAGTGAATATAAATTCAGGCTAAATATCATATTCTCTATATCCAAACTTATTTTTTTAATAATTAAACTCAAACTTGGTAAATAAATTTTACATGAGTATTTTGATCTCCTTAATTCAAATACATGCCTCATTCTTTCAAATGAAAAACTATTCTTGTTCTCTTCTCCAAAATAATGATAAATAATTTGATTTTGATGAATATGTCATTAATAATCAATAAAGGACAAAATTAAAGTATCATGGAAATTTTCGTGAACATAATGTGGTACTACTATATATCCAGTTTTCTTTTTGGGAATCACTTTCTACAAACTAGTGAGATGAAAAATTTGGAGATAGAAAATGGCAAGTTAGATATACGAGTTAACCAACTTTTGCTATCAATGAAGTTAGATGAAGTTGAAGAAAATGTTCTTTCATAATATATTAAATTAATTTTTAAATTTTTATTGAAAGATATGTTTGTATTAAAGATAGTGTTTAGAAAAGAATGATCTCTAATAAAAAATTATAAAAAATAAAAAAAGAAATTAACCAACTTGCTATGAATATATATGTATATAAGGTGGAAAATAGATAATAACGAAATTAAAGTGACGTAGTGGGAGATGGGGTCTGCTTATTGATGGGGTTGTCTTACTCGTGTACGAGGATGATGGGACAACAATTAATCAATGAAATTAAATAATATTGCTTAAAATTACCGACAAATGAACCTTCCCCAATTACACAGTCAGATGCATTAAAGAATTCTCCATTGATGGCGATGTTTGAATTTGGGGAGATTTTCCACACATAATTTCTTTCTTAAAATAATTGCCACTTTTTTTAAAATGCTTTCTCATGTATTTTTTTAAAATATTATGAGATGTTAAATATAAACACTTTTTTAATAATAATTTAAACTATGATTTATCTCATGGTAAAAGTGACATTAGATGATTGTGGTGCACCGAAAAAACTACTTAAATTGAGGGAACATATGATAAAAGCAAGCGATGGCTTTGTTAGCCTTTAATTAATCTTAATCTTTAATCTTTAGTCTTTCTTTCAACTGATTAAATCTCTTTGCTCTGTTTCTATTCTCTACTGGCATCTTAAACTATTAATAACTTTTTGTTTAAAAGAAACAAAGACTAAATTACATCAATAAAATTATATTTACTATTTCTCTTATTTTAAATATTACACTCTATATGTTTGAGGTTTAATATATAAAGTTATGCAAAGTACAATTTTTTTAAAATTAAAAGACTAATAAGTTTAACGTCGCTAAAATTTAAGAAAAAAAATGTAATTTATTAAAAAAAAAGGTATTAATAACTTGATTAAATGTGACATATTTGAGCTTTATTCGTTGCCCTTTTTTTGGGTGAAATTACTCGTTGCTTTATAATTGTTAAATGGGCAGCACATATTAATTAGGATACCTTATTTAACAACTATTCAAATTATATAATTTTTTTGACCAAAATTTTGAGCTACATTTGTCACTTCGACCAAAATAATAAGTTATAATTAGAAATGACAGATATTTCTATATTGAAAATCATCGCTAAATTTATTGCTTTTTTTCTAACAATAGTTGCGTCTAATATAAGCCTCAGGTGAATTATAGTTTAAATTTTTGTTGGTAAAAATGATCATATTTAATATTTAATAATATTTTAAACAGAATTATTTTTAATAAAAAATATTTATAAAAAATTAAAAAAATACAATTTCTTTTTAAATTAAGATGAAGAAAAATTTCCTAAATGCAATTTTGAAGATTGCGCTAAGAATGATGTCTCTTGCCCCATGGAGTTCTTGTCTCCAAAGATTATATAAATGCCTTTCAAATTTATATATACTTGTATTAATTTAAATGGTTTTGTTTATAATTTTATTTTCATTATTTATGTTAATTAATAAAAGTTAAAAAGAAAATTAGGTAACGCAGTAATCTTAAAAGATAAAGGAATTTCAAATGATTGACATAAATGAAGAATTAAATTGGTAAAAAAAATTTTTTATATACATATTTAGAATCAAGTTGAAGACAAATAACTATGAAAGACCAAATGATCCAGACCAGGTTTTAGTGAATAGTTGTTACTTCTCACCAATATTTAACGTGTTTATTTTCTTGACCAAATCAAACAATTTGTTATTTTCTGTCTTCAAATATTGAAAAATCTGTGTTTTAAAGTATAAACGATCAACACGTAACAAACGTCGTGGGTATTCTTTGTTTCATCAAACAGTGAATTCAATTGAATTTGGCAAATGGAAAACAATGAAAGCCCAACAAGTGTGAATTTACCAAATGGTCCTTATTTGACACATTAGAATTTAAGTAAAATAGAAACACCTTAAATTCAGGGAGTGGAATACAATTTAGCCCATTTTCTGTTAAAACAAATAAAAAAAATTGACCTTTTTTTCGTGATAAAAATGACTTATTTGTTCTAGAAAAACAGATAATATAAATTAACATTTAAAATCCGAAAAACTCAATTTTTTGTTCATTATGTGATTATTAGACATTAAAATTAATTGATAGTAAAATATTTCACTTAATTTAGAGATTAACAAGATTTCTTTTACTCTGTAAAATTTATTTATTGTGTCAAGATATTAAAGAAATAGATCAATTTTAAAGAGTAATACTTTATTTAAACTCAAACTTGTTTTTTATAAATTATTTTTATATTTTTATATTATAAATATATTTAATTTATTCTATTAAAGAATATATATATATATATATATATATATATAAGTTATGTAATTTACTTTAATTTCATCAACAAGATATTTAATTTTAATATAAATATATAAATTATTATATTTAATAATTTTATAAAGATAAATTTATTAAAATTTTATATTAATTATATATTTAAAATTTATGTAATATAATTAATACAACTTATTTTTTTTATAAATTTTTATATAATTAAGTCATAATTTAAAAAAATAATTTTCTAAAAATAAACAAATCTGAGTGTGAATATTTAAATATTTTACGACTTTAGATCCGTGATTATCCCTACTTTTTGTAATAGTTTGAGGCAAAATGTTACATTTTAAAATTTATATACTGATCTTGTAAATAAAACTCGTAATTAAGCTATTTTTCACAGGTGTCATATGGAATTTCCCCCGTTGGTTTCCCTTGTCATACATCAGAATTATAATTAAAGAAAACCATCACTTCCGAGTAAACATCACGAACATCTACAACTTTGATCTGACGCATAAATTGATTTTCGTGCATTCACAAAACCTATATGCACCATAAAGAAAAATTATGATATAGGTTTTGTGAAAAGAAATATAAAAAAATGTCAAGAAAAACTTATAATATCTCCTCAGCTCCACAGATATGTTTGATACCATGAAGGGAATTGGACTTTCGTGTAGAAGAGAATTTAAACATAGCTTTCGCTGAACCTACCCTTTTAAAAGAAATAAATTTTATAGAAAGTTAAAGCCTGGTATGAGAGAGTATAATTTTTTAAAATAGAAAAGATAATGTAATTTCAAAGCCCTAGAGAAAGGATAGTGTAAATTAATCAAAGAAAAATGCAGAAGAAAGCACTTCCAAGAGGGAAGAAAATAAAATAAAAAGAACCAGCCTTCACCGACTTGATCATCTAACAAATTTTGACTATATAACCCTAGATTAAAGATCAATATGCAGGACCAACCAAAAAATAATTCATCAAGGAATAAAATCAGAAAGAAGGCAAAGATGACATTTTGCATTAAGCTGCTTGATCTACGTCACCTCATTGCTGAATACCTGTTGCTTATATACAATGAAATGATCAAAGGCCCAAATAAATTAAGCTCACATAATTTCCTCCATTGATTTTACAAGCTCCAAGTGTGGTACAGTCGGTTTATCAGAAAACTCAATTCCAATAACCGCAGCTAACATGTTCCTCTTGCACGAACAACATTTTTACAGTAAAGTTTTTGACACACTCTGGCCGGGGATTAAATATTATATATGTGAAGTATTATCAACTATTGCATTTGGCTCTCTATAGTCTATACAGTCTCTCTCACTTCTGTATTGGTCAGCTTCTGTGAATTCCTTTTTCCCTCAAGCAAAAAGGGGAAATGAAAACTCTATCTATGTGAACAACCAAAGAAAGGGAAAAATAGAAAATCCAGATTCTCACCTAACTGCCTGAAAATAACAGCAGTCTAGAATGTTATGCATAATATCTCAAGAACCATTAGCTTCTGAATCATTCTGCAATTTGCACAACTGAAACTAGCATTAGGCTAGCTGAAAGAATAAATGTTTACCAAATAATACCAGCTAGAATAACTTGTTATAAAGTGATCTTAATATTTACCCCAACTTCTTTCAGGAGATTTTCCAGTTCAACTGTTATCTCTTGGAACGATGGACGGTTGCTTGGAATTGCTTCCCAACATCTTTGCATCAGATCTATTAGTTTTGGGTGCCCTTGGTTTGGAAGTTCTGGGCGTAGCCCCTGAAGGGATGTACACCATCGTAGGGTCAGAAACAAAGGGGCACCCCTGGTTGAGTACCAATTGTATTGATAAACAATAGACAATGTCTTTTTCCACTAAAGGATTTAAAAACTGGACCAGTTATTTAACCAGTCGAGATATTGGTTCATGATTCACTGGTCCAATCATGGTTGAACCGTAGTCGAACTGGTGATAATTAAATATATATTTTTAATTTCATATATTATAATATATATTTGATTTTTAATATAATATAATAAATAATACTATAAATATTATATAAATTCATTGCATAATATAATATAATAAATAATACTAACTATTAGTATTGAATATCAATACTCAACTATGCTTATATAACATATTATCTACATAAATTATGATTTGTAACAAATCACTCTCTTAAATTATTCAAAAAAATTTAAAAATTATTTTGAGTTAAATTTAACAAATATATGCTTGTCATATATATATATATATTTTTTCTCTTCCTTAATTTAATTTCACATTATATGTGAAAGAAGATTGGAGAAATAAAAAAAAAGATTGTGAGCTTATTAAATACAATTTCAATATTTTGAATACTTTAGGAGAGTGATTTATTACAAATCAAAGTTTAAGTGGGTGATGTATTGTATAGGTATAGTTAAGGAGTATAAAATATAATTTTTTCAAAATATTAAAAAAAATTAGTGAACCGATTAGACTAGTCAAACCATCAGTTTTTAATGATTTTTGACCGATTCTTCAACTCTCTGATTTTATGGTTTTTTCGGACCAGCCAACGGACCGGTTCACCAGTTTTTCAGTCTGATTAACCAGTTTGGTCCAGTCCAGTCCGAGTTTTTGATCTATAGTTAAATCTATTTTAATAATTTTTCCTATTATTTTCTTAGTCTCTCCTCACCTCTAATTATTGAGTTATCTTCCATTTGATATTATATTAAATTTAATCATTTTAATTTTGCAAGTTCTGAATGATACTTTTGATAATATATTAAATTCATCATGCTTCTAGTTGTCATTCTATTGCCTATAGTTTACATATATATATGACTGTCAAGTGTTAAGAGTTAAGACCTAATCAGTTCTAGAACATTATATACAACTTCTCTAAGGTACCAAAACCAACATGAGGGTATAAATACAAGATTGTTAATTCACATTTTTCTTGAGTTGATAGGAAAAGCCAAACATAAACGTGTATCAGCAAATACTTGTTCAGGATCCACAAACAAATGGAGCAATATATGGGCACTTTGCAAAGAACAGGTCAGGATGCAGATATACATGGGTTGTCATGCAGGTTTACAGAAATAAAAGGTTTCAATTATAAATATTAAGTATTAACCTTTATTATTAAACATTCAAGTTTCATATTGAACATAAAGTGCAAACCTGTCTCACACCCAAGGCAGCTTGTAGTGGAGTCATGGTATCATATGGTACCTGAAATACCATATATGACCAAAATTTGTTTGAGAGTCTCCTTGATATGTCAAAAATCATAGAAGGATGGAAAAATAATAATATAAGGGAATAAAATCTCGTGGTTGTAATTTATGCTATACCTTTGCTGTCACCAGTTCCCAGAGTACTATGGAAAAACTGAATACATCTGCCTTTTGGTCATAGGGTTGATGGTTTATAACCTTGTGGGAAAATTCAATAACAGTAAGATACTGAAAATAAACCAGAATGAGGCAAATCAAAAGCCAACTATGAAGCATAGATACTGATTGACATGTCAAACTTAAAAATGTATAGAACGTGACATGGCATGTGTATTTTTAAAATGTTCCATTAGTTATATACTTTTATATTTGGAATAGACTTTCGGAGTTGGGAGGTGTCTTCCTGTTCATTCTGTGATCGTTCTTTCATTTCCTTCTAGTAAAAATTAGTTTTTTTAATCCAAAAATAAACACAGGCATAGTCAAGACATAGAATGGCTAATCAGTTTCACAACAAAATCTACCAGCCAGGAGGCCACTGTCCCAATAATGTAAATAAGAGAATTTTCTATAACAGGGCAACAAATATCAAAAGCTAGAACTTTGATATCAGTTCACAAGGAAATTCAATTTTCTTCAGAAATTTTATCCACTTAGAAATCCAGAAAGCAGAAAGCAGAGTTATCAGATGAGAAAAATAAATAATTCAAAAGACGAATGTGTAATTCCCTAGGATAAATATTGCATGCTTGTACACTTAGGCACACTCTCACAACAGAAACCCCCTCCTTCCTATCATTTATACTGAACAGGATGAATATGAATGCCAAAGAAAGCCCTCCCTCCTATCCTTATTCTTTAACACTCCCACTTAACTTATAAGACTCGTTTTTGAATAATTGACAAGTTTCTTAACAATAACAAGTTAGCTGAGATCATTAATGGCCTGGCATGGCAGCACTTTCAGCATAAGTGCACACATCAAGCGCCAATATTGGTAATGGAATATCAAAAGCATTCAATTTTTATCTTCAGAAAACAAACCTCTGGTGCCATCCATCTATATGTCCCAGTTTCTGCTGTCATCACTCCCCCCTGATTCAGGAACCGTGCAACTCCAAAATCTGCTACTTTAACAACCTTATAGGAAAAGAAAAAGATTAAAATTTATAGTGAAATTGAACAACTATAACAGTATATATTGGCCAGAAAAAAAAAAACAGTCCGCATATGTTTATAAAACGTCTCCAAAACAGAAGTGATAATCACAACAAAATTTCAAAAGGTCATCAGCAGCAGTTCATATACTTTACTATAAAAAAGGGTGCACTTTTTCTGAACTAGAAATGCACATCTAATGACATAAGCCAAAAAGAAGAGAAAAAGGGAAACAGAATAGCATGTCAAGTTTAACAAATTAAGAGAAGTAGAGAACTTCTTGGGCTATTTCTTCGTCAATTACACCCTTCTCTTTTCTTATGACCATCAACTGAATGACACTTAATTTTTACATGATCCAAGAATAACTATTGAGGCTTGGTCTTTTCCTTCCTCAAGACATGCTTATAGTTGATACATATAGAAGTAGAACATAGATTTCATCTAAGAGCTGAAGAAGACCCTGATGGAGGCAGACATAATGATTGAATGATGCCTACGAGCCTGATAGGCCCCCTGTTAAGAAATTCTATAGGAGAAAGAAAGAGCACGTGCGGTTGAATGTATATTCTAGAAGAAAGAAAGGTGGGCTGCATGGAGAGGAGGTAGAGGATTCTAACTAACCTTGCAGTCGTGGGGCCCACTGTGCATGGCTGGAATTGAGTATTTGCAGTCGTGAATGCTAACAATTAATGAGTGGAATTGGGAGAGTGGCTAGCATCTCGAAAGCTAGTTGAGAGAGTGCCTCAGGGTGTGCTTTGCTGGTAGACTGTGTGTGGAATCTGTGAGCAGGGTTCTGTTGAGTATTTTCCATTGTTAGCATTCTGTTTTGAGTCCTGAGTGTTTGCTTACTGTTTTGTGAGTTTTTTCTGATATTTACCTTGAGTATTGGTGTCTATAATCGTAGCTATTATATATAATCAGATGTATTATTCCGTATATCACCTAGGGCTCTATCAACTTGGTGACGGTGGGGCATGGTGAATACTCGAATTGAGGCCAGATCGGATAGTGTGGAGAAGGAGCTTGGCACTTTGAAGGGAGACGTAACAGATATTAAGGCATGGATGATGGAGTTAAGAGATTCAATGGCAAGAATAGAAGGAGGAGGAAGGAGACCTGGAAAGGAACCCATGGTGGAGCCATCAGAATCTGGTGCTGAAGGTGAACGTAGAGAGCAAGGGGAGGAGACACTGAACAGAGATAAGTTTCAAAAACTAGAGCTACCGATATTTGAAGAAGATGACCTGATTGGATGGCTGTTCAAGGTGGAAAGATATTTTGATGTGAATGGCATTACCAAGGCTGAGAAAATGGAGGCAGTGGCCGTATGCTTGGAGGGAACGGCTCTGAATTGGTTTCAATGGCTGGAAGTTAGAAGCCTAGTGCATTCTTGGAGAGAGTTCAAGAAGGGGGTGATTGAGAGGTTTGAACACTGTTAGCAAGGGGATGCCTATGATAAGCTCATGGCTTTACAGCTAGAGGGTACGGTGGCCAAATACAGGGAGAAGTTTGAAGCTCTCTCTGCTCCTTTGAAAGAGGCATAAGACAAATGCTTGATGGGGGCTTACAAAAACAAGCTGGCGTCAAATATCTGGGGGAAGCTCCTCATAATGAGTGTTGGGTCACTTAAAGAGCTTATAGACTTGGCCCATATAGTGAAAGAAAGGAACCAGATCATAGAGAAGGCCCAAGAGGAACAATTAAGTAAGCATTTGACAGTCTGGACAACTCAGAAGTGGGCTGAGCCTAAGGGGAGTTGGAGTCGGGTCACGGGTCCTTCTGACCCGAGTAGAACGAGTAGCATGCCCTTGAGCCGAACGCAAGAAGCCGAGAAGGATTCGGTGACAGCAGCATCTGGGTCAAGCTCTTCCACCATGGCACAGCGCGCCGCCTTGGCGACCCAGCGTCCTTCCACCTACTGGAGACTCACAGAGGCCGAGGCTGCCAAGAAAGGAGCATTGGGGCTCTGTTTTAAGTGTGATGAAAAGTATAGCCCCACACATGTCCATAAAAACAAGCAGCTCAATGTGATAATACTGCAATATGTTGATGAGAAGGGGGAGAAAGTATCATGTGAAGACGAAGGTGGTTTAAGGGATGAGAATGAATGGCTACCTTGGAGCTATCAATGAACTCGGTGGTAGGAATCACAGCCAATAATACCATGAAATTATTGGGAAAGTGCAAAGGAGAAGAGGTTCTCATTTTAATAGATAGTGGAGCATCCCACAACTTTGTTACTACTGAGGCAGTAGAGAAAATGGGGGTGGAAACAAAGGAGGTGAAGATGTTTGAGGTATCTTTAGGTGATGGCTATAAGGCAAAGGGTAGTAAATATTGCCCAACATTGGAAGTCATCATACAAGGGATGAAGGTTAAGCAGCCCTTTTATGTGTTTGAGACGGGAGGGGCGGATATGATTTTAGGTATTGAATGGCTTAAACCATTGGGTGAGGTAAGAGTAAATTGGAACCAATTAATAATGAAGGTGAGAAAAGGGTGGGAAGAACATTGTTTGAAAGGGGATCCGAGTTTAGCCAAGACAATGGTGTCCCTCAGGTCAGCCATAAGATCTTTGAAGGGTGGCAGCCAGTGGTACTTAATAGAATTTGGAGAGATGCAAGTGAAGACAGCTGAAGAGGAGCCTATACCCGATGCTGTCCAGCAAATATTGGAAGAGTTTACCACAATTCAGACATCTTTAACAAAGTTACCACCTCACCGTAATCATGACCATGCCATTACCTTGAAACCAAGAGCACAACCACCCAATATATGCCCATATTGGTACCTGCATTCATGGAAAGCAGAGATCGAGAGGCTGGTCAGAGAAATGCTAATGGCGGGTATTATTAGAACAAGTAGCGGACCCTTCTCTAGCTCGATTTTGCTAGTGAAGAAGAAAGACGGAAGTTGGTGATTTTGTGTTGACCACAGAGCTCTAAACAACATAACATACCAAATAAGTTTCCCATACCTACAATTGATGAGCTACTCGATGAACTAGGAGGTGCAAGACTGTTTTATAAATTGGATCTAAAGTCTGGATATCACCATATCCGAATCAAGCTAGGTGATGAGGAGAAGATGACCTTTAGGACTCAGCAAGAGCACTGAGTTTTTGGTGATGCCCTTCGGCCTCACTAATGCAACCATCAACCTTCCAATCTCTCATGAATGACATCTTTCGGGAGCACTTAAGGAAGTTTGTTTTGGTGTTTTTCAATGATATATTGGTTTATAGTCCTGACGAAAACTCCCATTGGAAGCATTTGAGGGAGACTTTGAATATACTACAAGAAAATAGGTTGGTGATTAGCCTCAAGAAATGTGCTTGCTAAGTCTCAGATAGAGCATCTCAGCCACATCATATCAACCAAGGGAGTGCATTTTGACCCAGAAAAATTGGCAGCCACGGAGACGTGGCCAGTTCCTAAAAATTTGAATGCTTTAAGAGGAATTTTGGGTTTAACGGGGTATTACAGGAGATTTGTAAGGAATTATGGGAAGTTGGCCGCACCTCTTACAGCTCTCCTTAAGAAGGATGCCTTCCTTTGGGGTCAAGAAGCACAAGAAGCTTTTAAAGCCCTTAAGAGGGCTATGCTCACAGTACCGGTTCTAGCTCTACCTGATTTTTCTCAACCCTTAAGAGTTGGAGACAGCTACTTCGTGATGGGGGGTAGGTGCAGTGTTGATGCAGAAAGGGGGCCTTATCGCATATTTCGGCCAAGCCTTTTCTTCAACTAGAAGAAACAGTTCGGTATATGAGCGAGAACTTATGGCCATTGTGTTGGCTGTTAAAAAATGGCATCATTACCTCTTGGGTCACCCATTCATTATTAAGACAGACCAAAAGGCTCTAAAATTTCTGTTGGAACAGCACAATCTCAGTGAGGAGCAGCAGAAATGGGTATTAAAACTCATGGGGTACAAGTTTGAAATCCACTACAAACCCGGGAAGGAGAATAGAGTGGCAGATGCACTGTCTAAGGAGGGAGGCTAGGCTTGAATTTAAAGCTGTGACACTGGTAGTACGAAGATTTTGGAGGGTGGGAAGAAGAGGTCAAAAAGGATGAGAAGTTATACACACTTTGGCAAAAGGTGGTGAAGGGAGAATAGCCACCTGAAGGATTTTCAGTAAGAGGGGCTGACTTCTGTACAAAGGCCGAATGGTGCTGCCCAAGGGGTCATCAAGAATTCCTTTGCTACTGGCTGAGTTCCATTGCACCTCGTTAGGAGGACATTCGGGGTATTTACAGACATATAAGAGGTTGGTGACTTTTGTACATTGGGAAGGGATGAAAAGAGATGCTCAGCAGTATGTGGCAAATTGTGAGAGATGCAAGCAATGTAAGTATGATGCTTTAAGCCCAGCAGGACTCTTACAACCCCTACCCATTCCTCAAAGTGTATAGGAGGATATAAGTGTGGATTTCATTACGGGGTTGCCAAAATCCAATAGGTTTGATACCATCATGGTTGTTGTGGATCAGCTCACCAAATATGATCACTTCACATCTCTTTCACACCCTTATACCACAACACATGTGGCTGCCATTTTTGTAAAAGAGATAGTGAGAGCTCCATGTGTTTACAAAATCCATCATTTCAGACTAGGAAAAGCTGTTTACGAGTCTACTTTGGCAGGAGATTTTTAAGCTATTGGGAACAACTCTCTGATTCAGTTCCTCTTACCATTTGGAGATGGATGGGCAAACAGAAGTGGTGAATAGAGGATTGGAGACCTACCTTAGGTGCTTTGCTGGGAGTAAGCCAAAAGGGTGGGTGCAGTGGCTGCCATGGGCGGAATATTGGTGAAAACACCAATTTCAATCAGTCAGCGGGTATGTCTCCTGTCAAGGCTCTATAAGGGAGAGATCCTCCTACATTCAAGCTGACATTACTTCAGCTGTAAACGATGTCAACGAGTTAGTAAAGGAGAGGAATGCAGTAATTAAGGAATTGAGGGAGCACTTAGAGAAAGCCCAGCAACATATGAAACGTGCAGCAGATAAGCACAGGAGGGATATACAATTTAAGGTTGGGGATTCAGTGCATCAAAATGAGACCCTATAGGATGAAGCCCTTGGCAAGAAGGCTTAATGAGAAGTTGAGTCTTAGATTCTATGGGCCTTTCAAGATTGTTGAGAGGATTGGCAAAGTTGCCTATCGCTTAGAGCTACCTTCAAATGCCAAAATCCATTCAACCTTCCATGTTTCTCAGCTTAAAAAGTCCATCCATCCACCCACCCAACCGCAGAGATTACCACAGTCCTTAACTGAGGACAATGAGCTAATGTTACAGCCAGATTCAGTGAAGAAAATTTGAAAACTTACTAATGGGAAGGAAGAAGTGTTGATGAAGTGGAAGAATCTACCCAATCACCTTGAGGACAAGGTCCCCTGTTGATGAGCTCTTTCCGGATTTTCACCTCGAGGACAAGGTGAAACTTATCGTAGGGGGTGATGATAAGCCCCTGTTAAGAAATTCTATAGGAGAAAGAAAGAGCACATGGGGTTGAATGTATAGAGAATCCTAACTAACCTGGCAGTTGTGGGGCCCACTGTTCCTGGGTGGAATTTAGTATTTGGTGCGAGGAGGAGTGTGGGGGAAGGTAGGAAATTAGTGAGTGGAATTGGGAGAGTGGCTAGCCTCTCGAAAGCTAGCTGAGGGAGTACCTGGGTGTGCTTTGCTGGTAGACTCTGTGTGGAATCTGTGAGCAGGGTTCTGTTGAGTATTTTCCACTGTTAGCATTCTGTTCTGAGTCCTGAGTGTTTGTTTACTGTTTTGTGAGTCTTTTCTGATATTTCTCAAGCATTGGTGTCTGTAATCATAGCTATTATATATATTTAGAGGTATTATTCACACTATCATGTAGGGCTCTAAAAATATGGAGTACAGTTAAGTATTCTATAAATTAAGTCCAATTTGTATACTGTTCACTAACATTTATTGCTACTTTGGAAATGGCAATAATAGAAAACTATTCACTCTTGCACAAATGATAAATACTTCAGATTCAACTAGGTCTTACATTATTGGGGCAAGTAATAATGTCAATTAGATTTTTGTGCTACAATGATTTTAAATAGTTTATTAATTAATGGTTGAGGAGAACTAGTGGATAAAAAAGTTGGCAGAGAATTTTGACAATTGGGCAGAATAAACAAGCCAAAAAAGTAATCACATTGGTCATTAATGTTCTTTACAAAGAAACATCCAATTTAGTAAAGGTATTTAGGTTAAAAACCTATTTTGGTCCCAATGTATATTTAAGATTCTGTTCACATTGGTCCCCAAACTATTTTTTTTACCAAATAAATCCATAAGTATTATAAAGGTTCCAAATAAAGGCCAGAGGCTAACGCTGTTACTCTTTTGCCATTAAATTTGAGGTGTCACATTGACTAGTCAAATACATGCATTATGTGGCATCCACATCAGCTCTCTCTTGATCTCTGTCAAGGTTCACCAACAGCAACCCCACCCCCCGCCAAAACCTTTTCCCCACCACCAGTAACACTGCCATTAGAGAGAGAGAGAGAGAGAACTGAGGTGGATGTCAGATAATGCAAGTATTTGACCAGTCAATTTGACATCAGATTTATTGGCAAAAGAGTAATGGTGTTAGCCTTTAGAAATTACTTGGAACCTTTAATAAAATTTATGTAATTATTTGAGGAAAAAATAGTTTAAAGACCAACGTGAAATCTTAAATGTACTTGAGGGACCAAAATTGGTTTTTAACCTAAAATTTAATAGTACAGAAAATTAAAGACTTTCATAAGTTCTTACATTGTGGGTATCCATCAGCAGATTGGCTGTCTTCAGATCCCTGTGAATTATGTTGTTTCTGTGCAAGTACTCCATACCCTTGCAGACATCAATTGCAAACTTCAGTAATTGAGACAGCTCCAAGATATTATGGTTTTTATGCAAGTAATCATACAGACTTCCTCCAGGCATATACTCTGCAAGCAAGAGGAGAAATCATTAAGAAAAATCATGATTAATTTTAATAAGAAAAATAGTTAAACTAGAAACAGAAGAGGAGACCGAGTTCAAAAATTTTGAAGGTAATCAGCAATATTCCTGGGCTAATCAGAGTTTAATTAACAAATGGAAAACAAAACTTAAGTATGTCTATGCCTGCACGAAATTTGTACAAGTCATCTAGATATGTTGAACATAATATGCTCAAGAGAAGCATCATATTTGTCAAAGGAATTAATAAAGAATAACTTCATTGGTATAATACTCGTATTCGTTTGAGATAATATAAAGAAGCTAGTGAAGCAAAAATCTCTAGTAGAGAAAAACCAGAGCACAGTAAACAGGAAAAAAGTATGATTTACTATAATTTAAAATAATATTTTCAATGAGCTACATGGCATAAGAGGATTCATGTAGAAACCCTAGATAATTAAATCATTTGTTGAGTTCACTATAGTTCATGAATGGCGCTCATGGAGGGAACTGACTTTGAATCAAGGCATGTGGACATTACACTTGTACAAACAACTGTACTAAGGAATTAAAATCCCAAGTTCCAAACAGCACAAATAAAGGAACAAATTTTTCAGCCAGGCATTAATAGCCAACGGCCATTAACCAGTGAGAAGCAAAAAAAAATTATTTTCAAGGTGAATTTCAGACCTACAGTCTTGATAACATAAAAAGGCTAGACTGATTTTACAAGTCTATTCCTCACTTCCATGGAGAGACAGAAAAAAACAACATTACAAGGAGGATTTCTTAAATAATGGGACCCACAATCCCACAATTGATAATAAATCAATTTTGCATAATGTTTAGGAACCTTCTCAGTCTCTGAAAGGTTGATTTGGATTATGAACTAGTCCACATTGAAAATATAGCAAAGATCATTGTGTTTTGTGCTAATAAATCCCCTGAAAAGTACTAAATGACAAACAGATTAGCACATTGCTCAACATAAGCAAAAGCATACTACTCATTACTCATAAGCAAACTGCAGAAGACATCTGAACCAGTTAATAATTAAACATATAAAATCCTAATTCTAAATTCTGCAGGACACTATTAACACACCAATATATTGCAAACCTATCATGATCACACAACTCGGTTAAAAGCAAATACTCCACAATGAAAGAATCATAGATATTACATTTTCTTCTAATCAGTCTGCAAATGAAATTTCTAAATAATGAAGAAATTGTAAGTTAACAGCAGACAAAAGAAGGAAGAAATAATAAATAAAAAGTTAAATTATTCTTTTGGTCTCTTAATTTTAAAATTCTTTAATTGGATACTTAACAGTTTTAAAAATTATTTAGTCATTAAACTTTCCTTAGTGTTCTGTTAAATTTTGCTAATGTGGCCAACCATGTGCCACTTTGGCACTTTGAATATACATGATTTATGCCGACAAGAGTATAAGTAGACAATAAAGTGAAATTAACTCACATATATAACAAGTGATACAACTTTATTAAGTGACTTGAGTAAGTTGGCTTTAATCATATATATACAAAATACCGAGATGTACATGGTTAGCCATGTCAACAAAATTTAAAAATATATTGACTGAAGTTTAATGACAGGGACTAAATTAAACATTTTTAGAACTAAAGCAATTACAAATTGTTAAACAATAACACTTACATAAAAAATTTAACCTAAATATAAATATCTTTGAAATTCCTCATAAATAGCTAAAAAATTCCATCAACAAGGTCTCCTGCTCTAACGAGTAATTATTTGAAAGACAATTATAATGTGAAAACATCTTTCAGACTTGCTGTTACATAGGTAAAATCATTGCAAACGTTGACAAGAAGTAAGGAAAAGCATTAGCTTGAATTTTGATTAAATTAGGAACTATAGTTTTCCTCATTAAATACAAGTTTTTTGGCTTTTATTCTTATTTGAGATTTTAATAAACTGCAGGTTTCCTAGTTCAAACAATCAGCATCACTCGGTGTTACTCTTCATTCAGTATCAATCGATATATTTTCTATTTTTTTAATTCATCTATTTTATATGTTGATATTCAAATAAAATTGAAAGAGTTTCTGCTATATTGCTTAAAATATTTCTCAGTGATCATTCCTGAAAAAAAAAATCTCAGTGAAGGATTGTTCACATTAAATAGAATAATATATAACTAACATCTGCAACATTGGATGAACATGGATTTTCATTTCAAAATAACATTGGGGAGGAGTTTTCAAACTTCTTTCTTCATATCTTAGAAAGACCATAAGATGAGATCAAAACTCCTGGCAGAGCCAAGGACAGATGTGCCAAATGAAATTTTGATCAAATAATAGGAGATCAATACCTGTAACAATGCACAAATGAGGAGATTTTGTACAAGCACCAATGAAGCAAACAACATTTTTATGATGCACCTGCCTGCATGCAGATGAAAGACAGAGGTAGATGCTCAGAACCTAAACTAGAAAGGTCAGCAATTTGTATAAATTTTCTACTAATGGCTTCGTCGCGTGCAGCAATCAGCAAATGACTGGGACTTAGTACTTGAGTTTGATATCTCAGTTTCCTTTTTGGATTTAAATAAAATTCTAAAGCAAAGATAATATTAATTTAAAATTACAATGTATATGAAAAATGGAAGTTTGATAATCTTTCACCTTTTGAAATCAAGAGCAAGATTTGTTAGAGAAACAACATCATGATGAAGCATGAATCTTACACTAAGAGTAGTGTAAAACTAACCTCAGAATTGCCACTTCCTGGGCAAACTCATCCTCTAAAGCATCATTTAAATGCTCAGATCTCAGAATCTTAACAGCAACATCTTGACCAAGATAAAATCCTTGATACCTGAAGATGAACAACAAAACCATTTAGAAGCAATAATAAAGATAAATAATCTAAAAAGAGAGAGAACGTGAAAAGATAATTGAGAACAAAAACTACAATATAATAATCAATTCAGTTACCAAAAAAAAAACTCACAAATCTCCACAAGATCCAGATGCTATTCTTTCTCCTATCTTCAACAACCTCCTGTCTATTTCCCAATCACCAGATTTTGCTTCTGCTGCTAAGGCCTTGTCCACAGCAGAATGGGAATTTAAAGAACGAGACCAAGAGCCCTATAGAAAGGAAGGACACTGATTACAAATTACAATCTTATATGCCTTGTCATGACTACATACTATGCAAGAAGGGTTTCCTATGCACCAGTATTCTGCTTTTTTTATGGTTAAAGCAAAATGCCCAATTTGGCTATTACATGGGTCAGCTGATGTTCTTCAATCCAAACCTCTCTATTGTTTACTTTGTTTCTCAAGTGTTCTAAGGGATACTTACCCTCTTTTACTTGTTCCTCTATATCTTTCTAGAATGGTTCAAGATCTCAAATCATGCATTGGATCAATTCAGGATACAGAATTTTTTCTAACAATAATTAATTTTCCAATAGAAACTAGAATTCAAATGGTTTCCTGATAAAAAAACACATCCAAGACAAAATCAGATGTTTGTAAAGCTTCTTATGGGTAATATTTTCTACTTTGGAATCTAGCATAAGTTTCTACTTTGGAGACAATCTTTATAATAAAGTCTGTGTTATTGAGAACCCAGTTTTCACGTTAATCTAATTCTGTTAACTCAACTTGATAGACTAAACAACACAACTATATTTAAAATCACTTTCAGAAAAAGTAAATCAATAATTGACCAAATAACTCCATGAAAATAAAAGAATTGACCAGAATAAGCATCGCATCCATATTTGACTAGTTATGACATGTCTAAGAAAATTTTGACTTGTTACTTTTCATTCTTAAGCATAATCCAGGTAGTTCAAGCCAATACACATAGAAAATCAATCTACAAAAGATATATCAATCCAACATCTCTTTTTATAAAAAAAAAAAAAAAAAAGATAAAAAAATAAATCCAACATCTCATAAATAAACCAACATATGAATTTGCAAATAAAAGGTCAATAAGATAAATGCACCTCACTTCTCGCAACAGCTTTTTCCATAGCCTCATATAAACCATCTGTTTCCTGAGCACAAGATTGCAAAGTCAGCAATATTTGGACCTAGCATAGATCCCTGTCATATGAGAAGTATAATAATAATGCTCCTTAACATCCTACAAGCTCAACTCTTGTAAAGTATAGACCAATTTATTCTTTTTTTCCCTAAATTTGAAAATTTCGATTGACATACTATTTGATATATAGATATGATAAAAACTGATACAAAGTTATCCATAAATTATAGACCTTATGTGTGATCAAAGTTCATAGGACAGCAATATTTGAGGAATAAGGATAGCCATAAAAGACAAACCAAACAACTGAAATATGATCATATAGGTAATAAAATGTATATAGACAAAATTATAGCATGTAATTTGCAAAAGCAGAAGTGCCTTTATAATATCAACCATTCTCAAATCTCAATAATAAACAGTGGTTAGGTTGAAGGAACAAGATTGTAAACGTTTACAGGGAAAAGCAAATGCCAACAAACATCTCATAATGTACCTCTACTGGCCATCCATCCACAACAAATACATCTAGGGAGTAGCCATCAGTTGTGGAAAAAACATGTGCTTCACGGATGTTAAGTCCAATATCAGAGAGCAAAGCAGACAGCTGAAAAAAAAAAAAAAGAAAAATCATCCATCAGAAGAAATCAAAATTGCCCATCAAGTATATTTCCAGGCATACAAAGTCGTGTGCATAGGAAATGAAGTTTGGAGAAAATGAAATGAATCAGATGAAATTTAATATAAAAAATCAGGCACACTACATATTGCTTCCAATCCCATCCTCCATGAGCACACCCTAACACATAGAAGTAGATTGTCATATGATAAGGTAAAAGGTACTCTCTTTGGCCCCTAACTAGTTTTGTGAACTCCAATGACTAGTTATCAGATATATTCAACAAATCCCTTAGAGGACTCCACATCACCTTCTTAGGTAACAAGCTTATGAAATAAACATTCCAGCTTGAAGGGGACTGATCGTATTACTGTGGACAATAGCAGTATGTACTAGCTGTAACATAGGTGTATGATCTGTGTTCTTTATAGTAATTTTATGTAGTACAGAGTAATTGAGATAGATTTAACTATAAATAACTTAACAATAGAAATGAGCAAAGATAGAACATAATGTCGTTTGATCCATGTAGTCAACCCCACCTAGTTGGGAAAGGCTTTTTTCTGTTGTATGTAGTACAGTGTACTACCAACTGTACTGCCTTATACAATCTCTGTACATCTGATGATTAATATATGTACACTCACTACATTTCACTTAAAAGCTTCTCTCCCATTTCTCTCTCTTTCTCTAAATAAAACTTCTGTTAAGAAAAACCACAGTAAGAAATTGTAATTCTAGTCATGCCTTTTAGTCGTTAGGAAAGTTGAATAGCATTCCACCAATCAATTAAAATGAATAAAATGTACAAAAGTTGAACCTACACATTTCACACAAAAGGAGATCGAAATTTTGGAGTTTTAACTAGTTGGGAGTAATTTCAATAATGATGAGATGAGATGTGCTTTTCAAATATACCTGGCTTAAAAGCTTTGGCTTGTCAACAGTAGAAAATATAACTTCATGAATAGGTACACTTGATTGTTCATGCCTGCATTTTACATTGAAGTGTTTTAACTTACGTAACAGAAAAAAGCCACAAGTGACAAAGATACTAATTAAGCAGGAAGCACTTGGCAGTTGGCACTCTTAAAAAAAATCCAATTTGCAGCATAGTGAGATAGACATAGATTGATAAATATAAAGGGTCCAATTCCTCCAACATGGAAAAAAGTTCAACCCTGCCAGTTGTGAAAGATATATCCCTTAATCCAGTAACTCAAATATTTCACTTCCCAAGAGCACAATCAGCATTGGCAGGAAGGAAAAATAACAATTCCAGATAATCAAGTCACAACATAACTTGCCCATACAAGACATTAACAAATTATTTCACATGTTCAAAGGGATAGAATTACAAAATTATTTGCACATTTTCTCAACAAGCAGGCAAGACATAGAAAGCATTTAACTGCCAAAAGAGATTATGAAAATGTTATAAATAGGGGAACTCTTAAGTCTGGCAACCTAGCTGTTAAACAACTAGAATTGACTAATAATCATCGACAAGCTATATTTATTTTTATTTTCTTTTGTCCATTGTGAAGGAAGAAATATTTTCAGAAAGAATAAGGAGTACAAGTAGAAAGTAGGATATTGTTTCATTCTAAACAACAAAAGTGAGAAGTCAAGCATAAAAAAGAACTAGAAGTTTTCCTGTAATGTCCATGATACTTCTGTTGGGGCCCCTTGGCTACTCTACTTAATATGAAAGAGACAAAAGCTTCATCTGCCCTTTTGGAGGGCTTTAAAAAAAAGCCCAATATATATAGCATTCTCTTCTGAATGCAATTGACAAGTTCCAACCACATAATTCAGCACTTCAGTTACAATTGCTATCATCATTAATGCATCCAAGGTGTATCTTGGCCAACAAATGGATAAGTTTAACAAGCATAGATTTGGGCGGCAATAGTTGAAACAGTAGATAATAAAACCTCAACTGATGCTCTCTTCGTGGAAAAAAAATATTTTAACCATCGCCAGGTTTGATAAATAGTATCATTGCTCTTTGAATTTTTTTTTTAAGGAAAAAAAAAAGGAGTAAGAAATGCCATTAAAGATATTTTAATGTATTACCTCAGGGAATAATTGTCAGTAATATATCTTTCCTCTATCTCGTTGGAGTTCTTTCTAACATCCAAATTCAGGTTCTCAAGCTTAGAGCAAGGCTCAAACTCAGCTGCACAATCCCTTGCTCTACTCACAGAAATGATATAAATGATAAATTAAGAAGAGCCAGAATTTATAGGACATGTGGGGAAAAATTCCTCAATGAATAAAATAGTAATAATAAGCAAAGATATTATAGCACTGTTTAGTAGATTGCCTACCTCTTATGAGACGATACGGCTCCCCCATTAGTTGCAGGAGAAGATGGCCTTGGGCTAGAATGAGTACTTACAATTAGTTGATCTTCACCGTCTATCCTTGTAGAAATGTTCTGCCAACCAATTTGAGAGAGAATAAAAAAAATTAAGCATAGACGTTAAAGACAGTAAGAAATGTAATAGAATCAAGGCTAAAATTAAAAATCAGTACTTGAAAAAGAAATATATCAAATTGTAAAATATATTTTAACATATGGAGATCTCATAGAAGGAATTTAAAACTACAACCAGCATTAATGTCATCGAACAAGGGTAGTAGTATATCAGATCCATCAATACATATTCATGAAACCACCTCCGCTCTCTTTCTTACCGCTTCTATGTTAATAGTTTTAACTTTTACTCTTTTAACTCATATCTAATTATAGTGTAGACGGTAATTGGTAATTACAAGCATAAATATGCAATATATATATATATATATATATAAAAGTTAGATTAGGCTAATGTTTCACATGGATTAAACTCTTAGGTAATTTGGTCATGTGCAAACGAGGTCATTAGAGGTACCTATATGAAAAGTAGATCAAATGGAAGATAGCTCAATAACTAAAGTTTGAGGAAGACAACAGAAAACAATGAGTCAAGATAGAATACATTAGCATCACTTTACTCTTATAGCCGACCCCACTCAGTGGCAGAAGACTTTCTTTATTGTTGTTTGTTTTCATTATTAACCAAATCAATACATATTCATGAAACCACCTCCCCTCTTGTTCTTCCTACTTCCATGTTTATAGTTTTAACTTTTACTCTTTTAACTCATATCTAATCAGAGTAGTGTAGATGGTAATTGGTAATTACAAGCATAGTTATGCAATATATATAAATAATTTAAAAGTCAGTTTAGGCTAATGTTTCACATGGAATAAATTCCATTAACTAAACCATTATTTTAAGTTGTATTGTACCAAATTTTCTAGCATAACTTTAAAGCCAGATTCTGAAAAAAATTGTATTATTTCAAATCAAAACAACAGTAGTACCTCCAAAAAGCGTATATGGTAGACAGGACGCTTGTCTGGATCCCTTGCCAAAACAAGAAGATTCTGATGCAATAAAACATCTTCCGCTCTATCCACGTTAACATCAAGCCCATAACTGAAACAAAAGCAGCAGATTGCAGAACAAGTCAACCACTTTTAGTTATTTGTGCAACTATACTTTCATGTCACAAACTTAAGTATATAATTTAAATCGCCTCCCTGAGATCAGAACTTGATAGCACTTTCACCATTCAGAAAAAAAATAAGATATTTTTTATTGATAGAAAGAGAAACTTTATTTGGAAGAGAAGAATTTACAACCAACTGGAGTATAAAATAAGCTCAAACTAGAAAATACAAGAAAAGCTCACAACAGAACACAAGAACAGAAACCTTATAAAGCCTAAAACAACATACTTAAAACTTTCTAATAAATAATAAGCTTACCAACAATGTACTACTGCAACAACAACAACAAACAAAGCATTTTTCACACAAGACGGGTTGACTACACGGATCAAGCTACATCATCGTGTTCCTTATTGAAAACATTACCAACAATGTACTAGAAAACATAAAAAAAGATGAATCATTAATGTTGATCATGCTTTCTTAAAAGCCAAAACTAACGCAATTTCATTCAGTCTAGTTCGCCACGACTTGAATAGAAAGGAATCAAGGGATTAACATAATAACAAGTCATTACGATACAAAAGGTAATCTGCGGAGAACTCAATTTCGCATAATTTCTAGCCTACAACCGAAGACTAGTACAAATGCAGATAGAGACCAGGAATCGAAAAGGCTACAGGACTAAAATTCAAATACAATTATCAACACAGTAAGCTGACATTATAAAGCAAATAGCTATCAAATTGCAGTACCTTGGAGGCAACCGGTTGAAGTGAGCGTCCAGCTGTTCCCGAAACTCCGGATTACTCAGCGCCTGGTCATGGCCGGTTTCCACTAACCGATTGTACACATCGTTCCTCACATCATAGTTACTGAAACTGCTCAAGGTTCGAGGTGGAGAGGAGCTCTCTCCCACGCCTTCAAGCAAATCCATTACTCTCTCTCTCTCTCGCACCCCCCTCAGTGATTCTTCAAGCTGACGCGTCTCTCATGACCGAGAATGAAAGGGAAAATGGAATATAAAGCAAAGTGAATGGCAGAGAGGATCTTTGACTGAGGATGGAATCCGAGTGGGAAACAGGGAACGATTTCGAGATTTTAACGAAAATCAAGGGTAATTTCGTCCGCCATGACCGTACTGCTGAAACAGAAGGTCCAGATGACGAGAGAGAGAGAGAGAGAAGCAACCTGATCCAGATTCTTGGTTGGACAATACTTGAAAGTCCAAGAACGTAAAAATATTTTCTTTTTTTCTTTTTAAGGAAGAAACCTAGTTTTAACTTTTATGTATCAAAATAGTTAAAACATTTATATATCAACATTTGTAAAGTATATTTTTCAATAAATATGTAATGTCTTTAACTATAATTAAAATTTTGAAAAAATTATTAAGTTGTGGGGTAAACTTCTAGTCAAAATATGTCAATAATTATTACATAATAAAGACTTTGTTTTGACTTAAGCTAAATTAATTCGTAGAATTTGTCTTACCAGTTATAATTTTTATTTAATAATAAACACTTAATAAAAGAAATTAATAATTAAATAATTTTTATTTAATCTAATATATTTAATAAATCATTAATAAAAAATTATTGCCAAATACATTAGTTCTCTTCTAGATTAATAAAAGAAAACAATTATTAAAATTTGAATTTCATCATCATCATATCCAAGCTCAATATTTTTAACAAGATCAAAGCTATAGTTCCCTTGAAATACTTAACCCTCTACTTCAACCCTTTCTGCCTCTTCAAAACACTCAATGACTTTTGAATTTGATCTTAAAAGGATTCTCTTTGAATTTGATCAATGTATTCTACTGATGCTTCGTACGTGGAATACCATCATAATGACCAAAAAAATTTATTCATATTTATTACTATTTTATTAAAAATAATATGTTATAAGTATTGTAAAGAATTGAATGTGAACATCTCTTTTAATTAAAATTAAATTTTTTTTTATTAAACTTAACTCAATTCAATTGATAACTCATTTCTATTTTTAATAGAAAACTTTTGATGAATTTTATGAGATTTTGCTTGCAAGTTTGGAGGTCTCACAAGTAAAATTAGCCTTCTTTATTAGCGATTCTCATCATTTAAAACCAATTGAGGGATATTTAATTGTTTTAAAGGAATAAAATTCTAATAACTCGGTCTACAATAACACGATTTACAATAATATTAATTCCATTCATTCTTAGTCATTTTTCAATATTAAATACGCTTATCTACAAAGAAAGAATATTAGTCTTTTCAAATATATTAAATACTTAATATATCATATTCAAATATCAAATTTTTAATTACACTCATCTTATATCTCAAAAAGTGACATGAAGCATACGGAAAAGTAAATAGAAATACTAAAGCACTTTGGCTAGTTATTTTTCATCTCCGTCTATGAATGTTATAGATAAGTATATTTAATATTGACAAATGATTAATATTAAATAGTGAGAGTAATAAAAATTAGTGCTTTCATACTACTAAAATTTTATCCATTTAAAAGTTTGTGCTCGTTGATTTTCACTATTCTCTCTATTGCTTTTCTTTTACTTATGTATTTTGTCTTTTGTTATCTTATGTTTGGAGACCTTATATAGCTGTTTGTTTTGTTTTAGTAATTTAATTTTCCTATTTTACCAAAAAATAAATTTGTTCTATGCTATAGAATAACAATTAATATATAGGATATTACAGTGTCTTCTTGTTATTTTTGTTATTGTTCTTCGGCTATGTACTCTTTTTTTGGAAAGAAAAAAGTATGTAAATGAGTTATTAACTTGCATAATAAAATCGATTTGTGCATAATGTCAATTGTCAATAGTTTAATTAACATCTATCTTTGTTTTTTGAAAAGATAAAAATTATCATAAAATGATGCAATTAATAATTTGTTAAATTAACAAAGTAAACTTTAAGACATTATCTAGTATAAATATTATAAATACCTCTTAGTATTTAAGATATTAAAATAAAGATAACAATATATAAACACTTCTTAAAAGAAAAAATACATATATTATATTCTTTCAACTATCACTTAATTATAAATATTTATGAACAATAAATTATGACAAATATCTAATGTACTTTTATATATTTAAATTTAAGTCCAACATTCTCTGTTAACTTAATTTGTAACAGATTTTTATTTATACTTTTTTTTTTGAAAAACTATTCTTTTATTTGAAAAACTTGTTAGATAAACTCTTAATTTTTTGCGATCTTCAATCTCTTTCTTATCTCAAATCTATTAGGCAAAAAGTAAAGAGGACGAAAATCATCCTAAATTATGCTAGAGTTCCACCTTCCTAGAGAGATGATTTCATCTGGTGCGTTTTCTCTATGATCTTTAGATACCATATATATGTGAAAAATTATTCAATTTGGTTTTGGCTTTCTAAAAATATATATGATAATGATTACTATATTTAATTTAGTTGATTCTAGTGGATCACTTCAATTTTTTTCCCAATGTTTTAGCCTAGTTCTTAGTGTTATTACTCAATTATTTTCTAATTTCCTAGATTTCCTTTTAATTACGTACTTGAATTTACTTTAATTTATAACCCTCGTCAACAAAGATAACTTAGCTAGGTTGGGAAAAGAACATAAAATAAATTATTGATATATTTATCTTTAGCTTTCTAACATTAATAACTTGTGTTTTGAATGAGAAGACACTAGAAAAATTATAATATTGATTGTTTGAAAGATGATGCTATGAGAGTAATATGAAATTTTATTGTCTATAATAGTATATTATTTTTATAAAATATAGTGAATTTGCATGTTATTTGATATTGTAATTGATTAATTTATTATTTTGTTGTCTTTACCTCGATGCCCATAGTCTTGAAAAGGAAGGGAATGGTTTACATGCACCACCAAACTTTAGACACAAAGAGGTTGATGCCAACCAAGATGAATATCAAATACATTTCTCATGTGAAGGCAACGACTATCATGCAAATTCCAAGGATGAGAGTGAGGAAATGTTATACTAGGAAAGTAGTTTAAAGGAAGAAGGCAAAGATATATATGACATAGTGGAAATGAGAAAAGTTCATATAGAACTAAGTGACTGACAAGATGAGTGTATGCACAATACATGATGACAGGCACAAATCTTTGATGAGTTGAGGAGCATTATATATTTTCATAATTTATATCAAATACATTTCTCATATGAAGGCAACAACTATCATGCAAGTATATTACGTTTGTTGTCCTATTTAATTCTTTTTATTATAATTATTTGCTAATTTATATTAAATAAAATTCTATCTTTCTGTATTTTATATAATTTTATTTATTATAAAAAATTATTTCTTAATACTATATTTTATTTCACCCTTTATATTTATTTCATCTTCAATCAAATTTGTAAAGAAAGGACAGTTAAAATTGAAAAAACATAGGGAAGTTACTGAAAATAAAGTCTCATTTTATCGTATTATACAGAAGAAATTCGTTAACAATTTAAATTTATATCATAGAAATAATAAATTATTATAAAATTTAATTACAAAAAATTGATTTTTTTCCCAGCTTCATTGTGTGCCTTTGTGCGCAGGTATTGCACGTTTAGGTTATCTTATACAGTCATATGTAATGTTACATTATATATTTTCATACTAAAAGTTTTAAATATTAATTTTTCTTTAAAACGTTACGAATTATATTGAACAAAATAAATGTTAAAAATAAAATAAAAACTGAAATTTTGGAGATTAAAAATATACATATACTTGAAAAATACAATAAAAGTTGAGAAAAAATAATGGATAAAGTAGTGAAATTGGTTATTACAGGAATTCTTTGAGGTGTTCGCATGAAATGCAAGTTGGCATAGTTAAATGGGCCTAGGAATTGGAGATAATTACGAAAATGACATTCCGTTAAATCGGAAAAAGTTGTAGCCATGATGACGATGGGTCATGCCAAAAGTGTGTTAACTATCAAGAAACTGTTAGACAATAAAATAATAAAAGGAAAGATAAAGTTACTTTGCGGTGAGGCAAGGGGTCCGTCACAGTCACTTTAAAAAAGAATTTCACCACGTGCCGTTTTGTTGAAGTACGTGGCAACAGCTCAGTAGTCGAATTCCTCGCTGTGAATTGACGCGTCACCTTGTGCTATGCTTGTCACCACGTTACCATCACCAATTTCCTTTCATCTAAGAATATGAAAATATTTAAACGAAACTCTAATTCCTTTTTAATTCAATAATGTTATGTAGGTCATTTTATTTTATTTTTATTAATAAATTTTTTTAATATTAGCCTTTTGTCCTATCCTCACGTGGACACCGATTCAATTTGATAAAGAATTTAAGTGATAATTAATTGAATTAATTTGAACAAGATACGATGTTTTTTTATAAGAGGATTCGGATTACTCTTTTCAACAATTTAATATTTTAATTTTTATAAAAAAAATTATTTATATTTAATATTTGATAATATCTTAAAAATAATTTTTAAAAGAATAAAAAAACATTCAAAAAAATATTTATTGGAGTATCATAAACTTGTGATTTATTTATTTTTTTTTATTTTCTTTTAATTTAGTTATTCATTACTTTTTATGCTGCACCTTTTTATCTCATTTCCGCCCACAAATCAACATAAAAGCTCACATATTATTGATTATGAAAAATTCAGTCTAAGGAATTAGGATTAAGTTGTTTATATGAACTTTACTTTTAAATTGCATAAAACTAAAGTTTATGATCAAGATATTTTATTTTATTTGATCTAAACGTGTGTTATTTTTATTTAAAAAAAAAAAAATTGATGAAATGATAGATTTTTTTTTTTTAAAAAAGAGAGTGTTGATTTTTAAATTGAAGAAGAAGAATGTAATGATATATCCTTTTCAAAATGATAGGAAAGTGAAAAAGCCTTAGATTGGGTTATCAAACGCAATGGTGTGGAAGGAGACAGATGAGAGGAGACAATTGTATGAGGAAAGGTCATGAGTAAAGACGAATAAGAACATGTAACACGAAGGTGTTTGAGTTGGCAATATGTAAAGAAACATAAAAATAATTAAATAAATTATATAATTTTCTTTTAAGAGAAGTTAAAATTATATATATTTTTTTATATTTTGGCTAAAATAATCTAAATGCTAATATTAATTTGTTTTTTAAAATAGTTTTTTGGTACAAGAATGAGGCCAAGGCCCAAAATTCTAAAACTTAACAGCCCAAACAATGCTTAAGCTCGACCGCAAGGCACATAGCTTCCGGTAGCATCAGCTCGGGGTTTTAAGGAGGTTCTTGGAAGTGGTTCGTCCAAGATGTGTATGCGTAATTCCATCAATAGGCCAAGGATGGCAAGCTTGTTTGCACATGCATTCCCTTCACAGAGGGTATGGGTAATCGTTAGTCTCCTGTCCCTGTTGTTGAAGTTCTTGAGTTTTTTCATTAAGTTTGATTCCAAGTGGGGGTTCCTGGGGCATTTTGAGATCTTGCTAATTAGAGACACTGAGTGTAATTCCAGGACTACACAACAGTGGCCAAGCGTGCAAGCCAGCTCTAATTCGTCTATTGCACCCCAAATTTCGGCTATAAATGAGGAACACTAGCCAATATTGTGACTAGAGCCCTTTACCCTCGCCCAGGTGGTTCCTAGTCAATGCCCCACAGCTCGTCGAACCCGGGTTTCCTTTACTCACCTTGTCGCAATTGATTTTCACCCACTCGACTTCTGGCAGTCTCCATCTTGTTTCCTCAGTCCGAGAGTAAGGAGCTTCCTGGGTAAGTCTTCTCTCCTGAGCTGTAACAATATTAAAAGAAAAAGTATGAATTAGTTCAATAGCATTCCTGGGAAATGTAAAATTGGTGTTAAATAGATGCTCATTTCTCCATTTCCATAAAAACCAACAGGTAATAGCAAAAATGATATTCCAGGTTACACCATTTTAATGGTAAGATTTGTTCAATAAGTTATCGAGGAACCAGTCTTGATCTATTTTGGAGAAGAAAAGGACTCTATTTTCTAGAGCAATTAATCCGACCCATATTTAAGCAGCTTGCGAGCAATCTCTAAGGACATGGATGGTTGATTTAGTCGGTTTCTACAACAGGTATCATCTTGTTCGCTCCAATATTTTTTGATAGTGTTTGTGTGGAGTCTGTTATGGGCTGCAATCCATAGGAAGCATCTTACCCATTCGGGCCTAGGCCAACTCCATACAATCTTCCATATTTTATTTTTATTACCAAGGCACTTACCCATATACAATTCATATGCTGATTGTACATTGTAATTACCATCCTTTCCACCTATCCAGCATTGGTTATCTCTGCTCTGACTAACTGTTGGTGGACTTAAGGCATGAATTTTGAGAATCAGGTCTTGGGTGACTAATTTTTCAAATAACTGCCAATTCCACCCTCCTGACTCATTGATGGCATTTGCTACTTTCTAGTTCCAAGTTTCATCATTTAAACACATTCTAGTATGATGGTATAGTAGATTCTTTTACCCATCTGTGAAACCAGAAGCTAGTATCTTGACTTGATCCAATTTTCCAATATGAGAAGTGATGTAGTTTCTCCTAGGAGTTTGCTAGGCCTTTCCAAAAATCAAAACTGTTACGCTTGAAATCTGTCGCAGAACTGACCTGTTTACCTCAATTATATTTGTGTCTGACAATTTTGGACCAGAGTTCATTGGTGTTCCTGCATGGTTTCCATCCTAATTTTAGAATTCAGGCTTCATTCATTGTTTGGAGGTGGCGAATGCCCCAACCACCATTATTTTTTCTTTTATAAAGGGTTTTCCATCCGATGGGGTGAAATTCCCTCTTTTTCGCCTCGTGACCCTGAATGAAACTTCTTTCTATCTTTTCCAATTCATTACAGATAGTCTTGGGGAGTTTGGTAACCATCATGGTATATATGGGAATAGCCTTAATTACTCATTTTGCAAGAGTAATTCTTCCTGTAAGGTTTAATTGATGAGCTTTCCATCCTGTGAGGTGTTTCTTTACTTTTTCTACTAGGTAATTATATTTTCCTACATGGAAACGATTTTGCATGATAGGGATACCTAGGTAATCCCCAAGGTCTTCTGTATGAGTGAAGTTTCTGTGAGTGATGATTTCATTCCTTGCTTCCTCCTATACATTCTTGGAAAAGTAGATGTTAGTCTTGGCATGGTTAACTTTCTGGCTAGATGTCATACAGAATTGATCTAAGCATTCCATTGTGCATCTAATCTAATTTGGGGTAGCTTCACCAAAAGTAATAAGTCATCTGCGAACATTAGATGAGAGATTTGAGGGCCACCTTTACCTATTTGGAAGGGTTTCCACATACCTTGCTCAATAGCTTCACTAATGATATGTGTTAATTTGTCTATACACATGACAAATAGGTATGGAGAGAGTGGGTCACCCTATCTGATTCCTCGGTTATGAGAGAATTTTTTTATTTTTTCCTCAATTCCATAACACTAGGGTAGTAACTGTCATAACACATTAAATAATGAGTCTAATGAGCTTTGGTGTTATGTGTGCTTCTTTTAGAATGTTATTGATTAAGGCCCACCTTATTCGATGGTAGGAATTTTCTAAGTCTACTTTCATGGCAAAGAAATCTCTTTTGCTGGACACTTTTTGCGTGGTATGAACAATCTCCTTAGCAGTGACAATGTTTTATTGGATATGTCTTCCCAGGACAAAGCTTACTTGGTGTGGGGAGATTATGCTAGGAAGAATATGTTTTACTTTATTTACTATGACTTTAGTCACAGCTTTATGGACCACATTGCAAAGAGAAATTGGACGGACTTGTGAAACATATTCTGGTTTTTTTGTCTTTGGGATTAGGGTTATGACTATTCTATTGATCTCTTTCATGTCATGGTGCCCATTAAAAGCTTTCGTTTCTGTTTTTGTTATACACTCCCCTACTTCCTCCCAATTTTTCTGGTAAACAAAGCCAGGAAACTGTCAATTCTAGGAGCCTTGAAGGCTTCTATAGAAAACATAGCATTCCTAATTTCCTCCCTGAAGACTGGTAAATCCAAGCTGTCATAACCATCATTTGGGGGGTTGGGAAAAGCTTTTTGTGTTTTGAGATATTTTGCGTTTGGAGATTAATGTTGGAAAAGATTCTGAAAGAAATTGATGACAAGTCATTCAACTTTCTCATCCTCCTCTATCCACTCCCCTTCACTGTCCCTAAGCATACGGCATTTGTTGCAATTCCTTCGTGTGATTATTTTCAGGTGGTAGTATTTTGTGTTTCGGTCCTCGTCATTTATCCACTTTGTTCTGACTTTCTAGTACCAAAGGATTTCCTCTTGGTGGAGGAATTCACTGAGTTCCTTTCGTAGCGAAGTTTTTAACTCTTATAGGTGATAGTTTGACCTTCCACTTGACTGGATTTTCTTTTGAATGCCACTTAAGTGGGCAAGGATATAGTTTTTCCTGTTGAAGATGTTTCTAAATACACTAGTGTTCCATTCCCCAAGCGCTCTCGTTAGATTGCAAAGGTTGGTATTTATGTGTAGTTTGAAAGTACTTACTTAAATGTGTCATGTGTGAGCCAGGCTGCATCAAATTGAAATGGTCTGGGAGTAAATACTGAAGGCCATCCATCTATCACAACTAGTATAGGATGGTGGTCTAAACAATCAACATGGGAAAGCACCCTGGTTAGTGCTTTGGGAAATGATGTTCTCCAGTGTGCATTGCATTAGGCTCTATCTAGCTTTTCATAGCGGTGGTCATATCCTTGATTCTGCGGTCCTCTACAGGTAAACTTTGATCCTGATGTATCTAGTTCAAGTAGGTTACATTTCTAAATTCTACTGTTAAAGAGGTTGCATCTTCTTATATTGGTTTAGCCCCTTCCTTAACCTTAAACCCTAAAACCTCCCCAGCTAACATTCACATATTTTGAGTGTCATTAGCATAACAGGATAGTTTCTACCAGAGTTGATTTTTCTGATCTTCTCTAGGGTGAGCATAGATTTCAGTAAAATTTAATTTATCCTCATTTGGATATTAGTTCAATAGACAAGTGGTAGTGTTGGAGATATTTTTCAATAATAGTACATCAAAGTTTGTTATCCCTCCATCCAACCCAGATACCTCCTAAAAAACCCTGACCTTCTACTGTGATATAAGTCGGAAAGCCAATGCTTTTAAAAAGTCCTGAAGCTCTGCTGTTGTCAACTCTGGTCTCAACAAGGATCACCATATCTGGGTTGTCTTTCCTGATGGATATATCCAAGTGTCTTTGTGCATCTTTACTACCCACCCCCCAGCAATTCCAAATTAAGAAATTTCTTTTGTTGATCGTCATACTCAAAGATTAGCATGTTCGAAACTCAATCAAGAAGCACATCCATATTCTGCTCTTTCTCAATTTTCTCATGTTGATTATTTCCTTCACTACTAACTAACTCCCTTGATTATTTTGTTTGGATTTCAACATTGGGAGGACATCCTGAGGGAGATGCTTGCATTAAGGGGAGACAGTCAATTTGCTCTATCTTTTTTTCTGAGGCAAATTCAGGATAGTATTTTTAGCTTCGAACCTCTAATCATTATTTTCCTCTATTACCTCCTATTTTGGATCTTCTTCCAGAACTTGAGCCCAATTCCCTGTTTGGGGGGCATGATGTTCTCCTTTCCAAGATTTCTTTTCTTTGGCAGGGTTTGAAAATTCTGGAAAGGTTTTTTGGTTGTATCGATGGGAGTCCTACTTCTGCTTATATTTGGCTTTTCCATTATTTGGTGTCTCCTTTGATCTTGTGAATCATATTCCAAAGTGGTTTCCCAATTCTGTTCATCCGCTAACGGGCCAGATTCATTGTCTAGGAGGTTGCATTCTTCACCATTGTCTTTATATAGCAGATTAGTACATCATGAGCCTGAATTACTGTCATTGTTGGTGATGGTGACTTCCATGCTGGGTCCTGGTTCATTTCCTTGTTACACTTCATTCCCTTTTTTGGGTCTCTTATATTTCTTAACCATCATTCAAGGTCCATAAATAGTATATCTGTTTACTGGGATCTGTTTTGAGCCTCCTTCTGATGATTGGTATCCTTCTTGAGCTGTAGTTTTCTTGGCTGAACATCTGTGTCCAAAACATCCACGTAGGAAACAAAAAAGGTGGAGTCCCCCGCATTCCACCTTATATATCTCTTCTGCCTTCAAGTATGAGCTGAGGGAGGAGAGATTTTGTAAGATCCACTTCTACGAAAATTTGAGCGGATCGACTTCTTGTTTGAAATGATGTAGTGTCATTAACTTTAACTATCCTTTCAACTTTGTTGCCCATTCTATGAAAAAAATTTTCATCATAGATTCAGGAAGTGTATCCAGATGATGGCTTTGTCAATTGAGATTTTAGTTGGGTCAAAGTGAGGACACCATTCTCTTACTGTTAAGTATTGATCGTAGATGAGCCAAGGTCCTCCATCAAGTGCAACATTATAGTCAGAGCTGCTAGAGAATCGTATACAAAAGAAACCATTTCCTATGTCTACAATTGTAATAACACCGTCTTTTGCCCATAACTGTTGTAGTCTTGTCTCAAGAGCCTTGTATCCTATTATTCTTCCTAGAAACTTCATAATAAGTGATCTTCTGAAGAGCTTGGCTATTCTTTTTTATTCTACTTTTGATAGGATAAATTCAGGTATGGATATGCCTCCTTCTTCCTGGTGTTCTATGATCTTAAATTCTTTACCCTCATTAGAATCTGAATCGTCTGACTCTGATTCATCATCCTCATTATAAATCACTATCTTGAGAGTCTTCATCATCAAGATCCCAATCCATCTCTGATCCTGAATTCTTCCATCGTGTCTTTGTATGATTTCCTTTGGGCCTGTAATCCCTTATTTTCTAATTCCTGTAGGTCATTTGGATATAAGGTAGACATGTGACCTACACCTGTTGCATCAGTCACCAATCTTTTGAGTTCCTTTGTGCTTTGTCACAGTACATCATTTTCCTTGGTGGTTTTCTCTCCGCTCACCATTTGAACAAAGTAAATTTAGCAATACTAAAGTATTGTCATTATCTTAATATACACATCAAGCATGTTATATATATATATATATATATATATATTAAAAATTAGGCTAAAATGCACATAACTCTCATAAACTTTAGGGTTGTTACACAAAACCCCCTTAAACTTTGAAACTTGACAAGAGATCTCCCTAAACTTTCAAACTCTTGCACATAGTAGCATTCGTTAGTTTTTCCATCCATTTGTTAACAGTCAAACACCACGTCATCAGAGTTAACTCCAACTAGGATAATTTGATAACATGGACTAGGGGAAATATTGTCTTTTCCCGCTTTTAAAAACCCACCCAATGACCCACCCATAACCCATCTGATATACACTTATCCAATAACCCGAATTCCCAAATAACATACCCACAAGCTACAATGCCTTAAACCATCAGAATCCATCGATGCCATGGCTTGATGTTAAACGGAGAGGAGAGCGTTGTCACCATCGCACACTGCCGCGACTAAGCCAAGGAACAATTCCGTTTTATCATTCCATCAGTGTCAGCCATAGTGGATACTGTCATGTTGCTGTCCAAGATGACAAAACTACTGTAATGCTGTTCTATGATGTTGCTATGCTATGCTGTTATGTTCTAGGGATAAAAAATTTAGTTTACAATTAGAGGGGGTATATCTTTGATCACCTTGCTGCATATTTCTTTTATAATATTTTTGTATTATAAGCTGTATATTGAAATTGTTGCTTTCAATAAGTTTTAATTCCTCTCATAAAGATTGTCCTTTATAGTTCACAACTAAAGTAAACAGATTCAAATGTCAACATCTGTCATATTCATACAGTGAAAAACTCTGTTTCCTACATGTATGTAAGAATAGTTGCTATTATAATGTTCATTCAAATTTCAAAGGACTATCAAGTAGATTTTTTCTTATAAACGTCAACCACAAACTAGACATGATAATAATATTGTGTCTTTCTTTTTCTTAGCTGCAACATGAACAACAAAATCTACTAAATGACAATTGAAAAGTGACAATGATATATGCTTATATAGTCATTGTCATGCTTTGTTAAATTATCTAATTTCTTTGGTAGCAACTATGAGTAGAAGTCCACTGATCTCCACACTCATAGAAAAATGAGATTTCTATTGGTCTGATTATATAATTCTCACAAATAATTTTTAGTGGGCAAAATGAGATTAAAAAAAGCATATAGCTTTATGACTAATTTTAGAGTCTTCGATTTCTATTGGTCTGATTTTTAGTTGCTTTTGATTATTCATTGTCTTGGTGCTTCTCCTTTTTGTCACAAATGGTTCCTCCATCATGTTTTTGGTAATTCTTGTTGAGATAAAATTTCCCTTCGCCTTGCACTTTGTTGAGTATTACTAATTGCTAAGATATGCATAAAAAAATACATAAACTAATTTAGATATCAGCTTTATATTTTCCTGTTCACCAATTTAGACATCAGTTTTATATTGTCCTACTCATTATAGTTAGATATTGGTTTTATATTGTGCTAGTCATCAGTGCTTTGAGTTTGAAGGAACTAATCTATTAATTAGTTCTTTTTGGTTCATTCACAATTTCTTAAAGTTAATTATTATTATTCATCATGTATGAGATAATGAGAATCTTGCTTATGATAATCTGTTAATAAATTTATCTTTTTGTTTGCTTTTTCTACTTTCTTATTATATTACAGCTTGCAGAGGTATCTCTACTACTAAAACTTTAATTTACAAGTCATTTGAGAGAAAAGAGGCTTTTTCTGAGGGCTTTCTATTTAGAAAAAAATGTGAGTAGATCCTCTGCAGTCATTGCCCTCTGCCGTTCTCTGCCATTGGTGATATCTCAGTCATCCGTTGCATTTGACGCTTTATATCATGCCACGCGTCCCTTACAAACCAAAACGCATGGGCTTTTGAATTTCAGCT
The DNA here is from genome assembly GCA_031216115.1 of Senna siamea. Classification (NCBI taxonomy): domain Eukaryota; kingdom Viridiplantae; phylum Streptophyta; class Magnoliopsida; order Fabales; family Fabaceae; genus Senna; species Senna siamea. The sequence goes on along the minus strand of CM062354.1, from coordinate 26,312,327 downwards.
TCCTGCACAATGGATAAGATGAAATGGCTTTTCTCTGCGTTTTCACAACTCCATTTTTCTATGTTTTCTTCCTGTTTGTCATATTCCTTGAGTTCACTTCTACTTTTTTTAATACAATTTTTGAAGTCAACCTGTTCCACTTTGGCTGATGTTATGGTTAATATTCTAAATTGTTGTACGTAGTTTAGTTGCATATATTCATGTCATCAATTAGTTTGAAACTTTGAATTGGTTTGAAGTCCATTCAAGTTTTTCTTGGTATGTTGGTAGATCCTCAAGGGATCTGACCATAGTTGAGTGGAATTATGAGCCTTTTATCTGAGATTATGTCTACAATTTCTGCTATCCTTATCATATGTTATTTATTTGAACAATTTGGTTTTGTTTTTAAAAGAGCATTAATTGGTGGTATGAATTTTTCTGAAGTATTGCCACTAAGGTGGTGATGTAGATTTGTTCTCAGAGTAGAAAAGACATTAGCTATTTACAATTTTACACCAGTACTTGTTGCCAGGGACTAAAAAGCCATTAGCTATTTACACCAACATTAGTGGCTTTGGATATTTTGTATGTAGCAAAATGAAAAATAAAGAAAAAGGATAAAAAAAATTATATTAAACAAATTAGCTTTCTTTAAGCATTGTGTTGTTGAAGCATTTCTTTGTTTAAGAAAATCTTAAATTATTTCCTTTTGTATATGGTTTTTGTAGTGTTTAGCTGGAAGGATTTTCTATGCTTGTGGGTCCTTGATGCAATCATTATTGTCTTTCTTCATTTACAAAATATAAAAGAGATTCTTATGGCTTTTGATCAACATTGCAGATTACAAATGGATAACATACTTTGAGCTTTTAGTCAATTTAATTTTCTGGCTTTTGATCCATATTGGAATTAATTTCCTACAAATTATAGATAAAGTGCTTAAGGTTCCTGGGAAAATCTAATAGGGAAGACAGAACGATGGATCTGCTGTTGAGATAGATGGAGACATTGTAGCTCTCGAGGATGCTCCTGGACAATTTACAGCACCTGAAATCTTGGAGAGAAAGATAATAAGTATAATTGCAGTAGGTTTGTCAATTTCCTTTTGTTGTTTTCTGTTTAAGTTAACATCTTGACATGCTCAGTTTGTTATTTTTAAACAAGTACATTACATTACATTACTGGTTTTTTTTTTAGATAATTTGGAACTTAAACATTTTTTTAAGTAATGTTGCTGAATTTATGTTTTTTCTAGGGCCAAATTTATTTAAGGGTAAATTATTACACTTTAGTACCATGTGGTTTATTTTGATTTCACTTAATTGTCTTATCATTTAAAATTTTTCAAACGAGTGGCCTGTGCTTTTCACTGTTAGCAGATCAGTGACCTAAGCTTTAATTCCGTTAAAATTTCAATGGTGGCCCTATGTGCAAGGCACGTGACAGCAGAAATGTCCCAATTTCTTCCCAATTTCATCATCTGAAGCCCTAATTTCTTCCCTATTTGGTTGATTAAATTCCATTGCCTAATGAAGAAGGACATTTTCACAATCGAAGAAGGCGCAAATTTTTCCTAAAAGCACAAAACTTGCCAATGGCAGGGGATAGCCCATCCATAGGGAGTTCGTGCACAACACCACAAGCTTTCATGATAAGAACAAGAAATCAATGCTTTTGTGGTTAGTTTGCTGTTGTAAGGATGTAGTGGAAAGCTGGAAGCTTTGGCAGGCAATTCTTCACTTGTCCAAAGATGCAGGTGCTTACATAATGCATGGAAATATTTATTTCCTCAGCAAGAAGATAATGTGGTAATTGTTTTGGGCATTTTGTAGACTGAGCAATGCTCATTCTTTGAATGGTTTAATGCCCCAACATGCACACGTGGCCGTGAAGTTGCCCACAAGGTTCAAGACAAAATCAACAAGCTGGAGGATGAAATCAAGGAGTTGAAACAGAAAGAGGAGACAACACTTCAAATTGAAGCAGGGGCTGAAAATTACAATGCAAAGGAGTGTGATAGATATAGGAAATTAGAGGCCAACATCTTCATGCTATTAGAGGAACTAAAAACATACACGAGAGAAAGGATTCTAATGCATTTGTTGATAATGTATTGGGTTTTCTTTATGTTGATTATAGCTTGGTTTGTTTTATGGTCCTTATTTACCTTGACTCTTCTGTAATACTTGTAACTTTTTGGAATGCACTATATGCATACGCTGATTATGTTATCTTTTGGAATGACAGTAATATAACTTTGTATTAATGAGATATTGTTGTCAATGCTAGAGTATGATACGTAATTTTGACATGTATTAATATGACTTTGTATCATCAAGACAAACATTTTTGCTGTCAATTGGCCAAATTGATTTATATGTTGGGGCATACTACACACAAGTATAATGCAGTATAAAAGTGCAGTACAAATTGCCAAACAGATTTTTTTTTTCCATTGCTATCCAATAGTTCATATAATGTAGTACATAAGTCTAATGCAGAGTTTAATGTCATTCCAAAAGAAAATTGACCATTTTTGTCCAATGAGACTTATATGAGACTCAAACTCAGACCATTTCTGTGCAATAATCCCAAGGTTTGCCTATGTTTAATATAATACTGAATTGAAATAACATATGGATGTTATTGTACATGATGTTTACAAATTCCGATGCTATTATACACTAAAAGTTCACTATGACAGTATATATACACTAGCTAACTAGCTATACATACACTAAACTCATTCTCAGTCGAACATTGACGGTATAGAAATGCCAAACAGATATGCCAAGTGCCAAAATGTAACTCATTGGCAATATAGAAATGCAAAGATCTGTAACCCAACATAAATGCCAAACTCATACCAAACTTTCACTAACCAAAATATAACTCATACCAAAGTCAATACAGGCAGTATAGTGAAATACAAAGTCAATACATAAATTGTCTTCATATAAAACTAGCAAAAAACATTAAAAAACTGAAATTTTCTTGACATAAATAGTTTAAAAACTACATCAAGTTACAGAAATATTGTTGAAAGTACATCAATCACACCAAATGTTTTCCTTCATTGGGCTCTTGCTCTTGCTCCTTTTCATAGCCTTGTTGCTGCCAAAGCTGAACTCATTGTTCTGATTTAGATTGGTCTTGAAAGGGTGTCACTAGGCTTTTACAATTGATCCATATGCTTAGGTAGCAGAATCCCCCTTCCCATTCCTTTTGGTGCTGAGCTAGAACTAGATTGACCTTGTGACAGAGTATAATACCAAGGTGTCATTTTGGACTTCATAGTGACCTTGGTAGTAGCTTGCATTTAAAACCCTGGGTGGTGATTAGGCTGACTTGCCTGAGTGGATTGGGCACTATGTGAGAACGCTGACTTGCAATGCTAGGGGGTTGAAAATTAAGAAATAGAATAAATTACCAAATGCAAATTAGAACAGAAATGGTAATATCGAAAAAATTGCAATACCTTAAATGGTGGATTTCTCCTCTTAGGCATAGGTTTTCTTGGTATTGGGTTGCTCTTCTTAGGCATAATCTTCTGGGTTTGAGATGATGGTTTTGATGTCTCTGTTGGTTGTTTAGACTAATTGGTGTTAGTTGATTGACTAGCTTGAACACCTTACATAAGAAATGCATAAAATTCAAATAAATGTGTTTGAAATTAATGAAACTACCTGAACTCACTTACTTCCTGTCTCTTTTGTAGCATCCTCTTTTTCCAAGCTGCTTCTTTAGTGATAGAAGACTTGTAGCTCCTTGAATTATGCCCTGTTTAGTGACACTTGCCATAGTGGACTAGTTTATTTCTTCTAGTCACAGCATAATGTGGCCTTGGCTCATTTGCAGCTCGCTTCCTCAACTTTTTTGGCCTTCCAAGAGGCATAAGTATAAAGGTGGTCTGATACGGGGTAAACTAGTCACATTTCACTTAGGTTCATAAGGAATTGGTCTTAGTGTTTCACTTTAGGTCCTCATGTATACCTCTTTGGTGTAGCACTGATGCAAGAATTTGTCATGCTATTGTTTATTAAATTGGATAACAGCCACAACATGCTTACAAGGAATTCCAAACAATGACCACATCTGATATAACACCCCCAATTTCAAAGCCATATTTAAAATATTATTTATTGAAAAATCCTTCACTTAAGAAACTGGCGTGTTATATACACTTCTATCCTTTATTTCTTACCTGAGTTCTTTAAATATCCATTTATAGTATACATTTCATTAGGTTCGGATCCTTACTCAGGTATCATATCAATTATCAATACAGCGGAAGTCTAATAATCATACACCATAATCCATAAAAATTCAGGATAAATTTAAACTTTTTCCTTTACATACATTTACATCCAGTTCAACGTGACAACGTTGTTACATATCTTCTTGAGGATATATGTAGTTTTCTTGCTTTCATATGGTAAGGAGGCAACAAACACGCCACTCATACCCTTTTTAACTATTTTTCATAAACCTGATATGTATGCCTTACATATCCATATACTTATATGTATTTCTAGCATAATATATATCATTCCATTTCTTGGGATGGGTAGCTAATCCCTTCTGTCTTGTAGTACCATAATGGTCCTAGTCATCTGATACATACCAGAAAATAATGAGAAAATAATTTCTCAGTAGCTACGCATTCCACATTTCATTTCTGTGCTATGGTATGTACCATAGTATGGAGTACGGAAAACAATTTACATTCCTTATTCTTAAATTCCATCATTTCTAGGAAATGCTATAAATAATCCAGTCAGCTGTATAGGATGAAGTTTATGAGGTATATCAATAATATATCAGTTATAAAATAAAAACAGTATCAATTTCAGTCACAATCATATTTCACCATATACCGTTTAGTACCATAATCGTGAAAGTACATTCATTAAATTTCCATTCAGCCATAGATAATTTAGGAGAAACAACATTTACCATTCATGGAAAACTGCATTATTTATAAGGAAAATAAACATTCACATTTGGCTAAAAGCCATATTTTCAATTCAGAGAGACACAAGAGTATCGGAAGTATAAATTACTCCACATACTACAGCGTGCATGAATGAGATAGCCGCTCTATCAAGTGTGTGACAATTCTGCCACTGGTACATCTGAGGCGTCCCTCAGTGGATCCAAGTACCCATTCACATTCAGTGATCATGTCATAAAGACAGATCTAAGTGGGAATTTCTCCAGGTTGATCAAACTAAGCTCATGGAATCACTGTTATTCACACAGATCATCTTCTCCCCGCTTTATGGGCGGTTCATGATGCCATAGATCACCACAACCTACATTATGGATCATTTCCCAGTATGCTATTTCCTATATATGTCAACTAGGATGATTAGGCTTAATCCCATAATTTTGCCAAATTCTAAGTAAATGTCCCCTGTTCAATTGGCCATCTAGGTTACACTAACTTAGAATTCACAATCATCACAGCGTTTTCGAAATTCTTTCATTCCGAGCGGATGTTTCACCATCCAAATTTATGATACAACTGTGGAATGTCCAACGGCCGTCCCATACCGACAATTGGTCACTCGGTTATAAGCCTATCTATCCTAGAACATATATTGGAATTACTTTCTCTATGTTTCTCTTTATTGAACATTCAAATATTTTCCTTCCATTCAATGTTTTCCAATACCATGCTATGTTTTTCCTTATCTATGTCATAAATCAATCCTTTTCTTTCCTCATTCATGATGATACTATCATTCTCACTTTCTAAAAGAAAACCTTTAAATCTCAATAACAATTCCATTCTTGAATTTGTATAAAAAGGAAGGTTCATTCTTGGTCAAGAGAAATCCTTAAGAAATTTAAGATTTTCATACTTAACAATTTCTATTTGTCACTCTTGCCATATAATAAGCAAAATAAATTTACTTTTCCTTCCCATTTACACTAAATTCCCTTTTTCACATTTTATTGCATTTAAAGGGTTTCAAAGTTGAACCTTTTCCATTTCCTACTTATTATTCCATTTTCCCCTTTCTCACCTAATTATACATACCCAAGGTGTGTATAATCATTGTCTCCCCACACTTAAACATGCACACAAATTGCTAGAATTGCCAAGATTGCACAAAATATTCATTAAAATTTAATTGCAACGTCATATTATTTCCTTTGTATACTTTGACCAATTTCATTACATTTTTGTACAAGATTTTCCATAAATATTTCTATGTCCTAAAATTGGTCAAGTAGGCTACATGAAATTTAATGGGATCATTTTGCATAAAAATAATTGCCAATTAATCTTGTTTCAACCAAGACACACACATAGAAATTTTAGCACACTTTCTTCACCAAAAACATGTATACTCTTGGTCAAGGTGGGATTTTTAGGCAAAATTGGGCATCTCAACCAATTGACAATTATTCTACCCTCCATTGGCCATAACTTGAATTACCAATAAGCTAATTTAAAATTTTTCAAACAATTTTCAAAATATCATTTTGCTAGCTATGGCCTAAAGAGGCATTTTGTGCAAAAATCATCATTTTTCATATAATCATTTCTTTAATCCCATTTTCATCATCTATAAACCATCAATCACCATCTATCCATAACAATCAAGGCAAAACAAACAATTTGGCATGACATTCATGAATTTGGGGTTTTAGGGCAAATGAAACAAAATTGGGAAATGAACATAAACACTTTCATAATTGAAATTAACCATCACAAACAACTCCATACTACTTTCTAAGCATTAATCCATAGAAATTTTGAGAATTTAAGAATGTAAACTTAAAAACATCACTATTCATGTACTGTTCATTCAGCCATGAAAATCTCAAAAGCTTGGAAAAATCTATTAAAACATGAAATAAGTGATGAAAGAATGCTAAGCTACCTTGATTTGCAATTTTTGGTGGATAAACCTTGAAGTTTCCTTGCTTTTTCTCCCTTTTCTCCCTTATGAAGCCTATGTTATTTCTCCTTCCAAAAACCTTCACGTCGTCTTTGCTAAGGAGGAGAAGAAGAAGTAGTGTAACTTATTTAAATTGGCTAATATGACCATTTTGCCCTTGGTGGCAAAATGACCAAAATACCCTTCACTCTTTCCTTCTTAAAACCTTGACATGTAAGGGTATTTTAGAATTTTTAAAGTGTTTCTTTAGGTAAAATTTCCCTTATGTCCTTGTGATGAAATTACCTTTTACCCTTGGTGTCAAAATTACCATTTTGCCCTTCATGGTAAAATGACCATTTTACCCCTCTTAAGTGCCGGACCAAATTTTTTTTTTTTTTTTTTTGAAAAATTTTGGAAAAATATTCTAGAGGCAAAATCATAATTTTCCAGATAAAAATTAGCCATTTTATCTGATAAATAAATATTTTATTCTTATTTTCAGATAAAATTTTGACCGTTTTGCCCCTAAATATTTTTCTGGTAGCATTCATGACATTGGCACCATTTTCAAACCTCATAACTGTGTGCCATAAATGTACCTCAATTTGCGTGCTTACTATCAGGATATTTTGTGAAACAAATTTCCTTTCATTTTAGTCCCTAATTATTTCCTTTCACTTTAGTCCTTCCTTTGTTTAAGGTAATACAAAATAATTTTTGGACTATTTTCAATGCATAAAAATATTGAGTCTAGGATTCTAAGACATACCTGATATCATAGAATTGAGGATATTACATCTGACATGTACAATTTATTGTGATCAAATCCACTACACGGTTACCATTAATGCACTCTACCTTATGAACCAACCTACCAATTCCTAGACTGCAACTTAATGTCTTCTAGGGTATCAAGTATATTTAGACAATTAGAACCCCCAAAATTTTCCATCCCAAAATATTTAACATAAAATCTACTCATTAAATTCAACCAAATTCATTCAAACGTAGAAATTATAGGCTTATACCTAACTTCTCCTATGTAGCAATTAAAAGACTCACATATGTTATTTTTCAAGTCATCACACAAGGCATCCACACTTAGCTTCTTAACAACCTCCATCTTTACCTCAAACAGCCTCGAGGTTGATGCAAATGTGCACTCCCAAATGGCATCCCTAAGTTCCTTATACCCTTGTGCTTTTGCTTGAAGTTGGCGTATAGGTGTTTCATGCAATATCTGTGCTCAATAGTAGGGTATAACTCTTCAAACACCTCTAAAAGCCCCTGATACAATAATAGAGAATAAATAAAACTATATAATTCAAAAGTATGAAGAATATATATTGTTGCGTCATACATTTCGCCTATAAAAGATAAACACAAATCCCATCTCATCCAAATTTCCAATGTCTGTACTGAAGCCCTCCATAAACCATGCCTACGAGTCCTTGTTCTCCTTCTCAACCATTGCAATAGCTATTGGAAACATGTTTTCATTCCCATCCCTTGCAATAGCTCCAATAAGCTACCCACCATATCTTCCTTTCAGCTGGCATGCATCCAAACCAATAATAAGCCTACACCCACTTAAAAATCCAACTTTTAGAGCACGTAATCTCATGTACATCCTTTTGAACCATGTCAATCCATCTCCCTCTAGAGTTTCACACTGTATCTTGACATAACTCCTTGTGTTAATAGACCTAATTGTATTGGCATAGTCCCATAACTTACTATATTGGTCACTCTTAGAACCTTCAACCGCTTCCCTTGCCTTCCTCTTAGCTCTGTAAGCCTTACTCAAAGAAATATCAATTGAAAATTTCTTCTTCATCGAGTTTTTCACATTTTTTAGCTTTCACTTAGGGTTTTTTTACAAATTCCTCACTAAAATTTTGTGCAATATATAAAGAGGTGATATGACTATTATCAAATTTCCTTCTACATATGCAGTTTGAATGAAAATATTTTATCTACATTGTATTAGTTTGAGCATTGTTGGAAGCATAAATCCTCCATTCACATTCATCATACTTGCAATATGCAGAGAGCTTGTGCTTTATGTTCCTCTTTCATTTGAAATCAACACCCTCATTCACACAATACTTAATAAGGGCCTTCTTAAAAACATATGCATTTATAAACTCTATACCTACTTCCAATCTTAGATTTTCCCTATCTATTTCCTCATTAAATTGTGACCACCTACTCCTATATTCTTCATCATCTGAACACCTCGGGCTTTTTAACTTTTTCCTAGGCAGTGGTTGTTCATTGAATTCAAAAAGATCAATATTATCCCTATTTTCAACAATTGGTGCTTGCTCCTCTCTATTTTGGCCTACATATCTAACCCTCTTACCTTCCTCTTGCATTATTCTTACCAACAGCAACAACACTTTCTCTTGCAAAAATGCCATCATCATCAAGGCCCTCAATACCCTTGGTTAGATATTCTGCATGCTCATCATCTTCTTCAAGTTGCAACTCTTCTTTTTCACTTCCTTATGTCTCATTTTCTTGTTCTTATATTTCTTGTTCTTCTTCTTGGTTTCTACTTATGACATATATCATTAAATTCGGACATCCATACTCACTATGGTAGTTCAACTAACCTATCACATCAGCATCATTATCCAAAGGGAAGAAACCTTAGTTGGGATTTCCTTTAGGACATAAACCAAGCATATAACTAGTGTTGGGATAACCAAAATCCTTCCATAGAGAAATTAATTCAAAATAGGACAACAAATCTCCATCATAATTAGGATGATATGTCCTAACCCCACCCTCGTATCAAATCCTTAAAGGACTACATCTTTCCTCTAAGGTCCCACCATGATATATGGTTAAGTTAAAATGAGTGATATATATATATATACACCATTATAACTTATTAGACACAAAGTGTGACCACAAATAAATAAATGCCTATGTATATTATACATAACCACAAATTTAATGGAAGTAAAAGCAATTAAACACACAATGCAATTCGGTTAGGATACACATGGGTTTGACAATATACTTTTCAAATGGAATATGCATTTTAAAATTCCAAATACAGGAATCGAATCTTACCTCTATCCAATGCTTTCTTTGCTATTGACAATAAGGGATGCTTTATCAATTTACAAAAATTAACCAATTTATCGAATGCTTTCTCTTCTTTGACGCTTTCACTCAAGCTCAATCTTCCTTTGACCTCGCAATCATTGTATCTTCGATTTTTAGTAGTCAATTGATGAAGCAAATGATAAAGAGGATTGTGCATGAGAGGAAGCATTTGTAAAGACAATTAAGGCTCTAAAAGAACAAAATGGGAAAGAAATTGGGGGTATTTTTTGTGATGTGAGAGGTATGTGTTTAATAAGCCAAATTAGGGTTTTATAAGTTGAAATTAGGATATTTTTATTGTCACATGAGTTGCACATGGGGCTACCATTAAAATTTTAATAGAATAAAAGCACAGGTCGCTAATATGCTAATGGTGAAAAGCAAAGGCCACTTGTTTGAAAAATTTTAAACCATAGGACAGCTAAGTCAAATTGTGGCAAATCACATAACACTAAATTTTAATTTACCCTTTATTTAATCTTCAAATTGCTTGAAAAGCTAAATATTTTTTAGAAATCTGTTTAAATGATGATATTCATATGATAGTATTTTACAAAATCTGTATGAGGGCACTATTTGGGATGACAATGCCCATGGAGAGTCTTTTGCCTTTAATAGAGCTGGAATGGTTTGAAGTGTTGCAAAATATATTTCAAGGAGGAACAACGCACTGCAATAAAGAGGCCAAATTAACTCTGAAGTAGTCTTTGTGAAAGTAACTTTGACTATATTTTAATGTAATGTAATAGGAGTCTGATCTATAAGAAAGGGTCATTTACATTTTTCTATTGTATTTTTATGTGATGTAATAAGAGTTTGATCCATTAGTGAGGGTGATTTACATTTGTGTAATTATATTCTAATTGACAATGTCCATCAATATAACAATATTTTTTTCTGCCTCTATTACTGAAAAAAGACTTTGTTCGTTTTGATATTATGGTAAAGGGAAGTGATGGACAAACATTTTGGCATTATGGAAAGCTTATCATTTTGACATCCCAATGGAAATATATATTTTTTTATTAAAAATAAGTATTTTCTTACAAAGTCAATTCCCAATTCCCATCCCAATTACAAAATTCTAATTCCTATCCTAACTACAAAAACTTGGCACTTGATTCTCCTGTCCACAACAACATAAAAAGCTTGAAACTTGATTCCATTGTCCTCTGAAAATAACACCAAAACATCATCAAAATGTTAGAAAAAAAATACATAATAAAAGGATCTTCATAGATAATTAAACAGTCAATGAGAAATGCAAAAAAATAGATTAGAATATGTAGCAAAATTGGCTATAAATTAAGCCTCAAACTCAAATATATATGCAATGCACATATTAAGACTCAAACTTGATCCCATATAGTTGTTGACTTCATATATTTGAATTACACTATGCCTTTTCTAATTAATCTACTTGAATTAGTACACTACGCAAACTTAAACTAGTACCGAAAAATAAGGATAATCTTATAGTATTATTGATGCCAGCAGAAGCAAAAGATAAATGAAAACCTCTTCTTCATTAGCTTATGCAAAAATGATCAAGCTAGAACAACATACTAGAATGAAAGAAATTGACTCTGCCATAGTGGAGGATGACAGAGACACTCCACATTCGCACATAAAGATTTATACTATGTTCAAACTAGTAGGCCTACTTCAACTACACAATAAATGTAAAGTCTTCCAGGAGGTGCAAAAAACTTAACTCCCTTCTTCATAGGGAATGCATTTTGAAAGAAACACAATTCTTTATGACATTAGATTTTAATATATGTGCGTAGCCTTAGGCTCAACTACCACACAGAACCAATCTCTTCATCTTTATTCTTATTCACTGTATTAATCCTAGATGATTAACTTACATCATCACAATATGCTTTCTCCTATCTATGGCTGCATAGAGATGAAACGTATAGGGGTTTGAAGTCTATGAAAATGCAAAGAGTAAGAAGGAAGAAAGAGAGGTTAAAAAGAAAGAAACAACATGCATAAAAAAGAGGGAATTTTCAAAGTGATCTCATTTGGTGTGTTGTTACAATCAACAACTTTCCTTTTTCTTGTAAAATTTTTCACCCTCCTGAACCTCTCTAAATCCTTTAATTTGGCAACCAGACACCACTTAATCATAATTTTAAAAAAGAAAAAAAATGAAACTCCAAATCAAATTTAAAAGAATGAGGGTGGAGAGGACTCAACATAAAAATGAAACTCAGTATTCACTGTGGCCATATATATATATCCCCTAGATAAACTTTATTTTGTGGTATAAATTTACCATTAATCTTGAAAACAATATTGAAACTATAGAACAATAGAAGCACAAAAATAAATAGAAAGGCAATGTAAATTTGACCAAAGAATTTAAGGTTGTACCTAACATGTCTTTACTGCCACCAACCCCACGGTGATGGTGAGCTCGGAGTGTAATATCCATTGTTCATGTTCTCATGTATGTTATTAAATCTTAAATATAGTAATTGCATACCTAAATAATTGTATAGAAATAGCCCTAGGTTTTCTAAAGAAAAGAGGGACCAAATTGAAAAAAATTTTAGGGGGTAAAATGAAAAGAAGAAAAGTTTCACCAAAATCCAAAAGTTAATCATTACTTTGCATATAAAACGAGGTGCATTTATGGCATGTAATAATTATATTAGAAAATATATAAACATCCTTATCCTTTGGCATATGAATCGAGGCACATTTATGAAGCGTCATTATTATGTTGAAAAATATCTTGGTATATTTATGACGTATAATCATGACATCTCAAAATATCTAAAACGCAATGACTACACCAGAAAATATCTAAAAAAAAAATATCTAAAAGCCATGATGTTTTAGAAAAATATCTGAGGGTAAAATAGACGATTTTTATCAAAGGATAAAATGGTAATTTTTATCCAAAGGTAAAATGATAATTTTCACCCAAGGGTAAAATCATCATTTTACTTATAAAAAATAATGACAAATTCCTTCAAGGTTAATCCCATGAAAATTTTCAAAATTATGGAAGAAAGTAAAGGGTAAAATAGTCATTTTGACTAAAAAGGACAAAATGATAATTTTATCACTAGGGGTAAAATGGTAATTTTAATAAAAGGGAAAAATGATAATTTTGACAAGAAAAAATTTGTAAAATTCCAAGGATGTCTTCCCACTAACCCCACGGCTTTTTATTGAAAATTTAAAGGGCAAAACAATCCTTTTTTCCATCAAACATAAAGCACGGCTTCTTCCTTCTCCAAGCAAAGGCAAACCGACGTGAGGGAGAGGAAGAGGAAATCGAGAGCTTGAAGGAAGGAAGAGGAGCTAAAGTGAAGGAAAATCTAAGGGAAAGGCACTTTCATTGGCAAATTAAGGTAGTTAGACAATTCTACACCCTTTATTTCATGGTTTATAGTGTTTTTCATGTGTTTAAAGAATTTTCCATGACTGCCATGAATTTGGGGTTTCTCTCTCTATATTCTTATCTATATGAAAATCTATTGGGTTATGCTTATTTTATTGTATGGATGTGTTTATGAGTATTGAAATGGTTGATTGAATGGATTATAGTGATATTATGATTTTAGATTCACCACTTCCATGAAACTCTCTAGTTGGATTTAATTATGTGAAGTGTGGATTGTCATAATTATGGTGGAAGAATGGTATTTCTATTCTTTTTGATTGATGAAAATGAGATAAAGGAAAAGATTGGAGTGAAAGCACTTTGTTTCCCTTTTCTTTTACTTTTGGAAGAAAGCATGTGATGACTTGGTGAAGGAAATTTTTTTAATTTTTGTCCATATGCTATGTTAATATTTCGGTCATAAGTATAAGAGAGGGAAGGAAGTGATGTTGTGAAGAAACTGTTTCATTTGCCTCCTCTTGGTACCTTTGAAGAAGGATTTGTGTAAAATTTAGTTATCTATGCATCATGTTTTTGGTCAAGGCAAAGGAGAAGGAGAAAATGATAAGATAAATGGTTTCCTTGATGAATGGTTCACTATGATTATGAAATCCCCATTTTTAACTTGTATGCCAACAAAAGAGAAAAAAATATATATCTATGTATTCATGCATGCCTTTTGTGAGAAAAGAAGTGCCTATATGTATACACAGATAGAATGAATAAAGAATGAAATGGAAATGGTGAAAGAAGAAAAGGAAAGTTCACCAAAAGCCCTTAATGTGTAATAATAGTTGAATGAAAATTGTATGGAAATGGAAGAAAAAGTGATGTAATTGTATTTACATGATATAAAGGATGAGAAAGAAGGAAGATATAACATAAAAGTCTCACTTCTTCCTTACTTTCCCCTTTTGGCAGAGACCCTTCCACTCACTTTCCCTTGAAATGGGTTAAATTTTAGCAATAAAATTACAAAAGGAAAATATTATAAACTTCATGTTAGCCAATTTCAAGGAAAGAAAAGTGGATAGTGAAGGCATTAAAATAGGCAATGTATGTTATAATTTGCCTAAAGGAAATGTATAATCTTCCATATCCTTACAATTTAGCTATAAATGGAATAGTAAACACATAAGGGTATGCTTTAATAAAGGCATAGTATCATGAAAGATTGTATAAAAAGAAAAGAAATTAGAAATGAAAAGAACAAAAGGGAAACATAGAGTGAATTAGAAAACATAGAATGGAAAGGAAAACTTAGATTGGAAAGAAAAAGAACTTAGAGGAAGTATTTTTCATGTATGTTCTAAGATGGATAGGCTTGTAACCAAATAACTAATTGTTGGTATGGGATAGCAATTGGACATTCCACTAAAGTGTGAGAATATAGTGATAATTGTAAATTCTAAATTAGTGTAACCTAGAATGACTAGTTAAAAAGGGGACATTTACTTAAAATTTAGCATAATCATGGGTACAAGTCCAATCATTCTAGTTTATATATAGCAAATACCATACCAGAAATATGATCCATTGAAAAAAATGGCGATGATTCCATAACACCATGATCTGACTGAAAGCGGAGAGGAAATGATCTGTTTGAATGATAGTGATCCCGTGAGCTTGATTTTGACTGGATATTGGGAGAAATCCTACTGGCTAGGGAATGATCTATCTCTTGACAGTGACCATTGACTGGTGAATGATCTATCTTTTGATAGTGACCACCGACTGGGGAATGATCTGTCTTTTGACAGTGACCACTAACTGGGGAATGATCTATCTTTTGACAGTGACCACTGACTAGGGAATGATCTGTCTTTTGACAATGACCATTGACTAGGGAATGATCTATCTTTTGACAATACCACTGACTGGGGAATGATTTATCTTTTGACAGTGACCATCGATTGGGGAATGATTTTGTCTTTTGATAGTGACCATTGATTGGGGAATGATCTATCTTTTGACAGTGACTTTTGACTGGGGAATGATCTGTCTTTTGACAGTGACTATCAACTGGGGAATGATCTGTGTTTATGACAGTGACCATTGACTGGAATAGGTACTTGGATCCATTGAAGGACGCCGCAGATAGTAGTAGTGAAAGAAATGTCACATGATTGGAACTAGAAATACAATTATCTCACTCATGTACGTAGAGGTACGTGGATTAGTCCATTGGGTGGCTCTCCCAATACTGTTAAGTTCCTTTTTCATTAACTGTGGCTTTTAGCCAATGACTGATAATTGTTTTTCTTATGACTGGCAATGTTTTTCTTATGAATGATACATATGTTTTACCTATTTTGATTGAAAATGTATTTATAACTAGATATATTTTAAAAGCATGATACTGAGATGCCTTGATTGATGACTTTTAAGGTGAACTGTCACATTATACATTCATATATGCATGCCATATTTCTTCTGAAATGAATATGCATAACCTAGTAAGATTTAATTGATTATAAAAAATGAAAGAATGTAGAATTATTTTTTGTATAACTATAGTGGTACATACCAGAGTTTTTAATAGAAAAAAAATTGTCTAATTACTAAGAATTTATTTCTCATAATTATCCTGGTATGTATCAGATAACCAGGTATAAACTATTACTGAAGGTGCAAGGAAGATGGGTTCTGACAATGTATAAAAGTTATGCATGGTATTAGTAAAATATTAACAAGGGTTTGAGTTGTAGGATTGTTGCCTTCTTACCTTATATATATGAATAAAAACCTTATGTATAAAAAACATAAATATATATGAACGAAATTTAAATTTCTATTACGTTATTGTATAAATAATATTTTATTTATTTAGTCTTCCTCTGTTTAATATTTTAAATGATATACCTGAGTAATGAATTCCAAGCCTAATCAAATATAGAATGAAAATCAATAATTTTACTCCAATAATAATTAAGGATAAAGAGAAGGGTAATATGTCAATTTTGTAGCCAAATGATTTATTAAAAAAATTATTTTTAAGAAAAGCTATAAGATTGAGGTGTTAGACAGAGAGAAATGTAATGATGAAATCTGAGCTTCTCAGCACAAATCTATATTCAAGTAAGAATCAAACCAAGTAGTTTACTTACCAGGTGTCAGAACGATACTGTAATTTTTGGGTGAGAATTCCACACATTGCGTGAATCCTTCAGCTATATTCTCATGTTTGGAGTGACCCATCTTCAGTTAAAGCAGAATGCTTCAACATAGCAACATCCTAGAACAACATAATAGCAGTTTTGTCATCTTCTCTAGCAACATCACAGTGTCCACTACAGCTGATGCTAACGGACTGAAATCCACAGACGACAACGAGAATAAAATGAAATCGTTCCTTGACTTAGTCTCGGCAGTGTGCGACAGTGACAACACTCTCATCTCCATTAAACCTCAAGCCATGGCATTGATGGATTATGATGGTTTAGGGCATTGTGGGTATGTTATTTGGGCATTTGGGTTATTGGATGAGTGTATATCATATGGGTTACGGGTGGGTTTTTTAAAGAAGGTGTAAAGATGATATTGTCTTTGGTTTATGTCATCAAATTATTCTCACTAGAGTCAACCTTGATGATGTGTCTGTTAACCATTAGAAAAACTAACAAATCCTATGTGGAAGAGTTTGAAAGTTTACGAAATTTCAAGTTTTAAAATTCAAAGAGGTTTTATATAGCAATCTAAAAGTTCATAGGGATTCTGCATATTTTAACTTAAAAATTATCACTATAATTTATTTTGAGCTAAAAATAATAAGTTAATTTATTTTAAATTTTAAAATTTTTTATATTAGTTAAATATCTATTTAATTATATAAATAATATAATTAAAGTTTTTTTTAAATTAGTAAAATTATAAATTTTTTTATTTTTTTTTAAAAAGAGAATGTAATTTCACTCTCAAAGAATGAGAGTGTTAAATTAAATATGATTTTCAATACTTTTTTTAACCTTTATTTAGAAAAGACGTCATTTCAATATATATAAAAATACACAGCTCGACCATAGCTTCTGATATATATATATATATATATATATATAGTTTCATCATAATTTCCTTTTCGTTTTTCTTTCCTTGTGTTACTGGATGTCTAAGATTTTATTGTGCTTTCATTAAACTGCTTGTTGACATTTCTAATGTTGAGAGCCAAACAATACGCAACTTGAGCTTGAAATTTTCATAAATGTATATTGTACAACTTATTCCTTCTCTCACAATTAAGGCGAAAGAATAATGTGATGTTAGGGTTAGATTGCACGGAGATTGAAGGGCTTCAAGCAAATAAGATTGATGGGGTTTTGATTTAGGTTGAAATTAAATAACTTATGTTTGATTTGGGAATTTGACTCAAAATGTATATAAAACGAGATTGTAGATCAAGCTGCACTTTATTTTCTGCAAGATAGAATTCTAATTAATGTTGATAAGTCCCACACAGAATAGAATTAAAGATATATATAGCATAGTATTTAAACTATGATGCACTTCCAAATTATGCGTTTTGAACGATCTTAGCAACCTTTGCTGCTCAAAGTTTCTTTCATTCTGCAAACTCCACCATTTTTGTTAATTTCCTTGATTTTCTTTTTGCGCAGCAATAACTTCTGGTTTGGGAAGAAGAAATTTAATATATATATATATATATATTTATAGGAGAAAGCTTTTGTTTTGTTTTGAATACTCGTGCTTCTCAAAGCAAGGGATTTCACTTTGGTGGGGGACAAGTGCTTCTTTCATGAGTGTGGATGTATATATGTTTAAGAAAATAATGATTTTTAATTGTAATTGATTTTTTTAATGAATTAGAGATTTAATAGATTATTTTTATTTATGATTTTTTGTAGATATATATTTTTAAATTATTTTTTATTATAAATAGTAAGATCTTATAATTCTCAATTTGATCTTACAATTTAATCTATTTTATCCTTTTACCAATTCTACGTAAGATCTCAATCTTGACAATATTAATTGTCACTAATAAATATAACTGTATTACACTTAATCAAAAAAAAAAAATCTTAACCCTATTTCAAAAATGCTCCAAAGTTAAGAGAGATCTTTTATAAAAAGACTTCAAGTATGCACTCTTAAGTTACACTTCTCTCTATACTTTATCATCCTATAATATCTTGAGCATTAGAGTCTGTGACGGAACATTTCAACTCTCGCAACCTTTGATTTCTTTGTTTTGCAAACTTACACAGCCGGCAACATCCTACCACCGAGTCACCAACTCAGTAAAGCTATGCTTATTAGTCACCAATATAGTCTATATATACATATATGCAAATCCTCAATCAAAATTGACTTGTTAATTTTCACCATTTTGCTTTTCAAACCTAACTTATTCTTCATTTGTTGTTTCTTGAATCAGTTTATGTATTTTTCTTCTTGTTAATAAATCTTTTGATCACTTTCCATATATTGTGTAATGTTGAAGATTACACAATATTTGTGATCTTGTATTTGTAATGTTGAATATATTGTGTAATGCATGAACTTGTATTTGTGATTAATTTCTTGTAAATAGTTTGTAGATGTTTTTGTTGTAGACATATATAGTATCTACATGGTGATTGACAATAAAGAAAACATTTTGTTTTTGGCCCAAGGCAATAAATAAATGCATTGGAATTACTGTTACGTTGCTTTATTTAATAGAGATGTGAATTTTACCCCTTTCTAATTTGTTTTTATGATTGAAATCCAGTTCAGCTGGAATTAGATATCTTACGCTTCAGAGAACTAGAAAATTTTGTTTCTCTCTGAACCAGAGATTCCTGATTCTAGAGCCTAAAATGTTTTGGTTCCAACGCAAAAATTGATTTGGTTTAGAGAGAGAATTCATTTTGGAATTGTAGCTATTGATAAATTGTTCAAATACTGATCACAAAGAAGCAGCAAAAATCAACTTCAACTAAATGCTATTTCTCGTGTATAAAAGGAGCTATTGTGACTGTCTAATGTTTCAATATATTTGAGCAAAAGTATGTGAATATTAATCTACAAGAAAGTAAATATATATATATATATATCTACAAAAAATCCTTTTTTTCCTTGAGTATAAATATTCTGCAAGATATTATTTTGTTATAGAGATTTCTTACCTTCATTATAGTAGCATGGGTTTTATAAGGCAATGTTTCATTTACTTTGAATGTCGCTGCTTTCATATAATTAACTGAAATCTTGAATTAGATGAATCAGGTTAGATTTTTTTTTTCTAATCTCAAAATTATCATGATTAAAAGGGAAAAATATCATGATTTTTGATTTTTCACAATTATTCTATATTAGAAATAATTATGTTCAAAACATTGTTTGCACACTAAATTAAAGCTAGTACAACACATCCTTTAAACCTTCTTTTAATCTTTTCAAAGCCTAGCTTAAAATTAAAGCTAGTACAACACATCCTTTAAACCTTCTTTTTAATCTTTTCAAAGCCTAGCTTCGCATCCTCATATTTTTTATCACAAAATTTACTCCAACCTTTTCCTAAATTTTTTGACTTTTCTCGTTCTATCTTTTACTCTTTTGAGTTATTATTCGTTTTGGTCTTTGACTTCTTCAATCATAACTTTTGTTTCCCTTATATAATTTAAGAAACCTCAATTGGCACTCTCCTCCCACTAACCTAGCTCCTTGCTTTCTTCTCCCTTTTTCTCTTCATATTTCCAACCTTTATCTTTTTCTTGACCAACCTCTATATATCACTCTCTTCTTAATTTCTTCTTTGGAACCTTCAAGTCTCTTTTGGCTTCTATCATAAATGGTTTCTATATAACCTTCTTTCTATCTAATTTCACTCTGAAATTAGAGCTTGTCACATTAAAGCCACAAATTTCCTCTACTCGCTCTTCTCCTAGTGCTATATATATATTTCAAGATCGACATAGTGAATTTCGTTGGAGGGGATCAGGTTTCTTTAATTTGAAACCTCATTACCTTCCTCTTTGTTTCATTAGGAGTTGGCACCCGTTAACTTCCATCATGCCCAATGTAGCTTTCTTTTTATTTATGTATCTTTATTAAGGAGTTCCAATCTCATGTATCTATCTTTTAAGTTATTTAATTTTCCTATTTTCCCAAAAATTAACTTTCAAAGTAGGTAGCCAAGATGCCATACTTATCTGACTTCATACAAGAAAATGAATATTCTTTGTTAATTCATTTAAAACCCCAAAACCTAAACAAGATCAACTTTGAATTTGGATCCTCTAAAATATGAAAAAGATAGCAAGAAAAAAAAGTATACTTTAATCTATTTATAGTGGGTCATTTATTTAATTATCTCTTTTCTAATTTTTTTTCTTTATATCTCATTTTAATTTTTACCTATTAAAAAAGATATGATTAAGAATGAGTGTATTACATAAAAAGTTGAAATAGCATCCATCATAAAAAAAATTAGTAGAAACACACGCAACTTAAGTGATTTGGTTATATACAAAAAAAATTATTAAATACTCTTGTAAGACGAGTTGTCTATATGATAGACAAACCAATAATTAAAAATAAAAGAAAATCATAAAAAATAATATAAAAAACTGTTAAGTTAAATTTAATTATTAATAGTTTAAATATAAAAATGAGCAAAGAAAATATATTGGTATTATTTGATACATATACGGAATCTTATTTAATTTTAAAAACTTTTTTTATTGTTGTTATCTCTTTTCAGGAACTTTAGTCTGTAAACTACGTCAGAGAATCTTTTTCCATCATCTTTGAAGACTAATCTTGTTAGCCATTGATGTATTAACCGGTTAGCCAGTTTTGAAGAGTAATAGAAGTGTTACAACTTCACAGAGGAAAGAATGCAAAAGTCGGCAATGGGTGTTGGAAAAATATTTATTCCAACAAAAAGGAAAAGCATCCAAGAATTGGAAATGGACTACTAATTTCATGACAAATACTAATAAAACACTTCACCATCATTATAATGACTTATATAATTTACAACCACAATTGGCGACCCCAACTTCGTGTTCAATGCATGGAGGTTGATTTTTCCCATGTTGGTACCAAATGGATCGTTTATGAGCAAACTCGGTTACAAATGAAGTGACATGCTGCTACACAACCACATGTGCCATGTTTCCATTGGAATAGTCCACCTACGAGCAAAGCCATCATCAAGAGGCTTCTCAAACACTACAATGTAGCTTTCTTTTACCATTTAAGACTAGCAGTATGAGTTATTGATTTTTTTTATTTTGCACATGTATCTATTTTTTGGAGACAATTATGTTTAAAGTATAATTGAGCACTATAAATGTGGACGACTCTCTCTTAATGAAAATTTAAATTTTTATTCATTATTTTAAGATTAATTTTTTTTTTTACTAAACTCAACTTCTAGTGATATGATTTATTGGCTTCTCACGATAATGCTGACCTTTTGGTCTCACATTTTGAGACACTAAAAACATTGTATATTGAGACAAACCGTAAGTGGGCCAATCCACCATTATGGTTGCAGATAAGATTACAAGACAAGAAGCCAAAGGAGAGAATCTAATGGTTATTATTTTTTTCTCACTTTTTTTATATGTTCCATATATATTTTATATAAGAGTTAAGAGAAGAAAATAATCATACATGTGTATTATATTCACGATAATTTGATTATTTTGTATGAGAAATTGTTGACATTCTAAGATCTAAATGTGTGAAAGATAAGAGCAAAGGTATACCTATGTTTAGGTTGATGATGGCTGGCTTGTCCTTGTGGACAAGAAGTGAAGTCTTGAGATCAGCACAATCAATTTCACCAGGGCTTAGAGAGGCAACTTTCACACATTGCTTTCTATACATTCTTGCTATTTTGAACACTGAATAATGCGATTCCTGTGACGTATATAGAACCCCATCTGGTAATTGCTCCCTCCTATATATGTGTGTTTATTATATTAATGAATTATTAATACCAAAATGCTTCAGAAAACTGATTTTTTTGTTAAATAATGCAACAAAGAGAACTTAATCACTTACCCTACTAAAATCCCATGAAGATTACCTTCAGTTGCACCAGTTGTTATGTATCCCCAGTATTCATTCTTCTCAATCTCCCATAAGCTGGCGAACCAATCAAGAACACTAACCTCAAAAGAAGCTGAATTGAGAGCAAAGCAGCTTCCTATAAATGGATCGCCAGCTTTATTTATATGAAAATGCAGCAATTGTCCCAATGCTCCATAGTCAAAATCTTGATTAGTTGGGTAGCCTGCTCAATTAATTACATGGTGAAAATAAAAACCATTAGTTGAAGCTTGAAGGGCTTCAATAAGATTCAAGTATATATTTGTTTTTTTTTTTCTTGTTAATAAGGAAAAATAACATTCAAAATAATGGAAGGTACATAGCATGTGTAGGTCCCGTAATGGGATTCACAGGAAATCAAACAAATTGAGTCGCGTCACAAAGACACTGTCCCTAAACCTTTAACTTTAAATCTCTCTAAAATCGGGAAAATGATATTTCTCAAAATTAAATGAGCTCTTCTTGTCTCAAGTACTCAAGAAGAGATGTCAGTTGTTAAAGGAGATCTTAAAGAAAGTTTTATGTAAACGCAGACAGACATGACAGTTACTCAAAATAAAAAAAACGATGTTTCCAATTTAAACATCAATAAAATAAAGTTTTTTCAATAAGCAATTAATTAAAATAATTTTCACAAAACAAATCCATCATCATGTTTATTTCGTGCTCAATGAGGGGGAAAACCAACAATTTTCAATTGTGTTTTGCTTCTGGTAACCCTTAGCTCTGTGCTTGACTCACCTAACTCTTAATTTAATTAATCTCTCATTACTACAGTTTAACTTATATACTCTTAAATTTCCTTTCACTTAAGTTATGTGAGACTTTACTTGACACACCCATATACTAAGAATTACAAAAAAAAGTTACAATTACAATGAAAAAGTCGTGTTAATTCTTGCTTATACTTTATATCTATTCATTAACACCTATTTGCAAGAGATCATTAACTTTTATAACTCTGTTTACATTCAAACTATCATTCTTCGTAGGTGCATGAGAGGTGAAACAAATCAAAACAGAAAAATAGTCAAAGTGAGAATATACTTTAAATGTCACTCGAAACTTTCATGTTATGGTAGTACTTAATAAAAAAGATATATGTTGGGATGATTTTCTCTTAAGATATAAGATTCATTCCCTTTTTTTTTCTGTATTCTCTATCTCCCTCTTTATGCCCATAAGTTAGAACTTAAGAAATTATTAGAACTTAAGAAATTAACTTTTTGGAGCAAATCTTGTCAAATTATAACAATTCTTACTATGTCACTTCTCATGCAATTTGAAAGTGGTAAGCCAAAATGTAACATTTTACAGTTTGGCTAAATAATTCTATATATACATTTATATTTAATATGATGTGAATTTGTGTAAATATATGTTATATTAAATGATATTTTTACAATTTCAATCCTTTAATTAGTTTAAATTAAAAAAAATAATTTATATTTTAAAAAATTATCATAACATAAATACATAATGTGCAACGCACATGCGGTCTACTAGTAAACTAAAAAGTACAGAAAGCAAACTATTGAAAAACGTTAATTTAAAAAGTAACTAGATAGAGATTGAATATTGGAGCACAATCGGGTAAGTGTACATATATGGAACCTCCAATATTGCATGCAAAAACATGTAATTTTTTGGCTTCTTGAGGGTAGTAGCTCGAGGGAGCTTTAGAAGAAAATCTTCGGAATACAAAAGTTTTCACAAAACCAATTGAAAAGCTGACTTGGAGTATTTTGAATCTTATAAATTTAAGAAATAGTATATTTCTTTAAAGTTAGAAAAAAATAAAAAAAAAATTATAAAACCTACATTGATGGGACTCATCTTAAATAAATTAAGGACTAAACTTTTTTTTTTTTTTATCTTTCTGGAAACGTAGATAAATGTACTATTTAGCATTTGAATGGACATTAAAGTAGAGATTAATTTTGGCATGACAACAGATTTCCACAAATGAAGGAGCAAAGAATATAGGTTCCAAATTAAAGAATATAGCTTAACATTATTTTTTATATGATATGCATATATATAAATCATAATAAAGGAAAATAACATGAAAAAGATTACCCAGAAAGTGCATTTTTCTGTGAGACAGATTTTCCACATTGCTGTTGATTAGTTGAGCCCAGTTTTCTTGCAAATTCCCATTGAGATTAGAGATAGTGAGGCTCATATTTCCATTATTCTGTGGGCTCTCTAATATTTTGGAACGTGCTTCTTGTATGAAGGGCATCACTGGAGGCAGCAATTTTGTGGTTCTTGCTGAGCTCTGAGTTTTCATCAAGCATTGATCACTCATTGTCATCGTTGGAATAATAGATTATGCAGAGTTTGTATCAGAAAGATGCTTCATATAAAGGCTTTAGGTTGGTATCATTCATTGAGAGAAGAATTGATAGTGATGTGACAAATATATTAAATGTAATTTTAGATATCAACGTCCTAGTATTAAATATGCATATCTAAGAGAGCTACATTAATTCCGTCAATGTTTTAATAATAATACGCAGTATTTAAATTGAGGAGAATAGAGAGAAAAGAAAAAAAAAGTAAAAATTTAAATTTAATATTTTTTTTAACCAAATGCATACGTCTTATTGTTAAAAGTTTCTACATAATTTAGATATTTAATACATTATAAAAATTAAAATATTTTCTATCTAACTTTTAATTTTATGTACTTATTAATATTGTGTATTAAAAATTTTGATATTTAATATTATACATTAAAAAAATTCTACAAATGTCATTTAATATTAAAACTAAGGCATGTCTACATTAATTATTGATCAAATAATAATTATTTATATACTAAAGATCAATTTTAAGTACATTAAATTAATTATAATTATAATTTAATATGTTATATTTAAAATTTAAATATAATTGTTCTAGGATTCTTTCAAAGTCTCACATTGTGTTATTGTAGAGAGTGAAAAGAAGAGAAAGCCAATACAAATAGTGGAGAGGTGTATTGACTTTGGGTAATTTTTTTTTCATTCAAAAATTTACACTGAGGGGGGTTTGCAGTTTTGTTGTGCAAAATTTGCAAATAGTGTGATTATGTGTTTTGATCCTTATTCTTAAGTTATAATTGAAGTCTAAATAAGTTTATCTCTTCGTGACATTCTTCACAAATTGCGAAAAATTATAATTGAAACTACAGTGAAAACTTGATTACGAACAACTTATTATAATTTTATTATTATAATCATACTTATTAATTTTATAAAAAAAAAACATTTCTATAAATTTGATTAAAATTCGTATAATTATAATAATAAATATCATAAAACTAATAAAATATTTTTTTGCAATTTAGTATATTATTATTAGGGTTAAATAATAGACTCAAACTCATAACTTCCTCACTCTTTAAATAGTGTTAAAAAATGAAGTTTAAAACTTAATTAAACAAAATTAGAGGTTTACCTATACTTTTGCTAATTGATATTGCAAATGGGCAAGTTATGATTTTAGGTTTAAGTGATATTATAAGTACTAAGAAAGTAATTTAACCAAATTGTTCTTTTAACAAGTTAATAATAAAATTTTGGTTTTAAATTCTAATTATTAAAAAATAAATTATTTTATATAAAATTATTTTATTCTATTCTATTAGTTTTATTATTGTAATTATACTTTTTAAAATAATTTTTTACAATATCAGCGTGCATCTCACATGAACAATGCTAGCTTAAATTTCAATATAATATTTTTAACCTTTAAGATGTATAAAGATTGATAAAAATAAATTATATAAAAAAATTATAATTAATTTAAAATTTAAAAAATATTAAATAAAAATTTTGATTTTAAAAAATTATTTTTAATTTTTAAAAATAAAAAAATAAAAAAAATTTCAATAACTTTTTTGATAAAAAATAAAAAATGTATTTTAAAAAATTAAAAATAATTAAAAAAATTCTAAAATTCAATTTTTAAAAACATAAAAACATTGAAAATAAGGCTTTTATTAATAGTATGTAAAGAAATGCATAAAAACAAAATTAATATGAATTCTTAAAATTAATTTTAAAAATAATTTTAAAAAATAAAAAAAAATAAAACAACGCTGACACGAGCCCTTCATCTATTATTTACTTATCTCTATTCTTTCTTAATCCGAACTTTCTTTTATTATGTGAACAATGCTTGGTACTTAGGGGTAAGTGAGAGGACGGTGGACCAGTAGGTGTGTCGCTATCCAGTGGTCCATTTATATAATCCACAACTGTAATATCCTCAATTCTATGATATCAGGTATGTCTTAGAATCCTAGACTAAATATTTTTATGCATTGAAAATAGTCAAAAAATTATTTTGTATTACCTTAAACAAAGTAAGGACTAAACTGAAAGGAAATGATTAGGGACTAAAATGAAAGAAAATTTGTTTCACAAAATATCCTGATAGTAAGCACGCAAATTGAGGTACATTTATGGCACACAGTTATGAGGTTTGAAAATGGTGCCAATGTCATGAATGCTACCAGAAAAATATTTAGGGGCAAAACGGTCAAAATTTTATCTGAAAATAAGAATAAAATATTTATTTATCAGATAAAATGGCTAATTTTTATCTGGAAAATTATGATTTTGCCTCTAGAATATTTTTCCAAAATTTTTCAAAAAAAAAAAAAAAAAAAAAATTTGGTCCGGCACTTAAGAGGGGTAAAATGGTCATTTTACCATGAAGGGCAAAATGGTAATTTTGACACCAAGGGTAAAAAGGTAATTTCATCACAAGGACATAAGGGAAATTTTACCTAAAGAAACACTTTAAAAATTCTAAAATACCCTTACATGTCAAGGTTTTAAGAAGGAAAAAGTGAAGGGTATTTTGGTCATTTTGCCACCAAGGGCAAAATGGTCATATTAGCCAATTTAAATAAGTTACACTACTTCTTCTTCTCCTCCTTAGCAAAGACGACGTGAAGGTTTTTGGAAGGGAGAAATAACATAGGCTTCATAAGGGAGAAAAGGGAGAAAAAGCAAGGAAACTTCAAGGTTTATCCACCAAAAATTGCAAATCAAGGTAGCTTAGCATTCTTTCGTCACTTATTTCATGTTTTAATGGATTTTTCCAAGCTTTTGAGATTTTCATGGCTGAATGAACAGTACATGAATAGTGATGTTTTTAAGTTTACATTCTTAAATTCTCAAAATTTCTATGGATTAATGCTTAGAAAGTAGTATGGAGTTGTTTGTGATGGTTAATTTCAATTATGAAAGTGTTTATGTTCATTTCCCAATTTTGTTTCATTTGCCCTAAAACCCCAAATTCATGAATGTCATGCCAAATTGTTTGTTTTGCCTTGATTGTTATGGATAGATGGTGATTGATGGTTTATAGATGATGAAAATGGGATTAAAGAAATGATTATATGAAAAATGATGATTTTTGCACAAAATGCCTCTTTAGGCCATGGCTAGCAAAATGATATTTTGAAAATTGTTTGAAAAATTTTAAATTAGCTTATTGGTAATTCAAGTTATGGCCAATGGAGGGTAGAATAATTGTCAATTGGTTGAAATGCCCAATTTTGCCTAAAAATCCCACCTTGACCAAGAGTATACATGTTTTTGGTGAAGAAAGTGTGCTAAAATTTCTATGTGTGTGTCTTGGTTGAAACAAGATTAATTGGCAATTATTTTTATGCAAAATGATCCCATTAAATTTCATGTAGCCTACTTGACCAATTTTAGGACATAGAAATATTTATGGAAAATCTTGTACAAAAATGTAATGAAATTGGTCAAAGTATACAAAGGAAATAATATGACGTTGCAATTAAATTTTAATGAATATTTTGTGCAATCTTGGCAATTCTAGCAATTTGTGTGCATGTTTAAGTGTGGGGAGACAATGATTATACACACCTTGGGTATGTATAATTAGGTGAGAAAGGGGAAAATGGAATAATAAGTAGGAAATGAAAAAGGTTCAACTTTGAAACCCTTTAAATGCAATAAAATGTGAAAAAGGGAATTTAGTGTAAATGGGAAGGAAAAGTAAATTTATTTTGCTTATTATATGGCAAGAGTGACAAATAGAAATTGTTAAGTATGAAAATCTTAAATTTCTTAAGGATTTCTCTTGACCAAGAATGAACCTTCCTTTTTATACAAATTCAAGAATGGAATTGTTATTGAGATTTAAAGGTTTTCTTTTTAGAAAGTGAGAATGATAGTATCATCATGAATGAGGAAAGAAAAGGATTGATTTATGACATAGATAAGGAAAAACATAGCATGGTATTGGAAAACATTGAATGGAAGGAAAATATTTGAATGTTCAATAAAGAGAAACATAGAGGAAGTAATTCCAATATATGTTCTAGGATAGATAGGCTTATAACCGAGTGACCAATTGTCGGTATGGGACGGCCGTTGGACATTCCACGGTTGTATCATAAATTTGGATGGTGAAACATCCGCTCGGAATGAAAGAATTTTGAATACGCTGTGATGATTGTGAATTCTAAGTTAGTGTAACCTAGATGGCCAATTGAACAGGGGACATTTACTTAGAATTTGGCAAAATTATGGGATTAAGCCTAATCATCCTAGTTGACATATATAGGAAATAGCATACAGGGAAATGATCCATAATGTAGGTTGTGGTGATCTATGGCATCATGAACCGCCCATAAAGCGGGAGAAGATGATCTGTGTGAATAACGGTGATTCCATGAGCTTAGTTTGGTGAACCCCGGGAGAAATTCCCACTTAGATCTGTCTTTATGACATGATCACTGAATGTGAATGGGTACTCGGATCCACCGAGGACGCCTCGGATGTACGATGGCGTAATTGTCACACACTTGATAGAGCGGCTATCTCATTCATGCATTTGTAGTATGTGGAGTAATTTATACTTCCGATACTCTTGTGTCTCTCGAATTGAAAATATGGCTTTTAGCCAAATGTGAATGTTTATTTTCCTTATAAATAATGCGCTTTTCCATGAATGGTAAATGTTGTTTCTCCTAAATTATCTATGGCTGAATGGAAATTTAATGAATGTACTTTCACGATTATGGTACTAAACGGTATATGGTGAACTATGATTGTGATTGAAATTGATCTTGTTTTTATTTTATAAGCGATATATTATTGATATACCTCATAAACTTCATCCTATACAGCTGACTGGTTTATTTATAGCATTTCCTAGAAATGATGGAATTTAAGAATAAGGAATGTAAATTGTTTTCCGTACCCATACGGTGGTACATACCATAGCTCAGAAATGAAATGTGGAATGCGCAGCTACTGAGAAATTATTTTCTCATTATTTTCTGGTATGTATCAGATGACTAGGACCATTATGGTACTACAAGATAGAAGGGATTAGCTACCCATCCCAAGAAATGGAATGATATATATTATGCTAGAAATACATATAAGTATATGGATATGTAAGGCATACATATCGAGTTTATGAAAAATAGTTAAAAAGGGTATGAGTGGCGGGTTTGTTGCCTCCTTACCATATGAAAGCAAGAAAAGCGCATATATCCTGCAAGATATGTAACAACGTTGTCACGTTGAACTGGATGTAAATGTATGTAAAGGAAAAAGTTTAAATTTATCCTGAATTTTTATGGATTATGGTGTATGATTATTAGACTTCCGCTGTAGTGATAATTGATATGATACCTAAGTAAGGATCCGAACCTAATGAAATTTATACTATAAATGGATATTTAAAGAACTCGGGTAAGAAATAAAGGATAGAAGTGTATATAACACGCCGATTTCTTAAGTGAAGGATTTTTCAATAAATAATATTTTAAATATGGCTTTGAAATTGGGGGTGTTATATTTGTTGGTATCAGAGCATAGCGGATTCCTAGGTAGAAAAGGAGTAGATTCCTCAGGGGATAGACTGATTCAAGTTAGCTGGCTGAACCTAGGCGATTGAGTGACTTGTAATTGTGTTTGACTTGAGGAATGGAGAATTAGGTTTGGAAAGATAGTAGCTCCGTTGGATGTCATTTACTTTCTATTAAATATTATATTGTTGAGACTGATCACCTCAATGATGTTTGTTTTGTAGAATAGTGATGGCACCCAAAAGGAGAAGCAATGTACCAGGTCAGAGCGGAGATGCAAACATGACTGATGTGATGCAAACTCTAATGGGAATGGCAGATGCTATGAGGGAACAAGTCTGCCGCCACTAATAGACAAGCTGACGCCACAGCTGAAGTGGTAAGACAAAATAATGAGAAGAATATCCATGAAAATGTAGGAAATGAACAGGGAAGGAATCATGGAAATGGAGGTGAGTCTCGAGTTTGAGAATGCAAAACCTCCTTCATTTAGAGGAAGTTATGATCAGAAGGTAGTGAAGAGTGGCTAAGTGAGTTGGAGAAAATTTTTGCAAAGATTTAAAAGTACAGAGGAACAGAAAGTTTCATATTCCATTTATATGCTAAAAGGTGAGGCAGAGCACCGGTGGAAGGGAGCAGACAGTTAATGGAAGCTAGAGAGATTCAAGTTACATGGGAATCTTTTAAGGAAGTATTCCTAGAGAAATACTTTCCCAAAACCTGAGAAATGCAAAAGAGATAGAGTTTATGCAAATTAAGCAAGGTAACTCATCTTTTGAACACCACTTGGCTAAATTTGAGGAGCTTTCCAAATTTTCCTCTTATCTTAAGTGAAACCTGATGAGACTGAAAGCAATGCATTTTGAAGGAAGTCTGAATCTAGAATCGAGAAATCTTTGTTGCATCCCAAGAAATTAGGGATTTTGCTACTTTAGTGAATAAATGCCGTATATCTTCTGAGATATTGACGGCGATGGATAAAGAAAAACAAGGATCCCAGTCTTTTAAAAGGAAAATGACACAGGGGTTCGTGCCAAACAAAGGGAGTAAGTTTGCAAGGGGCCAGAAAGGAAAGAAACCTATAAACATGCCCATATCTGTAAATTGTCCTAAATGTGGTAAGAATCACGGAAATAAGCCTTGCTGGTTAGGACAAAACATATGTTTCAAGTGTGGCAAACCAGGGCATTTTGCAAAGGAGTGCCCTACACAAAACAAGCCAACAGAGAATCCTAGACCTACCACCAGAGGCAGGGTTTTCACTTTGAAGGGAAAAGAGGTGGCTCAGTCCGATGGTCTGATTAAAGGTAACTGTTTAATCAAAGATGTTGTTTTAACTGTATTATATGACTCTGGCGCTACCCATTCCTTTATTTCTTTGAAATGTGTGGACCAATTGAGTTTGCCTATGACTATTTTACCTTATGAATTGTCGTGTCCACCCCAAATGGAGAAAAAGTCTTAACCTCTTTGGTTTGTGTGAATTGTCTGTTATGATTGAAAGTAAACCTTTTATGATTGATCTTATCTCGCTTGCCTTTAGTAGATTTAGATGTCATACTTGGTATGAATTGGCTTTCAATGAATAATGTTATTTTGGATTGTTCAACTAGAACTGTGATTTTTATAGACACTATGCCAGTAAAGGGAAAAATTGATGAAAATAATCAGAGGATGTGTTTCCTATGTTCTTGAGAGACTGAAAATCAAAGCATGACATTTCTAGTCTTCCAATTGTTTGTGAATTTTACGATGTATTTCAGATGAGATTTCTAGTCTCCCACCGAAAGAGAAATAGAATTTTCTATAGACTTGATTCTGGAATGGGACCAATTTCTATAGCTCCTTATAGGATGTCCCCATTAGAACTGAAAGAATTGAAGGTACAGATAGAAGATTTGTTGGAAAAACAATTTATTAGGCCTAGTTCTTCACCGTGGGGAGCACCTGTATTATTTGTGAAAAAGAAGGATGGGAGTCTAAGATTATGTATAGATTACAGACAATTAAATAAAGTAACCATAAAGAATAAATATCCTCTTCCTAGGATAGATGACCTGTTAGATCAATTGAGAGGAGCCACAATATTCTCTAAGATTGACTTAAGGTCGTTACCACCAGATAAGAGTGAGAAGTGAGGATGTCCCTAAGACTGACTTTTCGAACCAGATATGGACACTATGAATTTTTGGTAATGCCATTTGGATTGACTAATGCTCCACTATTTTCATGGATTATATGAATCGCATCTTTAGACCCTACCTAGATCGGTTAGTGGTAGTGTTCATTGATGATATTCTTGTGTATTCCAAAATAGACAAGAGCATGCTCAACATTTAAGGATGGTATTACAAGTGTTGAGAGAAAACGATTATATGCAAAATTGTCAAAGTGTGAGTTACGGTTAGAAGAAGTGAAATTTTTGGGACATGTGATCAAGAAAGAAGGAGTTTACGTAGATCCTAGTAAAATCAAGCGATGATGAAATGGGAGAAACCCTCAACAGTAACAGAGATTCGTAGTTTTCTTGGGTTAGCAGGGTACTACAGGAGGTTTATTCAGGGATTTTCACAGATAGCTTTACCTTTAACTAAGTTGACCAGGAAGAATGTTCAATTTATATGGGATTCTAAATGTGAACATAGCTTTCAAACCCTGAAAGAAAAATTGACCCTTTGCACCAAAGTATTAAGGATTCTTGATCCTTTAGGGCCTTTTGAGATATATTGTGATGCATCTAAGAAAGGTTTAGGCTGTGTCTTAATGCAAAAGAGAAGAGTGATAGCCTATGCCTCAAGACAGCTAAGACCTCATGAAGAGAACTACCCTACCCATGACTTAGAATTGGCCGCGGTAGTATTTGCTTTAAAGATATGGCGGCATTATTTGTATGGGTCTAGATTTGAGGTATTTAGTGACCATAAAAGTCTTAAGTACCTTTTTGATCAGAAAGAGTTAAACATGAGGCAAAGAAGGTGGATGGAATTTTTGAAAGATTATGACTTTGAGTTGAAATATCATCCTGGAAAGGCAAATGTAGTGGCAGATGCATTAAGTAGAAAATCTCTACACATGGCTAAGATGATGGTTAATGAAATGAGCCTGATAGAGAAGTTTAGAAACTTAAATTTGTTCACTATAGTGTTGCCAGATAAAATTTGTCTGAGTGAGTTAACAATTGAAAATACTTTCAGAACTCAGATATTGGAAGCCCAGAAAGAAGATGAATATCTTAAATCACTGAAAGATCTTAAGGAATTTAAGAAAGAAGTTGATGGGGTAATGACCTACCATGATAGATTGTACATTCCTAAATCTGGAGGATTGAGAGAGGTGATATTAGAAGAAGCACACAAGAGCAATTATACAATTCATCCAGGAGCCACAAAAATGTACCAAGATTTGAAAGAAAATTTTTGGTGGCCTGGTATGAAAAGGCAAACAGCCGAGTATGTTGCTAGATGTCTCATATGTCAGCAGGTAAAGATAGAACATCAGAAACCTGCAGGACTATTACAACCTCTAGAAGTCCCAGAATGGAAATGGGATAAGATTTCAATGGACTTTGTAGTAGGTTTACCCAAAACTCAATCAGGAAATGACGCCATTTGGGTTATAGTAGACAGATTAACAAAATCTGCGCATTTCTTGCCAATCAAAATCAATTACTCATTAGATAAATTAGCTCAGATATATATACAAGAAATTGTGAGACTTCATGGTATTCCTACTAGTATAGTTTCAGATAGAGACCCTAGGTTCACTTCTAGATTTTGGAAGGCGTTACAAGAAGCCTTTGGAACTAAATTAAGTTTCAGTACTGCTTATCACCCTCAGACTGATGGGCAGACTGAAAGAACCATTCAAACTCTAGAGGACATGCTTAGGGCCTGTACATTAGAGCAAAAGGGGAGCTGGGATAGGAATTTATCTTTGATAGAATTTTCTTATAATAATAGTTATCACTCCAGCATAGGTATGGCACCTTATGAGGCCTTGTATGGCAGAAAATGTAGATCACCTGTTTGCTGGTTTGAAATAGGAGAAAGACAGATGTTAGGGCCAGAATTGGTACAACAGACCACTGACCAAATCAAGATGATTAGGGAGAAAATGGCCAAGGCTCAGGATAGACAGAAAAGTTATGCCGATAAAAGAAGGAGACCATTGGAATTTGACGAAGGAAACCATGTATTTTTAAAAGTATCCCCAACTGGTATAGGTAGAGCTATTAAATCCAGAAAGTTGAGTCCAAGGTACATTGGACCTTTTCAAATTTTAAATAAAGTTGGTCCATCAGCCTATCAGATAGCTTTACCACCTTCCTTGTCAAATTTACATGATGTATTCCATGTGTCACAACTCCGAAAGTATATTTTCGACCCATCCCATATTCTTGACGCCAGTATGATACAGTTAAAAGAAAACTTAACTTATCAACCTAAACCTATACAAATCATTGGTACTGATGTCAAACACTTGAGAAATAAGACCATACCTTTGGTAAAAGTGTTATGGGTTAAATAAATCGCCAAGAGGCCACATGGGAGAAAGAGGAGGACATGCAAAATAATTTTCTGAACTATTCAATTGATGATATAGCAAATTTCGAGGACGAAATTTTTAAGGAGGGGAGAATTGTAATATCCTCAATTCTATGATATCAGGTATGTCTTAGAATCCTAGACTAAATATTTTTATGCATTGAAAATAGTCAAAAAATTATTTTGTATTACCTTAAACAAAGTAAGGACTAAACTGAAAGGAAATGATTAGGGACTAAAATGAAAGAAAATTTGTTTCACAAAATATCCTGATAGTAAGCACGCAAATTGAGGTACATTTATGGCACACAGTTATGAGGTTTGAAAATGGTGCCAATGTCATGAATGCTACCAGAAAAATATTTAGAAGGCAAAGCAGCCAAAATTTTATCTGAAAATAAGAATAAAATATTTATTTATCAGATAAAATGGCTAATTTTTATCTGGAAAATTATGATTTTGCCTCTAGAATATTTTTCCAAAATTTTTCAAAAAAAAAAAAAAAAAAAAAAAATTTGGTCCGGCACTTAAGAGGGGTAAAATGGTCATTTTACCATGAAGGGCAAAATGGTAATTTTGACACCAAGGGTAAAAAGGTAATTTCATCACAAGGACATAAGGGAAATTTTACCTAAAGAAACACTTTAAAAATTCTAAAATACCCTTACATGTCAAGGTTTTAAGAAGGAAAAAGTGAAGGGTATTTTGGTCATTTTGCCACCAAGGGCAAAATGGTCATATTAGCCAATTTAAATAAGTTACACTACTTCTTCTTCTCCTCCTTAGCAAAGACGACGTGAAGGTTTTTGGAAGGGAGAAATAACATAGGCTTCATAAGGGAGAAAAGGGAGAAAAAGCAAGGAAACTTCAAGGTTTATCCACCAAAAATTGCAAATCAAGGTAGCTTAGCATTCTTTCGTCACTTATTTCATGTTTTAATGGATTTTTCCAAGCTTTTGAGATTTTCATGGCTGAATGAACAGTACATGAATAGTGATGTTTTTAAGTTTACATTCTTAAATTCTCAAAATTTCTATGGATTAATGCTTAGAAAGTAGTATGGAGTTGTTTGTGATGGTTAATTTCAATTATGAAAGTGTTTATGTTCATTTCCCAATTTTGTTTCATTTGCCCTAAAACCCCAAATTCATGAATGTCATGCCAAATTGTTTGTTTTGCCTTGATTGTTATGGATAGATGGTGATTGATGGTTTATAGATGATGAAAATGGGATTAAAGAAATGATTATATGAAAAATGATGATTTTTGCACAAAATGCCTCTTTAGGCCATGGCTAGCAAAATGATATTTTGAAAATTGTTTGAAAAATTTTAAATTAGCTTATTGGTAATTCAAGTTATGGCCAATGGAGGGTAGAATAATTGTCAATTGGTTGAAATGCCCAATTTTGCCTAAAAATCCCACCTTGACCAAGAGTATACATGTTTTTGGTGAAGAAAGTGTGCTAAAATTTCTATGTGTGTGTCTTGGTTGAAACAAGATTAATTGGCAATTATTTTTATGCAAAATGATCCCATTAAATTTCATGTAGCCTACTTGACCAATTTTAGGACATAGAAATATTTATGGAAAATCTTGTACAAAAATGTAATGAAATTGGTCAAAGTATACAAAGGAAATAATATGACGTTGCAATTAAATTTTAATGAATATTTTGTGCAATCTTGGCAATTCTAGCAATTTGTGTGCATGTTTAAGTGTGGGAGACAATGATTATACACACCTTGGGTATGTATAATTAGGTGAGAAAGGGGAAAATGGAATAATAAGTAGGAAATGAAAAAGGTTCAACTTTGAAACCCTTTAAATGCAATAAAATGTGAAAAAGGGAATTTAGTGTAAATGGGAAGGAAAAGTAAATTTATTTTGCTTATTATATGGCAAGAGTGACAAATAGAAATTGTTAAGTATGAAAATCTTAAATTTCTTAAGGATTTCTCTTGACCAAGAATGAACCTTCCTTTTTATACAA
This sequence comes from Senna siamea, assembly GCA_031216115.1. Classification (NCBI taxonomy): domain Eukaryota; kingdom Viridiplantae; phylum Streptophyta; class Magnoliopsida; order Fabales; family Fabaceae; genus Senna; species Senna siamea. The sequence continues at coordinate 26,275,474 of CM062354.1, read as the reverse complement.
ATTCAAGAATGGAATTGTTATTGAGATTTAAAGGTTTTCTTTTTAGAAAGTGAGAATGATAGTATCATCATGAATGAGGAAAGAAAAGGATTGATTTATGACATAGATAAGGAAAAACATAGCATGGTATTGGAAAACATTGAATGGAAGGAAAATATTTGAATGTTCAATAAAGAGAAACATAGAGGAAGTAATTCCAATATATGTTCTAGGATAGATAGGCTTATAACCGAGTGACCAATTGTCGGTATGGGACGGCCGTTGGACATTCCACGGTTGTATCATAAATTTGGATGGTGAAACATCCGCTCGGAATGAAAGAATTTCGAAAACGCTGTGATGATTGTGAATTCTAAGTTAGTGTAACCTAGATGGCCAATTGAACAGGGGACATTTACTTAGAATTTGGCAAAATTATGGGATTAAGCCTAATCATCCTAGTTGACATATATAGGAAATAGCATACTGGGAAATGATCCATAATGTAGGTTGTGGTGATCTATGGCATCATGAACCGCCCATAAAGCAGGGAGAAGATGATCTGTGTGAATAACAGTGATTCCATGAGCTTAGTTTGACTGAACTGGGAGAAATTCCCACTTAGATCTGTCTTTATGACATGATCACTGAATGTGAATGGGTACTCGGATCCACTGAGGGACGCCTCAGATGTACCAGTGGCAGAATTGTCACACACTTGATAGAGCGGCTATCTCATTCATGCACGCTGTAGTATGTGGAGTAATTTATACTCCCGATACTCTTGTGTCTCTCTGAATTGAAAATATGGCTTTTAGCCAAATGTGAATGTTTATTTTCCTTATAAATAATGCAGTTTTCCATGAATGGTAAATGTTGTTTCTCCTAAATTATCTATGGCTGAATGGAAATTTAATGAATGTACTTTCCTGATTATGGTACTAAACGGTATATGGTGAACTATGATTGTGACTGAAATTGATACTGTTTTTATTTTATAACTGATATATTATTGATATACCTCATAAACTTCATCCTATACAGCTGACTGGTTTATTTATAGCATTTCCTAGAAATGATGGAATTTAAGAATAAGGAATGTAAATTGTTTTCCGTACCCATACGGTGGTACATACCATAGCTCAGAAATGAAATGTGGAATGCGTAGCTACTGAGAAATTATTTTCTCATTATTTTCTGGTATGTATCAGATGACTAGGACCATTATGGTACTACAAGATAGAAGGGATTAGCTACCCATCCCAAGAAATGGAATGATATATATTATGCTAGAAATACATATAAGTATATGGATATGTAAGGCATACATATCAAGTTTATGAAAAATAGTTAAAAAGGGTATGAGTGGCAGGTTTGTTGCCTCCTTACCCTATGAAAGCAAGAAACGCATATATCCTCGCAAGATATGTAACAACGTTGTCACGTTGAACTGGATGTAAATGTATGTAAAGGAAAAAGTTTAAATTTATCCTGAATTTTTATGGATTATGGTGTATGATTATTAGACTTCCGCTGTATTGATAATTGATATGATACCTGAGTAAGGATCCGAACCTAATGAAATGTATACTATAAATGGATATTTAAAGAACTCAGGTAAGAAATAAAGGATAGAAGTGTATATAACACGCCAGTTTCTTAAGTGAAGGATTTTTCAATAAATAATATTTTAAATATGGCTTTGAAATTGGGGGTGTTATAACAACCATCAAAAGGAGGTCATTATATTTGTAAAATATAGATAGAGGATAAGATAAATTAAAAAAATTATAATTTAAAATAGTATACAAAACATTAAGACATAATTTTGATATTAATTTATCTTAATATTTATAGATAAAAATAATAATAATAATTTTGATATTTTTTTATCTTAATATATATAGATAAAAATAATTATTATTTTTTATATTTATAATTTATATATTACTTTATTAAAAAAATTATATATATATATTAAAAATAATCAACTCAATTCAAATAATTAGTACAAGTACTAGTTAAATTAATTTAGATTCTATAATAAATTTTATAAAATTTAACTCAATTTAACCTATCATATATTAATTAATTTAGATTTTTTTAAAAAATTAATTCAAATTAAGTTAATTTATGAGCACATTTAGCTATAATTTAATCTTTTGAGGGATTAAATTATTTATTATTAGATATTTTAAAATTTGTGTGTATGATAATAAAGAAATAATTTAAATAAATTTTAGAAAGATTTATGAATAAAGAATTTCATAAATAAAGTCAAAATAAGAAAAAAAAAATGAGTGTCATAGAGCAGGTAGGGATTATGTGCACGAAACATCATAATCCTAAATTTTAGTTGTTTGAGAACGTTTCACGTGTGTAATGCGACAAATTTTAAAATTATCGTCCTTTTTAAGATTTATGATGAAAAAATTGGATTGGATTAATTGGTTTAACTAACAAACTAATGAATCGATTATTTGTTGAGTTTAAAATAATTATAAAATTAATTAATCAAAAAGTTAGTCAAATATTGTTTAGACTGCTCAATAATCATAAAAATTAATAAAAATTGACAGTTTATCGTTTCACTACCATGAAGATGAAAAAGAAAATGAAGAAAAGAGAAAAACAAAAAAAAGAAGATATTTAAAGAACGAAAAGAAGAGCACGAGAAAGAGAAAGAGAAAGAGAGAAGGAAGATGGGATAAAATATTAGATTTTAAATGTTCTGTTTGATACTTTTTTATTTGGTACCTGTTTGATATTTTTAGTAATAATTTTTTTATTGTTAAAATTATTTTAAATATTATTATAACAAATATTATTGTTATTATAAATTTTTTATAAATTCTTAATTTTTAAAAAGTTATAGTAATAATACTTTTTGTTATAAAAAATTTTAATTAAAAAAAAACTGTCGTTAAGTGTCAAATTGGTGGCAAGTAAAAAATTGCCAATTGGGGGCGGGGGGGGGGGGGAGGAGGGCAGAGGGTTGGGGTAGGAGTAAGTTGTGTGTAAAAAAAAGAGAAAGAGTGATTAATGTAAGTGTTTTGAAAAGAAAATTTTACTTTATTCGAGAGTTTGAAATTGTTTAAAATTTTGTTCAATGAATATTTTTATTTAAAGAGATTTTTAATATTTAAATATTAATTAAGTAATTGTCAATGAGTAAAATTACTTGAAGTTTAAGTTAGTAATTTTTTTCAACATGTCACAACTACCTTGTTTGACAATATTAAAATTACTTCTTATTACTATTTTTTTACCCAAAAAAGAGAAGAAAGAGAAAGGGAGAAAAGATGAGTAAAAAATTACAATGTAACAGAAGTAGATAAAATTTTTTTAAAAAAATTTAATTTAATTAATTAAATCAATAAATCATAAAACTTGAAAAAAAAATTAATGATAATTTTTTAAAATTTAATTATCAATTAAAATTGATGTTCATCTTAACTCTTCTTCTAATCTTAAGATTATTATTTATTAATTCAATTTAAAACTAAAATTAAAAAAATAAATTTTATTAACTAAATTAATAAAAAATAAAAAGGTACAAACAAATGTTTAAATTAAATTTTTTATTTTTTTAATAAAATTAATATCAAAAATATTTTTCTAATGAAATTTTATGAATTAAATTAAAACATTGAAATTTAATTAATAAAATTAAAAAATGAAATGAATATTAAATTAAAACTTTTAAATTTAAATTTAAAAAATAATTTAAGATTAAATTTTATTTATTAAATAAAAATTTAATTTTAGTGAATAAATTTTAATTTTTTAAATTACATTAATATAAGATGATCTGAAATTAAAAAAAGGTTAAGATTATTTTTAGAAATTAAATCAAAAAATTTTAATTTTTTCTTTATTCGAGAGTTTGAAGTTTTTTAAAATTATTTAAAATTTTATTCAGTGAATATTTTTATTTAAAGATCTTTTTAATAGTTAAATATTAATTAAGTAATTGTTAATGAGTAAAATTACTTAAAGTTTAAGTCAGTAATTTTTTTCAACATGTCACAACTACCTTGTTTGACAATATTAAAACTACTTCTTATTACTATTTTTTTTACCAAAATAGGAAAGAAAGAGAAAGGGAAAAAAAATGAGTAAAAAATTACAATGTAACATAAGTAGATAAAAAAATTTTTAAAAAAATTTAATATCATTAATTTAATCAATAAATCATAAAACTTGAAAAGAAATTTAATGATAATTATTTAAAATTTAATTATCAATTAAAATTGATGTTCATCTTAACTTCTTCTTCTAATCTTAAGATCATTTTTTATTAATTCAATTTAAAACTAAAATTCAAAAAATAAATTTTATTAACTAAATTAATAAAAAAATAAAAAGGTACAAACAAATGTTTAAATTCAATTTTTTATTTTTTTAATAAAATTAATATCAAAAATTATTTTTCTAATGAAATTTTATGAATTAAATTAAAATATTGAAATTTAATTAATAAAATTAAAAAATGAAATAAATATTAAAATTCAAACTTTTAAATTTGAATTTAAAAAAGAAGTTAAGATTAAATTTTATTTATTAAATAAAAAATTTAATTTTAGTGAATAAATTTTAATTTTTTAAATTACATTAATATAAGATGATCTGAAATTAAAAAAAGGTTAAGATTAATTTTTAGAAATTAAATCAAAAAATTTAAATATAAATATTTATTTCAAATTTTCAATTTTATTAGTTTAATTCATGAAATTTCAGTATTTTAATTTAATTCATAAAATTTGATTAGAAAAAGAAGTTAATATTAATTTTTATTAATTTAATTAACAAAAATTGATCTTAAAATTAAAAAACTAAGTTAAGATTAACTTTTTAGATTAACTTTTCTTTTTTATTATTTTTCATATTACTTTCTCTCACTCTCCTCTAATATCTTTCTTTCTCTCTCCAGTTTTGTTCTAATTTGGAGCAAATAATTTTGTTCCAGTACGCAACGTTCTCAGGACACTGATCACCCAATGTCGTAAATTTAAATCTTTTCGTATGAAAAAATGACGTAATGTTGTAACTTATAATATAAAAAACGATAAATATAAAATTAATTAAACGATAATTTTATTTACATAATAAAAATTATAAATATATAATATATCTTTTTTATATGTAATATCATTATTTTATCACGAGTTAATGAAAATCAAATCAAGATAGATTTCGGTACCCATTCGGTGACCCTCTGCATTATTTGCTTTTTGGGTCTGTAGAGATCTCTGGATTCTCTGCATTATTTGCTGCAACCTGCTGGACCAAGAGTACAAATTCTCTGAAAAGTATGATAAAAGAGAAATAGTTACGTTTACAAAATTTAATTGAAAAATATTTTTATAAAAATATTTTTAATTATTAAATTACTAAAAGGAGAATATTTATATTTTAATTTATTATAGATTATTGTTATAAATATTTATTATTGTTAATTTTTATTAATTAAATAAAATATAAAATATATAAGTTATTTTAATAAATTATTAATTTTAATTAATATAATATTATTATCTTTTATTTTTATTTTTATTAATTAAATATTTATTAAACTGAAGAGAAGTTTTGCCAAAATCTAAAAGAATATAATGGTAAATATAAAATTTTAGTAAATATATTTTTATCTTAAAATATTTAATTTTCAACTTCTATTTTTGATTAAAAATAAAAATTCTAATTTTTAATTTCTACTCAAAAGTTAAAAAACATTGTTTGTGCTATCATTTAAAAGCACTTCTAAAGCTTTTGCAAACATCTCAATTTCCAAATAAATGCTTTTGGAAAAAATAAATAGCTTTTTTTTGCAGAAGTTTTCCCAATCATAGGTGTTTAAGTAAATTATACTTTTTTTTATTTTGAAATTTAAATAAATTATATTTATAATTCATTTAATTTAATAATTTAAATGTATTCTCTTTTAATTTATTTTTTATTATAAAAAAATTTTATACAAAATATAATAGTGACATTACTGTTAATATAACAGTAAATGTAATCAAATATATATTAATATTTAACTTTAAAATAATAAAGACATTTAATAATTTTATTATTTTATAATAAATAAATTTGATGTAAAATATTAATTTTATTGACAAACATAAATTAAAATAAAGGCTTGTATAATATTGGATCAAACTTCAAGATATTGAATATAATTTTTTAAATTAGAATGGTAGTAATTATAATTTCATCAGACTCTATAAAAGATTAACTTAATTTCCTTTAATTTAATATTACACATAATTTGGAGCTATTAAGTTGAGGATATAATTTAATTTCTAAAAAATATAATATAGTAATATATACTTTTTAATTATTGAAATATATAAAAAAAAAATTAACTCATTTGTTTTCAGGCCAACAGCCTTAGACCAACACGGGACGTGGTATGTTAAATGAAAAGGCGTGTTATAAATACTAATAAAATATCTGGTCAAGTTAAAAAAATATATTAATGAATTTTTAAAAATTATATCAATTGACCACTAAAAAAAATAAAAAATATATACTTGTTACCCCCTAAAACATTACATTTTACTACTGTCACACTCATTTTTGGGTCAAACTACAACGATAATTAAATGCATTGAAACTCCTTTCTTTAATTATTTAGTCATTTTTATAAATATGGGTATCAACGAAGATGATGATCAACACATGTACTGTATATAGTTCATTGGAACTTCTTTCTTTAATAATGATAGTTATATCTATGTGTTAAAATAAGAGATTTCAAAGAATGGTTTTTTAAGTTGGTTTGTAGGGAATGAGAAAATAAATATTATAAAAGTGAGAAGCTTCAAAGATCAATTAATATATTTTTTAAAAATTTAATTGATATATCTTTTAAAGATTAGTTGATATATATTTTATTATTTTAGATACCAATTAATATATATTTTTAAATTGATAAAATATTCCACCAGTATTTAAAAGTACATCTCAATATTTAATATGCTACATCAATGTACCTCTTAAGAACTAATAGCTCAAGACCAAGAACTCATGAATTGATTTGTAATCTTTTATGAATTAAAAAATATATTCAATTTTTTTAAAACTATATCGTTGGTGAAAGTATTGATTTGGTCATTAATTTTTAAAATAATATATAATATATAATATATTAAATAATTCAATTATTTAATTGATGTTGACCGAACACTTTCGTGTCAAGCAGGAGGCAGTGCCCAAGCATCTGTGGCATTCAATTAAATGCTGCCTTCATGTTTACAACACACTAACGTAATGCCAACTAAGTCGTGCTCAGATATTGCTCACGTGCTCAGACGATTTATATATCCTTTCAAATGTCAAAAATAGTGAAGTGATATGTTAAAAAAAATAATACTAAATTATAATTTTTTAAGATGTTAAAATTATATTTTTTATTTTAAAAAATTAAAAAATTTATAATTTTATTTATTTTGACTAAAATATTTTTGATAAAATTATCAATTTTATAAAAAATTATAATTTATTTTATTTTTAGGTTAAAAAAACATATTTTTATATTATTTAAATATATATTTAATTATAATAAAATTATAAATTTTTTAATTTTTTAAAATAAATAAAAATTATATTTATATATATAATTATATATATTAAAATTTAGTTTAGAATGTTGAATGAATATAACTTTTTTTCACTATTGAGATAACACTTTTAATTAAAAAAATTAACTTATTTTTTTAAAATTTTTTAATTTATATAAAAAAAATTTTGTTAATATTTTTATCTAAAATTTTAATAAAGGGTATAAATGTTAAATTATTTAAAAATTTTTTTACATAATACTTAAAATTTAAAAGAATTTTTTGTATAAGACTTAAAGTTTTAAAAAAAATTTTTACATAAAACCTTGAAATTTTTTAAAAAATTTATATTTTGATACTTTGACGTGTTACTATTTTTTTTAAATTTTAGATAAAAAATTAATAAATTTTTTTTTATATAAATTATGAAAGTTAAGAAAATTTAGATTAATTTTTATAGTTAAAAAGATTATTGACACATAATTTAATGTTTAAATTTTTTTTTTTTACATTTTAATCCAAAATTTATTTATTTATTTATTTTCATCCCACTTTTCCCTTCTCTGAGGATTCAAATTTAGAGTTAGGAAAATAAGTGAAATAAAACTTTACTTCTATTTTATGTGATTATTGCGACAATTTTATTAACTAGTGTATTAAGACATTAATTAATATTACATAAATATTACATTAGATTGAGGGATAAGAAAATTTTATATACATAAATGAAAAACAAATAACTATTTTCTGATTATTTGTTACAATGACAAAGTTTCATAATATTATGTAATGAAATAAAGAAAAATCATGCATGTTAACAATGTTAATGTTTGTAATTTTTAAATGTTTTCCTTAAATTAAATATTTATTTCTCATTACTAATAAAAAAACTTAAATAAGGGCAAAAATAGTATACGAACGAGTCTCATTGTAACGATCCACTAATACAATATACACACTCCTCTATTTGTATAGTAGAAGCATATAGGTTTCTCTAAATGGTTATTTTCGATAGGGAAACGTCAGGGAATCGCTACTGGTTGAGCGTAACCCAAATAGACATTTCATCGTCCATTCAGATTTCGTTCAACCCTAATGCACATGCAGCTATACTAATTATACATACATTTATCATAAATTATTCTGGAATAAAAACTAAAATCCATATATACATTGCATCAGACATTCATACAAATTCTAACTTAATTTCACAAGTTTACAGCGGTAAACCCTACCAAAAATCCGGCAGAGTCTCCCCTGTAATTCGAACATGTCCCAATAGTACAACCAGTCATCAGCACAACAGATTATATCCATTAAACAGTATACATCCAATTTAACAACAAAATAACACATAATTACATCATTCCATACAAACATCCATAATACAGATATATATACATCATAAATTCAAGCCTAGATTACGCTGTTCTTCGGTCTATCGCCCAAGCATCGCCCAGCTAGCGTCTAAGTTCCTGTTCCTGTTTATCTAAGTAAACAACCTGGTGAGATATAAAATCCCAGTAGAATAATTTACAGTTCAAAATACAGTTCGAAATCTGGTTGAATACTCAGCAGTGCAAGCACCGAAAACAACTTCCCGAAATCATTTCAAAATTCGTGAAATACCTTTTCTTTAAAAATCAATTTATCACATGGAAAATTGTGGCCAATGCTCATAAATCATAAAGTCTTTATCTTTGAAAAATCAAAAATCAAAAATCAGATTAAATCCCATGCCCAGTGTATCTAAATCCATGTCGGCCACAATTAATCTACGACCAATCTAACGTCATCCAATTGCACGTTGTCTAGAGAGATTTCATCTATTATCGTTGGGTGTGATCCGTAACACCAATCACCCGAATCTCGTCTATGTTGTGAGTGTGATCCGTAACACCAATCACTCACTTAAGGATCGGGTGAGAATCAATATCTAGGGCGTCCCTTAGCATGTGCACATACGCCAATTCTCATCCTCATATATTCTATTCGAATTCACATGCACACGGTCGGCTATTCCTCAGGGTTCTAGGGTATTACGCCTAAATCACAACGTTTTCCCGTCTAGGTGATCCCCCCTTATACTCCTTAAACCTTTCTTAGGGTCGTCCTGCTTTACCGTGTGATACCTAACGAAATGCAGGATAAATCTGTTTAAAAATATATCTTTATAAAACTCCCTGCACTTGGAATACTTAATGACTATCCCATACTGGCTATCAAGTACCCTACCTTAAGTAAATCCGTCCTAATGGCATATAAACTTGATAAACAAAACATCTAACATACAAATGAGATATCTATCACACAGGCATGCACTTTAGTCCATCAAAAGTAGCACGCAAATCTATGCAATTAAATCTAATTGTTCAGGTATTCACTAGGTCAAATCTAGAACTTGGGAAGCGTAAATCATCCTACCTGGTCTCCGGTTGTTCCAAATTAATCCGAGACTTCTCATGTCCTCGAATTTCTGAGCTAAATCAATTTCCTAAACATTTAAATGAATATTCAAGATCGTTACGTCATCCGTTTTACGATCCTAAGTCCAATTACCCTATTTCCTATGTCAGTTTATTCCCTATTCGCGTTCGGTAGCTAATTCCATCAAAATTCATTAGTTTTAAGTGAATCGGACCTTACCAGAGTTGTCGGATGATGGAAATCTGTCTCGGGGTGGTCTCAGTATCTCTCGGTGTATATCCAGATTCTCCGGCACAATGGCGCACAGTGGCGCACGACGAAGGGATGCGGTTGGCCTCAAAAATCACACCATGGTGAAGCTCGCAAGACGAGGAGTTCAAATATGGTGGTGGCGCGGCGGTTCACGGCCGTTTGGATGGTGTTTTTTACCCCAAAGTTTTATGCACGACGGACAGTAAATCTCTCAATCTGGGCACGTCAGACCTCCGTTCAACAGCGGTGAGTTGGTGGAGGAAGCTGGCAGCTCAGGCTACATGCTGGTGGTGGCGGTGATGGCCAACGGTGGCTGACGGCGGCGATCTCAGCTGACAAAGTTTTCACGCGACGGAGGAGAATAATGGCGTTTTTTGGCGAGTCTAGCGGCCGTTGGTGGCTGTGGGTGGTTGCTGGAGGTTGAGGGTGGCGAGGGGAGTCGGTTGGTAGGCCAGGTGGTGGCTCACAGTGGCCCAGGCGGTGGCGCACGGTAGAGGAAGGAGGAGAGAGAAGAGAGAGAAAATGGAGTAAGGAGAGAGAGAGAAATGTGGCAAATGACGGAGTTTCGAGAAATTTAAAGCTTCCAAGGGCTATTCCGGCTTTTCCCGGACCACTCAGGGAAGCTTCATCAGGACATTGTCATTCATCCGGACGTTGGCATGAGTTCCCATACAGAGTTTTCGGCCTCTGTCTAAGAATCTGAAATTTGAAACTCTGTCTGTCAGTTTCTGATCGCCGGATCGCGTTTCCTATCATCAAATCGCGTATCTGATTTCGAACGGCCTTCCGTTTCAAACTGTCGTTATCAAAAGTCATGCCAGGCTTAGTCTAATTAGAATTAACGTCGAAAATTTAGTTTTATCTTTTTAAAAACATTTTCCATTATTACACCCATCCTATCACTATGTAGGTTATTCTTGAGAATCTAAATTTAAAGTTTGTAAAATCTTAAAAGAACGCCTTTTCATATGAACTACGCGTATATAAAATTTTATTAAGTTCAATTCATCTTATTTTAGTGCTTCATTTTCTTTTATTATTTAATTTTTAGTGAAAAAAAAAGAGTAAAGATATTTTTGATAGACTTAATAAAAAATAGAATATTATGTAATAATAAGAGAAGACACTAGACTTTTGTTTTATAATACTGTGTAACACATTTTTCTTAACCTAAAATTTTTTTCTTATTACTAATTAAAAAAAACTTAAATGAGGGCGAAATTAGTGTATAAAGGGGTCCCATCGTATGACTCCCATCCTCCCAACAAGACTAGCAATATGGTCAGCATTACAGTGTCTCTCTCAGTCAATTTCGTTGCACGGAATCCGATTTCGTTTGAATAGCATGCATTTTTGTGTGTCCATTTCTCTATTTAACATATTCGCCTAACTTTAGATTTGAATGTATGCTAGCTCATTAAAAATGTGGCTTTTGAGAAGCATAGTGAAATGATGAGACTAATTAGATGAAGTTTAATAAGCATAAACTTTTATCTCTTAAATAGCAAGACACATATATATAATTATGTTCGAAACACAAAAGAAAAGTACGAAACTCTTAGAAAATTCTTAATGTTTATATATAATTAACTACATATAATTTCTTCTTCATTTAAAATGTAAGTTATGCGTTTATAATAATTTGGTCTAATTTGTAATGCATTTAATTTATAAATTGCATATTCAAATTATGAATTAGCCCGCCTAATTTAATTGGTTCTATAAATTTGAGGTACCTTATTCACTCTTATTCTAAAGTTGCAAACTTTATAATTTTGTAGGCAAGATTTTTGTTTCCGTACAGTTGAAATGGTTATTTCATCTATTATAAAGTTATGGACGGTTGCATGCATGTTTTGGAACTTTGACAAACTAAATAATCAATATAATAATTATTTTTATTTCAACTCCTAAATTAACAAAATTCAATTTTTATTGGTACAGATTATATATGAAAACATTTCAAACGTGAATTTTAAATGTCACCATCGATGACGCCGAGCCCCTTGCTACCGGACAGAAATGCTGCATTGCCGTATGCTCCAAGTAATTTTAATGCCAACAAAACTTTGGTCAATATATATATATATATTAAATTGTTTCGTCTGTAGACATGTGACTATTTTTATGATATATATTTATATTATAATAATTTTAAAATTTTTTAATTATTAATTTTAAAATTATATATTATATAATATAATATAAAATAAAATAAGTGATGTGAAAATATAAAAAAATTATAACAGAAGAATGGAATAACTTATTACTACTGAATTTATTATTTTAAAATATAATAAAAAAATTTTTATATCATATTCTAAAATTGTTTTTGTTACATAAGTAATAGAAGTTATATATATAAAAACAAAAATATATATCATGTCATTACAAAAATCTACTTTAAGATTTTTTTAATCATTAGTTTTATGTAGAGGTTATTGATCTTGGGAATCTAAATTTAAAGTTTGTAAAATCTTAAAAGGACGCCTTTTCATATCAACTAGGCATATATAAAATTTTATTAAGTTCAATTCATTTTATTTTAGTGCTTCATTTTCTTTTTTATTTCATTTTTAGTGAAAAAAAAACATGAGTAAAGATATTTTTGATAGACTTAATAAAAAAATAGAATATTATGTAATAATAAGAGAAGACAATAGACTTTTATTTTATAATACTATGTAACATGTTTTTCATAACTTGAAATTTTTTCTTATTACTAATTAAAAAAATCCTTAAACGAGGGCAAAAATAGTATATAAAGGAGTCCCATCGTCTGACTCCCATCCTCCCAACAAGACTAGCAATATGGTCAGCATTATAGTTTCTCTCTCTCTCTCTCTCAATTTCGTTGTCTATTGTAATTTGCTTGTTCATATATAGACACTGCGAATATGATGAAAGCTCTGTTTCACTTTCCTAATTTGCCTCACACATTTATATAAAATTAATGTGCCAACGGCTTTCTTTCAGGTGATGAACAAGTCTGAGAAAAGAAATGCGAGCCTTGCAATCTCCCAGCTTAATGGGGAGACACAAGAAAGTTTGGTTAATGTCATCAACAGCTATGTTCACACTCTATCTCATAACAAACAATACTTCTTGGGTACGGGTATATATTTTTATTTGGAATAGATTACACTTTTTTTAAAAAAAGTTTGATTAAATTATTTTTGTCATTTTTTAGTTTAAAAATTACATTATTTTATTTTAATTTGTTTTTTGTTAATTAAAATATTTTTTGTGCAGAATAAGATTGTGATGTTATTTTTAATATAATAATAGATGTAGTTTAATTTATATTATGATTTATTATGAAGTTTTTGATATGATAGTTAAAAATAGTTAAGCAGTTTTAATTTTTTGAAATGAACAAAGAGAAAATAGATCAATAGAAAAAAATTAAATTTAAATATAATTTATTAAAGTAGTAGAATTCTTAAAAGTTATTTTTTATTGTCTTTTGTTTTTTAAAAAACTAAAATTATAATTAATATTTTATTATTCTAATATAATTGAGTATTTTTTTACTAATATTTTTTTATATTTTATGAAAAATTTATATTATTATTTTGATAAATTTTTATTAATATTTAAGTCTTTGTGGGATCTCGTCAATTACTAAATCTCCATAAAAGATGTGGAGATAAAAAAGATTTTCTCTCCAACGTGAGGATTGGGAATAATGGTGTTCATTAGGTTAAATTAACTCGCGAATTCATCAAATTCAAACTAATATGCACAATTGGATTGGTTTTGGTTGGGTTGATAGGTTGGTTTCGAGTTTATTTTTTTGAACCTGTAACTAATTGTTTGAGTTGCAAGTTTAAGAAAAATCAACTAGTTCTAATTTGACGCCTTCATGATTTTTTAAAAATAATATTTGTTAAAAATTTATATAATGCATTTTTAGTACTTTAATTGTTTTTCATTTACCACATAATCTCTTTTAATTAATCATAATTTATCATCATGACATATTTTTATGAAAATTTATCTTACTATTTGTAGCACAGAAAAATGATATAAATTTGATATTCATATATCTTAAATCCTATAAATAAAAAATAATTATTCATTTTTTATCTTTATGATTTATAAATATTTTTTAAATTATCTTTAAAAAATTAAATATATATATATTTTTTATTATTAAAAAAATTCAACTCGCTAACTTAATCCAAATCAACCCAGTATGGGTTAAGTTGATTCCAATTCTATGATAAATTTTATAGAATCTAACTTAACCTAACTTGTAATACATTAATTCGTTCAGATTAAAAAAATATTTTAATTCAAACTATTTAAACCGACAAACACCCCTAATTGGGGATGGAGAGCAAAAATAGGCGACAGATAGTAGAGGAACACTTCCCACCCCTTCCTGCCCGTTGTTAACTTTAGTTCTAACGATTTTGAATCTTCTACTTTTATTTCTATTGGAGTTATTAGCAATAAAAAAAAGATAGGAAGATAAAAAATGATCTATAGTAATAAAGATCTACTTTAAATGAATTTGGGAGTCAATTTTTTTTTTTTTTTATCTCTCTTCTTGTATGAAAAACGCACCATGATTTAACGAGACAAGATCTGGACACCTTCCAAGAAACTTGAGTAGAAACTTTAGTTTAATGCTATTAAGTAAATATTCATAGGCAACTTTAATACAATCTCCAATGTTAATGGTTTCTACTGTAAAAAACTAAGCAGGTTACCCAATTAATATAGAGTTTGACTATGAAGCATTGGCACAGTTGCTGTCTTTTCATATAAACAATGTTGGCGATCCATTTACTGGAAGCAGATTTGCTCTCAATTCATCTTCTTTTGAAGTGAGTGTTCTTGACTGTTTTGCTAGCATGTGGGAGATAGAGAAGAATCAGTACTGGGGTTATGTCACATCCGGTGGAACTGAAGGCAATCTTTATGGGATTTTATTAGGGTAACTTTTAATTAATTAATTATTACATTTTCTTTTAATTTTTATCAATAATTTTATTTTCTAATTAACTAATTAATTAATTATACTGTAGGAGAGAACAATTGTCAGATGGGATTTTATATACCTCAGAAGAATCACATTATTCAGTGTTCAAAATAGCAAGACTGTATAAAATGCCATGTGTGAAGGTTGCTACTCTAACCTCTGGTCAAATTGATTGTGCTCATCTTAAGGCTTCACTGCTTGCAAACAAGGACAAGCCAGCCGTCATTAACCTAAACATAGGTATGTATATATGTATTGCTCTTGTCTTTCTGAATTACGTAGATTCAACATTAAATTCTCCTCCATTTATTAATCTAATGTACCTATATATATATATATATATATATATCTCTCTCTCTCTCTCTCTCTCTAAAAGGGTGATTTTAATTTTTATTCATTCTAGGGACAACTATGAAAGGAGCTATTGATGATCTTGATCTTGTGTTACAAACGCTCAAAGAAAGTGGTTTTACTCGTGATCGATTCTATATTCATTGTGATGCAGCTCTATTTGGAATGATGCTTCCTTTCATTAAACAAGTAAGTAATATTAAATTTGGATATTCTTTTATAAGAAAATAACTTGAAAATATCACTTAGATTATAATAGTACTGCATTCTTTTGATCAGCGTTCTAAAAAAATAATATATTTTATAATATAAAATAAAATATATGATGTGTATATGAGAGAAAAAATATAAATAATGATAATTTACAAAGAATGAGTAGATTAAATAACTTATTATTATGATTTAATTAATTATTTCAAAATTATAATGATAATAATTTTATATTATATTTTAAAAATTAAAGAAAGAAAAAGGCATGCACAAATAACTTCTAGTATTATATATGTGTATATATTCTTGACTGAAGTGAATTTTTTTTATTTATTTTTGAAAATTTAATTAGGCTAAAATACAAAAAATCATCTTAAACTATAGACTATGTGTACATAACTCTTTTAATTTTAAAAATTGATCTAGAACTTCCCTAGCTTTATAATTTGTGCAAAAAGTTTCATCTATTAATTTTTTTTATTTAAAAATCTAACGAAATAGTGACATGTTAAAAAAATCATGTTATATCAAAATACAAAAAATGTCTTAAACTTTAGACTTTTTATATAAAATTCTTCTAAATCCCTAAACTTTAGTTATGTAAAAAAAAAACCTTTAAATAATTTGATGTGTTTACTATTTATTAGATTTTTAGATGAAAAAGTTAATAGACAAATTTTTTACGTAAATTACAAAATTTAAGAGAATTTTAGATCAATCTTTATCACTAACAGGAGCTATCTGCATAAAACCTATATTCAAGGAAGTTATATAGATTTTAGTCATTTAATTATAATCAAGCTAGCCCTAAATCATTGTCGAATCAATGTAAAAGCCTATATATTTATTTCTGTTAAACATTGTCATATTAAGTTATATGACGTTGGTGAGTCCACACTCCACAGGCACCAAGAATTAATTTCAAGAAGGACATTGGAAGCATCGCAATTTCTGGGCATAAGTTCTTGGGATGCCCTATTCCTTGTGGGGTTGTAATAACTCGTTCAGAATACGTGGACATTCTCTCTGAAAACATTGAATACATAGCTTCCAATGATACCACAATCACAGGAAGCCGTAATGGCCACACTCCAATCTTTCTTTGGTACACTCTAAACAAGAAAGGCCTGCTAGGTCTCAAGAAAGAAGTGGAGAAATGTATGACAAATGCTATTTACTTGCATGATAAACTACGTGATGCTGGAATTGCTGCCATGAAGAATGTGTTGGGTATTTTATGGACTTATATTTATATTAAATATATAATTGTATGTCAATTGCTATCATAAGAAAAGAGTCTGACCCAAATTAAAAGTGATCTGATTTAGTTATTGTGATGAGCCTAAATCTTAAGTATGAGCTTATATGTGTAGATACCCTAATTATAATTTCTAATTTTATGATGGGCTAAATTAGAAATAAGGAATCATAGTTCAACTATTTAATTAGGGTTATGGTCCCCAAATTATAAACACAGTTCTTCTCTGATATCCCATCATCAGACAAGAGAGAAACCCTATTCTCATAAATTTGTGCTTATCAATTTGAAAGACCTATAACCGCAAGGCTGAAGAACAAGTTATGGATTCAGGTATGCTTCCGCTTTCAGTTATTTATCTTTTTGATGATTTAACATGATTAATATTCTAAATTTATTTTAGTTTATGGATTTAGAATATTTTTCCCAACAATTAGTATCAGAGCCAATCTCATGTTAAAATCATTAAGAATTGAAATTAAAATAATATAAATTATGAGTACAGAAATTCTTAATATTTATCGTACATATATATTGCAGCAAATTGTAATTTTGATTGATTCAATTCAAATATATTCCTGTCGCAAACGAGTTTAGAGTTTACTGTAATTTAAAAACTGCAGATATGTTAGATATATATTGTTACGCATATATCTCTGTATATATATGCATGTTTTAATTTACTTGTGATAAAATACTGGTTGCCGCACATATATCATAGTATACATGTTTCAATTTCATTTTTGAATGGGATATGAATGGTTCCGTTAAGCGTGCGACATTATAAGATATATATATATAAAGTCAAAGTGCTGCGTTGATTCCTTTAAGTTTTGTGTGTGTATATATATATATATTACCGTTTTACGTGCAAATTGCATAAATCTTTTTGTGTATTTAGCTTGAAACAGCACTTTAAGATTTAGACTTTGTTTTACGTGCGACTTCCTATTAACTTCATATTGACTTTATGATTGGGATATATATATAAATATATATATATATGTATAAAGTGCCGCACGTACATACATTATTCTTTCAAGTTATGGGATATATATTTTTAAATTTGAAATTTAGAATTTAAGTTATAACAAATTTTATTTTGTTTTAAGAATTTGAAATTTATGATAAGATTTCTTAGATTTCAAATTTGTACTTATCCAATAAAATTATAAATTAAGTAATTCACAACATTATGATTTCTAAGGATATGATGTAAAGTTTAAAATATTTAGAAAATTTAAATTTAAATATTGGTATGCTAATATATATTTTAAGACTAATTAATTGAAACAATATATCACCTACGTGATCTCTATTGTGAAAATTAATTTGTTTTGAAATATAAATAGATGTGCTTATGTAATTTATATAAATATTGATTGGCCTAAAGGAAAATCTCTATTTAATATAATTACATATACACCTGTGGTAATAAATATGTGATAATTATTTGGCTTTACATATAAGCAATAAATCGGCCTAAAGGAAGATTTATTATTTGATATGTTACTTTGTTATCAATATTTGATTAATACACCAAGATATCACTTACAAATTAATATTTTGTTCAAAGATGAGATATTAATGGAGTGCTAGATATCTTGAGATGGGGTTACCTTTATTTAAATTTATTATTCTAGTATAGCCCAATTTTGATACTTATGTGAGTATTTTTCTTGGCTTTGTACTAATTTAGTTTTTACCTTAGCAGCTAATATAACTGCCAACATTAATTCTATTCCTCTGCTGAATGGCACAAATTTTAAGGCATGGCAAGAGAGTGTTTTAATTACTCTCGGAATTATGGACTTAGACTATGTGTTACGGACTCCTAAACCCATTGATCTTACTGATTAGAGTACCTTAAATGAAAGGAGGGAGATGGAAAAATGGGAAAAGTCCAATCGCATTAGTCTAATGATAATTAAGCGTGCCATTCCAGAGGCATTTAGGGGCACTATGTCCGATCAAGTAGATACGGCCAAAGATTTCCTTGAGAACCTTGAGAAGAGATTTGCTAAGAGTGAAAAGGCTGAAACTAGTACAATCTTAGCGAAACTCATCTCTATGAGGTATACCGGTAAAGGAAACATAAGGGAGTACATTATGGAAATGTCTCATCTTGCTTCAAAATTGAAGGCACTCAAGTTGGAATTATCTGAAGACTTGTTGGTGCATTTGGTTCTGTTATCCCTTCCTGCACAATTTAGTTAGTTTAAGGTGAGCTATAATTGCCAAAAGGAACCTTGGTCACTTAATGAGCTCATCTCACACTGTGTTCAGGAAGAGGAAAGATTGAAGCAAGAAAAGACACAAAGTGTCCATTTGGCCTCTACTTCAAAGGACAAGAAGAAAGACAACAAGAGAAAGATGAATAAAGACACTGAGGATATGACACCGCAAAAGAAACAACATAAGGAACCAACTCAAGATGGTTGCTTCTTTTGTGGGGGTAAAGGACATAAAAAGAAGCATTGCACCAACTATCACCCTTGGCGTGCAAAGAAAGGTATGCTTCTTAATTTTGTTTGTTCTGAGGTTAATTTGACTTCGGTGCCTAGACATACATGGTGGATAGATTCTGGTGCAACAACTCAAATCAGTGTGTCTATGCAGGGTTGCCTGAATTGTCGAAAGCCTAGTGATGGTGAAAGATACATCTATGTTGGTGATGGCAAGTCAGTAGAAGTCAAAGCAATTGGAACGTTTAGATTATTGTTAAAGACTGGATTTTATTTGGATTTGATTGAGACTTTTATTGTACCGTCTTTTAGACGAAATTTAATTTCTATTTCAACATTGGACAAATTTGGTTATTACTGTTCATTTGGAAATGGAAAGTTTAGTCTTTTTCAAAATTCAAATTTAGTTGGTTCTGGTTCTTTATCAGGATATGATAATCTATACTTACTTGACACAATTTTTTCGTTTAATGAATCTATACATGTTAATGTAATAGGTAAAAAGCGCAAAATTAACCAATGAGAATTCATCTTCATTGTGGCACAAGAGATTGGGTCATATCTCCAAAAGGAGAATAGAAAGACTTGTGTCCGATGGTATTCTTGATCCCCTTGATTTTTCAGATTTTGATGTGTGTATAAACTGTATTAAGGGGAAACAAACAAATGTCAGGAGATTTGGTGCCAATAGGAAATCAGACGTCTTAGAACTAATACACACTGATATTTGTGGACCATTCCCTATGGCTTCTTGGAATGGTCAACAATACTTCATAACGTTCATAGACGATTATTCACGATATGGCTACCTTTATCTCATTCATGAGAAATCGCAATCATTGGATATGTTCAAAAATTATAAAGCTGAAGTTGAAAATCAACTCAGCAAAAGTATTAAGAACATCAGATCTGACCGTGGTGGTGAATACTATGGTAGATATGATGGATCAGGTGAACAACATCCAGGACCATTTGCGAAATTCCTAGAGGAATGCGGTATCATCCCTCAGTACACTATGCCGGGTTCGCCTACTATGAATGGTGTTGCTGAGAGAAGAAATAGAACGCTTAAAGACATGGTAAGGAGTATGATTAGTCATTCAACCTTACCTGAATCACTCTGGGGAGAGGCATTAAAAACCGCAGTGTACATATTGAATAGAGTTCCAAATAAGGCAACTGAAAAGACCCCTTATGAGCTTTGGACAGGTAAAAGGCCTAGTCTAAAGCATTTTCATATTTGGGGATGTCCAGCTGAGGCAAGGCCCTACAGGTCAAATGAAAAGAAATTGGACTCTAGGACTGTCAGTTGTTACTTTATTGGATACTCTGAAAGATCCAGGGGTTACAAGTTTTATGATCCCACGACTAAGTCTATATTCGAGACACATAATGCTCGATTATTTGAGGATGTTGAGTTTGCTGGGGGAGATAGGGTCAAGGACTTTGTCTTTGAAGAGGAATATGTTAATATTCCTTTAATTGCTATTGAGAATGATCAGGAAATGATTACTATACCTGACATTATTCAAGAAGCAACTTCGGATCAAGACAATGTCATTAACCCTCCGGAACAAGTTCAAGAATTTGTTCCAGATGAACAAACTCTACAGCCTCAAGAACCATTTTCATTAAGAAGATCCACTAGAGAAAGGAGAAGTGCAATTTCAGATGATTATATTGTGTTTCTCCAAGAACATGATGTTGACATTGGAGTGATGGAAAATGATCCAATCAATTTTCATCAAGCCATGGAAAGTTCTAACTCTCAAAAGTGGATTGATGCCATGAATGAAGAGATAAAGTCCATGAAAGACAATGATGTGTGAGATCTTGTCCCATTGCCTGAAGGTATAAAACCCATTGGTTGTAAATGGATATTTAAAACCAAGAGGGATTCAAAAGGTAATGTGGAAAGGTTCAAGGCACGTCTTGTCGCTAAGGGCTTCACACAGAAAGAAGTCATCGATTATAAAGAGACTTTCTCTCCAGTTTCATCGAAAGACTCTTTTAGGATTATAATGACTTTAGTAGCATGCTTTGATCTTGAGTTACATTAGATGGATGTCAAAACAGCATTTCTCAATGGCAACATTGATGAAACAATATATATGGTGCAACCAGAAAACTATGTGTCTGGTGATACAAAGTCAATGGTTTGCAAATTAAAGAAATCTATCTATGGACTTAAGCAAGCGTCTCGTCAATGGTATTACAAATTTCACCAAGTTATTACCTCGTCTGGTTTTGAGGTAAATTTGGTTGATGATTGTATATACCACAAATTCAGTGGGAGTAAGCACATTTTCTTGGTTTTGTATGTCGATGACATACTACTTGCCAATAATGATATAGGCTTGTTGCATGAAACCAAGAGCTTTCTAGCAAAGAACTTTGAAATGAAAGATCTTGGTGATGCAAACTTTGTATTAGGGATTCAAATACATCGAGATCGCTCTCAAGGTATCCTTGGATTATGACAAAAGGCCTATATCGAAAATGTTCTTAAAAGATTTGGTATGCAGGATTGCAAACCAGGAGATACCCCTGTGGCCAAAGGAGATAAATTTAGTCTTAACCAATGCCCTAAAAATGATTTTGAGAAAAAGGACATGCAAAAGATTCCTTATGCTTCAGCAGTAGGGAGTCTAATGTATGCACAGGTCTGTACGCGTCCAGATATTGCGTATATTGTTGGCATGTTAGGAAGATATTTAAGCAATCCAGGCATGGACCATTGGAAAGTAGCCAAACGAGTCATGCGGTATTTACAAAGAACAAAGCACCTTATGCTCACATACAAAAGATCAGATAAGTTAGAGATCATTGGATATTCGGACTCTGACTTTGCTGGATGCCAAGATAGTATGAAGTCTACATTGGGCTATATCTATCTGCTGGCAGGAGGAGCAGTGTCTTGGAAAAGTGCTAAAAAAACACTTGTAGCTCCTTCCACCATGGCAGCTGAATTTATAGCATGTTATAAGGCATCTAATCATGGAATATGGTTGCGAAACTTTGTCACTGGGCTGCAAATTATGGATGGAATTGAAAGACCACTTAAAATTTTTTGTGACAATAAATCAGCAGTCTTATATTCCAATAACAACAGGAGCTCAACGAAGTCAAAGCACATAGACATTAAGTTCCTAGTTGTTAAAGAAAGAGTTCAAAGTAGACAGTTGTCTATAGAACATATTGGCACAAACTCCATGATTGCAGATCCGCTTACTAAAGGACTACCACCCAAGGTCTTTCATGAGCACACTGTTCATATGGGTGTTATGTCATTTGAAGATATTCAGTTTTAGTGGGAGTTTGTAATTTTGCTTTTATGTTACAGACATATTCTTTAGTTATTTCAGTTTATGGATATTTTGAGAATATTTTCTGCAGAAATAAAGTTTCTTTCAGCTCATTCACACTTTGAACTTGGTATAGTTTAATAAGGTTTAAAGTGGACCAGTTGAAAATAGACATGTTTAGATCACACTACATGTAGTTTTTCATGCTACACATCCATACTTGATCTATATCATTTGATTATGTTGATATATGTGATCAGGGATAACTTAGTTACGCTAAATGTAACAAAAGTTGCCTTGGTTCTATGTTAACATAATTGATGGACGAGATTGTTCGGAAATACTCTTGATTATGATAGCAAAATTTTGAGCTCATAAGGTTATTTTGTGACATTCAATTATAAGGTAATATATTTGTATATATATATAGTCCAAGTGGGAGATTGTTGGGTATTTTATGGACTTATATTTATATTAAATATATAATTGTATGTCAATTGCTATCATAAGAAAAGAGTCTGGCCCAAATTAAAAGTGATCTGATTTAGTTATTGTGATGAGCCTAAATCTTAAGCATGAGCTTATATGTGTAGATACCCTAATTATAATTTCTAATTTTATGATGGGCTAAATTAGAAATAAGGAATCCTAGTTCAACTATTTAATTAGGGTTATGGTCCCCAAATTATAAACACAGTTCTTCTCTGATATCCCATCATCAGACAAGAGAGAAACCCTATTCTCATAAACTTGTTCTTATCAATTTGGAAGACCTATAACCGCAAGGCTAAAGAACAAGTTATGGATTCAGGTACGCTTCCGCTTTCAGTTATTTATCTTCTTGATGATTTAACATGATTAATATTCTAAATTTATTTTAGTTTATGGATTTAGAATATTTTTCCCAACAGAATGAACATAGTAACACTGTAGTGTTTGAGAAGCCTTTAGATGATGACTTTGCAAGTAGGTGGTGTTTAGCTTCCTATGGAAACATAGCACATGTGGTGGTAATGCAGCATGTGAGCATTGAGAGGTTGGACTCATTTGTGAGTGAGTTTGTTCACCAACGATCCATTTGGTACCAAGATGAACAGAATCAACCACCATGCATTGCACAGGAAATTGGGGTTGCCTATTGTGCTTGTAAATTGCACAAGTGATGATGTCATGTCACTGATTTATACGTGATGTTAACTACTAAAATTGAATCAATGGCTATCATGATCATTTTAAGAGATCTAGATTCTTGTACGCGAGAAATTCTCATTGTATGATTATATATACAAGGAAAAATACTTTGCTTCCAATTGAATGTTCCTCCTAATAGCAACTTAATTTTTAATCTATTGAATCTCAAGAAAAAATATTGTCACTTTAATTTATTTAGTATTGTGATTTTTTCAGTAAATTTAATTAACTTTTTTATTCGCCCACAATAGAAGTATAATATGAGCTAATAACAAATCTTTGTCAACACGGCAGAGCATGATATTGTGAAGAGGTTTTTAGTATTCAAATAAAAATATAAAAGAATCAATTATGGGAAGGATAAATTATTTAAATCTTATGCATGTCATTTTTTTATTTTAAGAATTTGATGACAAAAATATAAAAATTAATTTTTTTTTAACTAAAGGATTGTTTTAGTGGTGAATTTTTTGTTGCCACTAACATGTACTTGCTTAACTTTTTAAATTCTTTATTTTGTGTTGAAAGATATCTATAAGCAGAAGCAAAGAGAAATGAGAGCAGATCAATTTGCTGGGACATGGTTGACTTCAATTTGCTTGTTTGCAACTCTTTCACGTACAAAATGCAGATCAATTTCCACATTTAGACCATGAGTACTGTAGTACTAGATTAGCAGAAAGCAGCACAAAGCTTCGATTATCACAGTACACAGGAGGAATTGAGGGAATTGAACAGTACAATTCTAAGAGAAGTGATTGCATCCACACAACTTTAGCAACTGTGTTGGCAATGCCACGGTATTCAGCTTCTGTGCTAGAACATGCAACGACATGATGCTTCTTGGAAGACCAAGACACCAAGTTCTTCCCACCACTTTGAGGTTGGCCTCTGATCATCAACATCGGTCCCCAAATCAGCATCAGTGAAGGAAAACATGTCCAATTTATCTGATTTAAACAAGCGCAAACCATAGTGCATTGTCCATCTTCTCAACTGTTTGCCAATGTGCTAGCTTAGGATCATGCATGAATTGACACACCTTACTCACAACAAATGACAATTTAGGTCTAGTGATTGTGACATACTGAAAAGCTACCACCACTGACCTGTACTGCCTTGGATCTGTCACAAATTCTGAACCGAATGCTGAAAGTTTATGTCCTGCTGTCATAGGGATCTTTTGTGCATAGCTTCAGCCATCTTAGCTTTGACTAGAAAGTCTTTAATGTACTTCATTTGAGACAAGAACAAACCCCCATTTGTAGTTTTTTGAACTTGTATCCCTCGAAAATAGGGAAGATTTCCTAAATTTTAAAAAATAAAAATCAAGTCGTCACTAAAAGAGGACTTTCAGTGGCCAATTTTTCTGTTGCCACTGAAAGTCATATTTCTTGTAGTCTAAATTTACTGTCATGGAAGAACTTGACCTTAGTTCCTTGGAAATTAAACCATTCACTCTTCCTGCCATTTTATTATTAATATATTTCTTACAAAAATCAAACACTTGATTAATTCTAAACATTCTTTAATTTCCGTCACTTTCTCTCTTCTTGGAAGCAAAAATTTAAGTTTCAAGGAATTTGTTGTCTATTTTCTTGTCTCTCAAAACCTTGAAGCAATACTGTTCACTTCTTTCAATTTGAGTTCTTGAACCTTAAAATCCCTAATTTTGAGTTCCTCTTTGTTTTGGGAGGGTTAGACTATTGTTTTTATGGATTTCATTCTTGATTTTCAATATGAGCCCTTTTGTACGTAGAGTTGTAATTTTTAGTTCAATGCTTTATTTTTTGCTCATGTGACAACCATTTTGATTTGACCTCCAAGGATTGGTTATAATATATATATGTTGAAAGGATTTATTAATTAATTACTATCATGTTCTCAGTATTGTAAATATGATCTGAACGTTACTAAGTTATTTTTAGTAGAGAATGCTAGTTTGGCCATTAAAGTATTGCACTTTATTGTTTAGAAGAACAAAGTTATACTTAGGCATGTGAATATACAATCATGGAATGCATTATATGCACATGATCCCAATATTCTACAAATTTTGATAAAATAAGAAACACTGAACTTGTTAACTTTTAACGATTTCACAAAAATAAAAATAATTTTTAGTGAGAATTTTTGTGACGACAATACAAATCTCTCCAGAAGATCTTTAGTGGTTTGGTGGCGACATATTGAATTTTGCCACTAAAGACTCTTTTGTGGTGACAATTAAGTCGCCAGCAAAGACTCTGTGACATCGTCATATTGTATATATATATGTAGCCACCAAAGCCACCAAAGGTTCGACAGTGACTTTTATGTTGCCACCAATTAGTCTGTGCTAGCAACTTTTATATTGCCAGCAAAGGCTCTTTGGCAGAAACAGCTATAACATCACTGAAGATCATCAATTCTTGTAAAATTTTTTATTTTAATTAATTAATTTATATTCTCCTCCTTTAAAAAATTAAAAATTTTATAGTTTCACTCAATTCGACTAAAATACCTTTAAAAATATTATTAATTTTTTAAAATATTATAAATTATTATATAAGTATATTTTAAGATTCGTATTTCATTATTATTTATTTTCAACAAAAAATTTTAATATAATTTTATAAATTTTTTTATAATGATTATATATAAAAATAATAATTTTACTTTTAACTGATTTGACCAAGTATATAAAATAAATAATTGACAAAAAAATATTTAATTCCTTAAGTTTGACTCAAGTTTTAGTTTTGTCTCTTAAGTTTGATTAATTTCACTTTAGTTCTTTAATTTCAAAAAATCAATCAAAATATTTCTAATTTCTAATACTTATTAATTTATTTAATAGAAAATACTTAGGTGGAGCCAATTTTACTATTTATATGTTATATTAATGTCAATATTATTAGTATATTAATATTACATATTAAAAAAAATAACAAATTTAGAGTTAGTACTATATTTAAGTTTAAGTTTGATGAGTATTTAATTTGGAGTTGGGAATTTAAATTTGGAGATTTGTTTTTGTTTTTTAAATTGAAGATTAATATACTGATAATGTTGATAATAAAATGGCATAGACATATTAAAATTGACTTTAATTAAGTACTTTCATTAAGTAAATTAATGATATTATAAATTAGAAAAATTTTGATTTATTTTGTAAAGTTAAAGGATTAAAGTAAAATAAATTAAATTTAAAGAACAAAAATTTTAACCTGATTCAAAGTTAAGAGAATTAAAATACTTTTTTGTCTAAATAATTTTATATTTATATAATAATATTTTATATCTATATTGGAGTATATAATGTAAATAAAAAATTATGAGAATTTACTTATATATAAATTATAATATATATATAATTTTATGTACTATTAAATTTTCAAATATTTCACAATATTTATGTTAAGAAAAATAAAATTTTATGTAAATTTTTAATACTTAATTTATTTTTGATTTTATAAATTATATATTATAGTGGATTTTATTTTATTATAATTATGCTAAATAATAATGTATTTTCATTGTTGGTTCAAAGGTTGCGTGAGTTGCGTGAGATGCTGTCGTTTCCAGGTGATAAAGAGAGACGAGGAGTGAATTGGAGAACGCCGCACATTGCCGCTGACTGTAAACGTCATTCGCCACAGCCGCTGTTGTCACTCATCTCCGCCGCCGGTGATCGAAGAAGGTAAGCTAAGATCCTCATGCATTCATATGTTTTGGCTTAATGTCTCTTTCGGTTAAATGACTAGTTATGAATATTGCTCTTGAGAGCTTCCATAGCTAGGCCTCAGTTTGTATGAATGAAATTATGGGTTGAGGTTGGAGCTTCAGAAAATATTTAAACAAAAATGGAAAAATGGAAAAATATCGACACAAGCAAGGTAGATGTTAGTCTCTCCATATCATATCCTGGAAGTTTTATAACTTTCCTAGTAGCATTTTGACATTCTAAATGGCGTATGGATTATATATATAGATTATAGAGCATGCAATATCAGATTATTGTATATGGACCACAATATACCAAAGCTTTACTTAATGATTATGCTTTACTTAATATATAGAGCATGCAATATCAGATTATTGGTGTGCAAACTGTCCTTAGAGATTGTCAATTCAGGACATTAAAACATGAGATAGTGACGCTTTTTGTGCTAATGAAATTATATTTATATATCAAATACCCTAAACCTATCTTGACTCCAATTAATTAAAGGCCTTGTAAACCAGTTCGGATTCTCTGCTTGGCAGTTATCTTGTTGGCATCTGCTTGGCACTTAGCGGCGGTTTTTTCCGCTGCTAAAATTTATTGCAACAAAAATTATTGTTACTATAAATTTTTTAAAATTAATTATTTAAACAAAATTTATAGCAGCAGTAATATTCGTTGCAATAATATTAAAACAAATTTAGCAGCGGAAAAAACCGCCGCTAAAAGTGCCAAGCAGGTGCCAAATCAAAAACTGCCAAGCAGAGGAACCAAAATCCTTGTAAACAAGGACACACGTGTTGGGAAATTATGCTTATATATAATAACACCAGGAGATTAAATTGACTTTTGGGTAGCCTCGTAGTCGTAGGGACACCATATGATTTTTGCATTCGAATTCTCTACTTGGCACCCGCACTTTTAGCGACGGTTTTTTCTACGGCTAAAGCTATTATAACTTTTGTTAAAATAAATAATTTAAAAAAGTTATAGCAGCAGTAGTATTCATTGCAATAATATTTAAACACACTTTAGCAGCGGAAAAAACCGCCGCTAAAGGTGCACAGCAGCTACACCATGCCAAGCGGAGGATACAAAATCGTGCCTTTTCTAGTTCCCATTTTAGTCATCATTGATTTTGTGTTCATTTTAAGTCCTTGCATACAACTATATCCAGGGTGGGTATATCCTCGGATAGATATTTTTCAAACAAAAATCTCTCTCTCTCTATACATACATATATATATATAAATTTAACTATAAATATGATCTTAATTACTTTTAAACTATAAGTTGTTATCAAAACTAAACCCCACACACTGCCTCATTAATTCATATAATTTTTCTCATGGCTTCACCCTTTCTAATTCATTTATTTAATTTATTATATACAAGAAAATTTAGCTACTATTAACTTTTTTTTTTCTCTTTTTATAGCTAATTTACACACAATGACCGTAATATATATATTTTGACTTGTATATATTTTATTGGAACCGTAGAAAATAGTGACAGATAAAAGTTGGATAAAAATTAAGAATAGAGTTGATCTCCAACGAATATATAACTTTCTTGAGCGGACATTTGGTCAACCAAGGGTGGAAAGTGTAATTGGTTGCCACTACAAAAAAAAAGGTCTGGATTCTTTGCTTGAAACTTTTAGCGGCGGTTTTTTCCACTGCTAAAATTTATTACAACAAAAAGTATTGTTACTATTTAAACAAAAGTTATAGCAACAGTAATATTCGTTGCAGTAATATTAAAACACACTTTAGCAGCGGAAAAAAACCGCCGCTAAAAGTGCCAAGTAGTGCCAACCAAAGAGAAATGCCAAGCAGAGGATCAAAATCCAAAAAAATATTTCTTTTAGCGACGGTTAAAATAGGTATCTAGCAACGGTTCTGATAACCGTGGTTATAAGCTCCGTTGGAACCTTTCTTAGTGAGAGGAGAAAAATATCTAGCAACAGTTATAACCGTCGCCATTTTCCTTATTACTTTCTTATATCTAGCTATGGTTGAAACCGTTGCTAATTCAATAATGAATTATTTTTTGTCTTTAATGACGGTTATCACCATCGCTAATTCAATTTTATAATTTTCTTCCCCATATTAGCTCACGTAAACTAAACATTTATATGAAAAAATATTTAAATTAATTCATATATTTATATATATTCAAAAACCGAAATATATTTATGATTCTATCATGTTTGGTTTTAAAAAAATAGAGTTGTCAGCAAATTTTTAAGAAAAATTTAAAATATTGTTAAAATTATTTTTGAAAATTATTTTTAAAAATATGATAGATAAGGCTCAAAACCAATCTTAAAACAAAGATTGAGTTCGAGAATCTAATTGATCTTGAGAGAAGGGGTTAAACATCTTAAGAAACTCATCTAAAAGATAGTTATCTTAAATTAAATTTAAAAAATAAAGTGGTTTAATTATTATTTAAAGTAACATAATATTTATTTATTTATTTATATTATTTTTTTACTTTTGGTTATTATTTATTATTTTGAAATTTTAGCTTTTGAAATTATAATTTAAGCACCAAATGTTAAAACTGTCCCAAAATTAAACATGATCAAATCATAGACATTTTAAAATTTGCCTAAAATTTTCAACCATACTATTACTTTGTACAAGCTCCATCCTTATCAATCAAGCTACCTATGTATGTGTGAGTGCCTTTGGATAATATTCTAAACACATAATCAAGACTTAGGTTTATCCATTTGCTAACACAACACAACCACTCACAATTACAAGAGTTTAAAGTCTGGTGATTTACAAGAGACCAACCTCAGTTAAGTAATAGCAACGATGGAC
The DNA here is from genome assembly GCA_031216115.1 of Senna siamea. Lineage (NCBI taxonomy): Eukaryota > Viridiplantae > Streptophyta > Magnoliopsida > Fabales > Fabaceae > Senna > Senna siamea. Next base: position 26,244,941 of record CM062354.1, on the reverse strand, counting down.
TATAATGGCAGAGGCGGCAGATGACAGTGGTGACGAATGAAGTTGCACCAGTGGCAGATGGTAGCAATAGTTTCTTCTCCCTTTCACCCTCGGCTCCTTCTCTCTGCCTGTGCGTTTCTCCATTCTCTGTGTCTAAAGCTCACCAAATACTCTCTCTCAATTCTATTGGTTCTATCACTCTCTTTCGGTCATCCATCTCCTTTCTCCCCTCTATTTTATTTTTATTTTTTCTTGTCTCAATTTTTTTTCCTTAGCTTCCTCCCTCTGTTAATGCTATGAGTTGCTTTTTACATAGGAGAAGATAGGTGGATTAAAGGGGAAAATGGGGATTTGAATTATGGAATTGATGTGGGTGTTTAATGGGATTTTGTTGTTTAAAGCTTGATTGAAGATTTGAGATTTTAATAGAGGATTGAGGGAGGGATTTTGGTGATTGAGATTTGATGGACGGAATTTGGTGTTAAAGCTTGATTTAATGAATTTTCATTTAGAGAAGAAGATGATGGGGAAGATGACGCAGACGTGTTTTGATTTTTTTTGAATTTTTTTATTTAATATTGAACAAGGATAAAAAAGGACTCTTAATTTGGGCTTGATCATTGAGATTGATTAAATTGGTTTGGGCCTCATCATGATAATTTTATTTTGTTTGGGCCTTTTTATTTTCACTAATTTTTGCTTTGGATGTGAATGGGCCTTCTTATTTTTTCATATCTTTAGTCTTTTTTTTAATATTCATTTTTTCATTTTAAACTAAACCCTTAAGAGTACTTTATTATTTTTGTTATTTTTATTTTTACTATTTTATTTTAGGCATGGACAAGATATGGTATTCACAATTGCCCTTCCTTATTTATTTCTTAAATAAGAGAAGTGACTAAGAATTGGTTGACTTGTCATTTAATGATAAGTAAAGTTAAGAACACATATTCTGTTTGGGTATTCAAGTAGAACCCTAGTTTTCGTAAGGTTTGGCCTTCACAGTGTGTCCTATGTCAGTCATCAGAGAAAATCCTCGCTTTTCAAAGTGCCCCAGTCTTCACTAGGTTTGGCCTTCACAGCGTGTCATGTGTTGGTCATTAGGAGATCCTTACTTCCCAGTGTGCCTTAGTCTTCACAAGGTTTGACCTTCACATCGTGCCCTATGTCAATCATATGAGAAAATCCTCGCTTTATGAAGTGCCCCAGTCTTCATCAAGTTTGGCCTTCACAACGTGCCCTGTGTTAGTCATTAGGAGATCCTTGCTTCCCAGCATGCCTCGGTCTTCACAAGGTTTGACTTTCACAACGTGCCCTATGTTGGTCATAGGAGAAAATCCTTGCCTTTTGGTGTGTCCAAGTCTTCACGAGGTTTAACCTTCACAGCGTGCCCTGTGTCGATCATAGGAGAAAACGCTCATTTCTTGGCTTTTCTCGGTCTTCATGAAGTTTGGTCTTCATAGTGTGCCCTATTGTTGACCGAAATAGAAGATCCTTGCTTCCCAGTGTCCCTTGGTCTTCGCATGATTTTGTGTCTCATTCCTCTTAGGATAGGAATGAGTTAGTATGTGATTGTTAACAATATTGTAGAATATATCCCTAAAAAGTGCTTGGGGATGTACGTGAAAAGTTACCCTAGTATAAAGGTTGATGAAGTTTGGAACGTGGTCCTATCTTCATTTTATTGACTTTTTTCTTTGTGTTGTCATGCAGATTATGAGGATTTCAAAGGCTAGTTAAGAACAAATTCCCAGTCTTTTATCAACAAGTAACATTGAAATTTTATAAGAGGAATAACGTTAGTAGCCATCATGCATGTAATGTTCAAGACAAACAAGGAATTGGAAGTTCATTGAATGAATAAACTCCAATGTTATTAATATGTATGAATCAAGCTATACATGAAGAATAACAAAAGCTATGTTACTAAACAAAGTAACTTTCTTTAAGAATAGAGAAGGAAATTTTCTGGCAGTGATAATCTTGACTTCGTTTCATTTCACAAGTTACCATTGATATGCATGTCAGTCCTTGAAGAGTAGAGTTCTTGTCTCGTATTAAGGATGTAATAGTCGATTTAACCCTTTGAGGAGCCAAATCGTGAAAGTATAACTACTTTAATTTTTGCTTAAGCCGTCCTTTACGGGTTTTCAGCTTAGAGAGTTATCTAACTTTTTACTAGCCCATACGATTTTTTAGCTTAGCAAGCAGTGCCCTAACTTTTGTTGAAGTCGCCCTTTGTGAGTTTTCAACTTAGTGGGCTCTTCTTTTCTTTCTTTTCTTTTTTTAGATGCCCTAACTTTTGCCTAAGCTGCCCTTTGTAGGTTTTCAGCTTAGTGAGCTCTTTTTTTTAATCATAATACCTCTTGACTACATCAGAGTTAATGGGTTTACCTAACTCTTACCCCTTCCATGTTAATGAGGATTAAAGCACCTATAGAGAATGCATGCTTGACTACATATAAGTATTTATAAGTGGAGGTTCATTTTTTGCGATTGCCTTCTTGTATGGGGACGATCTTTTTTAGGAATAAGTTCCCAGGTTGAAATTCTCTGAGCTTGAACTTTTTATTAAAAGCTCTAGCAACCCTCTTTTGGTAGAGTTAACCATGGCACATGATTTCCAATCGCTTTCCTTCAATCAAGTTAAGCCTCTTATAGTGAACCTTGACCCATCCACCTTCGTCTAGCCTAGTTTCAAAAATGATGTGTAAAGATGGTATTTTCACCTCAACTAGTAGGATTGTCTCCATACTGTATACCAGTTCATACGGCATTGCTCCAATTGATGTCTGGATTGTGGTGTGATACCCATGCAAGGCATATGGAAGCATCTCATGCCAAGCTTTATAGGATATAGTCATTTTTTCTATGATTTTTTTATATTTTTATTGGCTACTTTTATTGCCTCATTCATTTGCAGGCAATATGGCGCAAGTTGTGATGTTTTATGTTGAAAATTTCACAAAGTTTGCGCATTTTGATGCCATTGAGATTCATCGCTTTGTCTGTGATGATTTTTTCAGGTATACCATATCGAAAAATTATAATAGTCCTCAAGAACTGGGTAAACACCTTTTGAGTGAGATTCAAGTATGATCCTGCCTCAATCCATTTTGCAAAGTAATCATAGTGACTGAGATAAAGCAATGTTCATTAAAGGCCTTCAAATTAATGGGACCTATAATATTTATTCTCCACATAAAGAATGGCCAGGGCATGACCAATCTGTGTAGTCGGACCAGTAGAGCATTAATGCGATATACTTATATATGGAATTTGTGGCATTTGAGCACATAGGCTAGACAATCTTTCTCCATTTTCATCCAGAAATAACTATATCTCTAGATTTTTCGGTGGTGTGGGTATTGCAAATCCCTTCGTGTACTTCAAATATTATCTGATTAGCTTATTTAGCATCCACATAATGAAGTACTATACTGTCATGACTCCTCTTGTATAACATATCACCACTAAGGAAGAAATTCATTTCTAGCCTTTGTAATGTTCTTCTGTCCTTTTCACTTACCCTAGTCGGGTATTCTCATGTCATAATGTATGTTTTAATGTCATGAAACCAAGGTAGGCCATTCAGTTCTTCTTCTACATATAAGTAATAGGATAATGTATCCTGGGATTCTATCCATATAGGTTGTAGGTGGACTTTGCATTCTACCTTTACTATTACAGCCACTGTGGAAGGCATTTACAAAAAAAAATTCTTGCCAAGGGAAAGATGAGCGAAAGAGATCTCATCGAATTTTTTGCGAAGTTGACTAAGGTATTTCTAATATGAAATTAATTTCTCATCCTTAGTCTATAATTCTCCCTTGATTTGGTAAATTATAAGGGCAGAGTCCCAATAGACATCGAGTTCTCTAATTTTCAAAGAGATAGCGGCCTTCAAGCCATCGATGCATGCCTCATATCCTGCCATGTTATTGGTGCAATCAAAATTTAACTTGCCATAACACCATTTTCATACATGTTGATCACCCCATTAAAGTACATTTTCCATTGGCTCGAGGATTCCTCTTCTTCCTCTCCCTTTATTGTATAAATTTTCTCATCATGGAAACTAAAATCTAGAGGTTGATATTCCTCTATAGGATTAGTGGCCAAATGATCAACTATGACGCTTCCGTTGACTGACTTCTCAGTTATATATTTTATATCATACTCTACTAGGACCACTTGTAATTTTGAGACCCTTCTCGAGACATGGGGGCTTTTGAAGATGCACTTAATTGGATCCATACGTGAGATCAACTAAGTTTCATGGTAGAACATGTGTTGTCTAAGTCGTCTTATCGTTCAGGATAAACTATAATAAGTTTTTTCGATCATAGAGTATTTTGTCTCACAGTCGTTGAACTTTTTGCTAAGGTAATATACAACTCTTTTAGTCCTCCCAAAGTTTTCATGTTACCCAAATACAACACTCATGGAGCCAGTCAAGAATGTCAAGTACAATAGGAGTGGTCTGGTAGGTTGGGAGGTATTAACACTGGTAGTTTCTGAAGGTATTCTTTGATCTTATCAAAGGCCTGTTAGCATTCTTCTTTCCATTTTGATGGTTGATTCTTCCTTAGGAGCTTAAATATTGGCTCAAAAGTAGCAGTTAGGTTCCTTATGAATCGGGAAACGTAATTTAGTCTACCCAGAAAATTGTGCACTTGCTTCTTGTTCTTAGGTGGAGGCATGTTGGGGTCCACCTCAATGCCCTTTTGACTGAAATGAACCCAAGAAGCTTTCTAGTAAGCGTCCCAAAGACACATTTATTAAGGTTTAGTCAGAGTTTGAATTTTTGCAGCCTTTCAAACAGCTTACAAAGGACCTTCACATGGCTTTCCCCCTCCACTGACTTGGCGACCATGTCGTCCACGTAGACTTTGATATGCATCATGTCATGAAATAGAACAACCATTACGTGCTGGTAAGTTTCCCTAACATTCTTTAATCTAAAGGGCATAACCTTTTAGCAAAAGGTGCCCAACTATGTAATGAGTGTAGTCCTCTATTTATCTTCAAGATGCATGAGAATCTGATTATACCCTAAATACCTATCCATGAATAAGTATCGGTAGCTACATTTGGTATTGTCTACTATGCGCGACAACGAGGAGTCGTCTTTTGGGTTAGCCTTATCGAGATCATAGTAGTCAATGCATACCCTTACTCTGCCATCCTTTTTAGGTACTAAGACAATATTGGCTACCCATCGAGGGTAGGTAGCCACTTTTAAGAATCCGACATTCCATTGCTTTAACACCTCCTCCTTTATCTTCAGAGACATATCAGGGCTCATTTTTTCAATTTTTGTTTCTCTGACTCAATGTGTGGATATGTTGGTATATAGTGTGATTCGATGTCAGGATCGAAGTATGGAATGTCTTGGTATGACCATGCAAAGACATTGACATACTCTTAACATAGGTTAATCATATCCTCTCTTTCAAGTTTATCTACTATTTTTATCTCCTTTTTCTCTTCTTCGGTCCCCAAATTAACAATTTCAATTATTTCCTCATGGGGACCTACCCTCTTTCATTTGATTTGACCATTTTGGAAAATACATGAGACATTTCTTCTTTATCATAATCCTTATGATTGTTCATATTTATGGTATCTTGCAATTCATTCTAAGTGTGTGCAAGGATCACTACATTGGACAGGATCTCCGAGAATTCTAATTCCTTGGAAAGTGCAAAGAATTAAAAGTAGAAAAGAGAGAGATAAGAGACATAAGGTCTAAAAATGAAAAATGCATGTATAACAACTATTTATTTTATTATTTATCAAATAAAAATATATTATTTAGCAATTTATTCTTATGGCCCTGGATAGGACCAATGGAACTCATCTAATCTTGCCTCTCACCTCAAATCAAAGTATGCCACTTCTTGTCTGAGCACTGCTTTCAAATACCTGGGTTTCATTCTTGAAGCTTGCCTCTCACCTATCTTGGTCCAACAATTAACCTCTGAAATTGCCAAATCAAAGCCTTAAAAGTTAAAACCTCCATATTGTATAAATGGAAGATGATTATCGCAAAATGCACCATTTTGGAAGTTCCAAAAAGTGTGTTTTGAGTTGAAAATTTTTGAAAAAAAATTTCTGAGACAACGTCGTTTAGAAAGGACTGCACGCTTCTTGGACAGTAAAGGATTCGGTTGCCTTTGTGTTATGTATTTTGCACTAAGACTCTGATGCTCTATAACTGAAGCTAATATCTAATTTTTTTAAAAAATCTAACTATGGTTATGTTAACCATAGTTAAATGATCATGGTTAAAACCTTCTTTTTTTGTAGTGTGCCCATGCAGGGGTTGTATGAACAGGTTGTTTAGGATGAGAAATAATGTAAGGGTTGGCCTATTGAGGAAAGGTTTTTTGGATAGTAATAGAGTGTGGAGATTACATGGGGAAAGTTTAGTAAGATTTGAATCTCCTTCACATAAGCCCAATGATGAAGAAGATAGCATTGAGGAGTATAACATTAATGACATGATACATGATGCATATGAATTTTCGAGTAAAGAGGAGATTAATAGCATAATGGAAAATAATGGTGGAAGTGCTAGATATTCTGTTTTGACTCTCTTTTCTTGATGATATTGTCAAACTCTGTTGCTCTTTTTCTTAACATGTAAACTTTTTATTTAAATGGCTAGATTGTGTTGTAAAGCTTTGGAGTATAATTATTTTGTTCTTGTTGATAAGAATTTGGTTAGAAATGTTGGTGCTATATAACTCTGGCGTGCTCTTTTTCTTTAGCATTTAAAAATGTCATTTAAATGGTTACATGATGGGTTGAAATGCTAGATATTCTTTTTTGACTCTTCTTTACATGCTGGTGTTGTCAAACTCTATTCTGCTTCTTCTTTTTAACATGTAAACTTGTTATTTAAATAGCTAGATTGTGTTTTGGTTGCTGGAATATGATTGGTTTTGTTCTTATTGATAAGAAATTGGTTAGCAATGCTAGTGCTGTCTAACTTTGATTTTATATTTTTCTTTAGCATATAAAAATGTCATTTTTTTAATAAATGACCCTAAAATTCGTTATTGCTATCAATTTCAAGTTATCCTAATATTATATATTTTTAGGTTGAATTTAATAGGATCAAGTCAGCTATGTCTTCTCATGTTTCAATTGATGACATATCTGATGAGATTTCTCTAGAGAAAGAAATTAATATTTGGTTGGAGGTTGTAGGCGAAAAAAATAAGAAAGGTCGCATTTTTTGTGTATGATCAAAGACACTAGAAATTGGTAGTAATTCAAGTGAGACACATCTGCATCACCTCAATCATGGCTACATCCTCTATTTAAAGAGGAGTTAGATCTACGCTTAGCAAAAACAATTGATGAGACAAATGCTACTCTACAATAGGTGATTACTTCTTATAAAGCAGAAGTAAATGAACTCAAGAGACAAAATTAATGCATGTTTTCCCAATTGATCAATCATATAAAAATTACTCTAACTAATGCATAGGGGTAACCTAAGGTGCAAGATCGAAATAACAATAAATAGAATCGTGTAGGAAGATTGATTTAGAAGATACTTTATACTATATATGTAATTTATTTTCGTGTGAAACATGTTTTTGTTGTAAATATATGTAACTTGACATATATTATGTGAAACTTGACATTTTCTAGTTATATAAGGTTATGTTTAGTTATATAAAATTGTTTATTCCAAGTACTAATTTAAATCAAATATTAAAATTAATGAATAAAACAAACAAAAATTTGGAGACAAATTTACAACGAATTATTCTAATTTTAGCGACAAAACAATCCATCGCAAATCAAAGATTGAATTTTCCATTACAAATGAAAGACAAAATTCATGATGAAAAATTTTGTTGCATATCAGAGATGAAATTTTGTTGAAAATGAGAGATGAAATTTTTGTGATGAAAAATTCTGAATCTAATTTGTGATGGACTATTCTGTGAAAAATTGAGCTGGATATTTTGTCGCTAATCCATTGCTAAAGGTTTTGTTTGAGAAGGGGCAAATAGAAGGGAAGAGAAGGGAATGGAGGAGAATTTAAAAATCTTCACCTTGTTTGATTCTTAAAATTTTAGAAGAGAAAGAATTAGAAGATTTTATATCAACCTTCCTTAATCTTTTTCTTTTATTAATTTTAATTATCTAAATATAAAAAATTTTAAAATATTCAAATGAAAAGAAAAAAAACTATGATTTCTTTTTTTTTTTTTCTCTTGTTCCCTTTTTCTTTAATTCGTTCTTTTTTCTTCCTGTCCTTATTCTCAAACACACACTAAATGACTTTTTAAATTATTATCTTTTGAGACAGCCTACATTTAATTTACAACAAATTATATATATAGGAACACACGCAAGAAAAATGTGGAGTACTCTACAAGTAGGTGCCTCCATCACAATATTTTTAAAATAAGACAAATTTATCCTCATAAATACAAAATTCAAATTTTAAAATTTTAAATCTTAAATTTTTTTAATGGTTTTTTTGGGATAGTTTTCTTATGTATTTTTTGGGATAATTTTCTTTTGGCAAAATATTTTTTTAGGGTAATTTTATATGATAATTTTCATACATATATATATTTTTGGGTTTGTATTTTATAATTTTATGATTTAATATTTAAAAATTATAAAACATAAATCCTATAAATATATTGGTTTTCTTTGACAATTTTCGTGTGTGTACACACTAATTTCATATGATAATTTTTGTTTATAAATATTTTGGATATATGTTTTATAATTTTATAATTTAAGATTTAAAAAATTAAAAATTTGAAGTTTTTATTTATAAGGAAAATTTGTTATATTCTAAAAATATATTGTATATTTTTTATTTTTTATTTAAAATAATATTAAATAACATGATAAAATATTTTTTTAAGAGCATTTAATGCTCCTTAGCTAGTGTCTTTAGCAAAACCCAAACTTTTATTATTTGTTTTAGTCTAAATTAATTTTTATTTTTATTAATTGTTATAATATCTTTCTCTGATAAAATATTTTATATATGATTTGTATTATATATGAGGATTATAAAAAATTACTTTTAACAGAATATAGAAAATTTTAGCAAAAACTAAGATGACTATTTTTGGGTCCTTTTTTTCCTTTTGTCCCCAAATTAACAATTTAAATATTTTCTCATGGAGACGTATCCCTCTTTCATTTGATTTGACCATTTTGAAAAATAGGGGAGACATTTCTTCTTTATCAGGATCCTTGTGATCGTGCATATCTATGGTATCTTACAATTTATTCTAGGTGTATGCGAATGAGATTTTTGAATTGATCAACGATATGAAACTGCAAAGTCGCAGGCGCAACTATTACCCATGCTCTCTGTATAGTTTTGGATTTGATTAAAGTGATCACAAATCTCGGTTCACATATATTATTAAACACATATTTGGCATGATACAAACAGTAAATTGTTTTGGATTTGATTAAAGTGATAACAGATCTCGGTTTGCGTATCATGTCAACACATATTATTAAATACATATTTGGCATGAGACAAACAGTGAAGTTGATTAATATGCATATTTGCATAATGCCCATATATATTTGTGATTTGGATGGATATGTATGCCGCCCAGAACAATAAGTTGTTTTCTTAATCAATTCAATTAAACTTCAATCGTTATATGAATTGATTGTGACTTTCTTCCATTCCGTTTTGCGTGCGACACATTGATGATGATGATATATATCAATTTTAAATTTCCAGTTTCCTGGAAAAACCAACGCCACACGGCCGTGTTGCTTCATGAAGAGGGCCTATTTAAAATATATTAAATAGAATACCCATACCCACGTCTTGCTTGTGTATCACACACACACACACACATATATGGGCCCATACCCACGTCTTGCTTGTGTATCTCACACACACACACACACACACACACACACACATACATATATATATATATATATATATATATATATATATATATATATATATATATGTATGCAGGCAACACGGCCGTGTAGGCCATCCATTGGGTCTCGCTTCCGCTGCACATGATATATATTATTTAATGAAAGATTAGTTAATTAATTAATTATTATTTTTAATAGTTTAATAATAATTAATTAATTCAAATTACAAATGATTTATTTGTTACAAATATAATTAATTATATCATTGTTTATTATTTTGGGTGATGTTTTATTTGTAACAAATATATATATTTTAGTTTATATGCATTAATATTACATATTTTTAATTAATTAATTAGTGATTACTTAAATAATAATAAATTACGAATACTTAGTTATTCAATTAAATTAATTAAAGTAATATAGTTATCAAAGTAACTTTTTTTGTGAAAATTCTTTTAATTCTAAATAACTAAGACAGTAGTATACATTTATATTCATGCCAATGATTAGTGGGTCTAAAGGAAGACTATTGTTTGACAGAAATTTATATATATATATATATGTAATAATGAGTGAATTGGTTATTAGGTGTCTATTGTGAATATTTAATAAGTGTAAAAGAAGGTTATGTACTTGATTGGATTATAATATTTCTATTTGATTACTACACCAAGACAATATAATATGAATCAATTCTCTATCCAAATATTAGAATTGATGTAACAATGGTTTTCTTGAGATGGGTTATTATTGTTAAATAATTAATCATTATTCTTTGTTAACATGTGAGCTAATTATGTATTTTGTACATTTGTTTTCTATATAGTTGATATAGTTAATGTATCATCTGTTACTGCAACTATTAATAGCATTCCCACGCTTAGTGATAGTAGCTTTAAATCTTGAAAAAAATAAGGTAACTATGGTCCTGGGATGCATGGACTTAGACCTCGCATTAAGAGAGCCACGTCCTTAACCTCTTACGGATAAAAGCTCTTTTGAGAATCGAAGAGTCTTTGAGAGGTGGGATCGCTCTAACTGCGTGAGTTTAATGATAATGAAAAATGTTATCTTAGTGACATTTCTGAATACTTTGTCTGGGGAAACATATGCCCTAAGATTATTAGATACCCTTGAAGAGCACTTTGCTAAGAGTGACAAAGCGAAAACAAGTGGAACATTAAGAAAACTTGTTTCCATGAGGTATAAGGGTAATAGGAACATAAGGGAATACATCTTGAAAATGTTTCATCTTGCTGGAAAGTTGAAGTCACTAAAGATCGATCTTTCGGAAGACCTACTCATTCATTTAGTGCTCATATCCCTTTCTCTGCAATTTGGACAGTTTAAGGTGAGCTACAATTGTCAAAATGATAAATGGACATTGAATGAGTTCATCTCTCACTTGATACAAAAGGAAGATAGGAGGAAACAACATAAGACTGAGAGTGCTCATTTGGCATCAATCTCCTCAGGCCATGGCAAGAAAAGAAAAGGAAAAGAGATTGTAGTGTCTCAAGCATAAAAGAAGACTAAGGATTTGTCCAAAGGACATATGGCAAAGAAATGCTTCTTTTGTAAGGATCATTCTTATATGAAGAAAGACTGCACTAAGTATCACGCTTGATGCGTGAAGAAAGGTATGTCTTTCACTCTTGTTTATACTAAAGTAAATTTGGTTTTAGTACCTAAATATACTTGGTAGTTTGATTTTGGTGCTATAACTCACATAAGTATATCTATGCAAGGTTGCCTGAACTACTAAAAATCCATTAAAGATGAGAAATACATCTATATGGGTGCTGGGAGTCCAATAGAAGTTCAAGGCATATGCCATTTTAGGTTTTTGTTATGTACTTATTACTATTTAAAATTAAATAACACTTTTATTATATTGTCTTTTAGACAAAATTTGGTTTCAATTTCTGTATTTGACAAAGAAGGATATGTTTGTTCATTTGGAAACAAAAAATGTAATGTGTATTTTAATTTTATGCTTATTGGAACTAGTACTTTATCTAATTATGACAACCTTTATTTATTAGATTCAATACATGCATATAATAAATCTTATACTACTGAAACCAAAGGCATTAAACGCAAATTCTCAAGTAAGAATTCCTCTTCTTTATGGAATAAGCGTTTGGATCATATCTCTAAGCAGAGAATTGACAGACTTCTGTCATAAGAAATTCTTGAAAAACTTGATGATACAGATTATGATGTTTGTGTTAAATGTGTTAAAGAAAAAATTACATACAAGAGAAAAGTAGGAGCTACGAGAGCTAATGATGTTTTAGAATTAATACATACAAATGTATGTGGGCCATTTCTGACAACTTCTTAGAATGGTAAAAAATATTTTATTACATTCATTGATGGTTACTCTCGCTATGGCTACTTATACTTAATTTATGAGAAGTATCAAACAAGTTTTTAAGTCTTTTAAGGTTGAAGTTGAAAATTAACTTGGCACGACTATTAAATCCATTAGATCTGATCGTGGTGGTGAATACTACAGTTAATACGATGGATCAGGTGAACAACATCCTAGTCCTTTCGCTCAATTTTTAGAGGAGTGTGGGATTGTGCCTCAATACACCGTGCTAGGTTCACCAAGCATGAATGGTGTAGCTGAGAGACGCAACAGAACCCTTCAAGATATGGTAAGAAGTATGATTTATCGTACAACCTTACCTCACTCACTCTGGGATGATGCTTTAAAGACCACAATGTACATCTTGAATAGAATTCCTACAAAAGCTATAAACAAAACCCCTTATGAGTTATATACTAGTAAGAAACCAATACTCAAGTATTTACGAGTTTAGGGATATCCAGCTGAAGCATGGCCTTATAAGCCAAATGAAAAGGCATTGGACGCAAGAATTTTTATTAGCTAATTTTTAGGATACTTTGAAAGGTCATGAAGATTTAAATTCTATGATCCCAGAAGAAGAACATTCTTTGAGATGGGAACTGCTTGATTCTTTGAGGATGTTAAGTTTAAGGGGGAAGATAAGAATAAAGATATTGGTTTTGAAGAAAATTTGAATGATAAAATTTGTGAAGAGAATATAATTACCATTCCTCTTCCTACAATTGTTATGAGTCATGTTAATGATCAAGTTTTCATACCTAACATGACTCATCAACAACATTTAATTCAAATTCAAGAACATATTGAAATTTTCACTCCTCAAGATCAACATGAAAGATAAGTTGTTCTTGAGGAACATGAGGATCAAACTTAACAACCTTAAATTTAAGTAAAACCAGTGCCTTTAAGAAGATCTTTAAAAGAAAGGAGAAATGCAATTTCAAATGATTATGTTGTATATCTCCTTGAGAATAAAGAACATATTGACTCATTGGGAGATGATCCACTCACCTTCCATGAAGTAATTGATAATTCTAATTCTTATAAATTGATCAATGCTATGGGTGAAGAAATGAAATCCATGAAAGACAATGACATTTGGGATCTTGTCCCATTACCTGTTAGTGTGAAACCAACTAATTGTAAATAGATTTTTAAGACTAAGAGTAATTCAAAAGGTAATTTGGAAAGATATAAAGCTCATCTCATCATTAAAGGATTCACTCAAAAGGAAGGTATTTACTATAAAGAGACTTTCTCTCCAATTTCATCAAAAGACTCTTTAAGGACAATCATGGCACTAGTGGCACATTTTGATCTTGAGCTACATTAGATGGATGTAAAGATAGCTTTTCTCAATGGAGACATTGAGGAAACTATCTTTATGAAACAACTAGAGGGGTTAGCTAATTCTGAGGAAACTAACCATTTGTTTTGTAAACTTAAGAAATCTATCTATAGACTCAAACAAGCTTCCCGTCAATGGTACTTAAAATTTTATCAGGCTGTTTTTTCATTTGGTTTTGAAATGAACACTATTGAAAATTATGTATACCATAAGTTCAGTGGGAGCATATATATATTATTGGTCTTATATGTAGATGATATTTTGATTGGTAGTAGCGATATTGAATTGCTTTGAGAAACCAAGAAATTCTTATCGAATAGATTTGAAATGAAAGATCTTGGTGAAGCGTCCTTTGTATTAGGGATCCAAATTCATCGTGATCGTTCATGAGAAATTTTTAGATTATCCTTCTAATTTCAACTTTGATTTTCAGGTATTTGCAAAGTACTAAAGATTATATGCTCACATATAAGAGGTCGGATAGACTTAAGATCATTGGATTTTTTGATTCCGACTTTGCTGGATGCCAAGATAGTCAAAAATCGATATCTGGTTATGTATATTAGTTAGCAAGAGGTGCAATATCTTGGAAAAATGCCAAAAAGACACTTTTTGCATCTTCTACTATGGAGACTGAATTCATAGCATGTTATGAAGCATCTAACCATGCTATATGGCTGCAAAACTTCATCATGAGACTGTGTATTGTAAATGGTAATGAAAAGCCACTCAAGTTATATTGTGACAATAGAGTAACAGTTCAATATTCAAATAATAATAGAAGCTCTTCTAGATCTAAGAATATAGATATAAAGTTCCTTGTTGTGAAAGAAAGAGTTTAGAGTGGCTTCATTAATATCGAGTTGATAGGAACAAACTCTATGCTTGCGGATCTGCTTACTAAGGCATTAACACCCTTGGCCTTTCATGAGCATATTACTCACATGGGTGTTGTTACATTAGATGTTGTTTAATATAGTGGGAGTTTTTGTTCTATTATACTTTCATGTCTTAACACTATTTGATTATATTAATGAAGTATTCAATTTTTTAGTTTATAAAACTTACTTTGAACTTTGATCTCATTTGATTAAGGTATGATTGGTTGAAAATAGATATGTGTAGATCACATTACATGTAATTTCTATGCTACACATCCACACATGATCTATGTCATTTAGTCAAGTTGATGTCTAAGATCATTGTAGGTTTAGTTGCAAAAGGACAATGAATGCCTCTTTGGTATTGACATTAATAAGGCTAATGGATGAGATTGATCAAAATAAGGTACACATAAAGTTATAGTGATTTGTATATGATTAAAGGTTCTATGATATGAATACATAGTTGTACAATCCAAGTGAAGATTGTTAGATTTAGATTGTATACTATGTACATACATATTAATAAACACATGAGGACATGTAGATGTATATATATTGTAGATTAATTATCATATACATATTACTATTATAAAGTTTAATGACCTATTAAGTGATATAAATTTTATTTAATAGTCCTTATAATAAATAATAATGTGTGAGTATTAATTAATATTAATTTAATATGTAAAATTTCTAAAGTGTAAATTATTAACTTATGATAGACAAATTAGTAATTTATCAAATAAGGTTAATATATATAGGGTATAGTCCCTGATTGAAATATCTTAAAAAACATTATTCAGATATACATTGTTTCTTTTTTTTGATTTTTATCTACCAACAAGAGATCTAAGGATACTATCAATAAGAAGATCAATATTTTTCTAATCTTCAATCTAACATGAATTTTGATATGTTTTTGTATTCATACTCTCTTTGTTTTAGAAAATTTCCATAATTAGTCTATCACAAGGATCATTGTGTTGGATGGGATCTCCAAGGATTCTAATTCCCAAGAAAGTGCGAAGAATTAAAAGTAGAAAAGAGAGAGAAAAGGGACACAAGGCATGAAAATGAAAAATGCATGTATAACAGTTACTTTTTTTATTATTTCTCAAATAAAAATATACTTTTTAACAATTTATCCTTATGGTTTGAACAGAACTAATGGAACTTGAAATAGAAATCCAAAATTACTTGTAATAAACTATTGGGATTGATTCTCGCAGTTGGTAAGTACCTTTCCTATTTTTGCATTTCTAATGTAGTTTCTCATCACGCCACTGCAATTTTCGTCTATCATAGCCAGAGTACCCCCTTGGTTAATCACCTTGGAAGATGAGGGGACGGTGTCCCTAATGTGTGGAATCCCTAATGTGGAGTACTGTAGAAGCAGTAGGTGCCTCCATTCAAATGCATGAGGCTCTGTTTGATCTTTATCGATTGATAAGACTGAAATTTCTCTATAGTTAAAATAATTTTAAAAAAGAAAAGAAAATTATTAGTTAGAGTAAGAAGTATTGTCATTTTTCTTTATCTTTTATTTTTTATTTATTTTTATCTTACCCAAATCCTATTTTTAAAAATCTAGTTTCACATAAAATAGAGGTTTGAATGATAAATTGTTTTATTATTAATTATCAAATTATTAATAAATTTGCTTTTATACTTTAAATCATTTATTTCATGCATGTAAATATTAATTTGAGTGGTCAACAACTAAAACAATTGAAAAAAAATCAGATCAACCAATTAAAATTAATTAGTTGAATAATTTAATTGTTATTAAAAAAATTTAATATATTTTTTAATCTTTTATAATAAAAAGATAAATACAAATAAAAGAAAAAAACAAAAAATACTTATTTTAAAATAAAATAAAATAATAAAAATTAAGAAGAAAAATGAGACATTAAAAAAATAAGAAAAATAAGAAAAAGAAAAAGAAAGGCTTATCATAAAATAAAAAAAATATTAAAAAAGAATGAGATATTAAAAGAAAGATACAAAATATAAATTAAATAAATTTTGAAATAAAAAAATTAATAAATAATTTGTACATTAAAACATATTTTTAAGTTTTTTTAAAAAAATTTAATAAAAAATTTATTAATCGATAAGTAGTTGGATTTTTAAATCATTCCTACTCAACGTCAATATTAAAGTCGTTGATGTGAGATTTCGTAATAAATGGGTTAGTAAAATAACCAAAGAAAATGTAAGCCACGTGTTTTGTTTCGGACTAATGTCTCTCCCCGTCAGGGTCGACAAATTACTACATACATCTTTAATGTATGTGTATTTAAAAAAAAATTGAAATATAAAATAAACAAAATAATTTTATATTCTAAAATAATAAAAAATAATTTTAAATTTTAAATTTTTTATGATCTGTTATATTTTTTAATTTTTTATTATATCATATAATTTAAGTCATTATGATATAAAAATACGGCCATTTAGGTATCGCTTTCCCTCCCATCTCACGATCTCAAACAGTGAGTTACGTTGTCGTGACAAATAGGGCAATGTAATAGAAAGTTTGTCGCAAAGCAATTACATTTTTTGGGCAAGGATTCGGAAAGTTCAACGCTAGAGGTCGAGGCCCTCTTGTCACAAAATTTCATATAAGAACTTTGAGAAATTTTTAAAAAAAGACTAAAAGAAATGATTTTTTTAATAAAGATATATTAAATTTAAAAAAGTGGACCTCTTTATAAAGGAGTTCAACTTTTTTATAAATATTCTTTATTGAAAGACAATTTTATTTAGGGATGTTAGTTTGTCAAGTTGGCACACCAACTTCTTAAAACTAATTCAAATTGATAGGTTGAATCATTTGATTCGATTAGGATAATCAATTTATTTTGAGTTGAAAATATTTCAATCCAAATTCTTTTGCTTCAATTAATGAGTTTTCAAATTACCAATTCAATAGACTTAAATTAATTTATTGACTAATTTAATAATTTTTTAATATAAACACTTCTCTCAATAAAAATTTAAATATTATAATTATCACATTATTAAAAATAATTTTTTTATAAGAATAATATATTATTTTATAAACTTCACATTTATTTTTGCTTTCTGATGTCATCCAATTCTAAAAATGTAATCATATATAAATGACATCATTTTTATTAGGTAAATTTAATTATATATATTAAATGATATTAACATATTTTATTTTTATTTATTTTTATAATTAAATTATTAATAATTAAGTTTATCATAATAATTTTTTTATTTTCTTTAGTCTCTTTCTATCTTAAATATTCTAAAAATTAGAAATCATTTTTTTTTCATTTTCACAAATGACAAGAACCACTCGGGCAAAAAAGAATTGTGGAAGTTTTTGAATCCATGAGATCCATTCTCAGTGGTTCAAAGTTAATTTGTTTTCAATCCCATATTCTTTTTTCATATTATCTAATATTTATTAATATATATGATTTATTAATCTAATATAATGACTAAATAATTATAAAATTATATATATTAACTAGTAATTTAGTATGCACTAGAATATTGGTTAAAGAGTATTAAATATTATTAAATATAATATTTTATTATGGTCTTTTAAAATTTTTTTAACAAATAATAATAAATGCATAATCTATTTTTAAAATAAGACAAAATTACCCTCATAAATACAAAATTCAAATTTTAAATCTTAAATTTTTTTGGGATAGTTTTTGTAAATGTTTTTTGGGGTAATTTTTTTTTGGCCAAATTTTTTTTGGAGGTAATTTTATATGATAATTTTCGTGTACACACATATATATATATTGAGTTTATATTTTATAATTTTGTAATTTAATATTTAAAAAATTATAAAACATAAACCCTATAAATATATTAGTAGTTTTATTCTTTTTTGGCAATTTGTGTGTATATATATAATAATTTCATTTGATAATTTTTGTATATAAATATTTTTTATTTATGTTTTATAATTTTATAATTTAAGATTTAAAAATTTAAAATTTTTATTTATAAGGGTAAATTTGTTATATTCTAAAAATAGATTGTGCATTTATTACTTTTTGTTTAAAATGTTTTACATGATATTAAATAGCATAATAAAATGCTATTTTTTAAGAGAATTTAATGCTTCTTAACCAGTGCTCTTAACAAAACTTAAACTTTCATTATTTGTTTTAGTATAAATTAATTTTTTATTTTTATTAATTGTTATAATATCTTTCTCTAATAAAATATTTTTTATATATCAGTAAACACAAAGTTATATTATATATGAAGATTATATAAAATCACTTTTAACAGAATATAGAAAATTTTAGCAAAAATTAAGATGATCATTAAATTAGTTTTTATATAGGTTTGAAATTTTTTTGATGTCCTTAATTTTGAGTTTCAAATACCCAAGTGAAGAATTTTAAAAAATTTTCAAAGTATTTTAGTTTCATCTAAGATTCAAATATGCTTTGAGGGGAACAATTCTATCTTAGCTTCATATATGACTTATAATATTTGAAGAGCAAAAAAAAAATCACATCAATTATGAAAAATTAAAATTTAATTTTATGATTATTTTCTTGATAAAAATATTATTTTGTCCTTTAAATATTTAAAATTATGGGTTTCGTTTAGGAGACAGCATTAACACATCCACAACCACCTCACCCACGTACACTGCTCACTCTGCTCCTTATATACATGGATTGCTTAATGTAAAGTGCAAAGTGCAAATTCGCTTCATAATTATTGCAACACCTTTTTCATGTTATATTTGTTATTATGATTTATTTCTGTTCCTATGAAGTATCAACTAATGTTAATTTTTGTTTGTAAATAACTAACAGGCTTCCCAGTTAATCTAGATTTCGACTATGAAGCTTTGGGACAGTTGCTGCATTTTCATATAAACAATGCTGGTGATCCATTTGTAGGAAATTGCTTCGCTCTCAATTCAGCTTCTTTTGAGCTTTGTGTTTGTGATTGGTTTGCTGGTTTGTGGGAGATTCAGAAGAATGAGTACTGGGGATATGTCACCAATGGTGGAACTGAAGGCAATCTTCATGGAATATTAGTAGGGTAATTAAGTCTTAAGTATTGCAGCCTTTAATTTGATGTTAAATTATATATTGATCATTAATTCAGTAATATGTATATTATAAACAGGAGGGAGCAATTTCCAGATGGGATTCTAAACACGTCAAAGGAATCTCATTATTCAGTGTTCAAAATAGCAAGAATGTATAGAATGCAATGTGTGAAGGTTGCTACTTTGACTTCTGGTGAGATTGATTGTTCTGATCTTAAGGCTTCACTTCTAGCTCACAAGGACAAGCCAGCCATCATCAACCTCAACATAGGTATTATATATTATGATGTCAATTATATATGAACGTATATATTGATGTGAAGCACTGTGAAGTATTTAATTTATATATATGGTTATGAATTTATGATTACTTTGGCCTTTCTGGGACAACTATGAAAGGAGCTATTGATGACATTGATCTTGTGCTACAAACACTGCAAGCAAGTGGTTTCACTCCTGATCGATTCTACGTACATACATTGTTATGGAGCTCTATTTGGAATGATGCTTCCTTTTATTAAACAAGTGAGTTGTAATGCTGCATTTAATTTGCTTGGATCCTCTTGTATAAGAAAGTGACATATATAAAATATATAATAGGAAAAAGCACCTTTAAATTTTTTAAATTTTACATTCATTTTTAATTTTATTCCTAAAATTTTTTTTAATTAATTTTATTCTTAAAGTTTTAAATTACAATCAATTTCGTCTTACAACTTAATGTCATTAAAATTATTAAAAAGAATAGTGACGTGAAATTTAACATAATGTTAAAACACTAACTCTCACTAATTTCATAACTTGTATTATAACATTACGTCATATGTTATGTCACTATTTTTTATTAATAATTTATATGGTAATAAATTGTGAGACAAAATTAATTATAATTTAAAATTTTAAGAATAAAATTAACTATAAATAAATTTTAAAGACAAAATTAAAAATCGATAGAAAGTTGCTTTTGCTTATATAATATAATACAAATTGAAAATCCTTTTGTGAGATGATATTGATCGATGGGTTCACACTTGACAGGCACCAAAGATTAGTTTCAAGAAAGCCATTGGAAGCATAGCTATTTCTGGGCATAAGTTCTTGGGGTGCCCTATTCCATGCGGGGTAGTAATAACTCGTTTAAAATACATGAATGCCCTCTCTAGAGATGTTGAAATCATAGCTTCAAGGGATGCAACAATCACCGGAAGCCGTAATGGGCACGCTCCAACATTCCTTTGGTACGCTCTAAAGAAGAAAGGGTTGATAGGCCTAAAGAAAGAAGTGGAGAAATGCATAGCAAATGCAGTTTACTTGTATGATCAACTACGAAATGCTGGAATTAGTGGCATGAAGAATGACATTGTAGTGTTTGAGAAGCCTCTTGATGATGGCTTTGCTCGTAGATGGAGTTTGGCTTCCAATGGAAACACAGCACATGTGGTTGTGTTGCAGCTTGTCACTATTGAGATGTTGGATTCATTTGTGAGCGAGTTTGCTCATAAACGATCTGTTTGGTTGGATTATGGACAGAAGAATCATCAGCTACCTCTATGCATTGCGCATGAAGTTGGTGTTGCTAATTGTGCTTGTAAATGGCATAATATTTCATTGTCATGATAGCTGATGATTAAGAATTTGTTTGCTACTATAAGATACTAATTGATTGTCTAAATTAATAACAATAGTAGTAGTGCATGTTATTTTAATTTATTTATTTTTAAATTTATAAGAAAATGATATTATATTTTAAAAATAATAAAATTAAATAGTAATAAGTTATTTTAATTAACTTCCACTCTTGTAACATATATTTTTACTCCTCACTTTTTTCAGTTTTCTCTTATTTTTTTAAATTCATATTTTATTTGATATGTTTTAATTAATATATTGTTTTTGGAGACTAGCTAGAATATATGATTCAAGGAATTATGTGACAACTATAAACTAAAATACAAAAAATTCTCCTTTAGTTTAGGTTGTGTATATAAATTAAATCTCTTCAATCAATCATCCTACCTGACAATTAAGAATTTGTTTTCTACTATAAGATGTTAATTAATTGTCTTAATTATGACAATAGTAATTATATATACTAGATTACTGTATGTCAAATTTTTAAAAATTTTAAAATACAAAATAAAAAATAATTTTTCAAATAATATAAATCATTAGAAACTATTTAACTTTCCGTTCTAGTGGTTGTAATATTTATGTTAATTCCTTATTTTATTAGGTTGGATGACTCCTATTTAAGCTTTCATTTAAGTCCAAATCCATTACCTCATTTTTTCCTACTTCATATTTTTGGTGTGCATGTTTTTTAGTAAGACGAAGTGTGTCTAAAGAGATAAACTAGATTTAAAAACTAGTGAGAAGAGCATATTTTTGGGGCAAAATCGATGTTTTCTAACTTCTCTTTTAATTAATGTTATTACCTTAAAAAACTAAAAGTAATGAAAATTTTTTTATACAAGCAGCCTTCGATCACCATATACCAATTAATGTTCCATAGGTGAATATGAGTCGCTTGCGGGAAGTTCAGTTGGGGACAATATAATAAAGATTTTGTAGACCTCTAATTTTAAAAAGAAAATATATAATATCTTTATCATTAGATTTTGTAATTAAAAATTTTGTATAATTTATATAACTTGTTTTTTATGATAAGCTCTTTTTTTAAAAAAAAATTTTACATGCTTTATTTTTTTAATTAACAATAATAAATATTTATAATTATTTATCTAGTTTAATAGTATTAATAATAAATTAAATATAAACATGTTTTTTTTAATAATTTGATAATAAAAAATACTTTTATATAAATGAGTCAAACACAGATTAGTTTTCTCCCACAATACTTTTCCATTGTCACACTTATTGCATCTTTTCTATATTCATCTGGGTTGCTCATCCTTCTGCCATTGTGATGGACTTAGATTAATTAATTGTGGAAAAGCTTCAAATTTGTAATGACTAGTTTGTGAACAGTTAGATGGTATTTAGCACAATTGTTTTTAGTATGAATACAAAATGATTTTATAATTAAAGTACCATCAAAGTAAGTTAGTGATTACATGGGTCTCTAATATTAAATTTACCTACAATATGGGAATAAAAATTAGATACTTAAAAAAAAAAAAAAACTTACATATCCTTACATTAATAAATTATATACATATATATATATATGTATGTATGTATGTATTGCTAGGTTTAAATGATTTTCAATTATCATTTCAATCATAGGAGAAGGCAGAAAGAAATCATACACTTCATTCTCACATATATTTGCAATTAGAATGAAGAAGCTTCAGATTGAGCAAGAAATTAGTGTTGGACAATTTCCATTTTAATTCTGGTTTATAGGAACATGTCAATCTCCTACCTTCCATCTTTTACCTCTCAATTTTGCCTTCCGTGTTAGGTTTGGCATGAAGTAATAAAGACTGTCCTATTTTGCTTCAAAGGGAAGACTTTTGACATCAACATCAAATTTTGTCTCGTTAATAATTTTAAAAATTTTAAGAAAATAAAAAAATACACAAAAATTATTAAAAAATTAAATTTTTTTTGGTGTTAGTACATTTTAAAATTTTCACAAAATTTTTATTATCCTATTATATTTTAGGATTTTATTATGAGGATGTTTATGTGTTTGAAAAAATAAGAAAACCAAAAGAAGCCTAATTTGGAAAGAAAGTAAAACCCAATCTGATAGACCCAACCCAAATGCAAATGCAAATAATAATAATAATAATAATAATAATAATTTAAAGAAAATAATAAAAAAAGTATATCAATTTTTAAAATTTGTTTTAAAAAATTTTGAATAAATGGTTTTGATAAAAATAAAAAAATAAAATACATATTTGAAGAAAAAATATAAAATAATTAAAAAATATTTTAAACTCTAATTTTTTAAAAAAAATACATAAAACAAACATAAATAAAAAAAAATTAAAAATGGCAAAACAACGGCCAATAATTTGTAAAAGAATCCCCCCTTGGCTTCTCTTCTTCCTTTTTTCTTTCCTTTCTTCTTCTTCTTTTTCTCACAGTTCCTTCCTCCACCAAAATCCCTACTTGGCCATTTCCATCTTCCCTCACCCTACTGTAAATTTCGACACACACGAAGAAGAACGAAAGGGGAGAAAAGAGAGGAAAAAACGGTCGGGGACGGAGAAGAAGAGCGCCGCCACTGGAATTTCTCCGTCCACGTTCGAAGTCCGCCGTCTGTCATTGCCGTTGTACCGTACCGTCGTTAGCCATCTCGGTGGTTTCCGACAAATTCAGTTCTTGGGGCTTCGTCGAAGAGAGAGAAGTCCGAATCCTCCATCTTGTGTTGCGGTTCTGCTTGCTGTGGTATTGTTCCTCCCCTGATTTTTGGCATTAAGTAGAGTGTTTACCTAATGCGATTTTTGCATTCGATGGGTTGTGTAAAATTCCAGTAAGTTTGAGGCGAATGGGTGCTGATATTTGTTTAGTGTGTGCTGCTGATGTTTTGATTCATTGTTATGATCTGTTTATTTCCTACATTCGGGGTAAGTCACAATATAGCTTCAAATGGGAATTATTTATTATTATTTCTTTTTCGGGGTAAGCTTTATTATTATTATTGTTATTATTATTATTTGGTTGACAATGGGAAGCTTTATTTATTGGTAACATAAGATTGTGCCTCCGTTTTGAAGTAAAAAACAAAAAAAAAAAAGTCAGTCCGAATTCCTTGCTGCTTTACTGCGGATTACATATAGGAGTAATTGCGATGTTTGGTCGTGTTTGCTGCTGAATAATTCACCCTACTTCGGCTAATGATCCGTTCGTTTCCTATATTCAGGGGTAATTCACCCTACTGTAACCTCCAATTTCTGTTGTGTTGAGATTGAGGAATTCGGCTTTTATTTATAGGTGTTTGGATTATTGTTTTGGTTTCTGGTTTTTCTGATTTTCGGGTTTACTGTTGATGTTGTTTGAAGGTTTGTGATGCTACTGGTTTATGGGTATTATAGTTTTTTGCTTTCTGGAGTTTTAATTTTTGGTATCCGCTACTTGTGGTTCTGCTAAGGGTATTGATGGGGACGGGGGAAAGTATAAACTGTCTCTAGGTAATATTGACTGTCCAAATCCCAAATCTAGTATGGGCTACTCGTGGAAAACTTAAGTAACTTGATTCTTCTTCCTCAATTACTAGCTTTTGAGTGATGGCTTTCTGAATCACTTGGGTTCCATTAGATATATAGTTCAGTCTTTTGATAAAACACATGCATTTGTATGGCATGTGCCTTTTCTTAGGGATCCTTTTAGCATCCAACAAGGTTTGTGAGACTAGATGGCTGGCGACATGGTTTCTTTTGTTTTGCAACCGCAAGACAATGGAAGAGTGCCTGTTTCTTGTTCTTATATTAGATTTGATATCTTTTATATGTTTTCTACTTTGTCAATTTCTGTATGTTTGTCTTTTTCTCTGTTTTCTTTGATAGCACTTGAGGTTCACTAGCACAGGAACCACTTTAAGTTGAGGCAAATGGCCTAGTGCTTGCAAGCGCCCTTTTAATTGAAGGGAAGTGCTCTAGAAATCTTAGTGAAGGATGGTGCTGTTATTATATGTTTCATGAGAAGTGAAAAGGGTGAGAACACTATTGCAAAGATCATAGACCTATTTCTGCTTTTGTCCTGTTTGCGGTTGTTTCCCAGGTGAGGCCAAGAAATATATTGGGAGTAACAGAGGCCAGGGAAATAATTAGTGATGAAAAGCTGGACAATGTCTTATTCCCATGAAACTCTCATTCTCATCCAGAAAATGGTGAAACTGCCTCCAGCAAAAGCATTCTTCTTCTTTAATTGTTCAATCCATGAAGGCGTTTGTCACACTCACCAATCTATATCCTTCATCTTACACCATCTCCTCACCTCTGGCATGCTATCTGAAGCCCAATCTGTACTTGTGCGGGTAATCTCTGGGCAAGTCTCCTTTAAGTTCTCTCCATCTTCACTTATAGATCAGCTAACTCAAACCCATTTCTTTTCAAAGCCAACATATACCCTTCTTTATGAAGCACTTGTTAATGCCCATGTCCATTCTCAATTACCTGATGAAGCCCTCTATTGCCTAAAACAGATGATTGGTAAGGGTATTGTTCCAAGATCAAACACATTCAATAATCTTTTGGACTTACTTGTTAGATCTAATTGTTTTGGAAAAGCATGGGAGATTTTCAATGAAACAAAGAGTAAGGCTTTGCTAGATATTTACAGTTTTGGGATTATGATCAAGGGTTCTTGTGAAGCTGAAGACATGATTAAAGCTTTTCAACTTTTTGCTCAGTTGGAGGAGATGGCATTGTCTCCAAATGTTGTCATATACACTACATTGATTAATGGCTGCTGCAAGAATGGTGATGTTCAACTGGCAAAGAAGCTGTTTTGCAAGATGAAGGAGTTGGGTTTTGTCGCCAATCAGCATACGTACTCCGTGTTAATCAATGGGCTTTTCAAGCAAGGACTAAAGAAGGAAGGATTTCAAGTGTATGAAATTATGAAGCACAATGGAGTTGTACTTAATGTTTATACCTACAACTGTGTGATTAATGAACACTGTAATGATGGGAACATGGATGAAGCTTTTAAAGCGTACAAGGAAATGCAAGAGAAAGGTGTGGCATGTGGTGTTGTGACATACAACATTTTGATTTCTGGGTTGTGCCGAGTAAAAAAGCATTGGGAAGCCTTGAAGTTGCTTGATCAAGTAAACCAAGTTGGTCTAAGTCCTAATGTAATTACATATAACACCCTTATAAAAGGTTTTTGTGATGTTGGAAAGATGGACATTGCAGTTAATCTATTTAACAAATTGAAGTCAAATGGACCATCTCCATCATTAGTGACATACAATACATTAATTGCAGGGTATACCAGGACTGAGAATTTAGAAGAAGCTCTTGACCTGGTGAGGGAAATGGAGGAGAGAAGCATTGCTCCATCCAAAGTGACATATAATATTCTACTTCACGCCTTTGCACGCCTAAACGAGATGGAGAAAGCTTTTGAGGTTCATTCTTTAATGGAAAAGTCTGGTTTGGCTTCAGATGTTTACACTTACGGTGTCCTAATAAATGGGTTAACTATTAATGGCCATATGAAAGAAGCATCAAAACTCTTTAGATCAATGGGTGACAAGAACTTGGAACCAAACAGTGTCATATATGATACCATGATTCATGGTTACTGCAAAGAAGGCAGCTCCTATAGGGCCCTAAGGCTGCTTGAAGAAATGAAAGAGAAAGGAATGGTACCAAATGTGGCCAGCCATGGCTTGACCATCAGAGTTCTTTGCAAGGAGGGAAAGTGGAAGGAGGCTGAGCTGCTTCTAAGACAGATGGAAGATTTCGTATTAGAACCTTCAGTTTCTTTGTCCAATCTGATTTGCCAAGCCAAAAGCCATGTCTTGAATGTTGACCGTAGCTAAAAATACTATACTATGGTGTTTACATTCTTTAAAATGTTTCCTATAGGTGTAAAAGGTTAAATTATTTTTTCATTTGTATAATTTTACTTAAATTTTAATTTGATCTTTATAATTAAAAAATTTGTAATTGAACCATTATAGTTTTAGAAATGTTTTAATTTAGTTTGAAACTATATTAAACTGTACTATATATAGTATTTATGTAATATAATAATATTCTATTTATTTTATTTTTAATGTATTAAATTAATATAATAAATTAATATATATAAATAATCTATCTTAATATATTATTAATATAAATTAGAAATATAATATATATATATATATAATAATGGTTCAATAACAAATTTTGATAAGCCAATTTGTGAAAGACACTTAATACAAGTAGCATCAAACGTTGTATGAGTTATTTTCACTTAGGTATTTATTTCTACTAATTTTATTGATATAAATCATATTGAAAATTTATATCCTTTCGTTGATTCCTTATGCCTGGCCCTATTTTTTTTAGGACATAGTGTCTCTTTGCCCCTCGTAGACGGATAATTAGTTGCTTCCTCTTTTGACCAGATTTTGCCACAGGAAGAGCATGCATGACTTAAATAGGACTTTTTTAAATAATTCAAAGAAAAAAATTAACATTTTTTAAAACATAAAGTTTTAAATATTAAATTAATATATATTTATTAATTTTTTTAAGAAATGTTTGGGCAGGGTCTGGCCTGTCTGATATCAAAACGTTGAACATCATTTTCATTTATGTGTATGCAACTGAAGTTTTTCATGTTTGGCTACATTTTTTGTGGAGTAAATGTTCTTCAACGTCTCACCCAGAAAGGTCAAAGAACTAAATTGATGTTTACTTCGATTATAATAGTATCAACTGCAGGCTAGCCCACTTTATTAGATTCCTATTATATGAAGCTGCTGCTGTATATATGTATGTGTGTGTGTGTGTGTGTGTGTGTATGGGCTAACATAGTTGTTGGTGAGGTAGTTTTAGTTTTGCAGTGGCTCAACTGTAATGGGATACTTGTTCTTGGGCATCCTTACCAGCGTTGGCTGCACACATTCATCTTTCTCCAGAGGCCTCCACCTGCGTCATAAGATGCAAATCAAATAACTGTAATGGGGATAATTATAAAGCATGCACACTCTTCTCTCCTTAAGATGCGTCACATGTTGAATACATGAAATAACACTGACACATTGTTGACATGTAACACATATACATATGTTAGAATAAAAATGTTTTATTTTTTAGTTGGAATACATACTAAATATGATTTAGACACGTACCGAATACGATTTATACTTAAGCTAATTAATTATAAGATAATCATAAAGAAAAGAAAAGATAAAAATAATAAGTGAATGAAAGACTTAAAAACTCATTTTAACGAGTCAATTAAAGTTCTTTTTTAATTATTTTTATTGTATACAAATAATTTAAATAATATAAAGCACAATTTGTGGTTTAGTAGATTTAATTTAAAAAATAATAATATAAATTTTTTAAAATATAGAATAATACTGATTTTTTTTATAAATTTATTACAACAATAATAAATAAAACTTTTTTCCTTTAAGAGGGTTGGCTATAAATATGTTACTAATAAAAAATTTAAATTATATAAATGTTATGCAAATTGATATATATTATGCCTAAAAAGTGTTGTTTCGGGAAGTAAAGAGTAACATTTGGGTTTATTGAGAAATTGATATAAGATTTGATCTCGTGAGAACATTTTACTTATTAAACCACTATATACTTTTCAGATGTTTCTCATCTTACTTGTATCTGATGACGAGGTGATGAATGAAAACGCATATTTCAAGCTTGGCCAGGTGAATTCCAGGGCACATGCGTGGTCCACTACCAAATCCAAGAAAGCTGAAAGGCCTTAAGGGTGCCTGCAATTCATTTATAAATCTAATTTGGGTTATTTATCCAATTGTAAATTTATAAGAGTAAAAGAAGAATTTCTTGTGTTGAAGGAGATTACATCAAATCTGGATGGATCAAACTTTTCAGGATCTGGGAAAACATCTGGATCATGGTGCATAGAGACAACATCTAAGTTGATTGACCAACCTTTCTGAATTTTATATCCTGCAAAATTTAACATCAATTTAGTATCTACAACACAAGCGTCTCCCTATGAATTTGAATAGTTTGTAATGCCTTACCTTCAATTTCGAAATTTTGGGAAGCTTTTCGAGAGAACCAAGGTAGTATGGTGGCCCTCCGAAGTGTTTCACTGATCACCTAAAGCACAATAATGACCAAACATCAAACTGAGTTTCGAAATTGATTCTATTTAAGCCTACGAGCTAATATGTTTTAGGTAAAAAAAAAGAAGTGGAGCTTTTCGATGTTTGCAATCAAGTATCCTAATAGATATATGACACATACTCCTCACAATCATACTAGATTGGTTAACCGACCCCATGAGAAAAAAATTATTAGGTTAAGATGTCTTATTTCTTTTTTTTTTAGAAAGATATAAACAAAATATATTTAATTCTTGATCTATTCAAGTAGATTCTTATCAATATGAATCTTTTATTTTTTTTTATCTATCTCTAAATATAAAAAATATATTATTTTTTAAATATAAAAGATATAATATCAAAACTATTATCTTACTCTCAAGGTACATATATATATATATATCTTCTTTCATGTAAAATCCTAATTTCTTCAATCCATATCTCAATTAATGTCCCTCTCTAAGCCTTCTCTTCCTTTTGAATTTACTTGACTGTGACTTCGACCTCCTCATAATTTGATCACTTTTAACCTTCACACTCCCATCATAGATCATCGAAGGTTGCTATTGAGGTACGATCTCATCACATGTGGAGTTATTTTAAGCCAATCTTATACCAGTGAGTTATAGAAGTTTTTCATATGTAATATGTTAATGGAGGACTCAATACATAAAATTTTAATCAAGTGGAATATGTTAGATGTACGTAATTTTATCCTTACAAACAGAGAAACTATTTTTAAGATTTGAATCCGTGACTTTTAAGTTACACAAATGCTAATTTTTTACTGAAGAACGTTATCTAAATGTTGTGATGTATACTTTAATAAAGTGCTCACTTTGGCTGTGTAAGGCATGTTATTGACTTCAGACAATGTAAGATCAGTTCCATTCTTTCTATTTGCTATAATTTGCATGTGTTCCTCCTGCAAAACCAACGTTTGAATTTTGAATTTCAGTGTCTCAAGACAAACCAAATAAGAAATTAAAATGAATTGTTTGAGAAATTAATTACTCTCAATTGTTCCAGAACAGCAGGATTCTCTTCAAGGAACTTGATAAGCCATGTGAGAGCAGCAGTAGTGGTGTCATGGCCTGCAACCAGCAAAGTTAATATATTGTCTTTCAATTGCTTATCAGTAAGTTTGTTTTCATCGTTTTCTTCATCTGTTACTTTGCTGTGTTTCATAACGAGGGACTCTAAGAAATCCTGCTGAAACTCTTCCCCACTTCTTCTTCTGGAAATTATAGAATCCAACATGCCATACATCCTATCTCGAGCCTGCTCAATAAAACACCAAAGTTCATATTTGATGTTGGACATTTGTATCAATATTTGTAGTACATAAACAAAAACTTGATAGGATTAGTTTGAATTTAAGCGTATTGACCCAAAAATTAGGCTGAGACTATAACAATTTATGAACTGCTGTAATTTTACCTTTATACCACGATGAAAAGCTGTTCCAGGAATCTTAAAAGGCAAAGATGCAAATGAAGAAGAAATGATCTTAAAATTGGCTCTAAACTTCTCTTGCTCTTCACCAGTAGGCTCCAAGCTCATGATCATGTGTCCAATCACTTTCAAAGTAAACTGTAATATTATTCAGTTAATGACTTCATATAGCACGACATAAATTTTGTAAAAACGCGGAAATTTAAAGAAGGAGAAGAAGAATTGGTGTATTTGATGGCATATATATATTGATACTCAACTGTAGAAGCCTCTTCAAGAACCAGTACTTTTCTTCCATGCCATTGATCTAATGTTTTGATTGCCTGAGTGTTGATGAAATGGAAATACTTCTTGAGACCATCTATTGATAAAGGTTCAGCAATTAGCCTCCTTAGCCTTTTATGTGCTTCTCCTGTGGTTTGAAGCAAACTGGTTGGCCCCAAAACTTGCTGCCCTGTGTAGAACAAGTTCAAGCTCACAAGCCCATCTTTCCCTGTTAGCAATATCTTACTTGCTTCTCTCCCTGTCATGAAGATAGTGTACCTTCCAAGCACAAAGGTCTTGAAAACTTTCCCAAATCTAGGAGGAAAATTTTCAAAAATAAGAGTGAATAAGGAAATTTCAATTACTAATTTAATTGGAAATTGTAAATAAAACTTTACAATAACAGTTAGAAACAAAGTCTTTTTCTACTAATTGGGTTTCGGCTACATGTATCAAGCAATGTGCGCCAAGTTATTCTATCTTAATTCATTTTCATTGTTAGATTATATATAGATAAATTTATACTAATAATTTCTCTTTTTATTGATTTTGCTTTTACCTTTGCTGCCTCTTGTTCATGAAGCTGCATATACCAGATGGACTTGAGAAGTGAGAGATAAATGAGAAGCTTTCACCCACAAAAGGCCAACCAAGGCTGCCAGGTATGCCTTCCATTGCTTTGGGAGAACGGCTCAAGTAAAGCAACAAGGATGCTAACACCACCAAGAGGGAAGACATGACAATGATCACAAAATTCATTAGCTCCATTCTTTCACAAAAATTAATATGCTGTTTCTATCTCATACAATCACCACCAATTTTTTGTTTGCCTCTGTATATCTTCAACTTGTTCTCTTTACCATATTGGTATAATACCCATCAGACTCTCTGCTCAAAACCACACACTTATATATAGATAGCAGCTTAGATTAGTATTACTTTCACACTATAAAGCGACACGTTTATCTTTAAGTGTATCATATATCAGACACATAATATTACATCAACACACTATGACCGTTGATGTATGTTTGACACACATATATGTAAGTCATAATAATAAAAAAAATTTCACTCCAACATGTGTCAAATACAATTTAGACACGCATTCATACTTGAGCCAGTGTAAAATGACAAAAAAAAAAAACTATAAAATAGGCTAATGAAAATTTAGAAAACTCATTTTATTGAGACTATTAAAATTCTTTTTATAATTGCTTTTGTTGTATATGTACTTTAATAAATTTGATTTAAAAAATAATAGTATAAGTTATTTAAAATATAAAATAATATTAATAATTTTTTCTATGAATATAACACTAAAAAACCTTTAAATATGTTCGATACGTTTTATTGTTTGACGTGTCAACATGTTCACGTTTGTGTTATGCCAATGTTTGTACTTCATAGCTTTCACACTTGTGATTGGTCAAATATATAATATTTTGAAAGCTAGCCATTCTTAATCCCCTTTCTTTTATAATATAAGAATCTCCAAATAATAAATGCAAGGGTTGGTCGAAAAGGTTAGAAGAAAGGCCAAAATTTCCTTGGAAAATATTCAATAAACACAAATTATTTGTGGAATTGTCCATTTGGAGGCTGTAATTCCAAAACTTCTGTTCTGTTGGAACTTAGGAGGCATCGCTTTCTCTTTGTTCTTGTTGGTGTCAATTATATTAATTGCTAAGCGGGAAGGTTTAGATTGTTGTCTTATTGTACAGATTTAATTTTTAATGTTGTAGAGTATCTTTCAAATAAAGTATAATTTCTATGGTTCGATAGAAACATGGCTCTCATTTACCTATTTTTAGTTGCCGTCCTTGGGCTACCAGTTTGATTATTCTATGATACGCAATTAATTATCTTTTTATTGTATTTTTTTAAAATAAAAGAAGTAATAATTAGACTTCACTTCTTGTTATAGAGTAGGGATGATCATGAATAGAATATGAATAAAGTATTATAATTCTCGTATTTAGATCTAAATTTGAACAAGTAATGAAATTATTTTTCATTTCCAAAGTTGTAGAATCTCTCTTAGACTCGGATGCATTTATTGAAAAAAAATTTAAAATAATTAATTTTTTATAATTATAACTTATCCTATATATAAATTCATAAATAAAAAATATATATAAGTTACATCAATTATATTATACAAATTTTAAATCTATAATCAGTATACAATTTTAACAAATTTATCTTTACAAAATTATCAATTATAATAATTTATAAATTTATATTAAAGTTAAAAAATTTTATTAATAAAATTAAAATAAATAATATAATTTACATATATATTTTTTTCAATAAAATAAAATACATATATATTTATAATATAAAAATAACATTTAAATAAAGGATTAGTTGGTAAAAAAATTCAGATTAAATTACCTTAAAATCCTTAGAAATTACTAGTTTAAGTATATTATATGTTTATCTTAGAATATTTTCAACAATAAGTACTATATATATATATATATATAATCAACTTAAATTAATGATAAGAACAAGTTATAAATTTTATATCATATAAAAAGAATATTATAATTTACTAAAATTAAAAAGGTTACTATAAAAAATAAATAAGTTATCCCAAATTAAATTAGTGTCGAGTAATTGGATTAATAAAAAACTTAACGAGCCAACTCAAATTGTTACCAAATTGATTGCTTATTGATCCAATCATGCCATCAATCAAAGTTGGTCCAGGTCCAAAATTAATGCAAATACTAATGTAAGTTTTTTTAATAGGTTTAATTATTATAAAATTGGTCTCTATAGTTTAAGACAATTTTTATACAGGTCCTTGTAAGTTTTAATTAGGACCTGAAGTTTTTTAATATTTGTTAAGAAATGCTACGTACATGAAAGGGTTTGGATTTAAGTTGCAGGTGAACATCACATGAGAGCCTACTTATCCTCTCCTTTATTAGCCTGAACAATCCTCCTCTGTCTCTTCCCCCTTGAAACCTAACTTGAATAGAATGTGGGTAAATGACAAATACAATATCTATAGGGTTTTAATACAGAGAGGTTGCACTGTTAGGAGATCGATCTTCCTCCATAGGGTCTTAATACAATATCTATAGGGTTTTCAGTTAAGGTAAAGAAACATTGGCGTAAAAAGTTTGTAACTTCACCTTCTCACATAGGAATAAAATCAATTTGTTCTCTTTTCTGCTAATGGAAAATTATAAAAATATATAGTACATTAACACTGCACCGTATGTGTATTTATGCTAGATGCTTCATTCCCTCTTATCTCTCATCACTCTGTGGGCTAACAGAAAATAAATGATTACATACAATATTCAGAATAAATGATACATTTCCTATTTTCTTTTCTTTTTAAGTAAATAGTGACAATATTTGGGTGAAAATTCATTAATGAGAAATATAAGGGTTCTAAAATCGTTAACTTTTAAGACTAGGGAAGGAGAGGGGAGGAGAAGGTAAATATACTCTCAAGCGATTTGTGGCACATCTCGTGGTCGTTAAACCCATAAACCCAGTAGTTCAATCAAATTTTATGGTCGTTAAGCATGCTTTAAGGGTGAGTGGTGTGAGCAATTACTACAAAGACTTAAGTTCAAGTCTAGAAATGATCCTAATCAAGCACAACTTGGAATTTGACAGACCCAGAAGATGCCCTAGTAATTCTACCTCTCACCTTTTAAAGGCAACAAACTTAGTATGCGGATAAACATATAATTTTCTGTTTGATCAGGCTATTTCAAAAGCTGCTTATTCAATAAATACTTCCATTCAGCACCTATCATGCATTAGTCCTTCATCTACATCATTATGTTGAACTGTGTTTCTACCCTATAACTGCATAAAATGCACATAACGGCAGACTATGTTTTTACCCTAAAAACAATATAAGGACTAAGAAGACAATGAACTGCACAATGATAATCTTCACAAGCCTCACCAGTTATACATATATATATATATATATATATGTACATGATGTTACTCGCGATGAATATCCCCTATGGCCAATTGCTGTTAGTTATCAGCTAGTTCTTCCGACTGAAGTCCATAAAGTCAGGGCCTGGCTGCTCATTAAATGGCTGATCAGAGGGCGGAGGCATGCTGAGCTGTAGTTGCTGTTGTGCCTGCTGCGACTGAGGATTAGCCAAATGATTCAAGGCCAACTGGGAAGCGAATTGAGAGAGCAGCCCACCAAAAGAAGGGTTGCCATTGATAGCGGCCATTCGGCTGCTTTGTAGCTTGAGGCGCTGCAGTTCTTCCTTCAATGCTTCATTGAGAGCTGTAAGCACCAGTAAGTATATCCATGTTAGTGTAATCAGGAAAGTATAAACTTCAGGTAATAAGTTTTCCCTTGAACTAGAGTTTTTCTAAAACAATATGCAGGATTCCCTGGCTCTTCAATGCAGACTTATGGGTAGCAGTGATTGATAAACATAAGAGTAGACTAACAAATTAGTCGCCTAATTTGTAGATCCATTTAGCTTTAGTCCCTGAATAATTAGGAGTGTACACAATTTAGTCCCTGAAAATATTAGCTCATTGCAAGTTAGTCCTTTCATCAACTCTCCTATGACTACCATCCAAATTTTGCAGATGTTAATTGTTCCTATTGCTACATCTATGTCTACATGACCTATTTTGTTCTAAGTAAATGAAACTCATTATTTTATAGAAGGAAAATAGAACTCTCCAATCCCTTTCCCATATCTAAACAAATCCAAGTCAAACAAATTTAAGATATATTCATCATTCTCTAGTCCTAAATTGAAGTTATGAGCTATTCAAGAGAAACCCATTTTCTTGGGAAATAGCATAGTCGGTATTAGAATTGTGTACATAATGTTGTCTAGGTTCATAGGGTGATATAATCATTATTTGTACTGACTACACCAGACTTCCACTACACTCTAGCCACTCCTATTAATAAGATAGAAACATAAGGGACCCTCATGTATTCACCAAAAGCCTTTTGTCTCTCTTTCTTTCTTTGTTCATGGTATCAGAGCCTGTTTCTCCTCTCAGCGGTGCCTCTTTCCTTGGCCGTGTGTCATTCCAGCCCTGCTCCCTTTAAACCCTGTTTCTCACCACTTCCCAACCCAATCCAACCTATTCTTGTCAGAATCTCACCATACACACCCCGCCATCGTGTTCAAAAGGTCCTAATTGGCAAAACCCCAGTCATCATCCGCCATCATGACTTTCTTCTCAATATCTCACACACCAAAGCATGAGTGCATCACATGCTATCTTCTGCCATTATATGTGCAGATCAGCTCGGATTGGCTTCCTATCCACTTTTGTGGTCTCAATTGTCCTGTTTAAGCATGCCCTCAGAACACCTCACGTGTTAGTACACCTTGTAAGAGCTGCCTTCCATCCAAACAGCCATATTGAGTTCAGAAAAACCCGATCAAGTATTCTCTACCGTGGTTAGTGGATTACCTTCCATTACTACTAAGAAACTGTGTTGGGTATCCAATTGTAAGTCCTGGGCTACAACTAAGTGTCTAAGTTATGGTTTAAGGGGCAAGGTTATTTAAATCATTTGAGCAAGAGACTTATATACCTGCTGCAGATAGATTTACTTGGATGAAAATTGATGCTCAACTATGTAGTTTACTGTGGCAAGCTCTTGATGCTAAACTGCTTGATATGTATCAAGCCTATGAAACTACTGCGTAGAGTAAGGCTGAGCAATTTTGTAGGAATGGAATTCAGTGTTACTACAATGTTTTTTCTAACCTTGTCAGTTTAAAGCATCAGAACATGGATACTACCCACTTAGTTTGCAGAATTGAGTCACTCATGCAAGAATTCAGTTCTTTGATGCCTATTGCTATGAATGCTGCAAAACAAAAGAAACAGGTCCTCTCATCCTGATAGACGCAAGCAATGTTGCATGAAATGGGCGCTTTGCATTGTAATGGCACTTGATATTTGGTCTCTTTACCTCCAGGCATTCTAATGACATAATATTCAATGAACAAGTAGTCTAATGACTGAGCCTTTTGTTTATCTAACTCAATATAATATGAAAGAAAAAAGGGGAATGCACAAATCCAATTTTTAAAGCATCAAATGATACCATCTTGACATACCATCTCTAAGCTGGGCCTGTTGTTCCATAGCCTCTAACCGCAGCTTAAGTTCCTTATTCTCAGCAGTTAACCCAGTAGTGTCTCTCTGCATCATATGACATACAAATTAGTCCGCAGTTTTTAAACTTTTTCTCAGTGTACCCATTTTCATAAGCAGTACAATTATTTCATTACATTGACCGTGTCACATTTAACAATTAAAACCAGTAGGTTCTAAATTTCACATCTTTCAATCAAATTATATGAGGGATTCCACCAGAAAGACAACTCAGAACTTGATATTCTGTTTCACAAATAAAGATAAGAACCTTTACCAACTTACTAAACCACCATAGCAGTTTACTCATCAGATACTGTATCAAGACAGTTAGTCCTTTAAATGTAGTTTTTAGAGGAAATAACTGAAACATCATATCTTCATATAAACATAAATTCGAACAAATACAAAGGTAAGGATCATTGACCCCTCCATATATGAAACAATTAGGGAGTTTCCCTCTGCTTAGAAAATACATTTTTGTGATTTATATGTAAAATTAGTAACATAAACATCGTACACAGACGAAAAGGTTAGTACATAATTTTCACATGGACACACATATAAACACTGCCCATATAGACAATAGCATTCAGTGCCTTAAAAATCTAGTGCGACATCATAAATCTGAAAACTAAGCATACACCATAAAAGGAAAAAAGAAATTAATTCCTTTCATCATCTCCTTGATAAAGAGCAGCAAAGCAAAGGCAACTCTTCTGGTGTAAGGGAAAGCCAGATGAACGTAAATATTAAGTACAAGATGCTGGCACAAGATAAATATGTGAGGCAATTTTGTAACCCATCCATACATTTCTTGAAAGTGTCATTGTTGAAACCCAAACAGTCTATAAACAAAGTTAAATATATTTTTGGAAACATGGTAGTACAAGCAAGGGACTGGCCCAAGGTAAAGGAACTGATGACAAAAATGACTTGTTCAGATCAAAAGTCATTTTGGTCATTCAGAAAGAACAGAATGTTTTATGACAGTTGTGGATGTGACAATTTACAGAATCCAAGGAAATTTAATTCAATGATCACGCACGATTCCTAGACATGTGATAGTTTTCCTTAATTATGGGTTTCCACATACCATAGTAGGTGCTCACTACAATGTTAGATAGGGAATTGTTGAAACTCCGTATAAGGAACTAACTATTGCATCATTATTATACAAGTGAACTATGATCCAGAGTTGCCAAATTAGAAAAGTACTTATGTTGCACTTCCTTTAGAATAACTTTTGTGGCAATGGATTAGTTGGAAGGGAATCGTCAGGGCTACCATTAGGAAGGAAAACAAAAGCAAAGTTAAAGAAAATGAAAAGATTGGTGTAATAAATTGCAATTGTTTTTTACTAAAGGAATGGGAATTCTATCAAAGTTTAAATGGAATCACCATTCTCTTACTTGATTGAATCAATATTTCTTGGGAATAGTCATTCCCTTTCCAAAGTTTTAACTTGTTTAACCCGTTTCTACTCCCATTCCCACCACCTTCATTCTACTTGACCAAATGTGAAATTTTTGTTTATATAAAAGATTCTTAGGTAGACCTGATTTACTGGAGAGAAATAGACCAAGCCAATATTAAATAGAAATACAAGCATGTGAGAGGTGAGTTCTACTAAAAATTATGTTTGATGAAGTTACATATCTATTCATGATTGGTTTGATCTAAATTTTTTTGGTAGAGCAGGTCCACCTAGGAATTTTTCTTGTCCATACATATCTAAGCCAATAACATGACAAATTTCATTTCACATCCTTCAAAATCACATCTAGATAATGATTTTTGTACAGATGTTGAATAGGTAAAATTTTAACTTATACTGTCCCTATAGATAATACTATGTAAGTCTTCCCAAAAGGAAGATACAGAAACCAATAGATAAATGAGAACTCATAGAATTTCAGTTTTCTAGTTCTAAACGTTCTATAGTTCATAAGATCTTCTTTTTAGATTCTATGTATATTCATTCTTGACCCAAAAAAAAATGTATATATTCATGACCACATTTTTCAGACTAAAGTCTTTCTTTCTCTCAACTCAACCTTATAGATCCTTATATACATCATGATGCATGCGTCAGACATAGAAAGATATTACTTATAATTATAAGACAACCACAGAAATGCACAAATACAAATTTTGATCCAAAAGAAGAAATACTGCAAGATGGGGGTCCACCTGCTCAAACCCTCAAGAATAGCCAAATGCCCATTTCCTTTTATGAACAGAAAACCACATACAACATTTAAAGAAAAAAGGCCCCTGGTATTTTGTGGGTTCCATGATCAGCTTTATTTAAGAAGTGGGGATTCCATCAACCATAATCATCAACTTGGTGCTCACCCAAGTTCAAATTTGTAAAAGGAAAGGACATACCTGAAGCATGGTAACCTGGGCAGAGAGGTTGGTTGCTTCAGTCTGAAGCGTCTGTACCTTCCTTTCCAGCTCATTCGTATAGCGAATTTTTCTCTCCTTTGATCGAGCAGCAGATTGCCTATTGGCAAGAATCCTAACAGATACAATTTAGCTAATATCAGTACGTCAAGTTCAAACCCAAGATGTCTTCTCCAGTTTTCTTAATCCAAACACCGTTTAAAAAAAAGCCAGAACCGAACATAATACTGCTCAAACCACGCTGTGTCAGAAAAATATAATTGTCAATTTTCAATTGCAATTTTTCTTTTTATTAAAATAGAGATATAATAAATAAAATTTATCACGCGCAGTCACAAATATCTGTCGTTTACAAAATCACTTATCTTCAAAGCTGACCTTTTAGCTATAAAATCGCACCAATAATAATTAGAAATACATAATTTTGTACAAAAAAGAGTAGAAAAAGAAGGAAAGAGTGAAGTAGAAGTAGAAGTAGAAGAAGCTGATCAACCTCCTCGCTCTCTTGGGATCAACGAGAGCAAGTTCAGCGAGCTTATCAGGGGCCATGGCCTTCTTGACACCATCGATCGCCATGGAAGAGTCAGCTTCGAACGACAGCGAAGATGACCCATCCATGGAATTACTGTGCCTGTGATGACCAACTCTTCTCTCCTCCACACCTTTCCCGCCAAATTTCTCGCCATCGACGACGCCGGTCAATCCCAGGCCGTTGAAGAAATCAGAGTCCACGGACAAGCTCCGTAGATGGCCAATAGGAGACCCCGCCGGCCTCGGCCTCGAATTCCGGCCGTTGGACTCGTCCGACGACTTTGACACCGAATCAACGGCGCCGTGTGCAGCAGGAGCGGTGGCAGCGGCGGCGGCGTTGTTATTGGGTAGCACCGGCGAAGGGAGGTTAGAGATGTCGAGGTCCGAAGGGTCGAAGAGGAGAAGCTCATCGAAGTTGGCGATGCGAAAGGAAGTATCGGAGTGGGCCCTGCGGTGATGGGACCCACGCTGTGGGGCGTCCGGCATCTGCTCAAGGTCCACCGTGGTGGGCGGCTTTCCGATGAACTTGGGGTCCATCAAAGAAGAAAATCTGCGTCTTCTTGCTTCTGCAAAAGTTGGTGAGAGTGGGTATTGTGAGTGGTTTCTTCTGGTGGTTGTGGTGGTGGGGTATATAAACGGAAGTGTGTGTGTGGGAGTGAGTGAGTGATTAACTTGTATGCCAGAAGAAACTGAGCTTGATTTTGAACAGCATCAGCAAATTCTGGCGATTGTGGTGTAAGTTATAACTGATGATGAAATGATGAAAAACAAGAAAAATAAAATAAAATTTACTTTAATTGTCAAAAAGTCATTTGTCTACATACGTTGCCCCCAACTGCAAGATTAGATATTTTATCTTACCAATTACTAGGCATATTTTGACAATATACACCGGTTAGTATTTACCTTTCATTAATGGCAAGTTAAACTCTATTCATTTAAATGTCCAAAACTAATTTTTTTTATTCTTATTTTTTATCTTTATTAATTAATATAAGTTTTTCTTTAAACAAATATTATATATATTTTTAATAACAAAATTATATATTAAAATCATATAAAATTTCTCTTATCAGCGAATAGTTGAGCTAGCAAAAATATTTAAATAAGACTAATAATTAATAAAGTATTTACTACTGTTATACGTACAGATTTTAAAAAATATTTTAACGATAGAAAGACTTAACTTTTTAAAAAGTTGAACTCTCTTCAATATTATTTTCAATGAAATAAGGAAAAGAAAAAGCAAGAAAAGAAAACTTGCCAAATGGGTGTAGATTAAAATTTAACTAACCCATGTCTTAACCAAGATTTAAAATTTAAGATTATTAAATATTCTATTAACTAATTAAAAGAATTTTAAATTAGTGTTTTAAAAATATTGGCTAATCGGACCCTATAATTTATAAAAGAAAGAGCATCGTTAAAATTTTCAAAGAAATTTACATATATAAGATTAGAAAAAGATAGATATAAGTCGAAGAAAAACAAAAACAAACTTAATTGGAAATTCATCTGACCACATAATTTTATATTTATTAATATTTTAACATATAATTTATTTATTTTTAATTAAAAATATATAACCGAACATTAAATTATAATTGACTTGACACTTAAAATATTCCATTCAAATGACTCTCATTTAAACTTTTTTAATTCCTTTTTTCTGTATTAAAGGGAACAGAAATTAATGCTTCACATAATAACTTACCATAGCGTCTCTTAAATAATTAAGGAAGGTACCATCATTAATAGTGTAAAATAACTATAAACACAAAAGATAAAAGTTGTCTCTCCCAATCACAACTCTTTGGCATTTCAACTTTACATGAATTATGTAAAATATTTTAGGGGAGTTAAATTTACTTTATAATTGGTAAGAAGTTTATAGGGAGTTACACTTTTCAAAAATGGAATATTTGAATTTTTTATTAATAATATTAAAATTTTAAATTAAATCTAATAGTTAGTTAAATTACTTAATTTCATGAGAGTGAAGCTTTCATTTACTAATATTTCTCATCCAATGCTATACTTGGTAATTGGGGATTTATTATATTATTAAAAAATGAATTATAAGTCTTAATGAGAAAAGGTGTAATTCAGAAAAGGAAAGCTTACCTAAAAGTGTTTCTTACCCTTACCCAACCTAAAGTTGCAACATTGTAGTTGCTCATCCAAACATCCAATGAACTAATTAGATCCAATGGCACTTTCATTGGCCTTTTGGATTGTGTATTTTTGTGTATTAAATTTTTGGTATTTTAAATTCAACCATATGTTAAATGAGATTAACAATTAATATTTTTTTAAATAATGGTAAAGTATTTATTTTTATTTTAAAATTGATGAATTAAAATTATAGATTAAATCTTAATTTATGAAATTAAAATATATTTTGAGAAAAAATTGTCCAAAGATTCATTTCTTACCCAAACTATAATGACTAAAACAGCAACCTCTAATCAATGTATAAGAGTATAAAATAAGGCTTGAAAAATACTACTTTTTTCTTTCTATTTCATTCAGTGAATATACTACTTATTGATTGCTATAACTTTAGTTTAATTTTATGAAGATTAAAAAAAAACATTACCAAGAGGCCATTGTATATTTTAGAAATTGTTTTAATCATTAAGGCATTATTTAATTTAGAGAAGTTTAAAACATAGTTATAGCACTTTTTTTTGAGAAAGTTATATCACTTTTTTTCTTCAGGGGAAATAAATGACAAATAAGTCAAAATACAGGTATTACTGTATTAGACCCAGAGAATCAATAAACAGAGAATCTGAACTTCTTTTATTTTTCAAAAATTTAATAATATTAATTTCTAAAAGAGTATAAGCCCTATGCAAGTAGGGTTATATATGTGTGTTTATTTATTCTCTGTATCTCTTTCCCTCTCCTACCATACATACTATTGGCCACAACATTCTACGCTTATGTTCCTCCTATGGAAAACCATATACATATTATCAATTCAAAAAACTATATACAATTTTGATTTCAGAAAAAATCATATTTAATATTAAAGGCTTAGCATGTGTAAAAGTACACGTCATTTTTTTTATATTTGAAATATATAATATAAAATTATTATTATATTTTTAAATAATAAAAAATTATTTAATTTTTACTTTTTGTTATAACTTTTCATTGTCTTTTTTTTGGTCTTCTCCTCTCCTCATATCACATCATCTATTTTATTTTATATTTGACATACAATTTTAAAGATAAATAATTAAAAAATCTTTAAATCATTATAATATAAATAAACACAAAAATATCAATTGATAAATCATAGTCTATCTATCAATCCTTTAGTTTAACTGTAAAATGGTACTTCACCATTTCACAATCATACTTTTCCATAATACAATTCCATTAAAGTGAGTATAAAATCAAAAAATACAAAAATTCATGTTTAAAGAGTTTCATAATCACTTTTCATTTCTAAATATAAACATAGTCAATATTGTCTATATCACATTCTTTTTCTTTTTAGTAAAAAATTTGGTAATAAAGGGAAGGCACGCCTAATATTATCGGGCAAAGCGCTAATGGCATGTTAGAGAGACCAAAAGAAGCCCAACCTAAAGAATTACTACACAAGCCTAAATCGCAAATAATTTTATTTAGTCATAACTACTCAATTAGCCCTTGGATACTAAGAAATCTCCTTAGAGAGGGATGCCCACCAAGCGAGATTTTGGATAGCTTAAGGGGGATTCGAACCCTCGCTCATGGGTAAAGCTACAACTTTTCTCTAAATCTTTAACCATTTGTGACAACTCATATTGACCAAATTAGAGAATATAGCCATAATATTCATAAAGGCAATATGTTTCAAAATAATTCATAAGATCACCAAATTGAAGAATATATAAATGTGGCTACTAACTTACATCTAGAAAATTCGTCAAAGAAATTTTAATAATTTTACATGAGGCCTACATGACAAAAGGAACATTTTTCCCTTGACCTAAACTTTTCCTTTTCAAATTGGTCCCTAAAGGTAAAATAAAATTTCTTTCAGTTTAGTCTCTAAGGACAAATTCCTTACATAGGGCTCCCAAGAGTTTCATACTCATTCCTATA
This sequence comes from Senna siamea, assembly GCA_031216115.1. Classification (NCBI taxonomy): domain Eukaryota; kingdom Viridiplantae; phylum Streptophyta; class Magnoliopsida; order Fabales; family Fabaceae; genus Senna; species Senna siamea. The sequence continues at coordinate 26,200,724 of CM062354.1, read as the reverse complement.
AAGATGATTTATTAATGTGGTCAAGATAATTTTATATTTTCTAGTAAATAAAACTAAATTTTCTTATATAACTATTTTCAAAAAAAGAAAAAAAAAACTTCCAATTTTATTTTATTGAACATTTGAGGTCTATAATGGTGAACACAGAAAGAATTCATCATATGTAGGTAGGATATTATTCCATACCATGAAAATTGTCTGATAGTGTAAAGTATAGCTAGTAGTGATATCAATTAGTTTGCTATTAGATAGTTAATTATTGTTTAGAGTTAGTTTACTTAGTTTACAGCTTGTGACTAGCACATGATTACTTTATACCAATATATATGTGTATAATCTGAAGCACTCTACAATATAATTTTCATGTTTCTTTTTCATTGCAATCTCTTATTCACATGGCATCAGAGCAAGAATGGAAGAAGAGTGGTATATCGCTAATAGTATCATTTCTCAGACAAGGATATCTGATCAAGAAGCTTAGATGGATGATAAGCGAATTAGCATAGAGACTGAAGGTGCTTGTAACAATGAAGAAGCTCGAATACAAGAACGAAAAAATGGAGGTTCTAATAGTTTTGATTTACCAGAAGACCCATGGATTTTACGAAATTTAGATCAACCCAACATTATCCTTGTAACTTCACCTTTAGTAGGAGATAACTACCTGGCCCGGAGCACAGTGATCAAAATCTCCTTGGAAGCCAAGACAAGTTGGGCTTTATAGAAGACACCATAAAACCTCCTAAAAACACAGCAAAGAACAAAAGATGGAAGAAGTCAATTCAATGGTGAAAAGTTGGATATTGAATTCTATTTCAAAAGATTTATTAGAATCTTTTATATATTGCCCCAGTTCAAGAAGCTTGGAGAAGGAGTAAAGAGTAGATCGCAGCTATACCAAATTTAGAGAGAAATAGCGTCAATTCATCAAGTTAGAGATTTTGTAACTACTTATTTCAATAAGCTACACAAATATTATGACAAGCTAGGATGATTGGCACCTATACTCGTTCGTGCACGTAATGGTTATAGTTGCAAATTGAATAAAAAGTTTAGAGAAATAGAGACTTCTACAAGATTAGTGCAATTTCTCATAGGGCTTAATCAAAACATATGATAATGTGAGAAGTCAAATTCTGAATCTAAACCCATTACCCACTGTCAGAAAAGCTTTTTCCATGGTTTTGAGGATTGAGACATAAAGGCAAATAAATTTCTCATATGGAGTGAATGAGACTGATGCTAGTGCAATGTTGTCAAAGACTTATAATCCAAGATTTGACGACAAGGTAGGGAGTAAAGGCAATAAGAGTGACAAGAAAGAGAAGTAATGTGAGCATTGTCAATTAATGGTCATACAAAAGATAGTTGTTTCAAGTTGCATGGGTATCTAAAATGGTACAAAGAACTTAAAGATCAAAAGAAGCAAAAATAAAGGAGGCAGGAAACTTTTAACAATGTCCAAGAAACACTAATTGACTCCATAGATCAAGAAAAGCCAATTGATTTTAGTGCAATGATGTCTTACATGATAAAGAATGAGATCGCTAAGTACATGAAAGCGAATGGTGGAGAAGAGCATGCCAACTTTGCTACTTCTTTTTAGTTTGCAGGTAATGCCCTAACTAATAAAATAGATTGCTTAATCAATAATGATGTTTGGATCATTGACACAGGAGCATCAAGCCACATGTGCTCCAATAAATCATTAATACTATATATTTTCACATTAAGAAAACCTATCTTAGTCAAACTTCTATATAGATCATCAAAACCTGTGAAAAAATAGACCAAGTAATTTTAAGTTCCAAATTGACTCTAAAAAATACACTACATATTCCTGCCTTTCAATATAACTTACTTTCCGTTAGTAAGCTTGCCAAAGATGTCAATATTTTTATTACATTTTACTCTTCACATTTCCTTATACAAGACCAAAGGAGTAAGGAAGTACTTGCCACAGGAAAATTGATGGATAACGATCTACATTCTCAACCTAATATCTAATATCTCTATAACTAGTCAATCTAGTTATAGCTCTATAAACAATTGTATTGGTCAAACAAAGCTTTATGGTTCTAAATCTAGTAAAAATTTACTTATTTGGTGTAGAAGACTAGGTCACACACCATGTCAAATTATACAAAGAATAAATTAAATACATCTTGAGAAAGGTCATATTGATGCATGTAATATCTATCATTTGGCTAAACAACACTAAATTTCATTATCTATGAGTACAATAAAAACATAAAATTTTTTCAATTAATAAACCTAGACATGTAAGGACCTTACAAAATTCCAAGTCTTAACTCAACATATTACATCTTAACTATAGTAGATAACTACAACAAAGCTTTATAGACTTTCTTATTGCAACAGAAAACACAAGTTGAAAACACATTAGAAACTTTTTTAGTGTTACTGCAAAACTAATATTAGACTAAAGTAAAGACAATTAGGATTGATAATGGCACTGAGTTTTGAAATCTATAAAGCAAAGATATATTAAAAAATTGGTATTTTACACCAAAAAACTTGTAGCTATATACCCCAACAAAATGGGGTAGTAGAAAGAAAGCATAGACATATTTTAAATATAGCAAGAGCCTTAATGTTTTAAGAAAAAATGCCAAAAAAAAATTTAGGGGAAGCCATAATAACTGCTACATATATCATAAATAAGATCCATAGTATCCTTCTGGAATGGAAAACCCATTTGAAATATTACACAAATAGTCACCTCATTATTATGACATAAAAACATTGGTTGTCTTTGCTATATTACAAATACCATGATAAGGTGGACCTTAGAGCCTTTAAAGGTGTTTTCCTAGGCTATGCCACTAGGCAAAAGGCTTACAAGGTTTATAACCTTAATAATTACAAAGTTTACATGTCCAAAGATGTCATATTTTATGAAGATAAATTACCATTTGAGAATGTAAAAAAAACACCACCATGTTGTCCACTACCTTATCCCCTCAATACAGATTCAAAAGAAATTAATCTAGAACCTAGCATTAGCCAAATAGCATCACCAAACAGGATAACAACTATTTTAAAATCCATACCACAAGATATCAATACATATTTTAATACATTATAACCAAATTCACAAAATGATCCATAAGAACTTTCCTTAACACAACCTAGACATATAACCAAGCCCAAAAAACCCCTATTTGGTTGAAAGATTATTTATGTTTTACCAAAACTGAATCTAGCCAAATAAGGTTTACTCACCTAGTTATACTGCTTTTATAAATAATGTGTCAATGGTACAAGAACCATCTTCATATAAAGAGGCAATCAAACATGAAAAATGGGTAGATGCAATGAACAAAGAATTAGAGGCACTATAATCCAATGAAGCATGGGAACTCGCTAGTCTTCCACAAAATAAAAAGGTCATTGGATCAAGATGGGTATGCAAAGTGATGTTTAATTTTGATGGGAAAGTTGAAAGATACAAGGCTAGACTTGTGGCAAATGGATATAATCAAATTCAAGGTATTGACTACCTAGATAGCTTCTCACTAGAGGAAAAAGTTGTGACAGTTCGAATCTTTCTAGCATTAGCTACCATTCAGCAATGGTACATTCATCAATTAGATGTTAATAATGTTTTCCTTCACAGGTACTTGAGTAAGGATGTTTACATGCTTTTTCTTGAAGGTTATTATAAGGCTAAGCCTAGTAAGGTTTTCAAGCTAATTAAAAAATCTCTTTATGGGTTGAAACTAACCTCTAAAGAATGGAATCATGAGTTTATAGTCTAATTACTGGATTTTGGGTTTGTTCAGTCTGCTAATGACCACTGTTTATTTACTAAGAAATGTTTTAACTCTTTTACAACACTACTTGTATACATTGATGATGTGATTGTTGCAGAAAATATTAAAGTAGAAATAGTTTTTGTTAAAAGTTTTCTTCATGATACTTTTACCATCAAAGATCTAGGCAATTCCAAATACTTATTGAAATTTCTCGCAGCACAAAAGGATTGTTCATCTCTCAAAGAAAATATGTGCTAGATATTGTGAAAGATATTGGGTTAACAAATGTAAAGGCCACACAAACACCATTGCCAAGAAACCACAAGTTCCATAACGAAGCACCTCTCCTAGAGGAACTTGACAAGTATAGAAGATTGGTTGGTAGGTTGCTATAGCTTAACATAACCAAACCAAATATAACATATAACATCCAACAACTTAGCCAATTTGTCTCGGCACCATTCCAGATTCATTGGGAGGCTGCTCTTTATTTGGTTCACTACAAATCAAATTCATCAATAAATTTGATTGCTTTTTTGTGATAGCGATTGGGCAAATTGTCCATTAACCAGACATTTTATCAAAGGGTTCTCTATCTTACTAAGAGATTCCTTTATGTCTTGGAAAAGCAAGAAGCACGATACAGTTTCAAAATCTTCTTGTGAAGCAAAATATAGGAGTATGGCAGCTACTGTTTGTGAGCTAATGTGGGTTACATATGCTCTTAAGGACTTCGATATGTTAGTAGCTATACCAATTGCCTTTTGGTTTGATAATCATTCAAATCTTTATGTCACAACCAATCCTGTATTTCAGGAAAGGACCAAGCATCTCAAGATTGATTGTCACATTGTGTGAGACAAGTTCAAAGAGGGTTTCATATCTCCTAAATATGTACATAATCAGTTGAAAACTGCTGATATTTTTACTAAGATTCTTGCATCTCTAGAGTTTGATTGTATTACTTCCATGTTGGGTCTGTTTCCAACCCATCTCAACTTAAGGGGGGATGTAGAGTATAGTTAGCAGTAGTATAACAATTAGTTTGATATCAAATAGTTAATTTTGGTTTAGAGTTAGTTTATTTAGTTTATAGCTTGTGACTAGCACTTGATGACTTTAAACAAGTATATATGTGTATGATCTGAAGCACTCTACACTGCAATTTTCATGTTTCTTTTTCATTTCAATCTCTTATTTCACAAATAGTCACACATCAAACTAAAACAAGTTTCTAATTGATGGATATGACAGATTCTTTCTATGTTCACCATTGTAAACCTCAAATGAAAACTAGTTTTAAACAATCTTTGGTCAAGTGTCTGAACTTACCAAATCCATAACAAAGAATATGAAAACCCTATACTCAACATTGAAAGTTCTACCTTTGATAACACACTTTGCTAAGAGTGGCTACAATAGATTTACTTCAAAACAAAAACAACAAATCTTCCTCTAAATTTGCTTGAAGGTGTTCAAGTTAATATTGATAGTCTTACCAATTCTCTAAAGTATACTTTATAGGGTGCATGAAGTTTTAAAGTAGGAGAGAGATAAGAAAAAAAATTAGAAGAGATAAATAAATGACCCATTTTAAATAGATTATGGCACAATTTTTTTTATTATTTCTTTCATATATCAAAAACTTTACCTCTTTCTCCTACTTTAAAGGATTTAAATTCTAGTTTTAACACCATTATTCTCTCATGGTTAGATAATGACCATATATCATCCATCCTCATTGGAGTGCAAAATCATAATCCTCCCAACTCAAGAGCTTAACTATATAAAAATTGTTCTTGATATTATTATTATTTCATCCCTAATCCACATGTTATAACCTTACCTCTAGGCCTTAAAGTTGATCGTTCTCCCCGTAAGCTTAACTATAAGCATTTTTCTAAACGGCATGTTAATTCTCCTCTTTTACTCCTTAGAAAGGATGAATTTGGTGTTAAGAACTTTCTTCCATAGAAGAGTATTATTTCTTTTGTTTTTGTTTTTGTTTTATTATTTTTTTTGCTAACATTAAAACCAGACAATACCAAAAAGAATACTCTTTCCAATTAAATGTTAATAAATATATTTAAACAATATGTTTAAGATTAAATTTGAGGTTTAAAATTTGTATTTAGTTATAAAATTTGGTGCTAACAATTATAGTTTGTTACTCAAATTATAAACATCAAAATGTGTCTAATCCACTAGATTGGCTTGTTTAACCTACCAAAATAGTGGGTTAAATTTTTATTTTTTTAACCTGTATAATTATAAGAATTTTTTGACTCAACTTACTAAACACACCAGTTATATAGGCTAACTTGTAGTTGGCCTTTTTTTTTTTTTTTTTACTTCTTTTTTATAATTCATGAAGAAGAAGAGCTTACTAGTCATAATAAAAGAAAAATTTAAAAATTAAACCAAATCGTAAAAATGAGTTAACCCAAACTTAAAATTTTGAAAAAATTTATTTTATGTTTGTTTAAGTTTTTTGATTTAATAATTTAATATAGATTTTATTATTTTGTTGAATTTGAGACTTTGTAATTGTATGATAATGTTATTCTTATTGTTATATTACTATTTTTAATTATGTTATTTGCATTTATTACAATTGGGTAGGGTACTTTGTCGTCTTCCATAGAAAATTAGAAGAAGAAAAAAATTAAAGTGCAAGATTTGGGCCAATAGTTTTTGAGGTACTGTATTCTAAGATAAGATATGGTTATATTTACAATATTATTTGAATCAAAATGCCCATTTATTTACTTTAAATTTTATTTTACTGTCTTAAATATTTTATTCAATAGTTGGAAACAATATTTCAAACAGGTCAACTCACTTAATTCATCAAATAAGAAAAAACTAAGGAGAATGTTTGTTTAGTTTATTAAGTTAATATTTTATTGAATAGTTAAAAATAATATTTCAAACAGGTCAACCCACTTAATCCATCACATAAAAAAAAAAAAAACCTAAGGAAATGTTTGTTTAGCTTACGAAGTCAAACAAGTGGGAGATCACATCTTATTATGATAATAGTTTATTATTATTATGTGAAAAAAATAGTTAATGAAAAAATTAATTTAGAGTTAATATAATATACTAATTTTTTAAATAAATATATTAATTTAGATATATTATTTTATCATAATAAATTTTTTAATTTTAATTTTTTAATAAATTATAAAAAATCAGCAAATATTTTTTTATTTTTATTAAAATATAATTTAAAAATATGTAAAAATATTCGCCGACAAGATAACTTTAAAGTCCAAACGTATTTATTAATTAAACAGACTAACCTGTCACTGCCCTATTTATGGTCGGCCTATAAATGAACAGTCCGGCAAACACCGCATCCAACTTCTATTAAATATTTAACAGAAATTGAATTTTTCTGTTTAATTCATTTATCTCATTTAAACCAATTTTTAGGGACATTTTCCTGTTATATATAATCGTTCAATTTCTAACTTCTGTTTTAAAATTAAAAAATTATTTTTACCACGACTTAAGAATACCTACGACACTTTCCTAAACACTTTAAAATTTTAAAATAAGTATTTTTTGAAAAAACAAATACAAGCACCTTCTCCCACAAGAAAAACATTCCCAACCCAAGAAGCTGCTATATTGTCCTTTGTTTGTTTTCAGTACAAAAGAAGAAAATAAAGTCTTTGACTAATGGAAATAGAGAAGATAGTACAAATCCACCACATTGTGATCAGATTCTCCTCAAGGACAAAAGTTATGTTTCTAACATAAATTTGTAATCAACTCACTGTTTCATAGTGGAAGTGAAGGTCACCTGTAAATTTAGTTTGACATTGACAATTAAATGCTTTATCCCTATAATAATGCCATCTACCAGGTGGGCCCATTTTGTTAGTGCAAAGTCCAATTTTGGCGGCCCAGAAAACCTAAATTAGGTTTTATGGGCTCCTTTGGTGACGCACGTCTTGAAAAATCAATTTAGACAAGGAATCTTATGTGATTGGGCTGACAACAATAAAGGAGAGAGAGAGAGGAAGTAAAATTTTAATTTTGCTATTTTTTTAATATTTAAATCTAATAAAACTTTTGTTCCTTATTTATCTTCTTTAAATTTAAAATAAAAAAATTTAAATAAAATATAAATAAGAAATAAATTAAAATTTTATTTTTCTTCTCTTCTCTATTCTCCTCAATTCCAACATACTATAAGAGCTTTATTCTATCTAAAAGGAAAATTTATATTCCCTTAATACTTAACTAAATTTTAGAACTTCAAAATTTATGTCTAATTTTTATTAGAAAGAGAAATATTGAATATTGAATAAATAATCGAAGGTATGAAATAAATAGATATATTGGATAGCATAAATCTTATATTACCACAAAACATAAACATGTTTATAGAGTTATACAATTATTTTTAAAAAAATAATAAAGTAAAAATTTATTTTACTATGATATTTCTCTCCTTTTGTTGTCATCCAATTAGAATCTTATTACTAAAATTAAAAAAATGTAGACTTCATTAATATTTTAAAAATATAATGAAGATAATTTTGAACTGAAATTTAGAATTGCCCATTTTAAATTTGTATTTAAAAAAATAATTTGATTTGGTTTATTTCATGTCCCCACTAGTTAAATGATAAAGAATTTTAAATCCTTCAAAAATATATATTAGAGTCGAATTTTTAGAATAAATTTAAATAAAAAAATTTCACTAACCCTTGGATCCCTTTCAAATTCTAAGCTATTAGAGTGGCAGTGAAGGATGTTTATTATTTATTTTAATTATTTAAAATAAAATTATTCTCCCAAATATTTCTTGTTTGGCCAAATTTTTGAAGAAGAAGCTGTTAACTTTTCTTAAAATTACTTAGTTTGAAAATTAGAGGTATTTGATCAAGATGTTTTTAAGAACTAAGCTATTTTCTAACTAGTGGTACAAGAAGCATTTTTTAAGTACAAAAGAAAAACTAGAAATTGAACATTTGCTTTCAAAATAAAAGCAATGAAATTAAATATTTTAAAATAAAACGTCCTTACTAAAAATTACGATTTATCATAATTATCCTATTTATCTTACTTAATTCTTGGATGTTTTCTTACATATAAATTAGGGCTTGTTTGAATTGTTTTTTTTTTTCGATTACTTTTTTTATGAGACTTCATTTAATGGATTTTTCATTTGCATCAGCCCTACAGATTAAGACGACACTTGTTGTGCCAACCATCGTGTCGAACTTTTCATAGAAGAGTTTTTTTTGTAAGAAGTAATATTTTTTTTACATTTGAATGAAATAATAAAAAGTACGTTATTTAAGCAAAACATGTTTGTTAGTACATGTATAAAAAATTTTGTTATGAAATTATTAACTAGGACTTATGTGTAAAAATATCATACTTTTAGAAAAGAAATAGAATAAATTACTTACCCTCCCTAAAAGATGTCAAAATTAATACACATATTGTCTGTCCTAAAAAATTACATTTACCTCGTTAAAAGATAAAAAAAAATTATAATTTTACTCTTTTTGTCCAAAATACTTTTTATTATGTATATAATTAATTTGATTAAATTAAACCATCATCCCTATAAAGTTAAGTGAAATTATAATTATCACCCTTTTAGAAATTACATTTGTTATCCTTAAAGTTTAATACAATGTTATACAAAATTTCCTTCTGATTTATTTTTTATTAATTAATTTAATACATGTTTTATATAAAAATAGGTCAAATACAATCTATTTATCAAATAGTAATAAAAGTACTTTTCAAACAGTTTGGTTGAATATAAATTGCTTCTCTGTCTTGGTACTTCGTGTTTTATTAAAAAAAGGTCATTTTAAATTAGTAAAAATTGAGAGTTTGGTCAAATAAAGTATAAGTAAATATGATGTGTATAATTTTAAGATTGATCGAAAAAGAAATTTATTAATTACTATTGATTGATCAAAGTAATTTTACGTTAGAATTAGGAAAAAAAATAGAGTTTGTCAATGAAAAACTTGAATTTTCATAAAGTGGTTCATCCTTATTTGTCATACATAATTTAAAGGTTGAGATACTTGACTTTTCATAACAAGTAGGACCTTGATTGGAATGCACTAAAATGAATTGCACCAGACCAGTGTAAGGCACTTCTTGTAATCCTCTCCAATTAGGACTTTTGTATGAATATATACACTCTTTTTAATATATTCAAAATTATTATATTTAAAATTAAATCTATAAAAATAAATTATTTTTCTTATATAATTATAAATTTGTTAGTATTATTAACAAATTTTATTTAAAATTTACTCAAATTTACTCTTAATAAGAAAGAATGTCCTACACAAAAAATTTATTTTAAAAATTTTTCAATGTGTTATACTTTTTGAAATAATGCAACACGATAAAATTATTAATGTGTTGCCCTATCTAAGTGAATATAACATATTGTATAAAAATATTTAATTTTAATATGTATCGCTTAATATCAAAGTGAAATTTGTTTGAAGTTGAACTTAACTTCTTCTATTTAATTTTAAAATTATTTTTATATAAAAATAGTAAATATATATATAAATATATCATCAACATTATAATTTTTTTGAAAAATTAAAATAAATGTCATAAATAATTAAAACATAAAAAAATTAATCATATTTTATTAAATAAAGTTTTGTGTTAGGTAAATTTAAATTTTTTTCTTACATCTGAGCGTATGTATTTTAGTTATTAACAAAAAAAGTAATATAAAAAATCTGAAAAAATAAAAATATTAAATATTTAGATAAATATTTATTTATCTATTGCATTTTATTTACTTTTTGTTAAATATATATTTATCTGTTACAATATTTTTTTACCAATATATTTTTTGAAGAATGTACATTTGTTTTTTGTTAATGTAAATTATTTAATGTTTATTATAGTTTTTTGTCGGTAATAAAATATAGTTAAAATTTTTTATATTTTAATTATTTATGATATTTCTTTTAATTTTGTAAATAATTATTTTGTGATAATGTTGATGATTTTTTAAATTTATATTTATTAAATTTTTATATAAAAATAGTTTTAAAATTAAATGGAGGAAGTTAAAATCAATTTCTAGCAATTTTTAAAAAAAATTTATCTAGCTTGTGTCATTTGCTTTTGTGAAAATGCGTCATATTTTTTTATTGTGTGTCGCTTGTATTTATAATAATACAAGTTTAAATTAAATATTTTTATACAACGTGTTATGTTCTCTCAAATAACGTAACAAGTTAATAATTTTAATGTGTTACACAATTTTAAAAAGCATAACATGTTGAAAAAATTTTAAAATAATTTTTTTATGCAAGAGTCAACTTCGCTCTTAACAAAAGCGAATTTGGGTCACAATTTACAATTAATTCTTAGTAAGAATAAATTTTTTGCTAATCATTTTGACCAACAATTCACTTTTAGTAAGAGTAAATTTGGATAAATTTTGAATAGAATTCGTTAATAATATTAACGAATTTGCAATGTTATAAGAAAAATAATATATTTTTGTAGATTTAATTTAAAATAAGATAATTTTGAATATATTAAAAAAATGTATATATCCGTATAAAAGTCCTCTAATTAGGTTTTTAATTTTCTTTATTTTATTAAAATATTAATAGTCTTAATTTATGAGAAAAAATAAAAAATATAGGTAAATTTTAATCCATAAAGAATGATCCTTAATTTATTCTTCTTTTTTTTTCTTTTCTCACTCTTATTGCAACATGTACAATTTAAGAGGGTCCAGTTTCATCCAACTACATCACATGTGACATGTTTTCCAGTTGGGTCAACACAGCAAGGACTAGACATTCACTTCCATTAAATGGCCAAAAAGAGAAAGCTAGACATGCACCCAACCATTTGTTTCTTTAAAAAAATATAAATAAAATTTTGAATAAATTACACATTTTTTTTAGATATGTAAAAATTATTATTTTTATTTTAAAAATATACATAAAAATTTATAAAACTAAAAATTATATTAAAAATTCTTAAAGGTAATATTGTTTTTATTAAAAAAAACATATTTAAAATATTTATTTCAATGTTATTTATTTTTTGTAAAAAATAATAATTTTATTTTATTTTAAAATTGATTTTCTTTTTGTTAAATACATTTATATCATATAAATAATATATATTATTTTTTAAGGAGTAGTATGAAATTATTTAATAAAAATATAATAAGTTTTCATTATTTTCAATTCCCTATTTTTTTCACTGATTGCTTTTAAAATATTTTTTATTTATTAAAAATTTATTAGATACTCTCATAAAAAAAATTTAAAAATTAAATTAAATTCAAAAGTTTTAAATTAAATGATCCCTTTGTTTAAGAAAGATTTAATATGCACGTGTTTGATCTTTACGAGAGATTAAATCGAAAAAGCTCTTGTGTACGAAATTTTAGTCGATTGAAAAGCTAAAGAATATAATGTTATAAAATAGTTTTTATATTTAAAAATTAAAATATATTTTAATATATATAAAAAAATTAGTATAAAATAATGTACTTGAAAAGAGAGTTATCTTTTAAAATAAATTAGACCAATTTCTTTAAATTTAGTAAAATTATATTTTTTTTATTTAAAAAATTACATTTGATGCCTTTCAAGTTGTATGTAATGTACACAACTCTTCATTGTGTTAATATTTTACGCATTATGTGTTTATTCCAAACAATAAAATTATTTATCTGTCTTTACTGTTATATTAAAAATTTTTAATATAAATTTAACAATATTTTAGTGTTATATTAAAAATAAAATAAATTTTTTTATACAAAAATTATCTTTATTAACAAAAATAAATTAAGAAAAATTGAGTGTAATTTTTAAATTAAAGTACTAAGTATTAGTCAAACTTTAAGAGAAACTAATTGCAATTTACTCTATCATTTGAGTTAAAAATAAATAAATGAACACTGTATTCATAGATAATCGATTTTCAAGTGAAAAAAGTTTAATAACATTAATTATTTTATTAGTATTTATTTGATGCTACAGTTTTTTGAGCATAATAAATTATTTAACTATTAAATAACTAATAATAAATTTCTCAATTAATTATAGTTATATTTAAGTTTACTAAAATTTTATTTTGGTCTTAAAAAATCCAATAACAATTGACTTCATTAATTTTTTTAAATAAAATTGTAAAGAAATTTAGAGTGAGAACATATTTCCATCTCTAATATATGTTTTTCTTGTAGTGATGAAAATAATTACATAAATTCAAAATAATTGATTTCATTGTTAATCTACAATTTGAAAAATATTAATTAATTTAATATCCACTGTTACTTAGATTAATTAAGTTGAAACTCAAAATTTGATAATATCCACTTCATCTCAATAATAACAACTTGTGATGATTATATGTAAGTGAAACCATAGTTCAAAAATTCTGACAGAGTCGATCAGAGTAAAAAATTAATAAACTAGTTTGTCAGTTGGTCTAAAAAAATCTTAAAATTGAAGAGTTGAAAATATAGTTAAAAATGGTTTAACTTGTTGATTGGTTCATTGATTTCTTGTTTATATTTTAGAGAAATTATATTTTACAATCTTTAATTATGTCTATATTTTAAAATATTGAAATTGTACATAAGAAACTCAAAAAAAATTCCTTTCTCCAATCTTCATTCACATATAATGTGAAATTAAATTAAGGAAGAGAAAAAAATAAATTATATGATAATCATATAGTTGTTAAGTTTAACTATAACAATAATAATTTTTTAATTTTTGAAATATTTTAAAAGAGTGATTTGTTACAAATCAAAATTTAAGTGAGTAATATGTTATATAAACATAGTTAAGTATTGATATTTAATATCAATAACTAAGATTATAATTATTTATTATATTATATTATGTAATAAATTTATGTAATATTTATAATATTAATTATTATATTATATTATATTAAAAATCAAAGATATATTATAATATATGAAATTAAAAAATATGTATTTAATTATCATCGGTTCGACAATAATTGTACCAATAAATCGTGAACTAGTATGTCGATCGATTCGATGATCAATATAATTTTTAAAACCTTAAGTAAAACTAATTTTTAATATTGAAAACTTTTTTATTTTACTTATGTAAAAAAATTGAATATTAGAATGTAAACTGTAAGGCAATTTATATCACTTATGTGCAAAATAAATCGTTGCCAATTAGCCATGTCAACTCTAATTTTTATTTCTAGTTTTCATTCAAAAATTGGATTTGCAAAAAATCAACTCATTTTGACCAATAACCCATTTAATTTTGATTCTTTAAAAATCAATTATTATCATTTTTTTAGAACCAATTAATTAATCCTTGTAAATATTGTTACCAATTATTGGCAAGACTTGTATGTTTGGTTGTTAATTTGTTATCAAGTTTTTTAATAAAAATATAATATTTATATATAAGAATTTTTAAAAAAATTTCATATATATGGTGTTGAGATACAAAACTTTTTATTTATTATATTTTTTAATTTTTTTAAAATTTAATATATATCAAATACATATATATATATATAGAGAGAGAGAGAGAGAGAATTACTTTAATATATACGTTGGTCTTTAGTGAGGCAAAAAGTTATGGACCTCCTTTGAATTCTTCTTCGCTCAAAAAGGGTAAGAGGAATAGATATATAATGCTTCTCGTTCCTTACAAAATATATATAATATAAAATATAAAATAAAATATGTTAATTAAAAAAATAAAATAAAATAAAAATAATAAAAAATTAAATTAAAAAAAATTAAATAATTTTTTATTACTTAATTTTTCATTTTAAATAATAATAATTTTATATTATATTTTAAAAATTAAAAAAAAAACATGACGTACGTACGAAATATGTAGTTATATACATGGCTGAGTTTTCTCCTAGAATGAAATTCGTTTGACTTTGATTGGAGGACATAATTAATTCATATTTCGTGTGGGTTGCACACTCTCCTTCCATTATTTAAATTATCTAATCCTCCACTCTCCCCTTTTTCCTCACATCCCTTAGTGCTTTCCTCTTCAGCAATCCATTCTATTTCTTCTTTATGATCTTTCTTTTACTTCTCAATACGTTAATATATACTTGATAATTTCAAACCCATTAATAAATTTTAAATATATTTTATTAGTTTTCAAAGGGAGCTAGTTAATTCAATTGGCAAGAAAATAATATATATATTTTTTCTTAATAACTTAAACTCGATATATATGATCAATTCCGCAATTTTTATTTTTCAAACAAAGTCGTGTTTGTTCCAAATGAATTTTTTTTTCTAAAATAATGTGTTTTTTTAATAAACTTGGAGGATAAAATATTTAATGTATGAGGATAATTAACAGAGATCTCGTTAATTAATGTTTGAGGATAAAATATTGATGAAATAAGAACGAAGTTCAATAATGTTGTAAAGCACTAAGATTTATTGCCAGCCACGACATTCTGCATATAAAATGGGTCAATCCCAATGTCGTTTGGTCATGTCTCCTAGTGCATGATGAAAGTTTTACCATAATATCATTTATATGATTTCACAAAAATTGTAGGTATATTAATTATATTATAAGAATAAGTCTTGTAAAAAATCAATAAAAGTTGAGATCTAGACATATTTACATTTTTATTTATTATATGTTATAGTTTTATTTGTGACCCTGTCAAATATATTTTAGACTTCAATAAATTACTATTGAATTTTTTACGCTGCTAGACAATATACAATATGAGGTACTTAATTTTTCATAATTTTTTGGTGAAAATTAAAGATATCTTTTAAGTCACATTAGACTTAGACTAATTTTTATTGAGTTGAGAAAGTTAAGATAAAATGTTTTTAACAAGTAAATTTTTTAAAATTTAAATTTGTGTTCTCCTCCTTCCAAGACTAAAGTCATTTTTAGTTCAATAAAAAATTTTGATATCTAGACATATTATATTTTTATATATTAACATTCTTATTCGATTCATATTTGACTTCAATAAATTGCCATCAAGTATTTTACACAACTTGATAATACGATATAAGGTACTTAAAGAATTCCTCGTGATTTCAATTATTATGAATTATGTATAAATGGTGGATTCCACTAATGATTTTTGACAATTTTTACAGGTTTAAATCTATTGGCTTCGTTTGTTTTGTGAAAAAATATAAAATTTTTGAAAAATTTATATATTTGTTTCATTAAAAAAATTTTATTTTACACCTCAACATTGCCCATTATAGATGAAATAATAATGGAAACTGATAAACTCGGATATGGTAAAATGATAACATTTTTATTTTGCACCTTGTAACTCACTTGATCGTCGAAAGTTCGTTAGAAGAATTGTTTTCCCCTAAATTTTTCATAGCCTCTCTTGCTCCCTGTGCATGTTCGAGGTATGAGACCATAAAAATGATTTCTTTGCTTATTTTTAAGAAAACATTTCTTTTAAAATTTTATGTAAAAGTTAGATTGCTTTGAAAAAAAATTAACAAAACAAATACAAGATTTTTTTTTAACTAAAAATTCCAAATCAAACCAACATAAACTTTGTATAGAATAACATGTATAGAAAGTTAGAAATAAAATCAGGTCAGGTATACTTAAGGTCTAAAAACTTTAATATTTAGGTTAGTATTTAAAATTATAAGGCTAATTAAAGTTATAAAGCTGATCAATCTACCTTTCAATGTCCGAGAATATCATTGATGACATTTAGGATGAACATTTGTTTTATCAATTAGGATTCGTCATCATTTAAATTACTTTAGATATACATATTATTTCTTATCCATAAAATAAAAGGATCTATAAATAATAGACTCTCTCAATTGCAAAATTAGGGTAAAACTTAATACAATATTTACACTTCAATATTTAGTACTTAAACATTACTCTGTATATATATATATATATATATATATATATAGTTTTTCCAATATTTTCGAAGGCTGCTAGCTAGTGCTGTGTTCTTCGTTGCCAACTTTCGGACAACCAAAGATAAAAAGCAGTGAGTATGATCTGTATTGATTATGTATATATATACTTAAATGCTATAATTGATTGAAATGAAAGGTAGCAAGAATATTGAATATGAATAGTCCTGCATGAATAAAAAGATGCCCAAGAAAATTAGAACATTCTCATGGCAGATTGTGTGAATCAGTTTTGAGTCATTTCATTCAGTTTCGAGTAGAGATTGCCATGAAAATTATTCCGTGAATCTATTCTTTAAACTTCCTTTAGTTACCGATGTGTATTGGTCTAAAAGAAAGAGTTTTTCTTTTCAAAAAAGAATTATCGATATTCAAAAGTTGACTGATTTTATAATGAAAATAAAACTCTTTTAAAAGAGATATATTTATATACAGGATTCAAATATGAGATTTGAGTACCTATTACTACAACCAATCACTCATTAGTTGAGTGAAAGAGATTTACATCATTCTTTAATTATTGTTTTAATGTTTAATTCTAGGAGTGACTTGAATGAAAAAAGTTTTGTTTACATGCTCAATTTGAAAAATTTTTAGTCTCTTACCCTGGATGAAGAAATATGCTTCACGATATTGATTTTTTCTTTAAAAAAAAGACTTTAATTTGAGAGCGAGGTATGTAATGCTCCTCTTAATTTAGATTTTGGGACCTTTATGTTGGCTAAATTATGACAACAATAGTCTCATGAAAAAAGTTTAAGATCAGAGTTAAGTTATAATCAAATTGTGATACTTAGACTAAATGTGATTAAATAGAAAAAATTATGCTCTCGTTAATAATTATAACTTTTAGTAAGCGTTATATTCAACACTTGATAATTATGTGATTGTGCAAGGTGCTTGTAGTGCATTTTGGTGTTTAGATGGGATAACGAGAATTGGTTCTCACAATATTGAAAGGAACCCAAATTGATTTTGACACAATGGCCATGATTTTGATGGGAGCTACCAGCATTTGTAGTGGATATTATAGCGAAATCATGAATGTGAATATTAACGAGGATATTATTACATTTTTATAATAAATATTTCATTGATGTATTTTTTTCTTTATATGAAATCATCATTTTATTTTCTCCAACAAAAAGATTCCATTAATATATATGTTGTGTGCTGGTATGCTCGATTTAGTTAGTTTTGTTTTCAAATAACCGTAACAGTACTTTTTATTTCAAAGCGTGTCTGGTTCAATGATTGCAGCTATGTATAATTTTTGGGTACATATATTTTAAATACAAAAAATGATACATTTTTTTATATTTAGAGATAAATAAAAAAATATTTAATTTTTAATTTATTCAAAATTAATCGTGAATTTTTTTTTCTATCTTTTTTTTAAATGTAATACAATTTCTTAAATACAAAGGATACAATATCATAATTTTCATCGGCAAGCATGAACAATTAATGTTTTCAACATCCATATTATTTTGCTTCTTTAAACCACAACTAATCAGGACATATAGTAGAGTTGTGGATTTAAACTTTTGTGGACTATTAAATATATAATACAATTTTGAAATTTTACAAAATTCTATAAGAAATTACACATGCTTTGATTTGGATTATATATACTAAGAGTTTTCGTACGTAAAAAAGTGGCATGCCAATTTATTTTATTTTAAAAATATAATATAAAAATAATTATTATATTTTAAAATAGTAAATTAAATAATTGATATTTATTTAACTTCTCATTCTTTTATTGTAATTTTTTATTATTTTTATTTTTTAAATTCTTATATAACATATTATAATTTATAATTTATATTATATAATATATAATTTTGGAAGACCAATGAGCATAAGATTCTAAAATCATTATAATATAGATAATATTTTTTTTAATTATTGAAAATTTGGGTTTTAACAAGGTAAAAAATTAATCTCATAAAATACATACGTAGGGATACCTTTCCCATGGTTTACATTACCTTGTAGCGAAAGTCTACACTCTACGCTAATCAAATACCAGCATCTAGTTCTTCACATCCTTCACATGTTTAGGTATACTTCTTTTCAATAGAAGTGTTAATATATATAAAATTTATTTTTAAAAAAATATATTTATCACTTCAATAAACTATTCAAATTACTTGAGATAAGTATGCGGTTAAATTTGTGTTTAATATTTTTATAAAATACAATATCATATTTTAAATTATATATACTTATATTATATCATATTGTAATATTTATACTTCTTACTTCATAATAAAGTTCAGAAAATGACACTTGCCCTTTTTACCTAAATTCAAAGAAAAACTATGTAATCCAAGAATTGGTCGATGCTGATATGCACACAACTTTTCTCAGTTTTCCCAGTACAACACGTAAGCTTTCTGAGCCAAATGGAACAAATATACATATATATGGTCCCTTACTTTCAAATTTTAGCAAGCGAAATCTTTTTTTCACATGATTTGATGGACACATTGACCATTATTCTTAACAAAAATACTTTCAAATAATTGGAAACCATATTAATAAAAAGAAAATATATATTATCTCTTCCTGTAAACCGAAGTGACCACTTTAGTTTAGAGTAAAAACAAAAATTCCTTAATATAATATGCTTTTTCCCATATTTCTGCATAGAATATGGATTTTTCAGTATTTCATTTTGTCCTTGTCTGTGTCATGCCATAGTGATGAGCTTAAAATGTTCAGGTATAACTGCCTTAAATGAAGAAAAAATAGATGACGTATATGTTGTTGTTTCTGCCATTATTATTCTTCAATCTTCATCCTTACTTCATTCTCATCATCTTATATATATAAAACCCTAAAATTTTCTTTTATAATTTGTTTTTTCTTCATCTCCACTAGCTTCCTTTCCATATCATTAACTCTACTATTTCTGTTATTTTGTGTTTTTAAAGTACTATTGGTAGGTAGCTTTATATCTGATCCATATATGATCTTCTTTTTTTCAATGAACAAAGCAGCATTGATATTACATTTTAATTAAACATATATGGTGGATGTCACTTTTGTCTCAGCAATAACTTGGACTATATGTCTGTTTACTTTTGCTACTTTTTATCAGATGCTTTAATTTCTGAAGAATAGCATATCCTATCCAATCAAGTGCTTTGCATTGTTTTTATTTCATTTGTTGATTCATATATTTTTCATGTAATATATATATATAAATAATAAACAGAAAAATCCTTGCCATCCATCCATCCATCCCTCTGTTTTTTTTTTCTGACAGATCTTCAAAGTTTCACTCTTCAATGCACATTTTCCCATACAAAATTTAGTGAATATATAATTCCATTTTATTTATTTTATTTTTTTGTCATTTAACTATAGTGGGGTTGCCCCACTTTTGCCTCCAATATTGTCAATTTTCCATCCATAAATAACCCTTCTTGGTAGCGTGTGTCCTCCACACTTTCTCCATACACCCTCTTCGTCTCTTCCTCTATTGATATCTATCATCTTTCTTTCTTCTCTCAAGCTCTCTTCCCATGGCGTCTAACCAATTACCCAAATTTGCCCATCAAAACACTGACCTTGAGACCCAAATTACACCTCTGGAGATAGCAGAAGGCAAGGACAATACGGACTTTGACTACTCCAAAAGGTCCCAATGGCTAAGGGCTGCAGTTTTAGGAGCCAATGATGGGTTGGTGTCCACAGCATCTCTTATGATGGGTGTAGGAGCAGTGAAGCAAGACATTAAGGCCATGATCCTCACAGGATTTGCTGGGCTTGTGGCTGGTGCTTGTAGTATGGCCATAGGAGAGTTTGTGTCTGTGTACTCTCAATTAGACATAGAGCTTGCTCAAATCAAAAGAGACAAGAAAAGGGAAAAAGCCCCAGTAAGCTTTGATTCAGTGGTAATGCAGTCATCATCTTCATCGTCTGTTTCTGCAGGAAAAGAACAAGAGGAAGAAGAAGAAGAAGAAGGGAAAGAGAAAGAGAAAGAGGATTTGCCAAACCCTTTACAAGCAGCAGCAGCGTCAGCTTTGGCCTTTTCTGTGGGTGCAATGGTGCCATTGCTCGGAGCTTCTTTTATAAAGGAGTATAAAGTGAGAGTAGGGGTGGTTGTGGGTGCAGTGAGCATGGCTTTGGTGGTGTTTGGATGGTTAGGTGCAGTTTTGGGTAGGGCTCCTGTTCTGAGGTCTATGATTAGGGTCTTGGCTGGGGGGTGGCTAGCCATGGCTATTA
This sequence comes from Senna siamea, assembly GCA_031216115.1. Lineage (NCBI taxonomy): Eukaryota > Viridiplantae > Streptophyta > Magnoliopsida > Fabales > Fabaceae > Senna > Senna siamea. The sequence goes on along the minus strand of CM062354.1, from coordinate 26,179,745 downwards.
CCTTTGGGCTAACCAAGTTGATTGGATCAAGTGGGCTTTAAGAAATTAATTAACTCCATTTGTAAACTGAGTTTGGATATTTATATATATATATATATATTAATATGTATGTATGTATGGTGATTGATTATGTAATTAGGTAGCTCCCATTAGGGATTAATTAGATTGCCAACAATAATATATATATATAGGGCAGGACTATAATAGCTTGTGAAAGAATATTATTGTGATGTCATATAAACAGAAAGATAAATACAAATTTAGATATTCTAAAACAAGAAAAATGATGAAGTGTAGAGACCAAAAAAAAAAAGGAATAAATAACATAAGTGAATCTAAATTCATATAAAATAAGTTATTAATTTATCACTTTCTCATTTTTTTTTATACATTTTACCACTTTTTTTTATTATAAAGAATCTAAATTTGATTAATACAAAGTGAGAATATACTATTTTTCTATGATATTCATTATATAAATGAGACCACTCATTTAATTAATTTTATATTTATTTTTTCTTGTATGATACTATTATATTATTTTAGAAGAGAATCTAAATTCACACAGTGCAACATGCAGTAAAAAGAAAAAGGATGAGTAGGATCTCATACTTGCTTTCTCTCTACAAATCTACACCATGTAATATTACACACAATTTCCATCGCTCGTTAGATCTATAAAGAGACACTTTATTTTATTTTACGTACTTATTTCTTTTTGCTGGGAATGACGGAAAGAGACATGTGAATTATTGAAAAAAGTTGGCTTTCTACCTAGCATATGGATATATGAGAGGTGGTTTTCTTTTTTAATTAGAAAGTGTTATGTACACATATGATGTTTTCGGAATATAATTGTGTAAAAATTAAAATAATACAAATTTATTAAATATTAGGTTTTTTGGTAAATAAAATTCATTGACAGACTCATTTTAATGGACCTATTGATTCTTTAATTAAATGGATGTATTTAAAAGTGTATTTAAGATTTTTTGGATTAGTACTTCCCATCATATATATAAGTTAGGAGTTTGTCATTAGTTCAATGGTAAATTACTTTTGGCTCTTCTGAAATTAAATGATGCACTAAATATATTTATTTTCTTAATAATAAAATTAAGATAAGCTATAACTTCTGCTAATTTAATTAAAATACTTTTATATCTATTATTTATGTAATATAAATAGGTGTTAAAATGTATTTGACCAAAGTAGACTAGTAGAGTAGTGAATTTCTAAAAATTTAGAATAAAATAACTTTATGATTTTTTACTTAGAATAAATAACAATGAAATAAAATTTTAAAAATATATTTTTAGTAAGTTAATTAATAAAAGAAATAAATATTATTCTTTCAGAATATTTTGGTTAGTTTTTAAATTTTTAAAAATTTTAAATTATTTAACTATAATGGGAAAAATGTGATTTTTATATCTTTAAGAAAAGAGGAATATAATTTACCTTAGTAAAGAAGTGGAGATGATAAATAATTGGTGTTCTTATAATTTTTTATTTTTTTAGTATTGACCCTTCCATCACATGCAAACATAGCAATAGGCAGTTAGTTAAAGCTATTTCTCTTAAATAACATATTAAATTAAATCTTGCACATAAAAATATTTTTATTAAAACATTTTTACTTATGTTATAAGACCTTAATCAATCTGAATCATATTAATTACAACTTAATAGGCGTGTAGATACTAATAATTTTATTTGTGAATTGAAATGTTATATACCAACACAGATTGAAGTTATAATATATCATATATGTGAAGGCTCCTACTTTAGAGTACATAATTGATATTATTTATTAAAATTCAACTAAATAACTTAGTTTACTTCAATATTTGATAAATTGACTAGTAAATTTGATTCAGTAACTAGCTAATAGTCTATAGTCCAGTATTGAATTGATTAATTAATCGAGAAATTGACGAAAATCAATTGATTCATAAAATAAATTCGCTCAATCTCACTAAACCATAATGCATATCATTTTATGGTTAAATTAATCTCTTTGCAATTTTAAATTGATAGATATACTTAGATGAAGCCAAAAAAGTGTGTTAATTAATCTCTTTGCAACTTAAAATTTTTTTTTTTTTGGGCATTCTATATTTGAACATATGAATCTCTCTAATTTAAGAACATAATTTTTTTTGTAAATGTGCATGAAATGACCTTAAGTCATGTTTTGGTTTCATTTAAACTTTTCGGTAATTTAGTCATGTTTTAACAAGAATAATTCTATATATGTAAACTTTAAATATGAGTCTATCATTAATAATAAAATAGATAATATTTTTCTAAAAGAAAAAAATTATATTAATATATAAAATTAAAATTAAAATTTCACTATACCAATAAAAATATTACCATTTCGATACTCTTTATAAGTATTAATAGTTTTCAGTTTAATTTTATGATTTATTAACGTATATATATATATATATATAAGATTTATATTTTTAATAATTTTTACATACAATATATACTGAACACGATACACTCAATATAATCTTTTTTGAGGTTTTTTCCCTAGGAGAGGTTTAATTTCTCCATCTATGAAGGAAAATTTTTTCTTCTTTTATTAGAAAATATTTGTTCCTCCCTTTATGGGAGTTTTCTTTTAGTTTCATTTATGAGAGTTTTAGTCAGAGAAACTTTTTAAAGATATACAACGATTTTATATCTACATGTGTGAGTTCAACATGAAAAAAAATTGCTTAGAAGATTTTTCTCGAAAAAGGGTGTTTTACCTCTTGATTTACATTTTCATTTTTTTTTATTTGTAAGAAAATTTGCAAGTTTAGAAAAAATGTTGTATATCATTTGACTTGATGTAAGAGATTAGAATGGACTTGTTTGATTGTAGTTTTATACAATTATTTTTTGCTTTAAAAAATAAAAAATTTATTTAAATAACTGTTTTTGACAAAAAATAAAAAAATAAAACATGTTTTCAAAATAGAAAATAGAAAATAATTAAAAAATATTTTAAATTTTTTTTTAAAAAAACATAAAAATAAACAAGTCTTTTATTAATATCATATATATAAATATATTAAAATAATACTAATATAAATTTTTAAAATTAATTTTATAAAATAATTATAAAAAATAAAAAAATAAAACAACGTGCGCATTTTTTGTATGATGTCTTGCTAAAATTTCTATATTAAATGGCCTTAGTACCACTTATTAAGAATAAATTCTGATTTTTTGACAACAAAGAAAAAAATTAATTTCCCTCCAATTTTTAATTTCTTTTAACACATTTTTTCCCTAAATTTTTATTTTCTTTTAACACATATTCACTCTCACTTTGCCGCTTCACTATCTCTGAATATTTCACTTTGCCAAGAACTGGAACGCGATACTTCGAGAAGCCTTGCGAAAACTGGAACGCGATACGCGATAGAGCCTTGCGCCGCGAGACAATACAAAAGAGCTTGCTGTTCATACTGGGTAAGTAATTTCTGAAAGGCAATCTTTGAAATTAGTATTGTTAAAGTGTTATTTGTATAAAAGTTTCATTTATATGATTAGGTTTGTTTTCTGTACCAATGCTTATCGTCTGATTTTGGTTGGTAATCTATTCGGACTATAAAAATCTATATTGGGTCCTTTTGCTTTCAATTTTGGGTGATAATATGCTATTGTCTGCGATTTTGATGTAGTTCTCTGTTTTGGGGCTTTTAAGAGTGTCTTTTTGCAAAATGTTTAAGAAAATAGAACAATAAATTGCTGAGTTAAGTGACACCATGAGTACTTCCTTTTTGCAATTTTTTCTCTTTCTTTCATTTCCATCAATCCCAAGTCATATTATGAAGTACAGAATGTATGCATTTATTTTGTTTCTCGTCGTGTTTAGTTTGACTTTGCCCATCCACAATGTCAATTACAAGAAGAAACATTCTACCACAAATGCATATTTTGTGCCTAGTTGAAATACTAAAATACAAGGAAGAGTGTATTAAACTCATATGACATGCAAAAGTTACTTACTATCAAAGTCAGATCTAGATGTATTCCATAACTTGAACAATTATAGGTCAAAAGACATTGGATCTGTATTCAACTAAAACACTATCTCTTGAATTGACATCCTTAATATCAAAGTCAGACATTCAAATCCAATGTCTTTTAACCTAAGCTTTCTTTCACACCTCATTAGTAAGAAGAGGAATTGTAATTAGGGTAGAAAATTATCGACCTCAATCACAACAAATTTTCAGCCAGATGGAGTACTGTGCAAGTGATTTATAGCAGAAAGGATGCCATTACACAATAAAACAAAATTATACAAAAATTAAAATGAGAAAAAAGGGAATAACACACCAGTGGTTATTATTTTCTTATACTTTTCAAGTTTATTTTCTTATATATTAGTGGCAGAGGTTATACGGTGTGTTAATATCACTCTAACTCAATCCAAAATCAATAGGTAGCTACTGTTATATATTGGAATCGTTTAACTACATCCAGTAATTAACTAATCAAAAATACAATGACAATTGGTCTTGACACCATGTCCCAAGTAAAACACAGTATTTCTTCATTCCAATTACTTTCCTGTTGCTTCCTGCAATTACTGCCTCTTCTATTCCCATTGGTAGGGACATGTGAAATGTGAAGTATTACTGATATGATTTATTTAAATGTAGGATTTAATTAATCATAACGAGAAATGTAAGAAAAAATGAAAATTTTAGTGCGGGACAGCATCACACTTCATGCTGATATCATCCAGCTGTCATACACATGACACAAAGGAATCAACAATTTACTTGGAGTAGAGAGTATTTATCTGATTTGGTTAAGTCATTGGTGGAGCCAAAGTAGTCCTTACAAGCCTTTATGTAATTAATCTGATTTGGTTGATTTTTTGCTGCTTTTTTTTTTTTTAATTTCTTTGTGCCTGAGAGAGCTTACCTCTTATTACCTAAAAAAAGATAGCTAGAACAATATCTATATTGTGTTTTTTTCACCTTTGAAATCCTTACTATCTTCAAATCTCTTCATCATTTTTGAATACTTATATCTAGTGTAATAAATTCCAATTCTCAAATTCTCTTTAGGAATTTTTCAATCTACAATAAAGCTAAAATATGGACAAGGGTTGGATTAATTTGCCAAGGAATAGCAATGAGTATATTAGTAGTATACAATCATTTTTAGATTTTGCTTCCACTAAAGGAAGACTACAAAGTGGAGAAATTTTATGCCCTTGTGCTACGTGTTGCAATGTTAGTTGGAAAAAGAGAGATTTAGTGCTGGATCACTTAATAAGTAAGGGGTTTGTACAAGGCTATAATGAATGGATTTACCATGGTAAGGAGATTTCTCTTGTAGATTTTGATGGTGAAAAGTCTTATCAAGCAAAAATGTTTATTGAAACTCACCAAAGTGTTAAAAGCAAGAAAGTGGATCTTGAAACACAAGATGCGATAGTAAGTTATTCTTTGAAAGAATTGTTTGTTTCATATAGAAGTTAAGTTTGGTAATTTTTGGACTTTCTTCATATAGATGCATTTAAGTATGCTTGATATGGGATATATTAAAAACATTTATTTTTCCAATTTTAGTTTATGATAAAATTAGCTTATTTATGCATTGCAATGTGTGTGTAGTTTATTGATGGACACATTTGCACGCAAGTCCTTGTTTCATTAAGGCATAAACAATGTTTTTTGCAATCACAACTTAAAGATTTGATCCAAATCCCTGAGGAAAATAATGCTAAAGCTTTATAAGTAGTGTTTGGGAAGGAAAAGGCTAGTAGAGTCTGATGCTATAGTAGAAATGTCTCACCAACTATTTTAAAGCAAAAGAAAATTATTAATGTTATCAAGCAAGAAAATGATGAAGAGGCGAATTCCTTGAAAAGTGAAATTCAAGAGATGGGACATCATATGCTTGGAATTCAATCTTGTTTAAAAGGTTGGATGAAACAAAACAATCCAGGAATAAACATGACAAATCTGGATACTATTTTTTGTTCTTGTTCAAGTGAAATGAACAATGTACAAAATGTTGAGGGACAACCTAATGAACTCTCTACAAAACATACTTCAAACCATGATAAGGTATTTTACTTTCTTATGCTTGATCATCACATTTACTTCAGAAAAAAGGGTTTCTTTCTATAATTTTGTTCAAACTGAAAATGTTCTCATTCTTTTTGCATTTTAAATATCTAATAAATATATCATTATATTTCTTGTGTGGAACTTGGTGAAAAAAGATACAAGTCATCATGAAGTGCATTGAATTAAGCACTTCTAATATATATTTTGGATGATTATTAACTTTGTGAACTTTTATCAAACTTTTCTATAATATGACTCTTTTTGGATATATCTCCCATGTTATAGTTGGATATTGGAATCATTTTATTAAAAACTTATGTGGAACAATATTGTAATGATAATATGATTTGTTCTAAATATACATTTTTTTTAATTTTTGAATGTAAAATGTGATCTATGTTAGTGTATGATATATATATGTGGCAACATTGAAAAATTATTACATAACTCATTTATATATATTTATCAAAAATTTGTTCCTAAGAATGTTAAAATTTTTTTTTTTGCCTATTCTTTTAAGTAAAATTTTTGAATTGTTGTTCCAAATAATATTTGTAAAATTAAACTCTAATGAAAAAATTTTAGATGTAGGTTTTATATTGTGGCACATCTATTAGGCAAGAAGAACCCAAAAGAGCAATGATTACAAAATGTTGTCAATGTTAACACTTAAAGACCATTCCCTATTGTCATTTTAGATTGAAAATGATTTTTACAAAATTAAAGGTTAAATTATTCTTGTAGTTTTTATAATTTTACTTAATTTTTAACTAAATTTTTATAATTTAAAAATTTCTAATTGATAATGCTAGCAATATATAATATTTTAACACTTTAAATATATATAATTTGTCAAAAAAGACAAAAATAATAATATTTACATATATGAAAAAAAAAATTTATGTTAAATAATATGCCTAAATTGATATAAATTAAAAAATATTAAAATAATATATAAATAAGATATCATTAAAATTTAAAAAAATTTTGATAAAAATTTAAATTTATAGACTAATTTAAAAATTTATTGAACTATAGAAATTTAATTATAAACTTTTAAATTAAAACAATTTAATTGAATAAAAATATAAAACTTAAATAAATAATTCAACCAAAATTAAATTGAAATTTTTTTCAGTTAGAGCATCAAATTGGAAAAATAAGTAATTTTTTAGGGAGTAAAAAGTTCAGTAAATTACAATCTTTTTTTTTCTTCTGTTTTAAAAGTTTATGCTCTCATTGTTTGAAAAATAAAAAAATTTATAATTTCATTCATTTTGATCAAACTACTCTTATATTTATTATTTATGTAATTAAATATATATATTTAACTAGTATAAAAAAATATTTTTAACTTAAAATAAAATAAAATTATGATTTTTAATTCAAAATAACTAATAATAAAATATTATAATTTTTAAAAAATATTTTTATAATAAATTATAATATTTTTTAAAAAGTTACTGATACTATTAAAGGTATTGTAGTTAAATAAAATTATAAGTCTTCCAAATAGGGAAAAAAAAAGAAGAAGAAGTATAATTTTACTATAATTTACTCTAAAAAATTTCAAGTAATATCTCAGAAACTAAAACTTTAAGGATAGGATATTGTTATACTCAGTATGTCACCATACGTTCCTGGTATTATAGATGACACTAAACATCTAGGATACTAAATACCAAACATATATGTCTTAAATACTTTGCTAAAATTACTAAAACCAAAAGGTGCCGGACAAATGCAACTCCCCAGTGTTAACCACATGAACAGACAGATATATAAACCAACGAACAATTCAAGAGACCAAACAGAAAAGGAAAATTTTTTAGATAAGAGAATAGGATTGTTAAGAAAAAAAATCACAGAACCTCAAACAAAACGTTCATTTTAGGTATATGAACATGGAATTTACTGACGTAGTATTTTCTGTTTCCCTTGAGAATAGACACTTGCAAAGTAGAACAATTTGTCAGCTCCAGCAACTCTTATCCAAGTTTACATCCCTGTAGTATTTGCCTCCATGCCTAGTTAATGTATACCACATAATATACTAAGGAATATTTGAAAAAATTCCAGGCTTTGCCAGCTGCCATTCTCTCACCTTTTTGGCCCCAGCTTTCTTAGCTGATATTTGAGCAGAAGAGTTCCTCATGTAAAAAAGAAATGCTCCTTGACAAACAATTCCCCTCTATTACTCACTGCTGCATCATCTGTATCGACCTCAATGATGGATACAAACTGCCGTCTGACAAGAATCTTTCAAATGTTCTGTATAAAACCAGACATTTCACTGAAGCCATATTCGCCACAAAGAATATTACCCGTGTGCTTGCATAAGTCTCATTGTATCTTGAAAACATTTTTCAATTTTACAACCAGCCGCCATTCATCCATAGTCAGATCATCCTGTACCATTCAGTAGTAGCCATAAGCAACTGTTCAAGAAAATCACACATAGATACCAATCCTGATGCCTAATTAATACTTACCCGATAATTGGTTTTGAGAATGTCAATTGATCTCCTTGAAATATGGCTTACAAGTTCATCATCAATCTCAAAATGCCTTCCATACATTTTCTGTTGCTCCTCTGGATTGCTGCCAACAATCTGTAAAGCAGAGTTGACATAGGAATAAGGATAAATCCAACACTAGGCACCAGTAATAATCTTTTTTCTGTCTCTATTTGCTTACTACACGCGTGCAGCTTGTTTAACCAATATTTCAAATTCCATTTTCAATGGGGGCCAACTTCATGAAAATTTTATTTTAAAAATTCTAGTCTCAGCCCAAAAGCATTAAGTGACATCCAACAGAACATGCTGAATAAAAATTCAATTAAACACGTGGACCCATTCAGTCTAAGGAAGCATCATAATGCAAACATAATTCAAACACATACCTTGATGGCCACTTTCTGCCCTTTCTTTGCATAATCAACAGGCTTATGGTTATTTTCAATGGATGCGATGCGACCAATATCAATGAACTCTCTAGAAGGAATACAAATTGGAGTCCCAACCTGTCAAGCATACATTTTTAGATACAAATTCAGGGAAAAACCAACATGAACGAACAATAGCATAAAAATAATTTTACAACCTAACCCTCATCAGCACCATAACCCAAAAAGAAAAGGCGGATTCTCAGTGAATTGAGTATTCTTTTTCTTTTCTGGGTTCTCAGTGTTGGGGGTTTAGATCACAGTCACGTGGATGACAGCATAGGTTCACTGATATCATCTCAGAAACTAATATATTCAACAAATATGCAAAATACAAAGGGGGAAAATCATCTAAATTGGTTAAGAAAACATTATTAAAAATACAACAAAAAACCAAGCCGTTTCCCACTAAGTGGAGTTGGCTATATGAATTAAGTGACACCAGCGTGTTCTATTTTCATGAAAACATCATTCAAAATACAAAAGAACAAAATTGATCAATAAAATAAATGGTGACCCTTGACATGAATAATAACCAAGTACAAGATGGCAACAACACTCAGAAGACGAAGTATGTAGCTTGTCTGTTTAATACAATTGTCAAGTTTTTCAATATCCAAGTCTCTTTGCCCTATAATGTTAATATGAAAAAAGTATTAGCATCCAAAAGTTTATTTGATAAATCCGCTAGATCAAATATGTGACAAGGAGCTCAAGATAGACAATTCTAGTAGTTAAAGATTTTCACAACTTGAAAGACATATAATGTTAAAATCAATTAGGATGATTCATGTGTAACTTGGGGAACCAATAAATGAGCCAACACATTAAAGTGCTTAAAGCCTTCATTGATCTTACAGAAAATAAAGGAAATAAAGCAACGGACAAAGAAATAAAACTGCCCATTCCCATGTCAAATATAGCTCTAAAATACAAACACAGCCACTGGATTTATTCTAAATGAAAGGCACCTTATGGTGAGATTATGGCTGTTCCTTATAGACAGTATAGCACTTAAAAAAAAAAAAGACACCATAATTAAAATAAATGCCCTAAACAGATATTTATACCTTTGCAATGCCTTCAAGTATATCAACTCCCAAAACAATTGGATCCTTTTTGTTGAAAATGCAGTTTGGTAAGATTTTCAGAACACACGGGAAGACTGCCTCATCAGCTGCTTCTTTCTTCTTTTCCTCCTTAATATTGTCAATATAGGCCTTAAATTGGTCAAATAGGTGATAAATGATATCAGCCATAAAAATTTTTACACCCAGTTCATCTGCAAGTTCCTTCGCCTCAGGATTGACTTTGACATCAAATGCCAAGATAGCAGCAAATTCTTTCTTCTTTTCAAGCATTACACTGGCCTTCATGACATCCTTTTTATGGACAGGGCCTATGCTTATACCACTAACAGGAATACTCACTTCCGGTGTTTTCAAAAACTCCAACAATGCTTCCAATGAACCGAGAGTGGATGCCTGCACACAAACTCCCTCACCACTCCTGTCAATCCTGCTCATAACTGACTTCATATCTTCCATAGCTGCTTCTTTAACATCTTCTAAATCATCGTCAGGCTTCACCAAATATAAACCAGTGCCAGCAATAGCATGTTCAAGCCCCTGACATACAACAGAACAAAATAAAATAATTGAAACTCTCCACATTCATAAAAGCAAGATAAAAAGTAAAGCTATTATAGACCACAGACTGGCAGGAAAAAAGTGAGATTAATATCAGCATGAAGTACCTGAGCAGTGATTTTAATACCCATAGCAGCCTTGATTTCTTTGTGATGGAGATATGTCCCCTGAAATTGTATCATTAAATTATTGTACAACATACTAAAGCTGACTATTAAAGACTACTCCACCATCCAAGAAGCTGGATCCCAACGCCAGAATGTGATGTGACACCATGAAATAACTCATTGCTTATCCTCTTTCAGCAGTTAGTGCATATTAACATAACAAAATGAACTTCATTTGCAACAACACTACAACACTCTAGGCCTAAGAATATAAGTCTCAAATCTATAGAAAAGATGTACAGCTTCAGACATTAAAGAATTCAAAGCCCAAAACACCCATAGACATGCATTTATTATTTAGTAATTGACAAGAGAAGAATGAGTATTTTACCCTTTTCCCACCAACAAAATTTATACCATGGCTTTTTAAAAAAAAAATTAGAGCAGATAAATGCTCTTTCAGAGCCCAAGGAATGTCTGCATGCGCTTGCACATTGGAAAGGCTAGAGTGAGCATACAGCTATGGGCTGGGAAACAATAGGACTTATTGTAGTGAGGTTTCTAGTATCTTTATAGGTTTAGTACTTCATTGAAATTCTAGGACATGAGCCAAAAGATTGACAGGAGTGGCAAATCTGACCATGAAAATCATTTGATTCGGTACTGAAAATAAGAAAGCTAAAATTAATCCATCATATACCTTCATAATTTGGCATAGGAAGAGGCACATTTCAAATATAAGGAATCAATAGACTTCATTACTGAAACTTGGTTTATTTATTTAAGCAATAAGGAAGTCCTGAATATTTTCATAGATGTAACATATTGGAGATAGATGGGATATGTTCATGACTCTTGTGCACCAACCTGTCTCCCCTATTTCAATTTTCAGTACAGGTCAAAATGGATCAGGGCAGGCAAAACTAATTTCAAAATATAAAAGAAGTAATCATAATGATGATGATGATGGGACCCAATCCTTAGCGCTTATTCTAGAAGGTCCAAGAGGGAAGATGTAGGATAAGAAGGTGTGGGTAGGTTGTAATGTAAGGGTCTTGGGATTTTGGGCAAAGTAGGGCAGCAGACACGTTACTATTCTGTTGGGTGAGTTTTGACAATTCAGTTACAGGACTTACAAAGAGTAAAGGAAGAGTGGGAGATAGCTAGCATCTAGAAGATTTAGCATTGTCACTGTTTTCCTGAATCTTTTTTTATGTCTGGTTTGCTATTTTCCTTTAGTTCTGCTGATGTATTTTCTGTTTTGTAAAGAGCAACTCTGCTACTGTGGCAGAATTGCTCATTCACTGGTATTTTCTAATCTATAAAGATTATATTTCATACATTTTCCTAGGTCTCTGTTTGGGTTCTATCGAGCAATATAACAACAACAACAACAATTATAATAACTAGAGGTTTTGCAAGCATAAAAACGCATGTCAATTTTTTCTTTAATTTTTTAAATATAATATAAAAATAATTATTATATTTTAAAATAATAAATTAAATAATGAGTAATTATTTAATTTTGTACTCTTCTGCTATAACTTTTCATTATCTTTATTTTTTCTCTCTCATTTTCTCACAACACATTTTATATTTTATATTATATAATATAAAATTTTGAAGACCATGTCCTTTAAATGCATTGAGACTGAGCAAAAAGCATTAAAACACATCAAAATGGCTCTAAAACTTATCAAAACACAAATTTATATCAGTACATTAAATGTCAAATATTAGATTCATCATTAATAATTTTTTATTATAATACTATTTATTAATTCTTTTATGTATGCAAATATCATTTACTACAATATATTAATAGTACAGTGTATCCTAGAATTTTTTTTTTAAAAAAATTGCCTTAATATCATATCACCTCCAGGTGCTAGTACCTGTACCCATATCCATTATAAATCAACAGATTCTCATTATATCTTAAATTGACTTTCAAATCTCAGCTTCCAGCAATTTAGTCATTGACAATCATTCCGTTTCCAAGATGTCTTTTTTAAAACCATACTTCAGGTATTCTTTTTCCCGTGATAGATGTGTTGCAGAAGGCAATTATGTGTTAAAAATCAAACACAAAAGAGTGTCAGGATTCTTTCTCCAAGTTCAAGAGATTTCAAAAGACTTCCAAAAATCTCTCATTCACTAAGTACTAAAAAATATTTTAAAAAAACAAGATTTGAGAAAAGTCAATTTTATGTTTCAAGGGACAGGATACATTTGACAGAAATTAAAATACATGGCCAGAGGAGGTAACCAGACCTTAACACGGAGCTCCTTCATTGGATGAGGTGTCAATAAAGCTCGAATTGTGGTAACAATAGGTCCCTATGATAGAAATTCCATTAGTCAGAAGCACACTGCGGGTTAAAGATGTTGCAGATACAGTTGAGATACTTGCCTGCATTCCACATACAACTATTTGATCTCCTTCATGAAGAACACCGTTTACCAAGACAACATCAATAGTAGTGCCATGGCCTTCAACAACCTTGACCTCCAAAACAGTACACTGGCAGACACAATGAAATAATAATCAGATCCCTGCAATTACGCCATCTTACAGCACTCAAACAACTTAAACTTATCTAGAAAGCTACCTGCACTTCGTCAATATATGTTAGTTTCTGAACCATTGTTTTCTGGGTCCACTGAACCAACAGCAATAACAAATCTGGGATTCCTTCACCACTGCAATATTGAACACTCAAAATATGAACACAGGTACACATCAGCTCAAAACAACATAAATAAAAGAGATGGTTTCCCCCCACTTGAGAAGTTATGTTATGCACATGCAGGAACAAAAGCAACAAGGAAATTTTACGAGCTTACCCCCTCCCATTTAGGGTGCTCTTAATGACAAATGAAGGCACCATTAGACATAGAATTGATTAAATCTTTTAGCAACTTTCTCCGCATAAAAGAAATGGTTAAGGTTAAATAAATGGACTCCAAACTAGTCAGGTGTACATTTTTTAGTTAACTAACAGTCCAAGGGTTACACAGAATTCTGCCTACCACAATTACCTTATAGCACTAGTAGGTACAATACTGAAGGTTTCTCCCATTTCTTTGTTTTTGTAGTACAACTCAGTGTTTAACCCTTGTTCCTTGAATTGAGTGATAATCTGACAAAGAAAAGGAAGATAATTTATGCAGCAAGAATAACAAACTATCTTTTAGATGGATAAGAGGCGTGAAATCTTCCAAAACCTGAGTAAGTCTCATATTGAACTCATTTTGCACATCCTTAGTTTGCTGCTTCATTGCCTTAACAATTGGAGCATTCCGACATGTTTTCCACCCATAAAGTCGGTCAACCTGAAATGTTGCAGGAACAGAGTGACAAACCTGTGCATTCACTATAATAAAATAAAGGACAATACCTCAAAAGAAGAAGAATAAGACTGAAGTACTCACCTTATTCAATGCAACAATGAATTCTGTATTTCTCATTTTCAATAGGTTGAGTGATTCTATTGTCTGTTGTTCTAAGCCATGCATAATGTCAACAACCAGAATTGCAATATCACATAAACCTGAACCCCTGGACCTTAAATTGGTAAATGATTCGTGCCCAGGGGTATCAATCACCAGTAGACCTGGAACTTTCAGCTTTGCATCAGCTTTTAGCTCCTTTGTTCTTTCACGTATGTTCTCAGCAGGAAAGTATGTTGCACCAATCTGCTGTGTAATACCACCAGCCTCGCCTTCCTGAACGTTAGTACCTCGAATACAATCCAGCAGCTTAGTTTTACCAGTGTCCACATGACCCATAATACAGCAAATTGGGGAACGAAGGTTCTCTTCACTTGGCTTAGGAGGCACAGATGAATTTGGTGGTTGCTTCTCAACTGGCTTTTTACTCATAACTTGCTCAGCTGGAGCCTGAGAAACAACTTTCTTAGCTGTTCCTGTAGACTTGGCAACAGCTGGAGGTGCTGTAAGGTAGAAAATCAAAGAAAAAATGTCCAAATTAGCAGGAAAATAATTAAGGATCTAACAGAAGCAATGTCTCTATGGCAGCAAAATATGCATGCTTGATAACAACCTTGAAAGAATTGAGTTATCTAGCACAATATGCGTGCTTCGAACAAGATACCATAATATAAGACACAACAAATAACAAACAAAGCATTTTCCTATTAGGTGAGGTCGGTTATATGAATCAAGTAACATCAACGTTTTCTCATTTCTATTGTTAGATTATTTATAGTTGAATTCATCCTAATAGTTTATTCTATTGTTTTCTTTGGCCTCCTCTATCTCTAGTTATTGGACTATCTTCCATTTCATCAACTCTTCATACAAGAACCTTTAATAATCTCCTCTGTACATGACCAAATCATTAGGCACGTTTCTACCAACTTTTCTATAATAGGTGTTACCATAACTTTTTCTCTAATACAATCATTCCTTAATCCTATTATTTCTAGTGTGTCCACTCATCCAACGTACCGTTATCATTTCTATGTTGTTGAATTTTTGCTCATGTTGACTCTTTATCGCTCAATATTCAATGTCATACAACAATGCAGGTCTTATAATTGTGCAATAAAATTTTCCATTAAGTTTGAATAGTACTTTTCTATCATAAATAAAACCTAAAGCCTTCCTCCATTTCATCTATCCAGTTTGGATCCTATGATTTACGTCCCCTTCTATTTCTCCATTATTTTGTATTATAGTCCCCAAATACTTAAAACTAGTGACTTCTTCTATGGAACAATCTCTAAGTTTCACCTCCACCCTAGAATCAGTATCTTTACTAACGGCCCATTTGGAATCGCTTCTAAAATTTACTTATTTTCAAATGACTTCTTTTCACATGGAGTTTTAGGAAAAGTGCTATAAAAGAGAAATTGTTTGTTTGAGTAATTCAGTTAAAAAGTACTGTTATCAGCATTTGAAAAACAGTTTGTGTTTGGATAATTTGTATAAAAAACTGCTTTTGATTATCAAATTACTAAAAAGGGCCTGTTTACATTTAGCTTGCTATTAATGTTATTTAAATACATAAATGGTTATAAATATTTATTATTGTTAATTTTTATTAAGTTATTATTATTAATTAGTTAAAATATAAAGAACAAAATCATAATAAATATTTTAAAGAATATAAATACATTATAAATGCTCTATACTCTAATTTATATGTCTCAAAATACTACATCTAATTACTCCCAAAAGAAGTATAATTTATGGATAAGAAATTTGTATTTGTAAAGGGATTTTGGAAAACAAGTTCAAAGTATTATGGTAAATAAGAAAATTTGGATAAGGGTATTTCTATCCTAAAATATTTGATTTTTAACTTTTGATTTTGGCTAGATGCAGAGTTCCAATTTCTAGCTTCTATTTCAAAACTAAAAAATTAATTCAACTATCACCCAAAAATACTTCTAATGGTTTCTCAAACACCCTAAAATTCTAAAATAACTGCTTTTGAAAAAAATTGGCAGCTTCTC
Source organism: Senna siamea (assembly GCA_031216115.1). Lineage (NCBI taxonomy): Eukaryota > Viridiplantae > Streptophyta > Magnoliopsida > Fabales > Fabaceae > Senna > Senna siamea. The sequence continues at coordinate 26,163,464 of CM062354.1, read as the reverse complement.
CTGTAGGAAAAGCGTTCCAAAATAGGCTCTAAGTTTACATTCCATATATTCCGTTTTGTTTTGACTTATACAGAAACCATGTCTTCAAAGATTGTCTCTACCTCTCTAATTTTTCATTTACTTCTTTGGAAGCAAGGACTTTATCATCAGCAAAAAGCATGCACCTCGGCGCCATCTCTTGGATGTGTTTAGTGAGCACTACTACTAAGTTTAAATACTGAAGGTTTCTCCCATAACCTTCAACACTAATACCATAATATAAGATAACTGAAAAAAAGAAAAACAAAATTTAAACAAGACAGGGAGTTCGTGAACTTTGTAGACTACAATGACCACTTATCAAAATGACCTTTGACAGCGCACTACTACTAACTGAAAAGTTTGAAATAGGAACCATTCTATCCTAAACTATCAACTAGGAGAAAAAAAAAGGCCCCAGTTTTGGATACCAAACGAATAGTAATACATACATCACATTTATGATTAAAAGTAGCAAAGGGTTGCTATGGTCAGGTCAATCCAATTTGGTAGAGTAGAACCAATAACAAATTATCCCAGGCCCCTTGAAAGATTTAAACACATTATTATCTATAAGCAACGATCCTCATGAGTAAAAGTAATAAAAGAAGAATACACAATCAATTAGCTTTTACGTTGTAGAACTACTAAAAACTTATACCTCAGTCCTTCACAAGTGGAGTCTATAGTCAGAGAACAGTTGAAACACAGTTGTAGACTTTTATTTTTCTTTTGGGTAATAAAACACACTCTTAGCTTTTAGCAAAAAATTTTCATCTGAAAAAAGGGATTTAGAAAACCAAGAGAAAAAAAATCAAACAATGCAACTGACGAATCAAGGCAGCTATAAATTGTGGTCTCCCAAAAGAATGACCTATGAAAAGGTTGAGCAAGAGATTTCTAGTTGCTGAAATAATTTTGAAAGAAAAAGATCTTTCAAGGGAGGGATAGGCGAAATAAAATAACACAACAGTAGGGATAGGGAATCTTTGGATCATCATGCATGACAATTGCTCAGACTTTAAGCTCTCTAATAAGTGGTGGCAGAAATTCCCAAGATTGGTGCAATATGGAACACGGTGACATCAATTTCAGTGTTTTTTTATCATCATATATTTCGAGAATACTTAAAATATAACAGGAACAGACTCAATTAAATGCATATCTTACCCACATTCTGAGTTGCATTTTTTATCTCCTTTTTCACAAGTGGTTCTGGCTCAGAGTCAGCCTCCTCATCAGCAAATGCACTTTTGCCATTCAAATTAACATCATCCCAGCTCTTTGCATCCCATTCATCCTCCACTTCATCTTCTTCCACTTCATCTTCTTCAACAGCTTCAGAAGTTTCGACTTTGTCCTCCTCCTGCATTGACTCCGTTTCGTCAACCTTCTCTGGTTCCAATGAATCCACATCAGGTGTGGTTTCCTGATTTTCCTTTGCTTCCACAACTTCAGCTGCCTTAACAGGGCCAGTACCATTCTGATGATGATGGGCTTGTTTTGATTTCTTTGTCTGATATATAGGCCTTTTAGCTGGTGCACCAAAGTCACCTGCAGGGAGAGATACACTCCCTGTACCAGAAAGAAATTGCTTCCTCATTGCCTCCAAACGACGAGCTTCTTCCTTCTGCTTACCAGTTAACAGTTTACCTTCTTGCTTCTTCTTCTGAAGCTTTTCCTTCTCTCTTTCCTTTTTTCTACGTCTAGCCTCTTCTGCTTGCCTCTCAAGTTCCTCTTGCTTGCGTCGCTCCTCTTCTTCCTTCCTCAGCCTCTCTTCTTCTTCCCTTTTCTTCCTCTCTTCAGCCTCTTTTCTTCTAGCCAGTGCCTCTTGCATCTCCCTAACATGCTTTGGCACTTTCTTGTCAGCTGCTTTAGTTTTGGAGTCATTCTTCTTTGTTTCCATTGTCTCAGATTTAACATCTTTCTTTTCGTTGTCTGGTGCACTTCCAGCTGCTGCAGCTGCCGCCTTCTTCTCCTTTTCCTTTTCCTTTTTCTTCTTCTTCTTTTTAGTAGCAGCTGACTCTACTGTCTCTTCTTCGCCTTCTTTTTCCCCTGTCACAGCAGGAGCAGGAGCAGCTACTTCAGAAGGAGCCTGAACTGTATCATCCTGTGGCGGAGGAGAAGCTGGTTTTACTGGAGGACCCTCACCAAGCTCAGCAAGGAGCTTGTCCAAATCCTCCTCTTCTTGAGCAGTTCTTCCACTCTTTTTATTCTTCTTCTTCTTATTTTTTGAAGTTTCAGTCACCTCATCACTCTTATTAGCTTTATTGTTGTCTGCTACACTAGGTTGCTCAGGCTCAGCAACATCTACACTTTCACTACCGAGTTCAAAGTCATCACTAGCTTTAGCAGTAGCAGCCTTGTTTTTCTTATTAGAAGACTTCTTTTTACCTGAAAATGCAACTACAGAAACATCTTCATCCTCAACCTTATCTTCACTAGCTATAGCAGACTTGGGCACAGAAACATTATCATCAATCTCCTCATCAGCAAATGCCGCACTAAATGAATTGACAGCCTTCTTTGAAGACTTCGATGACTTCTTTTTCTTCCCTGAGAAAGTGATCGGAGCAACATCTTCATCTTCATCTCCATCTTCCTTTTCATTTTTGTCCTCTCCGTCAGTATCACCAAAACTAGATGCTGTGAAAACAGCACCACCCTTCTTGCTACTTTTAGATGATTTTTTCTTCCCTGTAAAAGCAATAACCGGTTCATCCATGTCATCATTTTCTTCTCTTCTGTTTTCCACAGAATCATCAATCACCTCACCTTCATTATCATCATCAATAGCATCAAAAGCCGAAGCAGTGAACAAGCTACCACCACCCCTTTTGGAACCCTTTGAGGGGCTAACCACTGGCTTATCGTCATCGTCATCGTCTTGCTCACCAGTTAAGCCGGATTTCTCGTTCTCATCATCATTCTCTCCATCCTCCTCATCACCAAGCAAACCAAAGCTCGAAGTAGTAAACCCACTCTTCCCACCACCCTTTTTCGATTTCCCCTTCTTCTTCCCGGTAAACACAACTTCAGGTACATCATCGTCATCATTCATGACCTTTTCCACATCTTCGTCCTCAGCTTGTGAAGCTTTCAAGTTACCTTTCTTACCTTTCTTCTTTCCCGTCACCACAGGCTTCTCTTCCTGAGGTGGCACCTCCTCCGAGAGCTCTGTTCCAATAGAATACTCATCATCATCGATCAGAAGCCCCTTCTTCTTTGACTTTCCACCGCCTTGAGATGCAGCGGGTGGGTTATCATCCTCGCGGGAGGTCGGCTTCTTTCTACCCATTTGAGATTTTGGATTTCTTTTCGACGAATTTACCTCAGAGTATACAAACCAACTCCTCTCAGATCATAAACTGCAAATTAAGTAAGAAACAATTACAAATGAATATCGAAGCATGAAGAACTAGATCTACGCAGGTGAATTTACAGCATAAATATCAAGAAATATGTCAAGGAAATAGCAAGAACGAATCCGATTACTAACCAGAAAAGCCTAACTACGAATCTAACATCAAAAAGGCCGATTAAGCTTACACTGAGAAGGATTACTCAGTAAACGATGCAATTAAAAATCGAATTTCCTGCGGCCGTGAAGGAATCAAAGGGTTCCAACGCCCATGGATGGGGAAAACGTAAAAGAACAAAAAAAACGAAGAAAATTTTAGCAACGAGAGGGAATTGTAAGAAGAAACGCGGAGAGCTAAATGCACAAGACAGAAAAATGAGTAATGCAGAGAGAAGGAAATGCAAATAATTCTTAGGGTTGTTATATAAGCTGGATTTCAAGGATAGCCCAGGCCCAGGCCACCTGCCTTGTGTGATTTTGTAAGCTTTCCGACCCAAGCCCGCTTCTTTTCCAGGTTATTTTCACTTTTATTTTCGTACAAGCATAACACAAAATTGATGGTTTCATTTTTAGATTAAAAAAAAAAAAAGGAAGGATTGATAAATATTATGAGAAAAGTACATTTTTTTAATCAAAATTATTAATATTTAAAATTTTGACTAATTTAACTCAAACTGACTGAAGTCTCATAATAGTAATAAAATTTTTTTAATAAAAAATTTTTTATACATAAAATTTAAATCTATAATTTTATTTTAAGAGAATGAAATACTTATCACTCTAATTAACTATCTATTAATTATAAAAAAATTATACTTTATTCACTTAAATTATATTTAAATAACATATTATTTATCTAAATTTTTATTTATAACAAATCACATATTAAATTATCTTTAAAAGTAAAAATATTATTTTAGAGATAAAATTAATAAACTTATCACACCTCTATCACTCTTGGAAAAAACAAAAAAAAACACATGTCATCACATAGTTAATTTTCTTTCTCCTCCTCAATCTAACTTCTTTCAAAATGCAACATGGAGAAAGTCGAAAACAAAATCAGCCTTCTTCCACACATCTCTGTCCATCAATCGCCTGTCCCTCAACGTTACCAACAATAGGAGTAGCAACATACACATTGGAAGACATAAGTTTAATTTTAAAAAATGAGGCTTGTCTAAAATTATAGCCCATTGGTTGATTAATTTTTTAAAATAATTTTTAAAATTAAACTTATATCTTTTAGTGCGCTACACTGTTGTTGCTGTTGTTGCTGGTGAGATTGAAGGATAGAGGCAAGTGATGGATGAAGACTAGTGATAGAGAAAGGTGATTGGCAGACGGAGGTGCTAATGACAAATGAAAGCCATTGACGAATGGAGGTGCTATGTTTGACAAGGTTGATGTTGCCTTCGACTTTCTCCACATTATCTTTCCAGATAAGTTAAATCAAGATAGGAGAAGAAAATTAATAATGTAATAAGCAAGTATTAAGTCTGTTAATTTTAATCGCAAGATAACATTTCATTTTTTAATGATAGTTTAGGGGTGATTTTTGTTATTAATGAATGGGTGATGTGATGTGTTATTTAAACATAATTTAAAAAGCTAAATGTAATTTTTTTCTAATATTATATAGATAAGGATTGATAAAATAAAACTTGATTCTAGAAAATTTTGATGCAATACAATATTAAAACATCCCTGCTAACATCTAAAATAGTATAGTATAATCAAATTACAAATTTACATTGAGTGTGAGATTTTGTTTTTGATAAATTACACTTATCTCCTCTAAAAAATTTTTAAATTACATAATATTCTTTTTTATTTGAAAATAAACACAAATTTGCTTGAAGCTAGAAAAGGATCAAACTACTCTTAAAAATAATAATTTATTTTATTAAAAAATTATAACTTATTTTTTTAAAACATTATTTCAAGATTATTTATGTTGAATTAAAAATCATAAAAGTATTTTATTTTAAATGCAAATAATTATTTCTTTTATATTAATCAGTTACATATTTAATATTTTATATATTATATTCATAATAAACATAGCTATTGTTGTTATAGATGGAATTAATATAGTGAAAATCATTTAATTTTAGCAGAAGGAAATAAAATTTTAAAAAAAGAGTGAAGCTAGGTTGTATAATTTTTACACTTTTCAAGATAGAAAAGTTTGTTTTATCATTTTTCTTTATTATCTAATTAATTAGCAATTATGTGTTAATCTAAGCAAGAAAGAGGTTAAGTCATATGAATTAACTCCAAGTAAGCAAATTTTGTTTATTATACTAATTGCAATTGTGAAAGAAGGAAAAAGTAATTGATTTTTTTTTAAGAGACCAAATTAAAAAAAAAAAAAGAATAACGGACAAAATTAAAGTTAGAGTCAAAGTTAAAGGATCAGTTTTTTTAATAAAAAAAAGGATTAAGGGACAAATAATACTAAAGTACGGACTAAATAAAAAAAAGTTAATGAAAAAAATTAAGGATCCAAATTGAAAAAAAAAAAATTTACGGGTAAAATTATAATTAAATTCAAAATTAAGGGATGAAAATGATATTTTTGCCTTTTTATAATACACAGTTTAATTAGACAAGACATGCTTGATTAAATAATATGTTGATCATTGTATTAATTGGGATTAATCGTATAACGAATTTTGATTTTGTGCCACATGGTGTAGTGGGAGAAAGATTGGAAGAAGTAAAAATAATAATAAGAGAGAGATAAACCAATGACTCACATTATATCATTGTTTTTTGTGACCTAAACTACGATACCTGATAAATCAGTTAATAAATTGATGTAAATCTGTTGAAAATGTAAAAGAAAGAAGTCATAGATCATTTAGTTAAAATAAGTTTAAAGGCTATATAATATGTGAGAATATTAGACTAAATTTTCTTAGGCATTCTATTTATAAATCATCATCTACATTCAAGTCTATACACAAGATGAAGAAAGAGACCATGGAACTCTAACATTGTATCAGAGCTCAATGGCCTCACGACTTATGAAAATCCATATTTCAAGATAAAGAAAACTTAATGGAGATATGATGAAAAAACCCAATGGATAATTCAAACTTAGAAATTCGGGTTGACAAATATAAGCTAGATCCAAATTATATTGATAACCTACAACCCAAGATTTGAAGCCCATAAAGATAGAAGGCTCGGTGAGAAAGACCCAAGAAAATTTTAAAACCATGTGACCTTTGAGGTTCAAAAGGAGTAGAAGCCTAACCAAATGAAAAAAGAGTCCTAAGGCCTATGAGAATCAAAAAAAAGACAAGCCCAAGATAATGAAAGGCAAGTCACAATTAGGTCAAACTAGTTGGACTTGAGGAGGAGTATTAGAAATGTAAAAAGAAAGAAGTCTCACATTATCTAGTTAAGACAAGTTTAAGAGCTATATAATGCGTGAGGACATTAGACTAAATTTCTTTAGACATTTTAATCATAAAGAATCATCCACATTTAATCTTATATACAAGGCCCACCAATAAAAATTAACACTCCATCATACAAACGTAGATTAGGATCTTCAAACTCTAACAAGGCCAATTATTTAGACAGTTTGCTATCAACCTAATGTTGGCTCAGTTGACCCACTAGGTTTTTAATTAGCTCAATGACTCAACACTAACCCAATTTACGTTGACTTGGTCCTTTTCTATTTATAATAATTTTATTTAGTTTTGGTAAATTATGATATTATCTTTATATAATGTTATATTTATAATTTATTCTTAATATGCATTGAATTTAGTTGTCTAATTTTTTAATATTAATTATTGTATAACTCTAAATGTTCAGACCTATGTATTGTATTATAGTGAGTCCCAAAAATTGATAAAGATAGAATAAATTATACTATCCTCTTCTAATAGATAATAAAAATTTATAATTTTATCTATTTTGATCAAAATATTCTTATATTTATTATTTATATAATTAAATCTATATTTGATCAATATAAAAATTATTTTTAAATTTAAAATAAACTAAATTTACCATATTAAATCAAAATAAATAATAATAAAATAATAATTTTTAAAATATATTTTTCTAATAAATTATAATTTTTTTTAAAATTTAATAGTGTCTTTAAGGGTACTTATTCAATATTTAATTTTTAAATAATAAATTTAAAAATGATAATGGATAAATTTAAGACTAATTTTAAGTTTGTTTTGAATTGCATTTTTGTAGATTAAAGTATAATAAATTTATGATTTAATATTTTTTTGATGGTACATGTAATTTTAAAATAATAAAAATAAGTTCATTTTTTGAATTTTTTAAAAATATTTTTACTTATTTATTTTACCAGTTCCAATGGTTTTTTAAGGTCCTAGTGATTAAACCACTGACTCAATGACTTGAACTTCTTATTTGGTCAATGATTAGTTTAGATTTAGAGACTATGTCGTGTATGAATTAGGCTCTTATATTTTTTTCTCTCATAAATTAAAATTTTAATTTATTAAAAAATGAAGGGAATTCAAATCTTCTTATAAGCCTCCATTTATAGGATAACAAAATGTTATTTAACTCTTCATTTATTTTTTAAAAATTAAATTTCAAAAAATTGAGATACATTTTCGTGTATACCAAAACCTATATTTTATTATGTCTAATCATTATTAAGTCCTATTATGAATTTATCATTTTGAACCCTATCATGGGTGATCAAAATTTTGGTAACTCTAAAGAATGACAAACTTCTCAACAAACTCAGGTTAAATGGCTAGTTTAAATTGAAAAAGATATTTATAAGTTTAGTTTTCTTGCATCAAATGTTGTTGGTGAATCATTTTAGATTTGATAACCTGATCATTATCATGACCCACAACAATTGTAGAAAGAGGAATAATCGTATTCTCTTAAAAAACAATGTATTTATTCTTATCTTCCCATTTAAAGTTAACATCCTTAAAGAATTAGGCATTTCTCATCTCAAAGAATGTTCTTCTTTTGGGATCATAAAACTTAAATCCCTATTAGCTGTCGGAATATCCCACAAAATAGCTACTAATTATTCTTGTGTCCAGTTTCTTTTCATTTAGATTGTAAGGCCTTACTTCAGCTGGACATTCCCAAACATGTAAATGATTTAGAACTGTTTTCTTACCGATTCATAACTTGTAAGGGGTTTTGTTTGTAGCTTTCGTAGGTATTCTGTTAAGGATATAAATTACAGTCTTTAAAGCATCTCCCTAGAGTGAGTGAGGTAAGGTTGTATGACAAATCATACTTCTTACCATATTTTTAAGGGTTCTAATGCGCCTCTCTGCTACACCATTCATGTTTGGTGAACCTGGCATGGTGTACTAAGGTATAATTCCATAATACTTTAAAAAGTAAGCAAAAGGATCAGGATGTTATTCACCTGATCCATCGTATCGACCATAGTATTCACCACCACGATCAGATCTAACAGCCTTAATAGTTTTTCCAAGTTAATTTTCAAATTCAACCTTAAAAGACTTAAAAACGTCCAATACTTGTGACTTCTCATGAATTAAGTATAGATAGTTATATCGAGATTAATCATCAATGAGTGTAATAAAATATTGTTGACCATTCCATGAAGCTGTAGGAAATGACCCACATATAACTGTATGTATTAATTCTAAAACATCTTTAACTATCGCAGCTTATACTTTTCTCTTATTTGTTGTTTTGCCCTTTATGCATTTAACACAAATACCATAATTTGAATCATCAAGTCTTTCAAGAATTCCTTATAAGACAAGCCTGTTAATTCTTCTTTTAGAGATATGACCTAAATGCTTATGCCATAAAGAACAAGAATTGTCACTTGAGAATTTGTGTTTAATGCCTTTGGTTTCTGTAGTATAAGACTCATGATATGAATTTATTGTATCAAGTAGATAAAGGTTGTTATGATCAGATAGATTACTGGTTCCAACAAGTATAGAATTAAAATAAACATTACATTTTTTATGTCCAAATGAACAAACAAATCCTTCTTTGTCTAGTATAGAAATTGAACTAAATTTCATCTAAAAGATGGTATAATAAAAGTGTTATTTAATTCTAAATAATAACCAGTACATAATAACAACCTAAAATTCCTTATGTCTTGAACTTTTAGCAGACTTTCAGCACCTATATAGATGTATTTCTCATCATCATTGGGTTTTCGGTAGTTTAAGCAACCTTGCATAAATATACTTATGAAGTTATAGCACCAGAATCAAACCACCAAGTATATTTAGGTATTGAAGCTAAATTAACTTCAATCAAACAAGAGTGAAAGAGATACCTTTCTTCACGTGCCAAGAATGATACATTTCTTTTCCATATGTCCTTTGGACGAATCCTTATGCTTCTTTTTAGATATCGCAATCTGTTTACCTTTCCTCTCTTACCATGGCTCAAAGAGGTAGATGCTGAATGAGCGCTCTCAGTTTTATGTTGTTTCATCCTATCTTTCTCTTACACCAAGTGAGAGATGAGCTCATTTAATGTCCATTTATCCTTTTGACAATTATAGCTCGCCTTAAATTGTCTAAATTGCAGAGGAAGTGATATTAACACTAAATGAACAAGAAAATCTTCCAAAAGCTCTATCTTTAGTGACTTCAATTTACCAACAAGATGAAACATTTCAAAGATGTATTTTCTTATGTTCTTTTAACCCTTGTACCTCATGGAGACAATTTTTCTTAAAGTTCCATTTGTCTTTGCTTTATCACGTTTGGAAAAGTACTTTTCAAGGTATTTAGGAACCTTTTGGCATCATTTTTCCCAAACAAAGTGTCCAAAAATGTCTCTGGGATAGCATTTTTCATTATCATAAGATTGATACGGTTAGAACGATCCCACCTCTCTAAAACTCTTTGATCCTCAGAAGAGTTTTGATTTGTAAAAGGTATAAGACTTGGCTCTCGTAATACGAGGTCTAAATCCATGCATCCTAAGATCATAGTCAACTTGTTTTTCCAAGTCTCAAAATTACTACTACTAAGCATCAAAATGCTATTAATTGCAGCGGTAACAGAAGAAGCATTAACAATATCAACTGTATAGAGAATAACGCATACAACACACAATTAGCTTACATTAAACCAAATTGTAGCGATTACTTATTTTATAACAATAACCCATCTCAAGATAACTAATGTGACATAAAATCTAATCTTTGGATAGTGAATTGACTAATAATTAGTTTTCTTGGTGTAGTAATCAAGGAGAAATGATAAAATCAAGTCAAGTATTTAGCCTTCCTTTGGGCTAACTAAGCACTCACAATGGACACCTAATAACCAACTCACTCATTACTATATGTATGTACAATAATAGATACGATCAATTAGAAGATCATTGGCCATCTTTATCCTTTAGTTTATCATGGATTCCTAGACGCTTTCATTTAAATTTTCATCTCAAACTATTTCTAGTCAGTTCTTGGGTTAATTAATAAAGTTCTCACAATTGGTATCAGAGCCTGGTTGCTCTAGAATTGTTTGAATTAATTTTGACCATTATATGAAATTTGATTTCATTCTTCTTGCATGATATCTATAAGAACTCCATAAATTCTTGTATTATGTTCTTCTGTGTGTGTGGCTTTCTAATTCAATGAAGATGGTATATAAGATCAAATCTAATGAATAACCTCATGGTGATTTCTTCTTGTGCTTTTTTTTTAAATTTGTTTTTCATTCGTACATCAAATTAATATGGAATATATATTATATTTTTTTATAAATGAATCTTGCCACTGTGTTTCTTGATGCCAACATGATTGGAACATGCCTAATATCAACACACGGCCGTGTTTATTACATCTTATTCATCTTGTAATTGCCTTATGAAAAACATGATTGTGTAGGCATCAAAGAAGAGGAACATGGTCATGTTCTTCAATCAACAGAGCCATGTTCCCTTGTATAATCACCATATAGTTGTGTTCTTTCACCAATAGGACCGTGTGACTTGTTTGCTAAACAAAATGGCCGTGTTAATTGAAGAACATGACCTTGTAGGGAACAAGGAACATGAACACGACCTTTTCATGTCACCAAGGGCGTGCTACAGTTTGTGTAAGGCAGTAGGGGCGATTTCCAGGCAATAAATATATATGTAATTAGTGATTATTCAAATAACAATAAATTACAAATACTTAGTCATTTATTTGAATTAGTTGAAACAATATAGTTACCAAAGTGACCTTTATTGTGAAAACATTTTTTACTATGAATAACTAAGACAGAAGTATGTATATATATTCATGTGAATAATTAGTCGGCCTAAAGGAAGACCATTATTTGGCAGAAATTTGTACGTACATATAGTAATGAGTGAGATGGCTATTAGGTGTCCATTGTGAGTGCTTAGCTAGCCCAAAGGAATGCTAAATACTTGACTGAATTTTATCATTTCTACTTGATTACTACACCAAGAAAACCAATTATGAGTTAATTCTCTATCCAAATATTAGATTTGATGTCATACTGGTTATCTTGAGATGGGTTATAGTTATAAAATAATTAATCACTACTATTTGGTTTAATTTGAGCTAATTATGTGTTTTATGCATTGTTCTCTATACAATTGATATTGTTAATGCTTCTTCTATTACTTCTACAATTATTAACATTCTAATGCTTAGTGGTAGTAATTTTAAGACTTGGAAAAAAAGGTGACTATCTTCTTAGGATGCAAGGATTTAGACCTCGCATTAAGAGAGCCAAGTCTTACACCTCTTACAAATTAAAGCTCTTCTGAGGATCGAAAGTTTTTGAGAGGTGGGATCACTTTAACCGTGTCAGTCTTATGATAATGAAAAATGCTATCCTAGAGACATTTTTGGACACTTTGTTTGGGGAAAAATGATGCCAAAAGGTTCCTAAATACCCTTGAAGAACGCTTTACCAAAATTAGTAGGTGGAGACAAGTGGAACTTTAAGAAAAATTGTCTCCATGAGGTACAAGGGTTAAAGGAATACAAGAGAATACATATGAGAAATGTTTCATCTTGCTGGTAAATTGAAGTTACTAAAGATAGAGCTTTCGAAAGATTTACTCGTTCATTTAGTGTGAATATCACTTCCTCCGTAATTTAGATAGTTTGAGGGGAGTTATAATTGTCAAAAGGATAAATGGAAATTAAATGAGCTTATCTCTTATTGGTGCAAGAGGAAGATAGGATGAAATAACACAAGACTAAAAGTGCTCATTTGGCATCTACCTCTTCGGGCCATGGTAAGAAGACGAGAGGTAAATAGATACGATATCTCAAAAGAAGCATAAGGATTCACCTAAAGAATATATGGAAAATAAATGCTTTTTTTGCAAAGATCCTTCTCATATGAAGAAAAACTGTAATAAGTATCACACTTGGTGTGTGAAGAAAGGTATGCATTTCACTCTTGTTTGCACTGAATTTAATTTGGTTTTAGTACCAAGATATACTTAGTGGTTTGAATTTGGTGTTACAACTCGCATAAGTATATCTATGCAGGGTTTCCTAAACTACCAAAAATCCAATGATGATGAGAAATACATCTGCATGGGCGTTAAAATTCTGGTAGAAATTCAAGGCATAGGGAATTTTAGGTTGTTATTATGTTCTGGTTATTATTGATAATTAAATAACACATTTATTATACTGTCTTTTAGATAAAATTTAGTTTCAATTTTCTGTACCAGAAAAAGAAGGATTTTTTATTCATTTGGTCATAGAAAATGTAATGTTTATTTTAATTCTATGCTTGTTGGAACAAGTAATCAATTTGATCATGACAACCTTTATCTACTTGATGCAATAAATTCATATCATAAATCTTATACTACTGAAACCAAAGGCATTAAATGCAAATTATTAAGTGAGAATCATGTTTCTTTATGGCATAAGTGTTTGGGTCATATCTATAAAAGGAGAATTGACAGGCTTGTGTCAGAAAGAATTCTTGAAAGACTTGATAATTCAGATTATGGTGTTTATGTTGAATGCATAAAGGGTAAAATAACAACTAAGAGAAAAGTAGGAGCTACGAGAGTTAAAGATGTTTTAGAATTAATACATACAGATATATGTGGTCTATTTCCTATAGCTTCATGGAATGGTCAACAATATTTTATCACATTCATTAATGATTACTCTCGATATGGCTATCTATACTTAATTCATGAGAAGTCACAAGTATTGGACATTTTTAAGTCTTTTAAGGTTAAAGTTGAAAATAAACTTGGAAAAACTATTAAAGCCATTAGATCTAATCGTGGTGGTGAATACTGTGGTTGATACAATGGATCAGGTGAACAATGTCCAGGTCCTTTTGCTTAATTTTTAGAAAAGTGTGGAATTGTACCTTAGTACACCATGCCAGGTTCACTAAACATGAATGGTGTAGCAGACAGGCATAATAGAACCCTTAAGGATATGGTAAGAAGTATGATTTGTTATACAACCTTACCTTATTCACTTTAGGGAGATGTTTTAAAGACATAATGTATATCCTTAACAAAATACCTACAAAAGCTACAAACAAAACCCCTTACGAGTTATGGACTAGTAAGAAAATAGTTCTAAAGCATTTACGTGTTTGGGGATGTCCAAATAAAGCAAGGCCTTACAAGTTAAATGAAAAGAAATTAGACGCAAGAACAGTTAATAGCTATTTTATAAGATATTTTGAAAGGTTATGGGGATTTAAGTATTATGATCTCAAAAGAAGAACATTCTTTGAGATGATAAATGCCCTATTCTTTGACGATGTTGAGTTTAAAGGGGAAGATAAGAATAAATACATTATTTTTTAAGAGAATTTTGTTATTATTCCTCTTTCAACAATTGTTGTGGGTCATGATAATGATCAAGTTATCATAACTAACATAATTCACTAACAACATTTAATTCAAATACAAGACAATGTTAAATTTTTCACTTATCAAGATCAACCTAAAAGATAATAGGTTATTCTTTAGGAACATGAGAATCAAACTCAACAACCTCAAATTCTAGAAGAACCAGTGCCTTTAAGAAGATCTTTAAGAGAAAGGAGAAATGTAATTCCAAATGATTATATTATATATCTCCTTGAGAATGAGGAACATATTGACTCTTTGGGAGATGATCCACTCACCTTCCATGAGGGAATTAACCCTTCTAATTCTCATAAATGGATTAATGCTATGGGTGAAGAAATGCAATCCATGAAAGACAATGATGTTTGGGATCTTGTTCCATTACCTGATGGTGTGAAATAGACTGATTGTAAATGGATTTTCAAGACCAAAAGTGACTTACAAGGTAATGTTGAAATATATAAAGCTCGTCTTGTTGCTAAAGGATTCACTCAGAAGAAAGGTGTTGACTATAAAGAGACTTTCTCTCCAATTTCATTGAAAGACTCTTTTAAGACAATCATGGCACTTGTGGTGCACTTAGATCTTAAATTACATTAGATGGATGTAATGACAATTTTTCTTAATGGAGATATTGAGGAAATTATATTTATGAAACAACCAAAGGGGTTAAAGACTTCTAAGAAAACTTACCATTTGGTTTGTAAACTTAAGAAATACATTTATGGACTCAAGCAAGTTTCTCTTTAATGGTACCTAAAATTTCATCAGGTTGTTCTTTCATTTGATTTTGAAATGAATGCTGTTGAGAATTATGTCTACTATAAGTTTAGTGGGAGTAGATTTATATTCTTAGTCTTATATATGGATGATATTTTGCTTGCTAGTAGTGATATGGAATTGATTCGAGAAACCAAAAAAGTTTTATCAAATAAATTCTAAATGAAAGATCCTAGTGAAGCATCCTTTGTATTAGGAATCCAAATTCATCGTGATCGTTCACGAGGAATTCTACGATTATCACAGAAGGGTTATATTGATAAAGTACTTGAACGCTTCGACATGTAAATTATAGATCTCATGACACCCTCATATCTAAAGGAGATAAATTCAGTTTGAAACAGTGTCTAGAAAGTGATATAGAATCCAAGTTTATGCAAAATATCCCTTATGCTTTAGCAGTAGAGAGTTTGGTGTATGCACAGGTTTGCATTTGACCTGATCTGGCATACATTGTGGGAATGCTTAGTAGATACCAAAGTAATCTAAGAAGAGAACATTAGGTAACAACCAAAAGAGTTTTCAGATATTTGCAAAGTACTAAGGATTATATGCTCACATATAAGAGATCGGACAAGCTTGAGATCGTTGGGTTTTGTGATTCCAACTTTTCTAAATGCCAAGATAATAAAAAATCGACATCTGGTTATGTATTTCTATTAGCTGGGGGTGCAATTTCTTGGAAAAGTACTAAGTAAACACTTGTTGCATCTTCTACTATGGAGGCTGAATTTATTGCATGTTATGAAGCATCTAATCATGCAATATAGCTGTGCAACTTCATTATAGGACTTCGTATAAATGTGGTGTTGAAAGGCCACTCAAGTTATATTGCGATAATAAAGCATATAGACATTAAGTTTCTTGTCGTGAAAGAAAGAGTTTAGAGTGGTTTTATTAGTATTGAGTTAATAGGAACAAACTCCATGCTTACGAATCCACTTACTAAGGCATTGACACCCATGACCTTTCATGAACATATTGCTCATATGGGTGTTGTTACATTTGATGCTATTTAATTTACCAGGAGTTTGTGTTATATTTTACTTATGATGTATTGACATTATTTGGTTATCATAATGAACTGTTCATTTTTCTGTTTCTATAATTTACTTTGAACTTTAATCTCATTTGGTTAAGGTAGGGCCATTTGGAAATAGACATGTGTAAATCACATTACATGTAATTTCCATGCTACACATCCACACATGATTTGTGTCATTTAGCTAAGGTGATGTTTGAGATCATTGTAGGTTTAGTTGTAACATAACAACAATTGCCTTTTTGGTCTTTAAATTAATAAAGCTAATGGACGAGATTGATTTAAATAATGTGCACACAAAGTTAGTTATAGTGATTTGTATATGATTAAAGGTTATTATAATATGAGAACATGGTTGTGCAATCTAAGTGGGAGATTGTTAGATTTAGATTGTATACTATGTGCATACATATTAGTAAATACATAAGGATATGTAGATGTATATGTATTATGGTTAATGATCATATACATATTACTATTATAAAGTTTAAGGATCTATAAAGTGATTTAATTTTATTTAATGGTCTTTGTCATATAAAATGAAGTATAGGGACTAATATAATGTGTAGAATTCCTGATGTGTAAATTGCTAATTAATGATGGGCAAGTTGGTAATTTAACACATAAGGGTTTATATATAAATGGTGTTGTCCCTGATTAACGTATCTAAATCAAAATATATCAAACTTTATTTTGTCTCTTTTGGTTCCCATCTACTAGTAAGAGAAATAATAGATATAATTAATTAGAAAATCATTGGCCATCTTTATCCTTGAGTTTATCATGGATTCCAGTACTCTTCCGTTTAACTTTTCATCTTGAACAATTTCTAATCAGTTCTTGGCTTAATTAATAAAGTTCTCACATTAAATTGTTGTCAGAATATGAAATCAAGTGTTTTCAGTCTTCAACTAGATAACAAACATCGCTTGTGGCTCTCCCATATCTAGAAATGAAGGTGGTTCAATAGTGAACCAAAGAACAATTTCATTAAACATAATAGAGTTTTTTTGGTATCAATGTTTGATTAGAGCTCTACTAGATGAGTGTATATTTAGTATCCCTAGAGTCTGCTAGATGAATGTATATTTAGTATCTCAATTTACCACCACAAGCAATTGAGAGGTATTGTTCATATAGTTTGAAGGCAAGGAAGATTTTATATTCCACATTTTGAAGACGTTTAGGATAGGGAATTAATATACTTTAATAGCCTTTGGGTAGTGCATAATGCATTACTCATCATGTATAGATGAAGAAAAAATATAGTTTTGAGTAATCTCTTCATTTCTACAATTTCCATTTATATCAAACTCTAGGGACCTACTAATAGATGCTAAGTTCAATGATTTCTTTAATCAACACTTGGACCTTTGAGATGACAACTTTTTATCCAATGTACAGTTACCTCTTAACATTCTTCATGTATTCCCTTGACCACTCCACTTGTGCAATCTACAAAATCGGAGCAATTATAGGCTGACTAGAAAAATGTCCTTCACTTGGATGAGTTAGAAGAAGGACATTTGGTAATCTTAATGGGTAAACTCGTATATAGGGATCGAATGGCTAAGGTTCACAAATGGGCTCTATCAATTGTATTACTTTAACTTTTTTGGCCCAAATCCAATTAATTTGAAAAGAATCAACAAGGAAAAAATGAAGAACCTACTAGATTAATATATAACTCACAAAGTAGATTCTAGAATGCTTGGCCTAGTAAAAATTCACAAGTTGAACCAGATGAATTCTAAGCTAATATGTATCTAATTTATCTAATATTCATGAAACAAATATTTTGTTCTCGAGACCTGAATGGCTTGTTCAGGGGTGCCATATTTGCGATAACTCTTTTGTTAAGATGGGTAAAAGATATAATACAACCATGATGTTTATCTAACAAAATTAGAGTACTGTGCTTTTTCAACCATCATGAACTCAAAAGAAAGATTAGTGATGATGACTGATTTGTGAGCAACTATTCAAAACTAAGAAAAAGGCTACCACATTACATAATTCATCTAAAAAAAGTATAGTTAAAATTTTTTCTCAATATTGGTAGTTAAAATACATTAGCCTTAAAAGGAAAATAATGTTAGTCCCAAGGTTTTATACAATATATAATCTTATTTTAATGATAACAAAATCATTAAACTCAATACTCAGAAAATTCAAAAATTAAGCTTCTGTTTAAATTTAACATATTTAATTGAAATTGGAAAATTAAAGTATTCTTCTATTATATAAAATAAATGTCTTAAAATCTAAATTTCTATCATTCAAATTAAAGTGGAAAAGCACACATTTAATCTTCTTGATTTCCATCTAAGTTTGCCAAAATTCCATGAAGGATGCACATGTATATGAAGATCTTTTTCCAAAGCTATTTGATTTGAAATTAACATATTATAAAGTCAAATGCCTATTTATTGTCCATTTTGATTGCCGATTCTATTACCACTCCTTATACTTCAAATAAAAAATATTTGATCTTGATTTTTGGATGACTTATTAAGTGTGATTGCTTTCCAATGGTTAGATGTATAAATTCATGAAATTACATCTTGGCAATGGGTAGCAATACCAATGTCTACTTTCCTTCATCTCATGGTCAAGCTTCACTATAAAAGGATATGCACATTCATCATTCTTCACCATGTTTCAAGCTAGAGAGCAAATAGCCAAAGTGTCTAAAATTTCTCTCATTTGAGAATTTTTTTTTGAGCATAGTTTCTAAGTTTTATACACTTAAAGAGTGCAAAAATTTTGACCTATTTTTTGTATTACCTTAGTGATATAAGGGTTCACCAAAATATTTTCACTTGAAGTTTGTTTTAATTAGCGAGAGAAAACTTAGCATTGAGGGTGATTAGTGAAAATCCACAAGTTGTTTTAGTTAAACAAGAAAAACCTTATCATTATTGGTGAGTGAGTAACACTGTTGCTTATGAGTGGTTGTAAAAACAAGTTTAATAGTATAAAAAGCTCTTGCTCTTCAAGGGGACTAGAAGTAGGTCATTGTTGGGCTAAACTGGGATAGTTTATCTGTGTTCATTTTTTAAGTTCTTAATTTTCTACATTACTCTGATTATTGAATTTTAGTTACCTATCTTCAAATTAATTTTTATATATACATATATATTATTTATTATTTATATTTGTTGATTTTAAAAATAGAATATTAGTTTATTAAATTTAAAGTAATTTTAAAACACACCTATTCACCCCCTCTAGGTGTAACTTTCAATTGGAATCATAGTTGTGGTCCCACTAGATTTGTTCTTAACAACCTGAGAAAAAGATCCTTGCAAAATGATGACTTAGCAACTTGAAGGGTCATACTTTATGGAAGGTCACTCTACAAATAGACCTCCCTTCTTCAATTGGAATCATTACTCTCACCAAAAGGCAAGAATGAAAATATACATTCAAGCTACTAACTACCCTTTATGGGACATAATCATGAACGACCTAAAGATTCTAAAGAAATACGTAGATGGAAAACAAGTAGAGAAACCAAACAATGAGTGGAATGAAGAAGATATCAAGCTTATACAAACCAATGCAAGATCAATTAATATTCTTTATTGTGCTATGAGTAACCAAGAATATGACAAGATATCTGGTTGTGATACAAAAAAAATAAATGTGGGATAAGCTTGAGGTGATTCATGAGGGAACCAACAAAGTCAAGGAAACCAAGATCAACATGCTAGTTCATGAATATGAACTATTCATTATGAAAGAAAATGAGAGTATTGATGACATGTTTAAGAGGTTGTCAAAAACTGTTAGAGATCTCAAAGCACTCGAAAAACCTTACTCAGATGGAGAGCATGTAAGAAAAATTTTAAGAAGTCTTCCCAAGATATGGCAATCAAAGGTGGATACAATAGAAAGTGGTGAGTTTAATTCTCTAACATATGATGAATTGAGAGGTATCCTAATCTCTTATGAAATAACCTACTTTCAAAGATATAAACAAGAAGATAAGAGAAAGAATATAGTTTTGAAATCATCATCAAACCTTGACAAATGTATGGAAGACAAGATGACAATGGAGATGGTGAGCTGGATGAACAAGATTTCTCATTATTTACTAAGAAGATAGAGAATTACGCTTAAAGAAAGAAGTAGCTCTGGAAACAACATCAATCTGAATCTATTAAAAAGGCCTTCAAAAGGGAAAAACAAGGTAAGAATTTGATTACCTATTATGAATGTGGTAAGCAAAGACATATTAGGTTCGACTGTCCATTCCTGAAAAGGAAAAACAACAAAACCAATAATAGAAAGAAATAAATGGTGGCTTACAGTGACAAAGATGATGATGTACAAGAAGAAGAAGAATTGGAGCAAGAAAAGGCAAACTTCTACTTTATGGGTCATAAAGAACCTAAGGTTAGCATTTCCTCTAAAATAGATAATATCCCTACAAAAATAGATTTACAAGATGCTTTGGATGAAGTATTAAATAATTTTCAAAACTTGCTTGAAAGATTTGGCATTCTTGAAAGAATAAAATGCAACCTTGAAAACAACATACAAGGTTTAGAATTTAAGAATAAAAAATCTTTACGAAGAAAATAAAAAATTACTTCTCGAAGTTTAATTATTACATGACTTAAATTTGCAAAAATTAGAAGAAGAAAATAGTGAACTTAAGCTTAAAGTTTTCACATTAGCAAAAGACTTAACAAACTTTGTTAATTGAGAAGAAAATTTAAACATTCTCTTAGGAAAACAAATATTTCAAATTTCTTTTTGGTGAAAGAAGCCTCTAGCTCTAAACTAAATTGTTTCTATTGTTACAAAATTGGTCATGAATAATATAAATGTAAATTTAAGAAAAATCAAACTATTGGAAAATGTGTGTGGGTACCTAAAGGCATTGACTTATCAAAAGTTCACTTAGTTAACCTCAAAAGACCCAAGAAGGTTTAGGTACCTAAGAAAAGTTGAAATATTATAGGTTTGTCTGAAATTGATAACCAATAAAAACTGGTGATTCTTGGACAGTGGATGCTTTTGGCATATGATCAGAGATGCTTCCAAGTTTCTCTTTCTCAAGCCTAAGGAGGAATTGTTACCTTTGGTGATAATTGTAAAGGTAAAATCATTGGTATTGGTTTAAACTCTACTTACTATATTGATGATGTTTATCTTGTTGAAGGATTAAAATAGTCTCATTAGTATAAGCCAACTATGTGATAAAGACCATAAAGTTGTTTTTGAACCACTAAAGTATATTATTTTTAATATAAACAATAACAAAGAAATTTTTGTTGGTCAAAGAAATGAAAAAATTTATATTCTTCACTTAGAAGACTTAAGTTCCAAGAATATAACTTTTCTTCATCCATTTGTAATGATCCTTGGCTTCGGCATAAAAAACTTGGTTATGCTAACATGCATCTCAAATATAAAATTTCAAAACTTGACCTAGTGGTTAGGCTACCTAAGTTGAATTTTGAGAAATATCACCTGTATGATGCATGTCAACTTGGCAAGGAAACCAGATCCTCTTTTTAGCATAAAAATGTGATTTCTATTGCAAGGCCATTATAATTATTACATACGGATCTGTTTGGACCACTAAGAACTCTTAGTTTTGGAGAAAAGAGATATGATTTTGTTATTGTTGATGATTTTTCTAGATTCACATGGGTTTTGTTCTTAGCTCATAAAGATGACGCCTTTAAAAATTTTGAAATTTTTTGTAAAAAGATTTAGAATGAAAAAGGCTATCTTATTTCAAGCATTATAAGTGACCATAATGGAGAATTTGAAAATAAGCTATTTGAAAATTTTGTAATGAACATGGTTTCATTCATAACTTTGTCCTCTCTAATAACTCCTTGACAAAATAATCTTTTTAAAAGGAAAAATAGAACTTTGCAAGATATGGCAAGAACAATGCTTCTAAATCATGATCTTCCTAAATACTTTTGGGCCGAGGCTGTTAACATTTCCTATTATGTTTTAAATCGATACCTCATTAGACCCATTCTTAAGAAAATTCCATATGAGTTTTGGAAAGGTAGGAAACCAAATGTGGGTTATTTTCACGCTTTTGGCTACAAATGTTTTATTCACAATAATGGTAAAGATAATCTAGGAAAATTTGATGCAATAAGTGATGAAGGTATTTTTCGAGGTTACTCTATATCTAGTATATAAAGTTTTCAATAAAAGAATTTTAGTGGTAGAAGAATCCATGCATGTGGTTTTTGAAGAATCTAATATCTCTTTAGAAGAAATATTTTACTAGATGTTGTTGAAGCCATTATAAGCAAAAAGGAAGACATTTTAGTCAAATATAATGTTGAATCAGAATAGGTCTCTGACTCAATTGTTGTTCCAAATATTGAAGAAGAAAAGGAAAAACCTAGCTATAAAGAGGAAACTCCTAAAGGGTTCAACTTACAAAAGAAATGGAGATATTCAACATCCTATCCCATGGAATTAATCCTTGGTGATCCATCCAAAGGAATTAGAACAAGGTCATCATTTCGTAATGAGAATCACCTTGCATTTCTATCTCAAGTGGAACCAAAAATAATAGACGAAGCACTCTCTGATGAAAGTTGAATTCTTGCCATGCAAGATTAGTTAAATCAATTTTAAAGAAATCAAGTATGGGAGCTCGTGCCTAAATAAGCAATGCTTGAGTAATTGGAACTAAGTGGGTCTTTTGCAACAAGATAGATGAGCAAGGTAAAGTTGTTAGAAACAAAGCTAGACTTGTAGCCTAAGATTCACATAACAAGGAGGTATTGACTTCGATAAAACTTATGCTTCTATAGGTATAAGAGAAGGAGGCTCTCCTTAACTACTCCTATTATTGACCTTGAATCTTCTTATAAAGAAGAATAAGATGATGATCAAATTTTTCTTGAATCTAACAACAAAAAGATCAAAGTTTCTTATACACGCTCTAAAGAAGAAGAATCATATTCATATTCTCCTCTCTCCTATAGTCTTCCTTTGTAACACCCCTTATCTCTATATAACAATTTTATAATATATAATAAAATCAGTAGTTACATTATTCTGTACCTTTTTGTCTCATTAATTTGCCTAAGCATTTAATCCATCAATAATTAATGATTTGATTAGGTTTGGGTTCTTTTACTCAGGTTAACATACTTAAGCACAGCAGAGATAAAATTTCATACATCACTACAGAATTTGTAAAACATTCCATAACTATATCTATATCATTTAAACCTTCTGAGACACATCTCAAGAGATATTAAGTATCCATATATAGGGGTAAGGAAACAACAATCTTGTTACTCACCCCTTTTTTCTAAAAGAGTAATGGTCCAAATTCTATCTCAAAATACATAAGGCAAAATTATGACTAAAAGTGCTACATTACATAATTTCTATTTACTCCTTAAATTTGCTAGTTCAGTGCGTCACCACACTGGATCTATGCATTTGATACATACCAGTATAATAATGAGAAATAATTTTCCAATAGCCAAACAAACCATACATTTTCAAAATAACTGGCATGTACCACTGTACAGATATAGAAAAAATTTCTACATTCTATTTTTTTAAAAACAATTTTCAATCAATTCTGTGGGCATGCTTTATGTGAAACATATACATGTGCATTTATGAATATGAAATTATTAACATTTCATGTTATGCTTCATTCATCAACAAAACACATACTTAAGCATTCATACCTCATCTATCATCACATTAGTCATACTTTATTTGTAATATCAATTGAGTGCCATTTGTTCCTTACCACTAGAGTGACTTTTATTAGTTCCGTTAAGTCCACCACTAGGGTAGCATATAGTGCCTTCAAATACACCTCAAGGGGGATTTAATAGTGCCATTCTCTACCCTTTCTTGGTGACCTTTAGGAAGACTTAGATAGTGCTATTGTCCATCCTTTCATGTAACATTTATTGCCCTTTTTATTTATCTCTAGGACAAGATATAAATAGTGTCATTCTCTTACCCCTAGAATAACATTCATAATCTTTACATATTCACCTAAAGGGGGATCTATTAGTGCCATTATCTACCCTTTCTTGGTGACCTTTCATGCCTTTCATTTCTCATTTTCATGTAAATTTCAAGCCATTCATTCATATTCATATAAATTAAAACATACTCATGTCAATGGCTTAATACATGCAATTATTATCCATATGTAATCATTTTCCCATTTCCCCAATTTCTCTTGATATAGGCCATTTGAAAACACACTTTAAACTTCTTTCCATTAACACATAAGTTCGGCCATCAAGGGAAAAATGGGGTAATGCTCTTAGCCAAGCTGAGAAAGAGGTGAAAGCTAGGGATTTTCATGCCATTGTTTCCCTTTCTTCTATCTTTTCTACCATTTAAGCATAATAGAACAATTTCCTTCCATTACTCATGACACTTTCTCATTCTTGAAATGTTCATCTATATATTTAGCCATTCTTTTTCTTCATTTTAATAACTCATTTACCATGCTAAACATATATTTACGCACATTATACCATTTTCAAATTTTAAGCACACTTTCAAGGTTAAATGGCATGACTAGAAAATGGTAAATTTGCCAAAATCATCAAGATACATAACTTTCTCTCTCTTCCTCTATCATGAACGAACAAATAACCTCTTGTAGCCATTTTTCAAGCAAATTCTAGCACTATTAAACTTAGGTGCTTTTGGCGAAGAGGGAAAATGGGAGAAAATGGATGGGTTTTCATCCAACACTTACATAGCTTATTTTCAAGTAATTATCATGTAAAATCACCATTTTCTCTTTCATTTCCATACCATTTCAACCATTTCAAAAGTTAGGGTTTTTCATGAAACAAGTGCCATCCATGGAAAATTTTAATCTTTTATGATTCTAAGCATTTCAACATGTTCATATTCATAAACACAACAACATTTCAACATAAGCAAAACCTATTCAAAGAAATCCACCATAAGAATGTAGAGAGAGAAAACCCTAGACTTTATGAACATAAGAACACTTTAATCTTTCCATAAAACATGAAACTAGGGTTATAGGATTGTTAAACTACCTTAAAAATGCAAGAAAAGTGGAACTTCCCAAGTGTTTTGCCTTGTTTTTCTCTTCCTCCAAGCTTAAAGATGTTTTAGCCACACCCTGTCCTTTCTCCCTTGTTTGACTTCTTCTTCTCCTTAAGGAAGAAGATGACTTAAAATTAGGGTTTAAGTAAAATTATCAAAATACCCTTGGTGTAAAATGACTATTTTACCCTTACTACTTCTCTTTTTCAAGAATGGCATCTCTCTCCTTTCAATGGTAATTTTATGAAACTTTCATGGTAAATGACTACCTTACCCTTTTAAAATTTGAATTCCCATTTTGCCCTTTAATTTTTTGGAAATTACCTTTAGGTTCTTTGATGAAATTACCATTTTATCCTTTATGTCCAAAATGGCCAATCGCTTTATTTTCTCCCTTTTTTGGCTATAACATAAAAAATTCTCAAATAGAGTTTCATAAAGACTCTTTTATGTAATTAATACTCCATCCCTATTTAGGTAAAATTATCATTTTGCCCTTATGATAAAAATTATCATTTTTTTCTTATAGTAAAAATTACCATTTTGCCCTTCATGGCAACATATTTATTTTTACCCTTATTTCATCCCTTTTTTTAAGATAGGAAAGTAAAAACCTTAAAATACCATTTCCTAAAGTACTTAGATGAATTTATTATCTTTTCTTTCATAGTAAAATTACTATTTTGCTCTTTTCTTGAGAAATTCCAATTTTACCCCTTTATGGTAAAACTAGTACTACTTGATGAAAATGTCCATTCTACCCCTTTATTGCATTATTCTTGACATCAAATAACACACAAACATTTACATAAAGAATCATCATTATTAATACTAATAATATCAAACTTTTTGGAGGCGGGTGTTACATCCTTCATCTTTTCACTCACAAAAACTTGCCACTAAAATTGAAAACACCTTGCTCACCTGAGAAGAATTTTCTTCAGACATTCAATATGAAGTTAGGGATATCCAAAGGTACATTGAGGAATTGAAAAATGAAGTTGAACATTTCAAGATAGCCAAAAAAGTCATCATCATGAGATTATGGCCACTCTCTCTAATCTTCATGTCAAATTAATTTAGACATTTTACTTTATGTTTTTTATAATTAAGTGATGATCACTCTAAAGTCATGAAATAAGTTTTTTTTTTCATTGAAATTTACTTGATTCTCTCTATTTTTGCAATTTTATTTTTTTCATCTCTATATCTTTGTTACCTTCGCTTTTTAAGGATGTCTAAAAGGGGGAAAATTTAAAGTAATATAATTGTATGCTAAATAAATTTAGAAGCACAAAATAAGGGGGAGCAACAAGTTTAATGCTTTTGTCATCATAGAAAATGAGGAGATTGTTAGTCCCAAAGTTTCATACAATATATAATTTTATTTTAATGGTAACAAAATCATTAAACTCAAATACTTAGCAAATTCAAGAATTAAGCTACTATTTAAATTTATCATATTTAAATTGAAATTGGAAAATAAAAGTATTCTTTTATTATATAAAATAAAAATCTTAAAATTTAAATCTCTACCATTCAAGTTAAAGTGGAAAAGTGCACGTGTAATCTTCTTGATTTTCATCTAGTTTTTTCAAAATTTCATGAAGGAACCACGTGTATATGAAGATCTTTCACCAAAGCTATTGGATTTGAAATTAACATATAAAGTCAAATGCCTATTTATTATCCATTTTGATTGCTAATTCTATTACCACTCCTTGTACTTTAAATAAAAAATATTTCATCTTGATTTATGGATGGCTTATTAAGTGTGATTTCTTCCCAATAACTAGACGTATACATTCGTGAAGTTACATCTGGGCAATGGGTAGCAATCCTAATGTCTACTTTCCTTCATCTCATGGTCAAGCTTCACTGTAAAAGGAAATGTTTATTCATCATTCTACACCATGTCTCGAGCTAGAGAGCAAATAACCAAACCAAAATTTCTCTCATTTGAGAATATTTTTTTAACTTAATTTCTAGGTTTTATACACTTAAAGAGTGTAAACATGTCTGGGTTTTATACACTTAGAGAGTGTAAACATTTTGAGCTCTTCTTTGTATTCCCTTAGTGATCTAAGGGTCCACCAAAATATTTTCACTTGAAATTTGTTTTAGGTTAATGAGAGAACACTTAGTGTTAAGAGTTATTAGTGAAAACCTATAAATCATTGTAGGTGAGCCAGAAAAACCTTATCGTTGTTGGTGAACAAGTGAAAACCAACACCGTTGCTTGTGAGCAATTATAAAAACAAGTTTGATAGTATAAAAAAGCTCTTTCTTTGCAAGGAGATTGGACATAGTTCATTGTTGGGTCAAACCAAGATAATTTATCTGTGTTCATTTTTTTAAGTTTTTAATTTTCTACATTACTCTAATTATTGAATTTTAGTTATCTATCCACAAATTAATTTATATATATTCATTTGTATTATTTATTATTTATATTTTCTGATTTCAAATATAAAACATTAGTTTATTAAATTTTAAGTAATTTTTAAACACACTTATTCAGCCCCTTAGGTGTAACTTTCAAATAAATTATCAACAAAGGCTTGGAAGAGTAATAACTGTATTTTCCTGAGTTCAGGTATATTTTAAATTTATGAATTTAGCAATTTTTTGAATAAAGATTTGAATGCAAATGCCCTAGGAATTTCAAAAATGAGGAAAGGGACTAAATTGAAAGAAAAAGGTAGGGACTAAAATGAAAGACATAAAGGTTTCGTAAAAGGACAAAATATAATCATTACGCCTCTAAAATATCTCGCACATTTATGATACATCATGATGATACTGGGCAAATATCTGAAAGTATAATGATTATACCGGTAAAATATCTGAAAGTCATTATGACGTTGAAAAATATCCGGGGGCAAAACGAATAATTTTACCCAAGGGTAAAATAGTAATTTTATCAAAAGGGTAAAATTATCATTTTACTTAGAAAATGATGATAAATTTCCTCAAGAATAATCCTCTAAAATTTCAAAATTGTTGGAAGCCAATAAAGGGGTAAAATAGCCATTTTGGCTAAAAGGGCAAAATGATAATTTTACACTAAGGACAAAATTGTAATATTCTAATTCCTTCATCTCTCACCTTTAGCTCTCTCCCTCTCCTGTGTATTTTCCCTTCCCGTCTAATTTTCCTTCCTTACCGTGCATCTCCATCAACCACCATCGGCGCCGTTTAAGGTCGCGAAGCTCGCTGGCATGAGACCGTCACTCCACCGCCAGCTCTACCACCAAGTAGCCCAAGATGGTTTCTCCCTCATTTTCTTTTCCGTGATCACACCGTTGAATGGCCAAAAAATGTCATCCTTTACCCGTATTGCCTCCACCACCAGGTAGCCCAAGATGTCTTCTTCCTTGGGTAGCTGTTACCCGTCGTAGAGCTGCCATCATGCACCTGGATCAAGGCAAAATGTGTTCGCCGCTCCATCCACCTTTCTCACCAAAAAATCACAGTTAAACCGTTGCGTTTCGTTGAACTAACTTCAGATCTGTCATCCTTGCGCTCCGATCTACATTTTGGACCAATTTTAGTCATCTGTTGCCATGCACCACCATTGATCTTCATCACAGGGCCTTTTTTCGGTGAGCCATTGAAGTCGGTGTAGCTTAAACGCTCTGAAAAACGCAATATAGAAGCTCATTGGGATTATAAAAATATTTTGGCGACTGTTAAAGTAGCCTAAATTATCGGTGAGGTGCCACGATATCTGGATAATTGTTCTGGTTGGTTTGGATAGAATAATATTTAATGATTTTCTTGCGTAATTTCATATAGGGAGGAAAGTAGAAAACTGAATAACAGAAAGGAGGAATTGAGAAAATTAGTGCTAGACCGGTAAAGTAAGGATTTTGTACAACCTTTCAGGTGAGTGTTTGATAAAGGAGATACCATTTTTAAATATCTCTTACCTATTTAAATTAAAAATGAAATTAATTGTATATGTGTTTGCATTCATTGTCTATATAGCTATGGGAAACAATTAGGATATATATTGCCTCTGAATGCGTGATAAATTGATGCTTTTATGTCTATGTGACTATTGGTACTAGATACAAAAAATTATGTGTTTTTTGACTATTTAAAATTTATTATTATTTGAATTTCAAAGCTAGATTGATTAAATGTGAAAATTTGTATCTTAAGTGTGAAATGAATTGTGTTGTTGGATGTTGTCTCTAGTGTTACCTTGTACTGAGGTGCCTCGTGCGATGGGAGGTACAAGGCTAGTCGCGCGTGCATGCACAGTGGGTTGTCATAGTGCGGTTAAAGGCATAAGTGATTGGTGGCGCTGATGGGTTGTCATGTGCAATGGGAGGCACGGTGACTGGAGTGCGTGTATGGATAGTGGGTTGTCATAGTGCAGCAGAAGACACAGGTGACTGGTGGTGTGAGAGGGTTGTACTAGTATGAGGGAGACTAGAGATGATTGGTGGTTGTTTGAAAGTGTTAAATATTGTGCGAATTTATAAAAATTATACGAAAAATGTTTGACGTTTTATGGATTTAATTAGTTATAGTATTTTTCTATTAAAATATTGTTATGGTAGTATTTCTTTTAAATTTTTATATAAGAATTGATTGACAATAATGGTTTCATTTTTATATCCTTTGACTTATTTTACAATATCAAAACTTTTGTGTGAGTCTATTTCCCATTCTGTGTGTTTTCTTTATCTTACACTCACTGAGTCTGTGTGACTCACCTTCCTTACTTTATATATTTTTTAGATCCTCCTTAGGTTGAAGAGTAGAAGAGAATAGAGTCATACTTCTATCTTGGGTAGGTTTTTCCTTGAAGTCCCGTAGGCTTAATGATATCGCAGCTTATCAACACTTTAGTATTGGATTAGTTTACTGATGTCATAGTTTGTATATAGACGTAATGGAAATTTCTATAGGCTTGTAATAGCCAGTTGTATTTATTTTGATTAAAAGTATATTGCTGTGTTTTAAGCTGTTATAAATTAAGGAAACATCCTATTTCAAGGCAAACTCTGTCAAAAATTTAGTAAAATTTTGGAATGATGATCAAGGGTTTGTAAGTAAAATTTTAAATGTTTTAATATCGTTATTATGAGGTGAAAGGATTCTTAGGCTAGCTAGACCTTGTAGGCGGTGTTATAGGTCTATGCGCCAATCATGAGCTCAGTATTTTGGGTCGTGACAAAAATTGTAATTTTACACCTTGGGAATAAAATTGCCATTTTATCCTAAAAATATCTATGGAATTTATATTGTGTCAATTGTCAAAATTATGAAGAAAAAATGAAGAGAAAATGTGGAGAAATGGAGAATAAAGTAAGGAAATTTTTTTGAAGGGACATAATGGTTATTTTAAAATTCTTAATAAAACCTCTCTTCTTCCTCCTTCATCTGGCCAGAATAGCAATGCAGAGCAAGGAAAAAAGGCACTGGAACTAAGAGCAAGAGGAGAAGAAAAGAAGGAGAAAAATTCAAGGAATTTTCAAGAAAACATCATTTCCATTGGCAAAGCAAGGTATCTTTACATTCCTATGCAATTGTTTTCATGTTTCATGGTGGTTTTCAAGCTTTTATCACTCTCCCATGGCTACCATGAACAGTACCCAAAATCTCTCTACATTCATGAAATGCTTAAAATTCTATTGGGATTTTTTTAGAGTGATGTATGGATGCATATATGAGTGTTGATTAAAATTAAAATTGTTAAAGTGTTTATGGCAAATTGCAATTTTATTTCCAATTCCATGAAAAATCTCCAAAATTCTTGAATGATGATTGTTTAATACTTGGGTTATCATGATTTTGATGGATAAATGATACTTTATGCCTAATTGATGATGAAAATGGGATAGATGAGAAGTTGTATGAAAACTAGTTTATTGCTGAGAATGTGTGTGTGTGTGGAAAGGAAATTTTGTTTAAATGTTGTATATTTAATATACTACTTTCTTGGAAATGGACAAAACGAAAAGAAAAATCTAGTATGTCATGAAATTGTATACTTCAGTTCTTCCTTGTTTGGCTAAGAAGAGCATGTTGAATGGCAAAGTAGTTTTGTTAAATTTGGTTTAAAATATTTATTGTAAATTTTGGTATTTTAGTCTTCAGCCAAGGTGAAAGGGAAGACTAATGTATAATTGAAATTATCCATTTTCTCATTTTTAGCACCTTGACCAAAATTATGTATGAAATTCTTATAGAAAATTTTTGTAATTATTCAATATGGTTTTGGTTAAGGTAGGGAGGAAAAAGGAAAAAAGGTATAATAATGAATTGATTGGTGAATAAATCCTCATAATCATGAAAATCCTAGTAATTGAGATTTATGATTAAAAAAAGGAGAAATGATTTTATGAAAGATGTGTCTATGCATTCATATAAATTGTTATAAAAGAAAAGAACATTATATGTATGCATAGATTAGTTGAAAATTTAATGGAATGGAAATAGTATAAGAATGTATTACAATGTCACCTTAGACCCTTAATATGAGATAAAACATAACTTGGAAAAATTGTATAGAAATGGAAGGAAAATTATGAAATTATATTTATATAATGGCAAGTGTGGAAATCAGGAATTTAAAGAAAGAAATTATTACTTTTCCCTTGATTTCTTCTCTTGGCCGAGAGAGTTACTCCCATTTCTAGGCAATTTGTTCATGAAAATGTTATGTATGGATAAGGGTCATAGTTGATAAGTATCATGATACTTTAAAGAAATGGGAAGGGAAACATAGACAAAGAGAGGAAAACATAGCAAGAAAGTAAAACATAGAAATATAAGAAAGAAAACTTAAAGGAAGTATTTTTGATATATGTTCTAAGATAGATAAGCTTGCAACCGAGTGACCAATTGTTGGTATGAGACGGTCATTAGGCATTCCACGATTGTGTCATAAATATGGATGGTTAAACATCCACTTGGAACAAAAAGTTTAGAAAATGCTGTGATAGTTGCAAATTCTAAGTTAGTTTAGCCTAGATAGCCAATAAAAGGAAACATTAACTTAGAATTTAGCATAATCATGGCTACAAGCTAAATCATCCTAGAATATATGTAAGGATAGCGTACTGGGAATATGATCCAATGACAAGGGGTGGTGATTCCATAGCAATATGATCCGCCCAGAAAGCGAAGAGAAAATGATCTACACAATATAAGTGATCCTATGAGCTTAATTTTAACAGTTTGCCTTCGGGCATAGACATACAGTTGCCTCCAGGAATAGATACACAGAAGGTTACTGGATCCACTGAGGGACGCCTCAAATAGTTTCAGTGGCAGAATTTTCACATAAAGAATAAAATTATCTCATTCATGTAAGTAGTGGTATATGGAGTAGTTCACTAAATGATGCTCCTGACACTCTTAAGTCTTTCTTTCTTAGAGAATTGGCTGTTAGCCACAGATTGTTTATAGTTTTCCTCATGAATGATATTTGTTTTCCTATGAATAATGAATAGTTTCCTTATATATCATTGATGTTCTGCAAAAGTTTTATATAATAACGATAATGGAAAATGTATAAGGTGAATGGTCATAATTGTCATAATACACTGCCATATAATGTAATCATATATGTAGACCATACACATTTAAGAAAATTATTTATTTAATCCCAAAGAATGAAATATGAAATTTTTGATAAAGAATGTAGAATTATTTTTTGCATCACTACAGTGGTACATATCAGTGTTTTCAAAATAAATTGGGAATGTTTAGCTACTGATAATTTATTTCCCATAAGGTATCCTAATATGTATTAAATAACTAGGTATAATTTACAAATAGAGATAGGAGTAATGTTGATTAGAATATCAATTTGGCAAGAGGATGGGGGACCTAGTAGTCTATGAAAAAATGACATAGGAATATTATTAAAAAGGGTTTGAGTGACAGGATTGTTGTCTCCTTACCCTACGAAACTAATTGGATTTTTAAAACGTTGCAAACATTAGTTGGATGGAAATAAATGAAGAAAGTTTAAATTTTTTCACTACATTGTTATTTTAATTTATGTAGTCTTCCACTGTGTAATGTATGGATGTAATACCGAGTAAATAATTTCAGACCTAATCCAATTAATAAATGGAGAAAATTGAAATAAAATTTTACTCGGGTAATAACTAAGGACGAAAGTATAGATAACATGTTAGTCTTATAGTTAAATGGTTTATTATGGAAAATATTTCTAAAAATAAGCTATAAGATTGAGGTGTTATAAAGAACTTTCACTTTATAGGAATTTTAGCTCTATAAATTAAGGCAAGGGAGGTTGGCCTAAACAAGCCTCCACAAGTACATGATCTGGAGAAGCCAACAATAATTCAATATCTCAAAATTTTAATTGGTAAGAATTCTCAACTTTGATGAATGAATATAAAATCTAGAGATTGCTAATAGATTCAGGTATCATCTTTCGAAAACATGTGATCCCCAAAGAAGGAAAAGAGGACTTTGTATTTTTTGGAATACCCCCATTAATCTAAATATCATTGATGTTTGCCCCTATTGGATACATGTTTGTTTAGCCTCTCCTATGATTAATGCAATTTTCTTAAATAGCATATATAGCCCTCCTAAGTTGACACTTAGGCACATACTATGGAATTCCTCAATAACATTGCTTATGTTATGAACACTATTTGGTTATGTGCAAGCGATTTCAACCAAGTCCTATACCCTCATGATAAAATGGTTTCTTTTATTTGATTCCCAGGTTCAAACTGATTTTATCAAGTGTTACAACTAAATCACTTAATTGAACTCCCATCAAGTGGCATTTCCTACACTTGTATAAACAATAGATCAGAGGAACAAATGATTAAAGAAAAATTGGATAGAGCCATATGTAATCAGTAATGGATGAATCGGTTCCTTGATTCGTGCATTAATCTACCTATGGTAAGTTTTGACCATGCCCCACTGCTAATACATATTGAAAAAATTGGGAATGCTAGACTTAAAACTTTTAGATTTGCACAAATGTGGCTATTTCACAAGGAGTGTTATCAAATAATTAACTAAGCATGGAATGCCTCAAATATTCCTCATGTTTTAACAATTCCAAAAAAACTCAAAGTAACAAAAGATGCACTTCTAAGAATATCAACCATTTTGAGAATGTGACATTTAAGATTAACAAGATACAACAACAACTGGCTACACTTCAACAAAAAGCAATAGGTCACAAGGATTGGTGTCACAACCTGATTCACTAGGCTATGACCTGCGCATAAACCCAACCAACACTAGGCTAAGTCTAACAAGCCTAAAGTGATGATACATTACAAGCCCCTAAAAGACACCAACCAAGATACGCAATTTCAAAAATTTTAAAAAGAATGATATATAGGAAAGAATATATCAAAATGTTACTCAAAGACTCAATGAAATATTAGTAGCATCTCCCTTATAAATGGGACATTTCCCAACTTTACAACAACTCACGTTTAGTATTAAAGATGAGATTAAGTAAGAGAAACAAATGGCCACTACAATCCTTCAAAATAATAGAATAGATTACCCAATTAAATCTAAAACATATCAACCATCTATTAAGCTGCAACGTCATAGAGTCTAAGAACACCCAAGGCATGACTTACCTAAAAGCCAAGGAGTGCAATCTTGCAACACCCCACTTAATAATTGGTTACTCTGTAAAAATATAAAAAAAATGAGGGGTAAGTCACAAGGAATTAATTAGTATATAATAATAAAACAATCGAAATGAGAAATAGATGTATACACATGCTTCATGCAACAAGGAAAGAATAAAGCTAAATGCTTATAAATTATTATTTGTACATTCTAGAAAGAATTAGAAGGAATTTGATAATCAATCTAAATAAATAAATATAAAATGCACATAACCTCATTACATATAACAATTTTAAATGAACTTCTTGTCATTTGCATTTGAAAGAGGATAGTCTATTAAACTGAGATAGGGACCAAGTGAAAGAACCTATTTATACTAAGAATCACAATACTATCAAACATAATTTCATCACACCATATCATTGCACATAATCTTATCACATTGTGCTGCTGCACATAATTTTACCACACCGTGCTTCTGCGCATAATCTTATCACACTATGCCACCACATATAAATAAATTATATTGTACCGCTACACATAAGAATATCATACTGTGCTGCCGTATATAAATAATTTATATTGTGCTGCTGTACATAAAAATATCATAATTTGCTGTCGTATGTAAATAATTTACATTATGCTGCCGTACATAAAAATATCATACTGTGCCGTCGCACATAAATAATTTATATTGTACCGTCGCACATAAAAATATCATACCATGCCACTGCACATAAATAATTTATAGTGCCACCACGCATAAAAATATCATTCTGTGTCACCACACATAAATAATTTTATATTATGCCGCCGCACATAAGAATATCATACAGTGCTGCCACAGGTAAATAATTTTATATTGCGCCACTGCACATAAAAATATCATATTGTGCCATCACACGTAAATAATTTTACATTGTTCTGTTGTACATAAAAATATCATACTGTGTCGCCACACATAAATAATTTTATATTGTGTTATCACACATAAAAATATCATACCGTACAACCACACATAAATAATTTTATATTGTTTCGCTATACATATGTTAAAATCTTTTTATAGTTTTGTGGCAGCTATAAAGAAAGGAATCTACGCACTTAATATCACTAAAATTTTCTAATATTTAGATGTAGAAGTTAGGAATATATATGTATCTTTTTTTTCTTTTTTCTAATTTGAGAAAAAAAATTATCAAGTCATATCTTCTTTCTCCTCCATTTTCTCTCACTTATTCCTTCCTTTTCTTTTTCTCTAAAATTGATTCAACATTTGTTAACTTCAACATCCAATAATTATTTTCGGCCAAAAAAAAATCTAATAATCATATAATGAATCATAGTTGATATTTATACTTCGAAAGTTAACTTATTTTTAGTGAAAAATATTTTCTAAAGTAATACAAGAAAAATAATTCATATTTTAAAACTAAAATTTCAAGTTCCATTAATCATATAAGAGATGTTTAAATTACACATCTCTTCATTCTATTTAAAAATATATACAACCTACTAGGAGGCAATTGGTAGACTGTGATATTGACCTTGTTATCTTACAAATTATGGTATCTTGAATATAAGAGTTGGATGATAGTATATGGCATACTACTATGTGATATCAGAGGACATATGAGATAATACTCTATTATCATATCCCACCAAAAATAATATTATCTCATGAAAGTCAAAATATTTTGTCATCTCACATCACTATATTATATTTTATTTCTTTCACATTATAAATTAATAATATCACCCCTTTTTTAACAATTATTTTTTTGGTTTATGATGGTAAAAATTTCAATCTAATTGCAAGATCGCATAATTTTTTTTTAATTAAGTCTAGCACGTTTACAAAAAAAATATATTAAAAGTACCTATGTGTGTGTGTATATATATTAAATTATGTTAATCTTCTCTAAATTTTAACTAAATTACATTTAATTTTTTATAGTTTAAAAAATTATACTCACATTTTTAATATATTGTCTATTATAATAAGTAATTAATTTAAATTTATAAACGTATATTTGAAAATTAAAAAAATAAATAATATTGACTAGTATAAATAATCAAACATTTACATCTTATATCATTAAGATGTAAAATATGATTAATTTATATACTAAATATAAGTATTATGAATACCATAATATCTCATGTTATGATATTTTATATTATAATATATAAGATTATAAGATATTATAGTATTTAAAATCACAATGTATGAAACATGAAACACCATTAGAAGCTAAGAAAGATCAAAATTCCCACTAAGATGATATTAATTTTTTATTAAAAATACAACTTATTAAAAGATATTTTTAAAATTTTTATTTTAATGCTATTTATTTTATTCTAATTTTTTTAAAATTAATTATTTTATATTGATCAAATATATATTTAATATTTATTATATTATATAAATATTAAATATGTTAATTAAAATACTTAAAATTATAATTTTTTTGGCATACAAGATTGATATAATGAAGAAAAATTATTTTGGTCCTTGAAAAATATGGTAACCTTCAATTTAATTTTTTATAAATCATTCTTGTCAATTTAATCATTTACAGATCATTCCCATTAATTTAATCTCTGAAAGATAAAAATACTTTCAATATTATCTTTTTATTTGAACTACATTCATATCTTAATATTTCATTTAATAAAATGTTAACTAAAATTTTTCTTACTAACATAAAAGTTATAGGTGATAGATAATCTACATCATATTAAAAATATATATATTTGCAATTATTTAAATCAATTATAATTCTCAAATTTTTGTTAAGCACGTAATTAGTAGAAAAAATTTATGTATATATGCAATTAGAGAATTTTAATTTATATCTCGATATTTTATTTTATATAGATTAATTTGTGACATGTGAGACAATCATTTCAACAACTAAATTATACTGTAATATTAAGTTAAGTAAAAAATTATGAATGAAATTTGAATAGAATGACAATATTAAAGATATTTTTATCTTTAAAAAATTAAGTTAACAAAAATAATCTATAAATAATCAAATTAAAAGTTTCATTTGTCAAGGATTAAAATAGAGTTTTTTCTTTATATAATTCAATATTTCTTAATTTTAAAAAATATAATTTTTTTAAAATAAAAAATAGGAAATAAAGTTCAAATTCCTGAAAAATAATCTCAAACCTAAAAA
Organism: Senna siamea; assembly: GCA_031216115.1. Classification (NCBI taxonomy): domain Eukaryota; kingdom Viridiplantae; phylum Streptophyta; class Magnoliopsida; order Fabales; family Fabaceae; genus Senna; species Senna siamea. The sequence continues at coordinate 26,125,537 of CM062354.1, read as the reverse complement.
GATATTCTCCGGACAGAAAATGCACAGTCTCTGCAAATTGAGAATCTCTAAAGTTTTCAGCGATAAAATTTAAAAAGAAAATGTTACATCATGTGACATCTATGGATTGATGATGCTAGTTTCATATTCCTTTGTGCAAATTTCGCTGAAAACATGATCCTAATCTTGTCTCGACCATGCCCAGAGATGATGGCCATGACGACGAAGGCTTCAAAAACAGTCACAGACCCCAATGACACCTCACAAACACAAGAACATGACGACGAAAATCGTTATCCGCCGCCACCACCACGAGCTCACTCCACCCTCCAGCGCGCGCCACGTGTCGTCCGAAACTTCCATTGCCTGCAGATAGCCCCATCCATCTCTTTCGTCTTCCTTAATATTTTATCTCCTCCGCCAAACCTCGATTCCAGTACCACTTGGATTCGCTTTCTTCAGAGCCAAGATTGAAGGAAGCCAACAATGGATCACAGCGCCGACGCCCAACGCACGGACTTGATGACAATCACGCGCTTCGTGCTGAACGAGCAGTCCAAGCATCCTGATTCTCGCGGCGATTTCACAATCTTGCTCAGTCACATTGTCCTGGGCTGCAAGTTCGTCTGCTCTGCTGTTAACAAGGTTTCTTTGTCTCTGTTTTTTTTTTTTTCTTTGGAATTCTTGAAACTGCAAAGTTTTCTTGAATTGTATTGTTACTAACCAAATTAGGGCTTAATCTGTTTGCCTAAAACAAAAAGTGTGGTTGATATTTTAATAATTAAAGTGCGGATTTGACTTTTCAATTATGCAGGCGGGTCTTGCCAAGCTCATTGGACTTGCTGGAGAGACCAATGTTCAGGCAAGTGAATGATAAATCTAGTAGTCTTTTATGTCTTTTACATGCTCATTTCAACCTGTGAATTTTCTGATAGATGTTTCTCATTTGGAATAAAGGGGGAAGAACAAAAAAAGTTGGATGTCCTTTCTAATGATGTCTTCATCAAGGCTCTGATAAGCAGTGGACGAACTGTAAGTCGTCATGTCGTTTGCTAAGTCATGAACTGAGCTTTATTGGCTTCTGCTGATGGTAAAATATTTTCCAGTGTATCTTGGTGTCAGAAGAAGATGAGGACGCAACTTTTGTGGAACCCTCTAAGCGTGGAAAGTTGTTACTACTCTCTGTTTCCTAGATGTGTTTATTCCCCATCTATTGAAATGTTTATCCTTGGATTCTTTAGTCTAATGAATAAGTTTGGATTTCTTTTTTGTGGTGCAGGTACTGTGTTGTTTTTGATCCACTGGATGGTTCCTCTAACATTGATTGTGCTGTTTCCATTGGCACAGTATAATATAATCCCTCTTCCATTTTTTGCTTTCTCATTGAAGTCCTTACCTCCTGACTTTTTAGAATAGATTGTAGAGGAATAATAATACAGAATAACCGCAAATTGCGGTTGTCAATTGAATATGTTGTCTTCCATCTAGATTTTTGGGATCTATCTAGTGGATGAGCATGAACCAACAATAGAAGATGTCTTGCAACCTGGGAAGAACATGGTGGCAGCTGGTTATTGCATGTATGGGAGCTCTTGCACGGTATATAAGTCCTTATCTTATTTTAATTTCTTGCTTTGCTTGAATACCTTGAATCTGGTGGTGATTCTATTCCTTTGTTTTTCTCTTATTTTAATTTCTCCTTTCCAAAGTCCCTTCACCTTTGACCATCTTGTACCCCTGATTGCTGATCAATTTAACTAATGGTATTAATATTTGATAATTAGTATAAATTTTTTGTTATAACCTTGTGTGAACAAGCTATCTGAGTTTTTATTTTATGCTCGTCTGTGGACTGAGAAGCTATGATTTCTCTTTCCATGCGTTCTAAATTTCAATGCCTCAGTTACTCCGTTACCATTATCGTTTTGCAGCTTGTGTTAAGCACTGGCGCTGGTGTTAATGGATTCACCCTTGATCCATCTCTTGGGGAATTCATTCTTACCCACCCTGACATTAAGGTATTCTGTACATCTGTGCCTAATAATGGATCACTAATATATAAATTTCTCCTCTCTCTAAATGCTTATCTTGCTGCTTAGCTCTTAATAAATCAATGAACTCCAAAATTTTGAGTTGGGAAGTATTGGATGGTCTTAGGCCAAAAGGCTTAGCAATAACAAATGAGGTAGAGCTGCTGAGTATGCATTACTAGGCCATATGAACTCACTAATTTTATTTTTTTCATCCTGCTCAATATGACATCTCAGCCGCAGCTTTTCCTCTGAATTAATTGTTTAATTTCATTTTTGTTAACAGGATTTGTTCGTGGAATGTTCTTTATCTAGGAAGATATAAATAATCTTTTTTCTAACTGAGATTCCAAGTTAACCCCATGAAATTAAGAATATCCATCCATGACCATATAGTCTACAAATATCGTTCTTAAATAACCTGGAATTTTCATGTTCACAGCACTATTTGTTGAGCTCTTTCTTCTCTCTTTTAAAAATTTTTTTTTTTTTTTTTAACTTGTGAGATACATGAATATATGTGCATGACGTCTATGGCTACTTGTTTCATCATGTACTGCAGATCCCAAAGAAAGGCAACATCTATTCGGTGAATGAAGGAAATGCTAAAAACTGGGATGGTCCTACTACCCAGTATGTAATGCAATTCTTGTATAATTTTCAGGCACTATGTTGCAGTTTCTGACCCTTTATTTCCTCTTACTCAGGTATGTTGAGAGATGCAAGTTTCCAAAAGATGGTTCATCGCCAAAGTCTCTAAGATATATTGGAAGGTATTATGCATTCTCAACCCTCAATGGAGTCTTCCACTTTACATGCATTCCATAATGGACAAGGGACTTATAACCCAGGTGTAAATTTCTGCTTATTTTAAAATATTTTTTTCAAATAAAATTAAAAAAAAAAAGTGTTGTGGAAGAGAAACAGTTATGTTTGATCGACTTTATAAAAAAAAGTACTTTTATCAGTCAAATGACTAAAAATAACACATATATATATATACACTTTGCAATTAATATTATCTAAATAGATAAATAATTTTAATAATTTTAATAATTTTTATGGTTAACTTCAATTAATTTTTGTTCTAAATTAGTTAAAATACAAAGAATAAATTCACAATAAATATTCTATACATTTTGATCTACAAGAATACATATAAATGTTTTATATTCTGATTTACATGTCTCAAAATAATATATATTAGATATTTGTTGTATTTTTAATGTTTCATATAGATTATAATTTTTTATAAGGATATTTTTGTTTAGTTTTTGCTTCTGCTTAGAAGTAGAAGTTAATTTTTAGTTTCTCCTCCACAACTAAATATTTGCTTGGCCAAACAAGCTGACATAAATGTTTGCTATCAAATGAGATAAATATAATATATGAGCATATTCTACAATTCAGCATTACATTATTGATTCTTAAAAAAAAAAAAATTCTCCATATCTCATAATTCTATGGAATAACTTGATAGCTACATTTAAGTTTATTCCATCTATAATCTGTTGCTGCTTTACGAGTTATATGCATGCTATGCACTAATTGTGGATAACCGTTGTTCTCTGAGTCGCTTTCTAAAATAAAATATTTATATGCATCCTACAACTGAGATAATTGTATATTTTCTTCTGTTCAACTTCTTCTCTTGTATTTTATATTTTGAACAAGTGAGCCAGTCCTGAAGATATAGTATTTATCAATGAAATAACAGTAGGTAGAGTACATTGAGATTTTCCCACATAATAGTTAATCCATGACAAAGGAAAGCATATTGTCGTTGACTGCAATGAGTCTATTGCTCTGTTGCAAGTTTTAATATTTGTTTCCAACTTATGACTTTCTTTTGCTTCTTTTTGCGTTTGATTTATGGAAATTGCCAGTATGGTAGCTGATGTTCATCGCACATTGCTTTATGGAGGAATCTTTTTGTACCCTGGTGATAAAAAGAGTCCAAATGGGAAACTCCGGTATGTTACATTTAAGCTAGAAATACTTAATCGTGATGTCTGAACTCTGAACTTACGGAGATTGATGACTTAATTATTTGACTTTCTTGGTGCAGCGTTCTCTATGAAGTCTTCCCAATGTCATTCTTGATGGAACAGGCAGGAGGACAGGCTTTCACTGGCAAGATACGGGTAATTTACTGAAAGGAAAAGTTTCATTGTTAAACTGACCCCGGCTATTTTTGTTTCTCTCTAGTTTTTGTTTTTGGTTTGCTCATGTTTATCTCTAGTCCATGAGAAGAGATCTTTAGACAAATATAGACTATATAAAAGAGACAATTTTTTTTAGGTAGTTAGTGCCTGCCACGTCGTCCATTGACTACACTCACAAATAAGGAAATGTCAATAATAAAATATACATACAACTTTAATGTAGTAGAGGTATTCCTGAGTAGGATTCCACCACATTAAAGATTTACAAGTTATTAGTTTATTGTTAATTTGTTGGCTCTCATTTATTTGTGAGTGTAGTCCATGGATGATTAAGTAGGCATACTTATTAAAGAAAAATATGATTTTTTTCCTGGACATATCAACTGTCACCCCCACATGCTTCCTTGCAATGTCCTTTACCTTAGTTTAAGAGCACGTTTGTCCACAATACTTCCATATCAGCAAGCTATTCTGATACACCGACTTCATTTACTGATCCTTTCAAACAAATTGAAATTCCTTTAGCTTTGTAGTAATTAACTGATCAAACTATCAACAGGCACTTGACTTGGTTCCAAAGAAGTTGCATGAGCGATCTCCTATATTCCTCGGAAGCTATGATGATATTGAGGAAATCAAGGCACTTTATGCTTCCGAGGACAAATAGAAGCAGTGTGAGCCTGGAAAGTATCCTCGTGCCTTTCACTACTTGCAGCCACTCTCGCTGTTAGATTACTTTCTGGTCGTGTACATGTTAATGAAACTAATTGATGTTGCCGGAAGAATGATAATCATATTCGTTTTCCGGAGCTGTATTCTATAATTAAATTTCTTGATTAAGCTGACAGCTACAAGTTAATTCAGGTAAATAAAATTATGATGCAAGTCATTCTGCTCTTTAACAAATATTTAGGAAGACAATTGCCCAACATATTTATATGTTTATTCATGAATCATGATTGTTTACACCTATCTTTAGGTAGAATGAACTTACCAAGAAGTTCTTTTAATCATTTGAATATTTGAAGTCACTAAATTTCCTATTGAAACATACGCCAATGAATCATAACTTGCATGACCAGAAACTTTACGGTCACATGCAAGGCTGACAACCCGAAGAAAGTTACAAAAATACAGACAAGTCAAATATCTGTTTATAACAGAAACGTCTAATCATTGGGTCCATTGTGCTTAGTAATAATCAGTTTTACTTTAGCCATCAAATCACGCATAGCAGTCTAGAAGGAATGGTACCAGCTCAAGAATTTTAAGAGCCAATTAAATGTGGTAAAAGCTCAACACAGTCGCCATAGAAGCTATGTATATGCCATGATTTTCATGTTTAATCGAAAATACTAACAAACATACCAGTATAGGAACGAATCTAATTATAAGCAGCAAAGCTCAATTTAACTAGTTATACAATTTCTTCAACAGTGCCAATTGCATAATAAGAGTTCATCAGCAGCCATCAAGCAGTCCTCAGTGGAGGGGAAACCAATATCACCCCATCTCCCCTGACAAACAAGAAAGGGACTGTCCGCTTGGTTGTCTGAAATAAGAAAACAAAAATTACATGAGACGTATCACTGTAAACGTAGAATGCATTCACTTTCAGTTGCCATTGTTAAATAACAGCAGTTGATGCTTGACGAAGATTGGGAATGAAAACGATGTACAAAAATGCATCCTGTGCTAGACACTGACAGTGAGAAATTTTAAGTTAGACCTGGTCTATATACACCAGGCCAATGAGGACTGGGTATTTACAATATTGATAGGCCCACCTCAAACATGTCTTGATGTCAATATGTCAATTCACCTTTGACTTGGTGGATGTAAATTGGGTCTACCTTGTAATTTCTTAAACAAAAGTTATTGATAGCGAGCTGTGGCACTTGGTGTCTTGCACAACACCATAGTTGTGGCATTGCAGATTTAAATAGGCTTGCATCACTTGTTATGGCACAAGGCACGTGCCACTAACATCATGTGAGAAGGGGCCTTCATCAAGAGATTTCTTTAACCATGACCAAACATGGATCAAACAAAATTCCTCTAGGATCACATATAACTGCCAAAATCAAAAGATAGATGGGAAACCTTACCCCTAAATTAATAGGTAAAAACATGAGAGCCACTTAATAGAATGTAATGATGGACTCTGCTCTTGACAATGATCACTATTTGAACTTCCCCAGTTTCAAAAAGGAATTCCAACTAAAATTTACCACCGTTTGATATGCCCAACATTTATTTTTGATTCTACCTTAAAGCTTGTGAAATCTAACTCTAGAAATGCAAAAATTGCGTTGAATGAATAAACACACTAGAAAGGATAAGATTAAAAATATTAAAGAGAAAGTTGAAGTAACACATATAATAGAAAGATTAGCAGAAACATGTCTTAAGTGGTTATGTACAGAGAAGACCAATAAAAACTCTTATATGAAGAATATATTGGATGTTAGATAGCCCAATAACTAAAGATAGAGGTAAACCAAAGAGAAAAATAAGAGAAATTATTATGATGAATCTAACTATCAACAATTTAACTATAGAAATGAGACAAGATAGAAAATATTGGTGTCATTTGATTCATGTGCCTAGTGGAAAGAGGTTTCGTTTATTGTTGTTATTGTTGTTGCCTTAAAGCTTGTGAAATCAATTTTTTCTTTTGGGGGGAAGGGGGAGGAGGGAGAGAGGACATATATTAAGGCTTACCCTGACAATCTCTTCATAAGTCTCATCATCAATTTCCACAGTTGTAACAACTTCTTCAACATCACCAAGAATCATATTTAGATGCTGATCGTAAGCCTGCACAATGGAATCCCAAAAATTAAAGTCTGTCAAGCCCATGAAACAGAATCATCCATGGCCAGTGATATTAGACCAAAATAAACAGTAAAGATTTGACAATATACAGGCGAATCATCTTCTCTTACATACATCCAGACACAAATTCTAAATGCATTTAGGAAACTTAGATACAAACAATATATATATATATATATAGATAAAAACAATAGATATATGTTTTACACAAACATTCTCAATTGAAAACTAAATTTAGAAGAGAATTCAACTTTGACCAGAGACTTTTATTAAATATACAACTTGACTAAATCTGACGATGACAAGAAAATTTATTAGTTACTACAAGGCAAGTAAACCAATTAATGGAAAGAAGGGGTTGCTCAGGCAAGATGTCTGAATCTTATCAAAACCAATGTCAACGGAAGGATATTATGCTAATTGCTAAGCAAAAATAACCAAATCTAGTTCAACTAAGGAATTACACACCCAAATTATTCACATTAGCATAATACAAAGTTCAGTAATTCAATGTCTGATCAAGCTGATATACTCTGCAGTTCTTGCTCTTTATCAGTGAATGTTGAAAAAGGGGAGAAGAGAGAAAATAATGGTAACAATCGATTAATCCTGTGGTTCGGCTGATTAAAAGATCGTGAAGTAAGGATATTTAGAAGTCTCTATTAAAACAGCAAATCATGGGCAGAACACTGAAGCATTAGTACCGTAAAAAGTTCAAAGCAGCCGAGGTTAGGCAGAAACTTTCGTTCAATATAAAGAAAACAACAGAGAATAATTCTGTTTTCAGCGCACTATGTACAAAGAACAGCAGCTGCTTTCAACTATCGCACTGAAAATCATACAATATTAGAAACTGAATCCACACGTGAATCCAAGCATAATATACAACTAATTCTCAAGATACCCAACAAATTTCTTGCAAACATATTCAGCAACTATGATAATCTTAGATTTCAGATTATAAGGTTTCATATAATAAATAACCCAGAAAAGAAAAACAAAAACATGTTTCTAATAGACATTATCTTTACAAGTCAGATTTTCATTATCATCAATCAAAGTTTAAAATTATGTTACGAAAAGCAAAGTGAGAATGTCCCAGAAACGAAAACTCGATAGGCTATAGCAAACCCTAAGCCTTAGCAGGTGTCGCATAAAAGGCAGAAAAACTTAAAAGCAGCCGAGGACTAGGCATAGAATCTTGTGCAAGAACAAGGGAGAAAACCCAAAGAAAACAACAGAAAAAAAAAAATGCTTCATTTTAATCCCTAACCGAAATATGGAGGTGGGAAGGGAGAGTGATAGAGAGAAAGAGGAAGAAGAAGAAGTACATGAAGCTTGCCACGAAGCTCTCTATCAGAACGTAGCTTGACGTAGATACGCTCGTCGAGGCTGAGCCTAATGAGATCCAATGGCTCCTTTACCGCGCTTTCTTCCTCTGTAGCCATTCCTTCAGCGAAGACCTCCCTCCCTTTCTCTGTATGTTACTCTCCTGTCTTGCAGTGTTTTTTATTTGGATGAATCAGCGGATTAAAGGCCCATTACAATCCTAAAAAATTATAAACAGACTCTATTTGGGCCTTTAAACCTAGCTCAAAAATCTCATTATTTTCTTAATTTTTATTTATAATATGTATATTATAATAATTTGTAAATCTTTGTCTTTGAAATTATATATTATATAATAAAAATATATAATATAAAAAGAAGAGAAGAGAAAAAAAATAAAAAAATTATAACCAATCAATAGAGAGTTTAATATCTTCTTATGATTTAATTTATTACTTTAAAATATATTAATTATTATTTTATATTATATTTAAAAAATTAAATAAAAAATAGCATACAATTTTATACATACAAATATTTTAATATATTATATTATAATATAAAATATAAAATAACAAAAAAAAATTCATTTGATGTTAATGTTTCTTACATTATTTTGTTTTTTAGAAATATATTATATTAGGATTTCACATGCACAAATAAGTGTTACTTTTTTAAAAAAAATTTAACTATAATATAAAAAATAATAATTATATTCTAAAATAATAAATTAAATAATAAGAAATCATCTAACTTCTTACATTTTTTGTATAACTTTTCATTATTTTTTCTCTTTTCTCTCCTCTCTTTTCACATTATATATTTTATTTTATATTTTTATATTACATAATATATAATTTTATAAACCAACTAAAAAATCTCATACATTATAATATAGGTAAATACAAACTATTATATTTTGTTATATATTATGAGTTTATGAGATATGAATGATTTTATAGTTAAAAATTAAACATAATATTTTCACTCCTAGATTTTAATTTTGCAATTTGCAAATATTGTATTATATTTCACTTTAATTCGTTATATTTAATTAAATGAAAAGTGTAATGTATTCTCAAATACTTTTTAGAACATTAATACAACTCAAGGCGGAGCTTTTTGACGTCTTATTTAAACATATCTAAATAAATAAAATTAACATGGGCTAAGCTCAGCCCATTTTTTACTATACACACAAGAAACCATTTTTTTGAAAAGCCCAACTAGTAACTAAGTCTATTTATTAAAAGATTAAAATATTATTTTAGTTACTTAAATATAATAATTTTTTTTAATTTAATCTGCTATTGATTTTGTTCCTTTATTTAGATATCATTTAAATAAGTAATAATTTTGATAAATTAGATATTTGATACTGATTAGATAATATTAAAAATTAACTATATTATAACTTTTTTATTTTTTTTTCAATTGTTCAAAATGTTGTCCAGCACCAAATATTGCTTAGTTAAAAGAAAGATAGAAGAATTAGATCATAGCTTAACTTTAATGTTATTCAATTAATATCAAGCATTCAAGTTATTAAAATTATTACTTATTTAGATAACAAAATGACCAACTTGATAATAGATTAAATTGAAAAGGATAATTTTTGAGAGATCAAATTAAAAAAATTATCATCTATAAAGGATTAAAATTATATTTTAGTCTTTATAAAAAGTATGAACTGAAGAATATTCGAACCTTTTGGAGAAAATGTATATACGTAGCATTTGTACATCATTTTAACATGTACCAGAATCTATTTTATATTTTACGTTACTTTTCATGATATATTTAGATTAGGAAGAATGTAAGGAAAGAAAGTGAACATAAATTTTAATTTTTAATATTTTTTAATGATAAAAATATTCAATAATAATTTTTATTCATTTTATTCAATCTAAATATATTAAAAAAAAATATATAAATAATTATATCTAAATCGAATCCATATAATTTGAGTGAAGCTTGAGCATTTTTTTTTCTATTGGACAAAAACAATTGTACAACTATATTAAAGAGTCAACATATATACATACTAGAAAGAAAACAAAAATGCCTAGGAATAAATGGGCTTGCGTTTGAAAGTTGTTCTTAAAACTTGTTTTAAATTTTTAAAAATAGAAAAAAAAAAGCCTGTTTGAATTGTTGTTTTTAACTTAAAACAAAATAAAATATGCATTTTAAGAACCAAAAAATATAGAATAACTAAAAAATGTTTCTCAATTCTTTTTTTTTAAATGAAAGAAAATATAGAAAATAAATATTTTTATTAATGACATATACATAAATACATAAAATAATACTAAAACTAATTTTATAAAATAAAATAATGAAAAGAAAATTAAAACAAGCCCTAATACTAATAGTACTAATATTCTGGGAATGGTTCTATGAGCTTTTGGCTTAAGTCTAGCTTAAGGTGGAAATTCTACCATGCTTGTTGTCTATTATTTTTAACATTGTGCATGATTGACTTAAACCTTGAAATTAACTTGATTGGACAAGGACTGTGGTCTTACTACTTTTGTAGTTCAAAATTTTTTAAACGAGTAGTCTGTGCTTTACATGGTTAGTAATTTAGTATCTTAAATTGCATTCCGTTAAGTGTCTAATAGAGATGGTCATGTGCACCTCACGTGACCTGATAAATACATGATTTATTTCTATTTTTTTTACTTAAACACTATTTTTTGTACAAATCTTCCATTAATGTGGAGCAAGAACAAAGTATTGAACCAAAAGAAGCATTTTTACCCAACTAACTCCATATTTTGACTCAATATATCAATTAATTTTACTTTATGGTCATTATTGCGAAAAGTAGTGGAAGCTCATGCTTGCACCTTGACAATTCCTTTTGTCACCAAGAACCTATGAAGTTACATTTTGAAGCTTGCAGTGTGAAAACTTAAATACTTAGTATTTAGAATTAGTATGAACCTCTCATTAGGAAAGTAGAATACTTGACATTTTTTGTAATAAGAGCACATAGCAATCAGGATAGGTTAAGTGTCTTTGATGGGTTCTCTATTAATGATACTAGGCTTATATAATCTGATTTGAAAATGCATTCTCAAAGGAAAAAACCTTGATAGGTGGCTGTGAAGGTAGAATAAGAAAATGGTTAGGATAACTTAATTTAGCAGTAGTGGTTGATGTGAAGGAGAGAGAGTCTGGTTGGTTAGGGAGAAAAAAATAATTGATGGTATGGTGGAGAGGGGGGAATCTTGAAAGGGTTTCGAACAAGAAATTCCAACTTCTAAAATTGATAGAAATTAATTTATTTTTCTTGCATTTTATTTCTGTGTTGATTGGTTGCATACACTGTATTTCCCTTTATTAGGTGTATGTTTTTCTAGTGTTAGGTTTTATTATTGTTCGATCATATCATCTTTGTGCCAAAGGCGCTATCAAATTCTATTTTTCATTACATAAAAGTTTGTATCACAAGGACTAAAGCATGTTAAGAGTATAGTTTTAAAAATTAGACCGAAAAATCGATGAACTAGTCCGTGGGCTAGTCTAAAAGAACCATAAAATCGGAGAGCTGAAAAATTGGTCAAATCAGTAAAAATCGACAGTTTGATCAGTCTAACCAGTTCACTGATTTGTTTTTTAATATTTTGAAAAATCTATATTTTATACTCATTAACTATGCTTATATAGCACATCACCCACCTAAACTTTGATTTATAATAAATCACTCTTCTAAACTATTAAAAATACTGAAATTATATTTAATAGGCTCACAAAATCTTTTTTTTTTCTTTTTCTAATCTTCCTTCACATATAATATGAAATTAAATCACGAAAGAGAAGAAAAATAAAGTATATGATAAGCATATGGTTGTTAAATTTACTCTAAAAATAACGATTTTTCAATTTTTTTTGAATAATTTAGGGTGTGATTTGTTACAAATCAAAATTTAGGTGAATAATATGTTATATAAACATAGTTGAATATTGATATTTAATACCAATAGTTTATATTATTTATTATATTATATTATATTTCATAATGAATTTATATAATATTTATAATATTATTTATTATATTATATTAAAATTGAAAGATATATTATAATATATGAAATTAAAAAATATATATTTAATTGTCATCCATTTGATCACGATTAGACCAATGAACCATAAATCATTACTTAAATCAATTTGATGACCAGTCCAAATTTTAAAACCTTGGTTAAAAGTCGTGGTATGCTAAACACAAGAATGGAAAGTAGAATCAAGAGTTTATATGGTAATTTTTTGGAATTAGATGTGAGATTGGATTTGTGAAAGGATATGTTAGATTAAATAGATGAATGATAGACAACACACTGAAACAATTGATGAAATTAACAAAATTAGGGTTTACTTAGATGAAATTAGGGAATAAATAGAACTTTTTCGACCTCACATAAGAGGTGCACGTGATGTTCTCTATTGCTTTTTTTAATGGAATGCAAGTACAAGGTATTAAGTTGCTAACAATGCGAAGCACATATCACTCACTTGAAAAAAATTGAACAACAAGATATGAAAATGATTTCGACATAAACCACAAATTTCTGAGGCCCTTTTTTATGACAATTTTTGTTTTGTGTTTTTAAAAATAGTTATGAAAACTGTTTTTAAAAACAAGTTTCGCAAGAAAAGAAAAAACTTGTTTGATGAATTTGTTTTGAAAACAAAAAAATAAAAAACTTATTCGATAAAATTATTTTAGAAACAAGTTTTAAAAACAAGAAAACAAAAATCCGTTTTATTCTAATTTTTTATAAATTTTATTCATTATTTGTTTACATAATAAAATATTATTTACATTTTTTATAAATAAGTTTTAATATTCATATAGTTTTATTAAACTAATATAATAATAAAAATTTTGTATAAAATTAACATTAAAAGATAAAGTTTGAACTTAATTTTGATATTAAATTAAACAAAGTATATGACAATATCAAATGTATAAACAATACAAATTAATTTATGTCCATGTAGGATTGTGATAATGTTGCCACATCCAATCCAAAATATAATCATGACATGCTGCCATTTCTATTGCACCTTCATTAGATAATATTGACGAGGTTTCTGCATTATAACTTGTGCTTTCTATAATTGTTTTTTTCACTTGAGCTCTCTATTTCTATAAACCATCTATCATGTCAACCTTACTTGCGAATATAATTATAAATAGTACAACATGCTACCATTGTAAGATGTTGTCTTGAGGGCTTGTATCGTAGGGTTAATTTTTAAAATTAGAAATCGTGCCTTTAAAACTCTAAAGCAACATTCAATTATCATTCTTAAAGAAGAATGTTTGTAATTGAAAAGCTCTTTAGGACTTTTAGCTTAGAGACCTTTACCTCGATATTCTCATGCATGATATCTTTCAACCTTATAAGGTGGAAGAAAACCTCTAGTACAAGGATATCCAAAGTCCACAAGATAGAATGGTCATAGTTTAATAAAAAAATATTAATTGAAATATAAATACAACAAATCAAGCGAACTAACAATAACATGTAATTAATATATATTATTTAGAATCATACCTTTAGTAGGCCATAGGAAGTTTACTAAAGGATTGGTGAGTGCTTTTAACAAAACCTTTGCATCATAGGCACTACCTTCCCAACCAAAATACACATAATTAAACATCATATTGAAGTCACATATACACATAACATTTTGTGTGACAATTGATTTTCGTCCTCTGGATGATACTTGCTTTTCAATAGGAGCCCAAGCATTTATATGTGTGCCATCAATTGTACCTAAAAAATTCTAATATAAAGATAATATAATTAATTATAATCAATGTTGTATATCTTAATGTAATAAGAACCTTAAATTTAAAAGCATAAGATAAAAATAAAAAATTTCATTGAACCATGAAAAATATGATAGGTTATGCTTAACATGGTCAGACAACTCTGTAGACTCTTATTTTATGAACTCTTTTCCAATTTGACATATTGCTCTTAACACTTTCAAATTGTTTGTGTTGAATGTTGGAAAAAAGTTACTACTACCCTTTGTCGAAGTTTAACCTATAATATATAAAAATATTACAACATTTTCTTCCAACATTAAATTTTTTGAGTCTTATAAATAATTTTTACTCCTTAATTCATCACATATATTAATAAAACACGATTTTTTTCCATTCATGACAATTTATAACAAACTATTCCTGATCCTTATAGAAGCTCATCCATAAATTGTTGCCCAGTAAGTATGGATGTACAAACTAGAACCTTGTTAAGAAACTTATTTTCATACTCACATATCATATTGATTATAAATAATTCTTCTAATTCATGTTCATCTTCACTTGATTTGGATATTGATATAGATTTATAGTCACTGTTAGTTTCACTATCTAATGAACTATTTTCTATCTTCATTTTGCACAAAACTTGTCAAATATGAATAAATATAAAATGAGAAACAACTAAATGAAATATAAAGAAAATAAACATCATAATAGAAAATAATACTATTTTTTAAAACTTCCAACATTACAAAATACACAACTACACATGAGTATATAGTGAGTTGTGTACAATTCTCAACATAGCACAACAATAGTTGGGTAAATCATCATTAAACATTTGCCAAAAATTGATTCACCACCTAAAATTACTCAAGCCTAATTTGTATCCAAAATAAGTGAACCAATATTAAACATTATCCTACCTAATCCAAAATAAGTAAACAAACCACCATTAAACATAAATTCACAATAACCTATCCAACCATGCCTTATTCTTATCAAGAGGCATAGACATAAGCATTTCCCTCCCAGCTTTATCAATAAATTTATCCATAGCCTTCACATAAATGTGATCGGGGACATCATCAATCGTATCAAGTGCAAACACACATTTGGCAATGGAATAATCAAAAGATGTATCTCTAGAATAATTATTTTCTATTCTTTTTACCTTGTACATCTCAACTTTAACAAGTTGAACTTCTGCCCTTACTTTAGATGCTTTAGCCATGCTTGAAGTGCATCTCCTATATAATGAGTCCTAGTATATCTCTTTCTTTTTTGCTCAAGAATTCTATAAGCACACTTTCCACTATGTGTTACACACTCAATTATCTGTGGTATAACATCATCATGGTTGTCTTCATCAAGATCTACATGAATTCCACCATTAAGATACTCATTTCCAAGCTCATGCTCTTCTTGAGAATTTGGTGGGTCTTGGGTGGATGAATGACGAAGGACATTGGTAGCAGTGCTTCTATTGAAGATGATTCATAATAATTAATAATGTTCTAGTCCATACTTCCTATATTTTGTAGCATCAAGATGTTCCTAAAAAATTATACAATGAATTGTTTATGATATATACACAATCTAATAGATAAATTTAAGTCTTAAAATAGTTATTACCAAGATATATCTTGACCAAACCTCCTTATTAGCAATAACTATGTTGGTTTTGGCATCCCAATCAAAACTAGTATGTTGTAGTAGTAAAGAAAATTCCCGATGCTTTCCTTGTAACCTATTAAAATTTTGCTTTATTTGTTTCAAAGTAAAAGGGCGTTCACTCTTAAAATTATCTTCTTTAGCTTGTTTTTCCAAACTCTAGCCCCATTAATCATATTCCCTTTGGCAACTTCCTCAACCATGATATCCATATAAGATTTAACCACAAGCTTAGGCCAAATTGAATTTTCTTGTATTTTTGTAATCCCATTACTTTCCATCTATAAATATAGACATTAAGCAATATATGTGAGATGAGAGAGGGATATATAGACATAAAGCAATCTTAAGTGCAGTTAATCAAGTTCTTCATTTATATCATAATGTTTATTGCAAAGATTTTAAATTAATTATAAAAAAGTGGTTGTTTACAACATTTAATCCTAAAAATCAATTAAAAAAATACTTTTAAGCCATCTTATATAGACATTGCATGTGTATTTATGGACAAAAGGATCAAGGATGTTAGAATCCAAACAAAACAAAGTTACAAGATACCACTCTGGTGTTTTCAATCAAATCAACTAGATTACCGTTGTACAATCTTTATACCTACTACCTATTTTATTCATGAAATAAGTCTTAAACATGACCAAAAGTAAACCCAGTTTATGACAAAGTTCTTGAAGAACTATTAAGACATGTAATCAACTAAAAGTTCTAATGATCAATGATTAATCCAATCTTTGCCTCCTCAGAATTGTCCAATTTATGGATCTGGAAAATGATGACAATGAGATGGTTGATGATTTTATCAAATAAACATCATAAAAATTAGAAAAATAGAATGAGGAGCAAGCTTAAATCCTTTCTTTCTAAAAGTGTGTAAAAAAGAATGCAGAATTTAGAAATCTTAAACATAGACATTTGGTAAGGAAATGGATGCATTTAAGAGAGAAAGGAACTAAGAGAGTAAGAGAGAGAGAGAACATAAGAGCTTACCTTGTGTTGAAGGGGAGATGGACATAGTTCTAAAGGAGATGGATGTAGTGGTTGAAGTTTAGAGATAAATGGATATGACTCTATGTGAGGAATAGGGTTCTAGAATAAATTGATAAAATTACAAAAATGTCATGAATGAAAACTATTTTCCAATGGGTGTTCTCTGTGTTTTTCACTTAGTATAAACAACGAGAATAACCAATTTCACTTGTTCTTGTTTTTTGATTTTTTAAAACACCATCTTCAAAGAATTTTTTTTATTCTTCTGTTTTTAAAAACTAAAAACAATTTTTAATAATTGTTACCAAATAGGGCCTAAGTGTAATTTACCTGTCACAACCCAAATTCTGAAGTCGTGACCGATGCATAGACCTATCATAACACCTACTAGGTCTAGCTAGCTTAAGAATCTCTTCATCTCATAATAACAATATTAAGACATTTTAATTTTTGCTTTTAAGTCCTTAATCATCATTCCAAATTCTACCAAAATTTTGGCAGATTTTTCCCTAAAAATAAGACATTTTCTCAATTTACAACAACCTAAACCATTTCAATATTCATTTACAATTCAAAGACAATACATTTGGCTATCACAAGCCTACAGAAATTTTCATTATGTCCACATGCAAACTAATCTAATACTATGGTATTGATAAGCTGTGATATCAATAAGCTTGTGAGACTTCAAGGAAGAGCCTACCCAAAATAAAAGTATATCTATATTCACTTCTACTCTTCAACCTAAGGAGGATCTAAAAAATATAAAGTAAGGAGGGTGAGTTATACAAACCCAGTGAGTGTAAGATAAAGGAAACACACAGAATAAGAAATAGACTCACATAGAGTTTTTATCATAAAATAATTGTTGGGTATATAGTTCAAAATCTTGTAATCAATCTCTATAAAATAATTTAGAAAGAATAATGTCAATAAACTTTATTTTGATAAATATCAAAATGTAATAATTTCATATAATTTAATATTTATGATCACATCATCTCCCTCTGCATCTTTTCCCTTTGTACGAGGACAACCTCATTGTGCTTTGCACTGCGCGAAACCAGTCCCGTGCCTTCGGCCACATCGAAAAACCCTATTGCACCACCAGTCATTCATGCCTTTTGCTGCACGATGACAACCCACTGTGCATCGCACGCGCCTAACCAGTCTCCGTGCCTTCGACCACATGGAGATAACCCAACAGTGCTACCAGTCCCCGTGACTTCAGCTACATGAGGATGCCTACGTACAAAGTACTCCACCACCACACTATTTCCAGATCACACAAATCATACAAAATATATTTTCTTATCATTGTCTAAACAAAATATCATTTTCACATTTATTCATTCAAATTTAGAATTTCAATATAAAATCTTAGATAATTAGAAAAGTATATAAATTCTTGTATTCAATAACAACAATCATACAAACACAGAATTCATCAAATTATCATAAAATCAAAGTCAATATATATCCTTATTGTTTCCCATAGCTGTCTAGACAAAGTACACAATTTTATACATAATTGAATTCATATTTAGTTCAAAACAGGTTAGGGATATTTAAAAATGGTATCTCTTTTATCAAACACTCACCTGAAAGGATTTGTAACAAAATCCTTACTTTATCGGTCCCGCACAAATTTTCTTGATTCCTTCTTTCCGCTATTCAATTTTTTCTATTTTCCTTCCTATTTGAAATTACACAAGAACATTATTAATACTATTCTGTCCAAACCAACCAAAACAAATATCAAGATATCATGGTATCGCACCAATAATTTAGGATACTTTATATATGTTAAATGCTCAAAAATATGAATGGCTGCCAGAATACTTCTATAATTCTGGCGAGCTTCTACACTACATTTTTCGAAGCGTTTAGGCGACACCGACTTTAATGGCTAATCGAAAAAGATACTGTGATGGTAGTCAAGGGTGGTAAACAACTAAGATTGGTCCAAAATGTTGATCGAAACGTGAGGATGACGGATCTAAAGTTAGTACAGTGAACCACGATGGTTTAACCATGATTTTTTGACAAAAAAGACAGACGGCGCAGCGAAGATGTTTTTCCTCGATAGTGGCTAGCCGTGACGGAAGCTCTTCGACAAGTGTATGGCGGCAGCTCTTCAACGGGTGATGGCTGGCTGAGGAAGAAGACGTCCTGGGCTAGCCGTTGGTAGAGGCAGTGTGGCTGATGATGGTGGGTTTTTGACCATTTGTGGATGCCAAAAATGGGGTTGATGGAAGGGAAATGCCACAGATTCGAGGGAGTTTCAGACGTACAAAGGTGAGTGGAGGCTCAGCCGTGACACGACGTGGTCAGAGGTCCTATGCTGTCATGCTATGCGACCTCAAATTGGCACCGACAGTGATTCGAAAGGAAGAGGGATGCGGCTGAATGAGAGAGAAGGAAAGGATGAAGCTGCGTAAGAGACGAAGAAAACTAATACGGGAAGAAGTTGGGGCATTTGGGTTTTTAATGTATTTTGGTCATTTTGATATTTTTCTTTAGGTAAAATTTAAATCCATTTTCTAATTTATCTTAAAATATGGAATAGTATTTGTCAAAGTAGATAAAAATCTAGTTATCAAATAAAATTTTATTTCCAAAAATTTTCAAATTTGAGCCATAAGCTCAAAATAATTCACTTGTTTCCATATCCACAAAATTTTTCAAGTTTATATTAAATTTTCCTAATTATTTTAATTATTAGTAATTAGTAATACTAAATTTTTTTTGGGGTTATTACATTACCTTTTTTTTTTAATTCATTTCTTTAACCTTGAAATTAGCATGATTAAGAAATAGTGTGTAGTTAAAAATTTTATACAAATTTTATGGTTGTAACTTGTGATTTAATCAATCTAATCCAATAAATCTCTTTGTTTATTCTGTCAATATAGGAGGGCGATATTGGGTATGTTTGAGAGAGTTCTAAAAACACATCACTTAAGGGAAATGCACCCTGAGCCAAATTTCTATCTTATTATTTGTAACTTATACAAGAGCTTGAGAGATATAGAAAATTAGTAGGAAGGATACTATATTTTAACATGAATAGACTTGATATTGCATACAGCACACAACAGTTAAATCAATTTTTTTCAAAACCTTTCCTGACACACTAACAGTTGGATTTACAATTGGTTTAATATCTCAAAGGTACAAATTCATTGGGTTTATTCTACAAAGCAAACTCAACATTCTCCATAGAAGCATATAGTGACAGTGATTGAGCATCATGTCCAACAACAAGAAAATCATTCATTGGCATGGAAGACTAATAAACGAATAACTATGTCAAGGTCTTTGTGTGAAGCTGAATATTGTAGCTTGACATCTACTGTATGTGAATTACAGTGGATATCTTACCTAATCAAGGATTTTTTGCTGAAAATTCCAACTCCCATTTATATTTTCTTTGATAATCAAGCTTTCCTTCATATTATAGCTAACCCAGTCTTCCACAAATGCACCAAAAACCTGGAAATTGGTTGTTATATCTCCAGAAACAAGTATAAAGAAGGCTTTTATCAATCCATAATGTATCCACCAAAAGCCAACTTATAGATATATTCACAAAATCTCTTAGTCATCCACACTTCCAAAATATATCTTACAAGTTGGGACTCCAACTAGAGCGAGGATGTAAAGGATAATAGTTAATTAAATTAGTTAGTTAATTTATGTTTTTTTTATATTTAGACAGAATTGCTTATTAATTTAATTCAAAACACATGTATATATATAAACAAATAAATTCATTAATAAGATAAGTTTTACTCTTCTCATTTTTACCTTTTATTCTATTAAAGATGCATTTGTTCATTGAAGAATAAAGAAGAAAAATTGGAAGCTTGCAAATACATGGGCTAAAGGATGTAATTATATTTATCTTTATTTTTTCGTTTATGGTTGATTGGATTCTAGTTGAGTATTTAGGTTGGTTAAGGTATTTTTACTCTTTTACCCTTTTTTAGTTAGGAGATTGATTTTACTATTTTTCCTCTTTCTGATGTATATATATAGTATCATATAGCAGTAATGAGATGATTTTTCATTTCCCTTCTATTAAAAACCATTTTTAATGGTATCACAGCTACGATTTAGGCTACATCTGTGAAAACAAGAATCGATTGAAGTGTGAGTGAGTGATGGAGGAAAATCAAAGTACTGTGTCAATTTTATGTACTGTTAGATCAAAGGCATCATTGGATTTGAATTACAAAAAAAATCCAATGTATGTTCACCCTTTGGACAATCTAGGGCCGCAATTGGTATCCAATCCTTTGACACTAAGAAACTACCTTGTGTGGATAAGATCAATGAGGATTGCTTTGAAATCCAAGAACAAACTTGGCTTTATAGATGGGACCTACAAGCAACCAAAGGATATGATTTTAGATTCACATGCTTAATGAACCTTTGTAGATTTAATGTTGATTTCTTAGATATTAAATCTAATTTCGAAGGAGCTAATAGAATCATATTAATATACACCTATGTCAAGGGATTTATGGCAAGATTTATAAGAAAAATTTTGTTAAAGTGATTGATCATAAACTTTTCATGTTAAGAAACAACTGTATTCTATTAAATCAGAAAATGATTTAGTTAGCTCATATTCAAATAAGTTGAAGAAGTTGTGAGATAAGCTGAATTGCCTCGAGCCAAGAACTAGATACACCTATAATGGCTATAAATGTAATACATATAAGAGGTTAAATGAAATTAGCAATTCTAATAATGTAATGCAACTTTTAATGGGCCTTAATTATTGACTCCTTTGACAGTATAATAAGTAATGTATTGTTGATGGAGCCTATGCAACCATTCAACAAGGTATACCCTAGAATTGAGAGATAGAAGAGTATAAGTGGAAGTACCTTTGTTGAACCTAGTGCTTTGGCTTCTAAGATGTTAGAGTAGCAAAGGTCAAATTAGTTGAATATAAAAAATTTTAATAAGAATAAGGATCGTTTGAAGAAGAAAAAAAAGGGAGACAAGTTTTGTTAGTACTACAGTAAGATGGGAAATTTAGAGGAAGCATGCTTTAAGAAGCATAGCTACCTTGATTGATTTACATATTACAAGAATAAGAAATATAAAAAGGGATAAGTTTATGCAAATGATGCAAACTTGGTATCAACAGTAGAAGGAGAGGATAACAAAAGAATTAATGTGGTGGACATGAACTCTATCTCAGAGTTAATACAAAGGGAAATGAAGAAACTTATGAAGAATTAGAATACAAGTAAAGATAGTACACCTATGAGTTCTAATTTTTTTTGGAATTTTTCGGTGCTTTCGATACTTTATTTCTTTATTCTTATTATAAAATTTCTAATTGGATTGTAAATTTGGGTCCCTCAAGTCACATTACTGGGAAATTAACATTGTTATGTGATATAAGAAAAGCTAAAAGGGAAAATTATGTACAATTTCTAGATAGGAGTATTATGATAGTGAAATGTGTTGGTAATGTAAAGCTGAATGCAAAATTGATACTTAGGGATGTGTTGTATGTTCTTGAGTTCAATTACAATTTGATTTCAGTGGATAAGTTGGTTACTAGTTCTTATATAGAGCTTGTTTTTAATTCCTCCAAGTGTATGGTGCAGGACCTATTGAACAAAGATGTAGTTGTAATTTGAAATATACAAAAGATGCTATACATATTAAAGAATATTGTAATGCACAGGATCAAGGAGAATTAGATAAATGTAAAAGTAATTCTTTTGATAAATGTAGTAAAAATAAAGAGTGAAGTAAGATTATTTTTTGGCATGAAAGTATAAGACATCATTCTTCCAATGTAATGTTGTATAGACCTCTTGTAAGTATGAGGGGAGATAATAAAATTGGCATTACTTGTCATGCTTGCTAAGTAAACAAGAGTTTCTTTTTCCATAAGTAATAAATGTGCTGGTGCTTGCTTTGAATTATTACATATAGATATATGGGGACTATATATAGTGGCTTATTTGTTTAGAGTACATTATGTAACAACCGAAAGGATTTTGAAAGAGTTTTAAAGGATAAAATCAAATTTTTAACGCCTAATCCCTTTTAAACGAAAGGTTGTTCGAAGTTAGAAACACGATCAAACAGAAAGAAATGCAATCCGGCGATCAGAAACTGACAGAAGACGTTTCATGCGTCAATTTCACTGACGGAGGCCAAAACCTTCGCATGAAAACACATGCCAACGTCTGGAAGGATACCGACACCCTAAAGTATCCCCGGGTGGTCTGAGAAAAGTTAGAATTGCCCCCGGAGGCTTTAAATTTCCCGAATTCCCTCCATTTCTCTCATATCTCTCTCTCTCTTCACCATATTTTCTCTCTCTTCTCTCTCCTCCTTCCTCCACCGTGAATCGCCGCTACAGCTACCGTGGGCTGCCACCCAGCATACCAATCGACAGCCCTCACCACCCACAACCTCCATCAACCACCCACGGCCACCAACGGCCGCCAGCGTCGCCGAAAAATGCCACTTTTCTCCTCTACCGCACGAAAACTTCACCAGCTCAGATCGCAACCGTCCATCGCCGTTGACCGTCACCGCCCCCACTACCATGTAGCCCGAGCTGCCAGCTTCCTCCAGTAGCTCGCCGACATCGAACAGAGGCTGGACGCGCCCGGATCGAGGTAATCTTCGTCCACTGTGCGTCAACTTTTGTGGCTAGAAAACGCCATCCAAACGGCCGTGAACCACCGCGCCACCACCAGATTCGAACTCCTGGACTTGCGGGCTTCACCGTGGTGTAATTTTTGAGGCAAACCGCACCCTTCCGCCATGCGCCATCGTACGCGCCGTCTTGTATCGTCTGAGGAACCGGGGCGATGCATCGAGAGAAACCAAGACCACCGCACATAGAATTCCAACATTCGATCTCATTGGTAAGGTCCAATTTCCCAAAAACTAATGGTATCTGACTGAAATAGCTGCCGAACTTAATTAGGCAATAAATTGACCTAGGTATTAGGATAACCGGACTTAGGATCGAAAAATGGATGACCTGACGAGTCTGAATATTTAATTTAATGTCCAGGAAATTAATTGGGCTCAAAAACTGAGATTTTGTAAAGTTCTGAAGCGAATTGGAGTGACAGGAGACCAGGTAGGATAATTTACACTTTCCGAACCCTAGATTTGACTTAGTGGATACCTGAATGATTTAGATGATTTACATGGAATTACGTGCTGCTTTCGATGGAATAAATTGCATGCCTGTGTGCTGAAAACCCTAATTACATGTTAGACACTTTGTTTATCGAGTTTAGATGCCCTTAGGATAGATTTACTTAGGGTTGGGTACTTGATAGCCGGTATGGGACGGCCGTTAAGTATCTCGAGTACAGGGAGCTTTTAATTGATATCGTTTTTACCTGATTTGGCCTGTACTGCATTAGGGATTACGCGTTAAACCAGGACGACCCTAAGAAAGGTTTAAGGAGTATAAGGGGGGATAACCTACACGGGAAAACGTTGTAATTTAGGCGTAATACCTTAGAACCCTGAGGAATAGCCGACCGTGTGCATGTGAGTTCGAATAGACTGTATGAGGATGAGAATTGGCGTATGTGCACTTGCTAGGGGACGCCCTAGATGTTGATTCTCACCCGGTCCTTGAGTGAGTGATTGGTGTTATGGATCACACTCACAATATAGGCTTGATTCGGGTGATTGTTGTTACGGATCACACCCAACGATAAGAGAGGTATTCTCTCTAGACGACGTGCAATTAGATGATGATTAAGACTTGGTTACAGTGGATTTGTGACCAACGTGGATTAAGATACACCTGGCATGGGATTTTATTTGATTTTGAGTATTGATTTTAAAAAAGAAATGGATTTTATGATTTTGATTAATTATCGCGATTTCCATGTGATAAAACGATTTTAAAGATAAGGTATTTCACTGTTTTCAAACTGATTTTGGGAAGATGATTTTGGTGTTCGCACCGCTGGGTATTCAACTAGTTTTTGAATGATATTTGAATTGTAAATTATTCTACTGGGATTTTATATCTCATCAGGTTGTTTACTCAGATGAACAGGGACAGGGACAGGAACCTAGACGATAGCTGGACGATGATGTGATGACAGATAGATGAGAAACTTAGTTTAGGCTTGAATCGTCTTGTATATATACTTTGATGACATTGCTGTATATTAGATCCTGTCTTCCATGTTGACTGTAGTGATGGAATTGACGTTGCTGTATATGGATTTCTGTTATTATGTTTATTGCTGTTGTTGGACTGGCTGTATGATTGTAAACATGTGATTATTGTATTTTGGGTATGTTTGAAATACAGAGGAAACTCTGCTGGATTTTCAGTAGGGTTTACCGCTGTAAACTGATGAATTTAAGTTGGAATGTATATGAATGCATGATGTGATGTATATATGAGTTTTAGATTTCATTCCAGAGTAATTTATGATGTATGTATGCATAATTAGTTAGCTGCGTGTGAATTAGGGTTGAACGGAATCCGAATGGACAATGGAAAGTCTATTTGGGTTACGCTCAACCAGTAGCGATCCCCTGACATTCCCACATCGGGAATAACTATGTAAATCAACCTATTTGCTTCCGCTAATCAGATAAGCATCGCGTATGTTGTATTAGATGGTCGTTACAATTATGGTATCAGAGCCCTGTTTGTTGGACCTTCTGGTTTAGTGGGCTTAGGACTTTGAATCTTTGGGCTTGCAGCTTTAGGGTTTTGATTGATTTAACTCTAGAATGATAGGACCTGATTTTGAATCGATAAGTAACAGAATGAATTTAATGTAATTACATTAGCATTCTTTGTATAACTGATTTGTTTATTTTTTGTGTCAGATAAGTATGGCAGAATCTAGCAGGGATGCCACTCGCAGGCCCAGAGGAAGGCCAAGACACAGGAATCAGGGCGCTTCAGGTAGTGGCAGCATAGAGACTGATGTCGATATGCGTGACATGATAGAATCCATTCGATTAATGGCTGATGCGATGAGAGATCAGGCCACTACCAGTGCTAATGTAATGAGATAGCAGCAGGAAGACAGACAGACAAGAAATGATAGATCCACCCAACATGCAAACCCACTATATCAGGGATGGATCGAGTTTCAGAGAGCAGGTTCATCTCCATTTACAGGTGCCTCCGATCCATCTGTTGTGGAAGCTTGGGTGAAAGAAATTGAAAAGATTTTCAGATTGTTGCAGTGCGACGATGAGCAGAAAGTCACATATGCAACGTACATGCTGAAAGGTGAAGCGGAACTTTGGTGGACAGATGCCCAGCAACTGATGGAGAGCCGAGGCATTCCACTTACCTGGGAGTCATTCAAGAGAGTCTTCATGGATCAATATATCCCTGAGAGCGTAAAACAAGCAAAGGAAGCAAAGTTCCTGAAGCTCACACAGGGAGGCAGGCCATTTGACGAGTATCTAAAACAGTTTGAAGAATTATCATGATACTCCACCTATCTGCGAATGCATTATGACGAGGCCTGGAAAGTGAAGCAACTAGAAGAAGGCCTAGATTTACCTATGAAGACTCAGTTAGCTACCCTGGAGATTCGAGAATTCGCCACACTGGTCAACAAGTGCCAAATTCTGAGCAAGAATTTAGAATAGAGACAGACTCAGAATATGACACAGCGAACAGGGAACCGGCCTAGACAAGCACCCAGAAACCTTAATGTAAGAAGTGGTATGTTTAAACCGCAACCAGGGGCTTCTAGTAGCAGTGAGAGGCGATCTGATATTAATCCCTGTCCGAAGTATGGCACCAGACATCTGAATCAGCCCTGCTGGCATCAGACTCCACTCCAGTGTTACAGATGTGGAGGTACAGGACACATGGCCAGATATTGCCCTTCCATTGGGAACTAGCCGACATCCGGTAGCCGAAGACCACAGGCTCCAGGGAGAGTTTTTACTATGAATGCTGCCAATGTCGACAGGTCTTCAGGCTTGATGCAGGGTAGAGGTAAAATTTATAATTTTTCTTTGATAGTATTTTTTGATTCGGGTGCTACGCACTCATTTATTGCTGATGCATGCGTAGAAAGAATAAGATTACTTGTTCAAACCCTACCCTGTGACCTATACATATCCACACCCTTAGGAGAAGCCACTATGTCCCCACAAATATGCCTAAATTGCCCCTTAACCATTGAAGATACTTTATTCCTTGTGGATCTAGTGTGTATACCATTGTCAGGGATCGACATTATTTTGGGAATGGATTGGTTGACTAGGAATCGGGTCTTGTTGAATTGTTTCGAAGGGACAATTACTTATCTGGATAACGTGCCTGTGCGAGGGAGTGACCAGGCTTGTGAGATAGGTGATATGTCCCTTAATCTCTCTGAGGTAGAGTTGCAGGATAGACTAAGTCAAATCTCAATCGTTAGTGACTTTCCGGAGGTATTTCCTTTGGAAATAAGTAAACTGCCACCACCTAAGGAGATAGAGTTCACCATTGACCTGATTCCGGGAGTAGGTCCAATAGCCATGACCCCATATCGTATGGCCCCTGCAGAATTAAGAGAATTAAAGGTCCAGATCGAAGATATGTTAGAGAAGGGGTTCATTAGGCCAAGTGTATCACCATAGGGAGCTCCGGTCTTATTCGTAAAGAAGAAAGACAGGAGTTTACGACTGTGTATTGATTACTGACAATTGAATAAAGTGACTATCAAGAATAAATACCCATTACCACGTATTGATGATTTGTTTGATCAGTTGCAAGGCGCAACTGTATTTTCTAAGATAGATTTAAGATTAGGATACCACCAGATTAGGGTTAGAGAGGAGGATATTCCTAAGACAGCGTTCAGGACAAGATACGGCCACTACGAGTTTCTAGTGATGCCGTTTGGATTGACGAATGCACCCGCTATTTTTATGGATTATATGAACAGGATTTTCAGACCCTATTTAGATCAATTTATCGTGGTATTCATCGATGATATCTTAGTCTATTCCAAGATCACGAAGAGTATGCCCAGCATCTTAGCACGGTGCTACAGATACTGGAAGAGAAGCAATTATATGCAAAGCTAGAGAAATGTGAGTTTTGGTTAGAAGAAGTGAAATTCTTAGGGCACGTGGTAAATGGGGAAGGGATAGCGGTCGACCCAAAGAAAATTGAAGTATTATTAGATTGGGAATGACTTAGAACAGTCACCGAGATTAGGAGTTTCCTGGGTTTGGCTGGTTATTATCGGAAATTCATTCAAGGATTTTCTCATATAGCTGTGCCATTAACTCGGTTGACTTAGAAAGGGGTAGATTTTGAATGGAGCGAACAGTGTGAGACTAGTTTTCAAATTCTGAAAGAGAAATTAACCACCGCTCCTGTATTAATTATTCTGAAACCCCTAGAACCCTTTACTGTATACACAGATGCATCCCTGAGAGGCTTAGGTTGTGTTTTGATGCAGGATGGGAAAGTTGTGGCTTATGCATCGCGACAATTGAAACCTGCAGAGGAGAACTATCCCACCCATGACTTAGAATTAGCTGTCATAGTATTTTCCCTAAAGATTTGGAGACATTACCTATATGACGTTGTATTCGAAGTGTATAGCGATCATAAGAGCCTTAGGTATTTGTTTGATCAGAAGGAATTAAACATGAGGCAGCGTAGGTGGGTAGAATACCTAAAAGACTTTGATTTTGAGTTAAAGTATCATGCAGGAAAAGCAAATGTTGTGGCCGATGCATTGAGCCGAAAGTCACTACAATTAGCTAGTTTAATGATTGGTGAGATGAGGTTGCTTGAGGATTTTGGAAATCTTAGCCTTAACGTAATCTCATTTCCGCAAAGATTAATGATGAGTGACTTTTTGATAACCTGTGAATTGAGAAAATTAATTAGACAAGCCCAACTTGAGGATGAATCCTTGGAAGTATACGCAGACCAACCCGAATTTGGACTAGCACCTGATGGAGTTTTGATGTTTAGGAAGAGGGTATTGATTCCGAACCATCAGGAACTAAAGGAAAAAGTGTTAGCAGAAGCCCATAGAAGCCATTACACTATTCACCCCGGTATTTCCAAGATGTATCAGGACTTAAAGAGGAATTTTTGGTGGCCCAGTATGCGGAAGGATATCACGAACTACGTGAATGCCTGTTTAACTTGTCAACAGGTTAAGATAGAACACCAGAAACCCGCGGGGCTACTCAAACCATTAGAGATACCAGAGAGGAAATGGGATCAAATCACTATGGATTTTGTGGTAGGATTACCTAGAACACCAGCAGGATTTGATGCCATTTGGGTGATAGTGGATCGGTTAACCAAGTCTGCGCACTTTTTACCTGTCAAGGTGCGTTACTCCATGGAGAAATTAGCCGAAGTATACCTTAGGGAAATCATGAGATTTCATGGAATACCGTCAGGTATAGTATTTGATCGAGACCCTAGGTTTACTTCGAGATTCTGGCAATCCTTACAGCAAGCCTTAGGAACCCAACTTAAATTTAGCACCGCCTATCATCCTCAGACTAACGGGCAGTCTGAGAGGACTATTCAAACCCTAGAAGACATGTTAAGGGCTTGTGTGCTTAAGCAGAAAGGAAGTTGGGATAAACACCTGTCGTTGATAGAGTTTGCATACAACAACATTTATCACTCTACCATCGATATGGCACCGTATGAGGCTCTGTATGGGAGGAGCTGTAAGTCACCTTTAAGTTGGGTAGAAATGGGGGAGAGTGCACTGTTGGGACCCGAAATGATACAAGAAACCACTGATAAATTAAAATGATTAGGGAAAAGATGAGAATTGCCCAAGAGAGGCAAGAATCCTATGCCAACAAGAGAAGAAGGCCTTTGGAATTTAACGAGGAAGATCACGTATTTCTAAGAGTGTCCCCCACCACGGGTATCGGTAGACAGGTAAGGACCAAGAAATTAAGCCCTAGATTCCTAGGACCATTCCAAATTTTACAAAGAGTCGGTCCCGTTGCCTACCAAATTGCCTTACCTCCCTATTTGTCCAATCTACATAATGTTTTCCACGTCTCCCAACTTCGTAAATATGTCCCAGATCCTGCGCATGTATTAAGGAATCAACTGATAATATTAAAGGAAAATTTGACTTATGAATCTACTCCTGTTCAGATCCTTAACTACAAGACTAAGCAACTTCGAAGTAAAATAATCCCTTTAATTAAGGTACTTTGGCAGGATGTAGCGTCGCAGGAGATGACGTGGGAGAAAGAAGAAAAGATGAGGCAAAGATACCCAGAACTGTTTACAGGTATAAATTTTGGGGATAAAATTTCTTTTAAGGGGGGGAGAATGTAACAACCGAAAGGATTTTGAAAGAGTTTTAAAGGATAAAATTGAATTTTTAAACCCTAATCCCTTTTAAATGAAACTTGGCACGACTTTTGAGGATAGTGATTTGAAACGAAAGGTTGTTCGAAGTCAGAAAAATAATCAAACAAAAAGAAATGCAATCTGGCGATCAGAAACTGACAGAAGATGTTTCGTGCGTCAATTTCACTGACAGAGGCAAAAACCTTCACATAGAAACACGTGCCGATGTCTGGAAGGATACCGACACCCTAAAGTATCCTCGGGTGGTCCGAGAAAAGTTAGAATCGCCCCCGGAGGCTTTAAATTTCCCAAATTCCCTCCATTTTTCTCATATCTCTCTCTCTCCTCACCATATTTTCTCTCTCTTATCTCTCCTCCTTCCTCCACCGTGAACCGCCGCTACAGCCACCGTGGGCCGCCACCCAGCAT
The DNA here is from genome assembly GCA_031216115.1 of Senna siamea. Taxonomy (NCBI): domain Eukaryota; kingdom Viridiplantae; phylum Streptophyta; class Magnoliopsida; order Fabales; family Fabaceae; genus Senna; species Senna siamea. The sequence goes on along the minus strand of CM062354.1, from coordinate 26,094,949 downwards.
ACCAATCGACAGCCCTCACCACCCACAACCTCCACCAACCACCCACGGCCACCAACGGCCGCCAGCGTCGCCAGAAAAACTCCACTTTTCTCCTTCACCGCGCGAAAACTTCACCAACTTAAATCACCGCCGTCCGTTGCCGTTGACCGTCACCGCCCCCACCACCGTGTAACCCGAGCTGCCAGCTTCCTCCAGTAGCTCGCCGACGTCGAACGGAGGCCGGACGCGCCTAGATCGAGGTAATCTCCGTCCGCCGTACGTCGACTTTCGTGGCCAGAAAACGTCATCCAAACGGCCATGAACCGCCACGCCACCACCAGATTCGGACTCCTGGACTTGCGGGCTTCACCGTGGTGTAATTTTTGAGGCAAACCGCACCCCTCCGCCATGCGCCACCGTACGCCGCCATGCGCGGCCGTGCCAGAGCTTCTGGACGTGCATCGGGAGAAACCAAGACCACCGCGACATAGAATTCCATCATCCGATCTCATTGGTAAGGTCCGATTTCCCAAAAACTAATGGTATCTGACTGAAATAGCTGCCGAACTTAATTAGGCAATAAATTGACCTAGGTATTAGGATAACCAGACTTAGGATCGAAAAACGGATGACGTGACGAGTCTGAATATTTAATTTAATGTCCAGGAAATTAATTGGGCTCAGAAACTGAGATTTTGTAAAGTTTTGAAGCGAATTGGAGCGACAGGAGACCAGGTAGGATAATTTACACTTCCCGAACCCTAGATTTGACTTAGTGGATTCCTGAATGATTTAGATGATTTACATGAAATTACGTGCTACTTTCGATGGAATGAATTGCATGCCTGTGTGCTGAAAACCCTAATTGCATGTTAGACACTTTGTTTATCGAGTTTAGATGCCCTTAGACGGATTTACTTAGGGTTGGGTACTTGATAGCTAGTATGGGATGGCCGTTAAGTATCCCGAGTACAGGGAGCTTTTAATTGATATCGTTTTTACCTGATTTGGCCTGTACTGCATTAGGGATTACGCGTTAAACCAGGACGACCCTAAGAAAAGTTTAAGGAGTATAAGGGGAGATAGCCTACACGGGGAAACATTGTAATTTAGGCGTAATACCCTAGAACCCTGAGGAATAGCCGACCGTGTGCATGTAAGTTCGAATAGACTGTATGAGGATGATAATTGGCGTATGTGCACATGCTAGGGGACGCCCTAGATGTTGATTTTCACCCGATCCTTAAGTGAGTGATTGGTGTTACGGATCACACTCACAATATAGGCTTGATTTGAGTGATTGGTGTTACAGATCACACCCAACGATAAGAGAGGTATTCTCTCTAGACGACGTGCAATTAGATGATGATTAAGACTTGGTTATAGTGGATTTGTGACCAACGTGGATTGAGATACACCGGGCATGAGATTTTATTTGATTTTGAGTATTGATTTTAAAAAAGAAATGGATTTTATGATTTCGATTAATTGCCGCAATTTCCATGTGATAAAACGATTTTAAAGATAAGGTATTTCACTATTTTCAAACTGATTTCGGGAAGATGATTTCGGTGTTCGCACCGCTGGATATTCAACCAGTTTTTGAATGATATTTGAATTGTAAATTATTCTACTGGGATTTTATATCTCATCAGGTTGTTTACTCAGATGAACAGGGACAGGGACAGGAACCTAGACGATAGCTGGATGATGATGTGATGACAGATAGATGAGAAGCTTAGTTTAGGATTGAATCGTCTTGTATATATACTTTGATGACATTGCTGTATATTGGATCCTGTCTTCCATGTTGACTGTAGTGATGGAATTGACGTTGCTGTATATGGAGTTCTGTTATTATTTTTATCGTTGTTGTTGGACTGGCTGTATGATTATAAACAGGTGATTATTATATTTTGGGTATGTTTGAAATACAGAGGAAACTCTGTCAGATTTTCGGTAGGGCTTACCGCTGTAAACTGATGAATTTAAGTTGGAATGTATATGAATGCATGATGTGATGTATATATGAGTTTTAGATTTCATTCCAGAATAATTTATTATGTATGTATGTATAATTAGTTAGCTGCGTGTGAATTAGGGTTGAACGGAATCCGAATGGACAATGGAAAGTCTATTTGGGTTACGCTCAACCAGTAGCGATCCCCTGACATTCCCACATTAGGAATAACTATGTAAATCAACCCATATGCTTCCGCTAATCAGATAAGCATCGCGTATGTTGTATTAGGGGGTCATTACACATTATATGCTTCCTTTAGTGGATGATTTTCCTAGGAGTGTATGGACTTACTTAATGCATAAAAAAGGACAAGTGACTGGATTTATAAATAATTTTTTGAAGTATGTGCAAAATCATTTTGGTACAATTGTGAAGATTGTAAAATCTGATAATGGTGCATAATTTCTTAATACATCATGTCAAGCTCTTTTTAATTCTCATGGTATTTTACATCATAAAACTTACATGTGTACCCCTCAACAGAATAATGTTATAGAGAGGAAGAATAGGAATTTATTATAGGTAGTAAGAGCTTTACTTCACTGTGCTAGTTTACCACTTAAATTTTAAAGTGAAGTTATGTTGGCTGTAACCTATGTGATTAACAAACTAACTTATGAAAGGTTGAAATGGAAGTGTCCTTATGAATTACTCACAAATAAGAAACTAGTGTATGATTAATTGAGAGCTTTTGGGTGTCTATGGTATGCCACTAATCTAAATCGTATGAAGACAAAGTTTGACGCTAAAGCTAAAAGATGTATGTTTCTTGGTTATATTTCAAGGTGCAAAGGTATAAAGTATATGATATTCAGACTGGGAATTTTTTTTTCAAGAGATGTAATATTTTATAAAAGTCATTTTCCTTTTAAGAAAGGTGCCCAAGGAGAACAATTCACTATTCTAATACCTACTATGCATTTGAATGTCGAAAAGGTTGTGAATGAAGAAGTCATAACGTATTTGTAAAATGGTGATGAAATTATAAATGATGATAATGTACTTTAGGATTCTAATGTGATCGCATATCAAACTCAACCTAGCATTGAAATGTCATTGAGTCTGCACCTTAATCTAATGATGTTGTAAGAAGAAGTACTAGGGCGAAGAAGTCACTCAGTTGGCTTAAGAATTACATTACATGTTCCATTTCAAACTCCTCCTCATACACTCGACTAACTTATCCTTTTACTTATCCCACATGTTTCTTATATTCTTATATGAAATTCTTAGCCAACATTACACAAGTGAAGGAACCTACTATCTATGACAAAGCAAGAAACCTATTACATTAGAAGGAAGCGATGAAGAAATAAGTATTAGAACTAAAAGTCAATAACACTTGGGATATAGTTCTTTTACCAGTAAGGAAGAAAGCTATAGGGTATAAATGGGTTTACAAGACTAAGCTGAATCCAAATGGTATTGTTGAATGATATAAAGCTAGGCTTGTGGCTAAGGGGTCTAATCAAATATAAAGATTGGATTACATGGATAGTTTCTCACCAGTGGCTAAATGTGTTATATTGAGATTATTCTTAACTTTGGTAGCTAGTAAGCTTAGTTTTTAAATCAATTTGATGTCAATAACACCTTTTTACATGGTTTTTTTTACAAAAATATGTGTATATGTATTTTCCACAAGGATATGATAAATTGGATGTAGGTAAGGTTGTCGAGCTCAAAAAGAGTTTGTTTAAGACAATGGAATATAAAACTTACAAGTAAATTAAGTAGCATTAGTTTTATACAGACTGCTCATGATCATTTTCTATTTACTAAATTTGATAATAAGGGTTTTATTACCTTTTTTGTATATGTTGATGATATCATGGTGACTACTGCAGAAATAGAATTGATATGTTTGGCAAAAGAGTTTCTACATAAATAATTTACCATTAAATACTTAGGGGTAGCCCATTTCTTTCTTGGATTAGAGATAGAAAGGTCACCAAAAGGAATTTATGTTAATCAAAGAAAGTATGTTCTAGATTTGATCATTGAAACAAGTTTATTTGGTGCAAAATTTATTGCCACACTAATGGTTGAGTCTTATAAGTGGTTATTAGATAAAGAAGTAAGGATTAAAGGACTAAGAGAAATTTAGAAGGCTAATAGGAAAACTACTTTATTTAGGCTTTAGAAGACCTAATATCATGTTTGAAACACAGAAGTTGAACCAATTTGTAATGAACTATGTAAAGATCACTAGCAAGCAACTTTATACATTTTGAAATATTTGAAGGGAAATCTAGAAAAAGGCCTCTTTTATCCTACCCAAGAGACTTTACATTTAGAAGCTTATTGTGATGTTGATTAGGTAACTTGTCCAAATATAATAAGATCAATTACAAGATACTATATCTTTCTTGGAGGGTGTTTGGTCTCTTGAAAACCAAGAAACTATCCACAGTTTATAGGAGTTCAGCTAAGGTTGAGTATAAAAGCGTCTCTGTTATAGTTTTTGAGTTATAGTGGGCATCTTATATTATGAAAGATTTACATATTCATGTTTCCACTCTAGTCTCCCTTTGGTGTGACAATTAAGCTACCTTACATATTGTTACAAATCTTGTTTTTTTTTAGAGGATTAAGAATTTGGAGATAGATTTTCATGTTGTTAGAGATCAATATAAAAGAGGTTTTATGTTACCTTAATTCATTGGTTCAAGTTCTTAGTTGGTAGATGTGTTTACAAAACCTCTTGTTGCTTCAAAATTTTTTAGTTTGGCTTCCAAGTTGGGTCTAGTTTATTTTCACAAGCCTCCAACTTGAGGGGGGATAAAGAATAAAGAAGAAAAAGTGAAAAGTTGTAGATAGAGGAGCTGAAGGATGTAATTGTACTTATCTTTATTTTTTTTCATTTCTAGTTGAGTTAGGTTGGTTAAGGTATTTTTACTCTTTTGCCCTTTTTCAGTTAAGAGATTACTTTTACTATTTTTCCCCTTTCTAATATATATATGTAGGTAGTATCATATACCAATAATGAGATGATTTTTTCTTTTCCATCTTTATTCATTTCTCTTCATTTGAAAACCTTTTTCAATTGTTGTGGATAAAAATTCTAAGGATTTTTTTTTTATCATGGGATAAGAATAAAATTGACCTTCATTTGAAGTGTTGGATCATTCCTTTACCATAAGTATAAAACAATCATCTCACGATATGTGATTATTTATCAATGCTAGTAAAAAAAAGTTCTAGGCAAGCATTGCACATTTACATAAAGCACTTGTGTGACTTATTATTTGTCATTCTTGTTATATGTGAGATTTTAACAGCCTAGTTTTATTGAAATAAATCTTTATTTACTTAAATTTCTCATTTTTTCCTTTTTTTTAATATTTTTTATAAAAAAATAAAAATTATAAATCTCTTTGAAATTTAGTTCTTTGTGAATAATTAAGAATTCACTTTTAATCAAATTATTAAAAAAATAAAAATATATATATAAAGAGAAGAACAAAAGAGAGAATGTGCCTAATTGAAATTTTAAAAGTAAAATCAAATAACAACCACAAGTTATTTTCTTTTTGATAACCTTTTAACTTTTAAGTCATTATTTTCTTCTTAATAAACTAAAATCAGTAACAAAATCTTGTTTTCTACCCAAAATTACATAGACTTGGTCATATAAAAGATACATAGGCTTTATGATACTTTTTTAAGATTAAGTCTATCTTTTGAAATATTTATGCATTACATGTGATTGATATGAGTAAATAAAACATAGATAAGTAATTAAATATTTATTTTATCAGACATGGTAAAACTTGTTTGTGATTTCAAAACTAAATTATCTTCTTAAAATTTTTTTTTAATTTTTTTCTAATTTCTTTTTTAAAAAATAAAATTTTAGTAATACTTCTATTTTTTAATCAGTTTTCTATTTTTTAAATTAATTTTTCTGTATTTACAATTTGTGTTACATTTTGAGTTTTTACAATGTGTACCGTTTACAATGGTACACGATGCATTACTCACTTTATTTCCGTGAGAACCAAAACATGGTAATAAGTAGAACAACAGCTACTGAAATGCCTATTTAGGTTGAATTTTGGGGGTTTACAATTGGAGTATCAAATCCCTTGAGTGGCACAGAGGCCTGGTCAATTGGTTGGTTAAGTCCTTGAAGTAGATTATACACCATCAACTCCACAAAACATAAGATTTATGTGTGTTCATATTAGAATCCCTATAAACTTGCCACTTGATGGGCATTCTCCTTAGTCTTGACTCAATGGAACATGTGTGGATTGCCTGTCGATATGATCATATTTATAATTTCTATGAATCATGTGGTAGAATAGGACATGCATATTCAAGATGTGATTGGTCGACTCAGCGAGTTGTGGTAACAGTAGAAAATCAAATGGAATATTTGAAAGATCGATTCCGAGTAGAAATTAGGTTAAGTGTATCTCAACTTCATTTCATTCTAGAGACACAATGATTGTAAACACTATATTCTATTCGGACCTAATTTAAATAATAATAATAAAAATAATAAAATACTTAATTTTAGTCACATATTCTTAAGAGTTTAGTTTAAAATGAAAAGATAACAAATATCATGATACCAACCCACTTAAAATAGAAAGACCCAATTAAAAGCCTAAAAGAAATGTCTATGCAAAATGTCCAAAATAGGTAAAAGAAGCCCAAGAGAATTAATGAATAAATGAAAAAAATAAATAAATAAGGAAAAAGGAAAAATTAAATTAGAACCCCACGCAGCATCATCCATCTTCTCCCACAAAATCCTCAATCCTCCATTAAAATCCCAAATCAAATTCCCTCATCAAATCCCCCCTTCCTTTTTGATCCACTCTTTTCTCCTATTTAAAGATGATCATCACAACCAAACACACACACCCAAAGAACCGAAAAGGGGGAGGAAATCAAAAAAAAGAAGAGAAAAAAAATTGAGCAAGAGAGACACACGGGCAAAGAAAGAGAGCCTAAAAAGAAAAGGAGAAGAAGTTGTTGTTGTTACTCTGTCCACCACCGCCATCATCCATCGGCGTTGCAACTACATTTTATTATTTCTGTCACTCAACTAGGGTTCCTTTATATATATCAGTACCACCAATTAACATAGATACAAGGATAGTCCTACTATATATATAATACATGCAAGATGTAAAATGTTCGTAATTTAAATGGTTAATTTATGTTTTATGAGTGCTTGAAGCAAAATACATAATGAATAAAAAATCTGGGATAGTTTTTAATGATATGCTCATGAAGCAAATAATAAGGTCAACCACAAATGAAAAAGCTTGAACCATTTGAAAAGTGAACGTGTGTGTACTGTGTAGCATAGTGTTTCTTTTATTTTTGATCTTATTTTGTTGTGGTATCCTAAACTTTTGTCTTGCTCAAGGCATGATGATAAATGTTTTTACACCTATGTAACTTTTTATTGGCTTGTTTCTGATGCAGAGTTAATTGTTTAATGAACTCAAAATATTCTTTTTTTTTTTCATCAAGTTTACTTGAATAAATTGAAATAATAGTTTTTCTAATAATCTCAATGAAATAGCCAAATAGGTCATTCAATTTTTGCATATAAAAAAAGAAGAAGAAGAATCATTTTATGACTTGATGGTAGGGATTTTTAGCAAATTTCTACCATGAATTTTTACTTTTATGACTATCATGAATTTTTATTACTTTCATTATAGGAGTTTTATTTTAAAAGAAAAACTATTTACTCTATCTTGATATATTTTAGTACATTTTTTCCTTTTCAAACCACCTCGAAACACACTGATAATTTTGAATGCAAATAAACAATTCAAAATGTCACAAAACAAAGGAAAAAAGAAAAGAAAGTAAAATTACTGTGGTTATTGGAGGAAACAAGAGCTGCAAACAGTAGATAGCATAAAAGGTAAAACTCATAGCAGTATAGCTTCTTCATCATCATCTCCAAAGGTAAACAAAAATGAGTTTTTCTTTACCAGGAGTACATGATAGCCCTAGTCCGTTCGAGAGAAAGGGATTCAAAGCCCTTTCAATGCGATAATGCTTGCTCTGTGAAAATGGAAATAATATTGAAGGTTGATGGTTTCCAGGAGAAAAGGGAGAAAAGGAATGGAGGAAAGCGCTTGACTGTTGATAATGCTGCAGAAACTAGGGACAAAAGGCGAGTTCAGAAAGAAAAAAAAGGGTGGGACTTGGCAAGTTGTGCATGGCCGAGATTCGTTGGATAGCACGGACAACACCCTCCCTTAGACAACACCAAATCCACACGCTATTTTTATGACTTAATGGTAGGAATTTTAAACAAATTTTAATATGCTTTTTGATTTAATAATGTTTAATTTTGGACAATTTTAATATCTATTGCTTAAACTAAAATTTCAAAAGTTAAAATTTCAAAATGGAGAGTAATAACAAAAAAGAAAAAATAAATAGTAAAATAAAAATAAATACATATTAAGATAATTTAAATAATTATATACCATTTTATTTTACAAATTTAATTTAGGTAACCGTCCTTTGGATGAACTTTCTAAAGTGCCTAACATATATGCCTTAGGAATTAATTAGACTCATAAACCCAATTTTTGCTTTGAGAATAATTTTTTTTTTATAAAATTTGATCTTTGTCCATCATATTTTTTTTGTTTTCACAAATAATTTTTATAATTTTCCAAGTTTTCTTAAAAATTTGTTGACGACTCCTGTTTTCTTTAAAATCATGACTAATAGGTCAACTGTCAAGTGTGACAATGTTTTCTTAACCGAAATGCTAGAAGATACACCATATTCTCGGTGACAGACACAGCTATGAGAATTGAATACAGGCCTTGGTCTGCACATCCAATAGAATTTAACTTTGATCCTGGGGTGTGCTGGATGAGGATGGCAACATGCAAAGCTATGAATTTGGGTTTGGAGAAATGATGAAAAATAATAATGTTAACGTACTACAAGAGGATTCTCCTTCTGAGACGGATCCAGAAGAAGATGCTAAGAGTCATCAAATTCAACCAGAGGATTTTGAGGTATTACCAAACTTAAATATTGATGAATTTACACATTTTGAGCATCCCTTGTTAGATGAATCTGTGCTCAGAGATTCGGATATTGAACGTGATCCTGACTTGCTAGATTATGGGATAAGCCAACTAAATTTTCCCTCTACCGTTAAAGTGCATTGCACGAGATTCGAATAGTAATTTAAGTGCGGGACAATTTCTTAAATGGGTAGAGTACTCCCTGGCTGAGATTGAAATAACCAATACCAATATGGTTTGGGATGATATATGGTGGATAGCAATGCAGACGAGGATAATTTAGTTGAGAAGTTTATGTGGGATGAACCTAAATATTCTCATCGAAGGAGGGTTTGGCAGAACTCCACTTTTGAGCGTGGGGAATCTAGTAAAAGTCAAGTTCACAAGCATGTAAGCAAGACAAGGGAACCAAGCCACCTAGATCTTATATTGGAAGAGGATCAAGATTCACAAGAAACAGAACCGCCATACCTAGGGATCGAACGGGAGATAAAAGACTCTGCCGTGTGGAATTTAACTCAAGTTTTTAATGCATGGGAAAAACAAAGTGAAGAGCAATACGTAATTAGTTGGGAAGATCCAAATACTAATAATGGGTTACCTATTGCCGAAGTAGGGGTTCAGTGGGATGGAGTTATTGTTGCTATAACTTTTGTTTAAATAATTAATTATAACAGTAATAATTTTTGTTGCAATAATATTTAACAACATAAAAAATTGTCGTTAAAAATAATGGCAGGGTAATCGCACCAAAAATAATGGCAGCGAATCCGAACTCGATGGAGAGAGGCTTAATCTGACTAATAATAATCAAATGGGCCTAGAGCTTGGGACGGACAGAAGAATGGCTATTTGAGCCATAAACGAAGGAGATGGATCAAACACTCACTTCTGCATGGCCCCAACGGACCCGTTGGAGCAGCCCAATTTCTCTTGTGCAAATGCCTATCTGGACTAGTGAAGGAGTTTTCCTAATTGATATTGGCCCTATTTTGGTTAGCATGTTAGGTCTAATTCGAAAGAGAAAATAGGAAGGAAATACGAGGGATGGAACTGAGTTCATAGTTGAACAAGAGGAAGGATGGCTTTGGAAAAAACAAAAGCTATTCCATCTTGAGAACTTAGTTATGGAAACAGAAGAAGATAAGGAAGAGAGGAAAGAAACTGATGCAGAATGGAATGCTATTATGGACCAGCTTATTGATATGTTCAATAATTTTTATCTGGGATTTAAGGAGGTTGTCCCACATCAACTTCTTAAGGGGTTATGAAGATATTAAGCTAGTAGTGTCAAGGGTTAGATTGTCCCTTGATAGTTTATAGTTTAAAACAACTTATTAATAATTTTAGTATTGATATTTTTTTCTTACAAGAAACAAAATATCTATCGTATTAAATATATTATATAATGGGCTATGTTTGATTATTTTGAGTGTGTGGAAGCTTCTAGTAAAAGTGGAGGTCTATGTTTATTCTGACGTTAAGGAAGTTAATATCCAAATCTTGAGTAGTTAAAAATTTTGGATCCATGGTGAAGTCAATCTTCCTAAGGGAGAACACTTCAATTTAACAGTAGTTTACGGTCCTCCCAAATTATATAAGAGACACACCTTACAGGCTTCTAAAACTATTCACATTCATCAAAGAGCTTGGATTATTTTTAGATATTTCAATCAAATTAGATGAAAAAAAGATAAAATCAGCTCATGTGACTTGCCAATGGCTCCAATCTACTTGAAACAATTAATTCACTAAACTTGGTAGAAATGTCTCCCAAAGGCAATTATTTCACCTGGGTAAAAAATAGATCAAACTCGGATGAAGTTTTTGAAAGATTATACAAGGCACTCTGTAACTATGAATGGTTAGATATGTTTACGAGAAGTCAGGTGGATGTTTTATTGGTTATAGCTACAAACCACTCTCCAATGATCATATCCACTATTACTAATTTAGAAGGAAATATAAAACTTTCAAATTTGATGCAACGTGGTTAAAGGATAGCCAATGTGGCAACAAAATATCAATGGGTCTAATTCTTTCAAAATAGTGCAAAAACTTATGAATATGGCAAGGGAGCTTACTTATTGGAATATATCTCATTTCAGAAATATCAAATATAGAATTTCCCTGACAAAAATGAAATTGGCCGATCTACAACAGAACATTTATGATCCTAATAATAGAGCTGAAGAAAAAGAAATTAGGAAGGAATTGGACTTCCTATTAGAATGTGATCAAACCTTTTCGACTCAGAGAGTAAAGTAATTGTGGTTAGCTTATGGTGATCGAAACACTAAATACTTTCACACTCTGGTAAACCATCATAGAACTAAAAATATAATTCAATGTTTGAAGGATAATGAAAGAAATTGGATCTTTGATCAATCAGAGTTTAAAAACCTTACTATTGACTATATCAAGTAGCTTCTAGCCAACAATCTTACTAGGGATGAGGCTGGTTGTCTAACATATATACAAAGTTCCAAAATTCCAAGTCTAAATGAGGATCAAATTAGGATTTTGAATGCTCCTTTTACCTACTTGGAAATAGAGACTATGATTTTCCACATGGAAGGGTACAAGGGTCTTAGGCTAGATGGCTTTCCACCAATCTTTTACCAAAAATTTTGGCCCATAATAGGAAGGAAACTGACTAATATGGTGGCATGTTTCCTCAATAGAGGACACATTTTAAGAGAAATGAATCAGAAAAATATCACTCTTATTCCAAAGAAGGGTTGTGTTATCACTTAAAGGACTTTCAACTATTAGTCTTTGCAATGTATCCTACAAGATTATAGTTAAAACCTTAGCAAACCGTCTTCAAAAAATTATGCAGGAGATTATCTCTCCTTTTCAAAATGCCTTTGTAAAAGATAGAAAAACCTCGGATAACATTATTTTTGTGAATGAGTTATTACATTATATCAGAAAGGCAAAAGAGCATAAAAAGTTTTAGGCTGCCCTGAAAATTGATTTGTTTAAAGCATATGAAAAAGTCTTTGGGTATTTTTAAGATACAATTTGCTCATTATGAGATTCTCGGATCATCGAAGAAGACTTCTAATAGAGTGTGTCCAAATGGTTACTTCCATAATTATTATAAATGGCAGACCTATAAACTTGTTTTCCCCCAAGGCAAGCTTGAGACAATTAAAGAGATCCAATATCTCCTTATCTATTCATCATTTGTATGAACGTGTTATCTTACAAATTACTTAGGGCTCAGAATGATAATACTATTAAAGGGATTAGGGTTAATATAACAGCTACTCTTATAAACCACCTCTTTTATGTCGATGACAATATTTTCTTCTTTAAAACACATATTCAATCTTGCTAATCTCTGAAGGAAGAGCTTAAAAATTTTTAGGAAATTTTTTGGGCTTAAACTAAATCAAACAAAAGTTAGAGATAAAATTTAGCCCCAAAACCCCTAACAAATTTAGTAAAATGATGATCAGAATTGATTGTTATCTAGGAAGTAACATTGATCTAGATGAAAGAGATTGTGTCCAATTTCAAAACATCTACAAGACTTTAAATAAGAAGCTTTAGGGTTGGAAAGAGAATCTTCTTTCTCAAGCAGGAAGAGTAACCCTAATTAACTCGATACTTTCCTCAACCCCAATTTACCATCTTTCTCTGGGGACACTACAAAAACACAGATTATCGACGACAACTCATATTTTGCTACCTTAGGTGGCGAAAAAGACTAGTTGCCATTAACATAGATCTATTTGGTGGCAACATTCAAGCATTGCCACCATAAAACCTTCAATGGCGACCACTATCACCACTAATTGTCATATATAGGTGGTGATAAAAGGGCATCGTCACCATATTATTTTTAAAAAATAAAGTCAAAAAATTTTAAAATAATATGACCTTCAAGTCACCACTGATGTATACGTAAAACTATCAAAACGAGATGACCCAAATCAAGTCTGTTTATGGCCGATTTATAACGGGTTGGGCTAGGCTAACCTATTTTTAAAATGATCTACTGTTTGCCTAGTCTAATCCAACTCTATTAAGGCCAAAGGATAGGCTAGGTTAGCCCTTAATTTTTTTAAAGAAAAATATAATTTAATTTAGTAAATAGTATTTTAAAAATGATAATTATAATTTATCATACTAATTTTTTTTAAATATTCTTAAAACAAACAAGAAAATGATATAATTAAAGTATAATACATAAAATTTAAAGATGAAAAATCATGTCATTACATAACTTAATAATTGATCATAATAAAAATTATATCTAAATTTTCTTACCACAAACAAGAAAAAAAACATAATTAGGTTGTATTTGGATTGGAGAATTTAAATTTTCAAAATTTAAATTCTTTATATTTTAAATTACTTGTTTGGATAATCATAATACTTATTAATTTTTGTTGTTGTAACTTATAATATATATATGTACAAACTATAATTTATGAATGTATGTAGGCAAATAAATACATATGAGTGCACACAAATGTGTGTGTATATATATATATATATATATATATATATAAACACATACACATATGTATATTCATGCATGTATTTATTTATGTGTAAGTGCATGAATATATATAGATATATGTGTTTATGTACGTATATATATGTGTGTGTTACGCTAACACACATACATTTGTATATATAAATATTTGTATAAATATTACGTATACAAATGAATAGACATATGTAGTAGTGATTAAATTATCATAAAAATTTTAAATTAATTTTTTTATTTCAAACAATAATTTTTATAATGAGGTAATTGAAATACTTCTAACATTATCATTGCATTATTTTGTCCACAAACAACTTTATAATACATTACATAAAGTCTAATGATTATAAGTCATTAAAATATATAATACATAAATTCGTTACATATCAACATCATAAAATAATAATTATAAATTTATTTTTATTTTTTTATTTTTCACTATCATTCATCTTCTACTATTATTCTACTAATTTTTATTAAAATTTTTTTACCATAATATTTATCTTCATTTACAATTCAAAATAATAACATATATTAATAAAATATAAATTGAAGTAATTAGATAAATTAAATAAAAATATAATATCATTTGAATTAAATATAAAGTATGTAACTAATTTACTATATAACTATTTAAAATAATATTAAAAGATTAATAAATTAAGAAAAAACGAACTAACCTAGCTTAACCTATTTTAATCAACTTTTTTTTAGAGTTGGGGTAAGGCCACCCATTTTTATATAAGCAAAAATTTTTCTAACCCAATCCTAATTACTTTAGCAAGCTATACATGTTAACTCATTTTAATGGCTCTAAGTATAGGTGGCAATAGTTCTAATTTTATCTTAAAAGAGATTCAAAAGAAATATTTATTATGATATTCGATAGTAACTATGGTTGCCACCAAAGAATAAGTATAGGTGGCAACTCTTGTTTCACCACCAAATTTATCTTTAAAAAATTTAAAAAAAAAATTGTTGCCAGTTGGTATAGGTGGCGACCTGCCTTTTTACCACCTATTGTGTTTAGGAAAAAAATAAATAAAAGAAAATTTAAAAATTTAATAGTTTTCGGTGACGACTTTTGTCGCCACCGAAGGATGACTGTGGTTGGCAACATTGGCGTCGCCACCTATTGTTAGAAAAGAATTACTGGTTTCCTTAGGTTTCGAACACAATCCTCATCATTAGCGAAAACACTACTAATCACATAGCCACTGTTATTGTTGTGTTGTGCTTTGCTACACATCATTATTATTTCTGAAGTTAAAGTAAAATGACCCATTGAAAGACGCGTGAAGAACATTGCGGGAGGGAAGGATTCAGCGACATCTCATTTTCAGCTTTGTTCTTTCGTCTACTGGAAGCATTTTTTTTCATCTTTTACTCACGCACTTTCATTTCCTTCTTCGTTCCTGCCTAATCTTTGAATACAAAAAATAGAGGAGATGAAATCTAGGAGTGGAAGAGAGACGAACGCACTTTTTCATTGGGAGAGACGAACACAAGAGACCCGCTGCGCCATTTTCATTGAAACTAAATGCGAAGACCAAAAAACCCAGGTAATCCACTTCTAAAGCTGTCAGTTTCTAGAAATTCCACTTCTAATCCACCGCGCCATTTTCATTGAATATGTCTTTTATAGAAATTCCCAAAGCCCCAATTCTTCGGGACCCTTTCTTGTGATTGTCGCTAATAAGGTGCTGTTTTTTCGAGTCATTGTCTTGGCAGAAGGCAAGAGTTTAGAGTTTACTTTGCATTTTTGCATTTTGTCCCACTTGGGGTTGTATGACTTTATGGATTGTGAGTTTTCATTTTTTTTTTTTCATGCTTTAGGTGTATAGGTTCAAATTTAAAAATTAAAGGTTCAAATTGTGGTGAAGTTAAATTTGGATAGTAATAGGATTCAGAATTAGTTTGTGTGAGTACCTCCATCAATCTGTAAAGAAAGCTCAACCAAAGGCAAATGATTAGGATATACATTGTCTATGTAAAAGTGGAAGTTCACTACACTCTGCTAGTAATTGTGCAAAGAGAGGATTGGCATTAAGTGAGTGTGCAAAGAGAGGATTGGCATTAAATGAGTGTGCAAAGAGAGGATTAGTGAGCGTGCATTGGCTTTGAATACTGATCTGTCAAAGATTAATTAGTGAGTGTACAAAAGGATATTTTATACATCAGGTGGTTAGAATAATTATCTATCTCCTTCAAAAACTTGGACTGGTGAAAAATGGAGTAATCTAAGTCCCACACTTAATTAGTTATTCCCATAATTTCTTCATCCTGCACATTGTAGTACACACACTTGGGCAATGCAAAAGATAAATAAATAAATAAATATAAGTCCAACCTCTCAGGTCATAGAAAAGGACTGAAACTGGGTTTACTAGTTCATTGGAACTTTTGACCATATTTTCTATTAGTCTTTGGTTCTAATTATATATATATATATATATATATATATATATATTCTGAGATAGTTCAGCCTTCTTGATTGGGAAAATATCTTATTAAAAAGTATATATGTCTAACATGCTTACATATATAAATATGTATGCCTATTTAAATTATTTCTGTCATATAATAAATATGGTTTATTAACTTTTTATTCCTCAGAGAAAAGGAAAAATAAGGATTTTGAGAGAAAAATTAAGAAGAAAGAAATTAAAGTGCTGCAGCACCCTGCCTTTATGGTTCATTGCTTTCACTGGTTTCTAGTTGCTGGTTGTTGTTTGGAATGATGTTCCGGAGTTGAAAAATCTCTGAATCCCATTGGTTTTTGGAAGCCTATTAGGTGCTTAGTTCTTTATATGCAATTTATACATCTCAACAATGTTGCATATGCTTTTTTATGAATTTAGATAATGTCAAAATGAGATAGTTTCTATATGTACAAGTAATTACAAGTAATGGTTTCCTGAATTTTTTGGTTGGTGTTTTGCTTGTTTTGGTTGTTGGTGTTTGGTGTTTTGCATTTGTTCTTATTTTGACAATGTTGTGTTCTGTGCTTATCTTTTTGTTTTGCTAGCTGTGTGTTGTATTGTGTTGATCAAGTACATGTATAAAACAAAGGTTGTTTCACTTGTGAAATATTCTTTAATCTCAAATTGATGATATGATTAATAGAAGTTTCATTCTATTGTGATGAAAGAAGTCATGCTTTTTTGAAAGATCACTTTCCAGGATTACTTATCCATACGAAATATAAAGTTATAGCCTTTTTTCCTAAATCAAAATGTTTTTAAATTCTTTAGCTTAATTGTTTTATTGCTGTAATAAGATATACTTTTTCCTAAATCAAAATGTTTTAAATTCTTTAGCTTAGTTGTTTTATGAATGTAATAAGATATAATTTTTCCTAAATCAAAATTTTTTTAAATTCTTTAGCTTAGTTGTTTTATGGATGTAATAAAATATTTATCTTAAAGGAGGAAAAACTAAATAATTATGGTAACATATATACAACTGATTGGGGGAGAATAATGATTGATAGTCTCTGTTCACATCATATTTGTACTGTTTTACATTAATTACTAAAAAATAATCAAGAACTTGCATTGCAGATGCAGGTTCTGCAATGCAGAAACAGTGCAGACGCAGGTTCTGAACTGCAGAACCAGTATAGCACTCGCTAACTATTGTTGTCTTGATTTTAAAGGTCATATAGTGTTATAATGTACCACTTAGGACAGAATTTTAAACTGCACTGCAAAACCAAAATTGCATTGGTTCTGACACGAAATGAATGGGAAAAATGATTCACTTTATTTTGGACTATTGTACAGCAAATATATAGAGTGACAGAGGAGAAGAAAAAGGAAATAATCTAATATAATCCCAAAATTCTAGGAACCAAATCAGTCTATCCTAATCCCTTCATTTAAGGGATTTAAATACAACAGATTTCTATTCTAATTATTTCTAAATCTAAACTAATCATATTCATATAAATCTAATCATATCTGGACCCCCCCTCAAGCTGGGGAATAAATGTCTTCCATTCCCAGCTTGGATAGGAGTCCCATAAATCTCGAGCTGTAAAGTCCCTTAGTTAAGATATCAGGTAGTTGTAAGTCAGAGGGAATGTAAGACATGCAAACTAATCCTGCCTCCAGTTTTTCTTTGATGAAGTGTCTATTTATTTCAATGTATTTTGTCTTCTCATGCTGTACACGATTATGAGCAATGTTGATAGCAGATTTGTTATCACTGTACAGCTTCATAAGGCCTTCAAGTTTAATCTTCAAATCATCCAGAATTATTTTGAGCCAAAGTAGTTCACATATTCCTTGGGCAATAGCTCTGAATTCAGATTCTATTGATGACCTTGCTACAATATTCTGTTTCTTGCTTTTCCACGTTACCAAGTTTCCTCCAAGAAGAGTGTAGTACCCGGTAGTTGATCTTCTATCTACTAGAGACCCAGCATAGTTTGCATCTGTGTAGGTTTCTAGAGTAAGAGTATTGTGTCTTTTGAACAAAATTTCCTTTCCCATATTGCCCTTCAAGTAGTGTAGTACTTTGTATGTTGCTTGTAGATGAGATTCTCTAGGGTCACGCATAAACTGGCTTATTACACTCACTGAATAAGCTATATTAGGTCTAGTATGGGCAAGATATATAAGTTTGCCAACCAATTTTTGATATATAGCTTTATCAACAGTTGGTTCTTCCTTAGCTTCACTTGTGGTTCAGGTCCATGGGAGATGAGACCGGTTTATATCCTCCTTTTCCTATTTTCAGCAATAAATCTGTGACATATTTTTGCTGTGAAATAAAGATTCCTTGAGATGAGTATGCAACTTCAATGTCAAGGAAATACTTTAACTTTCTCAACTCTTTTATTTCAAATTCCTTTAGTAATCTACATTTCAGCTCCATCTTCTCTTTTTCATTATTTCTAGTGACTGTGATATCATCTACATACACTAGGAGAGCAGTTACCCCCTTTCAGCCGAATGCTTAATAAAGAGTGTGATCTCCTTGGCTTTGGTGGTAACCAAAGGATGTCATAACTTTAGTACAACAACCAAACCAAGCTCTTGGTGACTGTTTCAACCCACAGAGGACCATCTTAAGCTTACATACTTTACTCAGTTCACAATCTAGGTGGTATATTCATGTAGATCTCTTACGTTAAGACCCCGTGGAGAAAAAGTATTTTTTACATCATATTGTAACAGTTGCCAATGAAAATGTGCAGCTAGGGATAGTAGAATTCTAAAGTGTTCATCTTGGCTACTGGAGCAAAAGTCTCCTGGTAGTCAATGCCATAGGTTTGAGTGTCTCCTTCTGCCACAAGCCTTGCTTTATACCTTTCAAGGGACCCAATGGCTTTATACTTTACCAAAGAAATCCATTTACAATCAACTATATTCACCCGTTTCGGTTTGCCAACAATCTCCTATGTTTTATTTTTCTCTAGAGCTGTCATCTCCTTTGTCATGACATCTCTTCATTCCCTTTTTAAAGCTGCCTCAGAAACAGTATTAGGAATAGCAATAGTATTCAGACTCACAATAAAGTTTTTATGGGTTGGGGACAAGTGGTTAAGAAAGACATAGTTAGATAATTGGTATAGAGGTCTCTTGGTGCACTCTCTAGTGCCTTTTCTTATTGCTATGGGAAGGTCTATATCAATATCAAAAAAGTCGGTAGGATCAGCAGGTAAAGGAGAGCTTATTGTGACTTCATTCATAGATTCTGGGTTGGATTCTTGGACTTGAGTTAGTTCAGAGACAGCTTTCCTCCTTGAATACACCTTTCGGGAGCTAGGAAAGTGTTTTGTAGGATTAGTGAAAGTAGGAGTGGGAAGAGGAATGGAATTAGTCACAGTAGGTGATTTTGACATTTTTGGTTCATGGCTAGCAAGGAGATCAAGGTTGTTTATGGGTCTAAAATATTCTTCAGTTTCTTGAGTAGGAGACTGCCTTTGTTGAGGTGGGAATTTAGGAAAGAAAGAGATATTTTTAGCAAATGTCACATCAGTTGAAATATAGAATTTTCTTGATGAAGGGTTGTAACATTTGTACCCTTTTTAGGTAGAAGAGTAACCCAGGAAGATGCACTTGGTGGCTTGTGCTTCAAGCTTTCCCCTTTGATGGCTATGGTGTTGACTAGCTCTATTGAGCTTATTGGGCATAATTGGGCTTTTACTTATTCTGTAATTATTGTATCTTAATTACCTTCCCATCCCTAAAATAGAGAATTCATTGTCTATATATTTGTCACATACAATTGAATAATACAAGTAAATATTCAGTTAGTTAAAATTCTATATGGTATTAGAGCCCGCGTTGCCATGAAGTGAGTATTTTTCTCTCCTTCCGCAGCATAGGGGTTTTTGTGTATACGAAAGGGGTTTAGTTCTTTTCTTCTCTTTGTTGTCCACATTTTGGAGGTTGAGTTTTCTCCTTCCCTTACTGTCCCCACCCATCCAAAGCTGATGCCACCGTTCGATTTGCCGTCGTCAATAGTCGCCCCACGGGGCCGCTGAGTCGTTTTGGATAGATCTGCGTTTTTTCTCTAATCCCGGTCGTTCTGCCACGCCGTTTGCCTCATCGCCATCATATTTGGAAAGCTTGTCGCCCCGCAGGCAAAACCCACCAAGACCGATCACTATTCGTCGTTGCACACACCGCCAAGACGTTCTAGACAGATTTGCATTTTTTCTCCGAACTCGGCTGTTTTGCCTTGTCGTTTGCTTCACTACCACCATATCTGGAGAGCTCATCGCCCCGCCAGCAAAAGCCACCAAGACCGGTCATTGTCCGCCATTGCATGCACTGCCACTCACCGGTCGCCGATTTGGCTTTTCTGATTTGCTTTGTTTTTAGGCTGTTCTCTCCATTTTTTGGCCTCTTTTCTTCTTCTGCCTTCTTTGTGGTGCTGATTACTTATTATGGGAGATGCTAAGGCAATAGAAAATACTTCACTTGCCTATATTTGCACGTCAAGTTGGATGGAGCTAGTACCTATCTCGCTTGGTCAAGGGTTTGTCTTTTATACATTAAATCTCAAAAGCTACTTGGCTATATTACTGGAGATACGAAACCCCTTGCTATTTTTGATGATAACTATGCTCAATGGGGCTCTGAAAACTCTCTTGTTATGACATGATTGATAAATACTATGTATCCCCGGATCTTTAAGTAGTATTTGTTACTTGATACTGTTGAAAAAATCTGGACTTTAACTAAATGCACTTATTCTCGCAAATGGAATGATGCTCAGGTGTTTGAGATTAGGACAAAGATCCATACCACTAAACAAGGAGAGTTGATTGCAACTAACTATTATTCTAAATTGAGTGGGTTATGGCAGGAGTTAGATTACTATCAAGATTTTCACGTCAAATGTGCTGAGGATGCAATTTTGTTTCATCAGTTGATTTCAAAAGAAAGGTTTAGGGTTTAGGGTTTATGATTTTCTGGTTAGTTTGAATCCAGACTATGATTAGATTCGGGTTCAAATTCTAAAAATATTTGCTCTCCCTACTATTGAGGATGCTTTCTCCTATGTTGTACAAGAAAAAAGTCGTTGCGATGTTATGCTTTATCAAGCACTAATTGAGAAGTCTGGTTTAACTGTCTCCCATGAGAAACCCAAGGCCACCACCTCTTATAAAGATCACTTGCAATGTGATTATTGTGGTAAGCCGAGGCATACCAAGGAGACTTGTTGGAAGATACATGGTCGGCTGACTCAAGGTTGTGAAAGTAAATGAGTCACTTCATCCAAAGGTAATGCAAATATGGCTAATACTATTGATCCACCCAAGGATTTAGATTCAGGAGCCTCTCTCTCTTTTGATGAAATTCAACACCTCTGTCGTCTCCTAACCAAGCTTGACCCTTCTACAGCTAGCACTTCTAATTATGTACACTCAGGTATGGCTTTTACTGCTCATTCTCCCTCTTAGATTATTGATTATGGTGCGAATAGACATATGACCGGCTCTTCTAAAGACTTGTCCAACTACTTTTCATGTCCTAAAGGGAGAATGTTCGAATAGTCGATGAGTCTGTATCTTCTGTTTGTGGGACAGGTTCTGGGGTTTGTACACCCGATATTACACTTTCATCTGTGCTTCATGTACTTGAGTTTCCTGTTAATTTTTTATTTGTTAGTTCCATCACCAAAGATTTAAATTATAAAATTGTGTTCCTTTATCATTGTGTCTTTCAGGACCTTCACATTGGGAGGAGGATTGGCACTGGTAGGTTGTGTGATGGCTTGTACATGATAAATGGTATTCGAGACTCAGGACAAGCCCTTCTTGGAGTTAATAAGGATGTCAACCACAAAATAATCTAGTGGCATAGGCGGTTGGGACATCCATCATTTTTTGTTTTAAAAAAACTTTTTTCCAATTTGTTTTCAAATTTTCATGTTGAAACCTTATTTTGTGATGCTTGTGAATTTGCTAAGCATACCTCTTATCCTTTGAGTAATAATAAAAGTTTGATTTCTTTTATGACTATTCATTTTGATGTCTGAGATCCTACTTAAACTATTTTTTTATCTGGTTGTTGCTGGGTTGTTATCTTTATTGATTGTTGTACTTGCATCACTTGGGTTTATTTACTAAAGTCAAAAAATGAAGTTTTTTTTTCTTGCTTTTAGTCCTTCCATAAGATGGTCTGTATTCAATTTGATGCTAGTGGCACTGAATATATGAATAAACACTTTGAGACTTAACTTAAAAA
This sequence comes from Senna siamea, assembly GCA_031216115.1. Classification (NCBI taxonomy): domain Eukaryota; kingdom Viridiplantae; phylum Streptophyta; class Magnoliopsida; order Fabales; family Fabaceae; genus Senna; species Senna siamea. Next base: position 26,072,704 of record CM062354.1, on the reverse strand, counting down.
ATTATGAAATTATTCATCAAACCATTTGTTCTTCTACCAATGCCTAGAATGGAGTGGTTGAAAGAAAACATAGACACCTATTAGAAGTGGCCCGATTCCTCATGTTCACCATGCACTTACCCAAGCCTTATTGGGGAATGTTATTTTAGTTGCTACATACCTTATAAATCCTATGCCTCTAAAAATCCTTGATTTTCAGAGTCCTCTTAAAGTGTTAAAAGGTAAAAGAGACTATGTTATCCCACCCAAAGTGTTTGATTGTGTCTGTTTTGTTCATATCAAAAATACTGAAAAACTTGATCCTAGAGCTCTTAAATGTGTCTTCATAGGGTATTTCCTTTCGTAGAAAAGTTACAGATATTATCATCCTCCCTTCAAAAAAACTTTTGTTAATATGGATGTTACCTTTCAAGAAATTGAACCTTACTTTAGCACACCCTCATCACCTCTTTAGGGGGAGGTTAATAAAGTAGAAGAGGTGGCGCTCTTTGATCTTGAAGACATAAGGAAGAATGTAGTTTAGGGGGAAACTGTTGGGAGATTGGAAAGATTGGATAAACTTAACTTGTTGACATACTCAAGGAGTAACCGGCCAGACAGAACTGAAGAAGCCATCATACAATGTATCGAATCTTCTGAATCCTCCTCTACTGGTGAGTTATCTATATTCCCTAATGATTTAGATCTACCTATTGCTCACAGAAAAGGAGTTAGATTTTCTACCTAACATCCTATGTCTAATTTTGTTTCTTATGACTCCCTGTTCCCATCATATAGAGTCTTTGTCTTGTCTATTTCCTCTATGTCTATTCCACAGAATTGGAAGGAAGCAATTACTGATCCCAATTGAAAGCAAGCAATGATTGAAGAAATGAAGACCTTGTCCAAGAATGAGACTTGGGCCTTGGTTCCTCCTCTACCAAATAAGAAATTGGTGGGATGCAAATGGGTATTCACTGTGAAACATAAAGCTGATGGTTCGATAGAACGGTTCAAAGTTAAACTAGTGGCCAAAGGGTTCACACAAACTTATAGAGTGGACTATCAAGAGACCTTTGCATCGGTTACAAAAACGAACTCCACTAGAATTTTGTTATGTTGTGTAGCTAATCTCGATTGGGAGTTGCACTAATTTGATGTCAAGAATGCATTTCTTCATAGAGACTTGGAAGAGGAAGTGTATATGGAGATTTCACCTGGGTTTAATAATGAACAGAGTTAAGGAAAGGTGTGTAAACTGAATAAGACTCTATACAGATTGAAACAGTCTCTAAGAGCATGGTTTGACAAATTCAGTAATGCCATGATTTCCTTTGGCTATCATCAAAGCAATGCTGATCATACCCTCTTCATAAGACATCAAAAGGCAAAGTCACTCTTCTTATCGTCTATGTTGATGATATAGTAATGACTGGAGATGATACAAAAGAGATGTCCCGATTGAAGAAGCTATTGGCCCAGGAATTTGATATCAAAGATCTCGGTAAACTACAATACTTCTTGGGAATTGCGGTTGCTAGATCAGAGAGAGGAATCTTCATTTCTTAAAGGAAGTATATTCTGGATCTCTTAGAAGAGACTAGCATGTCAGGGTGTAAATCGACAGAATCCCTTATTGAGAGTAATCATAAATTACAATCAGGGGTTAGGAAGTCAGTTGATAAGGAGAAATATCAGAGGTTGGTCGGAAAACTTATTTACCTCTCTCACACTAAACCAGACAAAGCTTATGCGGTCAATCTAGTCAGTTAGTTCATGCATGACCCTCGAGAATCCCATATGTAGGCTGTCTTTCGCACCTTGCGGTATCTAAAGTCTAGCTCAGGGAAAGGATTACTTTTTTCCAAACATGTCACTTTCAGATAGAAGCCTTTACAGATGTAAATTGGACTGGATCAATAAATGATAGAAGATCTACATTCGGATACTGTACTCTTGTACTTGGTTACTTGGAGAAGTAAGAAGCAAAGTGTTGTTGCTAGATCCATGCAGAAGCTGAATACAGAGCTATGGCTCAGGGAGTTTGTGAACTTATGTGGGTACAAAAGTTGTTAGAAGAATTGAGGTTACTGAAAAAGGAGAAGTTGTCCTTGTATTGTGATAACAAGGCTGCCATTAGTATAGTTCATAATCCAGTTTAACATAATCGAACAAAATACATTGAAATTGACAGGCACTTTATCAAAGAGAAAGTTACTAGTGAAATACTAAGCCTGGTTTATGTGACATCAGAAAAGCAGCTTGCTGATGTATTTACCAAAGGTCTCAGCAAACAAATGTTTCACATGCTCGTTTGCAAGTTGGGCCTGTGTGACATCTTTGCACCAACTTGAGGGGGAGTGTTGACTAGCTCTATTGGACCTAATTGGGCTTTTATTTATTTTGCAATTATTGTATCTTAATTATCTTCCCAACCTTAGAATAGGGAATTCATTGTCTATATATTTGTAACATACGATTGAATAATACAAGTAAATATTCAATCAGTTAAAATTCTACTTATGGTTATAGACAAAGGCCATACATCCAAAGATTTTTGGTGTCAAATTATTAGAGGTTCTGAAATAAGGGTAAAAATTATTTAGCATTTCCATAGGGCTTTTATTGTCAAGAGCACTTAAGGGTAGGCGGTTTATCTAATAGGTAGTAGTTATATCAGCTTCTCCCCAATAATTTTTTGGAACATTCCCTTGGAAAAGTAGTGCATGGTTAGTATTCAGCAAGTGCCCATTTTTTCTTTCTGCCACCCCATTTTGTTGGGGGGTATTGACACAAGAAGAATCATGAATAATTCCTTGGGACTGAAAGAAGGAGAGTAAGGTTTCGTTGAAGTAGTCCTTGGCATTATCTGTTCTAAGCCTCTTTATTTTTACCCTAAACTAATTTTGAACCATAGAATGAAAATTGGGAATGATAGAATTGACATCAGATTTTTGTGTAAGGAGGAAGAGCCATGGAACCCGAGTGTAATTATCTATTAGAGAAACAAACCATCTAGCTCCAGTAATGTTTGGGATTGATGAAGGTTCCCAAACATCACTATGAATTAAATCAAAAGGATTAGAGCTTCTTTTATTGCTAATAGAAAAAGGTACACGAGTATGTTTAGCAAATTTGCATACATCACAAGGAAATTCTGAAATATCGAATCCTTGAAATAGATGGGGAAACATGACTCTTAAAACTTTAAAGGAAAGTTGACCAAGTCGTAAGTGATACATCCAAATGGAATTTTTATTGAAGGACTTTAGGTAAGACAGTGAGGAAGATAGGTTACTGCTACTTCCTTGGGATGGTTCAAGATAGTAAAGGTTGCCTCTTTCCTTAGCAAGTCCAATCCTCTTCCTCGTGCCTTGTTCCTGAAAAGCATAGTGATTTGAGAAAAAGGTAACAGTATAGTTAAGGTCATGAGTGAGTTTTTGGATAGACACAAGATTGACCAAAATTTGAGGGACATGAAGAACATCCTTGAAGAAAAAGTTAGGAGTGATATAGATATTACTAATTCCAGCAACAGTAGCAAGAGAACCATTAGCCATAACAATTTTTCGATTACTTGAGCAAGGAGTGTATGTGTGAAAAATTGAGAGGTAGGGGTTATATGATTTGTGGCTCTAGAGTCTATAATCCAATTGCAATCATAACACAATTTTAAGGCATTTATGAAAAAGGAGGATGAGAGTTTGCCTGAGAATGCAAGTGAACAAGCTCCAGAAGGTTTTTCAAGAGAGCTTAACAAATTCTTTAGTTAAACGATTTCTTCACTATTAAATGTTCTCATAGGATTTTCTTCAATTTTTGATTGTTCAGCCATATAAGCCTGAGGCCTTTGTTGTCCCTTCCATTCTCGGCTAGGGAGCTTTCCATATAACTTCCAACACTTCTCTTTAGTATGCCTAGGTTTCTTGCAATAAGTGTACTAAAGGTTGTCCTTTTGATTTGCTTTACTGTTATCTCCTGGAAATCTATTTTGATAGCAAATGTAGACCCATCTATACTTTGGGGTTGTTCCAGCATCACATTTCTCCTACTCTTTTCAGCCCGTACAAGGAAAATGGTCTCTTCTATAAAGAGTGTATTAGCTTTTCCTAATATTTGAATTCTAACTTGATCAAATTCAGATTTCAGGCCAGCCAAAAATTGATACACTCATTCCCTCTTAATGAAGTTCTTTAGGACTCCTCTGTGCACTTCATTTCAAATATCCTATAGTGGTCCAGTTCTTGCCACTGAGTTTGTAGAGTATTTGCATATTCAATAACAGTTTTCTCACCTTGCTTTGTACCTGCTACTTTGACCTTGATATCATATACTTGTGCAACGTCATTGGCCTTCGAATAGGTACGTTGAATGAAGTCTCAAATGTCTTTAGCAGTGGATAGGAACATATAGGTATCACTAATCTTAGGATCCATTGAGTCCCACAGCCACGACATTATCATTGAGTCTTCATCATCCCATGCTTCAAAAGTGGCATCATTCTTTGCTAGACCAGTACCCAGAATGTGACTGAGTTTGCATTTCCCTTTCAGATAGGTGCGAACAAACTGAGCCCACTTGAGGTAATTCTTCCCATTGAATCTGGAGGAGGCGAATATTTTGTAAGTCGCCAATTTTTAGATTGTATACACTTCTTTGGATTGTTAAAATCTTTAGTTGACAAATGTCTCAGATGTTGACATGATGGAAGAAAAACAGCAATTAAGGTTTGCAGAAAGCTTTAGCGATTAAGGCTAAAAATGGAGGGTGGAGGTTAGCGATGAAGGCATAACTAGAACACTGCGTTGGAGGCAATCAGAGGGTTCTCTTTGAACCTGGCTCGAATACCATGACACGAAATGAATGGGAAAAATGATTGTACAGCAAATATAGAGTTACAGAGAAGGAAAAAAAGGAAATAATCTAATCTAATCCCAAAATTCTAGGAACCAAATCAACATGTCTTAATCCCTTGATTTAAGGGATTTAAATACATCAGATTTCTATTTTAATTATTTCTAAATTTAAATTAATCATATCCACATAAATCTAATCATATCTCGACAGGTTCTGCAATTGATGTTGCCATATGCCTATTTTTTAGATTATTTGCTTTTGGTTTGAAATGTAGGAAATAGGGATGGATAAAGATTGGCTAGAGATTAAGAACAAGGTTGACCCAATATATATCAAAGGAATAAATTGTTTTCTTGATTGGGCTTTTAGTCAATTGGGTGTGAGTACTATGACTCGGTGCCCTTGCAAGAGGTGGATGAACTCAAGTTTCAAGTTGAAAAGTCGAGTAAGAGAAGATTTTGTTGAAAAGGGTTTTTTGGGATAGTTATAAAGTGTGGGACTTGCATGGAGAGATTGTAACGAGATTGGACACTCCAATCCAAGTAGATGAAGATAGTGGTGAGGAGGATCACATTACTAAGATGATCAATGATGTATATGGGTTTAGAAATATAGAGGAAATAAGTGGTGGTCTTGAAAACACTGAAGAGCCAAATAGGAATGCAAAGAATTTCTATGAACTATTACAAGATGCTAATGCAGAACTTTATCCAAGGTGTAAGAAAGTATCAAAATTGTCTTTCATTGTGAGTTTACTCCACTTAAAATGCCTCAATCATTGGAGTAACCAATCTATGGAAGCTCTTTTAACCTTCTTCAAAGAAGTTCTTCTAGATAGAGCATTGATTGCAAATTCTTATTATAAAGCCAAGAAAGTTATTCGAGACCTCATATTGGATTACACTAAGATACATGCATGTGAGAATGACTGTATTTTATATTGTCGAGAGCACGCTAATGAGCAATCATGCCCTAGGTGCAAGGTGCCTAGATGGAAATCATATAAAGGGAAGGGTAAAAAATTTTCCCATAAGGTCTTATGACATTTTCCTTTAAAAACAATGTTGCAAAGGCTATACATGGTAAGAGTCATAGCTGAGAAGATGAGGTGGCATAAGGAGAAGCATATTGATGACAATGTACTATGGCATCCGACCGACTCCTTGGCATGGAAATCCTTTGATGAACAACACCCTAACTTTTTTGCTAACCTTAGAAATGTTCGTTTAGGTCTTGCAAGTGACGAGTTTCAACCATATGGGAATATGAGCGCTAGACACAATATTTGGCTAGTTGTTTTGGTACCATAAAATTTACCATCATAGGATTGCATGAAGAAACCATACTTTATATTGTCACTTCTTATTCCAAGCCCCAAGTGTCTAAGGGATGATATAGATATTTATTTGCAATCATTGATCGAAGAGTTGAAAGAATTATGGGAAGATGGTGTGGATACATATGATGCCTACTCACAAGCTAATTTCATGATGCTTGTGGCTATTATGTGGACTATAAATGATTTTCCTGCATGTGGGAACTTGTCAGGGTGGTCAACTAAAAGTAAGCTTGCATGTCCTTGTTGTTATAAAGAAGCACATTCAATTTCTTTGAGAAACAAATTGTGTTACATGGGTCATCATCACTTCCTACCTACTAATCATCCTTGGTGTCAGAACAAAAGGGCATTTGATGGGAAGGTAGAAAATGGTGTTGTGCCAATTCCTTTAAGTGGTGATGAAGCACCCAGGTAATTATAAAGACTAGACCTTGTGACATTTGGCAATGGTGAAAAGAGAAAATGTGAGCATAATAATAATTCTTATAACTTGAGGAAGAAGAGTATTTTTTTCCAATTGCCTTATTGGAAGTCTCTTAGATTATGACATAACCTTGATTTCATGCATGTAGAGAGGAATGTATCTAAAAATATCGTGTCAACAGTTACAAATATAGATGGAGAAACAAAAGACACATTGAAGAGTCGTTATGATTTGGTGGATTTAGGAATTAGGCATGGGTTACACCCAATTGAAGACGAACGCAATTTATTATTGCCTGTTAGATGCTATACATTGTCCTCACAAGAGAAGATGCAAGTTTGCAACTTTTTGGCTACTTTGAAGGTTCCAGATGCATTTTCCTCAAATATTTCAAAATGTGTCAATATTTGTGAGAAGAAAATTTTTGGGTTAAAGTATCACAATCATCATGTATTGTAGCAAGATATATTCCCACTTACAATATGTGATTTTTTGCCTAAGGAAGCTTGTGATCCAATTATAGAAATAGGTAAATTTTTCAGGAATCTTTGCTTAAAGTGCTTAACAAATGAAGATCATGAGATTCTTAAAACACAAATTTCAAGTACCTTATGCAAAATGGAAACAATATTGCCACCGGCATTCTTTGATGTCATGGCTCACTTGCCTATCCACTTAGTGAGAGAAGCAAAGATCAGTGGACCTATACAATATCGGTGGGTGTATCCCATTAAGAGGTAACAAATTTAAACATATATACACTTTAATGTTGTATGATTTTAACCACTACGATATCATGATGCATTGAACTTATGTGTGTATGTACTTCTAAACTCTTAAGTCATATGTTCGCAACAAGGCTTGACCAAAAGGTCCAATTGCGAAGGGTTATTTGGCTGAAGAATATTTGACATTTTGTTCACGATATTTAAAGAATATCTTGACAAAATTTAATAGACCTTTAAGAAATGATGATGAATCTATTACAAATTGTGAGATTTCTATCATTAAAAAACACAGGTCAACCAAAAGGGCGTCTTGAACACTCTATAACATACAAAGTTGCATCAAGCTTGTATGTATGTTTTGCAAAACTGTGAAGAGGCTTGGCCATTTATGGAGTAAGTTCATAAAATTTCCTAAAAAAATCTGCAAACATATAATTAATTGTATTGTCTTAACTAACTTATAATTATTTGTAGGGAGTATAAGGAGAATCAAGCTTCCACATCAAATGACACACATTATAGGGATTTTCCTTATTGATTTTGAGCATGTGTATGTGCCTAACTTTACACTTTTGATAATTTATAGCTTAATCTACCAATTTTAACAAAAGGTTGTTTGTCTATCTAGGTTTTTGCATTATGTGCAGAAGGAAAGGCAACTGATGAGCTTATTAGCTTGGCAATTGGTCCAGACAAAGTAGCCTACTTATATCCATTGTTTATGGTCAACGGATTTAGATTTCATACAAGATCTCGTGCTATAGGAAAAAAGACTCAAAATAGTGGGGTACTTGTGAGGGGGGATGATTTAGATTCTAAGAAAGAGCATTATGGTGTTCTAGAGCATATTTATGAGTTATGTTATGTAGGGAATAGAAAAGTGTACCTCTTCAAATGTCGTTGGTGGGATGTGGCTCATTTAGGAAGAGTATATAAGATTGACAAATATGGCTTCATTAGTGTGAATACTCATTGTTTTTTGAATATGAATGAGTCATTTGTCTTGGCATCCCAAGAAGAACTAGTGTTCTATGTAAATGAAATTATTAATCAAGATTGGCTTATTGTTGTAAATACGAGTCCCCGTGACCCTTTTAATATGCCAAATGAGGATGATGTGGGTGTGGACGAACAAGCAGTCTAATGATGAAATAGACAATGACATTATGGTGGCCTTGCGTAGAGATGATGTTGAGCCAGAAAATATAAATCAACCTAGTGACCACTTGCACAGAGGTGTACAAAATGATTCAAGTGATATGGAAGATGACATAGATGTGATTGAAGAATACATCTAATCATTACTATTTGAATGTTTGTCATTTAATTACATGTCATATGCAATTTTATTACTTAATTTTCTTTTTATGTCTAAATTTGTTACCTATATTTTTTTATGCAATATGGTTAATTAATTATATTGCTTATATAATGTTGCAGGTAATTAATGACAGGATCTAGTAAAGGTAGAGGCGGGAGAGTGAAAGAGGTCTACGTAGCCTTGGACTCAGAAGAGGTGATAGGGATGAGCCTTCTTCACAACCTCCTGCACAGCCTCCTTCACAACCTCCTTCACAGCCTCCTTCACAGTTTCCCTCACAACCTGCTTCACAGCCTCCTTCATAGCCTCTTTCACAGGAACTTTTCCTTACACAACCTTTGAATGCAGGTTTGCTTTTGTGCATATTTTTGGATTGAAAGATGTAAGTGACAAATTTTAATTGTTTCTTATTTTAAAATGCTTGACAGATTCTTCTAGCTTGACCAAGAAGGTTAGGGGGTTTTATAGATCTAAAGAAGTTAAAGCGTTGACAAAGGGAGGTAAAAAGATTGATATTAATATGGCTAGCGATGTCAACAGACCTGTTGGATATTGGGCGAGACTTCTTGCTAGCTATTGTGGATATGTTTTGAGGACTACTATCTCATTTGGAGATAGTAAATGGGAAGACATATCCAGAAAGCATGGAGAAACAATGTGGATAAAGTTGAAGGTAAATAAGTTATATTTATAAATATTTTATTTTCTTTATGATCCTTATAAATTGCTAATTAGCGTTTTATGTTTGTTTTAGGATAAGTTCACACCCGTTGGTGGCAACTGTGAGGCTGAATTTCAAGCATATTGTGCCATGGCTTTGCGCAAGAGTTTTAGAACATGGAAAAATAATTTGCACATTGAGTATCTCAAATATGCCACTGACGAGGAGAGATTGAGTCACCAACCTGAGAGTGTTAGTACAGAAGATTGGATTTGGTTGGTGAAACACTTTGGTTCAGAATAATTCAGGGTATTATACTATATTTACAAGAATGTTATATTTTTATTAAGTGTATGCTTGAAATTATAAAATTTAAATGACTAATCACTTAACTATAGGTGCAAAGTGAAAGAAACAAAGTGAATAGGGGTAAACAAAACTACAAATCACACTTGTGGACCAAGATCATTTGAGGAAGTGGAGGAATCTACGGTTATAATAATTCTTGTGTGATATAAATACAATTTATTTTATATTAATTTTATGATTAGAATTGTCTTTGTTATAGTAAATCATATATTATAGAGAGATCTCAATACAGGAGAATTAGCACCACCTGATTGTGTATGGGAGTTGCAACACACGTAGAACAAAAGGAGAGGTGTTGTGGTCAGATCCACAATCACAAGAAATACATGTAGGTTTCAATTTGTATTAACCTTTGTATAATAACATGCATTATGTTAATTAGTTATATTAATTTGATGTTTTTATTGTAGGGCCACCTCAATCAGCTTGTGACTACACAACAAGCTGTAGGTAATGAAACTCAGATGACGAGAGATCAAATCTTGGCTGAAGGTCTTGGTGAGCGAACTGGACATATTTGAGGGAAAGGGTGTGGAGCCAAGCCTGTAAGAAGAACCCTAAACCCCAGTGAAGTTGATGTTAGGGTGTCCTCTGTAATTGACACTGTATGTGTTGAATTAGAACAAAGGATTCAAGAGGAGTGAGCTCAAATGGAACAAAGGATTCAAGAGGAGTGAGCTCAAATGGAACAAAGGATTCAAGAGGAGTGAGCTCAAATGGAACAAAGGATCCAAGAGGAGCAAGCTCAAATGCAAAATGAGATTGATCATAGGATCCAAGAATAATTAGCTGCCTTAATGGGAAGTCTGCAACATGTGTTTTTCACTTTAATTGGTTACTAATTCTTCATCATATTACATATATTTTAATATGTAAGATTTGTCATTTTTTAGGGGCAATTTCAAGTTAATCCCTCAAATATTGTTGACAAGTCACCAAGTGTAGGAGAAAATTAGTTTTCCCTATCATATTGCTCAGCTAGTGACTTTTTGAACCCAGTCTTACATTTGGTTGTGTGATTATAAGAAAAATTGATGATGTGTTTGTTCTTTTTGAACCCATTCTTACATTTGGGTTGTGGGAGAAGAATCTAGCATTAGTTGTCAAATTGTGATATGAATCATGGATTGAGAAGCTAATTTTTGAATCATGAATTGTAAATTGTATTGAATTGAATAGTTATTACGTAATAGATATTGTTTTCTTTCTATAAGGTTTTCTTTTTTAGTTAATCTAGTAGTTATTACAAATGAATTGAGAAAATATTTACTGTTAAGTTTCCTACTTGCTCTATTGCTGCGAAGAGGTACATAGATTCAATCACAACAATTTTGGATGTTCAAGGTGTGGTAAGTCATCTGTCTAGGTGATCATAGAAAGGGTTCTAATTTCCATTTTAATTTGGGTTTAGTTAAGACTTGGTTTCTTGCTGCTATGCTGCCTTTTGATTTATAGGGTTTCAAAAACCTATGTACTTTTAATTCAAAGTCTGTACAAGAACTCATCATCCAGCTTCAGAAGATTGATGGTGACTACTATCCAGAGGTATGTACTTCAACTTTTGGTGGTTTCTAACTTTTCATGACTTATAAAGTTACTTTTTGTTGGTGTAACACCTCTAACATGTAAAAAAATTGTACAGAGCCTTGGTGTAACACCCCTAACATGTCTAAATAGAGTTCATTTAATTTAAGAAATGAGCTATTGATCTTTTGTAAAAGGATACAGCAGTGAACAACTAAGCAGTAAGGGTCTCCATTTCTCTCGTTTATTATAATTTTTTTTTTTAATTTTTTGTATTTAGCTCATTTTGTTTACCATAATTGAATGCAGGATTTGGATCACATGAAGAAGTGATTGAAGGAAATGGAAGACGAAGCTGCTCCTTTGCGAGAGATGCATGCCAAGGTGGAGAAGGTAATTCATTTTGTAATTCCTGCCTCTTGCACATGGCGTGAACACTAATATTCTGCACTATCCAGTGGCTAATAAATCTCATCAAATTAGTAGAGAACAGTAATAACTAATAACTTAGTGTTTGTTATCAAGTAATTATCATATATCTCATGTTCTTGGATTTTTGTCACTGTTATTGATTCTTATCTCGAAATAGATCCCGCTAGTGCTGCTGCAAGTCAAGCCAGCAAGGAGGAAATAGATTCCCGTCAGTCTTTGCAGGCAAGGTGAGCTCTCTTCTCCCTGTTGACGCAATATTTTCTTTTCTGCTAAATTAGTAGTATTATTGTTATTATTGATCATTCATGATGTGGGATTGAGGTATTAATAAGTTAAAATATCCCAAGTTGTGTCTAAACTCTGAAGTGATTGATTCAATTATGAGTTTACGTTTGTAAGCTACATTTGGAATCCAGTTGGAGGGATTTATTATGACTGGAGAATATTTCTGTGTATAGTGTTTACAATGACTGCAAATCATATAAGTATGCTTGATCTCCTATCTCTCAAAGCTCCAGCAGTGTATCATGGAACCAAATTTGGAGATCATATAAGTATTATTTTATGTTCATTTAATAGACTAGGTTTAAGACACAACTTTAATATAACTTGGCAGTTTTTTGTACATGCCGTGATAGAATGTTTACCTTGATAGAATAATCCAATAGTGTGCACAAAGTTTATGATCCTAGCACCCAAGTTCATCAGCATGTTGCATATTTGCTTGCTGTTGTTGGATGCTTCTGGGGTTTGCCTTCAAGTTATTGCTGGATGGGGATTGCATTAGTTGTTGCTTAGAATTATCCATATAATCTTGTAAAACAACTTAGAATTTACAGTTTGTGACTAGTTTGAGAAGATCAGACTAATTTTAGGCCACTTTCCTCAATAGTTTGGTCACATATGGACCAGATGAAAACACCGAGGACACTAAATAGACTCTTAATGAACTAAGGATATGTAGAAATTCATTGCCATTGTGGAATATGACATGAGGCAAAGAAAATCCCTACTTCCTCAAGAAAAAATCAAAGTTATAATTTTTTTATTTCATTATTTAGATTCTTATTTGGAACATTATGATTGTGATGCCAACATCAGCACATATGATGTTTCTTCTATGATTAAGCATTTTTTTCATTTGATGTTGAATGTGCTCCTGGATTTTTTGAGGCTTGACTCTGTAGCTAAGTGGTGACATCTTGTCTTGACATAATGTTTAACTAAAATCGCAAGTTTTCTGGTTCAGTAATGCTAAATTTGGAAGTATATGATATATTATATAGCTAGGGGAGTAAACGTATATTTGATTTTGTACAGTATCAATAAAATGAGTGGATAATCAAAAGAAACAACTTAAAAAAGAATTAAAAAAAAAACTTGGGGGTAGAGGGGAAAGAATAAGAATTTCAATCAATTTCTTACGAGTAAAGGATGTTCATATTGAAGCTTTTCTCCCATTGAAGACTTAAATCAATTTACTAGTTATATGTTTTATTTCAATTTTTTCTATGTTGTTTGGTTGTTTTTCAGTTTTCCTCACCATTGTGGTGTCCTTACTATCTTTTTCTACTTACCATATTACAAAATTAATTTTTCTTTCTAATTAGTTTCTTTTACTTGGCAGGAACAGAGGAAGTTTGACATACTTTGGTGATGATTGTAGGCATAATTGGTTCTAAAGACCAACTAGAAGAATATTAAACTATGCTTGCAGAAAAGCTTCTAGACAAATCTGATTATGATATTGACTTTTAGATAAGAATATAACTTTTTTTTAGGGAAAAAAAGTTCTAGTTAAGTGCACTTTTATATTTGTAATACATGTAAGAATAAGTTTTTATTATGTAAAGGTATTATTGTAATGAAAGCATTAGAATTTTCTTCTTTTATCATGCTTATCTAATGATGTATTATTTTTATTGGTTTATTTGTTGTTTAGTATCAATTAGTGTTGCTATAATAAGGTCAGGAAAATAGGAGTCGCTACCAACATGGCCATCGGTGGTGACTATTGTCGCCACTGATTGTCTCTAATCAATTAAACTTTTGGTGGCGCAAAATGTTGCCACCATAAATCCTCTTTAGTGGTGACTTTAATGTCACCACTAAAAGTCTTATTGACAGAGATATCGGTGACAAGTTTATGATGACGGCTAGGTTGTCACCAAATCTTTTTAGTAGCAACAATTTTATTTTTAGTGACGACTTTAGTTGCGATCAAAATTCAATTGTTTTGTAGTGAAAAGTGAGGTCAAATCAGCCAATGATTTCTTAAAATAGACTTTGTCAATTGATTAGTCAAGGAGGTCTCTCAACAAGGCGCTTTTAGCTAAGCAAATTTGGCATATGTATTAGAATAAAGATAATCTCCTAAGTAAAGTTCTTTGGGCAAAATATAGTAATCCAAGGATGAATCATGACCTAAAATTCCCTAATCAGACCTTTACTACTTGGAAAAACATTTTCTCGCCCAAAGAGCTAATAAAACCTTATCTGAAATGGCATGTGGGTAAAGTTGAGTCTATTAACGTAAATGAAAAGATTTGGTTTCAACCTCAAGGGGAAAATAGACAAGTTATGGTGGTTAGATATCTTATCAAAGGGAATGGTACTTGGAATGTTGATAGATTAAGTACCATATATGCAACAAATGAGGTGGCTAGTATCACGAAAATTTCAATTCCGCAACACTATTTTGAAGACAATATTTATTGGGATGGAAATAAAAATGGCAGCTAATCCTTCACCAAATCAGTAACTCAAATACCCATGTTTTCAAAAAGTGAAATATCTTTGGCAATTGAACATTTCGAGAAAAATTATCATGTTGAGTTGGAAGCTTTGCCATAACACCCTTCCACTCAGATCTACTCTTTTTAATAGAGGTTTTAAAATCTGCAAAGACTGCTTTTGGATGTGAGTGTTTGGTGACTGCGGAACACCTCTTTCTCCACTGTTCGGTTGCCAAAGCTATTTGGTTTGGATCTGCCATTTCCTTACACTCAGATCAAGTAAATACAACTATTCCCAATTGGGTTCAAACGCTTCTCGATTCACATCAAGGATATGAAAAACTTGGCAATGATCTTCAATTAATAGAGTAAATTTTTATTATATGTTGGGGTATTTATTATAGCAGAAACAAATCAATTTTTGAAGGAAGAAATTTGGATCCTTAGGAAATCATCCACCTTGCAAATACTGTTTCTCATCAGATCGTTAACTCCAGAGAGGCAATTGGTCCAATCCAACCTAATCGTCAAAAAAGAGATAACCTCCAATTCTCCCACCAAATAGAACCGAGGGAAGTGCAGAGAATTTTAATCACTTGGAGAAAGTATAAACACCAAAACTAGATGGTTTGGGGAGCTTTCTTAGTGCAAGGAACATAGTTGAAAAGACTTATGGGCATTGTCGCAGGGATCCAGCACTCTACTCTCGAGACTACAACTAAAGAGATCATAATAGTGTTGGATGCTAAGGATCCTAATTGGTTGAGTCTTTAACTTTTAGGAGGCATTTAGTACACGATTTTAAAAAAGATTTTCGAGAATAAGAGATGTGAAATGTTGTATTTCTATATTTGATACATGGATTAAACAAATATGCTCGAGAGTATTACATTCTCAGGAATAAAGTATTTTTATATTTTTGTAAATTTTTATTTCTACCTAAAGAGATAGGAATCTTATATTCTTATGACATAAAAATATTTTTTAATATTCTTAGGAATATTTTAAGTATATCAAACAAGTTTTTTAAAATTTCTTAGAATCCTCTTTTCAAAAATCACATTCACAAGAGTGTGATCCTTGAAAATAAAAAATATATCCATATAACAAATGCTTCCTTAGTTCTTAGCATTAGTCTCCTGAAAATGATTCATAAGTCCCAATCTTATTCTAAAAAACTTGAGGTGATTGGTGGTGACATTATTTTTCTTTTTTCTCAATACTAATGGGCAGACTATAGGCTTATAGAAAACAATAGATATCACCTCCTTGCTGATATCTGATGAATTTGTGTATATGAGTGATAACATGCAATGAATCTGTTACAGAAGCTGTCAAGCCCTGTTAAGATTAGTTAGTTAGTTTGTTTAGTATGTTTTACTTTTTTATCCTTCATTAGTTAGGATAAATTATCTTTATACCCATCCTTTCTGTATATATAAACTGATGATTTTGTAGTTAAAGAAATATGAATTTCTTCTGAGCTATTTCTTTTCCATTTTCTTCTTCACATATCTAAGTTTCGTTCATGGTATCAGAGCACTAAGATCCTGCTCCACTTATGCCATAAACTGAGACATAGATAGCATTCGAAGAAGAAACATGGAGAGCTAGAATACTAGTGCAAATTCGCACACCGTGAGATCGAATTCAATAACATACTTGAATTATAAGAAGGATCCATCTTACATACATCCTTCTGACAACTAAGACTGCAATTGGTTTCTAATCTGTTAACATTAAACAATTACCTACTGTGGAGTTGTTCAATGAAGATTGCTCTTAAGGCCAAAAACAAACTTGGCTTTGTGGATGGCACAAACAAGCAACCGGAAGACCAAAGTTTAGAAGCGTATGCGTAATGGTCATTCATGAATTCTATGGTAATGTGTCTTATTTTATACATATTTGCTTAATGTTAATTGTCCATTTTATGAGCATTTTATGTAATTTTATTCTAAAAATCACCCAAGTTTGCATCATTTTTATTTTCAGGCATTTTATCAAGTCATCATCAGCAAATGAAGTAATTTTGAGCCTGGATAACCTTTAGAGCACCTAAAATAGGCCATTTGGACCAATTTTGCTTATTGGGCTGAGCAAAAGCCTTATTGGACCTTGGACTGGGCTAGGAGAAATAGGTGCATCCTGTTTTGAAGGGGAACTGTGTGTTTTGAGTAGAAAGCAGACTCGTGTGTGTGCGCGAGAGAAGGAGAAGAATAGAGATTTTAAAGCTTTCAACTGGAGCTCCACAGTGGCATGACAGCGTGCCGGTGACAAGGGACAACGAGCTGGACACCGCGGTCGGCTTTAGTGATTGGAACACCGCAAAATCATGGAGTTTTGGTGATCAACCCGCTTGACCCAAGACCAAGATCCATCCACATCACGGCTCCTTCGCGGCCTTTTCTGGTTAACCCACCACCTGTGGTCGCTCTTTCAACTTTAGGCAACTCAACAATGACCTTCACTCAGCTCGCCGGGCGTCACAATGCCCAGATCGAGAGATTTGAGGAAGACCTGAAAAGCGACCCGTTTTGCGTAACTCGAGCAGATCCACTATGTTGAAGGTTGAAAACTGAGAGGTGATCGTCTGCTTTTCGTTTGCCATCCATCAGCTATTGTCCGCCATTATTCGAGAGGTGAAATCGATCAGGTACCTGAGAACCTGAAACCCACAACCCGTTTTGCAACCTGCGACCTTTTTTTGGATAACTTTGGATTTTTTTTTGGCAATTTTTCAGCAAGATTCCAGTGGTATGTCGAAGGATCCTGAATGCTATGTCGAAGGATCTAAATGAAGCCTACTTGTATACTCCTAGTACTATAAAACTTTGGAAAGAATTGGAGGAGAAGTTTGGTGAAGGTGACAGGCTACAAATCTTCCACATAAGAAAACAACTAGCTGCAATGAAGCAAGGTAATGAATCCTTGGCTTTATATTCAAACAAATTGAAGAAACTATAGGATGAGTTAAATTGCTTGGAACCTATACCAAGATGTACATGCACAGGTTGTAAGTGTGGAGTGTATAAGAAGATTGATGAAATTCATTCATCAAATGCTGTCATGCAACTACTTATGGGATTGAATGATGCTTATGATAATGTGGTAAGCAATATTCTTATGATGGATTCCTTACCAAAACTTAACAATGTATATTCTATGTTAGCCAGGGTGGAGAAACAGAGGAGCATGTCAAATATGTTGATTGAAGTTACTGTACTGGCAGTAAATGATCAACAAAAGCAGGGAACTGCAATCACTAAGGGCTTTGGAAAGAAGAAAGACAAAAATATAAAGTATTGTACTCACCATAATTGCAATGGCCATATAGAAGAAGCTTGGTTCAAGAAGCATGGATTCCCAAACTGGTATAAGGAGTTTAAGAGTTAGAAGGAAAAGAAAGGAGCCACATATGCTAATTTGGCTGTTGTACATTATGAAAATATTACTGAAGAAAATCAGAATCGAAGGTGTGATGAAGCTGTAATTTTCAATCTTATTCAAAGGGAACTTAAGAAAATTATGAAAGGGAAAAATACAAATGATGAAACCATATTAAATATCAGCCTCTTCGCCATAGACTTACAGGTAATCTTCATACTTGTAAAGGTTTAAATGACGAAGAAGAACTATGGATCTTAGATTCTGGTGCATCTGCACATATTTGTCGGAACCTTGGTCTTCTGAGTGAAATAAGGAAGCCAAGAGGAAGAAACAGTGTTCAATTACCTAATGGAAGTATTCAAGTGGTTGAAATGATAGGAATTATATCCTTGAGTTCAAAAAACCTACTGAAAGACATGTTATATGTACCTGATTTTAAGTATAATTTAACTGCAATTAGTAAGCTAACAATTGATTCGAAGCTAGATGTTATCTTTCATCATTCTAAATTTCTGGTGTAGGATCCCTGGACTAAGGAGCAGTTAGTTATTGGACATATGCAAAGAGGTTTATATGTGATATATAAAGGTGGCAAAGAAGATTTTTCAACTCCAAGCAAGGTTAAAGGGGCAGATAGTGCAATGACATGTCATTCTAAGGAGGGATGTAATCTTTGGCATGAAAAGCTAGGACATCCCTCCTCCAATGTATTAGCTCACTTACAATTTGTTCAAGTTTTCAATAAAGTGTGTGATACTTGCCATTTGGCTAAGCAAACCAGAATTCCTTTCCCTGTGGGTTATAAAACAGTAGAGAATTGTTTTAATTTGTTGCATGTTGATATATGGGGGCCATATGTTGGTAGTTCGATGACTAATGCTAAATATGTTTTAACTATTGTTGGTGATTGCTATATAGCTGTTTGGATTTTTTTAATGCAATGTAAGGCACAACCTATTAGTCTGTTGGCACAATTTATGGTCTAAGTTAAAACTCAATATAGCACAACAATTAAGATCATTAGAATTGACAATGGATTTGAGTTGTTGAGCAATGTATGTCAACAATTACTTAAAAACAATGGTACAATTCATCAAAGGACGTGTGTTTACACACCTCAACAAAATGGAATGGTGGAGAGAAAGTATAGGCACTTAGTACAAGTTGCTAGAGCACTTTTATTCCATGCTAGTTTACCACAAAAATTTTGGGAAGAAGCTTTTCTGACTGCAGCATACATTATTAATCAATTACCTACACTTATTTTGAGCTGGAAGTGTCCTTTTGAAGTGTTGAACAAAAGGGAACCTACCTACTTACAAATGAGAACATTTGGCTGTTTATGTTATGCTACCAATGTTAATCCGAATAAACAAAAATTTGATGCTAGAGCTAGCAAATGTGTTTTTTTTTTTTAGGGTATGTACCTGGCTACAAAGGATATAAGGTTATGGATCTTGACATAGAAACATGATTTACCTTTAGAGATGTTCGATTTTATGAGCATATATTTTCTTTTAAAGGCAAAGGAGAGGATTCTGATGTAGTAATTCCCTTGCTTGTGGATAATTTATTTTTTGACATAGGTGATGAACAACAAGATAATTCAACCAGTAGTGGTAATCAAGCTGGAACAAGCAATGTTGCTTCTCAGGAATTTTCAACTTGCTCACATGATAATTTTCCTGAGTCTTTACAACAAAGTGGAGAGTCATTTGGACCTCACAGAGATTTTGTTCAAAACAAGGAGGAGGAATCTAATTCTATTCCACTAAGATGTAGCACTAAGGTCAGAAAGAAGCCCCACTTGATGGATTAGTATATTTCATGTTATGTTTCTAACAGCTCAAAATATATTCCTTCTACTTATTAGTTTGTGCAATCTAATTTTTTTATCATTGAGTATCTTAACTTTCTATGGAATGTGTCACATATTCAGGAGCCTACGTGTTATGATGATGCTAAGTATACTTCTCCAGGAGATCACAACATTGGAAAAGAATGATACATGGGATCTAGTTCCATTACCTCCTTCAAAGAAGCCTATTGGATGTTGTTGGATCTACAAAACAAAGCTCAAGCCAGATGGTACAGTTGACAAATATAAGGCACGATTGGTTGCCAAAGGTTTTAATCAAGTAGAAGGAATTGACTACTCTGAAAGCTTTTCACCAGTAGCCAAGAATTTCACTGTAAGACTTCTAATTGCAATAGAAGCAGCTCATGACTGGCCATTACATCATATTGATATAAACAATGCCTTTTTGCACGGCTTCATTGATGAGGATGTATATATGATACCACCACCTGGTTATGACAAGGTGATGCCAAGTATGGTTTGTAAACTTAAAAAGAGTCTATATGGCTTAAAATAAGCTTCTAGACAATGGAACATAAAGCTCACAAAGAAATTTAGAAGCCTTGGTTTTACACAATCGCAACATGATCATTGTTTATTTACAAAGCTTAAGAATTCACATTTCACTGCTATTTTGGTGTATGTTGATGATGTTTTGTTGACAAGTAGCTCTATGTCCTTAATTGATTCAGTAAAGAGATCGTTACATGATGCTTTCACTATAAAAGATCTAGGTCATGCTAAGTACTTTCTAGGATTAGAGATTGCTCGATCATCTCAGAGTATTTACATTAATCAGAGAAAGTACACACTAGATCTTATTTATGATTATAGATTGATGGGAGCTAAGTTTACTACTATTCCTATGGTTAAACCAGAAAGATATGCCGATTCTGCAAAGTTGGAAGACTCAGGAAAATATAGGAGGTTGATTGGCAGGCTATTCTATCTAGGCTTTACTCGGCCTGACATCACATATGCAATGCAACAGTTGAGTCAATTTATTCATGAGTCGTGTGTACATCATTGGAATGCAGCACTATATGTGCTACGTTATTTGAATCCTGCACAAGGGTTATTCTATCCAAAACAGAGTGACTTATCTCTAGAAGCCTTTTCAGACGCAGGCTGCGCCACTTGTGTAGATACAAGAAGATCCGTTACTAGTTACTATTTTTTCCTTGGAAAATCATTGATTTCATGGAAAATTAAGAAATAAACGACAGTTTCACGTAATTCAGCTGAAGCAAAATACCAGAGTTTATCCACCACTATGTGTGAATTGAGGTGGATTTCTTACATTCTTGGAGAGCTTCAGGTTCCTATTCCTTTGTGGTGTGACAACCAAGCGGCCATTCATATTGTCAGTAACCCCATATTTCATGAGCAAACAAAACATTCGAAATAGATTGCCATTTTTTCTGTGATAAATATAAGGAGGGTTTCGTGCTTCCCCAGTACATTTGATCCAATTCACAGTTAACTGATATATTCACAAAGCCGTTAACCGGTGCCCTTTTCTCTTTCCTTAAGTCTAAGTTGTGCTTGGTTGATTTTCATCAAGCTCTAACTTGAGGGGGGGTGATGAATTTGTATATAAGAGTGATAGGATGCATTGAATATGTTACAGAGATGCATTGAGTCTATTACAAAAGCTGTCAAATGCTGTTAAGATTAGTTTGTTTGTTTGTTCAGTGTATTTTACTTTTTTGTCCTTCATTAGTTAGGATAAATTATCTTTATACTCATCCTTTTTGTATATATAAGCTGATGATTTTGTAGTTAAAGATATATGAATTTCTTTTGACCTATTTCTTCTCCATTTTCTTTTTCACATATCTAAGCTTCGTTCAATATCAAAGATGAGTAGGTGTTTACTACTTCTCTTAATCTATTTCTTCTTGCTTTCAGAAAAAAAAAAATTGACATTAACTTGTAAATTTTAGAGAGGGAAAAAAAAAACACGTGCCTCCCATATGTTATAACTTTTGTTGCAAAATCTGAAGTATTCATGAGATCTAAAGGCCATTAAGTGGTTTCCAGCTATTTGTTGGAAGCTTCCTTAAAACTAGGTAAATTTTGCTTCTTTTTTTTTTTTACATTAATGCAAAGGCTAAAATTTCATAGATGCCTTATCTTTTTAAAATATATGTGTACATCTCATCTATTTTTGACTTTTATATACATTAATGGAAAGACCTAAATTACAAATATATATACTCCAATCTTTGTTTAAATAGTATTAGCTTATTAGTTATTTTTCTTTGTTACTTGTCTTTCTTATTCTTATTGTGCTACATTAAAGAAACAGAAAAGGAACCGGGAAAGATATACGTTGTGAATTATTTTAATTAGTATATAATAATTATTAGAGATTTTACATACAAAAGTATATGATATTTTTTAATATTTTTGAAATATAAAATAAAATAATAATTAATGTATTAAAATAATAAATTATTTAATAATTTAATTTTTTTAACTTTTTATTAATTTTATTATTTCTCTTTCTTATTATTTTCTCACATTATATATTTTATTTTATATTTTATATTATATAATATATAATTTAGAG
This sequence comes from Senna siamea, assembly GCA_031216115.1. NCBI lineage: Eukaryota > Viridiplantae > Streptophyta > Magnoliopsida > Fabales > Fabaceae > Senna > Senna siamea. Next base: position 26,050,512 of record CM062354.1, on the reverse strand, counting down.
ACCAATGGCCAAAAGAATCAAGAACTATTATAATATAAATAATTAACTTTTTATATTTATACATTATTAAAATACTTAGTATATTTAAACTTACATATAAAATTTTAAATTTTTGAATAAAAATAATTAAAATTAAATTATTTCAAAAATATAGTTTATATCAATAGAAAAATGACTAATTTTTAAATTTTAAATAATTTAATATTACTTAAATTTTACATCTGCTTCTTTTTTTATTTGACACAAATTTATTTACATTTTTTTATTCCAAAAATTTAACTAGATATATAGAAAATGATATGCTTTTGAAGGTCTTTTTTTGTAAATAATTATAATATGGGTCTAATTTGCAAATTCTTAGATAGGCAAGTTCTATAATATTCAAGAACCTTTTACATCCCATTTACTACCACTGTCAAATTGTCAAAAACTCGACTCGTTTTTTGGTTGACAATAAATGGTCAGTATTTTCAATGTCCATACTTGCCAACTTGGTCTACGACCCAAATGAACTAGGTTAAATTTTTTTTCATTTTGTAAGAAATGTTTATACTTTTTATGTGTTATTGAATAAATAAAAGATATTAATGTAGAACAATAATTTAATTGAGACTCAATTTGTAAACAGCACATTGAAACTAATATGTAAGCGATTAGAGATTGCACTACTGCCTTTAAGATATGGAATATGGTTATTCATCCTAATTATGCTGCTCAGTTCTATGCTCTGTCTGATAAAGATTGGGTCTATTGGAATTTTGACTAGGATTTAAGTCTCAATAGGAATGGCATGCCCCGTGGTATTTCACATTCCCCACCACTTGCTGGATGGTTTGGAATTGGAGAAACAAATTTGTCCATGATAGGTATTTTGTTCTCCCTATGGACCCTTCCTCTTTCATTAATAACTATGCCTTTACTATTAAAAATTCTATTTTGTAGGACTTTGTGCACAATCCCAACACCAATTCTTAAGTCCTAATCACTTGGAGTGTGCCTATTGAAGGATGGATCAAAGTCAATACTGATGCAGCCTTTAAAGGAAACCGAGGTCTAACTGGGTGTGGAGGGATATTTAGAGACCAGTTTGGAACCTGGAAAAGAAGATTAATGTACAACATTGGATGCTGCTTAGCCTTCACTGCTGAACTTTTGAGTATTGTCATCAGTTTCAAGTGTGCTTGGAATATGGGTTACAGGCACCTCATCGTAAGTGACTCCTCCTCTATGGTTAACCTTCTTAAAGTCAAGAACCATAAGGACAATCATCACAGCTCTTTTTTAAGGAGAATTCTCCAATGGTGCAACAAAGATTGGAATGTCACTTTTCAGCACTACTTTCATGAAGCTAATAAGTGTGCCAACTGATTTGCCAATAGAAGCCTCACCCATTCTAGAGGCCTTTTTTCTATAAATTAACTCCCTCTCAATCTTTATTGATCGATGCTTAGTGATGTCTTTAAAGTTTCTACTTTTAGAATAGTTTTTTAGTTTTTTTTTTGTTTCTTTGTGTTTGGGATTTGGTCCCTCAGTTCTACAAAAGAAAAAAAAAAAAAGAGGATAGCTCATAGTTTAAAAATTCATTTTCACAATACTACACACATATTAAGATCTCATTGATTTATGTGTATGGCATTTTGTGCTTAAGGCATGCCATATCATGCTCCATCAAAAAATAATACTACTTTTTACAATGTTTTAACAACTAGACTGGTCATTAAATTAAAAAATCTATCGAGTCGCAGGTTGATCAATTTAATCAGTTCAACTAGTAGTCAAACTGAATAACGTTATAAATATAAAAATAATTAAATATTTTTAATATCAATAATATATCTTATATTACAAAATTATGTTTTCACTTATGATTTAAAAATAATAATAAGTAATTTATAAGTAAATGATATGTATAAAAATAATGTAGGCTCAAATCATGACAATTTACGTATTATATTATTTATATACCATACCAATTACTCTATAATCATACAAAATTTTAAATTCTATGATATATAATGTATATAATCTAATAATCTAATTCAAAATTTCAAACCTAAACATAAAAAAACGTAAAAAAAAAAATTACAAGCTTGACCTATTCAGTAAAAAATCATTCAAATTCTAGTTTTTATCTAGTTTTAACTGTAATAACCCAATTTAAATTTATTTAAAGAATTAGGATAAAATATTTAGAAACCTTGAAATATTATTAGGAAGTGATTAAGGAAATTTTTTTAAGTTTGTAGTTAAAATTTGAGAATTTTTTAAAATTAAATTATATTTAATAATGAGACTCTTTATCTATCTTAAAAAATTTTGCATATCAAATTGGGGTTAATTTGGTATGGTAAGGGGGTCTTAAAGATCAAATCAAACCGTCAAACTAACTGATTAGACCATCTAATTCTTATAACATTTTTTTTACGAGTTAAACGAATTAACTAAGTTGATTAACTTTAACAGACAATAAAAAAGTATTCTATTTTCATAAAAATAAATTTATTCTGTATTATATGTACTTACAATAAATAGAAATGAAGGTTGAGATTAAATTCTTACATTAGGACTCACTGTAAGAATTTAATCTCAAATTTTTAGTGTGCATTGTATATACATAAAAATTGCTTTTGTTATAAAACTTGTGTGAGCCACCAAACTAGGAAGGTACAATCACAAAGCTCACCCTTATAAAATTAAGTGTTATTATAGAGATCACAAGTCTACGTCGCAGGCACAATCAAAGTTTCGAAATATACATTGATAAAGTAGAATTATTGAAAAAAAAAAAAACATTTGTCATCGTCGTCTTTTAAAGAATATATTTAAGATTCTTAACTGTGGTTTCCACACTCCTTTAAAATAATCCCATTATTCTCAAATTCTAATAGGCCAGCCATGTTTGCCTACGACTATGAGCCCCACACACTGGCCTTCATTGTATGTTGCCAATTTTCATAATGTTTAGGATTAAAAAAATAATACAACTTGACAAATTGTGCATCTTCTATATATAAATAATAAACATTTCACACTTTTGTCAAGAGTCTGTTGAGAATATTTAACTCTAATTTTTCACAGCCTTGTCCAATATAATTATGACAGTAAGAAAAATACTAATTCAATCTAATCTTGTTATCATAAAAATTATAGAATTGAAAAGGGGCCAAAGCAGAAGATACATAGTTTGTATTGGGCATAGTTGGATCATGTCCCTAAATGACTTCACCAAGTTCCAACAAAGTGGCCCCAAAAGCATCCAAGTTTATTATTTATGCCGACTCTAATGTGCTTGGCGTTATCTTTGTAGCTATTCATCTTATGATTTTAGGATTATTCGAATGTGACATCGTCGTTGTTGGATGGACCCACCAGATCTTCGCATACATTGAACCTGTAATTACTAAGGTTCTCTCTCTTGGCGTCTTACATGGTATAAGTGTATAACTTGGTCGCTACAATAGACTCCTTTGTAATTTATAGAGGGTTAGTCTCACCTGCCTCGCCTCGTGTTTGCTGGGTTCTCCAGTCTGTCTCTTTTTCGCCTTTTAGCTGGGGTTCGTTCCTTCTCGCAGTCTTTTGCTTCTCCTGAGTCAGATGTAAGATGCTTCTCGTGATTTTCGGCTCTGGATTCTTGGGTTGATAAGAAAGGTCTTCTTTTGGCTTTTGGGTGTGTGATTCTTAGAAGATTTCCTGCAGATAAGTAGATTCGCTTACTTGTTGAATAGTCCCCAAGGGTTTCTTTCTTTTTTGTTTTTTTTTTCCCTTCTATTTTGAATTGTTTTGAGCATTTTCTTTTCGTTTTGCTTCTGGGTATTTTCGAACTGGGTTCCTTTGTTAGCTCGTAAATTTTGTTTGTGTACTGGGAATATAGGTCTCAGAAATGATACTGAGGAGAAATTTTCCTGTTAAGTTTGAGGGTCTCGAAGATCTAGAAGTCTAATTGAAGCTTTAGGAGGGTTGAACAGACATAAGGTTCTGCAGAAAAGCACTATAAGATGTGTATGAACTAATTTCAGGTTTAATGGGTTCTTTGGTCTGATTTGAGTTGTTGTTTGGAAGAAGAAATGGAAGGAAATTTGTCTCAAGGAGGTATTATTCCAGTAGGGGCTTCTTTTGGCGGTTTTGATTTGCCAGGATCAATAGGTGTTCATCAGCAAGCAGAGCACCCCCATAACGTGCACCAAAATCAAACACATCTGCGCCAAGGGTCTTCAGTACATTCCTCAATTCATGATAGCTTTCCACTTACCATGGGAACCTTGCAAAACTGTGATCAAACCATTTCAATGACAGACTTTGCTAAGGGAGATAGAAACAAAAACTCGCCAAGTGAGGATGACGAGCCAAGCTTTACAGAAGAGGGTATTGATGGTCAAAATGAAGCAGCTAGAGGGAAAAAGGGTTCACCTTGGCAGCGTGTGAAGTGGACTGATAAGATGGTGAAGCTTCTGATAACAGCTCTTTCGTATGTAGGTGAGGATGTAAGTTCTGACAGTGGTGGTGGAGGAAGAAGGAAATTTGCAGTCCTACAAAAAAAGGGCAAGTGGAAATCTATTTCCAAGGTTATGGCTGAAAGGGGTTACCGTGTTTCACCTCAACAATGTGAGGATAAATTCAATGATCTTAATAAAAGGTATAAAAGACTTAACGATATGCTTGGGAGGGGCACTAGTTGTCAGGTTGTTGAGAACCCTGCTCTGTTGGATGTGATAGATTATCTTTCAGAGAAAGAAAAGGAAGATGTTCGAAAAATATTAAGCTCAAAACACCTGTTCTATGAAGAGATGTGTTCTTACCATAATGGTAATAGGTTGCATTTACCCCATGATCCAGCACTGCAACGTTCACTACAGGCAGCTCTTAGAAATAGAGATGATCATGATAATGATGATGTCAAAAGGTCCCGACATGATGATCATGATGAAGATGATCAAGATGTAGAAACTGATGAACTTGATGAATTTGAAGAGACTTATGCTTCTCAATCCCATCGAGATAATAGAGGAGTATATGGTGCATTAGGGGGATCTATGAAGAAATTGAAACAAAGTCAATGCCAAGATGATACTAAAACGTTTGTGAATTCCTCAAGTTGTCAGGACTACAAGCAAAATTCTTATCCCCATGGACAGATGGTCCAGTATGATGCAAATCAAGGTTTACCTGAAAGCACAAGAGCAGCTTGTTTACAGAAGCAATGGATTGAATCTCGCACTCTTCAGTTAGAAGAGCAGAAGCTACAAATTCAGGTTGAGATGCTGGAACTGGAGAAACAGAGATTCAAGTGGCAGAAGTTTAGTAAGAAAAAGGACCGGGAATTAGAGAAGCTGAGGATGGAAAATGAAAAAATGAAGCTTGAAAATGAACGTATGGCTTTGGAACTGAAGAGAAAAGAAATGGGCTCTGGCTTTAACTAGGTTGGCAATCTTGCTAGCTTTTGGAAACTACATTATATATGGTGCCCCAATTTTTGTTTTTCATGTCGTGGTAAACTGTGGTTTTAGTTGAAAGTTTAGGTATTTGATGGGGGAACTTTGGAAACCATTAACACTTCCTCCAGCTTGTACCATTTAAAACATGGGATTATGAAAATTCCAGTGGGTAGTAGTGTAGTGCAATAAGATTAGGCTTAGTTGCCTATATTTGAAATACATGGTTGCTGAAATCCTTCTAATATTTGATGTTGTAATATTAAATTTCTAATATTGTATGTTGACCTTTAGGTTGTCTAACATCTGTAAATATTGTTCTCCCTTTTATATAATTTTAATATTTGTTCTTAAATCTTCAATATGTTCAATTGCCTTCCCTATGAGAACAATGAACAAATGTCAAACACATTAGTTGTAGCTAGTTTGTTCTATCTATTTGCTTAGTATATGATATTGAGGACACCTTTCTGTTGGTCAATTGTCTGTGCTGGAGTTTTGAACTTGAAACATGTGATATTTAGTAAATGAACATCCTTAATCTCAAGTATATGGAAATCTATTTATGGAAGATTTGAGCATGAGATATGTAAAAAATCTTCAAATCCCTATGCTGTTTAGGACATATGCTATAGATAAATCTTGAATTTTTCCATATATCTTATTGCCCAAATATTTCAAAAATAGTTATCTGAATACTTGGGAAATTAAAATGCCCACAGATCAAAAGCCACCATAGTGCTACCTTTAAAAGCTTCTTTGGAAATCCATAGTTTGCTCTTCGGTTGAGTTTTTCATTTGGACAGTGGTAATGCTAATGATACATTGTACTTGATAGACCTTCACATAGATAGACTTTGTCTCCTAATATGTGTGGGAGTGGTTGAGGGCAAAGTTTTAGTGCATTGTGCTATGTATGCTGTTCTTTGGTGTTCTTAATTGTACCAAAATGCATAGATTTGAAGGAAAATTTTCCATTCTAAAATCTGTTAAGGGGCAGGGTTGTTTATGCCTCTCTATAGTATTTAGCATGTGGTGTTTTCCAAGGAATCTCCATGGTATACATGCAGAGACATTGGAGACCCTTCTGTAATAATATAATTGTTATTCAAATTTTGTTTTGTTTAAGGAAAGAGGATATATAATCCTCCTAGTCCCTTGTGTTCCTACTTCACTTGATATTTTTGTACCATTCTTATCAGAATCAAATCCAGTTCCAAGGCTTCAATTACAGTGCAGATATTTGCTTGTCACATCTTCAGTCATGGCATCTTTCTTTATCAGTCAGATTACTTCTCTTGTTTCATGTTATCTCTTGATTTGGTTTGAGGTTATCAGATTGGCTATTTTATTAGTTAATTTTCTACTTGAATTATTTGTCATCTGCCTTTAATCTTTTAATGGAAAAAACCTTAAGGTTTTTGAATAGTTGATTTCCCCAAGTGTGCTGTGAGGTAGGCTATCCTTCATAAATTCTGCATCATTGTAAAAATTTATGACCTTTTTAGAAGTGACCATTCTGCATTACTTTTCAGTTTACCATAGATGAATTAAGTTTTCGCCTTTGTGGAAAATTAGTCAAATAGACTGCTATTTAGTGTTACATTAGACTGCAATATATGAATTTCTCTTGCCCCATGCAGTTGCTGCCTTTGTAATGCCAAATTGCCTTTGTAGTGTTACATTAGACTTGTTTAGTTGAAGTATAGATGAGTTGATTGCTTTGACCTAATATTGATTGGGGGTGAACCCATGCTAGTTTCTATTTCCAATTTATAGTTGCTGTTAGTTACAGATTTAGAGTGTGTTTGGTTTATGAAAATATTGTCCATTTTCATTTTCTGTTCCTATTTCTTAAAATTAGTTTTCATTTTTAAGTTTTCAAAATTTTAAAAACATGTTTGTTATGTAAAGTTAAAATTGTGTTCATATTTATTTCTAAGTCAAATGACTTAAGTGACCATAATATATATATATATTTTTATTTTAAAGTTTGATTGTTATTAAATGATAATATTTATATCATTGAAGGGCTTACTTTATTAAAAAGTTATAAAAATAGCACTAATTATTATGTGAAAATGCTGAAAATATTTTTTTAGACGTTTCCTGTTTTTAGTATATTTTTGAAAATGTTTTCAGAAAATATTTTCTGTTAAACTTTACCAAACACATTTCTGGTTACATTTGTGTTTGAAAAAAAATTTAGGTTCAGTTTTTATATTTTTATCATTAAGTTCTCCAATCAAACACTGACACGTAAATAGTTTATACAGTTTATCTCTTCTATGATTAGTTTTTTTTAAAAAAAGTTTTCACATATTTTATTTTAATTGGAGAACTTGATAGCAAAGATATAAATAATGCATATAAGTCTAATCCTTTATGTTTTTAGTGAAAATGAAAACACTAGAAGCAAATACACCCGGCTTTTCTTTTCTTTTAACTCTCAAAAGTTGATTGCCCTAACTTGTGGGTTTGTATCTTGATGCATAGTCTTCCTTTATTGTATTCTCTTCTCATCTCATTAATAAATTCATTATCTATTAAAAAAGCTTTAGGTCTTGGGTGTGAATTGATTTTTCCATTTGTCTCTTTTTTTGATTAATTTGGCGCCAACTGGAATCCGAACTCAGATCCTTCATCCCTGGAGATGACTCCAGCACCACTAACCCAAGGCTCTTTGGTTTCTGTTCGTGTCTTTGATGATGATGCAGCTTTTATTGTATTCATATATTTTTTTCATTTTTCATAGTTAAACTAAATGAAGCACCCATCTACAAAGTTATGTTTTTAGCTTTTATGGATATTACAAATTTTTAGACATTAGTAATTAAGCAGTTTTTTGTTTTCCAAAATTGTGCTATCAAATCGGTTTGACCAGAAAGATATTTTTGGCTATTTTGAACCTGTAGTATGTAGCTGTCTTTTGAACTACGCAGTGCTTCAAATCCACAATACAGTAGACAAGAACCTGTAGCCCAACCTTAACTGCTTGGGCTAACTACAAGGATTTTTATGACACTACTGAGTTCTACTGCATGAATCTCATCTCTGATTCTACTCTGTAGCTCTTTTACCTCTTCAACCTTTTAAAAGAATATTTATTTTTTGTACTCTACTAAGTGCAGATTGCAGTACTTCTGTAATTCAAACTTATATGCACAAACAGGTAGCATCATCTTATTTTTTATGGAAACTCATGCAAAAGTTGAAGAATACTGCGAGAAGTGTCTGTTTATATTGCAACTTAAATTTTGAATGGAATCCACTAAAATAGTAAAGTGTTTGCTTTAAATTCATAGGAATAAAGAGTTAGGTCAGGAAATTTAAAATGGAAATGTCCTTGAATTAATTTTTTGGAGGGGAAGGAGCATGAAGGGGGGTGGGGTGACAATAAGACTGTCCTGTTTAGGGTTATTACAAGAACTAATTCTCTAAAGTCACGTATTTTGTAAAGTATTGAAGTGTTTTCTTTTTACACATTAACCCACTTGTGGGTTAATGTGTAAAACCAAAACACTTCACAGATATAGATACCAGTAACTAGTAAATGCTTATATGATACCAAATTAACCCTTGTGGATTAGTGAATCTTTGTATTAAATGATCATCATTGTGTCTGCTGAGGATCTTACTTCACCTAAACTTTGATTGAGACATTTTGATTGCCTACCATGAAGTGTTTTTATTTCAGCCCACTTGGTCTATGCTTAATTTTCAATTTAATGGTTTATAGGTGGTCCTTGGGTCTGCTTCACTAAGTGAGAACAAAACTGTCATGCATAAGAAGCCCCTTCTTTATATCAAAGAACATGATAGCAAACACCTAAAAAACTAACATTATCTTTGTGCTCTTGGTTTTAATGTGATGCAGAGGTGCCAAGTCCCAACTGCCATGTCTTGTATAATTATTGCTGCAATCATGTTTTCCAGACAAGTACATTGTACACTTTTCTGTGACAAGTCCTTGTAAACACAGTTTTGGAGGGAAAAATTAGTTATGGTCAACAATAATATTTCTATGGTCATTTTTTGAAACTATTTGTCTAATAAATATTATTAATTACTATCTTGGTGAATTCCGATATATCTGCTCAACTGCCTCATTCTTATCCTCAGAGTTGTTCCTTGTTTATTTTTAGCAGCAGACCAGAGTTACTCCTTACAATCAGTGGCTTAGTCTTGTTCCTGCTACTTTTAGGGTTTGTTTAGGAGAAGGAAAATGGAGGCTAAGAGAAGGGTAGGGAAGTGAAATTTGTATTTTGATATTTTTTTCATTTAAAATGAAATTTCACATTTTTTTTCTTATAATATGTTTGGTTTGAAGATACTCATGACAATGGAAGAGAAAAACTGAATATAAATTTAAATCAAAGAAAATGTCAACTAAAAAATTTCATGTCCCTGCTCTTTCTTTCTATTTTTTTTCTCTCAAACAAACTCTTAGATATGTTTGAGAGAGAGATTTTAGAGGAAAAGAAAAAGAAAACAAATATATTAATATTTTTCTTATTTTTTTCTTAAAATTTTAGAGGAGAAGAAATTAGAATATTTTATGTTAATTTTTTTTAATTTTCTTTTTTTATTAATCTTAATTACTCTAAATTGAGAGAGTTTGAAGAATTCAAACAAAAATAAATAAATAAACAAGCACTTAAGTTTACCTTCAATTCCTCTCTTTTCCCTTCCCTTTCTCATTGTCAAACACACCTTAATGGGAATGAGGAGGCGAAGGGAAGGAAATATTAAATAGTAATTTTTTTTTTATTTTGTTTAGATTCTTCAAAAATTTTTAATTTGAAATAATTAAAATTAGTAAAAAAAAAAAAAGAAGAAGGTTAAAAGGGGTTAGTACAAAATATTTTATTTTTTTCTTTTAAAATTTAAAAATTCAAACAAAGAGAATGTTTTAAATTTTGTTTTCCTTTTCTTTCCTTTTCCTTCATTCTCTTCAATTTTAAGGTGCGTTTGGGAATGTAGAGGAAAAGGAAAGAAAAGGAATTGAAGCAAAAGAAAAAAAAAAGAAAAAAAAAATTAAGTAATAATTTTTTTCTCTTTATTTAGATTTTTAAAATTTTTTAATTTAGAGTAATTAAAATTTATAAAAATAAAAAATAAAAAAAAGTTAATATAAATTTTTTTAATTATTTATCTTCCAAAATTTTTAAATAAAGCGAAGATTATTAGATTTTCTCCCCAACCTTCCTCTTTCCCTCTGTTCTCCCACTCTCAAATAGATCCTTAGGTTTTTTATACTCATTATTTTAAGTTCTTAGTTCATCCTCATTTTTACAACAATTCTTATTGGAAAAGAAGAGTGTTATATATATATATATATATATATATATATAACAACAAAATCTTTCTTTCATTAGGTGGGTCAATTACATAGATTACACTAACATATTTTATCATAAAATATTTCAATATTTAGATCATTAATAATTAAATTTACCTTAATAATTTTTTTATTATTTTTTTGTCTTTTTATATCTTTAGCTATTTAATTATTTTTCATCTGATCTTCTCTTCGTAGAGGCATCTTCATATGCGGCTGAACTGCTGTTTTTTATTTCATAGTTGTTACTTTTATGGTTAAAATCCTAGGTCCAATTTCTGATAAATCAATAGAAACCCTCTAGTGTAGACTTAGAGTTGTATGATTAGGAGATAAAATTTTACTTCCCTTGTTTATTAAATGATTGTTTTCTTTTCTTCTTCTTAGATATATAATCATTCTACTTTCAAGATCTGTGCTAACTTTTGCAGAACAGAATTTCATATTACTGATTACTTGAAAAGGTACCATGTGTGGTGTCATATTTGACTCTCATATCTGGTTTATATCATCAACAGTTCAACACTAATACTTGTATGGTAAACTTTTGGTCTATTTCTTGTCTATGAAATTACTATTAGTTTAATACTATCTTGGTGATTCATTTTTTTTTTTTCTTGTGGTACATACTCTCTTGGTGATTTGTGATAGATTTTCTCAACTGCTTCATTCATTTCCTGCATTGTTCCTTGTTTTTCCCGTTATAATCAATGGCTGAGTTTTAATTCATCCGCATTTTTAGCTGTTTTGTACTCTATCTTTAAAGGATGAATGTAATGAGATCTTTATGATTTTTTTTTTTTCAGAAATAAAATTTTCTCCCATTTCGAGTTTATCCATTATGGTCATTTTGCCACATATCGAGTTCTTAACCTACTGGTAACAAAAACCCCATCATTGAATCAAACTTAGCTTTTACACTTGTCTGGACATAGAAGCTTTTCTTCAGTGTGATTAAACCCAGCAGCACTTAAGAGAGCTTCAATGGAGAACACACAGTGAAACAGGGGAACTTGTTCAGTGTGTGTGTGTTGATATTGTAAGATGAGAAGAATAATAATAACAAATAAAGTATTTTTTTCATTAGATGTGATAAGTTGTATGGATCAAATGACTCCAGAGTATTTTATCTTAACTCATTTTTATAATTAAATTTACTATTAGATTCATCTTAATAGTTTCTACTATTATTTTTTTTTAGTATTTTTTTATTTCTAATTATTGACCTATCATTTATATGTTTAACTCTTTGTAAGAAGCCTCTAATAACAATGATATCTTCTATACATGACCAAATCACTTAAGATACATTTTTATCAACTTTTTTATGATAAATGCAATTTTAATTTTCTTTTTAATCCAATCTTTTTCCAATATTATCTTTTTTAGTATATCAACTCATTTAATGTAATATTATCATTTCTATGACCTTAAATTTTTGCTTTCGTTAATTTTTTATCATCTAACATTCAATATTATACAAAAATGCAAGTGTTATATATAGTTGTGTGATAAAATTCTCTTAAATTTAAGTGGTACTTTTCTATAATAAATAACACCTAAAACTTTCTTTCATTTCTTTCACTCAACTTAAACTCTATGATTTACGTTCTCCTTTATTTTTTTTTGTTATTTTCTATTATTATTCTCAAATACTTAAAATTTATAACTTGTTGTATAGAATGATTTCTAAGTTTTACCTCAACCTTATAATCAATTTATTTTTAACTAAATTTATATTTTATATATTTCAATTTATTTTGACATATTGAAAATTGTATGTCTTTATACATGCCTTCATCTTTTCAATTTTTTGTTTACTTTTTCTTTCAAATGTTTAACAAGAACAATATCATCAATAAAAAGCATGTATTATAACGTCGCCTCTTGAATATGTTTAATGAGCATATCCAATAAGGTAAAAATTTAAAATTGAACCTTGGTATAATCTTATAGTTATAAGAAAATTTTTCATGACTCCACCTTGTATCTCACACAAATCATGTCCCTATTATATATATCTTTGATTGTTTGGATATAAAACTATGCGGTATCTTTTCTTTTTTAAGGAGTTTTCCAAAATATCTCTCAATATTCTACTATAGGCCTTTTATAAATCAATTTAAACCATATCTAGATTCTTATGAAATCTTTGATATCTTTTTATATCTTTGTATTAAGTATTTCGCCTGTATAATTGACCTCTTTGACATGAAACTAATTTTTTTTTTATAATTCATGTGTTCAACCTTAATCTTCGCACTACAATATTCTTTTGTAATTTAATAGTATGACTCATGAGTTTGATTCTCTTATAATTTTGTATATCACTCTTATTTTTATACACCAAGATTAAAATACTATTCATTTGGCAACTTCTTAGATCTCATTATCTCAACTTTGTTAAACAATTGCACCTTTTCTTTCCAAATTCTTCTACACCTCAATGAGTATATTATTTGGTTGTATTACCCATTTTCTTCAATGCATATACTACTTTAAATTTTTGGATTCTCTAATAAGAAAGTAGAATTGAGATCTTTTTCTTTAATACTTAGTCTACGAACGTGACAAGAAGATATGTGTACTTAATAAGAAATTTGTGAAAATAATTCTTTCATCATTCTTAGATATCTCATTCCCTTCATATGTTTTTGGAAGTGGGATTTTGGAGGGAAGGAAAAGGGAAGGGAAGAAAATATATTAACCTTCTCTAGTTTCTTAAAATTTTGAAAGAAAAGGAATTGGATAATGTTATGTTAACTCTCTTTAACATTTTTCATTTATTAATTTTAAATTAAAAAATTTTAAAAGATCTAAACAAGAGGAAAATAAGTTATCACTTAATGCTCTCTTCTGTCTTTTTCCCTTTCTCTTCCCCTCTTCATTCCCAAATAATATGAGGAGGGGAAGAGAACGAAATGAATTGAAAGAAAAAGAAAGAAAATATTAAGTAATAATTTTTTCTTTTCGTGTTTAGATTTTTCAAAATCTTTAAAATTGAGATAATTAAAATTAATGAAGGTGAGAAATTAAGGATAATGAATATAAAATTTTTTAATTTTTTATTCTCCAAAATTTTAAGAACTAAATAAGGAGTGTTATTAAATTCTCTTCTCCTTTTTTCCCTTTCTTTTCCCTCCATTTTTCCCCTTCATTTATATATGTCTCTTATCTTTCTCTCTGTACTCTTTGTAAGCCTAAATATTCTTTTCTTCTCATCTTTGGCTTTTAAAAATTGGGATAATCTTTCATAAGTTTTATCTCATCTCTAACACTATTTTCTTAATGTCTTTCTTAACTATTTTATATTTTTCCAATTTTCATTATCCTTATATTGTGATATTTTATAGTATTCTCTTTTAACTTTAATCTTATCTTATATATTTATATTTTGCTAGCAAGATTCTTTTTCCTTTAATCTAAAACCTCTTAATATTCTCAAAGTTTCTTTTCAAACATTCTTAATTTCTTCAGCCATTTTATTTCACATGTAATTTGCTTCTCCTTGTATTTCTTAAATCTCCTCTTCTAGCACATTTCTTTCAAAAGCTCATGTGATTTGCCTCTAAATTATTTTGTAAGATTAGAAGTTTCTAAAAATTTTGATAGAGTGATTCTGTTGTGAATATGAATGCGTTTGTTGAGGATTGATTTGACTAAACTAAATTTGATTTATGAATTTAAAAAATTTATGAGTGTAAAAGTTAGTCTGTAAAAAATAATATACAAATTGCACGGAATTTGTTATTTTTAAGGATTAATTCGTACTTATTTTTTTATTAAATTTCAGATATTAAAGTTAGACTAAATAATCCAAGGCCCTATTGTCAATTTTAAAGAATATCATACAATAACTTAATGATGTTAAAGAGTATTTATTTGAATTCTTGACCATGATTGTTCAAAGAGTATTACAGAATTGCTTCTTTACAAATATTTTTCTCCAACTTCCGTTTGGTACTGTGTTTCTTGGATTCAAACAAATGAGCATTAATTTCCTCACTAATTCTTCACTCTCACCAATGCCAAGTCAAAGGTCAAAACAAAAGAAATGTGAAAAGTCTGAGAAATTGGTTTTCCAAAAATTTGAAGTTTATCATTTGAGGTTGGTTAAAATTAATTTTTTCCCTTGAATTTGTATAAAATTTTAATTTTATGTCTTATACATACGTGTGTATATATATATATATATATATATATATATATATAATTTTACAATGTACTAACGATGAAATCATATTTAAAGTTCATATAAAATCTTTTCAAAAAAAAGAATTCAAATGAAATTAAGAGTATCATTAAATTAATTTTTATATAGTTTCAAAAAAATTTCAAAATTCTTAAAATTGGGTTTTAAATAATTAGATTAAAAATTTCAAAAAAGTAATTGAAATTTTTTAGTTTCATATACATTTTAATTAGAGTCCTTTCACTTAAATTTCACAGACATGTGACTAACAATATTTTAAAAAATTAATTCAATTAATAAAGATAAGGGATAAAATTAAAAATTCATGCAAAATTAAAAGAAAAAAATAATTTTACTTTTATTTTACTAATTGATACAATTTACAGCTTAAACACTTCATAATAGATAATACTAATATTGCTAATTTTTTTAAGCATGTTCAAAATCAATATTTTATAATCAAATCAAACTGAACCAAACAAAAATTGATCAAAATTTAGTTTAGATTTGTTTGGTTTAGTTTTTTTTTTTTTGTTTTGCGGTTTGGTTCGATGTATAATTTAGTATGTCAAAAAATTGAACCAAATTGCTTTTATATATATATATATATATATAATTGTAATATATATTTTATTTATATTAAAAAAATCTCCTCTATATTAAACATATTATTTCTATTTCAACTTGTAATTGTTTAATTTTCTTAAAGTAATGCATATATATGTTTAATGTTTATAATCTCAAAATAAATTTTATTAAGTTACTTTACTTTAATATTTCAATTTTTTTTAAACTTGTTGTAGGTTGATTTATCCACAAAGTAATGTTAAAAATTTAAATTTGAAAACTTGGATTAATTAGTTTATATTATATATTTCCTAGAAATTTAAATTTGAAACTTTTTTATCTTATAATTATTTGGACTTAAATTTAAAAGAGCAATGTAATTGTTATTTATTTATTTTGTAATGTTGTTGGATATGTATTAGTTAAGAATATCTATGATTTTATCTTGTTAATGAATAAAATGTTACTACAACTTCTTGTTATTTTTTTGTATTTATATATTAAAAAGAATTATTTTATTTTTTTATTTGATAAACTTAAATGTATAAAGTAGAGAAATTAAAAAGGCTCAAAACATCTAAACAAAATCATTCAAAACTAATAATTTATAATTTAGTTTCATTTGGTTTGACATTATAAACTTAAAACTTAAAGTAATGTCAAATCAATGTGAGTAATTTGATTTAAAATATTTTTCAAACCATTTAAATTGAATCTGTAACAACGGGAAAGACCTAAAAGAGTTTTAAAAGGATTTTTAAAAGATAAAACTTGATTTTAACCCTAATCCCAATCAAACGAAGATTGACACATATTTCGAGGATAATGAATGGACACAGAAGGTCGTTTGAAGCCAGAAACACAATCAAACAGAAAGAAATGCAATCCGGCGATCAGAAACTGACGGAAGGAGTTTCGTGCATCAATTTCGTTGACGGAGGCCAAGACTTTCGCATGGAAATGCGTGCCAACGTCTGGAAGGATTTCGACACCCTAAAACATCCTCGGGTGGCCTGGGAAAAGTCGGAATCGCCCCTGGAGGCTTTAAATTACGCAAACTCCAGCCATTTCTCTCATTTCACTCTCTCTCCTCACCACACTCTCTCTCTCTTCTCTCTTTTCTCTCTCCACCTTCCTCCACCGTGAACGGCCACCACAGCCACCGTGGGCCGCCACCAAGGGTACCAACCGACAGCCCTCACTGCCCACAACCACCAGCAACCAACCACGGCCACCAACGGCCGCCGGAGCCGCCGAAAAAATGTCATTTTTCCCCTCCATCGCGCGAAACTTCCCCAGCTCGAATCGCCGCCGTCCGTCGCCGTTGACCGTCACCGCCCCCACCACCTTGTAGCCCAGCAACCCGACTTCCTCCGATGGCTCGGTAGCCGTCGAAAGGAGGCCGGACGCGCCCGGATCGAGGCAAAACGCCGTCCGCCGTGCGAGAAGTTTCGTGGCCAGAAAACACCGCCCAAACGGCCGTGAACCGCCGTGCCACCACCGTATTCGGACTCCTGGGCTTGCGGGCTTCACCGTGGTCTGATTTTTGAGGTAAACCGCACCTCCCCGCCGCCGCGCAAGGCCATCAGGCGCCAATCGCGTCGGAGCTTCTGGACGTGCATCCCGAGAAACTGAGACCACCGGGATGTAGAATTCCATCATCCGAGCACAGTGGTAAGGTCCGTTTTCTCAAAAACTAATGGTATATGATTGAATTGACTGTCGAACGTAATTAGGCAATTAATTAACCTAGGTAACTGTGTAACCGAGTTTAGGATTGAAAATTGGATGACGTGACGAGCCTAAATGTTTAATTTGATGTCCAGGAAATTAATCAGGCTCAGAAACCGAGACTGCGTGGAATTCTGAAGTGATTTAGAGCATTCGGAGATTAGGTAGGATAGTTTACACTTCCCGAACCCTAGAATTGATTTAGTGAATACCTGAATGATTTAGATGACTTGCATGGAATTACGTGCTGCTTTCGATGGGATAAAATTGCATGCCTGTGTGCTGAAAACCCTAATTGCATGTTAGACACCTTGTTTATCGAGTTTAGATGCCTTTAGGGCGGATTTACTTAGGGTTGGGTACTTGATAGCCGGTATGGGACTAGTTAAGTATCCCTCGTCTGAGAAGCTTTTAAGCGAAACTATTTTTATCGATTTGCTTTGTCTTGAGTTAGGGATTGCGCGTTAAACCAGGACGACCCTAAGAAAGGTTTAGGGAGTATAAGGGTGGATAACCTACACGGGGAAACGTTGTGATTTAGGCGTGATACCCTAGAACCCTGAGGAATAGCCGACCAAGTGCATGTGAGTTCGAATAGACTGTATGAGGATGAGAATTGGTGTATGTGCACATGCTAGGGGACGCCCTAGATGTTGATTCTCACCCGGTCCTTGAGTGAGTGATTGGTGTTACGGATCACACTCACAATATAGGCTTGATTCGGGTGATTGGTGTTACGGATCACACCCAACGATAAGAGAGGTATTCTCTCTAGACTACGTGCAATTAGAAGATGATTTAGATGCGGTTACAGTGGATTTGTAGCCAATGTGGATTGAGATACACAGGGCATGGGATTTCACTTGATTTTGATAACTGATTTTAAAAGAAATGGATTTTATGATTGTGATATAGTGCCGCAATTTCCATGTGTTTGAACGATTTTAAAGAAAAGGTATTTCACTGTTTTCGAACTGATTTCGGGAAGACGATTTCGGTGTTCACACCGCTGAGTATTCAACTGGTTTTCGAATAATAATTAAATTGTAAATTATTCTACTGGGATTCATATCTCATTAGGTTGTGTACTCAGATGAACAGGGACAGGGGAAGGAGCCCAGACGATAGCCGAAGCTGACTTGAGGATAGACCGGAAGATGATTAGCTTAGGCTTGAATCATTTGTATATATACTTTGATGACGCTGTTATTTATCGGATTCTGTTTCTTATAAATTTTATATGGACTAGACTGAATGTATATATAACGTTTCAGATAGTATGTATGGATTGTAGCGATGAATTGATGTTGCTGTGTATGGATTTACATTAGTATGTTTACTGCTGTTGTTGGACTGGCTGTTGAGTTTTAAACAGGTGATTCTGTATTTGGGATATGATCAAATTACAGAGGAAATTCTGCCAAATTTTCGGTAGAATTTACCGCTGTAAACTTATAGATTTGAATTGAAATGTGTATGAACGTATGACGTGATATGTATATGAGTTTTAGATTTCATTCCAGAGTTATTATTGATGATGTATGTATGTGTATTTAGTTAGCTGCGTGTGAATCAGGGTTGAACGGAATCCGAATGGATAACAGAGAATCTATTTGGGTTACGCTCAACCAGTAGCGATCCCCTGACGTTCCCACATAGGGAATAAACATTCAGAATACCCCATATGCTTCCGCTAATCAGATAAGCATCGCATAGGATGTATTAGGGGGTCGTTACAATTATGGTATCAGAGCCCTGTTTGTCGAATCTTCTAGTTTAGTGGGCTTAGGACTTTAAATCTTTGGGCTTGCAGCTTTAGTGTTTTGATTGATTTGACTCTGGCATGATAGGACCTGATTTGAATTGATAATGAACGGAATGAGTTTGATGTACTTCTGTTAACTATTGCTGTGTGACTGATCTATTTGTTTCTGTATCAGATAAACATGGCAGAATCTAGCAGGGACGCCACACGTAGGCCTAGGGGAAGGCCAAGGCACAGAAGCCAAGGTGCGTCAGGTAGCGGTAGCATAGAGACTGAGGTTGACATGCGGGAGATGATGGAATCTATCAGATTAATGGCCGATGCAATGAGAGACCAGGCCACTACCAGTGCCAATGCAATGAGATAGCAGAAGGACGATAGACAGACGAGAAACGACGGAGCCACCCAACAGGTGAATCCACTATATCAGGGATGGATTGAATTCCAGAGAGCAGGTCCATCTCCGTTTACAGGTGCCTCCGATCCAGCTGCTGTGGAAGCTTGGATAAAAGGAATTGAAAAGATTTTCAGGTTGTTGCAGTGCGACGATGAACAAAAAGTCACATATGCAATATATATGCTGAAGGGCGAAGCGGAACTTTGGTGGACAGATGCCCAGCAATTGATGGAGAGCCGAGGCATTCCACTGACTTGGGAATCTTTCAAGAGAGTCTTCATGGATCAGTATATCCCTGAGAGCGTGAAACAAGCAAAGGAAGCACAGTTCCTGAAGCTCACCCAGGGAGGCAGGCCGTTTGACGAGTATCTGAAACAGTTTGAGGAATTATCAAGGTACTCTACTTACCTGCGAATGCATTACGATGAGGCTTGGAAAGCAAAGCAACTAGAAGAAGGCCTCGATCTACCTATGAAGACTCAGTTGGCTACCCTGGAGATTCGAGACTTTGCCACACTGGTGAATAAGTGCAGAATTCTGAGCAAGAATTTAGAACAGAAACAAGCTCAGAATATGACACAACAGACAGGAACCGGGACAAGCGCCCAGAAATCTGAATGTAAGAAGCGGTATGTTTAAACCGCAACCAGGGGCTTCTAGTAGCAGTGGGAGGCGACCTGATAATACTCTTTGTCAGAAGTGTGGTACCAGACATCCAAATCAACCTGGCGGCATCGACTCCTCCAAGTGTTATAGATGTGGAGGCACAGGACACATGGCCGACATCGCCTCTTCCACGGGGAATCAGTCGACATCTGGTAGCCGAAGACCACAGGCTCCAGGGAGAGTTTTTACTATGAATGCTGCCAACGTCGACAGGTCCTCAGGCTTGATGCAGGGTAGAGGTAAAATTTATAATTTTTCTTTGATAGTATTGTTTGATTCGGGTGCTACGCACTCATTTATCGATGATGCATGCGTAGAACGAATGAGATTACCTGTTCAAACCCTGCCCTGTGACCTATACATATCTACACCCTTGGGAGAAGCCACTATGTCCCCACGAATATGCCTAAACTGCCCTTTAACTATTGAAGTTACTTTATTTCTTGTGGACTTAGTGTGTATACCATTGTCAGGGATCGACATTATTTTGGGAATGGATTGGTTGACTAGGAATCAGGTTTTGTTGAATTGTTCCGAAGGGACAATTACTTATCTGGATAACGTACCTGTGCGAGGGAATGACAGAGCTTGTGAGATAGGTGATATGTCCCTCAATCTCTCTGAGGTAGAATTGCAGGATAGATTAAGTCAAATCCCAATTGTTAGTGACTTTCCGGAGGTATTTCCTTTGGAAATTTGTAAACTGCCACCACCTAGGGAGATAGAATTCACCATTGACCTAATTCCGGGAGCGGGTCCAATAGCTATGACCCCGTATCGTATGGCTCCCGCAGAATTAAGAGAATTAAAAGTCCAAATCGAAGACATGTTGGAGAAGGGGTTTGTCAGGCCAAGTGTATCACCATGGGGAGCTCCGATCTTATTCGTAAAGAAGAAAGACGGGAGTTTAAGACTGTGTATTGATTACCGACAATTAAATAAGGTGACCATTAAGAACAAATACCCATTGCCACGTATTGATGATTTGTTTGATCAGTTGCAAGGCGCGACTGTATTTTCTAAGATAGATTTAAGGTCAGGATACCACCAGATTAGGGTTAGAGAGGAGGATATTCCCAAGACAGCATTCAGGACAAGATACGGCCATTACGAGTTTTTAGTGATGCCGTTTGGATTGACGAATGCACCCGCTGTCTTTATGGATTATATGAACATAATTTTCAGACCCTATTTAGATCAATTTGTTGTGGTATTCATTGACGATATCTTAGTATATTCCAAGACTCACGAAGAGCATGCCCAACATCTTAACACGGTGTTACAGATATTGGAAGAGAAACAACTGTATGCAAAGCTGGAGAAATGTGAGTTTTGGTTAGAAGAAGTGAAATTTTTAGGACATGTGGTAAATAGGAAAGGGATAGCGGTTGACCCAAAGAAAATTGAAGCAGTATTAGATTGGGATCGACCTAGAACGGTCACCGAGATTAGGAGTTTCTTGGGTTTGGCCGGCTATTATCGGAAATTCATTCAAGGATTTTCACAGATAGCTGTGCCATTGACCCGGTTAACTCGGAAAGGGGTAGATTTTGAATGGAGCGAGCAGTGTGAAACTAGTTTTCAGATTCTAAAAGAGAAATTGACCACCGCTCCTGTATTAATCATTCCGAGACCCCTAGAACCCTTTACTGTATACACAGATGCATCTTTGAGAGGCCTAGGTTGTGTTTTGATGCAGGATGGGAAAGTTGTGGCTTATGCATCGCGACAATTGAAACCTGCAGAGGAGAACTACCCCACCCATGACTTAGAATTAGCTACCGTTGTGTTTGCCCTAAAGATTTGGAGACATTACCTATATGGCGCAGTATTCGAGGTATATGTGATCATAAGAGCCTTAGGTATCTGTTTGATCAGAAGGAATTAAACATGAGGCAGCGTAGGTGGGTAGAATACTTGAAAGACTTTGATTTTGAGTTGAAATATCATGCAGGGAAAGCAAACGTTGTAGCCGATACATTGAGCCGAAAGTCACTACAACTAGCCAGTTTAATGATTGGTGAGATGAGGTTACTTGAGGATTTTGGGAATCTTAGCCTCAATGTAATCTCGTTTCCGCAAAGATTAGTGATGAGTGACTTTTTGATAACCTGCGAACTGAGAGAATTAATTAGACAAGCCTAACTTGAGGATGAATCCTTGGAAGTATACGCAGACCAACCCGACTTTGGATTAGCACCTGATGGGGTTTTGATGTTTAGAAAGAGAGTAGTGATCCCGAACCATCAGGAATTAAAGGAAAAAGTGTTAGCAGAAGCTCACAGAAGCCATTACACTATTCACCCCGGTATTTCCAAGATGTATCAGGATTTAAAGAGAAATTTTTGGTGGCCTGGTATGCGGAGAGATATCACGGACTATGTGAATGCCTGTTTGACTTGTCAACAAGTTAAGATAAAGCATCAGAAACCCGCAGGGCTACTTAAGCCATTAGAGATACCAGAAAGAAAATGGGATCAGATCACTATGGATTTCGTGGTTGGATTACCTAGAACATCAGCAGGATTTGATGCCATTTGGGTGATAGTGGATAGGTTGACCAAGTCTGCACACTTTTTGCCTGTTAAGGTGCGTTACTCCATGGAGAAATTAGCCGAAGTATACCTTAGGGAAATTGTAAGATTACATGGAATACCATCAGGTATAGTATCTGATCGAGACCCTAGGTTTACTTCGAGATTTTGGCAATCCCTACAGCAAGCCTTAGGAACCCAACTTAAATTTAGCACAGCCTATCATCCTCAGACTGACGGGCAGTCTGAGAGGACTATTCAAACCCTAGAAGATATGTTGAGGGCTTGTGTGCTTGAGCAGAAAGGAAGTTGGGATAAACACCTGCCGTTGATAGAGTTTGCATACAACAACAGTTATCACTCTACCATTGGCATGGCACCGTATGAGGCTCTGTATGGGAGGAGTTGTAAGTCACCTTTAAGTTGGGTAGAGATGGGGGAAAGTGCATTGTTGGGACCTGAAATGGTGCAAGAAACCACTGATCAAATTAAAATGATCAGGGAAAAGATGAGAGTCGCCAACAGAGGCAAGAATCTTATGCCAACAAGAGAAGAAGGCCTTTGGAATTTAACGAGGGAGACCACGTACTTCTGAGAGTGTCCCCCACCACGGGTATTGGTAGACAGATAAGGACTAAGAAACTAAGTCCTAGATTCCTAGGACCATTCCAAATTTTACAAAGAGTCGGTCCCGTTGCCTACCAAATTGCTTTACCTCCCCATTTGTCCAACCTACATGATGTTTTCCACGTCTCCCAACTTCGTAAATATGTCCCAGATCCTGCGCATGTATTAGAGAATCAACCGATAATATTAAAGGAAAATTTGACTTATGAATCTACTCCTGTTCAAATCCTTGACTATAAGACTAAGCAGCTTCGAAGTAAAATAATCCCGCTAGTTAAGGTACTTTGGCAGGATGTAGCATCGCAGGAAATGACGTGGGAGAAAGAAGATGAGATGAGACAAAGATATCCAGAACTGTTTACAGGTATGAATTTTGGGGACAAAATTTCTTTTAAGGGGGGGAGAATGTAACAACGGGAAAGACCTAAAAGAGTTTTAAAAGGATTTTTAAAAGATAAAACTTGATTTTAACCCTAATCCCAATCAAACGAAGACTGACATGTATTTCGAGGATAATGAATGGACACAGAAGGTCGTTTGAAGCCAGAAACACAATCAAACAGAAAGAAATACAATCCGGCGATCAGAAACTGACGGAAGGAGTTTCATGCATCAATTTCGTTGATGGAGGCCAAGACTTTTGCATGGAAATACGCGCCAATGTCTGGAAGGATGTCGACACCCTAAAACATCCTCGGGTGGCCTGGGAAAAGTCAGAATCGCCCCTGGAGGCTTTAAATTACGCAAACTCCCGCCATTTCTCTCATTTCACTCTCTCTCCTCACCACACTCTCTCTCTCTTCTCTCTTTTCTCTCTCCACCTTCCTCCACCGTGAACGGCCACCACAACCACCGTGGGCCGCCACCAAGGGTACCAACCGACAGCCCTCACTGCCCACAACCACCAGCAACCAACCACGGCCACCAACAGCCGCCGGAGCCACCGAAAAAATGCCGTTTTTCCCCTCCATCGCGCGAAACTTCCCCAGCTCGAATCGCCGCCATCCGTCGTCGTTGACCGTCACTGCCCCCACCACAGTGTAGCCCAAGCAGCCAGCTTCCTCCAAAGAGCTCTGGCCGCCGAAGCGAGGCCGGACGCGCCCGGATTGAGGCAAAACGCCGTTCGCCGTGCGAGAAGTTTCGTGGCCGGAAAACACCGCCCAAACGGCCGTGAACCGCTGTGCCACCACCGTATTCAGACTCCTGGGCTTGCGGGCTTCACCGTGGTGTGATTTTCGAGGCAAACTGCACCTCCCCGCCGTGCGCCGCGTCAGCCAGGTGCCGCTGCGTCTGGAGCTTCTGGACGTGCATCCTGAGAAACTGAGACCACCGGGACGTAGAATTCCATCATCCGAGCACAGTGGTAAGGTCCGTTTTCTCAAAAACTAATGGTATATGACTGAATTGACTGTCGAACGTAATTAGGCAATTAATTAACCTAAGTAACTGTGTAACCGAGTTTAGGATTGAAAATTGGATGACGTGACGAGCCTAAATGTTTAATTTAATGTCCAGGAAATTAATCAGGCTCAGAAACCGAGACTGCGTGGAATTCTGAAGTGATTTAGAGCATTCGGAGATCAGGTAGGATAGTTTACACTTCCCGAACCCTAGAATTAATTTAGTGAATACCTGAATGATTTAGATGACTTGCATGGAATTGCGTGCTACTTTCGATGGGATAAAATTGCATGCCTGTGTGTTAAAAACCCTAATTGCATGTTAGACACCTTGTTTATCGAGTTTAGATGCCTTTAGGGCGGATTTACTTAGGGTTGGGTACTTGATAGCCGGTATGGGACTAGTTAAGTATCCCTCGTACAGGAAGCTTTTAAACGAAACTATTTTTATCAGATTTAGCCTGTACTGAGTTAGGGATTGCGCGTTAAACCAGGACGACCCTAAGAAAGGTTTAGGGAGTATAAGGGTGGATAACCTACACGGGGAAACGTTGTGATTTAGGCGTGATACCCTAGAACCCTGAGGAATAGCCGACCAAGTGCATGTGAGTTCGAATAGACTGTATGAGGATGAGAATTGGTGTATGTGCACATGCTAGGGGACGCCCTAGATGTTGATTCTCACCCGGTCCTTGAGTGAGTGATTGGTGTTACGGATCACACTCACAATATAAGCTTGATTCGGGTGATTGGTGTTACGGATCACACCCAACAATAAGAGAGGTATTCTCTCTAGACTACGTGCAATTAGAAGATGATTTAGATGCGGTTACAGTGGATTTGTAGCCAACGTGGATTGAGATACACAGGGCATGGGATTTCACTTGATTTTGATAACTGATTTTAAAAGAAATGGATTTTATGATTGTGATATAGTGCCGCAATTTCCATGTGTTTGAACGATTTTAAAGAAAAGGTATTTCACTGTTTTTGAACTGATTTCGAGAAGACGATTTCGGTGTTCACACCGCTGAGTATTCAACTGGTTTTCGAATAATAATTAAATTGTAAATTATTCTACTGGGATTCATATCTCATTAGGTTGTGTACTCAGATGAACAGGGACAGGGGCAGGAGCCCAGACGATAGCCGAAGCTGACTTGAGGATAAACCGGAAGATGATTAGCTTAGGCTTGAATCATTTGTATATATACTTTGATGACGTTGTTATTTATCGGATTCTGTTTCTTATAAATTTTGTATGAACTAGACTGAATGTATATATAACGTTTCAGATAGTATGTATGGATTGTAGCGATGAATTGATGTTGCTGTGTATGGATTTACATTAGTATGTTTACTGCTGTTGTTGGACTAGCTGTTGAGTTTTAAACAGGTGATTCTGTATTTGGGATATGATCAAATTACAGAGGAAATTCTGCCGAATTTTCGGTAGAATTTACCGCTGTAAACTTATAGATTTGAATTGAAATGTGTATGAATGTATGACGTGATATGTATATGAGTTTTAGATTTCATTCCAGAGTTATTATTGATGATGTATGTATGTGTATTTAGTTAGCTGCGTGTGAATCAGGGTTGAACGGAATCCGAATGGATAACGGAGAATCTATTTGGGTTACGCTCAACCAGTAGCGATCCCCTGACGTTCCCACATAGGGAATAAACATTCAGAATACCCCATATGCTTCCGCTAATTAGATAAGCATCGCATAGGATGTATTAGGGGGTCGTTACAGAATCGATGAACACCTTAACTTTCTCTTTACTCTATATAATGAAAGACCATAATTTATTTTTAAAATAATAATAAATATAGTTAATTAATTTTAATATTTAACATAATAATAAAATTAATTAAATAACTTTTTTTGTTTTGAAATGAACTTATGTTTTGTAAAAGGTAAATTTTACCGACAAAAAAATTAAAATAAAAATTTTTATGACATTATATCAAATGTTAGAGAGTCAAAGATTATTGTTAAAATAAAATTAATATAATTTGACTAAATATTAAAAACAAATAAGTGTAATTTACTTACATATTTATGAATCCTTCTTTTAATTCTGGTAGATGGTAATTTTATTTTTAAAATATTTTAAAGATTTTTAAATATACCATATATCAAAATTTAATATTTTTCATGTTTTATTTGTCATAATCAATACAAAGGTCATGAGTTTTTGTTTTAATAATTCATAATTATGTATCCAAAAAAATTTTTTTAAGTTTAAATCAATTAAAATATCAATAGACTGTATCATTAATTAGAGTTTTGGGTCAGATGAAAAAACTATATTTCCATAAACTTAATTGAACGGCTTAATTGATTTGAGGAGATAGTACATTTTTTATCAATTTAAATTTGATCTTAAGGAATATTTTGAAAGAAATTTTATATACATCAGATTAATGTAGCCTTAAAATTCAACCTATTTGGTTTCTTTGTTTATTTCTTGTTTTTATTTTCATTAAAAAATTAAAATAGTATAAATGTGTTGGACTAATAGGCAGAGTTTAGGGAAAAAATATATTTTCCAAAACAGGTTTAAGAACATTCTACAAAAGTGCCGATATTTTTACTTGATGAAAAGAGGCATCTTTTTAATTTTGTAAGAAATTAAATACAATAGTTACCGTCTAACTACGTGAACATCACTAGTAAAATTTATAAATAAACATATTTTTGGCCAAAATGTAAGAAACGTCTCTTAAGATAAGTTTGAAAATGAGAACAGAAGGAAAAAAAATTGAAAGAAAAGGAAAGAGGATGAAATAAAATATTAAGTGATTTATCTCTTTGTTTTAATTTTTAAAATTTTTTTAATTTAAGATAATTAAAATTAAAAAAAATTAATTAACATAAAATTTTTTAATTTTTTATTCTAAAATTTTAAAAACTTACAAAAAATGTTGTTGAGTTATATTTTTTTCCTTCTTTTTTATTTTTTTCCCGGACTCTTAATTACGATTTTTATCCAAATTTTAAAAACATATTGACATGTCAAATAAATTTAAGGTTAAAATATAATTTTTTAATTTTAGACTCTGTAAAAAATTTTCTTTTAAGATTTATTGTTTTGTCAATTAAGATTTAAGAGTGACTTGCGAAACCAAACTTAAAATTTAAGAAACGATTGTGTAAACCTATAATTTGAGAAATAAAATGATAAATAATAAAATTAGAAGAGAAGAGATTGTGTTTTGGTGGTATTTAATGCGAGTGACGCCAGATAATTGGAGGGAAGCCCCATATAGACCCCCAGATATGACAGATTGGTAGCCTTTTGACCCTTAAAAAAGGCAATAGCAATGGCGGCGCCAGAGCTACTAAGACGTGGCTGAAAAGCCACGACACCTTTCGCCGCTTTTATAATTGCTTGTTTCACCTTCTTCTCATCTTCTTTTCAAGTGGAGGTGTTCGGCAGATGAAGATTGTAAATGATGAGTTTGAGTTAAAGATTTGAATTTTTATTAAAAAATATGTTTATATTTAATACTTAATAATATTTTAAATAAAATTATTTTTATCAAGAGAGTATTTGTTCAACACAAAATATGGATATTCATCTATTTAATTTAAACAGTTAAAAAAATAAAATTAGATTGAATCATTCATATTGATTTCATATAAAAATGCATATATAGCTAGGTTTAAATTTATTTTGTCAAATAAAACCAAATTCAATCATAAATGATTGATTTTGAATATTTTAAACTTAGTTTAACTTGTTTAATTATTTAACTAAGGTTATCAACTAATTAATTATTCAACTAAGGTTATCAACTAAATATTTTTGTTTAAATATACAAGATCAACTAATAACAAAAAAAAAAAAAGCATTCCATTTATTAACAAGAGTACGTAAAAGCATAATTATTTTAAACTAATTCATTAACAAATAACAATATAACAATATAATAATTATATTATTTTTTAAAATGTAATCTAAAAATAATAAATTAATCTAATTTTTCCAAGTTAAATTTTTAGAGAAATTATAAACATAAACTAATAAAGGATCAAGGAATGTGATAAATTTAGTCAGTCAATGTAGTGTTTCATAGGATAGAGTAATTTTTTTTAATAAATAACATATATGTCAAAAATTAAATCAAATTGCTCATAAATCGCTTATATCAAATTGCTCAAAATCGAATATTGATTAATTTTTTTGGATAGTTTTTAGTTCAATTTGATTTAGCTATGATTTTGAACAACTCTATTTGAAAGGTTTTACATTAGAGCTCTCCATACTCCCAAATTTATGATTCATTTTATCTCTTTTCTTAATCTTTCCTTCTAACCTTTTTTTTTACCTATTTTTTATTTATAAGTTCGTTGTTACTGAAAAAACTTGTTTTTATCTTAATTTTAATTAAAATGATTGTATGAATAATTTTTTTGTTAAAACTATGTATTATGCAAGCTGTATTAAATTAAGTTTATATTTCAAAGTTTCGTAATAACCTCAAAAAATTTGTAAAAATATTTACTATATTGGTAAAATATGCATTTAACAGTAATATTGTTTATTATTTGAATATTCAAGATATCTTTTTCTTTAAAATAATGTAAAAATTAAAATATTACATATTGGTTAAGTAATAGAATAATTTAATCATAAGGCTATTGAATGAAACATTTTAAAACGATAAATTAAGCAAATTACTTTGAACCCAACTGTACGGTAACTATAAATTAAACTTTTATTTGGTCAAAAGTTATATATATGTGCGTTTGTGTATTTTATCGGAGATTAAATTTCTACTGTCACTTAATTAGCTTACTACGGTAAAAATAATTTTCCTGATATTGATCAAAATCAAAAACTTTTTTTCGATCAAAATAATATATTTTTCCGAGCTTCTTTAAAAAAATAATTATTTTTGACCGATAGCAAAAAAAAACTTTCCGACTATGAGAAACAGAAAATTAGAGCTTTTTCTTTAAAAAAGAAAACAGAATGAAAAAATTATTTTTTTAAAGAAGATTACAACTTAGTTAAAGTCATTAATTATTATAATTATATATCTTCAAAATTTTTTTCCTTACTCTCTTACATACATACATTTTTCTAGTAATTTCACAGTAAAAGATATACTTTTTATAAAAATACTTGTTAAATGATTTTGTCAAACATTAACAAATTACTTTTATTTTTTTCTGATGTTTTTTTTGTAATTTAATTTTTTATAAAAGTTAAAATAAACCAAAAATATTAGCAATTCCTTTAAGAATATTCTATCATAATAATAATTATTTTTTTTCCAAATTTGATCTTACAGTTAGGTGACACTTTTTTATGTATACGTATTGGTGTGCATATAAATAATTGGGTTCGTGAGGTTATTTTCTGTTGTGGTCCTTTGAGATGATAAGAGGATAGAGAAAGATGAAACACACTTATATATAAAGTCCAATTGGAGAAAGCTTATCCCATTATCCCATTTGGGTATTACATCAAAGAAGTGGATACGAGTGAAAATAAAGAGAAAAAAATAGAAAAAAAAGTGAAATCTAAATAAAAAAAGCCAAGAAGAAATAGACGTGAGAGGAGGAATGTGTTCTTCTGTTACGCAGTAGTCTCCCTTCATTTCTTCCTCATATTGTAACTTGTTGTTTGTAAGCATATGGGTCCAATCTATATATATATATATATATATATATATATGAATGAGTTTTTAAAGTGATTTCTTTCTTAGGTCCCACACATTGGGACCCTCAAAAGTGACCATCTTGTATAAATTAATATTGTCATTGATTAGGGTTAGCATCATCACCGAACTGAAAATGTAAAACCCTAAAAAAAAATTAGGGTTGGTTAGGTTGCTTTGATATTTGAAACTGTTCTGGTTTATTAATCATACCCATAGAATTCATAATTAAGTATTTCTGTTATTATTATAATAGTAATTAAATATGTATATATAAACATTGGGATTGCTTAGGGATTTTATTTATAAATCGTGTGGTAAGCACATGCTTCCATGTTCCAATGAATCTACATATATAAAACTTGGAGGACCTTTTTTACGGTAGCTTAATTAATTAATTATAAGTGATCGGGAGATGTAATAATAAGAATAAACATATATCATTAATTAAAGACTAAATCTCTTTTGGACATAATTATGATTTCTTGCAATTCACTTTCTATATAGATATATTTATCTATTGTTGATAAATAGTTGTTAAGCTCTATTTCAAGCCTTAAAACTAGTTATTAATTATTTTATTAATTCCAAACGAAGCTTTCTTAAAATAAATTATATAATAAAAAAAAAAAGAGAGAGAGGTTGAACATTCCACTAAGGAACCAAGCTAGCTTAAAAAAGTAAAGCCATTAACTTTATGATAAGGTCCATTACAGATACAACTTTGCTTTACATATAGCAGCTGATCAAATCACTTGTAGGATTAATCATTGTGGTGGTAATTAGTACAAGGGAGAGTAGGGAGGCAAGTGTCAAAATATTGAGTAAAGTTTAAAAGAAAATTGTAATTAATATTTTTGTTTTTATTTGTAAAACTTAATTTTTTAATATTATTTTATTTACATCTCTTTTAATAAAAATTTAAATTTTATTAATTTACCGAGAAACTAACTCTTTTTACTAGATTCAATTCTCATTATTTATTTCCATAACTCGATTAATGTAGTAATTTTCAAGTATTAATAACAAATAAATTTTTTTAACAATTTAATTTCGTATAATAATTTGGGGTTTTCATAATAAAAAAATTCTCTATATATTATAGTTACTACTAAAGAATCTTATAGTGTGTATATATATACACACAGTGTTTGGATTAAAAAGGAAATAAATTCTTTATTTATAAAATTAAATATCTAAATTAAAATTTTACTTCACTTCTCTGTATTTTCTCCAATCCAAATATACTCATAAAAAAACTTTACCCGAGTCTTTTTGTTTTTAACCCATGATGGGTCTCTCCAACCTGCAAGTTGCAACAAGAAGTTGAAAGAGAAAATGATAGAAAAAGGAAGAAGGGAGAAAATTAATAACCATATCTTTTGTGGGTATAGAGACTTGAGAAACTAAAGGCTCTTTGGAAATGTGGTGTGTAATTTGTAAGGATTTAAATAACATATGGTCAAGAATATAAGGAAAAAGAAGGATGGGTAGAGAGAGAAAGAAGAATTGAGAATTAAAGAAATATATATTAAAAAAAAAAAAGAAAAAAGAATCAACTTGGTGGGTTGCTTAGCTGGAGACAGATAAATATAAGGGTTAATCCACATGGTAGACAGAAGATGTAAGTGTACATTCACATCACATGCACACCCCATCCCCATGTGAAGTAAATCCTTTTGTCAACATGTAAAAAAAAAAAACAAAAAAAAAGAAACAAAAAAACTTTATTTTTCTTACATATGGGTCTTGTGTAAAATTTAGTTTCACCCAGATCCACAAACTCTTGTGTATTTAATGAATATATATATATATATATATATATATATCTATCTGTGTGTATTCTACTTTTAGTTAAAATCATGTAATTTAATTCAAAATCATAATTGAGTTAATTTTTTTTAGAAATTATTAATATATTCAAAAACTTATGTTCTAATTAATCTAATTTTTTTTTATTTTTTTATAAATATTTTTTTATTAGTGGTAATTCTGTTTGATTCCTTATTGAGTACTAAATATAAGTATTTCTTTTAGTAAAAATTTAAATCTTAATTTATTACGTCATAAGAAATTAATTTTTTTTGCTAGACCCAATTCTCATTGGTTATGA
Organism: Senna siamea; assembly: GCA_031216115.1. Lineage (NCBI taxonomy): Eukaryota > Viridiplantae > Streptophyta > Magnoliopsida > Fabales > Fabaceae > Senna > Senna siamea. The sequence continues at coordinate 26,018,070 of CM062354.1, read as the reverse complement.
TTAATCTAATTTGAGTTGACTAATTCTATAACATAGATAAAACCCTTTTAACAAGGTGTTTTTTAATATAAAATTCAAACTCAACCATCCTTAAAAAGAGTCGGGGTTACACTCCTACTAGGGGTGAGCATTGGTTGGATTTGGATCACTTTGGACCATTTGATCAATTGAACTAACCTAATTAGATGGCTAAAAAAGTCATTCAATTAATCAAATATTTTTGGCATCAATTGATCCAATCAAAATCGAATTTGATAGGTTTGGATTGGATAGGTCCAATCAATTTTCAATAAAATTATTTTAAGAAAATTTTAAAACAATTATAATCGTAAAATAAAATATTTATGGTAAAAAGTAATAATAATATATTTAAAATTTTTTAATAAATATATAATATAATATAATATATTAATATGTTAAATTCGATTTGGTTTGGATGAAAACTAACATCATGCAATAATGTAACCGATTTAATCAGTTTTAACAATTCTTCATCCAATCAAATAATCAATTTTGATTCATTTTAGTTGAAGTGGATCAGTTTGGTTTGGATAAATTTAGTTTGGTTTGAATTTAATCATCCCTAATGCCAATCAAATCCACTAAATTAAATTTTAAAATTTTTTAATAATAAATATGAGAAACCAAAAAGAAATGACACAGTAGTAATGAAAATTGAGTAGTTACATTAAATATTTGCCCAGTGTCCCCAATTTCCTCCCCTATTTTCAGCAACTTCCTTGTCCTGGGGTGTCTGCAGTGCGTAAGGTTCTTTATTGCATATTAATTATTTAAGAGGGTTTTATTACTAGAAAAAAAAATATGGCGCGAGTTTGTTCCTTCCTTCATCTTAATTATAACCATGCCAATATATATATATATGGCAGTAAATATGTGCTTTTTTCTTACCTTCCATCAGTAATTAACGTTCTGTAGAAGCATGTTGTTTCTGCTGTAAAAAGACAAACTCATACAGACAGCAAACTTTAAACTGTATTGGCCCTTTTCATTGTTCCCTTTTTAACAGTTTTGCCCATAAGAACTTTTTTCGTTTACGGGACTCATATTAATTTGGCTTAAATTGATTGAAATCTCATAATAAAAAAAAAAATTTCGACGAAGATTTTTATATAAATAAGATTCAAACTTAAAACAATTTTACATAAAAAAAATAAAATATTTATCATTCCAACTAACATTCTTTGTGTATATTACAATATACATGTATGTATATGTATATGTATATATATATATATATATAAAATTTATTTGTCTATAAATTGTTGAAATCTTATTATGACCCCGGATACAATAAGTTGGTTTTACTTAACTGTGAGTTTATTCTGATTATTAGACAGATTCATTGTATGTGAACATTTCTCAATATAGAATTACTCTCATAGTGGATGTAATAATATAGATTTTACGGTGCATATTAATATTTAAGTGCACATTTTAGTATATTGGTAATTAAGTATTTTTTAATTTTTTATAATTCTTTTGTGATGCTTCATTATAAGGAGATCATAATAAGAAATTACCATCATATATATCTATGCTGATAATATATTTTTATAAAGTGTTGAAAAGAACATACCGTTACATAAATATATATATATATAAATATATATATATATATATAATGCTTTAATTTGGTTAGCTTTTGTAACATAGAATAGGGATATATATAGATGAGTATGCTTTCATATAATGTCAACCTGTTTCCATCACAACTTTTATGAATATATATATTAGTTCTGGAAGATACCAATACCATTGCATTATGTGACTTGCATTCAATTTTATATTTGATCAGTATGTTGCAGATCATCGTGTCCCACGCATACTTTCAAAAATATTATATAATTAATCAACCATATAATACCATATACAACTAGGTTGATCCCACTTACATTTAATTTATATTCATCATATCAAATTCAGAGACGCTCCACTGTATTTTAATTACAAATTAATAATTTAATTGGTAAAATTTACTTTTTTTTAATTTAACTGATAAATATTTTTCTCAAAAATAATTTTTTATTTAAGAAAATTTTTTCCATTAATAAATAAAAATTTATGAAGTTTTTAACTTAATTAAACTTGTTTAGATGACATTTTTTTCTCAGAATAGCATTTTTAATTAAATTTTGTAAAACTAAGTAATTGTCAAACTAATAATTATATTTTGCTTAAACAATACTATTTTGCAGAGATAAGTGATTGTCAAATTAATCATTATATTTTGTTTAGACAATACTATTTTAAGATAAAATGTTATTTGGGCAAATCCAAATTACAAGTTAATGGTTAATTCCATAAACCTCTATTTTCTAATTGGAAAAAAAACTAATTAATTAATTGATTATTTTAATTGAAAAAATTAGAAGATTAAATCAGGAGGGTTTATTTTTGAACAAAGGATCAAACCAAAAAAAAGAGTAATGTTTATGAAGAGTACTAGCTAAATCATGAATTTATTCAAAATTTTCCTTTGACTCTCACTAATTTATTAGTAAAATTTATGAACATGTAATTAATTAAGACAATAGTAAACAATTGTTGTGTATATATATAGACAGAGAAAATTACAGATGTGTGGTAAGGTTTTGGTATCTGTTAGGCTGTAAAATACCAATATAGTGGACATAGTGGGTAGGGCATCTTCTTCTCACACTTTCTCTCTCTACAGCTAATTAGAGAAGTCTGCAAGGCATATGCCCTTAAAATCCAGCTAGCTAGAAAGAAGTTATATATATATATATATATATATTTGCCAGCAAAGCAAAGGAGAGACATTGAGCTTCACCATTGAAATCTATTTTGATGTTTTGCAAGACAAGCAATGTGTAAAACAAAAGTTATTATTATTAGGTTAAAATATATATAGTTTTCTTGAACCATATGTTATGTGAAAATAACTCTCTTTAATTATAAAATTTGACATAGAATCTCTAAAATTTTACTATTTATACAAAAAAACTCCTTCAATAACTTTTCATCCAAAACCTTAGCAAATAGTGATGTTTTAAAAAAATTCAAATCATACCAAAACGCTATACTTTAGGTCTTGTGCAAAAAATCTTTATGAACCTAAAATTTTGTGCTGAAAACTCCTCTTAAATTTTAGGCCATGTGCAAAAAAATTCATAAATAATTTAATGTTTCTACCTTTTGTTAAGGGTTTTGGATGAAATTTAACAAGATATTTTTTTTTGTATAAAGTACAAAGTTTGAGAGAGTTTTGTGTCAATTTTTATAGTTGAGGGTTATTTACATATAATTCTATTGAACTATAAGTTATGTGTCTTAAATTAAATGAATAAATTAAATTAAATTAAAAAAGAAAGAATTTAAATGGGGGAAAATTAGAAAAAAGTATGGTATGGCAAATGTTATGATGAGATGCCAACTCTTTTTTTTGTACTTGAGCTTCTCCTACCTTTAGTTTTATTCACAATTAATATTAGCCAATCCCATATTCCTTCCCCACATGTTGAACAAACAAAGAGAGAGAAGAGTGGGGGGAAATATAATAAAAAGAGAGACACATGCATGTGTTTTGTGTCTTAAAAAATTTGTTCAAGGAATACTAAAATGGATTAATTAATGTGGCATGCATGCATTTACTTTTACAAATCTAACACTGCTAATTAATTCAGAAAAATTAAACATGCATCTTGGTTCATCAAATTTTGAAATTCATAATTTTACAAAATTATATATATATTTATACATATCCCCTTATAACAGTCAAAAATTTTAATTATGATTTATTTAAATTTTAAGAATTATCTGAAAGTTTCACCATGTAAATAGCAAGGGAATTATTAAAATCCTGTCTCAATGATTGATGAAGAAAATTAATTTGGAAATAGTTTCTTTGGGGCTTAAACTAGTTTTATGTGGTCCTTGTATATTTGATTATCATTTATATATAAAGTAAGTTATTTTTGTTAGAAATAATTAATAGAGCATTATTTGATTAAATTATTGTTAAAACGTCCAAATAATCCTTTTCATTAGCTAGTAATGTTTGTTATATGATAAACTAGGTCATAATTGAGCTAATAATCGATCATACAAAAACTTACTTTGTACATCTTGATATTATTATTTTTATCAATTATGAAAGAAATATATATTATATCCAACATTAGTTTAATTAATAAAGAGTTTATATTCCTTTGGAATATTAAAATAAATTTAATTAAGACCAAATATTAAAAAAAATACGTCATCCAAAGAAAGAAACAGTATTTTATTAGTAGTATCAATAACGTATCATTCATTCACAATTTGTCCAAAGTAGAATAAAAGGAGGGGAATGCTCATTCCCATTGATGTCAACCTAACTTACAGCTCCACATCTTATGAAATTACCATGATACCCCAGACATCCATTCCTCTTGCATGTTTTACTTTGACCAAAATACCCTTTCAAGTTGATTCCTTCTGCACTTTGTAAATTTAGATTTGCACACCCAATTAATAGTATAGGTCCCCAAGTAAAAGTTAATCTTTGATGATTAGTGCATTTAATGGCGTATTAATTGAGTGGGTCCTACATTCTTGCATTACATACTTACATTTCCATTTTTTAAAGCTCAATTATTGACTTTGAAAATTTCAATAATTCTCAATCTAAAACAATATTAATATCAAAATTAACTTTTTATTTTTTTCAACTTAATTTGTTTGAAATTTTAATTGTTTTATATGAAGCTTATATTAAATTGTTATTATCAGAGTGTAATTGAATTAATATAAGATTTTAATTGAGGCCAAAATTGTATTAATCCTATCTGTAAAATTTTAAAATTTTATTTAAGCTCTTAATTTAACGTTTGAATGCCTCGATCGTTTTAAAATTATTTTGTTAAAAAAATTACATTATAGTATAAGAAAATTACTAAAAAAATTAAATAAAAAAGATAAAAAATTAAAATTAAAAGCTAAAGAAAAAACATAAATTTTAAGTACCATTTTTTAATGTTAAATTGAACTATTTGTATATATTTGGTGCAATTTTTTTTCCATGTTAATCAATTTATTTTCGTAGTCCGATTACATACGATATATCATTAATTTATACAATACATATTAACTTGAATAAATTAATAAATTTATGGTATAAGCACACATAATTCTACTAATATATATATATATATATATATATATATATTTGTGTATGACTTACTGTTTCCAAATACCTCAATCATGGGTTTGATTGATGGACTTTTGTGTTGCAAAAAGTTCACCATATAAAAATAAATTTACTCAAAAAAATTTTACCCAAAAAGCATTATCAAGCATATAATACTTCTACGCAACACTTTTGTTTTGTTTGTATTTTTAAACTAATTTTCCTTCGGGACTTTTTGTCTGTGGTGGTCTAATTCTTCACAAACAGGTCACTTGGTTTGAATCCAAAATGGCAAAATCCAAAATGGAAAAGCAAAAATAAAGTGAAATAATTAAGAACATAAATAACTTTTTCTTAAAAAAATTAAATAGGTAGGGTAAATTACTAAATTATATTATATATATATATATATATAAGAAATTAAGAAGCAAGCAACTAGCCCCTCTCAACATTCAACAACCTTATCACACAGGGCAAGTCATTTTCATTTTCAAGTGGGGGAAGTGCACAGATGAGAGAGTGGGTTTTGGAATTTAAAATCTGAGGTAGAAATGGAACGTTATTGCATAGAATAGTATGGCAAATTTGTGCCATAATTGGTAGGAGCCATTGTCTTTGATATATAATATATATGGAGAAACCATTTTCAATAAATTATATATATACTATTACCACCACCAATATGCCTCTAGAATATGGTCCCCAAAAATTTCCTTTTAAAATTTTTTTTAGAGAAAATTTTAATAATAAATTTCTTGAAATTTAATTATTATCTATTATCTATATATGAAATATTGGCACAATCACAGCCATCAAAATTTTGATGCCATTTATTAGGGTAGGTCACAAATTCAACAGAATTGCCCATCATTTACTTTCTTTCATAAATGGCTTGGCCTAATAACATGACCTATACATCTAACCAGTTTTCAACAGTGGTTCCCACTCAATAAGAAAAAAATATTAGCAAAATTTTATGTAATATTTGAAAAGATATACATGTTCAACTTACAAAAAATAAAGAGTAATTAATTAATTGTAATAGACATATTAGGAATATTCCTTAAAGTTTAAAGAAATTACGTTATATTCTTTTTAAAGTTTGACTAAATTACATTTTATAACTTTTTAATTTTAAAATTACACTCGATTTGCTTCAAATTTATTTTTTATTAATAAAGATTTTTTTTTGCATACCAAAAGACTGAGATTTATTTTTAAAATAACAATAAAGATAGCTAAATTGATGTTAAGTTTTAATATGAGATTCATAATATGATAGTAAGGATAGTTAAATAAATTTTATTATTTTGAAAGAAATATATATAATGTAGCGAGTTAACTTTAACAAGAAAATAGAGGATTTTGTAACATTATATCAAATGTCAAGAGTTGAATATGAGTTTTAGACAAAAAATGTATCAAGTGCAATTTAACCAAACTTTAATGGAGATTAATTTAATTTATTCTAAATTTTTTCCATATATATATAATTAAATTAATTGTCAATAAACTAAATTCAATTGAAAATCTCTCAAAAAACGACTTTATTTAAAGTTGTGAAAACTATTGTGGAGGCTCATCCAATTGTTGAGTTTTCATAAATTTGTAAATTAATTTAGAAACACATGTAAAATAATAATTTAACTACTTAATTCAAAAATTAAACGACAATAATTGAGATGGTAGCTATTGGTTAAATGTATTTGATCACTTTTATAATCTGTAATTTAGTATCTACTTTTTATTAATTAATAATTAAGGTTTTATAATTTGTAAAATTGTTTTATTTTCATTCAATTTACAAATAAAAAAATAGAACAGCATATTTTGAATCATTGTGAGCTGGATTGGCTTATTTTATCAAATATATATTTTTTAACTTAATTGAAAAAATAATTTTAATTTCCTTTAATTAAAATTAGTGAAAATATAATTGGTAAAATTTCAAAAGAAAAGCTTAATCTTTATGGCATCTGGAAATAGTCCCTTAATTTTTTAAAAACTAAAAATTTGATTCTTATGCTTTCATATTCTAACAATTAGGTATTTCTATTTAAATTTTTTCTAACACTACTAACTTGTCTAGAGAATGAATTCTCTGAAATAGGAGAGAGGGATAAAAACTCTGTAGTAAAAAAAAGATATGCATAGATATATATATATATATATATATATATATATATATATATATAAAAGAAATCACAATATAGAAACTTACCTTAAATAAATTAAAATTTAATTTTTTTATTATAAAAATTTTTCATCTCTCTTTCAAAGATCTTCTTTCACTTGTGTACCATTTTACATTCCTTACATGTTCAAATGGTTATCTTTAAATTACATTTTTATTGCACTAGCTTCCCAATTAATATATGAGGAGTATAAAGGAGTAAAATAATTACCACATTTAAAAAAAAATTATACAAATGAATCTATTAGTTTAGTGTTATTTGCAAATCACTCAACTTAAGAAGACTTTTTACATTTTTTGTCCATATAATTATGTCAATTGTGCGTCTATGTTTTAAATTATTATTTTTTGAAAAATGACGAATAGGATGAGAAGGTACAAGATAAGAATCAAAACCTATGTCTCTCAAAATTCTCTTACATGTTTAAAAAATGTGATACTTCGACCAAAGCCCATAGATAATTCAAAATTGTGTGCAATAAGATGACTCCAATTTTTTTCTTTTAATTTCTACGTGACAAAGATATTTAAAACTTCTTTCACCATAATTTTTTTTAATTTATTATATTTATAGTAAAAAAAAAAAAAAGAGCTTGTCAAAGTTTCCATTGTCACATTCACAGTAGGACCCAGAGACCACACCCACACATGTAGAGTACAACAGTTGCACCCAACAAGTTGAAAAATGAAAACTTTCTTTTTCTTTAACGAACAAAACTTTATTAAACGAGGAGCACTTTGGTAAATTCACAAAATAAAAGTTGTGAAAAGTAAAATTTAAATAAATAAAACATAAAACATAAAATATAAAACCTGAGAGACAAACCCAGATCAGATGTAAATAAAATATAGGATGGATTGGCTTCAATGATTAAAGATCAATGCAGGAACCATGTTAGGGGCAATTTCGTCATTTCGCACCAAGTGTGCCCCAACCGCCACTGAAGTCCAAAAACATCCCCTAAAGCAAATCTCATCATCTTCATCTACATCTACATCTTCACCTTCATGAAAATTTTTAAAAAAATTACAGAAAAATAAATAAATAAATATTTAAAAATAATTTAATTACATTGAAAAAAAAAAAGCTGACCTACATGGGCCGGCTTTTAACTAAATATAGCTGGACAGACAAAAACCAACTTATTATCAGCATCGTCTCTTTGTGCAGCTGTTCAAAAATTTCTGCTCTTGCTTTAGTAATAATTTTTTTTAAAAAAAAAAATTTCAGAAATATTGATATAAAATAATAATAATAATAATAAAAATATATCTGTATATATCTTTCTGTGCCGCTTTTATTATTACTGTGAGAGAACCCAGGTGAGTTTGGAAAACCCAGGTGTTAATTAAACTAAAAGACTGAAGATTCCACAGCTAAAGCGGGGAAAAAAGAGGAAAAAATAATAGGAAATTTTTATTACTATATATAAATAAAAAAAATAAAAAAAAAAGTTCTTGAGATTGACAAGCAGATCCCACCAAAATAAATAAATAAAATTGTGGGTTCAATTCATCATAAAACCCATCCAAGAAATTCACCACCACCCTTTTCTTTCTTTCTTTCCTTCCTTTCCTCCTTTCTCTCTTTTTCTTTCTTTCTTTCTTTCTTTCTTTCTCGATTTATAATTTTATTTATTTTTTCTTCCTCGCGACTCAACTCAACTCAACTCAGCTCAGCTCAGCTATACACTGTAATTGCTGCTTAATTTGTTGTGTTGTTTTGTAAGATAGAGAGAGAGAGAGAGCAAAAAAATAATTTTGGAGTCCTATGCTGGGGGACTCAGCTGCGTTAGAAGGTGGTGGTGCTAGCTCGGGAGATGCAGTGGTGGCCGCTGCTGCTGCTGCATCGGCGGCGGAGGGAGGCGGAGGAGGAGCACATGAGGGTGCTGAGTCGGCGGTTGCGGCGGCGCGTGGTGATGGATCGAATTTAGGTGAGGAAGATGGAGGGAGAGGGGATGACGGTGGCGGTGACCGGAGTTTCGGCGGAAACCGGTGGCCCCGCCAGGAGACTCTTGCCCTCTTGAAGATACGCTCCGACATGGACGTGGAGTTTCGAGATGCCAGCGTGAAGGGTCCCTTGTGGGAAGAGGTTTCCAGGTAATTAATTAATTAATCTTAAATTTTTGTTTTTTTGTATTCGATTTCTTCTCTTGTTGTTGCTTCACTCGGTGGGTTTGATAATTGAATGCGAATTCCAGTTCAAGGGATTGAATTCATTGGTTTGAGATCTGAGAATCAAAATTTTTGGGCTCTTCTTTTTTCTCGCCGTTAATTCACTTCTCTCTCTCTCTCTCTCCCTCTCTCTCATATCATTTTTATGTCTTTTACATTGCCTTTTGCAATTTCTTTTCTCACTTTAAACCTTCCCCCTTTTTTAATCTACACTTGGTGTTTTGTAATTTGAGGTTAAAAATATTTCATGTTTCATGATTTGGGTTTGAATTAATTTGCTTTTGTGCCATTCATACTGAATTTTCCAAATAAGTAATTACCAATTGGAATTGAGTTCTCCAAAGAAAGATTTGCTTCCTTCCAATTCCAACCTATATATATATATATATATATATTAAGGTTAATTATCCCATCTTCTAATGAACTTTGGGTTCATATGTTTTCCATGGGAAGCAAACATTTTGGGTTCATTATTTCATGATTTTAAAATTTGTGTCATCTCATAAATATTCTCATGTGATCGATCATATATATGCTCCCAATGCCTCATGTTGCTTGTTTTAACACCTGAATTTGATGAGATTAGATAAAGGCAGAAACATTTTTGCTTTGTCTTTTTTATTTTTGGCACTTTGTTTATATCAGGAAGCTAGCCGAGTTGGGATACCATCGAAGCGCCAAGAAATGCAAGGAGAAATTCGAGAACGTTTACAAGTACCACAAGCGAACAAAGGAAGGCCGAACCGGAAAACCTGATGCCAAAACGTACCGTTTCTTTGATCAATTAGAAGCTCTTGATCATCAACACCAACATCATCATCATCCTAATTCTTCTAATTCGGCTCCTCTTGCTGCACCACCGGTTTCTTCCGTCATCGCCACCACTCAACCTCCTCCGTTGATGATGGCGCCACCAGTAACAGCCAATCCTCCTCCTCATGGTACTAGTACTAGTACTACTAGTACTGTTCCATCAATGAATACTTCAATTCCTCCGTTATATCCGCCACAACCACCACCAACAAACCCTACTTTTATTCCCTCGTTCGCCAGCATTCCGACGGATCTCTTGTCTAATTCTAGCTCGTCGTCCACGTCGTCGGAGGAGACGATAGAGGCGCGACGGAAGAGGAAGCGCAAGTGGAAGGACTTCTTCGAGAGGCTGATGAAGGAGGTGATAGAGAAGCAAGAGGAGTTGCAGAAAAGATTCCTGGAGGCAATAGAGAAACGCGAGCACGAGAGGATGGTTCGAGAAGAAGCGTGGAGAATGCAGGAGATGGCGAGGATTAATAAGGAGAGAGAAATATTGGCGCAGGAGAGATCTATCGCCGCCGTTAAAGACGCCGCCGTAATGGCCTTCTTGCAGAAAATCGCCGAACAGCAAAATCTCGGAGTCGTCGGATTGTCGCCACCGATACCGAATATTAATGTCGTTAATCCTCTGGCACCAGCACCTGCGCCAGCTCCGCCGCTGCAAACGCAATCGCAACCGACGGCAGTGCAACAATCGACTCCTGTTCTTTCTACTCCGCCGCCGCTTCCGCCGCCGCCATCCTCGACGACAACGCAGCAAGTGATAACGAGTATGAACATTATCACGAAAGATGACAATGGAGAGAATAATTTGACGACGACGCCATCATCGACAGCACCGACTACGTCGTCGAGGTGGCCGAAAGGAGAGGTGGAGACATTGATAAGACTACGGACAAACCTGGACTCGAAGTACCAGGAGAACGGGCCAAAGGGGCCGCTGTGGGAGGAGATCTCCGCCGCGATGAGGAGGCTGGGGTACAACCGGAGTGCAAAGCGGTGCAAGGAGAAGTGGGAGAACATCAACAAGTACTTCAAGAAGGTGAAGGAGAGCAACAGGAAGAGACCAGAAGATTCCAAGACCTGTCCGTACTTCCACCAGCTGGATGCAATATACAAGGAGAAGAATTTCAAGCTACTGGCGGCGCCGCCTCCTCAGCCGGAGACCATGATGGCTGCGCCGCTAATGGTGCGGCCGGAGCAGCAGTGGCCACCGCTGCAACCGCACGATACGAGACCGCCGGGCGGGGAGGGGACGGATGTGATGATGGAAAATGCGGCAGGAAATGATCCAATGGAAGAAGACGAAGAGGAAGAAGATAAGGATAGAGATGATGAAGAGGATGAAGAGGACGAAGGAGGAAGTAGCAACTATGAGATAGTGGCAAGCAAGCCAGCTACTTCAGTGGGCACTTCAGAGTGAGTGAGAGAGAGAGGGAAAAGGGTTAAAGTTAAGAAGGTGAAGTGAAGCAATGAGAGAGTGAGGTGGGTCAGAGAGAGAGAGAGAGACTGCAGGGGTTGTCGGAGGAGGGAGGGTTGAAGCGGAGGACGCGGTGGCGATGGGGTTGTAGGTGGAGTAGAATGTAAGCGTAAGTACGGAAGAATGACACATGGGTATAGGAGTGGGGAATAGGGACTAGTACTTTGGTGGGAGAAGTAGTTAGTCAGAGAAGAAGATGATTATATGTTTTTTTTTACAAATTTATTTATTTTTTTGGGGGCTAAATAAATAACTTGAGGGAATTTGAGAAAATTTTATGAGTTTCAGTTTCCACAATAATGAATAAGATGAAGAAGAATAGACTTGAATGTTGTTGTTGATGTTGGTTTTTTTGTTTTTTCTCAAAAATTTCTTTATGCTCATGGTGGTGTAAACGAGAGATAAATGGTTATTGGGGTTTATTTTCTTTTTATTATTTATTCAACTTTTTTTTTTTTATGTTCAAATTTTTTATAAGTGATTTTTTTTTCATTTTTTCTTCTTTTATTTCGATTAATTATTTTTTATTTGTACATATTTTTATTTTTTAAATATAATTATATCAATTAAATAAAGAGTCAATGTTAGAGGCTAACTCAGCTGACTTTGGCCCATTTGCTTTTTCTGAAAATTTTGACAAAATTTGAACCCCAACTCATTTAATATAACAGATTGACATCTAATTGGACCACTTGAAAAAGAAAATTAAATATAAAGTTTAAAATTAATAAAAAAATTATAAACTGATTAATGAAAAGATAACTATAAATTTTAATTATTTTTGGTGAAAATAAAAATATGAATTCTGTTATGAGCTAGACAAGAATTTTATGAGTCAATTGGTCAATTTTTTCGTCTTTTAACAAAGATATTTGCGGTAAAATTAATTCCTTAGACATTATTTTTTTTTAACAAATACTTCCTCTAAAATATAGAACTCAATTCTTGTTAATATTCCCAATGGTCAAGTTGGGTATTGTAAGAAGTTTCATAACAAATTAAATAATGTACAATTAATTAATGACAGAAGCGAAAATGTGGTGCAGAAAAATAATGTGAAAGCATTAATAAAAGGAAATGGTAAAAATTACACTTAATTTTTTTTTAAAAAATAGTTGATGATAATAAATAATTTTAAAATGTGGGGACAAGGATCCAGAGCAATTTTTACGAGAGCAGAAAATGCCAACATCCCACATGGAGTCATAAACCTTCAAGAAGGTGGGGTCCACCAAGAGGAATCTTGTGAGTTGTGAGTAAGCTCACTGAAAAGAACCTAAGAAACACAAGCATGCACTCGTTGTCTCTCTAATCTCTAGTCTGCACTGTGTGCAGTGCACACATGGTGATGTGCTTCACTTCCTAATTGTCTGTACTATCAAGTGGTAGAAGATGAAGATTTATCGTAATCATAATTTAATTTTGGAGGGACTACTGAATTAATGACTTGGTTTCATAAAGATTTTAGAAATAAATTCAGATTTATTAATTTTGTAAATTAAAGTTAAATTAAATTTACTATAAAAAAGGGTTAATTAAAACGTTTTGGTAATGACTTTTTGATGGTAATTGTTATTGAAAGTAGAATTTTAGTGAAGATTTTTGTAAGCTATCACTAAAAATTGAATTTTGAATTTTTTTTTATGGGAGTTTTAAGAAAGTTTCCACTAAAAAATTTGCAATGGCAATATATGGGTTGCCATAGAAAATCTTTTAGTAAAATCTTCACTAAAAGTAAATTATATACTTTTCCTTTAAATTTTTGTGTCTTGAGACTTTTGGTGGCAACCTAAAAAAAGAGTTAACATTGAAAGCTCACTAAAATTGTTTTTTGTTTTTGTTTTTTGTCTTTTATAACAAATAGGTTTCGAAAAATAAATAACAAATTTTTTCTTTAAAACCAATAACTATTTATAATTTTTTATTTAGTAAATTATATTTTACTCGGTAGATGCTAACATTATGTTTTTTTTTCCTTTCAAAAAATTATGCTTTTGATTATTTTATTGAAAAAATTACAATTTTATCAATTTTAACTAAATATTCTTAACGCCAAGCTATTCAAGGACGACAAAATCCCCTTCCTTGGATCGTCTACGGTTTGCTGGTGTTGTTGGAAGATCTTGGTTCACCTGATAGAGATACTCCATGAACGCATTTTCTTTCTCTTCCCAAGGTTTGTTTTTCTCAAGTTGCCTCTTCAATTATTCTGTTCAAGGATTAATAGTCTAACTTCTGATCTTGTTTATGTTTGAAATAATAAGAAATAGGTTTAAGTATTTATGTAGTGTTTTAATATATGGAAACGTTTGGATTCTATATTTCTTCTACTGCATTATTTTTTGTAACAATTGTATGCTTCAATACCGACATCTGTTTTGAAGATGACACTGTAAATATGCTTTTCCTTTGATGTCTTTTTATTTTGGACATTTTAATTATATATTATAGGTTTCAATGGCAACATTCAAAGGTTGACATAGAATCTCACTTTTGGTGGCGATTGTTGTGGCTACTAAGGGGTAGTTTTGGTCGCAACATAAAAAGTTTGCCACTAAAGGGTCTAAAAATTTATTTCCTTATTTTTTTTAATTTAATTTTTGGTGGCAAATTTAATCATTCTAAGAATTGGGATTAAATAACATTTATCACGTGTCACCACTAAAAGTAGGTTTTCGTGATAACTAAGTTCGTTACTAAATTTTACAGTGGTGAATTTTATCACCGTTCGGAGGTTTTAAAATTTTATTTTATTTTCTTAACATTTTATCCTATTGATGCTGAATTTAGTTGTCACTAAAAGGCGATTTAAATGGTAATTATATTTCTACTTAAAGTATTTTTTTAAGGATAATTTTTTAAGGTTGCTAATAAAGTTCATTTTTGGTGATGACTTTTATTACCAAACTGAAAGGATTCTAAAGAGATATTTGGTACACAAATAAATTTTTTATTTTTAAGAATTACATTCTTAAAAATCACATTCTCAAGAATATGATTCGCAGAAACTTTAAAAATTTATTTGATTTACTTAAAATATTCTTAAAAATATTTTACAATAGTTCTAAGAATATTATATTCTTACATTTGATTCAATTTCAATATTTTTAAAAATATTTAATAGTTTTTCAAATATTTCCTTAAAATTTTTTTAAATTATAACCAATTATTTTTTTAAATTACTTATATTGAAAATAAAAATCATAATAACTTATTAATTGAATAACATACGTATATACATGCTACTAATTAATAACATATATACATAAAGACATATAAATATGTATTATATTAAATAAGTTTTCTTCATTTATTTTAAAGACAAAAATGTTATCTTTTCACTTTTTTTACTCAAACTTTAATTTGAGACATACAAAAACTTGCCAGAAGTTTTGAATAAGTGATTATAGATAATAATATGTAATTTTATTTTCTTGTATTTGCTTTTCTTTTCTTTTTCAATGCAAAAAAAAAATTATTAAATGAGCTTCCAGTAATGTAAGTGATAATTTGTTTGTTATCAATACTCTTTTTTTTAATTTTATTATTTGATTATAATTATTAATTATATGAATTAATAATTAATAATATTAATTATATCATTTAAAAAATAATATAATTAAAATTATTATCTTGTAAAAAATTAAATAATTCATTCTTTTTTAGTTTTATAAAAAAAAATAATCAATAAGATATGTAAAGAGAGTAGAAGGGTTTGAAAGATAAGGTATGTTTAAGTTTTAAAAAGGTAATTTAATAATTTTACTAATCTAAAAATATTTTTATATTATGAGAATAAAAGATTTTCATTTTCTTATATGAAAATAAAATTCTACAAAAATATGATAATGCTCTATTAGTAGGAATGTCATATTATCAAGAATTTTTTTTAGCTCATGTATTAAACACAAGAATGTAATATTTTGAATCTCTTATAATTTAAATTTTTTTTTAAATCATGTACTAAACATCTCATAAGTAACAGGAACGTTGCCACTAAAAACTCCATTTAGTAGCAACATAAAAAAACACTGAAGCTACCTACCTTCAGTGGTGACAAAAATTATTTTATGATAAAGGAAACTTTTAATGGTAGCATATAAATTCATGATTTAGTGACGAGGCCTTTAGCAAAAATCATAATTTTTGGTAGCAACAATTGAAGCTTCTGAAAGCTTTTTGATGGCGACACATTTTGTTGCCCTTGATATTTTCATCACATGCTTTTGCAACAAGTTGGCAAACACCCACCCCAAAAACTTTTAGTGATGACTTTTTTATATTTAATGGCAACAAAAATCATCACAAAAGTCACTTTTTTAGTAGTGTAACATGTTAATCTAATCATAAATTTATATTGTACAGATATCTCTTATTAAAATTATATTATGCTAATTAAGTTTTTGTTAAGGAATATGTTAATTAATTATTTTAAGAAAAAATACGCATGCAAAACTATTTTTAAGTTGATTAATTATGATAGTTTTAACTAAATCTTGAAGTGAACTTAGAAGAAGAGGGTAAATTACACTATTAAATAATTTTATCCTCAAACTAGGCATCTTTAATTTATCATGTAATTTCCTTTAGGGTTGATATGCAACAATATTCTAAGGTTGTAAATTTGTAAGTAGCTATACTCTCGTTTAATTTCAATTTCAATTTCAATTCTATTTAGTTGATTGTGTATGCTATATATACTATGCAACTGTTTAGACTAATTAATTTATTATTATTTTTATTGTTTTATACAATTTTTTTTATTTTTAATTCGTCTCATGACCAGCTTTTCACGTTGGAAGAGAATTGAGAAAATTGTAAGATAAATGAAATTTTAATTTCAATAATTATTATTTAAATTTGAATATATTTTTGTTCTTAAAATATGTCTAGATTGGAGAAATAAAAAAAATAGTAACTTATAAATTAAATAAAAAA
The DNA here is from genome assembly GCA_031216115.1 of Senna siamea. Lineage (NCBI taxonomy): Eukaryota > Viridiplantae > Streptophyta > Magnoliopsida > Fabales > Fabaceae > Senna > Senna siamea. The sequence continues at coordinate 26,001,321 of CM062354.1, read as the reverse complement.
GTGTTAAATAAAAATTTCCTTTTTTTTCCTTCTAATTTTCTCGATTTAAACGTATTCTGGCTAAACGATTTATAACTTCTTTCCTTGTTTTTTTTAACAATTAATTTAAAGAAACATCTAAGTAAACAAATTAAAGAGTGTTATTCTGAGAGCAATATGTTAGAGTTCAACGCTTGGAAAATTTGTGTTAGACTTAAGCATTTATTGAAGACAAGTTTGTGATCTTGAAAATAGAAATAAAAAAAAAATGAACTATGACATTAAACATTGAAAGAATAATTCTCTTGAAAGCAAAAAACAATTTGAATCTCATTACAAGTCTACTAAATCAGTTAGCAAATGATTGTGCTCTACACGTGGTCGGTAAAAGTTTGTTCGTCTAATTAAGGAATTGATTATTTGGTAATAAAAATATGATATTATTATAAATCAAAATTATGAAGTTTTTGGAAAAAAATTATTTTTATAAAAAAAATATTAACTGATAATTAGGAATATGCCTAATTCTAATATTCATAATAATATTTGGTAATCAATTAAAAACTGGTTGAGAATACTAGTGAGGTAGAATCACCTGCATATCAAATGCAAAAGGGGAGGGAGGTCCCCTTGAAACACCTTCGATGATCAAGTCAATGATGATTACAAGGATGTAAAACAAAAATCTTTGAGAATGTTAAAAATTTCATACTTGTGAAGAGCATGGACCATTTCTTATATAACTTTCGAGTGAGGGGTTTTTAAGAGTTAGGTGTGTTAGGAATGGCTAGTACTAAAAGATGGGTGAATTGAGTGTTTTAAAATATTTTGACTTTTGAAACTTTATAAGGTTTTGAATCAGTAAAAACTTTAGTTTAAGTTTTTTCAAAGTAGTTTGTAAAAGCTTTAAAGCACAAGAAGCAGTACAGAAAAGAAGAAAAGCCAATTTATTCAGCAAAACATAACTTTAAACCAGTAAAATAGAGTAAGACAATATAAAGTATAGAAGCTTAAAGTTAACGTAATATAAAGTGTAGAATCTCAAAGTTGTTGAAATATAAAGTGCATAAAAGTAAATGGACTCAGATATTTATTCTGGTTTAGCTTATCCAATGAAGCCTACATTCGATCCCAATCAAAGCTTAAAATTTTCACTAAACACCACAAGTTTTAAATGGGTGCTTGTGAATTCGATCGTTTTGGTCATACTGTATTATGGATTTCTAGTTACATTCTCTATAGGGTCCTCTTATCTCTTCCTTCTTTGAGCTCGGGTTACAGAAGAAGGAATTGAGAAGAAAGTATCAACAACAATTAGTTTTATTATGGGACAACTCATAATGTTCATATCGATCTATTATATGCCTTTGCATCTAGCATTGTGTAGACCTCATACAATAACTGTCATAGCTCTACCCTATCTTTTATTTCATTTCTTACAAATAATCTCAACACTTATTTTCTTATGACATACTCAAGGAAAACCTTTCCTTGAGATTTTCTCACACTACTTTTGTAAAAGAAAGAAATATATATGAAGAAATTCTCTTTTAGAGTAGACAATACAAATGAAGAGTTATAGACAAGTTTAGAATAATGAGCTCAGAAGAAAGAATTAAAATTCAAGTTCAAGCTTTTCTCTTGGTGTTTTTAGACTACCTAAAGTCCCTTATATATAGATTTTTCTTAAGGATAATCGTTGGAAAGCATATCTTTGCATATCGTTAAAAAAAAAAAAAAACCATTTTGTACTTTTATTATATTGTTCTATACTCTGATAGTCGACTTGCACAAGGCTAAAAATTAATTGTCATATTCTTAAATTCAAATTTTTTAAAATTAGGTTGTGGCGGTCGACTTATGGATATCTAGTAGTCAACTCGGTGCTTTTAGGTTTCTATATAATTTTTATCCTAAAGCTACTAGTTGACTTCCAGAAATTTGGCAATCTACTATAAGCTCACAGTAAGCTAGCAATTGACTGCTGGAAGTCTAGCAATCGACTTGTAGCTTATTGTCTCATTTTCTCCACTTTTCAAGTGTACTAGTCAACTCCTATGAGTTAGCAGTCAACTTGTAGATTTGAAAAAATGTTTTTAAGTGGAGAAAACAAGAGAGAGCTACCAAATATTTTAGAGACAAAGTTAAAAGAAATTCCCAAAAGAGTTTTAAAGGTTTTAGAGCTCATATTTCTAAATTACCTTTACAAAATAAGTCTTAGATACTTAACTATCTTGAGTTTTTCAATGTGTATTTAGTTAGGCCTTTGGAGTTTAACTCTTAATCTAAAAAATTCTTTAATGTGTTTGTTATTATCAAAAATTTAAAGATTCTATGCTCAATGGGATCAATTGTATACCCTTATGTTTCGTTACAGTTAGAGTATTCTAGAAAAATTGCTTTATCAGATTTTGCATCAAATTTTTTAAAGTTATCTTTACTATTATTGTGAACAAAACACTTACAACCAAAGAAATGAAGATGTGTGATGTTGGGTCTCCTCCCTTTATACAACTCATATAGTGTTTTATTTGAAATTGACTTAATTAAAGCTTTTATTCATTACATAATATGCAATACTTCCTGTGTCAGCCCAAAAATAGCTAGGGGGTTCATTTTCATTTCTTCTAATGTTATGTTTTTCCTTTCTACTACTCCATTTTGTTGAGGAATTCTTATGAAGTTCTGTGAGACATACTAATACCCAGCCAACTGTACAATCACCTCCAGCAACCTGTCAACCAATATCATCCAATATCAATGCCATTATAGTAATATCTGAATTCAGAGCGCACCATTGGCATTATTTTTGATAACATAAAGTCATATAGTTAAGAAATGAAAAAAAAAATAGTTATTTATATAGAGCAGTTTAAATTTTGAATATGAATCATGTTCCATAATCCTCATTCTTTCAAGAGCTTCTTTGGTGTGAGAATCACCAAGACTGATCAAAATCTCCTGGCAACCCAATCCATGGACCTCAAACAACGTTCGAATGTGTGTATTGTGCTTGGTAGCATGTCGAAATCAATGGACCATAAATTATATGTGTGTGTGTGTGTGTGTTTGTATATGAGTAATTTATGTTCCTCTCTACTTCATAAACTTCAATTTAGCCTCTCAAAAGAAAAAGAAATAAATGTCTTATTTTATATTGTTTTAAAATTGGATCCTCCATTGGCACCACTTCTTTTTTCAATATTACATCATTTACACCATCATGCAACACACTCATAGTACAGCAAGCAGCTTCTCTCATTCAATAACAAATGCATTTGATGTGTAAAGGTCTGCCATTTGAATTTAGATACTTGGTTTAGGGAAAAAGTATATAAATAGTAAATAAAAATTACTCAGCTACTAATAAGCTTGTAGTAGATAGACTGATGTTTGAAGAATTACTGACAGAACCATATTTGTTTCTATATGTGCTAATTTACTTGCAAGACCTCTTCAGACCATACACAGATTGAAAAGTTCGGCAATTTAGTAATATTTTCTCGATCACAGATTCTCTTTTCATCAAATGTATTCAACCAACTAGCAACATAATCAATACTGTTTCAGCATTCTTTTGCAAGCCCAATGCACAAGGACAATTTGGAGCCAAAATAAATGGACCCCACTAGATTTTAGCCCAAAAAGAAGTTCACTGAGTTTTAGTCACACTTCTAATATAGCTATTCTACAAATCCATAAGAAGAAAAAAGTCAAATCAGGTCCTGCTAAGGTTTGCTGTTAGTACAGTACCATGGCAGTGCTCTATTAATCACCCCCCTTTCCTTAATTTATAATATAGCAGCAAGGAATTTAGATTTTACGCACAAACACAGTATAGTAATCAAAATCAACATTGCTATCTAATCAGCGCCTAAAGAAAACTTCTTGAGCTCAAATTTAAGCTTCACAAAGTCACAGAGCAAATAAAATCATTAAAAATCTTCCCTGTATCAAACCACTTAGAAGCATAAAACGAAATTCTCAAGTGCAAATTAAGCCAAGTCTAGAATATTATGGGTTTACAATAGAGGAGGGAACCTATTCGAAGTAGAAGCCTCAAGCACACTCAAATTCTCATAAGCTTCGAACAAGATGAAATAAAAGGATAAGGGAATTCAGATTTCACCTTAACAGAACTTGTGTGACGGTGAAAGACAGTGGTGGCCGTGCTCTGTTCGTCTCTGGCTCACGGCTGCTGTGGTGGTGGGCAGTGGAAGTTGCAGCAGCAACAGCAGCGACAATGGCTTTTCACAGTGGCACATTTGTGATCTCTACCTCGTGCATCCATGCCTCACTCTAATTTGCGGCGGGTAATGCTCGAGACAAACGGTGATCCTCTTCATGTGCGTCCCTCGTTTTCTTTTATAATGGGGGAAGGGATTAGGATTTGGAAGGAAGGGTTTTAGGAAAGAAAGGGCTGGGTTTTAGGAAAGTAAGGTTTAGGGTTTAGGGAAAAAATAAGAAAAGAAAAATAAGAATAAAATTAAAAAGAGTAATTAAGATACTCTCTTTTTAATTAAGATACTCTTGTCTTGATGTAATCTGAATTTATAAAAAAACTTTCAGAAATTTAGCGATTGTTCTATAACGGTTGCAAAACAAAAATATAGCAACAGTTCTTTAATGAATTGTTGCTAAATTATAATTTTGCAACGGTTCATTAAAGAATTGCGCTATTTTAAAAATCATGGCTAAACTTTTATTTATTTTTTTAATCACCGCTATATCTTGTTTAACTTGTCGTTCAAAAATCACGGCTAAACTTTTATTTTTCTTTAGTGACACTTTACTTTACAATGTGAACAAATCTTATGCATTTGTTTAACAACAGGTACAGTTAATCACATGCTTACTAATATGACGATCATTCTCATTTCTCATTTCAAATATCATAACTCATTTCAAATAAATCATGAACCTTCATTGGTTCTTGTCAAACATCAATGATGTGCTTATAAAAAATTTCAAACATTATAAAATGATTCCATACTACCTTTGTCCTTTGACCTATTGGCCCTCTCTGTGCCCTTGACTCCTCTAGGCCTAGTCTCTATCTACTTTGGCATCTCGTAGGTGGATCCACACCACATAGAACAAGGGGAGCATAGCCAAGTGAACTCTCTTTAAAAGGCATCACGGAGTGAACTCTCTCTTTGGAAGACATTGCAAAGCGAGCTCTTCTTCAATCCTTAAGGTCACCTCCCTTCCAAGGATCATTCCCCTGATGAGTAATCCCAATGGGGTTGGATTTGATGAGCCAAAGTCTAAATGCATGACCCATATTAGTTAAGAAGTTTAATATGATCCACTAATTTAGAAATCACATGCCGTCATTAATAACATTAAATAGGTGTTGCCACCCGTTAATATGGTTTAATCTTAAAATGTCTAATTGTTGTCTGATACTAACTATTGGTCATTCGAATAATATGTTAGTATATTTGTAATACATGTACTAAGAGACAAACTTGGTCAACAATTAATGAGTAATGCCAATGTGGGTGAATTTGGTCAGGGGATGTGGAAACAGTAATTCAAGATCTATTATGTGTCCAACGTCTCTTTTTCTTCTAGGGATTTGTTATTTTGGCATAAATATTTTTGTTCCTTAAAAGGAAACAATTTGAGTTTCAAATCATGGATCTTTCAAAAGATAAGTCATTTTACGTTGCACGTATAATTTTCTTTCTCATTTACATCACTGCACATGCTCATTTATGAAAGAATGCACTTTGAGGTGTATGTGGGAGTTTAAACATTCACAATTTCATAATTTAGGCGTTATTGGTCGATGTCTCAGGGCAAGGGATCAACTAGTAGCTCTCTATCTCAAAATTACCTAGTCTTGAATAGTACAAGTTGACTGCCAGTGACCCAGTGGTTGACAACTGTCTCTCTGCCTCATGACCACTCAACTGATAATTCCTAAGAGTTGACTATCGTGTGCCCTCTATCTTGTTTTGTCCAACTTGAGAGTCACCAATAAATTACTCTCAGGCCAACGATCAACTGCTACTTGTCGGTCTCAATATAATGAAAAAATCATTAGTTTTCTAGGTTTCTTAAGTACACACCAATATAACTTGAAAATTATTTTCCTAAGTCCTTGTTTGGTTGCACTCAATTCCTAAGACCCTTTTTTTTTTTTTTCCTTATTCCTCCTTCATTTGAGCTTATCTCCCAAAGGAAAGGTAAACATCACTTCTTCTTTTTTCTCAATTTCATATAATTTAGCTAGATGGAAGGTTTACATAATTAGGAAACTATGAAAAATGAGGTTTATGACATTTTTCCATTCTTTTCTAATTCCACTCCCCTCTTGGGGTTATTCCCTCCTAGCTCCATATGCATGTACAAAAACATACAAATTACATGGCAATCAAGGAATACACATAAGCAATGACAAAGATCACACACAATCACATAATTTTTAAAGCAATGAAGGAGCAGATGTTAAAATGCATGAGATTTAATTGTTGCCGCTTGCACAAGAGTCACAGATTGAACAAAATTTAAAGGGTATAACAGAAACATTATGAGAATGTTTCTAGTGTCAAATTAAAAGACAAAAATTAGATTGGAAACAAGAATCACAGCAATAAAAAACCACTCATTTTTTCATCGAAAGAAAGGAATATATGGATCTAAATCTAGAGGCAGAAACACACAAAATTGAGGTAGAAGTTTTATCATATGCCAACTATGCAACAAGCCCAGCCATGTGGTAGCTCAGTGCTAGCAAAAGTTTGATAAAAAATTTCAACCTCAGATAAGTATGAACAACTGTACAGGAAATCAACAGTACAGAAACTCTGAAAATGTAGTAGCAATGGTGGCTACACCTGAAACTTTATGTTATGGCAGTTGGTATCCAGATTTAGGTGCCTCAAACCATGAAACTACTGATTACAACAACTTGATGGACATAGCTTGATACATAGGACTAGAACAACTTCATATAGGTAATGGTATAGTTTTGAGCCTAAGTTACATTGGGCACTCCTCTCTTCTATCACCACTTGAGAACTTTGTCTTATGTAAACTAAATGAACTATATATGTACCTCTGATCTCAAGAAACCTCATAGTTGTTTCAAAGTTTGCAAAGGATAATGGTGTTTTCTTTGAATTTCATCTTACATATTGCCTTGTGAAATTTTAGTATACCAAACAGGTGTTGCTGCAGGGAACTATCAAGCTTGATGGCCTTTATGCATTTGAGAAATTTCAATTGCAACACCTTCATCAAACTAGTCCTTAAATTGCATACCAGCCTGCAATACCTTACCAATTTCTTCAAGTGTTTTGGTTAGCTGTAATAATAGTAGAAGTGCCAAACTACCTGTAATAATTAAGCATGTCTTAATAAATTGACAATGACTTCAAGATATGGCACTATCGATTAGGAAACCCACATTTAATATTTGTGTAAAAGGTTCTTTAGTCTTGTAATATTCATTGCTCAATTAAAAATCTTGAATCACCATATGTTTCTTGCTACTATGGAAAAGTTCATCGTTTGCCATACTCACTCTCTAACACTGTATCACAAACCTCTAGAATTAATTAATATAGACCTATGGGTCTAGTGCCCATCAAATCCTTGAATGGTTACTCTTACTATATTTTTTGATTCATACACTAGGTAACCTGGATCTATATATGATCTAAGCTAAATCTTAGGCATTTCAAGTTTTTATTCAATTCAAAAACCTAGTTGAACTTAAGTTTGACTCTAAAATAAAAGCACTATAGAGCGATTAGGGAGGTGAATTTAGATCCTTCACTTCATTTTATACAAAATCATGGGATTCATTACAAGTTGAGTTGTCCACACTCTCATAAGCAAAATGGCTTGGTGGAACGAAAACATATGTAATTGATACTGGTCTAGCATTGCCTGCTCAAGCCTCATTAATGCCTTTACATTTCTGGGATAAGGCCTTTCTTACAGCGGTATACCTCAAACAAATTACCATCATAAAAATTAACTATAGTGTCTCCCTTACAAAAGTTGTTTCACAAGGTTCTTGACTATATTTTCTTAAAAACCTTTAGCTCAGCAAATCATAAACTCTCATATAGAACCACAAAGTGTACTTTTCTTGATTACAATGACAAACACAAAAGCTACAAGTGTTTGGCACCCAATGATAGATTTTGCAAATCAAGAGAAGTCATTTTTTATGAAAGAAAGTTCCCTACTGCAACCCAAAACTATTTTTCCTAAGTAATTCCTCAACTCATCAAACTCAAAGTCCCTTCAAACACCCAACTCGATTCCCAAACATATTTAAACTCTAGTGCTCAATTGGAAGTTGGCTTTCACAATATTCAATATTGTCACAAAAGTCCAATCGTATATAAGAGCTCAAACATTGGGAGATATAGTTATAGTACTTCCATGCCTCAAGTTGAGTAGCAACAACATACCAGTTCCCATCTAAAAGGTCCTAAGCTCAAATAATTCAGACACTACATGGGTCTCAGAATGTGAATTCCATGATCTCATGAGCTAGAATAAGAAAGCCTAAAGTATTTGCCATACATAAAGACTAAGATTAGTTAAATTAAGAGGCTTTAATTTGGCTAATCCTAATTAGACAGAAGCTATGAAGGAGGAATATAGAGCATTAATTAAAAAAAATGGCACATGGATATAATCAACTATAAATAGAGTTTTTTGGTTAGTAGTCTCAAAAATTATATATTATGTAATATAAAATATAAATTAAAATATGTGATGTAAGAAAATAATAGAGAGAAAGTAAAGAGAATAAAAATTTACAATAGACAAGTAAAAAGTTAAATAACTACTTATTATATGATTTATTATTTTAAAATATAATAATTATTTTTTATATTATATTTCAAAAATTTAAAAAACTAACGTGTATTTTTGTACATATGAAACTTCTAATTTGTATATATATATATCTATATTATAATAATTTTAGACTCTTCTAATTAATGGTCTTATAAAATAATATATTTTATAATATAAAATATATTATAAAATATAGGGACATGAGAGAAAAAATAAAAATAATAATAAGTTACAAGAGATAAGTGAATTAAATAACTTTTTATTATTTAGTTTATTATTTTAAAATTATAATAATAACCATTTTATATTATATTTTAAAATTAAAAAAAAATGCACATTTGTGCATGGGAAAGGATTTTATTGACATGTAACCACTACTATATATAATAATTTAAAAAAAAATAAAATTAAAGACAAAATTTTCATCTTAATTAAAATTTGCATTTAAATCAAAATATTATTCCTATTTTTAAATAAAAACATATCTCTAAATTGAATTTTATTCTAATGTATTGAGAGACAAACACATATTTTTAGAAATAGAATTTTCTCTCTTCAATTAGATACGAAATATTTATTTCTATCTCTAAATTTATTGTGTAAAAAAGCTAACTAAACTGATAGAAAATAAATTTAAAAGAATATTTTATAACATTATATCAAATATAGGAAACTTCAGTGTAATTCTTAAAGAAAAAAGAATATTAAATTTAATTTAATAAAATTTTAAAAGAGAATAATGTAATTCATTTAACTAGCTATAAGAAACATTAATGTATGCATTAATATTGAACAATGAGGTAGGAGATGCCTATTCTAAAATTTGACCACAATTATGTTTGATATACGATTACTAAAAATCCACACTTTCGTCACAAGAGGTCACCAGTGAAAGATATTGGGGATGTTTGATTTTAATTTTTTTTTAAATATTTTGTAAAATTGATTTTGAAAATTTATGTTAATGAAAACACCTTTTTTTGGTATTAAAAATTATAGTTCAAAATTTTTTTAGTTCTGTATTTTTTTATTCCTAAAATGAATATATTTTTTTTAATTTATTTTCAATTAAAAGCAATACTTTTAAATAAATTCTTTCAAAAATTTTGAAGTATGAGTGAAATAAAAAAAAAAAAACTTAAACTCTAATCTATTTAAGATATATCTCTCTTATTTTTTTTATCTCATTCATTCTTTAAAGTTAACTATATAAAGTCATATACTTTTTCTTTTCAAACATGCCCATAACGCCAGAGGTTCTTTCTTTCTTTATTTATATCTCTAGCTCTCATGAGCTTTTCTAATAAAGCGTTAAAGAACAATCTATTTACTTATAAATGGTTGGACCAAATGAATGAAAGTGCTGCCACATGAAAAAGGCATCTCAAATAGGAGCAGAAAAGGACATTGACCTTGTCCATGGTCCCTGCAAGAGTGCTAAAATGGAGCTAGCTTTTGTACTTTTATTTGGAGAGTTCCTTTTTTTTGAAAAATATGTTTTAACTATATAATTTTTAAATTCATTTATATTCAAAATAAAAAAAATTTTCACTAGCTACTCATTACAATGTTTTAAAAATCGGACAAATTATTAAATTGGTAAAAGAATTCATTCATTGATTAAACTGTGTTAAACTGATATTTATATTATATTAATATTATATTATAAATAAATAAATTACTTTAAATAAATATAATAAATATATTATATAATTATATTACATATAAAATAAAAAAAACAATATATTTTACATATTTATAAAAAATTAAATATATATCATTCACCAAATTATAAGAAAAATAAAAAGTATTGAAAATATGTAGCATTTATTTTAAAAGATTTAACATTTATTAAATTTTTTTCCTTTCTCTTGTAATTTGTACTATTAAATATTCATTTCTTTTTTCCACCGTATTAACTTAACACTTATTGTACTGACTTGGTTTTATCTTATTATAATTATATATATATATATATATATATTTTTTTTTTCCTTTCTCTATCTTTTTTATATTTTCAATGCTTCTCATTCATGCCAGCCTCCCTATTCATTTCATTTGTAGCAAAAAGAAAGTGAAGGGACGCCTCATTTAGTGCAGCAAGAAAGTGAAGGAACTCATCCATCCTTCTTCTTCCTCTTTCTTTTTCTTCTTTCTTCTTCTCCTAATTCTTCTTTCTCTTTTTTCTTCTACCCACCAATCCAAACCACCAATAAGCACGACGAGATGCAGTGTCCAAGTCCAAACCATCACGCAATAGCAGCGTCCATCCATGTCTCCCTTCTTCATTGTGGCTTTCGAATCGATGAACCGTTGATGTTGTCTAGTTTTTTCAATTTTTGATTGGTTCAAACGATCTTTGACCAATTTTTTTGTTGACTAATTTTATAATTATTTCGGACAAGACAATTGACTGGTTCGTTGCTTTTCTAGTCAAACTGACCGATCGAGTCTCCTTTTTTAATCAATGAAAGTATATATGTATATTTATCCCTTTTTTATCTTATTTTTTATTCACTATATTATTTATTTTTAATATTTATAAATTAATTAATTGAGATATATACAATTTTAGGTTCACAAATTAAGTACAAGTGTATTTCTTTTTGTTTTTAACCATCTTATATTTCTTCTTTTATTTGTGTTAAGATATAGAAGTTTTACAGCCACAAATACTTAGAATGATATGTCAATTATAATGTAAAAGTAAAGCCAACACAACCCATATGGACAGGCTCAAATGGGTTTTTCTATATAGATAGGTTGGGTGGGTTGGTCCATCCATTTAACAAGGTCAATAATGCCTGCTCAGTTCTTAATGGTCTATTCATTGGACTAGGCTAGCCATACTCTTTGGACTTAGACCAATCATTGACCTGGTGAAGAGGTCAAGTCACTAGGTTATTGATTTAACTATAGGGTCATTAAAAAATCGGTTGGTCAGAAGAAATATATATAAATAAATATATATATATAAATTTAAAATTTTAAAGACTAAATTTATTTTTTCTCATTTTAAAACTACAAACACCATTAAAAATATATTAAGCCATAAATTCAAACTTTAAATTATTAAAAAAAAATCAAATACATTTAATCAAAAGTCAAATGTGCTTAACTTTTAAACTAAATGTAACAATATGAAATAATAATCTTAAAAAAATAACATAACCAATAAAAAAATAGCAATTGTTAGTTTTTCTATCCAACTACTAACAGTCAAATGCCATGTCATTAGAGTTAACTCCACACAGGATTTTTACTAACCTGGATGAAGGCCATTTTAGTCTTTTTAATCAAATTCAAAATGCCCACCCATGCCAACTAACCCGGGTTACCCAACCCATCCACCCGATTAGACATACTTAAGTTAAAAAAACCCCACCCAAATGACTTACCACTACAAGAAACATGACTTTCAGTGGCCACGTTTCAATGGCGACAAAAAAGTCACCATTGAAAGTCTATTTTCAGTGGCAACAAAATGTGTCGCCATTGTAAATGGTCGCCAGAGGTATTCAGTAGTGATAATTTATTTGTCACCACTGATGATTTTCAGTGGTGACTTGTTTAGTGTCATCAAATATACCATATGGGAGGCTGAAAAAAAAAAATCAAAAGTTGCATATGGGGGCTCAAACTGGGGATGCTTGTAATTGTGTGCAGTGAGCCAACCAGTACGCCAATAGTCGCTCTTAGTATGTATAGCGCAACATCTGATATAAGATATAATGTTTGAATTAAAAGAGCGCAAAATCTCTTTCTCTTTTAAGTCTTTGAGCATTGCACCCAATTTATGATGTTCGAGAGTTCTTCATCGTGCATTGTACAAGCCTCGCCATCTACCCGCCTCCGTGCTTGACAATAACGCTCTTTTGTCTTCCATCTTTCGTCTTCTTTTGCCTCATTGTGCTTCATTGAGCTCTGCGACCCATCATTGTCCTGCATTGTGCATCCACTGCCTCCATTGTAAGTGTACTACTTTGAAAGCTTCATCAGCTACATCTCTGCCATTCGTTGTTAGTCAACCTCTACCATTACTGGTATGTGATTTTTGTTGACTGATTGAAGATATACTGGTGCCTACATGGTTTGATTTCTTCCCTGTTGCAATTTTGCAAGTTTATTTCTTGCAAAAAATTTTCCCCATTTCTAAAGCTGAATAGAGAAGCATCTTCTACCCATTGGCATAGTGCAGATCGAGAAACACCCATTGAAGCTTAGGAAAAATTTTCAAGCCACTAGGTAGGAACCCCCTATGTTCATGTAAACATGTATTAATATTTCCTAGATTGTATGTAGGTTTTAGGAGGTATAAATTATGCTGAAATACAAAGAATGTTTTAGCATAATGTATGAATATTTCATGTAAACATGTATGAATGTTTTACATTTTTTTTTAATCTAAGCATATATATCTTATTATTTATAACTTTAATTTATTTTCTTTACCATATGAATGAATTATTATTTATTTTTTTAGATACAATGTTGCAAGAAATTTTAGGAGTTGGACAAAGTTGAGGCCTTAGGGGTGCAAAATCTAGTACACGTTGAGGAAGATGTGTCAATCAAGGAGAAGTGAGTTTGGCTTGGCAATTGTCACCACCATATGTTGATAGTGCTCCGCAACGTCCTCATAAGCTAAATGAGGATTCTCCAATGGCCAAAGGATCAAGGCATCAGATGAATGAGGATTCTCCAATGGTGCAAGAGTCAAGGAATCTGAGCAGTGCAGGTTAATTTATCTTTATGCATATAATTTGATAATATCTAAAAGAAATACTGTTAATCATTTCCCTTTTTTGCATAGCTTCTTGCACTTCTAAGACTGGTAGAGAAAATATAAGTCCATTACAATCGACATGAAGATGAAATTTGGAAGCAAGATCAAGATTGACATTCCTGAAGGTATTTAACGAGTTGTGGGCCCTAAGTATAGAGATATATCCAATTACTATGGATCTGTTATGAAGCAAACTATCTCTTTCAAAGCTGGTAGATGGCAAAACATTTTTGCCACATATGGACAAGCAATGTGGTTGAAAGTAAAGGTAATAAGCTTAAAAAAATATATAACTTCATAATTTTAAAATTTTTTTACAAGAAGAATATTTGTTTATCTTTTAAGAGAAATTTAAGATTGGTGATGACAGAAAACATATGGCGATGGAAAATTTTATCATCAGCATTATGCAACAACTTTTCAAGGTATGGAAGACCTTTTCGCACAAACATTACAAACACTTTAGCATTGATGAAGAGAAACTGGCTCATTGGCTCACTGATGTTACTCCTGAAAATTGGGAGTGGTTGGTAGAACATTATGGTTTGAATGAATTCAAGGTAATGTGAAATTATGTTTTATTTAAACTATTTGAACTACAAGAGTTTCCATTTAGTTATTTAAAATATAAGACTTAATCTCATTGATATTTTGATTCAATTATGCAAACTATGAGAGTTTCATTCTTCTAAACTGTTAGTGAAAGGAAAAAAATAAATAGGGAAAAACAAGTAATATTACATACATGTGGCCCTCGATCCTTCACTGAGATAGAGGAATCTATAGTAAGTACTTTAAATATAATTTTTTAATTACTTAACTATATGATGGCATTTGGCTACAAGTGTCTTTATTGTAGAGAGATCTTGAAATTGGAGAAAAGGCATTGATTGATAAAGTGTGGGAGTTCTAGAACACTCATAGAACAAAAGAAGAAGAAGTAGTGTGTTCAGACCCAAAAGCACAGGAAATTCATGTATATATATAATTTTAATTATCTTTCGAAGTTTAAATTTCATTTCTTATGGGATATTATCATCAATTGCATTAATGTAGGTGCTTATTCAAGAGTCCATGTCTCAGCAACAAGAAAATGAGAACCCACTAACTGGAGATGAGATTTTGGCTTCTGGGCTTAAGGAGAGGTCAGGATTTGTTCATAGAAAAGGTTATGGAAAGAAGCCATGTGTGTCCTTTGCAATTAAAAGTGTGCATGAGGAGATGCAAGCTAAGCTTTAGGAGGAGCATGCTTAAATGCAATCTGAGATGAAGAAGAAGTTGTAATAAAAGCTTAGCAAGAAACTCCAGGAAGAGCATGCTAAGATGCAAGATGAGGTTCAACGTTAGATGCAAGCTGAGCTTGACTAAAGGATCCAAGCACACTTGGATATGATAATGTCAAGATTTCATCAGGTTTTGTGTTGTTAATGAATTGTTGATGGTAATGGGCTGAAATTTAATGGAATTGTGTTAAAATTTTATAGTTTTATGATATTGTGCTGCAATTTTGATGTTGAACAATTATCTTGGTTTTGGTCTTGAGATGTGGGTAGTAAGCTGTCAAAACTTGTTGATTTGGTTTTCAATATGAATTTAGCTTGCCTTTATGTTGGAGAAGTGGCCATTCTACTATCTAAATTTATGCTGTTGGATTTGTAATATGAATTTTGTGCACCAACGTCACAAAAGGCTTGGTATTTAAGTGAATTCAAAGGTTAAGATTGTCCCAACTTGATATTGCCATCTTAGTACTTGTTACAATGGATGCATTTTACAAAGAATTTCAATTGAATTATGTGTTAAATGTTGTTCAAAGTGTGCCCCTACATTAGTGACTTGAGTTTGCATGTTGTCTTGTCTTTCGTCAATGATATTGTTTTTTTTCTATAATCATGAGACTAATTATACTTATTCGTAATGTTTCTATTTTACACAAGGCCAAATTTCAAGAAGGAACAACTCTGTAAAATAATAATGCGTTGAATTTTTTGTATTTTATTGTAATTAGCTATGTAATTATTGTAATTTATCTCATTATCGACAACAATGTAACACTACTTTTGTGCAATATAATAGTATTTTGTTCTATAATTTTATTTTGTAATACTCTTTAGGTCGTAGAAAATATAAAAAATACAAAAAAAATAAAAAACAAAAGGAATGTTAATAGAGGGGGCTTCAGTGGCAACATTTCCTTCGCCACTGATTGGGCTTCAGTGGTGACATGAGGATGTTGCCACTGAAACCAGATTCAGTGGTGACAAAATGCCGCCATTGAAGCCCCAATCAGTGGTGACATCCTCATGTTGCTACTAAAGCCTACATCAGTAGCAGCATTTTGCGTTGCCATTGAATCAAAAATTTTGTGACGACTTTTGGCTTATAAATTTCATATTCTGTGGCAATAATTTCCCATTTTCAGTCGTGACAAATGCCGCCACTATACATGTTTTTAGTGGGAACTTTTTCTTGTCGCCACCAAAGACCTTTAGCAGCGGATCTTTTAGTGACGACATGTGACAACTGTTCTATGGCCACAATAGTTTTTTAGTGGTGAAATTTTTACTTTCAGTGATGAATTTTGTCACCACTGAAAGTAAAAATTTTTGTAGTGTACCCAGAACACGTGACCCAACCCACTCACTTGATTAGACATACCCCCACCAAGCCCTAAAGCTACAGACCACTATCAAAGCAGAGAAAAGAGAATCAAAAGGAGCAACCATTTCTCACTGTCATGAGTAGGTTAGTCTGAGATGAGAGGAGCCGTTTGCATTTCGTTATTGTGCATAATGTCGTGACTCACCGTCGTCTGTCACCT
This sequence comes from Senna siamea, assembly GCA_031216115.1. Lineage (NCBI taxonomy): Eukaryota > Viridiplantae > Streptophyta > Magnoliopsida > Fabales > Fabaceae > Senna > Senna siamea. The sequence goes on along the minus strand of CM062354.1, from coordinate 25,984,906 downwards.
TATTCTTATTGTCAAATCGGTGGTCATATCTCTTTTAACTTGCTGCAGTAAATGGTTGAAGTGATAGTGTAATGTGGTGGCCTTTGATCTTCTCTCATTTTCAACAACAATGGTGGAAAGTAAAGTAGGGTTCAATCTTCTCTTCAAATGCAATGATAACTTAGGGCTTAGTAGGGGTAATGGTATATGGTTTCTGGTTTTTGGTTATAGGAAACTAGGTGGGTGGGTCATGTAACTCGGGTTAGCTGGGCACGAGTGGGCATTTTAATTTGAGTAAAAGATTAAAATGCCCTGGTCTAGGTTAGAAAAAATCCTACATGGAATCAACTCTGATGACATTGTGTTTGGCCATTAGCATTTCAATGGAAAAACTAACTGATGCTTTTATTTGTAAGATCTTAGTTTAGGGGGGTTCCTTGTTAAGTTTTAAATTTTATGGGAGTTCTATGTAAAGAGGTTAAAGGTTAAGGGGGTTATGTGCATTTCAGCCAAAAAAATAATAGTTTATTATAATAAAAAAAATCTCAATATCCATCAATCCTAATAGAACATATGTATGATAACATAAGCAAACATTTCTATAACATTAGCATGAAATTTTATCACATGTATAACAAAAGGGAATAGCAAACTCACCCAGACCATTTTGGCCTCTGGGCTACCAGTTCGATGTTCAGACTGGCCAAGTCCAACAATATTAAGGCTAGCCTATAGATTTCTTTTTTTTAATTATTTTCAACTTTCTTTATAATCTATATAAAGTAAATCTATTTATCATTTAAGCAATCTTTAAACAATGAGATATTATTAAAGTATACAAATGTGCAAATAAACTAACAAACCTGACGCTTACTCTGAATTTAGGAATCTACCTTCGGTTTTCTCCTCTGCCCTCCATCCATCGCAGCTTGTCTCATGATGCCCTTGGAACATCTGTTCTTAGTGGGCTCTTAAGTTCTTCTTTGTTTTTTTTTTCTTGGGCCTAGCCCCCTAAACTCTACCAAAAATAATAAATATCATGTTTGGTTGACAAATGAAAAATCACAAGTATAATATAATAGTAATATTGAATAGTTCCATTATATTTTGATAATAGATAGAAATTAAATTATTTTCATAAATTATGAATATATATATATTAAACATTATTATATGATTAAAAATTACTATATAAATTATAAAATATTAAAATATAAAATAATCATAAATTAAAAAAGCCCATGGGCTTAGTCTGAGCCTAGCTCGCTTTAATGCATCTTAGTTCATGAGTCAATATGAAATTGATCGATTAAAAAGTTCATGTACAAAGAGTCTTTGAAATCTCAACCAAATCTCCCCTATATTCAAGGCTAGGGTGAGGTTGAAACTCTTTTGAACAGCCTAATGTTAATAACTTACATTTGTATTTGAACTTTTTTTTGTGTTTTGCATCTTTTGCTTGCTTTGATTACTAAAGATTTTCTAATTGAGATGTCTTTCCTGAGCACGTTTTCGTGGCAAATTTTGAAGACAAGTTAAAAAAGTTTACATGCTAATTAACAATTAGCTAGACAATAATTAATGTGTTGGAATCTTTAAAGTTAATGTTATATAAAGATCCTATAATATATACATCTTTAAAAAATTGATATTTATTAAGTTAATGAAAATAATATTAATTAGCTAGGTTTAGTATCACAAATTCTATTTTATATGGTTTTGCATCTTTTCATTTATACATATACATATATATATATATATATATATATATATATATATAAATCAAATGAGACTTAATATTATTTTAGTAGTTGCTTATTATTTCTTTTCCATACAAATAGAGCTTTCTGTGAAACCTGTGGGTTATGGCAACCTTAAGGTTGCATGTCTTGTAGCTGTGGTGGGTTATTACTTACAAGCTTCACTACAAAAAAGAAGTGTTTTGTGGCACTTAATTGGTGGTGCTTCACTAAAGGCATCGCTAAACTGATATAATATTGGCATTTATAGAGGCACTAAAGAATTTTTTCATTTTGCGCCGCCTGTGATAGAATTGTGGTGCCTAAAGTGCCCCTAAAATGCACCAAATTTTTTTTTATTTTACTGGCACCTTAAACGTGCCCCTATTATTTCAAATTTCCTTTTTTAAAATTTTACGGTGCTTTGCAAACTCTAGGAAAACCTCTTAGCGACGCTTATTTAATGACGCTTTGGAAGGCTCCACCAAATCAGGAAAGTTATTGATTTTCTGGCGTGCCTAAAATGCCATCAAATTTTAAATATTTTGAAATAAATTTTAAAAGTTCTTAAAGTGTCAAATTTAGTGGCACTTAACAGGCACCACAATTCTAATTATCATGACTTTTATGGCACCTTATTTCCAAAATTTTGTAGAATCCATCACATTTTCCCTGATCCTGGCATATGACATTTCCCTCATTTGGAGACGCTTTTTCACTCGCAGCTTGGGCATTTCACTTAGTTTCGCTAGTCGTTCACTTGTTCCACTAGCTCCTTGACGTTCACTCCTTTGCCCAGGTACTCAGTCTCTCTTTTGGTGAGTTTTTGGCGTTCACTTATTCTCGACGTTCACTCCTTTGCCCAGGTTTCTCTATAACTTTCTTTTAGTTTTTGATTTATTTAAGGGTTTGGACTTGATTGTGGGGCTCAATTTGTTTGGGGTTTTGATTTGCTTGTAGGATTTTGATTTCTCTGTGGTGTTAGACGTATTTAATTATGGGGATTTGGTTCATTTGTGGTTTCAATTTTTTTGTGGTTATTTTCTATTTGATTTACTGGTTGCCCAAAATTTGTACACTGAAAACTCTTATTCAATTTTGCAGTCCTATATTTTGTTTCCTGGTAACCATTGCTATGTCTCTTCGTCTGAATAAGTTTTTTTTTGTCTAAGGTTGTATGTTTTAATAATTGTGGAATAGAAATTGATCTTCAAATTCTTGATTGTGTTTTTACTTCTGGTCAATGAATTTAATGATTTTGAATATGATTGTTTTAACTAATTTTGCCTACTTTTGGTAGAGTGATATATTCTAGATTACATTTGGCTAATTTCCTACTATGTGTTTGCATAAATGAATGTAAAATGCTATATAAATAGCTAAATGATGGTTTAAAGAGGTTATAGAATGTGTTGTGATACCTCTTTTCATAAGTGTGGGATGTTTTTAGTGTTTTAAATGATGAAGAGATGGTTTGAAATGCTAAATAGTATGCTTGATATTATTCTTAAGTGGGAAATTAGATGGTTTGAATATATGGAGGTAATATGGATTACAAAATTTTGTAATATAAAAGTGTGCAACAAACTTCCCATATGCTTTTTGGAACATTAGCACTAACTCTAAACCCTCTTTGAATCCAAGAGTTTCTAAAACACCACCATTGGAATTAGCTCACCATCAGTATTAAACAAGGAAGAACATTTTTTTCAATTATGAGCAACCCAAGATATTGTAAATTTAATTAAAAAAATATTACATCTGGAAAAAGTAAAGTCATAAATCTATATAAGATGTAGTAAAATGGAGAATAGCAAAAAAAAATTGTAAGAAATGATATGGCACGAAGAAGAAATACTAGTGTTTTCTATTCTTTCTATTGTATATAAGTGTTACACGTTTATGTTTATAAGTTGTGTTCATGTTGTTGGAGCTTGTTGATATATAGTTTGGTTGTTTTCACGGCTTTAAAATAGAGATGTGTGTATTGTGATTGAAGCCTTTAATACCCTTATTAATCATAACTTGATATTGGTGTTTCAAGGCAATAGTAACTTGTTCTCTTATTCTTGTTCAAAAATTTTCATTTTGACTCTAAGCGTTAGTTTAACATAGTTGATGTGTTCCCTTTTTTTTTTTCTCTCTTTAGTAATTTTAAACTCCTCATTTTGGTGTAAAATGGTGATTGTAGTGGATATATATGTATATTGAAGTGCTAAATAATAAAAAAGTAACTTGTAAATGCTGGAAAATATGTAAATATATATGTTGTCCACTTCATTTTAAACATGTTAGTTGCATTTCAAAGTATGCTTTGACTTAAAATATGTGTGTGAAAACTTGTGATGGCTGTCCAAACCCTTTTGACTTTTGAGCAAATCTTATGCATTTCAAAGTGTGTTTTTGACTCAAAATAGGTATGAAAGCATGTGGTGGTTGTTTAATTCGTTCTGGACATATTTTTACATCTTAGAGTGCTTGTTTGAAAGTCAAAATGTGTAGGAATGTGAAGGTGCTGTCCATTCAGCATTGACGAAATTGAATCCATGGAAACATTTCTACTCTGGGTTTTGCATTAGTTTACTCATAAAAGTTTGCTTTATTTTGCAATCTACAGTTTTATTTATGCACTCTCAAAAATTCTGTTCTACACTGGATTAAATATTCTGCATTAGATTAATATTATGTTTTGCATTATTCATTAGTTATTTTTTGTACTGTTAAATTGACAATGTGTTTTTATCGAAGTTAAATGTGGAGTTATCATACATGTCTATAAGTTGGAGTTCTTGAATTGATAATTTAGATAAAGAGTAAGTGTTACCTCTTTAGTACCTTTTAAATGTGTTGTTGTGATATTTTTTATTTTTCTACAGTTTTTAAGATATATTAGATATTTATTGTTCCATTTTTTTTATGAGTATGCTTTCGATTACTTTAAATGGCTTTTCCACAGAAGAATGAGCTTGTGCCTAAATTATAATAATATCTAATTATTGTTGCTACACACCCTCCCTGCTCTCTCTCTTTTTCCTTCCTTTTTAACTTTTTCTTTTTCTTTTACATTCTCAACTGTGCTTATGTATGTGGTCTTCATTACTCTAATTATTAATTTGACATATATTATATATAACACACTATTTTGCTTGCCTTTTATTGATTTCTAATTCTAGTAGGGATGATATTCCACTGATTAATATTGCTACTATTTTTATTAATATAGGTTTTAGGTATAAATAAATCTTGGATTATCAAGTCATGACTTAGCCCTGAATATGATAAAGGCCTGAATAAGTTTTTAGATTTTGCATTTGTACACACAATTGCCAACAATAAGATAAGATATCCATGTAGCTGCTGTGGGTTTAGAAGGTGGCAAGCCAGATAAGTGGTATATGACCACTTAATTTGTACCCAATTCCCATAAGGGTACACTATATGGACTTAACATGGAGAGTCAGTGATGGGGACTGCAAATGATACTTCAAATGTCCCACACGATGCAGCAGGTGGTCAGAGTAATTTTCCTAATCAAGATCATACACAAGATATGATCCACGATGCATTTGGAGTTATTAGACCCTCTACAATGGAAACATATGATTCTTTTGAGGAAGTGGAGAGCAGAATACATAAGGATGACTCATATTTTACAGACTTAGTTAGAGATTAGAATGAGGATTTGTATCCAGGGTATACAAAGTACTCAAGGCTATCCTTTCTAATTAAGTTATATCATATCAAGTGTTATTGTTGGATAACTGAAAAAGCAATTTCTATGATACTTGAACTGTTGAACAATGTTTTTGAGTATGCGAATATCCCTAGTTCATTTTATGAGGTCAAAAAAATAATAAATAAACTTGGTCTTAGTTATTCAAAGATCGATTCTTATCCATAATTTATGTTATATTAGAGAAACAATGCAAGTAGGGAATCTTGCAAAGTCTGTCACACTTCCAAATGGAAAAGTGGTGAATGTCCAAGCAACATGCTTAATGGGGTAAGAAGCATAAGAAGAAGAAGCAACCAGCTAAGGTTCTACGTTACTTTCCTTTGAAACAATGATTGCAACAGCTATACATGTCTTCTAAAATGGCAGATTTTATGAGGTGGCATGAAGAAGATAAAAATCATGACAAGCTAATGAGACATTCAAGAGACTCTAAGGCGTGGAAGTCTTTTGATGAAATTCATCCTGACTTTGCCTTAGAACCACATAATGTACAACTTAGGCTAGCTAGTGATGGTTTCAATCCTTTTAGATCACTGAGTACCAATTATAGCATATGGCCTATGGTTCTTATTCCGTACAACTTATCTCTATGGATGTGTATGAAGCAAACATATTTCATTCTTTCTATGATTATTCCAGGTAAACGTATGCCCGAGAATGATATAGATGTTTACCTCCAGCCTTTGATTGAAGAGTTAAGCGAATTATGGATAGATGGAGTGGAAACATATGATTCTTCATCAACTAAGATGTTCAGATTGTAAGTAGCGCTAATGCGGACCATTAGTGATTTTCCTAGTCTCAGAACCTTATCTGGATGGAACACATATACGGGATTAGCCTGTTTGTCTTGCAATAATAACTCGAACACTTGTTGATTTCCTTTTAGTAGAAAATGGTGTTTCATGGGCCACCATCATTTCTTAGAACCTGGGCATAGATTTACATTGAATTGACTCTTATTTAATGGTAACACTGAAATGAGGAATCCACCAATTTCACTATCAGGCTCAAAAATATTGAAGTAAGTGGAGAATATTGATGTGACCTTTGGGAAGAGACAAGAGTTAGATGTTAAAGGGAAAAGAACTTGTAATAGTTGTGCCAAAGGAAGTGATTCCTAGTGGAGGAAGAAAAGTATTTTTTTTAGCTTATGTATTGGGAATTTAATTTTGTTTAGACACAACATTTATGTCATGTATATTGAGAAAAATGTGTATGACAACGTCATATATACATTACTAAATGAAGCTAGTAAGACAAAAGATCATCCCAATGCTCGAAAAGACCTACATGCCATGGGAATTCGTCAAGACCTTTGGCCTGATGACAATGAAAAATATCCTTTGGCCTTATACACAATGACAAATTCAAACAAGGATAAATTTTTCAATATCTTGAAGAATGTGAAGATCCCAAATGGTTACTCCAGCAACATTTCTTGATGTGTCAATTTAAAGAATCGTAAGTGATATAGGCTAAAGAGTTACAATTCTTATATTCTGATGGAACAATTGTTACCAATAGCATTAAGAACTGTGTTGCCTAATCATATATGCGCAGTCTTAGTGGTGCTGTGTTCATTTTTTTGACATATATATGGTAAAGTACTAAGGGCTTCTGAGTTAAACAACCTTCAACAGAGAGTTGTGGTATGCCTATGTCATTTGGAAGTGTTATTTCCCCCATCATTCTTTATGGTCATGGTTCATTTAATTGTTCACTTAGTTGGTGAAGCCAAATATAGAGGACCTATTTATTACAAGTGGATGTATCCAATAGAAAGGTGAAATTCTCAACATAGTTTTATGTAACTTCATTACTTTTTGTCATGATTGGAATAAGGCTCACTTAAGTATATGTTAAACTTACAGGTACTTAGGATTGTTGAAGTCTTACGTGCAAAACAAGGCACAGCCTGAAGGCTCTATAGAAGAAAGTTACATTATTGAAGAGTGCCTTACATTTTCTTTAAGGTACTTATATTCAAGCTTTTGAAGCTCAAATGGCGTATTACGTTGATGATCAAGTTGACAGAAGGTGGTGCATTCCTATTCACTTAAAGCCATAGGATGTGTACGATATGGGAGATAAAGAGAATATCCATGAGAATGAACCATTCCTACAATAACAATTAGTAGCATTTTTTTTTTGATGATGTAGAGGGTATACCTTTGGCAAGGGGAGTTGAATAAGAAGAATGGCTTGTCATGGATGCTGTTGATAGCATGAATAACAATGAAGAGGGTCAAATATTGTGTAGTTAATGGTTGATTTTTCCTTTGTTTCAAAGAATACATAAGATCCTATATGATATTTATTTAAGACTAGCATTATGGTTATCAATATAAGTCTTTCAAGTAATTCTTTGTTCAAAAAAATGTTTTTTTATAATTTTCTGTTGATTTATTTTTATCTTTACTTTGTTCTGTTATATGCATTGAAAGTTGTAGACATGAGAAGATTAAAGCAAAAGACCTGTAGAACTCTTGGAGTCCTCAATTGTCCCTACTCTATATCCATCCCCCATTTTTCATCCTTTCGAGCCAGTGCCATCTCCACCCCTAGCCCAAACCTCAGAACCAACTTCAACTGTTGCCTCAACCTAGTCCTCAAGTGGAAGGAGTAAAAGTTCATCTTGGACTGTTAATATCATCGGTAATTGAATTTTTTTCATTTTATTATTCAAATTATTGATATTATCTTAATGTATTTTTCATTTTACATATGAGCAAGGAAACAATAGAGAAGGACATTTAAGAATGCATGACGTTTGGACACTTCTTGCAGGGTAATGTATAGTTGTACTCTTTAACGAACAAGGCTAACCAATTGGGGAAGTAGCTGGCCTTCTGGGTAGAGTCATCGGAGTGATTGGGACTGACTTAAATGCATTTCCTATAAGCTATCATTCATGGGATAAAGTTCCTGATAGCTAAAAGGATGCTTGTTTTGATAATTTAAAGGTAATATAAAATTTGTACTTAGTGTAAAATTACATTTCTATTGGCGTATGCTTTAAATGAACTAATCTTTGATATTGTGATTTGAAAGCTAAGTTTTGCTTAGATGACTAGGTTGCAAAAAATTTTAAGTTGAAAAAAATTAGAAACAAGTGGAGGAATTATCGGATTGAGTTATTTAACATGTATTACAAGTGGTATGCCACTAGGGAGCAAAACATTTTAATCCATCCTGACTTCAGACCACAAGACATGTGGGCAACCTTCATTGATTATAGATTAGATCCAAAGACCCAAGGTTCAAATTAGATTCTTAAATCAAAGGGGTTTTACAACAATACAGCTTAATTATCTGTATTCACTTTGTAGGAAATAAGCAATAATAACAGACTAAATCAATAGAAGTTGAAGATGCCACATACTTGTAGGTCTAAAAGCATCGCAAGAAAGAAACATGAAATGGCAATAACACATTTTTGTTATGATGTTCTGAATTCGCGATAATGATATTTTTCAATTAACATATGTTAAGAATTGAAAATGGCAAGCCTGTAAGCAAGGGAGCTGTATTTGTTGCAACACACAGGAAGGCGGATGGATCTTATGTCAATAATGAGGCTAGGGTTGTAAGTGTAAGTATTATAAATACTTAGTTGGAAGTATTGTGTACTGACTGAGGGTGCTTAAACCCTAACCATTTAAGGTTATCTCCATAGAGAATTCATTTTTCTTGTTACCAATGGCTTGTGTTATTTGGTTCTTTACTGGCTGCGTGTATCATACCGATGTCTTGTGTAAGTATTATAAATATTTAGTTGGAAGTATTGTGAACTGACTAAGGGTGCTTAATCCCCAACCATTTGAGGTTATCTTCGTAGATAATTCATTTTGCTTGTTACTAATGTCTTGTGTTCTTTGGTTTTTTGTTGGCTATATGTATTATGCAGATGTTAGGTTCATATGGTGGGAGTGGTATAACCCTATTATTGCATTTTCCTTGTTGTAGCTATCAATGTTGGGTTCATATGGTAGGCTATGTGTATTATGCAGATGTTGGCTTCATAGGCTATTTGAATGTATGTTATGCTAATTAGGACCAATTGTTGCACTTTATGTCTTTGCCTCTTAGTTAACAAGTTAATTTGTTATTTTAGGAAAAAATATTAGAAATTAAAAGTCAAGGAAATTTATATGAGACCATTTCTGAGCAAGATTCTTTAAGACGAGTGTTGGGAAAAGAACGTCCTGGCAAAGTTCGTGGTTTAGGATTTGGTCCTAGTCTAACTCAAGTTTGGCATGAATACAACTCGATTTGGTTGATTCCCAATAAATTAGGGTGCTAATACTTCTAATGTCGCTCTTCAACAGGAAATCTCAAGGTTACAATCTTCAAATCAAGAGATGAGAGGTGCCTTGGGTTACATTTTTCAAAATGTCTTGGGAAATGTTCCACCTTAGTTTGCACACTTTTTTAATTCTCAGGTTGGTTTTATAATTGTTTTTATTCAAAAAAAATTATTTCCTTTCTTTGATTCAAGCTATAAAAAAAAATTTTAATCCTTTTAGGCATCTGATGCAAATAGTAGACAGCCTTTAGTGGACCCTCACTTGTCGGCAGGGTAAGATCTCACTCAATAGCCGAGGTATTAAAATCCTATGTATAAAAATTTGGCACAAGGTGTATTAGGGTACTGACTTGTTATTAATTATTTTGAATTATAATTAGGAAGTATATATGTTAGGTTTATGTTATTTTGAATATAGGAATTTTATGCAATTAAGATACTATTTTGAATGTCTCATATGTTGAGTTTATATTGTTTGATGTTAATTAGAAAAATGTAAATATGATACAGATCATTTCGAACAGGGATATTTAAATCATTACGACGCTTTGAAAGCTTAAGGAATAATGATTTTAAAAATATGACTTCAAATAACACTTAAAGGGTGTTAGGAACAATCAAATACAAAATATATATATATATATATATGAATTAGCCTAAAATAATGGAAAAATGAAGTAGAAATATTGATCAAATTAGTGGCAACTTTTGACCAAAATAGTGGCGCTTATAAGGCCTAGGAAGTACAGTTAAAATACTACAAAAACATCGTAACACTTGGAAGGTGACACTATTTCAAAATAAAAAATTTAATCCAAAAAACATATCGGCGTTTGAAAGGCAATACTAATATTAAACAAAATAATTTTATCCAAAAATATAGTGGCGCTTGAAAGGAAATACTAATATTAAATAAAATAATTCACCCAAAAATATAGTGGCGCTTGGAAGGCGACACTATTTTTTAAAAAATTAAAATAATCAAAAACCATTGTAGCGCTTAAAAGGCGCCATGATCATAAAATATGAAAATCGAATAAAAATTTCAAATAAATAATAGCGACACTTACAAAGTGCCACGAAATGCATAAAAAAGAAACATAGAAAAAGCGTCAAAAAAATATTACGGCATTTACTAGGTGCCATGATATAAAATCGCGGATCAAACTCCTACGCCTACGCTGAAGCGCCAATAAAAGTGGTCTCGACACCAAAAATCACAACACTTGTTCAAGAGCCAAAAAAGTGTATTAAAGCGCCACTAAATGATCACTTAAAGCACCTTTATTTTCCTTATATTTTTAATGCTTTATAATTGCACCTTTGTGAAACCTTTCATGAAATCTAATTCAAGTGATGCTTTAGTTGGATCAAGTATTGAAGCTAAAAAAGGTTTGATTAGAACATATTTAAATTGAAACTCTAAATTGACTAACCCTGGAGGCAGAAAAGATTTGAAGTGGGGTAAGGAAAGTGATATTAAAGAGGGTTAAGCTAGGGATCAAAATGGTTGGAAGAGATTAATATTAAAAAAGAAACTGTTTGGAGCAAATTATGATCCACAAACCATTGTATTCTTTTTCTTGTTAAATTTATGTTCCTACAACAATTTTAAGATCTTTTTTTTGTTTTGGATACTAGTTTTATGTTTAAACTTATGTACGTAAATTATATTTTGATAAAATCATAAATATATATTGGTTATTGAATATATATGTTGAATATATATATATGTTTGAATCAATTTAAATAATTTTTATACGAATGTTTAGTATATATTGAACTACTATAAAAAAGAAGATTTATTAAAAAAAATAATTAAATTAAATTAGCGACAGTAGAACTGTCGTCAAAGGTAAAAATATATAATTAATTTTTTGTTTGTGCCGACGGTTGTAACCGCTGCCACATTTGGATCGGTTGTAACCGTCATAATAACATTGATACAGCTACGGTGCTAAACATTAAAGAATGCAATAGCAAAAAAATGGAACCGCCGCTAAATATTTTGTTTCTCTAGTCACACTCATTCTCATGGTCATTAACTTATTATTACCAAGAGGACTGCCGACGCAGCAAACAAGTACTGTTATGACAAGACTGGTTGGATTTTTAGGCGACGGTCAAAACTATTACTAAATGCCTTTTTTGACTATACCACTATTTATTTATTTTTTTTTTTTTTTGCAGTGTGTGAACCCACGTGACATGATGGTATGGCATTATTATACATCCTTTCACTAAAAAGATTCAAAATCTAAAGAAATGTATCTTTTAATCTATTATTTGAATCAGATTTATTTTATATAAAAATTATAAATTTATTTGATTTCAAATATTAAAAAATATTATATATATATTAATAAAATATATATTTCTTATTTATTATATTATATAATTTAAGTAATAAATATATCTTTTAATTTTAAATAATATTCTAATTTAATTGTTTCTAATTTTTTAATCACGCCTGATGAATAAAAATTACATATATAATTGTTAACTTAATCACTATCTAAATTTTTTTCTCATAAGTTACCAATTCTTTTGAAATATTTTTCAAAAATTATTAATTTGTTCCAAAAAAATTTTAATTATTAATTTATTCTAATTTTTTGAACAAAAAAATTTGTTCCAAAGACAATTTGTTTCGTGCCATAAAGAAAATGTATTTTTTTGGTAGGATTTTTATACCTTTATTTTCATCCCAAATTGCTTTTGGAAGACGAAAGTATAAGCCCATATTATTTTATGAGGGCTTCAAATTGCTTCAAAAGACTTATGTGGTCTTCTTCGATCTTTAAGAAAAGAAAAATATCATCAATATAGACTAAAGCACTATGAAGGATGGACTTCAGAATTTTTGTCATGGCCTTTTGGAATAATGATAGAGCAGTCTTTAACCCAAATGACATTACAATCTACTAATAATGGTCATTAGGAATGCAAAAGGTAGTTTTTGGTCTGCTTGAGGGCTTGATTCCTAGATGCCAAAATCTTGCTTTGAGGTTAAATTTTGAGAAATATTGGGCTCCTTTGAGAAGGCTAGGTTGAGAATCCATTCTTGAAAGAGGAAATTTATCATCTTTAAGAAACTTGTTAAGAGGAGTATAATCAATTAATAATCTCTTTTTTCCTCTTTTAACTTTAGATTTTTTTTTCAACATAAAAGGCTTGACACACCCATTATAAGTTGGTAGGTTCAATGAGGCCTTGTTCTAAAGCTTAGAACATTCTTCATGGGCTAAAGCCATGTCAGTTGGATTCATTCCTGGATGAGTAGCTTTGGTAGGATTGATATCTTCATTTAACTTGAAAGGGAGTTCAATGAAGAATTCTTGATTCTTCTACAATGGAAAAGGATGATTGAATAGTGTATGAGATTCAGGGCAAAATTGCAAGAGCTAATCTTTGATGTGTTGTACTGGGTAGGAGCATTATGGAGTTCATAAAGCTTAGGGATAGTGGTAAAATTCAAAAATTGATTTTTGAACTTTATGCCTGTGGCTCCAGTATAATCCATGAGCTTAAGATAAAACATCCATGCCTATAAGAACATCTTTATCAAGCAGGGAAGAGCCAATTACTTTTGTCCAGATCATACAGTTAGAAAAGAACTTGAATCCAATTTTCCTTTTGGATATTAGACTAGTATTGAAGGTTTGGTAATTTGCTATCTGAAACCATTCATTATGTTCTTTCCATTTTGATGATAGAGAACTTTAGGATTCATAATAGTTCTGCTTGCTCTAGTGTTTATCAATGAAATGATAGGAATTGACCTATCATATTTAAAAAATAAGATTCCCATACAAACATAAGGTTGTGGAATAACTCTTTTTGACATGATTTGCATAAGACTGTGAGGCTTGACGTCTGGTGCAGGTTGTAAGAAAAAGATATCATCTGTTTCTTTGTTGGAAGATTCTGTCTCTTTTTCTGATAATTATTCTTTAGATTCGCAATCAGGTATTGCAAAGATTGTATCACCATCTGGCTCGTTTTTTTTAGAGTATAAGGACTCTAAATCTGATTCAAGGTCATCTTTAGGAAAGATCATGTTGATCTATTGATAGACTTTAAATTTCTTTTTCTTCTTGAAATACTTTTTTTGCAAAATGGCCTTTCTTCCCACAAATATAACACCTGTCTATGGACTTCTTTTTGGAGGATTTTCTTCTGAAGAAACAGTTCTTAAATCTTCTGTTTTAGATGTGGATATTTGAAGTGATGCTTTTTCTTTCGAGAATATCGTGAGGAACATTGACATTCTTTCTTTCCACATTTAATCTACAGATAAGACTTGTTGTAGATTTTGTTAAACTTTGGATTCTGCTTCAGAAGTTGAGAAAGGAATTTGTGTTGTTCATAGAGTTTGTCTACCATTGATAGGGCTAGCTGGTAGATTTCTCCTAACGTGATCTAAAAGAGTTCTCTGTTAAGAGCATTGAGAGCTCTTTGGAGTTCTGGTTGCACTTCATTAGGTAGAGAGGCAATGAACACTTGTTTAAGACTCAACTGGTCATATCCTCCAAGCATGTAGAACTTTTTATTCATGCTTTCATAATGTTTATGGAGGTTTTTCTTTTTTAGAGAGGAGTATTTCATTTGGAAATATTCTTGCCTAGCTTGTTTTTCAACTTGTTGATGATCTCTAAGAAAAGTCTGATGGAAGAGACCTAAAAGTTTAGCTAGGCTAAGAAGTTGTATAAGTTAAAGCTGCATGTATTCACCAAGTTTAAGAAACCATTCTCAAAGTGTCCTGGTGAGCCTGGAGAAGAATTCTCTCAGGATATCTCTCAATTTAACATTTTCCTTGGTTAGCTGCAGGTTTAACCATGCTTCAAATTCTAGGAATCTGTCTCTCCATTTTTCTAGAGGGATGTCATCGATTACGAACCAGGAACCATTGATAGGTTTCAAAAAGTAAGCATGAGTTGTATGGGTTGGATTACTATGAGATGTTTCAGCTCCTTCTTCTTCTTCATCATTAGGATTTTCTACCCTAGGTTTTTCATTATGTTCTTTAGGATTCATCATGTGTATGGCTATAATATCGGTAGTCTGATCATAAGAATACTTAGAGAGGACATTAGTGGAGATAGATGTAGATTCTTCAAGAGAAATGGTATTGGAAGCATCAGATAGAAGATTATCTATACTTGAAGAAAAAGGATGAAAAAAATGGATTGTTGGTTATTTATCATTTTGGAATTGATTAAAATTCTCTGGGTGGAACGGTTTTTCTAGTGATTAAAATCTGATTCCTAATGAAGGGATAGGATATGGTTGAGTGGAGGATGTGAAATAAGAGAGTGAAGTTTCTTTAATGGGCTTTTGAGAGCTTATTTGAGAACTTCCATAAGGTGGTCTCTGTGGAGGTCTTGGAGTTCTTTTGTGGAGCTTGAATGGTCCTTTTAGGCTGTATTTTCTTAAAGATATCAGAAGTTATTTGGTAATATCTAGAATAGTCACTAGAGGAAGGATAAGAGTATCTGGGCTGAGAAAAGTATGATGGCGGGGATAAGATAAAGGAGGGTGAGTAGCTTCCATAGATAGCTTCATTATGTTGTTTTCTTGAAAGATCTGCTTCTATTTGTTGCACCTGAGTTTTCAGCTATTTGAGCTCTATCTCTTTGTCAACATTAGACTTTAATCTTTATTTCTTAATAAGATTGGCTCGTGAGAAGGAGATAAGTTTGGATTAGGGGAATCCCTTGAGCCATATTCTGCCATCCACATGGCATAGAGCTCTTCAATGTGATCTTCAATATGTAGATCAAAATCTTGAGAGTCGAGGAAACAATGCCAGTACTGACACACTGGGTAATGGTCAGCAATTCTTTTCTTTTTGATAAGTCTAATATGCAGTGAGCTTTGGAAAGAATTGTTTTGTTCTTGCATAGGATCAGGACCAGTATCAAAGTTTGGTAACCTTGGTTCACCTAGGATAAACTCTCCTGGTCAAGATTTGAGAGTAGTACTATAAATTATCTTGAATGGATCATGATTATTAATCTGACCTAGAAAAACCTTAGATTTATTTGAATTTCTTAAATTTTAATAATAAATTTTTTGGTGGTCATCCATTCATGTATTCTCCATGTTTTAGAGGTCATGGTTTGGTAACCCTTAGGGGTATTAATAAAATGGTAAGGCTTGTGAACAATAAAAATAAAAGATATAGGATGAGGGTTATCTTGAAAGACAAGTTTATTATTCAAGCCTCATGAGTCATAATGATGTCCTTAGGTTTTGTTCTCTAGACACTAAGGGGACTGAAACATTCTAACATAGTCCAGACAGGGGTATTTTTGAAACTAAATATGCAGAGGTACTTGTAGATTTTAAGAGGATTAAATTCTATAGCCATGTATACTGTATGGCAATACACCAAACATACCACATTTCATCTTCTCTAAAATTTTCATTGCCATATAAGATTGTAGTAAGGAGTATTAGGGTTAAAACAAAACTCTGGGTTATTTTGGACTAGCCAGAATTTGAACATGTAATAAAACATTTTATTCCTTATAAGGTGTAAGCCTATTGAAGGATTGGTAGGAACAAAATCAAGAGGAAACTGTAGAGGCTTTCCTTCTATCATGTATAGGTTAGGAAGAGGTGGAGGAATAGGATTCATGATGCAAATGAAAGGAATTGGCTTTGAGGAAGTGAGCAAGTAGATATGAGCAGGCTTCTTAGGTCTGGATAGCAAATCTGTGAGGACATTTTGGGTTCCTTTTATTTGAGAAATTGTGAAATCATATCGAGAAAACCAATCTTTGCACCGAAGCAACTGTTGATCAAGAACAATTTTTCTTTTGAAATCTAACATATGTGGAAAGGAAGAATTGTCCATCTGTATCAAGAAATAACAAGAAGTGAGATAGAACTCAAATTTGAGAAGTAGTCAAATTTTCAAGCTTTGTATCTATCTTTTTCAAAACACAATTTTGAGCTCTAGCATTTTGACTTTTCCAATTTATAGCTTCTTCAACTGCGCTTAAATTCATGGCACCAGTTGGGGAAACTTCTGTTGTAGAAATGAAAGGCTGAGCAAGAATTCTTCTAGTGGAATCAACTTTCCTTTCAAGAGGAGGAAAGTCTTCTTGGAAATTCTGGGATGTAAATGCCCTCAAAGGGATTGGATTTTCTTTCTTATGCTCATCTTTTTTTCTCTATTGATTGATGAGAGAAAATAACTTCTCCCTTTGTACTTCTGCTTTAAGGGTCTGAAGTTTCATTTCATGACGAAGTTGTTACTTTTGGATCAATGATTCAACTTCAGCAATTTTGGTGCTAGATCATAATCTAGCTGATATTGAAGGCATTTTCCACTTTTCAATGAGTAAAGTAAAAGAATCTTGATTAGGATCCTCTTTTTTGTAATGATGTGAGGAGGTTGAACAACATTCTTTTCTGGAAGGTTTAAGCAGAGGGATTTGTGGATCAAATTCTTCACACTTTGTAGAGCAATTGCAATCTTTCGCGCACATGGACGGGTCTCTCCCAAATGAAATGTCCATTGACTTCTCAGAAGTTTTCCTATGTCATTATGTAAATCATTTTGATATCCTTAAAAGTTTTTGTATAAATTTGATTTTTTTTGGGATTTTTTTTAAAGAAGTAATATATTATTACTTGACAAAAAGAAAAAATATAGTTGAGTGTTAATTGATAAGTTAATATAATTATCTGTGCAATTTCTGTTTATTAAACTAACTCCGTTTTGCAATTAAAAAACAAATTATAATGTTTTTTAGAATTAAATAATTGATATAAAAAGATTAAATTAAGAGATTTATATAAAATAATGTCAAATTAAAAGATCCAAAATAATTTTTTGAAATCATTGCTAGTTATAATCATCCAAGACAACTCATGTTACTTTGCGGCGAAGCTTTATAAAGTTAAAGTAACCATATTTCTTATATGGTAAACCGACGTGTAATTTGAACAGAAACAAGATTGATATCTTTAGGGATTCTTCACCCAACTTTACATCAGCTAATACTGATATAAGAGTTAATATTTTTATATTATTTAATATTTTATTGAAGGAAGTGATTTTCAATTAACTAATTTTTAAATTAAAAATAATTATTATTTTGATCTTATAGGCTAATTTTTTAAAAAATATTAATGAATAATAATTATGTAATTAACCAGTTTAAAGTTTTCTTAGATTAAAAATTTTATTAAACATTAATTTTGTGATATATTTTTGAGGATGCCAAATAATGTTGAATTAGTGTTAATAGTTGTGATGTTTATAACTAAAAATTTAAATCCCAGAATAATTTTAATGAAAATTAAACTTATTCAATGATATAAATTATTTCTAATATTTAATAATTAAATAGTTAAACCATGTATTGTTTACAAACTAAAAAAAATCAAAGAATGAAACAACTAATTTTGAGTGTAAAAAATTATTAAATTTAATTTAATAAATTATTTTACAAAAGATTAATTAATAATTAAAGTTGATTTGAAACTGTGATTTAATTTTTATAAAATTAATAAGTATAATTATAGTAATAAATATATATAACAAACTAAATTACTTTATATATAATAATTATTATTATATATAATAAACCTAAATTAACTAGTCTTGTATGCACTAAAAGTGTATTTCAATATTTTTTAATTTTTGAAATAAAAAATAAAAAATAGTTATTATATATATTTTGAAATAATTATTATTTAATTTTCACTCTTCTATTATTTATTATAATTATTTATTATTTTTTTTTCTCTTTTTACATCACATATTTCATTTTATATAACATATAATTCTAAAGACTAATATTAAAACATTTCAAAGTTATTATAATATATAAATAGATTTATAATGTAGTTAATTATTGCTTCATCCCTATTTAAGATCCAAGACACATTAACTCGGTTATATTATATTGACGTCATTTTGTACGTCAGACTCGACGTGTTAGGAGAAGCATAGGAAAAAGAAGTCTTCTATTTATCAATTATCCTCCTAAAATTTAAAAAGTATTCCACTTATTTGGTGTCCACAATCTAATTTAAATAAGCAATGATTACTCAACTTTTATTCTTCATAAACTACCTGTCTCACATTATCATTTTGACTTTAATAGTTGATAATAGGAGTGGTACATAGAAGTTGAATAAATATTCTTTTCCTTTGGGCATTTGACCCTTAAAAAAAAAAAAAAATTTCTCCCTTGCCGTCTCCTTATAAACAAATAAACATAATTTTTTTTTTTTGGAGAAAAATAGGCATAAGTATCTCTTCTTAACTTTGAGTTATTTATAAATGCTTTCTTAACTTTAAATATATATATATATATATATATATAACTCTTTCAACTATTATCTTTCACCTTCCCCTATATTGAATTCTTAATATATTATCATCATAATGTCGGTGATGAGATATTAGGTATCCCGTGGTAGTTGGCATAGAAGGTGGTCCTTACATGATGAAAAACCTCAAGTGTTACAAATATTAACTCATAATTTATAGTAAAAGATGATAGAAAAAGATCAACAAGAAGAAAACAATGGTGCTCAAATAGTGTCTCATTTTTCAAATTTTATTATAAATGATCATAAATTGTCAAACCTGTCAATTTCGCTAATTTTTGTTAATTTCCTTTTCTTTTTGATAAATAATTAGCTTTAATTATATTGGTATAACATATTTCATGTGACTATTAACTATGTTAATTTTCATTTAACCTCTTTTCCATAACTTTTTTTTCCTAATTAATTAATTTAGATATTAACGTAATTAAGATTTTTTTAAAAAATTGTTCGGCGCGAGTTAACAATCACCTAAGTTAATATTATATCTCAACAAAGTTAGATTAATAAACTTGATAATATAAGATATTTTTTTAAAAAAAAATAGAAAAATAATTATTTTAACATATTTTTAAAATTTAAAATTTTAAACAAAGTTGAGTTAAGGGATCAAATATTAATTTAACATGACATATATTAAATAACTTAGAATGTATATATATAATCTAACATGGACAAGCTATTTGCTACATAGATGTAGATCATGATTTTTTTTCAAATATTTTTTTATTAAAAATAATTTTATTTAAAATACCATTAAATATTAAATGTAAATATTTTTAACAAAAATTTAAATATTAATTTATTATATTATGTGAAACTAAACCTTTCTTTGATAGATGTAAATCGATCATGGCTTTAATTGATAGCTATAGTGAATTACTTTAAAATTTATTTATTTATTGTGAGTATTTAATAATCTTCTTGAACTGCTCACCAAAGTTTCATTACAACCAACAAGGTAGCAGGACACCCACAAAGGTGTCTATAAATATATATATATATATATATATTGTTATTTCATTTGGGAATGCCCATGTTCTCAATCTCAGGACCACTAGAATTATAGCAACAATAAGTTTGCTATAATTAAGCTACACTCAGTCATATGTAATAATTTTATTTAAATGCAGGTGATAGCTAGGATATACTTAAAAAAACATTTTTAATTAATCAATAATATAAGTCATATCACTTAGATTTGGCTACCTATTAGCCCCACCTATATAAAAATCAACTAATAGGTATAACAGTAAAATATCAGAATAGAAATTTTTTTCACGGTATTTTAGTTATTAATTGTTATTTTAAAAATTAAACTAAATTTCCCTTAATATTGAATGCTTAATTTCAATCCTTGGCTTAGATAATTGAGAAAACGAGAAGGACTAAAAGGTCAACCTAGGTATATATAGTTTTGAAATAATGTAATCAAGGCTACATTTAGCTACAACAATTAATATTCATAGAAATATTGGTGTGGTTCCAGAAATTATGGGTTTTGATCACTTTGGAAGAAAGTCAAAATCAAACAATTGATACTTTCCCACTTGGATGTATGCGTATACTACTAAACTTTGGCTTCCAATAAATAGATTAACTTAAAGTTAGTGTTATCACTATAATTTTTTATGCATTTAAACTATCAATTTTTTGAAAGATGATGCAGGTTTTACTCAATAATTAATAATTAATTAATTAATTAAAAGAAGATTGATCATAGCCCATAGCTAGGCATGCGCATGCCTTTGAGTTTGACAAGTATATTTCATTAAGTAAATTATACTCTTAATAAAATATTATTTTTAAAAAAATTTATAATTTATTAAAAATATATTTAAAAATTATTATTTATTTTGAGTTAAAATCATAAATTTAATTATTTTTTAAATTTTAATTTTTTATATTGAACCTTTGTATCAATTTAATTGTATTTATTTTTATATGTAAACAAAAAATAGTCAAAATGACATAAAATTATAAATTAAATGAGGTAAGAGTAATTTTTAAAAATAAAAAATTATTAATATAATTTAACAAAATCTAAAAAAAAAATTAATGTAATTTACTTTAAAATTCTTAAGGTTGTTTAACTTCTTTAAAAATTCAATCACATGATGTTAATTAATTTACAAAATTATTTTGTATTAAAGTTTTAAATAAAAACTTGATAATTAAGAAACAGTCAAAATTGTAGCCAAGCAATTTATTTTATAGCTGATATGGATATGATTGTGGTCCAACGTGTGATATGATGAATACCAAGGGACCACCATGCATACTGAAGACTACTGTGTATATATATATGAGTTGCTTGACAGAAGAATGTGATGTTCACTTTATAAAACTCAAGAAAAGACAGCGTCCTTGTCATTAACTTTAGCTATTATCATTAATTAGTCACTAAGTAATCCTTTAAAAGGTCACAAAATCATGGTTTTGTCAAGCAATGGCGTGTATTTTCAAAGCTTTACTCAATAGAATGCGAAGAATTTTGGGAGTTAGGGCAATAAAAGTAATCGAGACTTTTGGATCTCTTAAACAGGTTATTAGATCTAATAAACAAAGATTATATATATTAAATAAAGCACGTTTGTCTTACTTGAAAATGACGTGAGTTAATAATTCAAAGATTTTATAATGATGAGTTTTGTTGTTAATGGTATCGAAAAGAAAGAAATTAACAACTTAATCCAACTTTACAATCATTAATTTAGTTGGATTTGTTGCAAAAACTAACCAATTAAGGTAGCTAAATATTTGTCACGCCTAATATTCCTAGAATCTCTTTATTTTTCCTTTTGGACAAAAAAATGCACCCATATTGTCAATAGCCAAGGAATTTATGTCCATCTAAATGTGTTTAAGTGGTCATATATAGTGAAAAAATTATATCAAATTTTTAAGTTTGGTGAAATTATATTTAATTGTGATGTTTTTACAATAACAAATAAAGTTTTTATCTATTAGGTGAGATTATTTACATAGATAAAGTGATGTTAAATTATTTACAGTTACATCTATTATATAATTATTTTTTTTATTATTATCTTTGTTATTCCTTTGCCTCTAGTTATTGTTCACTATCTTTCATCAATTAACTTTTTGTAGAAGTATCTAATAGTCTCTTTTGTACATAACTATTTTTTTAATCAATTTTTATATGATTGATATTATCTTAACTTTTTTTTTAATATAATCATTCCTAATAATATCTTTTTTAGTGTATCTATTTATCCTATGTAATCTAATTTTGTTATTTTAAATTTTTGCTCATGTTAACTTTTTATTCTCCAACATTCATACAAAATTTTTTGGTAATAATTATAGTTGTGCCATAAAATTTTTTTTCTTAAATTTGAGTATTACTTTTTTTTTTATCACAAATAAAACCTAAAGTCATTTTACGTTTCATTAACTCAACTTGAATCTTATGATTTATCTTTCATTTAATTTTTTTCATTATTTTGTATTATATTTTCCAATACTTAAAACTTGTAATTTGTTATATAGAATAATTCCCAAATATTTGTGATCTTTTTAGTTTCAAAGATTATACTCTATGTCCCCCTGAGGTTTTGTACAATGCTATACAAACCTTTATTTTAATTTATTTTTTCTCAATAAACTTAGCATTTTACATATGTGTTTATTCTAAAATAATAAAATTACATAATTGCCTTTAATATTATTTTAAAAATATTATATTAAAATTTAATATAAATTTAACTGCATTTACTATTATATAGTCATAGTTTTATTTTACCCAAAAAGTTATCTTTGTTGACAAAAAAATAAATTAAAAAGAGGCAAAATAAATGTAATTTTTGAAACTAAAAGGATAATAAATATAATTTTACCAAACTTTAAAAGATATTAATGTAACTTACTCATTATATATGAAATTTTGTAATTGTTTTACAACACAAAAAAATTTAAGAGATATAAAATTACCTTTTATA
Organism: Senna siamea; assembly: GCA_031216115.1. Classification (NCBI taxonomy): domain Eukaryota; kingdom Viridiplantae; phylum Streptophyta; class Magnoliopsida; order Fabales; family Fabaceae; genus Senna; species Senna siamea. The sequence goes on along the minus strand of CM062354.1, from coordinate 25,961,827 downwards.
TCTTCTCAAATAACTAAACACCAGAGTGGGTGTAGAAACACATATTGTGTCCCTTAGCATTGGCCATTGAAGCTCATGAGGCTGCGTGTTGCTCCAAAATAGTTAGCCGCTGGTTCATGGATAAGCTGTAATATCGTGAGCCAATCTAGGTATTTTTTATGGATTAAGTAAACCAATTCATTGAGTTAAGCTCACTATGAGGCTCTAATAAAAGAAATTATATATAGTAGAGGCTTATTTTCTTTAAATTTTTAAATATAATATAAAATAACAATTATTATAATTTTAAAATAATAAATTTAATAATAAAAGATATTTATTCCACTCATTTAAAATAACTTATATTTTATTTTATATTTTATATTGTGACTATTGATCAAAAGAACTCAAAGTCATCTTTTATGAATTTTATAAGTAGTATATGAAATTTTTTCTCATCACTCAGAATGCATGAAATATCATTGCGCGAAATGCAAATTATTTTATTTTTTATTTTTGTGGAATTGTGGTATTTATTAGTGGCAGGCAGAGAAAGACAAATCACATAAAAAGTAATAAAGTTGGGAGAAAGGTGTAAAAAGAGAATGCACATCTGTTCGCTTGATGCTCTCAAAACGCAGTGCGCTGCATCACATGGCCGATAACATTTTTTTCATAAAGGATTCTTAGTGCACAATATTGATTTGTTTATTTATAGTTTATTTTATTTACATAGGAAAATTATTTTTCAAAAATTAAAAGATGCCTTCAAATGATGCAACAAAAACTAAATTAAAATTTTATTTATTTTGACAAAAATATCCTTATATATATATATATTAGTTAGATAATATATAAAGTATTAAATATATATTTAACTAATATAAAATAGTAACTTCAAAATTTTAATATAAATTAAATTTATAATTTCAGATCAAAATAAATTTTTAATAAGTTGTATTTTAGTAAAAGAAATTAATATTACCTTTAAGATTATTTTAATATTTTTAACTTTAAGAGTCTTTTGTGTATATTTTTAAAATAAATAGAAAGGATGTGTAATTTTGCAAAAAAAGTTTAATTAATTAATTAATTAATTATTAGTATTATTATTATTTAGAAATTAAATCTTGGAGAAATACCATTTGAGTTAAGACACAATAATGCTCTTTATTGTTTTTAATAAACCATAAAATATATAACCACTTTCTAAATTTATAAGTTCTTATTAATTAAAAACTTATATATTTGTTATTTCTTCATGTGAAATCAGAAACTTCCCAATGAGTTTGAGTTAGTGCTGAGACAAATTGACTGAGCTGTTGAATGCTATAGGTGATATCTGACTTGGCTGATCAAGTTAAGGTATAATAACCTATCAACCAATCTTCTATATTTCTCAAGTTCCTGCAAAGGAGGTGAGTCTGTGGAACTTTATGACTTCTTGGCAATGACGTCTGTGTGCCTTTTGTATATGTCAGTCCAACATCTTTGACTATATCAAGTATATACTTTCTTTGGGAGATAAACGATCCTTTAAGACTACGGGAGAGTTCAATCCCCAAGAAGTGTCTTGCATTACCAAGATCTTCGATGGTAAAAGCATCATGTAAGAACCTTTTAACTTCCATTATACCTGCTTCACTATTTCCTGCAATGAGCACATCATTATTCAACATATACAAGTAATGCTGAGAATGAGCTGGAAGACTTCTAAAGAAGTAATCAGTGATCATTGGCAGATTGAAAAAACCTATAATTTAGCAATTGTACTGTAAATTCATGATTCCACTCTTTAGAAGTTTGTTTCAAACCATAGAATGATCTTTTAATTTGCAAACTTCATCAGGTTTAGCCTTAGAATAGCCTTCAACAGGTAGTATGTAAACATCTTCATGTAAGTAGCCTTGAAGAAAGGCATTATTAACATCTAGTTGATGAATTATACCCCATTGTTGAATGGTAACAAATGCTAGAAAAATTCTCCCTGTCATTGAATGGTAGCCAATGTTAAAATTTAACTTTTTGTGGTGACTATAAGAAAGTTGTCACCAATAACTTTTTGGTGGTGACCATAGGTTTACCGTTGCCATTAAAAGGTTTTTGGTGGCAATTATCTGTAGTTGCCATCAAATATTTTTAAAATTTTAAAATTTTAAAATTTTTATTCTTAAATTTGACTATTAGTATCGACTATAGGGTTACCACTAAAAGAAGTTTCAATGGTGACTATGAGTCATCACATATAATCTTTTGGTGGTGACTATTTTTCTATCGCCACCAAAAATTATTTTTAAAATTAATTTATATCAAAATATATTTTTTAATGGCAACTTTCAATAGTCGCGATTGAAAATTGTCTCTTTAAATTTTTTATTCTTAAATCCAACATTTAGAGTTGATTATATGATAGTCACCCCCAAAAAATTTTGAAATTTTGAAATTTTTATTCTTAAATTTAAATTTTGGTGGCAACTACTAGAGAGTTGCCATCAATAACTTTTCGGTGGCAACTATTTGGTTGTTGTCACTAAAGCTTTTTGGAATTTTTAATTTTTTCATTCTTAAATTTAACTTTTGACGATGAGTTTAAGGTGGCCATTAAAAGAGGTTTCAGTAAATATTATTTTTTTTCAATGGTGACTTTCAACAGTCATTGAAAGTTATTTTGTTTTACACATTTTATTCTTAAATTCAACTTTTGGTAGTGATTATTGGATAGTTATTACTAATAACTCTTTTATCACGACTTTAAGGTCGTCATGTACAAAATTTTTTGTGGTGACTATCTAGTAGTTTCTACCAAAGCTTTATGCAACTTTTTAATTTTTAAATTTAACTTTTGGTGATAATTATAGGGTTGCCACTGAAAGGTTTTTGGTAGCAACCATTAGATAGGCGCCACCAAAGCTTTCTAGCATTAACTTTTTAGTGTCAACTAAAGGATCGTCATTGAAAGGTTTATGGTGGTAACTATCTAATAATCACCACTAAAACTTTTTGATTTCCTTTTAAATCTAACTTTTGGTGACGATTATTGGATCGCCACTAACGGAGGTTTATAGTTAAGTATATTTAATAAATATACTAATAAAAAATTCTTAATATAATAGTAATTATAGTTAAGTAATTTTATTGTTTTAAAGTGAACATATTCTGTATCAAAATTTTATTGACTAATGAAAACAACTTAAAAGGAAATTTTGTGTAACATTATTTTTAAGGATGCTGAGTATAATTTTTAAAATTAGAGAGACAGTAATATAATTTCACCAAATTAAAAAAGAAATTAGTGTAATTTACTTTTAAAATTTTCAACTTGTAAATGAGTGATGCATAATGAACTCATTGATCCACAGAGGACCCCCAATATGAACAAATATAATTGATGTGTATAAAAAGTCAACACAAACGCGCTTAAAATATTATAATCAAATGGGTTGATTTTATTATAAGAACATAGAAGATTCCTCTTAGTGGACCCTGCGATGGCTAATGTAAAGTTGTCATGTTGCGACAAGCAAGTAGCTATGAAGGAAGAGGCACCTGACTGAACCCAAATTTACTATATTTTATATATATTTGCACCATTTTCTGTCACTAAAAACTTACCCTTTTAAGAAATCAATGGTTTTAATTTCCTCATGTTCTCTGAATCTTGCCATGTGAGTGGTGGGCTGATTTCATCATTCTTCATATAATATTTGGAGCATTTTGTTTGTGTGTGTGTGTGTGTATATATATATATATGTAAATTAGATAATAAACACTTTTTCTATAAAAAAAATTTGAATTATAATTCACCACATATCTCATTTAAATCAATCAATTTGGAAGAAAATTAATTGGAAAAAAATTAAAAGTAAATATACATAACTGCAATTTTCCTTAAGTGATATATAGGCTCATATTGTTAAGTCAATTAGAGAAAATTAGACGGCAAATAGGTTTTTCAATTGCATAACTAAATAAAGTGTTTAAGTGTAATAATTAATTGATTTGGGGAGAAAGATTAAGAACTAAAATACAAAATTAGAGCAAATTATTATTATTTTCTTGTTGAAACCATTAGAATTTAAAAGCCAGCAGGTCAACAGTAATCAATTTGGCTTAATCTCACTAAAGTCTCATAAACCCTAAGCCCTTAAGTCTCATAATGCATGAGGTTGGAATTCTAAAAATGTTCCTATATACAAAACTCAAATTAAAACCCTTATTCAAGTGTAAATAAGAGAGATAAAAAAAATAAAAGATTTATTTTGATAAAAACTCATCCTAAATGAATTGAGTTAAAAATTATTTTTTTCTATTTTACTCTTACTGCAGAAAATCTATTGTCTTTAAGAAGAGAATAAATGGATTACCAAATATTTGCACCCATAGATAAAGTCTTATTAGTAAGAAAAAAAACCCCCAAATTTTGGGTTAGATGGTAAATTATCAAAGTCTTCAATAATTGACAATCTTCACACAAAATTAAAACTTACAAAAACAAGGAAGATGAAAGTACAACAAAAGTATGAATATAATATTATATATATATATGTATATATTCTGTGAGAAAGCTCCACCTCCTAACATTAATATTAAAAGAAAAAAAAAATTCACAAAGGCTTGCATGTGACTTAATTTTATTATATATATCCCCAAAGGCTGTGTGGGACCTCCCTTTCTGTACAAGACAACATGTACTTCCACTATACCCCTGCTTTGCTGGCCCATGTGACTACTTGTATGTGTTTAACGATCTTGAATCTCTGATTCCAGTTCATGGCGGCCGGAATATATATGACCCACCAACCCCTAATCATCACCTTTTTCTCACAAACTCTCTCTCTTTCTCACATCAAACTCTATAACTATAATGTGCAGTGCAGCTTTCAGATGCTCTTTCTTGCTTTTAGTTAGATGGGTCATCGATCACTCATCATAATAATTAAAGGATTTCAATTCTGTAGTACTGCAGGCTTTTGTGGCTTTCTTTTAGTTTAATCACTGTATATGCATATATCTATCTGTTTGTGAGTGACAATGTTTCAGTGTGACATTGATTTCACAATCCAAACAAAAAACAAAGGAGCGTGATACGGACGAGTTCCAGCTTTTTGCAATTAAATTTTAAGATTTATATATGAGAAATAATAATAATAATGATTTTATTTTTATTATTATATGTAAATTTTGAGAATAATTGAATGATTGTTTGAGAGCTTGAACTTTTCAAATCTCGCCCATAATTAACAAAGACTAAATTTGACACCTTAATTCTTAATTTTTAGAGTTAATTAGCTTTAGTCTGTAAAAATTACTGAATTTACGAGTTAATTTTCAAAGACTAAAACTAATTACTACTAACAATTTAAGAAGTAGATGGTTAGTTTAGTCAAAAATAAAAATTGAAACACTTTTTCCTCTGATCACAGAATTTAATTTCCTTATCTTGTCTCATTCAACAGTGTCCACGGAAGGAATTTTATTATTTGTTGTTGCTGCCATCTCATAACGTCCTTCTTGATCATCTTCCACACTCTCTCCATCTTCTTCTTCCATATCATCATCCTCTTCCTCTTCTTCTTCTTCTTCTTCTTCTTCTTCTTGTCTTTGATGAACGATATTATTCACGTTTTCCCTCCCACCACCATCCTCCTCAAGCGTAGGAGGCCGCCATTGTTGCTCTGGTTGCACCATTAACGGCTCCATCAGCATCTCGTGGCTTGGCTTATTCATACCAAAGATTAATGAGTCGGTGTTGTTGGCTTTGCTCTTCTCCTTGTATAGAGCTTCGAGCTCGTGAAAATATGGACATGTCTTGCTATCCTCACGCCTTTGTTTTTTGCTCTCCTTCACTTTCTTGAAGTACTTGTTGATGTTTTCCCATTTCTCTTTGCATCTCTTGGCGCTTCTGTTGTACCCAAGTCTTTGCATTCCAGCTGATATGTCCTCCCATAGTGGTCCTTTTGGTCCATTCTCTTGATACTTGGGATCCATACTCGTCCTCAGCCTTATCAACGCATGCACTTCTGCTTTAGGCCACCGTGAAGATGAAGAAGAAGAACCGCTCTGATGGCCGTTGTTCAAGTTCACTTTTTGGATTTCAAAGCTGTTATTGTTAGGTAACAGCTGTGGTTGTAGTTCGCGAGGCTGTACTTGTTGTACTACCGGTCGTGCAGGCGGAGCAGGTGGGTTTGTCGGTGGCGCTGATGCTGGTGTGGGATTTTGCTGCCCGCCGGAGAGTTTTTGTAGGAATGCGATGACGGCGGCGTCTTTGGCTGCGGCGGTGGATCTTTCTTGGACGAGGATGTCATGCTCTCGGTTGATTCTTGCCATTTCTTGGACCCTCCAAGCTTCTTGCTGAGACGCCCTTTCACGCTCTCTCTTGTCTATAGCTTCTAGAAACCTCTTTTGCATCTCCTCTTGCTTGGCCAGCACCTGCCTTGTCAGCCTCCGGAAATAGTCCTTCAGTTTTCGCTTTTTCCGGTACCTCTCTTCCATGTCCTCATCAGACGCAGTAGAGGAAGAGGTCGAGGTCGTGGCAGAGAAAAAGTTCATATTAGGCAAAGTCCTAGGGTTATTCATAGTGGTAGCAATATTGGGCACATGGTTTATGCTAGATGGAACAGTAGTTGTGGTAGTGGTGGTAGCACCAGTAACAACATAAGAAATTGTTGTTGTAAGATCATTACTAGGCCTTGTTTGAAAAGGAAGTTGCTGTTGCAGTTGCGGTTGCCATTGCGATTGTAGTTGCGGTTGTGTTTTTAACTGTTGTGGTGGTGGTGGTGGTGGTTGTTGTTTTGAAGTATGAGAGATAGTGAATTGATTTTCAAGGGCTTGTAATTGATCAAAGAACTTGTAGGTTTTACCTTCTGCTTTTCCACTTCTACTCTCTTTGGTTCTCTTGTGGTACTTATAAACGTTCTCGAATTTCTCTTTGCACTTCTTTGCACTTCGATTATATCCAAGTTCTGCTAATTTCCTATATATGGATAAAGAAAACGTTATCCAATATTATTGTAAGATAAAAGAAAAAAGAAAATTAAAAAAAATATATATATATATATATTACAGCAGCTTCGGTGTAAATAAGGGTAGAATATGATAGAATCTCAGACAAGCAAATGTACTAGTGTCTCTCATTCACATTAAACTATACATGAGAGTGGTTCATACCTAAACAAGTCAATTGACAAGAAGGAAGAGAAGAAAGTTGAGAAATTTTAAGGAAATAATTGGAAAATTCATTAATTTCTACTAATTCATTTCCATTGAGAGATAAAATAATTAATTTGAGCATATATATATATATATATATGTTTGATTACTCCTACTAATTAATCTCAAACTGGAAACACAAAAGCAAGATGGATCCACCGAAAGAAAGGAAATGAATTCCCATTACATATGGGATTTGAAAATTAATCCATGGATAGAATTAATTATATATATAATTCTTAGATCTCCATGCATGAACTCCAAGGAGTTTCAGTTCAGTTTTCTTCAAAACTATTAGACACACAGCAGAGATGAGATCAGAAGAGAAATTAAATATAGAAAACATAAAAAATATTTCAATTATAATTTTTAATATATATACCTTGAAACTTCTTCCCAAAGAGGACCTTTAAGACTTGAATCTCGAAACATAGCGTCCATATCTGACCTTATCTTCAAGAGAGCAAAAGTTTCTTGGCGGGGCCACCGGTTTCCTCCTCCTCCTCCTCCTCCACTACTTCTCTTTTCAATATCATCACCTGAATTTGTTGCATCCATGCCAGCAATAGTATTATTATTACTACTATCATTATTATTGGTTGTTTCGGCCGCAGTGGCGGCCGCGGCTTCGGGTGGTGGAGATGGCATCACTGCCGCCATCACGGCCTCGCCGGAGGAGGTCTCTAGTACACTTGGATCTCCGAGCTGCATAGATCAAGAAGAGAGAGAAAGAAAGAGAGAGAGAGAGAGAGAGAGAGAGAGAGAGAGAGAGAGAGAGAGATAAAGCAATTACAGCTGAAGAAAGAATAATCAGAAATCAAGGTGAATACTACTGAAAGGGTTTTTATTTATGAGCATAGATATATGGATGGTGTTGAGGAGGTGAATGAATGAATATATTAGTTTATTTTAGGTGGGATCTCTCTGTCAATTTCATCATAGAAAAAAATGGAAAATTATATATGCTTGAATTTAGCTCATGAAGCAACTTTTTCTTTCTGGGTTAAGTGTTTTTTTATCAATTTAATTTATTAGGCTACGGAATCTTCAATTATTTTTTATTTTCTTACTTTGTGATGGAATATTGAAAAAGAAAGACAAAGGAAGAGTGGCTTTGGTATTTTTATGGGTGTCATACGTAAGTGCTGGAAAAAGGAAAAAAAAGAAAAGAAAAGAAAAGGGATCATTTAAATTATAATATATAGTACATATAAAGTAAATAATGATAGGGAGAAAATAATACAAATAAAAAAGATAATATTTATTTTCCTTTATTTATATTTTTGAAATTTTAACAGTTGTAGTGGGAACAGCCTGCAGATAGCGACGATGGAGATAACAAGTTGTGGCCCATTTGTTGGTCAGCTTTGCTCATTGCTGAACAAGGGGAATTTGAAATTACCAAGTTACCCCTAACATGAACATCATCAACCTCAAATTGATTATGTATTTGAATTTTGCACAAAACTTGAGTGAAATTCTTTTAAACATTTAATTTTCTATCAAAATTTGCAATAAATAATAGTAAAGGTAAATTTTTTTAATTTTATTTTACTTAATAAATTTTTAAATAAATAAATAACCAAATATCTAAAAATCATATTTAAATTAACTATATATATATATATATATGCTTTCAATTTCACATGGGGTTCTTAATTATCATTAAGGGCTTTTCCCATATGCGTTCATAATGTTTAATGAAATCAAAATTCACAATATCACTATATTACCCTAAAGTGAAAAAGAAAACAAGAAGATATGAACACAAAAATATCAAATAATATTTTAATAATTTAAGCAAAATTTGGATGCTAATGGAGCCACGTGGGTAGGCTAGCTTCAATATTGTGGAGCTAGCATGAATGGTTTGACAAACTTTTGAGTTTTGAAGTTGGTTAAGAAACAATATTTTTTTAATTAATTAATTAATTGTAATATATATATATATTTATATATAACTAATTAAAGTGTTGATAATAATGAATTATATAAAGAGATATTTAGTTAGATGAATGTGAGTTTTGAAAGGCAAAGACCATTTATGAATGGAAGTAACTTGGTGACAATTTCAGTTAGGTTCAACCTAACATAATAAATAGAATGAATTTTTTGATGGCTAAAATCTTCTAAGGCTTCATGATTTGCCAATTATTTGAAGTTTTTTAGGGACCATTTGCAAGTGTGTGTGTGTATGAGGTGACTGTTGCCAATGAATTACTAGTTTGAGTTATTGTGTTAATTAATTCTTCCCTCTTTTTTTGCTTCTGAATTTAATTAATATCCATATTATATATATATATATATATGTGAAACAGGAGAAAAAGAGATAAAGTGGGAAAATTTTTTTATTTTTGTGTTTTTGCTATTTGAATAGTTCCATTAACTTGAAATGACCCCACAACGTGCTTCAACGTGGTGGACTTTATGATCCAATTATTTTTTATGGCTTTATTTACCAAAAATATAATATTATTATTTTATATGGCTTTCAGAATTTCGAACTTTAACAACTAATTGAAATCAACACCGTTATATATGTATGTACTTAGTTATCTATTTTGGGGATATAATAAAAAAAGGAAAATAAATGGGGAATTAATTAATTACGAAGCCTAGCTGTTTCATAATGTTTATTTTGTGTGTGTATATACATACATATATATATATATATATATATGATCATGACTCATGAACGTTGTAATGTCAACTCATGTACAGTAATTAATTAATTTAATTTAAACTTGAAAATTTATCTCTGTGTCTAATTAATTGGATAAAATTAATTAATCTCACAAGTATGAACATGAGAATATATTATGTTTTAATCCAAATATATATTTATATATATATATATATTTATCATTACAAGAACTCAATTATTGGAGGGGATGGCAAATGGAACAAGCAAGATATAATGCAAGGGAGTGGGAGGGTGGGACCCAAATAATTATTCATGAGATAAGTGCATATTTATCACCATTGGTATGTTTTGGTTCTGGAATTTCTTTAATTATTTTGAATACAAGTTTCTAAAGTAAATGATTATATTCCACCGTATATATATATATATCAAATTAAAAATAAAATAAAATATAATAGTACTTAAGGGATAAGCTAGGAAAGGGTATATTAGTAATTCAAACACATATGCAAGAGAGGGAGGTTTAAGGGAAGAAGTAAGGTAGGTAAACATCTATCAAAATGATGCTAAGGTGACACAGTGTTAAAATTATTACTTTAATTTGTATAATTAATCATTTATTTTTGGGTCAAAATTATTTACATTTAAAAATTTACTTAATTTTGATTAATTTAATTCAAATTAATTAAAATTTTATAACGAGAGTAAAATTCTTTTAACAAATATTTTTTCATACACAAAATTTCAAGTTAAAACTATATTTAAGAGAAATGAATTAGTTACCATTCCAATCAATTGGTTATATATACATTCATGTAAGTGATGAAAAGAGAGAGAGAGAGAGAGAGGGAGAGATCACATTCACATTCACGTTCACATTATCTTTGTGTATAAGCATTTTGCTTGCCTTGCGGCATCATTTTGCTGTTTATTTCATATTATCATGTGCTTTGTTGGTGTTAACCTCACTGTTTTAACTGCAAATAGAATGAATGCATTATACTTCTCTTTCAATCTCTCTCTCTTAAATACGATGTAAATTAATGATTTTCTTTTTAGCGTGGAAAGCTTTAATTTCATTTTCTTTTTGATGATTCATTAATTTTTTGGATCGAAGGGATATGTACTTATTTATTTAATTTGCGTTTGTTATGATGATAGAATGTGCATGCATATGCACAGAAAGGAAACTAATTTAAAGTCCTCAAGGGTGATGGTAGGGAATCTACCAAAGTTTTGTTGCAGCCAAAAATAAGAAGCTAATTGATCATAAGATTGAAGTTTGTTTCTTTTCGGAAATTGTGTTATACGTGGGTTATTTTTATATGATTAGACTTATATTCAATTTTTTTATATTTTTATTATCAAATAAAAAAATAATTTTAAAAAATGATATTATAAAATAAATAAGTTGTGTAATTCATATACATATTGATTTTTATTTAGATAACTTAAAAATAAAGGTATAAAAATTTTATCTAAGTTTTTCTTTTTTTTAATAGTCTTTTCAATGAAAATTTAAAAATTATTGTTATTAATTAATTCTCGTAAGGTAATTAGTTTAATTAGTAGTTAAATGATGATTCCTAGTTAAATAACACATTATTGATTTAAATTCTTGTTTCGTATATTTTTAAGTTAATAAAAACATGAGTTGATCAATCAGTTGAGATCACCTAAATTAATTTAAATACACTTAAACTACTAATTCAAAAAGGTAAAAAAAATAATCTTTGTAATTTTCCCTCTTATAGTTTAAAATATCTCATTCAATTCTTCTGTGATTTATTTTTTTATCACTTAATTATTATATATTTTATAATTTAAATCAAAATAATTAGATACTAATTAGAATGATCAATAATTTCATTATGAGAAAATATGGTTTACCCATATCTTAAACAGTTTTATAATTATTTTTAAGGTTATTATTAGGATTAAAATAACATTTTGAAATTGACAATATTTAATTAATCCCAATAATAAATTCTAGAGCATTGTAAAAATATTTAACAATAAAATTATATTCATCACCATTCATGTAAGTAAAATTTGGATGCAAAATACCCATTAGTTTAATATATATCAATTGAATAAATTATTAAGGAGTTGAACAAGAAAGTTTAAACCATTGATTTGGGCGAAACTACATGTAACTTGTAATTTAATTTACTATTGAAAAAAAAATTATGAGGGATGACTTAATTTTACACGTTCTTAATTTCCCCTTGAAATTAAAATTGAGTGAATAAAAAATTGCATGTATAAATCAATGAGATTCTAATCTTTAACTCTTCAAGTATATATCCCAAATTTGGTTACGACCAACATCTAATTGTATAATTATTTTAATCATTACTTTAAATATACTCTACATGTATCAATATTTTACTAGCTAGTCATTATCACTAATTTATCTTATAGTATAATTATTTATGAAAATAATTTTTTATTTTTAATTATCAAGAAAATTAAATTTTGACTTATCTTAGGAATAAAGTATCCTTAAAAGTTTCAATATGTAATTCCAACCAATTCAATAAAGACATTTAGATATAAATATATAATTTCTTATGTGATGCGAGTAGAATTATGTTTAATTTATTATCACAATAATTATTGAACACAAAATCACATAAATTTCCCTAGCCTTATGTATATACATATAATGATGAATAAGTGTGTATGTAAGTAAATCTTAGTTACTAATTATGCAGGAATATTGTAATGAATGGGAAAGGAATTAAGAGTTTAAATTAATTAAAGATAATACAACAAATTAATATATATATATATATATACTAGTATATATTAGTACCATATATACATACACACACACATATATATATAAATATGGTCATTGGTCCCATCCCATTTGCCTTATACAGCTCATACATGAATCTCAATAATGTCTATCTGTGTCTGTCTCCATTTGTCAAGCTAGAAAAAGAATTATATTCCTCTTTCCACTCTGCCTCTCTTGTTTAGATCATAATTCTCTATACACTGGAAACTGGAAAGAAACTCATCAATTTATATCTATATGTATATACAATTTCTATCCTCACACACACACACACACACACACACATATATATTAACCCAACCTCTCTTTCTCTCTCTAGATCTTTATATATATATATATATATATATTGCAGAAGGTAGAGAGATGCCAGATAGGTGTCTTGCTGGCTCTCTAACTATATTTACAGATGTGTAATACAAATAGACAAAAAGGTAGACTAACATGGAGGGCATGTGAGTAATGTATCCTGCAAATCATATGTCATCCATGTGGTTTAACCCTAACATTTATCTGGCTCTTAACAAACCCAGATGCTTCTCTTTAATTTTTTTAACATCATGCATTATTAATTAATTCCAGCTTCATTTTCCTAAATAATTAGCATATTATTATATATTAGGGTTATCTACGTGTCTGAATCCTCTACGGATAAAAAATAATATATTAATCTGTAGTAAAAGAGAAATAAAACAAATTGGCTCTTGATCTATTTATTAGGGTACATAGGTTGGTATCAGGGTATAAAATCTCTTTTTTTTTTTATCTTCTTATCTCTCTCTTATTGCAAGAATTATTACATAAGATTAAAAATGGTTATCTGCCTCAGTAATTTGCAATTTTCCCATTCACTGCCTGGTTCTTGCTATTATTATAATATAATCCTAATGCTCAAGTTTAATTTTATCTTTTCATTAATGTGAACGAAATCTGAGTACGTTGCAGACACTCAATCTAGTTCAGAGGAGAATATTTTAAATTCAATCTTTCATGTTGAACCATATAGTAAAGGAATTCTTTTTATTATGATCCATTAATTAATGAAGTATTACGAATAAATGTATTAGTTGCTTACAGAAAATATGTAGGAGAAATTAACTACGTACTAAGAAATAATTGCAAAATGGGAAAAATACATATTATAATTATAACTTAATTCTAAATTTAAAAGTGAAGTATTTTGTTAATTTGTCCAAAGTATTCCAAAGTCAACTTTTGCTACTTGTTTTAATAAAGAGGAGTGTTTTTCAAATATCAACTTTTGTAGATATATTACTTTAGAAAAGACTTTACTTTTTTTTTTTTTCACAATACAGATAGCATAATTTAACTTTTGAAACTCCTAATAATTTGACTTCTATTATCATTATTAGATGTTAAAGATTTTAGATTTTTTTTCATATGATAAAATGTACTTTTCTCTATATTTTAAAATGTTAAAAAATACCCCATGAATTTTTTTTAAATGAAAACATTAGAGTTCAATTAATTTTTGGAAGTAATGAAAAGGGGGAAATTGTGCATTCCTATCCTGAATTTTTTTGTCCAACTGCATTGTCTCTTAGTGTTAAGACCGTTGAAAAAATATTTGTTTTAATTTTCAATTTCTCGTCTAAGTTAGATATAATCAATAAGATTCTAAAAATAATTTCAAAAGATACCGTTACCATTAATATCAATTTTTTTAATTTATAATTTAAAATATCTTTTTTAAAAAAAGTAAAATATTTTAACTTTAAACTTAATTAAACTATGGATTTATTTGTGAAATATCTCATGTGTGTGTGTGTGTGTATATATATATATATATATATCCATTTCTTTTTAAAATAATATATCTTAGTTTTAAATCTAATTGAAAGAGTAAAATCAAAATTACCCTTCATCTAATGTTTTGGTAAGAACCTTTTAATTTAAATAAAAATAAAATTATACATGTGAATAGAATTGTTAAATAATTTTAAAGGACATAATTATCTTTATTGTTATCTTATTCTCTTATTTAAAATATCTTTCTTTTTTTCATGAAAACATAAATCCCGTTAAAACTAAGTAAAAATTTGGTATTAATTTGATCATTCGAGTCTTAATGTTTTGAACAATATACGACTATAAAGTTAATACTTATGTTTTCTATTCACAATAATTAATGTAATTTAATGGTTAAAAAAGTAAGCATTTTATCATAACAATTACATTTTTATTTATTTATCATATTAACTTAATATATGATTTTAAAATATTAAATAAATCATATTTTATAAAATTACTTAATTTAAAAAGTTTCTCACCAAAAGATTAGGTGAAAGTTAATTTTAATTTTACACTTTTAATTAGATATAAAGTTGAGATATGTATGATTTTTTTTTTAAAAAAATGAGATATTACACAAATAAATCAATAATTTTTAATTAGGTTTAAAATTAGGGTATTTTATTTTTTTAAAAAAAATATTTTTTAAATTGAAAAGTCAATAATAAAAAGGTAAATTGTGTCATTTAAATATATTTTACATTCTTATTGACCATGTCCCGGTGGACATAAAATTAAATGATAAAAGCAATTTTAACTGTGTTAACATTGGGAACATTAATTGGCATGAGATTCATATATTAGGAGGTAAAAAAATTTGAATTCTTTGTAGCACTATATATGGTGCTAATAGCCAAAAATTTACTCAAGAAAGTAGTTTTTTGAAAAAATTCTTTTGAAAACTTTTAGATTTTTTTAGATTTGAGGTTTTTATTTAAATTATTTCTTTTTAAGAGAAAGACAAGTTTAACAGGAAGCAGTAAAAGAGATACTATGATTTATAGAGGTTCAAGATGCAATTTCCTTGATCCTTACATCCTTTACTCAAACACACAATAAGAGAATTTCATTCATACTAGGGTAATCACCTTACAACCTAAGTAACTCTCTCATAAGGATTAACACAAGCATTTTACACTCAACAGTATAAGAACCTAGTAAAACACACTCTTTCTAAGCTTAACATAAAGTATTCTCTTAACCTTAGCTCTTCTAAGGATCAACCCTACAGGCTTTTACCTAAGACTACCTTATGCCAACACAAATAAACAAACACCACAAAACAAACTCACTTTCTATGTTAGGTATAAAGCATCTCCTTAAACTTAGCTCCCCTAAGAATCAACCCTACAAGGCTTTTACCTAAGACTACCTTACATCAACACAAAGAAATAAAGACGAGTGGAAGAATTCTTAGTCATAATGACTTGAAATATGCAGCACTAACTCACTCAGAGGATGATTTCAATTTTAGTACAGTGACGATTGATGGTTATAGATATCTCTTTCTTTGGTTTTTTCTTCTTAGTTGCATCTTTGATAGACAAAAACCTTTTATATGTGTTTGAGAGAAGATCATTAGAAAGCTTGCCTAAACTTTGAATTTTCCCTTTGATTTAGACACGACATTTCATGATTCATAGCCTCCAAGTATTTAAGCACATTTTCCTTGAGGCCTTTGTGTGATCAAGAGCTGATGAAAGAGATTTTTGTGCTATCAGGAGCCTGTTTCTATTTTTGGGATCCTGTGTTTGACTTTTAGTGTTAATTATCCCTACAAAACATAAATTCTACAATCCTTTTTTCTTTTGGTCAATGATATAATTTCTCATGTTTATATTCGTTTAATTTAAGATACATTCAAATATTAACTTTTAATTTACATTCCTTTTTTAGCCTTCTTATATTTTAGCCTCTTGATGTGGACTTTATTGGGCTTTATATATTTCAAGTTTTTATCTCGCCTTTTTAAAAATCTCTAACAATTAATGAGTTGAATCTCACACTCCAACTAATTAAAGTAAATTTTCTTCAAGGCATTAATGATTAGAAATCTTAAAGAGAGGATCAAGAATCAATCTATAATGACAAGAACTTTGTTTCCTTTTTGGCTCTTACATTTGAAATTTTTGTAATTAAGTTTTTTGCACAATCAATCATACATTTCTTCTTTCCTTTTTGGTTAATGATCTAATTGCACTATATCAAATGTTATGATTTTACATTAATGTGACAGATATACATTGCTATCTCTCTTTAATTTTCTTCCCTATTTCTACTTTCTTCTTAACTTAGCATCCTAATATGGGCTTAATCAATATTGGGCTTATTTAATTAAATTTATTGAAAAGAATAAAAAACATGCTGATGTTGCAAATATTTTTACCAAACCAAGGAGCCCCAAATTTTTTGATTCTTGTTAACAAATTTATATAAAAAGTCCAATACAAATTAAGCTTATATCAAAATGCAAAGTTAAGAAGGAGGCTGAAATAGGAAAGAAAATTAAAGCTAATATATTAGTATACGTCTGAAATAGGAAATAAAATTAAGGTTAATACTTGCACATCTAAAATATAAATTTGAAATCATATTGATTAACAAATCAATTAAATTATTGACCCCAAAGTTAAAGGGAAGGTATTATTTATGGTATGCAAGAAACTTTAATACTAAAATTCAAGTACGAGCCATAAATATAAGCAAAGCTCCTAATAACACAGAATATTCCTCCATCAACTCTTGATTACACAAAGTCTTCATGGAAAATGTGATTCAAATTAAAGGATATCAATCAGGCCAAAAATCAAAGGAAAAATCCAAGATTTGAGAAAGCTTCCAATGGTGATCTCCAAGCTTTATATATATGGCTCCTCTCTAGCAGTGATACAGTAGAGAAGAAGAGAGAAACTAAAAAGAAATATTGAGAAAGCATTTGAAATTTATATTCATTCTTTGTGTGAGTTAATATTGTGTTTTGTAAGTCTGTGTGACTTAAACTCTTCTCTTATTTGTTTTGTGTGTCTCTAGTGTTAGTGTAAAGAATTCCTAGGTAAAAACCTATAAGGTTAATCCTTAGAAACTAAGGTTAGGAGGATATTTTACACCAAGCTAAGGTTAGAAAGAGACTTTATAGCAAACTTAGAGTGTGTGTTACGTCTGAGTGTTGGTTTAAGGTAGTCTTAAATAAAAGCTCATAGGGTTGATCCTTATAGAAACTAAGGTTAGGAGGATAGTTTACACCAAGCTTTTAGTGTGATCAATCTACTAGGTTCTTGTACTATGAGCATAAAAGCACATGTGCTAATCCTTTGAAAAGGGTTGCTTAGTTTTAAGGTTATTTCCCTAGTATTTATAAAATTTTCTTCCTATATGTTTGAGGAGAGGACATAGGGATTTAGGTTTCTAGATCCTAAACCTCTATACATCATGATGTCCTTTTTAATACTTTCTCTTACATTCATCCCTACTATAGAAAAAGAAATCCACTTTCTTAGAACCTAAAATTCAAGGAACCAAAAAGATTTTCAAAAAGAAAACATTTTACATCTACCCAATTCACCCCCTTTATTGGGTAGATTTCTAGCTAACATTTGGGATTAGAGCAAGTATCTGTAATAATTATTTGTTTCAGGACTAATCGCCTCAGAGAAAAGATCTTAGCTAATAGATGAGTTAGCAACCAGAAGGTCATTCCATTAATAGACATTCATTCTTTTATAGAAAAAAATTACTCTTACTGGAAGATGAGGATGAGAATCTTAATACAATCATCAGATATTTATGCATGGAATGTCATCGAAGATGAACCATTTAAAATCACCAAAGTAGAAAACAGGAAGATGGTTCCTAAATTCATACCAGAATGGTATGAATCTAATAAAAGAAAATTTGAAATCAACATAAAGGTAGTCAACTACTTATTCTGCTCCCTTAATGTAAAAGAATTCAAAAAGTTGTCAGGTGCTCGTTTATCAAAAGAACTAAAAAAGTTAGATTAACCAAGATTGATACTTTAAACCAGGAGTACGATATGTTCAAGATGAAACTAGTTGAAGGAGTGGAGGACATGTTCAATTAGCTTGAAAAAATTGTTACTACTCTCGATTCACTCTGTAAGAGCTTAAAAAATGAAGAATTAGTACAAAAAATCACCAAGAATATATCTTACTCAGAATCTATCTTATTCTTAGAGATCCAAAGTATTGGCTATTCAAGAAAGTGGAAGAATGAGATAAATGTCATATGATGTGCTCAGAGTAAATCTCATTGCATACGAAACAGGGTTTCTGAAACAAGATTAGGAGGAACTAAAGAAAGAAATGGTTATTTCTCTTAAATCTCCTATGATGGCTGAAGGCGATGAACATTTTCCTACTGGTCCAAACAAAGATAAGGAAATGGCACTATTATCAAGAAAATTCTGTAACTTTTATAAGAAAAAAGAATAATCCTTGGAGGCAAGGAGCAGGAACCTCTATAAAAGAAGTAGTAACCTATTTCAAATACAATAAACTTGGACATGTTAGAGCTGATTTTTCAGTACTTAAAAAAGGATACAAAGATAAAGAGAAGGTAATGATAGCTAATGCCACATGGAGTGACAATGACTTGTTGCTAGATCTTAATAGAGAAGAAACAACTCCATTGAAGGAGACTTCGAAGTATATGACTCACCCCCTTCATCTGATGGTTAGATTCATTTAATACTTTACTTGATGATTCCATGAAGATAATTGAAAAATATCATGCACCAAAAACCTCACATGTGAAAGTATTGAAAAGTTTTATTTCATTAGAAGATGAAAAAGAAATGCTAGAAGAGAAAATTAAATATATGGAAGAAGAAAACTCACTGCGTGTATTAGTAACTGAAAATAATAAGTTAAAGGCTACTATAGATAAACTGAACTATGATTAGAACAATTTTTCAAGGGAAGAAATAACCTAAACTTATTACTAAGAGCTCAAAAGAACACATTAGACAAAACTGGAATAGGACACTTTGGAAAAGAGGAAGGAAACTCAAGCATGAATAATAATAATAATCATAAACCAGTAATAACAAGGACATTATATATATGTAGACAAAAAGGTCACATGTCATACAGATGCAAGAATATATGCTTAAAAACTATAAAGCATATTTGGGTTTTAAAAGGAACTTATGTTTGAAGAACCAGCAGTAGCCTATCTAGGACCCAAAAGAACTTGGGTACTTAAAATCACTACTTCTGTTACAGGATTCTTCAAAAAGAGAAAAGGAACCTTGGTTTATTGATTCAGGTTGTTCCAGATATATGATTGGAAGTGCTAGAAATTTCCTGTCCATATCAGTAAGGAAGCTTGGCTCAATAGCTTTTGGTGATAACAGTAAAGGAAGAATCATTGGAATTGGCAAGGTTGAGGTAAATGAATTCTCAACTATAAATGATGTATATTTAGTGGAATGCCTCAAACACAATCTATTAAGTATTGGTCAGTTATGTGATAAAGGGCATAAAAGAAAATTTTATGGTATTTAAATGCACAGTATATAACTTAGAAGATGATAGTATATTAATAGAAGGAAAAAGACATTAACACTTTCTATACTTTACATTTAGAAGTCAACTAAAAAACATCACTTAAATGCTTATCAGTGATTAAAGCTGGCTATGTCATAAGAAATTAGGACATACTAGTATGCATATCATAAGTTAATTAAGTAAAAAGAAACTTGTCATTGGTCTACCATAAGGAAGGTATGCGAAAGATCATATATGTGAAGCATGTTAAAAAGGTAAGCAAGTTGATCCTCCTTTCAAAATAAAAATATATTATCCAATAAACGACCACTACAACTAATTCACATAGATTTATTTGGACCTATTAGGACCCAAATTCTAGGAAGAAAATTATACGGATTAGTAATTGTAGATGAATTTTCTAGATTTACATGAGTATTCTTCCTAGCTCATAAAAATAAATTTTTTGAAAACTTCATATCCTTTTGCCAAAAATTTCAAAATGAAGATGCTTATCATATTTGCAGCATATGTAGTGACCATGGAAAGGAATTTAAAAATAAAATTTTTGAAAATTACTATAAATAAATAGTAATAAAGCATAATTTCTCTGCTCCAAGAACCCCTCAACAACATAGGGTTTCTGAGAGGAAAAATCGAACCCTAACATGGCTAGAATCATGTTACATGAAAATAATCTTCTTAAGAACCTCTTTCGAGAATTTGTAAACATAGCTTGCTATATCCAAAATAGGAGCCTAATCAGACCCATTCTTAAGAAAACACCATATGAACTCTAGAAGGCAAGAAAACCAAACATAAGTTTCTTTCATATTTTTTGATGTAAATGTGTAATAATGAAAGTGAGAATCTAGGAAAATTTGATGCAAAATCAACTGAAGGAGTTTTTCTTGGTCACTCATTAACCAAGAAATCATATAGACTTTATAATACCACATTGAAAATTGTTTAGGAAAGTATACTTGTTGTATTTGATGATATTAATAAAAATGTTTCAAGTAGTCATAGAGGAAATGGTGATGTGGATGAGATTCCTCCTAAAAGGTTATTAACTGAGAATTAAGAGACACAAATCAAATTACTTGAGACCAATATTGAGATTCCTATCATCAATGTTGAGGAACTAGCTGCTGAACAACAAAGTGAATAGTGGATGCCTAGAGAATGAAGACATTCCCTTATATATCTTATAGAGTATATAATCGGTGACCCAAAATAAGGAATGAGAACTCGTTCATCATTCAAAGCATGAATCACTTAGTGTTCATGTCACAAGTGAAACCTAAGAATGTAGAGGAACCACTCTAGGATGACTCCTGGATTATGGCAATAAGGAGCTAAGTCTGGACACTAGTTCTAAATCCCAAAGACCAATCCATCATAGGAACCAAGTGGGTGCTCGAAATTAAACTATATGAAGCATGAACTGTAGTTAGAAATAAAGCTCACCTAGTAGCTCAAGGATACAATCAAGTTGAAGGTATTGACTTCGATGAAACCTTTGTTCTTGTAGGTAGGCTAGAATTTAAAAGATTATTACTTGCTTTTTCTTGCATTTTGAATTTTAAATTATTTCAAATGGGCGGGAAAAGTGCCTTCTTAAATGGGTATTTGAATGAGAAAGTTTATGTCAAAAAAATTACCTGGTTTTAAAAATGAAAAATATCCAAATCATGTTTACAAACTTACAAAAGCTCTTTATGGATTCAAACAGGCTCCTAGGGCTTGGTATGAAACATTGGGACAATTTTTAATTAACAATGAATTTGTAAGAGGAAAGGATGATAACACTCTTTTTACAAAAAATCAAAATCAAATATTATTATTGTTTAAATATATGTGGATGATATTATGTTTAGATCTACTAATGAGAAGTTGTGCAAGGATTTTTCTATGCTAATGACCAATGAGTTTGAAAAGAGTATGATGGGGGAGATGACATTCTTCCTTGGACTCCAAGTTCGACAATCAGAAGAAGGAATATTCATTTATCAAACTAAATATACTAAGGAACTTTTTAAGAGATTCGAAATGGAGAACTCAAAAGCAATAGGAACCACAATAAGCAGCTCTATTAAACTTGACAAGAATGGGGCAGGTAAATTTTTTGACTCAAAAATCTTTCGAGGTATGATAGGTTCTTTATTATATCTAACTAGTAGCAGATCCGATACTATTTTTTATGTATGCTTATGTGCCCACTTTCAATCTAATCCTAAAGAATCTCATTTAGTTGCTATCAAAATAATTCTTAGGTATCTCATAGGAACCACATATATAGGGTTGTGGTATCTAAAGAATAACTATTATGAATTAATTAGGTTCTCTAATGTTGATTTTAAAGGCTGCAAAGTCAATAGAAAAAGTACTAGTGGAACCTGTTAATTCCTTAGTCACTGTCCAGTAACCTAGCATAGTAAAAAATAAACCTTTATAGTGCTTTCCCTAGCAGAGGTTAAGTATACAGTTGTATGAAGATGTTATGCACAATTGATATAGGTGTTGCACCAATTAGAAGATTATGGTCTATAATTAAAAAAAGTCCTCATTAAATGTGATCATACCAGTGCTATTAATTTTTCCAAAAACCCTATCCAACATTCCAAAACCTAACACATGGAAATTAGGCATCACTTCCTAAGGGATCATGTTATATTCCTACTGAGAACTAGCTGGTTGACATTTTTACTAAACCCCTTGATACCAAAAAATTCCATAAACTAAGAAGGAAATTAGACATGTTGAGTGGTTTCTAGCAGTTCTTCATATGTCTCATTAAATTTCTTTTCCTATCTCGCCTAATTTTCAAAATTTAAACTTAGGGTGCCTTAAATAGGGTGTAACTTCCTATACACATTTTTTTTCCCACTTCATGATTGTCTCACTATTAAATTTTGGCCTCATGGTTGTTTTTGCCCCTTTTTGATAATGTCAAAGGGGGAGAAAGTGTTTATGCTATAATGCTAATATGTTATGGTTCTTGTATTGGTTCCTCTACATTCTATGCTTGTGTTATTATCCTCTTGTCTCTTTCATTAAGCATTTGTACTCTTAATCTATATCTTCAATTGTTATGGAATATAATTATGTAGTGGCTCTTTTTGCTATCAATTGATGAATTATGTGAAATTTGGAAATGCATATATTTAGGGGGAGAATTAATAAAATTGAGTCTATGACTAGGGGGGAGTATTGCTAATATAAAATTTTTGACATTATCAAAAAGAGGGAAAATGATGTTGCACATATTTTTACCAAACTAAGAAGCCCAAAATGTTTTGATTCCTATCAAAAAATTTATATAAAAAGCCAATAAAAATTAAACCCATGTATATCAAAATGCTAAGTTAAGAAGGAGGCTGAAATAAGAAAGAAAATTAAAGCTAATATATTAGTATATTTCTGAAATAGGAAAGAAAATGAAGGCTAATATATTTGTGCATTTGAAATATAAATTCAAAATCATATTGGTTAACAAATTAATTATATTGCTGACCAAAAAGGAAAAGGGAAGGTATTATTTATGCTGTGCAGGAAACTTTAATACTAAAAGTCAAACGAGAGCTAGAAATAGAAACAAAACTCCTAACAGCACAGAATCTTCCTCCATAAGCTCTTGATTACACATAGCTTCATGGAAAATGAGTGTCACCTTGACATGGTGGAAGTCATCAGTTCGAGCCTGATTATCCCTAAACCCAATGTGAATCAAATTGAAGGATATCAATCAAGCCGAAATCAAAGGAAAAATCCAAGATTTGAGCAAGATTCCAATGGTCATCTCCAAGCTTCATATATATGGCTCCTCTTTAGTAGTGATACGGTGGAGAAGAAAAGAGAAACTGAAAAGAAATACTGAGAAAACATTTGAAATTTATATTCATTCTTTGTGTGAGTTAATATTGTGTATTGCAAGTCTGTTTGACTTAAACTCTTCTCTAATTTTTTTTGGTGTCTCTAAGTGTTGGTGTAAAGAAGTCCTAGGTAAAAAATAGGACGGTTGATCCTTAGAGGAGCTAAGATTAGGAGGAGAATTTATAGCAAACTTAGAGTGTGTGTTGCATCTGAGTTTTGGAGTAAGGTACATCTTTAGAGGAGTTAAGTTTAGGAGGATATTTTATACCAAGCTTTGAGTGTGTGTGGTCTACTAGGTTCTTGTACTGTGAGCATAAAAGTGCCAGTGTTAATCCCTTGAAGAGAGTTACTCAATTGTAAGATTATTTCCCTAGTATTTATAAAATTCTCTTGTTATGTGCTAGAGGAGAGGATGTAGGGATCTAGGTTTCTGGATCCTAAACCTCTATACATTGTAGTATCCTTTTTATTGCTTTCTCTTACATTCATCCCTACTGCTGAAAAAGAAATCTACTCTATAGGAACCTAAAATTCAAGGAACCAAAAAGATTTTCAAAAAGAAAGTATTTTACATCTACCCAATTATTTAACCCCCTTTCTTGTATAGATTTTTGACTAAAAAGTAGAAAAAGGAAAAAAAATAAAAAAGAAAGATAAGTTAAAAACATACTCTATATGAATTAGGTTTCACCTATATTTTTTAATCTTTTTCTCTCATAAATAAATACTGTCAATTTATTAAAAATTTGAGAGAATCCAAATCCAAGATAAATTGTTATTTTTCTAAGAAGAAAATTGTAATTAATTGGTTGCAAAATTAAAGGTGGAATGTACAATTTCTCCTTTAATTAATTTTAGAAGTACAATTTATATAAAAGCTAGCTCATGATGATTATTTAGACTTTAATTGATTTGCAAGTGATCTTTTTTCGTTTTCATCAACAAATAATTTATTACACTGTAAGCTTTATTTTCCAGAATGCCTAACTAATTATTCAGTATTAAGTGTTGATTAAAATTTTAAAGGATATTTAGTATCATACAAAACACTTCGAATTTTTTTTTTTTTCGTGGAATCGCACTTTGAGATTTAAAATATTGTAAGGGAAGATATGAACATTTGTACAGAAATATATTTAGAAGGGAGTAATATTAATTCATTTATAATACCAGTTGATCCTGTGATCTCGAAGCTGATTATTTAACCAACCAATCAATGCTATATGATTTGTCATTACGAACTTCTTACCTAAAAATATTCTTCTCAGACAGCCTAAAATTCTACAATAATCTATATTTTTTTTTTCTTAATTTCTTACAATCTCTTTTTATTCAAATGAAAGTTTATGTATTTTTTTAAAATTAAATAAAGCATTTTAATTTACTGTCACGAGAAAAAATAATTCGTATTTAAAAAAAAACCAAAAATATAACAGTGAATTCTTATATAAGAGCCAAAAATTAAGTACCATAATTTTGTTACAAAATATATCTTCAATTCCTCAAAATTTTAAATTATATTAATTTATCAATCGATTTAGTTAAACATAAAATTTATCTTTCACTTTCTGAAAACTAAACAGTAATTAGTTGATAAGAAAGATATCTGAGACTAGTTGTTTCTTGTTATTTATGGAACTTTAATCAATCGATCCAAGCCTACAAGGTTTTAGTCAATTCAATGTGAAGAACTAAGGTTTGAGTCTTTATTGAAAGAAGTATTCATATTTAGTATCTAATAGTATCTTAATAAAAATTGGTTAAGATATCTATGAAAAACTAAAAAAAAAATAAAATGAATTGAAATTAAGTGATTTTCAAATACTAGCAATAATTTTTTTGTGCCTTATCAAAGAATAAAAGATGATTTTGGTCCTTTTATAGATGATGATTTTTTTAATTTAATCTTTCATAAATTTTTTTTTTAGTTTGATCCCTCATAATTTGATCTATTATCAATTTGGTCTAACTGTTTGGGTGTCGTCTAAATAAATAATAATTTTAATTAGTTAAAAATTTGGTACTTATTAGACAATATTAAAAGGTAGTTAAGTTTTGATTTTTCTTCTTTTTTTTTTTCTTCAACTAGTTAAAACTCTACATTTGGTACCAAATATTAATATTAAACATTGTCTACTTAGCACCAAACGTCACCCAGTTGAAAAGAAAAAGAGGAGAAAAATTATAAATTAGCTAACTTTTATCTTTTTCTAATCAATATTAAATGTCTAAGTCATCATAATTATTATTTATTTAGACGAAATCTAAATAAACAGATCAAAATGATAACATATTAAATTATGAGGGATTAATTTGAAAAGGAAAATCTATAAAGGACAAAATTGAGAAAATTATCATTTGTAAGTAACCAAAATAATATTTTAGTCATTTATCAAATATTTTTTGTGCTCTTTATGTTCATATTTGCCCCCTTTCTCTTGCCATACAACAGAGGTCACTCTTGTTTAGGGATAATCATAAATATTATAGTATCCAAATTTGGATACAAACTTGAGCGAATATCAAAATTAATCCTCATTATTGAAGCCGTAAAATCTTTGAATCTTCAAGACTAAACCCGTTTATCAAAAAAATTAAAAATAATTATTTTTTTTCAAATTATGACTTATCTTCGTATAAAATTTATAAAAAGAAATACAAAGTTATATTAATTATATTATGTAAACTTAAAATATACAAGTAATATAAAATTTTAACAAATTTATCCTTATAAAATTATCAAATATAATAATTTATAGATTAATATTAAATTAAAGTATCTAATTGATGAAATTGAAGTAAATAACATAATTTATATATTTTTTTAATAAAACAAATTAAAGATATGTATTTATAATATAAAAATAATATTTAAATAATTTATATACAGTAGCTCTGGATACGAATAAGGTACCATCGTCTCCAAATTTGAATCAAACCCACTTATTTAATACTCAAACCTAAGTTCAATGGGTAAATTTGATGAGTATGTGTGGGATATAAGCATTTTGATAATTCATACTCTTGTTTTTTATTCTAGTGTTCAAATTTCCGTCTTTTGGAAGAAAAATGAGGGTAAATTAACAAAGGTTTGGAGAGAAAAAGATAATATTATTTTTCATATTTTCCATAGATTGTATTTTGTGCATAAAGTTAATTTTATTTATACAAAATACATAGTATTGTAAAAGACGCAATTGATATTTTTTAAATAAGATTAATACCAAGATAACATACATATAATATTTGATACGGTAAAAGGTCATTTTTAGTCCTTTAACTTTATTTTATGTTTCAGTTTAATTCTTAAGTTTGATTGGTTTTAGTTTAATCCTTTAATTATAAAAAATTATCAAATTTTTTTTAATCCGTAACGTTATTAATTTATTTAATAAAAAATATTGAGTTAGAATCAATTTCAATAAATTATTATCAATATTAACAGTTTATATATTAATCTTATAGTAAAGAAAAATAACAAAACTCAGAATTTAAACTCTGGGTCCCAAATTAAATATTTATTAAATCTAAATCTAAATGTAGGGTTATCTCTTTGCACTTATTCTTACTTCTCATTGATGCAAAAAAAATACTGCAGAAAAAAGTATTTTTTTGCCATCAAAACTACTAGCCACTCTCATCTTAAAGAACGACCATTAAAACTCAAATTCAAGAAATTAAATTGAAAGTAGAACTTCAGTCCTTTGAAATATCAATCTAATTCAACCCAACTTCAATTTACACAAAGACTTATCATGTGATGAGCAATTGTTGTTGGGTAAACGAATTGCTTGCTCTCATGGATTTTTCCTGTCTCTTTGTGCTATGACAAAATAGAAAGGAAGAGATTGAAATTTTTTTTGGATTAGTTAATACATTCCTAAAATTGATAGTGATTTGGTACATAAATATTAAATTTGACTTTAATTTAACATTTTTCATTAAATAATAACGATGTTACAAGTTTAAAAAGTTTTGATTGAATTTTTAAAATTAAGGACTTAAAAGTGAAACTAATCAAAATTAAAAAAACTAAACTAAAACTTAAGATAAAGTTAAGAGACTCAAAATATTCTTTTTTTAATTTAATATTAAGGGTAAATTACATTTTCCTAATTTCTTGAAAGATATAAAATTCATACTTTTTTATTTTAAAAAATTATAATATCTCGTATATTGAAGTTAAAAATTAAATTATAATTTTACTCGTTTTGACCAAAGTACTATGTATTTATTATTTAAAAAATATAACAAAATACTACATATATATATATATATAAGAGTAATGATCTACATTTTAAATTAAATT
Source organism: Senna siamea (assembly GCA_031216115.1). Classification (NCBI taxonomy): domain Eukaryota; kingdom Viridiplantae; phylum Streptophyta; class Magnoliopsida; order Fabales; family Fabaceae; genus Senna; species Senna siamea. Next base: position 25,933,688 of record CM062354.1, on the reverse strand, counting down.
TATGATTTTTAACTCAAAATAAACAATATTAAAATAAAAATTTTTAAAAATATTTTTAACAAGTTATATTTTTAATAAATGAAATTAATATTATCTTTGAAGGTGTTTTCATTAAGATCAAATAAAATTGTAATATTACTTTTAATTTCAAAGAATTAGAGTTTATTTTTATATATCTTAAGAAAAAAATTTATAATACCAATTTAAAAAACACCATATGGTTAAGCATAATGACTTGTACTTGCTCATTTCTGCTCTTAATTATCTGTCATTAATTTTGACTCTACCAAACACACTCTTAATTTAAGTCCCATCCTTTTCATCATTAATAAAAAATTGAGTACTTTATTAACTAATCAATACTTTGCTATTAGATGTCAAAATATGCCACTCACCCACATCATAATTAGTCAATACCCAACGAAGTGATAACGCATAATATGTTCTAACAAATGTTTATACGTGATATTTAATATCTTTGTTATTAAAATTTTTAATTAAAATAAAACATATAAAATTTTGAATGATAAAAAGATGAGTTGAATAAATTATATCCATATCAATTTTTATTAACAAATTTAACAACAAAGATATGAAAAATACAGTTAAACTTTTTTCTAATTATATTTCGTTTCTAATGGTTCATCATGACAGGGGAAAGTCAATTTTGTGGTATTAATATTCTATAAGGAATACTTGAAAGGGATCGATATGTAATATGTTAGTAAGAATTAGTTGGCAGATTAAACTACCAGCAACAATGGATAAAATAAACTTTTATAACGAAGATATTATAATATATATTAAAGCTGTATATATTATCATATTGATTATACATTTTTTTATTAATTTAAATAATTACAGTGATTAGAATGTATCGTTCGCCTAAATCTTTGAAGTCAACTGCCATATCTTCTCCTATATATGTTTACAATTCGAAAATGTGATATGTCCCTTTGGGGACTTACATGCAACTTTGAAAACGATTTGATATCAGAATTAAAGAATTGTTATATATGTCTTAGTATAGAGGAGAAAGTTAGAAAGTAAATTAATGTTAGTTATTCAGAATAATTTTCATTGCATAATTAATTATGTTTCTATGATTAATATATGATATATGGAGGAAAGTTTTTAAAATATAAAACAACGTATTTTATTAGAGAACTTTATATAATTACAAAAATAAAAAATTTCATTAATTTTATTATCTATTTAATTAGTTCATTTCTTTAACATCAATTTTAATAAGAAAAAAACATGTGTAGTTTTTATATCTTTTATAATCAAGTTTTTTTATCTCTTTCATGGCCACAAAAGCCAAAGAAAGATTTTTAACTCTTTCATGCGCCCTTTCATACATATACTTTCAAAAAGGCTATTATCACGAGAGAACATACTTTAGCCAAACAATTATAAGTAGACTTAATAGAAAATTTGATGTCTTTACTTATAGACCCCAATTTGCAACATTATATATGAGAACTGATCCAATAAAGACGCCTAATTATGTCACACACAGGCTTTAGAAGATGGGAGAATTAGGGCATGTTATTTTGTTTTCTAAAACTATTTTATACAATTAATTTTGAAAATTTATATTAATATTATTTTCATGTATTTATATGTATGATATTAATAAAAAAAATTATTTTTTATGTTTTCTATGTTTCAAAAAATTAGAGTTTAGAGCATTTTTTTAATTTTTTTTGTATTTTTTATTATTCTCAAAACACATATTTTATTTATTTATTTCTGTGAAAAACAGTTATTTAAATAAATTTTTTATCTTTCTTTTAAAAAATAATTTTTAAAAATTTTAATCAAACAAGCTCTTTTAACTGCCAATTCTGGCTCCCATTGGCACTAACATTGTAACGACCCCCTAATACGTCATACGCGATGTTTATTTGATTTGCGGAAGCATATGGGGTATTCTGAATGCTTATTCCCTATGTGGGAACGTCAGGGGATCGCTACTGGTTGAGCGTAACCCAAATAGACTCTCCGTTGTTCATTCGGATTCCGTTCAACCCTGATTCACACGCAACTAACTAAATACACGTACATACATCATCAATAATAACTCTGGAATGAAATCTAAAACTCATATACATGTCGCGTCATACATTCATACACATTTCAATTCAAATCCATAAGTTTACAGCGGTAAATTCTACCAAAAATCTGACAGAGTTTCCTCTGTATTTCGAACATTCCCAAAGTATAAAAATCACCTGTTAAAATCAAACAGCCATTCCAACAACAGTAATAAACATAACTAATATAAATCCATACACAGCAACATCAATTCATCACTACAATCCATGTATACTATCTGAAACGTTATATATATACATTCAGTCTAATCCATATAGAATTCATAAGAAATAGGATCCGATAAATAACAGCGTCATCAAAGTATATATACAAATGATTCAAGCCTAAGCTAATCATCCTCCGTCTATTCTCAGGTCAGCCTCGGCTATCGATCAGGCTCCCTTTCGTCCCTGTTCATCTGAGTAAACAACCTAATGAGATATGAATCCCAGTAGAATAATTTACAATTCAATTATCATTTAAAAACCAGTTGAATACCCAGCGGTGCGAACACCGAAATTGTCATCCGAAATCAGTTCAAAAATAGTGAAATACCTTATCTTTAAAATCGTTTAATTACATGGAAATTGCGGCAATATATATCACAATCAGAAAATCCATTTCTTTTAAAATCGATCATCAAAATCAAGTAAAATCTCATGCCCTGTGTCTCTCAATCCTCGCTGGCTACAAGTTCGTTGTAACCAAATCTAAATCATCATCTAATTGCACGTAGTCTAGAGAGAATACCTCTCTTATCGTTGGGTGTGATCCGTAACACCAATCACCCGAATCAAGCCTATATTGTGAGTGTGATCCGTAACACCAATCACTCACTCAAGGACCGGGTGAGAATCAACATCTAGGGCATCCCCTAGCATGTGCACATACGCAATTCTCATCCTCATACAGTCTATTCGAACTCACATGCACTCGGTCGGCTATTCCTCAGGGTTCTAGGGTATTACGCCTAAATCAAAACGTTTCTCCGTGTAGGTTATCCACCCTTATACTCCCTAAACCTTTCTTAGGGTCGTCCTGGTTTAACGCGTAATCCCTAACTCAGTAAAGGCTAAATCTGATAAAATAATTTCATTTAAAAGCTTCCTGTACGAGGAATACTTAACGGCCGTCCCATACCGGCTATCAAGTACCCAACCCTAAGTAAATCCGTCCTAAAGGCATCTAAACTCGATAAACAAGGTGTCTAACATGCAATTAGGATTTTCAGCACACAGACATGCAATTTATCCCATCGAAAGCAGCACGCAAATCCATGCAAGTCATCTAAATCATTTAGGTATTCACTAAATCAATTCTAGGGTTCGGGAAGTGTAAATTATCCTACCTGGTCTCCGAATGCTCTAAATCACTTCAGAATTCCACACAGTCTCAGTTTCTGAGCCTGATTAATTTCCTGGACATAAAATTAAACATTTAGGCTCATCACGTCATCCAATTTTCAATCCTAAACTCGGTTACACAGTTACCTAGATTAATTAATTGCCTAATTATGTTCGGCAGCCATTTCAGTCATATACCATTAGTTTCTGGGAAATCAGACCTTACCAATGTGTCCGGATGATGGAATTCTACGTCACGGTGGTCTCGATTTCTCGAGATGCGCATCGAGAAGCTCCGGCACGGCGGCGTACGATGGCGCACGGCAGAGGGGTACGGTTTGTCTCGAAAATCACACCACGGTGAAGCTCGCAAGCCCAGGAGTCCGAATACGGTGGTGGCGCGGCGATTCACGGCCGTTTGGGCGGCGTTTTCCGGCCACGAAGCTTCTCGCACGTCGGACGACGTTCTTCCTCGATCCGGGCGCGTCCGGCCTCCTTTCGACGGCGCCGAGCTACTGGAGGAAGCTGGCAGCTCGGGCGACGAACGGCGGCGATTCGAGCTGGAGAAGTTTCGCACAATGGAGGGGAAAAATAGCATTTTTCCGGTGACTCCGGCAGCCGTTGGTGGCCGTGGTTGGTTGCTGGAGGTTGTGGGCAGTGAGGGCTGTTGGTTGGTGCCCTTGGTGGCGGCCCACGGTGGCTGTAGCGGCCGTTCACGGTGGAGGAAGGTGGAGAGAGAAAAGAGAGAGGAGAGAGAGAGTGTGGTGAGGAGAGAGAGTGAAATGAGAGAAATGGAGGGAATTTGCATAATTTAAAGCCTCCAGGGACGATTCTGACTTTTCTCAGGCCACCCGGGGATTTTTTAGGGTGTCGGCATCCTTCCAGACGTCGACACGCATTTCCATGCAAAAGTTTGGCCTTCGTCAACGAAATTGATGCACAAAACTTCTTCCGTCAGTTTCTGATCGCCGGATTGCATTTCTTTCTGTTTGATCGTATTTCTGGCTTCAAACGACCTTCTGTGTCAAGTCATTATCCTCAAAATACGTGCCAGGCTTCGTTTAATGAAAATTAGCTTCAAAAATCAAAATTTATCTTTTAAAATCCTTTAAAACTCTTTCAAATCTTTCCCGTTGTTACAAACATAATCCACCACTTTACTTTTTAGAAAAAATCTAAGGAAGGAACATGACACATAATAAATCAAAGGTCCATATTTACACCAACATGAGTTGGGTTTAGAAAAATGGGTTAGTCCTTTATAATATAAAAAATCAAAGTTTCAAATTTTTGTTAGAAACTCACATTTAATATATGAAAGTGTCTTGAATAATATTACTTATAATAAAATAACATCTGTAAGAAATATATATTAAAAAAATGCCCATATATATCTACAAACCCATTCATCCATTCAGAGAAAGAAATGATTTTGTTAAGTTGCCATTACCAATGTGCTACTTAATTATAAGATCTTCCATAACATGCTTCTAACTGGAAAACACCTCTCTGAAGTCTAAAACTTTTATGAAGCACACACTTGATATAGAGGATATGGTTGCCCTCATAATTACATTTAAACCCAATAATTGAAAATTAGTTATCCTTCTTAGTAATAAAACCTCAATTAGTCTTCATAATGAAAACTCTAGTTATGCTTTCAAAATATGTGTAATGCCAAGGCTGTTACCATATTTATTTTCTCCTCAATATATCCTCATAAGGAAGTTCTATTATTTTCTCAATATCATCACAGAAAGCAAGAGGGAGGGTAGTAGTTAATTTTGCATAGATTAGTAATTAGAAGTAGAAAAAGTTATAATTAGACTCTCAAAAATTAAGTCTAACCTTAAACTTATCCAAAATGTAAGTTCACTTGTTATCTCTAGAATGCAAGCTGTAGGGGATCCCTAGGTACTTCCCTAATTCATGAGTGGAAAGGTAGCCTAGAGCAAAACTAAGCTCTTGACATATGTTGTGGTTCACATTATGAGAGAAGAAATTATTGTTTTTAATTAACGTCACTATTAACCATGTACCCATAATTGATACAAAAATCCTCCAAACAAGACTTAATTGACACCAAATTGAACAAGATAATCTTCAGAAAAAAGAAAACAAACAAACAAGCAAGAAATGTTGGGCTCATTCTTGGTAAGTTTGATAAGCCTCTAATTGCTATTATATTCCTCAAATGGGATTCTATGGTTGAATCTTCATATAAAAGAACAAACAAGTAGGGAAATAGGGTCCTCTTGTAAAATACATTTAGATGAATAAAAAAGATTCATTTTCTCACCATTGACAAAATCAGAAAATTTTTATCCAAGACAACATCAAGGAAAGTATCTTTCATTTAATAATATCATTAACTTTTTCCAATTAATCAATTTTAGTGGCCATGAAATCTATTTTTCCTCTCATATTTCTCACATAATTAATAACTTTTTAAGCCACAATAACATATTATCGTAAAAATTTTCATCCATAATAACGTTAATCTATTAGCAACAATTTTGATCACACTTATAAGAAACATTACATAAACTTATTAAATGAAAATCTTTAACTCTATTAATTAGGGTTATCAATATTTAAGATCAAAACATTCCAAGTATCATTAATACTTTTGAATATACTAGGGTTTTGAAAGATCCTATCCATTAACTTAAATAGAATTGGCAATCATATCCCAGTGACTATGAAAAAAAATAACACATTATTTCAAGCCATCAAAGCCAAGGGCTAAAAATGATCTTTTTGGCCTCAGTAAGATTAGATTTTTTCAAAGGAATGCAACTTAATAGGATTAATTAGGAGAACAAAAATAAACCTTTCATCTCAAAATGAGTAATAAAGGATGGACTCATTAATAGTAAAAGGAAAATTTAAAAAGTTAACAGTGGAAAATTTTAGGTCTTTAATAGTATACATAAAAGTTATCGACTCATCCTGAAATAGCTTCAATTTTATTCCATTTTCTTCTAATCATAGTGGTAGCATAGAGATAGATATTTGGATCATCTGGATTTATTCTTTGTAGCAATTCTCTACAGTATGAAATAAATAGGAATAATAAAAAGATACTTATACTAATAAGAACCCACTTTCAATGGACAACTAGGTGTCAATTTTTTTCTTCCTATCTTTCTTTTAATTCAAAGAAATACATATTAATTTTCAATTACGGAAGATTCAAACGTGAAATAATGAATGTTTCTATTAGTATGGAAAAGGCATTAGATCTAGATTTATAGACCAAAAGGAGCTCTTCTATCAGTATGGAAAAGGCATTAGAGAGTGTCAAGCCCACTTCCAAGAGTCGCCACTTTTTTTTCATGGTAAAAAAAAATTGTTAAGATGACTAATAATGTAAAATTAACTAAAATGAAATGTATTTTATGTATTTTCTTCATATTGTTGTATATGAATATATATACATCATATAAGGGAGGTTCAATTGATGTAACTGAAGGAGAGGGATGTTAACTACCTTTAAAAGCTTCTATCGACTAACTAGCTTAATTATATTTACAAACATACCCTTTACTCTAACATACCCCCTTCAAACTCAACGTGGCTTGGTTAGAAAATCTACAATCATGAACGTTGAGTTTGCTTCTTAACTTTGAAAATCTTCAGTATGACAGTGGCTTGCTCAGAATATCTGCAACCTATTTGTCCAAAGAAATATGAGTGATTGTCAACTAGTTTTGAAAAACTTTCTCCCTAACAAAGAAGATATCAAGCTTTATATGCTTTGTTCTGTTATGAAATACTGGATTATAAGACAAAAAAATTGTACTTAAGTTATCACATTAGACTTATGGTTTTTTCATGCTGGCAACACCTAGTTCACTTAACAGGAATTGTACCCACACCAGTTCTACAACAAGGTTTGCCAAACTTCTGTATTCTACTTCAGTGCTAGACTGAGCCACTAAGGTCTATTTCTTTGCAGACCAAGAGATGAGATTACCATTTAAAAACAAACATATACTTGAGATAGATTTTCTATCATCAATATCACTTGCCCAATTTGCATCACTGTAACCAATAAGATCTAACTGAGAGGTAGTTTGTATGATCATCCCATAACTTACAGTCAACTTGAGATATCAAAGGATTCTTTTAACAGCTTTCCAATGATTGTAGAAAGGCTTATGTATAAACTAACATACCTTGTTGACACTAAAGGTAATTTCAAGTCTAGTAATTGTTTGATATTGAAGAGCTCCCATGATTGACTTGTACAAATGAGGATCCTGAATCTCATCAAGACTATACTTGGACAATTTGCATTTGTTACCATTAGTGTAGTGATGCCTTTAGCAGTAGACATCTAATCCCTCTTTAACAAATCTGTAATGTACTTTGTTTGATTTAGCTACAGATCGCCACTTGGTAGATAAGTGACTTGAATCCCCAAAAAATAATTCAAGACACCTAAATCTTTTAAAACAAACTTGGCATGTAGATAGTTAACTAAGCTAGATGTCTTAGGAATTAGTGGTTGTAACAATTATGTCATCAACATATACTAAAACATACATTTTTGCATAAGCATTAATACGAATAAAGAGTGATGTGTCACACTTACTACCTTTAAAACCCAAATTATATAAAGTGAAAGCAAATTTCTCAAACCAAAATCTTGGAAATTTTATAAGGCTATATAAAGCTTTATCAAGTCTGTAAACCAAGTCCCTATCTTTTCCTTCAAACCCAGGCAGTTGCATTAAGTAGACTTCTTCTTTCAGATTGCCATTCAAAATAGCATTATTAACATTAAGTTGTCTTATCTCCCATTTTCTTGAAACAACAAAAGTCATAACTGTTTTGATGGTTGTAGGCTTGACAACAGGTGAGAAGGTCTCATTGAAGTCAAACCCCTGTTACTGTAAGAACCCGTTTGCCACTAATCTTGCTTTTTACTTCTGAACTGAACCATCAGGATTTTCTTTGACTCAAAAAATCCATTTGCACCTTATTGCTTTCCTGTTAGGTGGTAGTCTAACCAATCTTTAGGTATTTTTTCTTTGTAAGGAATTAAATTATTCCACCATGGCTCGGTTCTATTCTTTACTTTGTAAAACATCACTAACTAAATCAGGTTCTTTGACAGCATTCAGAACTTATAACTTGACAATGCCATTCTTACCTCTAGTAACCATAGGATAGACATTGTTGGGTAGAGGTGGCTGTAGTACTAGTGGATTTGAAGCAATAATGTCACAATTCTCAGTAAAAGGAACTTGAATAGGAGATGATAGGTTAATAGAGTCACTATAGTCATTTTTTGTACTTGCAATAGAATGACTGAGAGACAAAGTAACATCAGTATTACAAGTGTTAGATTGTGAGGCATTGGAACAAATTAAAGCATCATTAGGCACAATGGGTGGAATAACACTGATTGTATGAGAGAGAGGTAGGTTTCGGATGACTGGTTTGATTTTTGTTCAAATGGAAACAAAATTTCATTAAACTTAACATCCTGGGAGATATAAATTTGACCATAGGGGGAAGGCATTTGTATCCTTTGTGTAAATCACTATAACCAATGCAGGTGCACTCTTTAGTGACAACTTGTGTCTATTATAAGGTGTTAGCAAAGGATAGCAGGCACACCCAAAGGTTTTAAGGAAGTTAGAATCTGGTTTTTGATGGAAAATTATTTCATGGGATGAAGAATGAAGAAGATTAGGTATGGAAAGTTTATTAATAAGAAAGACAGTTGTTTAGAAGGCTTCCCCCAAAAAGACAAGGGCATAGAAGAATGAGCAAGAAGAGATAAACCTGTTTCTACAACATATCTATACTTCCTTTCCACAATACCATTCTGTTAGTGAGTAGGAGGGAAATTAAGTCTATGAAAAATGCCATTTTGCCTTAGATAAGAGGAAAAAACCCTAAATTCTCCCCTCAATCTGATTGAAGGCTTTTGATTTTAGAATGAAACTAATTTTCAACTAGGCTTTTGAATTGAAGAAAAGTAGGAAATGCATCTGATTTGTTTCTGACTAGATACACCTATGTATACCTAGAGTAAGCATCTACAAAGGCTATGTAGTATTTGTGACCAATGGTGGAAAGTATATGAGTAAGATCGCAAAGATCAATAAAAATCAGTTGCAAGGGTGATGTATATTGTGTTTGAGAGTTAAAATATGGTAAACGATGTGCTTTCCTATAAAGATAGGCAAAACAAAAATTAGAAGTGTTTTTATTTGAACTTTTAACATTACAAAAGGATAAAACTTGGTTTGTAATTGCAGCATGAGGATGACCAAGTCTGTTATGCCAAAAGGAATAGATGTCACAAGCACCTAAAACTAAAGTATTACAAGAGAAATTCTACTGCTCTAGAAGATCGAAGTTATTAGAAACTTCATCTTAAGTTAAAGTGTTTGTGGCAGACTAAAAGTGGACAAGTGATTGAGGCTAAAGTTGTCAAATGAGTACAGCCTATATTTTCTAATAGTTCCTTGAAGGAATACCTCCTTAGTGGCTTGAGATTTAAAAAAGTAAGAGTGAGGATGAAACTCAAAGAAACAAGCATTATCTTGAACAAATTTAAAAAAATTGACTAAATTTTTGGTGATAGCAAGGACATGAAGTAAATCTCTAAGATGCAAGGAAACTTTTGAATTATAAGGTGAGGTTAGGAAAGAATGATCAATGTGCTTAATGTGCAAACCTGTTCCATTACCAACATGAATATGATCTGAACCTGGATAGTTGTATCTGTCTATTAAATTGTGTCTATCCGAAGTGACATAATTTGTGGCACTTGAGTCAGGATACCAGGAAAGACCATACATTATCTTAAGAATGGCACACATGACTACCATATTAGTGTTTTTGTAGGTATTCTGAGGTGGATGAAAGGACTAGTTGTGACCTTGAAAATTATGATCAAACTAGTGATAATAGGAAAGAACCGAATGGCCTGATTTATTACAAAGTTGAAAAACAACATAAGGTTTTCTAGATTGAAAACTCCCATTGCACCACAAAAATTGCGTCATTTAGTGACGCTTAAAAACATCATTTTATGGTGATTTAATAGTCACAAATGACATTTTGTGATGCCTAGCCAACCGTTAGAGATGTATGCATCCGGAGGTCATTTAGTGACGCTTTTGGTCAACTGCTAAAAAAATCATCACTAATAATAATTACTAATGCTCAACAACCGCCACAAATTTTTTACATTTTGTGGTAGTTTCAAACTTTCACTAATTGTGGTGGTTTCAAATCATCACTATTTTGACACTCTGAAACTGCCACAATTTTTTCATTTTGTGATAGCCTTGAACCGTCAAAAATTGACACTCATAATAGTTAATTGACTTGCATTTTCTAACACTTTGTAATTGCCGCAATTGTTAAATTTTAATTTTTGTTAAAAAAGGCTAAGTGTACAATATATATAAATACATATTTCAAAGTAGATACAAAAGTTATCCTAAATCAGTTTTTTACCAATATTCCCTCTCATTAAATACATATTTTTAAATATCCAAAAACTATTTAATTACAAAAAATGAAGTGCTTCTTCCTAACATCCAAAAAGTCTACCAAGTGCTTCTTGCTGAACCCCATCTATGTATTGCGATCTAGTTGTCCACTACGTGCATCTGGTACCTGATATAATTAAAAAATTTTATATACATTTAAACAAGATCAAAGTAAAATTTTAAAGTATAAGAAAAGATATAATTTACCTTAGGATTTATCAAATGTGTAAACTTAGATGGTATATTTCCCAAAAGATTTTGAAAATGTAACTTAAGGAACCTCGTATCTCATTCTACAGATTTCAGCATTACATAACTCTGATTCCAAGCGTGCACTTGAAGTTTGCAACTTTGATTGCAAGCGGACAACTTCTTGTTGAAGTGTAGAGTTAACATTGCTATGATTCAATGGCAGCCCTCCAAGTTGATTTGTAGTTAACATTGCTATCATTATCTTCCAGTGTGTATGTATTCTTGTTTATAACATTTAGTATCAGTTCTTGGTGCTAATAATCTAAATGATGTAACTTAATTATACTTTACAAATTTTATCGAGAATTGCTACTTAATGAAAATGATGTAACTTAAGTCATTTACTATAAAATATTACTATTTTTGCTCTTAAATAACTCCTTTTAGTTGGATTTCCTAATTATTTTCTACTTTATTAGTGAATCTTACTATTCTAGACAAATGTAATATCTCTATCAATAGCTAGTAGCAGTTCTTATATCTAGATATTGAACACGTTTTAAACTAACATACTTATTATCATATCACATATGGTTCCTTTCATCATCTAATTAATTAAGAGGATGTCATCACAAGGATACAACCTAATAAAAATCTCTTAGAATTAATAGGTGGTGGACAAAGAAAATATACTATATTCTTGTGGAATTAATTATAATTTGCAACTTAGAATTAGATTATATCATAGTCATTGTTGTCATGCTAAAAAGTAACTAAAAGTGGTAAAAATAAAATGGATATAAACTACTATAATCTTAACTTTTGGTATGCTGCACAACGTAGTAATCCCTTACAAAATAAGATAAATTATTGCCAAGGACATCAACTCTTAATGATAGTTGTCAATTCATGATAATTGATAAGCATGAAACAAAACTATTGAAGTGAAAGTATTTCAAACTTGTTTACCTCATCATTAAAATTAATCTTTTGGATTCTAGCTTTTCTCCAAAATCTTAATCATTAGTAAGATCAAGTAATTCCCACACTAGAACAAAGGAATGATCTCAAGGTACACGTCAAATTGTCTAGTAAAACCACAAAGACAATAAATAGCAATCACAGAACCTCGTAGATAACAAAAGCAACACAAAAGATCAATGTTTAGGAGAAGAGAATTTTTTTGTTAAGTCAGTTATTGTAAAATATTATTGTTTTTGCTCTTAGATAACTCCTTTTAGTTGGATTTAATAATTATTTTTTACTTTATTAGTCAATATTACTATTTCTAATTCCATAGTATTCACAAATATACAACATCTCAGTTCTTACTGTTGACAAGCCCAGTTTAGAATTCTTTGTGGTAAAATGTGTTATGTAAAAACCATAGAAGGATTGGAAGGGGTTAAAAGCAAACTATTATTAGTGCTATTTGTAATTCTTGATGTATTACAAGAAAAGCCACTTTTGATGGGAAAATGTTAAGCAGAATTTAGTACACTCACCTTCCATTGCTCCTATCTTCATATGATGCATCAATATGAGGCATAAGTTAACTAAAGCTTATACTAACATTCTAAGCCTCAAAGGTTCATGGAAAAAAAATATTTTGGTTTGATAAAAAACTACAACACAAGACTAGGAAAAAGAAAAAGGCAATAATGGTAGAGACATTTCAACACATCACAAATGCACGGATCAAATATATGCTATAATATATTACCAACAGCCATAATAGTTCAACACAGCACAACAACATAATGAATAAAACAGAGAGCTAACACAAACATAACACTTAATACTAAATACAAAACCTAATATAGAACCCAGCACAAGAACCATAATAGAATGTACATATGTAAAAGATAATGATATTATGATCTGATAGTATGAAATTCATTGCATAGTTGTGAAGAATCACCTACTGTACAAGTATTGTAAAAAAAAAAAGCTAAAAGATGCAACAAACCAATGGTGCTATGAAGAATCAACACTTGTGCAACAAACATTGTGATGCAACAAACCAGTAGTGGTGTAATGAAGCAGTAATGGTGCGATGAAGCAACAGTTTGCAGGGGAATCAACAATGTTATGCTGAAACAGTAGAGATGCGATGAAGCAACAGTTAGAACAAGAGAGATTAGAGTGACGGAGAGTTTGAATCGAAAATGAAAAGAGGGAAGCAAAAATTTAGTTAGAATAGCAAAGATTAGAGCGACGGAGAGTTTGTAGTGAAAATGAAAAGAGGGAAGCAAAAATGAAAAGAGGAAATTTTTGGTTCGTGGCATGATGGGTTTAGGTTTAGGGGATTTTGGGAGTCATTTTTAGAAGCTAACAACTATCGTTATATATTTTTTCAAAAAAAATATTTTATTTATTAATTTAGTGACACTTTAACCATCAGAAAATGAAAAAAACGGTCACAAAATTAAAACACTTACTGATGCTTTTTAAATTGCCACAAAATACACCATTTAGTGAAGGTTTAAGTGAACTGCTGATAAATAAGCATCAGAAAGTTACTAATTTTTTGTAGTGTTAAAACCACCCTAGAAGCCTCTGCCATTCCTACCTTTTCCTCTGCCTTTGTAAGTAGAATTATTATTGGTTTAGGACTTTTGAGTGCTAGTAGGAGTTTTTTCTTTTGCATCAGTGGTAGCCATATTCACATATAGTGTTTCATTTGCATTATTTTTTACAAACTTCACAATTTTGGCTTCTTGAGCTAATAACAAGCTTTCAATTTCACTAATAGAATAATGTTATCTCCTAGTGCACACAAAAGTAACAAAGGCATCATATTCAGTGGATAATCCTTCTAAAATCACTTTGAATGTGTTCATTTTCAGTGATTGGATTACCTATGTCAGTAAATACATTAACTATAGCTTTTATTCTTAAGAGATATTCATTCATGGATCTTGATCCTTTCTTTGTGTTTCCCAGCTCTAATTTAAACTAATGAATCTTCACATGAGATTGAGAAGCAAAGGACTCAGTGATGCGATTCCATGCCTGATAAGAATGTTGACATCCTACTACCTTGGTTAAGGTGTTCTTGGTCATAGAGGATAAGATTCATAATAGGAGAAGCTTATCTTGCTTTCTCCATGTGATATATTCTAGATTTGTCTTTCCTAGTGCCTAATCTTCTTGATACAGGTACTGCTTCATAGGAGGTTCATCATTATGGATGAAGTTGAGGAGCTCATGGCCTTCAATTGCAGCCAAAACTTGCTATTTCTAGTGTAGAAAGTTTTTATCATCTAGCTTGACAGAGATGGTGTGGTTGAAGACAATTAAAGCTGTTCTGCTTACTATTTTTAGCGAAATAGATGAAGCTTGGAGGCCACCGATTGAAGAATGTGACTCGATTAATGGCAGCTTTGATACCATGTAAAATAAATTGAAGTAATTGAAATGAAATGTATTTTTTGTATTTTCTTCATATTGCTATACATGAATATATATACATCATACAAGGGAGGTTCAACTGATGTAACCGAAGGAGAGGGATGCTAACTACCTTCAAAAGCTTCTATCAACTAACTAACTTAATTATATTTACAAACATACCCTTTACTCTAACAAATAATCCATGAAGAACCATATTCAGAGTCACTAATACCTAAAAAGAAAAAAATCTCAAAGATGTCTTCTATTGATACTTTGTAGCTTGATTATCAAACAAATAGATGAGAACTAGGAAATGCAATTTTTTCAAAGATTTTAATATGAATAATTTAGTAGTATTTATGAAAAACATAATCATTAATATTAATATAATTCCAAGCACAAAAAATACCACTAACAAAGCCAATGACCTTAATCTTCTCATAGCAAGAGAATCCTAACTTGCTAATAATTCTATGTCTACATTCACACAACCACTCTACTTAGGGTCTGTTTGAGAGGAGAAAAAAGGAGGGGAAGGAAAGGAAATTTAGTAACCTTTTCCTTTGTTTGATTCTTAAACTTTTGAAGGGGAAGGAATCAAAGGATTTAATGTTAAAACTCCTTAACCTTCCCTTTGTTAATTTAATTAGTCCAAATTGAGAGATTTTGGAGGATCAAAACAAGGGAAAGAGAAAGTATCACTTAACATTTCCTTCCCTCTCCTTCCCTTTCCCTTTAATTCTTTCCCTTTCCTTCCCCTCCTTATTCTCGAGAGGGATTTTCAAGGGGAAGGAAAGGAAAGAGATAGAAATGTAATAACTTTCTCCTTGTTTATTTTTTAAAAATTTTGGAGGGGAAGGAATTGGAGAATCTTATGTTAACTCTCCTTAATATTCCTCCTTTGTTAATTTTAATTACCCTAAATTTAGATATTTTGGAGAATTATAACAAGGGAAGAAAAAATCATCACTTAACATTTCCTTCCCTTCTCTTTCCCTCCTCATTTGCAAATAGACCCGAGTTTAACAACCAAATCAAGCTTATGATCATGAGTTATATCCTTAACAAGCAAAGGGAAAGCAAAGGGAAAGACACAACACTTTTACCATGAGAGTTCCACACCATAAATTTCATTGAAAAATAAATAAGAGGGAGAAAGAAACTTAAAACCTCATAAGGTTGGCCTCTTCTTGGCCATGTGCACCCTAAAAAAAGGTCATCGACTCCTCTTTAAATCATTTTCACTTCTTATTAACATTTCTGAGTCTTTTACTTCCTTTTCTAACCATATATAGCTTCAATCCAAGTTCAAGGGATCTTCAAGGGCCCTAACCATAGCTTGCCAAATTAGGGAGCCATTTCTGTAATGGGCACACTGAAGGCAGCAAGAACTATATTCCTTAATTGTTCCAAGACTTGTTTTACATAAACCTTACATGAAACTTGTAGAAAATGCAAACAATGGCAATTTGAAGCATAATTAATATTTCTACAATATACAGGTAAGAAAATATATAAGACAGTAACCTTCCATGGCTCTTAGTATGAAGTTTATATAGATTTATGCCTTCTTCCAAAATAGACTGCACTAGCTAAAAGTAACAAGATGATCATCAGGAATTTTGCCAAAGAAGAGGAAAGAAATTAGTGATTAATATGTTTGACATTAAACTTTTAGCAAATAATTCATTCTATTTAAAATGTTATAAAGCTATGAATTCTAACTAGAAGTGCAATTATCAAGGATTCAATAATCATAAACTTGAGATAGAATTAAACTTACTAAATTAGATCAAAAAGCTATATATTTCACATGTTGAAAGTTTAAAATCATAGAAACTAATATGTGTCAAGGTTGAAAGAGTTATTTGCATTCTACTCTTCTTTAAATACCTTATGCAACTATATATGCTATGGAGGACCAATGTTTGCAATATAAAATATCATAATCTAAGGAAATTTACAATAGCTTATATGATCCAGATCTACTTAGATACTCAAAATGCCATAAGGAATTCAAAGATAATGGAAGAAGAGATAAAAAGAAGGGGAATGGCTACATGGTTTAATGATAATTTTTTGTCTCTTCTTGTTTGGCAAATATATCTCTTTCAAAACCCACTAAGTTAGAGGAACTTAAATATATATAAGATGGAGGATTTGGGGAGTTAGCTGAAAATTTTTTATTATCCTTCCCTTGTCGTAAGCTCTCAAGAAAAATGTTTCTTTAATAAAACCTAGAATTTCCTTTCCCTGAAATTTTAAAATTTTTTTTAAAAAATTTCTTTTTAGAAACAATAGGTGGCAACGTTATAGGCCATATACATTTAAAAAATTTTAATCTTTTTTTTAAATTAATAGGTGGGAACATGCATTTTTTGCTACCAATATATAACATTTGTGGCAATTAACAGGGGTCGCCACTAAATGATTTTGAGGTGGGCGACGTTAAAAAGTCACCATCTAATAGATCTCTATTAGTGGCGACCTTACTTAGTCGCCACCAAAGGTAGCGAAAGAATTGTTATTGGTGGCGACATGCTTATGTCGCCACTATAAGTGAACTTTTAGTGACCAAAATCTCAGTTGTCACTAAAAGGTCTTCACCAATAATCTATTTTTTTATAGTGAGTGCCACTAAACCATATATATCCTAGAATTTGAAATATTATTATGAGTAGGTTTCCGATTCGGCTTAAAACTCAACATAGCTTATTGGAGCATAAAATTAGGAGGTAAGGTAGCAAGTAAATGGCTAATTAATGGCACTTACCTAGAAATGTATGGCACAACATATAGTTCTTAGTATGAGGAGCATATTTCAATAAGTTATCCTAAACCTAAGATAACTATAGTGTTATAATGGCCATTAGTTACCTTGTTTGAAGGAGAATTATATATATACACTGAAAGCATCATTAATAGCTTCAATCTAGGAAGCAAAAGAGTTCAACATACTAAATTGGGTTCTCATTCCCACACCATACTTGCAAGAACTACTCTAGTCTATTTGGGAATAGAGGTAGTTGCTCCTTAATCCCAAATCACCATTTTTTTTTTTTGGATGCTAGGCTTACATTGGTTGGAATGCTTAACAATTATCTATGACCCATAATCACCATGTCATAATTAAAAAATAATATCTACTATAAGTGGTACTAATTTTTTTCTGATAAATATATATAAATATTTAGAACATGTAGCTAGATAATAAATATTAGTTAAATTGACAAAATTAAAGAAAAACATCATTTGATGTAAAAAAAGTTGACTCAACTAATAATCTTTTTTTATCACTAGAATTTATAGGGTCATGGTTCCCCCCGGTCCCTCTCTCTCTGCCATTGGATTAATACAAAAAAAAAAAAAGACTCAATTAATAGAATTGAGCTACATCAATCAAAGTAAAGAATTTTTATATCTTCATTAATTTGTGCTATGGAAATGGGTAGTTGATGGTAGATCAAGGGCAGTATCAAAGACTTAAAAGCATGAAGAGACCATATTACGAACATGGTTGGTGTTTATTAAGAGGCATAAGAAGAAGAAGAAGAAGAAGAAGAAGAAGAAGAAGAAAGTGTAGGACCCACGCTCATGATGAGAGTGTGTCAGTGATGGTAGCCACTGAGCAAGTCACTCATATCACAATATACCAAAATTGCATGAATGCCTAACTCGAATGAGTTATGTTGAGCTACCTCCCATGTGTTATGTGCCCTAGTTTGCACGTCTCTTTATATCCAAATACCCCACACACATTCACTCACAGAGATACGCCATTTAATGCTCCAACTTTTACTGCAAGTTTTGTGTTACGTCACATTGTTCTGACAATTTGACACTTCTCTATCTGTATATACTCTTAAGAACGATATTAATTTTTTAAAAATTATAATTTGTTAAAAATATATTTTAAAAATGGCTATTTTAATTATAAAAATAATAACTATAAAGATATTATAATAAATTTTGATGAAACTGTAAATATTTCTTATCTCTAAAAACAGAGAATGTAATTTATCCTTAAATATCTTAACAATTAATATATATTAAAAAACATTATTATTTGTCTTTTATCAAAAAATTAACTTTTCACCTAATATGTGATCCTTTCTGAACCATGCAATCAATTTTTTCATCTTTCCTTGTCCAAAGCATTGCTATTTTTTTATTTGCTTGTTGTGTTTTAGTTTTTCCGTACAAAATGAACAGAACAAAACACTGGCTTCTACCCGAAAAAAAAAAGAAAAAGGAAACACCAGCTTCTAACAAACCCTGTAAATGTAAAGTCCACATTAAGCAAGCTCAAGGTAATTTTAGATGGAGGATACTCCCAATTGCATAAGTTATATAATGCATGTTATTGGTTAATTCATTAAACTATTTCGCCAAATTGGTTTTAGGTACAATGAAGACAAGCTCCAACGTGAAAATATGATTTTAAAATAAATTTTATAACAAAGACAAATAAGTAATTTTCCATATCTTACAATATAGTAATATAAATATGTAAATGTTTAGTTAATTATAATTATCAATGTTATTGTTTTTTATAATTTTCAAATCTATTCTTATAAATTTAAATCAAGAGTAACTTTTCCTATAATTTTATTAACGATAACATGAACAGTTCTTCATGAAAGCTCATTGCAAAAAAATGCTTCAAATGTAAACATTTTTCTAAGCTTCTTTACCCTACTCCTTGTTTAGTTCTTTGCTTTTATCATCTTATTGTTATTTGTTTGTTTGGCCATTTTTAGTGGATTAGGTATTTTGTAAAACTATGGAGTTGTAGAAGTATATATAGTATTTTTTAGTGAAAAGAAAAAGATGTAATATTATTAATTTATGGTGAAAAATAAGTAAAATATAATATAAGTAAAATTAGTATATTAAAAAAATTACTCCACACCCAACCGCATGATAGATAACATAATATTTTTAGTATCATGAGATAACATATTTTTTGGTACAATGTGATAACATGATATTATTTTAGATGTCTCACTATTATCACATAATACTATAATAAAAACACTGTCATCCAATTTTGTTATCTAAAATATTATGATATATAAAATAATAGGGTCAAATCATATTGTACCAAATACTCTAAGTTTTGAATATAGCATTTTTTTTAGTATTAATTTCTCATTCTATTAATTAGCTAGATTTTTAATTTTTATTGAAACAAAACTTAAATTGGGTTTATATATACAATGAATTAAATGAATTAAAGACTGTTAGAAAGAAAATTCTAAATATGCCCAAAGCTAGCTAATAATAAGGAGTGCGTCATTAAAACTCTTGGAAAAGGGGATAATTGCGTGAAAGTTTTCCGTTTTCTATAAACACATAGCTTGCACCATCAATTATGTCTTTATAAAATAAAACAAGCCAAGAAACGATCAGAAATATAGGGATTCCCTAAATAATAAAATTAATGAGTTGATTATGGATTGAATTTTCTCCAATTAAGAGTTGGGCCAACCCAACTTATTTTGACCCCTCTGTCCAGGGCTGTAAGAGGGAAAGGAATAGAGATATTTTATATGGCCCAAAGAGAGAAAAAAAAAACGAAGGAAAGAATACATCTTTTCAATGGCTTGAGTCCACTTTATGTGGGCTAGGTTCTGCCTAGTCTAAAGCCCCGTCTAATGAAAAGCCCTTGAGCTTAGTTAATGGGCTTGGCTGCTTGTAAGTCACCTGGAAACTTAATTTGAATTTAGAAAAACTAGGAGTTTGACAAAAAATAAAGATAAAAATTGGGCTTTTGTGATGGTGACAAACAACTTATTCTTCAGATGGACAATAGTGAATTTTACCCTTTATTCTCAATTCATAATATTTTCCTTTCTGACCAAAAGAAATGGCAAAAATGAATTTGGCTATTTTGGAGAAAGAAAAAACATTTTAGAAGAGTGAATTCTCACTAAGGATGAGGATTGAGAAACTGCAACATTTTAGTTGACCTGCGAAATTAAAAAAGTGTTGCAAAAAGTTTAAAAATTATTGTCTATATTTTTACCAACGATTTTGCAATATTTTTTTAGGCATTGCATTTATTGTTGTTTCTAGTATCATTGTAAGTTGTAGGCAATGATTTTAGAAGAAAACGCAACACCTATTCTATATCATCATAGACAATGCTTTGTATCATTTAAGCAACAATTTAAAATTGTTGCAAAACAAATATTAGTCAACATTTGTCAACCATTTCAATAATAATTAACTTTAGTATTTGCAATGCATTTCACAATCTTAGCCTTTTTAGTATTCAAAATGCAGTATTTTATGTAATAATTTTTTATTTATCAATTGATTTTATTATAACATCCAATAATAAAACAAATATGGTGAAATAAGTATAATTTTTTATTAATTTAATTTAAAAAAAAACACCATATATTGTTAATACAAATTCACAAAGTATAAAAGCATAGCAATCCTCTATTGCATATGTAAGTGCATAATGACTATAAGAAAATTTCATCAAACAAACTAAACTAAAATTAACATCGCTCCATCTCATCATAGCACTTGGTATATTTGGATTGGTCCATCACAAATATGTTGTCATGTGATGGTCGATCATCCTTAGGCAAGCAATCCCTATAGTTGCCCTCATTTAACTCCATAACGGTTTTCTCACTCCAAAGCTATGTAAAGAGAAATCTTTTCCTCCTTCAGGTATGACAATCTTAACACTTTCAAATTCTCTTACCTAAATTCTCATATTTCTTGCTGGCTTATTCTTAAGAGGTGCTTCATGGAGGCATTTTCCATTTTATGCATTCCTTTTTCAAATCTTCCATCCCCAACGATAATTTTGCCCATTTCAGAGAACATCATCACCCATCATCTCCTTTCTCGTCATCATCTTGGTCAATAATAATATTGAAAAGGAAAACAATGTCATAAGAGATACTTTCAAAAAAAATATTGGTTTAAGTTTTATACCTTAAATGAAAAATAACTTCTTCATTGGAAGCTAACATCAGTGTCAAAAACATTAGAATATTCACCACTAATTTCATGTTGATCAACATTAAGCATAAATATGGGTTGGTTTATGATGGTCTTAGTCAAATCTTGCCTAATCCATTGGATATCTTCATCATTTACAAGAACACGAGTTTTTGAGTGCTAATATCATTAAGCAAAATGTCTCAATACCATCATGCAAGTATGTTGAGAAAAATGTCAAGCATTCTTCCATTAGATAGCCTTTTACAATTAAGTCCCTAAGACAAATTTTATTATGAACATAGGACTTTAGCTTAAATATCTCTCAATTGGGTACATCTAACGAAGATGCGCAGGCCTACTTGGTCTCACTTCATTTGTAAGATGAATAGGAAAATGAACCATTATGTCAAAAAAAAAGTTAGGTGGGAAAATCCTCTCCAATTAGCAAAGTGTTTCTATAATCTCCATTTCCAAATTATCTAGATACCCACTTTAACAACCCTTTGACATAATTGGCAAAAGAATGCACCTAATTGAATTAGTGGAATTGCAACACACCTTTGCAATGTGCTTCTAAATGCTACTTGAAACAAGTAATTATATATCACCAAAACACTAGGCCATGTGCTATGGGATATACTTATAATTCTGTATGGATTAAATCCATCACTGGATAATCCAAGTCTAGTATTACAACCATTGGTAACAAAATTTGGATGAAAACTATCAAAATATTTTCATGCTTGGTCATCAGTAGGGTGTCATAATTTTCATTCATTTAAGTGCTCTAATTCATGCCATCTAAATGAATTTGTAGTTTTTGAACACATACACAATTTCTGAAGTCTAGGAATTAATGAGAAGTATCTTAGCATATCTTTAGCAACTTTTTACTTCTTCACATTTTCCCTTTTCTCTTGACTATCTTGAGGATACTCATTCTACCATGAAGCTCCACACTTCAAGTAACAAGTTGCCTACTTATGCTCTTTCCAATAAAGCATGTAATCATTTGGGCATGCGTAAATCTTTTTATAGTCAAGGCCTAAGTCTTCGATTTGTTGAAGGATTATGGAATTTGTAGGAGAGGCATAGCCTCTTTGAGTAATTCCAAGAGAGTAGTCAATGATACATTACTCCACCCGTGCATATTAGCATTTCAAATGATAAAGATGAATAAAGAGAGTTTACAAAAAATTTTATACCTAAGATAAAGCTCTTGCTTTGCCTATGCAACCAAATTATAAAACTTTGCATCATCAGTGGGCCCTCTTTTAACATCCTCACCTTGGTTTCAGATCAACTCATCGATAGCGCTGCTTTATCTATAGTATCATGAAATAGCCCATCAATAGAATCATGTAATATTTCATCTTCATCTTCACTTATGTTACCATCAACATCCATAGAAATGATCCCTTCACCATGAAAAACCCATCTTTTATATCCCTTAGTTAATCCATTACATATTAAATGATCAAAGACTTATTTTCTGTCAATCAAAAATTGATTTCCACATTTCACACAAGGGCATAGAATTTTTTTATCTTCAATAACTTTAGAAAGAAAAAATATAGAAAATAGTTAACCCCATTAATGTACTCATCATTATGCCGAGGTAAGATGATCTAACTCTTCCAAATATTCACCATAACTAAGAAATTATAGAAGATATAAATTAATTAATTAAGTAACATTTAGGTTTTAAGATACAAATCTTGATAGATCTAGCCATTTTCTAATATAATTCCCAAAAACTTGTAAATCCTTAAGACAGGAGATGAAATCTAGCATTCTATACATTGAAATTTCAAGACCAATAAAATCATGAAAGAATTATTCTTTGTCCTTCTTTCTTGCAATAATAAGTCTTGTTTGATGTGATGGTTTTTCTTACTTAACTTTTTCTCTTCAATTCCTATTTTCTCAACACTATTATTAATTCGTTATTGAAGTTAGATATAGTGGTATTCTATTTTTGTAAAAGAAAAAAAAAGTGCTTGAGCACATGCTAAGAATTTAGTATAACATGTGAGCATCTTGACAAACAATAATTCACATGTTAATCTATTTTCTATTTTCTTTTAAAAAGTTGACATGTTGAAATAGTTAGAAATGCAAAATTTTTAACATTTGAAGTAGGATTATAGAAACTTGTCTGCTACTAATATAAAAAATAGATCTTTGAAGCTTTAAATTAAATTTGATACCAATACAAGGGGAATTTTTTAATGAACTAAATTTTGGCTAAACCTACACTTACCAAGTCAAAATCATAAATATCCAATTTTCTAGAATTTTTCAAAAAAAAAAAGCTAATAAGATATGTCCTATCACATAAAAAAAAAAATCCAAAATATTAAACTTAGGACAATAACTTAAAATGCCCAAAAAAACTAAATGAAAAGAAATAGAACAGGAAATAGTCCACAATCAACACCCCTACTTTAAAAAAAAAAAAAAAAAAGAATATCAAAGTAGTGACCATAATGAAATCTAACATTTACCCTTAAGCTAATTAACCCATCAACATAAAAGAATAGAAGAAATAAAATAAAAATGTGCATTAGGCTTACCTTTAGACGAAGTAATGCAACCCAAAGTAGAAACTAATAGCTATGCAAAGAAGATGACAATGTTGTAACAACTCTTATTCTTCCATCTTTGTGAAAACATCATAACTCGAGTATAAACTAGAAATCTCTTACCTTGAGACTTATTTCTATAAAAAAATGAAAAATTAAATAATATCACAAAGTTGGATTATCTAACTTTAATAATTTTCTGAATGAAAGACACATAATTCTAACAATTCTAACTCCAAGCATCAACTAGGAGTTAAGAAAGTTACTAGAACCTTTCTATCCAAAAAAAAAAAATAGTAAGAAATATAATTTAGTGTACTTTGCTCTTTTAAACTATAATGTTCACCTCTATCTTTACAATTTTAAGATTCATAACTATTATAGCATATTAAAACGTCACATCACAAGAAAAACAAATAGTGAATTAGTGATATATAGCAGTGAAAAAAGAGGTGATATATGAAATTTAAGAAATGGAATAATCAAAGTGGTAGTTGTACATATTACACATTTAATGCCACATATTATTGTATAATTTATGCAATCTTAGTACTCATTATTTACAATATGACATTCTCATTTAAACTATTCAGTTATTCCATAAAATTGCATATATATATATATATATATATAAAACAATTAGATGAATAGTGATTGCTAGAGAATATGAAAAAAACATTCACAAGAGATAAGAAGTGAGTTAACATTTGGCCCACAAATATTTCCT
Source organism: Senna siamea (assembly GCA_031216115.1). NCBI lineage: Eukaryota > Viridiplantae > Streptophyta > Magnoliopsida > Fabales > Fabaceae > Senna > Senna siamea. Next base: position 25,908,853 of record CM062354.1, on the reverse strand, counting down.
TTTAAGTAGGATTAGAATTTAGAGCCATAAATCTATACAGTGTTAAAAGAAGAGGAAGTATTCGTGAGAGAGGAACTTCTAAGAACTTGTATTTTCTATTATTTGAATCGCTTGTAACTTGTTGCAAACTTATAACTTCATAGGTATTTATAGGCACCCTAAGATGACTAGTATGTGAACCTTATTAAATACAATTTATAAATCTTACACATAAATCACACTTCTTTAGATACATACATTAATGACATACTTCTAAATATCTTAATTAAATGCATTCTATGAATTTTAGATAGACAATGAAGTTGTCTTACATAGAAAACACAAACTCTAAGAAATTTAAATTACTTTCACTATTTTGAACACTCTTCCTCAATTTCAAACTTTCTTGATTATACCAAGTCTTCTTCACATTCTTCAAAAATCTTCAAACAAACTTGGATTATTTTCGATAAAGATAAGATTATTCACATAGAGATAAATGAGCAAAATGTCTCCTTATCATTCATCTTAATATAAAGAGCATATTCATGAGGGTAATAAACAAATCTATTATCTTGGAAATACTTGTCAGTGTGACTATTCCATGCATGAGGTGCTTGTTTCAATCCATATAATGTATTCTTAAGCTTTAGAACTTTGTCTTCGTGCACTTTGACTACATATCTCATAGGTTGCTTAATATAAACCTCTTCCTCTAAATAACCATTGAGAAAGGAAAACTTCACATCAAGTTGATAAATTTTCCACTTTATTTATGTAGCTAAGGAAATGATTGAGAATTTTTTTCAATCAAGCAACACGTTAGTATCCCTTAGCAACAAGTATTACTTTTTATCTTTGCACTTTCCCTTTATAATTCTTCTTCTTATTTAAGACCCATTTAATTCTAATAGCATTATAACCCTTAAGAAGTGTAGATAATTCTCAAGTGTTATTCTTTTGAATGGATTTGATTTCTTCATCTAGTTTCATTAAAATTAAGAGGAAAAACAAATCACTGATAGCTTTAGTGTTGGCATACAAATCATAAATGCTTCTCATTTTTTGAGGCTTTCACTTGAACTTTCTTCAGAAGATGATAATGCTCCAGGAGTAAAAGTAGGTGAATATGGAGGAGTTACATTTTGCATTGATGCCATGATATCTTGTTCATCTTCAAAATAAGGAAAGAAGTCATAAGAAGTATCATTTTGTACTTCCCAATTCCAACTTTCTTCTTCATTAACCTCTACATCTCTTCCTATAACAATCTTTCCATTGCTTGGGTTGTACAAGTTGTATCTTTCTGAATGCATGTCATAGCCAAAAAAGACATATTTAACACTTATATCATCAAGCTTTAATCTTTCTTTATCAGGAACATGTCTATAAGCAATAGTCCTTGTAACGACCCCCTAATCCACAATATATAGTCCTCTATTTGCATAGCGGAAGCATATGGGTGTCTCTAAATAGTTATTCCCGATATGGGAACATCAGGGGATCGCTACTGGTTGAGCATAACCTAAATAGACATTCCGTCATCCATTCAGCTTTCGTTCAACCCTAATTCGCATGCAGCTATACTAATTATACATACATTCATCCTAAATTACTTTGGAATGAAAACTAAAATCTATACATACATCATATCATTCATTCATGCAATTTTCCATTTATTTACACACGTTTACAGCGGTAAACCCTGCTAAAAATTTGATAGAGTCTCCCTTGTATTTCGGACATATCCCCAAAATACAACAGTTATTTAATCAGAATTTTTACAGCCAGTCCAACAACAAAAGAAAAATCAAAAATTACAGAAAACTAATATACAACATCATTAGTATAAATATATACAAGGCAATTCCAGCCTAGACTACGTTGCTCTCTTGTCTATCACCAATGCTTCGCCCAACTAGCGTCTAGGTCCCTGTTCCTGTTCATTTGAGTAAACAACCTGGTGAGATATAAAATCTCAGTAGAATAATTTACAATTTACAATATAGTTCAAAATCTGGTTGAATACTCAGCCGTGCAAGCACCGAAAACAACTTCCTGAAATCAGTTGAAAATCTGTAAAATACCTTATAAAAAAATTAGTTTATCGCATAGAAATCATGGCAAATACTCAAAATCATAAAAATCTATTTCTTTGAAAATCGGTAATCGAAATCAGGTTAAATCCCATGCCCGGTGTATCTAAATCCGTGTCGACCACAAATCCTCTGTGACCAAATCTAAAATCATCCAATTACACGTCATCTAGAGAATTTACATCTCTTATCATTGGGTGCGATCTGTAACACCAATCACCCGAATCTCGCCTATGTTGTGAGTGTGATCCTTAACACCAATCACTCACTCAAGGACAGAGTAAGAATCAACATCTAGGGCGTCTCCTAGCATGTGCACATACACCAATTCTCATCCTCATACAGTCTATTCGAACTCATATGCTCACGGTCGGCTATTCCTCAGGGTTCTAGGGTATTACGCCTAAATCATAACGTTTTCCTGTGTAGGTTATCCCCCCTTATACTCCTTAAACCTTTCTTAGGATGGACTTGATTTATCGCGTGATCCTTAACACAGTGCAGGCTAAATCTAGTAAAAATAATATCATTATAAAACTCCCTGCACTCGGGATACTTAACGGCCGTCCCATGCCGGCTATCAAGTACCCTACCCTAAGTAAATTCGTCCTAATGGCATCTAAACTCGATAAACAATTCATCTAACATGCAAATGGGGTTTTCAGCATACAGGCATGAAATTTAGTTCATCGAAAGTAGCACGTAAATCTATGCAATTAAATCTAATTGTTCAGGTATCTACACAATTAATTTCAATGTTCGGGAAGCATAAATTATCCTACCTAGTCTCCGTTTACTCCAAATCAATCTGAAAACTTCTCATATCCTTGGATTTTGAGCCAAATCAATTCTCTGGACATTTACACGAATATTTAAGCTCGTTACGTCATCGATTTTACGATCCTAAGTCCGATCACATAATTTTCTAAGTCACTTTATTTCCTATTCGCGTTTGGCAGCTAATTCAATCAAAATTTATTAGGTTTAAGCGAATCAGACCTTACCGTGGTTTCCAAATGGTGGAAATCTATCTTGGAGCAGTCTCGATGTCTCTTGGGGGTCTATCTGAATTCTCCAATGACGGCGCATGGTGAAGCACTGCGACGCACGGCGAAGGGTGCAGTTGACCTCAAAAATCACACCACGGTGAAGCCCTCAAGATGAGGAGTCTGAATATGGTGGTGGTGCAGCGGTTCACGGTCATTTAGATGGTGTTTTTTGGCCCTAAAGATTTACGTACGGTGAACAGAAATTCTCTCGATCTACGCGCGTAGAGGCTCCGTTCAACGGCGACGAGCTGGGGGAGGAAGCTGGTAGCTCGGCCTACATGCTGGTGGTAGCCGTGACAGCCAACGGTGGCCAACAACAGCGATCCCAGCTGGAGAAGATTCACGATGGAGGAGGAAAAGCTTCATTTTTTGGCGGCTTTGGCGGCCATTGGTGGCTGTGGGTGTCTACTGGAAGTCGAGGGTGGCAAAGGGTGTTGGTTGGTAGGTCAGGTGGTGGTCCACGGTGGCCCAGGTGGTGGCGCACAGTAGAGGAAGGAGGAGAGAGAAGAGAGAGAAAATAGAGTGAGGAAAGAGAGAGAATTATTGAAAATGGCGGGGTTTCGGGGAATTTAAAGCTCTTGGGGGCGATTCTGACTTTTCTCGGACCACTCGGGGAAACTTCAGGACATTGTCATTCATCCAAATGTTGGCACGAGTTCCAATGTAGAGGTTTCGACCTCCGTCTTAGAAACTAAAGTCTGAAACTTTGTCTGTTAGTCTTTTATCGCCGTGCCACGTTTCTTTTCATTCGATCGCATTTCTGACTCTTAAAAGCCTTTCGATTTTAACCATCAACCTCAAAATTTATGCCAGACTCCATTTACAGGAGATTGACGTAAAAAGTCAATTTTATCTTTTAAAAATAGCCTCGGTTATTACATTCTCCCCCCCCTTAAAAGAAATTTTATCCCCAAAATTCATACCTGTGAATAGCTCTGGGTATCGTTACCTCATCTCATCTTCTTTCTCCCACGTCATCTCATGCGACACTACATCCTGCCAAAGTACCTTAACTAAAGGGATTAATTTACTTTGGAGTTGCTTAGTCTTAAAGTCAAGGATTTGTACAAGAGTAGATTCATAAGTCAAATTTTCTTTTAATATTATTGGTTAATTCCCCAATACATGCGCAAGGTCTAGAACATATTTACGAAGTTGGGAGACATGAAAGACATTATGTAGGTTGGACAAATGGAGAGGTAAGGCAATCTAGTAGGCGACGGGACCGACCTTTTGTAGGATTTGGAATGGTCCTAGAAATCTAGGACTTAGTTTCTTGGTTCTTACCTGTCTATCGATACCCATCATGGGGGACACTCTCAAAAACACATGTTCTCCCTCATGAAATTCTAAAGGCCTTCTTCTCTTATTTGCATATGCTTCCTGCCTCTGTTGAGTAACTCTCATCTTTTTCTTGATCATTTTGATCTGATCAGTGGTTTCTTGTACAATCTCGGGTCCCAATAGGGTACTCTCCCCCATCTCTACCCAACTTAAGGGTGATTTACAACTTCTCCCATACAGAGCCTCATAAGGTGCTATACCGATGGTAGAGTGATAACTGTTATTGTATGAAAACTCTATAAACGATAAGTGTTTATCCTAACTTCCTTTCTACTCTAGCACACAAGCCCTTAACATGTCTTCTAAAGTCTGGATAGTCTTCTCAGACTGCCCGTCAGTTTGAGATGATAGGCCGTGCTAAATTTAAGTTGGGTTCCTAAGGCTTGCTGTAGGGATTGCCAGAATCTCGAAGTAAACCTAGGGTCTCGATCAGATACTATACCTGATGGTATTCCATGTAATCTTACGATTTCCCTAAGGTATATTTCGGCTAAATTCTCTATGGAGTATCGCATCTTAACAGGCAAAAAGTGAGCAGACTTGGTCAATATATCCACTATCACCTAAATGGCATCAAATCCAGCTGGTGTTCTAGGTAATCCTACCACGAAATCTATAGTTATTTGATCCCATTTCTTTTATGGTATCTCCAATAGTTTCAATAGCCCTGCGGGTTTCTGATGTTCTATCTTAACCTATTGACAAGTCAAACAGGCATTCACGTAGTTCGTGATGTCCTTCCGCATACCGAGCCACCAAAAGTTCCTCTTTAAGTCCTGATACATTTTGGAAATACCTGGGTGAATAGTATAATGGCTTCTATGGGCCTCTGCTAGCACTTTTTCTTTCAGCTCCTGATGGTTTGAAATCACTACCCTCTTTCTAAACATTAATACTCCATCAGGGGCTAGTCCAAAATCAAGTTAATTGGCATATACTTCCCAGGATTCATCCTCAAGTTGGGCCTATCTAATCAGTTCTCTCAACTCGCAAGTTATCAAGAAGTTACTCATCACTAATCTCTTCGGAAACGAGATTACATTGAGGTTGAGATTCCTAAAATACTCAAGTAACCTCATCTCACCTACCATTAGACTAGCTAATTGTAGTGACTTTCGGCTTAATGCATCTGCCATGACATTCACTTTCCCTGCATGATATTTCAATTCGAAATCAAAATCTTTCAGATATTCTACCCACCTACGCTGCCTCATGTTTAATTCTTTCTGATCAAACAAATACCTAAGGCTCTTATGATCGCTATACACCTCAAATACCGCGTCGTATAGGTAATGTCTCTAAATCTTTAGGGCAAACATGATGGCAGCTAATTCTAAGTCATGGGTAGGGTAATTCTCCTCTGCAGTTTTCAATTGTTGTGATGCATAAGCCACAACTTTCCCATCCTACATTAAGACGTAACCTAGGCCTTTCAGGGATGCATCTGTATATACGGTAAAGGGTTATAAGGGTTTTGGAAGGATTAGTACAGGAGCAGTGGTCAATCTCTCTTTCAAAGTTTGAAAACTATTCTCACACAGCTCGCTCCATTTAAAATTCACCCCTTCCAAGTTAACCGGGTTAATGGTAAGGCTATCTGAGAAAATCCTTGAATGAATTTCCTATAATAGCTGGCCAAACCCAGGAAACTCCTAATCTCGGTGACCGTTCTACGTTGACCCCAATCTAACACTGCTTCAATCTTCTTAGGGTCTACTGCTATTCCTTCCCCATTTACCACGTGTCCTAAGAATTTTACTTCTTCTAACCAAAACTCACATTTTTCTAAATTGGCATACAATTGCTTTTCTTCCAGTATCTGTAGCACCATGCTAAGATGCTGGGCATGCTCCTCGTGAGTCTTGGAGTAGACTAAGATATCATCAATGAACACCACTACAAACTGATCTAAGTAAGGTCTAAAGATCTTGTTCATGTAATCCATAAAGACAGCTGGTGCGTTTGTCAATCCAAACGGCATCACTAGAAACTCGTAGTGGTCGTATCTCGTACTAAACGCTGTCTTAAGGATGTCCTCTTCTCTAACCCTAATCTGGTGGTATCCTAATCTTAAGTCTATCTTAGAAAACACAGTCGCACCTTGCAACTGATCAAACAAGTCGTCAATATGTGGTGTATTTATTCCTAATGGCCACCCTATTTAGTTTCCGATAATCGATACACAATCTCAAACTCCCGTCTTTCTTCTTTACGAATAAGACCGGAGCTCCCTATGGTGATACACTCGGTCTAATGAACCCTTTCTCCAACATATCCTCTATTTGGACCTTTAATTCCCTCAATTTCGCTGGGGCCATACGATATGGAGTCATGGCTATTGGGCTCGCGCCCAGAATTAGGTCAATAGTGAATTCGATCTCCCTAGGTGGTGGCAGTTTACTTACTTCCAAAGGGAACACCTCCGGAAAGTCACTAGCGATTGAAATTTGGCTTAACCTATCCTACAACTCTACCTCAGAGAGATTGAGGGACATGTCACCTATCTCACAAGCCTTGTCACTCCCACGCACAGGCACATTATCCAAATAAGTGATTGTCTTATTGAAACAGTTTAACAAGACTCGATTCCTAGTTAACCAATCCATTCCTAAAATAATGTTAATCCCAGTCAAGGGTATACACACTAGGTCCACGATTAACAAAGTATCTTCAATGGTTAAAGGGCAGTTTAGGCATATACGTGGGGACATAGTGGCTTCTCCCAGGGGTGTGGATATGTATAGGTCACAAGGCAGAGTCTGTATAGGTAATTTTATTTTCTCTATGCATGCATCGGCAATAAAAGAGTGTGTCGCACCCGAATTAAATAATACTATGAAAGGAAAATTATAAATTTTACCTCTACCCTGCATCAAGCCCGATAACCTGTCAACATTAGCTACGTCCAGAGTGAAAACTCTCCTTGAAGCCTACGGTCTTCGGTCACCGGATGTCTGCTGGTTTTCGCTAGAAGGGCAGTACCTCGCCATATGTCCTCTACCTCCACACCTGTAACATTGTAATAGAGCTTGATGCCAACATGGTTGAATAGGGTGCCTAATCCTGCATTTCTGACAGGGTGCATTATCAAGTTGTCTACCGCTGCTAGAAGCCCCTGGTTGCTGTTTAAACATACCGCCTCTCACATTGAGATTCCTGGTTACTGGTCTTGGCTGATTTCCTATCCTCTGTGTCATATTCTAAGTCTATCTTTGCTCTAGATTCTTACTCAAGATTCGACACTTGTTCACCAGCGTCGTGAAGTCTCTAATCTCAAGTGTGGCTAGCTGAGTCTTCATGGGTAAGTCTAGGCCCTCTTCTAATTGCTTTGCTTTTCAGGCCTCATCATAGTACATCCGCAAGTATGTGGAATATCTGGATAGCTCTTCAAACTGTCTCAAATACTCCTCGAATGGCCTGCCTCCCTAGGTGAGCTTTAAAAACTATGCTTCTTTTGACTGTTTGACACTCTCAGGGAAATATTAATCCATAAAGACTCCCTTGAAGGATTCACAGGTGAGCGGAATACCCCTACTTTCCATCAATTGTTGGGCACCTGTCTACCATTGCTCTGCTTCACCCTTCAACATATATGTTTCATATGTGACCTTCTGTTCATTGTCACATTGCAACAACCTGAAGATCTTCTCCATGTCCTTCAGCGAGGCTTCTACTACGACTGGATCAAAGGCACCTGAAAATGAGGATGAACCTGCTCTTTGAAACTCGATCCATACCTAATACAACGGGTTAGCATGCTGGGTGGCTTTGTCATTCCTGGTTTGCTTGTCCTCTTATTGCTATCTCATCATGTTGGCACTGGTAGTGGCTTGATCTCTCATAGCATGAGCCATCAACTAAATGGATTCCATCATGTCTCGCATGTCGACATCAGTCACCAAGCTACCACTACCTGAAGCACCTTGACTCTTGTGTCTTGGCCTTCCTCTAGGCCTGTGAGTACTATCCCTGCTAGGTTTTGCCATACTTATCTGACACAGAAAGCAAACAGATTAGTCTCAATAGCAACAGTTATCAAAAAGGCATTAAATTCATTTCATTACTTATCGGTTCGAGATCAAGTCCTAACATCCCAGAGTTACGTCAATTAAAACCCTAAAGCTGCAAGCCCAAAGATTCACAATCCCTAGCCCACTAAATCAAAAAATCTGACAAACTGGGCTCTAATACCATAACTATAACAACCCCCTAATCTACAATATACAGTCCTCTATTTGCATAGCGGAAGTATATGAGTGTCTCTAATTATACATACATTCATCCTAAATTACTCTGGAATGAAAAATAAAATCCATACATACATCATATCATTCATTCATGCAATTTCCCATTTATTTACACACGTTTACAGCGGTAAACCCTGCCAAAAATCTGACAGAGTCTCCTCTGTATTTTGGACATATCCCCAAAATACAACAGTCATTCAATCAGAATTTTTACAGTCAGTCCAACAACAACAACAAAATCAAAAATTACAGAAAACCAATATACAGCATCATTAGTATAAATATATACAAGGAAATTCCAGCATAGACTACGCTGCTCTCTTGTCTATCGCCAATACTTCACCCAGCTAGCGTCTAAGTCCCTGTTCTTGTTCATATGAGTAAACAACCTGGTGAGATATAAAATCCCAGTAGAATAATTTACAATTTACAATATAGTTCAAAATCTGGTTGAATACTCAACGGTGCAAGCACCGAAAACAACTTCCTTAAATTAGTTGAAAATCCGTAAAATACCTTATCAAAAAAAATCAGTTTATCGCATGGAAATTGCGGCAAATACTCAAAATCATAAAAATCTATTTCTTTGAAAATCGATAATCGAAATCAAGTTAAATCCTTTTCCTGGTGTATCTAAATTCGTGTCGGCCACAAATCCTCTGCGACTAATCTAAAATCATCCAATTGCACGTCATCTAGAGAATTTACATCTCTTATCGTTGGGTGTGATCCATAACACCAATTACCCAAATCTCACCTATGTTGTGAGTGTGATTCGTAACATCAATCACTCACTCAAGGACCGGGTGAGAATCAACATCTAGGGCATCCCCTAGCATATGCACATACGCCAATTCTCATCCTCATACAGTTTATTCAAACTCATATGCTCACGATCAGCTATTCCTCAGGGTTCTAGGGTATTACGCCTAAATCACAATATTTCCTCGTGTAGGCTATCCCTCTTTATACCCCTTAAACATTTCTTAGGGTCGTTCTGATTTATCACATGATCCTTAACGCAGTGCAGACTAAATCTAGTAAAAATAATATCATTATAAAACTCCTTGCACATGAGATACTTAACGGCCGTCCCATACCGGCTATCAAGTACCCTACCCTAAGTAAATCCGTCATAATGGCATCTAAACTCAATAAAAAATTCATCTAACATGCAAAATGGAGTTTTCAGCACACAGGCATGCAATTTAGTCCATCGAATGCAGCACGTAAATCTATGTAATTAAATCTAATCGTTCAAGTATCTACATAATCAATTTCAATGTTCTATAAGCGTAAATTATCCTACCTGGTCTTTGTTTACTCCAAATCAATATGGGACTTCTCGTATCCTCGAATTTTGAGCCAAATCAATTCCCTGGACATTTACACGAATATTTAAGCTCGTTATGTCATTCGTTTTACGATCCTAAGTCAGTTTATTTTCTATTCGCGTTCGACAGCTAATTCAATCAAAATTCATTAGGTTTAAGTGAATCAGACCTTACCAGGGTTGCCGGATGGTGGAAATCTGTCCCGGGGCAGTCTCGGTGTCTTTTAGGGGTCTATCTGAATTCTTTGACAGCGGTGTACGACGAAGGGTGCGGTTGACCTCAAAAATCACACCACGGTGAAGCCCTCAAGATGAGGAATCTGAATATGGTGGTAGCGCGGCAGTTCACAGCCGTTTAGATGATGTTTTCTAACCCCGAAGATTTACGCACGACGGATAGAAATTCTCTTAATCTACGCATGTGAAGGCTACGTTCAATGACGGCAAGCTTGGGGATGAAGCTGGCAGCTCAGCCTACACGCTGGTGGTGGCATTGATAGCCAACGGTGGCCAACAGCGACGATCCCAACTGGCGAAGATTCACGCGATGAAAGAGGAAAAGCTTCATTTTTCGATGGCTCTGGCGGCTGTTGGTGGCTGTGGGTGACTACTGGAAGTCGAAGGTGGTGAAGGGTGTCAGTTGGTAGGTCAGGTGGTGGTCCACGGTGGCCCAGGTGGTGGCGCACGGTGGAGGAAGGAGGAGAGAGAGGAGAGAGAAAATAGAGTGAGGAGAGAGAGAGAATTGTTGAAAATGGCGAGGTTTCGGGAAATTTAAAGCTCCCGGGGGTGATTCTGACTTTTCTCAGACCATTCAGGGAAACTTCAAGACATTGTCATTCATCTGGACGTTGGCACGAGTTCCCATGCAGAGGTTTCAGCCTTCGTCTTAGAAACTAAAGTCTGAAACTTTGTTTGTTAGTCTTTTATCGCCGTGCCGTGTTTCTTTTCATTTGATCGCGTTTCTGACTCCTAAAAGCCTTCCGGTTTCAACCATCGACCTCGAAATTCATGCTAGACTCCGTTTACAAGAGATTAACGTAAAAATTGAGTTTTATCTTTTAAAAATAGCCTCAGTTATTACACTCCTAATACTCTTAGATGATGTTAGGCTTCCTACCACACCATGCTTCTTGAGGAGTTTGACCATCCACATTCTTTGTTGGTGAGCAATTGAACAAACACACTGCATAGGAGATAGTTTCAACCAAAAATTCTTTAGATATATTTTTTGATTTCATCATACATCAAGCCATGTTGAGAATTATTCTATGTTTCCTCTTTACTACACCATTTTGTTGGGGTGATCCAAATAATGCAAAGGACAATGAATCTAATGTAATTTGCAAAATTCATTGAACTCATTAGAAGTGAATTTGCCTCCTTTATCAAATCTTAAAGATTTAATCATATATTCACTCTCCTTTTACACAAGTGCCTTGAAATTTTTAAATGTCACAAATACTTCAAATTTTTGCTTCAAAAATTAAACTTAAGTCTTTTTACTATGATCATCGATGAAGAGTAGAAAGCATCTATTTTTACCAAATTATGGTGGATTAATTGATTCACTTGCACACATTTGTATGAAAAAGTTGAAAAGGCTCAATTTCTCTTGATGTTGCTTCTTTCAGAAAGCTACTTCTTGCATGCTTGCCTAAGAGTTAAGCCTCACACAAATGATTAGGATGGTTGACAATTGGCAACCCTTTTACCAACTTCTTTTCTCCTAAAGCTTTGAGTGCTCCAAAGTTTAAATGGCCAAATCTTATGCCAACGCCATAATTCATCTTTCACACTAGCCTTCAAACACATTGCTTTAATGGTCTTGAGATTCGATATGAACATTCTATTCTCTAACTTAGAGACTTTAGCAATCAAATTTCCACCTTGATCTCTTAGCCAAAGACAATAATCTTTCATGTGAATTTCATATCCCTTTTCAAGGAGTTATCCCAAACTCAAGATAATGCTTCTTAATTTGGGAAAACAATAGACATTCGTGATTAATCTATAGCTACCATCCTTTGAAGATATTTAAGTGGTACCTTTCCTTTGAATTTGAACTTTCGAATAATCTCTAAATGAAGCATTGTTATTTACCATCTCATCAAGCTCTATGAAAGTTTATTTTGTATCCACACGTGATTTCTCACTCCATTGTTAAGGTACCACATGTTTATATCACTTTACTATTCATACTTGTAGGCTAGTAATAAATTTGGCTCTTCTGCTTCTTGTTTGTTTTCAACAAAATTAGCCTTTTCTTCGCCCCTTTGAGTACCATTGTAACACTCCCAAAAATAATGTCTAAATTTATGACAATTGTAACATTCAACATTATACTTATCATACCACCTTTCATTTGTTCTAGAATTATTCCTCTCTCTCTCTCTTGTTGTTCTTCCAAATTATCTAGTTGATTGATTGCTATTATCATTCTTCCTAGTGTCAGAATCACCTCTTCCTCTTCCTCTTTGGCCATGACCACGACCTCTTCCTTGTCCTCTTTGATTCATTTCTCCTCTATTATCTTTCAAAGATGTCTTGGCTTTGAGAGCTTGCTCTACTAACTCATATTGTCTCCTATTGAATTTATCTTATTAGGCTTGTAACTCTCCCATTACTCATTCAATTGTTATAAATTTAATATCTTTTGACTCAATGACACACACCACATAATCAAATTTTAGAGTCAAAGAACAAAGTACCTTCTCAATCACATGTACATCTTCTAAATTTTCTCCACACCTCTTCATTTGAATCACAATGGTTAACAACCTCAAATAATAATCTAAAATTGAGTCAGAATCTTTCATTCATAAAGCTTCAAATTCACTTCTTAAGGCTTGGGTGCACTCTCTTCACTTTTTTAGCTCCTTGGAAGGAACTTTGCAAAATCTCCCAAGCTTCTTTTGTGTTATTGGCATAGTATTAGGACTTGGACTGACCTAACTGACGGAACCGGTGATCGGATGAATCGACCACTAAATCGACTCGAGTCAACTATTTGAACCATTTTGTAATTGACCTGGTCATACTGACAGAACCCTAAACAATAATCTGGACTAGGTTAACTCGGTTCACTTTTTTTAAAAAAAATTCTTTATTTTAGTAAAATGTGATATTATTCTTATATGATGTTGAATTTATAACTTGTTTTTACTATACATTAAATAATTCTAAAACTAGTTCATTACTTTTAGTGCTTAATTTCTATTACTTTTTATGATTTATGATTTATTGCTTTTGCAAATGAGAAATAACTAAACATTATAATTTGTAGTAACTCTAACACTTGTTTAATACTTATTTATGTATTCAATTTTTAATTTTAAATAATCAAAAGTGATAATAAATAAAATTGAGGCTAACTTTAAGTTTTTTTTGAATTGTATCGTTATAACTTGGAGTATACTAAACTTATAATTTGATATTTTATTTAATGGTTCATGTAATTTGAAAATAACAAAAAATAATTTTATTATTTATTTATTTACTAGTTTAACCATTTTTAGTGCCCCGACAACTGGATTAGTGACTTGTTGACCCAAACTCTTCATTGGGCCAATGATCGATTCAAGTCCAAAAACTATGGTTATTGGCATTACCAACTTTCACAAACATTGAATCTTCCAATTCTTAATGGATGAGGGTGAGAGCTTTTTTATCCTTCTTTCTTGTTTTTGCCAAAGCATCCTTCTCATTATGAGATAATGATGTCTCATTAGTCAATTAAACATACTCATTTTCTAAGATCTCCTATATATCTTGTGATCCAAGAAATGCTCATAATTCTCCTTTGTAAGATGAGGAAATATTGAAAAGGATACATTTGATTGTTTGCTATCTCTTACACTTAAAGAACCTTGCTCCGATACCACTGTGTTGGAAAGAGGAGAAAGTATATATGAAATAAGAACTTCTAAGAACTTGTATTTTTTATTACTATAATCACTTGTGACTTGTTACAAACTTACAACCTCACAAGTATTTATAAGCACCCTAAGCTAACAAATACATGAATCATATTAAATACAATTCATAAATCATATACATAAATCACACTTCTCTAAATACATACATTAATAACATATTTCTAGATATCTAAATTAAATGAATTCTATGAATCTTAGACAATGAACTTGCCTTACATAGAAAACACAAACTCTAAGAAGTTTAAATTACTTTTACTATTTCAAACATACAAAAGTACAACTTGATTCTTTTTTTGGTAAATTTCCAAAGCTAGCCAAACAAAAAATGAAGCTACCAGAGGTAACAAATAGAACCAAAATGAATAAAGACATTTATTTTGAAGGATGAACAATAACTAATAGGATGTGTTTCACGAGTGCAACGAAGTTGTCAATAATAGCTAATACAAATGAACCATGACTATGGCATAAGTCTTCGGATTTCCTTCCCTTTCTGTTGTGTTATTTCTTTCCACTCTAATTTGTTCCAAATTATTATAACATGAGCTCTCTATTACGAATAGCAGCAGCAGCGACCCAACACACAACAAGCCAACACAAAACCCACACAATGAAAGCAAACCAACAAGCCTAGCAGATCAAAAAATGGAAATGATAAAAGATAGAAAGGGATGTATCAGACGTCAACCCATATGGACCAAGGACTACCACCTAGATAGCCTTTAGTGCAAAAACCCAAAAGATTGAGACACTATAAAGTGAAGACGTGAGAACCATACAGACGAAGAAAGAAGCTTCAAGTAAAGAATGAGCTATGCAACGAGTAAACATAAGTTGTACGTCTAACAAAAAAATCTTGTGACGTGCCAAGTTAGTTACGGAAGAGAAGATGATAAAAGGAAAAGACATTCGGATAGGAAAGTAGTGTGAGAATTGAAACTTAGTCGTGGAGTGTGGCTTCCAACTCGAATAGGAGGCATTGTGTTAATTTTCTTTATGCAGTTTTTCTTTTAAATTCTGTTACGAAATCCTTTATTTCTATCATTGGTGATTTCATTAAGAGAAATGGATGAAGGAACGAGGTTTGCACTCATGGGAGAGGCATTATGAGAAGGACGTGAGTTAACCGTTAATCTTCAACAATCCCAAAGAGCGAGGGAGGAACATTTTGTTACTATAGAAGGGTCCGTGCAGGAATACAGGGAATCACTGCAACATATGGAAATTTTACTTCATAAATTTGCATCTAACAAGTAAACGAGCCACTCACATAAGTTCGAGGCATGAGCAAAGCAGGAAGAAGGAGGAACAAGCTATGGGGATCAGCGTACTTGGTTCACTAAAGGCATGGGTCAAAATTCCAAGATTTAATGGTACTAAAGCTGAGGAGTGGTTTTTTAAAATCCAAGAATTCTTTAACGTCTATCGTACACTTATAGAGCAAAGGATGAAAATTGCTTCCTTTGACATGACTAGCCTAACGTACTCATGGTATAAATGGATTACTTTGAATGATTTTATTCACAACTGAGGAGATTTCTTAGATGATTTTTTTCTGAGGTTTGGATCAACTCTATATAATGATCCAAAAGGAGCCTTGAAAGAGTTAAAATAGGAAGGGATGGTGGACGAATACCAGGCAAAGTTTGAAGAATTATCCACAGGAGTTACAAGCCTATCGGAGTTGTGGTTAGTAAGTTTATTTATCGCGGGACTCCAGGAATAACGTAAGTATGAGCTACTAATGGCGAAACCAACTTCCTTCTTCCAGGCAGTGTCTCTAGCTAAAATCCATCAATGAAAACACCAAAAGATGCAACAAGTGCTTCGTCCAATTATAAGTAGGAATGCGACTGTTTCCTCAGGGTTCAAGCCACTATGGTCGGCCAATGCAATGAAAAACACTATCAAGATTAATTTTTACAAGAGTAATTTAAATAATTTCAGTAACTTGGTACCAACAACTGAGCCTGTGCTTCATCATATAGTAGTATTTCTGTCTACAAGAGGATTTTAGTGATGGAGTTACGTGCTCGCAAGGAGAAGGGATTATGTTACTACTACAATGAGAAATATAATCCCAATCATCGCTGTAAATCATCATGCTTAATGATGATATAACCAGAGAAGCTCGACGAGTTCCTTGAGGAAGGGAAGAAGGCAAGAGACAAACTTGAACTTGATAAAGAAAAAATCCAAGGAAATATGGTTTAAAAAATCAGCTTAAATGCCTTCACAGGGACCTACTAACCAAGTACTCTAAAGATGACAGGTACTTGCAATAAACCTGCTATCAAGGTTTTGATCGACAATGTCAATACTAACAACTTCATTAAAATAGAGGTGGCTAAGAAATTGGTGCTAAAAGGAGAAGCGATCACTGAATTTCAAGTATTGTTATGTAGTGGACAACATCTTTACTATAGTCGCATCAGTTGCCAAGTACCAATCAAAATATAGGGACACGAGTTCAAAATCGATTTATATTGGTTAGAAATGAAAGGTATGAACATTGTTCTGGGTATCCAATGGCTGGGACGATTAAGAAAGGTCGTTACCGATTACCATGAGTTATTGATAGAGTTTTAGTGGAAGGATAAACATGTGTAGTTAAAGGGTGAAAGGATGTTGAATGATCAGCCTCTTTCAAACCGATCGATGCAGCAGCTGTTGCGGACTCATGCTGTGACCACATTATTTCACATGGAAAGATCTAGCACTTATTGGAGACCAGAGACGAAGACTTACCTACTGAAATCAAGGAAGTCTTAGCATGCTACCCAAACATGTTTCGGGATCCCCAATGGTTACCTCCAAACTAAGAAATCAATCACCGCATCAATTTGCTTCCCGAATCCAAGCCAGTCAATGTACGTCCATATAGGTATCCCCATTGTCATAAGGAAGAGATGGAGAGGTTAGTGACAGAAATCCTGCAATCTAGAGTAATTCAGGATAGTCAGAGCCCATTCTCATCACCCATACTGCTTGTTAAGGAAAGAGAGAGAACCTAGCAATTTTATGTCGATTATAGAGCATTGAACAACATCATCGTCAAAGATAAGTTTCCCATTCCAACGATTGATGAAATCATAGATGAACTACATGGATCAAGGATTTTTTTCTAAGTTAGACTTACGTGCTAGGTATCATCAGGTTCAGGTGAACAATGAAGACATCCATAAGATGGCATTGGCACGCATTAGGGTCATTACAAGTTTCTAGTCATGCCTTTTGGGCTGACTAACAAGCTGTCTATGTTTCAAGCACTGATGAACAAAATCTTTTGGTCGTTCTTAAGAAGATTCATGGCAATGTTTTTCGATGACATATTAATATATAGTGCTACAATTCAGCAACATTTTCAGCATTTAAAGCAAGTTTTGTTAACTCTTTGGCAGCATGAACTATTTTCCAAGGCGTCAAAGTGTTTCTTCGGGTAACCTACAGTGGAGTATCTAGGTTTTATTATCAAGAAAAAATGTCTATGCACAGATCTGAAGAAGGTTTAAGCCATGCTAAATTGGTCGATGCCACGTAATATAAAGCAGCTAAAAGGATTTCTGAGTCTCACTGGATACTACCGAAAGTTCATACAAAATTATACGCATATGCTCAGCCTTTGACGAAACTATTAAAGAAAAACGCATTTGCATGGTCATTAGAAGTCCAAACTGCGTTTGACAATCTTAAAGGCAAAATGATGAACGCTTTTATGTTGGCATTACCAGACTTCAGTCAAGAGTCTATTGTTGAAATCGACACTTCTTTCACAAGTATAGGTGTTGTGCTCAGCCAAGGAGGACACCCTATAGCATTCTTCAGTAAAAAGTTGAATCCAAGAATGGGCGTTACATCGGCATATGTTCGAGAGCTATATGCGATTACTCAATTAGTTATGAAGTGGTGGCACTATCTCCTCAAACATAAATTCACCATTCGGACTGACTAACATAGCTTACAAGAGTTTATGTACCAGAATATACAAACACCCGAACAATAGCACTATCTCATCAAACTCCTGGGATTCAACTACCACATAGAATACCGCTTGGGGAAGATGAACGCAGCCACAGATGCATTATCAAGAAAAGAAGATATAGCCATAGCAGACGACTATGTCACCAGGTACTTTCGTATAGTAAGTATAGTTAGATCCTCATGGTTGGACAGGCTTTGCAACTTATATACGGAGGATAAGAGCATATGTGACCTACTTTCACAACATCAGACAGGAGTCATAGCACTAGAATATGAAATAAAAGATGAGATTTTATTTTTTTCAAAATTGAATCGTGATTCTTAACAATGAGATGCTCCGGCAACAACTAATGGAAGAATTCCACAGCATGCCGATAGTGGGACATGCTGGCCAAACAAGAACGTATAAGTGGATCGCAGAGTTGTTTTACTAGCCAGAAATGCATAAAGAAGTCAAGACTTGGGTTTCTAAGTGTGCAACGTGTCAATAGACTAAATACCCAGCTACTAAACCGTAAGGCTTGTTGCAACCAATCGCGATTCCAACGAAACCATGGGAAGATGTTACCACAGATTTCATTGTAGCACTTCCAAAATCGAGAGGAAAAATTGCTATAATGGTGGTCATTGACCGATTCACTAAACACGTGCATTTTAAAGGACTTCCCTCTAGGTTTAAAGTAACGATGGTGGCTAGCCAATTCATTGATCAGGTTGTTAAACTTCATGGATTTCCTCCCACCATAATTTCGGATCACGATCCTATTTTTATAAGTTGCTTTTGGAAGTATATGCTCTCATTTAGTGGCACAACATTACACTATAGCACAGCATATCACCCACAATTTGACAGTGAAACAGAAGTCCTCAATTTATGCCTACAACAATACCTTCAAGCTTTTGTTGTTGACAAACCAAACCAGTGGATGGAACTTTTATCATGGGCTGAGCTGCACTACAACACGAGTTACCATTCCACTACTGGATGATCACCGAATCAAGCACTTTACGAGTTTAACCTATCTCCCTTACCTGGGTATATCCCTGGGAGCTCTTCAGTGGAACTAGTCAATACCAAACTCTTACAGAGAGCTAAGCAATGGGAATCCTTGAGAACAGAGCTCAACAACGAATGAATAAATACGCAAACTTGAATCAGATAAATAAAAGTTTCACTGTAGGAGATTGGATTCTTGTCAAATTACAACCATATCAGCAACGATCATTACAGGTATGATCGAATTACAAGCTAGCTCAAAAGTACATTGGCCCATTTAAGGTTATTGCAAAGATTGGAGCAATTGCATATAAACTTTATTTACCAGAGAATTCAAAGGTCCAATCTGTCTTCCATGTATCAGCCCTTAAGCAATTCAAGGGGCCATCACCAACCGTGGAAGCACAACATCCTCTCGATTCCCTTGTGGATATATCACAGCCTCAGGCGATTGGGGACTACAAAAAACAACAAGTTGATGGTCAAGATCGGACAATGGTATTAGTCAAATGGAGTAATGTGGACAGAGATGAGGCAACTTGGAAATATTGGAACAAGTTAAAAGAAGCTTTCTCACACATCCACCTTGAGGACAAGGTGCTTTTTAATGGGGAGGGTATTGTTACGAATAGCAGTAGCAGCAGCAGCAGCAGCAACCCAACACGCAGCAACCCGACACGAAACCCGCACGACAAAAGCAAACCAACAAGCCCAATAGATTGAAAAATGGAAATGTTAGAAGATAGAAAGGGCCGTATCAGACGTCAACCCATATCGACCAAGGACTACCACCTAGATAGCCTTAGTGCCAAAGCCTAAAAGATCGAAATGCTACAAAGTGAAGATGTGAGAACCATGCAGACGATGAAAGAAGCTTCGAGCAAAGAATGAGCTGTGCAATGAGTAAGCATGAGCTGTATGTCTAATAGAAGAATCTTGTGACGTTCCAAGTTAGTTATGGAAGAGAAGACGATAAAAGGAAAAGGCGTTCGGATAGGAAAGTAATGTGAGAATTGAAACTTGGTCGTGGAGTGTGGCTTCCAACTCGAATAGGAGGCATTGTGTTAATTTTCTTTCTGTAAATTTTCTTTTAAATTCCGTTGCGCAATCCTTTGTTTCTATCACTCTCTCTCAATCTACTTATCTTCCTCTCTATTTCAGGAAGTGTTTGTGAACCAAGCTTAGTTTTTCTCTTTTTTTAATTAATTTTAAATGTATTCCTTCTTATCTTTTTAATTAAAATAGGTTAAATGTCTATCTTTTTAAGTGTGCATCTTTGTTTTTTTTAAAAAAAAAAATTATATCCTTAATTTATTTCTTTTTTTAATCTTTAATTCATTGTAATTTAATTAAAATGGATATGGCCCATTTTGGTCCAATTAGAGTGGTCTCTTTTATATTTTATATATGAATATTTCAATAAAATTATATATTATAAATTTTTAATTTGAATTTTAGAAAAATGTTAGGATTGGAATCAAATTAGTAAGCATACATTTCTTTTTATATTTATGTCTAATAAAATAAATTGAAAGCTTGCTATACTTTTAAATCAAAGTAGTTTTTTCTAAGTCTGCAACACAAAATAAGCATTGTCTATCTTATCAAATGCAACGATTTTTTAATTGTTGTCATCCAAAATGCTGCTAATGATTCAAAATGTTGTAGCGAGATATTTGTGGCTTCTCCATAGAAATCTTCAAAAAAAAAAAAATTCTTTCTTTGAGCTATATTCTAATCGTGCGCATTGTATAAATTTTCTTTCGATATTTAATAACAAAAATATAAAAAGTACACATAATTTTTTATAATTAAACATTGTATTATATATTATAAAATAAAAAAAATAATTATACTTATAAGTATTTTATCTTTCCTTTGTGAAATTTGATAAACTAAAAAAATCAAGTTAACACAGATTAAGGCCAGTTGGTTGACAAAAAACTCAAAAGTCAACTAAACTAAGACTCAGTCAATTAGAGTTCAACCTAACTAATTTATAAATATTACAGATATTAGAATGTGTTAGACCTTACGAGCTGGCCAATAGGCCCCTTAAAAATTTATAGGATTAGGATGAAGAACTTTCGATATGAATTCAAAACAGAATAACTTGATTTGACTCTAAAAAAGAATCGTCAAATCAGCCTAGGCCCAAGTTGAGGTTAAACTAGCCTAATTTTTTTAAAATATATTTTTTAAAAATATTTATTTTATTTTTAATATTTAAACAATAAATTAGTTGTATAATATCTTAATTTAAATGGTATTAATTTTCATGATGACTTTTTATTTAATTTATTTAATTACTTTAATTTATATCTTATTAATATATCTTATTATTTTGAGTAGCAAATAAAAATAAATATTATGTTAAAAAATATTTGGCAAAAGATAATGTAATGATGGTAGAAAATGAATGATAGTGAAGAATAAATAATGAAGACAAATTTATAATTTTTATTTTATAGTGTTATATGATATATAATGAATTAATGTCTTATATATTTTAATTATTTGTAATCTTTAAAATTTATGTAATGTATTATAATTATGTGTTTTTTAATGTTTGTGATAAGAAAATAAAATAAAAATTATTTATTATAATCTTTATTTTATAAGAGTCAACTTAGCTTAGCCTTCATAAGGCCGGACTAAAAAGATATTGACTCATATTAAAAAACAAAAAAAGTAGCTGGGCCGAAGCATTAAAAAAATTCAAAACTAAGTTGGTTCATTTTAACATCTTTAAGCTACTCGACGAACGGGATGGATTGGTTTGTGTCCAAATACAATGATATACATAAACAAAATAATATATATTTAATATTAAATAAATTAAATAAAATTATTTAAAATATTATAAAAATTATTTTTAATTTTATAAAAAATTTAAAAAAATGCTTGCCAAGTCATTAGTGGTTATTTATATATATATATATATATATATATATATATATATATATATATATAGTTTTGAACCAAAGATATGATAAAGTCTAAATCTATATAATAATAATAATAATAATTAAAGGTTTGACATGTATTAAAATACAAGTTAGTTTTGAATTTTAAAATTTAAAATAAGAAAATTATTATTATATTTTAAAATATAAAATTAAGTAATCATGAAAAGTCATTTAACTTTATATACTTTTTAAATTTATATTTTATTTTATAGATATTTTAAATATTAATT
This sequence comes from Senna siamea, assembly GCA_031216115.1. NCBI lineage: Eukaryota > Viridiplantae > Streptophyta > Magnoliopsida > Fabales > Fabaceae > Senna > Senna siamea. Next base: position 25,886,693 of record CM062354.1, on the reverse strand, counting down.
AGCAGAAGAATCCAAAACTATATAGATAAATTTATGGCCTTTCCTCATCTTCATGGATTGATTTGAAATTTCATGAAATCTTCCAAAGCAACGAGTACCTCGTTTTGTTTCGATGGTGAAATTAATCGTTTAAAAGAGAATATGTTAGTGTGCATATATATTTTGTCAATTTCATGATCATGAATGATGTCTCAAGTGTATAGGACTGTGACACATAAAATTAGATAGGAACATCCATGAATTAAAGCAGCATAAATATTGCACTAATTAATATAAAAACACATGCTTATATATATATATATATATGAATGTATGTATATGTATGTATATATATATAATTTCTTAGAAAATGATGTTTCTTGGTGTTGAATAATTATAATATGGCCCATTATATATTGCTTTCGTTTGAAACAACTTTATAGCAACTCAACACTAACAGGCTAGTGTTTAGATAATGGAATGAACTATATATTCCAATTTATATTATGACTATTTGAAAGGCTGAATTTTGCTTGTTTTTCATACTGATCATCACTTTGGATAAATATGATTATATCTTTGACAGAATTTTGCAACATACAGATAATTGAAGCACATTATCTTAGTGGGATTCATATATTCTTGGCTTTTATTTCATGAACAAATTAAAACTTGCAACAAAATTAATTAGTATCACTTATATATAGATCCATTCTCTAATTACGATTATTAGTTATACTTAGCCAAGTTGTTATGTTTTGACTATTTATGCTCAACATTACTTTAAAATTAAAGGCTCAAACTTGAAAATAAAAATCATTAGGTAAAACAGAACTTGAAATTCAATTAATGATCAAATTTACTTGTCAACTACCACTTAAGAATTTAGAGTAAATAGGTCAACTCTAAATTAATTGGATAATATAAAATATATATAAAAAATCATCCAATTAGTTCAATATTTTTAGCATCAGTTGATTCAATTCAAATTTATTTTGGTCAATTTGGATTAGATAAATGGTTTTTAATTAAAATTTTTTTATAAAATTAAAAAGATTCAATATTAATATATATATATATTCAATTTCAATCATGAAGTAAACATTTCCATCCATAAAACTTACATTAAAATTACTTTATAAAAATTATAAAAAAAATTATAAATATAAACAAAATATTTATGGTAAAAAGTAATAATTAACAATAACAAATCTAATGCTATAAATTAAGAACAAAGCACTATAATCCAATAATACAATCTAATATTTACGCTAAAAATTAATAAAAACTAATTTTTGGATTTTTTCTCCATTTATTAATGTTTTTAATTTTTAATATTTCTAATATTTTAATTAATACTTAATAGATAATAAATAATATAATATAATATAATATTTTAATCCGTTGAATTTAGTTAAGTTCGGATAAAATTCAATTTCATCCAATAACTAAACTGATTCAATCAATTTTAATAAATTTTCATTTGATTAAATAATTAATTTTAATCATATCAAACTAGATGGACTCATTTAAATTTGTTTTGAATTATATTTTATCAGCTCTAATGTTAAGTGCTTCTTCCTATTGCCAGAGACCCAAAACTCATTATTTAAGCACATCAGAAAAGAAAAAGAGAAATCACTTTTTCCAGAATCTAGACACTAGACCCTAGAGAGGCTCTTTAATTTGTTTGTGTACCTCCTTTATAGAGTGATGGGAAAAAGTCTCAGTTCAATGATCAAAAGATAAGCCTAATTCTTCTAAAAGAGATATTTGAAAAATGAAATATAGATGGCAATATAATATTCAGTTTGTTCTCATCATTATGTAATTAAATTGGATTTATTTATATGCAATGCATTTAGGGTTTGAACCAGCATGCATGAACAGTACTAACCTTTCTTCAATGGTTTAAACTATTTGGCACTATCTTGTGAACATTATTGAAATTCAAACTCAGATATCCTTGAAATGTATAATTTAGATATATATAAAGCTCATTTCAATTGATTTACTACATTTATACGCTATTATATAGCTAGCTGTTATGGTGTTGATTGGATATTTCTTTTGCTTTGACATTATGTTCTTATGACTGTAGGTTTATTTTGTGCCAAATACTATTATTGAACTAATCAATTTTTTGTTTATGCTAAGCTTTGTGGTGCCTTTGGATTGATACTAATCCACTATGATATGCTTAGCCTATTCTTGTCTATATATATATATATATATATATATATATATATATATATGCAAAGAACACTATGAAAGATGATCCAAACAGTAACTACTTTTGTCAGTGTGAATAATTGATGAATATTGAAGCGCACTAATTAGCTTCTTTAATTTGATTATGTTAAAACTATTTTGATTATGACAAAAGTGATGAAGCAAGCTTTGATTAGTTCTGAAAAGGTGATAATCACTTAATTAGTAGTAGGTTTTTTTTAATAATTTTTCATTTTCTTTTTAACCCTCTACTTTAGATATTAATTAAAAAAAAAAGAGTTGGGACTACAAATTTATATTATAATGACTCTAACTTTCTGTTCAATAGTTTCATAAAATTATATATTTTATAATTTAAAATATAAAATAAAATATATAATGTGAGGATATAAAAAAATAAAAAGTTATAAAAAATAAGAAGATTAAATAATTTTTTATTATTTCAAAATTATAATAATAATTATTTTAAAAAATTTTAAAAAAAATGTATGCACAATATACATGCAAAGTCTCTAGTATATATAATATTAATGAAAATTTTACCCTTTAAAATTACTTTTTCTCATTAATGATTAGAAGTGAAATATTATATATGTTTCTATTAAACTTGAATCAATAGAATAGGCTGCCTTTCTCACCCTATTCCTTATGACTCTACCCACCCCGTTCTCTTTGAAATTCCTAATTAAACCATTAGTGCAAGTTTTTTTTTTTAGAGGAGAACTTAATGTTTTAAAATAGAGGGAAACAAAGCGTACGACATGTTTGATTTTGTTCTCAAAAATAGTTTTTTAAAATTATTTTTAAAGGACTAGAAAAACAAAATAACTGGTTTGAATATGTTTTTTTAACCTAATTAAAACAAAAAAAAGTAATATACATCTTGTCAACAAAAAGCGTAGAACAACTAAAAATGTTCTAAACTCTAGTTATGTTAAATAAAGAAAATGCAAGAAATGTCATGTAAATTGGTACAAATAGTTAAAGATTTAGAGAAAATTTTTTATTTTATCTATGGATGAGGGTTTGAATCTCTATGATGCCATCCAAAATTTCGTTTGGCAGGCATCCTTCCCAAGGGAGATTTTTTAGCACACAAAGGTTAGATGAGTACGTAATTGTGATTAAATAAAATTATTTATAATTTAGACATATGTAATAATCTTTTGAACTTGGTCTTTTTTATATCTTTTCAACATATTACTGATACCTTGATTAATAGTCTTACAAGTACCTCTCCTTATTACCATTTTTTGTACAAAAAAAAATACAAGAAACAAGTATTTCTATTAATGACATGCACAAAATATACAAATTAAAGCAATCTTTACATGACATTTTCAAAACCAATTTTACAAAATTATTTTAAAAAATGAGAAAAAAGGAATAAAACAATCTTGTAATTTTGATATATCTCAAGACAATGGTATAATTTACCATAATAATAATAATAATAATAATAATAATAATAATAAATAATAATAATAAATAATAATAATAATAATAATAATAATATAGAGCAAGAAAAATGAATCACATTTAGTACATTCAATAAGTGTAAAGTTAATATTTTATATGGTATATATGTGTTTATTTCAAAATACAATTATTTAATTATCTGTGAAATTACACTAATTTAGAATCTCATATTGATCAAACTTAATATAAATTTAACTACATTTATTTTTATAATAAAAACTTATTTTGCATAAAAGTTTATCCTCACTAACAGAAAATAAATTAGAGGAGTGAAAATTGTTAAAAGAATAATAAGTATAATTTAATCAATTCTCACAATCAATTTATAGCTTTTTATTTACCTTAATTTTATCAAAATTTTAAACATAAGATAATTTAAGTTTAGTCATAAAATTTACAGGATTATCCTTGCAATTTTTAAACCTCATGTAATCTTTTAATTTATCTTTTATATATATATATATATATATTATAATAACTCTGAGATATTATAGTCATTGGTGTCTAAAATTATAATATCCACTTTTGCACCTCTAGATATGTTATTAATTTTTAAATTTGGCTATTGCATACCTAAATATTCATGTGTAAATTGCCCTAGGTTTTCCTAAAGTAGAGATGGACTAAATTGAAAGAAAAGTGAAAGGACTAAAGTGAAAAGAAAAAATTTTCTAAAAAAATATAAAGTGTTATGATTACTTTAGAAAATATCTGGGCATATTAATAATGTGTAATTATAACGTTTGATGATATCTAAAAAGTAATTATTACTTTGAAAAAATATCTAAAAAAATATCTGAAAGCAATGATTACTTTAGGAAAAAATTTTAAGGATAAAATAGTAATTTTTACCTCAAGAGTAAATAGTCATTTCACTTAGAAACTTTATGATAATTTCCCTCAAGGCTATCTCCCTATAATTTTTGAAATTATAAGGATGAATGGAGGGTAAAATGGTCATTTTGGCATGAAGTGCAAAATGATCATTTTTCCCTTTAGCTAATGGGAGTCTTCTTCATGGAAAGGAAAAAAGGGAAGAGAGAAGCCAAGAAGTGAAGGAGAAGAAGAAGGAAGGGAAAGCTAAGGAAAAAGACTAGAAAGAACACAAATTTCTCTATTTTCAAGGTAGCTAAACAATACTAATCCTTTTAATTCATGTTTTATGGTTTCGTTTGAATGATTGAACAATTTCATGGCTTCCATGAATAGTAAAGGTCTCTCACTCTACATTCTTTTATGCTTGAATTTCTATTGGGTTTTATTTATATGATTATATGAATGTGTTTGTGAGTGCTAGAATGGTTGTTTGAATGGAATATTGAACATTTATAGTTTGGTTCACCATAGTTCATGACAAACCCTTGATGTTGGATTGATTATGTAATGTTATGATTGGCATGGATATGTTAGGAGAATGATGTTTTCATGCTTATATGTTGATGAAAATGAGAAAAAGGGAAAAAATGGTTTGAAACTCCTTTGATTTCCCTCTCTTTGCATGTTGGCCGAGAGCTCAGGAGACACCACAAGGGAAAATTTTGCATAATTCTAGCTCGTGTGTATGTGTGATATTTCGGCCACAAGCAAGAGAGAGAGATAGAGATTGATGTTGTGATAAAACTCCCTTATTTTTCCTTTTCTTGCATTTTGGCCGAGACACCATGGAGGAAGTTTGCATGAATAAAGTCTATGTGTGTGTGTAATGCTTCGGCCATAAGCAAGGAAAAAGAAAGAAAATGATATTTGTAGTAAAATGATTGATAAATTACCTTCCATAGCCATGACATTTTAATTATGAAAGTATATGCCAACAAAAAGGGGTATGTGTCTTTATATCTACATATAGGTATAATGTGAGAAAAGGATAATTATATGTATATATAGATATATTGTGAAATATGAGAATGAAAGAAAGAAAGGATATATGTATATATATATATATATACACACACACACATATATATAAAATGAAAGAAGCAACATGAAAGTGAATGAAAGAAAATGTATATATATATATATACATGTATCCAAAGAAGTATCATGAAAAATGAAAGAATGGAAAGGAATGAAAGGAAAGAAAAGATAGAAAAACATAGAATGAAAAGGAAGAGAACTAAGAGGAAGTGTTTCTAATATATGTTTTAGGATAGATATGCTTGTAACAAAGTGACCAATTGTCGATATGAGATGGCCTTGGGCATTTCACAATTGTGTCATAAATTTGGATGGTCAAACATCCACTCGGGTAAAGAAAGTGTGAAAACACCATGATAATTGCAAATTCTAAGTTAGTGTAACTTAGTATAGCCACTAAGAAGGGATATTTACTTAGAATTTAGCATAATCATGGGTACAAGCCCAATCATCCTAGAATATATATATAGGAAATAGCGTGCTGTGAATGTGATCCATTGGTAAGGGATGGTGATTCAATCGCATTATGATCTGCCCTGAAAGCAGAGAAAAAATGATCTGTGTGGTGACAGTGATCCCGTGAACTTAACTTTTGAATGGCTAATCCAGCCCAGTTTGGGACAAAAGGGAGAAATTTTGCTGGACGAGGGAAGATCTGTCTAGATGGCAGGGACCATTGAGGGGTACTTGGATCCACTGGGGACACCTCATATAGTACCAGTACCAGAATTGTCACATGATCAGAAAGAAATTATTTCACTCATGTAAATAATAGTACGTGGAGTAGTTCACTAGGTAACTCTATCAATACTCTTAAGTTTTTCTTACATTGATTATGACTATTGGCCAATGAATAATGAATGTTTTCCTTATGAATGATGAATGTTTTCCTTAATTATGAATGGAATGTTCATGATACTTAACTACTAATGGTGTAATGTGTGAATGTTATATGTGGTGAACTATTATTCATCGTATTCATGAATACATGCCATACACATATATTTTTTATTCATATGTTGCATCCTAATAGAATAAAATGTATTATAAAATAAAGAATGTAGAAATGTTTTACGTATCACCCCGGTGAAACATAGCAAAGTTTTAAATGTAGATTTTTTGGCTATTGAGAAATTATTTCTCACAAGTGTACTAGTATGTATACTATCAAATGCCTAAATATACGATATGACTTGAGGTGGAGATTGCTCTGATAGAGATACCTATCTTAAGATCTTTTACGATTATCTAAGGCATCTGGGTTGACATGGTGATGGAAATCCCTCTTCTCTAATAAGGATGGGATATATGTTTGTTTTTTTTTAAAGATCATGTAATCAAATAGACAATAGCCCTTTTATCCTAATTCTCATATGTTTTTGTAACAGACTTAGGATAAATTATTTTTGGATGTACATAATGAGAAAGACATATATATATATATATATATATATATATATATATAAATCTAGATACGTGAAAGTTGTATCCATAGTAGGTAAATTTTGTTAAGAGTCTAAGTGGCAGGTTTATTGTTTCCTTATCCTGAGAAATTGAATGAACTTCACATATCCAGAAATATATGTAAGAAATTATAAATATCTTCTGAATGAATACATAAATGAAGTTTACTTTTCGTTACATTGTTATTATGATGATTTTACTAATTGGGCTTCCGTTATGCAATGTACAAATGAAATACCTGAGTAAAGGATTCCAAACTTAATCAAACATTAAAGGATAATTAAAATCATATTTAGGTAATAATTAAGGATAAAAATAAAGACAACATATCAATCTTGTAGTTAAATAGTTTATATGAGAAACAAATAATAGAAAGGCTATAAGACTGGAGTATTATAAAAAGTATATATTAAATAATATAAAATATAAAATGAAATATGTGATATAAAAATAGATGAGAGAGAAAGTAAAGATAATGGTAAATTAAAAAAGAAGAATAAGAATTAAATAACTTTTCATTATTTAATTTATTATTTTAAAATATAATAATTATTATTTTATATTATATTTCAAAATTTTAAAAAAATGGCATGGACTTTGATGCATCTTGAGCCTTTAATCTTTATTATAATGATTTTAGGGTCTTTAAGTCATGGACTATATATGATATGAGAGCATAAAGAGAGAAAAAATAAATATATTGAAAAGTTAAAAAGGAATAATAAAAAAGTAAATAATTTTCTAACTTCTCACTGTCAAGATAAATAACTTTCTATTATTTTAAAATATAATAATAATTATTTTATATTTTATTTTAAAAATTAAAGAACAAATAGCTTGAATTTTTTTTCTATGAGAAAGCTCGGGTAATGTAATATCTGCGTAGATGTATGTGTACAATCAGAAAAAAAATCTTTTAAAATATTTTACATAATAAAAATTTTAAAATAAGAGAAGAGACAAGAAACATAATACTAAAAGAGAGATGAATAAATGACCTACAATTTGAATGAATTAAAGTCTAATTTTTTTTTATTTCTCGTATACAATACAAACTTTACTTTTCTCTATTTTTTTAAAAGAATCTAAATCCCGTAAAATTTATATAGGTATCAACTTGGTATGACATTCGACTACTTAACTAAATAAAACAACTTGAGAATATTCACTTATTGCAATTTTATATTTCATGTCAAATTGTAGTATTTTTAAATATAAAATAATAAAATAATTATCATATATTAAATAATAAAATTATTTAACTTCTTATTTTTTTAATATTTATTTTAATTCCTCATCTCTTTCACTATTCTCACATAATCTTTAAATTCATTCTTCTTAAATTTATTATACATAATAATGTATCACTGGAAAATAATCGTTGTCTCTCTTTCAAAGATAAACTCTTTTAATTTAATTTTTTTAAATTTTCTCCTAATTAATATGGTCTCTCCTTCTAAAAAAAAATTATCCAATTAATATAATGAAAGTCCTTATGTTTATAATTAAATTTTGATGTTAATCTATATATGATTATTTGATTCAACATCAATATAAAAGCAAAAAAATAATGTATAATATACATTTCAAATGTAAGAAATTATTAAATTTCTAATAAATTGCATACTTATAGTTATCATATTTTGATAATAACTCTAATTCCATAAAAATACCAAATCTTAAAGTGCATGCTATTTTTTTCACTTTTACATATGAAATAAGAAAATATTTTTACATTTAAAATAATTAAATAAAAAGATAACAAGTAGTTAAATAAATTTTTACGAGACTCTATACATTCTCTTCACATGTTTTTTTCAATTCATATTTTATTTTATATGTATATTAATATATGATTTTGGAGACCAATAATTAAAAGGATTAGATTTAAATGTAATTATTTATATCTTTACTATAAGATTTTTAATCAAAATAAAATATATAAAAAAATTTTTAAAAAAGAACTAATTATAAAAAGATAAGTTATATAATTCCTACACCTATTATTTTTTATTAAAAATTAATAAAAAATATATAAAAATTGTACATAAATTTTTTTCTAATTCAAAAGTCACTAAGTTTATGCATACATACATACATACATATATATATATATATATATATATATATATATATATATATATATTGTAAGCCTTAAAAGCATGCAAGTTCTATGTAAAATATGTGAGGAGATGTAACTTGTAAGTATGAGTGTTCAATGAATTGGGTTAATCCCTTAATTCAATCTGAACAATTGAGTTAATTTGGATTATTTTTTAATTAGTTGTGAATAGTTTGAATTCTAAGTTAAAAAAAAAAAAAATCATTCTAACATAGCTCATCTAACTTGAAGCATTGAATTTTGTTTAATAAAATATATATTAAGCCTAAGCCTTTAAGTTGTGCATTTTTTAGTATCTTTTCCAATTTTTTATATTTAACAATTAATATAATCCTTATTCTTTTTTTTTTTTTGCACAATGTATATAAATGATAAGATAAAATAAAAGTATCATAAGTCAAAATAGTATATGCAAAGTGGAGACCATGATATGATTTTGACATTAATTTATCTTAATATTTAGTAGATATAAGAAAAATGACCATGATTTTAACATTAATTTATCTTAATACTTATAGATGAGAAAAATCATTTCTTTCTTATATTGATGATTTATATTTTTTTAAAAATTATCTTAGTAAAAATTAAATACAAATATATTTTTTATCTCTTAAAAATGACTCAAATCAAACTATACAAATTCGAGTTGAATTAGTTCAAATTTTATACAGTAAATTTTATAAAATTCAATCCAATCTATCATATGCTAATTATATAGGTTGAATTAAAAAAATCTTTCAGTGGAAACCAAACTGAACACGTAAACAAACACTTTAATTTTCATTTTTAAGGCTGATACTAAGCTGATTTTTCCCCTTCAAATCAGGCTTTGAAGCATATAAAAAAGTAGAATCTTTTAAAGTCATAAATCAAAATTCAAAAGTATAATTTTCTTTTATGTTGTTTTCTTTGATATCCTCACGTAAATCAGCATCATTTCATTTCCTTTCTTTTTCTTTTTTTCTCTCCTCTTTTAGGTGACTGAATCTCTTATATGCAAAGGTTCTGCCAGCAAAAGAAAGAACAGACACTGACCTCTCCATGAAATAAGACTCAATATTCATGATTATTCCTCAATTCATATCATGATCTTTGCATACATTGCACCGATAAATGTTGAAAGAATCAGATCCATAGATCATTAAACACAGCTATTATGTCTAAGTATTTTTCTCTTTGATGGAATGTCTTGCACAGTGCTTTGATTGAAAACGAGAACTCAACTAATTTAGTGCATGTCTACTCAACCTTAGTGCTTTAAATGGTGCCAAAATTGATGGGATATATCACCATATATCGTCCTTGCTATTTGCAAAATGTACTGCAACTTGTATTCATTTAATTTGGTGTCTCCAAATATCTAGAATTCTTAGGTCTTTTAGGGATATATTTCTTGTATAGTATTAAAAATTTCACTATAATTGTCATTTCATATTTATATCCGGATCTTCAGATATCTAAATTAGATTCCTGCACTTAGTGCATACTTTTATGGAGATATATAATTCACCTAATCACCTCAATTATAGGAATTCATGCCTCCTAAAAGATTTGGTTAAGAAGTTTTTTCTACTTTGATAAATTATCAATTATGTTACTTTATTTGTTGCATACCAAAGAAAATTAAAGAAATAATGAATTATTAGGTTAATGCAATACAAGGTACAGAAAACACAAGCTTGCGCCATTAACTCCTATACTATGTCCTTCTATATATTGAGAATGACACTAGTGCTTCATGATCTATGACTTTCATCATTGATGGCCTATACAATTTGTGCCACTCTAAACTTGATGTCATATTTTATAAAATGAATCAGTCAAAGCTAGGAAAAGGGTAAGCATTTAGAGCCAATAACATAATGATGAGTTCAAAATCAAACTATCTATCTATCTATTTATCTATCAATCTAGATACACACACATATATATAACCCTAAGCTTGTTCATGTCTAAATGACATAGAGAGAAAGCTAAAGCACCAAAAAAAAATGAAAAATTCACTTTTAAAAAGAAATAAGGCTTATATTGCTATGCTCTTCACCCAATTTGTGTATGCAGGCATGGCTTTGTTGTCAAAGGCTGCAATTGCCAAGGGAATGAACCCTTATGTGTTTGTTGTTTATCGTCAAGCTTTCGCCTCAATCGCCCTATCTCCGTTCGCTTTCTATGACAGGTTCTTGATTCGACGTCGATCCTTTTACATATTTTTACGAAATTCATTTTACCTAGGTTTAACTAATAACAACCTTATTTGTCTCCTAAATCTGCAGTAAACAGGCTGCTCCCTTGTCATACAACTTACTGTGCAAAATCTTTCTAGTTTCCTTAGTTGGGTATGTGGTAGCTTTTTCTTGACCCCATGACTCATGACTTGTTCTTATCACTAAAAATTTAGTTCCTCAATGAGTTTAACAATCCGATCAAAGACCGAGTTGTTAATTTATTTTTTGTAATCACTGTCAATTAGTACAGATTTTAGTACGCAAATTGAAAATTATATATGCTCCTAGATAGTGACACACACACACACATATATATTTAAATTTGTTATAACTGTAATTTCTTTCTGCATGTTCTTTAATGTACAGGTTAACGTTAAGTTCAAACCTTTACTATGTGGCAATCAACTATACCTCTGCAACATTTGCTGCAGCCTCCACAAACACTATCCCTTCAATCACTTTCATCATGGCTACTATAATCAGGTAAATGACAAAAATCCATTAATTAATTATTAATTTGAAATAGTAACTTCTTCTTTAGGTTTTATATGAAAAGTTTTTCTGGAATTGAAATTTCAGGGTGGAAAGCATTTCCGTCAAGCATATGCATGGGATGGCTAAGATTTTGGGTTCAATTATGAGTCTTTCTGGGGCAATAATATTTGGTTTAGTCAAAGGACCTTCCATACATTTCATGAAGTGGCATTCAACAAACCAGCAGAATATTTCTCATAATTCACTAACAACAGTTCACTCCAAAGGGGATTCTATCAAAGGATCTCTTATGATGCTCTCAGCAAACACTGTTTGGTCTTTGTGGCTTATTTTGCAGGTATATATATATATATATATAGTAGTCTCAATATTATGAATTTGAATTCTCTCATGTGGAGAGATAGATACAAAATTAATTGAATATAGGTAGTTTCATTCACATCATAAAAACTATAAATGAATGATATATTCTTACTCTTAATATCTATCTCTCCTCTATGTGACACTATGTTATTTTATCTTGATATATCAATATTAGCTAACGTGACAAAATATATTGTATCCAAATATATTACTGAGGTTGATATTATACTAGAGTTAGACGGTATGAGACATGATAAGACTTTGTTTCAGAAGTAGGAATAATGATGCATAACATTAATTACCTCTTTAAATTTCTATCATATTATAATTACTAGCAAATGATGGATGATATATATATATATATATATTTATATATATCTTGTAAAATTTGGCTTTCTTTTTAATTGTTTCAGGGATTTATTGTGAAGCAATACCCAGCAAAATTTAGGCTTACTACTCTTCAATGCTTCTTTAGCTGCACACAGACAATTATTTTGGCTGTCACAATGGAACGTAATCCTTCAGCATGGAAGCTTGGCTGGGACATTCATCTTCTTTCTGTGGCCTACTGTGTATGTTTATCCTTATCCTTGAATAATTTTATTAATTATAATTTAATTTAATATGCTTTCTCACATGAAAGTCTTTGGGTAGTCAAAACACAGGTTCACTATGTGTATTTGCATTGTGTTGAAAATAGCTGCTAAACAAAGGCATTCTTAATTATTATTATTACTATAGTTAAACGATTTTAAAAGTGCACTCTCCTTCGTACCTTGTAGCATTCTCTAGAGGTACATAACTTTGTTATATATCTCTAACATATCCTTAGCTATTACAGCACTTAAGGATAATTAGAAATAACATAATAAATTGTCAAGAGTTAGGTTTACCAAGAATGTATTAGTATCTTATAATATAATAAATTAATGTTTAAATTTTATTAAAAAAAAGTATTCATATTTAGTATCTGATAGTATTTTAAATAGAATTGACTTTAATAAAAACACTAAAAAAAAAAAACATAATAAACTCTATGCTTGAAGTCCTTGATTAATAAGATTTTGATACAAAGTTGAAAAAGGTGCTTCCATGAAGGAAAATTTAAGATACTTTTTCTAATAAATTATAAATTACATTGATCTCCCCTAGTGAAATATGTGAAAATTAAAATTTGTTTCTTTTGTCTTTTGAAAAATTACATTAAAAAAGTAAAAAAATTTATAATTTTATTCATTTTAACTAAAATAACCTTTTATTTAGGTAAAAAGTGTTAACTATATATTTGACCAATATATAGAAAAAATAATCTTAAATGTTTAAAATAAATTAAACTTCTAATTTTTAAGGAGGAGAGTGTAATTATTTATTTATTTTTAACAGAAAATAGTTTTTAAGTGGAGGGATTAGTGTCTCAAAGGACTTGATAACAGAAAATTAAGACTAATTTGATGGTTAATATTAGAGGATATTTATATAGTAGTGGAGCTTGGTTGGTGTAGCCACTTAGTTATGTGTTGAAATCATTCATGATATTTGAGTAACAAAGTGGTGTCTATCTTGCAAAACTACCAAGGAAAATTAAAAAGTGAGATTCTTGTTACTTTGTCCTCAAGTGATTGCATTTCTCTTAAAGGGGATAGGAGAGAATGTCATATTCGTAACCCACTGTTTTTCAATCATGTGATTATAGTCATTATTATTATGACAGGAAAACTACTGATCCTAGTTGACATAACAGATCTTAATGGACCACACCTCCAACTAATCTATCAAATTCCCATTTTTTTTTAAAAAAAGTTGTTCCATAAAAAGACCATAATTTGACCAAAAGATGGAGGAAGAAATTAAAAGAAGGGTATGAATATATATATATATATATTATGAATTACTAAGGGTGCATTTACTTTTTTTTCCTGTTTTTATCTTTACTAAAAATTAAAAATATGACTGAAAATATATTTAATAAATTTTAATAAAAAATATTTTTAAAAATAGACTAAAAACAAGAAATGTATAAAAGATGTTTTCAACATTTTCACATAATAAGTAATTTTATTTTTGTAATTTTTTAAGAAAGGAAATCTTTCAATCATATAAATATTATTATTTAATAATAATCAAATTTAAAAATTAATAAAAAATTATAATCATTTAAGTAACTTGACTTAGAAATAAATATGAATAAAATTGTAATTTTACATAGAAAACATGTTTTTAAAATTTAAAAAACTTAAAATTAAAAATTAATTTTAAAAATAAAAGATAAAATCTAAAAGTATTTTCAATGTGATTGCAGGGTGTGATTGTAACAGGGATTACTTACTGGCTTCAAGTGTGCGCTATAGAGGAGAAAGGCCCAGTTTTCACAGCAATGTTCACTCCTCTTTCTCTTGTAATCACTGCAATATTCTCAATAATTTTGTGGAGAGAAACACTTCACTGGGGAAGGTACATATATATATACACCCATACTCTATATATCACTTTAATATTACTTAAAATGTATAAAATTTAGATAAAGTATGTCTTTTAAAAAATTCCCACCTAAACTTTTCTTCTTTAATCTTTCTTTTTATTTTCATTTTTTTCTGTCTTCCAGGTATTTGATATGAAAAATAACGAGATCCATTGCTTTTGTTTTTGGGTTTTTTTCCTTTTTTTTGATTTATTTTTCCTTCCATTAATTATGGCAGTATTGGTGGAACTATTTTGTTGGTGGTTGGTCTTTACGTTGTGCTGTGGGGGAAGAATAGAGAAAGTGAAAAAGGACAAAGCCAAGAAGACATGCAGCAAACAAAAGGGAAAACCAGATTGGAGTGCATTATACAGAACTGAATTGATTGATTAGACAAAATTTATATATATATATATATATATAATCGTCTTTTCCAAGGATGGCCCTTAAATTAATTAGTGTCAATACTATAATATTATGTGTAAATCTTTTTAATTTTAAATGGATTTGTCTATGAAAAGTTCAACTTATATAATTACCACAAGATTGAGCTTTTTTAGAATATTTTTAAAATTTATGCATTATATATCCTGATCATATTTATAGATTTTAAGATGATATAATAATTAATAAAGAGAATCAAACTCAAATAATGTTATCCGGCCACTTTGAATTTGCTTTCTTTTAATTTCTATTCTTTCCTCTATTTGAGGTTTGTCACTTGTGAAAAAGCAAAGACTATGTAAAAATAAGGAATAAAGAATAGTTTGTTTTTTCAAAATAAAGCCTTGGATTTAAGAGTTGGCAAAACGAGCCAATTCTGTTCGTACAAATTAATTAATTGCGAGTTGTAAAAATATAAGTTGAGTTAAGTTGGTCTATTTTTTAAACGGGTTAATAGTAAAATAATTTGAATTACTCTATGATAAATTAATGGGTTAATGAGTTAACTCACCAACTCACCAACTCACTTTATTTTTTAAAAAATTTTGTTTTAAATTTTTTATTATAGTTAATAGGTATTTAAATTTTTTTAAAAAAAATTTTGTTTTAAAAACTTTTAATTAGTAGATTAAATTAATAGATATATATCATTAATTAATTTTTTTAATTATTTGATGTATGTATGATATTATATTAGTTATTTGAAATAAATATAATTACAAATTCAATAATTTAGTTTAAATGTACTTCTTTTAAATTTTATAAACTTAAAATTACACAAAATTTAATTATAACAAACTAATATATAATATAATAATATTATTATCATAACAAAAAAATTTTAAATTTAATTTTTTTTAAGAAAATAAAAAAGTAAATATGAAAAAAAGGGTTACTCCAGTTCAAAACCTGGCTGCGTCAATTTGACTCATTTTTTGTGAGTTGGTTTTTTCTAACGTAACCCATTATTTTAGTGAATTAGACAGACCCAATCCATAGGTTGAATTCATTTTGTCAACTATTTCAAATGTTGTATATAAAAAATTTTTTATTTATGAGAATTCTGTTATCTCAAATTAAATAAGTTTGAATTCTCTCTAATTTTTTAAGAAATTTATAGTGTTAATTTATAAAAAAAAAAACTAAAAATTACATTAAAGTCTTAATAATACTTACAAGTGAACATTTTATTTGTCTCTCTCTTTTTTTTTTTTTTTTGGTTTCTTTGACTACACCAATGCTTCGCATATATAGAAGATCCAAATTCATATAATGCTAGCTAATCCATGCATGAGCAGCTAATAATATTCAAACTTGATACATATTATCTGATTTCAGATATAAGTCAGAAATATCTTTGTGGATATTCCATATATAAAACAGTAGGTCCGTCGTAAGATAGTGAATAACTTAGAATGTATCAATAAAATTAATGTTACTTTTTTTCTTTAAACAATAATTGAAAGGAAAAGGTTATTTGTCTTTTTAAAGGATCACAAAACCATTCCCTTTTTTCTAAAAAAGAAAAAAAAAGAAGATAGAACAAATCTAAAAGCTTATATATCATTATTTCATTATACAAATTTTTAAAATATTGAATTAAACGATATATAGCATTACATTTTAAGAAAATAGTATAAATATTTGTTTACTGTGTCTTTTAAATACATTATATGCTAATCGCAACACAAGATTGACGAACTTAACAGCTTTCCTATATTTTAAAAAAAAAACAGATTAAAACGAATTTCTTATTTGGTTTGAGAAAAATTAGCCGTATAGCTTGTTTTTTTAGTTGTATTATTTAAGTTTGACAAAAATCTCATTTTATTCTTTGAATTTTAATAATTTTTTTTATTTGATATCTCATTTATTAATTCTCAATTTGATTCATCACATTTAAAATCATTATCAATTTAATTATTTTATATACAAACCATTAAAATATATAATGGACATAATGAGTTGATAGTTAAATACTGAGTAAGAATCATTAACTAGCATTTTTTGTCCCTCAAATTTAACTATTTTCTTAATTTAATCTCTCAAATTTAATAATTTCTTTAATTTGATCATTCAAATTTAGTAATTTTCTTAATTTAATCTTTTAATTTAGTAATTTATCAATTTTAATATTTTTTTCAATTTAGTACTTCAAATTTAATAACTTTTTCAATTTAATCCTTCAAATTTAGCAATTTTCTCAATTTAATATCTTAAATATATGTTTCATATATGTTTTATATTATAAAAAAATAATTATATATATATTAAAAACGTAAATTTAGAATCTAATTCATTTAATTGTTAAATTTGACATCAAATTTTGAATAAAAATAATTAATATGACAATATTATCTTATTTTAAAAAATAAGAGGACTAAAATTAATTATCTATTTATAAATTAGGAAGATCAAATTTAAAAATTTATGAAATTAAAGAAATTGAAAAACATATAACAAAAATTTTTTTTCTTACACAATTAGTATATATTTACTATATGAGATATTCCTTAGGATAAATAAAATACATATTATTTTAATTAATCAAAATAATTATATAGTATTTATCTCTAATTTGAGAAAATATTATTTATCTTTATTTAACATAAAATAAAATATCAATCAGAACCTAAAATTAGCGATTAACTATTTAGATACTATAAATAATAATTATATATATATTCAAAATGCAATATTTGTGGTACTTAAAAAATTTTAAAATAAAATGTTTGGTGAAAATTTTTGTCCCATTGTAAGGATTATGTCTATCTTTCAATATTACACTCTATTGATAATAGATTCAAATGTGAGGGTTTAAATTGAAAAAATCACTAAAATTGAGAGACTAAATTAAAAAAATTACTAAACTTAAAAGATTAAATTTAAAGAATCACTAGGGACCAAATTGAGAAAAATACTAAAACTTAAAAGATAAAATTGAGAAAATTGTTAAACTTGAAGGACTAAATTAAAAAATACTAAAGTTGAGGGACCAAAAATGAAATTGTGGTGGTTCCTACTCATTATTTAACTGCCAACTTATCAAATTTGTTATATGTTTTAATGGTTTGTAAACAGAATAACTAAATTGATAACAATCTTAAACGTAAAACACTAAATTGAGAACGAACAAATATGGAAAATAAAAACTATTAAACTTAAGGAAACAAAATAAGGTTTTTGTCATTTAAGTTTGCTCATACCCTTAGCTCCTTGAAAAAAAATTTAATAGTGCCAATGTGGCCGTAGCCACAAATAGTTAAGGATTTGTGAGAAAAACTCTTACTTTGTTTGTAGGTGATCAGGGTTTCAATTCCTTTTAAACTATCCAAAATTTTGTTTAGCATCACTTTCTAAAGAAATTTTCTAATATTTAAGGACTATTTGAGTAGCTATGATTGTGAAATAGTTTGTAATATATATAAATATGTGAAAAAGTCTCACATCAAATAAAAGAAAATCTTTTTATTATATTAATAGAGTCTAAACAATGAAATTAAATAAAATTAATATATATTGATATGAAACATAATGATATATATATATAACATCAAAAGGCTTAAATATAGCTTAACTATCCAATAAAATTTAATTTTAAAGTTTGAAATAAATAAATATATAGTTATATTTATAACTATTCAAAATATTTCTTTAAATAGAAATGATATGACTATTAAAAGTGTCTATTTAAAAAGAATAAATGATCAACTCTTTTATTCAAAAATTGATATTTTTAAAAAAGTTTTAACAAAGTTTTATTATTTCTTGAAGAGTTAGTTTATTCTCTTATAGTACAACTAAAATTTCTTTAAGAAAAGTGATCTATCACATCTCAAAACTTTCACTTTTCTTTTATTTTAATTACATTTCTAACATAGACGAGATAAAAATTAGTTGTGATTTAGGGTTGTGTAGTACTTTTTTATAAATTAGGCCTCTCTTGGTTTAGCAGGGAACATGAAAAAAACTGGAATAGTAAAAACAAGAGAATGTTGTGGGACTCTTCACTAGGTAAACCAAACCTTGGAACGGTCAGAGAAGATGGCGTAGAGAAGCTCGTTCTAGAGTCGTGAAGCTGCAAAATACATAGTTAACTTTGGATGTTTTCTTGAGGTAGTCATCTCTAATCTTCACAAGATATCCGTCAAGAATGCCTCTTTCAACACATCGACTGCTTCCAAGCCTCTCTAAGGCCTCAATGGAAAATCTGATTGAGGAGCAACAATCCCAACAAACCGCTGTTGTCACGAAAGGATCTTCATCACTTATGAGGAAAACAATTCAATCAGCATCCTATGAGCTTCTCTTATAGTTCGATATGATCGTGGGGTTACGTTATGGACCTAATATCTCTCTCAAGTGATCTTGCTTGGATTTGGAAACTAAAATGAACTACCCACATTCTGGAATTAAGCCATGGGTTTATTCTCATTATCTTTGATTTGCCAGAGGATTGATGGAAAGAATTGCTCCATGGACCTTGCGGCGTTCAGGGAATTGAATTTTGAAACTCATCATTCCAAGACAGACTGTCTAAATGTTAGTCAACAGGAGACGAAAAGTTCTCAGGTGGTAAGACAAGCTGAGGAGGGATGTGTTCTACAGGGAGAGGTTTGTGAGCTTCAGGAAGACATTTGTTATCATTCCACTTTTTTGTTACTTTTTAGGAACATTTCAGTAGATGCTTCAACTCTTCATTCTAAATTGGAACCATTTTCAGTCACTCGAGCAGCTCTTGAACAATCCCCTAGCTAGATTGAGCTTTCCTCTGAAAGTTTGGGAGAACCTAATGAATTCCATCTCACCTAGGAGGAGTGGCTACATAGTTGAGCTATTCTCACTTCAGAAGCCCAATTCTTATCCATTCATAGCTAGGAAGTAAGGGGGTTGACGTCAGCACTCAAGTTAAACGAACTTGCCATGGTTTTCCCTCCAGCTACAATAAGGAACCCATTGCTGAGAACGAATTCCTATGGTTATTAGGACAATTGACAAAATACAAGTCAATCTGAACAACTAGAGCATCCACTTTGATCCGAGGACACCAAAGCATGGCAATCTCATTCCTAGCATCATAGGATGTATGACAAGTCAATGTTTACGTCATTGCTTATCTACAGCTCGCAATTGGGGTTCTGAATTATCAAATATGCTATAACCCGGGCATGAGGTTGGAGTGAAACCAAGCAACCATTCAAATTGAATCATCAAATTCTAACTCAAATTCAGGTACAGTAGGCCAAAATTTCTCCCTAAATTTTCTTATTATGGATCCACTGAACTTTTTGGTTTGGAATGCTTGTGGTGTAGCAAACTCTAGTTTTCGTAGAATCTTTCTAGATCTTGTTGCAAAGCACAAACCAAACGTTGTTCTCATATGTGAAATTAGGATTGGTGGTGATCGTGCTAACCATATCATTGATTCACTTGGCTTCAAAAAATCATTCAAGTTTAATCCAATGGGCTATGCTGGTGGTCTTTGTATCCTTTGGGATGATGCACATATCAACTTGCATGTTCATGGAAACACGTTCTAAGAAATTCATGCTACTACAGAGGTAAATGGTTTTCCCTCTTTCTTTGTTACCTTTATTTATGCTAGTCCTTTAAGAGATAGAAGGAAAGTTCTATGGGAAAATCTAGTTAATATGGCTGAAGTTAATACTCTGCCATGGCTAGCATGTGGTAATTTTAATGAAATTCTCTCACCGGAAGAAAAATGGGGTGGCAACGACCCCTACCCGTCCAGAATTAGAGACTCTAGGGAATGTATAGAGAACTGTGGACTTTTAGATGTTGGCTTCTCAAGGTCAAAATTTACATGGTGGAATAAAAGACCTTATGGAAATCTTAACTTTAAAAGGCTAAACTGATTCCTGGCTAACGCAGAATGGATTAGGCTATTCCCCGATGCTACAACCTACCATCTCCTAAGGATTAAATGGGACCATAATCCTTTCTACTAAATTTTAGGCCTTATGCCTCAATTAGAGCTAAAAGGTTGTTTAAATGAGAGATAATTAATATGGTTAAACGAGCTAGGATTTGCTGATATTACTAACCAAGTTCAGAAATTCTATCCTTCCATCTTGAAGGCTATTCCTATCCTTGAAAGAAAGATTACAGAGTGGAATAAAAATGAGTTTCGAAATTTATTTCATAAAAATGTCTTTATCAAAACATTAGAGGGCATACACAAGATAGAGAAGCCCAATCAATACCTTTGTAACCTTGAGAATAAGCTATCGAAAGAATTCCAGAATGTCCTTTGTCTTGAGGAAGAGTTCTGGGCATCCAAGGCTAGTCTAGACTGGCTTCAACTAGACGATGCCAATAATTCTTTCTTTCACTCTTCGATTCTAGGCCATAGAAGAGCAAATTGCATAACTACTTTAAAATATAGTGTAGGAGAGTGGATTTTTGAGTGGCAAAAAATCACTGACCATATCATAAATCATATCTTAGGCTTATTTGACCACATCCAAATTAATAACATTCCGGATAATATTCAGCTTCCTAATGTGTTCCAAAGTGTTAATCATTTGGGAGCCGAATGTCTCTGAAGTCCAGCATGCCCTATGGAGTTTAAAATTGTTTAAAGCACTTGGTGTGGATGGTTTCCAGCATGGTTTCTTTTAGAATTATTGGGGAAATACAAAAAATTCCATCGTTGAGGCCATTCATAAAGTTTTTACCAATCTTTGAATTTTAGTTTAGTGGAATGAGACGCTAATATGCTTAATCCCAACTTCATTAATCCTAACCTTGAAAATCCTAATGTGAGTGCTTAGAGGTTCTCTTCTGATGGTAGATTTTCTTTAAAATCTACTTACTGCTTGGCTGCACAAGATCCCAGAGAGGAGACTCAATCCTCTCCTTTAAATCTTAAGCGGGTGTGGAAGATTTCCATGCATAATAGACATAAGTTCTTTATTTGATGCATAGTGCATAACGCTTTACCATGTAGGACTGTTCTGGAAGCAAGGGGTTTATCTATTAACAAGATTTTCCCCTTGTGCAACCAAGAAGAGGGAATTCTCCAACATCTCTTCAAGGATTGCACTTACACTGCAAGAGTTTGGAACGATACCAAGGACCTTAAAATCATTAATGAGCATGAATTCCAATCTTGGATCAGAAGAAACTCTTCTCGTATGAGTCATTATTTCTTGAACATCTCACGTGCTACTGTTTTTATTTATGAGTTATGGAATATCTGGATGGCAAGGAATAGGAAAGTTTTCGAGGATGCAGTGTTTGACCCAACTTCTTTTGGGAGGTCGCTAAAAACAAAGCTATGGAATTTTACTTTCTTGCATATCACAAGCAGCAAGAAAAGGCTAGCTCCTTCACAGTGGGAACCCCTTTTAACTGGTTTCCTTATACTCAATATATACGGATCTACTTTGGGTAATCCGAGATATATTGCTACTTCTGGTGTTATTAGGGATCAAAATGGAAACTAGATTAAAGGGTTTTCCAAGATTTTGGGGATAGGGAAGAGTGTGGAAGCTGAGCTTTAGGCCATTTCGGTTGGGCTATCTCTAGTAAGAAAAATAAATTGCAGTTCTCTTGTGGTGGAATGTAACTGTTTAACTATTATTTCGTTAATTAAAGATGATGACACCCTGACTCTCATCCATTACTTCCTATTATCTATAATTGTAGGTCAATATGAGGGGACTCCTTCAAATATCTCTTAACCATATCCATTGTGAAGCAATCTCCCATGCAGATGGTCTTGCCAAGCGTGTTGCTCTTGAAAAATCTGAATTTACTGCTTTTGATCATGTTCCTTCTTTTTTGGAAAATGTTTTTGTGGCTGAGTTGAAGGGAACTGTGTTTCCCTGTAGAATAGGGGTTGGCTAAATTGCTGGACTCTTGTTGTTTTGTTGGTTTGGTTTAATTCAATTTAATATTTATGAAAAAAAAAAGTAGTTATATTTAAATTTTGTCCAAGTTAAATCAACAAACGCACCCTTAACTTTTTCTTATCTTAGGATTGCTTCTAAAATCTGTTTATTTTGGAATGACTTCTTAAATGAAATTTTAGGAAAAGTACTATGAGAAAGAGTCGTTGTTTGTGTTCGAAAAATTTGTATAAAAAAATGATTTTTATTGAATTACTAAAATAGGCATATTTACATTTTAATATGTAATTAATGTTATTTACGTAGACAAATAGTTATAAATATTTATTATTGTTAAATTTTATTAACTAAATAAAATATAAAAAATTAATTAGTTTCTTATTTAAATAAATTAGTTTATTAGTTAAATAAATTATTTTTATTAAATAATTAAATAATTTATTAATTTTAATTAATAAAATATTGATATTTATTTTTGTTATTTTTATTAATTAAATATCTATTAAACTAGAGAAAGAGAAGATTGGAGAGAAGTTTTGTCAAAATATAAAAGGTTACAGTGATAATTATAAAATTTTAATAAGTTCATTTTTTTTTCTAAAATTATTTAATTTTCAACGTTTGCTTTTAACTAACTAGAATTAGAAACTCTAATTTCTATCTTTTACTTTAAAATTAAAAAATTATTTTTACTATCACCTAAAAGTAATTCTAAAACTTTTTTAAACACTTCAAAATTTTTAAATAAATATTTTTTAAAAAAATAAGCAATTTCTCTCTTAACAAAAACTTTGTCTGAGTACGTTGATGGTCAACGTATACTTTTTAATTAGCATTTATAAAATTTTGGGTTGGAGGGGGGTGTTGGTGGTCAAAGACTCAAAGTCATCATCAAATTGCAAGTTGGCACTTTACCAGGACCCAAAAATACATCTAACAATAATGATCATTTATTAAACTTCAATCCCACGTGTGAGATTTATAAGTAGAGATTAATGATTTGGATTAATAGTAATCTATGATTTGATATGTTAAGCTTAAAAAATATAGAATATGACACATGAAATATCTATTTTATAAATTTTATATTAGTGATATACTTGTAAAACAAATAATGGGTATTATTTTATATTTTAAATAATTTATACTATTATTTTTAAAATTAAATCTACTAAATTAAAATTTGTTACTTTATTTTATTTAAATTACTCATGTATAACAAAAACAATTAAGAAAGAATTTTAATTATCTTAATTCTTTAATCTCTGATTCACTTTTTTTTTTTTTGGTGATCTTATACTTGACTTGGAAATGAGCAACATTCATTGTGTGTCTAATGAGTTCTTCTTAGGTTTCAGGTGTTCACAGATGATGCAGGGAGTCCCTTAAGTATTTCTATAGAGTATCTTCTTTGTACCTATGGATGTAACTATCCTAAATGGTTGGACAAAAGGGTATTTATAAGGAGAGGAGGTTGGAATGTTATCTGTATGGGGAGTGCTTTCTTCGATGTGTTTCCCCTACTTTGTACTATATCATATGGTTGATTGATGTCTGGCAATGAGTGTAAGGGCGATTGACCCTATGAGGTGGGTTGATCGTTCAAAATTTAACATTTTGAGGAAGTTATGCTACATTGATGGACTAATTGATATTATATATCCCCAATAGTAGTCCTCAAGACTTTGTAGCTTTGATTTTATCAAAGGTGCATATTTTTATTTTCTTATGTTAACCATAGTTGGTGTACATTGTGCTTTTTGGCGTGATGTTAGTTATTTAGAGGGTGAACTCGATTTAGTTTTATGAATTCCACTTTATTTGTTTCCTCATGTCAGTTCAACTATCTCTTCGATTCCTTTTTATTCGAAGGTGCCACATTTTGCTGGGTTGTCTCGCTAGTTGTATACTCTCGAAACTCTGCTTATATTTTGGGTAAGGTTTCCTCAACGTTTGCTTGTTTCCCAAGTTTGGCATTTTCTTGAAGGTTCTTTTTACTTTTCTTTCCATTTACATTTTTCCTGGTAGGTGCTCTCTTCATGTTTTTGCTTACTAGTACCTCGTTTTGTTACCATGTCAAGTACGACTCTCTTTCCTTCTTGTGTTGTTTTTGCGAATGTGTGTTGATTTTTAGCCTGAGAGATTCATAAAGTCCTCATCTTCATCCCCTTATTCATTTGAAACTATTTCGAACCAATTTTAGTTCCCTTATCAAACCCTAGGGCCTTATTTTAAGCCAATGAGTAGTAGAGTTTCTTTTGGCTTAGAAATGATGAGTGATAGTGAGGTGATTTTAGTTTTTGATGATGGGGATTCTCCTGAAGTTGGGGCTTCTCCATCTCTTGCGAAGGGGGCTCTGGTCGAGGCTCCTTCGAGAGAGGTATTTCGGGTGGTCGAGTAGTGGTTGGTCGATCACCCTTCTAGCAACGAGCATTGTTTGTTTAGTCATTCTTGGTGAAGGATGTAATGACCAACTAATTTACCAAGTTCACTTCCTTGAATCATCTTTGTCAGTTTTGGGAGGGCTATTTTGCTCTATATGAAGAGGTTCAGTAGAGTCTCTTTAGGAAGGAGTTTTCGGATGATCCCTATGACTTTGGTTTGGACTATGCTCTGGCCCCTATGCACCTTGGGGAAACTATGATAGACGATCCTGAGGACTCCTTTACCTTCTAATTTTACCTTGTGATAGATGGGTTTGCTTTTCCTCCCTTTATCGAGTTTAAGGTTGGCATGTTGAATTATCTTCATTGTGCGCCCTCCATGGTAACACTGAACAGTTGGTTATTTCTCAAAGGCTTCTAGGCTTTGTGTCTAGAGTTAGAGGTTAAGCCTATGGTGGAGTCTTTCTTCTACTTTCATTATGCTTCAAAGTCACAAAATAGGAGGTGGTTTTATCTTTATTCACTATCTCAAGGGTCTATTTTGAAAAATTTGATTGTTCAGTTATTTGAATTGGTGAAGAGCTAGTAGGGGTATTTCTTTATATCGTTTTAAAGGCAGGAAGAAATCCAGGTCGATGGTTTAACGAGGGTGAGGAGCCTCAATTTCATTTCAAGTGGGTTCGTATACATTCTCATAATAATCGCCCTTCTTTGGAGCCCCCACTTCTTTAGTTACCTTTAATGCATTAAGGGGGGTTTATGCCCCTCGAGAGTTTCTTTTGTTAATGAGCGAAAAGGCTATTCATTCTTCTCTCTTTCTTTCTTTTCTCCCCCCTAATTTTTTTCTTTCTTTTTGTTACTTGTGTGTTGTTTATCTATTTCCTTCACCTTTTTTTATCTACCCTTTCCCTTTTTGCCAAGGGTGTTTATATGCAGGAAATGTCAAATTCAATGTAGACTGCATCATCACCATTGCTCGCTTACTTATCCCCACGCCTGCTCATCCTCAGTCTTCTCGGTCATGACGATGGCTTCTATGAAGCTAAGCATTGAAAATTGAAGGGGAAGGGGGTTGCTGTACATGAGACCAAAGAGAGACCTCTTATTAGCACCAAGGGGCCGCTTATGATCTTTGATAGTGGTGACAAGCGTCAGAGGAATAGGTCTCCAAGGGGTGATTATCGTTCTTCCAAAAGTTCTCGTGATGTTGTATCTAATTGCCCCGTAGATTAAGGGACAACATTTTGGTCTCCTTATAATGAAGTTCCTTTAAAGTCTCTTATTTTTGAGATGGGGCACTTAGTCCCTTTAGTCTATTATAATGTTCAACACATTTTAAAGGAATCCCTGGAAATAGTGGTGGCCCTTTCTTAGCCAGAGTTCATTAATTTTCTTGACACATCTTCAAGAGATTTTTTGTTTAGTAATAGCTATAATGCTGCCTCTATTATCTGAAACAAGTTGTCCAGTGCTCTGAATCGTTCTACCATAAAGAACTTTGTGCACACTTACACTCCTTGGGGGCTTAGCGATGTGATAGGCCAGAAGTTTCTTAGTATTTGTTCCATTTATATAGCTTTCACTGAGGTGGAGGATTAAGTAATTGCTTGCCACAAGGTTGTGGTATGCAACTTCTCTATATATGCCTAGCATGTCTTCAGGTGACCATGCAAAGATGTCTGCGTTTTCTCATAGCAGCTTCATTAGCCTTTGCTTTGTTACGGATTCTACTACAGTGCTTATCTTTACCATCTTTTCTTTTTCTTCTTATTGTAATGGGATCTGCTTAAGGTCCTCTTTAAGTTTAAGGCGTCTACCTGGGATATCATCTTGTAGATCCACTACTTCTGCATTTATCACTCCTAGTGGTTCGGCTGCTTTCTCCTTTTTGTCTTCTTGGTCTGGTTTCCTTTCTTTCTTCTCTGTCCCTTCTTTGAGTGTTTTTTACAGGCTCACTACATAACATGTCCTTGCTTATTTTTTGTCAATGTGTATCTCTCCCATTCCTTCTTAAGAAACTTTATGAGGATGTGTGGTTGACACCACTTCTCGGGCTTTGTTGAGGGTTGGTGATTCGAGCATGGCATTATAAGTTGATGGTGTTGCAACCACTATAAAGTCTATCTCTAGGGTTTGTGTTCTTAATGTTGTTCCAATGGTCACTCGAAGACGGATAACTCCTTCTACAAGAACATTAGTTCCTGCGAATCTTATCAATGGCCCCATGAAGGGCTACAAATCGTCATCTCATAGCTCCAACTTCTAAAACATGTTGTAATACAATATGTCTACAGAACTACTTTGATTTATTAAGATCCTTTTCACCATATAGTTTCTTATTAAGGCCAAGAAAACCATGGGGTCGTCATGATCTAGGTCTTTTCCCAAAAAAAATTTTAGTGAAATTGATGGGGGTGATTTTTTCTTCTTCCCTTCTGACTCTTGTGTTATAATGTTCTAACTTCATAATAGATTTTACTCGTTTCCTTCTCTTCTATGGCTCGGTTTCAGTCCCTTTTAGCATTTCTCCTGAAATTACATTTATTACTCCAACTATGTTGTTTTGTTATAGGTGTCATTGGTAAGCATCTTTCTGGTGTTTTTTGGTCTCTTCTGGGAGGGTTCCTTTGGTTACTCCTTCTTCTATCGCTTCTAAGATAGGTCCCTCGATCGTTACTACTAGGGAATTGTCTCAATTATCCCCTTCTGATGAGGTCCTGTATGTGGTCTCTAAGGGTGGTGCAGTCCTCAGTGTTGTGGCAAAAGTACCTCTAGAACATGAAGTATTTGTTTCAATCTGCTCCTTCGATGACACAAATTTTCCCTTCTCCTTCTTTCTTCCGTTCCTGTTATGTTTAATTGTCGGGGTGCTTTGTTGTTTCTGCTTCTTCTTTCCTTTGGAAGGCTCTTATTTTAGACATTTCCACTTCCTCGAAAGCAATGTATTTGGCTACCCTTGTCAGCATATCTGACATTGAGGTTAGAGGTTTATTCATGATTGAGCAACAAAATAATTTGTTGCATAGGTTGTCTTCTAGGTAGTTCATTTCTACCTCATGTTTAAGTCCTTGGATTCTTCTTACTTCCTTGGTGAACCTTTCTAGGAAATCTTTGAGTGGCTTATCTTTCCTTTGTACCAAATTTTTTAGGCTATAGGAAGTCCTCTGTATTATTCTACTAATGGTGAAGTAATTCAAGAATTCTTCCACCAGTGGGTCAGATGAGGCTAACGACCCTAGCTATAAGTCAAATACTATAACTGGGTGTGTCCTTTAAATGTTTAGGGGAAGGATCGACACATAGCCTCTTCTGAGACTCCCACATTCAACATAGCCACTCGATATGACTTGACATGTGCGTTTGGATTGGTTAATTTGTTGTAACTATCCAAAGGGCCTAGTGTTTTCAACTTTAGCGTTGTGATTTCCATGATGGCATCCATGAATAGGTGGAGTACCTTCTTGATTTTCTGCCAAGGCTTGGGTGGTTTTCTTGTGTCCTCCATTTTGCTCGTGATCGCTACCATACCCATCCCTTCTTCTTCGGCCTTAAACGTTTCCATGTTGGTTGCAGTTACTCCTCTTTTTTCCTATTTCTACTTAACTGTTCTACGCTTTTGCTCATTGTTTTTGGTGAGATCTAGTTCTCATTTAAGACTATTGATGGATTCCACAGATAGGTTTGGATATTCCTTTACTTATTTAATCTTGTCGTGTAGTTGTCAGATTTCATCTTCCATCTGTTGCTTCTACTTGAGTAATACTGCTACTATGTCTTTGTATGTGGTGAGAAGTTTCTATTTTGGGAGTGCAATAATCTTCGCTATGGTTCCTCTTCCCAAGCCACTTGAGCACACTTTCCTAGCTGAATTTTATGTGTGGTGTCCTCTCTTCACTTAGCTTTGTCTCCAGTGGTCTTTTTCCTGATCACTTCATTATGAAGAGGGTCTATTGTTCTTGAAGTTGAGTTAGGAAGCTACTAGCCCCTCTGTTTGCTCTCATGGAATAGGTAGTCTTCCTCATATTTGGTTTAGGAAAAGATAATCTTTTTTTAAGAAAAATCTTTCCCCACAGAAGGTGCAAATTGGTGAGTTCTTCTTAGGTTGTAGGTACCCAAAGATGGTGCAGGGAGTCCCCTAGGTATTTCTCCAGAGTATTTGCTTTGTAGTGTATAGATGTAACTGCCTTAAATGGTTGGACAATGGAGTATTTATATAGAGAGTAGGTTGGAACGTTATCTATATGGGGAATACTTTCTTCAGCATGTCTCCCTTATTTTGTAATGTGTCAGACGACTGATTGACATTAAGTGGTGAATATGGGTCAAGGTCAATACTCAAGACAACAACAGGTAGGGGCAATCAACCTTGTGAGGTGTGTTGGTTGTTTAGAAGTCAACAATTTGAGGTGGTTGTGCTCAAGTAACGGGCCGATTGGTATTATATATCTCCAACAATTTCCAAAGTGCCCTTGATACATTTTCGAGCTAAAAAATAAAAAATTTTATTCTAAAATATTTGGCATATGTCTAACACATGTCAACAAGGTGTTATATTGAAATAAGACGTGAAGTATGTTTATGTTTTATGGATACTGTGAACATTCTTTAATTAGCTAAGAAATGATTTATAACCAAGTTTCTAAAATTAATGTCATAACCAGGCCTAACATTAATTTTCATAAAATTAATATGATTCATACAGTTTGCAATCTATTTAAAAGGGGTGTGACTACAAAGAGAGTTAGAAAACTCTTAAAAACCTTAGAAGTATTTTCTCACCAACTTGGGATTGGATCCTTAGTGTCTTTCTTGGTTTTGCCTTATTAAGGATACACTTAGTATTCAGTGTCTCTTACAAATACATCACAAAAGTGCTTGTTAACAAATTGAAAGGCATGCTCCCCAATATCATTTCTGCTTTCCAAGTTAGCTTGCCCAATATAGATGCATCCATGAAAACATTGTCATTGCTCAAAAAACGACTCATTCCATGAAGAAAATGAAAGGGAAAAATGGCTTTTTTGCAATAAAATTAAGTGAATGTGAAGAAAGCTTATGATAAATTGAAATGGAGCTTCATGAAAAATGTTGTCAAAGAAATGAATATTCTAAACAAGTTTACTGCCATGATCATGAACTATATCAAGTGCATTTCCATAAAAATTATTTGGAACGAAAACCATTCCATGGGATTTATAACCCAAAAGGAGTACTATCTGTTAGGAAGATCTTCTTTCATCTTATATTTTCATCATGTGTACGGACAAATTATGACACGTAATAAATCAAGCTTTCATTGATAATAGGTGGAGGCCTGTGAGAGCAAGAAAGCATGGATTTGAAAGATTTGTTTGAATACAGTTTTAAAAAATTATTATTTTTATTTTTAAAAGTAGAAAAATCACAAAAATTATTTGAATAATTTCTTAAAGTAAAGAAAACATAAAAAATAAATTTTTTTATTAATAGTATATATATAAATGTGTGAAAATAATATTAATATAAATTCTCATAATTAACTAATTTTATAAAATTAAAAAATAAAATAACATTCACACTAACTTGACATTATAATGCATTGAAGTGTAACCAAACCTATCTGTACTTGTACAACACCTAATTACATCTACTAGCGCCCACCCCCTTGTGTTGGATAAAGATCAACACATATGGGGCTTCTGGAGATAGTTTATGCTTACAAAATTTTAATTAAATTTAAATTTATGACGACAAAATTTAGATTTTTTTTATTGTTAATAAATTTAGATATTATAATTAATGAGTTAATAAATGAATTGTGGTTGTAGGTCATATATAATTCATCTATAAAATAAGTATACGTGATAAATAGTTAATTATTTCATTAATAATTCAACTATATTTGACTGAATTCAAACCTATTCAACTGATGACCCATTTTGCTATGCCTAGTTCTTTTTTAAACGCAACCCAAGAGTACAAGTTCGCTTTGCACTCTGCAGGTATTATTATAAAATTGGCCAACTGGCCCCACTTATACTTATTTGATAAATAAGCTTAAAATTTAATTTTTAAATAATTTCATTTTGGTCCACAGATTAATTTTTTTGGAGAAAAATTATTGTTAATAATGATTTAATAAAAATAAAAAAATTATTAAGCTTTTACTTTTTACAATTTACCAAAAAAATAAAGGACAAATAAATTTATTATAATAAAAATATTATGTTTAAATTAGTGCATTTTTTTAAAATTAGTATTATTTTGACTTTAAATTAATTTTTTATTAAAATTTTTCATTAATTTTTTTTAAATACCAATCAATTCGTTTTGACCCATTTTTCTCTCTAAAACCATTTACATTTATTTGACGAATAAAATAGGCCACCTTATAAGGTTTAACCTATTTTAATAGTACCAATTGCAAGAAAAGAAATTAGTCTATAAGGTCAAACTACCCATATAAATACCTATTGTAGGAATCAAGGGAGGAATAGACAAATCAAAATACTTTTGGACAAAAGAATTTCACATAATGGAAGGCTTTTAATTGGGCCCTTGGTTTGGTGCACGAAGAAGAAAACAAGAAAAGAAAGGCTTAGCATTAATGGAAGAAACGCGGATGGCGAAAGTTGGTGCACTCCAATGGCTAGAATTTTCAAGTCCATTTCCCTCGTTTAAGTCTTCCATCTTTTTCTTTTTTTTTCTTTTTTTTTTTAAACTTATAGAATTAGATACAGTGAAAGGATTAGCTAGAACTGGTAAAATGGCCTAACTCTTGAGTTGTATGAATTGACCCGCTGTGAGTTAAAAAAAAAAAGAGTCAATTTAAAATGACCTATTTTTAAAATATATTAATAATAAATTAATTTGACTCACTTTATAATAAATTAATAGGTTAATAGGTCAACTTGTTAATTTACTTTAAGTTTTACTTTTGTCAAATTTTTGTTTTATATTTTTAATTATAGTTTATAAATATCTAATTTATTATGAATTTTGTTTTAACACCATCTAATTAATAGATTAAATTGATTGATATGTGTAAATTTATCTTGTTTTATGTTTGAAACATATATAGGATCAATTTAATATAAACCTATTTAAAATTTTGTTATTTACTCTGTGTTTAATTACTTAGATTTTAAATTTTCAAAATTAAGGATAAATTACAATACTTTCTCACCTTAAATGTGAAAATTATTTTTTTTATTTTATTTATTTTAAAAAATTGGTTAAATTATTTTTAAAATTTTTAAAATTTTATTTGATTTCTAATTAGATCCTTATAATTTAAAATTTTTTAATTAAGTTCCTATAATTTAACAAAATTTTAAATTAGTCTCTGTTGTTAAATTTTTATTAAAATTATATTAAATTTTATTAATATTAACAACATATAATATCTTATTACTTTAAATATGTATTATTTAAGTTAAAAAAATGAGAAAAAAATAAATAATAATATAAATTTTATATATATATGAAATAAAATATAATTTATATTAAGTAATATGAGTAGACTGATTTAAATTAAATATATTTATAATATTAAAATAATATATAATTAAAAAATTATCAAAATTTATTAAAAAAATTTAAACTTAGGGATTAATTTAAAATTTTGTTAAAATTATAATGACTCAATTACAAATTTTTAAACTATAAAGATCTAATTAAAAATTGAATAAAATTATAATAGTTATATAAATAATTTAACTTAAAAATTTATACGCCTCCTTTGTTGAGAAATTAAATATATATATATATATAATATCAAATATTTTTTAAATTTTTATTTGGAGCATAATTTATCCTAAAATTAAATAATGTTTCTCATGAATGAAAAAAGTGTTTTAAACTTATTTTACTAATTGGGCCGGGCTAACTAGTGCCTACATGTTAACCAAGTTTTATTTTTAAAAAAAAAAAGTTCTCATTAAACTATATGATAAATCATTATAATAATTTTGTGTTTTAATTATTAGTATTTAAAATTGTATATTATAAAATAGAAAATAAAATATTTTTTATGATGAAATTAGAAAAAAAATAATGATAATGAGAAAAATAAAAAATTAAATAATTTATCGTTATTTAATTTTATTATTTTTTTATCAAAAAACGTATTATCTTAAAATATAATAATTATTTATTTTATAATTTAAAAGCGAAAAAATGATATTCTGAACTGAAGCCTCTAGTTTGTCAACATAACAATACTATCCTTCCAATACTTAAAAAGTTTCAACCCTAAACCTAAATCTCTAAGACTCTAAACTCTTGGTATTAAATGTAAATTACAAATTTCTGACGGCAGAGAAAGGAAGGTTCGAGATTATTATAAACAGGTATTTGACAAATAAAAAAAGTGCTTATGAATGGTAATAAAAACAAATTTTTAACTGTGAAACAAAAGTTAAAATTGTAATTTTTATTTTTAGATAAAATTAAATATTAAATATTAAATATTTTAAGATAAAAATACTCTTTATAAAGATACTCATTTTCAAAATTTCTTTTTTACCATAATACTTTTAACTTTATTTAAAAAAAACTCTTTATAAACATAAATTTTTTATGTAAAAATTATATTTTTTTTTGGAAATAATTATATATATATTATTTTGAGACATATAAGTATGAGTATAGAGCATTTATATGTATTTATCTTTTTTAAAATATTTATTATGATTTTATTCTTTATATTTTAATTAATTAATAATAAAACTTAACAATACTAAATATTTATAATTATTTATTTATTTAAATAACATTAATGAAAAATTAAATCTATAAAAGTCCTTTTTGGTAATTTA
This sequence comes from Senna siamea, assembly GCA_031216115.1. Taxonomy (NCBI): domain Eukaryota; kingdom Viridiplantae; phylum Streptophyta; class Magnoliopsida; order Fabales; family Fabaceae; genus Senna; species Senna siamea. The sequence goes on along the minus strand of CM062354.1, from coordinate 25,852,462 downwards.
GTAATTAAAAGTGTTTTTTATATAAATTAGCCAAAGACGAATTATTTTTTAAATATTTATAAAAATATTTTTCAACTAAATTGATTAATCATAATATTTTTTCTGAAATTCTATTTAAAAAAAGCATTTAAAAATACACATATTTTAGAAACAATTCCAAACGAATCCTAAATTTAAAATCCTATTTTCGTAAGACCCAAAAAATTTCTAAACTTTAAAAACATTAAACTTTCCTTATTAAGGGTAACCTTGACTTAGAAAACTAAAATCAACTAAATTTTTATATTATCTTATTAATTAACACAGCCACTTTTATTAAAATACTGGCTTCAAATTTCTCGTAAAAGTTGTTAAAATCTACCATCTCTAGCTAATTCAACTCCTTGTTTGTTGTTTTTCAAACTAACAACACGGATATGGTCCAACCCAAAAGTCAAAATCGTAGTTAGGCGTGGCATATCAAAATTTGCATACGCGTCTCCGTACTGTATCCCACCTTCTCCGCCCTTGAAAACGTGAAGTGTGAATTCAACCGAGAAAGTCCGTGACACTGACACACACCGTTGGTCGACACGGAGGTTGGAAACAGAGGATAGGTCAACCGTCAAGGATAAAACTGTAATTTCACTCACGGAAAAGCAAAGCATTTTAGTTCAAGTGGGTACGTTATTATTAAATTGAATTAAACAAAGAGATTATAAATTTGTTGAATTTATAGTTAGATGATTGTAAATTAAGCTTTTTTTTTTTTTTTTGGGTTCGTTCCAGTTCAGGGTTTGGTGTATTCCATAAAGGCATACTCTTCGTGTTTCAAGAGTCAGAGGCTCTCTAGTCTGTGACACAGAGAGAGAAAAAAGAGAGAGAGAAGTTCTACCTTGAAGATGCCACTCTTGATCTTCGTTCAATATTCATTAGGGCGTGTTTGATCAAACATGATGAGCGACTTCTTCTCTTTTTGACTGCAGCTTCTAGTAAATTTCTTAGTCCCTTGCCTCTGTGTTGCTCATTTCCTTCTTTTTCTCTTTACACTTCTTTTATTTCTTCTTCTTCAGTGAGATTTGGCTGTAGAAAACTCAGACCTAGTTTTTCCCTGGTATGATTAGCAGAATCGGATGTTCTTCTGGGTTCCCTTTGTAGTTTTCGGAAATTTCAATTTTTCTTAGATTGGGTTTGGTGAGATTTTCATTTGGGTTTTCTCTTTTCTCTCGTTTCGTGGTTTATTGGTGTGGATCAGTTTTGGGTATATGTGAAAATGTTTTATTTTTCTTTACAATCTGTTTTCGGCTTCTAGGGAGTTTGGATTTTCATTTTTAGGCTGCAGTTTTATAATTTCAGGGTTCGATTGGACTGCTCTAATCTTTGTGTGCACTTAACAGATCTCTCATGCTTTAAAGAGGGGAACCTAGTTGAGCACTCAAGTTCGTTATTTCAGGTTTTTTACCTATCTTTTCGTTTGCGTGCTTGTGTGAGAGACCATCATATTTGATAAGAGTCTTGGCCTTGTAACCCCACAAACAAAAGCAAAAGAAAGAGGAAAAAGGTTGATTCCCCTAATACAAAATTAGGATGATGATGGTTCTGATATAATAAAGGGACAATCATTTTCTTTATGTGTTTCTGATAATAATAATTGAAAAAAAAAAGATGGTTTTGTCACTGAAATTACATCTAGATTGATATACTTGTGCTAAGATCGCGATTAACATTTTGGGTTTGACTGCTCCTATAAGAAGTTAGATTAAGATAAAAACCCGCTAAAAAATTTTCTGACAAAATGTATAGGATTTTAGATTGCTTTAGACTTAAGTTCCATGTGAGGCTCTCTTTTATGATAATTTTTTTTTTTAATTTTTAATATTTTACTTTGTGCTTTTCCCCTACTGTCATCTTTCCCTTTTTTCCTTGATGACTAAGTATTGAACCTCCAATTTTAATCAAAGTATATTTTATTTGCAGTTCTTCACGCTCCTTAGACCTGAGAGTTATTAGTTATGACATCTTCTAGTAACTAGAGTGGAAAGTTTGCCTTTGAAGTGAAGTTGACGACATATTAATTTCTAGGGTTGTCAGTGTATTGGATCAAATGTCCTTCCGCAGCATAGTTCGTGATGTAAGGGATGGTTTTGGAAGCTTATCAAGGAGGAGTTTTGAGGTAAGGCTTCCTGGCCATCACAGGGGAAAGTCACACAGTTCAGTCCACGAGTTGCAGGAACAGCCTCCAGTGATACAGAACAGCCGCTGGGCTAGCCTGCCACCTGAGCTTCTTCGTGATGTTATTATGAGATTGGAAGAAAGCGAGAGCACTTGGCCTGCTCGTAAGCATGTGGTTGCATGTGCTGCTGTGTGCAAGTCTTGGAGAGAAATGTGCAAAGAAATTGTAAGCAATCCAGAGATCTGTGGGAAAATTACTTTCCCTGTTTCCCTGAAGCAGGTGAGATATTTATAATCTTTTATCCCACATCTAAGATATGCTTGAATGGAATTACTTTGTTTATTAAAGATATTAAATTTGGATTATGGTCATATCTTTGCAGCCTGGGCCTCGTGATGGAATGATCCAGTGTTTCATCAAGAGAGACAAATCTAATCTGACATACCACCTCTTCCTTTGCCTTAGTCCTGGTAAGCTTATGTTTTCACTTTGTAGCCACAAAAAATATAACATTCTATTCTCACCATCTTGTCTTGTGAACTATATTTTTCTAAGTTCTTGTTTACCACAGCTAGGTGTTGCCCACATATGGGTTTACCATGTTCATTTAATCATTTGAGTGAGTTAATGAATTTTACTTTTGGTCACCAAGCTTGGGAGTTTCTTCCCATAACCTTGCTTATTGTTTACAGGTTGCAAGTTACTGTATTATAAATTTCATCTCCTTCATAGGCATAGTGCCTCACTTTTGCTTCTGTGTTTGCAAATGGTTTAGTTGTGTGATGCATGAGTTGGCTCTGCTAAGGTTAGCTGTTGTTATGAGAAAGTAGCCCATATTTCTATTTGACTTGACAATAAATGAACTTACCACTTTCCTATTTTATCGTATGTTGGGGAGTTGGGAGGAGAAAGGAAGGATAACATTCAAAGAAAATGCAAGGGGAGTGAAGAGAGAAAATCAGATGGCTAAATGATTTCTCTTCTCTTTGTTTGAGAAAAGTTTCAAAATCTCCTAAATTAGGGCAACATGAAAATATAAAGCAGGGGGGATTTTGGAAGGTTAGTTGGAAATCCATTATTATCCTTCCTTATTAATAACTTCCAAACAAGAAAAAGGCTTTAACAAGACCTTCGCTTCCCCTCTATTATTCTCCATCCAAACATCCGAGTCGTGTATTGGCTTTGGGCTTGAAGTGTGGACAAAGTATAGGCCACAGTTCATTCTGCTAACACTAAATGGTAATTAAGAGAATTGGAGTGACAAATATAGAATACCCGAACACATGATTATAAAGGTTCTAATATCATGTCAAAGATCATTTATTATAATCTGTAACTGGTTCAATTGTTTGCTACATTGGCAGATCAAGTGTCATAACTAGTTCTTTATTTGACCTCATAATTTTGTTGTAACTACATCCATATAAATATGCCATTAACAAAAAGACCCCAGTTAACAGTTGTCACTTTCTTTGGGAGATTCTGAATTCAATACTGAACTTTGGTCATACAGCCTTGCTTGTTGAAAATGGGAAGTTTCTTCTCTCGGCAAAACGGACTAGAAGAACAACTTGCACAGAGTATATTATATCAATGGATGCGGATAACATATCAAGATCTAGTAGCACTTATATTGGTAAACTGAGGTATGAATTCTTTTTGGCACTGTAGTGTCTGCAAGACATCCACTTTGTGCAATTAATGCTGGTTTTTGACAAATTTCTATGGTTGATTGACTTAGCAAGGAACTATGTTTGTGCATAATTTTAAGAACTTAAAAAGTAATTTTTTGTGGAAAAGAATATTTACAATGGTCTTTAAGATGCTTGAAACAAGCGCCAAAGGTCATGTAAAACATTCAAGTGATCTTTTACTTTTCCGATCTTAATTATTGATCCATTAATGTATTTGCATCCCCTTTTCTATCACCTAAATGTTCTTAAATTATTGATGTGGAATGGCTATTTGGTTAATATGTTCATTTATATATGGCATGTTTGGGGAGCTCAAACATTTGCAGTACCAAAAGATACTTTTCAATTTGCCCAAACTTACTTTTTGGGAGTAAATCAAACAATCACTTTCGTAGCAGCAGCCCACTTTGATAAGACTTATGTATGGCAAATAAGTACTATCTTACTATTTTGTTTAAGGAATCTTTAATGGCATGTATGATAAATATATAACTATAGTTGCACATTTTACTACTAGTTAAGTATTCTTAATGCAGTGCAGCATTGCTTAAATGATTTGCCTGAGATGTATAGGAAAAAACAAATCAATATCCTTTTATTATTTTGGAATATGCAACTTTGGAACTTTAAATTTTTCATATTTGTTATCTTCAAACATCTTAAGATACCTAAATTTCCGTGACCAAACACCACCTAAGGAATCTCAAATGTTTATTATTGCTTTGACTTCTCTAGTCTCTACTATATGAGGCTTTTTAGCAGCACCAGATGTGCAGATATGTTATTTTTCGTCTGTGCTAAAATTTACGTTGGCGATGTTTTTAGTGAATGCATGATCTTCTTGTTGTTGTTTGTGTACACTTACTGCTCTTGGGGTATTGTGAACATATTTGAGCTATCACTGAATATTTCAGCTTAATCAAATTTATGTGCCTCTAATTTCTTGACAATTTAGAGCTTGTTTGACTTGAGAAGTTGCTTATTTTTACAAAAAAGAAAAGAAATATATATATATATATATATGTGAAAACAAAGTGTTTGGACATACTTTTATAGAAAACTAATCTGTATCTGAGTGGTTGCGAAAGTAATTCTTTTGCTGTGGAAAGGATGCAAAAAATTGGAGCTTAGCCTTGGAAGCAGAAGCAGAAGTAGAAAGTTATTTTTTTAAAGAGAAAAATATCCCCATTCAAAATCTTTAATTACTACCTTATATTTTTATCTATCCTACCTTTATTACCTAATATACCTACCCTTCTAAATAAATGCCTTTTTTAGTAATTTGACAATAAAAAGCACTTCTTTTGAAAGATTTGCTGAACACTAATTTTACCAAAATACAAATTGCTTTTAGGTATAGTTTTTTTTAATGGAACTTCATTAAAAAAAATTGTTTCAAAAATGAGCTGAAATCTACAACAATCCTGAACTCACTCTTAGTTCATCTATGAACATGGCTCACATTATGAAGGATTTTGATGTGTTTTGGGGGTTTAAATTTTAGGCAAAAACACATTTTATGTACCTAAATTTTACTCATTTTTCAATTCCATCCCTATAGTCTTATTGTGGTCAATTTTGTTTCTAAAGTTTTGAATTTCAATCAATTTATACCACAGCCTAATGTCGTCCAATATGAAAAATAGAAAATGGTGTCGTGAATCTAACATTATGTCACTAATGGTAGTGAGTCAATATTTTATTTTTGGTCTAATATTTTAACATTTCATCTAATGTTATCTCACTATTTTATGTTTATAATTTGGACAGCATTAAGTCGTGAGACGAAATCAATTACAATTCAAAAATTTTAAAAACAAAATTGATCGAAAAAAATTATACAGACGAAATTAAAAGTCATGTAAAGTTTGGGGACATAAAATGTGTTTTTGTCTAAATTTTATATTATACTAGAGATTAATCTGTTTCTGTACTTTCGTGGCTTCATCAACTTATACTGTGTTAACTTGCTTTTGTTTCAGATCAAATTTTCTTGGCACAAAATTCTTAATATATGATACACAGCCTCCCTATAATAATGCTCAGCTGTCTCCCCCAGGCCGTAGCCGTAGGTTCTATTCCAAAAAGGTTTCTCCCAAGGTCCCTAGTGGCAGCTACAATATTGCCCGAGTCACCTACGAGCTAAACGTCCTCGGTACTAGGGGTCCACGCCGGATGCAATGCACCATGCTCTCAATCCCAGAATCAGCCCTTGTGCCTGGTGGCACTGTCCCGGGCCAGCCTGAGCTCCTTCCCCGTGGGCTTGAGGACTCTTTCCGGAGCATTTCCTTCTCAAAATCAATTGACAATTCCACTGATTTTAGCAGCTCTAGGTTCTCAGACATAACCTGGGGTGGCAATGAAGAGGGAGAGGGAAAGGAAAGGCCATTAGTTCTTAAGAACAAGGCACCAAGATGGCATGAGCAGTTGCAATGTTGGTGCCTCAACTTTCGGGGGAGGGTCACTGTTGCCTCAGTCAAGAATTTTCAGCTGATTGCCGCAACGCAGCCAACAGCCAGTGCTCCAATGGTGGCTCAGCCTACGCAGTCACAGTCAGATCATGATAAGATTATTCTTCAGTTTGGTAAGGTTGGCAAGGATATGTTCACCATGGACTATCGATACCCTCTCTCAGCATTTCAGGCTTTTGCCATATGCTTGACTAGCTTTGACACTAAACTAGCATGTGAATAGTGACAAGAAGAGGAATATGGTGAGAAAATTAGAATTCAAACTCCATAGGATAGTAAAGTTGCATGCAATCATTGTATACTTAATAGTTTTAACTGTAAATTAAAATTACAGGAGAACCAGTGCTCTTTAGGAGAGTGCCTATCTATTTTCTTCCTTCACTGTTATATGCTTCATGTAAAAAACTTAAAAAAGAAAACAAAAATTGGGGTAGACTAGTTGCTCCCAATTTAAAGTTCTATGCTTTGGATACGCGGATTGGTGCTGATTGATCAAATGCTCTGAAAAGGGTTTTCGTTTCTATCTAACCAAATTGGGGTTTGATGAATTTGCTTCTATCGATTGTCGATTAAGATGATGCAGACCTGTGTCATCTCTTCCCCTTTTATGATTTTGATCAATATTCCTGTGGGTTTGAGATCCAAGGGAAATGGCTAGAAGTTGATAATGATTATTAAGAATAATCAAAATATTTATTTTTTATGGATATTTATAAAATTTATCTGTCATATTCAAGATCAGTTAGTAAAAGAATGAGTTTGGGTTTGATTCTATGGAGCATGAAATTCAATCTAAATTTAAACTTTATTTATATAAATTATTTAAATGTTATTTTTGTATTATAAATATAATATATAATTTATTTTTTTGAAATAAATAATTTACTATATTTCATTATTTAGTAAGAATAAATTTGTTAAGATTTTATATTATATAATTATATATTTAAAGTTTATCTAATATAATTGATATAAGTTATATATATATATATATATATATATATTGTGAATTTAGATGTAAAAGAGTTGTAATTTGAAGAAACAACTTAGAGAATGATTGCAATCATTCATTATAAAATAATTAGAATAGTTGCTTTGATTAAGTTATTATCTCTTCTGGTTCTGCCTAAAACCACATGAGCCTTCTTGAATAAGGGCATTGTTTTATTTCAAGTATAATCAGAAGTTGTCATGCCAATAAAAGTTAACATTTTATTTCTTTAACCTCTTTTCTACTCATTTCAGTTTTGGTTTTGCCCTGAGAATTTATACTTCTCAAAATTTAGGTCCAAAGCGAATGTTTTCATGATTGACAATAGATATGCAAGTCTAAACATTGACAATATGATTAAGCAGAAAAAAAAATCAAATAGAAGTAATCTGGCACAGGCATTTAGTAAAGATTTTACATGAACAAATTTGGCCTGCTAATTGAGGCAAATAAGCTCTGAAATGACCTTTGTATCAAAATTTAATTAGTCGGAAGGTATCATATTCATTCATCTACCCCAAACAATATTTGTCCTTGGTTAACCACTTAGAGCTTTTAATTTTCTTTCAATACCCTACATATATTAAACCCAGGAATCAATGAGAACTTAATAAAGAGCAATCTAGGAATCAAACAACTTTCTCAAAGAAAATGGGGCAAATGAAAAATTTTAAAGAAATGGAATAAAATCAAGTATAAAAAAAAATAGAGAGAAGAATGTGAAAAACAAAAGCAAATAAATAAATAAATAAATAAAATTTCCACAAATGCCAAAATGCTTCAAACATCGGGAAACCCCGAAGGAGAAGGTTATGGCAAAAGAATGCTACCAAGACTATATGGGATACTTAGTATAGCTTTCATTATGACCCAACATAAAATTTGGGCCTCTACATGCTGTCTTTCGCGAGCCATCATCATCACCCAATAGACACATTACAGCCTAAAAATACTCTCTTGTTTAGTGAGTTTTGGTATAAAGATCATTTGGAAGCTTGACAAGGACCTGATACTCAGAAATAGAAAAAGAAGAAGAAAGAAGAGAAATAGCTTGCTGAAATGAAAACCCGAAAGGGCGGCCTGGACAAAAATTGGAGAAAAAAAAAATTTTTTGGAAGCCCGGTAGTTATGAAGCAAATACCATAGACAAAAAATGAAATAGCTAGATCACCTTTTTGTGTAAAAAAGATGAAAGATCGAGAAAATAAGTGTCATGCCTAAATTAGGGCAAATTCTCACAAAGTGCATGTCTATGATGACTTACCAAGTCACATCTTGACAAAAAAAGAGGACCTTTCTCTGGAAGAACCACATTTGTTCTAGTTCTTAAACCTTCTTTGTCTCTTCTACTTGTACTCTTGTCACTTTGTGGCAACATTTAATCTAATGTTCATAAAAATACACCGTTTTTCTTGTTTCAAGTAAGTAAGGTTTATTCTTCCAATAAGTTGTTATTCTTTGCTTATTACCTCATTGATTTATATGATCACAACTATGTTTATAATCTTTATAAAACAAAACAAAAAATTAAAGAAAAACTTGAATCAAAGCAATTATTTGAATATAAGAATCTAAGCATTTCGTTAGACTCCTAGTTAATCCTTGAAATCTCTTGGTCGCCACAAACGAGAAGGACGAGAGGCAAGAAACCAAACATTTTATTCTCATCTTGTAGTAAAAAATATTTAAAGTCGATAAATTGGCATTAGAATCTCTTGAATATCAGGTCTAGACAAAAAGTAAAGCCATTGAGAAATCAAGTTAATTAAAGTCAGTGAATTAGCATCAAGCTCTTCTTCATATGCAAGTTAGAAAAAAGTTGTTGATTGATCAAGTTGAAGACTCATATCACGGGCCTAGTTAGTTAAATTTTTCCATAAACGATCATTGCATCTAACACAGGTGAAAATATTCATTCCCCTAACACTCAGACATCTAATACTACACCCTTTGAAATTTTGTCACAAATTGACTTGGTGTTTGTGTTACCGAAACTCCATTAAAGCTCTATTCTGTAGTCACACCCTTTAGAACTTTGTCACAAACCGATTTGGTGTTCGTGCTACCAAATTTCCATTAGAGCCCTATTTCCAAGGCACACCCTTTAAAACTTTGTCATGAATTGATCTGGTGTTCGTGTTACCAAATTTCTATTAGAGCCATATTCCATAGGCACACCCTTTGAAATTTTGTCATGAACCATTTTGTCTTAACCAACCAAATTTGAGATTTTGAGTAAACTCACTACAAGCTACTAGTGCACGAGTGGGGAACTCTTGTTTGAGTGACGAGCAACAAGTGATTCACAATCAAATTTGAAATTTGAAATTTGAAATAAACCCACTATAAGAGACTAGTGCACGAATAAATGTTAAACTCTAATTAGGCTAAAACTTAGTGGGCGTGCTCCTAAGATCCTCCTCTTTATATCCAATAATCAATTTTTGGATTGAAGCTGATTTGGTCAGTCATTTGCCCTTCTCAAGTTCTGCTTTGTTTTTGTGTTTTAATCTCTTTTTCTTCACTTATTTGTGTTTGTATCAAGTGAGTATTTTTTAGGAAATTTGTTAGAGAATTATTTGTGATTTAGGGACTGTTGGATGATTTTTTGTTTTTATAGTGCCCTAAACACTTTAAACAATTCTTGTTGGTGATGCTTCTTTGTACCAAATATTTAGACCAAAGTATGTATTACTCTCTTGTAAATTGTAGATATTTATATTTGACATATTTTGTACCCATTCAAATTAGTATATTTTAGTTGGACATTGTTGTTTGTATCCATTGAAAATTTTTTTGATAAAAAAAATTGCAATTAAGTGTTTGTATTTGTAATCTATTTTTGGTCATTAATTAAGTGATCACACCGAATTCAAATTTGTCCCCCTTCCTTTTAGCCCAACATCTTAGGGCCCATGCTGAATACAATGCACCATGCTTTTTATCCTAGAATCAACCTTTGAACTTGCACCTGGTGCCACTATTAAGGACTCATTTGTTGGGTTTGGTTGAAAATAAGAAGTCCCTCATTACTTAGATAAAAGAGAGTATGTGAGTGCCAAGACTATTTAAGAGGGCTCAAGTATTGTTTTTAGGTGCACCAAGTCAAAGCACTTTAAGTTTGTATTTGGCTTTTCAAATTCCTCATTTATTCTTGTTCTAGAGTTACATGAAGTGTATTAAATACTTGATTTGGAAAGTGTAGGTGTACTTGGGGTGCAGGTTGAGAGAATATTGTGAGATGTAAAAATTTTCTTATAGTGTTTTCTATGATTATCTTTTGACAATGATTGTGGTTTTTTCTCTGGTTTGGAGTTTCCACATTAATTTCTTGTATTGTGATTTTATTTATGTTTCATCTTTTTTCTCTGCTTTATTCTCAAGGGGAAAAGGGTATTTTATTTATTTTTATTCTTCTCAACATTGGTATCAGAGCTTTTTGGTTTGGTGGATGCAAATTCTTAGTATACTCTGTGTTTACAGCTTTGTCTGATCTTCCACATTAGAAAAGAATAATCCTATATTACTTGAGAATTATTTTTGGTTGATTGGTTATTGCTAAGTTACTAGAAGGAAGTGTGATTATGTGAGTCTACAGTCTGTGTTCTAGTATGCAATTGCAATATCAAATTTTTCAAGTGTCATGAAGTTTTATATTGAGAAATTTGATGGAAAGATCAATTTTGACTTGTGGAAAGTGCAAGCCTAAGGTTTATTGATATAATCAAGGTTACAAAAGGCATATCAAGTTTGGGTATGTAAAGAAAAATTGTCCAAGGGGAGCAAGTTCGACAAAAGGCTGAGTCAGATGCTAACTCTGTCTCTCTCATTATAAGGGAGGATGATATTCTCTAAAGATTAAGAAGGGTATCCTCATGGTATATTCGTGCTACCATGGAAGAGAGTGAGTTGCTAGCAGATCCAAAATTACACATGGCATTGGTTGGCATTGATGCAAGATGTGTGGTAGAGTTATGTCGATGGCTGAAGAACATTAAAGGAAAGCCAACATGGAAGCAAAAACATAAAGTCTCACTAAGGATTTTTCGACATGTACGGAGGTCAAATTCTTGGAATTGGTTAATTCTAAGTGAATACACTCTTTTATGATGGAGTGTGATAGTTCTTAGTTTAAGAGCTATGATTTTTGGTGTTGAAAATAAAATTGGAATGTGGTTATTTACAATCAAGGGTGGAGATTTTTTAGGTTTGGTTGACAATAAGAAGTCCCACATTTCTTGGATAAAAGAGAGTATAGGGGAGTCTCAAGGCTATTTAACGAGTCTCAAGTATTATTTCTAGGTACACCAAGTCAAAACACTTTAAGTTTGTATTTGGCTTTTCAAATTCCTCATTTACTCTTTTTAGAGTGGTGTGAGGTGTATTAAATACTTGCTTTGAAAAGTGTGGGTCTACTTGGGTGTGGGTTGAGAGAATATTGTGGGATGTAAAAATTTTCTCACAATGTTTCCTCTAATTATCTTTTAACAACTGTTGTATTTTTTTCCTCTAGTTTGGAGTTTCCACATTAATTTCTTGTGTTTTAATTGTGCTTCTACTTCATCTTATTTTTTTGCTTTATTCTCAAGGGAGAAAATGGTATTTTATTTATTTTTATTTTTCCCAACATCATTTAAGGGAAAGGAGAAGCCACTAGTTCTTAAGAACAAGGCACCAAGATGGTATAAGCAGCTGAAATGTTGGTGCTTCAGCTTTTGGTGGATGGTCACTATTGCCTCCGTTAAGAATTTTCATATGCTTCTTGCAACATGGCCAACAATTACTACTGCTCCAACACCTACCAAGTCACAGTCGGATCATGATAATAAGAATAAGATTATTCCTCATTTTGATAAGGTTGGCAAGGATATGTTCACCATGGACTATTGATACCCTCCTTGGTATTTTAGGATTTTACCATATGCTTGACTAGCTTTGACACTAATCCATCATGTGAAAAGTGACAAACAATATGCAGATGATTATGGTGATAAAATTGGAATTCAATTCTTCATGGGATAATGAAGTTGCATGGCTAGAAATTTTGAGAATGCTTGGAGCATATGATTGTTGGAATAGTTAGTGATTAACAAAGTGTCACATTGGATAGATTAAGGATGAAAGTAGTATATATAAATAATTAATAGATCATTTAATATAAATAAGTTCAAACAATTTTGGAAGGAAGATTTCAAAGTCTACATATGATTTTTATGAGAGAATTTAAAATTTGAAATCTAAATTTAGTGAGACATAAATTTAGATCTATATCAAAATATCAATTAATCATAAAAGAAAAGAGAAATTATGGAACATACCTGTTGAAGCCATAGCATTAAAAGCAGTGATAGAGTTTGCAACCATGATGTCCTGATGCACTAAGAGAACTTTGAGAGAGAGAGAGAGCTTCTGATGGCAGAGAGTATGTGAGTTTTCAAATTAGGGCTTCGATTGTGATAACCCTAAATTTAATAACCTCTCCAATGGAATATTCTCTAAATATTCAATTTTAAATTTGTAATTATAATAATATAATATTAATATTTAATTAATATTATCCACAAATAATTAATTGATTAATTAATTAATCTAATACTCTTTCACTTAGATAATATTAATCGAATATTAATATAATTATGAAAGAATACTCTCTCTCATTTATTCTCAGTTAGTAGTCTGATAGGATGATTACTAACCAGCATAGGGCTTGTAGTTGGGTCCTCTACCCAAATGGGTCAGTAAGTAATCAAACCTATCACTAATCACTTATAATTAACACATAGAACCAATCCATTCATACAAGGTTTAGATAGTTGAAACAACACAATATCACTGAATCTGATGGAAAAACTAGTGATAGAAAAGTCTCAATATCTAAATGAATGGAATCTGTAATGTATAGTTAAGAACAAATCCGTTCATGATACAAGGTTCAGAAAATGAAACAACACAAGATCACTGAATCCGTTAGGGAAGCAAGCAAATAGAATAAAGTTTCATTATCTAAACAAATGGAATACATAATGTATACATCAAAACAAAATTCATTCATAATACAAAGTTCAGAAATGAAACAACAAAAGATCACTGAATCCGATAGGGAAACAAGTGAATAAAACTAAAGTTTCAATGTTTGAACGAATGGAATACAAAATGTATATATCAAAACAAATCAATCTAAACTCTCACTAAACCAAGGCTACATCAAAAGATTTAATCAAACCCATATGAGTTACATGATTTTTAAATACTCCTATTGGTAAGCCTTTGGTCAACGGATCCGCTAACATATGTTCACTAGAAATGTGAACCAAACGAGTCTGAGATTCAACAATCTTTTCTCTAACAAATAGGAACTTAACATCAAAATGTTTAGTACGACCAGAGCTCCTATAGTTTTGAGAAAAGCACACAGCAGACGAACTGTTGTAATATATAGTTAAAGGACATGATATAGAATCAACAAGATGCATGCCAGATATCAGGTTCCTTAACCATATGGCCTGGCGGGTGGCCTCATAACAAGAGACATATTCTGCTTCCATAGTCGAGGTAGTTGTAATAGATTGCTTGGTACTTTTCCATGAAACAGCTCCTCCAAACATCATAAAGATGTATCCAAAAGTGGACTTACGATCATCAACACAAGATGCATAGTCTGAATCCGAATAGCCAACGATCTCAAAAGGCGTAGAATTTCTGTAAGTTAACATATGATGCTTCGTACCCTGAAGGTACCTCATAACTTTCTTAGCAGCTTTCCAATGGTCATGACTTGGATCGCTCAAGTATCTGCCAAGGACACTAATCGTAAAATTAATGTCTGGAAGTGTACATACCTGAGCATACATAAGGCTACCTACTGCATAAGCATATGGAATTTTATCCATTATAATCCTCTCATCATCATTCTGAGGACACTGAGATTTACACAATTTCTCACATTTCTGGACAGGTGCAGCATAAGCTGTACAAGAGTGCATGTTAAATCTCTTCAATATTTTATCAATGTAACTCGCCTAAGACAAACCCAATATACCACGAGATCTATCACGATGAATCTGGATTCCCAAAACAAATGAGGCTTCACCTAGATCTTTCATTTCAAAGTGGCATGATAGCAAGTGTTTAGTCTCATTCAAGAAATTTATTGAGTTACTTGCTGATAGGATATCATCAACATAGAGAACCAAGATTATAAAATTGTTCCCATCAAATTTTTGATAAATGCACTAATCAGAAGCATTCTCAATGAAGCCAAGTGAGATGATAACCTTATGGAATTTCAAGTACCACTGTCTGGAAGCTTGTTTTAACCCATAAATAGATCGATTTAACTTGTACACAAGATGTTCCTTCCCTGTCTCAATAAATTCATCTGGCTGAGCCAGGTACACATTTTCAGACAAATTCCCATTTAGGAAGGTGGTCTTGACATCCATCTGGTGAATTTCAAGGTCGAGTTATGCAACAAGAGCCATGACAACTCTAAAGGCATCCTTTATAGACAATGGGGAAAAGGTCTCTGTGTAATTAATGCCTTCCTTTTGATTGTAGCCTTTAACTACGAGTCTGGCTTTATACCTTTCAATTTCACCATCAGCTCCCCGCTTGGTCTTAAAAACCCATTTACAACCAACTGCCTTATGTCTCTCTGGTAATTCAGCAAGTTCCCAAACATGGTTATAATACATAGAGGCAATCTCCTCATTCATGGCTTTCAACCATTCATGGGAGTTGAAACTTGCTACTTCCTCATTATAGGAAGTGGGATCTGTGCCATTAGTAATATCGGATTCACATTCTTGCAAATAAACCACAAAATCATTTGGAATAGCAGGTCTGCGAATTCTCTGAAATCATCTCAACTCCACATCTTGCTCTTGAAAGTTTGTGACAGGCAGAGCTTTTGGATTTTCAACAACATCATTGTTCCTTTCAGTGCCAATTTCAATAGATGGAGTTGGTAAGGTCGGAAAGGGTAGATTAGTGAATTCATCACGTAATTCAATAATTCTTGGTGCATTTCTTCCACTACCCAAATCATCTTCAAAATAAACTGCTATGTCAGATTCAATGACTTTGGAAGTGTGAGAAGAACAATAAAACTTGCAACCTCTAAAACCAACACAGTACCCAATGAAGAAACCACTGACAGTTCTTGAATCTAGTTTCTTGAGCTCTGGATTATATGGTCTCACTTCTGCCTTACAACCCTATACACGAAGATGTTTCAAGCTGGGACTTTTACCAGTGAATAACTCATATGGAGTCTTTGGCACAGATTTACTAGGGACCTAATTCAAAATATATGCAACTATTTTCAAGGCATCACCCCATAAGAATTCTCGCAGAGAGGAATGACTCATCATGCTCCTCACCATATCCATTAACGTGTGATTTCGCCTTTCAGCAACTCCATTTTGCTGAGGGGTACCTGTTATGGTACATTGAGCTTCAATACCAATTCTTGTAAGAATGAAGCAAAAGGACCAGAATTTCTACCAGTTGCAGTATGTCTGCCATAATACTCACCACCTCTATCTGATCTCACAGATTTAATAGCTTTACCAGTCTTCAACTCAACAGCTGCTTTGAAGACTTTAAAAGTATTCAATGATTTAGACTTCTCATGCAATAAATCTATCCACCCAAATCTAGAGTGGTCATCAATGAAGGTAATGAAGTATCTAAATCCACCCATAGCTGCAAGAGTAATGGGTCCACTAATATCTGTGTGGATCAAATCTAGTATGTTACTAGACCTGTTTACCCCTTTTTTCCTAGCTCTAGCAGAAAGTTTTCCCTTAATACAATCAATACAGGCTTCAAAATCAGAGAAATCCAAATTTTCTAACACCTTTTGTTTGACCATCCTTTCCAGTCCTTCTTTAGAGATGTGGCCTAAACATTGGTGCCATAACATGGATGAACTTTTGTCAATTCTAGGACTTTTGTGTCCCACGACAACATTAGCATATGCAGAGGAAGGAATATCAAGATCGCTACTAATCTTCAATAAGTACAATCTATTAACCATGGAAGCAATCCCAACAAAAATTGAATTGAAATAAACATCAATTTTACCATCTGATTGCCAAAAGGAATAACCACACATGTCCAACAAAGAACTTGAAACTAAATTCCTCCTAGAGGAGGGTACATAAACAATGTTTTCCAAAATTAAACAATGTCCAATATGTAAATTAAAAGTAATAGTTCCTATGCTTTCAATTATAGCTGAGCTTTCTTCAACTCCAATGATAGTCTTCTCCCTTTCACTTGGTTTCCTCCTGTTTTTGAGACCCTGTAAAGAGTTTGTTACATGAACAGTTGCCCCAAAGTCCAACCACCAAGAATCACAAGACATTTTAAAGGTATTAGATTCAAAATAAACTAAAGCTAGAGGGGCAAATGTATGACAATTACCTTTTTTCTTGTGCTAATTTTTTAGCTTAAAGCAGTCAGATATTCTGTGATAGGGCTTTTTACAGTAGTGACATTTCCTTTTAAAAGACTTCTTCTGGCCCTTATTTTGGTACCCACCTTTCTTAAGCCCAAAATATTTTTTACCACACCACTCTGATTCTCAAGCTTCTTTTCCTTTTTATAACCCTTTCCAACCTTGCTGCTTAAACCCTAAGAGAAGTAATTGATGGATTGTGGATAGGAAGCAAACTTCTTAATTGACTTTTCTTCTTGAGTCACAATGGATATCATCTGGTCAATAGACCATTCTGTCTCTTGGGAGTTATACATAGTGCATAATACCCCATATTCAACAGGAAGAGACTGTAAAACTCGATAAACCAAGTAAATCTCACCCAAATATACTCCATAAGATTTCAGCTTGTTGTAATAATTGATGAGTTTCATAATATGTTCCCTGACTCCAAATGTGCCATCATAACGACAGTTGTCAAGGAGAGAGATATAGTAAGCCTTCTGACTCTTTTAAAACTTCTTGAATTTCTCTCCAATAGCTTTTAAATATTCTAAAGTTAATTCCTTATCCGGGATGCTCTGCCTAATGGTCTTATCAATAGCGTATTTCTTAACATTCAAACAAATCCTGTTTGAATCATGCCATTGTTTATGATAGGCCCATTCGACAGCTCCAGAATTATTAGTCAAATCAGCAGGCTTCTGTTCCCTAAGAGCCAAATCTTCCTTGGTGATGATTAAGTACAGATCCGGGGACTCTTTCCAATCATCATAGTTAGTCCCATTTAGAGTTTTCACTGAAGATAGCTGCTAGATCGAAGAAACTTTTGAAAAATAAAATCAAGAAATATTAATTATGTCCAGTCAACATAATTATAAGGCAAAAATTTTTTCACAAAACTCAGTTTCATATATCTATCAATATCAAAATTGTTTATTATAATCCCGCCTAAGGGTCCCAGACTATAATAAACCAAGAAAACTCATTTTAATTTGGCTTAATAGGAAACAACAAACAGACAAATGCTTTTGATAATATTTGCATCGATAGGATGCCTAATATTATCTAAGCATTAGGACTTTTAACCAAACAGAATTTTAAGCCTTAAGTTTTCAAAATTATATTAATTTTGTCACACCGATAGAGTATGTACATTATTAATATAATATAAAATTTTATTTATTCTAATCAATTTAGGAATAATCAATTAATAAAATTAATTTGATTAGAAAGAAAGGAAATTTTTTTTTTATTAATCACAAAACATCATGATAATTGGTTCCACGATAGCTGAACTCACAATTACTAGATGTAGAATATTTAATTTTGGTTATAAAATTAAATTTATGCAAATTTAATTTAATTATTAAAATGTAATTAATTAATAATTTGAACGAATTATACTACGAATATATTTTAAAACAATAAAATACTAAGTTTCGGGGCGTGCCACAACGGTCGCGAATTTCACGCCCAACCTAAGCGTCCCGCATTCGAGACCCAGCACAACCAATTTAGTGAGTTATTCACCTAACAAAAAGATGTCATTTTTCGCGTCAGTTTAGTACCCAAGATGTCACAAAACGACGTCATTTCAGTGAGCTGAAAAAAGATGTCGTTTGGTTTTAACTAGAACGATGTCGTTTTGAAGCTTGAAACGGTGCATTTTGGAGGAGGCTCGTCTTCAACCTCCAGCCAGGTCTCGTGACCTAACCCAAAGACCCTGTCGAACTTGCCACAAGATCTGACAATTTCTGGTAATTTTTGACGTCTTTTGCTGTCGTTTTAATAGTGATTTCACCGTATTCTCTAGGGAAAGGTTTTTCATGACTTTAAAATTGCAAAAATGGGTCAAAATTGGATTAAACCAACTCACCCAAAATTTGGAAAAAAAAACTCCCCGTTTACCAGCGGTTTCTGGCATCCTTAGCCACCGTTAAACGGTGATTATGCTGCATTCTCGATGAAAATGGCTCCCATGATTTCATAATTGCATTTTTGGTTCAAGATTTGGTTTAACCAAATTTATCCAAAATTGCATGATTCGAACAATGAACGAAGAAAGTGGAATATATATATATATATATATATATATATAAGTTTAATCTATATAGTATAGCTTTAAATGCTATCTGCCACAAATTCTGGAAAAAAAAAACAATATATTGTGAACCTGAATATGCAAACATACTTTAGATTTAGAACGGAACGCAAGTACAATTAACATAAGATGTAAAGAGATGTTGTCAAATTAATTGCATTCAATGGTTAACAAACAGGCTTTGATACCATTTAAGAAAATTTAAAAGTCGAAATCTAAATTTAGTGGGACATAAATTTAGATCTATATCAAAATATCAATTAATCATAAAAGAAAAGAAAAATTATGAAATATACCTGTTGAAGTCATAGAATTAAGAGCAATGATAGAATTTGCAACCACGATGTCCTAATGCACTAAGAGAACTTTGAGAGAGAGAGAGCTTTTGACGGTAGAGATAATGTGAGTTTTTATATTAGGGTTTTAAATGTGATAACCTTAAATTTAATAACCTCTCCAATGGAATATTCTCTAAATATTTAATTTTAAATTCAAAATTTAAATTTTTAATTATAATAATATAATATTAATATTTAATTAATATTATCCATAAATAATTAATTAATTAATTAATCTAACATTTTATTGACTAATATAGTAAAAAATCAGTCCAAGTAATTAATATTTTATACTAATTATTCAATTAATAATTTATTTGATAATTTTTTATAAGTTTAAAGTTTAAAAGTCATGTTCATTCAAATATAATATATTATCTGTGTTCCATAAAATAATTTTTATGATCTAAAAAATTCACTCATCTTCTTTTCTCTTTTAAAAACCAAAAAAAAATTGTTCTTGAAATATTATAGTATTTTGCTAACTATAATATTGATTCGTCTTTGTAAAATCTTGGAGGAAATCTGCTATTACAACCCAGCAACAAAAATAGTGGAGGCATAATTCCCTTAAGGATACTGAATATACTATCAAAACTACGAATTTTCCTGACATGAACTTGTACGGGTAATTGGTTCCTTCCCATGTCTAGTGTTTTTGCTTGGTTAATAAGTGGCAAAGTATTTTTAGTTTTTTATAAATATTTTTATCTATAATTTAGTCTCATAATTAATATATTATTTAGTCTAAACCATTAGTCTTTTAGCCTTCAGACCTTAATGAAGCTATTAATATAACATATTAATTGATGATGTAAGATGTTAAATTATCATCAACTAAATTTAGTTTTTGTGCACAAAAAAATGCCTTTCAAATAACACTTAAGCTTATTCTAAAAAGTAATAACATAACAAGTCACTTAATAATGAAATTGACATATCTTACTGTAATAAAAATTGATTAATTGACCATATATATGCCATTTAAAATGAAAGATTTTTTCTGCATGAATGTGTTGATTTCAAGTTGACATTGAGCCATTTAATATATAAGTATATATATATATATATATTTCTTATGATTAATAACTGGCCAAAATAATTTATGAGAAAAAATATTTTAAATATATAGCTTTACGTCATAATTAATTTTAAATAAAAATATAATTTCTTTTATGTATATTTAAACACATCTTTACCAATGGACATTGGTTCTAGTGCAATAGATTAGCATTTTACAACATGGTGAACTAATTTTTGAATTTTCTATAAAAGAGATGCCCACATTTAGTTCTTAATAGTACTTCAAAAAAAAGTATTTTCAATAAAAAGATACTTGTAAAAAATTAAAAAAAATACATTTTTATATTTATATAATATCATTGTGCATCACATGGGGAAATGTTAGTTTGATTAAAATTTTGAAATTTGCATTAATTAAATTACCAAGTTGGTTCATAATCGATTAAACCTTTAATGACTTCTTTTTTATTGAAAAGAAACATTAATTAAAAGGCAAAGAAGTAAGTACCCACTATATTCTCTTAAGAGTCCTCTATAATTATGGATGTCAAAGTGGGTCAATCTAACCATATGAATTGGCCGTGTGCAATCTTTTTTATATGAATAGGTTGGGTTAGGTCAACCTATCTATCTAAGTATAACTAATAATGTTAATTCAGGCTTTGAAGGATCATAATTTAGATTGACCTAGTCTATAAAATTTTAAAAAAAGCTTATTTTTTAATTTTTATATAATATACATAAAGTGAATTTAAAATTCAATTAAGCTACTTACCTATTTTATCCATTTATCATTTAAAGAATTCTTAAACATTAAGATATTATTATTAAATTAAACAAATTTCAAATAAAATATTTGGTTGAGAAACGAAAAATCACATGTATAATATAATAGTAATATTCAATTATATTTTGATAATAGATAAAAATTAAGTTATTTTAATTTATAAATATATCTTTTATCTTAAATATTATATAGTTAACGATTACTTACAAAGTATCAAAATATAAAATAACTATAAATAAAAAAGAAAAAGCCTAAGGGCATAACCCTAAACCACCTTAGCCCATGGGTTAATATAAACTGGGCTAAAAAGGCCACATTAAAACAAAAACTTTTAAAATCTAATTCTAGCGCATGAACTAAGTTAGCCCATTGGATCAAAGCCATTTTTTTATTTGTAATAAAGTCACTTATAAATAAACAACAGAGGTAAATTATAATCTTTGGGTTGTTCCAAGCTTGTACTGGTATGCCGTGGCCCAACACGACATTATTTCTTATATATGCTTCTATCCGTATTATTTTTTTTGTAAAGAAACAAAAAATTAAGTGTAAATTAATAATTTAGTTTTAAAATTTTTTTATTCTTTTAATTTAATCTTTAAAAGATAAAATATTTTAAATTAGTCTTTAAAAAATTAATTACTAATCAATTTGATTAAAAATTATTAAAATATTCATACTTTTTGAGTATTTATAAAATTTATCTATTCAAATATTAAAGAATGAGTTTAGGAATAAGGAGGGTAGTATTAAGACCTGCTCTATATATTTTTTAAATATTATTTTTATATTATATATATTATTTTTTTATTAAATATATATATTATGTTATTTTCTTTAATTTTCTTAATATATTATTCTATAAATTATTATATTTAATAATTTTACAAGGATAAACTTATTATAATTTTAAATTTATGTAAATTGTATGATTTTTTTTTGAATTTTTATATAGATGAGTCATAATTTTAAAAAAATGTTCATTTTGACTTTTTCTCTTCTTTTTTTTTTTCACAAATATCTTTTTATTAGAGGTAATTTTATTTAAGATATTATTAGACATTAAATTTAGACATCTCTCTCAATAAGAATTTAAATTTTGGTTCTCATTATATTACGAAAAATTAATCTCTTTTACTAGACTCAACTCTCATTAATTATTTTGACTTTTCTCTAAGTGAATGGGTTAAGCTAAATTTATAAATGAAAGTTGATTTTGCTATTTACTTAAGTCTAGAAACAGGGAAAATAAATTTTTTGTGAGCTCAGAAATAGAACCTATAGTACCACACTCATGATCAATTCTATGATTAATGAAATCGATGAAAAATTAATAAAAATTAATTATTAATAAAAATTAATTTAATTGTTAAATAATAAATTAAATTTTATTTAATAAAAAAAATAATAAAACATATTAAATTTATAAATTACACATCAAAATATCATATTTTCATTTTTATTTGCAATTTATAAATATGATATATTTTATTTTATTTTTTATTGTTAAATAAAATTTAATTAATTATTTAATAGTTAAATCAGTGTCTATTAATACTTTTCAGTTAACATGTCATCTATCTCATTAATTAAGCTGTTAAATTAAGGCATTTCATTAATTTAATAAATAAATTATAAAGTTAAATTACTTCAATTAATAAATTAATAGAGTTAAAAATGTAATTAAGCCTAAAAATAATTAACATTTGTATCCTAGATACTTCCATGTCACAACTACGAAATGTCCCCTTTTGTATCATAATTTTATTTTTAATTTTTTTGAAATTACACATCATATTATTTTAACGTGGCACTTTGTTGGTATATACTATGAATACTTTTTTGTTATTTGGTCACGCGTCGTACCGCCAGTTGTGGCTGCAGCAAGGAGACTTTATTCTTATAGATCGATTAATTTTAAGCAATTTATTACAAACAATTACTTGTATTGTTTTCTCTTTTTTGGTGAACGTTTTATATAACAAAAACAAGTAAAAAGAATATAGAAAAGTAACATCTACATTTACTTTTTGACTGTGAAAGTACGTTGAATTTGATGAGAATTGAGTGTAAGTGGTTGATTGTACGATTAATAATTGTAAATTATTTGTAGCGAAACAGGTGGTATCCCCTTGCAACATAAGTAATGACTCATTGTTTTTTTTCCCAAATAGTAATGGTTTTAATGGCTAGCAAAGTTAGGGGTCATGTGACAATGAAGTTGGCCATTTTCCTTCAACACATTGCAAATAGGTACAAAATAGACAAGACCTCCAGACATACTGGAATTTAGATTCTTTAAAGTATAAGGGAAATAAAAGTTTTAAAGTACCGAAAATTAAAACTATAATTCATTCACATGAATTATTTATTTATTTATTAATTATTTTTATCTCTCTTTTATTTTAAAATTTTTACCATTGGCGAATTGTTCTTGACATACTAAGAATGAAGACAAAGTCAAAAATGTTCAGAATCTTATTATGAAATCCCTCTTCCTCTCTCATAACAGCTAATGTACCATGACCTACTTCTTCCCTTGCTTCTTGTTTTTGAACTTGTAGATGTAAATATTCAACCAACCCAACTGCCCCAATCAAGTTATTCAATATCTAATCAATAATTTCTAACCTTCTATATAGAATCTTTATTATTAATGATTTTTATTTAGAGTAACAAATATTTTTGTTTTTCTTATAAAAAATTTTAATTTAAATATTGTGTAGATAAATATTTCTGTTAAATTCAAATTAAATTAATCATTGTATTCTTAATAACCAAAAAATTAGTAAGAATGTTCTCTTATGCTTATTTCTTTACTAAGAAAAAGATAAAGAAAGAGCTTGCATGCCTTGGAGATTTTATTGACTGGGATAATTCATTTGATTACAGGACTTTGCATCATAGTAAGAAATTAAGAAAAGACTAAATTTATAATTTAGTTTTTAAAAAAATTATTTAAGAGTAAATTACACTCTTCTCTTTTAAAAAATATCATAATTACACTTTCTCTCTATTTTAAAAACTTACACTCATCTCTCTTAAAAAAGTAAAAACCCTATAATTTTACTTATTTTGATTAAAATATCCTTAATAACATTATTATTCTTTTAAAAATATTATAATTTGTTAAAATATATTTTTAAAATGTATAATATTTTATTATTATTTATTTTAAATTAAAAATAATGAATTTATTTTATTTGAAGTTAAAAAAATATTTTTATATTAATTAAATACATATTTAATTATATAAATAATAAACATAAAAATAATTGGAGTAATTTTTTAAAACATGAGAAAAATATAATTTACTCTTATTTTAATTTAATTAGTCTTCTAAATATAGAGTTTCTCAATTTTTTCAATCAAAATGGGCTTTTTCTATCTAGGATCAATTTTCCTCGACTGATAAATAAAAGTCTACATAATTATTAACTGATGACCTAAATTTGCCTAGGTGACTTTTTTTAAAAAAATATTATCATTTGAGCAAATTGTGTAAAGCCAAATAATTGTCAAAATAATTGAAATTGAAATAAAAATTCGCTTAAATGATTATATTTTGGAGGAATGTGACTTTTCAATTACCAGTTGATAGCTATACAAGCCTTCGTCAACTAAAACAAAATTTACATAACATAGGAATCATTTTCATTAGGAGATCATTATCAAAGAATTAAATTGAGAAAAGAGTAATATTTTTAAGAATTAAAACATTAATTTACTCCAATTAGATACTGTTTTATCTGTAATAATTCTGTTATGATACACGAACACTCTGTTTGAACGTAGTGCGCACAGGTCTACAATAGCTTCCTGCTGAAATTTTATTCACATATAAAAAACGAAAACAATTATGTGAAATACACAATTTCAATAAAATACAAATTGAAATTAAATGTTAAATCATGATCAACAAATAATTTAACTATAATAACCTCTGTCAAATATACAAGAAGCTTCAAGATGCAGCATTAAACGCATTACTCAAAGTGATATTTATAGCCAGATGATTACATACATATCTCTCCATAAATACAGAGTCTAACACACTAACAACACTCGAAATCTATCTAACATGATCATCATCTTCTGAAAATACATACGAAGCTAGAGTTGCAGCAGAGAGATCGATAATGACTTATAATTAGTGAGGTTGATCTATTGAAACTTGACAGACTTACGAGAGGTGAGCACTTGATCAGATCAGAGCACAAGAACAAGAAGAAGATGGTGACTTTGGTGTGTGGTCATGGAGGCTCATATACAGTAGCAGAGGTAGTAGTACTGTTTTGGTGGATCATTCTTGAGCTGGAAATGTAAAGGAAAGGGTTCCATGATGAGAGCAAGACTATAAACAGTAAGTGAAGTCTGAACACTGAAGAACATGATGATGATGAAGGGGAAGAGGAAGAAGAAGAAGAAGAAAGAGTTATTTTGTCAGAAATAATTTAGCTGTGGGTGGACACAAAAGGTATAGGGAGTCAGGGAGAACAGGATAAGCATCATGAATTAAAATTTATTTTTATTTCTCTCTTTTTCTCACAAAATTTTTATCTGTGTATGTAGATGCATTTAGTGATAGATATAGTACAATATATATAAATGTGATGCTATGCTAATGCTAGCTAGGCGGACACATGCTATGGGTGAAACTACTTGGCGTGTAGCACTAGGAATGTTCATTCATTAACTACTCTTTTTTTTTCTTCTTCTTCTTTTTGTATGATATTTTTTATGGAAGCCTGTGGTGCCTACCAATGGAGTAGTGAAAAAAGTAGGGGTGTGTAAACTCATATAGAATCTTGTCCACAAATGAAGTATCGTCTGCTTGTGGGTTTTATCATTGTTTAAATTTTGTCCCTTGTGTTTGTTTTTTTTTTGTATATATTATTAATGAAAATTACAAAAACAAATATTTTGATGCCTTTTAAAATTATTTAAGTTTTAATTATACTTTAATTAAAATAATTTTATTTGAACTACATATAAGAGTGACGAGTTAAAGGGAAAAAAATTATATTAATTAATAAAAATAAAAAATTAAATTTAAAAAAGAGACAAAATTAAATTTTCATGTAAAAGTAAAAGATAAAAAGTTCATTTTAGACAACAAAATAAATCGATTGGTAGTTTTAAGAAGTTGTCAATTTTTTAATCCAAAAAAAAAATGCAATCCTTTAACTTTCGGTTATTTATAAAAAATTTCATTTTACACTTTTGAAAATAAAATACTCTATTTACGAGAAAAAAACTATAAATTACTCCTCATTAGAGAATTTTGAAAATTCTTTTGGTTTTTTCAATGTACGTTATCGGAATGGTTTTATTCCTAAAATTTGAGGAAATTTTATTTTGAGAGCGCATGTCAGGCCAAAAATAAAGTTTAAAGTCTATAAATAATCTCTTATAAGTATTTATTGAACATGAGAGAATTGTCTAAATTTTGGACGGGAACTTCATCTCCTCAAAATTTTTTTTACGTTTAAAAAAAAACCTAAACAAGAATATGTTTAAATTATGAAAGATGATAATTTAAGAAAACTTTTGGATTTTGAAGTAAAAGATGTTTACGAATATATCAAAATGGAACGAGGCATAACAGTTTCCCTAAATATGATAAGTAAATTCATATTAAATAGAGGTAATAGTATAATGCTTTAGTGAAAATGTTTACATATTATATTTTTATTAAATAATTTAATAATAAATATCTAAAAAATTTTATTTAATGATTATATATATATTTAATTGTAAGAATAATATAGTTTTTGATAAAACATTTTAATTTATAAAAATGAAAAAAAATATAAAAAGATCCCTTAAATTTTATGTCAATAACAAAAAAATCCTTATACTTTTAAAACTGAGAATTAAATCTTTAAACCTTTATATTCCAGTAAATAACTCTTTTTGTCTAATTTTTTAAATAACGCTAACTAATTTGTCACTTTATTCTACTTAGTTATATATTAGAATGAATATCTCATAATTGTATTTATTACTGTATTAGTTTCTTAGTTGATATATGGAGAGGTTGATAATGTGGCAAATGGATTAATATAATGGCAAGAAAAATAGACAAAAATACTTATTTACTAAAATGTGAAAGTTCAAAACCCTAATAGCCAATTTTAAAAGTTTAGGAGTTATTTACAAGTGATTCAAAGTTTAAGTATTTTTTGCATTTTTTTAAAATATATTATCCATAATATCTCAAAAATTTTGATGGTAATTTGATTGTCTTGGAAAAGGGGAAAAACTCAAAAAAATTTCTATATATTTATATCACTTTTTTTATCAATAAATTGCATCTCTATTTTAATTTTTTATATTTTGTAATAGTACAAGAGTGATAAAAAAAAACTTAATTCTTAATTCATTCAGAATTTGTCTCTATCAATATAAAAAAAATTTTATTTCTCTTCTACTACATAAAAATGTTGATAAATTAAAATGTAGAGAATTTAAAATCTTTTCATCTCTACTAAGCAAATATTGCATCATGACAGAGATAAAAAAATTTGAGTGTAAATTTTTTTTATTTCTTTTTTATTACATAAAAATATAAAAAGATTAAAATGTAGAGAATTCAAAAATTTGTTATCTCTATTAAGAGAACACTGAATCACACCATTTCATTGAAATTCGAAGGGCAAATATTTTTTCATTTGAGGTAAGTTTGATATTCAAGTAGATATTAAGAAAAAAAATTCCACTTAAATTATTTTTATCACGTGTTTAATTTACTCAAATTATTTTGACAGTATTAACTTTGAGTCAAAATGGACTCAATTTAACAATATATAAAATAAAATTGGCACAAATAAAACATCTTAGACAAAATTAATTTTGAGCATACAAATCGAAGGGATGAAAAAAGTGCTTTTACCTTTTATTTTTAAAAATTGAATTTTAGTACATACGTGGCATGTGTACATAAAAAGAGAGCAACATAATCAATAGGTGTATGAAAAAATTCTTTGAAAAGAATTTTATTTTTGTTATATGATTTTTATTAATTTAAATTAAATTAATTAAAATTTAATAAATTTTTAAATATTAGTATTTTTTATTAAAAAAAGAGCAACATATAAGATTTACAATTCTTGACTGATAATAATAATAATAATAATAACAGTAAATTATTTACAAATAATTTTTAAAAAAATTAACTAAATGATACTATTTTTTTTTCAAAAATACACTCAATTTTGCCTTAATTTTATTACTAAAACATAAATTAAAAACGAGATAAATAACATTTGTAGGATAAAAAAAATGAAGTGTAATTGAACAATAATTAAAAAATTAATATAATTTACTATAATTAATAATAATGGAATTGTAGAGGGCAGATTTCTCTTACAAGAAGCACGAAAAGGTGAATCTTTTCTAAAAGATTGTCAAATAATTTGTGGCCCCTTTTGAATGGCATGCGCACGCATACATGTATAATATATCGGTGAAGACAGATATAGATCTGTACCCAAAAAAATAAGACAGGTATAGATTTCTTTATGGTTTGTGGTCATGGTTGGTGGAGCACTAGTCTCTCACCTACACTCATGTAATATATAATATATGTGCCATATATCTAATCTTATTTTATATATGCCCTCTAACGTATTACCTTTATTATACAAGATTTGATTGCGTGTCAAATTTTGATATTTATTAATTTACTGAAGAATTTTTTAAATAATCTTGGACCTCATTGACTCTGAGTAATTGCACCTTCTATACCTCATAACAATTGACTCATGTACTTATTATATCAACTCGATGTTTATAAATAATGATTTTTTACTCATATTAGGTACGCAATACTTTTTTCTTTTTGGATATTTTGCTTATGTTAGACCTAATTTATTAACTTTAGCACTCCTATAACCAAATCATTAATATTTATAATCAATTTATGCACAAAGTGAAAAGTGGCAATTAATAGTATGTAAATGAAAATTTAGATCTAAACTTTAAATTAGTAGTTTTGGCAAAAAAAAAAAAAAGTATGTTAGTAGTTTTTTATATAAATGTTATTTATTCTTATAAAGAGAATAAAAGCATCCAATACATAGATCAAAGTAAAATATATTAATTTTATTGATAATATTAAGTAAGTCAGTCATAAATTAGTTGAGTGTCAGTCGATTCTATTTATTAAATAATCTCATTATTAAAAGTCTAAACCAAAAAGAAATGGTCGGCGAATTAAATAAGTTATCCCAAGAGTTATTTTTTTATTTTTAATTATATTTAGATATTAAAAAAATATTTATAAAATTTTTTATTTTTATAATTTATTAAAAAATAAAATAGAATTATTTTGCTTAAAAAGGTAAAAATAATTTTTTAAAACTAATGCATATTTTTAAAATTAGTATTATTTTTATATTATAATTTTTGTTAATTATTTTTTTCAACATAATAAGAAAAAAATATTGTCTTACTATATAAAGTCACCATGAATTTAAATATTCACCTTTAAATGTAATTTATATTAATCCTTAAATTTTGTTTAAAAAATATTTTAATGGGTTGACTTGTTCTAACCTGTTTGTAGTCTAAATGAATTAACTTATTTAAGTATATTTTTAGACGGACCATTTTTAATAACTCTCAACCATTCAAATTGTAAATCATGCTAAATTGCCCACAAGCTCTAATTCATTTTCAGAGTACTAAAATTCATGTTAGTATATAAATAAATGTTTTAAATGTACTAAAAAATAATTAATTGAATGTTTGAGATTAAAATATTATTTTAAATTTTACATAGTTATTATATAATATATTTTAAATGTTAAATGATTACCATATGTGAATTTAAAGTTATATTTTAATTTCAACTATTCAATGATTAAAAATATAAATAAAGTATTCTTACTTTATATATATAAATATATATATATATATATATATATATATATATATATATATATATAAAGCTAGCACTTTTGAAATGGTCAATAAATAACAAAGCAGATAAACATATATGTATATTGATAAAATAGAAATACAAGTATCTCTATTGAAGTGTATATGAATGAGGTCATTGTTGAAAAAAATTAGATTGGCCTCTCCAATCAAAAAATTAGGAAATTAGTTATGATTTCAATTCGTTTAATTTTTAAAATTAACTTTGTAAAATAAATTAATTTTTTAATTATTTGTAACAAAAAAAATGAAGAAGTAAAAATGAGAAAAGAAAAAAAAGGGAGAAGAAACAAAAATAAATAAATTATTTGTATATAATGAAATGTTTTTAATTTTAAAAAAATAGTAAGAGTTTATTGATATTTTTAAAAAATATAAGATATATTTTTTTATTATTTTTTGTAATAAAATTATGTAAAATATTTATTATTTTACTTAATTATAATATAAAATTAATATATAATATTAATCCTAATTTAAATATAATTAAATTATTAAACAATAAATTAATATTTTAATTAGTTTAATTATCAGTGTGATTTTTAAAAGATTGCTTGAGACTAAATAGTGGAAAACGTGAACCGCACTAACTTGATATTTAAAACGTACACGTTTATTGGTGATGTTAAAAGCTGCGGCTGCATGATTCTTTAACCAAAGATAAACAAAGTTTAGATGCCTGCGTTTAATTTATTTAATTAATATAATATATTATGAAAGTTTAAATATAATTTTTTAATTAATTTGTGTGGAAAATTCTTCTAGTTCTTTTATTTAAAATTTTAATAAAACAGTGATACATAAAAAAAATTTAAGTCATAAATTTAAAGTCAAAATACAAAATTATTTTTTATTTTCTATTCCCATTTTTTAAAATTAGTTTTCATTTTTTGGTTCTCAAAATTTTAAAAACATATTTTTTATGTAAATTTAATTTTTTTTATATATTTATTTTTTAATTGAATAGCTTAAATGACTATAATATTTTATTAAATTTTAAGTTAGATTATTATTAAATAATAATATTTATATGATTGAAGGATTTAATTTTTAAAAAAATTACAAAAACAACACTGGTCTTTATTTGAAAAAGCTTAAAATGTCTTTTACACATTTCTTATTCAGCCTATTTTTTAACATGTTTTTAGAAAATATTTTCTGTTAAATTTTTTCAAACACATTTTCAATCACATTTTCTATGTTCAATAAAAATGAAAACAAGAAACAGCAAAATCAAATGCACAAAGTGATTTTTTTTTATTTGGATCCTTTAAAATCTCTTAATTTTAGTTAATTAAAATGAATAAAAGAAAAAAAGTTAAATAAGATTACCATAAAATTTTTTAATTTTTAATTTTAAAAATTTTAAAAATCAAACAACAAAAATTATTAAATTATTTTTTATTCCCTTTACTTTATTCTCGATTCTTTCCTTCCCAAACATGCCCAATCTTATAAAGAAAATCATTTTCCCTTAATTAATCTAAGGTAACCACCTTTGATTAGGATTTTAGATAAAAAAAAATTAATAGATTGAGTTTATTATACAAATTATAAATTTTTGAAATTTTATATCAGATTTTGTAATTAAAAGGAATTATTTGAGATGGTAATAATTGAGAAGGTTATATATATCTATTTTGAAGTTTTTATTTTGTTAATTTATTATGTATTTTTTTTCTATAGTTGAATAAAATTATGAAATAATAAAGAATGAAATTGTATTAACTATATCATATGGATGGGAAAAATATTTTTTAGGATACTTACAAATCTAGTCGTAATTTAGGTTTCTGTAAAAAGAAAAAAAATGGGCCTACAAGATTTTTAAGGGTTTGAATTTAAATATGAGTAATATGATACTCATCTCTCATCAGATTCATATAAATATTATAAGTTCAATCATAAGGTTATTAGTTAGAGTAGAATGTATTCTCTTTTTATTAAATAAAATTTGGGTTTGAATATTGCATATGGAGATACTTATTGGTAGAATTTTTTTCTTATTATAAGGCATTAATTAAATTCAACTAAATTAACTAGAATTTGATAGATTAAAAAAATTATATAAGTTTAAGACATTATTTGGCTAAACATAAATTTTAAAAACGACGAGGAAAAATTTTCACAAAAAATGCAAAGCAGATTATTAGTTGTAAAATTTTTTTAATATGAATGATTAGTTGTAGATAGAAAATAAAGAAATTATTATAATTATTTGTTGGACTCAAATACTGAAATCGAAAGAAATTATCCTCAAAAATCCAAATCGATTGGCCAAAAAGAAAACAACATCCCACGCCACGCTTCTCGAGAATTGAGCCGGAGGCATGTACAGGGTGCGGAAAGTGGAGGAGGATAATTTGGTAACTTTGCTCTTTTCAATACATAAATATTTAAAATAAATTAATTATTTAATTTTTAAATTATACATATTCTTTTAATTTTATTTTTAAAAAATAAAATATTTTATTTTAACTATTCAATCAACAGAATAGATAAAAATTTGATCATCGAGGATTGATATAACACTTAAAACACTAACTAAATGATTAAATAATAAATTAAACTTTTTTAATGATGAAAACTAAAATAAAATATATATAATTTATAAATTATACATAAAAAAAATAAATGATATATTTTGACTGTATAATTTGTAAATTTAATATATTTTATTATTTTAATTACCAAATATAATATAATTTATTATTTAATAATAAATCTAATAACATGGAGGACCTCTTCAATATTTGGGGCCTGTTAATAATAAAATAAAATATTTTATTTTAACCATTCAATGAATAGAATAGAGTTACTGTTAAATTTAAGTTCCAGTTATAAATATCAATATTTAAAAAATTTAATATAAATCAAATATTATTATTTAATATCTCATTAATATATTATAAAATTAATTTTTAACAATTCTTCATATATAACAAAGACTTTTAACTATGATATTTTTTAATTATTATTATTCAATATTTCTTCAGTATAACTTAAAAAAATCAACATAATAATTAATTTTATTTCAATCGTTAGAATTTTTGTTTTCCTTTTTGGGTTAAGAAGTAAATTATCATTCAAATCCACAAGGCCAGACTAGACTCCTTTTTTTTTTTGCATGAAAATTAAATTACAAAACATTTAAAAACATCTAAAAAGAAATTTTATTCTCTACTTTGTATGGATCCATGTTCTATTAATCTTTCCTAGTATTAAACTATCGTCCTCTAGATTGAAGGTGGAGAAATGCTACAATAAACTTAGTGTCCTTGACTATCATTCTTGTTTCAATATCTAAATTGTCAAAGTTCCTAAAGATATTATGGTAACCTTTCTTCATAAGGTTGAGTGAGATTTTCTAAATACCCATTATATTGGCATATTGAAGGGTATTACTAGTGCTTATTATAACACCATAAATTAAATAGTTTAAATTGATGATGTTAATGGATAGAATTATGGTACTAATAAATAAATTTCTTGTGGCTAATAAATTTGAGAATTGGCTTAAGGAAGGAAAATTTTACTTTCAAAATTAAATGGTCAAATTGTTTAGATTCAGAAGGTAAATTACCTAAAAATTTGATGCTTAATTTAACCCCTTATTTTCTTTTGTTATCTAGTCTAAATGCCAAAGGAAGGAGCATTAAATTTCATGTATGAAAATCTTAATGGCACAAGTAAGGTTAAGAGGGATGAAGGAATGCAATTTATATATATATATGTTCATGGCTTTCACATGAAGAAAAAGGAGAAATAAGATGAATTCAATTCATATATATATATATATATGCATGGCTCTCATGTAAAGGTGGGAAAGAGAAGAAAGATGAAACAAAATACATATGTGTGCAAAGGTGGCACGTAACCTAAGGGAAGAAAGATAGAAAATTAATTTAGGAACAAGCATGCATGCCACAATATAGTGCATAATTTTTATATATATAAGAGGCATGCATGGAGCTTCACGAAAGAGAGAAAAAGGGAGAGAGGACATGTGATGAAGTGAAACCATTAGGTGTAGGTGCAGAAAATTTTTATAGGCATACATAGGACTTCAGGAGAGAGGGAGGAAAAGAGAGAATAGAAAAAGAAAAATGGAAATACCAAGGTTGCTTGTGGAAGTGGGAAAGATAAACTTGCAAGAAAAGGAACACCAAGGCAACAAATAATCTTAATTAAGTGCAGAATTTTAATACATATATATATACATTACACGGCCATGTGGACATGAAGGAATGTAAATTAAACATGCACAATCCTCCTTAGAAAAGAGAGGTGTGTCGCGAGAAGAGAAGGGAAGAAAGAGAGAACGCTAGCATAATGTTTCTTCCCTAGACGTGAGCTAGTGTGGGTGGAGTGAAAAAGAAGCAAAGTGTACTTGGAAGGGTGGCGTGGCAATTAAGCAAAGACAAAAGACAAAAGCCAAATGGAAAAGGTGCAACGTGAAGGTGAGGAAGAGTATGAGAAATTCTTACAAAAGAAGAATGGGGCAGTTTCCACAAGGGGCGTGAGTTTGGTGAAAGGAAAAATGCACAAGCCATGTATACTTGATAACAAAAATGATATGTATATAATACACACGCATGTGAGGAGGGAAAAGAGGAGTTAACATGAAAGAGAGAAGAAAGAAGGAAGGGAAGCACGTAACATTGACCGAATAGGAGGAAGTAAAATTTGGAAATTTCCTCCTTCTTGCACACGCCACCTCAACCTAAAGAAAGGAGAGTCAAGACTCTCATTTGGCTACACACATACCCCACCCTCTCGGAAGGAAGAAAAGGGAAAAAGGAGTTGAAAGGTTGACTTCCCACAAACCCAACAAACTACACGTGAAGGGAAACAAGAGGAAGTCTAAAGCTCCTTGCATACATGCTACATAACCTCACATGAAAGAGGAAAGCTAAATAAAAGGGAAGACCAAAGGAAACAAGGTAGGTTAGCAATTTCTCTATTTTGGTTCCATAAGTTAGCATATGTATCTCACAATGTTGCTTTCATGGAACTAGAATAATTTTCTTCATTCTTGATTTAAGATGAAATTTGATATAGTATGCATGATAAACTTAGGAGTTGGCTATGTTGAATGAGATTCATAATGTTGTTAGACATTTATGTTTGCTAAATAAATACATGTGAAGATGAAATAAGATGGATTAAGTTGGCATTGGAAATTATTGCCATGACCACATAAGAAAATAATTAATGATGAATACCATTATGAGGAATGCAATTGTGAGGGTTTAAGGTGAATAATGATCATGGATAGGAGGAATATTATCATAGGAATTATTGAAATTTTAGAAGGAAATTTATGTGAGAATTAAATTCTAAGAAAAATAGAAAATATTATATCCATGATTAATATTTTTGGAGGAAAATTTATGTAAGAATAAATTCTAAGAAAAATAGAAAATATTATGTCCATGATAAATATTTTTGGAGGAAAATTTATGTGAGAATTAAATTTCAAGAAAAATAGAAAATATTATGGCCATTATTAATATTTTTAGAGGGGGAATTTATGTGAGAAAAAATTCTAAGAAAAGTGAGAAATATTATAGTCATTATTAATATTTTTGGAGGGAATTTTATGTGAAGATAAATTCTAAGAAAAGTAGAAAATATTATATCCATTATTAATATCTTGGAGGGAATTTTTATGTGAAGATAAATTCGAAGAAAAGTTGAAAAAAGTATGGCCATTAATAATCTTCTTGGAAGGAAATTTTATAAAACTTAATTCCAAAGAAAAGTAGGAACTTTATAGCTACTAAATTATAGGAAATTAAATTTCCAAGAAAAGTAGAATGTCATGGCCATTGCTAGTATTTTAAAAAGGAACCCAGATCTAATTCTCCAGAAAAAAGCAAAATAGTATGGAAGCTTTGAATTTATTTGAAAGCTTAAGAAAAGGAAACCTTTCCCTGGATAATGAAAGGGAGGGGTAGGGTGACACCGCGCCGGTTTCGAGTATATACCAGCGGCCTAGCGAGGCGTGGCCGAAGGTGCTCCATGCCCATGACCTAGCGTCTGAGATCACGCTAAAATCGTAGCCGAGTGTATACGCATTACGAGATGTGACCGGTGGTGCTCCACACAAGTGACCTAGGGAGGTGTGGCCGAAGATGCTCTAAACCCGTGATCTAGTGTCTCGATGATTTCACGTCTGTGGCTGAGTGTCCACAATTTGCGAGGTGTGGCCAAAGGTGTTCCACACGAGTGGCCTGGCAAGGCGCGGTCGAAGGTGCTCCATGCCTAAGACCTAGTGCTCGCGATCACGCTATATACGTGGCCGAGTGTCCACGAATTTCGAGGTGTGATCGAAGGTGCTACACACGGGTAACCTAGGGAGGTGTGGCCGAAGGTGCTCCACCCGTGTGATCTAGTGTTCACACAACATATATGTACGTTCTGATAACTTCATAATAATAAACCGGTACGCTTAAGAGAATACTGGTCATGTGAAAAAGATCTCTAACTTTTGCTAACTACTAAATTTATCATTCAATAATTACCTGTTTACAGTTATGTATTTTACTCCTAAATCAAGGATGTAGGTTGAACGTTTTTGGTGCTTGCACCCTGGTACATATTAGTTTATTTTAAACTATGATTTGATAAGCTACTGGGAAACCTGTGTTTCTCATCTATGTATTAATATGTATCAGATACGTACGCATAACAAGGACACATAGTGGCAGTACCTTTTGATTAAGTAAGGTTTTTGTAACCCCCATTTTCTTAGATCCTAGATGTACTCGAATAAGAATAAGACAGATAATTTGATTGTATATACGAGTGGTTCTAGGGATACTAGGGAAAACGGATATGTGAAGGATCGGTCTGTCACTATTTTGTGTGAGAGTTTGAGTGGCAGGCCTGTTGTCTCCTGACTTCTTTGGGACAGGTACTTCATATATCCGGGGACATGTACATCAGTATCGAATAAGTATTATCAGACTTGTATTATTTGATCCATATGAAAGACTGTATTTTCATCGTGTAACGTAAAATTTCATTACTCCATTGTGCATGTAAGTTTTTTTATTTTTTATCTGAGCAAAGGATCCCGAACTTAACTCATTTAACGTAAATTGAATTGCTTAACTGCTCAGAAAATAATTAAAAGGATAAGAATAATGTACCAAATCTATCTATTGATATCAGAATGAACAACAAGACTAGATAGGGGTGTTACACTTTTAAAAGGTAGCATAAAAGTTAAGAATTCCATGAATTTTCTTCTATTTGCACAATATTCTTACTATATCCACAGTCCTTATGTTAACATGAGCCATATGATAAAAATTGAAGAAATTTACTTTTTGGTCTCTAGAAGATGCACAATATTAACATTTAGTCATTAGAAGATAGTAATATATATTTTAGTCCTTGAAAGATTAAGACGTCTAAGTCGGTAGTCCTTAAGACGTTAGTGGTTAATGATTCAGCTGAGTTGTTACGTTAAATAATGATGTGATATGTTAATTGTACAATG
Organism: Senna siamea; assembly: GCA_031216115.1. Lineage (NCBI taxonomy): Eukaryota > Viridiplantae > Streptophyta > Magnoliopsida > Fabales > Fabaceae > Senna > Senna siamea. The sequence continues at coordinate 25,815,007 of CM062354.1, read as the reverse complement.
ACATGCTCAATCTGCATGCCTAGGTGTAAAAAATGTTCACACATCAATCTCAAACCTCCACCGAAGCAAATAAACAAAATAAAACACAAATTAAAAAAAATGCTAAAAGGGGAATCATAACCAAAAGGTGATTCACAGCAAAATCAGCCTAAAAAGTCTTTTTCGTTTAGTATTTAAGGTTTTCAAAACCAAATACATTTTATCTTCTTGCCAAATCATAACCAAGTATCATGAGTAAAAAGTGGATTTTCTCTATATTCATTCATTCCTAATCCTTCTTCCTCACACAATAATCCCATGATTTTCACACACAAATGGGGTTTCCCCACTACATACAAGCATTAGAGTTCGAATGACACAAAATCCAAGTCTCTTCCAAAGAGCTTCCTCTTTCCTTGGACCTCATTACACAAGGTACAAAACTCAATACTTAAAATACCCTTTTCATATCAACCCATGGATTTTGCTGCATAATCATCATCAATATTCTTCCTTTCTTTTTGGGTTTTGTATTTTTAGCCATTAAGGTGTGTAGGCTACAAATTTTTGGAACGACGACGTCCAAGTATTATAATTTGAATGGGCAATTAGAGTGTCTCTCAAGACAAAAATCATCGAAAGGCCCTATTTTAGAGGAGTTGATTCCCATCAAGAAAAGAGCATCATCGGATTGTTGCAATGAAGATGACAATGAAGATGAGCAACATTTGCATAAATACAAGATTGCCAAGTATAAGAACACTGATAAAGGGAATTAGATCGGCTTCTATCTGTACATCTTGGAAACCTACAAATGGGTTCTTCAAATAGGTATGGAATAGGAATGCTAGTCGTACATTGAAGCCTGGTTTTGAATCCCTTTTTGCATTTTTTTTAATTTGTGCTTTTATTTATTTTTTATTTTCTGAGGTGAAGGTTTGAGATTGATGAGTGGATATTTTTTTACACTTAGGCATGCTAACTGGGCATACCATTTTGCAATTAACATGTCACATCATCATTTAATGTGACAACTCAACTGGACCATTAACAACTAACGTCCCAGAGACTAAAGAATTGGATGTCTTGATCTTCTAAGGACCAAAATTTGTATTACGATCTTTTAAGGACTAAATTTTAATATTGCATATCTTTCAAGGACCAAAAGCTGGATTTCCTCATAAAACTTTGATTTTAGAGGATAAGACGTGACTTATTGATTTCTAAAAGTACTCTTTCTTTATTCCTTGTATTTTAAGTATTATCGTTGTAGGATCAAGTTTGTCATGATCAAATATCACTTTGTTCCTATAGTGGTAGATATAATAGAAAAATAATAATAATCTACTTTAAAAATTTATTCTCATTGCATCGTAGTTTCTATTTTCTTCCAAAAGCACTTTTAACCAATGTTTGATTGATAGAGGATTTATATGTTCAACCCTATTTGATAGATCATATCCAAACCAAACTACCTTGACCATCTCACATTTAATGAATAAGTGGTCTTAATCCTTTATTTAATTTCATCCAAATGTGCATAAGTCAGCTACCTTAATACCTCTGTACCTTAGATATATCCCAAGTGGTAAGACATCATGACAAATCTTCCAAGTGAAAATGCAACATTTGGTTTGACCATTGTAATGATTCATATGATGATTCACCTATGTAAGTTCATCTATGGGCGAGGTTAAAGGAATAAGGGTGTTGACAATTGCATTGTGTCACACCCTAAAAATGAAATAAGGGGACTAGCATTGGACCCAAGGAAAACCCATGTTCTAGTAAGCCAAAACAACAGAAACAGAATGCACACAATTTCTAATATTAAAATTTAAATCCACAAGAGAATTCTATCAAAAATTTGGCAAAGTCTCTAAAACTTGTATGTTTCCAAATTTGTACAACAGCTCGAAATCCTATATAATGATTCTAATAGAGATCTTTGTTCTCAACCAATTCAAAAACTCAATATGGGTATACAAAATAAATCAAAAAGCTATAGGGAATCCTACCTGTGATTAACAAAGTTATCTAGAATAAAAATATTAGCTAAAGGAAATTAAAGTAGATTATGGCCCACGCACAAAAGTAGGCTCACCAAAATACGAATGCCTTGCACTACATTAAGGGAGATGGATCAAAAGCTATACTTCTATTTAAAAAATAAAATGAGGGAATGAGTTCACTAACTCAATGAGCTAATAATACAAACTATAATAGGAAGGGAACAAACTCAAATACACGAGTTTTTTGCAAACCTTAATATCACATAAATGATTTTATAAATGAAAGTTTCATCAAAAGGTAAGTTTCTCAAATCAATTTATCCATATAGTCAAAATTAAGTTCCTTTCTTACAAGCTTATAGAATATATTTATATATGTATACATGTATATATATCTAAAATATAGCTAGGGAAATACATTGATAGAACCAAACAAAATGAAAGTGAGTACAAAGCTTATAAGGGTAAACTAACCACAGAAAGAATCATACAACTTATGAGGGTAATTAACCACATAAAAGCTTATAACTTATTACAATTCAGAGGAACACTTTGCTCATATTCATTCAAACAAATTCAATTTGCGTGTGTTGGTTGGCACACAGGGCTAGTGGCAGCCTTGCTAGCTAAGATATCCAAGGTGCACCAAGGCTAACGAATACTATTGTCAGTAACAGGGTTTTATATCAGATAGTCTCCCTAACAAAATATTCTAAATACATATTACTATAAGTTTACTAAATCACTTGACATTTCCATCATCAGAGTCACATGTAGTGAAAATACTATATTATCACAATCCATCACTTAAACAAAGTGAATTTTATCAAATAAGAAGTTATTATCAAATATATCCATTCAGCAATCTCTCAAAGAAGTTTCACCTTAACTAATTTTTCTCAAGCCAAGGTGAAGGAAATTTTATCTAATACAATATAGTAACCAACTTTCAAGAAAATATAATAATGATTTCACAGACTTGAAGATAAAATTAAAGTTATGATATATTGTCATATTATAGGTACCATTTCTAGAGAGATAATAATCAAAATATCAAGAATTTATACAGAGCTCATCAATAAGAGAATTAAGGAAATATAAAATTATGAAAATTTGGTTTGTTCCTCATACTAAGCTAGTAGGCTAAAATTCACCAAAAATTGGATAATGAATTTAAAAGAGAGTATAATAAGCATTATCCACTCACAATAGCCTAACATATAAACAAGCTCCAAAAATTCTTTAACCAAACAACTATGTTAGGAGCATCCTCGGAGGTCCCTAAAATTATAACATCATAAAACGTCATTCTCATCTTCAAAGGATTTATCAATATCCCCCATTTAATCCAAATCTTTTGATAACTATGTCAAAATATCATCATTCAATTCTCTATTTCTTTTTCTAAATTCCAACCCTATACTCAAATGAAATATCTAAATTTTTAAGTGTTAACTGATTTTTTTCCTATTTTATAATTTCTATTTCATCTCAAGAATTAATTTTTACAATGTCTTACTCTTCCATATTATTATCTAAAACTCCTAATTATCATTATAATTCATCAAATTAATATTTAAGCTAGAAATTATTATTGGGAGCTAGATTTAAGAATTAAATGAGGATAGAAACTATTTCAATACTTTGGTAGAGCTAACCATATAAAAATCTCCAATTTGAAACTTTTACATAATCTACCACCAAGAAAAATAAGGTACAAATGATGAATGTGAGGACTAATAACTAGTAAAGTAAAATTAAGAAGGAGAAACCTTCAAATTACCAAAAATGGAGTTTAAACTTCACCTTATCGCCATTTTTTTTTTGTCAAAACTGAGGAGAGATAGAAGTTAAGGAGAGAGAAAGTGGTGGTGCTTGGCTAAATTTTTGTATCATATCTAGGTTCTTATTACTATTATTCTGCTCAAAGTTCAAAAATTTCAATATCTGTCAATGTTATTGTTATTATTACTATTATTCTAGAGATGACATGGATTATTTTTCACTTATGTTTTTTTGTTTCAATACCTGTCGATGTAAATGGGCATGGTGCAACCAAAAGGATTAGCACAAACAATTGAAATGGAATTTCACTATTTTAGACAGTAAGTGCTCACCTCACAAGGTGCTATTTTTCTATTGTTTCCTTGTTGTATTGGTGTTGTTTTCATGATGTTTTGCTTCTATTTTGGAGTTGTTTTTCTACAATATTGGAGTTTTTTTGTTGATGTTTGGGAGCTTTTTTTCTACTGTTATATATCTATTTTCTTGTTGTATAGTGATTTTTTTGAAGCTAATTTTCTTTTAATTTGGTGTTGTTTTATGATCAAGAGAATTAAGTGTCAAAATTTTGTAAGTGGGATGAGAATTGGAGTATTGTAATTAGGATTATAATTGAGATTTTGTAATTGGTATGAGAATTAGGAATTAAGATATTGTAATTGTAATTAAGATGACATTGTAAGAGAATATTTATTTTCAATTAAAAATACTTTCCCATTGAATTGCTCAAAAGTGTTAAGAATCATTTACAAACATTTATTTTGAATAAAAAAAGATAATTATTGTTTAATAAGTTTTATTTTTTGGTAGATCATTTAAGCTATGGTCTCTTACATTCCCCCATTGTCATCAAGATATATATTCAAGTTCTAAAGCGTTTAACATTAATTAAAGATATAACATTATATTTATATATGAACTTAATTAGAAATGATCATGTGCGTTTGAAACCTTCAAAACACATCAGATCATACATACATCCAATTTTTACTATTTAATTTAGATGTTGTGTTTAAGTAAATTAAAATATAATTATAAACATGTATGAGAACTTAAATAATCAATAATATTCAATTATTGATTCTAAGAGCTAAATCATGAATATTTTAGTTATAACTAAGTGTAATAAATTAGTACATAGTACAAGATATACCAAAGGGAAGCCAAATTAGCGATAATCTGAATTAACTAGGTGCAGGAAAGAGGATAATATGCAATGAAAATTTAAATTTATAAAATTTATAGAAGAGAACTTATAAAGAGGCAATCTCAAAGACTTTCTCTCTAAACTCTCTTTCTAAAACTTACTCGAAAAACTTGCATTTTGCTTCTGCCTAGAGATCCAATATATCGACATTACAAAAGCACTATTTGTTCATAAATGCACAAGAAAAACTGCTACAATGAGAAATATAATTATTGTGCATAGTAAAAGTGCTATAGAAAAATTGAAATTATTTCCTTCAAGATGATTCCTTGATGAGGCAAAATTTGTTGAAGTAGGGAGCAGTTAGCAGATCAACTTAAGACTACTCATCCTCATCCAAGTTGATTCCATAAAAGTCATCTTCATTACTCTAGAGAGAATCTAAAGAAGCTATAGAGGAACTTGTTGGAAAACTTGGCTGCTTAACTGGTTCTTCATTCTGGAGAAGCTGAAGAATTTGATTGAGTTGTTTAGCTAGTTCATCTTTATTTGTTGAAGAGGCTACACAAGATTGGATTTTTTATTTTTGGTTAAGAAAAACACAAGTTTTCTTGTCTTCTATTAGAAGAAATTTGGGTTTACTCTTAAACCATTTTTTTAATGGATGGGATATAAACCCTATCAACACCTTTGAATTTAAGCCACCATTTAATAGAAGGTACCCTTTGAAGAAGTGGAGAGCATCTTGGATATAGAGACACTCTATATTTATATTTCCATTTGCAAACCCTGGCTAAAGCGAATTTTGAAAATAAATAAAGATCTGTTAGAAAAGGATCTTTATATAAATTTATTATGCTAGAGAAATAATCAAGGCTATCTTTCACAATAGAAGGGAAGATATATAGACAAGGTCCAAAGAAATTCCACCATATGATGAACCATTGTAGAAAATGATAATGAATACTTATTTTGAAAATTATGAGCCATGAATTGCTAAATTTCTTATTTTGGTACCAAAAAGTACAAAACCAAGCACTATAATAGTCCCAGTAATTGTATCCATTTGGATTAAAATTTTGGAAAATTTTTTTAAAATCTTGACCCTAGTTAGAAGGAGACAAAACCTTAAGAATTTGTAATGTGGAGTAAGCAAGGGAAGACTTATCTCCTTGGTTAGAAAAATGTTTGATTCAAATAGATTTTGTATCTACTAGAATAAATTCATAAAATAATTGATTTTTCAAAATAAAAAGGGGAGTATAATGAAAACCTAAAGGGAAAATTTTTAAAGCAACGATCTGCGAATTTTAATCCAAGAATCCTGCTTCAATTTGAAAAAATTCATTGCCTTTTTATGCTTTTGGACAGAATTGATTTTAGAAAGATTTGGTTGGGAAGAATGAGGAACTATATTATGGGAGCTGGAAGTTCCTATTTTGGTTAACTAATGTAATTTTTCTTAGATTGCTAAAGCTAAATCATTTTCTTTAGTTATATTTGCCTAAGATTTTTAGATAATTTTTTTTTGTCTAAAAAGCCAGTAGGGTTTTTATTGGGAAATCTGTAAATTTCTTTTGGTGAGCAATGTCTGCCTAAGTTATTTTAGGGAGATTCAAAAGCTTTTGATTTGATTAAAGAGCCAATATGGTCTCTAAGGGAATCGTGTAATCTTTTGGATTCCTTAAAGGGGATTGATGAGGAAAAGAATCAAGCTTGACCCAAAATTTGGAGATTAGGTAGATGACCTAAGTATGATAATTTTTGTAGGTTTTGCCTAAATTTTCTTTTCTTCTGTAAGTACTATACCCTTACCTTTGTCTTTTTCTTTCTTTTTAGGTAGCATTATTTTCCCAAAAAAAATTCTCTGGTTAAGAAGTCAGGAAGAGAATTTGGAGACCCTTTGAGAAAGAAAACGTCTTTTTGAATCAAACATTTTGGAATTTTTTTTTTAAGTCTTAACCCTAATTAGAAGGAGACAAAACCTTAAGAATTTGTAATGTGGAGTAAGCATGGGAAGACTTATCTCCTTGATTAAAAATTCTCTGTAAGATTTTTAACATCTTTTTTCAAAACTTCTTTTGTTGATTTACAATTTTTGATTTAATATGTCATTTTGAAATTTGTTTATACAAAGAACTACTGCAAAAATTTCTTTTTTAATTGTGGAATAGTTTTTCTGAGTTCTATTCCAATGTTTTGAAGTAAAGGCAATGCATGTTTCTTTTACATGAACATGTTGTTTAAGGATGCCACCATAACCTATGTCTGAGGCATCAGTTTCAATAATTTTGAATGCTTGTGGGATAGGAAGATATAAGTAAGGAAGAATTTGAACATGATATTTTATCTGTTTAATAATAAAAGTATGATCATCTGTCCAAGGTGGAGGAGCCTTTTTAAGATGATCATGGAGGGGTTTTATGATATTATTTAAGTTGGGAATATAATCACCAACATAATTTAAACATCTTAAAAATATTTGAAGTTAATTTTTGTCCAAAATTTGATCAAAAAATTTATTAGCAAATTCAATTGTTCTATTAATGAGAGTAATTGTTCCTTGGTAAATGTTGTAACCAAGAAATATAATTTTTTTTTGAAAAAGATTAATCTTAGGTTTTGAGACCACAAGACCATTTCTTTTAATGACATTAATAAAAATATGAAGATGTTTAAAACATTGATCAATTGATTCAAAATATACTAGAACAACATCAATATAGACAATGATGAACTTAGTATGAGGCTTAAAGATTTCATTTATTATCCTCTAGAATTCAGAGGAAGACTTTTTTAGGCTAAAAGGCATAACATTCCATTCATATTGGCCAAAAGGGACAATGAAGGCAATTTATACCTATCGGCTTCATGAATATGGATTTGCCAAAATCTAGATTTCATATCAAACTTAGAAAATAATTTTTCCTTATCTAGGCAATTGAGAAAATATTTTTTATTCAGAATAGGATACCTAATCCATTAGAGATCATGATTAAGTGGCTTGTAATTGATCACAAGCCTTAGAGTTCCTCTTTCTAATTCTGTAGTTTTATTAACATAAAAGGCATAATAAGATCAAGGGCTTTGGCTCTTTCTAATTAATTTCATATTTAAGAGATCTTCAATTTCTTTTTGGCAATGTTCTAGGAATTTTTAGTTCATTTGAATTGGTCTAGCTTTTGTAGAAATATTTCTTTCATCAAAATTCTTCTCATAGGGAAGATTGACTATATGTTTTTTTCTTTTCTAGAAGGCATTTGGAAGGTCTGAACAAATAGATCCTTCAATTTGAATCAAAATAGTTTAAATTTTCTTTCGAATTTGAGGTTTGGCTATTCGAGCTTCTATAATTTGAAAAGAAATTATAGTTTTTTCAAAGAATTTGGTAAGAACAAGCCCTTCATGGCTACAGTTTAAAACAACACCAGTATCAAAAAGAGCGGTTGTTTCCAAAAAAAATTCATTTTGAATAAAAATTTTAATTGGAATGTATCACTTTTGAAGGGAAATTTTTGAAATAAGGTTTAGAAATGGTTCAGGAAGATCTTCTTCTTGATCTTCAACAACTGGTTCTTTACCCTTTTCAAAAATTTTCATTTCCTTTTCTTGAACTTGGCTAATTATCAAAGAATGAACATCTTAAGTATTTCTTAATTCTCTAATCTCATTTTTCAAAATATTAATTTCTTTTTGTAAATCTAGGATCGTAATTAATTTTGGTTTATTATCAAAATGTTTTATAATTTCTTTAAAATTATAATGTTTGGGTTGTTGGATAGGTTTGAGGGTTGATGTTGATGAAGTTTCTACAATTTTCATAAATTTATTAAAATATTTAACTTTTTCTTCATCTAAAAAAAGAGAATGGATTACTTCAAAAAGAAGATTTCGTTCTGAAGTAAGAACATTAATTTGAAGAGAATCCTTAAAGGTTTCTTCTAAAGAATTGATTGTAGAATATTGATTTTCTTCTTTAAAGGAAGAGTTTGATGAAACATCATCTTTAAAAAGTTGATTTACTTCTTGTTCAGAAATTTCACCTTCTTTTTCTAAAGAGGTTTCTGTTATTAAGCTATTAATTTATTACAAGATTGGTTCTTCTAGGTTGAGAGTCCTAATATTTTTATTTAATATGTACTACTTATCCATGTGGCCTTCTTTCCCACAACAAAAAAATTTAATTTTACCTTTTAGTAAATTAATTAATGGTTTTGAAGAAACATGCTTAGAAAGGTTTATGGGTATCTTATATTTAGGTGTTTTGTAATAATTCTTAGTTTGGGGTTTTTGATGATCCATATGTTTTAGTTTAGATTTCTGACAGGGTGAGAAACCAAATTATTCACAAAAAGATAATATTTTTTTTTTGTTAAGTGCCTTCTCTTTGCTAAGTTGATGTTGGATTCTATCATCTCCACAAATTTTTAAGAAAATTTTTTGAACAAGTGTTATGAGCTGTCTATAACTCAAATTTTCATTATGGATTTGGCCATCGCTAGACAAGTTTCAAAGTTTTTCTCTTACTTTGTCACCTGACGAATTGGGTAGGCTTGTAATAAATTTTTCCTTCTAAAGGTGATGATTACTATCTTCCCTAGTGTAAACTATAATTAAGAAAGTGTCTTTATATCATCTAAAATCAACTAGAGTTTTACATCTAAAATTGGAAAGTAATTCAGTAGATTTATCTCTTCATAGATACGAATCACTTATAAAATCTTGAGTAATTTTATAGATAAGGGTATTAACAGCATCAATAACTGGTTCACCATTGTTGGTTACTATGGTCCCTTCACTGGTTGTTTTTATTGAACTAAGGATTTGTTCCTTTTTTTTTCATTAATTAGATAGAAATCCCACTAACCTTTGAGTTGAATAGTAAACCCCGCTATTAATATCTGAGCAATTGCTTGTTTATTATAAATATGATGCATAGCATAGGCTGTACTTAACGTAGTCATTTGTTAGAGAATTTCCAGAATATTATTTTTGAACAAGCCATCTATAATAAACTAAAATTTTGAAATAATTAAATTGGGTGAATTTAATCATGATTTCGTTAAAATTGAATCCGGCACAATTTTCTGATATTATGGTTAAAATCTGGGATTTTTTCGAAGTCAAAATTTGATCCGATGAAGGGAAATGCGGCTCGGCTTTAGGAAATTGACAGATAAAGTCTCTGACTTCAATTCTTTAAACAAAGGCCAAAATTCTTGCATGGGAACTCGTGTCCTTTCCTGGATCAAAGACGACATCCGAAAGTTTCCCCGGGTGAAGTGGCAAAAGACCGAATTGTCCCTAGAGGCTTTAAACTTTCAAAAATCTCACATTTTCCCTCCATTTTCACATTTCCTCTCTCTCTCCTCCCTTCACCACTGCGCGCGGCCAGCATTGCCACCTTGCTCTGCCACCTGACCTAGCCACCGGCGCAGCTCGCCACCCCTGACCTCCAGCAACCATCCCCAGCCACCAATGGACGCCATCGCCGCCGGGAAAAGCTTATTTTTCCCCTCCATCACGAATTTCTCTACCTGCCGTGATCTCTGCCGTCCGACGCCGTTTGGTGACACCGCCCCCGCCATTGGGAAGGTCGAGCTGTCAGCTTCTTCCGACAACTTCCAACTACCAAACACCGCTGCCACTCACCCGGATCGAGGCAAAAATTATCTGCCGTGCGTAAATCTTCATGGCCAGAAAATGCCACCTAAATGGCTGAGAACCACCAAACCAACCCCAGATCTGGACTCCTTATCTTGTGGGCTTTATTCTGGTGTAATTTTTGACCTCAACCACATCTTTCTGCCATGCGCCACTATGCGCCGGGTTGAAGAAGCCAAAAGCTATCCTGAACTAGATTTCCATCTTCTGGAACCCTCGGTATAATTTAAATTACCCTAATCTAATGTTTTTTGACTGAATTGGATGCCGAACATGTATATGAAAGATACTGACCTAGGAAAACGTGTAATCAGATGTAAAAAATTAAATTAAATAAGTAACAGACTAAGACTTTGATTAAATTACCTAGGAAATTAACTAGGCTTGAATTCTGAGGATACAAGAAGCCTTGAATTTAATTAAGAGCGAACGGTAACTAGGTAGAATGATTTACACTCCCCTAACTTTTATTTGACATTGTGAATGCCTGATATAGATTAAATTTATTGCATGGGAATACGTGTTACTTTCAATGAGTATATCTGTATGCCTGTGTGCTGTAAATGCCTGTTGTATGTTAGAACAATTTGGCTATCAAATTTAGATGCCATAAGAGTGAGTTGACTTAGGGTAGGGTACTTGATAGCCGGTATGGGACGGCTGTTAAGTATCTCGAGTGTATAGAATTTTATAAATGTATTGTTTTAATCAAATTTAGCCTGCATTCGTTAGGGATTACGCAGTAAACTAGGACGACCCTATGAAAAGTTTAAGGAGTATAAGGGGGGATAGCCTATACAGAAAAATGTTGTGATTTAGGCGTAATATCCTAGAACCCTGAGAACTAGTTGACCGTGTGCATGTGATTCCGAATAGACTGTATGAGGATAAGGATTGGTGTATGTGCACATGCTAGTAGACACCCTAGATGTTGATTCTCACCCGGTCCTTGAGTGAGTGATTGGTATCACGGATCACACTTACAATATAGGCGTGATTTTGGGTGATTGGTGTTATGGATCATACCCAACGATAAAAGACTGATTTTAGTAAAACAGCATGTAATTGGATAGATTTAGATACGGTCACATAAGACTTGTGACGGATGTGAATGTGAAAACCACCGGTCAATGGATTTGAATTGGATTTTTATTATAGATTTTCAGAAAATTAGATTTTTATACTTATTTGATTGATTATCTCATTTTTTGTGCCATTTTAATGATTTTAAAAGACAAGGTATTTCACTGATTTTTGAAATGAACACAGGGAGATGTTTTCGGTTCTTGTCACTGTTGAGCATCCAGCTATTTTTAAATTTAATTACTGTAAATTACTCTACTGGGATTTAACTATCTCATGAGATTGTTTGCTCAGATGAACATGAACAGGGGCCTAGGAGATAGCTGGGTGGGGATTGGATGACAAATGGACGAAGCAGCATAGTTTAAGCTTGAATTTGTTATTGTATATATTTATGTTGATGATTTGCTGTTGTTGGATTTTTATTGGATGTAAATTTACTGGATATTGGCTGTTTGTATTTGGTTAATGTCTGAATTTTAGGGGAAACACTGCCAGATTTTCGGCATAAATGAATGACTAAATTTTTGTTTAAGATGAATTGCATGTGAATGGATTGTATATTTTAATTTATGGTTATTAGATCTGATATTCCAGAGTTTGTGATTATTGTATATGAATTTAGTATATCTGCCGTTGATTTAGGGTTGAGTGGAATTTGAATAGACAGTGGTAAGGGTCTATTTGGATTACACTCAATCGGTAGCGATCCCCTGACATTCCTAGAACGGGAAAAAGTGAAAAATTATTTTGAAAACCCATATGCTTCCGCTACTCTGATAGAAGATAGTGTATTGTGGATTAGAGGGTCGTTACACCATCTATATTCCAGGCATATATGTGGCTTGCACTGAAATGTTTTAGAAAAAGAGTTTTATCTTTTAATTCTTTGTCAGGGAGAGTGGCCTTAGAATAATATAATTTTGTAGAATGTTTCCAAATTGAGGTAATTGCTTGGACTTGGTTCAAAGGAATATAGGATTGCTTATCTAGGGTGGCTATAGAAAGCTTGGTTTTAAATGAAGATTCATTTTTCTTAGGAGTTTCTCCCACAATTAAGTTTTTAAGTTTTTTATCAATCGTTTGGGATAAAGACTTGTTTTGTAAACCTTTTGTTAAATTAACAGTAGGTTCAAAAGGGATGAAAATTGGTTGTTGAGGAATTTTACTAGACTCAACCTTTTCAAAAACCAAATCATTAATTTTCTTTCAATAAGAATTGGTATTTTCTCTTAAAGTTTGGAGATAAGAATTTGTATAATGATCTTGTTTCATTAGATTTTGGATATCCTTAGGATCAATTTCTTGTGAAATATCTTTTTTTTCTAAAGGCGAAGAAACAATAAATTCATTGTTCACCATTAAATTAGGAATAAAATAAGGTTTTGTAGGAGGTAGTTCGGTTTCAACTACGTTCCCATGTTTTTTTTGCCAAGTTGCGTCAACTTTAGCAGTATTTTTGAAAGGATAATTTATTGAATAATAATCAATGTAAGCTTCAAACCATTCAAAGAAAATAATATTCTTTTTTAATTTTATTCAGATATTTATAATAATATTCCTGAATAGGTTTTCTAGATTTTGAATTAAAATTTTCAAAAAATCAATTCCATTTTTCATTATTTTCAAAAGAGTAAAAATATTTTTGCAAGAATTTTTTATCTAGTTGAAAATCTTAATAAATGACATTTATGGTATTTTTAACCATATTAGAATAAGTGGGTGATTGGACTGAAGATTGTTCATCTTCAAGTTATTGGTAAATTGGTCTTAGAAGGTTAGATGATGTGTCTAATCCTTAGAGGTGTATGACCGAAGGAAGAGTGTAATACCCCTAATTTAAGTAGCTTAAATTAATAATTTTAATTCATGGTGTTAATAAATTAATTTCTTATAGCTAATAAAGAATTGGATGCTTAACTTAGCCTTTAATTTCTTACTTAGCATAAGTACCAAAGAAAGGAGTCTTAAATTTTAGGCATGAAATCTTAATGGCACATGTGAGGTTAAGAGGACTAAAGGCATGCAATTTTTTTACATATGTGCATGGTTTCCATGTGAAGAAGAGAAGGAGAAGTAAGATGGAATAAAGTATATATACATAACCCCACATGTGAAGCATCACGTGAATAAGTAAAAAGCTAGTATAAATATATTATTCTTCCTTTCCTTTGGACTCCACAAGTGAAGGGAGAGGAATTTTATTAAGTGCAGAATTTTCCTAAGTGGGGTAGACATATAGGACCACTTGAGACAAGGAGACAAGGCAAGGGAGAGGAATTTTGGTAAGTGCAGAATTTTGTTTGACTTATGGCACTAGGGACCACATGCAAGATAGGAAACTTTGGCTAGGAAAGAAAGACACCATGTGCAGAATTGTATGAAAAAATAATGATAATATATATATGTAGGACACAAGGTTACGTTGGAGGACATGCTTCCCTTTTTCTTTCTTGCTTTCGGCACCACCTAGGATAAGAATTAGGAATGCATACCACAAAAATTAAGGCAAAGAGAAAGAAAAAAAAACACAAAAAAAAGAATATAATAAAAAGAAATTTACATATACACGTTGCACTACTCGGCCAAGAGGGAAGGGGAAGACGTGCACAATGAGTAACCACCCTTAGCTTTCCTCCTAAGAAACAAATGATGCAAAATTCTGAAATATATGGGTGCACTAACATGGCAGCCAGGGGACCTCTTTTCACTAGGAGATAATGAAGATAAATGAGAGAGAAAGGGGTCCTATGTATCATACACACGGTGGAGGGAGCAAAGGTGAGGGAATGGAAATAACTAATAAAAAATTATATAACCATATGCCCACACGTAACCACTTAGATGTCACTAAGAGAAGGAAGGGAAAGAACAAAATTAAGAGAGTGGGACATGCAGCTGCTGACCGTACAAAGTGCAAGAGTTAGAGTGTGCACTTTGCATTACTTCTTTTCTCCTTTTCTGTGCCGTGACAGCATGGATGGCGTGGAATGGCAAGGAAAGAAGGGGGTCACGCCTAAGTTACACGAAGGGCTGCCAATGACTGGAATAACAATAAAAAAAATTGAAATGAAGAAGGGATAACACACATGCTCGGCTATGAAATAGAGAGAGGGAATAGAAAAGAAGTGAGAGTGGGTAATGCACGAATGCTCACGCGACAAGGAGGGAAGAAAGGAACATTTCACATCTTGAAAAAAATACACACACAGCTAGGACACCTCACGAAGGAGGAAGGGCATGAATACTAAGTGGCAAAAATCACAAAATTGGGAGGAGGAAAGAATTAAGAGATCAAAAAAAAGGGGGACCAAAGGGAAGTTAAGAGGAAGCCAAGAGTATTCTCTCTAGCACACCCTCAAGGTAGGTTAGCAATTTCTTTGTTTTAGTTCTATAAGTTAGCATTCATGTTTCAAAATGTTGCTTCCATGGAACTAGAGTAATTTTCTTCATCCTTGATCTTAGGATAAAACTTGATATTGTATGCATGATAAACTTAGGAGTTGGCTAAGTTGAATGAAATTAATAATGTTATTGAACATTTATGTTGCTAAATAAATGCATGTGATGATGAAATAAGATGGACTAAGTTACTGTAGAAAATTATTGTCATGACCACCTAAGAGACTCATTAATAATGAATACCATTATGAGAAATGTGATTGTGAGGGTTTAAGGTTAATAATGATCATGGATAGGAGGGACATGATCATGGAAATTATAAAACTCTTAGAAGGAAATTATATGAGATTTAATTCCCAAGAAAAGTGGAATTATTATGGCCATTATTTGTATTTTTTGGAAGGAAATTGATGTGAGATTAAATTCTAAGAAAATTGAAAAATATTATAGCCCTTATTAATATTTTTGAAGAGAAATTTATGTGAGATTAGATTCTAAGAAAAATAGAAAATATTATGTCCATACTTAATAATATAGAGGGAAATTTATGTAAGAATAAATTATAAGACAAATAGAAAATACTATGTCCATAAGTAACATTCTTAGAGGAAAAATTTTGCAAGAATAAATTCTAAGAAAAATGGGAAATATCATACCCATAATTAATATTTTGAGAGAAAATTATGTAAGAATAAATTCAAAGAAAAATAGGAAATATTATGTCCATAAGTAAAATTTTTGGAGGGAAAATTTTGTAAGAATAAATTCTAAGAAAAATGGGAAATATTATGCCCATAATTAATATTTTTGAGAGAAATTTATGTAAGAATAAATTATGAGCAAACTAGAAAGTATTATGTCAATTATTAACATTTTTGGAGAGAAACTCATGTGAGAATAAATTCTAAGAAAATTAGAAAAGCTTATGTCCTCGATTAATAATTAAAAAGGAACTTAGATTTAATTCCCTAGGAAATAGCGAAATAGTATGGACCTTTCGAATTTATTTGAAAGCTTTGAGGAAATGAAACCTATCCCTGGATAATAAAAGGGAGATGTAGGTGACACCGCGCCTTATGGGGTTTCGAATGTATACCAGCGGCCTAGCGAGGCATGGCCGAAGGCACTTCATGCCCGTGACCTAGCATTCGCGATCACGCTAAAATCATGGCTAAGTGTTCACGCATTACGAGGTATGGTCGGAGGTGCTCCACATGAGCGACCTAGGGAGGTGTGGCCAAAGGTGCTTCATACCTGTGATCTAGTGTCTCGAGAATTTCATATACGTGGGCTGAGTGCCCATAATCTGTGAAGTGTGGCCAAAGGTGCTCTACACGGGCGGCCTGGCGAGGCGCGGCTGAAGGTGCTCCGTGCCCAGGACCTAATGCTTGCAATTACGCTATACACGTGGCTGAGTGTTCATGAATTTTGAGGTGTGGCCGAAGGTGCTCCATAGGGGTAACCTAGGGAGGTGTGGCCGAAGGTGCTCCACCCCTGTGATTTAGTGTTCACACAACATGTACGTACGATCTGATAACTTCGCAATAATAAATCGGTACGCTTAAGAAAATACTGACCATGTGACAAGGATCTCTAACTGTTGCTAACTACTAAATTTATCATGCAATAATTGTTTGTTTATAGTTATGTACTTTACTCCTAAATCAAGGATGTAGTTTGAACGTTTTAGTGCTTGAACCCTGATACATGTTAGTTTATTTTAAAACTATGAATTGCTAAGCTACTGAAAAACTCGTGTTTCTCACCTACGTGCTAATATGTATCAGATTCGGACGCGTAGCAGGGACGTGTAGTAACGGTGCCTTTTGATCAAGTAAGGTTTTTGTAACCCCATTTTTTTGGATCCCAGATGTACTCGAATAGGAATAGGACAGCTGATTTGACTATATATACGAGTAGTTCTGGGAATACCGGGGAGAACAAATATGTGAAGAACCGGTCCATCACTATTTTTGTGCGGGAGTCTGAGTGGCAGGCCTATTGTCTTCTGACTTTCACAGGAAAAGTACTTCATATGTCCAGGGACTGATACATCAGTTTGTAATAAATATTATTAGTAAACTTGCATTAGGTGATTCATATGAAAGACTGTATTTTCATCATGTAGCGTAGAATTTTATTATTTTGCTATGCATGTAAGTTTTATTTTTATCTGAGCAAAAGATTCCAAACTTCATTCTTTTAACATAAATTGAATAGTTAACTGCTCAGACAATAATTAAAAAGGACAAGAATAATGTATCGAACCTATCTAATGATATCGGAATGAACAACAAGACTAGATAGGGGCGTTACAAAGAGTCCTAGAGGCCTGAGGAATGGAAGAACAAGATTGCTTAAACGATTCTACTACTGTCCTAAAATCTTCGTTGGATTTTACAGATCTAGTCCTAGGAATGCTAAAGGCATTTCTTCTGAAAGTAATTTCTATAGTTCCTTTGTTATTTTGCCTTATTTCCATAAGACTGAGAGAAGGATCTGGTTAGGCAGTTGTTGCCTTTTTCATAATCCATTCTTCTTAAAGATCTATTTCTTCCCAAACTATGGGTTTTGGTACCATAACACTTGCTTTTGAGGCATCAGTTAGGAGAAAAGTTGTTTTACCCTTTTCATGGGGAATTAATGCATTAAAACTTGAAGAGTTCATAACTTTATATTGTACCCTATAAATTGAAGCTATAGGGATAGATCTTGACTTCATGTCGAAACCATTGAGTTTAATGCTTATTTTTAAGACATCTATAATGTTTTGGTCATTAAGGATTACTGTCTTATTTGGAAAGCAATTAAAATAAATTGTTCCTAGAAGAAAATCTATGAACTTATTATGCCTAACATCTCTAAGACAAACAAGGCAAGAAACATTTAGACTGTCTTTAACAAAAGATTTTAAGACTATTTGTAAGCATCCTATCTGTAAAAATTTATATTTTTGTTTATGAATATTAAGAGATTTTAGAGATATTAGAAAGAGATCCTCCATATCAGAGTTAATGTTGATGATATCTTTAATAGTTTTGATTATAAAATAAAAAAAAATCTCAAGAATTTACCATCTGGTTTATATATATATATATATATATATATATATATATATATATATATATATATATATATACCTTTAATGGAATTGATTCCAAATAATAATTCATCTATATACAATCAATGCACCGTATATTTATAAGTAAATTATTTTTTTAGTCTTTGAAAGATATAATTTATTTTAATTTAATTTTTGAATTATAAAAATATTTAATTTAGTCTTTAAAAAATACATTATGTCTCAATTTAAAAAAAATCTCATATCCAAATTTAAATTAAATATTAAAAAATAGGTTTAGGCATTAAAGATATTATTCAACCATAAAAAGTAAGAACAGCAAATTTTCATATTAAGGTTATCTCAATACAACTTTAAATTAATCCAACTATAACCAAGTGATGATTTATGCTAACATCAATAACAAAAAAATTTTACATATATAACATCAAATTCTAACAAATTTATAATTAATATAATAAAATATAAAAATTTATCTATTATTTACATGTTGATGATGGGTAAGTAAGAGAAAGTGAAGAATAATAAAAGATTTAGTCTTTTGGTCATACTTAAATATGTTATAAATTCATAATTAATATATAAAAATAAAATTTAAATATAATTATAGTCAATTTGTCCACAATTTAAACAACAATAAATCACATATCTAAGAACTAAATGTATTAAATTAATTTTACCAATTTTTTATCAAATAGATCCAATTAATTACTTAATCTGATAGATTTGGATTAAACTGAGTTAATTTGGTTTAAATTAGATAAATTTAATTTTTCTCAATCTTAATTGGAAATAGAAAATAAAGAAATTAGTTTAATTAATTTTTGAATTTGAATTTAATGAAATTATTTTGATAAAACCAAACCGGTAGGCCCAAAGCCTGTTGCCCACGCCACGCCCATCAAGAATAAAGCCTAGAGGCCACACATGGAAGTCGAGGAGGGGTAGTCTGGTAACTTCATTCCTTCCAATATATATATATATATATATATATTCACTCCTTCGGCAAAACCCTAATCTGAAATGCCTTTTGGCTGCCGATGAATCTGATATATGATTTGCCATTTTCTTCCATTCTTCTTGCTTGTGCCTTTCAGTGTTTATCTTCCATTCACTTCAATTTCGTTGATTACTCCTTTTTTCTCCTATAATTTCTATATTTTGGTTTTTATCTCTCTCTAAAATAGAATTGATGCCCAATGATGCACATATCATACTCAATTGAGCAGTTTTCAGCGGTTTCTGTTCGCCGTTTGCCTTCACCGACCACCGCCTCTCTTTCTCTTTCTTTCTTTCTTTCTTTCTTTCTATATATATACACACACACATATACTTGTGGTGGTTTGTGAAGGCTGCGATGAACGCCGCTGGCTTTAACTGCGAATGATCATTTAAAGCTATGAGATCTGAGGGCATTTGAATTCTATCTGATATTTGTATTTTTTTTATATTTATATTTATTTTTGGTTTTTTTTGGGGGTTAGAATTTGAATGATGATAAATTCACTGGGCTCTGAGCAGTTTTTACTGCAGTATTGATGGAAATGCAACCTAGAAAGCCATGTCTGAATTCTGATGGATTTGAGCATATTGCTGATTGCTGTATGAATCACACTTGCCTTGCGACATTCTCTTCCAATTTGATTTTCACACTGCACACTGGTGAACGCATGTAGGTAGGACACAAGACAAAGGCTATTACTGTGAAAACGGGTTCGGTTTGACTTGCGTCAGTATGTTATGGGCCGACAATAAACGAGTACGTTTAATAACGGGCCTGAATTATAAAATTTCAGTTTTTTCAGTTTAGTTTAGCCTGTAGGTTAAACTTTTTTTTTTTCAAGTTTTCATGTTTTAAAATTATTTTTTAATATAAATAAAAAGTAATATTATTAATTTTTTCATTTTTAAATTCATTTAAAAATTAAAAATATTTGAAATTATTATAATAGAAATAATATATTTAAATTAATGTATTTTTTAAGAATTAGTATTATTTTTATTTTAAATTAATTTTTTAATTCACATTCTAGTAACATATAAAATTATTTAAAATTTATGTATTTATATTTATTTTTTAATTTTTTAAAGATAAAATGGAAAAGTCCCTTTTTTGAACTTTGTGTTATGTGTAAAAAAAATTTTGAATTTTCATTTTTTATTAATAATCCATTAAACTGTTTTTGTTGTGTAAAAAACTTTTAAGTCTCTAGTATTCATTACATATCATATTTAATTTACATCTCACCGTGGAAAAAATTATCCATTTTACTTTCAGCTAAATTTGACAAATTACATAAATCAGTTTATTAACAAATTACAAAAATATCCCTTAAAGAAATTCTAAAACTTTACCAAATTGGTTTTTAATACTCAGCTTCTATGTGATATGATGGTCCAAAAAGTCTCCTGATCTATTTTGATAGAATTATGAAAACTCAGAGTCTTGTTGAGTTATATTAAACTTAAAATTAATTTTTATAAAATTAAAAATATTAAGATAAATTTTTTTTAATAAATATAATTTATAAAATTTAAATTTATAATTTTTTTATAAAATGATATCGCTATTATTTTGATTAATAACTTGTTGATAATGCTTGATTTATTTTTTACAGAGCAAATATAAGTTGACAAATAAAATTCAATTAAATCTCCGCTTTTTTTTGAAAAAGTCCATTATAAAATGAGTTGGACTCAAGCATTTTGAAGCATAGACCAAAGGCCATTTATTTTTTAAAAAATAAATTTATATACAAATCTATAATCTCTTTGGGTGGGTGATGCTCACTGGAATTATATAATATATAAATACAAGAGAAAATGTGGATTCCCAGATCTCATAGTATGTGTGCCCACTTGCTAAAGACATTTTCACTAGCACTACTTAGATGGGGATCACTCCTTTTCTTACTCATGCAATTACTTTTGACTAAATTTTTTTTAGCAAGTTTTCAGTATGGATTTAAAAAAACTACTAATTTTATATAAAAGACTCTTTTTTTAAAAGAAAAAAATTATTAGAATTTGTTACCCATAACCCATTATAGTAAAAAAAATATTTGTATTTAAGATAAAAGATGAAATTTATACAACCTTACTCAATTGTCGTCATCATTATGTAGAACCTATAGACCAAGGGCTGTGGACAAAAAATAAAGAAATTATTATTTATTTTTTAGGCTTAAATGTCAAGTATTTAAACCAAACCCATACTCAAACGAGCCCATAAAAAATTGGCAACGGCCGCAGCACGCACCTGAAGAATGAAGCCCACGACGCCACGCACCTCAGGAAGAGGAGGGGTAATCTGGTAACTTCGCTCTTTCCAGTATATATGTAGTTACTCCTTCGCCAAACTTGCCTTGAAGATACTTCTTCGCCGCCGATGAATCTGACCTACGATTTTCGATACTCTTCCATCTGTTTTAGGTTTTGCCTTTCATTTTCTTCAATTTCTTTGTTTACTCGTTTTTTCTTGTTTAATTTCTATATTTTGGTTTAATTTCTCTTCTCTTGCTATATAAATTGATGCCCAATGATGCACAATTCATACTCTGTTGAGCAGTTTTCAGTGGTTTCAGTTCGCCGTTTGCCTTCACATGCCACCACCATCCCTCTCTCTCTCTCTCTCTCTCTTTTTCCCTTTCCTTTCCTTTATATACATACATACATACACACATATATGGACGGCTTCGTGGTGGTTTGTGAAGGCTACTGGTGAACGCCGCTGGATCTAAACTGTGAATGATCATTCAAAAGCTATGAGATCTGAGGGCATTTCAATTGTATTTGATGTTTTTTGGAGGTTAGATTTGAGTGAATGATGGTATGTGCTCTAGAATCTGACAAGTTTTTGCTACATTATTGATGGAAATGCAGCCTAGAAAGCTATGCTTGAATAGTGGCACCATTTAATTGCAGTGTTATCAAAATGGATTTTGACATATTGCTGATTCATGTATTTTTTGTTATATCACAATGGGTCTGCAGCTCTGGATTATCTATACATGTGAGAAATGTTGCATTTCTCTGTAAAAAAAATGCCATATTTCTAATTCAAAATCATCACAATATATATATATATATACATATGAACTGTAATTCCCTTCTCTGATAATGTTTTATTGGTATTTGATTACCAATGCTACTGGTCGATGTGCACGAACTTATTTATGAACTGTAAAATTTTGTATAGATGCACTATATCCAACTTGAACATTTGAAAGGTGGCACCATTTAATTACAGCCCTCTTAGGACACCGTTAAAATTTTTGTTCGAGTAGTTGAAGAAGATTTTGAACGCTAAAAATTATTACTTTTATTAATTATTAAATATTTTATCAATCAATAAAAAGAACATTAATCAAGCCAGCAAAACCCTTGTCAAAATGTTGCAGATAATAAAATTGCATGTTTATCTTAGAGACCTTTTTCTAACACTTTATTGGGCCTAAAGGCTTAATGTGATCAGCAGATGAGGCACGCTTTAAGAGTATCACTAATTAAACTTCACAAGTTAACTAATTAGATATATGCAATATTTAGATGATAGGTTATTGGTTCTCATTTTTCACCATAAATCATTTCAATTTTTAGGTTGAATCACAATATATATATATATATATATAAACAGACTCAAATACAGTATATTACTATATTAAACAAAAAACCAAAACCTTAAGTTTACTAAAGCTAGTCCTAAACATTAGGTTTCATAGTTGGAAAGTGAAATGGGAGGAGGAACACAAGAAAAATAGAGGCAAACTGAATGCTCGAATGGTAAATTTTTTTTCTTATTTCAAAATCCTTCATATTAAAGGATTAGTTAGCAAATTTTGGTGACCTTCTTTTTCTTAATAATAACTCATAAGAAACAGGTTTCAATGAAATCTTTTCATCTTTGTTCATATCTAGTATCCAAATTTATCATTCTCCCGTGCGTATCTCTGAAGGATTTTTTTTTAAAAAAAATTTTTAATTTAGATTTAATGATTAAAAAAAATTTTGTAGTTAAATTCTTGATAGTCTTAAAATTTTGAATAAATTATTGTTTTGGTCTTTAAAATTATACATTGTTTTAATTTAGTAATTGAAAAATTAAAATTCTCAATTTCATCATTAAAATAATAGTTTCAAAATAATTTAATTTCTATGTTAATTATATGGACGTCTACAAAATAAAGAGCATTGCAACAAATCAAAATAACAATCAACATATTATACATCATTACATCAACTCAAAATAAAAATTAGCATGTCCAACGTGGCATCTTTGTAATTAAGGGATGAAATTGTTTAAAAAATATTTTTTTGATAATTAAATTAAGTATTTTAATCTTTAAAAAATTAAATTAAAACATGTTTTTTCAATGATGAAAATAGTAATTTACTCTCAAAATTTGTGAGCGTTAAACTTCTGCATCAAGAATAAGTCATGCTGCGTAGCTATAAGAAAGTTAAAAAGGCCGAAGAAAAAGTCAAAAACATCTTCATCAAACCCGAAGTCTCAAAGATGGCACATAACTTAAGAAGTGAACCCATCACTGACATTGCCATGAAAGGAATTAGGAAAAGCTATAAGATGAGGGCACGGATTTGTGCACAAATCCGTGAAGACATATATAGAAGGCTAAGACAGAAGATGGCAACATCAACATTCATTATTTATGATCTTGAAATGGTCAACATTTACTGAAAATGATTAAACTATGTCACTTAACCCCAAACATCACGAAAACACTATTAGTGATGGAAGGATCAAATTGAAAATTAAAATTGATATTTTCTTAAGAACCAAAACATTAATTTTGTAGAGGTTAAAATTAATTTTTATTTCTTAATTTTGTATAAAATTTTAATTTCATCATGTATCTTTTTTTTTAATTTTGTCTCTTATCTTTATCAATCAATATAATTTTTTCTCTTAACTAAATATCATATACATATATATATATATATTACTAACAATAATATCATATATAAAATTTATGTAAAATTATTCTTGTTAAAATATAGTTAAAGTAATAGAATAATTCAAACCAGACTAAAAATGACCGTTATTTATATTTCATATAACTTTTAAAGTTTTTAATTTTTAGATTTTGAATATAAACAAATGAAGAATTCTAAAAAAATTTTAAAGTGTGACTTCATTTAAAATTTAATTATACTTTAATTAAAGTAATTTTACTTGAATTCTAAATATCATCAACAATATTTGAAAAAATAAATTAATTACGTTAATTAGTAAAAATAAATGACAATTAAAATTTTATATAAAGTTAAGAAATAAAAAGTTAATTTTAACTTTTAACATAAATAATCTAAAGCTCCTATAATTTTTTCTCTAATTTTACATTAATGTGCAATATTTATTGTAGCCAATATATATATATATATATATATAATAGTAGGATTTCTCAACCTCAAGTTGAGTGATTCAAAGGTTGGAATATTTCAAAGGTCAAGGCGAGTGTTTCTGTTTCCAACTGTGGTAGGGATGGAGTCTTTTTTGTTCTCATGTTGGGAGATTGGGGAGATAGAGCAATTCCCAATTGGAGAGAAAGAGACTGCATGGGGTCCCACTTTTTAAATGGACATCACCTAATACTAATAATACTCGCAAAATATTGAAAAGTTAAGTATTACATCTAATATTCCAACCTTAATTAAATTCAAAGTTATTACATACGAAACCAATTGCATATCATATGATTCAATATATTATAAATGATTTTAAATTTAATTTTAGATATAATAAAAACGAGAGAAATTAGTTATATTTTAGTTTTTTTTTAACTTCTTCCAACTCTCAACTATCTTATTTTATATTTCATATCAAATTATGATATTATATTATATCATATGAAATAGAAATAATTTGTGTTTGACTAAGTCACTTAAAAAATATATTTATTAGTATTTGAAAAGTAATTTGAGTTTGACTAATTTATATAAAAAATATTTTTTACTCTTAAATTGCCAAAAGAAACATGTATATATTTATTTTGTTATTAACGTTATTTAAATAGATAAATAATTATTTTATATTTTGACGAACCTAGTTAGATCTTCTAATTATTAGTTTCATAAATTTTATAATATATAATATAAAATATAAAATAAAATATGTAAGAGACTTTTATACAGTGTCATTTCAAATATCGTATTATTTTAAATAATAAGAAATTTTATAGTGTAATCTTATATAATATGATATCTATGATACTAATATTTGATATATTAATTTGTGATATTTTAAATGGTATTAATATAAGATATAAATATTTGATTATTTATATTAATAAATGTCATTTGTTTTTTGTAATTTTCAAATATATCCCTATAAATTTAAATAAATATCATATTATATTTATATTTTGATTATTTTTTTAAAAAATTCATTATTAACTTTGAATTAAAAAATTAACATTAAAAAATTTATAATTTAACTTTAAATTAAAAAATAACTAACTTTAAAAAATTTATAATTGATTTAAAATTAAAAAAATTAACTATTAGTTCATACTATTAGAATAAAAAACTAATTAAATTTTATATGATTAAAAAATAAAAAATACATATTATAAGTAAAATTAGTACAATAAAAAAATATATTACACCCAATATCATGTAAGATGACACAAAATTTTTAGTGTCATAAGATCATACCTCTTTTGGTGTCATAAGTTAACAACACTTTTAGTATCATGTAATAATACATTGTTATATTATATGCTTCCGTTATCAGATAATATTATAAGAAATAGTGTTATAAGATAATATTATAATAAATAGTATTATTCAACTGTGTTATCTAAGATAACACTATTAAAATGACATTATACCAAATATTTTTATAATGAAAAAAAGTAGATGAGAGAGAGAAAATGAAAGTAGTTGAAAGTTAAAACATAATAATAAGGATTAATTAATTTTTATTTTAAAATCTAGTAAATATTATTTTTGTTATTTTTATTAAGCTATTATTAATAATAAATTAAAATATAAAAAAATAAAATCATAATAAATATTTTAAATACTTAAAAAACATAAATTTATATATTAATAATCCATAGTCTTATTTATATATCTCAAAATTATATATATATATATATATATATATATCCCAAAAGAAAAAAGATAATTGATAGACAAAGAGTTTATGTTGGTGAAGTGTTTTTAAAAATAGAAAAGAAATTAAGAATATTATGGTAAATAAAAAATTTTGATAGGAATATTTTTATTTTAAAATATTTAATTTTTAACTTCTAGTTTTTTATATAGGTGTCAATCTCTTATTTTTATTTTTTTATCTATTTATTACTGTAAAAAAAATTATTAAAAAAAAATCAAAGGATATAAATCATGATTCATGAGGAGGAATCGTGATTTGGTGCACACCCCTTGGCAGAAAGACGCTGTAATTATAGACGTTTTTATTAAAATCTTAAATAAATAATACAATTCGTGCATATATCATTCAAAATTTTAATATATAAATTTATGTAATTTTTTATATAAATATATAATGAATATGAAAGTTCATAACTTTTTTTATTTAGTGAAATTTTAATGTGTATACAAATATATATAAAATATTTGTAACATTATTTGTAAATTATTCGTGCTTGGCTTAACTTATTAACATCTATATAAGGAAAGTAGTTTTTGTTAAATTATAAATTAATGGTCCAAACTAATAGGAGTAATTTTATACGAGATATGTGAGATAAAAAAATAATTAGATTATAAATTAATAATCCAAATTGATGTAATAACTATCATAAATATATAATATAATACAATAAAATAAATTTTTATGGGATTTGTATATATAATAATAAAAATTCATAAATAAAGATTTTAAGAAGTTGGCTTTCTATAAGCAAATCCAAAACTAAAATACTTGGTTGTCACTTGTCAGCATTTTTATTCTTCTCAACACAAGTTAATTGAAATTATGTTTTAATAAAGTTTTATGTATTTTTTTCTCTCATTAAAAAAAAAAAAAGGTTTTTGTTAAAAGATAATGGTCTATTTTGTTTCTGAATCAAAAAATTGTGGGATTTACAGTCTCTGTTCTATCATTTTCTGCATGTTTTGTTTTCTCCAACGCATATCAAATTATCAAAACGAAGATAAGGTGCCAACGCCTATCTCATCTACATATTGATTATTTAGGTTTATTAAATTTTTTATTTTAAATTTAAAAATTCACATTATATATAAAATAAAAAATTTTAATCAAACTCTACTGATTAATACATGAATAAAATTATAAAATAAATATATTTAATAATTTGACTAAAAAATAAAAATATTTATTTTTAACTTTTATTAGTCAATATACGTAATCGATAAGTTCGCCTAAACTTTTGTTCAAACTTGAAATGTGTCTCATTCACACACAATTAATTCGTTTCAACTCATACTCTTCATTTGTTGCCACAGAAAGCTACATCAAATTTTGATAGCCTTATCTTTTTGTTTATATATATATATATATATATATTTATATCTTTTTATTTATAATTTTAAAATTAGAATATTTAACCTTTTAGAGTAATTAATTAAAAAATTTATAAAATTACATATGTTAAAAGCAAATTACATTAACTTCTTTTGAAGTTTAATTAAGTTACGTTTAATGTTAATTTTGTTCTAAAAATTACACTAAAAACTCCCTTTTCATTTAGTATATGTTGCCAAGTTTTTTCTTTAATTTATATTTTGTTAATAAAATCAACTTTTTATATGCACAATATGTATTCTTTTAAAAAATAAAAAAAATACTTACTTTAAAATTGTATATATTAAAAATAAAATCATATTATCATGTTAAAGTTTAATAACAAATTCGTTGCATTTCTTCTTATGTTAAAATAAAATTATAATTTTATGTGCAAAAAATTAATTCGTTGATAAAATATAAATGCAATTGATATGTTTGTCTCATTAATTGCATTTATTTATATTAATCTAAATTCATGGGTATATATCTGCCAAACAACCCCATATGTTTACAAAAATACCCATTTGAGAGGACAAAAAGCCACTAATTTGTTGTGCCAAAAGACCCCATATATGCATGTAATGCCAAACATCTAATATTTCTATATGGATAACATCCATTTTGGTGGACTTGAACTTATGTCCACATAATATTAGAAAATTATATAGGAAAAAAATTAAACAAATAACATTTTAGGCAAACGAACCTTAAATTTTATATTAATTTTTAATTTTATTTTTAAAATTTTTTATAGTTAATTTTATCTTTAAAATTTTGAATTATAATCAGATTTCGTTTCATAACTTAACATATTTTAAATTATTAATAAAAAATAGTTATATAATATTACATTAAAAAAAATTAAAATTTTCAATAAAACCATTCAAATCATACTGAAATATTTATTAAAATTTTTATTAAAAAATTTAATCTTCACTTCAGATAGTAATTGAATAAGAATAAAAATATTGTAATTTGAGAATATATATTATTATTTAATATTTAAATATTATAAAAATATTATACATACTCTTAAGATTTATTGTTAATATTATATTATTATTTTCTATTTATAATTTGAATGACATTAAGTTATGAGATAAAATCGATTATAATTTAAAATTTTAAAAATAAAATTGATCACAAAAAATTTTAAAGACAAAATTAAAAATTAATGTAAAATTTAATCACATAAAATTTTGTTTTGCCAATATTTTTTTAATTTAAAATTTGTATTTTGTAGCTATAGAACCATAGACCCATTTTAATAATATTGTAATGATATTGCTCTAATTGAATTATAAACAATAATGTCATGACAATAATGACACGATGTTTCCAAACAAATTAATAAAAAAAATTAACAAAAAATTTAAATTAAGCTTGATTCATTGATTAAATAAATAAATTTATTAATACATTAAATTTATTTAATCAAATGAGTTAAATTTAAACATTTAATATTTAATTCATTAAATTTGATTAATAATTATTTCATTTTAAATTAATAAAAATTTATTTAACTTACTGTGATATTTTAAATGTTGGTATTGGATCAATGTTTTTGTTAAGTGATAATAAAATGATATATAAGATAATACTATGATAATAATATCACATAAGAGACTAAAAGGTATTATTTTATGATAGTCAAAATCATATATAGTTTTGTCACTAGGATTGATCCAGGTATTTAGACTGATGGCTTGGAGAATCAGGCACTAAATTGGTCAAGGTTAAATATTTAAACTGTTTTTCAATTAACTTAGATTGATAGGCCAAGTGTTTAATTAACCTAATAAGTCAAAAACAACTCAGTTAGAATTAACTTTGTCTCTCTTTTTTTCTTTATAATTATCTTCCTTAATTTTGGTAAATTTATGATATTATCCTTACAATAAGATATTAAATTTATAATGTTTTCTTAACATGCATTAAATTTAATTATCTAATATTTTTTAGTACTTATTGTATAATCTTAAATTTTGGGACACATCTATTATATTCAACTTGTTCCAAACACACACACAGGGAGAGAGAGAGAGAGAGAGAGAGAGATATAACTAAAATTTTAAAACTAATTTCATTACCTGTGTGCTTAATTTATAGTAATTTAAATTTAACACTTGTTTAATATTTAATTACTTGTTCAATATTTGATTTTAAATAATGAATTTGAAAGTGATAATAAATAAATTTAAGACTAAATTTAAGTTTGCTTTGAATTGTATCTTTGTAATAACTTGAAGTGTAACAAATTTATGACTTAATATTATTATTTAATGGTGTATTTAATTTTAAAATAACTAAAAATAATTTTATTATTTGAATCTTCTAATTAATTAATTATACTAGTTTGGACAATTTTTTTGGTGATCTAATAATTGTATCAATAATCTGAGTCTCTCATCGGATAAATGATCGGTGTGAGTTTAAGAATTATAATCAAAATATTTTGTTATTTTATATCACTTGGTTGAATGAAATAACTTTTTTTAAGTTATCAATTTTACTTTTATTTTTTTTCATGAAAATTAATTTCATATTTAAACTTATTCGTAAAATGTTAAATATGTAAAATATAATAAATAAATTATATTATAAATGTTTAAAGCAAGAAATTATACATAAATTTATTGTCACCCAAAAAGTAGTAAAAATAATATAAATATTTGAAATATACATTATTTAAAATGGAAATGATATATTTAAAAATTCAAGAAATAAATAACATTATTAACGTTCATAACTAAATATTTATATTTTAGATTACTAAAATGTAAATTACTACTTAATTTGTCATATCAAATATAAAGTATACTAAACACTCGTTTCCCTACTTTCTATTCCCTCATATACTTCTAATATATAAGTTTAGAAATAAATGATAAAAAAATTTAAAATCATATACATAATCATAATAATATAAATAAAAACATTCGAAAGATTTTAAATCATATACATAATCATAATAATATAAATAAAAACATTCGAAAGATTTTATCTCACAGAAATTCTCTTTCTCACCATACTTCTTGAAGGATCTTATTCGAAAAATTATTTCAAAATAAATAAAAGTTCATAGCAAACTGCACGTGCTTCAAACATTTAGTATATTAGAATCAGAAAAAATAAAAATATCTATTGTTCTCCTTTTTCACAATTGGTAAAGTAAGATAATATACTGACGGAACTCGGAAGAAAAAAAAAGTATGATAAGGACATAAAAACTATTTTATTGATTGGTTCTTAAGTCACATCATATTATTAAAGCAGTCACAGATACATTGTATATTTTATAGATCTTATTACTAAAAGATGAACCTTTAAAGAACTTAAATCTACGTCATAATAATAAATTTTATTTTATATAAAAATAAAAAATGTACATTAAAATTTTTATCGTCTAATTTTTTATTTTTGAATTTTTTTGTAATATTATTCAGATTATATTGCAAAATTTTCGGGCTACGAAAGTGTCACTATCCTTATTTTAATTTTTTTATTTCTATGAAGCGGTCCACGGCTTCGATGAGCGGTCCCAAAAGATACATTGCGCATTTCACCTATGTAATTTTCTTAAGTTATAGGGGCATTTTCGTCAATCAGATGAAAGAACGTCACTACGTCACCGTTTCTCTTTCTAGAACGCTCGGAGTATTATGAACAGACCAAGTCCCTGTGTGTCTAACGCGAAAACGAAGACTCAGTTTCACAGCCTCCACGTCTGATCCCCTGACCCCACCACAAAATAAAGGACTTCGTCTTAGCCAATTAAGTTCGACCACGTCTTCCCCCAGTGCCACGTGTCACAGAGTTGATTATTTCAGCACATGGCGTTCCATCAACGAGTGGCAGGAGCTTTTAGTTGAGAAAAGTTTATATAAAAATGACTGTTTAATATAAATAAAAACGATATCAATAGACAGATAAAGCAATGTATTATAAAAAGCTCAAATATGGGTTTCAATTTTTTAATATTTGAATTTATCGTTTCAATTTTAATTAAAATTATTTTATCTTTAATATTTAAATATACCAAAAAAAATTCAAGCTACAATTGTAAAGTGAAATTATTGTTAGTAACAAATGTTTATATACTTGGGGTTATTTTTTTATATTAATAATAAAAAGTTTTACAAATAAAGAATTAAACTTATATGTATGTCTTATATTTTTATTATAAAATTTTTTAATTAAAATAAAATATATAAAATTTTTTTAAAAAGTATCAATTATAAAAAAATTGAATAAATATGTACTTATCAATTTTTAATTAAAAATTTAATAATAAATATACAAAAATTATATCTATATAGATTTTTTAAAAATAATACCCTAATATATATATTTTAAAACTGACATACACGTTGATGAAAAATGTTTCATAAATAATTGTGTATTTCTTTTATGAGAGTGGACAAACATTAGGCTAGGCTCACCTATCTGGAGACGCTATAGAGGTTGAATCCGAATGGACGGCAAAGATTTAATCCGTACATATTCATAGAGATCTATGCTAGTAATCGAGAATCTAGGTTGTAGCCACCGTGTCCAGATCGCGTAAAGTTGCGTGGATTACGTTACTGTCACAACAACCTTAATTGTTCACTAATTACAAAGATAAGAAAGGGTTAATATACTGATTTAATCTAATTATGGATAAAAACTTTTACAATTATTATTGTTGTTGTTTTACTCTTTTAGCCTCCTCTCTTTCCAACCACCATTAAACGCGGTCCATTTGTCTCCTTTATAAGGCCTCACCTTCCCATTAGGGTTCCATTCCCATTTCTCACTCTCTCCCCATCTTTCCCTTATCTCTCTTCCTGTCGGATCATCTTCTCTCGCCTTCCACTTCAAAACTCTCTCACTTGTGTTTTTACATCAAAACCCAACCTTACTTTCCCACTCTATTCTTCAGTTTTTCGTTTTCTGGGTTCAAATTGAATTTCAAATTCAGATTTGCTTTTTCTCGTTTGGTTTTCTATTTGGGGACAATTTTGGATTTCCGGAGTTCACTTGTTGAATTTCTGTTCTGGCTGTGTGAAATTTGAAGGTTGAGAGTGTGTTATCTGAGTTATGCCCAAAACCTAGCTCCATTTATCTCTTTGTGGGTTCGAATTTGAATTGAGTTTCACTTGCTAGGTTTTCAAATTGGGGGTGATTTTTAAATTTGAAGGCGGGCAGCGTGTGTGAGAGAATGCCCGCAACTGATTATCAAAACACGTCGTCGTTCACCCATTTCGGCCGTTCGCTTCTGAGTCTCCGTCGCGATCATCAGGTTCACTCCATGGAAGGGTCCACGACACCGCAGTACCAAAACGACGGCGGCTTGGAACAGGATCTTGAGTCGTTTCAGAGACAGGTCACTGAGCTATTTCTCGACCTCTCTTCGCACGACGACTTGCTTTCCCTTTCGTG
Organism: Senna siamea; assembly: GCA_031216115.1. Classification (NCBI taxonomy): domain Eukaryota; kingdom Viridiplantae; phylum Streptophyta; class Magnoliopsida; order Fabales; family Fabaceae; genus Senna; species Senna siamea. Next base: position 25,781,915 of record CM062354.1, on the reverse strand, counting down.
GGTCTCGAAGCTTCTCGATTCCTTCCTCTGTTGCCACGAGAACTTCCGTTTGATTCTTCAAAACCAAACAGGCCACGTGTTTAAATCTCCAACGGATCGAATGGTTTCTGATTACTTCGAGCGCAGCGTGAAGGCTTTGGATGTGTGTAACGCGATTCGCGATGGGATTGAGCAGATTCGTCAATGGCAGAAGCTTCTAGAGATTGTTCTATGTGCTTTGGACCATGAGAGAAGCGTTGGGGAAGCTCAGTTTCGTCGTGCAAAGAAGGCCCTTATTGATTTAGCAATTGGAATGCTCGATGATAAGGATTCCAATTCTAGTAATGGGTCTTCTCTTGCTCATCGAAACCGATCCTTTGGTAGGAGCAGAGACAATCATCATCATCATCAACAGCATCGAAATGTAAGTCACTTTCGATCACTTTCATGGAGTGTGTCGCGAACCTGGTCAGCTGCGAGACAGCTTCAAGCAATAGGGAATAACCTTAATCCTCCCAAAGCAAATGATCTTGTGGCCTCATATGGCCTTGCTCAGCCTGTTTATACTATGAATTCGATTCTGCTGTTTGCGATGTGGGCTCTTGTTGCTGCAATCCCGTGCCAGGACCGTGGACTTCAAGTCCATTTCAGTATTCCGAGACAGTTTTCATGGGCGGCTCCGATGCTGTCGCTTCATGAAAGGATCATTGAGGAGTCGAAGAAGAGGGATAGGAAGAATGCTTGTGGATTGATGAAGGAGATTCACCAGATTGAGAAATGTGCTAGAGTTATGAATGAGCTTGCTGATTCTGTGAATTTCCCATTAACGGAGAAGAAAGAAGAAGAGGTTAGGCATAGAGTGAAGGAGCTCTCTGAAGTTTGTGAAGCTTTGAGAGATGGATTAGACCCATTGGAGAGACAAGTTAGAGAGGTGTTTCATAGAATTGTTCGAAGCAGAACAGAGGGGCTTGATTCTCTTGGTAGGCCAAACTCTGCTGATTAAATTTTGGGAAATTATGTAAGAGTAAGGTGGAAATGGAATTATTGGGGAGAAAATATTGTATTTACATCGCATATTTGATGTATAGAAGTTTAGGATATGCTTTGTGGTCTATAATCTTTATGCTTTTTCTGTTTTTCTCCCCTTTTTATTTTTGATTGTGATGTTGCTATTGTATAATCAAATCTCTTAGCAAAAGCTGCTGCATCCCTCATTGTAGCTAATTTTGTTCAAGAATGTGTATTAGATACAGCGTTGTTTTGGTTCTCATATATATATACTCACAGTTGATTTTGAAAAAGCTGATGTTGTAAATTATGTTCTTTCCCTACAAATGTGTTATATTGAGGATGATAATATGGTCTAACAGATTTTGTTCTCGACTGTATTCTTTCTAATCCAAATCATAGTTTGAGCAGAAAATCTTTCACTCTTTCACTTCATCCTTTCATTCTCGCTGTCTTCGCAGAAATGGGAAGTAGACAAATTTTGATGCATACTCTTTGAATGATAGTAAAAAAATGGAAAAACAATGTCACCAATGCTCTATTTATAATAATCTAATTAATGAATAAATTGATGGTTGAGTTGACAGCGATTTTTGTAATTCTAATGTGATTTGAAAATATTATGAGTTTTCACTCAAAAAATAAACTAATTAAAAATTGATATTAGAACACTTTGTTCCCTTAAATTATTGCAGAAAATAAAATCATTAATCATCATCTAATTGACTTTAAAATCAAGTGATCAAATAATAGATAATTTTAAATGCTAATAAATTTATTATTAGATTCTCAAAAAATTATAACAGGTTATAAAATACTAATCATAAAAAATAAAAAAAGAAGAAGAAGCACAGCACGCATTACTCTTCCAAATTGGCAGTGAATCTTTTACGGATTTCCAGTCAAGTCATTAAAGTGGTTTGACTTTGACTTGGTTAATTGCCAACCATAATTGAATTCGCTTTCGTATGGTAATAAATCATAATGCAGTTTCTGGTCAAGCCAAAACTTGTTGCCCACAAGTCAATGTCATCTGGATAATCTTGTTTCTTCTTCTTTTTTTTTTTTTTATGGGGATCTGCTTTTTTGGGTAACATTTGTGGCCTATATTGCCTGTTTTAATATATATTTGCTTTTGACACTTAAAGTGTACTTTATAGCATGAAGCGTATGTTATTTTATGCTATGTTGTCCTGGTCTTATTTCATATGCAATCTTAAAAAGCTCTAGAAAATTATTTCTACAAATCTTTGCCTGTGTGTGCGCACATGTGAATGTGATCATTCTCTGCAAAAGAGGATTTTTGCTCCACAAGCAAACTTATGGTCTTTCCAGCTCAATGCAACACATCGAAGAGGACCTTGAAATAGAGGAATAATGTCACATGGAGATTAGGAGATATATATGCTAGTGCAAGAGACCTCAAGCTATGTTTACTTTACATCCTTTTTTAGCAAGTGGAGGTTGTACTAACTCAAACACTTTTTTTTATATATATTTTTTTATTAAAAATAATTTTATTCGAATTATTATCACATATTAAAATGAATATTTTTTTTAGTGATAATTTAAATATTAATTCTTCACATTATAAAAGACTTTTCTTCTATTCAAAAGTATTTGTCAATTTAATTTAAATGATTTAAAAAAAATTTTAAATTGAATCGTTAACATTAGTTTGAGTTTACATTGTTAGACTAAACCAAACAAACTCATAAATGGTTGGTTTTGAGTGGTTAGGATTTTTAATTTTTTAATTTTATACATTTAAATTTATCAACCAAACAAAAAAAATAATTTTTTCTCATATATAAATACAAAAAAATAATAAAAGAAATTACAGTAGTATTTCATTCATTAAAAAATAAAAACAAAAATCATAGATGTTTTTAGTTAATAAATATTCATGCAACATTAAAAAATAAGCAAATAAAAATTACATTGTTCTTTTAAATTTAATCCAAATAATTATAAAATCAAACTAGTTTCAAAATGAATTTTATAAAAAAAATATAATATGGACTAATTAATTTAATTTTTCAAATGTAAATTTTTAACTTTGCTCTTTGAAAAAATCAATCTAGTACAATAAAAAAAATTAGAATATAAAACTAAAATAATTTAATATAATTTATTTTGAGATTATAAACATTAAATATACATATAAATTATCTTAAAAAATCAAATAATTACAAATTGAAGAGTTTAAAGATAATAATTTTTTTAATATAAATAATATATTATAATTATATATATAAATAATTTGATTTAATTTTGATCAATTTTAAACCGACTATTTCTATTAAACCCCACTTCATTGGTACCAATTCAAACACTTTGACATAAATTATGTTGTTTGCCTTATATAAAAATAGTACCAAATTTTCGATTTGGTATGGAAAAGTATAAGCCTTTTAATTTTGTCATCCAATATTTTTCAGGTTAAGAATTCAGTTACAAATTTGTATTAGCTTATAACTAGGGTTCATTTACGTCGGTATTCATATAGTATCAAATATTTAGTACTACATTCATCAATACTTTAACACGTGTAAATTAATTTATTTATTTCTGGTAATTACATACAATCCAGTTTTAAATTATGATAGGGTTGAGTTTTGAATTTTAGGTGAAAAAAATTTATTTGTCAAAATATGAACAGGGGCTGAAGTACATGAATATTTCCACTTAACAAATGAAAGAACTAAACTGATTGAAAAAAAATATTGGAAGATGAAATTAAGAGACATACATTGTGAAGATCAAATTAAAAATTTGTAAGAAAAAGGGTATAATGTAATCTTTAAATTATTAAGTAAAGATTCACGAATAATTTTATTATAATTTCTTGCATGTTTTTAAAGGGAAATCTTTTGGTTGGGAAAGTGTGGATAAAATACAACTCTACCCATATTTTGTGCTAAAAATTGATTAGGAGAGTAAGAAGTAGTATGGACCAAATTTTTGAATAATTTGATCAGAGGTTCGTTCCATTACCATGTATATTAATGACTATTTCAAGTAAGAAGTTTATGCAATTAAATGAAAGTTTATGAATAAATTTTACATAATTAAATACTTTTCCCCATTTCTATATTATGAAAAAATATACGAACTTCTCCTGAAACCAAGAGATACTATACAATCCAAACCTATTACTTATTCAATATAATAAGTATTAAATTTATATTCTATCATTATAAAATAACTATATTTAAAAAACAATACTTTTTATGTTCACAAATTTTATATTAATTTTTAATTTTGTTCTTAAAATTTTTTTAAGGTCAATTTTATTATTAAAATTTAAAATATAATCGATTTCGTCCTACTATTTAATACTATCTAAATTACTAACAAAAAATAGTGATATGACATTTGACAATAAATATTAAGAGTATCAATAAAATTTTTGACAACATTCAAACATTAATTAATAATATATATTATTAAATTATAGTATTTTTACTTTCACTCAATTACTTTTTGACGTGAAGATTAAAATATTTAATGGAGATTTCAATGAATACTTCGTATATGATTTGAACGATTTTATTAGTAATTTTACATTTTCTTTTAAATATAATATTATATCATGATTTTTTGCTAATAATTTAGATAATGTTAATTTATGAAATGAAATCGATTGTAATTCAAAATTTTAAGAACAAGATTAATTGCAAAAAAATTTTAGACATGAAATTGAAAATCGATATAAATGTGCCAGCTTTTGCCTTTTAAAAATATTAGAAAACTATACAAATTATTTAATAGTACATAAATAAATAGTTATAAAAAAACTTAAAATAATTTAAAAAATAAAAGAGAACAGCTAATAATATTTAATTTTCATAAAAAAAATTTGTATTAAATGATCTATATTTAATTAGCATACGTACAATTATAAATGTAATAAAATTTTATAGTAAATTAATTTTATCATTTTCAAACAAAAGAAACAATATTGAAATAAAATTAAAAATATATTTTTGATTAAGTTGCATTTTTAATAAAATAAAGGATCATTTTTCTAAAAATTATTTTGATCAAAATAAATGTAAGAATAAATAACATTAACCTTCTTTAAATTTTAGTTAAGTAAGACTTCACGCATTATAGTACTCTCTAATTTATTTTTTTGTCAATAAATATAACTTTCTACACAATATATGCCATTTTTTTAATATAAAAATTAAAGTAATTAAATTAATGTTAAGCTTTAACACAAAATTCTTAATATATAGAACAGATAATATTAAGTTTATTATTTTGGAAAGAACACATGTTATATAAGAAGTTTGTTTCATTAACAAAAAAATAAGGTTAAAATGTACATAATTCCTTGATACTTTAGTTTATGTGAATGTAATCTTTATGTATTTTTAAATGTGATCTAGAATTTTCATATACTTTCAAAATATTACAAAAAGTTCAATCTGTTTAATTTTTTTATTTAAAAATTAACAGTAATAAATACATTAACTTATAAGATGTTAGGTAAAAGTAAATAATTAAAATATCATACAGATATTTTTATTTTTTTCTATTAAAATATCAATTTCTTATTAGAATAAGCTATTATTTGATAAGTATTTTTGTATTTTTACATATTATTTTTTAATTATTTGTTCTAACCTGACATTCTATTAGATAATGTATTCATTTTCGTTTGTTTTTTTTATAAAAAATTAGATAAAATAAATTTTTAGTAACATTTTGAAAGTACCAAAAGGTTTTGGATCATATTTAAAAGTATAAAAAAAATTATGTATACATAGACTAAATCTAAGAAATTTCTGTACTTTTTAATAAAAAAAATTAAAATGCTTCATTGCAGCTTGAAAAGTAACTGGTGCCAACCTTTGGAATGGTTATGCTAGTAGGTCCATTTCCGAATGCTGCTGATTGATGAAACACCCTGGATAACATAAATTTCTCATACGTATACACTATGAATTATTTTCTAATGTCATTGTTTTCATAGCTACTATATATATATATTTATAGCTGTTAGCTCCTGAGAAGCTATGGTTGTGGAAGAATAGTACAGTTGGTGGCATGTAACTTCAGAGAGACAGTAATGGATTGATTCAGATTAATTTGGATATTCTATTTAGACATCAATTTATAGAATCAAATATTTAAAAAAAGTCATTTAACCATATATTTTTTTGGACATTAATCAATTAAATCTAAATCAGCTTTGATTGATTTAAATTGAATAATAGATTTGAATTAAAAATTTTATAAAATTAAAAAAAATATTAATATTAATATTTTTAATTTTTAATCATGAAAGTAAATATTCTTAAAAATAAAACTTATATTAAAATTAATCCAAGAAAATTTTAAAATAAGTCTAATCATAAAAAATATTTATGCTAACTTAAATTTAATATATTTTAAAATTTAATTAATACTTAATATAATTTTTAAATATATAATTATTTAATTGATTATTTAATTTAATTTAGATGACATTTATCATTATTTAAGAATTCAAATAATTTAATCGGTTTTCAAAAATTTTTATCCAATTAATTTAATAAAATAATCAATTTTAATTGAATTAAATTAGATGAATTTAGTTAGATTCCATTGAAATTAAATTTGTTGAGCCCTACTCATTAAAACTCAAGGCTAACCTTTGTGTTTGCCAAACGTTAAAGCCGGCCAATTAATATTGTTATATCAATGTGTGCTCATTTTAGCTGTCATAATAATCCAAGCTTCAATGCCAAAATATTTTTTGGGGTGGGGTCTTTTGATTTAATTTGTTAGTAAAGATAAAAATATTTTTGAGAATTTGTTTTTGGGGGTTTTAGGTTATTCCCACAAATAGTCACAAATAATAAAATAATTAACAATGTCAAGGTTGAAATTATGTTTTTCTTGTTCTTTGAATAATTTTTTTGTCTTATGAAATCATTGTTATATAAGATAACATTACATTTCAAGATTAAAACTCAGTCTTAGTTTCAAGAATATAACTTCGCAACACTATAAAAAAAAATTCAAAATATAAGTAAAACAAATATAACTGTTAAAATAGACGGACTTATTTCTTTGGATGTGAAGGTTAACAAAAGCGTTAGTTTTATCTTTTCTTGTTTTTGTTTTCACTAAAAGTAAAAAATTACTAAAATTGCATTTGGTATGATTTAAGAGAAATTTTTTTAAGAAATATTTTATAAAACAAGTTGAAAATAGGAAATATTTAAAAATTATTTTCAGTGTTTTGATATAATAACCAATAATATTTTTGTAATCTTTCAATAAATTAAGTCTTTTATCCATATAAATATAATCGTTTAGTAATAATTCAAATCAAAATAAAATAAAAAATTATACATAAATTTAAATTAAAAAAAAGATGAACAATTTTTTTATTTCACATAAGAAAAATAATTTTAAAATATTAAAAAATTATAAATAAAAATTGATTTTAAGAAATACATAAAAATAAAAAAAATATTTTTTTTAAACTAAACATGTATTTCTAATTTTAGAAATTCTAAATTATTTGTTATTGTAAGAGAAGTTTTTCCAACTTTGGCCGCCCCAAGCCAACCTCGTTAACAAGGGCTTCCAAAACGATTTTGGATCCTCTGTCGTAATTTCTTGATGAGCACCTGGTTAGTTTTTTAACGGCGATTTTATCCGTTGTTAAAGTGTGCTTAATATTATTGCAACGAATATTATTGTTGCTATAAATTTTGTTTAAATAATTAATTTATAGTGGCAATCATTTTGTTGCAAAAAACTTTAGCAGCGGAAACAACCGTCGCTAAAAACGCTAAGCAGGCACCAAGCAAAAGATACTGACGCCTCCAAAACCTTTTAGCAACTGACACCCCCCTCACTGACAAAACCATCAATTACAAGGAAATAAAATACTAAATTAATACTTTACTGAAAAAAACAAATTAATATATATTTAATTATAACTGTAATAATTTCCTTACTCATTCTATATATTTATTTATCAGAATAATAAAAGTATACAAAATTTTGAATAAATTTTTCTCACTTTTTCTATGTTAAGGAACGTTAGAGGGTCGCTATTGGTTGAGTGTAACTCAAATAGACTCTTCTCACAATTCATTCAAATTTCACTCAATCATAAATCCTGTGTAGTATTTTTATTATCATATTATAAATCATATAATATTTTGGTATATAAATTTTAACAACCATTTAGATATCATTGAGATATGCTATATCATACTACTAAATTCATTCATACGTTAGTAAATAAAACTACAATTCATCAAATTCATTATAAAAATCTATTATCTCAAAACATTTTCTATCGAAAATTTGGCAAATTTTTTCCTAAAAATCAGACATTTCTCATTTATACAACAACCCACAATATTCAACAAAATCCAACAATTTCATCAATAAATCCAAAAGACAGCAATACATATTCACACACACACACACACACACACACACACACATATATATATATATATATATATATATATATATATATATTCAAGCCTAATTTCTACATCTACAACACAACGTTATCATTCTCCAAAGATATCTTGACATCCTTCATTTGTCCAGCTATCTCCTAGGTATTTCCTGTTTATGATCATCTGAACAAATAACTTAATAAGATTATTAGATCCCAATAGAGCAATTTATAATTTAATATTTACAAAAAATTTGCATACTCAGTTGTGACGAAGCACAGAAAATGTCTTCCCAAATCGGTTTAAATACATGTGAATTACTAAATACTTTTAAATTTAAAATAAATATAGAAAATCAATGCAAAATAATATAATGAGTATATTATCCTTAATCTGAAAAATCATACTGAAAATCATGCCTGAAATTCTTATATATTCATTTATCACACATCTCATGTGATTATTCATTTTATCTCAAGGTGCATGCTATTTTATTTGAAAATATGATTTTGGTTGGGTGTGATCCGTATCACTTGAAAACAACATCCTATATTGTGAGTGTGATCCATAACACCAATCACCCACTCAAGGATCGGGTGAGAATCAACATCCAGGGCATCCTCCAGCATGTGGACAACAGCTAATTCTCATCCTCATACAGTCTATATAGCACTACATACACTTAGTCGACTAATACTCAAGGTTATAGGATATCATACTTAAACCAAAACATCACCCTTTATAGGTTATCCGCCCTTTACTCCTTAAACATTTTATAGGGTTATCTTGGTTTAATGAATAATTCCTAATAGATGCAGACCAATTCAGATAAAATAAATCAATTTACAAAACTGTCTGAATAGGGGATGTTCAACAATTGTCCCATACCAGCTATTGAATATTCACCCTAAGTTAGTCTGTCCCTATGACATATAATCCCAATAGCCAAATCCTAGAAAACATGTAACAAGCATTCACAATTCACAAGCAATCTTATATACTCATGTAAAATTCTCATGCAAATCAATTATTTTCAACACTCATTTCCATTCAATACAATTCATACTTAAAACAGTAATTCACAATGCCAGTTAAAAGTTAGGGGAGTGTAGAATACTCTACCTTTTACCATTTGCTCTTATTTAGACTAAGATATTTTTCTTTTTCCTCGAAGGTTATTCTCACAATTAGTTTCTTGAGGAAATAATTCAAATCTTATGCAATTTTCTTTTCAAAAATATTTTTTGACAATTAAATGCCTAATTTTTACTTCAGTTTAATATCTAGGCAAAATCGGAATCAAAATCTATAGGAAAACATCAAATTGGAGTATTTTAAATTATACCAGAGGTTTCAGAAGCTCGAAATTTGATCCTTGCTTCTTTCTAGCAACTCTAGCGACGATGCACGGCTGCTCACGGCAGCAGACAGTGGCTGGCGTCGAAAATTATTCTAAAATGTAGCCTGAAGCATGAGGATGCTAGATCTGGGGTCAGTTCGGCAAAAAACAGTGGCTTAATCATGATTTTCTAGTGAAATACGACAGTTTCTTCGAAACGTTTCTCCTCTATTCATGGCGCGTGGCGGCGGTTCTTCGCTAGTTGGCAACTGACAGAGAAAGAAGGCAACTCAGACTAGTTGTTGGTGGCGGCGGTGCAGTTAGACGGTGAGATTTTTTAATTGAAACAAAGAATTCAATGGCCAAATGAAAAAGAGGAGAAACCGTAAAATGTGGCTGTCGACGGTGAGGAATGGCAATTGGAGCTCGACGGCGATGAGCTGCACAGGTGGCATGGTCCGGTGGTGGCGTAGCTCGACGATTCTGGCAACGACAGCATCGCGTGATGGTGAGAGGGAAGGAGAGAGTGAAGTAGCGCGGGAGATCGAGAGGAAAGGAAAAAATGAGAGGAAATAAGGAAATTTTGAATATCTAGGGCATCCAAGGATATTTTGGTCTTTCTTCATTTGACCATAGCTAAATTTTGGATGCATTTTTTGATTTAGGCAAGAATATGGGACAATGTAGAAGGGATTTGAAAATCTTTTGAGGATTTTAAGTTTTCCAAAAATATCTGTTAAATTTCTAAAGGCAAATAAAATTTTTTCCATCAGATAAAATTTAATTTCAAAAAATTCTCAAATTTTTAACTGGAAGCTCAGAAAAATTTTCTTAAATTAATTTCAACAAAATTTTAATTTATTTTATCTAATTTAATTTATTTTAAATCGAGTTATTACAGTAACTAGATCAATTATAAATAAAAAATATAATCATATTATATATAAATTTTATTAAAAATTAATATATACGTAATTATTTTGAACTATATTTTATATATAAATAATTTTTATTAACTATAAAAATTAATTTGAAATTTTTTAAAATTTTATTAATTATATCAAAAAATATTTCTATTAATTTTTTCATCTAAAATCTTAAAGAAGAATAAAAATTTTAAATTATTTATAAGAGATTTTTTTTATAAGATCACCTAAAGTTTAGAGGGTTTATGGAGATTATTTATGTTTTGTTTAAATTGTTTTGGATCTGGAAGATCTTGTTATTTTTCGAATAATCTAACCAAAATAGAGATCTACGTCAAGCTGTTTGAGAGTTGAGACAACATGTAATTCTTCCTCTCTTGTTGACCAAACTTATATGGATCTCAGTTTTATTTTTCATCTATGATATTTTAATTAATCAAATCTTTCTTGGTTGACTTCATTCAATGAGGAGTTTCTTCGGCTAATCGATCCATACCTTGGTTACTACTCTAGTTGATCTTTATCACTTAATTCACTGGTTTATTTCATAATCTTGTTAAATGTATGATATTTGATTTTTAGGCCATTTGATTTTAAGTTTTAAGTGATTTTAAAATCATAGACTTGTTGTGCATGAAAAACTATGAAAAAGGGTATTTGAACGGCGTCCGTTGGTGGCAGAAATGCCAAAAACCAATTAGTTTGGCCACCACACGCATAAAAGAAATTTTTTGACTTGGGTTAATCAACTTTTGAAACCCTTTTGCAATTCTAAAATGATGGAAATCTTTGTCTTGACAAGACAAACAAAAATGGTGGTTGAACGACGATCAACTATGTTAATTTAGTACTGCGTAACAATTTGAATTCTATTAATTTAGTACTAATTGCATGTAATTATTTGTAAAATAATTACTTGTGAAGCAATTATTTTGTATCCTTAGAGAGTTTATTGGTACTTAATTTGTCAAATAAATTTTGAATAAAATTAAATATTTTACATCTAGTGATTTTGAATTTACCTATCGTAAGCCTAATTATGATAATGTATTTTTTAATTAAATTCTAATGACAATTAATAAAATTTATTAATTTTATTAATCATTAAATTTGAAAGGATGGGAGCAATCCAAGGACCTTGGATCTGTAATAGGAAAATTAATAAAATTTGAGAAATAAATATTATATTAATGATGTACATACTCTATCGGTATGACAAAGTTAATATAATTTTAAAAATTTAGAACTACATGTTTCTAACAAGTTAAACAGCTTAATGCTTACATAACATTATGTATCCTATCAATGAAAATATTATCAAAGAATTTTGTGAATGTCTCTTGAGAAAAATTAGTGCGATTTTTCTTAATTTATTATAGTTTGAGACCTTTAGGCGAGATTATAATAAACAATCTTGTTATGATAACTATATGAAATGGAGTGTTGTAAGGAAACTTTGTTTTAATAATTATGTTAACGGGACATAATTAACATTTCTTAATTTTTTTATCTTCAATTTCTCTGATTCAGTAGTCGTCTATAGTAAAAAATCTAAATGAAATTAATTATGATGATTAAAAAGAGTTCTTAGATTTATATCTAATCGTTATGAAAATAATATTTGGCTATTAGAAAACCATAGTGAGTAGATTTAACTAAAAATTCTAGTATAATAGAAGGGGCTTAATACAAAAAATGGAACTTTTCAAACAATATTTGTTTAAATGTTATTGAATATACCATTGGCAAGAGTATTGGGCAAAGTATTCTAGATAGGGATATCGCTGCTGCTTATCTTAAGGTTGTCGGGGAAAAGTTTGAGAGAACAAGTGTTCAAATAAATCAAAACACATAAAGTTAGAATATTTTGTGGTTAAAGGGTGCAAAATAAGAAAATATCCTTCAAACACATTAATACTAATTTCATGTAACCATTTGGCCAAGTGAGAGAATGTTAGATTTCATGAACGTCTTAGTGTGGCCTTCATGATCACTTGAAATGTTATATATATAGTCACCAATAATTAGATGTAGATATTTGAATAAAATCATTTATTTACATTATGTTATGGGATGTATTTTAATTAAAGTTAATGCATCATTTGGTATTCTAGTAATTATACACATAAATGGTCTTTCACTTAAAGACATGATACAACTAGATGTATTTATTGACCTTAAAAGGAACATCTAGTATGTAAGCTAAACAAGACCATCTATGGTTTGATGAAGTGATAACTTCACTAAGTTTGATGAAGTGATAATTTCACTAAGTTTGATGAAGTGATAAATTCACTTAGATTTTTTAAGAATGCTTTTGGTTAGTTTGTCTGTCAGAAGTTTAATGAAATCAATTTTGTGAAAAATTTGAGATTCTTGTGCTATATGTTAATAACATCCTTTTTTTTAGTAAATATGAGTTATTTACAAAAAAAATTGTTGTCATGCCACTTTGATATGAGAGACTCCTAGCTTAAGTTTCGGTTTCGTGGAATTCTTGGTTTTGTCTCAGTCAAAATTGATTAAATGTTGAAGAAATTTAGGGCTTGTTTGATTGCAGTTTTTTAAAAAATGTTTTGGTTTTTAAAAACAAAAAAAACAAAGAAAACATGTTTGAATAAGTGTTTTTGACATAAAATAAAAAAATAGAATATATGTTTTGTAAACAAAAAATACAAAATAATTAAAATATGTTATGAACTTTAATTTTTTTAAAACAGAGAAAACACAAAAAAAAGGTCATTTTATTAATAGCTTGTATATAAATACATAAAAATAATACTAGTATGAATTTTTAGAACTAATTTTGTAAAACAGTTCTAAAGAACAAAAGAATAGAACAACATTCAAATAAGCTTTTAACATTTGGTCTTATACTCCTTGTGTTGCACCTGTCCACAAAGGTCAACAATTTCAGTGTCCTACAATAGTTTATTTGCTTTATGCTTTTTTCAAATTTGTAGGAACTCTAGTCCCACTAAAAAATATTGAATCTAAGACTCATTTGATTTACATTTCTTATGAACATATGCTAGCAAATCTATTGACCAAAGGCTTGCCCATATGAGTATTTTAAAATCATGTAACTTATATGGGTTTGATAAAATGTTTTGATGTAGCCTTGGTCTAGTGAGAGTTTAGATTAATTTTTTATAAGTTTTGATGTATACATTACGTATTCCATTCATTTAGATATCGAGACTTTTATATCACTAATTTCCCTGTTAGATTCAATGATCTTGTGTTGTTTTATTTTTTGAACTTTGTATTATGAATAAATTTGTTCTATGTATATTATCTTAATTGTACATTACATATTCCATTCGTTCAAGAATTTGTTCTATGTATATTGTGTTGTCTCAATTTTGAACTCTTTCAAGACTTTATTATATCACTAATTTTTCAATCAGATTTGGTGATTTTGTGTTCTTTCAATTTTGAACTCTTCTTGAGTTAATCATAAATGGATTAGTTCTGTGGATTGATTATAAGTAATTAGTGATATGTTTGATTACTTACAAGTTTATTAGATAGAGAGCTCAACCTAAAGCCCAATGTTAGTTAATAATAATCCTATCAGGTCTCTAAATGAGAACAACAGGGAGAGAATTTTGATTATTTTGATAAATTAATTAATATTTTTGAAGTAGGAGATTGCTAGAAGTTTTAAATTAATGTTAATTAATTATATCATTAAAATCAATCAATTTTTTAATAAGAATTTATAATACTAATTTATTACTATTGGAGGTTATGATTCTCAAAATGAAAAGGCAAAGAACTTCATAATATAACAGGTTGAATAATTTTATAAAAGACTCTCCCCAATATTTAAGCATTTTGGTTCTCTATTCTCTCTCTGGTTTTGGCTCTTCTTGTAACATTGGATATAATGAGTTGCTAATTCTATTAGTGCTTGTATGACTTTCATTTTCCTCATGCTCAGGTATGCACAATATATATGTTGTGTCTACTGTACAATTATCTATTCTATATTAAATCTAATGAGACTGTGATATATATATATATATGTATGTATGTATGTATGTATGTATTCTATATTAGATCTATTCAGATTGTGATATATATATATATATAGTTCTAACTCCGAAATGGAGAATATACATTAGAAGAAAATAAATTACCTAGAAGTTCATTTATTCCCCCAAATAATGAAATTCCTCTAATATCAACACCATTTATTCTAGGAGGATAAGGAGATAGTACTTTTAATCAAATTAATTGGTTAACTATTTTTATCATGAAACAATTAGGATGTTACATAAATAATAATATAGAGAATGATTTAGAAATTTATGATTTTGATGGAACTTGAGAAAAAATTCCTAAAGAAGCCAGAAAAATTATAGAAAACACAAAACCAAATCATAACATAAAGAGATTAAAAGAAATAGCAAAACCATTAGATCAAAAGATATATGAAATAAAAGAAGAATTAAATAATATAAAGAAAGATAGAGGAAAAATACAAGAAGTTTTAGGAATAAAAGAGGCTTTAGTAGAAGTAAAATAACAAAAAGAAATAAATATGATGAGAATTATAGAAGAAAGTTTAATAAATAAAGAAAAAAATAAAACAAATAAAAGTTTAAATAAACAAGTAAATAAAACTAGAATAAATACTAAAAAATCAGAAAAAGGACAAGAAATAATAAATAATAATTTATGGACTATATTTGAAGAAATAAATGAATTAAAAAACAAAAGGTAAATAAAAAAGATAAGGATAAAGAAGTTGCAAAAATAGCATGTGGAAAATTAAAAAAAAATATTATATTAGAATTTAAAAAAATTAAATGAAATATCAAAAAGATAAGATAGGAAAATTAATATGATGCATATATTATAAGAAGAATTAGATAGAGAACAAGAAAAAAATTGAAAATAAAATGGGATTAGAAGAAGAAAATTTAGAAAACATAAAAAGAGAATTAGGAAAAATAACAATAGGATATATAGATGAAGAAAATGAAATAAATATGCAAACTAGTGAACAACCAAAATTGAGTATTAATCAGCCAACTACCTCAACAAATAATGAAAATAGAACTAGTTCAACTAGACAGAAAAAAAATTTAAAACAAAAAGAAGTAGAAAATAGTATAGAAGCATTATTTTCAACAAAAAATGATAAAAATTATGTACCACCTACAACAAAACAATATGAAATTAGACAAATTCCAATTGTAAGAATATGGTTAGATTTAAACTGTAAAATGGATAGAGAAAAAAGAATAGAAGAATGGACAAAATCACAACTAATAGTATTAATAAACAGTGATGTCCCAGTTACAACAATAAGTATAATATTAGAATCAAGTTTTCTAGGAATAGTACAAGAATGGTGGTTAACACAAAAAAAAGAATATAGAGAAGCAATAAGATATGTAGGAATAAATTTTGAAAGTAGAAGAGAATATTATGCAATAGCAATAAAAAGATATGAAGTAGTACTAAGAAATGAATTTTTAGGAAGAAATATAGAATATAATGAAAAATCAGATATAATAAGAGCAATAGATAATTTATACGAAATAGAAATATGCTCATTAGAACTAAAATATTTAAATGGATATATATGTGAGTTTCAAGAAAATTATTATAAAGCAAGATTTGATGATTATAATATAAAAATATTTTATTTAGAACTATTTTATAAAAAATTACCAAAATTAGTCAGTGAAACAATATTAAAAGAATATAATGATAATTTAGAAAAAAGCCCGGAATCAAGAGAATATGTAGATACTATGAGAAGAAGAGAAGATTTTCTAAGAGATTGTTTATCAGTAAAATGTAAAGAAGCATGGAGAACTAAAAAATATTATAAGATTAATAAGATTTATTTAAATTGCACAGAACTAGAAAAACCTCATAAATGGGGTTGTAAAAAAAAAAAGAAATATTCCAAGAAAAAATATAGATTAGAAAATAGAAGTATAAGAATAAACACACCTAATGAAATAAATATTAATATAACACCTAAAAGAAGTATTCAAGAATTTAGACCAATAAGTAGTGAAAGACCTTTAATAAGATCTAGAAGTCATAGAAATTATGAAAATTATGAAATAAATAAGTTACCATAAATATCATTAACAATTTTACCAAAATTTAGTAGAAACATACCAGAAGTAGATTTAACAAAAAATAATGAAGAATATTTTTTATTATAAATTAAAAAAAAAGGACTATGGAAAGAGATAATAGCCTTAATAGATTTAAATCAAATAAGTATGATACAGTTAAAATATACATATAGTAATTTAGAAATAGAACAATAAGAAACTTATGCTCATACAATAATAAGATTTAATAAAAGAGATATGATAAAAATAAAAATATTAGTAAATTCAGAAATAAATGAAGACCAAAATTATAAAATAATATTAGGAAAAGATTTCTTTGAAAAAAGTAAAACCTTATGGAATTCAAAAAGATAGAATTTTAATAACCTTAGAACAACAAGCTGTAATATTAAAAAAAATTAAAGTTAATTTAAATGAAGTTTTATTACATTTTAGTTAGATTCAATTATAAAAAATATCAATTTAGAAAATATCATGCTATGATAGATACAGGAGCAAATATTACAATAGAAAAATATAATATATTACCAACCGAATTGTGAAAAAAAGAAAAACCTATAAGAATGACTAGTGCATGAAAAGAAGTACATATAATAGAACTATTAGAAAAAGAAGTACCAATTCAAATAAGAGATTATGAACTTAAAATACTAAACTTATATCAATATAATGAAACAACTCCAGACATAATATTAGGAATGGATTTTCTAAAACAATATATGCGACTATATTTTACTCAAAAAGCTTTAGTATTAACAACCCCCTGTAAACATGAAGCTTGGGCAATCAGAATAAATAATCCTTATAACAGGATAGACACATAGTATTCAGAAGAAAGAAAGAGGATAGTGAAATTCAATTCATTCCAAACTTAAAACCTATAAAAAGAGAAGAAAAATTAATAATGAACATACAAGAAAAGACTATAGAACAAAGATTGAAAGAAAATTATAGTGATAACCCATTAGTATATTGGAAAAAATCAAAACCTTTAGTAAAAATAGAATTATTAGATTACAGTAAAAAAATAACTAATAAACTCTACCCTTGGACAGAACAAGATAAAAAAGAATTTATATTACATATAAAAGAAATGAAAACTTATGACTTAATAAGGGAAAATAGATCAAATTATGCATTGCCAGCAATGATAGTAATTAAGCATAGTGAAGAAAAAAAAGAAGGAAAAAGTAGACTCATAAATTATAAAAAATTGAATGAAATAGCCATAAGGAATAGGTACCCAATACCAAAAATAGATTTATTATTTAATTTAATATAAGGAAAACAAATATTTAGTAAGTTTAATTGTAAATCAAGATTTTTTAAAATAAAACTAAAAGAAAAAAAGTAGAAAATATACATTTTTCTTAACATCAAAAAGATTATATGAATGGAATGTTTTACCTATAGGTTTCCATAATAGTCCAGGAATATTTCAAGAATATGTTTCAAAATTATTATGACCTATTAGAGATTTTGTAGTGATATATATAGATGATATTTTAATATTTTCAAAAAATAAAAAAGAACATGAAGATCATTTATTCAATTTATAGAGTTAATAGAAAAAAGAGGACTAAATATATCAACAAAAAAAGTTGAATTAAGAAAAGAAAGAATAGATTTCTTAGGACATTACATATCAAAAAATAGAATAGAATTACAAGAACATATAAATAAAAAAGTATTAGAATTCAGAATAATAAAAAAATAAAAAAAGACTTACAATCATTTTTAGGATTAATAAATCAAGCTAGAAATTTTATACCACATTTAACTAAATATACTGCTAATATATCTAAATTAGCTAGAGAAAAAGCTCAATGGGAATGGAATGAAAAAAATAATGAAATAATAAAAAGAATTAAAAGAATTATGTAAGAATCTAGCAAAACTTACAATTTTGACATAAGACAATATTAAATGGATAATATATACTAATATATACTGATGCTTTAGAAAATTACTGGGGAGCAGCATATATCATGAAAATGAAAATAATGAAGAAATAATTACTAGATATGCAAGTGGAAAGTTTAATGAAAATCATACTAAATATCATTCAAATTAGAAAGAATTTTTAACAATAATAAAGGCAGTAGAAAAATTTGAATTATTTATAGTAAATACAAAATTTATTATTATGACAGATAATACTCAAGTAAAATATTGGTTAAATAAAGGAATTAGGAAAAATAAACTTTCAAATAAAATGTTAATTAAATGGCATTCTAATATTTCTTATTATGATTATATTGTTGAATATGTGAAAGGAAAAAATAAACTTATTGCTGATTATTTAAGCAGGGATGGATACATCTAGGACGAATAATCAGACGAATAGTCCAAAAAGGGAGGAAACTAGTAATCAGACTAATATAGAACAATTATGTATGAGACTGAGTATTGTGGAGATGAATATGAGTTGTATTCAATCTCAAACAATAAGTCAGTTGAATAGTTTTGCTAACTCAATAACTTAATTAAGCCAAACACTAAATAATCTTATTGACCATGTCAATAAGATTAATAAAGAAAAATATTCTAGCAAATCTTCCAATATCCCAATATCAAACTTGAATATTTTTTCCCAACAAATAGTCCAACCAATATGTAACTAAGCCTCAAAAAAGAAAAGAACTCCAAGCCTAACAAAGCCCACTTATTCTACTACAGTAAGAGGAAAAGAAATAATTCAATCCTCTACACCCTAAAAAACTAACCCACCTAAAATTCAAAAAAGTCCCTCTAGTTCAGCCAAAATTAAAGAACAATATGAATATTTCCAGCTCATTATTGAGATATTAAACCAAAAAAGGATTGTTGCCCCAACACTTAAATATATTTCTCACCATGCCATAAATAAAGTAGTCATATTTCTAGGAACAAGTCCTCAATTAATAAACACCCTGTATAGCTATGGACTTATCCACTGTATATATATTTCCAATAATTTATCAGAATTAAGCAAACTTTCCAAAAGTATCCAACAAGCAGTAGCCCATTATTATAATATTGTTACTCAGTATTTCATATATATATATATATATCAAATTTTATTCTATAGTAGCAGAAATCACATCAGAAAAATATTATCCCCCAATTAATTTGATCAAATTCGAAACTACTAAAAAGCCTTTTGAATTCGAAGAAGAAGAAAAAAAAAATTTGGAAAAAAGATTTTGATGAGAATATATCAAGAATAAGAGCCCAAGAAGTAGAGATTATCTTTTCAGAGATGAATAGAACATTATGTTGTGATGAAGCACAATGGAATTATTTTACCAGTACTACTACATGTATTTACTCCATTGGAAAGACAAGTAGACAGCTCGTCAGTTCAATATGTTTTACGACAAAATAAAGAATAATAGTATGAAAAATACTGAAGAAACCAAAAGGAGAATATGCCAGAGACTTGCAAAATATTCAAATCATCATTGCAAGTATTGCAAAGAAGAAGAAAGAATAGAGCCTCCTACATCTGTCAATATCTTATATAACTAATGGCAGAAGAAAGGACATAAGAGATGGAGATGGATCCTGCAGAAAGAAAAAAGTCTATAGAAGACATTAATAATTATGCCAAATTATCAAAAAGTGAAATAGTAAAAAGATAAGAATCTTTATCTAACTTTTCAAAAGTAGCTTTAATGAAAAATGATAAAAGAAGAGAAAAATGATAAAAAAAAAAAGAATAATTTTGTCAGAAGAAATTATTAAAAGGAGAGGGATGTCTCTTCCTATAAAGTTATATAATTTTATTAATGTTATTTTTGGTAACTTATTTATTTCATAATTTTTATGAATTCTAGATATTATTTTATATATATATATACATATATATATATATGTATGGATATATTCTATATTAAATCTATTGAGACTGTGATATATATATATGTATGTATGTATGTATATATATTGTATAGTTAAATCATTTACTAAATCCAACCCGTTAGTACACATATTTATTTGTAAATACAATCAAATAAATGATTTATTTTTTTCTTAAAAGATGATACTATTAATTAAATTTAAGCCAGTATGAGATAAAATAAATGATTTCTTACCTGGACACCTACACTGCATGCTAGCTTGTAAGGGTTAGTTTTATTTTGATTTCAATTTCACTTTGACTATTATTTTCTAGAGTTCATTGCGTGCCTTTTGTCTCCTCAAGCATTAAAGATGTCAACTGGTGGGGTCATATTAGTGCATTTGTCTCCCAAGTATTACTTAATTCTAGTCAAGTCATGTCAAAGTTTATTTCTAATACATACTTAATTTTCAACAGCCCGTCCAATCAACTACTTCAAAATTTGAAAAAAATATAGGAATTTTTTTTAAGGAATCATTGAGAACTTTTAAAAAAATTTCTTTTAATTGGGTTCTTTTAAAAAAGAATAAAATATAAAATTTATTCCAGTAAACTACTTCAAAATTTAAAAAAAAAGATATAGGATTTTTTTTTTTAAAGAATCATTGAGAACTTTTAAATAAATTTCTTTTAATTGGTTTCTTTTAAAAAATAATAAAATATAAAATTATTAATATATATATTATTTTTAATTTTTTTACTTCAGGGAGAAACAAAAACCCATCCAAAATTCATAGAAAAAAAATATAATTCAACTCCTTACATACATATGTATTAATTATCTAATTATGTTTAATATCTATGAGGATTAACTTGTGAAAATTTAATTTTAATTAATTTTATGTTCCAAGTTTACAATATAGTAGGAGTTGTGAGATTTGATTGTGTTTTAGAATTTGAATAATATTATGGTTGTGAATTTTTTTATTTTATAGAAATGAATTTTATATAGATAAGTTTTAAGTAAATAAAAAGCACTCTTTTTAAAATTTATTTGAGTAAACGGGTTCAAATATGAAGATTTTGAGATTCAATGGGTTCAAGGACAAATAATTGATTTTATTACTCATTTAAGTCTTCAAACGAGATAGTTTGCACAGAAATTTTTATAGAGAATTTTACACAAACTTTAGGCCCTAATAGAATTGATTTGATTAAAAGAATCTCAAAATATTTTAAAATAGTTAGAGTCTAATACTTCAAATGAAAATAAAGACAGATTCATTTAAGGAAGATTCATTTACCTTATAATTGAGTTTAGCCAAAAGGCAGAAATTAAGGTGCAACATGCTGAACTTTGGTCAGAATAAAAAAATATCTATGGGAGGAAGATATGGTGAATCTTGATGATGACAGAATGAATAAACATTATTAAATAGTTATTGGGGTTTGATTTGAATGTGATAATAACTTACAAGCATAAATAAGCGCTAATCCAATTAATGGGATTAAGTAAGGAAGAACTTGAGTACTTTATAAGAAACTTAATTTGATTCTGCATGTTTCTATGCATGTCAAAAAATTTCAAACTTAGTTAAGATTTTGATTCTGTTTCTCCATTTTTTTTAATTATGAGTTTTGTTTCTTTCTAATTATAAGAAAAAAAATCTTTATATAAATAATATTTTATAATTTACTTTTGTTTTGAGTTTTATGTTTTTTTCAAAGAAAAGAACGGTATAGATTTTATTGGGTTGTTATGTCTTGGAATGATAAGATTTGTGGGACAAATCCCAAGAGATCCGTTTATGAAAATCTTTAAAATGCAAAAGTTGGATTCTTTGCTTGATAGATAGACTTCGTTGATTATAGCATGTGTTGAACTTTCACCGTAGCCATTAAGTTAAATAGTTTAGAATTTCAATTATGTTAATTTCATGCAAATATAACATATTCTTACAGTCTTGTTAAGATTTGAATCTTTTAAAATACAAGAGAGATAAAGTTTGTAAAATAAGAGAGAAATATATATATAAATAAAATTGAGCCTTAACTTATTATAATTTAGATGAGCATTTAGCTCATAGATAGATCCAATTCTCTTGTGTTAGCTGACACATGGGGCTAGCAATACCCTTGCTAGTTAAGGTATCCAAGGTGCATTGAGAATTAACGGATACTGTCATTAACTACAAGATTCTATGCCAGACAATTTCTTAATAAAATACTTTATATACATATTAATTTAAATTCACTAAATCACTTCACATTTTCAAAATTAGAGTTGAAAATGACATATAATCAAAATACACCAATTACAGCAAAGAGCATAAAAGTACTACCACAATAGGAACACATAGAACCATAATTTCATAAAAATTGAAGATATAATTTAACTTTAAATATATTGTCCCACTACGAGTAGTATTCTTGGAAAGACAAGAATCAAAATATCAAGTATTTTATATGGAGTTTATCAATTAGATAGTGAAGCAAAAATAAAATTATAGAAACTTAGTTTGTTCACCGTATTAAGCTAATAGGTCAAAATCCACAAAAACACATGAGGAATGTACATAAGTGTATAGTAAGCATTATCCACTCAGAGATAGCCCAAGCACAGAAATAAGCTCTAAAAATTCTTCAATCAAGCTTATACATTAAGAGCATCTTTAGGGGTCCTAAAATTATAAACGTTTAAAACTGCATTCTCACCTTCAATGAATTTATCAATATCCCACATTTAGTTCAAGTCTTTTGATAACTATGTCAGTAGTTTCTCATTCAATTCTTTATTCCTTTTTCTAAGTTCCAACTTTGCACTCAAATAAAATTTATAAATTTCAAGTGTTCATTAATTTTATTCCTATTTTATAATTTCTATTTCACCTCAAGAATGAATTTTTACAACATCTTACTTTCTTATATTATTATCCAACATCCCTAATTATCATTATAATTCACCAAAATAATATTTGAGCTATAATTTATTTTTTAAAATTATATTTAACAATTAAATGAGTGTAGAAACTCCCTCAATACTTCAATTGAAGCTTAGATCTAACTATCTAAAAATTCCCAAATTTAAAACCCTCATGTAATCCACCTCTAAGAAAAATAAGGCACAAATGATGAATGTGAAGACTAATAACTAGCAAAGTATGATTAAGAGGAAGGAAGAAGCTTCAACTCACCCAAAAATGGAGTTTAAACTTCACCCCATCACCATTTTGATACTAAATCAAGGATAAAGAGAGAAGCTAAGGAGACAGAAAGTGTGAAGAGAAACAAAGTTGTTGGCCAGCATTGGTTTGACCAGTTGTAGTGTGGCTGATGGTGACTGGTTGGTAATAATGAAGGTTGAGAGAAAGAGTAGGAAAGAAGGAGAAATGCTTAATGGTGAGTGAGGGAAGGAGTTACGAGGGAGAGGAAGCAAAGTAACATGAAGAGGAGAGAAAAATAAAAAAGAGAGGGAAGAGGGAAGGAAAATAAAAAGAAAAAAGGAAAGCCAAATGAATACTAGCCAATTTATCTAAGTGAATATTTGGTAACTCTTAAGAAAAAAGAAAAAGGCAAAAAGATGACAACCTTTCATCTATCTAAATATCATGAGATTTTATTTCATGTGAGGGATCAAGTAAATGCTTTTGTAGCATAGATATGTGGAAAGCCAAATGAACACTAGCTAATTCAGGATATACCTATCTTAAAAACTTAGTCAATAAACATAAGATCTTCTTATCACTAGTATGGCAGTATCTAAGACTAAATTTTTTGTTATCTATATTCCTTTAATGTTTTAGCATCTCATCAATTCTTAAGAGTCACCAAATAAATTCTAAACCATCTCTCACACAAGATCTCAAATTTTTGGCTTTGTCGTAACAATTCCATTATGCCAACTAGCATCACCACCTAGATGAATTTCTTTATAACTAAGTTTTCCTTGTATACACTATTGGATTTCCAAACATTTCTTCCTCTATGGTTACTTTTATTATTTTTAATCTCATGAGTTGGCTCCATCTTTCAAATTATTCAAGAAGTATGTAACGCCCTTTTGTGTACTAAGGTTTAAAAAACGAACTCCCGCACTAACTTATTAGCCATGGTTGTAAAAATTATTGTTAGAACTAGCTACGTATATGGGTTCAAAACTCCTAGAAGAGTTTCCTTATGACATTCTAAAATTTTCATTTTTCAATGTAAGCTAATGAATTTAAAAGTTCTCAAATGACCACCAATCAAATTCCTAGTAACTTATGCGAGACCTTAATTTAAATAGTTCTTTATGATGAAGGGTTACATACGTTTTCTAACTTGTTAACTAGTACCAATATCATTTATAAATTCTCATGATGGGACCTAATGCAATACAACTAAATATTTATTTATTTATTTATTTTGTTCCCACTTAGGCAACTTAATTACTATAGTAATACAAAATTTACGAGCACTTAAACTTCTCATATTAGTATATTCAACATTTAAAATGACTTTATCACCCCTTTATCCAACTCCCTACTATTATGCCACCTTTCAAGTCTCAATACCACGAGGGCAAACATAAGGATCATCATCCCACCTACTATACAATTCTCTACACAAGGCTACCTGGCCCTAAGCTATATTGTATGTCCTTTTTAAAGTCCTCTTAAGTTTAAGAAGCATTAACCTTACAACTACCTAGTAGAACCTTTCATTAAGATTTTCCTTAACTTTACATTAACCTTAATGATTTTCATAATTTTTTTTTGCAATAAAATTTTATAAGTTCAACTAAATTGTACTTCCACTATAGCCACCTATTTAAAAATGATAGTTCTATTTAAACCAACTATACCTTTAAAATGATTGCACGTACTGGTCTCTCTTAAATTTTCACTGTTATACCAAAACTATCTCCATCAACATCAATAGAATCCATTAAGCTTAATAAGCCACAAACATATAACACTATTATTTCCTTGATTTATAGTTTATCACTATAATCTTAATCAAATTCACTCAACCACCATCTTTAGGAGCAATATTATTACAAATAACATATCATTAAAACATATTCATGTGTATCACCCGAACACATAATTATGGTAACACTCCTTTTCCTCATCACTTCTAAGGCATACTAGACTATCATCTAGGAATGTAGTTATGAATCAAAGTAAGGGGGAATTAAAGCCTTATTCCATAAAATTATAAAGGTTAGTTAAATTGATTACCCTAGGATTCTCATAACAAGATCTTACAATGAATGAAAAAGGATAATTGCTTTCTCCAACCCTCAATTAGTTATATTCTGACTAGAAATACTTTCCTTAAAGACACTTTATTCCTTTTCACGTGATTATATATACAAATCATTACTATGATAAGATGGATATTCACAAAGGCTATCTCTTAAAATCACCTCGAAACAAATATCTAAGTGATATGATAGTCCTCCTAGTTAACCTTTCTTATCAATCCATAATGACCATCATCTTATTTGCACAATTTAATTCTTTGTCTAATAAGTCTTCTTAGAAACACAAGACCTCAAGAATTCTAATAGTTACTGCTCATCACCGACATAACCTTTGGTACTCAATTATATGAGATAAATACATATATAATCTAACCTCTTATTATCTATTAACACATGTCTTATAATTATATACACAACTTAAAGGACATACAACATTAGCTAGCCATTAACCCTTTTTAGTAGTAGCACAAAATGATAAGCCATTAGGCTTACTTCTTCAAAATTTTCACTAAGACTTACATACTTTGTACCTTATCGTCCCTTCCAAACCAAGTATCCCTAAAAATAAGTCCCTACCAATAGAACATTAATAATAATTATTACATATTTAACTTAATTGATTATATTTAACTACTTTCATCCCCTCATAACACTTATACTATCACTTTTCTTGTTTTCTAATTTATTTTACTTCAACCCACTAACAAGAAGATTTATAACATTTCTTAAGAACAAACTCCAGTTGCGATGTAGCTATCACTTCAAGAAGGTTGTTACAATAAACTAGTTTTGTTAGGGTAGATTACTAACATTGCAAACCTCTTATTGGTGGTTAGGATCAATGACATAATATGAACTACCAACTTTAGAGACTCAGAACCTTCGTAATGTAAAGTTTTACACATAAGATCATAACATGCCATAATTTAATTCCTTATTTAAAACCATTAAACCAATATGAAACGACTACTTGTGTAATTGATTTCCACCAATAAACTTATGCGTCCCATCAATTTTACCTAGGAAATTATATATATTAATAGATTTTCACTTCCAATTGACAAACTCAAGATTTATCGGCAAACTTACTATTTCTCTTGTTTGATCTTATTTCATCCCTTCTCTATTTGTATAATTCTCAAGGTAAATTATGAAACCTATGTAGAGAGCAAGGTTTATCAATAATGTGCTTAAAGTACTCTTATTCACAATTTTCCAACATAAGAATAGCGAATGAGAACTTCATCATAGCCTAAACCAAAGGGGTTGACCTCACAAATTGTTTTTATAATTATTTGATCCCCCAAAATTTCTTAAACTCATAACATCTTTACATTATTCCTATAGTAAGGTCAAAACACAAGAGAGCCTATAGTAACACAGTTGCAAATAACTCTTTACCTTCCAAAGATTCTCAAATATCCAATACCTATAATATCTTAATATAAATTGTATGGATTAAACTCATGAGGTACCTATAAGCCACCAATTAACATCCAAATCATCTAGTAATAATATGGTGAGTTTAGATCATATTTGTCTATTTCCTTAGGCTTAGTTATTTAGATGTTAAGTAGATTCAAATCTTATATACTCTTAACTCAAAAGATGTGACCTAAATTTTCATTTTATACTAGCTTCACAATAGTAAAAACGATTACACTAATTAAGTAAGTACACCCACATAATATCTTTGAGAGTCTTATATGTGTCACATCTCTCTTAAATAAACTATATAAACTATCTATTCAAAGTTCAAGGATAGTTTATGAAATAAGAAATATCATAACCTACACCAATTTTTTTTTTGGTTAGCACAATCCAAGTAACCTAACATCAAGGATAAACCACCTTTAACAAATAAACACAGATTTGACAAAAAGAATGGAATATGAGGTTTGACAAAAAGTTTGGACATAAATAAGAGTAGAAAACACATCCTATAATGCCTTTAATGTTACCTCACCCATAGTTATGCTCAAGATTCATAACGATAAATGAGGTTTCACAAAAGAAACTTTGCTCCATTAATCACAGGAAAACCTAGAGCTCTGATACCACTTTGTCACAGCCCCAAAAATAATCATATGTTTCAAACATTAATTTTTTGAATGTTATCAAATATGTCATTGTCAAGAGTATTAGGTAAAGCATTCTAGAGAAGTATACTGCTGCTGATTATCTTAAGGCTATTGGAAAAAAGTTTAAGAGAACAACAGTTTTTCAAATAAATCAAAACATATAAAGTTAAAATATCTTATGGTTCATGAAAAGGTGTAACATAAGAAAATATCCATTGAGAACTTAGTACTAAGATGATAGTAAGAAATCCTTTGACTAAAGCAGATCATGTAATCTCTATGGAATCATTATAGTTTCATAGCGACCACAATTTTTTAAGAATCCATTATAGTTTACTAATTTCATGTTGGCCAAGTGGGAGAATGTTAAATTTCATGATAGACTTTATGTGGCCTTTATGACGACATATGATAGACTTAATGTGGCCTTCAAGACCACATGAAGATTTATATAGTCTATATTAACGGGTAAAAAATCTAAAAGACAATCTCTACTTAATGACATGAAATAAGATGACTTTATTGAGCCTAGAAAAGAGCATTTAGTATACAAGCCGAACAGGACCATTTATAGTCTATAACAAGCTTCTAGACAGTGGTACTTGAAGTTTGATGAAGTGATAACTTCATTTGGATGTGTTACGAATGGTTCTAATCAGTGTGTTTATCAGAAGTTATGATGGAAGAAATTTTGTTATTCTTGTTCTTCATGATGATGACATTCTTTTAGCTAATAACTCTATGAGAGACAAAACACTTGTTTTCATGCCACCTTAATATGAATTACCCTTTGCTTGCATTTTGGGAATTCAAATTCATCTTGATGGGTCTTATGACATTCTTGGTTTGTGAATTTTGAAGAAATTTAACATGCAGTCTTATGCTTCTTGTGCTGCACCTGTCCAGAAAGGTAAACAATTTTAGTATCCTCAAAATAATGATGAAAGGACTGCAATGGATAAAAATTCTATATGCTTCTGAAATTGGCACCTTATGCTTTCTCATATATGTACGTATCTTGACATTACATTTGAAATTAGTGTGCTTGGTAGATATTTGAGTCTGATCATAACCATTAGAGAGGTTTTAAGAAAATCTTGAGGTAACTTCAGGGTAAAAGTATTATTTTTTGACTTACATGAAGTCTAAATCTTTTAAAATTATGAGTTATTCAAACTCGAACTATGACTCTTGCATTGTTAATTATAAGTCTATTTTTAGATACATCTTTATGGTGTAAAGTGTTAAACAATCTATTGTAGCTACGTTAATTATGAAAGCAGAATATGTCGCTTGTTATGAGGCTAGTCGTCGAGTTGTATGATTGAGGAATTTGATATATGACATGCATCTTATTGATTTATATCACATCCTCTAACCATATACTGTGATGGTTTGTCTGCTTTATACTTTTCTCAAAATTCGCATGAACTCTAGTTTCACTAAACACTTTGACATGATGTTCATATTTGTTAGAGAAAGATTATTTAATCTTAGACTCCTTTAGTTCATATTTCTGGTAAACATATGCTAGTAGATTTGTTGACTAAAGGCTTATCAGTAGGAGTATTCCAAAGATCTTGTAACTCATATGGCTTTTGATAGAATCTTTGATGTAGCATTGGTCTAGTGGGAGTCTGGATTGATTCTTTATGAGCTTTGATGCATGCATTATATATTTCATTCGTTCAAGTATTGAGACTTTATTATATCACTAGTATTTCTTATTAAACTCAGTAATATTGTGTTGTCTCAATTTAAAACTCTATTGAAACTTTATTACATCACTAATATTTCCCATAAGATTTAGTGATCTTATGTTGTCTCATTTCGAGTTTTTTCTTGATTTAATCATGAATGAATTGGTTCTATAAATTTATTGTAAGTAATCAATGATAGGTTTGATTACTTACAAATCCATTGGGTAGAGAGCCTAACTTACAGTCTAATGTTAGTTAGTAATCATCATATCAAATCACTAACTGAGAACAACAGAGAGAGAATTTTGTAGTTATGTTTTTTTTTTATTTTGACAAGTTAATTAATATTATTCCAAGTGAGAGATTGTTGAAATTTTGAATTAATATTAATTAATTATATCAATTAAAATCAATTAATTGTTCTAATAACAATTTATAATACTAATTTATTGTTACTGAGGTTATGAATTCTCCCATAACAGGGATGAAAACATTCCTAATAGGGTTGCTAAATTTTAACATAACATATTGCTCTCTTTCTCTCTGATTTGTGATTCTTCCTATGACTTTCGATATTGTGAGTTGATAACTCTATTATTGTTTTTATGACTTTTATCCCTTCACCAACAAGTACGTTTAGTATTTACTGTGCCACTTTTTGTTTACAAATTCAACCTGTTGAAATATAAATCTTGCAAAGAAAACTTTCACAAAAAAGAAAAGGAGAAAAAAGATGAGAGGAAAATCTTTTTTATGGAAGGAAACCTCTATAGAAAGAGGAGAAATAAAAGAAAATAAAAAAAGGGGGGAGCGAGGTGATAACTGTAGTAATGGCAACCCTCATAGCCAACTTTGCTCTGCTAGGGTTTTCTTGTGTAGGTCTTGGTCCGTGAGAGAGAGAGAGAGAGAGAGAGTTTCCTTCTATTTCTCTTGTACGCTTCATCTCATCATTATTACGATCAATTTTTAGATGAGTTTGAATTGCATCAAATATAGTAGGTTATTAATTACCTCAAATTTATTTTTTAAATTAGTTACATGCTGACCAATTAACAGTTAAATTATTAATTTAATTTTAATGAATAAAAACAAAACAAAATATCTAAATTTATTAAAAATAAGGAAAAATATAAATTTTTTCAAAATTTTAAATTTAATCTAAAATTTGAAAATGTCAATGTCAATTATTCTTAAAATTTTTTAATAATAATAATTTAATTAATTTATTAATTAAATCATGTCAAATTGTTAACTAAACTAATTATTAACTATACAACTTCAGTACTACTTCTTTTGGAAAATTATAAATGTTCTCAAATTTTTCTTAACAAACTTTTGGAATTTTAATATCAAATATTTAAAGATAGAGAGAGGAAAAAAAGGGAGGATGAACAGTGTTAATGCAGCTTTTAAATTTTAATATATATATTTAGTTTGCCATTTTGCCACATATACAGCCATTGCAATTCGTAGATATTGTATCACCAACGGGTGTTTCTTTAATTACGAGCAATTAACAAAGAGAGAAAGGAGGTCGTGGATCATTGCGCATCCAAAAATGCCATTGAGCCATTCATAAGTAAATACCAATACTCTCGTTCATTGATGTTTCAGTAAAATAATTCAAATTAAAGTTATATTGGATGAATAGGAAACTATTTAAAGTTGAATATATTATATAGATACTCCACAAATTGAATTTCAAGACCATTTTCTCATCATATAAAAAGAATTCTCATTATAATATAATTTTTTCCTTCGATACTTTTAACAGCCTCATGAGTGATGAATGTACTTCATTATAATTAATATATACACACACAAACACACACTAAATATTTAACATGCATAAAAATATATGTTATTTTTAAAATTTTTAAAATATATTATAAAATAATAATTATTATATTTTAGAACAATAAGTTAAATCATAAAAATGTATTTAATTGTTTACTAATTTTTTTTAACATCTTACTATCTTTATTTTCTTTTTTTTATCTTTATATCTCATATTTTATTTTATATATTATATTATATATATTTTGTGAGACTAATAATAAAGTACTCGAGAGACATTGTGTGTATATATATAAATGTCCATTAAAGATGAAGACCTTTTTGTTTATGATTTGTTAATATTTAAGCTATAAATAATTATTTAACTTTAATTTAGACTATATATATATATATATATATATATAAGACATAATTACGAATCACTAAAAATAAATATCAACATATAATATAATATGCAATATTTAATTAGAGTATCATATAAAGTGTAGTGGAATAAAATGAAGTTTTAGCGATATATTAAATTGAATAAAAAAGTTGTAATTAAGAAGAATGAGGAGCTTGGTGAATATAGTGGGCTATTGGGTAAACTATGGTTGATTTGATGAGTTTTGGTAAAATTTTCTGGATCTCTTCACTCTTTGGTTCTGGGTTTGCATGAGGAGGGATGGTGATGTCTCAAACCCTTCTACATTTTTTTAACAGATAAATGCTTTTTGCAGTGACAAGGTTGTTTGATTTCCTTTCTTTTTGTGTCTTGTGTGTGCTTCCATGGCCAGACTTTTGTTATTTTTTTTATTCGCCTCTTTTTTTTCTTGCTTTTTATGTGTGTTATATCTGCAAGGTGTGGGATGGTGGGCTGCCGAGGAAGATACAACTAGGTAAACGAAAATTAGGTTTTTTTCCTTTTATTTTATTTTTTAATTTTTCTTTTATACTGTTGGAGGTTGAAATCAACAAAATATATAGCCTACTCTAACAAATAAATTCGTGTACAATGTGAATATGGTCGAACTCACAAAGATGGTGACTCACCTCTTTTTAAAATATAGTAACACAAGACAGAGAACTAACAAGAAATAACAAAGAGAGGAAAGGTTTGAGATTAACTAACTAAAATAAATGACAATTAGTTAACAAAGCAAAACAAAGTGTAGGCATGCTTTAAGTAGAAGGAAATAAAACAGAGATGCATTAACAGAAAAAATAAGTGTGAGCAAGTCTTATAAAACAGAAACAAAAAAGCATGAAATAAATAATGAAACAAGATGTGGGCACGTCCAATTTCACAGAAACAGAACAAAAAAGAGTACATCTATAGCAAAACGTTCCAGCCATAGACCATCAATTTTTAGCACCCTTTTGAGTTATTTATCGACTTAAATTTATTATTCTTTCATAGCACATTAGGCTGCACAATGATTTTAATTTATTACTAAGTCTCTTTTTATTGTAACAAATCAAGAAACCTTCATTGATTTATCATAATTAATTGATAACCTAGAAAATGTATCTAAGTTTAATCAATTAACAAAATTAAAGTTTAAAAGAAACATACTAATGCAGTATAATGAATATGATAGGCTCAATTCAACTTAAACAGTTTTCTATTCACTTGATAAAAAAAATCCTAATGTACAACCTTCTTACACTAATTGCTACCACAATGAAGTTCTTAAAAACTATTGAGTTCAAAGAAACTAGTTAGAATTTATCAAAAGCATAAATGGTTGGCCATATCATTCATACATTCAACAAATTCATAATTACAAAATGAAAAAAAGAAAAAAAGAATACTCTGAACTAAATAGTAAGAAAGTGTCAACAATTTCTTAGTCTTTCAACTCTCACGGTCCTAGAATTGAAGTCTCTAACATGAGGAAGGAAATTAGCCACTCATGGCTTGAAGAACATCAACAACGCTATCCATAGATCAATCTTCAGCCATCCAACGACAAATCTTTGTAATCAACATCTGTTTCTCTCTCTAGCTCAATGAAGGAGATGAAGACCAATAGTGAGAGAAAGTAGA
The DNA here is from genome assembly GCA_031216115.1 of Senna siamea. Lineage (NCBI taxonomy): Eukaryota > Viridiplantae > Streptophyta > Magnoliopsida > Fabales > Fabaceae > Senna > Senna siamea. The sequence goes on along the minus strand of CM062354.1, from coordinate 25,748,451 downwards.
TGATGAGAAAAGAGAGACCCCTTCGATCTTGCTATATTCCCTTGCCTTCCATTCTCCCTTGCTCACTGCTTGCTCCTCACTTGTTGCCTCACGTCTACCTCTGAAAACAGATCCAGCATCGTGCGTGAGAGAGAGAAAAAAATGGGGTCCTCTTTTTAATCGATGATGTGGACTTCTCACGTAAATTCATAGGCCAGAACTATATTATTAGGCATGCTCACATTTAATTTTGCTAGCAAGGAAATAATTTCATGAATTAAGCTCGAGTTGAGTGATTCCTTCCAATCCTGCATTGAACCAATTTGTGTATTAAAAACCCATATTTCTAGCCCAAAAATACAGAATAAGCAGTGAAAATTAATTAAAATCTATGCAATATTTGAACTCAACATTTACCCATTAAATTTGAGTTAGCAGGCTCCTCGTTTAACTGGGCATTTGAGATGGGTTTCACTTAGGGTCCATGAGGATTGGGCTTCCCTTGTTTTGTTTTGGTTTTTTGTTGTACATTCATGATTCAAAAGTGACTTAATGCAAAATGCATCCTAAATGTGAAATAAAATTAAGTTCTAAAACCAAATATGTTTGACAATTTTATTGGTACTAAAAATTAATAAATCTAATATATATCTTTTTTTATATTATTTTGTGACTTTTTAATTAAAAGTTCTGATAAAAACGGTAAAAGATACAACAAACCAAACCGGGGTTCAGGGGGCCTAAACCACAACAAAGTGAGCCGAAACCGGAGCAACACACTCAGCAAAAACACCAACAAAACTCCACTGAACCGACGTTAGACTCTGTCCTTTTCAATCAACACCTTCAATCTTCCATCCACTTGCCACAACCACGAACCTCTCACCGGATGCCTCTTTTCGAGCTTAGCAACACAGTGAGCCACTGCGTTTGCTTCTCTCGGCACCCACCGGAACACGATAGCGAACGGGTGAAGAAGATCGGGCATCCAGAACATCCTTAAGCATTGAAGACAGCCTCCAAGAATGAGAAGAACTATTACACGCTGCAATCACTTCCTTACAAGCAGACTCAATTATCACATTGGATAGGTTGAGATTAACTATAAGCTGAAGAAGCCTCGTCCTTTCTAGCCGTGATGGAGAGGACGTTACCTCTAAAATCTCTCAACACCCCTGCCAAGTAAGCTTCAAACTACTCAGTGACAGTAGGAAAGTTGTGGTATTTCCTAATATTTTAATTCACTAAAAAAGGAAGTTGATTCTAATGAAAAGTGAAATAAAAAATCTTTACGACGCTTGGTTCATTTGGTTGGTGACCTTCTTCACTGAACTGTAAATATATATGATACGCTTTCTCTCTTTAGGCTCCTTTCTACCTCTTTCTCCCTACACGATCAATTACCTGTTAAATAAGATTTGAAAAATGAGCCATTCTAATTTTAACATCAAAATTTAAACATGGATTAACAAAGCCATAGATAATTGTGAAATAATGAAGCTTGAACTTAGACAAAGTAGTAGCATTCATAGCTCTTACAAATGCAACAAAAGTAGTAGTATTCAAAAAGCATCTTCAAGAAATTTTCTCGGTGCAAAATTGATATTTGATCTGAACATCAATTATTGCATATTACTGTTGGAAAAGCAAAGAATATCTCCAAGTACATTACACATGAATTTTCTTCATACTAATAATAGAAAGCTAGATTTTATCAAACAAACTGTACCTCTTTCCAACTCTTCTATGGTGAACGAAGAAAACTATAAGAGACACAAGAAAGGCTGATCCTGCAATGACTAAAGGAGTGCGCACCTTCTTTTTATCCTCACTTTCTTCCACTTCAATATCTTCTAACACCTCAAATTCTTGGGTGTTTTCCACTTCGATTTCATCTCCTTCTTCTTCAGCATCATCTTCAATTTCATGTTCTATGCAACTTTCTTCTTGTTGCGCACTTTCTTTTTTCTCGACTTCTAGGTCAAATCTCCTCTCGATTGATTCTTGAAAATCTAAGTCAGATTCTTGTTTCTCTTGTCCTTGAAATTCTAAATGTCCACCTTTTGGTTCATCCTTTCCAAATTCTATCTTTGGAGCATGTTGTTTTACACTTGGCTTTGCTAATTCATATGGCTTTTTGCTAGATGGAGATGACTGTTTTTTTCTTTGCAGCTTATCAACCTCACCTTTTGGTTCATCCTCTCCAAATTCTGTTCTTGTTGCTTCTAAATGTGCATTTGTAGCTTTTAGAGGATTTACTTCTCTTTTAGTTGGGACTGCTTCTGAATCTGAAATTTCATTAGCATGAAAGGGAATTTCCATCTTCTCTTGTTTTCCTGTTCTTATCATTGGAATTTCCTCTTCTCTTTGGATTTCCATTTGAGGCAACACCAACTCTTTTTGTGAATTTTTTGTCTCATTGTCCTCTGACGCTTCCTTAAATTCTTCAGCAACTTGTTTGAATTCATTAATTTTTTCATCTCCAACACCCTCAAGCTCTTGAGTCTTTCCTTGTACTTCAGGCTTTTCTTCATCTTCACTCTTTGCAATCCTAGTCCCTTTACTTTTGCAAGGCACTATTTCTGCTCGATCTTTCTGACTCAGCTTCTCTTCATTTGAAACATTTTGTGTTTCAAATCCTTTCTCATCAGCATTGTCTTGCATATATTGTTGACCTTTATTCTCAGTTGAAGTTTTAAAGAACTCTTTTTCTTCCAAGCTTTGATCTGCAAGGATATTTGGTTGCAAAGCTTCCTTCTTCTCGTCTGGTAGAGGTGTCCACATCTCATTAGCCTCTAGAAAGTCTATTTTAGACTTTTGTTTATCAATTTCTTCGTCTGATCTTCCTTGCTCTTCAACCGTGGCTTGTTGAGCTGATGATGAACTTTTCAGTCTTGATTGTTTGGCTGCTTTATATTCTTCTTCCTCCTCTTTTGCTTCTGGTACATGCTTTTGTGCCTTTTTCATACTCTTGCTTTCTGATTCAAGAGTCTCCTTGGTTTGTATTTCCACTTCTGGAGGTGACAACTCTTTCAACTTTGGATGTTCAACATCATTCTTTGGTTCAAACTTCTTGGTTGCTGTTGGACATGCAACTTTTGCTTCTAAGGATTCTTGTTCTCTTTCAGCATCTTTTGAGTTACTAGGATATATCTTCTCTAGTGTCTTTGGCATTATTTCTGCAACATGTAGCACTTCTTTCCTTGTTCTAGGCTTCTCATCTTCAACATTTTCATTTGCTCTATGTTTCTCAGTTTCAATAGTCGCCTCTGATATTTTGGAATCTTCACGTACTTTCATCTCTTGAATCTCTTCCTTCATCATAGACTCATCATTTGCCAGAACTTGTATTTCCTCACTCTTTTCTTGGGCCTCTCTCATTTTTTCTATCTCTGTATCTTTTTGTCCTTCCTTTCTATTAGCCAATGAACCTTCCATCTGCATAGTAAGCTCCTCTTGTATACATTGTGGATCCTTATGCTTAGTTCCAACCTTAGGCTCTTTAGTTTCCTTCTGAGTTTTCTCCCTAATCTTATCTTTTTGAAAACCACCATATGCTTCAACTCGTACCTTTTCATTATTCTCTCCTTTTACTTTCTCTGCAGTAGGTTTAGTTTCTGCAGAATCTTGTTTGATTTTTTCAGTTTCTCTCTTCTTTGAAACCTCTAAAGTTTCTTTTGCATGAAATCCCCCTTTATCACTATCCTTAAAACCAATACTAGGTTGGCCAATTTCCATATGAACTTTTTCCCCAATTATGTCTTTATGAACACCCCCTTTTGCTTCATCATGCATCTTTATAACTACCTCTCCTTTCACTTTCACTGCTCTCTCTCTTTTGGCTTTTGTTTCCACCATACGCTTAGGAAACTCTGCTATAATGGTTCCCAACACTTCAAATGCTTTTTTGACAATATTCTCTTCAATTCCCTTTTGTTCTGCCTCTTCTGTATAGTCTTTCTCAACCTTCCTTGCTTCCTCATTCATCTTCTTGGGTTTTTCTCCTTCCATCTTCTCCATAAAACTTGCAGCTTTTTGACTATTTCTTTCTGCTATGGCTTCTTCAACCCCTTTAGTTTCTTCCATTTCTTCTACCTTTGCTTTTGTACTTTTTGGTATCTTATTCTCTTCTTCCTTGACAATTTCAAACTTGGCCTCTACAATTTCTCTTTGTTTTGCCACTCTATTTATGTCTTCCCCTCCTTCCATACTCTCAACAATGCCTCCACTCTTCTCCTTTGCTTCAAATCTTTCCATACTAATGTCTTCTATCACCCTTTCTTTATCTTTATCTTTTGTTTCAAACTTAGGCTCTTCAATCACTTTTTGTTTTCCCCCTCCAATTATTGGATGCTCTCCTTTTGTTACTTGAGATCCTTCACTTCTAATTTCTTCTCCCATCGTTTCTTTATATCTATATTCCATTGCAAACTTAGGCTCCTCAGTTTCTTTCTGTTTTGTTTGTCCATTCATGTTTTCCCCACTTAACCCAATTGACTTAGCAAGAACTTTTTTAGATTCCTCCAATAGAATTGGTGCTTTTGGTTCCTGCTCTTTCATTTCAGTTTTTATCACTTCGACTCCTTCCTTACTAGTTTCTTCTCTCGCCATGCTTTCTTTATCACTATTTTTAGTTTCAAACTTAGGCTTCTCAATTTGTGTTTGCTTTTCCTCTCCATTCATGTCTTCCCCACTAAACCCATTTTCCCTAGAAAGCACATTTTCAGATTCCCGCAATTGAATTGGTGCTTTTGGTACTTCCTTTTTCATTTCAGTTTCTATCTCTTCAACTCCTTCCTTACAAATTTCTTCTCCCACCACACTTTCTCTATCTCTATCTTTAGTTTCAAACTTAGGCTCCTCAATTTGTTTTCGTTTTGTCTCTCCATTTATGTCTTCCCCACTAAACCCAATTGCCCTATCCAGCACATTTTCAGATTCCCCCAATAAAACAGGCGCTTTTGATACTTGCTCTTCCATTTCAGTTTCTCTCCCTTCAACTCCTTCCTTGCTAATTTCTTCTCCCACCACACTTCCTCTATTTTTATCTTCAGTTTCGAACTTAGGCTCTTCAGTTTCTTTTTCTTTTGACTCTCCTTTCATGTCTTCCCCACTAAACCGGTTTGGCCTAGTAAGAACATTTTCAAACTCCCCCAATAGAACTGGTGCTTTTGGTACTTGCCTTTTCATTTCAGTTTCTATCTCTTCAACTCCTTTCATACAAATTTCTTCTCCCACTACACTTTCTCTATCTCTGTCTTTAGTTTCAAACTTAGGCTCCTCAATTTGTTTTTGTTTTTCCTCTCCATTCTTGTCTTCCCCACTAAACCCATTTGCCATAGCAAGCACATTTTCAGATTCCCCCAATTGAATTGGTGCTTTTGGTACTTGCTTTTTCATTTCAGTATCTATCTCTTCATCTCCTTCCTTACTAATTTCTTCTCCCACCACACTTTCCCTGTCGTCATCTTTGGTTTCAAACTCAGGCTCCTCAATTTGTTTATGTTTTGTCTCTCCATTTGTATCTTCCCGACTCAACCCAATTGCCTTAGGAAGAACATTTTCAGATTCCCCCAATACAGTTGGTGCTATTGGTACCTGCTCTTTCATTGAAGTCTCTTTTGCTTCAACTCCTTCCTTACTAATTTCTTCTCCCACCATACTTTCTCTATCTCTATCTTCAATTTCAAACTTAGGCACTTTAGTTTCTCTCTGTTTTGTTTCTTCAACTATTTCATCCTCATTCTCCCCAACTGTCGTAGCAAGCACACTTTGGGCATATTCCTCTTCCTTCACCTCTTCAATTTGAACCCCATAAATCCTTTTAACCACTTTGGGCATCACAATTTTCAATATGGATTCATCTTCATTATACTTTGCCTTGATCCAATCCAAAACCACCCCATTAGGGATTTTAAAAACCTTTCTAAACCCCAAAATTTCAACTTGATTCTTCATCGTTAACCGCCCCATAATCAACATTTCCTGAGTTGGCTTCTCTCCACTGATGGAAATCTTTTTGCCATCCTCACTGATCTTTATCTCAATGTTATTTCTCTTATAACCTGCATTTTTCAAGAACACTTACTGTGGTATATTGAATACAAAAACCCTAATTTAATCCTCAAAAAATTGCGTTATTACCAATTTATTACTTTGTAAATCAAGTTAACTAAGAATATGATTCTTTCAAACCATAAAAAATATAATCCTTGAAAGGATGTATAGTATCGTTGTTAGTATCTCTAAAATGATGAAATTGAAACAAATTCACAGTTCATATAATAATAGTAGAATGGATTAGTAGACACTAAATAATCTCCGAATTATCAAATTGATAATCACAAGTACCAGAGATAATAAGAAGGAGAGCTATATATATTTGTGATTGAGAGCAAGTTAAATTGACCTTTGAGATGACCAGTGAGAATGAACATGGCGTGAGTTTCTTTAGACAAGAAGACTGGTCCTGCTCTGTCTTTGGCAATTCGCAGCTCAGAAACACAAGTGCTACAACGATGATGATGATCATCACTATCATCTCTGGTTCTGGTGATTTTGAGTCCCAATTCTAGCTCCATATTAATAAGGCTTTATTTCTAGATTTTCTATTTTTAGTACATGCAGCACGAGGAAAGATAACATTAAGAAGAAGAAAGTAATGTTTTTGTCTATAAATGGGTAAAAGAATAGTAGCATAATTGATGATAGGCTTCTAGTTTAATGGCTCCATAATAATATGGTGATCCTGGTTGAAGCAAATGAGAAAAGCATATATTCATTTCTTCCTCACACAGTACAAGTGGTAAGTGTCGGCAACGAAAGTGGAGCCTCCTATAGCTGTTTGTGTCTTCTTGGAGGGAAATTAACATTTACTTCTAGATGGCAAAAGGCTTTTGGACAGGGACATTACAAAAAATAAATTATAAAATAAATTACTGTTTTGTCTTTAAAAAATATATTATCTTAATTTAATTATGGAAAGATAAATATTCTCAATCTTATCTTTCCAAGAATGTGTCTCAAACAATTGTTTTTATATTAGTTATATGGATGTTGTTGGACATTATGGTTGTTTTGTGTTAGTGTAATATTCTTTAAGCATGCTAGTTGTTATTTTGTCTTACTCTAATATTGTTTAAAAAATATTTTTTAAAAAATAAAATTAAAAATTTTAATCTTTCAAGAATTAAATTGAGATAATATATATTTTTAAGAACAAAAGAGCAATGTAATCAAAATTATATTTTTTATGAAATTTTTAATTTATTTTTAATATAAAATTAAATTATAATAATTATAATATTTTAAAATAATAATAGAAATCAGTGAAGACTAAAAAGTCATTTAACTATTCATTCTCCCACATCCAACGTCCATTCTTACTTTTTCTTTTTTCTTTTCATGTTGTCTATAATTAATATATATGATTTTAAAAGCAGTAATCAAAACACTTTTAAATCATATATATTAGTACAGTTTAAATGCATTTTTAGTTTTAAAAAAATTTTAATTTTTTTCATCTAATTTTAAAAAAAATAATACGAGTTCTTCTATTAATTTTTTTACTAAATATATAATTTATTAAAATATATTTAGCTTATTTTAAATTTGAAAAGTAACTTATTAATAAAATAAATATTTGATATTTTCATATTATATAAATAAAAATACAAAATATCTCTCTACTGATTAAAGGGAAAGCATTCCCATGTGACTTCATGATCAAGCTTTAAGATATGGGCAGCTTATTTGATTAGCACCTCTCTTTTTCATATTTGATGCCATTCATTCGAAAACGCATTTTACTTTGTTGTAAAAAATTGACCAAATAATTGCATATATAGCTTCGGCCTTGAAGCTTGTTAAGAGAGTTAGAACAACTTTGAATTCCAACCTCAAGAACAAGAAGGGCCATACACAAAGTGCACCAAAAGCAACGGTCATTTATTCCCTCACATTTGTGTCAAATACTTAAAATCTTACTTTAAAAAAAAAAAAAAGATTTTATCGTTATTTTTTATAAAACATATTAATACGTTATAGATTTTCATTTGAAGTCTCTCTAGCTACCAAAAAATTTCTAAAAAGCAATAATAATTTATTGCTTAATTTATTAATTCCATTGTAATATTTTGCATGCACCAACTCCAATAAAACTTTATGTCACGGAGTTATTCTCTCAATAAATTTACGTGCGGCCTTAGTTTTTTTTTGTCCCTTGCAGCAGTTAAAATTGTCCGTAACATTTACCTCTTTAAAATGTCTTTGGGTAAGTCCAAGCACCGTTTCTTTCAAATGAAACTTGAGGAAGCCCAAGCACCGTTTCTTTTTTATTTAATAATTTAAGGCCATAAAAATTCAAATGCCATAACGTGGATTCATCCACAAGTTCACATTTCATAGCATATTGCCCAAGCGGTATAATTAAGGGAAAAAATTTGTTAGAGGCCATTTTAACAGTAGTTATATGTTATCCCTTATTTTTATCAAATATAATTCATTTATCATTATCAAAAATCAGCTTGTAGCCTCTTTTAATTAATTTGCCAACACTTAATAAATTTTGTCCAAGGCCTAGTACTTAAAAAACATTATGAATAAATTTTTGTTGGCCATTTTTTTTTCTAACAGCAATAATGCCTTTTCCTTGAACCTCTTGTATTTTAAACTTTCATCTAAATTGGCAAACCAATATTTATTGTTGGTCATGTGGTTAGAACAACGACTATCTAGATACCACAAACATCCCTTGATTCTTGATGGGAATAAAATGCAGAATAAAATATATGATCAAGTGATTGATCTTTCTCAATAAAATTAGCTTCATATTTTTGTCGATGCCAACAATCTTTTTCTAGATGAGTGTTCTTCTTGCACCTCTTGAATTTGTATCGGCAATCTTTTGTATCATGATTATTTTTCTTACAAAGATTGCAATAGGAGCCACTTTTTTATTTAATGCTCCAATGATTTTTGTATTTTCTTCTCTCTCATCCACGATAATTAGATGATCCTCTATTTTGAGGATTTTGACCATGGTCATTTCTTTTATCTCCATTACTTTTGAAGATATTTATTTTTTATTGAAAAACTTGATCTAGTGGTTACTTACATTTTTGCATTCTCTCTTCATGTGCTCAGAGAAATCCTTATAGTTCCATTAGAGTGAGCTTTGATAAATCCTTGGCTTCTTCAATAGCAGCCACCACATGATCAAACTTTACATGAAGGCTTCTTAATATTGTTTTGACAATTTTCCTATCTTCTATCATATCTCCATGTCGTCTAATTTGATTGACAATATTAGAGACCCGAGAGAAGAAATCTTGGATTGATTTGCCTTCCTTCATTAGCAATGTTTCAAAATCTTTCCATGAAGATTGAAGTTTGATAGTAATTACCTTATCTAAGCCCTCGTACTAGCCTTTTAAAACCTCCCAAGCCTTCTTTGCAATTCTTGGATTCATGATTCGTGGAAAAATGGCAGTGCTTACTCCTTGTTGAATTAGTGATAATGATTTTGCATCCTTTTGCATGTTTTCTTGTACTCCATGTCGACTTCAATTGTAAATTCTTGAAATCCTTCTTCGATTGCTCCCCACAAGTATTATGACATAAACATTATCCTCATCTTAATACTGAAACATTCATGGGCTTCTCCATCATTAAGGTTTGGGTATAATTTGGAATTGTGGAGGCCATAGGGATTAATCGTTGAGGTGGCTAAAATGAGAGAGGTTTTGAACCAAAGCTCTTATACCACTGATGGAATTTAAATAGATATTGAACAATAACGTCTCGGCTTAAGGATAATTGGAATTTGGAGATAAGTGTATAACAATGGCTGTTTGTAATTATGAAGGGAATATTTATGCCAATTGTAGGAGACGTAGGTTGTTTGAAGGAGTGGATTTATTGCTCTTATTACACACAAAAGATTTAAAAGGCTACCTATAACTATAGGTGCCCAAGTTGGTGGGTGATGTCGTGATGCATATATTATATTTTTTTATTCACTAATTTTATAGTCCCTTCCTCATTCCAGAAGCTTCAACAATGCATATTTTAATCATTCACCAACTGCCAATATCAGATCTTCTTCCCACTTTTCTGAACACATTAATCAAAGATTTGCCTTTCTTGGTAGATTTTTATAGATTAAAGTTTAATAGGTTTTTTTATTTTCACTTATTACTTTATTTTCTAAATTGCCACCTTGTTCTACTGTGGTATTCCCCATTGGCAACACTAATCTATAAAAAAACAAAAATATTTTTTTCAATATTAAAGTTGTGACAAGTTTTTTCATAGGCTCATAGCCTATTGATAAACTGTAAACTTTACTATGATGGTAGATCCAGTGGTTAGATAAAGTGTAAATTATTTTAAGATGGTGGATTTGATAGTTAGATGTTATGATTTGTAAAAGCTTATAAAATAAGAAAAACTCAAAGGTCGCAAAAGATTTGAGAGGTTCTATTTTAAACTTTAACATCTAAGTTAATACGAGATAAAGAGAGTAAAAATAATAATAATAATAAATGATGTATATATAAATTATAACTGAGTCTTTTTTAATGAAAGTCATTTTGGAGGCTTCTAAATGTGGGATCAATATACCTTTCTTGATTTAGTGTGGTCATAGTCACATTTATCATCTATTTATCTTCTTGCATGAATAACAATTGTGGCATGCATGATTAGCAGCAGCGGCACTAATAACAACAACGTGCTTCAATAATAACAACACCACCAGCTATAATGTTACTGAAAGGTGATATGAAATATTTCCACAAGAGATTATAGTACAAGTCAAAAAAATATTTGGACTACAATACTTGATTGGATTCTCTCCTAACATTTGTGTTATGTGTTTCTCTAATTTTGAGACTAGTAGCCATTTACCATCTAATCTAAGTGACATCTGATGATCTTGTTGATTCAAGATGAAAAGCAATAGTAGCCATTTTAATCATTCTCTATTTACCAAGAATTATGTTGCACAATGTTTGGGACACTTTATCAAATGCAGTACAATTCTTTGTAATCATTTAGACTTGATTTATTTCTGAATTATAAAGCCCTTGATATATTGGTATCCAATTGTATATAAATGAATGGTCCACTCTTAAGGGCATAGAGCCACCAAATTATATAAACATCTCTGTTAAATATTATCTCAAGGAAGTGACATGAAAACTATTGGGAGGGAGACAATGGGACAGTAATATATGCAAATTGTTTGAATTATGAATATGTAGGACCAATTTTTAATTTGAACTCAAATAGATAAAATTAAGGGGTTCATTATTCAAAGTTACAGATCATAAATTAAAGTTGTGATGTGAGGAATTCTATGGTAAAATTAAGGTGAGATTTTCTTTTATATTCATATATAAAACTTGAGCCACAGAGGCACTTTAACCATTTCTTTAATGTTATTTCAAGAGGTCAAACTTCCTTAAAGTTGTTATTTTTTGTTTTTGCACTAAAAGGAGCTCAGTTGTGTGTTGTTTTTATTATTATTATTCATAAAAGAAACTATTAAATGTTCATTGAAAGATGGTTATTAGTTAGACACCAACATTATACACGTGATGTATGATAAAATTAAATAGGGAAAATCTCGACCTCCCCCACTCATTCTCTCTCCTGAGTTTGAGTTTCTTATAATCTTTTTTAATTAAATATATTAACTCTAAAAATATTAATTTCTTACAATGTGATAAATTATTATTTAAATTTTTTTAAAATAAATGTTTATATTTAATTTTTTAAATAAGATTATCTTCAATTTTATTAAATTTAAAATTTTAGAGTTGATGAAGTAGATATCGGAATGCCATAAATGATAGAGAAGCGCTTCTAACCTTGCAAGAGAGAATATCGTGAGTGAATGAGTAGGTGGCGTGATATAATGCTCAAATTCATTTTCATATTTTAAGGTTATAATGAATCAATCTACATCACAAAACTAGCATAAAATTTTGAAGTTCTAAAAACAAAATAAAGATTATATCAATTTAGTTTAGAGTAAGTCATAAGTATTTGTTAAATTTTTTAATTAACTCTTAATCTCTTTTTATTTTACGTTTATAATATAGATAAGATTAATTAATTTATTGTTAAATTCAAAAATATATAAATTCGTGCTGATAAATTCATAATAAACTGAGTGAACTCAAAATTCCATACAAAGCATCCTATTAGCCAGAAAATCAAGTAACATCTACGGCTGTTGTCTTGCCGTCACCATTGATGAATGCCTTCCCATTTTTACATCATTGCTGGCAGTTTTTTTTCAAAAAACAAGAAAAAGTATTTAGATGTATTTATTATATTATCTCATGTATGTATTAATTAAAAAAATTGATTAAAATTTTTATTTTACATATTATGTAAATTTTTTAATTTAAAATAAAAAATTAAATAAATATTATTGGTATGATATAATATCACGGATAAGTTTTTTGCTTGAGTACCCATCAAATGCTGAGGTGGCAAAACATTGGCCATATGTGCAACACTTGATTACATGGCTGAAAATGAAATAGACACAAGTTCACTCCTTTTTCTTTTTCTTTTTTTTTGTCAGGGTTGAAAAGAATCGGGAATAATATTGGAATATCCCCAGGTTTTATGGAAATTATTAATGGAGAAAAAACTAATTAAATAATAAATATCATAAATGCATAAAATTTATATCTTTTATATTTATATCTTTCGTAACTATTTTTATATAAAAAATTTTAAATTCATCCACATTTTTTATTTTACTTCTCGTCATCTCTCTTTTATTGAGAAGTAAATTACATTATTTTTTAAAAAAATTTGATTAAATTATATTTTTTTACTTTTTAATTTTAAAAATTATATTTACTCTCTCTTAAATTTAATTTCTGTCAATTTGATAAATTTTTAAAATAAAATTTTAATTTTATTTATAATATAACAGATAATTAAATAATTTTATTATTTTAGAATGAAAATATTTATTGTAAAATGTTAATTTTATTAACAAAAATTTTTTGTAACATTGTATCAAATCTCAAAGTGTGGCATGTGATTCAATTTTTAAAACTAGAAAAGTGATAAATATTTTTTTACCAAACTTCATAAAATATTAGTGTAATTTCCTCTTTAATTATTGTAAGTGTTTTAAAGATAATCTAAAAGAAAAAATTATGTGCATTTTTTTATATATTAAACTATTACAATTTTAAATTAAAACTGATCTATATATAATTTAGACAACTCATTATTTTATAATTGATTTTTTTCAAAAAAAAATTTAAATACTTCAGTTATACTTAAAATTTTGATAAAAAAATATTAAAAAATTGTATTTAAATATAGTCCTAATCTAAATTTCACTTGGCATTATAGCTTTATAAAAGGATACGTCAAAAGCACTTGAGTAGAACTCCACCTCACTTTCCATTACCAAACAGTCCTGGGAGACTGCTAGGGTCAAGATATTTACATTCATGAACTATTAGTAAAATTGATATATATTTACATGTATTTTTAAAGTATATATATATATACATATAATATATTTTTAATATGCATAAAACAACATATCATTTTTGTATTTTTTAAATATATTATAAAATTTTGAAATAAAAAAATTAAATAATAAAAAATTATTTAATTCTTTACTGTATTCTCTTTTAATTTTTTATTATCTTTATTTTTTTCTCTCTTTATATTACATATTTTATTTTTTTTATATTATATAATATATATTTTGTAAGATCAATAAAAAAAATTTTCAACATTATAATATATATATATATAGACAAATTGATGACTGCAAATTTTTGGAGTCATGATATTTATCTATAGATATAAATTGTCATTATCACACACAAAACACTTCATAAAAAACTTGTCCATTTTTGGAAGATTAACATATAACTAGCTTGATTAATTAGTAGTCCCATTAAACGAGAATCCAATTTTTGATCAAATGGTAAATCGACTTGATTTTGTTGTTTAGTTTATATAAACTGCTATTTATGACTTTTTGGCCGTCATTATACATGTCTTCTTTTTTTTATCATCATTGTTAACTATTTAAATATGATTATTTTTTTCACATTAATTTGGAGTGAGTGGAGTGACCAAGGCTTCTTGATCAGTTCTTGCTTTCTATCATAGCCATGAAAACTCATTATTTTTATACACTTACATATCTTTCTTTTTTTTTTTTACTATAATAGGTCATATATAACTTCAGAACTTTTGGACATATAAAATTATGATGTGATACCTCAAAATAATGTAAAAAACCTTGTATATTATATATTTCAACATACATATTTAATTAACACATGTAAATACATATGAAGCAACCCTAATAGAAGCACTCTCCAAACTCACACAAGGGAAGGTTATTCAGTGACATAAAGATACATGAAGATAGACATAAAATAGAAAGCAAGAGCGATAAAAGTAGATAGCTAGCAAGAGCCTCATGCATACGGTAATGCTTAGAAATATATATATATATATATGAATTATGCATTTTGAGATCAGAAGAGATGGTGATGCTTCTTTCCATGAGCTTCCTCATCTTCCTCCTTGGATTCCTTCTTCTCGTGATGCTCGTGGAACGCAAACCCGCCGGATCCAACCGCCGCCGCCGCCGCAATCTCCTCTTCTATCTTGTGCTTGTGAGCATGCTCTGGATCTTTCTCAGCTTTGTGCTTCTCATGCTGTCGAGAACAATTGAAGCAATTATCAAAAGAGTGTCAATTTTATAATTTTGTTTTGGTTACTTAACTACATAATTAATTGATATATCTTACTTGGAAGGATGATCTGAATTAAAATTACAAATAAGTGATGTAATATTAACTGAATATAGGGTCACTGTTGGTGTGGTTTTTTATATGATCATTATAAACTTGGATTTGTTTTTCTTTTATTATATTAATTGAAATCTATAAAAGCTATACCTATTAAAAGGTCAAGTAGATCTTTAATTTAATTTTCAGTGTTCAATGTTTCATCAGTAAATTAAAAGTTCCTTCTCAATTTGTCCAAAGCTTTTAACATAATAAATCAATATTGCTTTAGCTAGCCTATATAAGACTTTAATGAGACCAATTATATCACAAGGTGTAGATAATATTATATATATATATATATATATATATATATATATATTAAGGAATTTTCAATTTTTTATCACTTAAATTTAAGATATTGAATATGTATAAAATTTATACTATAAAAAAATTAAGAAAATGTTGTCTTTCTAATTTAATGTAAATTATATTATTTTATATCTAAGAAAATATTTTGGGATGAGTATTTTCACCACAGTAATATAATTAATAATTATGCATAATTAATCATATATGATGATATATATAATTTGACCGCGACAAAAAAAATATTAAATTTAAACTACAAAATTAAAGAAAAATACAAATTAAAAAATTGAATATCAATCAAGTCAAAATTAACAAAAAATAATTATTAATATTAATATTTTTTTTCAAATTACCATAAAAAACTTAAAAGTATCTAACTAAATTTCTTTCAAATAATCTTAAAATTAAATATTCATTTTAATCAAAAGAAGAAAAAAAATATCACTCTTTATTTATTTTGGTTTAATTTTTATGAAACAAAATTCAAATAATCAAGTCCATATATATATATATATATATATAAGACAGTACAAAATTTTAAACTTGGAAAAAGGTCTAAAACCACTTAACGATCAAAAGAAAACAATAAAAAATAAAAAATAAAAACCTTCAATTGTTTGTTGAAGTATTAATGGGCTTTCAAAAAAAAATTTTATCAGAAAATAAATTTTAATGTCATCAATTATATCGAACCCTTAAAGTATTACTGTCATCAGTTTTAGTTCTATGTTCACCAAAAGAAATTCTGATTCTAAAGGTTTTTTTTTTTTAATATAATTTTTAAAAGATTTTATTGTCGTTATTCATCTTCAAAATATTAAACCTAAAAGTGGATGTTATTAAAGAACATTACCAAAGCATAAGCACCAGCAGCTGCAGCGCCAAGCTCACCAAGGTGCTCAAGATGCTTGTGATGCTTCTCCTCCTTCTTGTAATCAACTTCAGGTTGTTCACTCTCACCGCCGTACCCACCGTCGCCACCGTACCCACCAGTTTTCTCACTCTGACCATACCCACCGCCACCTCCGGAGTAACTGTCGTAGCCACCAGAAGGCTGATCACCCGAGTAACTGTCACCGCCGTAGGGGGCGTCGGAGTAGGTGGAGTCTAGGGGCTTGTCGTCATCGTCCTTCTTGTGGTGGAAGAGGCCATGGTGGTGGCGATGCTCCTCAGACATGGTGGTTGTTGAAAGCAAAATAAGTGTGATATGAGATATGAGTGAAGATGATGAAGAAGGAGAAAGTGAGTGTGGAAATTGATGGATGAAATGGGTCAGGAAGGTGACGTATTTATAATGATTGATCGACGCATGTCGACGTGCCATTTCAGTGAGGATTGATTTTATGAACTCTGGATTTCTATAAATTATACGTTAATTTATTAAAATTAACGGTTATAAAAATATTATATTATATTATATTATATCTATTTAATTATTAATACGTGATAAATTTATATAAAATTTGACACGTTGAATTTTGTAAAAGAAAATATTTTTAAATAAAATTAAATTTCAGTGTATTTTTTAAAATTAATTTTTTTTTAATTTTTAAAATTTTAAAAACATATTTATTATATAAATTTAAAATTTTATTCATATGTATTAAAATTTAATGACTTAAATTATTATAATTTTTTATCTAATTTAAATTTTGTTATTATTAAATGATAATATTTATATATTTTAAGAATTTATATTTTAAAAAAATTAAAAAAAATAATATTAGATATTATATAAAAATATTAAAAATATTTTTAAAATTAAAAAACTTTATTAAATATATTTTTAATCATTTAATAATAATAAATACAAGAAATAAGAAAAGCAAACGCGAACTTCCCGTTTTCTTAGTTGGCCATAAATGATGTCAATGTTAGGATGCAACCATGTGGGTCCCTCTTTATCCTTTACGGGGAGCAATTCATACACCCACCAATTCATATCAAAAAAGAAAAAAAAATATAAATTCCCTTTTTAAAAGTATTTTCTATTTTCAGTTCGATCAGGTGTCATGTCTTTTCCATAATTTTCGAAATCTTTTAAATTTAAGGAATAGTATAATTTTTTTATTTTTTTATTTTTCTTTTATTTTTAAAAAATATATTATTTTTTAAATTTAAAAGCATTCAAAATCAATTTCCATTGAGAGTGACAATAGGCTAAGGCAGGGTGGGAGTCTCTCAATTCTATCCTCATTACACACTTTGAAAATAAAATTTTTCACATTTTTTCAAGAATTGATGAAAGTTTTAAATAAACTTAGAATGGTAACAAAAATTTATTAAAATAATAATACATTTTTTATAAAATGTAAAACGAATATTAATAAAAAATATTTAATTAATATTCTACCAAAATAAAAAAAATTAACTATAACTTTTACATTTTTAAATAAAACAAATAACTATAAAAAATAATTTTCAAAAATTTTATTATTTTAATAAATTATATGCTTTCTTTTTTTATTTTTTCAATTAAAAATGGTGGGCATAATTTTTAATTAAATTTTCTTTGAGAAAATACTCAAATTGAAATTCTTAAACAGGATTATTTTTATAAAAATCTCTAAACCTAATAAGTTTTGTCATACTTAATTTTTTACCGACTTGCTAACATATGTTCATTTATTTATTTTTAAATTAAATTAACAATATTCCAAATTTCATGGGATATTGGAGATTAATCTAAGTTAATTGAGATTTCGAAATATCTAATTACTCTAATAATAAACGACTGATTAGTCCATTGATGGATATTTAGTTATGAAAATCGCTATTTGCCAAGCCTAATGTTGATTGCTTTTATTGTCTCAACTATATAATTAAAACATGCCATGACATAATACCAAAACTAAGGGTTTGATTAGGAGGATGGTTTGAGAGTGACGTAAAGTGGGATTAGGTGATTTAAATTTATAAATCATTGATTGGATGTTTAAATGATTAATAGGGTGAGATGGTTTGAAAATTATTCTAAATCATCCAACACCTCAATAAGTGAAGTGTTTTTATTTTCTTAGTCAAATAACACATAAATGAAGTATAAATGACGCAATAAGCAAAAAAGTAGTTTTTGATTTTATTTTGACTCTAAACTTTAAAACAATTTTTTATGACATTATTATGTATATTTTTTATCCCTTATTTACAAAAGAATAGTGCATGATCTAACTATTTTATCACTGTTTTTTTTGTATTTCTATATTAAATAGTTAGATCAATAAAAAATAGATAGAAAATAAATTAGTGGTAAAACGTGAGATTATAGAGTATAAAAATTGAAAGAAAATGAAATATATTGCATATATATATATATTGAGTTTGATTAATTAAAATAACTTATATTAAAATTTGAAAAGAGCTTTAATTAAAAGAATACTATTAAAATTTTTATCATTCAAATCATTTTACTCTATTAATAATGGTTTAGCCTCTTTATTTTGGGTAAAATGTCACTTTTAGCCCCTTAACTTTGACTTAAGTGTCATTTTTATCCCTTAAGTTTGATTAATTTTACTTTAGTCCTTTAACTTTAAAAAAGTAATCAAAATTTGTTTAATTTCTAACATTATTAATTTTTTAACAAAAAATATTGAAGATGAGCCAATTTTAATATTTTGATCTTATTTTATTATCAAAATTATCATTCTATTAATCTAACATATAAAAATAAATAAATTTATAGGTAAAATCATATTTTGATTTATGTTTGATGAGTAAACAATTTAAAATTTATAGTTTAAATTTAAAATTTTTTTATACATTTAAGGTTAATAAACTAATAATATTGACAATAATATTACATAGAAATATTAAAATTAGCTATGACCCAATGTTTTTCATTAAGTAAATTAAGGAAGCTAAGGATTAGGGAAAAATTGATTGATTTTTTAAATTTAAAAGAATAGAGTGAAACTAATCAAACTTAAATAACAAAAATAAAACATGAGTCAAAGTTAAGGAACTAAAGATATCTTTTTGCCTTTTATTTTTTAAAACTCTCAATAAATGGAATGGCTTGTTTAGCCTACTTCACTCCACACCACATCACTGCATTAATAATTATCCTACTATGTTCTCTTCAAAACTTACAACCAAGTCCCAAAGGTACAATTATTTTTTCTTCTATCTTTATTTTTATAATTTTTCTGATTTTTTAAAAATATTTTTATTACTATACATGCATATTTTTAAAATAATATAATAATTAAAAAAAACTCAACTTCTGAAAAAAAAAGGAGTTGTCTATAATATCATCCAAGGTTTGAATATTTATTTTCTCCCTGTATTTATTTAATTATAAATGAATTTATAACATTTTTATTATTAGTATTTAAAATTAGATTTAAAATTTCAATGCATAAATAAACTAAAAATTTAATGTAAAAATAAAAAAATAATATCAAAAAGGAAAAATTATCAATTCCATTTTTAAAACATAAATTATTAAATTTCAGTTCAACAATAGTTGTTATATCTTCTAGTTAATATATATATATAATATTATCAATATCCAAAAAGTTTTTGTTTCATAACAAAAATAAAGGTTTAGGAGTGCTTTCATTAACAAAATTTGAATTAAAAATTTATTTAAAAGGAAAATGAACATGTGTGACGTACCGCCAAACCTAAAGTTTATTGATAGGGTCGATTATTTATCTTAAATTAAGTTTTTCTTTATGTACTTTTATTATAAAGAACTAATTAGCTCTTTATGTTTATATTTTTTAGATTTATATAAAATACTTATTGTTATTATTATTATTATAAATTTTGAAATGATCTTGAGCTTAAGAAAGTCAAGTTCTCCATATGGTTATCCAAGATTTGAATTTTTGTTCTCTTGCTAAAAATATCCTTAGTTTATTATCATGACCAACCTTTATTTGTATAATTGTAAATAAATTTATAATTTTTATCATTAGTTTTTAAAATTATATTTTAATGCACACATAAAATAAATTAGAAAGTAATATGAAAAATAAAGTATTTTTGAATGATATAATATTCTATGGTAGTATTTGTAGTATTGAACATTAACCATAGATAAATCATCCTTACATTCAATTAAGCAACATGTCTATATACGTTAATGACTACAGTTTAACATTATAATAATATTATAATGTTAAACTTGCTGGGAATGTTTTTTCTATAAGAAAAGTTACTCTTTTTTTTTTAAAATAAAATACTTGTTTTAAAATTTTAAGAAGTTTGAAAAATCATCAAAAATACTTGTAGGTAATAGAAGAAGCAAATTTTTTCTAATTTTAGAGCAGAAATTAGAAATTAAAGCTTTTAATTTTAATCAAATAAAAAACACTAAAAATTAAATATTTTAAGATAAAAATATCCTTATCTAAAATTTTCTTATTTATTATAATACTTTTAAATTTTTTTTCTTAAAACCCTTTACAAGCACAAGTTTCTTATTTTTAAATTATACTTCGTCTTTTTTAGAGTAATTATATATATTATTTTGAAATATATAAATTAGAGCATGGAGCATTTATATGTTTTTGAAAATATTTATTTTTATTTTTTATTTTTATTTTAATTAATTAATAATAATAACTTAAGAAAAATTAACAATAATAATTATTTATAATTATTTATCTATTTAAATAATATTAATAAGAAAAATAAATATAAACACGTTCTTTTTATTAATTTAACAAATCAATTTTATTTTATATTTACTACAAAAATATTATCTATTATTATTATTAATAATAAAGATGAAATAATTTTTTTGAAAAAACTGAAATTAAACGAGACGTGTACTTTAAATAAAATACCACAGTACATACTAATAGTTTTATTTTTTTCCGTAAATAATTAGTCCATTTGTTACTATCTGTCTCTATCATGCCAGCGCACGCACACTTCCCAAAGTTAACAATTAAATCTGGCCAAAAAAGCACATGTCAGTTTTTTTTATTTAATTTTTAAAATATAAAATATAAAATAATTATTATATATTTAAAATAATAAAAAATTATTTAATATTTTATTTTTATATTATTTATTAAAAATATTTTTTTCTCTTCTCTCTTTACATTATATATTTTATTTTATATGTTAATAGTCATAAGAGTTTAAAATTTTTATAATATAAGTCTAACTATATAAGATACTTGTAAAATAAAAATACTAGATATAGATATCTAATTCATATATTTTAAAAACAAATTATTCTAAATATAAACATTTTAATTTAAATGCCACAAAGATAATATATTGATTATAAACCTAAGAGGTAGTTTAATTTATAAGAAGGCGTAGTATCTATTTATAATTTATGTTGGATGCATTTGAAGAACAAGTTTTAAATGAACTTTATATAAATATATATTAAAATATATCAAAATAGAAATTGTTTAGATTTGTCTAAAACCATGTTTAACTATAATAGCCAAAAAAAAAAAAAACGCGCACGCACGCAAGATAATAAAATGTCAATATAATTGTACAAACATTTAATAGGTTGTCAGATAAGATTCTTTATTTTTAAAAAATTGAAGAATAAATCCACATAGTATGACTATCTTTGATAAATTAAAGTTTCATACATTTAATTTTATTATTTTAATATTGGATCAATACTTTTTATAAACCAGAAATTAAAAAAAAAATGTATATGGAAAAGGATTACTAAGATCAAGATTGTTAAGAGCTAAACATAAAGCATTTTTAATGCGATCTTATTACATAAATATTTTATCATTATTAAATTTGATAATATTACTATAGATCCTACATAAAATTAAGTAAATTAATACTAAATGCACAGCTTTAAATAACTATAAATAATTTTATTTTCATTTTCTACATATTAAAATATTAGCTAAAATTTATATAATCACCTCAATTATAGATCTTATGCAAATAATCCGTTAACAATAAAAATTAGTTTAAAATTTCTCAAACTTCATAATTTGTATAGAAACTCTTATTTCGTTAATTTTTTGTTTAAAATCTTAACAAAAAAACACATCAAATTAATTGAATAAGTTTTGTGTACAAGAAAATCACAGTTTGATTTATTTATTTGTAGTCAATAGTTTAATAATATAAATATTATTTTTATTTTATAAATATTATTTAATAATTACAAAAATACCAAATTAAACCCAAACTAGGTCAAGTCAAACTGAACGTTTTGACAAGTGTATAACTAATTTCATGCCTAAGCTTAGTTCACTAGACTAATTGGGTGGATAACTCCTAAAAATGAGTTTAATTAGTCCAAATTAAATAAAGAATATGTTCAATTATTAGTTTAAAAAAGTTTCATATTTTTTTAATAATTTATATTATCTGTCCCTTAGATTTACCAAAATTATATGTCATGCCTCTCTAATTTTAAAAATTACATTGACCTCTTTTTAAATTAAATAAAATTAAATTGATATTATGCTCCAAAATGAAAATTTTTATATAATAATAAACACAATTAAATAATTTTATTTCTCTAATATGAATCCTATACTATATATAAAATTAATTTCATGAATAAAATAAATAAATAGTTGAATAATATTATTATATCAAATTGTCTAATGTAATTTTTATATTCACTTTATTTTTTTCCTTTTTGCGTTGGCTTTCTGTTTTTTGTTTGGTTGAATCGTCAACTGTGCTAATTAAGGCGTGACCATACAAATGATGATACGCCTCGTGTCCATGAATCTTCTTCCCAAGTATGGGCCCACAAACATGTCGGTCAGCTAATATCATTAAAATCTATTTATTCTTTTATGTTTTTTGAGGGGTTGCAGTATTTATTTCGGTATATACTATTTTACTTTTTTTAAAAAAACTCGACCTCAAGCTATGTTGATTAAGTAATTATTTTATTTTTATTATTAAGTAAAAATAAATAATTAAATAAAAAAATTATGAATTATTTAGTTTAAAAAATTTTTATTTATCATTTTTTTAAAAAAATATAATAATAATAATAATATAAAATATAAAATATATATAATTATTTATATTTTTATTACAAAATTTTTTAATTAAAATAAAATATATAAAACTTTTATAAAAAAATTAATAATAAAAAATAAATTATATAAATTATATACATATCAATATTTAATTATAAAATTTAACAATAAAAATATAAAAATTATACTTTAATTTTTTTAATATAAAACCTATGATATATGAAAATCTCGTCTTTCTTTAAAATTACACTTCCAATTTTGTTTAGGCCGTATCAAAATATGAAATCTATTAAATTTTTTATCTCATTATAATTTCATTAAGATTCTCTTTTATATTTATTAGTTTATTTTTGGTATTATTAATTTCTTATGTTATTCACTATTTGAATTAACAGCAAAATAATAGCATGAGTGTAAGACTATGCGGCTGTGGTGATGACAACACCAAACCCGTTGCCTTTAAAATGAAGGCACCAAGGTGAGTGAGTCAGAAACCCAAAAAAATTAAAGGAGGATGGTCTCAAAAAGTCATGAGTGGCGCTACAATAATTGGAGATTCTTTAGTGGGTGGGCTCGGGTAATGAGCAAGAATGATTAAATTCATTTTAATCTGTTGTATTTTTTTTATAAGATAAAAAAACAATAAAGAACATAAATATTTACATTGATATATTTAGTGTTTTTAGTATCTTAAGCATAATTGATTCTTATAAAAGATATATGTGAAAAATGAAAAAAATTATGTGTGCATATATATTAAAGTTTAAGTTAATTATTTTTGTACTCTCTATAATTTTATTTAATTTTTAATTGGTCTCTTTGATTTAAAAAAATTTAGTTAAATCTTTGTAGTTTAAAAAAATTTTAAATTACTCTCTATTTTTAATTTTTGTTAAAATTATATTAAATTATATTAATATTATCAATATATAACATCTCATAACACTCTAAATATATATTATTTATATCAACAAAGAAAATAAAATAATAATAATTTAAATATATAATAAAATATATTTTATGTTAGATAATATAAATAGATTGAAGTGAATTAAATAAATTCAAAAAAATGATATTCTTCTGAAAAATTATTATTTCTAGGTCTAGCAGAAAATACATGTCAGAAAAAAATGTTTGAAAAGTAAATAATAATTAGGTTGTGAATTTTTTTGTTTATTTTATAAGAATGATTTTTTATAGATAAATTTATTTGTCAAAAAATGTATTCTTCAATTTTCATGAGTTTGAATAAATATAAATATGATGACTCCGAACCTTTTGTAGTGGTTAGAATTATTGTAGATCGTTGCAATAGTATATGGGCGGGACAACTATCCGATTGCATATCTAATGGTCAAATTAGTAGCTATTGAGCGTTCAAGGACACTATAATTTTGGGACCAAGATTGACTTTGAGGTCGAATCAATAATTCGATGAATCAATTATTAAATTGATTTGTGTGAATTAATTATTTAAATTATTTTATAATTAATTTGATATGATCACAAATTAATTTATTAAATTTTTAATTAATTTAGTAATTTAACACCAATTTGATTTTCTTTTTATAAAAAAATAAATTTTTTTTTAATTTTAATAAATTATAATTTTATTCTTATATGACGTTAAATTTATAACTTATTCTTAATATACATTAAGCTTAGTTATCTAATTTTTTAGTATTTATTATATAACCTTAAAACTAATCCATCACTAATTTTTTTAGTTTTTATTATATAATTTTAAATAATAAATTTGAATGTGATAATAAATAAATTAAAGTTAAGTTTAAATTTATTTTAAATTGCATCTTTATAACCTAAAGTGTATTAAAATACTTATGACTTGGTATTTTTATTTAATGATATTTGTAATTTTAAAATAATAAAAAATAATTTTAGCATTTAATTGTTTTAATTAATTTATTTAACTAGTTTAATCAAATTTTTAGTGACACAATAATTGAATCAATTACTTAATAATCCAAACTGTTCATTGACTTAATTATCAATTTAAGTTTACAAACTACGAAGCACCCATGAAAATAAAGAAATTTTTATATTCACTACATGTACATATAATTAATAGTTAAGATTTTACTCTTACATGTGAGACTTATATACTGATAAAATTTTGGCTATTAATTATATGTAAATATGATATAACTTAGAATTTTTCATGAAAATGATATGGAATGTATACGTGCCTTAGGATTAAGGCTTTTGGTTGTTTAGAATCATAATTGGAATGAGTTTGTAAGGTTTGAATTGTCACTATTTCCTTCCGTCTTTAAATTCATCTCGTCTTTTTGTGTGTTTGGAATAATCTAAGATTATCAAATATTTTATAATAATTAAAATATTTATTAATTGAATCGAAATTTAATAATTTGAGCTAGTCTATTTATAATCTTATATTTTTCATGGTACACGTGGAATCTTGCAGAAAAAGAGCAATAAATAAATAAATAAATAAAAAGGTAGTAGAAGAAAAGATGTGGATATGATAATATGAAGAGGAGTTTCCAAGTGCTTTGGGTAGTAGTAATGGGTGTTCCTTTCTATCTTAAATACACAATGAAAAGTGTCCATCCAACCATCTTGTGGTTTGTGGTGCCAAGTGTTTTTGTATGTTTTATGAATATCTTCATTCATTTCCTTTGTCATTCTCATTTCAGTCTCCTTAGGCGCATATACGAATTTTATTTTCAATCCTTCCTCTATGAGAAATGATATAATTTATTTGTGAATTTAAATTTTGTTATATAAAAAAAATAACACAATAATATTAAGTAATGTAAGAAATAAACATAAAATTAATTCATATATAAGTTTTATTTATATAATAAAATTTATAAATAAATAATGTATTTTTTTCTATATTTATCTCTCTTTATATAAAAAAATTTCACTCATTTATTTATATTTAAAAATAAATAAAATAATAAGATATTCACGTTAATAAAATTTACTCTACATAAATTAAAAATTATTTATCAAATATAAAGAATTTAGAGTCATATCAATTTATATTAAAATTAATTAATTATAAACCAAAATTTAGGTACAATTTTTTAGTTATTATTATTATTATTATTATGTCGATAAAAATCAAAAGATAAAATTAAAAAAACTTGTCTATTAAATTATAAATTTTATTCTTAAAAAAATTACAAAGATTTTCAAAAGGGGAAAAAAAGTGAAAGTTGATTTAGCAAAAGAAAAAGAAAATATGGAGACGGGAAGAGTGGGCCCCACCAATGAGATAATATGGGCGAGCGATGGTGGGACCCATTTGAATGACAGTTGAGGCATATATTAGTGTCGGCAGCAACGGACATTCCAGTTCATAAATCATAATATAGTTTTAAAAATTTCCTTTTTCTTATTGGAGAAAAAAAAGGTTTAAGCCTTGTTCTTTTCAATTTTTTCATATAATGTACGAAGAAATGGATTATGTCTAGATTCTAGATACAGCATTATATATATATATATATTTTTTTGAAAAATCATTTTAATTTAATTCTTAACCTTTAAAACTTTTACATTTTAATAAACTAGTTTCTATCTTTCCCTTTTTTTTTTCTTTAGGAGTACTAATTATTTGTCATTTTAGACGTTTTACATATTAAAAATTACATCTTTCACTATATAGTTTCTAAGTGAAAGTATGAAGTAACAAATAAATTATTGGGAGAAAATAAGGAAGAATTACCTACGTGCTATAATCTAAATGTTTAGGGATTTAATTGTGAATTTTAAAAGCTCACAATATTATTTACAAGTGACCCGAAGTTTAAAAAATTAATCTTGTTACATTTTTTCAAGAAAAAAATAAAATATTTAAAAAATATTTAATTTCTCACTTTTTTAATAAAAATTTAAGCACAAATTTTATATATTTATTATTAAATTTTTTAATTAAATACTAATATATATAATATATATAATTTATCTATTTAATAATTAATTATTTTTTAAAAAATATTTTAAATATTTTTTATTAAAAAATTATTAATAAAAATATAAGTAATTATATATAAATTTAATATATTATTTTGAATGTATATTTTAAATACTTACTTACTACTAATACATACAACTAACTAAATATCTATTTAAATACTTACTCACATTTTGAATGCTAGACATAAATTATCAAAGTACCTATATTTCAAATAACGACTATCAATATTATGAATATCAAATGATATTTAGTTAAAAATATACTCAATAGATATAAGATATTGAATAAGATATAGCTAGTAAAATATAATTATTTATTAAATATTATATGAATATAAATATTAGTTTCAAATAATCTATATTTGTCAAATATAAATAAAATAATAAGATTTGTGATATTTAATATTTAAATAATATATATTATTAAATAAAATTTTATAATTTTGTTAATATTTGAAGTGTTGTGTTTAATTTTAGTTTATAATAATTATGTAAATATTTTTATTGTAAAATAATTTTTTATGGTCATTTATAATGTTAAAATTTTTTTATTATGTGTATATTAATTATTAAATATTAGGTAGATTGTTTGATCATAAGATATTTAGTATATAACATTTATTATTATTTTTTAATATTTTGAGTATTTTAAATATTTTTAATATCAAATAATTTTAAATACAAATGTTAAAAATAATATTTTTAATATAATTAAGATTCAGATATCAAATATTTTAAATAAATATAAATACAAATAATAAAAAAATAACAGAGTATTCATTCATTACCATCCTTATATTTAATAGGTGTCGTAAATTTTATTTGTTAAATTCAAATATAGGTACCAAAAATTAAAAAAATAAGTATGAGGTGGAGTTTAATTTTGCTACCTAATAAAGTTTGAATCTAAAAACGAAAATTTGGGTCCAAAAATTATATTACGCTACTCACATAAATGGCTATCACTAGGTTCGTTTCTTTCTCTTGTTTGATGTATTAAGGAGGATTTTGGATTCTCTCCAAAAATGTGTGGAAGGGAGGAAGTGAAAGGATCATATTGCCTTTGTTTGTTTTTAAGCTGACATGTCAATTTTCATTGAGGATTTAGACAAGATAAGATAAAGTAGCTCTAAAATAATAATAATAATAATAATAATAAAAGAAATTAAAGGTGGAATTGATTGATTGGATAAAGAGGTGTGATCTGTGATGTGATCAAACAAGAGCCACGTGGCAAGCTTATGCCTCTTGTTCTGGAGATTGAGCACTCTACACGCAAACTTGCTCACTCGGTAGTCGGTAGTCGTTACTCGTTAGTCGGTACCCGCTAGTCAATTAGTCAACAGAACGAGAAAGCCAGAAGGGTACTCATCCTCCATTGCCTTGTTGTCACTTGTGAGGCCCAAATAATTTCATACTTATATTTTTTATTTAATATTAATAATAGATTTGGTATATATATATATATATTTAAGTGTATAATATTTTTTTTAAAATTTAATTAGATATTATAAAATAAAAGTATTTAAATTTTCATTCTCTTATAATTTTTTAATATATTTTTATTCTCTTATATGTTATATCTCAAATTTATATTATATAATTTAAGAGATTAAATAGATATAATATAATATAAATAAATTACAAAAATTTAATATTTAATTTAGTTAAAATTTTAAAAGAAATATTAAGAGGAGGAAATGAATTGAAAAAAAAAAAGAAAATGGAAGGAAATGAAAGATTAAAGGTTTGTTTGGATGGAGAAAAATGAACATGAAGGAAAAGAGAATTTAAGGTCTTTTTGGACATTATTTTATTTGTTTTGTTCTTTAAATTTTTTTATAAAATTAGTTATAAAAATTTATTCTAGTAGTATTTTTATATATTGATATACATACTGACTAAAGAAGATTATTCAAAAATTTATTCTAGTAGTGTTTTTATGTATTGATTTTTTAGATTTAAAAAAAAATTATAAAATTTTATGTAACCTTTCATAACATATCTCATTTATTAATTTTAATTATCTTAAAATAAGAGATTTGAAAGATTAAAGTAGGATAAAAAAATTATTACTTAACTTTTTTTTTTTTTCATTTACTTCCTTGTTCCTTTAATTTCTCTTTTTTCTTACTCTCCTCATTCTTAAATATATCTTAAATAATAATTTCTCTTTCAGTTATTTAAATTTTTTAAAAAATTTAAATTTAAAATTAATTAAAAAGAAAGATTAAAGAAGATTAGTACAAAATCTCTAATTTATTTCACTCTAAAATTTACAAATCTAAACAAGAGAAATATTTTAAAATTCTTCTCCCTTCCTTTTCTTTTTTGACCCTCAATTTTTCACAATCCAAACATACCCTAACACAATAAGGGGTAACTATATAATTAAATACTCTCAAAGAATAAATCCGTTGAGTGAGCTTCCCTCCCGCGTTCACATTTGCTTCTCTCTCAGTGTGTGTATATATTTATAAGTTAGAGAGAAAGATAATTTTTTTATTGTTAAATTAAATGAAACAATTGAAATTAAAAAATATTTTAAAATTTATACATGATAATCATATAAAATTTAAAATATATTATATGAGAATTATTTAACATTCAAATTAATATTTTAATATTAATTATTTAATTTAATTTAATAATATAGAATATATTTTTTTTATCCCATGGATCTCACTGAATTTGTTCTGCACAACTCGTTAAAAGCCTTTATCCACTTTTGTGTTAATCAATGTACAACTCGAGAATAAGGAAAATGGATAATTTTCTTTTCATCAAAGTATGTGTTAGACTTGGATCTATAAGCCAACCAAGAAATAGATCTCGTGTATTTTATCTTGGAGATGCATTACAAATGTGAACTCTTTTTTTTTTTTTTATCAGCATTATTCTTGCACAAATCAAAAATATATTAATAAAAGTTTAATTTAAATAAATTAAACATAAAATTTTTTATATTTATTTTATTGTAAAAAAAACATTTCCCCTCTCTTTCTACAATGATCCATTCTCAATTTTGTCTACTGTTTACTTCTGTGTTTGTACTCTCTTTCATTTTCAAAGATGTCATTAGGAATGAAATAAAATATACTTAGACTCTCTAAATTTTGTATTTTGTAGAATATGTGAAGTGCGTTAATTTTTTATATTAATTTTTAAATTATTTAATGTATAAAATAAATATGTTATTTTACATGTTAACCTCATTGTCATTAATATAAAAAATAATAGCGCATTTCATTACTCAAATACTTTAAAAATACTTTTTGAAATAAAAAATGTTTTTTCATTTTAAAATTAAGAGAAGTAGCTTTAAATAAGAAAAACACATTGGGCCAAAAATCGTAAGCCCAAATTTGATCACTAATAAAATATTTGCAAACTCATTTTTTAAATTCAAGTTTCTTAAGACAAATATTTTATGGATTAAATATTTAGTTCTAAAGAATAAACAAGTGGTTGAAATCTTCAAAATTTTCTCTAATAAAGTATTGGGAAATTAATAAACATTTTTGTCACAAAAAAATAATATAAAAAAGTTGGTTCATGGTTAATATGTAGGTAGTCAAAATAGATGGATTGAAATATTAAATGGTGATCACATTTATGGGTGGACCGAGATGAAACGAGTTGGACTCATCCGTTTGGCATTACCAACCGCTTATTTGTGTCTCCTACCTTTTTTCCAAAGTTTTCTAGAAATTAGGTCAAGCCAATTATGAATAAAGATGTAAATCAATATGTGTGGGTCCAAGTACAAGGAGTGGGTCACTTCAGCATTTGCTTTTGTATTTAATTCTTCTATATAGAATAAATATTATTGACAAGATTTTTTATTACTTATATTTAAAAAATAACATTTTTTTATTTAAAGATAGATTAAAAAATATAAATCTATAATGATAATGATAGACATTCATTTTGGATTAAAAATAATATATATTTTAAAAAATAAAAAATATTTTTTTTTAAACACAAAAATCTGAAAGTCTCTTATCCAGAGATACTTTGGATTTACCCAGAAAAAGTATGAAAGCATGTGAAAGGCATGTTCACTAAAAAGTGTGCCTAATATATTTACATATTCATCCATAGTTGATTTGATTGCCTATTTTTGTAAATCAGATTTATCTAAAATTTTTCAAAGTTTCATAGATCAAAGTAACAATCCTTGACTGGTGGGGTAAGAGGTTGTGAATTGGAATTGAGTTCTGGATTATCAAACAAAAGGTTACATCCCAACTCTGGTAAGTTTGATGTAGGAACCACTGATTTAAAGTAATACTGGAGCATTCGTGTAAGAGGGTAGCTTACCAGGTCTGGTTATGTCCCTAAGAAGCGTTGACCTCTTTTTTCCTTTCTTCTTTCTATCTTTCTCTTTTTTTTTTATTTATATCATAATGATTCTAAAAATTTTTAATTATTGATCCAACAAAATTATATATTTTATAATATAAAATATAAAATAAATATGTAAGAAAAAAAATAAGAGAAAAAAATTATAAAAGACATGTAAATTAAATAACTATTGCTCTTTCTTGAAATCAAAAAGAGAATACTATAATTGCACTCAATTTTGAATTCGAGGTTAACTGGCCAAAACAAAAGAATTTGAGGTGTCTTCTCAAGATATTTTTGTTTTTTTTGTCAAAGATTATTCTTCTCAAGTTTCCACTGTCATTCTTTTGTAGTTACTTTCAGTCGCAGATGTTAAGATTATAAAAAGAAAAGAAACATTTCAACCTGCATCCATCTTCCCTGTATGTCGAAAGTACTTAAAAAAGCTAATAGAATAAGTGGATGTGATCCAAGGGTAAAATAAAACAAGAATTAGCAACTTAAATTTATGAACAGAACCAGGTTTTGCTGTTGATATTAAAACCACGCCAATGACTAAATGATGTTTAGAGTTGAAACAATAGCTGTGCAATCCTCCAATCCATTTACCATATATAGAGAACCAGAATTCAACTACACAAGCTTCTCTTTTTGTGCTTTCATTACATCTAAACAAAGGTTAAAAGAATGAGAAACTAGGAGCGAAATGATTGTGAAGGTGATAAATAAGTCACTTAAAGATGTCCTTAAATAATGGTAACAACAAAGATTAATTAGGGTTATTGCGTGATTTTGAGACCAGCTTCTATGCGTTCAATAAACTGATCTGCTGTCAATGCTCCCTCCTGTAAAACATCAAAAACCAAGGTTCGTTCGTAATTTTCAACTCACTGTATGAAGTTTGTAATCAGCTAATGGCTATAGAATGAGAAACAGAGAGAAGATAGCAGTTAAAAGGTACTGCAGCATCAAATAAAAGCACACTTTCTAAGTAAATAACATTCAGTGGAAGAGAAACGCACTGACAGTTACTAGGAATCAAACTAAATCTGGTGTGTGACTGAACTTTATTCATGATGATCTAAAGGAATAATGGAACTTAATGAAAAGAAAGAGTGCAAACACCAGATCCATGCCATCCTTTGATGCACCAACCCGGTCCTTAGCATTTTAATTGAAGCAACCATATTTTCAAGAACACAAATATCCATCTTTGCATAAAGACATAAAGGCCAACATCAAGTTTTTAATCAAATTGTAAGAATTAGGTGAGTCCCCCAAATACAAATACTTTATAAATAGCTCCCTGAAGAGATAGGTCAGTGCAGAAACATAGAAGAGCAAATGTGAGCGTACAATGATATTTCAGATCTTATGTGATCAATTGCCATCTGAAGTTAGATATTAGTTTAAGATGCTGCTGCTCTTTTAGCTAGCATAACTCTGCAATTAACTTAGCTTCTCAGAAATCAAAAGGACTTAAACCTCCTCTTCAAGAAGCCTTAGCAAAACAGCATTCTTTTTTTTCATGACCTTTACATAATCAATGCCAAGCATACAATTTATTTCTAGACTACAATTAAAGAATAATTAACCCAGAAATGAATTTCATGTTTTAAGCCTTCTATGAATTAAAATTGAGGTCTAGGAGCATGGCTAATCCTAAGAATAGAATATGATAGAACAGAACATTGCAACACTGCTAATACAAATAGATGCATGGAAAACATCTAATTCAATTTCATAGTTCTATATTGAATGCCATCTCATGCACTTCTAAACATATGATATGTTAATGCCAGGAGTCCTGAAATTCTGACACACAGTTAACCATGCAAGAAGGACAGAGTTATGAAGAAGATAGAATTTAACTTACAAAGCGATCAAGGGGCTTTCCATCCTTAAAGATGATGAAAGTAGGCAATGCCTCAATTCTGTATTTATTGGCAATACTAGGATACTTTTCCGTATCAATCTTTACTACCTGTATCTTATCTATAAGTTGAGTGCTTACTTCATTCAGTATGGGAACCATTATTTGACAAGGACCACACCTGCAAACCAGGCCAAGGTAATTGATTTGAATGTCATGATATAATTAGTTATAAACGTGCTACACTAACTAATATCAGTTGAAGTAACTAGCCAACTAACCTATATGCAGAAATGGAGAAGAGAGTAAACATAAAGAGGGGATGAAGTTACCAGGTTGCATAGAAGTCAACCAAGACAGGTTTTTCAGCATTAGCAAGCAACTCTTCAAAGGAGGAAAAAGTTTGTTTCTTTGCTTCAACCTACAGAAAACAATTTTATAACTTTTAGTCAGTTTTTAAATTGATAATAGAATTAGGAACTTCTGTCAATCCATTGCAGATGCACAAACACAAGCAAAGAAGCAACATGAATGAGCATGGATGCACAGGACATCATCCTTAGAAACCACTTTTAACACAACTCAGACCAACACACAACTAGTGTAAGAATTAGAAAGAGGTGAACAAAAGAATGGGCATTTCTATAATTAGTAAAGACAATATTATGGAACCAAGTGACTTGAGAAACCCTCCCTCAAAAGCTAGCCATTGAGGGAAAAGAACCAAGCCATTGAAGTATCCTATCAAATCCCATACTAGACAGTATTGTTCAAATTGAGATCTTGCATAGGATTGGAAGAGGCACAAGATAGATCGAATAGCAAATCGAGGATCGTAAGATCCTATCATTTTTACAAAATAAATAAAAAATACATATAATAGTATAAACTCTTTTTTACAAGTATAACATTATCCAAAAGTCATCATACTTTCATAAAATAGGTCATGATATATTAAACAATTTACATTAAAACAATTTCTACAAAACAACTCTTTTTATTAATGTGTACTACTAGTGTGATATTTGATTTTTTTTTTCTTAAAAATTGTAGGTTTCTAATGAGATTGTAAGATCGTAGGATAGATAGCATGTTAGATCGTAGGATCAAACATACAAGATCGAGATCCTATTGCTATCCTAGAAGATTTTGATTTTTCCTAAGATCAGGATCAATTTCTATGAATAAGATCATAAAATCATAAGATCTTACTAGTAAGATCGAGATCCTAACAACAATGGTACTTGATGTGAGACTTGGGTAACCCATACTACCCTAGGATATCCCATACCATCCCTAATCTCCATCAAAATACTGCTGTGTGTTTACAGCAACCAAACATATTTATTTACGATACTGTAATGGACATATGAGAATAATTAGTTTAATAATTTGAATAAGCTTCATATGTAATCCCCTCCTATTATTCCCTTACTTTCACCTCCTGTCATACTATTCTTTAAAAACTACTTTTATTTCAGTTATTTCTTCTTTGTTTTTGTTCTTTTTTTCCCATTTCCATTGTAAGTTCAACTGCTACACAAAGGCAGAGGGATTGACCTGAGCTGACCATTGCTAGAATCCACAGAATTGTAATAGTAATAGAATCCTTTGTTTGGAAGGACATGACAAAAGAAAACAATATGATAGAAAATGAAAATATTGCAGAGGATACTTCTATAAACTGGGCACTTACTTTGCTTAAAAGTTACAATCAGAATTTTATACAATCTATTCATAATTTTACTCACAGAATAATCCACTATAAATGAGAATTTTGTGACAGATACAGAGCCAATGTGGAAATCATACTCCTGCATCAACCTCATCATGTGGGAAAAAGCATATCCAGTGCACTGGGAGGTGGATAACCCATGTTTCGGAGTATATGATACTGAGGAGAACCCTCTCCCAGAGTCCAGGCTAAAAGAATGGTGAGTGAGCCTCCCCTACAAATCAGATTTCCATGTCTCACACCCCACTAATTGGGGATTCATACTCCTCTATCACTTAAACTTTACCCTAAAATTTTAATCCTGGAAGATTCCAGCTCTATGTTCAACTACTCCTTTTGCAGCAAATGGCCATTTATACAAGGTTCAAGACCAGCCCAAATATTGTTGTTTGCTACTGCAAAGACTAATAAGTTCATCTCTGTACCAACACACCACATGGTCATTGTAATCTCAACTTTTCTTCTATCGGGAATGTTATTAGCTGAATTAGTAAATTATCGTCTCCATTGTAATGATTTCTAGTTGCATTTTGTAGTAATAAGGTTTTAACAGTGAAAAGCCACTAATTGAAATGGTAAAAATAAACTAAAGGCTTTGATCTGCCACCGAGTAATGACATCTTCCTATTAGTTGCATATTCCAGTAATCATCATAAAAAAGAAATTGTCACAGAACAAGCTCTTTCGTAACTCAGTAAACTCTGAACAATATAATTTCGTAATCAAATTAAGAAATAAACAGCTGAATTAGCCAGAAGAAGCTCAAATGGTACAAAAAAGCGCAAAACTCGTACCTGCATTCGACTAAACAAAGACGCAAAACAAAGGAAATTTATGGCCCTATGAAAGGAAAAATCGGTTACCACAGGAAGGATTCGAGGCCGTGAGGAAGCGGAGACCCCTTGACTCCCAATTCGAAGAAGCCGAGTCCGCACAGGAAATTGCAGCGACGAAAGGGAAGATAGTTTTGTGGAGTGAGGAGAAGCTATGGAACGAGTAGAAAGGTCGAAGCTTAAAGAAGGAATCGCGGAGGCTGAAACCGAGGCCGCCATGGAATTTGAAGAAGAAGAAATTTGGGAAGTCGAAAACAGCTTCAACAATCAGAGCGTGTTTGGACGGTGAGAAAAACAAAATATCTGTTTGGTCAGCGAGAAAAAATATCTGAAATCCGAAAACAAAGGCGGAGTATTAAGAAATGTAGCAACGAACTCCTACCCTAGTCCTATGAGCTGTCTGACTCTCTCGTCGTCAACTAGTATGATATGACTAATGAGATTTTTTTAAAAGAAATTAAGATAATTATAAGATAAAATTTCTATTTTAACTCTCGAAAAGTAAAGTATTTATAGATAATTCAGAGATTTTTTTATGTAGAAATACAATTTAACATATTTGTGACTAAATGTTAAGAGTAGTGATGAAAAAGAAATATAAAACAAACTACCATGATCACATATGAAACTAATGTTAAAGGCTCTCGGCCAAAAAATCAGATTTAAGGATTTCCGTGGCTCTTCTCATTTAAGAATTTGAATATAGAGATGATTTATTCCCCACCCCCCCCTCCCCCCCCCCTTTTATGCTCATTTTGATATAAGTAGTTTATGGATGATTGGATTTTGTTTTCAATTTATTGTGTGAAAAAATTGAATTGACCTCTCTCTCTCTCTCTCTTTATATATATTATTTATTAAAAAAATTATTCTTTCTTATGAAATGTGTTATTGAGCGATTAAATTTATCTTTTTTTGGGTCATTTAATTTATGTTGTACTTTTATTAGAAATTTGACTTTAAAAAATTATGTTGATATTATATTGCCATCTTTTATGAATTAATTGAGAATAATTATAATTTTACCTATATTTTTTGTTATTAGTTAATATTTATATTAAAAAGAATTGTTTTTTTTTTTGGTTGATGAGTTAAAATGGACAAGCTAAAATAAGTCCAAACCATTCAAATCCAAATGTTTAAAATAGATCATTTATGATTTAGTTTAACATTATAAATTTAAATAGATAGGTGTATTATTATATCAAACAATGTAAGTAATTTGATTTAAAAATTTATTCAAATTGCTTAAATAAAAAAATAATTTACATAAAGTAAGGGATAAAACGAACAAAAAAATTAAATAATAATCGACTAAAATATTATTTTGGTCTCTTATAGATGATAAATTTCAATTTAATCTTTCATAAATTCTCTTTCTTAATTTAATATATCATAATTTAATCTATTATTAATTTAGTCTCTCTATCTGAATGCCATCAAAATAAATAACAATTTTGATGACTTGGACATTTAATATTGATTGAACAACCTATTAAAGGTTAACTAAGATCTAATTTTTCTTTTTAATTGGTGAAAACATTGTGTCTAGTTATTAATATTAAACATTGCCTAGTCAGCATAAATGTTTCCTAGTTAGGAAAAAAGGAAAAATAATTAGATTATAGTTAGTATTTAATATTTTTCAATCAACATCAAATATCTAAATAATAAGAATTATTACTTATTTAAAGATGGTATTCAAATAGAGAGACCAAATTAATAACAAATTAATTATTAAAAATCAAATTGAAAAAAAAATCTATGAGAATTAAATTAAAAAAATTATCATTTATAAAATACTGAAATAATATTTTAGTCCATAATAAAACCATAACAAAAAAATTAGTCAAAATATAGACAAAAGTCACTTTCTTGTTTATTGCTTCACTCATGCTTTTAATTGCATGTTATTTTGTTGTGAAGAGAAAATGGAAAGAAAGAGCTAGGAGCAAACTTCAAAATTTTTTTGAGTTTAAAAATAGTTAGAATAACAAGTTGTGCTTTTGAAATGATTAAGATAAAAAAATAGTCAAGCAAAAATAAACAATTAAAAGTAAAAAAGTACAAAATGGTTAAAAATAGAATAAAAAAATTTTAAAACAATTCAAACCATCCCAAACCCTCTCTAATTTGAAAAATTTTAGAAATTGAGATGTTGAATAGTTTATAATAATTTACAAATTATTTTAATTCACTACACATCGTTTACTTATTAAACGTCCAATTAAGAATTAAGACCATCAACTCACGCTACGACATCTCATACCATTTTCAAACTATCTTTTCAACCAATGCTTTAAAGAATGAAGATAAAGAAGAGTTTTTCTTCAACATAGAGACTAAATATTGTGGTAGGGGATAAAGCTTGGTATGAGGACAAGTTCAAAAAGGTCCTAATTACTCTTGTCTTATCTCATTATCATTCTTAGTAATACATTGATTTAATATATTTAAAATATAATTTTAAAAGTACTTTTCAGTATTTAAAAATGATGAAATATAAATAATTTAATCTTTTCATGAAGCAAAAATATTTCTATGCTGTAAGAATATAGTATTCTTACCCCTAAATGGGAATAAAAATTTTAAAATTTTATGTGAATATTCAAGAGTTTTTTTTATTCATATACTAAATGTTAGAATGTAAATTTCAAACGACTTATTTCAATAAATAATAACAAAAAAATTCCCATGAACCAAATATAACAAAGTAAAATTCAACCTAACTTGTCTGTGTCTAGGTAGCAGTCCAATGTTCAACACCATTAATAAGGAATTCTTTTCATGAATAAACTAATTTAAAGGTCTCTCATGGGTCATGGAATCTTAAACAATAATTAATTTATTTAAATTTTTTAAGTGTTTTGTTTTAAAAAATAATTAACTTCCCAAAAAATAAAATCAATTTCCTATCAGACACATCTCGGAATTCTCATTAATAGATGCTGAATTATAAATTAAAATTTTTTATGAGGAATTTTGTAGACCTAAGCTCAATCCACTTAAACTTTTAACATGTTTAGCTATCAATAAGAGGATAGATTACACTTTTATCTCTTAATAAATATTAAAATTATATTCACATCTCCTCTATTTTAAAAATTATATTATTCTCTTTAAAAATTAAAAAAAGTGATAATTTTATTTATTTTGATTAAAATATTTCTATATTTATTACTTATATAATTAAATATATATATTTGATCAATATAAAAAAATATATTTTTAAAAATTTAAAATAAAATAAATTTATTATTTTTAACTCAAAAAAATAATAATGAAATAATAATTTTAAAATATATTTTTAATAAATTATAATTTTTAAAAAAATTAATAATGTTATTAAAGGAAATTTAATAAAAATGAATTTATTTCTCATAAAATAGAAATGTAGTTTTTTAAAATAAAAAAGAGATGGAAGAGTATAATTTTAAAATTTTTTTAAAAATATAATTTAATCTTAATAAATTACATATAGCCTACCTCATTAGATTAAAGATTTGATCATGTAACCTTTTTAAGGCATCAAATTCCTTAAAGTTCCAACTAGAAGAGGATAGATACAATAGTAACAGACAAACGTCAAAGGTTGCATGCTATAGCTTTGACTATACATGGTTGAAATTTTTGCTGCTTACTATACTATGATGTCTTGTAGTTGGAGTTTCTTGCCACTTTAAATTGAATAAGGAGTTAAAGAAACACAAGGCATGTGAATATATATATATATATATATATATATATATATATATATATATATATAATATGAGGTAAAAATATTTTTCATGTCCTTAAATTTTATATTAATTTTTAATTTTGTCTTTAAAATCTGTTTGTTATTAATTTTTTTTTTAAATTTTGAATTATAATTAGTTTTATCCTATGACTTAACATCATTTAAATTATTAATAAAAATCATTGATGTAACATTTGAATTATATATTTTTACTGACTATTTACATGTTAAAAGTTACAAAACTACATTAGATTGTGAAATGATGTCGTATAAGTAGATAAAAAAATATTTCTATTTATACGTTGAAGTCACACTGCACCGAACCCATCGACGATGAAATTGTCTTTAAGTCTGACATTAAAAGCCATTGTTGAAGTTTGTCGTTTTAAAGTCTATCGTTTTGAAGTCTTCCATTAAAATTGTTAAATTTCATCTTACCTTTAAAGTCAATAGACAAAGGATGGTAGATATATAAAATATTAAGTTTTTTAACCTTTAAACCATGACCTAGTATTGTTATTATATAACAATATTAATGAGTTATTCTATTTATCGATAACTTCATATATAAAAAGTTTTTTTTATCTAAATGTAAAAATTTTATAATGAGTTGATAATGAATGATCTTTTTTTGTGACTTGTGGTTTCTTATATGTAAAATTATGAATGTATACATTATTGTAAAATAATAACTTGTAACTTAAAGTTATATATGCAGAAAAAAGAAGAAAAGATGCAAAAAATAGAATCAAGGAAAATTTGTTATTTGTTTCCCATGTGGATGTAGGTATGACCAGATTTTAAAAAAAAAAAAGTTTTTGAAACATATTTTTAAAAATCAAATTTTTTTTAGGCTACTCACATCGCGTTTGCTTCCCAAGTATCAGGTGTGACACTCCTTAATATTTTATGATCCTTATAATTTTGATATAGTTGTAAGTTGGTCTTTATAATTTCATTTTTGATAGTTTAATTCCTACAATTTGCATCGTTTTACTTCTAATATGATGTGGCTAACAATTTTTTCCATATGGATTCAATTTTTTGTCTAGTGAAATTCACATATTCCACATCCTGCACTTCAACTTTTTATCCTTATCTGCTATGCTGTGAATCATTTTGCTTTACTAAATTTAAGAATATGACGTTGATGAACTTGTGTGTTCTAAAAGGAGTGACAGCAAAGTAAAGGAGTCTTGAACCTATAATGAACAAGAAAATTTGGAATAACGCCAAATGATGTTCAAAGTTGAATAGATTATCCTTAAACCACTTTTACAAGTTATTTGTTATACGAATCAAAGTTAATTTAGAACACTGTTTTTAACCACTAATGCAAGAACATGGGCGAGAGGAAAATTTTCCTCCAAGATAGAACAATTTCAAACAACAAAAAAAATCCTTTATCTCAATAGATTTGATTATTTTTTAAAAAAATTATGAAACTTTAATTATTATTTATAATTTTGTACTAGTATTTGACAATCCTCGCTGGTCTTTACATTAGTGGGAATTGAAGATGAAAATTTTTTTTAACACAAGGATTTTAGAACAAAAAATGAAAGGTTAGAGATTACGGCCTATGCAGTTTTTAAATTATTTTTTATTTTTAAAATAAAAAAGTAAAAAACCTATTTGAATTCATGTTTTTGACTGAAAAAAAAGAATGTTTTTTAAAAGTAGAAAAATACCAAATAATTACAAAATATTTTGAATTCTAATTTTTTCAACAATAAAACACAAAAAATTAGTCGTGGGAGATATACACAGAAAAGCACTTCTCGCTTCTCACCTATTTTATTGCCATCACTAGTTGAATTACATTAGTTTTCCCATCAATAATTGTAGTTCCCAAAATTATGGGATTAACCATAAAAGCCAAATTTAGCTTCAATGCTTCATCAAATACTTACTACTTAGCCATAAAAAGAAAAAAAAAAAGAAAAAACTTCTAAGCCCCCCAATGCCGTCTTAATTTGACATTATTCTTAACTTCACGTAATGCCGTCTCCTTAACGAGTTCTTTTTTTTCTGTAAGCAGCTCTCCCATATTCACGGAGGCGTACAAAACATTCATGTAACTCCAAACATGCTAATATGCTAATATTATCTGCTACATCTAAAATGACATGGATGCGCCTATTAAGGGTTGATTGATTCAATAAGTAAAGATTAAATTGCATCCACCAAAGATTCTACATTGGATTCTTGTTCATGTTTTGGGCTGCAATATTTTATCTTAATGAATTTTGTGTAAAACATTTTTTTTTATCATACGAAGATTTAAAAGTAATTTAATGATGAAATTAGGTGCATATGTGTATTTTTTTATTTATACATTAATTAATAATATATAATCAGTCTTTGTTATTTTATACTAAAGATTTCATATAATATATGAAATAAAGAAAATTAATTTTATTTTATTAATTAATATATAAATAAAATAATATAATATGTATAGTTAAAAATTTTTTAATAAAGAATTATTTGTTTCACTTTAAATTACATATATAAACACTTCAAATTTAATCTGATCACAATATTTATACAGGTGTTTGTATCAACTTTTTTTTTTTTTGTAAAAACTCAGCATTCTCAAGTTATATTAGACTTAAAACTAAACTCTATCGAGTTGTGAGTGTTGAAGTAAAATTCTCCCAACAAATGTGCCAACAACTTGTTGGTCCTTTTTTTTGTTGTTTTTTCAAAGAGATTAGAATAGAGATTAAACCTTCAACCTGAAGCACAAGTCAAACTTTAGCTGATGCCATGAGTTTCTACCTCATCGGCCAGTGTTTATTGTACCTTTCATTCTAATGAAATACGTTAAACTATTTGACTCCAAAAATGGATTTTTTATTCACAAATTTGTTTACTTCCAAGTAAATTTCACAAAGGAATTAAAAAAAGAATTGTCTCGAGCTTATAAATATGCCTCCCATCTGCTGCTAAGAGCTCGCACCATCCTAAAGAGTAAGGGATCTGGATTGAAGAAACAAAGATGAAGAGCCATTTCATGGATCTGCTTGTGTCTATAATCCTTGTAATCTCAGTGGGAAACATAGTAAGTGGTGAAGATCCTACTCATGGCTTCACCCCTGTCCCTTTAACAGCAGCAAATTTTGCACTACAAAAGCCATATGACATACCATTAGACCAAAGGTATAGCTACAAAGATGGAGTCCATCGGTTATGGGTTTATGCTGATGACAAGCCCCACGACCCTAATAGCCATACTCAGCCTCGCACAGAAATTCGCATCAAGGTAAATTTTCTTCATACTCTCTATTTACATTTCTGTCTTCTTTTTTTTTTTTGGGTACTTTGCTTGCCGGAATTTGAGTATAGGAGTTTCAGAGGTGAAGGGAAGGAAAGGAATCTAAAGAGAATGAAGGGAAAAGGATGGTTAAATGATCATTTCCCAAAACTTTCGGTGCTGAAGTAAACTAGTTCAAAATGGGAGAACATAAAAATAAAAGATTTTGATATGAAGAGTTCGACATCTTAAAAAATTAAGTTTCTATTGTTAGATCTCTATGAAATTTGTGTGAATGATAATAAAAAAGTACTCTACACAAATCTTGAAAAATTTAAGGGTAAAGAACTTAACTTTCTAAAAGGTTGAAATCTCTATAGACAAGCCCGAAAGTATTAAGGAGGAAAGGTTTTGAATTATTTTTTTAAGTTAGTTGAAAATTCTCCATTATCCTCCCCTCCTTAATATTAAGTTTATAATTTCTTATGAAGGAAAATCTTTCAACGAAAACTTCCCTTTTTCTCTGTTATTCCCTATCCAAACACACTTTTAAGGTA
Organism: Senna siamea; assembly: GCA_031216115.1. Lineage (NCBI taxonomy): Eukaryota > Viridiplantae > Streptophyta > Magnoliopsida > Fabales > Fabaceae > Senna > Senna siamea. The sequence goes on along the minus strand of CM062354.1, from coordinate 25,705,044 downwards.
GGCATTTGGTATGCTAATATCTTAAACCTCTTGATATCTTGAATATCTATCCTAGGATTTTGAAAGACCAAAAGATTTGGGGTGTCATCACATACCGGCAATTTTGGTGGAATGTGATATGGTATCTTAGATGCCACCATTCTACCAAACTTGATCGTCAAAATTTAGGTATCCAAGATACCATGGTGTGTGAAATAACAAGACCAAAAACTAACTAACTAGTACACAGAGTCTTAAAGAATAATTTGAAGGGTCATTGTGTCTGAAACAAATCTATCACATTTTAAACACAAAGATGACTAGTTTATATTATTTCAAAAAAAGTGTGCATGGTTCAGATGTACAGAAGCTATATAATAAAGCGAGTAATCTCACTTCCATAAATCCCATCCTACCTTCTTCAAATGAGTTTTAAACATAATCTTCTAAGTTAACCATTACAGTGTCCCTTTTGGAACCATCTATGTATATTTCAAGCTTACCGTGCATGTACTTATAAAGGAAAACTTAATATTTTTCGTTTTCTCTATGTAGGGGCTTGACTACCACTCTGGGGTTTGGCAATTTGAAGGCTATGGTTTTGTGCCAAATGGAACATCAGGAGCTACAGTAGCACAGATCCACGGTGCAGCCAAGGGCGCAACCACATTAATACTGAGAATATACAATGGCAACATGAGGTTCTACAGCGGAGATTTGGTGGCTGACAATCTGTATGATAAGTGGTTCAGACTTAACATAATCCATAACGTGGATAGAGGAACTGTGACTGTGTTCATTGATGGAGAGAAGAAGTTTAATGTGAAGGATCAAGGACCAGGTGACTTGTACTTCAAATGTGGGGTCTATGCTGCTCCTGCTAATATAAGCTATTACATGGAATCTAGGTGGAGAGACATCAAAATATATAAAAAGTAATCACTATTACTATTTGATATTCAGCAGTGAGCAAACATGTATGATTTCTACTTATCTGTATCATATTTATTATAATTTGAGTGTTTTCTATTAGTTCCCGGTCTTCTTCGCAACTCCAACTTGAGTTTCATATTATTTAAAAGGTCAAAACTTACATATAATTTTCAAGTGTTTACTATCAACTTCTCTAGTAAAAATATGACAAGAGTTGCACCAATTGACCCTAAGAAACTGCCATATTTAGGATAAGAACATGTGACAACATAATTAACCACATACTACACCCCCGCCTCCACCATTCGACCAATCCCTTGGGAGTTACTGAAGAGGCAATATTTATATTCAAGCAACATCGATATGGGAAAGAGCCAGTGAGTTATATTTCAAACTTCATCACATAACTTAGAGCAGTTTTAGCTGGTCAATTGAATAAAAGAACAACATCAGCTATATGGAGTATCTTCTTTCAGATCTATTGAGCCCCAAGTCAATAGTTTTTCATATGGGCTTATAAAAGTAATAATAACTATAATCAATGATATAGAAAATCCTCCTTCCATCCATCAGAGAATACTTTTTCTTTTTATTTTTTTTTCCCCTTATATAGGCATACAGAGATTCTTATATAAATTTGGTCCACAAAATATATATATATATATATATATATACCAAACCAATCATGAAGAAACAAGTAAACATATTGGAAGTGAGTCTCACTAAAAAGTATTTTTAACATGCTTATAAGTCTATTTATTATTGGTTTGGTCTACCTATCTATTGTAGGCTGAATTTACTTAACAATTGTTCATAGTCATATTCAAACATCAGATTCAAGAATGTATGCATCAAAATATGGAACACAAAGATCCCACAATTTTTAACCCCAAGATAAATCAATACAAGAGATGAGACAAACGAGAGTAATTTGAACCTTCAGCTACACCAAACTCTTAGATGATATCATTCACTATTAATCAACTTCATACTGTACAGCAGCTGTAACATGATCCCTGTTACTGAGCTCCTATAACAGTGAGACCTCTTAGCCTGTCTTACAAATGACACAATTTCCTAAACACTGCCAGTGACCCAATAGCTCACATGGCACTAGCCTCCATCTAGTATGTAAATTTTTTTCTATGAAAAAGAAAAAGAAAACGCAAGGTGGGAAACTAATCTAAACTACCTCACTAATATGTATTGCTAGTCAAACCCTCCCAAAAGAGACTTGACTGAAATGAATGGAATACCAAGAAAAACGCTATACTGCTGTTCTGAAAAAATGGAAGGCTTCTATATACTAGATATATGTAATGAATAAATTGAAAAAGAAATGAAGTTAATGTACAGAACCTACACACCACCACAAGGCAGGCAGCACCATTTTCCAAGTTGAAGAAAAAACCACTGCAAAGGATATGGATGGTCCTCCTCCAAGGGAGCTGGACTTGGCAGCGGTAGCTCAGGCGGTAGATGGCGGTGAAATGCATTGACAGCAGCAGCAACACCATCTTCATTTTCAATCAACTTTGCAATTTCCATTGCTTGAGATTTCACCTGAAGATTCAAAATCCCATTAAAAGTCAATCATTTTTATACTTTACCAAAGTAACACTTCGCAGAGCACAAAAATTTCATCTAGTTATGAGTATGATAGAGCCCTGTCCAGTTGACTGAATAGTACTGGTATAATATTAGGGAAGCCTCAAATGAGGGAAAATACACCAAAACACAGTAACAACCAACACTAGAAAACTGGAAAAATGGAAAATAGCAGCACAAAAACACTAGGGAAAACAGAACAATACAGCAGCAACAAAATAGCAGAAAACAGAGAAAATAAAAAGGCAAAGCTAGCTTCCAAGAGGCTGGCACTCTCCCTCCATTCCACTCAGAAATTGCCTGCCTCTACACGGATACTCAGCCCACCAAATACCGGCACCAATCCCCAAAATGCCCCCACTCTGCCAGGTCAGTTAGGGAATTCCTTGTCCTTTTCTGCCACCCCCTTTTTCCTTCTAAAATATACTCTCAGCTCAGCTTTTGCTGCCTCACCCTCTCCCACATGCTCCTTTCCCTTCCTCTGATATTGTTTATTTATTGGAGAACTATCAGAGTATGATGGTAATGAGGATAGCATGGATGTCCTTGGTAGTATGGGATACGCAAGTCCCACATCAAGTAATATATATAGGATGCTCAATAGGGTACTTTAGAGGCTTGATTCTTCCCCCTCAACAGCTAGATTTGGAGTTTCATCAGAGTATAAGAAGCCACAGGAGAAAACTGAACTAATACTGACTGACAGAAAGACATTAATAACTACAAATTTTCAACCCTTCTATGGTCCATGCTTTGCCAACTAACCAAAATTACAATTAAAAATCCTCTTCTAGTTCTAGCTTGTTTTTGTTATCAAGTTTTGCTTGCACAATTTGATATCTACATTTACATCTAATGAATGGAGAGAAACATTATAGTCTCTGCACAGATGGGAGAAAGTTAATACACATTATATTAGCATGAATGCACTTCACCTACTAATTCATCAGGAGAACACAAATTGCAATAACATATCTAGGGGTGGAGGAGGGGGATGTGGGAGGCACTTATAAAAGAATCTTGTCATACTCAAAAGCAATGCTTGTTCAGATATAATGGGATGTGAAAGCTATATATATAAACCTAATGGAAACCAAGCAGAAAACTCAAGAAAAAATAGGAAATTACCCTCTATTTTTCTTAACAGAAGATATATATATCCATTATAATGCTAATGGAGGAAAAATCTGCCTGTGTAGTAGAATTGCTCTTACAGAACAAAAAGAGTCTGACTATCAGTAAAAAACACAGAACCCTAGCTATTTGAAATGTTAGAGATCTCCCAAAGCCTCACCTAAATTTTCCAAAGTTTTCACTCTGATTCTTCTCTCAAACCTCTCTCTGTAACAGAATTCCTAAAATCTACCCATTCTAAGAGCAACACATGTCCTGCCAACTCTGCCCACACACCCCAAACTGTTACATAACAACCCGAAAAATTCTTAGGTACTTTTAATTTGCCATCTTATTTATACATTAGCCAATAACATTAAACCAACTCTTTTTACTTTTTAATAGTATGTGGACCCATCAATATAAAGTGAGAAGAATTGGTTGAATATTATTGGCTAATGCACAAATGACGTGGTACAATGTATGACAACCTCTCTAACAAGCGCCCCAAAAAAAAAAAAAAAAACCCACACCCTTCCTATCCTCTACCTTCCTTCTGTTGGATTTGACTGAAAATACAATATTGCTTAGAAGTCCCACTTTGCTTAGAATACACAGGGGAAGTGGATGCCAGACCTATTTAAGTAACGCATGGTCTTTGCTTCAAATTGTACCAAGTCAAAACACTTTAATTTTGTATTTGACTTTCGAAATTCCTCCTTTGATCTCTTGTTTAAAAGTGTTGAGAGGTGTAAGTTAAATTCTTGCTTTGTAGAGTGTGGCTGTACTTGGGGTGTGGGCTGTTTCAAAGAAGAGTATGTGATGTAAAAATTTTCATATAGTATTTTCTCTAGTTGTATTGTGATAATGTTTGTGGTTTTTTCTCCGGTTGTGAAGTTTCCATGTTAATTCTTGTGTTGTGGTGATAGCATTTGTTCCATTCTGTTTCTCTGTTTTATTCTAAAGGGGAAAAAGGCATTATTTTCTCCCAACACCTTCTTGGACTTTTTAGTATAAGCCCTGAATAATGGGGCCTGTAACAACCTTAAATAGATCATGTTTGATGTCAGTAATGTGTGTGTTCCTCCTTTTGTTTCAAATAATCCTTTTCCAACAAAATGTACTGATGTTACTGCATATAAAGCAGACATAGCCATCTTTTGGAGCACATGTCTACTTAAATGATATAATGGCCATTGAAGAGAAGACTTCATATGTTATTAAAAAAATTCATATAAATCATACAGATATAACGGCAAAAGGAACACATTTAATCCCTTTGAGTACAATCAAAAATGGATTTTTGTACAACAGAAACTTCTACATAATATGGGTGGCTTTTAAATTAATAGGTTAATAACTCTATTAATTATACTTTTCTTTAGATGTACAAGAGAGGATGTGGGAGCAAGGAACCAAAAATGAGAGATGCATAAAACATAAACAAAAAAGGCTACCTCTGGCTGGAGCATAAATTTTATGGCGTTTATTAAGTTCTCAACACTGAGCTGAGATATTGGAATCGGAGCTGGTCCCAACCCTTTCTGATGTATCATATTGCCCCAGAAGAACTGATCTCCAAAGAATGGAACTATGGTTGTTGGACACTGAAAGTACATTGACATAAGAAAAAAATTATCATGTTTTTCATTTCAAAACACACCTGAATCATGTCATTAGAATCAGCAATCAAGAATCATCATGATCATAATTATCATATTTCATCATTTTCATAGTCTTTTGAACATGCTGAAACATCTAATGGGTCCTTAGATTATGACAAATGAGAAAAAAAAAATTCTTATAACATATTGGAACATTACCCCAGCTTTTAGTCCTGTAGCTGTAGTTCCAGCACCACCATGATGCACCTGCAATTTTGTGCCAAAATATCTCCCAGTTAATTGTGTTTAGTCAACTTTCAGTAAGAGAAGTGTCTATAGTGGTCTTAGTATCAGAAAATTATTAAACAAAAGTGTTAATAAGCAACAAAAAGTGTGCAACTTTAGCACAGAATAAAGCATTTTACTTCTTTTTGCTGAAGAACCTACAAGAAAACATAAATTGAAACTCACCACAGCAGAACATTGAGGAAACAACCAATCATGAGGGCATTCCTCTAGAAGGAAAACGTTGTCAGGAACTTCAGGTACTGCATTGGAAATATAATGCTACTGAAACTATGTTATTTGTATAAAATGCAAGAGACAAGTTATGAAAAAGTACGTTAAACATATAGTTGTCAATTACTCAGGTTATTGATGGCAGAGAAACAGATGTTACCAAAGAAGATATTTTATTAGTTAGCAATGAAAAAGATTTGGTAGGCATGTTTTAGATGTAAAAGCCGACATGGGATATGAAATCATACTTGATTGAATTGAAGTTGACCATTTTTCAATATACGCTGAAATATTCAACCACTAGGTTACTTGTGATTTTCTGTATATTTTAAGCATTAATTTCTTACCTTCTTCCATATAAGTAGGAAAGTGATAGTTTAGTCCAAGTTGGTGGAAAAGTATTCCACTCTGTCCTTCATCAAGTTTTTAAAACAAAAGACATGACTTTTACAATTAAGTAACTACAAATCAATTATAGTAGAATATTTTCCCACCAAACAGAACAAAATGGTGTATCATTTATACATATATAGAGCGGCTATTTTTTTCCTGCTCATACACTCCTTTGAAGCCAAAACATGTACATGTGACATGAAATATGAAAATGAACGAAAAAAACAAAGAATATTAAAAGGGGGGGGGGGATTCGTATACTTAAGAAACCTTTCTGTACCAATCAACAGAACCAGGGTTTGTATAAATAAATTGCAGAAATTTTCTGTCAGAACTAATGAGAAATACTTTTCACAATATTACAATAACTGTCTTTCCCAAAAAATTAAAATAAAATTTTTGGAATTTGTCCATACTTTAAAGTCCATCCTCGAAATGCTACATTTAAACTCCAAAAAAGAGCATTGCATATTCAGAGAAAATCAATGCAAGAATTGTCAAATACCAGTTTTTTTCATACATGCAAATTCCTAAGAACTTGTAAGAACTAAAATTAACAAAACAAATAGAAGCAGATTAAGAAAGAAGAGGAAAACCCAATAGTAAAAATATGTATTGCAGGAATTCATGGACATTGACATATAAAAAAATGACAGAATATGAAACAGGAATTCAAAACCAATTATAAGATCATCAAAAGAAATGGCCATTAGGAGATAGGAATCAAAGAGGTACAGAATGAAACTGAAGTAAAATACTTACAATTCCCCAGATTTCCCCAGCCTCGGTCAATAATTCCCCGTTGTCCTGTATTGTTTAGTGCCTCCATTATAACATTGGTAGTTCTTTTGGGATCTTCAAGAGGCTAAAAAAGTTAAACATACCATTTTCATTTAGAGCACTCCAAGATTTTATTTGAAAATTGGTAATATTGTCAAACCATAGAATATGTCATTTACTAGCTAAGAATATATTATCAAAAGAAATTGTTCCTCATGACAAGATATATCATTCCATGGATTCCATTATAAATGTAAATCCTCTGTACAGACAAACAAACCCATAGTGCACTAAAATCACATTTTAATTCTGGGCGGTCATGACAATATTTGAAATTATCTTTGAACTTAGCTGTGCATAACCATCATAAATATTGTCCTATTGGGTATTTACAACAAATCAATTAAGTCTCCACAAGGAAAAAGAATAAAAGTAAAAAAAAAAAGTAAAATCCAAGCATCAATTGAAGAATATATAGGCTGCCAGAGACATCACTATTTTACCATACACAAACAGTTCCAAAGGTCTCAAATTATTTATTATAAAAATTCTTTACAAATATATATATATATATATATATATATCTTTGACCATAGCTATGCATAATCATCATAAATATTGTCCAATTGGCTATTTACTATAAATCAACTAAGTCTCCCTGGGGAAAAAAACAAAAAAAGCATTGAAGTCAAATCCAAACATTAGTTGAAGAATACAAAGCCTATCAGAGACATCACTAGAGGTATAAATGACCTAAGCCAAGACAAGCTTTAGTGGACTCGTACTCAGCTCAATTAATTAAATGAGTAGTTCGAGCTCGTTTGTTAAGTTAAACGAGCTTAAAATTTGATCAAACACGATTCGTTTTGTTAAATAAGAACTCAGACTTAGCTTGTATAACTCGTATAAAATTATACAAAAATAAATTAAATGAGTATAATAAGCTATAATTAATTAAAAAAAGATTATAAACCCCAAATATATAATCTCAAAATTTAAACATCTAAAAATTAATATCATAGAAGATCATTTGAATGCAAATTCATTATATACTAATTATTTTACATATTACACTAATCTATGAATTTTATCCTTTCAAACATTTTAGTAACGAAAGGATATCTTTAGACAAAAACATAAATCCAAGAAAATATACATAAAAGGGGTGTTCATTTTGTATATATAGAAAAAAATATATCATTTAAATATTTATTATACATGTAATATATATAAAAAAATATTTTTATATTATTTTAGTCTTAAACGAGTTGTTCATAAACTAAACAAGCTAAGTATCAAAATTTCATGTTTGGCTCGTTTAACTAAACAAACTTAATTATATGTTTAAACCCGTTCATTTAATAAATGAATTGATCTCAAATGAACTTTTATACGAGCGAGCCCGAACTATTCATGAACAGCTCATTTCATTTACACCCCTAGACATCACTATTTTAACCAAACATAAACCATTCCATAGGTCTTAACTTATTTATTCTAAAAATTTTTTCCATCTAGAAATAATATATATCCTAAAAATTGCACCTTTAGTAAGTTAACTCTACATGTTAAAAGTACATGAACCCTGATTAACTTCCTCTTCCAACCCAGTAGAGCCTATCAGAACCCTATCTAAGTTTGTTAGCAAATAATGATGAACTAGAAAACTTATCCAAACAAAAAACAGATATATTGTATATTGAAAGGAAATTTGCACATTCCCTAAATCACATTGTTAAGGCAACCCAACAAATAATTACATTGTTCAAAAATAGACAGATAATGAAGTTGCTTCTTTTAGACATTTATCACATTGCCAACATTATCAGACATTGAAGTCCTGTTTCTCTAAGATTTTGGGTAAACACACAGTGGCTTCTATAAGATTAGGAAAATTAATAAGCTCAGGTAATTGAAAAGAGGAAAGAAGTCTGGGGTGAGATAGTGCAATGGAAGAGAAAAGGACGCATAAATTGATTTCCAAGTGAACCAAATGAGACTTAATGAAAAATATAGATTTTGACTTTTTGGAACCATATACACTGATCATAGCTCCAAAATGTCACAATAGTTACACATGTCGACTCCGAGTGATATTAATGCCAACTGCAAAGTGTGTCATTGATCAAAGACTATCTGATTAACTACTATAATAGAAACTCAGATAATAAAATGAAATCAAAGTGGAATTACAGCCCAAATATCATGTAATCGAAAGATATCATTGTGGCACTCCCTGGAATCAAATGTGACAGGTCTTCGAAGGCAAGAGTAACTTATAAATCCATGCAAAAAACAGCATGCAAAATCTCATCCTACATGCTGTGAATAAATAAATGAATAAAGATTGGATCTCCCAAGGAAAAAGTAAATATTACAAGTCCATAAATGGTTGTTAAAAAAAAAGGGGGGGGGGGGGGGGCGCAGCGCACAAAGCTTCCACCAAATGAAGTTTGGAGAGGATCAAGTGTACGCAGCCTTACCCTTAAAAGTAGAGTGTTTTTAGAATTTGGACCCGTGACTAGGAAGTCACATGGCAGCAACCTTATCGTTGCTCTAAGGCTCACCCTTAAGCCCATAAATGGTTGTAATAACCATAAAATCCAAATTAAAAAAAATTAAATAGTTACTAACCAGCAACAAGTTCACCATAAAATGAGTCAGTTAAGTGAAATCACCATACCATGCTCCCAAATCCAAAATATAAAGGTTTCGATCCTTTCTGAATCCATTCAACAAAATCTTCCCGTGGTTGATACTTTGATCTAAGGTTTAAGAAACAATAACCAACAACATCGACTAAAGGGCCCCAATCTGAAAACAGGTTAAATCTCGTTAGTCGTTTGAGACAGGTTAAGCAAAAAATGTCAGCCAAGCATTTTAAGACAGCTATTATTTACAAATAGTGATATTATCACTTATGAACAGCAAAAAGATTCACTTCATAATTGATTTTCAATGTTGAGTTGAGTAGAAATGTCGAATCTAATTTGAACCAAAGTAAAGGCATATCTCCTTGATAAAACCTTATAAAAATAATTACAGCAGCAAAAAACCTTTAAATATTCACACTTTAAATGATCCAGCTCAAAGTAAATCCAACTTAATTTCTACAAAAGCATATAAGCCTACTCTAAAATAAACTAATAAATTTATCTCATATTTCACAGATATGTAAATAATTATTCAATTAAAGATTACGAAAGAGGACAACACCAAACTATTATGTAACTGTTGTTTACATCTTTGTCCATACCATTAGGCTTTGGAACAACATGAGGACTCCACATGTAGCTAGTTGGTAAATGAGATAGCGACCCGCGGTACATACTAAAGTATGCAATAGGAGCAAGCTTCAATTTCCTTTTCCTGAAGTCATTGATAATTCCTCTTATGCCCCACCATATCAGTAGTTCCACAATGACGTAGGACATCTGAATGAAGCAATGAAATATTGAAAAAAGTAAATTGATAAGAGTAATCGTACAGTTGATTCATAAAAAACAATTATATTCAGACTGCAGAAAATTGTTTAAAAGGCCATACCCAATAACCAGCACTTTGAGGAACCCGTACCAAAGGGTGAGGGAACCCATTTGTTGGCCTGCATATTGAAAAAATATGTAGGAAGTGATCTCAAAAAGGATTTAAAAAGAACAATATAAAAAAAAGGTGTAACAGACGTATGCATGATATGAGGGGATAATAACTTTAACTTGGACGATTTAGGGTTTATGATTTGGGGAATTAAGGATTTATTAAAAAGAACAATATGAAAAAAATGGATTAATTTATATCAAAATTCAAATTTAGGACTTAGGGTTTGTGATTTGGGTATTGTGATTAAGGATTTATTATTTATTAATCCTTGAACTTAGGGCAATTGCACTTATTTGGGTCTTTTAATGTCTTATTCCATATTAGGATTAGAATTTTATTTCCTGTTCTGAATTAGGATTTCTTGAGTCTAACTTTAGGTTGCAGGTCCTAGTTGAACTAGAGTTGTCTAAGCTACCTATACAAGGCCCACTATTTTTCTTAGGGGTTTAACCTGATCATACGACAAGTTTTTTTAGAATTATTTCTTGGTTCTTGGTTCCCGACCTACATCAAACACTGTATTATAATTTCTTGGTCAAGCTTCGAATGTAAAAATTGAATCCTAGGGATTTGACGAGTATATAACATTGCACTAAACAACAGTTTGCTTTTAAATGTTCATGCCTTCACAGGAATCACAGCTATACCAGTACCAGCCTTGAATTAGTAATTGCTTGTTAATATCAGGTAGGACCAAACTAAGAAGGCATCTGCTTTAGTGAAATGTCATATGAGTAAAAAGCAGGATCGGAGTTGAGAGGTTCAGTCTCCCTCCCTTCCTCTCTCTCCCCCAACCTATTCAGTTCCCTTTAAACTATTCATGCTGCAGGTTCCATTAGAAGGGAGATGACTGAAAGTGATTTGGTCTCACTTCCCAATAATTAGTATGCTAATTCTAATTCCCCCATGCTCAAAATATGTAAAACAACAAACATAAGAAGGATCATTATTTTCCTCTCTCTTTTTTTTTCTTCATAATTTCCAAAGCAAAAATCAGAATAATTGTATTCTCCCATTCTGCTGCCTTTGTGTTCTATAAATAAAATCAAAGATATAGGAATTATTAGCAACACTACGCCTTTCCAAGTAACATGCATTTTTTGGTCCTTGAAACATGACGCAGCTTATTTAGCAACTAAACAATAGATAATTATTAGCAAGGAAAAAGTTTCATTTATCTCAATATTTGAATCTGCAGTTATTCCTGATTTTAAATTATTACAAGACACCTGGACTGTGTGGATATATTAGATCAAGAATTAGAAAGTTGTTTATTGTTATGAAACCTCTACATTCCATATAAAAAATGGTAAAATGTCAATATTTCCACTCAAGAGTTATGATCATTAAAACTCACGTCCAAGGCATTGTGAAGAAGATGTGAAGAGGCACCCCAAGAGCTTCAGCAACATGCACATGCCCTGCAAGCCGTAATAAAAGATATAATATATCTATTTTATTGTATAATAGTGTAATTTACAAAAAAATGAAATTAACAAATAAATATACTCTGTTAAAATGAAAATAAAGCAAAAAAAAAGTGCAATTCAATAAATTAAAAAAATTATGCATTTTGGAATCAAATTCCAGAAAAGTATTTTGTTATTCATCAGTGTTGAACAAGACAGGACAGCCCATGAATTTCATATTCTAATGTTGGAATTTAGTTCTGTGGATACCATTTTCCAGTTTTCCTTCCCAAGCACATGTCAACACTTTTTGTTCAATATAAATTTCAGAGGACGAAAACCTATGAGGTATTAGAAAAACAAAAGCTGATTTTCAGCATAGTACTTATACATTTGTCCCTTTTGCCTTTCTATTTTTTAATTTTAACTTATCTTCTCTTCATTTCCATTAATCTCCAACATGTGTTACCTTATAAGCATTATAACAGCAATAGTTCCTGCTATGTCCATAATTCCTCAATCAGTTCATTGCCAAAGTGGTTACCTGAAAGATCCTAATTTGGCTTCTTTTTATCCTACCTATCATTTTAATCTCCTGATGACAGGATGCAGGACCAATCCCAAATTTATGCTTATAGGAGTTGAGAATTATAAGTTTGTACTTGTACAAGATGCCAATGCACTTCAATGATTTAATATGTCAAGTACCCATGAGGATTGACTCAAGCATAAAAGATGAATCATTTGAAAAGGTTTGCAAAAATTAGTGGCTCTAACAAAATATAATATCACTATAGAAAGACCATGAACTAAATCGTTAGCTCTATCATAAAGATAGAATCACCAAACGGCATACTTGCAGAGCACATAATATGATTAGTGTGTTACATTAAACGAAATATTTACTATAGAACTGAAACCTGAAAAGCAATATTTAGCATAAACAATGTATAAAATGAAGGAATACACATTTATAATCACTCACCATATGCAGGAGGGTTGGCAATAATAGCCTGAGATCTAAACGGAACACCAGTGTCCAAATCAGGTGCCGTACAGGCTGGAAGAAGGGAATGAATAATGGCCTTCAGCTGCTTTCTCTGGATAGAAATTTCTGCTGGACCTGATGGGATTAAACCTTTATTTCTGGCCATATCTACGATTGAAATAAACCATTTAGTATATTTAATAGGGAGAGACAAAAAAAATATTAAGAGAAACTATTAAGATGGATTTAACTATAAATAATCTAACAATAGAAATGAGCTGAGATAGAACATGTTGGCATTGCTTGTCCATTTAGTCGATCCCACCTAGTGGGAAAAGGCTTTGTTTGTTGTTGTTGTTGTTGTTTTAAGGATGTACAGCGAGGAGGGAAAAGCAGGTTATAATACTCCCTTATAACCATTCTTGTCATGTTTCAGAGAGAGAGAAAGGGAGAAAGACAGAGAGAATCAAGAGCATTAGTGATTCAAATCATGAAATAACAGTCATGGTGCGCATTTTGTGGGCATATCACCTAAATTTTCAGCTGCTGGAAAATTAGGTGAAGAATGTAACGACAATGTTTTTGACATGATGGTATCTCATGACCTGAGATCAAGGATTTCATATAATTACAAGGATTAGTATAAGGGAGTATTATTGTAATTGAAGTTTAACTGAAAAGGGGAGATTTTGAGGCTTCAATAATTGTGTATTTAGCTAAGTAAGCTTTTATTTATGACTTATAATTTCTTTGGAAAGAAGTTGCCTTCTTTCCAGTTTAAATTTCTCCTCCTTAACCCATGACAGAACCGGTGATTTAAGATGCCCTGCTTATCTTTTGAAGTCCTCACTCCAAACTAACATCTTTTTCTTTGTAGTTATTCTATCATACATCAGTTCCATTTTAGGTCCATATGCAGCTATAAACCACTAACAAGAGAAAAGCCTAACTATATATTTCTATTAATTTTGAGCCTAATCCTTAACGCTTGAACTTTCAGACAATTCATTATTGCAACAGTGCAGTTATTACTAAGAGCAAGATTATTTATATTTCTTATGGAAAATTCTATAACAATATCTTGAAGTTGGCTGTTGTAGAAATCACTTTTTTAAAAGAAACTTTCAGTGTATCTGTGAACCAAGAAGATATAGCTGCATAATGCCACGCTTTCTAAGCACCAAATTTAATACATATATCAAACAAAACGAGCTAAAGAGGTTCTAAAGCCAAGTTCAGACCAAATATTTATGAAAGTATTAATTAGGGACCTCTTACATCCTGCAAGAATCCGAGGATCACCACCCAGGGGATAGAAATCTACACCAGCCGACTTTACAAATGTTTTGAAATTAGCATGAGTTGCTAACCTTACATGATGACCATACTCCTGCAAGTAAACATTAGAACGTCCTTAACATTAAGAAGTATGAATTCGACCAAACGAAAAAGTTGAGACTTTAGATGAATTCATAAGCAGTAGTTGGAAAATATGTTTTGGCATCCTATCAAATAGACAAGTAGCACAAATTTCATAACAATAAGGAGCATCTAGAAGCTGCATCTCTCTCTAGTCTCAACAATGTCAATACGAAAATAATCAAGTATGCTATGATTTTTGAGGCAGTAACAGTTGGGCTACTGGCACTTCAATGATAAGGGGTGGAGATATGACATGTCATGGTAAATAAGCAATAATCAGCACTAAATATATATATATATCCAAAAGAGGGAGTGGTGCAAGAGGATGACAAAAGCTTGCGTAAGAATTAAGATAGATAGTCACATTCTCTCCACACCAAAACAAAACCAAATCATAAATGTGCTTGTCAACAAGGTTTACAAGATCTCTATCTTGATTGTAAGATCACAATCCTACCTGTTGAAATCGATCCTGATTAGATAAGATTAAAATTTACTGGAATTGCAATCCTGATCATATGATCTTCTAGTCTTACAAACCTATCTGACCTTGGAAACTTAATATTTTAAACCCAAAAATAATTCCAATTTGCATACACCAGTTTTGGGTTTCTTTACATAGCAGCACACCAGCCCTCCCTAAAGTCCCTTCATTCTGCTTGCATACCAGTGGGCAGTAGCAGTTTGAGATAAGAAGGAGATCTGATTCTAGTCCCAGTAGAACACAACAGTGAGAAGAAGTGGCTTGTTTGATGTATGAATATTGTCAATTTAAAGACTTATGAGTTGTGTTCTTAATGTTTGATGAGATTTTGATAGTAGTATTATTCTTATTTCTATTGGTGAGAATGGATTATAACATTCTATGTGACTTCAAAAAACATGCAAGACACAGATTGCCAGCTTCTGCTAGTTAGGATGAATAAACTGATGAACTTAAAATATCATGATGTTACAGCCATCTGTACCACAAGACATGCAAGCAATAACCAAAATCACTATGATTTGATAATGCAATCCGCATTTGCAACAAGATTAATCAAATGAAAACATGTCAACATGCCTGAAGCCTCTTTGCAATGGCCAGAAAGGGTTGTACATCTCCTCTCGTTCCAACCACAAGTATGACAATTTGTAACCTTGGAACTGTCTTCTTGGATTCAGAAACAAAACCTCCACTTGTTGTCAACTCTTCAAAAGATTGAAGCTCTAATAATTCTGAAGCAACAGGTGTACTTTTTCCAAGATCAACTTCAACAGTTCCATCATTTTGTATCTTTACTAGGTTCACAATCAATTTTTGCTGAGAAGCAAAACAAGGAAATGTTGTAACAAATCTAAGAATATTGAAAGTCTAAAGTATAAAGTCATAAATCACAAATTCAGACCTCAATATGAAGAAGAAATAAAAAAATATTAATAAAAAAATTCAACATAGTTTCAAACAACCCAAAAAACAAGCAGAGACTAAAAGACAACAAGGCAGTTCCAAAGTTAAGTAGATGAACTATTAATACTTCACTTTGGGTAGGAAAGGTAAATGAGATGAATATATTAATTGTCTAGTATCTACAAACAAGCAGCTATGAAGTATTCAGTAGTCAAACAATTTCAACTATACCTTTGTATCTGGGCACTAGGTCAGCATAGAGGAAACATCACCCTTCATAAAAGGGAATATATATATATATATATATATATATATATATATAATTGAGGGAACAGAACCTTGACATGAATATGTTAAACATAAAAATGCACAAGTAGAGTCATCTCAGCTATGCATAATTTAAAGTTTAAACAATATATAACATAACATGTAAACAAATATTAATATCTAATTATAACTTACTCAAATTAAAATAAAAATGCCACAAGCACACATCTGATATTCAACATCATGAGCATGTAATGACATAAGTAACTACCTTCTCACGCTCTGACAGCCTGTCAAACATTAGATCTTGCCTTGGAGACACCCTACTTTCTGTCATGGATCTAGAAAGCATAATCTCATGGTCAGCAAGAAGCTTGTTCCTCTCAGTTCTCACGGGTACCGTGATGCAATGGTCCAAACCTTCAAGAACAAACTTAGACATTATTAAACAAATTACATAAATCTTATAAGAGAAGCAACTTATAAAGAATTGTCTATGGACTTCAAGAATGATAGCAAGTGAGAAGACCAACAGCACTTATTCAAGGTGACTATGGGAGGAGGGCATTGTACTCAGTTCTTCTGATCAAAAGCAAACTAAGATATTGAGGTCTAAAGAGGGGAATAAAATTTGGCTTCTCGATATGATCATTAGAATTAGTGAATCTCAAAGAAAATGAAAACTAAATATTCTATATACAAATGGAAGTGTGATGGTCCTCCTATTGTGAAGACATCTAATAGAAGGAAGAGGCCTGAGAATGACAAAGCAGACCCAAGCTCAAGTATTCACGTCTACTCTAGAAGAAAGGGAGGGGCAGAAAAGGAAATTGAGGTCGGGGTAACTAACTCTGACATCTTGGGCAGCTAGCCTTTTATGGAAGGGTCATCCCTTTTGGAAAGGCTAAGAAAAGATTTGGAAAAAGGTGGAGAAAGCCTGACCTCTAGAAAGTCAGTAAACCTTTATGTTTTTGCTATAGCTTCTTGTTTATTTTCTGGTGTATGGTTTGTGAGTGGAGGGCTGGTTTGTTTTCTGTACTGAGCAGTGTTTAGTTTGCTATCTTGATATCGTGTGGTAGTGTTTAGCTGAGAGTTGCTTTCTGTTCAATGTGGGTGTGACTCTCTAGTTTTCCTCATCCTTTGTTGTGCTGAGTTAATTCTGCTGAGTTATTTGAAGAGTAATATACAGAAGGTTCTATCAAAGTGCCTATTTGGGAAAGACATTTTAAAGAAGGCAAGTTGTATTGCGTTAGAACCAACAGAACAAATGATGTGAAATCATGAGGAATTTTGAAGAAGAGGTTTCCTGAAGCAACATTATTTTAATTAACTATTGACGTTAGTCAGCAACTAGACTATATTTATGCTACATATTCTTCTTCCTCTTTTACTACCAAGGAGACGGTCACCATGTCAACTAGGTTCAATGGACTTAAAGAGGTTATACAGAACCAAATGTAACTACCAGTGTTAATTTCCACATTAAGCGATACTGTATGGGAAAATGCAAACATTTTTGCTTCTCACATTACTTGTTTTGTTTTCCCTATATTGCTTGGATACAAAAGAATAGGAAGTTCAGCAAAATCAAGTAGCACATGAAAACTGGGCAAACAAGGAGAATAATGCAGCTGGAATCAATTGTGCATTAGGTAAAACAATTTTTCGTTCTTAATCCACTTACTATCAATATACAACAGAAATAAAACCTAGGGTTTAGAGTAAGTCAAATATAAAGCCGGCCTCCCTTTGGAACATGCTATGTACTTCTCTGCTTCTTTTTATTTACCACTTTTAAGAACCTATGTCATATTAGAAAAGCACTTCCAATAACTAGACATCCAAGGAGGTTATTCATACCATTAAGCCAGCAATCTTCTTTTTGCTGTATCATCAGAATCAACATTGATTATTTAGTTATAGAAAGCTTCCTAGCCACAGCTTAAAGTTCTGTTTTTTTTCAAAAGAAAAAAACGTTTCGTTGGACTACGAAGACCTTCATTTAACCTACAATACAATAATGGAATGCCTATTTCACAGTTATCAGGTAACTATTAAGAGCGGCGAAAGAAACTACTAACCTCGAGGTGAAAGACTAACTTCCGGTGACTTCTGAGCCGAAATTATCTTCCAATCCTCCGCCTCCTTAAACGAAGCTGAAGCTGAAGCTGAAGCAACGTTTTCGTCTTTAGACCTGCTATCCCCTTTCACCGTCTCATCATCATCCATTTGTCTGAGATCATCATCGATTTGCCTGAGATATTCTTTCTGCTGTTGGCTGAAAATACCTTCTTCTTCTTCTTCTTCTATTAATTCTTTGGGCATATTTCCAGCCCCATCACTGCCCATCCCCAGAATCTCCAATTTCAATTCTCAATAATTCTTTCAAGTCAGAAAATTTGTTAAGAACCAAACAAACCGTTCTGATGCCAGCTGTAACACCGTCTCAATTAAAACCCACTGAGCCCACTACCTCGGAAGCACTTCGGCATTTTGGTTTCTTCTGGGTATATGAACACTTGCCATTCCCTCTCAACTTTTCTCACAAGTCAAATTCCCATAAACACCTCAACAAGTCAACAGGAAAGACGAAACAGAAGTTTGATAACAGAAAGCTTCCTGAAATAAATACAATTGACCCACTAGCACACCCACCAGTCAGTCATTCACATACGAACAAGAACGTTTGGTAAGCTTACAGTTCAAAACTTGTCTCTAACTAAATTTCGACCCAGATTAAGTATCGAGCGGTACTTAAGAATTAGTCTCAAGTTTCAACAAATTGAGAGAAATCCCAGAATGACCGTGGAAACTAATAGCGTTTTCGACTCACATGGAAAAAGAAGGAAACAAAATAGAATAATATTTTCAAGGGTGATTGTTTTTGACAAGGAAGTTGCTCAGTCTTCACTGTCTGAAGCTTGACAAGCACATATTGATACGGCACCCTATAAAATCCATTAAGGTGTCTCAGAGTGTCAATTTCATAATTCGACTCTTTTTATCGGAGAATAGAAGCATCTCATCCAGCGAAAGTTTAAATTTTTCGAGAAGAATCTTGGCCAGAGAAAATCTCAGAAAGTTTAACTTGTAAAAGCATGTCAATCAGAGAAAGTGTTAACTTGAAAAGCCATATTTCTTGAGAGAAAACAAGAGGTTTCTAAGTGGTAAGCTTTTTCTTCGTAAACAAAAATCTTGTATAATACAAAAATACTTTAATAAAATATCGTTATTTTAAAAAATAATAATTTTCATATAAATTTAAATTTTTTTTAATTCAATTCCTGTTATTAGATTTTTGTTATAATTATGTCATAATTGGATGCAATTAAATATTTTCCTCTTTTACAAATTATTTATCCTAAATTTGACTGGTTTGATATTTTATTTAGAACAACTTTCATTGGGCGCGGGGGGCCGGGGGGGGGGGGAATATACTATATAGGATGTAATTGTTTGATAAATCAATTTTTACCATTGAATTTCCTTGTAGAATAATTTTTAGTATTATATACACAATTTTTAAAATAACCTAAAAAATAAAAAAATTCAAAATTCCAATAGATGATGAGATGAGATTCTCTATAACAAAATCTTACTCTTAAAATTCATGGAGTGGAAAGTCCTCGCGCGATACTCGCGGGCGTTGCTTGTACGTACAAGAAAATAATGATTACTGCTAGTCGCTTATTTTGTTAATATAAAATAAATTTTTTATTTTATTTTATTTTATTTTAAATAATAAAAATAAGTATTTGTATGACAGATTATTTTTATAAACAAAATTATTTTTTATATTTCTAAATTTTATATTAATTTTTAATTTTATCTTTAAAATTTATTTATTATAAATTTTATCTTTAAAATTTTAAATTATAATCTATTTCGTTTTACAATTTAACATTGTTTAAATTACTAAAAAAAATAATTGATATGTACATTTTTACTAACTCAATACTTTACTTACATATTTATTGTTAAATGTGTTTTCAAAATTTATAAATACAGTTAAATGTATTTTCAAAGTTTATGGATATTGTTAAATATATTTCTAACTCTTTTAAACAATTCATAATTCTTTAATAATTTTATCTATCAATATCACACTTTTCTCATCAACTTATAAAATTACTAGCATATATTAAAGTTCCTTATCTAACAAATTTCTTTCCATAAAGAACTTTAACAATAAACAAGTCTATATAAAATCACCTACAATATATATGAATTTCGGTTACAAGCCGTTATTTTATAACAACATGTACATTCATAATTCCACATACAAGAGACCACAAGCCAAACAAAAAATTCATTCATTATCTACCCATCATAAAATTTTTACATTTACACAAGAAAATATACTATATATGAAGTCGTTGATGAATAAAATAACTTACTAATATTGTCATATGATAACAGTGTTAATATTATCATATAATAATAATGTTATGCCATGATTCAAAGAGAAAAAAATTAATATTTTACATATCTTTTATACTTTTACCTTGCGACTTCAATGGTAGGATGAAATTTAACGTCTTCAATGACAAATTTTAAAATAACAAACTTCAATGGCAGCCTTCAACAGCAAACTCAACACCGGGCATTATCGTTGATAAATTCAATGTAGCATGACTTCATTGAAATCAATGGACTTAGTTTAATAAAAATTGTTCTGTGACAGTTTAATAACATATAAATAAAAATATTGTTTTATTTACTTATATGATATTGTTTTATAGTTTGATGTGGATTTGTAAATTTTAACGTGTATGTAGTTAGCAAAAATATACAAGTCAAATGTCACATCATTTATTGAAAAATTATAAATTATTTGAAAGAATTGGACAACATATTTGACAATATTCAAAAATTTTAAAGACACATTTGACAGTATTTATAAACTTTGAGAACACATTTAAAAATAAATATAAGTAGATTATTGAGTCAGCAAAAATATGCATGTCAGACGCCACGTCAACTATTTCCTTTAGTAATTTAAACGAACATAAGACGAAATTGATTGAAATTAAAAACTTTAAGGATAAAATTGACAATAAACAAAATTTAGGAATAAAATTAAAAATTAATGTAAAGTTTGAAGACATAAAATATATTTTTACTTATTTTCATATATTGATGTACACATTATTAATGAAAAAATTTATATTTTTTGTTTTAAAAACTTAAAATTTAAAATATCTTTTAATTATTCTTTAGATTTTATTTTTTTAGTTATTTTTAATCAAAAATAATAATTCAAAATTATTTATTTTTTATTTTTAAAAATCAAAATAATTTTTAAAAATTACATTCAAGCATATCCTAAAGCTTTAAAACTCAAATTTATTTTAAATTTATTTTTTTAGACAAAAGTTCATGTTTTAGTCCCTAAGTTTATTTATTTTAATTCAATTCAATTTAGTTTTCAAAGTTTTAAAAAATAGGTCCAATTTCAAATGTATGCTTTATATATTAAGTAAAATACTGATATAATAATTTAAATCTATCTCAAACTTTTTAAACCATTTTATTTTTCTAATTATTATAAGACCTCAAAAAATCGTATAGAGAAATAAATATAGATAGTTTGAAAAAAATTGAAGTACTTTTCTGAAACCAAATTGACAAAATAAATTTGGAAGTTGAAGATTAGAAAAAGTACAAAATAAACTCAAATGCATCAAAATTTTTCTAAAAGATATCTATGTAAAAGTAGTGAGTACGAAAGAATGACATGTTAAGATGTATTAATTTTATTTTTAATAAATAATTCGAAATTATGAATTTATTAACAAATAGAGTTTTTTTATCACTAGTACACGTATGTTACAACAAAATAATATAGCATAGTAGTATACTTATAATTTAATAAATAATATTTACAAAAGGAATGAATTATCCCAAATAAACAATTTAAGTTTCCAAACTCAAAAATTTACACATTTCACGATTTACTGATATTAAAAAGTTAAATAAATAATATTTACCAAATTTTTATATGTAACGTCTCTATCTAGTCTTGTTGTTCATTCCAATATCAATAGATAGGTTCGGTACATTATTTTTATCCTTTTAACTATTATCTGAACCATTAAACCATTCAATTTATGTTAAACGAATTAAGTTCGAGATCTTTTCTTCAGATAAAATAAAGCTTACATGTACAGTAGAATAATAAAATTCTACGCTACACGATGAAATTACAGCCTTTCACATGAATCGAATAATACAAGTCTGATAACAATCATTACATACTGATGTACATGTCTCCAGATATATGAAGTACCCGTCCCACGGAAGTCAGGAGACAACAGGCCTGTCACTCAGACTCCCGCACAAAATAGTAATGGACCAGTCCTTCACATATCCGTCTTCCCTGGTATCTCTAGAACTACTCGTATATACAATCAAATTAGCTGTCCTATTCTAATTCGAGTACATCTAAGATCCAAACAAAAAAATGAGGTTATAAAAACCTTACTTAATCAAAAGAGAACTGCTCCCACGCGGCCCTGCTACGCGTCCATATCTGATACATATTAGCACATGGATGAGAAACACGAGTTTCCCAATAATTTAGCAATTCATAGTTTTTAAAAAAATTAACTAATATGTACCAGGGTGCATGTACTAAAATCTTTTAGTCTACATTCTGGATAATAGGCATAATGTTACCTAGAACTATAGCTGGCAAGCATTGCATGATAAAATTAGAAGTTATTTAAAATTAGACAATTCTTTATCACATAACACTTATTTTTGTAGGCTTGCCGGTATTATTACGGAATTGTACGAGCGTCTATGCGTATTACATGAAAACTAGATCCCAGGTATGGAGCACCTTCGACCATACCTCGTAATTCATGGATACTTGGCCACGTATATAGCATAATAGTGAACACTAGGTTATGGGCATGGAGCACCTTTGGCCACACCTTGCTAGGCCGCCCGTGTGGGGCACTTTTGGCCACACATCGTAAATCGTGGATAATCAACTACATACATAAAATCATCGGGACACTAAATCACGAGTATAGAGCACCTTCAACCACACCTCCCTAGGTCACTCGTGTGGAGCACTTTCGGCCACACCTCGTAATGCGTGGACACTCGACCACGTGTCTAGCGTGATAGCGAACATTAGGTCCTGGGTATGGAGCACCTTCGGCCATGCCTCGCTAGGTCACTAGTATACACTTGGGACCCTATATAGCGTGATGTCACCCTACATTCCCCTTTTTTGTTATCCAGGGAGAGGTTTTATTTCCTCAAAACTTTCGAATAAATTCGAAAGTTTCATATTATTCACTTTTTCTTGAAAAATTAAATCTAAGTTCCTTCCTAGAATATTACCCATGGACATACTGTTGTCTACTTTTCTTGGGACTTATCCCCACATAGATTCATTCCTAAAAATATTATTAATGGACATAATAATTACTATTTATTCTTACATAAACTTCCTTCCAAAAATTATTATTAAATGACATAATATTTTCTATTCATTTTTACCTAAATTTCTATTATTAATGGAAATAATATTTCCTATTGTTTCTTTCATAAATTTCCTTCCAAAATTATTATTAATGACTACAATAATTTTCTACTTTTCCTTAGAATTCATCATTACATAAAATTCCCTTCAAAATATCAATAATGAGTACAAAATTTTTCTACTTTTTCTTAGAATTTATCTTTACATAAAATTTCCTCCAAATTATAAATAATGACTACAATATTTTCTACTTTTTCTTATAATTTATTATTACATGAAATTTCTTTCAAATTATAAATAATGACTACCATATTTTCTACTTTTTCTTAGAATTTATCATTACATAAAATTCCCTTCAAAATATTAATAATGACTACAAAATTGTCTACTTTTCCTTAGAATTTAGCTTTACATAAAATTCCCTTCAAAATATTAACAATGACTACAAAATTGTCTACTTTTTCTTAGAATTTATATATCCTATAATTTCCTTCTAAAAGTTTAGTAATTCTCATGAGAATATCCCTCCTAACCATAATCTTTATTCACCTTAAACCCTCACAATTTCATTCCTCATAATGGTATTCATCATGAATTATTTTCTTATGCGGTCATGGCAATAAAATTCCCAATGCTAACTTCATCTATCTTACTTCATCTTTATTTGTATTTATTTAGCAAACATAAAGGTCTAACACATTATGAATCTTATTCAACATAGCCAACTCCTAAGTTTATCATGCATACTATATCAAACCACATCCTAAATCAAGAATGGAGAGGATTATTCTAGTTCCATGAAACCAACATTGTGAAATACATATACTAACTTATGGAACCAAAATAAAAAAAATTGCTAACCTACCTTGATGGTGAGCTAAAAAGAATTGATCTTGGCCCCTCCTTGGTCTCCTTCTACTTCTTGTTTCCTTATTCTTTTCTTCCTTGATCTCTCTTTCACGTGAGGTTGTGTGTGGCATGCATGAAATGGAATTTTAATTCCCTCTTGTTCCCCTTCACGTGTAGCCTCTCCTTCTTCTCTTTCCTTCGTCTTTTCTCTCTTCTTTTTCTTTTTTCTTTTTTCTTTCCCACGATGACGAGTGCCCTCTCTTTCTTTTAGTATGTTTTTTATTTAGGACTTCCGTGCTGCTCCACATTTTTGGAATTTGGTATTGATTAGTTTATCATCTTCCACGTAAGCTCCTCACCCGTTGTCCTACACCATGCCGTGCGTGTGTATGTGTGTGTATTTACATTTCCATTTCCCTTATGTATGGTCATCATTAGGACAAGGGAGGCTGGAACGAGAAGAGAATAAACTCACGCCACCTCACTTCTTGCTCCCTTTTTCTATTCTTTCCATTGTCTCCTTTTGCATGTCACCTCTCCTCCCTTCCTCACCCTATTTCGTGCGTGTGTGTGTACTTTAGTTTTCGATTTTCCTTATTCCCTTGTTGCCGTGTGTAATGGTATAGGCACATGAAAATTTTGCACTTTAATTAAGGTTGCTTGTTTCCTTGGTATTCCTTTTCTTGCAAGCTTATCTTTCCCACTTCCGTAAGCAACCTTGGTATTTCCATCTTTCTTTCTTTTTTCTTCTTCTATTCTCTCTCCTTCTACAGTTTCCATTGTGTCATAGCCTCACCCATAATATTCCTAGCTTCACACGATGGCCTTGATGCATTTGCTTAGTTTCTTTCTTCCAAGGCCCACGTGGTTGCTTAAAAGGAAAGTCAACAGAGATTTGTTTTCTTTCTCTTTCCCTCCTTTACGTGAGAGCCTTGCATATATATAAAATTACATTCATCTTACTTCTCCTTATTCTTCACGTGAAAGCCATGCACACACACATGTATATATATAAAAATTGCATGCCTTCCCTCTTAACCTCACGTGTGGCCTTTATATTTCTATGCATAGAATTTTAATGTTCCTTCCTTTGGTACTTAGGCTAGATAACAAAAGAAAACAAGGGGTTAAATTAAGCATCAATTTTCTTAGGTAATTTGCCTTTTGAATCTAAACAATTTAACCATTTAATTATGCAAGTGAAATTTTCCTTCCTTAAGTCAATTCTTAAATTTATTAGCTACCAAAATTAATTTATTAAAATCATTAATTTAAGCTACTTAAATTAGGGTTGTTACATTATATATGGTTAAGTCAAATCAAGTAATATTTTTAAGAATAAATTACACTTTTTCACTTGTGAAAAATGCTAAAATTGTACTCTTCTTATTTTTATTGTAAAGCTAAATTTGGCTTTCATAATCGTCTCAAGCCCGAATAAAAGAAGAGGTTTGCGTTAGGTAGTTGACAATCGACATAAAATTTTATCAGATTTTTATGAATATAAATCAACAACATGAATATGTCAATGTTAACTCATTGCTCGAAAGCAACGCACTATATGAGAAAGTTAGGATTGTTAAAAATTATGGGCTTGCACTAATTCTATTTTACTTTAAACATTATGGGTTTATATGTGGTCCATTAAGGGAGGTCCAATTAGAAATTATTGGGTCATGACACACATTAAACTAAGTATGGTAAGTGGCTAGGTGTAGGCCTTTAGTTTTTCTTAAGCCCGTAATAGGAGAGCCCAATAAGATAATTCTATTTATACGGGCTAGGTCCCCTCTCTAACTCTAACGCTAAGTGAGCATCTCCATTGTAGCCGCTACACAACTTAGAGAATAGAGAGGAAGACCTAGCCACCGCAATTGGGAAACTCTAAGATCTGAACATGACATAGATAAATATGAAATTCTTATATAAACAAAATTAGATTCAATGTTCTATAATTCATATATGTCTCTAGTTTAAATTCACATTTGGTATCAAAGCTACATATATGATTATAGGACTTAAATACTACTTGAATGTTTGCATAAAATGTATTATTTTGTTGAATTTTTTGGATCTAATTTTGGCTAATTACCTACAAATAGGTTAAGGGTTTTGTTCTCTAAATTAGCTTCGAACTGATGTATTGTATACTTAATATAATGACATATTTAGGGAGAAATTCTTACATGAATTCTATATTCGAAAAACACACCCTTAATGAACCATAGGATGATTCGGACAACAATTCACACGATTTGAACGAAATTTCCAGAAATTGAATACACAGATAGCTTTGTAACGTTGTTTAGAATCAAAACCTTAAACTAATTGCAATCAAAACACCAAAAATGTGGCTGAAATTGGAGGGCAAAATTACAGACGTCTCCTTTGAAACCTTCATGATTTTGAATGAAAATCCATCTTCTAGATGCGTTTTTTGCCTCAATTGATTGTACATACAAGCTTAGAAATGTGTTTTAGATGAAACCACTCAAAAAATTTTAGATTAAAACACATGCAAATGTCACGGATCTCATGCGGGTGCGCGACTCGGTTCGCGCCCGCAAGGCGACTCAGCTGAAGGTTGAAGAAGACCTCTCGGATGACGTTCATGCGTGGCCTCTCTAAGGGGTGGCATGTGACACTCACCCCTATACCTAATGGCATCAATTCAAGTTAGGTTGTGATTTTTTTTATTTTTCTTGATTTTTTTGTATTTTTATATTAATTTTAAGAACTATTTGTGATAGAAAAAAATCATATTAAAATAATATCACAACCTCTAAGCCCATTAAAGAATCTCACTCTCCCTAGTTAGGCTAATAATTTGTATACTCTAAGGCTAAACTCTAAGGTCATTAATTATACATTAAAATTCCTTAAAAGGTATAAAATTGTTGTTCAAATTTTGATTGTACTAATAATTAATAGTTTAGTTTCATGATTCCTAGTTTGGAAATTATGTTTTTGGAAATAAATCACTAAAGTGATTAATTCATCAAAGTTCATAAAACTGTTAAATTCCTATGTTGATGGGAAGTAGAAGCAATTTTAAGTTAAAAATTCTAGTCTGGGAAATATTGTTTACTTGTGAATTGTTGGTATTATTACAACTAAAGTGGCTAATCATCAAAATTTACAAAATTATATAAGTCCCATGTTGATAGAATTGTTTATTGAATTAATACATGTAATTTCCTACCCAAAGGGGGTTGTTATGTGTGTTGATTCCAGGTTCACATGAAGCATGGTGATGAGTGCACATGATCTTGAAAATCAATTAACCCAAAGGAGATAGTTTTTTTGATTATATGTTCCCATTGTATTTTAAAGGATTTTATCTACCCAAAGGTGATTTGATTCTTTAAAATGTTTATATTATCTCTACTTACTTCATGAAAGGAAGGCAACCAATGGCATGCTATATTCTTTGCCCAAAGGGGAGTCTATAATGATGCAACCAGTTTTCCTTCAAGTTTATTGAATATGATTGCCTCATTTATTGACCATATTAATTATTTGAAAATATTTTCTTTCAATGTGAACAACAACAATTCCATAATTGAAATGTTTAAAACTTACAATATTGAAGTAAAGAAGCAATTAGTAAGAGTCATTAAGATTGTAAGATAATGGTGGTGAGTATTATGGCAAGTATGATAAAGGTGGACAGCATGAAGGTCCTTTTGCTAAACACTTATAGGATTATGGTATTGTTGCTTAGTATACCATGCCTAGAAGTTCAGAACAAAATGGTGTGACAGAAAGGCGAAATCCCATACTTATGGATATAGTGAGGAGTATGATAAGTAAGTCCAATATGCCTGAATTTTTATAGGGTGAAGTAATCGCAATGGCCACATATATTTTAAATTGTGTCCCTAATAAATCTGTATCCAAAACACCTTTTGAGTTCTGGGTTGGTAGAAAACCTAGTTTGAATCACCTTCATGTTTGGGGTTTCCCTGCAAAGGCAAAGATTTACAATCCTTTGCAAAGAAAATTAGACCTTAAAACTTCAAGTTGCCTTTTGTTTGTTATCCGAAGCATTCAAAAGGATTTAGATTCTCTTGCCCTACCTATAGCACTATAATTGTGGAAGCATTAACTGCAAAGTTCCTAGAATTAGATGTGGCTAAAAGCAATTATTTTCAATCTCTTGAAACACCTGAATCCAGCAAGATTGTTTCCATCCCTTTACCATCCTTAAATGAGACTTTTCCAATTGTACAAGTTAGGAAGGAAATTATGGCCTTACCTATTTAGGAAGAAAATCTTTGGGTACCTGTAACGACCCCCTAATACAACATACACAATCCTTTATCTGCATAGTGAAAGCATATGGGTTTCTCTAAATGGTTATTTCCGATATGGGAACGTCAGGGAATCGCTATTGATTGAGCGTAACCCAAATAGACATTCTGTCGTCCATTCAGATTCCGTTCAACCCTAATTCACATGTAGCTATACTAATTATACATACATACATCATAAATTACTCTGGAATGAAAACTAAAATCCATATAAACATCATATCAGGCATTCATACGGATTCCAACTTAAATTCACAAGTTTATAGCGGTAAACCCTACCAAAAATCTGGCAGAGTTTCCTCTGTATTTCGAGCATATCCCAAAATACAATAGTCATCCAATTTACAAATATACAGCCAGTCCAATAACAACAGAAAAGCAAAAATTACAGAAAACCAATATACAACATCATCAGTAAAATATATACAATGCAATTCAAGCCTAGACTAAGCTGCTCTTCTGTCTATCACCAAATCATCGCCTAGATAACCTCTAGGTCCCTGTCCCTGTTCCTGTTCATTTGAGTAAACAACCTGGTGAGATATAAAATCCCAGTAGAATAGTTTACAAATCAAAATACAGTTCAAAATTTAGTTGAATACTCAGCGGTGCAAGTAACAAAAATAACTTCCCGAAATCAGTTCAAAATTCGTGAAATACCTTATCTTTAAAATCAATTTATCGCATGAAAATCATGGCAATTGCTCAAAATCATAAAAATCCATTTCTTTGAGAATCAGTAATCGAAATCAGGTTAAATCCTATGCCCAGTGTATCTAAATCTATATAAGCCACAAGTCCTCTGTGACCAAATCTAAAATCATCCAATTGCACTTTTTCTAGAGAAATCTCATCTCTTATTGTTGGGTGTGATCCGTAATACCAATCACCCGAATCTCGCCTATGTTGTGAGTGTGATCTGTAACACCAATCACTCGAATCTCGCCTATGTTGTGAGTGTGATCCGTAATACCAATCACCCACTCAAGGACTGGGTGAGAATCAACATCTAGGGCGTCCCCTAGCATGTGAACATACGTTAATTCTCATCCTTATACAATCTATTCGAACTCACATGCTCACGGTCGGCTATTCCTCAGGGTTCTAGGGTATTACGCCTAAATCACAACGTTTTTCTGTGTAGGCTATCCCCCCTTATACTCCTTAAACCTTTCTTAGGGTTGTCCTGATTTATCGCGTGATTCCTAACGCAGTAGAGGCTAAATCTGGTAAAAACAACATCATTTAAAAACTCCCTGTACTCGGAATACTTAATGGCCATCCCATACCAGCTATCAAGTACCCTACCCTAAGTAAACCCGTCCTAATAGAATCTAAACTCGATAAACAATTCATCTAACATGCAAATGGGGTTTTCAGCACACAGGCATGTAATTTAGTCCATCGAAAGTAGCACGTAAATTTATGCAATTAAATCTAATTGTTCATGTATTCACTAGGTCAAATCTAGGACTCAGGAAGCATAAATCATCCTACCTGGTCTCTTGTTACTCCAAATCAATTCAGAACTTCTTGTAGTCTCAATTTTGAGCTAAATCAATTCCCTGGATATTTACACGAATATTTAAGCTCGTCACGTCATCCGTTTTACAATTCTAAGTCTGATTACCCTGTTTCCTAGGTCAGTTTATTTCCTATTTGCGTTCGACAGCTAATTCAATCAAAATTCATCAGTTTTAGGCAAATCAGACCTTACCAGTGTTGCTAGATGATAGAAATCTGTCTCGGGGTGGTCTTGGTGTCTCCCAGTATATATCCAAATTTTTTGGCACAGCGGCGCACGGCGGCGTATAGCGGCGCACAATGGAGGGGTGCAGTTGGCCTCGAAATTCACACCAAGGTGAAGCCCGCAAGATGAGGAGTCCGAATATGGTGGTGGTGCGATGGTTCACGGCCGTTTGGATGACGTTTTCCATCCCCAAAGTTTTACGCACTGCAGACGAAAAAACCTTTGATCCGGGCGCGTTGGATCTCCGTTCAACGTCGGTGAGTTGGTGGAGGAAGCTGGCAGCTCAGGCTACACGCTGGTGGTGGCGGTGATGGCCAACGGTGGCTGACGGCGACAATCTCAGCTGGCAAAAATCTCACGCGATGGAGGAGAAAAATAACATTTTCCGGCGGCTCTGGCGACCGTTGGTGGCCGTGGGTGGCTGTTGGAGGTCGAGGGTGGCGAGGGGAGTTGGTTGGTAGGCCAAGTGGTGGTTCATGGTGGCTCAGGTGGCGGCGCACGGTGGAGGAGAAAAGAGAGAGAGGAGAGAGAAAGTAGAGTGAGGAGAGAGAGAGAAATGCGACAAATGGCGGGGTTTCGAGAAATTTAAATCTTCTGGGGGCGATTCTAACTTTTCCCGGATCACCAGAGAAAACTTCAGGATGTTGGCTTCCATCCAAATGTTGGCACGAGTTTCCATACAGCGATTTTGGCCTCCGTCTGTGAAATTAAAGCACGAAACTTTGTCTATCAGTTCCTGATCGCCGGATCGCGTTTCTTTCCATTCAATTGTGTTTCTGACTTTGAACGACCTTTCGTTTCAAACCGTCATCCTCAAAAGTCATGTCCGGCTTCGCTTACATGAATTTATCTTAAAAAATCAGGTTTTATCTTTTAAAAATAGTTCTGGTTATTATAGTACCTATGACTGAAATTCCTCAAGTTAATGAACTAGTCTAGTCCCAGAAATTCCCTTAAAAGCATCTCAAAGAGAGATAAGACCTGCAATCAGTGCGACTACCAAGTGTATCTAGGTGAGGCTAACTATGATGTCAAAGTTATCCGTAAAATGATTTTATTTGTTAACATTTTTTGTTAACATAATGCTAGCCAACTCTGAATTTTTATTCTTCAAGAGATATGCTAAAACATAATATATTAGGAATTCTATGAATTTTGACATTCTAACCATGCTTATGTAAACAAAAAAAAAAAGAAAAAAAAAAGGGATGATAGTGAAATTTTTCTATAATACATATACCTAAAAAACTTATATGAAACAAATAGTTTAGCTTTTTAAGCCTATTAGTGTTACTCATAAGTTAACCTAATTTAGTTAATTGATTTTGGGGTATTTATTTATATTTATCTTGTGGAAATTGGTTTTAGTTATGATAACTTAAAATTTAAGATTGTGACTTAAAAAGTTATATTAATTGTTGGGAATTTAAAAATAGAGGTGCTAGATGACACCAATAATTTGATGTCTTTGGCAATTATTCGGCTCACTTTGGGCTAATTGCTTATGGATGAGAAAAATTAATATATTAAATTACATTAAAGGGGAGAGAGACTCAAAATCTATTTTTTTTAATTTAGACCTCCTTATTTTATTTGACAATGAAGTCTAATTTATTAATCACAAAGGGTAAAGGTTCCTAAATTATTATTAAGATATAGACTCTTAACTAAGGTTATTATTAACTAAGAAAATTTCAGAAATTCATAGAGTTATAAATGCAAGAAATTTGTTCTTGGAATTCAATTTCAGTCATTTAGAGTTTTATAAAGAAAACGAGGGATTACAATTATACTTAGTAAAGTCATCATAAAAAAAACAATGCCTCGAAAGGCTTGTTCATATATTATGATATAAAATGGAGTTGAAAGGGTAATATTTATTGCACAAAATATTTTTTAGTAATATACATTGGAGATAATCTTGTTACCAAAATGAGTTTTATAATTTAACCACTTATAAGGGTTATTATATAAATTTATTTGGATGACATTTAGCAATTAATCTTTATTATGGATTGAAATTCATCAGCCTTTTGTTGGGTTTTGTATCTTAAAGGATCTGTTTATTGATTACTTAGCTCAACTAGTTATATGTTGCATGTTTGTTCCCACAGAGGACTTGTAATGATACGTTTTAGATCTCCAATGTTGAAATAATTAATGCCCATATGGCTATTTGCAACTTTATAAAATTTTTAAAGACTTAATCGTGACTTTAAAAGGGACAAAACATATACAAAGACTTGATAGGAATAAGGAAAGAGTATATCAAGATAAATTTCAATAGTCAAAATAGTTATCTTGGGGTTATCATGGAAATTTCTCATAAGAAAAGAACTCAAGGGAGTTTCTCATACCAAAAGAACTTGATTGTGTATTATCAAATAAAGGTTATGATTGTGAATTTTATTCCTCCTAATATGAGAACATTGTTTTGTAAGTTATTGAGTATGTATATCACTAAAGTGGTTCATATATCAAAATTTTACAAAATCATTTAATTCTCTTGTTGATAGGAAATAAACAAAATTTATTCTTCTTAGTTTGAGATTTTTTTTATTTTTTTTTTGTGAATTTTTGCGGCTTTTACCATTACAATGGTTTAGTTATCAAAATTCTCAAAATTTGCAAATCCTTTGTTGATAGAATTTTTTTGAATTAGTGCATATAATTACTGCTCAAAAGGGTTTGTTATGTGCATTAATTCTGAGATTTCAGAAAGGACATTAGTGGGAGTACATATCATTGAAAATTAATCTGCTTAAAGGGGATATGTTTTCATGATTATGTTCTCCTATTGTTCTTGAATTGAAATATAAAATTTAAAGTATTTTTTCTACCCAAAGGAGATTAAATTCTTTAGATATCTATGTTGTCTTCATTTGCTTCATGAGTAAGGGGACTAATAGCATGTTGTATTCTCTATCCAAAGGGGAGTCTATAATGATGCACCTGGTGCTCCTTAAGAACATAACTTGTTCAAGTATTGAATTATTTATGAAATTGCCTATTATACACAATCATATGCCTAAAGAGGTTAAAATTAAATAGAGCATCTTATCTGCATTGGTATTTTAAATTTTAAACCATTTTTTTCTCTACTCAAAGGTGACAAACCTGTGAAATTTTAAGATACTGTTAGTATTGGCCCAATGCATTTAAAATCCCATAATTTTTTTTTCTCTTTTTATGAAGACTATGTGTGACCTAATGAGTAAATTCTTGTTTTCACTAGAGGCATAAAATTAGTGAATAAATAAATGGTAATTACTTAAATATAATTCACATATGACAAATTCGTCATGAATTTACATTAAAATGGACTATATTGGTATGCAAGATGCCTTATTTGCAAGAATTAAGTTAAAGCTTGTATACGGATGTTAATTGTTATTATTAATAGTTGAGATTTTCATGTGAATTTATAAAATTTTATGTCTAATTTTGGGTCAATTAAAGTTCATTTGGCAAAAGGTTATTTCCCTTAATTGATTGTATTGATTTAATCAATTTTATTTAAGGCATAAGGATGCTATGTACTTTAAATAGTACATTAGTAAAATTTCTTGATTTTACATTTACAAATATTTGCACTATGGTGCATAAATGCAAGCATTTATGGTTTGACTATATGACCATTTGAAACATGATTATTGATGCTCAGTTGATGACTTGCAATCAATTGAAATGGGACAATGTTATTGAAAACATTAGTCAATAAATGAGGTTACCTAATTCGCTAGCGAAAAGGTTAAGATTCATACAGTTAAAAGAAAATACTCAAATTTGGGTATGTTGAGGGGTCTCCTGATATATTAAGTTAGTGGGAGCCTTGTGCACTTAAAGTTTAAAGATCTTTTGATCTTTTAAATTAGTCAGAGTTTGGTGCATTTAAGGTTAATTTATAAGATATCCTATGGATATTATTTTATGGCATTATGATGCAAGTTTGACAATCGCATCAATTTGATTTGTTTTATGATGATCATCAATATATTACAACTTTGCAAAGAAAGGTGGGTACAACATGTGCCTTAGGACATGGCATCTGTCTTAAGAGGATAGTTGTATCTGATATGGTATGTCTCCGATTGCGCTAATTTATATACTCGAAATAAGGATTGAGACATATGGGTTTATTTTAACCCAAATTATTTCTCCTGTGGATTAAGCATAAAGTTATTGAGAAATTATACGGAGGACCGATAGGAAATAGTGCATTATCAAATACCAAAGAGCTGTTTCTTACTACACTTCCAGACTGTTGATCCATGTCAATATGATTGTTGATATGTATGATTATAGATTGATCGAATGTCGATAAATGGCATGATGATTGCCATAATCCCATATTGATTATTGTATTGAACCGGATTGTGTACGTTGTGTTGATATTGGGCATTTTTTTAAAATGTGCATGTTAAAGTTGTTTTATTTGTACTATCAACCCAAGAATTTTTTTTTCTTTTAAGATTGTATTTTATTATTATTATTTAAATTTTTTTAATGTATTAATGTAGCCCAAGTGAGAAAATATTAGAAAATATGGGCTTACAATAATTTTATTTTGCTTTAAATATTGTGGGTTGATAGGTGGTCCATTAAAAGAGGCCTAATTAGAAATTATTGGGCCATGTTACACATTAAACTAAGTCTGGTAACCGGCTAGGTGTAGGCCTTTAGTTTTATTTAAGCCTGTAATTGGAGGCTTAGTAAGACAATTTTATTTATACAGGTTAGGTCCCCTCTCTAACTCTAACGCTAAGTAAGTATCCCCATTGTAGCCATTGCACAACTCAGGAAATAGAGAGGAAGACCCAGCCACCGCAATTGAGAACTCCAAGATCTGAACATGACACAGATAGGTATGCAATTCCTATCTAAACAAAATTAGATTCAATGTTCTATGATTCATATACGTCTCTAGTTTAAATTTACAAGGATAACACATATTATAAAAAAAGTTAGTAGAAATGAACTTTAAGTGATTTGGTCATGCAGATAAAAGATCATTGGAGGCTTTTATACAATGAAGTGACAATATAGAAGATAGTCCAACAATAATTAGAGGTGGAGAAAGACCAAGGAAACTATTAGCATGAATTTAATTATTAATAATTTAATTATATAAATGAGCAAAGATAGAATTTTTGGCGTTATTTAATCCATATAGCCAACCTCACTTAGTGGGAAAAAGTTTTGTTTATTGTTGTTGTCTTCTCTCTAGTCTAAAAAACTACCCTCTTTCTTTGGGAGATAAAAAAAAAAACCTATAATTTCATTCATTTTAACTAAAATATCTTAATATTTATTATTTATATAATTAAATATATATTTGATCAATATAAAAAATTATTTTTAAGAATTTAAAATAAAATAACTTTTATCATTTTTAACTTAAAATAAATAATAATTTTATAATTCATTTTTAAAAGATTTAATAATATTATTAAGGATATTTTGATCAAAATAGTAAAATTTTAAGTGTGTTTGGTTTACGAAAATATTTTTATTTTTCATTTTGATCAAAATGGTAACATTATACATAAGAATGTCTCTGTAAATCTCTTCTCTTTTACTTATTCTTGTCCTTTGAAGATGTTGCCACCTCTTTCATTTGGACTTGAGGAGCTATCTTCTTGTAGTGTCAATGCTAGTGCCTTTACTTCATGTCCTTGTACAGCATTGGATGAAGCCTTACGAAAGCACTTCTTCGATTACCTAAACTTCTGTTTTCCTTATAAGGAAGGGATTGCAATCGTGACTATTGCATTATAGGTGGTCACTTTATTTCCTGATAAAGATGATGGCAGAAGGTGGTGGTGGTGGTGGCGGCAGTAACAGCGTAGCTATGGTGGCAGTGGCATAATTAGAAACAGGATAAGGATCAGCTTGTAGAACTAAATGAGTAAGGACATAAAAAAAAAAGGTGTGGATGTTTAGAAAACATCACCACCAGATTTCAACGAGGTAGACATAAGCATAGCTGAAGTGAAAGTGGACGAGAGTAATATGGCGCCACCACCAATTTCAAGCTGATAGTGACCATATGTAAGATAGGGGCGTGTGGAAAGAGGGGTGATGATGAAAATAGTAGAAGGGGGAAGGAGGAGGTGAGGGTGCATCAATTATGTGGGTGTTGTGAAATATTTGAAAGGATTGAATATGGCTAAATTGGTTTAAGGAAGAGTGGAGGGAAACAATGGTAGAATAAGAAATGGAGGTGGAATAAGAATAAGTGGGGGAGTTTCTCAAACAACTAAAGTAAAATGAGAGAAATTTAAGTAATGATTGTACGTGTTGTAGCTTAAGGAGGAACTTGCACATGGATTTACACCTCCACCTGATTCATCACCACCATCAATTCCCCATTCAGTCTCCAAGAATAGTTGGAATAACAGAGTTGAAGCATTAACATTCAATTATGATGAAGAAGAAAAAGAACTTGAGCCTATGCTTTTACCTCTTGGATCACCATATTTATTTGGTTACGATGAATAGGACAACATTAATTGTTTCACGTAAAACAAGAGTGTCAGGAGAGAAAGAGAGTGTGTGTGTGTTTCTTATGATTTTTTAGCAAGTTATAAAAGGTATGCATTTGTTATATAGGCATGGTGAGTGGTAACCTTAAAACTATACCCTAGTTAGCTACACACTACACAAACATAGAGAAATTCTTTCATACTTGTCTTGCATCATGTAATCTATACACTATCCAATAATAATAAACAACTCATCTACTTTTACACTGTATATGAGCCCCAAAAGTCAATATTAAATACATAAAAGTTGGCTAGATTACCTTTTTTAGCTTGATGGTTATAAGCTTTTTTGGATTTGGTAAAAAGTAATTATGTGGGTTCCATTAAGTTGTTTTGAACAAAGCTTTTATACCTGATCATGAGCTGAGCTCATTAAAAAATGAGTTGAGCTTTCATGTGAACATACTAACAATATATGTAACAACCCTCTAAATTATTCTATGAATTCATCTATCAGAGTAGCAGAAGCATACAAAGTTCTGAATAAATTTTTCACTTTTTCAATGTTAAGGAACATCAGAGAGTCGTTATTGGTTAAGTGTAACCTAAATAGACTTTTCTCTCAATCCATTCAAATTTCACTCAACCATAAATCCTATGCAGCATTTCTATTGTCACATTATAAACCATATCATACTCTGGAATATAAATTCTAATAACCATTCAGATATAATTGAGATATATTATATCATGGTACTAAATCTATTCATACGTCAGTAAATAAGACTACAATTCATTAAATTCATTATACACGTCTATTCTCTCAAAACATTTCCTACCAAAAATTTGAGAGTTTTCCCTAAAAATTAAACAATTTTCCATTTATACAATAGCCCAATTTTTAACAAAATCCAACAAATTCATCAATATAACCAAAAATCAACAATACAAATTTATATATATATTCAAGCCTAATTTTTACATCCACATAATAGCATTATAATTCTCCAAGGATATCCTGACATCCTTGTATTGCCCAGTTATCTCCTAGACATTCTCTGTTCCTGGTCATCTGAGCAAACAACTTAATGAGATGATTAGATCCCAGTAAAGCAATTTACAATTGAATACTTATAAAATAGTTGAATACTCAGCTGTGACAAAGCGTAGAAAATGTTTTCCTAAATTAGTTTAAATACATGTGAATTACTAAGTACTTTTAAATTTAAAATGAATATGGAAAATTAATGCAAAATAATATAATGAGTATATTATCTTTAATCTGAAAAATCATACTGAAAGTTATGCCTGCAATTATTATATATTCATCTATCACACATCTCATGTGATTATTCATTTCATGTTGCTTGCCGTTTTATCTGAAAACATGGTTTTGGTTGGGTGTGATCTATAACAATAATCACCCAAAAATAACATCCTATATTGTGAGTGTGATCCGTCACACCAATCACCCACTTAAGGACCGGGTGAGAACTAACATCCAGGGCGTCTCCCAGCATGTGCACAATAGCTAATTCTCATCCTCATACAGTCTATATAGCACTAAATACACATAATCGACTAATACTTAAGGTTATAGGATATCATACTTAAACCAAAACATTGCCTTGTATAGGTTTTCCACCATTTTCTCCTTATA
The DNA here is from genome assembly GCA_031216115.1 of Senna siamea. Classification (NCBI taxonomy): domain Eukaryota; kingdom Viridiplantae; phylum Streptophyta; class Magnoliopsida; order Fabales; family Fabaceae; genus Senna; species Senna siamea. The sequence goes on along the minus strand of CM062354.1, from coordinate 25,666,484 downwards.
CCTTTCATAGGGTTGTCCTAGTTTAATGCATAATTTTCAACAAATCCAGACCAATTCAGATAAAATAAATCAAATTATAAAACAATATGTATAGGAGATATTCAACGGTTGTCCCATACCAGCTATTGAATATCCACCCTAAGTTAGTCCATCCCTATGGCATATAATCCCAATAGCTAAGTGTAGTAAACATGCAACAGGCATTCTCAATACACAAGCAATCTCATATACTCATATATATAATTCTCATGTAAATCAATCATTTTCAACACTCATTCCCATTCAATACAATTCATACTCAAATCAGTAATTCACAACGTCAATTAAAAATCAAGGGAGTATAGATTACTCTACCTTTTACCGTTTACTCATATTCAGACTAGGGTTTTCCTTTTTTCCTTAGAGGTTGTTCTCATAAATAATTTCTTGAGGAAACAATTCAAATCTTATGAAAGTTTTCTTTCAATTACACTTATAATTAAATGCCTAATTTTTACTTTGGTCTAATATCTAGGCGTAATCGAAATCAAAATATACAGGAAAACATCCAATTAGAGTATTTTAAATTATTCCAGAGGTTTCAGAAGTTTAAAATTTGATCCTTGCTTCTTTCCAACTACTCTAGTGATGACGCACAGTAGCACACGGCGGAGCACGGTGGCACACGGCAGAGCACAGAGGCACATGGCGATGGATAGTGGCTGACGGCAAAAATTAGTTTAAAACGTAGCCTGAAGCACAAGGATGCCGGATCCGGAGTCGATTCGGCAAAAAATGGTGGTTTAACTGTAATTTTTTGGCAAACCGCAGATGGTGCTCCAAAACATTTCTCCTCCGTTCGCGGCGCGTGGCGGCAGTTCCTCGCACGTTGATAGCTGACAGAGGAAGAAGGCAACTTGGGCTAGTTGTTGGTGGCGACAATACAGTCGGACGGTGGCGTTTTCTAACTGAATCAAAGAATATAAGCCAGTGGCTGAAGGTAAAGAAATCTGGAGTTTCCCGGTGCTGTGGTGGCCATCGGTTGCTGTGGTGGCTTGTTGCAAAGATCGAATCGAGCCGCTAAACCTTCAAGAATGACCAAGCGATAAATTAGTTAGACGGCGGATGAATGTGGTCAAGATGGCGGATGGAGGTAGCTTCGCGGGTAGGTAACCGTGGATGAGGAGAGAGAAGGAAAATTTGAAAATGTAAAGGGTAGGTTTGGTATTTTAGCATATAAGGGCATTTTGGTCATTTTTAAAATTTACTCTAGATAAATTTTTTTGATATATTTTCTAATTCATCTTCAAATACAGGATATTTCGGAAGGAACTTGGGAATCTTTAAAGCATCACAAGCTCACCAAAATTATCTGTCAAGTTTCTCAAGCCAGATACAAATTCCCTCATTGGATAAATTTTATGCCAAAAAAATTTTGAATTTATACTACAAGCTCAAGGAAATTTTCTTAAATCAATTCCAAAAAAATTTTAATTTAATTTATTTTTAAATCGGGTTATTATAATATACGGGGTTGAGCCCAAGCCCGAATTTCTTACATTAATTCACGCTTGACCTAACTTGCCTGAATTTTTATGAAAAAATAAACTTGAAAAAAATACTTTTTAAGCATATAAATTGTCCAACTAACAATTTTAATAATATCACATGAATTAAAATGTCAATTCCATAAGAAAAATTTTAACATGAAATGAAAAGCAATTATAATATCCAAAGCCTTCAAATCTTAAACATAATACAATAAAATTAAAATATTTGTCAACTAACAAGCTGAAAATTAGTACAACAAATTCATAGTAATGTATTAATTAATTTAAAGTAAAGTATAATATAATATTTGCAAGTTATAAACTTAACTTATAAGAAATAACAAACTAAAAATGTATTATATTTAACTTTTTTGTCATAAAATCATACATCATTAATAGTACATCATTAAATATAATTATTTGTATATATAAAATATGTTTCTATGAAGTGAAATAAAATAAGAAATATGAAGTTTTGTCATTTTTTATAAAAATATTAAGTTTAAATGGATTTTTTGGTTAATTTGGTTCCTCAATATCCATAGTATTTTAGGCTAACTAGGTGTCCTCGGAAGAAAAAGTCTTTCTTGACTTGGTCTCATGCAACACCGAGTTTGCAAAATTAGTTATTGATCAAAGGGCTGAAAAGGAGACGAGATTGAAGAGGGTAAGGGTTCGGCTAAATTTCAATGTGAATCTTCCACGAGGGTTTTTTCTTAAGGAAGGAGATGACGGAGTGGATAGAGCTTGATTACATATCACCATATGAGGATGTATCCAATTTGGATCAAGCGTCAAGAGAGTTGGAGAATAGGACAATTTGAGTATTTCATGAGTTACTTTCTTTGTGACTATATAAAAGAAGAGAGTTCCAATACTAGGAAAGTTATGTGAAGGATATAGGTTTTCAAATGCGTGATGTTTTAATTGTAATTGTAATTCTAAATGCAAATGAAGATGGTGTGGCTTTGATGTAACCTATGAAATAGAGGTGAGAGAGGTTGAAGCTGAAGTGTTTAAAGGTGGATTTTGGGTTATGGGTATTTGGATTAATGAATGGGTGTGTTATGTGCATTATTTTAATAAGTGAAATAACAAATTTTTTCTCATTTAAATCACTTAAAAATATTATATGGACTAAAAATGTTGACGTGGTGCTTGATAGTTAAAAAATAGACAAAAACTTTAATAGATAATATTATTTGCAAAAAAAATTAAAAGTTTAAAGGGGTCATGTGTTAGGTTTAAAAGTTTATTGAGGTTATCTGCAATGACCTTATAGTTCAAGGGGTTTTGTGCATTTTAATCTTTTATATACAATCATTTATTCTATTAGTATGATATTACTTTTGTATATGGAAAAATTGAAAGCTTGAAACAATCTTATTCGTAATATTTTAGTTTATTCCAACCTTAATGATGATAATCTCATATTTCAAATGCAATGAGCTTAAGTAAATTGGTCCAATTGAGAAGAAAAAATGATGAAAAAAAAGGTTTTAATTTTCATATCTGTTTCAAATTAAAGAAAATAAATTTAAGAATTAAGCATTTATTATGCATAAGAAATTTTCTTCTTTTTAATTTAGTCATTTTTTAATTAATAAAAAATTAATAGATCTTTAAATTAAAATAATTACATATATTAACATACAATAATATGTTAAATATCAATAATTAAAATTGAATTTTAATATGTGACTATGACCATAAAGATGGCCTAAGTTCAAATAAATGTAAGTAAAATTCATGTATTTAGATTAAATTTCTATTTTATTTGTGTATCACATCAACCAAAAATTAAAAAAAAATAAATATATGTGAGAGTTCAAAATAACCTTGTTGATAAAAGAAAACTAATTTTTATGTTAACGAGTTTAAAATAGCTTTATTCAAAGAAAAGTAGTGGGACCTATATAATTACTTTTTACCCCATCCAAAAAGCTTATAACCATCAAGCCGAAAAAAGGTAAACTAGCTAGCTTTTATGTATTTAATATTGAGTTATAGGGCTTATATGAAGTGTAAAAATGGACGAGTTGTTTTATTATTATTGGATTGTGTACAAATTATGTGGTACAAGACATGTGAAGAATTTCTCTAACTAGGGTCTAGGTCTACAGATACCACTCACCATGCTATATAATAGATGCATACCTCTTATAACTTGCTAAAAAATCACAAGAAACACACACACACAAACTCTCTCTCTCTCTATGTCCTACCACTCATTTTGCGTGAAACAATTAATGTTGTCTTATTTATCGTAGCCAAATAAATATGGTGATCCAAGAGGTAGGGGCATAAGCTCAGACTCTTTTTCTTCGTCATTGTAATTGAATGTTGATCCTTCAACTCTGAAATTCCAACTATTCTCGGAGATTGAGTAGGGAATTGATAATGGTGATAAATCAAGTAGAGGTGTAAGTCCATGTGCAGGTACCTCCTTAAGCTACCACACGTACAATCATTACTCAAATTCTCTTATTTCGCTTCATTTGTTTGAGAAACTCCCCTACTTTTTCCTTCTTCCACCTCCATTTCTTGTTCTACCATTGTTTCCCTCCACTCCTCCTTCAACCAATTTGGTCATCTTCAATCCTTTCAAACATTTCACAACATCCATATAATTGACACACCCCCACTTTTTCCTTCCCCTTCTACTATTTTCATCATCACCCCTCTTTCCACACACCTCTATCTTTCATAGGGTTACCATTAACTAGAAATTGATGGTGACATCACATTACTCTCATCCACTTTCACTTCATCTACACTTATGTCTACCCCATCAGAGTTTGGCGGTGATGTTTTCTAAACATCTATACCTTTTTCCCTGATGTCCCTGCTCATTCGGTTCTAAAATATAATCCTCATCCTATTTCTGATTGTGCCATTGCCACCATAACTCACTGTCGCTGTCACCACCATCACCTCCTCCCTCTCCGCCGCCACCTATAGTACAATAGTCACAATGGCGATCCCTTCCTTATCAGGAAAATAGACGTGTGGGTGGTCAAAGAAGTGCTTTTCTAAGGCTTAATCCAATGCTTTACAAGGACATAACGCAAAGGCACTAGCACCGACACCGTAAGTAGATAGCTCCTCAAGCCCAAAAGGAAGATATGGCAACATCTTCAAAGGATAAAAATAAGTATAAGAGAAGAGATTCAAAGAGGCATTCTTATTTACAATGCTGCCATCTCTTTCATTTGGGCTTAAGGAGATATCTGCTTATAGTGTCGGTGCTGTTTACTTTACTTCACCTCCTTGTACGGCACTGGATGAAGATCTAGGAAAGCACTTCTTTGGCCACCATGCTTTTGTTTTCCTGAAATAGAACGGATCACCGTCATGACTGTCGCACTATAGGTGGCCACTTTATTTCCTTATGAAGGCAGCAATGAAGGGGGAGGTGGTAAAGGCAACAGTCATGTAGCTATGGTGGCGATGGCATAATAAAAAACAATATGAGGATCAGCTTTCGAAATTGGATGAGTAGGTACATTAGAAAAAGATATAATTGTTTAGAAAATGTCACCACCAGATTTCAATGGGGTAAACATAAGCATAGATAAATTAAAATTTAGAGGAGAGTAATGTGGCGCCACCACCAGTATCTAGTTGATGGTGACCTTTTGAAAGAGAGAGGCACATGGAAAGAGGGTCAACGATGAAAAAAGTATAAGGGGAAGGAGTAGATGGGGTGCATCAATTCTATAAGTGTTGTGAAATGTTTAAAAGGATTGAATATAGCCAAATTGGTTGAAGGAAGGCTGAAGGTAAACAGTAGTAGAATGAGAAATAGATGTGGAAGAAGGAATAAGTGAGGGAGTTTCTCAAACGAATAAAGAAAAGTGAGAGAAACGTGAGTAATGATTGTACATGTAGTAACTTAAAGAGGTACCTATACATGGACCTACACCTCCACCTAATTCATCACTATCATCAATTCCCCACTCCGTCGCCGAGAATAGTTAGAATAGTAGAGTTGAAGGATCAACATCCAATTGTGATGATGAAGGAAAAGAGCCTAATTTTAAGCCTCCACCTCTTGTATCACCATTTTTATTTGGCTATGATGAATAAGACAACATTGTTTCACATAGAACAAGAGTGTTAAGACAAAGAGAGAGAGAGAGAGAGAGAGAGAGAGAAAGAAAGAGAGTGAGTGAGTGTCTGTGTGTTTCTTGTGATTTTTTAGCAAGTTACTAGAGGTATGCATCCATTATATGACAAACATTGTTTCATACATTATTTCACGCAGAATGAGAGTGTCAAAACAAAGAGAGAGAGAGAGTGTGTGTGTGTGTGTGTTTCTTGTGATTTTTGGGCAAGTTATAAGAGGTATGCTTTCGTTATATATGCATGGTGAGTGGTAACCCTAAACCTAGACCCTAGTTAGCTACACACTGCACAACATAGAGAAATTCTTTCATCACGCAATCTGTACACTATCCAATAATAATAAACAACTCATCTACTTTTACACTTTATATAAGCCCCAAAACTCAATATTAAATACATAAAAGCTAGCTAGATTACCTTTTTCAGCTTGATAGTTATAAGCTTTTTTGGATCTAGTAAAAAGTAATTATATGGGTCTCATTAAGTTTTTTCGAACAAAGCTTTTAGATCTAATCACAGGCTAAGCTCATTAAAAAATGGGTTGAGCTTTCATGTGAACATCCTAACAATATATAGGCTTGAGCTTATGCTCGAATTTTTTTCATTAATTTACGCTTGACTTGACTTGCCCGAATTTTTATGAAAAAATAAAATTGAAAAAAAAAATACTTTTTAAGTATATAAATGTCCAACTAACAAGTTTAATAATATCACATGAATTAAAATGTGGATTCCATAAGAAAAATTTTGACATGAAATGAAAAGCAAATATAATATCCAAAGCCTTCAAATCTTAAACATAATAATACAATAAAATTAAAATATTTGCCAACTAACAAGCTGAAAATTAGTACAACAAATTCATAGTAATGTATCAATTAAGTTAAAGTAAAGTATAATATAATATTTGCAAGTTATAAACTTAATTTATAAGAAATAACAAACTAAAAATGTATTATATTTAATTTCTTTGTCATAAAATCATACATAATTAATAATGCATCATTAAATATAATTATTTGTATATATAATATGTTTCTATGAAGTGAAATAAAATAAGAAATATGAAGTTTTTGTAGTTGTTTGTAAAAAATATTAAGTTTAAATAGATTTTTTTATATATTTTATATTCTAATATATATAATTATTTTGTTAAATATTCATTTAAAAAATAATTCAATCTTTTGGGCCAAGCTTTAAAAAAAACTCGAACCTGACCCAAACTTAATCAGATTTCTTTAAAAACGAGTTTTTTTTCACACTCGTATTATATGTTATCCTGTTGGGCAACAAAGCTATTTTTAACTCTTTTACATAAAAATTAGTTTGTGCTTACCAACAAGGTTATTTTGAACTCTTTCACATATTTGTTTTTTATTTTTGGTTGACATGATACATAAATAAAATAAAAATTTAATCTAAATATATTAATTTTGCTTACATTTATTTGGACTCAGGCCATCTTTATTTTTTTAAGGTCATGATCAAATATTAAAATTTAATTTTAATTATTTGTAATTAACATATGATTGTATGTTAATATATATAATATTTTATTTTTTATTTTATTTTTGGTGCTAATATAATTATTTTATTTTAAAGCTCTATTAATTTTTTTAATTAAACAATGACCAAATTAAAAAGAAGAAATTTTTTTGTGCATAATAAATTCTTGATTCTTAAATTTATTTTATTTAATTTGAAACAAATATCAAAATGAAATCCTTTTCTATTCTTTTTTTTTTCTTCTCAATTGGACCAACTTGCTTAAGCATTTGAAATGAGATTATCATTGATGTTAGAATAAACCAAAAAAAAAAATTACAAATAAGATTGTTTTGAAATACTAATAGAATAAAATTGTCCGTTTATGCGATTAAAAAGGCATTCAGTAAAGTTTAATAGAAAAAATTTTTTGAAATATTTTTGAAAATATACTAAAACCAAGAAATTTCTAAAAGACATTTTAATCAATTTTACATAATAATCTGTATTATTTTTGTAATTTTTTTAAGAAGTAAACCCTTCAATCATATAAATATTATCATTTAATAATAGTAAAAATTAAAAATTAATTAAAAAATTAGTCATTTAAGTCATTCAACATAAAAATAAATAAGGATAAAATTTTAACTTAACATAAAAAAATATGTTTTCAAAAATTTTGAAAACTTAGAAATGAAAACTAACTTTAAGAAATAGAAATAGAAAATGAAAACTAAAAATGTTTTAATAAACCAAATACACTTTAAGTATTTTAATCTTATAAAAAAAATGAGTGTAAATTTTTAAAAAATAAAAGAAAAAAGTAAAATTTTGATATATTTTAAAAGAAAGAATAAAAGAATTTTAAAATAAAGAATACGAGTTTTTTAAGCTTTCCAATTTTCATAATTTTTTCCAATTATAAATCATAATACTTTTCATGCCTTAAATGAAATATGAAATTGGCTAATTCATAATTTATCTTGGACTCACTATCACATGGGTTGGAGAGGATGTGTGGTTGGGAGATGAGGCTGCATGTTCCTTACCAAAGTGAATTGTGGATAATTGAATATAAGAAATACTTTTTCAAGCTTTAATTTAAATGATTTATGCACAAAGTTGATCTTAACTTGATTTTTTACTTTTGAATATTTTACTTTTAGAATATCAATCTTTGACATTTAAATTATTTTTAAAATTGGATAGTCTTCGGATTTTAAAATCCTTTTCTTGCATGATTGACAATTCTTTCAATTAGGATACATTAAACTATATCATTGAAATTATTCATGTTGCATAGTTTTTTTTCTCCCAATCACCGAAATATTTTCTGAAGTTATCAACTCTACTTTGTTTTTGTTACGATTTATATACCTGTCAAAATATTGTACAAAAGATAAATAGTATTCTTCACAATACTTTATAATTAATTTTTAATTAAAAAATGATATCATTTTATATATATTCGAACACATATTAAATTAATAAAATACTCCTTTCTTTGGCCTCGGGGCCTTCAATGTTACCAAAAAAAATTAATAAAATATTGTTGTGCATTATGAATGGACAATACTATTTAATGCAAAAATAAGGGGCAATCACATGTATTAATTAATAGATAATAAGAGATTTAAATATTCAAGCAATTTTATATGATTTGAATTAGAATTAAATGAGGCAATTAGTAAAGTTGTTGGAATTACATTAAAGGTTAAATTATTCTTGTAGACTCTATAATTTTGTTTAATTTTTAATTAGATCTCTATAGTTTAAAATTTTGTAATTAAATTCATATAGTTTAACACATTTTAAAATTAGCATGTTTTGTCAAATTTTTGTTAAAATTATATTAAAATTTGTTAACATTATCAAAATATAGTATGTTTTCTTGAAGCTCTAAATATGTATAATTTATGTCAACTAAAAGTAGAAAAAATAAATAATAATTTAAAAATAACTTACATATACAAAATAAAATACAATTTATATTTAGTAATATGAGGAGACTGATTTCAATTATTTATAATTTTCAAATGATATATAATTACTAAATCATTAAAATTTTGACAAAAATTAAGCTTATAGATTAATTTAAAAATTTGTTAAATTATAAGTACTTAATTAAAAAATTTTAACTATAGAAGCTTAATTAAAAATTGAGTTAAACTATAAAAAATATATGAATAATTTAAACTAAATAAATAACTCACATCTAGATTCAAATTTTAAATCTGGCACAATTGATGTGTGAATAAAATTTAGAATAAATTATTGTTTAGTCTCTGAAAAATGTAATTTATCTCAATTTAATCTTTAAATTATAAAAATACTTAATTTAATCTTTAAAAGATAAATTATGCCTCAATCTAGTCTTTGAAACCCTAAATTAAAATATAAAAAAGACATATAATACTTATAGGTAAAAAATAAATTAAGACATAATATATCTTTTAAAGACTAAATTAAATAATTTTAAGATTCATAGATTAAATTAAAGCAATTTACATCTTTTAGAGACTAAAATGTTAATTTACTCTAAAATTTATTCAACTAAGTTAAATTTATCATGTGAGTTAACGATAACACATATTTAATGGACGTTGAGTGAAAGGAATTAATTCCTTACAATGTGACAAACTAAAATTTAAACTCCTTTTAAAAAAAATATTTATATTTAATATCTGAAAATGTCTCAAATAAAATTATCTCTAATAAAATAATACTTATTAAAAACAAAAAAAAATATTTAAAGCAAAGATAAAGTGTATTCATATATACATATATATATGTATAAATATATTAATATATATATATATACACACACATTTGTTAATATATATTTGTAGGAAAGCACTTAATATCAAAATACTTACATTTAATGGGTACTTGTAAATTTTACTTATTCGGCTATGGGTCAAAGATTTTTTTTTTTGGGAGATTTTTACGAGTTTAGTCTAAAGAAAATAGTATTCATTGGTAACCCAAACTAGTTGTATATATTATATATTAAAATATTTATTATATATAAATATATTAATAATATGTTATAGTATCAAACATGTATATTAATTATCTTAATTGTTTAATTATGTTTGATACCTTTTAGGATGATCTTATTAAAATTTAATTTTAGTCGTATGTTCAAAATTTATTAGAACAAGAGTTTTGAGACTTAATTATATTTTAAAATTTAGATAATATTATAGTTGGCCAATAATATTTGTCTAATCTTTTATATTTCAAACTAAAAAGACTCACATGTTGAATAAAATAATAATAAATTATTTAATTATATTGGTCAATATACAAATAAAGTAGTACAACTTGTGCACCTCAACACCTAAGAATTTTTCTTTTCATATAAGTCTATCCTATATAAAAATTCATTTTATATTAATATTTTTTATTATATTAAATATAATTTAAATGTTTTTTTTTAAATTCACTTTAGTATAAAATATTTTTTAATAAATTATTAAACTAAGAATACCAAGACGTATATAATTAACGTCCACCTCCACTTAAACTCTATAATTTATTACACTTGAAAATATTTGGATCCTCATTCAAGAACACTTACATGGAAGGAATTTGAGGTTATTTGATTCAAACTATTATTTTGAGGCTCATATTATATTTTTTATTGGGTTGAATTTATCATATTGATCCAACTTTTAAATTCATAATCAAATATAATTCAAATATATAAAATTACAACTCTTTTTAAAAATATTTATTTTAAAAAATGTAAATTTTTAGTCAAATTGTTTGAAATAATTTTAAAGTAAATAAATAAATATAAAAGAATAGATGCAAATTATTGTTGATATTATATAACTTTTAAATATTTACAGAGAAGATGATACACAAGGAAGGATGATAATTTGAGGAAGATATTTACAAAGAGATATGAAGAGAGAATTAAAAGAGAAAAGAGACTCCGAATAAACTCTCCTCACACTAAACAATGTTCATTCCTTAAATAGAGTTAGAATTCAAAAAAATATATATACAAAATTCAGACTTTAGACTTATCTTTAAAATAGTAAAATTATTCTGACTTTAGACTTCTCTTAACTTCAATTAATGGTTTCTCCTTTAAATCACTTTAGCTTCAATTTTAATTTCTTGGATAGCTTTTACTATTTTAAATGTCAATCCAAATCTTAAACCCTAAACTCTATACTTTTAACTATTAAAGTTATTATATCTTGATAAATTTCATGACCTAAAAATTTAATTCTTATTTAAGCTATTTTTTTTTTTTTTTGTGAGATCACAATTCTGCTTTCTTTTATTATATTTTTAAAGATGTTTAATTTATTATTAAGAAATTTCATGTTAGGATATTTCACCAAAAACCTATTTTTAAATTAATTAAATATTAAATACTTATCTAAAAATAATTAATTTTGATAACTTCTCATTTTTATTTTTCTCTCAGGGGAATTAGGGTGAAGGTTGAACGAATTATACACAATGTAGAACTATTTTCCCTTACGCAAGTTATATCTTTGTCAAGCTTTTTATATATATATAATGGTTATAATCCGTACAATTTTTCATAAAGCTCGTAGGAAATTGTGCATGGCAATTGTTGGTCATCAGCGATTGCCTTTTTTTACAAAATAATATATTATTATATTTTATATATTATTTTTAGTTTAAAATTAAATTATATTTTTTAATAATTTAAAAAAATATTTATTTTATATATTAATAAATATATATTATAATAAATAACAATAATAATATTTATAATTTATTTTAATATACAATAAAATATTTTTAATAATCATAAAAAAAATAAAAATAACGACTATTAACAAGTAAAAAAATTATAAATTCATTTTTTTTAAGTAATTCATCAAGATAAAATTTTATGTAAAAAAAATGAATTTAGTTAATATTTATATTTTATAATTTTTTTAAAAAATATATATTATAATGAATTTGAAATTTTTTGTTCATTGATTTTAAAAAAAGGAGAGAGGAAAAGTAAAATCAATGAAAAGTTAAAATAGAATAGTGGATAGTTTCTCTAACATGTTACTAGTACTTTGTCAAATAATATTGAAGATGTCTTTGTTTACTATTATTTTCATATAAAAAAAGAATTAAATTGTGAAAAATTAAATAATTTTTTATTATTTAATTTATTATTTTAAAATTTAATAATTATTATTTTATATTTCAAAAATTTAGAAAGAAATTACATGCACCTCTAGTATATATAATTGGCTTGTCTTAGCCTAAGCTTGCCTGATTAGATCTGGTTATATACCCAGTTTCCTGTTAACCAAACCTGTCCAAAATTTTAACTTGCCCCGTTAGATCCAATCAGGTGAAAATTTTGGACCTTACAGCTAGTTTGGTTAAAATGGAGATAGCTTGATTAGATCCAGTTACAGAGTCTCTTTTTAATCAGAATGGGTTTAGGTCCAAAATTTTTACTCATATACACCCCAATCCCTGACAAGTATAAAAATCTATTAAATGTTAAAATATATAAGCCAATCATATATATATATATATATATATATAAATATTTATAAAATATAAATATAAACTAAGGGCATATTTATTTTTTAAAAATAAAAATTCATCTTAACTAATTACTGAAAAATATATATAATTTATAATTTTTTTATTTTTACTTGTTAATAATTATTATTGTTATTTTTCCTTAATATTATTATTAAAAATATTTTATTTCATATTAAAATAAATTATGAATATTTTTATTATTTTTTATAAAATATATTTATTAATATATAAAATAAATATTTGTTATATTATAGAAGTATATATTTTAATTTTAAAATAATTTCTTAAAAAAATATGAGTAAATTACACTCTCCTTCTTTGAGATATGAAAAAAAGTTATAATTTCACTTATTTTAATCAAAATATCTTTAAACTTATTATTTATATAATTAAATATGTATTTGATCAATATAAAAAAAATTATTTTTAAAATTTAAATAAAAAACTTTATTATTTTTAATTCAAAATAAATAATTATGAAATAATTTTTTTTCAAATATATGCTTTTAATAAATTATAATTTTTAAAAAATTAATAATGTCAATAAGAGTATTTTATCAAAATAGATAAAATGTAATTTTTAAATCTTTTAAAAGAAAAGAGTCTAATTTAGTCTAAAAATAAAATCACAATCTTATTATATATATATATATAAGGTTATTTTTATTGATAAAAAATAAATTAGATAGTATAATTTTTCAAACTAAAATAATAATAAATATAATTAAATTAAATTTCAAAGTAATAAGTATAATTTATTTTAGAATTAAAGATTTTGATTAAATTTGTATATAGATTTTGTTAATCTATGCTCTTAAGTTACATTAAAAAAATATTTGATTGGCTCATAAAAATTTTTAAAAAGTGAAAATATTATTTTTATTAATTTTTTTATAAATATCAAATTATTAAATACTCTATCAATTAGTCAAATAATCCTTAATTATGTGCATAGAAAATTGCGTTAACCAATATAAAGATTGATTAAATAACACTCTATACTTTTCTTGTTTTAAAATTATATTTAATTTATTTTTTATTAATTATCATAATTATTTTCTATAGTTTAGAATTAGAATTTTATTTTTAAAATTTCAGTTAAATTGATGTTATTCTCTAATATAAACTTGTAAATATTGTGGCCTTCTCGTGTATGAGTCATTTGGCAGTGTAAGCTACCAAGAAATTTTCTGCTGAGAGAAGAAACGAGATTATGAACATATATGTCACCATTCATCATCATCATCATCATCGTATAAATTCCGACAACACTATTACTTTCTTAATTTCACGACAATTCATCATCATCGTTGGGTGTTCACACCATATAATTATGGATGATCTTGATGTAAACAGCTGGTATGTCCCTTATTAGAGTCTGGTTTGACAAAACTTTTAAAATTTGATTATTTTTAAAATTGGTGCTCCAAAAAAGGTACCAGAGAAAAATAATTTATGTTGAACTAATTTAGTTAAACAATATTTTTATCAATATTTGAGAAGCAACTTGCGTTTAACTAATTTGTATAAAAAGGTTCTTTTGATTGTTAAATTATCAACAATGACATGTTCACATTTAGTTTATTATTGTTAATTCCTGTTAAGTTATTAATATTATTCTACTTTTTGTTAATTTAAAGTTGTTTTGATTGTTAAATTATCAACAATGACACGTTCACGTTCACAATGACATGTTCTTTTGATTGTCCGCACATTTGTTGCCTTCGCGTCCGGATCCTCTGCTGGGTGCGGCTCTGATGGGCGTTTTAGCAGCGGTTTTTTTCGTTGTTGCAACGGTTTTTATTGCCACTATAACTTTTGTTAAATTAATTATTTAAACAAAAGTTATAGCATCAATAATATTCGTTGCAATAATATTAAAGCACACTTTAGCGACGGATAAAACCGCCGCTAAAAAGCCCACCAGGTGCCCACCAGGGGATCCAAAAGCGTTGCGTTCACGTAGGATATGCAAAGTCACAATTCTCTACTCACATTGTTGGGATGAAGATGACAATGAAGATGAGCAACATTTGCATTAACACAATATTTCCTTTGGCTTCGATCTATGCGGCTTTGGAACCCACTAATGGGTTCTTCAAATGGGTAAAGAATGGGAATACTAGTAGTACATCCAGGTCTAGTTCTGAATCCATTTTTGTATTTTTTTTAATTTTTGTTTTTATTTTTTTATTTGCTTAGGTAGAAATTTGAGATTGATAAGTAGATATTTTTTATACTTAAGCATGCTAACTGGGCATGCCATTGTGTATTTAATGTACAATGTCAATATTTAACGTGACAATTCATATAGACAATTAACCATTAATATCTTAAAAATTAATAAGTTAGATGTCTTTATCTTATTAAAATTAAAATATATATTATAATATTTTATTAATTGAATATTAATATTTCATATCTTTCATAAACCAAAAAATATATTTTCTCAAAATTTTAATAAAAATATTTTTATTTTAAAATATTTAATATTTAATATTTATTTTTAGTTAAAAACAAAAACTCCAACTTCTAACTTCTACTCTAAACTTCTTTCGACTACCTCTCAAAAGTTAAAAGCACTGCTCCAAGCACTTACATTGTATATATGACGAATTTTGTTTTGGGCAAATTCATATGAAAGCTGATATAGTTTTTGGACAACTATGAAAGTTGGTGTTAGACAAAACATAAAGTTATTACATGTTGGGCTTGTTTATATACGGGCTGAGATTTTTTGAAATAGAGGATAAAATATTTTGGATTTAAGTCTGGCCTAGAATGAATTTGCATTTTTTTTTATTAATTTCCTTTCTCTGCCGCAAATAAAATTCTTAAAGTTGGGCTTACAAAAAAACACCTTAAGTTGGAAATCCAATTTGAAGTTCAATAAAATAATTCAATTTTACTAATTTACTCTGTTTGTTTTTTTTAAATTATTTAAAAAAAATATGACACATTTTTTGTGACAAGATAAAACATATATTGTCGTTTTTATAATTATTTCTATTAAATTTATGATTGAAAATATCATAGTAAACTTGTGTAATAATAAATAAATTTTAGATAATTAAATGACACATTATAAATCACGTAGAGACAAATTAGACTAAATTATACAATAAATTTTAATTAATTTATCTTGTTTGTATATACTATATAGCTTTTATCAACAAAAAGTATCCCCGATTTTCCATAAAGAAATTATGGAAGACTGTGCAGTGCCCAAATTAAATAACTACTTTGTAAGAAAAATAACAATAAGTCTATAGCTAATTTCCATTCCATTAATTAAAAAATGTTTTAAAATATTAAATTAATTATGAATTGGCTCATTTTGCAGGTCAGACCTATCTGGTAGCTGCTCTATAACCAAAGCGGACAGCTAATATGGCTTTTTGACTTAAAAATACAATTTATATATTTATTTAAAAGTTATTTGTTACATATTTACTTATAAATATTATTTTTATCTACCTAAACATTTTTTATTGTAAGAAAAAAATATGTTTTCTCTTCGTATATTTATATTAGCTACATTTGTAAGGGATTTGATTCTCTGCCTAATGCATCAAAGTATGAACGTCATTGAATTGTACATGGAAGAAAAAGTCAATGTCAGTTAGCACCGCGAAAGATTTAAAGAAAAATTTTTGTTTTACCAAATAGGCGAGAGTTTAAATCTTTATTTATTCAAAATATTTGATATTTAAATTTTATTTATATCTAAAAATATATAATTTTTAATGTATGTATTTAAAATTATCTAATATATGAAATATCTAAATACTTAAAAAAATAATAAATATTAGATATCTTATAATTAAATAATTTATACAATATTTAATACTTAATATCTACTCAATAAAAAAAAGTTTAAATATTATAAATAGTTATAAAAAAATTTTGCAATAAAATTTTTTTACATAATTATTATAAACTAAAATTATAAAAAATAATTTTAATATTATTAAAAGTATAAAATTTTATTGAATAATATATATTATTTAGATATCAGATATCGAATATCGAGTATCTTATTTATTAATTTATATTAGACAAATATAAAATATTTAAAATCAATATTCACATTCATTCAATATTCAATAGATAATTATATTTTACTATCATTACCCTATCTAATATCTATTATTCATTGAACATCATATATTTTTTCAAACGAATACCATTATATATCAATAATACTCATATTTATTGTCATCTCTATCCTTAAAGTCATCTCACAATAAGTATTCCTCTTTAAAAATATTCTTTAACATTTAAAAATTAACTAAGTAATTATAATTAGATAAAATTATTTACGATTTATATTTGTCTAATAATTTTTTAAATTAAGACTCTGTCAATCTTTTTAACATACCATTAACATTCTATTTAATAATTTTAAGAATCTCTTCTTACATATCCTTTACCTGAAAAAAAAGAAAAAAGAAAAAGAAAAAGAGAAGGAAAAGCTTTACTTAATAAAGAAATGGAGAGTAAAGGGTAAAGGCATTTTGGATTTTCCACCACACAAGAAGAAAGGTATTGGAGTTGAAAATTACTGACCCTCATAATCACAGCACTAATCATTTTAGAATAATAATCCCCATCATCAATCATCAGGCCCCTCACATATATATAAATACACTTCTTTGAAATCCTAACCGCATTTCTTGTAACTTCTTTTGATGGCAGTTGGCTCATTTTAGAAATGAATTTGGTATATACGGTAAAAAGAAACACAATAGGAGAGAATCATTAAAAGGTATAAAGAGAAAGAAGAAGAGTAATTTTTTGTTATAATTTTGATGGGCTTATTAGTAATTAGAAACACTAATAGATATGATATGTGATAAACAAGTATACCTAGTTCCAGATTGATGAGTTATTATGAATAGCTAGGTTTTGGACTATAGTTCATGTAAGATAATTTCTATTAATTATAAAAATTTAATTAAAATTCTGTCAAATTTTATATTTTTTGTGCACAAAATTTTTTTGTATATATTTTTTTATTTAAAACTCTAAAAGAACAATAATACATTAATAAAATTAAGTTATATAAAAATTTCAAAAATTCTCATAAATTTTAAGTTCTTTTAAATGTTATGTAAAACAATTCGCTCAAATAACCTTTGTTAAGTTTTTTTAATGAAAAAGCTGAAAGATAAACTTTTTTTTCACAAATTATAAAATTTAAAAGGTTATAAGTTAATTTTTATAATTAAAAAAATTATCTACGTATAATCTATAATTTAAAAAATTATTTGAATTTTAACCTCTTGAAATTTTAAAGTAAACAGGGAGACAAATTTTCTACTACAATTCTAATGATAAAGTCTGTCAAAATTTGAGAGTTTAGAGAGTTCGAACATTGTAAAAAAAAATGCAAAATTGACCTACATTTGACACTCTATTTATAGGTGTTGGTCATAAAAAATTTAGTACGAATATGTTTGGAGAGTCCAAAAAAAGACAAAAACAATATCATATACTCTATTTTAATTAAAAAATTTGACAATAAATATAAAATACTGCATATCTACTTCAAAGAACGGCCACAAAATAGACCACAATATCAGGATATTAATGTCGTAATAAGGGAATCCTTAATTAGAAAAAATTATAATTTCTTAATTAGAGTCTTATTTTTAACAAATCTAATACTTATTACTGTGAATTATAGAAAAGATTAAAGAAGGAAAGAAAAGAACGACCAGAGGGGCTGGTGCCACAAACAACAACGACAACCTCAATAATTTGGTTCATTGACCGTTAGATTAATTTATTTTAAATCCTTTTTGTTCGCTTGAATTTAATTTTAATATTTAAAAATTAGAAAATATAAAATTAATTCTTAAAAATAATGAATTTGATCCAAATTAACTTTTTTTAATTTTGTTTATATAAAGCCAATCTTATATATCAAATATTTTATTTTATTATATATTTTTAAAAATATTAGATTTATATATAATTATTTATATTTTATTATTATTTTAATCAAAATAAAATATATAAAAAAATTTAAAAGATTAATAAAAAGATAAATTATATAAATTATATATATTAATTTTTAATTAAAAATTAGATGATAAAAATATAAGATTTATATTAAAAATTTTTTCTTTCCAAAAATTGCACAACAAAATTTTGAAGGGCTTTCATTTTTTTAATCCATGCAAAAATGATTCCTCTTTTACTGTGTTAAATATTGGTAGGACAACATCTCCAACATCCATGACTGGCATCCATTCAAACTCTCTTTTCTCAAAAGCCAAACACTTCTGACATTTTAACAGTCTCCTTCCCCACTCTTTCTCTCTCTATCTCTCTTCCCCAAAACGCCACAAAGCACAGATTTCGAAACCTTTTCTCTCTTCCCATGCCATTATTACGCCACAGTGCTGCCCCAGAAATATTGTACATCAAATTAAAATCTCCATCCAAACCATCTTCTGCTTCTAATTCACCCTTCTTTCTCTCTGTTTTCTCTTAACCCTTCAAAAACAAAGCAGGTTCGTGACCCTAGTAATAATGTCTTTCTCTCTCATTTTCTTCTTCTTCATTCTTGCCTTCCTCTTCCACTCTTCCCATTCCTCCACAATTCTAGTGGATGGAACCTCTGAGTGGAAAAATCCCACTGTCCAAATTGGAGATTCGATCAGTAAGTACTGTAAAACCCTCGAATTCAACTGCTATTTGGAATCTTCTTCATAAGCTTTGTTTAAAGTGGAAAAGAAAAATTAACAGTACTCTGCTTTTTCTGTTCTGTTTTTCTTTTTTCTCCACTCAGTTTTCAAGCACAAGCAGCATTACAATCTCTACATTTTCCAGAACCAGAGAGCTTTCAATCTCTGCAATTTCTCTCAAGCCACTCTTCTCACCAAGCCTAATACTACCTCCTTCACAGTAAGCAATTTCAAACACCAAACATTGAATTCCTTGTATTTCATCAATTTCTTCAAAATAATATATATAAGCATTTCAAAATCTATGTCTCTGTCAGTGATTATTCATATTAGTTACCAAAATTCTTGCTTATATGTATATTTTTTTCTCAGTGGCATCCATCGCGGACTGGTTTCTTCTACTTTACCTTCAACGACGGATCGTTCAGGGCATGCGAAGCGTCTCAGAAGCTGGCCATAAAGGTCTCTAAATTTGAATCGCCGCAACAAGCCTCGACAATGTCGCCCCAAATATCTCCGACAGTGGCTCCGGCTCCGGCTCCGGCGGCCGGTGGGGAAGTATCGTCGTCGCCGACATTTCCGTGGCCGTTTCATCCTCGGGAAGCGGCGTCGCCGGGACCGTCTACGGCTAAAGACGGAGGCTTGATGCCGTTTATTAACAGCAACCCTGCCGTTCCATTGCCTACCGGAGAAGTTGATTCCGCCACCATACGTCCTCTTCCTAGCTCTGGTGCTCAAGGACAGGTGTCTATAGTACATTTTCCTTCACTTTCTCTCTCTTGCCTCCGCTAAGTTTAAGATAAATAAAATATGGCATTTTATTTAAATATTGAATAAATTATATTTTTCTCCTTTTTAAGTTTTTTAAGTGAGATTATTTTTCATATTTTAAAAAATTACATTTTTTTTATTAAAAATAAATTTTCTTTTATTTGATGAAATTATTTTTATATTCATTATTTACATAATTAAATATATATTTAATTAATTTAAAAAATTATTTTTAACTTAAAATAAATAACAATTTTTAATATATTTTTAAAAAAATTTAATAACACTATTAAGAGTATTTGAATTAAAATAAATAAATTTGTATATTTTTTAATCAATAAATTTTAAAATAAATAAGAAAAAAAATATAATTTTGATCTGTTTACTCTTAATTAAAATTTTATATTTTCTCGTATAATTGCTTTTAATATTATAAGTTTTTTTAAAAAAAATTTATAGATTTTGTTCATATGGGATGGTAAAACTTTGCAAGTATCTTCCTCATCTTGTATGGCTCACCGTTAAGCCGACAATCACGACAGAAAATTATAAAAACACGTTACGAGTTACGACACAGAAAATTATTATATATAACTTTTTTGTTATTTATATTTTTATAAATATAATTTGATTTTTATACTTATAAATACCTTGTAGATCAATTTAAAAACTATTTAAACTCAATCCAAGAATTTTGTCTATTTTTTATTTCTTTCCAAGCATATGAGAATATTTTAGATTAAAATTAAAAAAAAATGTTGCGCCGTATGGGAACTTTCATAGATAAAAATTATACATATATGTGGATCATATGGAATGACGAATCATCTCATATGAAAAAAGTCTATTAAAATATTAAAAAAATTTATAGTATGAGTTACGTCTAAAAAAATGATTTTGAATGTTTCATATGAGAAATTAATTAATTTATATATTATATTTTGATAAAAATGCTAATAAATATGCTTTTTTTTTAGGTTTTTATGGTGAATTTTGTAATTAAAGTAAGTGATGAATAATTTTTTGAAAGTTTTGGATGAATTAATCTTTTAATTTTTTTTATAATTTCGTTTAAATTTTAGTTAAGTTTTTATATTTTAAAAATCTGTAAATTAGTTTATATAATTTAAAATTTTTTAATTTATTAAAGTCAAATTTTATTGACCTGGTCATTATTTTGGCGCTCAAGGACAGGTGTGTAAAGAACTTTTTCTCTTTCTAGTCTTTTTTTGTTGTCAGAATCTCTCACTAGTCCCTACCATCAGTTTAAAGATAAGTAAAATATATTTTTGGTGTTTTATGATGAATTCTTTAATTAAAACATGTCACAAGTAAATTTTTTAAAAGAACACATTTTGGTTAATTGATTCTTTTGATTTTTTGAGTTGGTTTCAATTTTAATTTACTTCTTATAATTTTAATAATTTTTATTTTTTTAATTTTTTATCAATATTTTATCAAATTTTACTAATCTACTCAACATGTACTGTTTTAATTATCTTTTTGTAAACTTTGATCATGTACAATTTATACTAACAAATTAATTATGTGTGGGATTTATATAAGATTTACATACTTTCATTTGAGATTAGTAATGTCTGCAGTAATCTATTTACAATACTTTTTTTTTTACCAAAAAATATTTTGATAATAAATATTTGACCAAATTGTTAAAAACCCTTTGTCAATTCAAAAGGGTTTTATAATTTATCTCTTTCAACTAATAAAAAAACCCTCCAACTATCATTTGACAAAAGCCTTTAAATTTTCAATTTTGTTCAATAAAAAATAAACAATAATGAAATTTATATATTTTAAGAGAAATAAAAGAAGCAGTAAAAAAATTAATTAATTGTGCATTTCCACAAACACACACACACATACATATATATATACAAATTATTATTATATATAAATATGACCAATAATAAATTATATATATATCATAAATAAATTCTACCAAAAATATGTTTAATATAGCTATTTAATTTATGAAGAAATCAGATTTACTTAAAAAATTTGCAACCCTATAAGTAGGCACTTTCTATAGAATTTGATGGGCCACTGATTGGAGGCTATGTTCTATTATGGGCGCCTACTGTGTTTCCTGCAGGTGATGATTGGAGTATTTGGATTTCAAATTGCTTTGCACTCCATAGCTTTACTGCTATTGCTGCTGCTGTAAAAGTAGAGAGAGAGAGAGAGAGAGAGAAAAGAAGAATGCAATATTAGTAAAAGGAAGAAAAGAGAAAGAGAAATGGTGAGTAAGGGTAAGAGAAAGAGAAGGTAACTCTATGAAATGAAATTGGCAGCATGGAAGTGGGACAGAGGAAATGGCTGTAAAGTAGCTTTAAGAGTGATGATGTGATGATTATACGATTACCATGTAATGTATTGTTCTTTGTATTTAGAATGTAATTGATTGCTGCTTTTGCTTTTCACCTCTAATCCCCCACCCTTAATCACTTTTTTCAATATATTAGAATTTTATTAAGAGCCTGAGACACTGGTTAAAGTTATAAAAAAAAGTCGATAAAAATAATAATATTTAATATTTAAAAAAATTTAAAAAGTAATTAGTAAAATTATTTTACCAATAAAAAAATTAAAATAAAATTTTTATATCTTAATTGTTAAATTTTTTTATCAGATATTAATATATGTATAATTTTTATAATTTATTTTTTTAAAAAAATTTATACATTAGTATTTGATTAAAAAATTTAATAAAAAATATAAAAAATTACATGTAAGTATAATTCTTTAATAATTAGTGCCTTTAATTTTTTTATTAGTTAATATAATATTTAATAACTTGAAACTTATAAAAAATTAATAAAAATAATAATTTTTAATGTTTTAAAACTTAATTAGTTAATCAAATGAAAATTAACCAATTTTTTAAATATTTTTATTATGACAAAGTTTTAAATTATTTAATTTGCAAACAGTTAGTAGATTAAATTAATAAGAGAAAAAATTTATTTTACTTTCTCTAAATGAAGGCTTTATTATAAAATTAACAAATAAACTTTAAAACCTAATAAATTAGTCTCTTAAAATTTAAAATTTAAAAGGTGTTTTGTATTGTTTTGAAGTTTATGTAATATTTTTATAATTATAAATTAGATTAATAGGATTATCCCCTATTAATTATGAATAGAAAGATAAATATACTAGACAAACAAATTCACTTTTTTTAACATTCTCTTATATATATATATATATATATATATATATACACACACATTATATACAGTTTTCTTAGCGTACTAATTTATTTGGTAGAGTAAATTTACTTTAAAATTTTTTGTATAATAAAGACTATGAAAATCCTGTCTTAAAAAATTTTTGATTTAAGAATTTGCGAATGTTAAAAAATTGATAATGTTTGAACTAACAAGTGCCTTTTAGATAGTTTAAAATTTATCAAAAATAATAAAAATTAAATGAGATTTTTTATTTTTTTAAAGATAAAAATGTGAATTATTTTTTTATTAGAGGCCGCCTGAACCTCGGCTATCGCAAAGTGATTCTCGAACTTGACTGAATGGCTCTTGTTGATTTGATCTCTCACGCCAACAGAAGCTTTTAGGCCTCACCTCTCCACCAAAAAAATAAAAATTAACAATATTAAGAATTAAAAAAGATTTATTTTATTTTTTAAAATTAAATAAGTAAAATAAAATCAATTAGAGAATAAAAAATTTTAAGTCAAAATTAAGAGACTAAAATTATTATTTTATCAATATTTTTTATGAAAATTTTAGTAATTTTATACATTTATTTTTATATAATTATGAGAAACAATAAATATAAATATGTTTTATTTAAATAAATTATAATTTATTTTTTTGAAAAATAAATTTCTACTATTTATTGAAGAATAAATCCTGTCAAATGGTTCAATTATCATGTCAAAATAGTTCCATCTAATTCGAGCAAGAGCACCTGCTAATTTCAGTGATTCACGTTTGCCTTGCATAAGTTTCTTCAGATCATAATTAGAATTTATGATTGAGAGAACAGCAAGTGGCTGTAGTTTAGTGGTAAGAATTCCACGTTGTGGCCGTGGGGACCTGGGCTCGAATCCCAGCAGCCACAAGGTGACCGACCTTAGCTCAGTTGGTAGAGCGGAGGACTGTAGTGGGTGAGCCCAAAGTAATCCTTAGGTCGCTGGTTCGAATCCGGCAGGTCGGACATATTATTTTTTCATACTTGATTTCAAATATTTTTATTTTTGAATAATTACAATAAGTTGTCCAGAAATTTGGTTAGATTATATTTAATACTTGTTACGTTTGAAAATTTATAGGTCGTATTTTTTTTAACGCAAATAATTTTTTATGCAAAATAAGATTGTGTTTTTTCAATATAATAGTAAATATAATTAAATTGATATTAAGCTTTAACATAAGATTTTTGATGTAACAATAAACATAATTAAGTTTAGAGTAAATTGTACTTTTTTTAAAATATTAAAAAACCTGTAATTTAGCCTTAATGATACCATTCAATTTGTAACAAATTATAATTTATTAGAAAAATATATTTTAAAAATTACAATTTTATTATTATTTTTATTTTGATTTAAAAATGATAATTTTGTTTTATTTTAAATTTTAAAAAATATTTTTTTGTAATAAGCCAATATTTTATTACCTTTAAGAATTAACTAAATATAAAATAAGTAGCTTAAATAAATATTTTTGAGATCTAAAATTTTTGAGAATCATAATTATTCTTAATAAAAATTTTGTGAAACAAAAGATTAATTTTAGACATTTAAAAATATTTGAATATGCACTTTCGCTCTTTCCCTTTTCTCTCCTTTTCCTTTCCCTCCACGTTGTGCACTCCCTTACCCATCCCTCTCTTCTCATTTTATCCCCCTCACCAAGTCAAATTCAACTCATTCCACCTCCCTTCTACTCTCTCGCTGGACTCACAATTGGCCACTGTCATTGTCGCCAGCCGTTCGTCAGCTAAGAAACCATCACTTTCTCTCTCTCTCCTCGGTTTAGATCAAAATGATAATGTGATGAAGTTTGAACTCCATATTTTGGTGAGTTGAAACTTTTTCCTTCCTCTTAATCATATTTTCTTAGTTATAAGTTTTCACATTTATCATTTGTGCCTTATTTTGCTTAGAGATGAATTATGTAAGGGTTTCCAAATTGAAGATTTTTAGATGGCTATCTCTTGACTTCAATTGAAATGTTGAAGAAGTTCTTACACTCATTTTATTTTTGAATTTAGCCTCCAATAATAAATTTTTAGCTCAAATATTAATTTAGTAGATTATAATGATGATTTAGGAATTTTAGATAATAATATGATAAGGTAAAATATTGTAGAATTAATTTTGGGATGAAATAGAAATTATAAAATAGAAATAAAATAAGTTAGCACTTGAATTTTATTTATTCTATTTGATTTCAAAATTGAAACTTAAAAAGGAAAATAGAAAATTGGAATGAGGATTTTTGAATGTAGTTACTAAGAGATTTAGATTAAGTGGGGGGTGTTAGTAGATTATTTAAAGTTGAGATTGATGTTTCAATGACACTTGTAATTTATAAACTTCAGTGGATGCACTTAGTGTAAAAGCCTGATTGAGGAATTGTGAAGCTATTTGTAGCATTTAGATTATTAGTGAGTGGATAATGCTTACCATATATCTTTTTACTTATCTATGCAATTTTGGTGAATTTTAGCTTATTAGCTTAGTATAGGGAACAAATCAAATTTCTATTATTTTAAATCTCCTTTATGCTCTATGAATGAACTCTTTATGGATTATTCATATTTTGATCATTATTTCTATAGGAATGTTACTTATAAAATGACTATATTTAAACTTTAATTCTATCTCCAATCTTGTGAAATTATTATACTATGAGAAATTCTGACAATTTGGATATATTTTATAAGAGTTACTAATTTGAAAAAAATTTTACTTTGATGTAAGAATTATGAGATTATTGTATTTTTAATAAATTTGACTTTAATTATGAAAATTTCAAGTGAATTAGTGAATTTATATTAATATGTATTTAGAATATTTTGATGGGAAGTTGTCTGATACAGAACCTTATAGTTAATAATAGTATTCGTTAGCCCTCAGTGCACTTTAGGTACCCTAACTAGCAAGAATGTTGTTAACCCCATGTGTCGACCAACACATACGAATTGTATTTTTATAAGAGTTACTAATTTGAAAAAAATTTTACTTTGATGTAAGTGATGAATTATGAGATTATTGTATTTTTAATAAATTTGACTTTAATTATGAAAATTTCAAGTGGATTAGTGAATTTATATTAATATGTATTTAGAATATTTTGAAGGGAAGTTGTCTGATACAGAACCCTATAGTTAACAATAGTATTCGTTAGCCCTCAGTGCACTTTAGGTACCCTAACTAGCAAGAATGTTGTTAACCCCATGTGTCGACCAACACATACGAATTGTATTTTTATAAGAGTTACTAATTTGAAAAAAATTTTACTTTGATGTAAGTGATGAATTATAAGATTATTGTATTTTTAATAAATTTGACTTTAATTATGAAAATTTCAAGTGGATTAGTGAATTTATATTAATATGTATTTAGAATATTTTGATGGGAAGTTGTCTGATACAGAACCCTATAGTTAACAATAGTATTCGTTAGCCCTCAGTGCACTTTAGGTACCCTAACTAGCAAGAATGTTGTTAACCCCATGTGTCGACCAACACATACGAATTGGATATGTCTAAATGAATATGAGCAAAGTGTTCATATGAATTGTAATAAGTTACCAGATTTTTTGTGATTAATTACCCTCAAAATTTATATGTCCAATTTTGTGATTAGTTTACTTTTATGAGCTCTGTGTTCATTTCTGTTCTATTTGGTTCTGCTAAAATATTTTTCTAATTATATTTTAGATATATACATATATACATATATTGATATATTCTATATGTTGTGAGAAAGGATTTAAATTTAAATGGATGGGTAAAATAATTTTTGAGACTTATCCTTTTATGAACTTCCATTTATGAAATCTTTATTGTAATATGAAGGTTTGCAAAAAACTCTTATGTTTGAATTTGTTCCTTTCCTGTTATAATTTATATTATTTGCTTATTTCATTTTAGATAGAGGTGTAGCTATTGATCCATTGCCCTTGGTATAGTTAAAAGCATTAGTATTTAGTGAGCCCATTTTTGTGTGTGGGCTATCTTCTAATTGATTTTGTTTAACTAATATTTTGATTATATATATATTTTGATTAATTGTATACTAATTCTAGACTGGTTGAGAACAAATCTTTCTAATAGGATTAATGTATAAAATTTGGGTTGTTGTATAATTTGAAAACATTCATACTTGAAGGGAGACTCTTTTGGATTTTAGGTAAAAAAATTTTAAGATTTAGAAATGATAAAAATAAAATATCATGTGCATTTAGGTCTGGTGTTAGTCACCTCTCATTTGTTTTGTTTTTGGGTGTGACATTTTTATATTAGTTAAATATATATTTAAGTATATAAATAATAAAAATAAGGATATTTTCGTTAAAATAAGTGAAATTGTAAATTTTTTACTTTTTTTTTTTTATGAAAAAGGAGTGTATCCCACAAAAAATAAAAGGAAATATGATTTATTCTTAATTTTATTATTTTGAAATAACCA
Organism: Senna siamea; assembly: GCA_031216115.1. NCBI lineage: Eukaryota > Viridiplantae > Streptophyta > Magnoliopsida > Fabales > Fabaceae > Senna > Senna siamea. The sequence goes on along the minus strand of CM062354.1, from coordinate 25,638,642 downwards.
TATATTATATAAAATGTTAATTTTGTTGACAAAAATAAATTATAATGAAAGTTTATATAACATAACATTAAATTTCAGGAAAGTCAAATGTAATTTTTGAAACAAAAGGTATATCAATTGTAGTTTGATAATTTTTTTAGATTGTAATTTTATTAGTAAATTAATAATTTGGTTTATGAAATATTGATCTCCAATTAATTTAGTCATTTGAATAATGAAATTGATAAAAAATTAATTTATATACTAATGTGAAATAAAAAAAAATGTAAATTGTGTATTTTGATTATATAATTTATAAATTTGATATATTTTATACTTTTTTGTTGTTGAATAAGATTGCCGTCATCATTTAACACTTAAGTCAGGGTCCATTAACGCTACCTTAGTGTGCTAGTTAATTTTTCATTTACCTCAATTTTCAAATGATTAAATTAATTAAAAATTAATTTTTTATAAATCAAATTAAAATATTTTATTTGAAAAGACTAAATTTAGAAAGTATACAGGATTCAAATCATTCATTTATTTTGGTTTTTTTTTTTCTAGACAGGAACATAAAACTAGAGGCCCAAACACCAGGGAAAGATTCTAATAAAAAGAAAGATACAAGCAAATATGTGTAGGAAAGAACAGAAGGCCTAAATTGTATGGAATATGGATAAACTTGGACTTATTTGGGCCTGGATATGCAAATTTATTTGGGTATTTCAATCGTCCCACTTTGGATCTGGATTTGGATTTAAAAAAACTTTGGATCTGGAGAGTATAATATCTATCTTGTTTCATCAATATAAAAATGTCCAAAAACAAATCTATATTAAAAAAAAATCATAAACACATATTTTGTACTTTAAATTATCTTAATAACTTTTTAATACATTTTGTTTTATCTTGTGAGTTATTAGGCAGATACTATAGAAATAGTCTAAATTTGGGGGGAAACTGTTTTTTTTTTTCGCCCTTTCCATTTATTTTGTTTTTTGGACCAATTTTCATTTCAAATTCTAATGAAAGAGAGAATTAAGCAAATTGTAGATAAATTAGTTACTAAACTCATAGTATTTGGACCACCCAGATATTAGGCCAATTTGAGACACCATAAAAGATTAGTTTGTGGTCAACTCAAACATGAATTAAGTTGACCTGTAAGGTCTTGTTACACTTGAAGACTAGAATCACCTTGTGATCGGTTTATTATTATTTTTTTAAAAAAAATACATCAACCAGTTATAAGAAAGAGGGAGGGAAGAAGAAGGAAAAAAAAGAAAAAGAAAAGGGAAGGAATAAGAAGAACAAGTTATACCTTTAGAATTTTAGAATGCTCTCACGTGTTGCAGACTTGAAGCATTTGACTAGAAAGCCACAATGGCATGGATGAGCTAGCAAGAAGCAAAGTTGAGAAAAAGAAGTGATGAGTGGGGTATGTCAAGATCAACCTTTTTAAACTTGAAGGCAAAAAAATTAGAAATAAAAAAAAGGAGAGGGAAAGACTTAGAAAGAGATATTATATAGTAGAACTGTTAAAATGGACTATTAAAATAATAAGCGTTGGGCTAATAAATTATTGTGCCATATAAAAATGGGTTGACTCAGTTTGAACTTTTAAAAAGAGGGGGCTAAATCAGGTTAGGCTGGGCTCAGGTTAACCTTTTTTTTTTTTTTAAGCATGAATGAACTTGAAGTTTTGATAACAAATAATTTTTATTTTATGTTTATGATAAGTATTATACATTGACTAATTATCATTTATATTATAGTTTGTAATATTTAAATTTTATGTAATATACTTTAATTATATTTTTTTTTGTTTTAAAAATATTAAAAAAAGTGAATATAATAAATTATAATTATTATTTACTAATATAAATTATTATATTTTTTTAAAAAAAAATAAACTAACTCAACCCAGACCTTTTAACGGTGAGCTAAGTTAACCAAATATTAGTTCATTTTTAAAACAAATTGGCCCAATCCAACTCTAAAATAACAGGGTCAAAATGAGTCCATACCAAATTGGGCTAAACCAATCCATTTTGTAAACTCTAGTGTATAGAAAGAGGATAGGGACCTTCTTCCTCTCTTTCTCTCTCTTTAATTTTAAAAAAATATAATTTAATATTTTTATTATTAAAAAGAGTAAAATAAGCCAATGAGAGCTAGAGCCTAAAAAGTTTGAACTATCCTCAAGCTCTAGCACCAATCTTCTATATAAGAAATAAAAAATAAGAAATATTGTTGTGATTATTTGTGATTTTGAAAATTAAAGAATATACTAAACTATCTATTATTATATACTTGTCTTTTATAATGTGAGAAATATTGTATACTTGTGTTTCCTAATAAAAAGAATATATCCTAAAGTATCTATTATTATGTAAAATATGTTAGTATATATTATGTTATTATTTTATTTAAAATTTAAATTTATTAAATGTGATTTGTAAACATTTTATTTTATAAATTAACACTTGAAACCATGTCATAATAAAAATTAATACAATAATTTTATTTTATAATTATAGAAAATAAACTTAAAACATAAAGAAATATAAGTTATTTATTTATTTATTGATTATTTGTGATTTTATTTTTTATTTAATAATGTACGTAGATTTATAATTAAAATATTTAAATTTATTTATTTTATTGGTTCAATTAGTTTCTTAGTAATCCAATAGTTGGATTAATCACTAATGATTTGGTGACCTGAGTTTTTCACTGGTTCATTGACCAATTTGAATAAAAAAATTATGACTAAACTAATTCAAATTAACTATTTAGATTATTTTTGCAATCAATCATTATAACCTAGATTAACCTATTGGATTTTTAATTAACCTAATAAATTGAAACTATTTTGGCTTAAGTTGACCCAATCAATTTTTTTTTTTTTTTTTACATTGAGTTCCTTTAGTTTGATGAATTATTGTATTATTTATATATGATGTTGAATTTATAATTTATTCTTAATATACATTGAATTTAGTTGTTTAATTTTTTGTGTGCTCATTTTATAATACTAAATATTGAAACATATGTATTATATTAAAATGAGTATATATATATATATATAGATATATATATATATATAAAATACTAAAACTCTTTCATTATTTGTTGTGCTTAATTTCTAATCACTTTTATGATTTTGTGATTTGTTGCATTTGACATGATAAATAAAATAAATAAAATAATTTATTATAACTTTAGTACTTGCGTAATACTTAATTACTTATTCAAGATTTAATTTTAAATAATAAATTTGAAAGTTAATAATAAATGAATTTGAGGCAAAAACATTTAATTTTAAAAGCTTTTTATATAAAAAGATTTGGGTGTAACTATTTAAAAATAATAATTCTATGAGTAGCATGATTTTCTAAGTGGGCGATCTCCTCTCTTTTAATTTTTATTTGTGAAAAAAATTAAGACATAATTTTTGAAAAACAAAATTCAAAGAGATAAACATGAGTAAAAATTTAATTTTTTAAATTTAAGACACCTAAAATTAGAGATAAACAGTAGTAGTAGTTGTTGTTGTTGTTGTATAAAATTAATAACATAACATTAATTAATCTAATCTATATTTTACAAACTAGTATTTTTTTTGTAGGTAAAGTAAACCTCATTCTTGAATTGATTTATTTTAACACTTTCACGATTTTAATTTTAGTGAGCCAAAATTAACCAAAAACACTAGCATAAAGAAAATGCAGGGGGGGGGGAGGTATTTGCATACATGTCTTGTTGAGAACATTGATTGAGGAGAACACTTCCTTTAAAGTGCGTACCCTATATTTACTTTACTTATTAATATATAAAAATAATATATTTATTCGTACATTAATTTACAAATAGATTAATGTATAAAATAATAATTTACTTTACTTATTAATATATAAAAATAATATATTTCACGCACCCTACGATATGTATAAGTGCAATTCATGTCTTCTTCGAATTTGAAAATTAGGAAGAGATAAAAATAAATGGGGTAAAAGTAGAGATTAGTAAGCTTCCTTGGGACTAACAAATGCATGTAGGCGTGTCTTAGTTTTTTTGATTTCATCATGATTTGGAAGTTGAAAAATAATTAATAAAAATAAATAAAAAATATTTTAAGATATTGTGTAAAGTTAAAAATAGAAATAAAGATTAATAATACAAAATGATATCATTACATGATAATATATTATTTATTTATGGTAACATGAAACAATCTAAATGGTTCATTATTTTTTATCTGATTTTTTTTTATTTAATATGACATGTAAATGTATAATACAAATTGTAAAATTCATTTATTTTATCAATTTAATTAATTTTTTAGTGAGTTAACAATTAGATCAATAAATTAATAATCTAAACTTTTTACCAGTTTAATGATCAACCTGAATTTAAAAATAATGATTGAAACTATCACCATCTTCGATTTGATCTAGCTATATAATATATTATATTTCTTTTTTTTTCTTTCTTTTTCTGTGAAAGCATTAAGATTGAGACAACAAAAAGACGACAGCTTCTTGGTAGTGAGATCATAATAATTGAATATTAAGTGCACTAAGCTTCTTTATTTCATTTATGTATACTCTTTCACTTTCCAGCAACCAAAAGTGAACCGTAGACTACCCTTTATGATTTGTTTGTTTTCAGTCGTTGAATTAAACAAAAATAAAAAAAAATTAATTAATGTTTAATTTTGATTAATTTTTAATTTATTATGCCAAAAATATAACTGAACCCCACATAATAATTATTTTATGTTATATTTTTCTTTAAAAAAATTTCATTTTAAAAAATAAAGTTGATTTCACAATTTTATAATTAAATTTAAAAGAATAATATAATTATCTTGTTATTTAGTTATTTATTTATGAATTAATTGAGAACAATAATAATTTTATTTTATTAATAAATAAAATATATTTTTTGTTATTAATTAATATTTATATATTAAAAAATTATTATTATTTATTTCGTTCACAAATTTAAATGTCTAAATTAAATTAAATAAGTTTAAATTATCTAAAATTAATAATTAATAATTTATTTTGATTTTATTTAATATTATAAACTCAAACTAATAAGTATATTATTATATAAAATGGATATAAACAATTTTAAATCGAAACACTATCTATTTTTTTTTTTCCCTAAATTAGTGAATTGATTAGAACAAGGAACAAAGGCACAAATATTGTTTTCAAAAAAAGGGGAGATAAGGATCTCACCCAACCCCTAATCTACGGGGGAAAACAGTCCCTCTAAAATCATCATTGACAACAGATGACAGAAAGGAAGGAATACAATCAAAATATTGGTAATCAGACTTGATTCTAGCAACACGTTTAGCAAGTTCATCTGCACAACTATTAGCTTCACAGCGTACATGGTTAAGAGAGAATTTGTGGAGGGCTTGCAAGTTTGACCTGCACTCAACAATTAAGGAATATAAAGGGTGAGTTTTAAAAACTTCATCATGCTCTAAAAGTGAGATTGCTACCAGGGAGTCTGATTCCACAATGAGACAAGTACATTTTGTACTTTTTGCAAGAGAGATGCCAATCAGAATTGCCCACAACTCAACCAATAAGCTATTTTATAATCCTAGGAATTTAGAGAACACCTTGATCCAGCAAACATTATGATCCCTCAAGATGCCACCTGCGGCAATATGACCAAGAGGGTTTCCCTGACATGAGCTACCATTATTCAGTTTTAGCCATCCATATGGGGGAGGTTTTGTTGTCTGGGGGGGGGGGGGGGGGAGTTGGTGCTGGAACTGTTTGCCACTACGAAGAAAAACTGAATGCTTTATTTTTAGCCAGCTTCCAAGTATCCTCCAGTTTAAACTCAACATTTTCAATAAAATTTTCCTACCACACCAAATTCTCCAAAGAATGTAAATAAACATGCTACCATGAGGAATATTATAGATAGTAGGGCTAGGATTTATGGAGTTGTTGTTAATCCAAAGAGAAATTAGAGTGACTTGTAATCTTTAAATTTGAAGCTAAGTTCCAAATATTTTTTGATGTATGTAAGTCCTTAAACAGGTGTTGCATACCTACTTCATAGACATTACATAACGGGAATAAATTACCCACATTTAAGCCTCTAGCATTTAAATTGGACCTACAAGGCATTGCATTATGCATGATGCACCAGATAAGGAATTATGACTATTGTGACAAGAGAGACTCCATATCCAACGTAGGTTGGGTAAACCAAAAACTTCAGAACCAGAAACTTTGTCTCCAGATAAGCTTTTAGAAATCATAATACAGGCAGACTTAAGATTGAATCTACCATCAGGGGAGGGGTTCCAAGTTATAGAGTCATTCAAAGAGCTTCTAGGATTGATGAAATATGTCAATACAGTGCATTTGACTACAGATGAAGGGGGTAGAAGATTTTCTCCCATTGCCAAACTCCAGAATCAGTACAAAACTCAGCCAGGAGAGTTTCATCTTGAGCATTGAGAGGGCCTAATAGAGGGTTTTTAAGAGTGCCAAGCTTACACCAATGGGGTGTCCAGAATTTAGTTTTTCTACGAGGGAATTTATTCTGCGTCCCTTCCCAGAGAATATTTTTTCCCTTTCATTATGCATTTCCTAATTATGGAGTGACTTGAAGATTTAAGAGATTGTCTATATAAACACAATTTTGCCCAAGTAGTATTTTTTTCTTCATGCATTCTCCGAACTAGTTTGGTGAGAAATGCAAGATTTTTCTTAGTTTTGATAATAGCTGAAACACGTCAGTTATGGCTGCAAAAACAAGAGTTCCATCCCAATTTGTTCTAGAAATCAATTTGTCAACCATAGATTGACTCTTCATGATCAGAGGTCTTGTACATACAAACAGAACAAAGTTAGTGTGTGAAATACCATTTTAACTGAAAATTACAAACAAGTAAAGACATTGGAATAGTTTTATCATAATTTCTAGTACATTAAATTCAATGAGACACAAAGATTAGTTCTATATAAATCTCTGAGATTTCCAAACAATACTTAATTAGAGCATTTATAATTCTCAAAAGCTATGTATTATCTTGGGGGAGAACCAGGACAAACACATTAAAAGTACAGAGAAAGATCTAGAAAAAAAAAGAAGCAATTATTAAATTCATGTTCACGCTTCCATCAAGCAAAAGTTTCTCCCTTTTGTGAAAAGTATACAAACAATGCAGAGGGCTTCACCAGAAATGTGCAGATCCAGATCAACCACTGTTCCATATCCTAACTTTGATGAATCATAAGCATAGAAATTTCGAAAATTAAAGCAAGTGCAAATCAATCCTGTCTTGTACCAAAAACAATTTTAAGATTTTTTTTTCTTCGCCTCTTTTTTCTACTTTCCTGCATTTTCTCGACTCCCAAACGGCCTCAAGAAAACAAAAAACTTTAGGAACAAATGGAAAAACCGAAAAAAAACAAAAGAGTCAGAAATCTCGTGTGGAAAGTGCTGCTCATAGCCCCGACTAGTGTACGGCGCTGCATTTGCACAATAATTTCATCATACTCGTATCACAGAGAAAGAAGAAAGACATCATAATGAATATACAAAGGCTAATCTAAGAGATAAAGTAAAGCCAAAGGAAATAGGTCAAAGAAAAGCGTGAAAATTAGGGTTTGGTGAAGTGAGATTGGGATGAAGAGGAAGAAGGCCGTTTTATATATCTACCAGCCCAAACGTTGCACTGGGTTTAGTAGCCGCCGTAGCCCTAATTTGAGCAGACCCGTCTTTGCAATTTTGTAAAGTAGAGAGCCCAAGGAGGAATTATTACAAAATACTATACCGAAGGCGAAAACAGAAGTTGAAGGGAAGGATAAATCACATGATGAATTGACATAAAAAACAATTAAGCAACAAATCATTATATTTTTCATTTATATAAATAATAATTTGAGAATAGTTGATTCACTTAGTTGCATAGCTATGAAATTAAAATATATTAAATTTTGTTTGACTGATTTTTTTATTGAAAATAAAAAATGTGATTGAAGCAAAAATATCTAAAATATATTTTTAGTCTTTTTACATAATAAACACTTTAACCATATTAAAATTATCATTTAAAAATAATTGAACTCAAAAATTAAAAAAACATTATAATCGTTCAAGTCATTTTGACTTATAAACAAATATAACCCAAGAGGACAGCAATATCAGAAATATTCAAGAGGCTAAAAAGTTCTTAGCATCTATGACCATAATGAGGTTACAGCCTAGAAGAATAAATGATTAAATTTTATTGGTAAAAGATCTCATTAAGGATAATGGAATGAGGATAGACTTTTTAGCATCTATGACCATAATGAGGTAACAACCATCAAGAGAATATTTTCAAGATCAAATCTATTGGGATGGCAATAAGAAAAGTACTTACAAGGTCAAGGATGATTATAGAATTCTTTATAATACAAACTAGCAAAATAATATTGCTTTCATTGATTGGAAAATCCTATGCAAGTTGAACATTCCAAATCAGATTATTATGTTTGGTTGGAAATTCTGCCATAATGCTCTTCCTTTAAGAGTGAATCTTTGCCTCTAGAGGCTTTAAAATTAGTAAAGAATGTGCCTTTGGATGTGATATCCTGGAGAACGCTAAGCACTTTTTTCTTCATTGCCCAATTGCCAAAATGCTAGAGTAGTTTGGTTTGGTTTGGCAATGCTCTTCACTCGGATCAAGTCAACCTTAACATCTCCTCTTGGATTCAAGGGCTTACAGGCTCATGTTATGGCTACGAAGTTGTGGTAAATGGCCTCCAGATGATTGAATACATTCTAATTATTTGTTGGGGTATATACTTTAGCTTAAATAAATCAGTTTTTGAAGGGAAGAATTTTGTTCCTTCAGAATTTCTTCACCATGCAAATACTTTTTCAGCTCAAATTGTAGATTCCAAAAGGTCTCGGAGAATCTCAAACATCACCCATTATACAAGGAATTATACATGTTATGCATACCATCAGGAGCCGAAATAGGTTAAGAGAATTATATTTACATGGCAGAAATGTAAAATTCAAAGAAAGATTATTGGAAAGTCCTACTTTGTGTAGAGTATGGATTTTTGACCAATTCCAACCATAGTCTCAAGTTCTCACCAGTCTGCGCTTCACCAAGCTCTCTAAGGAATCCGAGTTACCTTGAAGAACATCAAGGACCATAATTGGCATGCTATCTAACTTCTGATTCCTAATAGGAGTATCGTGAGGATGATTCAAAATTACAAGCTTGACCGAAGGAGATGGTTACCGTGGGAAGAGACATTTCATTTATTTTTTCTTTCGTATTATCAATGGATAGATTTTAAGTTCATGATAACAGTTATAGCACCGTCGCTGATAACTTTAAGAGAGTCTTGATAAATATTTATTTATATTCGTAATATGTTGTCTCTTTGCGTTTCAAAAGAAAAGAGGCTAAAAAATTTAGAAATTAATTAATTAGGATTAAATTGATTAGGGTTAAATTGATAAATGCTACTAAATGTCAAGAGTTATTGAGTCTTAAAAATTAATTAGGGTTAAATTGATAAGATTTGTACTCATTTTAAAAATAGGTCAGCTTGATCTAACCCTTAGAAAATAGAATCAAACATGATTGGGTCAGTTTGGGTTAATTTGTTTGTTCAATTTTTTAATTAAATTCTCAATTTTTTAATATTTTAAAAAGTTCATATGCTTATTTCTATTTGTGCAAAGAATTGATTACAAGACTTTGATCTTAATTCCAATGAAATTGCTTTTTTTATTTAATTACTTTAATTTTTATTTTATTAACATATCTTATTAATTTAAATTGTACATGAAGATGATAATAGAAAATGAATGATATTGAATAATGTAGAATGAATAGAAAAATTTATAATTTTTATTTGATGAGGGCTAAGTGAATCCTGATTTTTTTAAATATATTTGTGTATTAATTTTTGCTAATATCTTTTAAGTTGTCAAAAGTTTTAAAATTTTTATTTTATTTTATTTTTATTTAATTTTTGTTTCTGAATAAATTATACTAACAATACTTTACGAATTTGAAAAGAAATTAAAATCACGTAAGGTGGGCTTGGTACGCCGATTTTGGTGGCCCGTTTCCGAAAATAAAACTTCAGAAATGGGCAATCTTACGAATTAAGAAGAGTTCAGTGGGTCGAAATTGGAAAAGATAATTTGATTGTTATATAAGCAGAAGTTAGGGTTTAGTCCCACTCCTTTCCTCAGAGCTGGGTTACCACTAGCCGCAGGAGCAACTTCAGGTTCTCTCTCTCTCACGTTCTCTCCCTTCTCTTTTCTCGTTTGGTTGTACAATGGTATTCAGAGTCCACCATTTTGAATATTAGCTTCTTTAATATGCATTGAAACTGCATATTATCGTTTTGCAACGATGAAGGAAAGGATCCATTTCTCTTTTTCTATTTTCATGTTTTCGCTCTTGTTCACTTTGGCAGCTATTTTGATGTTTTACGTAGTTATTTTATGTTCTCTTTCAGTAGCGTCGTGCAGATCTAAATTTAGCGTAGATAAATGTTTATGCTGTGTGATGTCGACATGTTTAGGATGTTTCAATTAGATATTTTTGTAGGGTTGATTAAAGCCCCATTGTTTCTATGATTATTGCTAATGTAACTACATGGGTGGAATTTATGAATACTTTTGTATATTGTGGGCTAGTAAGTTCTTTTTTCTCCTTCCTATTAATGTTTTGTTTTCCATTTTCAAGGAGGAGAAGGATGTCGCACAGGAAATTCGAACACCCCAGGCATGGGTCACTTGGATTTCTCCCCAGGAAGCGGGCTGCTCGTCACAGGGGAAAAGGTATCTATCAACAGTCTATGGCTTATATTGCTATTTTAGTGCTTTTTTCATCCTGCTATGAAGATACTGTTGCTGTATTGGGTAGATCATTGATCACAGTAGCTTCTCCCTGTTGGATATACTTTAATTAAGATGATTGTAGTTTGGGCTGCTAAAGTCGGGCTTTCTTTCCTATTTAACTCTGTTACTGTCTTTCTTCACTTATGCAGTGAAGGCATTCCCCAAGGATGATCCATCTAAGGCACCCAAGCTTACTGCCTTCTTGGGTTACAAGGCAGGCATGACTCACATTGTTAGAGAGGTGGAGAAACCAGGATCAAGTGAGTTACTGTCTCATAAGCCTTTATTTGTTAATAGATACTAATTGTTTAATATAATTTTGGATCTTGGGTTGTCAGAGTATAGACTAGTTAACTCAGCTAGTAGCTTGACGGATTTGTATATCGTGAAATGAAGTAGTGAGAGTGTGTTCTTAATTTTTCTCTCTCTTTTTTTTCTTTTCTCACTCTGCATTTCATCTTTTAACTATTTCTTCACTTTAGAGGATCCAAATCCTAACTTGACCATATGTAGCAGAACCTTAATCTATCAGGTAACTGTTATTTTGTAAATTATTGTTTCATGTACCTGATATTTTCTTGTTCTATGAATTGCCCCTGTGATCTACATGTGCTTTTGGTGGGTGTGTCTGTCTTCTTTCTTGTGTTTTCTTTGAACGTGTTGAATCAGGATTTAGGTTAAATTTAATTTTTCTTATTTATGATTTCTTGCTGGAGATATTTATCCACATGTTCCCTGGATTTTTAAATCTTACTCTTTCCTGCTTCAGAGCTTCACAAGAAGGAGACTTGTGAACCTGTAACCATTATTGAGACCCCTCCAATGGTTATTGTTGGGGTTGTGGGTTATGTCAAAACACCCCGTGGTCTTCGTACCTTGAACACTGTATGGGCTCAGCATCTGAGTGAGGAGGTGAAGCGTAGGTTCTATAAGAATTGGTGCAAGTCCAAGAAAAAGGCTTTCACCAAGTACTCTAAGCAGTATGAATCTGAAGAAGGGAAGAAAACCATTCAGGCACAGCTTGAGAAAATTAAGAAGTATGCATCAGTTGTCCGTGTTTTGGCTCACACTCAGGTACTAATACACCTACCAAATTTCTTGCATGATTTTCTCAAAAACAGCATAATTTTCTATAATTTTAAAGGTAAACTCTCATAGTCGACATTTTTGTCTCACAGATTAGAAAGATGAAGGGTTTGAAGCAGAAGAAAGCACACCTCATGGAGATTCAGGTTAATGGTGGGACTGTTGCACAGAAGGTCGACTATGCTTACAGTTTCTTTGAGAAGCAGGTTCCTGTTGATGCTGTGTTCCAGAAGGATGAGATGATTGACATCATTGGTGTAACAAAGGGTAAAGGTTATGAAGGTGTTGTCACTCGTTGGGGTGTTACCCGTCTTCCCCGCAAGACTCACAGGGGTCTGAGGAAGGTGGCATGTATTGGTGCCTGGCATCCTGCAAGAGTTTCTTTCACAGTTGCTAGGGCAGGTCAGAATGGATACCACCACCGAACTGAGTTGAACAAGAAGGTTTACAAGCTTGGTAAAGCTGGACAGGAGTCACACACTGCTGATACTGAGTTTGACAGGTGAGTGACATACTAGCTAACAGGTTTTGGCAATCATTTTCTGGTTAACCTCTATTCAGTAATGAACTGAAGTATGAGCAATTTTACAACTATGATTTGTTTTATCTCTTTAAGGAGTTGTTTTATGAATTATAAGTGGAATGCAGAACTGATCTGACTTATTGTAAACCAGGACTGAGAAAGACATAACCCCGATGGGTGGATTCCCTCACTATGGTATCGTGAAGGATGACTTTGTGATGGTCAAGGGCTGCTGTGTTGGTCCCAAGAAGAGGGTTGTTACACTGCGCCAATCCCTGCTTAAGCAGACTTCTCGTCTTGCTCTTGAGGAAATTAAACTCAAGTTCATTGATACCTCTTCAAAGTTTGGGCATGGCCGCTTCCAGACAACACAGGAGAAGCAGAAGTTCTATGGGCGCCTCAAGGCATAGTAATTATATGCAAATTGATGGAAATGCTGGAACACCGTTTGAAATTATATTTTGTTACCATCTCTTTAAAATTTTGTAGCGTTTTGTTTTGAAATTTGACTTGCGTTTCTCTTAGTTGTTGGGTATCTCTATTTGATTTAACATTTGTTTTAATGCGAGAGATCTTTTATTAATTTTGCTTCTATTTATTTTTTCTTTTGAGCATAATGTTTTCTTTATGAATTGAACTTTCTGCCAAGTTTTGGTAAATGGACGTGTTGTTATAATTTTAAAATTTAAGTCGTTTGAGTTCTAAAGGAAGTAAGTTTTCAGAGAAAAAGTTTGAGAAATTGAAAATTATAAATTTTGAGGTTAATTTGTTTCTGACTGAAGTTATAAATGATTTTAAAGTTAAAAATATTTATGTTTTTTAAATTTGCATGAAATTTTAATTTTATATTTTACTTTTTTAATTCAAGCAATTTTTTTTTCCAAATGTGGTGGGTATTAGTAATTCTAATTGTAATATAAATGAAGTTTAGATGAAGTTAAAATATATAAAATTTTTGAAGATTTATTTGGTACTAAAACCTTAAAATTAAGAATTTTTGAAAAAAATGAGTTTATATAAAGCGTAACTTACTATTTTTATTTTTGTCTTTTATGAGATTTTGTGTTAATTCAATTGTGATAGGAATAATTTCATGAGTTTCATATATTACTTTAGACTCAAACTTTATTATGATTTTTTATAGATGACAATTTTTTTAATTTAATTTTTTATTAATTTTTTCATTAATTTAATATATTTTAATTTGCTTTGTTATTATTATTATTTTTTTATCAATATAATTAATAAATCTGTTAAGCTGGACTTTTTGTGCTGAATGATTATGTGATATTTATACATTTTTTATTTTTTTTGTCTCAAGTTTTAATTACAACTTGGACTTACGGCGTTTCACATCTTCTACTTGCATCGTTTTAGAAACTTTGTTACTTCCATCGCGTTTTCTTCAGCAAACTAGAAAAGTTACGTCTGTCCTTGTGGATGATTTATGCGAAAATTGCCGCAAGCGGGTTTATAAAAAGGCAGGTGAAGCTTGCCACTAAACAAAGAGATTTCGGTGAAACTTTCTACTATTTGAGCAAGGCTGCTCTCATGTTGCCAATGAAAAAACTTTGTTACCCAACTTTTTTATAACCACAGCAAAATCACGAAAAGCTTCACCAGTGACATGTGTGCGGCCTTGCTCGAATAGTGACAAGTTTCATCGGTATTTCTTATTTTAGTGGCAAGATTCATCCATGTACGACAGTCTTCATCCAGGCAGACGCAACTTTTCTGATTTGTTGAAGAAGAAAACATGATGGGAGTAAGTTTCTAAAACGACCGGGGTAGAAGATTTGAAACACACTATAAATATGAGTTAGAATTAAAACATAAAAAAAATTATAAATGATATTGCACAATTAGCACAAAAAGTCTAGCTTAGCACATCTGTTAATTATTTTGACAACGGGGACGAAATTAATATTGAATTAAATTAAGAGATATTAAATTGAGAAGAAAAAAATATAAGAGATTAAATTGAAAAAATTATTATCTATGTAGGGTCAAAATGATATTTTTGTCTATTATTTTATTATCAATAATAAATAAAGATAATATTAAGTTAGAGAAAGAAATTATATCAATAAAAAGAGACAAGATAAAAATTTAATTTTAACCTTTATTAAAATTATTTTATTTATGTTATTTATATTTTTTAATTAATAATATATTTTGATTTAATTAAATTATTTTATTAAGACTATTTCAAAGCGTCATATGTTGTCATTTTTATAATGTACAATATATTTTAAATAAATATCTTTGAAAAATAAATTTAATTAATAGGACATATTTTAGTTTTTCATTTTTTCTCATATTTTATTTTAAATGATTATTATTCTTTTTTAAATTTAATATCAATACAATACAACTTGGCATGTAGTCTTTAATAGTGTGAAAAAAATCAATAATTTTTATCATTGATTTATTTTAAGATTAAATTTATATGTAATTTTTTTTTATATTTTTACTAAATTTGTTAGCTAGGAAGCTATCCAAAAAAGAAAAGTTGAATTGGTAGTTACCGAAATGACTTAAATTTTTTTTTTTTTTTGATTCTTGGTTGAAAACAAGTTCCTTTTTTAACTTTTAGTTATTGTGAAAACAATTTTAAATAGTATTAAAAGTTAAAAGAAAAAGAAAGCACACCAAGATTTAAAGAGGGTTTAGATTCAAGTTTCTTTGAATTCTACGTCATCTCTTCAAATGTCAACAAAAAAATTTTTGTTATCAAAACAAAGTAATCACCATATAACTAAGTAACCCTCTTTAAGGGATTAACACATTTATTTTTACACTTCACAGTAAAGGAACTAAAACCTTACAAGCCGTCTAAATCTGATATAATGTGTTCTTATAATCTTAGCACACCTAATGATCAACCTTTTGATTATACTTGATAAAATAATGAAAAAGAAAAATATGCCTTTTTAGTGAATTAAAGACAGATTTATTCTTCCCAAGTGCACTATATTTTCCTTTTGGCTAAAATGCAAAGAATACTCTTAAACTTTGAACCATTTGCATAGAACTTCCATGAGTTTTTGGAAACTTAACAAGAAACTCTCTCGAACTTCCAAAATCTTGCAAATAATAGCATACATTAAATTTTTCATCTAAAAGCTAACGGTCAAATATCACGTCAAATTCGTTGACTTCACATTAAAATTGTTGTTGAGTTGCAATCAAGGGCAATTTCATCTTTTCTCTTTTTTCTCTCTTTCTTCCACAATTTCATCTCTTTCTTTCACACCCGATTAGAAGTTGTTGGGCCTTCCTCCTTATGGCTTGCTGATTCCCCTTCTTCTTATCCTTCCTCCTTTTCTTTTTCTCTCCTTTCATCTCTTCCGTCACCAGATGTAGTTGGAAAAGAGATCAATAGAGAAATGAGCTCGTACCACCAACTGCAGCCACCATTGTCGCCACCACCGCAGGCACACTACCACCAATACCATAATCAATTTCTGCTTGTAGCAGCGGGATACCTCCACCACCATTTGAAAAGTGCAGCAATGATGCATCAGTGGCCATAGGCTCTACTGGTGGTAGCATTTGGTAGGGGAGGGAGTAGAGAAGAGGAAGACATGTCAAATTTGAGCAGCAACGAAGGAGCAGTGTCAAATCCTTCGTTCATAAACACGCTGGAAACAATCCCATTTGGAATTTCTCCACTAAATTCATCATCAATGAAAACTTAGCAACACAAAACCAATTGACCCTTCACATTAATCTTCGCTGCCAAATGATACAATGCAAGAAAAAGTTCCTAGATTCATGGAGATATAGAACAGCATATAAGTTATCATGCTTGCATATCCACCATTTGAGTATCCAACAATTATTCCAATAATTACATATCCGATTTGACCTATGGACGAATACGCAAGCATACGTTTCATGCTTGGACTTAGCGGCACTGCGATAAAATACTTGGACTTCTCTTCCTGCACAAAACCCCTTGAGTGACATGGCAGTTGATGATGTCCAACGGTAAGTCGAACTCTTTGATTGTGCAAAGCGAAATTGTTCCGTCGTAGGGCTTGCAATTGTCGAGCTTGAGCCAATTAGGAATGTCTCAATGCCATCTTTGGCTAATTTCTCATCAATTAAGCCGCAGGTGGGTCCACCCCTAATGACAGAGACCCTGAGGCTCCAACCCGAGGGTGAAGGGTTGAATTTGCCAACAATGATTTTGAACTTCCGGTGGTGGAGAGTGACAGGTTTGGTTTGACCGGTGAAAAGGTTTGAGAGTAATAGAGTTCATTTTTCTGATCGAGTGTGGAAGAAAGAGACAAAATTGTGGAAGAAAGAGAGAAAAAAGAGAAAAGATGAAATGGTCCTAATTACAACTCAGCAATAATTTTGACATGAAGTCAACGAATTTGACGTGGCATTTGACCATTAGTTTTTGGATGAAAAATTTAATGGGTGTTGTTATTTGCAAGATTTTAAAAGTACGGGGGGTTCCTTGCGAAGGTTTAAAACTCAGGGAGGTTCTATGTAAAAAGGCCAAAGTTTAAAGGAGTTTTTTGCATTTTAACCTTCCCTTTTTTAAGTTTTTCTTTTTAATGCATTAATAGACGCATAGAGGGAACATTAAATATTAGACTTTACATCAAATAAGCCAAGAACTCTAGATTTATAAAAGGTTTTCAGCATTCTTTATTGGGCTTAACACATTTGGGCTACTTATCACACTTGTTGACAATTATCAAAAAATCATAGGGGCTTATGGTTTGGTATTTGCTTTAAAAAAATTTATTTTGTAATATTGTTTATATTTATTTTTCAATAAACATAAAATATGTGAAAAAGAATTTGAAAAAGATAATTTACCAAAAATTGATTCTTCTCTTAATTGCTTAAAGACCTTAATCCATCCATTCAAATCCAGCCTTATATTCATCTCAAATCCTGAATCGCATAAGGGGGTTATTATAATGATCATGCCTTTTTTATCAAAATTTCTTTTTTATATACAATTAATAATTTAAATTTAGACTATACATTGTATAGAAAAGGGAGACAATCCTTATTTTTCCACCTTTCTTTATAAATGTGGCCATCATTCAAGGATAATAGATAAGTTTTTATAAGAATGGTTGGCACAATATTAGTTCAGTGAAATTCCATTGTTTGAAACATACTGATAATGCCCAAATCAATTATCCCTTGAGAAGAAAACATGATTATACCATAGATGGATAACGCCAAAAAATATACTTTAGACATTCCAAGATCCTTTTTCTACTAAAGTCTTTAAGAGAGGAAATATTTTAAGCTACACTACATGTACATAAATGCAATGGTTAGAATCTCATCTGTACATATAAAGCCCATGTACAAATGAAATCTTAACCATTTCATGTATGTGCATATAGTGTACACAAGTGAGTCTCCATATAAATTTTAGAAATCCCTTTTTCTTAACTATACTTACTCCACAAATATCTAAAATCTTTGTAATATTGTTTTGTGATAGTAAATGTGTAAATGTCCAGGGTTCAAATCAATAGGTGTATTTTTCCCAACATACATACTTAGAAATTTCCCATATTTTTCAATTGCTAATGTAATATGGATTAAAGATGGGGAAAGTAAATCATCTTAAAGAGACATCCCAATATTTCCACAAAAACTAAAACATCTAAACTAAAAGAAGATTATAAGATGGAACAAAATGAAAAAATATGAAGGAGACCCAAGTTGCCTTTGAAGATAACAAATAGAGGTTGAGCTAAAGCTTTAGTGAATAAAGCCTTACTTATATTTTTCTCTAACGATATGACAATCAATCTCCAAGTGTTTTGTCAACTCATGAAAAATGATATTTTTTGTGATGTGTACTGTAGATTGATTGTCTCACCTTAAAGAAATGAGGGTTTTGAAATTGTCACACCCTGACTTAAGGAGGTGCGACCAACACTGGATACAAGATAATTGCCCCATGTCCATAAGCTTGAAATTTTACAGCTTCCAAAATTTTGCATTCAGCCAATACCAATAATTATACAAGAAGAGCTTTACTCTCAATATTACATTTAACCAAGAAAAAAAAATATGGGTAGGTGATCCTACGGAATATGGATCCATATCTAGAATTAAAATACAAACAAGGTTTACAAAATAACAATGCCCAATGAAACAATGGTAAGCTCACCCTAAAATTTACTTTTGTGACATCTCAAACTAATATTCGAACTTTCCCTATCTATATGAAAAGAAAAAAAAAAAGAAAATACAAGGGTGAGTGGAAAACTACTCAGTGAGCAAATAAAACCACCGCAATAACGAAAGCTGAGACTAATAAAGCAGAAGTGATTAGGATTTCAAATGAAATATTCATACTTAATGACACAATAAATCATTAAGCTGTAAAAATAATAAGTGATAAAATGAAATTGAAAGTGTTCAATTTTTACAACCTTTATAATCCAACAAATTCGAATAAAAGCAAATGGAGAGATTGAAGAAATTCAATCCTGATATCAATTTAGAATAAATAGAAGTTTACTGAATATAAAAAAGTTAAAAATAATAAAAATGAAAGAAAATTTGCATATTCACATAGGAGGGACATCTCATAATATTATTCCATATACCCTATGTTTCATCCTTCCTCAACACCATACATAATTCTAATCTCTGGCCACAACTCCTTACATGGCCCTAACTCTACATATAATATACATACACTCCACATGTGTGGCCACACATGAGGCTATGGTCTTTGCTAGCTGAGGTTTTCACCTAGGCACACATAGGGTTACAGATACAACTATAGTACCAGTGTTCTCAAAAGAGTTCCTCCCATTTTAAAATAACAATAATTGCAATAGTCATAATTTCTCACATAAATAGTATAGAACCAATAATAATCATTCATAAACAATAACTCACATAAATAAGTATTTCTCTTTTGATTTTCTAAAATAGTTCAATTTCAAGCCAATAATAACCTTCTAGAAATACAATAACTTCATAAAAATGAGCATCTCTTCAAATTTTTCTTAACATTGCAGTAGCTTTATCTACTCACAGTGAGGCTGAACTAAAATAATACTTTCGCTACTTCATGTGGCTCGGCTAAGCATAGAAGATGCTTTTGAAAAACCTATAGGGATAGTATTGTACTTTCTATCAGTGTGGGGACTCCAATTAACAAATGTACTTAATTGTGTTCAGAAATTCTCAAAATTCTTATTAATGAATTAAACTCAAGGTTGGTTGACTTAAAAATTCCAAATACCTTATTCCTATGCTTAGCTTCAATTTACTTTCAACTCTCACGATTTATATTCCATGTTTACAATTAGAATTCTTAGAATACTAAAATAATCATTCTTAGTTCCAATTAAATATCACATTCTATTATTTACATTTAAAACCCACATCCTTTCCCACTAATTCTCATGTTCAAAATATTAACTTCGATTAGTTTTAACAATTTCTAACTTAGCAATACAACTATATGAGTTTACCATATAATTCCTGAATCTTGTCACATATGTTGAAAAACTTATATGTTTAATATATGTATATATATATTATTTAATTTTATTTATTCAATTTTATTATTATTATTATTATTATTTTCCTCTAGATTTCAAACTCTAGGTTACCTAAGATTTTATCCAATTACAATTTTGACTTCAATTAGATATTGAGAGTTTTAAAAGTTAAAATTTCAATGGGTAGGTAAATCAAATCAAATCCTCAATATGAAATAACATTTGGCATACTCAAAACCCCTAACTATATGGAACCATCATCATACAATATAAATCCTCAAGAATGCACAAATTTTTCTTTTTCTTCTTCTTCATCTTTTTCCTCTATCTCTCTTTCTCTCTCAAAATTTCAATGACAATGAAAAACTAGACTTATCCAAACAATGTAACTCAATAAGATCTTAAAAGAATGAAAGCTACTCACTTATTTCTAGAAAAAATCCCAAAATTTACCTCATTTTTGCAACTCAAAAGACCAGCTATTTGGATCTTCCATTTTGCATTTTATAGATGGAAACATGTTGCAGCAATGGCAGTCAAGGCTAATGGCAGATCGAAGACATTGCAACAATGGCAGTCGACAACAGTTGTGTCAGAGAGAGCAAAACCAAAGGGAATGCAACTTGAGAAGGAAGTGAGAAGTAGATGTTATTAAAATTTGGATTGTATACTATGTACATACATATTCATAAACACATTAGGACATGTTGACGTACATGTATTGTGGATTAATTATCATATACATATTACTGTCATAAAGTTTAAGAACCTATAAAGTGATTTAATTTAATTTAATGGTCCTTATAATAAATAATAACGTATGGGGACTAATCATATGTGTAGAATCCCTGAAGTGTTAATTACTGATTAATGATGGGAAAATTGGTAATTTGACACATAAGGACTTAATATAAATAGGGTGTGGTCCCTGATTGAGGTATCATGACAACCAAACTTCAGATAATTTGGTTCCTTTCCTTTTGGCTTCTATCTACCCACAGGAGAACTAAAAGATACAATCAATCAGAATACTAACATTCTGATTAGTCAATTCCATATGGATTCTAGTATGCTTCCGTTTTCATTACTTTTGGATTCAAACAATTTCTAGAATTAATCCAACAGATGTATGGTGAAGGAATGGAAGGAAGATGGAAGAATGCTACTACTCTAGGAGAAATCAAAGACTATAAATGGGTTTAAGGATAATATGAGTATTTTAACACTTTTTAATTGAAAAATAAAATTGTAGGCATTATAAAAATATATTTTTTTCATAGTCATTTTTATCTCAATAAATTCATAGGTAAGATAAAAATGTTTTGAAATTTTTAGTACTCTTAAGTCAATTAAAAATATATGATATTAAAACCTTTAATAGATAAAAAATTTCTATCGAATAAAATATTAATTTCAAAAAAATTTTAAATTTAAATTATAAGTTTAAAATAATTCATAAATTCTCTATATAGCTAAATTTTTATTTTTCTACTTAAAATTTATATTTATTTTAATTATTAAAATTTTTTAGCATTTAGTTAATAAAATTATAATATTAATCTAAAAATTTTGCTTTTATTCAAATGAATAATTTTTAATTTATTGGTTATAATATCTAACCACCATGTGACATATTTATGAATTCTAATTAATTATTTTGTTTTTTTTAGAGATATCCATAGTAATTCATAGATTTTTGAACCATTGCTTCTACCTCATAAGAATATCGAATAATTGTAGCCTACTTCTTGGTTTTATATTATATAAAAAATATATTTCAAAATTTAAATATCTTAAAATTAATATATATATAATTTTATTATATTGGTTTTTATTTTTACTTATTTATTTTAATTTTTAAAAATGTATAAAAAATAATTATTTAAGTAATTATTTCTTTCTTTTTTTTCTCTCTCCCATTAATTCTTTCTTTTTCTTAACTCTCATTATTAATTTCTTTTTCTCCTATTCCCAAGCATATGTTTTTTGCTGTACAGGGTACCTACATTTAAAATATGACTTCTCCCCTTTTCCAAGCTGTCTCTTCACAATGGCCAAATGAAAGGAGAGCTCTCTTTTCAATGGCCAAATGAAAGAAAAGATATGGATCTCTGTTTGTATTAAAGCCCTAAGTGAAGGAGATGAATTCAAATTTGCAAAATAGATGAACCATCTAAACCACTAGTTTTCACCGATTTTTTTATTGATTCAAACAATTTTTGATTGATTTTCAAGGTGGTCAATTTTGAGATTGTTTTAGACTAAACAAATAATTGGTTCACCGGCTTTTCGGTCTAATTGATCAATCCAACATGATCTTTCAATCCTTGCTTGTATCCACTAATCATGCTTTATAGCTTCTTTATAGCTATGTGGTTTTAGGATTTTATTCATATTTGCCATAAAAGGCTTGATGATCTACAACTTGACATATAATATATAGTCCTACATCCAATTAGATCTCTTCCTATTTCTCAAGCTGCATCTTGCTGGTGCCAAAGATTTTATGGATTCTAGTTCCTTATATGTATCATTAGTTAATTTTGCTTAAGCAATCCTTTCATTGACAGCCATTTCATCTTCTATCATCACTTCATTCATCATAGGTTCTCTTGCAACACTTCCATCTTCTTCTATGTTAGTTGTAATAGGTAAGGAAATCAAGTTTCTTTATTATTACATGAGATATATGAAAACACATCTTCAAAGAAAATAATATCTCTAGATACACAAACTTTCTATTTCTCCAAGTCAAACACCTTATATACATTTTGACATATGGCATAGCTAATGAACACACACTTAAATGCTTGTGTCAAATTTGTCCTTCTGAGGATTGTTGTTAGTGATGTATGTAACGCCCCTATCTAGTATTACTCTTAATTCTGATATAAACAGATAGGTTCGATACATTATTTTTGTCCTTTATTTAATTAATGTTTGAGCAATTATACCATTAAATTAATTTAGTGGATTGGTTTCAGGATCTTTTGTTCAGATTAAAACTTACATGCACAGCGAAATAACAGAAATTCTATACTACACAGCAGAAGATTAAACTTTCATACAATTCAAATAATAAGAGTTCAATAATGTCCATTACATCATAGTAAGCATATATCAGGATATGCGAAGCATCCGTCCATAGGAAGTCAAGAGACGACAATCCTGTCACTCAGACTCCTTTACAAATTTTTAGGATGGACCGGTCCTTCACCTGTACTTTCCTAACTACATCTCAGGACTACTGCCAAAAGAATAATCCTAGCTTTATCTGGACTAAGACCTAAAAATAGGGGTTACAAAAACATTTCTTTAACCTAAAAAGGACTTCTATCTCCCTGCACTACTAAGCGTCTATATCTAATACATATTAGCATAATAATGAGAAACACAAGTTTCTCAATAGATTAACAATATGGTTTTTAAAACAACCAATATGTATCAGGGTGCAAGCACCAAAAAAGTAATTTTATATTCTTGGAATAAAATACAGCATAATATAATTGGCAAGCAATATGGGATACATTAAATATTCATAGGATGAAAAAAATGTACTTATAAATACTCATGCGATGACTTACATTACCATAATGGTAACAATTTATTTAAGC
The DNA here is from genome assembly GCA_031216115.1 of Senna siamea. Classification (NCBI taxonomy): domain Eukaryota; kingdom Viridiplantae; phylum Streptophyta; class Magnoliopsida; order Fabales; family Fabaceae; genus Senna; species Senna siamea. The sequence goes on along the minus strand of CM062354.1, from coordinate 25,615,012 downwards.
TTATCCTTCTCAAATTTTCTGTGTACTTTAGCTGTGCACACTTGGGCACTTATGGACGCTCGGCCACCTTTAAAATATTTTGTGCACACTTGGGCACTTATGGACGCTTGACCACCTTTAAAATATTTTGTGCACAATTGGCCACATGTGGACACTTGGCCACCACCTAGGGTCATGGTGCACACTTGGGCACTAGGTGGGTACTTGGCCACCTTTGAAATTCTTTGTCAATTTTTGAAGGAAAATTCTCTTTTTCTTGTAAGTTTAATGCAAGTATACATTTCATATGGGAAAATTCAATATTTCAAGGATAATTTCTATTTTTCTTGGAAATAATTTCTAAGGTAGATTTCCTTAGAGAATTCTAATAATTTCAATATTAATTTCTTTTCTTTGAAATTAATTCCCACGTATATTTTCTTTCTAATAGTTTCAATAATAGTCTTCCTCTCTTGGAATTAAATTCCCATGTACCTTTTCTTTCTAATAACTCTCATAATTTCCATACTAATTTCTTTTCTTGAAAAATTAATTCCAATATATAATTTCTTTCTAAAACTCTAATAATGTCTATAAAAATTTCTTTTCTTGGGAAATTAATTCTATTATAGAATTTCCTTCTAAAAATTCTAACAATGTCCATAATAATTTCTTTTCTTGAGAAATTAATTCCATTATATAATTTCTTTCTAAAAATTCTACTAAGGTCCTTAATTATTTTTTTTCTCGAAAAATTAATTCCAATATATAATTTCTTTCTAAAACTCTAATAATGTCCATAAAAATTTCTTTTCTTGGGAAATTAATTCCATTATATAATTCCTTCTAAAAATTATAACAATGTCCATAATAATTTCTTTTCTTGAGAAATTAATTCCATTATATAATTTCTTTCTAAAAATTCTAATAATGTCCATAATAATTTCTCTTCTTGGAAAATTATTTCAATGTACATATTCTTTCTAAAAAACTCTAATAATTTTCATAATAATTTCTTTTTCTTGGAAAATAAATTCCAATGTGCAATTTCTTTCTAAAAAATTCCATAACAATTTCTTTCTCTTGGAAATAAATTTCATTGTACATATTATTTCTAAAAACTCTAATAATTCCTATACCTTGATTCAAAGTCATATTGCATAGCTTAAAAAAAATTCCAAGAATGAATCTCATGGACTTAGCCTAGGGAGTTTTATTTATTTAGCAATTCCATTTCCTTTCTTTTTGTTCTTTACTTAATACACTTAAAGGATTAGGGTTTCCTTCCTTTGTGGTCATCACAACTTCTAACCCTAATCTATAATCCCACAACATTCTCATGCTATTCCATCCATAAACAATTTCATAACCACACATGCTAGCCAACAACCATGTATTTAAATCAAGAATATAGAGACAACCTAAGTTCCATGGAGAATTTGAACATAGACATGGGATTGCATAACTAAAACATGGAACAAAAGTTAGAATTGTTAACCTACCTTGAAGGTGTGCTAGAGAAAATATTCTTGGCCCTTCCTTTGGTTTCCTTGGCTTCCCCTTTGAGTTCTTCTTTACTTCCTCTTTCCTTGGTCTTTCAATTTTGCCTTGATGTCTCACATTCTCCCTCTCCTTTCTCCTATTTTCACGTGTGGGGAATGTTTAGGTTTCATGAAAATAACTCTCAATCTCTCCTTTGTCTCCTCCTTTTCATGTGAGCATTGTATGCCAATTTTTTTTTTTTAAATGTCCTTCTTATCTAGGTGGCGTATGCAAGCATCCATAAGAGTGCAAATTTCCTTTTGTTTTCCTTTCCTTCCACGTGTCCATGTGTGTCTTTCATGGAATACACCTTTCCACTTATTTCTTTTCCTTCACTTCACTCCACCCATTTCCTTATTTTCTCTTCTTTCTCTTTTTTTTTTTCCTTTCTTTTCTTCCCTATCTCACGTGTATATGTTTCCTTGTGGGACTAAAACTTAAATTCCCATTTCTCTATCTCCTTCACGTGTGGGTTGTATGAAGATTCTAGTTGTATATATATTTTTTTTCTAAAAGAAAATGATGCACACTTTTGGATATGTATATATATATATTTGTACAAAGTGTACTTGCAAGTACACTTTGTCTTTGCTTGCCCACTTAGTATTTTACTTCCTTGCAAGTTTGGATTTGTCCACTCTTACAAGCAACTAACCTTCACAAGCAACCTTGGTATTTCTTTTTCTTTTTCTATTCTCTCTTTTCCTCCCTCATTCACGTGACACTTACACACACCTATATATTTTTGTTGCATCCTTCTTCCCCTTCTCCATTCATGTGAAACCCATGCATATATATATGTATAATAAATTTTTTTGAATGCTTTTGATCTCCTTTCCTTTCTACCTCAGGTATGGCTTGGGACTGCCATGCAAAAAGTTTAACTTCCATTCCCTTCTTCCATGCAACACATACTCATGCATATATTTAAATAGTTGCATCTCATTTTACTTCTTACTTGGTACTTAAGCTAGGTAAATAAAGAAATCAAAAATATAATTCTAAGCACCAAATTTCCATTCCTTAAAAATAATTCATCTAATTAATTATCAAGAAGGCAATTCAAATTAATTAATTAAATAACACCATTAATTTAGGCCAATTAAATTATGGGGTGTTACAATGTAACATAGGCACCCAAAAGCTTTCATTCTATCATATTATGGCTTCTTTCCATATAACATCTCATAAGGTTTTCTCCAATTCAGGATTCTTGAGGGCTATACAGAATAACAGACACCAACACACCATGACACACTATAGATACACATTCAAAAAGCTCCAAATTCAACTTGGACACATGGCAAACATGGTTTATACTTTAGCCAAACATAGGATAACTCGAATAAAAAAATAAAATACCATAAAATAAGTGAATGAAATAACTCTTTTTAATTAGATTATTAAAGTTATTTTTTAATTACTTTTGTTATATATGAGATTTAGTAAATTTGATTTAGAAAATAATAGCTTAAGTTGCTTAAAATATGAAAAATATTGATTATTTTTATTTTTTACAAGTATATCGATAAATAAAACTTAATATATATATATGCTATATCGTGTTGTATTCTATAATTTTTTAGAGTTTGATGTTTCAATGTATTTGTGTCCTTGTTGTGTCAAGTGTCTGTGCTTCATTGCTTAGGGTTAGCTTATTGATAATGTGAATTGTAGTTAATATTGCTTCACCTTAAAACTTCTTAGGTAAGGCCCCTTGAAACATAAGTTCTTGAGAAACTTGCATAATATGTTTGTGTTTGCTCCCCACTACTCCATTCTGCTGTAGAGTATAATTTCATAACCTCTGATGTATGATACCTCTTCTATTAAATATTTGATTGCACTGAGAATTTACAAAATCTATGTCATTTTCTATCTTTAAGTTCTTGATAGATTGACTAAATTGAGTGTGCAAAGAAATCTTTAAGTGTTTGCCACATTGAATTTTGATTTTGCATAAGAAATACTAAAGTAGCTTGACTGCAATCATCATTCATCAACTATAGTCAAAATATAATGTGTTGCATTAGACATAATTGGTTGCCTATATGGACCCTAAACATCAAGATGAATTAACTAAAAAAATCTCATTTGTTTAACTCCAACTTTTAGTTTTTTTGTACTATGGCAAATATTACAAGCATAAAGAACTTGGAATTCATCATCTCATATTACATTAATGTGTTTGATTAGACTAAAGGGAGCATGTCCAAATCTTTGGTGCCATGGTATTCGTGTTACAGTACAAGTGATCAAAGAAACAAATTTGTTAAGAGGTAAATTCATCCTTCTTTCCTTGTCAACCTCTTGGATGTATAGATTTCCTTTCACATTTCCCATGGGTAGTAAACTTTTAGTCTTATATTATACAATGGTCATTGTCAAATTGTATGAAAATGTTATTATCTTTAGCTTCCTTATTAACCGAGATAAGATTGTATTTGAAAGATGGGACATATAGGAATTCTTCCATTCTTAATCTATCATTCAATATCAACATTCCAACCCGTGTCACATTTATTACTGTTCCATCAAGAAAGTTTACTATTAGAGGCCTTTCAAGATTTTTAAATTTTTGCATCAAGAATATTTTTGAACATATGTGATTAGAAGAATTAGTGTCAATAATACAATCACTTTTGCAATTAAACTAAAAGGATTCATGTGTATTACCTGCAAAGTCATTGAGGCTAGCAAAATTAACACATTCTTCTAATCTCTCTTTCATTGCCTTTGACAGTTCTTGTTTAACAAGCATTGAAATCATACTAGAGAAGTCTGGCTATTTTTTTTTATCATTTGTTTCTATTAGATTTTTTGTAATATTGTTGGTAGCCATGTTAACCACCTTTTTTCCTGACTTCTTCTGTTCTTTAAGCTCTTTATACTACTCAAGATACCCATTGAGCTTGAAACATGTTTCTTTTATGTGACCATGCATTTGGAAGTGATCACAGTACTTGTCCCACTTCTTTTCATCTTTCTTTTTGAATCTACTTTTTGTTTCTCCCTTAGATCCTTTCACCATCATGGTTGTTGCATCTAAATAACCACTTCCAAATGTCATATTTACCTCTCTTTGCCTTTATACTCTTGTGACCATGGAGAATGCCTTATTGACATTAGGCAAAGGATCTAAGTTGAGGATTTGACCTCTTAAATCATTATAGGATTAGTTTAACGCCATTAAAAATTTTATAAGCTTGTTAGATGAATCCATATCACCTAGTTTCTTGCTAATCTCACATTGACAACCTTTACATCCATACCTTAGCATGAGCATCAACCTTCTTAACTCATCCCAACATTTGTGAAGCTTGACATAGTATATAGTCACAGTATGAACCTTGTTCAATGGAAGTTAATTCCATTTGAATCTAGTATAGTTGGGGACCATAACTTAGCCCAAATCTTTCCTCTAAATCTTCCCAAAAAATCTTAGACAACTAATAGTAGATGAAATATTCTACCATGTATTTGGATATCAATTTTAATATCAAAGACTTAACTATTGAGTTTACCTTTCTCCATTTCTTGAATCTATTTGAATCATTTGGCTGTTTGATTGAACCTTCTATGAAACCTAGCTTGTCTTTGGCTTCCAAGGCAATCTTGACTGTCATACTTCATGCTAAGAAATTACTTCCAATTAGTGGAGACATTACAAAGTCATCTCGAGCTTATTGGAGTTATGTAATGTCTAGGCTGCTTCATTTCGTCCTCGTCCTCCATCACCACCTTCAGCTGTTGAAATTAGCTTATTCTGTCATATATTATGGTCTTCTTCTATTTATCCTTGGATTTGAATCACAGGTGATTTAATGCTCTGATACTGTGAATTAAAATAAGAGTATAAGATTGAACAAAATGAAAAAAAATATGAAGCAAAATATAGTAGTGAATTTTATTTAGAACTGTGAATTTATACATGAACTATACTAACTATGCATATGCTATCCACTCTTTGAATTTCCAACTAATTTAACTACTTAGTTGTTATTTACATATACATCCTCACATACTCACATACTTTCAACATCTCCACATACTAATATTTAATAAGTCTTATATATTGCCATGTTTTTTCCCCCAAAATACCACAAATGATTTTTTCTAATAAAGAGACTTAACTGGATCAAATTATCCATAAGTTCTTTAACTTTTGTAGTGAGCTTCATCACTAACCTTGTGATGCTCTTATTTGAATCTTCTAGTGGCATGGATTTTTGTTTCAAGTAATTAATAATGCACTTATCATTTCACTAATCTTTGTTAATTAATGAGAGAAAAGGAAAAGAAAAGAGAGGGAATAAAAGGAAAAAAGAAGTTAGAAATTTACAAGTAATAAAACTTATTTCTTATTTGTAAGTGAATTATGAGGTAGCAGTAATTTTGGTAAAAAATATTCTAGCAGGAAAAACATTATGTTCATTTAAGAGCTTATTTTTCTACATGGAAACAACAAGTTAACTATCAATTTTGTAAGAAGAGAGTCCTTTGTAAGTGATGTTGAAAGATGCCAAAATAATTCATTACCCCAACAATGCACTCACAATCTTGCATAAAAGACACAATACAATGGGTAAGTTCCTTATTAGATAATGAATTAATGAAAATAAGTTGTCTTCATTGCATTGAAAGAAAAAAAGAAAATCTCCTTTATGTCTAGTAGTTTTTTGCTCCAAAGGAAAAACAAGATGACAATTAGCTTGTAAAAGAATACATTCTTCACTCAACTATTGCTTATAAAAAAAAGAGTGTTTTGAGCCATTTGGTAGAAACACAACTTATTAAGCCTATTAGTGTGTTATGTAATGGAAATAAATTTCCTTTGTCATATTAGTGTTAAAAGAATTCTCCCTACCCTTTAGGTGCTTTATGCTCCAAAAAGGAAAGAAAATGAAAATTAACTTAGGAGACAATAAATTCTCCACCCATTTATTCTTAGGGTAATTGTTTTAGAATGTATGCCATTTATGCTTACATTCCAAGATAATTTATTATGCTTAAAAATACATTGAATGGTAAGGACTTGAAACATAAGAAAATGAAATATGCTCCTTATGAAGGGTATCCCTTTTCAAGATTTTCCTATCATGGAAAATGCATTATGACAATTAATGGAAATTTATGATCCATTAGGGTAAAAAACCATTAGATTATATTTTATGCTTTTAATGCATGTACCATCTTTGTGTACTTTCCTTCTATGAAATCGAGTATATGATATCTTGATGAACTTTATCTTTATTTTTTGTTGAAAGATTGAGAAGTATGGAGATGAAATGAGGCTTGGCAACAGGTGAGAATGAAAGTGTCGTAGAATTAGATTGGAAGGATAGAGAATCAAAGATGATGAGAAATAGTATGTTATTTAGAAGGATTTTCTTGGAGAAAATTCTAAGTAGAGCTATGATGAAGACAATGATTCAAAAGGTATGGAATGTGACTAAGGGATTATCCATTATGGATGTGAGTCTTAATTCTCCCTTCTTCACTTTTGCTAAAGAAGAAGAACTGAGGAGGATTTTGAGAGACAATACATGAATAGTTATGGGATTCTTGATAAACCTCCAACCTTGGCAATCATTTAGGGTAGTCACCAAGTTGGAGATAAACTGGTGTGAGTTATAGTTTTAGTTCCATTATGCTCTTATAAAAGTTATGAGCATTAAAAGTGTTGTGAGATTAGGGTTGTAGGCGGGGGTAATAATTGAAGTTGAAAATCCCTAATTCAAGGAGGTAATTACAAGAAGCTTTGCTAGAGCAAGAGTCAGAATAGATATTCGTAACCCATTATTGAGTAGTTTTTGGGTACCAAGAACAAATTTACCAAAATTTTTGGTGAAATTTGAGTATGTGAAGCTACAACATTTTTGTTATAGTTATGGAATCATAGGTCATGAAATAAAGAGCTCTAATGGCAAGGGTGATTATGAAGGTGCAAGGTTTAGGCCTTGGTTAGAGGCAGCTCCTACTAAATTTTTTGAGAATTTAGTTAGAATTCAGAATGGGAGGATCATTGAAGAGGTGGCCACAATAGGGGAGGATCATTGAAGAGGTGGCCACAATAGGGGAGGATCATTGAAGAGGTGGCCACAATAGGGGAAGATCATGATTGGAATGCTCAAGGCGAGAGAGTGGTGAAATGAGAAATAAGGCTTACTCAAATTTAGTTAGGGTCATGAGGGTTAGATGTGAAGATTATGATGATAAAACATAAGGAAGTAAGGGATGCAAATGTAATTCAAGGCAGAAGGAAACAAAATGTTGAGAAAGATATATTGGATAGATTTCTTGGAGATATTTAAAAGAAGGTGATAAGATAGGAAGAAGAGAAATAGGCCCCTATCAGAGAAGATCAAAAGAGTGGAGGATTGATAATAACGAGTAGCATAAGGAGTCCAAGGAAAGAAGAATGGTGTAGGCCTAAGTTTGGGATATACTATGGAAATGCTTTCTAATGTAGAAAGGGAAGTGAGTGTCTAGCAATAACTAATAGTCCCAATAGTTAGAGTGTAGAGAAACTAGAAAAAAAAATATGGAAAAGATTAGCTTGAAAAGGGGAGTAGAAATGATACAAGTCTAAAGAAAGGCAAGAATATGAAAGTTTCAAAGGAAGGTGGGGAGGCCATGGTAAAGGATTTAACAATTTTTAAGGAGAAAACTCTAAGAAGCTCAGGGAGGAAAGGTGAAAGCAGGTTAAGGGTTAGAACTAAAAAGGGAGGAAGGTCTATAAAAAGAGCTTACACTAGAGGAGTACAAGAGCAAGAAGTTATATTTGAAAATCTCATAGAGGTTCCAGTAAGTATGAACATGCACAATGATTAGAGGATTGAAACTAGTGGCTATGGTGGTTTGCCCGATAAAGTCACCAAGAAAATATGAAGCCTTATCCTAGAATTTTGAGGGTCTTATAGCTTCCTTAACACTTAAGTCTTTAAGAGACCAAGCGAGAAGATTGACACCCTTAATTATTATTATTTTTTAATGAAAACGAAAATATGAATAAAGAAAGTTGAAAGGATAAGATATGTAGTCTTAAGAAATAGTGAGGCGTTTCATGTGTAAGCAAGGGGTTTAGTAGGCGGTCTGAGTTTGTGATGGGTGCAAGATATGGAAGTAGAGATGATTGATTACTAATTAATTACATTCAACGCAAATATCTTCCTGTAGCATAGATGTGAACTATATGGAAACTTAGATCTACGATTCCCCAAAAACTCATGAAAGAAAAGGGATATGGTATAAAATCAGGATGTTTACGCATGAGGATAGAATCCCTTGGATCTTTGTAGGGGACTTTAATGAAGTTTGTAGCCCATATGAGAAATGTGGAGAAATACCAAAAGGTGCAACAAGCTTGATGAGAAATACAGAGATGTACTGCGAGATGGCAAGATATTATGGAATAGTTTGACCATTACTCCACCATCTCTTCGATTTCAAGAGATATGAACCAATCAACCAACTGTCTTGCTATTTCTACCGCTAAGGATGTTTATTCTTGGAAAAGTTAAAGTGCAGCTAATTGAGTGGTTATAAAGCTTTATTTATTATTGCATAGGGTTTTAGGAAGGTCCTTAGATTATCCCGACCATGAAGATGGAGATCCCACTTAACAAATTTAATCATTTGAAAATTCTTCAAAAATCAAACATAATAACTAGGTAAAAACTTAAGTGAAGGCTTCATAGTAACCTTTGAGGCCTTAATACTGTACAAATCATTATACTTTTACTAAACAAGAGTACTCATAAACCTAAGTTTAGAGAAGAGTTAATTAAATTAAGCTTTTATTAACTAGTGCTATTAAGGTATTGGTTAAAAGAATTTTTTTATTAATTGATAAAATATTTAATAGTTTTAGGTTCAAAAAAGTTAACAAAAGTAAAAAATCAACAAAAGTGACAATTTTTATTAATTAAATATTGTATCAATCAATAAAAAAAATTTTCTCAATCAACGAACACTCTTAAGGCATTAATTAACAAAATTCATTAAATAACGCATCATGATAATTTTCACATATGACATTTCTGTGAAAGTTCCAACTTGTATAATGAGATAAAATAACGATTAAAAAAATTATATCTTAAATAGTTAAACAAAGATAAAATTATTCCACCGTGTACTAAAAAGTAACCATTGATATTGCTATTTTGATATTCAAGTTACCTTTTACATTTAAAATTTTGAAAATAAAAATAGATAAGCAGTTTTACAATTTTAAAAAATATTAAAATCTAAATGATTATCCATAATCATATATTTTTTTAATTTTAAAATTAAATTTTTTTAATTTATAGTAATTTCTTACTAATTTTAAATAAGTACTCATTAATTATATTTTTATTTTAAAAAATAAACATGAGTTAGATTTGAAATTTTTTTAAAAAACCCATCACTAGTTATGTTGTAATTATGAATTATAAAATTAACTTTACAGTAAGGACTAAGGATTGAAAATTGAAAATTTTGTTTTTCTAATAAAAACTGATTTGACTTGCTAGTTATGCAATTCCAATTTAGGTTGTATGGTGCCATTCGCCGCTTCTAATTAACTGACAACTCAAAAACAATAATTAAAAAAAATAAAAAATTACAAATTAAAAAAGGAAAAAGGAAAACAAAGGGCAAAAAGCATTGGAAATTACAAGTGGATAATGAGATTGATGAAAAGTACTAGGGAGGAGCAATCGTCAAAACGTCAATCAGTACATTGGCAGTACTTACTTAGGGCGATTTACCAAGGCATAGCGCAAGAGAAGAGATTCAGGACATCATGCGTAGCTAGCAGCAGTCCCATTTAGCTCTTTCATCTCTCTTCGTCTCTCTGTCTCTCCTGTCCCCTCTCTCTCTTTCTCTGTCACTCTCTCTCTTTCAGGCAAGTCCTCCTCTCTGTCTCTAACTTTTACTTGGTCATCTTGAACGAATGTGCTGTGCGTTTGCTTGCTCAGAGATATCGCGATGAATATAGAAACTTTAGGGCTGTGAATTTGGAAATTGGTGATACCCTTTTTCTTTACGCTGTTTCTGCCCGATTGCTTTCAGTCTTTGACCTACTTATTCTTAGATTCAGGATTTTAAATGGATATGGGTTTCACACTTCCACTTGGGTTTATTTGATTCAGTGGGAGATGCGAAGTTCGATTTTCGTTTCGTTTCGTTTCCTTTTTTTTTTTTCTTAATTTCTAAATTCACTTCTCCTGTGAAAGCGCTACAATTTATCTATTCGTGTGATGATTTAGTGTAGTGTCCTTTGGTTTTCGGAAGAAATTGAAACGGATGAATACGTAGCTTTAGTGGTGGTGTTGTTAGAGTTTCAGTATGAGCATTTGCATTCATTCTGAATATAACTCTTACTTCACTTGTGTTCAGATTAATTCATATTAAATTACTGTTGGGGTCGACGTTAAACGGAGGAAAAAAGCTGAGGCAATTGAGTATATTTAATTTCCTTTGCTCTCTTTTTACAGGTTGGTTTGCAATGACAGAACCTTCCAAGGTCATTCACGTTCGCAACGTGGGGCATGAAATATCCGAAGTACATTCTCTCTCTCTTTCTCTCTCTCTCTTGATACTGCTCCATGTCTCTGGGTTTGTACTTGTCAACTGTTTTCTTAATATGATCATGTATCTTTACTACGGACCAGTTGCTTTATCTCCTTCAAAGTGGCCAGAATTACACGTTGACGAAGAATATGACAGTTTATAAAGATATTTGAATTAAAGTGAAAGACTGTGGAACTCGACTTTTTTCCAAGTATAGTTCACAGTCCTTTACCAAACTCTAATGATAAAAATTTAAAAAAAAATCCATTAAACAGATCTACATTGCCTTTTTTAGTTATTGATTATAATATGTTTGTTAGCTCTAATGTGGCTTCCCTAAAGATTTTGATTGTGAATCCCTACCCGTCATCTGAAGTACCAGGTATATGAAACAAACATAGATGAATCAACTTAAAAGATGCTGTTCCATTTAACCTTAATGGAAATGCAGATATGAATCTTTCAGTTACAGAAATAGTATTTTGATAGACAGAACATAAACAATAATCCAATACATAGTTGTTGAGGATATAAACTAGAGTTATTGAGGTGCACTGTTGCAATAGGGGCTCCTAGAGTTATTGTGCACGGTGCATTGCACCGCGCATGGCTACATTAAGTGCTGTGCACATAATTATATAATTAAAATAAATAAAAAGAGAGGGAAAATAATACATACATATATATGAGGATATAAACTACATGAACACTTGAAGCATAAATTCTCAAGATACCTATTAAAAAAAGATATTAAGTTATCTATTAGAAAGTATTTTCATTTTCAAGTCCATCAAAAAATACAAGTTGTAAACTGGTAATCAAAGTGTATCACATAAATAATACACAACCCACAAGCATGCACCAACCCTAAACTCTAAAACAATTATTTGGAATGGGCTCTATATAAAAAATGTCTTAATTCAAATTGCTCCAATAGCATGCCCAAACGAAATTGCAATGCCACAACCATGGCTCTGCCCGCCTGTACTATGGCATAGTTATTATAATCTAAAACTTAATTTGGTTTCTTCCAAACCTCAGTTATGATGTTGCCTAATTGAAGCCTGTGCTTTTATCAAATGTCCCACTTGAACTTTAAGCAACGCTTGGTGTGTTAATTGTGCTGCTTTAGTATAATGATAAACCCTACTGGAGATTGTGAAGTGATCTTGCCTTTTTACCAATTTATTCAAATAATATAGTGATTTAAACTATATACTGAGCATTAGTGGTGAGACAATTGGAAATAAGTTATGATTGAATATGAAAGAATTTAAGATCGTAAGTTCTGGGTTTTGTAGCACAACATAACTTGTGTTGTGTGGCCTCTTCAATGAGGTGCATTGCTGTGAGCATGACAGCCACTACTTTGTTTGGCACATGGCACATGGCATATGGCACAGAATTTGCTCAATATTAATGGACTAAAATTGATGAGGAAGCCCATGTGGTTTTGTTGTTGAGCATTTGGATAATTTTTGATAGAACAAACAATTAGAAAAGTCTTAGTGGCTTGAGGTAGCTTTTGGCCTTAGCATGGAACACAGGCTGCAACAGCTGAGTGGTAAAGGTGCTGGGCTATCTCTTTTCTTCTTCTGCCTCCTCCTGCTCCCCTGCTATGAGATTTTACCTTTTTGTTGGTTCTTGCATACTGATCATCAGTTTATGTCCAGATGTTTGGATAACTCTGGAGTTGAAATGAGTAGTTGAATGTATAAATTTATATATAGAATGTGATGTCTTATCAGTGTCAATAATGTTTCCCTGCTGCATATCAGCATATGTAACTTATTTTTTTCATTTTAGTGTTATTTGAGCTAATATTAATTATGCTTGTATCTTTAAAAGATTGCACTACATGATTTACTGTTGCAAATTATATAAAAAGGAAGAGCACTATATTATTAAAGAATTATATGCGCCAGCTTGAAAATTGGATTAGATTAAATCATGGGATGGCTCTCATGTACTTCCTCCCCTTTCAGAGTACAAGCAGGTGTCTTTTTATTTTTGGGGGCTGGGGGAGTGTGTTGCAGAGGATACTGATCTTCCTCTCCAAATTGATGAAGAATTATTTGCATGTCCTATGGGCAGAACAACAAACACTAGCAAAGTACACAAAACAACCCTATCTCATAACAATGGCAAAGATGATAGCTTCTGCTTGAAGATACAAGTATTATTCTTGAACCAGGTGCCCAAGACGCTTCATCAGTAGCATCTGTCTCTACTTAAACTTATCCCTTTCATTCCTACCTAAACCTGTGAGACATTTTGACAAAAATTAGTCTAACATCTGAGGAGGATGGACCTAGGATAATATAAAAATTCAAACTCCTATTCTGGATATAACTATCTACAGGGCATGTAAATATAGGCAAGTGGTGGTTTCAGACTTTGTGCAGACATAATCCACATGTATAAGTTCTTTCTGTGATCTTGGAATCAGAAACATGTCATGGGGTTAGCCAGATCAAATCTATCACTGCTTGGTAAATGGGTAGGAAATACAGAAGGATTTATTGGAATATGCACCAAAGAAACACCAAGTCCAAATCACCAGTTTGGAGTAGATGATAAGGGCTGTTCTTTTAAGGCCATATGAGTATGTAGTAATATCTATCTAGTAATGAGCTAGTCTTCATATCTTAAGGGTACTGTAATCATGTTCCTTCAACAATTTAAGTAGTTACAGAATGCAAAATTTGGGTTAGGGCGGTGTGGATGTACTATTTGAACACGGCTTGGCAGAGAAATTTGAAATTGACAATGAATTGTGTAATGCATGTTACTGAATATTTATTTATTATTTGATGAACTTTAGATTATATTTGGTAGATATTCATTTTATCATATCTGACATGATTAAATTCTCTAATTCTGGAAACAAGAATTGAGCTAAATTTGGAATAGAAAAGGAAAAGATGAAAAATACTTTGTTATATGGTTTAAATTAAGAGTTTTAAGCTGTTGGCAAGCTGAAGGGAAAATGATACTATTTTGATTGAAGAGGAATAAATTTGCAATTAGTGATGTTCTTAATTATTTGTACTATTAATATTGTCCTTCTATCTACACCCTCTTTTATAAGAAAAAAAGAATTCATTAAGGAAAGTGGAACAAGCAAGGTGTGAAATTTTCTTAAAAGCAGAAAAAAAAAAAAACTAAACGAATGCATGAACTATCAATAGCACTGGAAAATCAAAACAAGAATGTCTTCTGGTCTCTTTGAAATTTGAATATCTGCAAGAGGGATCTGCCTAGAGAAGCACTAGGAAGAATAGATATGTCTTTCTTCTGTGTTTTAGTATCCGACTCCAATACACCTCGGATACACCTAGATATGTACTCCAGGCATATCCAAATTATTATTATTATTATTATTATTATTTATTTTTTTAAATTTACCTGATACGGCTTTGAGTTGGCTTGGACGCGGCTAAGGTGCATTGATATGGCTTCAAAATGGCTTTGATACAGCTTTGAATAAGAGTATGCTGGAATGGATGGAAACTGGAAGTCTGTTAAAAACTTGAGTTGCTTCAGTTTTACCATTTCTAGTTTGTGACTTCTCAGCATTTTGATTTCAGTTTGGCAATTTGTTGTTTCTTCTTTTCTGTTGAAAACAAGCCCTCCGATTTATAATTAGTATTTTTAGTGAAGTAGCAGATTATATTTGACCTTGCATTAGATATTATTTTGCCTTATGATTTGTGAAACTTTGATTATGATATTTTGTGTTCAAGTAATGTTAATGAAATTTTGATTATAACAATTTATTTCTGTTCAACTTTGATATTATATTGTTAATTGCATTATGTTGGTATCATACATTTTAAATTATATATATTGTAAAATTTATTATTGTATCCTAGAAGTAACGATTCTTGATTTTTTAGAAAATTGCTGTATCCTTGTATCCATTTTTTATGTGTTCTGTATCTGCTATCTGCTTCATAGAAGAGGCAAAAGGCTGGACAATAACGTCAAGCAAGATGATAATTCCCATACCACGTTAAGCTTGCATTTTGTTAAATTCTTCAAGGACTTATAGAGTTCACATTGTTTGGTTGCAGAATGATTTACTTCAGTTATTTCAGCCTTTTGGAGTCATTACTAAGCTTGTAATGCTGCGTGCTAAAAATCAGGTTTTCTTCTTCATGCCTTCATGGAAGATTTTCTGTTTGCCTAAGAATTTAAGTTTGCTACAGTTTAATGTTTTTACTTTGTACTTTCTTGCCCTTATTGCAGGCCCTTCTCCAAATGCAGGATATTCCTTCTGCAGTTAGTGCTTTACAATTTTATGCAAATGTTCAGCCAAGCATAAGGTAAAAATAGGTCGTTTTGTATTGGTCTTTCAAAACTTTAGTGAGTGCCTATAATATTTTATTGATTAACTTGAATCTTTGTGTCATCTTTGGAGATATCAAAAGAACTATAAAATATATATATGATTGTTGACATCAAGGTTGCTTTAATAATTCAGTTCTCTTTTTGTTTTTTTTCTAGGGGAAGGAATGTTTATGTCCAGTTTTCCTCACATCAAGAACTAACTACAATGGATCAAAATCAAGGTCGAGGAGATGAGGTTAGCATTTTGATATTCTATATATTTGCAGTGAAATCTGTCATGCTTTTTTTGTTTGCACAAGGTATAAGAGAATTGAGCAGTGTCTTTGTGTCTTTTTTATAAATTCCCCCTATATCTTGTATTTTTCAACCTTATTGTTTTCTATTTTAATGGGTTTAGTTTGTTGTATTGTTATGCTCTCTAGTTCTCTTTTCTCTTCATTTACTTCTCTATTTATTCTCCTTTCTCTCTATCTCTTCTCTCTCTCTATGCTGTTCTGCTGTCGGGAACTCGCTGGATGCGCAGCCAAATCGAATTCTCTTAGTTACAATTCATCACATGCTGTATCCCATAACAGTGGATGTGCTGCATCAAGTGTTTTCTCCCCATGGATTTGTGGAAAAGATTGTCACATTTCAGAAGTCAGCTGGTCAGATATTCTCAGATTTCTCCCTTTTTCTTTCTTTTGTTCCTATTAAGTTTCTGGAGTTTGTGGGCTTCAAGCCTTCAACTGGGTAGACTTGGGCTATGTTTTGGTCATGCAATCATTCCTTTTGAAATATACATGTATTTTATCATTGTAAGTGGGACAGTAATTGGTTAAGTTTCTTTAACGTTCAAGAAATTGTTGTGGTTGTCTTTTTAAACGTTTTGGAAAATGCTTCAAATTTTTTACATATTTTATGCTCTATGATTTGATTTGAGGTTTTCATTGGCTATATGGATCTTGGATAAAGATAATACTTGCACTTGACTTATGCATTTGTAGTCAGTGTGTCTATTGCCAATTGTTTCATCTTGTATATGCAAACTCTGTAGGCTTTCAGGCTCTCATTCAGTATCAATCACGCCAGAGTGCTGTTATAGCTAGAAGTACACTTCAGGTTGTCTCACATTCACTGAACTTGGGAAAAAGGAGGGGGGCTGGGGTTTCTAAGTAGCATGTTAATCTTGATATTGTTCCCAAAATGATTATTCTATTTTTGAAAACTTCTAGGGACGCAATATTTATGATGGTTGCTGTCAGCTGGACATTCAGTTCTCAAAGTAGGTTGATGTTAACAATGTCTTTGTATCTTGATTTGTACGTCATAAGGCTTATATTGTGCTTGCGTGCTAGTGTTCTCCGCTATATCTTAATTTTTAATTACCTCTTTTTCTTCCTCTGTGGCGTGGTGAGCATTAAATTCATTTTAATTGCAGCCTTGATGAATTACAAGTGAACTACAATAATGACCGTTCAAGGTGATTGAGTCAGTTCCTGGTTTTCTGTTTTGGAACTTACTCATCTTTTATCATCTTCTAATGTAGTTGCCATTGATTAATCCTTTACAGGGACTTCACAAACCCAAATCTGCCTACAGAGCAGAAAGGCAGACCTGCTCAAGTATGTTTTGTGTAATTCTCTTTTTATCTTACAAATCAAATATTCTTAAATAATTTCTTATATTCTTCTGGAGCAGCCTGGATATGGTGATGCGGGAAGCATGTATGCTGTTCAAGGTTCTGGTGCCAGGGCAGGTGCTATTCTTTGAAGATTGCATTGGTGGGCTTGGTTTGTCTGTCAATTTGCACTATTTTTTATTGCATACTAATTTATCTTGTTCTTTTTTTTTTTTTAACCAGTTGGATTTCCTCAGGTGGGTGTTATTCAGGCCAACTTGAAGTCTCATTTCAGTTTATTCATGCACAGCTGAATATTTGTGGAAGTGGCTATCATGTTGCATCAATAAAGAGTAGCATTATCAATGTCTTATGGCTGATTCACTAATTTTACATTTTTTTATTTATTGTGAATGTACTTGATGCCAGGTTTGCGTGATTGTAGTTAACCAGATTGTGGCAATTTGACTTTCTACTTTATATATTACTTCTTAATAGGTCTTTCTGCTCAAGATTATTTTTTATAAGCAGGGGTTGATTGGGCGATGAAGGAGAAGGGTTTGATGGACTTTCTTTGTTATGGATTGATGAGATTTTCTTCCATTTTATGATGAATAGCCTGATTCTATAACACATTTGCTATACAATTTAAGATAAGCTGGCTGCTGTCATGCATGTGAATGAACCCTATTTTTTAGTTTACTTATATAATAATTTTTTTGAAGTCTAGATGGCCAATGCTGCAGCTATTGCAGCTGCCTTTGGGGGAGGTTTGCCCCCTGGAATAACTGGAACAAATGACAGGTGTACAGTTCTTGTCTCAAATCTTAATCCTGATGTAAGTACTTCTCTTTAAAGCTCTTTTTTTTTTTTTTTAATTTTTCTTTTAAATCTCTGGTAGAACCCTTTTTTTTTCTTTTTCAGAGAATAGATGAGGATAAACTCTTCAACTTGTTCTCCATTTATGGGAACATTGTGAGAATTAAACTTCTTCGAAATAAGCCAGATCATGCACTTATCCAGATGGGCGATGGTTTCCAAGCTGAATTAGCAGTACACTTTCTGAAGGTTTGTATCATATATAAGTGGTATTGGATTTTTGTGGTATCTGTACTAAATTGTGAGAAGTTATGGTTGTGTTATATTTGTTATGCAGATAACTACTGTATATGCTATTTTGTATTTTTTTTTTAATCTACAAGATTAATCTACCTCACTAGTCACTCCCCAAACACTTATAGGAAGTTTCATTTATATACAAAACAAAACAAATTTGCTAGCATGTCTTCAGGCATTGTTAGCAAGAGCCCTCGAAATATTTTCCCTAACACCCAAAACTTAAGTTCATTTTATCAGTGGTTTTCATTTGATGGCAATGCCTTTTTATGTTATACGGAACAAAACTGAAGATGAATTTTTTTTTTCAATGGGAGTCAAATTTTTTATTTTTTGTCTGTATTTAGATGTCTGCTGGAAAAGGATGTTTTATTGATGTAATATATTATTGTTACTTATATTGTTTGGCATCTAAGGAAAAAATTGTTAAATGACTGGTATCTGTCCATGTTGAGATATTGTGATGGTTCACATTGTGCTAAAATTTCTTTGAATCCTGTAGTCATCTTGAAAGCCACTGTGGCCCAACGAAACATCTATTCTGCATTGTGTGTCAACATGGCCAGCAAATTAATGTGTTTTTTCTGCAAAATCCTCTGGTTTTGAGTTGGTCACTAAATCTTTTCAACTATGACATCTAGGGAGCCATGCTCTTTGGGAAGCGATTAGAGGTCAACTTCTCAAAGCATCCAAACATAACCCAAGGTGCTGACACACATGAGTACATGAATTCAAATCTCAATCGTTTCAATCGGAATGCTGCCAAGAACTACCGTTATTGCTGCTCGCCGACAAAAATGATCCATTTGTCTACTCTCCCACAAGACGTCACTGAGGAGGAGATTGTGAGCCTTCTAGAGGAGTATGGAACCATTGTGAACAGCAAAGTCTTTGAGATGAATGGAAAGAAGCAGGCTCTGGTTCAGTTTGAGACTGAGGAGCAGGCTACTGAAGCCCTTGTGTGCAAGCATGCAAGCTCACTTTCTGGCTCAATAATCCGGATCTCCTTTTCACAGTTACAGAATATATGAGACTCATGGGCAGCTGGGGTAAGGATTGTTAAGCCTAGTAGGGATAAGAATTCTGAATTTGGCAAGAGTAATTTTTATGCAGATGGTGGTCTTTTTAGTTGACTTGTAATCTTCCCTTTGCTTGCTATACTTAAGTTATAAGACCTACTCTTTGACTTTTTATTTTTTCTGTTTTAATCATTTGCCTTTTCATCTCCATTGCCTCTGCTAGACCTTTAGGTTGCTAATTTAATAGAGTTGGGGGTAGATTTGTTATTGCAGACAGAGTCCTGAAGAATAGAAAAGGGGAAATCACTACCTTCTTTAAGTTGGGGGATTGCTTTTTGGTTTCTAAATTTTTATTGTATATGTTTCTTAAGTCAGGTCAATCAGGCCATTTTTGTTGTATTCTCAATCCATTATCAAAATTTTCTTGTCCAACTGATTAAAGAGCTAATTTTTTGGTTCGTGGTTGTCTTTTGATCTTTATGTCTCTATTCTGCTGCAGCTTCTCATATTTTCTCTATAACTACCTCCTCTGCTCTTTATCTCATTCTCTTCTTCTGCTACACTCTTGCTTCTTTCTTCCCTGCATGCACATGGATTGAGAACATTTTCCTTCCTTCTCCTTTCACTGTTTCTTCTCTCTTCTTCGTCATTCTCCGCCGCAGAAGGCTGCTCTATCTTAGAAAAACAGATATAAAAATGGAAATTGAAGGGAAAGAAAGAGGGCAAAGTGTGTCCTTATTTCAGGACAAGGGCTGCTTCACTTGCTATTTAGGCAGTGTCACACATTCACCTGGTTGCCTGCTTTTTTTGGAATTTATGTTTTCAATGGTAAATGATTTCTATATATTGTGATGAAGCCTAAGAAAAATCGAATGAAGGAAAAGGATCTCAACCCGTGTAACATAGTGAATGAATATTGTTCCAAACCTATTGCTTCATTCCACAACTTTAATGGCCTCTGACTGTAAATTTATTGATAACCCTGAAGATGGTTTAGTGGGAAAAGTCTGAAGTGCAAACGGTTTATTTATTTTTTAGAAAAGCAAATTAAACTTGTAATGATTACCCTTATAAACTTTTATTATTATAAAAAATGTTTCTTATGTATCTACTCATGGGTGATTTAATCTAACTATATTGTCTAGTGGGTCTTATTGAACTTCGTGTTTTAAACTATTGCTGATCTTGTTAATAAGTGAAAGGAAATCATTCAGTCTGTCAATTCTGGAAAGTCAAAACAAGAGTAAATACGACTTGCAATTGTTAATTTGGATTCATTTTGCATTTCCTCCTCTAAACTAAGAATAAAACACACATTTGCCCTAGTTTATGAATAATTGAACGTTGTGGCAATTTTTGCTTAACAATCTAAATTGGTTGACGAAATCTTTGCTTTAATTAGATGAGAGTATGCATTCTCGACACTGAATGAAGCATTTGTTCATTTGGTAAAGAAAATAAACAAGATTATTTAATCAGTTTTAAGGAAACGTGCGTATTCATATCGGAATTGTCACTTTATCCATATATTAAGTTTAGTTTAAATTGGGAGGATTAAGTGACCATTATGACATTATTATCGATCAATGTGTGGTACAAATCGATTTGGTGAATATATTTTGAGATAACCCGAAACTTTGTTGATAAGTGGTATATTTTATTTTAATGACTAAAAAAAGCACTGTATTTGAATTTGGACTAGTTATTGAGTTGTGAAAGGTTCGTTCGTGTCATTAAATCACTTATCTAACCTTAGGTTATTAAAAAATTAATTGAACCGTTAAAATAAATTTTTATTATAAATCTATATGCACTATTAAATAAATAATAAGTAATTAAAACGAAAAAAAATTTGCATCTCTTTATGTTACAAGTATGTTTCTCATAATTATAAAAGAAAAGTTACATTAATCTTTTTTACAATAAATATCATAAATCCAAATTTTAAAAAATAAAAAATAAAAATTACATAATTTATTAATTATGTAATTTTAAAATATACTTAAATAATATATAATAAACATTTTAAAATAGCAATGAATACATCAAAACTTCAATATTAAAAAATTATTGTTAATGATTTCTGCATTGCATATATTAAAAAAAAATATATGACGTTTTAGATTATCAAAGGGAAATGTTGTGGCATAATATCTACTATGTTTTACCTACTTTTTGGAGTTCAAGTCCCCTCATTACATTTTTTTTTTAAAATAAAATAAAACCCATACTCAATCAAGACCGGGGTCATCGATTTTAACAAAAACTTGTCTAGGTCAGAAGGGTTGGTTGCAACTTGAACATATTGTCCACATCGGGCTATTTCAATTTTCAATCCACTAGGTCACTATTGAACTGGTCTATTTGGTCTGGGTTTAAAAACATTATAAAAATGAGATTAGTTATATTTGGCATAAAAATAATGTATTATGCATCAAGGAGAAATTTTGGCCAAAAACTATACTCAAAAGGTTTATCAATGGACAATTTGACAATATTTTTTAGAATTATTGAGTAGTTTCATATAATTGCAAGTTAGGCTCTTAGATAGCCAAAATTGAGGGGCTTTGCAATTGCCAGGTAAATTCCCCATATTGAGTCCATGTGTATTAAATCAACTTTTCTTGAGAATTTGAATGTGTGGAATGGATTTCTAAGAAAGAAAACTAAGTAGGAATGTCAAAATATGAAAAATTAGCTTTGGAAATAGGTTGGAGAGGCTTATTTGCAGCACTTGGTTAGTAATTAATGCCAAGCTTGGGAATTTGTTTATGTTCACTATGGAAGATAAGAATGATATTCGAAATCACCTTCTTTCTTTGTATTCATAAACTCTTGGAAGTTGAACCTTACATGAGGAGTGATCAAGAAAACTTGGTAAAGCTAAGCTATAGAGTGGCCTTAAGGTGAATAGCCTGACTCTAATTTCTTGTTTATGATTTAATTGTGGAAATTATAGTTTTATATTAATATTGTGTCATTACTTGCTTTATATTTACGTGTGTATATTGATATAGATTAAAGTGTCTATGGCACAATGAAATGTACTGTAGTTATTGTGTTTTTTGATGAATTTTCTACTTAGTGTAGAAGTTAAAGTCCATACTTGAATTGTAATATTTTTTTTATTATTTATTAGTTGGTTTGAGCATCCTATGACTTTTATAATTGTGACCTTATAAAGTCAACAAAAAATTCACTTGATATAGGATTTATTTTTTGAAGTTTCCCTCTTTCAATCTCACATTAAGGATCAATTTATTTGGCCATTCACTAAGGATAGAGAGTATATAGTGAAAAATTGATATTGTCTAGAAGTTTTTTTCGTAGAAAGTGAGCAATTAAATTACTAAGAAAGATAGTTCAGAATACATTAGGCATACATTAGACATAGTACATCTTCAAAAAGCCACGTTTGCACTAAGCCAAAGTGGGATCATCGAATACCAGCTTTCTTGGGAAATGACACTCCATAAAGGTCGACTACAAACAATTAGCAATGAAATTAGGAACAACATGAAAATTACAAAAGAGGATTTAGTCAAAAGAGCCTATTTTGCTAAGCTATCAGCACAAGATTTGAATTGTGAACTTCAAAGAGTTTGAAATTAGATAACTCTTGGAGAAGAAACCTGCAAATATGAATAAAGGGTTGAGATGATGAACCATTAAGGTAGGATTTGAATTTATCAAATTTATAGCAATTAAACAGTTAGCCTCAAGTATAATATTGTTGTATCCTATGTGTTTTGCCAACTACAATCCCAGAGTGATGGCCCAAATTCGAAAAGTAAGCTATAGCCACTTCCCAAAAATTTTGAGAAGCCCATAATCTAATGTCTATTGTGATTTCTTATTAAACAAAAAGCTTCAATAAGATTCAAAGAACTTTCATAAGAACCACCATTATTAATTTTAACCCATTCCTCAAGTGAGGGAGTCCAACCAATGAGAAGGATGCTATTTGCACTATTTGTCAACAATTGAGGTGAGAGGAAGTGAAATTCTATTACCTTTGCTTTAGCTTCTTTAATCACAACATATGGGTGGGTGGAATGAAAAGGAATTAAAGACCTTATTGCGAGCAGTCCAAATGTGCCAGAGAAGGTAGATAAAAAGGGTCCCTTGAGGAATATTAAAATGAGAGGGAGAATTGGTGGATGCATTTGATTTAATCCACCGTTTAAAGCTATGATTCCCGAGTTCATGAAGTTGGAGATTAGCACTTTGCAAATTAGATTGGTTATTCAAAACTTTAGCAAGAGATGCATTAGAGTTTTGTCGTCTTCATCACATAAAGGGCAATTTATAGAAATGGGAAGACCTCTTAGGAATAAGGTTTCCCTAGAAGGAATGACATTGTTTGTACAAGCCCAAATGAAAATTTTATATCTATTATGAAAATGGAGCTTCCATATCCAGCTTGAGTTTTGAAGGATAACATCAATATGAGAGACATGGTTCAAGTTTGAGAAAATGAGAACATAAGCTGATTTCAAATCAAAGGAGCCATTGGTATTAAACTTCCAAGCACATATGCCTTTTATACATGAATTTTTTGTTACAAAGATCTCAAAGGAGAGGTTATTTCATTGCCAAATACCTTATCTCCTTGAAACATCTGCTACTATGAGATTATCTTTATGATGGGTTAAGGGTCCTTCAATAAGGCTTCTGATTAGGCCAAGGAAAGTCCAGTCATCAAACTAGAAATTTGTGTTTTCACTTGAATTGGTAATTTTTACAAGGCCTTTATTTAGCCAAGTGTTACCCATCTTTAATCCTCTTTCAATGATGGATTTTGGAAGCTTGTTACTATCGAGGATAACTAGGAAATTTTTTTTCCAATTTTGCAAGGGTTTGTCTCAAGCTCTCTAAACCAACTTTTCAAACAGGGCTAAGTTTCTTTCTTGGCTTTTCAAAATACCAATGCTGCTTCTTTCTTTGGAGTACAAATTTTATTCTAGTTAATAAGATGGATTTTCCTTTTGTCCCTATTGTCACTCTAAAAAAATTTTCTAAATATTTTATCAATATCTTCACAAGTCCCAATAGGAAAGGGTAGGCATTGCATGAAGTAGGCATAAATGGTAGAACAAAAAAAATTAAGCAGAGCACTTTACCCCCTATAGGATAGATACTTTGATTTCTATGTTTCAATTATATTAGAGATTTTATCAAGGATAGTTTTAAAGTCACTTTTTCGCCGAGATATGTCTAGAGGGAAACCAAGATAAGTTCTTGGGGTGGACACTTTTTTCAATTTCAGAGTATCTTTGGCAAGGCTAATCATGGCAAGAGAGTTACTAAGACAAAACCAAATGAAGTATTTAGATAAGTTGATGTTTAGTTTAAAGCAATCAAAGAAGCACTCTAGCACTTTCTTAATAGAAAGGATGGATTTACTACTAGTCCTTGCAAAAAATAAAACATCATCGACAAAATAAATATGGAGAAATTTAGGTGGTGTAATCAGATTGGTATCCTTTACTTCTAAGAGATTTATGTTTAGATGAGTTGATAAAGGAGTTTCATGCACATGATGAAAAGAATTAGAGATAAGGGATCTCCTTGGTGTATACTACTAGCAAGAGTTGTGATATTTTCTGAGAGATTTCCATTAATGAGAATGGTATGAGAAACTAAAGAGATGTAACTATTAATAATCTCAATGAGGTTTGGAAGGAAATTGAATTTTTTAAGGATTGAGATGAGATAAGACCAAGTTATTTTATCATATACTTTCTCCAAGTCAATTTTTATCATCATCCAACCTCATTTGCTCCTCTTTCTTTTTTAAAGGGTTAAGACTAGTTCTTAGGCAATGATAGCATTATCGCTAGTTCTCCTTCTTGGGAAAAAAGCACCTTGGTTAGGAGAGATCAGGTTTTGTATGAAGGGTTTTAGCCTATTAACTATAATTTTAGAGATAATCTTATATAAAGTAGTACCTAGACTAATTGGCCTAACATTTCGAATCTCAATAGGATGTTGAACTTTTGGGATGAGGAAAATTAAAGTTTAATTCCATCTTGGTGGTTGTTTTGTTAGGAAGGCCTGTTGGATGGAATAAGTTAAATTTTCAATGATAAAAGGCTAGCATTTTTGGAAAAAGGCAGGTTGAAACCTATCAATACCTGGAGCTTTAAAAGACTTTATGTCCCAGAAGGCTTCTTTGATTTCTTCTCTATTTGGAATAGTAGCTAATGTGGGATGGGAATCATATGGGAGGAAAGGGAAATTTAGGTCATTTGAAGTTACAAAGTTTCTTTGAATTTGAAACGATCTTGAAAGAGAGCAAATTAGCTCTTTTGTGGCAGTGGGTTCAAAAATCCAATTTCCTATAAAATCTTTTAAGATGAAAATCTTGGTAGATCTCCTTATACTAATGACAAAGGCATGGAAAAAGGAGGTGTTTGCATACCCTAGATGAAGCCAATCCAATCAGGCTTTAAAGGCCCAGAATTCCTCTTCCAAGGGAAGAATTTGTTGCTATTCAAGGGAAAGTTTTTGTTGAAGGATTAGAAGATAAGGTTTATGCCTAAAGTTTGGGCATAACCAATGCCTTTAATGCATTTAAGAATAGAGTTTTTCTTATTAAACAAGTTTCCAAATCTTTCTTTATTCCAAAATAGGGCTTTATCTTTTATTAATTGAAGAGCTTGGTTGACTGATTGGGATTCAGTCTAAGCTTGTTCAGCTAAAGCAACAAAATTTAGTTTTTTAAGCTACATTCTCTCACATCTAAAGGGTCTAGGGCCTTTGAGGGAAGGAGTAGGAATAGTTACAAAGAAATGGGGTTACGATCAAATCGAAGACAGGGAAAGTTAAATTTATAACATTTGGAAATAAGGTTAGCTAAGAAAAATTATCTAGAATCTATCAATACATTCATAAATAAGAGTGTCATTCAATATTTTGTTACACCAAATAATTTTTGGTCTAAAAAGACCTAAATTCACAAGATTACAAGTTTCCACGCAACACCTAAAATCATTTATTCTATTTTGAGAAGCTACTTTGCCCACCCCTATTTCTCATTAATAGAAAGCACATCATTGAAGTCACCACAAATTAACCAAGGTAGAGAATTAATTAAAGCCAAACTTCACAAATTATTCCATCAAATTTCCTTTTATTTCTATAAGGGCTACCATAGATAATGGACAAGGAAAAAAAGAGGCGGTAAAAAGTGTACCTTTGCCATAACACTCTTGAAAAGTGTTTTCATGGATTATGAGTTTTATCTTGGAAGTATCCCAAATGAGCCAAAGGCTACCAGTAAAGCCCATAGGATCTACCTTAAAGATACTATTAAAGACAAGAGAGTTAATAATATGCATATCACAGTCTCTTCCAATGCGGGTTTCAATAAAGAGAAAGATATTTTGTTTGTGCCTAACAATGAGATTAATAAAATTCTATTGAAGTCAGCACTTGCCCCATTGTGAACATTCCAAGATAAAATGTTAGGTGAATCCATAAGGAGGTAGTCAGAAGGGAAGTTTTGACTAATAGAGTCTTCACTAGAATTAGATGAAGATGAGCCATGGTTGGGAAAATATTCCTTAATTTTTCACATTTGGCTCGAATTCAGATGCAACTAGTAGTATATTATTTTGATTGCAAGCCTTAGAAAGGCAGTAACACATACGTCTACTGCTTTTTCTCCTAGCGACCTCACTATTGATGCTTCATTTGAGTGTCAATCTTCGATGAGGTAAGTTATCAAGATTATCCTAAGGTTCAAGTACTAGGTTAATTTTCTTAAGGAAAAGATAACCTCATTCATGGTTAGTTAGTGTAGCTGTGTCCGAACTAACCATGGTGGAAGCACCATAGCAAACCCATTGGTCATCAGGGCTTGCGTGAAGGCTTTGACTTCTTGGATGGGTATTGAGTAATATTGATTCTCCAAGATGAAAAGGGCCTAACTTTGTAAGTAATATACTTGAGTGGTTAAGGCAGTAATTAGTTTTTCCCATACCTTAATAAGGTATAAAACTTGGGCTTGGAATTTATTCAGAAAGATGTTTATTGTGGGAAATTGTTTCCAGTTCAAATTTGACTGCGGAGGAATTTGCCAAAAAGATCCATTGAAGACTCTCTTGAGGGGAATGATTAGTGGGATTTTTTATTATAGAGCAAAATGTTCCATGAAGATTATTTCTCTTTAGAGTTGGGCTTATCTCTTAAGAAGTGCTCGCCTTCTGTTGATAAGTATCTGGATGTTTTATCTTGCCATGTTGAGATGTTAGTTGGGGGTAGGAATGGTATCAAGTTGGTTTAGAAAGGTTAGAAGGTTTTTGAAGTTCTTGGGAGAGGGATTTCTGAAAAAAGGCTTTCTAAAATCATGTTACTGGAGTTTTGTGAGGGAGTATAGGGTGTAAGCTTTAGATTTGTGTTTTGGCTCGAGGTAGCTTTGGGACTAAGACCAAGGCATTTGGAATTAAGGGCAGCAGGTTTTTCCTAAGGCATGTAAGGTCGAGGGTGAGGTTTTAGTAGGGAGTGTATATAAAGGCATTGATTTAGAGAAGACTCTTATTCTATGGTAAGGGATGTTTTCCCAATAGTGAAGTGTCAAAGTTCTTATGGTTAGGCTCAGGTTGGTTAGGAGAGGTTTTGCATGGAAAAAGGTGGGGAGAAAGGGATCTCAAGGAGTGTTGAATATTAGTTTTATCAAGGATGGGAGATGTCATTATCATAGTTTGAAAATTTGTCATATGCTTCATCTGAGAGAAGGGAACATTTTGAATTCATTGAACATGAATTTTTTGACTCTTTTTACCATTTTCATTGGAGGCATTTTGGTTAGGGCTATGATAAGAATTTATGGTGGATTTTTTGACTTGGGTGAGATTTTTATTTGGTCTTCTAATTGTATCTTCAGTACCTTTGGTCTTCAGTTTTTGTATTTTCCCCTTTGAGCCTTTGTTTGCTAGAATCCAATCATTATGTTCATCAGAGCTCAAGTGTGAGGCTCTTTTGTTTGTTAGTTGGTCTACCACAAGTAATAGTTGGGTGATTAAGGAGACCATAGGATAGGCAGAAGGTGTAGTTCGCTTTAAGTAAGAAGTAAGAACTATTGTCAGAAGCCATTAATATTGACAAGTGGTTCAATGGGTACGACAAGATTCAAGAAAACACATATTTAAGCAAATCTTGCTTTTGATAGTTTGTAAGTAGCTTTATTTATTCCTATGAATTTCTCTATTGAGTTTTCAATACGAATCATGATGTCTCTGTTATAAAATTCCAATAAGAGTTCCCACAAGCTAATCTAAACAAGTGAAAGAGCTTCCACTAATGTTTGTCGAGGGTTAAATAGAGGTTCCCATTTTCTCATAGAAAGAAAGTGACCATTTATGAAGTTCGATCCATTAAGTAGTGCCTTCCAAAAATCTTTTGCGCATTTAAAGGAAACATCAAAGAAAACATATCCAATGTTAAGTAATTTAGAGTTTGATTTTAACTTCCATAGAAGTGAGATTTAGGTTGTTAGGATCGATTGTTCCAAAGAGGCACCCCAAAGATGGATAATGATGCATTGTGACCACAGAGAGAAAATGCTTTCAACTTCACTAGGTTAGAGTGATATCAGAGTAGGTTTTAAGATTGGGGTATTTTGAAGGGGAGAATATGTTTAAGCAAAAGGGAATTGAACAATAATTGAAAATTTTGGTGTTGGGGAAAAAGAACCAAAGGTATTTTTTGTTGTAGATTTACCATTTTTGGTGAAGGATCAATGGCAAAGGTTTAATAGAGAAGGTTCATCTGTTGGGGATTTTCTAGAAGTTAATGACACTCTTTATCTTATAGTGTCAAAAGGATTTTCTTATATAGTTATACCCTTGAGGTAAAGCTTTGGAAGGTTATTTGGACTTCTACAACTAGTGTATTTTTTTTGGGTCAAAAGCTTCTAAAACTAGTCTAAAAATTAAAATTTTCATATGGTAAGTATGTCACAACAACATTCCTACTAAATATTTAGTTATGAGTATATCTTTGGCTTATTAGACTTAGCCTCAATATCAACTTACCTATACGCTAGTTATAGGTCAATGGCTTGAGTTGTGACAATGAGAAATTTATGTCAAGTAGTTTTAGAAAAAAGTTTTAATTATGAGTATTGTTTAACAATTTTAAAAGTTGTGTACATGTACTTTGTCTATTTGATTTAAAGCTTAGGTCAAAGTATTACTTTGCCTTAATGCTAAACACATGCTCAATTTAGGTCATGACAAGCAATGGTGATGGTAGCAGCAACAATGGAAGTGGAGGTAGAGGTGAAAATGAAAGTGAAGGTAGCGATGACAACAATCAATAAAAAAATGTGTTAAAGTCAAATCTTCGAAAATAGTTAATTTCAAAATTGATCCAAATCGACTAAATTAAACCAAACCAAACTAATTAGAAATCGAAAAGAATTGGTTTGGTTTGATTTTCAAAATAGCCAATCGAATGATTTGGTTTGGTTGTCAATTTATAATTTTTTTGGTTCAATTTTAGTGGAACTAAATTGAATCATTTGTCTATAAATATTTTAATATTTTTATCTCTTAATAGTAAAAATTAGAGCATCTTTTGTAATCAAATTATGTAGTTATTACTTATTATTTATTCTTTCTTAAGTAAATATGTGGATATATTGATACTTTGAGAGATGAAAATATTTAATATAATTTTATTAGATAATATAATTAATTAGTTGTAAGATTTTTATTACTTATTAATATTATTGAATCTTAATTTAAAAATTTAGGATTGGTTATTTAGTATAATTTTTGAACCTTTTAAAATTATTTTTTTAGACTTTATAAATATATAAAACATGCAAACAAGTTAAAGTGTTGCTTAATATATTTCAAAATGAAAACATCAAGTTAGTATGAACCAAACTAACTTTGAAATTGATCCAAACTGATATTAAAAGCAAACCAAACTAACTAAAAATAAAATCAACATGGTTTACTCATTTTGAAAATCGATTATATTGGTTCCATTCAATTTTAAAGAGAAAATGATCCAAACCAAATATTTGAACACACCTAATAATAAGTAAATTGGTGGAAGTTTCAATATTTAACAAATATCTATTATGTCATTTCAAATATTTTTTTATCATCGTTTTACAATCATATTGACTTAAATGACCACAAATTTTATTTAGGCAAAAGATCACTTTTATTCCCTTAACTTTGACTCAAGTTTATTTTCGTCTTTTAAGTTTGATTGGTTTTATTTTAGTTTTTTAACTTAAAAAAATGAATCAAAATTTTTCTAATTTCTAAAATATTAATTCATTTAACAAAAATGTTAGATTTGAGCCAATTTTAATATTTCTATTCCATATTATTATAAAAATTATCACTCTATAAATTTTATATATAAAAATAAATATGTTTATTAGTAGCGTTATATTTAAGTTTATATTTAATGAATACTTAATTTAGAACTTAGAGTTTAAATTTGAGAATTTCTTTTATATATAAGATTAATAAATTGATAATATTAACAATAACATTACATAGATATATTAAAATTAACTTAAACTCAATATTTTTTATTAAATAAATTAATAGAGCTAGAGATTAAGATAATTTTAATTGATTTTTTAAAATTATATGACTAAAGTGACACCTATCAAACTTAAAGGACACAATTAAAACTTAAATCAAAGTTAAAGGATTAAAAGTATTTTTTGTCTTTAATTTATATAGTTGAGCAAGTATTAAACAATAATATGGGTAAAATGGTTTATTTTCATTGAAAATAATAAAAATGCCATTGTTCATTATATAAAAATTCTTAAAACATCTTTTAAATATTTATTGTTCTTAACTTTTTTTAAAATGTTTTCAAATTTTTTTTTATTAAATAGTAATAACACATTCAATCATATTTTTATTTTTAGTAAAAATAAAAATAAGAAACAACTAACTAAATTCAATTTTTTCATAAAAATATTTTATATGATTTAAATGTAACATTCCAAATATAAGAATTTAACATTCTAAATTTCACTTTCTCAAAATAAAGATATTCTTGCATACCAAATGCTAACTCTATGTTTAAGAAAGCAATAAATTTTACTCTTAAAGTTTGAAATTATTTTTAACTTTATCTTACTTTATTTTTAATTTCATCCTAAATGCTTACAAAAGTTCTAAATATCGTTCTATTGCTGAAATCATTTAAATTAATAATTAATATCACATTAAGAATTTTTATAAATTGAAAGAAACAATATTTAAGACTAGAAACTACTCATACATAACTAGCATGCCTTATTTTTTTTAATTTTTAAAATATAATATAATATAATATAATTATTATTATAATTTTAAAATAATAAATTAATAATATAAAATTTTTTAATCTATTCATCTTTTATAATTTTTTATTATCTTAATTTTTTTATATTTTTATATTTTTATATTACATATTTTATTTTGTATTTTATATTTTATATTATAAAATAAATTATTTTATAAGACAGATTAAAATATTTTATAATTATTATAATATAAATAAATTAAAATAAAAAAACTTTAAAGATTAAATTAAAAATAGACCTAAATTTTAGGGAGAAATAAAAGATATTTTTTGGTTCATGAAACGACTAAAGACGAAGAGAACATTCTTTACGATAATTTCAAACTCGGAAGTCCTGGTCTCATGGATTCATATGCGGTCCGATTATACTATCCATTTATGTTTAAGAATTGCAATTCTCTCTGGAAAAGAACTTCGGAACTTCATTTCCTCTCTTCAACCTTTCCTTCAAGCAATTATCGAAGGTTGTTCAAGCTGGAAATCAGCGCAAGCAGCAAAACCCACAAGAATAGCACTTTCGACGAGGCGGCTTTTGAGGCCGAGAGGCTCAGCCTTGATGCGGAGGCTCGAGACGCCATGGCCGAGACTTCCAGGAGAGAGATGGAAGGCAATAACGAAGATGACCCGAAAGCTTGGAAATGGGTAATCCGAAAGGGAATTTGGGACACAATGGAAGCCCAGAATTTTGCCCAGAACCCGCGACCCGTTCACCATCGGATTCCCAATTTCGTGGGTGCTTCAATTGCTGCTGAAAAGGTTAGCGACTTATCGATTTTTCATACGCAGTATATGCTTTCAATTTGGCTGAGGAAAACATATTACATATGGTGAATTTTCTTGTATATGAGTTGAGGTGGGAATAGTTTGATAGGGGTAAGTAAGGGCAATTGGCAAATAGGTGTTGTTAGAATTTAAGTGGAGTTGTTTCACATGGGCTTTGGCAGTTGAGGGGGCTAGATGTGTTTCGGGTTGCACAATGTGTGAAGGTTAACCCAGACTCTCCTCAGAAGCAAGTCAGGTTTCTCACTCTCTCAGGTTAGCTATTTTTATTTTTAATCTGTGTGTGTATGGGTGTTGGGTGGGGGCTGGGAAACTGTTTTCCATGATCAAATAGTTTGATTGGTGTACTGCTGATTTCGTTGCTAATTTCACTGTTTGTCCTATATTTTGAGCAATATATATATACACACACACTTAAGAAGCAAAAAGAGGATGCCTGCAGAGGTTCAAAAAACGTTATGCCTAGTCACCCCTAGTAATACAAAATGCATTTCTTCTATTCTCATTTGCAAATCTTTAAGCTTCTAAATGATCAAAAGTTATGCAATACTAAAGATTTTTTATTGCTGCTGGAACCAGTCATTGGCCTTTGGTATTTTTTTCTACTGTCGAGTTCTATACTTAGTTGGAACCCTTAATTTCTATCTAATATACCATAAATGAACACTAAGCTAAATGACTTCCCCGTGGGCAAATGAAATGTTCTTATACTTTCTTGTTTGTGCCAAATGATTCTTTTGTCTCTAATATACCATAAATGAACACTAAGCTAAATGACTTCCACTTGGGCAAACGAAATGTTCTTATACTTTCTTGTTTGTGCCAAATGATTGGACTGCTTCTCCAACATGATGGGGGATTTGAAGTTAGGGTTCCCTCTTCAGAGGAGATTTGTGAATAGAAAGTTGGTTATACTTGAATCCCAAACAACTCAGAATTTGAAAAGATAGAATTTTGGACTCTTTTTTTGTTTTCCAATCTTGAATGATCCTTTAGTTTTTGAAGACCATGGCTTGGCATGTATCTAGAAATTCGACAATGGAGGTGTTTGCTCCAAGAATGGGGCAGCTGCAGGTGCCCTATGGCTTGAAAATCTTGTCAAAGCACTTTCACAGCTTTGATGTCCATTCCAAGGAAAAGGATTTTTCTGCATGACGATTTGTCATAAGGACATTGGCACTTAAGAACTTCACTTAATCTTCTTGGTTGAGGTACATAACCTCACAAATATATAATCCTCATAGCTGTTTATGGGTGTGGTTCTCATGAAGTAATCACCTCGTTGCCATTGGTATATCTTTAGACAAGCTCAGGGCCTAATGCACTGTACTGTGGATCAGCAAGCAAGTGCCAGGGGCTTTATTAGTGCATACTGCGTGTGGTTTAAATTGATTGACAGTCTGATTTCAAAGTTTTATCATCACTTATGGTTATAATTTTGTGTAAAGAATTGATAGTAAAAAGGCTAGTTCCTGTTAATTATTATGGCAGAGATCACAGCAATGGTGGTTTAATTGTTATTCCTTTTCAACTTACCTAGTTTTTTGATAGAGTTTGAGTACATTCTGTGTTTTAATTGTATAATCAACTCTTGTGCAGATGGAAAGAAGTTGTTAACTCCTCAACCTCGACTGAGGACGGGATTTTTCTCTATTCTTGAATCCAGTATGTTAACTCCCGGTACCATCAAGGAAGCCTGCACCTCTGTTGGGGTTGCCAAGCATGGGAAGCCAATTGGATTAGATGAAAAGCTGAAGGTAGATCTTATTGTCATTGGATCAGTTGCTGTTGACCCAAGGACAGGTGCCCGATTGGGAAAGGGAGAGGTAAAGTTATATGTCTTTTGATTTTCTAATAATTTATGATTTATTACCTATTAATTAGCTTAAATGTAAAAGTGAAATCTAAAATAGATCCCAGATTTACCTGGGAAACAGGAACTGTCTTTGGCTTCAATCTGGTAACACCTTTTGGTCAATGAGGGGGTAATGAAATAAGCTTTTTTGGAAACCTATCTGATTGATGGTTGTGTTTGGTTTGCCTGTTATATGAAGAAAAAACCCTAGTTGGTGCTCATTAAATTACGTGCTCTCTGAAATCCTACAGCCACAAGAACTGGCATGTTATTTATTTGGCTAATGAATGACCTTTTTAATGTTATGGTAATGGATCTTGAACTTGTATTTCCCTGTAACTCAACAAAGAAGAGTGAAATGCAGGGATTTGCTGAACTTGAATATGGAATGCTGCGGTATATGGGAGCTATTGATGATTCAACACCAATTGTCACTTCTGGTAGACCCTTTACCCTTGATCATAATTCTATGGAATTTCTCTTATCTAAACATCTTTTGGGACATAATTTTAGCAGCTAGAGTAACTCATATATATGCATGCTTGTTCTATGTTTTAGGGTAGCAAAAATTTGTTTATAAAATTTTAACTGTTTATTTTGACAAATGATAACACTTAAATTCTTTTTCTTTACTTGTTTTATCCAAAAAAAAATTCTTACAAGAATGGTTTTTCTGTGGATGACCTCAACATCTTGCACTTGTATTATTTTTACTGTTTCATGTTTGATTCTCTGATTTCTACAATGGGACTTGTTTAGTTGAACAATAATATATTGAGAAGTATTTTGTATTACTGACTTAAGCTTAGTGAATTCTATGACTTCTTGGTTAAATTCATTCTAGCTCAGTCTATGTTGCATAATACACACACACACACACACACACACACACACACACACACACACACACACACACACACATATATATATTGCCTATATTGTAATATGAGAACTACCCTTTCAGTGCATGACTGCCAATTGGTGGATGATATTCCTGTTGAAAAGCTGTTAATCCATGACGTCCCAGTGGATATTATTTGTACTCCAACCCAGGTTATTTTCACGCACACATCAATTCCTAAGCCTCAAGGTTGGTAAAACAATGTTATCTGACATTTTGAATTTTTGTGTTCAAACTATTCCTTTCTTCTCAGAGTGCTTCAATTAAGGGGGAATGATCCTTTAGTTTGTGGATCATTGAGATGCCTTCTGAAAGAATGCTGTTCCAATAAATATGAACTGGCGTGCCTGATTTTCTTCTTTTTGTTCAGAGGAAATGAATGAGAATTGTGTTTCTATTTTTGAGACTTACATGGAAAGGGTGTATCCATTTATAGGAGAAGTCTAGGACAAATCAGAGAGATATTCTCCTAAAGATTAACCTAAATTTTTGAAAAGAAATTAATCCTATACTGATGGGCCCAATCCTCTGCTGGTAACCTATTCTAGAAGAAGGAAGGAAAGGAATCTAGGCCCAAGTGCGAGGGATAGTCTAGAAAAGGGCAAAGAGGGAAATGTCGGTTAGGCTGTAACTAACTTGGGCAGGCTGGAAAATACTTATAGGAATTAATGGGAAGATGGAAGGCAAGGAAGCATTCGGTTAGGAGGGAGAGAGTCTAGCCTCTCGAAAGCTGGGCACCATCATTTACTGTTATGCAATTTTCCTATTCTGTTTTGTGTTCTTTTGGCTGCTATATCTGTAAAAGGAGTACTGCATTCTTGTTGGCAAAGCTCCTATCTATTCTGTTTTCATCTATCATTAGCTGCACTGGTTGAGAATAAGGGATTCTACTCGGATTCCTATCATATACTAATCAAATAAATGCTATACAATCAGAACCCTTGACTATTTACAAAACAATATCTTAGAGAGTAATAAAGAATAAGAGAAAAATCAGGGATTTCACACTACACCTCAAGTTGGGGAGTAAATATCTAACATACCCAACTTGGATAAATGATTATCAAACTGGGTTCTAGGAAAAGCTTTGTTCAACACATCCGCTGTTTGTTGATATCTAGAAGTGTAGATCATCTCCATGATTTCTTGTTCAATTTTTTTCTTGATGAAGTGTCAATTAATTTCAATGTGTTTGGTTCTATCATGGTGAACCAGATTTTTAGCAATGCTTATAGTAGCCTGATTATCACATCATAGATTTTGTAGTTGGGAAATGAAGCACTTCAAGAAGTCTTGTTAATCAGATCCCTTCACAAATTCCATGTGCTAGAGCTTGAAACTCTGCTTCAGCACTACTTCTAGCTACAACTGAGTAACTAGATTATCCCATACATAAATATAATATCCAGAAGTTGATCTTCTATCAATAAGGGATTTGGCCTCGTTAGTATCAGAGAAAATTTTTATATGTCTATCAGTTTCCTTTATGAAAAACAACCCTCTTCATGAAGTCATCTTCAAGTACCTTAGTATTTTATGCACTGCTTCAAGGTACTCTTCAATGGGATTGCTCATAAACTGACTTGTCACACTAATCTTTGATACATTCCCTTGTCAACTAGAACTGAGTTTTCCTTTGAGCCCACTTTATTTGAAGGGTCCATTGGAGTATCTACAAGTTTACATCCAAGCACTTTATTTGGAGGGATAATGATCTGATTATTTAGTAATATATTAACTAGTTATATTTTTGTATATATCCCTAATTTCCAGGGATTAGGAAAAATTCTTGGGATCTTTAATTGTATATATCTATATCCTTGGAACCTATTCAAAAAATAATATAGTTATTCAGCAAATAACGCATGTCATGGTATTAGAGCCAATAGCTTTTTTCTGAAATTTTTTTTGCTTCCTTCTACTGTGTCTCTACAAGGGAATTCTTTTGCTATAACCCACTACTTTTCTTGGGTTCACCTCTGATTTGAATCCCCTTTTGTTCCTTTTCTTTTTTTTGGAAATCCCATCCATAACAAGGAACCATGTTTGAAACCACGAAACCAACCCAATCACCGGCACTATTGTTCCTACTTCGGAAAATTCTGCTATGAATCTCACGAGATTTACCCAATATCTAGGAAACCTATTGCCTCCATGGAAAAAACTATTTAAAGTGATGCCAACTTGTTCGAACATTCTTGAAGGGAAAGGGAAAACTAAGCCACTTGTTGGGAACCGGACCAGCCAAGACACATCCTAAATTTGCAGCATGCGATGAGGAAGACTCCATGGTTATGTCATGGCTATGGAACTCAATGGATCCTGAGATAAATGACACTTGCATGTTTCTCGATACTGCTAAGGAGATTTGGGAGGCAATTAAACAGACATACTCCAAAGTTAATGATGTGGCTCGTGTTTGAGATTAAAGCTCAGATTTCAGCAAGCAAGGGACACGCTCAGTGACTTGAGTACTCAAAACTCTTGCAAAGTTTGTGGCAGGAGTTAGATCATTACCAATGCATTAAAATGCATTGTGCAGAGGATGCTGGGATGTTAAAGTGCTTCATGGGGAACAATCGAATCTACGAATTTCTTGCTGGCCTTAATGTAGAATTTGATGCTGTAAGAGTTCAAATTCTAGGAAGAGAAGATCTTCCACCCTTGAATGAGGCCATCTCCATGATTAGAACTGAAGAAGGGAGAAGAAGTGTGATACTGGAAACATTCTCAACAGCAACAGAAGGATCTGCATCGTTAGTAAAGTCCACAAATCTCAAAGAGATAAGTGTGACACAAACTGTTGAAAATAACAAACAGAATCCTTAAACTAAACCACCAAATAGAGACTCTCTCTGTTGCACATACTGCAAGAAACGTCGCCATACGAAGGAGCAATGTTGGCAACTAAACGGCAGACCAAGTAATCAGACAAGAAATGGAGGGAAATAGGTGCATATGACTAGCTCTAAGATGGAGAACACAAAAGTATATCAAGGTGGAGTTCAGGAGTTTAACAAGGTAGATATTGAGAAGCTGAAAAACTTCCTGGCAAGCACTAGTTCATGTTCATTGGTCTTTTCAGGTATTTCTTCCATCTCTTGTGCTTCTAGTGCCTTAAAAAATAATTCTTCAAATATGTGGGTAATTGATTCAGGAGCAACAGATCACATGACACATTTCTCTAAACACTTTATCTCCTATACACCTACTTCTAGCCATAAAAAGATAACTATAGCTGATGGATTTGTTGCTACAGTGGCTGGAAAGGAGACATTCAATTAAATAACTCTTATCCTAAAAGATGTCCTTCATGTTCCTAAGTTATTTGCTAACTTGATTTCTATGCAAAATCTCACCAAAGATTCTAAGTGCCAAGCAATCGTCATTTAGGTCATCCTTCTTTTCATGTAATAAAGACAATATTTCCATCCTTTTTTGATAAAATAAATGTCGAGTCTTTCCATTGAAATGAGTGTGAACTTGCAAAGCACAAACGTGCATCTTTTCCCATAAGCATTAAAAGAAGTTATACTGTCTTCTCTCTTATTCATAGTGATGTTTGGGGTTTTTCTTTTGTTCCTAATGTTTTTGGTGCAAAATGATTTATATCTTTTATTGATGAATGCACAAGAGTCACTTGTGTCTATTTGTTAAAACGCAAGTCAAATGTTAGTATTGTTTTCCCAAATTTTTACAATATGATTAAAACTCAATTTGACACACCAATCAAAAGACTTCGTTTTGATAATGCCAAAGATGATTTCAATCGAACCCTTTCTAATTTCTTTCATAAGAAATTAATCATTCATAAATCTTCATGTGTTGACACTCCTCAACAAATGGGGTTGCAGAACGAAAGAATGGCCATTTGTTGAACATCACAAGGGCATTGCTCTTTCATAAAGATGTTCCTAAAAATTTTTGGGGGGAAGCTATCCTAACTTCAGCCTATCTTTACAATAGATTACCAACTAAAATTCTTAATTTCCAAGCACCAGTAAATGTTCTTAAACAATTCTATCCAAGTCTTAGTCTCTCAATCAATCTTGCCCTTAGAATTTTTGAAAGTATAGCTTATGTTCATGTTCATTCTCAAAATAGAGGGAAACTTGATCCACATCCTCTTCAATGTGTTTTTGTTGGCTACTCTTGCACACAAAAGGGATACAAATGTTTCCACCCACAACACATAAATTCTGTGTCAATTGATGTTACATTTGATGAAAATGAAAACTTGTTTACTCAATCCTATCTTTAGGGTAGGGTTTAGACGAAGATAGGGTAATGGACCTATTCTTTCTTGAATTTCCTACTCAAGTAGAGCTTAAATCAATCCCAAATCAGTCTTTAAAGCCTAAGGAAGTTTCAGGGAAAGAAACTCAACAACTCCAGGTATACTCCAAAAAAAGGCCTATCCCTCACCCACAGCATGTCCAAACCCCTACTCAAGCTAATGTTCAAGTGCTCCAAACAGACCTAGAACCAATAGAAACTACAATAATCCCATTTGAACCTAACCCACATGATGTGGGCATAGATGGCATTTCTGGCATTGGCGGCACTGGAGGGCAAGACGGAGATCTCATCATGCCAGTCAGACCAATCACAAGATCGAGAGCGAAGGAGTTTAAAGCTAGATTCCAAAATTTGGTTAAGTTATTCGTGAACGAAATGTAAGAAGGATTGACTAACGAAGAAAGGACAACGCCAAATAAGCTTCAAAACGTTACTTTCATAACACGGGCTAAAAGTGGGGCTAATAATCATATTTTAGGTTTGGAGACTTCTAATTAAAGAGCTTGGACCAAGTGCTACACATGTGAAGACTCATTCGGGCCTAAATCGTCACATTTTGGGCTTAATATATTGATTGTGATTTTATTTTATTTTTTGTGCGAATTTTACTATTTCTTTGGGCTCTTTTATTTAAGTCCATAGTAACTTAATTAGTTTTAAGTGTTGGGCTTTTTATTTAAAGTTTATTAGTGTTTTAAGACTCTTATTTTTGATTTATTGCTTTAATTAATTTGGGCTTAATGTTTAAAGGTCCAATAGGGATTAATTAGTTAGGATTTAGTGTTTTCTTGACCTATTAGGATTTCAACCTTAGTAGGAGTTATGAAAACCCTTCATAACATGTAAGGTAAAGTTCTTTTTTTTTAATGAATTTTGATTTAGTGTGTTTTCTTCATGAAAACAAGTCATGTGTGCAAGTGAGGGTGCTATTCTTTGCTTGTTGCATCAAGAGATTGAATCTACTTATCAAAGGTTAATTTATCTGTGGCGTTTATTCAATCTCTTCTTTTTAGCTCTCTTATCAATGTTTCTATTAATGAGTTTCTTAGGGGTTCAGTAGGACAGGGGTTTATTTTAGGGTTTTGCTTGTTTCAAAGTGTGTGTAGGCATTTCAATCTCGATTTTAGGCTGGGGTTCTGCATCACGATAGATTAACAATGAATCTGATCTTGACCCACAAATTGAAAAACGACTTGAGAAACAAAGTGATTTAGACTTACCCATTGCCCCTAGAAAAAGTACAAGAACCTGTACACAGCACCCATTATATCTATTAATGACTTATTAGAATTTGTTAGAAAACTATAAAACCTTTCTCAAAACCTCCATACCATTCCAATTCCCAAAAATCTAATTGCGGCATTAGGAGATGAGAAGTGGAGAAATGCTATGAAAATGGAGATGGATGCACTTGAAAAACACAGAACATGGGAGCTGGTGGAGCTACCTAAAGATAAAAAACTAGTTGGGTGCTGGTGAGTATTCACAATAAAATATAAATTTGATGGTTCTTTTGAAAGATATAAGGCTAGGTTGGTTGCCAAGGGTTATACCCAAACCTATGGCATAGATTACCTAGAAACCTTTGCACCTGTAGAGAAAATGAACACTGTTAGAATTTTACTATCACTAGCTGCCAATTTTGGCTGGAATCTTCAACAATATGATGTTAAAAATGCCTTCCTCCATGGAGAATTAGAAGAGGAGATATAAATGGAAGTTCCACTTGGTTTTGAATCTAAGGAGGGCTTGGTATGTACATTAAAAAGGGTTCTTTATGGGCTCAAACAGTCACCAAGGGCATGGTTTGGAAGATTCAGTAAGGTTATGTCAAGGTTAAGGTACAAGTGAAGTCAAGGAGACCACACATTGTTTGTAAAACACTCGAAACCAGGGGGAGTAACAGCACTATTAGTGTACGTGGATGACATCATAGTGACCGAAAATGATGAAGGAGAAATGTTAGAATTAAAGAAAAGGTTGCTGCAAGAATTTAACATTAAGGAGCTTGGTAAGTTGAAATACTTTCAAGGAATTGAGGTTGCATACTCAAAGCAAGGTATATTTATTTCACCACAGAAATATGTGTTGGATATTTTGAAAGAAACAAGAAAACTCAGTTGCAAACCAATGGCCACCCCTATTGAGTTCAATCACGGGCTGAATGATGCACCAAATGATCAGTAGACAAGGGAACCTATCAAGGTTAGTTGGAAGGTTAATATACTTAGCACATGTAGTATCCGACATTGCCTTTGTTGCCAGTGTGGTGAGTCAATTTATGCACAACCCAAAGGAAGTACATCTCAAGGCTGTATACAGAATACTACAGTACCTAAAAGGTAGTCCAGGAAGAGGAGTTTTGTTTAAAAAAGGAGAAAAGATTACTTTGGAGGCCTACATGGATGCAGATTATGCAAGCTCAATGGTGGACAGAAGATCAACTTCAGGGTACTGTACTCTTGTGGGAGGCAACCTGGTTTCATGGAAGAGCAAAAAGCAGAATGTTGTGGCAAGGTCAAGTGTAGAATCAAAGTTCAAATCTATGGCATTAAGAATGTGAGTTATTGTGATTGAAAATAGTTCTTGATGACTTAAGAATTATGTGGGAAGGTCCAATGAGATTGTATTATGATAATAAGATTGCAATCAGCATTGCACACAACCCAGTGCAGCATCATCAAACAAAATATGTGGAAGTTGATTGACACTTTATAAAAGAAAAGTTGGACAACGATCTAATACGCATGCCTTTCATCTCATCAAAGGAGCAAATAGATGATGTTTTGACAAAAGGGCTGCCCAGCACAACCATTGAAGACTTTGTTAGCAAGTTGGGAATGAAAGATATCCATTCACCAACTTGAGGGGGAGTGTCGGTTATTTAGGAATATCTTTAGGATAATTATTTTATTTTAAATTAGAGGATTTCTAAGAATAATGATCTGATTATTTAGTAATATATTAATTAGTTATATTTTTGTATATATCCTTAATTTTTAGAGATTTGGAGAAATTCTTGGGATCTTAATTGTGTGTGTGTGTATATATATATATATATATTTGTAACCTATTCAAAAAATAATACAGTAGTTATTAAGCAAATAACGCTTGTCACATACTTGTCTTTTTCAACAAATCAAGGTTATATTTTCTTTGGGAAATGATGATTCCTTTACTGGATCAAGCAACTTCCATTCCCAAAAAAATATTTCAAGTCATTGAGATGCTTGATTTCAAACTTTTTGCTTAAGACTTTCTTAAGATGGATCACCTCTTCCTAATTTCTTGTGTTAATTAAGTCATTCACATAAACTATAGAAGTTAGAGTAATAATTATATCGCCAAGAAATTTCTTAATGAACAAAGTATGGCCAAGTTTCTTAACTATTTTGGTAAATCCTTCAAACCATACTCTTGGAGATTGCATAAGCCCATATTGTGACTTTTAAAGTTTGCACGCAAGGTTGTCATTGTAGCGATACATCCAGACTAAATCTTCTCCTTGATAAAGTGATAGTCAATTTCTATGTTTAGTTCTCTCTTGAAATATTGGATTGAATGC
Organism: Senna siamea; assembly: GCA_031216115.1. Classification (NCBI taxonomy): domain Eukaryota; kingdom Viridiplantae; phylum Streptophyta; class Magnoliopsida; order Fabales; family Fabaceae; genus Senna; species Senna siamea. The sequence continues at coordinate 25,572,109 of CM062354.1, read as the reverse complement.
AATATGCATTGCTGCTTGGTTGTAACAAACCAGTTGCATTTGATCAAAATTTCCAAATTTCAACTCTTGAAGAAATTGCTTTAACCATATAAGTTCACATGTTTGCATTTTTGCATATATAAAATACAAAATTAGGTTAAGATTGCTTGGAGAAGCATTGTGGTAGTAAAATTCTAAATATAATAGGTTACTGTGAGTAAGTGGAACCTCGAAATTGTCCGGAGAGGGAATTTGATTTTGGACAAAGCCTGATAGCACTCTTGACAGTAATACTCAAAAAAAAAAAAAAAAATGTTTTGTTTCTTGTTTTTACATTCAACCTTGAATTTTTGTAATTACTTTTACCCACTTGGATGTCCAATTTCGGGATATTATTACAAATACCAACTAATATCTTTGGCTACAGGAATTTATTGGGACAAATTGTCTCCTGAAAAGCTCGGACAAATCCGGATACTTAGAGAGCTCAAAAAGAGGATCGAACGAGAGACTAAACAGAAACTTCCTACTGGTCCGTCAGAGAAGTTACCCCCGACAGCTCAACGGAGACGTTAACTCTGTAAATGTGAGTTTTAAAATGATTTATGTATACATTTGATATGTTTAATTTCAAATGTTTAATTATTTGAATTTAAAATTTCCCGAAGTGTATGTAGACTATTCTTGTTTGAGCTACAAGATTCTGAAATTCCCATAATCATACCCTCGGGGCAAAAAAAACTAATTATGCAAGTTTTGGCAATATAATATTAGCCAAAATCCCTATTCTATCTTGACACGAAGAAAGTAAATCAAATATCCCCGTTACTATATAATACAACATAATAATACATCAATTAAGCAAGGAGAAGGGGCCTTAGCAGGAGATGTTGTAGATGATTCCAGTTCTTTCTTAGCTGCAAAAGCAGGGCGGAGGATGAGAGATTAGCCCAAAGCATTCAAGAACAAACAAGAAGCTGAACAAGCCCTTTTTTTTTTTGGTTTGTTACAGAGATGGTGAAATGAAGGCTAGGTCCCATGACTGTTTATCTGTGTCCATTTAATCTTATTTTTGAGCTATGTTGAACATTCTTTTTCGATGTAAGAAATATGTATTTCCTTAATACTCTTTTATTATGAGAACCATAAAAATTCAAAGAGTGACACCTTTCACCAAGGAAACAGCACTAAGTTATTTTTCATGTCATGATGAATTTAATCTTAAAAAAAGATCTGTTTAATTAGTACATTTATGAATAACGTATTGTCATTGCTGAAGAATAATATTGCTAACCAAATGATGAATCATTTATAACTGCTAATGAACAATTAGACATAATTTTATTGAAGATAAGGACATTTATTGCAATGTCAATATATTCTTCCTAGAATTATTTAACTTAAAATTCGATTAAATATGAAAAATACTAAGTTGTATTCTTCCAAAGACTTTTCACTCATGTCGCATGGCTTAGACTATAATATTTGTCACTATTAGTTGGGTTCCCCTTGGAGAGATCATATCTCTGCCTCTGCTATCACCTTGTTTGATCATAATATTTAGAATATGTTATTATAACTACTATTTTCGTTGAGGAAAATAAAATTTGAAATTGGTGCTTAGAATATGGTTATGACACTAGCTTGCTTGGTGATGCTGTGGCTGCTTTTGACATAATGTAGGGGCCAAAAATACAAGACTAGCTCACTTTTTCTTTCCTGACTTCTTTTTGGGGAGGTGAGTGCTAGGTGGAGGATATGGCTTTTGTCCAGAAGTCAAATGAGGTGAATTATACATTGCATTGTCGGCTTGCTTGGTCCCTCCTAGCCGCATTGTGTTCCAATTTCTTATTATCTTTCCCTCCTAGCTGCATTGTGTTCCAATTTCTTATTATTTTTAGTTTCATTCTTCTTCCTCCACTTGAAAAGTTTTAGTGTCTTTTCTGTGATGAAATATTATAATAATACTTGTTTTGATAAGGACTAAGGATAGAAAGTTGAACATGATTTGTTTTGTCAACTCAACGACAACTAGGTTTTACTCTCAACATAAGATTTACCAAAGTCAAATGTGATGTTGAGGCTAGCATGAGAATCATTTAAAGATTTTCATATTGTGAGTTCAAGTAATAGATTCTTCAAGTCTTTTTTATATATAATCCTATCTGTTCCAGTAGACAGTAAAGAGAAAAATTGCAACAAACAAGGGAAATCTCATGGTTGAGACTTCAGTGTAAACTAACGTAGAAAAAACTCAACTTGGAGGAAAGATTAGAAAAAAGGACAGCCTTTAGTAATTTTCACTCGTGTAACAAAATTAGCATTTGCTGCTCTGTTAAGTAGATTAAACACCCTAGTGTTTAGTGGGCCCTCCCTTTTCTGTAAAGTGAAGCACTACAGAACAAGTCGATCCTTAAACCTGTTCACTGCTGGAATTACTGCAATTCAAATATTTTGCTTGGATATTTGTAAATTCTTCTTGTACCTATATAAATGAATAATATGATTTATAAAACAATAAGTTATTGTTGAAATAGTACTAGTCTCACTGCTGTCGAGAAATGTGGCTTGAAAATACTCTATATTCTCACCAATATATGCATAATTTATCATTTTATGTATTATTTCCATGAATATGCATAGGTATGTGTGTGTATAGTTACTCAAACATATCTATATGTTTTCGCATAGATACGTAAATATACACGTTGTACACTCACATGCACACACACACATATATATATAAACACTCGTATGTATGTATGGATATATATATATATATATAGAGATATATATTACGTACGACATAACTGTGTATATCTATATATAATGTAAAGCGCACACACTTCTATGTATTTACATGCTCATTTGTGTACGTGCGTGCTAAGTGTGTGTGTGTGTGTGTGTATGTGCATACCTATGTCCATGTCTAATTTGTATGAGCATTAAAAATGGTAACCAAACTTGAGAGTGAAGGAAATTTTGAAATTTTACTTATTTAGGTGGAAGTTAAAATGCTTCCAACATTTTTTAATTAACTTACCAAGTTATTTCAAAATTTCAATCCCTTTAAATTCAGAGAAAAAATTTTAAAACGAAATAATTCAAATGCCTCTAAAAATCTTTTGTTTTTCTTCTTAAATTTCCTCATTCAAACACAGCATAATGGATTTTATTATTTTTACTATATTTTGCAGACACTTATTGTTATTGGATTAGAAATATATTGCAAGTGCACATGTCAGTTATTCTACAAGGAGTGTAGTTATTTCTGCAACATTTGCAAACGCTGTTTAAATCGGACTTGGATTTTATTTCTTGTACATTGGTATACTATTGTGTTTTTTTTTTATGGCCCGATTGGAGGTTGTTTTATTCTTTTATTTTTTAAAACTGTTTTATAAAATTATATACATAAGATTTATTTTCTGTGTTTTCTTTGTTTTAAAAAATTAGAGTTCATAATATCTTTTAGTTATTCTGTATATTTTGTCTTCAAAACACATTTTATTTTTTTATTTTTTGTCTGAAAATAATTATTCAAATTAATTTTGTTTATTTTTATTTTTAAAAACTAAAAGTAATTTTTAAAAATTGCAATCAAACTATTTAAAAGTCTAACCAACCACAGGTTTCAGACCTTGCTATAATGTGACTGTTGAATACACAAAAGTTGGAAATTTTTTCCTGTTTGTTATTATATTCTTCGAGGAAAATAGTGTGAGCATTTTTGTCCACTCAACACCATGCTATTGACTCTTTGAAAACAAAATTTCATTTAATGATTATATTAAATAAACTGATAGTAAATATGTAAAAATTTAACCCAAATTTTTTTCTTGTTGAATATGATGTCATCATGCTGTATACTGATTGCAAGTTGGGGTTGGTCAGTAAATTTATGGATTAAGATCTTTTTTCACAAGAAATTAACAATTGTGAAGAGAGGCAGAAGGTAAGTATATACCATACAAAGAGGACTCATCACTTATGTTTATATATATTTCTCTTTTTATATGACAATGTTATGTTAACTTTTCACAGAGGAGGATCCAAATTTATAATCTGTTCTATCTTTCGTGCTGGTTTTGCAGTGATTGAAAAACTATTTTTAGTTATTTTACCAGCTCTACTGCATTACTTAATCTATATTTTCTGCATTCTTAAGTGATATTCTTAGTCAAACAAATAAAAGGCTTCCTAAAGTCACTGCAGTTGCTTCTCTATTACTTGGAAGTTGCAGATGTGACCTTGAAATTTTTCCAAGAAGAGATTTTTAACAGACTTCTTGTTATATTAACGATTAATTATGAATAAATAAATCTCAAAAGTGATTTTATTGAAAAGTATATCTAAAATTCTGATATATTTATATATAATTAACTTAAAAAGGAGAAATTCAAAGCTGAAGATATGACTTGGAGATAACGGTCCAAGCAGTTTTTAGAACTGTATGCATTGCAACAAGTGGCACGCGGTTGGATCATAGATTTTTAGTTATATATATTATATATTTGTGTATTATTTAATAATATTTAATAATTTTTTATTTTTTATTAATAAATTAATATAATATAAAAAAATTAATTAATATACAACTAAAGTACCATATTATATGTACTTAAAGAATTTTTTTACAAACAAACCTTGGGAACATAGAAAAGGACAAAAGTTGTAAGACTCCGTATTTCTAACGCATGGTTCTGTGATAAATGTGATGTCACTTTCATGATGTTGAAGTGTTCAATTTGAGTTTTGCAGATCTTATTTGATCATTACTGATTGCTACTTGCTATGTAATATGTCCTTTTTTGGTTTTTAAGATCCAAATTGAACTACTTTCCCTTCTTTCTTTCTTTTTTTTGCTTTTGCCAATACCCTTTTCCTATGTTTGTTTTTTCCTCTCCCTTGGTAGGAAACACACATGAAAGAGAGAGAGATAGAGACAAATAGAGAAACCCTAATGCTTCTCACGCAGCACATGACCCAAGCTTCTTACTACCTTCTTCTTTTTCAAATGTAGCTCATTGATTTGTAATTTGTTTCTCTCGTTAGTCAAGAGAAAATCTTTTATTATGTACAGGGAATATTAACCTCCAAAGAATTAATTGACACCAATTTTAATCAAAATTTGTCTTTCACTGTTAAAAGGTTTTGGAGTAAATTATGCTAACTTTTTTTAAAATTTGATAAAATTATACTTATCATTTTTTTAATTTCAAAAATTACATTCCATACTCCTAAAATTTGATATAATATTACAACCACCCTCTTAATTTATTTAATATTAATAAAGTTAGTATTTTAAACAATGTCTTTTTTTAAAAATAATAAATTTAAATATTTTTATTGTTATATTTAGAATCCCATGTTAAAATTTAATATAAATGTAATTATGTTTATTGTCATATAAAAAATAACATCGCTATTTTATTTTATATATATATATGTATATATATATTCATAGTTTTAAAATTTTGATTAACCTGATTGGTCGAATTAGTAACTCGATAAATTAGTTATTAAATCAATTTAGGTCAATTATATGCACCATTTTTCAATCAATCCAATTATGATTCGTCAGGTTTTTAATTGACTTGGTCTAAGTTGATCTTTTTCTTTTTAAGAAAAAATCATTGATTTTGGTGAATTATGATATTATTCTCATACAATATTAAATTTATGACTTTTTTTTAACATGTATTGAATTTAGTTGTCTAATTCTTTTAGTGCTCAACTACTCATTATATAATCTTAAAATTAATTCATTACTTGTAGTACTTAATTGCTAATAATTTTTATAATTTTGTGATTTATTTATTTTACACATAATAAATAGCTAAATATTATAATTTACGTTAACTTTAAAGTGTGTTTAGTACTTAATTATTTATTTAACGTTTAATTATAAATAATAATAAATAAATTTAAGACTATAACTTTAAGTTTACTTTGAATTATATCATTATAATTTAAAATATAATAAACTTATAATTTAATATTTTTATTTACTGGTACATTAAGTTTATTATTTAATTTTTTTAATTAATTCAATTTATAATAACCGAATCAATGACTCGAGCTTTCATACAGAAGGATTTAGGGACTGCAGCCCAAAAGAAAAGCAAACCAACAAATGAAAGCTAAAACAAATCTAAGAGTAGAGATTCCATCAGCATCAAAGAGTAAGTGGTCGTGAAGATCTTGAAGAGGTTGATCTATGATTTGACATTCACGAGGAATCTTGAGCTTAAAATTAAAACAATCTTTTAATTATTTAATTTTGTAAAATTTGGTTTGAATTAAGATTTATTATGCCTTAGTTTTTATATATTGGAATGACTTGAATACATTGAATAGTTGACTTTTTTCACGTGCTTGGTTTTATTTAAAATTTCATTTCAAAAATTCAAGTATAAATTTAGATTGGTCTATTTTCGACCGGAAGAGATGCCTATCGTGCATGAAGAAAATTGTATGTAATGTATTCAAAGTTCAAACTAAAGAAAAGCTAATTAGGAAACCATTGTCAATCTATATATATATATATATATATATATATATATATTGAAACCGAAAGGAAAATTAAAAAAGCAAAGATGGAAATGTCATCCCTCACATCCTTTTCTTTCATTCTTTCAATTCCCTCTTTCTTCAACTATTAGAGCCAACGTAGGAATTGCTTTTCTGCAAAGTTCTCATCCAGAAGCGCTTTTTGTCTCATCTTTTTCACATTTCGTCTAAAAAATCTTACTCGATCTGATTCACTAATCTCAATTAAGGCTAGGTTAATTCTCTCTAATTTTAACCCAATTGTTAATTAGCATTAATTACGCCGTCGAGCAGTCTAATCTGGCTTTATAAGCCACTTAAAGTCCATAAAATCGGCTAACAAATTATCCTACCAAAATTAACTAGAAAACGAACCTCGTACATACAACAATATTGGTCCTAAAATTGCACTTGGTTATAAGTTAATGTTCCGTTGATTAAGACAATGTAATTTTTTTCCAAAAAAAAAAAAAAAAAGATAATGTCATTTTTCAGGGTTTGATATGAATGCATATTCTAAATAATTAGCAGCTTTTCTTGTCTAATTAAGAGAGGCGTGCTCTTGAGATTTTAAATTTTCTGTCCCCTCCCTTTTTCTTGATTCACACTACTTGTCTCCTTCATATTAAATAAAGTTGAAAAAATTATAAAGCTAACAGCTTTTTTATTCCGTTCTGCATAGAGAATAAAAATATCAATACTATTTCTTGAACTAGTCTAATCACTTTTTTTTTAAAAATATTTTTTATTAAAATTAATATTATTTAAAATACTATTAAATATTAAATATAAATATTCTGCTTTACAAAAATTTAAATTTAAATTTATCATATTGTAAAAAATTCACTTCTGTTGTTAAACTTAAGCCTAGTCTAACCTTTTTGGCTAAGCTAATTAATGGGAAAAGTTGTTTATTGTTTAAAGAGTATTTATTTTAAGATTTTTCAGCGTTTAGTTAAATTTTTTTTCATAAAAATAAATTACTTTTTAGTGATAATAAAAATAACCTTTTATTGTGAAAAATAAGTAAATAATATTGAAGAGTGTTTTGACGGTACAAATTAGTTTATTTAATGATTTGTATGTACGCGTAAATATGGAAATAACTTGAGCTAGAGGATCCAACAAATACAAAAGAAAAACAAGCATTCAATTATTGATTTTATTTATTTTATTTTTCAAGCCACATTAAGATTTTCACCTTACTCATAACATATTCTAAAAATGGTAGTAACTTCTTATGAATTAATTACTGGTAATTAATTAATTTCTAAAATATAGAAGAAACATTACTAATACATTAAGAATTCATTAACACCACGCTAAAAAATAGTTACTATAAACTGCACCATGTATTTAAACTTCTTAATTTATTGGAAAAGCCATCTAACTTTTAGAGTAAGTTATTGTTTTAATTTTTGAAAGATATAATTTATTTTAATTTAGTTCTTAAATCATAAAAATATTTAATTTAATTTTTAAAAAATATATTATATCTCAATTTAGTCTTTAAAACTTTAAATTAAGACATAAAAAAACGTATGATATTTATAAGTAAAAATTAAATTAAGATAAAATATATTTTTTAAAGATTAAATTAAATATTTTTATGATTCAGATTAAATTAAGATAAATTATTTTTTTTAAGAATTAAAATAATAATTTACTCTAAATTTTATTATAAATGAAGACTAAAAAATTTGAGTCTACAAGACTTGTTAGAAATTGCTCAAATATATAATCACTAAACTATACATATTGACATCTATTAATTTATTTATAATTAAATATAATGAAAAAAAATTTCATAAAAAATTCAATATCTCACACTAACATTTACTTATTAAATATTATTAAATTCAACCTTGTCCATATGGTTTGATGATCATGTTTCACTTTCAAAGTGCGCACGAACGGATGATAATATGTTATATGGAAAATAAACATTACATTACATTTAAAAATAACTAATAATTTGAAGTTATTTTTAAATATTTCTAAATATAAATTTTATTTAAATAATAAATTTGAAGGTCGTAAATTAATTATATTTCACTTTATAAACTAAAATTCAAATTATGTACTTATTTAGGATTGATTTCTTTTGTTTTATGATATCATTTAAAGTATTAAATGTGTAATTTATTATTATAAAATAGTAAAGTTTAAAATAATTATTTTGTAAGACTAAATGTAAAACACTCTATAAATATATCTTTTTTAAAAATAGCTTATTTATGAGACTAAAAATAGGTTATCTAAATTTTTTTTTATACAATGAGACATGTATATTTATAATTAAATTTTTTAATTGATTTATTTTATCAATTCAATACTCTAAATTAATTAAACATATTTTTGTTATCATTGTATGTTGGGTATTGTTGTTTCTTTAAGAATTATTGAATTATTTAATTCACTTAAAAATTAGCGAAGCCATTGCAGAGTTTAGTTTAAAATATTAAAAAATAGTGCAGTTTATAATATACAGGGAATTAAAATTTTATTATTTTACATAAAGAATTAATTTATTTATTTATTATATTGAAGTAAAAATGCCGGAAAAATCTTTGTCTTCCCAACTTCTAAACAAACCGACTTGGCCAGATTGAAAAGCATATAACCAAGTGTTACCCTCCTCACCACATAAATGAAGAAAGAAAGGAAAAAAAAAAAACCCAAATTAATTTAAGTCTCATTTGAGTCATTCAAATTGAAAATAGAAAGTATTGGGCATTTATATAATTACTATAGAGACTACATATAATTTGAAAAATACTTTTTAGATAATAAAATTAAAGATTTTAAATTTTTAATAATTAAATTGAGATAAAATATTTTTTTGAAGATTAAAATTGTAATTTAATAAAAAAAATTAATCTCAATACAAACAATATGTTATTAATAGACCGAAAATGTAAATAAATTAAAATGTGCATAGATTTAATTTTTTTAAAAAAACTTGAGATAGTGAAGTTTGAGTTTGACATTTCATGCTCGGAATTATGTGGAGCAGCTTTCGCAAAACCCATAATTAGGCGATGATGGGCCCATTAATTATTTGGTTCAAATCTCTTTTTTGGGATTAATTGATGGCGCCGAAAATCTCTACCACTTCAACAAAATCTCACCTTTCTTTCTCCATTCTAGTCTCTAGGTTCATGCATATGCTCTTAATTTCAAATACACATTTCCCTCTTTTTCGGAATAATTGACACTCACTATTTATTTTTTAAAAAAAGAATGATAATAAATAGAACAAGAATATTAAGTTTCTGGCACTTTAATTTTGTGTCTTATTTATGTAATTCTTTTTGTCTATTATATATGAAATATTTTAAATTCAAAAATTAGATAATAACAAAGATAATTATCTCAGTTAAAATCATTTGACAAATATATACAACTTAAATAAAAGCTTAAAAGTTAGAAATAATGGTAAATTTTAACTGAGTTAAAAATTGGGGATATTGCTTTAAGATCAATGGATAGGGAATAAATTCAATTCAATAACGATTCGCAATTAATGTTTTAATTTAGTCATTCAAAATCTGATTCTTCCAATTTATCCTTTTTATTTGTTAAATCAAAACAACAAAATTTTCAAGTAATTGTACAAAAAAAAACTAAAATAACAAAATTATCAAGAAAAGTAAATCGGAAAAAATTACATTTAAAAAAATAAAATAAAATTTAGTCATCTTTCAAAAATAAGAGGTTAAATTGTTCAAACAAATTCTTCAATTTAGAGGTTTGCGCAACATAATCATATTTTTATTCAAATATTGGTGCTAGTCAACAAATTTGAGGAAATACTTTGCATAAAATTGAAAACCTTAGTGACCATTTTACGCAAAACCAAAAAAAAACTGAGGATTTTCTGTCAAAATTTTAAAATTATAAGAGTAAATTGCATAACTTTAACAAAAATTTGACAAAAAAGAAAGTAAGGAAGGAAATACAATGTACAAAATTAGAAGTTTGATGGAGAAGCTTTTGTTAATTTTTAAATCTTTTGCCATTTAAAAAAAAAATAAAAGCAACAATTAACTCTAAAAGAAAGGAAAAGAAAATGTGTAGCTGACGTGTTGATTGATTGATTCATATTACTTTACTTTTGAGAAGGAAGGAATTGAAAGATTAACTCAAATTAAATAAAGATATAAAGATATATAGATGGAAGAGAATGTTTGATTAGAATATATATTTATCATAAAAAAAAGAATATATATATATATATATATATATTCATATAATAAAGAAAGATTGAAGCGTGAAGGAAGCACAGGAGTATGGATAAGCACACTTGAGATATTGCTTAGTGAAAAGCCTCTTCCTATGTGCACTTTATTGTATCCATGTTGTGTATTTTTAGTTTATGCTTGTGCACGCGTGGCTGAATCCATTGCTTTTCACAACCAATTATGATACATGCAAGTTGGTTGTTTTATATTTTAAAAAATTTATCATTCTATTAACGGAGATTGAATTTAGAATAATACTTTAGTTTTTTATATGGGTCAAATTATGATTCATTTAACATTTAATAGTATCTCAAATATAAAAAATATACATAGAAGATCCAAAAAAAAGTGTTTGATTTTTTTTATTTTAATTAATATATTATAAAAATAAAGTTTTGGATAGTGATAAAGTGATATTTTACTGGAATATATGAATTTGGTGATTAGATGTCATTGTAGATTGTAAAAAGTTTGAAAAATAAGAAAGGATTAAAGGTTATCAAAAAAATCAAAAGACTTTGATGTCTAAGTGAATATAAAATAAAGAGAGTGAAATATCTTAAGAATACGTATTTAAGATCTTTTATAGTGAAAATTCCCCCATAATTTTGGAGCCTGATCTTTAGATAAAGCTAAAATTATCCTTCTTGCTGGTTTGGTGTGACAGAATCATATTTATCAAATAGTATGATGAATAAATCATAATACAATAACTAAAAATTTGATCCTATAAATTGATTTTAATGTCTGCGTAAAGAATATTCTCATTAATTATTATGATTAAGGAAGATAAACATTATTAATGTACATATCTTTGAATTTTAATTAATATATTTGATTAAATATATTTAAATTTTTATTGAACAAATTTTTAAAAAATTTCTATTTTGGAGATATACATACAAAACATTTATTGCTGCAAAATTTGACCTTAATTTATGTTTTTTTTTTAAAATACCGAATAAACAAATTTAAAAAAAAAAACACCGACAGAGGAAAAGATATCGTCAATTTGTCCAATTGTCTTCGTTTCGTGTGTGTAGATTTTCTAAAAATCCATTTAAAATAATTTATTAATAAATATTTTCCAATTTCAAATTCAAAAAAAAATAAAATAAATTTTTTTAATGCTTGAAGTTGGTTTAGAATTAACAAAAACATTAAAAAGATTATTATTTGCATCTTGCATTTAATAAGGGTCAAACAAATTAATTATGTCACTAGATATAAATAATAAATTAATTAGTTAACAGAAGGTTTTAATTAAATTGACTCTAGATCTATTTCGATTGCTTCATCTACTAACAAATTTGTTTAATATAATTATGAGAATTTATAGTGTAATTTGGAAAAATAGTTATAAATTATGATGTGTGTGTGTATATTATATATATTTATATATATATATATATATATATATATATTTGAGTACTGTTTTAAGGATCGATGAAAATGACACTAAGATGAAAATTGACATTAAGATGATCTCTCGCTCCAAAAGAAAATGGAAAAAGATGATTGCTACCATATGCTTTTCCTTCTTTTTCTCAGGTTGATCATGAGTACTTTTCTTTCCCTCAATCCAAACAAAAATGTTATATCATAAAACCTGTTAAGATCAAAACTGGATCCTCTTCGCACGTTGAGGGACCCATTTAATATCAATGATGTACTTTATCCTACATATCATCCTTTCTCGCATTTTTTTTAATGGAAAATATTCTCCATGAATTTGTGTTCATAAATTATTAACACTTAACAAGTCTATTTATAATTTATATATAAACTTGAGTTCTCAAAATCAACACTTTTTTTTCTCTGTCACAAAATAATACTAGGCAATTAAGTATAAAATTAATAGTTGAAAAGCCGTAGAGTTTTGGGTGCTTAACATTGAATAAATATGCTCACTTAATTCAAAAGTCACTGAATCCAAATAACATACAATTGTTATGTATTTTTCATAAATAAAACAAGGATGAAACGAGAATTTTTAGTCCAAATAAAAAAGAATAAAATACAAAAAAACCCCTCACACTTAAAAGGTGATATCCAAAAGGCCTCCTAAACTATAGACTTTGACTAACAATCTCCCAAACATTTATTTTAGTGAAAAAAATCCTTATTACCAAATTATCATTCTAAATTCACTTGAATTTATCTACAAAAGATAATGTGGATTCCGATACTCTACATTTAAAAAATTATACTTTTTTTTTTGCATTAAGATAAAGATATAAAGAAAAAAATATTTAATCCTTAACTAATTAATTTAGAGTGAATTCATATCATTGTGAGTTTTTTATTATTTTTTTTCTATCATTATTTAAATGTAAAGAAATTTATATACCATTTTTCAAATGTAAAGAATCCAAAATTGATTTCAAATGCCTTTCAAACCTTCCTTCCCTTCAAGTCCATGGTTTTGAAACTAAAATTAAGGCAATCCAAATAGACAAGGAAACTGAAGAGTATAAAAGCTTCTCTAGTTCACCCACACCATTAGCATTCTCACTATCAACATTGGTATTATTAATGTTTTGATATAAATTAATGAATTATAAGTAATTATTAATATTTTTTTTCATAAAATGTTCTTCAGGATATATATTTTAAAAAATGGTCTATGATTCTTAAGAATATTGTGACTGAACCAAACACAAAAAACGAAATGATATCTAGAAATGCCATGAAATATATATATATATATATATATATATATATATATTTAAGGTATTTTGAGAAAACCAAACAGTTACAATTTTCTTGAAAATTATATCCAAAAATAACAAAATCATCCCTGTATCATGCTACTGTATGATTTTGATTTTCCCTATTGGGCATGCCAACCCTTATTAGTTTATTCCACTATTAACTTTGGAAAATTTTAAGGTAAATTAAGTAATTTTTGTCCCTAAAGTTTAGGGTTATTTTCAATTTCATTTTAAGTTTTTTCTCAAATTTCCCCTATATATATATATATGTTTACAACAAATTTTAATTATTTAATTACCAATGATATCTAAATTAATAATAAATTAAATTAGCTGACCTGTCGAATGCATGACTAGATGATCATTAGAGAATGAATTCAGCCAAATGAATAATTATTTTAGTGACAGTAATAACATAATTTTATTTGTAGTTTCTTCAGAAAGGAACAAAAAATGGTGATAAAAACGTGCCAATCTCATTTAAGTAATGTTAACAATTAAGATGACATCAAAATTTTCTTCAAACATTTAGATAAAATTAATAATTAACCCTAAATTTCAAAAAAAAAAAAAACTTTTACCAGTTTTTAATTAACAACTTCACGGGCAGCATGCATCACATTAATTAATTGTTGAATGCATAAATAAACAATATAATATATGTTTGTTTATAAAATTTCAAAAAGAGGCTCATGCATGTACGAGATTTTGAATGTTTGACTGCGAGAAAAGAATAGCTCCTCTAATGCTAGGGCCTAGGGACGTCTAATTTTGACCTTTTCTAAAGTCGTCTAAGCTTATCTACATTGACTAATTAATACAAAATAATAAAAAGAAAATTAATTCGCTAACCTTTGAAGATTCAATTTAATTAATATTTATGACTTAATTATTTTATTAATTCAATTTATAAGTTAAAAGCAACTAAATAAAATTAAGATATAAATGATTTTTACATATAATAAATATTAGTTGATCTTATATAGAGAAAAAATCCATTAATATTTTGGCCCAATTCAAATATGGTTTTCTATGGTTGAAATGATAGTTGGATGGAAAATGACATATGCAAGTCATGTGACACCTATTGTGTTTGAATTTTCTAATTTTCTTTTAAAACTAGATATTTCAATTGATCGTGATTCATGGATGAGACTTTGGTCTACATTGAGTTCAACATTAGAAATTTCATAGGACAATTAGGAATTTTGCTAATGGGAAAAATTTTGGGAAAATATGTGTTGTGTATGTCAACTTTAATTAGGATTTCAATTTCATCCTTCAATGCATAAAAAATTAGAGATATCTTCGAGAAATTGGAAATTTGGGAGAAAAAGTATGAACAAATTAGTGATCCATTTGAGGGACAAAATTTAGAAAATAAAAATAATAGAATGAAATTATTGGTGTCAATGTGCTAACCATTTAAACCACAAGTCACTTAAATATAAATTTTAAATCATAGGATACCAAATTCTGATTTTCTTTGATTTAACTGTTGAATTTGAAGTAATTATTTCGTTAATCTTACATGTCATGTATTAATTATAAAAATTAAAAAATAATAAATATGTTATCAAATAGTTCAAAAGTCTCTTTATATGTTAAAAAAGTTATTGAACAATACATGCATCGTATAAAAAGTTACTAACGGGTGCAATTAAGAATGAGATTAATTTTTCAAATATAATATATATAAAATAATAATTATTAGATTATAAAATAATAAATTAAATAATAAAATATTATTTAATTTTTTATTATTTTCAATTTCACTCTCTTAAAGTCTTTCTTTATATTATATATTTTATTTTATATTTTATATTATATAATATATAAGTTTTTATACTAGTAACTAGAAAATTTTAAAATTATTATAATATAGATGTATGTATGTAATTTTCTTTAATCTAATTGTTGGATTATAAATAATAATAAGCTTGACTTCCAGATCAAATTTTCATAAAAATTGGATAACTTATAAACTTACGGTAGGTTTCATAAAAAATTTATTTTAATAAAGATTATTTAACAGTGTAAAAATAATAACTGTCTTTAAAGTGAGATGAGTGATTTTATGTGAAAAATACAAAAAATAAAATCACTCTCAAATCACAAATTAATGATCAAAATTATTACCAAAAAAAATTAATATATAATAAATTTTTTATTATTAATTTTTAAATTAGACTTAACCATTAATTTGTCATCATCAAATTCAAGCACAAATTAATCATTTTGATTAGGTCATAGAGATTACAAAATCACATCGTGTTTACAATATTCAACAACCTCAGTATATAATTATATTTATGAAATAGTATAATTGAGTACTTTATTTTTTAAGCCAAAACAGAAAATAGCTGCCTAATCATAAAACAACGTGTGAACAAATTAAAATTTAATTTGAAGTACGAAACGAACTGAGTCAAAATAAGTACAAAGTATTTCTTTAACGAATTTGGTAGTAAATATTCTTAATTGAAGAAAGTGCATGTAGGAGAAAAAATATATATAAATAGACTTTAATTTATTGAATGCAAGTCTTTAATTATAAGGGAATGAGTGAAATTTACTTAAAATTTTAACATTTCACATTATTCATATTTTTATAAATAAGAAGTTCTTATCTAAAATTTAGAATGTAAATTAATTACAATTTAAAAATAAATTAAATTATAAATTTAAAACAATAATAAATAAATATCAAATGTTCATATAATACTAAGATGATTTTAAAATTAATAATTCGACTTTAAATTATATAAAAATTATTTTTAAAAATTAAATATCTAACATTTTTTTTAGAAAAAGAGAGTGTATTTACTCTAATTCTTTTAATAATATTAAAATACTAAAATTATTTTCCACAAATTGATAATATAGATTTGAATTTAGAGTTATTGAAAGAATCCAAGACATAATGTGAATCACACTTTTTTTTTACTATTTTTTATATTTTTACTATTAAGTTTTTTAATAAAAAATATGAAATTTTTTTTAAAAAAATTAATATAAAATAGATAAGTAATATAAATCATCTACATGTTAAGTTTTTATTAAAAAATTTAATAATAAAAATATAAAAATTATACTTAAAATTTTTTTTGAATGTCTTAGATTTTGATCATCTAAAATAAAAAAAGTGATGAAATAGTAAAGTGTAAAGAAATAAAAAAAAATTAAAGACATATATTATATGAATTAAAACTCATTTGTGTTTATTTTTTTCTCTCCACTTTATAACTTTTTTTATTTTAAAATATTTAAATTTATATTTCTTTAAGATAAATTTTTATTAATCTTTTTAATATGTCACTAAAGTCTTATTCAATATTGGTCTATTTTTCTTACTAACATTTTTTTCTCAAAAACAATTGAAGTTGAAATAATGTTAGGTGTAACAACTTGTTACTCCCATATTCTATTAAACAGAAATAAAATCCTTGATTATGAAAAATGGTGTTCTTTATTTTGTTCTCTTCTTTGCAGTTGATGCATTGATAGGACATGAAAAGATTCGAAAATCAATTGAAACTACAATGAAGCATTGATACTTGCGTGTGCATTTTAGAAAAGCTGAAACCCCACAAATTAAAGCACGTGCACAATTAAGCTACAAGCGTATCACGGTGACGATGATATAGTACATCTACAATACACAGAGATATGAAAGGAACCATGAATGTGGACCCCACCCACAGATTAAAGGACGGTTCTTTTGCTTAGAATTAGATCAAAATGATCAATTATTATATAGATTTCGAGCTACATTGTGTGAACCTTAATTTTTTTGAATAAATAAAATTCGAAATAAAAAAACATGAGAAGCATGTGTTTTAATTTTATCCTTTTTTTTTTTTTCGTTATGAACAAAATACATGGTCTGTGTGGCGGTGCTGAAAGTGAAACATTGGGGTACACGTGTCGATGTGTCATGGCTGAGTTAGAATTCACATGTGCTATATCAAAGTAATCAACTATTTTTTTAACGGTTATTTTCTATTATAGATAAAAGTTTAATTTTAATTTTCAAAGAATAGCATATTAGAAATTTTTGTAGGACAAAAATTAGTGAGACTTGTGTCAATTGTTGTGTGACTTCAATTTTATATTATAATTATGAATGAGACTTTTAACCTTTTTAATTATTTGTTTTTGCAATTATATTTTAACACAAATAAAATTAACTATAAATTTTATATGAAAAAGTTTTAAAATACATGTAAAAATAGTAAAAACAATAATCATAATATCATATTGTTAAAATTAAAGTAATTTTTTAATAAAATTGATTTAGCTAACGTATCTAGTTATGTAAAAATATGAACTCTATTGAACAAAATGTGTATATCATTTGTATTTTTTGTTTGATTAAAATTGTATTTTGATTCCATATAAATAATCTTTTTTTAATTTGATCTCTCATAAATTTTTATTTTTAATTTGATCTTTCACATATTAAATCATTATCAATTTAATCTCATTACTATTAAAAACTCATTTTAATACTTTTCCCAACTTCATCCCTTATATATTTTTATTTTTAATTTAGTATTTCACTTATTAAATTATTATCAATTCAATTTTTTTATTGTTAAATTTCTAAATCATTGTATTACAAAATTAATGACATGACCATTAAATGGTGAGTGCGAACTATTAAAACAGAGGATTGATAACTAAGGGTGTGAGAAATAGAAGAATTGGGGTTTGGTTTAAATTCCAACATTTGATAATGATAGAATTTTCCATAAAGATTGTTAATTTTATGAATTGGAGTTCATATGAACCATAAATGAACCCCCCATGTTAAAAGTTTAGTAAAAAAAAAAATATGCGTTACTTAAAATTGACAGTTATAACAAATTAACTTATATTAAAGTATTTTTTAATTAAATTAAATTATTATCAATTTTATCCACTCAACTATATTAACATGTGGTTGGTTCATATAAAATTTGATAAACTCGAGTTTACGAGAATATTTTTCTAACGATTTGATATGTGAAAAATTAAATTAAGAGAACAAAAATTTATGAGACCAAATTTAAAAAAAGAAAAAAAGAAATATCCATATTTGAGAGACCAAAATGGGCTTTTAATTTTTTTAATATAATTTCATAATTAGATTAAAATTAATATAAAATTCGTCCAATAATATCTTTTTTGGTGTACCTTAACTATTAATTTTGAATCTAACAGTAATTATTTACACTTCTTATCCTTCATTTAATATCACTCATCTTAATTATTTGACAAGAATTTATTTTATATTGTATATGACGTTAAAATGTTTTGATCGTTGGTCTAAAATCATATATGTATTACTATATTAATATAAATTAAATAAAAAGATTTAAATAATTCTATCTAGACAATTTAATTTTAAAATAAATTAAAAAAAGTGTACACTAAACCCACTATTATGTATTTTGTGTGTATTTATGGGGAGAGAGAGTGAGAGTGAGAGAGAGAAAGGGTCACAAAGTGACAGGTATGTGTGTATGGGATCGACAAGTGCAATTGGGAGTCCAAATAAGAATGAAAAAACAAAAGAAAAGTAGAAATTAAAGAGTGATGGTAATGAGC
The DNA here is from genome assembly GCA_031216115.1 of Senna siamea. Taxonomy (NCBI): domain Eukaryota; kingdom Viridiplantae; phylum Streptophyta; class Magnoliopsida; order Fabales; family Fabaceae; genus Senna; species Senna siamea. The sequence goes on along the minus strand of CM062354.1, from coordinate 25,553,028 downwards.
AGAGTGCTTTGGTAGTTATACCCACTCATTTGCAGCCTTCAAATTGGAAGCAAATGTTTGTCAAACAGGGTTCATGATTACACATTTTTGGCACAATTTCAAAAATTACCTTAACCAAATTAAAATTAAAGTTTAAATTTTCATTTAAAAAATTATTCACATTTAATATTTAATAAATATCAAATAAGATTATCTTCAATATATATATATATATATATATATATATTATAGCTCTATATATTAACTAGGTTTCATTCCTTTTTTTTCATAATTCCACAAAGTAATCTAATTTAATTACTTTTCATTTGAACTAACTTTATTATACTTAGTCTATATTCTTGACCTATATATTTTTTGGTAGATGTCTCTGTTAGTTAGACTCACATGTAATCAAACATAAGGGACCCAAATGTTCGTGAATTATTAAAAGTAGACTTCTAAATTGGTGTTGGTTCTACATAATAAAATATATATGTGAAAAGACATTGTATTTTTTTCTCTAAAAATTATAAAATGTAATGATTATCAAATATCTCTCTCTCTCTCTCTCTCTCTAACTATAATGGTAAGGAATTGCACATATTTAATTAGGTAAAGGGTCATATGGAGTTTGAACATATATGTGATAACTTCATGAAGTGGTAGTTAAATGCCCAATCACTTTGGGTGCTTCCCACTTAATTTTTTCCAATTATATATATTGAATAAATTATATTTTATTTGGACAAAAAAATTTATATATATATATACACACACACACACAAGTATATAATAAATATATAGGTTTTCTCTTTGAAAATAATAATTTCCTTTTGGGGAGGTAATTTATGAGAAGCTAAATTACTCAACATGTTAATTAATTTATTTCATTAAGAACATATATATTAATAATATAATGTGTTTAAATAATTTATTAATTGAATTAAAAGTCAAAACAAAAACAAAGAGTTTTAAAGTAATTTATTTGAATAATATAAAACTCAGTCTCCCATAATGAAGAAGTTTTCATCTTGCACACAACTCCAAACGTGGACACATTATATTGCCCAAGTCCACCTTGACATTTTCATAGAAAAGGAAAGAAACCCAGAAGCCTAATCTCACTGCAATAATCATTATTCATTATTTTGGGTATAGAGGTGAAACTTGAGTGTGTGTATATATGTATTAATTATTTTGCTCTTTAATTAATTAATTTTTTTTTCTTTTTTGAATCATTCATTGAATATATTATGATTATGGTAGAACGTGCTCCTTATACGCTTACAAATCAAAAGCTAACACCTCAAAAAAAAAAATATAGAAATTACAAGGACGAGACCCACCAAATGAATCACTTTAATTTTATCATTATTAATGCATATATCCATCCATCGAATCCATGCAAAACAACAAAACTAGATCATAGCTTTTCTTGTGTAAAAGCTCAACAATATGGTAGTTCATGCCTAACTTATTCGGTTTGGATTTAACCTTCACCTTCCTTCCTTTCTTTTTTCTTGTTCCTAAACAAAACAAATTAAAGAATAAATAAAATTTTCTCCCCCTATATACTAGGTCAAATTTTGGAATCACAAGAAAGAGAATTAAAAAGATATAATTTGAAAACAAAAATTAATTTGTGAAAGACTTTATCTAATTTATTGATTATTCAGCTCAATTAATATGTGGGTTCTATTAGGTCAAATTAAATAATTAATCAAACCACAGTTGGCCGACTTAATTTATTTTGATGAAATTTCTTTTATTTTCTTTTTTGTTCTATTTTATCATATGAGAAAATTAAAGGAGACAGATTTAGAGTTCAATTGATAAAAAAAAATAAAATAAAAACCTTAAAGCAAAAAATGTTTTCACTATCAAATCTTATATGAACTTACGCCCACATATTAATCATTAAGTAGATAAATTTGATAATAATATAATTTAAAAAGTATTTTAATATAATTTATTTTTTATATAGTCTATATAAACTCGACTTAATAAAATTAACACTCTTAATACAAACCATTAATTAAAAAATATATATACTTGTTTTAAATGGTGTTTTTGAAGATCATATACAACCTAAAGCCAGCATTAATTATTATCACGTGCGATCGAATATATATATATTCCTTTTAATTAAGTAATTATTAAATGTATATCTAATATAGACAATGATTACTTAACTTTTACGTAATTTTATCTTGTTATAAAACAAAAGAAAAAAGAAAGGTTAATTCTCTAGCTAGCTACGATCTCCATGATCATGAATGAATATATATTGAAGGAATTCTTCAATGAGTTACAAGTGTATACATGCATGGAGGATATCCTATATATAAATAAATTTAATTAATTGATACATATCAAGATGAACTAGCACATATATATGCATGTATATAATGGAATTGGCTTCTGTGTTGCAGACAAAGACGTGCTTTGACCATATACTATATATGTGAATGTCAGCTTCCTTCATTTGGAAGAGAAGCACCTTTTCTTTTTAATTATATATTTGGGAAATTAAAATTCAAACAGTCCTTCTTCATTGTTTAACTAACAAGTATATACTTTTAAGATGAAAAGAAAAGAATAAAATGAAAAGAGTAAGTTTGATTAAATTACATTTGATATTCTTGATGTTTAGAAAATTATTATACGTGTTCCTCTATACAATATATAAGATTGATTTTATACTTAAAATTTATTAATTGAAAGAAAATAGTGTGATTTTCTTTTAATTATCATAAGAGGATAAATACACTTGCTAGCTTTTTTAGGCAATATTTAGTTATAAATTTAATAATAATTAAAAATTTATTAACACCTCAGCAGTGATTCCCAACCTAATCCACAATTATATGCCTTATCTTCAATTTCTCACCTTTCTAAGTTAATGTAACAATCACCCAGGTGTAATTTAATTTTTCACAACGCATCTTCTAGATTAATAATTTACTTAATCGTCATGAACTAATAATAATGATAATGGCAACAAATTCATTCTAGGCAAAGTTTAACATTTAAGAAGTTGAAAGTTTTGTTTGTTAAATGCATAAGTTAATTAAATGTTTATCTAAACTGATCGTTTTAATACAATTATACATTAAAATTTTGTTAAATGCATATGGATTTAAATCCCTAAAATCCCTTCGTATTTTTTAATTCCAAATTCATATTTATTAAACTCATAACATTTATATCAATAAATATTGAGTCTAACGAAAATAATTAACTTTTGTAACATATTTGACCAAATGATCAAATCACTTGAGAGAAAAATAAATCAAATTGGTTGTAAAATTCGTTTGTTATCAACCCTGTAAAACTGTGTAATAAGAATTCATGGGCGTAAGTAGATAAGTATAATCGTACATACATAAGAATGCCTCGTTATAATAAAAAATTAACACAAAAACAATCCGAATTGCCAAGTGGGTACAAACAGGCTATAAAAAAGTAGTTTTTGACTGCTTATGAACATAGAACTCAATTCAAAGATGATCATCTCTCTCTCTCTCTGTTTCTTTCTTTTTCTCTCTCTAAATAGAACACCGACAATGCTCTCTAGTTAGCTCCGTTTTCCATCTAACCCATTCAATTTCAGTCAAATCCTTTCTCTGTGTGAACATGCTTACCAGAATTCCCAGTGGCGGCAACCCTACTTTTTTCTATTTTTAATTTTATTTTCGAAAATTAAATACCAAAAAGTAGAATTTCATAGTGAGCCTTCCCGAGGATATTACTGAAAACCCTTTTATCGGCAAGGTGGTGTGGTGTGTGCAAATGCAATGCATGAGTGCTGCATGGTGAAAGTACTATTTTAATGGAAGCTCCTTGGCGTTTGAATTCTCTATCCCACTTTATATAAGTCGTTTGGTTTCTGAGAAAATCCCCAAAAGGGTCTTCACGAATCCTCCAAACAAATCTGGGTCCATCTTTTTTTCTTTGGTTTTTTGTTTATTTCTTCTCTCTATTAAGAATTAGTGTTATTTACGTATGCTTACCAACGGTGGCGCACAATCGGGAATCAGGGGAGTTCATCAGCTTCACGGCCGAACACGGTGGCGGCGGCGATGAAGAAGAAAGCTACACCGGACAGCCGCAGTCTGGAGGATTCATCGGAACGACGACGTCGTTGCAGCAAGAAGACGTGTTGAGAACGAGAACGACGAGGACGACATTAAGGGCGGAATCGGTGGAGCCTGTGATGTCTTCTTCAGGGTATAGCAGAGCAGGAGAGATGAGGGAGATGGTTTCGGCGCTGACGCGTGTTGTGTCATCAGATTCAGCACACAGAGACGCAGAATGGGTCCAAGGAATTCATGGGTTTCCTATGATGTCAGATTTTGGACAGCTTTCGATTCCCCCTTTGTCTGCTTCTGCTTCTGTTTCATCTTCGTCTCCTGTGCTTCTGCGCTCTGTCTCTGGTCAGAAAAGAGGACGTCAAGAAGCACAAGAACAGCAACTCTATGGAGCCATTGGTGACTTCACCATACCATCACAGGGCGAGTCATCATCATCAGGTGCAACAAGAGTATAGGAATCAATGAATATTAATTTACATTTTAATCTTACTTAACAAATACTTTAATTAATTAATTAACTTGTTTAATCTTAATTATATTGCTTGTATCAAACAGTTTAGTACAAAAAAGTATCAAAAAGATATTAGGCATTCTAAGTGGCACAGTGAAAATATATCTGCAATTCGAGCTAGTTACGTACTTATGTTTGTAGTTTAATTAACAGTGACGGAGGCGGAAGCTTCCAGTATCACAACTACTGCAGCCTTCACTACTGCCGCCGCAGGCGGAGCTGCCGTGGCGGTGGCCCCGTCGAGTGAAGTTGGTTCGTATGAGGAAACAGGGGAGAGGAGGAGGAGATACAGGGGTGTGAGGCAGAGGCCGTGGGGGAAATGGGCAGCGGAGATTCGCGATCCCCACAAGGCGGCGAGAGTGTGGCTCGGCACCTTCGACACGGCAGAGGCGGCGGCGAGAGCTTACGACGAAGCCGCATTGAGGTTCAGGGGTAACAGAGCAAAACTGAATTTTCCAGAGAATGTCAGAGCAGTTCCCCAGCCTGTTCAAGCTTTTCCGGCGGCTCCGGACGCCACCAATATTATGTCGTCTTCCACCGTGTCGCCGCCGTTCATGCAGGCACCTTCGTTCCATGGGCAGTCTGATTTGATCAGAGACTATTGGAATTACTCTCAGTTGCTACAGAGCTCCGGTGACTTCCATGGACAACGGCAGCTGCAGCCGCCGCAGTCGAGTTTGGTACAGCAGTGGCTGTATAATTCACAAATGGGTGTTCTCCAATCGTCGTCTTCGTTGTCATCAACTTCATCTCTGTCTTCTTCATCATCTCCAACTGCATTTTCACCTTCTAGTCAGATATCCTCTGCTTCGTTTCCCCTGTTTCCTGGTCAGCAATCAGGATATTTCCGACCGCCGGAAAACCAGACTCACGGCGGAGGTGGCACGAATTTTCCGTCGTCGACATGGTCAGACTCCAGTAGCTACCCCCCACCATCTGGTTCATAAGAAATTTTCAGGTAGATTTTGTTTACTAAAAATTTGTATATCAAACTAATTATGGAGAATCATATATTAAAATATTTTTCATTGAAAAAATATGTATATTAAAAATTTTTAAGTAATATATGGTGTACGTAGTACAAACATTGAACTTTAATTTTCATAATCCCCATGTCCAATTTAAATTTAAGCCATTGTATTACGTACACTATATATTTATATTCTCTTCGTGATTATTTGATCTACAAATTTTTTGTAAACAACTAAAATTTACCTTGAAGTTTCTTCTTTATTTGAATACTTTGTTCATTTTTCTTTCTTTTTTTCTTGATATACTTTCTCTTGCAAAGAAAACAGAGTATTCTTTTGGTTGTTGTTTAAACTTTAAAGGATGTAGAACTCCCTGAAATTTCATGGTTTAATCTTGTTTGTTAGTGTTATAGTAAAGATGATGATGGTGATTTAAAGAAAAGGAGAGGAATTAAAGAATGAAAGAAGGATAAAGAGAAAAGAGTTAAAGACAAAGCAGCATTTAGGTTTGAGGCTTAGATTAGATTATTGTTAATTATTATCAATGGATTTGGTTTCAACATTCTTCCAATTATCCATAGAAAGATGTAGAAACCAACAGCTTTTACTTAAGCAGTTAAGCTGTCTTCTAGCAAGCTGCTTTGTGGCCACACGTGTATTAAAAAGATTGTACAATCTTCTTATTTTTTAGAGGTATTTTTTATTAGAGATAATTATATATTTTATGGTTGTGGTTGAATTAATGTGTTGTGACTATGAGTTATTATTATTCTCTAATATTAAAATTAGACCAATGATGAATCAAAATATTATACTAAAGTAAGGTTGTAAGTTACAATTAAAGCACATTTATTAATATAATAAAAAATGTATACTTGTCGTCCTAACTTTCATGTTATTTAAATATTTAATACATTATATTTTTACCTAGTTTTTATTTTTATGTATTCATAATTATCATGTATTAAAACATATAATATTTAGTATCATGCATCACATAAGGTCAGTACTAGTTGAATTATAATTTAATTATATTCTATTTAATATTTTTTTAGTTTAAATAATTATATTTAGGAGATGTTTTGTATGAAGTCATCTTGATAGTATTATCTTAGATAATATAGTTAGATGATACCATTTTGTTATAGTGTTACATTATAACAAAGAGATATTATTATAATAAAGAGATATTTAAGATAATATTGTGTTATCACATGATACAAAAAATAATGTTATCTTATAACACTTAAAGTTAATTATGAATTTTTAAAGTTATTTTTTAATTTAAAGTTAATTATAAATTTTTTAAAATAATTATGATATAAATATAATAGTATATTTATTTAAATTTCTAATGATAGATTTGAAAATTACAAAATCAAATAATATTGATAAGTATAGACAATTATATATTTGTATCTTATATAATTGTCATTTAAGATGTTGACATTATATCACTGACATTTAATCAATATTTTATCCTAATAGTATCATAAATATTATGGTATATAAGATTATACTATAAGATATCATATTATTTAAGATAATATGATATTTGAAATGACACTGTACCAAACACTTCTTTAGTTATAAAAATTTTCTCTTAATTTAATTTTTCCTAATAAAATTATATTTCTACATAATATGTGCTTATTTTAAAAACAAGTAAACTACTAATTAATTTTTCTTATTAGAATAAATTACAGTTTGTTCCTTTATCTTTAACCTAAAATTAGTTTACCCTCTATGGTTATAAGTGTCTCACTTTATTTTTTTGTGGTTTATTTGTTAATAATTAACTACTTATGGTATTTTATATTTACAATTAAATTGATTTGATTATGAAAGAGTTAGTTAAAATTAGTTTGCATTTCTATACACTTTGGATGCAATGATTTTGTTCACAAGATCAATTGCAGTGGTGGAATCAGATTTAACAATGAGTTTAGGACAATCAAGATCTGCAGCTATAGAAATACTAGTAAGGATAACCCATAATTCAACCATTAAGGGATTGTCATACCCCACAAACTTGGAGAAACCCCAGATCCAATTTCCATTAAAACATAAATTTTTTAGCCACAAATCATTCTAACAATGTACTAATATCTTATACATTTCATTCTTTATCTACTTATAGTTTTAAACTATAAAAAATTAAATTATAAGTTAAGCAAGGTTAAATGAAAAAAAAAATTGATATCTTAAACTAAATCACAAGAAAGTAAATTATCATATTTTTTTATTTTTATTATTGAAATTTGATATCAATTTAATTGTTTTTATAAGTCACTAATATAAGATCTAATAATTAAAATTGTTAACTGTTTTTAAGGGTTAAAATGTCTATAATCCTTGAATTATGGATTAATTTTATTAAATTTTGTAATTTTTTTTTAAAATTTTGTTAATTTTTAATTTAAAATCTTAATAAAAAGTAGATATGTCTAAAATCGTAATATAAGATATAAAGTTCAAAGGTCTTTTATATAAAATTTAAAGTTTAAAGAATTTTTCGTATTTAAAGTTAAAGATCTTTTAAGTATTTCGATATAATTTTATTTTGATCACATACACTTTTTTATTAATATTTTAAATAAAAAATTAATAAAAAACACTTTTTACACGAATTATAGAATTTAAAAAGTATTAAATTAATTTTTATAATTAAAAAAATTATTTACACATAACTTAAAATTTTTAAAAATATATTCTAAATTTTACTTTTTTTAATGAATTTTTTAATTTAATCAAGCCCATCACATTAATTTTAAACTCTAATCATAAATAAGTGCATGTTATCTATTTTATATAGGAAAGGAAATCCTTTTTGCCCTTCCTGGTTTGGTTTTCTTCTTTGTACTTAAAAGGGGAAAAAAATTCTTAAAATTATGTACACGTGGTACACTAATTAATATTAATATTATGAAATGGATGAAAAGAAAACCATTTGAACATTAAGTTTCATTTAAATAATAAGCGTGCAGGATTCACAATTTTAATATTTATTTTCTGTTTACTTAATATCATATTGGAATTCAAATAATTTTTTTCAGTGCGCACATTCTCTAGTTTTACCCACATTTCAAAGTTGGCGGACCATTAATTATTTGAATTTTTAAAATAAATATTTTGAGACCATAAAAACGTGCTAAACCTGAATTTATATATTGAAAAATTGCATAATTCGTTTTTGGCGAGCTCCTAAATAATTATGCACTATCTTGTTCATACTCTATTCTTGACCAACCACCTTTGATTAATATATATATATATATATATATATATATATATATATATATATATATATATATATAACTTTACTCATGTTGAGAATTTAATGGTCAAATTTTATGGATTATAAAAGCATGTAAAATAAGAAAGAGTGAAAGATTGCAAGAGAATAAAAAGTTTTATCATAGATAAACATAAATTTCTGTCATCTATATTTTCAATCATTTTAACATATAAAAAATGATTGTATTTAAATTGAAATGATTATTTAAACGAGACCAAATAAGTTATAGAATGATTTGTAAAAATTAGAATAAATGATTAGTTTAGTTCTTAAGAAATGCTGATTTCTTTTAATTTAATCCTAAAAAATAAGTATAATTTTATCTCTAAAAGATAAAATTTTTAATTATTTTTGTCATTCTATAGATCGAGGTTAATGAGATTAATAAAAAAATAAAAAATAATTAAAATTTTTATCTTCTAAGATAAAATTTATACTTTTTATTTTAACAGTCTAAATTAAAAGAACTAATATCTTTTCTGACTAAATAATTTATTCTAAAAACTATCTATCTATATTTTTATATTAGACAATTCAATAAGAAAGATATAAAAGTGATACTTAAAATTTGGGTAAATGATTAATTTAGCAAGTTTTTTCAATTTAATCATTTAAAAATAAAAATTATAAATTTTCACCAAGAAGATAAAACCCCAATCATGATTTTTAGCTCACCAAAGTAGTTAATGAGATTAATAGAGGAAAAAATATGCTTGAAGTATTTATCTTTTAGGTATAGAATTTGTAATTTCCATCTTTTAAGAGATTAAATAAGAGAGTTTGTATTTTTTAATGATTAAAGTAATGATTTACTCTTATAATTTTTATCAATTAAATCAATAACACTATTATTAGCAATTTATAAAATTTTTATTATAAATTTTTTATTCTTTTCAACTAGGAGTAAATTAGAATATATAATTTTTTTGTTCAACACAAATACTTTTTTATCGAAAGTAATTTGTTCAAGACATTTTTCAACATTATATGTAAGCATTTATTTTAATATTCAAACCTTGGTTTGAAAATTAAGACTTTTTTAGATATTATTTTATTTTTTATTCTTTAAAATTATTTTATAAAATTAATTTTTAAAATTTTCATGTATTTATATCTATATATGTTATTAATAAAAAGATTTGTTTTATGTAATTTTTTTGTTTTTAAAAATTGTAGATAAAAACATAATTTAATTTATCTATATATTTATTTTCAAAATACATATTATTTTTTTGGAAACAGTTATTCAAATATATATATTTTATTTTTTATAAAATTTTAAATTTGTAGTCAAACAAATCCTAATTTCTTTTCCTAAACCCAAACGTACATTATTAATAGAGCACATGAATTTGGGATAAGAACATGACCTTTTTTTTTTCTTTTTTTATGTTTACTTTTAATAATTATCTCAGCCCAAGCAGAGTTTAATAGATTATGGAATCCAATGTTGTCCCTCCATTTTTAATATTCACGAAATCATGATGTAATATAAAACGACAAGAACAGTTGTGAATTATTTAAATAATAAATTCAATTTGCTTTGCGCTTCTCTTTATATTTATTTAACGTTAATCACGATGGATTACGTGAGATTAAGGTTCACGCCAGCCACTTTATCTACCAAACGTCACTTTCTTTTTCTTCTCCCACCATCACTTTTCTCGAGAATGAATGCAAAATATCTTCTTTTGTTTTTCTTTTTTCTAGTCTCCTCACAAAAAGTATCTTATTCAATTTTTATGAATAAGATTTAGGGAGGATCGAAATTCCTCGTAAGTTTTTCTTTTTTAAATTTATCCATAGAATTTAAGAAAGATAATGCTCTATTTAAATTTAAATTTATTTTATATAAATTATTTAAATATTATTTTTATTATAAATATATATTTATTTTATAAAAATAAAATAAAATAAAAATATCATAAATTATGTTATTTTTTTAATTTCATCAATAACCTAATATAATTTTAATATTAATCTATAAATTATTATAATTCATAATTTTTAAGAATAAATTTATTAAGATTTAACACTACATATATATCAAGTATCCATTGTTTATCTTTTAAATTATATTCTTTTGTTTTTGTCTCTCCTCAACTCTAATTCCCAAATCATCACCCCTTAAAAAGATATAATTGGTGTTTGTGTGTAAATAAGTTATAATTTTAAAAAAATTAATTATTTTAGTTTTTTGAGTCTAAGTCACTTTATAATCTCTACATATCCTATCCATTATCATCTATAATAAAAATTTATTATTGATTAATATTTTATAAAATTAATTTTTTATTTCTATTTAAATTATAAAATTATTTATTATTGTTGTAAAGAAGCATACAAATTTTAAAAAAATTAAATATGGAAAAGATTTAGAATAAAAATTAAATAGTAACATACATTTTCTTTCTCTAAAAGATACTAAAATCATATTTTTCTCTTATCTATTTTAAAAAATTATACTATTTTTTAAAAAATTAAAAAAATTATAATTCTACTTATTTTAACTAAAATACTCTTAATGTTATATATTATTTTGAGTTAATTAAAAATAATAAAGTTAATTTTTTAAATTTTTAAAGAAATAATTTTTTATATTATTTAAATATATATTTAATTATATAAAAATACATATATGGGTATTTCGATTAAAGGAGGTGAAATTATAATTTTTTTTATCACTCAAGTAAACTTATACTCAAAATTAAATTCACATACATTAAAATCCTCCACATTTATACTTACAGAAAATGTCAAATAGAAATTAGATTGGAACCCATATTTATTTTAAATTACTTAATTTACTTTTTAGTTCATTCAATTGAATTAATAGCGGGAGAAACTCCTATTTACATCAAAATCATATTTTTAATATTAAGAGTAAGAAAAAATTAAGTATAATTTTTGTATCTTTATTTTCATATTTTTAATTAAAAACTAATACTTTAATTTTTTACGACTCATAATTTCATCATTATATTTTATAAAATTTTTTTATATATTTTATTTTTACTAAAAGAATTGATAAAAAAATTATATGACCAATTTAGATTCTGAAAAATTTACTTATTAATATTATACAATTTGTTCTTTAAAAAAATTTCTCTTTTTAATTTAATTTTTCAAAGACTGAGATTATTGGGATTAATTTACATAAAATTTGAAAATTTGTTATAATTAAACTATACAATATTAAAATTTTAAAACTAAATAATAAAAAAATGACAGTAATTAATATATAATTAAACAATTTAACATAATTACAAAGAGCTTCAGCTCTGGCCAAAAAAAATAATTACAAAGAGCAAAGTACGCGAAAGTACACGCGAGGTGGGGCCCAGGATCGTTCATCCGATCTGATAGCTAATATGGGTCCCACGAAACACGCGGCAACTTACACACAAAGGTTGTGCCGTAATGATCAAAGCTGCAATTTTAAATTTGGCTGTATCAACATTGAAATGCGCGTCATTTTGATTTAACGTGGCACGTGCGAAGCTCGTGACCACAAAATTTTCCTATAATGGGACAGCTAACCTAACATTTGGAGACTGGAGAGGCTATGTGTATTGTATTGTGTGCCCTCACCAAACAAAAAGGGCATTTTTTCAAATTAAAATATTTTATTAAAATTAAAAGGTTTTTATATTACTTAAATATTTAATATATTATAAAATTTATAATATTTTATTTAATTTTTACTTTTGTACAATCATGATTATCATCTATTAAAAATTTTGATATGTAGTACCATCGATTAACTTTATATTAATTATATAATTATTTGTATATTAAATATGATTTTAAGAAGTTTATATTAATTACATATTTTATTTTATATTAAAAAATATATTATTTTATAAGATTATTCATCAAAAGGATTTAAAATTATTATAATATAGATATGTTAAATGTTTAACAAGTATAAAAGTGCATATTATTTTTTTAAATATATTATAAAATAATTATTATTAAATTTTAAAATAATAAATTAAATAATAAAAAATTATTTAACTATTGACTATTTTATTTTAAATTTAATCTCTCATCATCTTTATTTTTTCTTTTCTTTTTTTTATTTTAAATTTTATATTATATAATATATATTAGTTTCATGATACAGTATTGGTTAATCAAATATTTAATTTACTTATCATTTTTATCAACCAAATATTTTATCTGAAGTGGGAAATAGATTTTCACTTGTTACCGACTATAATTCTCTTGAAGACTGAAATGTTGCCGCATGATATAGAATATGAATTGGGTTTAAAAGATGCAGAGCCCCACATAGTGTGAGAGAAGATTGGATTGGGCCACTTAGTTATTTTTTAAAATTTTAGAATGTTTTTGGACATTGTTTTAATCGATTGGTCTAATATACTGATTCAAGTGGGTTATATAATGACCTGTTATTCAAATCAGTTTAGGAATGATTCGATACCATATTAGATTGGTGTCTAGTTTACTAGTTTATCAATCCTTCGTCTAATTTAGTTCTTAAAATAATATTTTTTGGTAGTGAGTTTATAGTTGTCACCAAAAGAGTATTAGTAATAATTATCTAATAGTCATTACCAAAAGTCATGTTTTAGAATAAAAAATAAAAAAAAGACAACCTTTAGTGGTGATTTTTAAAAGCCATCATTGAAACTCAATTTTTTTGTAGTGTTCTACATTGCAGACATTGCAGAACCAATTTTAGTTCTACAATGCAAAATTAGCAAGGTTTTACACTATATTGGTTGGTTTTTTTTTTTTTTTTTTTAGGAAAGGATATTTTGACATGTTACACTTGTTTGATTGGAAATTGTAGGAAATAGGGATTGATAGAAGTTGGGTAAAAATTAAAGATAGAGTTGATCCAAGTTACTTATGAGGAATAAGTAGTTTTTTTGAGTAGGCATATAATCCACCGAAAAGGTAGATAATATAATTCGTTGCTCATGTAAAGAATGCATGAACACATTGTTCAAGACAAGAAATAGAGGTAGAGAAGACTTGTTGAAGCAATGTTTGTGGGATAGTTATGTGGTGTGAGACTTAAACCTTAGTAATGTTTGAATCTTCTCTACATAGATTCAATGATCAAGTAGAGGAGGATGACAATGAGGGTGACAAGATTATTGACATGAGACATTATGCATATAGAGTTATATTTAGAGTACCACAAAGTGTTGAAACTATTTTTAATAGTCAAGTTACTCCACTTGAAGTTCCTCTATCAATAGGGAGTAAGTCTATAGATGCATTGTTAAGTCTTTTTAAAGAAGTTCTTCTTTAAAGTAAAAACAAAAATAGACACATGATAATCATTGTATTTTAGATTTGCAAGAGCATGCTGATGTATAGGCATCTCCTAATTGTAATAAGCCTTGATGAAAATCAAGCAATCACAAAGGCAAGAAAGTGTCATATAAAATCTTGTGTCATTTTCCAATTATAAAGCCTATTTTACAAAGGTTGTACATGGTATAATACTTAGTGGAAGAGATGAAGTGGCATAATGAGGAACGTGTTGATGACGGTGTATTAAGGCATCCATCTAACTTAATGGCTAGGAAATATTTTGATGAACAATATCCAAACTTCTATATTACTGATCCTAGAAATGTTTGTTTGGGTATAGCAAGTGATGAGTTTTAGCATCATGGGATCATAAGTACTACTTATAATATTTGGCTTGTTATCCTCATACCGTGTATACAGTTTTCTTGCCATGAGATTGTTTGAAATACCCATATTTTATGATGGCACTTCTTATTCTAGGTCCTAAGTGTCTAGGCAGTGACATAAATATCTACTTGGGGCCAATGATTGAAAAGTTAAAAGAATTATGGGAGGTAGGAGTAGAGACATATGATGCCTATTAAAAATATAATTTTAGGCTACATGCAATAATAATATGAACAATTAGTGACTTCCCAGTATGTAAACCTTTCTAAGTGGTAAATTAAAGGGAAGCTTGCAAGTCCTTGTTTCCATAAATACTTGCATTGTATTACTCTACGAAATAAGTTGTGTTACATGGGTTATCGTCGCTTTTTACCAACTAATCATTCATGGCGTAAAAAAGAAAAGCATTTAATAATAAAGTTGAGAATACCATTGCACTTAATCCATTTACTAGTGAGGAAACCCTTATGAAATTACAAAGTCTATGTAATGTGACTTTTGGGAAAGGTGAAAAGCAAAAACATGATCACCATAAAAGTGCTTATAATTGGAAGAAGGAAAATATTTCTTTCTAATTGCATTATTAGAAAACCCTCATTCTAAGTGTAATGCCCTCAATCTTATGGTGCCTTTTAGTTAACTTAATAATATAATATAAGATATTATAGGATTAATGAGTTACTACTACCTCTGTCCGAGTAAATTTTTAACTTTTACCAAGTTAATAATTAAGTGCTATTGATTTGGGATTTCTACACTCAAATTCTCACACATAAAGCAACGAAAATAATTGTAATAATATATATATAATTTCAAATACATGTACATACATAATTCATTTACAATAGTTATAATTTTTGTGTACAAGATAGATACCTATAGATATGTGAGATTTATCAACTAGAATAAGGAGAAATCATCCTTGTTACTCAAGCCTTATTTTAGAATCCTACTAGTGGATATCTATCTCACATATCCTAATACATATATGCCCTATTTCTTACATAAAAAATTATCTTCCTGATCCTTTTCAAAATTAATAGTAAGGAGTCAGACTATTGGGCATGGCAAAAATACTGTACAGTCCCTAAAACTTCATGTAGTCAGGGTGTCAGAGGAACATTCAATACAAATATAACCTATAGTTCTTTAATGATTGGGAAATACCTTAGGTGGGGTATCTCTACTATCTCTACCTCCATCTTTAGCAATACCTAGTATCTAGGTATCTGATACAAACTAACATTTATATGAGAATAATTTCTCAGTAGTAATAACAACGTATTTTAAAATTCACTGGTTTATACCATCGTAATCATATGAAAGTATGTTACATTCTTTTTATCATCAGATAATACATTATATCTATTGGGATACCATGCATGAATTATATAATTATATTTCATACTTATGAATGCAAATATCATTTCATCACATATCCATCACATAGGATATATCATCTCATCACATATCCATCACACAAGATATATCATCTCATTACATATCCATCACATAGGATATATCATCACATCATATATCTATCACACATGATATATCATCAGATTATAATGGTAATGTGGTTACATTCACAAATAGAGCATAAACAAGAAATTCAAAGCATATCCTTATGGCTATTGCCAAATCATGATTATAACAAGAGAAATTAGGAGAATCGCCAAGCGAATAATTTCTCGTATTAATCATCACCCAACGGTGAATTTCTCATAGTCTATGACTACCTATAATTTTCAATTGCAATCTGTATATTATCTAACAGTTCTTGACTGTAATCTATGTACATGTTGGAGCATTTTTCAGTGGATCCAAGTACATCCATCCACAACACCCCCACAAGGGTCCCTACCTACCTCTTTGGCAATTTATCCCCCATTCTCGAGTCCAATAGAGTCCTTGGCCGCCCATCTGATAGTTCTTCCCCTATGTATATGGGATTACTGTTTTCAATAGATCATTTCCCAAAACGCTATTCACAGGTATATAGACTAGGATGATTCATCTCATACCATGGTTATATCTAATTTTAAGTATGTGACTCCTTTAATTGACCATAGGAGAGTTCATTAACTCAAAATTAGTAACTATCACGGTGTTTTCAAAATCACTGAGTGGGAGTTTCACTATCCCTATTATAATTCAACCATGGAATGTCCAACGGCCATCCTATATCGACCATTGGTCATTCGACATGAGCCTATCTACCACATACCCATACATTAGGAATACTTTTTCATTTCTCTTTCATGTCTCATGCTCATTCCTTTTAAATTCTTATATTATTCTTGCTATTTCTCTTTCACTTTCAAACACATGTTACCCATTATATATTCTAGGAGTTTTGGGCTAATTACACTTCAAGCTAGGTCATTGAGTTCATTTTCCAAAATAGAGGTTGGCCAATCGACTTTCACCAACTGGCAGTCGACTTTTCACTCATTGTCTTATAGAATTTTCCAAACCCCACGGTTACCAGTTGGTTGCCATGGACTCGATAGTTGACTATTACGTTCTTAGTGATTTTCTAGAAAATAAGAGCATGACAATCGACTTCCACCAGTTAGCAGTCGGCTACTAAAACTCTGCATGCATTTCTAGGTAATAGAAGAACACGATAGTCAAATTTCAAGATCTAGCAGTCGGCTGCTATGTTATGCTTTGTTTTTCAAATTGGCTGTTGACCTAGATTTTTACCCAAGAACTTGTTTGTAACTCATTTCTGATAATTCAAAACTCAATACCAGCATATAAGCATAATTTAGCACATATAAACAGCCCAAATTACCGTTTTCTCTTACTCAAATCTTGGATTCAGCCTCATTTTTATCAATAGGTAAAAAACCATATTTCATAATCTGATTTAAGCATACATAAGTACATCATGCAGTTTATAACACCCAATATCAGTTAAAAACATCAAGAATGTAGTTTTTAGCCTCCTCTCTGGTTTAAATAACATGAAAATAATAATTTTCAATACATGAACAAAAACTTCAAAATAGAGAGAATTAGGTTGTTTGCTACCTTATTTCGTGTAAAAAGCGGGAGTGTTAATCTCAATGTCCTCCTATATTCCTTTGTTGCAAACTTCTTGCTTCATATCACTTTAAAAATTTCACTTCCTTCTTAGTTCCTTACTTTATCTATCTAGCTTTTCTCTTGCTCTCTCTCTAAGTCTGAAGTTCAGGGTGCATATAGTGAGCCTTCAGATATTTTCTCCTATTTATAGGTGGTTTGGGCGATCGGAGAAACTTCAACTTTTATCCGATATCAAGGTCAAGTTTTAATCATCTAGCCTCAATTAGCAACTTCTCTAGTCATAAGGAAAATTTCCATTTTGCCCTTGAAAGTTTGGCCTTAGTATTTTGGCTAAAATTACGGTTTGCTACCCCTGGAATATTGAAAGCCTATATAACTTTCTCAACTAAACCTTTTCCTTTCATTCAAGTTCCTGCTCTTTTCCTTCCAATTTAGTCCCCTATTAATGCAACTACATGCCATCTAATGTAAAATACATAATCATTTAACTTATTTAATAATTAACAAACATTTCTCATAAATAGAAGGAGCATATGTTACACTAAAGCATAACCTTGACATCATGCACATAAAGAGGAAAGTTTCTAAAAACATTGTCTCAACCATGATGAATGTTGTTAGAAGACTAAAGATACATTGAAGAGTCGATACGATTTGGTGGGCTTAGGTATTAGCAAACAATTGCACCCTATTAAGGATGGAATAAAATCCTATTAACCTACAACATGTTATGTATTGTCCTCAAAGGATAAGTTGAAAGTTTGTAACTTGTTCTTGTTTAGGATTGCTTCTCCGTAGGGAGAAGTTGCTTATTTTTTCAAAAAGCACATATTTTAGAATTTTAGGCTATTGGAAAAAAATTTAGAAGTGCTTCTAAGTGGTAACAAAAGTAGTTTTTTAGCTATGGAGCAAAAGTTAAAAATTGTAGCTTTTGTTTCTAGGCAAAAGAAGAAGTTAAAAATTAAATATTTTAGGATAGAAATGCCCATATTCAAAATTTCTTATTTACCATAATACTTTTAACTTTTTTTTTTCCCTAAAACCCTTCACAAGCACAATTTTATTATGTATGAATTATACTTCTTTTTTAGAGTAATTATATATATTATTTTAGAAACATATAACTTATAGTATAGAGCATTTTTAGGTATATATGTATATTTAAAATATTTATTGTGATTTTGTTTTTTATATTTTAATTAATTAATAATAATAAATATTTATAAATATTTATCTATTTAAATAATATTAATTAATAGCAAAGTAAATCTATATACATGTCATTTATGGTAATTTGACAAGCATAACTATTTTTTTTTAATACAAATTACTAGAAAATTTGAAAGACCTTGACACTTTCTCCTTGAACATTGTACTGTGCGTTAGTGAAGCAAATATATGGATTGAAGTGTCATGACCATTACTTATTGTTGCAAGATATATTTTATACTAAACTTTATGTGTACTTCTAATGATACTTGTAATGAGTTCCTTATATATGAAAGTTGAAGTGCTTTTAGTTTCTATGGACTCTTTTATGTTTCTTTAGTGAAATTAGCTTGTTCAAACATTGCAAAGCAAAAAAGAGGAAAAAATTATCTATATATTAAAAAAATGATTTGAGTTGTTGCAATGACATAGTTTCCACAAAAAAGAACACTTTCAATGGTGATTATGAAGAGTCCCGGCCCCAAAGAAAAACGTCTTCTGTAGAGATAATTTCGCTACAAAAAAAAAATCATCTTCCATGGTGACTATGTTGCCACGAAAATTTAACTTTTTGTATCAACTATGTCACTACATAAAGTTAACTTTTGGTAGCAACTATGTCATACAGAAGGTGGTCTTTTGCAGTGACTAAATTTTCATAGAAAGTCACCTTCTGTAATTACAAAAACTTATCCTTACAAGTGTGTTTTGGCAGAGAGTTAGGAGACTTTAGCTATAGAAATTGTTCAGCTACTAGTTTTTCATTAGTGACTAATATTTTGGTGAATGTTTTATAGTATGGTTAATTAATGGTTTTAGTTAAGGATGACAATGAGTTTTGGATATTTTGGATAGTTAATAGTATTCATTCAAAAAAAAATATTCGATATCTAATGAATATTAGATATTACATAGAATATAAGTAGTCAAATATAACTATTCATTATGTATTGAGCAAGTGCGAATATTAACTTCAGATATTCTATATTTGTTCAATATGAATGCCTAATGGATATGGTACTCAATATCTGATACCAAAAAATATATATTATTAAATAAAATTTTATGTTTTTAGTTAATCTGTAATTGAAAATTTTGTTTTTAATTTTAGTTTATGATAATTATGTGAGTTTTTTTTTTATTATAAAGTGATTTTTTATAACCATTTATAATATATAAAAAAATTTATTAAATGGATATTGAGTGTTAGGTACCAGGTAGATTACTTAATAATAAAGTATATAGTATTATTTAATTTTTTTTCAAGTATTTCAAATGTTTTAAATGTTTTAAGTATTTTGAATATTAGGTAATTTTGAATATAAATATTAACAATAATATTTTCTCAGATTCAGTTACGATTCTGATATCTAAAAAAAAAAAAAATCAAATTGTAGCGTGTTAGACTATATTGTTGGAATTAGGATGCAAAAAAAAAAAAATGGCACTAGTTAAGGGAAATCTTAAGACAAAAAAAAGTCCAGCACAAATTAAGGGGTTTTTTTTTTCCCTTATCCATTAATCAACTTTTGATTTCATAAATATCTCAATGCTTCTAAAACCATTTTAGCAATAATCAACCCAATAGAAAAATGGTTGCTATTATAAAAAAGGGAAGAATGTCAAGAAAGGTATTTAATCTATTATCAGGCTTAAGAACTTAGAAGGATTTTTATTATGACAACCATTTTTTCTTAAGAACATTAGTGGGCTAGTATATGAACATTGTAAGCGTTTGGAACTATTGGTCCAACACCTGCTTTGTTCAATATGAAATAGTTATCCTCAAAGAGAGGATATTAGAGGGAAATACATTTTGAGTTGAAAATAGTGTACAAAGAGTAAAAATATGATGAAGGCCTTTAATATAGAACTTGAAGCAAAAAATTTTGAATTTAAAATTATTACTTAGTTGGTGAGATATCTATATTTTATCTTCATCATTTTTTTAAAAAACTTTTACTATACTAGTAATTTAATATTTAAATATGTTAGATTAAAAATGGAGTCCACGTTATTTAATCGGTTTCATATAATTAAGAAATTACCGTTTTCAAAATCAACGCAATTACCAATTGAATGTGCATTCAATGTATATTTGAGAATCAAAATTTTCACAATTTTATAAATAATCAACAGAAATTAATTAAAAAATGAGGGATTTTAGATATTTACCACTCTATCAATTTGAACTAGCATTAAATGTAATTAAGAATTTACGATATGCATATAATTTGGTGATTAATTTGAAGTTAATGCAATTTAATGCTGATTGATTCATTTTTTTTAAATATCAAAGCAATAGATTTTAAAAGTAAATAGAGCTAATATAGAATAACAGATTGGTCAGCTTTAAAATTTAAATTGAGAAGTAATTTAATGTCCGTGAAAATAAAAGTACTTGTTTACACAAATAGATGATGCAGTAGCCTCTAAAAAAGGCACATCACTACATCAGTATATTTCACTAGATTAAATGCACATATAGATTACTGTGTATATATTGCTAATCAAGTTGTTATAATTTTATAGATAACTAGTACTTTAACCGTAAATCCTAGTGTGCAGATTGAAAGGAATTATGCCAAGAATAGTATCAAAAAGCCATCAGGCTTTAGTGAAAGATAGATTAATTCAAGACAACATTGTCCTAGCACATGAGACATATCACTACCTGAAAACAAAGACCACGATGGGCAAGTATGAATTGGTAATGAAGATTGATATGACAAAGGCTTACAACAAGGTGAAATGGAATTTCTTAAGGGAAGTACTTCTAAAGATTGGGTTCTGTTCAGAGTGAGTGGGAAGAATTATGAGGTGTGCTGTAACAACGGGAAAGATTCGAAAGAGTTTTAAAAGGATTTTAAAAGATAAAACTTGATTTTAACCCTAATCCCAATCAAACGAAGCCTGACACGTATTTCGAGGATAATGACTTGACACAGAAGGTCGTTTGAAGCTAGAAACACGATCAAACAGAAAGAAATGCAATCCGGCAATCAGAAACTGACGGAAGGAGTTTCATGCGTCAATTTCATTGACAGAGGCTAAAGTTTTTGCATGGAAATGCGTGCCAACGTCTGGAAGGATGTCGACACCCTAAAACATCCTCGGGTGGCCTGGGAAAAGTCAGAATCGCCCCTGGAGGCTTTAAATTACGCGAACTCCCGCCATTTCTCTCATTTCACTCTCTCTCCTCTCTCTTTTCTCTCTCCACCTTCCTCCACCGTGAACGGCAGCCACAGCCACCGTGGGCCACCACCAAGGGTACCAACTGATAGCCCTCACTGCCCACAACCACCAGCAACCAACCACGGCCACCAACGGCCGCCAGAAAAATGCCGTTTTTCCCCTCCATCGCGCGAAATTTCCCCAGCTCGAATCGCCGCCGTCCGACGCCGTTGACCCTCACTGCCCCCACCACCGTGTAGCTCGAGCTGCCAGCTTCCTCCAGTAGCTCGGCGCCGTCGAAAGGAGGCCGGACGCACCCGGATCGAGGCAGAACGCCGTCCGCCGTGCGAGAAGCTTCGTGGCCAGAAAACACCGCCCAAACGGCCGTGAACCGCCGTGCCACCACCGTATTCGGACTCCTGGGCTATCGGGCTTCACCGTGGTGTGATTTTCGAGGCAAACCGTACCTCCTCGCCGTGCGCCGTCGTGCGCCACCGTGCGCCACCGTGTGCCACCGTGCCGGAGCTTCTGGACGTGCATCCCGAGAAACTGAGACCACCGGGACGTAGAATTCCATCATCCGAGCACAGTGGTAAGGTCCTTTTTCCCAAAAACTAATGGTATATGACTGAAATGGCTGTCGAACGTAATTAGGCAACTAATTAACCTAGGAAACTGTGTAACCGAGTTTAGGATCGAAAAACGGATGACGTGACGAATCTAAATATTCAATTTCATGTCCAGGGAATTAATTGGGCTGAGAAACCAAGATTTCGTAGAGTCCTGACTTGATTTGGAGCGACTGGAGACCAGGTAGGATAATTTACACTTCCCGAACCCTAGAATGGATTTAGTGAATACCTGACTGATTTAGACGACTTGTATGGATTTGCGTGCTGCTTTCGATGGGATAAAATTGCATGCCTGTGTGCTGAAAACCCTAATTGCATGTTAGACACCTTGTTTATCGAGTTTAGATGCCTTTAGGGCGGATTTACTTAGGGTTGGGTACTTGATAGCCGGTATGGGACGTAGTTAAGTATCCCTAAATGACAGGAAGCTTTTAAACGAAACTATTTTTATCAGATTTAGCCTGTACTGAGTTAGGGATTGCGCGTTAAACCAGGACGACCCTAAGAAAGGTTTAGGGAGTATAAGGGTGGATAACCTACACGGGGAAACGTTGTGATTTAGGCGTGATACCCTAGAACCCTGAGGAATAGCCGACCGAGTGCATGTGAGTTCGAATAGACTGTATGAGGATGAGAATTGGCGTATGTGCACATGCTAGGGGACGCCCTAGATGTTGATTCTCACCCGGTCCTTGAGTGAGTGATTGGTGTTACGGATCACACTCACAATATAGGCTTGATTCGGGTGATTGGTGTTACGGATCACACCCAATGATAAGAGAGGTATTCTCTCTAGACTACGTGCAATTAGAAGATGATTTAGATTCGATTACAGCGGATTTGTAGCCAACATAGATTAAGATACACAGGGCATGGGATTTCACTTGATTTTTGATGACTGATTTTTAAAGAAATTGATTTTATGATTTCGAATACTTGCCACGATTTCCATGTGATTAAACGATTTTAAAGATAAGGTATTCCACTGTTTTCGAACTGATTTCGGGAAGACAATTTCGGTGTTCGCACCGCTGGGTATTCAACTGGTTTTTGAATGATAATTAAATTGTAAATTATTCTATTGGGATTCATATCTCATTAGGTTGTGTACTCAGATGAACAGGGACAGGCGTGAGCCAGGATAGAAGCTGACTTGAGGATAGACTGGAGGATGATTAGCTTAGGCTTGAATCATTTGTATATATACTTTGATGACGTTGTTATTTATCGGATTCTGTTTCTTATAAATTCTGTATGGATTAGATTGAATGTATATATAACGTTTCAGATAGTATGCATGGATTGTAGTGATGGATTGATGTTGCCGTGTATGGATTTATATTGGTTATGTTTACTGCTATTGTTGGACTGGCTGTTGATTTTTAAACAGGTGATTCTGTATTTGGGATATGATCAAATTACAGAGGAAACTCTGCCGGATTTTTGGTAGAATTTACCGCCATAAACTTATGGATTGAATTGAAATGTGTATGAATGTATGACGTGACAGGTATATGAGTTTTAGATTTCATCCCAGAGTTATTATTGATGATGTACATATGTGTATTTAGTTAGCTGCGTATGAATCAGGGTTGAACGGAATCCGAATGGACAACAGAGAATCTATTTGGGTTACGTTGAACCAGTAGCGATCCCCTGTCGTTCCCACATAGGGAATAAACATTCAGAATACCCCATATGCTTCCGCTAATCAGATAAGCGTCACGTATGACGTATTAGGGGGTCGTTACATGTGCCACTACGGTGAGTTATAATGTGATAGTGAGCAGCATGAAGGTTGTTGTGTTTAGACTGAAAAGAGGGATTCGTCAGAGGGACCCTCTATCCCCTTATTTGTTTATAATGGCAGCATATGTTCTTTTAGATATGGTCTTAAAACTAGCAAGGGATGGTATGCTAAAAGAGGTTAAACTGGCATAGGCATGCCCTACTTTGACTCACTATTCTTTTGCGGATGATACATTATTTTTCTCAAGGGCTAGTGTCGATATTCTGACTCAATACTGTATGGATTCAGGTCAAGTTACAAACTTAGACAAGTCTTGCCTATTTTTCTCAAGAAATACACTTGAATCAGTTAAAAGTGAAGTGTTTGATGCTTTGAACATACCTAGAATTGAGAATCTTAGGGTATACTTTGGGTCGCCCACCTTATGAGAAAAGTCTAAAAAGGAGGATTTGGACTTTGTAAAAGAGAAGATGCTAAGGAATGTACAAAGATGGAAGAAGAGGTTTCTTTCCCAAGCTAGAAGGGAGGTCCTACTCAAGACAGTAGTTAATGCAGTGCCTGCTTTACCTATGGGGTCCTTTAAATTCCCAGGAGGAGTGTGTAAGGAGCTTGACTCTATTGTGGCAAAGTTTTAGTGGAGACAAAAAGAAGGTGAGAGCAAAATCCATTGGAAATCATGGCAGAAAATTACGAAATCTAAAAAGAAAGGGAGAATCAATTTTAGAGATTTGGAGTGCTTTAATGATGCATTATTAGCCAAGCAAGCTTGAAGATTGATGAATGACCATGATGAATTATGGGTTAAGGTACTAAAGGGAATTTACTTTACTAATAATGACTTTTTGATGGCAATAAAAGGTGTTAGAGCCTCTTGGGGTTGGTCTAGCCTCCTTTATGTAAGAGATTTATTGATGCAAGGGATGTGTTGGAGGATAGGTAAAGGAGAATTAGTAAAAGTATGGAGTGAGAGATGGATTCCTAATCTAGTGAATGGAAGGATTGAATCGAGACTGCCAAATGATAGCTATGCAGACCAGAGGGTGAACAATATTATTATAGAAAACTAATGGAATTTAAATAGTATTAAACAGTGTCTCAATATAAAAGAGATATCTGCAATTGAGAAAATTCCAATACCTGACAATCTAATCAATGATAACAGGGTTTGGGGACTTAAAAAAAGAGGCGAGTATACTGTGAAATATGGGTACCATTTGGCAAAGAGCAGAGTAAAGGAGATTCCTTAGGCTAAAGCTTCCTCTTCTAATTCAGTACCAAAAACTTTGTGGAAGGAAATTTGGAAAGTAAAGGCAATTGAAAAAGTGAAGCATTTATATGAAAAATGTGAACCAATTCCTTATCTACAAAAAGCAACTTATTCACCAGGAAATGTTCTTCGAGTCCTCTTTGTCCCATTTGCACAAGAGTCTGAAACAATAGTAACATATAATATTATTTTGTGTTTGGCTAGAGAGAGCATGGTTTGGCAGTAACTTGAAAGTGAAATGGAATAGAATGGAAGTGAGAAAAATTGAAGACTGGTGGTTTGAAATGCTAAGTAAGAGAGAAGGATTTGATGACTGGATTATATCTAAGGTGGCATATGTCCCAACCTAAACCACCAGCCATGAACAACACCTAGGCTGAGCCAACGACAAGGCTAAGTCTAGCAAGCTAAGGCACAATGACTAAGATAAAATTATGGGATCAAAATCCCATTCCACACCCCATTAAATATAACATGTACATAGAATTCTTAACTATAATTTCTTATTAGGAAGTTACCACAATTTGGCAAAAAACCTTCCTTAAAACTCAGATACCTCCTCATCATAATGATACCCATCCCTAACATTAATTGAGAATAACTAAGAGGTGCAATCTTCACCTAAGCATTTCAGAAAACTCAAATCTGGACCAGCCTAATCATACAGCTTAATAGCTATGACATCATGAAGTTAATCAACTTTCTACTTGACAAAAGAACCTACCACAAAGAAACATTCTAAATCATGTTAGTCCATAGTACTATAGTCAACCACTCGCTAATCTTTAAAAAAGGGTAAATGAAAGAAAAGTAAGTCATATAGACTTAGTGAGCATATAATAAACAAGAGCAAGATATGAAAAACAATCATATGAACAAGTTTTTCATCTGAAAAATAAAGGAAAGAATCTTAACATCATAAATTAGCTTTAATAAATACACATATCCAAAAGAAGGAAAAAAGACATCTAATGACTAAGTTAATTAACCAAAATATAATATATTCGCATATAAATAAATTCTCGCCCATAACATGCTAAACATCTCTATTTGGTTTACCTCAGAAATAAACTACATGATAGAGGACTCAATTATCCAAAGAATCGTCACGCTGTTACACATAACTAGTATATCGTCATGCCAAAGAATTTAAATCCCCAGCCACAAAACAAAATCAAATATGAAAGTATTGAAGCACATAAATAAATTATATTGTTTCAAAGCATATAAATAAATTACATTGTATCATCGCACGTGGATAAATTATATTGTGTCACCGCACATAAATAAACTATACCATGCCACAGTACATAGATAAATTACATTGTGTTGTTGCACATAAATAAATAACACCATGCTGCCACATATAGATAAATTACACCATGTCTCACACGTAAATAAACTACATCGTGCCATCGCACATAGATAAATTACATTGTGTCATTGCACATAAATAAATTACATCATGATATCACATGTAGATAAATTACATTGTGCTATTGTACGTAGATAAATTACACTATGTACGCACATACTTAAATAAATTTAAACAATCATAATTATAGAATCCGTTGAGTAGAGATAAATAAATAAAATTAAACTTTACAAGAATAGTAAAACTTCCTTGGTTTAGGTTCAAGGACCATATACCCAAGTTAATGATTGTAATATTGACACCTACATATAACAAGAAAAGGCACAAGATTGGGTAATTGTTTACCATGAATAACTAGATGATAACTAATATGTAGCCAACAAGAACTTGGCATGACAATGAGATAAATTATTAAGAAATTAACATCTCACTCATTATATACTCACGTTGCAAGATTAAGCAACAATAATCTTTACTCTACCAATTCAACACCAAGTCACCAACTGTAGTTGAGTAAGTATCCACTTTCCCATAAATAAAACAAAATTTCTAAATCAACATATATCCTCTGAATTTTATGCCATTTACCCCTTGATCAAATTTAGAAGATATCATAACTCCCTTAGACTTCATTTTTCTTCTTTTCTTTTCTTTGTTTCTCTTTTTTTTGTTCTACCATATTTCTACTTTTAGTTTCTCCTTCCAAAATAAACTTTACATTTAAATTTTTAATTTTATGCTTTAATAGAAACATTTATATGGCAAGGAATTTACACACAACTATTTTTTATTCAAAGCCACACTAAACTCTCATTCTTAATCTTTAATTAGGTTAATTCATTCTTAACTTTTCAACAATAATTGCAAAAATCCAAATTTTCACATATATATTAAAGTTAGCTAGGATTTCCAATGGTTTCATTTTCCCAAGCTCAATATTTTACCTATCAAAAACTTAGTTCTATTTCTCAATCTTAGTATCTATATAGAAGAGAGAGTTTTCAATCATTAACATACTAATTGATTTATCATATTTGAGCTCACAATTTGTTTTGGAATTTAAGACTAAAATTCAAAATGCAAGTGATTGGCTAACATTCTCCTAATATTTCAACAAGCAAATGCTAAGATTCTTTCAATGAATAATGGTCACCAACAAGATTCAAGAGGAAAGAGAAAGAAACTCACTTAAGCTCAAGAAAACCCAACTTCATAAAATGAAGGTGCTGTGTTTTTACGACAGAGGTGTCGCGTTTTCACAACCAGTAGTTGCTATATTCTGCCAAAAATAGAGGATGACGTTAAGGGTGGTCAGTGACTGACTGGCGACAGCATAGTGAGTGGTGGTTGGTGGTGGAAGAGAACCCACATAAAGAAGAAGAAGGAACAAAATAAGGAGGAGAAGAAGAAGAATAGAAGAAAATGAAGAAGATGGTGTGGTGTGAAGGAGACTTTCAAATGTGTTAATTACTAAAATTTTCTTAATTACTTTAATTTCCAAACTTACTTAATATTTAATTTACTAAAATCACAATATTGCTACCAATAAAATTTGTTTTACTCCTAAATTTATTTACTTATAACACCCAACACACCAAAACCACTTAACTCAAGTTTCTAATTTATTTCACTAGTTTCATTATTATTATTATTTGTAGTTTAATTTTATTTATTTTTTGAGTTATTACAACATATATTTTTTGGTGTCTTTGGAAAGAAAGATACACTAAAGTGTTTTAGGGCGAGGAAATTAACAACCTAAGCACAATCCATAGAAGCCAATCTACTGCAAGTGAATTTTGGAAAGCAAATTCTCAGGAAGGATTAGAAAAGGATTATATAAGTAAGGTAGAAAATAGGAAAGAATGGATTTTTCCTGTGAGGGGTGAAATGAAATTTAATTGTGATGCATCATATTTCCATGGTAAAAAGGAAGCGGGGATTGGGAAGGGAAAACAGTAGATGGAAGATGCATGAGAGTGAGAGTTCGTTCGGCCTAAATGGCAGAGATTCTGCCCTTAAAGAAGCAGTAAAAATAGCTCAGGTTATGGAGGTAGAGAAACCTATATTTGAGTTGGATTGCCCAGGATTGGTGACAGCAATGAAACATTGGATTTTGAATGGGAATGGAGGTACTCTGTGTTGATGGAAGATGTATTGAATGAATGGAAAAAACTGTTGGAACATGTTTATTTTTAATTAATGAAAAATTATTTTTAATATACCAATTTTAGAATTATTGGAAAATGTTTAAAATTGATCAAGTCTTAAAAATATTGCAATGGAAAATTATTTCATGAAAATATGGCTTTTAATTTGTAATTTGTAAAGCCCTTAAAAATATTATTGAAGGCCCAAAGTATTTTTTAGCCTATAAAGTTATTAAAGACTCAATACATTTTTGGCCAAATACTTTTCAAACCAATAATTTGCCCAAAGCCCAAGTATTTTCAAAATAATACAATAAGCATGCTTTTATTAAATTTCTAAGTGCTAAAATCCATTTTGCCAAACAAATCAAAAAGCCCATCGTTTTAAAGCCTAAAAAGTCCAAAAATAAAAGATTCTTTCCAAAATTCAAACACTGGGCGGCAAAATGAAACAAGGATCTTTAAAATGTAAAATTTAGTTGGGAAACGTGCAACTTAATCCAACAAGTCTATAGAGGCTATAAGTAGTAACCTGTAGCATAACACTGACATAGTAGCAGACACCTACAGAATCTATAAATATCAACTTGCAACTAGATTCAGCAAAGTAGACAACTATGACGTATAGTAGTAGCTAACTCTGTATCAACATCTCAGAAGCAATAGTACAGTAGATTATAGCAGAGCAGAAAAGATGAAGCAGATGGCGCAGACTGCAGCTTAAAATCAGGAACAAATATGAAAAGTGCACATCTCAAGAAAGGCTCAGACCAGTAGACATCTTTCATTGGAACAATATACACCAAATGGCTACAAAGTAATGGCTAGCTCCTGACTTCCTGCATTAACCTCGCGTAACTCAAAGGTTTAAACAAAGTCAACTCTGATCAAGAAGTAGCTCTATAGAGAAGTGTGCAGTATAAAATTAAGAACCTACAGGATATAAATAAGTAGCCTTCAGCATAATACAGCAGAATAAGTAACAGATGGCATAATAGGCTAAAAGTAGTAGCCTTCAGAATAAAGGATCTGTGCAGGTGTATAAAAGTAAATCTGAAGAAAAGCATGAGAGATGGCAATGCGCTTAATATAACAAAAATAGAATGGTGCACATCTCAAGGCATAAAATCAGGTTGTTCAGCATTCCTCTTTTCAGAAAAACACAAGGGCAACGGTCTCCAAGAATAGAAGAGCTACTGGACAATAAACATTAACCTTGACAATCTTATAAAGTCGAGAAGAGTCAACTCTGAGCAAAGAAGCACCCTGGACAGCATGTTTCATGGCATTTATTAGTGCATTTAATGAAGGTCTCAACAGCTAGTTTTAAAGACCATTAAATAGGAGGTGAATGGCACAACATTAAGGTTGGGAGAGTTATTGAGCTGAAATAGAGAAGCCATTTTCTTGAGTTAATTCTCTCCATCTCTTTATGTCTTAATGTCTATTTGCTCTTAGTGAGTTATTGTTTGTTTATGAACGTTATAAACACTAAGTTGAAATCCTCATCTTCCTTTAGTATAGGTGTCTTGCTAAGAATCTAGAAGTAGGAATTGTTGAGGTAGATGTTAGCTTAAGTTGGTAGGCTACTGATTAAGCTGTTTGAGGTTTAGGTAATTTTAGGAGAATAAAAAGTGGAGTAAAAGCAGGTGTGTTAATCCTTCATTGGGTTGCCTAGAGGCATAAAAGCTGGTGTATGTTGAGCCCAAGTGTATGAAGGTTTTTCAAGTTTATTTTTAATAATTACCCTTACTGTGGTTATTGGCTTAAGTCAGTAGGTTACTGATTAAGTTGGGTTAGGTTGTGGGTAAGATTAGAAAAATACTAGGTGGAGTAAAAGCAGGTATGCTAAGCCTTCATTGGGTTACCTAGAGGCATAAAAGCAGGTATATGCTGAGCCCAGGTATATGAAGGTTTCCCAAGTGTATTTTTGATGATTACCATTTTAATGAAATACCCTTGCTGTGTGCTTGGGGAGAGGACGTAGGATCAAGGTAATCTTGGATCCGAACCTCTATAAATCGGCTGTGTGATTATCTTCTCTTTTGTTCTTACATTTAACATTAACCTGAATTTCAAACTGGTTATTTTTTTAAAAAAGGTATTTTTTTTGGGTCATTGTAAAATTCTAATATCTACCTAACAGTATTTTGAAAAAGTTTTCAAAAACTAAAAAGAACCAATTCAACCCCCCCTTCTTGGTTCATTATCTGGCTAACAAAAACTAAAAAAGCTGAAGATATGTTACCTTAGTAGAGTTGTGAACAAGGTAATCGATTGGCTTGCTAAGGCAGCCATGAGTGGGATGTGCCTTCTAGGTTGGGCTATAATGCCCCCATCCTTGCTAGCTAGTATCCTAGAGAAAGATCGCAGGGCGACTATGATTGGTGTTGGCTAGAGGTTATTTAGGGATGACATACAGTGGGATGTGGGTTGGATCCACTACCATTACTTTTGTTGCTAGTACCCTGCCATTACTTTTAGCAGCGGTGTTTTGTGTTACTAAAGTGTTTTTATATTATTGCAACGAAAAGTATTACTGCCATAACTTTTGTTTAAATAATTAATTATAGCAGCAATAATTTTTGTTGCAATAATATTTAGCAACGCAAAAGATTGTCGATAAAAGTAATGGTAGGGTACTGGCACCGAATTCGAACACGTTTACTTGTACCTGTTAACTTTTGGTTGTTTAATAAAAATATAATTTTTTTGTCAAAAAAAATTACTTGTGCTATGCATGGTTTTTTCGGTATGAATATGTATAAAGTCAAGATATCTAATGAAGAATTTAAATATAAGTATTTAATGTATAAAAAGATTTTGTGGATAGTCTACAATTTAAATTAAAATATTTTTTATATAACATTATGATAAATTGGGAAATGATGTATTTAAAATATCTAATGTCATACTTGTAGTTGCATGAATAATAAATTAATAATAATTGCAAACATTTGTTGATTGGTTATTGGAAGAGAAAAAAGGAAATAGTAATTAATCAACTCAATGTATTTTGGTAGTTCATCATGTGACAATGCAATAACGATTTGGAATATATAAAGTGTATATATTGTATATACCTATTTAACATTTTCAAATACCTTATAGATGACGTTAAATGTCACATATTAGATTTTTCAGACCTTTCTCCCTTTTGACACATGGTAGAGTAATATATAGTTGGCTATGGCTAAAACCATGTCAAGGTAGATGTAAACCAACATTACCTAGGGATTGACCTTGACTTTTGTTGATAGTCATCACAAAGGACACAATCAAAGAAAATTCTTGAAGTTTGAATGGTATCCTTAAATCAAAAGGATTAATTATCATTCGAGTTCTCACCAACATTATTTTTGGAGAGCACTCTAACTTAAAACATAATTCCCCAAGTGTGTAATAACTAATCTTGTCCCATTACACAATCCTATTGATTTGTCAATGTTTCTAAGAAACATCGCAGGTGCTCCCAATTTTAGCTTCAAAACATGGTTTATAAGACCTACCCCTTTGATAGTATTTAAGAAGTCAAAGGTGTAAAGATCCTTATTGCTATTAGTATTTTAGTGTACTTGCAAATACTGTATGAACTTAGATAAATCTTCTCTTCTTGAGGAAGAAATGATAACATATATCCATTGATTTCATCCACATCGTCAAGGGTGGGGCATAACTAAAATGGCTCTATCTTGAAGTACTCGAAATTGTGGCAATTGTCAAGAAAAGATGGGTATGTACTATGCACTATTGAATGATTGATTCACAGAATCTTTGATGAGAATTTCTTCAAGGATTTCAATTTCAAGTTCTCCATCATTAGAATCAGGGATACTATTATCTCCCACATCTAAAATCCATTGAAAAAATGCATTTATGTCATTTTTTATTCTCTTGTTAACCCTGATTCAAGTCACATTTTTTGTGAGAGTTAACACTTTACATGAATCCCATAAGTAAGATGAATTGATAGATGATAGTATAATATTTTGATGTGTGGCCTTAGGAATAACCGGCAATAACACTTAATAATATTCATAATTCTTACCTAATCAAAATTGTTGAAACCAGCCTATTGCACTTCTCACAGAAATAACCATTTTCTCAAGGGACTACCTTTTTGGAAAACATCTTATAGGATTCAAAAAATCAAATGTGCTTATTCTATTTAACATTGTTGGGAATCATAATTGTCCAAAATTCTTCTTATATTTCACTCACACTACTTAATTTCTTGACCATATCTACATATTTGCAAGTGTTGATTCAAAGTATAAAGTATGCATATAAATATTAATATACAACCACTTTCTAATATTAACACTCACTAACCAAAAACTTATCATCGATCGGCAATATTGAAAGTTAAGTTGGAGAATGACACAAAATGAAAGCCGAATGGATTGATAGACTAATCATCATCACATGCTACAAAAACAGTGCTATGGAAGCTGATAGTATACATGTGGGCAGTGACACAATAACCACTACTATTCTGTCCCATTCAAAATTTTGATATTAGGTACACGTGACCTTCCTTAAGCATGTCCTCAAATTTTTGCATGAAGAAAACAAAGATGTGCTAATCAAACCATACGTACATCAAAACCATATACAACACCATAAGCATATAAAGAATACAACGAAAAGAAAAGATTAATACAATGATAAATGAAAAGATAGATACACATACATCTGTATCACACAACACCATCTCTATGCTTTTGACAGCGTTGAGAGCATTGAATATGAGCATCGACCACATATGGACCACCGTTACTTTTATGCTTCAGTTGGTCTACAACAGAGTTATTAGACTAATGTGATCATATATTGCAGCCATTGCAAAATGATTCGAAAATAGATGAGTTTTGACAATAAGATTGGTGAATGTAGTAGTAGATAGGAACAGTGAGAATAGATGAGAAGGAATAGAAATACAGTATGGGTTGGATTGGATGAGTATATTTGTAAAGGTGGCGGAAAGTTGAGATTTATTTACATGTTGAAATTTATACGTATGTCAAGAGTAGACCAATAAAAAAAAGTTTGAAAGGATTATAAATGGCGCAACTTGTCAGACCAATAATCAAAAGAAGTATACTTTGGAAGCCAATGAACGAAACCACCACATCAACAAATTAAACAAATAGAAATTAAACCACAAAATAAATTTGGACCAATCAATAAGTAAGATATAAAATTCATTCTAAATTAAAGAGGGCAAACTTTTTGACCAATAAATGAAACCCACTTTAAAATACGATTTTGGATCCTCTACCGTAATCTTTTGCTTGGTGTTTTTAGATTCGATTTTATCCATTGTTAAAGTATACTGTAATATTATTGAAACGAATATTATTGTTGCTATAATTTTTGTTTAAATAATTAATTTATAGTAACAATAATTTTGTTACAAGAAACTTTAGTAACAAAAAAAATCACTGCTAAAAACACCAAACAGGCACCAAGCAAAAAATGGAATTGGATCCCCTGCTGGGCGCTCCCTGTTGTAGCTCTTGCTGTGCTTTTTAGCGGCGGTTTTATCCGTCGCTAAAGTGTGTTTTAATATTATTGCAACGAATATTATTGCTGCTATAACTTTTGTTTAAATAATTAATTTAACAAAAGTTATAGTGACAATAATATTTGTTACAAAAAAATTTAGCAACGGAAAAAACCGCTGCTAAAACGCCCAGCAGCGCCCAGCAGGGACACGCCCAGCAAGGAATCCGGACGCGCAAAAAATACTAAGCAAAAGATTCAGACGCTTAAAATACCCATCATATAAACCAATTAACCGTTATTAGAAAGTTAAACCATAATATAAATATTAATATTTTAAAAATTGAATTCGTCATTGTAAAACATTAAACTTAGTAAAATAATTAATTTATGATTTAATAATTTAATCATAATTAAATTAACATTAATATTTATATATTAATTTTATATTATAATTAAATAAATAATTAGTTTAAAATAAAAAAAATATCATATAATTTGGTTACAAATAAAATAAAATAAGTATATAATATATTCTTTTTTTTTTTTTGAAAAAGTAAACATATCATTCATAATTTTATTAAAAAAATTTTAAAAAATATAAACATTTATTATATTTTACCGACCCTTATCTCATTACTATATTTTATTCATTATTTTCCCTTCATTTACTCTTTTTATTCTTTTTCCAACGCCGCATACACTTTAATCTTACTTTTCTCCATGAAAATTCTGATCACTTTTTCTGGGCAGTTGTCTCTCTCTTTTCCATAAGTTTCACTTTTCATCAATATCTCAGGTCTCTCTCTTTCCGTTTCAAATCTCTTCCTCGTCGATTTAGCTCCTTAGCTTAAAACTCACATATTTAACTCACTCACTCAGGAACTAGTGAAGATGGCAGAGTCCGACAAGTTGAGAAGACGAAAATCAAAACATCTTCTTCTTCTTTCTTCTTCTCAAGTCTCTTTTATCACTGTTCATCATCTTCTTCTTCATCTCAAGTCCTTCTCTTTCTCTCGGTGTTCTTGTTATGGGAGGCAACATTTTCAAACTGCCTCATCGTTAAACCGACCCATTTTGTCTTTTTTTTTTTTCGATCTTCGACTAGTTTTGAGTATATACCGACCGATAACATGGCCGATTTATCGGTCTGGTCCGATTTTGACAACTATGATAATTATAGATCAATCAATATGTAGGATTTAAAATTTGTTCTAAATTAAAGAGAGCAAAGATTTTGGACCAAAGAACGAACCCCACTTTAAAAGCCAATTAAGTTTGGAAACCAACATATGAATGATTTTGTTGGATTTTTAAATAAAGAAAATTTCCTCCAAAAGTCTTTTAGGGAAACATGTGTCATTTAATGGTATAGACCAATAGAAAACGTTTGAAAGGTTATAAATAGTGCCAACTTGTTGGACCAATAATCAAAGGAATAAAAATAGTGTCAACATGTTGGATCAATGATCAAAAGAATAAATGGTGCCAATTTGTTGGACTAATAATCAAAAGAAGCACACTTTAAGTTAAACCACAATATAAATTTGGATCAATCAATATGTAAGAATTAAAATTTATTTTAAATTAAAGAGAGCAAAATTTTTAGACTAATAAACAAAACCCACTTTATGAGCCAATGAAAGACATCATCACATGAACCAATTAATAGTTATTGGAAGTTATACCACAATATAAATATGGACTAATCAATATATATGATTTAAAATTCATTCTAAAGTAAAGAGAGAAAACTTTTTGGACCAATGAACAAACTTTTTTGGACAAATGAACAAACCCCACTTTAAGAACCAATGAAGTTTGGAAACCATAGCACATGAATGATTTTGTTGAATTTTTAAATTAAAAAAAACCTTTAAAAATTTCTTAGAGAGACATGTGTCATTAAATGAGGGATGTGGACCTCCTTTAGTATATTGTATTGATTACCGTGATTTAATTATAAAAGATTTGTTTTAAAATTAAATTTAAGCTTATGTTAATTAAATTTTGCATAGTTAACTTAGAATAATTCTTTTTGTGATGTGGGGTGACTAATATTTTATTCATGCACAAGTTGTGAGGTAATTAATTCTTTTTTCACACACAGACTTCTAAATCTATATTTAATTTAAGAACTACTCACTTAAGGTTTTTAAAATCTTTTTATTTAAAAAATTTTAAAATTTTGATAATAATTTTATTTTAATTCACTTTATTTCTTTATTTGTGTTGCATATTCTTGTCGCATTTTTAAGTATGAAAAACTCTTTCATGTAACATAAAAGTGTTTTGGATGTAAGAAGTGAATGGTATTACTTTTTATCCAATATTTTAAAAATTGGACCGTCATTAAATAGGTGGAAGAATTGGTTTATGGGTCACAAATTCAATTATGGTTAAATTAAAATTGGATCAGTATTAATATTATTTTAAATTTATATTATAATTAAATAGATTCATTAATTAAAATTAATATAATAAATATATTTTATAATTTTTTTAAATATAAAATAAAATAAATATAGAACATATTTTAATTTAGATCATTTTTAAAAAAATAATATATAATTGACTAAATAAAAAAATTAAAAAACATGAAAAATATGTAACATTTACTTTTAAGAAACTTAGGCTGTGTTTGGTTTGTGAAAACATTTTTAGTTTTCATTTTCTATTTTCATTTCTTAAAATTAGTTTTCATTTCTAAGTTTTTAAAAATTTTAAAACACATTTGTTATGTAAAGTTAAAATTTTTTTTATATTTATTTTTAAGTCAAATGGCTCAAATGAGTATAATATTTTGTTGATATTTAAGTTTGATTATTATCAAATGATAATATTTATATGATTGAAGGATTTACTTTCTTAAAACATTACAAAAATAACAATAGTCATTATTTGAAAATGCTGAAAAATTCTTTTAGAAATTTCCTATTTTTAGCCTATTTTAAAAAATGTTTTCAAAAAAATTTTCTGTTAAATTTTACTTAATGTATTTTCAGTCACATTTTCTATTTTCAGTGAAAATGAAAAAAGGAAATAGCAAAAGCAAATGCACCCTTAATATTTATTAATATTTTTTTTTCCTCTCCTCCCTTTTTCCTATCATATTTATTTTTTCAAAAAATATTTCAAGAACTTGACATTCATTCTACGTTCCCATGTAACGACCCCCTAATACAACATACACAATCCTTTATCTGATTAGCGGAAGCATATGGGTTCTTGAAATAGTTATTCCCGATATGGGAAAGTCAGGGGATCTCTACTGGTTGAGCGTAACCCAAATAGACTTCCTGTTGTCCATTCGGATTTCGTTCAACCCTAATTCACCTACAGTTATGCTAATTATACATACATACATCATAAATTACTTTGGAATGAAAACTACAATCCATATATACATTATATCAAACATTTAAGGCGAATTCTAACTTAATTTTTACAAGTTTACAGCGGTAAATCCTATCGAAAATTCGGCAGAGTTTCCTCTGTATTTTGAGTATATTCCAAATACAACAGTTATCCTGTTTACAGATATACAGCTAGTCCAATAACAACAGAAAATATCAATGACAGAAGACTAATATACAGCACCATCATCAAAATATATACAATGTAATTCAAGCCTAGACTAAGCCGTTCTTCTGTCTATCATCAAGTCATCGTCTAGCTAACGTCTAGGTTCCTGTCCCTGTCCCTGTTCATCTGAGTAAACAACCTAGTGAGATATAAAATCCCAGTAGAATAATTTACATTTCAAATACAATTCAAAATTTGGTTGAATACTCAGCGGTGTGAGCACCGAAAATAACTTTCCGAAATCAGTTCGAAATCAGTGAAATACCTTATCTTTAAAATCGTTTATCACATGAAAATTGCAGAAAATACTCAAAATTATAAAAGTCTATTTCTTTGAAAATCAGTAATCGTAATCAGATAAAATCTCATGCCCAATGTATCTAAATCTGTGTCAGCCACATATTATCTTCGACTGAATCTAATCGTCATCCAATTACACATTATCTAGAGAGATTACCTCTCTTATTGTTGGGTGTGATCCGTAACACCAATCACCCGAATGTCGCCTATGTTGTGAGTGTGATCCGTAACACCAATCACTCACTCAAGGACAGAGTGAGAATCAACATCTAGGGTGTCCCCTAGCATGTGCACATACGCCAATTCTTATCCTCATACAGTCTATTCGAACTCACATGCTCACGGTCGACTATTCCTCAAGGTTCTAGGGTATTACGCCTAAATCACAACGTTTCCCCGTCTAGGTTATCCCCCTTTATACTCCTTAAACCTTTCTTAGGGTCGTCCTGATTTATCGCGTGATCCTTAACGCAGTACAGGCTAACTTTGGTAAAAAAAATATCATTTAAAAATTTTCTATACTCGGGATATTTAACGGTCGTCCCATACCGGCTATCAAGTACCCTACCCTAAGTAAATCCATCCTAAGGACATCTAAACTCGATAAACAAAACGTCTAACATACAATTAGGATATCCAGCACACAGGCATGCAATTTAGTTCATCGAAAGTAGTACGTAAATCCATGCAATTAAATCTAATCGTTCAGGTAATCACTAGGTTAAATCTAAGACTCGAAAAGCGTAAATCATCCTACTTGGTCTCCTGTTGCTCCGAATCAATTCAGAACTTCACGAAATCTCAATTTTTGAGCCAATTAAATTTCCTAGACATTTAAATGAATATTCAAACTCGTCACGTCATCTGTTTTACGATTCTAAGTCTAATTATCCTAATTCCTAGGTTAATTTATTTCCCAATTGTGTTCGGCAGCTATTTCAATCAAAATTCATTAGTTTTTGGGGAATCAGACCTTACCAGTGTTGTCGGATGATGAAATTTTGTCCTAGGGTGATCTTGGTGTCTCCCAGTGTATATCCAGATTCTTTGGCATGGTGGCGCACGGCGACACACGGTGGCATACGGCGGTGCACAGCGAAGGGGTGCGGTTGGCCTCAAAATTTACACCACGGTGAAGCCCGCAAGAAGAGGAGTCCGAATATGGTGGTGGCGCGGCGGTTCACGGCCATTTGGATGACATTTTTTGGCCACGGAGAATGACACACGGCGGACGAAAATTGCTTCGATCTAGGCGCGTCGGACCTCCGTTCAACGTCGGAGAGCTGGTGGAGGAAGCTGGCAGCTTAGGCTACACGCTGGTGGTAGCGGTGATGGCCAACGGTGGCTGACCGCAGTGATCTCAACTGGCGAAGTTTTTGCATGATGGAGGAAGAAAATGTCATTTTTCGGCGGCGCTGGCGGCCGTTGGTGGCCGTGGGTGGCTACTGGAGATTGAGGGTGGCGAGGGAAGTCAATTGGTATGCCTGGTAATGGCTCACGGTAGCTCAGGTGGCGACACGCGATGGCGAAAGGAGGAGAGAGAGGAGAGAGAGAGAATTAGGCCAAATGGCGGGGTTTCGGGAAATTTAAAGCTTTTGGGGGCGATTCTGACTTTTCCTGGACCACCCGGGGAAACTTTGGGATGTCAGCTTCCTTTCAGACGTTGGCACGAGTTTCCATGCAGCAATTTTGGCCTCTGTCTGTGGAATTGACGCACAAAACGTTGTCTTTCAGTTCTTGATCGCCGGATTACGTTTCTTTCCATTCGATTGTGTTTCTGACTTCAAATCGCTTTCCGAGTTCAACCTTCACCTAGAAATACATGCCAACCTCAGTTTAAATGGAATTAGCATCAAAAATTCGATTTTATCTTTCGAAATAGTTTCGGTTATTACATCCCACATACTTATATTTTTCATTTTCTCTTTCCCCCTCTCTCTTAAAACTCAACATTTATTGTACATGCCCACTTACTCTTACTTTCCCTTTCTTCTTCTTCTTCTTCTTCTTCTTCACCAAATAGCTTATAAAGGAATGTTTTTTATTTGTTACTTATTAGAATTGGTGAATTCTTATTTAGTATAAAATTATAGTTTTGAAACTTTGCAAAAATATTTTTTATATTCTCAAAATTTGCATTAATTTTTAATTTTGTCCCTAAATTTCTTTTTCTGTTAATTTTGTCCTCAAACTTACAAATTTTGTCCATTTTGTCTCAAACCCTAATGACATCCACTACACTAACAAAATTTGCATATGTAACAATTTGGTTGGAACATCTATTGACATGGCAAATGAATTATATTAAGAATTGAGATGAAATTGATAGAAATTATAAAGTTTGAGAATATAATTGACAATGACTTCAAACTTTCGGGACGAAAATGTAGTTTTGCAAAATTTTGTTTATTTCCTTTTCCAAGATTTTGGATTTTATTGGGTCCTCTATATTTGAGAAATGATTCATTTTTTTACATTAGAGATAGACAGAAAGAAAAAAAAAATGAAGGACCTGCCCTGAATGGATTATAGGCCAATTTTTTATCTTCTTGTCTCTCTTTAAATACAAAGATATGTATCATTTCTCGAATGCAAAGGATTTAGACCCAATATTTTGAATATTCAACTTTTAAATTCTAAACTCTAATTCTCAACCATACACCTTCATTTTTTATCCGCTCTAAAGTAACCAAATTATCTCATTCCTATATTCAAATTAGCATGTTATCTTTGTGGTAATCTCCCAAATTTCAAATTTTTCTTCAGTTAAAGCTTTACTTTAGTTAGAAGTTAGATTTTCATAGTATTTCACCTCAAGAAAACCCATTTCAAAAAGAAAGAAAGGAAAAATAAAAACAAAAGGATGATGAAAAAGCAACTTAAAATAGATGCAAAAAATACCTTCCTTATTGTTGGATCAAGAACTTACCACTAGGCCAAAAACTATAGCTTGTTAGTCATAGCACAAAGCTTTCGATTTAATTGCACCTAGCCCAAACACCACGCGGTTCAATTATAACTCGGCCCCCAACTGGTCCTCCTCCTCCATTGGACAATTGTTCTCATACCTTGGCCAACACTTACAAATGTGTGTGTATATATATATATATATATATAAGAAAATTACCAAAGTTAGAGTATTGAACTTGAAACAACCTTCATTGAATTCATATTTTAAGCTCTCTCTGTCTCTTCTCTTTTTATATATTTAAAAGACTCCAAACTCTAATAACTTTGTTCTTAACAAAAGTTTCAATCAAGTTGTTTTTTCTCTAGAAGTGAATTTTCTATCCACTGAATTTTTTTAATGAAGATTTTGGAGGGTTTGTTGGGATAAAAAAGATTTAAAAGTGGTAGGAAGAGAAAACGAAGTTGAGAATTCAAATTGAAAAAGAAAATGAACAATCAGAAAAAGTAATTTTTTAATCTTCAAAATTTGGTGTCATTGTCAATTTTGTTCCCAAACTTTATAAATATTGTTAATATTTGGTCTCAATTCCTTATGTGGTCTTTTTGTCATGTTAGCAAGAGTTCCAATTATATATATTGCCATTTATACGTATTCCATTAATATAATGAACGATCTTAGGATTTAGGATAAAATTGACAAAATTTTATCGTTTGCATTAAATATTAGAGATAAAATTAAAAATTAGTGCAAAGTTTGGGCATATAATGATACTTTTTCATTGAAACTTTTAAATATTGTTTTCTACCATTTTAGGCCACATATATCCTCAAAAAGTTAAACCAAACCAAACCAATTAAAATATATATATATATATTGAGGCAATTAGATTTCACACGTAAAAAATATATAGTCATTCATCGATAGTTATTAATCAATTCCTATGGTCACCAATAATATTAATCTAGTATTGCTTAAATAACTA
This sequence comes from Senna siamea, assembly GCA_031216115.1. Classification (NCBI taxonomy): domain Eukaryota; kingdom Viridiplantae; phylum Streptophyta; class Magnoliopsida; order Fabales; family Fabaceae; genus Senna; species Senna siamea. Next base: position 25,510,602 of record CM062354.1, on the reverse strand, counting down.
TTATCAGTTCAAATATTGGCAGAAAATTAAAACAATTTTGTTTATTAACGTTGGAGTATCTTGCTGTGATATGCCTTCTATTTTTAGGTTTGATAAAAAAAACTACCATACAAGTAATTCAATGGAGAGACTGAGTCCTTCAAAATTCAAGCACTTTAACTACATATAGAAATTTCAAGATTTCATCAATTAAACGTCAACCACTAAAATTTTAAAGACAAAAAATTACGTGTATGGTGAAAATAAAAACAACTTTGAAAAGCTCCTCTATTGGCATATATAAAACTCAAGGCCCTTATGTTTTCATATCACCAATATTCACCATCTCTTACTTAAAAATATTTAGAAAATTAAAACAAAAAAAATATGGCTCGTAGTTTGACTTGTTTGTTCTTTATGCTTCTATGTTCATCTCTCCTCCTCCATCCTGCTTTTGCTAGGAAGGAGAAGAAGAAATCACCATCCACTGCCATAAAACCAGCACAAGCTCCTCCTATGGTTCTTGCAAAAAGCACAACTTCACACAAAAATCATAAAATACCAACAACTCCATCACAGAAAGATGATAAAAAACTAACAAATACTCCATTGCCGACAACTGCATCGGTGGCAGCATCGACTGCACCAGCGATGGTGACAGCACCGACTGCACCAGCAATGGTGACAGCACCAACTGCACCAGCGGTGGTGGCAGCGGCACCAACATCTCTTCACGCTTCCGAATCTCTTGCGATGATTGTAGGAGATTCAGAGCTAGAGAAATCCTTCACCAAGCATATTTGTGAGTTGGCTGCAAATCCTGATCAATGTGAAAAGATCCTTAAAAATGAGGACAAGAAGTATTTGGCACAACTACCATCTGGTACCATCCCAAAGCTGTCGTTGGAAATAACAGCAGGCGTTACTATTAGGGCTGTGCATTACATGACAGAGAAGATGGCAACTCATCACGTTGAACCACAGGAGATGCCACTTATTGAAAACTGTCTAACAATCTATCAAGAAGCCATGTTTTCTTACAATGGTGCTTATGCGAATTTCACAATGGATCCTATAACGGCGAGCAAGAGCCTTAAAGATGCTGATGTTAAGATTGGTTTATGTGAGTCTAAATTGTGTTCAGGAGGATCGAATAGTGCTGTTGTTCGCATTACTGAAACCAACAAGTTGTTAAGGGCTTTGAACAATTTGATTTCCCAAGAGATGTTTGGAAAGAAAATAGTTTAATACGTAGATTTGATCATTGATTGGTTGGACTAAATTGATAGTTCAAAATTTGTCCTATGATCATCAAATCTATTAAACTTAAGTCAGATTCACTGAGCCTATTTTAATCTAGTTTTTAAGAGATGGGAAACATGTTTATGATCTCTTGCATGTACTCATGATTATGTTGATGAATAATATGATTTTCATAAAAGGGACACATTTTTCAAGAACATGTACAACTTTTTTCCCATGTTTAATTTAGCAAAAGAATTAGGGTTTTGCTATTAAAAATGATATTAAATTTGATGAAGTTTTTTATATTAAAAATTATTATTTTTTACATAGATATTTTTAAAATTTATATATATCTACTATCAATTATATCATAAAAGTAAAAGTTGTTTACAAATTTTTATACCTAAGATATTCTTAAAAGTATAACTGTATGTCTTTCAAGTCATATTTTTTCATATATATTTTTTTACCATTTCAAAGTGTAACTTTTTCTATATTTAAAGTCATATCGTCTCATATGTAATTTTCATCAAAATTATATCCTTTCACATTTATTTTTTGTCCTTTCAAAATGTAACTTTCCATATTTAAAGTTTCATACGTATTTTTTTATCTTTTTAAAATTTAACTTCCCATATTAAAAGTTATATATTTTTATATGTAATTTTATTTTGTGAGGTGAAAGAAAACAAATATTATATGTGAAAGCTATACACTGATCTTTCTATGTACTATAAAAATGTGAGTTGTATGCAAATTTTTATATCTAAAGTACCCTTAAAAATACATATGTAATACTTATTAAACTCACCCTTTTAAAATATAATTTTTCACTGTAACTTTTCATATATAAAGTCATGTCATTTTAAACTCTAAAATGCCCTTTTTACCGTAAGCAAGTCTTTCGATTGGCGTCATTCAAGAATAAGGATTTAAAGAAGAAGAAGAAGAAGAAAGTTAGTTGGTGTAGCAAATATTATTGATTGGATTTCATAAAATGCAACAATACATAAAGCAGTTGTTGGTTGTAAGGAGCAAAGAATGGTAGAGAGGTACGAGAGTGTTTCAATAAGTATCGCATAAAGGGAGAAGGCGAGTGGAATATGCGAAGAAGTGCTGCTGGTACCTTATTCAGTTCTGTTCTGTGATGTACCAAACTACCAATCAGTAAAGCTTCGGGAATCAGCTCAGTGTGTGTGTCCACCACACTCACATGTATTGCGGGATGGAAACTGCACTACACTCACATCACATATAAAAATAAATTAAATTAAAAAAATTCATATATAGAATTTGAATCTTCTCACATTAAAAATTATATAAAAATATTATATAAAAAAATAGATATAAAACTAATTAAATAATAATCATATAATAAATATTATAAATAAATAATATATTCTTACTTTATATTTATCTCATTATATTATATTTTCACATAAAAAAATCTTAATTTTAAAATATAAGTAACAACAATGTGTCACATTATTAAATCATTGGCATTTAAATTCATATTAATAATTTATTATTATTTTTTAAGTTTTTATCTATTTTTAATTTTTAGACATTTTTTTAATCTAATTTACCCCTCTTACAATAACTTTTTCTCTGTATATGACAATCCACTTGCAAGCTTTAATCCAATCCACTTGTAAGCTTTTAATCCAATCCACTTGCAAGCTTCTAATCCAATCCACTTGCAAGCTTTTACCATCTTTTACATCTTCTCTGTCCCAACCAAAATCTCATTAATATATAATCCATGCACGTACTCGCTTTTCGTTATCACAACAATAATAAGTGAAATCACATGGAGACAGTAAAGTAATATGAGAAATTACATAGTAACATAGCAAGAAATTTCAATTCAACTAGAGAACATTTACAAGCTGACATTATATGGAAACAAAAGCAAACAAAAATATATGCCAACCGACCAAAATTGATTTAACAGAAGGGCATTTTACAGATCAAATATTAATCATATAATGTAAATTTGAAATACTCAAATTATTGCATCGCCTCGTACTATATATAATTATAGCGCTGTTACTACTAAGAAGACCTTTCCAACACTTGGAACCATATGCTGTAGGTAGCTCATTCTACCAAAATTTATTTATCTACTTTTCACATAACCGTGATAAAATTGTGTAGTGGAAGAATTGAAATTTATGTGAATGATAATATCATCTCGATGAAGAGTAAAAGAACTATAACGGTAAACAATTCAATCAATTAAAATGTTGGCAATGCAACTTCTCACTTAACACAATTTGCCACTCAAGCTCCCTCGAGGTTCAAGGGCAGCAATTTCCTTCATAACTTGAGCTTTATCAGCTTCAAACTGTTCATCTTCTGAACAACTCCAACAAATATGTGATATAGAAACATGACAGCACAGTAAAAATTACAAACTCTTAAACAAATGACATCCTTCATCACCTTTGTCAATTTTGAAGTCACCCAATTTAAAAATACAACTTCTCATTTTTAATTAAAATCATATCCTTTCAAGTTGTTTATAATTCCATCATATTATGTATTTTTTGTTTTTTTAAGACAAATAAAACAAATGTTGATGAAGTCCTGACGTTGAAATCTTGATTTTGGATCCTCTGTCGTAAGTTTTGTTTGGCCTTTGCTTGACTTTTTAGTGACGATTTTATGCGTTGCTAAAGTATGTTTTAATATTATTGCAACGAATATTATTGTTGTTATAAATTTTATTTAAATAATTAATTTAAAAAAATTATAGTGGCAATAATATTTGTTGCAAAAAATCTTGCCATATATTGATGGATGAATTCCTTTTCTTTCCTTTTTATTTTTCTCCTTTAATTTTCCATTGCCTTCATCGGATGGTGCTGTACCAATAATGGTTAGTGATCATGCTTATTAAAGCATGATTGGTTTTTAATTTCGTACATTTTAGATTCATCTTTAGTTTTTGCTTTGTTTTTTAGAATTTGAACTAATTAAACTACATGTATATTTTAAATAAATCAGGAAGAATGGTGCCTTTTTTTAAATTTTTTTATAGTTGCTATAGGTATCACTTTTGAATTTCTCATCCTTTTCTAATATTTCACACAATCCTTGTGGTTGTGGCTTTTTCTCTTTATTTTCTCTATAGCTTCTATCTTCAATTGTTATTCCTTTTAAATCAGAGAAGGACTTGGGTTTTCACTTTTCAAAAACCAAACGATAGAAACGACGTCGCCTAACACAAAAATATTCCATGTGTTTTTGGTTTCTTCTATTTCTATCTTTGAAGTTTAATTTTTAATTATAAAAGTTTCAAGATTTAAAAATATTTTAATAAGTAGTATATAAAACTAACATTTTATTCATATTTATGTTTAAATTAAACTAATTAAATGATCACATATTTTATATATTTTTAATTTCTAAGTTGATTGAATAATATATTTGGGTTAATTTAAATGAAATTATATATTATGTCAACCCAAATTAAAAATTCTAATTTTTTCAGTATTAATTTTTTTCTTATACATCATTGTAATTATTTAAAGGATATTTAAATTTAAATTAATAGTTCAATAATACATTTTGAGTGGATAGTTAATGAAATAAAATAAAATAAACTAATCAATTTTCAAATGGATAGTAAATAATTATAATTAGTTTTATCTGTGGACAAATAATGAGAACAAATTGCTGTAAACCACTACTCTAAACCCACTTCATAACAAACTAGAAAATTGTAGTATGGGTGGGTTTTAGATAATTATTTATCTCTTGCTTTCTCTGTTTTTTATTTGTGTTTGATACACAGTTATCAAATATTGAGTTTGTAAAAGTAATAAAAATGATAATATATTATTATAAGTAATTAGATTTTATTTTTTGCACAAATTTATTTCTCTTTATCTGTGTTATTGTTTTGTTTGTGTGTTATCCTTATTTTATAAGAAAAAGAACATATAATTATAATTTTCATTAAATATATATAAAAAAATAGGGGACGAACAAAAACTTAAAGGAAAGCAACAATACAAAGTCAAATAATAAATGTAGAACAACTAACAAAAGCATATAATTTATAAAGGGGAGAATCACCAACAAAGGAATAAGTTTTTAAAATGAAGGAATAATTTATTTTACTTACAGACATTTTTGAACAAGGAAGGCTGGAAAAAGAAAGGAAATTCTAAACTTCATGACTTCCACTCTCCTATGTTTCAGTTAACATATCCTCTCACGTTCTCTTTGTTCTTCTTCCTCTCTATACCTATCTTTTGTTTTTCATTTTTGATCTTGAATTTCTTCTTCACTGCGACTGCAATATCTCTTCCTCACTCTCTACCAACCTTAATATTCTCTTCTTTTTCTGATTTCAAATTTATTCTTCCTAACTATGATCACTCTATCCTATTTTAAAGAACTGTTAAGTGTTTTTGGTTTGATTACTATAATATATTTTTACGTATAATAATCTAAAATTTTTGTTGGCATTTACAAATGTTATTGTAAGTATTTAATGTAACTTTCAATTTTATTCAAATTTATTCTTTTGTAACTTTTTTTTATTATTTTTCAATTAAAAAAGAAAGCAAATAATTTATAAAAATAAAAGACTTCTTGAAAACTATCATCTACAACTTTTTTTATTAATTCAAAAACTTTAAAATTATGATTAATATTTTCATAGAATTGAATATTTTTATTAGTATTTTTTTATATTTTATAAAAATTTATATTATTATTTTAATAAATTTTTATTGATTCTTTTGTCTTGCCTGCTGACATCCCTAAAGAGTTTATAAATTTGTTATTGATTTGAATCTTCTAAATTAAGAAAAGTAATAAAGTGGTGAATTACAAAAAAAAAAATACAGGTAAACTTTAATTTATATAGAACAAGTGTTTAATTTATTATTATTTTTCTCTCCATTTCATTACTTTAATACTTTTCTCTATTTAGAAGATGCAAATACATTCACTGTTGCTGATTGAAAAGGTTTTAAATAACATGATAAAATTACTACTTCCAAGAACATTTAATTTAATGCTCCTTAAAGAACCCTGGTTAAAAACACCCTATTAATTTATAATGCTGATCAAGTTTGTTATAATCTTATAAATAATTCATGGGAATTAAAATTTCTGTTAATTAAAAACATTAACGATGTTAATGAATTTATACAAGTATTAAAAGAACATTGGATTGAATTCATAACGCCAATGCAATTGAATTTAAATATGAATGGATACTTTTTAATTTTTTGGGTGCATAACAGATCAAAACAAATAAAATAAAACCACAAAACTACTTCCTACCAAGAAGAAGAATTTGAGGTCATGAGAGGGGTTTTTAGTGAAGATTTGTCTAATATCTTCAATGATTGCTCCAAGTAAGTGAGTATCATCTATTCATCTTGGTTTAACCTGTGCAGACCCATATCTCGCCCTCAGTGTTCATATTGATAATGGAGCCAATGAAGCCACAGAAACCTTTAATCCAATTTCCAGCATCTTCACGCACCACCCACCAATTCCTGCTCGACTTGGTGGGTTTCCAGGTGCACTCCCATTAGTGTTGATGGGGCATTTTTACCAATATATAATACTTAAATTGATTAATTTTCAATATAAAATAGCCAAAGTCTTATTTCCCCTCATATTTATCTTAGTTGATTAAATTAAAATATTAAATTTTTGTTATGCATGTACAATTTATATATATACTACTTGAAATTTCAATATTTGTTATCAAATAAATTCTTATCTATACTTTAATTAAATGTTTGTTAAAAGTATTAGTTAATATTTTGAAAATTTGTTATATTTTTAAGTTTTATTTTTTTTTCAAAATATTAAATTTAAAAATATTAAATGTTTGTTAAAAGTATTAGTTAATATTTTGAAATATTGACATTTTCTCAAAAAAGTAATTAGCCCCTCTTCTATGTTCATAATCTAATATTATTTTGTCTCAAATAGAGAGGGATAAATATATGCTGAGGTGTCCTAGTAACGCATCTCCATTTTAGAAAGGTATTTTCCTCTATAGTGTCAATCCTAACACCAGGATACACCCAAAACCAAGCCAATCACACAATAAGGCAAGTCACAAAAAGACGATTTAAAGATTCACTTTGATCGCATCCAAACGTGCAAAGGCCTGGGATTTTAAATCCTTTTCGAAGTAACTATGGCATAACTTCCAAGTGAAGAAAAGAATTTTTGGTGGCAACTTTAATTTCCATAGTTTTTCCCATTGACTAAAAGTGGTCGTTCTTCTGGTTCCTTGATCTCTCTGGTCATCCTCATTCATTTGTGCCATGGTGTTGTATCCATCCTTTACTTTGTAAATGCCTAACTGATTTCCTTCCCAAATCACTTTATCTTTATTATGTCTAGAAGTAGGGAGTAAATGGATAAGTTTTGCTGTCTCTCTTTCATACATCTCATTTATTATCTCCTTGTTCCAAATGTCATTCCTGTTTAGAAGACCACTTACTTTGTCTATATTTATCCTTTTAGTTCTGGAACCATAGCTTACTCTTGATGTTAATGGAGTCGCCATTGCCTATTTGCCATTTTAGTTTTGATGTGATTATTTCTCTGTGATGACAGCAGGCAAGACAAGGCCCTAAAAAGGATCAACTGAAATGGGGTGAACAGAATGCAGCTGATTATGTGATTCAAATGTGTTGGTGTATATACCACTTGAGAAACAAGGCCCTTTTTAACCATGTGAAAATTGCACCTCATGAGATCATAAAAAATTGACTATTGAAATGGAATAAATGGCCATTCTCAAACATGAAAATGGAGATAGTGGCATGTATTTGGATTGCACAGAGCAAACGGAAAAAACAAAATCTGATTGCTTGGGGTGCGTTTTCTAGAGACAATGAGAGCTACCAACCTCTGGTAGTTATTATTGCTAAATGGAATGAAGGAATTGTGAAAAAAAAATTGCAGGGGAATTCGCAGCATTTTAAAAGCAGCAAAGGAGTTTTTAGATTGACAAGTTCACTTGAAAATACCAAACAAGAATATTGCACATGTGATGACAAATGACGATGGACATCCATACTGTATCTGAGACATTAGATCTATTATTTTAAACGATCTAGTTCATTTTAGTACTTCTAATTCTAATGATATTGCTCTACTTGAGAATTTTAAGGGAGCTCAAGTTGGTATGTATAACTTTGTATCACTCTGTTCTTCGAAAGTCCAAAAAAATATACAAAAGTCTCATACTGTTAGACTCAGTGAGGAAACAAGAAGAAAGGAAAGAAATTAAATACTTCATTGCATTGATCATTAGTATAGTACAGTTTATATAGTAGGTAAGCCTCAATTGTTACCTCTAACTGAACATAACTAACTCTAACTGACTCTAACTCTATCATCCCCCCTCAAACCTAGAGTGGTAGAGGAGACCACTCTGAGTTTGTCTCTAAATGTACAAAACAATTTTTGAGACAAAGGCTTTGTCAACATATTAGCCACTTGGTTTTTTGCAGAAACATGAACTACTTCTACTTACTTCCTAGTAACTTTCTCTCAAACAAAATGAATGTCTAACTCAGCATGTTTTAGACTTAGAATGAAGAACAGGATTGGTAGAGAGCATGACTAAACTCAAATTATCACAAAGGATGCGAGGGACATGTGTGACAGAACAACAAAACTCAGACAGTCACAAAGGATGCGAAGGACATATGTGACAGAACAACACAACTCAGACATCAAAGATTGAATCCATAAGACTTTTGACAAAGCATTTGCAACTCCTTTGTATTCTGCTTCAGTACTCGACCGTGCAACAACCAGTTGTTTCTTAGATGACCAAGAAACCAAATTTTGACCAAGATATATACACCACACAGAAGTAGACCAAGGATTATCCATATTAGACCCTCAGTCAGCATCTATAAATGCTAACAATTTCAAATCCTCAGATTTAGATCGCCTGAGACCATAACCAGTTGTACCTTTGAGATAGTGTAGGATCTTCTTGACTGCTTTCCAATGAACTTGTTTTGGACAGTGCATAGACTGACATACTTTGTTAACAGCATATGCAAGCTTAGGTCTTGTTATAGTAACATATTGTAGTGCTCCAACAATTGAGTGATATTTCTGTGGATTTTCATATTCCTATGATGAAGAGGACACTATGAGTTTAAGGCTAAAACTTATAGGAACATGTTGTGGAGTTGTTGCTGCCATGTTAGATTTTGAAAGCGAATCCTGAATATATTTTTCTTGAGTGAGTAATAAGCCTCCATCATAGAGAGAATGCACCTGTATTCCCAAAAAAATAGTGTAACAGACCTAGATCCTTAAGTAGGAAAATAGAGTGAAGTTTATTGATCAACTCAAATATTGCCACCATGCTACTATCTATCAAAATTACATTATCCACATTAAACCACTACAAATAAAGTGTCAATGCCTATTTTCTTGATAACCAATGAATGATCACACTTAGTTAAGTGAAAACCAAGTTGAATTAAAGTAAAGGCCAATTTTGAAACCAGGCTCAAGGTGCCTATTTTAACCCATATAGGGCCTTGTGAAGTTTGCATACAAGTTGTCTATCATGATGTTCAAAACCAACAGGTTATGTTATATAAACTTCCTCAATGAGATCACCATTCAAAAATACATTATTGAAATCTAACTAATGCAATTTCCATCCCCTAGAAAGAGCAATGGTCAATACAATTCAAATAGTTGTAAGCTTGACAATAGGACTAAAGGTTTTTGAGTAATCAAAACCAGCCTGTTGATGAAATCCTTGAGCTACTAAACATGATTTGTGTTTGCTAATGGATCAATCTAGATTGTACTTGACCTTAAAAATCCATTTGCTGCCCATGGATTTTCTTCCCAGAGGTAAAGGAACCAGAGATCAGGTGCCATTTTCTTGGATAGTTTTAAATTCATCTTCCATAGCTGTCTTCCATTTAGGAATTGTTAAAGCTTGTTTAGCAGAAACCAGTTTAGTGGAAGCAAGAAACACCTTAGGTTTGAAAATACCAGACTTTGACTTGGTCACCATAGGATGAGTGCTGATGACTATTGGTAGTGCAGGAGAAGACATGACAGTAGTTGTAAGAGTAGTGTCAAAAGAAAAACTATTCACTGGTGCACCTGTAAGGTTAGTTTGCTGCATGGACAACAAGTTATCAAAATTGGTCACAGTATTATGTGTTGTATTAACAGGTAGTAGGGAAATTGATGGAACATGTAAGGTAGTTATAAGAGTGGGTAAGTCAAGAGGCCTGTAAATAATTTCATTGAAAGGAAAGGTAAGTTCATTAAAGACTACATTTCTGGAAAAATATAATCTACCAGAGTTGTCTAGACACTTGTAACCTTTATGAGTGTTGCTATAGCCAAGAAAGGTGCATTTTGATGATTTGAAATCAAAACTTATGTGTGTTATAAGGTTTCAATAATGGATAACAAGCACAAATAAAATTTTTAGGAATTTATAGTCAGGTTTAGTGTGAAATAGTGTTTCAAGAGGAGTGGAGTTGTTCAAAATAGGAGTTGGAAGGTGATTGATAAGATAAACAACTGCAAGAAATGCTTCATCCCAATATTTTAAAGGTAATGAAGCTTTTAACAATAAGGAAAGACTTGTCTTAGTAATATGCCTATGTTTTCTCTCAGCTAAACCATTTTGTTGATGAGTATGAGGACAACTTACCCTATGATAAATGCCATGATATTTGAGAAAGGTTGAGAACAGACGAAATTCACCACCAAAGTCACTTTGAAATTTTTTTATCTAAGAGTTAAGCTGAAGTTTAGCTTGTGTTTTAAACAATTTGAAAGCCTCAAGAGCATCTAATTTTGATTTTAATAGATATAACCAAGTGTATTTTGAATATGCATCTATGAAAGAAATATAGTATTTGTACTGTCTTGAGGAAACAACCGGTGCAGGGCTCCAAAGGTCAGAATATACTAACTCAAGTGGTTAGTATAAGTTGTAGGTGACTTTGGAAAAGGAAGAGCATGCAACTTTCCCATACAACAAGCTTGATAGAAGAAATGAGAAATTTTATTAATATCAGATAGATTACAAGAGTTTAACATAGCTTTTACAACTGAAAAGGAAGGATGTCCTAGTCTACAATGCCAAATTAACTAGGAGGTGACTTGTTGGTTGCTATGTGAGCTAACAATTTTGACAAGGAAGAAGTCAAAATAGAATGCAATTGAGGTGTAGTTTGTATTTTTAGACTGTCAAAAACATAAAGTCTATGGAGAAGTCTACCCTTGAGTAGAAGTTGATGATTGACTTGTGATTTGACACAACATGACTCAGGATGAAACTCAAAATACGTTGAATTATCTCTAGCAAATTTAGAAATACTTAGCATGTTTTTAGACACCTCAGACACATGGAGAATTTCATTTAGTTTGAGTGTTTTAGGAGACATATGCAATACAGAATTACCTATGTGAGCAATATTCATACTTGAGCCATTTGCTATGTGAACTTGCTCCTCACCATCATATAGAGCTTTGAATTGTAGATTCGAAAAATTATTGGTCAAGTGGTTTGAAGCTCCACTATCAACGAACTATGCTTTATTTGCTAAAGTTTCTGGGGTGGGTAAAAACGCTTCATGAGGTGTAGAACCAAGACTCTTGTTTTAATTCTAATTGAATGCCTGGGATAATGTGTTTGTAGTATAGGTTTGGTTAAATCTATGTTAACAATTTATGCAATGTGTCCAAATTTTCCATAGACTTGGCATTGAGGTTTATTTTCTTACTAGTATTTACCTCTATGAGATCTTTCTCTGCCTTGGTAGTTTCTCTAGCAGAGCTTCGGCCTCTATAACCTCCTCTCGGAAACTGTGTATAACTTTGATTCTGTTGATAAGAATGGGTTCTTGAATTTTGAGATCCACTCTTCTAAGCTATGTTGGCAGAGATCGAGTCAGCATTTTTTTTAAAGTGCTCCACTCATGCTTCTTGGGTAAGAAGAAGTGCTTCGACTTCTAAAACACTATAGTCATCTTTGTTCATCAAGAATGACATGATGAATGCCTCATATTCTTCACCAAGACCATCCAGTATTGTCTTTATATGTACATGCATCAACACAGGCGATCTTATAGCTGCAAATGAATCCACAATCTTCTTGATCTTGAGTATGTATTCTAACATGGTGGAATTTGCTTTCTTGTTGTTTCTTAGTTCAGACTTAAGTTGTCTTTCTCTTGCTCTTGTTTGAGAAGCAAAAAGATCCTCCAAGAGATTCCAAATCTGAAAACTATACGTGCATCCTACCATTCTTGACACCATTGAATCACTCATAAACGTAAGAAGCCAAGAAGTCAAGAGTTGATCTTGACATTCCTACTGCAAGTACTCAGGATTGTATTTTCCTTTCTCAAGACTTTCAACAGTGATAAAATGTGGTGGTATATATCCCTCTCCAAGAATGAATTTCTACAGACTATGTCCTCTTATGGTTGCTATGGCTTGCATTCTCTAGGCTAGAAAATTCCAATCATCAAGCTTATAAGCTATAGGGTGAGCAAACGTTTATAGTGTAAGCTTTCGACTAGTGTCTGTCATCCTACTGGTTGTGCTATTGGACGGGCAAGGGATACTCTGATCATGTGTAGCCATCTCTTGTGAAGAAGATTATGAAAGCTTTGATACCATGTTAGACTCAGTGAGGAAACAAGAAGAAAGGAAAGAAACTGAATACTACATTGCATTGATCATCAGTACAGTATAGTTTATATAATAGGTAAGCCTCAGTTGTTACCTCTAACTGACCATAACTAACTCTAACTGACTCTAACTCTATCACATACACTCTAAAGGGAGTCCCACTTACTTTATTTTTTCTCTCTTTTTCTCTCTCCAACTTTACCATATAAAGTAATTTAGGAAATCTAAATTCTAGAGAAAATCCAAATAACTTTCGTGCATGTAAAGCGTCTTTACATGCACCAAAGTTATTTTAAAATAACAAAATTAAGTAACAAAAATTTATTTAACTTTATATTACTCTCTTTGTATTTTAACTTTCCACTTCTCTGCTTTCTTATTGTATTTTTCAAACTTATATTTTATTTTTTAAGTATTATTATATGATTTTAAATATTAATGACCGAAAGACTCCAAAATCATATATAATTGTATAGAGAATTCACTTGATCTATTACTTAACAAGTAATTACACATCTAAATTTAAAAGAAAAAAAATACATTTTCAGTTAAAGATAATAATAGATTTTAACATTTTAAGTTTTCAAAGAGGGGTATAATTTTATCATTAAAACTAACGTGGTTCAAGATGAAGTTTTGTATAAAATTTCCATAGGTATGTTAAAAAAATGTTAGAAAATAAAAAAATTTATTAAAATTATATCTTGAATTTTCATTATTAACATATTGATTGTTACTATGCAAGATATCTCTTCATTGTAAGGGACATTGAGTGTTTGAACTTTTAGAAACCCAACTATTTAAAAATTTATAATTACATTGAATTGAATCTTATATTATGATATCTCATGTCAAAATATACGAAATCCATGATAATTGTTTCAACAAAGTTAAATTCTTTGTGTAAAAAAAAGCCATTACTCAATAGTTATCATCAACTCCTATTTGGTCACCAATGATAATCCAGTATTCCTTAAATAGGTATTATCAGTTTAAGTTTTGAAAGAAACAATAAAATTCTATTTATGAACATTTGAGTCTCTTGCCATGACACACGTTCTATTTTTAGGTTTGACAAAATAAATGGAACTACCATATCAATAAAAGTAATTCAACTGCGTAAATCACGCACTTTAACTATATATATATAAGAAATTTGAAGATTTCATCAATTAATTCTCAACCAATAAAATTTTATACCAAACATTTTGTGTATTAGTATAAAAACCCAAGGCTTCATGTCAGAAACTCACCATCTCTCAATTAAAAATAGTTAGAAAATAAATAAAAAATAAATAACACTATGGCTCGTAGTTTGGCTTGTTTGTTCTTTACGGTTATATGTTCATCTCTTCTTCTCCATCCTGCTTTTGCCAGGAAAGCGAAGGAATCACATTCCACAACCATAGCTCCAACACAAGCTGCTTTGGTTCTTGATACAATAGCAACGACATCTGTTCAGGGTACCATATCTCTCACGAAGACTTTACAATCACAGAAAGGGAAACCCTACACCAAGAATCTTTGTGAGGAGGCTGCAAATCCCATCTTGTGCAAAAAGATTCTTGAAACTCAGGACAATAAGTTTTTGGAATCTCTACCACGTGGTACCATCTCAAAACTCTACTTGGAACTGTCAGGGATCGTTCTTAACAGAGCCTATAGTGACCTGACAGAAAAGATGGCACTTAAACACCTTAAGCCAAAGGTGGGGTTGCTTGTTAATGGCTGCCTAGACAACTACAATGAGGCCATCATTGCTATCAACAATGCTGTTGCAGATTACACAAATAATCCTATATCAGCAAGCAAGAGCATTAAAGATGCTAATGTTAAGATTGGTATGTGTGAGTCTAAATTGTGTTCGGCTCAAGGAGGAACATATAGATATATTACTACCCTTAATGAAACCAACAAGTTGTTTAGGGCTTTTAATAACATGGTGGTCTCTGAAGAGAAGATAACAAAGATAACCAATTAATAATATAGATTTGATCATTGGGTGGACGAAATTCTTATTTGAATTTTCATGTCATATATGCATGAAATTCAAAAATTGTCCTATGATCAAATCTATCAAAAACAAGCCAAACTAGACCTATTTTTATCTAGTTTTTGAGAGATGGGAGAACACGTTTATCTGTTGTAATCATGATTGTGTTGTAATGAAAAACGTGATTCTTATTAAAGAGAAAAAATTTCCCTATATATGCTCACTTTATTATTGCCTTTTCTCATCCATTTATTGCAATTACAATGGCTAAACTCTTTATTATTCATACATATAAGCTTCATGGAGCTCCACAGGTATAGTCCTTATATTTTTTTAGCAACTTCATACCATCCATAATTAGATGGGTAAACTAAGATTCTTGGTCATTGTGTGTAAAACATAGCTTAGATCGATGCATGGCCAATGAAAAACCACCTAAATGCTACAAGTGGTGAATTTTAGCTAAATGATGGTAAAGCACCACTTTAATCATGCAAACAAACCTTTACGGCCAACAATAGGTTTGCTAGAAGAAGTTAATTTTTTATAATGTGGTGAAATAGTAAACCATTATTTAAATTTTTGATAACACAGTGTTTTATTTACTGTTTAAGTGTGTTTCAAACAAAACTATCTACAATAAAAGATACTTGTAAAAAAAAACTTGAAAGCTAGTGATATTGCACTAAGTTTGGACAACTCTTACTCAAACATGAAATTATAGAGAAGTTACACCTTACAGATTAAATATATGAATTTTAAGAAAAAAAATTATAAGAATTTTAGAAATAAAGAATCACCTGTTATTTTCATCGAATGATTGAAATTGGAGAAATATCCTAACTAAAACAACAGATTAAATTAATAGATGATAAAAATGCATACATAATGTTAACCACAAACAAAAACCCAATAAATGACATGAAATCAAGCAAAATATACACGACTATTTATAACTTTAGAGGATAGCTAGAGAATTCAAAGTTGTGTGGGATATCCCAAAAATATTCTCACAAAATTCCATCTTACTATATAAAATTTGATTTTAAAATATTTGATTTTAATTTAATAATTAATATTAATAACTTTATAGATTTTTTTACAAAGATTTCTTTTGAAGAAAAATTCAAAAATTTTGAAATTACAATCAATATCTTTTAAAATCAGTTAATTTTTTTGGTTAAAAAATAAAAAATAAAAATAATTATTTGACATCAAAATAAATTATATTAAGTGGATTATGATATATATGGACAGCACTTTACATAACATTATTTTAAAATTAACTTTTTTTAATTTTTTTAAAAATATTGTTGTTTTATTATCAAAAAATAATTTACAATGATCATATTGACCGATCATTATTTAGATACTAAAATTTTTTTTTGTTTTATTTTTTAATTTTATATTTTGATTTAGATTATTGGATTTAATGATTTAAACATTTATCAAACATTTATATTTATTAAATTAATTAAAAAAATAATCTAGAGTATTACTTGTTATAATTCTAAACTCAATGTTTTAAACTTTCAAAAAATCGCTGTACTTATTAAATTATGGAGAATATAACCTAGAGCACCACCTGTCCATTCCAAATTGGTAGAATTGCTTTTATATATATATAAATATATATAATGATTCGTGAAGATTTTAAGCAACAAACAATCCAAGTCTAGTTAATATATCAAGTAATAGCTTGTTTCGGCAAAATTTTTAGAAGAAGTTGTTTATTTTTCCTTAAAATATGTATTTTAATTTTATAAAATTTTTAAATAATTTTTAATTAATAAGAATATTTTTAAAAATAATTTTTTATATTTAGTCTTTTTATTCAAATACCTCTTTTTTTAATATAAAATATCTGTATCTTTTATTATTTTCAAATTAAAGTATATTTATAAATATGAGTTAATTTATTATACAAATTTAATATTTTTTTAAAAAAATTTTAAACCACTAAGTTTTTTAAAATTTATCTTTTTAATTAATTTAAAAAGTTTTCACACAAAAAAATTAGATGAAGGATAGTTTTGATTTCAACTTTTAATTAAATTTAAAACTAATATTTATGATTTTTTTTAAAAAAGATATATGAAATATTGAAATTAAAAAAATAAGATAATAATGTTATTTAAGATGATTTTACAAGTTTGAACAGTTCATGTGATAATTTAAAATTTAGAGATTAACAATAAATTTTATCTGTATTAACGATTGAGGGGATATTGTCATGAAATTAATAAATTAAATTTATATTTTTTTTTACATTAAGGTATATTTTAATTAGAGACAAAGTTTAAGATAGATAAATGCAATTTCTTCTAAACATTATTATTTGTATCATATATTGTTTGTATTGACTGTACTTATTATAGTATCATATATGTTTTTTTTTTCTTCGATGTGATAGAGATAAAATAAAACTTGCAAGTTCTTCAAACAAGGCATATTTGTTATATTTTAATTCTTCATAAATAAGTATGTTATTTTAAATATTAAGAATTATTTTACTTTACACATATATTGTATCAACTTCTTTGAGGCTTCTACCTTAATTGCTCAACATGTGTTGTAATCTATTCAATCATAACATAGATAACTACATGTATTTTTTTCACATATATTGTGGTCTAGACATGTTCTAGAACAAAAATTGTCACAAATAAGCATCTCAAATAATTTGGAATCTACAAATGTCCAATGCCTCTCTTCTACAATTTTATCGAATACTCTTTATCATCGTTAGGCAATCCCAAAGCATTACATGCATCTTGAAATGCAATATGCATAATTTCATTAATAGTTCTTATATCTTCATGTGAATGGGGACATTTAGATATATTTAATAAAATAAAAAGTTCTGAACCTCCCAAGCCAAACCATAAATGGTTTGAGATTATAACTTTGAATCTAGCACAAGAGAAATTTAAAAATAAAATTAGAACATTAAATTAAAGTAATTTAATAAAATTTATTTTGAGATTATAAACATTAAACATATGTATGCTTCATCTTAAGAAAATTAAAAAATTATCGGTTGAAGTAATAAGAATTTAAAGATAATACGTTTCATATGAGAGTTTTTTTAATATAAATAACATGTATTTTATAATTATATATATAAGCTATTCGATTCGATTTCATTTTTTGACACATCAACAACACACCGAACTGAATTGTTAAAAATTGTTTAAACCAAATCGATCAAAACTCAATTTGATTAGTTTGTTCTGGTTTTGCTCCATTTGGTTGTGGGATATCATTTTGGTCAATTTTGAGAACCCCTAATCAGATATATAAAATCATTATTAAACAACTTATTTACATTAAATTAATTTATATTAGTAGATAACCAAATTAAACAATTAAATATAACATTTGGTAAAATTTATATATCAATATCCTATTTTTTATTTTGAAAATTTTCATTCCTATACTACATTATATATTGAGTTGGATATGTTCCCACTCTTATGGTATATAAGAAATTTTAAATTATTTTTATTATTTATTTTAAAAATTACTAAATAAAGCTGGTCATAATAGAAAACAGGCTTTGGAAGATATATTCTAACATTTTTTTAAGATTAACCGTAACTTTTATTAATAATTATTGCGAAGGAAACAATCAAAGAAAATTGTCTACTTCTTCTTCAGGACTTCTTAGTTAATTCCTTTGCTATCTTGCCCTAAGCCTCAAGCATAATCTGCATTCAGATTGTAAATATCATAGGCTTTATAACACTTTTAGATTGAATAAAATTAAAAAAAAAAATAGAAAGAGAAAATGTAAATTACAAACTAAAAAATAATAAACCCCCCAATAAATATACATAATTATTTAAAGATGTAAATGACTAAAGAAATTGTGAATTAATTAAAAATATTCTCACAAAATACCATTTCAAATCCCAACTCTATCAAATAATTAGTTTTCCATCATATTTTATCTTATTTATTTATTTTGAATTTTAGAATTTGATATTAAATTTTTTTATTTAGGTAATTAATTTTAATGATTATAGATTTTTTCAAACTTTTGTATATATTAAATTATGAAAAAAAAAATTAGAGTACCACTTGCTACAATTCTAGATTGATGGAATTGTTCATATATATATATTGATGTTATGTGTATTTCATTTTAAAGAAAAATAGGAAAGATTATTATTATTATTTTTAATAGATTATGTAAATATAGAGGAGTTATATATATGTAAGATAAAAAAAATTGAGGATCATTGTTAATCAAAGTATTTGAGCAAGATCGAGGGATGTTTGTTTAAGTTTTAGGAACAGATATAAGGTACATGAAAGATGCAAAAAAATAGGAAGAATAATCTTTTATGATATATCATACATTAAATAAATTTGAAAAATGATATTTAAATTGGCAAGTAATTCCATCTAATAGGTTGGTCTTTTAGGATGAATTCTTGTTATGACTTGATATTCTTTGACTTGGTCGAGAACACGAGTGAGGTTAAAACACTTGCAAAGGGAATGTAAAAGGGGTGGAAGGTCCCTCTAAAGCACCTATAATGAGCAAGCCATTGAAGGAGATGAGAATATGAGTAATAGAGCTTTAAGAAGGCTTAGAATGTGAAACCTAAGGAGGGCATGTCCTGCTTCTTATATAGGTTTCGAGTGAGGGGCGTTAAGGAGTTAGGTGAAGGTTGATCGCTAAGGAACGGTCACTTAAGGTCGATATGTCGCCAGGTAGACGATAAGTCTCCTAGGCCCAAGTGTACATGTGATATTGGGTCTTAAGTTTCTTGTAGTGATGGATTGGACCAGAGTAGTGGTGTTGAGTCCCCCAACATGAAAACATCATTATTTTTCTTTTGATGGTTCTTACTCCAAGCTAGATGAATTTTTATCCTTTTTAACACATTTCTCAAGTAGTGGACCAATCTATTGATGATGAACTCAATGATTTATAAGGGTAGAGTGGTAATTTCATGAGGTTTGGTGTCATCTTTTTAAATTAATAGAGGTTTTTCGAAGGAACCTTTCACATTTCTATATTTACAAAAAGTTTCTCTTTGTCTTCTGAGGAGTTTTTGAGTGTGGTAGTTTCACTTTTTTTTGCAAGAGATTTTTACGAGCGGGTGTGAGGAATAGCAAGGGTCATTGTACTTTCGTCTTGATTTTGAGTTTTGAGCATCTTCACTAGACCTAATCATGGGCCTCAAAGCCCACCCAATCTGATAGGCCTGACTTGTTAAATAGTGAATTTGAGCTCAAATCTAAAAGCCCATTTTAAAAAAATTTCCACAAAAATACAAGCTGAACTCAGGCTTTTTTTAGCTCAGCCCATTTTATATATATGTTTTTTATTTTTTTTTCACATTTATGTATATAATATATGTTATATTTTTTTATTATTGCAAGGATTTGAAGATTCGGCATTTGAAACCTTGGCTTTCCAATTTTGATGTCTTAGTTGATATATTATTATGAATTTGTTGTTCTAATTTTAAGCTTGTTAGTAGAAAAATATTTTACTTTTATTTTATTATGTTTAAGATTTGGTGGCTTTAGATATATATATATATATTCTTTTCTTTTCATGTAAAATTTGTCCTTTAAAATTGACATTTTAATTCATATGATATTATAAAGCTTGTTAATTAGACATTTACATGCCAAAAAAGCTACTTTTTTTTCCAAGTCCTCTTGTTTTTCTATTTAGACTGGCTTTGGGCCCACATATTCTCAATATATATACATAAAAGCTTGGCCTATTTTTTAACTAGTTCAGCCCATGATCAGGTCTAATCTTCACTTCCTACTTTTTTTGGTTTATTGAGCATCTTTTTTATTTTTCCTTTCTCCTATTTTGTAAGTTTTAGGGTTTTTTATTGATATCAAAGATGTCTTCTTCTTCTTTGAGTATTATTTCTTTCATTTGCTGATAAAGATGGTGAGGCGCTTAGTACCCAAGGATCTTAGGCCATGGGCCACCATTGTTGATGTCCCTTTAGGGGGTGAAGATAAAGTTCAAAACCTTGGTTCGATTGTTTTATTTTTTTTTAAGAAGAATAGGAGGTTAATAGTTGGGAGCCTTTTGGCTCTATTCCCCTTAGTAATTCATTAAAGGGCAAGAAGCCTGTCATTAGCAACTTAGAGGAGGAGGAGGTGATTGATTAGGGATCCTATTTTAGGGTATAGAACCTCCAATATTTGTTAGTTAATAGCCAGTCGCCTAAATACTTGACTAAGGTAGTTAGAGTTTCCCCTGTGTACAAACTTAATAAGGAGAACCATCTTTTTCTAGATAGTTTAGGTCATACCTATCCTATATTTATGCAATGATTGGGGTTAATTTCTTATGCTAACAATACTATTAAGGCAATTAGGAGCAATGTTTATACTATTGAACATATGTAAGGTCTATGGGAGGAGTTGTTATTGCACAGGCCCTATAAGGTCAATTTTGGGATAGTTGGATTCCCAATTGATCCAAGTCTCTTGGATTGGGATAGGATTGATTTTCTAATGTATATTACATATGGTATGGAAGGTGGGCATTCTCCCTCTATTAAGTGACTTTAAGATGTTTCTATTGGGTCACCTCAATGTTTGCCCAACGCAACTTGTGGTGAATGTCTGGGTAGTTATCTGTAGTTTCTAAGAGCTCTATGACAAAGTGGGTGTGGAACCCTCTTTGAAATTGTTTTTCTATTTCTTTAAAGTCTAATCCTAATCAGTCAGGGGCTGTCTTTAGTTGCAAAAGATTGATGGTGTTATATGTGCATTATTATTGAGGGGTTGAAAACTAATTTAAAAAATTAGAACTCCACCTTCTTCCACGTGGTTTCTCTTCATGGTGTTCAACCCTTCTGTTTGCATCCTTGGGATAAATGCCCATTTTTCCAATTGTGTTGGTCTTCCCCTTATCCTACTCCTAAAAATTATGGTGGCCAACAGTAGCCTTGTAGAGGTATGGTTATTCCTTTTGTTATATTTTTTTTTCTTTTTCGATTTTATAGTAGATATCTTACCATTTTCATTTGATAAAGTCAGAGTAGGACTCACTGCAATTGGAGGACGACCACTTACAAATGGAGCATAATTAAGCTAGTGAAGATTTTAAGCCAACACTGGAATTTCTTCAATATGAGAAAGCTCATATTACCATAGAACAAGTTGTGGCAGAGCGATCTCAAGTCAAATCTTTAGCCAAGAAGGACGAGTTAGTTTACAAGAGGCCAATTGTAGAGGAAAAGCTTGTCTAAGCTAACTTTTGGGTAGATGAATCGCGAAAAAAGCTGGATGCTGCTAATGAAGAGTTGGAAAGTCTCTTCCAAAGGCTCGAATAACATCATGTGGGATCGTCATCTAAGGAAAGGGTTTCCTTTGACATAGATATCATTGCTAAATACAATTGAAAAAATTGTATGAAGTAGGTATGTATATTGAACCTCAACCTGCAAATTATTAATGCTGATTTTAACTACGAGGTCTTTGATAGGGTGATCCACCTTCAAAATATTGATGTTGATGGTCCTTTTGTGTAAAATTTTGATATGTTGGAGGGCCCTAATGAATTGAGCGGCATAAAATCCCTCGATGTCAATACATAGCCACAGGATATGTTAACCAAATTGCAAGTAGAGATATTTGAAGGTCACATGGTCGATCCCAATCCAGCATTGTGATGATGTGATTCCTTTTGTAGCATTCTTACCCTTGCATCCTATAAGAGGAGAGGGTGGTGGAGATAGAGGTGCATTATTATGGCTTCCATAAAAGACTTTATACATTCCTAACAAATGGGCTATAAAGTGTTTTTTTATGAAAGATTTTTTTAAAGTTCTAGTTACTCCATCTCTTAACCTTTTCTTGAAAATTTTCAATTGTACTATTGAGGTCTTGGTGTTCTATGTTCCAGGTTTCCTTCACTAAATCCAAGAAGTTTTTATGTTTGATCTAGAAAGTTTCCAACTAAAAAGGTTTTTTTCTTTGAGTGGGGTTGGGATTTGATTTTAAAATAATAAGGTCGTGTTCAAAAGTAGTTTGAGCAAGGTAGAGAACTTTTTCTTCTGGAAAGATATTAAGCCACTCACTATTTGCATGAACTTTATCAATATGTGACCTAATGATATTATCATGTTCCTTACATTTTGTCCATGTGAAATGTGGTCTTATAAAGCTTAGGTCAATAAGTCTACATATAAATCAAGAAAATTATTAAAAGCATTTATTTTATATATGTTGGCATATTGTACATCCTCCAAATTTTTTAGAAGGGGAAGAGATTTCATTAAGTTCTCTCATCAACAAATAGGGAAGAGAATGAAAGTGCGATAAGTCTTTTAGATTATTCCAAAGAAGTTGTCTTTTGGAGAAGAAAGGGCTGACAAATAAAGCAGTGAGAAAAAAAGAAGTGTTGTTTTCCTTAACATGGTAGTGATGAAAATATGTTTCTAGAGGTTCAATGTAGATTTTCTATGGGTTCCACAATAGCCAAATGCCTCTAAAGAATCTCATAGCATTTACCTTAATAAAGTTTTCAAATCCTAATAAAGAAAGGATGTTGTCTGCACGAGTTTTGCTAATTCTACTCTTTGTTAAGATTGTTGCATCTGGATGGTTTGTATTGATAAGATTAAGGAAGGCTCTCCTAAATCCAGTACCACCAACACCTCTAACATTCTAATCTAGGATGGAAACATTAAGTGGGTATTCCATAATGGTTAAGTTTTCTTGAAGGAAATTCATCAAATCGTTATTATAGTGGGTTGTGAGAACTGTATTGTTAAAGAAACTTGTTGGAGTCATTTTTATGTGATAGTCTAGCATGCCTATTTTGAAGTTCAGCAAGCAAGTGACACATGCATCCATTTCCACTAAAATTGGAGCAACAGATAGGTGTACATAGTAGTTTTGGTCTCTTAGAAGGTTTAGGGATGTTATTGTTGTTAGAATAAGTTGATCAAGGTGTGTGGATTTCTCTAAGAAGTGGGTTTTAAGGTGTGGGGTGTAAATGAAACCAAGCAAAGTTCCTTTGGATGCAATGATTCTTGAGAAGAGGGACAATGAAGATATTGTTGAGTTGTAGGTTATGTATTGATGTTCTTGTGAAGATGTTTGTGGTTGTTTCTAAGTATGTATGGTTCATCAGGTTAGCCTAACAAAGGATCCAAGATGAGTTATTGAGAATTCCTTGAAGGGGATTGATCTATATCAAAGCTACTCCTGTACTAAGTGTTTGATAGTTGAGGTAGGCATTGTATGGGTTTGCAAGATGATGTTCCTTGATATATATAGGTGGCGATTCAAATTTGTATCCATGTGATGAGGTTGTGGCCATCTAATCAGAATGACCAGAAGTGATAGATGTTAGTTGTTTTGGGGTAAGTGAGAATTATGGTGTTTGGTTTTGGAAATGGGATGGAAGGGTTGTTAGACAATCAAAAAACATGGTGAGAGATTTCTAGTGGCTTTAGGGGTATATTTTCTTCTTTCAGATAGTGGTTTGTGGTATGAGAGGAGATATTTGAGTTTTTAATGAAGGTGTTTATGTCACAGGTTAGTTGAGGAGTAATTTGTGTGGAGTCGTCTTGTTCTGCAATGCTCGAGGTTATTCTAAAATCCAAGGTTTCATGAAAAGGTGGTGGTTTAAGTTTTGAGTTTTATTTTTATTTTTATTTTGGGCTTCTATGCATTATTTGTATTCAGGGTGTAACTCCCTAATCCTACAATTCCTTTTAAGTTGATTAAATAATATAAACTAGATACTATAAGATTGGTGAATTACTACTTCCCTTACTCGAGTCAATTTTTAGTTATTTACCAGGTGAATTAAAAATATTATTGGTTTGGGCTACTACACTTGGAATCTCACACGTTACGTAGCGAAAATTAAAGCATATTAGTTAAAATAACATACATGTGCATACATATATTCATATACATCAACATTCATTTACAATGTGTACATATCATTCATTAGACATATATCTATGGATATGTGAGAGTGTTAACTAGGGTAAGGAGACAACAAGCCTGTCACTCATACCCATTTAACAAAAATAGCTAGTGGACTCCTAGCTCACATATCCTAATACATATATACCCTTATCCTATACATCAAAACTATTCTCCTGATCCTTTTACCAAAATATCACAAGGATTTAGGGTATAGGGCATACCAAAAACTTTATATTCTGATACTTCATGTAATCAAGGTGAGGGAAGAACTTCTCATACATATATGATCCATAATTCCTTAATAACAGGAAAATACCCTAGGAAGGGTATTTCAACTAACTCCATCTCTATCTCAAGAAGGATCTGGTATCTAGGCATCTGACACAAACCAGCATTTTTATGAGAATAAATCTCAGTAGCAATAATAACCAGTTTTCAAAATAGCTAGTTTGTACCACTGTAAACTCATACAAAAATTCTACATTCTTTTTCATAAAAAAAATACATCTATTAGGTGATCCTGTATAACATTTCTTTTAACATTCATACTTGCATGCATAAACTTAACTCATAATATATATCTCATCAATTCATCAAAACATATAGGTAACATAGCATCATTCATATAACTTTCATCATAACATAAAGAGCAATAAGGAAATAAGAGCACTTCTCATTGGCCTCTGCCAATCATCATCATAATTATCATCATGTAATTGCATAATAAGAGAAATCTAGAGGGGCAACATGTGCACCACTCTATGTTTTCGCATATGTATTGTGGCAACTCTGCCTGGCAATCCTCAACTGCATATAACATTTTTGTACATTCTGAAGCATCCTCCAGTGGATCCAAGTAGCATAAGGTTCCCAACTCTGGGTCCCACACATTAAGTACATACTGGGGTCCTCAAAAAGCTATTCATAAACATATATATATGGGTGAATCGGTGCATACTATAGTTATGTAAATTCTAAGTATGTGACTTTTCGTTTACATTGGCCATTAAGTCACTACCTTACAATTTACAACTATCACGATAATCGTAGAATGTTCAATCATCGTCCCATACCAGAAACCAGTCATTTAGATATGAACTTATCTACCACAAATACATATATTAAGAATATAATTTTCATTTCTCTATGCATTCTTGCTCTTTCCTTTTAACTTTCATCACTTTCATACTCTTTCTCATTTACATTCAAAGTATATGTTACCTTGCTTGTAATTTGAGTTTAATTTCTAGTTTGGATTTAGTTTTTGGGCTAGATATCATTCAAATATATCATTAAGTTCATATTTTCATCACAAAAGGTAGAAGTCGATTGGTATCACGCTGCAAGTCAACTGATTACATTCTATCTAAATTTTCAAAATTCCAAACAGAGTCGCTAATTGATCGCTAGGTCGCGCTGACTGCTAGCTTATCGTTAGGCTGACGATACGATCATTGGCTCAGGCGTCATTGCTCTGTTCTTGAACATTTCTAAAAAAAATGAAAAATACGGCAGTCGACTTTTAGGTACCCGGCAGTCGACTACTAGCATTCTGTATGTGTTTCTGGGCATATCAAGAACACAACAATTGACTGCTACACTAGGGCAGTCGGCTGCTGCGTCTTGCTCTATTTTGTGAATTGCCATTGACCTAAAATTTCAATCCAAAAACTTATTTCTAAACTTATTTTGAAATTGATGAACTCAAGATAAACTCCTTAGCAACATTTAACACAAGAAAACAGCCCAAAACATCATATAATCTTGTCCAAATATGAGATTAAAACTCATTTTCATTCAAACTGAAAAACCCATTTTTCAGAAAAAATTTTAAGCATGCACAAGTATTTTCAATCGATTAAAAACACCCAATAGTGATTAAAAACAATAAGAATGTATTTTGTAATCCCTTTTTCTTTTAAACAAGTTTAATTTCACAAATTTCAATAGTATAAACAATAAACTCTGAAATAAAGGGATTGAGTTATTATGCTACCTTAATCCGTGTTTAACTGATGTATAGATGCTGATTGATACTGTAGATGCCTTCTTAATCACTTTTCTAACTTCAACTCTTGCTAGAAATGAGATTTACTGCCTTTTTCCTTCAGTTTCTCTCTCTAGCTCGTCCACTCTCTCTCTCTCTAGAATTTCAGAACATGAAGGGTCTAAAGGATTGGCCTATTTATAGGCAGTCTGGCCCTTTTGCAATTCTACTCCTAATTCCCAACCATTCGGCTCAAAATGATAATTCTTCCAACTATATGTTAAATTATCATTTTGTCCCTAGCTCACTAGCGGGAAGCTTTAAGCTTTCAAAATTCTGTTGCTACAATAAATCTTTTGGCTAAAATTGTGATTGTCATACCTAAACTCTTTCACTTTTCAGTTTAGTCCTTTTCTTCATTCTAGTCAATTTTCTCACTCATTTCTAGTCCAACTCTTGTACTTATGAAACTATATGCAAGTTAACATAACATAAATGTAACATACACAAGCAATTAATTAAAATTAACAAACATCTCTCAAAATTTAGGAGTGGATGTTACACAGGGTGATATGGGTTAGGAAACATTGGATAGGGTATCAGGGAGGAGAGAGTGTTCAAGTTCTGCATTCAAAGGAGAGCTTTTTTTGAGCTATTTTCTCATTTGTTACAGGTCTAGGTTGATGGAGTAGAAGGTATGGAGGTGTTTCAAGGATTTTGGGAATTAAGGTTTGCAAGGAAACATAATTCTTATCCTTTAGAGTGTGGGTATTCTATTTCACAGTTGTGGTAAAAGTTTCTTTAAGGTATGCTTTTTTTGGTTTTTTACCATTGTGGGTCAGAGTTTTTTAATGGTTTCCTTTTGTGCTCAGAATATTCTTATCAATGGATTTGGTTGGTGAACTAGGAGAGTTTGTGTGTCTAGGTGGTTGGGTTGAAGTGAGAGCAACTATGTTTTCCAGTAAAACTAATTGTTTGTATCCATTGAGAATGATATATGAAGGTGGGGTTTTGGAGATATTCATCTCCACACAAATGCGAATAAGGATAGATCGTGATGGGTTGGAATAAAATTTGTCAAAAGGAATGATTCTTCTTAGTGAATTCCCTATGGTTATTAAAATTTCAAGGGTTCTATATTGAATGGGTAGAAATGACAGAGAAATTCAAATAGAACTGATATAAGTGTTAAGGAATCTATGGGAAAGAAATAGAAAGTCCATTGTTCTACAAGAAGAGGATTTTTTTCCCAAAAAATAGGGTGTTAATAAGAATTTTTAGTCTATCTTCATATAGAAGAGCATAAACAAGGAAAAAATCCAAACCAATTTGAGAGATTTCGATATTACCTTTTGATTTCAAAAAATCTTGCAAACACAATTTTAAGTAATGTAGATCATAAGTGGCTCCAATGGTTCTAATGATGATAGAGTTACTCCATTTTTCTTAAAGACTATATTGAAGGTCAAGGGGGAAAATTTGTGGTGGATCTGCTGTAAAGGTGGTAGGATGAGGAGGTTGTATTAATGAGGTAGAGGGTTAAAGATGGTGGTATAGGTGAGTGGGGCTAGAAAATCTTTAAAAAAGTTTTTACAAAGAGTTTCTTCTAAGGTGTCTCTTGGTAAATTGAAAGTTAATTTTGCTAGTTTGGTTGCTGGGTTTGGTTGAGGTTGTTGTTTGGATTCAACTTGAGAAGAAAGGGGATAATGTGGGATATACAGAGAAGATATCGCAGACAAGAAATTTTTTATTTACTATTGGTGTTTGTTAGAGTTAAGTAAATATATTTAATCTTAAGGAAATGTGAAATTTAGATTTTTAAGTTAATGAAAATTGTCTCATTCAGTTATGTATTTAATTTTTATGTGACAAAATAAAAATATAACGTGAAACGAGAGATAGATACTAATTTGATTGAGTGATAGACTCTATTCACATAACAGAAATTGTGAGTGAATGATGTATTCTCACTATGTGTCTATTCTCTTTTTATATGAAATTATCATGTTATTTTTTTATATAAAAGAAACTTAATCCGTTACTAATGAATGGCAATGAATTTGGATAATTTAGGTAGTTCATAGTATTCTTCTAAAAAACTATATAATATTTATATATATCAAATAGGATACAATTTAAATAGTAAAATATATGTATTCATTAAGTATTAGGTAGGGATGATATCTAATACTCAAATAATCTATATTATTAAATATAGTATATACTATTAAAATTTTATATTTTTAGTTAAACTAAAATACACATGGTCCTTAAAAAATAGGACATATGCACATAACTCTCTGAATTATAAAATGTGGTGCAAAACTTTTTAAACTTTTGATTTTGTGTAAAAAAAATCTTTTGTTAACTTTTTCGTTCGAAAAATAAGGAACTCTGACATGACAACAAAAATAATGTCACTTAGAATGCATGTACCCTAAAATCTACTTGGCATCAAGGATAAAAATGTTAATTTAGGGTTTACCTATTAAATTATCTCTCTCCTAAACTCTCCATCAAATCAAACTAAACCAAAAGAAAAAAAAAAAAAAACAAGAAAACCCCACCTACGCACAGGAAAAGAGAAGAATCTTCATTTTCACAGAACCACCATATGATGCCTCTACTCAGAAAATTTCGAATGAAGTAAAATCAATCCAAAGACAAAAGAAGTCATGTGCACTATGGTGTAATTTACTATTCCTTCTTAACTGGGCTGCAGATAAACTTGGACTACATCCTACGAGCACAAAAGAAGGCTACAACCATTGCGATTGCTGGTGTATTCATTCCAATGGTGATGGGGATTGGCTTATATTCTTTGCATCCAAGAACTTATCTGCCTGAGCACGATGAATTCGTTGAAGAACATTTGGCTGAAGCTTCGTTCTCCGGAAATGAAAATTCTTCTTTTACTATGCGTGGGTCAGCCTTTTTTTTTCTTTTCTTACGGTTTAGTTTGATGCGATGAAGGATTTAGGAGGGAGATAATCTAATGGATAAATTAATATTTTTATCCTTAATGTCAAGGATATCTCAATAGCATGTGTATTCTGGATGGCATTATTTTTGTTGGCATATTAGATTTTATTAAATTTTACATAAAAAAATTAATAGAAAGTGTTTTTTTGCACAAAATAAAAAATGTAAGAGATTCTACATCATATTTCATAACTCAGAGAGTTATATACACATATCCCATAATTTAAAAAAGTTAGCTATATTTTAGCCTTTTAATTATATGATATTGAAATTGTTGTTTTTAATTTTAGTTATAACAATTATGTAAAATTTTTAATTGTAAAAATTCTTTATAATCATTTATAAATGACATATTTTTTATTGAGTAATATTGAGTAACAAGTATTAAGAAGATTACTCATTTTCAAGATATCTAGTATTCATTATTTATTATTTTTCTTTTTGAATATTTGAAATATTGAACAAATTTTGAATACTAAAAATAATATTATTTTTCAGATTTAGATAAAATGCATGTATTAGATATTTCAAACGAGTATCAATAATTAAAAAAAAAAATAGATACCATTTATATTTTTTTTATTCAAATCACCAATATAAAAAAAATTTTTAAATTTTAATTAATTTGATTCAAACTAATTGAAGTCTCATAAGGAATCTCATAAAGAGAATAGAATTCTCTTAACAAAAATTTTTTTATATATAAAACTAAAATTTAAGACTTCATTTTAAAAAAGTAAAGTATCTATTTTATGATATCATTATTTTCATTCTTACGTTTATTCCCCTTTATGTGATCCTCTCTCTCTCTCATGACTAAAATAATGTACTTTATAACATTATGACTAAATTCGTAGCGATAAATTCATGGCATCAATGACGCTCGAAGACCACATTCAAATTACTTTTAATATCCTTCTCCTTTTCTATTATAAAAATTTATATAGACACTTGTGTAGGTACTTTTTTCTTCTAACACGAATAACTATCTTTTCATTATTATTATAAATAATTACATATAAAGCGTAAAGGAACTTACCCCAATAACTATCTAATGAGAAAGAGTAAATATATAGAGCTTAATAGATTGAACTCTTTTTTTTTTAAATAAATTTTTTATTATAAAAATGAAAAGAGAGAAATAGAGTAAAGAGAGAAACAGAATAAAAACCTTATCTTATGAAAAATAAAGCTCTTCACAGAAGAGCTCATTGAAAAATAGATGATATTTTTCTTCCGCACAAAATGTGAATGTCTTTTCTGATTAAAAATATATGTCAAAAATGTGTACTTTGGGACACGGTTCTTCCGTAATATAATCATTCTTTAAATCCAAAATTTATAAATGCAAATTCTTTTATGATAAATTGTATATATATATCGCTTGCATGCTATATTTTTATACAAAATGCAAAGAAATGGTAAATATCTAAAGCAAAATTTTCCTTATCTAACCACAAAATCTGAAAAAGTCCACTTTATACCACGAGCTTGAGTAGAATCATTTTAACATACTACCACGTTTTTACACTGCCTAGAACTCAATAAGCAGGGGAATTTTTAGTATTTTCACAACTGGTTATTTACACAAAGAATAAAAGCCAGCAATGTAGATGCACCCACATATTGAACTGTTGAGGGCGGGGGAAAACAAAAAAGACACTATCCCTTCGTCTCTCAAACAAATTAAAACACGCATTTCTATGACTTCCAGAAAGCTAGTATTACCACAAAATGGCCAAACAAGTTTTTGTACCTATCCATTTAAAACTCATCTTCTCAGTAAACTCTGATCAAGGAGTTTCCTCTTCCATTTCTTATAATATCCAAGCAAATCCCACACCATCCATTTTGATGCCATGCAAATATCAGATTATCAGTATCAGAAACACAACCACAAGTCATTGGCGGACCTCCTTAGAAGCAACATAGCTTCTACTTTCAGTAACATTCGAATTAGTGAGAACCTCTGGTGCAATTTCCCAGCTCCCGCTTCTCCTTCCCCAACTTGAGTGCCTAGCATCAGACCGAATCGTTGGGGCTCGGTGATCTGAACCCAAAACTGAGTCAGCCTCAGAAGTGTTAACGGGATGTCCATTGCTCCCTCTACTCCGAATGTCCTCATCAATTTCTTCAATATTCCGTCGCTGTGAAATCTTCAATAGGTCCTCGCCAATATCTAGATCATCTTCAACCTTAGAACGTGGATCTCCACCCAAATCATCTGGTTCAGGTTCCCTGGCACTGACTTGAGGGGGCGGCCTCTGTACCTCCTCTTGAGCAAAAGCTCGGAAGTTGTTTCTTGAGGGCTTAACTTTGGTACAAAATACTTCCAGAAAATTGTTTAAACAACCACGATTATAAACATTGATCCTGTTGTCAGCTCTGTACCGGAAATTTTCATAGGTGGTCTGCAAAACAAAAAGGGAATAATCTAGGTGATGAAGATATTCTTGTAACACCATAAGAAACAATTTCCAGAAAGCAAACCATATGATCATATGGATTTGGAAAACAGCTCATGCTATAATTCTAGCAAAAAGTAAACTTTGACCACTAACATACCACTCAGCAGATATTCTGGATTAGAAAGGTGATGACCATATGAATCTACATGTACGAGAGACTATTCTAGAAGCAGACTTGTCTATGCAGACAATTATATTCCATCATTATGTAGATTATAGATAGCCTAATTTTTTGCTTCTTTAATGAATATACAATACTGTTAAGTCACTAGGGATTTTGATGTGGATGAGCTAATTTAAATCAATGAATGAGTTGGGGCTGAACTGGTGGTGTATGGCTCATAAATGAAAGATAATAATTTAAACGGTTGGCTTTCTTTAAGAAAAAAAGGTGCCTGGTGGATTTAAGAATTTACTATCATTAAACATTTAAGAACTCATTTCGATGGAGATCAATCCTTTACATGGTTACAAGCTAATCAGAAGGTACACTGAACTGTAATGATTAAAATATACATACATACGTACTTACATACATACATACATACATATATATATATATATATGAAAACCTGAAATGTAAGAAGAAATTAACTTAACCTGATTTGAGCCTATTAGGTACAAATGAAAGCCAGTTAGTCCACCAACAAACCACAGAGCAATGAAACAATAAGCCATTAGTATCACAGATGCAGGGGATTCTTTCATTGCCTTCCAGACTGTGCCGTCATAATTATCCATTAGAACCTTAATGTAAAAAGCTGAGATGGAAAACACATAGATGCAAAGAATAGTTGCTGAAGAAACAAACAGAAAGAAGTAACGGTAGTTCCTCTGCACATAAGAAACGCCAAAGGAAGTATAATAAGACACAAAGCAAAACAGCAACAAACCAAAAGCATAAATGAAAAGAAAACAATGATCATAAAATAAATTATGTCATCATAATCAACTATCATACCAATCCAATGCACTGGCCCACCCAAGGGCAATGGTGATCAAAACGCTCAACACAATTGTTGCAAATGGAGCAATGGGAGCAGCGAGGAGGACGATATAGCATACAAGTTTCACAATACTTCACCCTTACAGGAAGGCCATTGACCATTACTTCTTTACTTCGAGGGAACTGCAGACTTGGTGTCTGTCGTCCCCCAACATCAGAAACTGTTGATTCATAACGAAACTCTTCCTCCGGTGGATGAGAATTCCTTGGAATAATGCCTGGATCTCGTGATGAAGTAAGAAAGAGAAGCACCAGAACCTATGAACATATACAACAGGATTATGTCACGTCAAAACCTAGGAAACAAATAAAAGATTCAAAAGGAATAGCAATACCTTAATATGGAAGCTTCCCATAGAACGTGGATTCAATCAAAGAGAAAAAGCTATCAAGACAACTCTCAACATTACCTTGATAAATTTGAAAAAGATACAACAACAAACAAACAAAGCCTTTTCCCATTATGTGGGGTCGGCTAAATAGATCAAGTAACGCCAAAGTATTATCTTTGTTCATTTCAGATTATTAATAATTAAATTCATTCTAATAGTTTTTTCTATTATTTTCTTTAGTCTTTCCCTATCTCTAGTTATTGGACTATCTTCTATCTGGCCAACTCTTCATACAAGAGCCTTTAATAGTTTCTTCTGTACATGACCAAATCACCTAAAGCTTGTTTCTACTAACTTTTCTATGATAAGTGCTAAGCCGACTTTCTCGCACTCATTTTTAATCCTATCCTTTCTAATATGATCACTCATCCAATAAGAAGGGAAAATTAAAATAGCTTCAATAGATGCATTATGCTACAGTTTAGGAGTTCTCAGCAATAGTCCTTCATACTTTCAGAGATCCCCATCTGTATATTTTCAGAATACAGGTGATCACTCCCTTTATGTTATACAAATAAAGTTTGCTAATCACAAAATAGAGTTTGTTATTTGAATCCTTTTTTCTTGTTAGCTATAGAGGATAAAAATCAATAGAATCATGCACTAGTTCCAGAGAAAACCAAGTACCAGTTGTCAATGATGAACTAAATCTTTGCCAAGTTATGAATGCATGGGCGGAAGTTGTCAACTTAAAAGGTTAAAAGACGTGGGAGGAATGGCGGTCTAGGGAGGGGAAGAACTAAGAGAGGAATCTCTAGATAAGATAGTGGAAAAGATATGATGACGTTAACATAGAACAAATTAGGAGGAAAAAAAGATAAAACACATGCATAACAAAACAGGATCGAGCCATGAATACAGAAAAGATAAACACGTCAAATGCTGAGCAGAAGAAGAGAGCTAAAAAGACTTACACAAATAGTAAAGAGAATTGCCACCACTAGAATAGCATATCCCGCATTATATGAAGAAAATTCATGCCGCAGATGCCTTGCTACAAATACACAAAAGACAGTAACTGGAACAATAATCAGCAACAAGGTGACAAGCAGTGACCTAGCATCAGGCCCAAATATCAACCTCCCTTCAAAAATGAACTTCTGCACAAGATTAGGAGGATAATTAGAAATAAAATAAGAGTTAACACTTGACAATAATAAGTGATGACACATAATAAGCCTAAATAGTGGAATTATTATCTCCTCTTTCTATTTATCTAGCAGAAACAGAATTGATTGGGCAAAGGGTACCATAGAGCATAATAAGAGGAAAAAGAAGGCAAGAAAATATTAAAGTCTATTGAGAAGAGATTATGTTCACATCTTAAAAATAATCATGGACAACAGAGTCCTATACTTTTGAAATTTTCCAAAAGCATGCAATAAATTATCAAAATGCTACATCATTTTAAGAGGAAAACATCAGAAGTCAGAAACAAAGTTCAAAGAAGGCTACAAAATTTTAATATTTGTCTTCTAAACACATGCATTCTTAAGAGACTTGCTGTACTGTTGTCAGTTCACAAAAGATAGTCAAGAACAGGAAAAAAAAAAAAACCTAAATCATGAAAGTGGGCAATCGCTTGCCATACAGTTTTAGAGAAAGACAAAATAACTTCGTGTGGAGATGGAATTAGAAACCCCACCATGTATAAAGTAACCCTAAAATATAAGTCATACCAAATTGCTGAGAATATTGGGCCTAAAATGGAAAGAGATAAAATAAATTTGAAACTGTAGATGGTCTAGCATGCAGCCATTTATTAAAAGAGAATGAAAACAGAATGGGAGCAAAACATACTTATGACTCACAAGAAACCAGCGAATACTTGTAGAGAAGAAATCTAGAAAATGTATAATCATCAAATTTAGCAAACCTCCAAGCAGTAGTTACAACTATCATTAAAGGTTGTACATCATTTAACCTCATAAATAACCACAAATTATAGTAACAAAACCGTTGTCTATCAAGCCAAAACAAGCCTGGAATTCTGATCAGCCTATGTACTTGGATTATACTATGATCAATATACATATCTTCCCTAGCCACCAAAAACTCATTTGAAAACAAAGCTTATTATCATGAACTCTTTAGCCTAAAGAAAATTAGTAATATGATAATCAAAAGCAAAAAGACTACAATAGAAGGGTGAAATATAGGTTAAAAAGCATGGTCAAGAACACAGCTATCCTCCCACCAATTATTTTCATCACTTGCTGACAGTCCCAATCAGTTGCTTTTTTTCTTTTTCTTTTTTTTCCTGATACAGAAAAATGCCAACCTGTGTAGGGATGTAAATGGATATGGGTACGATGGATACCTACCAAATTTACCCAACCTGGGTATAGGTATGGCCAAGAAAAAATTAACCTAAGCAGTATTGATGTGGGTATGGAGGCAGCTTTCTTATCCAGGTATGGATATAGGCCTCATATGTTCACACCCAAACACCTGTATAAATGTGGACCAAACTTAAAAATATACTTACTTTTTATAATACAAATTTGGGTATAAGGTCTGGATATAGGTATGTAAAAAGTTATTCTGGTCCAATACCAGCCAGATGTGTAAAATAAATGAACCCAGAATAGGTGCCAGTGCAGGCATGGGTATCTATTGGCATGCCTTATTTGGGTTCAAGTATGGGTAAGGCACCCCATACCTGACCTGTTTACATCCCTAAATCCATATTAGTACTGAATCCCAAATACTAGGAAATATAGCTGGAGTCCCAAATTGAGGAGCCAAAGGTAATCCATGTGGTACTTAAGGGTAGTGGTTCTTCTCCCTTATAAGCCAGTTTTAAGAGTAGGTTCCCCTGGTTACTTAGGTCTCCATCAATAGTTTAGTTATGATAATATGACTTACTAACTACTTTTACAATGTTGCACACAAAGATCAAGAAAGGGCGTATTTTACTTCATTTTAGGCAGATATTTGACAGCAAAAGCCTAAAAATATCCATATAATATACCACCAACAACAACAACAAACAAAGTTTTTTTTTGCTAAGTGGAGTCGACTATATGAATCAAGTGACATCAAGGTTTTGTCTTTGCTCATTTCATAGATTATTAATAGATAATTCATTCTAGTAGTTTATCCTATTGTTTTCTTTGGTCAATCTTAACTTTAGTTATTGAACTATTTTCCATCTGGTCAACTCTTCATACAGAAACCTCTAATGATCTTTTCTATACATGACTAAACCACCTAATCTACTAACTTTTCTACGATAGGTGTTGTCTCGACTTTCTCTCTAAAGCATGCATTCATAATCTTATCCTTTTTAGTGTGACCACTCATCCAATGCAATATTCTCGTTTCTACAATGTTTGACTTTTGTTCACGTTAACTTTTCATTTCTCAACATTCAGTATCATACAACAATATAGGTCTTATAACTGTACGATGAAATTTTTTTTTTAAAGCTTGAGTGATACTTTTATATCACAAATGACACTTGGAGCCTTCATTTCATCCACCTAGCTTAAACCCCATGATTTACGTTCTCTATTTCTCCATTATTTTGTATTATCGTTCCTAAATACTTAAAACTTGAGACTTCTTGCATGGAATGATCTCCAAGTTTCACCTCTACCCTAAAATTAGTGTTCCTTTTACTAAATTTACATTCCATATATTCCATTTTGCATTGACTTATACGAAACTCATATGTCTCCAAAGGAAAAAGGCTTTTCTTTTATCATGGGAAGGAAGAGTCTGAAATTCTAAACATGCTTCATTCACATTGTTTATCAAACAAACACAAGTACTTGATGAACCATAATCCTTAACCTTTTATCGAAATTGTTTTGCTTATCCCAAAGTATTATCAATAAAACCATTGTTCGTGGCTAAAAAGCATAGATGGATGAGTGATGCTACCGAAAAACAAGCTACATGAACTAAACCATGCAACTCTAGACCCATATGATGATAAAGAGCCCAATGTCACGTGAAAAAAAAAAAAAGTTTATTTATTTCCAGGGCGCACTTGGATTTAATAAAGGAGCAAAAGAACAATAGAATGTTTAAGATGCACAAATACAAATGAGGATATACAACTACAATGATTTGTAAAATGTATGGACAAGGCTCTTAAAAAGGATTTAAACAAAAGAGCATTCCAATAAGGATAATTTATCAAATGCAATACAAATTCGTAATCAGAGAATGATTAAAATGGCTTCTATTGCTGTTTAGCTTGAATAGATAAAATTATCATGTTACATAGATTAGATGATAAATGGCCGCTAGTCTCAGAAAAAAATAACAGATGTTAGGAAAGAATCCTATCAAGTACTGCAGTCAGATAATTTTTATGACTCATACTATAATCGCTTATGGAAATACTTCATATCACCTTTTAGTAACATTATAAGTTCATAACTCTTCAAAACAACAATTATTACAGTCAAATTTGCTAAATCAATATGGTTTTATCTACTGTAATGTTGTTTCTTTCCAAGTTTATCTACATAGTTGGTGCTGCTTTTATAATTGAAGAAGTTGTTATTAGTGCTGCTGCCGCTACTAATGCCACAACTATTATTCATGAAAGGATATAAATGGATGTCTGTCTCTCTGTTGCTGGTAACTGTATAGCTATTATATTGTTTATGGACAATGGCAAAGCTTCTCAAAATTTTAATATTGGGCAAATATTTTAGTCTGTAGAACAGTGTTGTCCATAGGGATAGCCACAGCAGAACAGCGTGGGGATTTAGGGGCTCCGCACAATAAAATCCCCAAGGCATGGCAGCCACTTTGGCTATAAGCCTTTCTAGCTTTGTGACTAAGGCTTTGAACCAGAGAATTCCATTAGAGGATCCTCAGGCTCATATCTTAGCTGATCTAACCAAAACCAAAATCCTAATTCAAATTACTGGAGAGATCCTTTAACCTCTAATCTAATGTTTCCCTCATTATTTTGAATACCTCTCATTCTGTCTCTGTCCTTCCTCTCTAAAATACATGAACGATAGCAATTCAAAAGAGGGTTTAGGTTTAAGGGATGAATGAAAAAGAGGGCTTTAAGTTTACCAATAGTGATGAAGGAAAATATGATGGGCCTGATAAATTAGAGGATGAGATTTAAACTTTATAGAATTCATGTGATGATTGTTGTATTGAGCACATTTATTTACTTTTATTGCTTGTGTTTCGCAATTTTTTTCATTTTTAAATATCATTTAAAATGGCTGTGATAACTCAATACGGAACCTGCCTTACCATCCACCATGCTGCCATAGCATTTTTTGGGCTTACCATACCATTGATAACACTACTTTAGAAACTAAATGTTATGTTCCTATTTGGGCAAATTAGATAGAGAGGGCTTTTACAATGATTTCTATTACCCCTTGTTAATGGGCCAAGCCTCACTGAAGAATAGATAACCTTATAATGGATCTACTAATGACAGCTAAAGAATAATATAGTTGGT
Source organism: Senna siamea (assembly GCA_031216115.1). Lineage (NCBI taxonomy): Eukaryota > Viridiplantae > Streptophyta > Magnoliopsida > Fabales > Fabaceae > Senna > Senna siamea. The sequence continues at coordinate 25,471,465 of CM062354.1, read as the reverse complement.
CTAACTGATTTTGAAATTGAGCTCCATGAGATGGATGACATTTAAGTATCTTACAATATCAAGATGAAGTATAGAAGGGAGTGTCTAGAACTTTTTACTATCTGCTAATGTATTTGTATCTTTTGTTACTTTGTTTTAATAACAATAATTATATGCTTTGCATTTCATTTAGAAGCTTAGAATCTATATGCTTCCCTCTTTTCCTAGAGAACATGAATGAAGATGTGTCTGGGCAGTGTTTAAGAGGAAATATCCTCTGGAAACATTTTCTAAAATAGGTTGAAAACATGAAACATCTTAGTGTTTCCACTAAGTGACTGGTGGCATTTTTGTAATTTTACAAGAAAGTGAGCATTAATATTATTCTATAACAATATGAACTTCTCTTATTGATGATCAGACTAAAAAATAAAGTTTATAGTCATTTAAATCAACTTGATTTGAACACAAAAGGAAAAACAAAAAGAACTTAACTTCACAAAACAAACATATTTTCTAGATAATGAAAAATAGATTTTATGAGATGAAAAATAAAGAATGAAAGTAGAAAAAAAAATCAGAAACCAGACCCACCTTTTGGATTTTTTGTAATTGATTTTCAAATTGGAATTTTAGATTTTTGTTTCTCTTCTAGATATGTTTTTTGTAGCATGTTTTTTGAAGTTATAGCTTCTCTTTTTGTGAGGAAGTTATTATTTATTTAACCTTCTTAGAGGTTGAATTTTAAAAACCACATCTTTTTACATATGTATATCAATAATTAGTAGATAGTTATTGATGGCACGCTATTGCCCGCGCCATTGCCCATTGGCCATTGCCCACTGCCCAATGCCATGGACAGTGGGGCAACACCTTGGTTGCAGGGTTGCCAATTTCGTTTGGTTCAAACATGGCGCACTGGGGAAATTTGAATTAAGATATTTTTTATACAGGCCTATTCTAAAAAAAATGTTTTGTCCCATTTACCTAGTCAACCCTAAGTTTCATTCATTTATTCTACCATTTTGATTATTTCTTCCCTTATTCTTCTTCTTTTCAAACTTTTTTATTATTTTTTACCTAAATTTCTTTTCTTCTTCTATGTCATTTGAGGCCAAGACACTAGGTGTAGGATAAAATCACAAAGTACTTAATAACTATATATACTTGTGCTTGTGGCTTGTGGCTTGTGGCATTACTTATGTGATATGCTTTGATTACTAGTTTACAACTTGTGAATTTGTGACAGACTTGAGAAGTGAAAAATACTTTCTAATAGATAACTTAGTATCTTTTATTTTTTCCTCTCTTTATTACTTTTAATTATATAATTATGTGCACCACACTTCAATGTTGCCATGGCTCTAGGAGCCCCTATTGCAACAATGCACCACGTGCCATCAACAACTACGATTAGTACCTTCTTTTACTATAGACTTTATCAAGCCACAATTTATAATTGCATGTGTTACACCATGCAACAGATGTTGTAGGGTGGGTACCATCGACTATGCATGGCACAGCATGCCCTATCCGTGCCAATTCACTTGGCAAATGGCATGCACCAACTGTACGTTGAACATGCATCAGGTACACAACATTTTAGCTCTAACCTTTTCTTGCTTGTAGAGAGTGAAGGGACTCATGGGTACGAGTCCCAAACAGTTTAAGGAAGCATTTAACTAACCCTCTAGTAGCCTAAAAACTGTAAGGAAAAACAGGCCTTAGGACCACGAGGGACAGCACCAAAACTATAGGTCTTTCCCACTGATACTGAGATTACTGGGGCAAATTAATGAGGAAGCCCATCTTCTTGGGTTTAGGCAATTCAGTGTGCAAGGTTTTACAATTAATACAAGCAAAACAATATAGAGCACAACAGTATATTAAAATCAAGTTTCTTTCACAACTATTTCAAACTTGGATATTGATAAATGCTTTTGGAAAGTAATTACTGATCACTACCATCAATAAGGATACAATTAAAGTGCTGATAATTTTTTAAACATAAATGATACCTTCATAATCATATAGGGGGCAAAATAATATAAAAATTACAAAGGTACTCAAAGGGCAGAGGCTTCGCTTTAATTACCAAAGAACTATTAGATTATTCTAGGCATGAAAGGGTTCTGAATGAACTCCTTTATGAGGTTTTCTTGGAATACAACCAAAATATATGTCTTTATTGAAGCATTTTCTTTTCAAATGGAAAAAATCTAACATTAAAGAAATCACTCCAAATTCATTGTCCGTCAAAGTTTGGACACCAAAATCAAAACCTAAGTTTTTCAACATAGAAAAAGTCACAAATCCCAGCTACATCAATTTGAGACATGAACCCATCATGCGCTATTTTTATAACATCATGCAATATCAACAGAATGGTTAGAAAGGAACAGTCTTCAGGAATATCATACACACTAAACACTAAAAAGTACTCAAAGGTGGGTTATTATAAAAACATGCAATTTACACTAAAACTGTGATTTATTGGCATGTCACAAAAAAATTAAATTGATGTATGAATCTTTTACATGTCTACTTTCCAACCCCACTAGAATCAAATGACTTGGACACTTATAACTCAAGCTGTGCCCCAAATAACACATAATTCACAGGACCTGCAAAAACAGAGACAATTTTAAAATAATACTCGCAAATATTTCAGTACCTATGTAATTTCAGTATCAAAGACCAGAATATATGACATAATTACATAAACATACATGGGTAAATATAATCTTCCACATGTTTCCATCAGGAAAATAATTTCTCCATCACTTTGTTTTTCATAAACAAATGGCTTCTAAGAACATAGTTTTATTTTTTAAAGTAAAAGAATTTATTGATGACAAGAAAAACAGTACAACACATGCTTTCTTATCAAAGATAACACCGTAAGAAAAAATTTTAAGAAAAAAAAATACTCTTCCTATTCTATATGTCACCACTCTACAAGCATTTAAAAGTTTATACTTTCCTCAAGGTTCCCTTTTGCAGTCAAAAGACAAGAAGAAGAATCCACAAATTGCATCAGCGAGTTTGTAAACAAGGGTCAACTTTGTTAAGTTCAACAGATGGCTGTCAATCCTCACTGAAAAGCAAACGAATCATTAACACAAACTTGTTTTAAACTTCAAGGGCATCAGGGTTTTTTCTTTATTTCTTCTTGCGAAAAGTGGGGGTGGGTAGCAACCATATTGTCAAGGACCAACTATCCCAAAAGCTTAAGCTTTGGGTACAAGCCCAAGAATGGATTTTATCTTTAGCACGCCCTTTACGCTAAAGCCCCTCTGGGATTGAAGAATGAACAAAGCAAAGGCCCATGATACCACATTCAGACTGCAGAAATTAATTTAATTGAATGAGTGTATATAGCTAGAATTGAACCATCAAACACTTGGTTAAAGAGGCTTTACTGCTTTCGTACTATGTCAAGAACCGTATATCCTAAAAGCTTAAGCTATTGGGTCCAAGCCTATGAAAGGTTTTATCTCTAACAAGTCAATATTCATGAATCATGTATCAATAGCTCACATCCAAACAAATGTCTCCCAGGTTTCAACATATCTTCAAAAGCACTTAGTGGGCACACAGAAAGTTCCTCATGACCTTTACTAATTTCCTTCCATCCATTAATAGTTTCTTCTACCTCGGGCCTCTTCACATTCTACTTATTTATATACCTTAACGTGGACACCTCTATGCTCATTGATCCAATTCCTTTGTTAAGCCAATATAGTACAACCAATAACCTAAGTTACCGAAAATACATCGTATGTTGCTCACACATAAATATATTCTCAAACTTCATAGTTTATCTGTCGAAAGGGATATCCCACCAAGAGATAACAAAAGATCATTTATTGTACCTTTATTACAAAGAAAAGAATTAGATATGCTATGACTCATTCTTTTTCAAAAACATGCTAAAGGGAAATACGTGAGGGCCATCACCTAGTTTTCCTTCTTCTTTCTTTTTTTTTTGTTTTTTTTGCCAACTAAACACCAAAAGGATATTAACATAGTTTCAAGGTTAAAACATGAAAAAGGATCTAACCATAATTGTAACCCTAACTACGTAATATGGATTTCTTTTCTAAAAAACAACACTATCATCTAGAGGAGCAAACAGAATATTTATAAAAACTCAAAATCTCTATAACTTGTTCAATTCCATAACCTTTACTTCACAACCAAACAAAAACAACGAACAAACAAACAAAGCCTTTTCCCACTAGGAGGGGTTTCTTACATGGACTTTACTTTAAATAAAAAAATCACAATTTTGCTGTACCTTCTAGCAAAACTAGAAAAACATCAGATTAGTCAAGTTCTACTTCTTAATTACTTATCTGTCCAAAGGACCAAACACCAAGTTGAGCCGAATACTTTCATTTAAGCAATGCTTCTTATATCTTCTCAGTACAAAAAATGTCAAACTGCGTAGATAAGTAGAAAACTGGCTGCAGCAGCCAAAATCAGTACTTTTTCAGAGATAGTATAAAATCCAATAGTCTCATTAATTGCTATGTTCAACCAACTTTTCCAGCCAACAACTATAAAAGCTACATCTGGTAGAAAATCTGGCAGAACATAGACCCACCAATAAAGCCACGCATAAAAAGCAGATAAGCAGAGGAGGGAACTGCTTATTTGAAGTATTAAAATACTAAGAATGCATAATCTCACTTGAGCAGCTCAATACAATCAGTTAATAATCTTCGAATTCTCGTCCAAGTTAAAATTTTCTCTCTTTACTCACATATTTAAGCAACCAAAACTGTGTTAAAACTCAAACCCACCCATGAGGTTTTACAATCATAAAAATCACCCAGTCAATAAAGTGCCACAAACTTTCCCCAACAACAAATCTTAGAGCATACCCAGAGGGCATATCAAGTATCAGAAGTCTAATTTGCGTAGAAGAAGCAGATAAAAATAAACATTACATTACTTCCTTTCCAGACTTCGTACACGCGCTTTGCCATGAAGAATCGTGCCCACTCTTCACACTACGCAGGGAAAGAGCCGAAGACCCGAAACTTGCAACAAGTGTTCATCTCATTTTGCATTCCCGCATTCACAAACAGCCCCCCAATAGTACCCCGTTGAATCAGAGTCCAATTGGTCAGGGACTATCCTCGCCGAAGCGATTGTGGGGCGAAATCCGAGGCTACACTCTGAAAAAAATGATGGGAAACCTCGAGACGAAGAGACAGAGAGAGAAAGAAAGAGAAATAGAGAGATAAAGATGTGATCTCTGCGATGGCGGTTTTTGATTTTGAGTTTGGAATTTGCAAGTATGCTTTTCGTGCTAAAGAATGTTTTGGGCGAAATCTTGCCTGCGCCGATATATAGCGAAAATGAATACTATTGAAGAACCCTTCCATCTCACGTCACTGTCGACCCCCCAATCCATCCTCAAGTGAATTCTGCAAAATTTTCACTTTGTGAAATTACCCTTTTACCACTGGATTCACATTTAAAATCTTTCTGCCACGTCACCTCAATGTGGGGTCTACTCTTAAGTGGCGTGATCCCAACGGTCCTGATAGAGATAGTGCATTTCTCTGTCACCAGGTTCAGTTATTTCAAAAATAATTAAAAAAATTTTGTTTTATTTAAAAGGAAAGAATCCTATACGTTTTAACAGTACAAGAGCCCAAAAGCATAGGAAATAAAAAGCAGCCAGAATGGCCAAAAGAGAAGTGCCAACCTGGATTTCCTGGCCATTGGTTTGACCATGAGAGACACTTTAACATCGCTCTCGGACCAAATAAATATATTATTGTTTTCTGTTTTGTCACATGCAAGATATAATAAAAAAAATTTAAATACAGTATTTATATTTTTATTATTAAATTTTTTAATTAAAAATAATATATATAGTTTAAATAATTTATTTTTTTAATATTTATTTTTAAAAAAATAATCATATATTTTATTTTAATTTTATATAATATTATAAAAATATTTTTAATCATAATCTTTAAGATATTAACTAAGATTTTATTTGATTGATTGATAAAATTTTTTAATATTAAAAAATAAGACAATGACTAAGATTTTTTTTATTGATTGATACAATTTTTAAACAAATTTTTATTGACTTTTTGAAAGCGTTAAATCATTGAATACTTTATCAATCATAACAAAATTTTAACTAATGATCTAAATACATTGATTAATAAAACCTTAGAAATAATTGTTTTTATTAACTTTTTACCAGCTTCAAATCATGCAATTTTTAATCAACTAATAAAAAAAATCTTAACAAAACCCATATTATAATTATTCTCCAAACCTGTTGAAAGCATTACCAAAACCTAGGCATTCTTATTCTCCTTTTAACTAGAAGGTCCTATTGTCTTCTCTTTTGACAATCAGCACAAAACTAGAAACATATGTTTTGTTAAATTAAGAAGTTTCCTCTTTTTTCTATTGCTTTTCGTACAAAACTAAATGAATTCAACTTATGGTTGAAATTTCTCCAACGTATATCCATGGAGAGAGGCACTGCAGCTCAATGGACAATGGTTGAGTGAGTTTTAAGGAATTTTCTTTCATGTGATTTGTCTAGGTGTGGGTTATAAATTATACCCCATGAATTATCGTATGTTTTAATTTTTTTTTTACAGTTGTATAATATATGTAATTTAAATATTTTTGTTACTTATGTAATTTAAGGTATCTCTTGTAATTTTTATATAATTTATTTTGGTATTAATTGATTATTATTTAATATGTTTATTTTTAATTTTAATTTAAAGCTTATCTTTGTTTGGACTTTGAATTGAAGGAAAAATAGAAATGAGTTCTTAAATTTGATATTTATTAAAATCTAAATCCAACTTTTCTTTCCTTTAAATTATATTTGGATATATGAGATTGAATGAGATAGACAGAAAAGAAAAATGTTAGATTTAAATATAAGGCCATCAAAATGTTAAAATAAAAACTTCACTTCTTTTCTTTTCCTTTTTCTGCTTTCTTTTTCGTTCTTTTCAATTCAAAGATACTCTTAAAATGAAGTCAACAATGTAAAACCACTTTTAAAATAAAACTGATATTTTGAAGTGAAAAATAAATATAAAGCATATATAATAATCAGATTGAAGATTATTTTAACTCGTACATGATTATTTAAATTTATATTTTTAAAAATATATATATCAAATTTAAAACAGTGATCATTGAGATGTTCACCTTGAAAAATAAGTGCTACATAGCTAAAAAATGCCAACTCAATGTGACATCTCATACTTAATGACAAAAAGGGTAATAGCATCCACTACAAAAATTTATTTAGATTAAAAAATGTTTGAAGGATCAATATAAAACCTTCGATATACTTAAAGATCAAAATAAAGTTTTGACTTATGAAAACATAAATCCAACCTACCTCTTTCCCACAAAAAGTGGCTAAGTTGGGGTTATACCTAGTTTGTGAAATGGACATTTGTTTGGCTTGGAAGGATATAACACACATTGCAGCATTATAGATTGCACTTAACATTGGATTCACGTTACCACAGCCTCCTATCAAAGATAGACAATTTTTCTCTTTTATTTATGGCTTTCCCAAACGAAGTGATAGACATGATTTTTATGGGATTAGTTTAAACATCCTAATATGGAGCTTAATGATCCACTAAAAAAAACCCAGAAATGGAGCTCAAAACATGACTTCATGGGTTGGCTGTAGGGGAGAGGAAATGGAGGTTCATGGTGGCATGATTCTAGTAAAAACAAGTTTGGTGATGGTGGGAACGACAATTTGTACTAGAAGAGGAACAAGAAAGTGAGAGGGACTTTTGGCATACTGAATTGATGTTGATGTCGGTAGTTCAAAGTTGGAGCATCACATTGAAAGGAAGGATGTGCACAGTTATTGAATAGAGGGAGTGTGGGTTGAATAGGAGAGAAGGAAGAAAAGGTGGGGGGAGTAAGAAAGAAAAAGAAAAGACGAAAAAAAATGATTGGGTAAGTGTGTTTTGCTAGCTAGCTATACTCCTTTTTTTTCTTTGGTTTTAAAGAAGAGAAATTAAGAGTTTATGTATAGGAGTGATAATGGGTGTGCTCTTATAGATTATATCTACCATGAGTATCCTACTTTAAAATTTTAAAAAGCCATCGACTTTGTTGGTTTGCATGTTCTAGCTTAAAAAGGGATGAAGCAAGAAAGTTGGATTGCTCTGGACTATGGATGGATAAAAGCCAACTTAGATGGTTCTTCGAAAGGAGACTTGAACTTGTTTGTGGAGACATCTTGAGGAATCACCTTGGCCAATGGTGTAGCAGTTTAGCTTGCTCAAGTTTCATGGCTGAGCTTTGGAGCATGCTTAATTTCCTAAAATGAGCTTGGTAATGAGGATTTAGAAGAATCATTGTGATGAGTGCAATCCAAAAAAAAAAATTATGGAGAGTGACTCAACTTCTATGATTGATGCCATCCAAAACCATTATATAGATTGTGGCATTATTAACCCTTTAATCAAACACATTTTGACTTGGATAAGAAAAGATTGGGAAGTTACGTTTCAACACATTTATAGAAAAGTCAACTAATATATTGATTGATTGGCTAATCAAAGTTTATCATTTCAAAGGGGTCTTTGTCATATCTTTTGTCCTTCTCCAAATTTCAACTAGTTAATCCATAGTGATACTTAGGTGTTGGAACATGTTTTAAATTATTTGTTTTTAATTAATGAAAAATTATTTTCAACAAATAAGATTACTTTTAATATTCCAGTTTTTAGAATTATTGGAAAATGTAAAATGGAAAATTCATAATTTATCAAAAAGTCCAATATTTGTCTGGCCCATACTTTATCAAACAGCCCAATATTTTTTTGGTCAATATTTTGTCAAACGGTCCAATTTTTCTTTGGTCAATACTTTATTAAACAGTCCAATACTTTTCAGGTCAATATTTTAAAAAGCCCAATACCTTTATAAGATGCAAATAAGGCCCGCCCAAAATTGAATTTTGTATCCATCAAATAAAATGAAAAGTTAGCTACCAAGATGTTTAAAACAAATGAGTAAGAAAATATAAAGACACTACAACAAGTTTCCTTAAAACTAAAAACATTAAGCAGGTGGCAGTAGGAATTAGAACAATGCAGCAAGTTAAAGTAAAAAAGGATGAAATCATTACAGTAAGACTGAGAGTATGACAGTAAGCTAAAACAGTGCAGTAAGCTAAAATAAAAAGGTTGCATTGGTATAGCAGGACAGTAAGCTAATGTCAGAAGCTACAATAGTACAGCAAAGCCGAAAAGATGAAAAAGTTGGTGTAGTATGCAACTTAAATTCAGGAACAAAAGTAGCAAGGAACATGTCTCAAGACAACTCCAGCTTACACGACATCCTACTTTCAAAAAAATATGAGCCTAATGGTTACAAAGAAATGGCTAGCTTCGTGACTACCAATATTAACCTCGAATGTCTCAAAGATACATGTAAAGTCAACTTTGATCAAGTAGAGGCTTCATGGACAGCACGTTTCACAGCATTTATTGCTACATTAAATGAAGGCCTCAACGATTATCTTGAAGGACCATTAAATAGAGTTGGTTGGGAAGTATTAAAGGTAGGTTGTAGTATGCACAGAACAGAGAACATTAGGCTAAAGTAATAGCATACTCTATAAAGCAACAGTGCAGGAGCTCAAAAGAAAATAAGTAGAATAGCCTCATCTCGGGCAGCGAACTTCATGGAAGAAAAATAGAATGGTGCACGTCTCAAGGCATAAAATCAGGTTGCTCAGCATTCCTCTTTTGAGAAAAACACAAGGCTAACAGTCACCACAGAGAGAAGAACTGTTGGACAGTAAACATTAACCTCCGCTATCCTGTGAAGCTGTAAAGATGAAGCAAAGTATTAAATGGAGTCTACAATGTCCCTCTGAGCAAAGGAGTGTCCTAGATAGCATGCTTCATAGCATTTATTGATGCATTAAATACAGCTCTCAATGACTAGTTTTGAAGGCTTTGAAAATCAATAAATTGAGGTGGATGGCGCTGGATGAAAGGTAGAGAGAGTTATTAAGCTAAGCATTGAAATCCTTCTCAATTCTTTCCATCCTTCTATGTGCTTAAAGTTTATTTTCTTTTAGTGAGTTATTATTTGTTGATGAAGGTTATAAACACTGAATTGAAATCCTTATCCTCCTTTAGTCTAGGTGTCTTACTAAGAATCTAGAAGTAGAAATTGTTAAGGTGGATATTAGCTTAAGTCGATAGGCTACTGATTAAACTGTTTGGGGTTTGGGTAAGTTTAGGAGAATACAAAGTAGAGTAAAACCAAGTGTGCTGAGCCTTTTTTGGGTTGCCTAGAGACATAAAAGTTGGTAAATGCTGAGCCCAAGTGTAAGAGAAATTCCCAGGTGTATTTTTTATAATTACCCTTATAGTGGTTATTGGCTTAAGTCAGTAGGTTACTGATTAAGCTGGGTTAGGTTATAGGTAAAATTAGAAAAGTATTAAGCGGAGTAAAAGCAAATGTGCTGAGCCTTCTTTGGTTACTTAGTGGCATAAAAGTTGGTGAATGCTGAGCCTAGGTTTGAGAAGGTTTCCAAAATGTATTTTTGGTGATTACCCTTATAATAAAACACCCTTGCTATGTGCTTAGAGAGAGGACATAGAATTAAGGTAACCTTAAATTTGAACCTTTATGAATTGGCTGTGTGATTATCCTCTCTTCTGCTCTTATATCTAACATTAACCTAAATTTCAAAACAGGTTCTTGTTTTAAAAAGGGTATTTATTTTGGTTCATTGTAAAACTTTAAACAAAGTTTTGAAAAGACTTTAAAAATAAAAAAGAACCAATGCAACCCCCCTTCTTAGTTCATTATCTAGCTAACATTAGGGATGACCAAAAAATTCATGCTTGCATGAATCCCCACAAGAACTATCCCATGTAAGGAATTTTTTCTCGTGGGTATAGTGATGGTAAGCTCTCGCCTCGTGAGGTTTCCAAGGACATTTTAGTAATTTTATATTTTATATATTACTTAAATAACCTTATATATATAAAACATTTATTTTAGTAATTTAATATTTTATTATTTATATAAAAATTTAAAATATTTGAATTTCATCCTATTTTATTCTTATTTAGATTCAAATTTTCATATTGGAGTCATTCTTAACTCATCTTCTCAATAGTTTAGTGAGCCACACTTACACACTCTAGCATCCAAATCTAGCTGCACCAACATTACCGCACCAGCACTGTTGCACTAGACCATATTGTTATAGACGTTGAACACTGCACTAGATAACATCAGATCACTGTCACACTTACTCAAAATTTCCATACCAGCTCAAAACTGCGTCACCAAGTTAGATCTGTCCTTAGTGTGTTCTTAGTTAACAATTTCTTAGTTAGATCTATTCATGTTAGAAAGTTCTTGGTCAGATTTGTTGCCATTCAGATTTTGCAAGTTGGAGTGGTAATAATCAAGCTTTGAGCCAAAATGGATCCATTAAAAAAAAGAACTAAAATGGAGGGAAAAAAGTGCAAAGTGTTGCATATTTTTTAAAGATATGGATGTTGATGATGAGGTAAAAGAATATATTCTTACTGATGCACTTCTAATACAACTACACTTAAGGCAGTGAATCTATCAATACAATATAGTGCAATGGTGAGTATCAAGGTCATATCCCACAAGAACGGAAAAGCCCAGAGTTACTACTTGTTCTCTGTTATCTAGCCTAAGAATATGAGTAATTGTTTTCTAACTAAACTAATAATTATATGCAATAGTAAATGATCAATGATAATTAACAAGAAAGGAATTAATCAAGACAAGAAAAGCAAACCCAAATGGAACCTGTACTAGTTGGCAAACACATAAAGGATAATGGATTATTGAATCTAATTATGCTACCTGTAAGTGAATTCTAAACTAAATTCAACTTCACTATCGTTACAATTGAATTTCTTAAACCTAAGAACTTACCACTGGAATGTCTTCCTAATGATTGATTTTAAATCAGCATTATCATTTTAATCAACTACTATTAAGGGTCATAAGATCTTTACGTCTTAATCCAGCAATTAATTAACCTTAGTTCTAAGTGATAATAAATTGTTCTTTACAAATAGATGTGCATTTCTAGTTAGAATTCATCGATTACTAAAAGAAATATAAATCATATTCATCATAATTTCTTGTAGAAGAAAACTTAAACATTCATTCATAATTGTAAAGAATATCACATAATCAAATTCAATGTCCATACAAATTAAAACAAAAACACCAATGTAGTAAGAAACCTTAATGGGTTTAACAAATCTAGCTACTCATGTTCAAGGGTACAACAACCAAAAAATCAATTACAAAGAAGAAAGAAAGAAATAAAAACATGTACACCCTTATTCTATGGAATGACAGACTCACAACCTCAATCGCCAATCTCTAAAGTGAATGAAATTCTAATTGCCTCTAAACGTGCTTCTGATCTCCTCCTCTAATCTCCAACATAACTCTAAATTTGCAAATCCAATGTCTTAAGCTTGAATTTAGCATCTTGACAATCACTTGTCAGTTACCAAAATTCTTCTCTTTATAGCTCCAAGAAAAGTGTAAGGTCAAAAATTGTGTAACCCCTTCTTTTTGTCAGCTTCTCCCTTTTATAGCCAAACTCCAACATGACCATTCTCCTCTTAACACATCATTATGTTTCAAGGATAACATGGGCCATTTTCACACCAACACGGCTGTGTTCAAGGAATGCAGTCCAATGTGTTCTAGGCTATTTGGGACTCCAAAATGGCTCTACTACTGATGATAACTTGGTACAACTCTTGAAATGAAAAAGGATATAAACTCAGGTGATTCTTGGAATAAAAACACACCAAATGCTCATAAAGTGGACAATTAATATCAAAGAAATATGTGAAAATTAATGCACATCACTTATATCAAATTATATATTCTTTTAGTACTTTCAATTAAGATAATATGTTTATGTTATTTTGTAGGCAATTTGCACATAGGGATAGAAATGTGTATGAAAACTTCGACAAATGAATCAAGAAGATATAAATTTGTTGATGTTTTTCAAATAAATGAACTTGGTGTTTTATTGTTATTTAAGTTGATGATATTGTTGTAAAATTTTTTTTAAGTTCTTGAATTTATCATAAGCTTACTAACGACCTCACTATTGTACTAAATGCTTCTAAAATTAATGCTTACTCTTTCCTACAAGCCAATGATGGCGCCACCCAATTTTCTCTTTATGACACTCCTACTTAATCTCTAGGAAGATTATCAAGTTGGTTTATTCATGTTTGAATGTTGGCTCATTGGTCATTGTTGTAAAAAACTTCACCGCTTTTGTTTTTTCAATACTTTCCTTGATGTATGCGAACAACTAAGGCCTTTTGGTTTGTTCTTCTATTCTCAATAGTGGTCCCATTAGTTTTGTTTGTTCTATTTGTTTTCAATTTTTTTCACTCCTTCATCCAAAAAGTTCATATTTAGCTTTTTCTTGACATTATCTCTATGTTAACCCTTTCCTTATCCTTAAGCAAGTTCTTGTACTCTTATACTCTGTATTGCATGGCTTCACTACAACCCATATGTGAAATAAGTTAGCCTAAGAGCTACTCATCTCCTCAATACACCTATTTAAATAGTTTCAATCAAATCTCAAAAGATGTCGCTGACATGGAGCTAAACTTCATTATACCGAGACAGGGACCTTGCTTAGAGTTCTTGAATCATTACATTGCAACCCAAAAACAATATTGGCAAAAATATCTTGTTGGTGTGCTATTTTTCATTAAAGTTATCCATGCCTATCATCTTCAAAAAATCATTAACTGATCTTGGAATCTTTAAATCCTAGTAAGAGTGATTGGTCGGCAGATAAATAGTTATATGTTTGAGATTGGTAACTCTCAAGATAAAGAATTTTTAACCCATGAAGGCCTGTGGGCAATGAAAAACAAGTTACTCGTTCTATTCATTAAACACCCAATATCATACTAGAGAATCACCGAGTTGAATCTTTCCCAATATGGGTTTAATTTTGGGGATTCCCTTTAGAATACTATACTGAGGCAGTATAGGACTTAGTAGGAAGCATGTTTGGAGTAGTAGTGCAGGTCGACTTCTCAAATCAATGCCTCATGAACCTTTGCTATCTTAGAGTACGTGTTTGCATAGACCCTTCTAAACCATTACTTATGGGTTTCTATGTCTACTTGGACAATGGATGGATAGTGTAGATTCAATGTCAATATGAACAAGTTTTTCACATCTATAAACAATGTGGTTGTGTCGGCCACATTACTCATGATTGTGTCAAACAACAAAGATAGGTTCAGATGGAGGTTGATGAATAAAAGAGGGTTCTCAAAGATCATTTTGATGTCCCTTGTTTCATTAACTTCGATCACCCTCTATTGTTAACAAGGCCATTGCATTTTGGAAACATCAAAGTAAAAGAACAACTAAGATTACAATCAAATTTGATGCTAAGGGTCTTATTTATTGTACTCATGAGTTTAGGCTAATTTAGTTTAAAAGAACTAACTCTAGTTCAAGTTTTGGACTATGACCTCTTAATGTATTTCAGGAGTCAGATGATGAAGATTCTTCACCCAATTTAAGTTCAACATCTCCCCTTCCTTTTATGTCGAACGCTCTAACATACATTGAGCCTAAGAATGAGGACCTCATAACACCATTTCATTATCATTCTGCTAAGCGTAATGAATTTCATCATCAACATGTTCACTTTCATGATTATAATGCTCATGCATCCCTTACCAATTGGGAAATGCTTCTTATTGAATAGATGAATGATGTTACACCTTAAGAAAATTTCTCATCTCTGCTTTACATCTCTTCAACATGACAAGACCTCTAATCAGTTCTTAGGAATCACCCATCACACGACATGTCACGCAGCATTTTAACATCATTAAGTGCACGCTCTTGATAGCTATTCAATATAAGGACACATACTAGACCTCGAGTAATTAGTTTTACCACTAATATCTTAAGTAACTGACCAAGTGGAGGTCGATAATGAATCAATCTCACCTTCTGAGCTTAAAAATATTCTCATTGATTGTTATAATTAAGAAGGGTTAGAACAAGATTGGGACTATTTGGTCTAAGAACCATTTCAACTCAGGCCTAACATTATGGCCCATTTTGCCAACTACTGTTACTCGAACTGGGCCACTACTCTTACTTACACATGTAGAGGCGATTTGCTATATGCTTAAGCTTCTAACTTATTACGTCCTAATGAATGTTTGGGCTTTATTATTTTGAATATCTCTCATGGGAGTTACAAGTGGGATTTTATACTCCCAAGGTCAGCCTAACCTTCCTTCTCAATAGAAGAACCTTACACTACTTTCTTTTAGTTACTAGAACTTTTGTCTTAAATCCCTTTAATTGTTTCTTTTCTTTCACTTGGACTTCTCTTTTTTTCAATATTGGTCCCTGAACAGAAGAGTTGGTCATTAACAATTCTACCACCTTTATCAGCCTTTCACCTCGCCACATTATGGTAAAAAAAGGTTAAGAGAATTGACTGAGTCTGCATCATGTAAAAGGCAGTAGTTATATGGTTTGATGCTCACTAATTTGAATTAAGCCTCAACTAACCAAGTACAAATCAATACGCATTGAAGGGAGTTTGCTTTTGCTTGATTAAAAGTGAAACCATCATTTTTTATATGGATTCTTTGGAAGCTGTCCCAGAATAACCTCCATAACAGTCATGATTCTTGTATCATAAAACTATCGAGGGTTAAGTTACCCCTCGACAGTTAGAAGACTTAAGCAACTCATATTGGAGCAGTGGGCAAACATGGTTTATCTCTTAAAAACGATGCCCAACCTTCGATCATTAACAAAACTTTTAAGGAAGATGGGTTTAACTTCAATCTATGGTACTAATGTACAAGGTCAAAAAGGTGGTACTATCTTAGCATGGATGGATATTTTGATAGTTCTATTGTTGATATAACACCACACCAGATACATGTGGCAATTGATGACTCTAGATCCAAAAAATTTGTGCTTATGTGTATTTATAGACCTCCTAAAGTGGTGGATAGATATGTGTTATGAAAATTTTTACGACAAATGGCAGCCACTGTGAGCCTTCCTTGGTTGCTTATAAGTGACTTTAATCAAGTCTTAGATTCTTCAGAGAAGCTAAGTGCTTGCGCAAATATCCCACGTCAATCGTGTTTTGACAATTTTTATATCTACATGCCTAAGGAAATTGGTACACATGGAGTAATGGCAAGCAGGGTCATAGTGTGGTTTTGGTAAGGTTAGATAGAGCATTATGTAATACTAAGTGGATAGTCTCCTTTGCAAAAACTAGCATTCTCATTCTTCCCATCCATTGCTCTGACCAAAGTCCTTTAATGATCAATATGTATGAAATATTCCCCTATTGACCTTGCCTATTTCGTTTTGAAGCCATGTGGTTGTTAAAAGACTCATGTATTGAGGTTGTAAACAAAGCTTGAAATATAAATAATAGGGGATCATTATCATATATCTGCAAAACTGTTAAAGCACATATGAAAAAATGGAATTATGAGCAGTTTGGTCATGTTTAAGATAATATCCTTGCACTAAATAACATATTACAAGATATTCAAACAGCAATGGTAGAGAAGGAGGATATTGATGTACATCTATGACAAGAGGAAATATAAGATCGTAGAGAGCTAGATTATTAGATTAAACCACCTTTCCAATCTCAAAAGTCACCATTTGTAGGTCCTTACATATTGCCCCCTTTGTTCTTATGTGGAGGAAATAATAAAACACCTTTTTTTGTGAAATCCTTTTGCTAAGTCAATCTGGTTAGGGTTTAACCTTTCACTAAGAACGTACCAAATTCCAAACATCTTCAGTTGGCTTGATTATTATATTAAACAATTAAGTCAAGCAGATGAAGACATCATAATGCAAGCTATTATGGTTATTGTGATCCTAACAACATATGGCATGCAAGAAATAAATTCTACATAAAAGGTATTAAACCTTTAAGTAAGCTGATCATACATCATACATCATTCTAATGCCAGGAATACTTTTCGACACAAAAAATGACTATTGAAAGAAGCTCACTAAAAAGTCTTCTCATGCATAAGAGGAGAATGTATAACTTAGCAATAAAGGAATTCACTTCTAATACTTGTCTCTTCCTTTTCAAGCATCAATTTCATAGGAAGACACTTTTAATGTCATTACTCACAGCTCAGGGATAATGGAAATTGGTTAAGGTGGCTCATAAGCCAACAACTAGTAGGTATAATAACTTTGTATTACTATATCTTAGAAATTATTTGTGTAATCATCTGTAGGAACTCTAGCCCTTGAAAGTCATAGTCCTTGAAAAACAAGTTTATGTCAATATTATCCAAAGTTGATGCACAGATATCGAAAGTTAGATTTTGTGTCAAGACATCAGCTTCAGTATTTAGCGACAAGGCATTCTCCTTAGCACAATGGGTTCAATAGGCCCTGATCTCCTACAAGCTATTTAAAGATGTTTACCAAGTTAGATATATTACACAAATAGTTCTTATTCCTTATCTTTGTAATTGGTTACCTTAATTAAAAAAAATAAAATAACTTAAATTTATCAATTTATATGGTAATTTTTATTGAAAATAAGTGATTTTTACAATTTTATTAATTTTATTAATTTTTTAAACTACATGTTTAGGGAAGTGGGGAATTAGGACAGGGAAAAAAAATCTCTCCATGGAGAGGATTGAGAATGAGGACAGGGAGGCTTAGGGATGGCAAGGATTAGGAGTGAGAAGATACTCCCTGTTGTTTTATTTTAGTTTGTTTTTGCTTTCTCTTCTCTTGAGCCTTGACCTTGTTTCACCAAAAAAGTAATAAATAAAAGACATAAGAAATTAATGAAGTAAAACATGGTTCTCAAAGTAGCTCCAAAAATTAACTTCAAGCAATAAAATTTTCTTAGGATAATTAATTAGGCATTTTTTTTTCTTCTAAAAACTAATTCTCATTTAACAAAAGTATTAAAAGAAATTAATATTTGAATTATTATAATGGAATACTTAAGTTCTTAATCTCTTATATTCTAGTAAGGATATGGAACATGTTTAATTTTGAAATGTCATTTCTCAATATCAAGCCTAAAGATAGATTTTACTTGTTAAAGGTAGTTTTAAAAGGTATAAAGCATAAGCTAAACTAAGATTTAAATCACCATCACTTGAGGATTTCCATGCTTTCATGTCTTGCAACATAGAGTCCTTATTGACAATTTGACAAGTTCTAATTTTATAATTTGGGATATATTATTTGGCAGAGACAACTAAATAATTTCCATGCTCCAATCTCTTTGTGCATCTGTGAATTTTGCCACTGTTAGATTACATTTGCCACCACATTAGAGAGGGCCTTGAATTTCACTCCTAAGGATCCTAAGTGACTACCAATTATCCAACCAAAAAAGAGAATTTCTACCTAATATGATATTTTTGTGCGACCCTCTATGGTTCCAACCTACAAGATACATCTTCCTTTTGTCATTGCCAAATCCCCACAAGAAATCTCTATGGATTTTATCAATCTCTTTGCAAATTTTAGTAGGGAAAGGTAAAGCCTACATGAAGTATGCCACTATGGTAAAGCTTATAACATTAATGAGTGTAATTTTTCCAAGATTCTACTCTAGCTGAGATTTTTTTGATAATGCTTAAAAAACCCTCTTTTTTCCTCGAAATTCCTAGGATGAATCCAAGATAATTCCCTAATTTATTCACTTCCATTAGATTAAGTGATTGAAAATCCATTTCAAAAGTTGCATCTTCGGTACTTGGAGAGAACTAAATAGAGAATTTAGTTTGGTTGATTATAAGGCTAGAATAATCTATTCTTGCCAATAAAGGTACATCATTAGTATAAAGTAGGTATGAGATTTTGATATTTCTAAGTTTGGCAGGTTTTCATTGTCCATTGGCTATCTCATGATTGGTAAGTTAAGTGAGGGCTTCCATACTAAGGATAAATAATTAGGGAGATAGAGGATTTCCTTGGCAAATACCTCTAAGTGGGGTAAAAATTCTGAAAGGCCAACATTAATGATAATGGCATGTCTAAATGAAGAGATACAACTATTGATAAGTTCAATATAGTTAGGATGGAAATCATACTTAGATAAGAACGAGATTATAAAATCCCATTCAATCTTGTCATAGGTCTTTTCAAGGTCAATGACTGCATTATTAGTGGGTTTTCTATCTTGAATGAAAGCTCCCTAATTATAAAAAACTTTAACCAGTAATTTTGCAACAATCTTACACATTGTATTGCACAAACTTACGGGAAGAAAGTTACAGATCTTTAAAGGATTTGAGAATTTTGGAATAAAAAAAATCATGGTTTTGTTCCAAACCTCCATCATCTCCTAATTGTAGAAAATCTTCTTAATTTCTTTTTAACCAGAATGACTGATAATCCCCCAAAACATTTGAAAATAGCCAAGTTGAAAACCATCAAATTTAGTAACTTTGAATGGTTTGAGATCCCATAAAGCCTCACGGATTTCCTCAATATTCAGGATTTTGGTGAGGGTAGCAAAAGACTCATATTGTAATTTATTAAATTGGATTTTTGAAGGGAGGTGGGAGATTGGTTTAATTTGGAAGGTTTCCTTAAAATGGGATAGAATAAAGTCTTTTAATTCCCTACTATCTAAGATCAAGTTTCCTCCACTATCCTTAAGAGAGTTTATGTAATTATTTCACCTTATATTTAGATCAAAGGCACAAAAAAAGTTGTATTCGAATCACCAAGGTTTAGCCAGTCAATCCTGGCTCTAGAAGCCTAGACTTCCTCCTAAGAAGAATTTTTTGGAATTCTTGGCTGAGTTGTTGTTCAAGCATGATCAGTTGTGGGCAATGCTTGGAGGACAAAGAGTTGCGTATATCCTCTAATTTTTTCAAGAATATGTTCTTTTTATGAAAAATATTTCCAATTTTGTTTTGTTCCAAGCAAAGGCTTTATTTCTCAAAGAGTTAGGGCTTGTGAAATTACGTTTGTTTTTTCCTAGGAATGTCGAGTTATGTCTACAAAATAAAGTTTGTTCAAACATATTCTTTCACACAGGAAAGGCAAGAGGCATTGCTTTTGTGGATAAGCTTAGAATGAAGAAGGATTGGATTTTGATCATATTTAATCTTATAGGAAGATGGTAATTAGTTGCTTCTAAGAAGGTCCTAATCCATTTTACAATCTATCTAAGCATTCAAAAACTATTCAATTTATCCTTTTTTGTCACTGCCGTTCTGAAACATGGATTTTGCTAAGCCTACATGGTTTGGGTTATCTCTATTTCTCATACTTGACTTGCTTTCAAATATTGAATGGATTAAGATATAGTATAGCAAGTTATCAAGAAACAACTCAAAAATAGGGTAATGTGCTTAAATGATCATACTTACATTAGATGTTATATGGACCTTCAAAAATAGGATGATTCTTTTTTTACTCCATTTATCTTCTATTAAAAGAAATTTTACTTGAGGTATTGTTGGACATTACATATGGACACATCTCCTGACATAAATTTGAACTTTGATTTGTCATATTGTGAGAGACTAGTTTCTTTTGTTAGACCTAACCCTATGAATAAATAGGGTAATCTTTGAAGTAAAGAAACTTGATGCTTTAATTATAATTAAGATAATATAGAACCTAATTAGACAACTTCAATATTCTTGGAGTAATAAATAATCAATAATTGAAAGGAATGTGAATAAGAAGTATAGAAGCATAATTAATATCAATAATGAAGGATGGGTTATATTGGCATGGAACAAAAAGAGCACAACCAAAACTTTCATACATCCTTTTTAAAGGAATTGTGATAAAGAAATAGGGAATAAATGACAAAATTCTAAGAAGTGACACGGTCTAATGAATATCCAAAACTAGTAATTAGATCTCTAAATTTTTATATTTTAGCAAATATATCATTTTACCTAAATTTATTTTAAAAACATTGATTTATTTGTCACTTCAAACTCTCCATAACTTAAAACTATCTTTGAATGATATTTTTCACTTCATCAATTGCCCTACTAGCATGTGTAGTTTGACGGTGGCAAACACAAGCAAGAGGAAATTAGACAAATGGACTTATTTGCTAGAATATGAAAATTTAGCTAGGGTTCTAATTGTTAGAGTTAAAAGTTCATAAGACTATTTGCAAGTGACCTAAAGTTCAAATGACTTTTTACAATTTTCTCAAAATAAAGATATAATAAATTCTGTAAAGAAATTTAATTTAGTACTTTTAACATAAGAATTCATGTGTTTTAATAAGTTAATTTTTATACAAATATATGAATTTATAGTGACTTGATATGTAATGTACATGTCATTTTTTAAAAATATTTTTAATATAATATAAATTATATTATTTTATTAAAATTTTTTTATAATTACTTATTTTTGGTAAACATAAAATTTTAAAAATACTTAAAACTAATGAGAAATTAAATAATTACTCAGCTCCTTGTATTACAAATATTTTTTAAGCAATTTTTACCATATTTTTTAAATTTCATATATTTATATTTTATTATATAATTTTGAGTCTTTGGTTTTTTATTCTATCAAATTATTTATATATAAAATAAATATATAAAACAATGAAAAATTATGTTAAAAAAGGTTATAAAAAGTAAAAAGTTACTTATTAAATTATGTTTAAGAGATAGATTTGGAAGGAAAAGGAAATAGAATGAAATAAAATGTATTAATTTATTTTATTTATTTTTTAAAATTTTAGAGAAAAAATAAAAAATTTTAAATTAACTTTCTTTAACCTTTTTATTTATTAATTTTAATTATTTTAAATTAAAAAATTTTAAAACATTCAAACAATAAAATTTTTTTTTTCTCCTCCCTTCTCTTTTACTTCAATTATTCTTCTTCTATCTCTCCTCATTTTCAAATACATTAACTTTTCCTTCCTTCTCCTTCGCCCTTCGTTTAATTCTTTTTTTTTCCCTCTTCTTCGTTCCCAAAGATAGAGAGGTGAGAGCGATTGATTTTGTTGTTTATTATTTTTATTTGTTTTGACATAATGATTAATATTATTTTTATAATTATTTTTAAAAGAAAATTTTTAATTATGTAAATATTATCATTTAATAATAGTAAAATAAGAAATTAATTAAAAAATATAATCATAAAAATAATTTAACTTAAAAATAAAAATATAAAAAAATTTATATAAATCAGGCATACCCTTAACATCTCACTTATATTTATTTAAACTGAACACATCTGGTCCGTAAACCACCGCGATGTTCAATATTTCCTTCAACTTATATTTAATATTACATCTTAATAAATTTAACGTATTTAACTTCGATGTTCCACATTTGCAAACCAGGGGCTAGACACGGCCGCTTCAAGATCCAAAGACCAAAAAAACATTCATCACCTTCTGCCAGAGCGCGAGTCCATGGCGAAAGCCCTTTTCTCCGACTCCACCAAGGCCGTCTTCAGCTTTGCTCTCCTGCGCTAACGGCGTTCAAACCCTTCAACCTCATTCTCACTTGGCCGGAAACTGAGCCCTCAGAATCCACTTTATCGAATGCCTTGTTGGTGCAGAAGGGAATTGACAGCATTCGAGGTTCGTCATCGCTCATTTCTTTCATACCCATCAAGACTTATTTCATCCATACCTTGCTTCTTGAATGATAATTGGGCTTCGCTTCATTTTTTATGTCAAATTTGGATACTTAGGCGAATCTGCATTACCCCTAATAGCTATTTCACATGATAAGACTCAATACGAAGAAACTGCTAATGTTTTTTTTTTTCCCAAAAGAAACTACATCCTCCCAAAATGAAAAGGAAAAGCTGAGAGCACGAGACTTTATTTGCAATGCCATTTTTTTCCCCTGAAGCATTCAGTTCTTGGTAGAGCGCCTTGTACTTCTGACCCATTGTCCTACTGGCATTCATTATTTAGGATTAATTATTTAATTTCTCATCACTTGCATTAGTTGTTTATGACGAATTCTGAATAGAATTCTCTTCTTTCGGTTCCTTGTATTATCTTTCCTATTTTTGGCAGGTTGTGTGCAATATGCCTATGACAGTCATATAAGCAGTCGTTCAAATGCAGTCCTTAGATATTGAAATGGTAACTTCTTGGTTTTTCATCCATTTTCTTTCTCCATGTTAAGTTTTATTCCAATTATTGTTCATGTTATTTTACATCTGAGTCAAGTGACAAGGACGCTATTTATTTTGAAGGGTCTTAATGCTGACGACTTCCCTCAATACATACATATAAATCAGAATGAATTTTCAAATAGAAGGTTAGCCTTGTTGTATTTATATTTCTTCTGTGGTGTTCCCTTAAAAAGTATTGCTCCTCAACCAGAATTAGTAAAAAATTAAATTCCTTGGATATGGAGTCTATTTCTTAATTTTCTTTTTCCACCACCAGTTCTTTGTAATTTTGATTAAATAAATGAATGCCTTTTGGTAACAAGTTAAGTCTGGTATACTTTTTTATTTTGCTTTTTCAGCTTTTGTGGTTTTTGGTGTAGCTTGTATTCAACTTGAAATGAGTGCCAACTTGATTTGTTTGGTCAATTGTAAAGATTTGTTATAATTAGATCAAATCTTCTGTACTTTGAGGTGATACTACTTTATAAGTTGTAATCAGCAATTCAGCATTCAATATGGATGTGGGTCTTATATTTCTTTTTAGGTCCCCTTTTCGAGAAATCACTATGATAACTTAATAGATTAGGCTGAATTAGTGTAAATATTTATTTTGTAGATGGGTAAAAGGGTAAGTAACACAGGAATAGATAAGAAGACCCTGAAAAATAACAAATTTGATCTTACGTAAATGTTTGTATGACTATGTCTTTAGTCAAACAGAAGGTCTGAAGAAGTTTTCTTTTTCCTTGAGTTTTCCAAAGTTCAAACATTTCCTATTGACTGCTTATAAGTTTTGCTTCTTTGAAGTTGTTGAGATTTATGGTTGAAAGAAATATGATGAATGGGAAGGCTTGTTTGCTTTTATTGTATGCACACTTACTTGCCATGTGGCAGCCCACTCATTTCTTATAAATATATATATACACCAACAACAAAAAAAGTCTTTGATAGAGGCTGAAAATAGGCTAAGAACGAAAACTAGTAAGCAAGAAAAATTGAATAAAACACTTTAGCAGAATCTGAACCAAAATGCGTACCCAATACACGATTATTCAATAACACTCTGAAAAAATAAAGAAAGGAAACTAATGGGTATTTATACTGTCATACCTCCTAAGTGCTTGCTAAAATTAAGGAAATAGTGCAGAAATACTAGGATAGTGCAAACAGTGCAGTAAATGGAAATAACTAACAGCGCTGTAAATAACTAACAGTGCAAGTGGCTCCATACTTAGAAAAGATAGGGAGTTGATATGCCTAGGAGGTCGACGAGTCTTGTGCTTGCCAACTCAGCTTTCTTCCTTCTAGAATATGTCAAGAGGGGCTTAGTAGGGTTCGAGTTTCTATCAATATCCCCCCTTGGAAAGTCTCCTTGTCCTTGAGGAGAAAATTTGGAAATTGGGAGGAGAGTAAATCATAATCTTACCAGCTGTTTTCTTCAGTGGGGCGTCCCTCCCATTGACTGAGGAGCCCTAGTGTGTTGCCATTGGGGGAAGGAACCCAACAATGACTTAGGACCTTAGCTGGGTTGACTTGAAGTTCCCATGCTTTAGAAATAGGAAGAGGAGCCGGAGGGAAGGTAGGATTGTGACTGTGGGCTGGATGCAGCAGTGGGACATGAAAGATGCGTTGAATCCTGGCTGTAGCAGTGAGTTCAAGCTCATAAGCCACTGCCCCGATTTTTCGAATGATCTTGTAAGGGCCAACAAATCTTGGGGAGAGTTTTTGATGCTTATTTCTGGCCAGGGAGTGCTGCCGATAAGGTTGGAGGCAAAGAAAAACTGCATCTCCGACTTGAAAGGATAGCTCACACCGGTGAGAGTTGCCATAGTGCTGCATTCTATTTTGGGCTTTGTGGATATGGTCCTTAAGGATTTTGAGCATATGATCCTGCTGTAGCATTTGTTCTTCAAGGTCAATGAGTTGGGTTTCGCCTTTGACAAAGGGTTGGAGGGCTGGTGGGTCTCTACCATACAGTATTTTGAATGTAGTGCCTACTAGGGTATGAAACCCAGTATGAGGCTCTTCATGTGCAAAACAGTGCAGGTAAGCCTCAAGACAGCAGTTGACCAGCTCAGTTTGACCATCGGTTTGGGGATGGTAGGCTGAGCTCATGCGGAGTTTGGTTCTACTAAGCTTGAACAGTTCCTGTCAAAAAGCACTCAAGAAAAGAGCATCTTGGCCAGATAAAATGGATTTAGGCATACCGTGAAGGCGAATGATATCCTTGCAAAACATGCTGCCACTGTTTTTGCAGTATATGGGTGAGAAAGAGGAATGAGATGTAAGTACTTGCTCAGCCGATCTACTACCACTAAGATGGTGTCAAATCCGTTGGATTTGGCTAGGCTTGTGATGAAATCCATAAATGTATCCTCTCAAATCTGATTCAGAATAGGCAAGGCCTGAAGAAGACTGGCGGGTGCTAATGTTTGGTACTTGTTTTGTTGACAAACCAAGCATTGCTGCACAAAGAGCTTGAAATCTCTCTTCATATTAGGCCAAAAGAAGTGTAAACTCAGCCTCTTAAGAGTTTTGAGGAATCCACCATGGGCACCTGAAAGGGAAGTGTGAGCTTCTTCTAACAAGGAATGTCAGAGGGTTGAATTGTTGGGAATAACTAGCCTTTCCTCGAAAAATAATTTGCCATCAACCAAAGAGAAATCTGGAAAAGTGGTCTGCTGCTGCTGTAATGCAGTGATAATTTCCTTGGTGTATGGATCTTGGCTTAAGTCATCTTGGAGTTGAAGGAAATCTAGTGAAACCGAGATGGTTAATGCAAGAAAATCAGTGTGTTGAGGACGGCATGAGAGTGAATCGGCACCTGAATTTTCCTTTCCCTTCTTGTAGGTGATAGTGAAATTGAAAGGAAGGTGTTTCATCAGTAATCTCTGCTGCTCATTAGTGTTGATACGCTGATTTAAGAGAAATTTCAAGCTGCAATGATCTGATTTGACAAAAAAATGCCTCCCAAGCAGGTAGTGTTTCCAATGTTGCACTGCTAAGACTAAAGCCAATAATTCGCTGTCATAGGCTGATTTACATCTGTTTGAGAAAGCTAATCCCTTGCTGAAATATGCAATTGGGTGATCCTCTTGGAGAAGAATAGCACCTATTCCTTTGGAGGAGGCATCACACCCAATTGTAAAATCTAAGTCAAAATTAGGCAAAGGCAGCATCGGTACAATTGTAAGAACCTGTTTAAGATGTTGGAAGGCTGCTTCGGCCTTATTAGACCAACGAAAAGAGTTTTCTTGGTGAGCTTTGTGAGAGGTCGTGCCAACATGCCATATTTGTGCACAAAACGCCTGTAGTAACTAGTAAGCCCAAGAAAACCCCTTAACTCTTTGATAGTAGTGGGTGTAGGCCACTCAAGTATAGCTTTGATCTTGTCTTGCTCCACTTCCACTCCTAAAGAGGAAACGACATGCCCCAAAAAATTCACTCTTGACTGGCCGAAAAGGCACTTCTTTGGATTGGCAAAATAAGAATGATGTAGGAGGGTCTGTAATGTGATTTGCAAGTGCTCTTGATGGAGTTGAAGATTAGGACTGTAAACCAAAATATCATTGAAAAAGACTAAGATGAACTTTTGAAGATAAGGCCTAAATAGATCATTCATCATAGCTTGAAAAGTAGAGGGAGCGTTGGTAAGTCCTAAGGGCATTACCACAAACTCATAATGGTCAGAATGGGTGCGAAATGCTGTCTTGTGAATGTCCTCTGGGGCTATGTGTATTTGATGATAATGGAGCACAAGTCAATCTTTGAAAAGATGACTAAACCATGTAACTCATCTAGGGGTTTATCAATATTTGGGATTGGATATTTTTTCGGAATAGTGATCTTGTTCAAACTCCGATAATCCACACAGAAGCGCCAAGAAGAATCCTTCTTCTGAACCAATAAAAAAGGGCTTGTGCTAGGCCGAATAAAACCCAACTGAAGTAGAGCTGCCACTTGTCATTCAATTTTTGCTTTCTAGTGATGAGGGTGGCAGCAGTGTCTAATATTTGGGGGAGATGGACCTGGTAGTAATGGAATGGAATGGTAATGCTCTTGGAAAGGTGGAAGTGAAGAGGGTTCAGAAAATACTTGTGAAAACTGCTCCAAAAGAGACCGAATAGGCGCAGGGGGCTGTTCCTTGGGTGATGTGATAGTTTCATATCTCACCAAACTCTAGAATGAAGCTCTGGGTCAGTCATTCTTCAGTACTCCTTGAAGCTTATATTGCTGCCCATTTAGATGAAAAATAAGGAACATTTTGTTCCAATTTGCCTGCACAGTATTGAGGGAAGCTAACCACTTGATACCCAAAACAAAATTTGCTTCGCCAATGGCAAATGGAAAGAAATCCTCTACTATCTTCAGTTTTGGTAACTTAAGTGTAACTTGTTTGTAGATGGGGTTGCATTTAATGATATCGCCATTGCCTATTTTCAACTTTGCCACCAATTTTTCTGTGATAAAGTTGTGTGTAGAGCTGCTGTCAATAAGGATCAATACATCTTGACCAGCCACTTGTGCTTTGAGTTTCATCGTTATGCATGATGTCTTGCCCAAAACGGCGTGTAGGGAGATTTTTGCCATTCCCTCTTGATTTTTAAATTCTTCTCCTTCTTCCTCCTGGATGGCGTGGTCGTCTTCTTCAGGATAAATTTCCATTAATGAGAGAGAATAATTTTTGCATCGATGCCCTGGAGTAAATCTCTCATTGCAACGGTAGTATAATACCTTATCCCTCTTAATTTGCCGCTCAATATCCCAAGATTGTGGGGATGTGATGCTATGGTTAATGCTCCTATTTTGGGGGGCGTGTTAATTGCCGCATTAGCCTTGGGAAACACGCCTGGAATTGCGTTGGGATTGGGGCACACTGCAGGTGCAGGTCACGGGCCTAGGCTGAATGTAGATAAGTGTGGTGGTTGGCAAGGGTAAATTGAGAAAATTTTCAATTTGGGCCATACTTAGATTCGAACTCCAGGCCGAAACTCATAGCTTTGTATACTGACCTAGGCTTGTGTATACGCACGTCGACTTTCAATTCTTCCTTCAAGCCATTGAAATATACTCCTAAAAGGCAGTGTTCAGGCAAGTTCTTCACACGAGTGGCTCTCTTAGCAAATTCTTGCCGATACTCCTGCACTGTTCTGGTTTGCTTCACTCCATATAGAAACTCATTTGGATTCATCCATGAAAAGAAGTGTAAGGCATTGCCTTTCAGGTATATAGTAGCAACATCCACCTTCAACTCTTCCGGGGTTTGGTAGTAACAAAAGTATTTTTCAGCTTTCAAGATCCAACCTCATGGATCACCTCCATCGAACTTGGGAATTCGATTTTAGTGAAAGGAAACTGGGTAGGACCTCTACTAGTCCATGAATGCTCACATTCTTGCTCTGGTTCGTCATTCCAGTGTGATCTTGCTCTAGATTTCTGACCAGAACTGGTCTTAGGTCTCTTTTCCTTATCTACATTAGGCTTAAGAGCTGCCACATCAGCTACTACGGTATCAAACCTCCATACGTGAAGGTAAGGCTCCTAATTGTTGAGCAATAGGATCATCGTTTTCAGGCACAAAAGGGGGTTGTTCAGGAGGGTTAGAACGTGTGGTAACCATAGTGATAAACCAGGTTTTGATACTAAAATAATAGAGGCTGAAAATAGGCTAAGAATGAAAACTAGGAAGCAAGAAAAATTGAATAAACACTTTAGTAGAATCTGAACCAAAATGTGTACTCACTAGAAATAGGTCCTTACGAAGGACAAACCCAATACACGATTATTCAATAACAGTTTGAAAAAATAAAGAAAGGAAACTAATGGGTATTTATACTGTCATACTCTCCTAAGTGCTTGCTAAAATTAAGGAAATAGTGCAGAAATACTAGGATAGTGCAAATAGTGCAGTAAATGGAAATAACTAACAGTGTAGCAAATAACTAACAGTGCTAGTGGCTCCACTACTCAGAAAAGATAGGGAGTTGATATGCCTCGGAGGCAATATTGAGTCTTGTGCTTGCCAACTCAGCTTTCTTCCTTCTAGAATATGTCAAGAGGGTTTAGTAGGGTTTAGGTTTCTATCAGTCTTTTTCTACTAGGTGGGATCAGCTACATGGATCAAGTGACACCAATCTGTTCTGTTTTGGCTCATTTTTATTAGTAGATTATTTATAATTAAATCTATTCTAATAGTTTTTCTTATTATTTTCTTTGGTCTCTGGTCAACTCTTCGTATAAGTGTTTCTAATGATCTCTTCTGTACATGACTAAATCACCTAAGACGTGTTTCTACCAATTTTTCTATGAGAGGTGCTACCCCAACTTTCTCTCTAATGTAATCATTCCTAATCCTATCCTTTCTAGTGTGTTTACTTATCATAAATATATATATATACACCAAACTAAATAAATCCGAATACAAAAGATAATTCTCCAAGAGGATGACAACTCCTAAAGATATTGATAAGGGATAACTATACGACTCCTAGACAATGATAAACTCCTAAAAGAATAAGAGATAATTGTCAAACATCATCTTTAACTCTCAATTAATCTGTAAGACTTATCCTTGAATGGTTTATAAGTTTTTCAACACTCTCCCTTAAGCTTGTCTCTTTATTTCTTTATAGGCATGTGAAACAGAAGGAGGAGGATATTGCTATATGTGAATGCAAATATAATGCCAGTGACCCTGAAAGTGCATGTGGGGATAGGTGTCTCAATGTATTAACCAGCTCTGAATGCACCCCTGCCTATTGCCCTTGTGGCGTCTTTTGCAAAAATCAGGTGCATGTTTAGGCTTGTATGTCATGCTAGTATATTTGTGCTATACATCTTCCCTATTATTCTCTTTGTTTTAATTTCAAAATACTGTTTATAATACAGTTCTTTGTTTACCTTAAAAATCCTTCTTGTATTTGATTGTTATTGGAACTTTTTACTTGCTACATCTTAAACTGTCTGTCTCTATGAGCCCATTTGGGATTGCTTCTAAAATCTGCTTATTTTCAAATGACTTCTTCCCAAATGGAGTTTGGTAAAAATTGTTATGAGAGAGAAGTAGTTTGTGTTTGGCATATTTTGTTGAAAAGTACTTTATCAGTATTAGAAGCAGTTTATGTTTGGGAAATTTGTATAAAAAAATGCTTTTGATTGTCAAATTACCAAAATGGACATGTTTATATTTTAGTTTTCTATTAATGTTATTTAAATAGATAAATAGTTATAAATATTTATTAATGTTAATTTTTATTAATTAAGTAAAATATAAAATGTTAATTGTTTATTAATTACATAAATTATTTTTATTATTGAAATAAATTATTTTATTAATTAAATAACATGTTAATTAAATAAATTATTAATTTTAATTAATAAAATATTATTATTTATTATTGTTATTTTTATTAATTAAATATCTATTAATATTATTTAAATAAATAAATGATTATAAGTATTTATTATTGTTATTTATTTTTATTAATTAAATAAAATATAAAGAATAAAGTCACAGTATAATCACATAAAAGGATATAGGGGTAAATATGAAATTTTAGTAAGGGCATTTTTGTCCTAAAATATTTAATTTTTAGCTTCTGCTTTTGGTTAGAAGCAGAAGCTTCAATTTACAGCTTCTACTCCAGAGCTAAAAAATTGTTTCTGCTATCACTCAAAATCACTTTCAAAGCTTTTCCAAACATCTCAAAATTTCAAAATAAGTGCTTTTTTTTTAAAAAAAGGCAGTTTTTCCCTTCCCAAAAACTTTTCCAAACAGGAATATATTTTGCTTGTTATAACCTGTTGCATATTTATGTTGTGCTAATACAAAATTGTTTCCTTGCAAATTTGATTTTCTGGCGCCTCCAGAAGTGGCTACTTTGTTATATGCATTGAAACTAACTGCAATTTGTATTTCTTTTAAACCATGTCTCATGGTTACAGAGATTTCAGAAGTGTGAATATGCAAAAACAAAGTTGTTTAAAACTGAAGGCCGTGGATGGGGCCTTTTGGCTGATGAGAACATTAAGGTAATTGTCTAGTGAGTTTCAACAAAACTTTGCAATAAGAAAATGGGATTCTTTTGCTTGAATCCATGGCTGTCATGGCATGTCAGAGCTTTGACACACCGGTATGGCTAATTTTATATCCTCATAGTTTCAACCCTTTATTTCTTTTTTCTGCTACAGGCTGGACAGTTTATCATTGAATACTGTGGAGAAGTAATTTCTTGGAAAGAAGCCAAGCACAGATCCCAGGCTTATGAAACTCAAGGTCAAATGTTATTTTATTAGATGTTTCCATTTGATAACCAATTTCACTATTTTTTAAAACTTTTATTTAGTTTGCAGGTCTGAAGGATGCATTTATTATTTGTCTTAATGCCTCTGAATCTATTGATGCAACTAGAAAGGGAAGCCTTGGTAGATTTATAAATCATTCCTGGTAAATCACTTCAAATAGAAGCTAATACTAAGGAAAACAAACCTTGTAGCATGCATATAAAGTAGGCATTGTGTTGTAGTCCAAATTTTCTGTGATCCAAGGTTTGAGATCAACTTAACCTGTCAAGTTTGCAGTCAGCCAAATTGTGAGACAAGGAAATGGAATGTCTTGGGGGAGATAAGAGTTGGAATATTTGCTACACAAGATATTCCTATTGGTGCTGAGTTGGCATATGATTATAATTTTGAATGGTTTGGTGGTACAAAGGTCCGTTGCCTCTGTGGTGCTGCCAAATGTTCTGGATTCCTTGGAGCAAAATCTCGTGGTTTTCAGGTTAGCCTTATAAAACTAGTAGTAACTGTGAAATATTCAAGTGATAGAACTCAATTTTTTTTTTTGTTCTTTGTTTTCTAGGATGTTGATGAATTTTTTTAGCCAAAATTCATGTCACAGCCAGTTTAAATGGTGATCTGATGTTGTGGATCCTTTTTGGTCTCATTTATAATTTAAGAATCAGCCTTAGGTGACTAAATTGGAAGGCATAGATGATTTATTAATACAAAGCATTAGGAATTCAAGTTTTAAAGGTAGATTGCTGTTGACAAATTGGAGCTTTGGGTGGTTGTAGTCATGTGGGATGCAAGAGTGGTCACTAAGGGTATACTTTTTTCTTTTCTTTCTTCCCTTCCCCTTTTATATATATTCCCTCTCAGAACTTGTGCTTTGGTGTTAAATGGCTTTCATCTGGAAGAATTGGTGCTAAAATGGTCATTTAAGTGGGAAAATTCGAGCAAGTAAATTGTAATACTATATAGCTATAGTTTACTGAACCTACTTTTTGTGTCCTTGTTTTGATTATTTCTGTCTGTCTTTTTTGTTTTTTTCCTTTTTACTTTTGTTTTTTTACTTTTCTTATTTCCTTTTTCAAACTCTCATTTGCTAATAACTTTTTGTTTTTCCTTGATGTTGTGGAAATCTGAGCAGGAGGATACTTATTTATGGGAGGATGATGATGAAAGGTATTGAGTTATTTATCCATGTCTTTTTTTCCTTTTGATGTATTCATTTCTTACTATTATTGTTCAATGTCTATAGTAATGATTATTGTTGTTGTCTATATTAATGATTGTATGGGTATTAATTATTAAATACATATAGGAAGTTTAGGATTTGTTAATTGTTGTATGTTGTAATTTAACTTTTATGATAAAGAGATAGGAAAGAGAGATGAAGAGAAAATCCTGTATGGGTAATGTAGTCAATATGTTCTAACCTACATGAGCATATTGTAGGAGCTTAAAACAGAAAATAGAATTTAAGAAAGAACACAGCAAAGAATTAAGTGCAGAATCTGAACACTAATAATTTGCGGTAGATTGGACCGTAAGTGGTACCAAATCCCAATATAATTGATAATCTGAAAAATTACTTGACATCCTAAACTAATCCTAAAGGGTATTTATAATCATATACCCGACTATGCTATTAATTAGGGAAACTGCAGAAAATATGAAGGACTAACTATATCATGGAGTAAAACGTGCAAACATGCAGTGTTGTGCTGAAAGTGGTTGAGCTAAGTGCTCCCACATCCTAAATTGATACAACCTTCTAGAAAAGGTATGAAATGGCTGGTAGCTTGATGTTAGGGGCTTGTAAATGTCTCTTCCTCTTACATGGGCCCTCTTTTTATGGGGATAGTGGGATTAATGGGGTTAATGGAATTTGTTGGGATCATATCAGCATAGTGTTTATAGTACAATGGTACAAGATAAGGCATTAAACTCTATTAAACCCTAGCAATTAAAACTCCTAATTACACAATCACTTTACAGTCATATCCTAGTCATTACACACTCATTCCAACACTCCCCCTCAAGCTGGAGCTTATAAATCATATGCACCAAACTTGCAACAAATCTATGTGATTCGTGGTCTTCTTAGGGACTTATTAAAAATGTCAGCTAGTATTGTAGTTAATGTAGCTAGTGGAAATATCTTCTCTCTAATGAAATGACAATCAACTTCTATGTGCTTGGTTCTCATGGAAGATTGGATTGGAGGCAATATGTAGTACAACTTGATTATCTTTGACCAATGTCATTTTACTCAAACCTCCAAATTGCAGCTCTTGAAGCAATTGTTCCATCCACACTAATTTGATGAATTCACAATAATAAGCAAACCAGAAAAATATTGAAGAGCTCTAAGCAAGAATTTTAAACCAAGAGAACTACAATATAAGTGTCCTTAGGTAGGAACAAACCCAATACGAACAAAGGAAATTTACTTCATGAACAAAAACTATGCCTAAGGGTTTTTTCTAGGCTACATGCCCAACTCTTAATCAGAATAACAAGCATAAATCTGAAGTAACAAAGTAGTGGTCCTAAAAATAAGAAAATGCAACTTAGTGGTCCTAAAAACATGGGAATGCTGTGTGAGGCCTGCTGCCCTTAACTCCACTAACTAGAACATGTAGGGAGTGGATATTCCAAGTAGTTGTAGCAACGAAACCTGACTATGCAGACCTTACTCTCTCTGCTGTCGTGTTTTTCTCCTAGAGTTGGTTAAGATGGGCTTAGTTGTAGGCCTATCACTAATTCACATGTTGCCAAGGCCAAGGCATGATATTCTGCTTTGGCACTAGATCTGGCCACAACTTCTTGTTTCTTACATTTCCATGATACAAGATTTCCTCCAATAAAGACAGGATATCTTATAGTGGATCGTCGGTCTAAAGGAGATCTTGCCCAATTAGCATAAGAATACCTAACCACTTGGTTATGCTTTTGATCTTCATACAACAAACTTTTCCCAAGGGCTCCCTTGATATATTTGAGAATACGAGTTACTGCATCCCAATGACTAGTGCATGGAAATGGTAAGAACTGACTCACTACACAAATTATAAAAGAAATATCAGGTTGAGTGATTGTGAGATAGTTTAATTTTCTGATGGGCCCCCAATTATGAAGATCTACAATAGGAGAAAGAGGCCTGAGAAGAACAAGGTAGACCCAAGCTCAAGTGTCCAGGTTTATTCCTGAAGAAAAAAAGGGTCAGAAAGGGAAATGGAGGCTGGAGTAACTAACTCTGACACTGATACTAAGGGTGGCTGACCTTTTATGGGAGGACTTCCCATTATGGAGGTTAAGAAAATATTGGAGAAAGTGGAGAGAGCCTGCCCTCTCGAAAGTCAGGCAACCTATCTTATTTTTCTGCTATTGTTATGTATTGCTGGTTTGGAGCTCTGTACTGAGTTTTCTATTCTGAACTGGGCTGTGTTTTTCCTTATTGTACCATCTTTACTGAGCTGAGTAGGTTGTGTTATTCTATCCAGTATATTGGACATTGTTAGACAATATTTTTATGTTTTTATGTTCTGTTTTGGTGGCTGTATTGTGGTTTGCATATTGATATTTCAGCAGGTCCTATCATTTTCCAACAAGTCTAAGGTATCTACTAGGATTTGTCAAAGGCTTTGCTTGACCTGGTAGAAATTTGACATTAGGCTCCATGGGAGTATCAACTAGTTTACAATCTTACATACTGGTTTCTTCAAGAATATCAAGTGCCTACTAAGTCTTTGAGAAATTACCACACCAGCACTGGATTGAGCCACCTCAATACCTAAAATTATTTCATTTTTCCCAAATCCTTAGTCTGAAAATGTTTAAGCAAGTGCTGTTCAAGCTGAGAAATTCCATCGGTGATGACAATATCATCTACATAAACCACTAGATAAATGCAAATGTTAGAAGATTGATGCATATAGAATAGAGTGATCTGCCTCACTATGGGTCATCCCAAATTCCTAGATAACACTGTTAAATCTTCCAAACTAAGCTCATGAGGATTGTTTCAGTCCATAAATGGAGTGACATAATTTGCAAGCAAAACTAGACTCCTACCCATCAACAATTTTCATAGTGTAAACCCAATACATTAGAGTGAACAAGAGAAAAGGGAGTAGTTGCTCTATTATTGCTTTGTTTAGGAAAAGAGACATGGGAGTGTTTACCAAATTGACAAGATTCATAGTTTAAATTGTTAAAGAAGAAAGACTTGGCGCCATTTTTTATAGTTTAGCAAGACTAGAACAAGCAATGATGTATCAAGTATGGAAGATCAAAAGATGTGTTCTAAATAGAGATGTCAGGAAGGTGAGATAATAGAGTCCATTTGATTCACTTATGGTGCCAATCGTCTGACCTGTACTTCGATCCTTCATGAACATAGAGTTATTGACAAAGGTAAGAGAACAATCAAGTGTCTTGCTGAGTTTACTAACAAAAATAAGAGTTAAGGGACATCCAAGTATATAAAGGATAGAATCCAGAGGTAGAGAAGGAAGGGGTTGGGCTTGACTAATACCTTTGGCAATTGTTTTCAGACCATTAGCAAGAGTAATAGTAGGGAGAGAAGACGGGTAAACATCAAGTTGAAACCAAAGATGTGAGTTACTAGAGATATGATCGAAAATGCCGGAATCTAAGATTCATGACCCAAGAGAAGAAGACTGAGTAAGAAAAGCAGCTAAAAGATTTGTAAAAGTGGCAACATGCTTGGTAGCTTGATATTGAAGGAAATCATGGTACTCAATTCCTGATAAGGAAATTGTTATTGGGCACCATTGTTCTCCATTTGAGCAACATTAGCTATCTTCGAAGGACAACCATGCAGGGAATAAATACTAGTCATGAGTATGACCCAATTTGTTATAGTAAGTGCACTAAGGTCCTTGCCCCCGGTTATGCCCCCCACTTGAGGTGTTCAACAATTCGGTTTGGGCAGTTTGAAATGATTTTTAAAGTGAATCACTCACATCGTTTTGACATAGAGATGGATCTATTGTTTTGAATTTATAGTGTCAAACCAAACCAAACAACCATATGTAATCAGTTTTGAGCTGTTTGGTTTGGGTAGTTTTGACCTCTTTTAGCTTGGCTCAATTTAAGCATTTGAACATCATTAACCGAAGAATTTTTTTTAATATATCAATTTCAACGAATAACAAGAAAATATAACATTTCATTCATTAATGAAATAAAATCATAATTGTGTTTTGGTTAATTCATAAACAAATAACGACATAGCAAGATAATGTTATCAATGACTCAACATTCACAAAATAGTAATAATGAATGAAATGTTAATTCAACAATCATATTGTTCTTTCTAATCTAGTCCAAATAATAATAAAATTAATTTAGTTGCAAAGTCAAATTGTATTTAACTGTAGAAATGAGCAAAGTCAAATCTTGGAAACAGCCTCTCTGTTTGCAAAGGTAAGACTACGAGACTCTACTTGGTGGGAGTCTTGTGCATTGGGCTGTTCTTTTTTTTTGAAAGCGTGTAGTGCAATATATAAGCATTGTACAGTATGAAAAGCCCAACCCATTCTTGTAATTCATAATACTCTCTCAAGTTGGAGCATGGATATTGATTATTGAAAATTTATGAATGATTGAATATTTCTATATTATTTAGTTATAGGTTTACATATATGGATAATGAATTTATACACAATATTCCTATTCTAATTTAAAAAATAAATCAAATATGCAATAATTACATATTCAACCTAATAAAGTTTTCTTATAATCACGCTATCAACATAATAGCCTAATTAAGCTAGTTAACACTCCCCTTCAAGTTGGTGTAAAGATGTCACACATGCCCAACTTGCAGACTAGCGTGTGAAACATGTTTGTTGAGGCTTTTGGTAAATATATCAGCAAGTTGTTTTTTTGATGTCACATAAAATAGGCTTAGGATTCCACTAATAACTTTTTCTTTGATAAAGTGCCTGTCAATTTCAATGTGTTTTGTTTGATAATGTTGAATTGGATTATTAGCTATATTAATAGCAGCCTTGTTATCACAATACAAGGACAATTTCTCCTTTTCCTTTTCCATCAGTCTCAATTCTTCTAATAGTTTCTGTACCCACAGAAGTTTACAAACCCTTTGTGCCATAACTTTGTATTCAACTTCTACACTGGATCTAGTAACAACTCTTTGCTTCTTACTTTCCAAGTAACTAAGCTTCCTCCTACAAGCATATAGTATCTAGATGTAGATTTTCTATCATCTAGTGATCCAAATCCAATATGCATTGGTAAAGGCTTCTGTCTAGAGATGACCATGTTTGGCGAAAAGTAATCCTTTCCTTGGGCTAGATTTTAGATACCACAAGACGCGAAAGGCAGCCTACATATGGGATTATTGAGGATTATGCATGAACCAACTGACCAAATTAATAGCGTAAGCTATGTCTAGTCTAGTGTGAGAAAGGTACATAAGTTTCTTGACCAATCTCTGATATTTCTCCTTATTAACGGGCTTTTCAATCCCTGATTATAGTTTGATTACTTTCAATAGGAGATTCTGCTAGTTTACACTTTTTCGTGCCAGTCTCTTCTAAGAGGTCTAGAATATACTTCTTTTGAGAAATAAAGATTCCTCTCTCTGATCTAGCAACATCAATTCCCAAAAAGTACTGTAATTTATCGAGATCTTTGATCTCAAATTCCTATGCCAATAGCTTCTTTAACTAGGACATCTCTAGTCATTACTATATCATCAACATAGTCTATGAGAAGAGTAAGTTTGCTCTTTTGATGTCTTATGAAGAGTGTACGATCATTGCTTTGTTGATAGCCAATAGAAATTATTGCATTACTAAATTTGTCAAACCACACTCTCAGGGATTGTTTCAGTCCTTATAGAGCCTTCTTCAATTTACACATCTTCCCTTGACTTTGTTCATTATCAAACCTAGGTGGGATCTTCATATACACTTCCTTTTCCAAGTGTTTATGAAGAAATGCATTCTTCACATCAAATTGGTGTAAGTCCCAATCGAGATTAGCTGTATAGAATAACAGAATTCTAATGGAGTTCATTTTTGCAATAGGAGCAAGGGTCTGTTGATAATCCACTCCATAAGTTTGTGTGAATTCCTTGGCCATCAGTCTAGCTTTAAACTGTTTTATCGAACCATCAACTTTATGTTTCATAGTGAAGGCCTATTTGCAACCCACCAATTTTTTTTTTTTTTTCTAGCAGAGGAGGGACCAAGTTTGAAGTCTCATTTTTGGACAAGGCCTTCATTTCTTCAACTATCGCTTGCTTTTACTTGGGATCTATAATAGCTTTCTTTTAATTTTGTGGAATAGATGTAGAGGAAATAGACAAAACAAAAGCTCTATATGATGGGGATAGGGAGTCATAAGAAACAAAGTTAGACATAGGATATTTGGTACAAGAACTGACTCCTTTTCTGTGAGCAAGAGATAAATTTAAATTCATTAGGAAATGTAGATAATAACCAATGGAGGAGGATTCAGTGGATTGCATGATGGCTGCTTCTGCTTTGTCTGCCTAATTCCTCCTTGAGTATGTCAACAAATTAGGTTTGTCCAATCTCTTCAATCTCTTAATAGTCGCAGCCTGAACTTCATTCTTCCTTATGTCTTTCAGATCAAAGAGCACCTCTTCTACTTTATTAATCTCCCTTTGAAGAGGTGATGGGGGTGTGCTAAAGTAGGGTTTAATTTCATGAAAGGTAACATCCATATGGACAAAAGTTTTTCTGGAGGAAGGATGGTAACATTTGTAACCTTTCTGAGTAAGGAAATATCTTATGAAGACACATTCAAGGGCTTTAGGATGAAGTTTTTTAGTATTCTTGCTATGAACAAAACAGACACAACCACACACTTTGGGTGGAACAATATAGTCACTTTTACATTTTAAAACATAAATTGGACTCTGAAAATCAAGTGCATTTAGTTGATAAGTTATGCAACGGCTAAAACTGCATTCCTCTAATAAGGCTTGGGCAAGTTCATAGTGAACATAAGAGATTTAGCCACTTCCAGTAGGTGTCGGTGTTTCCTTTCAGCCACTCCATTATGGGTAGTAGTGTAAGGACAATTGGTTTGATAGATAATTCCATGATTTTTCAAGTAAGTCCCAAAGTGTTTATTCATGTACTCAGTGTCATCGTCGATTCTCAAACTTTTAATCTTAGCATCAAATTAAGTACAAACCATCTTATGAAATGACTGAAAACAAGAAAAAACTTCATGTTTTGCCTTTAGTAAATAAACCGAAGTGGTGCGAGTATAGCAATCAATATAAGTGACAAACTATCGAGAACTAGGTGAAGGAATAGTTTGAGTAGGACCCTAGATATCATAATGAATAGTCATAAAAGGAATCAAATTTTTATTATTATTCAAAAGTTAAGAGTTTCTAGTATGCTTGGCAAATTCACAAGCATCACAAAAGAAAGTTTCAACATGAAGGTTTGAAAACAAATTGGGAAGGAGTTTCTTTTAAAAAAAAAAGATGGATGTCCTAATCGCTAATGTCATTGGATTATTTCTTGATTGACATCCTTATTTATTCCAAGAAAGGCTTGACTTGAGTCTTGAACACCATCGATCATGTATAAACCATTGAGTAATCTACCACTGCCAATCCTCCTCCTTGTGTGAAGATCCTGAAAGACACAATGGTTAGGAAGAACACAATTTTATAGTTTAGATCTTTGGTGATGGAACTGATAGATAAAAGATTAACAGAAAACTCAGACACATGAAGTACAGATGAGAGTGTAATGTCAGGTGTACAAACCATAGAACCAGTCTACAAATAAAAGATACAGACCCATTGGCTATTTAGACATTCTCCCCTTTAAGACATGAAGAATATTTGGATAGTATTTTAGAAGGACCAGTCATTTGTCTATTCGCACTAGAATCAACAATTCAAGAGGGAAGATGAGCAATAAAAGCTATGCACATAATTAAAAGTGCCAACAGTAGAAGAGTCAAACTTGGTTAGGAGGCGATGGAGATGTTGAATTTCGTCAGAAGAGAGAGAGGCTTCAGAATTTGCATCCTTAGGTGTTTCAATAGCATTAGCTATATTCCCTTGGCCTTCGGATGAGTTGACCTATTTACCTTCACGACCTCGATTCGGTCGATCATGTATCTTCCAACAAGTTTCCTTGGTATGCCTCGGTTTACCATAGTAATCACACTGCAAGTGATCTTTATCAGAAGTAGTTGGCTTGAGTTTCTCATGGGAGATGATTAGACTAGACTTCTCAATCGTTACTTGATAAAACATGACATTGTGTTGACTTTCCTCTTGTAGGATATAGGAGTAAGCATCCTCAATAGAAGGGAAATGAGATTTTCCCAGAACTTGAACCCGGATCTGATCATATTCTGGATTCAAACCAGCTAGAAAATCATAAACCCTCTCTTTTTAAATCAACTTATGAAACAAAACAACATCCTCAATACACTTGTTGTGAGATCTTGATAGTAATCCAACTCCTGCCATAATCCACTCAATTTAGAATAACAATCAGTAACGGTCAACTCTCCTTGTTTGGTGCCATGGATTTTTGTCCTAATGTCAAACACCTAGGCATCATTCTCTTTGCTAGAATAG
Organism: Senna siamea; assembly: GCA_031216115.1. NCBI lineage: Eukaryota > Viridiplantae > Streptophyta > Magnoliopsida > Fabales > Fabaceae > Senna > Senna siamea. The sequence continues at coordinate 25,430,310 of CM062354.1, read as the reverse complement.
GTATGTTTGGTTGAAGTCCATATATTTTTAGCAGTATCAAGCAACAAATATTGTTTAGAGATCTTGGGATGTATAATATTTATTAGCCATGTAATAATAACAAGGGAGTGTTCAGAGTTTCATTGAGCATAGGTATCATAAGTAGTATCGAGAGGTTTTTTATCTCTAGTAATATAGCCAAGTAATTTTTGGGATTTGATATATAATAAGCACGCCCTTGACCAAGCAAGATAGGTACTAGTCCCATCGCAACTTAACAGAACTAACCTAGGCAAGTGAAGTATTTTTGACTACTTTGATGGCCCTCATAATAAAAAATCAACATAAAAAAAGGACAGAAGAAGAAAAAAGGCCAAAAATCGAAGAGAACCAAAACGAAAAAAAAAACGCTAACAACACAAACCAAGATCGGCAGTTGGTATGTGGCGACGCGTATGACGGTGGATAACGGCTGGATTTGTTGGATTTGGTTGGAGGGACGATGGGCTCTCCAATTGTGACGGTGGTGAGGTAAACAGAGGCGTGGATTGCACGGGATTTGAGAAGAAACACACCCTATCAAAAACTGATTAGATGGCCTGTGGCCGCATGTGTGGCGGTGATTGGCGACGGCTAATTGGATGGTGGGTGACATTTTCAAAGGGGCGATGACGGTAAGGGAGGGATAAAACTCAACCTCCGAGATGTGGATAGTGGAGGGAGGAGAACTCAACCCCCTTAAGGTATACAGAGGAACTCTAGTGTTGCAGAAGGAGAAAAATACTCACTTCAGGATAGCGTGAGCTCTGATATCATGAAGATTTTTGAATGACTAAATATTTCTGTATTACTCAATTGTATGTTTATATATATGGACAATGAATTTATACACAATTTTCCTATTTTAATTTAGGAAATAAATCAAATCTATAATAATTACATATTCAACCTAATATCGTGAATAATAGCCTAATTAAGCTAGTCAACAATTATGGCTAGCTTAGTATGTAATGTTTCAATTCTTTTCCCATTAAGTGCTTTGGTAGATAAATCAGTTAGCTGATCTATTGAAGAAATGTAGGAGGTGCAAATTAGATTCTATTGAACTTTCTTCTTTACTAAATTACAGCCTAGTTATCATACTATAATTTCACTGAGATCGATACTTCGAATCCAAGCTCATGAAAAAGCTGTTATATATCCCTATGAGTTCACTTGTGGGTTTGGCCATAGCATGGTATTTAGCCTGTGCACTGGATCAGACAATTATAAGCTATGACTTGCTTTTCCATCACTACAGGTTTTGACCTATGAACACGCAATATCCTACTATTGGCTTTCTATCATTTGGCCCAATCAGCATCTATAAAGGCCTTGACTTTTTTATGGTCATGGTATCTAAAAACTTTATTCCTCTTCTTGGAGCTTTCTTCACTATGTGGAACAACAAATCCTAGATACCTAGTGAGTGGTAGTTTGGAGAAGACATAAATTGATAATTAACAGCGTTTGAGTGTAAGTTAAATAATTAAGTTTCCTGATCAGCCTTCTATATTGGTAATTAAGGGCTTCCTCATCTCTTGTTGATAATTTTGTTTTCCTCCATGGGTGTCTCTTAGAATGTACCCATAATAAAGTTGTTTGAATATGCCATAAATTGAATCAAGGGACTTTCTAGTTTCTTTGTGCTAGAAAAAAAATGGGATCTTGATGAACCCAAGGTTACTAAAACATCTAAGAGAAGGCCTAAGGGAGTAAGGTATTGGACCTAAGGGGACTAACCCACTTAATGCGTACTCAATCACCTATTCTAGGAGAGTTGAAGGGGCAAAAAAGGAATTATATGTGAATGTAACTAACTCTGCCAGAAATGCAATTCTGGCAGAGAGAGAGGAAACTAATGATTGGTTATCAGTGGGGGTGCAGGTAGTGGGAGGAGGCAAGGAAGATTTGAGGAATGCTTTTTCGTGGGGAGAGACCCTAGCCTCTCAAAAGTTAGGCTATTTTATTTTCTGCATATTTATTCTTGAGTGTTGCTGTTATTTGTAGTTGTCCTGTGTTGCTTTAATTCCCTTGTAGTTGTTGAATCAATATTCCCTGCATGGGTTTGGCTGGTCTATTTCTTTCTTTTGGTTTTCTACTAGTTCTGTTGTAGGGGTTCCATTATGCCGAAGACATGGAAAGGGTTAGGGTTTTGACTAGTGAAGGGGTTGACTATGGTAGAGTGAAGCAACGTGGAGCGAAGTGTTGCATAGTACAGCGGCCAGAACATTAGTTCTTTAGAAGTGATGCTATAATGAAAACTAGGGATAGAATGAGATGTTCCTAGAGTAGTATGAGCTACTCAACCTCTTAACCTCAATTCCTAAGAAATGCTTTTACTTGTACTTATTGTTGGTCAAAAGTCTTGAGTGCTGCAATACTACATGCATCCTACATTAGAGTGCTGCCAGATCAACTTTACTTCTAGATCAAATTGAATAACTGCCATTAATTAGTCCAAACCATACCCATGAGGTTATTTTAACCATAGATTTTTTTTAGTCAACATTACCATACATAGCTTGAGTAATAAACCTTAGGTTGCTCTATAGCAGGGAGGCAAAATAATCCATGACCCAAGTAACCACCCAACCCAATTATGATTATAACCCACTTAAACCCAACTACTTTGACCCATGGTTACTTTGGGTTGGGTCAACCCAAAGTTATCTATTTGACCCAATGTTATTTCTTTTATTTTATGTTATTTTACTATTTTGTTTTATATCATATTTTCATTCAACATTTATTTATATTAAATAACAAATAAATATGTACATATACATCTAAGTATACTCGTACATACATATACAAGTGAGAACATGATGGCACATGCAAGTACATACACGTGTGTGTGTGTGTGTATATACATATATAAACATGTATACACAAACACATATCTATATATGTGCTTGCATACTCTCATGTTTACAGATACATGAGTATCCACACACACACACACACAAATATACATACGTATGTATGTAAATATATAATTAATATGTCATACATATATTTATTAGTTACAACAAAAAATTTTACAAATATTATGATTATCCAAACAAAATTTTAAATGTAAGCAATTTGAATTGCCACAATTCAAATTTTTCATATTTTAAATTCCATTAAATTTAAAATTTCACAATCCAAACACAACTTTAATATATTTGAAGGTTATTTGAGGTATTTTGTTAAAATATCTATCATAGCTAGTTCATGTTAAAGCTAGACATAATTTTACTTTGTGATGATTTAATTAATTATTTTGTATGGAAAAAAATTTTAAGAATAATTTGTAGTTACAAAATTTAGATTAAATTTAAATTTATGACAAAATTTATAAGTTAATGGGTGGGTTGGGTTTGACCCTTAATTAATGGGTCATATATGACCATTTAAAAAATAAACATGGGTCATTAATGACCCAACTATATTTTAATCCAACCCAAACCCACCCAACCCACCCATTTTGTCAAGCCTACTCTATAGATACTTATTCCGAGTCTTCATATAGAAAAAGCATTTTAAACAAAAAACTGGTGCAAGGGCCATTATTAGTTGCAGTGAGAGTAAACCTCTTTAATAGGAGGATTGACTGGAGATGATGGTACATAATGGGTCATAATATAGATTAAGAGACTTTTGACTTGAGATGCTGATAAGAGTGATTTGTAAAAGAAACTAAGAAAGTGACGTCTGTGGAAACCAAATCCTGGGTGAGTTTCGGTTCTAATTGTGTTGTGCCTTATGAATAAACATATACACTCAAATATTTTAGGACATATATTCTAAAATTATTTCCTTATATTTGGTTTTCCTTTTGGTGAGCACTATTTAACTTTCCCCCATTCTATTAGTTTAGCAAGGCTAATATTCAATACTTATTTTGTTGGTACGTTATAGCTTTTGGGGTCAAAAAGCTAATTTGGGTGAGAGGTCGTGCTTTTTAGCCATTTATCCTAATTGATTAGCTAACTGCAAAATTAAATTGTTAAATTTGTACATGCCAGGCTTGCTGAGTGGAGGGTTTAGTTATTGCAGTTAGTATAGAAAGGGCAAATATATTATGCATATACCTTCTACCATGAAGGTTGAACTATCTTAACAGCCCTATGTATCGTATAATATAGTCCTGAATTCCTTATGTATGTGTGAATGGATAAGTATGTAGTAGCACTGTTGCTTCAATTCCTTTGTCCTGTGATATTTTTGTTCATCAATATGTGTTTTTGGTTACAGGTACTCAGTTGAGAAAATTCCGGTATATGACTCTGCAGAGGATGAGCCTCCCTCAAAGATCAGTAGAAACTTGAATTCTGACAATTCTGATAACAAATATAATGGAAAAACTGATCATTCCATGGATCTTATTATAAAACCTGAGCAATTATCAGAGTCGACTGCTTTTAGCATTCAACCATGTGATTCAGTTCCAATAACAGGTTTACATGTCAATTCAATAAAAACTGAAATAGGAAGTGAGGATATGAAGTTGTACTCAAGAGATACTCAGCAGGCCTTTCCACAAAATAATGCAATGATATCACGTATCCGAAGTAATACTGCAGGCCGAAACTATCGCATTGGACCTGAGTCCATGTCTACCAAAAGATCAAAGACATATAATGGAAGGTTTAAAAATATCATACAGAAGCAAGTTGATGTGAAGTCAGCAGCTGAATCTTTAGCATCAAAGGAAGCACAAGAGGAGATTTTAAGATATGAGGTATGACTTTCTTCTGTGCTTTGTTATGTATGGTCTGATTTATGGTAGTTGCATTGAAGATTCTGTGGCCTTAGGCTGTGTTATATTTCATTTTAATCTTATTCTGTTTGGTATCTCAATTTTTGAAATTTGATTTATTTGTGTATTGCCAGTGGTTTAGTAATTGGATGCAAAGATTTTTAGATTCTAAATCTAGATCTGTCCTCTGAGGAAAGTAAAATGCAGCTCAATTTATAAACTTCAATGATATCATATAATTAGTAAATTTATAACTACAAAATTTATAAACTTTATTTGATCTAGTTTGAACTTACCACATCTTTGTGATGTGCCGGAAAAGGCCTCTAGTGCTGTGGTGTACATTGATAGCAGTAAGCCACTGCTAACATACTCTAGAAGGAAGACTTACTCCAATATTCTGCTGCTAGAATATTGGGATTACCTCCACTATGCTAAAGTGCAGACCCACTTCGGCATACTCACTGATTTTTAGTAATTCAGTTTATTTTTCAGCGTATTAATGTTTCCTAGGTTTTAGACATGCTTCCTAATTTAATGCACATATTCTATTTTCTGTTTTATGCACCGTAGAAGGGTATTCTGACTATAACTACCTCTAGGCTGTTTTCTTTAAGGCTATCTGAAGTTATATATTCATTTTGTATTGGGTTTAGTCCTCCTACGGACTCATTTAGTGGGGATTAAGTGTGTTTAAGATCCTTGCATATTTAGTTTGCTGCTATTTTTCCTTACTATTATTCCTAAATTTGTTTAGTGCTATTATTTTGGTATCAGAGCCTGGTTCCTCCTCATGGGGATGAATACCTGATCCTCATCTTCACTGCCCGAACAAAACCCCCCAAACACTAGTTCCAACATTCCCACACCCTCCATTCTTACTCCACCTAATCCACCACCAAATACTGATGCAATTAGCCAACAACTTTCTGCCATACCTACATGGTTAGATGCAATAGATTCATTGGCGGCAGAAGTTGCCTCTCTCAAAGCTGCTAGGAATAAGGGAAAGAGCCCTGAATGCGGAAGAAATAAATCCCATTGGAATGAAGACCATGAAGAAGAATGGGATAATTCTTGGGGAAGCCGCAGTCCAGCAAAACCACCCTTCACCAAGATGGAGTTTCCTAAGTTTGAAGGAGGGGATCCGAGAGGATGGATTCTCAAAGCCGAAAAATACTTTTGGTATTACCAAACTTCGGAAGAATTGAAAGTAAATGTGGCTGCCATGTATTTAGAGGGAGATGCTCTAGATTTATTTGCTTGGGTGAATTTAGAGAGAACCTTGCTATATTGGGAAGAGCTTGTTCAAGCCTTACAGAAGAATTATGGCCTTGCTGAGTTTCAGAATCCTGATGAGGTTTTGTGCTGCATCAAACAAACAGGTTCTCTACAAGAGTATCGCTAGGAGTTTGCTAGGAGGGCTGCATGTGTGAAGAATTGGCCAGAGCATTGTTTACTTGGAGTATTTTTGAGCGGGTGGAAGGAGGACTTGAAGGCAAATGTTAGAATTCATAAGCCATGTTTTGTGTACAAAGCTATGAGTCTTTAGAGTTTCAGTCTAAATTAAACCCCACCAGAGCTGCTTATCCGTGGGTCCATCAAGCCCAAGGTGGGTTGGCCCAATTTTTCAAATTTAGAGAAAAATAAGGAGGGATGCGCTCATGAGAATTTTTCACGCAACAATCCAGTCATGATCCTTGGTTCTGCTCCTCCTTTTGCAGCAACATCATCTCTGTGCCCAGCCGAAGCCGAATGTCAGTTAAGGAGAAATAAGGGCCTTTGTTTCTGCTGCAATGAACAGTTCACACTAGGGCACCGTTGCAAAACACCGTCCTTATCATCTTATCATTATTGGAAGCCAGCGAGGAAGAAAAATTAGAAGAGGAAATTTTGGACGAACAAGAGGTCCAAGAAGACACCCAAGACATGGGCGAAATCTCTCTTCATGCCATACATGGCAATAATTTGACTTCTACACTAAAACTCAAAGGAATTCTTCTAGGAAAGGAGGTATTAATTCTGCTGGATTGTGGTTCTGCCCATAATTTTATCTCCTTGAGTCTAGTGAAGCAAATACAAATCCCTGGTCAATAAGTACAGCCCTTTGGAGTTCAGATAGGGAATGGAGATATTATTCGCTGTCATTCTTTGTGCAAGCAAGTGCAACTTCAGCTCTCTGACTTGACCATAACCGAAGATTTCTACCCTTTTGCAATATTTGGTACTGATTTAGTTCTAGGAATTAAATGGTTAGCCTCTCTAAATACTGTACAAGCTAATTGGAACAAGATGTTCCTTATCTTTTACCTCAATGGAAGGTGCTATAAATTTCAAGGAGTACCTCGGCTAGAGCCACAATAGATTTCATTACAATCTATGAACTGAGAAGAAGATCTTGCCAAGCCTACACTCAAAATTCTCCTTTCCATTCAGCAGGTATTACAGCACTTATTGGCTGTATTTGGAGAACCAACCAATTTACCTCCCTTCTGCTCACATTCACATGCGACCACTCTGCTATCTTATGCATCTACACCCAATATTAGACCACCGATACCCACATCATGAGAAAACTGAGATTGAAAAGCAAGTGACAGCCTTGCTCCAAATGGGGTTCATTTGTCCCAGTACTAGTCCTTTCGTAAGCCCGGTATTGTTGATCAAAAAGAAAGATAACACTTGTCAGATGTGTGTCGATTATAGGAAACTTAACCAGATTACAATGCCAGATAAGTATCCTATATCCACTATTGATGAGTTGCTAGATGAATTGCATGGTTCTCAATTCTTCTCCAAAATTAATCTTTGCTTTGCCTATCACCAAATTCGAATGCACTCTGCAGATATGCACAAGACAGCCTTTTTCACTCATAATGGCCACTATGAGTTTGTTGTCATGCCACTCGACTTGACCAACGCACCTTCCACTTTCCAAGCAGCAATGAACGATCTATTTCAGCCATACCTCTGCAAGTTTATACTGGTCATCTTCGATGACATATTGGTGTACAGCCCCACTTTGGAGCAACACCAACAGCATCTCCAGTTAACTCTTGAAGCGCTGTCCAATAACTCCTTTTCACCAAAGCCAGTCAATGCCTCTTCCGTCAAGGATCCATTCACTTTTTAGGTCATGTGATTTCGGGACAAGGTTTGGCAATGGAAATAGAAAAATCAGAGCGGTCCTAGATTGGCCTATTCCAAACACGTTGAAAGAGCTACGTGGTTTTCTCGGGCTTACAGTTTACTATTGTAGATTTGTCTGCAATTATGGCATCCTTCCTAGACCTCTCACAGATCTAACTAAAATAGATGCCTTCAAGTGCTCACCTAAAGCGAAAGAAGTCTTCAAGCAATTGAAACAGGTACTTACAACTACATCTGTCTTCATTCTTCCTAATTTTGAAAAACCCTTTGTTGTAGAGTGTGATGCTTCTAGCAAAGGAATTGGGGCCATTCTAATGCTAGAAGACCACCCAATTGCCTATTTCAGCAAAGGTTTTGCACAGTCTACTCGCATCAAGTTTGCCTATGACTGAGAGTTATTGGCACTAGTACTAGCACTACAGAAATGGCCCCACTACTTGAAAGGCATTTCATAGTTCGTACTCATCATCGCAGCCTCATGTATCTCTTAGAACAGCGTTTAACCACTCTGGAACAGCAAAGACTAATTATGAACCTCCTTCCTTTTGACTTTTCCATCACTTACAAGAGTGGTCATAGCAATCAAGGGGTCGATGCACTTTCTAGAATGCCTCAACAAGTGGATTTCTTTGCACTCGCTATTCCCATTCAACTTGATTTCCAAGAACTTTAGGAGGCTCTTCTTCAAGATCCAATCACTAAGACATATTGAAACACTTAATAAGGATCCAGCAAGCCTCCCTAATTTTGTCCTGGACCAATAACTGCTTATTTTACAAAGGAAGGTTAGTTATTCCAGACCTGCCAGCACTTAAACAAGCACTTCTTGCAGAAGCTCACAACTCCCCTTCTGGTGGACATGGCGGTTATCTCAAGACAATGCAGCGGCTACATTCTAGTTTTTATTGGCCTTCCATGAACAAAGATGTCAAATCTTGTGTTCAGCACTACCTTATTTGTCAGCAGAACAAATGCAAGACTCTCTCTCCCGCAGGTCTTCTTCAACCTCTACCACTTCCTAATCAGGTATGGGAAGATATCTTTATGGACTTCACCCGATTACCAAAATCTAAGGGGTTTGACACTATTTTAGTAGTGGTGGATCGCTTAAGTAAGTACAGCCATTTTGTCCCTCTCTCACATCCCTAAACTGCCAAAATCGTGTTGCCACTTTCTGTCAAGAGATCATCCGCCTCCATGGTATGCCACGCTCTATTGTTTTTGACATACTCAATTTTCTTAAGTGCATTCTGGTCTGAGTTATTTTTAACTCAGTAAAACTTGTCTCCACATGACCTCGGCCTACCATCCACAAAGTGATGGACAAACCGAGGTGGTGAATTGCTGTCTCGAGGCCTATCTTCGATGTTTTACTCATGAACAGCCTACTAAATGGAGTGAATTTCTCTGCTGGGCAGAATACTCATTTAACATGGGTTTCCAAACTTCTACAGGCACTATTCCCTTTAAAATACTCTATGGCCGTGACCCCCCAGCTCTCCATCCTTATACAGCAGGAGACACTCATCTCTTTGATCTAGAATAGCAGCTGCACCAATGAGATTACATGCCTCGCATCATTAGATCCCATCTCTAACGACCATACGATCGAATGAAATCCCTGGCCAACTCCAAAAGGAGGGATCTCTCTTTTAACATTGGAGATGCTGTCTTACTGAAAATCTAGCCTTATAGACACACTCCTTAGCCAAAAGAACGCATGAGAAACTATCTCCTCAGTTCTCGGGCCCTATAGAATTGTTTGCAAGGTGGGTTCTGTGGCTTATGAGCTGGATTTACCCTCTTCTGCACATATTCATCCAGTCTTTCATGTCTCACTACTCCGACCAGTTAATGGCCAACTAGTACATACTCCTCTAGCTATTCCTCTTTCTCCTGATTGGGAATTATTACTGCAACCTGCCCGTGTCATATCACATGGATGGATCACTACTCCCTCTGCGCCCACACTAGAACTACTCATTCAATGGCATGACCAACCCACTGAAGACCAAAGCTGAGAAGATTATGTTTTGCTAGCTACCCAATTCCCTAATTTTCCCTTTAGGACAAGGAGAAATTCCAAGGGGGAAGTATTGATAGCAGTAAGCCACTGCTAACATACTCTAGAAGGAGGCCTTTACTCCAATGTTATAGAAGGAAGCATATTCCCTCCAGCAAAACTCAAGATTCACCTCTTTTGCTGCTAGAGATATTGGGATTAACTCCACTATGCTAGAGTGCAGACCCACTTCGGCATACTCACTGATTTTTAGTAATTCAGTTTATTTTTCAGCATAATAATGTTTCCTAGTTTTTAGGCACGCTTCCTAATTTAATGCACATGTTCTAGTTTCTGTTTTATGCAACATAGAAGGGTATTCTGACTATAAATACCTCTAGGCTGTTTTATTTAAGGCTATCTGAAGTTATATATTCATTTTGTATTGGGTTTAGTCCTCCTACAGACTCATTTAGTGGGGATTAAGTGTGTTTAAGATCCTTGCATATTTAGTTTGCTGCTATTTTTCCTTACTATTATTCCTAATTCGGTTAGTGCTATTATACATCCCAAAACAACCTGCAAGCTTACCTACTCTAGAGAAAAATTTTGGTTTAGGTTAGGGCATTGTTTCCTTTCCAAAGTTATTATTTCCAATTGCTTTCCAATATATATAACATTCTATCATTTCTTCTTTCTTTTCTGACATGAATTTAATCAAGTTGTAAGGCATCCCTGCAATGAGAAATGTCATGATAGTGGGTTCTTGATCCTGTGATGCTTAATACTCGTGTGTCATTTAAGTTGCACATGTTTATTTTATTACCGTATATGTGGTCCTATTGTAGGGCTTGTTTGGTTGTTTTGAAGAGAGATGAGTGGTCATTAATGAAATGAGGTTGGATGGAGTAGAGTGAAAGAGGAATAGTTCCCACTAAAATTGTTTGATAGTTCAATGAAAATATAGATGGTAACACACTCCCAATTGGTTGGAAGTTACAATATCATTAATGGGATGGAATAGTGAGGTGGATTTTAACTGTAACTTCCAATATTACCCTTACTGAAGTAAAAGAAAGTAAAGGACATTTGGATGATTTACACTTTGTACTCTCAATCCATCCTCCCAAACAATCCCCATGGTTTTATGTTGAAGTTGCATCTTAATTTGAAGGGATGCATGCAGGAAATGAAGAATGAGGCAACTTCTGCTCTTGTTACCTTATACAATGAAATACGACCAGCCATTGAAGAACATGAGAGGGATAGCCAAGATAGTGTACCCACAAGTGTAGCAGAGAAATGGATAGAAGCTTGCTGCTTGAAACTGAAAGCAGAATTTGACCTTTACTCCTCCATTGTCAAAAACATTGCCTGCACTCCTCCAAGGCCACGTGGCCAACCAAAACCTTCTCAAGTTGATAATGAAAATGATATTAAGCTCTTGACGAATTGATATTCTTCTGTTACATTTTATTCATCCTTAATCTGTAATTCATGATTTGGAAAATTATATGGGGTTTACTTTGAGGGAAATTCTTTCTTTCTTAACTTTTGTTAGTTGAATTCAAAACATTCAATCTAAAGAAAAAATACATGATAGTGTGAGTGTCAACTGATACATTTTCTGTACAACTGAAGCTACTAGGCCATATATTTTCTTGACATATATATGATCATTCATTGAAAGGCAGTCTAAGAGCTACCTAAAATGTGTTGTACCTGAGCTCATCTGATCTTAAACTGTTTCTAAAGTTTATTTATTATTAAAAAAAATCAGTTATCTTGTTTAATGGTTCGAACAAATTAAATTTGGTGTTGATAAATGTCCTGTAGCAGCAAATTTTGTTTTATTTTCTAAACTCAAGCAACCGTATACAAAGTCTACGTCTTTATTGATTAAAGACTATCGATCCTTAATTACGCAGAAGCATTTAGCAACCATTCAAGCATTTATTTCGAAAGTGGAGGAGCACGATTAATTGAAGCCAAAATTTGAATATTTTTAAACATATTGTGCCAACTCAAGCATATTTGTATAGCAAGTCCATGTAGCATCTTCACACATGGCAGCTTAATAATCTATATGGATATTAATTAAAAAAAAACTTTTAGGTGCATAACTGCATATAGTGTCATTTGATTTATGTATTAATTAATAAGATTTAACTATTTATTTTATTCATCATGTGGGTTTATTAATTTAAAATAAAATGAAATGAAATAAAATAAATATTATTAATCAATACATATGACATCCTAAAGTCGATGTATTTAACCTCATCAGTACAATATCTTCAAGAACTTTTTCTACATATATTGAATAAATTTAATTGTATAAGGTGTCTGATCTTTTCTATATATAATTTTATATCTCGATAAAGATAATTTATCTTTGCTTATAATTCATTATCCTATTATTTTATGTAAACGAGAGCTCCTGTTTCAAAAAATCTGAAGTGATCCCTTTTTCTCTTTCTCTCTTGTTCTCTTTTCTTAATTACCATGAGGAACAATATTATCAATTCTATCAAAGCATGTCATGTCTATCAATATATACTCATGCCCAATTTCTTTGCAAGCTTACTTCCAAAAATTTTCTCATATGAAAAGCACAAATTCTTGCTCTTCTTTAGGGTTACCTGCAACTCTTACCCAAAATGATAGGCAAATTCTTAATCCAAAATACTTCTGTTGGTACCAACTCATTCTTCGTATCAACATTAGCTCTACTTCTTTCAACGTCATGCTTCTAGGGGCAAATTTAACAACTCTTGAATTTCTTAACGTAGACTAATATATTAATTATAATTATATTATAAACTATTTAATTTAAATTAAACTATAAAGTGACTATAGAAACATTATATTTAAATACGGGCAATTTAACGTGTAGAAGTCAATATAAATTAATTGAGTTTTAGGATTTTTCTAGTTATAATCTTAAAGACACTGGTAAAAGAAACTTCTGATTGATTAATATAGTATTTAATTAATAAAATTTACAATTTTTGTTGGCATTTTTTCAAAGTCAAAACTATTAAATATTCAATTCGTTAACTAGTGTCTTAGAGTTCGATTACGAACAAGAAGAGGAAAGGAAGAGAATGAATTAAAGAAAAAAGAAAAAAGAGAAAAGGAAATGTTTTGTGCAAAATTTTCTTGTTCCTCCAAATTTTTTTAATTTAAAATATTAAAATTCATAAAAAATAAAGGTTAATACAACAATTCTCCCATAATAATTTGTTATATGATTTTGGGCTTGCATTTACATGCATAGAATCATTCTTACGCCTATGTCTAAAACCTTGTGGGATAGATTAAGATAAGTTTAATAATGGCTCTGCATTTTAAGTATTGTCTTTCAAAGAAAAAAATAATTTTTAAGAGAAAATTTTGTTTTATCTCTTAATATTTATTTCAGTCAAAGTCATCTTCGACGAGTTAGGCTTAGTTGGATCAACAATACAAGACATAAACTTGGTGTTTGAGTTGAGACACTACCATTTCCTTTACTAAGTTATATAATAAGCGAATTATTTCTTAAATGGTCACAGGTTAGAGTACTACTCAACATACAAATGGTAACATTCGTCCTTATCCAATCCAAAGCAACAAAGGTAACACTTTTCTTTCCCATGACAAAGGGAGGGGGCTAGGGATGTCATTCTCCATCCCTCCTAAAAATTTGGTTATTTTATATAAGAAAAAGATAAGGAGAAGTCAACCTCTTCTCCCTTTCTCTCTCCCCTAACTTTTTAAATAATAAAACTTAAATAAAAACAAATATAAGAAAAGAGCCAATAGGAAATCAAGCTTAAAAAGTTAATCTCTCAATAGAGAATTCTTTATATATATATATATTATATTATATTATATTATATTATATTATATTATATTATATAATAAAAATTTGATTATGGTTTCTCTTGGATAAAAGATTTTGGCTCCCACTCACTTGTGTTGAATTCAATTTGTGTTTGTAATTGTGGTTTGTGAAGAGGTGCCATCCTAAAGAGAGAGAGTGACATTACTCATTATTTAATAAAGAAGAGTTTATTTAATAAAATAATTAAAAAAAGAAGGCTTTTTAAATGTAGTTTTAATAGTGGCTCCACTTTATTCTTTTCTTTACGAAGATAAGACAAGATTTTGGATTCTTAGCTTAAGTTGTTTGTGCCTTCTTGATATTTTTAGCGGCGGTTTTATCTGTTGTTAAAATATATTTTTATATTATTGTGACTATAATTTTTGTTTAAATAATTAATTTATAATAACAATAATATTTGTTACAGAAATTTTAGCAATGAAAAAAATTATCGCTAAAACATTAAACAGACGCTAAACAAAAAATCCAAACGCATAAGACTAGGTGTAGCCTTATTTTCTTTTGTTGTCTCTTTCTTTTATTATTGAGAAAGTTAAAAAGACAAGAAAAAAAAAATGAAAAAGCGAAAGCCTTCTTCTCTATCTTTAGGTAAAAATAAACTCAATAAGAGATCATATTATATTAGATTTCAGTCATTTCACCTTATTTCTACCTCTTTTTCCTTTTCTTTTCATTTTATTTTTTTATTCTTTCAAATGAATTTTACCATTCCATATTCCTATCTCCACTATCCAAGAAGGAATGTTTATGTCCTCCAAAGTTCAAATAAATTTGTTTCCTTCATTTAATTCCACGTGCAGTAGGTAATGTTACTGTCAAATTTTTATGCTCAAAGACAAAATGATATATTGGAATCCAATATTCACAATAAAAAGGAAAAATAGAAGTATAAGTATGAAGGCCAATTTGTAGAACAATAGAAGTTTGAGAGTAAACGCCACTTTCAAATTTTTTATCGAAAGGGGTCATAATTAAAATTTTATATTTTGTAAATTTGTTTTAAACTTTTTACAGTATTAAAAAAAATATAACTTTTGTCTTAAAAACATGCACAAAATAATTTATTGAATATATAACAATTTTGGGTGTCTAATTCTTTGTATTTAGTTTTTGAAGAAGCGTAACTCAAAAGTGAAGGTACTTATTAAATATTTCTTTAAAAAAATATACTTTCTTTTGTGTTATGATGATATTAGTTATATATGTTCTTTTGTGTGTTTTTTATTGCTTTTTATCCCTTTTATATAATTATAATATCTATGTATTATATTACATTTATAAATTAAAAAAAATTGATCCCCATAGGAAAAAAAAAATTGCCTCCACCCCTGTTGATCACCAACTCTAATACTTACTAAGCTACACATTTCTGCAATAGTAACTTGTAAAAGAGTATGTGCTAGCAAGGTGCTTGTAAAGTACAGAACTGAAAAGAGGATGAGGAAAAGTCTAACAAATATCAGAAGGCAAACTAGAGCAAAATTCCTGAAGCTCCCTTGTGAAGTAATCCCCCCACAAATTAAGTGCCTCACATCTTGAGCTCCATGATCATATCTTCTTGCATGAAATTGAACTTGTATGACGATAATGCTAGAGGAAGGAACAGAACGACACCAAGCATTAACTATGATTGAAATTTGTGTAGTGCACCTCGAGGAATTGAAGAAAAAGTAAATGCGTGGCATCGTGACAATGGACTATGTGAACCATAATGGTTGACCATACATTATTCACAACTAGGAAGCCATAGTAACATACAAAGGATCTTCTCCGATATTTTGCAAAGGTTAATGATATACTAGTAGCAGGAGGAAATGAGAGTGAGAAAGTACTGTATTACCATGTGTGGTCTCCAGAATGCTCTGCTTCCTATAAAACTTAAGTGAACAGAGTTCTTTCGTATGAATTTTAGTCCTTGTGATTAGTTGAAAAGGACCTTAGTAGACACCTTCCTTAATAGACTTATTCCTGGCTATCCAAATATTTTCTAATAGAAGAAATATAGTAAGTAGTTGTGGCTGCCCAGGTCCAATACCTTTGGAAGCATTAGTGCAGAAGGTATCAAGCCAAGTAAAAATAGTATCATTTTGAAGGAGTTACCCTAAAACCACAATCCAAACCAAACCAAAGTTCTCTGACAAAATCACAGTCTAGGAACAAATGAGATAGGGTCTCTTGATGTATATTACAAAAACAACAATTATTAGACACTTGTAGATGATGAACAGAAAATATATTCAAAGAAGGCAAGCAACATATGTAACACTCCAACCCTACATGTCTTTATTTATAGAACCCTATAAATGTGGTGTGTTGCCATCTTGTCACTTTAGTTATTTATCCTAGTTCAATTTTAATTATTTCCCAAGATCATTACTTAGTTGAGTACGGTTTGGGGTTTCTCTTGGGCATCTCAATCGTCATTGTTAAATCAGTGGAAGCATGACAAAATAACATACAGTAGATCTTACTTGTATATTTGGATTAGTCCCACCAATGATATGCTGTCATGTAACATACGACCATTGGCTAACTCATTGAGTCATGTGAACGCCTACCTGGGCCAGTAATCTATGCAGTTGTCCACACACTAGGTTATCCTTGCAATCACCTACAACCAACTCTGTAATAGTTTCTCTCACTTAAATGCCTATATAAAGAGCTACCTTGGCCTACCTCAAGTACGACATCCTTAGTACTCTCAAATTCTCTCACTTGTATCCTCATATTTTTTCTACTAACTTGACTGTTGGAGGTGCATTAGGGAGGTCATCTCCCTTTGTGCATTCTTTTTTCAGGTTTCTCATCCTTAGCATTGTTCCTGACTAGTTTGAAGAACATCACTTACTATCCATAAAACTATGACTATTTACATCATAAAACCAAAATATAAAAGGTGAGAGCTTTGGAGATAAGAAACCTATCTCATAAAGGTCACCTACCTATTATGGGATAACACTACTGTCCATATCTGCATACTTACTATATAAATTCCCAAGGAATTCCCATTTGATGGCTATACAATATACATATATACTATTCCTTTAGCTTTCCAAAAACATAACAAGCAAAGGGGAATGGGAATATACAAAAAGAAACTAACTGCTAATAGCTCCTCAGCCTAATAGGGGCATCGGAGGTCTAATCACCATCCAAACTATAACCTCCTCAACTATCAGGAAGTACCCTAAGTTGGGGACTTGCAAAATGTCAGCCTCTATCTCTAGAAACACCATGTATCTGGCCATTTGTACATATCAAAGCATATGTGAGATGGAAATCTTAGTGGTCAAGTAAATCAGGTTAGGAAATTTACCATTGAAGGTACCAGCTGTAACGACCCCCTAATACATAATATACTATCCTCTATTTGCATAGCGAAAGCATATGAGTTTCTCTAAATAGTTATTCCCGAAGTGGGAATGGTAAGGAATCGCCACTAGTTGAGCGTAACCCAAATAGACTTCCTGTAGTCAATTCGGATTCCGTTCAACCCTAATTCATATGCAGCTGTACTAATTATACATACATTCATCATAAATTACTTTGGAATGAAAACTAAAATACATATATACATCATATCAGGCATTCATACTGATTCTAACTTAAATTCACAAGTTTACAGTGGTAAACCCTACCAAAAATTTGGTAGAGTTTCCTCTATATTTCGAGCGTATCCCAGAATACAACAATCATCCAATTTACAATTATACAGCCAGTACAATAACAGCATAAGGCAAAAATTACAGAAAACCAATATACAGCATCATCAGTAAAATATATATACAATGCGATTCAAGTCTAGACTAAGCTGCTCTTCTATCTGTCATCAATGTCTCGCCCAGCTAGCGTCTAGGTTCCTGTTCCTGTTCATATGAGTAAACAACTTGGTGAGATATAAAATCCCAGTAAAATAATTTACAGTTCGAAATCTGGTTGAATACTCAGCAGTGCAAGCACCAAAAATAACTTCCTGAAATCAGTTTAAAGTTTGTGAAATACCATATTTTTAAAATCAATTTATCGCATGGAAATCACGGCAATTACTCAAAATCATAAAAATCTATTTCTTTGAAAATCAGTAATCGAAATCAGGTTAAATCCCATGCCCAGTGTATCTAAATCCATGTTGGCCACAAATCCCTTGCGACCAAATCTAAAATAATCCAATTGCACGTCGTCTAGAGAAATCTCATCTCTTATCGTTGGGTGTGATTCGTAACACCAATCACCCGAATCTCGCCTATGTTGTGAGTGTAATCCATAACACCAATTACTCACTTAAGGATCGGGTGAGAATCAACATCTAGGGCGTCCCCTAGCATGTGAACATATGCCAATTCTCATCCTCATACAGTCTATTCGAACTCACATGCTCACGGTCGGCTATTCCTCAGGGTTCTAGGTTATTACGCCTAAATCATAACGTTTCTTCGTGTAGGCTATCCCCCCTTATACTCCTTAAACCTTTCTTAGGGTCGTCCTGATTTATCGCGTGATCCCTAACGTAGTACAGGCTAAATCTGGTAAAAATAATATCATTTAAAAACTCCTTGTACTCGGAATACTTAAGGGTTGTCCCATACCGGCTATCAAGTACCCTACCCTAAGTAAACCCGTCCTAATGGCATCTAAACTCGATAAACAATTCATCTAACATGCAAATGGGGTTTTCAGCACACAGGCATGCAATTTAGTCCATCGAAAGTAGCACAAAAATTCAAGCAATTAAATATAATCGTTCAGGTATTCACTAGGTCAAATTTAGAACTCAGGAAGCGTAAATCATCCTACCTGATCTCCTGTTGCTCCAAATCAATTCAAAACTTCTTGTAGTCTCGAATTCTGAGCTAAATCAATTCCCTGGACATTTAATTGAATATTCAAGCTCGTTACGTTTTTCATTTTACGATCTTAAGTCTGATTACTCTAT
Source organism: Senna siamea (assembly GCA_031216115.1). Classification (NCBI taxonomy): domain Eukaryota; kingdom Viridiplantae; phylum Streptophyta; class Magnoliopsida; order Fabales; family Fabaceae; genus Senna; species Senna siamea. The sequence continues at coordinate 25,411,571 of CM062354.1, read as the reverse complement.
TTCCTAAGTCAGTTTATTTTCTAATCGCGTTCAGCAGCTAATTCAATCAAAATTCATTAATTTTTGGCGAATTGAACCTTACCAGTGTTGTCGGATGATGGAAATCTGTCTCGGGGTGGTCTCAGTGTCTCTCGGTGTATATCCAGATTCTTCAGCATGGTGGCGCACAGTGGCGTATGGCATTGCATGGTGGAAGGGTGCGGTTGACTTCGAAATTTACACCACGGTGAAGCTCGCAAGACGAGGAGTCCGAATATGGTGGTGGTGCGGCGGTTCACGGCCATTTGGATGGCATTTTTTGGCTACGAAGAATGACACACGAATGAGGGAAATTTCTTCGATCCGGGCGTGTCGGACCTCTGTTTAATGACGGCAAGTTGGTGGAGGAAGCTGGCAGCTCAGGCTACACGCTGGTCGTGGCAGTGACGGCCAACGGTGGCTGACGGCGACGATCTCAGCTGGCAAAAATCTCACGCAATGGACAAGAAAAATGCCATTTTTCGGCGGCTCTAGCGGCCGTTGGTGGCTGCTGGAGGTCGAGGGTGGCAAGGGGATTCGGTTGGTAGGCCAGGTGGTGGCTCACAGTGGCTCAGGTGGTGGCGCGTGGTGGAGGAGAAAATAGAGAGATGAGAGAGAAAATAGAGTGAGGAGAGAGAGAGAAATGTGGCAAATGATGGGGTTTCAGGAAATTTAAAGCTTCCGGGGGCAATTCTGACTTTTTTTGGACCACCCGGGGAAACTTCGGGATGTCGGCTTCCATCCAGATGTTAGCACGAGTTCCCATTCAGCGATTTTGGCCTCCGTCTGTGAAATTGAAGTACGAAACTTTGTCTTTCATTTCCTGATCGTCGGATCGCCTTTCTTTCCATTCGATTCTGTTTCTGACTCCAAATCGCTTCCTGATTTCAACCATCGACCTCGAAATCTATGCTAGACTTAGTTTAAATGGAATTGTCGTCAAAAATTCAATTTTGTCTTTTAAAAACATTTTCGGTTATTACATTCTCCCCCCCTTAAAAGAAATTTTATCTCCAAAATTCATACCTGTGAATAGCTCTGGGTATCTTTGCCTTATCTCTTCTTCTTTCTCCCACGTCATCTCCTGCGACGCTACATCCTGCCAAAGTACCTTAACTAAAGTCATTATTTTACTTCAACGTTACTTAGTCTTAAAGTCAAGGATTTGTATAGGAGTAGATTCATAAGTCAAATTTTCCTTTAATATTATCGGTTGATTCCCTAATACATACGCAGGATTTGGGACATATTTACAAAGTTGGGAGACATGAAAAACGTCATGTAGGTTGGACAAATGGGGAGGTAAGACAATTTGGTAGGCAATGAGACTGACTCTTTGTAAGATTTGGAATTGTCCTAGGAATCTAGGGCTTAATTTATTGGTCCTTACCTATCTACCGATACTCGTGGTGGGGGACACTCTTAGAAATACATACTCTCCCTCATTAAATTCTAAAGGCCTTCTTCTCTTGTTTGCATATGATTCCTGCCTCTGGTGGGCAACTCTCATCTTTTCCCTGATCATTTTGATTTGATCAGTGGTTTCTTGTACAATCTCGTGTCCCAACAGAGTACTCTCCCCTATCTCTACCCAACTTAAGGGTGACTTATAACTTCTCCCATACAGAGCCTCATAAGGTGCCATACCGATGGTAGAGTGATAACTGTTATTGTATGCAAACTCTATCAACGGCAGGTGTTTATCCCAACTCTCTTTCTGTTCTAGCACACAAGCCCTCAACATATCTTCTAAGATTTGGATAGTCCTCTCAGACTGCCCGTTAGTCTGAGGATGATAGGCCGTGCTAAACTTAAGCTGGGTTCCTAAGGCTTGTTGTAAGGATTGCCAGAATCTCGAAGTAAACCTAGGGTCTCGATCGGATACTATACCTGACGATATTCCATGTAATCTCACGATTTCCCTAAGGTATACTTTGGCTAATTTCTCCATGGAGTAACGCATCTTAACAGATAAAAAGTGTGCAGACTTGGTCAATCTATCCACTATCACCCAAATGGCATCAAATCTTGCTGGTGTTCTAGGAAATCCTACCATAAAATCCATAGTTCTTTGATCCCATTTTCTTTCTGGTATCTCCAATGATTTTAGTAGCCCTGCGGGTTTCTAATGTTCTATCTTAACCTATTGACAAGTCAAACAGGCATTTACGTAGTTCGTGATGTCCTTCTGCATACCGAGCCACCAAAAGTTTCTCTTTAGGTCCTGATACATCTTGGAAATACCTGGGTGAATAGTGTAATGACTTCTATGGGCCTTTGCTAACACTTTTTCCTTCAGCTCCTGATGGTTCGAAATCACTACTCTCTTTCTAAACATTAAAACTCCATCAGGTGCTAGTCCAAAATCGGGTTGGTCTGCGTATACTTCCAAGGATTCATCCTCAGGTTAGGCTTGTCTAATCAGTTCTCTCAACTCGTAGGTTATCAAAAAGTCACTTATCACTAATCTTTTCATAAATGAGATCACGTTGAAGCTGAGATTCCTAAAATCCTCAAGTAACCTCATCTCACCTATCATCAAGCTAGCTAACTGTAGTGACTTTCGGCTTAATGCATTTGTCACGACATTCACTTTCCCTGCATGATATTTCAACTCAAAATCAAAATCTTTCAAGTATTCTACCCCACCTACGTTGCCTCATGTTTAATTCCTTTTGATCAAACAAATACCTAAGGCTCTTATGATCGCTATACACTTTGAATACTGTGCCATACAGGTAATTTCTCCAAATCTTTAGGGCAAACACAATGGCAGCTAATTCTAAGTCATGGGTGGGGTAGTTCTCCTTTGCAGGTTTCAATTGTCATGATGCATAAGCCACAACTTTCTCATCCTGTATCAAGACGCAACCTAGGCCTTTCAAGGATGCATCTGTATATACGGTAAAGGGTTCTAAGGGTTTCGAAAGAATTAGTACAGGAGTGGTGGTCAATTTTTCTTTCAAAATTTAAAAACTATTCTCACACTGTCCATTCAAAATTTACCTCTTTCTGAGTCAACCAGGTTAATGGCAAGGCTATCTGAGAAAATCCTTGAATGAATTTCCTATACTAGCTGGCCAAACCTAGGAAACTCCTAATCTTGATGATCGTTCTAGATCGACCCCAATCTAATACTGCTTCAATTTTCTTAGGGTCTACCACTAGTCGGTCCTCATTAACCACGTGTCCCAAAAATTTCACTTCTTCTAACCAAAACTCACATTTCTCTAACTTTGCATACAATTGCTTCTCTTCCAGTATCTGTAGCACTGTGCTAAGATGCTGGGCATGTTCCTCGTGAGTCTTGGAGTAGACTAAGATATCATCGATGAATACCACTACAAACTAATCTAAATAAGGTCTAAAGATTCTGTTCATGTAATCCATAAAGACAGCTGGTGCGTTCGTCAATCCAAACGACATCACTAGAAACTTGTAGTAGCCGTATCTCGTACTAAATGCTGTCTTAGGGATATCCTCCACCCTAACCCTAATTTGGTGGTATCTTGATCTTAAGTCTATCTTAGAAAACACAGTCGCACCTTGCAACTGATCAAACAAGTCATTAATACGTGGTAATGGGTATTTGTTCCTAATGGTCACCTTATTCAACTGCCGGTAATCAATACACAATCTCAAAATCCCGTCTTTCTTCTTTACGAATAAGACCAAAGCTCCCCATGGCGATACACTTGGCCTAATGAACCCCTTCTCCAACATATCTTCAATTTGGACCTTTAATTCCCTTAATTTCGCTGGGGCCATATGATATGGAGTCATGGTTATTGGGCCCACGCTCGTAATTAGGTCAATGGTGAACTCTATCTCCCTAGGTGGTGGCAGTTTACTTACTTCCAAAGGAAATACCTCCAAAAAGTCAATAGCGATTGGGATTTGGCTTAGCCTATCCTGCAACTCTACCTCAGAGAGATTGAGGGACATATCACCTATCTCACAAGCCTTGTCACTCCCTCGCACAGGCACTTTATCCAAGTAAGTGATTGTCCTCTCGGGACAATTCAACAAGACCCGATTCCTAGTTAACCAATTCATTCCTAAAATAATGTCGATCCCAGTCAATGGTATACACACTAGGTCCACAATGAACAAAGTATCTTCAATGGTTAAGGGGAAATTCAGGCATATACGTGGGAAAATAGTGGCTTCTCCCAAGGGTGTGGATATGTATAGGTCACAGGGTAGGGTTTGAACAGGTAGTTTTATTTTCTCTACGCATGAATTAGCAATAAAAGAGTGCGTAGCACCTGAATCAAACAATACCATCAAAGGAAAATTGTAGATTTTACCTCTCCCCTGCATCAAACCCGAAGACCTATCAACATTAGCCGCATTTAGAGTGAAAACTCTCCTTGGAGCCTGTGGTCTTCGTCTACCAGATGTCGGCTGGTTCCTGGTGGAAGGGCAGTATCTGGCCATATGTCTTGTACCTCTACACCTGTAACACTTAAGTGGAGTCTGATGCCAACAAGGCTGATTCGGATGTCTAGTACCACATTTCGGACATGTTGTATTATCAAGTCATCTTCCACTGCTGCTAGAAGCCTCTGGTTGCGGTTTAAACATACCGCCTCTCACATTGAGATTTCTGGTTGCTGGTCTTGGCCGGTTCCCTGTTCTTTGGGTCATATTCTGAGCCTGTCTCTGCTCCAGATTCTTACTCAAGATTCGGCACTTTTTTACCAGCATGGCGAAGTCTTGAATGTCAAGTGTGGCTAGCTGAGTCTTCATGGGTAAGTCTAGGCCTTCTTCTAATTGCTTGGCCTTCTAGGCCTCGTTATATTGCATTCGCAGATAAGTGGAGTATCGGGATAATTCTTCAAATTTTTTCAAATACTCCTCAAATGGCCTACCTCCCTGTGTGAGCTTCAGAAACTGTGCTTCCTTTGATTGTTTGACGCTCTTAAGGATGTACTGCTCCATAAAGACTCTCTTGAAATACTCCCAGGTGAGCGAGATACCTCTACTTTCCATTAATTGCTGGGCACCTGTCCACCATAATTCTGCTTCGCCCTTCAACATATATGTTGCATATGTATCCTTCTGCTCATCGTCACACTGCAACAATCTGAAAATCTTTTCAATATCTTTCACCTATGCTTCTACTGCAGTTAGATTAGAGGCATCTGCAAATGAGGATGGACAAGCTCTCTAAAACTCGATCCATCCCTGGTACAATGGGTTAGCATGCTGGGTGGCTTCGTCATTTCTGGTCTGCCTGTCTTCCTGCTTCTGTCTCATCGCATTAGCACTGGTAATGGTTTGATCTCTCATTGCATCAGCCATCATCCGAATGGATTCCATCATGTCTCGTATGTCGACGTTAGTCTACATGCTACCACTACTCGAAGCACCCTGGTTCCTGTGCCTTGGCCTTCCTCTGGGCCTGCATTTGCCATCCCTGCTAGATTCTGCCATACTTATCTAACACAGAGAACAAACAAATCAGTCATAACAGCAACAGTTATCAGAAAGGCATTAAATTCATTCCGTTACTTATCGGTTCGAGATTAGGTCCTAACATTCCAAAGTTAAGTCAATCAAAACCCTAAAGCTGTAAGGCCGAAGATTCATAATCCCTAGCCCACTAAACCAGACAATCCGACAAACAGGGATCTGATACCATAATTGTAATGACCCCCTAATACACAATATACTATCCTCTATCTGCATAGCAGAAGCATAGGAGTTTCTCTAAACAGTTATTCCCGAAGTGGGAATGTCAGGGAATCGCTACTGGTTGAGCGTAACCCAAATAGACTTCCCGTAGTCTATTCGGATTCCGTTCAACCCTAATTCACATGCGGCTGTACTAATTATACATACATTCATCATAAATTACTCTGGAATGAAAACTAAAATACATATATACATCATATCAGGCATTCATACTGATTCCAACTTAAATTCACAAGTTTACAGCGGTAAACCCTACCAGAAATCCGGCAGAGTTTCCTCTGTATTTCAAGCGTATCCCAGAATACAACAGTAATTCAATTTACAATTATACAGCCAATCCAATAACAACAGAAAATAGAAATTATAGAAAACCAATATACAGCATCATCAGTAAAATATATATACAATGCGATTCAAGCCTAGACTAAGCTGCTCTTCTGTCTGTCATCAATGTCTCGCCCAGCTAGCGTATAGGTTCCTGTTCCTATTCATCTGAGTAAAAAAACTGGTGAGATATAAAATCTTAGTAGAATAATTTACAATTCAAAATACAGTTTGAAATCTAGTTGAATACTCAGCGGTGCCAGCACCGAAAATAACTTCCCGAAATCAGTTTAAAGTTTGTGAAATACCTTATTTTTAAAATCAATTTATCGCATGGAAATCACGGCAATTACTCAAAATCATAAAAATCCATTTCTTTGAAAATTAGTAATCAAAATCAGGTTAAATCCCATACCCAGTGTATCTAAATCCATGTTGGCCACAAAACCCCTGCGACCAAATCTAAAATAATCCAATTGCACGTCGTCTAGAGAAATCTCATCTCTTATCATTGGGTGTGATCCGTAACACCAATCACCCGAATCTCACCTATGTTGTGAGTGTGATCTGTAACACCAATCACTCACTTAAGGACCGGGTGAGAATCAACATCTAGGGCGTCCCCTAGCATGTGGACATACGCCAATTCTCATCCTCATACAGTCTATTCGAACTCACATGCTCACGGTCGGCTATTCCTCAGGGTTCTAGGGTATTACGCCTAAATCACAATGTTTCTCTGTTTAGGCTATCCCCTTTATACTCCTTAAACCTTTCTTAGGGTTATCCTAATTTATCGCATGATCCCTAACACAGTACAGGCTAAATCTGGTAAAAATAATATCATTTAAAAACTCCCTGTACTCGAGATACTTAACGGCCGTCCCATACCGGTTATCAAGTACCCTACCCTAAGTAAACCTGTCCTAATGGCATCTAAACTCGATAAACAATTCATCTAACATGTAAATGCGGTTTTCAACACATAGGTATGCAATTTAGTCCATCGAAAGTAGCACATAAATCTATGCAATTAAATCTAATCGTTTAGGTATTCACTAGGTTAAATTTAGAACTCGGGAAGTGTAAATCATCCTACCTGGTCTCCTGTTGCTCTAAATCAATTCAGAACTTCTCGTAGTCTCGAATTCCAAGCTAATCAATTTCCTGGACATTTAATTGAATATTCAAGCTCGTTACGTTATCCGTTTTACGATCCTAAGTCCGATTACCCTATTTCCTAAGTCAGTTTATTTCCTAATCGCGTTCGGCAGCTAATTCAATCAAAATTCATTAATTTTAAGCGAATCAGACCTTACCAGTGTTGTTGGATGATGGAAATCTATCTCAGGGTGGTCTTGGTGTCGCTCAGTGTATATCCAGATTCTCCGACACTGTGGCACACGGCGGTACACGGTGGCGTATGGCGGCGCACGGCGGAGGGGTGTGGTTGACCTCAAAATTTACACCACGGTGAAGCCAGCAAGATGAGGAATCTGAATATGGTGGTGGTGTGGCAGTTCACAGCCGTTTGAATGGTGTTTTTTGGCCATGAAGAACGACATACGGCGGAGGGAAATTTCTTCGATCCAGGCGCATCGGACCTCTGTTCAACGGTGACGAGCTGGTGGAGGAAGTTGGTAGCTCAAGCTACACATTGGTGGTGGCAGTGATGGCTAACAATGGCTAACGGCGGCGATCTCAACTGGCGAAAATCTCACGCGATAGAGGAGAAAAATACCATTTTTCGGCGGCTCTAGAGGCCGTTGGTGGCCGTGAATGGCTGCTGGAGGTCGAGGGTGGCGAGGGGAGTCGGTTGGTAGGCCAGGTGGTGGCTCACAGTGGCTCAAGTGGCGGCGCATGATGGAGGAGAAAAGAGAGAGAGGAGAGAGAAAATAGAGTGAGGAGAGAGAGAGAGAGAGAAATGTGGCAAATGGCGAGGTTTCGAAAAATTTAAAGCTTTTGGGGGCGATTCCGACTTTTCCCGGACCACCCGGGGAAACTTCGGGATGTCGACTTCCATCCAAACATTGGCATGAGTTCCCATGCAATGATTTTGGCCTCCATCTATGAAATTGAAGTACGAAACTTCGTCTGTCATTTCTTGATCGCTGGATCGCATTTCTTTCCACTCGATTGTGTTTCTGAATCCAAATTACTTCTCGATTTCAACCATCGACCTTGAAATCTGTGCCAGACTTAGTTTAAATGGAATTAGTGTCAAAAATTTGATTTTGTCTTTTAAAAACATTTTCAGTTATTACACCAGCTGTGAAAAACACAAAAAATCATGCATTTTAGTTATGTTTTCCAAAATAGTTTCATAATTTGGATGTTATGCATTACTATGAAATGCACTAATATGTTCATATGATTACTTTTATAGGTATGTTTAACATAACTTTTAATCAAACACAGTAATATAGAGATATAGGTAAGTATGAGAAAGATCATATCATTCACATCAAGTAGGCACATAAGCCAATCATTATCAATTTATCATATAAATGAGAGTTGGAGAACTTGTCAATCAACAATTCCCAGAACGAGCACTGCCTAATGGAACATACCAATTTCAGTTGTGCCTCTTACTAACCATAACGTACCACTAGTTATAGCACCTACTGAATGAGTTCGTTATGCGTCACTATCCCTATACCCCTAGGGAGTCCCCTAGTCTCAGGGTACCAACATTCATTACTCTCACAGTTATTGCGCCCCTTTACTAGGCTAGATCATGCCACTCACTGGTCACAGTGTAACAAGTTAATGCTAGTAAAGAATCACCACCTTCTAATGATGGATAATTTTCTAGTACATTATTCACTACCATATATACTAAGATGATAGGTTCCCAATCATAGCGTGTCTAACTCTATGTAGGCAACTCCATGGTCGCCATAGTACACTAACTTAAGGTTAGCTACCAACACGATGTTTTCTCAATAATTATAGGATTGAATGAATGTATTACCACCCTAATTTATAGTCCAATCGTGAAATTCATAACGGTCATCCCATATCGATTATCGGTCATCCAATCTAAAATCTATCTATCCCTAGTGCATATACTAGGGATACTTTCAGCTCTCCTTTCATTTATTTCCTCTCAACCCATTGTCCTATATTACCCTCATGTGTTCTATGATTAGTTTGAGTCTTGTTGCATTTAGGAAAGGAATAAGTCTATTCCTTAGGGTACTAACATTCATTACTCTCACAGGTCATTGCGCCCCCTTACTAGGCCAGATCATGCCACTCACTAGTCATTGTAAAACAAGTCAATGCTAGTAAAGAATCACCACCTTCTAATGATGGATAATTTTCTAGTACATAATTCACTACCATATATATACTAGGATGATAGGTTTCTAATCATGGAATGTCTAACTCTATGTAGGCAACTCCATGGCCATCATAGCATACTAACTTAAGGTTAGCCACCAACACGATGTTTTCTCAATAATTCTGGGATTGAATGAATGTCTTACCATCCCAATTTATGGTCCAACCATGAGATTTATAATGGTCATCTCATATCGACTATTGGTCATCTAATCTAAAATCTATCTATCTATCCCTAGTGCATATACTAGGGATACTTTTAGCTCTCCTTTTGTTTATTCCTTTAACCTATTGTCCTATATTACCTTTATGTGTTCTATGATTGGTTTGAGTCTTGTTACATTTAGGAAAGGACTAAGTCTATTTTTAGTTTGTCAAAATAGAGGCCTACCTGTCAACCGCTAAGATCTCAAAGTTGAATGGTAGCTCTTGGCCAAAAATAAAATTCAAACCTTAGATTTGGTAGTCGACCACTAAGTTCTTAAGCTTTTGGAAATTTTAGAACATGGAAGTTGATTGCTTATAGCTTGGTAGTCGGCTACTATGTTTAAAACTTAATTTTTAGGCAGAACAAGAATGCGACAGTCAACTGTTATGTTAATGCTCTATTTTTGAAATCCATTATTTGATTCAAAATAGCCTGTTGGCTCTTAGGCAATCATCTAATCTTGGATAATCTTAACATGAAATAATAGGCAATCCACTTGGTCACCTATGCCACGTTAGAAAGCCCTCCATCCCTATAACCATATTACAATGGTTTGAGAGTAATTCAGAAATTAGAAATGAACCTAGAGAAGAAGATAAAATGAGTAATAATATTATTCATGAGTAAGACAATATATATATACAACTTGTTCAGAATGAGAATGCAACACTCATATACCAAGAAACTAACTTAATGGACTAACCAACTTAGACTATTTTAAACCTTATAGACTTCTACAAAAATTTTGGATTTCTCCATAGTTCTAGATCCTTATGCAAGTCTATGGAGCTATTGATGTAATTCCCAATAACAATAAGATGGGACAAATCTCTTCCTCATCACTTTTTCATCTCATCCCATGTTGCAATAAATTCTTCCACATATCTCCTCTTAGACCTTCCCAACTCATCCTACCAAATTAAAACATAGTTATAAAATTCAACAGCAGCTAATCTCACTTTTTTTTTGTTAGAGTAGTTATGACATGCAAAGATCATCTCAACTTTCCTCTCCCACTTTAAACAACTTTCATCATCATTCCTTCATTTGCAAGTAGGTATTTTCATTTTAATGGCATTCAAACTAATATCTTTATTTTCTTCTCTATCCTCCCTCATTTTATATAAACTACCTTCTTCAAAATCTTCCTTTTCACTAAACTCACTATGCAGAAGGGTTCTATTTTCAGTCCTCCTAAGGTTTGTTGTACTATCTTGCTCTAATCTATCCATCGGATCATTGATATTTGTCATTACTAGTTCAAATCGAGCAAACCTCTCCATCATAGCTTTCCTGGTAAATTCAATGGCACTTTATGTTCAAGGTCTTCCCTTTCTTTTGCTATTACTCATCTTAATAAGCTGGAAGAAAAATGCTAGCAAATGAAAGAGCCTCACCAATCCACTCCCTCACGTGTTTACACTTGATCAAATGTGAATACTTGTGTTTACACTCAATTATAGCTTTTACCTTCCTTTTATTCTCACATTTATCTGCCTTTTACCACTCAAGACTACCTTTGCAAGTTGTACTTCATAATCAAATACACTCAATCAAAGGAAAATTCACCCAAGTAGCAATTTATAAGAATACAAGGATAAGCCTAAACAAGAATGGAAAACAATTCAATCCTAGAGGCAAATTAAAATTATAAAACACAAGTAAGAATGTATTTTATGTGAGAAATTCAAGTTAAGTAAAAAAAATTCAAGTGCTACTTATTAATGTAATTAGATACAAATTGGGCTAAACAAAGAAAAATTTAAAACCAATATTGCAATAAAATGACAAGATATAAAATTAAGTAAAGAATTAGTCCAACCCAAAGGGTGGGCTAAAATTGTAAACCAAATCAGATACCCAATAAAACTTAGAGATCAAGTAAACAACCAAACTTGTAAATCAAGAAAGCACAATCAAACTTAAGAGACAAATAATCACAACCTAACTTAGAGGGCAAGTGCTGGCAAAATATGACTAACCACAACTCCAAAGGCAATTTGAGTCCAAACAAATTATCAAATTAGATATGTATCTTCCTTTTTTTGTGTTTTTTTCTCCAACAAAAAAATATGAAGTCTTAAACAATCAAAATGCTAATTTAATACTTCTTTTTTTCTTTTTTTTTTGTGGAAGAAAAAGGAAAGCATCACAAATAAAATCTAAGCAATAAATTAATGACAAAAATTAAAAAAATGAAATTAAAATAGATAAATAGGAATTTATCTAATGACCTTGCTTTAATACCAAATGATGTGGAGCTCTAGCCTATAATTGAGACTGAAATGCCTACTGACGATCTGAACCAAGCAAAATCCTAAAATAAACCCCCGCCCTAAGAAACCAGTTCTTAGAAATGCAGATAAGAGAACTAGAAAGAAGAGAATGAATAAACACCGCAAAGATAAACTAACCTTTAATAAGTAGATTCAATCTCTTGATACAACAAACAAAGAATAGCACCCTCACTTGCACACAAAACTTGTTTTTATGAAGAAAACGTACTAAATCAAAATTCATTCAACAAAAATTCCATCTTACATGTTATAAAGGGTTTTTATAGCTCCTACTAGGGTTGAAATCCTAATAGGTCAAACACTAAACCTAATCCTAATTAAACTCTATTTGGCCTTTAAACATTAATCCCAAACTAATTAGATTAATAAATAAGAAATAAAAGTGTTAAAACACTAATGGACTTTAAATAACAAAGCCCAAAACCTAAAATTAATTTAAGTTACTAATGGACTTAAATAAGAGAGCCTAAAATGTGATGATTTAGGCCCGAATGAGTCTCCACATGTGCAACACTTAGTCCAAGCTCTTTAATTAGAAGTCTCCAAGCCTAAAATATGATTATTAGCCCCACTTTTAGCCCATATTATGAAAGCGACGTTTTCAAGCATTTCGTTCACGAATAACTTAGCCAAATTTTAGAATCCAACTTTAAGCTTCTTCACTCTCGATAATGTGATTGTTCTGATTGACATGATGAGATCTCCATCTTTCCCTCCAGTGCCGCCAATGCTAAAAACTCCATATATGCCCACATTTCTGTTGACCTAAAATCGAAAGATGCACTTACTATAAGTATAGAGAATGCTACATGTGTTATAATAGAATATGCATAACATACCTATTACCATAAGTATAATTATTTTATGTTTGGGCTCATTTTAAAGTTATCTTTAACTAAGTTTAATGTTAATTTTATTATTAGAAATATGTGTTTTCATGGTTGGGATTGAAATTTAATGTTGAATTTTTCAAATTTTAAAATATATTTTTTTAAAAAAATTGACCATTAAATTGAGTAAACCAATTTAAATCAGTTCATCTAAAACAAAATATTGAATGGATTGGATAACATTTTTAATGATTCAATTAAATTAGTTCAATAGAAAAAATATATAAAAATCGAAAGGATCTAAATTGATGCTCATTACGTACTATTAAATTGAGTCCATTTTTTATGATGAAAAGATTAAAAGATGGCAATTAACATTATACATGATAAAACAGCTTTCCTAAAAATATAATAAATAAATGAAGAGAACAAAGTTGTATATTTACTTGGATAAAGGAATCCAAATAGCTAGAATAGTCAAAGAATTTCAAATTGGTGTAGACAATAACTACTTTTGAATTGATCTAAAAGAGCAAAGCAAGTTGATGTAAATTTTTGTTGGAAAGGGATGAGAAAGTTATATAAAGGCAAGGAGGCCATTGATGGGTTTTTTCTTTAGAAGTATTTTTTTATGATTAAATTTATATACAATTACTTATATCTTTGTTATTAAATTTTTTAATTTAAATTAAGCCTATAAAATTTTAGTAAATCTAGTTCTTATTGATATGAGCTTCGTAGTTAAGTGCTTTTATCAAATGTTGGCAAATTTTTTAAGCAATTTCAAACAAAAACTAAAACCGCGTACTTGTTTGTGGTTTATAATTGTTTACGACCTGCAAGGGTTGAAAAATGGTGGAAATGGAAGAATATTTTATTATATCTAATAACTTAGTGCTTATAAGAAAGAAAGAGTATAAGTTTATAACCACCCCCACTTCCCAAAAAAATAGTGGAATAGTGCACAGTGCTCATTTTGAAAAGAATATTTCTTTCTATAATGTTATAATATTTTAATATTTTATTTTATTTATTTATATTATAATTATTTTAGAATTTCTTTGTCTTCATTAAAATTATATATTTTATCATATATAAAATAAAATATGTGATATGAAGAGAAAAATAAAAAGAGTGAGAAATTAAATAAATTTTTATTATTTTAAAATATAATAATTATTTTATATTTTACACATTAAATTATTTTTAAAAAAATTAACATGTACTTTAGTTCATACTCAACCACTAATATCATGTTATGTGGTTTTATTTTTACCCTATTTGATTTTTTTAAATTGTACCAAACCCAAAAATTAAATTTATTATAGTATATTTATATATATTAATTAAAATACATATACAAGTAAAATTTAATATATTTTTATTAATTTTTAAAATTTGAAAAAATTAATATAATTTCATTATATATTAAAAAATCTCGTTTAGAAAAAATTTAAAAAACCTACTGAATTATGTAATTAATTAGCATCCATTGTGTTGTCTCAATATCCATGCATTAAAAAATTGCAAACAACTAAAACCCTTTTGGATTAATCGATTTTGAATCATCAGCATTTAAAATTCTCCGTTGTATAATGTGTTATTATTTTATTTTTATTTGTGACTTCTAAACATAAACGTAATTGCAGGTTAATATTTAATTATTTATCTCTTTCTATTTTTTTTAATTGCACAGAAGAGAACGATAAAAAAATTCTAATGCAAAGAGACCACACTTTTCCAGGTGGTAATAGGTTCAAGTATTTTAGGTATATGATTCGCTTGAAGAAAAAATGAATATCTTTTAAATATTAAATAAGGTATAAATAATGAAATATATTTTGGACAAATACACATATTAATTTTTAAAATTTTATATATGCCCTTATATAAATAAGCGAATAAGGTAGCTAATATTTGAAACTCAAATAATATATATTATGAAATATAATAAACACACTATTAAATAAAATTTGATGTGTTATTAAAATTAATTTTTTAATTTTGAGTGTAAAATATTATTTTTATAATCATCTATAATATTTGAGAAGTTTTTTATTCAGTGGAGATCGGGTAAATTATTCGATTACAAGATATCATATATTCTTTATCCATTACCTTATTTTTTTTTTTCTTGGGGATAAAAAATTTTGAGTGTTGATTTGATTCAGTATAATACTAGAAATGATATATTTTTTTATTTAGATAGGGTGCAAATATGAAATAATTCAAACAAATATAAATAAATTAGAGGTTTTACATGTACATAAGTACATTAAAAATAACTTTTTTATTTTAAAATAATAATTTAAATAATGTGTAAGTAATGATTCAGGCCTTGTTTGATAAAAATTTTCGTTTTATGTTTTTAAAAACTGTTTTGAAAACTATTTTTAAAAAAAAATTTTGGAAGAACCAAAACAACATTTTTTTTTATTAATTTGTTTTGAAAACAGTTTTAAAAACATGAGAATAAAAGAATTTTTTTGACAAAACTGCAGGAGATGAACGCAGATGCCACTATGTGCAGAAAGTGAATATTGAAGCAACTGATGCGACTCTTTTTCAAAAAAATTATTAAAATTACAAAACTGCTTTTAATGAAAAGTTGTTCTCCGTGTTTCCACTAAAACGCAAAAAACAAAGACCAAAATAAGTTTTACTTGATCTTATTTTTTGATTCTTTAAAACAACATTTTATTTTTAAAATTTTAAAAAATAATTATTGAAAACTCATTGTCAAACATGTTTTTCAAAAAATAGTTTTTAAAAAGTGTTTTTAAATAAAACCTTAACTTTTCACTTTTTTATTATTTTTATTTTTCTCATCTTGTCATCTCACATATTTTATATTATATATTAACTGATAAGGTTAAGACTTTAAAATCATTATAATATAAATATAATAAAAAAATAAATGAATACCCAAGCATTACCATTCCTAACACCTTTCTTATAAAGCAAGATTAATAGTTATTATATTTTGGCCAAGTTTCTTTAAGTAAAGAAGTTGTTTGTTATTATTATATTTTTTTTGGAAAGAATTTCTGAGTGTTTGTCTAAACTATTTTCTTAAAATTAAGTGCTTCTTGAAGCAATTTTTTAACTCAACTAAAGAGTAAAAATTAAAGCTTTATTTTTAAGTAAAAGTAGGAGTTAAAAATTAATTTTTTTTTTTTTAGGATAAAACTACCCTTACCAGAATTTTTTTATTGACGATACATATCCTTGATTTGTTTTATCTAATCCCTTCACTAATTAACCCTTTTAATTTATGGGAAATATATAGATATTATTTTGAGACATTCAAATTAAAATATGAAATATTTATATATAAAATTATTCTTTTAAAATATCTAATTATCATTTTTTGTAATTTTATTCATTATATTTTAACTAATTAAAAATAATAACTTAAAAAAATTAATGATAATAAATATTTATAACTTGATCAAAGAAATTTTTAAACAAATTAGATATATACAAATCATTTTTTAAATACTAATAAAGTATCTTTTTTAACTAAATTGGTCAAATAAAAACACAATTTCTATTTTACAATACCTTTTATAAAATTTTATTAATTCTTTTTATTTTTTATAGATACTCTTTTAATAAAAATAATTTTATTTGAGATACGATTGATATAAAAAATTTATTTTAAAATAAATTACAATTAATGACTTGGCAAAATGAGAGTGTGAATTGAATTCTCCCATTACATAGTTCTAACTTTTTAGGCCTTACAGTTAGTGGAATAAATATATAAATATTCTAAAGGCTAACCCCAAAGTCGAATTTGAATAGTCTAAATAAGAAGAATGAATAGATTTATATATATATTTTTATATTTTTATAATTAAAATTTTTTATTAAAATAAAATACATAAAAAAAATTTACAAAAATTAATCATAAAAGAGATAAGTTATAAAAAAATACATATAATTTTTTTTCTTAAAAAGAATACCACTATGTAGTATACCAAACCAAACTCCAATTAATAGTACATGTGTTTACTAACTTAAAAAGATAAAGTATAATATGCACAAGAAAAGTATAATTTCAATAATTTTAAAATAGATAAAATATTTAATGGTATAGATTTATTAATAACTAAGATCTGGGCATTTAATTTGTTTAAATACGATATTATTATTTTTGAACAGATTATTAATTATCGTTGGAGAGAATAATATACATGCCTTGAATATTTTTTTTTCAAAATTAAACATCTTATTTAAGTTATTTAAGAATATTTTGTTATCAATATTGCCTGTTGTTAGCTCCTTATTAAATTTTTAAGCGATAATGAATATAGATAAGTGACCGAACATATATATAATGTCCATACTAATATTATATTAGACCATATTGTTATTTATGACTTTAATTATATGTTATAACAAGCTTGAATGTCTTAATAAGAAGGCAGTACTACTGAAATAAAATATTTTTAACAAAATGAAATGAAAAGGCTAAATTTTGAAGATTTAATTTTAAAAACTCTCTTCTTTTTTTTATGAATGGAAAAAAAAAAGTGTATAATCAAAAAATATATATATAATAATTGAAGGAGCCATCTTTGAAATTGTTGAGTTTGAAAGTTGGTAAGTCCTCCTGCGAGTCATTGTTGGTGTGATCTACCTTTGACAGGTAAATTATTTTGTTATGGATTTTGATATATTGTTAAATTAATTATCATATAATAATAATAATAATAATAATAATAATAATAATAATAATAATAATCTGATGATAAAAATTTAGTTTTGAATTCTCTGTGTCATTTATCTAAGGTTTTTTATTCACTAAAACTCTGTTTTTGTGTCTCATAAATGGAATTTTTTAATTTGGACACTCCTCAAATTTTTGTTCTCAACTTAGTTCCTTGCTTATTAAATTGTTATTAATTCAATCATTCTTTATCATAATTTAACTGCATATTACCTAAAGTATTAGTGACAGAATTGTAAGTTATATGGAGACGAAATTATAGATTTATTTATAAAATGAGATGAATTCTAAAGTGATGGAATAATTTATCCGTAAGAAAAAATTACTTTTATTTATAATTTAATTGAATATGTTACTAAAATTATTAATGATTAAACTGTAATTTGTAAAAAAATTTGTAAATACACCGTAGTAGTTATTATTTATTTGAAGATGATAGTTATTTATACGCACAGTTCAAAATAATTAATGTCAAAATCGATTGTCTATAGGTAAAAATTTCTTACACCTACAGTTTTAATGTTTCACTAAAAATATTCGCAAGTACATGTTATTTTTGTTGTAGTGTTGGGGATCAAAATTAATTTTTAGTTTTAATTTTTAATGGCATCCTATTAATGATCTAAAAATAATTAGATAATAAAAAATAAATTAATAACTATTTAATATGTAAAAGATTAAATTAAAGATAAAAATTTATAAAAAATTAAATTAAAAAAATCCTATACATGAGAGACTAAAAAGTTAATTTCCACACTCCGTATTGTAAAAATGAGTAGGTGAGCAATTGTGTCCACCACGTGACCTTTTGCCACTTTTTCTTTTGTGGCATAAAGTGGATTAATTTTATATAAATATAATACCAGTACACTAACCTCTTCAATTATTCTTCCATAAAATCAATGTCTCTCTGCAATATTTAATTAATCCTAAAGAAACCACATATTCTCCCGAAGACCACGCGTTTGATTTATATATATATATATATATATATATATATATATTCCCTTGAGAAAAAGCATCAAGGAGGTTCAAACACTCACATACTTTTGCATAGGACATATGCCTAACACATTCCCTTTAAATATAAACTCTTTGAATAATGACAAGTAAATTAAAATTCCCATACATAGTATCATAGATTAAAATTAACCACATCTTCTTTGTGCTATATTATAATACTTGTGATTTTTTTTGGTCTTACTTTTAATAAAATTGTATAGTGGTGGGAATGTTAAAATATTAAACATATATATTATTAAAAGTTTTTAATTCTTAAAATATAAAATATTGAAATTTTTATTATATTTTAAATAATAACTCATTTTTACGTCATTTATTTTAATTTAATTTTTAATTTTATCTATTTTATTTTTTCTTCCTTTTTCTTCTTCTACATATTTTTTTAAAATATGCTTTATTTTATATAAGATAATATATTGTTAGAATATTAAGCGCTAGATTTATATACAATTATTTATATTTTAGTTATCAAGGTCTTCAATCAAAATAAAATATATAAAAAATTTAAAAAAAAAGAATCAATTATAAAATAGATAATTTATATAAATTAAATTATATGTGTTTCAATCTCTTATTTAAAAAATTTAATGACAAAAATATAAAATTACATCTAAATTTTTTTCAATATTAAACTGATACTTAGATACTCAAACTATGGCACCCTAGTCCCATTATTGCCTCTCAACATTATAAAAACTTTTTAACCAAAGAAAATGTTTATCTATTTAATAATTTAGTTAATTAAAGCGATCATTTTTATTAAAATTAAATAAAAACTACCATAACATTAATAAATAAAACGGTCAACATAAAAAACACATAACAATTGATTCATTGAATGGTTACATCCTTTAAAACACAAAAAGCTAAAGCTAATGATAATTAATTCCTTGAACAAATTGGCCACTAGGCCACAACATCGGTCTATAAATTAATGCACACTGTGACATTAATGATCACCATCCTCAAGTCACAAGAGAGGCAATAAAGAAGGAAACTAAAGAGATGGCTATAGCTAATATTAGTGCATGCTCTTGTTTGCTTTTGATATCTTTCATTGTATTGGCATCTCACTTTTGTTTGAGTAAAGCACAAGCCAAGCCTCCTATAGTGAAGGGTTTGTCATGGACTTTCTACGAATCAAATTGCCCTAATCTTGAATCCATAGTTAGAGACCATCTCAAGAAGGTGTTTCAAAAGGACAAAGGCCAAGCTCCAGGCTTGCTTCGAATCTTCTTCCACGATTGCTTTGTTCAGGTAATTAAAACTACGTATTATTGCAATTTTTATTGTAAGAAAATGAGTTTTGCTAACTGATGTTTTTATGACATTGATTAATATTTTTTTTTATTGGTTGATAGAACATTTAATGACTCAAAAATTGTAAAAAAAAATTATTAATAATAAATTTTAATGCTTAAAAACTTTATCAGTCAATCAAATGAAATCTTAATTGGTGTGGGCATTACTTAGCAAAATCTTAAAGAAATTATTAATCAACTTTAATAATAAAACAAAAGTAAATTAATTATTTAATTCTTAAAATGTAGATTCCATTCTCAATTTAGTTTTCTAAAAAGTAACTCCCAATCAAAACATCCTTTGAACAAATTTTGTAAAGCCAAATAATTATCAAAGTGTAAGTAATTAATTAAAATATTGTAAAGTTATTGTATTTATAATTAAAATTTTGTGTAATTAATGAAATATACTAGGGATGCGATGGGTCAGTGTTGTTGGATGCATTTGCTCCAAAAAATGAGAGTGAGAGAGACTCGCCAGCCAACGTTGGGATTAGGACAGAGGCATTGAAGACCATTGACGACATCAGGGCTCTTGTCCATAACAAATGTGGAAAGGTCGTCTCTTGTGCTGACATTGTCGCTCTTGCTGGACGTGATGCTGTTTTATTGGTAATTATATTTCATCCATTCTCTAATAAATTGTCTTCTCTTGAATTAACCCAAAGGCCAAAATATTTATTGTTTGGATATAATTTATTAATAAAATATTTAATAATTTTATGTTTATAAAAATTAATAAGATTATTAAATAATTATTTTTTTAACCAGCATCCTTCTTTTTAACGTCAATATTTTTAGAATTTAATCATTAATTCACATTATCATATAAAGAGAAAGATAAATATAAAATTAATTGAGTTGTGTGGGCCTTGAGACATTCTTATAATAAAAATTATGAATGAATAATATATTATTATTCTATGTCTATCTCTCTCTTTATATCATACTATTATTTTTTTAACATGAGAAAATTTTGATCTGTATTTTTGTTTCTTCGTTCCTTTTGAGATTAATTAGAATAAATTTTATTAATTTATCAGGAAATTTAGTTAAATGATATTTAATAGCCTTTTAGTTTGAAAATATACTTATTTCTTCTCTAATTTATTTTTTGTCAATAAAAATAATTTTTTATTAAAAATAAAATTATATGTTTTTAATAAATAACAAATACAGGTAATGAATCGATACTAAATTTTATAATTAAGTAATTTTTTATAATAATTTTATATTACATAAAATATTATTTCTTTAAGTTAACCTAGAACCCAAAATATTTATAGTATTTCTATTTTCTATTATTCATTCCTTCCTTCCTTCCTTCCTTCCTTCCCCCCATGATCTTGATCTTGATCTTAAATCTTTCATCAATGGCAGTCAGGAGGGCCCCACTACCCAGTACCACTAGGAAGACGAGACAGCCTAACCCTAAGCAAAGACGAAGCAAACAAGCTCCCAGCACCCTTCGCCAACACCACCGGCACCCTCAACACCTTCGCCGCCAAGAACTTCGACACCACCGATGTCGTCGCCGTCTCCGGGGCCCACACCTTCGGCCGGGCCCACTGCAGCTCCTTCCCGGACCGCCTCACCAAGTCCTCCCCTCCCATAGACCAGACCTTCCTCAAGAACCTCAAGGCCATCTGTCCTTCCGCCTCCACGCCCAACACCGCCAACCTCGACATCCGAACCCCCGACGTGTTCGACAACAAGTACTACATCGACCTCATGAACCGGCAGGGCCTGTTCGTGTCGGACCAGGACCTGTTCTCTGACCCTAGGACCAAGGGGTTGGTCCAGAGTTTTGCATTGAACCAGAGCTTGTTCTTTGACAAGTTCGCTAATGCTATGATCAGGATGAGCCAACTTAAGGTTTTGACGGGGACGCAAGGAGAGATTCGAGAGAAGTGTAATCTGAGGAATGGGAAGAAGATGATGCAGAAAGAGTCATTGTTGGCGTCTGTAGTCGAAGAGGTGGTGGAAATGGCTCAATAGTTTTAAATACTTAATTGGAAGCCATGCATGCATGGAGTTTGAGAAGTTTTTCTTAGTGTATTTCTTGTTGCTAGCAGTACGGCATTTAATTTTTGATTTTAAAGTTTCTGTGAAAGGGTTTGGGGATGTGTAGGTTCTATAACTTTGATTCTCATCTGCTTCATGTTAATGACTTCAGTGTTTTTCAGTCGTTTAATAATAAGCTTAAAAGTATATGAATTTTGAGATCTCCCATAAGAAAAATTTTCAAAAAGCTTTTATAAATCTTTCCCTTGTTAATTGTTGAATAAATAAAATTGAGAATAATATAATTTAAAAAATATTTTAATACATTTTATTTTTTCATAATTATTAATTTTAATTGCACACATATTTTTTGCTAGTGAACTCTTAACACACATGACGAGTCCATATATGATTTATATAAATTTGAGTCAATAAAATCAATTCTCTCTATAAGATACACAATATTTTTTTTTTCATTTTTTCTCTTTGTGTGAATGTTTCTTTCTTTCTTTTTTTCGGTTTGCAAAAATTACATTTTAATTATTTTTTTAAGTTATACTTATAAAATTAGTATATAAACTTTAAAATATAACAAAATAATTTTAGTATAAATTAATTATTTAATCTTTAAGACATCATCATTCTTAATTTCTCAATTTAATCCTCCAAACGTAAAACATTTATATTTAGTTCTACAACAATATTTCTCAATTAAAATGATAATTTTACTTAAACAATTTTTTAATTAATACATACAATGCATATAGTTATTAACTCATGACTTAAATTTGTTCATGTGACATTTTCTTTATAAAATAGTGTCATTTAAACAAATTTT
Source organism: Senna siamea (assembly GCA_031216115.1). Classification (NCBI taxonomy): domain Eukaryota; kingdom Viridiplantae; phylum Streptophyta; class Magnoliopsida; order Fabales; family Fabaceae; genus Senna; species Senna siamea. The sequence continues at coordinate 25,388,948 of CM062354.1, read as the reverse complement.
TATCTAAAATTAAATTAGATTGTTTTAGCAATCAAGCTTAATATATGACTTTGTTTTGTGAAAATGTGTTATCTAAACAAGTTCAAGTTAAGAGTTAATGGCAACATGCATTCTTATTTATCAACCAAGGAAAATATTTGTCTATGAATTGGGAGAATATTTTTTAGGATTAAATTGAGATTTTATTTTTGAAACATCAACTTGAAATTTTTTTTTTGAAAATTAAAATATTAATTTACTTATAAACTAAATTTTAATTAGTATTAACTGTAAAAGGTCATTTATTTATTTGCTTCAACAATCTCAATCATATCCAGTTAATTCTGACTTTATTTAGATACAAATATAAAAGGACAAGCGTGTCATACCATCCTATAATTAAAATTCATCCTTTTTTAAACAATGTGGCATACATTGTTAGGACTTGGGTATAGTCAAATAGTGTTTTAAATAAAACTTATAAAATTCTCAAACTAAAAAAGTAGAGGTGGTAATTAAATACATATGCTAACATGTCACATGATAGTGAAGGTGTGGCAATATATTAGTGTAGAAAATTCCAGAGTGGCATTTTCAAAAAAAAAAATCATAGGGAATGTTTGGTACAATATCATCATGACAATATTATCTTAGATAATATGGTATCTGGAATAATACTTTTAGTGACACTATTTGTTATAGTGTTAATGTGTTATGAGATAACATAAGAATATTTGAGATAATACCATGTAATTGCATCACACCAAAAAAAATGTTATCTTATAATACTAAAAATATTGTGTCATCTCAAATAAAATTGTTGGGTGGGATTTTTTTTTAATGTACTAATTTTATTCATATTATATTTTATTTATTTTCTAACCTAAATTAATAATATATATCACTATTTTAATTTCCCGCTTTTCTTACTTGATATGTTCAAGAAGTTTTTGTTGAAGTATTTGGAAGAACAACATGCTAATGTTTATAGGTCCAACTTTTTATTTTTGATTTGTTGTCATTTAGATAATTGCTATTTAAAATATTTTGTTGAGTATTTTTAGTTACGTTAAACTATTTATTTATGTAATATTTATTTAGTATTTTATTCTAATAGTATATATTAACTAATGGTTAGTTTTTTTTTAATTTAAGTTAATTATGAATTTTTTAAAATAAGCATAGTACATATAAATAAATAATAGGTAACTTATTTAAATTTATAAGATTAGATTTGAAAATTATATAAATAAAATAATATTGATTAATATAAAAATTAAATATTTATATCTGATATCATTATCACCTAATATGTCACCAATTGATATACCAAATATAAGAATTATGAATATTATAGTATATAAGATTACATTGTAAAATTTCATGACATATATGATAACATAATATCTAAGATTACACTATACCAAACGCTCATAATGTGTTATATATTTAGGATGACAGGTTCCCAATCATGCTATGTCTAATTCTAAGTAAGCAACTCTATGACCACTAGAGTTTACTAATTTAAGGTTAATCACCAACACAGTATTTTCATAAATAATTTAAGGATTGAATGAATATTTTATCATCCTAACTCATGGTCTAATCGTGAGACTCAAAAAGATCATCCCATACTGACTATCGGTCATCTAATCTAGAACCCGTATATCTTTAATGCATATATTATGAATACTTTCAACTCTCATTTCTTGTTATTTCCTCTCAACCCATTGTCCTATATTACTTCATGTGTTATAATTCTTAGTTTGATTGAATTTCTAGCATTATTGTCATGCACAAGAGTAGGTTAAGTCCATTTCTGACTTTCTAAAATAGTGGCCTACTAGTTAATTGCTAGGATACTAGCAAAAATTAGAAAACCAAACTTGATAGCTAACAGTCACATGCTAGAGAGCTAGCAATCGACTGCTAAGATCATGAGTTTTTGAAAAATGAAGAACATGGCAGATTAATGCTCCTCACCTAATAGTCGTTTGCTAGGTTTAAATTCTAGGTTTTCTAGGCAGAGATGAACTCAACAGTCACTGCCTCTTTTAGAAATTGACTTCTACGTTTATACTTTATTTTTAAAATACAATTTTAGATTCATTTTTGACCCTAAAATGTGCAGTTCGTTCCATATTAAAATCATGAACTTAATTCTATTTCTAATGAGCATCTTATACAACGAAAATAGCATAAAAATATGTCCAATCTAACCCAAACTCAGAGATTCAACGTGCTAGAGGAAATAGAAATCAAACTCGTTTCATTCTTACTCAAATCCTCAATTTCAATCACATGAAAAGCATAAACAACATACATCCATCCTATAAATTCACTGAATGCAAGTTTTCACACCCCTAATTACACAGAAAATGCAAAATCATGAATTTTCCATGGTTATGAGTAAAATTAAGCTTAAATAAAAAAAGGGGGTTGGTTTCACTTGATTACCTTTTCCTAGTGTCTTTTGTGCGTAATTTAGTGTCCAGAATTAGCTTGAAGGCTCCTCTAGTTGAGTTCTCAACTTCCTCCCTCTGATTTCTTCTTTATCTCTCTCTATTAGAACTCTTTCTCTCTTTAGGGAATTTTTGTTTCTCTCTCTAGTATTGTATTTCTAAACTCTCTTTCCAATTTCCTACTTATACCTTATCCAACTTCTGGAGGAATTTTTTTCAGAATGTATTTTAAAAAAATTGCCAATTGGCACTTGGCCGACTGTGCAATTTCCTGAACTTGTGGGATATTTTCTCTTTTTGGACCATATTTCTCTTTTAAGTCTTTCAGGGTCCCATTTCTCTATTAAATCCCACCTTAATGTAACATTTCCTTTGGGTTTAATTGCCTAAGTAATGTGACACTTCATCTTAAAACCTTATTTCTCATTCGGGCCTCATCTTGGGCTAGTGTTTTAGCCAATTTCTTTCCTTCAACTGGATCTAGTTGTAGTTAACCACCTATGTCAAACACATGAAAGAAATGCCAAATAATATCTAAAAAAAACATTAAGGTGTTTGGAGTAGGATGTTACAAAGTGTTTTGATAAGTTGGGGAAAGACAAGAAAAATTGAAACTTATTTAACTTTTAACACTATACAGTCAACACCAAATATTAAAATTATTACTTATTTAGATAACGTCCAAACAGAGAGCTATCCAAATTGATAACAAAGCAAATTATGAGGGACCAAATTAATAACAGATTAAATTATGAGGACTAAAGTGAGAAATAAAGTCTATGAAAGATCAAATTGAAAAAAATATCATTTATAAGGGACCAAAATAATGTTTTAGTCAATAATTTTTGAATCATTATAAAATAACATGCAACTCCCTTTGATAAGATCCTGGTAACTCATTATTTTATTGAGTCACTTAAAAAAATAAAATTGAAATTGATGATCTTCAAAATGGTTAATACTAATTATTCTATAACAATAGTATAGGAAACCCCCTGATTGCAATAGTATAGGAAAGTGTAGAAAAACTAGCTGCAAGTGTCAAAATTGTGTTCCTTATTAACGTCCTTTGTTGTCTTTGAAGATGATGGCATGAAATTTTATTTATGTATGTGGAAGTGATTGATTGTCTAATGCGTCAATAAAAATAAATTAATTAAAAATACTTGTGTCATTGATTATCAAGTCAAATAAACCTAAGTACATATCAGAAATGAGTATTATAGAAAGTTAATTTCAGTGACAATAAAAGTTGTTACCAAATATGTAGTTAAGTGAGAAAGTAACTTCCTTGACAATAAAAATTATTACCGAAAGTGTACTTTAGTAACAACATTTAAGTTGCCACAAAAATTATATTTTGGCGGTAAAAGACTAATATTTAAAAAAAAAATTGAGTAACGACTATTGTTGTCAATTTTTTTAAATTTCATTTTATTTAATAACTGATAACTATTTTATATGAAAAAAAAGTTTGAAACCATAATACTAATTGGATTGGCTACAATATACATCATATATGCAAATTCATTTCAAGTAAAAGAAATACGTATAAGGGAAAGGCCATGTACCATAATACTAATTGGATTGGCTACAATATACATCATATATGCAAATTCATTTCAAGTAAAAGAAATACGTATAAGGGACAGACCATGTACTTTTAACAACTTAAAGGAAATGACTTTATAATGAATCTTAAATTTTTATAAAAAGACATAAATGTTAACATAATTGTAAGAAGAGCATACACTTAAAAAAAAAAAAGAATCTCGTTTTATTAGTATTGTCTATATCAAGAATATTTCCAAGTCAGATCATCCTAGGTTTTACTGCAGCTTGACATTTGGATGCCTCAGTAAAGAGAATTAGATCATCTGCAAAAAATATGTGAGAAATAAGGGGACAATTTCTAGAAATTTTGCAAGGGTTCCAATAGCCATGTTTAAATGCAAGCTCAATACAGTGGGATAATCTTTCGATACATAAAACAAAGATATAAGAGGAAAGAGGATCTCCCTGCCGAATTCCTCAAGAGGGGTGATAGAGCCCAGAAAATACAGTCCCTGCCAATCAACTCAGAAAATACCAATAATGAATAATTCTAGCTCCCCTTAGAATTGGAAGAGCTGGACAGTAGTAGTATTGATAGATTTAAGACTCAACAGAGTGATTCTCAAGGGTCTGATACAGAACGGTAAGGAATTACAAAGAACAAAGAATAAGAATAAAGAATGTAATTAAAATGCAGTAAAATAAATGGCACTGGCATTCAAGAGGCCAGTTCTCTCCCAATTCCTTCCCAAATTTTTCTTACCCAAACTCCCTTCTTCTTTTCCCTTTTATCAGAATCTGTGGTCCCTTCCACCATATGGATATACTGTGGTCCCCACCTTACCGTCCTCCTCCCACATGTCGTCCCTTCTTTTCTTATGTTGCATGGTGGTAGTCCCCCTACCCTTCCCTTTCTCTTACTGTAATATTTTGTAATTTGGGGTCTAACAAGGGGACAAACACCTCTGTCCTTTCTCTGTTCCAGAGAACCTACATCTTACACAAAGACACGATATTAATAATAATGTTAGTAAAGTGTTCATTAAAACCAACCTCTTGAAGAGTCTCACGAAGGGAACTCCACTTTATTCAAGGTCTACTTTATTGGCCATGTAACCCTTTTTTTCGTTTTTTCTTCTCATTAAGTGAATAGCTTCTTGAAAATGATAATATTATTGCTGCTATTGTAACGACCCCCTAATACATCATACACGATACTTATCTGATTAGCGGAAGCATATGGATTAGTGTACATAATTATTCCCTATGTGGGAACGTCAGGGGATCGCTACTGGTTGAGCGTAACCCAAATAGACTCTCCGTTGTCCATTCGGATTTCGTTCAACCCTAATTCACATGCAGCTAACTAATTATACATACATGCATCATAACTTTCTCTGGAATGAAATCTAAAACTCATATACACGTCGCGTCATACATTCATACACATTTCTAATTCAAATCCATAAGTATACGGCGGTAAATTCTACCAAAAATCCGGCAGAGTTTCCTCTGTAATTTGATCATATCTCAAATACAGAATCACTTGTTTAAAAATCAACAGCCAGTCCAACAACAGTAGTAAACATAACCAAGATAAATCCATACACGGCAACATCAATCCATCACTACAATCCATGCATACTATCTGAAACGTTATATATACATTCAATCTAATCCATACAGCATTTATAAGAAACAGAATCCGATAAATATCAGCGTCATCAAAGTATATATACAAATGATTCAAGCCTAAGCTAATCATCCTCCAGTCTATCCTCAAGTCAGCTTCGGCTATCGTCTGGCTTCCTGCCCCTGTCCCTGTTCATCTGAGTACACAACCTAATGAGATATGAATCCCAGTAGAATAATTTACAATTTAATTATCATTCGAAAACCAGTTGAATACTCAGCGGTGTGAACACCGAAATCGTCTTCCCGAAATCAGTTCAAAAATAGTGAAATACCTTTTCTTTAAAATCGTTTAAACACATGGAAATTGCAGCAATATATCACAATCATAAAATCCATTTCTTTTAAAATCAGTTATCAAAATCAAGTGAAATCCCATGCCCTGTGTATCTCAATCCACGTTGGTTACAAATCATTTATCAGAATCTAAATCATCTTCTAATTGTACGTAGTCTAGAGAGAATACCTCCCTTATCGTTGGGTATGATCCGTAACACCAATCACCCGAATCAAGCCTATATTGTGAGCGTGATCCGTAACACCAATCACTCACTCAAGGACCGGGTGAGAATCAACATCTAGGGCGTCCCCTAGCATGTGCACATACGCCAATTCTCATCCTCATACAGTCTATTCGAACTCACATGCACTCGGTTGGCTATTCCTCAGGGTTCTAGGGTATCACGCCTAAATCACAACGTTTCCCCGTGTAGGTTATCCACCCTTATACTCCCTAAACCTTTCTTAGGGTCGTCCTGGTTTAACGCGTAATCCCTAACTCAAGACAAAGCAACTCGATAAAAATAGTTTCGTTTAAAAGCTTCCTGTACGAGGGATACTTAACGACCGTCCCATATCGATTATCAAGTACCCAACCCTAAGTAAATCCGTCCTAAAGGCATCCAAACTCGATAAACAAGGTGTTTAACATGCAATTAGGGTTTTCAGCACACAGGCATGCAATTTTATCCCATCGAAAGCAGCACACAAATCCATGCAAGTTGTCTAAATCGTTTAGGTATTCACTTAATCAATTCTAGGGTTCGGGAAGTGTAAATTATCCTACCTGGTCTCCGAATGCTCTAAATCACTTCAGAATCCCACGCAGTCTCGGTTTCTGAGCCTGATTAATTTCCTGGACATCAAATTAAACATTTAGGCTCGTCACGTAATCCAATTTTCAATCCTAAACTTGGTTACACAGTTACCTAGGTTAATTAATTGCCTAATTACGTTCGTGACCATTTCACCATATATCATTAGTTTTGGGAAATCGGACCTTACCACCGTGTTCTCGGATGATGGAATTCTACGTCCGGTGGTCTCGCCAGGATGCACGTCCGAAGCTCGACGCAGAAGACACTGCGGCAAGACGGTGGCGCACGGTGGTGCACGGCGGGGAGGTGCGGTTTGCCTCGAAAATCACACCACGGTGAAGCCCGCAAGCCCAGGAGTCCGAATATGGTGGTGGCACAGCGGTTCACGAAGCTTCTCGCACGGCGAACGACGTTCTGCCTCGATCCGGGCACGTCCGGCCTCCTTTCGACGGCGCCGAGCTACTGGAGGAAGCTGGCAGCTCGGGCTACACGGTGGTGGGGGCGGTGATTCGAGGTGGGGAAGTTTCGCGCGATGGAGGGGAAAAACGGCATTTTTCCGGCGGCTCCGGCGGCCATTGGTGGCCGTGGTTGGTTGCTGGAGGTTGTGGGTAGTGAGGGTTGTCGGTTGGTACCCTTGGTGGCGGCCCACGGTGGCTGTGGCGGCCGTTCACGGTGGCTGAAAGTGGAGAGAGAAAAGAGAGAGGAGAGAGAGAGTATAGTGAGGAGAGAGAGTGAAATGAGAGAAATGGCGGGAGTTCGCGTAATTTAAAGCCTCCAGGGGCGATTCCAACTTTTCTCAGGCCACCCGGGGATGTTTTAGGGTGTCGGCATCCTTCCAGACGTTGGCACGTATTTCCATGCAAAAACTTTGGCCTCCGTCAATGAAATTGACGCACGAAACTCCTTCCGTCAGTTTCTGATCGCCGGATTGCATTTCTTTCTGTTTGATCGTGTTTCTGGCTTCGAACGACCTTCTGTGTCAAGTCCTTATCCTCAAAATACGTGTCAGGCTTCGTTTAATGAAAATTAGCTTCAGAAAAATTGAAATTTATCTTTTAAAATTCTTTTAAAACTCTTTCGAATCTTTCCCGTTGTTACATTCTCCCCCCCTTAAAAGAAATTTTGTCCCCAAAATTCATACCTGTAAACAGTTCTGGATATCTTTGTCTCATTTCATTTTCTTTCTCCCACGTTATCTCCTGCGACGCTACATCCTGCCAAAGTACCTTAACTAGAGGGATTATTTTACTTCGAAGCTGCTTAGTCTTATAGTCAAGGATTTGAACAGGAGTAGATTCATAAGTCAAATTTTCCTTTAATATTATCGGTTGATTCTCTAATACATGCGCAGGATCTGGGACATATTTACGAAGTTGGGAGACGTGGAAAACATCATGTAGATTGGACAAATGGGGAGGTAAAGCAATTTGGTAGGCAACGGGACCGACTCTTTGTAAAATTTGGAATGGTCCTAGGAATCTAGGACTTAGTTTCTTAGTCCTTATCTGTCTACCAATACCCGTGGTGGGGGACACTCTCAGAAATACGTGATCTCCCTCGTTAAATTCCAAAGGCCTTCTTCTCTTGTTGGCATAAGATTCTTGCCTCTGTTGGGCAGCTCTCATCTTTTCCCTGATCATTTTAATTTGATCAGTGGTTTCTTGCACCATTTCAGGTCCCAACAGTGCACTCTCCCCCATCTCTACCCAACTTAAAGGTGACTTACAACTCCTCCCATACAGAGCCTCATACAGGGCCATACCGATGGTAGAGTGATAACTGTTGTTGTATGCAAACTCTATCAACGGCAGGTGTTTATCCCAACTTCCTTTCTGTTCAAGCACACAAGCCCTCAACATATCTTCTAGGGTTTGAATAGTCCTCTCAGACTGCCCGTCAGTCTGAGGATGATAGGCTGTGCTAAATTTAAGCTGGGTTCCTAAGGCTTGCTATAGGGATTGCCAAAATCTCGAAGTAAACCTAGGGTCTCGATCAGATACTATACCTGACGGTATTCCATGTAGTCTTACAATTTCCCTAAGGTATACTTCGGCTAATTTCTCCATGGAGTAACGCACCTTAACAGGTAAAAAGTGCGCAGACTTGGTCAACCTATCCACTATTACCCAAATGGCATCAAATCCTGCTAGTGTTCTAGGTAATCCAACCACGAAATCCATAGTGATCTGATCCCATTTCCTCTCTGGTATCTCCAATGGCTTAAGTAGCCCCGCAGGTTTCTGATGCTCTATTTTAACCTGTTGACAAGTCAAACAGGCATTCACATAATCCGTGATATCTCTCCGCATACCAGGCCACCAAAAATTTCTCTTTAAATCCTGATACATCTTGGAAATACCGGGGTGAATAGTGTAATGGCTTCTGTGAGCTTCTGCTAACACTTTTTCCTTTAATTCCTGATGGTTCGGAATTACTCTCTTTCTAAACATCAAAACCCCATCAGGTGCTAATCTAAAGTTGGGTTGGTTTGCGTATACTTCCAAGGATTCATCCTCAAGTTGGGCTTGTCTAATTAGTTCTCTCAGTTCGCAGGTTATCAAAAAGTCACTCATCACCAATCTTTGCGGAAATGAGATTACATTGAGGCTAAGGTTCCCAAAATCCTCAAGTAACCTCATCTCACTAATCATTAAACTAGCTAGTTGTAGTGACTTTCGGCTTAATGCATCGGCCACAACATTTGCTTTCCCTGCATGATATTTCAACTCAAAATCAAAGTCTTTTAAATATTCTACCCACCTACGCTGCCTCATGTTTAATTCCTTCTGATCAAATAAATACCTAAGGCTCTTATGATCACTATATACCTCGAATACCGCGCTATACAGGTAATGTCTCCAAATCTTTAAGGCAAACACAACGGCAGCTAGTTCTAAGTCATGGGTGGGATAGTTCTCCTCTGCAGGTTTCAATTGTCGCGATGCATAAGCCACAACTTTCCCATCCTGCATCAAAACACAACCTAGGCCTCTCAAAGATGCATCTGTGTATACAGTAAAGGGTTCTAGGGGTTTCGGAATGATTAATACAGGAGCGGTGGTTAATTTCTCTTTCAAAATCTGAAAACTAGTTTCACACTGTTCGCTCCATTCAAAATCTACCCCTTTCCGAGTCAATCGGGTTAATGGCACAGCTATCTGCGAAAATCCTTGAATGAATTTTCGATAATAGCCGGCCAAACCCAAGAAACTCCTAATCTCGGTGACCGTTCTAGGTTGATCCCAATCTAATACTGCTTCAATTTTCTTTGGGTCAACCGCTATCCCTTTCCCATTAACCACATGTCCTAAAAATTTCACTTCTTCTAACCAAAACTCACATTTCTCCAGCTTTGCATACAGTTGTTTCTCTTCCAGTATCTGTAGCACCGTGTTAAGATGCTGGGCATGCTCTTCGTGAGTCTTGGAATAGATTAAAATATCATCAATGAATACCACAACAAATTGATCTAAATAGGGTCTGAAAATTCTGTTCATATAATCCATAAAGACAGCGGGTGCATTCGTCAATCCAAACGGCATCACTAAGAACTCATAGTGGCCGTATCTCGTCCTGAATGCTGTCTTAGGAATATCCTCCTCTCTAACCCTAATCTGGTGGTATCCTGACCTTAAATCTATCTTAGAAAATACAGTCGCGCCTTGCAACTGATCAAACAAATCATCAATACGTGGCAATGGGTATTTGTTCTTAATGGTCACCTTATTCAATTGCCGATAATCAATACACAGTCTTAAAATCCCGTCTTTCTTCTTTACGAATAAGATTGGAGCTCCCCATGGTGATACACTTGGCCTAACGAACCCCTTCTCCAACATATCTTCGATTTGGACTTTTAATTCTCTTAATTCTGCGGGGGCCATACGATACGGGGTCATAGCTATTGGACCCGCTCCCAGAATCAGGTCAATGGTGAATTCTATCTCTCTGGGTGGTGGCAGTTTACTTATTTCCAAAGGAAATACCTCCGGAAAGTCACTAACAATTGGGATTTGGCTTAGCTTATCCTGCAACTCTACCTCAGAGAGATTGAGGGACATATCACCTATCTCACAAGCCCTGTCATTCCCTCGCACAAGTACGTTATCCAGATAAGTAATTGTCCCTTCGGAACAATTTAACAAAACCCGATTCCTAGTCAACCAATCCATTCCCAGAATAATGTCGATCCCTGACAATGGTATACACACTAAGTCCACAAGAAATAAAGTATCTTCAATGGTTAAGGGGCAGTTTAGGCATATTCGTGGGGACATAGTGGCTTCTCCCAAGGGTGTGGATATGTATAGGTCACAGGGCAAGGTTTGAACAGGTAATCTCATTCGTTCTACGCATGCATCAGCAATAAAGGAGTGCGTAGCACCCGAATCAAACAATACTATCAAAGAAAAATTATAAATTTTACCTCTACCCTGCATCAAGCCCGAGGACCTGTCGACATTGGCAGCATTCATGGTAAAAACTCTCCCTGGAGCCTGTGGTCTTCAGCTACCAGATGTCGGCTGATTCCCCGTGGAAGGGCGATGTCGGCCATGTGTCCTGTGCCTCCACATCTATAACACTGGAGGGGAGTCTGATGCCAGCAGGGTTGATTTGGATGTCTAGTACCACACTTCGGACAAAGAGTGTTATCAGGTTGCCTCCCACTGCTACTAGAAGCCCCTGGTTGCGGTTTAAACATACCGCTTCTTACATTCATTGATCGGCGCTTGTCTGGGCTTCTGCTCAGACGTGTCATATTCTGAGTCTGTTTCTGTTCTAAATTCTTGCTCAGAATTTGGCACTTATTCACCAGTGTGGCAAACTCTCGAATCTCCAGGGTAGCTAACTGAGTCTTCATAGGTAGATCGAGGCCTTCTTCTAGTTGCTTTGCTTTCCAAGCCTCATCGTAATGCATTCGCAGGTAAGTGGAGTATCTTGATAATTCTTCAAACTGTTTCAGATACTCGTCAAACGGCCTGCCTCCCTGGGTAAGCTTCAGGAACTGTGCTTCCTTTGCTTGTTTCACGCTCTCAGGGATATATTGATCTATAAAGACTCTCTTGAAAGATTCCCAAGTCAGTGGAATGCCTCGGCTCTCCATCAATTGCTGGGCATCTGTCCACCAAAGTTCCGCTTCGCCCTTCAGCATATATGTTGCATATGTGACTTTCTGTTCATCATCGCACTGCAACAACCTGAAAATCTTTTCAATTCCTTTTATCCAAGCTTCCACAGCAGCTGGATCGAAGGCACCTATAAACGGAGATGGACCTGCTCTCTGGAATTCAATCCATCCCTGATATAGTGGATTCACCTGTTGGGTGGCTCCGTCATTTCTCGTCTGTCTATCTTCATGCTGCTGTCTCATTGCATTGGCACTGGTAGTGGCCTGGTCTCTCATTGCATCGGCCATTAATCTGATAGATTCCATCATTTCACGTATGTCAACCTCATTCTCCATGCTACCACTACCTGACGCACTCGCTTCGTGGTTCGCCTTCCCCTAGGCCTACGTGTGGCGTCCCTGCTAGATTCTGCCATGCTTATCTGACACAGAAACAAATAGATCAGTCACACAGCAATGCAATAGTGAATCAGCGAGACATTAACTTCATTCCGTTCAGTATCAATTCAAATCAGGTCCTATCATTTCAGAGTCAAATCAATCAAAACTCTAAAGCTGCAAGCCCAAAGATTTAAAGTCCTAAGCCCACTAAACCAGAAGATCCGACAAACCGGGCTCTGATACCATAATTGTAACGACCCCCTAATACATCATACACGATACTTATCTGATTAGCAGAAGCATATGGGTTAGTGTACATAATTATTCCCTATGTGGGAACGTCAGGGGATCGCTACTGGTTGAGCGTAACCCAAATAGACTCTCCGTTGTCCATTCGGATTTCGTTCAACCCTAATTCACATGCAGCTAACTAATTATACATACATGCATCATAACTTTCTCTGGAATGAAATCTAAAACTCATATACACGTCGCGTCATACATTCATACACATTTCCAATTCAAATCCATAAGTATACGGCGGTAAATTCTACCGAAAATCCGGCAGAGTTTCCTCTGTAATTTGATCATATCCCAAATACAGAATCACTTGTTTAAAAATCAACAGCCAGTCCAACAACAGCAGTAAACATAACCAAGATAAATCCATACACGGCAACATCAATCCATCACTACAATCCATGCATACTATTTGAAACGTTATATATACATTCAATCTAATCCATACAGCATTTATAAGAAACAGAATCCGATAAATAACAGCGTCATCAAAGTATATATACAAATGATTCAAGCTTAAGCTAATCATCCTCCAGTCTATCCTCAAGTCAGCTTCGGCTATCGTCTGGCTTCCTGCCCCTGTCCCTGTTCATCTGAGTACACAACCTAACGAGATATGAATCCCAGTAGAATAATTTACAATTTAATTATCATTCGAAAACCAGTTGAATACTCAGCAGTGTGAACACCGAAATCGTCTTCCCGAAATCAGTTCAAAAATAGTGAAATACCTTTTCTTTAAAATCGTTTAAACACATGGAAATTGTGGCAATATATCACAATCATAAAATCCATTTCTTTTAAAATCAGTTATCAAAATCAAGTGAAATCCCATGCCCTGTGTATCTCAATCCACGTTGGTTACAAATCCGCTGTAACCGAATCTAAATCATCTTCTAATTGTACGTAGTCTAGAGAGAATACCTCCCTTATCGTTGGGTATGATCCGTAACACCAATCACCTGAATCAAGCCTATATTGTGAGTGTGATCCGTAACACCAATCACTCACTCAAGGACCGGGTGAGAATCAACATCTAGGGCGTCCCCTAGCATGTGCACATACGCCAATTCTCATCCTCATACAGTCTATTCGAACTCATGCACTCGGTCGGCTATTCCTCAGGGTTCTAAGGTATCACGCCTAAATCACAACGTTTCCCCGTGTAGGTTATCCACCCTTATACTCCCTAAACCTTTCTTAGGGTCGTCCTGGTTTAACGCGTAATCCCTAACTCAGTACAGGCTAAATCTGATAAAAATAGTTTCGTTTAAAAGCTTCCTGTACGAGGGATACTTAACGACCGTCCCATATCGGTTATCAAGTACCCAACCCTAAGTAAATCCGTCTTAAAGGCATCCAAACTCGATAAACAAGGTGTCTAACATTCAATTAGGGTTTTCAGCACACAGGCATGCAATTTTATCCCATCAAAAGCAGCACGCAAATCCATGCAAGTTGTCTAAATCGTTTAGGTATTCACTTAATCAATTCTAGGGTTCGGGAAGTGTAAATTATCCTACCTGGTCTCCGAATGCTCCAAATCACTTCAGAATCCCACGCAGTCTCGGTTTCTGAGCCTGATTAATTTCCTGGACATCAAATTAAACATTTAGGCTCGTCACGTCATCCAATTTTCAATCCTAAACTCGGTTACACAATTACCTAGGTTAATTAATTGCCTAATTACGTTCAGCAGCCATTTCAGTCATATATCATTAGTTTTTGGGAAATTGGACCTTACCACTGTGCTCGGATGATGGAATTCTACGTCCCGGTGGTCTCAGTTTCTCAGGATGCAAGTCCAGAAGCTCCGGCACGGCAGCACACGGCGGCACACGGTGGCGCACGGCGGAGAGGTGCGGTTTGCCTCGAAAATCACACCACGGTGAAGCCCGCAAGCCCAGGAGTTCGAATATGGTGGTGGCACGGCGGTTCACGGCCGTTTGGGCAGTGTTTTCTGGCCACGAAGCTTCTCGCACGGCGGACGACGTTCTGCCTCGATCCGGGCGCGTCCGGCCTCCTTTCGACGGCGCCGAGCTAATGGAGGAAGCTGGCAGCTCGGGCTAAACGGTGGTGGGGGCGGTGAGGGTCAACGGCGTCGGACGGCGGCGATTCGAGGTGGGGAAGTTTCGCGCGATGGAGGGAAAAAACGGCATTTTTTCGGCGGCTCCGGCGGTCGTTGGTGGCCGTGGTTGGTTGCTGGAGGTTGTGGGCAGTGAGGGCTGTCGGTTGGTACCCTTGGTGGCGGCCCACGGTGGCTGTGGCGGCCGTTCACGGTGGCTGAAAGTGGAGAGAGAAAAGAGAGAGGAGAGAGAGAGTATAGTGAGGAGAGAGAGTGAAATGAGAGAAATGGCGGGAGTTTGCGTAATTTAAAGCCTCCAGGGGCGATTCCGACTTTTCCCAGGCCACCCGGGGATGTTTTAGGGTGTCGGCATCCTTCCAGACATTGGCACGTATTTCTATGCAAAAACTTTGGCCTTCGTCAATGAAATTGACGCACGAAACTCCTTCCGTCAGTTTCTGATCACCGGATTGCATTTCTTTCTGTTTGATCGTGTTTCTGGCTTCGAACGACCTTCTGTGTCAAGTCTTTATCCTCGAAATACGTGTCAGGCTTCGTTTAATGAAAATTAGCTTCAAAAAAATTGAAATTTATCTTTTAAAATTCTTTTAAAACTCTTTCGAATCTTTCCCGTTGTTACAGCTATGGCGACTAGGAATAAAGCTACATTGCGCTGGTGACATAACAATGATAATATTATCGCTGCTATGGCGACTAGGAATAAAGCTACACTGCATTGGTGAAATAAGATCCTGCATAACAGTGTTTAATCTATTAGCCATAATTTTGGTAACCACCTTGAAACTGACATTACACAGGCTTATATAGAGTTCCAGTTATAGTAATTGCTCCCAGATTTATCATTAGAGGATAAATAAGCATTGAAATCCCCCATAACCACCCAAGGTTCATTAATTGTTTGTGCTATATTATAAAGATCACTCCAAAGGGAGGACCTATGGTGGTTTTGAGGGCTTCCATAAATAAATGTAGTAAACCAATTTAATTAAAGGCCATGTATGGTTACTTTGGAATGAATATTGTTTATGTGCTATCAAGATTTCAACATCGAAGAAGTTGTCATTCCACAGAATCCATATGCTACCAGAAAATCCCTTGGCTTCCACTCGGTAAGACTTGTTGAGTTTAATTTTTTTGGATGATGGCGTCATCTTTATGCCCACTAATTCTTGTTTCTACTAGGACAAGTAACCCAACATGATGCAAAGCAATTAAGTTACGTTTCTCAGCCCTAGCATTTAGTTCCTCCCGTTGTTCTGCTTTTGCTTGGTGATACTGTAATCAGCTTTAATGTTTTCCATTATTTGAATGTCTCTTTGCAAGATTTTTTCAAGTATTTTCGGTTCTTTAATGTCTGATTTTTTCCTTCTTCCACAAATTCTGTGATCTCGTTTATGGTTGATTTATTCTCTGAGTTTTTAGATTGATATATTCCTCCATCTCCGTTAAATCCGCGATTGCAGTAACAAGGTTTTGTTTTGTAAACATTAGGCAAGAAAATTTAAGTTGATGCAACCAACTTCTTTCACTCATAATATTCTATTTCATTTTATAAAGTATAAAAGTTCAGTGACAATGCTCAGAGAGTTTTCAACATGAATTTACGGTGTACACACATTAAGTTTTTTTTATAAATACCTGGGAGTTGAGACCCTATCCTGATTTTTAACAAAGTCCAAATTTTTTACTTGAAACTTGGCTTCATTTTAAAGAGATGCAGTATGTAACTGGATCTAATTAGACAGGCTAGGTCAATTGTTATTTTTTAAAAAAGTTTATGAAATATAAAGATTAATTAATATTATATTTAGTTTTTAAAAGTATTCGATTATCTTAACTAATTACTAAAACAAAAAAATATAAGTTTGTACATAAAAAATACTAAAACAAGTTTCAAATATATATATATATATATGTGTATATATATATATATATATATGTGTGTGTATATATATATATATATACATACTTGCTAGATGCTTAGCATGCAAAACAGTGCATGCTATTTTTTTCATTTTTTGACATATTTCATAAAATAATAATTGTTAGATTTTCAAATAATAAATTAAATAATTTAAAGTTATTTATATTATATAATATAAATTTTGTGAGATTAAGACCTCAGTAACATTATAATATAAATATATATATAATAAATTAATAAAAACATTAAATATATTAAAAATTAGGTTGAGGCCAATTCTATATATATAAAAAAAAAATCCATAAACCTAATACTCAGCTTGACTCGATTTTTCTTTATTTTTCTTTTTGAGTCAACCCAACCTGTCATGATTTTTTAGGCTAGGTTAGATTTATGAGACCATTTGAATTTATGTACACCACTACACATATTTTGAGGACTTGAACTGATTCGACTAGTCAAATTGGTGACTTAATGAATTGCCTACTAAATCAGTTTGAGTTAACTATTTAGACTATTTTGTAATTGATCAAGTCATGACACGGATTAACCTATTAGGTTTTAATTAACTCAATGATCCACACCTACTCAGTCCATTTTTAAAAAAAAATTTAGTTTCTGTTAATTATGATATTACTTTTATATGATATTAAATTTATAACTTATTTTTAATATGCATTGAATTCAATTATCTAATTTTTTTAGTGCTCATTGTATAATTCTAAAACTATTTCATTACTTAGAGTGTTAATTTCTATAAATTTTTATAGTTTTGTGATTTTTTACTTTTACAATAATAAATAGTTAAACATTATAATTTTTAGGAACTTTAACTCTTATTTAGTACTTAATTACTTATTTAATATTTAATTTTAAATAATAAATAAATAATAATAAATAAATTTAATGCTAATTTTAAATTTGTTTTGAATTATACTGTTTTAACTTGAAGTGTATTAAACTTATAATTTAAAAATTTTATTTAATTATACATGTAAATTTAAAATAACAATAAATAATTTTATTATTAATTTGTTTTTATTGATTCAACCAATATTTTAATAGTTCAGAAGTTAAATCAGTAACCAATAACTTGAGTTCGGGTCAATAACCGGTACGTATCCAAAAACTATGTACTTACATAAATTCATCACAACACATAATTGCCAACCAGCCAGCACATAATATGGAGATTGGGAGGTGGCCCCTTACTCTAAGAGTCGTAGAACACTATTCTGGGCTCCGGCCCATGCAAGTAAACTTCAATACATTTGGTTGTGTGGCCCATACAAGGAATAGGATTCGTATCAACAGCAACAGTATGTTCAGATGTTAGATGATTTTTTCTTTTCGCTGAATTCCTTTTAGTATGTCTTTAAAACCAAAATTTCTACAAGAACCTTTTTTTTTCTACATGCAAATAGTATCAGTGGAAGCCATGATCAAAAGAAAAAAAAAAAAGAGCTATTGTATTTTTCTAGTATTTGCATGATATAAGTTTTTCACTTGAGAACATTTGATATAAAATTTAGGATTTTGGATTGCCTGTGTTTTTAGCGACAGTTTTATTTGTTGTTAAAGTGTACTTTAATATTATTGCAACGAATATTATTGCTGTTATAAATTTTATTTAATTAATTAATTTATAGTGGCAATAATTTTGTTGCAAAAAATTTTAGTAGCGAAAAAAATTACCGCTAAAAACATCAAATAGGCACCAAACAAAAAACGCCAAACAAAATATCCGGACGCAAAATTTAGTGCTTTACGACATCAAGAAGCGCCCATGGCCTAATGGATAAGGCGCTTGACTTTTTTATTTTCCACTCTCATAATTTTCTATTTGTCACTCATTATATATATATATATATACATATATATATGTGTGTGTGTGTGTGTTTGAGTAGAGAAATCAATATTAGTGCTGAATAGAAGAGCGGAGGCAAAATTTGTGGTTCTGCACGTGCTAGCTAAGAGTGAACCACAGAATTGTTGTGTCTAAAACAAGATTCACAATGTGACGTTAGTTTCATTAATTAATTTAATATAGTGTTAAATTAGTGAGGGTAAATTTATAATATAAATTTTATTGACTTATTTTAAATGAAGAGACTTGACTATATTTCAACTTAGATGTAATTGATTTTAAAAAGTTTAGATTTATTCTATATTGATTGAATTTATTTTTTAGAATAAAAACATTTCGCGTAAACACGATTATATTAAAACACCCAAAAAAAATTATAACACTAAGCCTACGATAACAATATATTTTCTTAATATGAGTTATATAGACATGATAGGGGAGGTGTTTAAGTGAAGTGTTTTGAACTCGTGTAAATAGAATTATCTAGAATGTTCTCGAGTGTAAGTTAAATGAGATTAGTTAGAATCTATTAGAAGATTGGTTGTATCTGTTGGAGTTTATCAGAGCTCTTATACATATGAGTCTACAACAAAGGAAATATACCGAAGTCTTAATATTCAGCTCCCTTCTCAATTGCTAATAGCGTTTCCTTCATCTAGTTCGTCTTTCTTCTTCTTTTTCATTTTACGTCTGTTAAGATGGTATCAAAGCTCACACCAAAGACTGATAGGGCTTCTGCATCCAGTCATCAACATCATCATCATGTTGCATCGATTCAACTTAGTGCTACTGCGAAACCAGGAACCATGATTAGCTTTAATCATTCAATTGCTATTAAATTGGATGAAAAGAATTATTTGCTTTGGCAGCTCCAAGTTTTGGCTGCGATCTGTGGCCATGAAATAGAGAAGTTCATTGTTGGAGAATCCACTGTGTTGCAAAAGTTTTAATCAACAGCAAACAAAATAATATGCAAAGTGAGCGAGGACTTTCAGATATAGAAGAAGCAAGATTATTTACTGTTTTCTTAGCTTCTCTCAACCATGAGTGAAAGTATGATCACACGATTAGTTTGCTACGAGCATTTGTTCAAAATTTGGGAGTGTATTCAAGATTATTTGTAGCACATATCGGTGCAAAGATTCACTAATTTAGGAGAGTTAAGGAACACTAAGAAAGGTTCCAGTACAATTAATGAAAATCTACTACGTATAAAAGCTCTTGTTGACTCTCTAATTTCCATTGGAAGCATAGTTTCAGATCAGGAACACAGAGATAATCCTTATTGGATTACCAGAACAGTGCGATGCGTTTGTTACTTCTATCCACTCAAGAAGAGATCATTGTATTGTCAGTGAAATTGAATCTTTGTTATTGGCTCAAGAGTCGAGAATTGAGTCCAATACTAAGGTAATCACAATGGAAGCACCTTCTGCCAACGTAGCTAATGTCAGTAATAAAGACAAACAAACTTCTACTAGTTCAAAGAATTACAAAAATACCAATAACTTTAGAGGCAGAGGTGCAAGATTCAACTTAAAATCAATATGAGGCAGAGGTGGAAGAAGCTATCAAAGTAGTAAAAGTTGTATTGTGTGTCAGCTTTGCAATAAGCCTAGGCATCTAGTCACCCAGTGTTATTACCGTTTTGAATATAATTTCCAACGTACTCCATCCTATCACCAGCAGCATAAGAACTCAGCTAATGTTGCAGCCATGACTGCATCTTCAGATTATTACTGTGACAATGCCTGGTACCCAGATTCATATGCTTCTAGTCACGTTACAACTGATTACAACAACATGATGGAAAAAAATGAGTTTAATGGATCAGATAAGTTGTATATCGGTAATGGATCAAGTTTACATATTAAACATGTAGGGCATTCTACAATTCTTTCTCCCTTTAATAAACAAATATCCTTGAAACTTAGAGATGTTTTGTATGTGCCTAGTATAACCAAGTATTTGGTAAGTGTATCAAAATTTGCTGAAGATAACAATGTGTATTTTGAGTTTCATCTCTCACTTTTATGTTAAATCATAGGGCACCAACCAAGTGCTGCTCCAAGGAACAATTAAACCAGATGGGCTGTACTCCTTTGAACATTTCCAACTTCAGCACCTATCATCCACTGCTTCCTCTCAACCTCATAGTTGTAGTTTTGTTTTTAGTGCTTTTGTCACTCATATTTCTAAATCTGATTACAGCTTGTGGCACTCACGTTTGGGCCATGCCCCACTTGTAGTATTTTCTTATGTACTAAAAAGCTGTAACATACCTTATTCAAATAAAAGTGCCAATTTTTTTTACAAATCTTTTTTTTATGGCAAAGCACATGCATTATGTAATATCCTCAATTCTATGATATCAGGTATGTCTTAAAATCCTAGACTCAATATTTTTATGCATGGAAAATAGTCCAAAAATTATTTTATATTACCTTAAAAAAAGGAAGGACTAAACTGAAAGGAAATGATTAGGGACTAAAATGAAAAGAAATTTGTTTCACAAAATATCCTGATAGTAAGGACGTAAATTAAGGTGCATTTATGGCGCACATTTATGAGGTTTGAAAATGGCGCCAATGTCATGAATGCTGTAAGAAAAATATTTAGGGGTAAAACAGTTAAAATTTTATCTAAAAATAAGAATAAAATATTTATTTATCAGATAAAATGGCTAATTTTTATCTAGAAAATTATGAAATTGCCTCTAGAATATTTTTCCAAAATTTTTCAAAAAAAAAAATTGTGATTCGGCACTTAAGAGGGGTAAAATGGTCATTTTACCATGAAGGGCAAAATGGTAATTTTGACACTAAGGGTAAAAAGGTAATTTCATCACAAGGACATAAGGGGAATTTTACCTAAGGAACACTTTAAAATTCCTAAAATACCCTTACATGTCAAGGTTTTAAGAAGAAAAAAGTGAAGGGTATTTTGGTCATTTTGTCACCAAGGGCAAAATGGTCATATTAGCCATTTTAAATAAGTCACACTACTTCTTTTTCTCCTCCTTAGCAAAGATGACGTGAAGGCTTTTGGAAGGGAGAAATACCATAGGCTTCATAAGGGAGAAAAGGGAGAAAAAGTAAGGAAACTTCAAGGTTTATCCACCAAAAATTGTAAATCAAGGTAGCTTAGCCTTCTTCCAGCACTTATTTCATGTTTTAATGGATTTTTCCAAGCTTTTGAGTTTTTCATGGCTGAATGAACAGTACATGAATAGTGATTTTCTTAAGTTTACATTCTTAAATTCTCAAAATTTCTATGGATTAATGCTTAGAAAGTAGTATGGAGTTGTTTGTGATGGTTAATTTCAATTATGAAAGTGTTTATGTTCATTTCCCAATTTTGTTTCATTTGCCCTAAAACCCCCAAATTCATGAGTGTCATGCCAAATTGTTTGTTTTACCATGATTGTTATGGATAAATGGTGATTGATGGTTTATAGATGCTGAAAATGGGATTAAAGGAATGATTATATGAAAAATGATGATTTTGCACAAAACTCCTCTTTAGGCCATGGCTAGAAAAATGAGATTTGGAAAATTGTTTGAAAAATTTTAAAGTACCTTATTGGTAATGCAAGTTATAGCCAATGGAGGATAGAATAGATGTCAATTGGTTGAAAGGCCAAATTTTGCCTAAAAATCCCATCTTGACCAAGAGTATACATGTTTTTGGTGAAGGAAGTGTGCTGAAATTTTTATGTGTATGTCTTGGTTGAAGCAAGATTAATCATAGCTTGAGCGAAATCACTCTAGAATATATGCTTGTTAATAGCTTGTTGGGAATGTGATCCATCAGAGAATGATGGTGATTCTATAGCCTCATGATTCACAAGAGCAGAGTAGGTGTGATGTGTTAAAGTTGACAGTGATCTTGTGAGTTATATTAGCCCCGTTTGGGACGAAAGGGGAATGAAATATCTAAAGAGATATCGATCTCACTAGTCAGGGATAATCTTTCAGAGTTGGCAAGAACCATTGAGTGAGTTATACCAACCCTATTTGGGACGAAAGGGAAGTGAAATATCAAAATAGATATCGATCCCGCTGGTCAAGGATAATCTACTAAGAGGGTAAGGACCATTGAGTACTTGAATCCATTGGGAGACGCTCCAGATAGTATATAGCAGTCGTGGACTATTAATGGTTAGGGACCACAAGAAACTCAACTTAAAACTCATTCATGAGTGTTGTAAAAGCACATGGAGTTGTTCGCTAAACAACTATTCCGATAGCTCATATAATGATTTTGGCACTGGCCATTATGTTTTCTTTGCTTTCCTTGCTCATGTTTTAAATGTAATATATTTATGTTACCATAATGCATATATGATGAAATGACATACCTTGTATTGTTAACATCTAGTAAATCGTAACTATGCATGCATTCATAAGTACATGTTATAACTAAATGATTCATACATTGCACCTCAATAGATATTGTTTTCCACTTTATGATGAAAAGAATATAGCATATTTTTATATGAGTACGATGGTACATGCCAGTGAATTTTAAACACGTTGTTTTGCTACTGAAATATATTCTCACAAACGTTAATGTAGATCATATGCCTAGATACCACATTTTATTGGAAGTGGATGTAGCTTTGGAGGAAATACCCATTCTGGGGTATTCGTGGTGGTTAAAGAAGTTTGGGTAATTGCTATTTTGGAAATTCCTCTATTGCCCCCACATACAGAAGGGTGGAACCTCATGATTAGTATAATAGTAATATGTTTTGAGATGTAAATATTTGGAACAAAATTATACATGCTTATTACTCTAACCTCTTATTATATTTTTGAAGAGGGTTAGGATGATTTATTTTGATGTACAAGAAAGAGAAGGGTGTATATGTATTCAAAATATGTGAGAGGAATAGTATTATCCACTAATAAGGTTTTGATAAGGGTATGAGTGGCAGGGTTGTTGCCTCCTTATCCTATCTGACTAATTGATGCTGACCTCACATATCTATAGGTATATGTATTAAGAAAGAATCATGTTTGTGATTGTATATACTTATAACTGATCAGAATGTATATAAATATATGTATGCATTGTTATTTTCTTTATTTTCTCTACGTTACATGTGAGACCCCGAGTGTAGAGACTCGAACCAATGGCACTTAATTATTTAACTTGATAAAAATGAAAAGTTTACTAAGGTAGAGATAATAGTAACTCACCAATCTTATATTTTATTATATTATTTAATTAAGTAAAAGAAACTATAGGATTAGGGGTATTATAATAACCGATTTTCGAATCAAAATTTTAAATTCCATTAGGCTCTTCTATCCTTCGAAAGCCTACATATCGTTGGATCTGTCAGCTACTGTAAAACCTGGCATAACATTATAAGTTCTTGACGAAGCATTTAGACTTCTTCTTTAAGGTTAGCCACCTCTGTTTGGAATTTAGATTGTGGTTCTACAGGATTACTGAACTTACTTCTTTCCTTTCTTGGACCAATGGGAGCAGAGTTGGTGGAAGGGGAGGCATTTTGTCATTAACCGTATGATCTTCGATAGGAAGCTATTGGATAATAAGTTCGAGCTCAAGCAAGGCAGCTTCTTGTTGCACCTTACGATGACAAATGATAAGAGGGCTCCTTTATAGAATGCTTGGTGCAGCAAGTGGTGCACCAGAAGTGGCAAGAACAGAGTGAGATGTCATCTAGGTGGTTTCTTTGAACGGGAAAGAATCGTGCGCAAGGGCGAAGAATGAGAAAAGAATGCAATGGTTAGAAAAAGACCACGATAAGCGCCACTAATGTTCTCTGACTTGGGCAAAAATACAGTTGAAGACAACTCACTTGAAACAAGAAAACACAAAGGGAGATAGCCTCTCTAATACACCTCCGAAAATTAAATTAATGGCAAGGGTATAAAGATGCAATAGATGAAGATTTTGAGCCTATTATAATGTCGCACTTGAAGGAAGCCAAAATAGCTATATATATAACTGTTGAGAGGAGTAAAAACATTATAGGTTGTAAGGGCGATCGCATGGATCCACTTGCCCTAAGGTCGATTGGACGATCGAGTTCCAATGTAATCGATCGAATATGCTACGTGATAACATATTATTGGCTAAGCCAATCCGGATATACCATTAACCAATAAGGTTGGTTCAATTGTTAGTTTTTAAATTTTTTTTTTAATTTTAACCAAATCAAATTGAAGGAAATAACTTATAAAAAGACATTTTTTTTATTTGTTGCTTGTTTGATTTTCTGAATTCTCATTAAAAAAAGGAATCTGTGATGGAAAAATCCATCACAAATTAAGGAAATTCCGTCTCAAATAGTAGTTGTCACAAAAATTGTGAAGAAAATTTTTTGTCCATCACAAATTTGTGACAAAATATTAAAAAAATGTTTTTCATCTCAAATCTGTCACAATTTTCATAAATCATCAGTTTGATATTTAATAAACTTCCTTCCTAAATCATCTTTTTATTCAACCTGCCAACAATTACGAAACAACATATAGATAAATTTACATTTAAGCCTTCCAACAATTACAAAACATACAAACAAATTTATATTTCCATTATTTGATCCTTAGTCAAACAATATATTAGTCTAAAGTAAAAAGTCTACATAGCAAGAACATAAAAACAAGTTTTAATTTGAAGTCTACAAAAGTCGCCACTGAAAGTAAAAATTTTTGTAGTGATTATAATATCATATCTTATATTATGATATCTCATGTCAAAATATACAAAATACCATGATATATAAAATAATAATATTCTAATTAATTTATTCAAAAAATTATTGAAGCAATTAAATTCCTTGTGTAAAAAATTGTCATTCCTCAATAGTTATCATCAAATTCTATTCCTCAAATAGGTATTATCAGTTCAATTTTTAATAGAAACAACAAAATTTTATTGTTTGACATTCGAGTCTCTTGCCATGACATGCTTTCTATTTTTAAGTTAAAAAAATTGAAAAAAAAAAAAAGAACTACCATATTAATAAAAGTAATTCAACGAAGAGATTGAGTAAATCATGCACGTTAACTATATATAAGAAATTTGAAGATTTCATCAATTAATTCTCAACCAATAAAATTTTATACCAAACATTTTGTGTATTAGTATAAAAACCCAAGGCTCCATATCAGAAACTCACCATCTCTCACTTAAAAATAGTTAGAAAATAAATAATAAATAAATAACACTTTGGCTCATAGTTTGGCTTGTTTATTCTTTACGGTTATATGTTCATCTCTTCTCCTCCATCCTACTTTTTCCAGGAAAGTAAAGGAATCACATTCCACAACCATAGCTCCAACACAAGCTCCTTTGGTACTTGAGACAATAGCAACGACATCTGTTCAGGGTACCATATCTCTCACAAAGACTTTACAATCACAGAAAGGGAAACCCTATACCAAAAATCTTTGTGAGGAGGCTACAAATCCCATCTTATGCAAAAAGATTCTTGAAACTCAGGACAAGAAGTTTTTGGAATCTCTACCAAGTGGTACCATCTCAAAACTCTACTTGGAACTATCAGGGATCATTCTTAACAGAGCCTATAGTGACCTGACAGAAAAGATGGCAC
The DNA here is from genome assembly GCA_031216115.1 of Senna siamea. NCBI lineage: Eukaryota > Viridiplantae > Streptophyta > Magnoliopsida > Fabales > Fabaceae > Senna > Senna siamea. The sequence continues at coordinate 25,362,884 of CM062354.1, read as the reverse complement.
TTAAACACCTCAAGCCAAAGGTGGGGTTGCTTGTTAATGGCTGCCTAGACAATTACAATGAGGCCATCATTGCTATCAACAATGCTATTGCAGATTACACAAAATAATCCTATATCAACAAGCAAGAGCATTAAAGCTGCTAATGTTAAGATTGGTATGTGTGAGTCTAAATTGTGTTCGGCTCAAGGAGGAACATATAGATATGTTACTACCCTTACTGAAACCAACTAGTTGTTTAGGGCTTTTAATAACATGGTGGTCTCTGAAGAGAAGATAACAAAGATAACCAATTAATAATATAGATTTGATCATTGGGTGGACGAAATTCTTATTTGAATTTTCATGTCATATATGCATGAACTTCAAAAATTGTCCTATGATCAAATCTATCAAAAACAAGCCAAACTAGACCTATTTTTATCTAGTTTTTGAGAGATGGGAGAACACGTTTATCTGTTGTAATCATGATCGTGTTGTAATGAAAAACGTGATTCTTATAAAAGAGAAAAAAATTCCCTATATATGCTCACTTTATTATTGCCTTTTCTCATCCATTTATTGCAATTACAATGGCTAAACTCTTTATTATTCATATATATATATATAAGCTTCATGGAGCTCCATAGGTATAGTCCTTATATTTTTTTAATTAGCAACTTCATACCATCCATAATTAGATGGGTAAACTAAGATTCTTGGTCATTATGTGTAAAACATAGCTTAGATCGATGCATGGCCAATGAAAAACCACCCAAGTGCTACAAGTGGTGAATTTTAGCTAAATGATGGTAAAACACCACTTTAATCATGCAAACAAACCTTTATGGCCAACAATAGGTTTACTAGAAGTTAATTTTTCATAATGTGGTGAAATAGTAAACCATGATTTGAAATTTTGGTAACAGAATGCCTTATTTCCTATTCAACTGTGTCTCAAAAAAAATTATTTACAAAAGATACTTGTAAAAAAAAAAGAAACTTGAAAGCTATTGATATTGCACTAAGTTTGGACAACTCTTACTCAAACATGAAATTATAGAGAAGTCCCACCTTACAGATTAAATGTATGAATTTTAAGAAAAAAAATTATAAGAATTTTAGAAATAAAGAATCACCTTTTAGTTTCATCAAATGATTGAAATTGGAGAAATATCCTAACTAAAACAACAGATTAAATTAATAGATGATAAAAATGCATATATAATGTTAAACACAAACAAAAACCCAATAAATGACATGAAATCAAGAAAAATATACACAACTATTTATAACTTTAGAGGATAGCTAGAGAAGTCAAAGTTGTGTGGGATATCCCAAAAATATTCTCACAAAATTCCATCTTAATATATAAAATTTGATTTTAAAATATTTTATTTTAATTTAATAATTAATATTAATAACTTTATAGATTTTTTACAAAGATTTTTTTTGAAGAAAAATTCAAATATTTTGAAATTCCAATCAAGATCTTTTAAAATCAGTTAATCTTTTTGGTTACAAAATAAAAAATAAATATAATTATTTGACGTCAAAATAAATTATATTAAGTGGATTATGATATATATGGACTAAGCACTTTACATAACACTATTTTAAAGTTAAATATTTTTTTTTATTTTTTTAAAAATATTGTTGTTTTATTATCAAAAAATAATTTACATTGATCATATTGACCGATCATTATTTAGATACTAAATTTTTCTTTTTGGTTTTATTTTTTAACTTTATATTTTGATTTAGATTATCGGATTTAATGATTTAAACATTTATCAAACATTTATATTTATTAAATTAATTAAAAAAAATTCTAGAGTACTACTTGTTATAATTCTAAACTCAATGATTTAAACTTTCAAAAAGTTGCTGTACTTATTAAATTATGGAGAATATAACCTAGAGCACCACTTGTCCATTCCAAATTGGTCGAATTGTTTATATATATATATATATATAAAATAATGATTCGTGAAGATTTTAAGCAACAAACAATCCAACTCTAGTTAATATATCAAGTAATAATTTGTTTCGCCAAAATTTTTAGAAGTTGTTTATTATTCCTTAAAATATGTATTTTAATTTTATAAAATTTTAAAATAATTTTTAATTGATAAGAATATTTTTAAATTAATTAATTTTTTATATTTAAAGATATGAGAATGCGAGTAATAGATCTTTAAGAAGGCTTAGAATGTGTATGCCTAAGGAAGGCATGGCCTGCTTCTTATATAGGTTTGGAGTGAGGGGCCTTAAGGAGTTAGGTGAAGGTTAATCACTAGGGATCGGTCATTTACGATCAATTTGTTGCCAGGTAGACCATAAGTCTCTTGGGCCCAGGTGCAAGTGTGATATTGGATCCCAAGAGCAAGGGTTGTTGTGCTTTCGCCTTGATTTTGAGTTTGAGCATCTTCACTAGACTTGATCATGGATCTCAAAACCCGCCTAATCTGATAGGCCTAACCTTTTAAATAGTGGATTTAGCCCGAATCTAAAAGCCCATTTTTTTAAAAAATCCTACAAAATACTGGCTGAACTTGGGCTTTTTTTAGCCTAGCCCATTAAATATATATATTATTTTACATATTTATATATAACATATATTATATTTTTTTATTATTGCAAGGATTTAAAGATTTGGCATTTGAGGCTTTGGCTTTGGAATTTGGATGTCTTAGTTGATACATTATTATGAATTTGTTGTTTAAATTTCAAGCTTGTTAGTAGACAAACATTTTAATTTTATTGTATTATGTTTAAGATTTGGTGGATTTAGATATATATTTTCCTTGCTTTTCGTGTAAAATTTGTCCTTTAAAATTGACATTTTAATTCATACGATATTATGAAGCTTGTTAGTTGAACATTTATATACCAAAAAAGCTACTTTTTTTTTTCAAGTCCTCTTATTTTTCTAACAAATCCTCAGGCCCACATATTCTCTTTATATACACATGAAAGCCTGGCCTATTTTTTATGAATCTAGCCCATGATCAGGTCTAATCTTCACTTCCTTCTTACTTCTTTCTGGTTTATTGAGCATATTTTTTATTTTTCCTTTCTCCTATTTTTTAAGGTTTAGGGTTTTTTATTGATATCAAAGATGTCTTCTTCTTCTTTAAGTATACTTCCTTTCATTTGCTAATAAAGATGGTGAGGCGCTTGGTACCCAAGGGTCTTGGGCCATGGGCTACCATCGTTGATGTCTCATCAGGAGGTGAAGATGAAGTTCAAAACCCTGGTTCATTTTTCTTTTTTTTTTAAGATTAAGAAGAATAAGAGGTTGATAGTTTGGAGCCTTTTGGCTCTATTCCCCTTAGGAATTCGTTAAGGGGAAAGGAGCCTATCATTAGCGGATGAGAGGAGAAGGAGAAGGAGGTAATCGATCAGGGATCCTATTTTAGGGTAGAGAACCTCTAATATTTGTTAGTTAATAGCCTTTTCTAGGATAGTCAGGGTTTCCCCTATGTACAAACTTGATGAGGAGAACCATCCTTTTTTGGATAGTTTAGGTCATACCTAGCCTATATTTATGTAATGATTGGGGTTACTTTGTTATGCCAACGATACTATTAAGGTTATTAGAAGCAGTATTTATACTATTGAAGATATGTAAGGTTTATGGGAGGAGTTGTTATTACACAAGCCTTATGAGATCACTTTTAGGATAGTTGGATTCCCAACTGATCTGAGTCTCTTGGATTGAGAGAGGATTGGTTTTCTAATGTATATTACATATGATATAGAAGGTGGGGATTCTCCCTCCATTAATTGACTTTGAGATGTTTCTATTGAGTCACCTCAATGTTTGCCCAATGTAACTTGTGGTGAATGCCAGGGTAGTTATCTGTAGTTTCTAAGAGCTTTGTGACAAAGTGGGTGTGGAACCCTCTTTGCAATTCTTTTTCTATTTCTTTGAAGTCCAATCCTGATCATTCGGGGGCTATGTTCAGTTGTAGAAGGTCAATAGTGTGCCATGTATTATTGAGGGGTTAAACACTAATTTAAAAAAAATTAAAACTCCACCTTCTTCCATATGGTTCCTCTTCATGACGTTCAACCCTTCTGTTTGCATCCTTGGGATAACCGCTTGCTATTCTAATTGTGTTGGTCTTCCCCCTGTCTTGCTCCTAGAGATTGTTGTCGCCAACAATGGCCTTTTGGAGGTATGGTTATTCCTTTTTTACATTTTTTTATTTTTCAATTTTATAGTAGATATCTTACCATTTTCATTTGATGAAGGCAGATCAAGACTCACTGCAATTAGAGGATGATCACATATGAATGGAGCATAATTAAGCTAGTGAAGATTTTAAGCCAACACTGGAATCTATCCAATATGAGAAAGCTCATATAACCACAGATCAAGTTGTGGCAAAGCGATCTCAAGTCAAATCTTTGGCCAAGAAAGACAAGTTAGTTTGCAAGAGGTCGATCATAGAGGAGAAGCTTGTCCAAGCTAACTTTTTGGAAGATGAATTGGAAAAGAAGCTAGATACTGCTAATGAAAAGTTGGCAAGTCTCTTCCAATGGCTCAAATAATATCATATGGGATTGTCATCTAAGGAGAGGGCTTCCTTTAACATAGCCAATATGATGGCTAAATACAACTGAGAGAATTTTTTGAAGTATTTATGTATATTGAAACTCGACTTGTAGATTGATAGTTCTGATTTTAACTATGAGGTCTTTGATAGGGTAATCCACCTTCAAAATACTAATTTTGATGGTCCTTTTGTGTAAACTTTTGATATGTTGGAGGGTCCTAATGAATTGAGTGGCATAAAATCCCTCAATGTTGATGCACAGCCAAAGGATATGCTAACCAAAGAGTAAGTAGAGATAGTTAAAGGTTACATGGTCAATCCCAATCTAGCATTGCGATAGATGTAATTCCTTTTGCAGCGTTCTTACCCCTACATCTTATAAGAAGAGAGGGTGGTAGAGATTGAGGTGTCATCCCTCCAAGTTCAGATGATGGGTCTGATCCCCCTATTTGATCTATTATTATTCTATAGCCTTCAGACCTTTAAAATTTCTATTAAAAAATATTTTTAATTTTTTTTTCCTGTTACTTTAATGGGGTATTTTTAGATAGAGAATTTTGTTCATTGCGTTGTTACTTGTTTGGATATCATACTTTTATTTTTGCATCCTCTATATTGTAGGCAAGCAATTGTCTACTAATTTTTTGGCAAGGGTCAAAGGGTCAATGAAGGATTTTGAAAAGCTATCTTGGGGCAAATAATTGTCCACCGATTCATGTGCGTATGTGCGAGTGATTTGTTATTGATGGATCTAAGTGGTTATTGATAGCAATTCGCAACACTGAATCTCCTTCTTTGAATAATTGGAGTCTTATACCCTGATCGTATGTGCGAGTGATTTGTTATTGATAGGCTATAAATTGAATATTGGCTTTCTCTCTTTTCTCTTCCAGTGCATCTAAGCTTATATCTAGAGTTTTTTGTTATTCTCAATCAAATAAGTAGTAACCTAATCATATGGACATTCTAACTTGATTGAGATCACGAATTTATATCCATATGTGAAGGCAAATGGTGTTTCACCAGTCGAAGTTTGTGGTTTATCCTGTAGGACCAAATTACTGAATGCAATTCTTCTTCCTAATTGGGTTTGCTGCTTCAAGTCTATTCTTTAGTCCTTTGAGGATAATACGGGCCAATTCTGCTTGGTCATTAGAAGTAGGGTATTCCACAAAAGTTGTCCATAGATTTATATCCCATTGTTGACAATAATCCTTGAATGATTTGATCACGAATTTCCTACCATTATCTGTGATAATTATGTGTGGTGGTTCGAAGTGATAGATAATTTTTTGCCACAAGAACTTTTAAATTTTTTGGAAAGTTATAACAGCTAGTGGTTCAGCTTCTATCCACTTAGCGAAGTAGTCTATAGCTACAATCAGGAATTTACTTTTCTCAAAGGAGATCACGAAAGGTCCTAAGATATCCATTCCCTATATTTCGAAAGGTAATGGGAGGAAATGACATGTTGCTCATTCGTCAGGACATGAATGAAATTTTTGTACTTCTAGCATGTGTCACAACATCAGACAAACCATTTAGTGTCCTTTATTAGGGTTGGCCAATATAGATCTTGTAATATCTGCATTTTTTAAAATCTCCAAGGATGTTTTAGATGTTAAACTTTTGTGATTTTTGACTAAAGATTTGACTAAAACCTCCCTGAAAATTTTAAAAAGGGAAAAGAAATGGATAAAACAGTCAAATTTTAACTAGGGGCAAAATGGTAATTTTACCCAAAGGGTAAAATTATAATTTTACCTAAGGAATAAGATTACTATTTTACTTAAGAAAATTGTAGAAAATTTTCTTAAGAAATTCCCTCAAAATTTTGAAGCAAGAGAAGGGCAAAATGGTCATCTTAACTAAAAAGGACAAAACGGTAATTTTATCCCAAAGGGTAAAATTGTCATTTTTTTCCATATATTTCATAATTTTGTTTACCCAATTAGGAGACCTCTATGTCCAAAAAGAATGAAAAAAAAAAAGAAAGAAGAGACAAGAAAAATGAAAGGTAGAAAGGTAAATTTGCAAAATGGACACATTGGGTATTTTAAAATTGTGTTTAAAAGTCTTCTTCCTCCTTCTTTCTCAGCAAAACGCAGCACACAAGAGGAGAAACTCAGCCATATGAAGAAGACGCAGGGGAGGGAAGAGGAAGAAGAAAATTTTCATAAAACTTGAAGAAAACATCATTTGCATTGGAAAAGCAAGGTAGTTAAGAAACTTTCTAGCATTTATTCTTGGTTTCATGGTGATTTTCATGGAGTTTGTCAATTATCTGCAAGATGATGAACAGTAAAAAATTTTCTCTCCACTCCATTTTAAGCTTGAAACCTTGTTGCAATGCATTTATATGAGTGAATATGTGAATTTGTGTTAGTTGGAAGGTATGATTGAGCTTGTTTCATGGGATTTATAATTATGTTGCATCCACCGACATTTATACTTTCTTGATGATGAATGATGATTAAGTTGCCAATTGTGTGTTCTAAATATAGTATGATATTGTGGTGTTGGATGTAAGAAAAATGATGAAACAACTCTTGAAGAGGAAGAAAGGAATTGAAAATGCATTTTCCTCTCGCTTATCGGAAATTTGGCCAAGATATCACTTCTTTGTAAAATTGTTTTGTCTTTGTAAAATCTTCTTGTAAGTTGTTGTAGGTTGCTTTGTAAAATCTTCTTGTAAGTTCTTGTAGGTTCTTTGTAAAATTGTTTTATGCTATAAAATGCTGTTGTAAGTTGCTGTAGGTTGCTGTAAAATTGTTTTATAGTGTAAAATGCTACTGTAAGTTGTTGTAGTTTCTTTGTAAAAGCGTATGTCTTGTAAAATCTGTTGTAAGTTCTTTGTAGGTTCTTTGTAAAACTATTTTATCTTTGTAAAAATCTTCTTTGTAAGTTCTTTGTAAAATTGTATGTGCTGTAAATTACTGCTGTAAGTTGCTGTGAAATGTTGTAAAACTATAAATTGCTCTAAAATTCTGTTGTAAGTTACTGTAGAATGTTGCAAAATGAAGTGTGACATAATAGGTATGATTCCTTAATGTTGAAAATCATAATAGATATCTTAAAAAGGTAGGAAAATACTTAAAGTGGCAATTCTTTTGATTGGTGATTTTAGCCAAAAACTCCCCTATTTTGTTGAGATGAAATGAGTGTTGAATAAATGAGTAGCATTAAAATCATGATGGCCCAATGATTTCCTTGAATTGGTATGAAAAGAATATTTGAAGAAAAAATTAAGAAGGGTGAAATAAATGCTATACTTTGTATGAATATGTCTGAATTACTTTTCTCCCTTCCTAAGGCTGAATGAATTTGTCTCTTCTTTTAAGAAGAATTCAAGTTCCATCATTTAATGGAAAAAAATTTATGATTAATAAATTTTGACAGAAAATTTAAAGAGAAAGGATAAAATAATGAAATCTGTACTTGATGCAATTTGTGTTGGCACAAAAATATGATATTTAAATAGATAGCTTGTAAATGCTAAAATAAATGGCACCATTTATGGCATTAAAGTTTGATGAATATATATGTATTGATTGATGCTAATGGCATGAGGATGTAAATGCCAAATTCATGTGGTGTGTTTAATGGTCCTAAATGTCGTTGTGGTAATATTATATTGTGATAATGTGGATTATGGCACTAAATGAACACCTAAGGGAGGAATGGCATTGAAATACCCCTTATGGTGAAGTGGTATCAAATGGCACTAAATGAATACCTAAGGGATGAAACGGTACTAAAATATCCCTTATGATAATGGCACTAAAGGAAACACCTAAGGGATAAACGCACTAAATGAATCCCTGAGGTGAAAGGCACTAGGTGATGGCTTCAAAAGGTCAAGAAATGATTGAGATGTATTCCTTGTGAATGAGTTGCTATAAATTAATTTTTATTGATTTATGTTTTAATTATAAATTATAGTTTAACTGCTGAAATGACTGGATGCTACATAAGTTCATATAATTCATTCATATTTACATTGCATAAATTTAAAGAAGAAATGTTTTTCCGTAGTAATACAGTGGTACATGTTAGATGTTTTATGAAATTAAGAAAATTTCTTAACTACTGAGATAATATTCTCATGATTATATCTGACATGTATCAGATGCTTAAATATTTGGCGGGGATCTAAGTGGACATAGTGTAGGTGGAAATTCCCTTTTAGGGAATAATCAACGTTGTCTAAGGAGTTTATGTAGTAACTATCGTAGTAGTCCACCCTTAGTGGGGTAGATAAATAAATATGTTTTGAATATAATGCTAACATGTAGAATTAGCCCATTTTATCCTGATTTCTTTATATTTTGGAAATAAAATCAGGATAAACAAAATGTTTGGATGTATATATTAAAATGGGCATATATATATGTCGGGATAGGTGAAAGTGTGAATTTTGATAGAAAGAGGGTTCGAGTGGCAAAGTTGTTGCCTCCCTACCCTTAATAGACGACAATCACTAAACATATCCTGAAATATATGTGTAACAATGTATAAAAATGATAATATATGCAAATATATGCAAGTTTTATTTAGGATTTTGTAACTAAATCTGATTATTTATTTAGTTTTACCGCTGCGTATTATATTAATGTAATATCGAGTAAATGATCCCAAACCTAATTTAATTAACAAATGGGTAATATTGGAATAAGAAAAATTTTACTCGGGTTAAAAATCAAGGACAAAGGTGAGGATAACATGTCAATCTTATAGCTAATTATTTTATTTGAGAAATTATTTTATAAAGAAAGGCTATAAGATTGGGATGTTACAGATCTACCCTTAAGGTTTTGCGCATTAAGGTTATCGTAGACTGATGGATCCCACAGATTCCTTTATGGAATTCTCAAAGCACTTCTTTTCCTTGTTCAGGAGTTATGCATTTCTTATGAAAGGCTAAAAATCATTTTCTGTACATATCATCTCTCTAGATATAATACCTAGGGGACTTAAGATGATTTTTTTATGTTTTGTTACGATTGGATGGTTAGGGTCGTTCAAAACTCATGATGAGTTTCAATAAGAAGGATCACTATTTACTGGATCTTAGTTTCTTTAGTTTTTTTCTTCTTATAATGAATTTGTAAATACCTTCGATTTTTGCATTGGCAATTTTGGATAGGGAATTTACCCTTTCATTCTTCCCCCAAAAAATATAATCCAATTGGGAATGCTTGAATTGACTCATTAATTGCTTTACCAATTGGATATATTATTTTATTATTAGTTCTTTCGCTTTATATTCTCTATTTATTTGATTAACGACTAATTGCGAGTCGCTAAAAAAATGTACCCAATTGCTTTCACTACATGTGGCTGTAGAGAATCTATCAACGTGGATGGTCCATGATGGATTTCCTTTCATTTGTGTGACTAGTTCATCTTTAGGGGGATATGTCATTTCTGTAAAGAATTCAATGAGTGTTTGCGCCTTGATGACTTTTCTAAGCTTGAAGGTGATATAAAATTCTGAGAGTTCGATTGCCCAAGTTGTCAATCATCCTATCAAATTAGGCTTAAGGAGGTTTTTTTTGTAAGGTATTGATCCAATTAATCAATGATAGCGTGTTTTTGAAAGTACAATTGAAGTCTTCTAGCTAATGTTACCAATGCGTATGTTGTTGAAAGTATAATTGAAGTCTTCTAGCTAATGTTACGAATGCAAACGATAGCTTCTCTATATTTTAGTAATGCATTTCAACCCATTTGAGGGCTCAACTAGTAAAGTAGATCAGACGTTGGTTTGTCTGATCTTATTGAATTAAGATGGAGCTTTTCGATCGATCGGTCATTGCGAGATATACATAAAGTGTTTCCTCAAGCTATGGCTTTGATAACATAAGTGGGTTTTTGAAATATTGCTTGATTGGAGAGATGCTTGTTCGCATTCGTCAGTCCATTGAAATGGATTAGTCACTTCAAGGATTTTGAAAAATAGTAGACAACAATCAGTAGACCTATATTGCAAAAAAAAATTATTGAAAAAATGAGTTATTTATTATAAAGAAATGAATGAAAGGAAATACTTTTATAAATTAGAACTTTAATAAAGTAAAAAGTAAGGGTCAATTAGGTGCGATAGCATATGTACAAGGCTATCTCCTGACAACTTGGAAAATACAATTGAAGAATACCGCTAGGGCCAAGGGTATCTTTAGACACCTTCATAATAATCTTGAAAGTGCAGTGAGGTATCCAATGAGTTGTTATACTTTGTTGATAGCTCACAGCAGTTCTATGTTGAGGATGGCTTGACATTTTTCTAGATTTGTATCAACCCCTCTTTAGGTAATCATGAAACTAAAAAATTTTCCCACAAAGACTCTGAAGGCGCATTTAGATGGATTTAACTTCATCTTGTGACATTTAAGCCCTTCGAAGATCTCTCAAAGGTCTTGTAGGTGTTACTGTTCTTTAAGAGATTTGACAACCATGTCATCTAGATAAACTTCCATATTTTGACCGATATGCTTATGGAAGACCATGTCCATCATCTGTTGGTAGGTGGTACTAGTGTTGTTCAAGACGAGAGGCATTACATTACAGTAGAACACTCCTTAGTTAGTGACAAAGGAGGTCTTCTCAACATTTACCATATTCATCTTAATTTGATTGTAACCTTAGAAGGCATCTAGGAGGTTGAGGAATCGATGGCTAGATGTTCTATCCACTAACTTATCAATGTTGGGCAAGGGATATGTATCCTTTAGGCAGGCTTTATTAAGGTTGGTAAAATCAACGAACATACACCATTTACCATTTTCCTTCTTCACCATAATGATGTTTGATAGCCGTTGTTTATACTTGCAATCTCATATAAAATCGATGTTAAATAGTTTTTAGACTTCTTAGTCAATCACCTTCTGAAGTTCTTGTCCAACTCGCCTAATTTTTTGGATGAAACTGTGGAGGTAAGAGGTGTAGAGGGAGTGAAAAATGAGATTGGGATCAATTCTTAACATATGAGCTAGTGTCCATGTGAAGATGACTCTAAACTCTTGTAGGATTGTTATAAGAGTTGTTTTTAGTTCAAGGATAAGCAAGGATCCTAGGAAGATCTCCCTTTGATCTGCTTCCCCGTATATTTTGACTCTGATTAGGTCTTCAATCAATTTAGGGCAAACTTCGAGGATTTCATCACAGAGAATAATGATCTCTATTACCTTGGTTGACAGATGGCCACTTGGGTGTTCTTTTTGTTGGTTGTTCTTTGTTTTTGTCACCTTAGTGAGGCTTATTGCGTAATAGGATTGTGCAGATTTTTTGTCGACGCATACTTGGCTGATCCACTATTTGGTAGGGAACTTAATCAATAAATAGGCCTATAGACAAAGACCTATATTTTATTCATCAAGGTTCTTCCTAGTATAGTGTTATATGTTGATGGGCCAACACTATCATGAGGTGCCCAATGTCACCCTTATTTAAATAGTGCCTTTCGTCAAAACTTTTGTGCTAAGAAATCTAATAAGTGTACCGTGAAACTTATAGAGGTCTCGATCCTCCAAGCAAAGTTTCTTAAAGGAATCATAATAAAGAATGTCCGTTGAGGAGCCTTGGTCAACCGAGACTCGATTGACTTCATTATTAGTCATAGTGGTGGTTATCAGCATCAGATCGTCGTGATCGAGATCGATATCGGCATAACCTAAAAATACGAAGGTGTTTGCTTCTTTCTACTAGATGATGTTCTTATATTTTTTGATGGCTAATTGAGCGTCATGATCAATAACTTGATTTTCTTCTCTAATTGGGACTAAGAGGTTCCCTTTTGTATACTACCTGAGATGACGTTGATCATCCCCCGAAGAGGTGGGTCTCAATTGTCCTCCCTTTAGCGATCACGTCTGTTTGTCTATCTGCAATCAAAGGGGTTATCTTGAGGGGGTGTCTATTCAGACCTTTTATCTTTTTTGCGAATGTATTTTCTAAATTTCCCCTTTTACATCAATTCTTTGATTTCATCCTTCAACTAAATGCACTCTTCTATTGTATGTCCATAATATTTATGGAACTAACATTATTTTTTTTTGTTAATCCTTACATTGCTCTTTCGCTAGCTAGTAAATAGGAGGGAAGTAGAGGATGTTCGCATTATACACTTCATCTAAGATGTAGGAGGGAGGTTTTAAGAGTAACGTAAAGGAATAGAAGTGAAATTTTAGGGGTAATCGCCTCATCCTATTTTTAGAGTCTCACTCCTTCTTTTCATCTTTCTTATTTTCTTTCTAGTTGTCTTCATCATTGTCGCTTTTAATGCCTTGTTGGCCAAGTATGCATTCTCCCTGATGATATATTTATCTACTTGATCAAAGAGCTCAGAGAGCATAGCTAGGTGATTTCCTGAGTTTGAAAAGAAGAAAGGAATTGGGTATAACCCTTACTTTATAGTGTGTATCACTAGGTTCTCTTCAAGATCACAGATTTAAAAAGCCAACTTGTTGAATCTTTAGAGGAATTTTTACAAGGTTTCATTCTTTCCTTACTTGAGTCCAACCAGATAGTTGGTACTATTCTTGCACTTCATGGTAGTAGCAAAGTGCTTCAAGAATTGATTTAACAATTCATTAAAAGAGCCGATCGAGTTGATCAATAGTTAGGAATACCATTGCATTGTTATTGTCAAACATGCTTAATATATATATAACCGAATTAAATGTTGACGTGGTCTGTAGAATCTTTGTCCTATCATATGGGCGAATCTTCATGGGTATCTTGAAGTTAATTAGTATGCGCTTCTCCATAACATAAGAGGGAGGGATGACGTCCCTTATTTTGAAGTCTACTCATAGTTGCTTCAGTATTAATAGTGACTATCTAGTTAACAATTTGTGTTAGCACAACTGGGCAAAAGCCTTGAAGAGGAGGGTACCTGTAGGCAGTGCTAGGCTATCTCAATGGTCGATTGCTACGACTAAAGCCAATGGATTTTTTGGTGCTGTTGGAATACTAGCAAGTTTAAAGGCGCATTTGGCGTTGTAAGGGGTCGGTATTGGTCGACTCTTAGGGGTGACACTTCTACAATTACTAGATTTGGTTGTGGAACTAGTAATCTTGGTGGTGGTAGCGCTGCCAAGACTGGTGGATGAATCACCTTAGGATTAATAGGTGGCTACAATGTCTTGTGCAAAGCTAATAGCTTTAGGCATAAGGGTAAGACTTTATCTTAGAGGTCAACAACCTCTATTTGGTGTCTTGAATGTGGTGGGAAAGACTCTGTGAGATCCTATAGGGAAAAATTTGTGGAAAGGGTGACATTACTGCCATTAACCATATGTTGGTCTACTGGGATAGGCTGTAGCATTGGTTTGGGGAGAGTAGCATCTTGCTGCCCCTTTTTTCAGCGAGTACCACAAGGAATGCTCTTGGGAGGGTTAGGTACAATGGATTCGACACCAGAGGTGACAAGAATTGAATTTTATGTCTGCATCGTAGGGGTTCTTTGGGAAAGCTTGAGAGAAATTCTTGCAGAGGATGGTAAAAAGAGGATCTTTTTGGTGGTCGGGGAGAGACCACGATAGGCGCCACTAATATTCTCTGACTTGGACAAGAACCAAAGTGAGGTTGAAAAGGGAATGCAAAAGGGGAGGAAGGCCCCCTTGAAGCACCTTCGATTAGCAAGTCAATAAAGGAGATGAGAATGTGAGCAATAGAGCTCATGGGAACTCCTTATATAGGTTTCAAGTGAGGGGCCTTCAGGAGTTAGGTGAAGGTCGATTGCTAGGGATTGATCACTAATTAAGGTCGATCTGCCACCAGATAGTAATTCTTCAAGTCAAGATAATCTAGATATACCATGGCATAAGTTACATCTTTTCAACATAAAAAATATTCCTTTACATTCACAGTTACAATTGTGCAGTGTAAGTGCGTAAATGGTATTTTCTCTCTCCTTAGTTGTGATTAAACTCCCTAGTTCAAGTTACTCTCTCTAGATTGAAACCATTTTACTATTTTTGGGTTAAACTAGACTATTTGATTCAATTCTTTAATCATTAATTAAGAGTTCAACTTTTTAAGAAGTGAAGTTTTTCATAGAAAAACTCTTATTTATTTTTTATATTATCTTATATTATATATAGAGAGAGAGAGAGACACACACACCATTATATATGTTGATTCACGCTGGGTACTTCATCTTGTGATTGATGATTCTCCTCCAAAGCAAAGGCTGCAAAAGTATGATTGCAGTTAGGAGCAGATCAAGTAGCACTCTACACATCAACTTTAAATAGTCTTTATAGCTGCTAGCTTATATTATACTATATAGCAAAATTGTTGCCTGCATGGTTTGCCTGCCTAAACTAGGAATGCCCAATTAAATTTACCTACGTTTATTGCACTTTAATTCATTGCATCTCACAAAAGGAGATCTACAAACATAAAAGATGTAATATAATTGAGTAAATGGAACGAGAGGAATCATTATTGTTATAATTAAGCATGAGGATGTGTCATTCATTATCCAAGGTTCTTATTCCAAGTGCAAGGAATGCTTCTCGTGTTATTTGTACCATTATGATGTCTCCCTCTTTCCTATAATAAAAGGTTAACTTCTATATTCTGTCATGTAAAGATATCCAATTATGTAATCATTTTTTAATTTTTTTAAAAATAATATTTTTCGCCTATAAATCAAAAGATGCATCTTTAAAATTGAAAATCCTATAATATATCTAAAATCATATGAACACTTTCTTTTGACCAAAAAACCCTTAGGTTTCTTACTTATATTATATAGTAAGTATTTAAATATGTATATGATAGTCACTTTAAAATTTAAAATATAAATAAACTTATAATTTTTTACACAAAAAAAATATTATTAAAATAAAATTTTAAGAAATATGAACTTTTAATAAGTTATACTTTTAATAAAAATTAATATTGTTTTAAAAGATATTTTAATTATATTTTAAATTTTAAAAAATGAATGTGTACATTTCAAAATATATAGAGGAAAGAGTGGTGTGTTTAAGTCTTTGGATTGATCATTAAATTGAAAAACTTATTGAATCATGGGATAAGTTGTTCAATGGTTGACCCAAATAATATCATAAATGAAAAAATGATAATAATTAAATATTTTTAATATTAATAATATATTTTATATTACTAAAATTATGCTTCCACTTATAATTTTTAAATATAATGATCAGTTTATACAAATAATTGAATTTGAAATAAATCTAAACATTTGGTAAAATCCATCACGTGAAAAAACTTTAAATTATAGGTGATATCTATTTTTAATTCATTTTAATAAAAAATATGTTTTAGGTCTGCCCTTTCTCGAGCACACACCCACCAACTTTTGTCAAAGTGAAACTGGAAAATTTAGTTGCATGCTTTCTGCATGAAATTATTTTCACGGTTTCACACTAATCAGGGCAAGTGTTCTCATTGGCACCTGGCTTATATTGGGCTCCACAGTCATAATTGTGGTACCATAAGTAGTTTTTCAAAGGCAAAAGTCGGTTCTTAATTAATCCTCAAAATTTCATTAAATTTTTATTTAATTAATCTCAAAATTTTATTTTATTTTAACATAATTTTTAAATTTTAAAAAAATATTTAGATTAAATTATTATTTTAGTCTTTAAAAGATATAATTTATTTTAATTTAGTCCCTAAATCATAAAATATTTAATTTAATCTTTAAAAAATATATTAAGTCTCAATTTAGTCTTTAAAATTTTAAATTAAGACATAAAAAAATGTAAAATTTTAATACATAGAGACTAAATTAAAACATAATATATCTTTCAAGAACTATATTAAATATTTTTATAATTCAAAAACTAAATTAAAATAAATTGCATCTAACATTATAGAAATTAAAATAGTAATTTGATCAAATATTTATCGTTTTTTTTCTGAATATTTTTAGTTCTAATAATAAAAATGTGTAATTTGACATCACATATGATTATATAAGCTAAAGAAAATGTTGATTATTTATAAGTTTAAATCAAATTCAACCCTAAACTATAAACATTTTATTATGTACAAAAGTGTGAACGAGATTGATAAAATAAATAAATAAATGATAGCTAAAATAATTAGAAAAATCAAAACTGTGTAATATAGATTTGAGATAGATTTAAATTGTCACGTCAACATTTTATTTAATTATAATATATGATGTTATGTCTTATTAACAAGAAAAATACTATGCGAAGGTTAAGTTTTCAAAACTCGACCTCTCCTTAATCTTTTACATTTAAAAAAAATCATATTTTAAAATTAGTTTTTTCTTTTCTATTTTCTTAATAGAAAAAAAAAAAAAAAGATGAAGAGAGTTTAAGTTCTTGAGAGCTCGACCTTTTGACAAAGTTAAATTTTATAGGTTATCTTGAATCAACAAATTTACAAGGCTAAAATAAAATTGGAGTAAAATTTTAGGGACTATAAATAATTTTTTTCGTTTATTAAAAAAAAGATTTAAGTACATCCTATTTATAATTAAGGGAAACAAGTAGACTGAGTCAACAAAAAAGTATAAGCAACTAATGAGTTATCTTCTAATTAAGCTTTTAATAATATAGTATAGAGAGAAAGAAATAGTTAATTATTTTTTGAAATTTAAGAGACCAGTTGGAACAATATATAACATTAAAAGATGAAAGTGAAATCTAACATAAATTAATGGATCAAAAATAAATTTTTACCTTTTCTTTTTTCCATCAAAGATAAACTGAGTTTTCTTAACAGTATCTTAATTTTTACTTTCTTTTTTTCTTTTTGCTGGCTAGCTAGGTTCCTCCATCCATCATATGGACCCAATTTGAATATCTTTTATATGTAGAGATATTTCTGGTTTAAAGTACAAATTGTTAAGATTTTTCCACTTGTATTTTTCTTTATTATTTCGTGTTTCTTCTTTATGCTTGAGATTATCCAAAATCTGACCCATTTTGAAGCTACTAGCTATATTACGATTGGGATTTTTAACTAAATTCAATATTTAAAAGATATTTAAAATTAAACTAATTATGATATGTAATTATGTCAAAAAAACTGAGGCTCATTTCTAACATGCATAATTATGTATCACTTAATTAATTAACTATTTTTAATTTTATTGATTGATTTTCTCTAAAAAAAAATTATAGAAATCCTACTTCTTATTTTTTGTGATATCCTTAAGTCACATTAAACTTAAAATTAATATATTTTGAGTCAACAGTGTTAAGATCAACCTCTCTTAAAAAATGTGATTCTCGAAATTTGATTTTATGTTTTTTTTCACTGAAATAAGACTACCACCCTAATCAACAATTTATGAGAACAATATTTTATTTTTAATTTTGGTTATATCGAAAAGAAATTTGAAATTTTTAGCTATAGATTATGCATTAATTGAAATTGGATTTTTTTAATATTCTTATAAACGTATACTTCTACATATCAAATTGATAAATTTATGAGAAAATGTGCATTATTCATTACTAATTTAGAGTCTACAGGTTTCATAAAAAGTAAAAAATAGAGTCTATAGGAAAAAGAATAGGCAAACCAAACCTTCCAAACAAATACATATCATAATTATTTGTTCAGAACTATTGAAAACTCTTACAATTATATATATATGGGATAAAAAATTATATATCTAGGCTAAGATATACAGGGAACTTTCCTAAGAGTGTAATTATGAGATTGGTTAACCAAACAATTAAGATCATATATATATGGGTGACAAAAATAGTCTTGTCCCATTTAAAAATTTCAATAATATAAATTTGGCCAATTATATATGGAAGATCATAATTATTGCATTTTATAATTTATGTGATGATATCATAAAGCAAGATAGGGGATCAAGGCAATCTTTTAAATCTTTAATGTGCAAGAAAATCCAAGGCCCACACAGCACTAAGCCACCGATCTTGACATAAAGTGGGAGATGACTTTGCATGCCTTTTGTAAAGAAATTAACTAATTAATTAATTAATTAATTAATTGGACACTATATATAGAAGTTCCCATTACCAAAGAAAATAAATAAATGTGCATGAGTTACAGCTAGCAAATAAAAAAAAAAAGACCAATGAGGATTGGTTTATTTGGTGACTTTTTACTTATCATAATTGTATAATTTAAATTTAAATTTAAGTAATTTTTTATTAATAAATAATTTATGAGTCTCTTGTAAATATTTTTGAGTCCGAAAACCTATCCTAACCCTGGACTCGAGGTTTATTTCCTCACTTAAAATTTTTGTAATAAAAAAAGTAGAAAATGGAAAATTGGCATGCAACACCTCAAAGCAAAACCTAGCTAGTCTCTTGTCTTATCAAAGACACGAAACAAAGTAACCAAATTGACCCCACCACTAAATACGTGGGTCCCCACCCAACCATGTGAATTCATTTTCTTCAATTTTTTATAGTGTTTGGATTAGTTTGTATATACATTCAATTAATTTACCTTTTTTATAGGCCAACTGAGATTAGAAGATTAAAAAATGTTTGATAGGGCTAATTTCAAAAAATTAGGTAGTTATATAATATTTTTTTTAATTTTTGTCTAAAATATTGATAAACTTAAATGTGAATATTTTTCTTCATAAAAATATATACTTTAATTCATTATATTTTAAAATATTAGTCTCTTCTACTACATTTCACTAAATTTATATTAGATAGTTAATATTTAAACTTTTAAATATACCTTACTTCATATTTTTGCCTCATAATTCACCAATCTTTTGGATTTACCAGTCTATTTTGTCCTACATATTTTTTCAATTGTCTCTAGAAAAATGTTCAAACAACCTTTCACCTCATTCAATTAATTAATATTTCTTATTATAAAAAAATTAATATATGCCTGAGAATTAAAAAATTTTAAAAATTACAATTCTGAAATCTTTTAAAAAGATAGGAAAAATATAATTCTATTTCCTTTGTTTTAAAAAATTATACTAATATTAATTTAAGAAATAAGAAAAATTTACAATTTTACAAATTTTAAGCAAATTACCCTTATATTTATTAGTGATATAATATAAAAAGTATTAAATATATATTTAATTAATATAAATTAAATCTATGATTTTAACTTTAAAAATAAATAATATTAAAATAAAAATATTTATTATTTAAATAAATTTCATATTTTTTATAAATTTTAAAAAATTAATATTTATTTTTGAAATTATTTTAATCAAAATAAGTAAATTAAAAAGCTTTTTTATTTTTTATAAAAAAGAAATATTATTTTTTAAAGTAAATGTGAGAATGTTATAAATTTTCAAATCCCTCAAAAAAATAATTTACCCAAAAACATCTTCCGGATCTAACTCCAAAAATTTAATATATGTTGCAAAAATCACACTTATTATATTTAATTATGCATTATATTACATGCTCATCTTTATTACCCATTGAAGCCATCTGGGCTAGTAAATTCAATTTGTGTCATCACTAGCAGATGGTGACATCCCTTTCCCCTACAAGTAGGTCCCACTTCCACCCTTCACTACCAATGGAAGTCATGATTCCCACACAAAACCAAAAGAGCAGCTGTCCAACATCACACATGGGGTGCCACCACACTGGATCATGATGCACCCACTCCCCCTCCTTCCTTCTCTCTCTCTCTCTCTCTCTCTCTCTTAAAACCCATAAATAACCACTTTGTTTCATTTCATGCACAATTGTGAGATCAAAAGATTAGAAAGAAAGAGAGAAAGATAAGAGATAGGCTTTCTTTTGATTTCTTCCTAATTGTGAACTAAAGCTAGCCAGCTAGATCATAGCTTTAATGGAGAAAAGCAAGTCTCTTCCTGAATACTCATGCACTTATTCTGAGTTCAATGGGTTTGGAGAAAGATCAAACTCTTACAACTTCAATGGGCCATCCCACAAGGGAAATGGATTTTATGCAGCAAATGATCCAGAATTCAAGAGGAAGAAGAGGATCAAGGCTTACAATGTTTTGACTATGGAGGGGAAGCTTAAATCAAGTGTGAGGAATGGCTTCAAGTGGATCAAGAACAAGTTCGCTGATATTCGCTATTAGCGATCGAGGACGACAAAACTTAGGTAAAGTTACTTAGATGTTTGCTATCAGGTAATTAAAAGAAATACGATTTGTGGAAATTAATATTTTTATTTAAAAGACAAATCTACTGATCAAGTTTTTATTGAAAATTTTGATAGCAAACACCTAAAAACCAAACTTAATTAAGTTTAGTTTTGTGCCCTAGCTAGAATCCCTTCTTGTGAGTTGTGATGACTTGTAGTCTCAGCTTTGAAGGTAACAAAAGCTTCTCTCTTTGTAAAAACTGTTTGCATGTGTCGTCAGAGATTTTGAGGTAACTAAGAGATTTTACACCAAGAAAAGTTTGAATGAGAGTGAAATATTGTATAGCAAGAGGAGACTATAGCATGCTATGTATCCAAAACTGAAGACGTAGTATGTTTGGGGTAAGAACTGAGACTATATAATATTGTGAAATGTTTTTTCTTCTTCTCTCATATATTTAATTTGTTCCTTTCTTGATTGTCCCAAAAAAAAAAATCTGATATATATATAGCAATAATATATTTCTCCATATGGTTTTCTACTTATAGGATATTATTTTTTATCCCATATAGTTAATTTGTCTAAAATCCGTTTAGTTTTATGCTCTTTAATTAAAATGTGTTATTCAACATACATGTAGTAGTATCTTTAACTATCATTTAAATAACTTTTAGTATTTTTAAATCTGAGTTTTAATGTAAATAACTATATGAATGTTAAACACAATGAACAATTTCAT
Source organism: Senna siamea (assembly GCA_031216115.1). Lineage (NCBI taxonomy): Eukaryota > Viridiplantae > Streptophyta > Magnoliopsida > Fabales > Fabaceae > Senna > Senna siamea. The sequence continues at coordinate 25,341,548 of CM062354.1, read as the reverse complement.
TTCGATGTTAATTAAATGTCTTATTTTACTTATATCCTAAATATTTTCCTAGTGTTCGGAAGTTATTGTTGGATTAGTGGATATTTTCAACCTTGAAAAGTCAATTTAATTCCAATAATTTCCTTCAGAGGCCACAAAACATAAGTTATACATAATTTTTAATAATAAAATAATTTATTATTTTAATGATTAATAATGAAATAAAATTATAGGGGAATTAAGTTGAATGAGACATTTTAAAGTACAAATTAAAGGACAATTTAGTTGAGACAAACTTAAGGGAATTAAACTATAATTCACCTTAATTTTTAAGTATTTTTCTCTCCTCTCTATACTTGAAGTGTACCAGTAGAGCAACCAAGTTAATACAACTAAATTAAATTATTTTTAAAGGTAAATTTAGAACATTTATACTAGGCACTTAATTATAATTCACTAGCTAGGTTGAGTTGAGACATAAATTTGAAGTTAGTTTTTGTTCCTTTTGTTCTTAATAAATTACATTTCCTTACGTGAGAGATACTAAAATTGCTCTTTCTCTTTTCGTTACGCAATTAGGTCCACATCTCCCACTGAAACCTTCTCAGCAAAGTCTCTGAATTTTCTTTTCATAGTCCTACCACTCTTTCAATTTGCAAATACATTAATTGGATTTTCAAGTTGTTATAAAGTATAAATGCGAGATACGGTACGATACAATTCGCATTTGAAGTGTATATGATATATTTCGTACTTGTCAAGACTCTACTTAAGTGGAAATGAGAGTACTAAGATTGAGATAAGAAATTATAGAATCACTTCCCTCTAAAATGGCAAGTCAAGGATGAGTTTGAACCTCTTACACAAATTTTCCTTAACTATGTCATATCACATTGTTTTAAAAGCGTCATTGCCTGATATAAAAAGTAGAAATTTAGAATAATTGGTCACCAAGATTTTAGCAAAAAGAGGATGGCTTGCAAACATCATAAAAGCTTGAGCAATTTATTACTCTCCATTTTATAACAAATGCATTTTAACCCATCATAACATTTACAAAACGTTTCCTTAACTAACGTATTTTCTTTTACCTGTTCAAAACGTTTACAAAATATTCTACATAAATTCCAAATGCTAGCTCACACCATTAAATATATGAATTGTGATTAAAAAAAAAAAAGTGCAATGTTCTAAATAGGGAAAATGATAGGAAAGAACTAATCAACTTAAATCAATGCTGAAAAGAAAAAACAAAAGGAACCATGTGAGGGAAGGGAACTGTTATCCCCAGAAAAAAAAAAAAAAAAGGGAAGCCAAACTATGGGGCCAAAGCAGAATTTAACCCATTCCTTTGTATTTATAATTTTGACAATTGAAGCAAACTAGGATTGTAATGATCTTTATAAACAAAATTCAGAGAAGCAAATAATATCTCAGAGTATACTCATGCTTGAGGACACCACAAAATATAGAATCAGCTACTTATTCTTACTCAGAAAGGTCAAAAGCTAGTGGAAAGAATATAGACAGAAAGTTTAAATAAAAAAATAAAACATAAGTGATAAATGAAGATAGAAATTAGGGGTCTAAATGTCATCTCTGATGACCTAATCATCAATTTGAATGAGTAAATGCTCCCCCTGTTTTGGGTTTCCAAATTCTCTGGAGGAAGAAGACCTGAGGACATGGACAGATCTGTAGTTGTTGTCATCTTTTCTGAGTGCATTTAGTTTTAACTTGGGTAATGGAGGAAGGTTCTTGAAGTTTTCACCACCATTACCATGGCCATGGATTTTGGGGGAAAGCTTTTGATCTTCTGAAGCCACATATGGAAAAGGAAACAAAGGAGAGTGATGAACCTTTGCCTCTACTGTGTTAAAAATAGATGGTGTACTACAGGTAGTGCTTCCCTGTTCTTCATTAGGGACAAATGCCTCAACATTCCTGCTCAATTCCTGAAATAACATGTGAAGTTTAGCGTTGTATCTCAAGTTACAAAACCTTCAATCAACTTTTTGTCCTTTAACTTCGTACAATGTTTCAATTTTGTCTCCTTTATTTGCTAATTCATGCAATTTCTTTTTCATCTCGCTAAATGTGCAATCATACATGGAGCCCAAATGGAATTACTCTAGTCAGAACATGATTGAGCCATTAGAGGAGCTCAAATGAGGCCAAAAGGTTATATTAATTTAAACCCTTAACAACTTCAAAATTTTTTTGGAATTCTTTATTAAGTTGAACATTTAAAACCCAAAATTAAGAATGTGAAAAAATTTTCAAAGATGCATGAGAATTAACTTAACACCATTTTGGCCTCATCTAAACTATTCTGCCTATTCAACCATGCTCTAATAAGAGTAATGTGAGCTCTATATATAAATATGTCATCAATGATATGTACAGATAGCTTTTAGCCAAGGAAAGAAATTGCATCAATTTGTGAAGATAAAAGACAAAATTGAAACCAAACAAAGATGAAGTACAAAATTAAGTGAAAAGATAAGCTAATTTTGGTCTATTTATTATTTATTTGATTATGTAACAATATTGAGAATTAAAATTGTGATTTGGACAATTAGGGTAACTTAGATTTAATGAGTATTTTAAATAAAATCTTGTGACTTTTAGGTTAAGTTAGCTTTTGGGGCTATAGCTATCTTAATGGTTAACTCGTATCTTCCTTTAAATAGGGGTCTATAGTCAGTTATAGTGTACATCTGCATCACTTTATCATTTATTATATTTCTTCTTTATCCCTAAATTTCAACATAATATCAAAGCCTTATCATCCACCATAATTGTGACTTCCGCATTTGTTGATTTCTCTCCCTAAATTTTGTTTTCTTACTCTAACAACAACCAATGAATCAACCATCAAATGAATTATAACAACAGCAGCGTCCAGATAACAAGAATGCAAAAAAATCCAATGCAATGACAACTATTTCCCTTCAGAATGGAAGATCTAATTATGATTATACCTTTTTTGCTTCAATTTATTTATTTCTTTTGAAGGACGAAGGCCAGGTACTCCTGGAATTAAGACACCAGCTCTCTTTTACAGTATGGTCTCCTGTTTTGTGGACAAAGTGGACACCATATTCATTTGGTCTAACACTTTCTTTGCAATGAAGTGGAACAAGTCAACACAAATGAGGTCAATGTCAAACCCCACAACTGTCGGGGAGTTAAATGAAAGACAACTTAACAGGTAAGTCATGATCCTATCTTAAGGGTTGGAAGTTGGAACACAACTTTGAGTATGTCCCATCAAGTGGGTAGTTTGTCATTATCATGTCGATGCAGATGCTTCTTTATTTATTTATTAGTTTGACTTCTTAATCAAAGTTTATAATTAGCATTTTATTTTGGGTTGTTTGGTTGGACGGCAGTTATTGATCTCCTGGATAACCATTTCCTTATTTGTTTGGGTGTTTTAGTCATGTTAGACTTTAGCAGCCGACATGCACAAATATGGGACAACCTAGCTATTTGAGTTATACACATTTTTCCTAATCGACATTGACAAATCAGAGTTGTTGAGTTTCTTTCAGAGAATTCTTGAATCTTTAGGTTTTACACCAATGGGCTACAATCCAATTGTCAATTTTTCTTGGATACTAATTTCAAATATGTACATAGAGGGAGATCAGGGAGATTTTTCACCTGTTTAGAAGATACAGTATGCTCTATTGGCCTACCAGATGCCAGATTCTTCCTCCTATGCTCGAGATGCGTACGAGATCTTCTTATCTTAGAGTTCATGTACCTGTAAATATCACTAAACAAATGTCAGATATCTGTACCAGTAAAGAAACCATAGTTTCCAGGTTTCCCCTCAGCTCATATTTTATTCAAACTTTCTTTCTTGAAATAGGATTATAAAGAGGTTAATTATTCAACGCCACATGTTGAACAACAAATTCTCAAACTATAAAATGTAAATGCAGGTCAGAATCAACTAACCTAACCTAGGTAAATACCAATATGGAGGACTGCCTTAAACAAGTAAAACAACATGAGAACTGATGTTTCAAGTTGCCCCTCTTGAGCTGAAGTTGAAGGTGGAGGAGAGGATCAGAGAAGAAAGTAGGAAGAAAGAACTGATAAATTTGTACTCAACTAAACTGTCTGTTAACTCTGTAGCAGGTTCCTTCTATAGTAAGCCCATAAACTAACCACGTTTAAAATAAATGAAAATAGAATATCTACAATTCAAGCCTTAATAAAAGCCTAAGAGTACATTCTTACATCTATGCCAAAAGTATATCTTCCACTCTTTATTGAGATCTCCATCAGAAAATGATGAGTATCATCTCCACTATCCTATCTCATATCAAGAATAATAAGGAATGAAATATAGATTTATATGCAATTGGGAATCTCTTTATAATGTATTCAAGTTCAAATAGCATCAATTTATTTATTGGGGAAACTGCATTTTACCTCCTTGAACTAAGACCTAACTATAAAATTGATACATGAACTTTAAAATATAATAACAACACTTCTCTAAACTTCAGACCAAAATAAAAATATTAAATTCCAATCAAAAGTAGCTGAATGAGACTACTTCCTTGCTTCAACAATCTTCACAAACTGGCATCTAGTTAAGATGAAAATGCAGATATTAGAGACCACGTGATATAACGGTTAACATTTTTTATTTTAGTCCAAAATTCAAGGTGTTTAATCACATTTTAAAGTTCATGTACTAATTTTGTGATTAGGCCCTAGTTTTGGAGTTAAAATATAGTTTCCTCTTAATTATTTTTGAGAAATAGCACCAATTTCTTGACGGCAATAGTTAGGAACAAAAATTTTTATGAATAGAAAACTGGCATCCAATGTTAGATTATACAAAGGAGCACTAGTCAACAAGCTGCTGCATAAATTCTTTCAGTGATTAGCAAAGCTCTGGAAAGAAATGATGATGGAAAATGCCTGTGCAATGAATGGTGCAAATTTCACTATGATAACTGAAGACATACTCTAGCAATCACCATCATACACATACACATTATTGATATAAACAGATGAATCATTCTGAGGCCTCAGCATTTGTGCCCAGAAGTTGACTGAAGGCTGAAGCCAACCTCAGAACATTGAAGGAGAAAAATCACTTACTTGATCTGTTCATCATTTAGATTTTGCTCATCATCTTCTCTGTAGATAACAGGAAGACCAGACAGATCACATGCCAATGGACTTGTAAAGAAAAACTGCAAGGAAAAAGTTTCTTCTACGTTGGAATTTTGGAAAAAATAATTTTGGAATTCAATACAATTGCACGGGCATGTATATGACTTTATAAAACTATTAAGATGGTTTAAAAGAGTACAGAAAGCTGTAACAAAAGCTGGTATGTGAAGAATAGCTGTCAGATCTCTTCACATGTCAGAAATAGTGAAACCCTTAAAAAGCCAGGAGCGGAGCACCAAAGAGAAGCCATGAAATCAACACTATTTCATAACAGATTTAAAGGCAAAGAAATGTCCTCAAAGATAGGGGAATTCCTCTCTAACCAAAGAAACCATAAAATCTCATAAACTGCCTACTGCCACAAAATTTTGTTTTCGTTCTTGTTACCAACTTCAAATTATCGATAAAGGAAAATTATTGACCAATTCAGAACATTCATAGTTTTCTTTTTTTGTTTTTACTTTTGTTTTCACAAGAGAATATTCTAACATATATATGCTCGTACAGAGTATGAAAACTGAATTAAATATACAAGTCTAAGAATATTATTGTCAAATATAAAAAGAAATTAAACAACTAATTGGCTTCCAATTGTCAATGTTTTAGAGTCTTTCCATTAAAAGATCTCAGATGCAGAAGTATAAAACTTAAAAGGCCAACATATCTTCTAAAATGAAACTTAAACAACTATGCATTGTTTTGAATCCTTACAATCTGAAGATAGAGTCTCATGTTGCTAAAACTAGTTAATAAAGATGTAAACTGCCCCATCATGAATAAAGAATTTGATAGTGAAATTGATTCCAATCTTTCAGGAAAGTAATATGCAGTGTGCATTTTGAGAGGAAAAGATTAAAGCTACTTATCAGGATTAACCATTCTTGCTTGGGCTCACCTGATTTTGTAGAGCTTTAGATGCAGTGCCACGATATGCAGGATCCAAAGTGAGCAGAGTACATAAAAGGCCCAAAGAAGATGGAGGGAGATCCCTAAAAGATTCTACAAGGCTGGATCTGTAAGACTTCGGAGGCCTAAATGTTGTAGTAAGTTTCAATTTTTTCCAGTACTCTTCTGATGGTGTGCCACATAGCCTGAAAATCCTATGAAGCTGCTCAACCTGAAAGCAGATAAACTTAATGACTAGAAGAACTAGACATTAGAAGATAACCAAATAACACAAGACAAACAGGCACGTAGACCAAAAACTAAAGATAGAGATGAGTATAAAAACGGATTTTGACCAATAGACAAAGACACAGGAAGTTCAAATGCAGCCATCATTTGGGCATTATCACCTCTGTTCTACCGGGCATAATTGGAATTCCTGTAAACATTTCTGCCAGTAGACATCCTGCACTCCATAGATCAATACCAACTCCATAATCTGTGGCACCTAACAACAGCTCAGGAGCTCTGTACCATAGTGTCACAACCCTACTTGTCAGAGGCTGATTATGGTCTGGACTATAAAAATTGGCAAGCCCAAAATCAGCAATCTTAAGCCTCCCATTTTTATCAATCAAAAGGTTTGACCCCTTAATATCTCGATGCAAAATGCCCTTATCATGGCAATGCTGCAGACCCGAAAGCAATTGATACATATAGCACTTGACCTACAAATTTTTTTTCAGATTATTATAGTGAATCAAGGGATCCAAATGCTAAAATTTTCTAAGGCACTAAAGAAACACTTTTAACCTGTGGTTCGGTGAGTCTTTCTTCAGGACGAGAAATTATTCTAGCCATGTCTGATTGCATGAAATCAAAAACAAGATAAAGACTGTATTGCATTCTTGAAGTAGCCAATCCTTTGAGTTTTATGACATTGGGATGATCCAATCTCTGTAATATCGTAATTTCTCTAGCCATAAATTTAATGCTTTCAGGCTGGGATGTATCAAAGCGGACCTTCTTGAGGGCCACAACTTCTCCAGTGTCCCGATCTCGTGCTTTATAAACATTGCTATAGGTTCCCTGTCCTATCTGAAAACCATAATAGTTACACATGAGCCAAGTCAATTCTTGCTCCCTTCTACCGTTATCAATTAGGCTAACCTATCAACTTAGTTATGGGAGGATAAACATAAATACATTAATACAAATTCTAGAAATTGTTTATAAAGTTGAAGTTCAATAATATTGCAGATAATGACTTTTAATCTGGAAAAATTTTATTTAATATTTCATGATTCTCTAAAGTTTTCAGAACACAACTTATTGGAACCTTGATAAAACAAACTTAGAACAAAGTTATCACCAATAATGCTTTCAAGCATATCACAAGAAGTGTCTTCTGGTATCTAATTCGATCCGATAATAACAAAATCAAATTCCCTCCCTTTCTCAAATTTTTGATCCAAATTCATACATATGTAGATTAAGAATCTTAACCATTCAAGCAGCCAAACATCCAACTTGCAAAATGACTGATACTACATTGTGAAGAATGTTCCAAAAATATTTTAAAATAATGCAGCAGACAGATGGGTTCGTACTAACTAAGGTTACTACACGTTGGATGCACAGATAATTGAGACATCATTCAGTAAGACATACTTCATAAAAGTATTTTCCATAACCCTTCGTTCTAGCCTCATCTAATCCAGAATATAAAACTTAAAACATAACCCAGAAAATAAGGACCTTATCAATCATTTTGTATGACTCAGCACTCTTGGGAATCAAGCCTGCCAGTACTTCTCTAGGAACATTATCAACTAACCATTTGGGCCACCCATCAACCATCTCATCGTCGAAAGATTTTCCTGCCAATTTCTCACTATCATGCACAGCATTTCTCTTCCCCTCTCTACTCAATTTCCCCTCATCCTCACCTCTTCTTACACCTGCACCGCCATTGCTGCTACCTTGCTTTTCTTCTTTCCCAATAGCAGACTCAACCCGATGCTTTCTGGGCTCGCGCTGGTTTAACCCGCCAATCTCTCTGTCTTCGTATCTTTGACCCATCGATCGTCGATGAGCAACGAAATTCTCGCTTCCAACATACCCATTCTCTAATTTCAACCTCTCTAATCCCCTAGCTTCTGAACCCTCCAATGGCTTAGCCTGAACACAACCCATAGCCCTCTATGGTTCTGATCCCAGTATCAATCTGACCACATTTGGAATGATCAGTACATTGGGTGACATGCCCAAGCAAAAATGATGAAGAAACAAAAGCTGAAGACAAAGAAGCTGAAGGATTTTTGGGGACGTGGGAGAGAATGAAAAGGACTGATGAAGAATATGACAGATTCTGGCCGTCCATGGCCGGCACTTTTAGAATATTGCTATGAGGAACAAGTACAGTGTGACTTTTTCTCAAATTCTAAAGAGCCCATTTCTGCCATTGCCCTTCGTATGCATACTGCAATTTTAAATGGGATTGAATGGTTTGACGTTCTGCTGAGAATTGGACATTGAGAGCATCAAATAATGTGCTATGCACGGAGTGTGGAAGTGCATTGTGAAAGAGAGGTGTTAAAAAGAAAGAGCAACAATAGGTAAAAGAAAATGTGTTAATAATTTATTTAGAATATATTATATAGTTTTACAATTTTAAAATTATAATATATATTTATGGGTCAATTATAATGACCTTCCTTGAAATTGGCTAGATGCATTTTTCACTTCTCTAGATAAAAAATTTTACTTACATTTTTTTAAATTTTTTTTTGTTAATAAAGATAACTTGTTTGTGCAAAATAAGACTATGTTCTTATTATATTTTAATATAAAATTCTTAATATATCAATAAAGATAAATAATTTTATTATTTTAGAACCATTATATACCTTCTAAAATATTAACTTTATGAGGAGAAAATAAATTAGAATAAAGGTTTGTGTAATATGTGTCAAAGTTTAATAATATCAAGTATAATTTTTTTAAATTAGAATAGTGATAAATTTAACTTCATCAACTTTAAGAGAAATTAGTCTAATTTATTCTATATTTATATATTGAGAAATTAAATTATTTTACATATTTTAAGTTGGATTAAACTTATATTATATTATATTTTTGCTATTAAATTCTTTGATGAAAGTAAAACATTTAAAAAATAAATAAATAAAATTAATTATAAAAGTAGTGAGTTATACAAATCATACATATTATTTTTTTAATTGAAAATTTTAATGAAAAAAATATAAAATCTATAATTAAGTCTTTCTTTTAATATTTTATTATGTAAAATTATATTTTATTTAATAATTAAATATTTATATTATTTATTATATTTAAAATAATTGCAATGGCAAGGACCACGTTACCCTCATGGTTGTTTCATATGTCTAAAGGTGGTGGATGTGAGTTAGAGTCCCGCTATGTTTGTTGAAAAACTTTTTTTTAATAATTTATGTAAATATATGAAAATAATGTTAATATAATATTTTTAAAATTAATTTCACAAAATTAATTTTCCACCAAATTTTACAAAAATTATTGTAAACAATAAAAATATGAACAAATTCAGACAGGTTCAAATTTTTTTTATTTTTTTTAGTTTGTCTCAAAGCTTAGATTCAAGAGGATTTATTATTAGATTTTCTGAAAATTTATATAAAGTATTTTTTTTATTCTTATACACATAAAATTTGAACTATAATAAAAAGACTCAACTTCTTAAAAAGTAAAACAACCATTAACAAAATCCAAATGTTATATTAAACTTTCCAAAGTTATTTTAAAAAAAAAATCCCTCCCAAGAATTTGATGAGATTCAAACTTTTCAAAAATTATTTAAGTCAAAATATTAAATATTATATTCTAATATTTTATAAATTCATTTTATTTATAATTTTTTTTGAAATATTCAAGTTATATAGGCTTCACTTATATTTTAAAAATATATAAAGACTCCTTTAAGATTAAAACATAATCAAAGTACTCTTTAAAATAATATGGTATTGTATAAATTTATTTATTCCAAATTTTTAAAAGTGATTATTTTTTATTGTATAAATATATTAAATACTCTTTATATTTTAAAAAAAAAATAGAAAATAATATTATAATTAAAATTATTTGTTATAAGAAAGTTCAACGTGTTTTTAAACATAATTTTCATTTAAAACTTATCCAATAACTTGGAGGTAAACGTAGAAAATACAAAAGGAGAAGAAAGTATAGCAATATAATTTCTTTTTTTAAAAAAAATGGAAGTGCCTACAAAGGTTCATGAATCATACATACTTTTGTGAAACACAAGACTAGAATTTCGAGACCCTCTAGCTCTCTGTTCCAGGCATGAGATTATTCTTGTCGTTTTAACATATTTGTTTCTTACACATTTATCTTTTTTTTTTTTTTGGATTTTTTTTGTCAAAAGGAACTATGATTATGGTTATACATTATACAACTATTTAGAATGAATGTTTCCATACTCATATATTGTGGGAGACATTGCTTGTCTAATATTATTTTTATATATTTATATATATGTTATTAATAAAAATATTTATTTTTATATTTTTTAAAAAATTAAAGTTCAAAATATTTTATAAATTATTTTGTATTTTTTAAAAAATTTATTTTTTAATTTTCATTTGAAAACAGTAACTTAAATAATTTTTTATTTTTTTAAAAAAAATAATTTTTAAAAATTATATTTAAATATGCCCATAATTACTCATTTTCTCTACAATAGTAACTCTTAAGATTTAAGGTTGCTTAGTTGTTGTCATTTCAATGAAGCACTTATTGGCTTGGTTGGGTGGGACAACTTTTAGACTAGTACTAATTGTTGGAGAACATTCCTCATTGTTAGGTTGCTTCAACTTGGGTAGTAATTTTTTAAATAATCAGGGTCTATGCTATGAGATTCATCATCATCAAATATTCTCAATATACTATAGTCAATGTCTTCTTAAACACATGGCGAGAAAATATTGATTGTTGTGGTAAAGTCATGTGACACTTGTACTATGACGATATTGTCTAAAGTGGAAAAACTTGATAAGTTAGCCTCATAATTGTCAAAAGTAAAAAAATTTGATAGTCCAATCTTATACTTTTCAACAATGAGAAAAATTGATGGTCAGCTTCTAGAAATAGTGGTGATCCTACATTCAGATCAAAGTCAAGGCAAACTGTCCTTGTTTAAACTAGCAACTCCATAACACTAAGTTGATAACCATATGTACTATGTGTAACTATCATCATTTCAACATTTTCATCTTCATCAAGGTATAACATCTCATACAGTAAAGGGGACAATGACATTGGTATCTTGGAAATAATGTTTCCCACTTCTTCTGTCTTAGATAAACCCAACTTTTCTTTTACAAAATTTTTTCAAGTCATTTAAACTAATCCATTCTCTAATAAATACGTCTTTAGGATGCAAACACTTAAAAGTTACTTTGTTATTCCCTTGACATATGTTTCCATCTTTATACGAAAGTGCATGATACCTCCGAGCCATTATGTTTGCTATACTAGGTCAAATATTTAAAGATAAACAAATTATACAAATAGTTTAAAGAAAACAAAATAATAAATTAATATAAAGTAACACAAAAATTAACACAAAAAAATCAAAATATTTTGATTATATTTAAATAAAAAAACCAAATATAACTATTTAAGATTTCACTGTTTTATACAAATTTATTATTATTACATGTAATATATTAAATATTTAAATAACTAACAAAAAAATACAAAAACAAATAAAATAGCTAGATCTTAAAAATAATATACAAAGGATAAAATTATATTTTTTTTAAAAAATATAAATGTTCATATTAATAAATACACATATTATAAAAAAACTACCTCTATGCACAATTTTATTTTTTGATCAAATACGATATGTGGTACCTCGATTTATTTCTTTAATTGATGACACATTAAATTTATAATCTTATAAAAAAGTTAAAATGCACAAAACCCTCTAAACTTTAGGCTCATAGACTAGAACCCCTATAAATTTTAAAACTTGACAAGGAATTCCTTTGAACTTTTAAAATCTTGTAAATAAGAGTATCTGTTAATTTTTTCATTCAAATACTTACGGTTAACTGTCACATCATCAAAATTAACTCCATGTAGGATTTTTTATGACCTGGACCAGGGGCCTATTGTCTTTTCCCTTAAATTAAAAGCCCACTTGACCTTTACCATACCAACCCAACCACCAACTTGGATCCACTTACTAGAAACCTAATTCCATTACCCCTAAAACCCAAGTTACGTTGCATTTGAAGAGAGTAAACCAAATTGTTGGTTGAAGCCATCGTATTCCTCTATGGTTGCCGAAGAGAAGAGAAGAAAGAGGCTCACCATATTACAGAGCCATTCATGGCGAGTTGTTGCTACTTATCTCCTTCAAATCGATGCTTTTAAGTTTCCTATTGTTATCTCCTTTGAACTCAAGTCATTGCTGCTACTGGTCAATGGTAAAAGTTGAAGAACCCATCTAGAGTTGGAAGTTTGAAGGCTGAGTTCAATGTTGAATTTTCACTTGGAAAAATTTGTAACACTGTTAGTTTATTGCTGCATTTGTAAAGTAATTGTACTCACCCATGGCTTTTAGTACTTGTGGTAATCCCTGCATGAACAAAAACAACTAACTTATGAAGAAACAAATTGACAACATTGAATATGAAGAATAAATAATATATTACCTTTTGCCTATTAGACATTATCACCTAACCTCAATCACGTGGTATCCCAATATCTCCAAATAAAAGATCGAGGAATCATTGCCAGTTATCTTTGCATTCTGATTCCACTACAGAGTATGTTATAAGATACATGTTCTCATTCCTAGAAAAAAGTTAGAATAGTAAAGATTCTCCTCAATTCCTATAAATGCAACACCAAACTAATAGTGTTACAAATTTTTTCAAATGAAATTTTGACATTGACCTAAGCCTTCAAAATTCCAACTTCATATGGGTTCTTCAAGTTTCAACACTGACCATTAACAGCAACAACTTGATTTCGAAGGAGATAGTGATAGGAAACTTAAAAGCATCAGTTCAAAGGAGATGAACAACAACAACTCACAGCAAATGGCTTTGCAATGTGGTGAGCCTTTCTCTTCTCTTCTCTTCTCTTTGGCGACAATGGAGGAATATAGTGGCTTCAACTAGTAGTTTAGTTTGCTCTCTTCAAATACAACAAAACCTAGGTTTTGGGGGTCATGGAATTAGGTTTCTAGTAAGCAGATTTGAGTTGGTGGGTTAGGTTGGTATGTAAGGGTCGAGTAGGCTTTTAATTTAAGAGAAAAGAAAAATAAGCCCCTAGTCCAAGTCCAAAAAAAAAAAAAAATCTTATGTGAAGTCAACTTTGATGACATGGAAATTGACCAATAGTATTTGGATAAAAAAACTAACGGATGCTCTTATTTATAATATTTTAAAAATTTATTGAAGCTTTTTGTTAAGTTTTAAAGTTTAGGGGGTTCTGTGCAACAAACCTAAAGTTCAGGAGAATTTTGTACATTTTAACTTTATAAAAATGACACTTAAGTTTGGGATTACTAAACCTTTTATATCTAGTTCTTTTTTACTACAATAGCCATAAATTTGTGTCTATTTTTAATGTAAAGTTCTTTTTTAGTATTATGGATTCATGGATGTTTTCAAAAGAAGCTATGCTATTAAAAATATGATATAAACCTATTACAACTAATTTATTTTTGCCTTGTATAAATTTGTCTAATTTCTTTTTTAAAAAAAAATATTGTTTGTCATATTTTCATTGGTTTCTTAATAAAACATAAATTTCCGTTATCTTTTCATAAATATCAAATACAAAAATATTACATATTTTTCAATAAATTATTACCAAACACTCAATCAATAAATTTGACTATCAAAAGTTTTGATAGAATTTTTAGCAAACATTTTTTTACCCTATATTATTAATTTTTTTAAAATATAATTTATTAAATATATAATTTAATATTATTTATCTTGAACTAAAAATAAATTTTATTTTATTATAAATTTAAAAATTGCATATTTAATAGTTATTTTATTATTTAAATTATAAATATAACAGTATTTTGATAAAAAATGATGAAAGTACAAGATTTTACTTACCTTAAGAGAGGTTGAGAAGTTAATAAGTTAACAAGTTTCTACGCGTATAAGTGCATTTTGGTTTTCGTCCGAAAAAAAAAAGCACTTTGTGTTTGGCGTGTGTAAATATTTTCTATTTTCATTTCTTAAAATTACTTTTTATTTTTAAATTTTTAAAAATTTTTAAGTCAAATCACTTAAATGAGTATAATATTTTATTAATTTTTAAATTTAATTATTATCAAATGATAATATTTATATAATTAAAAGACTTACTTTCTTAAAAATTTATAAAAATAATACTGATCATTATTTGAAACAGCAAAAGTATTTTTTGTTAAATTTTACATTAATCATATTTTTTGTTTTCAGTAAAAATAAAAATATGAAACAGCAAAAACAAACGTACCATAATTTATCAAGTTTCTACGAGTTGAAACAAACTTCTGAAAGTCACCACATTCTCAATCGGATCCCAAATAACTTGTATATCGTAATCTCAAAGTTTATTCAGCTTATTATGGATATTCTCATTATATTATGGTCTTAGTCCAAATGACATGCATGTATGAATTGAATTATTTCTTTTTATTATTCAAAGGACATTTCTTTATATCTTTTAATTAACAAATTGAGGAAAAGAAATTTTATCCGATCCAAATATCAACTCAAAATTAATTAACTAGTTGAATTAATTAATTAGTTGAGATCATTAATTATCTTAAAAATTTTAACAGTCAAGATAAACTGTAAAGTAAATTAAATGGCAATTATCTCATGAACTTTAAATTCAAAGTTAAAAGAGTTGGTAAGGTAAAATCTGAAATACTAGAGAAATTAATAGAAAGGTAAAATTTAATTCTTGTTCCATGAAACTTGCTTGCCTACTATAAATGTTAGTAACAAATTACTCATCAGTATCATGAGTACAGGTGAAGACTATTGACAGAATTTAATATTTAAATTTGTTCATTCCAAATCTACTATCCCAAAATTCGAAAGAAGGATCTTTACTTGATCAACGAAGTCTGAGCCTGTAGCATACTCTGTTAGCATCCCTACAGCAAAACCAAACATCGCCCATCTGTACAAAACAAATTCCCAATACAAAGCCTAAATTAAACAGTCAAATATACAGGAGGAGCTTCTTCGAAAATACAGCAGTTAATATAGGAGCAAGAATGACCAACAAAAATACAGGAGTAAGAGGCATTATCTATCTCAAAAGAACACAAATTATTGAGCAAATGTAGCTTAGAACATGCTTCTTCGAATAAATCTCAGGCTTGAAATAACAGGTAATCAACTGCAATAATACCAGTGAAGGTGCAAAAATGCTGTAAAATACATTTTTAAAACAAAATAGGTTGTGATAGAAAACATCAAGAAACTCTAAACTACATAAATATGGAGAGGGACATCAAAAACTAGAAAACTCTAAAACTATAAATACTTACATATACCTAAACTATATAGGTTGTGATAGAAACTCTAACTATGTAAGTATTGATAGATTTAAGCGTGAAAACATCTTTGCTCTACCAATACTTACGTAATTCTTGGCTTTTTCTTGTTTGATTTCTTCTGAAAGCTACACTAAAGAATCATTACCTTCATAATAGATTGTGATAGAAAACTTTTACTATATCTCAAAACAAAACAACTTTAGTTAGGACTCTTCAATTAGCCATTACAAGAAATGAAATTCTATGATATCCATATATTAGATTGAGAAAAAAAAACTCCACAAACACTAAAGTCAGCCTATCATTTATTTGCAAATTCAGTATTGTTTTACCATGAAGGTTTCTTCTGCACTGTAATCTGAAGAAAGCTTGAAGGAGATATACATATAAAATATAGTTTATGGTGCGATGCATGTGAACGAGGCAAATTAGACGCAAGGAAGTAGGTTCACAAGAAAACTCTAAATATAACAACATTGAATTAAAAGAATCATAGACGTAAATACAGAACTGAATGTTCATGGGAGCATCATAAGTATTTATAAATATGCAGATTTCCTGAATATCTACCCACTTGGAAAACGACAGTCCAGACCAGAGGGATGAATTAGGGCCTGTTTGATTGCAGTTTTTAAAAACTATTTTTGAATTTAAAAAAAAAAATGGGTTTGAATAACTGTTTTGGAAAGAAAACAAAAATATAGAATGTGTTTCGAAAATAAAAAACACAGAACAATTAAAAGATATTATGAACTCTTAATTTTTTAAAACGAAGAAAATACACAAAACAAGTGTTTTTATTAATAGCATGTATATAAATACATTAAAACAATCCTAACATGAATTCTCAAAACTAATTTTATAAAACAATAGTAAAAAATAAAAACAAAACAATGTTCAAACAGACCCTTAGTTTTCTATGCTATAATTTGATTGCTACCCCTGCCAAACGAGAAAGGCCTATATAATGCATTTCCAGAACTGCAGCATTTGAATATATAAATGAGTTATATTTGGCTGCCTCTTTTCGACAACTGGAACTACTATCTAATTATTTAACGAGATATAAGCATTTGCAGAACAATATTTTGATTTCCCTGAACCTTGATTGATTCTGCCCCAAAAATTCATTAGTAAGGCCCATTTTTACCAAGTGAAACTAAACTTCCACGGGTCAACATATCTCTACAGCAAGAAGAGACAAAAATGAAAATGCTAATAGAATCGGGTAACTCATCTGTTCCTTTGTGCTCCCACACATCAGCATTAAGTTAAGAACTTCCAATTCAGTTTTCTATCTGGTCCACTCCTTTAGGCTGCACTAACTTGTTCTAATGTTTCCTATCTTTATTTTGCAACCAATATCCAATCCAAATTCTAATAAAGTGGACAAACCAATGTTAGCAGAATTGCGGGGGCAGCAAACTGAAATTCTATAGTAATAAGGGCTGGGAAATTTTCGTAGATAGGCATGGCGTATAGCTGTTACTACATTCTATAAATGTTTTAGAGGAGAAAATGAAGGAAAAAGTTGACAGTTTGAGGAAAATTTTGACAAAAGTTGCAGGTTGTTAAAATAAAGATAAATTAAAAGGAATAAAAGCATAATTTAAATCTACATCTATATGTTTTAGGAGAAACTACTAGGAAGGAGTTAACCTCTTCATGGTCATTGACATTTAAACTCTTCCTCGTCATAAACTACAAATTACTTTTATCAAGTTGAAGGCTGCCATTGCTTATGATTCTTACCACCCAAGCAAATTTCATTGACGAAAAAAAAACATAATTTAATCATATCAATAACTTAGTAATTATCCCTTCAGACTGACTAAGCTATTGTTAAAACTTGCTCAGCCTAATATTCACATTCAGTCAAACACCTAGGAATCAACCAAACCAGTTGGAACCATGTAATTAGCATATACCCACACATAAATAAAACCTCCAATTTCATTGCCTTCTAACAGGAAATATTTACCTTCCGTTGTTAATCTCATTTTTCCCGAGGAATCCAAAAGTAGGACCCTGATCTGCCTCTTCCAGCTTCTTCTGCTTGAAGTACTCCTGCAGCTCCTTCGCCTTCAGCCTCTGAAACTCTAACGTAATAACATTCTTACTGTCTCCAACAACAGCGGCCGGCTTCTGCGGAGGAGCAACAGTAGACGGAGACGGAGACGGCGGTGGCGGCGGAGTAGGAGAAGGAGGCGAGGGTTTCAGAGGTTCTCTCAGCGGAGGAGACACAGGTCTTCTGAGAGGACCTTCGGTTTGAGAGCTCCTTATAGTGACACTAAAAGGCTTGGAGGAAGACGAAGAAAACCTAATACGAGAATAGGAGGAAGGTGAAGATGATGAAGAAGATGTTGAAGAGGAAGAAGGAGGGATTTTGATGCGTGGGATCGAAGATGCCACTGACATTTTTCGTCGCTGCTGTTGCTAATCAATTTCCCACAATTTATTTATTTATTTTATTTTTTTAATACTTGTGAGTTTTGAGCTTTTTCTACTTCTACATCTTCTTTCTTATTCTATCTATTGCCTTGCCTTTTTTGTGTGTGGATTGGGAAATGTCTTATCGTTTTCAGAACAGCATTGTGTGGATAACATGTGGCCAAGTTTCCACTGCAAAAGTGGTTGTTGTAGTTCAGTGAAATTGTGGCTTTCGTTGCGTTGCGTCACTTGCGTGTGCCTTGACAAATTTGGACCTTCGAACGGAAAAAATTCCATAGTTATAATATCAAAAATTCTTGAATAGAGTACATGCGTCACGTTATTTATATTATTTAATAATATTAAATTATATTTTTATTTTTTTACATTAATTTAAACTTATATTAACTTTTAGTATAAAAATAAAAAATATTATTTAATATTATTAGATAATATAATAATGAAGTAGCACATATAGTGTTTGTGAGAATTTCTCATCATAATATATGTATCATATTATTTTTATGTTATTCATTAAAATTGAATCATATATTTTACTTTTTGGCATTAGTTTAGATCTAATTAATTTTAATATGAATGATATTCAATATAACATAATTTTATTAGATAATATAAAAATAATGTGATACATTGCATTCAAGAATTTTTTTAAAAAAATAATATAATAATATCATATAAAAAAATATAGATATAAAATTAATTTAATAGTTGGTCTCATTTATATAATGAATATTGTAAGTAAATAATATATTTTTATTTTATATTTATCTTTTTTTAGATGATACTGTCTAATCTTGCCTTGACATCAACTATGAGTGTCGTCATCATCTAGGTTGCTTTGGGAATGAGAAAAGAAAGAGAAGAAAAGAAATTACAGAGAAATGAGAGGCGAGAAGAGAGTAAAGAAAAGGTTAAAAGATGATTTCTCTTTTCCTTATTTGAATTCTCTAAATTTTTTTAATTTAAAATAATTAAAATTAACAAAAAATAAATACTAAAAAGAGTTAACATAATTAAAATTTTCAAATTTCTTTTCCAAAATTTTAAAAATCAAACGAGTAAAATGTTACTAAATTTTCTTCCCATCCCTATCCCTCTTTCCAAATAGACCCCTAAAGTGAGAAAATAATAAAATGATGAAGTAAAAAATTAAAGACTCATCATGTGTGTGTGTGTATATATTTTTAATATTTCTAAAAGTACATTTTATTTTTTCAAACTTTATATTGATTTTTAATTTTGTCTTTAAATTTTTATTGCTATCAATTTTGTTCTTAAAATTTTAAATTATAATCAATTTAGTCTTAAAGCTTAACAATTTTTAGGATAATTCTAGTTTGATTTTACTCCCTCTTTTAATGATTTTTTGTTGATTTGATCCCTATTTCCATCTTATTGTAGCATTGCCTTCAATGGAGCCAAATTCTCGTGGTTTCCTCCATTTTTCTACTCATTCCCCTTCTTCCAATGGGCACAAGACGAAGGGAACTAACTTAAGTAGCACATGCTTTTATTCAATGAGTGATCATTTGTGGTGATCCCTTATTGCTTCCTTGCCATATGAGAGTTAAAACCTTTCATTGAGTTTTAGCCATTATGGAGAGAAAAAATTCTCCTATAGTGGAGCAAGCCTATCCTAGTTAGGGAGGTCGAGAGCATGTGATGGTATTCTTACTTCTAAAAGGGAAGAGCCCCCATTATTTAACTAAATGCTTCTTCTTTCTCGGACACATTCAATGAGAATACATGAAGGAAGCTCATTTCTTACAGAAGAGGTGAATGAGAGAAAGTTTAGCAAATATTTGAAGTGCTCGTCTCAACTCAACATATCTATTGAAATTCTGTAATAGCCATAAGTGGCTGGTTTCCTTTCTTTTCTAGTTAGTATATTGTAATTCTGGATATTTAAACTTTGAGGTAGAATTAAGCATAATTTATTTTTCTGTATAGACTGGTACATTATGAACTCTGAATTTGATTCAATGAATGTGTTTAAGTTGAGTTTATAGGGTATGTATTCTCTACATAAATATCCTTCTACTGCTAACATGGTAATTACAATCCGTAGTTGTTCAGTAGCCATTGTCTAAGTAGCATCTAGTCGAATGTATTATAAATTTTCTCTGCATTTTAATAGGAGTTCATAGTCCAGATTCTAATTTAGTAGGACGTTTCACTAAATCTCTCTGTATTAGTGTATCACTCGAGAGCTTACTGTAATCTTAGCTAAACTTAAATACATGTTTTAAGAGGCTAATGATTAGGAGAAGTGGATGAATGTTTCTCAACTTCCTAGTTTCAGTAGAGACTCGAAAATGGAAATCATTGTGCTTAGTTTTCTTGATTATACAAGATAATTGACCAATGACAAGTACACCATCCAGAATTACATAATTCCTAACTAGAAAACTTTCCAGTTAATTTCATCATTTTCAATATAACTTAGTTTATTGCCTTCCATGTTTTTAAAATTTTCAATCATCAACAAACCCCCCTGTTTTACTTCTTGTTCTTCTCTAAAGATTGAGTAACGTGATCTGAGAATGCTAATTAATGGTAATCTTCATGAGATCAACTTGTCTCCCTTGCTACTACATATTTTGAAAAAGAGTTTAATGAAATTTTTTCTGGATAATGACAATCAACACTAACGTATTTTTTTCAATAGCGACTTTGCATTTTCTTCCAAACACAACAACCTTTAAACAGATTCAATGGAGGAACTATGAAACGTGTGAAATTTATGGAGACATAAATGTTGATTTGCAAAATACTTTCATTGAAGTCGTAAACATTATGCATGTTGTAGAGTTCCTCTTTATTGAATCTATCAAAGGGAAGTTGTGTTTGAATGAAAATGCACAGTCGCCATTAAAGCCGTTCAAGTCGTATACGAAATATTTCATTAAAACTTCTATTGAAAAATTTAGGAACAAAATTGCACTAGATTGTGGAATAACATTAATTATAATTTGAAACTTTAGGTATAAAATTGACTAAGAAAACTTTAGGAATAAAATAAAAAATTGATGTAAAATTTGAAAACATAACAAGTATTTTTGCCATTAATATTTCATCACTTTATCTCGTTCTCATCTAAATTCATCATTTACCTGATCTGATTGACTAGTGAGTAATGACTAACATCGGCCCTTTGAGTTTTGGATTTTATTATTATTATTTTTAATTTCACATGAATATTCTGTGCCATTTAAGGGTTGGCCCTCCTCCCTATTAGTAATTTTTTGCAAGTTTTTAAGCTTTAAGTGTTGCTTTAAGGTAAGATCTAAGCTATAATTGATACAACATCAAATTAAATTGGACATCAATATGGAAACTTTAGGTTTTTTATTTTTAAAATTTTTTTTATAAAATTAGTTCTAAAAATTTACATTAATATTATTTTCATATATTTGTATACATATTATTAATAACAATACTTATTTTTTATATTTTATTTGTTTTAAAAAATTAGAGTTTAGAATATATTTTAATTATTTTTTATTTTTTTTCAAAAATACATTTTATTTTTTTTATTTTCTGTCAAAAATAATTATTCAAATAAGTTTTTTAATATTTTTAAAAATAAAACATAATGTTTAAAAACTTTATTAAGGACTTTCTTTTCTATTTGTGTTTTCTAAATTTTTATAACTAACTTTTTAATATTATATATGTATTTCAAAATTGTCTTTAAGAATATAAAATTTAATATAGACCTCTTTAACTTTTGACAAGAAATCTAATGGTCAATGGGTACTTTGTGAGGCACCTTGGACCATGGAACTCCCTTTAAATCTATATAAGAGGTTGATTTAATTATCAGAGCTTTATATGTGCCACTTCTTATTAATTTACAAAAAATGTTATTTGAGTTTTTCGTTCGGGTTTTTCTCACATTTGGGTTACTGTCAAGTATGTCAAAGTTATAAGAATGATTTTATAGTTGTGGTTTTCGACTTCGGATCCTTGGCTGTCCAACTTCTCCGCTATCCTCGGCTGTCCGTCCAAAACGGTGTCGTTTTATGCTATTTTTTTTCAGAAATTTTTGACTTGAAACGCACCATTTTGGGTAAGTGAAACGGTGCGTTTCAACCCTCTTTTTGGGCCTTGCCACTTTGTCAAAATGGCGTGGATTACGGGGGAGGAAAAATGCGCCATTTCATGTAAGTGGAACGGCGTTGTTTTGGAGTGCAAATACGGTGTGTTTCGAGTAATAAACTTCCTCTCTCTCGGACATTGGAGAGACAACATTTTGGAGGAGGCCAAACGGTGCGTTTCGATTGGCATACTTTGCCTTAAACGCTTCACCGAGGACGCCATTCACATGCAGGAAGGGAAGGAGATCCGAAGGCTTGTGGCGAGGGGATCCTCGGATGTGCCGTCGCATTCATCAGGCCGTCGCATTGGGGGAGGCTATCAGTCTTGGTTTCGTGCTTCACCGCTGGTTTTCATTCATCGGGCCGTCGCATTCCCGATTTGGCCGAGAGAGGTAACCATTTTACTGGTTTTCATTCTGTTTCTTTCTTCATTTGATGAACGCGACGTGAGTATATTTCAATGCCTTGAAGTTGCATTGTTTGTGGGTTGCTACTTTGAGTGGCAGAATTTAATTGCTAAAGCTTCTAAACAAGGCTATGTCACAGCTACTGAATTTGATATTTATTTTTGGATTAATGGAATTTGTGATGCCTCTGGGCTCCTCATTAAAACAATTTAATTCCTTTAGTTTCAATTTTATTTATGGTGTACTGCTTCTATGTATTGACAGATTCCCAATAACAAAAATTTAGATTGGGCAGAAAGGGTCTGACTGGAAATGGTTAAGGGACGTGTGCTAGATGTTAGTGGGAGTTTCTGTGACTTAAGGGACACAAATTCTGTAGTTGAAACTAGAAAGCAAATGTTGTGTGTTTATAGTAAAAGTGAGATTCCACTAGAAAAAATATATTGAAGATACTGCTTTTCCTGCATCTGGAATTTAGTAAGTGTTTTAGTTGATGGAATAAAGGAACCTAAGGAATTACTAGAATTTTTGTTTGCTTTTGTCAAATGAAAGCTTTTAACTTTTGAAGTGCTTTGCATTATGCAGGTTTGGTGTTTTTCTTGTAATCTTTCTTCTGCATATGTTGGTGTAAGTTTTTTATTGTGTCTTCATACGTCATGGCAAGTACGTTTGTCATTTAAAATTAAACTTTTATTTATATATCTTGTACTCAATTGCAGTATATGGAGATATGGGAAACTATAGGCTTGTGGCAATACCCTATCCCAGGATTCTATCTGCTTGCTCAATTTGGCCTTGGTGTACTTATTGCTATGTGTAATCTTGTGAACAATTCATTATTGTTGTCTGTAACTGATGAGGAAGAACAATCAGAAACTAATGACTCTATTGTGGAAGGTGAGAAAATTAGATGGTCCAAGTGAGTATAAAATGCTTACTACTCCATAATCATTGGCTTTGAAAGGTGGAAATACATATTATCCAACTTCTGTCTTTAGTAAAATAGAAATATAAAGCATTGATTATTGCACACAATGCTTTCTAAGGCACAATGCTTTCTAAGGCATAATCTTGGCTGTAATGATGGATATATAATTTATTAGCAAATTAAAGCTATTCTCTTACTGTGCTTATGATGGATATATATACTACATTTTGGCAAGTTGATGGATATATTAGTCCCATGGTTAAATTCTTTCTACAATTTTGCAAGAACATATGCTGTTGTGGGCGCATAGTATTTGGCTATTTTGTTCAACTAAAGACTCAATATCTTATTGGGTTTGGGAGGATGAAATTGACATAGGATATACATTTGAATTTGACGATTGCATTTGTTTTTAACAATTTGGTTTAACAAAAGAGTCAACAATTTGTTTTTATAGTATATGTCACACTTCTTTCCTTGAAATAATTTCAAACATTTTGGAAAAGTACAATTATGCACACAGGTAAATCCTTTCTTTTTCTCATGGCATTTTGTCTTTGTAAATCAATAGCAACATGTACTGCCATTTTTTGCCTTTTGAAACCATCACTAACAAAACATTGTGTTAAATCAGCAATGCGGTTTTCTGGAAATATTGTAAATGACAACATGTACTGCCATTTTTTGCCTTTTGAAAACATCACTAATGGATTTCTCCTTTTTAATTCATATTGTTGTTTCTTATTGCAATAACACCATTCTGTTTTTGTTGTATATTACTGATGTTTTGACTTGCACCACTTGATCCAGATTTCCAGTGGGGTCAGAAAGGCAGTAACAGAGATAGTAGCATACACAGAAATAACAGTACACACAAAAATAGATTGGAGTAACAGAGACAGTAGCATACACAAAAACAACAGGACACAAAAAAACAAATTAGAGTAACAGATACAGTAGCATACATAGAAACTGCAGGACACACAGAAATAGCAGAACACACAAAACCAGCAGCACACAACTTGATTGCAGCATACAAAGATTGATTGCAACAACACACCAAGTGGCAAAGGGACAATATAACATTGTACTTGGGATTGTAGTTAGGATTTCAGTTGGCAATTCTTTAAGATTGCAATTGACAATTTGTTAGAATTGTAGTAAGGATTGCAATTGGCAATTTGTAATTATCACGTTGTACTATGCCTTTGAGTTTGAATGAAATAAAACAGTGTTTTTCTATAGAATTGCTTTCATGAATCATCATTTGAACAACGAATAATCACTATAGTATTGGAATACTGTACAAGGAATAAGCACCATTACACATTAACAAATTGAAATGCATCATAACTCGGGGTCACCACAAGTCGGGCCTTCAAGAGAGGTTGTTCTGTCGAGTGGTTCCTACGTAGATAAATCCAACCACAATAAGTAATAATTGAATAAATTATCATATATACGTAAATTTATCGTTATTATTAGCATTACCATTAACAATCTTGTAAAACTAAATTGGTTGTCATCTCTATTTAAGTCTTCACATTGTGCTTGACTAAAAGCTCCAGTGTCCTACAACAAAAATGAATGTAAGTTAAATTTGTTTTCATATTGTTCAAATAAACAAGTTTTATATACGTATTGTGCATTGGTGAGGTTGTGAACACGCGACGACTGGTTGTGACATGGAATTTAAAGTTCTTCTCTTTGGACGTTGCAGCTCAACCCAGCTCTTCAGATGCCTCTTTCTTTTATACCCGACTTACTTCTTAATACCAGTTGGTTGTGATATGCCAGTTGGCTGTGACACTCTGGTTGGATGAGACACATCGTCTGACACTTGTGTTTTTCCCGCTTGAAGTGCCATGACTTTTTTGGCTGCGTCGTCCATCGCTCTATGAACTATGGAGAACTCTTCTTCACAACCCAATACTTCAGCAGCTATCTTGGTCATCATTCGACTGAGTTCTCTATATTGAAGCTTCCACATCAATTTAGGGTCCTCTACAACTTCTTTTCCCTGGATATCATATATAACACCACTTCTAGCCTCCTTTGTCTACCTTTTCAAAATGTACTGGTCCGGAAGCCTTTTCACATCGTTCAGGTCAAATGTTTTAAGGCCATGGTAGCACAGTATGCCAAGAGTTTCAAACCTCATACAGCTGTAAGAAACTGACTTGTCTTGGGGATGAAATGAAACTGTCCATTCTCCCTCGTAATCAATCATGTAGATTACATACTCGAACAATAGATTGGTCTCCCTTTTTTGCTTCACACAACAAGCCTCCTTTAAGTCAAATTGATCTTGGAATACCTCAAACAACGCAGGGGTGTACACTTCTGCAAGCTGTCTCAATATGGGCGAACTCGCACATTTCAATCTTGGCAATTTTCTGTCTTGCCTCAAATTCTCACTTTAGTTCATTGTACCTCTTATCCTCGACAACGTGCTCGAAGTGCATAAAGAATTGAAGAATGTTGACATCCGGATTCAAACACCTCTTGACATCTGCATTCAAACTCTCACTGAGTTGTGTGCTCCGTATGCCCAATGTGAAGACTTTATTCATAAAACAAGCTGCCCATTTTTCCTTTTGTGCGTAGACTGAGACAATCCAAGTATTTTCACTTACATTGTATTCTAATAGTATTCGATTCCAAGCCGCTTCAAACTGTGCCTCATCCTCGAACTCATACATACAAGCCTTGAAGTCTTGTAAGAAGTGTGACCCATGCTTCATCAAGTTCCCAAGGTGTTTGATACCGTTTTGCATCAAGTGCCACGTGCATAATCCATAGATTGTCTCAAGTAATACCTCACATAGGCCTTTAGCCATAGCCTGATCTTGATCAGTGAAGATGGTGCGAGGCTTCTTTT
Organism: Senna siamea; assembly: GCA_031216115.1. Taxonomy (NCBI): domain Eukaryota; kingdom Viridiplantae; phylum Streptophyta; class Magnoliopsida; order Fabales; family Fabaceae; genus Senna; species Senna siamea. The sequence continues at coordinate 25,315,096 of CM062354.1, read as the reverse complement.
GGTTGTGTGCCTCTAAGAATGTCTCAAATAATTACTTGAAGGCGTCTTCTGTTTCGTCATACAACAATGCAGCACCAAAGATAACCAGTCCTCTATGATGGTTGAAGCCTGAAAATAGTGCAAGAGGCCTCTATGCGCTGTTCGTGCAGTATGTTGTATCAAGTGAGATAACCTCACCAAAGAAGCCATAATCCAACAACATCTGTGCATCGGCCCAAAAAATGTTAGTTATTTGTTCTTCTTTATCCATCTGATAGGCATGAAAGAACAATGGATTTTCTGTGATCTGTTTCTGGAAATAACCTAACAAACTCCCAGCTTCTTCATACATTAAGCTCTTTTGGCGTCAAGTGCGGAGATATTTCTTCTGATCTAAACTGGTGAATCCAAGATTGCTTCGTCCCCCCACGTGCTTGCTCATGAATGCAAAAGCAGATCTTTGTTGGATCCCAAAATCTTTTGCCAATGCTATTTCATGTGCCTGAACGTTAGACACGTTACGCTAACAAGCCAGCATGTGTGTGGTCTCAGGGAGGTGCAGATCATGATTATATTCTTCTATTAAATCATGAACTTTGTACTTCTCAATCACAAGGGCTAGCGATATTCTTACTTTACAGTCTGTTCTTGTCTCCGCTCGAGGTTTAACTATTAAATAGTCCCTCTTATCTTTCCCTTTTAGCCCTTCTTTACAACAAGCAAATCTGAACGAGGATATCTTCATCTTGTCTTTCTTATTCTTGTTGACGTATAACTTCTTAACCGCGAATCCCATCTTACTTCCATAATTAGACCAAAACGTCCATACACTCTCCATGCTGTCAAATTCCATTCCTATTTTAGTCCTCCAATCAACCTCCGTGGTAGAATTTTTCCTACAACACAAAGATTAAAATTATATGGGTTAATTAAATTACAGTTTTTGCCAAACACTGAACCACTAGATGCCAGCTTATGCATGTCATGCTATAGATCATTAAGCTTCTATTACCATTCAAAATAATATATACAAAATTGGGTATTATCAAGTTATCATAACATATTTTTTATATTAATTTATCTTACTACTGAGAAAAATAATAAAATTTTAATATTAATTTATCTTAGTATCTAAAAATAAGAAATAATACATATTTTTATTCTTATTTATAATGATGACCATCATATTAACTAAATTCACTTATTTTACAATCAATAAGAAAAAGTAATATATTGACATGGATAAATTCTCTTTTTATGAACTTTCAATTTTGTCTCTTCACAAAACTTTCAAAGGTCAAATTGCATAATAATAATAGTAAGCATTTAGGAACTAAATAAAATCAAAAATTCAAGTACTATATATCATTCTTAGATAAGCATTAAATTATCAAAACTTCACAGTGCTTCAATAAAATAAGTCATGAGGAACAAATATGACTAACACTAAGTAATCACTTGCATGCATGCATAAAACAAGTTATATATCATAGAAGGCACCAAATTAAATCACAAATTTAAAGCTTAACAATTCATTAAATTTAGACACACAAGGTATTATGTCCTTAAAAAAGTCCATTTTGAGTCAAATAAGGAACAAAAAATATATCTGTAATTTATGCAATCTCACACTGTAATAAAAAATACATTAAACCACTAATCCCAACATCCAACACCCTGTTATTTTTTGTTCATTTTGTTTCCATCTGTTGGCTGAAAACTCAAGCATGATTGAAACAAAAATGACCTTTTATACTTCCACAAATTCATCACATGCAATTATGCAATAAACAACTGGTATTACAATTAACAAGAGATACACTTGGCTGGAAAACTACACAGAAAACATGTATGGAAGCCATATATATATGGAATGAAGACTCCGTTCATGCACTTGGCTAGAAAACTACACAGAAAATGCAAATGGAAGGCATATAACAACATGGAAACGTGGGTGGAGCCATACATGATCAATAGTTGTGCACTAAGTTTTCGTTCTTGTGCTTCACCGATGGCAACAAGGAAGGGACCACCGAGCTATATGGATGCTTTAGCAAGTCGTTTTCGCCCTTCTCAATCCTAAGTCACGCCCTTAGCATCGACGGATGATAATGGATCAAAATGGCTGCATCACACGATCAAAATGGACGCCGAAATCCAGCAGAAAGCCGACCAACTTTCACCAACTCTCTGCCTCAGTCCGCGCAGGAAGGAGCTACTGTTTCTCCATTTTTGGCCAGTCGAAATGCACCGTTTGGCCTCCTCCAAAACGTTGTCGCTCCAGCGTCCGAGAGAGAGGAAGTTTATTACTCGAAATGCACCATTTTTGTACTCCAAAACGGCGTCGTTCCACTTACATGAAACAACGCATTTTTCCTCCCCCCAGAATGGCATCATTTTGACAGTGGCGGGCGTCCAAAAAAAAAATAAATCAAAATGCACCGTTTCACTTACCCAAAACGGTGCGTTTCGAGTAAAAAATTTCTGAAAAAAAAAAAAACATAAAACGACGCCATTTTAGATGGACAGCCGAGGACAGTAGGGAAGTTGGACAGCCGAGGATCCGAAGTCTTGGTTTTCTTAGACACTATTTCAAAATCTATGAGCTCAAAGTCAATTTAATGCCAACGAACCAATGTATGGTGAACGAGTGTCTTACCCTTATTAAGGGGCCTCTTTGATAGGTAAAGCTTTGAAAGACATGCATAAAAAATTAAAAATTTTAAATCTTATATATTTATTTTTTATAATAAAAAAAATTGACACTTGCAAGGATCTACTCTGTATACATTAAGAAAATTTTTTTTATTTTTATTTTTTTCTTATTATAAAAAAATATACTAATTTTTATCCACTATCCAGATCTAAATGAACCCAAATTGGACCATATTTTGTAGAAGGCAAGATGAAGATGTACAGGATTTGGCTTCCTCTAATTTCTTAAAAATTAATAGTATCAATTTATAAGAGAGTAAAACTAAAAAAATACAAGGGCATTAATTCATAAAAAATCATTTTTATTTATTTCTCTCTTTTTTTTTTGTTTCTCTCTTCTATTGTATCATGTATTGGAATCTAAATTCATATGCAAATGGTATTGGATTTTTTAGTATAATTTTTTAAAAGTTTGTTTTATTTTATCCAAAAAAATTATACATATAGATATAATTTATTTTACATTTCAATGTATTAAAAATAAATATTGTAAATTAGTTTACAGAAATAATGATTAAAAAATTTGTTTAAAATAATTTATTTTACATATCAATATATTAAAAATAAATATTATATACCATAGGATATAACATTTTATATGACAAAATATTTTTAAATATTTATTAAATACAAAAATAAAGGTCGGCTTAGTCCAATTCTTGCATGTCCAGGTCCGTAGGACTAATATTTTCTTGGACCAGCTCCTTCAATTTTAACACTCCTAGTATGAATGATTTCCATACATTCATCTTCAAATGTTAATATTCAATTTTTTTTATTTTGTACTTATTACTATTCATAAACATCAAAATAGTCATACTTTATGAATACACTCAAATTTATTCTAAAAAAATTATTTGTATATTTATTTTTATACTCATAATTTATTATATTAAAATTAACATATATATATACACATAAATTATATTATTAACATCAATTCTCTCGATAAAATTATTTAGTTATAATGTTTATATATAAACATCCTGCTTAACCCACTAATAAACCGAATTAAAGTTACCAAAATCTAAAGTAATTCCAAATTTAGGCCTGGATAGAGGACAGAAGCCCGGATTGCAAGCTATAAGGCACGGCAATAGCTGTAAGCCTTGAGTGTAGATTACTAGGCTGCATCGAAGCTTCACCTCCTCATCAGAACAGAACTGAAGCTTAACAGAATCTTACATGTGCATTATCTTTCTTCTAGATAATGTCAGAACAAAGGACTAGAACTTTGTGGATCCATATATTAATGAGAACATAAAATGGCATAAATATGATGAATCAAAGGGTAGTAAAATCACACATAACAAGAAATATACAACAAATTGATGAGAAGCAGAGGAACAAAATTGAAGGCCGCAGCAAGCATTTATAGACACAGATGATCACTCAGGCAAATCATGTTTTAAATGTTCTCCTATGTCCATTTCCGCTGCACTGAAAAATCGTTGCTCCTTTTTTCTCAAGCTGAGTGATGTAATATGTTGGGAGTGAATCACTCGAAGCCTCGCAAATGGGTCCAAATCATCTTTTGGTAGAAAGTAGATTTTACATAATTGCACACGAACAAGTTCTGTCATTCCCATTGTCAAATTCGTCGTCTGAACCATCCACTTCACTGCAGTAGAATATCAATTTCCATCTCATTAAATCAACTTCGAATAGCTTACTAAAACATATAGAAATGAAAAGCAAAGAATAACGAAATTTACAACTATGGCAAGAAAAAGGTTAGAGACTTGAATAGAAATAATGTCTTGCAACAGAACAACAAAAAACAACAATTTCTGTTGTTGGATTATTTATGATTAAATCTATCTTAGTAATTTCTCTTGTTATTTTTATCTCTCCTTATCTCTAATTATTGAATTATCTTGTATTTGATCAACTCTTCGTACAGAAGTTTTTAATGTTCTTGCAACACAATAATTTGAATAAAAATAATGGCTATGAAGCTGGCATGATACGAGACAGGAAATATGCAAACATACTGGCTGTAGTATGTTTAATACTACATAAGTAATTCAAAGAGATAGCTAAGGGAGTAAATCGACTGAATGATACTCATCTGCAGATTTCTGTGAAAGAACCTTCAAAACTCGGTAAAAATGTGATTAAGGCTTTTGTGAATTGCACATTGACTAATAAAGTGCTTTGCAAAAACAACTGTCAAAGAAAATTACAATAACAGAAATTGTCAAGTTGGATACAGTGGATAACATTGGAATTCAAGAAAAGCATCCCTCTTTATACCTCAGACAACTAACACCGGGGTTTTTAAAACAAGGCACAACTCATATTCTTTCTCCAAATTCTCCATGAAAATCAAGTGAATCTTATATCTCCAACCCAGTTACTGTAAATTGTTTACTTTCTACTCTTTTTTCCAATGCTAAGCTTTGATAGCCAGTCCCAACCCCGGATAAAAGAGAAATATTACGTTAAGTAATCGACAGTTAGTGTAAAACTTTCAACGACATAAACATATTAATGCTAAGTCGTTGCCCAAAAGCAACGCACTACCATAGAAATGAGCAGTGACAGAACTCATTGACGTCACTTGATCCATGTAATCGACTCTACCTAATAGGAAAAAGTTTTGTTTTTGTAACAGTATATACTCTTTTTTCCAATATTATGTGTTATATTTTGTTGAGTGCTGTGGCTTTCAACATTTCAGAACAACACATAAAGATATTAAAAGATATAAATTAGTAGCTTCGCGATCAACTAGTGCTGGTATCAAAAGAGACAACATTCCAACAAAGGCATAACATGCCATAGTTTGTAAAGGGTCATGTTAAAAGGCACCCCCTTCAGAAGCTACGGCATTACCAAATGGATAAAACCAGCCATATCCTCCAAAGGATCTTGCAGAAAAGCACATGCATAGTTCAATTAGGAGCAAAATTCTTACCAAACTATCTCTGACATACATAAAATCTGTCACTGTTTACAAGATATGTGGAACATTTAGATAAGCATAAAATGCAAAAGTCATTTTTCCAACATTCTCTTTTTTTTCTACCTACATATATATATATATATATATAAAAGAAATTATATTAAGAAAGAGAAGAGATACAAATGAGGAGGACAGTCCTAGCAAAAAGGTCCGAGACTAAGAAAATACAAAGTGAAGAGCTTAAATATGTAACAAAGCTGCCCAATCCCTTTGTATATCTAAAAGAAACACTCCCTTACAAAAACTACCCAAACACTACAGAACTACTTCTTAGTCAAGAGAACCAAGAATCCAACTAACTATATTTCACCCTAAGAAGCACTGATACGAGATACGATACGGATATAGGGATTCGGCTATTTCTTAAAAATTCATGATACGATACTTCTAGGATACGTTAATAAATTATATAAAAATACATATAATTTAAGATATTAATAAAATGCAATTAACAAAATAATATCAAAATTAAACATAAATCAAATTTTATAATCAAATAGTTGGACAAGCAGCACAGAGGCAGAGCTGGACTTGGAAAGGAACGCAGAACTGGACTTTCAACAATGCAGAATGAAGAAGAGAAATAAAAAGTAGGAATGCAGAATGCAGAACAGAGAAATCTGATGCAATCTTGGACTTGGAATGCAGAATGCAGCATTCAAAAGAGAAACACGATTCTTGCATAATGAAGTGCAAGCCTTGCAGAGGAGAAACTGAAAATTGGAGTGAAGAGTGGAGAAATGGAAATCGGAAAAATTACAAAGACGTGTATTGCATCCTCAATCCGAAATATGCATAACCGCATATCCCTCTTGTATCTGATTTATTTTTCTTTTTCTTTTTTATTTTTTATTTTAAAGGATATGCCTAGAGTACACATCCATGCATATCAGTGTCGGACACGTATCCAACACCGACACTTGAAGCAATTCAACGTATCCGTGCTTCTACTAAAAAAGTTGCCCTCTGATCACTTCAAGAAGTAAAAGATCTATTATCTATCCACAATAGGGCACTGTTACCAGCACATAAACAGTGCAACTCTTCAAATAACAAAAGTGAAAGTGTTGAAAATTTTAAAAAGATAGGGGTTTCAAAAACCATAAAAACATAAGCATGTGGTGTACATGCATATGAATATAAAAAACATTGAGATTCCTCAGCAGAACGGAGCCAAATTTGTTAAATACAGATTGATAGTTAATTAAAATCCATCTAATCATAGAGCAACAAGACATTTTAAAATGCAGAAGTGATTTTGAAAAGAATGGACCATAAAGATCCAACAAGGGTTATAATAGGGCTACTTTTTCTTTTCCTTTGTTGATCTAAGATCAAGAAAGGGACAAGAGTACAATGGCAGATGATAACATGTTCTATAAGAAAGGCCAGAAACGAAGACCAAACATATGGGCAAAACCACAACAATACAACAAAACCTTCCAACCCCAATTATACCACAACAGGGAACCTATCCCAGTGTCAAATAGCTTAGCACCATTGTTGGCCCAAAACAAAATATCTGAGCACCATAGAAAAGCCAAGAAAAAAGCCTTATATTCCATAAATGCAGCAAATGCAGCAATTTATCCTCAAATATTCTGTCATTTATCTCAAACTAAAGATGCAATAAAAATTCAAAGCAGGCATGTCCCACAAAACCTTCCTTTCTTTAACCTTCCAAAATCTCTAAAATGGCTAAGAGGTTGATCCAAATTTGCAGGACAAAATCAAAGCCTTCCAACTCTAGAAAAACCAAGCAGAGCTTCACACTCTTACCCAAGCAGATGAACGATGCAAGAACAAATAGCTAAATGCTCAAGTTGAGCAATTCACATAACTGATAACACAAGTGGAAGGAATGAGCTCTGTGAGGCTGTCTATACAACAAATCTTTAATGTTAATCCTACTGACAACACCAGTCCAAAGACCAGTTGACTAAGGGGCCTTTGATTTCCAAGAGAGAAAAACGAAAAGATTTATTCCCATTCAAGGAGAGGGACTGAGATTGCAAAAATGAAAACCAAAGGCATCCATAATTCAAATTTTCCATCCAAAGGGGAAGGGCCATCTTCTCCTTCGATATTTTACTTAATAGTTATAATTACAGTAAGCCCAAATGGGAGAAGTAGAATCAGCATTCACTTCTTCTTTACATTAATTGATCTCCCTACCAAACCACTCATAAACAATTATTAATATTATTAGGGAAAAATGTGTATAGCCCCCTTCAACTATGACTCATTGTAAAATACTCTCCTAAACTATAAAATGTTGCATATAATTCCCTTTAACTATGATTTAGTTGCATACCCCCTAAACTATAAAGTTTGACAAATATCCCCCCATACTTAAACCCATTAATTTAGAAAAAAAAATCTTCCCTAAATTATTTTTTTATTTAAAAAGGTTCAAATAAATACTAAATTTCTATAATTTCCAATCTCCTTCCAATACTCTTTCTCACATTTATTAGACAAAAACTGAATATGCTAAAATTTGAGGCATGTGAATAAACGTTAATAGAGAAAATAAGATTATTGAAAATCTTGTATAAATTTTGCTAAACTCGGGGTTTTAAAAAAGTAAATAGTAAGTTTATGTAAAGGTCTAATATAGAATATATTTAATGGAGTTAATATAAAGGTGTGAGGTTAAAGTTAAATTCAAACATGAAAATATATAAGAAGGTATTTGCCAAATTTTATAATTTAAAGGGGTAGTTATAACTAAGTCATAGTTGAAGGGGGTATTTGCCACACTTCATAGTTTAGGGGAATATTTTGTGATTGAGTCAAAATTGAAGGGGCTATATGCTACATTTGATAGTTTAAGTGAGTATTTTGCAACTTAATTATAGTTGACGTAGAGCATTTGCCACATGTGATAGTTCAGGGGGTATTTGCAATTGAGTGATAGTTCAATATATGCATTTTTCCCATATTATCATCACTATCACCTTGAAATCTTCACTTCTGCTTTCTGTCAATTGCTTGCATCAAAAGCTGTACTGTACCACAGTTTTTGACATTGCAAAATTCTAGAATCAAATTTGCTTAAATTCAATCCAAAATATTAGTAATTCAAGCACAAATCCGAAGCACAGATAGTCAGATACATTGAATCCAAGTCTCAACTGGTAGAATCAATTGTAATCACTGCAAAAAGTGATTATGTAAATTACCTGACAGAATCTTAAATTATAAAGGCAAGAAGATTTGAACCCTAACTTATTTGATGTTTCTCCATGAAACAATACATCAGAAACATCCTATAATCAATTCCCTGGTTACATCCTGTTCCATTTACTTTTTCTTTGTATTTTATACATTAGGAACTAGCTCACTCTCATATCCTAGAAAACTAGAACTTCTAACTTAAAGCTCTAAATTTCTACTTCTAGATTCAACATGATCTGCGTCATCTGACTTCTTTCTTGTCATTAAAGTATGCAATTGGATTGTTCAAACGTTCTATTGGTTGGATGTCAAATATTAAACGTTTTTACAGCTAGTACGCATATGATTGAGCTTTGCACCTCTTTTATTTCTTTCTTTTTTTTCTTCTATTCTTTTTACTGCTCAATTACTGGGGATGCACTTGGTATGGTTAAAAATGAGAGGAATGAAAATTGCTCCAGTATTTGGACACAATCTATGAGTAGATACACCCCCCATTCTTGCTCCCACAAACCACATCTTTAGCCTATGATAAGTAGACAAAAGCAAAGGAAACTCAAGGTAACAGTAGTATCTTTAGAACAAAAGACCATCTTGCCAATAATATAAGTTTTTCATAGCCTGACCCCAAGTTCCAAATGAGGATGCATCTATATCAGTAAATATGCAAAAAGATGATGATGTTTTAGTGGGACTATTATTGCAGAAACTGGAAATCTCGAGAAGCTAGGCTTAGGAGGCAAGCAATAGATGTTGCAAGGGGAAGCAAAGGTAAAAACTAACAATAAATCAAATAACTAATAGTAAGACTAAGAAAACATCCAAATCTTTTATAGGCACATCTAAGCAGAGGGGAAGCCAATATCATTATATAAGGGGGTCTACAAGCATATTGTTACATATTTCCTCAATATACTAGATACGTAATAAATCTATGTAATTACAGTAATTCAAAAAGACAACTTTAGCATATTAAATTTTCCAAACTACCCAGAGAAATATAAAGTTTCTTTGAGCTTAAAATCTCTATGAAAAGCTTAAAACAGGATAGGCTGTGGAAGACAACCCATATATGCCCCTGCTCTATACAGGATTCACACTTCATCATCCTTAAATGCAAACTTTTAAGCCAAAGTCCAAGAAGCTTCTTACACCATTTAATGTGATAAACGTTGGACATTTAAATCAATTAGAAAAGATAAATGGGAAGATGAGAAGCTATCTGGGCTTAGATTAGTCAATGTATTTCAATCATATAAAATAAAATATAATGATTTTTATATGATAAAAGCTGTATAACGTTGACTTTTCACATTTTACAATTAAACAAAGAAAGAAAAGTTAGAAATAACATAAAATAGCATAACATTTTATATAAAGTTTAGTATGATAAATCTTCGTTGGTAAAACATTTTATAGAAAACAATATATTCCAATACCTGGGCTCAAATTCTCGTATCTCAATGAGCTCGCTACCACAAGCATCTGTCCACTGCACTTTCCTTCTCTCTATTTGACCAGAATCATCACTCCCATTTCCACCTGATGCTTCATGTTCATTAGCAACCTCAACAGGAGCTGGCTTATTATTTTGTGGCCTTTTTAGGCTACTTTTAAGTGCTACCTTTCTTGTATCATTATTATCATCAAGATGAGTAGATTGATTCTTGTTTGAAACCAGTGACCCTGGCGAGACATCATGCTGTTGGGCAGGGCCTACTTTAAGAGGAGATGGCGTTTCAAGCCCTGCGGAAGCGCGACCAAAGCAAACAAAGGAGGCGCAACCGCGGGAAAGGCGGTTCTTTGTGGAAGCCAGCTGGAGCTCGGGGTCAGATTCTTGGTCTACCAACTGGTACTGGTTCCACGGCGAAACTCTCATGGGTTTATCCTCACTCTTCTGACCCAAGAGAAGCAGGGTCAGGCCCTTACTATACCCTGAAGCTGAAGAAGAGAAGAATCCTCCTCCTTCTACTGCCAATAACATCAGTTCTGCTCATCGGCACACCAGCAAGTAATTTCTATATATGGCTCTCTCAGCTCAGAAGAACCAAAGTTACAGCCTTTCTAGCAAAAAAGCATCTAGAGATCAGCATGACATTCAGTAGTGTCAAAATCTTTATTCTTATCTTTTATAACTTTCCATAATATATTTTTTTCCATTCCACTTACGAGGATAGAATATGCTTAGTTTTGCAAATCCAATGTATTGAAAGTTATGTACAAAAAAGCACTTGTCACAGTAAAGATAAAGACTTACAAGACCATAAACGTGTTAAAACTGTTATATGAAAGCTCTATAGCAAGAAGAAGCTCGGAAAGGAATTAAGTTTTTCTTTCTACTAGGAAGCAAAACATCAGAATTTTGCAAAGAGTGCCAGCATATCTTGAATTGAGTTTTTAAAAAAGCAAAACATCAGAATATTGCGAATAGTACTAGCATATCTTCAACGTGAGAAAGCCACAACTTCCAGAATAAATTCCAAATTAAAAAAAATTATCTCACTGAATCAAATACTCCTAGCAAAGTTAATGAATGGTGATCTTCTAATCAATCCAATGGACATGCATAACATAGAAAAATAAAGTTGAATAATAGTATCCGCACAAAAAGAAGAAAAGAAAACAAAAATTTTTAATCAATTCTTACTGATTCATTACAGCAAAAGATAAATCCCTGTTGATTTACCGACAAAAGAAAAGAGACTCTATTCAATATATCGCAGCGGGATCACTATAGAAAAATGGCAGAAGAAGAAGATCTCTACTACAACGCAGCCACACCTAAAACAAATGCTAGCATGCAGTTTCTAACACAAAGTTCCACCCCCATTCACTGTAGTAAACACAATCACAGTGACAGACCAAAACAACAATCGCCGGAGACTTACAGTTCCTTACTAAAGCAGAAGAAAACTAAAGAAACCCTGAATATACTGATTTTACACCTGAGGATGACTTGGACCAGTTCTTTTCAAAATGACCTTTACTTTTCTTTGTTTGTGTCTTACTCAACTGACTTTTACACTCAAACCAGTTAAATCGGTAAAGAAAGATTCAAAGAGTCGGTTTCCTTCACTTTCTCGGGAAACGAACAGAAAATTTAGATCAAAGAAGCAGCGAATTGTCAGTACCGAATAGTGTTGAAGAAATGAAGGAGCAAGGTGACCGGCCGGTGGATCAGCGACGGTGGCGCGTGGAATCGGAAGCTGTGAGCTGTAGCATCTCCGATCGCCACTTGGAGTAATAAATCGGCGAGGAATTGAACTGAAAGAGGAATAAAAGGAAAAATTAAGCGTGGGTGTGGTTCGAATTATTTAAAAGGAGGATAGGGATAGTGACCCAAGGCGCATGATAGCGATAGGGCCCCATTTTTCAATTCAGTATGGATTGCCTTTTATATTATATTATATTATATTATATATATACATATGTATATACAACACAAAGCTGGGCTTGTGTTCATTTTGATATGTAATAAAAAAGAATTATACAAATATTAATAACAACAAAATGTATAAGCATTTTGTATAATTTAATACTTTATACTATCATAATTTCATTAAATAATTAATTTAAAATTTGAAGTTACCTCCTTAAAAAAATAAATATATATTAAATATCATGTTATTTAAATTTTCATTATTTTAAAAAAATTAGCAATCAAATAATATGAAAGTTTTATAATTTTTAAGATATTATTTACTTAAAATAGTGTGATCATATACATTGTAATATTTTAAATAACACAAGAAATTGATTTTTTTTATTCAGTGGTTTGACAGTTGACATACATTAAACTACATGTTAATTTTTATAATTTTTAAGTATAAAATAAGAAATTAATTTATATGTTTCAAGATTAAAATATAATAAAAAATAATTTAAATTTATATTCCTTTAATATATTTTAACTCTTTACTCCACTTATATATTTTTTAAATTTAAATTTTATTTTATATATATCAATATATAATTTTAAATATAAATAACAAAATACCTTAAAATCATTATCACTTGACATTCAAAATATAAGCAGTGCATTAAATCCTTTTGTATTGGGAATAATTGCATATGGTACTCATTATGAAAACAAATAGATAATTTGGCAGTAATAATTTAAAATTAGGATATTAGTTAAGAAAATATTTAATTAATAAAATTAATTTTTTAAAATAAAAAATTATTAAATGTTTATCAATTAATTAAATTATTTAATTATTATCTAAAAATACGAATTAACAAAACTCTAATTAAAACGATAAAATAATAAAAGAAACAACGATTATTAAAACAGAAAATAGTATATTAAAGCTGAAAAGAGAGATATAGTGTTAAAAAGTAATTGCGGGTGGCTTGTAGACACATGATTATGCTTTTTGTGTAGGAATTTCACGCGGAAAACGTAAAGTGAAATGGTATTGGTTAAGGATTTCAATTCTCTCAATTTTTTAAAAAAATTAAGTGTTAATTTATAAAAAATAAAAATATAAAATCCTAAATTTATATAGAGTAAATTTGTTATTTATTTATTTTTTTCTATTGTGTAATATACAGTATTGTAAAGAATCTAAATTTCAAAGTTAAAAAAAAAAAAAAAGATAAAGAGATAAAGATTGTGTTTAGATTAATGGTATTATGGATTCCAAGAATCTTCCTAAAATTCAACCATACTTCGATTGGTAGGCTGCTCACTAATTTGTCAAAAACTAATCATGAATATATTTACTAGATTTTTTTTTTTTTTTTGCCAACATATTTAATAGTTAGTTTAGTAGTCGGATGTCAATGTGATGCTATAAAAATTAATATTTATGTGTTGACTACATTTCATAACGTAACATCTAACATACTTAGAACGGTATTTACTTTTATATCAAAATCATGTCTTATCTTTATGCATTCACTAATTAATACTCAACTTTGATGATATTTTTACAAAAATAGAAATAAAAATATTTTACGTTCACACTCAGCTTCAAAAAAAAACCTTGCAGCTATTAATGAACTTCCATTTATTAATAACAACCCAACTGTTTTTAAAGTTGATGGATTCGTGTTTGAATTTAATAATAAAAATTAAATTACACTTCTCCTTATTATTTTAATTTTCTTAAAACTAAAATATTTTTAATTTTTAATTTAAAATAAATAGTATTGAATTAAAATTTATTAAAAATAAATTTTTGATTAAATTAAATTAACTTCCTATAAAGTTTAGTAAAATTATACTTACTATTTTTTTAGTTTTAAAAATTATATATGTTACTCTTGATGTTTGATATAATGTTAGGCAAACTTCTATTCTAATTTATTTTCTACCAATAAAATTATTATTTTTACACAATCGATATTTATTTCAAAATAATAAAATTATTTTACTATCTTTACTTTTATATTAAAATTCTCATTTTGGAGTTCAAAATAAATTTAACTGCATTTACTATTATATTAAAAATGAAATTTCAGTCTTATTTAAGAAAGATTACTATAATTTACTCTATATTTTTAATTATAAAAAAATTTAATATTAATTTTTAAGATATCTATTAGGACCTAAATTTTGAAATTTGAATTTTTTTTTTTTTTTGCATTTATTCTTTGCCATTGTTCTCTTTAAGAGAGAAATATGAAGAAATAAAAAAAGATGCCCTAAGCCCATAGTGATAGGACACATTTCATTATGAATAAATTAAATATATTATTTTGGATTTTAAATTTTTTTTTATCTCTCTCTTACTACAAAAAGATGAACTATTTTTTAACTAAAAAGGATTTGAACACCTGAAATTTACCCAAAAATAAAAATGCAATCCTAAGTGCACCTTCCTCAAAATCACTTTGCACCACAACTTGTGTGAAACATAATTCAGATACAAAATTATAGCTCTAAGCCACATTGTATGGCTAAGATTGCGCCTGCATAATTGTGGAAACACTACTTGTAACCCAAAATGAGCACTAGAATGAGCATGAGAGGCAGTGCTATATGTAAATATCCACCAATAACTTTGACATGCAAGAATCTCCTTTAGTTTATATAAATAGCAAACACAAAAATAAATTCGTCTGAAATTCTTATTCTTATTCCAACCCAACCAACCACCACTTTTTCTGAGTTTCTGTAATTTAATGGACCTTTTTATATATATAAATAATTTTCCCATAAAAAGTGGAATAATGAGAATGAAGTTGAATCTATTCTGCAAAACAAATGGTCCAATCCAAGATTAGCATTTTTATCCGTTTTAGTTTATTATTAAAGCTTTTACATCCTCAACTTGTAAAGCACATGGGAGAAGTTTCACCTTAGTAGAAATTAGGGTCATCAATAGACCAAAATTAATGCCATGATCAATTAATTAGGATGCATTTTTTTGTCAAAAACTATTAGTATAAAAAAATTTATTGAATTTCAATTAATTTAATTTGAATTATAGTTAAAGTGTTATAACAAAAGTAGAGCTCTCTTAGCGATAGTGTTTATATATACAAGATTCTCCTAATAATCAAAACTTTGTTTAAAGGAAATAAAAATTTATCATTCCAACCAACCATGACAATTGATACTTCAGCAACTAATTAAATCTTTGGCAATAAGAAGGAAAAAAATAATAAGAGTAAATTATACTCTCTCTTCTTTTGAAAAAATTTTAAATTACACTTTCTTCTCTTAAGAAATATTAAAATTACACTCTCTCTCCTTTGTTTTAAAAAATTACATTCTTATTTTTTAAGAGATGAAAAAACTTATAATTTTATTTATTTTGACTAAACTACCTTTATGTTTATTATTTATATAATTAAATATGTATGTGATTAATATCAAACATTTTTAACTTAAAATAAAAAATTTATTATTTTTAACTCAAAATAAATAATAATAAAATATTATAATTTTTAAAAATATATTTTGTAATAAATTATAATATTTTTAAAAAATTAATAATACCATTAAAGGTATTTTAGATAAAATGAGTGAATTATAAATTTTAAAAGAGAAAAATATAAATTTTTAAAATAGAAGAGAAAGAAATATAATTTTAACATTTCTTTAGGTATAATTTACTCAAGCCAATTTGGCAGCGTAATTAATTATAAAATGAAGAATATTATATTTATAGCCTACCTCCTATCCTATATACAGCACTCTAACAAGAGCATTTTCGTGACACAAAACATGAAGTTATCAAGGTGAATCAAATTATTAGAAGAAAATTAATACTTAAAAATTATATATAGTGTAGAACCAACTAATGCAAACAAATAAAAAATAAACACAATAGATGTATGCGAATTCTGCCGTTTAAAACATCTATTTTAATACGTTTTTATTAGCATATCATATAAGGATCAGAATTATATATGTATATATATATATGTATGTATCTTTATTATAAGATTTTTTAATTAAAATAAGATATGTGAAAACTTCTTTTAATTAAAAAATAACCAATCATAAAAAAAATTAGTTGTGTAAATCTCTTGGAGAACTTAAAAAAGTAAAAACATATAAATTACTTTAGATAATTTATATATATATATATGAAATTGGTTAAATAATTATTATAATTTTTATAATTTTACTAAATTTTTAATTAATTCTCTTTAGTTTAAAATTTTATAAGTGGGTCTTACAATTTTTTAATTTAATCTCTCTTCTTATACATTTGTCATTATTTTATTGAATTTTATTATCATGACTAATAAATGATATAATATTTTGACTATGTAAATGTACATGATTTAAATTAATTTACTCAAATTACTTAATGTAAATTGTGTTTTATACCATATATTTAAGATATTTTTACTTATTTATTTTTTCTTCTTTTTGTTAAAAAAAAGCATGCATATTTATAGTATTAAAATAATATATATTAATCAAATCAATAAAATTTAATATAATTCTAACAAAAATGTAACAATAGATTACTAAATTAATTTTTTTAAAATGATAAAGATTCAATTATAATTTTTTAAATTATAACAATTTTAATTAAAAATTAAATAAAATTATATATAAAAACCACGAAAATAATTTAACGTACTTAAATTTGATCTTCCTAACCACCATGTTTACCAAAAAAAAAAGTTGACAACATGTCCTAAAGTTTGCAACTTTAACTTTGTAAAAGGAGATTGGTTCATGCATGCATGTGGCCTTATAGAGCTGCTTGACTGACTAGCTAGAATATAATCAATATATATATATATATATATATATATATATATATATAAATAGGTCAATAAATTAAGCTTAAAATATTTAAGTTGAAATAAACTGATCGTCAACAATTGCTTTAATTGCAAGTGATTTTGTTATTCCTTACTTTTAGTTCCAATATAATATTGGCAACGATGACGCCAACTTTTGCACCTATATATATTGAGTCTAATAGAAAGTTAATTTTTCATGATCAATGATAATTTAAATATTTATATTTAGTTTTCATAATATTTTAAATAAAAAAATATCTGTAAAAAAAATAAATATACAATAGTATTGGAAGGGAAGGATCAAATATTGCACATGCAAAAATTCAAAATACATTATTCACATTTGCCAGATTAAAATGAAAAAAATATACAACATCATATCAACATAAAATTAAATTTTTATTAAAATATTCAAAATTAATCTACCAACCAAACTTTTTGGTCCCTACTCCCTCTCAAAATCATAGGCCTATGTAATTATTTGCTCTAAGACCTTGAATATTGGAAGCAATATATAACGGACAAAGTATATACCTAACAGCACTTTTTTTGTTCCAAATCTTGCTGCAGAATTATTCATACAATTATGTGAGATTGCAAATATATCAAGCATATAAATTTATTAATTTTTTTAATATATAAAATCATTTATAAACTAATCAACTTTAAAAAAAAAGTAGGAAAAGTTAATATTTTCTATGATTATACAGTTTATGAGTTAGGTTGGTGTTCAGAAATTTGCGTCAATTTTTGGTCTCTGAAATTTTCAGTGGTCCCAAATAGTACAATTTTCTATATCTTGTAAAAAAAGAAAAACATAGAAGTATAATCATTATGGCTTAATTAATTTAAGTTTGTTAAGTAATAATGTAGAGTGAAAAACGAAGGATTTCAGATGGGAGAGAGTTCCAAGGTCATGCGATAGCCCTTTCCACATTCCAATGATGATAGTTTGGGGTATAATTAAAGCTAAACATGTTGGTTAAATGATTGAATGGTCAAAAAGCCAAAACGGTGCCGTAGAGACCTCCATTTACTTTTTAAACAAATATTTTTTTTTAAGTAAAATAATATGTATTTATCATAGGAAGTTAATCAATCGAAAGAAGATAATTTCTTGTAACAAAATAAACTAAGATCGAAGTATTTATATTTATTATTAATTGATATCTTAAATATAATTATTTTTAATAAAAAATATATGTGAGAAACAAAAAAAATTATGTGTTTGTGTTAGAGTGAGGGCCAATATGCTCTAATCAGCTCATTGTTGAGAAAATGAGAAATTTTAGATGAACGTCTTGTATTATATTATTTGTACATTGACTACTGACGATAATAGTCATTTAATTTTTTATATTTTAAAGTCAATAGTTCAAATGATAAATAAAATAATCAATAATTAAATTTTATTATTTAATATACAAATAAAGTAACATAACATGTGTACTTAGAAATTTTTATGAGAAAACAGGAATTAGAGATTGCAAAGTTGGAAAGGGACTAGTAGACCTTGTAAGAAATATAAGCTTAAATTGCAATTTGTTTACTTATCCTAATGATTTAATTTTAATTTGACTATATTTCTTTTAATTACTTATTTAGCTGTATCGATCATTTCATCTCTAAATTGAGGTTTGCTTATTTTTAAACTTCATTCTTAAAATTGTTTGTTTTGTCAAAAATGAAATATTTTTATCACATTTTTTAAAAAAAATAACAAAACTGTAGCATTATTATTAACGGACTCAATATTCATTTGACTAAATTTACCTTAATATTTATATTTTTTAAAAAAATATTTAATCATACGTTTGACAGGTTATTTGATTTTATTATCAATTTGGATGTGGTTAATAATTATAATGACATTGATGCCCCACTGTGTGTTTGTTCTCTCTTACCATGCATTTGTTACAATGAGAATTTTAGAAGTAATTTGTTATGGTAAGATTTTCGCTTGCATTTGTTATATCTCGCCAGCTCAGATGGAGGGCACGCGACTTGTAAATACGTGACGGTGACTCTTTGAAGCTGCGCACCTTCTTAAATACGAGGTCTAAGACATGAAACTATATTAACATTCATAACAAAAAGTGTCTATTCAATCTACCCAACAATTTATCGATTCAGATTCAACATCTCTCTTTTAACATCAAAGAAGTTCTTTGTAAATCCCATATATCCTACCTTTGATTATATTGAGAAGACAGATTAGTTGATGTGAACAAGCTAGCTACTTACCACCTTACCACTATTTTCCATTAATTTAGGTGTCCTATCTGCTAGGTATTTTTCTTGATCCAAACTAAGGATGCTAACATACCTTGTGTGTGGTTTACATATGCACAAACAGCACAAGCAATTTCATACATATACCTTTCTAAGAATCCAACTGGAACTACCTTTCTTCTTTCTTTCCTGACCCCGAAGCTTTAATATTGTGGTTCTTAGCCGAAATCTCAACTTATGATACACCATCTTCACCTTGGAACTAGGTTTTAAATCTGTTCTAAACAAAATAATGAAAACACAACCCAGTGGCATTCTTTTCTTTCCTTCTCTTGGAAACTATATATTTTAGATCAGCCAAAAAACTGGAAAAACAAAAAATAAAATAAAATAGCAAAGCAAAGACAGGCTTCAACTTAAGATATTATTATAAACTGTAAATTGCCATATAGAAAAGACCTGTTAGAAAAGAAAATGATTTACATAAGAAACTTCATATAGAAGCAATCCCTACTTTGAAGAGTTGTCTTTGAGAAAAGGCAAAATCCATCAAGTTACACATTAAGGGGTTAAACCTATTCAAAGAGCTTTACAAAAGCCATTGAAGAGCCAGACTAGTAATCACCATGACGGCACACAGGCATACTTATAGGCTAATAAAACTGGTTGCACCCCTGCTGTGTCATTTCTTTAGGACCGGATGAGCTAAACCAGATGTGTAATTCCATGGTCATTCTCTTCTTTTGCAGGTATTACGGAAGGCTTGTCAAACAAGAAATTTCAGTAGATAAACTAGTAACTACGATTAATCAGCATGCATGTCCATGGCAGAATCATTGGAACTGAGTGCGGTGGAATCCCTGCTTTGCTGGTGAAAAAAGCTGGGTTCAGTGTTCCTGTTTCCATTCCCCATGGAGAGACTGCTAGGGCAGTACCCTCCCTCGCCAATTTGATAGCTCTGAAGATTTCTCCGGACAGGACTTGACAAAGCATTTGAGAACACAGTGTTCTTTGATTGATTATCACTATTCTCAGAGCGAAGTGCCTGCCCAAAAATTGTTTGCCCAGATCCTGAAGTGACTGGGAAGCCTGAACTAGTGACATGCATTAATGGTTGAGGCTGTTGATGTTGCTGTGGAGCTCTTGGAGACATTGATGCCTCCTCTCCACAACAATCCAACTCATTCTGCAAGCAGAAGAGTAAATTTTATAAACCCATATTCTTAAAGTATAAAGCCATCTCAAAATTCTCAACAGCATCTTTACTTTTCACAAAATGCAGCTATGTAACGATAACTTCAAGATATCTAAATTGCCACAAGAACACACAAGCTACAAAACCAATTGCAGTATTTTGATATAGGAAATTGCCAATCCTATTGCAGTATTTAGTTATCATTGTTAAGTATTCTCTAGATAGCTTAATCATATTTGAAGGAATCACATGTTACTGGTTTATAGATATATTGTGCCAACACCAGTATTGCTAGGTAGATATATTGTGCCAACACCAGTATTGCTAGGCATAAGAAAGTAGTGCACTCAATCTTGAGAATTCATGATGATAAACCATAAAAAAGAGAGAACAGTTTAGCCAGCCTGAATGTAGTTAAGTATATCAACTGTTGCAACTCTTGATCCTCCCTCTTGCTGTCTTCGGATCCACTGATAGAGTTTTTCCTGAAATCAAAAGGACAACCCACATTAATTAAGTGTCAAGACATTTTATCAAAAAAAAAAAAAAAAAATTGTCAAGACCCATCTCAACTCCACCTATAATGGAAAGCCCAGATTAGACACATGACTAACACTATGACCAAAAATTAAAAAAAGAAGCAAAGATAATACAACTAAATAACACTCTGTGACCTATTCTTATTCTTAAGAAAAAGAATTTTGTTAGCCTGAAGTTCTGAACTACTGTACAACTAATGCTCAACAGCATTTATTGAGTTATTGGAAACTACTCAATGAAATACCAAGTGATAACAGTCCAACAACAAATATAGGATAAATAAATTGTCCAAGCTACTTGCAGATATTTACAGACAATTAAGCTCCATATAAGGTGAAAAAGACAGAACCAAGAACTGAAAATGTATCAGAAGCCGTTGCTAATTTTTCAAGTTATCAGAACCAGAAACCAAACTATGTACTGATTACTTAACATAAGTTTCTGTAGATAAACTATGATTCAAGCATGTCAGAACCAGGTATCAAATTTCAAGTTCATTACAATAGCTTCCAGTTGTTAGAGATTAGACTACAGAAAAGAAGGGAAAGAGGAAAAAAAAAAGGTATATCTGTAAATCAAATTTAGACAGCAGAAAAATTAAGTAAACACACACTTTCAGAAGAGGTTACAAACAAACAAACAAAGTCTTTTCCCACTAAGTAGTGTCAGCTATATGAATCAAGCCACGCCAACACTTTCAGAAGAGGTTATGACAAATAATTTTGAAACCAGCCTCCAAAATGAAAGCATCAACAGAACCTAGCAACAAATCATATCAGAGGATAAGAAGGCAATTGATTAAAGTATGGTTAATTAATATGAAATGGACAGTTGTCTAACAACATCAGACCAAGAAATGCCAATCTAGAATTGCAAAATTGAGTAAACAGCGTAAAAAACAAATTAAAAAAAATATACAATATGTACCAAAAATGGCAACATTAACGAACCAAATAAAAGATAATAGAATTAACATCTACGTTGACCAACTTTGAACTCTCGAAGGGTTCTAAGTATGCTTCCCATTAGTCTCAAGTAGACCCTCATGAAGAACAAGTACATGAGGCAGATACAGACATGTCTATTAGCTAAATCCTTAAATTCAATTATGGAAGCACTTGTCAAGTTAACTTCTCAATTCTAGCTAAATCAATCTTCCTTTTCTTTTGTTCACAGAGAAGATAAGATTAATTGAAAGCTTCATTTTTTTTCCAGTAACTATGAGCCTGTGGAGGAAAATGAGTAGAAAAACTTACCTTTACCAGTTTGACTTTTGAATATCTTCCTGCTTCAATTACATGAACGCATTCTCAAGTCATAATATAAGAATCAAGCAAACATTTCAAACTATATCCCTAGATGGTTCACTATTCAGCATTGCTCTTTCTAACATTACAAGATTGCTTTAGGTATAAAAGTAACAATCAGAAAAACATACTCTAACAAAGGATATCAAAATGCAAAGGAAAAGGAATTGTAATTCTGATATGAAATTCCCTTGTATGTTACAGTTGTATGTATTGAACGATTCAAATCTTCAAATTAATTCTAGTGTCTGTGTGAAACGATGACTTTAAGCTAGAATGTGAAAGTCTTTCACAGTATCACATGTCCCTATTTTAACGACTTCAATTTTAACATTTAGTAGCTAGTACTTCATCAAATTCATGGCTTCATGCTATGTTCAATCAGAGGCCAAAGTCCTAAGCCTTGTAAGAGCTTTCTAACATCTTAATTAAACAAAAGACTAATTCCTTTGACAACGTTTAGTACACCATGTGGTTGAGGTTCAGAAGTTTAACATCAAAAGGATTCGTATATGTGAAGTTTCACATATCTTCACTGGAACCTTATTATCCATTCTTTTTTTAAAAAAGAAATATGGAGGTTTGAAAGACTCAGAGAAAAAAGAGAGAAAACATAAGCTTCCATTAATAACTTCAACCATTCATATAAACCCAATAGCAAAACAAAATTACATAAAGATATAATGCCTTTTGGGCCAACATAATTATCAAAGAAAAAAATTAAAATAAAATCATAATCCGACATCAGAAACGGAGGAAAAGAAGGGATGGAGCTAAACCCTCTGTCACGAACAAATTTAACTTTGTCAGCAAAAAGCAGAATGAATGCATCGAAATTGCAATTGACAAACCCGTCACATAAAATCTAAAACCCAAAATCACAAAGAAGTCGCACAATTTTCTTTCTTCAAGCAAAAAGGAATGGAAGATCTTACGAGGCCGTGGCGTTCACCGGCTTGGAATGAAAGCTTTTGGTGGTTCATAGCCTGGGTGTATAGTTGGGAGAGGGAATTGGCGGCACTACAAAACGACGCATACATGGTTCGATCCACCTCATCGAGGCTTGAGGCTATGGACTTTCTCTTCTTCGCCATCTAATCGAGGACGAACCTTTTGTCGTGAGTCTCTAAGAGCTTCGTTCGAAAGATCGCAGCCCGAAACTGCGATGGCGGTAAATGGAATTCCGGCGATCGAAGAGAAAGTGTGCGAGGGGTTTGGAAATAATGGAAGAGACAAAGGTGAAGGGAAGAAGAAGAGAGAAGGCTTTTGTACTTTTATGGAGCAAAGTTTCAGAAAAGGGGAGAAGGGGACACATGGTAAGTATCAAGGACATGCGAGCCACGTGATAATAGCTCTGAACAAGGATATTAAGGAAGTGTGTTAGATTGAATGCGTTGGTTTTGATCTCATTATTCAACTATTGTTATTTAATTGATTAAAAAAATTATCTAATTTATCTAATTATTTTTAGTTCATTTGATTCAATTTAAACTCACTATAATCGGTTTAAATTAGATAGTCAATTTGGATTGAATATGATGATCAATTTAAAAAAAATAAAATATTAAATATTAAATATTTTTTGGCCAAAATACATAAACACTTAACAAGAAACTTCCCAAACTTTTAAAATATTGCAAATAATAGCATCCAGTAAATTTTTTATCCAAATACTAATAATTAAACGTCATGTTAGATCTGTTGATTTCATGTATGATTGATGCTAAGTTGCAACCAAGGATATACATGTCTTTTCACTCCATTTAAAACCCACCCACCCAAATCCAAGCCCTAAATCATTGAACTCGATTGTTTTAAGAGAGAACTGAGAGTAGTAAATCACCAGTTGGTTGCGGTTTGTCAGTTGGAGGAGAGCACATCATTGAGGCTTACTCACTTGATCTCGGTTTGTCACTAATTGGTCGCTGTACGTCACCAGAGAGCTAGCAGTTTGTCACCATCCTTGGAGAGAACATTGTCGAGGCTAGTTGTTAAAGACCAAATTGAGAGTAGCATTTGGAGTGAGAGGAATTTTTATGTTTTGAATTTGGAGGTTCATCACTATGGGTATTATATTTATATAGATGCATATTATGAGTGAGAGGAATTTTTATGTTTTGGATTTTTCTGCTTCTGCTGTTGGAGAATCTTAATTACTTTTTTTTAGCATGGTGATTTGTGGTCCCCTTCTTGTTTGTTAGTTTTGAATACTATATGCTCACATGGTAGAGCCATTATGTCTTCTTGTATTTGGGAACAACATTTTGAATTAAAGAATACTATATTTACCTTCTATAGGCCATTATGATCTTTATTTTGAGTGCATATTGTTTGCTGACATGAGTTA
Organism: Senna siamea; assembly: GCA_031216115.1. Lineage (NCBI taxonomy): Eukaryota > Viridiplantae > Streptophyta > Magnoliopsida > Fabales > Fabaceae > Senna > Senna siamea. The sequence continues at coordinate 25,290,416 of CM062354.1, read as the reverse complement.
ATAGGTTAATAAGGTATCAAAGAAAGAAATATTGAAGTTGAAGCAGTGAAAAGCAAACTTGAAATAGTGCAAAGCTAAAACTACGCTTACTCATTTAACATAAAAGTAAAACAACACACTGATATTAAAATACAATTTTCTTAACTACACATTCATATTGAAATATAATTCTTTAAAGATAAACTCATCTAACATAAAGGTAAACTACCATGAGAAGAAAAAGCCAAAACAACACTTCTTTACAGTATAAAATAGTGTTAGCAGCCATGAAATCTAAATTTCTAATACTCTTTACAGTATAAAAATGAAAAGTTATCAGGATCTACAATTTTAATGTCTAGCTTTCTGACCATTATGTCATGATTTGAGGCAATTCAAGTAGCAATTAACCTTTCCTTAGACTCTTAATAACGTCTATATCAAATACCTTCTCCTAAAACAGTCTGAATTGTATAACACCTCTCCTCAGATAATGAGACAATTGGGCCAGTGACTATGGACCATTCTATACTAGAAAGAAGAATAGAAAATTTTAAGATGAATGCTATCAAACTTGCTCAGTTTCTAATTTTTTTGGTTCATACACTAATTAGTCTTTCTTCCTTTCTTCCATTAATTTTATTTTTATATTATACTTAACAAAATATGCATTTTAGCATCTATCACATCTAAAATTTGTCTTTTTTTTGGGTCAATTTTATAGGGTTACTTGTAGATCTAGTGTATGCACAACCCCAATGCATCTCACATTATCCCAGTTGATCACAAGTGAAAAATGGAGCAAAAATCTTAATTTTAACTATGGCTACACCATAAATGAAGAAAAACCAATACCAGGGGAGATGTAAAAGAAGATGTCGTGAGGAGCACTTTCTGTGCTTAGAACAACGGTGGTTGAAACAATGGTTGTCACTGTCGCGACCGGTTGAATTTGACGCTGCAATGTGGTCTTCCAAATGCAACTCTCAATTTGGTCTTCAACAACGTGCTTGGATGATGTTCTCTCCACGGATGGTGACGAACGACGACCAACTGCGAACAAACTGTGACTAGTGGGAATGAATGGTGACTAACGGTAAAAACTCCATGAATAATGGCAAGTGAGTGAGCCTCGATGATGTCCTCTCCTCGAACTAACGAACGGTGACTAGCGGTTTACTCTTCTTGGTTCTCTCTTAGCGCCTTTGATGGTGTTTTGATGATTTAGGGCTTGAATCTGGGTAGGTGGGTTTTAAATGAAGGGAAAAGGCAGATGTGCCCCTGGTTGCAACTCAGCATCAATCCTACGTGGAGTCAATGGATCTGACAAGGCGTTTGACTATTGGCATTTGAATGAAAAATTTAAAGGATGCTATTATTTGTAGTATTTTGAAAGTTTAGGGGGTCCCTTGTTAAGTTTTAAAACTTAGGGAGGTTATGTACAAACAAGCCAAAGTTAAGGGGGTTTTGTGAATTTTGGCCATATTTTTTTAATCATAACTATGAAAATATACATTTTTAGTCAAAAAATTAATATTAAAATTAATTCAAGACATTTAAAAATAAGTTTAACTATAGACAAATCATTATTTATGCTTAATATATTTAATATTTATAATCAATATATAATATTAAAATATTATTTTTTTGATCGATTTAGTTTGGATGTGATTCAGAGTTATTCAAGAACCGAATCGATTAAATTGAACTTGTCAAATTGTTATCCAACCAATCCAATTAATCAATCAATTTTAGTCGATTTTGATTAGATTAGTTCAAATTGATTTACTTGGAATTGGATGGAATTGGATTTACTCAAACCCTAGTAACCAACAGGATTGATGGAACTTGGAAGGTGAAGAGTAAACAGAGGATGTTTGTCAATTTTTTTAAATAAAAGCTATTTTATTATTATTTTTTATATTTATTTTATAAAATTAAATTTGAGAATTTGTTAATATTATTGTTATGTATTTATATATTTTTATTAATAAAATTTATTTTATTTTATTTGTTTTAAAATAGAGGAATTTAGAAAAATTCTTTAATTATTTTGTTTTGTCTAGGAGAGTTTATGGATTGAGTTGGTTTGGGTTGATAGATTTTTTAACTCAACATAATTAATAAACAATGGGTTGGATTGAGTTGGGTTCAATGAAATTTATTATAGAACCTGAACCAACTCAACCCGTACTTTTACATATTAATTTAGGTTGGATTGGCAAGGTTGAATTTTTTTTAAAAATATATATTTTTATTTAATTTCTTCTAATAAAATAATTTAAAATTAATATATAAATCATAAATATAAAAAATAAAACTTATTTTTCATTTACAAGCACTAAGATAAACTAATTTCAAAATTATATCATTTTTCTTATCTATAAGTACTAAGATAAATTAATTTTAAATTCATATCATGATGTCTAATTTTCATATACAATTTTAAGTTTTTTTAATTTGTTCTATCCTTTATCCATATATGCAAAAAATTAATTGATTTGAATTTATTGATAAATAAAAAATTAAAAATATACAATATAAAAGTTTAGCATATATTTTTTAAAATAAAAATAAAAAATTTAATAGTTCGGATTGGGCAGGTTGGTTCGAGTTAAAACGAGTTCTTTTTGTTCAACTTGAAACTCAAACTATTCATGGCGGGTTGAAAAAAAAATGAAGTCAAACCAACCTATCAATCCAAATCAATTATGCAGATTGGGTTAGATTTAGCAGGCTAATGGGTTGATCTAACCTAATGAATGCTTCTAGTTTTATGAACGAGATTTGGTTTAACGGAAGGAGTTAATCCTTTATAAAAGAGTGAATCAAAATTTGAATCTCTATTGAGAGATGTATTCACATTTAGTATCTAACAGTACTTGAATATGATTGCCTCAATGAGACTTACCTATAAGAAATCCAACAAAATTATTCTCTGTTTTTTCTCAAAATAAAATTTTTATTTTTTAAAAAAATTTGTTAAAAATAATATATTCAAATTATTTTTATTTTTTAAAATTAAAAACTAATTAAAAAGACAACTTTCAAGTTTCAACCATGCCCTAAATAATTTTGGTTTTGGGTCGGAGAGGAGTTTTGTTTATGAAAAATGGATCTAAATAACCAAGTGGGGGACCCTAAATAGGAGAATGCAATTTTTTTAAGGAAAATAAAAATTATTTATCTTGATAGAGACAAAAAAAAAAAAGGAATCTTACATCCTTTTTGAGTTAAAAAAATGATTTTATCCAATTTTAATCAAATGTATTCAAGCTAAGTCGAAGGAAGCTAACATTTTAATTGGATTAAGTATGAATTCAGTTACAATGAAACCAATTACTCATTTATTAATAAGTTTGAATATTTATAATTTTTCTTAGTAGTTTATCATTTAGTTTTAGATAATTTTCAACCTTCAGTCTATTGTTTTGATTGTTATAATAAGATATTTAAAAATTTTAATTAAACTTGTAAAATTTAAAACATGATAATTGAATTTACTTTTGTTTTGAAAATATTGAACATCCAATTTCATTCAAATTAATTAAGTTTAATTAATTCAGTTGTGATCACTTAATTAATTTTCATGTTAACCAATTCAATTAGTTTTTGTCTCCAAATGTTAACACTTATTATCCATTTTGTTCTCAATTTTTGTTCTATTATTTTTGTTTCAAACTTTTAAATTGCAAATCATTTCATTCTAACCCCTTACTCCTTCCATATTACTAACAAAAATTATGGATATGGCAACTAACACGTAAATCCATTGCTAACAAATTTACAAACCCTATTCATTAATATTAGTTGAAAGTTATCTGAATTAGTAAATGACGTTACACATAAGGTGAGAGTTAATAAATGCTTCATGATTTTAGCAAATTATTGAAATAAATTCACAAACATTACTAACTCAGATAACACTCAATTGATGTTAGTTAATTATTAACACAAATTCACAAATAGGGTTTACAAATTTTGTTCATTTCGTGATCCTTATTTGTAATTTATTGAGGCAAATTCATGAACAACATATGCAAAATATTTTCAAATTTTGAATGATTCAAATTCTCTCTAAAAAATTTTCAATCAAATGGTTTGTGCTTCTTGTAGTTAGCAATGTTACTATACCCTATAATACATGTTTAGGTCTTTATATTTTTTTCCTTAATTTCTTTCAATTGAATGATAATTTTGTCAATTTCTCCATTGTTACATTGGAGTAGAAGTCTAGTATTACGGTTTTCAATACTTTCTTAATTCATTATTAGTTATTTTTTAATATTTAATATATATGTCTTTATTAGTGTAAGTCCCTTATTTATTGACAAATGACTAATAATGAATTAAAGGAATATTGAAAATTTCGTACTCTTATAGTACTAAAATTTTGTCTGTTATATTGGTGTATCCTCTCTCATTAGTCCAGAAGTAAATCTGAATTTCTAAATTGAAACCCTTGTGAGATGATGATTGATTGTCACCCTTCATCTATTATGCAACCTCGCTTGGTGCTAAAGGTCTTGCAGCATTTTGCATGAGATGGTGGTGTAGCTAGCAACAACATCATACCCATCGAGAAGCATCACTTATCAATCTTTCACAAATCTCGTGTTTGTGACACCCAATCAACCAATCCCTCGGCGTTGGTCACCAACTATGGACTTGAATGATTTACCACCGACCACAAACAATAATTTTCAGGAGATTCAAGGGGATGAGCAACCAGAGGTGGAGGATCGTCGACATCCCCAATGCAATACTAGATCGACCCATTGTGGTAGGGCAGTCATTTCATGTAGATATTATAATAAAGTTCTCTCTTTTTTTAGTGTAAAACCATATATATATATATATATATATATATATAACATATATGTATATGAATTGTTTCTCTTTATAAAAAATAATTGATGGACTTCATATGTATATTTATCTTGAGTTTAATTCTTATGGATTATTAGAAGCTAAGGCTTCATAAAGGAAAAAAATGGATTACAATAATTTATTTAAAAAAAAAAAAGAATGGCTTGCCTTTAACTAAGTTGTTTTTTTAATAGAAATAACAATAAAGAGAAACAACCCAAACTAGTCATAACAATAACATATTATTAAACATGCCTTAATTATAGAGTTTTATATAATCACAATTATTTAATTAAGTTTTTTTATAATGGGATTGACAACAAGTTGATGATATAGTTAACTAGTTGATGAAAATTTTTTTTATTCAATCTTAGTATTTTATTTCAAAAATTAAAAGTGAAAATTGAGTTTACCATAATTCACCTATAAATACACATTAAATGTATAATTATATATTAGTCCTTTCAAACCTTTCGAACCAAACACCTACAATTAGAAGCCACACAAAGTGTGTATCCCTCTCAGTCCTTATCCTTTGCAATTCAATCTTCACTTCCAATTCATAAAGAGACACATGTAGTGAATGTCAGCTTCATAAAATAGCTAATAGTATCCAAATAATTTATACTTGTGAATTATTTGTATATTATGGATGAAAATTTATTTATTAGAAGCTAATCATGTATATTAAAAAAATGTATATTCATAATACGAAAATGGTATAAGCAATCATGTATATGGACTTAATTACACAATTTTAAATTGTAGAGACCAAATTAAATGTAAGTATAGAATAATTTTCATAAACAGTTAATTCAATTGGAGATAAAAATTAGTTATGAAGAATTAAATGTAATTATAAAGACTAAATTAAATGTAATTATATGTAGTCTTATTTTATTTATGTGTTAATTACAATCATGAAACAATTGGAGATAAAAATTAGTTATAAAGAAAATGATTACTGCATGAAGACAAAGATCTAAATGTAATAATATGTAGTCTTATGCTAGTCCTTTTTGTGCCCACATGACCACTCACTTTGGTGCAAATGTCTTCGAATTTCAAGATCTTAGAAACTTTAGTTAATATCACAAAAATACCATAAGATTACAAAAAATAGGCAAAAAAATTTAAACCTTTCATACCTTGATATATTTCAAAATTGAATGGTCCATGACAAAATCACTAATCATGTCCCCAAGCAATGCCTCGACGATGGTTTGCACAATTCCTCCGAGTATGGCCTGCCTCTTTACAAAGCCCACACTTAAGGGTTGATAGATCCCTCTAATCTATCTCATTTCGAAATTGTGTAATACAAGGCTATTTGCTTTTCTTATCATGGAGTGGTTGGGCACCAACTAGCAAGGATCTTCTAGTTTTTGCCAATATTCTTTAGCTATGATTAATAGAAACTTCGTCCTATATGCCTTCAACATCATATCCAATCTATATAATGGGTTCACAAACGAAGTTTATTTGCATCCCACATGGGCACATGCTGTGATGACATGCTAGCGTGGCTAATGACGTGCTTGGTATTTTCCATAGTCACAATATTCCTGATTGAGATTCACCTTGCACTTTCGATCGAGCTAATCCCTCAAATGATATTATGGCTCAAAAACTTCAAAATACGTGGATGCTCGGCCAAATTTAACAACTCGATAAGCCGATACAGCATCTACAGATTTATTTATGGCATCAGTCACTGTCTCGCTATACACCCTTCCAACTTGCAACTGTTCCTCAATCTTGGTGGCATAAGTGACGAAGTAGGTATTCAAAAAATAATAGGTTGCTTTGACTAATCCTGTGATGGGTAGCGCCTGCACACCCTTAAACACTGAGTTTATAGAAACTGCTAGGTTGGTAGTCATGTGAAAATACTGTTGGCCTTCATTGTAAGCTTGGCTCTACTACTTTTTTGGAATCTCACCTATCCAATTGGCAGTTCTTTCATGCTGTAGCTATAGGTCGGCTAGCCATGAATCCACCACGTGGCTTCTTGTTTGGTAACTTGATCATGGAAATCCAAATTATGATTAATATAGGATACAACATTTAAAAAATTAGATTCTAATACACATACATACCAATCTTCAAGAATAATTTCTTTAACCAATTCGCCTTATATTGTGAATATAGATTACTAGCTGAGTGCCTCATGTAGAAGACATGGTGAGCATATGACGGCTGCTAAAGTATATCAGGATCTGCCACAACTAACAAGATGATAGGATCACAATCAGATATCAGACATAAAGTAGTTTTATTACTAGCCACATGGATGTGGACATTCATCAAGAACCAACGCCATGCACCAAGTGTCTCACCCTCAACAATTGAAAATGCAAGCGAAAAGACCTTTCTATCTCCATCCTGAGATATGGCTATTAAGAGTGTTCCTTTATATTTTTCATACAAAAATGTGCCATCTATTTGAACAATAGGCTTTATGTGACTAAAGCGATCAATGCATGGTTTGAATTTCCAAAAAAAAATAACGAAACACATGCTGGCTATTATCTTTAGGATGGTTAATTGTCTACTAATCAACAATGGTCCATGGCATAAAATGTTGCATTGCTACCATCCATTGGGGGAGCAAGGCATATGATGCTTCCCAATTCTCAAAGGATAATGCAATGACCTTGTGTTTTGCTTTCCATGCCTTCTTATATGTGACATTATATCCAAATTCATCATTTATTTTTGTGATGATGGACTTAATAGCAAGGTTTGGCATCTCTGTCACCATATACACAATATAGGCAATAATAATTTTAGAGTCCAACTTACTATGATCTTGGGATAAAGTGGTATTTATGCATGAATGCGGACCTTCATTTTGGTAATCTCCCAAAACATTGGCTTCCTGCAAGCCCTTAACTTCCACGGGCACGTCCTCGAATACTGTTTACATTGATAGTTAATATATCGATCAAATGATCTATTAACCCGATAATTATGGTGCATTTTAATTGAGTATAATTTAACTATAATTCGGAGGCCAGCCTTGTCTGGAAATATTGCACCCTCCTTCAACTCTGCTCGATCATACTCATTTTCAATATTAAGATCCAGTACCACTAATCACTCTACATAGATCTCTCTAAAAAAATGACCAACATGTTTATGATATTCTCTTCCTTATAGTCATGCCCTTTAACATTTACTTCTGTCGTTTCATTATTTTCCTCACTATAGCCTAACACATAACTATACTCAGACAGCTCATCATTTGAGCAATAACCACGATTTGTGCTCTGAGATTCATTATCATTAAATATTCTCAATGTCTGACTACTACAACTGATGTCTTCTTAAACATGTGGTGAGGAAACATTGACTATTGTAGTAAAGTCACATGACACTTGTAGTATGACAATATTGTCAAAAGTGGAAAAACTTGATTGCCTAGCATCATAATTGTCAAAAGTGGGAAAACTTGATGGCCTAGTCTCACAATTATCAAAAGTGGAAAAACTTACTGGTCTAGTCTCATAATTGTCAAAAGTGGGAAAACTTGATGGTCCAATATCTAAAAGTAGTTGTGATCCTACATTTAGATTAATGTCAAGGCAAACTATCCTTGTTTGAACCAACAACTCTATAACATCAATTTGATCACAATATGTGCTATGTGCCTCAGTCATCATTTCAATATTTTCATATTCATCAAGATATAACGTCCCATATAGTAAATGGGACAAAAACATTGATATCCGGTAAATAATATTTCTCACTTCCTTTGTCTCATATAAAACTAACTTTTCTTTTACAAAATTTTTGAAGTCCTTTACCCTAATCCCTTATCTAATAAATATGCCTTTAGGATGTGGACACTCAAAAGTTACTCCGTTATTCTCTTGACATATATTTTTATCTTTAGACAAAAAGTACACGATACCTTCAAGCCATTTTCTCTGTTATAATAGGTCAGCTATTTAAATACAAAAATAAAATATACAAACAATTTAAAAAAATAGAAGAATAAATAAAATAAAATAAATTAACAAAAAAATAACTCAAAGAAATGACAATAGTTTCATCATATTTAAATAATAAATAAAATATAACTATTTAAGATTTCACTTTTTTTTATACACATTTATTGTTATTACAATGAGCATATTAAATATTTAAATAAATAAAAAATAAAAAAAATAAAATAGTCATGTCATAAAAGTTACAAAGTATAAAATTAAATTTAAAAAATATAAATATTCATATCAATAAATACAAATATTATAAAAAAATACCTCTATGCATAATTTTATTCATTCTTATTAACATTTCGGTATTTTTTTAATTTTGAAAATAAAATATTATTAATATAAAAAATATTTAAATATATTAAATTTTTTAAGTGACCGTCAAAAATTATACTAAATTATTAAAATGTTAGAGTTTTACTTTATTACAATATTATTGTTATTAAGAAATATATGTTCAACACAATAATAATTTTTTTATTTTTTATATATAATATATTTATGTTCAATTTTCAAAGTAAAATTTAAATTATACAATCAAAATTATATTTAATATTTAAAAAACAAACAACCCATATATATGTTTTTACTTTTTTTTTCATGTATATTATTATTAGAATGGTTACATTAAATATTTAACCAACAAAAAATTAAAAATATAAAAATATAAAAATAAATATATCAAGATCAAATTAATAACAAAAAATAATAATAAATACTTATAATTTTACCTTTTTTATACAACTTTTTTATTATTATTAAAAAAATTATATTCAATATCCAAATAACAAAAAAAAATTCAACATATTAGAATAAAAATATTCACAAAAAATAAAGATAACAAAAAAAAATATTTAGAATTTACTTTTCTCACAAGTTTATCACTACAAACCAAAACAACACAAAATATTATAAGTATTCAGTACATATTACAAAAAAGCCAAATATACATATACATCATCTTTAATAAAGTCATATAAAAATATTAAACTTTATTAAAATCATAAAACATAAACTAAAATATAAAAAACTAATAAAAAATTAATTACATACCTTGAATGAAGATACTTTTTAATATTATGAGAGTGAAACGAAAATTAATTAGGCACAATACTTGAAGGAACTTGAAAACTTACAAAGGCCAAACACAAAGGAAAATGAGAGTCTGAGATGTGAGAGAAATGAAAGAAGAAGCAAAATGAGTGACTATGGTTCTGCCTCCGCTTGGACGTGTATGCCTGCGGATCCTCGGCTGTCCAATTTCCCCACTATCCTCGGCTGTCGAGGCAAAATGACGTCGTATAATGCCATTTTTTTTTTCAAATTTTTTTTGACTCGAAATGCACCATTTTGGGTAAGTGAAACGGTGCGTTTCAACCTTTTTTTTAGACACTCGCCACTATTAAAACGATGCTGTTATGGGGGTAGGAAAAACATAGCCATTTCATGTAAGTGGAACGGCACCATTTTGGAGTGTAAAAACAGTGCGTTTCGAGTAATGAACTTCCTCTCTCTCGGATGCTGGAGCGACGACGTTTTGGAGAAGGCTAAATGGTGCGTTTTAACCTTAATACTTTGCAGTAAATGTTTCACCGAGGGCGCCATTCGCGTGCGGGATGGGAAGGATATCCAAAGGCTTGTAGCGAAGGGATCCTCAGCTGCAATGGAATTCCTCCAAATAGGATGAACTTCATCTCAATTTAGATGGAGTTCAGGATGTCTTATGTAGGATGAACTTCCTCTGTGCTTAGAAAAATTTGATGTGGTGGAAAATACATGGGGGGAAAATAGTTCTTTTTATGAAGCATATCCTATTCTTTATTGGCTTTCTAATTTGCATAAATCTTTCATTCATAATTTCCTTGCCAGGCTCAATTCTGATTGTTCTTGGAATTATCATTTTAGTGGAAACTTGAATAATAGAGAAATTAATGGGCTTCAATCACTCTTTACTTTAAGGGAAATTGTTCCTTTGTCAAATAATTAAGATATGAGAGTTTGGAATCTTGATTCAAATTTGTTATCAATGCCTTACTCATTCTCCTACAAAGGGAAGGCTTCTTCTTGATAAGCCAATTTGGGACTCTAAAGCTCAATCGAAGGTCAAATCATTGTTTGGCAATACTCAATAGGACAAACACTGATGACATGTTAAAGGTTCGTTGGCTCCATATGGCTCTTTCTCTGTTCATTTGTGTTTTTTTCAAATCTAGTTTGGAAACATTGCACCCTTTGTTTCTCCAATGTCTAGCAATGACATATCTATGGAATAAACTCTTCGGTATTTTTGGTGGGAGATTGGTGTCTTAATACTTTGGAGCTGCTTCTCCTAATTCATTTTGCAGGGTTTCGTAACAAGAAGAGAGACGACATTGTATAGCATTGTGGGTTTTACAGGAGTCTATGTTTTATTTGGTTGGAAAGGAATGCCCACATCTTCAATGGCATATCTTTGCCTATAAATGTGTTACAGGATATGATTGAGCATATTGGTGCTGGGCACATGGATTTTTTAAGGGAAGCATTATATCAGATATACAAAGAGATTGGATAGCTCTATTACACTAATATATTTTTCAGGTTTCTATTTTGGGATTTTTATTTGTAATTTCTGTGTTGGGGATATCTTATCCTCCATCAAGTTATAATTTCTTCTCTTTTCTATTTAATTTTCTTCCATTAAAGAGTGCATATATCAGAAGGGGGTCCACTAAAACATACATGTAGTTTATATGTTTGTTGTCACATTTTTAATAAAACTTTGAGGTATTTTTATTTATTAAATAACTGGGTAGCAAACATGTAAGAAACTTCATATAAGTTTTTTTTTTTCTTTTATCCCATGCTTTTTGTTTATTTTTCTCACCAGAGGTTGTTTGCACTCTACATATGTTGTTATTTTCCATCTTTTCTTAAAACTGAGCTATTCTTTGACACCAAAATTTCTGCATAAATACAATTATAACTTAGTTGTACCTATCATGGCACTCCCTTAAGCATTTAATACTCGTATGCCTACCATTTATTTAATGCAAGGCCTTATCCTCAGCTTATGTTCCTTCTAAGCATTAAGTGGTCACATAGCCTTCTTATAGTGTAAATATAACTCATAAGTCTCTCTAAAGGGTCCAGATTCCAACAATTAACAGAACCTTTGCCCTGCTCAATTATTTTTACAAGTTTAACTTTGTTACTTCTCAATCATATGCCATAACACAACCATTAAAACTCCTTTTGAGATGTTATTACTCCACCAATAAAGAGTTGTTCATACCTCACTGAGTTCAAAGCTGTAGTTTGTAGTCCCTTATAGGGATGCAAAACTACTCAGGTTTGGGGATCCCTGTGGGGACTATCCTATTTGGAGACCTAAATATGGAGATTTTTTTTCCTGTGGGGATGGGGATGGGAGGTAAAATTTCCCCGAAGCAAGCTTGGGAATGGAGATGGGGATCATGCTCCCTTCCCCGTAGGTTTCTAATAGAGCCCGGATATTGAATTGGTGATATAAATAGTACTGCATATTTATTGATAGCAAAATAAGCAGAAAACAGTGGCACTCTCACACACAGGCTGCTATGTCGATGAGGAAGAGCTACAATGGAATTCTTATGAAACCTTGGATGAACAGCTAAAGCATGAGTGGTTGGAGAGTGTTGAGTAAAGGAAGTTAGTGCCAAGGCACATGGTAGTAGAAGAGCTCCCAAGCCCCTTGAGCAGAGAAGAAAAATTACAGAAGCCATTTCTACAAAATGGGTTGATCCTGTAAGTGTATATTTCAATGCCTTGAAGTTGCATTGTTTGTGGTTTTACAGTAAGCAGTAATGCAGTGATCTATTAGTTCTTGTTTGTGGCTAGCTCACTAGTAAAATCATCCATAGGGTGAAATTATTATTACATTGACTCACTTTTAAGTAGCTCACACCGTGGTATTGGTCATATTTTAATGTCACAGCTACTGAATTTGATTTTTATTTTTGGATTAATGGAATTTGTGGTCCCTCTGGGCTACTCATTAAAACAATTTAATTACAACTAATTATTAGTTTTTCCCCTTACACTAATTAAGAGAAAGACATGATATATCTAGTACCTAAAATCTAAGTCTATAGTTTTATGTTTTAAGAGTTAAGACGTATAAATATCTTATGATTAAGCTCCTTAGGATTTCCTTTGTTGAAACAATTCTCTTGTAAATTAACTTTTGTTAGCAAGTTGAAGTAATTCAAATATGAGGTTGAGTAGTTAGAAATTAATATTTGTTTTTTCTTGTAAAACCCGTCTATTTCACCTGATTGATAACTGATCTACCAATAAATTCTGAACTTTTTTTCAAAATATAAGTCCAATGACCATGGTCTGAACTCTTTATTGTATAAAAGATGGGTCCTGCGATTTCGGGAGAAATGCAGTTAGAATAGTCAAGGTCAGAACCATAAGTTGCATATTTAAGAATGGAGGTGTCCACCTAAACCACCCTATTATTATACCTTGTAACATTGGCTGTCAACACCACCCTATTTTAGCTTTGTCATCATGGTTAGAGTTATTACCTAGGTTCCACACCAACTTATTTTTTCTATAAATCAGGAATATCGTGAAAGAGTTTGCTCTTCATTGGCCAAGTCTCATGGTACTAAAGTTAGAGCTGAAAGGAATTCAAGAAGACCAAATGATGGTACACAATCCACAAGAAGGAACACTGTAAAGAACAGATCTACTAGTACTATTTCTTTAGAGGGTGAAACTGAAGTTCTTAATCAGATGAGGTTGAAAAGAAGCAAATCTCCTATCTACAAAGATCCTTTGGTGAGTTCTAAGCTTAAGATGATAAAGAACATTAGATCATAGAGAGCTGCTGTAGAAACTGAACAGATTGAAGCCATTAACACGAACATCATCTTCCACATTGTGATTATAGGAAAATATTTGACAAGTCCAGATCCAATGGGGCTTGCTCTCTCATGTAATTATATGTATCATTAAACTTTGTCATAATTTTTAAATAGTATGTGTAATATTTATGGTTCAGTTGCTTAATTATATGTATCATTAAACTAGCAGGTCTAGCAGGTGGGATAATACTGAAAATATAGTGTTAATAATACTTTATACTCATATTATTTTCCTAAATAAGTAGGTCTAGCAAGTGGGATTATTGATGGAATATCTATTGGAGCAGTAGTTGGGGTTCTTATTTTGGTAGCTTCTATTTTTATTATATATTACCGAAACAAGAAGTTGGAAGAGTGCACTTAAACACCATTTTGTTTTTGTTGTATATTACTGATATTTTGACTTGCATCACATGATCTAGATTTCTAGTGGGGTCAGAAAGGTAGTAATAGAGACAGTAGCATACACAGAAACAACAGGACACACAAAAATAAATTGGAGTAACAGAGACAGTAGCATATACAAAAACAACAGTACACACAAAAATAGCAGAACACACGAAAATAGATTAGGGTAACAGAAATAGCAGCATACACAGAAACAATAGTACACATCTTGATTGCAGCATACACAGATTGATTGCAGCAAAACACCAACTAGCAAAGGGACAATATAACATTGTACTTGGGATTGTAGTTAGGATTGCAGTTGACAATTTTTTAGGATTGCAATTAACAATTTGTTAGAATTGTAGTTAGGATTGCAATTGCCAATTTGTAATTATGACGTTATACTATGCCTTTGAGTTTAAATGAAATAAAAGAGTGTTTTTTTTTTTTATATAGAATTGCTTTCATGAATCATCATTTGAACAAGGAATAATCACTATTGTATTGGAATACTGTACAAGGAATAAGCACCATTACACATTAACAAATTGAAATGTATCATAACTCGGGGTCACCACAACCCGAGTCTCCAAGAGAGGTTATTCCGTCGAGTGGTTCTTACATAGATAAATCCAACTACAATAAGTAATAATCGAATAAATTATCACGCACACGTAAATTGATCGTTATTATCAGCCTTACCATTAATAATCTTGTAAAACTAAATTGGTTGTCATCTCTATTTAAGTCTTCACATTGTGCTTGACTCAAAACTCCAGTGCCCTACAACAAAAATGAATGTAAGTTAAATTTTTTTTCATATTGTTCAAATAAACAAGTTTTATATACGTACTATGCATTGGTGAGGTTGTGAACACGTGACGACTGGTTGTGACATAGAATTTAAAGTTCTTCTCTTTGGATGTTGTAGCTCAACCCAGGTCTTCAGACGTCTCTTTCTTTTATACCCGACTCGCTTCTTAATACCAGTTGGTTATGATGTGCCGGTTGGCTATGACACTCCGGTTGGAAGAGACACATCGTCTGGTACTTGTGTTTTTTCCACCCGAAGTGCCATGACTTTTTTGGCTGCGTCGTCCAACGTTCTATGAATGATGGAGAACTCTTCTTCACAACCTGATACTTCAGTAGCTATCTTGGTCATCATTCGGATGAGTTCTCTATATTGACAGGTCTGCATCAATTTAGGGTCCTCTATAACTTCTTTCCCCTGGACATCATATATAAAACCATTCCTTACCTCCTTTGTCCACCTTTTCAAAATGTATTGGTCCGGAAGCCTTTTTACATCGTTGAGGTCAAATGCTTTTAGGCCATGGCAGCACAGTATGCCAAGAGTTTCAAACCTCATACAACTATAAGAAACTAACTTGTCTTGGGGATGAAACAAAACTATCCATTCTCCCTCATAATAAATCATGTAGATTATATACTCGAACAATGGATCAATTTCCCTTTTTTGCTTCACACAACAAGCCTTCTTCAAGTCAAATTGATCTTGGAATACCTCAAACAATGTAGGGGTGTACACTTCTGCAAGCTATCTTAGCATGGGCGAGCTCGCACATTTCAATCTTGAAAATTTTTGCCTTACCTCAAATTCACACTTTAATTTGTTGTACCTCTTATCCTTGACAACCTGCTCGAAGTGCGTAAAGAATTGAAGAATGTCGACATTCGAATTTAAGCACCTCTTGACGTTTGCATTCAAACTCTCACTGAGTTGTATGCTCCGTATGCCCAATGTGAAGACTTTCTTCATAAAAAAAAGCTACCCATTTTTCCTTTTATACGTAGACCGAGGCAATCTAAATATTTTCACTGACATTGTATTCTCATAGTATTCGACTCCAGGTCACTTCAAACCGTGCCTCATCCTCGAACTCATACATACAAGCCTTGAAGTCTCGTAAGAAGTGTGACCCATGCTTCATCAAGTTCCCAAGGTGTTTAATGTCATTTTACATCAAGTGCCACATGCATAATCTATGGGTTGTCTCAGGCAATACTTCACGTAGGCCTTTAGCCATGGCCTAATCTTGATCAGTGAAGATGGTGCGAGGCATCTTTTGGTTGTGTGCCTCTAAGAATGTCTTAAATAACCACTTGAAGGAGTCTGCTATTTCGTCATACAACAATGCAACACCAAAGATAACCGGTCCTCTATAATGGTTGAAGCCTGAAAATAGTGCAAGAGGCCTCTGTGCGCTGTTCGTGCAGTATGTTGTATCAAGTGAGACAACCTCACCGAAGAAGCCACAATCCAACAACATCCGTGCATCAACCCAAAAAATATTAGTTATTTGTTCTTCATATCCATCTGGTAGGCATGAAAGAACGATGAATTTTCTGTGATATGTTTCTGGAAATAACCTAACAAACTCCCGGCTTCTCCGTACATTAAGCTCTTTTAGCGTCGAGTGCGGAGATAGTTCTTCTGATCCAAACAGGTGAATCCAAGATTGCTTCATCCCCCCACGTGCTTGATCATGAATGCAAAAGCAGATCTCTTTTGGATCCCAGAATCGTTTGCCAATGCTATTTCATGTGCCTGAACGTCGGACATGTTACGCTGACAGGCCAGCATGCGTGCGGTCTTAGGGAGGTGCAGATCATGATTATGTTCTTCTATTAAATCATGCACTTTGTACTTCTCATTCATAAGGGCTAGCAATATTCTTACTTTACAGTTCGTTCTTGTCTCCGCTCGAGGTTTAACTACTAAACAGTCCCTCTTATCTTTTCCTTTTAGCCCTTCTTTATAACAAGCAAATCTGAACGAGGATATTTTCGTCTTGTCTTTATTATTTTTGTTGACGTATAACTTCTTAACCCCGAATCCCATCTTACTTCCATAATTAGACCACAACTTCTATGCACTCTCCATGCTGTCAAATTCCATTCTTATTTTGAGCCTCCAATCAAGCTCCGTGGTAGAATTTTTCCTACAACACAAAGATTAAAATTATATTGGTTAATTAAATTACAATTTTTGCCAAACACTGAACCACTAGATGCCAGCTTATGTATGCCATGCTACAGATCATTAAGCTTTTATTACCATTCAAAAAAATATATACAAAATTGGGTATTATCAATTTATCATAACATATTTTTTATATTAATTTATCTTAGTATCTAAAAATAAGAAATAATACATATTTTTATTCTTATTTTTAATGATGACCATCATATTAACGAAATTCACTTATTTTACAATCAATAAGAAAAAGTAATATATTGACATGGATAAATTCTCTTTCTATGAACTTTCAATTTTGTCTTTTCATAAAAATTTCAAAGGTCAAATTGCATAATAATAATAGTAAGCATTTAGGAACTAAATAAAAACAAAAATTCAAGTACTATATAACATTCTTAGATAAGCATTAAATTATCAAAACCTCACAGTACTTTCATAAAACAAGTCATAAGTAACAAATATGACTAAAACTAAGTAATAACTTGCATGCATACATAAAAAAAGTTATATATCATAGAAGCACTAAATTAAATCACAAATTTAAAGCTTAACAATTCATTAAATTTAGACACACAAGGTATTATGTCCTTAAAAAAGTCCATTTTGAGTCAAATAAGCAACAAAAAATATATCTGAATAAAGAATCCTTTCATGTATAGAAGCCATATATATATGGAATGAAGACTCGTTTCATGCACTTGGCTGGAAAACTACACAGAAAATGCAAATGGAAGGCATATAACAACACGGAAAGGTGGGTGGAGCCATACATGATCGACAGTTGTGGACTAAGCTGCCGTTCTTATGCTTCATCGGCAGCAACGAGGAAGGGACCATCGAGCTATATGGATGCTTTAGCACATCGTTTTCGCCCTTCTCAATCCCAAGTCACGCCCTTAACATCGATGGATGATAATGGATCAAAGTGGTTGCATCACGCAATTAGAATGGACGCCGAAATCCTACAGAAAGCTGACCAACTTTCACCAACTCTTTGCCTCAGTTTCGAGCAGGAAGGAGCTACTGTTTCTCCATTTCTAGCCAGTCGAAATGCACCGTTTGGCCTCCTCCAAAACGTCGTCCCTCCAGCGTCCAAGAAAGAGGAAGTTCATTACTCGAAATGCTTTTTGCACTCCAAAACGGCATCGTTCCACTTACACGAAACAACACGTTTTTCCTCCCCCCAGAACGGCGTCGTTTTGATAGTGGCGGGCGTCTAAAAAAAGGTCGAAATGCACCGTTTAGGGAACGGTGCATTTTGAGTCAAAAATTTTTGAAAAAACAATGGCATCATACGATGTCATTTTGCCTCGACAGCCAAGGACAACGAAGAAATTGGACAGCCGAGAATCCGCAAGTGGACGTGTATATATATAAGTAGGTATATGTGAATTTTTTTTTTATTTTTTTACTTTAGCACGTGAGAGGCTCAGTCACATCTTAACATGATTGAGCACTGGCCCTTACAAGGGGGCTAGTTTGACTTTGTTGGCTCGTGGGTCTGTACCATGAAAATTTGAAAAAAAAGATAAATAGTAACTTGTCACATGGTGAGAAATTGAAACAAGATGTCTTATTTTGTGCATTAGAGATCCTAGTTGTCATGTTAAAGTTTAAAAGCCAAAATTTTAAGACATGTTATTTTGTTTTTTATTTTTTAAATTTTTTTATAAAATTTATATTAATATTATTTTTATGTATTTATATCCAAACTATTAATAAAAAAATTTTATATTTTGTATTTTTTTTATTTTAGAAAATTAAAATTCAGAATACTTTAATTATTTTATATTTTTTATTTTTAAAACACATATTTTACTCAAATAATTTTTTTGTTTTTTTGATTTTGAAAACTAAAATAATTTTTAAAAAAGTGTTTGAATTTTTATAATATTTCTCTTGTTTGAATTTTTATATTTTAAAGAAAAAAATAAAAAATTTTATATTAACTTTTTTAATTTTTTTTAATTTTAATTATTTATAAAATAATTTTGAAGGATTTGAATAAAGAGAGAAGAAATCATCATTTAACTTTATATTATTTTTTTTCTTTTTTTTTTTTAATTTCTTCGCTTGTCTTTCCTGTTTAACCTTGAGCTCTCATTAATCTATTTCATTTTTTAAAATATTTTTGTTTCTTTAATTTGAAAGTGTGAATAGAGAGAGAAAAGAAGTTTAGAAGTTTAGTGTGGGAGAACTTGCTAGAGAAAAATAAAAAGTAAATTAATGATTTGGTTATGAGAGATGCATATTCTCTTAATTTATTTATTGAGAAATAAAATATCTCAATTTAATTCTTAAAAAATTAATTTTTAATTAATTTGATCATTTAGTTAATAAAATAAAAAATTTAATTGATATTGACATTAATAAATTTTAACTTAATTATTAAATGATAAATTAGATTATATTCAATAATAAAAAAATAAAAAATCATATTTACAAATTAAACATTGTCAAAATATACAATTCATATATTTTTATGTACAATTTATAAATTAGATATGTTTTATTTTATAAATTACATGTCATCAAAATATATTATTTTATTTTTTTATGAATAAAATTTAATTAATTATTTAATAGTTAGTTAGATTACATTAACACTACTATCAATTAACTGTATATTAACTCTATTAATCAAATGATACAATTAATTAAATTAATCTTTTAAAGACTACATTGCGATATTTCATTTTTTGAGAATTAAATTAAAAAATATATATTTTTTAAAAATTAAATTATTAATTTACTTATAAATAAATAAATTAACATTTGAAACATTAGAAATTAAATAGTTATTAGTAAAAATGTCTTCTAACTATTGAAAAAATTTTTTTTTCATAATTTTATTAAAATTTAAAATTATGAATTCAATTTTTATTTATTTATTTCATTTCATTTCTATTACCTTGCTTTTAAAATAAATCAATCAATGAATAAAACATGGTGTGGTGTTATTACCAAAAAAAAAAAAGCATGGTGTGGTATTTCACTTTTCATTCTTGACTTGATTGGGTTGCATGAACCTCCAATAAATAATGGACAAAACTTGATTGCGTGTAGCGCGTGCCACTACAGAAAACTCGAACTGTAACTCACAGCTCGAAAACTCCCTTCTTTCTCCATTCTCTACTGTTTCCGAACGGCCGAGGGACTCCAAGGTACCACGCCGGCAGCATCTTTACTGTGCAATTTCCGTCCACGGTAAGCTTCTTTTTCTCTCACAATCTACTTTTCTTGCATATTCAGTACCCACTAAAGCTACACGGTTCATGACTTTATGGATTGAATCTTGTCTCTTTCTTTCTTTCTTGTTTGAAAAAATCTTAGTAATTACGAGCAGAACAGTACGCGGATCTCGTCGTTTTCAACTACTTCTCAATGCTACACGTCTGGATCTGAGAACCCTTTTTGGATCTGTGTGTGATGGATGTGAAATTAAGAGTGTGATTAGTGCTTTCATTGAGCTTAAAGTTGTTATGCATTTTGAAATCCTATAGAATGAGCTTTGGACAGTTAAGACTTAATGTTATATTGCAGTAGTATTTGGAATGGTTTCAGCTGGTATGACCAGTGGAATTTTATATATGGTTGCATCCAAACGTGATCATCTAGTGGATTCAGAATCTTTCTTTTAGACAGGCAGCACTGTGTAAATCCAAACAGGGGAGGCCATGAAGGCTTCCACCATATTATATATTAATTTATTTGGTAATCTTTCATTTTCATTATTCTGGGGTTGTGTCTAACGTACAATTAGTAATAAACAGGGAATCAGCTTGCGCATAAAGGCGGCCACCATGTTGTATATTAGATCTATTGGTTCCTTGCTGATCCGACCCTTCTATCAAATAATGAAGTTTCCTTTTACTACTGGATGTTCACTTGATTTAGATGTATGATGATGGCGTGCATTGAAGGCCATGCTATGTGGACAAATTTTTAAAGAAGTTACTGTGTGATTTTGGAGATGATCTGTCTTTACATGTCATTATTCCTTTTATAATGTTAAGTTGGCCAATGCCTGACTATGATTGTTTCTTGGTCATAAATATATTCCAGGATTTTTGTGAATCGACCCTTGAACAAAAGAAGAATTTTTTCATGATTTTAAATTACAGTTGCAGCTGTGTTGTGAAGGCTGATAATTGCAGGAAAATGTGGTTATTACAATGTAGTTGTGAAACACACCACAATACCAATACTATGGCTTCATTTGCAGTTATTGACTGCAATTTTAAATATAGGATTTAAGGATAAATATGATTGCTGGTAGGGAAAATGGTAGTATGATGTTAGGCAAAGGTCCTGTGAGTGGTGGCATTGTGCTATAAAATTCTTAAAATAAGAGTATAAAAGTCTTTCAAGTCATGACAGTATTTGATGCATTTGAATTTTTCATTTAATATATGTAAATTAATACTGTGAGCCATAGTCCTTAACAATTTTTCTTTTGTAAGTGTGCCAACTTTTGACCATCATAGACATTTCCGACAACTAGGGGGAAAAATGTGGTAGATGCTAGATTTTAAAGCATTAATTGTTTCTAAATTTATCACTAATAACATTACCAGAATTTTTTGTTATATATCACAAGATACATTCCTTTTTTTTTTTTTTTTTCCTTTTCCCAGTTTCTGAATTCTGACCCTTTTGATGGCCATAAGATGATTTCAGATAGCAATTTTGTAGACACTGTTAATAATGATTATTTAATCTTAGTGCTTTAATTTTCCCATTCTCCATGTATTCCCATTTATTTTAAATGTGCAAATTTCATGATCTTCTTCCACAATTTTAGACTGCATTTTGCTAAGCAGGTTGACACTTGAGACTCGAACAACATATGAAAGTGGATGCAACATTATGGAGGCTAGTTAGAAAAGAACAGTAGTAAGTTCTGAGAAGCAAACAGAACATGGCGCCACCCAGTAAGGCTGATAAGAAGGCAGCAGTGGATGCAGCCGCATGGATGTTCAATGTTGTCACATCTGTTGGAATTATCATTGTAAACAAAGCTTTGATGGCCACTTATGGCTTCAGTTTTGGTAAATTCTCTTTTCATTTTCTTCTTGATATTCCTGCTATTGATCAATTATTCTGTTTCCCAGTTAATGTATCATAATGCTTTTATACTGAATTACTTATCTTCTTTTAATTGTCTATATTGCCTGCAGCTACAACATTAACAGGTTTGCATTTTGTTACTACAACTTTGATGACGACCATACTAAGGTGTCTGGGATACGTCCAAGCCTCTCATTTACCCCTCCCCGAGCTTCTGAGATTTGTTCTCTTTGCGAACTTCTCTATTGTTGGAATGAACGTTAGTCTAATGTGGAACTCTGTTGGATTCTATCAAGTGAGTTGTGATAAGTTTTAGCTATTGGTTTATTAGTGTATTGAGCAATTATTTACATATATTAACCATTGGCAGATTGCAAAGTTGAGTATGATTCCTGTATCATGCCTATTGGAAGTTGTTTTCGACAAGATTCGGTACTCAAGAGACACAAAATTAAGCATAGCTGTCGTTCTTTTGGGTGTTGGCGTTTGCACTGTTACTGATGTGAGCGTTAATGCAAAAGGATTCATTGCTGCCTTTATAGCAGTATGGAGCACTGCTCTGCAACAATATGTAAGCTGTGGATTCCTTTATATGACGCATCCTGTATCTGTTTAAACCTATGTGGCCGAATCAGCTAATAAATGGACTCCTGCTCCAGTTTACAAAGGAGGCATAAAAATTTATGCAGTATGATTGCTGTATGATTATAGCTGCAATATTAACTCGGAAAGAAGTCTTACATATTTTTCTTAAATATCAGAACGAATGTATTATTTACATATTTCAGTGGCATAGAAGCTCTTGATGTTTCAAGTTGCTGTCAAATCTCTAGTTAACTGGTCCAAGGAGCCTTATTCTGAATTTATAACTGACATATATTTACTGTTCACTACTCAATACTCATGGACCCCCAAATCTTTTATTTTATTTGCAGTATGTTCATTTTCTTCAACGGAAGTATTCATTAAGTTCTTTCAACCTATTGGGACATACAGCACCTGCACAAGCAGCATCGTTACTGGTAGTAGGCCCTGTTCTGGATTATCTGTTGACAAACAAACGAGTAGACAGATACGATTATAACGTAGGCTCTGTGGTAAGTACTGGCATGAAAAGATATGCTTACTGATTCAATTGCATTCAATATCCTGCATTATTTATATTCTATATGAAAATGAGAGGACTGGAAATTTAAATTTCAGACACGTGTATATATATATATATATATATATAGTTTCTACTTGCATGTCTTTGTGTATATGTTAGTATGTAATTAGACATGCCTCGTTCCTTGAAACATGCATTTTACTTATGTGTTAGTGTTGTCTCACACACTTTCCGCACTTTAATTATCTACAAGTTTGTTCGACTTAGTGGACCTTTATTGCTATTTTGGCTACTAATTAGCTTCCAATCTTAGATAATGTTGCCTCTCGATGAGTTTCTATTTACAGTATATATATATATATATATATATATATATATTCTTTTCAAATGTTCTGTAAATTTTTAAGTGTCAGTTTTGTCCTCAGTCTATCAAGTTGTTCTCCCTTCCTAATCTTCACTGCAATAACTGTGGGGCATTCTACATGGATGTTGCAAGCATTGGTATCTTTATGGAAGTTGATGAATATGGCATTTCTATATATACGGTTTTAATATAAGGATTGGTTAGCATTGTCTGATTTAAGCAGAAACTTTCTTAGCTTTGACCATAGACAAGGAAAATTTCAATCAAATCTGATGATTTCAGCAGGAAATCAAAATAAAAGGTTGGGGAAAATTCATTGGACTGTTCTGAGTATCTCGCTATGCAGACCTACGTAGATGATCATGATAAAACACAATTGGCTACCTTTAACTGTTGTCTAATATTGGTTAGCATTTACTTAATGCTCACTAGTCACTATCTCATTTATGTCTTGGTTTTCTGCAGATTTTCATATTCCTGTCATGCACTATTGCAGTTGGGACCAACCTCAGCCAATTTATCTGCATCGGCAGATTTACAGCCGTTTCTTTCCAAGTACTTGGCCATATGAAGACAATACTTGTTCTGATTCTAGGGTTCTTTTTCTTTGGGAAGGAGGGTCTCAATCTGCATGTGGTTTTAGGGATGATAATAGCCGTGGCTGGAATGATTTGGTATGGCAATGCCTCTTCAAAGCCGGGTGGCAAAGAGCGCCGGAGCCTCTCTCTCCCCACCATCAAAACAGATACACGATAGTTAATGAAATAATTCCACTGATTTTTGTGGTTATTAGGTGTTATGGGTTTTCTTTGCATAAATTGAGAATACAAGAGGTAGCTGATTGTAGGACAGTGTTTAAATTAAACCCACTCATTTGTTCCAATTATTTTTAATCTCATTCTGTAATTCTTAGATGTTCGATTTCTTGTTTTGGATCCTCATAGTCTCTGGGTATTTCCTAGCAGTTTTGGGTTCCATCCAAAATTTTTATATGTCCCTTGATCCTAAAGGAAATATTTATATTCTTTCATGACATATCATTGTAATCTGTACTTTGGTGGTGTGTGCTTGAAATTGATTAAAGTAATAGATTCCAGTTTGATGCGCGGGGTGTTACGTGATTCTTTTATGAATTATATAATTAGAACAGCAAATAAATATTATGAGAGGTAAATATTTTAATATGCATTATACATATACACTTGCAATACTTGAAAATGAGCGAATTGACACCGTTTTGTTCAAAAGATACAACTTGTTTTGAGAGGAAAATCAAGAAGATTTATCTTTTGATTAAAATATTATTTTGATTCCTCATAGAGAATGGTATTTTTAATTTAGTTTTTTATAAATTTTTTTTCTTAATTTGACCTCTCATAGTTTGGTCTTTTATCAATTCAATTTTTTATTTAAATTTTATCTAAATAAATAATAATTTTGAGGACTTGAAGTTGGATTAGGTAATGTTAAAAGCAACTAAAATTTTGGCCCTGTTTTTATTCCAACTCATCAATATTATGTGTTCTAATTCATCAATATGCAATATTTAATATTAGTAACTAAGACACATCATTTTGACAAGTTAAAAATAAAAAGAAAAAAATTGAAACTTAGCTAATTTTTAATTTTATTCAATCAATACTTAATATTCAAGTTATTATAATCATTATTTATTTAGACAGTATTTAAATAAAATAATCTAATTAATAAGAGATCAAATTATAAAAAATCAAATTAATAAAAAAAAATCTATAAAATATTAAATTAAAAAAATTATCATCTATACAAGGATCAAAATGATGTTTTAGTTAGTTTCCAAAAGTTCAAACAATTCATTTCAATACACTAAAGACTATTTTGTCTTTGATATTATTTTCATATTAAATTTATTAAAAAAATAGTTCATAAAGATAGGTGATATGATTGTAAATTATTTATTTATTACTTAAACATATTATGACATAGCGTTAAAAACAATGTAGTCTAATATTAAAAAGATGAAATGTTTTTCAGAAGATTTGAAATTTTACAGATAAATTTAGGGTACATTATATTCCTATTTTTAAGAGACATGAAAATTATATTTTTCTTTTGAAAAAAGAGTTATAATTACTCTTATATTTACTATTTATATAATATAATAAGTATTAAATATGTATTTTACTAATATAAAGTAGTTATTTTTTAAAAAATAAAAAATATTTTTTTAATTTTTAATTCAAAATAAAATGAATTTTTCAATAAATTATATTTTTTAATAAAAAATTAATATTATATTTAAATGCATTTTAATCGTGTTTTAACCATAAGAAAGAAAGAAATATAATTTTTTCATCTTTAAAAAATAATGAATGTAATTTTTCCTAAATTTTTAATGATTATTATTTTAAAATAAAAGTATCAAATTAGGTGAGTCTAACATACTTTGGAATAACAGTGACTCAAAAAAAAAAAACCAAAAATAATATTTACTTTTTGAAATTTGGGTCTGATTTTCGTGAAGCAGAAAGTTGTCTAACAAACATTCAAACACATGAATCAATGGTCCCTCTAGAAATTGGGAACATCGAATAAACATAAGACGTACGAAGCACGTTGATGCACATGAAAGAGGGGATCGCTTGTCTCCTTCGCACTTTTTTGTTTTTGTTTTTAATTTTTAATTCTTTATTTCTCGATTTGTGAAGGGAAGGGAACCTAAAATTTATCTTTCCAAAAGAGAGCAACATATATTCACTTTAATACATTATTTTAAACATTAATATTAGAATAAAATGCAATTTATTTATTTATTTATTTATAATTAAAATCTAAATTCTCACCCTTCGGCATTTTTACTTAAATATAATAATTAATTAATTAATTTTTACTATAAAATAAACAAAATATTATTTTCCTACATACAATAAATTGTACTTTATAGTACCTTCCCCCCTGCAATGGCAAGGTCCTTTATTTATTTTGCATATCAGTTTTTTAGCGACAATTTTATGCATTTTTAAATTATGATTTAAAATTTTAACAATAAATATTATTGTTGTTATAATTTTTATTTAAAAAATTAATTTAAAAATAACAAATAAAAAATTTTATTTTTTACAAATTAAATTAAAAAATATTGAAACTAATAACTTAAGAATTTAAAATCTTGAAAATTTGATAATAATCATACCAATGACTAATGATAATTCATGTGCATACCCAAAAAAAAAATGACAGGAAATTACTAGTTACTACAAATTCTCAATCTGATTCCCAAAAGAGAGATTGGTAGGCAAATTCTTAGTGAAAATCATCAAAATCCATCAGACATTATTAGGGGAACATGATAAGGTCACATTTGGTAATATTTTCCATATTATAATATAAAATATCATAAAATAAGATATTATAATATTTATAATACTATTATCAATTGATCATATTTTACATCATAATAATAT
Organism: Senna siamea; assembly: GCA_031216115.1. NCBI lineage: Eukaryota > Viridiplantae > Streptophyta > Magnoliopsida > Fabales > Fabaceae > Senna > Senna siamea. The sequence goes on along the minus strand of CM062354.1, from coordinate 25,263,293 downwards.
AAGATGTAAATATTTTTTTTGTTTACTAATCAATGTTATTATTTTACATAATTTCTAAATTTACTCTTATAAATTTAAATAAATTACTTATATATAATAGAAAATATATTAGAAAATGTGAGTATAATTTTTTAATATATATAAAACAGTAAATTTAATTTAGTTCAAATTTAGAGAAGATTAATGTAGTAGATATTTCTAATAAATATTTTTGTAAACGTGCATGCTAGACATCCTTTAAAAAAACTTTTTATGCGGCGTTTAATTTAAACTTAGAATTAGATTGAGATTTTCACCGTCATAAAAAAAAAAATTATCAGAATTTTGATTTAAATCTACCAATGAAAAAATTTAATTTTTAAAAAATAAAATTCTTCACAAAATTATTTTTTTTGAGGAGGAACTATAAAGTTTTAATTGTATATATAGTACTTTTTGTGAAAAAAAAATAAAAAAAAATTATAATATTATTAATTTACGATATAAAAAGATAAAACATAATTAAAATTAATAAGTTAAAAAAATTATCTCACCCAACTCTGTTACATGACATGACAAAATATTTTGATTATCATATATCAGAATACCAAATACTATAATTTAACTTTAATATTCAAAATACCAAAATATATAAAATAATAAGATTAGCATACTAATGTACCATAGTTATATATGATTCACAGATTTAGTGCTGCAAATCATGCGTCTAAATATCATTCATAAATATAGGTGTGTATCAAGTAAGAGAATGAAACAAGAAACTAATCACCGATTATTTTCAAATTAGGTGTTTAAATTAATACTAAAGTCAAAGAAAACGTATTATGATGAATTATTGTATTAATATAGATCATTAATTTATGATGTAGTCATGATTATTTCTTTCTCTTTACCTCTAACCTAAAAGCACACCTCTCACTAACCTAAACTCATCCAAATACATAAAAAGGCATCAAGTCCAAAAATCCATCATGGCAAATAATGCTTGGATAGTCCAACAATGAAGGCTTTTTCAACCAGTATTGCTCAAACCTCTGCCTTGCATACTCCTTGTAGTCAAAGTCAATCTTATTCACATAACTCTGCAATTACATGTAAAAATTAATGGATTATTTTCACATACTTTTATTCTTTAAAATTATTTTATAAAATTAATTTTAAAAATTTGTATTAATATTATTTTCATATATTTATATATATGTTATTAATAAAAAGACTTTTTTTTTGTTTTAAGAAATTAAAGTTGAAAATACCTTTTAATTATTTTGTATTTTTTGTTTCTAAAATGCATATTTTATTTTTTATTTAAAAATAGTTATTTAAACAAGTTTTCTTATTTTTCTGTTTTTAAAAATAAAAAATAATTTTTAAACACTTCAATCAAATAAGTCCAATGTCTCTTTGTATTCTTTCTCTTGCATTCAAATAGACACATTCAAGAGCATACATAAATTAATATTAAAAAAAAAAACTTACTGAAATAAGTCCCCACAATCCCCAAAATAGGTGATTTGCAAGAGTGTATTTTTCAGCATCATTTAATAATTCCTCCACTTCAGCGTTGCTTGGTTTCTTGCCTATGAACAAGAAGTTCCCAAAAGAAATTAAGAAATATGTATAAACATTAAGAAGCATCATAATTTGAGGTAAGATTCTAATTATTTATTTATATATAGGACAAGTTATAGTTTATTCTCCTATGATTTTGATTTGGCCCAACATCAAGAACAATGAGGTTTTTTTTTTTTTTTTATTGCTTTAACATGTTTGACAATTTTTTGTTAAAGTTAAAATCCAAGACTAAAATTAATACAACGGGTGGCTAAATGATAATGGAATAAATTGAATAAGACAATTTAAATTATATTTTTCATAAATTAATTTTAGGTCAAACAATAAATAGAACAGTAAATTATACTACTTTTTCTTGAAAAGTTAAAAAAGTTATAATTTCATTATTTTAACTAAAATACTTTTAATGACATTATAAATTTTTAAAAAAGTTATAATTTATTAAAAATATATTTTAAAAATGATTACTTCATTATTATTTTGAGTTAAAAATGATAAAGTTAAAAAATAATTTTTTATATTATTCAAATATATATATTTAATTATATTATTAATAAATTTGAGGGTATTTTGGTAAAAAAAATTGTACATTTTTTATTTTTTTTAAATAGTTTAATTTTTTAAAATAAATAGAAACAAATAGAAGGAAAGAATAACTTTAATACCTCTAAAAAATATATAATTTATTTTAAATTGAAAGAGTAGTTAACAAGATTGTGAAGATATTGATGGCGTGAATAGGAACTAACCTTCAGAACTCAGATAAACCTTCACAAATCTCTCACGCTCCTCAATACCTGTTATATAGAAAATTGATGTTTCAAAAATGAAAAGTGTCTTCTTCAATAATTAAAAAAAAAAAGAAAAAGAAAAAGAAAAGGAAAATTCAGCCCTGTTTGAACATAATTTTTAAAATTGATCTTTTAAAATAAAAAAAATAAAATTATTTGAATAATTGTTTATAACATAAAACAAAAAATAAAATATATATTTTAATAATAAAAAACACAGATAAATTCCAATTTTTTAAAACAAAAAGAATAAAAAAAATGAGTCTTTTTATTATTAACATGTATATAAAATATAAAGATAATATATTAACATAATTTTTAAAATTAATTTTAAAAAATAAAAAACCTGAAAAATATCTATTATTAGATATAATGACTTTACCAGGATATTTACTGTAGTCAAGGAAATGAGGTGTGTCAGAATGGTAATCTGCCACCATTTCACAGAAATGGTTTGCAACGTCATATGCAACAGGATTGTAACTAGCATATTCATAATCCTACATCATATAGTAAAAATAAAGTCATTAATTGATTAATATGAGGGAATGTGTTCTTGATATTGAATAAATAATTATCACAAAATCGAGTAATTATACTAACATTCTCCGAAATTTGACTAAATTATACATTTATCTCATAATTTTACTTTTAACATAAAAGTAAATATAATAATTTTATTAACATAACAGTTAAATTTATACTAAATTTTAATATAATAATTCTTTACATGATATTATTGTTAGTTTGGAAATAAAATATTAATTTTATTAATAAAAATAAATAAAAATTACGTAATATTATGTCAAATCTTAAAAGTATTGCAGATATATATAACTTACAATTAAAGTGATTGCTCTGGTGTCTTGATCCATCATTATGTTACCATATTGTAGGTCATTGTGACAAAAGCCAATTTCTTGATAGCCTTCAGATATCAAATTCTCCAATGTATTTATTTCCTCATTCATTTTGTCCAATCCAAAACTCTTTGCATCCTTTGGGGAACATAAACTTTTTGCCAGATTAAGCCATTTCCTAGTAAAACAAATTATGGAAATTAAGCATTAAATATTTTTCCCCGCAATTCTTTCTTCTTCCTTTTATTTAAAAAGAATATTTTTTTAATAAAAAAATTAATAATAAAAAGAGACATTTCCAATACTATTAAATAAGGTATTGATGACATATTTAAAAAATTAACAGAGATCTTATTTAAAAGATTATTACACAAATTTAAATTATAAATAATTTTTTCTAGTAGTAACAGTTACTCAACTAATCTTTAAGTGTCAAAAAAATTTTTTTTAAAAATATTCACCAAACAAAATTTTAAATGAAAAATTTAATCATGGATAAAGCGTGGGGTTTTTAACGTTTTAGTTTATACATTTATGTACCATTTACCTCAGTTTTTGCCAAAGCTGAACTTTCTTGTCCCCAGGCATATGAAGCTTATGAAACTCTCTCATCTTAGATGCAATCAGAGCAGAAATTTCAGGGTCACGTATGTCAGCAGCTGAGAGTGTCTGAGAAGAAAAAAAGAAAATTTTTATTGGTATTATTAAAATAGTTTCAAAGAATTCATTACAAGATGATTTTTTTTTTAAAAAATACCTTTTCGTGAAAAATCAAAAGAGGCATGAAACCAATGATTTATGATTGATTGTAAATAATAAAAGCTTATAGTTTAGTTACTTTTCTCAGAACTATGCAATATTGATTACATCATTGATCACATTAATTAATTAATTAATTAATAAAAGAGAATTAGACACTTGTGTAAAACATTGATGATCATGTTTGTATTTATTAGGGAAAAAAAAGCAACTTCTTGGATGTACTAATTATTTAGTACTATAATTACAAAGGAAGTAGTGTGAGGATTGAAGTTGACACAAAAAATCTTCAAAGTTCAAGGACCATCTTTATGGTTGCCTTGGGCTTAAATACACTTTTGGTATAAAAATTTTAATTTAGTTTCCCTATTTAGAAATAGACCATAGTTTTCTTATTTTGTGAAAAGATTCAGTTCTGTCTTTTTTTTATTATATTTTTATCTAAAATTTGATGTCAAATTTAATAATTGACTAAATTAAATACTAAATATAAGTGTAAATTAATAAATTTTTGTAAATAAATAATTTCTCAATAAAAAAATTATTAAATTTGATACTAAATTTTGAATTAATTATATGATAAAAAGATAAAAATGGATCATTTTATAAAATAAGAGGACTAAATTGTTTATTTTAAATTAAGGGGAGTAAATTGAAATTTTTTATGAAATAATTAGGAGGACCAAAAGTGTATTAAGCCAAAATTGAAGTGAGAAGAAATTAATTAAAGGTATGTAAGTTTTATCCTCCCAAATGCTCTTGAGTTAATATAATTTTTTAAAAAGAAAAACTATTAATAATAAGTGTGAGTGTGATTTAACAACAAAGGACATGAAGAATCAGAAGAAAAATCTAATCTTCGTTTTTTTAAAAAAGAAAATTTATACTTTAGTTATATATATAATACTATAATATTGTTATAATGAGTATTTGTGATGATTGCAATAGACATGGTGAAAGAATTTTCAAAATTACTAGCTACTATCTTTTCCAAGGTCTATTTTCGATGTGCATTGAAAGTTTGAGATTTTTTTATGACTAACATGAATTTTATAAACTCAAATTTATATAAAATTATAAATTATATAGTGAAAAAAATTAAAAAAATTAGTGTAATTAAAACTAATAATTGTAAACAAAATTATATTATATTATATTTAAAATTATATTATTTTTTAATTTATCCTTAATAGGTGATAAGTTTATATAAAATTTGATAGACTCAAATTTGTAAGAACATATTCCTTTTCATAAAACATTGTGCTAATTTTTTTTATAACTTAAAGCAGAAATTTTAACTAGAAAAGGAAATAATTAAGGAAAAAAATGGTATATAAGAAGCACTTAGGCTTAGAGCACCAGATTCTATTGTATTAATTCAGCACCATACAAAAGTATTTCTTGAAGATGCATCTTAATCCAATTCACAATACCTGACAATTCTAGCCTTTCATTCCTCCAAAAGAAAAAAGGGAATAACAAAAAAGAAAAAGATGCATCAAACAAGACCAAAGTAAATTCTTTGACCAAAAGAAATAATTAAATTTTCCATAACCACAAACGAGAAAGAGAATTATTCATATTATAAATTGTTGGGTTTTTATTTTTTTATTATTAATTTTTAAAATTATATATTAATTCATATAAAATAAAATACAAATTCAAAAAATATGTGAAGAGTGTAAAGGGAATAAGGAAAGTGATGAGTTATTTTTTTATCTTTAAACATAAAAATTAATTATTTTTTCTTAGATAGTTGGTTACTATCATTTTATAACTATGTTACCATAGATCACAGTAGGAAGATATTACTACCAAGTGCATTGTGTACTTTAATAATTAATTTACTTCCCAGAATCTGCCAAAAATAAAATAGAATGGAAACAGGAGAGTTTATTCTATTTTATGTTTTTGAAAAGTGTCACGTATCAATATTCAATGTTAAATAAATAACTATTTACCTTTTTTTTTTTTATTAAGTCTGTCAAAGATACCACCAAGCATTAATTGACTTCTTTTAAAAATAGTTTCAGGGTACTCCATTAAAAAATAAAATATCTATTACATCAAAAGGATATAACTAAAATATCTTACTAAAATAATACAATAACTCTATCAATTATTACCAAGAAAAGAAAGGACTTCCGGTAACAACATCAAGCAGCTGTAACCAATAATTTTTTTGAGGCAACCCGTTGGTTTTAATATATAATCCACCATATAATTAAAAGACTAGATTCGTCTTGCAAACACCAAAGAAATTGTTTAAGTATATAATCCACCATATAATATAATATTTAGTAGCATAAATTTATTATTATTATTATTATTATTATTATTATTATTATTATTGTGAATCCTTGAATTTTGTTCTTGAGAGAGTTTAACACACAATATTCCTACTATTTTAAATTTATAGTATCCAAAGAGTCAAACGATAATTATTAAAAAAAAAATTTAAGTATAATTTTTATATATTTATTATCAAATTTTTTAATTAAAAATTAACATACATATAATTTATGATTATTTTTTAATAAAATTTTTACATACTTTATTTTAATTATAAAATTTAATAACAAATATATAAATAATTATATATAAATTTAATCTTTATTAAAAAAGATAACCCTTCATAAGAGGCAGTATAGATATTTTCAGTGATTCTAATTTTACAAAAATTCTAATTTAATCCTTTAATAATAAATATATTAATATTTTTTTAAATGATTATTTTTTATTACATTATTAATCTAAAATTTATATTGTTAATCTACTATTAAATGATAATTTGAATGTTATTTAATTAGTCATTTAATTAAATAAGATTTAATTAATTATTTAACAGTTTAAGTAATTTTTATTAATGTAAATATTAATTAATTTTTTATTTATTTTATTAGTTGAAAGACTAAATTTTGGACATTGATCTTTTATGAATAAAATTAAAATTTTTTATTTTTTAATAACTAAATTAAAAAGTATTTATCTTTCTTATTTTAAAATTAAATTATTAATTTTTTTACTTTTATTTTATTCATATATTTTTTTAAATTTATATTTTATTTCATATCTATCAAATATTTTTATAGTATAAAATTTTTAAGTGTAATGAAATTGAAACTAATTAGTGGAAACAAAAAAAAGCCTTTAAAAGAAAAGAAGACGAAGGAAGAAAAACAGAGACATACTCTAGCATGGATGAACTGTTCAACGCGGCCGGCAGCGAAGCGGCCGAGAAGGCGGGGACCTTGGCCGTGCTCCGACACGCACTGAAACGTTCGCACCTCTTCTTCTCTGTTGAAGAATACGTCCACTCCTTCTCCGTACAGCCTCACCAACACTCTCCTCCGAACGTCGCCGTTTTTGGCCGGCCAGTTAATCTGGTACACCTCGTTCGTCATGGCTCCCTTCAGAGGAATCACTTGCATCCCCTCCTTCACTTCTTCCATCGCATCTCCAAAATCTGAAGCCACACACAATAACACTTCCATTATCGATGCGTTCCCTCTTACCAATTCTATCATCTCTAAACCCATTGAAGCGAAAGGAAAACAGAGCACTCTGAAGCAGAGCAAAGATAAAGATGAACCGAGAGAAAATATAAGCTTTCGAGAGTGAGAAAATCAGGAGAAACGTGGAAGATATGGAAGTTTTAAGAGAGGAGTTGTGAAATTTCGATGCGGATTTAAAGCCTGTATGTGGAAAGATGTTGGTTTCGTGGTTTAGAAAGGAACTAGAAAAACAGAGCAGAGTAAGAGTTTTGAAGGCAGAAGAAAACAGAGCACTCTGAAACAGAGCAAAGAAAGTTGGGGTTTTGGCAAAGAGCAAATAACAGTGATGATGTTTTTATATTGAGAAGTCAGCAAATGGAGGAACCAACAAAGTATGAAGCAAATGGAGGAACCAACAAAGTTTGAAAAAGTGGAAACTCTCAACGAATCAACTAAGCCAAAGGAATTGTTTAATCAGTAATAATTATGGGTTGCAATCATGAGAAGAATTTGTTGCTCAACTTGTTAAAATATTTATTTATTATTATATAAAAAAGTATCAAAATAATACAGAAGTAAATTATATTAATTTATTTTAAATTTTGGTAAAATTAAAATTTTTAGTTTTTAATTTAAAAAAGTATATTCATTATTCTTAAAACTTGATTTAATATTATAAAAATATCATTTTTAATTTAATTTTATCTATAAAATTAATATTTTACTGATTTATTTATTTTGAAATAATAAAATAACTTAGATATTTTTTATTATTATATTAAAATTTTACATTAAAATTTAGTATATATTTAGTTATATTTACTCTTATATTAAAAAAAAATTACAGTCTTATTCTATATAAATAAGTGTTTTTTATTAACAAACATATAAATGAAAAAAATAAGTTTTAAAATTAAAAGATAAAAAATATATTTTTTATACTGAACCTATCATTGGCTTATTCTTTTATTTCATGTTTTAAAAAATTTTACAAAAAAATAATGAAAAAAGAGGAATTCGACCTCTTATTCTTCATAGAATCATCCTTTTTCTTTTTATAATAAAGTCATCTTTGTATAAATTCCCTAGAGTCAAGTATTTTCACTTGCCGTACGCATCCTAAACAAATGTCTGATTTGGAAATTTTCTTCTGTCTCTCCCTTGTGATGTGACAAGTGGCAGTTATGACCAATAAAAATAAGCCACGGAGAAAAATAAAAAAATAAATTTTATTAAAAATTTTAAAATTAAATTTTTTATCATTAAAAATTAATATATTTTTTAATAAAAAATAAAAAAAATTGATTTCTAATTTATTTTAAATAAATTTTTATTTAAATTTTTTATACCTTTTTCCATTATAAAAAAATGTAAAGAATTTAAAATAAAAAATTTTGAATTAAAAATAGATGCACAAAAGGGGAAGATATTGGAGGCCCTTGTTTGACCGTACACATAATCGAAGAGTCAACATATATGGATAAACTTCTAGATTTTTTCAATATCATTTTCTTGCAAATAGTATCTAATCTTGTGAAATTTATTTGTATTTTCTCAATAAATATCACAACTTGAATTTAAGACACCTAAGAAATTTTTTTTAATGGCAAAATTTCATTGGAAAAAGTATGTTTTTTTAACCTAAGATTTGGTGTCTTTTTCAATTTCGCCTTAAATGTTTGTTAAAATGAAATTAATTGATATGTCGAATAAGTTGCAAAAAGAAACATCAGATAAAGAAAGGCACTCGCACTACCGTGATGTGATATATATGGTAAGGGGCTTGTGTTTCCTTAATCATTGTCTCCTGGGTTTGATTTTAGAAGAATAAGAATAGAGTGTCATCTAGTGAAAGGATTGCCACTAACAATGAGCCTCGCAATACTTGAAGGATTAGTCATTAGAGTCGCGCTAGTGGATACCCTGGTTAAAAAAAAAAAAAGAAAGAAGAATGGCATAGGAAAAATCCACTAAAGTCTAATAAAACAAAAAAACCACCTAGCCATAACAATCATTAAATATCCACTTCCTAAATAATAGGAATTAAAGCAAAAAATATCCAAAACTAGAATAACAATTCAAATAATTAAATAAAAGATAATATTCAATTAAGATTAAATGTGAACACTAGGGACGATCAAAATATTCTTACTACAGGTTCCCATAAAATTTAGCCATTAAGTTTGGATTTGGAAAGACTGGTATCTAACCTAGACATAAACTCACTCTATAAAGTATTTAAATATTATTTTTATATTATAAATATATATTTAATTTATTCTCTTGTAAGGTTTTAAAAATCAAATCAGTAATCGAACTGGTCAAGATACTGATTTACAGTTAACTAGTCAAATCGTGATTGAACATGTGACATTTAAATATATATTTTTTAATTTCATATATTATAATATATCGTTAATTTTTAATATAATATAATAAATAATACTAAAAATATTACATAAATTCATTACATAGTAAAATAAGTTCACTATACTTAACCATGAACAATACTAGAATTTGAAATTTAGAACATAAGTCAATAACTATCACAAATAAGTTCTCAACATACTAAATCACAAATCACAATGACAATCAATCATAATATTCATTGATTTCAATTCCATCAAATGACACCAAGCAAGAATCCAAAACAGGATCACCAACAATGTTACTTTTAGGTTCTGGTTCATCATTTACTTCCAATATTGGTTCATCTCTAATGTTCATGTCATTTTCATCACCTTTTTTAGATGGTTATTCAATTACCGAAAATGCTTTTTATTGATAAATGACACTCTCATTATCAAGCTCATGCTCATCAAAATTAGGAGGTGCTTCTTCTTCAGTTATCCAAATTCAACTTTGTCAATAGATTCAAAATCAATAGACTTCTCTTCTTATTTTGAAACCTAAAATAAACCATTAAAATATTAATAGAAATATGATAAAAAAACACAATAATGTTTAAAGATTATAAATACTTATTCTTCAAACACAAGTTGTATGTAATAAAAATATGATCACTTAACCTTTGATATTCTAGTTTATTTTTTCTCTTCGTATGAATGTGCTAAAAAAAACTCCAATTTCTTTCGTATCCTGAAGAAGATGCTGTTTGGCTAAGAATATGAATTACTAACTTTTGAAGAATTGGATCACTATCTCCATATAACCTCCATCATTGACCTACATAAAATATTCAATTGCATAATCAATGATAATTAAATTTAAAATGCTAAAATAAGAACATATTCATAGCTACTTAAGTTTGAATTGGTGCTCACCAAGTCGTATTGTCTTTTTCACTTTATAAGCACTTTCTCGATCAAAACATCCCTTGCAATCATGATAAATTTGCATCTCTTGAATGCCTTTTAACAAGTCACCACAAATGCTTCTTACCTTAAGAACATCAAGAAGTGATTGTGTTATATTGTTTTTTTCACAAAATTTTTCATTATAGAAGGAAGCAAGATTCAAATAAGTTGTTGCATGAAGATCACGCTTGAAATGTTTAACCCATCGAACCATAATAATTTCTGTATAAGGCTTGTACAATTGCTTCTTCCTTTTAAACATCTCCTTTATTGTATTCTTTTCCCTTTTCTTGCCTTCATAAACATAACCCAAAGAAGGTTTTTCATCCATATCAATAATCTTTAGCAAGTGGATAATTAGATCTACAAGTGTCACTATAATCAAACAATCATTTCAAAATTTATTATCAAGAATGATATCACTAATAGCTTTCCTAGATGCAGTCTTTACTAATCTATGGCTTAAAAAGTGATTGTCTACAACAAAAGCTTGTAAGTGATGCTTATGATCATAAATACTCTTCAAAGTAATAAAATTAGTATCAAATCGAGTTGCTCGTGGAAGCATAATTTCTTTCTAACCATCTCTTTTCCTAAGCTAAGCTAAAAAGATCATATGGTTGTAGACAAAAATAGTTATTTTTGAAGCCTTTGATGCAAGATCTGCCACATGAGGCATACTACCAATGTTCTTCAAGAGAAGATTCAAATAGTGGGTAACACAAGGAGACCAAAAAATGTGTTCTTACTTTTCATGTATCAACTTACCAACTGCAACATAATTAGCTGCATTTTCAATTACTACATGAACAATATTAGTTGGTCTAATCTGTTCAATAACCTCAGAAAAAAAAATTAAATAATATTCTTACATCTTTTACCACATCATAAGCATTAATAAATTTTAAAAATATTATACTTATAGGACAATAAACTAAAAAAGTATATTAAATTTCTCTACCTTTGATCACTCCAACCATCACCCATGATTGTACATCTAGTTTTTACCTAATTGCTTTGATAACTTTCAAAAATTAGCCGACACTCTTACAATCTCCCAACAAATTAACCCTTAATTCATGATAAGACGGGCCTTTGAGCCCAGGACCAATGGTAGCAATTGCATCTACAACTTCTTGGAAGTCTTGGAAGTAAGTTGATTGTATTGCATTGAATGAAATACAAGAATTATAAAACTATATAGCAATTGCTATCATAGCTTTATTTATTACTTCTTTACTAGATAAAACACTTTTTAGAGTTAGTGGGGAACCAAGAGTTTTCCTTGGAGCAAAATAGCTATTGAGGCTAACATTAATTTTTCTTTTACCTTGTGCTTGAGCAAAAGCAACTTTATTAGTTGGGTGAGGGCTTTCTTCAACTTCTTATGAATCATTAAGTTGATCATCATATGCTTCATTAAGCTCTTCACTTTGCTTTTTTTGTTGCACTTGTTTCAATGACTCTAGCATTTAATGGCAAACATCATGAGAAACTCTTTTGCAAGAGCTTATTTTTCCTATTACACTAGCAAGATGTTGCTTCATTCTATTTATGCTACCACCTCTATATATTGGTGAACAAGTAAGGCAAGTGTATGCATTAATTTTTCCTTCTTTTTGAAAAGTAAAATGGTCCCATGAAAGATCACTCTTCCCACAAATCGGTGCAGAAGAGCCAACTATGAATTTTTTTTCTAATAATTGTATCGTTGTATTAGGATTAGAAAGATTAACATGATTAGAATCCATCCTTTCTAATTACTACACTAGAAAACATATAAAATATAGTAAATTGAATAATGATATCATACTACTTTAAGTCTTTAATAATAACCACATTACAAATTACAATCTAAAAGATCTTATCTATGGAAACTTTTGCATTTTCACCACTTACTCTATGCTTACCAATTATAATAGCCATCTTATTCAAATGAAAGAACAATTTGCTATACAATCCTGTCATATTAGAATGATACTAAACAAACTTCTCAACAAAATTTAGTCCATATTAATTTAATAGGAAGACTCTTGCATCCATTCTTGCAAATAGTATAAAAAATAATGCACTTGATAAATAGTGTTGATTGCACTAATTTTTTTAGTCATTCCATATCTAATAAACTAATAAAAAATTTTAATATCAACAAAATAATAAATAAATGTATTTCACAAACCAAAAGCAATAGGACTCAGGAAAAGTATTTTGAAAAACTCAACAAGATTAAGAAAAGTGTATCAATTAATTAAGAAAAGTATTTTGAAAAACTAAGAAATTAATCAACAGCAAGATCCATTTCATATCTAATACAGAACACTTTTCTTGTATCAATTAATCAAGAAAAATGTTCTAAAAAACTTAGCAAATTCAAATGGTTAGCACTCAGTAGTATTTGTATCTAATACAACACTTAGCAAGAGTAATGCAAAGGTGAATAAGAACAAATACTGTCAATTCCACAAAGACTATGGGCACACCATAGACCAGTGTATCTAACTTAAAGATAAGATTGAATAGTTAATCCAATGGGGGAAATTTGATAAGTACGTAAGAAATAATGATAAGAGAATTGAATGAAAACCCCCTTAGGATGATCCCATTGATCGCCAACAGGCAGACAGGCATGATCGCCAGAAAGAAGATGACTATAATCCACATCTTGAGGAACAATCAACGTGATCACTGGTGGCATTCAAAAGGGGATTTCATAGTCTCCTATCAAAAAAGAAAATTAATCAATCAATTATGACGCTTGATTACTTATCAAAGAAGGGGAGAACATCATTTAACAGTATAGAGACTATCACTTTGACATTCTTGAACTTTGTCGAGATCGATCTTGACCAAGACGATCCCATGGTAATCATGGCTATCATAGCTAACTATGTGGTAAAGCAAGTCCTGTTGATTAGGGCTCCTTCGTAGATATTCTTTATTATGATGCTTTTAAGAAACTTTACTTTGAGAAGAGGGAACTTTAGAAATTCCATGACACACTTATCGAATTCTTAGGCGCACATATCCTAATAGAGGGCACTATCAAAGTAAGGGTCATACCAGGCAGCCCTCTACAAAAGTTGACATATATGCTAATTTCATAATAGTGTGAGCCCCATCAAAATATAAGACTATATTAAAGAGATCCTCATTAAATAAATCGAAAGTTGTTGTCTCTATAGCTCACTTTTTGATGAAATTGTTTAACAAGATAGGGAATTGGCCAAGTTTAAGTTGATTAGAAGACCACACGCACTTGTTATGCAACAAGCCTTACCAAGGTTACAAAAAACACCTAGCAATCCTAATAAGGAGAAAGTCAATACTGACTTTGTAGCAAAATTAATGGAGATCTTTGATTTTCACAATGAAATCCCCGAGGTCCGCCCCGAGCCCATAAAGGATTTGATTGGTGTCAAAATTTATGGGGAAGAAGACCCAAGGAAAATATTCCTGGCATCGTTGCTCACCCTCGAGTTAAAAAGAGCTCTTATTATGCTTCTCTAAGAATTCAAGGATGTTTTTGCATGGACACCCACTAACATGTTTGAGATCGATCCCAACTTTATATGTCATTCCCTCAACACCTTTGATTGCCCCTATTCATTCAAAAGAAGAGGAAGTTTAAAGAAAAAGTTCCAAAAGACAATCATTGAAGAGGTTCACAAGTTTCTTGATGTTGGTTTCATTTGGAAGAGCAAATACCCATAATGGCTATCCAACATCGTTATGGTTAAAAAGCTAAACAGTAAATGGTGTATATGCATGAACTTTATGGATATGAATAAAGCCTGCCTGAAGGACACTTATCCCTTCCTAGTATTGATAAGTTGGTGGATGGAACATCTTGACATCGCTTACTTAACTTTCTAGACACCTTTTTAGGCTGTAACCAAATTAAGATAAACCCGATTGACTCAAAGAAGACTCCCTTCATTACTGATCAAAGAGAGTTTTGTAACAATTTGATGCCCTTTAGTTTAAAGAATTCCAGAGCAACCTATCAGAGGATGATGGAAATAATCTTCCAAAAGCAGGTCGGTCATGACCTAGAAGTTTATGTAGATGACATGGTCATCAAATCCCTTGTGGAGCAGCAACACCTTTAAGACCTCTGAGAAATCTTTAGAGAAATCAAATACCACAAAATGAAAATGAAACCCTCTAAATATCCCTTCATCATTTTGGCTAGGAAGTTCCTAGGATTCATGATTACTCAGAGAGGAATCAAAGCAAACCTAGAGAAGTACAAAGCCATCCTTAGTATGGAGCTGCCCAGAACTATCAACGAAGTGCAGCGACTTATCATATGCCTCACCACACTCTCAAGATTTTTATTAAGGTATCTAAAGATACCCTTAGCCCTATCGAAAATCTCCAAATTCATTTTACAAGTTATCAAAAGATAACCTTGTACACGTGCTGTCAAATCTGATTAATCATTCTCTTGTATCTTTGACTTTTTCAATTAATAAGAGTATTTTTCATTCATTTGATTTACTCACATCAAGTGACTTAACATTCCAATTAAACATGCTTTCAATATAGGTCTGTCAATCTTTTTTGCCATTTTTCAAAATTTTGAAAGCGACTAACCCATTTTAATGGATGGATGAATATGTATAAGCATTCCTACAACTTAAACAATATTTCACCTGTTCTTTCAAAACCATAGCTTAGGGAAATATTGTACCTCTACCTTAACATGATTGATTGATCGATCAGCTCCATACTAATTTGAGAATATCAAAGGAACCAACTTCTAATTTACTTTACCAGTTGAGTCATTCAAGGGTTGAAATATGCTACCAAAATGTTGAGAAGCTAGCCTTCGCATTGGTAACATCAGCAAGGTAGCTTTGTCCATTGTAATGCTCCACCATTATAGGTCTTATTGAATATAATATATGTTCTTATAAGAGTGGTGTGTTATTATCTTGTCACTTCATTAACCACCCGAGTTCATTTTTAATATTTACCAAGATCATTAGTTAGTTGAGTTTCGATTTAGGGTTAACTATTGGGTATCTCACTTGGAAATCTGGCGTTAGTAGAAGCATATAATAGAAATAACATACACATGTAGAAATTCATAGATATATATATATATATATATATGCATCATATACAAAATCGCAAAATATTGGTGAGATCTTCAGAGATGTCAAGGTAATCTCACAAGATCACCAAATCCATTATGGGATATTGCTACTATTAGTATCTACATACATGCCAAGTATAAAAAAAAAGATTCCCATTCAATACCTATAGAACATATATTCCCCTTTATTTTTTCCAAAAAAAATAATAAGCTAAAGGTGAGAATGGAAATATACAAAAGAACAACTATCTACCAAACATCAAACTCTTTAACTCATTGGGGGCATCATAGGTTTAACCACCATCCAAAATATTACGTTCCCTATCACCAGGAAATACCCTAGGCTGGCGATCTCCAAGATATCTTCTTCCAACTCCAACACAACCATATACTTAGCCATCTGGACACATCAATGCACAGGTGAGACAATAATCTCAATAATCAAGAAAAACCAATTAAATTTATTGTTAAAGATACCAACTATAAATCACAAAAAAAATCATACATTCTTTGTTCAGTTTCAAATCATTTTCATATAATGGATGTTATGCAATTTTATGCTATGCCATATACTCATGATAGGCATTGGTAATGTTTATACAAATATCTTCATAGGCATGCTTAGCATATTTCTTAATAAAGTACAATAACATAGAAATTCACATACATGGGCAAGGAACAACAAATTATTATAAATCAATTAAGCACATCGACCATTCATTATCATAAACTAAAAGCTGGGGACATGTCTGTTGACTCCTCATGACGGATACCCAAATGAATACACTAGTGGAAATTGATCCCTCCTTACTAATCGTAACGTACCTCTTATCCTGGCACTTATTGAATCATGTCACTGTGTAGTGCTAGCCCTATACCCATAGGGCATCCCCTAGTTATTTGGGTATCAACATTAATCTCTCTCACTAGATTTCTGTGCCCCTTTACTAGGCCAAATCCTACCACTCACCCTCTCAGCGAGCTAATGCTCTTAAGGAATCTCCACCTTTAGTTGATTAATCATTTTCTAGGTACATGATTTACTAAAATATATATTAGGATGATAGATTCCAGTTCATAGTATGTCTAACTCTAAATAAGTAATTCCATAGTCACCTGAGTACACTACCTTAGGGTTAACAACCAACATGGTGTTTTCACAATATGTTTAGAATTAATGGATGTTTTACCATCCCAATTTATTGTTCAATCGTGGAACACCTAACGATTGTCCTATACCGACTACCAGTTATTCAATTTAGAACCTATCTATCCTTAATATGTATGTTAGGAACACTTTTAGCTTTCCTTTATGTTATTTCCTCTCAACCTATTGCCTCATATTACTTTCATGTGTTTTAATTCTTAGTTTGAGTAGATTTTCTAGCCTTTTTTCTACATTTAAGAGAGAATTAAATTCATAATGACTGCTAAGAGTCTGACAGTTAACAGGTAAATCTCTGTTTAAAATAAAGCTTTCAACCTGAGAGCTATTAGTCAGTTGCTAAGGAGCTGGCCGTAAGTTGCTAAGGAGCTACCAGTCAGTTGCTAAGATAATGGGTTTCTAGAAAATTATGAACGTGGTGATCGACTACTAATCACCTGGCAGTCGACTACTAGGTTCTAAATCTAGGTGTCTAGGCAATAGTAGAACACAATATCCGATTGTTAGGGCCTGAATGTCGACTGTCAGGGGTTGAATGCCGAATGCTATGTTATACTCTATTTTTATAATATACTTTTTGATTCAAAATCCTTCCCAATTTGTGTGTTTTAACCTAGAATGTATACATAAACTTAATTCCTACACTTAGGCATAGAAAGTGATATTCCTAATTTCATGTTCAAATTTAACTCAAACCAAAGGATATTGCCCTCTAGAAGAAAGTGCTAAACCACCTATGAATTCAATACTCAATCATAGTCAAATCAGGTACACGAAAATAATAAGGCATAATCATCCATGTTCAAAAGTTAAGAATGCAAGTTTCACACCCCGAACATCATTTAAAATATATAATTCGAATTTAGCTCACTAGGTTTGATCATTTCTCAAAACTCAAAATAAGGGTATAGGATTACTTGATTACCTCTATTTCTAGTAATTGATTTCGTGCGTATTAGTGTCTAGACATGTTATAGTAATGTCCCTAATCCATATTCTTGATTCTCCTCTAATCCCACTTTGATTATCCCTTTTTTCCTTTGACTTTCTCTCTCTATAAAGTTTCTTTCTCTCAATAGTTTAGATTTTCTAAACTCTCTCTTCTCAATTTCCTTATATACATTACCCAACTAAAATATTGAGATAATTTATCACTTTGTGCCATCCTTTGTTTTCAATTCTTTTAGAACTCTTTTTTTCTATTGATTTTACTCTATTGTGACACTTTCCTAGTGGTTTTTATCCCCTAAGTGTGCCACTTTTCTTTGAACCTATATTTCTCACAATTAGGATCTCATTTGGGTCTTTTTTTGTCAATTTCTCTATCACAGATAACGATAGCTCTAGCTAGCCATCAAGTTCAAAAACATGCATTCGAAGTTAGTTAAATTTCATACAAATTAGCTTAGGTGCTTGGAGGAGGACAATTATCTCCTCATTTTAAAAATTTTGTCCTCAAAATTTAAGAAGCGTACCTGGTCAAATAACTCTAGATTAACTGTCCTTTTTTCTTCCCATAATACTTTCACCAGTGGAATAGTCTTATTCCTCAACTACTTTATCTCAAATTCAATAATCTTTAAAGGTTTAAGATGATAAGTTAAATTATCTTTTAATTGCACAGTCTAGGCATCTAGGACACAGGCAGGTGGGTATTTTTTGAGTTAAGATACATGGAATACATTATAGAGATTAGAAAGAAAAGGTGGAAAAGCTATGTGATATGCAGATAAACCAATTTGTTTCAAAATTTGATATGGTCCTATGTATCTTGAACTTAACTTTCTTAACTTTATAGCCCTACCATTACCTGTTAATGGGGATATTTTCAGGAATACACATTCTCCCTCTTCAAAATTTATGAGTTTCCTTTTTTTGTTAGTATATTTCTTTTGCTTATCTTAGGCTTTAGAACTTTTATCATTGATCATTTTGATTTAATCAGTGGTTCCCTGAACAATCTCTAGTCTTAAAAGTTATCTCTCGCCAATTTCAAACTAGCATATAGGAGATTTACACTTTCTCCCATCCATAACCTCATATGGAGCCTCATATAGGGCCAAACCTATATTGGAATGAAAACTATTGTTATAAACAAACTATTGTATGGGGTTATACTTATACTACAACATGCTATTTTCCCTGTTGTATCATGTCATTATATAGGTAGTCTCCCATGAAACTTTCCTAGAGGGTGATCCTATGGCTCGATGATCTTGCTGATGACAAAGGCTAGCTAACTCCTTATTTGTAGTTTTTAGTTGTTCTTTTGTTTTGCACAATCGAAAGTTAGCTTGAACTAAATTTTTCTCACGACTTGCTACTTGAGAAGTGCCTTGTTCTTGTCAGCCAGTAAATTAACCTTACAAACCTCTGTCTTATCTCTCTCATTAGTGATTCGAGCCTTTTTAGATTAAAGAGATTCGAAGCTAACTTTGAACTCCTCAAAGGCCTCGATTTACTCCCTCTTGAGGTGATCAATCTATAATTTCAGGGAGTTACACTTAGCTTTTATCAAAAAAGAAACAAAATAAGATAAAAGACAAAAATAGAAAAACAAAATCAATAAACAAAATGTACCCCTGCGAGCCCAATATTGCCCTCACAAACTCCAAGCCAGAGAGACCTTGGAGTATGCCTAATCAACTGAATAATCTTAGATAACCCAAGTTGTTGACCCCATTAAGCATGAACTCTTAAAGTTTTGATAATAACAAACCCATTAAAGGATTCTCTTAAGTCCCAAGGGCCCCGATAAAGTTTTAAAGTTAACATATAGGCACCTAAGACTTAGTATATGAAAGTCTTAGAAATTGAGCTCAAAATATATGTCAAAATTCTCCTGAAAGATGTTTTTCATTCTCTCAAAGACTTGGTAGCTCCTCCTTTTGAATTCCTTCACTTAAAATACTTTTTCAAAGTAACAAGTCGATTGCCATACTAGGGAAGTCGACTAGTACATTTTAAACCTGAAGAAATCAAGATAATAAGCTATAAGTCAACTGCTTGGAGCTTGAAATTCAACTGCTAAATTGCAACTTCAAAATTCATGAAAGCCAAGAGTACGAAGTCGACTATCCATACCAAGAAGTCAACTGCCATACTTCAACTACAAATCCATGTGAACCTTAAGAGTAAGAATTTAACTACCTCGTACCAAGATGTCAACTGCCAGCCTAAAGGAAGTTGACTGCCACTACCTAAAAGTAAAAAAATTTGAATTCAATAACATGAGTCAACTACTAACCTTATGCAAGTTGATTGCTTTGCTTATGTAATGTTGCATAGAAGGTACAAAATATATCTCTCTCTAGTGATTTTCAAGGATACAAGCTCCAACTGATATATCCTTTAAAACTCTATAAATAGGGGTCTTGGAAAGTCTGAAAATATCAAGAGAATAAATTAACTTTGAATTTTATTCAAACCTTCTGAGCTCTTTGTTTTAAGATTACTTCTATTCTTCATTTATAATATCTACTGTAAAAGAGAGAGATTTTTCATCAAATTTATTCCTTCTATATCATAAGAGAGCTAGAATCTCATTAAAGAGTTTTCTTTGAGTAAAAAAGAGTGAAAGAAAGTGTTAAGAGCATTGTAGTAGTCTTCAAGTTAGTGAAAATCTCAAGTTGTGTCAGGGGATTAGATGTAGGCTTTGTTGGATAAGTTGAATCAAGATAAATTCTTTGAGTCCCTTTACTTTCAGCACATATATATGCAATTTATCTTTCTTCACTGCTCTTTACTTTAACTGCACTCTATTTTTATTAGTTTAAGATTTACTTGCTATATAATCTTTACTCTTTACTTTTCTAGCTTGCTTAATTTACCAAACAAATCTTTCAAAGTTTCTAAACCTTTTAAAACACTCAATTCACCCCTCTCTTAGGTGCTAGCCATTCCCACAATGAGGTTCTTCAGAACCTTCTCAAAAATCTCCTGATCTTCTAGATTAAAAAGGTGTTGTTGGAGCAAGAGGAAGGGGTCATAGGACTTGGAGAAGACACTTTGCTTGTTTTTCACCACCTCCTTTCCCTTCATTGTTTTCTTTTTCTTTGAGAGAGAATCGCAATCCCCCCCGCCAGGGCTTGTTTCCCATGGATGATGGGAGGATGGGAAAATAGGCCAATTGGTTGACAAAGTCTGCGATGAAGCCATATGCATAGTAGTAGAAGTAGTAACAATAGTTGGTGAAGCAGACGGAGGAGTAGGTGAGCTATTATACCCCTTACTCCTCCTTTGTGGGTTGTAGCAATGACTGCCTCTAATCTCCCCTAAGGCGATCTTTTAGTAGAAGGGGCCCTTTGAGAAGCTTTAATAACAGCAACACGTTGAAGGCGAGCATTGCATAAAGCCTTCATAATTTCAAAATGACCTGCTATAAAAAAATAAAAAAAAATCAAAACAATACAGCAAAGGAAAACTAGAAAAGAGATAGAACATAAACATACACATACTTTGCATTGACTTCATGTTGATCGAATTAGAGGAGATCTTATGAGTTATCTTCCTCTCTTCTACTGTAAGATTCCCTCTGTTGAGCTTTGGAATAGTATAGTGTAAAGGCTAAGTCAACGATAATAACAAGCGGTTATACCCTATACGCAACCAAAAAGGTTGGACATCCTTAAGTAGAACAACACGAAAGAAAGCATTATTCTCGTTTTTCAAATTTAAATTAAGCCCCTCAACTATATAGGGTAAACCATCAATATTTTGAAACTAAATTGAGCCCCTTTTTGATTAGTATTGGACCTTGAAAAAGTAAAATAAAATGCAAACAGAAGGTTCCACACCCACCTTCACACAAAGCTCTTACAAACCACGAATGATTACCTAGGCATTCTGCACTAACTGCGTTAGGCAAACATTAAGGCCACTTAAGACACATTTCAAAATCATTTAAAAGAGGGAGGATCCCTACCTCCCATACTTTATGTCGATACATCAAAAAACCAACCATGTCTCAATCCAAGAAACTGAAAGAGGTAGGGAATCCTATTATCCTAAAAGTAGTCTCATAGAGTTTATGTTGAAACCACTCTTCCCATAGGCCCTGCATATCATCAACTGTCTATATTTTACTCTTAACAGCCCTAAAAATATCATTGGCATTTTAGAGTGACCTCGATCACTATATAAATATAGGATAAAGGTGACCATAGTTATCCAAAAATAGAGTATTCTCTTCATCTTGATCATATAGCAGAGACACCTTAACAACCCTAGATAGGTTTACAAGTGATCACTGGTTCACCAGAACATCTTGGACACACAATGGCCTACAGGGATAGTCACTGCCTACTTCCTCTCCCTTTATACCTTCCCCTTCATTGTGACCACTATTTACAACTTCCTTGACCTTAATCAAGGCCCTAACAAAAGAAAAAAACTCCTCACTACTAGGCTCTCCCACCTCGTTAAAGAAGACGACTAAACCAAGGTTTTGAGCATCATCTTAGCCTGGCCCTTAACCCATGACCTAATCGAACTAAATGCCTCACCATATTTTAGTTAAAAATAAAAAAAAGTGTACCTAAAGAAAAAGACATCCTTAATAAATTATCAAGAACCCTAAAAATTCTACGAAAGAAAGAAAAGGGGGAAATAAACAAAATGCCCATAAAAACCAAAAGAAAAGGGAAAGAGAAGGGAAATACTCACAGAAATGAAACTAAAGACTGAGGAGTTGAAAATGAAACCATGAAGCACAAAAGAAATTTCTTTCCTTTACACCTCTTTGCAGAGAGAAAAATTTTAAAACTCTCAAACATAAACTTAGGGGAAACATCTCAAAGAATCCATAAGGCAAAGAGACACCTCTAATAAAAAGTGTTAAATTGAAACTTCAGTGTTAAGCCTAGCAAAAATACCAAAATACCCTTGAAAATTTTTGAAGTACCAATTACCAAACTCCTCTACTAACCAAAAAATGCGTTAACAAGATCAAAAATGCAATTGGCATGGACTACAAAATTCCAAGAGAAAAATATGTGCACCTCACTTTAGGGGACTCAATGCCCACATTTCAAGCCCAATCTTTCACTTTTGGAACCTCAAGACCCAAGAGCACACATACTTTTGGGTTTAGGGAACTTATGGTATATCAATGCTCCCACGTGGTGGTCGATCGCCTATAAGCAAGCAATCCCTGTGATCGCCCTTACCTAACTCTTAAAGGCTTCCTCACTCAAAGGCTATATGAGGAGTGGTCCCTGCCCCTTCTCAAGTACGAAACTCTTAATTCTCTCAAAGCACTTTAGCCTACATTCTCATATTACCTATTGACTTGCTCATCAGAGGTACATCAGGGAGGTCTTCCTCCCTTTGTGCATTCCTTTTTCAAGTCCTTATACCTCGACTATGTTCTTGACCATATTAGAGAACATCACCAACTATCCCAATCCCAAGTTTTTTCTTCATTGAAAAAAAAATCTCTACTGGCCATAATTTTCTTTATCAATGGATTAAATAATTTATGTGCTTTAGACACATTTTCAATCTTATTGTCAAGTTTTCCCTTTTCTCATTAGGAACATGTGTGTAAGAATATAACTAAAATTTTGGAGTGATCTATATCTAGTAATTGCCACTCCAACTCTCTTTTGATGTCATGTTTTGAACAACAAAAGTAGGATTCTATTCAATAATGAATGCTCCAATTTATTGCTTTTGACTAAAAAGTCTTCAGAATTCTCCCACTTATTTGAAAACTTCTCACCATATTGAGGATTTTTATATTTTTTTCCTCTCAAATGAACCATTTTGTCGTAGTTTATAAGAGGTTGTGACCTATTGTGTGTGTGTGTGTATATATATATTGTTATGACCTATTATGTTGGAGGGTCTATAATACACTAAAAGTAGAATTGTTAAAACGAGCCAACCATAACCAAGCGAGCCGACCTCTTTAATAATTTTGAATCCAAACACGTCCATGTTGGCCTGTAGGTTAAATGGGCTAGTCGACAAGCCAAATTTTTCTTTTAAATTTTTAAAAATATTTTTAAATTATATTTTAATAAAAATAAAAAGTTTTATTACTAAAATTTTTATTTTTTTACAATTCATTAAACAAATAAAAGATAATTAAATTTATTATGATAAAAATAATATGTATAACTTAGTGTATATACTTTATTAATTAATTTATTCTTATGGTGTGTGTAAAATAGTGTCATAAGGCATAAAATTATTATAAATCTATACATTTATATTTATTTTAAATTAATTAACATTATTTTTAAATTTTTTAGGGGCCAACCCTTAGAATTTGGCCCGTTTTGATAGTACTAACTAAAATTTAAGTGACTACAGCAAATATGCCTCAACCATGAAGGGTCTTTCACTTCAATCAATAAACAAGACTGAAATAATTAATTTCTTTAGTAAGATTTGTGGGATTGGTTTTATAGTGATTGGTATCCGTAATATTAACATGAACACCACTGGAATATGAAAAGCTGCTCAAGACTTCATTGATGCTTGTTTTAATGTTTTACATGTATACTGCTATCATCAGGGACATCAGAAACATTCTTAGAAATGATACAGTGTTCAGGGTCCATCATGTATTTTTTGATACCAATCAATGTGCCGACATTATTGCTAAAATGAGCTTTAGTGGAAGTATAAACTTGAGCGTCTGGGAAGAGCCTCCTTGAGAGATTTCTCTTGCTCTTCTTGCTGATATGGCTTCTAGTGTTTTCTGTAGATCTTGGTTTCTCTTGTTTTGTCTCCTCATTTTTCACCAACAAAAAAATTGAAAGTTTTCAATCTTCAATTGAAACAACCTATATGAACTCATTTGAACAACTCAAAACTTCCATTATTTAAATAAGAAAAAGAGGACTTACTTCTAGTCATGTGGTTACTACAACTCATATCCACTTACCGAACATCTAACTTGAATTCCTTATCAACTTGAAAGCCCATAAACAAAGTTTGGTTTCCATCCAATCCTTTGATCATAACATCATTCCTATGTTGATAGATGCAATAACAAATCAAGATAGTTACCTCTAATAAGATGTTTCCATTATCCATTATAGTTCTATTTCTATTTAGCAGGATTTTCACCCAATTATGAATTTATTGTGGGTCCATACAATCAATTCTAATCGTAATATCACACCAAACCAAACTGCCCTGGCCAAAGAACAGTTTTATGAAAATATGATCTTGACCTTCCACTTGGTTACAACCAAAAGGACAATATCCATCAACTTGAAGACCTCTGTTTTTGAGATATACTCCTAGTGGCAATCTGTCATGACAGATTTTCCAAGTAAATAAACTCCACTTAGGAGAAAGGTTGATTTTCCAGATATTTTGCCAATTAAAACTATCTAAATAAGAAATCAGTTGTGACTACAGAACATGATATCCAGCTTTACAAGTATATTTGCCACAATGGTGTTTAAACCAAACAAACTCATCTCTTATATCTGTGATAGATATAGGAATTTTGCTTAATCCTTAGCTGTTGAATTATGATAAATTGCTCTAAGTTGGTCCATGTTCCATCCATGAAAATCTGAGTTAATTAAGTCTTTAACATGTGTAATATGACCTGACATAGGTAATGTTTCTGGTTTAAACCAAAAAAGTGAATGAATATTGATATTTTCATCTGTACCCACACTCCACTTTGTGTTTGGTAACACTAGATCTGAAGAGGACATAAAATATTTCCAAATCGGAGAACCATTAGATGGACATTTTAAGATCAGAGTTTGTGCATCACCATATTTAGCTTTATTTATTGGTACACTTGCTAATTCCCATTTAAACATGTGAATTATTTTCTTTTCCTGAGTGTCCCCCCATAGAAAATTTCTTAAACTTCTGTTAATAACCTCTATTTCCTCATTATTGAGCTTACAGATGGTCATTATATATGTAACCATAGAATTTAAGACTGATTTAATTAGAGTTAATCTAGCAGCCTTAGACAGAAGACTTGCCTGCCAACCCTGTAATTGCTTCTTGATCCTTTGGATTAATTCCTGGGGAGATCTACGATCCCACAAGTACCATCAATATAAGTTCCCAAGTATTTCCCCATTTTGGTTACAACTTGAAATTGAAGAATAGAGCTTAGGATCCTTCGAAAATTTCTTGGGACATTTGGGCTAAATCTAATTTCTAATTTGCCTTCAAATCTTTTAGCTTTCTCCCTTCCAACTTTGTTTTTTAAGCATGTGTCAAGACTCAAGACTGTGTCTTTTGCTGGTTCACTAATTCCAAATTCAATGACCTAACAGCACTATTATTCAACAAGCTTTGATACCACTATTGTCTATTGCTCAATAATATATTACAAGATTTCATTTTGATATATTAATAATTTTGCAAGATGTCTATCAAGTTATTCATGAAACAATCAGCCTTACATTAAAGTTTTACCCAAAAAAAAAAAAAAGTGGCATAAAGAAAAGCACTCACAAAGTTCCCCTAGAGTTTGATAGAACAAACCACCGAGTCACAATAGCCACTCCTTAAATATTAAAAATTGAAACAAAAAATAGAAAATAACAATTGAAATAATTAAATAGAAGATAATTTTTAAATTGTAGACGTCCAATCCACTGCTATTTATTGACAATTCTAAGTTTAAAAAGATATTTACAATTTTTTCCATTATAATTACAATGAAAGAAAAAGCTCAAACTTGAAATCTAAATTTACAAGGAAATTACAACCTTACCTCCTGGCCTCAAAATTAGATGAAATTTTTTTTAAGTGTTTTCTGGGCTCTCCCTCCAACCACTGGACTGATTATAAAAAAAAGCCAATGGCAGATAATCTTTTTTATTAATACTTGAAAATTGCAAGTTAACATTGTCATTCAAGCTTAGTACTTATAAAAAAAAAAAAAGTTTTTTCCTTAAATATGATAATCAATAACCAAGTAGAGAGCTAGCTACAACTTCGTTACAAAAAGGATGCATAAACTTGTAGATATTTAGAAAAGTAAAATTTAACATCAAAAGAAAAAGGAAAGTAAAGTTTGTTTTTTGAACCATAAAAGAAAAGTAAAGTAAAAAAGATATTGTTGATGGTGGACAGCCATTTTAATTTTCTTTAGCTTTAAAGCCCAAAGACTAAGATTAAAAAGATCATTTACATGGTATAAGAGGCCCATTATGGTCATAATTTTAATGGATCCTTGAATGGGTCCAGAAAACAAAAACAGAACAAAAGGAAGCCGAAATGAAAGAAAATAAAAAAATGAAAAGGTCACTTTCAAGGTTCATTTCTAACAATGTATTGTTTTGTGAGTGTGAATCAGCTACTAAATTGAATTTAGTTAATAATTTGAATTAGTTTGAAGTCAATCTGACGTCAATTCAAGTTGATTTGTTTTACTGTAATTTTTTTTATTTTAATGAATTATGATATTAATTTTATATAATAAATTTTTTAAGTACTCATTATATAAATATTATATATAGTGTATTGAGATTAGTCCATTACTTATAATTTTTAATTATTTTTTGTGTTTTGTGATTTATTACTTTTGCATGTGATTAAATAACTATTGGGATAAAATAAATTGAAAAATGATGATGAATAAATTTGAGACTAACTTTAAATTTATTTTGAATTACTTTTTTATAATTTGAAGTATATTAAATTTATGACTTGATATTTTTATTTAATACTGCATATAATTTTAAAATGAAAAATACAAGTTCATTATTTAAATTTTTAATATATTTGTTTCACTAGTTCAACCAAAATTTTAGTGAGCATATAGTTCAACAATTAGTCAATAATTTAAACTTCTACTATGATCAATATGAATTTAAAAACTATCCACCAATGTTCTCAAAATTAACCCATCATTAAAGTTGGCAACCAAAAAGAATTTAAACTTCTACTACGTACATTTTATCTCACTTTGTAACATCTACTCCTAATATGATTAAGAGATGTTTGTTAATTATTAATTTAAATTAAATACTTGTGTATGTTACATTAATTTACATATAGTTACATTAGTACAAGGACTTAGTTGAAAGAAAGAAAAGTTTAGTTAAAGTAAGACTAATGACTAAATCGAAAAAGGAAAGTTTAGTTAGGCCAAAGTCACAAATTGAGAGATAGAAGGAGAAGGGCAAGTAGAGAGAGAAAATAGTGAGTTAGGGTAAAAAAAAAAAAAAAAGAGATTTGTTGAAGGAAGAACGGATTTGAGGTTAAGGATTGGTATTACAACAAGGAAATGACCATTTTAACACATCTTACATGCATATTTCTTCAGGAAATCCAGGTAGCAACTCAACCTAACCATATTTTCTAAAATATTCAGCTCTTTGCTGAAAAAATGTTGTCATGAAAGTTTTTAGTTATGTTTGGGATTTAAAAACCTACATTCTTTATGTTTTTGACTTCTATTGGGTGTTGTGTGCTGAATGGTTATGCTCATCTATGCTTGTAATTGATTATGAAAGGAGGCTTATGCCCTGAGTGTAAAAATGTGGTTTGATTTTAGTGTTGAGTGATATTAAGTTGAGTTTAGGTTGTTTACTCGTGCTATATGATATTTAAATGTTAGTGTTGAGTTCATGACTTGTGAAAATGGTTTGGAAATATGTCTTTGGGGCAAAGCTTTGGGTATAGCAGTAATTTTTAGAGTAGATAGGATGCTAGTAGTCAACTGCCAGATCTTGGAAGTTAACTGTTATGTTCTTTGTCTACCTAGAGAGCATTACAGAATGCTAGCAGCCGACTACCAGCCTTGGAAGTCGACTGCTGTGTTCTTTATTTTCTAGAAAATTTTTCAAAAAGCTAACAGTCAATTGCCACGCCCTAATAGTCGATTGTCGAGCGTAAATTATAGCTAGCAGCCTATTTTCAGGTCTTAACAGTTGACTAGTTGCTCTCGAGTTGGAAAATTTTAATGAGGACAATGAACTTATAGTCGATTGATGGCTGGGTAACAGTCGACTGGTGTGACTTTATCATGAATTATGAACTCAATGGCATGTTTAGAAGAGAATTAGCCCAAAAATCTCACTTAAACTAAAGATCTTAACTTGGGATGTAGCGGGTAACATGTCAGATGTAAGATTCTCGTGTCACTAGGATGAGAGGATCCATATGACAATGAAATGAAGAGAGCGAAAAACATAAGAAAGGAAAGATGACAATATTCTGAGCATATGCATTAGTGGTAGATAGGCTCTGATCGAGTGACCGATTGTCGATATGGGACAACTATTAGGCATTCCACGGTTGTGCCATGAATTAGGATGATTAAACATCTACATGAACATAAATGATTTTGAAAACGTCGTGATGGTTGCGAACTTTAAGTTAGTGTCATCTTCCAAAGGCCATTTAAAAAACATATACTTAGAGTTATGCATAACTATGGACATGAGTCGAATCATCCTAGTCTATATGTTAGAGAATAGCATACAAGAGTGTGATCCATCAGAAAGGGATGGTGATTCCATAGCATATGGTCTGCAAAAGCGAAATGGAGGAGACTTGTCTAAAGTTGGATAGTGATCTCATGAGTTAACATACTAGCCCTGTAAGGGATGAAAAGGATATTCTCTTGTTGGTCAGGAGTGATCTGTTAGAGTTGACAGGGACCAAATAGAGAGTTATACTAGCCCTGCAAAGGACAAAAGGGTTATCAACCCGTTGGTAAAGGGATGATATGAAAAAAGGGTAGTAACCATTAAGGGGTACTCGGATCTGGCTAATGGACGTCTCAAATAGTGCCAGTGGTAGAATTGTCACATATGATATTAAGTGAACTCATGCATGAATATAATGGTACATGGAGCCGTTCGTTAGACGGTGCTCCTAGTAACTCATTTGATGTTTGTTTCTTTTGCCCATATGTTAAATGAAAATGCATGTTTGTTATCCCATGGATGGTTTAAGATGAAATTTATGTTAAAAATGATGATGAATGCACATCTCATATTAAAAAATTTATATGTTGAAAATGTACATGCATAGATATGAGCATTTGATATGAAGTATGTTGCATGCATTGCATCCTAATAGCATATGCCAAAATTTTATGATGAAAAGAATGTAAAGATTTTTGGTATAAGTATGGTGGTACATGATAGTAGTTTTCAAGATAGGTTGCATTGTTACTAAGATTAATTTCTCACATAAATACTAGTGTGTACCAAATGTGTAGGTCCTTCATTTGGTACTAGTCTTTATGATTTTTGAGAAAGGCTAGCATAAATTATTTCTTGTATAATCTATCTTAATTTGGATGTATATGAATTAACTAGCAACTATCAGTAGTTAATTTGATGGGGTTATGAGTGACAGGGATGTTACCTCCATGCCCCCAATAATTATTTAATGATAATTAATACATTAAGTATGCATGTTTATGTATAGTTATCTAGAGTAAACTATATATATATGATGTGATATTCTACTGAGAATCCAAGTGTAGAACTCGACCTAAATGGCACTCAATTAATAAACTTGATAAAAAATTTAAATTTACTCTAGTAGAGTAATAGTAATACACCATTATTATAATATTTACATATTATATTATTTAAATTCATATAAAAGAAACTATAGGTTAAGGGGGTGTTACACACTTTCATTTAGGAATTTCTAGAGGTTGCAACAATCGTATAGGTTTTTGATATTCTATCTTTACCTATTGACATGTCAGACACCTAGTGACATACTCTACTATACCCCTTTTCATGCATAGCCACAAAAAGTTCTCATTTAGATCTTGGTAACTCTTAGTAGCTCCAGGATGTATGGTGTATCGACTCTTATGAGCCTGTTCTAAAATCTTGTTTCTCAATTCTCCTTATTTTGGGACATATATCTTATCCAAAAATAACAATAAATAAGCTGAACATTAAATTTTTAAACTTGACTCATTTAATTAAACGAGTCTAATTGTATGTTCAAGCTCATTCATTTAATAAATATATCAAGTCTAAACAAGCATTTATATGAGCTGAGCCTAAACTATTTACAAATAGTTTGTTTTATTTATATCCATATGTGTCACTAGAAAAAAAAAACTCTTTATTCTCATTCTTATTTTTCACAAAGATTCAGAGATTTGCGAGGACTTTATAAAAATTTTCAAATGCTAATAAAAAATTATAATAAAATAATACCGTTTCATAAATTTTTAAAATATATTAATAAAACTAATCCAATTCTACGTAAATAATCAAATATTAATTAGAATTTTAGATTTCTTATCTAAAGTACATAGTTCAAGAAGAAGGAATAGGGAGCTTTTAAAATTCTACTAACTTTTTATTTTAATAGATTTACTACTTTATTTTTATTTTTCTAGTTAATATAAAATAATAAAATAGAAGTTTAACTTAATAAATGTATATAAATTTGAAAGACAGTACTTATCAAATTTTTGGAAATGTGGACCTCGTGAAGTAGAGGAAATGATACATGTTTCCATCCGGTCACAATTGCTTTGGAGAAATCTTGGTCCGTTTGGGGATCTAGGAATTTTAGCCATACGTAGTTGCAATTTGTGGATTCTCTTTATTTGTTAAGTTATATAACTGTTTTAATTATAATCCTATAATTAACATATATAGTAAAAAGAACAATAAAAAATAAAAGACATAACCGAAGTTAAATTATGAATAAAAAGATAAGTGTGTTCTAATTCATTATCTATGATTAGTATTTCTTTTTAATGTTTTGCCATATTTAGATTACTTTAAATTTTAAGATGATTTTGTGCATTGCACGAATATAAAAGGAGACAAATATTTTAGTTTGCATGGTGTACGTTATTTACAAACAACACTACAGATGTTGATCCAAAGAATTCAATATTTGAGACTTCTGTTACTTTAAATTAAATAATTAGTTAAAGTTGAGGGAATTTTATATCCTGATAATTTAGGTTTTATGATTTATATGAAAAGAATTCAATATTTGTATAGAAGTAGTTACTTGAGAAAGAGAAAAAAAGAATTAGAATAAAATAAAATAAAGTCGTTATGCGCTCTCTTTATCTCACAAACGAGAGAAATGATTCCTGCCTTATAGATGCAATAAGAAAATTCTGTTTTTTTTATTTATATATATGTATGTGCATCAATGTCTTTCAAAATGCGGAAAGAAAAGAGTATATATGAAATTATTTGACTCTCATCACTTAAGGAAAAAGGCAACAACATTCTCGTTGCTCTATGGAATAAACGATTCTCTCTCTCTCGAGATCGCTTTTTTCCTTTTTCCTTCCAATGGCTGAGAATAATCAATAAAAGCGAACATATATTCTTGATTTCTACTTGCTGATCAATATTAATTAAATGGAAGTCTTCTTCATATTCTCTTGCAACTTTGGGGTCACAAATAATTGTATGACTACCATTTTTAATAATCAAATCCCTGCCATATATTTCACTCTTCCTTTTATCATTTTCGTAGCTTTGATCAACTTGAATTGGTGGAAAAAGAATCCTTCGAAATTTCGTATTGAGTGAAATTTTTGAAGTACACGAAATAAGAAAAAAAATTAAAATAAAATAAATAAAAGATTTATCCTAAATTATTTAAGAGTTTAAATTTTTTTCCTATCTCTTTCTTACTTTAAGAATTTTATCTTTCTCTCATATTTTAAGAGATTCAAATCCAAATTGATGACCATATTGATTCTCCACCAATCATTAAAAGCCTTCTTTTTAATTTAATTTTTGCTAAATTATAATTTTATTTTATTTTAAATTATAAAAAATGATAATTTTTACATGGACTAAATGTATCATATGACATAAATAAAATAAAAATTATATTTTCATAAAAAATAATTATAACTAATTTTTTATTGATAAATGAGAAGGAAAATGTATTTTTTCAATAAAAAGATAAAATTATATAATTTTAATTTTTTAGAAAGGAAAATAATTTATTCTTTCATTCTTCTTTCTTGTCAACCCAGACAGAAGTTGTATCCTCAATGGCTTCAACTCCTTCTCACTCTATGACAAAATTGTTATGATATTAAAATGATTTAAAAATTAAATTGATTATTAAACTAGTTAAAATATTAATTTACAATTCAATATTCAATCGTAATTAAATTATAATTAAATTAGTATTAATATTATATATTAATTTTAAATTATAATTAAGTATAACAATAAATATTATAGATAATTTTATTACATAAAAATAAAATAAATATAAAATATATCA
The DNA here is from genome assembly GCA_031216115.1 of Senna siamea. NCBI lineage: Eukaryota > Viridiplantae > Streptophyta > Magnoliopsida > Fabales > Fabaceae > Senna > Senna siamea. The sequence continues at coordinate 25,230,034 of CM062354.1, read as the reverse complement.
TATTTCTTAAACAAATCAATAAAAATATATTTTATATGTGATCAATAATAAGTATTTTACATAATTTTATCCATGATCTAAAAAAATATATTATTTCTTAAAAAAATACTTTCAAAAAAAAATCACGTTCTTTTCAACAAGAACCCCCCCCCCCCAAATGCGTTTTATCCCCCAAAAAATTTTCTTTTTTTTTTTAAAAAGTTCTTTTTTAAAATACAATTTTTTCAAGAAATTATTTTTTAAAAAAAATCTAATTTTTTTCTAAAAAATCAGTTTCCTTCTAAAAAAAATTGATTTTAATTTTTTTACATTAAAAACTAACTTTTTGAAAAAAAAATTGATTTTTTTAACTAAACCTTAAACTTTAAAATTGTAACCCTAAGTTTTAAACTTTAAATCTTAAATTTTAAAACGTAAATCTTAAAATTTAAATCTTAAATTATAAACTCAAACTCAAAACTTTAAACTATAAACAACAAAATCTCTAAAAGAATAAAATGAAATTAAAAAAATGAAATTATAAATTTTTTATATAAAACGAAATATATATAATATATAAATAAAAATATAAAATCAAAAAAATATTTAAATAAAATATTAATTAAAATAAATAAAAATAATTAATTAATAATCATATAAAATTTAATAATATATAACTATTATATATTAATAAATAATAAATCATATAAATATATAATATAATAAATATTATATAGAATTATAAATTAATATAAAAATAAAAAAATAAACCTAAATACTAAATGTTAAAGGCTAAACCCAAATCCTAACATCTAACTCTAAACACTAAACGTTAAAACTTAAATTCTTATTTAACGTTTAAAGATTTAGAATATATAATTTAAGATTTAATATTTAATATTTAAAATTTAGAGTTTCAGATTTAACATTTAATATTTAGGATTTAATAAAAATATAATGTTTTAGTAAAAAATAATTGATTTTAAAAAAAAACTCATTTTTGAAAAGAAAACTCGTTTTGAAAAAAAAAAAAAACTCTTTTTTTAAAGAAAAATTATTTTTTAGAGAAAAAAGTAATTTTTTTTTTAAAAACACTTGTTTTTGGGGAGTCACATGCGACACACACGCTAGTTCTATTAATTTTTTAATGAAAGTTAAGTACTGGCCATCAAAATGTTAATAGCGTCAACTATAGACCATTGGTTTGAAAAAAAAAAAAAACTAAAGATAGCTAAGTGAATTTGAGATAAACTATTGAATACTAAAGTATAGTTTACTCAAGTTTTTAACATAAGATAAAGATAAAATAAAAATAAGTAAAAGATTCATCTCAAATAAATTATGGTTCAAATATTTTTTTTTTTTATCTTTTTTATACTTTATGAATTTCTTTTTTTTTTTTCTTACTTTAAAGGATCCAAAATCCTAATTTTAATAGGTCAAAATGGATCAACTTTTTTTTTTTTTCCAAAATCTTTAAGGATGTATAGAATCCTAAAATTAGAGTTAGATCATAAAGAATTGACTCATATTTAAATCAAGAATTTTTGGTTATGTGACTGTTGTTAGAAACCGCGTTTTTTTGTAGTGGTAATATATTTAAATATTATATATTTAATTAATATATTAATATTCTTATAATCAAATAAGTGATACCATTTTTTTGTTTGGTGGACTCAAAATTAATTGATATTTAAAAAAAGTATAAGTAAATAAATAAATCCAAAAATCATAAAATGAAGTCATTTCGTACACAATGTTGTCAAAGTGAGCTAAATCCTACAGGTTAATTTGTTAAGCCCTAGAATATAATTAAGGCTAGGTTGATATATTTTGGTTCATCTTAAAAATGGGCCACGAAATAGAACCAAATAGGGTTATGGTTGGGTTAGGTCAAGTCCAGCCTATTTTCTTTTTTTTCTTAATTAATCTTGCCTTTTTTTTTAATATTTTAAAAAGTAGATATGCTTATTTTTGCAAAGAAATGGTTGCAAGGCTTTTATTTTAATTCAAATGGTATTATTTTTTTACTTTTTATTTACTTTATTTAATTATTTTAATTCATATTTTATTAGTATATTTTTTTATTTTGAATTACGAATGAAAATAAATATTTTGTTGAAAAAGATTTAGCAAAAAATAGTGTTTTGATGGTAGAAGATGATTGAAGAAAGATGAGCGATTGTTTGGTGAGTATTACATATGTTAATTGTTTGTAATTTTCAAACTTTATAGAAAATACTCCAATTGTGTGTTTATCTTTTATTTGTGTTAAGAAAATTAAAAAAAATATTATAATCAATTATAATTTTTATTTTATGAATATCATTTGATAATTTAAATCATTATATTTGTTAAAAAAAAGAAGGCAATCCAACCTAATCCTAAGTCTTAAATTTATTTTTTATTTTTGGTAATTGTGATAAGCAACAAGTCTCCATGTAATCCCATGTGCTCAATTCACAGTTCTACGGTACAATTCTTCTCACTTCTCCTTAATATTTTCCATTCAAATAACTTACACTTAATTCATTTACTTAATCAATTTCCTCTTTTTCAGTTAAGAGAGATGTCTATTAAGTGCTTTGGAAAGACATAATGCAACATTGGGATTCAACAAGATATTATTATTAGAAAGTAAGTTCTTATTTGACCCCTTTTCTATGATTTACAATGCTCAATCTTTAAACTAGTTAGCTTTAGAGCATAGATATCATACTTGAGAAGTTTCTAACCTTACAATTCTCAAGAAGTCCCTTTAATTTTTGGGTTTGATATTAGTGTTCTATGACAATATTGATTTCATTGGTTATTTTTAAAAATTTTAGAAAATTGGATACTTATGATTTTGACCTCGTTCTTGTTGGAAAATTTTCATTTGTGAGTGTACTTTTAGCCATAATTTAGTTCTTTAATAAATATCCTTTGTACTGGTGTCAGTTTCAATTTAAAGCTTTGAATGTCTATTTTGTATATCAGTAGCATACATGTTTCTATCAGTAGCATACTTGGAGTTTTACTCTAAAATTTGTGTTCATTTTCTCCTTATAGTGTATAGTTTTTAGATATATAAATTTTATATAAAAAAGAGTTCACCATCAATACTAGATTTTTCAAGAAAATACTAAGATCAGATAATATATCAGTTTTGAACGGCTAACTACTAGGTAAATTTAAAAATTCACCTTAAATTGTACACTAAGAATTTGGACCTCAAATTTGTTGCCAAATTTCCAATACATTGTCTAGTTTGCAATGATGCAAATTTTACAGTTAATGGATCTTTCTACTATTGTCAATAATTAATAAAGGATTCAAAGGTCATATAGTGGATCTTTTTGTGATCACAGACTAAGGGGTACTTTTAAAAAATCATAGAAAATAGGAACCAATTATGTTTCTGTGGTGTATAAATCTCTATTTCTAATAAGCATTTTCCTATCATCCTACCAGCAGGAACCAATTGATTCAGTTTTTATAAATCCAACCTTTTTCATATTGGGATATTTTTTATTTATTATGTTTTCATTTACACCGACCAATTCTTTGTCTATAAATTAGAGGACTTTTCATTACTAGCCAGGTGAATTGGTATCAAATAGAATTTTGTTTCTTCATTTTAGTTCCTTGTGTATATGGAATGGGAAAGCAAAGGATGCCTATGTTTTCATACTCATGTATGTGTATGGTTTTACCATATCTATTTCAATAATTCAATGATATGGTTTTATGTTGTTAGTATAGCTTTTAATAAATATTTTTAGTAATTTGTCTTCTCTTAGTGAATTTGTGCCTCATTTTGCAGCCAATTTAGTAGCTGAATCATATCCAACCCATTAATGGTTGGGATTTATTTCAAATTTTTTCATCTATGTGCTCATGTATTTTGTGTTAGTCATTGATATTGAATATTTAGTACTATGTTTGGTACAAATTTCAAATAATATTTGCTCTCAACGATGCTTTGTTTAAATTAAATCAATAAAGAGAATGATCTTATTTTACTAGGTACATTTATTTTGTTATTGAATGACAGAATAGATTAATTAATACATGAAAAATTATTATACAAAATAGTACCTTTTGAATCCTAAAATGCACAAATTATATAATGAATTGCAAATACTAAAACGTATTACATTGCAACAATTGAAAATGTCTTCTAAAATTTTCTATTCAAAAATTAAAAAGTGTTGCATTTTCTTTTGAAACCATTGCCTAAAACTTCCTAGGAATGGCAATAAATGCAATGCATAAAGATTATTGCAAAATTGTTGCTAAACGTACAGGTTTAACACCCCACCGGTCTTATTCAATATAATATACCTATATGTTGTAACTTTGATTCATTTACCCAAGTTCAATTTTAATATTTACCATAATCATTAATTAGTTGAGTTTAGATCTAGGGTTTACTCACAGGTATCTCACTCGTCAAACTAATGTTAGCAAAAACATACAAATTAGAGCTAATATATATCCAAAAGACTTACATATATATATGTATGTATGTATATATAATATTTGTAAGTATATACATATACATACCAAAAAGCAGTGAACTTTAGAGATACTAGATGTACTTTGTGAAGATCACCTACCCACTTTGGGATACAACCTATACAGTTCTTACATACCAAAAGCTTTTATTCTTGTGATAGCCTAACAAAATATTGACCCTCATAATTATTTCAAAACATATTATGTTAGGGTCAGGAAATAGAAGTGCTTATACATCAGGCTACACATATATACATGTCCCAAAAGAAATATATGTCTAGTCATCCATCCTAATCCACTAGGGGTCTTAACACCATCCATAAGATAACCTCTTCAACCAGTAGTATATAACCCAAACATGGAACACTAAGGATCTCCATCTCTGACTCTAAGAGAATTATATATCAAGCCATTTGGATACATCAACGCACAAGTGAGATAAACATCTTAGTAATCAAGCAAACTAGGTTATAAATATTACTATTAAAGGTACAAGCTGTGAACCACATGAAAAACCACGCATTCCTAATTTCAAAACCATTTTATTTATTGGACATTATGCAATGCCATGTTATTTCATATATTCATGAAATGCACTGGATGATGATAATAACATTCTCATGGGCATGCTCAACATATTTTTCAATAGAACACATTAATATGGGCATTCTCATATATAGGAAAAGAAGATATCAATAATTCATATAGGCACAGAGGCCATCAATTAACATAAATCAAGAGTTAGGGGACTTGTCAATTGACAATCCCCAAGAAGGTGCTTCCCAAAGGAACACACCAATGGAAACAGTCTTTACACTAACTAAAATGTACCTATTGTTCCAACACTCATTGAATGAGATTGTTGTACGGTGCTAGCCCTATACCCCTAGGGCGTCCCCTAGTTACCTGTGTATCAATTTGGGATCACTATCCTCTTGATGGATCATATTCTCTCACTAGATCACTGAACCCCCTATTAGGCTAAATCCTATCCACACGTCCTCTTGATTAGTCAATGTTGCCTAAGAATCACCACCTTATCTAATGGATCACTTTCTAGGTACATGATTCGCTAACATATACACTAGGATGATAGGTTCTGGTTCACGGTAGGTCTAACTCTAAGTACATAACTCCATAGCCACCAGATACAATAACTTAGGGTTAACCACCAACACGGTGTTTTCAAAATAATTTTGGTATTGAATAGATGTTTTACCATCCCATTTTATGGTTCAACCATAGAACTTGCAATGGTTGTCTTATATAAACTACCATTCATTCAATCTAAAACTTATCTATCCCTAATGCATGCCAGGAATACTTTTAGCTTTTCTTTCGGTTATTTCCTCTAAACCAATTGTCCCATATTACTCTCATGTTTTTTAGTTCTTAATTTGATTGAATTTCTGGCTTGCTTTGCTACACTTAGTAAAGAATTAAGTTCATTTTTCACTTTGATTGACAGAGGCCTACCAATCGACCACTAGGAGTCTAACAGTTGGCTAGGAGCTTTTGGTCAAAATAAGGCTTTCAACCTGAGAGCTAGTGGTCAGCTGCTAGGAGGCTAGTAGTCGGCTGCTAAGTTCTTGAGTCTTTTTGGAAATTTATGAACGTAGAATTCGATTGCTCATAATTTGGCAGTCAAATTTTATGTTATAAATTTATGTTTTCTTGGAAAATTTAAATGTAATAGTCGACTGCCAGAAGCTTGAAGTTGACTGTTACGTTATACTATATTTTTATAAACTACTTTTTGATTCGAAATAACCTAGAAATCATGAATTTTAACTAGGACTCAAGTTATTTATCTAACCCTTAAGCGCATGTGAGTAAATTAACTAAAAAACAAAGGCACAACCATTCAAAATTTAGCTCAATTTAGCAAAATAACATTTAAAAGGGAAAGAGCAACAATCATATTCAAACATCAATTTTAGGCACATTCTATTACATGCAAGCATCATAGAGCAAACATCCATCCATCATAGAGCAAACATCCATCATTATTGAGTTTATAATGCATACTTTTAATCCCCTGACATTCACAAAACACAAGTTTTGAATTTCAATTTAGAAACTTTCAAAACATCTTTTTTCAAACAGAGGGGATTTGGTTTGTGAGATTACCTCGTTTCCAAGCAATTACAGTGTGTGATGAGTGTTTAAATGGGTCCTAGATTCAAAATCCTTTAGTTATTTCTTTGATTCCCACTTTCCTTTTACTCTCTCTCTTTTTCTCTCTTCAATCACCTTCTCTCTCTAAGTTCAAGTGTTTCTAAACTATCTCTCTCTTTTAAGTCTATATATATGTTAGCCTACTTGCTTAGGAATTTAATTAGCTAGCATTTGAAAGTAAATTCCAATTAGTCCTTAGGCCAATTTGCAATTTCATAAACTTTATAGGGAGTTTTCCCACTTTGTATCACTTCAAATTCTTAGTCTTTTTAGGACACCATTTCTCTAACATTTTTTACCCTAGTAAAGTGTGACACTTCATTAATAGGTTAATTACCTAAATTTGCCATTGCTCTTTAAAACTTTAATTCTTACAATCAAAACCTCAATTCAGCTTTTTCGCCAATTTTTCTTTAGCAATCATACCTAGTCTTAGGTAACAACTAATCTCAAACACATGCAAAATAATTTAACTAAATTTCAAAAAGATGAATTCGGCTGCTTAAGGAGGGTTGTTACAATAAGCAACAATCTTTAGTCTTTTTGCAACACTTTTTTTATATTGCCTTTTGACTAAAATGTTGTAGTAGTACGCTCATTCTTCAAATAGGGTTCTTAGAGAAGTTTTGAGCTCAAGATTGAGAAAATAGCCTAGGAAGACTTATTGCGAATTGTCTTTCCCATAGATTTTGACTGCTACTAAGTCTTTAGTGGGTTCCTAGTGAACGCTTAGAATTTCACCTAAGGTCCACGATTTCCATTACCTTAAAGACTTATAGAGCTGTCAATACGGTTCCAACCCTTAAACCTTTATACCCCATAAAAAATGGTGGTTTAGGTTCACAAAATGCCAGCCCATAAAAATATAGGTTAATTTGAGCTGACCTATCAAAACCTGTGGATTACACAAGTTAGGGTCATGTAACCTGTGGATAAGATTTTATACCATAACTAATCTAAAATAAGAAAATTAACAATGTAATTAACCAATAAGAATGTATCATAGCTCAATAGTACTTTGTCAAATAGCTACCTATGCAAATTAGTCTTTAAATGGATTCCTAACTACATTTTATCATCTAAAACTTTAGTGGTTGTTATGAAGTCCTTTGATCACATGGTGTTGGAGATTGCTCGACAGATTTAGTTGATCTATGTCCATTTGTTGTATTTGGAATCTAAAACAAAATTTAAAATATTATTGTTAATATATAAAATATTTAATTAAGAAAAAAAATTAAAATTACCTCTTAATATTGAAGTTAGAAAGTTTAGGCAGTAGTTGTACTTGAAACTATTGAAGTAGGAATGCCATGACTTGGAGGGATTGAGCTTCATTTTATGCCTTTGGAGTTCTTTGAAAATATCCCTAAGATCTTGGAGATGTTTCTACTATTGGTGACTTCACTACCATGTAATTAACATAAACCTCGAAGTTCTTGTTGATGTACTTCTTGAGGCCCAATAGCATTGCTTTGTAGAAGAAAACATCTTTCATGTTCATTTGATCGGTAATGAAGGATGTATTCTTAGTATCTTTCATGTTCATCTTAATCTGGTTGTAATATGAAAAGGTGTCTAAAAAGTTGGGCAGTCTGTGTCCCAATGTCTCGTTTACCAACTTATCAATGTTAGGGAGGGGTATGCATCCTTTGAGAAAATTATTGAGATCTATAAAATCAACGAGCATGTGCAATTTTATGTTTTCTTTTTTCACCATCACGATATTTGATAGTCACTTGAGGTATTTGCTTTGTCGGATGAAACCAGCGTCGAGCAGTTTCTCCACTTCTTCATCAATATCTCTTTACCTCTCTTTTCTGAACCTTTGCTTCTTATGGACAACTCTAGGGTAATCAAATATGTTGTGGTTATGAAATATTATGTTCAAGTTGATTCCTAGCATGTCATCTGGTGTCCATGCAAAAATGTTGTTGTACTCTTCAAGTAGGGTTGTTAGAGAGGTTTTGAGCTCAAGATTGACCAAAGAGCCTAGGAAGACTTTCTTGCGAATCATTTTCCCTGTAGATTTTATTACTACCAAGTCTTCAATGGGTTCCAGGTGAACACATGAAATTTTGTCTCTATAGTCCACGATCTCCATTACCTAAGCTACTTGTTCCATAGGATGATTATCCCTTTGCTATATCTCTAGTGTCTCCATTACTTTATTCAAACTTGTAGCATAGCATGCCCATTGTTAATTTCTGATCAATTTAAACTTGGCCAATCCCATACTTCGTGGAAAACTTCATCAAAAGGTGGGTTGTGAAGACTACGACCTTATATCCTATTTAGAGATGGTTGCCCTAAGATGGTGTTGTAGGCTAATGAGACAAAAACAATAATAAAATCTATTCGTAGTCTTTGCTCCTTAACCTTCATACTAAATTTTATGAAAAAGTACAAACTATATATAATCTATCATGTGCCATTTGCCACATTTTAGGTTTAATTCTTTAAATTCTAACATTATTAATAAATTAGTGAAAATAAGCTTGAGAAACCTTGGATTTTGACTCATTTTCTTGCACACAAAAAATTCTTAATTAGATTTAAAATCTTCATTTTATTTTCAGCTTATGACAAATCCACATTCGTTGGGCAAAACTAACTTAAGTGTTATTGAGAGTTTCTCTTATTTATTTATTTAAAAAATATAATTTGAAATAAAATATGTTGACTTGTATTAAAAATAAAATGCATGTGTCCGCTACATCATTAGGAAAATAACGAATAGTGGTAGAGACCGACTCTTAATTGGTTTAAAAGTATAACAACCAAATTATACCAATTATAAGTATATATATAAATCAACTTATAATTATGGTAAAAGCATATGGACCAAACATCTAATTTACCCTTAAAAATTTTAATTATATATTAATAAAATATCATTCGGATAATTTTTACATAATTTTTAACCCTCTCTCTTCATCTTTTCTAATCAACCTATCCAAATCACTTCCACCTCTGCCTCCTATTCTTGTCAAATAATCCAAAACCTTAAACAACACATCACCTAATAATGAACAAAAATATATATACCTCAACTTCAACCCATGAACAAACGTAGTTGAAAGTTGAAATTATATATATATATATACACACACACACACACCAATTTGGAAAAGACAGAGAAAACAAAGAACAAAAAGAAAGGAAGAAAGAGCACACTGATTATTAACCCCTTCACCGAAACAGTGACTAGTTTTAGTTATTAATGGAAATCAAGTCACACATTACATCAATCATGTAGTTATCTTAAGCCGTCCAAACCTTTTATAATAACATATCATTTGCCGACATGGGCCCACCCAAAGTAAAGTAAGCTTTAGTCAAGCACCTCCTTTATGGACACGTGTACGGCTACTGCTTTGACAAGTTTCCCATAATTCAAGTAAACTAAGTAAAACCAAACAAGTAACTATCTTCTTTTGATTGTTCTTAATACGAGTAACTACCTGTGTTTGATTCCCATGTGATTGCGTAACCCACAACCTCTTATTGTTTATAGATTGGTTTACTTGTCATGATTCTAGATTGTTCTACAAAACCAAACTTCTAATTTCTCAACATTCTCTATAGTTTGTAATTACTTTTTGACCCTCAATTCAAATTTTTAAATAATTTCGATATAAAAAGTTAACTTTATTCTGATTTAGTTAATTTAAAAGAATCTTAATTTATTTAATGTTTTTGAAAAGTTGGCTTAATAGTAAAGAAAAACTTGACTATTTAAATTCAAATCTGAGTCAGTACTTTAAAAAAAAAAAATTCTTCAAATAATATTAGTTTGATGTGCAGAAGAACTTAATACCAATCAATGTATAAATTGACATGGTGATACTTATACCATAAAACTTTAAAAAAAAATTATTCAAGGAAAATAAATAAATGTATCATTAAATTTTAGTTTTTATTAAATTAAGAACCTCAATATATCTCACAATAATAAAATTTAATACATTAGAATCAAATTTTTATAAATAATCAATTATATCAAAATTCCCTTATAAATTTGATAGAATTATACTAAGTACCACTGTTGTTTCAAAAACATATTTTATATTCCTAAATTTTGATACAATGTTATAAAAATATGTTTTTTAATTTATTTTTATTAATAAAATTAAAAATCTCTTATTGAAATTTAGAATCAATTTAATTAACTATATTAACAATATGAATTTATTTTATGACAAAATTTTATTTTTATTGACAAAAATAAATTAAAATAGAAATTAATTAATTGGTGTAATTTTTCAAACAAAAAAAAGTATAGTTTAGCCAAACTTCAAAGAGAGATAAATGTAATTTATTTTTTTATAAATTTAATTATATACAAAATATTTTGCTGAAATTTTTAAAATTTCGGTAACACATAAATAAATTTTAATGTTATCATATTAAAAAAAATAAAATTAGTTTATTAATTTATATAACCCAGTAAACTAACGAAGCATTTTTTTTTTTTCTAATAAAGGTGTTTTAAAAGTTTGAAGATTGGTGACCATACAAAGGGTGTTTTTGTCAATTGACGAAAACACGGAGCACGATAACTGAAAAAATTGGAATCCAACACAGAAGACGACAAACTACTTTACGCAGCCAATCACAGGCAACCATGTTACCTGATATATGATTTGTACGACATAAGATGGGCATGATGTGGCATGCATGGCATGCGAATGTGCGTATGGCCATGCCTCACTAGCACGGAAGCCACGTGGATCCATCCGTAGATGATCGCAGCCAAGGCAAGTGGGGTTGTGGGAAGAGATCGTTAAAACCAACCAAGCAATGCGCTGAGTGAAGATTTTGGATCTTTGTATATCAGAAGCTGCCATGTGATTGGGCCACGCGTTCCGAGTCGAATCGGTAGACTCGTCTCCGAGTCCAGAAAAATATCTTCGAGGATGCGCGCGTCTGGCACCAGATATTTCTGAGCTGACCGCAAGGCTGCCCGATCCCTATTGGCCACTAGTCAGAACACGTGTCCAGAAAAGGAGCCACGATGCCTGCCCGTGAGTGAGCAGCTGACCGACTCAACTCTGATATGGTCGTTGGCTGTGGGGCCTACCTGTTGGAGTTTTCATCATTAAATATTTTTAAATATATATATTATGTTATTTTATTTATATATTAATTAATTATATTTAATTAATTTTTTTTTGTTTTGTAACAGTATATGAACTCTTTCATATAAGCTTAGAAAAATTAAATAAACATTGTATATCTCTGTCATAGAATTTGTTTCGTTTCTGCCACGTGGTACCGACATCTTGTTCGTGAAGGGCATTATGATGAAATTTTATTTATTTCAAAAAAAAAATTTTTAAATGAAACTTTATTAAAAAAATTTTAAAAAAAATAAATGTATTTAGTGAAATTATTTTATAAATATTTTTATCAAAATAATTGTATTTAATAATTTTTAGAGATTTTTCTATGTAAAACTATTAAAAAAATGTATTGACACGTTGCATTATGTATCGATTCCATCTAATTTTGATTAGCGTAACATGCAAAAATTGTGTAACGGTGTTTAGAGAATCAGAAGGAGAAGAGAAGAGAAAGAATTGAAGGGAGAGGAAAGAAAAAGGAAAAAAATGTGAAGTAGTGATTTTTTTTTGTTTGAATGTTTAAAAAAAAAAAAATGAAAGCTAAATAATAAAATTTAGAATTAGATTTATATATAATTTTTTATATTATTATTATTATTATTATTATTATTATTATATTTTTTAATTAAAATAAAAAATACAAATTTTTTTAAAAATAAATTATGAGAGAGATATATTAGATAAATTATATATATCAGTCTTTAATTAAAAAATTTAATGATAAAAATATAAAAAGTACACTTAAATTTTTTTAAAAAATTTAACATAATTTTATTATTTTACCCTTTTTATTACTTTTTTTGTTCCATTTATTTTCATAAATACTACACATGTTATATTGTTAAAACATGTCATCTCATGTGCGCCCCACATAATGCATCTTTTTTTTATTATCTATAAATTATATTATATTTAATTATTCAATATAATCATTCTCAACATATTTGTTATTTAATATAGTCATGCCCAATATATTATTTTACTAAAAGAACTATTTAATTTATGTAATAAATATTTAATTTTGAAAAATTATTTAATTAAAAGAACACTATATGTTTCAAAATAAATTAAATAAAGATTTATTGGATATACATTTTAAAATAACCAATTAATTAAAAATAAAAAATAACCAATCATAAAAATTAAATTAAAAAATATGTAATAATCCATCATTAAAAAAAATCCATCATAAAAAATTAATAATATCTAACTTCAAAATAAAAATTCTGCCCTTGTAACACACAAGTTATTGTATCCTTCATAATTTCCAAATTATATTTAAAAAAAGTTAGAAAATGGACAAACATAAAAATTAAAAATTAAATATAAAAATAATAATGTTCTTCAGCTTCATGTTCTTTACCTGCAAAATAATAACAACGTTATTAAATATATAAAAAAAACCAATTCTAATTCTTTTGTAAAATATATATATATATAAATTCTAAAAAATCTTCTAACAAACAAATTTATTAGAACTTAGAAACAAGCTTTTATAATGGTTTAGTCATGCCTTACCAATACTTATGCTATACATAATAATTTGAACAACTTGAAATAGCATATCAAACTTTAGCAAATATAGACACCTATAGGAATTTCAGTATCTACATTAGAAAAAGGACAAGTGAGCTAAACTATTGGTGTGAAATTATAAGTGCAGAATGGTGAAAGCAAAGTACCATTAATTAATAATGGATTAGAGGAGAATTACCTTGGTGGATTGAAGGAACCAAAAACCATATGAAGTAGTAGCTCTATCACTTTCAGAAATGACCATCATCTTGTCACAATCTGGGATAGGTTTCTTCATCCACTCTTCCGCATTAGGTTTTCTCTATCAAAAGCAAAAACAAAAAAAAAGAATTTAAAGTACAGTAAAAACAAGACAAGTAATTATTTCTAGAAATTGAAAGGGAAAGATATTTATAAAAACCTCTATTAACTTTATCCAAACTTCAGGCTCAGCACACCAACGCTTTGTAGTTGGATCCCAAGCAAAACCACTCAAACCATTTTTCGAATAAATCATAGCACTTACCAAACTGATTCTTTAAAGTATTCTAATGACTCCTTACCTTTTCTTTTTCAAAAACTCTATTAAATTTTGCTTCTAACTCTTTAGTTATGTTGTTGTATGCTGACATTGTGAAATTTCCACTATTTTTATTTCCCAAATTTGTTGATGAAAGAAAGCATCAACAAGAACACCATCCATCTCATATGTCCGTGTCTCTCTTTGCCCATTGCCTTTTGGTTTTTCACCAGTCATACTCTTCTCACACATATTATTGTGTTAAGCTTCATAAAAAAGTAATGCATAATACTCAATAATAACCTCAATAGTTCATTTTTCAGCCAAACCAACATGAAAGGGAAGTGTAAATAAGATTCACACATGCCAATTTCACATCATACATAGAAACCAAAACACTCATATCATAAAAATCACAACAACAAAAGAAATTACAGTAAGAGAAGCAAATATAAAACCGTTACATAACGATTTTGGATCCTCTGCTTGGCACCTGTTCGGCACCTTTAGCGGCGGTTTTTTTCGCTGCTAAAGTGTATTTTAATATTACTGCAACGAATATTACTGTTGCTATAACTTTTGTTTAAATAGTAGTAATACTTTTTGTTGCAATAAATTTAAGCAGCGAAAAAAACCGTCACTAAAAGTGTCAAGCAGGTGCCTACCAAGGAGTGCCAAGCAAAGAATCTGGACGCTTACATAACACAAGAGAGGTAGACTTTATCTTATGCAAACTATTGTCAAATGATCCAAATCAAATTAAGATGAATAATCTATCCACATAGAATTTGCCATAGAAGATCTTAAATTCTCTCCTAAATGTGTATATTCATCCTCATATCTTGGGGCATAGTGATGTCCTTGAGGTGTACTTTGATTGGCTAGTTATTCATCAACCTCAGCAATCAACTCTTCATCTAGGTCTACCATCATCAAATAGTTATGCAAAATGCAACACTCCAAAATAATAAGGTTTTAGGTCTTCACTCTATAAAATGGTTCAGTGACACTTGCATTAATAGGAAATATTTTCTTTAAAACTCCAAATGCCCTTTAAATGGAATTACGTATGAATGATTGTCACAGATTGAATAATTCTTGGGCTTTTTTAGGTGGATTTCTTACTGAATATTCTTTCAAGTGATATCGTACTCCTTTATAAGGTGTAATAAGTCCTTTCCTCAACATAAATCCATAATCTAGAAGATAATACTTACCTATTTAAAATAATAGTCATCACTAGAATATATATATATATAAGAAAACAAAAAGAAAAAGTACCAAAAAGATTTGTGGTATGTTACTTACCTTTAGGAATTTTAAGGTAATCCGTTCCTATAATTAGTGCATTTTTTAGTACCCTTGAATAAGATGCAGTGCCCTTTTATCACTACAAAAAAAGGGTCATTTAGTAATACTTAAAATTGTCATTTGCAGCGGTTCAACTGCCACAAAAAATATTTAGTGATGCCTGGTAAACCGTCAAGAATAAAGGCGTCAAAACTACGTTTACTGACAGTTTTATACAATCGCTAGAATAATCGTCGCAAAATAATTTAGTGATGCCTTTTAGCCGCCGCTAATTTATTCCAGAATTTAAAATTTTCACTATTTTGTGACGATTATTAACCGTCACTAATTTCATTTTCAGCAGCGCTTACTAACCGCTGTTATATTTTGATGATTGTAACGATTACGAACCGCTGGGAATATCTACCATTGACGGTATATGATAGAAATTGGTGGCAGTTTTTAAGTGCTGCGAATGTAAACATTGGTGACGGTTTGTAACCATCACAAATACTAGCGACTTTGAACCGTCACAAAATTAAAATCTTTTTCATTTAGTGATGCTTATTAACCGCCGCAAAAGTGAAAATTTTGTTTTTTTTTTAAATAGCAAATTTACAATATCCATATATAATTATATATATAATTATTAATGATAATTGAAAAGTATATACAAAAAGTAAGCTTATATTAATTTCACTATCAACAATATTCTCTGTCATTAGATACATAGTTATACTGTCTAAAAATTGATTAATTACAAATAACAAAATGTTTTTGCCAAAGCATCCAAAAAAAGTGCATAGAGTATTTGTAATATTGAAAAAAAAGTGTCACAAATAAAAAGATAGTATGCATATTTGAATAAGAATTAAATAAATATTATGCAAGTTTGAATTTTATATACGTACGAGTGTTATGCAAAATACGCAGACACATCTATGTACTACAATCTTGATGTTGTGAAGATTAATGTCCTTGTGACGGCTGCCCACTGCTTGCATTTAGTACCTGATATAATTAACAAGTTTTATATAAACTTAAATAAAATTGAAGAGAAATTTTGAAGTATAAGAGAAGATATAATTTATCTCATGATTTATGAGGTGTGTAAACGAAAATGGTATATTTCCCAAAATATTTTGGAAAATATAACTTAAAGCACCTTGCATATCGTTCTGAACATTATTAGAATTACGCAACTCTGATTCTAATCTTGCATTTGTAGTTTGTAACTCTGATTGCAAGCGAACAACTTCTTGCTGAAGTGTAGAGTTAACATTGCTATAACTCAATGGCAGCCTACCAAGTCAAATTGTGCTCGGACCAAATATTTGAGTAGGGGTGGGACTAAACCCTAAACCTCGAACTCTGTCGGGATGTTCCTTTCCTAGCACTTGGCCAAGGGAATCTTGCTTACCAAGTTGTGTGGATGTAGTCCCTTGACTCTCAAGTTCTATAATTTTCTCCTATAAAGAAAAAGACTTTTTTATATACACAATGAAATTATATTCCATACATTTATTGTTTAAAAAATTTATATTTAAAAAATTTTCAATTTATTTTATATTAATGGAATTAATTTGTTTTACAATATAAAGCTTTTATTATTTTTAATAGATTAAATTTCTTAATATAAAATAAATTAAAGAAAATATTATTCATGAATTAACCTCCTCAATTCAATATGTATATATATATATAGTTAAACAAGAACTATTGAAAAAACTTACACCGACAATCTAAGCCTCATCATTAACAAATGAACCATCACACTTCTTGTGGGTTGCAATAAATACCGCTCCCCCACTCATAGGTCCTCCACTCTCCAGTTCCTAAAATATGCCAATTAGATATATCATTGTTATGCCATCATATATTTTAAAACATACATAAAAACATTAGCATCTCATGCTTCTTCTTGGCAACGCTTTTAGATTCACATGTATGTGGCATCTTAAGCTTGTTTCGATTTTTACGATTTGTATTGCACATTTCCTACCAAGATAAAAAAATAATAAAGTTAGGCTACAAAATTTTTTTTACCTAAAACAACAATTTGTGAGTTACTTGAGTCTTTAGATCCAATCGGTAATCAACAAATGCAACCCACATATCTCTTGTTATGAAACTTGGATGTTGTTCTATGTTTTCTTCCCTAGTCTTTGTGACATCATAAAATTGTTGGAATAACCAAGTCCGATAATTCCTCTAATTCTTACCAAGTTTCATTAGAAAAAATCGCTTTGCAGGCTGGCTATCCAAACAAAACTTTGCCTGCAAAAGTCAATAACACACATAAGTGAAAGTAGAGTAAAAGTCAATAAAATTGTAATTACCTTTAAATAAAATGAAATATTATGACCTTTATACTATTGAAACAAGTCTCCTTATAGTTATTAGGAATCTTATCCCAGGAGTGATAGCTAATCAGAAAAGTTGTCAAGTCCATGCCAAGGGTCCCAAGAAATCCACTTAAGAGGCCAGCAGCTTCCCCAATTGCTTGACCTTGATCATTAAAAGGAATAACTATCTGTTACCCTGTTGGGAGCATCCAAACTTCTTGTGTCTTTAGATGTCCTTCCCTTGTCACTCCTTATGAATCTGTAGATAAGCAATAAATAATTAGAAAATCTACTATGAAAAACTTGTTTACCTCCAATTTTAGCTATCCAATATCTGTTGCATTTTCTCGTGATGTGTGGCGGGACTTGATGGTCTAATGGATTTGAAGCAGAAGGTGGAGTTGGTGTAAGAATTGGCTCCAAATGTTGGGATGGAGTAAGAGCTGCAGTGGGAAGTGGAATCAGAGTAGGGGTTAGAATGGGATCCGAAAATGAAGTTGGATTTTCAGCAGTAGCTGAGTCTCTGGAAGAGGAATTATTTGATGCACTCTGAGTAACTCTTATTCTCTTCGACCTGCCTATGTCTGCAACATAAAAAATGTAATAAAAAAAATTAGATAGAAAGAATAATAGATGAACTAAGCAATCACAAAGCAAATGTAAACAAAGATAGAAGCTATCAAGTAGGTGGAAAACGTTACAAAAATTCTACCATTAAGTAACATTGATGGAGTTACACTTCAAAAGTTCTTGAAAATGAAAATCAATCTTATACAATGCAGCATTACACAGGTGCATGGTCATCTAAAACATAGATTTTACAAAGAAATTTCATGACAAAGTCTACACCATTACAACACCACTCTTCTAAAATTCCAAAAATCTATTCATGCACAAAGGGGAAGAAAGGAGGAATAGGAAGATTCAAGGAAACACATAAGGGTATGAGAAGTTTCCTACCTTGAATCCAAGCAAAACGTAGAATCTTTTTCCTAAAATGCATCTCGGCTAGGCCTACTCTAGCCTCTCGATCAGCTATAGCTTTGCCCTACACGGTGGAAGCAAAAAAGCCAAGTCACATTACATTTGAAATGCAAAATAGCCAAGTCAGATTACATTTGAAGTGTCAAATAACCAATTCAGATTCTTTGGCATGGAAATACCAAATAGCTAAGTCATATTTCTCAAACAATTTCTAATACAAAATAATTGCAATCAACCAATGTTTCTCAAATACAACCTAGCAATATAAAATAATTCATTCATAATCATAGCAAAGAAACATAGATATTCATATTTGAAAAACAAATGATAGTGAACTATGATAAGCTAAAAGGTGAAATAATTGTAAGCTAATATATACAATATAGACAATATCATTCTTTTACCAAGGTAAATCAATAAGGAAATTTGAGAATAACATATTTGGTATTTTTTCAATGACATCATTGATCACTATCATCTTCATCATCCTCATAATTTGATTAGTTTTGTCATCATCACTGTGCTGATTTTAGTTGGAACATAGACATACGTTTTCTTTTATTTGCTAAGGAGGGAAGATCTATTTTACTTTTATTTGCCTTTTTTTTGGGGAGAAGTAATTGTAGACTTTTTTAAGATAAAAAGAAGGTAAATTTCATAGCCCTTTAGTGAAAAATAATTGGATTCAGGATGGGTTAACAAATATGATTATAGTTATTTTAGAGGCCATTGATATATAACTTATTCGTCTTATATAGAGCTGGTACTGTGTCATATTACTATCTATATAGAAGGCATATCTATGTCTATGTGTTATGTTGCATACTCTAAAAAATGTTTTTGAAATATGTGATATTGATATGTATTGAAAATTTGAAATGAATAACAAATTATTGCTTATTGCATAACATAATTTTTTCTAAGTTATGTGTTTTCTATTAGTTACTTATCTATTGCTTGTGTTCTAAATGCAGGCAACTTGAATTATAGAGTGTAAGAGGACAGCTAGTACAGGAATAATTTAGTTGCTCCATAACCATTTGCCAGGTTTCATTCTTCTGTTAGCTTTTCGAATTCAATGGACTCCATTCTTATTTCTATAGGTTATAGAATTTTTTGTTATTTATGATGGCCTCATAATGGAATTATTTACATAATTTTGAGTTTAGTGTTCTATATTTTTTCCTTTACTCACAGGAGCCTTTGTTGTATCATCATAGGTCCTTGCTTGGACAACAGATTTAGAATGATGGATAAAAGCTGGTTTAGGCAAGATATGAATTTATACTTACTTGATTTTACTTCTTTTCTAATGAGGTTTCAAAAAAAAAAAATTCTTAATTTGAAAAATTTCAAAATAATATATTTCATCAAAGAAACATACACAACATTCATTTGAAAAATTGCAAAATAATATACTTCATCAAAGGAAAGCTACCAAATAATTTATCTACATGAATCACAGAAACACACAATATTTCCCTTGAATAAGTGACATATATTTCATCCAACACTGCCACCATCAATAATATATAGGTCCCTCACAAATACCTAATTAACATTCCACCTTTATTAACAAAAAAACAAAAACAAAACCCAACACTACAGAATATTTCCAAATCAGAATAGAACAAAACTAGCCAAAGAAAAAATAACTCAAAATTGTGTTTGTCAAGTACTTCTGTTCTATAAGTTTTGTCTTCCATGCTTAATGAAAATATGGAGCTTCAAATTTTTTTGGAATTATTTAGAGATAGAATCATAAATTGGATAAAGGAAAAGAAAGCAAATAAAATAGGAAATTAGGCTTCTTCAAAGACTATTAAAAGACATAACACAAAATCGCAAAGTACAAGAGTCAATAGAAACCAATTATCTTGGAATTTACCCTGGTGGTCAATAGAGACCAATTGCAGAAACAAAGATAGTAAATGAAATTTAGACATGGAAAAGGCAAAGTAGAAGAGTCAAGCGTCCAAGCATCACAGAACTAGATGCTCTATCACTGCCAACAACTATTCTACTCCTTAACAGCATTATACACAGAACAACAGAATCATATTTTGTTTTTATGTTTCTAGGGAATTCCTATGTCATCAATTACTTACCAAAACAAAACAAACTCTAATTTCTAGCAAGATACCCCAACAAAGACACAAAAAATAGAACTTCAGTTTCACAAAACTATGGGACAGATGGGGTTTTTCAAATGATGTAGAACATTGATTTCTTTTTCTCCTTAAAAAGGAAACCCATAAACAAACAAGGTTTCTACTTTAGCCAACTCCAAAGAAAACGAAAATCAAAATGAAATGCAACCCACAGTAGAAAATGAAAGGCAATTAAGATATATATATTTCTAATTCAGCAAACTTCAACCAAAATAAACCCACAAACAAATCAATAGCCACCAACAAATTGAAACTCATAAGCAAACAAAACCCCACATGTAAATCAAAACACACAAAAGTTATACCCAGAAAATGCAAAGGAAGAAACAGAGCAACGAAAACTCATCATCAGAAATTACGCCCACAATCATCGAATGAGCAACTTTGTTTTCATCGATTGGTTGAACGAGTCAATTTGCAAAATGTTGGAACATTTTGCGACGGTGAGGTTTGTGAGGAGAAGGTTGAACGAGATGGTGAGGTTCTGGCAAAAATGTTTGTATTTGGGAAATGCAAGAAATATCGCGCTAAAAGGTGCCAAATTGTGAACAGGTAAGGGGAAATTTTGCGATGAAAGGTGCCAAAATTTTGTGATGCTTATTAAAGAGTCAAGAAGTGTTTTTACTCTCATTTTGTGGCGGCTATCAATCGCCTCTAAATTTAATTCTTTTGAAAATGTTTATTTTTTTCATTTACTGATGCTTTAACCGTCAGCTAATGAAAAAGCCACCACAAATTATAGAATTTAGTTACGCGTTATAAACCGTCACAAATTGCATCATTTAGTGACGATTTTAGTGAATCGCTAGAAACAAATCGCTGGTAACTGTTAATTTTTTTGTAGTGCATCTAGATAAAACATAGGTAAATCTTAGATCAAATGAGCATGTAGCCAATACATTTTATGTTGGAAACTCTTTCCTACAACGATATTTTGAAGCATCCATCAAAGACACTTTTAGTTGAACATGTACCTCCTATCGCTTAAACACAATCCTAGTAGTATTCTTCTGCATTAGATTAAAAAATAACTTCTTTCTTATTAGCCAAATCTCTAAATTCCAATTTGAAAACACATTTTACCTTAAAATATAGTTAGAACTTGTTGCTTCCAAGAATTTTTGCTAGAATTTCTTAGCTATAAGGTTGTTTGAGATATTTATCTTCTAATTTTATTAAAGATTGAAAAACATGATGAGAATGACAACTAGTAATCTCACCAAAACGTTGAAATCAAAGTTAAATATCTCGATTTTGAACATTATGAGTTAGTATATAAAGAGTTTTGCCAACTTGTTCCTCTATAGTTGCTCTTTGTGTTGGGAGGAGACCCACTTGTTGTAATTTCATACACAAATCCAAAAATGTTTGAGGCCTCATTCCAATTATTTTATGTCATTCACTACTAGCAATTTGACTCATTTTTTTTGTTCCCATTTTATCTCTCTCCAAATTTACACTATGATTAATTGGCCTACTTTGACAAAATTTTCTCTTTATATACCAATAAATTATAAGGCACATAACTTGAATGATGGCCATCTAAACAATGCGAGATTTCTCTTTACCTCTTCATTGTTCATCTATAAAGACAAAAATAATGATTATTTTATATTTTGAATCTAGATGATGACTGTAAAGAAACTGAAAGATTAAGAATGGAGAAGGAAAATGCATGTAATGTGAGAATTTTGCTTATATATAGCTAGTCAAAATCAATAAGAAATCACAATTTCTTCTAGTCAAAATCAATAATCAAACCAAGTGAGTGGTAAATGTATGTGACTTTTGGTAAGTGCAACAATACTCATTTAATGGTAGTGGCATTTATATACGTAGATATAAAATGGATATATCACATTGACATGAGAAAAGCATTAAAGATGAAACCCAACTTATCCTTATTTTCAAAGCTTATAATACTAGAATACCTGTCAAAGTCACATGTCAATGTGGCTTGAGCACCAGAGTCCGTAATGGAATCCCCTGGCTTCCTCGTGGCTTTAACCCTCTTTGATCACTCAATGCACAACTCCATTAAAATTTTACAACTCTCGTTTGTGAGTAACTCTATTCTTTAAACTTGATCAAACTAGTCCCATTCAACCCATTTGCTCAAGGCTTCTTGATGGCCTCTTATGGCTCTCTAATGTCATATGTGGCATTATGGCTGCCATTTACGGCTTCTTAATCACCTCTTATGGCTTCTCGAATGCCACTTACGACTTTTCAATTGCCTATTTCCAAAACATTTTATTTGTCGCTTTGATCAATTGACGAAGCTTTAATGTTTTTCTCTAGCCTTCAAAAGCGTGAATCACGATTGCCATCACTAACCACTAATTTGACCTAGTTCATGGCATTTACTAGAAGTTGATATAAGCAATACCTCATTACGAATTGCCACTATTCGACAACCTCATTTAAACCAAGCTTCTTAGAAATAAGCACTAGCCTTCACCTGAACTTGGTAGAACAAGTTTTAGGTGTAAGCACCATGAATGAGACCAACTTTGAACAACTCAGATGGGTGATCATTTATCACTAGGAATTGGCACTACTTTAAGAGTTCAATCCATCCTTATTTGAATGAATAACGAATACAATTACTTCAAAGGAGAAGAGTCCTTATTTCTTTAAACCCAACATGAGATTCATCCAGTTAATCCAAAAATTTTAATAAAGATTAATGCAACATGTTAAATATTTTGCTATCTCAAACTAACATACTTAGGGTATGTTGTACACCTCCTTATGTCATGACATTTTCACATGTCTCCATAACACACAATTGATATTATTGTTCTCACATTAATTTATTTAAAGAGAATAAAAAAGACTCCCTAAGTAAGAAAAGGGAAGGTTTAATACTGTGAAGCATAAACACACTTTTATTATTTTATGATGTGATTATTCTTACTACATCCTAATCGATAGAATATTTCAACATATACCTACCTGAAAGTTTATATATGCCTTTACTTCAGCACATTCATATAATTTCTATGTAATGTCCCATAACACCCCTTAAGCCTATGATTTCTTTTAGTTCTTAAATAATATATATATTATTAAAGCGGTGTGTTACTATTACATCTACTTAAGTAAATTTTTAATTTTTAACCTAGTTAATTAGTTGAGTGCATTTTAGGCTTTGGGTCTACATTCAAGCTCTCATATTGTCGTAGCAGAATATTAGATCAATTACATGTACATAAATTACTCGAAGTAACTATACATACACATACACATACATAAATACTCATGAATTTACTTTGATTTAACTATTTGGGATATGGAGGCAATAATCCTACCAATCAAACCCCATTAGATGGACTATTCATAAATCTTGGTCAATTCATATACATCTAAAACAATATAGGCTATACAAGAGGTAATCTTTACTAGCCTTTCTCAAAAATCACCAAGACTAGTACAAGTAAACATGTGCCTATACTATATCAAAATAACTATTGTCATGTACCCTGGGGAGGGTACTTTTTCCCATGTTACCTTCCAATTCAGCCAAAGGACCTACACATTTGGTATACACTAGCACTAATGTGAGAAATGAATCTCAATAGCAAAGAAACCTATTTTAAAACTACTAGCCTATACCATCATGTTCACATGAAAAAACTCTACATTCTTTCATCATAAAACATAATACAGTTCATATGCCATTTAGGACGTAATGCATGCAGCATATTCTCACAACATTTGCTCAAATTGATGCATGTGCTCTTAACATGTAAACTTAGAAATACGGGATGTCATCTCAATATCATAACTTCACACATCAAATATATTTTGGGGTATGAACATGTCAGTACTTTAATTCAAACATATGAGCAGGTAAACAACACATCACAAGAGTTATCAAAAGTGTTGCCCAGTGAGCACTCCACGTACCACTGTCTATACGAATGAGTTTGTGACTATTCAGCCACCATATAGCTAACTCTAGCTTTTAACTTTAACTTTTGTACATTCTAAAGAGTCCTTCAGCTAGATTTGAGTACCATTCTCATAACCAGCGAGATAGTTATCAACTCTACCCAACATCTCCTTTGCTATCACAGGACTGGTTATCAACTCATGGGATCACCGTTAACTCTACCTGAATCATCTCCTCTCTGCTCTTAGGTGAATCATAACACTATGGAATTATCATCCCTTTCCAATGGATCACACTCTCGGTACGTTATTCTCTAACATATACTTTAGGGTGACTCGACTCATGCCCATGGTTTTGCTTAACTTTAAGTACATGTTTCTTAATGGTCATTAAAAAAGAACATTAACTTAAAGTTTTCAACCATCACGGTGTTTTCAAAAATCGTCTTAGTTCAAGTAGATGTCTAACCATCCTAATTCACAGCACAATCGTAGAATGTCCAATAGCCGTCCCATACTGACAAATGGGTCACTCGATCATGAGCCTATCTACCACTAGGCATACAATTGGAATACTCCCATCTTTCCTCTCTTATGTGTTTTTCTCTTTCTCTTTCACTATCACAAGGATCTCATCATCCAAGTGAATTGTGACTTTATCATTTCACTTGTCATAAGGATCTCATCACCCAAGTGACGCGTGACTCTTTCTCTTGCATGTACCTACTATATCATAGGTTTAGATCATTAGTTTGAGTGAGATTTTGACTATTTTCCTCTTAAAATGGTTAATTGAGCTCATTTTTCTTGTCAGAGGGCTGGTAGTCGACTTCCCTATTGCTGGATTGGCTGCAAGCTCATTGTCTAAAGTCCTTTTTTGTGGCCGAGAGCTACCAGTCGGCAGCTTGCCTCGACAGTCGACTTCCAGGTGTCTAACAGTCAACTGTTAGCCTTTTGGAAAACTTTTTAGGGAACGAAGAAAACAACAGTTGACTTTTAAGGGTTTGGCAGTCAGTTGCTAATGTTCTGTCTTGTGTTTTTAGGTAGATGATAAGCACAACAATCGACTTCCAAGGATGGCAGTCGATTGTTGACGCTCAGTTGTTCAAAAATTCATAGTTTTACCCAGAGTTTAGCCCTAAAAATCTATTCTCAAACCTTTTTTCTTAAAGAATGAACTCAATGCTAGCCTTTACACATCATTTTACATTCATAACATGCCCAAAACTTAGTTTATCATATTTCAAACTAAGATCAAACCATATTTTCTTACTTAGGACAAAATCTCACTTTTTAAAAGCACCAACAAGCATAAATGAGCATGATAAATCAGCAAGCATTACCCAATAACAATAAAAAATGTAAAGAATGTAGGTTTAGAACCCTAGACTTCACTTAAAACATTCAAAATCACATTTATCAGAAATTTTTCTGCATATTTTAGAAAATAAGGTTTAGGATGAATTGCTACCTTGATTCCTTGCAAATGTGTGTGTGTTTGATGTGTTAGGAAGGCTTTCCCCTTGCTATAAAACTAATATGCAGCCTTGGATCTGCTCTTCCTTTACCTCCTTTGCCCTAGCTCGCCCCACTCTCTCTACCCACCATTTAGCTTCTCTCTCTAAAATTTTTAAAGGTTTGAAGTAAGTGGAATGTTTAGGGTTTAGCTAGATTTTAAGAAAGTTTGGGTAATTACTCTTTGGTTCCTAAGCTACTTTGTAGTCTTAATCTCTGTACATTTTTTAGTTTTACTTAGGTCCTTGGCCACACTCTCAACTCAGTAATTTTATTCCTTTCAATTAGGTCCCTACACTAATGCAACTATATGCAATTAATGCAACATACACAAGCATTAGAATTAAATTAAAAATTAACAAGCATCTCTTTAATCATATTTAAAGCAGATGTTACATTCTATATAATTCCTAATTTGACTAATAGCTCACTTTTATTCAAGATTGATAAAGATAGGAAGATCCCACAACTAGTTGGATAAGGAAATCACTAAGACTGTCTAAAAACCTTGCATACAATTTTTCACCTTGCCACTTATCGACATCACAAACCATGCTCATGACTCCAAACTCATCGCTCATTCACTGTAATTAACCTTTGCTGCATCAAACATTTAAGGCGATCAGGCTCTACATAAGAATATCCTAACACAAGCTATAGGGAGCACTATTCAGCATCCTCATACCAGCCTTCTTGACCCCATAAAGGATCATATAACAATCTGTTGCCTCATGAAAATCTTTCCAACTTCTATCATCAGCCTCTTGCACCCTTGCTAAAGGATCAGATGCTGTTCCTTTGACTTACCAAAAGCTTTTTAGCTTTCATCATCATCCTCCTTGGTTCTTGTTAAAGGATTGGATAGTGATCTTTTGCGTACAAATTTTTTTTTAGCTTTCGCCATCGAGCTCCTTGGCCCCCGTTGAAAGATCAGGTGAAGATCCATCGCCTTGCAAAAAGATTTTCAACTGCTGCCACCAGCCTCATAAGATGGTAATCTTTTACCTTTGAGAAAGCTTTTTAGTGCCTACCATTGATCCCTTTACTTGGCTAAATACCTAAAATAAGGTTTGATAGCCTTTAAAATTGCTTTGCGACATCACATCATCAAGCACAATTAACAATTTATGCAAGAACTATACGAGTGCTTGACCCTTTTCGAAACAAGTAAAATTAGTTCACAAAATACCTCGACATTAGCAAAAGACACAAAGTTGAAAAAGATCGCTCATCTGAGTATAATCCTAAACTTGATCCAAGGACAAACATTTAAGCTAATCTGACAATCGCTCTTGGCTCCTACCATATAGAAAAATATAATCTCTTGCTTTTCAACATACAAAACATGTGAACATCGCCTAACACTTAATGAAACAATATCGTTTACGAACTAGGGGACTCAACAGACATCGGGTTGATATGCATTATCAAATTGATACTAGAAACCCAAGAGCACAAGTACTGGTAGGCTTGGGAAACTTATAATGTACCTAGATTTGGCACGACTTGGTAGACTCTCAATAGACATTCTTACCGATAGCTCATATAGGCATGAACACACCTAATTAAGAAAGGTAATCTTGATCCTACTTCTAGAGGGCTCCTAAAACCATAAGGATTTTCACTATATAAGGACCCTAGATCAGTATGCTTTCAGAACATCATATATACATGATCATACATCTATTCTCTCTTCTCTTTCCACCCCATATTGACATGAGTTTTTTAGTTTGCAATGGAGCTTCCTAATCATTTGTGACTTTAACCCTCTCTTGCCTGGCCGAATTTGGTATATCAATTAGTGATAATACTTTTTTCAATAGAATAATACACATATTTAGACCAAAACAAAGATTCCAGGATGAAAACTGTTGAGGTTAGCAATACCCAATTTATAATGCTTCTCTCCTTATTTGTTAAAGAGTGTAAAAAAAAAGGGGATAGGACTAACGTTACAATGTATTAGGTTATTTTAAGATGAACTCAAATTCTTAAGAAAGTTGAGTTTTTTTTACAGTATCGTTAAATATATTTTTATATTTATTACTTTAATTATTTATTAACTGAATTATAAGTTGAAAATCAAATAAACAATCTCAAATTAAGCTAACACTTAAATGATTCAAAGTTTTAAAATATCTATTAAATACTTCGTAAAATAGTCATAGTTAATGCTTTTCCCAGCATTTCAACAAGTCAACCAAGCTATACCCAAAATAATTGTCAATTAGTGTCGTTAGGACTTTGATTAAAAAATATTTGATTAATTAAAAAATATTTAATAATTTTAAATTTTAAAAATTTAATAAAAATGACAAATTTTATTAATTAAATATTAAAAAAAGTCAACTATGGTGCAGCACATATAGGGGAAATTGGGAACTTGTTTTTCAAACACTTACGGTTACGGGCATTGGGCTGGTAGATCATATACGTGGTTGAGATGATTTCATTGTTGATTTGTTGTCAAATTTGGCACACCATTCTGTTCTTTTGTCTTTGATTAAAAAATTAAATGAAAGCAACGAAATATATGCATGCCATTATCAATTCGAGGTGAAAACTCATTTTTTTTCCTTAACTTTGTATATTCTTTTTCTTTTTAGTTTTATTTTCACTAACTAAGACAGCATTTTCCTTTTGACCAAGGTTTTTAATGTATTTTTAATTAGAGAATGATTAAATTGATTGAAAGATTCAAATAAAGCCAAAGAGTAATGCCCTAAAATAAAACATTAAGTTGTTTAATTACATAGAGACTAACTTAATACATTGCTTTTGTCTAATTATTTAAACTCCCTTATTATAATAAGATAATATTTTAAGATTTTAATCAATTTAAAATAAATTATATAAATTTGACATATATAAAAATAACATGAAAATATTAATAATTCAATATTACAAAAATATCAAATCAAGACAAACTATAATTCACCACGCACTTGATGTTCTCTAATAAGTCAACTCCCTTAATATATTTTGTAGAAACATAAATACATTTAAATAATGGTAGTGCAGATATACGTATTTTAAAGTATGCACATTAATTGATGTTCACTGGATGAAAGATACCACCACTAGTCCTACTTACTTCGTGGGTGATGAATGATGATTCTCTTTCCAAAGTAACTTTTATTAAAATAGTGTATGATTAATTAATAAAAGCTAAGGGAAATATTTTTTTCCTGTCACAGTTTGCTTTTCTTAAATTCAAATCTATTAAATTTTTTCATAAATTTATCAAATATTAATAATTAAATAATAAAATTAAAATAATTTAATATGATTTAACTTTTTTATAATTATTAATTTTAATTTCATATGTATATTTTTGATTTTTTATTAAACTCTTTAGATAAATATTCATTCATTTATATGATTTATACGATCCTTAGAAAAAAAAAGTCAACACGCATATTCTAACTTGTCATCATTATGCTTATTTTTAAACCTTATAGTTTTGTTCGTTGACGCACTTTTTTTTTTGGGGGCCAATTTGATTCACTTGTTGATCGCAACCTTTTGCTTTGCCTACTAGTTTCTTGGGTTGTAAAATGTGTTTGCTTAAATAATTGCAGACATATAATTTTTACCATTTTATAATGAACAAAAATAATTAAGTTTGATTTTCTCAAACCAGAATTTACATAGTATATCTTTAATTACAAAATAATTGGTTGATAAATTATTTAATCAATAAAATTTTTTATTTTTATTGACTTTTCTTAACTGAGTTTTCAATAATTTTAAGTTTTAGTTGAGTTATGAGATCTAGTTAAATAAAGGTATTAGTTTTTAATTCTTATTTTTTTATTTTGTAGTCTAGGATTTTAAAAAACCATGGATGATCACTTCTATAATCAGACGGCTTAAATGCTTAAGAACACCTACACCTTCACTTTACATTAGCCCAAACCCCACCATAAATATCTAGCATTACAGGACACCGAAACAGTGAAGCACACCAGCTCAACAACAATATTTTATTGACTTCCGTGTCCCTGCCATTATTTCAACTTTACCAACAACCAATTATAAAATTGCCCTCCGCGACACGCCCAGGTTACTTTCGTAAATTCACTACCCAGGACCCTGTAATTTTTATTCACCCTTTTCTCGTGTTTCCTACTTTCACGTGCCAATTTAAAAACAATATTATTTCACATTTATTTTATAATTTCGAATATCATCATAATAAAAGTTTTGTTAATTAGTAATTTAGAATATTGGTTAAATTTTTTTATTAGTTGATATATATTTAATAATTTAAAATTTATAAAAAAATTAATAAAAATAATAACTTTTAATATTAAAAAATTTTACGAACCAATTAAATAAAATTTTAATTAATATTATAAAAATATTAATTAGTAAAACTTTAATAGTAATATGAATTTTTTTATCCAGTATTTTATAATCACATTGATTAAAGTTTTTATAATTAGTTAACAAAACATTTAATAATTTTAAATTTATAAAAACTCAATAAAAATAATAATTTTTACTTAATGTTTAAAATTTTCTTTAATTAATTAAATAAAATTTTAATCAATTAGACACTGGTGTTAACAAAACTCTAATAATATTGATATACATTTAATATTTTTGTTATTATAAATAATAAAGCTAATATTTTATAAAAATTATAAATTAAAAATGAGATCCTTATATTTGTTAATTGTACTCTAAATTAGTATAATTAATTATACCTGGGATTCAATTTTATAATTACAATTGAATTTAGTAATGAAAATGCTAAAATTTTGAGAAAGAGAATTATTCATGAGTGATGAGTCATGGTACAATCCTTAATTAATAATTAAGCATAGATATTTTGCTTGACACGTGACACCAAGTAGGGTAGCTAGCAACGGCTTCCTCAAACATTTTTGTAGCTTTAATGACATATATCGTGACTGTTACATGCGTGTTGGTGATGCATGCATTCATACATACATGCATGCATGTACATGGATGCATATAATAGACTAGCATGACGTGACACTCAGCCTCTGAGGCGAGAGGAAAATATCATTGCCACGTACGCACACAATCTAAGCTTCTAAGAGCTCCTAAAGATCTTCTCTCTCCCTGTGACTCTTCCTCTCTGGACAAAATCTCCACCACCTCTTTAATATTTCATGGAGGAAATATTTGGATAAAAAAAAAAATCTTCAAATCTTCCATCTCGTATCATCTCATCCTCTAAATCAGAGTAATTGATTTGTCAACAAATCAGTTCTGCATATACGAAGTGTCAGGTACGTATTTTTTCGGGAATTATTTTGCCGCATTTTATGAACATATTGGCTATCATCTAGTTTGTTTATGGTGTTGATACTGATTTCTAAGATGAGTTCATTTTCACTCCTTTGTTTTTGCTGTAAACTGAGGTGTTCTTTAGATATTTGAGTGACTATTTTATGCAAATTTGAAGATTTTTTTTGGGTGATGATGAACTGTTGGGTCCTCAAGAAAATTGAATAATTCTCTTAGAGTTTTCACTCTCATTTCGTTTCAGTTTTATTCAAAGAATTATTTCCCTAAGATTTGTCTTCTGTTTGGGAGGGCTCTGTTTCAGATTTATCCCTGCTCTGATTTTTATTTATATTTTGATAAAAAACAATTTCTGATTTATTTTTTCATGAGTTTTCTTAGTTAAAAGAAAAGAGAGTAAGAAATCACCTATAAATTCAACAGTTTCAAATCTGAAGTTTTACTACTGGAAAAGACTCGAGCAGCTGAAACCTACTTTATATAGTAAACTGCTAGATTTTCTGGGAGATGGATTTGGTTTTGTTCTCACTGAATAATTTCTTGCGTCTGCTTTGTACGAAAAGGAAAGGGAAAAAAAAAATTGAATAGCAATTTGTTTTGTTCGATTGATTGATTCTTCTTAGTGGATACTAAGGTACGAATATCTGTGGGCATATCTAAACAGGGAATGTTGAATTACGATATTTTAATTCTTGATTGGTAGCCGGTTTTGGCTGGATTTTGGGTTATTGGTTTTGGTATCAGAAGTAGATTTCTTCTTCCATGGCTGCTTCGAGTGAAAGGTGGATCGACCGTCTTCAGTTCTCCTCTTTGTTCTGGCCTCCCCCACAGGACGGTCAACAAAGAAAGGTACACTACCCTTCGTTTCTTTCTTAGATTTTTCCCCTTTAATTTACGCATCTTTGTCTGTTCTAGATTAGAGTAAAAGATGCTGTAGACTTACAGTATAACTATGACCGTTACAAAAAAAAAAAAATTCAACATTAAGTTAGAAGCTTGAATTTCAATAGTTCTTGAGCAGCTACTGGAGAAGAATGGAAGAAGATTTTCAGGACTTTTGGTTAGCATTCATTCTTTCTAAGAGAAGGATAAGAGAGTACACTTTCTATACAAAATGGTTTCCAGTGTTTCTCTCAAAGATATGCTATGACACTTTTTAAATGTTTCAAATTTATGAACTACAGTAATAAATTACACGCGGCTTTCATGTCTGGAGATATGTCATTAGGTGAAAGTCTTGGGAAGAAAATTTAAGCCTTTTTATTAAGTACATAGTGGTTTTTGATGAATTTAAGAGGTCTTGTAAACTACCTAAAACCCATACATCGTGGCTATATTTAACTATAATTTTGTTGGTGCGATAGGAGAATTGAACTTGTGATCTTTTACCTAAACCCCTGCCTATTCAACCACCTTAACTAGCCTCAGGATATTAACCAGAGAAATGTCAAAAAGGAAAAAAAGAAGTATAGTTTTAGAGGGTGCTGCAACAGATAAATTTAAAACATCAATTTTACAGTATAAAAAGCAAAGGTGGAGTTTAATGGGAATATGGTCAGGAACCCTCTAAACTGATATAGGCTAAACTGTGAAATAAATGTTTAGCAGGAGAAATTTTGGTGGAGTCTACTAAATTATGAAGTTTGATATCTTCTATAGAAACTGGGAATAAAGAATAAAGAATATAATAGCTTGATAACTGGTTACTGGTACAGTAGTGTTACTACAAAAGTTCAGTTTTATAATTGTTTGACCAAGTTTCTTGCATGTGTTGAAAGTATAATTATTAATTTAGTGTTGAAAGTATGTAAAACAAATTATAAGGTGTAAAACTTTATGCTGTCTCTGGACTTGATGCTGCTGATTTTTGCCAATCTCAGATTACAACAAACCAATCCAAAGTGTAGGCATTAAAATGAATATTTTCATCATGGATTGGGAGTGGAAATTGACTACTAGATACTGAACGAAGGATTTGCTATAAACAGATCCTGAAGTATCCATGATCTAAATTCTATATTAAATCCTAGAAGACTTTGAAAAGGTTCAAGAGAACGAGGATAAAAGGCTATATGAAGTTTTCAGACCAGTCATATTTTAAAGTCGTAAATTTGAAGAGAAATTAGATGGTAAAGATAAGAAAAGCTCTCCTAGATGCCAATAGAAGAACAATCAGCTACTTATTATTTCACTAAAAGGTAAAAGGAATAATATACCTGGTATGCAGTGGGAATGGGAAACTGACATGGACACTTTAACACATGAAACTGCCAAAAAAGGTCATGATGCATCATATCTATAAGCCATTTATGCCATCCAGATATCCTAATTTTCAATTTTCAATTTTCCCATTTAATAATTTCCATCTTCCAAAGAAAAAAATAATGGTTATGATCCATAAGTATACCTACTATTATTCCCCCCTTCCCACGCCCCAAAAAAAAAAAAAAAGAAAGATGTTAAACTAAATTATTCAAATGATTCATATACACCCAAAAAAGTCATTGGAAGTACTTTATTATCTCATCTAGATGAGAATTCTAGTCACTCATTTTATCTTTTTTTGTTTGGTTTTGCTTTTCTTTTTCTTGGGCATCAGCTGCTTCCAAGCTGACCAACCTCAGTGTAATATGACAATGTTAGTATTTTACATGCCAACATCCTAAATAAGTGTTGATGTGCTTCATTGGTGGTATCAGTGTAAAGTGCTTAAAGTATTTCTTACAGAATAAAAATAGAATATTAGGAGAGATGAATGACTCTATTCTGTGCCAATTAGTCTTAACATTTATCAGCATACTTGTTAGGGTAATAACCCAAAATGAAAATAATAACTTGAAACCGGAAGACAAAATTCATGATTTTGCAATATTTTTTTCCTGTAGTTTCTCGTGAGTTTTTATGATAAAATCATCATAGTTCATTTTCTGTAGTTTTTCTCAAAGAATATATGTTACATTGTGTATAAGATGATTGGTTAGTTATTCGTTCATGTCAAAGTAGTTGGAAAGATGCGATGTCATTTTATTTAGAAGTGTCTTGAAGGTTAATTTTATACCTTCTTTTATGTTCTATATTTAAGCTAATAATTATTATTCCATCTGTTTGTTTCTTATGACATATCTTTGTGTTTTCCTAGGATCAAATTGCTGCCTATGTTGAGTACTTTGGTCAGTTTACATCAGAACAATTTCCTGATGATATTTCTGAGGTCTGGTGAATGAACATTTATTTATGGACAATATATGAAAATTCGAGAGAGACATTTACAATGATCTTGTATCAGATGCTCACTAATCTGTATGTATACTTTGACAGTTGATCCGAAATCGTTATCCATCGAAGGAAATGCTCCTCTTTGATGACGTTCTGGGTATTTATGCTTTAACCCATGTTAGTTTATTCTGTGGTTGATTGATTCAACAAGAATATTTTTGCTGTGAGCTTATTTTTCTTCATGTATAATAACTTCTTTATGCATTCACATGTGCATTCAGCGACTTTTGTCCTTCACCATCCAGAGCATGGCCATGCAGTTGTGCTTCCAATTATTTCCTGTATTATTGATGGTACAATAGTCTATGATAAGACTAGTCCTCCATTTGCGTCTTTCATTTCCTTAGTCTGCCCAAAAAGTGAGGTACAATCCCTTAGCCAATGTTCTAATTTTATTCACAAAATTTCTATTTAAAAGGATATATGCGTTTTGTTTTGTGACATGTGTTATGATTCATGGCTTCAACTTTATGATTTAGAAATTAGTTCTGTCTTCCAGTTTCTTGTTGTTTAATTATGGCATCTGCGTTCTGCAGAGAAGTTCCTTATAAATAATTTTTATTTTCTCATTTTGCAGAATGAATACTCAGAACAATGGGCTTTGGCATGTGGTGAAATTTTGAGAATTTTAACACATTACAATCGCCCCATCTTCAAAATGGAAAGACACTATAGTGAAACAGAAAGAAGCACTAGTGGCAGCCATGCAACAACTAGTAACTCTGTTGATGGGGAACCTGGCCATAATTGTTTGACACAACAGGAGAGGAAACCTATAAGGCCCTTGTCTCCCTGGATAACTGATATATTGTTGGCTGCACCCCTGGGCATTAGAAGTGATTATTTCCGTTGGTGAGTATCTTTTACTACTGTAAAGTGATATTTATTTTGCTTCTTCTTTTGGTTTGGGCGGATGATATAATTCATCTTTGTTCTTGCTTTTCCTCCCAGGTTGATTGACTTCCAAATCATAATAAAATTCCCATAACACTATCTTTTTTTTTTTTTAATCTGGTCTTTGTAAGCTTATCTTGGTTTCATAGTTTTGAAAAACCTATCAAAGTATGGTGAAAATTGTGCGACAAGTTCTTTAGCATGAGGTTGCCTATTAAAGGATATAAAATTATCTGGTATAATGGTCTCTTATTCTTCATCTAAAGACTAGGATTTTATCACAAACTGTGAGTTCTGTAGTTCATCTTCTGTTTATGTAATGATCAGCATATTTAGTAAGATATAAAAATAAAGTAAGAGGCATCTATCACTGAAATATCTTCTTTTTATTCTAGTCCCTCTCCCTATTATCACCCCCTTCTCCCATTTTCCCCACGGGTCCTACATCAGAAGGTTTGAAATTTGAAGAAAAACAGTAAAAGTTGATAAGAACAAAATTGACCTAGGAATCAGACCTAGATTTGATTACATAGCACGACCAAAAGAAAGCAATTTTATTTTTTATTTTGATATATTGTGGAGCTAATTATCCACTCCCCTCATAAAGAAAGCCATTTTGTTTCTAAACATTAAACTGGTTATTGTTCTGATTTCTACTGAAATAATTCCACAAGGTAAGTTTGATCTGACTCTTATGAAGTGATTTACGTATACCAATCACTTGAAAGTAATTGAGATTCCACAAGTTGAAACAAATGTGTTTAATTGGCTTGTTATTCCATTGGGCTGATTATACTTCTGCTTAAATCAATGGATATTGTCATGTATCAACAGGTGCAGCGGAGTTATGGGTAAATATGCTGCAGGAGAACTCAAACCTCCTACAACTGGTAAATCCATTCCTGATTCGTTGATATAGAAGGCTGTTCTTTGTAAAGGTTAAATAAAATATAGTGTGACATGACCAAAAAATTATATGAAAAGTATACTTACAGACGTTTTTTCATTTAAAAAGTGGAGGACTTCAGTCTAATTTGATGTCTTTCTTGTTTATTGAACTCTACTCCATTTACTCTAATTATAAATTTGACTGAACTACTCTTTTGGTCCATGAAAGATATAGTCCTCTTCAATTTGGTCCCTCTAATTATCTAAATTGATCCCATAAATGTTTTAATTTGCTTCAATTTGGTAATTCTATACATTGCCACTTGGTGGATTTAAAGCACATAGCTGTATGGAATGACCAAATTGGTGCAAATTGATATATTTGAAAACTTTGTACCAAAGAAAATATATTGAAAACTTTGAGAAAATTAATGTAGATGGACCTAATTGAGGAAGTAGTACATTCGGAGGACCAAAATAGTATAGTTTGCTCGTAAAGTCTATTAACTAGAGTTAGAGGTTCCATTTATGCTAATCATTATTATTTATTATATAGTAGATAACTAGGCTTTGCCTTCTGTTTTAGTGTTCATCTTCTTCCTTTTGATCCTTTTGTGCCACTCTTCTGCCACTACCTTGAGCAAGGCTTTTATCATTAGGGGCAGATTTTTATACAATATTAAAAAACTTATCTTTCTTTTTTTCAAATTATTTTATAAAAGTAGAAATTTTATTAGACAATAGAAAGAAACTACTACAAGAGCAAAGAATAAGATATTCTCCTAAATGAAGAAAAAAAAGCAAACAAATAAAGGTACATCAAGTAAGCGAAGCTTGTCAATATCTTGGCATATCAACGAAGGAATCCCTCTGAAGTAGTCATTAGCCAAACACAAAGATGCTAAGCAGACACTCTGTTCAACAGAAGGGGTAATATAAAAAGTCGTTATGAAAAATGCTGGAAATCCGAGATTTTGGGTGTGTTTCAACGCTTTGTTTTTTTATTTTTTAAGACCATTTTATAAAATTAGTTATGAGAATTCATGCTAGTATTGTTTATAAATAAGAAAGACTTGTATTTTGTGTTTTCTTTGTTTTAAAAAATTGAAGTTCAGAATATCTTTGAATTGTTTTGTGTTTTGTGTTTTTTGTTCCCAAAACACATATTCTATGTTTTTTTGTTTTCTTTAAAAAACAGTTACTCAAACAGGTTTTTCTTGTTTTTCTGTTTTTAAAAACCAAAAACAGTTTTTAAAATTGGCATTCAAACATATTCCTGTTTAAAGCTATAAATAATAGCATTTATAAGCAGGATTTGTCCTTTTAAAAATAGGAGATTAGGGTGTATTTAATCCTGATTTGTGGGTTACGAATTTCAAAATATTTCCTATTTTTTTAGATTAGTCAACTTTCAGCTGTATTTGGTTTTGTTTATCAATATCCTGGTACCCGAGTCTGTTAGGCAATAAGAAAATTATTCAGCATTTGTTCTCATAGTATTAGAGCCTTCTAGGGTTTTGTGTTTCAAAAATAGTTTGGCCTTCATAGCTCTCTTTCTCTTCGGCCTGCATTGCTGAGTAACCCTCATCTCCTTAGTTGAGAAATTTCGAAATAAGCAGAAATCCACAACACTCCCAAATGTGCTCTTAGATGAGAAATTTTAAGCAATGTATTAATTCTTAAGAAACAAAGGTTGCTCTGTAAAAGAGTTATTGACTTACTTAGCCAGGCACGTCTGTTTGCTTATTGTAGTAAAATAGATCAGGTTCAAAGAGTCATACATATAGTACAAGCTTAAGCCCACTAATCTTTAACACTGAGAAAATATGAAAATAAAAATTTGATGATTCTCATTTGAAAAATAGAGGGAAGGTACAATGATTTTAAAGCTAGTAAAATCCAAAGATTTTGGAATTCTCCTAGGAGAAGAAAAAGAAAGAATACTATCTAAAAACATAAAATCTAGACACTAGTGCACATCAATTTCTAGCTGGTAACACCTAGGAAATCACAGAGGATATTTGCTAATTTTTAGAAAATGAGGTCCCACGAAGTTTGAAGTCAACCTCATGGATTTCAACACTGCCCCTCAAGCTAGGTTGTGGATGTTGATTAATCCTAGCTTGGAGTTGATTTCTTCAAAAGTCTTTTTTACCCAGGCTTTAGTTAGGATGTTTAATGCTTGTTGCGTAGTTGGTTCATACTGCAGTGATATGATTCCAGCCTTTAATTTTTCTTTGACACGAAGTCTCTGTCATTTTCAATATGTTTGGTTCTATTATAATGCACTGGGTTCTTAGCTATACTGATAGTTGCTTGATTATGACATAAAACCTTCATGAATTCAATGATTGAACCCAAAGTTTAGTTATGAGTCTTTTAGCCACATTACGTCAAAAATGCTGTGAGCTAGTGCGCTGAATTCTGCTTCTACAGTACTTCTATTCGTCAAGTAATTAAATTTCCCCAAATATAAATGCAATATCCAGAAGTTTACCTCCTATTTGTTAGCGTTCCTACCCAGTTAGCGTTGATGTAGATTTCTACTTCCCTAGAGAAAAACAGTCCTTGATCAGGTTGCAGTTTCAAGTACCTTAGAATCCTATAAATAGCCTCCACGTGAGTTTCCATTGGGTTATTCATAAATTGACTCATGGTGCTGACTGCTGACTGCTGACTGTGAAGTTGATATTTGGTTTGGTATGAGACAGATAAAAGAGCTTTCCTACCAATTTTTGACACCTTCCGTTGTCAATTGGTGTGTCATCATTCTCCTTTCCTAACTTTTGAGTTCAGGTCCATGGGAGTATCAGCTGGTTACACTTGAGTATAGCAGTTTCCTTTAATAATCCAACACATTTATGTTGGGAGACAAAAATTCCCTTCTTGGATTGAGCTACCTTCATCCCTAGAAAGTACTTTAGAGCTATTAGGTTCTTGATCTCAAACTCTCTTTCCAAAAAGACCTTTAGTCGTTTTATCTTTTCTCTAGGTCATCTCCATTCAAGATTAGTCATCAAATTACACTGGGTATTACATTTGTTTTATAGAATGTATTTTTGATGAACATGGTGTGATATGCTTGGCATTGATCATATTTGAATTTCTTGATAGCTCGGGACTTGGGTGAATCTGTCAAACCATGCTCCTCTGGATTGCTTCAGCTCATTAGAGATTTCTTAAATTTGCAAGCCTTATTTGGTAGTTTTCCTTCGTTGAATCTAGGTGGTATCTCCATGTAGACTTCTTCATCTAAGTCCCTATTGAGAAAATCATTCTTCACGGCAAGTTGGTACAAGGGTCAGGCAAGGTTGGAACCAAGAGATAGTAATACTTGGATTGTTTAATTTTGCCATTGGTGCAAAAGTTTTATGATTGAGTAAATCTCTTTGCAACCAATCTGGCTTGAATTGATTTATGCTTCCATCTACGTTATGCTTCAAGGTGAATATCCATTTACATCCTGTTTGATGTTTCCTGTAGGAAACTCTTGTATCTCCCAAGTTCCATTATTTTCTAGTGCTTGTAATTCCTTAAATCTGCAACCTTCCATTTAGGAGATTTGAGAGCCTCATAAATGGTACTTGGCACCTGTACTTTTTTATGATTGCTAACAAATGCAAAGTGAATTAAGGCTATTGGTCTATCATCAAGGGAAGCCAAATCATTGTTACCTGGTGAGTTTTGAGATTGACTTGGATTGGATTCATGGTTTGGGTTAGATAATTCTTGTTCTTTTCCTTCGTGAAGTTTAGGTCTTCTGGAGTAGATATGAAGTTTTGAGGGAGTTACTGGTTAGATATGAGAATGGGTTTTGGACTGTTTAGGTCTAAGATGGGCTCAAGAGTAATGATGTACCATGTATGTTATTTTGTTGTCTCATTCTCTTCCTGAATGGCAGCTTGGTAATAGGGTTGATGCTAAAAGAAAGGCGACATCCAGTGTTGTAGAATTTTTGAGTTATTGGAGAGTAGTACTTGTACTTGTTTTGATTTGAAGAGTACCCAACAAACATGCACTTGATTGATTTTGGATCAAGTTTTCTTCTATGTTGGGCATGGCTGTAGATAACAGCCAAATATCTATCTGGAAAGGAATTGAGAAGAGTTTTGTATGGTGTGTTGAAGTTCATGGTGCCTGAAGGCATTCTGTTTATGGGAAAGATGGCAGTTTGAAGAGCTTGTTCCCAAAAAACTTTTGTAATATGAGTTGTGAACACGAGGGACCATGCAACTTTTGGAATATGAGAGATGTATGTTTTTTTCTCAGTCACTCCATTTTGTTGAGGGTTATCAACATACAAGCTTTGGTGAACAATTCCTTGATTTGTTAGGTACTCCCTCAGCATTTTTTAAAAATATTCTTTTGCATTATTAGTTTTAAGGACTTGTATCTTGATTTGATACTGATTTTGGATCATGGTATTGAATCCTATGTTATTCAAATAAATGCTATACAATCAGCATCTTTGACTATGTACAAAATAATATCTTAGAGAGAAATTAGGGATTAAAGATAAATTAGGGATTCCACAGGATCAATAAGTGTGGTCTATTAAGCATATAAGGCTTGATTAGCATACTACTAGCAATTAGGTCTTAAAAACATTTTGTGCCATGTGGTTATGCCCGTATGTTAGTTGGACATGAGCTACTTCATGTTTGGATCATTACAATAACAATTCTAATAGGATGAAAATTTGCACCATAATAGTCATGTGATTCTAATTTGATGGACCCCAATATTCAAGGCTCATTGTAGAAGGGTAAGGAAAGAAGGAAGAGGGTAGGAAAGATATGGCTGTGTGGTAGGTTGTTATGTAATGGGTCTGAGTAGAATAGGGCAGCAAACACGTGTTACAATTCGATTAGGTTGGTTTTGGCTATTCAATACATTGAGTGACTTTTAAAACATGAAGGAAGAATGGGAAAGGGCATGGAGAAAATTGTGGAATGGTTTGGGAGATAGCTAGCATCTCAAAAGCCTACCAACTGTATTATTGTTCTGCATTTTATCTTTGTTTCTATATAGGCAACTCTACCATTGGAGTGGTTTGCCTCTTTTTTCTGGTGTTTTAATTCCTGGAATATTTTCATATACTCTACGGTTTTCTGGTTGGGTTCTATCATAATTCAAATAAGAAATCCTAGGATGCTTTCAGTCATATAAAATATTCTTAAAACCCTTAATTCTGATGGCATACTTAATTGAACATACTTGCTCATTGCTTACAGTATTGAACTTTTCATTTCCACTGGACAGTGTCATACAAAATCGCTAATAATGTTTGTGCAAGGGAGAGGCTATCAATTATTACTATGATATTGCTGCCTATGTATATTATCTTATACTTTATA
This sequence comes from Senna siamea, assembly GCA_031216115.1. Classification (NCBI taxonomy): domain Eukaryota; kingdom Viridiplantae; phylum Streptophyta; class Magnoliopsida; order Fabales; family Fabaceae; genus Senna; species Senna siamea. The sequence goes on along the minus strand of CM062354.1, from coordinate 25,188,319 downwards.
GAGGATTTTCTCTCATAAAAGTTTGTTCTAAGGTCATTGGAATTTTTTTCTTCCTCTTAGCTTCTTCCTGTGGTTCTGGAAAGCATCCTCAGCTCATGCCTTCAACTCCGAGGTGGGCTGTTGCCAATGGTGCTGGTGTTATATTGAGTGTTTGTGATGATGAAGTTGCTCGCTATGAAACTGCTACTTTAACAGCAGCTGCTGTCCCAGCACTATTGCTTCCTCCTCCCACAACAGCTTTGGATGAGCACCTAGTTGCAGGATTACCAGCTCTTGAACCATATGCACGATTATTTCATAGGTTATTCTGATATTTGATTTCAATTACCGTATTGGTAATTTATTTAATTTATTTAGTTTATTGAGTTTATCTCCCTGAGTAAATATATATCTCTCATTCATGTAGATATTATGCCATTGCTACACCAAGTGCCACACAAAGACTTCTTCTTGGACTTCTAGAAGCCCCGCCGTCATGGGCTCCAGATGCACTTGATGCTGCCGTGCAGCTTGTGGAACTCCTTCGAGCTGCTGAAGACTATGCATCTGGCATAAGGGTAAGCTGCATAACTTTGATAAGCAGATAAAAGCTTATGTTTGATGCTAAGCTAGTAAGCTGGTAATCTGTATTCAGTATTATTCTGAAAACACATTGTTTTCATTGGTACCCTTTCGAGAGAATCCTATGAACTTTAGTTAGACAACCATCACTTTGAAATTGCTATTAATCTTGAGAAGAAATCTTACATATGCTTTAACATGCCATAAGTCTGCATGGTAGAGTGTTAGTCTATAATATTTCCAACACTCGCCCTCAAGTCCAATTGGGTCTGGCCCAGCTGTAACTTGCCTTTTATTATCCTGGATTTGTGTTCCTTTGATTCTCAAAGGCGTCAGGTCTCTCCTCCTTTGCCTGGGTTTGTATTCCTTTGAACCTCAAAGGTCACAGGGCTTTAATATTTTCCTAGGTCTTCTTCACTGAGTCTTTCATCATTGGGCTTCAAATCCTGGGCTGTAGGTCTTCAACATCATTTGTGGGTCTAGCTTGTAATTGCCAACCCAATCTATCAGGTTTGAGCTCTCCATTGGAGATCCATCATTTTGGACCTTAGATTTTCATAGGTCATGAAACCATTTGCTTTGATACCATGTTAAAGTTTGACAGTCTCGAACTAATTTGCATGGTGGAGTGTTGGTCCATAATATTGTTGGCATTGTGTATGGACTTGAGTGGGAGGATGCTTTATGTCCAAAATGCATAATGCCTAAGGAAATTTGGTTTGATATCCTAACACATTATATACCTTTGGACTTTCTTAATTAGCTTATGTGAGACTTCATATTTCTTCATTGGTCATCATGGACATGCGACCCCAAAATTATGTATAGTAAAATTCCCCCATAATAAGATATTAAATACTTAAACTGAAAAATGTAGATGAAAGACATTTTAGCATTGTGCAAAAACTATATTCAGCTATTTGCATATTTTCTTCAAAAACATGTTTTATTTTACCATAATCACTTAGTATTTATTTACAAATAATAAATGACTATTATGAAAAAAAATTGATATTTAACTCTACATATTATGTACATCATACTACTTAAATTAATGGCAAACATAGTGACGAGAAATTTATTATTGTCCAATGATTTTCTCCATGCCAATTTCCAAATTAGATCTTTAAAACTCTCTCTGTATCTTCTACTGTATATTTGGAAAATATAATTTAATTGGCATATTATTTTTATTTTTTCTCGCTATTCACTTCTTAATTTACAAGATGTAGCTAATTAAGAAGTTTGTTTTTATTTATAGAATAGCATAATTATGATCTGGCTATTAGCATATAAATACTTTGTAATTGCTCTAGGATTTAAATAATAAACTATCTGAAAATACAGATGGAACAATAATCTCTAACTTCAAATTTTCTACAGTTTCTCTTTGTTAAGAAATAAAGAATACTCTAAATGGGATCATTGACCTGTTTTCCCAAGCACCTATGTTTATATTTATAATTATGAACATGGTTAAGTACAGTGGGTAGTATGAATAGTACAAGGCCAGACACTAGTTATTAGTACACTTATTTTAGCTGTCACTTTGTCACTATTCTAACACTCCCCCTAAAGCTGAAGATTATCCAAACATCATCTTATTGCAAACAAAGCCCAATTATACAACAAATAAAAACCAAGCCTTTTCTCACTAAGTGGGATCGGCTATATAGATCAAGTGATACCAACATGTTCTTTCTTTGTTCATTTCTATAGTTAAGTTATTAATACTTAAGTCCAAACTAATAGTATCTCCTATTTTCTTTGGTCTTCCTCTACCTCTAATTATTGGGCTATCTTCCATCTAGTTAACTGTACGTACAAGAGCCTCTAATGATCTCTTCTGTATATGACCAAACCATCTAAGATGCGTTTCTACTAACTTATCTATGATGGGTGCTACCTTGACTTTCTCTCTAGCATACTCGTTCCTAATCATATCATTTCTAGTGTGACCACTCATTCAACGCAACATTCTCATAAACAAAAAACAGAACCCAATTATAATAAAAAAAACATATCTAGACCTTCCCTAGCAATGTCCTCATTAGAAAAACAACTCCCATAATTCTTTGTCTTGGTTCCAATGAGCAGTGACACTAACACGGACACGTTGACACGACAAATTCTAAAAAGTATAAAACATGACACAACACAACACATGACATATATATATATATAAGGCTTTTTTTTAGTGATATACTTGTAGAAAAGAAACATAACCAATATTATTTTGCAATTTAAGCAACTTACGTTATTATTTTCTAAATCAAATTTATTAAATCTCGTACACAACAAAAGCCATTATAAAAGAACTTTAATAATTTCATTAAAATGAGTTCTTTAAATTTTCATTCACTTATTTTATGGTATTTCTTTCTTCTTGGGCCATCTTATGCTTGGCTCAAGTATAAGTCAAGCTTGGCACTATCAAAGCTGAATTTGGCACGTGTCCGAGTTGAAAAAATTAATTTTTTTATTCTAACACACTTGTATGTGTCAAACGTCTGTTTACAGTGTGTTATCACATGGATGTGTCGAACATGTAACACTCTTAAAGATAGGCGTGTCTAAGCTTTATCGCATTCTCCTAGCTATTTTTCTTTGCCATGTCATTTAACATATTGAGACAGCTTTCAAAATGTTAAGACCTTCTTCCTATGGAACCCTTTGACATTCTCCTAGCTGGTCTCCTTTCCTTGGGTTGCATATTAGTTATGAAGCACAAACACTAATATGGACACCTGATACAACATAGACACAGACACTTTGACATGTCAAACTTAAAAAAATATAGAACACAGACACAACGCAACATCTATATACTTTTAAACTTTCTTTCAATGATATACTTATAAGAAAAAAAATATTATTTTATATTTTAAGCAACTTACACTAATATTTTCTAAATCAAAAGTTATTTTATATTATTTAAATTACTCGTACAATAAAAACAATTAAGGAAGAACTTTAATTATCTCATTAAATGAGTTGTATTAGGATGGACTTAACTATCAACAACATAACCATAGAAATAAATCAGGATAGAACATATTGACGTCATTTGATCTATGTAGCCAATCTCACATAGTAGGAAAAGGCTTTATTTGTTGTTATTGTATCTTATGCTTGACTTGAGTATGAGCCATTCAGCAAGTGTCCAAGCTGCATTTCTCACATGCGCAAGTCAAAAAAATAAAATTTTTTATTCTGACACTTACATGTGTTGAATGCATGTTGACAGACTGACAGTATGTTGTGGCAGTGTTGTGTCATGTGCCAGACACATGACATGACTATCTTTAGGTGTGTTCATGCTTTATCCAACAAGACAATTATAGTGCCAAAATTTTCAATTATTTTTGTTCTCTTCTTTCTTTTTTAACAAAAGTCCCAAATCTCACATCACCATATTAAATATTAAACTATTAAGAAGAAAACATGAATAAGAGCAAAAATTAAAACAACCAAGATAGAAAAGATGGCACAAGAAAAGCTAGGATATAACCGGAAAAATCACAAATATCATGATCCCTGCCAAACCAAGTGCTGGTTGGCCTCTTGTGGTAACTCTAGTGTGTCTATAGGAGAGTGCAGAATATTCTGATGTCACTGCTGTTGGGGAAGTACGAATTAGAGGGTTCTGATTCTAATCTAAGTTTCACTGTCCTTAAAAGGACCTGTCGGAAAATTTCTCCAGTCACCAGAGTATGTTTTAGTTGGCAGAAAAGTAGCAAGAAAGGAATGTTGGAGCTATGCTGGAGAAATGAGGGACAGAGCTCCCTTAGATAAGTTGTTGTAGCTTTGGCCTAAAATTAAAAGCAATTAAAAACTTACTCTTCCCTTAAACCTAGCTCTTGCTACCATGTTAAGAAAGAAAAATTACTCTAAATGGGATCATTGACTTGTTTTGCCTGGCACATTGTGTCTATATATAAATATGAATTGGTTTAACTACAAATGGTACAAGCTCAACCCACTAGTGATTAACATACTTATTTTAACCTAGCTGTCACATGCTCACCATTCTGACACTATCATTTGACACTACATTATAGTAAACACAGCTTATCTCATTTCAGCGAATGATTTAATTCCTCATTCATTAGTGACATGGGGTAAAAATCAATAAGGTCTAGCAACAACACCAACTAAAGCAGAATTAATAAACAGAGACCATAAATAATCATACTAATTTGAGGTCATTTGATTGGTCAATCAAGCAATGTGGTCAAGAAATGAGGGCCTTCGGCAGGCCTATGGTTTATTATTTTGAGTCCTATTGCGTTTGACATTAATTAGTCTTTAATGGAAGGATAGCAGTTGCTCGTGAAGAAAATGGACTAATGGTAGTTTAATCTCAGGAGTGTTTCTAATTATTCACTAATTGGAAACTCAAATCCTACTTTAGAACATTAGGGTTTAAAAGGCTATTGTTGTTTCTTATTATTGTTGCTGAGTGAAATTACCAAGGTACATTGTGCTTTTGCAATAATTTAAAATTGTACGTTTGAACAGTCCTAACATATTTTGAGGAAATATTGGTCCAGTTGCTATGGAAGCTTACTATGTAGAAAAGCTGACTTTATACCTCACAGACCAGAAGTCATAATACTTTGTGATATCAGTAAGGGCGTTTTGATTAACTTCGGTCTGCATTTTGTTAAACTTTTTTGAAAAAAATTAATTATAAACTATATATTTGCATTTCAATCAGGTTACTTACTAAAGATGTTATGCTATTAGGGTTGTAAACAAGTCGAGCCGAACTGAACTTTAGCATAAGGCGAGTCCAAACTTTAAAACGAAGAAAATCATGATCAAGTTCGGTTCATTTAATAAACGAGTCTAGCTCGGATAGTTCATGAACAGTTGTATAAATATATATTTACGTACACATAAAAGTTAAACTAAACAAAAAAATTATCAACTTTCATATAATATATGTGTGTGTGTGTGTGTGTTATATTTTTATTTATGCATGAATTTTTATATTTGTCTAAAATTTTTTTATAAAAAATACATATGATTACAATATATATGATTTAAAATTTAAAAATATAATATATATTATGTAAAATAATATTTTATTATTAATCGAATTGTTTGCGAGTTTAACAAACTAAGCATCAAATGTTCAAATTCGGCTAAATGAGCTTAATATGTTGATCAAATTCGTTCATTTAATAAATAAACCAATCTTGATTCGAACTTTTGACAAGTCAAAGCTGAATAGTACACGAACAGTTCGGTTCATTTATACCCTTACATATTATGATGCTTTTTGGAATTTTAATCTGAAGAAGCTTTGTAAAAGAAATTTAAAATCCATTTCACTAACATATAATTGTTTTTATATGTTACAGCTTCCTAGAAATTGGATGCATTTGCATTTCTTGCGTGCTATAGGGACTGCAATGTCCATGAGAGCTGGTATAGCTGCTGATGCTGCAGCTGCTTTGCTTTTCCGCGTACTTTCACAGCCTGCATTACTTTTTCCTCCACTTAGGCAAGTTGATGGGGTTGAAGTTCAGCACGAACCTATGGGAGGTTATATTTCATCCTACAAAAAGCAGGTACTTTTCATCATTATCATTTGCATACTTTTCTTCGGTGGTGCAGATATATTCTGTATGTTTAATGAAGATATATAATACTTGTTCAGATAGAAGTTCCTGCAACTGAAGCTACGATTGAGGCTACTGCCCAAGGAATTGCATCAATGCTTTGTGCCCATGGTCCTGAAGTTGAATGGAGAATTTGTACCATCTGGGAAGCTGCTTATGGCTTGATCCCCTTAAGTTCCTCAGCTGTTGACCTTCCAGAAATTGTAGTTGCAACCCCATTGCAACCTCCCTTATTATCATGGAATTTGTACATACCCCTAGTTAAGGTCCTGGAATATCTTCCTCGCGGAAGCCCATCTGAAGCATGTCTCATGAAAATCTTTGTTGCTACAGTGGAAGCTATTCTTCAGAGGACATTTCCGTCAGAGTCTTCTAGAGAACAGAACAGAAGTAGATACCTCTCTAGAATGGGGTCTGCCTCCAAAAATCTTGCTGTTGCTGAACTTCGTACTATGGTCCATTCGCTCTTCTTAGAATCATGTGCATCTATAGAGCTTGCTTCTCGCCTACTTTTTGTTGTCCTAACTGTCTGTGTTAGTCATGAAGCCCAATTCAATGGAAGCAAGAAACCAAGAGGTGAAGATAATTGTTCAGCTGAAGAAATGATTGAAGACCTAGAAGCTATGTCTGAAAGCCAGAAAGAAGCAAAAAATAAGAAAATGAAGAAACAAGGGCCTGTAGCAGCATTTGATTCTTATGTTCTGGCTGCAGTTTGTGCACTTGCTTGTGAACTTCAGTTATATCCTTTGGTGTCACGGGGTCGTGATCATGCAGTCTCCAACAATGTACGAGATACAACCAACCCTGTTAAAATAAATGGATCTTCACATGAGTTGCAGAATGGTATAGATTCGGCAATACGCCATACTCACCGAATCTTAGCAATTTTAGAGGCACTATTTTCATTGAAGCCATCTTCTGTTGGCACCTCATGGAGTTACAGCTCAAATGAGATAGTTGCAGCTGCTATGGTTGCTGCCCATGTTTCTGAACTATTTAGACGGTCAAAAGCTTGCATGCATGCTCTGTCTGTTTTAATGCGATGCAAATGGGACAATGAAATTCACTCTAGGGCATCATCATTGTACAATCTCATAGATATTCACAGCAAAGCTGTTGCATCCATCGTTAACAAGGCAGAGCCATTGGAAGCAAATTTAATCCATGTACCTATTTGGAAAGACTCCCATGTTTGTTATCAGTATGAAAATAATGGACATTCTGATACTGGGCAGACATCTGTCTCAACCTCTCAGGTTTCAGCTACTTCAGAACCTAACCATAAATCTGAGAAGACGTCATTTTCAAATGAAGCATCAGGATATACCTTGGGTAAAGGGATCACAAATTTCCCATTGGATGCTTCTGATCTAGCTAACTTCCTCACAATGGACAGGCACATTGGATTTAGTTGCAGTGCCCAAATTTTTCTGAGATCCATGCTGGCGGAGAAACAAGAGCTGTGTTTCTCTGTTGTTTCACTGCTATGGCACAAGTTGATTGCATCTCCTGAAACTCAACCTTCTGCAGAAAGCACTTCTGCCCAACAGGGATGGAGACAGGTATTCTTCACCTGTCATATTGCTTCAACAATTCTCATTCTTTTTGTGTTAAAATTGTACACATATTTAATCTATAGCATAAGTTGAAAGTAAACCTTGCCATGATGAAACAGCTAAGTACTTTTCAATCACATTGAATAGATTCTCAAAGTTGCAGTTGAGCCTAATGACAATGCTCTTTTAAAGGGTTTGTTTGGGAGAGTAAAAATGGAGGGGAAGGGTAGAGAATTGAAATTTTAATACTGACATTTTCTTTGATTTAAAAGGAAATCTCACAAATCTTATTCTCTTAATCTATGTTTGGATTGAAGAAATGAATGAGAAAGGAAGGAAAAAAATGTTAAATTTAATCCCAAATCAGAGAAAATGTCAAAATTAAAATTCACTTCCTTCCCTTCCTTTCCTTTCCCTTCCATTTTCCATCTCCCAAACAAATCCTAATTAGCATATTTAGAGGAAGGAGAAGAAAAGAGGAGAGATGAATCCATTCTGTGAACATAGATGTGGATCATGCCCTGCTTGTCATATAGAAACTCAAATCTAGTTTCATTGAGTTCCTTGGTAAACAGATATGCCGCTTTATCTCCTATTCAAAATGTTAAGTTAGCCTATGCGAGAAATTATTGAGAGCAGACATTAGGGAGAAAAGGAAGGGACACTAAACAAAAATATATTATTGTAAGTCATAATTATTGTGTGAATAATATTGACTGCTTAGCCTATATACTAGGACCTATAACCCGCACGAAGACACACATAACCTTTACTGTAGGTGTGTTAGATTATAATAAACAAAGAAGACTCATGGGTTTTCACTAGTTTAAAGATTTGATTTGAAATGGTCTTTGACATAGTATCAACGTCTTTATGATCAAATCATTTGGAGTCCTTGTCATGCCCCAATCTCTTAATTGATGTTAAGTTTCTTCACAGGCATTGTGGGCTTGTACTTTGTTGGTTTTTCCATATTTTGAACCCAATAAGCTTTGTATGAGGGGACTTGTTAGAAATTATAATTTAAAAAAGAAAAAAGAAAAGAAAGATTCATGGGCCTTAAAAACTTAACTATCTCAACCATTTACGTAATAACTTGAGCAAGTAGCACTCTCTGATAATGTCTTGAATCCTTTGGCAGACAAATAGCTCCCAGAATTTAGCCTACTTCCCATGAGCTGTCCTTTTCGTAGTTTCCTAATTGCTTTCTTCATCTACATAGTTTGACACAATGACAGCTTTCAGAATTCTTTGAACTACTTTCCATGAGTAGTCCCCTCAACCTTCTCCCAACTGGTCTTCACTATTTGAGTGGCTCATCAAGGCACCTAACAACACAACTATCTTGGTGCCAAAGTCCTTAAAAGACAACTCTCAGAATCTTTACTTATGATTTCCCAGGTCATACCAACTTCTGCATGCATGCAACTTCTTTGACAGCAAAACTAACAAACCAAACATCAACCTTTCCATAACAAAACATTTCTCAGAGATTGAATGCCATAATTGAATTGCAAGTCTCCTTGGAACATATAATCAAGTATAATCGAAGACTACTTCTAGTAAAATTTTAGTTGTTAAATGAAGGCCCATGAATAATTTAATTATAATCTCTAATATTATCTAAGAATCAGCATTTTAGTAGTTTGTTTAAATGTTTCAAATTGATAGTAAGATTTAATGGTAATCATCCACTAAGCAAACAGCGCCTTAGTTTCCTATCCTAATGTTTTCTCTTCAAACTCAATTTTGCACTTGGGAAAATGAACTTTTCAATTCAAGGGCTAGATATTGAAAGAGAGAGATACATACAATTACAATTGAGAAACATATAGTATAATTTATTGTTAAAAATGTTTATATGTTTGTGTGTTTCTTTTGGGGAGGGGGACAGGTTGTCTAAATATCTCGTATATCCTTATTTTTCACTGAAGAGGTTCATTATACTGACCATTACGTATGGAATTATTGTAGGTTGTTGATGCATTATGCAACGTTGTTTCAGCATCACCATCAAAAGCTGCTACTGCAGTTGTTCTTCAGGTCTAAATTTTCGTCTGTTTATGAACTAATTGCCTAAACTTATACTGGCCACTGATTAGGATGCGTATTCTATTTAGCTAAAATTTTCACAATTTCATGAACACTTCACATTTCATTATTTCCATCTCTAAACTCATGACACGTAGCTTAAGTTGTCTGGAAAGTTTAAATATCTGCTAACGAAGATTTCATTTAACCAATGTCCAAATCAGCTGCTATTTTTGAGAACATTCTTGTTTCAGTTTTTTTCATTTGTTTAGTCACTTCCCTGGGCTTGTTGCTTGTCAGGCGGAGAGGGAGTTACAGCCTTGGATTGCCAAAGATGATGACCTAGGTCAGAAGATGTGGAGAATTAATCAAAGGATTGTAAAACTGATAGTGGAGCTTATGAGGAATCATGATAGGGCAGAATCATTGGTGATTGTGGCAAGTGCCTCAGATTTACTGCTACGAGCAACAGATGGCATGCTAGTTGATGGTGAAGCTTGCACTTTACCACAGCTGGAGGTAGCATCTTACAACTTTTACTTCTTCCAGAAAAGTCATATTGTGGAATTTTACCTCTTTCCATTGCTGTTCAGTTGAATTGAATTAGTTCTACAGTATCTATATACAATAATTTGCACTCAACCTCTACCTTCTGATGGCCACAATTCACATGGCTATAGAACATTTCTTCCTAAACTCTTGTTTCTGAGTTGAAGTATATAAATAATAGTATTTGATCATCATTTACTCCCTAATTTAACTCTAAAATATTAACTCAGAATTATATTTTCTAATAGTCATAATCAGGCATTTGTTTTCAGTTTTGCATGAACATGTCATTTTTCTTCTGTGCCCACACGTCTATATTCCAGGGCATTTTTCTCCTTCATGTGGTATCTAAATATGAAATTATGGAATTTAAAGCATTTTTAGGATATCTTCCTAAAGGCAATAGAAGAATGGCTTTTTTTTAAAAAAAAAAAATATTTTTGTTGCATACTATTTATCTGAAGTTATTATATCAGGAATAAATTCTTGTAGATTAAGTGTTGGATGGGTACTCAACTATAGGATAAAATCACAAAATACTTTATAACTATATATACTTGTGCTTGTGTGGGTTGCCTTGTTTTTTATGTGATACGCTTTAATTACTACTTTACAAGTGATGAATTTATAAGGGATTAGAGAAGTGGAAGATACTTTCTAATATTTTCTCTCTCTTTTTATTAATTTTTATTACATAATTATGTGCACCGCACTTTAACTTTAATGTTATCACTCAATATGTAATGTGCAATGCACAATGGCTCTAGGAACCCCCATCACAACAGTGCACAGCGATCTGTCAACAACCATGGATTCAAGTTTCCAATTTTAATTAGATTTACATATTGAGCTACAATTTGTGGCGCTGTAACTATTGGACTTATATTTCATGTGTTTCAATTTTATACGTAGTCTTCACTGATATTCATATATAAACTTGTGATCAAAATGACCAGCTATTGGAAGCAACAGCTAGAGCGGTTCATCCAGTGCTAGAGTTAGGAGAATCAGGACTTGCTGTGGCAGATGGTCTTTCTAACCTATTAAAGGTAAACAAAACCTCCGTACTGACATTTTCAATTTGGTTGGGTCTTTGCTGAATGAATTTCTTTTAGCTAAACATTGTCAATCTGATTCTGGACTATGACACAACTGCATATTAAAGAAGGGGCAATTAAGTACAAAACAAAAAATTTATGTACTTGTTCTTTAGTTTTATAGAATTGTTCAAATTCTTCGGTAGATCAAAGCTACAAACAATCCATAGATCAAGTAGTCAGACAAATATTTGTCTAGCATTCTTTTCATTCTTCTAGTATGTTTGTGTATCTTCATAATTAGCTTGGATTACCTATCTTTTGTAAATGGATCTCTAGAATTGTTGACTGATATGCTTCTGCTCACATACAGTGTCGCCTTCCAGCCACGATTCGATGCTTATCTCATCCAAGTGCACATGTCCGTGCTCTGAGTACATCAGTTCTTCGTGACATTTTGCATACTGGTTCAATTAGACCGAGTGTTAAACCACCGCAAATAAATGGCGTCCACAAGCGCTCTTATCAATACTTTAATATTGATGTCATTGACTGGCAAGCTGACATAGAAAAATGCTTGAGATGGGAAGCTCACGGCCGACTTTCGAAGGGAATGTCTATCGATTTTCTTGATACTGCGGCAAAAGAATTAGGCTGTACTATTTCCATATGAAATGAAGACCATATAAAACCATCTTAGTTTTTGTGATTTTTTTTTCTTCCCAGAGATTCATAGAAACAGATGTTATTTATAGTTTGAAACATATGGGTTTGCAAATTAATAAGTAACCTTTCCATTCTGTTATTATCTGTCAGTCATTTCTGTACATTCAATATATATTGGTTTCAATTTTCTTTTTCATAAGCAGTCATACCCTTCTCAGTAGCTCATTGCACTTGCATCCGATGTATCTATAACTTCACTTATCAACCTGTGTTAAGTTGATTTCTTCTATTGATGATAGGTAGGAATGGTAAGGAATTGTAGTCTACCATGTTGAATTTGAGAAAAAAATTTATTTCAAAATTCATATCTAAATGGGTAATCTATATTTTGAGTTTTTAAATTTTTTAAATTTTTGAATCTTCAGATTTGGGTCTATTTAATCGTTGAAAATCTAAAATGATTATTTTTAATGTAACATTAATTATATTATATAAATTTTAAATATATGATTATTATAAATATTTAAGTAATTTATAAAGAATAGACTCAGGTCTAGAAAGAATGTCACTCTTCTTAAACTTGTAAAAATTTTCAAAATGATCTTTATATATGAACTAAGACCTATTTTTTAATATTTGGACCTAAAATTTTATGCAGGGAAAGTATGGATATTTTGATATTTTAATTTTGAAGTTAAAGATTGTTTTCCTAAGTGCACTATAAAATCCAGAGAATTCAGTTCAAAGGATAAAAACGTACATGTGAAGTTTATAATTGATCAATTAAAGACATCCACCCATAACTTTTTATAAGATGACAATTGGTATTAACAGAAATTATTCTTATATTCATAATTTTATTATCGGATTTGAAATTTTAATAATAAAAAATATATAGTTAAATTATTCTTATGATTATATAGTTTTACTCAATTTTAATTAGGTTTTTATAGTTTAAAATTTTACAATTGAGTCCCTATAATTTAACAAAATTTTCAATTAATCTTTGTTGTCAATTTTTTGTTGAAATTATATTAAATTTTATTAATTTTGTCAAAATATAATATCTTAACACTCTAAATATATATCATTTATGTCCACAAAGGAGAGAAAAATAAATAATAATATAAAAATAACTTACATCTATAAAATGAAATGCAATTAATGTTAAATAATACAAGTAGAATGATTTGAATTAAATAAATTTAATGTTAATTAGTATATATCATCAAAATTTAACAAAATGTTGACAAAAATTTAAGCTTAATGATCAAATTTAAAGTTGTTAATATATAGGAATTTAATTATAAATTTTTAAATTATAAAAATTCAATTAAGAATTGATTGAAATTATAAGAACCACAACAACAATAATTTAACTAAAATATATTTATAAAATTTGATACGAATCCAATATTATCGGGTACCTTGTAACACCCATTTATAAATGATTTATAGCATTTGGGATTATGCTAAAATGCTTGTAATTGTACAAAGACTAAATTGAAAAGCAAGAAGAAAGTCAAGGATAGAAATATAATTTTGATAATGAAGGTTATTGTAGCCAATTAAATTTTTGAACCTCCTTTCAATTTTGCAAGGGTAAAATGGAAATCTCACATTTGTCTACTAGAGATGGCCAAAAGAGTAGGCATAGGGCTAAAATGCAAAAGCTTAATCTTACACCCCCACTCTCATAGCACATTTTTCCCACACTCTACCTAGCACCCTATTAAAAGGCTTGGGAGAGAGAGAGAGAAATCATAACCATCCCAAAACTTCAACTAGAGAGAGAAGGTTGACTTTTAGACTGAGAAAGAGGTATCTTTTAGAGAGAGAAAAGAGGATTTCAAGCTAGAAAAAGTCATTTGAAGCTTGGAAAGTTCTCTAAGACCTTCATACAAATCATGTGGTCTACCTTAAGCAAGTAAAACACTAATCAAGGTGTAACGTCCCATAACACTCCCTTAGTCTATGGTTCCTTTTAGTTCTTTAAAGGAGATAATATATATATATATATATTAATAGTAGTGTGTTACTGTTGCATCTACCTGAGTCAATTTTAAACTTTTACCAAGTTGATTAATTGAGTACCATTTGGGTTGGGTTTTACACTCGAGCTCTTATAATGTCATAGTGAAATATCAGATCAAATACATATACATAATTCATCCTAAGTAGCTATATACAAACATGCATAAATACTCATTTATTAACTTTAGTTTAACTCATTAGGTTATGGAAGCAACAACTCTGCCACTCATAACCCCATTAAATTTTGTATCCATAAATTTAGACTAATCCATATACATCTAATCAATATATTCTATACAAGAGATATTCTTTATTAGCCTTTCCAAAAATTATGAAGACTAGTACAAATTAAACATGTGCCTATACTATCCAAAATATGCATTTTTAGGTACCCCCATCAAGGGTACTTCTCTCCTGCTTACCTTCTCCTCCAGCCAAGGAACCTACAAATCTGGTACACTTCAGCACTCATGTAAGAAATGAATCTCAGTAGCAATGTAACCTGTCTTTGAAAACTACTAACTTGTACCACCGTATTTATATGAAAATATCTACATTCTTTCCTCACAAAAACATAACACATACTATACACTATTGGGATGCAATACATGCAACATACTCTAATATTATATGCTCAAATTTATGCAAGTTCATTCAAAATATATAAGCTCTAAAATATGGGATGCTCATTCAACATCATCTTATTATAACTTCTCATATAAAACATATTTTGGGATAGTGAATGTGCCATTACTTTAATTTAAAAATATGAGTAGGATATATAACACTATAAGAGTAATCGGGAATGTCGCCCAGCGAACATTCCACGTACCACTGTCTTATATGAATGAGTTTGTGACTATTCAGCCACCCTTTAGCTAATTGTAGCTTTTAACTTTAACTTTAACTTTAACTTTTTGTACATTCTGAGACGTCCCTTAGCTGGATTTGAGTACCATCTCATAACTAGCGAGATTGTTGTCAACTCTACCTAATGTTTCCCTTCCTCAAAAAAGACTGGTTATCAATTCATGGGATCACTGTCAACTCTACTCGGATCATTTATTCTTCGCCTTTAGGTGAATCATCACACTATAGAATCACTATCCCCTTCTGATGAATCACGCTTCTAGTACGCTATTCTCTAACATATACACTAGGGTAACTCAACTCATGTCCATAGTTTTGTGAACTCTAAGTATGTGTTTCTTAAATGGCCTTTGGAAGATGACACTAACTTAAAGTTCGTAACCATCATGGTGTTTTTGCAATCATCTAAGTTCAAGTGGATGTTTAACCATTTCAATTCCTGACACAACCATGGAATGCCAATGGCCATCCCATACCGACAATTAGTCACTCGACCATGAGTTTATCTACCTCTAAGGCATACGTTCAAAATAGTTTCCTATTTCCTCTCTTGTGTTCTCTGCTCTCTCTTTGTTTCACTATCAAAAGGATCCTCTCATCCAAGTGAGTCATGACTTTATCTCTTGCATGTTACCCATTACATCCCAGGTTTAGATCCTTATTTTGAGTGAGAATTTGGGCTAATTTTTCCTTAAAATGGTCAATTGAGCTCATTATCTAAGTCAGAGGGCTGTCAGTCAACTTCCCTATTGTCGACAATCGATTGCTAACTCACTGTCTAAAGTCATTTCTCTTGGATGAGAGCTACCAGTCGACTACTAAGGGCTTAGCATTCGGTTGCTAGCCTTGACAGTCAACTTTCAGGGGTCTAGCAGTTAGCTGCTAGCTTCTGAAAATTTTTTTAGAAAATAAAAAACATGATAGTCAACTTCTAGGGGGTGGCAATCAGCTGTTAGCATCCTATTATGCTTTTCTAGGCAAAGGATGAGCATGATAGTCAACTTTCAGGGTTGGCAGTTAGCTGCTAGCACTTGGCTTGTTTATAAAATCAATGTTTCACCTAGAGTTTGGCCCCAAAAACATGTCTTCAAACCATTTTCTCAAAGTATGAACTCAAAGCCTGTAACAACAGAAAGAATTTTAAAAGAGTTTAAAGGATAAAAATTGAATTTTTAACCCTAATCCCAATTAAACGAAGCCTGGCACAAATTTCGAGGACAATGACTTGACACAGAAGGTCGTTCGAAGCCAGAAACACGATCAAACAGAAAGAAATACAATCCGACGATCAGAAACTGACGGAAGGAGTTTCGTGCCACCACCGTATTCGGACTCCTGGGCTTGCGGGCTTCATCGTGGTGTGATTTTCGAGACAAACCGCACCCCTCTGTCGTGCGCCATAGTACGCCGCTGTGCGCCGCCGTGTGTCGCCATGCTGGAGTTTCTGGACGTGCATCCCGAGAAACTGAGACCACCGTGACGTAGAATTCCATCATCTGGACACATTGGTAAGGTCTGATTTCCTAGAAACTAATGGTATATGACTGAAATGGCTACCAAACGTAATTAGGCAATTAATTAACCTAGGTAACTGTGTAACCGAGTTTAGGATTGAAAATTGGATGACGTGACGAGCCTAAATGTTTAATTTGATGTCCAGGAAATTAATCAGGCTCAGAAACCGAGACTGCGTGGAATTCTAAAGTGATTTAGAGCATTCAGAGACCAGGTAGGATAATTTACACTTCCCGAACCCTAGAATTGATTTAGTGAATACCTAAAAGATTTAGATGACTTGCATAGATTTGCGTGCTGATTTCGATGGGAAAAAATTACATGCCTGTGTGCTGAAAACCCTAATTGCATGTTAGACACCTTGTTTATCGAGTTTAGATGCCTTTAGGGCAGATTTACTTAGGGTTGGGTACTTGATAGCCGATATGGGACGGCCGTTAAGTATCCCTCGTACATGAAGCTTTTAAACGAAACTATTTTTATCGGTTGCTTTGTCTTGAGTTAGGGATTACGCGTTAAACCAGGACGACCCTAAGAAAGGTTTAGGGAGTATAAGGGTGGATAACCTACACGGGGAAACGTTGTGATTTAGGCGTGATGCCCTAGAACCTTGAGGAATAGCCGACCGAGTGCATGTAAGTTCGAATAGACTGTATGAGGATGAGAATTGGCATATGTGCACATGCTAGGGGCATACTAGATGTTGATTCTCACCCGGTCCTTGAGTGAGTGATTGGTGTTACGGATCACACTCACAACATAGGCTTGATTCGGGTGATTGGTGTTACGGATCACACCCAACGATAAGAGAGGTATCCTCTCTAGACTACGTGCAATTAGAAGACGATTTAGATTTGGTTACAGCGGATTTGTAGCCAACGTGGACTGAGATACACAGGGCATGGGATTTTACTTGATTTTGACGATTTATTTTAAAAGAAATGGATTTTCTGATTGTGATATATTGCCGCGATTTCCATGTAATTAAATGATTTTAAAGATAAGGTATTCCACTGTTTTCGAACTGATTTCAGGAAGACGATTTCGGTGTGACCATTGAGTATTCAAGCGGTTTATGAATGATAATTAAATTGTAAATTATTCTACTGGGATTCATATCTCATTAGGTTGTGTACTCAGATGAACAGGGACAGGGGCAAGAGCCCAGACGATAGCCGAGGCTGACTTGAGGATAGACATGAGGATGATTAGCTTAGGCTTGAATCATTTGTATATATACTTTGATGACGTTGTTATTTATCGGATTCTGTTTCTTATAAATTCTGTATGGATTAGACTGAATGTACATATAATGTTTCAGATAGTATACATGGATTTTAGTGATGAATTGATGTTGCTGTGTATGGATTTATGTTGGCTATGTTTATTTTTGTTGTTGGACTGGCTGTTGATGTTTAAACAGGTGATTTCGTATTTGGGATATGATCAAAATACAGAGGAAACTCTGCCAGATTTTCGGTAGAATTTACCGCAGCAAACGTATGGATTTGAATTGAAATATGTATGAATGTATGGCGCGACGTGTATGAGTTTTAGATTCCATTCCAGAGAAATTTATGATGCATGTATATGTAATTAGTTAGCTGCGTGTGAATTAGGGTTGAACAGAATCCGAATGGACAATGGAGAGTCTATTTGGGTTACGCTCAACCAGTAGCGATCCCCTGACGTTCCCACATAGTGAATAAGTATTTAGAATACCCCATATGCTTCCGCTAATCAGATAAGCAGCGCATAGGATGTATTAGGGGGTCGTTACAATTATGGTATCAGAGCCCTATTTGTCGGATCTTCTGGTTTAGTGGGCCTAGGACTTTAAATCTTTGGGCTTGCAGCTTTAGGGTTTTGATTGATTTGACTCTAGAATGATAGGACCTGATTTGAATTGATAATGAATGGAATGAATTTGATGAACTTCTGTTAACTATTGCTGTGTGACTGATCTATTTGTTTTTGTGTCAGATAAGCATGGCAGAATCTAGCAGGGACGCCACACGTAGGCCTAGGGGAAGGCCAAGGCACAGAAGCCAGGGTGCGTCAGGTAGTGGTAGCATGGAGACTGAGGTTGACATGCGCAAGATGATGGAATCTATCAGACTAATGGCCGATGCAATGAAAGACCAGGCCACTACCAGTGCCAATGCAATGAGACAGCAGCAGGAAGATAGACAGACGAGAAACGATGGAGCCACCCAACATGTGAACCCACTATATCAGGGATGGATTGAATTCCATAGAGCAGGTCCATCTCCGTTTACAGGTGCCTCCGATCCAGCTGTTTTGGAAGCTTGGATAAAAGGAATTGAAAAGATTTTCAGGTTGTTGCAGTGCGACGATGAACAGAAGGTCACATATGAAACGTATATGTTGAAAGGTGAAGCGAAACTTTGGTGGACAGATGCCCAGTAATTGATGGAGAGCCGAGGCATTCCACTGACTTGGGAATCTTTCAAGAGAGTCTTTATGGATCAATATATCCCTGAGAGCGTGAAACAAGAAAAGGAAGCACAGTTCCTGAAACTCACCCAGGGAGGCAGGCCGTTTGATGAGTATCTGAAACATTTTGAAGAATTATCAAGATACTCTACTTACCTGCGAATGCATTACGATGAGGCTTGGAAAGCGAAGCAACTAGAAGAAGGCCTCGATTTGCCTATGAAGACTCAGTTAGCTACCCTAGAGATTCGAGACTTCGCCACACTGGTCAACAAGTGCCAGTACGAGCAAGAATTTAGAGCAAACAGACTCGAGAATATGACACGGCTGACAGAGTGAACCCGGACAAGCACCCAGAAATCTAAATGTAAGAAGCGGTATGTTTAAACCGCAACCAGGGGCTTCTAGTAGCAGTGGGAGGCGACCTGATAATACTCTTTGTCCGAAGTGTGGTACGGACATCCAAATCAACCTGGCGGCATCGGACTCCTCCAAAGTATTATAGATGTGGAGGCACAGGACACATGGCCAGATACTGCCCTTCCACGGGGAATCAGCCGACATCTGGTAGCCGAAGACCACAAGCTCCAGGGAGAGTCTTTACCATGAATGCTGCCAACGTTAACAGGTCCTCGGGCTTGATGCAGGGTAGAGGTAAAATTTATAATTTTTCTTTGATAGTATTGTTTGATTCGGGTGCTACGCACTCCTTTATTACTGATGCATGCGTAGAACGAATGAGATTACCTGTTCAAACCCTGCCCTGTGACCTATACATATCCACACCCTTGGGAGAAGCCACTATGTCCCCACGAATATGCCTAAATTGCCCCTTAACCATTGAAGATACCTTATTTCTTGTGGACTTAGTGTGTATACCATTGTCAAGGATCGACATTATTTTGGGAATGGATTGGTTGACTAGGAATCGGGTCTTGTTGAATTGTTCCGAAGGGACAATTACTTATCTGGATAACGTACCTGTATGTAGGAGTGACAGGGCTTGTGAGATAGGTGATATGTCCCTTAATCTTTCTGAGGTAGAGTTGCAGGATAGACTAAGTTAAATCCCAATTGTTAGTGACTTTCCGGAGGTATTTCCTTTGGAAATCAGTAAACTGCCACCACCTAGGGAGATAGAATTCACCATTGACCTGATTCCGGGAGCGGGTCCAATAGCTATGACCCCGTATCGTATGGCCCCCACAGAATTAAGAGAATTAAAAGTCCAAATTGAAGATATGTTGGAGAAGGGGTTCATTAGGCCAAGTGTATCACCATGGGGAGCTCCGGTCTTATTCGTAAAGAAGAAAGACGGGAGTTTAAGACTGTGTATTGATTACCGACAATTGAATAAGGTGACCATTAAGAACAAATACCCATTGCCACGTATTGATGATTTGTTTGGTCAGTTGCAAGGTGCGACTGTATTTTTTAAAATAGATTTAAGGTCAGGATACCACCAGATTAGGGTTAGAGAGGAGGATATTCCTAAGACAGCGTTCAGGACGAGATACGGCCATTATGAGTTCTTAGTGATGCCGTTTGGATTGACGAATGCACCTGCTGTCTTTATGGATTATATGAACAGAATTTTCAGACCTTATTTAGATCAATTCGTTGTGGTATTCATCGACGATATCTTAGTATATTCCAAGACTCACGAAGAACATGCCCAGCATCTTAACACGATGTTACAGATACTGGAAGAGAAACAATTGTATGCAAAGATGGAGAAATGTGAGTTTTGGTTAGAAGAAGTGAAATTTTTAGGACATGTGATAAATGGAAAAGGAATAGCGGTCGACCCAAAGAAAATTGAAGCAGTATTAGATTGGGATCGACCTAGAACGGTCACCGAGATTAGGAGTTTCTTGGGTTTAGCTGGCTATTATTGGAAATTCATCCAAGGATTTTCGCAGATAGCTGTGCCATTGACCTGATTGACTCGAAAAGGGGTAGATTTCGAATGGAGCGAGCAGTGTGAAACTAGTTTTTAGATTCTGAAAGAGAAATTGACCACCGCTCCTGTATTAATTATTCCGAGACCCCTAGAACCCTTCTTTGTATACGGATGCATCCTTAAGAGGCCTAGGTTGTGTTTTGATGCAGGATGGAAAAGTTGTGGCTTATGCATCGCGACAATTGAAACCTGCAGAGGAGAACTACCCTACCCATGACTTAGAACTAGCTGCCATTGTGTTTGCCTTAAATATTTGGAGACATTACCTGTATGGCGCGGTATTCGAGGTATATAGTAATCATAAGAGCCTTAGGTATTTGTTTGATCAGAAGGAATTAAACATGAGGCAGCGTAGGTGGGTAGAATATTTGAAAGACTTTGATTTTGAGTTGAAATATCATGCAGGGAAAGCAAATGTTGTAGTCGATGCATTGAGCCGAAAGTCACTACAACTAGCTAGTTTAATGATTGGTGAGATGAGGTTACTTGAGGATTTTGGGAACCTTAGCCTCAATGTAATCTCATTTCCGCAAAGATTAGTGATGAGTGACTTTTTGATAACCTGCGAATTGAGAGAACTAATTAGACAAGCCCAACTCGAGGATGAATCCTTGGAAGTATACGCAGACCAACCCGACTTTGGATTAGCACCTGATGGGGTTTTGATGTTTAAGAAGAGAGTAGTAATTCCGAATCATCAGGAACTAAAGGAAAAAGTGTTAGCAGAAGCTCACAGAAGCCATTACACTATTCACCCCGGTATTTCCAAGATGTATCAGGATTTAAAGAGAAATTTTTGGTGGCCTGGTATGCAGAGAGATATCACAGATTATGTGAATGCCTGTTTGACTTGTCAACAGGTTAAGATAGAGCATCAGAAACCCGCAGGGCTACTTAAGCCATTGGAGATACCAGAGAGGAAATGGGATCAGATCACTATGGATTTTGTGGTAGGACTACCTAGAACACCAGCAGGATTTGATGCCATTTGGGTGATAGTGGATAGGTTGACCAAGTCTGCACACTTTTTGCCTGTTAAGGTACGTTACTCCATGGAGAAATTAGCCGAAGTATACCTTAGGGAAATTGTAAGACTACATGGAATACCGTCAGGTATAGTATCTGATCGAGACCCTAGGTTTACTTGAGATTTTGGCAATCCCTACAAAGAAGCCTTAGGAACCCGACTTAAATTTAGCACTGACCTATCATCCTCGGATCGACAGGCGATCTGAGAGAACTATTCAAACCCTAGAAGACATGTTGAGGGCTTGTGTGCTTGAACAGAAAGGAAGTTGGGATAAACACCTTCCGTTGATAGAGTTTGCATACAACAACAGTTATCACTCTACTATCGGTATGGCACCGTATGAGGCTCTGTATGGGAGGAGTTGTAAGTCACCTTTAAGTTGGGTAGAGATAGGGGAAAGTGCACTGTTGGGACCTGAAATGGTACAAGAAACCACTGATCAAATTAAAATGATCAGGGAAAAGATGAGAGCTGCCCAACAGAGGCAAGAATCTTATGCCAACAAGAGAAGAAGGCCTTTGGAATTTAACGAGGGAGATCACGTATTTCTGAGAGTGTCCCTCTCCACGGGTATTGGTAGACAGATAAGGACTAAGAAACTAAGTCCTAGATTCCTAGGACCATTCCAAATTTTACAAAGAGTCAGTCCCGTTGCCTACCAAATTTCTTTACCTCCCCATTTGTCCAACCTACATGATGTTTTCCACGTCTCCCAACTTCGTAAATATGTCCTAGATCCTGTGCATGTATTAGAGAATCAACCGATAATATTAAAGGAAAATTTGACTTATGAATCTACTCCTGCTCAAATCCTTGACTATAAGACTAAGCAACTTCGAAGTAAAATAATCCCTTTAGTTAAGGTACTTTGGCAGGATGTAGCGTCGCAGGAGATGACGTGGGAGAAAGAAGATGAGATGAGGCAAAGATATCCAGAACTGTTTACAGGTATGAATTTTGGGGACAAAATTTCTTTTAAGGGAGGGAGAATGTAACAACATAAAGAATGTTAAAAGAGTTTAAAGGATAAAAATCAAATTTTTAACCCTAATCCCAATCAAACGAAGCCTGGCACGAATTTTGAGGACAATGACTTGACACAGAAGGTCGTTCGAAGCCAGAAACACGATCAAACAGAAAGAAATGCAATTCAGCGATCAGAAAATTGACGGAAGGAGTTTCGTGCATCAATTTCATTGACGGAGGCCAAGACTTTCGCATGGAAATGCGTGCCAATGTCTGGAAGGATGCCAACACCCTAAAACATCCCCAGGTGGCCTAGGAAAATTCGAAATCGTCCCTGGAGGCTTTAAATTATGCAAATTTCCTCCATTTCTCTCATTTCACTCTCTCTCCTCACCACACTCTCTCTCTTCTCTCTCTTTTCTCTCTCCACCTTCCTCCACCGTGAACGGCTGCCACAGCCACCGTGGGCCGCCACCAAGGGTACCAGCAAGCGACCCTGCGCCCACAACCTCCAGCAACCAACCACGGCCACCAACGGCCGCCGGAGCCGCCGAAAAAATGCTGTTTTTCACCTCCATCGCGTGAAATTTCTCCAGCTCGAATCGCCGTCGTCCATCGTTGTTGACCCTCACTGCCCCCACCACCGTGTAGCCCGAGCTGCCAGCTTCCTCCAGTAGCTCGGCGCCGTCGAAAAGAGGCCGGATGCGCTCGGATCGAGGCAGAACGTCGTCCGCCGTGCGAGAAATTTCGTGGCCAGAAAACACTGCCCAAACGGCCGTGAACCGCCGTGCCACCACCGTATTCGGACTCCTGGGCTTGAGGGCTTCACCGTGGTGTGATTTTCGAGACAAACCGCACCCCTCTGTCTTGCACCACCGTACACCATTGTCTTGTGCCGTGTCTTGTCGTCGGGAGTTTCTGGGCGTGCATCGGCGAGACCACCGTGACATAGAATTCCATCATCCGGACACATTGGTAAGGTACGATTTCCTAGAAACTAATGGTATATGACTGAAATGGCTGCCGAACGTAATTAGGCAATTAATTAACCTAGGTAGCGTATGTAGGAGTTTAGGATTGAAAATTGGATGACGTGACGAGCCTAAATGTTTAATTTGATGTCCAAAAAATTAATCAGGCTCAGAAACCAAGACTGCGTAGAATTCTGAAGTGATTTAGAGCATTCGGAGACCAGGTAGGATAATTTACACTTCCCGAACCCTAGAATTGATTTAGTGAATACCTAAAAGATTTAGATGACTTGCATAGATTTACGTGCTGCTTTCGATGGGAAAAAATTACATGCCTATGTGCTGAAAACCCTAATTACATGTTAGACACCTTGTTTATCGAGTTTAGATGCCTTTAGGGCAGATTTACTTAGGGTTGGGTACTTGATAGCCGGTATGGGACGGCCGTTAAGTATCCCTCGTACATGAAGCTTTTAAACGAAACTATTTTTATCAGATTTAGCCTATACTGAGTTAGGGATTACGCGTTAAACCAGAACGACCCTAAGAAAGGTTTAGGGAGTATAAGGGTGGATAACCTATACGGGGAAACGTTGTGATTTAGGCGTGATGCCCTAGAACCCTGAGGAATAGCCGACCGAGTGCATGTAAGTTCGAATAGATTGTATGAGGATGAGAATTGGCGTATGTGCACATGCTAGGGGACGCCCTAGATGTTGATTCTCACCCGGTCCTTGAGTGAGTGATTGGTGTTACGGATCACACTCACAACATAGGCTTGATTCGGGTGATTGGTGTTATGGATCACACCCAACGATAAGAGAGGTATCCTCTCTAGACTACGTGCAATTAGAAGACGATTTAGATTTGGTTACAGCAGATTTGTAGCCAACGTGGACTGAGATACACAGGGCATGGGATTTTACTTGATTTTGACGATTTATTTTAAAAGAAATGGATTTTCTGATTGTGATATATTACCGCGATTTCCATGTAATTAAATGATTTTAAAGATAAGATATTCCACTATTTTTGAACTGATTTCGGGAAGAAGATTTCGGTGTTCGCACCGCTGAGTATTCAACTGGTTTTTGAATGATAATTAAATTGTAAATTATTCTACTGGGATTCATATCTCATTAGGTTGTGTACTTTCGGATGAAACGAGGGACGAAGCGGGGAGCCAGGGCGATAGCTGAATTGAGGATAGACCGGAGGATGATTAGCTTAGGCTTGAATCATTTGTATATATACTTTGATGACGTTGTTATTTATCGGATTCTGTTTCTTATAAATTCTGTATGGATTAGACTGAATGTACATATAATGTTTCAGATAGTATACATGGATTTTAGTAATGAATTGATGTTGCTGTGTATGGATTTATGTTGGCTATGTTTATTTCTGTTGTTGGACTGGCTGTTGATGTTTAAACATGTGATTTCATATTTGGGATATGATCGAAATACAGAGGAAATTCTGCTAGATTTTTGGTAGAATTTACCGCAGCAAACGTATGGATTTGAATTGAAATATGTATGAATGTATGGTGCGACGTGTATGAGTTTTAGATTCCATTCCAGAGAAATTTATGATGCATGTATGTGTAATTAGTTAGCTGCGTGTGAATTAGGGTTGAACGGAATCCGAATGGACAACGGAGAGTCTATTTGGGTTACGCTCAACCAGTAGCGATCCCCTGACGTTCCCACATAGGGAATAAGTATTTAGAATACCCCATATGCTTCCGCTAATCAGATAAGCAGCGCATAGGATGTATTAGGGGGTCGTTACAAAGCCAACATTCAAACATCCTTTCACATTCATAACATGCCCAAAACTTAACATATCTCAAACTAAGATCAAACTACATTTTCTTACTTAGGGCTAAAGCCCACTTTCTCAATCCCTAACAAGCATAAATAAGTATAACAAATCAGCAAGCATCACCCAATAGCAGTTAAAAACATAGAGAATGTAGGTTTAAAAACTCCAGATTTAATTTAAAACATTCAAAAATTGCAGTTATTAGCAAAAACTGAACATCTCAAAAAAAAGGGTTTAGGATGAATTGCTACTTGGATTTAATCCGAAATATGTGTGTAAGATGTGTTCAAATAATCCTCCTTTTGCCATAGGATCAATCCCTAGCTTCAAATCTCTCCTTTTCCTTTAGAAATCTCTTCCCTCTTGCCCTAACTCATTACTTTCTCTCTTTACTCACCCTTCTCTCTCTAGAAATGCTAAAGTTTAAAAATGTGAAGGTTAGGGTTTTAGGGTTCTGAAGTTTTAACTTCCCTTAATTGCTATCTAATCCCTGGCCCTTTTGTAACTTTAGCCTCCATGTATTTTCCCTTTTCACTTGGGTCCTTGGCCATACTCTTAACTTAGCATTTTATCCCTTTCAATTAGGTCCCTACACTAATGCAACTATATGAAATTAATGCAACATACACAAACATTAAACTTAATTTAACAATTAACAAACATCTCTTAACCATATTAGGAGCAGATGTTACATAAGGTAGCTCAATATCCTTTTTTCCTCACTTTTTCGTAATGTACTGTTCATGTTGCTAAAAAGTGTATTTGGATGATTTTTGAGTAAAATGAAGGATTAAAATTTACATCCTTTGAATGGTTAACTTTTATTGGATGATAAATGCAAGATTATTGTACTTATGAATGCTTGTATGGTATATCTAAGATTAAATATACTGTTCATGCTAAAATGTAATTTGAGGGTGATTGAACTAGGAAACTTGCCATATTTTATGTTAGAAACCTTGTAGGGATAGGTGGGACTATGGTTGGATAAGGAAAGGTGAAAATGAATAAAAAGGGGCAAAAATAGATCCACGTACACCAGATTTGAATGTAGTAGTCAATTGTTAGGCTCTTGGTAGTTGACTTCCATGTTCTTCGCTTTGCGTAGGTTGTTCAAGATCCTAGAAATCAATCGCTAGGCCCGTAATGGTCAATTGTTGAGATCTTGAGTTACCTAGAATGTGACACATTAGGCTAATAGTTGATCATCAACCACTTAGAATTCGACTACTAGCTCTTGGGTCAAGTTGTCCTATTTAGGCCAAAAGGTACTAACTAACCGCTAGGATGTTGGCAGTCAACTGGTAGGCTCCATAACATGAATTTGAAGCCCTTAGTCCATTAATCCTAAATTTAAAGCTCAATCGACCACTCAAATTATAAGATCAAGAGAATTAAGTAACATGTAACATGAATTAAGAGAGAAAAGAATATGAGAGCTTATAAGAAAAGTTAAGAGAAGTATTTCTAATGTATGTATTAGTGGTAGATACGCTTAAGATCTAGTGACTGATAGTCGATATGGGACAACCATTGGGCATTCCATGGTTAACCTATAATTTAATATAGTAAAACATCCACTTGACTCTTAAAAAGGATTTCAAAAACATTGTGATGGTTGCAAATTCTAAGTTAGTGAACCCTAGATTGCCAAATAAGGATCACATATCTAGAATTAAAAATAACCATGGCTTGAGCCAAATTACATTGGTACATACACTTATGAATAGCTTACCAGGAATATGATCTACTGGTAAGAGGCGGTAATTCTATAGCCTTATGATCTATCTAAAATAGAGAGGAAGTGATTTACACAAAGTAGTGATCTCGTGAGTAGGATATGATTCGTCAAAGAAAGGGACAATGATCTATATGTTAGTACTTAGATCCACTAGGGGATGCCTTAGATAGTATTGTGGTTAGATAGTATTATGGTTTGGGATAGCTAAAGTACTCATTCATGTAGAGCTTAAGGGTATTTCAAAAAGGTAAACTAAGATCATTCGCTAGGGTCACCAATTTTATGTAATTCCCTAACTGTTTATTTAAGATTTCTCATGTTATAATGCTTAATGATGATGATAGTACATGAGATGCATGAATATTTCTTGAAAGTTGTCATGATTATTTAATTGTACATGCATAAATAAATACATAACATGAGCATACATTGCATCCAATAGACAAATATTTATGTAGAAAAGAATATATGGAGAATGTATGGATTTCTGTATCAGTACATGTGGTACTATCATTGGTTTTAAATAGGTGATTTGGCTAATGAGATTATCAGTCTCTTTTTTTTGCTAATATGTCCAAATGTCTTGTTACCACATGCTCCTCGGTATTAAGACTGCTATAATAGAGGTTCCATTTATGGGACCCATTACAATTATAAGAGATATATGGGTTATATTAGTGGAGTTACCCATAATGTACCTCCAGTAGGTGGACTAGTACTTGAGTAGCCTTCGCATTATTAAATCCATTAAAATGTAGCTTTTTTGAGTATTTTGATTATTCTATCATTGGTCAGGGTCTCATAATATTTTTGGAGTAACCCATGGTATTCTCTTGTTGTGAATAAAAAGGGATAGATATATAGATGATTAGATATGTGAATATTATTATCTAATAGTAGGAATATCTTGTGGAGGATTAGACTGAGTGGTAGACATGTTGCCTCTTG
Organism: Senna siamea; assembly: GCA_031216115.1. Classification (NCBI taxonomy): domain Eukaryota; kingdom Viridiplantae; phylum Streptophyta; class Magnoliopsida; order Fabales; family Fabaceae; genus Senna; species Senna siamea. The sequence goes on along the minus strand of CM062354.1, from coordinate 25,159,967 downwards.
TTCTCAGCTCTAACTATATATGCATGTCTTAGGGTCACATATCTCCATATATATCTCTAACAAAGAATATTGTATACATATATATTATAAGTAATGGGAAGGCTATGATATAAGCTTATATGTATATAAGTATTGTTCATTCATTTATGAGTTTATTTATTCTGCTACAATAATACACGTACGTGTGAAAACCCAAGTGTAGAAACCTAAACCTAACTCAATGATGCAAAACAACAAGCTTATGATCCTTTACAAATTCCAAGTGGACCTATTATAAGAACTAGATCTAGAAGGATCAATAAAGCTTTGAATGAGCTTTTTCAAGAGACTTGAACAAAGCAAATAGCAACTAAGCCATCAAACAAACTTGAGGATGTCATTCATTTAATATGGGATGAAAGTGGGGTTAAAAATCATGCTTTTAGCTTGGATACTTCAATTTAAAGATCTTGGAACAAGTACTACACATGGGAGGACTCATTTGGGCCTAAATTATCATATTTTGGGCTTAATATGCTAATTATATTTTGGGTTTTATATTAGTGAGAAAATTAGTATTTAATTGGCATATTCAAATTTTAGAGTTCCTATGTTTATTGAATTAAGTCTTTGTATTAATTTTCTAAGTTATCATTACTATTTTGAGTCTCTAGGTTTATGTTTCCAATGCCCTTAAATCAGATTTTGATGTATCTCTTAAAATACATTATATCCTTCATTTTGGAGGAAAATTGGAAATCTCAATGAAAAGTTATGTTTTTACACACCAAAACTTAAGATGGATTCTCTCTTGAGTTCTTCATTGAACTAATATACTTATCAAGGCTTGATCAACCTTGTGATGTCTTCCTACACTTCAAGTCCTTGTTCGTTTGAGTTCAAGTGGATTGCTAGACCTTTGTTTAGCTTTCTTGGGGGTGTGTATATTCATTTTGGTTGTGGGTTTGTGGGATATATTCCTAATGGGTTTGCACCATCTTGGTATCATAGCTTCAATTTTAAAATCAGGTCATTTTTATGTTTTAGAGTCTCATCTTTCATCCCTCTTTGAAATCATCTCAATCGGAGTTTTCTACACAAAGATATACCTCATTTTATTTTGTTGCATTTTTTGGACATTCTAGGTTGATGTTCTGTTAGTTTTTTCTTTGTGGTAGATTTTGTGATATATTTTCTTTGTATTTCTGAGGAAAACAAAAGGAACAAAAGAACAAAAAATATATGTCAATTATTGATGTGATAAATGTCATAATTTTTTGAGAAAATTTAATTTTATCTCTATAAATTTTGTGCTAATTGATGTCTTGATTTAATTGAAACTTAATCTTCAATACCTTTGTCGATATCTCAAATTTCTAAGTGTTGTATTGATTCTGAAAATTGTGAAAGTTTTGATTAAAGTTGCTTAGTTCTTTGAAGAACCTCAAGAGGAATTTAAGGAGTAGAAAAGGGCAAGAGTGTGAACATCAATTGTGAAAAAAAAATCCTTATTAGAGGGAAACACAAGTGTGAGTGTCATAGGTGAGGAGATTTATTTCACTAACATCTTTTCTTATAGTTTTCAATGGCTAGCATAGATGAAACATCCAGTGGTGGTGAAAATTCAAGGGATTGAGAATTCACCCTTAATGCAATGTAGTAAAAGTTTGAATGTTTGAATGTGGTTTTGGAGAAATAAGGTATAGGGTGGATAGGCAAGAAGAGAGAATCAAAAATTTACAAAGAGATCAATCTAATCCTATAAGGCATGAAAGGTGAAGGGAGGCTCTTATTGTAGAATTTGAATATGAAAATGATGAAGTCAATGGTAGTCAGGAAGAATTTGAATATGATTCTGAAGTAGGAAGAAATAGGTATGTGAGGAGACATGGCAGAAATATTTCTCGAGAAAGAAATAGAGTTGATGGAAACCTTGGAACCATTAAAATGAAAATACCACCCTTTCAAGGTAAGAACGATCCTGAAGCTTATTTATTGTGGGATAAGAAAATAAAAATGGTTTATTAGTGCCATAATTATTCAGAAATTAAAAAGGTGAAGTTGGTAGCAATAGAATGCATTGATTATGCTCTTGTTTGGTGGGATAAATTGGATCTTAATAGGAGAAATAATGGTGAGAGGCTTGCATCAACTTGGAGAGAAACGAAGACTTTGATGAGAAGGTTTATTCTTGTCCATTACTATAGAGAACTTTATCAAAGGTTTCAAACACTTATACAAGGCTCTAAATATGTAAATTAGTGTTATAAGGAGATGGAATTGAATATGATTAAAGCTAATGAACAAGAAGATAGGGAGGCTACTATTGCTAACATGGCTAGAATACATGTTTCATCTGGAAATTAATGTGGAAAAATAGGTCAAGCATAAGGGTGCTTCAAAATTCCATTCTAGAGTAAATTCTTCACTTAAACATAATTCAAAGTAAGGGGAAATAACTATCCAAAAGGAGACCAACAATGGAAAGTAAGAGGCTTCATCAAGGAGTAAAGGTAAATTTGATTCCCAAACTCTTAGAAATAGGGATATTAAATGTTTCAAATGTTTGGGTACTGGTCATATAGCTTCTCAATGTCCTAACAAGGGATTCATGGTTTTGAAAGATAATGAAGTTAAGATTGAAAGTGAAAGTGATGGCTCTATACCTTCACTTGAAGATAATAATGATGAGAGAATTGAATATGTTGTGGAAGGAGAATGCCTTATGGTTAGAAGAGCTTTGAATTGTCAAATTAATGAACATGAGTTGAATGAAAAAAGGGAAAATATTTTTCATGCTTGTTGCCTTATTAACAACAAAGTATGTAGTTTGATCATTGATGGAGGGAGTGTTACAAATGTTGTTAGTATTTCGTTGGTTGAGAGATTGAATTTGTCTACTACTCAACACCCTAGGCCATACAATCTTCAATGGTTGAATGAATGTGGGGAAATTAAAGTTATAAGCAAGTTTTAGTTTCTTTCTCAATTGGTAAATACTGTGATGAAATCATGTGTGATGTTATTACTATGCATATTGGACATATACTTTTGGGAATACCTTTAGAGTTTGATAGAAAGGTTAAAAAGGATAGGTTTACCAATAGATATTCATTTTTAATGAACAATAAACCTGTCACTCTTGTACCATTAACTCCAAAGTAAGTGTATAAGGATTAACTCAAGATAAGAAAAGAGAGAGCTAAAAGAGAGAGTGAGCTGAAAAATTAAGAAAATGAGATAAAAATTGAGTGCCCAAAAAAAGGAATTCAAAAGAAGAAAAAGAGAGAAGAGAGAAAATAGAAGAAGAAAGTGAACTTTTATACGAAGGAGAACAAAGTGAGGAGTGCTTTCTTCGCTGAACAACCTTTACTCCTTGTTTACAAGGAATCATTTTTTAATACTAACGACCATAACTCTTATTTTCCTAGAGTTGTTGGTTCTTTGTTGCAGGAATTTGTTGATGTGTTCCCTAAAGAAATAACACCCAATTTACCACCCATTAGAGAAATTTAACATCAAATTGATTTTATTCGGGGAGCAACAATTCCTAGCAGACTAGCTTATAGAAGTAATCCAGAAGAGACAAAAAGGGCTTTAAAATCAAGTGGAAGAGCTCTTGGCAAAAGGATATGTTCGAGAAAGTTTGAGTCCATGTACTTTTTTAGTACTTTTAGTGCTAAAGAAAGATGGAACATGGACGATGTGCATTGATTGTAGAGCTTTGAATAATATTAATGTAAAGTATCGTCACCCCATTCCTAGATTAGATGATATGTTGGATAAATTTTATGGTTCTAGCATATTTTATAAAATTGATTTGAAATCTAGATACCATCAAATTAGAATAAGGGAAAGAGATAAACGAAAAACTATTTTCAAGAAAAAAACATGGTTTGTATGATTGGTTAGTCATGCCATTTGGGTTAACTAATGCACCTAGTACTTTTCATGAGATTGATGAATCATGTTTTTCATGCTTTCATTGGAAATTTTTTTGTCATTTATTTTTATAACATTTTGATTTATAGCAAGAATCTTGATGAACATTTGAATCATTTGCATTCTGTGCTTGATATTTTGAGGAAGGAAAAGTTGTTTTCTAATTTGAAAAAGTGTGACTTTTTCTTAGATAAGATTGTTTTCATTGGTTTTGTGTTGAGTGCTAAAAGAATAGAAGTTGATAAGGAAAAGGTAAGGGCAATAAAAGATTGGCTAACACCTAAAAGTGTAACTAAAGTAAGAATTTTCCATGGTTTGGCTAGTTTTTATAGGAGTTTTGTAAAGGATTTTAGCACACTTGTTACACCACTCACTGAAGTCATAAAAAAACCTATTGCTTTTAAATGGGATAAAGCAAAATATGATGCATTCAGTAGATTTAAGGATTGTTTTTGCACCTATGTGAGTATTGCTTGAGTTTAATTAAACGTTTGAGATTGAATGTGATGTATCTGGAGTTGGAATAGAGCCTTGAAATATCTGACTTATGACAAAGAGCTCTATGCACTTAAGAGGGCATTGGAGAATTGGCAACATTACCTTTGGCCAAAACAATTTGTCATTCACATTGATCATCAATCTTTGAAGCACACTAAAGGTTAAGGAAAGATAAACAAAAGTCATGCAAGTTGGCTAGAATTTATAGAGACATTTCCTTGTCATCAAATATCAGAAAAGTAAAGAGAATGTGGTTGCGAATGTGTAACACCCACTATTTGAAATTAAAAGGGAGTTTTCTAAATTCCAAATAGGAGAAATCTAGCAGATATTAATTAATTTATTGGTTGTTAATATTGTTATAAATATTTATTTGTTTAAATATTGTTATGAAATTATGGGTCTACGTGTGTGTAGTTCCTTTGGAATTTTTTTTAGGATTAAGGGAAATCCTAAATAAATCATTAAATTAGTAATATTTTAGGAAGTGAGGGATACTTTAAATAGAAAGAAAAAAAGATATTAAAAAGAAACAAGAAAATTAAATTTAAATAGATAAACACCTAATAGTTAATAAGGAAATAAGGACTTTATATACAATGTTGTGAAATTAAGATGTAACTCACATGCCTAAAAATGAAAATAAAAACACATAAGAATCAATTATAATATAATATAATATAATGCATATAATAAAATACAAAATAAAAATAAAAATATAATATTATAATAAGTAAATAAACAACCCTCATTTACGTGGAGTTAGAAGGGGGTAACACCTACACATTGAGTTGGCAAAAAGGAGAGGAAGGAGATGGGTGAGGGAAGGGAAAAAAAGAGAAAGCACCATGAGAGAAAAAGAATCCATGGCAAAAATAGAGTGACCAAGAAAATCCACCTAAATCTCTCATCCATTACTTAAAAATCATCATCATGGGTAGGATTCAAGTGGAAGGAGACAGTTGGGTGTAGAGTGCAACATCTTCCCAAGAAATTTAGTTTCGGAATGTTAGAGACATGTTTTTTATGAATATGTAATATAAAAAGATAGAGAAGTAAGTTATGAGTCAACTGACTATGAAATCAGGTTGAAATAAGGCCCGATTTAATAGAAAATGAAATTTTACAAAAATAGTACATTTGGGTAATTTAACCAAAAAGACAAATAAAGAATGTAATATTAAGGGAATTTAATGCGAAGTGGCACATATGGAGAAAAACTTTTTAAGATAGTTAAAATTCATTTTTGATCCAAGGACCAATTCACAATTATTTTTCAATTTCACTTAACTACATTTTCAGCCCCATGTAACTTACGTACAATCTAGGTGGAGGAGACTTGAATTCTTCATCTTCCTCTTCATCTTCATCAACTAGAGAGAGAGAGTCAAGCTTCGGAGAGAGAAAGTAGGAAAATCTAAAGAACAAGGTGCATATTTGAATTATAGCTTGCAAAGAATTGTTAGAACAACCAAATCTCAACTAGAAACAACCAAATTAACACACAAAACTTCAAGGTAATGAAAGAAATCTTCCCTTTCTCCTTAAGTGCAAGAACCCATTCTTTCTTCAAGAAAGTTCTAAAAACTCTTTGATTTGAATTGAGATAGGGAGATCAAAACTTGCATTCTTTAATTTGTATGTTGGATATACACTTTTAGAGCCTTGTTAGAGGCTAATATATACTAGAGAAGGGATTTTATGATTGTGGGTTGAAATTTTCTACTTCATAAACATGCTTTGATGATAGGTTTGATTCCTAGCTCATGATAATGAATTTTTTTTTATACATGGTGATGTTTTGAGAAAGGAAAAGAGCTTAAAGTTGGTCCTAAATGAATCCTTAAAGTCTTCGTGAAGTTTTGGGGGCCAAAAATAGGGTAAACATAAGATTTTTATGCATTTTTGAAGTTTTAAACTTGATATTTTCTTGCCTCTCTTCTTTCTTAAACATCATGTAAAGGCTAGGGAATCATTCCAATTTTGTGATATGGTATTTGAGAAGTAATATGGGATAAATTTTGAAGGGAAATAATAAGAAAGAAAGAATATAATTACTCTTATTATATGGTCTAGCCTAGATAAGTTCTGGGTTGAATAACCGATGATTGGTATAGGATAATTACCAAAAATTTCATATTTCCTAAACTAAAATAGCCATTTAACTTTTGAAGGAATCAAAGAAAATAAAGTGTTGATGATTAACCATATGTTAGTACCCAAATGACTACAGAGTTACTTAGAGTTAAATCAATCATGATCAGGGAACTTGTCAGACTAGTGTATATAGTAAAGGTATTGAGTTAAAGCAACATTTTCTGGTCTTAGCATAGTATAAGTGGACATTATTTGTAACCCAAGATAAAGATGCAGTAATTCGGTGAGTGGATATGATCTGTGACCCAAGATAGAGGCATAGTGATCTCCATCAGAGTAGAATGGTCTTTCAAAGAGACTAGGGGATGCCCTAAAGGTAAAAGCTAGCTAACTATTATGAAAGAAAGAACTAATACAATGTTTTCTAGAAAAGAAAGAATGTAATTGGCCAAGTAGAGCTATTTGAAAAGGATATTATGAATAACCAAGCAGAGCCATATGAAAGCTATTTTATGATTGGCCAAAAAGAGCCAAATGAAAGTTATTTTATGATTGGCCATGTGAGCCATATGAATGAAAGTTATTTCCATTATCTATGAAGTTTAATGTCCATATTACTATACTTTGATGATGTGAAGCATGAGTATATCTAATGATGCCCACTGACTAATTTACTTTCAGTACTTGACATGAAATGGTGCAATAGTTGCATATTATCCAATGAAATTTGTGTTTATGATTTGAAATGAACTTGAATGTAAGAGTTTTTTTGTGTTTCTTACAAATGATACGATCGATAGTAATTTTGAACTTGATTTCTTTTGATTACTGAGATTTTATCTCACTTGTGCGTTGATGTGTCCAAATGCTTAGGTACTCTATTATAATGTAAGTGGAAATAAAGGTGGTACATATACCCAGAGTAGGATGTTATATTCGTATTGGGGAGATAATGATCTATATCATGGATGCACTACCGTTCCTAGTGGATTAGAGTGGTGGAGGAGAGGATCAACTTTTTGGCATTTCACCACCCCTGGCTTGTTTTGAAAAGGCCATAGCGAACTTATGTGTATGTATGGTGAACAGAGAATGGAACCTACTTATAATCATGTATAAAAGTATGTTAAATTTGTAATCTAGTAATGGATATCCTATAATGGGTTAAGTGGTCTCGAGGAAAGTGGATATCTTTTCTCAAGTTCTCATTTTGGAAATTATGTGTATATGTATGTAAGTTGTAAATAGACATCTAACTTGTGTATATATATATATATATATATGAATATATCTTAGAATTTTTATACTTCTTCTTCCATATATATATAAGTGAGAATCTCAAGTGCAACCCTAAACCTGAAATTGAATTAATTAAGGATTATGTGTATTAATCTAAAGTTGAACTTGGGTAGTTAAGTAAAGATATGTAGTAGCACACCATCTCTATGGGGTTGGTATGTGTTGTACCTATAAAAGTGGAGTGTTACATGAAGCACTCCTTTCATGTGGGTGAGAAGCAACGCTTTTGGAGAGGAAAAAAAAAAAGAGAAAAGAGAAACGAAGCAGTAGTTTTGGGTCAAGAAGGATTTTGGGCAAGAATTAAATTGGTTGTAGCTTAAAAATAAGGTAGGGTGATCCCTATTAAGGTGCATGGTAATTTAGCTTATTTTCTATGATTCATCTCCCTATGCAAGTTAATTTTTTGGCTAAAATGGTGCTGTAAAATAGAGAAATGAGTGTAAAAAATTTAGAGTAATTACTGCAAATTTGCAAGGGAATAAAGCTAGAAATTACATGTAGGTTGGTTCTTTTGTTGTGTATAGTGATTAAATTTACTCTTCCATGATTTATCCTTTAAATTGAAGGCATTTTATTGGCTAAAAAATTGCTATTCACAGAGAGAAAACCCAGGAAAGTTAGTGAAAAATGCTTCAAAATTTAAATAGAGAAAATTAGGTAGTTTAGATGGGTGAAACCTTACAAAATTTGGTGATTAGTATGCTGATATGTAGGCTGTATTTTGTAACTTTTGGTAATTGTGATTACTGGTGAAATTTCAAAAAATATAGGGACCTTGTAACTAAGAATTCTAATAAAAATGGAACACCTAATACGAAACCAAATTTTTGACATAGTCTCGGTTAAATGCAAACATCAAGGGAAAATGGATAGTGAATTGTTGTGACTATGGGTGACAATTGTCAGGGATGGTTCTGAATTAATTGATGGGTTGAAGAGAAGGATAATAGGGGTTTAACAGGACATGTTTCTATGTTTTAGGGATGAAAATAGTAAAGGAAGAATTGTAGTAAAATGCTTTAACCCAAGAGGAGAAATACGTCACCCATAGCATGTTAAATAAGGTAGTTTAGAGTGAAAACTTGTGTAGTTTGTGTATGATAAATTGTGGGATGTTGGGCATGTACCTATGTGGGAAAATGAGTGGGTATTTAGGAGGAAATGGGGCTGTATAGGAGTATAAAAAATTACAAAAATTTTTGGCGCAGAGAAATGTAAATTTGGATAGAAATAAACATGAAATTGTGACTTAAATATGAGAATTTGTAAGGAAACTCCAAGGCAATTTTTGGGGTTGCTAGGGTAGTTTTTTGGTGGATTTATACAGTAAAAATTTCTAGTTTTTCTGCATTATACCGATTTTCCTATTTCATTACAAAAAATAAAGAAAATAAACCTCAACTTCACTGGTTTAAGGGTAAAATACATGGGGGAGATGAGGGTTATTTTGGGGAGTTACCTCATAAGTGTTTAGGGAATAGTTTCATATTGCCTTAAGTCTTAAATTTTGGTGCTGTAGAATGAGGATGAAAGTTGTTGTAAGAAAAAAAATTTTGTACATAAGAAAGGTGGTGAAATAAAATAAAATTTTGTATTAAGATTAGGCATAGGAATAAGGAGAATATGGATGAATTCACTACCCTCATAGGTATCCTAGGTGTAAAGAATTTCTTAGGTGTGTAGGGAGGAATTAAGGCTAAAAACATGAGGTTAAAAACTGGGAGCACATGAAGAAAACTAGAAAAATGGAGAACAACAGAGAGATTAATACACCATAAGCAAAAGCCTCGAGTAGGAATCTCTCCTCAACTAAAATAGTGAAAATATAGAGAAAAGCATTATACTTGAAACACAAATATTTATCAAAAATTTTCCAATGGAACAAAAAGTTAGACATAAAGTTAGGTACATAAAACAAAGCTAAATTATGACAAGGAAACAAAAGTAGTTGGGTTACTCCTAGGTGATTTATAAACATGGAATCCAATATAAATTAAATACACCAAAATATAAAATAGGAAGAACAAGATTTAGAAAGGAATCTAAAAAAGTAAAGTTTGAGGTACAAAATTATGATGGGAAGGGAAATAAAGTCTAGAAAAAACATACATGTGTGTATATATATATATCTAAGCACTCATGCATATGAAAAGGGATTATAGATGCCTTATGTGGCTACTAAATATTTGTAATTAAATTCGTAATTACATGTCTATGCTACTTGGATGATTGTACTTGCCAAGTGTGAAAATTTTCATTGTATTATAAGGTTAATTGAGGTTGGAAAGTCAACATCCGACCTTCAAGTAATTGAGTAGAATCTTAAAGTAAAGGTAGGACAAACTGTACCCTTAAATCATGTTTAAATAATAAGAATAATTGATGCTATATATATTATTGATGAATTCATAAATCTAATCATGAATTTATTTAAATATGTGAATGTTATGATGAAAGATTCTATTTGCAACTGTTGCATATATGAATCAATTAAATGTTACAGATATAAATCAATGCTGTATATATTTGTAATTAAATAGGCATGATTATAGGCTATAACTTAGGAATCAATTATAAAGAATTATTCCATTTATTTTCTTTCCTTAGTTAGCAGACTACCTTCTGTATAAATACCTATTCTCTGAATGAATGAAATACAAGAGCATTATTCACAAATCTTTTATTTTACATGGTATCAGAGCTATGGTTGCTTCTTTGCCTATCATTCTCTAATTTGCTTTTGCTTTAATCACTCTTTAGTTTTTGGGTCACGTGTTTAGTGACCATTAGCTCTCACCATCGCCCTAAAACCCTCCATCGTCAAAATTTCGGCCAAACCCCAGTCACTGGCGAGGATTCGCAGTGCGTGTGTGTCTCACATGCCACCATAAGAATTCTGCATGAAATTCATGTGCCGACGCATGAGAGCGCGTAGGGGGACGACTTGACGGCGAGGTAACTTTTTCGACGTTGTAGTGGTGATTCCGGCCAGACCCAATTACGTTTCGACAGAGATAGCAATGTTTTTGGTGTAATCTCCTCTTTTTCCACACTGTTTTGACATATCATTCTGTTCTTTTTGCATTTCTAGTGCTTCTCTAATTTACACATCTCTGGCGTCCTTTGCACTCTGCTTTGGTGTGTTGTAATCTATTTTCGCTAATTTTTGGAGTTGTTGATTTGTTGGTCACTTGCTGAAAATAATTGAGTACTTTCTTTGAGAATTGCATATTGTGAAGTATTTAGTTTTCACTGTACTTAACCAAGTATTTCCATCTTTGATGAATATGGGGGAAGTAAAGGGTACTGTTAGTGAAATAATTATTGCCATGTCTAAAATTACTGAAAATAAGCTTAATGGCTCTAATTATCTTGAGTGGAGTAAGACAATTAGAGTTTATTTAAGAAGTGTTGATAAGGATAACCACTTGGGAAAAGAACCTTCGACTGATAATAGTAGACAAACCTAGTTAAGAGATGATGCACGGTTATTTTTGCAAATAAGGAATTCCATTGAAAATGATATCATTGGCCTTACCAATCACTGTGAATTTGTGAAAGAATTGATGAGTTATTTGGAATTTTTGTATTCTGGTAAAGAGAACATTAATTGCATGTATGAAGTGTGTAAGGCTTTCTATTAGGCTGAGAAGGAGACTAAAACTCTCACTGATTACTTTATGGACTTTAAAAGAACATATGAAGAATTAAATGTTCTTTTACCACTCAACTCTGACATTAAAACCCAGCATGCCAAGCGAGAACAGATGGCAATCATGAGTTTTTTGGCTAGACTCCCTGTTGAATTTGAAACTGCTAAATCATATATTCTCTCCAGCTCAGACGTTAGTTCCCATCAAGATGTAACACCCCTAATTTAAGTAGCTTAAATTAATGATTTTAATTCATGGTGCTAATAAATTAATTTCTTGTAGCTAATAAATTTAAGAATTAGCTTAAGGAAGGAAAATTTCACTTGCATAATTAAATAACTAAATTGTTTAGATTTAAAAGGCAAATTACCTAAGAAAATTGATGCTTAATTTAACCCCTTAGTTTCTTTTGTTATCTAGCCTAAGTACCAAAGGAAGGACCATTAAATTTTATGCATGGAAATATTAATTTCACATGTGAGGTTAAGAGGGATGAAGGCATGTAAATTTTATATATATATATATATGCATGGTTTCCACGTGAAGAAGGAGAAGTAAGGTGGAATAAAATATTTGTATACACCTATACATGAGTGCCACATGAGCAAAGGGGAAAAACTAACAAACAAATTAACTTTCCCCTTGAATTGGATGCCACACGTGATGAAGGAAACAATGGGATAGTGCAGAATATTTTTTATATAGGCACACATAGGACTTCACAAGAGAGGGAGGAAAAGAGAGAATAGAAAAAGAGAAAAAAAATGGAAATACCAAGGTTGCTTGTGGAAGTGGGAAAGATAAACTTGCAAGGAAAGGCAAGACTAAGGTTGCAAGTAAGAGAGTACAAGTGCAGAAATTTTTTATACATATATATGCATGAGCATGTGGGAAATAAAAAGGCAAAATAGGCAAGAATGCATGCTACACGACAACTCCATCCAAAGGGAAATCAAGTGCAGTTCTAGCCATCCAAATGGGAATTTGAAATGAGGAAAAGAGAGAGAGAGGGACAAGAGGCACATGCCACCTAGGCTGCCATATGGACATAAAATAAGAATTGACAAGGGAGGGGAAATGGCGTGAAGGAGAAGAGAAAAAGAGAAAAATTACGCAGCCCTCTTTCCTTGGCCTGGACGAAGGGAAACAAGAGAAAAGAGGGTGGGGTAGGGTGAAGCAAATGACCAAGATAGAGTGTGAGAGAAGTAAGCTTACATGGGGAATAAAATAAACCAAAAACAAATGAGAGAGGAGGCCACACGTGGATTAGGGAACAAAAGGAAAGGTTGAGAATTTTTCCATGCACCACACACACACATACGTGAACTAAGAGGAGAAGCATTTCGAAAACCCACACTCACACCACTTGGACGAAAAGGGAAAGAAGAAGGAGAGAGGGGAAGAATAGCTAAGTTGGGCATATACACAAGGCAAAAGAGGAACCAAGGAAAGACTAAGATCATCCCATACTAGCCATCTTTGAGGTAGGTTAGCAATTTCTTTGGTATAGTTCCTTAAGTTAGCATGTTTGTTTCAAAAAAAATGTTGCTTCTATGGAACTAGAATAATTTTCTTCATTCTTGATTTAGGAGGAAATTTGATATAGTATGCATAATAAATTTAGGAGTTGGCTAAGTGGAATGGAATTAATAAGGTTATTGGGCATTTATGGTTGCTAAAATAAATACATGTGAAGATGAAATAAGATGGATTAAGTTAGTATTGGAAATTTATTGCCATGATCACATAAGAAAATAATAAATGATGAATACCTTTATAAGGAATGAAATGGTGAGGGTTTAAGGTGAAGAATAAATTTCAAGAAAAGTAAAACTTATTATGGCCATTACTAATATTTTTAGAGAGGGATTTATGTGAGAATAAATTCTAAGAAAAGTGGAAAATATTATGTCCATGATTAATGTTTTTGGAGGAAATTTATGTAAGAATAAATAGAAAATATTATGTCCATTAATAATATTTTTGGAAGGAAATTTATGTAAGAATAAATAGAAGATATTATGTCCATTAATAATATTTTTAGAGGAAATTTATGTAAGAATAAATAGAAAATATTATGTCCATTAATAATATTTTTGGAAGGAAATTTATGTAAGAATAAATAGAAGATATTATGTCCATTAATAATATTTTTAGAGGAAATTTATGTAAGAATAAATAGAAAATATTATGTCCATTAATAATATTTTGGGAAGGAAATTTTGTAAGAATAAATAGAAGATATTATGTCCATTAATAATATTTTTGGAAGGAAATTTATGTAAGAATAAATAGAAAATATTATGTCCATTAATAATATTTTGAAAGGAAAATTTATGTAAGAATAAATAGAAAATATTATGTTTATTAATAATATTTTTGGAAGGAAATTTATGTGAGAATAAATTCCAAGAAAAATAGAAAATATCCTATCCATTATTAATATTCTTGGAGGGGAATTTACGTGAGGATAAGTTCCAAGAAAAGTAAAAAATGTTATATCCATTGTTAATGTTTTAAAAGAAACTTAGATCTAATTCCCCAAGAAAAAGCAAAATAGTATGGAACTTTTGAATTTATTCAAAAGCTTTGAGGAAATACAACCTTTCCCTGGATAATAAAAGGGAGACGTAGGGTGACACTGCGCCCTGCGGGGTTCCAAGTGTATACTAGTGGTCTAGCGAGGCGTGGCCGAAGGTGCTCTATGCCCGTGACCTAGTGTCCATGATCACGTTGAAATCGTGGCCGAGCATCCATGCATTACGAGGTGTGGCCGGAGGTGCTCCACACGAGCGACCTAGGGAGGTGTGGCCAAAGGTGCCTCATACCTGTGATCTAGTGTCCTGAGGATTTCATGTACGTGGGTCGAGGGTCCACAATTTGCGAGGTGTGGCCAAAGGTACTCCACACGGGTAGCTTGGCGAGGGGTGGCCGAAGGCGCTCTGTGCCCAGTACCTAGTGCTCGCGATCACACTATATATGTGGCTGAGTGTCCATGAATTTCAAGGTGTGGTCGAAGGTGCTCCATCCCTGTGATCTAGTGTTCACACAACATATATGTACATTCTGATAACTTCGTAATAATAAACCGGTACTCTTAAGAAAATACTGGTCATGTGAAAAAGATCTCTAATTGTTGCTAACTACTAAATTTATCATATAATAATTGTCTGTTTACAGTTATGTATTTTACTCATAAATCAAGGATGTAGGTTGAATTTTTTTAGTGCCTGCACCCTGGTACATATTAGTTTCTTTTGAACTATGAATTGCTAAGCTAATGGGAAACCTGTGTTTCTCATCTATATGCTAATATGTATCAGATACGGACGTATAGCAGGGATGCGGGGTGGCAATACCTTTTGATCAAGTAAGGGTTTTTTTGTAACCCCTATTTTTGGATCCTAGATGTACTCGAACTAGAATAAGAAAGCTGTTTTGATTGTATATGCGAGTGGTTCTGGGGATATCGGGGAAAACGGATATGTGAAGGATCGGTCCATCACTATGTTGTGCGGGAGTCTGAGTGGCAGGCCTGTTGTCTCCTGACTTCCATGGGATGAGTACTTCATATATACGGGGACATGTACATCAGTATATAATGATTATTATCATACTTGTATTATTTGATTCATATGAAAGACTGTATTTTAATCGTGTAGCATATAATTTCATTATTTCACTGTGCATGTAAGTTTTATTTTTATCTGAGCAAAAGATCCCGAACCTAATTCTTTTAATATAAATTGAATGGTTTAACGGGTCAAAAAATAATTAAAAGGATAAGAACAATGTACCAAACCTATCTATTGATATCGGAATGAACAGCAAGACTAGATAGGGGCGTTATACAAGAAGTCTTTAATAGAGTGCTATGTACTGAGAGTACTCCTTCTACTCCACAAGGCAGTGTCTTTGTTGTTAAAGGAGGAGAAGGATATGATGTAAGAAGGAAGAATGGTAATAAGGGAATAAACAAACCCTTTAATACCAGTAATATCATCTCTCACTACTGTAAGGAATTGGGGCATACAAAAGGTTACTATAAGACATAACATAATCATAATCAGAGAGCTCAAATAGCCAATATTGTAGTTACCTCAAGTTCATCAGGTGAGAAAAAAATAACCATCTCAACTGATGAGTACAAAAAATTCTCTCAATTTCGAGAATCCGTTAAGGAGACTAATCAAGTTGCCACACTTGCCAAGTCAGGTAACACATGTCTTATTTCTTCCTTAAAAAGTGGGTCATTGATTCCGATGCCACATACCATATGACAGGTAGCCTCACTATCTTCTCTAGTTTTTGGTCTCATAAGGTACCTTCCCCTATTACCATAGCTGATGGTTCCACTTATTACATTGAGGGCTCTGGCACTGTTACACCGTCCCTATCCATCACCCTTTCCTTTGTATTGAGATTACTTAATTCCGCTTTCAACCTTATGTCTATTAGTAAACTCACTAAGGAATTGAATTGTTATATCTCATTTTTTCCTGATCATTGTCTCTTTCAGGATCTTATGACGAAGAGGATTATTGGTAGAGGACATGTATCTAATGGTCTCTATATTCTAGATGCATGGGAACCAAAGTTGGCTACTTGCTTAAGCATTACTTCTCCATTTCAAGCTCACTGTCAGTTGGTTCATCCATCTTTATCCACATTAAAGAAATTATGTCCTCAATTTCATCATGTATCTTCATTGGAGTGTGAATCATGTCATTTTGCGAAACACCATCGTAGTTCTTTTAGTTCTAGAATAAATAAACGAGCTGAGTCTATTTTTGAATAAGTTCATTCAGATGTTTGGGGAACCTACCCTATTCCATCTAAATCTGGTTTCAAGTACTTTGTTATTTTTATGGATGATTTCTCTTGCATGACTTGGATTTATTTTATGAAACATCATTCTGAAGTACTTTCCCACTTCTCCGCTTTTTTTGCTAAAATAAAAACCTAGTTTAATGTACCTGTACGGATCTTACACAGTGACAATGCTAAGGAATTTTTCTCAGGTTCTTTTAAAAAAATTGTGTCTGAACATGGGATTCTTCACCAGATCTCTTGTGTGGATACTCCTGCCCAAAATGGGGTTGCTGAACGGATCTAGAGACCGCTCGGGCTCTCATTTTTGAAAAGCAAGTTCCTAAACCTTTTTGAGCTGATGCAATATCCACTGCATGTTTTTTTATCAATCGGATGCCCTTCACAATTTTGCACGATGACATCCCTTACACTATTTTGTTCCCATAAAAATCGCTGTTTCCTATTACTCCTCACATTTTTGGTAGTACTTGCTATGTCCATGATGTTCAACCTCATCTAACTAAATTGGATCTTAAGGCTTTGTGGTGTGTCTTCTTGGGGTATTCTTGTTTACAAAAGGGTTACAAGTGTTACTCTCCTGATTTGAATCGGTACTTGTTCACCAATGATGTGAAATTTTCAGAGCAAGTACCGTTCTTCTCTCCCTAACCTATTCCTGTGAATGCTGAAGATGACACTGATTGGCTGATATACAAAGTCCCACCTATTGAGTCTTCAGGAGCGACGGTTCCTCTTGATGATTGCCCTGATGATGGTCTTATTTCTTTTAGTCTTTAGTTCGATATCCCTTCTACACCTCGTCCACCTATTGTTCAAGTTTACTCTCGACGTCGAGAGACTCATAATGATACATGTCCTACACCACCTCCTTCATCATTTGATCCTCCTGTCAATAATCTGGATTTACGCATCAGCCTTCGAAAAGGTAAGCGTGAATGCACTCGTTCTCAATATTCTTATCCCATTGCTAATTTTGTTTCATATGACCACTTATCTCTTGTGTCTAGTTCTCTTATTGCTTCTTTAGACTCAGTCTCTATACCTTAAATAGTAAAAGAAGCTTTTTCCCATCCTAGCTGGTCAGCAGAAATGCTTGAGGAGCTCAATGCTCTGGATGCAAATCATACTTGGGATCTTGTGGCTTTACTTGACGAAAAAAAGGCTATTGGGTGTAAATGGGTTTTTGCAATTAAAATGAACCCTGATGGCTACGTGGCTCAGTTTAAGGCTCACTTAGTTGCTAAAGGGTATGCCCAGACTTATGGCATCAACTACTCTGATACCTTCTCTCTTGTTGCCAAACTTAGCTCTGTTCAACTTTTTATCTCTCTCGCTTCTTCCTATGATTGGCCTTTACATCAACTAGATATAAAAAATGCTTTTCTCCATGGTGATCTCTAAGAAGAAGTATATATGGAGTAACTTCCTGGGTTTGTTGCTCAGGGGGAGTATGGAAAGGTATTTCATCTGAAGAAATCTTTGTATGGCTTGAAACAAAGCCCTCGTGCGTGGTTTGAAAAATTTAGTGAGGTAGCTAAAGATTTTGGCTTGAACAAAAGCAAATGTGATCATTCTGTGTTCTATAGAAAAACTAAGGCTGGTATTATTCTTCTTGTTGTCTATGTTGATGACATCATTATTACAAGAAATGATAATACAGGAATCTCTTCTCTGAAGGCCTTTCTACATATTAAATTTCACACTAAAGATCTAGGTTAATTAAAGTATTTCTTAAGAATAAAAGTACTGAGAAATAAGAAGGGAATTTATTTGTCGCAAAGAAAGTATGTTCTTGACCTGCTTGCAAAAATAGGAAAGATGGGAGTTAAGCCATACAGTACTCTAATGATCCCAAATGATCATCTTATTAAAGATGATGGTGACCCGTTTGATGATCCAGAGCGGTATAAGAGGTTAGTAATGAAGTTAAACTACCTCACAGTGACTCGTTTGGATATTGTTTATGCTGTGAGTATTGTTAGTCAATTCATGTCTGCTCCTACAGTAAAACATTGGGCAACTCTTGAACATATCTTGTGTCACTTGAAAGGGGCACCAGGACTAGGAATACTCTATAGTAACCGTGGGCACAATCGCATTGAATGCTTTTTAGATGCCAATTAGTCTGGATCGAAGTGTGATAGAAGATCTACTACAAGCTACTATGTTTTTGTTGCTAAGAACCTGGTACCTTGGAAGAGTAAGAAGCAAAATGTAGTTTCTCGATCTAGTGCAGAATCTGAATACAAAGCTATGGCACAATCTACATGTAAGATTCTATGGATACATCACTTGTTAACTGAAGTTAGGTTAGAATTCACTATACCATCAAAACTTTGGTGTGATAATCAGGCTGCTCTTCACATTGCCTTTAACCCAATTTATCATGAAAGGACTAAACATATTAAGGTTGATTGTCATTTTATTAGAGAAAAGATTCAAGAAGGTTTGATTTCTACTGGATATGTGAAGACAGGAGAACAACTAGGAGAATTATTCACAAAAGCACTAAATGGTACTCGAGTGGAATACCTTTGCAACAAGTTGGGCATGATTAACATCTATGCTCCAACTTGAGGGGGAGTGTTGCAGATATGAATCAATTAAATGTTATAGATATAAATCAATGCTGTATATATTTGTAATTAAATAGGCATGATTATAGGCTATAACTTAGGAATCAATTATAGAGAATTATTCCATTTATTTTCTTTCCTTAGTTAGCAGACTACCTTCTTTATAAATACCTATTCTCTGAATGAATGAAATATAAGAGCATTATTTATAAATATTTCGCTTTAAAGCAATATATGTGTTCTTCTTTGAAATGGTTGGGATAGGTATTGATGCCTAGTATGGGGTGGTCATTTGTATCCTATATGGTTTAATTAACACATCAGAAAAGGAAAATTTAATCTAGTTATCTCAAGGGCCATAAAGATAACCTGCTTAAGTTTACCTTTTACCATG
Organism: Senna siamea; assembly: GCA_031216115.1. Classification (NCBI taxonomy): domain Eukaryota; kingdom Viridiplantae; phylum Streptophyta; class Magnoliopsida; order Fabales; family Fabaceae; genus Senna; species Senna siamea. The sequence continues at coordinate 25,140,696 of CM062354.1, read as the reverse complement.
ATCCTAAGCATATCATGAGAATTTCATATATTTTGAATAGTAAAGGAAAGGGAGAACTGACCCACATTAGGGGATCCCAAAAGATTAAAGATCGCATTAAATTAGAGCACATGTCAGGGGACGCCCTGGGTTAGGGACCAAGGTCGTAGTAGACCACTATGGTCACCTAAAGAGGGCAATGATGGACACCATGCTTTTTATATTCTATGCTTTAAAATTATTGGGAATGAGTATTTGTAGTTAGACTATAAATACTCTATGTGCCTAATGGAAGACATATAGTAGTGAAAGGGGAGATCAGTGCGAAGTTCCTAATTAGGCCTTACGGATTTCACACTTAACTTCATTTACCCATGATTCTCAACATTTTGAAGCATATGCATATATTACTGTGGCATGAAATAGCAAAGGGTGACTATTATCACATATGAAAATGTTTTGTAATCAGATACCTCAAGGTATTTTTTTCATTCCTATGCAACTGGATTATTAGTGAAAATGTTTTGTTGAAACTTGTATAAGTTGTCCTAATGAGAATTTTATTCTCACAGTTTGATAATGTCTAGGTACTAGTGGCAGAGGACAAAAAGGATGATTGTGGATGATCCTATGGGTATTGAATGTATTATGTACAAGTTATGTGTTGTGTACTCAAGATTTAACAAAATTTGTTTGTTTGTATTGCAGTAAGCCTATATAAGGTTAAATTTGTAAATGTTATATACCAAAATTTTAGTAATGTTATAGTCTTAGATTTATATATATTGAAATTATTTAAGAAAAGTTTCAAATTTTCCTCTAAAATTAGCAACCACCACACAAGAAAAGATAATTAAACTAATTGCCCCTTAGCTAAGACTAGGATGTTATAAGATGCATTGTCAAGAAGGTATAATCTTCTTAATTCTCTAAATTCAAGATTGCTTGGATTTGAATATATCAAGGGTTTGTATGCCACTAATGTTGATTTTGATGAATTGTTTTTTGCTTATGAAAAGAAATCATTTGACAAGTTTTATAGGGTTGATGGGTATTTGTTCAGAGAAAATAGATTGTGTGTTCCTAAATGTTCTTTGTGTGAATTACTTGTGAGAGAAGCCCATGGGGAAGGATTAATGGGACACTTTGGTGTTAATAAGACTTAAGATGTTTTACATGAACATTTCTTTTAGCCTCAAATGAAACATGATGTGGAGAGAATATGTGCGAAATGTGTAACTTGTAAAAAGGCTAAATCTAAACTCTTGTCACATGGTTTATATACTTTATTGCCTGTGCCTAGTGAACCTTGGATAGATATATCAATGGATTTTGTTTTCCTAGATAAAAAAGAGGAATGGATTCCATATTTATAGTTGTTAATAGATTTTCTAAAATGGTACATTTTATTCCATACTATAAAATTAATAATGCCACATATATTGCTAATTTGTTTTTGAAATAAATTGTGAGACTTCATGGTATTTCTAAAAGCATTGTTTTAAATAAGGATACAAAAATTGAGTCATTTTTTTAGATTTTTGTGGGAAAAGCTTTGCACTAAATTGTTATTTTCTACTTCTTGTCATCCACAAATTGATGTGTAAACTAAAGTTGTTAATAGAACTTTAACTCAATTGCTTCGAATTATGATTCAAAAGAACTTGAAGAATTGGAAAAATTGCTTTCCATTCATTGAATTTGCATATAATAGGAGTCTATATTCATCTACTGATCATTCTCCTTTTGAAATAGTGTATGGTTTTAATCCACTGACTCCTTCGGATTTGTTACCATTATCTATTTATGAGAGGGTAAATTTTGATGGTAAAAAGAAGTATGAAATAGTAAAGCAACTTCTTGAATGTGTTAAACAACAAATTGAAAAGAAAAATGAACAACATATATCCTAGGCTAACAAAGGAAGAAAGTGTGTTCTTTTTGAAAATAGAGATTAGGTAGGGGTGTATATGAGGAAAGAAAGATTTTTAGCTCATATAAAATCAAAGCTAGTTCCAAGAGGAGATGGACCATTTCAAGTGCTTGAAAGAATCAATGGTAATGCTTACAGAATCGATTTACCTAGTGAGTATAATGTTATTGCTACTTTTAATGTGGTTGATTTATCTCCTTTGGATGTAGATGAAGATTTGAGGATGAATCCTTTTTAGGAGAGAGAGAATGATTTAAAACAACAAGCTTATAATCCTTTACAAAATCTAAGTGGACCAATTACAAGAGCTAGAGCTAGAAGGATCAATAAAGCTTTGGATAGGCTTGTGCAAGAGACTTGGACAAAGAAAATAACAATTGGGCCATCAAACAAACTTGAGGACATCACTCATTTAATATGGGCTGAAAATCATACTTTGAGCTTGGACCAAGTACTACGCATGGGAGGAGTCATTTTGGCCTAAATTATCATATTTTGGACTTAATATGCTAATTATATTTCTGGTTTTATATTAGTGCAAAAATTAGTGTTTAGTTGGCATATTTGACTTTTAGAGTTTCCATGTTTACTAAATTAAGTCTTTGTATTTTTTTCTAAGTTAGTATTTACTATTTTGAGTCTCTAGGTTTATGTTTCCTATTCCATTAAATCAGATTTTGATTTATCTCTTAAAATACATTGTATTCTTCATTTTCGAGGTAGATTGGAAATCTCAATCAAAAGTTGTGTTTTTACACACCAAAACTTGTGGGTGGATTCTCTTTAGGGTTCTTCATTTGAACTAACAGACTTATCAAGGCTTGATCAACTTTGTGGTGTCTTCTTACACTTTGGGTCCTTGTTCGTTCGAGTTCAAGGATTTAAGTGGATTATCATACCTTTGTTTAGCTTTCTTAGGGTGTTTATATTCATTTTGTTTGTCAAGTATAGGAGGTAATAACAAACCTATTAATGCATGTAATTAATAATAATTTTATTCATTTATTAAAGAAATCATAGGTTAGGGGTGCTACACCTTATAAGTGGTATAAGAGCATAGATTTTTCCTAGGTATGAAGGGTATTGTTCCTCATAGAAAGGACTAAATTAAGTTGGTTAGCTAAACCTAGGTAGTTGGCTAGTCAAAGTTATAGTCTGACTTGAGGAATGAAGTGTTAGGCTTAGGAAAAGGATGTCTCCTTTTGGTTCCATATATTCTCTTATAAAATTTTCTATTCTTAAGACTGATGATCTCAATAATGTTTGTTTTGTAGTGTGAATTATAGCCTCATGAAGGAGATATGTTGGCCAAGAAAGGATTAAGATTAGCATAGAAGGGATTATGAAGACCTTTCAGGGTGTGGCTGAGGCTATGAGGAAGTAAGCCACTGCCACTGCTTAAGTCTTAAGATAATTCCAAGAGAATGGGAATAATAGCAACAACAATAACCATAACCTTGTTCCACAAGAGGGATAAGCATGGAACCAGGATTATCATGGATGGGTCAAATTCTAATTAGCAACATCTTTCTTTAGGGGTGAGTTTGACCTAAAAGTGGCTAATAAGAAGTTACGAGAAATGGAGAAATTGATTAAGATTCTGAGGAGCACCAATGAGCAAAAGGTGTAGTTCAATTCATATATGTTGGTTGGTGAGGTGGAACACTAGTGGAAAGGAGCCGAGCAGTTAATGGTAGCTCAAGGAACCCTGTTTACTTAGGATTCCTTCAAGACAAAATTCTTGGAGAAATATTTTCCTCTCAGTGTTTAGAATGAGAAGGAGATAGAGTTTATGCAAATTAAACAAAGGAGTATACTATTTGAGGAGTATTTTGCTAAGTTTGAAAAATTGTCCAAGTATTCTTCTTATCTTAATTATCACCTAAATAAGGCTTGGAAGGTGATGCACTTGGAGTTTGGATTAAATCCTGAGATGAAAATTTTTGCAGCCCCATTGGAGATCCAAAATTATTCCATTTTATTTAACAAGTTTCGGATAGTAGCTAAGAATCTAGCGGAAGCCGAAAAGGAGAAGACAAAGCCCAATCTGTCCAAGAGGAAGCAAGCTAGATTCCCAGGGGTAAATATGGCAAGTTTAATAGAACCTAAGGAGGAAAAAAGCTAATAACAGTGCAATAATTATTGGGTAATTGCCCAAAATATGGGAAGAGCCATGGAAGGAAGCCGTGTTTGTATGGCTTGGGTGTCTGTTATACTTATGGCAATCCAATGCACTTCTCCAAAGACAATATGTAATATCTACTTCCTTAAAATTTATTATTGAGAATAATCTTAGAATTTTGGCTTCAAGGACTCAAATGAAAACTAGAAACTTAGGGTTGAAGTGAGAGAGACTAAAGTGTAATTTCCATGTTTTGCAAGATGGTTCTTAAAACTCCAATAGTGCCACTCCCTGAGGCTTCCTTAATTGCAACATATTTCCCCTCCCTATCAGCACATCCCACCAATTGAGAAGGAAAGGAAAGGCACGAGCAAGGGAGAAAAGAGGAGAAACCAAGTGGAAGTCTTCCACAGCTAGATTCCAGGTAAGAAATCATTACTTACAACTTGGTAAACATCCTAAACATCATTTAGGGATAGATTATTGCACTTAGAACCCCTAAATCTTCTGAAATGTTAGGATTAGCAAAAATGGAAAAATTTTCTTTTCTTCAGAAATTCCTGATTTTTCTGGTGAGAAATAATGATTTTGAGGTTTCTTGGAGTTAGAAAAGGTTGATAAACTAAAATGCTAGAGTCCTTAACTTCCATTAAGCATTTTCTAGGCTTGAACCAAAATTTTCAAGCTAGGTTTTACTATTCATTCAAGTTGCATATGTAAATCGGACTGTATGATTGATATCTGAGTGCGAAAATGGTTAAGATTTAGGGAAAATGACTAGAAACTAAGCTCGTGCTTTTTAAATTGGTAACATAGTGGAATCTGGGTTGGGAAATGGTGAAAACATGAATTTTTAAACTATTAAAAAACATAACAACCAACTGCTAGCATACACCAGTCAATTGTTGTGTTCTTGACAAACCTAGAAACTAATACACAGGCGCGACAGTCAACTGGTAGCCTTATCAGCCGATTGTCAGGCCCATATTTTTGCCTAGTAGTCAACTGGCAGCCTTCTATCTGTCGACTAGTAGACCACTGTCTAACGAAGTCCAGGATTCTAGGGAGACACCAGCCTACTGCTAGTTTCATGACAGTCGACTGGTAGCCCTTTAGAAAGCAATTAACTGACTGCTTGCTTCATGATAGCCGACTGATAGCCCTCTAACATGAAAAATGACTGTTAAAACTAGGAATAAGCTTGGAAACCCCTAGATTTGAATGGTCTAAGGTTCAAATGTCATCATACATGAGGATTACATACGTTAGGTGATAGATGATATGAAAATAGAAAATAAAATTAGGAGAAATACTATAGAACACTAAGCTTAGGTTGCATAGCTGCATATTTGATAAGAATTAGTGTGAAGATAAGGTTTATTCTCAGATAGCGAAAGAAGTGAGTGACCTGTGAGAACAAGTCCAAAAGGAAAAAAAAAAAGAAGACCTTGATCATTAAGGGAACAAACAACTAAGGTAGAGTAATCTACACTCCCCTAATTTAAAATAATGATATGAATTACTTGTTTTGAATGGAGAACTTGTTTATATGAGATGGAAAATATTTGATGAAACTATTTTAAACTAAAAATCCTTGCATGAGTATAGAGATATTGCCTGTGCATGTTGAAAAGCATGAAATAGAATATTTACTACTTGTTTTAATTTGGGCTATTGGGCTGTATACTCATAAGGATGGATGAAATTTGGGGTGGACATTTAATGGCTAGTATGGAATAGTCATTAGGTGTCCCTCATGTAGAGGTATGTATTTGAATGGTATGTATTTGTTAGAGGTTACTCTTTAAACCAATAAAACCCTATGGAAGGCTTTAAGGAGTAAAAAGAGGATAGTCTAGATGAGGAAAACGTCTTGGTTTAAGTGTAAAACTCTATAACCCTAAGTATTAGTCGCCTATTTGTTTATATCGCTATAAAGTCAGGTAAAGGATGAGACTAGCAATGTGCACATGTCAGGAGACGCCCTAGAAGTTAGATTCTCATGTCACATAGATAAAAGGAAGTGTGATAATATCATGTGGATAAAAGAAAATGTGATAATCACCGGGAGGACGGTCCTCATGATAACAACAATCATAGTCATATGAATAAAAGGAAGTGTGACCATCACATGGATAAAAGAAAGTGTAATGATAGCTTGGGATTGGAAAACAGCATGCGATGAGACGATGATTTTTATAATGTTAGATGATATGCATATTAATTTATGGGAATATGCAAGATTATGTGCTTCTTGCATTAACATGGAACGTGTTATGAAAATGAAGTTGAAATGAAATAACAAGCACTATCAATATGATACTTTGACTAAAATATGGTCATATGCTCAATGATTTTGGTATGAATTTTGTGAAACATGGCTTTAAATGAGAATATGTTAATTCTCATGTGTTTGATAAAATTAGAATTGTGGATTTTTGCAATTCACTTGTATGTTGGTATGATACAGGAGAGAGGTTTTCTATATCATAAAGGTATACAACTGAACTTTCAACTATTTTATAAAATTATAAATTTGTAAGTTAATCTATTAAGATAACCATATCTCATTAAGTTATTTTTTCAGATAATTAGGACCAGGATATGCTTAGGAATTAGTTGGGCTTGAGATGTGTGGAGCTGTGAGGCAACCTTTAAGGAGTGCAAAATTGTGACATTTGGCAAACAAGAAATTTGAGATGGCACCTAGGCCAGGGATTGTACCTATAGTGATAATCATATGGTTATTGTAATGACTGACACCAACATACTTGGTTATTGTTATTTTCAGAGTGTGGAATTGTGAAATGGAAATGTAATTTGTTTTCAAAATGTTAAATTCAGTAGCGTTATTATTATTTTTAACTTAATTGCTCATGAATTAATGTTTTAGAATTTTATATTCCAGAGTACATAATGGTATGAGTTGGGATATTAGATACGCTGCGCATGAAAAGTAGTTAAATGGAATTTGAATGAACAAATACAAAGGTTTATTTGGATTACAATCAACTAGTAACGACCCCAAATGTTGTCAAAAAAGAAAAAAATTTTGTGAAAATTCCATGCTTCATGATAATTATAATGATACATGTATTTATTAAGGGTTATTATAGTTTGGTATCAGAGCCATAGTTTACTAGTTTATGGTTGGCCAGGCTTGCAGCTTTAGGAATTGTGATCTAGATTCTTTGACTCTAGAATACATAGGACTATGATTACAACAATTAAGATATTAGGAGTAAATTTGTTGCTATGGTTTTGTGCTGTTACTGAAAGTTATTATTTCCCTTTGTATTTGCAAACCATGGTAAACACTAGAAGGCGAACTGTGGGAAGGCCAAGAAGTAGTAATGAAATGAACGAAGAGTTAAGAGATATAATGGGCACATTTAGGATGATGGCTAAGGCAGTGAGAGATCAGGCTGTCAGTAGTGCCAACATCATGAGGAAATACCAAGAGAACCACCGAAATCCTAATGAAGGAAATAATTATAATGACAACATATATACCAGGGCTGGCTAGAATTTGATCGCCAGCATTTATAGGTATAAGTGAACTAATGGTAGTAAAAGGGTGGCTAAAGGAGATGGAGAAAATCTTTCAACTACTATATAACACAGATGAGCAAAGGGTTACCTATGCAGCATTATGTTGAAGGGTGAAACAGAAAATTAGTGGAGTAGGGCTAAACAACTAATGGAGAGTAGGGGCATCCCACTGACTTGGGAATCCTTCAAAAGAGTCTTCTTGGATAAATATTTCCCTAAGAGCATAAGGCAGGCAAAGTAAATGGAGTTCCTACAGCTCAAGTAGAGGGGTAAGCCCTTTGTGGAATATCTAGCCAAGTTCAAAGAATTAGCTAGGTATATCCTGACGAAGCCTAAAAGTTAAGCCAGTTAGAAGCGGGTTTAGACTAGCAGATGAAGATGCAAATAGTCCCAATGGAAATCAAGGATTTTGCAGTACTGGTAAATAAATGTCATATCCTTATTAGAGGAGAAGCAGTATATGAACCAAATATTTGCTGCTCAGTAGAAACAACCTGCAAAAAACTTGAATGTAAAAAGAGGAAACCTCAAGGCACCCTAAGGGTCATCCAGTAGTAACCAACGCCTGGAGGTTGCTAACTACCCAAAGTGTGGGAACAAGCATGGAAATCAGCCCTGTTGGTACTGAACACCAGTGACATGCCACAAGTGCAGAAAAATGAATCACATTGCAAAGTACTTCCTGGTCGATGGAAACTAACAAAATCTAGGTGGGCCAAGGCCATAAGCCTCAGCCAGAGTCTTCACCCTGGATGGGGCTAATGTTGAGAAATCACTAGGACTGATGGGTAGAGGTAAGATTTATAATTTTTCTTTAATAATACTGTTTGATTCGGGTGCTATGTACTCTTTCATATCTAATAGTGTTGGAAAAATAAACTTGCATACTTAAACCATGACATATGATTTGCATATCTCCACACCCTTGGGAGAATCCATGATATCACCTTAAATTTGTTTAAATTGTCCTCTTTCTATTAGTGACCATCTTTTTGTTGTGGATCTTGTATGTCTACCCCTGATTAGGATCGATGTCATTTTGGGGATGGATTGGTTGTCTAGGAAATGAGTTCTTTTGAATTGCTTTGAAAAGACTATTACCTATCTGAATGCCTTAATGGTGAATATAAGTGACAGAGTGTGTGAGGTTAATGATATCTTTCTTAACTTTTCCAAGTGGAATTCCAAGAGAGGTTTAGTTTAATTCCTATTGTTAAAGATTTTCCTGAGGTATTCCCTTTAAAGATAGTCAAGTTACCCTTACCCAGGGAAATCGAATTCACCATAGACTTGATTACTAGCACAGGCCTGATATCCATAACACCCTATAGGATGGCTCCAATAGAATTGAAGGAGTTGAAGGTTAAAATAGAAGACATGTTAGAAAAGGGATTTATTAGGCCTACTGTGTCACCATGGGGAGCTTTTATCTTGTTTGTGAAGAAGAATGATGGGAGCATGAGATTATGTATAGATTATCGACAATTGAATAAGGTAAATATCAACAATAAATATCCTATACCCCGAATAGATGACTTGTTTGACCAACTACAAGGAGCCACTGTCTTTTCTAAGATAAACCTGAGGTCAAGATACCACCAAATTAAGGTTAAGGATGAAGATATCCTTAAAATAGCGTTTAAAACTAGATATGGCCATTGAGTTTTTAGTTATGCCATTTAGGCTAACTAATGCACCTGCTGTCTTTATAGATTATATGAATAGAGTTTTTCGACCTTACTTGGATTAGTTTATAGTGGTATTTATAGATAACATCTTAGTTTACTCCAAGACTTATGAGGAGCATGAACAACACCTTGAAATGGTGATGCAAATGTTGGAGGAGAAGCAGTTGTATGCTAAGTTAGAAAAATGTAAAATTGGTTAAAGGAAGTTAAATTTCTAGGTCATGTCGTGAATAGACAAGGAACTTCAATGGGTTCTAAGAAAATTGAGGCTGTACTGAATTGGAGTCAGCCAAGGACGATCACGAAGGGTAGAAGTTTCCTGGGTTTGGTAGGTTATTATCAGAAGTTTATACAATGATTTTCTCAAATAGCTCTGTCATTAACTCGATTGACCAGAAAAGGTGTTGAGTTTGAGTAGAGTGAACGGTGTGAGCATAGTTTCCAAACACTAAGGGAGAAACTAACTACAGCTCTAATATTAGTAATCCCGAACTCAATAGAGCCTTTTGAGGTACACACAAATGCATAAAAAAAAGGTTTAGTATGCGTCTTAATGTAACTAGGGAGAGTAATTGCCTATGCATCTAGACAACTCAAACATGTAAAGGAAAATTATCCCACCTATGATTTAAAGTTAGTTGTCGTGGTTTTTACCCTAAAAATTTGGAGACATTACCTAAATAGGACTAGATTCGAGGTTTTTAATGATCATAAGAGCCTTAGGTACTCATTTGATAAAAAAGAGTTGAATATGAAGCAGAGGAGATGGGTAGAGTATCTAAAGGATTTAACTTTGAATTAAGGTATCATGTAGGAAAAGTTAATGTGGTAATAGATGCATTAAGTAAGAAGTCCTTGCAAGTAGCTAGCATTATGATAGATGAGATGAAATTGCTTGAAAAATTTAGTGATCTTAGTCTCAATATGATTTCACTTTTGAATAGGTTGGCAATGAGTGACTTCTAAATTAATTGTGAACTGAGGGAACTAGTTAGGCAGGTCCAACAAGAGGATGAATCCCTAGGAATCTATGCAGACCAACTCGATTTTAGGTTGCCACTGATGGGGTACTAATGTTTAAGAACTAGATAGTCATCCCAAACCATCAGAAGTTAAGGGAAAAATTGTTAGCAAAAGCACACCATAGCCATTACACTATTCACCCAAGTTTTGTAAGATGTACCAAGAGTTGAAAAGAAACTGTTGGTTTTTCAACTCTTGGTGGTCAGGAATGCGAAAAGACATCACAAGGTATGTGAATAACTATCTTACTTGTTATCAGGTAAAGATAGAGCATCAAAAATCCACTAGGTTATTGAGACCATTGGAGATACCGGAGAGGAAATGTGATTAAATAACCATGGATTTTGTGGTAAGACTACCTATAACCCCAGTTGGTTATGATTCCATATGGGTGATAATGGATAGGTTGACTAAATCTGCTCATTTCTTACCTATCAGGATCAATTATTCACTAGAGAAGCTATCCCAATTATACCTTAGGGAAATCGTGGGGTTACATGGAGTACCCTCTAGAATAGTGTCGAACCAAGACCCTAGGTTCACATCTTGATTTTGGCAATCCTTACAGAAAGCATTAGGAATCCAACTCAAATTTAGCATTTCTTATCATCCTCAGACTAATGGATAGTCTAAGAGAATGAAACAAACCTTACAGGATATGTTGAGAGCCTGTGTACTAGAACAAAAGGGAATTTGGGATAAATACCTACCTTTAATAGAGTTTGCATACAATAATAGTTATCACTCTACTATAGGTATGACACTGTATGCTGCTTTGTATAGGAGAGGTTGTAAGTCACCCTTAAGTTGGGTAGAGATAGGGGAGAAAACACTATTAGGACTAAAGATCATACAAGAAACCACTGATCAAATTAAAATGATCAAGGAAAAGATGAGAGTTTCCTAGTAGAGGCAAGAAAAATATGCCAATTGGAGGAAAAGGCCTTTGGAATTCGATGAGGGAGACCATGCCTTTTTGAGAGTGTCACCTACCACAGGTATTGGCAGGAAAATAAAGACAGAGAAATTGAGTCCACGATTCCTAGAACCCTTCCAAATCCTGAAAAAAGTTGGTCCAGTTGCCTACCAAATCGTCTTACCTCCCTATCTTTCAAATTTTCATAATGTCTTCCATGTCTCACAACTCAAAAAATATGTTCCAGATCCTACACATGTATTGGGGCATCAGCCCATTGTATTAAAGATAAATTTAACTTATGAGTCTACTTCTATTGAGATCCTAGATTTCAAGACTAAGTAACTCTAGAATAAAGTAATTCCTTTGGTTAAGGTACTTTGGCAAGATGTAGCAACCTAGGAGATGACATGGGAGAAAGAAGACGAGATGAGGCAGCACTATCCCAAATTATTTATAGGTATGAATTTTGAGGACAAAATTCTTTTAAGGAGGGGAGAATTGTAATATCTACTTCCTTAAAATTTATTATTGAGAATAATCTTAGAATTTTGGCTTTAAGGACTTAAATGGAAATTAGAAACTTAGGGTTAAAGTGAGAGGGACTAAAGTGTAATTTCTATATTTTGCAAGATGGTCCCTAAAACTCCAACATTGTCACTTCCTTAGGCTTCCTTATTTGCAACATATTTTCCCTCCTTATCAACACATCCCACCAATTAAGAAGGAAAGGAAAGGCATAGGCAAAGGAGAAAAGAGAAGAAACTAAGTGAGAGTCTTCCATAGCAAGATTCCAAGTAAGAAATCATTACTTACAGCTTGGTAAACAGCATAAGCATAATTTAAGGATAGATTATTGCACTTAGAACCCCTCAAATATACAAAAATGTTAGGATTAGCAAAAATGAAAAAATTTCCTTTTCTTCAGAAATTCCTAATTTTTTGGTGAGAAATAATGATTTTGAGGTTGCTTAGAGTTAGAAAAGGTTGATAAGCTAAAATGCTAGAGTCCTTAACTTCCATTAAGCATTTTCTAGACTTGAACCAAAATTTTCAAGCTAGGTTTTACTGTTTACTCGAGTTGCATATGTAAATCGGACTGTATGATTGATATCTGAGCGCAAAAATGGTTAGGATTTGGAGAAAAATGGCTAGAAACTAAGCTCATGCCTTTTAAATTGGTAATGTAGTGGAATTTGGGCTAAGAAATGGTGAAAACCTGAATTTTTAAACTGTTGCAGAACATAATAGCCGACTTCTAGTATGCACCTATCGACTATCGTGATAGTCGACTGGTAACGCTCTAGAGAGCAATCAGCCGACTGCTTGCTTCATGTCAGCTAACTGATAGCCCTCCAACATGAAAAATGACTTTTAAAGTGAGGAATGAGCTTGGAAACCCCTAGAATTGAATGGAATAAGGCTCACATGTCATCATAGATAAAAATTACATGCATTGGGTGATAGGTGACATGAAAATATAAAAGAAAATTAGGATAAATACTATAGTAAAATACTAAGCCTAGGTTGCATAGCTACATATTTAATAAGAATTAGTGTGAAGATGAGGTTTGTTTTCAAGTAGTGAAAGAAGTGACCTATGAGAGCAAGTCCAAAAGGAAAAAAAAAAGGAGACCTTAATCAGGAAGAGAACAAACAATTAAGATAGAGTAATCTACACTCCCCTAATTTAAAATGATGATGTGAATTACTTATTTTGAATGGAGAACTCATTTATATGAGATGGGAAATATTTGACAAAACTATTGTAAACTAGAAATACTTTCATGAGTATAGAGATATTGCCTGTGTATGTTGAAAAGTGTAATAACCACATTTTCCTGAGTTTAGGCATATTTTAAATTTATGAATTTAGCAATTTTTTAACAAAAGATTTGAATGAAAATGCCCTATAAATTTTGAAAATGAGGGAAGGGACTAAATTGAAGGAAAAAGTTAGGGACTAAAGTAAAGAATCTAAAGGTTTGATAAAAGGACAAAATATAATCATTATGCCTCTAAAATATCTTGTGCACTTATCATACATCATTATAATGCCAAAAAAATATTCGAAAGCATGAGTATACCGGTAAAATATCTAAAAATCATCATGACTTTAAAAAAATATCTAAGGGCAAAACAGACAATTGTTATCCAAGGGCAAAATGATAATTTCACCATAAGGGTAAAATTGTCATTCTACTTAGGAAATGATGATAAATTTCCTTAAGAATAATCTCCTAAATTTTTGAAATTTTTGGAAGCCAATAAAGGGGTAAAATAGCTATTTTGGCTAAAAGGACAAAATGATGATTTTACACTAAGGGCAAAATTATAATTTTACACCTTGGGGATAAAATTGCCATTTTATCATAAAAATATTTATGAAATTTATATTGTGGAAATTTTCAAAATTATGAAGCAAAAATGAAGAGAAAAGGATGAAAAATTAGAGAATAAAGTAAGGATTTTTCTTAAAGGGAAAAATGGTCTTTTACCTTATAATTAAAAAAAAAATCACCCATCCTTCTTCTTCAAACCAGTTGCACGATGTGAGAACCAAGGGAGAAAGAAAATGCAGCACCATGAAGGAAGAAGTAAGGAAAGAATTTGAAAGAAGCAAGGAAACTCCAAAGTATAATCATTTCTATTGACAATTCAAGGTAGTTTTACATCCTCCCATGATTTATTTCTTGATTCATGGTAGATTTCAAGCTTTTTAGTGTTATCCATGGCTGCCACAAATAGTGCCACCTCTCTCTCTACATTCATGAAATGCAAAAATTTCTAATGGGATTTGTCTAAAATGAGGAATGGATGCATATGTGAGTGATAATTGGAAGTTTTAAGGTGTTTATGACAATTTTTCAATTTTAACTACATTTTCATGAATTATTCCCCATTTTTTAATGATGAATATATATTGTTGGGATGAACATGATTTTATTGGGTAAATGGTTTTTCATGACTCATTTATTATGAAAATGGGATAAATGGAAAGATTTGGTGAAAATCATATAGATTTCCATTTTCTTCCCCCATGGCCGTGACTTTGTGTGTTTGTGAAAGGGGAGGATTTTGCTTAAATTTTTCCAATTTTTTTTTTATGATATCTCGACCAAAAAGGGAAGAAGGGAAGGAAAATCGATATTATAATGAAAGTATAGGATTTTCCCTTCCTCCTCCACTTGACCGAAAGCATGGTAGTAAATTGGAAAAGAAATTTTGTTAATTTTGTTCATGTATTCTAAAGGCTTTTCGGTCACAAGTAAGGGAAAAAGGAGAATTGTTGTTTGTTTAAAATTATCCCATTCTCTTCATGATGGTGTTCTTGGCCAAAACATGGAGGCATTTTTGTGAAAATTGTGTATCAATATATATACCATGGTTTTGGTCAAGACATGGAAAAACAATATATATATATATATATATATAATAGATTAATGGGTCAACTAACATGTAAACCCTCAAAATCATGAATTCCTAGCATTTTTGAATTATGGTAAGAATGGGGAAATTTTTGTGTACATGCCTATAGGTATTGTGGAAAAAGAAATAATTTTTAGGTATGTACAAATAGATTGAAAATGGAATGAAATAATGAGATAAAAAGAAAGTTTGTAATTCTAATATAAAATGGCAAGAGAAGAAATTAGAAACTTTAAAACAAGAAATTATTATTTTTCCTTGATTTCTCCTATTGGCCAAGAATAATACCTCCATTTCTATGCAATTTAATCATGGAATTAATACAAGGGTCATAAATTGTGAAAATCTTGTATCATGAAAAATTAAATAAAAGATAGGAAAACATAGATACAGAAAGGAAAATGTAACAAGAAAGGAAAACATAGAATTGTAAGAAAGAAAACTTAAAGGAAGTATTTCTGATATATGTTTTAGGATAAATAAGCTTGTAACCGAGTGACTAATTGTCGGTATGGAATAGCTGTTAGGCATTCCACAGTTGTGTCATAAGTACGGATGGTCAAATATCTACTCAAAATAAAAATTTTAGAAAACACCATGATGATTGCAAATTCTAAGTTAGTATTGCCTAGATGGCCAACAAAAAGGGAGACATTTACTTAGAATTCGGCATAATCATGAGTATAGGCTAAGTCATCCTAGATTATGTATAGGAGATAGCGTACTAGGAATATGATCCAATGATAAAAGTGGTGATTCCATAACAGCATTATCCACCCAAAAAACGGAGAGGAAATGATCTGCGCAGCTAGCAGTGATCCCGTGAGTTTAATTTTTTAAAAATAATTAAGCAGTCCCCTATAAGGTAAAAAGGGAAGAAAACTCCCATTGTATATGGGATGATCTGTAGTAAGGGCAGTGACCACACGATACTCGGATCCACTGAGGGACGCCTCAGATAGTACCAATGACAAAATTGTCACATAGAGAATAAAATTATCTCATTCATGTAAGTAATGGTACGTGGAGTAGTTCACTAGGTGATTCTCTTGATACTCTTAAGTCTTTCTTTCTCAAAGATTTGGCTTTTAGCCACAAATTCCTTATGAATTATATTTGCTTTCCTATGAATAATAAATAGTTTCCCTATATTTATTGATATTCAGCAAATGTTTCATATAATAATGATACTGGAAAAATGTATAGGGTAAATGGTTAAATTGTCACAATACACTATCACGTTATATATTCGTATATGTATGACATTCATATTAAAGGAAATTATTTATTTAATCCCATAAAATAAGAAAGAAAATTTTAATAAAGAATGTAGAACTATTTTCTATATCAGTATAGTGGTACATATTAGATTAATTTAAAAAGATAAGGTTGTAAAGCTATTGAGAAATTATTTCTCACATTTGTATCTACATGTATTAGATGCCGAGGTTTATGATATGGCTCAGAGTTGAGATAGCATACGTAGATATTCCCTTTTAGGTTCTTTTATGGGGATCTAAGCTGTATATGTAGTAACCATTAAGAAACTCCCTCCTTAATAAAGGGATGTGAACAAAAGTTGTTTTGATGTATATAAGAAATGAACATATATGTCAAGATATGTAAAAGATACCCACTAGTAAGAAATTTTGTTAAAGGGTCTGAGTGGCAGGCTTGTTGCCTCCTTACCCTAATAGTAGTAGAAGCATGCATATCTTGAAATATATGTATTAAATGACATTGTATTTATTGTAAATATGTAGTAAATGCAAATATATGTATGTTTTATTTAAGACATTGTAACTAAATTTGATTATTTATTTAGTATTATCGCTGTGTATTATATGAATGCAATACCAAGTAAATATTCCGAGACCTAATTCAAATAATAAATGAAAAATTGAAAAAGAAAAATTTTACTCGAAAAATTATTAAGGACTAAGAAAGAGTAACACACTAGCCTTATAACAAAAGAAGAATTTTTAAAGAAATATTTTCAATAAAGGTTATAAGGTTAAGGTGTTGCAAAAAGCATGAAATAGACTCTTTACTGCTTGTTTTAATTTGGGTTATTGAGTTGTATGCTCACAAGGCGAACAAAATTTGGGGTGGACATTTAATGGCTAGTATAGGACGATCATTAGGTGTCCCTCATGCAGACTACTTTAAGGAATATAACAATTTTCAATTTGAATGGCTTGTATTTGTTAGAGGTTACTCTTCAAACCAATACAACCCTATGGAAGGCTTTAATGAGTAAAAGGAGGATAGTCTAGACAGGGAAAATGTCTTGGTTTAAGTGTAAAACTCTATGACCCTAAGTATTAGTCACCTATTTGTATATATCACTGTATAGTCGGGTAAAAGATGAGACTAGTGATGTGCATATGTCAGGGGACGTCCTAGAAGTTAGATTCTCATGTCACATGGATAAAAGGAAGTGTGATGATAGCTTGGGATTAGAAAATAGCATACAATGAGACGATGATTTTTATAATGTTAGATGATATGCATATTAATTTCTAGGAATACGTAGGAGTATGTGCTTCTTACATTAACATGGAACGTGTTATACAAATGAAGTTGAAATGAAATAACAGACACTATGAATATGATACTTTGACTAAAATATGGTCTTATACTCTATGATTTTGATATGAATTTTGTAAAACATAGCTTTAAATGAGAATATGTTAATTCCTATGTGCTTGATGAAATTAGAATTATGAATTTTTGAAATTCACTTGTATGTTGGTATGATATAGGGGAGAGCTTTTCTGTACCATAAAAGGGTACAAAAAAACTTTCAACTATTTTATAAAATTATAAATTTGTAAGTTACTCTACTAGAATAACCATATCTCATTAAGTTGTTTGTTCAGATGATCAAGATCAGGATATGCCTAGGAATTAACTGGGCTTGAGATGTGTAGAGCTATGAGGCACCCTAGAAGAAGTGTAGAATTGTGACATTTGGTAAACAGGAAATTTGAGATGGCACCTAGGCCAAGGATTGTACCTATAATGATAATCATATGGTTATTGTAATGAATGACACAGAGTGTGGAATTGTGAAATGGAAATGTAATTTATTGCAGGAATGTTAAATTCATTACTGTTATTATTTGTAACTCAATTGCTCATGAATTAATGTTTTAGAATTTTATATTCCAGAGTACATGATGGTATAAGTTGGGATATTAGGTATGCTAAGCATGAAAAGTAGTTGAGTGGAATTTGAATGGACAAATAGAAAAGTCCATTTGGGTTACACTCAACTAGTAACAACCTCAAATGTTGTTGAAAAAGGAAAAATTTTAGTGAAAATTCCACGTTTCATGATAACTCTAATGATACATGTATTTATTAGGGATCGTTACACAATACCTAGACTAAAAGGCCAACTAAAGCAACTAGGCCACCAGTCAAAGGAAGAGTGAATACATTAAAGGGCAAGGAGGTAGCCCATCAATGGTAAGGGTGTGACAAGTAACACCAGTTTAATTGTATTGTTTGATTTTGGTTCTAAACTCATTCTTTCATTACATTTGAATGTGAAAAGAGACTAAATTTACTTACATCTACCTTACCATATGAATTAATTTTTTCAACTCCTATCGGTGATCATGTTATGACCTCTTTGGCTTGTATAAACTATCCATCATTGTTGAAAATAGACCTTTTTTTGTTAATTTTATTTGTTTACTGCCTACTGACCTTGATATTATTCTTGGGATTAACTGATTGTCTATTAGTAATGTGGTTCTAAATTATTTTGAGAAAATTATAACTTTTATAGAGACCATTAGTGATTCGAAGAAATGAGGAAAAAATCCAAAGGATTAGTTTTTTGTGTTCTTTTGGAATGAAGATTTAGCATAAACTTAATAATATTCTTATAGTTAGAGAATTCCTTGATGTTTTTCCAAAGGATACTTTCAATCTCTCACCTGAGAGGAAGTCGAGTTTTCCATAGACTTGATTCCCAAAATTGGACCCATATCCATAACACCTTATAGGATTTCTCCATTAGGACTGAGTGAATTGAAAATAGTTTATCCAACCTAGTGCATCACCATGAGGTGCACCGATGTTATTTGTGAAGAATAAAGGTAGGATTTTGAAGTTTTGTATAGACTATAAGCAACTAAATCAAGTAACTGTGAAGAAAAATTACCTATTTCCTAGAATAAATAACCTCCTAGACCAGTTGAGAGGGGATATCGTGTTCTCTAAAATAGATTTGAGGTTGGGATACCATAAAATCAAGGTAAAAATGTAACATATTCCTAAAACTTCTTTTAAAACAAGATATGGGCATTATAAATTTCTTGTAATTTCATTTGGGCCAACGAATGACCTAGCACCGATATTATTTGTGAAGAATAAAAGTGGGAGTTTGAGGTTTTGTATAGACTATAAGCAACTAAATCAAGTAACTGTGAAGAACAATTACCTATTTCCTAGAATAGATAACCTCTTAGACTAGTTAAGAGGGGCTATCGTGTTTTCTAAAATAGATTTGAGGTCGAGATACCATAAAATCAGGGTAAAAACATAAGATATTCCTAAAACTTCTTGTAAAACAAAATATGAGCATTATAAATTTCTTGTAATTCCATTTAGGCCAACAAATGCCCCATCTATATTCATGGATTATATGAATCATATCTTTAGACCCTATCTCAATCAGTTCGTAGTAGTGTTTATTGATGACATTCTTATATATTTCAAGAGTAGGGAAGAGCATTTAGAGCACCTTAGGATCGTGCTATAGTTTCATATGGAGAAGCAATTGTATGCCAAATTGGAAAAATGTGAGTTTTTGCTAGAAAAAGTGAGATTCCTAGGCCATGTAATCACAAAGAATGGAGTAGTAGTGAATCTTAGTAAGACAAAAGTAGTAGTGAAATAGGATAGGTCTAAGAAAGTGACGGAAGTTTATAGTTTTCTTGGACTATCTGAATATTATAGCCATTTCATCCAATGATTTTCTCATATCACGCTACCTTTAACCAAATTAACCAATAAGGGCGTACCTTTTGTTTAGACTCTAGAGTGTGAACATAGTTTCCAAACCTTATAGAAAAGTTGACCATTACACCTGTTTTAATTATTCCAGACCCCTTATGGACATTCGAGATCTGTGATGCATCTAAAAAGGGCCTAAGGTATTTGTTGATGTAAGATAAGAAATTAGTAGGTTATGCCTGAAGACAATTGAGGTCAAATAAGGAGAATTATCCCACCTATGATCTTGAATTAGTGACTATAATGTTTACACTGGAAATTTGGAGACATTACATGTATGGGATTAAGTTTGAGGTATTTAGCGACCTTAAAAGTCTTAAGTACCTCTTTGATTAAAAGAAGTTGAACATGAGGTAGAGGAGATAGATGGAATTCCTAAAAGATTATGATTTTGAATTAAAATATCATCTAGGTAAGGCTAATGTAGCTACGAATGCTTTAAGCAAAAAATCCCTCCATATGGCTAAAATGATGGTTAATGAAATGATGGATTGGTAATGTTTTAGAATAAGATTTATATCCAAAAGCAAGAGGATGAAATTTTAGAGGAAGCTCATAAGAGCAGTTACACTACATCCCAGAAATTTTAGAGGAAGCTCATAAGAGCAGTTACACTACATCCCAGAGCTACTAAGATGTACTAAGATTTTAAGAAAAACTTTTGGTGGCCAGGTATGAAGAAGGACTTAATCAAGTGTGTAGCGAAGTACTTAACATGTTAGTAGGTGAAAATAGAACATTAAAAGATTGCAAGACTGTTACAACCCCTAAACATCCCCTAAATAGAAATGGGATGAGATCTCTATAGATTTGTTGTAGGTATACATAGAACCCAATTGGGAAATAATTTCATCTGGGTGATAGTGGACCTTTAAACTAGGTCTAAACATTTCCTACCATTAAGATCACCTTATAATTGGATAGGCTAGCTCAGTTGTACATCCAGGAGATAGTGAGACTTCAAGGGATTCCCTCTAGCATTATCTAAGATAGAGACCTTATATGTACCTCTAGATTCTGGAGAACATTAAAAGAAGCCTTTGATACTAAGTTAAAATTTAATACTACTTATCTTTCTTAAATGGATAGTGAGACAAAGAGAACAATCTAGACCTTAGAGGTCATGCTTAGAGTCTGTACGTTAAAACAGAGAGGGGGTTAAGACAAGAACCTACAATTGGTGAAATTTTCCTACAACAATAGTTATCATTCTAGTATAGGGATGACCCCTTATAAAACCTTGTATGGAAGGAAGTGTAGGTCCCCGTTGTGATGGTTTGAAGTGAGGGAGAGACAACTGCTAGCACTTGAGTTAGTCCAACAAACTATTAATTAGATCAAAATGATTAGGGAGAAAATGTTCATAGCACAAGATAGGCAAAAAAGTTATGTTGATAATAGAAAAAGACCACTAGAATTTGGAGAAGGGAATTATGTTTTCCTGAGAGTCTCCCCGATAACTAGTATTGGTAAAGTTGTAAAGTCCAAAAAATTAAATCCTAGATACATTGTGCAATCTTTAAGATGCTTTTCATATTTCAAAACTTTGTAAATATATTTTAAATCCCTCAAATATTCTCGATGCCATAATAGTGCAATTGAGAGATAATTTAACCTATCACCTTAAACTTATAAGAATCATCAAAACTGAGGTGTAACAGCTTAGAACTAAAGCTATCCCACTAGTGAAGGCGTTATAGGACTAATCATCACCTTAAGAGATAACATGAGATAAGGAAGAAGATATGAGAAGATCTTATCCAAAATTGTTTGAGTAAGTGAGTTTAAATGTTGAGGACAAAATTATTTTAAAGAGGGGAGAAATGGAACAACTGTTTCTAAATGATTTATAGCATTTGAGATTATGCTAAAATTCTAGTAGTTAGTGCAAGGACTAAATTGAAAAGCAAGAAAAAAGTCAAGGCCAAAATGTAAATCCTATATTTTTAACTAGTGGAGGTTGGAAGAGTACGCACACGGACTAAATTGCATAAGTTTATTCTTATAACTTGTCCCCCCTCATACCACATTTTTTCCACACTCTACCTACCATCCCATATAAAAAGGTTGGAGACAGAGAGAGAAATCAGAATCATCCTAAAACTTCAATTGGAGAGAGAAGGTTGACTTCTAGAATAAGAAAGAGGCATCTTTTAGAGAGAGAAAAGAGGATTTCAGGCTAAAAAGAGTTACTTGAAGCTTGGAAAGTTCTCTAGGACCTTCATAAAACTCATATAGACTACCTTCAGCAAGCAAAACATTAATCAAGGTAGCTAAATCTCCTTTTTCCATCACTTTTTTGTAATGTACTGTTAATGTTGCTAAAAATTGCATTTTGATGATTGATTGACTTTTATTAGATGATAAATGTTGGCTTATTATGCTTATGAATTCTTGTATTGTAAATATATGATTACATATACTGTTCATGCAAAAATGTAGAGAAAAACCTTAAAGTTGAGGGTGATTTAGCAAGGAAACTTGCCATATTTTATGTTAGAAACCTTGTAGGGATAAATGGGACTATGGTTGAATAAAGAAAGGTGAAAATGGGTTGTGAGATGGTTCAGAAATGGGAAAAAATAGATCCATGTAGAGCAAAGTTGAATGTAGAAGCCAATTGCCAATCTTCTAGAAGTTGACTACTGTGTTCTTCACTCTTCCTAGGTTGGTGAACATCTTATAAGTCGATCGCTAAGCCCCTAACAATTAACTTTTGGGATCTTGAGTTGTCCACAATGTGACACAGCTAGCAATAGACTGTCAGCCACCTAAAGGTTGACTGCCAGCTCTTGGGTCAAGTTTTCCTTTTTAGGTAGAGAGTTACCAACCGACTACTAGGATGCTGACGGTTGACCCATAGGCTCCAGAATATGAATTTGAAGCCCTTAATCCCTCAATCCCAAATTTAAAGCTCAATCAGTCACTTAAATCATAAGATCAAGAGAATTAAGTAATATGTAACATGAATTAAGAGGGAAAAGAAGATGAGAGCTTATGAGAAAAGTTAAGAGAAGTATTCCTAGTGTATGCATTAGTGATAGATAGACTCAAGATCGAGTAACCGATAGTCGATATGGTATAACTTTTAGGCATTACATGGTTAAGTCATAATCTAATATGGTAAAACATCCACCTAACTCTTAAAAAGGATTTTGAAAACTATAGCTTGAGTCGAATCACCTTAGTATATACGCTTGTGAATAGCGTACCAGGAACATGATCAATTAGTAAGGAGTAGTAATTTCATAGCCTCATGATCTGTCTGGGACAAAGAGGAAGTGATCTACTTAGAGTAATGATCCTATGAGTAGGATATGATCTGTCAAATAGAGGGACGATGATTCATATGTTTATACTTATATCCACTAGGGGACACCTCTGATAATATAGTAGTTAGATACCACTGTGGTTTGGAACTGCTAGAGAACTCATTCATGCAAAGCTTAGGGGTACGTCATAAAGGTAAAGGAAGGTTGTTCACTAGACGACACCTTCAAGAAAATGCTCTCTATTTTATGAGACAAAAAAAAGGGCGTGAGGTGTAACATCCACTATTTAAAACTAAGAAGAAATTTTTTAAATTCCAAATAGGAGCAATCTAGCACAATTAAATTACTTAATTAGGTTAATTCTCTTATAAATATTTAATCGTTTAAATTATTAGAAATTTGCTACTAAATAATATAATTAAATTTAAATAAAGAATACCCTCAATTGCTATAACAAATAGGATAATTGAATCAAGTTAGACAAACATAATAAAATACCCATGAATAAAATAAAATTATATGCAATATACCCAAACTTAAATCTTAAGGAAAATTCTCCATAACAATACATGGACCTTGTAGTATTCCACGTGGCCCTTTCCTCCTTCACTTAGAAGGGATATACGTTGTCTCACACGATGGAAGAGAGTGAGAGAGAGAGAGAGAAACAAGAGAGAAGCTTTAGCAAGAGAAAAACGCTGCAGTGAAGGAAGGAGGCTCGGTCAAGAGGGAATTTGGGCAAGGATCAAGTGGGTTGTAGCTAAAGGACACCGTAGGGCCATGGTGGTGCACGATAATTTAGTTTATTTCTCCATGATTCATTTCCATATGCAAGTTGATTTTTGGCTGAAATGGTGCTGTAAAACGGAGAGAAAAATGCAGAAAATTCATAGAGAAAACACTGCAGATTTTTGAGGAAAAATGCTAGAAACTACATTAGTTTAGTTCTTTGTCTTGTGTAGGATTAAATTCTATCCTTCCACGGATTATCCTTGCATTCAAGCCATTTTCCTGGTTTTGGGACTGTAGTTGACCGAGAAGAACTTAGAAAAGTGGGTGAAAGACGCTGCAGAATTTTAAATGGAGAGTTCGGTTGTTAACTGGATGAAACCTTAGGAAAGTGGGTTATTTGTGTGCTGATGTGAAGATTGTATTATGGGACTATAAATGATTGGAATTGAGGGTGGAATTACTGAATGAAGGGGGACTTTATGGCTGAAAAAACTTCTGATAAAATACTGCTCCTAGAACAGAACTGAAATTCTATTCTGAACTCGTTTAGAACCCAAACAACTTAGGGAAAATGGCATGT
Source organism: Senna siamea (assembly GCA_031216115.1). Classification (NCBI taxonomy): domain Eukaryota; kingdom Viridiplantae; phylum Streptophyta; class Magnoliopsida; order Fabales; family Fabaceae; genus Senna; species Senna siamea. Next base: position 25,116,439 of record CM062354.1, on the reverse strand, counting down.
TAGATTGTAGTAATTGTGGGTAAATTAGTAGGGATATAGGTGAGTGAATAACAGAAAATTTGTACCTATTCTGTAATAAATAAGGGCCGTCCATAATGAGCTCAAGTATGGGAAGGAACTTAGATATTGATGCGGGATTTTGTCACTGCTGTCATGAGTAAATTAATAGCCTAAGAATTTCGTATATATAAGTCACTACTAAGGGCGCTTTTTTTATTATTTTTTGATGCTTAAGGCGTCACTAAAATCATTGTGATACTTTACAAAGCATGGAGAATACATGTGTCGAGACTAGTTTTGTAACACTTTAGAACAAGCGTTGGCATAAGCACCACAAACTGATTTTGTTGGCACTTTTTAAGTGCCTCAATAGGTTTCATTTTGTAACATTTTCTACACACCCTAAAATGATTATTGTATCGACGCTTCTAAAATGTCTCAGAATTAGAAAATTTGTAACACTTTCTAACAATCATAAATTGGTATTAATGGAACTTTTTAAGTGTCAAAAAATTTATATGCAATTTTTAAATTTATTTTCTTGTTATGTCACGATGCTTTAAAGGCACCTTAAATATTAAACTAAAATTTATTTTTATTCATTTTGTGACGCTTTGAAAGCGCCACAAAATATAACATCAAATTTTTTTAAAATATAATACTTTTTACACAAAATATCATATATCTGATAATAAAATAATATTACATGTAATAATCAAATTAAGTACAAAAATTTTTTCAAATATCTTTTCAACTATATCTTGCATCATCAAACTTTGTATATTTTGATACTAATATAAATATCGAAATATGTCCACCCTAAACCTAAATCTGAAGCTGAAGAAGACTATGATGCACCTTGGGAAATCCTCAACCTCTTTGGTCTGGTCATATATATCTAAAAATTGTAAACAATATTAATCAATTCACTTCAAAATTCACACAAAGGTCATAGCCAAGTTAAGCTTGAAAATTCTTTCCACTAGTACATATCTATCAAAATTGAATTGTACAACATATAGAGAGAGTTTACATGTTTAGGCAAATAGATAAAGTATAAATCTAGTTAGGCCGATATTTCTTTTTTGGTGAAGTAGAAAAAAAAAACACAAAACTAATAGAGATATGAAGTCTGCTAGGAGAGAAAACGTAAGTAATAAATATGTTGGTTTGCAATTCTACATCGCAAGTATTTAAGGAGGCTAAAGTTGATTGACATCCTAGTTGCTATGCTGGTTAATAGTTATATCTTTATCACAATTTAGTTATATGATCTCCCACATTTTATTTTGTCATTTTTGAACGAGAAAAAGTTGAATGCACAGTCTAATATAACAACATCTATAAAACAAAAACATTACTTTGGTAAGGTACCTATTGAGATTCAATCACCATGATGATATATATATATATATATAATTTATTAACTTTATATATACTATGTTTTAATGTATGTGATTTATAATTACTTATGAGAAGTTTCTTGGATGTTGAGGTTTATGTCACAAATTTCTAATTGTAAGTTAGCAAAGTTAGTAAGAATTTGAGAGTTTAGAGAGTATGAATAAGAGGGTGATTATAATTTCCACAATGATTCAATAAGTTTTAACTGTCAAGAATGCAACCTTTGACCTTTAATAATATCATACATACTCAAAAGTCACAAGGAAGCATATTAATTAAAAACTTGCAAGTTGGGCATGCTGTGAGCCCAAGACATAGTTGAATCACCCATTATAGATGACTCACAGACTCACATTTCGATATGCTGGCCTGTCACCGTAGATGCTTGCCACCACACATCCTTCTCCCATTATTTGCATTGCAAACAAATTGTTTTGTGCTTTGGTATGTTTATTAACTTTATATCTACACATTAACACTTGGGAGTATCTTCCTTGTATAATTTTCTTTTGGTATATTGATACTTTTAAAGTGTTTTAGAAAACAAAGTAAAAGACTGATTTGTAGATTTGAAAATTACATAATTATCACATGCAACAAACCAGCCTCACATATAAGGCTTAGGACACCTTATAGAGAGGAAATAGTATAACCAGAAAATAGCAATATATGATGAGAAAATTAGAAAACACTCACATATAAGGCTCAAGCTCAGTTCATAATGCTTAAATGCAAAATTCACAGCACTTACATTTATTAGTAAATTAAACAACAGCAATATATGATGAGAAAAGCAATATATATACTTACAATTTCAACACCTTGCTTATCTGCACGAGTTATGAATAAATAGTCTAAGAGATGATGAGAAAACATTCTATGATATACTAATAACCTAACTAAGGAATAAATTGTCAACAAGAATCAGGGTGTCTTACAATATATCTACAAGTCAGAAGTAAAATAAAAAAGCTTGCTCCTAGGACTATAGTTTTCTAGTTCCACTCCAAGATGTTATTCACAAGGTCAATTTTCGCATAGATTAGTAAGTTAGACAACAACAATTTTAAGTAGGAACTTCTTCATATCAAAGGACTGGATAAAAGTTTATGTTTGTGCATGTGATTGTACCAATAGAGAGACGAAGAGAAAACATATTCCATGATTAGCTGCTGAGAATAATGAATGTATCACCGAAGCAATATCAGTTTTCTTTGTGAACTTTTTAATGCCAAGGAAATCCTTAAGCTCTTGATGATGGCAGCTCCCACCATAAAACCAACAATGGCATAATATTTGAACCATATTTGCAGTAAGAAAAATTATATTTATTGAAGAACGAAATATCATACCACGAATAGAAAATTATCGCAACAAGTTATTAGAATGCATATGAAATAGATAAAGATTATTTCAAATGTAAAGGAAGAGTTAGAGTGTCATTCACAATGTCAAGTAAAGCAGACAAAAAAAAGGAAAACAGAGACTGGTGTACCATAGCGTAGAGAAAAGAGATTGTGTGATTTCTTCAAACGTTTATTTTCCAGTGAGCTCGGTGGTAAATTGCACCTTGATTTCGTAAGAATCCATAAGGATCAGAAGCAAGAAAGCACATACAAAAAGTTAGAATGAATATGATGAAAAACACCATTAATATGCCTTGTCACCAAATTTACAGGATTAATCAGACATGGTCAAGAGTGCATAAAGAAGATCAAATCCAACCAGCAAAAGAACACATCACTGAAGTATAATCGTCAACTCAGAAACCAATTTTTAATGCAGGAAATCCAGTTACCTCTTCAGGTCATAACAGATTCGAATTGCCCGCGAAGCCTGTGATGGACGAAGATGAGAGCCACAACAATGGTGGTGCGGCATTGTCGCAGACTACAGAGCTCTGATGTGCGCGAAGCAAGAATGAAACTCGCGATGCTCTATTCGTCCTCTCTAGTTCGTTCGTTCCTCGGTGGTGAAATGTGTTAGGGTAATGTGAAAAAAAGGAAGAAACATGAAAGGGTTGCGTCCGGATCATCTGCTTGGCGCTCTTTAGCAGCGGTTTTTTGCGTTGCCAAAGTTTCTTGCAACAAAATTATTGCCACTATAAATTAATTATTTAAACAAAAGTTATAATAGCAATAATATTAAAGCACACTTTAGCAACGAATAAAATCGCCGCTAAAAGATAAATGAAAAAGGGGAAAGCCACCAAAAGTAGGAAAGGAAAAAAGTGTTGAAGTTCTCGTAAAGACGAATGAAGAATTTTGATAAATTTTTTGAGGGATTTTTTAATTTTTTTAATACTACAAAAGCGTCTAAAATGAATTTAAAAGAAATTTTTAATTTTTTGATGCTTTAAAAATGTCTTAAAATACAATTCATTTATTGAAGTTTGTGAAGTACCCTAAAATATAATTTTAGTTACTTTTTTGTTTTGTGACCCTTCTAAAGTGTCTTAAAATATAATTTATTTAGTGACACTTATCAAGTGCCTAAAGCAAATTATTACATTTTGTAAACTTTTCTTAAAGCGACACAGAAAAATGCCCATAAAATATAGTTTTTTTGGTAATGAGTCACTATAATGCAGCAAATTTTATTGGGAAAAAGAAACTTAAAAACATGTTAAGGGGTGTTTTTGTGGTACACATTGGGGGTTTATTGCCTTAACACATGGGTAAAGTTTTGAAGCAAAATGGTTAACATTTTCTGTATAATTGGGGTTGTATAGGAGCAAGAAAAACCACATAAATTTTTGGTACAGAGATGTGCTAATTGTACAAAAATAAACATGAAATGGTGACTTGAAAATAAGAAGTTGTAAGGAAAACATGAGGGTGCATGTTGTGATTGTAGGGGTAGCGTTGTGGTGGGGCAAACCAATGAAAAACTTTTGGTTTACTGCATCAAATTAGCAGCCCTGTCTTAGTACCAAAACTAAGCAAAACATATTTCAACTCTATGGGTTTGAGGGATAATACAGGGTAAAAATGGGGATTAATTAAGGGGATTGCCTCATAAGGGTTGGGATTTTAGGATGTAAATCGTTATCTTGCCTTGGGAGTAATTAAACAAGCTAAAAAGGGATCACTTTAAGACATGATTAATGCCAAACACCATAAAATAAATTCTGCACATAAAGGACAAGAATTTCGTAACTTTAGTCACCACAAAGGCTAGCATAGATAAGGAGATTTCCTTGGACATACTTGGGCTTAGATAAATTTAAAGAACTAGCATGAAATAGTAAGACCCATTAGAAAAATTAAAGGATTATAGAAGAAAATATGTAGAAGAAAGCTTAGGAATTCACATATTAGTGATTTTAAACTAAGGAGAATTTTAAGAGGAAGAGACTTAAGAAAAGATTGATGATTAATTTAATAATTAAGCATAGAAATGTGAGAAACAAAAGGGGAAAACTCGAGTATTTAGACTATGAACATAGAAATAAAATCCTTGGAACTAGAATATGAAAGAGAATAAATTAAGTGAACATGAAAAGTCCCTACACCTACAAATGGACTTTTAAGAAGATATGTGTGGGGTGGAAGGTTAGGGGGACGTATGAAAAGTAATTAAGCCAAGTAAAGTTGGGGCAGGAAGGTTAGTATAATAAACTAAAAATATAGATAATTAACTATGAAGAACTTCACTCAAATAATGGCTAAGAGTCGGTAACCTAAGAAGGAACCCATAATAAAAGATAAGATTTAGAAAGGAAGCCAAACAAGTAAATAGAGAATTGTTTAGGAAAAACAATTAAAGAAAGGTGAGACTATCCCTTTACTATGAAAGGAACCAACTAGATGTATGCTCTTGCTTTAGACTATTTCTAGTTGGCCTAGAACCATTTGTGACTAGTAAAATATGGGGATGTGTTGTGGTATGTATATTTTATATGTATTGAAACTAGTGAAATTTTATTGTATTATAAGGTTGATTGAGGTTGGAAATTTAATATTCAACCTTCAAGTTGACGAAATTCCAACATAAAGGTAGGATAACCTACACCCTCAACTCATATTTAATTAATAAGAATAATTGATTTTATACACACACACACACACACATATATTAATGATGAATTAAGATATCTAATCATAAATTTACCTGCATCTGTGAATGTTATGATGAAAGATGCTATTTGTGATATATGTGTTCTTCTTTGGAATGGTTGGGATACATATTGATGGCTAGTATGGGATAGTCATTTGTATCCTATGTGGTTTAATTAACACATATTGGAAAAAGAAAACTTAAGCTAGTTATCTTAAGGGTCATAGAGATAACCTAATTATGTTTGCCTTCTACCGTGATCCTAAGCATATCAAGGGATTTTCATATATTTTTAACAGTAAAGAAAAGGGGGAAACAACCCGCAGTAAGGGATCCCAAAATGTTAAAGAGGGCACTGAACTAGTATACACGCCAGGGGATGTAATATCTACATTTTTTAAAATCTCCAAAGATGTTTTAGATGTTAAACTTTTGTGATTTTTGACTAAAGATTTGTCTAAGACCTCCCTGAAAATTTTAAAATGAGAAAAAGGGACAAAATAGTCAAATTTTAACTAGAGGCAAAATGGTAATTTTTCCCAAAGGGTAAAATTATAATTTTACCTAAGGAATAAGATTACTATTTTACTTAAGAAAATTGGAGAAAATTTTCTTAAGAAATTTTTCTCAAAATTCTGAAGCAAGAGAGAGGTAAAATGGTCATTTTAACTAAAAAGGACAAAATGATAATTTTATCCCGAAGGGTGAATTTGTCATTTTTTCACACAAATAGGATGACCATTTTATTCCATATATTTCATAATTTTGTTTATCCAATTAGGAGACCTCTATGTCCAAAAATAATGAAAAAAAGAAAGAAGAGACAAGAAAATTGAAGGGTAGAAAAGTAAATTTGCAAAAGGGACACATTAGGTATTTTAAATTTGTGTTTAAAAGTCTTCTTCCTCCTTCTTTCTCAGCAAAAACGCAGCACACAAGAGGAGAAACCCAGCCACACAAAGAAGAGGAAGAAGAAAATTTTCATAAAACTTGAAGAAAACATCATTTTCATTGGAAAAGCAAGGTAGTTAAGCAACTTTCTTCCATTTATTTTTGGTTTCATGGTGATTTTCATGGAGTTTACCATTTTTCTCACATCCATGAACAGTAACAATTTCTCTCTCCACTCCATTTTAAGCTTGAAACCTTGTTGTAATGTATTTATATGAGTGAATATGTGAATTTGTGTTAATTGGAGGGTATGATTGAGCTTGTTTCATGGGATTTATAATTATGTTACATCCACCGACATTAATGCTTTCTTTATGATGAATGATGATTAAGTTGCCAATGGTGTGTTCTAACTATAGTATGATGTTGTGATGTTGGAATGAGGATGCAAGAACTCTTAGAAAAGATGAAATGAAAGAATATACATTTTCCCTTTTTGGCTTAAGATTTGGAAATGAGATTTTCTCTACCATGGCATGACTTGATTTATGAGTTAATGATTTTATGATTTATGGTAGGAAGTTTGATTGGAAACACAAAAAGGAAGGAAAATAATTATTTTTCTTTTCTTTTGTAATATTGACATTCATCCAAATTGACTAGAATAAGGAAGAGATTGAAGGAAAATCATCACATTTTCCTTGGTTTAGTAGGGAAATAAATTTTTCCAAGAATTTAATCTTACTATAACCTTCAACTAAGAATCAAGAAATTAGGAAAAATCTTCTTCTTTCCTTGGTTGTGGGTGTTGACCGAATTGCCTTATGAAATTCCCATAGAAAGCTTTGTTTGATTTAATTTGGAAAGAATAAAGAATTGGTCAAGAGGAGAAAAATATATTATTATTATAATATCTCACCATCAACAAGAAGTCATATAGAGTCTTCTTATTTATCCTTTGCCTTGGGTGTTGATCAAATTAAATTAATGAAATTTCTATGAAAGTCTTGTTAATTTAATTCATGAAAATAATTGCATTAAAAAAATGGATGTAGTATGTGGGTAAGTAAATATTTTCCCATATTCAAAGAGTTTATATGTTTACAAGGTGTATAAAATAATATGATGTTGATTAATAGTAAGTGGAAAAGACGAAACAAGGGGAAATTGTAAGAAAATCCCTTGTTAATATCATTGTACTTTCTTAGCCGAAAATAAGAGAAAGAGGGGAATTAAGGAAATTCATTTTTTTTGTGCAATTTTAATGGCACGAAGTTATGATAGAATTATGTGATGGATAAGGATTGATTATAATGATACTAGATTGCAAATGAGGTTGAAATGGTACCCAATGGCACTAAATTACCCCTTATGGTGGATTGGTACCAATGGCACAAAAATGAATACCTAAGGGATGTAATGGCACTAAAATACCCCTTATGGTAATGGCACTAAAGGAAACACCTAAGAGATAAATGGCACTAAATGAATCTCTAAGGTGAAAGGCATTAAGTGATGGCTTCAAAAGTTAAAGACTTGATTGAGACATATTCTTTGTGAATGGTTTGCCATAAATTGATTTTTATTGATTTATTTATAAATTTTAATTTATAGTTTAACTACTGAAATGGCTAGTAAATTATAATTTATAGTTTAACTGCTAAAATAGTTGGATACTACATAAGTTCATATAATTCATTCATATTTACATTGCATAAATTTGAAGAAATGTTTTTCCATAGTAATACGGTGGTACATGTTAGATGTTTTATAAAACTAAGAAAATTGCTTAACTACTGAAATAATATTCTCATGATTATATATGGCATGTATCAGATGCCTAGATATTTGGCGTGGATCGAAGTGGACATGGTACAGATGGAGATTCCCTTTTTGGGAATAATTAACGTTGTCTAAGGAGTTTATGTGGTGACTATAGTAGTAGTCCACTCTTAGTAGGGTGGATAGATAGATATTTTTTTAATATAATGCTAATATGTAGGAATTAGCCTATTTTATCCTGATTTCTTTATATTTTGGAAATATAATCAGGATAAACAAAGTTTTTGGATGTATATAGTAAAATGGGCATATATATATGTGTTGGGATAGGTGAAAGTGTGAATTTTGAAAAAAAGAGAGTTCGAGTGGTAGGGTTGTTGCCTCCCGACCCTTAATAGATGGCAATCACTAAACATATCCTGAAATATATGTGTAACAATGTATAAAAGTGATAATATATGCAAATATATGCAAGTTTTATTTAGGACGTTGTAACTAAATATGATTATTTATTTAGTTTTACCGCTGCGTATTGTATGAATGTAATACCGAGTAAATGATCTTATACCTAATTTAATTAACAAATGGGTAATATTGGAATAAGAAAAATTTTACTCGGGTTAAAAATTAAGGACGAAGGTGAGAATAACATGTCAATCTTGCAGCTAATTATTTTATTTAAGAAATTATTTTATAAAGAAAGGCTATAAGATTGGGATGTTACAGGGGATGCCCTGAATTAATGACCAAGGTCGAAGTAAACCAATATGGATGCCCAAAAAGGATGCTGATGGACACCATACTTTAAAATTATTGGGAATGAGTATTTGTAGTTAGTACGGGATGCCTATAAATATTCTTTATGCCTAAGGAAAGACATGTAGTAGTGTAAAGGGAGATAAGGTGAAGTTCTTGATTAGATCTTGTGGATTTCACACTTAACTTCATTTATCTATGATTCTCAACATCTTAAAGCATATGTATATATTTGTGTGTCATAAATAGAAAAAGGGTGATTATTATCACAAATGATTCATCGAAAGGTGATGTAAAGGTAAGTTTTATGATCAGATACTTCTAAAGAGTAAAATTTATATATTGATAATATGTATTTATGATTAAGGATCAAAAGGCATGTTTAACATGAAGTTAAGGTATTTCTGCATTCTGAGGCAGCCAGATTGTTAGCAAGTAACATTTTATTAAAATTCATATAAGTTGTCCTATTGATAATATTATTCTCATAGTCTGATAATGTCTAGGTACTAGTAACAAAGGACGAACACAATGATTTTGGATGACTCTGTGTGTACTAAATGTATGATGTATAGGTGCTATGCTACCTGTGCTCAAGATATAATGAAATTCATTTGCATTGTTGTAAGCCTATATAAGGCTAAATTTGTAAATGTTATATATCTAGAGTTTATAATGTTGTAGTCCTTATAGTATAAAAAGTTGTCATTTTAGTTATTTTGTAATTGATGAAATCAAAATTTTATACGATTAGTGACAAATTTTAGTCTTACTTTTAAATAAATTAAAACTGATTAAGAAATTTTTAAATTTTCCTTCAAAATTAGTAACCACCATAAAATAAAATATAATTAAAGTAATTACCCATATCTAGGATTGGGATGTTACATGAGGCCTAATTTTATGTATTTCCTTGATTTTTTAATTAAGATTTCTCATGTTACAATGCTTTATGATGATGATGTTACATGAGATGCATTAATGTCTCAAAAGTTACAATGATTATTTAACTTTACATGCATAAATGTGTACATGACATGAGCATGCATTGTACCTAATAGACAACTATTTATGTAAACTAGAGTGTATAAAGAATGTATGGTTTTTTGTATCAGTACAGTTAGTACCATCAGTGGTTTTAAATAGGTGATTTGGCTATTGAGATTATCAATTTCAATTTTTCATTAATGTGTCCAAATGCCTCGTTACCAAATACTCCTCATGATTGAGACCACCATAGTAAAGGTTCTAATTATGGGATCCATTAGAATTATAAGAGATTTGTAGGTTGTATTGGTATGGAGGTACCCCCTATAGTACCTCTAGTAGGTGGACCAATACTTGAGCAGCGTCCACATTAGTAGATCCATTAGGATGCAGCTATTTGAGTATTTTGACTATTCTATCCTTGGCCAGGGTCTCATAATTTTTTGGAGTGGCCCATGGCATTCTCTTGTTGTGAATAGCAAGGGACAAATATATAAATGATCGAATATATGACTAGGATTATCCACTAGTAGGAATCTTTTTTGGAGGATGAGACTAAGTGACAAATTTGTTGCATCTTGTTCTCAATTCTCACTATATATACATGTCCCAAGGTCACATATCCTCATATGTATGCATAACGAGAATATTTTATACATATATATACTAAGAAGTAATAGGAAGGCCATGATATCAGTTTATATGTATATAAATATTGTTCATTCATTTATGAGTTTATTTATTTTGCTGTGACAACATATGTATGTCAAAGAACCCAAGTATGGAAACCCAAACCTAACTCAACTAAATAAAATTAACTTAGTAAATATTAAAATTTACTCGAGTATAGGAGGTAGTATCACGCTTATTAGTGTATGTAATTAATAATAACTTTACTCATTTTAAAGGAACCATAGGTTAAGGGTGTTACATACCTTATTAACATAATACACACAAAAATCTCGAACCATCATGAAATTGTCTTGAATTAACCTTCTTCCCTCAAATACACTCAAATTTTCCAAAATAATAAGGTTAAGATCACCTTTCATTCTATTGACAGTGACATTTGCAATAATCTTGTATAGAAATTTAATGCAACTAATAGGTCTAAATTGATCTAACTTTGATTTTAGGAACTTTAGAAATAACAATAATGTATTTCATTTAGATTTATGGGAATAATACTAGTTTGAAAAAAATTCAAAACTACTATTTAAATATTTTCCCTAATGACATGCAAAGTTTAATGAAATTTTTTTCCACTCTTTCTTTTCTAGACTAATTTATTTCCTGATTCTTAGTCTAATTTATTTTTGGGTTTTTACTATACATAATTTTTACTATTCACTCTAATAGAATGAGAGAAGAGAATAATACTTTCTTCTTTATTTTTTCCATGGTATTAAAGCTTGAACTTTTCTAATTTTTTTTCTTCATGCTCAAAATGGCCATGGCTTGGGATATAATTCAGGAAGGTTCTTATATAACTTATAGAATTTAAAAAAACTTAAAACTAGAGCTATCAATACGAGCTAACCTAACTTGTACAGATTAGCCAGTCACATATTGCTTAAAAGTGAGTTAAGTTGGTTTATTTTTAAAACGGGTTAACAATAAATCAACACAATTCATATTATGATGGTTTGGCAATTTAAACAGATCAACCCATCAACCCACCATTTAAAAAAAATATTATTTTTTAATATAATTAAATAAAAGAAAATTGAAAAGTTTAAGATATTTCCAAATAAAAGACATTTGCGTGAATGAGAAATGATGGATTAATGAGCCCATAAAAAATTACTCAAGTAATTTAGATGAAGATAGATTCCAAAAATAAGAAACCAATTTCTTTCAACACTTCATTAAATCAGGAATAAGTATTAGCTAACTTAAATTTAGAAAACCTATTTTAGAAAATGTAAAAGTAATAAATAAATATATAAATATATAAAAGTTTATAGAAATAAAAGAAAAGAAACAAACCCAAGCCATAGGTAAAAGTAGTAGTAGCCCAAGATAATTTGGTCCAACTCCAATACCATCACCATACTCATGGATTATTTTTTAAAAAAAAAATGTTACATAAGAGTAACTAAGATCAAACCTATTTAACCTGTAGGTTTGGAAAACTTAGTTATTTTGATCTAATGTTTTATAGGTTAGCATTTGGCGACCCGACACACTATTTTGATGGTTTAAACAAGATCAACCTAAAGAATTGAAACTCTACTTAGAATAATATGTCAACCAAAAGAATGATAATATCTCATTTGATCGTGGCCAACATTCAAATCGCACTGGTAAGACCTTTTGGAAAGTGTATGAAAAATTACTCAACTGGAAGCCATGCAAAAAAGACAAACAAGGAAAAGGCTACATGATTTAGAGGAATTGGTTTAAATAAGGAATGACTTGAAAGGTTATATGATCTTTTCTCCTTAATGATCTCAATCAAATGCTTCTAGTTGATAAGTGTCAAATCATTCTATGGAGTAGAAAGGTAATTATCCCTCTGCCTTAAATACAAATTTCAAACTTTAACGGTCCTTGGATTATAGATTTAGGAACTTGAGATCATTTAATAGGAATTGATCTATTGTTGCTAAAAAAATGGTCTATGAATTTTTCTGATTTGACACCAAAATCCTTTTTTAAATTTCCTAATTTGACATTTAATTTAGTGTCAATTAACAAATTAAAAAGGGATATGAATTCTGTTGATAAATTCTACCCTTCTTATTGGGAGGTTTAGGATTTAATATCAAGAAGGATGATTGGCAATGCTAAGATGAGTGACAGCTTATACTACCTTGAAAAAAATCTAAAGAATCAAGCTTTGGCTCTAATTAAGTAGTAAATCTCTCCCTAAACCTATATCTAAGATAATTCTATGACATGATAGGGTTGGACACCCTAATTTCCCTTATCTGGAAAATGTGTGCTCTTCTATTTTCCTTAACAAAGATTTCAATTCCTTTCAATGTAAAACTTGTATTTTAGCTAAACATACCTAAAATCTTTATCCAAGTTAACTATACAAATCATCCAAACCTTCTTCTCTCATTCTTTGTAATATATGGGGTCCTTCAATGATGAATGAATAATAATTTTGAAGTTAAGGTTGTCATGAAGAAGTTTATCAATAATGCAAATGGTTGAGAATGATAAGATTCTTGGGTTTAGAGAGAAACACAATTGGACAAAGTTCTTTCTATTTTGGGAGCTACCTTATTGGAATATAAATCTTCTTCAAAATAATCTTGATGTCATGCATATTGAGAAGAATGTATTTGATAATATTTTTAACACAGCTATGGATGTGAAGGGTAAGAAAAAATATAATTTGAAATCTAGAAATACCTTAAATTCATTTGCAATCTTCAAGATCTTGAATTGAAGGAGGAAAATGGTAAATTTTAAGTGCCAAAGTCAATTTACTCATTTTCAAAGGATCACATAAAGTTGCTACATAAATGAATGAAAAATCTTAGATTGCCAGATGGATATGATTCAAATTTAACTAATTGTGTTGACATGAAGGAATGAAAAATATCTCAGATAAAGATTATAGGCTTTTGCACCACTTGAAGAAGAAAGTTAATAACAAAGCTTGAGTGGAGTGTTTCATTTGTGAAGCATATCTAATTGAATAAATCTCAAACTTTTTCTCTCATGATTTTAAAATCACATATTCAAACTAAGCAACCATTATGGGTTTTCATGATGATGGAAGTGATGTTGACACACTTGATAAATGTTTTTCTATCGTTACTCATTGTGTCCATACATCTAAGTTAAAGCAAGTGAGGTACTTGATAGATGAAGAGTACAATAATGCAACCACGATATATGTTTTGTTGAATTGTGATGAGATTAAACCATTTATAAGGTAAGTTCACTTTATCATATTTTGTATAAAATAGTTCTTGGAATTGATAGCTAACTATAATTTAAAAAATACAGTATTTTTGAAGTAGAATTTTTTAGAAAACATGGGCTTACATTAATTAATATCATTTTACTTTAAACATTATGAGTTGATACGTGGTCTATTAAAGGAAGCCCAATTAAGAATTATTGGGTCATGGCACACATTAACTAATTCTAGTAAGTAGCTAGGTGTAAGCCTTTAGCTTTACTAAAACCTATAATAGGAGGGCCTAGTAAGACAATATCACTTAAACAAGCTAGGTCCCCTCTCTAACCCTAACCCTAAATGAGCATCCACATCGTAGCCATTGCACAAGTCAGGGAATAGAGAGAAAGACCTAGCTACCAACAATTGAAAAACTCCAAGATCTAAATATGGCACAGACAAGTAAGTAATATCTTATTTATATGACTGTCAAAAATTTACATTTGGTATCAGAGCCTACATATATGATTATAATACTTGAATATTGTTTAAATTTTAGCATAAAACGTGTTATTTTATTAAATTTTTCGGATCTAATTTTGGCCAAATCACATGCAATAACATTAGGGCCTTTATTCATCTTTCAATTAGCTTTGAATTGATGTATTGCATGCTTAATATCATGATATATTTAGGGAGAAATTCTAACTTTAATTTTATGTCTGAAAATGTACCCTTAAACAAACTCTATGAAAATTTGGCCAAAAATTCATATTATTGGAGCAAAATTTCCAAAAATTGAATGCCTAAGTAGCTTTTGATATTGTTTCTGATCAAAACCCTAAACTAATTGCAATTAAAACACCAAAAACGTGGTTAAAAACCATAAATTAATTACAGACGCCTCATTCAAAATCTTTGTAATTTCAATCAAAAATTCATCCTTTGGCTGCATTTTTAACCTCAATTGATAGCAAATACAAGCTTAGAAACTTCTTTTCGATGAAAACCCTTAAAATTTCTGGATTAAAATGCTTGAATTGGTTGCAAGTTTAAAATGGGTCACGTAACCCATTTTGTACCCATGGGTAACCAAGCTGAAGGTTAAAGAAGACCTCTCTGACGACGCCCACTCATGGCTTATCCAAGGGATGGCATGTGAGGCTCACCCTCATGCCCAATCATTTCGTTTCCAGTCACGTTGTGCCATTTTTATTTTTTCTTTACTTTTTTTTTTTAATTTTTGGAAAATGTAAAATATTTATTTTGAATTTTCAACATATTTTGTAATTTTTGATTCAAAATAAATATTTTAGAAAACTTTTGGATACAAAAAAATCATGAAAAAATAGAATCACAGCCTTTGAACCCATTAAAGACCCTCACTCTCCCTAGTTAGGCTCATAATTTTTATACTCTCAAGCTAAACCCTAAGGTCCTTAATTATACATTAAAACCCCTTAAAAGGTGCAAAATTATTCTTCAAATTTTGATTGGGCTATTAATTAATAGTTTATTTCCGTGATGTTTCCTATTCTAGAAATTTTATTTTTTGGATTGATGAGAATAAATCACTAAAGTAATTAATTCATCAAAGTCTATAAGACCGTTAAATTTCTATGTTGATGGGAATTGAAGGCAATTTTAAATACCAATTCTAGTCTGAAATTTTTTTTTTGGTTAATTGTTGGGATTATTACCACTAAAGTAATTAATTATCAAAATGTACAAAATTATGTAAGTCCTATGTTAATAGAATTATTTATTGAATTAATAAATGTAATTTCCTACCCAAAGGGGGTTATTATGTATGTTGATTTCAAGATCACATGAAGCATGTTGATGAGTGCATATAATCTTGAAAACCAATCAACTCAAAGAGGATAGTTTTTTGGATTATATGTTCTCATTGTATTTTTAAAAGATTTTATCTACCCGGAGGAGATATAATTCTTTAAATTTTTATATTGTCCTTATTTGCTTCATGAAAGGAAAGCAACCAATGGCATGTTATATTCTCTGCCCAAAGGGGAGTCTATAATGATGCAACTAGTTTTCCTTCAAGTTTGTTGAATTTTAATATAATTGCCTCATTTATTAACCATATTAATTATTTGCAAATAGTTTCTTTCAATGTGAACAACAACAATGCCATAATTGAAATGTTGATTGGTTCCAATTACAAGAAATGGAAATAAGACATCAAATTTGCTTTGGGGATAGTTGATAATGACTTGGCATTAAGGGTAGATGAATTGCCTAAACTTACAGAGAGTAGTAGTGCTGATGACAAAGAATTTTATACAAATTAGGAGAGATCTAATTGACTCAGTCTCATAGCCATCAAGAGATCAATTGTTGAACATCTCATGAGTGGTTTACCAGATACCACAAATGCTAAGGCATTTTTTAAGGCTATGGGGGAAAGATTTCATATCCTAAACAAGGAAAAAGCTAGGAAATTGATAAATGAACTAGCGACAATTAAATATGATGCTTCTAAAAGGGTTAGAGAGTATATCATGAAAATGTTCACATCCATTCAAAGCTCAAATCTCATCAAATAGCTCTTCCCGATGACTATGTAATCCATCATATCCTATATTCACTTCCACCTGAATTTAGTCAAATCAAGACAGCCTATAACACACTAGATGAAACATGAAACCTCAATAATCTGATTTCTAAATGAGTGGCTAAAGAAGAGAATCTAAAAAGGGAAAGATCTGAAACTGCTTATTTTCTTTTAAAGAGTAAACCATTCTTTAATTAGGGAAAGGAGAAATTTAAGAAGGCAAAGACATATGCTCTTCAGAAAGATCACACTTTTAAAAGGCCTAGGAATAATCAAAATGTTGGTAATGTCAGCCCACAAATTAACACAGATGACATGAACTATTACTTTTGCAAGAAGAAGGGCTATAAAAAGGCTTATTGTTATAAATATAAGGCATAGGCACAGAAAAAAAAAAAAAAAGCAAAGAGCAAAGGGCTCAGGGACAGGAGAAGGCCAACTGAAAGGGAGTCTAAGCTGAAGGTTGGAAACAGTGCTAATGTAAAAGTTCAATACTTAGGAAATGTCATTTTGATTCTTGACACTAGTTTTCATCTTGTATTGAGAAACACCTTTTACATTCCCTCTTTTAGGAGTAACCTTATTTCTGTTTCTTTATTGGATAAAGCAGGATATTGTTTTAATTTTGGAAATAAAATGGTAGACATCTTTTATAATTATGAGATAGTTGGTATATGTCTTTTATCATATGGCTTGTATAAACTCAGTTTAACTCTAAATGATGAATGCTTACATGTTGAAAACCCCTCCATTAAAAGACCTATGACAAAGGAGAAATCCTTCTTCTTGTGGCATAAACGTCTAAGTCACATTTCTCAAGAAAGAGTTGAATAATTAATTAAGAATCAAATTTTACCTTCACTTGATTTTGATGACATGGGAATATTTGTTAATTGTGCAAAAGGGAAATTGACTAAGACTTAGAAGAAATCTACAACATGTAGTAAGGGGCTTCTGGAATTGATTCACACTGACATCAGTGGACCTTAATCAACTACCTTGTATGGAAAGAAATATTTCATTAATTTTATAAATGATTTCTCTCATTATAGGTATCTTTTCTTGATTAAATAAAATTCTGATGCTCCTGAAACGTTTAAAACTTACAAGATTGAAGTAGAGAAGTAATTGGGGAGAGTCATTAAAATTGTAAGATCTAATCATGGTGGTGAGTATTATGGCAAGTATGATGAAGGTGGATAGCAAAAGGGTCCTTTTACGAAATACTTACAAGATTGCGGTATTGTTGCTCAATATACCATGCTTGGAAGTCCAGAACAAAAGGTATGGCAGAAAGGCGAAATCACACACTTATAGATATGGTGAGGAGTATGATAAGTAAGTAAAATTTGCCTGAATTTTTATGGGGTGAAGCAATCAAAATGGCCACTTACATTCTGAACCAAATCCCTAATAAATCTGTACCCAAAACACCTTTTAAGTTGTAGATAGGTAGAAAGCCTAGTTTGAATCACTTTCATGTTGGGGGTTATCCTACAGATGTAAAGATTTACAATCCTTTTCAAAGAAAATTAAACCTTAAAACTTTAAGTTACTTTTTTGTTGGTTATCCGAAGCATTCAAAAGGATTTAGATTCTATTGCCCTACTCATGGCACTAGAATTATGGAAGCATTAACTGCAAAGTTCCTAGAGTTAGGTGTAACTGAGAGCAATTGTTCTCAATCTCTTGAAACACTTGAATCCAGAAAGACTGTTTCCATCCCTTTATCATTATTAAATGAGACTTTTCCAATTGCATAAGTTATGGAGGAATCTGTCGCCTTCCCTATTCAAGAAGAAGATCTTAGGGTACCTGTGACTGAAATTCCTCCAATTAATTAACTAGCCCCATAAATTCCCTTAAGAAGATCTCAAAGAGAAAGAAGACCTACAATCAGTGCTAACTATCAAGTGTATTTGGTTAAGGCTGACTGTGATATTGGTCATGCCATGGACCCTGTAACTTATGTTGAGGTAGTAAATAGCTCATAATCAGATATGTGAAAAAATTCAATAGAGGATGAAATGCTCTCTATGTCAAGACATTGTGTTTGGGAACTCACTGAATTACTATAGGGTTGTAAACCAATCAGTTGTAAATAGGTTTTCAAAACCAAGAAAGATTCCAATGGTCAGGTTGAAAATTTCAAAGCCAGATTAGTAGCAAAGGGGTTTTCTCAAAGGGAGGACATCGATTACACTGAAACTTTCTCACCTGTCTTATCCAAGGATTCCTTTAGAATCATCATGGCGTTAGTGGCTTACTTTGATTTAGAGCTTCATCAAATGGATGTTAAGACAGTATTTCTTAATAGAGATCTCACAAAAGAGGTTTACATGATACAGTCTGAAGGTTTCAAGGAAAATGGCAAAGAGCATATGGTGTGCAAATTGAAGAAATCGATTTATGACCTTAAACAAGCCTCTCGATAGTGGTATCTCAAGTTTGATAAAGTGGTGACTTCTTTTGGTTTTGTTGAAAATAAATTTGATCATTGCATTTATATGAGAACTAGTGGGAGTAAGTTCATTTTTACCGTGCTCTATGTCGATGACATTCTTCTTGCGAGCAGTGACTTAAATCTCCTTTTTGAGACTAAGAACTTACTATCCATTACTTTTGAGATGAAAGATCTCGAGGAAGCTTCCTATGTCTTGGGTATTGAGATTAAACGCTACAAGAACGGTGGATGTGTAGGTTTATCTCAAAGAGCTTATATAGATCGTGTGCTTAAACGATTCAATATGCATAGATGTAAACCTGGAGATGTTCCTGTGGTGATAGCAAGAGTCAGTGTCAAAGAAATGAGCTTGAGAAAGAAGTTATGAAGTCAATTCCATACTCTAGCATTTTTGGCAGTCTTATATACTTGCAAATTTGTACTAGGCTAGACATTGCCTTCGTAGTAAATGTTCTTAGAAGGTATTTATTGAACCTTGGGTCTGGACATTAGGTTGCTACAAAAAAGGTAATGAGATATTTACAGAGGACAAAGGATTTCATGATGATATATGTGAGAATAGATGACCTTCGGGTGATTGGTTATTCAGATTCAAATTTTTCAGGATGTACAGATGATCTGAAATCCACATCTGGTTACATTTTTATGCTTGTCGAAGGAGTAGTATCCTGGAAAAGTGTAAAGCAGGGTTTAACGGTGTCCTCGAAAATGTATAATGAATTTGTCGCATGTTATGGAGCATCGTTTCAAGCTATTTGGCTTAGGAACTTCATCTTAAAACTCCGTGTAATTGACTCAAGCTCTGAACCTATGGTCATCTATTGTGACAACAGTTTAGATGTATTCTTCTCTAAGAATAATAAGATAAGCAGTGCATCAAAACACATGGAGATAAAGTATCTGACCGTCAAAGACTTAACAAGGAAAGGTGACATAGTTATTGAGAAAATCAATACAGATGCAATGTTAGCAGATCCCTTAACCGAGGGGTTTATACAACATACAGTTTAAGGAACATGTTAGTGGGAGTCTGCCGTATTTTCTTCTTGTGACCACCTTATGAATAATGCTTAATTATTTTTCAATAAATTTGATTTTGATGTCATCTGCACTTTATGTTATTTCTAAATGTATACATACATTTGGTTAAATATAATTAATAATCATCTGTGAATTTATGCTTTGCCTATACAAATAAAGGTGGATACAGCATATACCTTAGGACATAGCATCTGTCTTAAAAGTGACAAATAAAGGTGGATACAACATATACTTGATATAAGGATTGAGACATATGGGCTTATTTTAACCCAAATGATTTCTCCTATGGATTAAGCATAAAGTTATTGAGAAATCATATAGAGGACCAATGAGAAATAATGTGTTGTCAAATACTAGAGAGTTATTTCTTACTACACTTCCAAACTGCTAATCCATGTCAATATAAGTGTTGATATGTGTGATTATGGATTGATCAAACATTGATAAATGGCATGATGATTGCCATGATCCCATATTAATGATTCTATTAGATCGAATTGTGTACGTTATGCTAAAATTGGACCATTTTCTTTTAAAATGTACACATTAAAGTTATTTTATTTGTACTATCAACCCAAGAGTCTTTTTTATTTTTTTATTTTTATTTTTATTTCTTTTTAAAATTGTTTTTTTTACAATTTTTTAATTAATTTATTGCCCAAGTGGGAAAATGTTAGAAAAAACAAACTTACATTAATTAATACCATTTTGCTTTAAACACTATGGGTTGATAGATGGTTTATTAAAGAAGGCCTAATTAAGAATTATTTAGCCATAACATACATTAAACTAAGTCTGATAAGTGGCTAGGTGTAGGCCTTTAGTTTTACTAAAGCCCGTAATGAGAGGGCCCAATAAGATAATATCACTTATATAGGCTAGGTCTCCTCTCTAACCCTAACCCTAAGTGAGCATCCCATTATAGCCGCTGCATAAGTTAAGAAATAGAGAGGAAGACCTAGCCACAGAAATTGGGAAACTCCAAGATCTGAATATGGCATAGATAGGTAAGTAATCTCTTATCTATAAAGATAATTCAATGTTCTATTAATCATATATGACTATCAAAAATTTACAGAATTAAGAGTAAGATCACCTCATGTGACAAAGGAAGACATGGAGAATAGAATAAATAACGAGTTTGTAGCGTGGCTAAAATCATATGTAATATTCTTTTTTAAACTTGTAAATTCCAACAATTATGTTATCAGTATTGTATTTTAATAAGCAATTAACTTCTATGCAATGTAAATGGGTACAAGGTCCACACAAAACACATATGGATCAAATAAATCAACCATGAATAGTATTGTGTGCATTAAGGTTCAAAATTATGCAGTGTTTGAAAGTAATTATTATTGAATATTGATTGATATCCTAGAATTAGAATATCTCAACCCAACCACTAAAAGAACAAGGATTGTATTGTTTAAGTTTGACTAGTTTGATCCCATTATTGACCGAGGTTGGGGAGTACATAATCAATAATATGGTCTAGTGAAAATAATATTTAATAGAAAATTTATTAAGTATGAATCTTTCATCTTGGCCTCTCCAAGTCAAAAAAGTGCAATTTGTACAATATCCTATTAAAAGAAAGTATAAAGTCAACTAGAGAGTCTTATGTAAAATGAAGGCTAAAAGCATTATTGATTCACGAAACTTGGCTTACGAAGAGGATGAAATGTCTATGGCAGTTGAACCAATAATGAATGTTGAACTTCAATAGTCTTGGTGCTACACATGGAGAAGAATAACATATAAATGTAAATCATGAAGCGAATAGTGATGGCATTGAAGAGTCAAATTTTGAGTCTCAAACTAAGGACACTAAAGAATATGAAGACATTGAAGATGATGAGGACACTATAAAGGAATGATTTAGCAACCGATTTAGCAATAGATATAAAAAAGAGTATTATATACTTTAATTTTAGGGACGAATTTAGCAACGAATTATTTATTTCAAAAATAGCAATGAACGTATAGACGTTGCTAAAAGTCAAATATTTTAAAATATGTTGACTAAACTTAGCAATGCTTCTATTTATTATTAGCAACGAAATAGTATGTCACTGAGATAAAATTTAGCAAGGCTGTGTTTAGCCAAGAATTCAGTAATGATCCATTGCTAAATTTCAATTAGAAACCTCTTTTTACATTTTAGCAAAGAGAAAGGGATTTGTGTTTGATCTTTGTTTATATCAGAAGTTTAGTTGGAGTTAGCATAAAGTGTGTGATTAGATAAATTAAATTTGTATTTGTGTCAATCTTTTAGGTTGAAGAATTTTTGTGTTAGTTTCTTTAGTCTTGTTATTTCATTGAATTAAAAACATTAACCAACTCATGAGAAAAAGTTAATCTTAGGACCACTCAAGTTATAATTTTTTTAAAAAATTTTGAAATGATTTCTTTTTTAAATGAACTTTAAAAAAAATATATTGTGAGAGAAAACTAATTTATGTTTCACATAACTTTAAAAAAATATTTGTGATTGTGAAATTACCAAAAGGATATGTACTTAGGGGGTATTAAAAAATGTTAAAGATAATTATGGTCATTAATAATTTCAAGTAGGAGTACCAATATATTAAAAAAAAAAATTCTTCTCCTTCTCCTTCTAAGAAATTCTAATTTTTTTGGTACAAAAAATTTTAATTTTCTACTTCCTTTTTGCAACCAAAAAAACTTAAAAGCTTATTGCTTTTTGATAAAAAAAAAAAAAAAATTGGCCAAAAACATCATTTTCTAAAGAAAAAATACTTTTAAAAATAATCAACTTCATTTAAAAAAAATTCAAATAAGTTATTAATCTTATGCATGACGAGAAAGCTTAATTAAGCAAACTAGTTTTCTAAAAGAAAAGAAATAAAAAAAACAAAAATAAAAATCCAAACCAAACACAATCAAACTACAACACAATAGTTTTTGCTTTATTAATAAAGTTTACAACCCATACAGATTTCACAACATACCCAAAAAATGCTCAAACCCAATCAATCAAACTACATCACAAGATAAAAGCAAACAAGAAAAATTACATCACACAAACGCACGAGCTTTTTTTCTTTTTCTTTTCTGGTAGAACAAACACAAAAGCTTTTACAATACATACTCGTGGAAGTGAATCCTCACTAGTTTATTTATATTTTAATAATTGAGCTAACCATATGCAGTGTTGGCGCTAGCGACGAAAACTCCTAACTTGTCGCGGTGGATCAGCCTCGTGTTCGCGAAGCTTGACGAGAGTGTACACACCTGCACCAGCCAGAGCTCCAAGAGTGGGAGCCACTAGATATATCCACAAATGCTTGTAATTTCCTGCAGCCACAGCTGGACCCAAGGTTCGAACCGGGTTCATTGAACCGCCACTTGCCGGTCTGCCAAGTCATATATATGGTCAGATAAATAGTACTACTTTAAACCTTAATTATACTCGTATACATTGAACTGTGCATACTAAATTTTCATCGTTACATGTATAATGTATTCATATTTCAAGGGGAAGTTCTTTATTTGCAATACAAATAATTTTGCAGAATCTTTAAACTTTAGACGTGCAAAAATTTTTTCCTGAACTTTAAATTTTACATAAAAAAATTCTCCTGAATTTAACTTATCTATCATGCATATATTAAGATTTTGGATAAAAAATTAATGAAGTAAAATTTCTACACAAAGTATAAAGTTTAAGATATTTTAGATTGATTTTTGTAGTTAAAAGACATTATCTTTACATCACAAAAAAAGCAAAATGAGAAGATAAAAGAAAGTTGCTAAGTACATACCCTGATATAAGAATGTTGAGCAAAACTGTAGCTCCCACAGCAATACCAGCCAACTCTCCCACCTGTGAGCCATCACCATTAATGATTTAATTCACAATCAAAACTCAAAATCATGAAAAAACTAAACAAAAATAAGCAACATACGTACCGCACGAGTATCAGTGGCAACAGCAGTGACAACAAAGAGGAGATTAAAAGTGATAATGAACTCAAGTGCAAAGGCTTGGGCAACACTAGTAGTGGAAGAAGGGATGGTGACACCACCAGACAAGTAAGGATGAAATATGCCTTTGAGAGAATAAGAAGCACAAATAGAGGCAGAGACTTGAGCCGCAACATACGCAGGCACGTGGACCCAAGGAAAGTGGCGAAACGTGGCGAAGGCAATAGTGAGAGATGGGTTCAAGTGGGCTCCAGAGATGTGGCCCGTAGATAGAATTACGATCATCACACCTAAACCCGCGCACGCTGCGTTCCCTATCAAAGACTCTGCTCCGTTGTACTTTTGGTTGATGATGGGTCCCGCTGATGCTGCGAACATCAGTAGGAACGTACCCACAAACTCTGCTCCAATCTACAATAAATATGGATTAAACAATTAGTGTAAATATTTTATTTTTCATTTTATTTTAATTTTTAAGAATAAATTAATGATTTAATTCTTAAAAAAATATATGTTATTTAATTTAGGAATTAAAAGATAAAATATTTTAATTTTATTCTTGAAAAATTAATTCTTAATTAGTTTTATTTTTTATTAATAAGATTGATAAAAAAAATTAACTGATAATAATATTAATAGACACTAAGTGGCTGTTAAAGAATGAATTGAATCTTATTAAACAAAAAATAATACAAATAATGTGTTTTGATAATATATAATTTATAAAATAAAACATAAGATTTGATGTGTTTTACTTTTTTATTATTGAATAGGATTCAATTTAACAATAATGAACTTTTAGAGTCTCTAAAAGACATAAAAGAATTTAACGAAGCTCCAGACAAGATAGCGCAATTTCAAAATAAGATTTATGTTCCTAAACTAGAATCTTAGAAGAAACTCATAAGAGCAATTGCACTATCCATTATGGTACCACCAAGATTTACCAAGATCTAAGATCTAAATATTGGTGGCCAATAAAGAGAGATATAGCAAAGTTTGTTGCTAAATGTCTAGTGTGTCAACAAGTGAAAATAGAACACGAAAAACCTTTTCACATATTAATTACAACCATTAAATATCTCAGAATGTAAATGGGATAAAATAACTATAAAATTTGTGATAGGATTACCTATGACTCAATCTGGTAATGATACAATTTAGAGAATTTTGGATAGATTAACTAGATATGTATATTTCCTTCCTATTAAGATAAACTATCCCTTAAGAAAGTTAGTTCAATTGTACATTCAAGAGATAATTAGGCTACATAGTATCCCTACCCATATAATATCAAATAAGGATCTGAGATTTACTTCTAGGTTTTGGAAAGTTCTACATGAATCATTTGGCACAAAGTTAAAATTTATTACTTCATATCACCCTCAAATTGATGGTTAAATTGACAGAACCATTCAAACCCTAAAGTATATGTTAAGAGCTTGTGCATTAAAGCAAAAGGGTAATTGGAATATAAACCTACCTTTAGTGGAGTTTGCTTACAATAATAGTTATCGTTCCAGTATAGGAATGACTCCATACAAAGCCTTGTATGAAGAAAAATAAACATATTTTTTGGTTTGAAATAGGAGAGAGAAAACTTTTAAGTCTAAAAAGTGTTTAGGAGACAATTGATCTGATCAAGATGATCAGAGAAAATGTGTCTAAGGCCCAAGATAGACAGAAAAATTATGTGGACAAGAGAAGAAGACATATTGAATTTGAGGAAGGAGAGTATGTGTTTCTTCAAATATCTCCCATAACTGGCATAGGCAAGGCTATAAAGTCTAGAAAATTAACTCCAAGAAATGTGGCACCATATCAAATTTTCAAAAAAAATAGGTTCATCTACATATTAGATTTCCTTAACACCTTTTTTTCCAATCTCCATGATGTATTTCATGTTTCACAGCTCAGAAAATACATCTTATATCCTTCCCATGTCCTTAATGCACAAACCTGGCAATTAAAAGATAACTTAACCTGTAATCCTAAGCCCTTAAGTATTGTTGATTTTGGGGTAAAACGGTTAAGGAATAAGAGCATTACACTAGTAAAAGTACTGTGGGATAAATCGTCACCTCAAGAAGTCACTTGGGAGAAGGAAGCAGATATGAGGATAGCCTATCCAAAACTATTTGAATAGGTATGTTTCTCAAATATTAGTGACAAAATTTTTAAAATAAAGGGAGAATGGTAACATCCCCTATAGCTTTATTTTGACTATAATTTTCTCCATTGGTAGATATATTCTTATTGTAAGTTTGATATCCAATGATAGGTAAGTCAGTCCCAAAGAAATTGGTTGAAAAACCAGAATGAAAAAAGGTCTAATTTGTGAAAAATAGTAATTTTAAGGAAATGGTACATTTAGATAATTTAATCCAAAAGAACAATAAACAAATTAAATAAAATTATAGTAAGTAAAATTTTGGGAGGTTTAAAGTAAGGAACTAGTATAGGGATGAAAATAGTTTCCTAAGTTAACCCTAGGGACTAAATAAAAATTATTTTTGAATTTTGACTAACTTTATTTTCCTCCCCAAGTTAAAATCTCTATAAAAAGGAAATGAGGAGAGAGAGTTTCATCAAAACGTGCTAGAGAGAGAGAGAAGAGAGTGAGATCAATGAAGGGAGGAAATTCACTAAGACACAAGGAAATTAAGTGGAGAAACTAAAAATCAAGTCAAGGAAAACACAAATCATGCACAAGGTTCCTAGGAAACTCAAGGTAATCTAGTTAAACCTCACTCCCCTATTTTCCCTTTCTCCTAAAAAATGGGTTTTGAATGTCCATGTTGAATTTCTTTGAAAAATGAGAGTGTAAACTTGCATTCTTGTTTAGAAACTACTAGATGTGTACTTATATGTCTGTGTATGTCTTTGAATGTGCCTGAAAACTTAGATTTGGAAACACAATAGATCATTCAAGAACTTGATAACATCTACGTCCCTACCTTATCCGGGAGCATATCAAAACCTTACACAGACAAATTTCAGATGAGGAATTTACTAATGCACTGAAACAGCTGAAACCGAATGATGCTCCTGGTCCTGATGGGATGAATTCTTGATTTTATCAACAGTTTTTGAAAAATTTAGGGGCAGATATGTGCCAAATGGTGAGAAGTTTTCTATCTAGAGGATATATGTTAAGAGCTTTAAATAACACCTATATTACATTGATTCCTAAAACCAAAAGCCCTCAAACCTTTAAGGAATTCAGGCCTATTAGTCTGGAAAATGTGTCCTAAAAAATCATATCAAAAATCATTTGTAACAGGATCAAACCTATCCTAGAAGATTTGTCTGCCCCATACCAAAGTGCTTTTGTTGAAGGGCACAATATCATGGATAACGTAGTTCTGGTGAATGAGTTGATGCATAAAATCAATTCCACTAAGAAGACTAAAACACGCTGGTGTACCATCTAGCTAGATATCCATAAAGCACATGATAAGCTTTCCTGGCAATTTCTGGAGGTAGTACTATACAAGATGAAATTTCATTCTATGTGGATCCAATGTATAATGCAATGCTTCTCTACAGTTAGTTACAAAATCCTGCTCAATGGCAGTCCTTCTTACAGAATTCTTCCTTCCCGTGACATCAGACAAGGGGATCCCATATCCCCAAATTTATTTATACTTTTTTCAAATATTGTGTCATGCCTGATTCTCAATGCTGAACAAAACAAACAATGGAAGGGAATTCAAGTTGATAGAAATTGTAACAGTCCAGCCGCCCACTTGCAGATATTGTCCGCTTTGGTGGTTATTGAGCCACCTCACGGTTTTGTTCTTCCCCTTGTCGAGGGGAAAAACGCGTCTACAAGGGAGAGGTATCCACACCCTTATAAGGCATGCTTCGTTCCCCTCTCCAACCGATGTGGGACATTACAAATCCACCCCCCTTAGGGAGCCCAGCGTCCTCTCTGGCACAACGATCTGGGCCCCGGCTCTGATACCAATGTAACAGTCCAGCCGCCCACTTGCAGATATTGTCTGCTTTGGTGGTTCTCGAGCCACCTCACGGTTTTGTTCTTCCCCTTGTCGAGGGGGAAAACGCGTCTACAAGGGAGAGGTATCCACACCCTTATAAGGCATGCTTCGTTCCCCTCTCCAACCGATGTGGGACATTACAGAAATGCTCCAATGATCTATAATCTTATGTATGCAGATGACACTATCTTATTCCTTGAAGCAACAGAAAATAATATCAAGGCAGCAAGAGATATTTTGCCTAAGTATGGTCAATTGTCAGTTCAGGTTATCAATCATGATAAATCCGTAATGGTGTTCAGCCCCAACACTCCCCATAGAATTAAGAGAGCTCTATCAAATATAATGGGATTTAAATTTAAACACACTATAGGTAAGTATTTGGGAACTTTGGTAGACAAAGAGGCCACAAAAACACAGGTATTTCAAGAAGTGATGGATAAAATTACTCAAAAACAACAAAAATGGAAGGCTTATATGTTATCATAAGTTGGTAGGCTAACATTAATCAAATCAATCCTTTGTTCTTCCCTGGTCTATCCTATGTCCTTCTTTCTATTGCCTTCAAGGGTTTTTAATCAATTGGAGGCACAATTCAGTAACTTTTTTTGGGGATTACAAAAAGGTAAGCCACGTATGCACCTAACTAGATGGAACAAGTTGTGTTTACCAAGGTGTGAAGGAGGCTTAGGAATTAAGAAATTACAAATCTTCAATCAAGCTCTTTTAGCTAAGCATATTTGGAACCTCTTCACTAAGGATAACTCTTTAATGACTACCACATTAACTGCCAAGCACACAGACAAGCAACATTTTCCTCAATTGAGACGACATTCAAGTGCAACTTAGATGTGGAAAGGGATATTGAAATCTCAACAGGTAGGAGATGGATCAAGGATTCCTTTATCAAACCACTTGTGGTGGTCCATGTAAGAGGGTTGACACCATCATGGCATGGTAAGGGACCTCATAGTGCATGACGATGCCAGATAGGATATATCCAAGTTAAGAACGTTGTATGATCATGATACAGTTAATGCTATTGTGAAATCTCCTATCTCCATCGCTAGAATTCAAGACACACTCACGGAAATAGAACCCGAATGGAAGATATGAAGTCAAAAAAGGTTAAAAATTATTATGGCAGAATTATGTGGTAGCGCATCCTCAGCAATTCTCCTCAATGGATCAAGGTAATTCTCAATGGAAAAGACTATGGAAGCCAAAAATTACTATGAGAATTATCCTTTTTATATGGCATATTTTAACTCAAAATCTTCCCAACTTCACTCCTCTACTCTGACATCACATGCCTATAGATACCAAATGTTTGCTCTGCAAGCAGGAAGAGGAAACATTGGAACATTTCTTTATCAATTGTGAGTTTGTGCTGCGGTATGGTTTGCATCTCCTTTATTGCTCAGAATGGATTAGAATAGCTCTATTAAACATATTCCAATGGCTACAGGAGTGCTTTAAGTCCAATTTGGATGATTCCCACTTGATTGAGATGTGTTATCCTGTATTGCATATGGATATAACCCCAATCCTATGGATGTGGTTCACATGTCTAGAAAACGGTATTCTAGAATTCAAATAGCATGGAACTACATTCAGTGTAGTAGGCACCCACAGGAAGGCCTAAATCATGAAAATCAAAGTGTCCAAAGTAATTGGCAGAGCTATCAAGTTGTCATATGGGGGAAAACATGTGGAGATAGACCCTAAAAAAAGCACAAAGTTATTATGTTGGTTTTATGCAATACAGAGGTTTTGTACTGGCTTGGCTATGGTTCGCAAGAGTTCCAGGATTTAACTACAACTTTGTTGTCATGCTTAAGAAGAGGTATGCAATTCCTTAGAAACACAGAAAGTTCCATAAAAAATTGCACCAATCTCATTACAATTTTATTTGGGCTGGCTATCAAAACAACAAAGCTACAAGAATCAATAATTTTGAGATACTTTCGTTCACAGGCAATATGTCTAATTATTTAATTAGTAAGTTTAGTAGTCTTCTATTGTATATAGATGATGGGTGGGTTGTGTTTCTGTAACTGTTAGTTCTTCAGGTATGAAAAAAATAGAAGAAATAATACAATTGCATCTATAATTTATTTAGAAGAAAAAAAGTAATAAAAGCATATTATTTTTGGTGGTTAGGTAATCAAATTAGGTTAAATATTAACACAATCTAATCACATGAACAAATTAAATTATTTTAGTGACTAATTTAAATGGCGTTAATTCACAATTAAGACAAAATTGAGATAAAAATAAATAAATTTTAGGGATGAAATTAAAAATATTTATAAAAATTAAGAACCAAAAAATAATTTCCAATCACAAAATATATTTATCAGACACTTTTTATTTTTTTAAAAAAATAATTTTTGACATGTTCTTCAAATAATTAACTTCACATACAAATTAAGTAAATAGAATTTGCAGTTTGTTCAATTTATTTGTTATTTTTATTTATATGGACAGCTACAATGATTTATGGACCCAATTGTTAAATGGACTTGTCTAACCCAACTTGCTTAAGTCAAAACCCTTGGGAGAAGATATATAGAGTAGGGTGAAGTTGGTCTATTTTTTTAAAAAATAAATTAATTATATTTTTTTTCTCTAAGAAATACTAAAATTATACTTATTTTGATTAAAGTATGCTTATATTTATTATTTATATAATTAAAAATATATTTATTAATATAAAAATTATTTTAAAGAAATTTTAAAATAAAATGCTTAATAATTTTTAATTCAAAATAAAGAATGAAATAATATTTTTTAAAATATATTTTTATAATAAATGATAATATTTTTGAAAAAAATCAATAATGTCATTAAGGATATTTTAATTTAAATGAGTGAAAATGTGAGACTTTTAATCTTTTAAGGGAGGAGATTATAGATTTTCAAAATAAAGATAATGAGAGTATAATTTTAATATCTCTGAAATATAATTTACTTTAAAAAATAATATTTTAACTAACTTTATTACAATATTAATCATTAACAACTATGAAATCTTCTAATATTCATTTGAAAATCTTAATAAATTAAAAAATTGAGGGAATTTAAATTTAATTTCATCACAAAAGAAATTCAGATAAGCACAAGAAAAATAAAATTAACAACAAAGTTTTGTGCCAAAACAAGCACTGAAAAGATATTGAGTCACAAAAATGTTGAATTATTTTATTAAAACAAATAGACGCAAAGTGTAATTAAGCCGAATGCTTAAGTTTTCTAACATTTGGTAGTAGTTTCAATTATTGAGGAATCTCATCACTAAAAACTAGGCCTAGACTCCAACAATATTTGATAATCCTTTGTCTCTCTATATATTTTTAATTAAGGGTAGGATATATTTTTTTATATATGGATAGAAGAGGATTTTTTTAAGCGATATACAATTAAGTTTTAAACCTTAATTATGTGAATGATAGTGATATAGATGCTAATTTTATCTGTTATATTTCATAAAAGACAGAATCTTGTTTTTTCTTATCCTAGGTTTCATAATCAAGAAGATATTTGAACTTAAAAAAATATCTTGAGATTTTTTTTTTATCGCGCGCTAAATTACTTCAAAATTTATATGTATAATGATAAAACATTTTAAAATAAAGAGCTCAACCTCTTCTATAAAAAAAGTCCTAATTTTTCATATATATATATATATATATATATATATAATATTAAAATAATGTATACTTGATACAATTATTCTTCGTAGTTGGTTCAATAATTTTAAAATGATGCCGTCATATTTGAAGTGTGGATAAATAGATATGGCTGGCTGGTAAGTAACGAGGCGCCGCCCCTTAATAATTTCACATATAAACTAATGCAAATAATAATTAAATTTTAAGATAATATTATATAAAGTTGAATTTTTTAAGACATAAAAACTAATTTTATGTCTTTTAGATTTACATGAGATTTTAATTTTGTTATATTTTCTTAATTTTAAATTTGTTCCTTATCTTTATTAAGTGGTGTAATTTCTTCTTATTTGCAAATTTTGTGAATTATATTTGAAATTTAAATAAAATTATTTTAATCAAAATATAATTGAAGTTTAGTTGAAGTTAAAAAACTTTGATTTTTTTTCAAAATTTTCATTTGAGTACTTAAAACCCAAAACTTTAAAATTTAAAAAAATTTGAAACCATATGAAGATTAATTTAATAATTATTTTAGTTTCATTTGAATTCTTTTGCTTTAACTATGTTTTAATAAAAATAATTTCACATAAATTTTATATATGATGTTGTCTTTTTTTTTTCGAAATATATGATGTCACTAATGATATATAAATATGACATTTGGTGAGAAGAAGAAATTACATCAATAAGTAAAAATAAAATTAAAAATTAAAATTAAAAAAAATAAGAGACAAAATTAAAATATACTACAAAATTAAGGGACAAAAAATAAATTTTTCCTTTATTAAAATATCTTTAAAATATCTAGAGTGAATGAGTCAAATAATCTCATTTAATAATATTTACTTTCATATATGAGCTTGACGCCTAGATGATTAAAAACTCCTAAAGTCAAGATATTACAAACCAACCTTTTTCAAATACTCTACAAATTACCCAAGTTTAACTGTAAAACATATAAATAAATCATGAACATTTCATAAAATACCTAATTTAAAATTTTAAACCTTTTCATTCATAATATTGCAAAACATCAAACAAATGCATTATAAGAAAATTGTAATGCCTGTCTATTCTCTAATATATGAATTTAAATCTTTAATGTCTTTAGTCCTATCCCATTAACAGATATACAATATAATATAAAAATTAATTTAAAAATATTAAATACAAATATATAACTTCTCATTCCTTCTTTATATTATTTTTAAAATATTAAAAAAAGTTAAAGAGAATTAAAGACACTTGTAATATTAATATACACAAGAGGGAGTGAAGAAATGCACCTTGCGCGTGAGAGACACGTTGGGAATAGTGAAGTCAGTGAAACAGGAATGGGCTTTTGTGGGCAAACACTTGCACCTTGGCATTGAATTCCGATCATAAGACAGAGAGTCCACTCGCAGCGATGTGAACAGTGGCGCCGGCGTGCCCGGCGTCGTCGGCGCCGACGCAGCCGTCGGCGTACCGGTCTCCGATTCGGCCATTTTTCTTACTTTCTTCTCAAAGTAGGAGA
This sequence comes from Senna siamea, assembly GCA_031216115.1. NCBI lineage: Eukaryota > Viridiplantae > Streptophyta > Magnoliopsida > Fabales > Fabaceae > Senna > Senna siamea. The sequence goes on along the minus strand of CM062354.1, from coordinate 25,083,473 downwards.
AAATTAATAAAAAAAAGTGGAAAATTGAAAAAAGAAAAAGGATATTCTAAAGGATACACTATTTCATTTTTTCAAATTTGACGATAACAAAATATTTTTTTGGGATTTTTTTTTTTGGGAGTTTGGAAGAAAGGAAGAGCTAGAATTACATGATTGGAAAGGTTTTTATAAATGTGTTTCTAAGGAATAGTGGGAGAGAAAGAACCCAGATTTACAAGATTATGATGAAACTCTAAGTATATGGGATAAGATTTAAGAGCATGAAAAATTACTTTTTTTGTTTTTTTTGGGGGTAGTGTGAAAGAATGGTAAGAGCTAGAGTTACATAATTGGAAGGCTTTTATAAAGGTGTTTCTAAGGAATAATGGAGGGAGAGAGAGGACCCAGATTTAGAAGCTAAGAATGAAACTTAAGTATGTATGGGAGATTAGGTAGGAACATGAATTAAGAAGTGTGATTTTGTGAAGAAAGGGAAAGGAATCAAAGAAAACTTGTGAAGATGGAGGAAGGTATAGAGAAATGGAGTTTCGAAGTTGGTGATGATCAGAGCAAAAGCAAAAGCATTGAGGAAGAAGAAGAAGAAGCAGTTAAGAAAATAATGGTCAACGTAGAGAAAGAGAGGCTGAGAAGAAGAGAGGGAGTGATGGTGAATTATAAAAATGAGTTAAGAGAGAGAGAAAGAGAGTCGGTGAGTTGCTTGCATAATACACGAACACAGCACATTGCATTATTTTATGAATAGAAAGTCAAAGGCTCTCTGCATTATTCTATAAAATAATGTTCATCAAATGTCTTATACTCTTATATGTTTTTAAAATGGAAGATGTTGGCTGCCATACTATATTATTTCGAGCATAATATTTATGAAAATTCAAAAAATGAAAAATGTTTGCGTTTATAGTTTCACCCATTCCAACATATCTAGTGTTAATTATATGAATTTATATTAATATTATTTTTATATATTTATATACATGTAATTAATAAAAATATTTATTTTTTATATTTTTTGTTTTTAAAAATTAAAATTCAAAATATCTTTTAAAACACATATTCTATTTTTTTATTTTAATTTTTTTCAAAAACAGTTATTCAAATAAATTTTTTTATTTTTTATTTTTTAAAAATTACAATTAAACATATCCTTAATTATCAGTTCTTAACTTTATTTTTAAAAAAAGATGTTTTCATCAATTTAAAATTTAAATTTTTGGTATTATTTTGAAACGTATTATTTTTATAATTATATTAAATAGATAAATATTATACCCCATTTGGTTCATGAAAATTTATACCCTTACACTTTAATATTGGAATTTATTTCTACTGTTGAGTTAGTCCATTAAAATTTATGATTTCGAGAAACTAACTTATGAAGAAAAATAAATTCAAAAACAAAACTGTCTGAAAGTTTATATGTATTCTTTTAGAGACAAAATTGTACATTTATTTAATCAATAATAATGATATTATAGTAATTTTCTTGTATTAATTATGATATAAAGTTGATAAACTAAATATAAATATCTTTGAAGGAAAAAAAAAGTCAAATATCTTTATATATCTCAATAGGAAAACTTCTAAATATCAAACGTACTTTAAAAAATATAAATGTGTCAAGTAATACCCAGAGGTGATGAAATAAATAAAAAAAAAAGAAATTAATAGTTTAAATAATTAAATTTAAAAATTAGTAATCGGCAACAAAAGCTGAATTGCTAAATTATTTTTTAAACTATATTATTTTTTATTTTATTAACATAACAAATTCATTTATAATTTAAGTTGAAGTTGTAGTTGTAGTTGCTGTGTTTTTGTGTTTATGATCGTGGAGACAAAAAAAAAAAAAAACGCGCGAGTGAAAACAATTGACACATAAAATTCAATTATATACATATTTTTTGAACAATTAACAGCCAAAATAATAATTTATTATTTTTTATAGAATTTCCGTCAAAGAAATTAAAATATAAAAAATGTGTTTATGTTCTTTAGTTGCAATTGGTGGTAGCTACAATTAGGGGGATTTAGCAGTCTGTCATTTTGGCCTTAGCGCTCAAAATCGCGGCACTCAAATTGCCATCATCAAATTCGTACGCATTACTAAAAAATTAAGATTAAATCAAAAGCAAAAAGTAATCTATATTATCATGTAAAGCACCTTCCAAGTTTCATGTCACGTTCTGTTTTTTTCAAATTCATTATTATATTAAGAAACGTATAACTTTGCCAACCATCAAGGTAATCATAACGTATTTAAAAAACAAATATAAGGAAGGGAAAAAATAATATTTTTTACTTAACAATGGCTTAAGTGGGGAAGTTAACTTAGCTTCTCCACATTCTCTTTCTCTTTTTAATAAATTAATTATACGTATCTTTTTAAAATTTTAAATTAAGTATTCTTAGTATTCCTGATTTTGATATGATAATATACAATATACAATATTTATTTATTATTCTTAAATATTATTCAAATTACTTAATTGACTTTATTATTATATTAGATACATATTAGATACATATTCTTTTAATTTAATTTTTAAAAAATTAAAATCATCAATTTTTTCTTTCAACATAATACATCTTAAACAATTTAGTCCCTGTATTAATTACATTGATGTCTTGTTAGATGTGCTAATTATTCTTTTGGGGTTACAACAATGTTGGTTGAGCATGTTAGTTTTTGTTTTGACTTGTTATAATTCTGTTTGGACATCTAATGTAATTAATATAAGGATTAAATTATTTGACAAACATTCATTGAAACATTAAACTGAGGATTTTTTTAATTTTTCAGAGAATAAATTAAAACAAAATATATCTTTTAGATGTTAAAATAGTAATTTTCTCTTATATTAATAATTTTATGTTGAAACTTGCTAAAATTTAATTACATTTACTGTTATATTAAAAACAATTAATTTTATTTTGTATAAAAATAATTTTTATTTTTAGAAAATAAATTAGAGAGGAGATAAATGTAATTTTTGAAATTAAAAGGATAATAAATGTAATTTTCAATTATTTTCCCTCAAAAGGGTATTGTTAGAGGCACTCAAAGACAGGGTGTAGCATGCAATTAAGTAAAGAGCAATCTTGTGTGAAAGCACTATCATTATTTATATCAAAAAATGCTTAATAGGTCTCAAAGTATTGAGATTGAGAAGCATATGTAAACCTTCTTTTTCCATATTGCACTCAAGTTAATTATATATTATGATCACCCTAGCTAGCTAGCTAGGTTGCGCTAGCTAATTAATTCAATCTTTCTTCGCATGTTCCTCATCATTAATTTCCAGCATTATTGTAAGTTTGGAAAATCATTTTTTATTTCAATAAATAATTTTATAAAAAGGTCTTAATTCTTTATCATGTGATCCATTTCTAGATTTCAACTATTTATATCTTGAAGCTTAATTTTAAATGGTGAAAAACGTTTGAGTTGTATTGTACAAATTAAGAAGGGCAGTAGGGTCTTTTATGTGCCTAAATTTTGCATTAATTTTTAATTTTATCTTTAAATTTTGTTTCTCAATTTTATTTCCAAACTTTCAAATCTTGTGAATTTTGTTTCAAACCTCTAATGGCATTTATTATACTAACATAATTTGTATACATTATAATCTAATTGGTATTCTTACTTACATGACCAATGGAGTACATTAGAAGTTGAGATGAAATTGACAATAATTATAAAATTTGGAGATGAAATTGATAATAATCTTAAATTTTAAGAACCAAAAGAGTACTTATGCACATTGTTATTTTCTTTTTAAGTTGAATTCTCAACTCTGTTTTCTTTATATCACTTATAGGGATGACAATAGATATAGATATTATGGATAATCGTTTTAAAAAATAATCGATATACAATAAATATCGGATATTAGATAAGGTACAGATAGTAAAATACAACAATCTATCAAGTATTGGGCTATGTAGATATTAGTTTTAGATACCCTATATCTGTTCAATATGAATGGGTGGACAAGGTGCTTGATATCTAATATCTAAATAATATATATTATTAAATAAAATTACATGATTTTATTAATATTAGAATTTTTGTTTTTAATTTTAGTTTATAATAATTATGTAATTTTTTTATTGTAAAATAATTTTTTTATTGTCATTTATAATATTTTTAAAAAATTTTATTAGGAGGAACAAGTATTAGATATTGTGTAGATTGTTTGATTATAGAGTATCTAGTATCTAATAACCATTACTTTTTTAAGATATTTCAGGTGTTTTAAGTGTTTTAGATATCATGTAGTTTCGGATATAGATATTAAAATTAGTATTTATTTTATATGGTTAGGGTTCAAATATTGGCTATTTTATGCAAATATCAATATAGATAATAAAAATGATCAGATACCCACCTATTATCATTCCTAATATCACTTTTAAGTCCCTTTTATCACAAAAAAATGCCCCTAAAATTTTCATCAAAACAACTCAATAAGTAGAAAAATTAACTTCTAGATAGAAAATATTGATTGAAATTTTTGTTAAGAACCAAGTTATTAGAGTTTGGGCATCTAAAACATAAAAAAAGAAAGAGTGACAGAGTGCTTAAGAAAAAAATATGAACTCGGTGAAAGTTATTTCAAGTTCTAGACTTTAACTTTTGTAATTTTCTTAGATATATTGTTGTATGAAAGGTTTATTTTTTTTTTTTTGCATCTATTCTATGTTTTTTTTCCCTCTTCTTGTCATTTTTCTCCTTTTTGTGGTGAGTTTTTTTATATGAACTATTATAGAATGCTAATTTTTGACATAATTAACAAGCTTTGACTAAAGGAAATTAAATTTATAATAAGAGGTTTATCACAAAAAAATATGTTAATTTTAAATTAGGAAGGGGATAATTTGATGATTGAAAATAGATATATAGAAAATGAGGATAAATTAATTTGGGTATTAGAGTTTAATATTTAAAGTTGGAGATTCAAACTTAAAAAATGAAATAAACAAAAATTGGAAAAAGTATCCTTTTGTCTTCAAATTTTGAGATTATTGTCAATTTCTTCTATAAACTTTATAATTGCTAGCTATTAATTTTGTCTCAATTTCTAATAGAGTCCATTTTCTCTATAGGCAAGTGTTCTAGCTAGAATGTAAAATATACAAATTTTATTAGTATAATAGATGATGTCATGGTTTGAAAAAATTTGATAGAATTTGAAAGTTTGGTGACAACATTGTTGAAAAAAAAATTTAAAGTCGAAATTAAAAATTAATGTAAAATTTAGAGATATAAAAGATATTTTTGCCAATTAAAAAGGAATGACTAATTTTTTGTATTGGATATGAATTTTATGTTGAGTGTGGGACATTTATTGAAGAGTTTTATTGTATATAAATTAAGAGTTTTATTGTATAAAGTTAAAAATTAAATTGATTAAAGTATTAATTTACTATTCAATTGTTTAACTGTAGTTGAATTGGTTAATATTACTAAATATTTAGCATGAAAAAATATGAATGCTATTTTTTTAAAATATAATGTAAAATAATATTAATTAAAATTTTAAAATAATATAAACTTAATTAACTTTTCAGTTTTTAACTTTCTATTATCTTTATTTTTTTTCTCCCCTCTCTTTCCTTATCTTTATATTATATATTTTATTTTATATTTTATATTATATATATAATTTGTGAGATTAATAATTACAAGATTCAGAATTATTATAATATAGATATATTATTTTATATTATAATTAAGTATTTCGTATAATTTTATCATATAAAAATAAAATAAAAATACAATATATCTTATATTTTTTAAAATATAATTACCAATTCTTTTTAAAAAAAGATTTATAAGCTTGTCACAACGTATACATTTTCTTTTCATTTCAAAATTTACTCAATTAAGATGTCATCTTTTCTCTCTCTCTCTCTCTCATAGGGTAAAATCGACGTTTTTCTCTATTTTTTGTTTTTTGTTTTTGTTTTTTCTTAATCTTCTTTTTGTTTGTTATCCCTTTTCTCTTATGATCTATTTTTCCTTTGTCTTTCCTATTACAAATAATTAGAAAATTTATAGAAAAAAAACTAATCTTTTTAAAACTATTAAATCATTCAACTAGTTAATTTTAATCAATTTATTCAACTTTTTTTTTAACAATTTTTTTCAATTGTTAACTAACTTTAAAAGGTTAACTGAATAGATGTCATAATTGATTTATCATTTTTTTGATCTGTGAGTTTTTCCAACAAGCTTGAAAACATTAGTTAACAAACCTTAATTTTTTATATATTTGTTGAATTTTATGCAGTTAGAGTTCCAAGATGATAAGGGATTTTGGGTCATTCGCCCTCATTATTAATACCTTCTATGCTTGCTACCTCATATTAGTCAACGCGGTTAGAATTTCACATTCGTTATACATCACTCAATAAAAAAAATTGGTTATACGTCATTAATGATGGTATATATAAATAATGTTTGGTTATAAAAAATTATATTACTTAGTAAAGATAAAAAATAAAATAAAAAATAAAATTAAAATTTTAATAATACTAAGGAATAGAAATTTTAAATTTTAACCTTTGTAAGAAAATAATTTAAAAATACTTTTGATCCTTCTAATTTTATCAAAGTTTAATTTGATTCTCCTAGTTTAAAAATAAGAAATTTAATCCTCTCATTTTGTAAAATAATTTAATATTGCCCTCTCTATATATTTTTATCTAAATTTTAATGTTAAATTTAACAATTGACAGAATTAAATGCTAAATCTAAGTATAAATTAATTATTTTTTATAACTAAATAAGCTCAATTAATAAATTGTCAAATTTGACACTAAATTTTGAATCAATTATATGATAAAATGATAAAACTGAATTATTTTATAAAATAATAGGATTAAATTATTTATCTCTAAATTAAAAGAACTAAATTAAAATTTTTATAAAACTAAAAGAATTAGAAGTACATTTAAGGCGAAAAAAAAAATCTCCACAGTCACGAGGTATTAGTTAAGTAATAAATCACGTTTAAAACTTTACAATTTAGAGCTAGAAATTTGCAGAGGCAAGAAGACACTCCAAATACGACTAATTCACACCCAAAAGGTGTGAGAATATTCTAGGAGATAGGAATGGTAATAGGTGGGTGTTTTTTTTTTTTTTTTGACTATCTGAATTTGTATTTACTTAAAGTATTTGATATATAAATTATAATTGAATAAAAAAATATAATTTGTACTATTTATATTTGAAATATTTGAAGTACATAAAAAATAATAAATATTAAATACTTTATAATCAAATTATATACCTAATATCTAATACTTGATATTCACCTAATAGTTATATTTTATTATTTATACTTTATCAATATTTAATATCATATATATTTTTTTAATGAATATCATTGAATATCCATAATACCATATCTATTTTCATTCCTAAAATCTATGAAGTAATTTTGTCAAACTTTCATGATTTTTCCATATAAATTTCTAAAAGAAACAAGTTTTTGGGAATTTATTTATAAAAAAAGAAAAATTATTTCGCTTGATAATTAGTATTGTAACGACCCCCTAATACGTCATACGCAATGCTTATCTGATTAGCGGAAGCATATGGGTTAGTTTAAATAATTATTCCCTATGTGGGAATGTCAGGGGATCGCTACTGGTTGAGCGTAACTCAAATAGACTTCCCAGTGTCCATTCAAATTCCGTTCAACCCTGATTCACACGCAGCTAACTAAATACACATGCATACATCATCAATAACTCTGGAATGAAACTAAAGTCCATACATACGGCATACAATCATTAAACTCAACATCCAAGACTTATGTACATATACTGTCATGCATTCACATACATTCTAACTGAATTTCCCAAGTTTACAGCGGTAAACCCTTTCGAAAATCCGGCAGAGTTTTCTCTGTATTTCGATCATATCCCAAGTACAAAATCACCTGTTTAAAATTAACAGCCAGTCCAACAATAGTAATAAACATAACTTAACATAAATCCATATACAGCAACATCAATTCATCACTACAATCCATGTACACTATCTGAAATATTACATATACATTCAGTCCAATCCATACAGAAAGCATAAGAGACAGAACCCGATAAACAACAACGTCATCAAAGTATATGTACAAACGATTCAAGCCTAAGCTAAATCATCCTCCGATCTATCCTCAAGGCAGCCTCGGCTATCGTCTGGGCTCCTGTCCCTGTCCCTGTTCATCTGAGTAAACAACCTAATGAGATATGAATCCCAGTAGAATAATTTACAATTCAATTATCATTCGAAAACCAGTTGAATACCAGGCAAGCGAACACCGAAATCGTCTTCCCGAAATCAGTTCGAAAACAGTGAAATACCTTATCTTTAAAATCGTTTAATTACATGGAAATCTGCTGCAATTAGTCAAAATCATAAAAGTCCATTTCTTTAAAAATCAATCATCAAAATCAAGTAAAATCCCATGCCCTTTGTATCTCAATCCACGTTGGCTACAAATCCGCTGTAACCAAATCTAAATCATCTTCTAATTGCACGTAGTCTAGAGAAAATACCTCTCTTATCGTTGGGTGTGATCCGTAACACCAATCACCCGAATCAAGTCTATATTGTGAGTGTGATCCGTAACACCAATCACCCACTCAAGGACCGGGTGAGAATCAACATCTAGGGCGTCCCCTAGCATGTATACATACGCTAATTCTCATCCTCATACAGTCTATTCGAACTCACATGCACTTGGTCGGCTATTCCTCAGGGTTCTAGGGTATTACGCCTAAATCACAACGTTTCCCCGTGTAGGTTATCCACCCTTATACTCCCTAAACCTTTCTTAGGGTCGTCCTGGTTTAACGCGTAATCCCTAACTCAGTACAGGCTAAATATGATAAAAATAATCTCGTTTAAAAGCTTCCTGTACGAGGGATACTTAACGGCCGTCCCATACCGGCTATCAAGTACCCAACCCTAAGTAAATTCGTCCTAAAGGCATCCAAGCTCGATAAACAAGGTGTCTAACATGCAATTAGGGTTTTCAACACACAGGCATGCAATTTATCCCATCGAAAGCAGCACGCAAATCCATGAAAGTCATCTAAATCATTCAGGTATTCACTAAATCAATTCTAGGGTTCGGGAAGTGTAAATTATCCTACTTGGTCTTCGAATGCTCCAAATCAAATCAAGACTCCACGAAATCTCAGTTTCTGAGCCCAATTAATTCCCTTGACATTAAATGGAATATTTAAACTTGTCACGTCATCCATTTTTCGATCCTAAATCCGGTTACGCTAAAACCTAAGTCAATTTATTGCCTAATTACGTTCGGCAGCCATTTCAGTCATATACCATTAGTTTTTGGGAAAACGAACCTTACCAATGTGTCCGGATGATGGAATTCTACGTCACGGTGCTCTCGGTTCCTCCCGATACATCGCCCGAAGCTCCGACGCAAGACACCTGGCGGCTGCACTACGGCAGACGGTGAAGACATCAGAGGGGTGCGATTTGTCTCGAAAATCACACCACGGTGAAGCCCGCAAGCCCAGGAGTCCGAATACTGTGGTGGCGCGGCAGTTCACGGCCGTTTGGGCGGCGTTTTCTGGCCACGAAATTTCTCGCACGACGGACGGCATTCTTCCTCGATCCGGGCGCGTCCGGCCTCCTTTCGACGGCGCCGAGCTACTGGAGGAAGCTGGTAGCCTGGGCTACACGGTGGTGGGGACGGTGACGGTCAACGGCGATGGACGTGCGGCGATTCGAGCTGGAGAATTTTTGCGCGATGGAGGGGAAAAATGGCATTTTTTCGGCGGCTCCGGCGGCCGTTGGTGGCCGTGGTTGGTTGCAGGAAGTTGTGGGCAGTGAGGGCTATCGGTTGGTGCCCTTGGTGGCGGCCCACGGTGGCTGTAGCGGCCGTTCATGGTGGAGGAAGGAGGAGAGAGAAGAGAGAGAGTGTGTGGTGAGGAGAGAGAGTGAAATGAGAGAAATGGAGGGAATTCGCGTAATTTAAAGCCTCCAGGGACGATTCCGACTTTTCCCAGGCCACCTGGGGATGTTTTGGGGTGTCGGCATCCTTCCAGACGTTGGCACGTATTTCTATGCAAAAGTTTTGGCCTCCGTTAATGAAATTGATGCACGAAACTTCTTCCGTCAGTTTTTGATCGCCGGGTTGCATTTCTTTCCGTTTAATCGTGTTTCTGGCTTCGAACAACCTTCTGTGTCAAGTTATTATCCTCGAAATTCATGCCAAGCTTCGTTTGATTGGGATTAGGGTTAAAAATTCAATTTTTATCCTTTAAACTCTTAAAATTCTTTCGTTTGTTACAAGTATGACACTGACATCCTTTTAAAAATTAAGACGAACTTTATGCACTTAAAACTTGAAGTGCATTCACCTTTACCCCTTAATCATCTCTAATTATATTATATTAATTCTTCTATTTTAAAAATTTATTTTTTAAAAAAATTTAAAAATTTATAATTTCATTTATTTTAGCTAAAATATTCTTAGCAGTAATATTAATTTTTAAAAAAATTATATTTTAAAAATTATTATTTTATTTTTATTTATTTTGAGTTAAAAATAACAGTTAATTTATTTTGAATTTTAAAAAAATTTTAAATGTTTTTTGATCCTTCTAATTTTAAAAAGTTTTAATTTGATCCCTTTGATTTAAAAATAAATAATTTAGTTTTTCTATTTTGTGAAATGAGTATTTGTCCTATCTATCACATTTTCATTCAAAATTTAATATCAAATTTAATAATTGAATAAATTACATGTTAAATGTAAGTATAAATCAATAGTTCTGTGCAAATAAATAACAGTTTAATTAATAATCAATTATATGATAAAAGAAAAAAATTAAATCATTTTACAAAATAAAAAACTAACATTTCTATTTTTAAACCAAAGGGACCAAATTAAAATTTTTATAAAATTAGAGAGACTAAAAATTTATTTAAGTAAAATTATAAATTTTTATTATTTTTTATAAAAAATATAAATTTTTTAAATAAAAAATTTACTCTACTAGTTATTTGAGACCTTAGGCTGGGTCGCATGTTACAGAAAAGCAGAATTTGTGGCACATCACTAGGGATCTGCCCATAAATCACGATCAATTGTAATTTTATTATGTACAATTTTTCCACCAATTAAAATTAAAAATTGTCGACCTTAATCATTTAATAATTAGTGAATTCATAGAATATTAATCAAGCGTGGGCTATTTTATAAAAAGAAGAATTTATTTTAATTGACCAAGTTAAAGTACTACGTAACAGCGATATTCATTACATATTTAAAAAAAGAAATAGAGTGATCAAATTTTATGACTCTAAATTGATTTGGCTATAACACAATTTGCAACTAAAAAAATCTATCATCTTGCAAATCCAAACACTGACAGTTTTCAGTAATATTTTTACAAATCTTAGAATATAATAAAATTGTTAAAAAATTTAGTAAAATGGTTATTATTTCAATCAGATAATGATTATTGAAACTGTGAATTTAAAACGAAGAAAAGCAATTCTTGTGTCACTGTCGTATGTCCATTTTTCTATATAAAAACAGTTGACAACTATTTTGTTTCGGTAATAGCATGTAGGCAGCCTGACTGTAGAATTTTTTTTTTTTGGTAGTGATATATTTATAGAAAAAAATAATTGGTAATGTTTTATATTTTATGTAACTTATGGTATTATTTTTTAAATCAAATTTACTAAATTAATATTGTGACGCATATTTATTTTTTCTTTCTTTCATTTTACATTAAGTTTTTTTGAGGTGAACTTTTTTGAAAAACCAGTTTTTGAACATTAAAAGTAAAGCTATTACTTAAGCAAAGTATTAACAAAGATTGAAATAGAGGGTTTGCAGCAAAAGAAAACATGCTAATTTTATGATAGGCAAGAAATAGTTTGATTACTCTAGAGTGGGAAAATAATGAAGACAGAGTTGGAGATTATGATTTAGGATTTAAGAGTTGATCATCAAAACATATAAAAGGAAATAAATTATAAGACTGAAAAAAGAAATTTTTGGTCTCCAAATTTTATGGTCATATTTAATTTTATCTCAAAACTTTATAATTATTGTTAATTTTGCTTTAAATTCTAATTTTATTTGCTATATCAATAAGAGTTACAGGTGAATTTTCCATATTTAGGTAAAAGGAAAACCATGCATTCAGTTGATGTATAAATTCAATAATTTAAGTACATTGGTGAGGAGACTGATGAAATTAAGACGTAAATTTGTTTGAATTTACTTTTATATATATATATATATATATATATATATATCTCTCTCTCTCTGATAAAGAGTTTGGATCACTTATTGATCCAATAAAGAGTTTAGATTATCGAGTCATTAATTTGATCACTGAATTACTAAAAAATCAGTTAAATCGATAGAATAAATAAGTTAAAAAAATCAAACAATAAAATTATTTTTTATTATTTTATAATTACATGTACCATCAAATAAAATATCAAGTTAAAAGTTTAATACACTTGAAGTTATAAAATGATAAATTTCAAAACAAACTTAAAATTAGTATTAAATTTATTTATGATCAATTTTTATTATTTAAAAATAAGAATTGAATAAATAATTAAGTACTAAATAATTGTTAAAATTAATTCAAAAATTTATAATATTTAGTTATTTATTATGTGCAAAAGCAACAAAGAATAAATCATAAAAAGTAATTAGAAATTAAGCACTATAAGTAATGAACTAGTTTTAAAATTTTAAGATTATAAATGAGTAATAAAAAAATTAGATAACTAAATTCAATGCATGTTTGAAATAAGTTATAAATTCAACATTATATAATTTAAATATCATAATTTATCAAAATAATAAAAATAAAAAAAAAAGATTGGGTCAAACCATATAGGGTCATCAAATTAATTAAAAATTTGATGGGTCAATTTGAATCATGAACAAATTAATTTCAAAATAATCCAAATAATTGAATAGGATCAATTTAGTGGTTGGTTCACCAAGTCACCCGTCTAAATGGTCAAGTTGATCCGAGTTCCAATACTATGCTCTAAATCTATTTAATTCAGTGATTTACGAACTAAACGAACTAATCTATACTTTTTCGCTTATTTTCGTAGTACCAATTCTAAGAAGTAGGACTAATAGAGATTGAATCTAGTGAAATAGACTAATCTCTCATAATATAATGATTTAAGATTTAAATTTTTATTAAAAAAGATGCCTATATTTAGTATCAAATAATATTTTTAACAAGATTATCTCCAATAATAAGATTCCTATAAGACACAAAAAAAAAATTCTAACAAGTAGGAGCAAGTGAATGAAAGGTTGTAATTTCCTAAGGTATCCTAGTGTGGGGTCACGTCTTGTGGCTCTATCTAACAAAAGGATCTTCTAAAGTATTTTACAAGATGAATCTTTTGAAGTAGAAGAGGGATAAAAAAAAACTAGAAGAGAGATAAATATAAGACTTACCCTAAATATTTAAGACTTAATTTTTTTTTATCTTTTTTCTACTTTAAGAATTTCACCTCTCACTCACGTTTTAAAAAGATCTAAATCCCTTTGTCCGGTCTTCTCGAGAATTAAGCTGGTATGCTTGGCTTATGTGTTTACTGTAATATCAAATGAAAACTTCCATGAGTATACCAAAATGCCAATTTTCATTATGCCAAAATGCATGTAATTCAACTGAATTATGAGTTATATACAAGTAATCTTCTTAAATTATATGAAATATAATGTGGTATCCCTTAAACTTCTCTTTTTGTACAAAATACACCATTTTGTTAATATTTCATCTAAAAATTAATAGAAACTCATTCGTCAACAAAAATAAAAACTACCTCTAGAATACATATACTTGTTAAGATCTACTTGACTTTTGTAAAATTGTAAATTTATCCATTAGATTCTCTCCCTCCTAAACCCCTGATCAATATGAACAATAAGGAAAAAAAAAAAAAAGGAAACGTAGGCGCCATTGAAGAAGCATTGGGTCAAAGATTAGATTGAAGAACATTAATCTTGAAGACACTAGAAAAATCTCACCTATAGTTCTAAAATCTAATTAACACACATTGCAGTAGCTCTTCCTCAAAGTGTCAAAGGTGAGTTTGAATGACTGTCCTCCCAACTCTCTTCATTTTCCACAAATTTCAATTTTTTGGAGTTATCAGCTCTCTGCATTTGTTGCAAGGTTTGATGTTGTGGTTGGATATATTTAATAGTATGAACATTCATTATGAGAATTTCAAGCTTCTAAACTAGAGTGTGGAGTGCATGGGAGCAACATGAGAGGGATGGAATTTTAATTTCTATTTGCATTTTGTAAGGAATGTGTATTGTATCTTACAGTGTTAGGGAGAGAAATCTTCACTCCTTTTTCTTTTCTTTAGTGTGATTGCTATTTGTTGGAGAAATAGCAATCAGAGTAAGTGAAGATTTCTTATAGTGCTAATGAACTCCTCTTTCATGTAAGATTTTTTGGATAAAGATATATTTTTGTTAATAAAAGGTTTGAGAGGATTAAATAGTATATAATCAATTTGCATTTAGATGGTCTTCTATGATATTAATTTTTAGAAGTTTAAATTTTGGAATTATATATTTATTATTTATACTCTTTTTTTAATTAATTATAATTTATTATTATATTCATTCAATTCATTTTTGTATAATTTTATGTGATATTATACAAGTTAAATCTAAACTTATTTAACAAAATAACTTGAGTTTTAATTAAATTTTAAGTTCATTTAACTTAATGAACAAGTTTGAGTTATTTGTTTATTTAATTCAGTCAAGGTTGAGCATATTAGAGTTTAACTTGATTTGATTTATTTATATTTTTAATTATATTACAATATTACAATAAGCTATTTTTCATATATATATATATATATATATATAAAACAAATTTAAGAGGTATATACCCATTTGTTGAAATGTGAAAGTTTCAAGTAATTTTATATACATTCAATAATATTGAATATAATCTTAAGCCATATAAAGCTTATTAAACTTAGTCTAATTTAATTCATTTAGGCTATAAATATATGAATAAATTATTATTTTAATCTCTAAAATATACTTTGCTTTAATTTAATTTTTAAAATATTAAAACTATCACTTTTATTTATGAAAAATGTAGTTCTAAATAATTTAGTCTTCACGCTATTATATAAATGCCCTATTAACAAAAAAAATTTGTCGTGACACTAATGATTATTGAACTTCAGAGTCAGAAATAATTAATGCAGGTCACAATTTTTGTTAAATTCAAGTTATTAACATCAAACTATATTTTTGAAGAACAAAATTGATTATTTTAATTTTTTTAATAATTAAATTGAGATAATAATATTTTTTAAAAATTAAAATAATAATTTACTCTAAATAAATCTACACAATATAGGGTCAACCACTTTTACATTTTACCAACCTATCAACTTCCTAAGAAAATAAAAAAAAACCAATATGATTGGTTTTCTTTATGGTTTACCGATATTAAATGAGAAATTTTAAGTCCAATATAGAAGGGGGGAAAAAAAAACTATGCATGGAGAAGTCATGGAAAAAATGTACATTACTTTTTTTTTTTTTTAAATAAAATGATATTAAAAAGAAATACCTTTAATATTATCTGAGAGGATAGCAATGACGTTGAAAAAAATATTATCAAGACTTTGAGAATGTCATCAATATGGTAAAAAGTCATTACTATTAATTGCACCGTGTAATTAAATCCTTAAAGTGCATAGAAAAGTAACAAAAAAATAATTTTAAAGCCGATAATTTTTTCAATAATATAAAACCTGAAATCCAATTGGCAGGTGCATATCTTTAAAGAGTTACAGCAAGAATGTTTTCACTTCAGCCAGTGAACACCTTCATTTTGCAAGTGTTAGTATAAAACATTTAAGTGGTTTACCATGAGGTCAAAGTAAAATTGAGTCCTGAGATAAACCGATGCAACTATATCCATGTATATTTGTGGCACTTAAACAAATAAGTCATTTTATCTAATTTTTTAAACAGTATTAATTCATTTGTCATTTTGAATTCCTTAGACGTTAAAATGGATATCATCTAAGGGGAAGAACCTCTTTTAAAAAGAAAAATATAACTTTTATATTTTTGTTATCAAATTCTTCAATAAAAAATTAACACGTGTATAATTTATACAATTTATCTCTCTTATAATTAATTCTTTTTTTAAAATTTTTTTATATATTTTATTTTAATTAAAAAATCTAATAATAAAAATATAAATAATTAAATATAAGTCTAATCTTTTTTAAAAGAAAGAGAAATGTAAAATTTTTAAAATGAGAGAAAGATAGAAAGACAAAAAATTTTGCTTCTAATTCATTTAAGATGAATTTTATTGGTTTAAATCTCTCGTCTCTTTTTTACTTCTTTCTTTCCTTTTACTCTAAAAACTTCATCTCTCTTATTTTCAGAGGATGTAGGGAGTATAAAATCACAAATGGATTTATATTGTTAAGAGGAAAAAAAAAAAGCTACATCATTAAGCTTCCTAAAAAATACAAGGCCTTTGTCAAAGCTGTAGAACCATCTTATATGTGCCTTGTATTCATTTCTATATACATACAGAAAGTTTCCCATGAAAGGTGTTTCTTACAATGCACACGCACTCACATTACAAACAAGTAAATGATACAGTCAATCACCTAACTATGTTTAAAACCAAAAACCCACTCATACTTATTTCTCTATACAATTTTATGTCAAAAATAATATAATCAAATAAATGAATCTAATACCTTATACCAACAATATGAACTAGCTAAGTTTCAGAAGCTACCACTACTGTGCTGTCAAATTCTGGAAATAAACTTTAGAACTCCTAATTTAACTCTGCAATGAAGTTAACATTATGGCATTAGAGATGCTCAAAATATTCGAGTTAGGAACGATGTTATAGTTGTTGCAACCTAAGGTCAAACGCAGAACTAGACAAGTCATAGTAGGAATGAAACTGTTAGTCTTGTGTGCTATTTCTATCTATAATACAACTTCAATGACACATGTATGCAATTATAGACTTGTGTAAGTCATTATTAAACGGATCCTGCAGTAACCGACAAAGCAGCAATGTATGATATGTGGGCAGAAAAATTCAAACCTCAATGAAAATGAGACACCATAATTTTACACACATCATCGTAACCAAGTCTAACTTCATATCAAATCTAACTGACAATTGAATTCCAATCAATATTTGATGCCTTTCAAGATGGAAAACTGAATAAAAAGAAAATATGATGCAGTAGATTTAGATATCAAGACCTTGACAACTTGTTGATAAAGCCAGAATCAGAAACTGCCATGCTATGAGCTTAACAATTCTTAAGTTACTATTGGCATGCTCCAACCTTTGATGAGGAGAAAACAGCTTTGAATATGAGGTGTAATGAAGAATGTAGATAGCACTCAGTGAAGGCAAGTGGAAAAATAAAAGAGAAAAAGGAGAAAAGCACTCGCTTTATGATAGGTCTTTGTAAAAGTTTTCTCCACATGTTTTATTTTCATTAGAGAACTTGGTAGTAAAGATATAAAAGATTATACCTAGGTCTAATCCTTAGGCAATTTACTACAACATTTGGCTGAAAACTTACATATATATATATATATATATATATTGGTGCATGTGCTCAATGAAACCCTCCTGACAGTTCATTGTGGTCTAACCAGAGTTGTTTTTAGAGAGAGATTGGGAATCTTAACATGACAAAGGGTGGGCATGGAAGAATGGGTGAAGGGAAAAAGGGGAAGAAGAGTTCATTCAGATTTCATAACTTATGCAAGCAATACATGCTTATATTTGAAGCAATTCACCAGTCGAAATTAAGAAGTTAAATTGTAACTACCTAAATTTGTTATGACTTCTTCATTTTCAATCTCAGCATCCGTGAAAGTTAGGGCTCGTTGTAGCTTCCTAGGAGAGAACACCTCCACCTCAGCCATATATGTGGCAGTCACAGGTCGATGATCTGAAAGTTTGAGCTCACTCCTTCTGTAACTCAGTAATCTCAAGCCCTTGCCGTATGAAAGAACTCGATCGCACCTGAAAGATGAGTTACATGTTCAGTTTTGGCAGCATTCAGCATTTTCCTTGTTTCGATTGATGCTTTGGCACAATCAAAGTCATATACATATAGTAATTCACATGAAACTGGTCGATGGTCATAGATGGGAATTGCAAATTATATGAATTAATATTCCTCCCAACACCAAAGAAAACAATAAAAGAAACTATTAGGATGAATTTAACTATTAATAATCTAATTATATAAATGAACAAAGATAAAACACATTGATGTCGCTTGATCTATATAACCAACCCCACTTAGTGAAAAAAGGCTTTGTTTGTTGTTGTTGTTGTTGTAATATTCCTACCAACAGCTCTCTATTTTCAGGAATCTAAGCTTAAGTTGGAATACTTCTTCCACTGTACTATAAAAGGATAAATCTAATACAATGCATAGAAGGATATATTATGAGTCACTACCTAGTAGCTAGCTACCTGTGATGCTAGGAAAGTACCCAAGAAATAGAGTTCTGACATTATTTTCCTATGTGAGAACATTCTTCTAAATCCCATGGATCTCTTATGAGAACCCTTATTGAATTCAATGTTTTCTGTGAGGCAGTACTCAGGACTTCTTTCATAACATGACTCAGGTTATTGGCTTAGAAGGTTTTGCACATTTTAGAGGCAAGATATGGATAAACCTTGGAGATGGTTAACCCTCACTGATTCACAAAATAGGCCACCAGGATCAGCTGTCAGAAGTCACCCTGTCCTGAAAGAGTACTATCATGCCAATTACTGCAACCAAGATGCTGAAAAAGAATAGGATGCCTTCAACTAGATGAGATATGAAAATGATGCTTATTTACCTTGCTAGTTAAACAGAGCACTTTTAAATTTTTAAGATCATATCTCCTACAATTAAAGTTTTCAGGTCATACATATCTAACATGTATCTTACAAATCCGCCTGATTTCTGAATTAAAACTTCATATTTTGATTTTTAAATTTGCAGCTGAAGCAGAAACAAGATGACAGAGTTGGACTCACTTATTTATGAATCAATGTCCTAAGTATGAGAAAACAATACATTTCTAGTAGATAAATAAAATAAATATATAAAAAAGCATGATTAGTAGACATGGAAGCAGAACCTAGGGTCAAGAAAATCAAGCATACCATGCTGGTCTACGCTTCCCGACCTTGGGATCTTCTCCATGGTACTTGTCTGAATTAATCTCATACTTATAAGTAGGTGGGAAGTTTAATGTGCCTTCAAACCATCCAGCAAATGCACCCTTCTTGAGTTCTTGCACAAGCTGTCAGTTAAGATGTCAGTATACTAGAGAGCCAAATCGCCTAAGAACTGGAGTTCATTTCTTTTCCATATTATATAACTCAGGGAACTGAGACAAACAAGCCAATGGACTTTGAAGAATAATTATCTAACTTGACTCAGGAAGCATCGCAAAATGTGCTAGTAAAACAGGTCAAATATGACATGAATACAAGGAAACCACAATTTTCAGTAATTTTTTGTTTGCAAGTATACAGATAATAGAATTTAGAAAAACTGCTGGTAAACAGATAACCCAATCAATTCACAGAAAGGGGTTGGCTATGCAAGTAAACAGATAGCCACAGGTCTTCTGGATGGACTGGGCCTTGACCAGACATGGTCCACTTAGGATCCTAACAAGGCTGAGGCTCTGGGTCCTTGCATTTCTTTTCAAAACAGAAGACGAGATTGGGCCCCAGATCTGCGCTTATGCTGTACATACTATACTACAATGTATGAGTTTCTAAAATACCTGGTCTTTCTCAACCAATTTTGACCACTCCTTTTTGAAGATCAGATCTTTTGTTTGCTCATATGACAAGTTGATACGGTAATTCAGATCACCCAACCAAAATATTCTTCTGCAAATAAATTAGAAACGACTAAGTGATTATATTTCTTTAAAGCATAAGATGGTAAATAAAGAGTTATACAAGACAACATAAGAAACACAAGGCAGTTGACACCTGAAAATGTTCCAGTTAAATCTATGAGCCAAGCTAAATACAAATGCAAATGCAGCACAAGTATATCACCTACTGCCTATTATAAGATGACACAAGATGACAAAACCATGCTTCAGATTCTTACTATTGTAGCACTGTATTTAATTTTGATTTAAGAGGACATATCCAGATTAATTTTGAAAAATTTCCTCTAGTAAATGAGAAACATTAGCAATCTTCATTCTACACCCATCCCCAAAAAATCCTGATGTAGGACCAGTAAAAGAGAGAAAGAAATGAGGGGGAAGGGAGAGAAGAAATATTAAAGAGAAAGAGGGAGAAGAGAAGAAAAGGAAGAAAGGAAGAATGGAGGGAGAAGTGAAAGAAAATTCTGAGTATTATATTCTGAACATAAAAAACTAACTTACAATAAGGCCGAGGGCTTTATATAGGGAGCCCAAGTCAAAACATTATTAAAGCATAATAAAAACATAACAACAACTTCCAAAATCATAATAAAACATAACATCAACTTCCAACACACAATAAAAGCAAGGAATAAGTTCAAGACTATGATTTCCTAGGCAATATTAAT
Organism: Senna siamea; assembly: GCA_031216115.1. Lineage (NCBI taxonomy): Eukaryota > Viridiplantae > Streptophyta > Magnoliopsida > Fabales > Fabaceae > Senna > Senna siamea. The sequence continues at coordinate 25,062,784 of CM062354.1, read as the reverse complement.
TTCTTTTCTTTTTCCTAGAATAAGTCTTCCAAGATTTTTCATCAAATCCCCACTTTAAACATAAGATGGGGACACAACATAATTGCAAAACAGATAAAAATGACAAGCTACAAAAAATATGACAACAAATAACAAAGCTAAAAGATGAAAAATCAAGGACCAACTGACCAGGTAATTCAAATTACCAGGAAGCATACAAAGCATTAGCAAGGTACAACAGTTGCAACCAGGATGTAAAATAACAACTCAATTCATCATGATATAATACATGTACTCACTCATGATCATGGATACTTTTGGGAAGTCCAATATCAGAAGGTGAACGAAATTGGGTTCTTTGATGTATTTCATACACATCAGAATTTCTTTTAAGTTCATCAGCTTCCTTTTCTCCTGATGTAAGGTGGGTGCATATAAAACAAAAAAGCGTCTGATGTATGGACATGCTGACAGATATTGATCCCTGGAAGATTAAAGAACAGTCTTATATTCTGAAGAATAGACCAGATAATATACACATGTAAAGAAAGAGAATCAGGAAGACGATGATATCACTGAGCTGAGAGCAATCCACTTATATACAAGTAAAGAGGGAGAAAGGGCAAAAGGAAAGTAAGCTTTGATAGCTTGAGTTTAAGAGGCACAACGAAACAGAACTATATCAACTAATTTCTCTCAGTCCTTGATAGGAACAAAGGATAGTCATTATTATAAGAATCATAAGAATGTAATGCAGGAAACTATAAATAACAAAAAGTAACTTAGTTATGAGACAGAAAAACCAGAGGAAAAATGATGCCAGGGATGGCAGAAAGAGAGGAAAATAATGACGGACGGGACCTATATGGGGGAAAATTAATTGGCTGAAGTGTATATGCCACCTTAGCTTACACTTGTACTTATATTAGTAGATTAGGTGGAATAATACAATCATCCCTGAATATTCCACTAAAATTACCCATTCCTTTATTTTAACTGTCCTCTGTTACCTGAGCAATCTCTAATAAACAGAAACATACTTTCATAGCGAATTCCTGATTAGTCAACAACAATTACCATATAATAGTGACCAGAAATAACAATTAAAGAAACAAGAAAAATGGAACATTGAAGAAAAGGAAAAGACCTTGTTACCAATATAGCCCATGACACCAACACCAACAGTTGACACCTTTAAATTCTGAATATGTTTACGCAAGCTCCTACGAACCCATATAGTGATGAAAATCCCAACCATCTGCTTACTTACTATCCTTACATATGATGATCTTCTTCTTCTCTTCATCAAAGCTTCAAGGTCAATTTCTGAAAGTAAAGCTATTCCAAGTGGTACTTCATTCATAATTGACTTGAAAGAATTATATGTTTTGAAAGACTTAGATGCTTTGAAAGATTTTATTGATCTAAATGAACTTGGTCTCTCCAAAACTCTCTGGGATAGCAGATGCAGTGGCGGCTCTGGCCAGCTCAAACCAATCCTTTCAGATCCACTAAGCATTCTGGTTAGTTTAGTGGTCTGTTGGGCGGATGATGTGTCCATGATTCCCAATGAGTCTTCATTGCTTACACAATTTAATCTATCAAACTTCTCTGGATAAGAAAATTGTCTCTGTAAATCCATTTTAACTGATCCTGGGTCAGCAAAATCAGTAGCATCTGAATTCTGTAAATCTGAATTTGTAATTTTGTCTGTGACTGATCCATCTGCAAGTCCATCAGAAACATTGTGTTCTTCATAAAAAGGATGGACCTCCTCACCAACGTCACTATCACTTTCAAGTAATATCTCTTCTTCTATATCTGGGATGTCATCTGATGGCTTAAATTTTGAAGGAGATGGAGGATCACTAAATGATTTTATCTTTTGTGCTGCTGGTCTAACTCTATCTAGTGTTTCTCGAATAATATTTTCCCATCTTGTGACTGGGCGAGTATCTTCAGCACCAAAAATGTTACCAGCATTCAAGGGTACAATCTCCTGAAGACTGCAGTGGTAAAGCATCTTTTTGGTCAAACCTCAAACCAATATGATGATTCTTCCTAAGCTTAAGAAATTAATGAAATAGGGGTCCTTGCAGAAAAAATGCATAAAAAGCAATTAAACAATGATGTTGTAATCGGGTATATTTACAAACTGAGAAGCAGAGCAAAGAGAAACTAATGTCAAGGAACAAAAACACATCAATAAATATACCAACAACAACATAAAACTAAGAACAAATAACAGTATTGAATACAAAACCATCAACTTATCTATATACACTTTTTTTTCTTGCCCAAGCTTATCTATATGGACTTCAATAACTAAATTTTGTAACAGAAGGTTAATGACTTACCCAAGAACATAAATGTCAGCTGGCTCATCTATGCCTAACCAATCATCAATATCTAGGTCTTCAGGTGGAAGTCTTCCTCCAACATTCCATGTTCCAACACATACTCTAGGAGACAAATATACACCAGAATCCAGATATGAGAGCCATGAGCAGTACAACCTTATAAGCCTATGCTTTTCTCACTGCCAAACCAAATGCAACTAGTGTTTGCTCTTGCTTACTAAACAAACATGAGTGTAGTGTCTCACCTAATCTCCTTTGTGTTTATATACTGTGCCCTAAAAGTTGATGACTTTTGCCTCCTTAACCTTGGAAGATATTCTGTAGATCAGTAGAAATTTAGTATACAATACAGGCAATTAAGAAAAGCAGTAATTAAGTGTTCCCAAGAGAGATGAAATTCTGAACTACTGATATTAGAACTGAACATGCATGTGACTATCGATTTCTGGAGCACATTATATTTTTTATGGGATAAGCCGCTTTCTACAAGGAGGAAGAAAATCTTCATATGTTTTACAAGTCAATAAACAGTATTCTATCTGCATAGATTAGAGTCCGTGCTTATATTACTGCAGTACTTATTTAAATTTTATTTGGTTCTCATAGTATAGGATACAAAAAATTTCAAGCATGGATCTAATACTTCATCTGTAAGTAAATTTTGCAAACCCAGTAATTCCAATGGACTACTGCAGGACACTGGGATCAGAGAGGGTCATCTCTGTACATTGCTGTCTGGTATATGGGAAATTTAATTTCCCAATGCCTAGAAACCTTTTTACAAGATATTTGGATATAAAAGTCATAAGAAATTTAAAAGTTGTGTTGCATATGCCTTAAACAATATAGGGATGATAATTATATATATATATATATACACACACACACGTTCAGCTCAGGCGTCCTATAAATAGGTCTCCAAGATTTCGGGAAATTAGAATATCCATGCACTAAATGCCTTCACAAGTAAGCAGGAATGCAAATAAATTCCTAGCTTGAAAACTATATTATTATTTTTTACAGCAACTGGAATTTCTTATACCAGTCATGCAAGTAATACAGGGAATCAAGATAATGGTATTCAGAAATTAGCCATGTGTAGCAGTTCAATCATTCGGTAAATTAGAATATTTTACGTATTAAATTGTCACCATTTGATTCAGGAGGTGCTTCATCGCCTCTGTTCTCCCTAAACCGTGATTGTCTTCCCCATTCTGCACAGTACCCAAATCAAAGTGAGACTAAATCTGAAAAGGGATCTTCAAACACAAGCCACAACAGTCCCCACAAACAATCTCAATTCAGAATTTCAGATCACTGACAATATGACACAAATCGTAAAGCTCCGTTTATCCAAACTCTAAGGGATTACAAAACCCACTTTGCCAATCTTCAACATTTTAACAATACACACAGTCAGATGTTAAAATTTTGAAGTATTGTCGTTTGTAGAGACTCTCTCACCTCCGTTGTCGGAATCACTACCAGGGTCATCCTCATCATCATCAGGGTCGGCGCTATAATCAGACTCGTTGCTACCCATGTTAAGCCATTTGCGTATAACCACTCGAGCCCAGAATAGCTGTAGGCATGACCAACCCAAACAACACAGTTCAAGCCAAGTCCTCTGCAATTTTACCTCATTTTCCCCAAAATTAAATACAAAAAACCAGAAGAAGAAACCCTAGCTAGCATGGGGGAAAAAGGAAAAAAGAGAAACTGAACACACGCAAGGAAGAAGAAGGAGAGAGAGAGAGAAACAGTACCTGTTGTTGGTGCTCTGTCCGTTGCTTCATCCGTTAATTATTGTCTATAAATGGAATTAACGCAGTAGAACGAATGAAGTAACAAAGATCAAACTTCAATTTGAGCCAAGAAGAAGAGGAAGAAAGAAAGGGTTCAAAGGAAAACGAAGATTCAGGCAGTCAGCGAAGTTGCCAGAGTACTAGTGGCTATGAGAAAGATAGCAATGGTAGTTATTGGAGCTGGAAATGGTAGTCTTATTCGATTTTTCTTCAAAATTTGTAAGAATTTGACCATGGAATTGTACAATAGGCGTATATTTATAGAGGAATTTGAAGAGTTAATTAAAGACTAATATAGAGAATAATGGCGTGGGACTAACCAACATTATGGAGTTTAATTATGTTTCATGCGATGGCACAATGAGAAGACATTAACTTCAATTGTCAAACACTGACTCGTAATTATCTATACAGCATTAAGCATTTGACATATATATATATATATATATATATATAAGACGGCAGAGAGGTGGGTCCATTCCATTACTACAACAAAGCCAAGATGGTTTGGCCTTCAGCCACCCGCCAATTTCACAACCCTTCTTAGCTTTTAAATTTTTTTTGAAATAAAATTAAGTAAATCAATAATTTAATCTTTAAAAGATATTATTTTTTTAATTTAATTTTTAAAAGATAGATTAATTTTTAATTAATTTAATTTTTTAATTAATAAGATAAATAAAAATTTAATTGATAATAATTTTAATAGAGACTAATTAACTTTAAATGTTAAATTAAGTTTTATTCAATTAAAAAATATAAATAGTATATTTTAATTATTTGTCATTTTTAAATTAAAATACATCAAAGTTGCAAACTATATATACAAAAAATGAAAACATTGCATTTTAACATTTTTTAATTTGTAAAATACTGAAAATCATTACTATAAAACGTGTAGCAAATTAATTATAATTAGTTATAAATTTATAGTGAAGTGGTGAGCAAACCTAACAAGAAGTTTTTATTATTTATATTAGCATATAACAACTTTGCCATTCCATTGGATCTGTGGTCTCTGTCGCTTATGACATTCTACTTTACAATAAAAAAGATCAAATACATATAAGCACCAAAATGAAAAGCAAACAAAGAGATCACTTATAGTATTCTTGGAGAAATCAGCACAATTTGTAGCCACAAATTTTTTTAAACTAATTAATACTAAGACGACATATAAGCCATTCCTGCTCACCTCAAATCATACTTTATCACTTATTGAGTTTTAAGGTATTAGAATTCTAATATTAAAAAATTTAAATCAAATTTTATATATTTTTCATCAAATTTTTTAATAAAAAAATTAATACTTGTATATATAATTTATATATTAATTTTTTTAATTTTTTTTATATATTTTATTTTAATTAAAAAATATGGTAAAAAAATATAAAAAAAATTGTATATAAAAACTTAAATTAACAAAAAATGAAAAAGAAAATGACAGCTAAACCAAATTCAATTGGTTCCCATATTTTAGGGCTAATTTGCCCTTGAGTTTAATTAGCTTAAACAAAATTTTTAAAAAATTGGGTGTCAAAATTAGGAGTGTTCAAAATTAATACAAATCGATGAAATTAAATTAAACAAAATCAAATTGATTAGAACCTGAACAAAATAAAAAAAGAATTAGTCTTTTTTGATTTTCAAAATGAAAAAATTGAATGGTTTGTTTCAATTGACAGTTTATAATTTTTTTTTTTTAGTTTTAACCAAACCAAACTGAACTATTTATCTATACATATATTTTAATATTTTACCTATTAATAATAAAAATTAAAAAATATTTTATAATTATATTATATAATTATTACATATCATTTATTCTTTTCTAACTATTTTTGGATATATTGATACTTTGAGATATAAGAATATTTAATATGTTTTATTAGATAATATAACTAATTAGTTGTTATCTTTTTATTACTTATTAATATATTTAATATGATTTAATATAATACTTTGATACTTTTAGTATAATATTATAATTTTGAGCATTGTAAAACTATTTTTTAAAATTATTTAAACTTTATAAATATATGAAACATGTAAAAAAAATTAGAGTTTATTTAATATATTTTAAAATAAAAAAATTAAATTAATATGAACTAAACTGACTAAAAACAAAATTAACAAAGTTCTTTCATTTCAAAAATTAATTATATTAGTTCGGTTTAATTTTAAAGCAAAATTGAACTAAACCAAATATTTGAATTCTCGTAGTGAAAAGGCCACGTGGGCAACAAGATAATGGTGCATACAATAACCAAATTGTACCAATGTTGACAAAGAATACTAAGAACAAGAAGGAATTAAAATAAACTGAACAAGTTATTATTGCATGAGAAGACACGTTTAACTTATTGCCTTAATTAGAAATTAAGATTAGTCTACATGTGCAAAGAGCATGTGGGAGAACAAGTGGCATTTTAGTATACATTAGACCAATGAATTACAAAGAAAAAAATAATAATTATATTTCATTATATATATATATATATATGTCTTTAGACTAATGATCAAAAAGTTATAGCTCATATATAATAACTAGTGAGTTTGACATATACAAGTGTATGTTAATATTTTTAAATATAAATGAGAAGTTAAGTACGTAACTTCTGTTTTTGTTTTTTGTAACTTATTTAGTCTCCTATAATTCTTTTTTTTCTATATTTATATTATATATACAAACTAAACTTAGGCAATAAGGAATAAAATAATCATCACACACGCAAAAACTCTTCAGCCCCAACTTTCACTAAATCAGGGATTGGAAACATCAGAATAATTCCATATATGTGAATATATATAAACCTGAATTTTAATATAATTAAAGCAAACTTAATCTATTAGTTTTTAATTATAAATTAAATTAATTAAAATTGAACTATGTGCACAAAAATATTCTTTATTGATTTGAAATATTAAAAATTGTTAGAATAAGTTTCCATATAGTTTATATTAATCTGTTGTATAATTTCTACATTGCATAATTCAAATGGGTATAATATGAGTGTCCCTTTTAATTTGATCAAAATATCTGCAATTATAAATAATTTCCCTGTTTATACATTGCATCATATCATGATTTGAGAAAAATATGTTTTGGAAAATATATGGGAATTAAACTATATAAGGGTATCGAAGTTAAAAAAGAGTTTCATGTAGTTTTGGGCATAAATATCCATCTTAATTTGGTCAATACATCTGCAATTAATTATTAATAATTTCTTTTGTTATAATTTTTCTAAAAAATTGCACACAAAAAAGTCAAAGAAAAATTTTATAACACATTGAAACAAGCTTTGCATAACCTTTTTCTTAAGAAAATATGACAAATTATAAAATATTAAAAAAAAATTTCTTGCATATATAACGTCAAAGTTTTTGATTGATCAAGATTCATGGAAATACTAAAAAAGATCAATATGATAATATGAAGATCTGTCCTATTACTAAGAGTCATGCTTCATGTCTCAAGTTGGCAAGCGTTTGGACAAAGCCAAAAGGCCCCAACATGCCATACACTGCACAATCAACAAAGGAGGTGCACTGAATTATACAAAGCACCAGAAAAAAATATATATACATATGTCATAATAATGTCTACTCAAGCATTGCCATCTATTTACACTTTTCAAAACAATGGGCAAAACGAATCTAATAGCTTTAATGGTTGGCACTGATATCATCTTAAAAATAAAAAAAATAGAATATATGTTTTGAAATAGAAAATATAGAATAATTAAAAAATATTTTAAAATTTAGTTTTTTGAAACAAAAGAAATACAAAAAATAAATTTTTTTATTAATAGTATGTATATAAATATATGAAAATAATATTAATATGAATTCTCAAAATTAATTTTATAAAATAATTTTGAATAACAAAATAATATTTAAATAATTTATATAGAGTGAAATTTGAGTTTGAGTTGGATACCATGACCTGTAAAATTTTTAAAACAATACCTATATCTAAACCTATTTCTTTGATACTTAAACTCAAATTCAACATGTAAATTTTTTGATACTCATGAGGGTATAAATATTTTGATTATTTTTAATCTCCATGATTAATTTATTAAAAGAAACTCAGTCCAATTAACTCTACTCAAAATTAGTCAAAACTATCTAATGACTTAATGGAAGGAGCTTGAATCCTTTAAATATTTGTTTTTCTGTTCGATTCGTAATATGATATATATATATATATATATATATATATATATATATATATCAACTAAATATTGTTGGGAGGGTTTTTACTTAGGGATCTAATTTGGAGAGATTATTAATCTCCAACCTGAATCAACAATATTACCAAATAAATCTAATTTAGTTATTGAAGAGGTTATAGATAGTTTTTTTTTTAATTTATGATCATTAGAAAACAAGTTATCAAAATAAAAATCTTAAAATGCATCTAACAAAAAAGAAAAGAAAAGAAAAGGTACACATATTTGAAGGAGATTCATTGCATGCCTTACATTCTTGGCAAAAGAAACTTAGAATTTCATTATTAGCAAGAAAACAAGCTGCCTCTGCTAACCACTTTAAAACTAGTGTTACGGTTGAAAAAGGTGAAGTTCGTATAATAAAAAAGAGATAAGAAAAAAAGTTTAAGTCCTAATCTATTTCAGATGAATTTTTTATTTATTTTATTTAATTTTTTTCTATCTCTTTTTTACTTCAAAAATTTTACTTCATAAAATATTTTAAAAAATTATTTTTCATGTTATCATGGTTGTTCTCATCCCCACCATCTACTATTACTACCATTAAAATTGTCCGTAGTACCACCATCCACTACGACAACTTCCTCCGATACTCTCAACGTTGTCACCACGTCTACTATCACTAATAGCTAAAATCATTATTTCACCAATATTGTTGCCATTCCCATTATTGCTACCATTAATATTGTATGCTCCCATATACCATTATCAACATCACAATTCCTATTATCATCATTAGTAATGTTTTATTAAAAATGTAAAATATATAATTTATTTTTCAATAATTTATTAGGATGTCACTGATTAATTTCCAAGGGTGTGTTTAAGAGAAGAATTTTGGAGGAGAAGAAAAAGAAATGTAATAACTTTTTTTTGTTTATTTTTTAAAATTTTAGAAGAGAATGAATTTGAGAATTTTATGTTAATTTTTTTAAATTCTTTTATTTGTTAATTTTAATTACTTTAAATTTAAAAAATTTAATTGAAAGATCTAAATAAAAAAAAAAGATAATCACTCAATATTTTTTTTTCCTTTCTTTTTTCTTCAATTTCTTTTGTTCCCTTTTTCTCTTCATTTTTAAACAGACGCTAAGAAAATAGTGATTAAACCAAACACATTGTACTCATGAAATATTTTTGGAAACATTTAGAGCAAATTAAACAATTTCAACAATATTGTTGAAAATATGACTTCCAAAATTAAAAAATTTATTTATCACTGTACCAAAATTTCCCCCTTAGATTCTTTTCTAAATTTAGGAAGTAATTCTTAAGAAATTTTTATTTTAATATATATTATAACATTTATTATTGATTAAATTAAAATTTCCATGCTATCATCATTAATTGTTAGTTAAATACTTAATTTTGCATTGTTTATTTATTGTGCCAACGTAAGCGTTTATCTATTTGCTTCTTACACAACTCCACATATACAATAATAATAACATTGATTATAATTAAGATCATCCCGTATGGATGTGGCTAATAATCATTGATTTAACATTAACTTAATTTGTTATGCAACTCGATCGAAATTTGTATTATTTTTATATTTGTTACTTACATAATAAAATTTTCTTCTATGATTAAAAAGGATACCATAATTTCAATTAGCTTTGATAATATGGTCCCCCATGAAGGTTTCTCGACAGCAATATAGCAGAAAAGAAAAGTTGATATTGGGATGAAGATGCAAACAATTGATTATTGATGTTGACAGTACTGTTTGCTCCTCTGTAATCTTCATCACAACCCATGTGAAAGAAAAAGCTATATAGATATATACATAATTCCAAATACAATTTTCACAACTTTCTCACATGAGAAGATTCTTCTCTTTTTTGGATATGTTTTTATTCCTTCTTTAATTTTTGGAGATTCATTTTCGGGAAAAAAAAACTAAATTGATTAGATTTATCAAAAGGTTATTTATAAATAATAAGATATAATTGGCCCAAATCCAATTTACTATTCTATTTCATCAATTTCTTGATAAATTGATCTTACGTTTCAAAGTCGATGCCTCCTCCTCCTATGTTAGGGTCCGAGTGCCACACTATCTAAAACAGTAGTATTGTCACCATTATTTTAGCGACGGTTGTTCTAAACTGTGAAATAGTGATTGATTGCGCCACTTTCACGTGATCGTCACTTTTTTTAAAAAATATTAGCAACAATTCATTAATGAATCGTCACTATTTTATAATTTAGTGATGATTCGTTAATGAACTGTTTATATTTTCATTTTTTGACAGTTTTTGGCTGCAGTTTAAAACCACCATTAAAGCAGAGATTCACTTTTTAAAAAAAAACCAAATTTGTATGAAAATGCAGATTTGATCTTAAAGAGGTCGCTAGAGGCACTTCTAGAGGTCGTAGATCGAAGTATCCCTGTTACTGACCTTGGGGTTTCTGCAATTACCTTACCGCTTGCTAGGCATTTTTAGCGGCGATTTTTTCTGTTTCTAAAGTATGTTTTAATATTATTGTAACGAATATTATTGTTGCTATAACTTTTGTTTAAATAATTAATTTAAAAAATTTATAGTGGCGATAATATTTGTTGCAAAAAACTTTAGCAACAGAAAAAACCGCCGCTAAAAATGCTAAGCAGAGAATTTACGACAAAGGATCTGGACGCATATATATTTTATGACTACCTTGTTACCATTTCTTACGGCCTTTAAATGCACAAGCTTTAATGTTCTTGCATTCTTACTATCAACAATTGTTGGGGATATATAAAATACTGATCGGTTCGTCAACCGAGCAATCCTTAGCAACCGTTGACTTATGGATGACTGCCTGCTTGGAAGGGTCAGTCATCCTTACCTATCACTGTCTCGAGCATTGACACTGTGCCACCTTGCATCTTGACATCAATCTGATGCCTAACATAGTACGAAATAAGCCAAACATGCCAAAGAAATTACTCCCATGTAAGCGATATTCCTACCTTTTCTTTCTATAAATACCCTCTCATCCATCTCTAGTTATCTATGGCCTTAGAAAAGCTCATCAATTGGCATCATCTTGGAAAAGATTTTCCTTAAAAAAGATCATCTTTTCTTGAACCAAGCATGATGAAGATGACGAGGTCCACCAGAGTGAATGGAGGAGCTAGAAACTTCTCAACCCAACTCTAGTAATAGTTGGATCCTTGCCACAATGAAAAGGAGAGAGAAGAAAACATCAAAGATGAGAACGCACAAAGAGGAGGGTTAGGAATGGCTAGCACTCAGGAGGGAGGGAATTAGGTGTTTTAAAAATTTTCAGAATCTTTAGAAGTTAAGAGATTTTAAATTAATAAAAATATTAACAAAAAAAAACTTTGGAATACTTTGTTAGCCTTTTAAGGTTAAGGAAGTAATCTAGAATAGAAAAGAGTTTAGATTATATAGCAAATGAAGCACAAAGCAGTAAAATAAATCACAGAAGTTTTTACTAAGATCATACATGTATCCTTGTTTAGCTTATCCAACAAAGCCTACATCTAGTCCCCAATCACAACTTGAGATTTTTACTAAGCTACAAAAGTTTTAAATGGGTACTTGTGAACCACTACAATATCCTCAACAATTTCTTTTTCTCTAAGCACTCAAGAAAAACCTTTCTCTCAGATTTTTTTTACTCTTCTTTTGCAGAACGAAGAAATCTTTTAGAAGTAACTCTCTCTTTCAGAGTGAATATTACATATAAAGAACTATATACAAGGTTAAAGTAAAAAGCTCAAAAGAATATATTGAAATTCAAAATGAAGCTTTTCTCTTGATGTTTTCAGACTTCTAATCCCTTATATTTATAAATTTTTTGAGGAGGTAGCCATTAGAGCCAAAATATTTATAAATCATCAGAGAAAGGGACATTTTGTACCTTCACCGCACTATTATGTACGCAGGCAGTTGACTTGCTCAGATAAGGTAGTCGACTTTCATGTTCTTGAATTTAAATTTTTTAACTTTTGGGCAATGGAAGTCGACTTGCAGACCTCTGGCAGTCGACTTGCTTCTTTGAGTTTTCTAAATAGTTTGAGTTTTAAATATGACAGTTGACTTCCAAGATTCAACCAGTCAAATTTTAACTTATAATGGGTTAGCAGTCAATTGCTAGAGGCCTAGCAGTTGACTTGTAGCTTACTGTCTGAGATTCTCTAATTTTGCAATTATACGAATCAATGTCCATGTGCTAATAATTGACTTATAGCTTAGGAAAGTGGGTTTTAAATGGAGAAACTAAATATAATGAGATAACAAGTCATTGAATCAAGTTAAAAAAGTTATCAAGAGAGTTTAGAGGTAGTTTAGAGCTCATGTACCCAAAAATGTCTTTACATTCTAAGTCATAGGCACCTAAATATAATCTTGAATTCTTCAGCGATCCTTTGGGCTTTATCTCTTAACTTAAAAAATATTTTAATGAGTTTGTTTATCACAAAACTTGAAGAGTCTATGCTTAATGGGGTCAACAAGGAGATTTTAGACAAGGAAGCAAACTAAGGAATTGCACTAGAGAAGTAGGAACAACCACAGTGATTGTTGCACCTCCTAGATCAATAAGCTCTCACTATGTTCAAAGACATGGTAGCGACATTACTCAAGCAATAATAGCAGATGTAGGATGAAATTTGGCAGCTAAATGAAAAGATCAAAGAAGTAAAATCACCCAGCCCATTCGTGGAGTCCATTAGTAGCTCTAGAACAAAACTATAATTGAGCAAGAGCAAAAAAGCACAGGCATAGGACAATTACGGCATAGAAGTGAGAAAGCAAGGGAGTGACCATGATCAATACAGAAAAACTCGAGATTTAAGAAGGAAGAATAGGCATAGTGGTAGTCTTTAGCAAAACCAATAATACGGGAAGGCCACATAAATAAAAAAGTAAGAAGGCACCCCACCCATTCACATATGAAATCATAGAAGCAATAACGCCAAAGTTGAAAACACTAGGACCACTGGATAACTATGACAAGTTGATCGATCTGAACGCCCATATGAAGTCATACCAAGAAACTATGTTGTACGTTGGAGTCTCAAAGGATGCCATGTGTTAAGCTTTCCCATTAGATAAAAGTCTTACATTCCCAAAAAATTGCATCTACAAAATAATTAAAACATTACAAAAAGAGAGAAAATCCTAAGCCTTGCCAGCAAGTTGATGCGAAAAAAGGGTGTATTGAACAAAGAAGCTCACAGAACCACTTGTATACCCCAAATGAGACATGTCTACTCCATCCAGCCACAGTAGCCAAACGCCACTAAGGGATTAGCGACTATCATCCCCAACCACTTGAGTCCTAAAATTGAAACCAAGGGTCTCCCATAACTTAAAGTACTGACCAAACACATGAGTCTCAATCAACATGAGAATAGTGGGGTTGTAAGCAACTATCAACACTTAAACAGTGTCTTAGGAAGCCATCAAATTCAGCTCGCATACATTCTACACCAAAATGGTAAAACCTCCCCCTCCAGAGGATTCTCAAAGTTGATAAGTGGTGAAAGAGGACCCTCAACAAGGTAGAAAGGCAGCTTTAGAAATGGCTACTTGACAATGTTTTGTACTCAAAAGTGATAGTTTGGATGTGTCGAGCTATCTTGCTAACCACATAGTAGTCTAACTCAAACGACATGATGAAGCTAACCGTAGATCTCTATCGCTATATTCTGGCATCCACAATAACTCCAATGAAGCAAAGCATGTCATGCGAGCATCCATAAAGAAGAAAGTGCAGTAATAATCAAGGTGTGAGGAAGAAAGAAGGATGAGATCTGAAAATGTACAAGTGCAAGAATAAAGAAGAAGAAAAGAAGGAGAACATGCCTTAAATAGAGGCAGATAACCAACAAACACCATGGAAACAAAGAGATGTAACAAAAAATAGAGGCTTCATATTATCTTGAACAGAATAAAGAAAGAAGGCTTGACTATGAATTGAGGCATTGCAATGCCTCAAACAAGTAAGCAGGTAAAGAAGTAAGCAAGCAAACTATCATATTGCATTGAAAAAAGGTGAATAGCCACCAAACACCCTACACAATGAATTAGCCATCATTACCCTTATGATAGTTAAAAAAACAAAAAGAAAAAACAAACCAATTGAAAGACATAAAAAGAAATATAAAAGGATAAGAGAAGAGGAATAGTCATTAATCCATTAAGTCAAAGCCTAAGAAAGGCTATTATAAAAAAGACCCTTATATTGAGGTCCAAAAAAGGCCATTATAAAAAGACCCATGCCCACGAGGCCTATAGACACCACAAGTCACTAAAAAAATAAATACATAGTGAAGGGACCCAAACCATGATAGGCCCCAAAAATTAGATAAAAAATAGGGCTCAAAAGACACCATAGCCTAACCAAAGTCACAGTGGAATCTTAAACAAGTAATCCCTCGTAAACTCCTCAATCTCCTCTAAGGCACCACAAGAATCTCCTTTCACCACTCCAATTGACGGATCGGCCTCAACACTGACAATAATCTTCACTCTCACTTCCTCACCAACTGTTCTAGTTTAGCCATCTAAGGGAGAAGGCTCGCCAGCCTATAAAATAAGAGATCACCTATCTTGATGCCAACATCTTTGCCTCCAATGTCCCCAATTGCTTTCACCCCAAGTGCCACCGATAAAGCCCCCTCTAATGAGGTCTCTGAAACCAATATTGCATAATGATTGCCTACACTTGACCCTTTAACCACTCCATAAGTAAGACTAATCATTTCTTCCTCCTCAATTAGGTATATAGCTCTGTTTTAAACCACGCACTCTATGTTCATTCCTTCAGTAGAAAATTGAAAGGGAAGATGTAGAAAACAAAGCTGAGCTAAGAAATTTTCCTAAGCCCACTGGGTGAGTAAATAAGCATTTTCAGCCATAGTGGTCACCTCAACCCTTAATTCGGCGATCTCTACCCTTATAAAGTCACCTTAGCAAGGGTTTCCTTCTTTTGTCTAACCTTAACCTCAACCTTGGCAAGAAGAGGATCCACCTGCTTTGTCAATAACGCCACCTGGTCAAAAAAATTAGCCAATGAAGACTTCAAACTGTTTAGCTCTGATTTGAGCAACTTAACATAGGACTCAGCCTTGTCTTGCTCTAATCAATAACAATTCCTATTACTAAGCAGTGTTTTTATTTCCTTATATTTTTGACAGCTTCCCCACCTAACCTCTTAATGTCCTCATTGATCTTCATAACATCATCTATTTGACGAGAGTGGCAAGCGATCACCTAGTCCTCGGCCTCAAAAAAAGTAGCATAAATAGAATAAACCCTCAATAGCTCTTATCCCATCACATCACGAAGCCTCCATTGAGTATAAGTGTGCACAATAGCCTCAAGGTTGAACGATCTGGAACATAAGACAACTTATTTTGAATAACAGAGGCATCATTATAGTGATTACTGAATAAAGGCTCCCGTAAGGATGTAACATCCGTTCCTAACATTTATATCTTATGATGACGTTGTTGTTATTATCATTGTTAGCATTAATTATGAAGGGTTAAGGATGATTTATTAAGGAGTTAGAATGAACATTTTTATCATTATATAATCACTTTTGTGATAAAAGAATGAAGTTAGAAATTTGGTAAGGAAGGGTAAAATGGTAATTTTACCATCAAATGAATAATTAGTTTAATTCTTTTATTTCATGAAGTTATGTTAAAGGAATCTTATTATTTTCATTTAAGAGAGAAGGAGAATCTAGTTATGCAAGAAATTACTTACATTGAGGTTGAAAGACAATTTCCCTAAAAAGGGTAAAATTATAATTTTACACTATGAGTATGATTGCAATCTTATATGAGGTGAGAAAAATTTAGTTTTTACCCTAAATATTCTATGAAGGTGAAAATTAGAAATCCTTACTCATTGTTGATCAAAAGAAGAAAGTAAGAGAGTGAAATGATAGTTTTAACATAAAGGGCAAAAAGGTAATTTTGCCAAAAATAGAAGTAAATTAATAAATTCATGGAAATGAGCCTTATGAAATTTTATTTAAGTAATTTTACTCCTTGAAACCGAAAAGAATGAAAAAGGGAGCAAAAATGGCCAATTTGGACTTAATGGTAAAAAGGCACTTTTCTTAGGGACTACAATGCAAATTCCAAAAAGTTGAGGGACCACTATGTAATTTCGAATTTCTGGAAGGGCAGAACAGTCCCAACCCATGGAAGTTGCATAAAGTTACAATGGCAAGGAGAGACAATGCCATTGTTAAAAAAGAAAAGAAAAAGGATGAAATTGACAAATTAGCAAGAGTGACATTTTTGTAAATAAGTCAAACTTTAATTTAGCCTATTTCTTCTCCTAATTACTAGAAATGTCGTGAAAGGTGGAGAAGAAGGAGAAGTGGCTAAATTGCATCCTGCCTTGGATAAGAAGAAGCTTCCACCAAATCAACAAGGGAATCAGACATCTATTAGCTTTTCAAGGTAGATAAACAATCCTATGCCTTTAATTTCATGTTTTATGGTATGTTTATAGTGTTTTCAAACTTGTAAGCATGATGGCAATTTGTCTCTCTACATGTGTATGGTGGATTTGTATGGTTGGATATGATATATGTTGGAAATAACTTGTGGTTATGATTATAGTTATGTAAGAAATCATGGAAACTCATGAAATAGTGAATTTGCATGGATGGAACTTGATTTTATTAAAACCCTAAGTGGTGTCAAGGCTGAGTTTGTGGTTGTTAGAGTGAGAAAATGGTATTTTTGCATGGATTTTTCATGAATGTTGTTGTAATGTATGCAAAGTGATGAAACAACTCCATTTTGCTTGTTTTTCTCACCTTGGCCAAATTACTAGGGTTATAAGAGTGCTGAATTTTTAGCCAAATTTTATGTTAGAAAGAGTGAGAGAAAGTACTAGAAAATGGTAAGAGAGAGAAAGTCTAATTAGATTTGCATTTAGGTACTTTTCTCATTGTCTAGCTTCACAAGTAGCCAAGCAAGTGTGCTTTAGTCACCTTGGTCGAATGGATGCATATGAATGGTGTTGAATTTACTCTTGAAAATGATTTAGCAACCATATAAGTTTAGTTCCAAGAAAGGAGGAGAGAGAAAATTATGGCAATTTATGTTTCAAGCAATGTTGCCAATTTAAAGTCTTATTTGATCACCTTAAAAGTGTGCATAAAAATGTGAAATTGTGATATTAGATGTGTGATTATGTTTGGCATGAAAAATAAGCTAGAAAAGTATGAAAAAGAATGGCCTAAAGTACACTTACCTAATTTTTAGGTGTGAGGAAGTGTTAGGCATAATTATGGGAATTATCACCATGATGTTCCATTAATGAGAGTAAGGCTAGAAATGTGCCAAAAGGGTTAGAAATACAAAGTATTCATGTTCATTCTACCTTGGCCGAATACTATGTGAAATTTTCTCTAGAGTGGCTAGATTTATGAATGAGTTGGAAATAGCCTAAAGTGCCATCTAAATGGCCTATGTTAAGGGAAGAGAGACCAAAGATGCAAGGGTCAAGAATGAATGAATAATAGCATGCATTTTGCCATAAATAGTGAAATGTTTAAATTATGCAAAAGTGATTGAATGACAAAGAATGCTTAATGTAATTGTGAAAGACAAGGTTAAAGCTTCCTTTTGGGGAATGATCTGGTGTATACTCCTAAGGAATTAAATGAGGAGGAATGATATGGTGAATACCTCCTGAGATTAAAAGCCCTTGAAGGAATGATCTAATGTATACCTTCCAGGGAAGTGCCCTAAGGGGAATGATCTGATGTAAACCCAAATAAATTGAAATGTGGGAGGAATGATCTTGTGTATACCTCTAAAGAGCACAGTTAATTAGGAAGGAATGATTTCATGTATACCATCCTAGAATTGAGTAATTATGAAATGTTATGTATGTATTGCATGAATGTGATTTATGTGATTATGATTATGGCATGTAAGCATTGAATGCTTGTAGCCTATTCCTTGAATGACCTAATTGAATGTGTATTTCATTTCTATAGTTATATCTACATATGTTTCCGTGATATGTCATATCTAAGTATCTATATGAGAATAGTTTTGAAAATTAATTGCATGTAGAGTGTTTTTTGTATTATTACAGTGGTACATGTCAGTTATTTTAAAATAAACTGGTTGTTTATCTACTGGGAATGTATTTCTCATTACTGAACTGATATGTATTAGATGGTTAGATATTGCATGGTAATCGAGGTGGAGTTGGATATGGTGGAAATTCCTTTCTTAGGAGTTTTCACTATTATCAAGAATGTGTATGTTATCACTATTTTTGAATTTCCTATAAAATAGATGAGTACGTAAATATATAGCTATAGCTCGACCTTTTGGAGTCCTAATTCTTCGTTTATTTTTTTGTGTTTGGAATTAGGGTTGATATTTTTGGCTGTATATAGAAAGAGAAAGGGCATATGTATAGGGATATGTGAAGGACCTATTCACTCAGCATTTTGTAAAGGAGTATGAGTGGCAGACTTGTTGTCTCCTTACTCCTTATGAATGGGTACTTCATCTATCCCAGTGTATGTATACCAAATGATGTACTAAACAGTTGTATAATGTATGTATATTAGAAATTTTTTTATATATTCTGTTGTATTATTTAATATGTTATATTTCGCTGTGCCAAAGCATGTTACCTGAGCAAAAGAACCCAAACCTAATTGCATAATAATCTATCATGGATTGGATGCTTAGGAGAAACAAAGGTAATTAAAGACTAGAATTAATGTAACCACTTATCTAAATAAGCATTATGACGCTGTTAAGTTATGATAAGGGGTGTTACAAAGGATGTGTCAAGAACACCAAAAATTTCAGGCTAGGCAGGGACCAACATCTTCCCTTGTAATCCCTCAAAACACATTCAACATTGTAATAAATCAAAGGGAGCAAGTGCCCTACATCAGTTAGTAAAACATCTGAAGAAGCCTTAATAATAGGAGATGGAAACGACATACTATGCTATGAAGAACGATTGCTTGCAGCATCACAAGAATGCTTCGAATGGTAAGTCTCGCCCTTAGAGATTATCCCTTCGTCGCCTGTAACCACTATCAGAGATCCTAAGTGTTCCCCCAATATTGATGAGAGGCCTCTCCTTAGCCTTCGAAATAATGAGCCCTTTCCCTTTCAATTTGTGACATTCAACATCATGAGATATGTCATTACAACCTAAAAAACCTGTCAATTAAGGAGGATAGGTAAGAGTAGAAGCAAGCATACGAGAATCCTTTGCACGACTAGACTTGTGGTCTGGCTGGCCTGATTCCCCTCGGGCACAGTGAACTATGAC
The DNA here is from genome assembly GCA_031216115.1 of Senna siamea. Taxonomy (NCBI): domain Eukaryota; kingdom Viridiplantae; phylum Streptophyta; class Magnoliopsida; order Fabales; family Fabaceae; genus Senna; species Senna siamea. The sequence continues at coordinate 25,043,096 of CM062354.1, read as the reverse complement.
AATAATACGCTTAAGGTTGAACTTCATGTTTCCAGCATAAAAAACATCTATCATCAGAAAAAAGAGAAAGGGTCAAGGTTAAAAAATAATAAAAAGGGGTGAGGGAAGAGCAAATACACTCATTGTCCATCAAAGATAGAAATACTTGAGGAGAAGAAATCCCTCTCAAAGCACTCAAATTCGTTATAAAAGTTAGGGACATCCCCTCCAAAGGAGGATGACTATTGTGGGAATGTGGCTAAACCCATTTGCAATGAAAATAAAGCTCCTCATCCTCCTTAAACCACTAACTTGGCTTGCCCCTTGCTAGTGGAACGATTAAAAAAAAATCCCCCTTCCAACTCTTCACTAACTTAGACAACTCAACATTCAACTTTTTCAAATCAAGCCCTTAAGATCGCGATTGAAGACAAAACTACCCCCCATTTTGTGGCTTTGAAGCATAGTAAAAATAAAAGAAAGACTCCATTGTGGGATCAACCTTTAATTCGTGGCATAAAGCCTGAAAACCCTAAGAAAAAACTAGCTATTCATAGTCAACATGGAGGGCACACAACAGAGGTAATTTAACACACCTACCTCAAACTCAGTAAAGGAAGTCACCAAAGGATAAAGGTAAAAAGTAAAAGAATCCACAATATCATTTATCACTATCTTGTCTAAGTGCATAAGAGCCAAAGCATAGTCTAAATCAAGGTCACAAGGGTCGCCTATGTAACAATCAAAAACATTTTGAAAGAGTTTTAAAGGATAAAAATTAAATTTTTAACCCTAATCCCAATCAAACGAAGCCTGGCATGACTTTCGAGGATAATAACTTGACACAAAAGGTCGTTCGAAGTCAGAAACACGATCAAACAGAAAGAAATGCAATCCGGCGATCAGAAACTGACAGAAGAAGTTTCATGCGCCAATTTCGTTGACGGAGGCCAAAACCTTTGCATAGAAATGCGTGCCAACATCTGGAAGGATGCTGACACCCTAAAGTATCCTCGGGTGGTCTGGGAAAAGTCAGAATCGTCCCTAGAGGCTTTAAATTACACGAATTTCCTCCATTTCTCTCATTTTTCTCTCTCCTCACCACACACTCTCTCTCCTCTCTCTTTTCTCTCTCTTCCTTCCTCCACCATGAGCGGCCGCTACATCCACTGTGGGCCGCCACCAAGGGCACCAACCGACAGCCTTCATTGCCCACAACCTCCATCAACCAACCACGGCCACCAACGGTCGCCGGAGCCGCCAGAAAAATGCCGTTTTTCCCCTCCATCGTGCGAAACTTCTCCAGCTCAGATCGTTGCCGTCCGTCGCCGTTGACCATCACCGCCCCCACCACCGTGTAGCCTGAGCTGCCAGCTTCCTCCAGTAGCTCACCGTCGTCGAAAGGAGGCCGGACGCGCCCAGATCGAGGGAAACTTCGTCCACCGTGCGAGAATATTCGTGGCCAGAAAATGCCGCCCAAACGGCCGTGAACCGCCGCGCCACCACCGTATTCAGACTCCTGGACTTGCGGACTTCACCGTGGTGTGATTTTCGAGACAAACCGTACCCCTTCGCTGTGCGCCACCGTATGCCGTCGTACGCTGCCGTGTGCTGCCATGCCGGAGCTTCTGGAAGTGCATCTGGAGAAACTAAGACCACCGTGACGCATAATTCCATCATCCGATCACATTGGTAAGGTCTAAATTCCCAAAAAATGATGACATCTGATTGAAATAATTGCCGAATGTAATTAGGCAATAAATTAACCTAGGTAGTTGAGTAACCGGGTTTAAGATCAAAAATTGGATGACGTGACGATCTTGAATATTTAAATTTTTGTCCAGAAAATTAATCGGGCTCAGAAACCGAGACTGCATGGAATTCTGAAGTGATTTAGAGCATTCGGAGACCAGGTAGGATAATTTACACTTCCCGAGCCCTAGAATTGATTTAGTGAATACCTAAATGATTTAGATGACTTGCATGGATTTGCATGCTGCTTTCGATGGGATAAATTGCATGCCTGTGTGCTGAAAACCCTAATTGCATGTTAGACACCTTGTTTATCGAGTTTAGATGCCTTTAGGATGGATTTACTTAAGGTTGGGTACTTGATAGCCGGTATGGGACGGTCGTTAAGTATTCCTAGTACAGGGAGCTTTTAAACGAGATTATTTTTATCAGATTTACCCTGTACTGAGTTAGGGATTATGCGTTAAACCAGGACGACCCTAAGAAAGGTTTAAGGAGTATAAGGGGGGATAGCCTACACGGGGAAACGTTGTGATTTAGGCGTAATACCCTAGAACCCTGAGGAATAGCTGACCGAGAGCATGTGAGTTTGAATAGACTGTATGAGGATGAGAATTGGCGTATGTGCACATGCTAGGGGACGCCCTAGATGTTGATTCTCACCCGGTCCTTGAGTGAGTGATTGGTGTTACGGATCACACTCACAATATAGGCTTGATTCGGGTGATTGGTGTTACGGATCACACCCAACGATAAGAGAGGTATTCTCTCTAGACGACGTGCAATTAGATGATGATTTAGACTTGGTTACAGCGGATTTGTAACCAACGTGGACTGAGATACACCAGGCATGGGATTTTATTTGATTTTTATGATTGATTTTCAAAGAAATGGATTTTATGATTTTGAGGAATTGCCGCGATTTCCATGTAATTAAATGATTTTTAAAGATCAGGTATTTCACTGTTTTCGAATTGATTTTGGGAAGATGATTTCGGTGTTCGCACCGCTGGGTATTCAACCAGTTTTCGAATGATATTTGAATTGTAAATTATTCTACTGGGATTCATATCTCATTAGGTTGTTTACTCAGATGAACAGGGACAGGGACAGGAACCCAAACAATAGCCGAGGCTGACTTGAGGATAGACCGGAGGATGATTTAGCTTAGGCTTGAATCGTTTGTACATATACTCTGATGACGTGTTGTTTATTGGGTTCTGTCTCTTATGTTTTCTATATGGATTGGATCAGTTGTACATGTATAAATCAGGAGTTTTATATTGACTGTATTGATGGGATTGACGCTATTTTTATGGATTTCTATGGATTATGTTTATTGCTGTTGTTGGACTGGCTGTGTAAATATAAACAGGTGATTCTTTGTATTTTGGACATGATCGAAATACAGGGAAAACTTTGCCGGATTTTCGGTAGGGTTTACCGCTGTAAATTTATGGACTTAAGTTGGAATATGTATGAATGTATAACGTGACGTGTATATAAGTTTTAAATTTCATTCCAGAGTAATTTGTGATGTATGCATTTATAATTAGTTAGCTGCGTGTGAATTAGGGTTGAACTGAATTTGAATGGATAACGAAAAGTCTATTTGGGTTACGCTCAACCAGTAGCGATCCCCTGACGTTCCCACATAGGGAATAATCATTTAGAATAACCCATATGCTTCTGCCAATTAGATGAGGATTGTATATGTCGTATTAGGGGGTCGTTACAGCCTAAATACTATTTCCTAAAATGACTTTGCAAAACCTCCTTAAGTGGTGCAAAATAACCTTCCCATAATTCATGAATAGGAAAAGGAAGTAAATTGATAAAATGATCGGTTACCACTTCTTTTATCCAAGAATGGTTAAACGAACAATGTGCACCACCAAAAGGGTGATTGACTAACCATGGCTCAACCACCTAAGACATATCATCTGAAGGAACCTTAACTGGGATCCCCTTTGCGATAGGCGAAGAGCCCTCCGCGTTAGAATAACTCACGTCATCAAAAATTGAAATCACCTTATTATCGCTCACCATTAAGGCAAAAGAAACACTACCACCTACGGGTTTGAAATACAGTCATAGTGTTCAATAGGGAAACCAAAAATCATTTGAGAGGGTCCTAGATGAAAAGGAGGAAGAGGGCGAGGACCCTACCAATTTCTCAGGACAAAAACTAGAACACATTCACTCAAACAACAAGAAAGGAAGCAAAGTGTACTTGACATAGCAACATAACAAGGCACCAATGAGCAAAATAACAAAGAGAACACCTACCAAAGAAAGCGCAAATGAGTAAGAAATAGCCCCAGAGAATAGCTTGAGCCAAAATGTGCAAGAAGACTTACCCAAAGTACAAAAAGAGCTTTGAAGAAACATAACCAAGCAGAGCAAGCCAGCAAGAAAAGCTCCCTTGAATAAAAAGAGGTTGAAGAGGTAGTTGAACGGATGTAAGGAGATGAATAAAATAGAATTTGTAAAACCAAATCAGGCCCTCCTCTAAAATAACTGACACCACGCCAAAAAGCACAATGTACCCTAACCTTGGTTGACGTAAGCAAAGAAAAACTTTGTGCCTTTGAAACTATTCAAAACTATAGAGCCTTGGGGACTACTTTTGGGAATATATATATATATAATATTGACTGGTTTGTTAGCTAAGAGACTCTTAGCAACCGTTGACCTATAGATGACTGCCATCTTAAAGGGGTTAATAGTCCTTACCTATCGTTGTCTCAAGCATTGACTATGCACCACCTCATCACTTGACTTCAATTCATTGCCTAATATAGTACTAAATAAGACAAACACACCAAAGAAACTACTCCCCATTCAAGCAACGTTCCCACCTTCTCTTCCTATAAATACCTCTTATGATAAATTGTTTAAGGCAATTACATCCATCTCCTGTTATCTGTGGCTTTAGAAAAACTCATCAACAATGATCTTGGATTATTCTCAGAATTCACAATGGGATTGGATGGTCCATTCATGAATAAGTTGAAACATAAGCTGCTTAAGGATGCAAGTGATGAGCATGTCCTTAACTTGTGACTTTACTGCTCTGCCATTCATCCTTTTTCACAATTTGACATAACAAATTGTGTTATTAAGGATGACTATTCTTCATATTTTTTTATTAATTTATATACTGACAATAATATTTCAATTACCACCTGAAGTTGCTAGCTTCAATATTCAATAGGTAAATTTAAATTTGTTTCTTAATTAAAATATTTTATATATTGACACAATATTTTAGACAAAAGATAAAGAAGTGGGCATGGATTGACCAAAGCTACCCAAAAGTCTCTAACATCTAGTGATTAGAGGACTCGACAATAACCATGAGTTTTAGATAATAGAATGCAATTAGGAATATTTAAAGATCAATTTGCAAATGTTACTATTTAAGACTATTTAAAAACCTTAGGAAGTACACATGTATATTTCTATAGCTAGCAAAATAGGTTCAACTTGCTCATAGGTTGGCCATTTTACAACCCAAAAAAAATTGGGTCAAAGTAACCCGACCTGCTTAACCCACAAGTTAGATGGGTTTGGCTTGGGTTACCCACATGTAACCTTTTTTTTTTTCATTTTATCCTCAAATAAAAAAAATTAAAACTTTATCCACACTACGCAAATGCAACATCCTTCTTCGATTCTTCCTCCTATAAACCATGTGGACTAAAAAAGGTATATTAATCAAATTGAAACTTTAATGCACATTCGTTCATGCTATTGATTGTTTTTCGGATTATGTATTTATGTTTTATTTGTCAATATTCAATCAATGGTTAATTTTAATTATATCAAATTCAAAATTTCTAAAATTTAAATAAGTTTAATGTGTTAAATTTTTATTTTAAGAAATTAAAATATATTTTTTATTAATTATGTACTTAGACATTTCATTGTTATATAACTGATGATAATTTAATTTCATGTGTTTAAGACATTGTAAATTTTTCTCTTTATTTGATTTCTTCAGCATACAATAACCATAGATCTCTTGGTAACATGAATGTACGCTAAGAAATCATTTATTGAGTTTTGACCAAATTTTTTACTTTAAAATCATAGAAGTTAAAGTATATTATAATTAAGTTCTATAAGAAATATATTTAGATCAAATTATTAAATTTATAATTGTATCTTTTTTAACAAATACTTATCATAATATTAACATCCAACATACATCAACTAATTTAAAAAATTATTTATTTATTTATATCAATAATTTCAATTCATTAATTGAAAGTTTATTAACTTAGGCTTAACCAAAATTAAAAAAAAAATCTTTATAAAAATTGGATGCTCATAATTAAAATTATGAAGCAAAAGTTTTTTAAAAAAAGTGAGTTGACGGATTTATCCATTGACTTGTTAACCTATCTTAATATGATCCAAGTTGACATTTTGTAATGCATTTAAAAATTTAGGTCATCTCATATATGGTTGACAAGCCCCAGCTCTATATATTTCAAATATTACTAGTTATGATACTTTTTAATAGTTAATTATATTATTAATTTTCTTATTTTAGATTATTTATCATATAAAATATTATTTAGGTTAATTTACAAGTATTAAAATACTTTTGAAATAAAAAAATAAATCTGGAGGATATAGCAGCAGTTACAACCGCCATTTAATACATTAAAATTTATTTTGACATAATTTTGTTTTACCACTAAATAATAAATTGTGATGGTTATTACAACCATCATTAAATAATGAATTAAGATGATTATTTTAGCTGTTGTCCAAAATTATCGTTAAATACCTCACAACGATCATTTTAATTGTAATATAACAAATCACGGCTCAAACATTTAGCGATGGTTAAAACCGTTGCTTAATAAAAAAGGGTCATTGAGTAACAAATTTTTTTGTAGGGCCATATTTGCTTTTCTTAGGTGGTAGGCCAGTAGCCTCTCCCCCTTTTTTCTTGTTTTATTTATTTACTTTGTTTGCCTATATTTTTCTTTCTCTCCTCTAATGCAAGAGTTCTTTTGTTCCTTTATGAAAGATTTATTCTCTTCCTTGAAAGATCTACTCTTTTTATTGGTAAGAGTTAAGTGATGTGTTGAAGATTTGTATATGGCAGTAATCTAGAATTATGATTGATTTAGACATTAAAATTATTTTTGATTAATTGCATACATATAATTTTTTAATATAATGTGGATTTAGATGCTACTAAAGTAAGGGAGAAGAGACCTTCTGGCCGAAACGAGACCACCACCCATCCAATGAATGTACGTTATATATTTGCAGTTGGGGTAGACATCTCTAGTAGGGTCTGCCACTAAAACATCCTCGTCAATTGAGATTTAGGAAATATATGGACAAAGATCAAATCTTCATGAGGGATCATATAGAGGCTACCTTTAGGTTTTGGTTTGGTATGACCAATATCAAATTAGGTACATAAATCTACATAGAATATAGATGTCTTATTATTAATATCCAGGTGATTTTAGTGATAAGAATAATAATATAAAATTAATAATTAGGGTATAAAAATATTTGACTTTAATTTATATATATATAATATTAAAATGAAAAACCTTTGTACCACAAAAATTATTTAAGAGAAATTAAAGGAAAAGCGATTAATATGTTATATTAGATATAATATTACCACCTGTAACTAGTTAGATCTACCTATATTGATGACTTAATTATAAGGAAAAACAAGGGAGTTTGGCCATGCATGAGATCATTATGAGTGGCTTTTTTTTAAAAAATAATTATTCAAGGAAAATTTGAAAACTTGTTGATTATAAGTCTTGAAAACTACCTGCAAATCTTGATACGAAAATACAAAAGCTAGCTAGGGAAACTCTGGAGAACACAAAGGGGAGAGAGGCAAGTGATAAGCAATGCCTCCTCTGGTGGCCTAATGAAGCTATTTACATTGATATTTTGGGCAAAATTGAAACGGATCGAGGTTCAGGATTCAAGATCCTTATCTCTCTCATGCCAATTGTGTTTAGTTATCTTCTAACTTTCCATACCATATTGAGCCTCCTCTTCTTTTCGTACCATTCTCGAGCTTCTTCTTTTCATACCATTATTGAGCATCTTCAACTTTCATACCATTACTGATCAATGATTGCCCTTAACTTCCTTTTGATTCCACCTTCTCATTACTTCCTTTTGATAATGCTTTTAGTTTTTCTTTAAACTCTTGTTCTGAGAAGACTGCTGCTAAATCTGCCATGACTTTGAATTTTTTTGAAAGAAATTCAAGATTTTTTTGCATCTCTAAGTCTTGAGGTCGAAGCCATGTGATGATCTTTTCATGGGATAAGAATGAAGGATCAACCTTAAACCACCATTTAATACTAAAGTCTCGAGCTAAATATGTTGGACAAGAGGAGGGAAGTTTTTGAGCAAAAGTATAATCCCATTTCAAGATCCAAGGAACCCCAAAATTAGCAAAGAAATGAAGTAACTTAGTTCCTTCTTTAAAGTTAACTCCGCTTTTGAATAATTCATAAGCTTCTTGAGCAAAAGGAGGAAGGAATACAGTAATTGGACCATATTGATAAAACCATTCCAAAATCCAATTTGGAAACTCTGTTATTCCTCTTTTGAACGAAATAAACCCAGCGTGGGAGTCCGGTCTAAGTAACATAAAGTTGAACCATGCCTTTTGATAATCTATATAGCTATAGGCTTGTGGGTTAAACTTTCTTGAAAAGTCTTGTTGTGTGTAGATGGATTTCTTCCATCGTCCAGTTGTGAGGACCCTGTTGATTTTTAATGTAGAAAATGGAATGCTTTGAGAATTCTGGGGATCATATTTATGGGTTAAGGTTATTGATTCAGTATCGACCAATATAAACTCGTAAAATGTTCTTGTTTTTTCCAGGCACTCTGGAATGAAGTTCCAACCTCGAGGGAAAATCTGTTGAGCAATTTCTCTAGGCGAAACATTTGGTTTTGAAAATTCTGGTTCTATGGGAATAATAGGGATATTGAACTCTTTTTTAATGTAGGTACATTCATTGTTGATGGTGGTTCATGGGGAATATTGCTTCTGATCGAAGGGTGTTCTGGAGTTTTGGATGATGAGGCTAAGGTTTGTTGGTCAGGTTCTCCAATGAATGCTCTGAACAAAAAATTGAGAACTTTTAAAAGCCAAGAAGGTAGGAGAAAGCTCAGAACAAGGAAAAACTCAGATTTTTTTTCACTCAGCTTTGTGGGTTATAACTTGAGGGTAAGTGGTTCATTTATAGGAGGAATATACAATGCGGACATGAAAGGTTGTTGAATCCATCAATAATTCGTCTTCCGATTTGAAACATTTGGAATCCAAAGTTGGAAGACAATTTTTACTATGCTATTACATAATGATTCACCTTGTGCCCCTCTTTTTTGTAATTTGTACCCCTGTTTTTTCCTCACATTTCTCTGCAATTTATTTGCTATATATATTTTGTTTAATTTTTTTTCAAAATAATGGAAATTTTATATGAAAGAAACATTTATTATCTGTAATTCTCAAGATAGAAAAAAAAGGATTCATATTGATAAAGATTTATTCTAGACAAATTAGGGACTAAATTTTTTGAATTTAGATCCTCTAAAGTATAAATTTTGATGAAAGGATGAAGTATAAACAGAAAAAGAAAAAAAATACGTGAGTCTTAATTTATAAATGGTGAGTCTTTAATTTTTTTTTTCTTCCTCTATACTTTATCATTTCACTAAAATTTATATTTTAAAAGATTCATAGTCAATTTTTCTTTTAATTTCTCTCTTACTATAAAGAAATACACTATTTTTTAATTCCACAATATCCAAACCCTATTTTCTCAGAAATTAACAAAAATCTGGCAATTAATGGTAAAGGTTACAAACCTAAAAATGTAAATGGAGAGATTTAAACAAATTTTTTCATAAATTTACTAAAGTTGACAAATATTAAAAAGTTATACTATATTAAATAGTTTTGTTTTATTATTATTTTTTATCTTTCAAACTATTTAATATATAATATAAATATATAAAAAATTTATTTAATTTTTTTTTTAAAATGTACGTATACTTTAATACTATGTTGAGAAATAAAGAAAGACCATGAATCTGAACTGTGGATGGAGATGTCTCGTGTTCACTGTTCAGCATAGATTCCCGCTTAAATTATTTTCACATGATAAGACCAACATGTTGAGAAATAAAGAAAGACTTTGATTAAAAAAAAAAAAAATACCATCATGAATCATGATTGCCTGGTAGAATTTATTAAGAGAAAATTACACCAATTTTTTTGGTGTCCAATTAAATTTATTATTTTTTAATTTAAAAATTATACTTAATATTTGTGATATTTGATACAATGTTATATAAAATTTTTTAATTTATTTTCTGTCAATAAAATTAACTTTTTATACTATATATGTTTATTCCAAAATAATAAAATTACTTAAATATTTTTATTTTTACTTGAAAATTTTCATATTGAAACTTAATATAAATTTAACTATATTTATTATTATCTTAAAATAATAACATTCTTATTCTATATAAAAAGTTTTTTGTTGACAAAAAATAAATTGAATGAAAGGTAAATGTAATTTTTTAAATTAGAAGTGAGGTAAGTATAATTTAATCAAATTTTAAGAGAGGTAGATTTAATTTACTCATTTATTTATAAGATGTTCAATATTAATATATTTTGAATAAATAACAATGCCTTGAAACTTTGGTAAAATTAGACTTTAGGGAATCTTCCAAGAATAAAATTGGGGAATGAGTGCCAATTGAGTTAACATGATCAAGGATTTTTATCTTAAAAAGTGGCATAAGAAGTGACGCAATGAATACTGACAGTGGAGAGGGCTGGGAAGGGAGGAAGAGGATTTGGTGGAGCAAACTATCAAGAAAGCCAAATCTTCAATGGAGAATCAAGATGTTATGGATCGAAGAGCGGAAACAGGCCAGGAGAAGGAGATGGTGGAATAAAAAATGTTGAAAGGAGATGCAGAAGAATCAAACAGAAATTGTATGAGGATTCGTTGATAGGAATTAAGGGAAATCGAGGCATTTCACAATTAGAGGATTGACTTGGGAAAGGACTTCTTCTTGATATATTTTCTGGGATTGGAGATTATTGCCATGCCTTAGAGGATGTTCCATGGATGATTGTAGGACACTACCTGTATTCAGAGATGGAGAGCTGAATCTGATCCAAGGAAAGAAGAGTGTAAGAAGCTGGCTGTATGGGTAAGAGTTTCGGAATTGCCTATATATTATTATAATCGTATTTTGCTATGGAGGTTAGGGAATAGAATGGGTAGAACTCTTAAAGTGGACATACATAGTTTGAATAATGTCTTTGGAACTAATGAAGAGGTTCTAATACCAGAGAGAGGAAAATTTGCTAGAATTTGTGTGGAAATCGATATGCAGAAGTAGTTAATTTCAAAGGTGAAAATTAGAAACAAGATAAGAAGGGTGGAGTATGAGGGTTTGCACTTAATTTGCTTCAACTCTGGTACATATGGCCATCATCAAAGAAATTTCTCCTAGTAGAAGTGAGGCTGTGAAAGAGAGGGATGGGAAGGAGAACAACAAGGAGATGGTTAAGGAAGTTACTTAGGAGGAAAAGGATCCATAGAAGGACAGATATGGGCCATGGACGTTAGCGGCTAAACCGGACAGAAAAAGACAAATAGGGAAGCAAGGAGGGACTAAAAAATAGGAAGGAAGAATAGAGAGGAAGGAATAAAAAGAAAATGAAAAAAACAATGCTGTTACAGAAGGCTCCAGATTTGAGATCCTTTTGGAAATGGAGGAGAAGGAGGATGATGGGATTAATGAAGGGGAGGAATATGTTATAATGGAGGAGAGTGAAGCAGTGAAGGAGGGAGGGTCTCAGTATAGAAATGCAATTTGAGCTTAGTTTGCAAAAGAACTTTCACATATTGGTTTTAAAGCCTTATTGTCCCTTGAAACCAAAGAAAATTTTTCAATGAGTTTGTTGTCTTCAAAATTTTAAGAGTTTATGTGAAATGGGATCAACAGTGTTCTAATTCTATGTTTGAGTGGATTTATTGCCTCTTTGCTACTAAGTATAGAATTAAGTCCATTTTTCACTATGCATGACAGGGGCTAACTGGTCAGGCTACCAGGAGTTTGGTAGTCAGGCAGTAGCTCTCTGTTCAAAACAAGGCTATCAACTTAAGAGTTGACAGTCTACTGCTAAGAGGCTAGGAGTCATTTGACATTTCTAAGAATTTTAGAACACGACAGTCATTTGCTAGAAACCTGGAAGTCGGCTACTAGATTATAAACCTAGTTTTTGGACAGAGGTAGAATGCGACAATCAATTGCTAGGAGTTAGAATTTGACTATTATATTATACTCTATTTTTATAAATTACTATTTGATACAAAATCAATCCCAAATCAAGTGTTTTAACCAAGCATAAATGCATGAACTTATTTCCTACACTTAGGCATAGCTTGTGACTCAAAAATAGAGGAAAAACAATAGATAATCCAACTCAAACCAGCAAATTAACCTTTAATAGAGAAAAATCAAAAACAATATTTTATAAACCAATTTAAAGCATATTCACGCACATGCAAACCATACATAGCGTACATCCAGGTTGAATGAATTACAAAATGCAAGTTAGGAGCCCCATTTAACCTCAAAACATTAAGAATCTCAAAATTCTAAGAAAAGGGTTCAAGAGTTCTTTTCAAATAAAAAGGGGCGAATATGCTTGATTACCTCTCTTCCTTGTTATATTTGTGCATTTAATTGTCCAGAAATTCTATAGATTACTCCTCTAACGAAATCCCTTGGTTTCCTTATGAATTCCACTTATATAAGTTTTTCCCTTTCCTCTCACTAAATGCATCTTTCTCTCTCTTAAATTAGTCTCTCTCTCTAAGTTCAACTCCTGAGAGTGTTTCTCTCTTCTCTCCCTCTTTATATCATTGGCAAACTTCTTGAAGAAGGTTTTTGGCTTGATTTTGAAAGTAATTGCCAAATGGTCCTTGGGGCCATTTGGCAAATTTATAAACCCTGGGAAATTTTCTCATGCTATGCCATCTTTAGTTTTTAATCCTTTCATGATTTCATTTTCTAATTATTTTCTACCCTAATGTGACATTTTCCTTTGATTTTAATTACTACAGTATGCTGCTTCTCTTTATACTTTGGTTTCATGTAATCCGGACCTCATTTCAATATTATTTTTCTATCAATTGCTTCATTACAGTTATACCTAGTCCTAGTTAACATACAATTACAAACACAAGCCAAAGTGATTAGTTGAATTTCACGCAGATAGATTTAAGTGTTTGGAGGGGGATATTACATAAGCAATTTCATTAACTTTAAAGAGTCAAACTAACTGAAGGATTAAATTAATTGGGAATACATCTTTTAAAAATTAAATTTACTAACGTTATCTTTCAAAAATTAAATTGAGACAACAATTAACTTTTATAGACTAAATCATTAATTTACTCAAAATTTATAAGGCAATTCCCTCTCCAATTCCAAATTATATTGAAGCAAAGAGAATTGTTGAATGAAAATTAAACTTATCCTATCACCAAGTTCATTTTCATATATGAGAAAATGGTCAACTTAACACTTAATTTTAATATTCCGAAATTATAAATAAAAGAATTGAAAGTTCTGAAAACTTCAAAAGAAAGTATAATTAAAATGGTTTCTCTCTTTTTTCTTTTTAATTAATAAAAGAGGAATAGTTATAAGGGAAGGTAATACAATTAAGCCAATGGCGTAATAATCCAACATCGATTTTGCCATTAGGACCCGTTTGAGATTGTTTCTAAAATTTATTTATTTTTAAATATTTTTTCTCAAATGCAATTTTAAAAAAAGTGTTGTGATGATAAAGAAACAATTTATGCTTAAAAAATTTAGTTGAAAAGAACCTTTATCAGTATTTGAAAAGCAATTTGTATTTGGATAATTTGTGTTATAAGAAATTGCTTCGGATTGTCAAATTATCAAAAAGGACATGTGTACATTTTAGTTTGTTATTAATATTTTAAATAGATAACTGTGTATAAAAATTTATTATTTTTATTTTTCTTAATTAAATAAATTATAAATTATAAATTATTTTATTATTTAAATAAATTATTTTTATTAATTAAATAATTAATTTATTAATTAAATAAAAAGTTAATTAAATAAATTACTAATTTTAATTAATATATATTGTTATTTATTATTTTTAATTAAATATCTATTTATGCTATTTAAATAAATAAATATTCATAAAAAATATAGTGGTAAATATGAAATTTTAGTAAGGGCATTTTTATTTTAAAAAAAATTAATTTTAAGCTTCTGCTTTTGGCCAAAAATAAAAACTCATATATCTAACTTCTGCTCTAAAGTTTCTCGTATACAAGAAAAGTAGATAAACAATTGTTCAAAATTTAACAGAACTAACCCATATGGGAACTCCTTGGCAGCTGAGACTGTGTATGTAATAAGACCAAGAGATAGTAAAGATACTGTAAATGCAAGCCAGTACTTGGGTGCCTCTAGTGGAGTTTCTCCCAAATTTGCCTTCACGTAGTTGTTTTTTTATATCAGCCTAAGGAAGAAGCTGTAATTCTATTAATTTTCCCTCACGATTAAGAACTATAACATCTTCATATGTTAATCAGTGCAAGTTTGAAATATTAAAAGAGATATTACTTGCTTCTAGATACTATGCAAAACCATTAAAGGATAAACATCATCGTAATTGCACGACAATAAATTATTAGATATTTCATTTTTCATGTTTCCAATGCTTCCCACACTTAAACTATTGTGATGCATTGAGCTGAGATTTTTCTCACTTCTCATTTAGTGGTTTTATATACTTTCTCTAGAAGAAAATGATTAAATTTTTTGGTCAATTCATTAACAATACATCTGTAAAATTACTGCTAATGTTATTATGCCTTAAGAAACTTCTCATTTTCATTTTTTTTAGCAAAAGATCCCATTCACAATTCAATGAATTCATGCATTAAAATAGGAAAAAATTCTAGTACTGCAAGATTACTGAATTTTTAATCCTCTCCTCCATTCATTATTAGCCACTTGTCTAAATTAAATATAAGTCATAACTGTTAGGACATGCAAACTAAACTACAAACTCTAAATTCTAAACTCTAAAGTTAAACCCTATACTCTAAATCTTAAACTCTAAATAAGGATTAATGCCGTAGATTTAATTTAAACAAGTGACTAATAATAAATGGAGGAAGGACTAAAAATTCAGTACTCATATAATACAAGAATTTTTTCCATTTAAATAATATCTTATTGGCTTAGAATACTATATAAATAAACACACACAAACATTGTTTCGTTTATATAGTTTATTTTTTCTCAAATGTTTAAAGATGCTTTAACAATATTTTAATATGAAATTGATTCTTAAAGCAATAAATCACTGCCTAACCCTTTATTCACAGCCTATGGTATCAAAAAAGCTAACTTTTTAGTAGCATTTGAAAAGTAAATAGTAATATACCCAACACTTTTTGACAACATAACAAAACAAAGTTAACGAAGTAATTTTTTAGTATAGATCATGAAAATATTCCCAATAATAATAGTTTGCAAATACTCTCAGCTCTGCCATATATTTATGAATAATAAAGACAATTAAACTCAACATCAGGAGGTCTAATCCAAAGAGATGAATTTAATAGTGAAGAGTTAAGTAACATGGATAACTTCAGAAGTTCTAACCTACTACTTCTATATAGTAAAGCTCACATTAACAATCGTTTTTTTTTTTTTTTGGCTAAAAGAATTTATATTAAGTAGGAAGAACAGTACTATAATAACATTCTGAACTGAAGATTGAGTGGGCAATTTATATATTAATACAGCCCAGGAAATTGCTCTAAACAAGAATATGACTATCCACAAGAAGAAAGCAATATAATCCATGAAATGAAATCCAAAATTAAGTTTTTCCAGGATATGAACTATAGAGTTGCCTACAATGCTTATGAACTATAAGTGATGAGTAACATTTTTCTTAGGAACTACTAGTGATTGAAAACATCTTTTAACTTAAGAAGGATGCAGGACATTCCATCAAGATGCAACTAAACTATTTAGAGTAGGCCACAAACATAAAAGTCAAGATTTTTACCTGTTGAAACTCTGAAATTGGGTTCTGACAAATTTCAAGTGACATGGACTACACCAAATAAGCAAGTGAAGATGCAACCAATTGCTCTACCTATATAAAGACAATATGCCACCGCATGACACCTTGAGAAAGTGGATATAGAGATTTAAAAGAAAATAAAGTAAAGGTCTGTTTGGGAATGAAGAAAAAAAGGGAATGAGAGGAATGGAAGGAAAAAGGAAGGTTGAATGATAATTTCTCTTCCTCTTATTTAGATCCTTCAAACTCTCAATTTGTAGTAATTAAAACTAACAAAGGGGGAAGGTTAAGAAAGGTTAACATAAAATCTTTCAATTCATTCTCCTCTAAAATTTTAAGAAAAAAATAAGGAGAAGGAAGGATAATATATTTCTTCCCTTCCCTTCCCTTCCTTTTCCCTCTAAAATCTTCCTCCTAAACACACCCTAAGGGTCTATTTGGAAATAAGGAGGGGAAGGGAAAAGAAGGAATTAAAGGAGAAGGGAAAGTTAAGTTATTGTTTCTCCTCTCTTGTTTGGATCTTTCAAAATTCCTCAATTTAGAATAATTAAAATTAACAAAGGGAAAAGGTTAAGGAGGGTTAACATAAAATCTTTTAACTCCTTTTCTTCCAAAATTTTAACAACAAAAAAGGGAAATATTATTAAATTTCTTTCCCTTTCTCTCCATTCTTTCTCTCCCAAATAGACAATGAGGACAGGGAGGGAAGGAGAGGAATTGAAGGGAAAGGAAATGAGAGAGAAGGAAAGGTTCAATGATAGTTTCTTCTCCTCTTGTTTGGATCTTTCAAACTCTCATAATTTAAGATAATTAAAATTAACAAAGGAGGGTTAAGAAAGATTAACCTAAAATTCTCCAATTCCTTTCCCTCCAAAATTTTAAGAAACAAATAAGGAGAAGGTTAATACATTTACTTTCCTTTCCTTTACCTCTAAAATTTCCCTCTCAAACACACCTTAGGGGCATTTAATATACAGATAGATTTTTTACTTCTAAGAATCACATAAGTCACATTCTTAGGAATGTTATTCCCAAGAGTATGATTCTCAAAAAATTTAAAAACTTGTTTGGTTTACTTAAACATTCTTGAAAATATTTTACAATATCACATGTTATGAGAATACGAGATCTGTCGTGTGACTGTTATCCACCACTTTTTTAGTCCAATTCTTTATTATTGGATCATTTTAATGTTTTGTAATTACTATTAATAAATTATTTTATGAAGATCTTAAATTAATAGCTACAACTCTGATAAGTTTGAATTTTTAATTTTCTATAGTTTTTTTGTTTAAAAATTAGAGTATCTCAAAATTATATCAAAAGGGGGAATTAATTTTTTTTGGATACGTAATTAGATAATAAGATAAATATTTTTTAATATTTAAAATTTTTTATATATTTTTCCAGAGATTTGAAATTTGATTCATCTTTATTTATCTAATCAAACTTATCTAATTTATCAAACTTTTTTTGTCTCAATCAAATTAATCTAAATTAACTTTGGTCAATTTAATTTAAATTAAATTGTTAACTTTTGAAAAAAAAATCTTGTAATTTTAAATTTTAACAGTACTTTTTTTTTTTGAATTTGAACCATGATAAATATAAATTTTTAACAATAAAATTAATATTAAAATTAATTAAATATAACTTAAAAATAAGTCAAATCATAAATGAATCATAATAAGTTATGATTAAATTTTAGAAGGGCAATTTAAGAATTTTACTAATCTAAAAATATTTTTATGCTATGGGAATACAAGATTCTCACTTTTATGTGGGAATAAAAATATACAAAAGCATCGAAATACTCTATTCTTGAGAATGTAATATTTCTGAAAAAAATTTTTAATCTGTATACCAAACGCAAAAATGCAACATTTTGGCCTTCCCATTCCTCAGAATTTTTTTTTCTAACCGTATACCAAACACCCCCTACAAGTGTGTTTGGGAATGAGAAGGGGAAATGAAGGAAATGATGAATTAAAGGAAAAGGGAAGGGAAGGGAATGGAAGATTAAGTAAGAGCTTATTCTCTCCCCTTATTTAGATCCTCCAAACTTTTTCAATTTAGAATAATTAAAATTAGCTAAGGAGGAGGGTTAAGAAGGATTAACCTAAAATCTTCTAATTCCTTCCCTTCTAAAATTTTAAGAAACAAATAAGAAAAATATTAATACATTTTCTTCCCTTCCTTTTCCTTCCCCTCCAAAATTGCTCTCCCAAACACACTTTAAGGGTTTGTTTGGGAATGATAAGGGAAAGGAAGGAGAAGAATTGAAGGGAAAGGAAAGGGAAGAAAAAGAAATGTTAAGTGATGATTTTTTCTCTCCATGTTTAGATCCTCCAAACTCAATATGGAGTAATTAAAATTAATAAAGGAAGAAGGATTAACATAAAGCCCTCAGATTTTTTTTCCTCCAAAATTTTTAAAAACAAATAAAGGGAAGGTTACATATTTCCTTCCCTTTTCTTCCCTTCTCCTTCAAAATCTCCTTCCCAAACACATCCTAAGTGAATATGCACCCTCCTTGTAGTATTGACAACCATTTAGAATAATTAAGCCTAAAGACTTTAGTTACTTGATATAAACTATAAATCCACAACTCATACCAAATAATAGCCACTCATGTGTCTAACATAGTATTTCAAGGCTGACCTAATGGTAGTGTACCTGTCCATAAAGCAATTGCTCATTATACATATCTGGTCTACTTTCACGCACACAAAGAGGCAAAATATCAAAAAATATGCACCAGTTTTAAGGAACAATTAACTATTAAAGTCACAAATGGTTCTATTTTTCCTTCCTCTTTGTCAGGTTGATATATGCAATTATGCATTACTAAGCTTGTAGCATAATGTTGTATGGTGTTGGCTAACAAAAAAATAGCTAGACTCAAAAGAAAAAATCAACAATCCAGATTGGCCAGGAATCATTAGTAGCATTTTTTGGATCAGTATATGTAGACAGTTGAGAACTTAAGTAGTAATAATTTAACTATAGAAATAGAATATATTGGTATCACTTGATCCATATAACTAATTTCACTTAATAAAAAAAGACTTAATTTATTGTTGTTGTATATATAAATGGTAGTGAGACCAAAACGTTGACACATCTAATGTAAAGATTCCCAACAAACCAATTATCAAACACCGAGTTGACAATAACATTAAAAAAAATAACGGCAACTAAAATTTTGATGTCATATACAATTCTTTATTTTAAAAAAATAAAGCAAAACAAGAAATTGTTTACGTGACATAAAATAAAAACCTAAATTCATCGTAAAACTATGCATATTGAATTGAATATAGTAAAATATAAACCCAAATCAGCGTAGCCATTAAATCAGTAATTTTAAACAGGAAAGAAATTACTTATGGTCAAAGGGTTGTCATCTACAACAATTCTCCACCGTCTTATCTGAAATCATGCTGCATTTTATGAAAACTTTTTTAGACAAGGAGGCTGTAAAAATTAAAGATGAAGTGGTCTACTAAATAATGGACAAAGAACAACAACAAGACTAAAATGGTGAACACAACTATCAATACTACAACATGTGAACAAAGATGTGACAAGAAACATTGTGTATATGCTAACTTTTTCAATGATACTCAGGTCATTTAAGGCATGAAATTTAAATGGAAAAATATATTTTTATCAGCAAATGAAAGTACGGTTCATTTGAAGAAATCAATATGACAAAAGTAATAAAAAGATAAACGCTTCAAGTGAATGAAAAAGGTAATATAACAACTTATGACCAAAGGCTAAAAAAGAAGAATAGTCTAAACGCATCTACTGTCTACTAACAATAACAAAAGAGCAAAATGTGTGAAAGAAACTTAAATGCTTCAGCAAGTTAAATATTAAGAAATTGTTGATACAAATAAGAAACAAAAGAGCAACAGACAAAAAATATCCATGACAAGAAATTTCAAACTTGACATTTTCATTAAGAAACAAATCAAAACCATTCAAGATTCAAAAGTCTATTTTAGAGAAATACAAGTCCAAAAAATTGAATAAACTCAAAACCTACGTAATACTCCATTATTGCCTTGCCAAAGTCACCGTCCCAATTAAGGTGATCATTCACAAATTTTCCATAAAGCAATAAATTAGCCGTTGCATAATTAAAAATAAATTCTAGAAAAAGACAAAAAAATTTAAGAAAAAAAGACGTAAAATATGAAAAATAATGAAAACATAACCTGACAACACAAGTAATCCTCACTATTTCCTTGAAAAAGTCATAATTTTGATCAAACTCCTCATTTCTATCAATTCAGAAAATCAATCATTCAAAAATCAAAATTCAATTTCAGACTAAAACCCCAAAAAGCCAAAAAATAACAAAAAAAAAGGAAAAAGGAAAAAAATAACAAAAAAAAAATGAAAACATTAACTAACCTGAAAACAAAGGCAATTCTCCACAATTACATTCCAAAGTGCACATTCCCAAATTTTTTATAAACTAGAAAATCAACCATTCATGAGTAAGTTTCATACTAAAATTCAAGAAAAGGGAAAAAAATTCAAAAAATAATCAAGATGTCAACTATATAACCTCACAACACATGTAAACCATACCAAGGTCATGCTATCAAGGCGCTCAATCCCAAATTTCCAAACAGCAGCAAAAAAACCATACCAAAATTAAAATTTCATTCCAAACTAATTTTTTTCTTAGAAAGAGATTAAAATAAAAAAAGAATAAAAACATTTATTAACCTAAGAACATAAGTAATCCCCTAAAATTACCTTGCCATTTGCCAAGTTGCACATTCCAACCATATTCTTCTAGCCTAATTATAAGAAAGTTTTTATCAAACTAAATATGTAATTATTATAAATTTGATTTATTTTTTAAATTAGAATAGGAACTCTGTGTATAAGTCCTATTGTCCATATGTGTAAACACACAACTAAGTAATACAAAAATATTCAGTTATTCAAAAATCTTCACATTATTAGAGCCCCCCTGCCTTGAGTGAGTATTTTTCTCCTTTTGTAGCACTAGGGTTTCTGTGTATACCTGAAGGGGGTTGAGTTTTCCTTCTCCCGCTATTTCTGATGATACCTATGCTTAATAAGACTTTGAAAGCTCCCTTGTTATGACATCGCCAATAAATACTCTACATTCTTAGATTTCTAAACAATATTTGTTGCTTGATACTTTTGAAAATATATAAACTTCAAGAAAACGTACTTATTCTTGCAAAGGGAATGATGCCCAAGTCTTTGATATTAGGACAAACATCCATGGCACTAAAAAAGGGGAGTTGATAGTTATTGATTATTATTCTGAATTGAATGGGTTATGACAGGAGTTGGATTACTATCAAGGTCTTCACGCCAAGTGTACTGAGAATGTTGTGATCTGTTTCACAAGTTGATTGAAAAAGAGAGGGTTTATGATTTTATAGCTAGTTTGAATCCAAAATATGATTGATTTAAGCTCAAGTTTTGGGAAAATATCCTTTCCCTTTTCTTAAGGATGCTTACTCTTATGTCCTCTAAGAGAAAAGTTGACACTGTGTCATGCTTTATCAAGCATCAATTGTGAAGTTTGGTCTAACTGTCTCATGAGAAATCCAATGAAATAACCTATGATAAAGATCTCTTGCAATGTGATAATTGTGGAAAGTCGAGGCATACTAAGGAGACTTGTTGGAAGATACATGCAGTCGACCAACTCAAGGTTGCAGAGGTAAACGAGTCAACTCATCCAAAGGCTTGACAAATATAGCTGATGCTGTGGAGACACTTAAGGATGCAGATTTTGAAGCCTCTCTCTCCTCTGATGAAATTTAGAATCTTTGTAATCTCTTAACCAAGCTTGACTCCTCTATTGTTGGCACTACTAATTATGTGCACTCGGGTATGGTTTTTACTACTCATCTTTCCTCTTAGATTGTTGATTCTGATGTGAATAGACATTTGATTGACTCTTCTAAAGGCTTGTCCAACTATTATTCATATCCTAAAGGGGAGAATGTTCGAATAGCCAATGGGTTTATATCTTTTTTTTTTTTTTGTGGGACTGGTTATATGGTTTGTACACTTGATATTACACTCTCATTTGTGCTTCATGAACCTAATTTTCCAAGTAATCTTTTATCTGTTAGTTCCATCACCAAAGATCTAAATTGTAAAATTATGCTCTTAACACTACAAAAAAAGAATGTTTTTGCAGCACTTCATTAGCAGCGCCTAACTAAAGGCGCCACTAAATTCCAATTTTATCGGCGCTTTATGAGGCGCAGCAAAATTTTTTCATTTTGCGACGCCTTTGCTTGGATTTATGGCGCCTAAAGCACCCTAAAGTTTGAAAAAATGTATATATATATTTTTTCTTAATTTAGCAGCGCTTATTAAGTGCCGTAAAATCTTTTTTTATTATAGTGGCACCTAATAAGCGCAGCTATATTTTCAAAATAGGCGCCACAGAAATATTCCCTCGTTCTGGCATGTCTTTTCCCTCCCAAAGCTAGTGTTGATAAAGAGCCTAGAACCTTCATTTTCCTCCCATTTCCCTCCCTTCGAAGCACTGGCAACATCTGGTCCTACCTTCGCATTCGAAGCACAGGCATTGTACTTTTGTGTTCGCTCGGTTATCGTTCTCGTTCGAGCTTCGTGTTCACTCGCTTAGCTTCCTTGTTCAGTGAGTTGTCATTTCTCAATTTCATGGTTTTAGTTTGCGATTCGATTAGGGTTTTGATTTAGTGTTTGATTTATTTATAGGGTTCGAGCTATGTGTAGATTCTAAGTTAATGGGAGGGTTTGGTGTTGGTTTTGGGTTTCCATTTTTTTATGGGTGTTTTTTAGTTCTCATATTGGTTACCGAACATTTGTGGGTTTCCATTTGTTTGTGGGTTTTGAGAATGAGTGATTGAAGACTTGATAAATTAGGGAGAGGTGCTGGGAAAGTTATTGAAGTACCTTTGCATCTAGTTCTGTTATTCATTATCTTTGCATTTCGGTTCTCTCTATTCTGGTGTTACCCATCATCATGCCCATAGTTATTTATTTCAAAAGCTCTCTGTTCTGGTGGTAAAAGAATGATAGAAGCTCTCTGTTTAGTGATCAAATCCTTTTATGTATGAATTATTAAAAAATATATATAAATATGTCAAAGACAAAGTTTATTAAAATATGAATTCTTGAAATGGAGTTTTCATAGTTAAGTCATACTTGTATATATGTCTCCCAACACATGAGAGTTTGTATCTAACATAACATAACATGCATCGTACATGTAGGGCACATCTTAGTGTAAATGAAAATGACCTAACTAATTATGGAAAGGTTTAGCAATATGATATTAATTATTATAGCATATACATTATTTAATTAGTTTCTCTTTTGCATGCTAATAACATTAATGTAATTCCCAAAAACTTAAAATAATTGGTCAATCAATGGCTACATTAAATAAAAGAAGTTTTAATCTGTGAAAATTGTATACTTTAGACCCCCCAACCCCATGCATCTTCAGCTTCTTGTACCAAATTAAATATTCAATAACCAAGATTAACTAGCCTAAGAATATTAAGATTAATTGTGATTATATATGTGTGTGTACTATATATATTTATTATGCATATCCCTCCTATATGTGTTTTAAGATTTGATTTTGATATGGGATCATCACTCTTTTGCTTGAAATTGCTTCTTTTCTCTATTTTTTCCTTTCTTAAGCTTTAATATATATGATTCTCTTTAAAACATCTAAAAATTATATAAAATAAAAAATGAAGAGAATGAAAACATGATATTAATGTAAATTTACGAACTAAAACATACTAACCAATTTTTCAAATTATTTTACTTGTGAAATCATGTTAATCATTTAATTGTTCTCTTTTCACACAAATTAAAACACTTTAACCTTTTGTTATGGCTTTCATTTGAAATTATGAACTACGATCCCAATTATTAGGTACATAGAGCCTATTCTTTTATATATCTTAGGTCAAATTGACATTGTAAATAATTTTATTTTTTTCTTCTAATTTATTTGTTTTGATTTATCTTTGGTTTAGTTTATTTTCCCTTTCTCTGGCATGTCAATATGGTGTTGATAGAGTTTCTTGCATTTTCTCTCAAACTTTTCCTTTGTTTTCTATGTGTGTTTTACATGTTTAACTTTAATTAAGAATTCAATGACCAATTGGTAGGTTTAATAGGAATTTCTAAGAATTCACTCTTCCATTCTATTCAAATGACTTACAAAGCTATCCCTATTTTGTAGACTAATTTTATTCTATTTATTTGTCTTATTCTTTTAATAAAATGGGTCCTCTAAAATTTCTTCTTTTTTTAAAAAAAAATTTAATGAAGATTGATTTATTCTTAAATTGATTTTCAAAATGTATTTTTTTTAAAATCAAATCTCTTTTTCCTTTACATCACTCACATTATATTTATCCCCTGGTGTTAGGTGTGACTATAACTTAGTACTGAACATAAATGTTACAATTAATTAGCAATTTTCAAGCAATTAATTGCAACAAATTACAAAGGAAAATCTAACGTATTACTAAAAAGTTTATCAACATAAACACATATCTCTAAACTACAATGATATTTCTACATCTACATGTTAATATACATGACAATTTTGTAAGCTAAAACTATCAATCTTATAGATCCTTTTCTTCGAAAATAAATTACACTCACTTCTAGTGCTAGTCAAGATGAAAATAAGAGACACCAAAAAATCATCAAAGGGTTAGTTGAAGCTTTCAGAGAGACTAGAAAATCTTGCAATGATCATGCTTTCACCTTTTCTAGGAGGCAGGAAAGATCAAAACTTACTAAAAAAATCTCTGAGGGAACATTTGCATTAATTAATATCAATCTCTAGTGCAGTATTTTTCTAATTTGCAATGAACATTTTCAATGCTTTAGGTTGGGTTCATGCTTGTTTTATGTTCAAAATGATTTTTCTAATTTTTAATAGAAATATATTTGACTATTTGTTCTCCAATTAAAATATGTGTATATATATATATATAGCTAATTTTAAAACTACAAAGACTCCGAACTATTATACTATAGTTATATATTATTAGAGATTTTGCATATACAAAATTGCATATAAATATTTTTAAAATATAATATAAAAAATGCATATAATTGCATTATATTTAAAAAATATAATATATATTGTATTTATATTCTTCCAATGGAATAAGCATTCCACACAAACATATATATTTAACATTTCCTTACATGTCGTTGGACTTGGCTTTTATCTTTCATTTTTATTAACTCTGATAATTTGACTTAAAATATGAAAGGTTGTGGGCTCATTTGTATTGTATGTAGTACTTGATGACTTTGTTATATTACTGGAATAATTTCAAGGATGAATGAAAGTGCATTTACCTAAACTAAAGAATGGACTTTTTGAGAAACTATATTGTTAGGAAAGAAATTAATTTTGGCATAAATTGAATTGTGTCCGTCATTTTAAAATGTTATTTTATTGATTTTTAATTTTAGTAGGAATAATATTCCATTGATTAATGTTATTATTATTTTTATCAATATAGGTTTTAGGCATGGATAAATCTTGGATTACCGAGTCACGACTTAGCCCTAAATATGATAAAGGCTTGAATGAGTTTTTAGATTTTACATTTGCACACACAATTGCTAACAATAAGATAAGACGTTCATATAGTCGCTGTGGGTTTAAAAGGTGGCAAGCCAGAGAAGTGGTATATGACCACTTAATTTGTACCCAATTCCCACAAGGGTACAATATCTGGACTTGGCATAGAGAGTCAGTGATGGGGATTGCAAACAAGACTTCAAATGTCCCACATGATGCAGGGGTAATCAAAGTAATGTTCCTGATCAAGACCGTATGCAAGATATGATCCATAATGCATTTGGAGTTAATAGACCCGCTACAATGGAAACATATGATTCTGTTGAGGAAGTGGAGAGCAGAATTCATGAGGATGATTCATATTTTAGAAATTTAGTTAGAGATTACAATGAGGAGTTGTATCCTGGGTGTGCAAAGTACTCAAGGCTATCATTTCTAATTAAGTTATACCATATCAAGTGTTATTTTCAAATAACTGACAAAGCAATGTCTATGATACTTGAATTGTTGAGTGATGCTTTTGAGCATGCGAAGATCCCTAGTTCATTTTATGAGGCAAAAATAATAATAAATAAACTTGGCCTTAATTATTCAAAGATCGATGCATGTCCAAATGATTGTATGTTATATTAGAGAAATGATGCAAGTAAAGAATCTTGCAAAGTTTGTCACACTTCTAGATGGACGACCAATGAATGTGCAAGCAATATGCTTAATGGGGGTAAGAAGCATAAGAAGAAGAAGCAACCGGCTAAGGTTTTACATTACTTTCCTTTGAAACCACGATTGCAACGGTTATACATGTCTTCTAAGATGGCAGATTTTATGAGGTGGCATGAAGAAGATTAAATGGTGGGAACATAAGATCCCATATGGTACTTATTTAAGACTACCATTATGATTATCAATATGAATATTTCAAGTAATTCTTTTTTCAAAAAAATATATTTTTTTATAATTTTCTTTTGATTTGTTTTTATCTTTCGAAAGTTGTAGACATGAGAAGATTAAAGCAAAAATCTTGTAGAGCTTGTGGACAGTCTTCAACTGTCCCTACTCCATCTCCATCCCCTACTCCGTATCCTTTTGAGCCAATGCCATCTCTATCCCCCATTTTGCATCCTTTCGAGCCAATGCCATGTCCATCTGCCACTTCACATCCTTTCGAGCCAATGCCATCTCCACCCCCAGCCCAAGCCTTATAACCAGCTTCAACTGTTCCCTCTACCTAATCCTCAAGTGGAAGGAGTATAAGTTCATCTTGGACCGTTAATATCATCGATAATTGAATTTGTTTTATTTTATTATTCAAATTATTGATATTATGTTGATGTATTTTTTATTTTACAGATGAGCAAGGAAACACTAGGGAAGGACATTTAAGATTGCATGGCATTTGGACACTTCCTGCAGGGCAACGTATAGTTTTACCCTTTAACAAACAAGGCCAACCAATTGGGGAAGCAGTTGGCCTTCTGGGTGGAGTCATCGGAGTGATTGGAACTGACTTAAATACATTTCCTATAAGCTATCATTCGTGGGATAAAATTCCTGATAGCTATAAGGATAATTGTTTTGATAACTTAAAGGTAATTTAAAATTTGTACTTAGTGTTAAATTACATTTCTATTGGCGTTTTCTTAAAATGAACTAATATTTGATATTGTGATTTGAAGGCTAAGTTTTGCTTAGATGACTAAGTTGCTAAAAATGTTGTGTTGAAAAAAATTAGAAAGAAGTTGAGGAATTATCAGATTGAGTTGTTTAACATGTATTACAAGTGGGATGCTACTAGGGAGCAAAACATTTTAAGTCATCCTGATTTCATACCACAAGACATGTGGACAGCCTTTATTGATTACATATTAGATCCAAAGACCCAAGTAAGGTTTAAATTAGATTTTTAAATCAAAGGGGTTTTACAACAATATAACTTAATTATCCTTTTGAACTTTGCAAGAAATAAGTAATAGTAACATAATAAATTGACAGAAGTTGAAGATGCCACATACTTGTAGGTCCAAAATCATCGCAAGAAAGAAATATGAAATGGTAATAATACATTTTTGTTATGATGTGCTCAATTCGCGATAATGATATTTTTCATTTAACACATGTTAGAAATTGGCAAATGGCACGCCTGTGAGCAGGGGAGCTGTATTTGTTGCAACACACAAAAAGGCGGATGGATCTTATGTCAATGATGAGGCTAGGGTTGTAAGTGTAAGTATTATAATTACTTAGTTGGAAATATTTTTATTGGCTGAGGGTATAGCACACAAATGACATTTTTCTCATTAACAATGTCTTTATCTCTTAGTTAACAAGTTAATTTGTTATTTTAGGAAAAAATATTAGAAATTGAAAGCCAAGGAACTTCATCTGACACCATTTCTGAACAAGATTCTTTAGGACAAGTGTTGGGAAAAGAACGTCCTGGAAGAGTTCGTGGTTTAGGATTTGGTCCTAGTCTAACTCAAGTATTTGGCGTGCATACAACTCGATTTGGTTGGTTCCCAGTCAATTAGGGTGCTAATACTTCTAACATTGCTCTTCAACAAGAAGTTTCAAGGTTACAATCTTCAAACGAAGAGATAAGAAATGCCCTGGGTTATATTTTTCAAAATTTCTTGGGAAATGTTCCACCTCAGTTTGCATACTTGTTTAATCCTCAGGTTAGTTTAATATTTGTTTTTTTAGCTAAAAAATTTATTTTCTTTGTTTCATTTAAGCTATAAAAAATTTGTTAATCCTTTTAGGCATCTGATGCAAATAGTGGACAGCCTTCAGTTGAACCTCACTCGTCGGTGGGAGAAGATCCCACTCAATAAATGAGGTATTACATGTTTTGGTATTTAGTGTAGTAATTAAATATATATTATAAAATCCTATGTATCAAAATTTGGCCTATGAAAATTTAAGGTACTGACTTGCTATTAATTATTTTGAATTATAATTAGGAATTGCATATATTACGTTTATGTTATTTTGAACATGAGCATTTTATGCAATTGAGATGCCATTTTGAATGTGTTATATGTTGAGTTTATATTATTTGATGATATTTAAATCATACTTGCATTTTGAAAGCTGGACGACAATAATTTTAAAAATTTTACTTTAAATAGAGTTTAAAGGATATTAGGAACAATTGAATACAAAAAAATTTATATATATGCATAAAATAGCTTAAAATAATGGTGAAATGGAGTAAAAATATAGATTAAATTAGTGGCATTTTTTGACCAAAATAGTAGCGCTTAAAAGGCATCGAAAAAATGAGTAAAAATACACAAAAAAAATATTACGGCGCTTGGAAGGCGCCACTATTTTACAAAATTTAATTCTACCAAAAAAATAGCGGTGCTTCAAGGCGACACTATTTTTAAAAAGTTAATTCATGCCAAAAGATAGCGGCGCCTCAAAGGCGACACTATTATTAAAATAAAAAATATAGTGGCGCTTCAAAGGTGACGCTATTATTTTCAAAAAATTTCTTACATGAAAATCCATAAAAAAAAAATGAACCTAATTAATAGTAGCGCTTTCTAAGGGCTACGAAATGCATAAAAAAACAGGTCATTAAAAGCATCAGAAAAATATCGTGACGCTTATCAAGCGTCGTAATTTAAAATCCTAGCCCAAATTCTTGCGGCTGCGCGGAAGCATTGCTAAAGGAGCGCCACGAATGTGTTTTAGTGGCGCTTAAAGCGCTGCTAAATGGTCACTTAAAGTGCCACTATTTCTCTTGTTTTTTGTTGTGTAACTTGATTATTGTGTCTTTCAGGATCTTCACATAGGGAGGAGGATTGGTAGTGGTAGGTTACATGATGGCTTGTACGTGGTTGATGGTATTTAAAGCTCAGGTTAAGCCTTTTTTTGGGAGTTAATAAGGATTTTAATCAATAAATAGTCCAGTGGCATAGGTGATTAGTACATCCATGGTTTTTGTTTTAAAGAAACTTTTTCCCATTTTGTTTTCAACCTTTATGTTGAAACTTTGTTTTGTGATGCTTGTGAATTTGCCAAGCATACTAGAAACTCTTATCCTTTGAGTAAAAATAAAATTTTGATTCCTTTTATGATTATTCATTATGATGTCTAGGGTCTTACTTAAACTTTTTTCTTGCCTAGTTGTTGATGGTTTGTCACTTTTATTAACAGTTGTACTCACACCACTTGGGTTTATTTACTAAAGGAAAAAAATGAAGTTTTTTTCTTTCTTTCAGTCATTTCATAAGATGGTTTTTAATCAATTTCATTATAAGGAAAACATTTTGAGAATTAACAATGACACTGAGTACATGGATAAACACTTTGGGACTTACATAGAAAATCATGGAATTATCCATCAAACCAGTTGTCCTTACACTTGTGCCTAGAATGGAATGGTTGAAAGGAAACACAAATACCTACTAGAAGTGGCCTAATCCCTTATGTTCACCATGCACTTGCCCAAGCCTTATTAAGGGATGCCATTTTAGCTGTTGCATACCTTATCAACCAAATGCCTCTAAAAACCCTTGATTTTTGGAGTCCTCTTAAAGTTTGAATAGGTAAAAATGAATATATTGTACCACCTAAGGTGTTTGGTTGTGTCTGTTTTGTTCACAACAAGAATACTAAAAAACTTTATAAAACTCCCAACCTATGGCTACTTTTAGTAGTGATTAATTCATAAATAATATAAAAAGATAGGTGTATTACTACATCATCTACTCGAAAAAATTTTAAATTTTACCAAGTTAATTAAATTTAATGGATTTTGGTTTGGGTTTCTACACTCAAGTTCTCACACTCATAGGAATTATTGCAGTGGAATAATGAATTCTCCATTAGTAATAAATATGCATATATGTTATATATATATATATATATATATATATATATATATATATATGTTGAACAAAGTAGAGTAATTATATAAAAAATCTTGTAAAAAAGTTATGAAAAATCAGTTTAGAGTAGAAATGTCTTAAAAGGATGCAAAAACAAAAAAAAAGGTTTTAAATATCAATGCATCAAATATAAAAAAAATTGTAAAAATATTATGGAAAAATCAATTTGGAGTAGAAATGTCTTGAAAGGATGCAAAAATAAATTAAAAGAAAAAATTATCAAATGTCAATGTATTAAATAATGGGTTAAAAAGTAAATTAACATGAAGTATTTTCACTATTTTCAATGAGTTGTTGGTCAAAATAAGAAAGTAATTAAAGTGGTTCTTCATTTATATACATACATACATATATACATACATACACATATATATAAAAGAATGGAAGTTAAAATACTTTGGAATAAGCTATTAGAACTTGGATTCTTGGAATATAAGAGTTCCTGAAGAGGAGACAAAGTTGATAGGGATCATCCTAATTGTATGTCATTAAGTTTTCAAAGATGTTACTTTGTTTTAGAAGGAATTACCTGTGCTTATGTAATTTAATTATAGAACAAAAAAGTTTTGACCATGATTTTGCGTGCTCAACCATCCTTTTCCTTTTTATTTTTCTTGCCTACGGTTTTAAATTATGAAGTCTTTTTTTAAAAGGTTGAGATTGATAATTCCCTACTTAACTTTTCAAAAACAATTAAAATTGTTACTAGCATTTGACTTCAGACAAATTGACTAAAATCAAAATTTCATTTTATATGCAATTTACTTGTGATTTTGATTAGAGTAAGGCTATTAGACGCATTCGAATCCTTGGCTATCCAGCCTTCATGCTGTCCTCAATTGTCCATCCAAAACAACACCTTTTCCTGCTTTTTTTTTCAAAATTTTTGAACTTGAAACGCACCATTTTGGATGGAGTAAAATGGTGCATTTCGAAGCTCTTTTTTTTTCTCAGAAGGACTAAAAAAAATGCCATTCTGTGCAACCCTAAATTGTGGTTTCGTGCTTCACCATTGTAATAACCCGATTTTTAAATAAATTAAATTTGGTAAAATAAATTTCAATTTTTGTTGAAATTGAATTAAGGAAATTTTTTTGAAATTTTAGCAAAAAATTGAGAATTTTTCAAAATTAAATTATATCTGATAATGAGATTTTGACCTACTAGAGGAAATTTGGCGGATAATTTTGCGACGCATGTGATCGTTTGAAAATTTCTAAATTCTTTCTATATCGTCTTAAATTTTGCCTAGATCGAAGAGATGCGTTCAAAACTTAGATACGACGAAAGGGAAAAAGAATAAAATGCCCCTAAGGGCCCTAAATACTCAAACCCCTCTCATTTTCTCTCATTTTCTCCCATTTTCCCTCTCATGCAACATTTCTCACTCTCTCTCTCCTCTCTCGCGCATATCACCCACGTTCACCACCTTCACCACACCAGTCCACCATCCGGCTGACTTACGGCTACCTCTCACTGTCGAAAGGTTCCCCAGCTCAGCCCGATGCCGTAGCAAGTCACTGCCGAGACTGACGACTTCCACAGCTGCCGAAAAATGCCCCTCTTTCCTTCCCATCGTGTTTTCAAGGCCAAGGCGCGATCTCTGCCATCTAACATCGTTCAGCCACACTGCCACCACCATTGGGAAGCTTAAGCTGCCAGCTTCCTCTACCAGCTTCCAACCGCTGTGTGTCACTGCCACGCGCCCGGAATGGGATAAAATAGCTTTCGACGTCCACCACCTTCATTTTCGAAAAACACCATCTAAACGGTCGTGTTTTGTTGAACTGACACTAGATCCGGCCTCTTTGAGTTGCGGGCTACATTCTGGTGTATTTTTTGACCTCGCTGCCATCCGTCTCTGTCTGTCACCATCCACTGTCGCTGAAACTACTGGAAAATCACAAAATTGAGATATCGAGCTCCCAAAGCCTCTGGTATAATTTAAAATGCCCTAATTTGATGTTTTCTTGTAAATTTTGTGCTGACTGTTCCTTAATAATTTAACCGAAGAGAAAACTTGGCATTTATTGTAGGAAAATAAGAATTAAAAGGAAGCGAGGTGTGAAAAGGATCAAGGAAGGTCAAGATCAGCTCGTTCTAGTCATCCTCTAGGTATTTTGACAATTCTAGAACATAATGTCCCACGATTGTGTATGTGTATGCCCATTTTTGCTAGCGTTGGTGGGACATTAATGTAAATTTATATTCTTGATATTATCCATGTTCGCTGGCTAAAATCACGAAAATAGGGTTAAATTAAATTAGGCAGATAAGAGTTATAGCTAAAGGTGATAATGATATATTGTGCACTGACAAAAAGGAAAAGAAAGGAAATGCAATTGATAAGAAAAAACATAGATAGGTACACGATTTACGATGTGTGGCCAGATGTGATCCACACAGGTGACCTAGCGAGGTATGGCCAAAGATGCTCCATGCCTATGACCTAGTGTTTGCGATTATGCTATGTACGTGGTCGAGTGACCACGATTTACGATGTGTGGCCGAAGATGATCCACACGAGCGACCTATCAAGGTGTGGGCAAAGGTGCTTTATGTACATGACCTAGTGTTTGCGATTACGCTATGTACGTGGTCGAGTGACCACGATTTACGATGTGTGGCCAAAGGTGCTCCACACGGTCGGCCTAGTGAGGTATGGCCAGAGGTGCTCCATACCTATGAACTAAGGCTCACGGTTATTTTGTAAAAGTGGCATAGTATCCACATAACACCCAGGCGCTCAATTAACTTAAATTGAAATAGCTAATACATTATTAAATTTCATAATGTCGCGATAACATTTATAATTTCATTTAGATATTTTCCATTGAAAGAGAATGTCTAATTTTTCTTACATTAACATCTAAATTATCATGTAATGCTTGCCTGATTTCATTTATGGGTAACATTATGTTTTAATATCAATAATTTAAAATGGAAATGTTTTGGTACTTGTACCTTGATACATATTAGTTATTTTTAAAACTTGAATTGTTAAATTATTGGGAAACCTGTGTTTCTCATTATTATGCTAATGTGTATCAGATACAGATGCTTAACAGGGCAAGGAGATAAGAGTTTCTTTTTGGTCTGAGAAAAACCTTGTAACCTTTATTTTTGAGTCCTAGTTCCGATTTACTTGGTTTAGAACTAGGGTTATTCTTTTGGGCAGCAGACATAAGATATTTGAAGGACCAGTCCATTTTTGAAATTCTTAAAGGGATCTGAGTGACAAGGTTGTTGTCTCCTAAATTTCTATGGATGAGTACTTCATATATCCTGATACGTGGTTACAGCAATGTAATAGACACTATTGATTATGTATTTAATTGAATTACATGGATGCTTTAATTTTGCTGGGTATTTAGTATATTTTGATCTATTCCGCTGTGCATGTAAGTTTTAACCTGAGCAAAGGATTCCGAACCTAATCCGCTTAAATTAACTTAATGGTATAACTACTCAGACATTAATTAAATGAAGGATAAAGATAATGTACCGAACCTATCTGTTTATATCAGAGTTAACGATAAGACTAGATAGGGGCGTTACAACTGCTACAGTGGTGGCAACCATTCGCGTGTGGGAAGGGAAGACCTTCATGTAGCTGTGGCGATTCTGTCACCATCAAGTTCTTCTCCCCATCGTGTTGAAGAAGGTTATCCGTCTTCAATGCATCCTAGCTTCACTCACTTTCAGCCTCCGTCCCATTATTGCTGAAACAAAGTATGCATTTCATCTTCCCCTTAATTTTCTTTTCATTTCCCTCTATTTCACTTCCCAAATCAAAGAGTGAAGGAAGGTTAATGCTGCATACACACTATTTTTTCCCCTTTCCCCTCTATGCCATTCCTGCAAGTCTGATTTATCACCTTTTTAAAAAAAAATTAAACTGATCAATTTTATTCTTCTTGTGATTGTAATTTTATCATTTTTATTTTTAGTTTAATGAATGAATCTTGAGTATTGAGATTTGATGGGTATTTGGATCTGGACCTGATATGTATATTTTAGTCTAAATAAGAACTAATGCTATTGACCCCATGTTCTAGTGAATTGAGGACAATGCCTAATTGAGTAATTGGAGTTTTCTTGTTTAAGTTAAATTTTTATATGTATGTTTATCAGTTTATGTATGATAACATGGGGTATAGGATTAGTCTAATTCCATGGCTTGTAGAGTTGCATGTAGGTTTTATTTTGTAATTCAATTATTTAGTGGTTAGCATATTAGCTATGATGAGCAATGTGAATTGGTTTCCCATGTGTCTCATAGGTAATTTCTTGCTAATTAGTTTGTTTATCTCATCATTATCAATTATTCCCTTTAAAGGTTAGGTCCATACGTTTATTTTTATTCCTGTATCTTGTTCTTGTTAAATTTCAATTTACTAATTTGTTTTTCATAAGGTACTTTTGGTAAGAATACTGTTTGTAGTTAAATGC
Organism: Senna siamea; assembly: GCA_031216115.1. Classification (NCBI taxonomy): domain Eukaryota; kingdom Viridiplantae; phylum Streptophyta; class Magnoliopsida; order Fabales; family Fabaceae; genus Senna; species Senna siamea. Next base: position 25,008,169 of record CM062354.1, on the reverse strand, counting down.
TGGTCAAAATTTACGTCCATGCCTATTTTAGAGATATTTCTTACTGAGAATTGTCCTCCATGTTTTCAAACTCAAGGTTCAAGATGTTTGTCTTTTATCTTCTATTGCTACAGAGAATCACATTCATTTGAGCCTATATCTATCCTATGTCAGTGGAGCATTAGCTAGGTGTGTAACTACTGTAGGTTCATATCCCTTCGATCTTCTCCAAACTATATTGGCCTCACAGGGTGAACCTAAGGTATAATCATTATTTAATGATTGTATGCCTTGTTTGATTTGCTGAATTAAGTTTTTCAGATATCGTAAGACTTCCCTTAAAACATTCTTTGAACATTCTCAGGTACACATAACTTGTACCACTAGTTCAATACCTATTCAAAGGTTTAGAGTGACACAATGGTATAGATTATGACTCTAGCCTTTCACTCTCATTGCACTTAAAATTACTGTTTGTTTCTGCCAAAAATCTATTGCCCAAGCCTTGATTTTATGGTGTGACACAATGATAAAGAATATGACTCTAGCCTTTAATTCCAAGCAAGCTTTTCTACTTTTGTAACCATCTTGCTTTGTGTTTCAACTAGCAAAAAGGTGGTAAAAGAGAAAAAGAACTCAAATCCTACCTTGAGGTTGTCTTTATCTTGGATAGGGGATAGTTTAAAGCAAAAACTTGTTTTTAATTGTAGATTCGACATGGGACCAAGCCAAGTGGCCTGTTAATAATAATTCTTGGGGATGGAAGAATTGTTGTTGACAGGTAATTTGGCTTGGCCCCATGTCGTCAAAGTTTGCTATATTGGGACTAACTTGATGTTATTTCACTACACCTTTGGAGTTGTCTAGTAGCTATATTGGGACAACTTAGCTGTTGTTTTGCTGCATCCTCAGCGTTGATGCTATTTTGCTGCATCCTCTGTGTTGCTACTGTTTTGTTTTAGTTTTTTAGATGTTTTGTAGTTGTATTGTGACTACTTTGATGGCATTTTGTAACTGTTATTTTATGGTATTTGGAGCTATTTTGTAATTTGGGTTTTATAAGTAGGATGAAAAATGAGAATTTGCAATAGGGATGACATTGTAATTAAGATGACATTGTATTTGGGATGACATCATTGATTTTCAATAAAATAAAAGACAGTCTTTTCCATTGAATTGCTCAAGTGATTCATCATTTACAAATTTGTACATTATGCCAAAATCCAATTACTTTACCATTACTTTTGTACATTATGACAAAATAAGAGTCTCATTTAAAAATTCATGTCAAGTGGTTAATCATTTACAAAGATGCAAAAAGTAAGGCAAACTCATCATAACTTGTCGACACCAAACTCTGGTCCTTCAAAAGAAGTCATCCCTTCAAGTTGTTCCTATATAGATAAATAAAATAATAATAAGTGATCACCACTAAATTATCACGTACAAGCTGATGTGACTGTCATTAACAATTTTACCATTATTAATCTTGTAAAACTAAATTGGTTATCATCTCTGCATAAGTCTTCACATTGTGCTTGACTAAAAGCTCCGTCGTCCTACAAGAAAAGTGGATGCATGTTAAATTTTTTTTTATATAAACAAATTAGATATACATACCGTGTATTGTTCACTTTGTGAACATGTGACGACTGGTTGTGACATAGACTTCAAAGCCTTTCTTTTTAGACATTGCAACTTAACCTAATTCTTTAGACGTCGCTTTCTTTTATAACCGAGTCGTTTCTTAATACCAACTAGCTGTGATGTACCAGTTCTTAATCAAAGTCTCATGAATTTCCTGGTCACTTCATCCACGGCTTTATGAATGATAGAGACTTCTTCTTCACAACCTGACGCTTCAGCAGCTAGTTTCACAAAGCTTTGACAGAGTTCTTTATATCAAAGTGTCTACATTAATTTAAGGTCTTCTACAACTTCCTTCCCTTAGACATTATATATAACACCAGTTCTGACCTCCTTTGTCCACCTTTTTAAAATGTACTGGTTCGGAAGCCTTTTCACATCATTTAAGTCCAATACTTTCAAAGCATGGCAACACTGTATGCCAAGTGTTTCGAACCCCCTATAGCTATAAGAAATTGACCTATCTTAAGGATGAAACAAAACTGTCCATTCTCTCTCGTAGTCAACCATATAAATGACATATTCAAACAACGACTCACTTTCCTTTTTTTACTTCACACAACAAGCCTCTTTTAAGTCAAATTGATCTTGGAATACGTCAAACATTATAGGAGTGTACACTTCTACAAGTTGTTTCAACATGGGCGAGCTTGTACATTTAAATCGTGGCTCATTCTGTCTTGCCTCAAATTTACACTTTAGTTCATTGTACCTTTTATCCTCGACAACTCGCTCAAAGTGTGTAAAGAATTGAAGAATGTCAACATCTGGATTCAAGCACCTTTTGACATCTACATTCAAACTCTCACTGAGTTATGTACTTTGTATGCCTAACATGAAGACTTTCTTTATAAAACACAATACCTATTTTCCTTTCTGTGCATACACCGAAGCAATCTAAGTATTTTCACAAACATTGTACTCTGAAAGTATTCGACTCTAGGCTGCTTCAAAATTTGTCTCATCCTCGTACTCATACATACAAGCCTTGAAATCCCACAAGAAATGAGACCCATGCATCATCAAGTTGCCTAGGTGTTTGATGTCGTTTTGCATCAAATGCTATATGCATAATCCATGGGTTGTGTCGGGCGAGACCTCGTGTAGGGATTTAGCCATGGCTTGATCTTGATCAGTGAATATGGTTTGAGGCTTTTTTTGACTATGTGCCTCCAAAAATGTCTCAAACAACCACTTGAAAGAGTCTGTTGTTTTGTCGTATAACAATGTAGCACCAAACAGAACCACTTCTTCATGATGATAAAAGCCTGAAAACAAAGCAAGAGGCCTATGTACATTGTTGGTGCATTATGTCGTGTCTAGAGAGACAACCTCACCTAAGTATCATAATCTAATATAATTCTTGCATCAGCCCAGAATACATTAGTTATCTGATTGTTCGAGTCCATCTGGTAGGCATGGAAGAACGATGGATTTTTCGTGATTTGTTTTTAGAAGTAACCCAATAAACACCCAGCTTCTCCGTACATCAAAATTTTTTGCTGGTGAGTATGAAGATAGTTCTTCTGATCCAAATGGGTAAATCCAATATTATTTCGCCCCCTAATATGCTTGCTCATGAGTGTGAAAGAAAATCTCTGTGGGATCCCAAAATCATTTGCCAACACTATTTCATGAGCCTAAACATTAGACACATTACGTTGACAGGCTAACATGTGCGTTGTCTCGGGGATATGTAGAACATGATTGTGCTCTTCTATTAAATCATGAACTCTGAATTTTCCATTGATAAGAGCCAGAGATATTCTTGCTTTACAGTCAATTCTTGTCTCTGCTCAAGGTTCAACTACTAAATGATTCCTTTTATCTTTTTCTTTCAGCCTTTCTTTGCAACAAGCAAATCTAAACAAAGTAATTGTTGTTTTGTCTTTTTATTGTTATTAATGTATAACTTCTTAATTCCGGATCTCATTTTACTTCCATAATCACACCAAAATTTTCAAGCATTTTTCATACTATCAAACTCCATACCTATTTTAGGCCTCCAATCAAGCTCTATAGTAGTATTTTTTTTACAACACAAATGTAAAAATTATATCAGTCAATAAAATTACTAGTTGCCCTAAACACTAAAAACTTACTAAATAATACAAATAAAAGTATTCTACTTAAGACTTGTACTTAACAATAAACACTATAAAATGCACATCAGAAGCAACCTATTGAAATGTACATTTTTAATTATTGTCAATCACATTTTTAATACACATTTGTCTCATAAATAATTATTTTCAATAGCACACATTTTAATTCACATAAGAAGAATTTTCAATACACATCAGAAGCAACCTATTGAAATGCACATTTTTAATTATTGCCAATAGCATTTTCAACACACATTTGTCTCATACATAATTATTTTCAATAGCACACATTTTTAATACACATCAGAGGCATTTTCAATAGCATTTTCAATACACATCAGAAACAACCTATTGAAATGCACATTTTTTATTATTCTCAATAGCATTTTTAATACATATTTCTTTCATGAAAAATTATTTTCAATAACACATTTTTATGCACATTTTTCTCATAAATGACAGAAATGGGAAGCATCAAATAGCAGGTGGAAAATGCATAAAAATTTGTCCAAAAATGCAAAAAAAAAAATCCAATAAGAAACATTAAATAGTAGAAAAACATTAACTATACATTATCAAATGGAGTGGATGAAAATGCACTGACTTTGTTGGATTAAAACGCAATAAACGTGTCTAAAAACACCAGCTACAGCTACAACCAAGACTGGAAAAATAGCAGCTATAGAGGGCATTTTACAACAGCAACACACTCGATTTTTGGTCACCAACAGGGATGGTTCTCGAGCAGTAACCCAACTGGAAAAATCCAGAATCCAAGCACAGCAAAAAATTGAAATCCAAACACAGCAAATGTTGCTTCTAATGGACGTTACACAAACACCTCACGCGAGAAGGGAAGAAGTTTTCGTATTTTGCTGGTTTTTCATTTCTACAAAACGGTGCATTGGCATTTCCTAAAACAATTTTGTTTAGAGTGGAAAGAGGGTATTGCGAATTAATCGTCAAAACGGTGCATTTTAGTTGGACCAAAATGCATTGTTTTATTTTCTTCCAAAATGATGTTGTTCAACTAACCCAAAATAGTGCGTTTTGAGTCCAAAATTTTCAAAAAAAAAAAGCAAAAATGGTGCATTTTAGTCAGACCAAAACGCACTGTTTTATTTTCTTCCAAAATGGTGTCGTTCGACTAACCCAAAACGGTGTATGAGTCCAAAATTTTTTTAAAAAAATAGCACGAAATGACATCATTTCGTGCAGATAACCGAGGATAGCAAGATCCTTGGACAGTCGAGGATTCATATGCCTCTCAAACATGTATATTAACGTGCTTCTCTCTTACTTTCTTCTCTCCTCTCCCTGAGTTCATGTGCTTGTGCATGTATATGCATGCCAGCATATATACCTATATCATTGCAATACAATAAGAGACACAAATGTACACGCACAGTAAGTGTTCTTGAAAAATGCTGGTTATAAGAAATAACGTTGAGATCAAGATCAGTGAGGATGGGAAATAGATTTCCATAAGTGGAGAGAAGCCAATTCAGGAAATGTTGATGAGTTTTAGGGTTCGGAAAGGTTTCTAAAACCCTAATGGGATGGCTTTGGATTGGATGATGAATCAATATTGAAAATTGTGATGCCCAAAGTGGTGAAAAGGATTTATGGGATTCAAATTGAAAAGGTGAAGGGAGAGGAATATGAGACAAACCACAAAGCTTCCAAAATTAGAGAGTGAGAGTATAGGAGAAGAAAGAAGGGTTGTCAAATAAGAAGCTTCTAGAAGTCACCAATGGGGATGTACCTGTAGAGACAAACCAGAAGGAAATTGAAAAATCGAAGTTTGAAATTGGGAATGAATTTGAAGCAATGAGGAATTTAGAACTAGGGAAAAGTCAAAAAGATCATCATATTCCCAAAACAATTCAGAGACAAATAAAAAAAATTAATTATGTTATCGCCAAAAGTGCTTCTTATGATTTTTCAAACACTTCGAGGATTTCTTGAGAAATAAGCATCTCCTGGTTCAGGGAAATCTCAAGTCTCGCTATCAAAATCTGAATCAATGCGATGAACCGATTGGTCCAAACCCCAAAACAAACTAGAAAGATAACAGTGGAAGCATGCTTGTGATTCTGGGAACTCCCTTCCAGCAAATCGAGTCCAAAGAGGTAGATTTAAATTGAAAATCTACAAAGTCGCCATTAATCGCTCAACTTTTTTCTTAATTTAATTTTTTAAAAGTTTCAACTATTGACAGTAATTATATAATTTCATATACAATTTTTTCTAAAAATATAAATAAGTTTTAAAGCACTAAGTTCATTGTCAAATATTATAGTATAAATTACACTATTTCGTTATTAAGAGATTTTAAAATTATATTTTTTATCTTTTATTTTAAAAAATATATTTTCTTATTTTAAGAAATAAAAAACTTATAATTTTATTTATTGTTTTAAATTATTTTATAATTATTATTTATATAATTAAATATATATTTAACTAATATAAAAAATATTTTTTAACTTAAAATAAAATAAATTTATTATTTTTAATTCAAAATAATAATAAAAAGTATTATAATTTTTAAAAAATTAATAATATGATTACAGATATTTTAGTTAAAATAAATAAAATTATAAATTTTTCAAATCTTCTAAAAAATAGTGTAATTTTTTATAATAGAGATAAAAGAATATAATTTTAACATTTAATGAAAGAGTATAATTTACTCCAAATTAAAATAGTAAATCAAATAATAACTTTTTTTACTAATTTAAAATTTTGGTTTAAAATAAAGTTGACAAAAACATTTACACACAAGGATTTTGTCAATTTATAAAGTGCTTTTTAACCTCCAAACTTTCACCTCACTCCATCTAGACTTGAAAAGGGAAATTCAACATTATGAAATTTAAAGGTGACAGAGAAAGAAGGAAAGGCTTGCAGCATATGGAGAGAATTATGGCGGGAGAAGGCAATAATATAACCCTTAGAAGTTTGAGTCTATAAAAAAAATTGGGAAACTCAAACAATTTGTATCAAAAACCTGTTGTTTATAACTTTCACTATTGCCCGACTGCCCCCTCCCACCCAACATGACTGACTCATTACTCGCAACAAATACACAATATAGAACGAAAATAACACTAATACATGCCCAGACCCCAAACGCACAACCCTCAATAATTCAAACTTGACCCAAACTTTGCTCGCTGATTAAAGACTCAACAGAAGCCACAGATTGCTCAATTGCATGGCCATGACAGTCCAAGGACTACACGTATGTGAACTCCTCAATACAATGATGGAATAGTGGTCACCCACCTAACCTCCATAGTGCCAGGAAGCATGAAACATGAATCAATTATACTCAAGCCGAGGAAGCAGGCTCTTCAGCTTTCTTCTCCGCAACTGTCTTCTCTGGTTCATCAGTCTTACTGTCCTTTTCAGGTGCATCTTTTTGTTCCCCGGATTTGTCCTCAGACTTCTCTCCATCTGTCTTCTCTTCAACGCTTAACTTCTCAAGAAGACCGGCAGCAGCAGATGCATCTTTATTTTCCTCTTTCTTCTGGGATTCAGCAACTTCTTGGAATGTTTCCATAAAGCTTTTGCAATCTATAAGATAAGGCAAATCACTTACAAGTATATAAACTGAAATCAAGATCCAGAACGGGAAATAAAAACAATGATATGATTGTTGTCCTAACTCCTAGGCGTAAGAGAGATGCTTGACACCCCCACCATGTACCCAACTCATCTCTGCATTATTCACACCTTTAGCCAAAAGAAGTAAAAAGAAATAAGACATCATCACAAAGATCATGAAAGGGACTGAACCCAGAATAAACTCTCACCTCAATGTAATAATAATCAGGCTTACAGATGCTAAACACATGTCAAGTCTGTAAGAGAGCAACTTCTAATAGCAATGAGAACAAAGAGGCAGGACTACCTAAAAATCTGTTCTTCCTTCTGATTCTTTGACAGGCTTTATTTAAAATACCACAGACTAATGATGTCACTAAATTCAATACGAATGGCTAAGCACCGAGGAACATTGGAAAAAATTATAAATAGAAATGAAATACCAAGTTTTTTTGCCACAATTTTATAATGGTATATTTAGCCATAAATAATTATAAATATAGTGGTTAAGTTTTGGTATACTTATTGTGAAATCTTGGAGATATAACTATCACATGTTCCTATTACAACAGTGCTGAATATAAAACCAAATTTGAGAGAAAAATAATTGTAATATCTTAATTATAACCAAGGCAATGCTAAAGGGCTGAATGTTTAGACACCAATGAAATGAAAAATTCAGTATACGATCATTGCATCAGCAGGCCCACAAAAGTATAATGACTCCCTAAATTAACCTGAAAATCACAACACCACATTACAGCTCCTTTTGCCCAGAGTACCAGTACATCCAAATTTTCTTTGCCACCACTATCATTTCACGTCAAGACTCCAATGAAACAAGGAACACTTGTACTTACCTTCACTAAATCAAGACACAACACAATATAACGGAAAAACTTGAAGGAAAGTACAATAGCCAACAGTACAGGATAATAAATAACTAAAAGAAGGAAGGAATAGGATGAAATATAAATGTGCATGCCAAAACTATTCGAAGCACCTTTCTTGGAATCTTACAACGAAATGGTTCATAGAACAGTTGAGTGACCTCCAGCTTACCAATTATATTGGTCGAGCAAATGACATTACAATTAACTGTTCCACCTTGGGGTACTGCCAATGCAAAAATAGACTTCAACTACTTATTTTACCCTCTTGATCTGGGGCACGTTTTACCAGAGATTGTGTTTTATTACAACTTCGAATGTAGTAAAGATTGATTCAATTTAATTAATAGTGATCAACAAGACCAAGTGCAGCGGAGAAGCTTGGTAGATTTAGATTGGTACGCATCAAAGAATTATAGTTAACCGGGGTCACATAACTCGCCGATTATTGAGTACATTTCAGACAATCACAAAATTATCGTAATAATAAGAAACAAGAAATTTCAATTATAATCAAGGTACGATATATTAGTGCGAAAAACATCACGAGGTATAAATAGAATAGCCCATATCTTGAACACGCATACTTACTTTCAATTGACGCAAATCTAATGCAAAAAAGTTCATCCTTCAGTTCACCATCAGCGAAGTCACGCGCATGCCAAACGCAAGATTTTTCGTTCCCAGCATGTTCTTGCACAGTCATTGATGGTATAACTGCAACGGGCAAAAAGCAAACACACAATTGATATTTCTTTTTCTAAAACTAATCAAAATCAACAAATAGTATACAAATAAGAAGGATGTACTGAGTTACTAACTGAAATGATTCGCGCAGATCTTGAGGGTCTTCGATTGCCTCATCACAAGCCTAACTTTCCCAGTAACCTTATGCTTGAGAAACTTCACAGTACCCGCGCCCCTCTCCTTCCATTGGTTTCCATCCTTATCGAATCGGTAAAGCTTACATTTCCTGCAATCAAGCAATAACCCTTCAATTGCAATAACAAAACCAATTAAACCCTAAGAACAAACAGAAAATTGACAAACAAATGCATACAGATCGAGAAAAGGATCTTCGTCTTCTTCGCCAGTGGTGACAGCTACTTCCTCAAGCTTGACGATCGGAGCAACGTGAGCTCCAGTGTCTTCGTCCTCGCCGGCTGGGGTTTCATCCTCTTCTCGGTGCTCGGGATCGGTGCTGGACATCTTGTTTAGAGAGAGAGGGAAACAGAGTGGAGTTTGCTAATCGCTAGGGTTTGGGTGAAGTGTGGAGCGGGCAAGTGAGTACGCGAGCGAGGGCGTCAAGTTGTACTGTCTCTCAACCCAAAAAGTGAAGAAAGCAGAACCAGTCTTTGGTTGACGGTCAGTTGGTTGCCACGTAAGCCCGTTTGGCTATCGGATGGTTGAGATTTTTAGTTAGACTGAATGCAATATTTAATATTATTTAAACTGTGTTAATATGTCAAGTAAGATTTTACTTTAACAAAAAAATACATATGAAATAATAATAATAATAATAATAATAATTTTTAAATTTTAAAAATAAAATAAAAAATTATTTTTTAAAATTTTAAAATAATATAAAAATGATAAACTTATATATTTAACTTTTTAACATTTTACATATATTTTAAATATTATTTTATTTATATACTAATATATAATTTTATACAATAAGTAGGTACTAAGATTATTATATTATAATAATATAGATGCAAAATATATTGTTCACAATTTGGAATAAGAAGATCTTTAGGAATATTTTTCGAAGAAAAAGAAAGGCAGATTGGAAAGAACAGACATAGCTTAGTAGAGGAAGGAACGTATGCTTGAAAAACGTGCAGAGGGAGTTATAGGAGAAATATGAAAAAATTCAAATTCAAGAAGAGATTTTATGGATGCAGAAATCAAGGAGTAAATGGATTATGTATGGAGATAAAAATAATAAATATTTTTCATGGAACCACCACGGTGAGAAGAAGAAGAAATAAGATTAGTATGGTAAGAATGTTAGATTAATTAAATTAATTATTAGATTAATTTGATTAATTTGTAAATAATGTTAATTAAATATTAGTATTATGTTATTATTATTATTTCAAGTTTTAAATTTTAAATTTAAAATAAAATATTTAGAGAATATTTTTACTGAATGTTATTAATAATTAGGATTATCACATCAAAAATCTTAATCTGAAAAATTAATCTATCATCAAAAATTCTCTCTGTCTCTGTCCGACTCTCCATTATTGTCCTTGAAGCATAAGATAATTATAGTTGCAGATTCTACTCCTTTTGTATTGTAATGTCATGACTTCAATAAATATATATCACAACTCTTTTCTCATAACTAATTATATTCTGAATATAGATCTAAATTTATATCCTCCTTAAATTTAGATTAGCCTTTTAAAATTTACAAATGGTATCATAACTTGGTTAAAGAATTAGTCATTAATTTTTTCACAGAATTAAATTTGATTAAATCTATTGTCAGAGCTTGGTTTATGTTGCTTGATTTTTCCAAACTAAATCTGAATCTACATGTTTATACTGTGGTGTGCTTGACTATTCATATACTTCTGCATTCTAAATCTAAATTACGTTTGAATCTCTTAGCACTGTAATTTTGTATAAACCTATATTTAGCATTTTTTTTGTGAATGTATATTCTGGCGAGAAAAAGAAAAGCATTTAAATTGAGAAAGCATGGACCTTTTCTTTGAATTTAGTATCTATTTCCCTGTAGTTTTTTTTTTTTGTGAATTGCTTGCACATTTAAATCTTTGGTTGCTCTGTTTATTTTTGAATTTGTGCAAATTTTTTTGGTAAATTTCGTCTAATCATGTTTTGTATCAATCTTGCAATTCTAAATCATGGGAATGATTCCATCGAAGAGTACGGCAAAATTGCCCTCGTTCAAAAATGCTGGAAAGCATTAAAAAACAACGAGTTTTCACATAATTTTTGGGCGATTTGGGTAAATCCATTTTGAACCATTTTTGGTAATTTTAAAATCATAGGAAAGCTTCCCATCCAAAATGTGGCGAAACTACCATTGAAACGGCGATGAAGATGCCAAAAATTGTTAGAAACCATTGGATTTTACAGCAGCTCCGACGCTGTTTCAGGTCGGGTCACGTGACACGGCTCAAGGAAGAAGATGACCCCACGTCCAAAACGCACGACGTCATCTCACCTTACTAAAATGGCATCATTCTAGGTAAATACTAAATGTCGTCATTTCATCTTGAGTGAAACGACATTGTTTCGTGGAACCATACGCATTAAAACTAACAGGAAAAACGACGTCATTTTGTTTGACAAAAAATTTGCAAAAGTGGGCACGCTGGGTCTCAAACGTGGGACGCTTAGGTTGCGCGCAAAATCCATGACCGTTGTGGCACTCCCCTATACCTAAGATTTAGTCATTTAAAAGTATATTTATAGTACAATTTAATTTAATTATTTATTAATTAAATTTTAATATTGAATAATTAAATTAAATTTCTTTCGGGGAGAACATTGGTCATTTTCATAAATTTAATTTTATGACCAAAATTAAATATTATACATCTAGTAATTATGAGTTCACCTATCGTGGACCAATTACCATGATGTTTTGTAATTAAAATTCTATACTAATTAATATAATTTTATTAATTGATCCTCTCTGAATTAATTAGAATAAATAAAATTTTATATTATATTAATAATGCACATGTCCTATCGGTGTGACAAAATTAATATAATTTTAAAATTTAAGGCCTAGAATTTTGATTAGCTAAAAGCTTTAATGCTTAGATATATTATGTGTCCTATCAATGCAAGTATTGTCAAAAGCATTTGTTTGTTGTTTCCTATTGAGCTAAATTAATGTGAGTTTTCTTGGTTTATTATAGTCTGGGACCATTAGGAGAGATTATAATAATCAATCTTGATATTGATAGCTGTATGAAACTGAATTTTTGAAGGAAACCTTATTTTAATAATTATGTTCACTAGACATAATTAATGTTTTCTGCTTTTGTTTTCATCAGTTTCTTTGATCTAGTAACTGTCTTCAGTGAAAACTCTGAATGGGACTAACTATGATGATTGTAAAGAGTCCCTAGATTTGTATTTAATCATCACTAAGGAAGATTTGGCTCTAAGAGAACAGAAGCCTATTGATTTGACTAATAATTTCGAAGCTATCAAACAGGCCTATCATAAATAGTGGCATGATTCAAACATATTTGTTTGAATGTTATGAAGTACACTATTGATAAGACCATTAGGCAGAGCATCCCAGATAAGGAATTGGCTTCAGATTACTTAAATGCTATCGGAGAAAATTTTAAGAAATTAAAAAAAAAAAAGGAGTCAGAAGGCCTATTATATCTCTCTCCTTGACACTTATCGTTATGATGGAATATCTGGAGTCAGTGAACATATCATGAAACTTATTAATTATCACAATAAGCTGAAATCCTATAGAGTGGATTTGGGAGATAGTTACCTCGTTTATCAAGTTTTACAGTCCCTTTCTGTTGAGTATCTAATACTTCGTACTACATAAAATTGTCAAGAGGCAAAATGGTCTATTGACCAAATAATATCTATTATGACTCAAGAAGAAAAGTCAATTAAGAAGTTTGCTTCCTATCCACAATCTATTAATTTTGATGTATTTGCCCCTCTAGCTTTACTTTGTTTTGAATCTAATACCTTTGAAATATCATGTGATTCTTGGTGGTTGAACTCTGGATTAAATGTTCATGTAACAAACTTTTTACAGAGTCTCAAAACCAGAATTGATAAAAATTCATCCATGTTATGGTGCCAACGTTTAGGCCACATTTCCAAAGAAAGACTGGAAAAAATAGTTAAACAAAATGTGTTAGAAAACTTGGATTTCTCTGATTTTGAAGCTTGGATTTATTGTATTAAGGGAAAACTTCTTGCTAGAGCTAGAACGAAAAGGGCAAATAGGTATAGTAACATGCTAAATTTGATTCACACGAATATTGGTGGAGTTGCTAAGAGGTGAAATCGCATGTTAATGGATATGGTGAGGAGTATGACGAGCCATTCCTCTTTGCCAGAATTCTTATAAGGCGATGCCTTGAGAACAGCTGTTTATATTCTAAATCAAGTCCCTAGTAAATCTGTGCCAAATACTCCACATGAGTTATTCACTGGTAAAAGACCCAGCTTGAAACATCTTTGTGTGTGGGGCTATAAGGCAAAAGTGAGACCGTACAATCCAAAACTCAAGAAACTGGATTCAAGAATTGTTAGTGGTTTCTTTATTTGGTATTGCGTTGGTTTTAAAGGTTGTAAATTTTATTGTCCTTCTCACACTTCCAGAGTCATCGAATCTGACAAAGCATTTTATTTTGAAGTTAACTTGGATAGTAAAAGAAATACACCGAGAACCATTGAATTGCATGATGAATTCATCTACCTCTTCCGACCTTACCAACTCCATCTGCTGAAATTTACACTGAAAGTAACGATGATGTTGCTGAAAATCCAGAAGCTCTACCTGTCATAGACTTTCAGGAACAGGATATGGAGTTGAGACGATCACAGAGAATTCACAGGCCTACTATTCCAAATGATTTTGTGGTTTATTTACAGGAATATGAATCTGATGTTACTGATGGCATAAATCTCACTTCCTATGGTGAGGCAATAGCAAGTTCCAATTCCCATGAATGGTTGAAAGCCATGAATGAGGAGATTGCCTCTATGCATCACAACCATGTTTGGGAACTTTCTAAATTATGAGAGGGACATAAGCCAATTGGTTGTAAATGGGTCTTTAAGACCAAGCGGGGAGCTGGTGTTGACATAGAAAGATATAAAGCCAGACTCATAGCTAAAGGCTACAATCAAAAGAAAGGCATTGATTACAGAGAGATTTTTTCCCCATGCCTACAAAGGATGCCTTTAGAGTTTTCATGGCTCTTGTTGCACAACTTAACCTTGAAATTCACCAAATAGATGTCAAGACCACTTTCTTGAATGGGAAATTGTTTGAAAATATATACATGACTCAGCCAGATGGATTTATTGAGTCAGGGAAGGAACATCTTGTATACAAGTTAAATCGATCCATCTATAGGTTGAAACAAGCTTCCAGATAGTGGTACTTGAAATTCCATGAGTTATCATCTCACTTAGGTTCATTGAGAATGCTTCTGATTAGTGCATTTATTAGAAATTCGATGGGAACAATTTTATAATCTTGGTTCTCTATGTTGATGATATCCTATTAATGTGTAACTTGGTAACTTTCTTGAATGAGACTAAACACATGCTGTCATGCCACTTTGAAATGAAAGATTTAGGTGAAGCCTCATTTGTTTTAGGTATCCATATCTATTGTTATAGATCTCGTGGTATATTGGGTTTGTCTCAAGTGAGTTACATTGATAAAGTGCTAAAGAGATTTAACATGAACTCTTGTACTACTTATGCTGCACCTGTCCAAAAAGGTGAGAAATTATGTAAATCTCAGTGTCCTCAAAATGATGATGAGAGGATTGTAATGGATAAAATTCTATATTCTGTAGTAGGCAGCCTTATGTTTGCTCGGGTATGTATATATCCAAAAATTACTTTTGTGATTAGTGTGCTTGGCAGATACCTGAGCAATCATGATTATGACCATTGGAAAGATACGAAGAAAGTTATGAGGTACCTTCAAGGTACAAAGCATCACATGTTGACTTACAAAAAGTCTGATCCTTTTGAGATCATTGGCTATTCGGATTCAAACTATGCATCTTGCATTGATGATCGTAAGTTCACTTCTGGATACATCTTTATGATGTCTAGAGGAGCTATTTCATGGAAAAGTGTCAAGCAATCTATTACAGCTACCTCAACTATGGAAGCAAAATATGTCGTTGTTATGAGGCCACACGCCAGGCCATATGGTTAAGGAACCTGATATCTGGCATGCATCTTGTTGATTCTATATCATGTCCTCTAACCATATATTGTGACAGTTCGTCTGCTATGTGCTTTTCTCAAAATTATAGGAGCTCCAGTTGTACTAAACATTTTGATGTTAAGCTCCTATTTGTTAGAAAAAATATTGTTGACTCTCAAACTTGTTTGGTTCACATTTCTGGTGAACATATGTTGATAGATCCGATGACCAAGGGCTTACCCTTAAGAGTATTTTAAAAAAATCATGTAATGCATGGGTTTGATTAAATTTTTTGATTTAGCTTTGGTTTAATGAGAGTCTGGATTAATAAGTTTTGATGTATACATGATGTATTCCATTCGTTTAGATAATGAAACTTTATTTTATTCACTTGTTTCCCTATCAGATTCAGTGATCTTGTATTGTTTCATTTTCTGAACTTTGTTTTATGAATGGATTTTGGATTGATGAGTTTTGACATATACATTATGTATTCCATCGTTTAGATAATGAAACTTTATTTTGTTCACTTGTTTCCCTATCGAATTCAGTGTCTTGTGTTGTTTCAATTTTCTAAACTTTGTATTATGAATGAATTTGTTTTATGTATATCATCTTAAATATATATTACGTATTCCATTTGTTTAGATATTGAGATCTTTTTATATCATTAGTTTTCCTATTGGATTTAATGATCTTGTGTTGTTTCAATTTTCTAAACCTTGTATTATGAATGAATTGATTCTATGTGTTAATTGTAAGTGATTAGTGATAGGTTTGATCACTTGCTGGCCTATTTGGGTAAAGAATCCAATCACAACCATATGTTGGTTAGTAATCATCCTATCAGACTACTGATTAAGAATAAAAAAGAGAGAGTATTTTTTATGATTATATTAGTATTTGATTAATATTATCTAAGTGGGAGATTGTTAGATTAATTAAATTAATTATTTGATTAATTTGTGGATAATGTTAATTAAATATTAATATTATATTATTATTATTATTTCAAGTTTTAAATTTAAAATTTAAAATAGAATATTTAGAGAATATTCTTACTAGAGGTTATTAGTAATTAGGGTTATCACATCAAAAATCTTAATCTGAAAAAATTAACCTACTATCAAAAATTCTTTGTCTCTCTCTAACTCTTTATCATTCTCCTTGAAATATAGGATAATTGTGGTTGTAAATTCTACCCCTTTTGTATTGTAATATCATAGCTTCAAAAGGTATGTATCATAACTCTTTTTCTCATGGCTAATTGTATCCTCAATATAGATCTAAATTTATATCCCTCCTTAAATTTAGATTAGCCTTTTAAAATTTGCAAGGAAATGAGGACGATGAGTGGTTAGAAGATGATAATAGAATGAAGGAGTTGGCCAGGAGATTTTTTGAGAAGTTATACAAATCTGAAGATAGAGGCGAAGCTTTTTCCCTTAAGAATTCATTCTCAAAATTGGATGAAGCAGACTTACAGAGATTAGATGACCTAGTTTCTAAGGAAGAAAGAAACTATTTTCAATATTGGAGCCTTGAAGACCTTTAGATCAGATGGCCTAAGTTTTATATTCTACCATAGTATCATTTCTAGTAAAATAAAACTTGTGATTGAAAGGATCATTGCTCGTAATCAATGTAATTTTGTGAGAGGAAGACTTAGTACTGATAAAGTAGTCATTATCCAAGAGATTGTTCATAACATGAAAATTTTGAAGAGGAAAAATGGGGCGATGGTCAAAGAGGTTGAAAGTAGCATTGTGAATTGAAGTGTCTATATTTCTAAGGCGATCCACAATGACCAAAATAGTGTCATACCTTTTAGATTTTGGAAGCTCAATGATGAAATCCATAGAGATGTCTCCCTGTACATGGTTAAGCACTAGCAATGGTTGGAGAAGGTTAGCTAAAGAAAGTGTCTAATATTTATTTTATTGGAAGACTAAGCAATTCTAAACATATAACTTGAAATCCTTGTTTATGTAAGGCCAAAAGAAGTTAGACTTCAACTATTGCAAAGTTTTCAAGTACCTACATGACCCCCTACAAGAGAATGATCAGACTCTTTGGATGAAATTTGATTCAATTAAGGGAGATTAGGAATTACCAATCAATTTTTAAAGTTTGTTGAAAATTTGAGAAATGCCTTGGGGCCTGTTTGAAGCTTGCTGATCTAATCTTGAGTCTTGAGTCTCAGAGAAATGCTTCTTAAGGTCCCTGAAAATCAAGTTGTATAGGCATGACAAGAGATATGAAATTTTTTGGTTGTGTCATTATGATAAGGCAGTAGCCCCTATATTTTAGAACTTGCCTTATAAACTATAGAGAAATTAAAAGGTAGAAATTTCATAATAAGCCTTCATTGTTCTCCCATTGTTAATCTTTATTCAAGGATGTATTTAAGACTATAGTGATATGTTTAACCATAAGTAGCCTCTCCATTTTTTAATAGATAAAACCATCTATAATAACTTTTGATTATACTAATAGGGTTTAGGTCTAGTGAAAGGGACTAATCCCTCACAACATGACGGACCAAGGATTGAATCTCCACTGAGAGAGGTGCCTACATTTAGTGCTCAATAGTGCCTCAAAAAAGATTGCCTCAAGTGAAGAGGATACTATGGAAATTAAAATAAAAAAAAACTCTCAATCATAAGCAGACTTGATTTTGCTAAAAGAAAAGGAGAATCCTTTGTTGAAATAAGTGATAGGATGGTTTTCTTGTATTAAGATGGCTCCTACTCTTTCACTTGATTCAACACATTTTATAATGGTCAATTTTTTAAAATTGGGAAGATGTAAAATAGGGATTGAATTTAGTACCTTCTTGAGTAGTTGGGAAGCTTCTTTAACTTTTTGTGACCATTTGAATTCACCCTTTTTAGTGAGATCAGTAAGAGGATGAGCAAAGATATCATAGTTCAATACAAACCTTCTATAATAACCAATAAGGGTAAGAAAGCCCTTAAGTTACTTTACAGTTACTGGTCTAGGCATTTGAGAATAGCTGTGATCATATAATTTTCTACCTCAATTCCCTCAACAAAAGGATCAAAGCCATTTACCCCTATGTTGGAAACTATAAGTAGTTCACTGCCCGATAAATCTTGGATGATCACTCAGTGTGATCATGTGTGACAAGTCCTTAAACATTTTTTACTCTCAATTGCATCCCTAAACTTTCGAATTACAAGAAATTTGGCCCTTCACCCTTCCTAAATCGTTAATGACATATAAAAATGTGGCTCTCTATGTAGATTAAATTGTTGACAGTGTAAACTCTTTTGAATAAAATTTACATTATTGTCAATATTGACTCTCTAGTTAACCAATATTGTCAATTTTGTCCTTAATATTTCTATTTATTTTCAATTTGTATATAGTTTATTGATGCTATTAAAGTTATCCTCAAACTTTTAGTTTATGTTGAAAAAAGTCACTATTCAACATGAAAGTTGACATAGTAGTTAGATTGTTTGTTGCTAATTTATTCCATATAGATTCCTTATCTTAAAACATGTTGTCAATTATGAACACATGGAATATCTAAAAAAATAAAAGAAAGGATGACAAAAAAACACATCCCAGGAACAGATCACATGAAATACAACTTCCAAATAGCAACAACCCAAGACACAATGAGTAGTGTTAACAACTAATTATTACTCTTCTTTGCTTCCTCTAATTGAGCCATGAGATTTGTGATCTTCCTCCTAAGTCAAAATATAACAATGGCATATTCTTGCAATTGAGGGACATACAACACAAAAAAAAAAATCACAAGTCTCACTATTCTGTATAAGTAAAAAGACATAAAAATCAACAAAGTACATTAGGGTTTTCAAAGTTTTTTGAGCTTTACATACTGGATAATTTTTACATGCCCAGAATCTTCAGCCTGGGTCTTCAGGAGTGCAAGAAGTATTTAGAATTGAATATTCATAACAATTGTAAAGAAGTCTTCTTCTTCCAGTTGTTGAATTTAAAGCTTGAGAATCCATGAAACCTTACCACTGTATCACTCAAATTGGAAGACATAGATACTTTAAGGGAAAAAACCACTTTAATTAGGGCTTACAATTTAAATATTCAAATGATGTCATTTTTTTTTCAAGGTAAAGGTTATGAGTTGTACTAGATAAATCTAACTTGACATTATATTTGCACAGAGTCAGCAATTTAATCCATGTGGAGAGTCACATTACCATATGTCATTAACAATTTAGAAGGAATTAGGGTGAAAGGCAAAACTTCTTGCAATTCGAAAGTTTAAAGCTGCAATTGAGAG
This sequence comes from Senna siamea, assembly GCA_031216115.1. Taxonomy (NCBI): domain Eukaryota; kingdom Viridiplantae; phylum Streptophyta; class Magnoliopsida; order Fabales; family Fabaceae; genus Senna; species Senna siamea. The sequence continues at coordinate 24,988,711 of CM062354.1, read as the reverse complement.
TAAAAAAAGTTGAGGGACCAAATTGATGGAGATCTTATAATTTAAGGATCAACAAGATACTTTTGCCTTAGATAAATAAAAATGAATAGAAAATAAATCAATAATAAAACATGAGATATGAAGTATAGAAATTAAAAAAAAAGACATATAAGATTAGGTTAGTTTATCAAAATAACTTGTATTAAATTTTTAAACGAGTTTTCATTATGAGAATAATATTGAAATTTTCACCATTCAAATCACTCCACCTAATTAATTAATAATATAATAACATCAAAATAATGGAGATTGATTTACCCTTTTTATTTTATTTTTTTAAACTCTTAATCAATAGAATTGTTTGTTTAATCCACTTCACACCACTCTATTAATAAACATCCCACCTCACTCTCGTTAAAACTCCCAACCAAGCCCCTAGTGATGAGTTTCAAATTAGTCACACAACATAGATTAATCAAATTCTTAAAGGCTAATCAAAGCGACTACAAGAAAATAAAATAAAGATCAAATTATAAAGGTTAAATTATTCTTATAATCATTATAATTTTAGTCAATTTTTAATTACAAACAACAAAAATAACAACAAAAAAAGTCTTTTCTCACTAAGTGGGATTGACTATAAAAATCAAACAAACGATGCCAACATGTTCTGTCTTTACTCATTTCTATAATTAAATTATTAATCATTAAATTCATCCTAATAGTTTTCCTTATTATTTTTTTAGTCTTCTTCTACCTCTAGTTATTAGACTATCTGCCATCTGGTCAACTCTTTATAAAAGAACCTCTAATATTTTCCTTTGTACATGACAAAATTATTGGGAATGGCTAACACCCAAAAGGAAGGCAAATTAGGTGTTTAAAAATTTTTCTGACTTTTGAAAGTTAAGGAGATTTAAGTCATTGAAAACTTTAATGTGATTTGACACAAAAACAATTTTCAAATCCTTTAAACTTAAGCAAATAGTTCAAAGAATAAGATAACTCAAATTATGCACTAAAACAAGGTAAAAGATAGAAAACAGAGTATAAATTAAAGTACTAGAATTTAATCTTGTAGAAATTTAAAATGCAGAAATATAAATGCCGAAAAGTAAATGCACAAAGATATTTATCCTAGCTCATCTTATCCAATAAAGCCTACATCTAGTCCCTAAGAAAAACTTGATATTTTCAATGTGCTCCACAAGATTTAAAAAGGTACTTATAAACCACTACAGCAATCTCAGCACTTCCTTTCTCAATATAATCAAAGAAAGCCTTTCTTTAAGATTTCTACACATTTCTTATTAAGAAATAATTTATCATAAGCAACTCTCTCTTTCAGAGTAGATATTAAAAGTTAGGTGTTATAGGGAAGTTTAGAACAATGAGCTTAAAAAGAAATATTGAATTTCATATTTAGGCTTGTCTCTTTTTCTTTAAGACTTCCCAAGGCCCTTATTAATAGAGTTTTAGAGGATATATACATTAGATCTCGTATCTTTGTAAATCATTAGAGAAACAAATGTTTTGTACCTTCACTATAATGTTTCAAACTCCTGACTTTCTAATTGCACAGGCTGGCAGTTAACCAATATACTCTAAAAGTTGAATTTTAGGCTTTTGAATTCAAAATTTTTTGGAATTGGGCTTTGTTAGTCAACTGCTACACATCTGGCAGTCGACTAGGTGATCTCAAGTACCTATACAATTTTTCCCTGGAGCCAGCAGTCGACTTCTGGGACTTTGGCAGTCTACTGGTTGCTCTCAAGTGATTGAATAGTTTTACACTAGGGCTAACATTCATCTTCCAAGACTCTGGCATTCGACTGTTAACTTTCTCTAAGCTAATGGTTGACTTCTAAGAGGCTAACAATCAATGTGCAGCTTACTGTATTGCTATTCTCCACTTTTAAGTGTACCAGTTGACTCCTAGAACCTAGAAGTCAACTTGTAACTAAGTAAAAGTGTTTTTAAGTAGGGAAGGAAAGATGTGGATTTACTAAGTCTGAAGGAAAACTTTAAAAACATTATCAAAGTTTTTTATATGATTTTAGAGCTTATATGTCTATGTTACCTTTACAAACACAATATCTTATGTGCTTATCTAGCTTGGATTCTTTAACATATACTTAGTTTGGCTCTTAGACTTGACTCTGAACCTTCAAAACTCTTTAATTTGTTTGGTATTATCAAAAACTTAAAGTGGTTATGATCAATGGGGTCAACTAACTCCCCCATTTCGATGATGAAAAACCTATTGAATTTCGCAACATGCTTGAGAAGAGTTTGGGTTAGTCAATGTATGTTAAGGCAAAAACTCCCCCTTAATTTATGTACTAAAGTTTGTCAAAATGAATTGAAGGGTAAAGCTTTCTTAGAAGATTTAAACTTAAGCAATTTTGATTTAAATATCTTTTTGAAATTGTAATTGATTCAAAAGGATTTCAAGTGACTTCAAATTTGCTCAAATTTTGGTTGCCAAGTTGAAAGTTTTCTATTTTAGTTTCTTGGCATTTGAAAACATAATGTGCTTAAACTTATCATAAAACATAATGGCATTTTGGAATACTAAAGACTATTTAATGCTAAAATTTTCACAAAATCATAGCATTACCATAATCAGAATATAATGCAAACATAATTATAGCAATTCAAAATATCCAATGTAGTCAGAGTTTGTAAAATAAACTACTAGAAGTAAAACCAAAAGTTAAAATGTAAAAGACCAGATAAATTCGTAGGCTAACTACTTCTCCCCCTTTTTTCATCAACAAAAAAGAGGAAAGGGTAAGTGCAAATAAAGATAGATAAGGATAGTCTTCATCCCTAAGCTACTCATCTCTACGAGTTTAAATGTTCTGCACCATTTCATCAATGTCTCTAACTTGATCCTCAAGTTTGGTGTTAAGACCATCAAATCGATTGAAGATGTCTTGTTAAAAGGCATGAAATGAGTCCATAAATGCATATTGTCCATAGGTCAGAACTAAAGGCTGAGAAGACATTCCTTCCTCTTGTATAGGCTCATCTTCATCTTGAGTTGCAGTTGCCTCTCTTTGCACTCTTTGTTCCCTTCTTAGTTCAATGGCTTCATAGGTGATTTTAGGAATCCAAGTATTGCCATGCTTCTGGTAGTGAAGCATTGATAGTGTATGAATGTTAATCTTACTAAGACTAACCATATCACCCTTAACTTTGCTGATGTGATTTTTCTCTTGGATAAGAGTGATGAGGGAGCCATAAGAGAGACCTTGATTCATAACTCAATTAGATCACTACATCTTTTCCATAATGAATAAGGGTAGGTTGAAGGAATCACCAGTAAGGATGCAGTACATCATGAACTGTTCTGGATCACTAGCAGTGGTAACATTCTCACTCTTTTTTATTAGAAAATGAGTAATAATTAGATGCAGAAGAAGATTTTCAAAAGTGAACTTACTGGGAATTAATGTGGCTCGAGGTCTATAGGGTCCATCTGGTAAAAAGGATTTGACAATAATTTCCTTATTATAAGAGGCAATTTTTTGTAGAAAAGCGTGATAACATTAAACACATAGCCAGTTGTATCACGTCCTAACCAAGCTCCTAGATTTTGTTGAGTGATCCTGATAGTTTTTTTCCTTAATTTCACTAGTTAGGCTAAAGGTTTCTTTATCCCACTTCATGTTAGAATAAAAGATTCTAACTTAGGCTATAATCCTTTTACAGCGCCAGCAAGGTATAGAGTTTAGCATCATTCAATAGTGGGAAAATAACAAAATTTTCTTCTTTAAAGAAGTTAGTATCCACATATTACATGAGGCTAGTGATTATTGAGCAAACTTCGCTTGATAACATTTTTCTTGTTCATCATTGGAGAAAAACCCTTGTTGTGTTGAGGATTGGGGGATTAAGCCTTTGATCTTTGCCTTTTTGGATCCTCTTTTAGCCACTGGAATAATTTGTGAATTTGATAAAGGAAAAAGTGTTTAGGGGTGTTAGAAAAGTGATTTAAAGGAATTTAATAAGAGTAATTTAAGGGAAAACAACTCTGAAATGAAGAATTTGAGAGAATTGAAGTTAAGGTTTTGAAGAGGAAAAATTTGGGATTTATGGAATTCATGAGTGAAATGGAGATGAAAGCTTATGAATATCATCGGGTTTTGATTGCTAGAATGTAAGAAACAATTAATCAGTGTACTTTGTGAAGCATTTCCAAAAGAAATTGAGAGGATTCGAGAGGGAAAGTGAGAATTTGAAATCTTTTTGGTGAAAATAACATCCTGTTTCTTGTTTAAACATCTCCAAACCAATGGCATTCGACTTCTACAATGTAGCAGTCGACTGTCGGGCTTGATTTCTCTTAAAAAATTCTTCCAAAGGCTTACCAGTTGACTAGTAAGCCTCTACCAATCGATTGTCATGGTCTAGAACCCAGGCAATTGACTGCTATGTTCTTCACAAACCCATAAAGGGAAAGAACATAGCATTCGATTGGCTCCACCTTACCAGTCAGCTAGCTTCTCTTTGTCACAATTTTTTAAGAATCCCAAGAGCTACCAGTTGACTGTTGGTGTTGTGGCTGTAACACCCCATCAATTAATTAACCTAAATTAATGGTGTCATTTAATTAATTGCTTGCTTGCTAATCAATTTAAGGAATTAGCTTAAGGAAGGGAAAATTCTACTTGCATAATTAAAGGGGTCCAAAATAGTTATATTGAAGGTAAGCTTGCACAAAATTAAAGTACTTGATTTAAATTTTTATCCTTTGATTAGGCTAGCCAAATTGCCAAAGAAAAGAGAGAATTTAAGCTAAATGTATATACATATAAATAACCTCATGGCAAGCACAATCACAAGTAAGGGAAGGTGACGTGAAGTAGGCAAGAAGAGAGTGCAAAATTTTTATTTTAATTATTGTAATAAGAAGCTCAAGAAGGAAAGAAGGATGCAACAAAAAAAAAAGGGAATATCAAGGTTGCTTGTGGAAGTTAGTTGCTTGTAAGAGTGGATAAATCCAAACTTGCAAGGAAGGAAAATACAAAGAGCGCAAGTAAAGGCAAAGTGTACTTGCAAGTAGACTTTGTGCAATATATATATATATTATATAAAAAGAGAGTATAAAATTTTAGTCAAAAAAAAAGAGGGAGAAGGAGTTGAGAGATTGACTCTCCATAAACACAACAAACCTTACTTGAAAGAGAGACCAAGGAAGAAAAGAGCAAAGAAACAAGGAATAGAAGAAGACCAAGGAGGGGGCCAAGATCATTTCTTTTTAGCTTACCATAAAGGTAGGTTAGCAATTTTTTTATTTTGGTTCCATAAGTTGGTATATGTATTCCACAATGTTACTTTCATGGAGCTAGAATAATCCTTTCCATTCTTGATTTAGGATGTGGTTTGATTAAATATGCATGATAAACTTAGGAGTTGGCTATGTTGATTAAGATTCATAATGTGTTAGCCCTTTATGTTTGAGAAATAAACACAAATAAAGATGAAGTAAGATGTATGAAGTTAGCATTGGGAACTTTATTGCCATAAACACAAATAATTCATGATAAATACTATTATGATGAATGAAATTGTGGAGGTTTAAGGTGAATAAAGATCATGGTTAGGAGGGATATTCTCATGGGAATTACTAAACTTTTAGAAGGAAATTATAGGAGATATAAATTCTAAGAAGAGTAGACAATTTTGTAGTTATTATTAATATTTTGAAGGGAGTTCTATGTAATGATAAATTCTAAGAAAAAGTAGAAAATATTGTAGTCATTATTTGTAATTGAAAGGAATTTTATGTAATAATAAATTCTAAGAAGAAGTAGAAAATATTGTAGTCATTATTTATAATTTGGAGAAAATTTTATGTAAAGATAAATGCTAAGAAAAAGTAGAAAAAATTTTGTAGTCATTATTGATATTTGGAAGGAAATTCCATGTAATGATAAATTCTAAGAAAAAATAGAAAATATTGTAGTCATTATTTATAATTTGAAAGGAATTTTTATGTAATAATAAATTCTAAGAAGAAGTAGAAAATATTGTAGTCATTATTTATAATTTGGAGGAAATTTTATGTAAAGATAAATGCTAAGAAAAAGTATAAAAAATTTTGTAGTCATTATTGATATTTGGAAGGGAATTCTATGTAATGATAAATTCTAAGAAAAAATAGAAAATATTGTAGCCATTATTTATAATTTGAAAGGAATTTTTATGTAATAATAAATTCTAAGAAGAAGTAGAAAATATTGTAGTCATTATTTATAATTTGGAGGAAATTTTATGTAAAGATAAATGCTAAGAAAAAGTAGAAAATTTTGTAGTCATTATTGATATTTGGAAGGGAATTTTATGTAATGATAAATTCTAAGGAAAAGTAGAGAATTATTGTAGTCATTAATAATAATTTTGGAGGCAAATTTATGGGAGAAACAATAGGAAATATTATTTCCATTAATAATAGAAATTTAGGTAAAAAAAATAGGAAATATTATGTCCTTTAATAATAATTTTTGGAAAGAAGTTTATGTAAGAATAAATGGAAATTATTATGTCTATTAATAATATTTTTAGGAAGGAATCTATGTGAGGATAAGTCCCAAGAAAAGTAGACAACAGTATGTCCATAGGTAATATTTTAAGAAGGAACTTAGATATAATTTCCCAGAAAAAAAATGAATAATATGGAACTTTCAAATTTATTCGAAAGTTCTGAGGAAATAAAATTTGTCCCTGGATAACAAAAAGGGGGATGTAGGGTGACACCGCGCCACGTGGGGTCCCGAGTGCATACTAGCGACCTAGCGAGGCATGGACGAAGGTGCTCCATGCCCAGAACCTAGTGTTCGCTATCACACTAGACACATGGCTGAGTGTCCACGCATTACGAGGTGTGGCCAGAGGTGCTTCACACGAGTGACCTAGGGAAATGTGGCCGAAGGTGCTCCATACCCGTGATCTAATGTCCCGATGATTTTATGTATGTGGCCGAGTGCCCACGATTTACGATGTGTGGCCAAAGGTGCCCCACACAGATGACCTAGTGAGGTGTGGCCAAAGGTGCTTCATGCCCATGATCTAGTGTCTGCGATTACGCTATATACGTGGCCAAGTGTCTACGAATTACGAGATGTAGTCGAAGGTGCTCTACACGAGTGACCTAGGGAGGTGTGGCCGAAGGTGTTCCACCCTGTGATCTAGTGTTCATACAACATGTATATACGTTCTGATGACTTTGTAATAATAAACTGGTACGCATAAGAGAACACTGGTCAGGTGAAAAAGATCTATAACTGTTGCTAACTACTAAATTTATCATGCAATAATTGCCTATTTACAATTATGTATTTTACTCCTAAATCAAGGATGTAGGTTGAACATTTTTGGTGTCTGCACCCTGGTACATTTTAGTTTCTTTTAAACTATGAATTGCTAAGCTACTGGGAAACCTGTGTTTCTCATATATGTACTAATATGTATCAGATACAGACGCGTAGCAGGGACGCGTGGTGGCAGTACCTTTTGATTAAGAAAAGTTTTTTGTAACCTCTATTTTTGGGTCCTAGATGTACTCGAATTAGAATAGGATAGCTAATTTGATTGTATATACGAGTGGTTCTAGGGATACCGGGGAAAACGGATATGTGAAGGACCGGTCCATCACTATTTTGTGCGAAAGTCTGAGTGGCAGGCCTATTGTCTCCTGACTTCTGTGAGATGGGTACTTCACATATCTGGGGATAAGTACATTAGTATGTAATGATTATTATCAGACTTGTATTATTGGATTCATATGAAAGACTGTATTTTCATCATGTAGCATAGAATTTTATTATTCCACTGTGCATGTAAGTTTTATTTTTATCTGAGCAAAAGATCCCGAACCTAATTCGTTTAGCATAACTTGAATGGTCTAACAGCTCAGAAAATAATTAAAAGGATAAGAATAATGTACCAAACCTATCTATTGATATCGGACTGAACAACAAGACTAGATAAGGGTGTTACAATGGCAATTGACATTACCTTTCCAAAGTGTAGGTTTATAACTTAAATGGCTCTATTCTCTATCATTCTTCCTTTTCAACTTAGTCTATCCATATTGAGACAATCTTATCCATACTTGATCCATGTCTACCAACCTTAGATGTCTTTTCACCAATCTTAAACAACTTTGGCATTCCAAGAAGAATGGATTCAAGAGAACTTCATGAGTGAACATTAGGGGATCAAGAATCCCTACAAAACAATTCCAAGGCCACTCTGATGCTTAAGTTAGTAAAGGATAAAATAAGAAAATAATATCCCAATGGGGGAACAATTGAAGAGTCTAAGGATTGATTATGCTAAGTTCCTTTCTTATGAAACAAAATCTTTTTTTCAGGAAGAGGTTTTGTAAAAATATCATCAAGTTGATATTCTGTTTGTATGAATTATAATGATATATTGTGAATGCCTAATCAAATGATGAAACAAAAACTCCAAGATATAGGTATTTTTCAAGAAAAATACCTATATCTTGGAGTTTTTGTTTCATCTCACAAAAACTTTCAGTACTTGTGAACCACTACAACAATCTCAACACTTCCTTTCTCAATATACTCAAAGAAAGCCTTTCTTTGAGATTTCTACACAATTCTTATATGGAAGAAAAAGAATTCAGCAAAAGCAACTTTCTCTTTCAGAGTAGATATTACAAGTGAGGTGTTATAGAAAAGTTTAGAATAATGAACTCAGAAAGAAAGATTGAATTTCGGATTTAGGCTTGTCTCTTTTTTTTTTTTAAGACTTCCCAAAGCCTCTATTTATATATTTTTAAAGGATATATCTGTTGGAGCTTAAATCTTTACAAATCAGTAGAGAAAGAGACGTTTTGAACCTTCACTATATTGTTTCGTACACCTGGTAGTCTACTTGCACAAGTTGACAGTCGAATGCCATGTTCTTAAATTCAAATTTTTTTGGAACTGGGTTCTGGCAATAGACAGATATACTCTGGTAGTAGACTATCGGGTTCTTGAATTCAAAATTTTATAAAACTGGACTTTGGCAATCGAATAGGTGATCTCAGGTACATGTGCAATTTTTCCCTGGAGCTCACAGTCAACTTCTAAGACTCTGGCAATAGATTGGTTGCTCTCTAGTAACTAAACAATTTAACCTCATGGCTGATAGTCGACTTCCAAGACTCTGGTAGTCAACTGTTAGCTTTTAGTAAGCTAACGGTCGACTACTAGGAGGCTTGCAGTCAACTTAAAGCTTACTATCTTGCTATTCTCCACTTTTCAATGTACCAATCGACTCCTAGAACCTATCATTTGACTTGTAGCTGAGTAAAAGTGTTTTTAAGTGGAGAAGTTAAGATGTGGAGATACCAAGTCTGAAGGAAAACTTTAAAAGCATTATCAAAGTGTTTTATATGATTTTAAAGCTCATATGTCTAAGTTACCTTTACAAACAAAATATCCTAGGTGCCTATCTAGCTTGGATTCTTCAACATATACTTAGTTTGACCTTTAGACTTGTCTCTTAACCTAAAAAACTCTTCAATTTGTTTATTATCATCAAAACCTGAAAGAGCATATGCTCAATGAGGTCAACACAAACCACCTAAGATGCTTTTATACTAACTTTTCTAAGTATTACCTTGAATTTCTCTTTAATGCACTCATTCCTAATCATATTCTTTCTAGTGTGACCACTTATCTAACACAACATTCTTATTTCTTCATTGTTAAATTTTTTGTCATTTTAATATTTTATCACCTAACTTTCAATACAATTACTCAATTTTTAATTAGATTCTTATAATTTGAAAATTAGTAATTAAGTCTTTATAGTTTAACAAAATTTTAAATTAGTCATTGTTATTAAATTTTTGTTGAATTATATTAAATTTTAGGCAAAAGCACATTTTGTCCCCAAACTTTGCATTGATTTTCAATTTTGTCCTTCAATTTTTTTGCTGTTAATTTTGTCCCTAAAATTTTGAATTACAATTATTTTCATCCCACGACCTAGCGCCATCTAAATCACTAACGAAAATAGCTAATGTGGTGTCTGACGTGTAATTTTTATTGACTCAATATTCTAATTACATATTTATTGTCAAATATGTCTTCAAAGTTTATGAATACCGTCAAATATGTCCCAAATTCATTCAAACAATCCACAATTTCCAAATAACTCCATCTATCAACATCACACTTTTCCTACCAACTTGTTCAACTACCAGCATATATTAAAGTTGATTTTCTAACGAATTTTCTTTTATGGTGAACTTTAACAATAAACAAGTCCATATAAGACCACCTACACATGAGTTTAGATTACAAAGCCATTAATTTATAAAAACATATACATCCATGATTCTACTAAAAAGAGACTAACCCATACAAAAAAACTTCACCCATTATCAACTCATCATAAAACCCTTATATTCACATAAAAAAATCCATTATATATGAAACCATTAATGGATAGAATAGCTCATTAATATTGTCATATAATAATAATGTTATGTCACTGTTCAAAGAGGAAAAACACTAATATTTTACATATCTTCCACACTTTTGCCTTGTGACTTCAATAACAGGATGAAATTTAATGACTTCAATAGCAGTCTTCAAAACGGCAGACTTCAACAAAGGCCTTCATCATCGACAAATTCAATGCAGCGTGATTTCAACGAAATCAATGAACTTACTTTAATAGAGACTGTTCAGTAACATGATAGTTTAATATCGTTTAACTATAAATGTTGTTTTGTCTACTTATATGGCATCGTTTCATAGTTTTATGTGATTTTATGAATTCTAACGTGTATGTAGTCAGCAAAAATATATACGTCAGACGCTACATCAGCTATTGAGAAATTATGAATTTTTTGAAGGAGTTGGAGACATATTTAGCAATATTCATAAATTTCGAAAATACATTTGATAGTATTCATAAATTTTATGACATATTTGATAATAAATATATAAGTAAAGTATTGAATCAGCAAAAATATATATGTCAGACGCTACATTAGTTATTTTCGTTAATAATTTAGGCAGCGTTAGGTCGTGAGACGAAATTGATTACAATTTAAAAATTTAACAACAAAATTGACAACAAACAAATTTTAGAGACGAAATTAAAAATTGATGAAAAATTTGAATACATAAAAAGTATTTTTGCTTAAATTTTATTAATATTGCTAACATATAGTACCTTAACACTTTAAATATATATAATTTATATCAACAAAAATAAATGAATAAATAATAATGTAAAAATAACCTACATGTTATATAATATAAAAAAATTGACTTAAATTTAGTAAATTTATAATATTAAAACGATATATATTTAACATATCATCACAATTTAATAAAATATTGATAGAAATTTAAACTTAAAAACTAAATTAAAAATTTATTAAATGACAAAATTCAATCATAAATTTTAAATTATAAAGAACGAATCAAAAACGAGTTAGAAGTAAAGGGTCAAAAAAATAATTTAGTTAATTGTACATTTTTAGAAACTAAAAGGTTGGAAAGTTCAATTTAACCATTATTATATGTTGAAACTTCTTGTGTGGATGCTCATGACATATTATAATTTAATTAAATTATTATTTTAATCCTTGAAAGATGTAATTTATCTTAATTTAGTTTTTAAATCATAAAAATACTTAATTTAAATTGATATAAAAAAAGATACAATACTTATATATAAAAACTAAATTGAGACATAATGTATCTTTCAAAAATTAAATTAAGTATTTTTGTAATTCATAAATTAAATTAAGACAAGTTATATCTTTTAAAAATTAAATCAATAATTTACTCTATAATTTATACACAAGCTTCAACAAATACATGAAAACAGAATATACAGGAACAACACAAGCAACTAAATATGGTCTTGCTATCTGAATCTGACAGATTATATATTCCAATGAATTGCAAGATCAAGACTGTGATAAAAGAAGGGAATTCATGGCCTCTGTCAGCTTTTTCCTTAGGGCATCCTGGGACTGTGTGAGATGAAAGACTTGGGTTGATTCCATATCTAACATCATTGCACAAACTTTTCCTGCATGACTATTCTCAAGATGCTTAATAATTGGAGACTCTTCACCCAAAATCTGCCATTACCAAATAAGATAAGTTCAATAACAAAACCAATGTGATGGAGGTAGGGTTATTAACAAACCAATCTGAATCTTAATTTGATCAAACTCGTTCACTTAAAATAAGACAAGTTCAAACTTTAAAATAAACAAAAAATTGTAATCAAGCTCGGATCGTTTATTACATGAACCAAGCGAACAATTCGCAAACAATACTATAAATATAATATATATTTTTGTGTACATATAAAATTTAAACTAAATAAAAAATTATCAACTTTTATAAAATATATATATGTATATGAGCAAATTATATAATATTTTTTAATTATGCATGAATTTTTGTATTCATTTAACATTTTTTTTATATAAAATATATATATGATTATAATATATATTATTTAAAATTTAAAAATATAATATATATTATATACAATAATATTTTATTATTAACTAAACTACTCACGAGCTTAATAAATCGATCATCAAATATTTAAGCTTGGCTCGTTTAATTAAACGAGTTTAATATGTTAATCAAGCTCGTTCGTTTATTAAATAAACCGAGTCTAATTCGAACTTTTGACAAGTTGAATCCAAATAGTTCACGAACAACTCGATTCATTTATACCCCTAGATGGAGGTCTAACCACCATTACCTTCATGCTGAATATTACAACAATATTGTGGATCATTATACCTCTGTAATTGTTGAAGTGACCAAAACAGTTTGCAATCCTTTGGTAGTGGATTTTGAAGTATGACCTTGTAATGGTCTGATAATCTTGTGAATTTCAAGGCCGAGTCCGCTATCAAGCATGCAGTCTACATCATCCAATACCTGCTTAAGAAATGTGAGCATACATTTGTGATCAACGCAAGGAGCTCCCAAGAACAATAAGGCCATTGTCAATGACAACTTCAACTCAACAGATGTTTAAGATTAGAATTAAATTTATAAACAGTTACTTATATATTTGTTATCAAAATTTTCAATTAAAATAATGCATGTATAAATTAATAAAAAAATTAATTATGAGAGAGACGTATTGTATAAACTATAAGTACGTCGGTTTCTACTTGAAAACTTGGTGAAAGAGATATAAAATTTGTGCCTAAATTTTTTCCTTAAGATTATGCCCCCTGACAAGAAGGCCATTGGACTTGAAATGTAGAGTGTGGACAAAGCATAAGCCTACCATACCTTTTGAAACTTAATTTTAATTAAGAGCACGGATCCAACATAAACTACTTGGTCATAAATGCTTTGAAACCATTTCAACTCAAACTTATTCCATAGAGTAAAGTCCATGAGCAATTTTACAATTATCTCTAATAGCCACCAGAACATAGATCAGTGATACTAACCAAATATTTTATATCAGCAGGAATAACAGTCCCCTCTTCAATGTATTGAAGAATCTCACTTGGAGGTCCAATTACGAGGCCGATTGAGACATTTGACTGCTCATTATCTGGTGAAACACCATCCTTTGCAGTTGCAGACTTCAATTCAGCATGATGGATGATATATTTTGCAGCATTAAAACACTGCAATGCCCATTGTAATAATTGTAAAAGGTGAAAATCAATTCATAAATTTCAGGCACATACTCCACAGGGCTAAACAGACAAGACAAGGGTAGGAACAGATCACCTGTTCAGCTTTCTCCTCTGTGGCACAGAGCACAAGGGCCCGGGGATGCTGTGAATTCGAACCAGACAACTCTGAATCCCGTCTTAGCAGCTACACAAGTTAACACATACTGATAAAATTACATATAGATAAGAGGCAAAAAACACCAATCCAGATAAATTAAATCCCCAAAAGAAAATGACAGTTCTCTTGAACAGGTTAAAATCAAAAACCCTTAGAAGATGAAGAAATAAAACACAAGTTACCTGAATAAGAGGCAACAAGTAGGCCAATGTCCTGTCAGGCCCAGATAGAGAACTCAACAACACACTCTTCCCTTCCAAAACAGCAGGAATTCCCACACATTGAATCTCACTAGGAACTAAAACACCAATTTTCACCAAAACCTCAATAAGCTCCTCACCCACGCCCAACTCCTTAAAATGGGTCACCACCTTAGTGGGTTCATCCTCATTCTTCAAACCCTTCTCAGTTAACTTCTGTGCAGTAGAACTTGATGCTTCGGGGCTACCCAGTGAAGTTGCAGAAGACCCTTTGAGTTTTCTAAGTCTAAACTTTTCTAGAAGCAGTGAATCCCTTTGGGAACTCGGTGATGTCTTCTTCTCTTCACCGTCAGGGGTTGAGGTGGTGAAGGCGGCGAAAGATGAGGTAAAGGGACTGAACCCTTGAAAGGCACAAGTGAGAGATGGTAATTTCGTAAGTGGGTTAAGTTTAATTGGTAAGCATAGAGAAAAACAGAGGTCATTCAGGCGAAGAAGTTCTATGCTCCTTCTCATGGCTTCTCTCTCTGGTGCACTTTGCCTTGCAACTTGAATGGAGGCTTCGGTGCTGCCTCCCTCTTGAGCAATGAACAATCTACAATGTTTGTTTGTTGGACTTCTCATTTTTTATAGTTTGAGCACTGCTTGTTGTTACTGTGAGGGGACTCGGACTGGGCTTAATGCTTGGACTCAACAGTGGATCCAATCTCCAAATGTCAAATGATGATACAACGTGAGTTTACACTGATTTTTGGTTAATTTATAAATTCTTTACTCAATTTTTAATTAATTTTTTATAATTAAAAAAAATTTTATTTTTTTCTTATTACAAGTATCCTTCTATTCAAAATAACGTTATTACAGATATTTTCATATACTAACTATGAGCTTCACTACACATCTTTATTGTATGGTGTTAAATTATTCATCCATCCTCTCTTGGGAAAAGACATATAAAAATAAATCTTAAAATTATAAAATAATCAAAATGTCTTTTAAAATAATATTAATTATTTTATTAAATTTATAAATATAACTTATTAAAAATATATATTTTTAAATATGTTTATTTCAATGTTATTTATTTTTTAAATGTAAATTTAATTTATTCAGAATTTTTTAAAAAGTCATTATTCTATATTAGTTAACATAGGTGAAACTTTTCAAAATATTATAAATGAAAAAATAATGTAATTTTGACATCTCTAAATAAGAAGAGTATAATTTAACAATACAATTTAATGCCAAAAATGGAACTTAAAGTTTTTAAAATCATAAACTCTTTTTTTAAGTCAATTATAAAGATCAACATCGAAATTTCACAAAACACTAAGAAGAATAATTTAATCCTTTCTTATATACCTAGTTTCATCGTCCATTAATAAAAAAAAAAAATTAAAAATCAACACCTTTCCGATCTTTCCCAACTTTACTCTCTACTCCGGATCTAATTTTCCAACTTCCCTAAATATAGCTTAAATCAACAGTAATTTATTGAAACTTGAAGCATGAAAATTTTTATGAATTTAGTATTTAGAAGTTGGAATAACTAGTGGATCTTACGTAGCAAATTGTGCTATCAACTCTCTTAAGTATCAATGTCTCCTAACCTTCTTTGCTAAATTTGCAAGTTTCTTTTGATTTGGTTAAGGCATATATACTTTCTCTTAATGCTTGGGCTAACATAGCATGCCAAAAGCGGTACTTCAGTGATCTGAAACTTTCAGAAAACCGCTGGCTACAGCATTTTCTCCCACAAAAGCACTTGGACCAACTCAAATGAAAACCCATTCACACCAACCAGTATGTTATGTTGTTATAACTGCATATCTTTTGATGTACTAAAGATACTATAGAAAATAGAAATTCATAATTAGAGAAACATCTTATTTCATTGCTTCAGGTTTTGATTAGGATCTGGTGTTGCTGATTCATCCTGTGGAATAAGTGTAATTGGAAAACTGCCTGAGAAACTCAAAAGGGAAAAAGAATTTTGAAAAAAAAAAGAAAAAGTTTAATGCTTTGAGGTTTGGCAAATGGCCTGTGGCATCTGACATAACATCATTTGTAATATTCCGGCTTCAACACACCAATATAAGGCAAGTTCCTGTACAGTTCAGCAAAGTCCATTCCATAACCAACGACAAAATAGTCTGGACACTGCAAAAGAGAAACACCATATGTTCATGCTGCTTAGTTGCTAATAGATTATGATACACCAAGTCAGTTTAGGCCCAGCATAATCCAAGACCGAAATGCAATCAAACTCCCATGTAAATAATGTAGCACTACATGCTCAATTACATACTCTAATACATAGTAGGACAAATAGGAATTTTGAAGTATGCTGCTTAAAGCTAAGATTGCTCAATCCTAGATCTTGAAGGATGAAATCTAAAAAAGTACCATACTTCCATGATTTTGGCATTGTTATTGCCTGATATTGAGATTTATGTCGAGAATTAACTAGCAAGAGAAACAGAAAATTGTAAAATTTTCAAAATTAAATATCTTTTCAACTTAATCATGAAAATAAATATTTCCAACTACATAATTAAAATTTATCCAACTATAAATAAGTCATGATTTATGCCAAAAATAAAATTTATCAATAAAAATTTCAATACAACATCAATTTTAAGAAATTTATAATTAATATATATAATAAAAAATTTATATGTTAATTATAAAGCAGTGGATAGGTAAAAGAAATTAAGTGAAAAAAGTTGAGAGACTTAGTCTTTATGGTTAGATTTTAATATATTATAATTTTATTCTTAATATATAAAATGTAAATATTATATTATTGTAATCAATTGGTTTGATTTGATTTGGATGACAACTATACACAGCAAGTAAATCGGGTCTGCCAAATTTCATCCAATTTATCCAATTAATTGGTTTGGTTCGAATTGGATCTATTTGGTTTTGCTCACCCTAGAAGGCACCAAGTCAATATTGGCATCTAATTTATCCAACAACCGCAGGGTGAACTTTCCGGCAGAAGACAAGTTGTGGTCAGGAGGAAATAGAGTAGATCTTTGATTGGTTTTTATCATAAATATGCAAAAAACAACTAAGACTACTTTTCAAGGACAGAATGTAGATAAATCAAAATAGAGGAAAAAGAGAATATGACATATATATTTATCCACATCCACTTTGAAGTTTTACTAATAGTAAGAAAGCCATGACTTAAGTAAAATTCAATTAGTTATCGTTCCCATAAAGAAAAACCATTCAAAATCCATCTCTACATGCTTTTAGTGAACAAAATCATTAAAATGAGAAGAGAGTCCTTTTAGCTTTTATTCAGTGGTTTGCCCTCTTAAACATCAACTACATAGGGAAGAAAAAGAGAGGAATATTCATTCTTAGAAGTTAGATCAATTATGAGAAACCACAAAAGAAATTTGCATTATGAGGTTTGAGGAGGTACATCCTACATAATGAACAATTTCAAAATCTATGAAATATTATGAAATATTAAATGGCAAATGTGAATGAATGCATTTCAGCACTGTGCCCAAAATAAGGAAACTTACAAATCAAAAGCTGCATAATATGAATGAAGTTCCTCCAACATCATTTACAATATAAATAAACTCGGACATATCAAATCGGAAAATGTGAATGCATGCATTTAACTCATAAACAACCCAACCCCCCACCAAAAGAGAAGAATAAAGACCATAAGACTGAAGATTCATACCTCAAATCCCCGGTAGAACTTCCCTTCGCCTACTAGCTGAACATTAACCTTTCTCCTTGCAGGTTTATCAAGGAAAGCACAAACAGAAACAGAGGATGCTCCTTTGGACTTCAAGTGTGCAATAATACTAGATAAAGTGTGTCCAGTATCGACAATATCTTCAACCTACAATAGCAATTCAAATGGTTACAGAATTGCATACATAAATCAGTGAATGCATATGAAGAGAAAAGTACAGAGGAAAAAACTACATAGAGAGAGAAGAATGAGTAAATCAAATTTGGAGATTGACAGCACAAGTACAATTGAAAAGAAAAATCAAATTACGGTTTTATCTTTTGCCTTTAACTTCACTCTTTACGAGATGATTATGATCTTATGGTTATAGATGGCAATAAAATGTTTCAGTGAAATAACATTCCTTCCTGATATAAAGGAAGTGCTAGCAGACAGGAAAACATGAACTTTGATTTCAACTTACATGTTCGACCGCAAAACAAAATACGTTATATCATTTCCTCTTTGTTTTTAACCCAACTAACAGCATAAATTCAATTAGATGCACTAACAGACAATAAAAATTTGTCTTTTACTTATTATACAAGTGAAACGATGTCCTTATCTGTCTGCACTTCCCCGGATAAGGAAACGGATAACATTCCAATTACAATTTCCACTTAACCAGTCAACTAATTATCTTCATTTTCATTCAATTTTCTACTAATATTTTTAAACAATATAAGGATTTTAAATACAAGACATCTATTTTTCATGTTACATCAGAATTATGTCAGAAACGAGCATGATTTCGAAAACCTCAAAACATACTAATTCCAGTTGAAAAAAATAACACACAATCTTATTCTTCGGATAAATTTTGCTTACTCTACCAAGGAAAGCCCAGAAAGAAAAGATAAACAAATATTCAACTTCAACAGTCAACAAAGTCTACAAAGTGAAGGAACCTTGGAGGTGTGTGTGTGTGTGTGTAGAGAGAGAGAGAGAGAAATACCAAAATCACGTGGTGGTCTTTGACGTCAACCTTCAAATCGAGAGAAATGGAGGGCGCGCCATTTGACTCGGTTCCGAAACCATAGGATTGGGCTCGGACGAAATCAACGGGGATGGGGAGGTCGATTTTGCGAACGAGGTCGGCAAAGAATAAAAAGGCGCCGGTGGCAACGCCGACAAAGACGGGCGCCGGAGAAGCGGAGCGAAAGTCGTCGGAGATTTGGGAGGCGAGTTCGGAGACTCGGCGGGAGATTTGGTCCTCAGTCCATAGAACTTGCTGTATGTGGGAATTCAAAGCCATTTGGAGGCAGCTACGACGAGGATGATGGTATTGGACTATCGGTCTTTAAGGCGTGCGATTCCGTTATTTTCATTTTAGAGATGCGTTATTTCCATGCTATATTAGTACCAATAATGATTTTTTGAAAACAATATATTTTATTTTTAACTTATAATTTAACTGTAATATTAATACTTTAATTTTAAAAATAGTATTTCATTCTTTAAAATATCACAAAAAATGAAATAATTAACTATTTTTTAAATTCAGTATTTATTATTGAATTAACTTTTAGGGTTTTAAAAATTAATTTGTTCTATCAATTTTATAAAAAAAAATATTTTTTTCAAGAGATATTAATAAAAATTTATATTCAAAATATATTTTTTTATTAAAATAAGTTGATTATTTTATCATTTTTTATTAAAATAAATTATTTTTCATAGAATCAGATAACATAAATTAATTTTTAAAACTAGTTAATTATGTTTATCATGTGACTTATAAATAGTAATTTTAGCAAATATTTAGTCATTTCACTTTCTGTAATTATTCAGAGGTAAAGTGTTATTTTTAAAATTCAAATAATAACATTATAATTAGACTATAGTTCAAAAACTGTATTTTTTAATTTTTTATTTTAAAAAATAATAAAAGTGATAATTTTTATTAAATAAATATTTTATCAATCAATTAAAAAAATTTTAATTACTCATTAGGACACTAATTAATTAGACTGATATTTAATTATTTTCTCTTGAAAACACCACAGTAAAACTATTAAATAGTATAAGTACTAGTGGTCTTGATTAATTGGATTCAATTTCTATGGCCTTTTCACTCTTTACTCTCAAGATCTCATGCCTCTTTATAACAATATATACACACACACACACACACACACACACACTAATAAATAGATTTAATTTAATCACTTTACATATGGAGGTTATGGGTAGATATCCAAACCTTTAAAATATCTAGAAAATCACTGGAACTCATTTTTATCCCCATGATAAACTTGGGCGAGTGAATTTAAGGGTACGAATAAATGAATAGGTATTTTGTCAATTTATAACTCTATTATTTTAAAAAAAAATAGTTATAATGTTTAGGACTTTTGGTTATAATTTGAGAGTGTTTGCTATCAATTTTTATCCCCATGATCAACTCTGGCGAGTGAATTTTCAGGGTACAAATAAACGAATAGATATTTTGCCAATCTATAACTCTATTATTGTTTTTAAAAGAAAAACAATAGTTATAATGTTTAGGACTTTGGGTATAATTTCAGTGTTTGTTATCAATTTTTTAATAAAAAAAGACATAGATAATTATTTATAATTGTTTAAAACCACAAAATTGATCACTTAAAAAAGAACTAGTTAAAAATTAATAAAAATAAGTAGTTTAAGTGGTTCATTAGTTTGATAGAAGAAGAAAATTTAGAGGATGGAGAGAGAAAATATTTTAAGAAAAGTAGTTGAATTAAGAGAGAAAAGTATTATTTTCAGAATCACATTAAACCTATCAAAATTGATGTACCAAAAGTAATTGAGAATTGGCCAAACTGAAAACTTACAGTTGGACAATTGATTGGTTCTAAATTTTTTTTAAAGAGTAAATTATATTTCCCTCACTTAATTATAGTTTAATTATGGTTGAACCAATAAATTGTGAATCAGTGTCTCAACCAATCTGATTTTTAAAATATTAAAAAAAAAGAGAAAATAAGTGAGAGAAAACAAGAATAAAAAAAATTTTGAAAAAGACAAACAAAAAGTGACTTGAATGTCTTAAGAAAAAAAATTAATAGCTAAATAGAAGAGAGAAGAGAGAAAGAAGAAAAAATAATTAAGATATAAAAAATTAATTAAAAAACAATTTTTTATCAATTCTTAAAAGTTGAAATAGGTAAATAAAAAATAAAAAAATTTTTATTATAAAATTATGTTAAAAATATTATAAGATATTAAATGCATTTTAATCTTTAAGATATTCAAATTTTAAAATATATTTTATATGCAATAAAGTAATTTTTTTATTTAATATGATAAATATATATTTATTATATATAATAATTATTACTATTGATATTGATTCAATCATAATTATCTCATTGAATAGTGAATCAGTTTCTTTATTGATTCAATGATTATTTTAACTTTTAAAAATATTAGAAACATGACACTAATAATATAAAGAATAAAATATTATTATTTTAGTTATTAAAAAAATATATTATATTTTAATTTAGTCCTTTAAAGTAAAAGATTAAAATTCTCAATTTTATTTTTAAAAAAATAATTTTTAAATAATTTAGTCTCTACTTTAATTATATCGATGTCCAAACAATATTGCCATAAGTCAGAACAATAACTAATATACCAAATAATATAATAGCAATCCAAAATAAGAATCAGCATGCTCCAATATGGGACATCTATGTAACTAACTTAGAGACTAAATTATTTGAAGAATATTATTTGAATGATAAAATTGAGTGTTTCAATTTTTTTAAAAACTAAAATAAAACAACTTATATTTTTTATGAACTAAAATAATAATTTATTTTAATACAAAAAATGAAATCCAATATTAGTAAACGAGTGCATGCTATTTTTTAAAAAATTATTGAAATAAAAAATAAAAAATAATTATGTTTTAAAATAATAAATTAAATTAAAGGTTTTAAATGCAGAAATGCGTATGTCAATTATTTTTAATTTTTAAAATTTAATATAAAAATAATTAATTATTATATTTTAAATAATAATTTAATAAATAAAAAATAAAATGTTTTATAACTTTGGATGTGATTACCTTTGGGCTTTTATTCTGGCCTCAGGTCAGAATGAGTCATATTAAAAAAAGAAAAGGTCCCACGAGAAGCCCAATATCAAATTTCAAAAGTTAGCGCCAATGTTAAGAACTATGACTATCCCTTTCTCACTAAAACATTTCACCTCCGCCCGCCAACGACACGACGCAGCAGAGAATAGAGAGAGAACAGAACAGAGCCTCTTCTTTTCTTTCTTCACAGCAATGTCATCCACCATCTTCATCGCTGTTCAGTGTTGCCAATGCTCTGCCATGCAGGTACTCTCTCTCTCTCTCTCTCTCTCTCTGTTTTGTAATTGGCTGTTCCCATTGACGATGGTGTTCAGGTGAAGCAGAAGAAGAAGAGCAGCAACAAATGGAATTGCGCGGTCTGCAACCAGAAGCAGTCCGTGAGGAAAGTGTTTGCTCAGGGATTCGTGGCCAAAGACATCCGTAGCTTCGTTCAGAGCTTCAATATGTCCCGTAAATCTCTTGATGAACAATCGCACTTTGCTGAAAACCTAGTTTCCAGGCTGGAAGAGAACATAACCGATGAAGACAATTTCAAGCTCCCGATCAATCAGAAGAAGAAGCGAAGTGATTGGACTGAGTACCTTGATCCAGAGGATCATCGCATCGAAGAACGAGAAGGGGATCTAGAACAGAATGGTTATTATAGATTTATAGATTAATTTGGGCTTCCATTCCTACTGTTAAATTTTAACTTTGATTATGATGAATTAAATTAAATTGAATAGGGGATTGTTTAGAGACGAAGGTTGTGACAGAGTTGGAGAAGAGCATGTTCAAGAAGCCTAGATTGGAGAATTACTCAACTAGGTTGGATAGTGGAGGAAGAGAAAAGCTTTGCAAGCCACGTTTCTCAAAAAGGAATACCAACAAGGTCATCTCGCAAGGTAAAACTGTTGTTTGAGATTTGAACGCTTCTTTTATTATTAAACGTTTGGGATATACTGAACTTTGATATATATAAACACCTATAGTTATGAACTTTGATATACTGAAAATGATGTGGATGTTGGGTTAGAAGGTTTGAGTTGAGGCTTCTAGATCAATTTTTAGTGTTACTTGTTATTCAAATGGGCCAAATAGATTGGAGATTTAGGAAAGAAAAATTTAACAAGAAAAAAAATGACTTTTCAAATTGCTGATGCAGAGGAACCAGTGAAGGATCAAATAACACTGACACAGAACAATACAAAGTGGGATAATTACACGACACCAACTTATCAAAGGCCACAGAGATGTCAGCCTACAATCAACAGAGCAAATTCCAAATGGAACGATTACATAACTGAGGAAGACGACAGATCCGAACATGGTTGGAAGAGAGCTTTCGAAGACCATACAGATCCAAGGAACAACAGTGTCTTGGAGGCCATCAATGAGCAAAGCGTAGAAGACGATATCCACCCAGATTTTATGTGAATTGTATTCCAATTCAGTCTTTACAGGAAGACTGTTTCCTTCCAAGAACTGTTAGCCACGTATTGCACCACAATATATCTAAAAATTTATTGAACTTTGATTAATTAAAATATATAATCATTACTCATTCCTAAGTTGTATTATGTACCAATTGCATAACAGGTTTCAAGAAACAGCATAAATATTATGCATACACAAGGAAAACAACGTGTAGATGCAAGAAACTGTAAAAGAAATCAATATAGCTCAGGTTGCATCATGCATGCGCCCCGAAAAGGCTCCGTTCATTTACCTGGGCTGTTCCCCAATGGCATATTAGAAGGCACAAATTCAAGAAATAAAATGAAAATGAATAATTAAAGGAGAAAGAATGTCTACTGAAATCCCAATTCAAACAACATAGGTTAAAAGGAACAAAATTATTTCAGGCTAATAATCTAAATCCTCAACTGTGGATGCAAAACCCTAAATGAAATCCAATGATAAAATAGTCTGAATTCGAAAAGGAAACTGCTAAAGACCAACAAACTAGATCCTTAATCCCTCCAAAAAAAAATTCCTGCCAAAAAAATAGAACAGATCCTATAAAGAATTGGTGCTGCAGAAGGCTCTCAGAAACAATGATAGTTCATTGCCAGAAAAATGGCCCACATGCACTATAGTTAACGCTATAATTAAAATTGCTTCATTCATTCAGTGACAATGAGCTGAGCTGATCACCAACTTCAGAACCCAATGAGGCTTCATGAAGGACTTGCATTGCCTCAGAAACTTTTATCTTCAAGTCCTCCGGAGATTCAATGAGATGGATGACCTCAGATTGGTCCATTTCCAGCAACATCCCCGTTACCTTTGCGGTATGGGTTGGTGCAAGCCGCTCTACAAGGGGATATAGATGTTCACCCAGCATCTGTTCATTTCAAACAAGATTTTCCAGGTTATCCTCATTCAGTGTAGACCATAGCAATTCGAAACTTCATTTCAACCAAGACATTAGGAAGACAGGTCATACAACTTATAACAATACAAACTGATACATACCATACGCTGATTTTCTGGTGTAGCAGAAGCCAACGCTGAGGCAAGTGTTGTAGACAGTGCACCAGGTCGCTGATTTTCAATGGGAGCTGAAGTAACCCCAGCACCATCAAAGGGCAATGGCATCATTGGACCCACCAGACCTTGGGGAACAACAGATGGCTCCATGCCATTTCGATTGTTGCCCATATATCTAAACCCTTGATTGGAGTTACGGTGTAGCATCTGGGTTAAAGGAAATTAGATAGCTCTCAACTTTGTTAAAAAAATTGAAAAGATTATTTCATAAAAAATTTAATAAGTCACCTGATTCTGCTGCACATGTTGGAGATTTCCACCCCGTCGAACACCCATCCTTTGTCCAGGCTGACCCTGTCTCTGAAGCTGGTATGGCATAATGAAATTTGGAGCAACACCTGGACGTATTCCTGGCAAGAGTTGCTGCTGGAAACCAAATCCAGTCGGCTGAGGTGGTATCAGACCAGGTGTACCCTGACCATAATACAACTGCTGAGGGGCAAGTCTAGGTGCCCCTGGATGATATCCAGGAATTCCAGCAGGCAGAGGTGCAATTCCACCAGGTGCTCGGATCTGAGCAAAATGAGCCTGCAAAAGAAGTCAAATTGGGAATATGTTCGTTGAGTTTCTAGAGGTATATATGGTGGGGAGTGAGATTCAAGACTTATAAACTAAATAAGAGGGTAAAACTGTACACAACTCCACCACATAATGAGAGGTGGACAAGAAGGATAAAAAAAGAAGCAGACTTCAGTTGACCCATGACTAAAACAGTAAATTACAAATCATGAATGAACATTTTAGCAAATGCAATTGGCCCACACTCACTGAACTAAAACTACTTAATAAGGAAGTAGTCTGGATTATCACATTTACTCATAATATACTGATAATAATAATTTTGATTATAGGAACATTGTCAATGAGACTAAAGAAGTACCACCTGCAGGGCCTTCCTCTCTTCTTTGCGCTGGGCCACAGCAACATAAAGAGGTTTTCGACCAATCATCTTCCCATTCATTTCATTCAACTGCAGAAAGTTCATAAAATAGCTCAAGCATTCTTCATAAAAACAGAGATGGTAGTTCAGGGCCTCTTCAAACAAAAGAATAAATGACTTACAGCTTTACTTGCTTCCTCAGGAGTAGAAAAGGCCACGAAACCAGAACCCTTGCTATGCCCTTGTGAATCAAGCATGACCTGAAGACATGATAGAATACAATCTATATTTCCACTTATTCGTGTAATAGGAAAATCAAGTAGATGTATGGGCAACAACACAAATGTAAACAGTCCACCAATTTTCCCATATGTACAAGTGCACATATACTCAGAAGAGAAAGAAACAACATAGACAGAATTATTTTGGACATACCTTGCATGATGTAATTGTTCCAAACTCAGAAAATAACTCCTTCAGTTTTTCATCATTGATGCTGTCATCGAGATTTTTCAAGTATAGATTAGCACCTTGTAATTTCTCATAACGGCTAATTCTTTCCTGCTCAAATTTGGCTTTCAACTCCGCCTCTCTTTCTGCTTTCCTCTGAGCTCTCCCTACATATAATACCTTGTCATCATTGACAGCGGTTCCGTTTAACCTCTCAACCGCAGCAGCTGCTGAATCTGGGCTTTGGAAATTAACAAAGCCAAAACATCGAGACTTCCCATTTGCATCTTTCATGACAACTGCACTAGTTATTGTACCGTATGGCATGAAAAGCTGCTTAAGGTCCTCATCAGTATATGTTTCAGAAAAATTTTTCACATACACATTAGTGAACTTTGGTGATCCATTTGCTCGCGCCCTTTCTTGGCGCCGAACAAAGAGTCCAACATACACTTGTTTATCATTTAATAACATACCATTCAACTGTTTGATGGCATTTTGAGCAGAATCGTCATTGTCAAATTGTACAAAACCATACCCTTTTGACTGACCGCAGCTATCAACAGCTACCTTGCAGGAAAGTACAGTCCCAAAGGTAGCAAAAGTGTCATGCAATGCCTTGTTATCTATTGATGTGTCCAGGTTCTTGATGAACACATTAGCATATCCACTTTTCCGAATACTAGGATCTCGATGAGAGAACATAATACGAATGGGTTTCCCATTAAGAGGGGTAAAATTCAGAAGTTCCATAGCAGTAGCCGCTGCAATATATATATACACAAACAAAATGCATTACGTTAAATTATCTGACATTTTCTTTCATCCTTGACAGTCTACATCTACAAATATTATATTTTAATTCCAACAGCATTATCAGTAGTGGTTAGTCTGAGTCCTGACTCAGAAAACATCCAGTGAATGAATATCCTATTTACAATTTTATCAGCTTAACACCCAATGCTACCCAACCAAGCCTACACATGCAGACCTCCATCTTATTATGTTTCTTTCATTTTTTTATCAGCAGTCAAAAATAATCACAGCTAACAGAAACTCATTCTAATTCAAGTTTGCTTCTTTTTTTAAAAAAAAAGAAGAAGAAAAATAAAAAAAGAAACTAGACTCGTATGGATATTAGAAGATAACTAAATCATATACTTAAAAATCCACCAAGCAATATATATTAGGGATTAATTCACTGAAATACAGAGTTCTGATTAAACAGCTGGTATTAGATTCCAAACATATAAAAAATTTTAAAAATATTATATTTGAACAAAACCACTTAAGTATATTTAACACGGGTTAATTCTGATCAAAACACTGATAAAAATTCCATAAAAATAAACAATTCAGTAAAGTATGAGATTCGAACAGAATCAGTATATTATATGTGTAAGTGTCAGGTGTTAAATCTTATCAAACCACTGATTAAAAAAAAATTATCAAAATCAAAGGCAATTCACACAGAAAAGTGTACCCAACAATTTCTAAACAAATGCAAGAAATGATCAATGATAGTACGAACCTTCCTGAGCGTTGGCAAAGTTGACATAAGCGTAACCGAGAGAGGATCGCCTGGTCTGATCCCTGCAAACCCTGATGGAGACCACATTGGCGACTTGGCTGAACAGATCATAGAGCTGCCCCTCATTTACACTCGTCTCAAGATCACCCACATAGAGCGACATATTTGCGAACTGTCCTGTGGCCAATGCCGCGGCGGCTGTGGCTGCCGGCGCCGGAGAACAATTGGGCTGAACCATCGGTGCTGAAATCGCTGCCGCCATTGTTTTCCCGAAACAAAAAAAGAAACAAAAAATTTCAACAAAACAACAGAGTCGGAAACAAAATTCCCGAAGAAAGCAAGGAATAATGAGAGAAAAAGAAGAACAACAATTGGAACAATAGGAAGTAGTTACTAGGGTTCACTGAAAAAACAAAATTTACAACATTTTATTTTTTTTCAGTTTTGGGGAAGAAATTTTCCCTATTTTTGGTCTCTGAAAATAGAGAAAAGAGGAGGGCAAGGCAATAGGCAAGGGAGTTACATGAAAGAGGGAGATGGACTATATATACGTGTGAATGAAGCGTCGAAACGGCACGTTTTTCTGTTCCCCTTTTACAAAAATCGCGGCGTTTCGTTTTAAATATGCACGAGATGTTTTGGACCAATATAATCAGTTATTAAAATTAATAGAATTTATCAATTTATTTTCAATCAATTTAGTTTCATTTAATGTTAGTTTGATTTGGTTTTAATGTCAATTTAATTTGATTTTAAAGTCGATCAATTTTAAAGTTAATTTATTTCAAGTTAACTTGATTTTTTGTTTTGATTTATATTAAATAAAAATTTAATTTATATATATAATATATTTATAATGTTTAAAAAAATAATTTTAAAAAGTATAATATTATAATAAATAAAACATTTTTATTTATTAAATCAAAATTTTAACAATATTAATAAATAATAAAAATTTTGTAGATAATAAATAATTATATTATTTAATAAAATTAATTTAAATGTTACTATTTATCATAGTATTAATATATCACATAATTGTTTATAAAAAATAAATAACAACAACAACTATAATTATAAGAAATATTATAATTTTTATTATTAAAAAATATAAATATTAAAATATATATTGACAAATAGTTTGATTAACCATTTAATTTTGCTATTTTAAGAATCAAATCAATTTTAATTTTCCAATGATATCGTGGCACGTGAAAAATGTTTGTTCTGTTCTGGAATCTAGTACTTTATGGGGCTTGCAGTGTGCTCCGTCAGTTCCTAGGAGAAGAGAAGTATATACTTTGCATATTACTTGATTATTATACTATTAATAATTTAGCTTCATGTAAAGAAATCATAACAATAAAGTATTCAATATGAGAAAAGTTAGTATTTTGGTTTTATTAATTTTATATTTATATATTTATTTTGAGTTGAATGAGTAGTAGTGTATAAAGATGATTACTAAAAAAATACTTCATCTTTCATTTGTCAAAAACATTTTCTCTACGTGGCGTCTTACTTTTAGTTTATCATTGCTTGGTCCGTTTCTTATGATCGTCGATGACTTTGGAAAATATTTCAACTCTTATATTTGTTTACTTATAAAAAATTTTAACTTATAATTTATCTATATATAAATAAATAAATAATTTTAATGTTACATTATTTATATTATGTAAATATTAAATATTTATAAGTTTATCCTTACAAAATTATTAAATATAATAATTTATATATAAAAAATAAATAATCTTATTGTGAGAATTAATGAAAATTATATATATATATATATACACACACATAATAAATTAAAGTAAAAATACTGTTTATATCTCTAAACCAATCAAGTGGACATAGATTGTTTAGAGTTGTCCAGTAGTCTCCAATATCATGCGACATAAACAGTCACAATAACTAGAGTTTTAAGTGATAGAATATACTTAGAAATCCATTTAGAAACTAAATTACATATATAACATTTATTTGACAAAAAATTATGGAGCTGTGATACTTTTTATAGTTATTTTTGTTATTAATTTGCTTATTTTAGATTTTTTTTTTTGTATAATTTGCAATTATTAAGAAAATTTTATATTTTTTAAAAAAATTCTGGTATTTAGCAGCGGTTATAACCGCCACTCAAATAATTACAATTTACATTTACCTAATTTAACAACGGTTATAGCCGCAACAATGAAAAAAATTCAAGAAAGGAACCCATTTTGCAGCGGTTGCAAACCGTCATGAAATACAAAATTGCAGCAATTATTCCAGCGGTTGCTAAACTGTTGCTAAATTCCTCATGATGCTCATTTCAATGACGGTTTCTTAAACTGCCACTAAAGGTTTTAGCAACGGTCCTTTACTGCTGCTAAAGCCCAAAAATGTCACAATCACAAAGGAAGATATTTAATAACACTTGTTTTTCTTGGGTTTTCTAACTTTTTTCCTTTCAATTGGTAAGAAATTTTAAAGAAAAATAATTAAAAAAAAGAGTTTCATGTAAAGATGGATCCAAAAGCCTTGCCTGAAAGAATGTTGAAATGATATCTTATTTTTTTAAGTTATCATACATTTATTGGCTAAAATAATTATCTTACATACGGTACTTCACATGAGTCTAAATGCTCATTGAATATTAATAAGTGTTATTAATGTGACCTTAATGGTGCCATTTATTGGAAAAACTTTATGGTAGTTGGTGACTAATCATCATTAAGTACGCAAAGTTAATGACAATTAGTCACCTACTACCATTAAATGCTTATGCCTTGTACAAGAAGTATTATGGCAGTTAAACTAGATTATTATTAAGCAAAAAAATAACAATGATGATGTATCAATTGTCAATAAATGTTCATAGTTAATGGTGGTTCCTATTGTAATTATCATTAAGTGATGATTTTTTTTTTGCCTTAAATAAAATAGTTATATGGCAAGATGAATATACTAACCTTTAACCTAGTTCCTAACTATGAGTTAAGGAAAATGAAAATTACAATCAACAAAGAAAATATTGGAACTACACAAATGTCTGATATCCTCGCTTATGATTCCATAATCCTTACATAAACCCTTTCTTGTATCGAGTTGTTTGGTTAATATGGCATTTGGAACATAGAAGGTCATGTTTGTTGTCACTTGATTAAAGATAATTTCAATGCATCATGGTGAACCCTTCTAGAAAATAATTTTTCTTTGATAATAGATGGCAGAAATTTGTTATAGATTCCTCAAAGAAGATATATCATCTGTTATTTTTCCCTTTAAATAGTTATTGCTCCAAAACATCAACCATTGAATTATTGATCTCTCTTGCATATGACCCATCTTATAGTTAATCTTGACCAAAACGATACAGCTTTGGAACAATGGCACTATTTAGAGATATGGTATTTTTTTTCCTGTTCTAAGCATCCAAAGGGATGAAGTCTTTCAACCTTATAACCTCTTCTTAGTAGATGACATACTAAAGGAAGGCCTTGATTAGCTAGCTTCCACCAAAATAAGAGGATTCGATGAGGAAGTTTCATTCTCCACACCTTTTTCTAATTAACCTGAGCTATTAGATTATATTCTGCCTATCATCCAGGAAGTTATACACTCATCCTGTTTGAGAGAATCTCCAACTGGTGTTGTCTTCTAGGTTATAATGGGGTGAAAGTCTTTGAAGTTTTTGGTGCTTCCCTTTTAGGTATTATAATTATATTAGTAATATTTAATTCCCTTATATATGGCCTTGGTTGAGGAATGAACCTACCATACCAATTAGGTCCTCCCATCTGATAGTTGACATACCATCTGGTCCTAGTTCTTTTGTCTCGTTCATTTTAGGAAGAGCATCCTCTATTTCTATTTTAGTGAAAGGTCTACTAAGGGCTTCTATATATTGACACCCCAATGTAAGAATGCCTACTTGTCTAATGAGTTCCTTTCTCTTATTTGATCCCATTTCTTCCATAATACTAAAGATATCAGTAAAATAATCCATAGCCATTCATTTGATTTTAATCGATCACTAATCCATTCCCTTAAATAATTTTTTATCAATTGGATTCTATCTTTGTTACATTTATAATTTACCATCACCTTGGAACAATTCCATGCATGAAATAGGAGAATCAACTCAGAGTAGGGTAGTGGAGAGTAGAATGGAAGAGGGGGTTTTGAATGAGATAGGGCAAGTTGAGTTGGCTCCAGGAGATGGGTTAATTCTGGACTGGAGACAAATGATTTATAAGTGGATAGCAGGCCAAAAAATGGAACTCTGGGGGAACAATACCAACAATAGGCCTTGAAAAATCATTGGTCCACTATAAATAGTGAACTTGCATGGTGGCCTAGTCATAAAATCATAGTCGAGCTTCCTCACTCTATAGCACTTAATTGGGCCTTTGGTGGCATTAGGTGTAATATTTGCATTTTTCTGAGATCAGGTGTGTTTTGAATTTATGAATTTAATAGTTCTCTGATTGAAGATTTAAGTGAAATTGCCCTAGGAATTTTGAAAATGAGAAAAGGGACTAAATTGAAAGAAAAAGTTAGAAACTAGAGTAAAGAAAATAAAGGTTTCATAAAAAGAAGAAATATAATCATTACGCCTCTAAAATATCTCGCGCATTTATGATACATCATTATGATGTCGAGAAAATATCTAAAAGTGTAATGATTATATTGATAAAATATCTAGAAGTCATCATGACTATAGAAAATATTCCAGGGGCAAAACGGTCAATTTTCTAAATAGTAATTTTTGCTTTGAAATAAAATAATAAATTTTATTTCAAGAAAAAATAGTAATTTTATTTATTAAATTATGGAATAATTTTTCAAGGCTAATATTCCCTATAATTTCAAAAATTAGAGAATAATTAAGGATAAAACGGTAATTTTACCTAATGATAAAATAATAATTTTTACCATAAGGGTAAAATTGTTATTTTTATAGAAAAGTAATGACAAATTCCCTCAATGTCATTCCCATTAATTTTCAAAACTTTTGAAAGCCAATAAAGGGTCAAAGTAGTCATTTTGGCAAAAAGGGCAAAATGATAATTTTATACTAAGGGTAAAATTGTAATTTTATACCTTGGAGATAAAATTATCATTTTATCATAAATATTTATGAAATTTATATTGTGGCAATTTTCAAAATTATGAAGCAAAAATGAAGAGAAAATGATGAAAAATTGGAGAATAAAGTAAGAAATTTTTTTTAAAGGACAAAATGGTCTTTTACCTTATTGTTTAAAAGCCACTGTCCTTCTTTTTCTTCAAACCAGCTGCAGGACGTGAAAACACTAGGAAAGGAAGAGGAAGCTGCACCGTGAAGGGAGAAGGAGGGAAAGAACGTGAAAGAAGCCAAGAAACATCAAAGTAAAAGCATTTTTATTGATAAACCAAGGTAGCTTTACATCATCCCACCATTTATTTCTTGATTTATGAAAGTTTTTAAGCTTTTTGGTATCTCCCATAGCTGCCATAAATAGTGCCACCTCTCTCTTTACATTCATGAAATGCAAAAATTTCTATTGGGATTTGTCTAAAATGATGAATGGATGCATATGTGAGTGTTAGTTGGAAGCTTTAAGGTGTTTATGACAATTTTTCAATCTTGACTCCATTTTCATGAATTATTCCCCTATTTTGAATGATGCATAAATATTGCTTGAATGGACATGATTTTGTTGGGTAAATGGTGTTTCATGATTCGTTTATGATGAAAATGGAATAAATGGTGAAATTTGATGGAAACCATATTGCCTCCTAATTTCTCTCTTGTTGTCTATGGCTATACACTTTTGTGGAAGGGAAATTTGTTATGGAAATTGCCTATTTTCCTAGTGATGTTTCAGTCAAAGATAAAAAGGAAAAGAAAGAAGGAGTTTGTAATGAAACAAAAATGGCTCCTTCTCCCTCTACCTTTGATCGAGAGCATTGAAGCACTTGGAAGAGAAATTGTGCTAAAATTGGTTAGTCTTGCCATTTAACATGCTAGCATTTTGGTCATGGAAAAGGAGACTTACATTTTGATAAAATTTTGTGTTTTCCTTAAATTTCTCTCCTTGGCCGAAATGGTATGTTACTAGGCAAGAAAAGGATGTGATTAAATTGCATGGAAAATATATCATTATTAATTATGGCTAAAGGAGAGAAATAGTTTCCATTTGATATTTAAACATTAATTTTCCTTTTTCCTTCACTTGGCCAAAACTCCATGTTAATTAACAAGGGAAAACATTGTGAAAATCTGGCCAAAAATTTCCCTTGGTAAATTTGGCTAACAATAAAAGAAAAAGGAAACTTGATGTTTAAGTTATTCCATTTTCTATACATTAAAATCTTTGACCAAGAACATAATGGATTGCTTTGGAAAATTATTTACAAAGATGTTTTATAGATATTGGCCAAAGATATGGAAAAATGGAAATCCTTGTGTTATTGGATTTCTTATTGAAAACTTCAAAATCATGTTATCCTAGAAATTAAAATGTACATTAAAGAATGGGGAAATTGTTAAATATATACCTATAAGTATGTATGAAAGTAAAAATACTTTTAGGTATCTATAGATAGATAAAGAAGGAAATGGAATTATATGATAAAGAAAAATGGAAAATATTCACCTTAGGACCCTAAAAGTGAAAGGGCAAAATATGGCATGAAAATTTGTATAGAAATGGAAGGGAAATTATAGAATTACGTTTATGAAAAGG
Source organism: Senna siamea (assembly GCA_031216115.1). Lineage (NCBI taxonomy): Eukaryota > Viridiplantae > Streptophyta > Magnoliopsida > Fabales > Fabaceae > Senna > Senna siamea. The sequence continues at coordinate 24,954,729 of CM062354.1, read as the reverse complement.
GCTAGAGTAGAAATTGGAAAATTAAATTAAGAAATTACTATTTTTTCCTTATTTTCTTCTCTTGGCTAAGAATAATACCTTTATTTCTATGCAATTTGACCTTGAAATTGTCACAAGGGCCATAAATTGTGAAGGTATAGTATCATGATAAGTTAAAGAAAAAGAGAGGGAAACATAGATAAAGAAAGGAAAACATAGAAATATAAGAAAGAAAACTTAGAAGAAGTATTTCTTATATATGTTCTAGGATAGATAAGCTTGTAACTGAGTGACCAATTGTTGGTATGAGACGGTCGTTGGGCATTCCACGGTTGTGTCATAAATATGGATGGTTAAACATCCATTCAGAACATAAATTTTAGAAAACGCTGTGATAATTACAAATTCTAAGTTAGTGTAGCATAGATGGCCAATAAAAGGAAACATTTACTTAGAATTTAGCATATCATAGGTACAAGCTAAATCATTCTAGAATATATGTAAGAGATAGCATACTGGGAATATGATCCACTAGTAAGAGGTGGTGATTCCATAGCATCATGATCCACCCCAAAGGCGGAGAAGGAATGATTTGCGTAGTTAGCAGTGATCTCGTGAGCTTAATTTTCATAGTAACTATCAAAAGACAATAACCAGCATAAGTATTCGGATCCACTGGGAAACACCTTACATAGTACCCATGACAGAATTGTCACACAATTAGAAAATTATCTCATTTATGTAAGTAGTGGTACGTGGAGTGGTTCACTGGATAACTCTCTTAATACTCTGAAATCTTTCTTTCTCAGAGATTTGGCTTTTAGTCACAGATTATTTATAGTTTTTCTTATGATTGATATCTATTTTCCTATAAATGATAAATTGTTTCCTTATATTTATTAATATTTAGCAATTATTTATTGTGATCTTAATACTGGTAAATTGTATAAGATGAATGGTTAGAATTTTCATAATACACTATCACGTTATATATTCATATATGTATGCCATTTATATTAAAGGAAATTATTTATTTAATCCCATAATATAAGAGAGAAAATTTTAATAAAGAATGTAAAATTATTTTTTATATTAGTACGGTGGTACATGTCAGATTAATTTAAAAGATAAGGTTGTAAAGCTACTGAGAAATCATTTCTCACATTAGTATCTGGCATGTATTGGATGCCAAGGTTTAGGGCGTGGCTTAAAGTTGAGATGGTGTATGAAGATATTTCCTTTTATATTTTTTTATGGAGATCTAAGTTTTTTAGGTAGTCACTGTTAAGAAACTCCCTCCTTAGTAGAGGGATGTGAACAAAAGCTATTTAGATGTATATAAGAAATGAGCATATATGTCAGGATTTGTAAAAGATATACACTAGGAGGAAACTTTGTTAAAGGATTTGAGTGGTAGGCTTGTTTCCTCTTAGTAGTAGTAGAAGTATACATATCCTAAAATATATGTCTTAAATGACGTTGTATCTATTGTAAATATGTAACAAATGCCAATATATGTAAGTTTTATTTAGGACGTTGTAACCAAATTTTATTATTTATTTAGTTTTGCCGCTGTGTATTGTATGAGTGTAATATCGAGTAAATGATCCCAAATCTAATTCAATTAATAAATGAATAATATTAGAAAAAGAAAAAAATTTACTTAGGTTAAAATTAAGGACAAAAGTAAGCATAATATGCCAGTCTTATAACTAAATGGTTTATTATACAAAATTATTTATAAAGAAAGTCTATAAGATTGAGGTATTACATTAGGGGAAAGTAAGAAGTATGAAAGTCCACCTTAATGAAATGCTACAGGATAAGTTTAACAGAGTGATAATTTGGAAGAAATTTTTAAATGATGAACATAAATACATATATTAGATAGTTGAGGTATTTTTGGCATCAAACTAGAGGATTCCACATACTAGCCACAAGGAGGAAACATATCAAAAGAATTATAGCTGGCAAGTGGGACGTAAACGTAAGTTTGAGGAAGGGTCTTCAGTGCAGAAGGAAATAAATATAAAGGTTAGGAGAAAGCTTTTTATAGTTAGTATGTTAGGAGAACCACAAGGGAAGAGGATTCGAGTTCAAGATGAGGCAACAAGAAAGGATAATATAGAATTTGCTATGTAGAAAAAATTAAAACTCTCGGACCCAACTTTTCAAGAGGAGGCGCAGGAACTTATTGTGGCAGAGCTTGCTGATAGACTAACTAATTATTTTCTAGGGTTAAGGAGGTTGTCCCATGATAGCTTCCTAGGTTTCCATGAGAGTTTTAAGTTGGAAATTTCTAGGTTTGGGTTGTACCTCGACAGTGGCTAGATTAAACAACTCATTAAGTCTTAACTGATTTAAAGAATGGTCAGGAATAAATGAACCATGACAAGCCTGAAATTAAGTTCAGTCACAATACTCCTAAGAGAATAATTATGGTTTTGAGTCGAAAAATAAATTCCAACCTAACGGATCAAATAGAGAAATATTTAAGAGCATTTAATGAAGACAATAGTAAGAATAAGACTCAATTATGAAATATTTATGAAGCATTAGAGAATAAACTTCAAGGATGGAAAGCCAAACTTCTTTCTCAAGCAAGACATTATAACCTCATCCAAGTTGTTTTAAGTCCATGCCTATATATCATTTATCTTATTACAAGCTTACTAAAAAGGAATGTGAAAAGTGTGACATGCGATTAGCTCAGTTCTTGTGGGGTAGTGATAGAAATAAATATAAGCCCCAAATGATAGGTTGGCATAAAATATGAAAACCCATTGAAAAAGGATGTTTGGGTATACAAAATTTTGAAGACCTCAACAAAGCCTTACTACCCAAGTAGATTTGGAGACTATATATTGAGCGAGAAACTCTTTTTGGTTCGATCTTGCGAGCTAAATACAAAGATCATTTGGGTGTGGACCAAATTTCATGTCCACAACAAGTGTCTCTAACTTGGAAAGGTATCTTTTTTGTTAAAAAAAAATTATCATTCCAAAACTTAAATGGCAAGTAGGCAATGGAGAATCCATTAATATAAGAAGTCAACTCTGGTTCCCTCCTACCCACCAAGTGGAAATATCCGAAACCATGAAAGATCTCATTGATGATAATAGAATATGTGATCGAGCAAAGCTTCATCAGTTTTATGATTAAATTCTAGCCAAAACAATCCAACACATCCAGCTCCCTCATTACCAATGTAAGGATCAAAAAAGTTGGAATAAGTCAAGAACATATTTCTTATATAGATTTTTCAGTATACTAATTGTCAAGGTCTCTCTAATTTGTTGATAGTTTTAGCTTATGAGAATCATGGCTGATGAGTACATTGTTTTAGGACGTTGTTTTAGGACAACCTGCTTTAAATCCATATTACATTTCCCCATTAGAACAATGATGCCCTTTATCTCCTTTTTAATATCTAAATCACTTTTTGCCACCACTTCAATCCTAGATTGTTTGGAATCTTGTTTTATCTCTTCCTCTTGATCCATAATCCTCAAAATTTTCCTCTTAACTGGTAGAAGTCCACTATAGAACCCTCCAATGCATATATTCAAATAAATAACTTTCATTTTTTCCCTCTTTTTGATGAATTCTTCAATTATTTGATGGAGTAAGCCTTTCTTATTCTAGTAATTCTAATGCCACTTCGGTAGCATGGATTAGTCTCTCTATTTATCCATACTTGGACTCCACCCTCTTTTAAATTATTGAGGAGGTTTAAGTTTAGTGAGACTTGTTCTCTCCTCTCATTTGGTTCTTCCTCATGAGTTGAACATTGAAACTATGAAATTCTTGGCTCTTGCCATCCCATTCCACTCTTGAATCCACATTTTGGTTTATTGTGTTAGGTTCCATACCCATGGTCACGATCTCTATCATTTATGCTGATTGAGTATTTTGGTTGTTGTTCAGACCCCTTATGCCTTCCCTCATGTTTGGTTAGGTTCCATTACTCCCTAAAGCATGTTGGGTAGGTTCTAGGTGGGGGGGGGGGGAGCTCAGGTATTAAGACTAAGTGAGGATTATTGGTGATAAAATATCACTTAGAGTATTACTCCTAGAATTATCTCATATATGCCCCACTGTCATACTTTCCTTCTGTTCTTCCCCACATTTATTATATTATTGGTTCTTCTTGTCTAAAGTTTGTTTGTTTCTTGGGTGATCTTTTTCCTCAAACATGTCCACCCATTCTCTACTCCAAGGTGATTCTTCATGTTTGTATCAAAGCTAACTCTCCTTGGTATCCTGTTAGTGAGCCTAAATTCCCCATCACAGAATTCAACCCATTTGAAACCTTGGTTACAAATCTCTTATGATCGATTTTACTCTTCAAGTCTGACACCCAATAGTGGGTGGAAAATTTTATTTTGTTAACCACAACAGATACGTGATTGATTTTTATCCTCTAGTCTAACCCTTGAGTAGTTTGGGTCCTTTAACTATTGTTATAGTGAGTTTTGAAGCTCATTAGGCTTTGGGAATTCCTCCTCAAGATCATATTCAATGAACTGGTTCGATGTAACTATTAGATCGACCTCTCTATACTCTATATTCTGATTAAAATCCTCCATCTATGTCTGTTGCATGTCCTAGTAGGGAGCGTCTTAGCCAATATTAATTGTTATATGTGTTATCAAGGCTATGAGGCTGCTACAAATGTCGTTCTTTGATGAGGTTAGTTGAGGAATCTTCTCGCTTTAGGGAAATTAAACTCTAGATAATATTAGTCCATAATCAACTCTAAATTAATGTTGTTTTCTCATCATTTATGAGTTTAATGTGATGGTATTTTGGGCTCTAGGCCAATCACAATCTGGGAATGTATGTCCTATTTTCCCACTTCCATAGAAAGTTTATACATGTGTTAATACATGCATTGTATCCATAGCAAGTCTACCTCATCAATGGTTAGGATTACTCCCATCAACAATGGTTGGCAGATTGGCACTCAAACTTTAATGCGAAGGAATCTTATGTTCCTAGGAAAATATGGAGACTAGTTTATGGCTTTGACTTCTACCATTAGCTCCCTAATTCTATTTACTATCATTTGGGTCTAGTACTCAAGGGGTAAGCCCCACAACTACGCCTAGACATATTATTGAGAACCATGTTTGGCTCTTGGTGGAATAGTGTTAAAAATCCTCCTTGTATAGACCAAGGACCTCCCTTTGCCATGAAATGCAAGTCCTCTAGAAATTCAAAATGAAAAACATAGTTATTCCTATCTATTCCTAAAACCTTCACATTTCCCCCCTATGATGAAAGAAATTATCTAGAATATTCTACATTCAAGTCTTCATACCTTCTTCTCTATCCACTAGAATTCCTATTAACTTCTATGTGATTATTTTTCAATGCTAATTAGGGAAGCTCATATCGCTCCTCTTAATTGTAGGGGTCAAGGTTCTGGGTTAGTTGTATAGTCCCTTGCTTCTTCTATATCCTCTCCATATACAGACTTACTCGATTCCAACCAGCCTATCTCTCCATATTCATTCTCAGATGGTAATATGTGAATTCTTTTTTTTGCCTTCCCATACTTATTAACAAGCTATTTATGATAATTGATATTATAGGGGAGACATGGGTACTTGATTAATTCTCTCTATATGAAATGAAATAAATTATGAAGATAAACATGTTTCTAACACAACTTTATGCTATAATGTTCTATAACAAATAAGAAACCAAAACTGATCTACCTTGCCATTAATAGTCTAGGAAGTTGCAACAAAAGAACATAGGCTATGGTTTACATAGAAAAATAATGGCTAAGGTGCTCAGAGCAATCGCACCTGGAAACTCCACATGAAAGATAAAATGGAGGCTATAGGTGTTTAGAGTTAAATTGGGTGTCATCTTAAGACAACATATCCTCTAATAAATCTCCGTTATTAGATTAGTTATGCCTCATCCAGTTAACCTACTCAATCTCCCAATTGATATGAATATAATGAGTATGGATCTTCTAAAGTATAAATTTTAGTGAAGTAGTGAAGTGCAAAGAGAGAGAGAAAAAAAAATACAAGTGGACCCTAAGAATAGTTGGTATTACTGACCAGTTAGAGCAAGGGATAAGGACTAATCATGTTTCTACAGGTTTTTATTTACACAATCTAATTTTGGCACTTAGATAAGAGAGAGATGTTCTCATGGAAAAGCCTTGTTAGAATAGTAAATTGTCTGATGATCCTAAGAAACCCTATTTGGTAGGTGAAGGCTATGTTTTTTAAGATCAATAGTAGGTATTAGGTGTAATTTTACACAAAAACCATTGTGAGTTGTTTTCTTTGTAACTCATTGTCATTAGTGATGAATATTAACAATTACATTTGTGGTGAGTAAAATATAATTTTAAATAATCTATTAAAAATTAAATACTTGAAATTATTTGGATAAATTATACTTCAAAGACGTACATATTACATAGTTATCTCATGTCTTTTGAAAAATTGTACCCTCATTGAAAATTTTTTTAAAAAAAGTTTCATTGAATTACTTGGCAACAAAATGAATTACAATTTAATTTATTTTGATCAAAATATCTTTAAATTTATTATATAACAAATATTGAAATATATATATATATTTAATCATTATAAAATAATATTTTTATTTAAGTTCAGATTAAATTAATTTTATGATTTTAGTCTAAAAAAATAACATTGAAATAAAAATTTAAGTAATATCTTTTTAATAAAATAAATTAATATTATCTTAAATGACTTTTGTATGGATAAATACGCTTTTTTTTAATATATTCAAAATTATCTTACTTAATAAAATTTATAAAAATATACTATTTTTTTTATAGTACTACAAATTTGTTAATATTATTATTAAATTATATTTAAAATTTATCTCAATTCGTTCTTAGTAAAGTAAAATGTTAGTCAACTAATTTGAACTAACAATTTACTATTACTAATAGCAAATTGGCTCTTGATACTCTAAATTTAAATTGCTTCGTGGGTCAATTAATATTTTAATTAAAAGCTTGCAGTTGTGGGCTTTTTTTTTTTTGCAGAGTAATTTTTTAGTGGTGGCTTTTATCATTGCTAAAGTGTCTTTCAATATTTTAGTAATATATATTCTTACTGCTATAATTTTTGTTTAAACAATTAATTTAATAATAAAAAGTTTAAAATTTTGTTTTAAAAAATTTTAAGATTAAAACTTTAAAAATTTTAATGAAAAATTAATTATATAATTATAACTTTAAAAATTATTTAAATAGTATTACATTAAATTTAAAAATAACTAACAATTTGAAGTTATTTTAATTTATATTTATTATTAATATTATTAATAATTAATATATTTATATATTTAAATTAATATATTAAATATTCATTTATTTATTAATAATATAATATAATATTAATAATAAAATAAAATAATTTAATAATTAATATAAAATATAATAATTTAGAATTCAATTTATACATTTTTATATTTTTTAATATATTAATATAAATATCAATATATTTAGATATTTTATCTTGATTTTATTTAAATAAAAATAATTTAATATAAATAAAAGTTTTTAAATTTAATGTATATCTATTTAACTAATTTTTGAAAGTTATAACTATATAATTAATATTTTATTAAATTTTTAAAGTTTTTAATCTTAATTTTTTAAATATAATTTAAAAAATTTTATTTATATTAAATTATTTTTATATTTTTATTTATATTAAATTATTTTTATTTAAATAAAATCAAAATAAAATATCTAAATATATTGATATTTCTATTAATATATTAAAAAATAGAAAAATATATAAATCAAATTCTAAATTATTATATTTTATATTAATTTATATATTAATTATTGAATTCTATTATTTATTATTATATTATTAATAAATTAATTAATATTTAATATATTAATATAAAATTATAACATTATTAATTATTAATAATATTAATAATAAATATAAATTAAAATAACTTCAAACTGTTAGTTTTTTAAATTTAATGTAATACTATTTAAATAATTTTTAAAGTTATAATTATATAATTAATATTTCATTAAATTTTAAAGTTTTTAATGTTAATATTTTTTAAATTACAAATCTTTTAACTTAGTTTGTGAAATCAAAATTTTAAACTTCTTATTGTTGAATTAATTGTTTAAATAAAAGTTATAGCAGAGAGAATATATATTATTAAAATATTAAAATATACATTAGCAATAAAAAAAATCACTCTACCAAGTTTTTCTATAAAATTAAAAAAAGTCAACAATTGCAGGCTTTTCATTTAAATATTAATGTAAATTTAGAATATCAAGAGTCAATTTGATTTTAATAAGAGAAAATTATTAATTAAATTGATTAACCAACAATTCATTAAAAGTAAACTGAGATAAATTTTAAATAAGATTTATTAATAATATTAACAAATTTATAGTGGTAGAGGAAAACTGATATAATTTTTTAGAGTTTTAAATTAAGATAAGTTTGAATATATTAACAAAAAGAAGATATTTACGTGCAAAAGACTATCTTAAATAGTGTCGAAATTATTTTTTAATTCTAAATAAGTTTGTATAAACTTTAGACGGTTGTCGCTTGCTATTATTACGACACAAGATTTCAATATTATATATGTATTGTTTAGAAGAAAAGCGACACATGTTGCACAATTTTCACAAAAATACTGGCCATTGTTGATCTTATCTATAATTTTTATTTAATTCTTTATCTAAAAAAAATTTTACAAATATAAATAAAAATAATATCATCAACACTGTAAAAATTTATTTGAAAAATTTTAAAAAATTATAAATAATTAAAAAATATAAAAAGTTTTAACTATATTTTATTAAGTAAAAAAAAAAGCTATCATAAAACATTAAATAATTTAAATTAACCAAAACTTTATATTCTTAAAAAAATAAATTGATAAGAAAAATATTGTAACAAACAAATATATATTTAAAATAAATAAATGAAATTCAATAGACAAATAAACATTTAGTTTAAAAAATTAATAGATACAAAACCAAAAAAAAAAAACAAATTAATATTTTTTTTTAGAAAAACAGCAAAATAAATAAATTTTTTTGGATATATATATTTTTACACAATATTACAAGTAGATTGTTCTTAACTTATTTTCAGATTTTTTTAATATCTTTGATTTTTTTCATATATTTTTTTGTTAATAACTAAAATGCATATACTTATATAAAATAACTTAAATTTACCTAACACCAAATTTAATTTAACTAAAGCTTTTATAATTAGCTTATTTTTGGATTTTTTTAATATTTTTTTTATTTTTTACACAATATTATAACAAATTTGGTCTTAAATTATTTTCAAATTTTTTAAATATGTTTTTTCATATTGTTTTCAAAATTATTATATTTTTTAATAAATAAAATGAATATACTTAAATGAGAAAAAACAAAATTAAATTGACATATGCTTGGTTGAAATTTTTTATTATATATTTTAATTTTACAAATAATTTTTTGATAATGTTGATGATATTATTTTTATTTTTATTTATCAAAATTTTATAAGAAAAGAATTAATAAAAAAATACAGTTAACATCGACCGTGGTCATTTTTTGTGAAAATTGTTCAACATGTGTCGCTTGTTCTATACGACATATATACAATGTCATAATCGTGTGTCGCTTAAAGTGACATACGTTGAATTGAGTAGCGCAACATGTAAAGATAAAATTGTGTTGCATTTAACGTAACAAAATTAGTAAAAATATTTGAGAACTTTTTTCTGCTGCAAAAATAAATATATTTGTATAAATAATATTAAAATAAATATATTTGTATAAATAATATTAAAATAAATATATTTGTATAAATAATATTAAAATAAATATAAATCTATAAATAATTTTTTCAAAATATACATTAGTACAAAAGTCGATAAATTTCACTTACATTTACATAGTAACTTTTACAAAAAATATGAATATGAATTTTGTTTTCCCTATATAATATAATATTATATATTATTGTATTATCCTAAATTTGAGAAAATATATGTAGGATTAGCGACATCAGTGAAGTCAAGGATCAATTAAGAAATAGTTTAAAATAATAGAGACTCGATAAAAAATTTAAAAGATAATACCAAATTAAAATTTAAATAAAATTATAATTAAAGATTAAATATTGATTTAAGAAAAAAAGGATCAAATATTTATCTAAACTTTTATCTAATTATCAAAATAAAAAAGGTAATGTCATAATTAATTACTGCAATTAAATCAAAGGAAAATCAAATAGATTTGTGATATAGTTCACATAAAACAAAGTAATACGTTACTAGTTTGTAAACTTATTTTCATTTAATCCACATGAATTAGTAATTTATAGGGAAAAATGCATTACAAATAACTTTTTGAACTTTTAAATTTGGAAATGGTTAAAACCAACTTTTTACCCCTTAATTTTGCTTGAGGTGTCAATTTTGTTATCTACTTTTTTTAGTTTCAATTTTGTTATTTATCTTTACTAATTGATTAAATTTCATCATCTCTCCAAATATGGTCAATCATAGGCGAAACTTAAGTAAAATTGTTCTAATTAAAGTATAATTGAAGTTTAGATGATTCTAAAATGTTTCCAAAATTAAAAACTTAAAAAATATTTTAGGATTATTTGAAAACTAACTTAATAATTGTTTGTTTTATCTAAATTCTTCTATTAGCTCAACTATGATATAATAAGAATAGTTACACATAAAATTTATATATAATTCTACCATTATATAAAGGCGAAAGTATCTTTAATATTTTCAAATTTTATATCGATTTTTAATTTCGTTTTACGACTTAACATTGTCTAAATTACTAACAAAAATAATTAATGTGACGTCTGATATGTATATTTTTCCTGATTCAATATCCTATTTATATATTTATTGTCAAATGTCTCTCTAAAATTTATAAATATTTTTATATCCCTAACTCCTTCAAAAAATTCACAATTTTTCAATAATTTCATCTATCAACATCTCACTTCTCCCACCGATTTGTACAACCATTATTATATATTAAATTTGGTTCTTTAACGAATTTCTTTCTATGGTGAACTTCAATAATAAACAAGTCCATATAAGACTACCTACAATATATATAAGTTTAAGTTACAAACTATTATTTTATAACAACATATACATCCATGATTCTACTAACAAGAGACCACAACTAATACGAAAAATTTCACTTATTATCAATCCATCATCAAACTCGTATATTCATATAAAAAAATCCACTATATATGAAGCTATTAATGAATAGAATAAACTATTAATATTATCATATAATAATAATGCTATGTCATAGTTTAAAGAAGAAAAAACCTAATATTTTACATATAATGAAAAGATAAAATTTAACGACTTCAATGGTATACTTCAAAATGATAAACTTTAATAGTGACTTTCATTGTCGAGCAATTTTGTGCAACCTAACTTTTCAACGAAATAAATGAACTTATTTCAATAGAAATTTTTTTAGTAACGTGACATTTTAATAACTTGTAAATAAAAATATTTATTTTTTTACTTATATGGCATTGTTTTATAGTTTGATATAACTTTTTAAATTCTAGTGTGTATATAGTCAACAAAAATATACACGTCAAACGTCACATCAATTATTAAAAAATTATAAATTATTTGAAAGAGTTGAGAACATATTTGACAATATTTATAAACTTTAAAGATATATTTGACAATATTCATAAACTTTGAGACATATTTAATAGTATTCATAAATTTTAGCTAACAAAATTAATTGTAATTTAAAATTTTATAGACAAATAAATTGACAGCAAACAAATTTTAGAGATGAAATTAAAAATTGATGTAAAGTTTGAGAATATAAAAATGTGTTTTTTCTTATATATAAATAACATCAAAGAAAAAATTATATCAATTAATAAAGATAAAAGATAAAATTAAATTTTATGCAAAGTTAAAGGACAAAAAGTTACTTTTACCTTTGAAAAATACATTCATTAAAATGTATACTTTAAAAAATAGGTTATTTAATTTATTTATTAATATTCCCTTTATGATGTTAACTCAAATGTTATACTAGACTTCTCCATAATTAATATGGCATGATCTTATTTGTTCTTAATGCTTACATGTCCATTGAAAAAAATTATTAAAAAAACTAACCCACCCATATCGTCAATAGAAAAATAAATATAAGGGTCTAATTTTATAGTATAAAAATTGAAGTACTTTTTTTTTTTCTTTTATACTTTCAAAAGTTTAGGATGCTATACAAAATGACTTAAACTTTACTTTTTCTTTTTACAATTTTATAAAACAGTCTTTTAAGCTATATATATGTTTGGTAATTTCATAGACTTACTCCTACCTCAAGTGGAGTTGGAAAGCAAGTACACAAGCAAAGTTTTTTTTTATTTAATTAATAATTTACTTCTTCAGCTTATCTCTTATCCTAATTTTATTCTCTTAAAATTTGAATTTAAGTGGAGTTTGAAATAAAGTATAATACAACAACCAATTCCTTTTCCTTTTGCAACTCCGATTGGACTCTTCATATTCTATTATATGTAATACATGCAATTATTATGAATACCAACGCAACCAATCTATCTTTCTTTCTACTTTTCGTTGTATAAAGAAGTTTAAGGTTCTGAATTCTGATTTTTTTTGTGGAAGTCTAACAGTGAACGACGTTGCTGTCAATGGAGGATCGTGTTCTTCACTTTCTGGCTCGCCATGGTACTTTTTCTTAATTTATCTTAATTTTTTTAAAAGATATGATATTGGTATATACTTTTACATTAATAATTGGATAAAATGTAAAAAATTCTTTTAAACTATAAATCATATGTAAAAAATTATATAAATTATAAACTTTGACTAATAACTCTTCAAATTTTTATTTTAATGTAAAAAATCACTTATGTCACCATTATCATTCCAAAAAATAATCTTGTTGCCACGTAAAAAAAGATAACACATATCAACAAGGGTATGTTTGTCATTTAATTTAACACTTAAATTTATCACCACGAAAAAGAAAACCTCCAATGAAATACCCTAGAGTAACAATACACAACCCCGTTTCCGTCTCAGCCACCAATCGCACCAGGGAAGAAGTAAATCAAAGAAGGCAAAGATGTAGGGAAAGATGAATGCTGCTGGGCTTCCATCACCGGAGACTTAGAACGTCGGTGACCGTTGTTGGCAAGAAACCTTTGTCTTTGCCCATATCGTTGAGTTGACCGATTTCTGCAAATTTTTAATTCATGAGCTAAGGATAATAGAAACAATAGGTTGCTAGAATTGTTTTGGAGTTTAGGTGTGATTAGTGATGATTAAAGTGATTGCTTGTAATTTTTTAAATTCATAATGTGAGAGATTATTGGAATTTGCTTCATAATACAGTTTAAGTTCTATACAGACTGAATGTGCCCCCTTTGTGTTGTTCCTCATCCTTATTCTTAAGGAGTTGTGTACGTACCTAACACTTAGATGATTGATGGATGCATTCATGGAATGCTGCAAATTGATGCATGTGACTGTGTCCATTTTGATGCAAAAAAGGTAGAAAGAAGTGCAAACTATGTCTAGCTCTATAACATGAGGTCGAAATTTTGGAAATGGAGGAAAATGATAGCACTTTCCTGAAAGCACTTTTGATCGTTTGGGGTGGTTTGTGGCTGGGAAGGAGGACGTGAAGTGTATAGTTTGTTTTTGGTAATTTAAATGATAAATTAAATGACAAATATAGCCTTATTAATGTGTTATTTTGTTTTTTTTTTTTTGATGTAACAATAAAATTAGTTTTTTGGAATGATAATGGTGACATAAGAGATTTTCACTCAAATAAAAGTTTAAGGGATTATTAATCAAAGTTTATAGTTCAAAGAGTTTTATGTACGTAACTCAATGTTTAAGATAATTTCTTGTATTTTACCTTGATAATTTTACTCATAGTAAATACTTTTATGTGTTACATACTAAAAAACACTGATAAGATATGATACGAGTATGATGTGATACAAATACGGCAATACAATCATTTCGTAAAAATTTAAGATAAAATACCTCTAGGATACTTAATAAATTATACTAATAAAATACAATTAACAAAATATTATCAAAGTGGCTCACTATGTAGAGTTTTGATGCAACATTTTTCTTACTTTAGACTGTCTCATGTCAACAGGGAATGCAACAAAGTGGCTCACTATGTAGCTAGGAATTTGCTTTGTTATTCCCCATCTTATTGGTTTGACTCTTTTGCTGATCATGTTATTTCTTTACATAGGAATTATTCACTTTGATTGATTTCAATGAGTATTATTCAGTTTCAAAAAACAAAAACAAAATATTATCAAAGTTAAATATAAATAAAATAGTATAATCAAATATTATAAACGCAGAACTTCTTCAAATAGAGCCCCAAATAAAGTTCATATTGTTCAAATAGAGCCTCACACAGCCCCAGAGCAGAACAATTTTGTATTCTCAAATAGAATTTCTTCTTCTACGAGAAGAGGGCAAGGGGCACGGCAAAGGAGAAACACCATTGAGCTGTGCAGCTTCAAAACATGATTCTTGCAGACGCTGTGTTGCAGAAGAGAAATTGAAAATAGGAGAGTGGAGACTAGGAAGTCAGAAACCGGAAGAATTGCAGAGATGTGCTCAAATCAGTATGCCATTCTCCAATTCAAAATTTTCGAAATCATATCTCCTCGGATCGCTTCCCTATCCCATTTATTTCTTTTCTTTTTTTTTTTAATTTAAAAAAATAAAATACGCCTGAAGTACATATCCAAGTGTATCAATGAATATAGGTGTCAGAAGCATATCCGACAACAACATGCTGGCCTGACAAGTTTTTTTTACTAAAATACCTTTTTTTGTTATTATATCTAAATACAAAATAACTTTTACATTTTTTATAAAAGTTCTGTTTAAAAAAGTCTTATTATTATTTTTAAATAAAACCCATCCAAACTGCTGTAATGATAATCAAAGATAGCCAAGAAAAAAGAAACATAAGAATCATACACTAGACCTTTATAAAATGATTTGCAATTTATACTTAAAATGGATTCGCAATTTGTACTTAAAAAATTATAACTCGGTGAATAAAAATTTTAAAGTTGAATGAGTTGAATCAACTTTAAAGCAGGGCACTCCAAAGTTGAAGAAATTACTCATGAGAATCAAATGCAGGACCCTTGAGTCAGTGCAATTCAATCCTACCAATTAAACATACATTTGTGCCAAATATTGCAACACATGATCACTATAGGGTATGTTTGGGATAGGGATTTTGGAGAGAAAGGAAAGAGAAAGTAACTTTCTCTTTATTTATTTCTTAAAACTTTGGAAGAGAAAGAATTGAGAAATTTTATGTTAATCCTTTTTAACCTTTCTCCTTTATTAATTTTAATTACCTCAAATTAGAGGAGTTTAGAAGATCAAAACAAAAATAAAAAGTTATTACTTAACCTTTTATTTCCCCCCTCTCCTCATTCCGACAGACCCTATAAAACAAAACTATTTTTTCCCTTGTACATAAGTATCTTAAGTTTCCATTCTACATATGGCACCTATGATCAAATATAAACATAATCTATTTGACAGAGTGTGGCAATTATCTATCATATGATGCTACACTTTATGCTTGGGGAGTGTCTCTCCCCTTTTCTATTTGAGTTTGGAAGCAAATGTCTTGTGATAAACCTTTCAGACAATAATCCAGACTATCAGGACTGCAAGACCATACCAGAAAGCTTGGTGTTAAACCCTTCTTGTTCAGGAACACCATTCCTATGTTGCCTCACCAGAAACCGTTTTATATTTGTTTTCTGCCCTACAATAGACAATTATTAACGTTTAAGTAAATTATGAACTCTGTATATAAGAGAGAGAGAGAGAGAGAGAGCAATATATATAAATGTTGAATTATACCAGGTATGTAATGAGGAGTTTCGGAGGAGAAAATCATGACAATCCAAAAGCTATTTATCTTTGATCTTTAAGTTTTTGGACTACCTACGCACATACAAGAGGATGGCAGGCTTGTTCAATTGGGATGGAATGAACAGGATATCCAACACTACGTGGCAAAATGCCATGTTATCCAAAGGAATAAATATCAAGATCTAAGTCCAGAAGGACTTCTCCAACCACTAACTATCCCTCAACATGTCTGGGAGGATATTAGCACGGATTTCATTATGGGACTTCCAAGGTCAAACCAACTTATAAAGTTTGCATACTTCATTCCACTATCCCACCTATTCATCGCCAAGGTGGTAGTGGCTGAGGTATACATTAAGGAGGTAATAAGCCTCCACAGGTTCCCTAAATCAGTTTTGTTAGATAGGGACAGAAATTTCATCAGTGATCAGTCATTTTTGGCAAGAATTGATCAAGCAGTCGGGCAGTACCTTCAATTATAGTTCTGGTTATCATTTAGAAACCCAAGGGCAAACAGAAGTGGTGAACTAAGTTCGAAGATTTATATTATACCAGCCTCGGCAATAGGTAAAATGGCTTACTTGGGCTGAGTTTTGATTCAGAACAGCACATAACCGATCAGTGGGAATGACTCCTTTCAAGGAACTTTATGGCTAAGACCTGTCTACCTTGTTTAAAATGGACGATAACCTCTCTTTTGTTGAAGAGGTGAATGAACAACCTAAGGCGAGGTATTTGATTCTCACATACAAGTCACTTGGAGAATGCTCAAGAGAGCATGAAAGCTCAAGCAGATAAGCATTGAAGGAAAGTCAATTTTGAAGTGGGTGTCATGGTTTTCCTCAAGCTTAAACCATACAAGCTGAGGTCCTTGGCTAAGAAGAGCAATGAGAAGCTGAGAACAAGATTTTATGGCCCTTATAAAGTCCCAGAAAAGTATGGGATAGCAGTTTACTGCGTGGAGTTGCCTTCCACCACACGGATTCATCCATTATTCCTTGTGCCACAGCTCAAGAAAGCCGTGCATGCTGCTTTCCTGATTCAAGCTCTACCTTCATTTTTAACTGAAGAATTGTAGTCACAAGTTCAACCTAAAGAGGTGAGGAAGGTTAGGCGATTGACCGATGGGCAATTGGAAGTATTGGTGAAATGGACTGAGCTTCCTGAGTTTGAAAACACTTGTGATAGCTATGATGTAATTCAGTTGCAATTTCCTGATTTCCACCTTGAGGACCATGTGAGACTTGTTGAGGGAGGTAACAATGGGCCTGGACCCAACAGTAATAATTTTTGCTAAGGTTTATAATAGGAAAAAGGGAAGAGAGGATAGCGGCACTTATGGGGCAGATCAGGAAATTAATATTAATTGATTACCATTAATATGTTATTGGAGATGATGGAGAAGAATAAGGAAGTTTGTTGCAAAAGGAGATCTTCTATCCAAGGTCGACCACAAGAGATGGAGGAGGAGAATTATGAAGGAACTTGGGAGAGACTAGCCTCTCGAATGCTAAGACAAGATTCTTTCTTTATTGTTACTGGTGAGCTTCGTTACTCTACTACTCAATTCATCCATTCCTTCGTTATTGGGTGAATTGTTTAGGTGATTTTGATTAAAGAATAAAACCAGTAATTTCAGAGTCTCAGCAAAAGGAATAACTAGCACGTTTGGATCTTCTAACAAATTGTCAGGCATGAGCAATACAAAAAATTCTTAAACTACCATAAATCCTGTTTTTTAGATGGGTACATAGCGAATTTATATATCACAAGTTAGTTCTGTATTCAATTTCAATCAAGTTTGACAAGGTTACAAACGAAAATAGTATCAGTTACTGACAACAAATATAAGCAGCTCTAATAATGCTTACATTCGTACAACAAAATGCCATGAACTTGGACCACCTTTCATTTTTTTTTTTTAATCAAACATTAATTATAGAAAAGTATTCCAATATCAACTAACAGTTTAACAGACAAAAGGACCTCTCTTTCAAATTAAAGATGTATGTTCATATTCTGAGAACTTCTAAGACCTCCAAACCTTATTTCCTCTATGAATCTTTATAAATTATATTGGTGGTGTATCAGGTATCAAATTAACAATGTTTTGCACAATGGGCATACTAAAACCAGTTCATTTATTTTCGTTCTAGGTTGCACTTCAAAATGAGTTTTTAAAATTTTAAATTAAAGACGATGATAATGCAGGATGGGCAGAATTGACCCATGATGTTATTCCATCCCCATTTGTATGGGCAGGTCTGTTTATCCAATTTTACTGAGTGGCTATCTCTCCCATGATGGGAATTCAGCGGTTAGCAATTGAAGCTAAGACTTTCAATTTATCGTAGGAACAGTCTGGATCATATTTCGGTCTTAGTGTATTAGAATGTGGTAGAGTTTTTCTGTTCAAGGTGCTATTAGGAAGGGATGCTGCATATTGGTTGCTGTTGGTGGCAAGGGAATTAAGTGAAGGCCGATGGAGTGGATCAAACTGCAGAAGATTTCGTGATCATGACAATATGTATTTGGCTTATGTTGGGGAGAATCAAAGAGGCAGATTTCTTTGCATTACTGAATTCTTCAGCGGTGGGAGAAAGGTTTCTGTGATGGTTTCGGAGGGCATGAGAGGTGTGGGCTGGAGGCAGTTTGCAAAAGCATTGATATCCTTGCTTGTTCCACCGTCTTCAGAAAACACTGTGAAGAGAAGAGATGAGGTTAAGAAGCATTCTTCATGGATCTCAAAGAGCATCTCCTTTTCGGATGCTGTGAAGAACACGAAAGGTTCTAGGAGACACGAAAGGGAGGGCGAGAGAGATGGCGGTTACAGATGACAACACAATAAAGTGAGGGAGGCTTTGGTGCCTAGAAAAAAGGAGCAGTTTCTAATTCAAATTTTAAAAGAATCCTTAGAATATTCTTGGAAAAAGTATAATTTACCTCATTTAATTATGTTTATATAACATACTATTTATTTAAATTTTGATTTAAAACAAATAATTTTCATAAACTATTCAAATACTGAAAATTATTACTTTTAAAATTAAATTTAATAATAATGTCCTTATCATATAATTTATTTTTTTTTCTTTCTTAATTTAATTTTACATTATATGCAAAGAAAGATTAGAGAAAAAAAAAGAATTTAAAATTTTTAAATATAATTTTAATATTTTAAATAATTTAAAGAAGTGATTTTTTATAAATCAAAATTTAAGTAAGTGTAATTTTTTCAATATTCTTGGAGGTTGATGGAAAAAGGAGGGTTCATTGGGTTTTAGAAAGAAAAGGCCCAATTCAAACTAAAAGCCCACAAAAGTCTGATTTAAGTGATACTATGCATTTTACTCCATCAAATTGGGCCAAAGGCAATGCTAAAAGTGCTGATAAGAAAGGAAAGTGGGCTATAAGAGATAAAACCCAATATAATAATGGTTTGCTGGGCTGTGATTTACTGGTAGGGCATCTGGGTCGGGTGCAAACCATACCCGCATCTCAGATCGATGCGAACAGATGCGCAGCGCTGCCATGGCTGAAGATGCCAGAAATTGCTGGAAAAGGGACAGAGAAGGCCGAAAATGCCTTACCGGGGGGGTGGGGTGGAAGAGGTAGAAGGCCTAAATAATCCCGTATGGAGGGGGATAGTACCTTTGAATGATGCAACCTGACCTGTAACGTTGCCATGGGATGCGAAAATGCAAGAACTTGTTAGAAACAATACAGACAAGGCCGATAATTATTTACCTAGGGGTGGAGGTAATATAGGAGGTAAGAACAAGCTGGAATGGAGTGGGACAGCAGCAAAAATAGGGGCTGGTAGTGAATTAAATACTAGTTCAGGTAAAGGCAAAGAGATAATACAATTTGGGGAGGAGGTAACAGAGACCCATCGTATGCAGCATGTCTTTACAGACCCAAGTGGCTCAGGTAAGGGGCATGGAATCCACTATACAGACAGCCCATGGGAATCAGACTCACAGTCTTTATCTTCTGATAACTCAGATGAGGTCTCCTTGGAGGATGAATATAGTGAAGAGAGGCTACTTATTGAACAATTAGAAAAGGATTTTGCAAGGAAGGATGAAGGAACAGGAGGACGAAAAGAGGTAGAGGCTGTCCTTGATGGTGTAGCTTCTCTGTTTGACGTGGTTAGCAGGGATGGAGTGGATGCTTATTGTGAGGATAAAGGGATGGAGAAAATCAATGTTAATCTTTTAAGTAAAGCTGAATTTCAAACATCTCCTTTACCTGATGACTCAACTTTTCTCTATCCTCTTGAATTTCTTCTAAAACTAATGATGTGTTTTTTGGTATGCTTGACAAATAACTTTCAAGGTATGCAGATAATAGCAACAATTCCTAGGGAGACATCCTTTCCACGCCTACAATATGCCATATTTCTCCCAATCATAATCCTATGGTAAATGAGGGGCCAGAGGAAAATTCAGTCAATTTACGCCAATTAGGGGGTGAAAGGGACAATCGAGACCCACAATCTTTGTTGGACAAGTTAAATTTCCAATTGCTGGATAAATCTGGAAGGAAGATTAAAGTGCAAGTGACCCCTAAAACTTATGAGAGGAAGAAAAGGCGGGAGCAAAAAGAATTGCAAATGTTAGCTACAACAATTAACTATGGAGGGATTAAAGGGGGTAAGGGCAAATAAGGTAAATCATGAAAATTATCACTTGGAATGTGAATGGGTTAGGTAACCCTATCAAACGTAGGAAGATTAAGGAGATTGTGAGTAGAGTGGATCTAGATATTGTTCTTTTACAAGAAACCAAGATGGAGGAGGTAGATAGAATCCTTTTCAGGAGCATTTGGGATAATCGATTCAAAGAGTGGATTCCATCCCTTCCATAGGCTCCTCAGGGGGTCTCTTGATCGGGTGGGATACTAGGGTAGCTTCCAAGGTTGATGTCTTTAAAGGGTGCTTCTCTCTATCTGTCTTGTTAGATATTAAGGGTAAAGGCTGTTGGTGGGTTGTTGATGTGTATGGTCTTACAAATCCTAGGATTAAATCTCAGTTTTGGGAGGAGCTCTCTTTTGTTCATGGATTATGTAGCCCACATTGGTGTGTTGGGGGTGACTTTAATGTCATCTGCTTTTCAGAAGAGAAGCTTGAGGGCTCGAGAATAACTGCTAGTATGAGGGGCTTTGAGGAATTTATTAGAGATTGTGATTGAGGATATTCCTTTGGGAAATGCTCAATACACTTGGTTAGTCAATCTAGTGAGGGTAATGTCTTCTCGTGTTGATAGGTTTTTGGTTACATCTGTGTGTGAGGATTTTTTCCTCGATCTGATTCAAGAGACCTTGGAGCGTCTTGTTTTTGATCATTTTCCCCTTCTTGAGTCTAGCAGGGTTAAGTAGGGGCCAACCCCTTTTCATTTTGAGAATATGTGGTTTCAACATAATTCTTTCTTAGATCAAGTTAGAATATGGTTGGGGGCGGGGGAGTGTTTAATTACAGGTTGGGAAGGATACAAATTCATGAAAAAGTTGAAGTTTGAGAAGGAAAAGCTCAAAACTTGGAATAAGGAGTTTCTGGTGACACTAGGATTAAAAAGAGGGAGATCCTTCAAGAAATGGAAGCTCTTGATAGGGTAGAGTGTGAAGGAGGTTTAGAGGAAGCTCAATGTGTTTGTAGGTTAGGCCTTAGGAATGAACTTGATGAGATAGTTGTTAAGTAGGAAACTAGTTGGCGTTAGAAGAGTAGAATTAAGTGGGTCAAGCAAGGGGATGTGAACTCTAGTTATTTTTGTAAGGTGGCAAATTGTAGGGAAAGGAAGAGTTGGATCAAGAAATTAGAGGTGGAAGGGGAAAGAATTGTTAGAGATGTTACCTCAATTTATAATAAAGTGACTAAGTTCTACAAAGAGCTCTACACTGAGGAGGTTACTGGGAGGCCTTTCCTTGAGGATCTGGATTGGTCTCCATTGGAGTATGATAAGTCGTTTTGGTTAGAAAGGCCTTTTGAGGAGGATGAAGTCAAGGAAGCAATTTGTGAGATAAGGAGAAGGCACCTGGTCTTGATGGGTTTAACATGGCTTTTTTCAAGCGTGTTGGTCTTTCTTTAAGGATGATTTGTTGAAAGTTTTTAATGAGTTTTATTATAATGGCAAGATTACCACTAGCATGAACTCAACTTTCAACACTCTTGTTCCCAAAAAAGACCTTTCTATTAAGGTGAGAGATTTTAGACCTATTAGCTTGGTATCTAGTGTTTACAAAACCATCACTAAGGTGCTCTCTTTAAGGTTAGGGAAGGTTTTAGGAGATACCATCTCTAAGAATCAAAGTGCCTTTGCATTAGGTAGACAAATCCTTGATGTGGCTCTAGTAGCCAATGAAATTGTAGAAGACATTAAGCGCCGTAAGCAAAAGGGTTTGATTTTTAAGCTTGATTTTGAAAAGGCCTATGATCGAGTGAATTGGAAATTCCTAGATAAAGTTCTCTGCCGAAAAGGATTTGGGAACAAATAAAGAAGTTGGATAAAAGGTTGTCTTTCCTCTGTTGCCTTTGCTGTTATTGTTATGGAGAGCCTAAGGAGTGGTTTAGGAGACTTCGTGGTGTTAGGCAAGGGGATCCTCTCTCTCCTTTTCTTTTCACTCTAGTCGTAGATGTCTTAAGTCATCTATCTAGAGGTTTGGAGAGAAGGGTGGTAAGAGGTCTAAGGGTTAGAATCAAGGGTATTGAGGTTTCCCATTTATAGTTCGCAAATGATACTATCCTCTTCCTTCCTGATGATAAGGAGAATTTTCAGCATGTTCTTTTGTTGCTCCAAATCTTTGAAATAGTTTCTAGGCTTTGAATTAATCTTTCTAAATGTGGGATGGCTGGAATTAATGTTGAAGATAGATTTGTGGGAGACTTGACAAGGATGGTAGGTTGTGGGGTTTCATAATGGCCTTTGACCTATATATGTGTTCCTCTGGGGGTAATCCTCGCACTATGTCCTTATGGGATCTTGTGGTGAAAAGGGTCTTAAAAAAAGGTTAGGGAATTGGAATCCCTTGGTAATAGGATAACTTTAATTCAGGCATCTTTGTCAAGTATCCCTTTGTGTTATTGTCTTTGTTTAAAATTCCAGTTGGGGTAGCAAAGAGGATTGAAAACATTATGAGAGATTTTTTGTGGTCGGGGTCTGGGTATAACAAAAGAGATCATTTGGTTATTTGGGAAGTGTGTTGTAGGTCTAAGGAGGATGGAGGACCGGATCTTGGTAATTTGGCCTCTAAAAACATCTCCTTAGTGGCTAAATGGCATTGGCGTTTTGCTTCGGAGACTACCTCATTATGGCATAGGGTAATAAAGAGCAAATATGGCATTCAAAAGAATGGGTGGGATGCTAACTCTGGAAATGTTGCTATCCATGCAAGCCCCTGGAAGTTCATCTCTTAGGCATATCATTCCTTTTCTTCAATGCTCTCTTTTCGCATTGGAGATGGAACTCGTTTTTGATTTTGGGAGGATAATTGGATTGGTAATTCTTCTTTATTGAATCTTTTTCCTCGCCTTTATTCCTTATTATGTGTTCATAATGCACCAATCTATGTGTTTTTAACACATCAAGGTGACCAAACTTGGAATTTCCATTTTTCAAGAATTCTAAATGATAGACTTGTTGACAAGGTTATTTTATTGCTTAAAATCCTTGCTCCTTTTAATGTTTCGAACCTACCTAATAAAAGGATTTGGAATTTAGATCCCTTGGGCTCCTATACTTGCTTTCCTTTTCTAAATTTTTTACTTGAAGCCCAAATCTTGACTCTAACCTCTTGTTTAATTATTTTTGAAAAATTAAAGCTCTTTCTAAAATAAAAGCTTTTGTTTGGACAGTGGTACTGAATAGAATTAATACTAATGATTTGTTTCAGACCAGAGGTCCTAACAAGGCTCTATCTCCGGATGTTTGTATGATGTGTCTTAGAAGTTCTGAAACAAATAGCTATCTCTTCTTGTACTGTAATATGACTAGATATTTATGGGACAAGTTATTTGACTACTTTGTAGAGAATTGGATTTGTCTGGCTAATCTTGACACTTTTCTCACTATTAAATTTGTGAGTTTTGGAAGGGATAAGGAGCATAAAACACTTTGACAATGTGCAATTTTAGCAACTTTGTGGTGTATTTGATGGGGCAGAATGTTAGAGTCTTTAAAAATAAACACCTCTCACCCCACCTTCTTTGGGATAGAATCACGTTTTTGAATTCTTTGTGAGTTTCTTCTAATGAGTTGTTTATAGGGGTCTCTCTTATGGGTCTCCAAAGGGATTGGAAGGCTTTATTATATTAGCTGCTTGTTTCTTTCTTTCTTTTGCTCTTCTGTTTCTTTTTGTAGAGGACAGCTAGTCCTCCTTCTTGTATCTCTTCTCTATTAATAAATTTCTTTTTTTATCCCAAAAAAAACAATGTTTTGCACAATGACTTTATGATTATGTCGCAATAAGACAGAACACTCACTTTTCATCTGCCAAAGTATTTTGCTAGTCCAGAAACTTTTTAATTCTTAAATGCTTCAATCCTAAAGTTAGATATTCAAAAATGAAATTAAACAAGTTCTATTACAGACTTGCCTGTCACCACCACGCACTAAGATAAGGTAAACAGGATCTTGGCAAGTGATCTGGAACAGCTGCCACACAATGTAGATGCAAGTAGTAATGCTGAAAATTTAGAAATTGAAATCACCGTCATCCATCAAATATTGATAGAAACAAAATAAGCAAACAAAATCACAGAGGAAAATTTTGATTGAGAAGAATGGGAGAAGCGAAGGTTTGATTTAAATCCAAATCAAACCTTTCCTTCCCTTCCCTTCTCTTTTTCATTCACTTCAATCCAAACACCTTTAAGGTACATCAATTAATAATGATTAAAAGGATATGCATATGCATATATCTCCAAAAATCCCATTCAACAGGGGATAATGTTTAAAGATGTTGTTGGGGCTTCTGCTGGTATTCCTAACAAGCTGTTCATAATGAGGAGTGCTGTAGGGTAGTGACATTTCAATATTGGTAGAAAAATGCTCCAGTGCACGTTTTGCAGCACAGCTCTGAAAAAACTGCATTGACTTCTGATTTTTCAAGTTTTAATTTGTTTTGGTGTTTTTGAATTATTGAAAGCATTGTGTAGAAAGCATGATATTTTTCCTCATCATCAGGGAGGGAGGCTGAATACAATATTATCCAGAATAATACAGTGGAAACAAACAAAATAAAAATCTGATTTTACATTCAACTAGTCCAGTCTTTTTACATTGCATCTATGTAGTTCACGTCCAAGTTTAAGTAACTTCATTTTCTTCAGATCAATGCAGTTTGCAAGAAAACAAGAAATAGCTTGTTAATTTATGGTCCCAAGAAAATCCTCAAAGTGGCAATCTAGGGTTGTGTTTGGAAATGGGGAGGGGAAGGGAAGGAAAGTAATTGAAGGGAGAGGGAAGGAGAAGGAACAAAAGGTTAAGTGATAGTTTTTTTTTTCTCTTGTTTGGATCCTCCAAAATCTTTCAATTTGAAGTAATTAAAATTAATAAAGAAAGAAGGTTAAGGAGGATTAACATAAAATCCTCTAATTTCTTCTCTTCCAAAATTTTGAGAACCAAACAAGGGGGAGGTTCCTAAATTCCCTTCACTTTCCTTCCTTTCCCCTCCATTTTCTCCCTCTCAAACAGACCCTTAATAAATTTGAAAAAGAGATACAGCAGATCAATGTTCTCTTCCAGAGAAAAAACATCAAATCAATTTCACGTTGACTGGCACTGACCATTTCTCTATCAAACATTACTCAAGCAAGCACAAATACAAGCAGTAATAACATACAACTAGTCAACCAAATTTTTTTTTTTTTTTTAAAAAACATACAGCTAAACAAGAAAATAAACAAGAAGGCCTTTTCTTTTTTCTTTTTACATATCTTTTGGATTGGAGTATCACAATAATAAGCACATTTACAGGATATTAATGACAAACACACATAAATAATAAATTATTTAATGCAATACAGATCAAAATTTTGCTATTGATAGTAATTTTAGTTTAAATGAAGAGAACTCAATGGAAATTTGAATCTATCAATCATAAAACTCAAATTCACTAACCATTCATATTCTCTTTAAAAGCATTTGGTCATGATAAAAAATTACTTTGAAATGAACAAATGTTCATACTGAAAGAACTATCCAGAAGACTGCCAAATGTTCATATAAACAAATGTTAACTTTGAAAGAACTAACCTGCCAAATGATATCAAAAGAACTATCCAGAAGACTGCAGAAATCCAACTACGTTCCTTGTAGGCAACCCAAACCTGATATTGTATACAAAAGTAAGGATGTTCATACTGAAACACTAGAAAAAAGTACAGAAAGTAAACTTTTACGTGCTTATTCAACATTGATCATATGATTATGTGCACAAATATTATGGCTTTGATTATCTCATAAAATCTTTTAGAAGTCACTAGTAACTGAAAAGAAAAAGTCAAACAGATCATTTTCACAACTATTCACAATCATAAGGCTATTATTATTCACGAAATTATTGAAGCCTTTCAGTAAGAGCTTGAGACCTTGGAAGTGCATTACTTGTAGAAATGTAAAATGTGAAATGAACTCAGAACATTTTTTTCCTTATAATGTATAATGTATAAATGAGATACAAATTAAGCATCACTTATAAAAGCCTTTTGCATTATGAATATGAAAAAGCATTGAAAATTCTAATACAGTAGATCATATGAAACATTGCAATCAAATAGTAGAATAGAAGTGTATTGCATGGATCTTAATTTTCTAATCCAAATATTGCATTAGACAAATATAATTGCACTTTAATATGTCAAATTTATGTTCCTGGCATATAATTTATTTTCTATTTTAAAATATTTTTAACATTAATATTGTACAGTTAGGTGTTAAACATGTATCTGTGACAAAAGTGGGCGGGTTAGGAATTTTCCAATAACATCTTAAATGGGTTGTGACAACTCTACCAATATTAAGTTTGACTTTCATAACCAGTTTCAAGCCCAGATAAAAAAGGAGAATTGTGTTAGGTAATCAAAAGCTAATATAAAACTTTGTCGAATCTTTATGAATATGGATTAATGACGAGAACATGTTAATGCTAGGTCGTTGTCCAAAAGCTACATACTGTATGACTCGAGTATAGTGTCAAATGAGCAAGAGCCGTTGCATCAATGCCCTGGATCTAGTGAAAAATAAGCAAGGGCTCTCACATTTCCATGGATGGGTGTGGGTAAAAAAACCAGTCCATAAGAGTAGATTACGTTTGGGACATGGAATATTAGCACACTTACAGGTAAATTGATAGAGATAGTAGACACTATGATTAGGAGAAAGATAAATGTAATGTACCAACAAGAGACAAAATGGGTAGGGGATAAGACAAGAGAATTAGACACTTCTGATTTTAAGCTTTGGTACGCTGGCAAGTCAAAAGTTAGGAATGGCATAGGTATAGTCATAGATAAAGAGTGGAAGGACAAGGTAGTAGATATGAAAAGAATAAGAGATAGGATAATTGCTTTAAAATTGGTAGTGGTTCAGGACACCAATGTATTAGTGTTTATGCATTATAAGTAGGATTAGAAGAATACCATAAGATTAAATTTTGGGAGGACCTAGAAGGTTTAATAAAGAGAATATCGTTAGGAGAGAAGATTTTATTAAAAGATCTAAATGGGCATGCGGGGAGCGAATTTAAAGGAGACGAAGACTTTCATGGAAGACATGGCATCGGAGAGGTAAATGCAGAGGGTAAAACACTCTTAGATTTTGCTTTAGCTTTTAACTTCACTATAGCCAACACGTGTTTTAGAAAGAGGATAAAGCGCCTTATAACGTATAAGGGTAATGTGACATGTTCCCAAATCGATTTCTTTTCGGCAAGAAAATCAAATAGAAAACATTGCGTCGACTACAAAGGCATACCTAGAGAGAGCTTAACTACTCAACATAGGGTCTTGGTTATGGACATTCATGTTAAGAGAAGAGTCGAAAGAAACAATCAAAAAGCAAGTCCTAGGATAAGGTGGTGGTATTTGAAAGGCAAACCACATGAGAGTTTTAAGAGAAAGGTATTATAAGAGGGGATTTAGGAAGTACAAGGTGATGCAAACTACATGTGGAACACTATGGCTGAGGGAATTAAGAATGTCGCAACAAAAACACTGGGTACATCAAAGAGGTTTTGGACCAAAGGGGAAAGAATCTTGGTGATGAGATGCAAATGTACAAGATAAGATTAAGGTTAAAAGAGAGTGCTATAAAGCATGACATTCAAACAAAGATAATGAAAATTAGGAGAAGTATAAAATAGCTAAGAAAGACGCCAAGAAGATATTGTCGGAGGCAAGAGATAGAGCTTATGAAGGGTTATATTAGTCCTTTAGAACCAAAGATAGGGAGAGAAGAATATTCAAGCTTGCTAAAAGTATGGAGAGAAAGACAAGAGATAGAGATCAAGTGAAATGTATTAAGGATGAAGAAGGTAATCTCTTGGTAAGGGAACAAGATATTCAAGAACGACGGAAAAATTATTTTCACAAACTTTTTAATGAAGGACACATCTACTTGTCAAGCTGATAGACTAAGTACTAAAGAGGAGGATATCAATTATAGTTTTTATTAGAGAATCCAAAAAGTTTGAAGTAGTACAGACATTGAAGAGAATAGATAATGGCAAAGTAGTAGGATTTGATAATATACCCATTAAGGTATGAAAGAGTTTAGGATGTAAAGGTGTAAGTTAGTTATCAAAGTTGTTTAATGCAATATTGAGATCTAAGAATACATAGAATGTAAATTTAGTGAAAGAGATGCTAAGTCTAGGGCAGAGGTGAAACTTGGAGATCATCTTATACAAGAAGTTATGAGTTTTAAGTATTTGGAAACGATAATACAAAATAATGGAGAAATAAAGGGGGACGTAAATCATAGGGTTCTAGCTGGGTGGATGAAATAGAGTCTTTAGGTATTATTTATGATAGAAAAATACCACCCAAGCTTAAGGAAAAATTTTATTGTACAATTATAAGACTTACATTGTTATATGGTATAGAATGCTGGGTGATAAAAAATCAACATTAGCAAAAATTCAACGTTGCAGAAATGATAATATTGCGTTGGACGAGTGGTCAAAGGATAAGATTAGGAATGAGTGCATTAGAGAGAAAATCATAGTAGCTCTTATCATAAAAAGTTAATAGAAACGAGCCTTAAGTGGTTTAGCATGTAAAGAAGCGGCTATTGAAGGCTCATGTACTAAGAGTTGACCAGATGGAAGATAGTCTAATAACTAGAGATAATGGAAGACTAAAGAAAACAATAGAAGAAACTATTATGATAGATTTAACTATTAATAATCTAATTATAGAAATGAACAAGGATAGAACAAATTGCTGTCACTTGATCTATATAGTTAAAACCACTTAGTGGGAAAAGACTTTGTTTGTTGTTGTTGTTATTGTATCTTAAATGAGTTGTGACAGGTTCCAGGTTTATAATATTTAATCAGATTTGTTTTCTTGTTCCAACTTGCATGGACATGCGTCTAACAAGTTTTGTTTGTTCATCTCAGTTCTTAAATGTCTAAGCCTTAACATCCCCAACCTAAGCCACCACAGAGAAACAGTGACATTGACTCATTCACTGAACCAACATTCCGCAAATTCAGATGTTAAAAGAAAATATATATTTTCCTATAATGCTAATAGGTTTCTTGAATAGGGGTGCTTAACCAAGAGCTTTTGCAGCTTGTCCTTTATCCTTAAACGGTTGGAATGGGAAGGAAGAAGGCTACCCCTTCACTTCCCTTCTCTCTCCCTGTCCTACAAGAGTAAATTGAGCACTTCATAAAAAATTATGCTGATTCTTTATTATAGCTAACTGAAATTTAAGTTATGATTTGACAAGTTTGGTACAATGCGCTGAATCCAGATTGGCTTGAACATGACAACTAGGAAAATATAGTTTACATTAGGCACACTCAAAATTTGGCTCGTAATGAGTCAATTTCTATGCCTTTGAAACTGATTTGCCAGAATGTACTTGCTTAAAGGCCTTTAACGCTTAGACCCTGACAGAATTCTAAAAGAGAAACAAGTCATTTCAGTATAGAACAGGATGTCCAACAATTCATTACTCATCAGACTCTGTCAGTCTGCATATAATTTTATAATTTCAATTCATTCTTTTAAAATAAAATTTTAGAATTTCTATTCATGAAATGTGATTCAAAGCATATCAACACTAGCCCCCATTATGATAATTTTTTTAGTAGAGTTGTCTAGCATC
The DNA here is from genome assembly GCA_031216115.1 of Senna siamea. NCBI lineage: Eukaryota > Viridiplantae > Streptophyta > Magnoliopsida > Fabales > Fabaceae > Senna > Senna siamea. The sequence continues at coordinate 24,924,424 of CM062354.1, read as the reverse complement.
AGTTTTCTTTATAATAAAGAAAAAAATTTAAAGAGACTCTTTGAACCTATCAAGTTAATAGCCATAAATTTATCGTTCATATAATTATAGTTGCTAAGATTAAGTAATTGAGACATACTGCTAGAGCCACAACATTGATGTAGAAGTCAACTAGTGTTGCAGCCATCCACCTGCAAACATTTTGGAGCTCATGACATGTACTTGAAAGATATATGACTGGAACCAGAAAATTCAAAAGAAAATTAAAGAAATTCATATCTAAAGGTGAACACAACAAAGAAATTTCAAAAAGGGAGAAAAAAATATTTTATAAAATTTGTTCTGAGAATTTATATTAATATTGTTTTCATGTATTTATGTACATTCCATTAATGGAAATACTTATTTTTGAATTTTTTGTTTTACCAAAATAGAGTTTAGAACATCTATTAATCGTTATGTGTTTTTTTCCCAAAACACATTCTATTTTTTTTTTTTTTTCAGTTGAAAACAGTACATTCAAAATTTTTTTTTTCTGTTTTCAAAAACCAAAAACTCTTTTTGAAACTAGCTTTCAAACAGGCCCTAAAGCACCTTAGTAACTTTTTATATCATTATTGTCTGCCCTCTGCACTCTATAGACAAGCTTTGAAATATTTATGAAGAAGCAAACAGCAAATAACAGAAGCAACAAGCAAGTAATTTTAGATGCTTTATTATCATCCATATTTGGATTTTACTGAGATCATGACATGTTCTTGCTTGTCTACACGGAACGGAGTTGGCAACAAAAATCCAAAGGAAGCCAAACACTTTAGTTCCATTCAATTCTGACAGCAGTCTAATTGGCACCAAAGTCAAATGATGAAAATTGCCTTTAAAGTCATTCATAATATACTCAAACCAAACAAATTTATCCTTAGGTTCAGGCAATGGGTTTTCTAGGGCCTGAGAAGGTTCATGGTGCATGATACGTGTCCACTTCTATCAATGCCAATAATGGAAAAATCTACCCAAGTAAAAACCAAAAAACAGACAAGAAGATTAAAATAGATCAAGTATTTAGCATGTGAATGAGAGTCAGAGTCCCATTAATGTTTGGTATCTTTCCCCATTAAACATAAAAAAAAAGGGTTTTGTTTCCATACTGGTAAAATATTTTAAAAAACACAGCATATGGTTTGTTCTAATGGTTTATTTAGAGGGGTCTCCCTTATGGATCTCTAAAGAGATTGGAAGGCTTTATTAAGTTAGATTCTTGTTTTTCTTTCTTTTGCTCCTTTGTTTCTTTTTGTAGAGGACAGCTTGTCCTCCTTCTTGTATTCACTTCTATCTCTTCTCTATTAATAAATTTCTTTTTTTGTAAAAAAAAAAGCCCTTACAAACCTCAATAGTTCTAAAGGTTTTGTTATGGTACACGAAGGTTCGTTTCCCTATTCTTGCATGACTGCACATATCTAACACAGGCCATAGTGATGAAAACCAATCTGTTTCCAAGTCACCAAAATGAAGAAGGATATGTATATTATATGAAACCATTTCCTTATGCTCTTTTCATGCAAGGTGTGCTTATATCAGAAGGAGTCTAATCATATCCATTTGTTGACAACAACAAAAATGACAGCAAGAAGAATAATGATAATAATAACAAATATAAAGCACTTACGGAGTTAAAAGATCTATACGGAAAGGGGAACCGTCAGTGACAAGAGTGTGCACTAAAGTTAACAACATGAAAACACCCAAAACACTGAAAAGAATCCTCAGAGTCACAACAAAAGAATGCTTCCTTTTCTGTTCTGCTTCTGCACCATTCCTAAGCAAAAAGAATTCTCAGTATCAATCAAAACTGATGACGAAATTTGAAATTCTATATATCTATATTATAATAGTTTTGGAGTCTTCTGGTCATTGGTCTCCAAAATTAGATATTATACAATACAAAATATAAAATAGAATATATGATGTGAGGATATGAGAGAGAGAAAGTAAAGGTAATGGAGAGTTACAAAAGAAGATTGGGGAGTTAAATAACTTCCCATTACTTAATTTTTTATTTCAAAATATAATAATAATTATTTACATTATATTTTAAAATTTAAAGATAAAAATAACACGTACTTTTGTGCATGCGAGGCCTCTAGAAAATTTATAGAGAAATGCAAACTAAATAATAAAACTGCATTTTCTAGAGATAATTTAACATATTCATATATATACATTCTTTCATTTATGGAATATACTCTAGAAGTACCAAATTTGTCATTTTATGCTCTAATTTGTTCACATTAAAAAATCTGTTACTAACAGGGAAAATCATGAGGGATTCAATGCAACTTTAAAAGACTCGCATGGTTTTTCTCTGAACTTCTCACAGCAAAACTAGTTCTATGCTAACAGGTAATGAGTCAAAGTATTCCTCATACTGTCCAATGCTGCTATCTTTGATAAATGCACCATTAGAAAAAAAATGCTTCCACTAATTCAGAAAGTAGTCATGCAAGGGCCTCAAAATGAATATCTAAAATATACTCTTCTACTAACTGCTCAATTCAGTGACAGACTGCATCTGAAATATATTTATGGTCATACCTTGAAATAATTATCAGTGCACCAAATGTCTACTCAAAGAAGGATATATCTAACATAACATACATTAAGATCAAGATATTTCACAATGATCTTCCATTACCCACTTTCTGAATAAGGGAAGGATTCAAGATCATTAGAATCAACAACAAAGCAAATTAACTGGTCAATAACCCAATACGCATAATGGCTACCTAATAACAGAGATTTTGAATGGAATCTGGAGTAACATAATTATGGAAGGAGCAAGGAAATTAATAAAAGTTAAAATCAAGACATCAATATTTATAAGTACATACTTGTTTGGATGCCTCAACAGAACATAATACATAGGATCGTGTGAAGATTCTTGAGTTGACAGCTTCAAGAATTGCACAACAATATAAGTACATGTAGTAATGCTGAAAATTTTGAAAATTAGGAAAGTGAAACTAAATTAGCACTTCTTAGATTCATTTAAATGACCACAATCATCAAAAGCAAGAGATAAGAAACAAACTAAACAACAACAACAACAAATATTGTTTACAGTTAACATGTTCTTTCTTGACTATTTTCTATGGTTAGATTGTTTACAGTTATATCTATTTTAATAGTTTATCCTATTGTTTTATCTAGTCTCTCACTACCTCTAATTATTGAACTATCTTCTATCTGGACAAGACCAAACCACCTAAGGCGCGTTTCTCCAACTTTTCTATGATAGGTGTTATCCCAACTTTCTCTCTAATGCAATTATTCTTAATCCTATCCTTTCTAGTGTGTTCATCCATCCAATGTAGCATTTTCATTTCTGCAACGTCCAATTTTTGCTTATGTTGATTTTTTATAGCCCAACATCTAATACCATACAACAATACAAGTCTTGTAATTGTGCAAAAAACTTTTCCTTAAATTTAAATGGTGCTTTTTTATCACAAATAATACCTAAAACCTTCTTCCATTTCATCCATCTAGATTGGAAACTATGATTTATGCTCCCCTCTATTTCATTATTTTATATTACAATCTCCAAAAACTTAAAACTTGTAACTTGTTGTATGGAATGATCTCCAAGTTTTACGTAACGGACCACTCGTAACAAGTGGTCTGATAGCCACCTCCCAAGTCCTAACCCACCATCCTCCTTTTCCCTACACCAAACCTCCCAACTAACCAAGTGGTCTTTCTTAGACTTGCCCTTCCCAAACTACAAAAAGTCCCTCATAATGTTTCCAATCCTATTAGCCAACCCAATTGGAATCTTAAACAAGAAGAGAAAATACAAAGGGATACTAGACAAAGAGGCTTGAATCAAAGTGATCCTACCACCAAGATAGAAATATGCTCCTTTCCAGCTCTCAAGTCTTTTAGAAATCCTCAGCATCACAAGGTCCCAAAAAGATGCGGCTCGAGCATAGCCCCCTAAAGGAACACTCAAATAAGTCAAAGGCCACTGAGACACCCCACAACCTACCATCTTAGCCAGGTCACCCACAAAACTATCCTCTACATTAATCCCAACTGTTGGTGATATGCTATAATGGTGGCCAATTCCTTGTTTCAAATCTATCTTATTTGTTTAATTGTATAGTTGACCTAGGTATTTACTAGAATTTGTGATTAGCTAATTCTTAGGAATTAGATTTATGACTAAGTGTAATTAGTGGTATATATATATTCCAGTATATCAATGATATCAGATTATAGGACACAAAAATACTCTGAATTCCACAAGGTCTCAGAACCTCTCTCAAGTGTTTTCTATTGAGCCTTACAGTATATAGCTCAAAGCCCACTTGAACTTTGAGTCACCGGTACAATGACCCAAGACACTGTTGGCCAAATCAAAGTCACCACCCTCTAATCGGCAAAACCTAGCTTTTTTTGGCAACCTATCTCAACGCGTGTGCCTCTCACATGCGCCTTTGTTTTCGCCGACTTTTCACGCGCCAGCGCGCAACACACGTTTCCAACCATTGTTCGTCTTTTATGGTGTCACAACATCATTTTGGGCACATTTTGACCAAAGCCCAATCATTTCAGCCACTATTCGTTGGGTTCCTTTGCATCTTCTCATTGAAAGGTGCTCTATTTGGGCGCGATTCATTAGGCAGCAGCATATTGTCTTTCTTCTTCAAGTTTTTCTAGCAAGTTTCAGCCATAACCTGGTAGTTCCAGTAATCTCTTGCTAGGGTTTTCTTTTTCATCTCTCTTGAAACATGGCTATTTATGAAGAAAATGTGATTAGTCAGGTAATTCATCCCTTGCTTTTAATTCTCAAACACAAAATGGATCACTATGGATTGTTGATTCGGTGACAAATAATGAACTACTCTTTGATCATCTTATTCCATACCAAGGTTATCTCATAGTTAGAATTGCTGATGGTTCCTTATCAAAAGTGAAAGGGAAAGGAACAGTGACTCTATATTCCAATATTAAACTAAAGGATGTGCTGCAAGCTATCTTGCAATTTACTATCTGTTAGTAAAGTTATACAAGATAATGGCTGCAATGTGATTTTTAATAAAAATGGGTGTATTTTTCAGGACTTGGATGGAAGGTAAATAATTGGTAGTGTTAAGTAAGAGGCCAGGCTGTATCTCTTCAAGCCTAATCTCAGCCAGAACTATTCCCAATCCCTTGTCATGGCACTATAGACTAGGTCATCCAAACTTTGATTACATGAGAAAATTGTATCCTGATCTATTTACTAAAAGATTCTATTTCTCCTACACGTGAAGTATGTCATATTGCTAAACACAAAAAATACCTAACATTCCCACCTGTATCATCCAAGCAAACCCTTCTGCTTAATCCATAGTGACATTTGGGAACCTTCACCAATAAAAAATACTAGAGGCTTTGCATGCACAAATATGCATGCCTTTTTTTAACTTTTAAAATATAATATAAAATAATAATTAATAATAATAAATTAAATAATAGAAAGTTATTTAGTCCACTCATCTTTCATAATTTCCCATTATCTTTATTTTCTCTCTCCCATGTCCTCACATCATATATTTTATATTATAAAGTATATCATTTTGTGAGACTACTGACCAGAGGGGCCCATAGCAATCATAATATATATTTAAGGTGCCCGTTGGTTTGTTACTCTCATTGATGACCATACTAGAACAACTTGGGCGTATTTGATGAAAGAAAAATTTGAGACAACAACCATATTCAAATAGTTCTACAAATTTTTCAAGACCTAATTCCAAACAAATATTCAAATCCTCCATACAAACAATGCCAAAGACTACTTTAATACCAATTTCAACAATTACCTATTGTCTCATGGGATTGTTCATCAAAGTTCATGTGTAGATACACCCTAGCAGAACGAAATGGCTGAAAGAAAGAATTGTCACCTATTAGAAGTAGCCTGGGCACTTATGTTTACCACCTATGTCCCAAAAATGTATTGGGGAGAGGCTATCCTTATTGATACTTATCTGATAAACTGAATGCCCTCCAAAATTCTCTAATTTACTACCCTTGGCCAAAGGCTACTAGAATATTTTCTAGATATAAAAATCTTAAGCACCATTCCATAAAAAGTGTTTGGGTCCAGAACCTTTGTCCATACCTATCATTATGAAAAACTCAACCCTAGAGCCCACAAGTGTATATTTTTGGGTTACTCTTCCACAAAAACAGGGTATAAGTGCTATTCTCCTACAACCAAAAAAACCTATATAACCATGGATTTTACAATCTTGGAAGATCAATTTTTTTTTACCCAAAACACCCATCTAGGGGGAGAAAACTGAAAATGAATGGGGTTTAGGGAGCAAGGGACATGTGTTTCACCAACCTTATCTTGAACCTACATCCAAACCTAAAATACTTGAACCCGTTGAAACATCTTGCCAATCTCATCATCCTAATATTGAAACGTCTTCCCAACCTCATCATCCTACTGAGTCTGAACCTACTAAGCCTGATCCTTTTGAGCTTGAAACTAAACATGGCCAAAAAGGGTTGTTAGTGTACTCTAGAAGACAAAGACAAGATGAGATACAGTCCATTGATCCTCCAATGCCAACTTCCAATCCAAGTTTTCAAGATGATAGTGATATTCCTATTGCTCTACAAAAGGGGGTAAGGTCTTGTACACAACATCCCATTGGTAACTTTGTATCATATGATCATTTTCCCCCTATATATAAAGCATTTGTAGCAAGTATTTTTCAAGAACAAATTCCCACAAATGTGAATGAACCTATGAAGAGCATTGAATGGACAAAAGCCATCATGGAGATGAGTGGCCTTGAGAAGAATGGCACATGGACATTGACTAAACTTCCAAAGGGAAAAGGATGCAAGTAGACATTTACTATTAAATACAATCTTGATGGAAGTATTAGCAGACATAAGGTAAGGTTGGTGGCACGAGGATTTACTCAGATCTATGACAATGATTTCCAAGAGACTTTTGCCCCAATGAGAAAACTAAACTCTATCAGAGTATTGCTATCATTGGCAACAAACCTTGATTGGCCCTTATTTCAACTAGATGTGAAGAATGCCTTCTTAAATGATGATTTGGTGGAAGAAGTATATCTAGAAATACCTTTAGGATTTGAGAGCAAAAGTAACAGTGGAAAGGTTTGCAAATTACATAAGTTACTCTACGGACTTAAGCAATCTTCAAGAGCCTAGTTTGATTGATTCACCAGGGCTGTTAAAAGATTAGAATAAAACAAGGGCAAGTACATCATACATATTCACCAAAACATCATCTAATGGTAAAATTGCTATTTTAATAGTTTATGTTGATGATATTGTTGTCACAAATGATTACATTGAGGAGTTAAGAAGACTGAAGAAAGCATTATCTCAAGAATTTGAGATCAAAGACTTGGGAGAACTTCGTTACTTCTTAGGAATGGAAGTTGCTAGATCCAAAATGGGGATAGTTGTTTCTGAAAAAAAAAACAATACACTCTTGACTTGTTCAAAGAAACGGGCATGTTGGGATGTAATCTAGCTGACACTCCTATGGGGGCCAATTACAAGGAAAATCTCAAGTCTGAGAACATACTAGTCGACACTGCAAGATTTCAAAGACTTGTAGGGAAACTGCTATACAGTTAGTGTGGTAAGCTAGTTTATGAATAAACCAAGTGAAGAACATCTAGAGATGGTAAATAGAATTCTAAGATACTTGAAGATGACTCTTGGGAAGGCATTTTTTTCAAGAAGGGACTAAGCAAAGATGTCAAAGTCTATACTGATGTAGATGGGGCTAGAGATGTTAATGATCGAAGATCTATATTAGGTTATTATACCTATGTTTGGGAGAATCTTGTGACATGAAAAAGTAAGAAACAACCAATTGTAGCTCAGAGTAGTGTTGAAGTTGAATTTAAGGCACTTTCTCATGGAACTTGTGAAGGTTTATGGCTGAAATGACTTCTTGATGAATTAAATATTACTCCCAAGGACCCTATAAAGGTTAGATGTGATAATATGGCAACTATTAGTATAACAAAAAATCATGTTCATCATGATATAACAAAACATGTGAAGATAGATCAACACTTCATCACAGAAAACATAGAGGCCGATGTGATTAATCTAGACTATGTCTCTAGTAATCGTCAAGTTGTTGACATCCTTACAAAGGGACTTGGAAGAATCAAGTTTGAATAACTCTTATCCAAGTTGGGAATGCTTGATATTTTTTTCCCAACTTGAGGGGGAGTGTTGGTGATCTGCTATAATGGTGGCTGATTCCCTTATTTTAAATCTATCTTATTTGTTTAATTGTATAGTTGACCTAGGTATTTATTAGAATTTGTGATTAGTTAATTCTTAGGAATTAGATTTATGACTAAGTGTAATTACTGGTGCATATATATTCCAGTATATCAATGATATCAGATCATAAAACACAAAAATACTTCGAATTTCACACCAGCGAACCCACATTTTGAGAGATTAATACGAATCGTTGATACAACTTCAAAAATTTGAAGCAAAGAAAGCACGTGCTGAAAATTTTCCTTATCTTCAGGAAGGAATAGAATAGTATCATCCACTGTAAATGGGAAATCTCTAGACCCTCATTACCTACCCTCAAACCTCACACCACCCCCCTCTTGGACTTAACACATCAACAACAAGTGTGAAGAGAAAATGAGCGAGAGGATCCCCTTGCCTAACACTTCGAAAGCCCCGAAACCACTCCTTAGGCTCGCCATTAACTATAACAGCAAAGACAACAGAAGAAAGGCAGCCCTTTATCCAACATCTCCATCTATCCCCAAATCCCTTAAAACAAAGGACTTTATCTAAAAAACCCCAATTCACCCTATCATAGGCTTTCTCAATATTAAGATTTTGAATTTTCCATGTAAATCATTACCCAATATCATATCAACATTGAGATTAGAATGCGAACATGCATAAGCCTCCCAAAAGAAATACAAAGATAATACGCATGCAACTTTATAACTGTAAAACACTCAAAAGCCAAGAGTTTAACTAATTAACATATAAGTCAGAAAAAAAAAAATTTCATGTAATCTTTTGCAAGATGAAATAGAAAAGCAGCATCTGATCATTGTATCCACTTGGCCTGCACACATTAATATACGCCCAAGAGACTATGTTTACAACATAAAGTTAGGAACCATGATATTTAGTTGGATTTTCATTGTATGTCACAGTTGTAGCAGAACAAGACAATAAAATTTGGAAGAATAACATGGTAGACAAGTATATATCATCTTGATAAAAAGCCATCTCATGCAGTTCCTACATTAGCTTTACATTAATACTCAATAATGTAATAATGCAAAGATTATCATTCAAAGAAAATATGATTGACTCATGAACGTGCACCTTCCAAAGCATATAAGCAAGGTTATCCACAAAATTGAGCTGACCCAGTTTGATTCCTTGTAAGCAACCCAGACCTGAAATGCTAAAAAGTATGTCAGTGCTGATGAAACTTCACTTGACAAGTAAAATTTGATAAATTATAGTTAGATATGTTTCATTAAGTAGTACTCATCTTGAAGGTGATATCACTTCAAATTTTGTACAACCTCAGGTGCTCTTCATAAGAGAAAAGTGTTGAAATATATTACAAAAACTACCAGTACCAGGTTTCTAAATTGGACATCCATTTGAAAATAATGGAACCCAAGCAACATGCGAAACTGATACACCTCAAATCCATCAATGCTACGAGAGGAAGAAACGAGGGAAGATGGAAAGCCCAGCCAAACTAAGGGTTTATTCTAGAAGGAATAAAATAGATGAGGTGGCACCATAAGGGTTGCTAACTAACTGTTTTCATAACAACTTCATAACAAATTTGGCTGGAGGGTGGGAGAGAGAGTGGGGACCACAGCCAGGTAAGGAGTATTTACTAGCAGTTAGTGGAAGATACCAGGGGAGGAGGAAAAGATTGGCATGGGAGAGTGCTAGCCTCTCAAAAGCTAGCAACCTTTTCTATTTTGTTCTCTGTTGCAGTGCTTCATTTTCTTTTTTCCTCTTTTCTGCTATTTCATTGTGAGTGGACTGTTGCTGTGAGTGTGTTGCTACTGTTTACTGTATTCTATTGTTATCTGGTGAGCATCGTGATGCTGTGAGAGTAGGAGTGTCACTGTAATTGCTCTATCTTGTTATCAATAAAACTACAGAATTATTCAGCAATTCGTTCAGCAACCAGGCCTTATCAGGAACCTTCTCTCAAAAGCTAGCCATTGTAAGGGAAGAACCAAGCTACTTAAGTACCCCAAGGCCATACTATTCCCAATCCCCGACAAAATATATTACAAAAACTACTAGGTTTCTAAATTGGACATCCACCTAAAAAGTTCCAAGGGCATATAGCACAGGTTATAAAGTTTTAAATTGCAATACCTTGAAATTTTAAATGCATGCCAATTTAAACCCACCAAAAATAAAATATTTTTGATGAATGAATCAAGTCCATTGGAATGCCAACAAGGCAGGAACCCAAGTGCACCAAAAGTGTAAATAAACATACAAAGAAATATAGCACAGGTGAATAGGCAACTTGACACAAAAGGTTGCATAATATACTGATTGAGGTTAATCTAGCATTCTGGACCAAAATCACGAGATGCCTAACAACCAAGACTTCAACTGATGTGCAATACTATAGAAACAGACCAAACCAATAAGCAATTGTAGGACACAAACGACAATATAATTGAACCAGGACACACAACATCAACTTTGCTTCCTAATCCTAGATACCACACAACAATATCAGTCTGGTGCCAAGTGACAACCCTGCAAAGAATCTATTTGAAATGGAAAAATAAAGAACTTTGCATTATAAAGTGTTCACTAATCATGCTCCTACATGTGTATATTATAAACAAAATGAACTGTATCGTGATCACTCATTTCTCTTCTTTATCTAATTTTTGCATAATTATATGTGATAATATATTCTGTTCATGTAATGTACAATACAGAAGGGGAAATTAACCAAAAAAAAAGTTGACTTACTGCCAAAGACACAACATTAATATAGAAATCAACCAAAGTTGCTATCATCCACCTGAATCAAGTACAACAGTGTAAAGGTAAATAATAGTTTAAATTAAAAAAAAAAAAAAGAAACATATGTGCAAAATTACAAATAGGAGCCAGTAAATATTCTGTTTCGTTAAAGAAAAATAACAATTAACAAGAATCCCATGCCAGTGTTCTTTCTAGTATTTGACTCTGCATTTCATAATTAAGTTCTTCAATCTAAGTTAATTTAAAGAAAAGCACTAACAAGCAAGATATCATTTGTTGACAACAAGGTATTCTTCAAAAGCCACCTCCGATTCATTCCCAAGACAACTATGGGCCAACTTCTGATATAAAACTTATGTGATTTAAAAATATATCATAAGGATAATCAAGAGGAATGCAAAGCATGTGGAATATTTGGCAAGTTGGAAAACTGGAATTGAATTTCAGGTTCTGTTTGGTTTCTATAAGTTATGTTTTGTGTAGCAAAATGGTCAACCATTACAAATGCAAAAAAGAGAACCAAGTCACTAAAGGTGAAAAATACTGAAAAAAATAAGTGAAAATATGAAATTCAAAACTCAAAATTAGAAGGATCCCTGTGAAGAAAGAAAGGTTACATAGAGATCCAACAAAATTTCCTACTGACAAACTACTGATGTTTTACTCAAGCAAAATTGTCCACATCAAATACAAGGGATCAAGATGCCAAGTCCATCTATTCTTACTTTCTCTGAAAGCTCCACTAACGGTACAAATGATCCAAAATGAAATTAAGAATTGTCCAATGAATACCTAAAAATATGAAGTTATGAAAAAATATTTCCGTAAGAAAGGGCACAAAGAAGGAAGATGTAGTTTGCATATGAATGGTCGAGATTGTGTAATGAAAATAAGGAGTTAGAGAGAATCATTCCAATCCATTAAAGTGATTTTAACTTATCAAATTTTGCAATATAATTGAGAAAGAAATATCCCTTACAGGGTATTGCATTGTTTTTTATTTTGATGGCACCATATTGAAACAAGGATGAAGGAAGTGATTAAGGGTTAATTATTACAACTTGCCACTTACATTTTCAACTTAACACTAAAAGGAAGAAAGTAGACTTATGACCAAGTAGGGAATGGAGGAGAGTGAGAATGCCAACTGAGACCAGATCAGTATGTTAAGAGCAAAAAAGTTCAACAGACTTGTGTTCTCAGAACTATGTTGATTGTTGAACAAAATCAAGTGAATTTCCATGCAGTGGAATATGAAACAAAACAACAAAAAGCATAAAAAACGGAGCTCCTTCAAAGTTGGTGATTCAACAACCCTTAAAATTTCTACGACCTAAAGAAGCATTGCGAACTGATGGTTATATGACATATTTGCAAGTCAGAGTTCACTTAGTACGCTAATGTACGCTTAGCATAAAAATGAAATTAAATACTCCGATTTAACGTTGGTCAATTATCTCAAACTTCAATAAAGCAAATTACTCTACTAAAAAAAAGTAATGAACACATAATTTAATCCGGCGGATGAAATTCACTAGAATTAACTTGATCAACAGCAAATGGCAGAGCAGAAATTCTCATCACTTTCATGTCCGAATACAATAGTTCCGGAGAGAGAGGAATTACGGAGTGAGAAGTTCTTTCCGAAATGGAGAACCATCCTTGACTATAGTATAAATAAGAGTTGCCACCATCAGACCTCCCAAAGCAGTAAACAGAGTTCTTAAACTGATTGCCAATGAAATTTTCGCCATGGTTACCGAAACGGGGAGAAAGTGATGAAGAGGAGGATGAAGAAACGTCAGAAGTAGGAGAAGGCTTCGTTGACGTCATCAATAAAACAAGGACACGGGAGAGCCACGTTGCAAGTTCAAATAAGAATGCAAGAGAACGGCAATTCCCAATTCCTAGCGGATGTGGATCCTCACGTGAGAGAAAAACGTGATCATGTCAAGCAAGAAAAGTTTTAACCCCTTATTTTCGTTAAAAAAAGACTTATACAAGATATCAAAATCAAAACTAACCGTTTTAAAAATAAAATAGTGAAAGTTACTAACTTTGAAAAGTTTGTTTTATTTAATAAATTCTACAAAAGGAAGGGTCAATTGAAGAAACTTGTTAAAATTTATAACTTTCACTATTTTCTCCTAAAATGTTAGTTTTGATTTTGATTTTTGTAGAGGTGTTATTTTGTTCACCCTTAGTCTGTTTTTATGAAAATAAAGGATTAAGAATTTTACATATAACATCATGTTTATTTCTCAATGAGAGTATCCAGATCCATTCCCATTTGTTTCTTTATTGGCTCTCTCGTTATTTTCCGCTTGGCGCGCCACTCACCGACTTTACTATTGGTACAATACAGTTTTTCTAGTGTCGATGTCTTGGATTTTTCTTCTTACTCATGTATGAACAGAAGATTTTGCAAATATTAAAAACAATAAATTATATTTAATTTAGTAAAATTGTACTTATTTTTCAATTTAAAAAATTATATTTACGTTTTTAATTGTTTTTATTCAAAATAATTTTTTATTTTTATTTTTAATATAAATTAAATTAAATTTATTTTAAATTTTAACATAAAATTCCTAATTAATATCATAATAAAAATAGTTAAATAACTTTATTGATTTAAAATAAATATATATTATAGAAAATATTGCTATTATTAAAAGAATAAATTTAAAAAGTTTTATAATGTTATATCAAAACTTATAAGTATTAATTATAATTTTTAAAATTAAAACAATAACAAATATAATTTTTATTAAAGACTAAAAATAGATTAGTATAATTTATTTTTTAAAAATAAGATAATAAAAAAAATTTCAAGTGAGTGTGAGTGGATGTGTGGTTGGGAGCGATGTGAAAGCTACTCTATATTAGAGCGTGTAGATTATTAATATTTATATTTGTGTTTTAGGCTAAAATATTTTTTTTTTATTAAAAATGGGGTACAATGTAAAAGATTTTATTAAATTTTGGGAAATTCTCTAAATTTTTCTCTTCCACCAATAATTCTTTAAACTTTTATTATGTTTAAAAATTTTCATGTCCTACTAAACTCATTTATACATCAGATTTAAATGATACATCAACAAAAAATAATTTGTCATTTACATTCTCACCCAAATTACCCAAATTACACATCAGAATGCATGATCCATGAACGAACGCATGACCTGACAGTAATCTCTTTGCAGCTATTGATGTCTCCATTGCAATCATTGGAGAAGACAAGTTTTGTTGGAGAAAAATACGAAAATCGGTTTTAAATTGTAGATTGCATCACGTGATGTGGCCACAATATTGTATTAGCAAATAGTTTCACAACCGTAACATGCCGCAATTGCGGTGTGAGGAATTTCACAATGTTGTGTCACAACAAAACAACGTTGCGCTCGCAACATCGTTTTGTTGCATGAAACTTGTTCTAAATTTCAAAAAAAATGTGTCTTTCACATTCCATCAATGAGATTTGGTTTAAATGCAATGAGTAGGAGAAAGAGAAACAAGAAGAGGAAGTAGAAGAAGAGGAAGACTTTGTTTGGTGGTTTGTGGAACAAGAAGAAAAAGAAGAAAGAAAATGGCATGGAGGATCATATGAGGAGGCTCTTTTTGTTGTTTACTGGTTTTGTAACTTAAATTTGTAGAAGGCATTAAAATAAAGGCAATATAAAAATGAAGAAAAAAACATAAAAAAAGAAGGAAGTGGCGGAAGTGTAGGAGTTGGGATAGAGGAGTGAAACTAAAAATTGAAAAAAGAAATTGTAACAAATTTTAAGGAGGGAAAGTTAAAAATAAGTGATGATGATGGAAATTAGAAATTAATAAATTTTGACAAAATTCAACAGTAGAGAAGTTGAAAAATAAAAAAATTAGAAATAAGTGAGTTAGGCAGGAGAGAAAAATTAAATATGTACATAATATTTACTGAAGTAATTTGGACATTATTTATTGTTTTATATAGTCGAAATTTTCCTAATTAAGTATATAAATTATATTTATTAATGTGGACATTAGATATATTATGTATTACATTTGGGTATTATGTATATACATTTGGGTTTAAGATAGATAGGGAAATTAACAATTGAAAATATTTGACAACTTTAAAAAAATTCACAGTTGCAGTGACTGCAATGTGCATTATGACTTTTGCAATACCTATAATTGTAATAATCGTAATGCAACTGCAATCGCAATCGCAACTGCAATTTAAAGCCTTTACAATTGTTGCAAGACTGTTGCGTAATGCATGAATGGCAACTACCATTGCAAGGTGGGTTTCTTTTGCAACCTCTATTTTATGTGTTCGTGATTATTGTTAGAGAAGACAAGTGTTGCTATGAGGTAGGTTTCTTTTGCATGAATGCGGCACTACTACTTCCATATAGGTGGGTTTCTTATTGAAATCATGGAAATACATAAATACAAAGCTTTGGAGTTTAGTTGAGACGATTGTAATGATCCTTGTAGTTGTTTTGGATTTTTGTAAAATCGTAAAATAGAGAATGTATATAATATCAACTTCAACCTCACTTTGTATATTACATGTGCTGGTTCACTAGTGTATATTTATAGTGGGTGGTTGGAACTACAATATATTGCAATATAGTATTTTTAATGCTTTGTGTTATAGTGTTTTGAGTCTACCATTTATTATTAATTTTGAAAACTGAGTGATTGGACCATAGCATGCTTGGTGAAAAAAGTTTGTGAAGTTGGGAATTTTTTTATGATAATATAATTAATTATTTGTTACTTATTTTATGTCATACTTTAATCACAAATATGTCATTCTATATGAATCTCTATCTTTGACCCTAATAAATAAATAAATAATGACGTGAGGAAAAAATATTCAATCTTAAAATGCTCATAATTATTAGCTTTACAACAAAACAAATTTTGGTTTAGAAAAGCGTTCAAATCCTCTTCAGTCCTCTGCCATTTAGCACATCTCAATTGTCTGCGCAATCATCTGGATCAGGTCCTACCATGCATCTGGTTATATTTTTTTCCCTCATCTTTCGTCTAAATGATGCATTGTATAGTGTCAGATGGCAAAAAAGAATTAGGACAAAATTTATATGAAGCTTTTAGGGCATTTCTTATGCATTCTTCAAGCAAGTTTGTAAGTTCTTCAAGCTCCCAGGCATTTATTCAAGAAAGTTGAATATGTATGCTAATTTTCTTTAGGGCCTAACTATTTTATTTTTTACTCATTCCCTCTTTCCCTTTTACATATACAATAAAGTTGGACTTCATCCCTTTTTCCCTTTTACTTATTATTTTTATTTTTTACTTAATCCCCTTTACTTGTTCCCTTTTTTTCTTTTTATTTTTTACTTGTTCCCTTTTTCCCTTTTACTTGTACAATATAGTATGGTTCAAAATTAAAAGTTTTATCATAAACTTGTAAACACAACCTATATTTATGTGTGAATGATAATATATTACAAAAAAAAAATGTACAAGTTTTTTAAGTATATTATTAGATTCTTGATATAATTTTTAGAGGCTATATATATATAAATTTTTAATGATATTTGTTGTTCAAGTGTAATAAAAATGAAAGTTTTTATGGAATACAAGTCTTGACCAAATTACCTTAATATGTATTGTATATGTCTTGTAGAGAAAATACTACTATGGAGCTTAATTGAAAGCCTAAAGTAAGAATAAAATTTGTTAGTATGGAGAGTACATGAAAATTTTGGTCTGATTATAACAGTAAAATGAAATTTGGGGTTAGGAAGTTATATGCCAACAAGAAATAAAATGACGAGACAATAACTTCGTGCAGATTTTTTTTTTTTTGTAAAGAAGGACTAAGAGGAAAAGATAAGAGAGATTATTTAATAGTTAATCTTCGAGATGAGACAACTAATGATAATGCGAGAATATCCCTAGTTCTTGTAAATGGAAAGTTTAAAGTATATGATTTAGTAGAAGAGTATAATCATGTATTTCATCTTGTGAAGACTAAACACATGCTACTATGTCAAAGTAACATGTCTGATGCTCAAGTTCATGAAATTGAGTTGGCAAATGATTATGGCATTCAACAAAGATTTACTTTTACACTTATGAGTAAGCATGCCAGGGGATGAAGTAATCTTGGATATACCCGTTTAAATCAGAAGAATTATCTTCGTACTCGACAAAAAAAGATTTTGATGTACAGAAAAGCTGGTTATTTATTGCATTATTTTGAAGAATAGTTCTCGGCAAATCCATCATTTTTTCATGCATATCATATGGATTCATATGAACAAATAACAAACATATTTTGGACCGATGCAAGAATGTTATTGTATTATGGTTACTTTGGTGAGTTTGTTTCTCTTGAAATGACATATTACACTAACAATGCACATAGGCCTCTTGCCTTATTTTCAAGATTTAATCATTATAGATGAGTGGTTCTCTTTGGGGCTGCATTATTATATGATGAGATAACAACATCATTCAAATGGTTATTTGAGACATTCTTGGAGGTATATAATAAAAAAAATTTTAGACCATCTTTATTGATCAAGATCAAGCAATGGCTAAAGCCCAACATGAGGTACTGCTTGACACATCTCACAGGTTATGCACATAGCATCTAATGCAGAACAACATCAAGAATTTAAACAACTTGATGAAACATGGGTCTCATTTTTTTACGAGACTTCAAGGCTTGTATGTATGGGTATGAAGATGAGGTAGAGTTTGAAACAACTTAAAGTCAATTACTCTCAAAGTATAATGTCCATGAAAACACATGGATAACATCAGTCTATATGTTAAAGGAAAAATGGGCAACTTGTTTTATGAAGAGAGTCTTCACATTAGGCATGTGAAGCATATAACTTAGTGAGAGCTTGAATGCCGATGTCAAGAGGTGCTTTAATTCGGATATCGATATTCTTCAATTCTTTAAACACTTTTGAACAAGTGGTGGTGCATAAAAGATACAATTAATTGAAGTATGAATTTGAGGCAAGATAAAAGTTGCCAAGATTAAAATGTGCAAGCTCACCTATGCTAAAATAACTTGCAAAAGTCTACACTCCTACAATTTTTTTACATATTCCATTATCAGTTTGATTTGATGTTGGCTTGTTTTGTAAAGTAGACAAAGGAAAGTAAGTTATTGTTTGAATATGTCATTATATGGTTGATCATGAAAGAGAATGGACAATTTTCTTTCATCCTCAAGAGATATCAAGTTCTTGCAGTTTTAGGAGGTTTGAGACTTTTGGCATATTATGTTGCCATGTTTTGAAAGTTTTTGACGCCAATGATGTGAAAAAGCTTCCCGACCAGTACATTTTGAAAATGTGGACAAAGGAAGCCAGAACTAGTGTTATATATGATGTTAAAGGGAAGGAAGTTGAGGAAGACCAAAAATTGGGTTGAATGCTTTGATATAAAGACCTTTTTTAATGTTTTATCAAGATAGCTACTACAGTTTTACATTGTAAAGAAGAAGTCTCCTTAGTCTGTAAAGATATGGATGAAGTGACTAGAAAAATCATGACACTTCGATTAGGGAAAACACAAGTGATAAACTAGGCATCTTAACCAACCGACATGGTTTAACCAACTAGCATGTCAAAACCAACAAGTATTAAGAAGTGAATTTGACTAAAAAGAAAGAGGAGTGTCAATAATTGAGTTGAGCTTCAATGTCTATGTCACAACCAATCCTCACATATTTATAAAGTGAACAATCTGTAGTAATTACATCAATCTCGTTCATCTTAAAGATTTGGAAAAAAAATTTAATGTGCATCCAGTTTCCTTGTAGGACATTGTAGCTTCAAGTCAAGTTCAATGACATGATTGAAAATACTAGATAATGATAAGGGCATGCTGAAAATTCTCTAAATGCTTATGAAGAATAAATACACTTCCTTACATGTATTTGTAAACCATGATGTGATTGAGGTGGTTGACATTATTGCACCCCTACTAATACTTATTGTTGAACCTTTATTGCTAACTATTATCCCTCATACGAAAAAAAAAGGAAGAACAAAAAATACAAGCCGAGTGGGCTAAAGTAGAAGGTAGGAAAGATAAGGGTGGGTTATAGAAATGGTAACTGGTAAACCTAATCATAGGCCTAAAAGCTCACCTGACAATATAAAAATGTAATATGAGGCCCCAAAATAAAAGCTTGAATAAAAAAAAGCCCATTTATAAAAAGCCCAATTAAATTAAGGCCAGGATTAGGCTTTTTTTAAAGTCCAACCCAAAACCTAAAACTTGAATTATTTTTTAAAAATAAATATTTAACAAAAAATTATATATATTAGAATATAAAATATAAAAAATAAAAAAATATTTAAATTTAATATTTTTATAAAAAATAAGAAAAACTTCATATTTCTTGTTTTATTTCACTTTATAGATATATATTATATATAGAAATAATTGGATTTAATAATGTATTATTAATTATGTATATTTTATGCCAAAGAAGTTAAATATAATACACTTTTAGTTTATTAATACTTATAATTTCAATTTGTAACTTATAAATATTATAGTATATTTTACTTTAACTTATATTAAATAAAAAATATAATATATATAATTAATTTTAATTTTTTAACAAATTTTAAATTAGAGCCTAACCCAAATAACTTACTTAAAATGGGCTTGGGCTCGGGCCCATATCTAAATCAACTTGTAAACCTGCCTAAACCAACCCAACCAACTAGTTTGGGTTGATTTGATTTAGGTTGGTGGATTGGTTTGGGTCATTTTTTGAACTCGTTTGACCTAGTTTGGTTAACAGGTATGAAAATTTCTAACCCTTTAAACTTGAACTAAACCACCAATTTGCTGGTTTATTTTTTTTTTTACTTTTAGTATAGGTCAAGTTGTGGATTTTTTTCCTCCCTGCCCTAAGTCATAAACATCTCCTTTTTCTTCCATTCTTGCCTCTTTTGCTTAGCAGCTCAATCTCAACCCATGACCAATAGAGTTCCAAGAAGTCAAGCTCAAGCACGCTGTAAAAGCCGTTTAACATCCACCATTATTGCAGCTTGTAGGCCACTCATCTCTACACAGCCACCATAAAAGTAAGGTATTCAGTTGCTCATCTCTACTCGAACTCGAAGAAAGATATTCATCAGTAGTTCCAAATCTGCCATTGGCATTTGGCAAATTTGTGAATCCTTGTGTTGGTAGTGTAGCATCATCAATAGTTCCAAATCTATGAATCCTTGTGTAGGTAGCGTAGCATCATCAATAGTTATTAGTTAGCCTTCCAAGTTCCAAATCTAAATTTGATTCATATGAAGAAGGGTATATTGCAAACATGTGTACAATTTAATGGAAGTTTGCTAAAAAAAAATATGCTTATTTTGTTGCTATTGTGTTGTAATCACTTTGTTTCTTCTTTTGAAATGAGATATTTCTATATTTTATTAAAGAATTTTGGTAAAACACATACTTGTTATGTTACTTGTTTTGGACTTTTTTGTGGGTGATTTTGTCATTGACTTGATATTTGTTAAATTCTTGGAGGGCTTTGAAAGAGAATAATATGCCATTGGCATTTGGCAAATTTAAATGTTGATTTATGCATGTGTTTTTTCCTTTTGTAATTCTATGAAAGTTGAAGTCACTACTCACTAGCATCTTTTTTTTCCAATGTTTGATTCTGATCACTTGTGGCTTTTTCTTTCTTATATTGGTCTCTACCAATTAAAAAATTGTATATTATTTTCTTTACTCAGGATATGTCAAGTAATTGTGTGATTTAAATTTAATTTAAACTATATTATGTTGTATGTTTTTATGCTATTATATATTCTACCTAAATTCGTTGGTGTCGAGGAAAACACTTTTAAGGTTTATTCTTAAAATCAATGCTATTAAATATCAATTAAACTAAAGGTTATATATTGACTTATTGGTTTATGTGGTTATATTATATATTAGCTTTTTGTGCATGAATTGTAATAACCCAATTAAAATGAATTAAAGAATTGGGATAAAATATTTGGAAACCTTGAAATATTATTAGGAGATTATTAAGGAAAATTTTCTAAGCTTGTAGCTAAAATTTGAGAATTTTTTGGAATTAAATTATATCCAATAGAGAAATTTTTATCTGCTTTGAGAAAATTTGTAAATAATTTTGAAAGCCTTGTGATAGTTTAAAAATCTCCAAATCCCTTCCATATCATCCTAAATTCTTGCCTAGATCGGAAGACGCATCCAAAATTTATCTAAGGTAAAGTGAGAAAAGACTAAAATGCCCTCATAAAATTTAAAACTTCAATTTTCTCCATTTCCTTCTAATTTTCTCTCCCTCCCGTTCACCCTCTCTCTCTCGCATGTCTCTCTTCCTTAAAACTACCAATCGCCATTCGTCCACCAAACGACTGTCGCGCCGTCGCCCATCACCACCGAAAGGTGCTGTGACTCAGTGACAACTGCTGACACATCGCTTGCATCTTCGCCGACCACCACAGCCATCAAAAAATGGTGTTTTTCCCTCTTCCTCGTGATTCAAAAAGCATCTTCGACCCGATTGATTTTGTGCCATTAGACCATCGGCGATTGGTACTTGAGTTGCCCAGCAACACCCCCAAGCTTTCAGAGACCTTTGTCGAGCTTTTCGCCACTGCCAGTCACTAGAAAACGCCACCAAATGTGTAGGGACTAAATTGTAAATTTTTAAAACTTTTGTTATACACTGAAATACTCCTAATTAATTGCTTTTTTTGCAATTTCTAGCTTCTATGTTGCTATTAGGAATGAATTAAAGGGATAGATAAGAGAAGAATGGTGAAAACCATAAATTGAAAAATAGGGACTAAATTACAAATTCTAAAAAAGTTTGGTATAAAGTAGAATTTCAGAATTTGATGCATCTCTGTAATCTTTAACTTAATTAGGACTCTTACGAATGTATGGAATTGGAAAATAGAAGAAAATTATTGGAAAAGTTTCAATTGTAAGTTTAGAGACTAAACTAAAAAGACTAATATATTATGTTTAAGTAGTGTAAACCATGTACATTCTGAACTTTTGAGTGAATCAAGTTCATTTAGCCTCCTAAAAGCATCATAGAGTAAATTAGTTAATTTTATAGCTAAATACCAACTTTGGGATAAATAAGGAACTAAAGTGAAAACTTATTTCTTAGGCATTGAAAATAAGTTTTAGTTCTGAATGTTGGTTACAAAATGTACAGAAGTGGCTTGAAGAGTTAATCAAAGGAGAAGGAAGAGAATCTTAAGTTAAGTGAAGGCAACCCTAATTAAGTTAGAGTAATCTACACTACCTTATTTAGAAACTATATTGTGAACTGCTTGATTTAAATGAAATTTTCTTTGTGAAACAGGAAATGTGTGCTAAAATTGATATGAGAAATGTAAAGTGCTTATGTATGTTTAAAAGGTGTAATATAAACTCTTTGCTACTTGTTGTGAATTGGCTATTGGGTTATATGCTCATAGGGATAGACTAAATTTAGGATGAACATTGAGTGGTTGGTATGAGACGGTCATTTAGTGTTCCTTATGCGGATTTCTTTATAAAATATATCTATTTTCCTCTTAAATGATCTGCATTTGTTAGAGGTTACTCTTTAAACCAAGACAACCCTATGAAATACATAAGGAGTAAAGGGTAGATGGTCTATACTGGGATAATGTTTTGGTTTAAGTGTAAGGCTCTTTAACCCTGAATATTAGTCACTATGTGTATATATTTGCTGTATAGTCAGAAAAGAGGCTAAGATTGATCTTTGTTGACCCATAACTTAAGGGAAAAGATAAAATAGTTAAATATTTACTTTATACATATTATGATAGTATGAAGATGTGAAAGTATGGTATTCAAATTAATTCTTGAAAATGCTAAACTAAACAGGATAGTTGATGGTACTAAGGTCTCAGATTCTTATGTTATGATTAAAGAAAATAACATAAGAATGTAAATGTCAAATTTTAATGTGGGTTTGATGGTCTTAAATGATGATATGGTTGATAGTATATTGTGACTAGGATGATGTTGAGAAGGATAATGTTATGTGGTAATAATATTGACTATGGTATTGAATGACACTTAGGGGCACGACACTAATTTTTCCCCTAAGGTGATTGAATTATTTTAATTATGGCACTATGAACTACACCTAGGGGCACGACACTAAATTTATCCCCTATGGTGATTTGGCTATGGATTTGGTACTGGAATGACACCTAGGGGAACGACACTAAATTTACCCCCTATGATGATTTGACTATGGTAACTTGGCACTAAATGAACACCTAAGGGAGGAAATGACACTAAAATACCGCTTATGGTGAAGTGGTACCAAATGACACTAAATGAACGCCTAGGGGAGGAAATGGCACGAAAATACCCTTTATGGTAAACTGGTACCAAACGACATTAAATAAATACCTAAGGGATGAAATGGTACCATAATATCCCTTATGGTAATGGCACTAAAGGAACACTTAAGGGATGAATGGCATTAAATATTACCTAAGGTGAGAGGTACTAAGTGGTGGCATTAAAAAGGTAAAAGGGTGATTGAAAGCATTTTTGTTTATTTTGGTTGTAAGTTAGCTGCATGAGAGAGGGTATAGTTATGATTATTTGTTTTAATGCTAAATTTATGATGGAAATTTTTTAAATGTTATATACCACATCCAGATAACAGCATGCAATAAGATATTTGATTTGTATAATGTGAGATATATGTTTTCTGGGGATATGCAAGATTATATACTTATGTATTAACATGGAATTTGTTATGTAAAAGGAATTTATAGGCATTATTGAAAGAATATTTTAATCAGCAAAATGGCACTATACTCTTATGAATTTATATAATTTCCTATAAGTATTAAATTGAAAGTATTTTGTAGTTCACATGTGTGTTAAAAATGTTTTGGGGAGATGTTTTCTATGCTAGAGGCATAGTTAAACTTTCAATTATTTTATAAATGTTTAAATTGTAAATTACTCTACTGGAATTCTTATATTTCATTAAGTTGATTGTGCAGATGATCAGGACTATGATGGTGCGAGAAATTAGCTTGGGCCAGGATGTATGTTAGAATTGCAGGAATTTAGGAGATGCTGAATGATGGGTAAGGCAACATAAAGGATTTAGTTATGGATCATAAAATATTATTTTTGAATGGCATGAAGGCTATAAGTTTGTATTTAAATAGTTGTATAATGTATGTTGTAGACTTATGGTCATTTGATGAATAGTTTGGGCTGTTGTACAAGTAAGAAAATGTCTTATTTTTAGGAAAAACTTTGCTGAATTTTTTATAAGATTCCTATTGATAGTTAAGAATTTAAATGTTTAGAGATATTTCTGTTAATGAATGAATAGTTTAGATTGCTTATATTTCATAGTAAGGATATATATTAATGTGAATTGAGGTATTAGATACATTGCGTAAGAGAAGTGGTTGAGTGAAACTTGAATGAGAGAGTCTATTTGAGTTACACTCAACTAGTAACAACCCATTTAGTTCCCAAGGGGGAAAACAAAAAAGAAAATTTTAGGAGAATTTCACGCTTCTAATTTTTACTTTAATATTACATGTAAAATTAAGAGGGATTGTTGCAGAGTGGTATCAGAGCATAGTTTATTAGTTAGCCATAGTTTATTAGTTTATGGTTGGCCTGGTTTACAGCTTTAAGGAATATTGATTTGAACTCTTAGACTCTATAATATATAGGATTATGATCAAAAAATTTGAGATATTAAGAGTAAACTTGCTCTGATGGTTGAATTTACCGTTACTAAAGGCTAATTGTTTCCTTTTTGTATTAGTTAGACATGGACGTTATGAGTAAGAATATCACTATCATCCTGAAGAATGGGATTGGAAGTTAGCATTGAAGGAGTAGTGTACTGTATCTCATCTTGTCCTTATCTTTGTCTTCCAGAGTATACCTGCAACTCTTTACTCTCTTTGACTATGTTTAGGTTCAAGCTCAAGAGGTTGGTGAAACAACTGCTGCTAACTCTCCAAATTCTATTCATTTTTATTATCTTTCCCAGGAAAATAAGACTTATATCTCCAAGTGTTCAAGTTTTCTAAAATGGGAGGTATAGGCAAAAGCTGTGGATTCAAACTCCTTTTAAGGAATAAAGCTTAAGATTCTGATATATGGGAAGTTTTTAAGTAGCATCCGGCAAGGAGTAGTGAATTTGAGGATTTTGAGAGGTATGAAGTTTATTAAATAGGTGATGATAACTATGACCTCTCCTTAATACATTTTTGGAAGATAAGTTGTAAACATAAGTGCCAAGCTACTTCTAAAAGGTGTCAATTCTTTCTTTCAGTCACACCATTCTGTTGAGGTATATCTACATATGAACTTTCATGAACAATCCTATAGGATAAAAGGTAATCATTTGGATTGATATTGAAGTAGTCTTTGGTATTGTCTTTCCGAACGATTTGATCCCTAAGAGATCAAGAAATACCAATAGAACTCTCCTTGGGTAGATCACATACTTGTAATTGATAGGAATTGGTAAATAAACCTTACACTCATAGATTGGTTTATCATTGCATTATAAAATGATGCTTGGTATACTCCTAAAGTGTGAAGACGGAACAATACCTTAATTTATTGTTTACATGCCTAAGTATGCAATTTTATTTAATAGAGATTTTCTTCATAGTCATTTTATTAAGAAGTGAGTCATAAGGAATATGCCTTCTTTACAAATAATTGTGAGATGATATTGAAAAGCCGTAATCTTATTCCATTAGCAGGGAATTGATTGTTATTAAGAAATCTATTATGAGTTTTGGGATGGAAGTGAATATGACTTATTCCTAGAGAATTTCTTTTAATTGCACGTATAAGAAAATGGACTAGAGAGGTATAGGAGATGGTGATTGACTGATGTTATGTTTTTATGAGAATTAAACATGAATTTTCTTAGAGGATGAGGTATGCTTGGGATTTAGTTTCTAATAGTTTTTCGATTTGAAGAATGCATGAAAATGATTATCGATCTTTTAATTTTAAAAATTAGAAATCATAAAGTGGTGATAAATTGTATAGGCAACAAGGCCACAAGAGACAAGTAAATGGGATAAGATTAAAGGAATCTAAACATGTTGAGGTTTATACTGATGCATTAAAGAAAGGTTTAGGATGCATGCTAATGCAGGTTAGAAAGGTAGTAGCATATACATCTTGGCAATTGAAGCCTGTAGAGGAAAACTATCTCACCCATAACTTAGAGTTAGCTGCCATAGTCTTTGCCCTAAAGATTTGGAGACGCTATTTATACAGAGAAAGATTGGAGGTTTATAGTGATCATAAAAGCCTTAGGTATTTATTTGATCAAAGAGAGTTGAATATAAGGTGGAGAAGATGGGTAGAGTATTTGAAAGACTTTAACTTTTAGTTGAAATATCATGTAGGGAAAGCAAAGGTTATAGTTGATGCGTTGAGTAAGAAACCCCTGCAGGTAGCTTGTCTGATGATAGATGAGATGAGATTACTTGAGAACTTTAGGGATTTGAGTCTCAATGTAATTTCACTGCCAAATAAGTTAGCCATGAGTGACTTTCAGATAAGCTATGATTTGAGGGAACAAGTAAGACAAGCCCAATTAGAGGATGAATCCTTAGAGATTTATTTGAATAAACCTAATTTTGGATTAGTTGAGGATGAGGTATTATTGTTTAAAAATAGGGTAGTAATCCTAAAGCATCAATGACTTAGAGAGAATCTGTTAGCAAAGGCCCATCGTAGCCACTATACCATCCACCTTGGTATTTCTAAGATGTATCAAGAGTTAAAAAGAAATTTCTGGTGGCCAGGTATGAGAAGAGATGTCACAAATTATGTGAATGCCTATCTTACTTGTCAGCAGGTAAAGATAGAGCACCAAAACCCTATAGGTTTATTGAGGCCACTGGAAACACTATAAAGGAAATGGGATTAGATAACTATAGACTTTGTAGTGGGATTACCTAGGACACCTGCTGGTTATAATTCCATTTGGGTGATAGTGGATAGATTGACCAAATCTGCTCACTTCTTACCAATCAGGATTACCTATTCCTTAGAAAAGTTAGCTCAAATTTACCTTAAGGATATAGTGAGGTTACATTGGGTACCATCTAGCATAGTGTCCGACTGAGACCCTAGGTTCACCTCTAGATTCTGGCAATCCTTATAAAAAACATTAGGGACCCAACTGAGGTTTAGTATTGCATATCATCCTCAAACTGATAGACAGTATGAGAGGACAATATAGACCTTGGAGGATATGTTAAGAGCGTGTGTGCTAGAACAAAAAGGAAGTTGGGATAGGTACCTACCTTTGATAGAGCTTACTTATAACAATAGTTATCACTCTACAATAGGTATGACACCGTATGTTTCTTTGTATGGATGAAGTTGTAAATCACTCTTAAGTTGGATAGAGATGGGAGAGAGCACATTTTTGCGACTCGATATAGTTCAGGAGACCACTAAACAAATAAAGATTATTCGAGAGAAAATTAGGGTTGCCCAACAGAGACAGGAGAGTTATGTTATTAAGAGGAGGAGACCTCTAGAGTTCAATGAAGGGGACCTTTATGTTTTGAAAGTATCCCCTACCATGGGTATAGGCAGGCAAATAAAGACTAAAAAGTTAAGTCCTATATTCTTAGGGCCATTCCAAATCTTACAAAGAGTCAGCCTAGTCGCCTATCAGATTGCCCTACCTTCCTACCTGTCTAACCTACATAATGTTTTCCATGTTTCCCAACTTAGAAAGTATGTTCCAGATCTCACTCATGTATTGAGGAATCAACCTATAGTATTAAAGAAAAATTTAACTTATGATTCTACCCCTATCAGGATCCTTGATTTTCAGACTAAGCAACTTCAAAATAAAGTAATCCCTTTGGTTAAGGTTCTTTGGCAGGATATAGTAAACCAGGATGTGACTTGGGATAAGGAAGATGAGATGAGGCAACAATATCAAGAGTTAATTACAGGTATAAATTTTAGGGACAAAATTCTTTTTAAGGGAGAGAGAATGTAATAACCTAATTAAAATGAATTAAAGAAATGGGATAAAATATTTGGAAATTTTGAAATATTATTAGGAGGTGATTAAGGAAATTTTTCTGAGCTTATAGCTAAAATTTGAGAATTTTTTAGAATTAAATTATATCTGATAGAGAAATTTTTATCTACCTTGAGAAAATTTATAGATAATTTTGAAAGGCTTATGATAGTTTAAAAATCTTTAAATCCCTTCCATATCATCCTAAATTCTTGCCTAGATTGAAAAACGTATCCAAAATTTATCTAGGAAAAAGTGAGAAAAGACCAAAATGCCCTCATAAACTTTAAAACTTCATTTTTCTCCATTTCCCCTTAATTTTCTCTCCCTCCCATTCACCCTCTCTCTCTCTCTCGCGTCTCTCTTCCATAAAACTGCCCACCACTGTTCATCCACCAAATGGTCACCGCACTGTTGCCCGTTGCCACCAAAAGGTGTAGCAGCTCCTCCAGACACCGTAACACGTCACCTGCAGCTTCACCAACCACCCCAGGCACCAAAAAATGGTGTTTTCCCCTCTTTGTTGTGATTCTGAAAGTTTCTTTGCTCCGATCAATTTTGTGCTGTTGGATCGCCGGTGATCAGTGCTTGAGCTGCCCAGCAACACCCCTGAGTTACCGGTAACCTTCGCTAATCTTCCCACCGCCACAAGACACCGAAAAATGCCACCAAAGGTGCAAGGACTAAATTGTAAATTTTCAAAATTTTTGGTATATACTGAAATACTCTGAATTAATCGCTTTTTCTGCAATTTCTAGCTTATATGATGTTATTAGGAATGAATTAAAGGCATATATTAGAGAAGAATGGTGAAAACCATAGATTGGAAAATAAGGACTAAATTACAAATTCTGAAAAAGTTTGGTATGAAGTAGAATTTTAGAATTTGATGCATCTATGTAATCTTTAACTTAATTAGGACTCTTATGAATGTATGGAATTGGAAAATGGAAGAAAATTGTTGGAAAAGTTTCAATTGTAAGTTTAGGGACTAAACTGAAAAGACTGATATATTCTGTTTAAGCAGTGTAAACCATGAACATTCTGAAATTTTGAGTGAATCAAGTTCATTTAGCCTCCAAGAAGCATCGTAAAGTAAATTGGATAATTTTATAGCTAAATACCAACTTTGGGATAAATAAGAGACTAAAGTGAAAACTTATTTCTTAGGCATTGAAAATAAGTTTTGGTTCTGAATGTTGGTTACAAAATGTACAGAAGTGGCTTGAAGAGTTAATCAAAAGAGAAGGAGGAGAATCTTAAGTTAAGTGAAGGGAATCCCAATTAGGGTAGAGTAATCTACACTACCCTATTTAGAAACAATATTGTGAACTTCTTAATTTAAATGAAATTTTCTTTGTGAAATGAGAAATGTGCGCTAAAATTGATATGAGAAATGTAAAGTGCCTGTGTATGTTTGAAAGGTGTAATATAAACTCTTTGCTACTTGTTGTGAATTGGCTATTGGGTTATATGCTCATAGGGATGGACTAAATTTAGGGTGAACATTGAGTGGCTAGTATAGGATGGTCATTTAGTGTTCCCTATGCATATTTCTTTATAAAATATATCTATTTTCCTCTTAAATGATTTGCATTTGTTAGAAGTTACTCTTTAAACCAAGACAACCCTATGAAAGACTTAAGGAGTAAAGGGTGGATGGTCTAAATTGGGATATTTTTTGGTTTAAATGTAAGGCTCTATAACCCTGAATATTAGTCACTATGTGTATATATTTGTTGTATAGTCAGAAAAGAGGCTAAGATTGATCTTTGTTGACCCATAAATTAAGGGAAAAGATAAAATAGTTAAATATTTACTTTATACATATTATGATAGTATGAAGATGTGAAAGTATGGTATTCAAATTAATTCTTGAAAATGCTAAACTAAACAGGATAATTGATGTTACTAAGGTCTCAGATTCTTATGTTATGATTAAAGAAAATAACATAAGAATGTAAATGCCAAATTTTAATGTGAGTTTGATGGTCTCAAATGATGATATGGTTGATAGTATATTGTGACTAGGATGAAGTTGAGAAGGATAACGTTATATGGTAATAATATTGACTATGGTATTGAATGACACCTGGGGGCACGGCACTAATTTTTCCCCTAAGTGATTGAATTATTTCAATTATGGCACTAAGAATTACACCTAGGGACACGGTACTAAATGTACCCCCTAAGGTGATTGAATTATTTTAATTATGGCACTATGAACTACACCCAGGGGAACGACACTAAATTTACCCCCTATGGTGATTTGGCTATGGAATTTGGTACTGGAATGACACCTAGGGGCATGACACTAAATTTACCCCCTATGGTGATTTGACTATGGTAACTTGGCACTAAAATGAACACCTAAGGGAGGAAATTGCACTAAAATACCCCTTATGATAAAGTGGTACCAAATGGCACTAAATGAACGCCTAAGAGAGGAAATGGCACTAAAATACCCTTTATGGTAAAGTGGTACCAAACGACATTAAATAAATACCTAAGGGATGAAACGATACTAAATTGTCCCTCATGGTAATGGCACTAAAGGAACACCTAAGGGATGAATGGCACTAAAGGAACACCTAAGGGATGAATGACACTAAATATTACCTAAGGTGAGAGGCACTATGTGGTGGCTTAAAAAAAGGTAAAAAGGTCATTGAAAGCATTTTTGTTTATTTTGGTTGTAAGTTGGCTGCATGAGAGAGGGTATAGTTATGGTTATTCATTCAAATGCTAAATTTATGATGGAAATATTTTAAATGTTATATACCACATCCAGATAAAAAAATGCAATAAGATATTTGATTTGTATAATGAGATATATGCATATTGTTTTCTGAGGATATGTAAGATTATATACTTATGTATTAACATGGAATTTGTTATGCAAAAGGAATTTACAAGCATTATTGAAATGATATTTTAATCAGTAAAATGGCATTATATTCTTATGAATTTATATAATTTCCCATAAGTATTAAATTGAAAGCATTTTGTAGTTCACATGTGTGTTAAAAATGTTTTGGGGAGATGTTTTCTATGCCATAGGTATAGTTAAACTTTCAATTGTTTTATAAATGTTTAAATTGTAAATTACTCTACTGGGATTCTTATATCTCATTAAGTTGATCGTGCAGATGATCAACACTATGATGATGCAAGAAATTAGCTTGGGTCTGGATGTATGTTAGAATTATAGGAATTTGGGAGATGCTGAATAATGGGTAAGGCAACATGAAGGATTTAGCTATGGATCCTAAAATATTATTTTTA
This sequence comes from Senna siamea, assembly GCA_031216115.1. Lineage (NCBI taxonomy): Eukaryota > Viridiplantae > Streptophyta > Magnoliopsida > Fabales > Fabaceae > Senna > Senna siamea. The sequence continues at coordinate 24,892,983 of CM062354.1, read as the reverse complement.
AATGGCATGAAGGCTATAAGTTTGTATTTAAATAGTTGTATAATGTATGTTGTAGACTTATGGTTGTTTGATGAATAGTTTGGGCTATTATACAAGTAAGAAAATGTCTTTTTTTTAGGGAAAACTCTACTGAATTTTTGGTAGGGTTCCTGATGATAGTTGAGAATTTAAATGTTTAGAGATATTTCTGTTAATGAATGAATAGTTTAGATTGCTTATATTTCATAGTAAGGATATATATTAGTGTGAATTTAGGTATTAGATACGCTGTGCAAGAGAAGGGGTTGAGTAGAACTTGAATGGGAAAGCCTATTTGGGTTACACTCAACCAGTAACAGCCCATTTGGTTCCCAAGAGGAAAAACAAAAAGAAAATTTCAAGAGAATTTCATGCTTATAATTTTTACTCTGATATTACATGTAAAATTAAGAGGGGTCGTTACATGAATCATCTTTTGGCATACTTTCACCAACATGTCTTATAAACAAGATGCATGCTTAAATGATTTCTATGGTAAGGGATAGAACTTAAATGGGTTTTGAAATGTAAATATGCATGCCTAATTAATCTTAGATGCAAATGATTATTTATGTATTTCTCAATTTTTTTCTATTTTCTTATTTGAACAAGTGCAGTTATGTCTAAGAAAGAGAAAGACATCTTATTATCTCAACCAAGCACTCAAGTTGCAAGTGCACTAACACCTACTCCACCTAGTGTTGAAAGAACAACTCCTACAAGTGGTCAACAAGAAGAAGGAGAGGTAACCTTAAAACAAAAACCTAATAAACCACCTTCACATGTTTGGACTTATGTCACTAAAAATTCTAGCGGTGATAGATGTACTTATAATTATGATGGGAAAAGTTATGCATGTGGTAGCAAAAGTCATGGAACTAGTAATTTAAGTAGATACATGTCAGAATGCCCAAAAAATCCAAATAGACAAGTTGATAAGAAACAAAAGGCATTGACATTTGAGAAAAAACCTAAAGATGAAGATGATGGTGGGCCAGGAAAAGTCAAGATAGATACATTCAATCAAGAGGAATGTAGAATGACCCTTGCTAAAAGGATAATTCTAAATGAGTTGCCATTTAGGTTCGTTGAGAATCAAGGTTTTTAGTTGCATACGCATACACTTCATCCAAAATTTCAAGTTCCTTCTCACACTACAGTAGCTAAAGATTGTTTGCAATTATTCTTACTTGAAAAGGCAAAGTTGAAATCTATCTTGTCATGTAATAATCAAATGATATCTATTACAACTGACACTTAGGCTTCCATTCAAAATTTAAATTACATGTGTGTGATTGATCATTAAATTGATGATAATTAGACATTGAACAAGAAGATCTTAGGTTTTTTCCTTATTGCTGACCACAAGGGTGAAACCATAGGAAAGGCACTAGAAAAGTGTTTGAAGGATTAGGGAATTGTGAAAATTTGCTCAATTACAGTTGATAATGCTAGCTCCAACAATGTAGTTATTTCTTATCTAGTAAGGAGATTAAGTAATTGTAATTGCACTACCATATTAAATGGAGAGTTCATGCATTTGACATGTTATGCTTATATCCTTAATTTGATTGTTAATGATAAATTGAAAGAGGTAGATACCTTAATTACTAGGATTAGAGCTGCCTATAAGTTTGTTAAATCATTTCCCATAAGATTAGCTACTTTCAAGAGGTGTGTGGCTGATGCTAACATAGATTGCAAGTTAATGTTAACACTTGATGTTCCTACTAGGTGGAATTCCACCTATACGATGTTAGAGACAAACGAAAAGTTTGAAAGGCATTTAGTTTTCTTGAGTTTGATGATCCTGCTTTTATATTTGCACTTGAAAATGTGGGTGGACCTCTTTCTTCAGATGATTGGAATTATGCTCATATTTTCATTAAGTTTTTAAGGTTTTTTATAAAGCAACGCTTTCTTTCTCTAGATCTTTGCATGTTACTTGAAACTCTTTTTTTCAGAAATTATGTGATATTAACAAATTTTTAAAGAAGTGGTATGAATCTTATGATGTGTTGTTGAGTAATATGTCCAAGAACATGCAAGAAAAGCTTGATAAATATTAGGATGGTGGTGATAGTATGAACTACTTGTTGTTTGTAGTTGTTGTTCTAGATCCACATCACAAAATGGCATATGCTGAGTTTTGTTTTAATAGGATGTATGGTTCAAGGCAGTTTAGTTTGATGTTGAATAACTTAAAAGAGATCATGAGAAAATTGCTTGATTATTATCAAGTGTTGTATCCATCTCCTCTTGGTATTAGGGATTCTAATGGTATGTCATATGATATAACTTCACAAGAAGGTAGAGGTGAAAATGATGATGATGACAGTTGGCCTTCTGAATTTTACTTGCAAGTGAAGAAAAAACAATTTGATGATAAGAAGAATGAATTAGAAAGATACTAAAGGATGATGTTGAATTTAATTATGATGGGTTTGATATTCTAAAGTGGTGGAAATCAAAGGCTATGAAGTACCAAATTCTTTCTTGCATTGCTAACGATGTGTTAACAATCCCAATTTCCACTATATCTTCAGCATCTGCATTTAGCACAAGTGGTCGAATTTTAGATCCATTCAAAAGTTTTTTGAATCCTACTACTATAGAAGCTTTGATTTGTGCTCAAAATTGATTGAGAGATCACAAAAAGGAAATTGATTTAAGAAGTAGCATGGATGAAATTGAAAGAATTGAAGCAGGTAAATAATTTATGCTTATAATATTTTTTTATTTGATTTTTCTTCATATAATGTATATAATCATTCTAATAATAATTCCTTATTCTTCTTTTTTATATCTTTTTAGAGATGCTAGGAACTTCTAAGGTTCAAAAACCATAGAAGAAGTGTATGGCACCAAAGTTAATCATCAAGCATGGAGTTTTATCTATAATTGTCTTGTTTTTGTCTATTTTTGTGATGTAATTGTCTTGTTTTATCTATAATGTAATTTTTGTGATGTAATGAGTAATAGATTAATGGTAATGGATTATAATGTTAGTTTTGTGATGTAAATGTAATGGAGATTGTAATGTTATTTAAATTTTGTAATTTGTAATGTTATTTTTGTAATTTTCATTGTAATTTGTAATGTTATTTTTGTGATGTCCATAGTAATTTTTAATGTTATTTACCTACTTTTGTGAATTTTGATGCAATAGATTGTAAAATTTTTTTTTTGTGATGTAATTAGAATGGACATGGTAATGATTATAATTGTTTATAAAGATAAATAAATGTCTCTTATCATGTTTATTGTTTACAAGGTAGGTCATTTTCACTGGTATTCTATTGAAGAAGAAAAAAAAACATTATTTGAAAAGATCCAATGCTTCTAACTCAAGTCTTTAAAATTTGATACTTTTAATTGTTAACAAAAACTAACACCAATTCACCAAATTAATTAATTAAATTATATTACCATATAAATACATTATTACCATATATTACTGATTTTTACATGATATATCTTGTTAAGTTTTAATTAAAATATATTATTATTTATTTATTAAGATAAATAAATAAATTTTATTTATGTTGTGTATAAAATTTGGTCTAAAAAATGTTAAAACTTAAGACTAATTCAAACTCAAAAGACAAACTGAAAAATAAAAGGGAAAAAAACTAAGAAGCCCAAAAAACAAAAACAAAAATTTCCTAATGGGTTGGGTTGGTTCGATTTCTGTAATCATTTTTCTTCAACCCAAACCAACCCAACCCACTGCATTTTGATTAATCTGGTTCGGGTTGCTTTCTAACCCAAACCAAACTAACCCACACACACTCTTAATTTCTAGTTTATCTAGAGACAAGTTTGCAACCTCCAGGGCTTCAAAACCATTATTTAAAGGGTCATATACATCTCCACTTATGTCCCACATCTTAGTTTCTCTATTTTGTATTCTTCACTTTTCTTAGACAAAAGCCACAAATTTGTATGTATGTAATCTAAATCTTTTGCCCTCTTTGGATGTATATTGTTCATTTTCATAAAGTGGATAAATGAATAGATATTCCAATCCCTCTCATAGCATGATGAAAAACAACGTTGCATAAGAAGCTTTAGAGCAAGCTTTTGAAGTGAAGGTGCAGAAGATCCATGCATTAGCCACCAAGATTTAGGATCCAATAGGCACCTTTGTTCAAGAGATTCAAAGAAGCAAAGTCTTGTGCAAGAGACACAAAATTAGTAAATCCATAACTAGATACCTTCTTCTTTTCTTTAGCTTTTAAAAAATATCTCCTAAAACACTTATTCCTTTCTCTAAAAATCTCTTCATCTTGATGAGGAGGAACTCTATTTGGAGTTTCATTAAGTCATTCATGACTATATTATCTAAAAATTATAAAATAATAATAAGTATTACGATAAAATGAACTTTAATAATTTTACGAAAAATAAAAGTTGAAAATTAAAATTACCTTGGGTTCAATGAGTGAGCCAAGCAATTAAGTGAAGTATAACTTTCGGCCCATCGATCCATGAGTATAGAGTTGTCACACCCAAAATGCAACACGAATAGCAAATAAAAGATAAACTAATTTTCAAAAAAGTTTTAAATTTTTTTTCAAAAACTAGTTTAATATACGGAATAGCCATTAAAATTTTATTTTTAAAAGGAAATTTTAGAAAAATATTTTGCACAAATAGTTTGGTCTATGAAAACAAAGATGAGTTCAAGAGTTGGTACATGTGGAGAAAGTGTTAGGCATCCCACAACATCTGATAATATAAATTTGCAATAATTTATATATTTCCTAAATTACCCATAACAATCACATCTAAGTGTGTAAAAATATAAAAAGGTTGGACTTTACCTAGGAAAGGTACCCTAGGGTCTGTGTAACCTTTTATAAGGATCAAAGCCCATGTAATTCGGGGATATAAAACCTTGCTGAGTGGATTAATTTTAATTTAATGTTTTCAAAAAAAATAGAAACATTGGTATGTAATGATGTCAAAAGAAAATGGGTTTGAATGGGTGGTTTGATCTTATTTTGAAAATCCTCTTTATCCTCACTTCTTTCTCTCCTTTATTTTTCCTCTTTTTCATTTTTTTGGAATTTTTTTTAAAAAATTTTAATCAAAGTGAAATTATAATTTCCAAAGAATTTGAAAATTTCAAAATGGAATTATTTGAAAAATAAAAAGATATTTTTGGGCTTTTTGGTTTTATAAGTAAAAGAAAATTATTTTTAGTATTTTAAAAAATGTATGGGGAAAGAAAAGAATTTTTTTTTTTTATTCTATTTTTTATAAAAAAATCCTAAAAAGAAAAATTTATTTAATCTCAGTGGAATTCTAATTTTCAAAGAATTTGGAAAAATTCAAGTGAAATTGTTTGAAAATAAAAAGATATTTTTTAGCTTTTTTATTTTATAAGTAAAAGAATTTTTTTTGGTATTTTGAAAAATATCTAAGAAAATAAAAGAATTTTTTTTTATTTTATTTTTATGAAAAATCCTAAAAAGGAAAATTTACCTAATCTAAGTGAAATTATAATTTTTAAAGAATTTGAAATTTTCAAGTGGAATTATTTGAAAAATAAAAAGGTATTTTTGGGCTTTTTTATTTTATAAGTAAAAGGAAATATTTTTGGTATTTTGAAAAATATTTAGGAAAAGAAATGCAATAACCTGATTTTTAAAATAAATTAAATTGGGTAAAATAAATTTAGATTTTGTTGAAATTGAATTAAGCGTATTTTTCTGAGCTTGCGGTTAAAATTCGAGAATTTTTCGGAGTAAAAATCTTATTTGACAGAGAAAACTCGATCTGACTTTAAGAATTTAGCAGATAATTTGGAAGGCTTAAAATCTTCAAAAGATTTTCAAATTCCTTTCATATGGGTCTATATTCTTGCCTAGATTAGAAAATGCATCTGAAATTTACCCCAAACAAAGTAAGAAAAGACCAAAATATCCTTGGAGGCCATAAAACCCCAAAACTCCATAATTTCCCCTCTTTTTCCTTTCCTTTCTCTCTCCTTCACACATTTTCTCTCTCTTCTCTCTCATTTTCGTGTGCCACCTCTAGCCGCTAAAATTGCCGCGTTGCATCGCCGCAGACCCTGCCACCTGTGCAACTCGACGCCACCTACCTCTAGCTGCCATTCCCGATCACCGACGGATGCCACAGCGACCAAAAATAGCCGTGTTTTCTCTCGTAGCGAATTGCAAGCTCCGTCACGATCTCTGTCGTCCGACGCCATCCGACCACACTGCCACCTCCATTGGGTAGCCTGAGCTGCCAACTTCCTCCGCTAGCTTCCAACAGGTGGAATGCCGCCGCCACACGCTGTGTGTAACGACCCCCTAATCCATAGTATACTATACTTATCTGTTTAGTGGAAGCATATGGGTTTCTCTAAATAGTTATTCCCGATGTGAGAATGTCAGGGGATCGCTATTGGTTGAGCGTAACCCAAATAGACTTCCTGTTGTCCATTCGGATTCTGTTCAACCCTAATTCACATGCATCTAAACTAATTATACAAGCATTCATCATAAATTACTTTGGAATGAAAACTAAAATCCATATATACATCATATCAAACATTCATACAGATTCCAACTTAGATCCACAAGTTTACAGTGGCAAACCCTACCAAAAATCTGGCAAAGTTTCTCCTGTATTTCGAGTGTATCCCAAAATACAACAGTCATCCAGTATACAGATATACAACCAGTCCAATAACAACAGAAAACATAAATTTCAGAAGACCAATATACAACAACATCAGTATAAATATATACAACGCAATTCAAGCATAGACTAAGCTGCTTTTCTATTTATCACTAAAGCATCACCCAACTAACGTCTAGGTCATTGTCCCTGTTCCTATTCATCTGAGTAAACAACCTGGTGAGATATAAAATCCCAGTAGAATAATTTAAAATTCAAAATACAGTTCAAAATCTGGTTGAATACTCAGCGATGCAAACACCAAAAATAACTTTCCGAATTCAATTCAAAATCTATGAAATACCTTTTCTTTAAAATCAATTTATCACATGAAAATCGCGACAAATACTCATAATCATAAAAATCCATTTTTTTGAAAATCAGTCATAGAATCAGGTTAAATCCCATGCCCAGTGTATCTAAATCCATCTTGGCCACAAGTCCTCTACGACCAAATCTAAAATCGTCCAATTGCACGTCATCTAGAGAGATTATCTCTCTTATCATTGGGTGTGATCCGTAACACCAATCACCCACTCAAGGAACGGGTGAGAATCAACATCTAGGGCATCCCCTAGCATGTGCACATACGCCAATTCTCATCCTCATACAGTCTATTCGAACTCACATGCTCACGGTCGGCTATTCCTCAGGGTTTTAGGGTATTACGCCTAAATCACAACGTTTCTCCATGTAAGCTATCCCCCCTTATACTCCTTAAACCTTTCTTAGGGTCGTCCTGATTTATTGCATGATCTCTAACACAATACAGGCTACATCTGGTAAAACTAATATCATTTAAAAACTCCCTGTACTCGGGATACTTAATGGCCGTCCCATACCGGCTATTAAGTACCCTATCCTAAGTAAACCCATCTTAATGGCATCTAAACTCGATAAACAATTCATCTAACATGCAAATGGAGTTTTTAGCACACAGGCATGCAATTTAGTCTATCGAATGCAGCATGTAAATCCATGCAATTAAATCTAATCATTCAGGTATTCACTAGGTCAAATCTAGAACTCGGGAAGCATAAATCATCCTACTTGGTCTCCTGTTGCTCCGAATCAATTCAGAACTTCACAAAATCCCAGATTTTGAGCCAATTTAATTCCCTAGACATTTACACGAATATTTAAGCTCATCACGTCATCCGTTTTATGATTCTAAGTCCGATTACCCTATTACTTACGTCAGTTTATTTCCTAATCGCGTTCGGCAGCTAATTCAATCAAAATTCATTATTTTTTAAGGAATCAGACCTTACCAGTGTTACCAGATAATGGAAATCTATCTCGGGGTGGTCTCGGTGTCTCCCGGTGTATATCCAGATTCTCCGGCATGGCGGCGCACGGTGGCTATTTGGATGGCATTTTTTGGACCCGAAGTTTTACGCACGACGGATGAAAAATGCCTCGATCTGGGCGCGTCGGACCTCCATTCAACGTCAGCGAGCTGATAGAGGAAGCTGGCAGCTCAGGCTACTCGCTGGTGGTGGCGGTGATGGCCAACGGTGGCTGACGACGGCGATCTCAGTTGGCAAAAATCTCACGCGATGGAAGAGGAAAACGCCATTTTTTGGCGGCGCTGGCGGTCGTTGGTGGCTGCTAGAGGTCGAGGGTGGCAAGGGGAGTCAATTGGTATGATAGGTGGTGGCTCACGGTGGCTCAGGTGGCAGCGCACAATGGAGGAGAGAAGAGAGAGAGGAGAGAGAAAATAGAGTGAGGAGAGAGAGGGAAATGCGACAAATGGCAAGGTTTCAAAAAATTTAAAGCTTCCGAGGACGATATTGAATTTTCTCGGATCACCCGGGGAAACTTCGGGATGTTGACTTTCATCCAGACTTTGGCACGAGTTTTTATGCAATAATTTTGGCCTCTATTTGTGAAATTGAAGCACGAAATGTCATCTGTCAGTTCCTGATTGCTGGATCGCATTTCTTTTCTTTCGATCGTGTTTCTGACTTCAAACAGCCTTCTGTTTTAAACCATCATCCTCAAAAGTCGTGCCAGGCTTCGCTTACAAGAATTTATCGTGTAAATCGAGTTTTATCTTTTAAAACAATTCTGGTTATTACACTGTGAACAGAGGAAAACAGCTCTATCCGATTGCCACCTTCTTCGTCGAAAAAACACGGTCAAACCGCCATGTTTCGCTAAACGGACGTCGAATCCAACATCCTCGAGTTGCGGGCTACATTTTGGAGTATTTTTTAACCCTAGCCACCGCCCATCGTTATGTGTGTAACACCCTATAATTTAATTAGTCTAAATTAATGGTATTCGATGAAAGGAATTAATGGTGTCAATTAATTATTATTAATTGCTAATTAACTAGATGGATTAGCTTAATGAGGGAAAATTTTAGGGTACATAATTTAAAGGCTTAAAAGGGTTATATTAAAAAAATAAAATAAAATAAAATAAATAAACTTGTAAAATTTTTAGGGCTTAAAATTAATTCTTGAATTTCTTTAATTACCTAGCCTAAGTACTAAGAAAGAAGCAATGCAAGATGCATATATTTAAACATATGCATGAGTATGCCATGCATGTGTTCTAAATGAAAGGAGGGAATGGAAATTTAATTTTTGCATGAAAAACAAGGAAGCCACATGTGAATTTGGAGAAAGAAGGATGGAAAATATATATATCTATATGTAAATGAATCTCATGTAAATTGGAAGGCAAGATGCATGTGTGTGTGTGTGAACCTTGCTTGCATTTTACGTGAAAGGGGATAGGGTGCAAAACTCTTTTATGCCACATGGGAAATTGGTTGCTTGTAAAATTGGATAAACCAGACTTGCAAGAAAGGGGAATACCAAGTGTGCAAGCAAAAGCAATGTATACATGCAAGTACACTTTGTGCAAAGAAAGAAAAATATAAATATATATGTATGCCATGCTATGTGAAGGAATTGCCATCCTCCATCCTTCCTTAAGGAATAATCGAATGAGGAAGTGGGAAGGAGTGCCGAGTGGTTCACGTGAAGAAAGGAAAGCAACATGTTGTGTTTTCCCTTCCCTCCCTATTGACGTGTCCTACTAGCTGAATGGAGTTTGGAATTAAAAAAAAAAAGAGAGAGAGAAGAGAGAGAGGCTGCACTTGGAGACATTATAAAATGTTTAAATCCCCACTTAATAGACACACCCATATGGCACAAGAAAAGGAAAAAGGCAACTGCATGAATTTCCCTTTCCTTCTCCATGACGTGTCCCATAAGCTAAGAAAAGAGATTTAAATGGTTCACATGACACGTGGAGCAGCATGATTATGGAATACGAATAAGAAATAATAATAATTAAGGGAAAAGGAATGGCTTGCGTGAGGAGTGCTTCACTTGGGGAAAGACAAAGGGAAACACAACTTGAATAAATCCAAAATCTCCTTCCTTTTTCTCCAGATGCTACTACGTGAGGAATTATGTGCATGAATTTCCTTCCTCCCTTCACTTAACGTGTCCACCTAGAGAAGCAAGGCTGCAAGCAAATGTAAAGTGTACTCACAAGTACACGTGCAACCATAGAGGAAAGAATTAAAAGAAAAACAAAAAAAAGAGGGGGAAGAGCGTGTGCATTTGGCCAAATTTAAGGAAATAGAAGTTGGAATTTTAATTGTATACTCATGCCACATAAGCATAAGGAAAAAGAAGTTAAGACTCACATTTGGCCCTACATACATCACACATACTTGGACGTGCACCCTAGCAAGAAAGAGAGAACACTTAAACCACACACACACATCCACTCGGAAGGAAAGGAAAAGAAAAGAAAGGGAGCAAAGGGTAGCCGAATTGGCAATATACACAAGGCAAGAGAGGGATCAAGGAAGGGCTAAGACCATCTTATTCTAGTCACCAAAGAGGTAGGTTAGCAATTCCTTTATTTTAGTTCCATGCTTTAGTATACATGCTTTAAAATGTTGCTTCTATGGGACTAGAGTGATTATCTTCATTCTTGATTTTGGGATAAAACTTGATTTAGTATGCATGATAAATATAGGAGTTGACTAAGGGGAAATGGAATTAAAAGATGTGATTCTCCTACAAGTATGAAAGGAATTAGCTCTAGAATCATCTTAATGTTGGGTCATTTGAGTTATTGATTTTAATATTGAAGTGAGCTTGTGAATCCCCTAATGAAATAAATGTCAATACACGTAACCCATGCAATAAGGAATGCCTTGTTAAAAATGAATGAATAATTTATGGTAGCTAATAAGAAGGAATGTGATTAAGGGAAATAATTGACTAGGATAGTAATGGATAGTATTGTTATGATCCTATGAAACTAATTAATGGTGAACACCGTCATGAGAAATTTGATTTTTGATGGTTTAAGACTAATAAGGATGACCATGGATAGAAGGAACATTATTATGAAAATTTTTAGAATTTTTAGAAAGAAAAATATATATTGGAATTAAATTCCAAGCAAAGCAACTTATTATGGAAATTATTTAGAAATTTCTAGAAAGAAAACGCGCATTGGAATTAATTTCCAAGAAAAAAAATTAATAATTGAGATTATTAGAATTTCATAAGAAGATCTATTTTTGAAATTCTTCCTAAGAAAAATAGAAACTATTCCTTAAATATTGAACTTTCCATAAGAAATGTATAATTACATTAAACTATAAGAAAGAGAAAATTTTCATTAAAATTAATAGCATTTTCAATGAGGTACATTAGTGGTAATTTCCAAAAAAAGGAATGTTATTTTTGAAGTTACTAGGTTTTAGAAAGAGGATGCATGCTAATGATAATCCTCAAGAAAAGAAATTTTTTCGAGGTAATTAAGGAAATGTTAAAGGTGGCCCAGTGCTCGCATATTGCCCAAGTGTGCACCAGTGACCTAGTGTTCACAGTGAGTCATATATGTGGCCAAGTGTCCACGGATTATGAGGTGTGGTCGAAGGTGCTCCACACGAGTGATCTAGTGAGGTGTGACTGAAGGTACTCCATACTCGTGACCTAGAGTTCATGATGATTTTATGTACGTGGCCAAGTGTCCACGATTTACAATGTGTGGCTAAAGGTGCTCCACACGGGCGACCTAGCGAGGCGTGGCCAAAGGTGCTCCATGCCTACGACCTAATGCTCGTAATTACACTATATACGTGGCCGAGTGTTCATGAATTACAAGGTGTGGTTGAAGGTGCTCCACACCCGTGACCTAGTGTTCACGTAACATGCATAAACGCTCTGATAATTTCGTAATAACACCGATAAGCTTATGAGAATACGTGTCATTTGAAAAAGAATTATTTAATTTTTATTAACTTCTAAGTTTATCATGAAATACTTGCTAATTTATAGTTATGTGTATTCTTATGCCCAATATCAAGAATGAAGATTAAATGTTTTGGTGCTTACACCCTGGTATATATTAGCTGATTTTAAAAAAAAAAAACTATGAATTGCTAAGTTATTGGGAAACTTGTGTTTCTCACCTATGTACTAATATGTATCAAATATAGACGCGTAGCAGGGCCGCGGGGTAGTAGCCTTTTTGATTAATTATGATTTTTTGTAATCCCCTATTTTGGGTCCTAGCTAAATCTGATTTAGAATAGGATATTATTTTAACTTTATACATGAGTTGTAATTAGGGTATACAGGGGAAACGGATATGTGAAGGACTGGTCCCTCTTAATTTGTACGGGAGTCTAAGTGACAGGCCTATTGTCTCCTGACTTCCAAGGGACGAGTACTTCATATATCCAGGGATATGTTTTATCCGCATGTAATGGAAATTATTGGACATGTATTTATTTGAATTACATGAGGCTTTTAATTTCTACTGTGCAGTGTAGTATTTTTATTCTACTGTGAATGCAAATATTTATTCTGAGCAAAGGATCCCGAATCTAATCTAATGCGCATAACATAATTCGATAGTTTAATTGCTCAGACTTTAATAAAATAAAGGATAAAGATAATGTATCGAACCTATCTCTTGATATCAGAGTTAACAATAAGACTAGATAGGGGCGTTACAGTGTGTCACCATCTGCTGCCGTCGCTGTAGTAGCTAAAAAGAAGCATAAATCAATTTTCAACCTTCTGAAAAGTTTGGTACAATTTAAAATACCCTAATTTGATGTTTTCCTATTGATTTTGTTTTTGAATGTGCCGTAATGATTAGATCGAAGTGGAAATTAGGCATTTAATTGTAGGAAAGTAAGAATTGAAAGGAACTCACATAAGATTTGAATTATTTTATCAGGAAACTAATCATGAGAACAATCTCCCAAAACTTTTGATCTCTCCACTTGGCCAAGAGCATGCCATGCAATTGGTGCTGAAAAAGGGCCTGGAAATGTATCAAGAAGAGGGATAGTTAGTCAAAGAGAAAAGAAGCAAGGTAGGTTAACAATTTAAACTTTTTTTCCATGTTTTGGTTATGCAATCTAATATTTATATTCAAGCTTTTCATGGAACTTAAGTTGTCTCTACATTCTTGACCTAAATGTATGTATGTTGGCTAGCATGTGTGGTTTATTGAAATGTTGATGGGTGAGATAGCATGAATATGTTGTTAGCAAAATGATTAGGGTTGAATGATGTTAACATCATGGTGACCACAAAGAGAGAACTCTACCTTTTAATTGTATTAAGTAAAGAACAACAAAGAATATGTTGTTAGGAAAAAGATTAGGGTAGAATGGTGTTAACTTCATGGTGACCACAAAGAAGGAACTCTACCTTTTAAGTGTATTAAGTAAAGAACAACGAGAAAGGAAATGGAATTGCCAAGTGAATAAAACTCCTTAGGGCGAGTCCATGAAATTTTTCTTGGACTCTATAAGCTATGCACCAATATATATTTTCAAAAAAAAAAATGGGAATTTATTATTGGAAGAAAGGAAATTGTTTTTGAATTAGTAGAATTTTATAAGAAAGGATATTATTATTATTTTCAAGGAAGGAAATTATTCTTGAAATTGATAAAATTATATAAGAAAATTAATTTTCAAGACCCTAGGAGGTAGGCAAGTGTCCACGTAGTGCCTAAGTGTGCACAATGACCCTAGGAGGTGGCCAAGTGTTCATGTAGTACCCAAGTGTGCACAATGACCCTAGGAAGGTGGCCAAGTGTCCACAAGTACCCAAGTGTGCACAAGAGATTTTTATAAAGGTGGCCAAGTGTCCACATAATGCCCAAGGGTGCACAACTAATATAAAAGTAAATTTTAAGAATGATAAGTTGAAATGGTTTTTGCTAATTTTATGATAACATGTTTAATAGCATGCAAAGAAGTTTCATTTGAAAATAATATTATCACATTGACATTTAAATTGATCATACATTGCTTGCCAATTTTATTTATGAATTATGCTATGTTTTATTTTATTTTCAAGAATATAGTATTAAATGTTTTGGTGCTTGAACCCTGATACATATTAGTTGTTTTTAAACATCCAAATTGTTAAGCTATTGGAAAAATTGTGTTTCTCATTATATGCTAATATGTATCAGATGCAGACGCGTAGCAGGACAGGAAATCAAGTTCTTTTGGGTTTAAGAAATTTTGTAACCCCTATTTTTAGGACTAGTCTAGACATACTTCATTTAGAGCTAGGATTATCCTTTTGGCAGTAGACTTGAGATGTAATTGGGAAAGAACTAGGGAAGGGATATATGAAGAACCAGTCCACCTTAGAAATTTGAAAAGGGGTCTGAGTAACAGGAATGTTTTCTCCTGACTTCCTAGGGACGGGTACGTCATATATCCTGATATATGTTTACTATAATGTAATGGACATTATTGGACTCTTATTATTTGAATTGTATGAAAGTTTAATCTTCTACTGTGTAGTATAAAATTTTTGTTATTCTGCTGTGCATGTAAGTTTTTAATATGAGCAAAAGATCCCGAACCTAATCCGCTTAAATTAATTTAATGGTATAACTGCTCAAACATTAATTAAATAAAAGATAATAATAATGTAATGAACCTATCTATTTTTATCAGAATTAAGAGTAATACTAGATAGGGGTATTAATTAAGTTGGTATTAGAGCACAACTACCTAGGTTAGGAACGGGGTAGAATTCCTCAAGGAACGGACTAGTTCAGGTTAGTCGATTGTACCTAGGCGGTTGACTAGCTTGTATTTTGTTTTGAACTTGAGGAATGGATTATTAGGTTTGGGAAGATAGAAGCTCCTGTTGGTGTTATACGTTACCTGCTTAATCAGTTGTTATTGAGCATAATCACCTCAGTAATACTTGATTAGTAAAGTGATGATTTGGCACCAACACAGAGAAGCAGATCACAGGCCCAAAACACAGAAGTGGCCTTGAATAAGGTTATACAGACCATGAGACAAATGGCATAAGCCACGAGAGCCCAGGATGAAATCACAATCGAAGCACTTCGTCAGACCCAGACTGATCGGAGTGAAGATACTTAAATGGGGTTGAACTAATGAGAACTCAAGTAGGGAGAGGTTGGATGGAACTCTAAAGAGCCAAACCCCCTGTCTTTACTGAGTGTGATGAACCCAAAGAAGGCGGAAGAATGGGTACAGAAGATAGAGAAGTTGTTTGGAATACTGAGTAGAGCTGAGTTGCAAGCAGTCTCCTTTGCTGCATATCAGCTAGAAGGAGAGGCTAAGTATTGGTGGAAGGGTTTATACCCTCGAAGGTAGAGAAGCAACCAGTCTAAGGATTTGATAAAATATTGTGCCTAAAAGTTGAAGTTATTGTTGACTAGCTTATCTTGGCAATTGTCTATAGTAGTCCCAATTGATGAAGATGTGTTCAATATCATAGATCATTTTGTGGTAGTATTTATGGAAGATATCATGGGGTATTCTAAGAAAAGATAGGAGTGGGAACACTCAGCCTGAAAATGATCTAATAAGGAACTAGACTATTAGTCGGTGGACTAAATTTTAGAGGGCTAGGCTCCCTACATTTAAGGGTGATAAACTTGGTAAAGTTAATGAAATTTTTTTGAGCTGTTCCCAAGGAGAACTTCAAGAGAGGCTTAGCACCATTCCTATAATAAAGAAGTTACCCTCACATAGGGAAAATGAATTCACCATTGATCTAGTGCCCGACATCGAACCAATCTCAATTTTGCCCTATAAGATGTCACCCATAAAATTAAGAGAATTGAAAGTCCAGATTAATGACCTATTAAAAAAAAGGGGTTTATTAGACCCAATGTGTCACCTTGAGAATCTCTTATTCTATTTATGAAAAAAGACGGGAGCATGAGATTATGCATAGATTACTGTCAGTTGAGCAAATTGACCATTAAGAACAAATACCCCTACCCAGAATAGATGACTTGTTTGACCAAATATAGGGAGTAACTGTGTTCTCCAAGATAGATCCGAGGTCAGGATACCACTAAATTATGGTCAAGGAGGAGGATATCCTTAAGACAGCTTTAAGCACCTGATATAGCCACTATGAGTTTGTAGTGATGTCATTTGGCTTGACCAATACCTAGCGGTGTATATGGACTACATGAATAGGATTTTCTAACTTTACTTGGATCAATTTGTGGTCTTATTCATAGATAACATTCTGATCTATTCTAAGACTCCTAAAGAGCATGCACAACATCTCAGGATGGTATTGCAAATATTAGAGGAGAAGCAGTTGTGTGTGAAATTGGAGAATTGTGAATTTTGGTTAGAGGAGGTCAAGTTCTTAAGTCATGTAGTGAATGCAGCAGGGATTTCAATAGATCCCAAAAAGATTGAGGATGTGTTAAGTTGAAACCGGCCAAGAACAGTTACAAAGATTAAAAGCTTTCTAGGTTTGTCAGGCTATTATCGAAAGTTCATACAAGGATTTCTTCAGATCGCTTTACCATTAACCCGGTTAACTAGGAAGGGTATAGAATTTAGATGGAACGAGAAATGTGAAAGGAGTTTCCAAACTCTTAAGGAGAAATTGACTAACGCTCCAGTGTTAATTATAATAGACCCCACAGAATCATTTGAGGTACATTGACACATCAAAGAAAGGTTTAAGATGCATATTAATGCAGGCTGGGAAGGTAGTAGCATATGTATCTAGGCAATTGAAGCCTACAGAGGAAAAACTATCCCACCTATGACTTAGAGTTAACTACCGTAGTCTTTGCCTTACAAATTTGGAGACACCAATTATAGAGGGCAAGATTTGATGTTTATAGTGATTGTAAAAGCCTTAGGTATTTATTTGATTAGAGAGAGTTAAATATGAGGCAGAGAATGTGGCTGAAGTATTTGAAAGACTTTAACTTTGAGTTGAAATATCATGCAAGGAAAAAAAATGTTGTCGCTAATGCACTGAGTAGGAAACCCCTGCAGGTAGCTTGTCTGATGATAGATGAGATGAGATTACTTGAGGACTTTAGGGATCTAAGTTTCAATGTAATTTTATTACCAAATAGGATAGCCATGAGTAGCTTTCAGATAAGCTGTGATTTGAGGGAACAGGTAAGACAAGCCCAATTAGAGGATGAATCCTTAGAGATTTGTTTGAATCAACCTGATTTTGGGTTAGCCCCTGATGGATTACTGATGTTTAGGAAAAGGAAACCGTTACATCAAAGTCACTATACTATCCATCCAGGTATTTCCAAGATGTATCAAGACTTTAAAAGAAATTTTTGGTGGTCAGGTACGCGAAATGATATCGCGAAATATGTGAAAGCCTGTCTTACTTGTCAGCAAGTTAAGATAGAGCATCAAAGATCTGCAGGATTATTAAGGCCACTAGAGATACCAGAGAAGAAATGGGATCAGATAACCATGAATTTTGTAGTTGGACTACCTAGAACACTAGTTGATTATGATTCCATTTGGGTAATAGTGGATAGATTAACCAAGTCTGCTTACTTTCTACCTATCAAGATTAGGTGTTCCACAAAGAAACTAATCCAAGTCTACCTTAGGAAAATTGTGAGACTACACAGGATACCATCAGGTATAGTATCAGACCGAGACCCTAGGTTTACCTCGAGATTTTAGCAATCCCTACAGCAGGCATTAGGAACCCAACTTCAGTTTATCACTGCCTATCATCCTCAGACTGATGGACAGTCTGAGAGAATAATCCAGACCTTAGAAGATATGTTAAGGGATTGTGTGCTAGAACAAAAAAAAAATTAGGATAAATACCTACCTTTGATAGAGTTTGCTTAGAATAACAGTTATCACTCTATCATAGGCATGGCACCATATGTTGCTCTGTATGGGAGAAGCTGTAAATCGCCCTTAAGTTGGGTAGAAATGGGGGAGAGTACACTATTGGGACCTAATATTGTGCAAGAGACTACTGATCAGATCAAAATGTTCAAGGAAGAGATGAGGGTTGCCCAACAGAGATAGGAGGCCTATGCAAATAGGAGAAGGAGACCCTTAGCATTCAATAAGGGAGAGCAAGTATTCCTGAGAGTATCACCTACTACAAGTATTGGTAGACAAATAAGGACAAATAAATTGAGTCATATTCTTAGGACCATTCTAAATTCTGCAAAGAATCGATCTATTCGCCTACCAAATTGCCTTACCTCTTTACCTGTCAAACTTACATGACATATTACACTTCTCACAACTCCATAAATATGTCCCAAATCCTGCGCATGTATTAGGGAATCAATCAATAATATTAAAGGAAAATTTGACTTATGAATCTATGCCTATCCAAATCCTTAACTTTAAGACTAAGCAATTTCAAAATAAAGTAATCCCTTTGGTTAAGGTACTTTAGCAGGATGTAGTATCTCAGGAGATGACATGGGAGAAGGAGGACGAGATGAGGCAATGTTATCCAGAATTGTTTGCAGGTATGAATTTTGGGGATAAAATTCTTTTAAGGGAGGAGAATGTAATAACCTAATTTTTAAAATAAATTAAATTAGGTAAAATAAATTTATATTTTTTTGAAATTGAATTAAGCGTAATTTTTTGAGCTTGCAGTTAAAATTCGAGAATTTTTCGAAGTAAAAATCTTATCTGATGGAGAAAACTTGATCTGGTTTTAGGAATTTAACAGATAATTTGGAAGGCTTAAAATTTTCAAAAGATTTTTGAATTCCTTCCATATGGGTCTATATGCTTGCCTAGATCGAAAAATGTATCTGAAATTTACCCTGGGTAAAGAAGAAAAGACCAAAATGCCTTTGGAGGCCATAAAACCCCAAAACTCTATAATTTTGCCCTCATTTTTCCTTTCCTTTTTCTCTCCTTCACACATTTTCTCTCTCTTGATACCCGTGCAGCTCGAGCCATCGACCTCCAGCTGCCATTCATTGGGTAGCCTGAGCTACCATCTTCCTCCGCCAGCTTCTAGCCGGTGGAACGCCGCCACCACGTGTCGTGAATAGAGGAAAACAGCTTCGTCCAATCGCTGCCTTCTTCACCAAAAAACACGATCAAACCACCGTGTTTCGCTGAACAAACCCCAGATCCAGAATCCTCGAGTTATAGGCTACATTTTAGAGCATTTTTTAACCCCAGTCGCCACTCGCCGTCGTGTGTCGTCGTCCATCGCCGTGCACTGTAGCTGGAGTAGCTAAAAAGAAGCATAAATCAATTTTCAACCTTTTGAAACGTTCGGTACAATTTAAAATACCCCAATTTGATGTTTTCCTATAGATTTTGTTTCTGAATATACCTTAATGATTAGACCGAAGTAAAAAATTAGGCATTTAATCGTAGGAAAGTAAGAATTGAAAGGAACTCGCATAAGATTTGAATTATTTTATCAAGAGACTAATCGTGAGAACAACCTCCTGAAACTTTTGATCTCTCCACTTGGTCGAGAGCATGCCATGAAATTGGTGTTGAAAAAAGGCCTGGAAATGTATCAAGAAGAGGGAGAGTTAGTCAAAGAGAAAGGAAGCAAGGTAGGTTAACAATTTAAACTTTTGTTCCATGTTCTGGTTATGCAATTTAATGTTTATATTCAAGCTTTTCATGGAACTTAAGTTGTCTCTACATTCTTGACCCAAATGTATGTATGTTGGCTAGCATGTGTGGTTTATTGAAATGTTAATGGGTGAGATAGCATGAATATGTTTTTAGCAAAATGATTATGGTTGAATGGTGTTAACATCATGGTGACCACAAAGAGAGAACTTTACCTTTTAATTGTATTAAGTAAAGAACAACAAAGAATATGTTGTTAGGAAAAAGATTGGGGTTGAATGGTGTTAACTTCATGGTGACCACAAAGAAGGAACCCTACCTTTTAAGTGTATTAAGTAAAGAACAACAAGAAAGGAAATGGAATTGCCAAGTGAATAAAACTCCTTAGGGCGAGTCCATGAAATTTTTCTTGGAATCTATAAGCTATGCACCAATATATATTTTCAAAAAAATATGGGAATTTATTATTGGAAGAAAGGAAATTGTTTTTGAATTAGTAGAATTTTATAAGAAAGGATATTATTATTATTTTCAAGGAAGGAAATTATTCTTGAAATTTATAAAATTATATAACAAAATTAATTTTCAAGAGAGGAGAAATTATCCTTGAAAATATTAAAGTTTTTGTAAGAAATGTACATTGGAATTAATTTCCAAGAAACGAGAAATTACTCTTAAAAATACTAGAATTTTTATAAGATTTGTACATTAGAGTTAAAATTTCAGGAAAAGAGAAAGTATTCTCGAAAATATTAGTATTTTCACAAGAAATGTACATTTATAGTAATTTCCAAAGAAAGGGGAAATCATTCATGAAATTAATAGAATTTTATGAGGAGTGTACATTAATATTAATCTCCAAGAAAGGGACATTTATTCTTAAATTATTTAGAATTTTAAAGAGATGTACACTAGTATTATTTTACAATAAAAGGAAAATTTCCCTTGAGAATGGTTAAAGAGATTTTTATAAAGGTGGCCAAGTGTCCACATAGTACCCAAGTGTGCACAATGACCCTAGGAAGGTGCCCAAGTGTCCACGTAGTGCCCAAGTGTGCACAATGACCCTAGGAGGTGGCCAAGTGTCCACGTAGTGCCCAAGTATCCACGTAGTGCCCAAGTGTACACAATGACCCTAAGAAGGTGGTCAAGTGTCTACAAGTGCCCAAGTGTGCACAAGAGATTTTTATAAAGGTAGCCAAGTGTCCACAAGTGTCCAAGTGTGCACAAGAGATTTTTATAAAGGTGGCCAAGTGTTCATATAATGCCCAAGGGTGCACAACTATTATTTAAAAATAAATTTTAAGAATGATAAGTTGAAATGGTTTTGCTAATTTTATGATAATGTGTTTAATAGCATGCAAAGACGTTTCATTTGAAATAAATATTATCACCTTGACATTTAAATTGATCATACATTGCTTGCCAATTTTATTTATGAATTATGCTATGTTTTATTTTCTTTTCAAGAATATAGAATTAAACATTTTGGTGCTTGCACCCTAATACATATTACTTGTTTTTAAACATCCAAATTGTTAAGCTAGTGGGAAACTTACGTTTCTCATTATAAGCTAATATGTATCAGATGCGGATGCATAGCAGGATGGGAGATCAAGTTCTTTTGGGTTTAAGAAATTTTATAACCCCTATTTTTGGGACTTAGTCTATACATACTTCATTTAGAGCTAGGATTATCCTTTTGGCAGTAGACTTGAGATATAATTGGGAAAGAACTGGGGAAGGAATATATGAAGGACCGGTCTACCTTGGAAATTTGAAAAGGGGTCTAAGTGACAGGAATGTTGTCTCCTAACTTCCGAGGGACGGGTACATCATATATCCTGATATATGTTGATTGTAATGTAATGGACATTATTAGACTCTTATTATTTGAATTGTATGAAAGTTTAATCTTTCGCTGTGTAGTATAGAATTTCTGTTATTCCGCTATGCATGTAAGTTTTTAATCTAAGCAAAAGATCTCAAACCTAATCCACTTAAATTAATTTAATGGTATAACTACTCAGACATTAATTAAATAAAGGATAATGATAATGTACAGAACCTATCTATTTATATTAAAATTAAGAGTAATACTAGATAGGGGCATTACTCATCATGCACCCTAACTCAATTCCTCCCCTTTCATATTGTCACATGCTAATTAGAGAGTGAATTTCATTTTCTTATTCTAAATCTTAAGATTATAGCATCCACAATCACCTTAAGACTTAATGGTACAACATATTAAATCCCAACATAATCATAGTTGATTTAGAAACCAGAATTATCATGGACAAATTATTTCCAAAGCAATATAACTTCAAATAATTTATAAAGCAGAAACACAAGTACTAATTAAGACCTACAACTTCTCGGCCAGCCTATGAACAAAGCAATATAACCTTAGTGATTTATTACACAAACACTAATCAAGACCCAAACATTCTACATCTTCTTGGCCAGTCAAAGAAGGAACCATGACATAGAAATCCTCACCTAATCTTTTATATAACGGTTTGAAAAAGAAACAGGAGTTTTTAAATCAATAATTTAATTGCAATGCACCATTCTTCCAACACACATTCAGTATTGATAAAGAGGAAAATTAGATGCATGATCATAAAGACTAGAAATCATTTATGCAATCACAAATGAAAACACAAACCCTTACTTTAAATTACTAAAAAAATAATTTTAGAGAATATAGCCAACATACCAAAAGGGTACTAAATCAACAAGAACTATTTAAACATGTTTATTCTCTTATTAACTCAGCTAACCAAAATCTCAAGAAAAGAGGGAAGAAATTAACCAAATGAAATCTAAGGTATACCATTCTACCAACAAATATTCCATATCAACTGAGACAAAAATCAGTCACTAGGACACCAAAAATCTAACCCATTTAAATTTATTAAGCATAAACGAGGACACAAATGGAAACTAGAAAAAATTAACCTCTGTCTTTTTCCTCAACACAATTTCAATCAAATTCAAATTACAACTTAAAAACATGAATCAATTGTAAACGATTAAAATGCATAGGACCCCCTTGTACATTCAAATGTGACCTAGAACTCCCCTATATTTTCAAAATGTTACAAGAAACCCATTCCTTTCAATTTTTCATCCAAAAACTAATGGCAATGAACACATAAGCTTATAGGATGCTAGGGTGGAGCAAATAATTAAAAGATAATAGAGGTATTTTTTTTCTTTTCACCATTAAAATATCAATTTCTTTTATTTATTTGCTTCAATCTAGTATCCTATAAGTTAATGTGTTCATTACCATTAGTTTTTGGATAAAAAATTAGATAGAATGAGTTTCTTGTAACATTTTGAAAGTACAGAGGGGTTCTAGGTCACATTTAAAAGTACATGGGAGTTATGTGCACATAAATTAAAATACAAGGAGGTCCCGTGCTTTTTAGCCAGTGTAAACTCAATAACCAGAAAGGATATTAAATATTGAACCTCCACATTTTTAGTCAAGTAACATAATAGGAGAAGGAAATAGGAGAGATTTCAAATTAGAATACAACCATAATTTTCTCAACACATATTCAATATTACCAAAGAAGTATACCAGATGTAGCACAAATTCTACCCATTTAACTATTTTTATCGTAAACACAATACAAATGCTATTTTTATTTAGCACAGATTACAATATTAGGCAGAATGAAAATGAAAATTAATAGCTTTGGATTTTTATAAACCCTAAAATACCAATCTCCAATTCAAAAAGATGTAGAGGAGAATCCTAAAATTCTATAGACTCCCAAAATGCCAATCCTTAATGTTCAAAGAGAGAATCAATGCGGTGAAAAATGATTTATCACTTTTATCGATTATTACTCATGATATTATGACTTCTATTTTTTTGCATGAAAAATCTCAATCAATGGACATCCTAGAGGTGTTCATTAATGAGGTTGAAAGGAAACTAGAAAAAAATGTGAAGTTGTAAGATTTGATAGGGGTAGTGAATATTATGATAAATTTAATGAAAGTAGACAATGTCTAGGTCTATTTTCAAAGCTCCTTGAAAGTTGAGGCATATGTACACAGTACACAATGCCTAGTTCACCTTAAAAAAATGCTGCAGTTGAAAGGAAAAATTGTAATATTATGGAAATAGTCAAGATATGTTAAGTTATAGCACTATACCTTTATCCTTATGAATGTATGCATTGAAGACTACTACATATTTACTTAATAGGGTTCCTAGTTAGGCAGTTCTTAAAACTCCTTATGAATTATGGATAAGAATTGAACCTAGTTTAAAGCACCTTCATGCTTAGGGCTACCCAACAGAAGTAAGGGTATATAATCCATATGAAAAGAAGCCTAATGCAAGGACCATTAGTGGTTATTACATTGACTATTATAAAAAGTCAAAAGGGTAGAGATTTTATTGTCCTAACCATAGTACAAGAATATTTGAGTTTGGTAATGCTTGATTTATTGAAAGTGGTTAATCTAGTGGGAGTGGTGAACCACGTAAGGTGGGTGTTTGGGAGATTTATGTGAAAACTCCTACACCTATTTTTCTCCTCTTATTGTTGTTCCTCTTGTTTTATCACGACTTCAAAACATGCCAAAATAACAAACTAACATTCCAAACCTACTAGATAAACATGTTAATAATGATGAACCAACTGGAAATGAACAAATCACAAATGAACAAGTGATAAATGAGTAAGAGAGACCACAAAAAATAGCATTAACAAGGTCTAAAAGGAAAAAAAACTAGCTATTTTGAGTAATTTTGTGATTTCCTCACTTGAACATGAATATGATTTAAGTGTTGATAAGGATCCAATCTCATTCAAACAAGATATAGAATGTAGAAATTCTAAAAAGTGGTTAAATGATATGAAAGAAAAGTTGAAATCAATGGATGATAATAAAGTCTAGGATCTAGTTGAGTTATCTAAAGGTTCAAAACAATTCGATTGTAAATGGGTCTTCAATACCAAACAAGATTCTAAGGACAACATTGAAAGATATAAGTCCAAAATTGTTCCCAAAGGTTATACTCAAAAGAATGGCATTGACTATAAAGAGACCTTTTCTTTAGTTTCAAAGAAGGACTCTTCAAGAATTATTTTGGCTTTAGTAGCTCATCATGATTTAGAGCTTCACCAAATGGATGTAAAAATTGCCTTTCGTAATGGTGACTTGGAAGAGGAAGTTTATATGGACTAACCAGAATGTTTCTTAACCACAAGTAAAGAAAACTTAGTGTGTAAATTAAAGAATTCAATGTATGGATTGAGACAGGCTTCCTAATAGTGGTATCTTAAGTTTAATAATATTATTATGTCATATGGTTTCATAAAGAACACTATTGATCAGTGTATCTATATGAAGGGTAGTAGGAGCAAGTTCATTATATTAGTTTTATATGTTGATGATGTTGGTTTGTTACATGATGTTAAGAAATTTCTCTCTAAGAATTTCAAAATGAAAGATATAAGTGAGGCATCCTATGTAATAGGAATATAAATATTCTGTAATAAATCACAAGGATTTTTACGATTGTCTCAAAGAGCTTACATTTACAAAGTATTAGAGAGATTTAGAATGAAAAATTACTCCATAAGAATAGTTCTAATTCAAAAAAGGGACAAGTTTAGCAAAATGCAATGTCCCAAGAAAAATTTGGAACAAAAGGAAATGAAGTCTATTCCTTATACATTAGTAGTTGGGAGCTTAATGTATATTCAAACATATACTCGGCCAGATATCAATTTTTCTATTGGAATTTTAGGCCAATATCAGAGTAATCTTGGAATGTATCATTAGAAAGCTTCAAAGAAAATTTTAAGATATTTACAAGGCATAAAGGATTACATGCTCACATACAGAAAGTCTAACCATCTAGAGATGGTAGGCTACTCATATTCAAACTATACCGGTTGTGTAGATTCTAGAAAATCTACAATTGGTTACATGTTTCTGGTAGTTGGAGGAGAAGTTTCATGTAAAAGTGTAAAGCAATCCGTTATTGATACTTACACTATGGAAGCTGAATTTGTGGCATGCTTTGAGGCCACTATTCATGCATTGTGGCTACAGAACTTTTTCTTAGGTCTAAGTATTGTTAATAGTATACCTAAACTGTTAAAAATTTTCTATGATAATTTTGTAGCTATTTTCTTCTCTAAGAATGACATGTATTCTAAGGGTGCAAAGCATATGGATTTGAAGTACTTGTCTGCTAAAGAAGAATTGCAAAAACATAAAGTGTTAATAAAGCATATTGGTAATGATCTGATGATATTGGATCTGTTAAATAAGGAATTACCACCAAAACATTTATTGGTCATGTTGAAAGAATGGGCATTATAGATAAGTCCTGGTTAGCATGATATTTAGACATATATATATATATACATACATATACATATAGTGTTCTGCTCTTATCATTATGAAACTTGTGAATTCAATTAGAGTTATATATGTTTTTTGCTTATTTACTTGTTATCAACATCATAATTGTATATGGTATTGTTTTATTGAGATAAAAAAATAAAAGTCAATGATTACAGTATTTTCCAACTAAAGTTGTTATGAGTTGAGTTGGTATTGTGATACATGGAAGGAATCTTATCATTATTGGCTTTTGATTGCCATGATCCGATCATTTCAATGCAAAATTAAGGATGAATTGACATATTCTATATATGGTGTACACTTAAAGTTGTTGAATCATCAAGCAGTAATATAGACCAAGTAGGAGATTGTTAGATTAATCTAATAATTAGTGTGGCACATGTAACTAATTGGATTGATTGTAAATTAAAAGAAAGCCCAATGTGATGGTTATTAGGCCTTAGGGAAATTAAATTAGAATAATATAGGTTTAAAATTTCCTTCCCTTTTCCTTTTCCTTTAATAAAATATCAGTTATTTCAAAAGGATTTGAAAGTAACATAAAGGAAAGCATATCTTCACCATCAAAGAACGCATATAAAAGAAGGAAAGAGGGAAACAAGAATTTTCAAGAGTTCAAACATGGATCAAGGTACACACTTAATTTATTTTTTCCAGCTACTAGACAATCTTCTAAACAGGAAAAGATCAAACTAAGTTTATTATGAATTTTATTCTTACATCCTGAAGCTCAGCCATTAACAAATGCATATGAAGGGTGTTGGGCTTACTTGTACAGATGAAAATGAAGAATCATAGATGGTAGCAGTGTGACAAGGTGGTAGACACAGCTGACAAAGACGTTTCTCTAATGCGAACTCCCTCTCTCACACGAACTCACTTCTATTGAACCTCTCTCTGTTGCGATCTAAATCTACATTGCTCTCACCCTCACTCTAGGAACTCGTTATCGATTCTTTCTCTCTCTGATAGCTATGGTGCCTGTGTTTATTAGTCATGAATGTTCACTCTCTTAGAACTCTCTCTCTCTCAATAACAATCTTCTTCTTCTTTGTGCAAGTGTACTTCTCTTTAAGTAAAAGGGCAAAGGGTGGAGTGAGAAGGTAGCTGAGGGATTGAAGGAGATAATTAAGGGATTTGAGAATTAGAGGTAATGGAGGAGAGATTTAATGGATTTTGGGAGAGAATTTGGGGAAGAAGGAAGAAGAAGCTAGAGATAGACTCTACATGCAAGAATGGAGTAGGAATTTTGCCTATTTCTTTTATTTTTTCTTTTTAATTACTTTAAGGCCTTTTATTTTTTATTTTTCTTGTGCCTTTTATCTTTATTTTTCTTAGGTGTTTTATTTTTTACTTTTTCTAAGCCTTAAGTTTAATTGGGCTAATATTTTTTTTATCATTTTTTTTATATAAATCAAGATATAAGTTCTTTTCTTTTTTTGTTTTTCAATTATAGAAAACTTATCAAAATAGCTTAAACACTTTTTATATTATATATTTTCTATTTATTTTTTATTTTGACTTTTAAAAAAATTTAGTCAAACAAAATACAGTGTTCACAAGAGTAATAAACCAATTCAAAAGAAAAAAAAGGAGAGATTTCATCTCCTTACTTTCCTTCATGTTTATAATTATTTTCTTGACTTTTTCAATCATTGTATCCCACATTTCATAAACCAAATGAAGCGTATTTTCATTAATGTCATATGCTCTAAGAACATCATAAATAGGCTTAGTGAAAGCAAGAATATAGTCAATTTTATCCTACCAAATGTCATTCAAAATAAATTCTTTCATAGTAGCAACTTTCCTCACATCATCTTCTTTAAAGGAATTTCATTGGTCACTAATAATCATATTGTGCAAGGAGTGCTTCAACAATTTAAATCTTTTTAGTACAACTAACGTTGATACAAATTGTGTATAAGCTACAGTCAATAACTTTAAATTACAAAAATCATTAAAAAATTTATAACCTCATAAAGTGATTCATAATAAAGTTTCTAATAAAAGAAACATAATCCGGTACTTGAGTTATCCAATGAAATTCATTAATCAGCATACACAACCTTATTCCTTTCATTATTTTTATTACACACATATTCGTCAAGGAAAAGTTTATGGTATGCACCACACAAAGAGTCCAAAATATGTGTGAAAATTCAACTTCAATTAGCAATCCTGCTACCTTACAAACAGAAGCATAGTCTGTAATAATTTGGACCAAATTTTATCATCCCACTTCATTAATTATATTCCTCACCAAGCCAGTTATGTAATACATATATTTTTATTTTTAAAACCATCAATGACCT
The DNA here is from genome assembly GCA_031216115.1 of Senna siamea. NCBI lineage: Eukaryota > Viridiplantae > Streptophyta > Magnoliopsida > Fabales > Fabaceae > Senna > Senna siamea. The sequence continues at coordinate 24,864,657 of CM062354.1, read as the reverse complement.
TTAAAAAATTGGACCTCCTTCACTTATTGCAATAAAATTTATCAAGGTCACCATTGTACATCTATCTATAGGATTAATTTAAACATTATTTGATTAAGTATATTTATTATTTATTTTTTAAATAATTTGGTCCACATTTGAAATCTCACTTTAGCCCCTTGTTAGGAATTCAAAAATAAGTAAGTGGTTATTTTAAATTTTAACTTATCAAAAAAGTAAGGAATAATTTCCTTGATAAAAGGAATATTCCATACTAGTTAGTGTAATTGGGGTTCCTGATTAAAAGCAGTTGTGGCCACTTTTTTTCCCATCAAAAGGAAATTCTAGTAATTATTCAAAAAACTCTAACACTCTATCTTTGAGAATTTGGAAATCTACAAAAGGCAAGATTGGTTTCTCCATTCTCATTCTCAAGCTTTCTTTAAACAAGAACGTCTAGTATTGGATATGGGTGAAGGCTCGTAATGATCTCTATTGTTGCCTAATGGGATATTGAATATCAGTGATTGTGTTTGTTAAAATATTGTGACTATGTTGATGAATTCATAATTGTCTTACATGTGGTATTAGAGCCTAAGGTTATGAAAAGTCCTTGCCTAGTTGAACAATTATAGTTTAATATTTAAAAATTAAAGAAAGCAACATTTTCATAAATACCCATTCAATATTTGTATTTTAAAATCTATGGAAATTTTCAATAATTTTCTAGGCATTTTTTAATTTTTGGCATTGAAAAATTGTTCTTGGTTAAATTTTGAGAATTTTGGTACATAAATCGTCTAAAACATAGCCTTATTGAGAGAGATATGGTCAGGTCATCAAATCGAGTTTGACTTTGATTCGAGTTAGGTCACACAAACAAGCCTAAGGTTAGTGATGACCCAAGCGACGCCATTTTGGTTACCATTCCATTTTGTGCATCAAATTCTATTTAAATTATATTTTTTATATCTTATACCTTATGAGTTATTTGTTTTCATATTTTATAGGCCATATTAATGACATTCTTTTGATTTGTTAGCTTCCTGTTGAGTTTAGAAGTCAAGTTTTATTTTAGATTCGAGCCTGGTTTTTTTTTTTAATTATTTGAAAGATAAATTTTTCAATTTTTGGAATTCTTAAAATTAAACCCGCGTCTTCTTCCATTATGTTAAGGAGTTCAACCAATATGCTAGAGTTATTATTAGTAATGGTTGATGGTTAGTAATGATCTCTACTGTTGCCTAGTGGGATATTGAATATCTATAATCATTTTTGTGAGATTATTGTGATTGTGTAGATGAATTCACAATTGTCTTACATGTGGTATGAGAGCCTATGGTTCTAAAAATTCATTCCATAGTTGAACAATTATAGTTTAATGTTAGAAAATTAAAGAAAGAAATATTTTTTATAAACACCCATTTAATTTATATTTGTTAAAACTATCAAAAAAATTTTAATTTTTTTAAAAAAATTTTTTAATTTTTTTACCCTATAAAATTGTTTTTTTTTTTGTTAAATTCTAAGAATTTTGGTGCTTTAATAATCTAAAATGAAGCCCTATTGAAGGAGATATGACTGGGGTCATCAAAATATATCCAAATTAGGTTAGGTTTGAGTCACACAAACCTACCTAAGGTCTAGGATCACCCATGCAATGAAGTTTTGGTTGTCATTCCTTTTTGCATGTTTAATTCTATTTGACTTATTTCATTTATATCATATGTCTTATGAGTCATTTTTTTGTTGTGTTTTATGTGTTATATTGTTAAGGCTATTTTGATATGTGCGCTTCTTAATGCATTTTGAAGTCTTCTTACGCTTTAAGGTTGGGCATGGTCTCTTTAATTATTCAAAATATAACTTATGTAATTTTTAGCATTCATGGAATTGAACCCAGGTTTTCTTGCATTATGTTAAGGTGTTCAACCATTAAGCTAAAGTCATTACTGGTAAAATTTAAAGGTTAGTAATGATCTATTTCATAGTATAATGCGATATTGAATATCTATGAGTTTGTTTGTAAGAATATTGTAACTGTGTCAATGAATTCATAATTTTCATACACATGGTATCATAGCCTATGGTTTTGAAAAGCCTTTTCTTAGCCAAACAATTATAGTTTAATGTTTAAAGATTAAAGAAAGCAATATTTTCATAAAGACCCATTCAAGATTTGTATTCATTAAATCTATCAAAATTTTTTGTAATTTTTTTTACATATTTTACATGTTTTGAAATTGTAAAATTATTCTTTGATCAAATCTAAAAATTTTGGTGCTTGAATAGTCTAAAACAGAGCCTTATTAAGGGTGTTATGGTCAAGTCATCCGACTAGCTCCAACTTGGATCTAGGTCAGGTCACACATACCTGCTTAACCTCAAGGATGACCTATGCGACATCGTTTTGGTTGTCATTTTATTTTGTTCATATAATTTGATTTGCCTTATTTTGTTTATATCATATGTCTTATGGATCATTTATTTGTTGTATTTTATGGGCTATAATGCTAAGGCTATTTTGATTTTTGAGATGCCTATTGTGTTTTGAAGTCTAGTTACATTTTAGGTTTGAGTCTGGTCTCTTTAATTATTCATAGGATAAATTACGCAATTTTTAGCATTCCTTGAATTAAACTTGGATTCTCTTGTATTATGTTAAGGGGATCAACCATTATGCCAAAGTTATTATGGGTAATGGTTGAAGGTTAGTAATGATCTATTAAGCAGTCTAATGTGATTGTTTTTTTGAGAACATTGTGACTATTTCAAAGAATTCATAATTTTCTTACATGTGGTATCAGGGCCTATGGTTTTAAAAAGCATTTTCCTAGTTGAACAATTATAGTTTAATGTTTGAAGATTAATGAAAGCAATATTTTCATAAAAACCCATTCAAAATTAATATTTGTTAAATATATCAAAATTTTATGTAATTTTTTTGGATATATTTTTTATAAATTTTCACACTGCAAAATCATTCTTTGTGAAATTATGAGAATTTTGGTTCTTAAATTGTCTATAACGGAGCACTATTAAGAGATATGGCCGAATCATAAAATTAGGTCTAACTTGCATTTAAGTTGGGTCAAACAAACCCCCCTAAGGTCTAAATTTTATTTGACTTATTTTGTTTATATCATATGCCTTATAATTCATTTGATTGTTATGTTTTATGTTCCATATTGTTAAGGCTATTTTGACATGTAGGCTTCCTATTGTGTTTTAAAGTCTTCTTGCATTTTAGGTTTAGGTCTGGTCTCTCATATTATTCAAAAGATAAATTATGCAATTTTTGGCATTCTTGGAATTGAAATGTTCTTTTACTTTATGTTAAAATGTTTACCCATTATTCCAAAGTTATTATTGGTAAAGGTTGAACGTTAGTAATGATCTGTTCAGCAATCTAATTTGATATTGAACATATATGATTATGTTTGTGAAAACATTGTAAATGTGTCGATATATTCATAATTGTCTTATATGTGGCATTAGATACTATGGTTTTGAAAAAAAATTTCCTAACCAAACAATTATTGTTTAATGTTTGAAGATTAATGAAAGAAATATTTTCATAAAGACTCATTTAAGATTTGTATTCGTTAAACTTATAAAAATAATTTTTATTTTTGGAATATAATTATTTTTATGTTTTGACACTAAAAATTTTTTTTCTTTGATTCTAAAAATTTTTGGGGTTGATTCGTCCAAAAAAAAACCCTGTTAAGGGAGATTTGGCCAAGTCATTGAATCGAGTCTAACTTGGATCTCGGTTAGGTCACTCAGACCCACCTAAGGTCAAGGATGACCTATGCAATGTCATTTTGGTTGTCATTCCATTTTGTACAAACAATTTTACTTGATTTTTTTTGTTTATATCTCTTATGGGTTTTTTGTTGTATTTCATGGGCCATATTACTGAGCTTATTTTGATTTATGGGAATTTTTTTTTCATTTTGAAAGTTTGGTTGTATTTTAGGTCTGGGCTTGCTCTATTTAATTATTTAAAAGATAAATTATGTAATTGTTGGCATTGCTAGAATTGAACTCTCATCCTCTTGTGTTATGTTAAGGTAAACCTTTAGGTAAAAGTTATTATGGGTAAAATTTAAAGGTTAATAATGATCTATTTTGCACTCTAACGTGATTGTGTTTGTGAGAACATTGTGACTATGCCAATGATTTCATAATATTCTTACAATGGTATCAGAGCACATGATTTTGAAAAGCCTTTTTCTAGCAAAATAATTACAATTTAATGTTTGAAGATGAATGAAAGTAATAATTTCATAAAGACACACTCAAGATTTTTGTTCATTAAATCTATCAATTTTTTTGTAATTGATTAGATATTTTTTTATATTTTAACATTGGAAAATCATTGTTTGTTAAATTTTAAGAATTTTTGCGCTTTAATGAACAAGTCCTTATATTGAAGGACATATGGTCTAGTTATCAAACCATATTTGACTTGGATATATGCTAGGTCACACAGATCTACCTAAGTTTAGGGATGACCCATGCAATGTCGTTTTGGTTACCATTATGTTTTGTGCATCTAAATCTATTTAACTTATTTTATTTATATCATATGCCTTGGTTAATTTAGTTGTTGTATTTTATGGGCAATATTGCTAATGCTATTTTGATTTGTGGCCTTATTGTTGCATTTTGAAGTCTGATTGTTTTTTGGTATTGAGTTTGCTCTTTTTAATTATTCAAAAGATAAATGATACAATTTTTGGAATTCTTAAAATTGAACTTGTGTCGTCTTGCATTATATTAAAGTGTTCAATCATTATGCTAGAGTTATTATAGGTAATGTTAAAGGTTACTAATGAACTCTATTGCTGCCAAATGAGATATTGAATATCTATGATTCTATTTGTGATAATATTGTGACTGTAACAACCGAAAGGATTTTTAAAGATTTTTAAAGATAAAACTTTATTTTCGACGCAAATTCCAATCGAACAAAGCTTGGCACAACTTTCGAGGATGGTAATTCGAAACAAAAGAGTTTTTTAAGATGAAAATCAAACTTTGAACCCTAATTCCTTTTAAACTAAGGCTGGCACGTATTTTGAGGATAAGAATTTGCAACTGAAGGTTATTCGAAGTCAAAAACACGATTAAACAGAAAGAAATGCAATCCGGCGATTAGAAACTGACAGAGGACGTTTTGTGCGTCAAATTCATTGACAGAGGCCAAAACCTTCGTATGGAAATGCGTGACAACGTCTGGAAGGATACCGATACCCTAAAGTATTCCCAGGTGGTCCGAGAAAAGTCAGAATCGCCCCCGGAGGCTTTAAATTTCACGAATTCCCTCCATTTCTCTCATATCTCTCTTTATCCTCACCATATTTTCTCTTTCTTCTCTCTCCTCCTTCCTCCACCGTGAACCGCCTCTACAGCCACCGTGGACTGCCACCTAGCATACCAATCGACAGCCCTCACCACCCATAACCTCTAGCAACCACCCAAGGCCACCAACGGCCGCCAGCTTCGTCAGAAAATGCCACTTTTCTCCTCCACCATGTGAAAACTTCGCCAGCTCAGATCGCCGCTGTCCATTGCCGTTGACCGTCACCGCCCCCACCACCGTGTAGCCTGAGCTGCCAGCTTCCTCGATGGCTTCGCCGACGTCGAGCGAAGCCGGACCTGACCAATTGAGGGAATCTCCGTCTGCCGTGCGAGAATTTTTGTGGCCAAAAAACGTTGTCCAAAAAACCATGAACCGTCGCGCCACTACCATATTCAGACCCCTGGACTTGGGGGCTTCACCGTGGTGTAATTTTTGAGGCAAACCGCACCCCTCCACCATGCGCCACTGTACGCTGCCGTGCCGGAGCTTCTGGACGTGCATCGGGAGAAACTGAGACCACCGCGACATAGAATTCCATCATCCGATCCCATTGGTAAGGTCCAATTTCCCAAAAACTAATGATATCTGACTAAAATAGCTGCCGAACTTAATTAGGCAATAAATTAACCCAAGTATTAGGGTAACCGGTCTTAGGATCGAAAAATGGATGACGTGACAAGTATGAATATTTAATTTAATGTCCAAGAAATTAATCAGGCTCAGAAACCGAGAATACGTGAAGTTCTGAAGTGATTTGGAGCGACAGGAGACCAGGTAGGATAATTTACGCTTCCCGAACCCTAGATTTGACCTAGTGGATACCTGAATGATTTAAATAATTTACATGGATTTACGTGCTGCTTTCGATGGGATAAATTGCATGCCTGTGTGCTAAAAACCCTAATTTCATGTTAGACACTTTGTTTATCGAGTTTAGATGCCTTTAGGACGGATTTACTTAGGGTTGGGTACTTGATAGCCAGTATGGGACGGCCGTTAAGTATCCCGAGTACAGGGAGCTTTTAATTGATATTGCTTTTACCTGATTTTACCTGTACTGCGTTGGAGATTACGTGTTAAACCAGGACGACCCTAAGAAAGGTTTAAGGAGTATAAGGGTGGATAGCCTACACAGGGAAACATTGTGATTTAGGCGTAATACCCTAAAACCCTGAGGAATAGCCGACCATGAGCATATGAGTTCGAATAGACTGTATGAGGATGAGAATTGGCGTATGTGCACATGCTAGGGGACGCCCTAGATGTTGATTCTCACCCGGTCCTTGAGTGAGTGATTGGTGTTACGGATCACACTCACAATATAGGCTTGATTCGAGTGATTGGTGTTACAGATCACACCCAACAATAAGAGAGGTATTCTCTCTAGATGACGTGCAATTAAATGATGATTTAGATACACCAGGCATGGGATTTTACTTGATTTTTGATGATTGATTTTAAAAGAAATGGATTTTATGATTTCGATTAATGGCCACGATTTCCATGTAATAAAATGACTTTTAAAGATAAGGTATTTCACTGTTTTCGAACTGATTTCGAGAAGATGATTTCAGTGTTCGCACCACTGGGTATTCAACAAGTTTTTGAATGATATTTGAACTGTAAATTATTCTACTGGGTTTTTATATCTCATTAGGTTATTTACTCAGACGAATAGGCACAAGGACAGGAACCCAAACGATAGCTGAGGATACTGTGGTGATAAACGAGAGAATGACTTAGCTTAGGCTTGAATCGTTTTGTATATATATACCTTGATGATGTTTCTGTATATTGGGTTTCGTCTTTTATGTTTTCTGTAGTGATTGGATTGAATGTACATGTATAAATCAGGTGTTGTATGTTGACTGTAGTGATGGGATTGACGTTGCTGTATATGGATTCTGTTATTTATGTTTGCTGCTATTGTTGAACTGGCTGTGTGATTGTGAATAGGTGATTATTGTATTTGGATATGATCGAAATACAGAGGAAACTCTGCCAAATTTTTGGTAGGGTTTACCGCTGTAAACTGACGAGTTTAAGTCAGAATGTGTATGAATGTATGACGTGACGTGTATATGAGTTGTAGATTTCATTCCAGAGTAATTTTATGATATATGTATGTCTAATTAGTTAGCTGCTTGTGAATTAGGGTTGAACGGAATCTGAATGGACAACGAGAAGTCTATTTGGGTTACGCTCAACCAGTAGCGATCCCCTGATATTCCCACATCGGGAACAATTATGTAAATCAACCCATATGCTTCCGCAAATCAGATAAGCATTGCGTATGTTGTATTATGGGGTCGTTACAGTGACTGTATCAATGAATTCATAATTTTATTACACGTGGCATTAAAGCCTATAGTCTAAAAAGCATTTTGGTATATCCGAAATGGACCTACCAATAGCATGTTGGTTCACGGCATGAGACTGCTCATTAGGACAGTGATCCCTGAAATCACCCCCAAAACCAGGTGATGCCTATGATCACCTATAACTAACTAGTAACGATTTTCCTTACTCAATGCCTATATAAAGAGCTATCTTGGCCTCCCTCAGGTACAACAATCTTAATACTCTTAAATACTCTCACTTGCATCCTCGTATACTCTATTAACTCAATTGTTAGAGGTGCATTAAGGAGGTCATCTCCCTTTTTGCATTCATATTTCAAGTTTCTCATCCTCAATGGCATTCTTGCCCAAGGTGGACAACGGTAGTGGTGCCCACCATAATCTTTCCCTAACCATCGCATTTTTATGTGTCTATCCTTTGACACACTATTTCTTTCTTCAAAAGAAGTCTTCAAGATGATAACTTGCTTTGTTCTTACCACCCCTGGTGCACCACCCACCACAACTAATCCTCCACAAAGGAGCCCTCATATCACTCATCGTCGCAACAAAAAATAAGATGCTACCTTGCCCAAGCCTGAATCCATGATTCAATAACTCCCAGCTAATGATCAAATGGTCGACGACAAGACAGCCTCATCATCCACCAACTCTGCCCTCGTCAGTTCCTAAAGGAAGAGAAGTGGGTCTAGTGACTCTACACCATTACAATCCAAGCGCCGAATAGAGGTAAACAACCTCCAAGAAGTCTTGACCTTTCTCCAATAACTTGCCACGCTATGCTAGGCCTTGCAGCAACCAACATATCTAAAAATGATGCAACACCCAATCTTGGGCATTTTTTCATTACCAAGACCACCACTCCCATAGCCAGCATTTATGTTGGTGTAACCACCTCCTCTTAAGGTTAATCAATACAGGCCCTCAATCGCCTCAAAGCACCATTACCAGCACAAACCACGCTAGTTCCTCCAGCTTTTCACACGGCATCTGCCACCCCCGTCAACTAACCGATTAGACCACCTCCATATAACCCATATCATCTTTATTATTATGAATGGTATAGGTATCTGCCACCATAAGGCCCTAGCCCAATCATGGCAACACTAACTGTCAATTAAGAAATCACAGTAAACGCGAAGGCTACCCTAGGAAGATTGCAAAAAAAGGGTCATCATCCATTCCTCCCACACATCATAGAAGAGCACATCCCGATCAGTTTCAAAATATCGAAGAACATTTGTTCTTATGAAAAAGAGAAAGCTCCCAGGGACCACATCAACACCTTTAATTTAGAAATGTCCATTTTGAGCATTTCTAATGCTCAACAATGTAGAATATTCTCCAACACATTATCGGGCTTAACCTTATAGCTGTATTCACAGTTACCTATCAATTCGATCAACACTTTAGATTAACTCTCCAAAGATTTTTCTTAAACACTTTACCACCAAAAAGAAGTGTAAGAAGACCATCGATGACCTAGTCGATCTTATGCAAGGAAAAACAAAAGCCTTGTGGAGTTTTCTTTCTAAATTCAGAAAGGTAGCCCTTCAGATCTCTGATCCTAAAGATAGCTTGGTGATCCACACCATCAAGCAAGGGTTACATGCCATGACCTTGTACTTCTCTATTTTAGGTAATCTCCTAACCACTCTTTTTAAACTCCTCGAATGCACAGATAAGTATATCATCAAGGAAAATGCCTACCTTGCCAAAAAAAGCATAAAGGCTAACAATGAGGAAGATGGTAAGAAAGAAAAGAACAAAGATGAAAATAAGAAAGAACGAGACTCCAAAGATAGGAAAAGGTGATCGCCTTCTAAGGGTCGCTTCTCCTTTTACACCTTACTTACCAAGCCTCTGTCCTACATTTTGGATGAAGTTTACAATACTAACATCCTTCACTTTCTACCTATCCCCCAACACAAAAGCAACGCAAGGGTGAACAAAAACAAAAATTGCATGTTCTATAAAGATTATGGACATACCATGGATGAATGCATCTAGTTGAAAGATAAAATTTAAGATTGATTTAACATGAAAAGTTTAGCAAGTACGTGAAAAAATACAATCGAAGGTCCGATTGAACACCCATTATGGAACATCAATATGACTGAATCCCGCCACTGGGAGGGACAATCAATATGATCGCATGCAGCTCTAACAGGGAACTTCTCAGTCCTAATCCAAGAAGAAGATTGAACATTTGATATTGGTGGTCAACTACACATCGATGAGAGGAAGAACATCCTTAATAAGTATAGGGACAATCACATTCCCATTCTTAGACTTCGCAGAGATCGAATCAAATCATGATAATCCCATAGTCATTATGGCTATCATAGCTAAATACGAAGTTAAGTAGGTATTGGTTAATAAAGGCTCCTTTGCAGACATCCTATATTACAACATATTTAAGAAGAATTGCCTAGAAAAGCAAGATCTCCAAAATTTCCATGGAACCCTCATTGCATTCTCAGAAACACAGGTCCCAACAGAAGGTACCATCAAAATAGGGCTGAAATTACGCTTCCCTCCACAAACAGTAGATGTTAACAGGATTGCATCATTGTATTGGTCCTATCAGTGAAAATAAGTTGCAAGTTTTTATTTCTAAAACACACCTTTTGGTGAAATATCAACGAGATAGGTAATTGGCCAGGTTCAAGTCGATCAAAAAATTACACGAGCCTATTATTTATCCAGCTTACTAAGGTTGCCAAAACACTTGTCCTCCAAGATAAAAAGTAACCCAATACCATACCTAAAGTATGACCTAAGTCAATAGAAGATCTTATTGGCATCAAAATCTACGGGGAATAAGACCCAAGGAAAATATTTTTGAGACCCTTGCTCACTTCCAAGCAACCAAAAACTCTCATAGCGATCCTCCAAGAGTTCAAAAATATTTTTACATGGACTTCAGCAAACATGCCTAAGATAGATCCCAACCTCATCCACCACTGCCTCAATACCTTTGACCGACTTTTGGTTATTCAAAAAAAGATGAAGTTTATAGGGGAATGATAAAAGGTGATAACCAAAGAAGTTTAAAAGCTACTTAATGCTAGTTTTATCTGAGAGAGAAAATACCCCCAATGGTTGTTAAACGTAGTGATGGTAAAGAAAATGAATGGCAAATGTTGCATGCATCACTTTATCGATCTCAACAAGGCTTGTTTAAAGGAAGCATACCCTCTCCCCAACATTGACAAGTTGGTGGACGAAACATTTTGGCATTGCTTACTCAATTTCTAGATGCCTTTTCAGGCTATAACAAGATAAAAATGAACCTGAATGATGCAAAGAAGATTTCCTTCATTGCAGAAAAAGGATTATTCTATTTTAATGTAATGTCATTCAGCTTAAAAAACTCTAGTTCAATAGATTAACGCATGATGGACATTATTTTCCAAAAGCAGATTGGTCATAAACTAGAAGTCTATGTAGACAACTTGGTTATCAAATCTCCTGCTAAACAACAACACCTCCAAGATTGGTCATAAACTAGAAGTCTATGTAGACAACTCACAAGTCAAAAAATGAAGCTAAATCTATCTAAATGCACCTTTAACATGTCTGCCAGGAAATTTTTGGGTTTTATGATTTCCCAAAAGGGGATTGAAGCAAATCCAGAGAAGTGTTAGGCAATTCTCTATATGGAGTTGCCTAAGATTTTGAATGAAGTACAATCACTTATTGGATGCCTCGTCACACTCTTAAGATTGCTATTGAGATATCTAAAGATACCATTGCCCTTAGCCATAATCTACAAATGTATTCTATAAGTTATTAAAAGAAAACCTTGTAACAATTATAGTCGCACTCGATTGACCTCACTTTTGTACTTTCAGAGTTCTCTAAATAATAAAAGCATTTCTTTTCAAGTCATTTACTTTATTTACTTTTTCATAATAAAAAAATGTAGCATTTTTATTAAATATGCTAGCAATAAAGGTATGTTAATCGCTATTTATCGTTAATCAAAATGTTGAAAGTGGTTACCCCTTTCTTATGGACAAAAGAATATGAACAAGAATTTTCACAAAATTTTGAGCTTCAAATAATGATGGATTAGGCCTTAGTCATAGGTATACAAGTCCCTCAGTATGAGGCACATGCATTTAATCCCTGGCACTATCGAGGATGTGCCTCCAAGGGGTGAAGAAGATGCTCGAAACCTTGGTCTAGTTGTATTTTCTAATGAAGAAGGAGAGCCTAGAAGTGAGGAGGTTCCTTCTATATTTAGGGCTTCTCTTGAAGACAAAGAAAGTGTAAATAACGAGGGAGTGTGTGAGGAGAAGGGAGTAGGTAGGGATTATCCTAAGAGCCCAATGTGCGTTCATGATGTGTTGGTAAACCAGCTATCACCTATAAACCAATTTAGGGCGTTAGGGTATCTCCGGTGTATGAACCAGATGAGAACATACCTTTTGTAGATATTTTCAATCGCCCATATCTTATTTTTATATGGCAATCGGTGCCACTTGATAATGCCAATGAAATTGTTAGGGTTATTAGGAGTAGTATTTATATGATTAGGGATATTCAGGCTTTGTGGGAGGAAGTGTTATTTCCCAAGCCCTATGAAATTACTTTTGAAATTTCTAGGTTCCATGACCCTCTTAGTCTTTTAAATTGGGATGGTTTTGGTTTCTTGATGTATTTTCATGTTGTTTAAAAACTTGAACCGTGCCTTTTTTTTCATGTTGTTCCATTCAATGATGTTTATCCTTTTTGGTTGCTTCCTGGGGACCTTCGTCCCTTATTTTCCCTTAGTTGGTCCACTCCTCATTCTGATCTAAATCTTAACGAGGGGAACCTTTGTGAGGAAGAAAGGGAGATCGCTAATAGGCTCTCTCGTGAGACAATTGACATGAAACTGATGCATAGTATGTTGAGCCTTGTTGGTTTTTCTTGTTTGTTGTCTATTTCACATTTTTTTTGACTTTGTTTATTTTAGCCTTTTATAGATTGTCATATTAGTTTAGAGGCATTGGACAAGGCTTGCCTCTGCCACATCACTAGTGAGGGCTTACTCAAGGGCCCTTTGTTGAAGGATCATCCCAAAGGCAATTGGTAGGCATAGTCACTGCAGGCCCTTAGAGGAGAAGCAAGGGATTTGTAACACCCCCTTAGCATATAGTTCTTTTTAGTTATTAAAAGGTATAATATATATATATACATTGGTGTGTTATTACCCTTCTACCCGAGTAATTTAAAACTTTTACAAGTTGCTTTAATTGAGTGCACTTTGGGTTAGGTCTCTACTCTCGGGTTTCACTCCCTCTCGTAGTGGAATAAAATATATATATAGTTTACTTTAAAATAAATATACATAAACATGCAGACTTAATTAAGTGTATTTTAGGGTTTAGGGTTTAGGGTTTAAAGGCAACAATCTTATTAATCATGACCCCTTTCAAACTATCTACCAATAATTTCTATTCAATTCCTATACATTCAAAATTAGTAAAGGCTATACAAGAGATATTCTATACTAGCCTTTTACAAAATCATAAAGACTAGTATAATAAATACGTGTGCCTATACTATCTCAAAATAATTGATTCCATATGCCCCCTATTAGGGACTTCTTCCCATGTTACCTTCTCTCCAGCCACAGGACCTACACATTTGGTACATGCTAACATTCATATGAGAAATGAATCTCAGTAGCAAAACAACATGTTTTAAAACTACTAGCCTATACCATCGTGTTCACATGAAAAAGCTTTACATTCTTTCATCATGAAGCATAATACATATCGTGTGCCATTTGGGATGTCATACATGCAGCATATTCTCATAACATTTGCTCAAGTTTATGCATGTGCTCTTAACATGCAAACTTTAAAATATGGGATGTCATCTCAATATCATAACTTCACATATAAAACATATTGTGGGGTATGAACATGCCATTACTTTACTTCAAACATATAAGCAAGTAAACAACACATCACAAGAGTTATTGGGAGTGCCGCCTAGCGAACACTTCATATACCACTATTTATATGAATGAGTTTGTGACTATTCAGCCACCATATAGCTAACTCTAGCTTTTAACTTTAACTTTTTGCACATTCTGAAGCGTCACTCAATTGGATCTGAGTATAATTCTCATAACTAGTGGGATAGTTGTCAACTCTACCCAACATCTCCCTTCCTCTAATGAGATTGGTTATCAACTCATGGGATCACCGTTAACTCTACCTGGATCATTTCCTCTCTACTTTTAGGCAGATTATAATACTATAGAATCACCATCCCTTTCCGATGGATTACACTCCCGGTACACTATTCTCTAACATATATTATAGGTTAACTCAGTTCATGCCCATGGTCCTGCTTAACTCTAAGTACGTGTTTCTTAATGGCTGTTGAAAGAAGACATTAACTTAAAGTTCGCAACCATCACGATGTTTTCAAAAATCATCTTAGTTCAAGTGGATGTCTAACCATCCTAATTCATGGCATAATTGTGGAATGCCCAATAGCTGTCCCATACTGAAAAATCGGTCACTCAATCATAAGCCTATCTACCACTAGGCATACACTTGGAATACTCCCTTCTTTCCTCTCTTATGTGTTTTTCTCTTTCTCTTTCACTATCACAAGGATCTAATCATCTAAGTAAATTGTGACTCCATCATTTCACTTATCACAAGGATCTCATCATCCAAGTGATGCATAACTCTATCTCTTGCATGTACCCACTACATCCCAGGTTTAGATCATTAGTTTGAATGAGATTTTGGGCTATTTTCCTCTTAAAATGGTTAATTAAGCTCATTTTCCATGGCAGAGGGCTGGCAGTCGATTGCTAGCACCATGTTTAAAACCCTTATTCTTGGGTGAGAGTTACCAATCGACTGCTAGGACTTGGCAATCGACTGCTAGCCTCAACAATCAACTTCCAAGGGTCTGGCAGTCGACTGCTAACCTTTTGGAAAACTTTCTAGAGAATGAAGAATACAACAGCTGACTTCTAAGGGTCTGACAGTCGGTTGCTAGTGTTCTGTTTCACATTTCTAAGCAGAGGATGAGTACGACAGTCGACTTCTAAGGGTGGCAGTTGGCTACTTGCGCTCGATTTGTTTAAAAATTCATATTTTACCCAGAGTTTGGCTCAAAAACCTATTCTCAAACCCTTTTCTCAAAGTATGAACTAAATGCCAGCATTTACACATCATGTCACATTCATAACATACCCAAAACTTAGCTTAACTTTTCTCAAACTAAGATCAAACCATATTTTCTTACTTTAGGCTAAAGTCTCCTTTCTAAAATCATCAACAGGCATAAATGAGCATAATAAATCATAAAGCATTACCCAATAGCAATAAAAAAATATAGAGAATATAGGTTTAAAAACACCAAACTTAACTTGAAACATTCAAAATCACATTTAACAGAGAACTTCTGCATTTTTCAGAACATGGGGTTAAGGATGGATTGCTACCTTGATTCCTTGCTTAGACGCGTGTGTATGATGTGTAGAGATGATCCTCCGTTATTGTAAGATCGAACTGACCCTATCTCTACACTTTCTCTCTCTACTCACCCTCTTTTTTCTCTCTCTAGAAGGCTAAAGTTCTAAAAATGTGAGGGTTAGGGTTTTAGGATTTTTGAATATAACTTCCCTTATTTGCATTCTAATCCTTATCCCACTTTGTGCATTTATCTAGCTAAAATTTTCCTTTTTCACTTAGATCCTTAGTCATACTCTTAACTTAGCATTTTATTCCTTTCAATTAGGTCCCTACACTAATGCAACATACACAAGCAGTAGACATTAAATTAATAATTATTAAACATCTCTTAATCACATTAGGAGCGGATGTTACAAGATTGGGTAACTTGCCCATTGCTATTGCTAGCACTACTAGTGTCATTATTATGTCGTGGCTTTAACACAGGCTTCATTGGCTGATTAATTAACTGTGTCCTCTCTTAGGAGCCAAGTCTAGGGGAAGTGGCGAATCCCTGTTAAAGAAGAAGAAAATTGAAAAAGGTAAGTAGGTGAAGAGGAATAGCCAAAGCACTTTTACTTCTGAAGAGAAAGAGACTTTCAAGAGGAGACTTGAGAGTCTTAGGATGAATGGGTTTCTCCAAGAGATTGATCTCCTGCTACTCTAGAGTCTTTATGGCTTAGAGGTTCTTTTGGGCTAAGCCAGCCAAGTCGAGCTCACTGAGGTATCTGGGTTATAACTATTTTGTATTTCTAATTTTTATTCATGCTTTTGTTTTGACTTGTTTATTTTTTTTATAAGGATAGGAGGGATTCCCTACAATCAAAGCTCGATTGCCTGAAGGCAAAGTATTCTACTATTACCATGAACTTTAAAGCTTGGTTTGAGTCTTTTCAGGTTAAAATAGCTCAGATTGCTATTGATCAGGATAGCGTAAAGAGACATAAGGTTGACTTAGTCACCTAGAAGAGTAAGGTGGAGATTGACCATTGAGTTGATGAAGAGAAACTCATTGCAACTAATTTTCACCTAGAAGATAAGGAAAAGGAGCTCAAGGCTGTAAAGGAGGAGCTATCCATCCTTCATCAACAACAAAGGCAGCAAACAGTGGAATCACCTTTTAGGTCAGTTTCTTGAAAGACTATTAGCATAATGAAGGAATATAGCTAGGAGAACTACATTTTCCATCTATGAATTTTGAACCCCAACCTGTGGACTGACGATGCATACTATGTTTGTGAGGTATTTGATAGAGTGATTTACTATTGTGATGTATTTGCAAATGGGCCTTTGGAGTATGATTTGAGTATGCTTGAAGGCCCTTGTGAGCTGAGTGGCGTGAAGGTTCTTTGGGAAGGTGCACAACAAGTGGAGGCGCTAGCTACTATTGAAGAGGACTAGCCAAAGGCTAAAAAGGCTACTATTGATCTCTCCTTCAAGGATGCACTTGATGCTATGCTGATCACAACATTTTTATCAAGTAAGCCTCCTAACAAGGAAGGTTACAGTGGTGTTGGTGGTGAAGGTGATGGTCTTCCAGACTCTTGAGAGGGGTTTGATCCCTCAATTTGAGAAAAAATTATTTGTTGTTGTTGTTATGGCCTTCAGGCCTTTAACTTCCATGAAAATTTTGTATAAATTTTGTGGTCCCCTTATATATTTTTCAATGGGGATTTAATGATGCATGAGCATATTTTGCCATTTTTCCATTGCATATTCTCCTTGTACTTTGTATACTTTTTTGGTTATGGGCAAGTGGCCATCCACCAATCACTTGGCATGGGCCGAAAGGCTGATGAAAGATGTTGAAAAGAGATCCTTAAGGCAGGTGATCATCCATCTATTTACTTGGCGGGGCCCAAGGGCTGAGGAAGGAAGCTCAAGAGCTATACTTGAGGCAAGGGATTGTCCATCGATCGCTTGGAAGGGGCCAAAGGTCAAGTTTTTGGGAACTTATATTGCATCCCCTTTTTAGCTCGTTTTGCAAAGAGGTTCAAAGAGTGAGAGATAGTGTCTTTATTAATAGAAGGGTGAAACCCTGTTTACAAATTACAAGAAATAGTGTTTAAGGCTTGATACATTCCATATATTTGGAATTTTTTCACCAGTGATTGTAAATAATGATAAGCTCCATTTGGTAGAGCTTAGATGACTTGATATGAACTTTACTAGTTTGGGGCTAGCTTTCCCTGAGATTGATCAGTTCGATTGTTAATAGCCATTCGCAAGACTAAGTCTTCTTCCTAAAACTATTTGGGACTTATCCCTTGATCGTGTGCGAGGGCAACTCACAGTCGATAGGCTGTGGCTTGGAATTATGCTTTCTCTCTCTTTTCTTCTAACGCGTCTAAGCTCATAGCCAAAGTTTTTCTATTACTTTCGATCTAGTAAGTAGAAACTCAATGGGATATACATTCCAGTTCAACTGGGATTATTGCCCCATGTCCATATGTTAAGACAAATAGCGTGTTGCCTGTTGATGTTTGTGGGGTTCTCTTGTAGGACCAAAATATTGAGTGTAATTTGTCCACCCAATTAGCTTTGCTACTCCAAGTCTCTTTTTGAGTCCTTGGAAAATAATACCTTGCCACAAATGGGCAAGCAAAACTAGTTAATAGAATTATTCTCCAAGGACTTAAAAAGTCTTAGAGCAACAAAAGCTAACTGGGTGGGCGAATTACACAAATAGGCCATCAGAACTATCTAAAATTGTTCTTTGATAAATTTTGAGAATTTTGGTGCTTTAATAATTCAAAACGAAGCTCTATTAAGGGAGACATGGCAGATCATCAAACCAGATCTTACATCGATCTGGATAGGGTTACACAAACACACCTAAGGTCAAGGATAACCCATGTGACATCATTATAGATGTCATTCTTTTTTGTACATGTAATTCAATGCAACTTTTTTGGTTTATATCATATGCCATATTGGTCATTTGTTTGCTGTATTTTATAGGCCATATTGCTGAGACTATTTTGATTTTTGGGATTCATGTTATGTTTTTTATTTGGTCCTAGTCTCTTCAATTATTCAAAAGATAAATTATGCAATTGTTGGAATGCATTCCTAAAATTGAACATGCATCCTCTTGCATTATGTTATGGTGTTCAACCATTATACCAGAGTTATTATGGGTAATAGTTGAATGTTAGTAATTATTTCTTTCATTTCTTAATAGGATATTGAATATGAGTGATTTTGTTTGTGAGAATATTGTAACTGTGTTGATGAATTCATAATTGTTTTACATGTGGTATCAAAGCTCATGGTTCTAAAAAGCGTTTGTATTTAATTAACTACATGTCAATGAATTCCAAATTGTCTTACATGTGGCTTCATAATTGATTTATAGATTTTAATTAACTAAATAATTTTAGTCTTCATTAAATATATATTACAATGTATGTTCATTTTCATACAATATTTATATTTTATTATATAACTAATAATTAATTATTTAATGAATTTACTATACAATATTTATCAATATCAAAATAATTAGAGTCAACAAAGGTTAGGCCTTTTTAACCCATCAAAATGGTGGATTGGGTTGACAAAATGCCAATCTACAAAAACAAATGGGTCAAATTGATCTAGCCCATCAAACTCATGGATTAGACAAGTTTGAGCCAGGTTACTTATGGTTAACTTCTTTTTCATATATTTATTTTTTATTTTTGTAAAAGAAATACTTTAAAATTTATTTGTCATAATTAAATTTTTTTGTTAAGATTGCATTATATCATTGTAATATCACATATTAGTTTGTTATAATTAAAATTTTTATGATTTGAAGTTTATATGATTCATAAGAAGTGTATTTAGCTAAATTATTGAACTTATAATCATAATTTTTTTCAAATAACTAACATAGTTTCATACATGCATCAAATAAATTCAAAAATAATTAATTAATCATACATATTAGTTAATTCAATACACTAATTAGAAGTTTTTAAAACAAAAATCTTGAAAAGAAAAGGGCCAAAATATAATTTACCTTATTAAACTTAAGGGGTTGTGTAACTTACCTCCCTTAACTTTAAAAGTTGACTAAAGACTCCCTAAACTTATACTTTTGTGTACAATACCGTTTTACCTATTTTTTCCATCTAATATATTAACACTTTTTTCCTAATAAGGATAACAAACATCCACATAGGAAAACAAAACTCTATGTCAAATGAGTTAGTAATTAATATGGATATTTTTGTCATTTCATTTTACCCTTCTTCTTCACCATTCTTTCCCTCAACCAAAATTTCTACACTACCTATATTCCTTCCAACTCTTTTTTTATGCTAAAATATCCATATTATCGACTATATTCCCCATATCGTGTGATAGTGAAATTAACAACATTCTCAACGTCTTGCTTGGAGCTAACATCATAAGGGGAAAATGTGGCTGACAAAGGGAATGTGTCGATAAGGAGAGATCCAAGTGTGCCTTTGATGTCGATAATTACCACTTTTGCACCATGCTTGATGAATGTTATTATCGTAACTTCCCCAATTCCTCTCGTGCCTCCTGTCACAACGGAAACTTTGCCCTCCAACCTATCATAAAGTGTATATACATATATATATATGTATATATATTACTTAATCATATTGAATTAAAATATGACATTTTGACTATAACTTTGATTTAATATTTGAAGCTAGAAAGAGAGATTTAATACCTTGTGAAAGAAGAAGAAGTAAAGGTGGTGTCTTTTGACAAGATGGAAACACTTTTAAGGAGTTTCTTGTCACATCCCAACTTAGTTTCAAGGTCTATTTAAAAATGTCGCGAGGTGGCATTTCAAAATTCTTTTACCAAGTTGGCATGCTACTTTCAAATAAGAAGAATAATCCCATTATTAATTTAATGAAAATTATACAAATATGCATTTCCTTATTTGAACGTTGCTACAAAATAAATCATTAAAAGCATAATGTCCTCAATCTTTATTTATTTATTTATTTATTTATTTATTTATTTATTTATAATTATTATTATTATTATTATTATTATTATTATCATTATTATTATTATTATTATCATTATTATTATTATTATTATTATTATTATTATTATTATTATTATTATTATTATTATTATTATTATTATTATACATACAAATAAGAAGGTCATTGGATATTTTACTATACAACTTATTATAACATAAGGATTTAACCTACTATACAAGTACTTCCATCACCAGCACTGCTATAATGTCCTGCACCACAATGCATGTGTCAAGCAACATATAGTCACCATGACTACCTCCACTCTAAAACCCGATGGTGGTGAGGCATCTGTTAATTCATTTAGTAGGGGTGAGAATTATACATTCTCAATAAGTTAACCACTCATACATATAGCCATCACAACATGTGTAATCCAGAATCCACATAGTCTTCCTTAGCATAGAATGCAATATAGAGAAGGAAAAGAATTCATAACATAACTTGAAATTGTAATACATGTCATGATCCTTTGATTATATATGAACATATATAGTTTATCATATCATACCTTTGAGCAACATATACTAGTCCTTTGACCTTGGCCATTAACTCCAGGGCATTCACTGGTGTGTACATGCATATAGTGTCATTGGGATCACCATGTCCTCAAAATTTCCATGTCCCTGCTCATATCTTTTTTTCCATGTACCTCAAATATATATTATCTCTAGTCGTATTCAGGGTTAAAAGAGGTATATGAATATAAGTAATTTGTCCCATAGGCTTTCAGAATAGACCACTTAACCTACTTTCTTCCCATATACGTCAACTATCCCCGAAATTAACCACAATTAATCACCCACATAGGATAAACCATGGGCATCCCATACTATCCACCCTTAAATACTCCAAAATGAAACATATATTTGGGCAAAAAATTTATGACAACTTTTTCATGATCTTTCACAAATAACTTTTATGGAACAATTACAATTTAATTACACATGTTCACTCATATTCATATTATTATGCATGTACATTTCACATATGTCATACATACAACTTTCAATTCATAGAGGATGTTTTCACTATAATGTCACATTCAATTGCAATGTATAATTTCATAAATAAAGCATAGCAAGTTAGCCCTTTGAGGGGATAAATTGTATTTTGGCCAAAAAATTATGTCTATAAATTATAATTATAATTATAAAATAAAAATATGGAAAATAAAAATAAACTGGACAAAGATTAACATTTTAATCCGTTAACCCACTATAAAGTAAATTGAGTTGATTCATTATTAACTCATTTTTTAATTAGACCAACTTGACCTAGCTTACTTTGTTTCTCAAACCTACAAAAGATGAACCGGGCTAAGTTAATCCATTGTATCGACTCAAAGTAATCATAAAAACAATAAATCAATTATATTTTCATGATTTTTATTGTTCATAATTTTTTAATCAAACGTATTTCCATGAATTTCATTTTTGGAAACATTTTGACTTCACAAACAACACAATTTCTAAATTTTAAAAATTTAAAAATGAAAACAAATTTTAGGAAATGAATATATATATATATATATATATATATATATATATATATATATATATATTGAGACCAATGTGCCCCGATCGCTCCATGTTTAGCCTTGGTCTGCGATTTTATTTTTCCCCCTTTCTTTAGCTTTTGGACCCATCTTACCAAGATAAAAACACAATACCACTTTCGAACTGCGCTGGATTTTGTTTATATATCCTTTTGATGCAAAACTAGCCCGAACAAGAAGATTAGACGTTATATGCTGCAGGTTCCTAAGACAAGCTTCTTTTGACAAAAAAGCGAAAGAAAGTATCATGTCTTTTTTATAAAAATTATATATATATATATATAATTTTTAAATAAAATTCATTTCTATATATATATATATATATAATTTTTGAAGTATCCGGTTTTTTTATAAAAATTATATATATATATATATATAATTTGGTATACACCAAACTAAAATATGAAAAAAGTATTTCAAAAAGATATTTCAAGTAGATTGATTGACAAGGAAAAGAAAGATTAAAACATTTCAGTATATTTTTAAATAAAATTCATTTCTAATACAAAATTTTAAATATGCCAAGTCTATCTAAGCATCCCTCCATATTTTGCGAGAAAAAATAATAAATAAACCAAAAGGTCAACAATAATGCCTACCAATCTCCATTCAAATAGAAATGAACATACTCATGCCAATTGTTTCAAATCTAAATGGCCCGTGGTAAATCAATTGAACATGCTTTCCTTGCCAAAAACAGGACTGCATTATGTCTAAAAAAAAATGAAGATCAAAACATAACTAATTCACACAAGCATAGCATACAGCGTACAAAGAGGGGAAAATAACTAGGGGACCAAAAAGAATCTCAAGAATTTGGACCACAGCTTCGGAAAGGAAGCAGTGAAATCATTAAGTATATTCCATATCAACATGCGCAACCTCCCCTCTGCTCATTCTCTGGAACAGCCTCAGGAATACCTTGAAAATATCTGCAATTAAGATTGATATTGAAACATTGTAGTTACAAAGTAAAGGAAACAAGTGGAAACTGTCATGTAGTTTGTTGACCTATTTCTAAACATACGCAAATTTGAAAGGTCAATCAGACAACCAGAAGGAAGAAATTCAATGAGTACGTAGACATGTTCTACAACATCATCAACGAAAATAAATAGTTGACCCAAAAAAATGGATAGGACTTGGGTAAAGTTCTCTAAGGGCATATTAAATAGTTGACACAAATCACAATCCTCACATAATAACAGCTAGGACAAAATTATCTACTCATCCTCCTATCTTCAGGATGCATAACTCTATGTTACAAGCATCTACAGCAAAATGCTTTCAGTACAAGTAGTATAATACCAAACATAGCTCTCTGAAAACATAAAAAGGCAGCTGCATAAGTAATCTATACGTGCCTGAGGACATTGTAGGGTTTGAAGGGAGCCTCAGGATTTCAAAGAAAGGAACAATGGAGAACTTCCAAGATAAAAATAAGGATATAAAGATGCCTTTTAGGTCATAGAAGTAATAATAACAATCTACATTACACTTGGAGATGAATTGGAGCCAAAAATGCTTCTCAAAGTGTCTTTTTTCATATAAATAGCTTTTATAGATACAATAGTTTGGTAAATTTGCAAAGGAAAGGTTAAATTCTGCAAATTAATAAGTGCTATGCACTTATTCTATACATAATGATTCAGGACGTAGAGACATACTGCAAATCTTCTCACCGAAGATCAATTAAAACCACTTCAACAATTTAAAATGGAGAATCGCTATAATCAAGGTTTTAAAAGACCGGACAGCACGTCCAACCGGATGATTTGTGAATTGTCCAAGTATACAGAGTGGTAGCCTTCTAAAAATCAGACGGGTAGTCTAACCACTTTGAACCAGCAAAACTAGTATTGACTGGGAATCAAAGTTCAAATTAGAAAACCAGCTAGGTCCCTTTTTTTTCTTTTAAGATTTTTTTAACCATTTTTAAGCTTGGGTCAGCAATGGGCAAATAGCTCACACAAATAATAATAATAATAATAAAGAAATAAAGAAAAGCATGGCAAAGAAAAAAGCTCACAGAAAACCTAACTAAAGTGAAACCTAGCTCATCTCTAAGAGTTGCAATCCTCCTGTGGCACATTCTCTCGGTCACAGAACACCTAGTTGACTGAAGGACAAAACTGAAGAGAAGAACCCATTCTGATCTCTTGTGCTATTTGAACATAGATTTTGTAATATAAAATATATTATTTATTAAAAATATTATTTATTTTTTAAAATATTCATGACATCACTGAATTCAACCACTAATTGAATTAGTTGAATCGATTGATCCATGACCCTATGCCTTTCCAATTTAATGGTCCAGTTTTTAAAACATCGACTTTGATGAGTCAAACAACTGAACCAAAAGCGTGAGCACAAGTCATATGTGCCATGCAATGTATGACAGTAAAAAAACTATCAATTTATAGCACTACACTTGTTCCAATTGCGTCAAGTCCTTTGGAATACATTAACAGATGAGCTGATACCATGCTAATGGTAGATTAACTTAGAAACTCACACAATACTAGTCTGATCATCAATGAAGTCAAAAAACATATTAATTTCTTTTTAAAACACAATAGAAATTCATAACAGAAAATTATATATATATATATATATATAGTTTAATAATAATTTCTTTAATTTATAAACAAAAATTGAGAGAAAGAAAAGCAGCAATGGAAGACAAAATCATCCTATAATGAACATTCTAGGAAAATCTAAAAGAAAAACCAAGAGAAAGGTAACATTTCCAATCCCATTGTAAATCCATAAGGGGCACCTCCCTTAAAAAACCAATAGAAGGTGCATAAGAATAAATTTGATTGTTGTTGAATATTATAAATATTTAAAAAAAAAAAAAGCATACCAGTAATATTAAAACAATATAGTAGAGAGGCATAATTAATCATACTCAACATTAAATGAACAAAAGAAATGTCACTGTCAAAACAATCCTCCATGTAAAGCAATGATGATTTTGCCCTAAAGAGTACCATGACTCATTATTCACATTTCTACAAACTATAACTTAATTGAAAGCTAATAATATGTTACGTGGATAACTGATAGGTTAAGTGCACAATTCATGACAAAACAATTAATAACCCCTGCAACATATTTCTTCACCTATGATCAATTACAAAATCCCAAACTGTTAATGGCAACAAAAATAAAATGTCTAAGAGCAATAGAGAACATAACCAGTCTCGGAATCATGAATTAAAATAACCAAAACCATTCTTGCTGAGGATTGTAATACTTATATTCAAATGGCATCATATACATGCAAGCATATCCAAAGCAAAACTTACATATCTTGTTCGTTCTCATTGGCTAGAGCAGTCTTGGCAATACAAAGGAATGCAGCATCAACATTGTAATCCTCTTTAGCAGAAGTCTCAAAGTAGGGAATATTCCCTTTTGAAGCACACCAGTCCTTGGCTTTCTTCTCAGAAACCTGTATATCAGATAATTAGACATTCATACAAAATATAAGAAGTAAAAGTGCAATGGCATCAGCCTACCACTCGACTATTCCCACCATCAATATCAATCTTGTTTCCAAGCAATATAAATGGAAACGTCCTTGGATCAGGAGGGTTTGCCTGTGTCACAATGTGAACAAAAATCTTAATAGAAGCTTTCCTCCAGTAAGCAAAGAAAACGAAGACAGAAGAGAAAGCTATAGAACTGAGCATGAATATTAACAGACACAGAAACACAAAAGACTCAAAGGTGTGTAGCTGCTATTTGAAGTGTTGCGCTGGGTCAACATAGGTTGAACTTAGAGAAGCCTTCTTTTTTGAAGTTGTTGAAAACCTTATCAAAATTTTGTAGGATAAGTGAGGCAACTTGAGAGCGAGTGATAATAATTATCTAGAGACTAGGATATCAGTTTAACATTATCTAGATATTAAGATATGAACCTTGTAGTTTATCTTCTGTTTTTGTGTTTATTAGTATATTCTCTTATACAATAAATCAAGAGTGGGAGACTTCCATCATTAATTAAGAAGCTCCCCTCATCATCAAGTCTCCTTTTTATCAATCCTTAAGGGGCGTTTGGTACACGGTTTAAAAAAATATTCACGAGAATAAGAGGTCCAAAATGTTACATTCCTGCATTTAGTACATGGATTAAAAAAATATTTTCGAGAATATTACATTCTCGGGAATAGAGTATTCTCATGCTTTTGTAAATTTTCATTCCCACCTAAGGGGGTGGGGAATTTTGTATTCCTATGGCATAGAAATATTTTTAGAATAATAAAATTATTAAATTACCTTTGTAACTTTGTAAAACTTGAACAAATATTTTTATAATATAATATAAAATTTGTAATAAATGTATATGTGGACAATTAACTTAATAATAAACGCATTAAATTTTAATAATAATAAACTTCATAATAATAATAATAATAATAATAATAAACACATTTAATAATAATAAACTTTATAATAAATGTTTGTGCTACATTTGTGTACCAAACGTATTTAATAATAAATTTTTATGATATTTTATTTTAATTTCTATATTTTAAAATTACTTATGTACAAATGTATATAAATTGTTTGTGTATTAATACATTTACACACAAATTAATATGTGCTACCCACACAAGTTTGTATTAAAAAAATTATTTTTTTAAACTGTAAAATATTACAGAGTACCACAAATTATTATTTTAATTTCTATTTTTTAAAATTAATTATGTAATTTCTGCTACCCAAACAAGAAACCATTAGGTTGTTGTTTCTATGATATATAAACTTAACCTTACTTCACGTAGATAATGATATTATTAATGTTATTTTCAAATTATAATTTTGATAGATTTGATGATTTTTTATCATATATAGAAATAAAGTACAAATTTTGTATTTTAGAAAAATATATGAATGTATAATTCTCTCTCTCTCTCTCTCTCTCTGTATATATATATATATATATATTATTGAATTGTTATTAATTAGAAGCCTATGTATGTATGTTATTCAATTAATAAGTTGTTATGATTTTTGTTTTTAATATAGTATAAGTAGTTTTAAAAAAATATTTGGTTATAATTTAAAATATATATATATTTAAAAAATTATCAATGGAATATTTAAAAAATTGTTAAATATTTTCAAAAATATTGAAGTTGAACCAAGTGTGAGAATTTAATATTCTTGAGATTATTATAAACTATTCTCAGGAATGTTTTAAGTAAACCAAACAAGTTTTTTAAAATTCCTCAGAAACATATTCCTAGGAATCACATTCTAGGGAATGTGATTCCTGGGAATAAAAATCTATTCATGTACCAAATGGCCCCTAAGGTTCATTAATCTAATCTTTAACCATAATTTCAATATAAGTGTTTATGCATCTTAGCTATAAAACTATGAAGGGGGAAAAAGATGTGCATAAACCATAAAGATGTCAATCAATAAAAAAAAAAGTTAAATGTGAACAAGAAAAAAACAATTTAAACACCATTCAAGGAGTCAAACTAGCAATCAGAACAAGCACACATCACAGAGTGTTAGATAATTAAGTCTAATTACACATCTTAACCAAAAAATAAATAAATTCACCAGCTCAACCAACTTAGATAGTGAGTAGGCTCTAATCTGTTCAAATAGAAAATTATTTAACCAAAGCAGTGCACTCACATACACAATTAAGTGATTAACTGTTTCACAAAAATATTTATTTTAATCAAAACTCAAATACCTCAGTTTATCATACTCTTGGAATACAAAGAAAAGGGGGGAGGGGGAAGGATATCTATCAAGTACAGAAAAGGGCAGCAAAACTTATTAAATGACAAATAAAATAGAAGGAAGGACAGAAGAAATATTATTCAAGACAGTTTCACAAAAAACAGCACCAAACTCCTTTATTTTCAGAACCAGAGTTTCAAGAAAATATGGTCTCAATCTAGAGACCAAAAGTACAAGTTCTTAAACACTTGCAATTGTTTGAAAAATAGAGTTTCAAAAATGCTAAAATTTAAAATCTCGAAAGCACTTTCATAGATAAGAGGCCCAACTGACATAAAGGTTTATAAAAGGAAATCCATCATATACAAAGACAAACCAATTCTATTCAGTTAGAATGTAAAACAGTAGCTGGTCTTTAATCTACTTTCAAAACCAGATGATGCCCTCACCAACATCTATTAGCTCAATCCCTTAATAAATAAGTAATTTCCCTCTCTATCCCATACCGTTTTCACCATTAAGCAACAAAACACCCAGCAAATGATTCACAAAAAGGAGTGAACAGAATTGAAAGGGAAAAAAAAAGTAGATGACATTAGCATATTTCAAATAAACTCAAAAGCATGAGGCCCTAGTGCTACACCCAGCTATAAACAGCTAAAACTATACTAACATGACATCTACTAACTGTTGAGATGAATGTTATAAATTTTAAAATTGTAAGAAAAAAATTAAGCTAATTAAACCACAAAGTTAAAGGCAGTGAATGAGGGGGAAATGATACAACTCCGAAAAGACTAAAAGTCTAAAACACTGTTTGATTAGTAAAAAGTGGAATAATTGAGATGAAAAACAAGACTCACAGATTTCATAATTCAGTACTTGGTACAAAAGATAAAAGTGGAATAATAAAATTGGATATCACCAGTTGGTAAGTCAAAACAGAATTTCTTCATTATCAAAATGATTTCCTTTATGTAACATTGATCACTTCCAATCATAACAATGGAAATGAAATCTGTTGAAGTGATGAAAGGGAACGGATAACATAGTCAAATCCTAGAGCATTTTTCTTGGTTTCATTTATCTAATATTTTTAAAATTGACTCATTTTCAGATGAAAAATTAAAGGGAAATGTTCACATCACTCAGTACTTTAGGATGGATATAATTGTAAACAATCTAACCATATAAATGAGTCAGGATAGAACACGTTGGCGTCGCTTGATCCATACAGTCGACCCCACCCAGTGGGAAAAACTTTGTTTGTTCTTGTTGTCCATGTTACACATTTTTTTTAAACATAATCTTCCACCAAAGCAAGTAAACCAGTTCTCAACTTTCATTTTACTACTTTCTTACTTCGCTTTCCTAATTCAGATCCTAACTTCCCAAGTTGAATCGAGCACACTCTAGCTAATAGTCTAATCCATAAGACAAAGTGTAAGAATTCAAAAATTCCCTAGGACCAAGGTTATAAGAAGACAGGAAGTGATAGCGAACAATAACAAGCCTAAAACTTCGTCGCTAATAATTTATCATCTGCTGATTTCATGGTTCAGATTTTTTAGGATATGATACAACTACAGTAATTAAGGTTATCCAGGGAAAAATGAGTAAACTAAACTGAAAGGAAATCATAAACCCTAAATATCAAGCAAATATAGCATGACAAGCTAAGAATGCAATGATGCAAATTAGCCAAGCAACAAAAATAGCACGTAAAGAACAACATGAAGAACCTGCTTCAGAAACTCCTCATGCCAATTGTCAAGGGTATCAAAAGACTTCATGACGTTAACATCATAGACTAGGACACAGCAATCTGCCCCTCTATAGAATGCAACCCCAAGACTTTGAAATCTTTCCTGTCCAGCAGTGTCCCATATCTACCATGAAAAAACAAATTGCATTGAAATATACATAATTTTGATAATGGTCTTCAAACTAAATGAAATAGAAAACAGAAATGCCATTAAACTCGAAAACCCACTTGTAATGTGACAAGTCTGTCATCAATCTGGAGTTCTTTAGTGACAAAATCAGCACCGATTGTAGCTTTATATTGCTGACTAAACTTCTTATGCACGTATCTGTTCAAGTAGTTAACAGTCCACAGACGCTAATACCAAGAAGGAAAGCAGCATAAAAACGTCTTTAAATGACCATAAAACAATTATAATTAATAAAAGCATTAATTAATAGACCTTTCCTTCTCGCTGCATCAGTAACAGGGTACACTATGGATATTGAAATTAGAGACTATCCAAGTAACAAGAAAATAACAGTAATCACACAATTTAAGAAAACCAAATCAAGCAGTAAATTAAAAGACCACAAGGGTACAGCCGTACAGCCCATGTGCAACAATGTTGTACATAACTTCCAAAAACAGAAATTGAAGATACAGATTTAAAAGATCAAGTTAACTGGTAGAAACCCACTGATGAGTACATATTATATCACCAAACAATAATGCTTCTGGCACATCAACGAAGTGCAACAGGAGAAGGATACTGATTCATCAACGACGTCTTTCCCACCCTGGCATTAAATCAAAATTATGAAACAAAATTAATCATATGCTAACGATGTACAAACACAGATAATACATGTGCGCATCTACAGTGTAGCAGAGAAGAGAAACCCTAAGAAAGTACCCGCTATCGCCGAGGACGATGACCTTGAGCAAGGTTCGCCTACGCAATGACATGGCAATGAAGGGAAATATAAGGGAAGATTTGAATGAAAATCTTCGCTTTCGTGGTTCCTTTATTCAGTGATTGGTGGCCAACTTAGTACTTGTCAACCAGTTTGAGAATTGAGAGAGAAAGAGAGAGAGGAAAAAAGGGGCGCCAATTTCGATCGCTTTCTGCACTATTCTAGTGTTTCTGAGAAAACTAAACAGAAAAAAAAGATAATAAAACACCAAAAAGAATACAAAATAAAGCCTATTCCCTTTCCATTACTCTCATGCCATGTCAATCCATCTTTTGCTATTCCATTCGTTGTTACTGTGAAGAAGTGTTATTTTAGAAAGAACAAAGTGAATAATTATTTTATAATGACTAAATTACATATATTATGGATTATATTATATGTATGGTAGATGTTTAAAATTTTATATGATTATGAAAAAATTAATATAGTGTATAAATAATATAAATGTTTAAATTATTATGATTTGAGTGTCTCATTTTTTTTACATATAATTGATTTATATAAATTATTTATTATATTTAAAATTTATAAGTGTAAATATAATTTTTATAATGTAAGATATATTATTCATATAAAAAATATTTAATTATTTTTATATTTATATTTATGATGTCATATAATTTAATTATTAATTAAATTGATCAATTCGTGATTAAATAAATTTTTTAATTTAATGATCAATATAATTTTTAAAACAATACGAAGAAGTATTATTTTAGTAAAATAGTGAATAATTATTTTAAAATAACTAAATTACAATATTATGTTTTTATTATTTTAAAATATAAAACTTATTATTTTATTTTATATTTAAAATAAAAAAATTCTCGTTCATTTACAACAAAAGAATATCATATAATAGTAAACTTGTAATTACCAAAGGTAATGAAGTTAAATCTCCAAAATTCACATTTTAGTGATAATTAAACATTTAAATAAATAATATTTATGAGATTATTGTATGAGTTCATATTCTTTAAATTTTTCCAAATTTCATAATTTCTTTTTTATCAATTATATATCAAGACACTTTCCAAATTCCAAGCCTTAGATATATTGTAGATGATTTAATGCAAAAAGGTATTTCTTCAACCTTTAATTCAAAAATTTATTCACGAAATTGATGATAAATTTTTTTTTAATCTTTGGCATGTATGAGGTGTTTGGTATGTATAAAGTAGAATGATATTTATATTTGATACCACAAATTAATAATACTTTATATTTTTATTGATCTAAAATGCGTTAATTGTGCATATTATTTAATATTATCTAATTTTTAAATTTTATAATATACTTTTTGAGTTTAAATAAATTACATCTTACAATTTTAAATTATTCTGATAATTTATAATATAAATTGTGCATATTGATCTGATAGTTTTCCTTAACTCTTCAACCCACTTACATTATATTGTTGATCTGTTTGGAGGCAAAGGAATAAAACTTGGTGTATTATTTCAGATAAAAGCTAGCATTATATCCTTTTGCATAGCCACCTTCCACATGGAATAAGAGAGAGCAGCGATAAAATGTGAATAAGATATCGAGTTTAGTACATAGTTTAAAAAAAAAATTTAAGAATAAAAAGTTTAAAATATTATATTCTCATATTTTATACATAGATTAAAAAATATTTTTAAAAATAAAATATTCTTATATTTTATAAATTTTTATTTTTAATTTTGTATTCTCATAATACAAAAATATTTTTAAATTAGTAAAATTATTAAGTTATCTTTCTAAAATTTAACCATATCTTATTTTTTAAAATTTTTTTTCTCTCTCACATCTCTACATCTCAATTTAAAGTATTAATTAATAATTTTTAAAATATATTTTTAATAAATTATAAATTTTTTAAAAAATTTAATATTAATATTAAGAATATTTTTATTAAAATAATTAAAATTTTTATTTTTTAATCTTTCTTACGACTCTATTTCATAGCACGTTCGTCGACTGCATGTAATTTCAAATTAAGAATATGGAATTGAATTTAACAAACTTTTGTGATACAATTTTTTATTTTATTGGGACAAGAAAAAAAATAAATTTATTTATTTTATTGCGGTCAAACTTGTATGAAGTAAAAGAGAAATAAGTTATGTACGAAACTAGTGTTAACTCTGAACTAGATTAATAAGTTGAAATATTTTTTTAATATAATATAATAAATTTAAAAAATAATTAATTATAATTTTTTAAAAAATATTTAAAAAATTATCAAGGACATATTTTAAAAAATTTTAAATATTTTTAAAAATATTAAATTTGAACTAAATATAAAATATTATGTATCAGTGAAAGTGAGTCGTTGAGTTTTAGCTGGTTCACAAGCTAGCTGAGTTTGCCTTCATTTGCTAGCACTTGATCACTGAAGATGCTTAGTTGATATTAGTAACGTCATAATGTGTCAATCCGATCAGTCTGTCACGGGCTGGAATGGAGCCACCTGTATACATATAATAAAAAATAATATAAAGATTTAATCTCTATTTTTTATCGTATAAAAAAGTATGTACATGCAAGTATACAAGAATTGCTCTTTATACTATAGAATTTAAATTTCTTTGTTTTGATTTGTGAAATTTTGTTAATATTTTAAATTATTTCAAAAACAAATAACAATTAATATTATTAAGTTTTTAATTTTTTAATTTATTTGACGAATAAAATTTAATTAAATTTATTATGATAAAAAATATTACTCAATTAATATATTTATTTTAAAAAATAATATTATCTATGTAATGTTATCAATCCTATGATGTCTTTTAGTTAATTAAATAATATAATATAGTATATTATAAGATTGATAAGTTACCATCATCTTTATTTGAATAAATTTTAAACTTTTATCAAGTTAAATAATTAAGTATCATTAGTTTAAAAATTCTACACTCGAGATATTTGCAATGTAACACAACAAAAAATAATTAAAATAATTTGTATGTGTGTCTATATATATATATATATATATAGTTGCAAATAATACACATACATGTTTTATTTATAATAGTCATAATTTAGTTATACATGACATATACTTATAGATATGTTAGATTAAGTAGGGTAAGGAAGCAATAGTCCTGTCACTCATACCTCTCTTCAAATCTTATAAGTAAATATTCTTCTTACATATCTTGAATACATATATGCCCTCCCTTTCCTTACATCAAAATCTTCCTAACTCATTTCAAAAAAATAATAAGGAATCAGAGTATTGGGCATCACATATTTACATGTCAAAATATAAAATTATCATGTTAATCTTACATATCTACCCCTCCTGTTGGTAGGGGCGATGAAAGAGTATCTATAATTGAAATTACCTAGACTTCCTTTATCACCATGAAATATCTCAATATGGGTATGTCTATCGAATCAACCTCTACTTCTAGTAAAATCTGAAACCTAAGCATATAATACAAACTAACATTTATAAGAATAAACTTCAGTAGAAATAACAACCTATTAAAAAATCCATTGGTCTATACTGTTATAATCATACGAAAATACACTACCATTTTTTTATCATCAAAAAATACATCTTATCTATTGGAATACCATGCATGAATTATACAATTATATCGCATACTTATGAATGCAATATCACATACCCATCACACAAGATATATTACCAAATCATCATGGTAATAGGGTTATATTTTCACACAGTAACCATAAGGAATTCATAGCATATCTCATGGCTATTGCCTAATTATTATCATAACAAAAGATCATCATAAGAGAAATTCGGAGAGTCACCGAGCGAACTACTCTTCATTTTAAACCCTCACTCGCAGGTGAGTTCCTCGTAGTTCATGACTATCTGCAATTCACAATTGCAATCTGTATGCTTATGGTTCTCTACCACCCGTAGCTCTCGACTGCTATTTTTATATTATCTGGCAGTCATTGATTACAATTCATAAATATGTTGGAGCGCCCTCAATTGAATCCAAGTACATCTATCCATAAGACTCCCACAAGGGTCTTTACCCACCTTCTTGGCAGTTCATCCCCCAATAAC
The DNA here is from genome assembly GCA_031216115.1 of Senna siamea. NCBI lineage: Eukaryota > Viridiplantae > Streptophyta > Magnoliopsida > Fabales > Fabaceae > Senna > Senna siamea. The sequence goes on along the minus strand of CM062354.1, from coordinate 24,830,421 downwards.
CCCACGAGGTCCTTGCCCACCTCCTTGATAATTCATACCCCATCACCAAGTCTAACAGGGTCTCTGCCCATCTTCTGGCAGTTCTTTTCCTGTATATACGAGATTACTATTTTCAACAGATCATCTCTCAAAATGTTATTCATAGGAATATAGACTAGAGTGATTCAGCTCATATCATGGTTATGTCTAACTTTAAGTATGCAATTCCTTTAACTGGCTATAGGAGAGTTCACTAACTTAAAATTAATAACTATCACGGTATTTTCAAAATCATTTCGTTCAACCGTGGAATGCCCAACGGTTGTCCCATACTAACAATCGGTCACTTGACATAAGCATATCTACCATTATCCATACACTTATAATACTTTCTCATTTCTCTTATATATCTCATGCTCATTTCTTTGAAAATCTCATCTCATTCTTGTTATTGCTCTTTCACTTCTAACCCACGTGTTACCTATTATACATTATAGGTTCAAATCCTTTAATTGAGTGGAATTTTGGGCTAATTGTACTTTAATTTAGGTTATTGAGTTCATTATCTAAAACAGAGACTAGCCAGTTAACTTCCACCCTCTGGCAGTCAGCTTTTCACTCGTTGTCCTGTAACATTTTTTAAACTCAAGGGCTACTAGTCGACTGCCATAGACCCAACAATCAGCTGCTCTATTCTTGGCAATTTTTCTGGAAAAGAAGAGCATAGCAGTTGACTTCCACCACCTAGCAGTAAGTTACTAACGCTCTACATGTGTTTCTGGACAACCAAAGAACACGACAGTTGACTTTCAAGGGTTGGCAATTGGCTATTACGTTATACTCTGTTATTTTTAAATTGGCTGTTGACCCATATTTTTGCCTAAGAACTTGTTTGTAACCCATTTCTGATAATCAGCAACTCAATACCAGTATATAAACATCATTTATCACATAAAAATAGCTCAAGTTATCATTTAATCTCATTCAAACCTTAGATTTAACCTCATTCTCATTAATAGATAAAAACTCATTTTTCATAATCTGATTTAAGCAAACATAAGTACATCCATGCAATTCACAACACCAAATAGCAATTAAAAACATCAAGAATATAGTTTTGAGCCTCCTCTCTCATTTAAACAACATGAAAATCATAATTTTAAGTATATGAACAGTAATTTCAAAATAGAGAGGATTAGGTTGTTTAATACTTTATTTCTTTCAACAAGCTAGAGTATTAATATCGGATATCCTCCTACACTTCTCTGCTATTAGTTTCTTGCCTCAAATCACTTTAAAAATTTCACTTCCTTCTTAATTCCTCACTTTCTCTCTCTAGCTCTTTTCCCTCTCTCTCTCTAAGTTTGAAGTTCAAGGTGCATGTGGTAAGTCTTCAGATATTTTCTTCTATTTATAGGTGGTCTAGGCGATGAGCAACTTCAACCCTTATTCGATATTAGGGTCAAGTTTGATTATCCAACCTCAATCAACAACTTCTTCTGCCACATGAAAAATTACCATTTTGCCCATTGAAACTTTGGCTAAAAATTTCAAAATTCTAGTAGTTACAGTAACAATTTTTTGGCTAAAATTACAGTTTGTTATCCTAAAGTATTAAAAATTTATATAACTTTTCTCACTAAATCTTTTTCTTTCATTCAAGTCCTTGATCCATTTCCTTCCAATCTAGTTCCCTATCAATACTGTTATATACCGACTAATGCAATATACACAACTATCTAATTTATTTGAAAACTAGCAAGCATATCATATAAATAGAAGAGACGGATGTTATAATCTACATTTTAAATTAATTGTTGATTAATTTTTTTATTAATTATATTTTTATTCACATTGTAAGAATAAAATAGTATGTAACGTATACTTATATTTATTTTTAACTAATTTATATTAATTTTTAACTTTTTTAAATTTTTGGTTAGTCATATCATTATCTAGACTTCTTTTTAAATGAATCGTTTTTTTCTTTCTAAGCCCATCCATTTAAGGGTAGAGGTAGAAAACTTTTATTAGAGGAGCCAAGATAATAAGTTATAATACATATTATTTTTAAAAAAATTATTAATTATCTTATTCTATAAAATATATTATATTGAAATAATATATTATATTAAGATTAAATAAGTTAACACAACGTTGTGGCACGTGCTACTATTTGTTATTTATGTAATGTCACAATAATTATCATATGTAAAAGTAAACACATTTATCATAAGTATTATTTTATGTGATTTATTTTTTTTATCTTTTCTAGATAAAAAATTGTTAAAAAAGTTCATCTAAATTATTAAATTTTTATAAATTATGTATATATAAATGATAAATTTTCTTAAAAAATAAAAAGATAAAATCTATTAATAATTTGAGAAAAATGATAAAAAAAAGGTAAGTTATTATACCTGTAAGTGAAAAAAATTAGAGATTTTTTTAGAAAAATACAAGTTGAAAAAAAAGTAAATAACAAAAGTGCAAAATATATCTTTAAAAATTAAAAAAATATTAAATGATATAGAATAATAAAAAATAAAAATAACTTGACAAAAATAAGAGATGATAGTAAATGACAATGATTATTCTTCTGATATTTTTTTTCTAATATAGAAATATAAAAAGAAACATTTAAATTTTACTCTTCTTATTAAATTTTTTAAGCTTGAATAAGATCATGACCTTAAAAGTTTTTATCTTTCTAAAATTTATTATAGAATTGTTAAAATAAAATATTTTGAACAAGTAAAAAAAAAATAATATTTTATAATTTAAACTATAACTTAAATTAAATTAATATACTTTACCATCTACTAGTTAAATTATCATAAATTTTACGTACATAAATTTTAGTCTTTTAACAAATTTTATAAAAGTTATATATATATATATATTTATAATTACTAAAATTTTAGAATGAGGTCAAGGCCATCCCGAAACCCCTCCCTTTGCTATTGGGCCCATTTAACAGCTAAACAAATTAGTTCTCAAATTATAGCCTATTTTGATGGTGCTAGTTGATATAAAAAAGGAATGTTAGATGAAAGGTATGTAGAATAAACAATAATTGATAAATTATAAAATCAATGGTTTCGATGGATGCAAAAATCATTAATGCAAAATTTAAAGAAGATTATTACACATTTTATGGTAGATTAGTACATTAATTTGGACCATTGATTTGCATGTGTATCTATGTTGCATAAACAAACGTACGTATATGTATATGTATATATATTATATATATGTATATATGTATAAATTTAAAAAGATGTATATATATATATATGGATACATATATTTATGTCTATGTATATTAAAAAGAATAAAAAAAATTAACATTCTAAAAATAAGATAAAAATATTTTAAGAGACGTTTGGTACATATTTTAAAAAAAGAATCTTGAAAATAAAAAATTTAGAATGTTGCATTTTTACATTTGATATACGGATTAAAAATATATTTTTGAAAATATTACATTCCCAAATAGAATATTTTTATACTTTTGTAGATTTTTATTTCCACCTAAAGAATAAAAATCTTATATTCTTATAATATGATAATATTTTTATATTGATAAAATTATTAAATTACCCTTATAAAACTTAATCATACCTTATTATAATTTATTTATGATTTAATTTATTTTAAAGTTATATTTAGTTATTTTAATATTAATTTTATTGTTAAATATTTACGTTTATCATGGTTCAAATTCAAAAAAGATAAATATTGTTAAAATTTAAAATTAAAAGATTTGTTTTTCAAAATTTAATAATTTAATTTAATTTAATTTGACCAAAGTTAATTAAAATTAATTTTATTGAGTTAAAAAAATATTTAATAAATTAGATAAGTTTGATTAGGTAAATAAATATAAATCAAATCAAATCGTAAAAATAAGATATAAATTCAAATTTTAAATATTAAAAAATATTTATTTTACTATCTAATTATATGTCTAATAAAAATTAATTATCCATCTGATATAATTTTGAAATACTCTAATTTTAAAACAAATAAATTATTAAAAAAAATCCAAACTTGTTAGAATTGTAACTATTAATATAAGATCTTCATAAAATAATTTTATTAATATTAATTACATAACATTAAAATAATCTAATAATAAAGAATTGAACTAAAAAAAGAATAAACAATAATTGACATGATAGATATTGTATTCTCGTGACATGCGATATTGTAAAATATTTTTAAAAATATTTTAAATAAATTAAATAAAATTTTTAAAAATTATATTTTTAAGAATCACTTTCTCTTAAGAATAAAAAACTTATTTGTATATTAAATTCTCTTTTAAAATTTTGTCTAAATGACTTATTTAAATTACAAATTTTTTTTTAAATTTTATTAATCCAAATAAGGGATTTTGCAATGAGATAATTAATATACCTCATCCAATTACAACCTGAAGGGATTCTTTTTAAAAATCTATATATAATATAATAATATTGCATTTATTATTTATAAAATCATTACTTAGTTATTTTACAAAATAAAAAAAAAAGTCAGGTGAAGAAAAAAAGCCTGCAAGGCACGTGACGAACGTCTGATAAAGAAGAAAACAAGAGAAAGTAACGCTGAAACAGAAGTCAAAAAGAGCAACGGTTCATCTCACATAATCCACCACATCGGAACCACAACTATCATCGTTCATCACTACCACCTAATACCAAGCTGTATGAATTCCCCGTGAAGCGTAAAGCAATCGAAGCATTACTTTCTACTGTTCTACAGCAGCAGCAGCCAGCCAAGCCGGCCAAAGCAACAAGAATGGAGGAGGAGAAAGCACCCTTAATAGGAGGAGAAATCGAGGAAGTAGACGCAGATTCCGATGCGTCTCAACAGAGACACGTGCGGACGAAGGTCCCGGAGGTGGAGATCCACCTGTACCGTCAGGGAAAGGGACCCATCGAAGTCTTCAAATCCACCTTGGGAGGTTGGGACCAGGACCAACTGGAGGTCCGAGACATTCTCGACAAGTACGGGTTCAAATCCATTTACGCTTTCAACCCTCAATCTGGACGCGGGGTTCCCATCCGCTTCAACCCTAGAAATGGAAGGTCGATGTTGAGTTATAGGGATGGTGGAGTGGTTTACATTGATGGAGAACCTAAGGTTTGTATGTATAACCAATATGGTTATGTTACTATTGTATTTATCTATCTGTTTGTTTTGCTTAGGTGGGAGGAATATTGGAGATTTCATGATTGGTTAGAGGGTTGTTATTGTTTTAGATTTTGCAAGTAGTGAGTGGGTGCGGGCGATAAGTTTAGATTAGTGGGGTTTAGTATCTCATGAAAACGGAATCTCAGATAATGATTGCCATTGGAAGGAAGGAAAGAAAATCTATGATGTACAAATAATCTGAAATGGAGCCCTATCGTGTCCAGTACTCATATTAGACATGGCGTGTCACTTCAAATTAGACTAAAAATACAACAACAACAAACAAAACCTTTTCTTGGTTAGATTGTTCACAATTAGATCCATCCTAATAGGTTTTCTATTTTTTTCTTTGACGTTGAATTTTTGCTCATTTTTTATTGCCCAATCAATATAATACAACAAAAATCTAAATCTTATAGCTGTGTCATAAAATTTTTGCTTAAAGTTTGAGGAATACTTCTCTATCACAAATTTGACCAAAAATATTATATATAATTTTTTGTTGTGTTTTAGTGTATGTATTGTGTCATGTCCCAGTATCCCATGCTAGGATCTATTCTTAGATTCGAAAATTCAACAGTTTGCATTATATTGCTTTACCCAATTAGAAGGAAAGAAAAATTTGCTCTATATGGTTATAGTCTTTAAATTAGGGAGTTTAATGATTTCCTGAAATTTTATTTCGCTTGTTATGGATAAAAGTATTTAATTAGATTGGTTCTTGAGTATTATATTGGTCAATGTTATTCATCTGAGCTTAAAGAATTATGTAGGATCACCATGGTTTTTTATGTATTGCTTAGGCCATTGACCAGCAGCGTCATCGAACAATATTATATATAGTTGGGATGGGATTTGTCTATTCTTTGTCTGAGAACCAAAAACTAGTTCGTTTATGAGAGGACAAAGAATGTCATACCTTGTCATCTATATTTCTTGAATTCTCTGCCTTCTGACATTTTGTTAAAGCTTGCATCTGTTTGCTTCTTGAATTTTTCTGCCAGAAAAACAGTAGGTTGAAAATTTCAAAGTGACTTTCAAGTATTAAAGTTTATTCCTTGAGGTGGTTACTTGCAGAACTTGAAAGGTTATAGGTTCATTTGCCTAACCCTTAAAGTTGAGGTTCCGCAATTCTCCCTTTAGAAGTGATGTTAGCGACTTGTTTTCATTGACCTGTCAAAACTAAAATGCTACATCAGGCTGCCAAGATAATAATGACATAATTGTTTTCAACAAGCTTCACTCCAACATGAAAAAGGGGTTTTTTTTTTTTTGGGGGGGGGGGGGTTTGGCTACGTACCTGAGTGATTTTAGTTTCTAGAAACTGACTGTTAGAATACATATTGTTGCATTAGAAATAGAAAGAAACTTTTTCAGCCTGAAAGCTGTAAGGAAGTAATATATGTACAGAGAATAGAAACTTTTCTGTAGTAATAGCTTTCTGATTCACTATTCAGATAGGATTAGGGAATTAGAGTGCTCTTTGTAGTAGCTTTCAGGTGGAACTAATATGTGAGTTAAACTAATTCATTTATGGGAGGACAAAGACTGTCATTCTTTCCATCTAGGTTTCTTGTATTTTCTGCCAGTTCAGAGTTTGTTAAAGTTTACATTTTTGTGCTTCTTGAATTTTTCTGTTGAAAAAAACAGTAGGTTGATTGGTGGTTCAAAAATTTAAGTGTGGGGGATAAATAAGAGGTATAGTGATTTCAAAGATTAAAGTTTGTTCCTTGAGGGGATTACTTGCTGAACTTGAAATATGAGTGGTTCATTTACCAAAACCTTAAAGTTGAGGCTCTGCATTTTTCCCTTTACAAGTGGACAGGTGGTGCTAGTGGCTTGTTTTGTTAAACTCGTCAAAATTAAAATATTACCTCAGGCTACCAGGATAAAATTATCATATTTCAACAAGCCTAACTCCAACTTGTAAAATGGTTTTTAAGAAGATAACAGGAATGCCTCTGAAATTGGGTTCTCATTGTGACAGAGAAACTGACATTTTATCTTCATTGAAGTGCTAGAATTTAACTTACCTGTCCTTTTTCTTTTTTGTGGGGGAGAAGGGGGTGGAGGTTGGCCCAAGTGGAAATTTTCAAACTGAGAGACTCTAGTTTTTCCAAACTGTTTTGTTGGAATACATATTGGTGCAATAGATATAGAAAGTGACCATTTCCGCCTGTAAGCTGTAAGAAGTAATATATGTACAGAGAACAGAAACTTTCCATAGTAATAGCTTTCTGATTTATTCTTTTTCTTTTTATTCAGGTATTTTAGAAATTAGAGTGCTCTTTGTCATAGCTTTCAGGTGGAAATAATATGCTTGTTAAAACTAAGCAATAGCTTTTCTACTTCTATAATAACTCAAAGAAAGGAGCAAAACAAGTTTCCTGTGGTCTAGTTTTTGGTACTAATGAAATGACATTAAATATGCCTTTGGTAGGAAGCATCTAGGTTGATTATTATGAGTACAACAAGGAATGATAGGCCCTAGGAATGCTAAAAAAATGAGTGTAGAAGCAATTGTGTAACTAACATTATTGTTTCTCTTTGATAAGATATACTATCTAGGTGGTATGGGCTCAAACTAGTTCATTAACAGTTCTAAAGTAAGATCATTGCTTTTTTGTTACAAAGATGGCAGAGCCGTGGAAGTAGGGAATGGGGAAGGGACAGGATAGTGATGAAACCCTGGTACATCAGATTCCCTCAATACTTGTGTCCAAGGGAGGTAGCGCTTGAGCCAAGGCCCTAAAGTAAGCCATCTTAGATGTGGACAATCCTCCCTTTTGTCTTGCTAGAGCAAGTCAGCTATATACCTTAGGATTCCAAAGAGGTCATCTTGTTGGTCAACAGACAAGCATTTAGACTTGTGTCAATAATTAAAACCCCTGACCAGCAGATAACGTTTTTGTTTTCCTTATTAACTGAAACTCATGAAAGCTTTTCTTTCTGTAACAAGCTTTTCTTACAGTCTAGAAGAAAAAAAATATTACATTTAAAATAAGAATTCTGGAGGGCTTCTCTTTTATCTTTTCTTGTCATTTAGTTCCAATAGCATTATCATGTTTGTAGTAGAGTTCATGTGATTCTTTAATTTGCTAAAATTTTATTTTGCAGGACTCATTGATTAAACCAGTGACCAGAATCTTGGTTGGGGTTGCACTAATAACCATTATGATAATACTGGTTTCTAAGGATACTCCAGAGTGGATAAATAAATTAAATATTTTTGGTGGAAACTTCCCTCCATGGATCTTGGCTTGTGTAGTTATCGTTTTCATGCGCATGAGAAAGAGAACCAAAGACTTTGTGAAAAAGTTTGGTTGGTGAAGGGATGGAGCAAATGCTTTTGTGGTGGGGATTAATGAATTTCTCTGTATGCTTTCAGGTTTTGTGTAAAATGACTTTTTTTACACGTTTAAAAATAGCTTTTACAGAATTAGTAATAAGTAACATTACATTTTCATTATATTGGTTTGTTCATTTGTTGATTTCTGTAATTTTTTTAATTTTTTTTGGGTCTGAGTTTACTGCTCAAAAGCATATCAGATTAGAGTTGAAAAGTTATTACTTAGGTGGCAGTACTAAGAACGTAAAATATTTGTACACCTGCAACAGTGAATATTTGGTTAAAATTTTATATTTACGGTCTTGTTAGTACTGGGTACTCTCAAGAGTTGATTCCATTGACAAGAATAAACTGCATCAACCAAAACAATATTACAAGGGAAGGAAATCCAGATCATTATTTACAAACTTGAGTCAAGATTTGAGTAAATGTAAAGAGTAATATTCATTATTCCCTTTAAGATTTTACTAATAGAGGATAGATTTGAGACGGCTTTATAAGACAGTAACCACCTGAATAGTCATTACAGATCATCCTTAGTTTTCTAGTATGAGAGGGTAAGTTTCCTATGCTGTTGGGTCTAGACTTGCATTGTTAAAACACTCATGACAAGTTAAATTGGTTGAGAGTAGGTCACTTGCAGGTTGACTCACTAATTTTATTTTAAAAAATAATATAAATTAATTTAAAATAAGTATAAGTATATAAATTTAGTATGATTTTATATGTAACATTACTATTTTATTCTTACGTGTGAATAAAAAATTTCATTGATGAAAAAAATTAATTTAATGTTAAGATAATAATAATTTTTAATATATATATATATATTAAAATTTAAACATATGACATTTATTATAATAAATTTAATTGAATTTTATTTTTTAAATAAATTTAAAAAGTAAAAAGGTAATATTACTTTTTATTTGTATTAAAAAGTAATTTTAAAATATTAAAAATTTAAAAGCAAAAAAGTAAAAATGACATGAGTTAGTTCATCTAGTCATGCATTTATGGACAAACTTATTTATGCCAAACAAAACTATATAAAATTTATATGTTTGCTATCATGTTCTTCAATAAAAATATAACATATGGAGTCCCAATCATGTGCTATTGATCTGTTAAAAGTATCTGCTTGTCATGTTTCGATCGACGAGCCGGATAAGAAACATGTAATGATTGCATGTGAATGTGCATGTGTTTGATTAAAAGGAGTAAACTCCTGAAAAGAATTTATCTACAAATAATATTGTTTATTACCCCTATCAGAATTAGCAGTTTCCATATTCTCTGTTTAATGTTGAAATTTGGTGAGAGAAAATGAAGAATCCAACCATCCTAAACTCTTTGCTTGTTCAACATAGTATACAAATTGTTTCTTAGCATCTGGGACATCCAAAGCCAAGTCATCAAGAGATTCTGCAACCCTTCCAAAGCCCTTCATCATCTGATTCATAGTTATTAGTCCAGACTCAAAGCACTCCTTTAGTAGACCCCACAACCTCTTGTTCTTCTTCTCAATGATTTTCACCAAAACTTTCTTAACAACCTCATGATGGAAAAATGGCATTCCTAGTTCTTTCATGCAGCGACACGCCTCCCTTATGTCACCTCCAGACTCATACTCCTCTAGCAGGTTTATAATCTTGTCTTTGACATCCTCAATCTCCCACCCAGTTCTGCTGCTTCCCCCTCCACCCCAACACCTCAATATTCGTTCCCCAGAAAGCCGAGCCTTTAGCAAGGACTTTGCCATTTGAAGCACTTCGCTTCCAATAGAATCCAGCCCCATATACTGTGTTCCAATCTCTTCTAGATGTTGGGGAGCCAGGACTTCATCTACTACTGCTCTAGCTAGAAACATAGCAAGATCCTCAACCACTACTGGATTATCCAGAGCAGTGTCATCTGCTGATTCTATCAACATAACAAAACCATTCACTACATCATCAGCTGGGAAACATAGAGATGAAAGCAAAACAGAAGCCATTTCCTTCTCCCGCTTCTTCCGGTCCATAGCTAGAGTTATCAGTCTCTTGACAAAGATTGCATTCAGTTGAGCACAACAGTTGTTGTTCTCTTGTTCAAGACAATTAATTACTTCAAATATATCAGCAGACAAGAAGTACTCTTGAATTATGGATTGAGCCTTTATCTTGAAGCTTTGGGCGGCATTTTCTTCTAGTGATTTTTTCTCTGGCTCTAATGAGAGTGATTTCAAAGACGAGACACATAACCACCCCTCAGATGCTGCCTTGGACATCATCTGTTGGAGTATTCCACGTGCATTTGGTATGTCAAGTGATAAGTCGTCAATAGTATCAATCAACCGATCAAAACCCTTTGAGTTTTGACTGGAGTTGATGAAACCTTCTTCAGCTGCTTCCTTCAGGAGATCCAGTAGGGAACCTTCTGCTTGGCACCTCTCCATTGCCATTATAAGAGCTCGTTTCACTATTTCGTGATGGAAGAAGGGAACTTTCAAATCCTTAATGCATCTAAATGCTTCTTTCTTGTCACCACTTGTTACATATTCAATCAACAAATTGTTTATTCTAGCCTTGACATCATCAACTGTCATATTCTTACTGCCTCCCCACCGGCGCTCTATGATTTCTGCATGTAGAGGGGCTGCAAGATAACTTTTTTCTGCTTTCTTCAATACTTCAGCCCCTTTTGAATCCTTTGGTAAGTAAGCCATTTGCTTCTTCAAAAATGAAGGAGGAAGTATGTCATCAACCACTGCTCGAGCCAAGAAAAGTGCTAGAACATCAACTGTGTCTGGTATGTCTACAATCAAGTCATCTGCAGATTCAACTAATTTACTGAACCCTTTGTAAACTTGAGAAGGATCAATTGTGTCAGCATAAAGTGTGGACAGCAAAACAGCAGCCATTTCTTTTTCTTTGTCATGTCTATCCATTGACATTGAGACAAGCTTTTTGACAAAATAGTAGCTAAAGTATGGTGTTCCAAGTTCTTTCACTTCATTTTTTGTTGCAACTACATCGTCAGTGGCAAAGTATTCCTCCACTATTATTGTAGCTTTCTTCTTGTAGTCCTCTAACTCCCCTTTCCTTTTCTTTTCATTTGAAGGTTCATTTTCCTGCAAACCACACTCGCTTTCATAATCCTTGGTGTAAATTACAGACACAAGCACAAAATAAGCAACCAAAGATTTCTTCTTTTCATATGAAAATAATATATATTCTACTATGGCTGAATATGTAGATACAATTTTAACTTTTTACCTCTGTACTGTCATAGTTTGGGTCATGAGGGTCAAGAAACTTTGTATCACCAATATCAAGCAATCCTCCCCATGTGCCTTTCCCTCCACAACCTCCTGCATTTTGAGAGTATGTAGGATACAAGGTTATTCTTTGACATATAAAGATTAGAAATATTTTGAGGGAAAATACATTTTACCTCCTCAAACTAAGGCTTAATTACAACTTTGGTACGTAAACTTCAAAATGTCTTAAAACACCTCCACTTTGTCTAAAGAGCATTTTAATGTGGTAATGTATTGTGTCTTTTTCCAAAGAATAGAGAGGATGTTTTCATACATTTTGAAGTTCATTGACTAAAATTGTAATTAGGCCTTAGTTCAGGATAAATTGTATTTTTCCCAAATATTTTATTATATATTTGATAGCAATAGAACACTAAAGCAGAAAAAAATTTCATTGATAAAGTCAAACTGTCACTCTCTTCGTTTGCTTGTCCCTATGAGGCAAAGGAGGACATTACAAGTAATCTATAATGGAATGTAGCGTCACTAGTAGATGGCTATAATCATTTATCAAATATTAACAAATGGACCAATAGGTGGTTGGTTGGAGTAATAAGAATTTAATTCTTCTTAATCAAAGTTTTGAGTTTGAGTCTTGTATATAAAAAAATTTTTATTAGAAGAGTTTTACTTTATTATGAGACCTCAGCCTGTTTGAGTCAAATTAATCAGAGTCTACTAAATTTGTACATGCTAATAATTCTGACAAAAAAAAATATTAACAAATGGAACCTAGTAATGAAAATTGAAATAGTTAGAAAATTGTACCTTTCTTCGGTCGTCCATCTCTCGGTGAACGTGACTGCCTTTCATTCTTTGGACTATGGCCAGGCACCCTAGGGGATCTTGGAGACCTTGGAGAACTTGGGGATATTGGTGACTTTGGAGAAATTTGCACAGGGGTCACAAGGAATGAATCTGCACTCAGTGAAACAGATGGATTAAGATAATAATGAAAAATTCATTACTTGAACACTAAAAGTTCTCAGGTAGACCCAATCTGCAAAAAGTACACAAAACAAGTCAATTATGAATAGAAATGAAAGCATGTCTGGCTCACTTTTCATTCAGTAGGACCTACCTATAACAAGCTTGCATATCTTTTCATAATTGGCTTGGTCTACCTTTCTTTTTGTAAACTAGGTCTACATATATAAGAATCCCTCCTAGAGACTTCACCTTTATTTGGACATCCATGTCTTGGAGAATGTGGTTGCTTATAATGCTTTGGAGTTTGCTTACTACACTTGACATGCACGCTTGGGGGCCTTGGAGACTTTGGAGAAGTTTGTAATGCAGAAACAGATAATGAGTCTGCACTTTTTGAACCATTACTGATATCCATCACACTTGATTATCTAAACCTCCACTTTTCAACCCCTAATTTTGCAAGTCACGTATACATAGAACATAACAGAATATCAACACCACATAAATCAGAAACTCCAGTCAAGGACTGATTAGAGGAGACTCAAATCTCAAATATCATTTCAATTCAAAAGTTTGAGTTATTTAGTAAAGGACTATGTTATTTTTTACTTATTGCACTGTATTCCAAAGAAGAATCTACTTAGAACACACATTATTGTCTAAATGCTTGAATCAACAATGCTACAGTTCTAACAGGAAAATTATTCGTAACAAAAGCAGAATGAAATTCAGAGCATTCATGACATCAATGGGTGCTTCTTCTCTCATTTGGTGGATATTTCCCCATGGTCTTGAAATTTAGAATGAAAAGGCTTATTAGTTGTTAAGCTTTAAGAGGAAGCTTAGATTCTTCATACTTTGTTGGAGAAAAAAAGTCTTCACAAATAAAACGAAATATTTCACTCCCTTGAATACAAGTACAATGAGTGATCTTTTAGCATTTGCATACCACATACATGAACTTGCACATTCAAAGTAGATGCTATTGGTTGAATCAGTCTAGTACTAAGAGTTCATATTGGTACAGTGTATCTCGTTTGATTCAACTTAATTTGCTTGAACATGTTGCTGTTGCTACCAGGTTTGGGCAGTGGTTGAAAGAGAAAGACAGTGTTCAAAGAAAGAAACAAACTTTGGGGTATTTCCATATGTGGTCGGTTGGTCGGAAACCATTGCGGATCTTGAACGAGTTTGTCACGGCTAAGGATGCTACAACTTACTAATTCTTTGCCTTTAGAAACGGGAGAGAGAAAGGGCTTCTTTTGGACCAAGTAATTGAATATGCTAAAAAATAGGCAGAACTGTTGAGAATTTTAGGTATATATATATTGTATTACATATTAGATAATAATATTTATTTAATTTTGAGTAAATTATACTCTATTTTTTATTAAGAGATCTTAAAATTATACTTTATAAAAAATTAAAAAATTTATAATTTCACTCAGTATAAAAAATTAATTTTTTTAAATTTAAACTAAAATAATTTTATTATTTTTAACTCAAAATAAATAATAAAATAATAAAATTTAAAATATTTTTTAAATAAATTTTACTTTTAAAAAAAATTAATAATGTCATTAAGAGTATTTTAGTCAAAATATATATAATTATAAATTTTTAATCTTTTAAAATAAGAGAGTATAAATTTTTAAAATAGAAATTGAGAAAATATGGTTTTGACATCCCATGAAAGTATAATTTTATTTTTAATTTTTCTTATTTATAAATTATAGTAGCCACAAAATATATAAAATAATAATTTTTAATTAACTTTTATTATTCAATATATAGAAGAGTAGAATTTTTCCAATCAAAGACATTAGTTGCAAGAAATTTCTATTCTCAATTCTCATACATTCTAAATAATTATTGGATATTTTAGTAAATTTATTTAAGTTTATTTTGAGTTGGTCACAGTTGTCTCTTAGTTGCCATTGGACAAAAACATCATTGTGGGCAATCTAAAAAACGGCTTATTTAGAAGCAATGAGTCTTTGAGAGATGGTGGCTAAAATTGTTGATATGGAGCCCGTTACCTGAAAATCCAGCAGTGAAGTCGAATGGAATAAAGGTTTGATAACACTTTTTAAAAATTATTTTTAGTTTTTAAAGATATAAAAGTAACTGATTTTGACAGAAAATAAAAAAATAAAATATATATTTTGAGAATAAAAATATTTTAAATTTTAATTTTTTAAAAAATATATAAAAAATAAATTTTTTTAATAACATGTATATAAATATATAAAAATAATACTAATATAAATTTTTAAAATTAATTTTATAAAATAAAAAAATAAAATAACTATCAAACAGGCCTAAATTCTTTTATGTTCTTTCTTTTTCCTTAAACTTTTCTTTGTAATTTATGCAGTTTTTTGTTTGATTGATTAAATTATTACTCAATATCCATTTTCAAGAATTTGTTAATGCTTTCAAGATATATCAAGAAAAATACTAATCATTCATAAAGAAAGAGTTATCACACTCATTATAAAACTTGCATTCGGATCCTCTGTATTTACCTTCTTTGCCGTGCGCCTGTATTTAGATGGAACGACGTTGTTTCGGCGCGTTCGTCTTTTTTTTTTTGGCGCCTCAAAACGGCACCATTTCGCTAAGTGAAATAGCGCATTTTGAGGCGTTGAAACACACCGTTTTGGTTTAGCTCCAAAACAATGCGTTTCACCTCTTCGACGGGCAAAAAAAAAAAGGCGAAACGGTGCATTTTGACTTCAAAACGGTGCCGTTTCGCTAAGTGAAATACGGTGGTTCTAGATAAAATTTTCACCGGGTTTTGTTCAACAGGGCTGGTTGAACATTTTTGTTTCTGCGTTTGAAATGAGTATTTATCTGAAAACCCATCTCTATTCTATCATTACCATGTAAAAGATTTTCTCTTTATCATTTTTCTTTTCTTAACTTCTCCCACATGCTTGAATCTGTCCACATTAAGATAGCATCTTGATTCTATGAGTTAATGAGTCATATTTTCATATTTAAAAACTCTCTCTTTCTGAAATGCCCAACTTAAGGGGTTACTTTGTTTTGTTGAGGGAAGATTTGGGGATGTGAAGGAGTGAGTTCAGCAGTGAGCAATTGTAATTCTTTTTGCGATGCCCTTGTTTTTGTGTGGCATTACCTGTTGTACTGATTTTGTGGACCCCACAGTGCAGAGTGGAGACTAATGTTGATAATTCTTCACGGTGAAATGTTTCAACTGGTGGTATCCATAATCATTTTCAGCTTCAAATTGGTATGTAAACTTGAGTGGGTTTTCTTTTCCTTCATTGCTTCTCTTTCCTGTAAGTTGTATTTATATTTCTGTTTTGAGAAATAGATATCTTATGTTGATACTGGGTCATTATATACATTTTTCTTGGAGGAATCAGTTGATATCAGTGTAAGATTTGATACTTTTGCACCGGTAAATATTTTATCACAGGAATTGATTTTCATTAGTTCAACCATTGGATTAGAAGAAATAACTATGTTGATCCACACAAAAGATTGTAAAAATTGGATAACTATAAGCATGCAATCAAATAGCTATCAATTTCTTATGTTCAAAATGCATATTATGCGATAATTTTTGCTGGTATAGGTGGGCCATCAAACAACTTTAAATTTATGTCAAATTTTGTGAGGATAAGTACCTATAATTCAACATTAAACTTTGTAAAAATTCATTTTATAAGTAATTTTAATAAATTACTTGACATATAATTTGGATAATTAATAACTTATCATATTTATTCATTTATAGATATTATTCATACTTATCCATAATGAGTGGATCTGTGTCATGGCTAATATTTTGATTTCAAGATTATGGAAGGGAGATGTATAGAAGCAAGACAAGCATGTCCAACTTGATGTGGAAAGTGATATATTATAAGAAAAGACTAAAGGAATTCATTTGATGTGTTTTGAGGATTTACAGGTGTTGATATACTTTTATAAGCTGTATTGTAGCTTTGGATTCTATTTCTTTCTTTATCTTCAATAATGCAACTGTCTATGATATTTTAGATTAGAACCCAGATAAAATGATATTCAAGTTAGGTCTAGTTCTGTGTTGAAAATTTTAGCTTTAGGATTTTTAAGAAAATGACAAGAGGGTACTATATAATAAGACTCCTAGTCCTTTCCAATGCAATAATAGACTCCTAAATAATCATAAATTCCTAATCCTTTAGAAATCCACCTTTGATTGATTTGTTAACATTCTGTACATACTATATATCTTTATGGCCATGTCTTCTTCTCTAGTCATGAAGTCTCGTAATACACAAATCAAATATATAACTCATATGGAAACTATGATATTTCCCAATAAAACCAGCAGCAGAGACTAACAGTAGAGGAATAAAAGGTTAACGTCATTTAAAACAGCAACTCACTTGTATAAAAACATATTGATACTCTGTTTAGTTGACATTATACAATTGACTTGGGTGAATCTGAATGCAGAATTTAATAGTCATTAAGTCTGTCAACTGAAGTGAGTACTGATGCCTCTCCCATTTTAAGACAAGCACTTATACTTACAACTGTTTATAACCTGTTCATATTTGTAAGCTTCACTACATTGTTTTCCCTCACCACTTGAGCCCCACAACAAATAGATGGATAGAGCTACTAACTGCAGAGTATGGAGTTTTTTATATGATTAGTCTGAGAGTTGCATTGGGAAACAAAAATAGTAACATAAATAGCGGCACTGACAGTACTTTGAGATCAAAGCATGACCTTTATACTTTCTATTTCTCCCCTAAAGAAGTCATAAAATAGCCATTAATGCATGACTATTATTTGACTTTTCCCACATTCATTATATAACATACTTATAGAAATTTTTCAATGGTTGATTATGTAGGCTTCATCATCAGGCCAATTATATCCTGAAGGGAGTGTTGGAAGCACTACCATTAGCCTTGGCACATGTTGCTCCTGCCTATGGATGCAAATGCCATGTGGTCATTCCAGATGATGCAGATGCCATGGATGCAAAGCACTAATTTGAAATTATTCTGTACTCTAATTTAGATTTAAAATTGTATTGCAATTTTGTATTTGAGATGACATTGTACTACTGAAGTGATTTTGAATACAATAAAAAGAGATTTCTTCATTGAATTGCACCTGCATTTACAACTTTGTACAATATGACAAAAATTGATAATTTGCCTAAAAATGTGTCATTGCTTATTTACAAGAATAAGTTACAAACAAAGTCCAAATTCTTTATACATTATCACAGCCAAAGTTTGGTTCTTCGAGGGATATTGATCTTTCACCTTGATCCTGTGTACATAACACAAAATAAGAATAAGTTACAAAACACCTAATAATTTATAATAAAAAGTGAAGCGAAATTATTTAAAATTTTAACCATTAATAATCTCGTAAAACTAAATGAATTTTTCGAATGAACTTGACTTGACACTCCAATATCCTACACAGAAAGTTAAGAAACATTAAATTCATCACTTCATATCTCTGGCATAATTGAATTTATAGTACTTACCATGGATTGGTCACTTTGAGAGACTGAAATGGTTGGTTGTGACATGGACATTGAAACCATTTTCCTCAGACGTCGCTGCTTCACCCAGCTCTTCACTCGCTTCTTTATTTTAATTCCAACCCTCTTTTTTATGCCGATGGGTTGTAGTACCCTACTGACAGTAGGTGGGGTAAGGTTATCTTCGAGCTCGTTTGTTCCATGCACTTTCCCCTGGCGAAGTGCCATTACTTTCTTGGTTGCTTCATGCATAGCGAATCGAAATACAGAGACTTCCTCATCGTTACCTACGACTTCAGATGCTAGCTTCAAAAAATCTTGACAAAGGGATCTATATTGAAGCGTGCGACCTAATTTTGGGTCTTCCTCGACTTTCTTTCCCTTGATATCATATGTATTCCCTGTTCTAGCTTCCTTTGACCACCTCTTCAATATATACATATCAGGAAAATTTTTGATATCATTGACATCAAACACTTTCAAAGCATAGCAACACAATATTCCAATGCTCTCGAACCGCCTACAAGTACAAGAAGTCGATCTTTCCTGAGGATGAAACAACACTTTCCACTATCCTCTGTGGTCAACCATATCAATAACATACTCAATCAATAACTCACATTCCCTTCTTTCTTTTACACAACATGCATCCTTCAAGTCAAATTGAATTTGAAACATATTAAAGACGGTAGGTGTGTAAAGTTCTACAAGTTGCTTCAGCATGGGCGAGCTTGGATTATGCAATCTTGGTAGCTTTTCTCTTGCCTCAAATTCACATTTCAGCTTATTATATCTCTTGTCTTCCACAACCCGTTCAAAATGTTTAAAAAATCGAATAATATCGACGTCTGGATTCAAGCACCTTTTGACGTCCGCATTTAAGCTTTCACTGAGTTGCGTGCTCCGTATGCCTAATGTAAATACTTTACTCATATAACAAGCTGCCTATTTCTCCTTCAACGAATATATTGTTCCTATCCATGAATTTTCTCGGACATTATAACAAGAAAGTAACTTACTCCAAGCCTCTTTAAACTCTGTCTCTTCCTCATACTCATACATACAAGCCTTGAAGTCTCGTAAGAAATGTGACCCGTGCTTCATTAAATTACCCAAGTGCTTGATGCCATTTTGCATCAAATGCCATGTACATAATCTGTGGTAAGTGTCAGGTAAAACCTCTCCTAGGGCCTTTTCCATTGCTTGATCCTGATCTGTGAAGATTGTTTGAGGCTTTTTATGATTGTGTGCCTCTAAGAACGTCTCAAACAACCAACTGAAAGATGCTGCTGTCTCATTGTACAATAATGCTACCCCAAAAATAATCGCTCCTTTATGATGATTGAATCTTGAAAACAAAGCAAGCGGTCTATGTGCATTGTTTGTGCAGTATGTCGTGTCCAGAGAAACAACCTCACCAAAATGGTCATAGTCTAGTAGCATCCTTGCGTCGGCCCAAAATATGTTTGTTATCTGTTCCTCTGTATCCATCTGATATGCATGAAAATATGATGGATTGGCCGAGAACTGCTCTTGGAAATAACCCAATAAACACCCAGCTTCCCCGTACTCCAAACTTTTTTTTTGTCTAGTGCGCAAATAATTTTTTTGATCTAATCGCGTGTATCCAAGATTTATTTGTCCTCCGACATGCTTGCTCATCAATGCAAAACTAGTTCTTTGTTGGATCCCAGAATCATCAGCCAACTCAAGTTCATATGCTTGGACATCAGACATATGCTGTTGAGATGCCAGCATGTGTGTAGTATTTGCGAGGTGGAGTACATGATTGTGCTCATCTATAAATTCATTTATTATAAATTTCTCATTCAAACGCCAAAGCACAATTCTTGCTTTGCAATCGGTTCTTGTTTCACATCTTGGATTAATCGTTAAATGATCTCTCTTGTCTTTTCCTCTGACTCCTTCTTTACAACATACAAATCGAAATGACGTTATTGACCCATCCTTTATACTCTTGTTTGCATAACTTTTTCTAATCCCAAAGCCCAGTTTACCACCATAATCTGACCAAAATTTCCAAGCACATTCCATGCTGTCAAATTGCATCCCTACTTTAGGCTTTCAATCAAGGTCCATACTAGTACTTTCCCTGCAAAACACAAAAATCTCATATTACTAATTGGAAGAAGAATTTATGCTACAATAATCTCATATTACTAATTGGAAAAAAATTTATGCTACAATAATCTCATATTATTGATTGAAAAAAGAATTT
Organism: Senna siamea; assembly: GCA_031216115.1. Classification (NCBI taxonomy): domain Eukaryota; kingdom Viridiplantae; phylum Streptophyta; class Magnoliopsida; order Fabales; family Fabaceae; genus Senna; species Senna siamea. The sequence continues at coordinate 24,809,897 of CM062354.1, read as the reverse complement.
ATGCTACAACAATCTCATATTACTGATTGGAAAATGAATTTATGCTATTAAATATCCAACAAAAACATATATGTTCACAAGAACTCCTAAACATGTAATTTCACTTTAAGTACATATAAGATAAACATTTTCTCAATAACATACTTGTTTTTAAATTCTAAATAACCTATTTATTTTTACTTCAACAAACATATTCTCAAAAAAAATTATCCAATGTTTTTAAATACAAAATTTGAACTAAAAGTGCTTAGAAAAGCATAGGCTATTCATTACCACAAGTTACAACTCTTTCAAATAGAACATACAGTGCTTAGAAGACAATGGAGATCAATAAGTATAGGAATTGCATCAAATACAAAATTTGGAAGGAAATAATAAATGAATATTATTGGGACCCCCATACATGTTCGAGCGTCTTCCGGGAGACCACCACAGTGGCATAGACGGCGACAATCCACAGAACCACTGCCAACGACGTAGAGAACTGGTGCAGGAGCCACAACCACAAGCTTTAAAACGCAATGTCAATGACGGCAACAGAATGAGGACGTTGATGAAGATGAAGCAACTCGCGCAGGAATTTGGCACAGACGGTGACAACGTACAGAACCACTCTGACAACGAACAGAATCAGTGCAGGAGTGACAAACACAAGCTGCAAATTGACGGGAACAGAACGTCGTCGTTGATGAAGATAAACGCGAGCTGATGAAGATGAAATACTTGCGCGGGAAGTTGAACTCCCTCCAAACGCACCGTTTCATCCCTAAGTCAAAACGCACCGTTTCGCCTTTTTTTTTTTGCCCGTCGGAGAGGCGAAACGTACCGTTTTGGAGCTAAACCAAAACGGTGCGTTTCAGCACCTCAAAACGCGATGTTTCACTTAGCGAAACGGCGCCATTTTGAGGCACTGAAAAATAAAAAAAAAAACGAACGCGCCGAAACGACGTCGTTCCATCTAAATACAGGTGCACAGCAGAGAAGGTAAATACAGAGGATCCGGACGCATAAAACTCCCACAGTACTGATGAATCAAAAAAGAGCAAAATTAAGAGCAAAAAAGTCTCATTTAATTGTATACTTTCAGAGTATCTACAGTGTATCTGCATATTATATACATACTTTCAAAGCGTCCTATGGACTTTGGGATTCATCATTAATTGTGGTTCTGAATTCTTATGAAATGTATGTGTGATTTGTCATCAAGCTTTCTTGTAACAAATTTCTTGAGAAAATCAAACACTTTAACTCTTCTTAACGGGGCTGGTGTTTCTGGAGTTACAAGGCGCTCGATGCTCCACACTCGGATAGATCCCATTACTCACAATTTGTCATCGTATAGGTACCTCAATGGTGGCTGGTTAGTATCTAAATTTTCTTTGCATTCATAATCTTCATTTGGTTGATTTACAAATTATACTGCTCATTTATTCGCTGCCAGAAAATGAACAAACTCCTTCCTGCAAGCCTGAACAGTGAAGACAGTGTACGTGCTCTTAGGGCTTCAAGGGAGAAGAAAGTTTAAAACTTAAATTATTAAGGAAAGATTAAAAAAAAGAATAAGAAGAATACACCTATTTGGCCACTTAGAATACACATTCAGCTTTTGACTATTCATGTTAATATATCTGTTAAATATTTAACGGTGTATAAATGAATGGTCTAAATTGATAAAAATTTTAAATATGATAGAATAAATTGAGAATGAGCAAACATAAAAGATCAAATTAAAAAAAATACTAAACGCAAAGAATCAAAAAGAAGTTTTTGTTGTTGCAATTGCTAACTAAATCATATAGTAATTATAGGATGCCCTCAATGCTTGAATATTGTTAACCAAAGGACAAATTCATTGGACACCCTTAACTTTTTTCTTTAAAAAAAAAATTTATTTTACTATGCATAACAATATTCAAGCTATATCTCTTTTTTGAATACTTAATAATAAATCCCTTGTTGAACAAAGCATTTTTTAAGGTGCCTTGTGAATCGATCATTTAAATAGTAAACTAAAAACCTGATGAAATCATCTCTTCCTTTAAGATCAGCACAATGCTGACTTGAAAGGAACCATATTAATATTACTTTGACTTATTAAGAAAGGTACACTCTCAAGATAAATTTGGTATAAGTCTAGTGCCACTTGCGATACTTAATTTAAAAAAGATTGGGGATGTCAAGTAATATTGAAGTGAAGGTTCTTCATATCTAACTATGATCACTTAAGGTAAACTAAGTAAGAGCTTAACGCTTAATATATTAATTATTATTTTATTAAGCTCAAACTCCCTTTTCTTAACTAAGTTAATACTACTAACTACTCCTTAACTTCTTATAATAGTAAACTTTCTAGCATTGATTAATTCACATCTTATCACTAGGCAGACACATCATCAATAATTGACATCACTTACATACCTCTCACGTACTGATCATTTAAGATCTCTCACTCCCTTAACTTTAGTCTACAATTTAACCCCACTATTCTTGTTATAAAACATACATACAATTATTTGCCTTTTTGAGATATGATCTATTAGTCAATAACTGACTATTCTTCCCTTCACTATAAATAGACTCTTATCAAATATTTGAGAAGGACCTTTGACAACATACAGAAGTGAGAGATAAACTTATACATAATACTTTTTGAACCTCTGAGTTTAATAAAAATATATTATATTTACTAAGATTTAAACGTATTTGTCTTACTTAAATTTTTTTTAGTGTTTTACTTATTCTCTATTAAGAGCTTTCCCGTGATTAATTCTTTAATTATTTTATATTTGTCAACTTCGAACCTCTTGTTCTTGGAATAAGGTGCATTTTAGAATATATAATTCCCATGTGCAGTGAGAAAAAAAGAAAATGAAATGACATAAAACACTGATTCATGTGATGCAGAGAGACTTTTAGGTATGGGTCTTCAAAATTCAATTTGGATTAGTTTAAGATTTTTTTGTGATTTAGTTTGATGTGTCAAAAAATTGAATTAAATCGCTTACATATATAATTATAATATATATGTTATTTATATTAAAAAAATATTTTCTATATGAAATATATTATTTTTAAAATTTCTATTTTAACTTGTGATTGTTTAATTTTTTATAGTAATCTATGTGTATGTTTAATGTTTATAATTTTAAAATAAATTGTATTAAATTACTTTACTTTAATATTTTAATTTTTTTTCACTTGTACTAAGTTGGTTTTTCTAAAGAATAATGTTAAAAATATTCATTTAAAAAATTAGATTAATTAGTTTATATTATATTTTTTCTAAAAATTTAACTTTGAAACTAATTTAATTTTATAATTATTTGGATTAAATTTAAAAGAATAATATAATTGTTATTTATTTTGTAATATTGTTTGAATATATATTGACTAAGAACATTTATGATTATCTTGTTAATGAATGAAATGTTACTAATTTTAGATATAAGTATCATTTATCATTATCTATGTATTAAATATTAAATTAATAATAAAAATATTTTTTATGTATCTAAATTTTATATTAATTTTAATTTTACCCTTAAAGTCTATTTGTTATTAATTTTCTCTTTAAATTTTTAAATTACAATTAATTTTATTCCAAAAGACTAATTTCAACTAAATTATTAACAAAAAATGTTAACTTAATATCTGATGCATTTTTTTATTTACTCAACACTCATAAATTACATTTTAAAAAGACACATCAGAATAGGAAAATAGGTCAGAACTTCATTTACACATCAGAATATGAAATCAAATGAACACTCTATCCATCATATAAGTGATGTTACTGCTGAAGAGTCTCCATCGTTGAAATCACGGTGTTGCAGAGTCCACCGTTGGAGGCTTTTGGTGCATCTGCCGTTGAACCTTTCTTGTGGCTTCAACCTTCCTCCTTCAAAACGTTGTGTTTCAATTCTTTTTATGTTTGTTTAACATTTTCAAACCCTAAGATAAATTTTGTTCATCCATTTAGCCATTAAAAGGTGTGTGGCGAGAGATTCGAAGTGGGTGAAAGTTCCATAGCATCTCAAGCTTCATCTTCAAGTGTTGGAAGAAGGAGACTTGTATGTGATTGCGGTGAATACGTGATTTTGCCCATTTTGGCAACATTCAGTAAATCAGTCATTGCTGCTATCTGTTACAAGTCATTGCTGCTGTCACTCTATTCCCATAACCAAACTCACTTTGAGAGGAACAACTTGCTTCACTAAATCAGTATCCATCAACAACGGAAAGATGGAATATCCACCTGATTTTTCACAACAGCGCACAAAGTAAGAAAGGCCGCATGATGCTTCTACTGTGCTACTATAACGCTCATGACATGCAGTGATTTAGTTGGGTTTTCTCTTGAAAATTCCTCAACACAACTACTTGAACTTCTAAGGCAAGAGAACAAGGACCAGACTCAATAGCCATATAAAGCAGACTGTACATTTAAAGAACAAACACACAATGACATCAAAATTCAACCTAAAATCCTATTTACATGGTACCAATAATGACAGGTCTATAATTTTAACATGAATCAATTCCACCCTGCTATTTCATTTTAGTTTTGGAACAATCAGTTTTTCTGCCTATTGCATTCTTAGAAGAATAAATTATTAGGAAGCAAGATTTTGTGAGGAAAGAGCAAGATTGAGAGAATGCGGTCTGATTTTGTGAGGAAGCAAGATTTTGTGAGGAAAGAGCAAGATTTTGTATAGTCATCCACAACTTGTGCTTTAATGCAAAATTGTTAAAAAGATTAATGCTACCTAAGTGCACAATAACCATTTGCATTATTGGGTGAATGCCGTATGATGTTAACAATATGTATACTCATCCACAACTTGTGCTTTAACGCAAAATTGTTAAAAAGATTAATGTTAAAAAGAAACTACCAATAACCTTTTCCTTCACCATTTGCGGTATCATTTCATGTCTTTAAATACATACTCATCCACAATTATAAACATATAATGAGGAATGTTCTGTTTAATTTTATCAATGGAGGAATGTTCTGTTTCTGAATATCCCATATTCCATCTTAGTAGGAATGCTTTGTCATTCCTTTCTCCTCAGCAAGCTATCATGTTCTTGCTACACTTGGGGTATGTCAATAAGTACAAGAAGCTAAAGCATTTTTTTTTTAATGTTGTTTTCTTTTATTTTCTTTTCAATGAGTTTTAGATAGATCTCCACACTGTAAATATTCTGCATCAAGCATATAAAAGTTTTGGATTTATATGCTGTTAAACACTTGGATTGGAGGTTTTCTTTTCAGAGATTGGAACAAGAAATTAATTAAAGTTAGAAGTCTTGAATCAAAGAGAGAAAAAAAAAACTAATACTTTACATATCTTCAATATCTAAGAGTTGCAGCTTCAGCAACAATATGACATGTTGGATCTTTTTACTCAAACTCTAGAAATTGTTTGAACCAAAATAATGAAACGGAAGCGTACCGGAATCCATCATCAGATTTCTGAATTAGGAATGTTGGTCTTCTGATTGACAGTTTCCTTTAGTCTCCTGGAGGCAGATGGGAACCAGAAGGAGAGAAACCAAGTGTTATTGAAAATGGTGTCAGGATACTTTAGTCAGGAACCACACCCTTTATATGTCTTTTATGTGTCAAATTACCAAATTACCCATCATAAGTCGGTAATTTGCACTTCAGGTATTCTACACATTTTATCAGTCCCCACACATTATTATTTATTATAAGGAGCAAGAAATTAAATTAGATCACTTTATCGGTCTTTAAAATTTATGATAGTAATGTGTACATGATGATTAATCCACAATACATGTACGTCTACATGTCCTAATGTGTCTATAAATGTACATAGTATTCAATCCAAATTCTAACAATCTCCCACTTGGATTGTACAACTATGTATTCATATCATAGAACCTTTAATCATATACAACACACTATAACTTTATGTGCACTTTAATTTTACCAATCTCGTCCATTGGTCTTATCAATGTAAGGACCAAAGAGGCGTTCGTTGTCTTTTGCAACTAAACCTACAATGATCACAGACATCAACTTAACTAAATGACATAGATCATATATGGATGTGTAGCATGAAAATTACATGTAATGTGATCTACACATGTCTATTTCCAACTGGTCTAACTTAAACAAATGAGATCAAAGTTCAGAGTAATTTATGTAAACTGAAAAATGAATACTTCATTAATGTAAATAAATAATGTCATGACATCAAAATATAATAGAATACAAACTCCCACTATTTTAAACAACATCTAATGGAACAACACCCATTTGAACAATATGCTCATGAAAGGCCAGGGGTGTCAATGCCTTAGTAAGCGGATTAGCAAGCATGGAGTTTGTTCCTATCAACTCAATATTAATGAAGCCACTCTGAACTCTTTCTTTTACAACAAGGAACTTTATATCTATATGTTTAGATCTAGAAGAGCTCCTGTTGTTATTTGAATACAGAACTGCTGCTCTATTGTCACAATATAACTTGAGTGGCCTTTCAATACCATTGACAATGCGCAGCCCCATGATGAAGTTTCGCAACCATATAGCATGATTAGATGCTTCATAACATGCTATGAATTCAGCCTCCATAGTAGAAGATGCAACAAGTGTTTGTTTGACACTTTTCCAAGATATTGCACCTCCTGCTAACTGAAATACATAGCCAGATGTCGATTTTTGACTATCTTGGCATCTAGTAAAGTCGGAGTCAAAAAACCCAACGATCTCAAGTCTGTCCGACCTCTTATATGTCAGCACATAATCCTTAGTGCGCTGTAAATACCTGAAAAGCAAAGTCATAATCATAAAATCCTATGATTTCATGTTTTCCTGACCTTTTATATGTGAGTATAAAAACCCTTAGTGTTTTGTGAATACCTGAAAACTCTCTTGGCTGCTACCCAATGTTCTCTGCTTGGATTACTTTGATATCTGCCAAGCATCCCCACAATGTATGCAATATCAGGTCGAGTGCAAACCTATGCATACATCAAACTCCCTACTGCAGAAGCATAAGGGATATTTTCCATAAACTTGGATTCAATATCACTTTTTGGACACTGTTGCAAACTGAACTTATCTCCTTTAGATAGGGGGTATCATGAGGTCTACAATTTTGCATGCCAAAGCGTTCAAGTAATTTTTCAATATAACCCTTCTGTGATAATCCAAGAATTCCTCGTGAACGATCACGATGAATTTGGATTCCTAATATGAAGGATGTTTCACCAAGATCTTTCATTTCAAATTTATTTGATAAGAATTTCTTGGTTTCATGAAGCAATTCTATATCGCTACTGGCAAGTAAAATGTCATCCACATATAAGACCAAGAATATATATCTACTCCCACTGAACTTATGGTACACACAATTTTCAAAAGTTTTTACTTCAAAACCAAATGAAATAACAGCCTGATGATATTTTAAGTACCATTGACGAGAAGCTTGCTTGAGTCCATAGATGGATTTCTTAAGTTTACAAACCAAGTGGTCAGTTTCCTTAGAATTAGCTAACCCCTCTGGTTGTTTCATAAAGATAGTTTCCTTAATGTCTCCATTAAGAAAAGCCGTCTTTACATCCATCTGATGCAGCTCAAGATTAAAATGTGCTACAAGTGCCATGATTGTCCTAAAAGAGTCTTTCGAAGAAACTGGAGAGAAAGTCTCTTTATAGTCAATCCCTTCCTTTTGGGTGAATCCTTTAGCGACAAGACGAGCTTTATATCTTTCCACATTACCTTGTGAATCCTTCTTGGTCTTAAAAATCCATTTACAACCAATTGGTTTCACACCTGCAGGTAATGGGACAAGATCCCAAACGTCATTGTCCTTCATAGATTGCAATTCTTCACCCATAGCATTGATCCATTTATGAGAATTAGAACTATTAATTGCCTCATTGAAAGTGAGTGGATCATCTCCCAATGAGTCAATATATTCCTTATTCTCAAGGAGATATACAAAATAATCACTAGAAATTGCATTTCTCCTTTCTCTTGAAGATCTTCTTAAAGGCACTGGTTCTTCTTGAATTTGAGGTTGTTGAGTTTGATCATCACGATCCTCACGAGCAACTTGTCTATCATGTTAATCTTGAGGAGTGGGAATTTCAACATTATCTTGAATTGGAATTGAATGGTGTTGATGAATCATATTAGGTATGAAAACCTGATCATGATCATGTCTCACCACAATTGTAAGAAGAGGGATGGTTACTGAATTCTCTTCACTAACAATGTCATTCAAATCCTCTTCAAAAATAATGTTTTTATCCTTATCTTCCCCCTTAAACTCAACATCCTCAAAGAACCGGGTATTTCCCGTCTCAAAGAATGTTCTTCTTATGGGATCATAGAATTTAAAGCCCCGTGACCTTTCAGAGTACCCTACGAAATAGCTACTAATGGTTCTTGAGTCCAGTTTCTTTTCATTTGGCTTATAAGGCCGTGCTTCAGCTGGACATCCCCAAACTCTTAAATGCTTGAGTACTGGTTTCTTACCAGTCCATAACTCATATGGGGTGTTGTTTGTAGCTTTTATAGGAATTCTATTCAAAATGTACATTGCGGTTTTTAAAGCATCGCCCCAGAGTGAGTGAGGTAAGGTAGTACAAGAAATCATACTTCTTACCATATCCTAAAGGGTTCTATTGCGCCTTTCGGCTACACCATTCATGCTTGGTGAACCTGGCATGGTGTATTGAGGCACAATCCCACACTCCTCTAAAAATTGAGCGAAAGAACCTGGAAATTGTTCACCTTATCCATCGTATCGACCGTAGTATTCACCACCACGATCAGATCTAATGGACTTAATAGTCTTGCCAAGTTGATTTTCAACTTCAGCCTTAAAAGACTTAAAAACGTCCAACGTTTGAGACTTCTCATGTATCAAGTATAGGTAGCCATATCGAGAGAAATCATCAATGAATGTAAGAAAATACTTTTGACCATTCCAAGAGGCTGTAGGAAATGGCCCACATACATCTGTATGTATTAATTCTAAAACATCCTTAGCTTTCGTAGCTCTTAACTTTCTCTTGTTTGTAATTTTGCCTTTAATTCATTCAACACAAATATTATAATCTGAATCCTCAAGTTTATCAAGAATTCCTTCTGACACAAGTATGTCAATTCTTTGTTTAGAGATATGACCCAAACGCTTATGCCATAATGAAAAAGAATTCTCATTTGAGAATTTGCGTTTAATGCCACTGGTTTCAATATTATTAGACTCATTATATGCATGTATGGAATCTAACAAATAAAGGTTGTCATGTGCAGATAAAGTACTAGTTCCAACAAGCATAGAATTAAAATACACATTACATTTTCTATTTCCAAATGAACAAATATAACCTTCTTTGTCCAGTATAGAAATTGAAACCAAATTTCGTCTAAAAGACGATATAATAAAAGTGTTATTTAATTCTAAATAAAAACTAGTACATAATAACAATCTAAAATGACCTATGCCTTGAACTTCAACCGGATTCCCAGCTCCTATATAGATGTACTTTTCATCTTCATTAGGTTTTCGGTAGTTCAGGCAACCTTGCATAGATATACTTATGTGAGTTGTAGCATCAGAATCAAACCACCAAGTATATCTAGGTACTGAAACCAAATTTACCTCAGTGCAAACAAGAGTGAAAGACATACCTTTCTTCATGCGCCAAGCATGATACTTAATGCAGTCTCTCTTCATATGAGAAGTGTCCTTACAAAAGAAGCATTTCTTTCCCACATGTCCCTTGGACGAATCCTTATGCTTCTTTTGTGCTTGAGACACCGCAATCTCTTTACCTTTTCTCTTCTTGCCACGGCCTGAGGAGGTAGATGTCAGATGAGCACTCTCAGTCTTGTGCTTCATCCTATCTTCCTCTTGCACTAAGTGAGAGATGAGCTCATTCAATGTCCATTTATCCTTTTGACAGTTATAGCTCACCTCAAACTATCCAAATTTCGGAGGAAGGGAAGTAAGCACTAAGTGAACGAGTAGATCTTCCGAAAGCTCGATCTTTAGTGACTTTAACTTTCCAGCTAGATGAAACATTTCTAAGATGTACTCCCTTATGTTCCCATTACCCTTGTACCTCATGGAAACAAGTTTTCTTAATGTTCCACTTGTCTCCGCCTTATCACTCTTGGCAAAGCGCTCTTCAAGGGTATTTAAGAACCTTAGGGCATCTGTTTCCCCAGACAAGGTGTCCAGAAAAGTCTCTGGGATTGCATTCTTCATGATCATAAGACTCGCGCAGTTAGAGCGGTCCCATCTCTCAGAGACTCTTCGATCCTCATAAGAGCTTTGATCTGTAAGAGGTAGAGGATGTGGCTCTCTGAATGCGAGGTCCAAATCCATGCATCCCAAGACCATAGTTACCTTATTTTTCCAAGCTTTAAAATTACTACCACTAAGCATAGGAATGCTATTAATAGTGGCAGTAACAGAAGATGCATTTAACAAATCAGCTATACAGAGAACAAATACACAAAAAAACAATCAGCTCACATGCAACAAAATCAGTGATTAATTATTAACAACAATAACCCATCTCAAGAAAATCAGTGTGACATCAAATCTAATCTTTGGATAGAGAATTGACTCATAATTGACTTTCTTGGTGTAGTAATCAAGTAGCAATGATTAGATCCAGTCAAGCATTTAGCCTTCCTTTGGGCCGACTAAGTACTCACAATGGACTCCTAATAATCATTTTTACTTATTACCATATGTATGTATTAATGTCTGCCAAACAATAGCCTTCCTTTAGGCCGACTAATAGTTCGCATGAATATAAATACATAGTACCTACTTAGTTATCCATAAACAAAAAGGTTTCCACAACAGAGGTTGCTTTGGCAACTATGTTGTTTTAACTAGTTTGAATGTATAACTAATTATTTTTAATTTATTGTTATTTAATTAATCACTAATTACTTAATTATATAAATTTAATATACATTAAAGTACATAATAATTAATTAATTAGTTTGAATTAATTAATTAATATTTATATAATTTAAATTAACTATATATAACATCCAAAACACAATTAATCAACTATATTAGCCTTGCCACAGCGGTCACGCGTGTTTTGGGCAAAGGAGATGGCGCGAGTTCGAATCCAAACGCTCGCCCCCATCTTGACAATTTTTTCGCTTTACTGAAACGACGCCGTTTCCATGAACCACAAAACGACGCCGTTTCATTTAATGACAAAACGATGTCGTTCCATTTAAGTGAAACGACGCCGTTTCCATTCATTATGAAACGACGCCGTTTCCGGTTTAAATGAAACGACACCGTTTCGAACTGGACGAAACGATGCCATTTTGAGCATTTAAAACGGTGCGTTGCGCGAGGAGTTGTCTTCCTCCTCGTCGCGCGACGACCCGTCGATTCTGGCGACGAACGAAAACCCGCCGATTACGAGGCGGTTTGGCGTCGTTTAATTTGGTCGCTTAAACGGCGGTTTCGTTACAAATGTAATGGGGGCCGTTTCTGTGAGTTCAAAAACGCCAAAAATGGTTGAAAATGGGTTGACCCAATTCCCCCAAATTCTTACGCGATAACTTGCCGTTTTGGTGATTTCGGCGGATTGGTCAGCGGTTTCTACGGTGGTTCGGCCATGGGTTCAATGAAAGTTATTTCCATAATTTCATAATAGCCTCAAGTTTGATTTTTCTCGTATTGGATTTTCGACTTGGCCATTTGGCCGAGTGGCATTTAAGTTCATTCAGAATAATAATAATAATAAAAAAAAACTGATGCATATATTCACGTTTTCTGGACTTTCTGGGCAACTAGTGTATGATTCCGTAAGCGAATATATACGCAGAATGTAGAATTAAAATAATCCAGAATTAGCCAGAAACATCATTACGTGCATAATACAGAATGCAGAATGTAGAATTAGAATAATCCAGAATTAGCCCGAAACATAATTACGACGCATAATCCAGAATGCAGAATGCAGAATTAGAATCAGAATGCATCATATGACAATTTCCAGATTAAATACACATGCATCACTTGACAATTTCCAAAACCATCACATGACAATTTCCAACACGCCATGGTAATTTTCATAGTGGAATTAATTTCATCATGGATTTAATTTTGAGACTCAAATCAAACAATTTCAGAACAATCAACCAGGCTCTGATACCATTATTGGATCTTTTTACTCAAACTTTAGAAATTGTTTGAACCAAAATAATGAAACGGAAGCGTACCGGAATCTATCATCAGATTTTCGAATTAGGAATGTTGGTCTTCTGACTGACAGTTTCCTTTAGTCTCCTGGAGGCAGATGGGAACCAGAAGGAGAGAAACCAAGTGTTACTGAAAATGGTGTCAGGATACTTCAGTGAGGGACCACACCCTTTATATAGTCTCTTATGTGTCAAATTACCAAATTACCCATCATAAGTCGGTAATTTGCACTTCAAGTATTCTACATATTTTATTAGTTTTCACACATTATTATTTATTATAAGGACTAAGAAATTAAATTAGATCACTTTATCGATCCTTAAAATTTATAATAGTAATATGTATATGATGATTAATCCACAATACATGTACGTTTATATGTCCTAATGTGTTTATGAATGTACATAGTATTTAATCCAAATTCTAACATGACATGCCTTAATGAATAGATTTTAATGTCAGATTGAATTTTATACAACTACTTCTTTAATGTAGGATGAAATTCATACAAATATTGCTTCAAGAGTAACTTTCTGTGATAGAGTCAACAGACATGCCAACGATGGAGTTAATGGCGACTATAATGACAAAGGCTATTGGTGTATTATACAGTACTGTGCTTTTAACGATGGAGACAGCAACATGATGACATTTAATTGATTGTTTGATGTGTAAAATGGAGTGATGGAAAATAGAATCATGATGTGTAAATAGAATATTGAAGTGTTTTTTATTATAATATAATTTTTTAAAATATAATTTATGAGTATTGAATTAATAAAAAATATATTAATATAATATTTTTTGTTAATAACGTAATTAGTTTTTATAATAAAATTAATTATAATTTAAAATTTTGAAAATAAAATTAAAAATCTATCTAAAATTTGTGTAACTTAAAAGTTGCCTTGTCTTGATTGAATATGATCAGGGTTTAACTAAAGCACAAATGCACGAATGCACATGTCAGCCCCTGAATATCGAGGGGAAAGTCTTCCTTCAGAGGCTTCGAGCTGTGGAACCAGCATCCTGAGCACCTCATCTCTCAAGACCTGAGAGCTCTTCTGTATACTCTAGTCCTCAAGCACAAGGCAGAAATAGACCATGTCGACGCAAGATGCTGACTTCGTCCCCAGTCTGCAATCCCAGATAGATGCTCTTCAAACCAGGGTTAAGGTATTTTGTTTAATTGCCATTTTAGTTTCGATCAATCCCTGTTTGTTTCCCAAGAGAATGGGAAAAACAAAAGACCAGGAACTCAAGGAAACTATTTTCGTGCGTTTCTAGGGCTGAGTGGCATTGATTAGTTAAAAGAACGATGATTTCTCTGTCGAATGACTTGGCTTCGGCTGTTTGCTAGCGCAAACGCAAGTATTTCAGATTCAATTATGTTTCTTTTTAGTTCTTATAGCTTCTAAAGCTTAGAAGCTATTGGAGCGTACACTTTTACTCTTTCTGAAATCCTTTAGTAGCTTTAGAATTTACATTCGATGTGCGTCAGGAATTGATTAGCATAATATATTATACCCTGCTGTATCTGTTTCTATATCCTCAGTAATTTTGAAAGGATTAATGCATTGTAAAATAAAGGAACTGTTTACAATTTTGTTAAAAACACCCAAATCTCAAGTAAATTGTGAACTTGACTGAGTTTAGGTTGAGTTGGGCTGACATTCTGGTTTGGAAGGCACTACCCCCATTATTTTTTCAGTGCCATTTAAGATGCCCGTGTTAGGAACTAAGGGGAACTTAGAGATCAGAATAGTGAACCAAGGTAAAAGAGAATAAAGGCCAAAACAGAATCTGAATTTCAATGTCTATTCCAAAACGAGTCCTTAGGATGGACAAAGCCAGTACAACTGATAATAAAATTCAACCTAAAAACAAATAAGATAATCCTAAGGGTATTTATATTAAGAATACTCAACTACCTGATGTGCTGAACAATTTATTAGCAGAATAATTAGTAAACTGAAATAAAATAAAACATGCTTCCACTAAGGAGAACATGCTGCTAAAAAAGGGGAAGGTGGCCGTTCCACTAAGCCTAACTAACTCAGAAAATAAAAGGAGATAAAAATCCTAGAAGCTGTAACGTGGAATGCTCCACATATTCTTTAGGCACATGCTTCACATGTTTTCTTCTAGAATATGTTAGGAGAGGCTTATCTTGACTGTCTTCATAACCGCTTGCCATCTTGGATTTTGAGGAGCTCAAGAAAAAATCTGCATATTTGGTTTGACAATAAAAAAAAGTAACAGATTATAGGTAAAAAGTGTGGGATAGATGTGTTTGTTATTATTCTTGTTGTTAAGTCATGGTGATCTGGTCTTTTTTTTTTTGGCCAGAAATGGAGATCTGGTCTGAAGTAAGGAAGTTGAGCATAGTTTTCTGCTGTTATTTTGTTTGTTTTATTTAAATCATTGTAGGAACTTGATGGGGATCTGGACTTAAATTCAGTTATGAACTTCAAATATTGTTTTTCTTACTGAATTTTGATTCCTAAAACCAGGAATTAGAGGCTGAAAATGCAAAGCTATTATCTCAGCTCAGCGATTGTGACAGTCATGAGGTTAGCTAGTAAATTGTTTTATAGTTCTTGGCATTTGGGCATTATGCTCTATCTCCTTGGCCATTGGAGGACAGCAAAAATTTTCAGCTAGGAAGAATTTACTCAAGAATAAGAAAGAGAAGGTTTCTGCTGCATTTTTCAAGGAAAGTATTTTAAATTGTGATGCAGATCGAGAAGAAATTACATGGCTCTGATGAGAAGGGTATGAAATCAGAAAAAGGAAACATGAAGACAGAAGAGAAGATGGAAAAAATGCCAGGTTTCTTTTCTGGATGCTTAGGATTGATAATATGATTGCCATTGTATTTGTAATAGCACTCAGTATGATAAAGTACTTGAGCATATGGTGTAAAAGATTAAAGTAGAATGTATGGTCATGGAATCTAATGTTTGATGAAAGGGTTGTCAAATTGGTTCTATGGGTTATTTCTTCCATATTCTTATATTATTAACATAATGTTTGTGAGGCTTGTGAGAATTAGTTGTGTAGAAAATTGCCGGAAATAAGAGAGCTTATTCTGCCTGCATAATTTCTTGCCTGAGTTTATGGTACGTGGTAATTGGTTCCCAAGTTAAAGCTCCTATAAGGGCTGGGAAGTTTATTGTTTTGAAAGTTTATTTTTTTGGAAGTTTGTTTTGCCAGAGGTGACTAAAATCATGTCTTTAATTTTTTCCATTTGTGGCAGTACTGATTACTATGATACAACAACGCCAACAAAAATCTAAGCCTTTTCCCACTAAGTAGGGTCGGCTATATGAATCAAGTGACGTTAAAGTATGATATCTTTGCTCATTTCTATAATTAAGTTATTAATATTTAAGACCAACCTAATAGTTTTTTCTATTGTTTTCTTTGGTCTTCCCCTATCTCTAATTAAAGAGTTATCTTTCATCCGGTCAACTTTACGTAAAGGAGCCTCTAATGGTCTTCTCTGTACATGACCAAACCATCTAAGACGCGGTTCTACTAACTTATCTATAATAGGTGCTATCTCGATTTTTTCTCTAATATACTCGTTCCTAATCCTATCCTTCTTAGTGTGACCACTCATCTAACACAACATTTTCATGTATGTAACATTAAATTTTTACTCATGTTGACATTTTATCGCTTAACATTTAATACTATACAACAATATAGGTCTTATAGCTATACGATAAAATTTTTCCTTAAGCTTGAGTGATACTTTTCTATCACAAATAACATTTGAAGCCTTTCACTTTATTCACTCAGCTTGAATATTATGATTTACATCTGTTTCTATTTTTTTATTATTTTGTATTATCGTTTCCAAATACTTGAAATTTGTAACTTTTATATGGGATGGTCTCCTAGCTTTACTTTTGCCCTAAAATCAGTTTTCCTTTCATTGAAATTTCATTCCTTATTTCCCTTTTGCTACGACTTATGCGGAACCCGTATGTCTCTGGAGCTTGTCTTTACTTCTCTAATTTTTCGTTTACTTCTTTTTTGGAATCTCCAACAAAGACTATATATTATTAGCATAAAGCATACATCCAATACCAAGTTAAAAAGGTAAGGGTTCAAAATTGAACCCTGATATAGTTCTATAGCTATAAGAAAATTCTTTGTGACTCCACCTTGTATTCTCATACAAGTCGTGACCCCATCATACATGTATTGGATTGCTCGAATATAAGTTAACTGGACTCCTTCTTTAAAGCCTTCCATAACACCTCTCTCGGTACTCTATCATAGGTCTTTTTTAAATCGTTGAAGATCATATATAGGTTTTTGTGAGATCTCTGATATCTCTTTATCAATCTCCTTAATAAATATATCGCCTCTATGGTTGACTTCGTTGACATGAAATCGAATTAGTTCTCTTTAATTGTTGTGTCTAGCTTCAATCTCTGTTCAACAACTTTTTACCATAATTTATAGTATGACTCATAAGTTTGATGCCTTTATAATTTACACAATTTTGTATGTCACCCTTATTCTTATACACTGGGTTAAAATATTTTTCGTCGATTCATTCGGTATCTTCTTGGTTCTCAATATTAAATTAAACAACTTTGTTAACTAATTTACTCCTTTTCTTCCTAAAGTCTTCCACACTTCAATAGGTATGTTATCAGGTCTTATTGCTTTTTCATTATCCATTCTCTTCAATGCGTGTACTATTTCAAACTCTTAGATTCTCCTATATAAACTATAATTAAGATCCTCCTCCTCAGTACTTAACTTATTTGCATGACAAGTAGACAAATGTCCTTCATTAAAAAGTTTGTGAAAATAATTTTTTCATCTTTCTTGAATATCTTGTTCCCTTACCAAGATATTACTTTCTTCATCCTTAATACATTTCATTTGATCTAAGTTTCTTGTCTTTCTCTTCCTACTCTTAGCAAGCTTGAATACTCTTCTCTTACTATCTTTGGTTCTTAAATATTGATATAACCCTTCATAAGCTCTATCTTTTGTATCCGATATTGTTTTCTTAAAAGATGAAACTTTAGACCATTTATCTGTCCTTGGGCTTCCAAAGAAATTAGTTTTAGTATATTTTTCCCTTTTCTTGAGCTGGCCGTCAAAAGAAGTTTTAAAAGATAACAATAACAAGTCAAGCTTTTTTCCACGAAGTGGGGTTGGCTATATGGATCGATTGACGCTAACTTGTTCTATCTTTATTCATTTTTACAGTTAGATTATTAATACTTAAGTCCATTTTGATAGTTTTTTCTATTGTTTTTTTTTTGTCTTCCCTTATCTCTGGATTAAATAGAAAAATGTTTCAAGTGTTATTTGTAATAGAAAAGTACCATGCAAGTTGAATTTTTGCTCATGTTGACATTTTATCGCCTAACATTCAGTACTATACAACAATGTAGGTCTTATAGCTGTACGATAAAATTTTTCTTTAAACTTGAATGGTACTTTTCTATTACAAATAACACTTGAAGCCTTTTTCCATTTAATCCACCCAGTTTGAATCCTGTAATTTACGTCCTCCTCTATTTTTTCATTATTTTGTATTATCATTTCTAGATACTTAAAACTTGTGAATTTTTGTATGGAATGATCTCCAACTTTTACATCTACCTTAGAATTAGTGTTCTTTTCACTGAAATTACATCCCATGTATTCTGTTTTGCTACGACTTATACGAAACCCGTATGTCCTTAAAGCTTGCCTTCATCTTTCTAATTTTTTGTTTATTTTTTCTTTGGAATCTCTAACAAGGACTATATCATCAACAAAAAGCAAACATTTTTTTTTTTTAAAGATACAATTGGAAGGAAACTATTAATGATTCCAAGTGGAAGCAAGTGATGATTGAAGAAATGAAGGCCTTGTACAAAAATGAGACTTGAGACTTGGTCCTTCTTTCACCAGATAAGAAATTGATGGGTTGCAAATGGGTCTTCACTGTGAAACATAAAGCTAATAGTTCAATAGAACGGTTCAAAGTTAGATTGGTGGCCAAACGGTTTATACAAATTTATGGAGTAGACTATTAGAAGACCTTTGCTTCTGTTGAAAAAATGAACTCCATTAGAATTCTGTTATTTTATGCAGCTAATCTTGATTGGGATTTACACTAATTTGATGTGAAGAATGCATTTCTTTATGGAGACTTAGAAAAGGAAGTGTATATGGAGATCCCACCCGAGTTTGATAATGAACAGAGTCAAGAAAATGTGTGTAAACTGAAGAAGGCTCTATACGAATTGAAATAGTCTCCGAGAGCGTGGTTTGACAAATTCAGTAATGCCATGGTTTTCTTTGGCTATCAATAAAGCAATGCTGACCATACTCTCTTTATAAGACATCAAAAGGGCAAACTCACTCTTCTCATAGTCTATGTTGATGATATATTAATGACTGTAGATGATAAAGAGATATCTCGGTTGAAGAAGTTATTGGCATAGGAATTTGAGATCAAAGATCTCGGTAAACTACAGTACTTCTTGGGAATTGAGGTTGCTAGATTAGAGAGAGGAATCTTCATTTATCAAAGAAAGTACATTCAAGATCTCTTAGAAGAGACTGGCATGTCAGGGTGTAAACCGGCAGAATCTCTTATTGAGAGTAATCGTAAACTATAATCAGGGGTTGGGAAGTCAGCTCATAAGAAGAGATATCAGAGGTTGGTCGGAAAATTTATTTACCTTTGTCACACTAAACTAGACATAGCTTACGCGATCAGTTTAGTCAGTTAGTTCATGCATGATCCTCGAGAATCCCATATGCAGGTTGTCTTTCGCACCTTGCGGTATCTAAAGTCTAGTCCAGGGAAAGGATTGTTTTTCTCTAAACATGATCCCCTCCAAATAGAAGCCTTTATAGATGCAAACTGAGCCGGATCATTAGATGATATAAGATTTATAACTAGATACTATATGCTTGTAGGAGGAAACTTGGTTACTTGGAGAAGTAAGAAGCAAAGTGTTGTTGCTAGATCTAGTGCAGAAGCTAAATACGGAGCTATGACACAGGGAGTTTGTGAACTTATGTGGGTACAAAAGTTATTAGAATAATTGAGACTATTGGAAAAGGAGAAGTTGTCCTTGTATTGTGATAATAAGGCTGCCATTAGTATAGTTCATAATCTAGTTCAGCATGATCGAACAAAACACATTAAAATTGAAAGACACTTTATCGAAAAGAAGGTTATTAGTGGAATACTAAGCCTGGTTTATGTGACATCAGAAAAGCAGCTTGCTGATGTATTTTCCAAAGGTCTCAGCAAACAAATGTTTCACACACTCGTTTACAAGTTGGGCATGTGTGACATTTTTGCACCAACTTGAGGGGGAGTGTTGACTAGCTTTATTTGGCCTAATTGGACTTTATTTTGATAGCGTGATTATAGGAAACCTTTATTAGAGTGAATATGTAATTATTATGTTTTATTAACTTTTCAAAAATTAGAATAGGGAATGGTGTATAAATTCGTTATCCACATTTGTAAACGCAATACAAAATATTCAGTCATTTAAAAATCTTCACAACCTTACCTCTACAAGTAGAGAGACTGTTATCAAGATCTGAACTTATGAACTCCATTTCACATGGCAGCAATTGTACCTTTGCTCCAAGGCTCACCCTCAAAAAGTACAAGGGAAATGGCAAAAAATTAGAGTTGGTTTCTAAAATTATTAATTGATCTTGGTAGAATATTGTAATAACTAATAAAATTTTGTGATTGCTTGCATCCATTAAATCTCTGAGCTCTCAGAGTATATTGTTCAAAATTTCATTATGTATATCTATAGATACTGATGGATTCCAAGTTACTAAGCAGTACTAAAGAAGACGCAAGGAGCATGTGGCAGAGAATGGGCCAGGGAAATATTCATCTACTGACCTACAAGTATATTTTTGAAGGAAAAGTGGGTTGGAAAGAGAGAGAGGGGAATCCTCTAACTAACTTGGCAGTGCTGGCAGTGCAGAGGGAAATTTACGAAAGAAGGGAATGGTTACTTGGGGGCTGAGGTCAGTGTGCAAGGACAAGGAATTTTTGAGGGAGTTTTGGGAGAGAACTAGCCTCTCAAAAGCTAGCCTATTTTCTATTCTGCTTTCATTAGCTCTGCTGTTTTTCTTTCTTATTTTCCTATTGTTGTTCTGAGTTGTTGAGCGTGTTGCTGCTCTTTTGTCTGTGCTGGGTGTGTGACTGTTTGTTCGTGTGGCTGTTCATTTGTGTATTCCCTTTTAGGAGGCTGTAGCCTTTATATAAGAGCAGTATATTTCAGTTCCATATCGGGGTCCTATCAGATACACAAATACACGCATAAGCACATGAAAATTGTTTTATTGATAAAAGAGAAGTTTGTTATATGAATCAGCTAGAAAAAAAGTGTTCATCTAACCATATATTCCTTGTTACCCACTCCCAGTAACAATTGTCTGGCTCCACTGTTGATTGCCCATACTATCATTTTTCCTTTGAGGTTAGTGAAAGCTTGTTTAATACGATCCATCTGGTTGAAAAAAATGTACAAGGGTGTTTCTAGGGATTGAATGTGCAGTAGAAAATTTTCAAATATTTTTAACCTTCACTGATTGTTCTTATATACAAATTATATTTTTTATTTGACCTACTTGATTCCAGAAAGTTCCATAATTGGATTTTTAATTTGTTTGTTTTGTTCTTAACCTTCACTGTAGACATGTTTTTCTGGGCCTCCAATATGTATATGGGTTCACATCTTTCGTATGTTTAAACAAAATGATAAAAAACAGTTTACTGTGAATTTATTGAATGATTATAATGATATATACTTTCTTGCCATGAGAGAAATCAGTTTGCTAAAATAGGCTGCATTTATGAATTGCCTTACATCTTGGTACAGGCTATCACACAAGGCTTTTCAAACATCATACCAAGAGATATGTGGCTCTAAAGGTCATGTACTTTGGAAAAAGGTATATAATGTCCCCACTTTTTTACTTTGTTTTCTCTCTAGACATTTAATGTTGCGGTCCTGACCTATAATTATTATATTTTATTACCTTTTCCAAAATTAGAATAGGGAATGGTGTATAAATTCTTTGTCCATATTTGTAAACCAATGATTGAGCAATACAAAGATATTCAGTCATTTATAAGTCTTCAAGTATATTTCATATAGTTTCCTTTTTAATGCAAATAACATGTGGTAGAAATTTTCAAATTTCAAGATCATGCTATATTTGTTCAATTTGGAGATGACATGAAATGTGCTCAGTCAGAGCCTTTAGAGTCAATAATTTTGATGCTGATTTAATTTTTCCTTCAATTCAATCAGAAGAATCTAGAGTGTTTCTGCTTCCTTTCCTTTCACTGTATTTGTATGTACTCACTTAGAATTATATAGATGCTATGCGATGATGAATATTAGGGTTTTCTGACTATCTGCGAAATACAGGTTCTACGGTTTTTCTTCAGAGGCACAAATTGATCCGACTGTTGAGGTTTGTTTTTTCACTGTCAATTAAGCCATTTATTTCCAAAAGCTGCACGAATTGGTTGTTTGTACTAACAAATGGAATTTCCTGTTCTGATCCCACAAATAATGTATGTATTACAAATTATGCATGTGGCGGATGAAGAGTTCTGAATGTTGGTCTATATAGTATAATTATTTTGCCAAAATCAGCATGTGAATGCCTCTTTGTAATCTATCATCTATAATTTTCTTGCAGTCTGAAATTTTTAAGGCTCTTGAGAAAACAAGGCTATTGGTTGGTGACAAAAAGGAGTCACAATATTCAAGATGTGGTAGAACGGACAAGGGTGTTTCTTCTGTTGGACAAGTAAGTTGATGCAAAATATTTAAAAAAAGGGGAAAAACAAACAGAGAGAAAAAAATGCTTGCTATTAGCAATGACTGATACATATCAAGATTACAGAAGTTGATATGATAAGTTTATATTCCCATTGTTTAGATTGCATTAAGAATCATTGTTCTCCTACCACATGCTTGTAGGGAAATGCATAGCAAGATAAGATGGGCCACTTCTTTGCAATGCCATGATGAATACAAAGTGGAATGCGAGAAAATTTTCTATTTCACAGTTTCAAAACAAGCTAATAAATTTCCATTTAACTAGGAGGCCATTAAAAAAAAATAATGTTACATGTTAACCCTGAAATATTATATTGTTCGGAATCTTTGTTAAAGGAAAAAATATTTCGGAAAATTTGATTAATTGTATAAGGTAACCATGTTACACGCCAGCATAAAAGTTCATATGGTGGTTCTCTAGTATTAATTTTAACTATTTTGGCTGTATTCAACTGTTGATTTATGTAGCATCATGTTATCTGTTGGTTGAATCCGTTACATAACTGGTTTTGATGATGGTAACACTACAAAGCAGGTGATAGCTCTTTTCCTAAGATCAAACCTCAAGGTGTATGGAACAAATGATAGAATTGCTGGGGAAATTGTTTCAGAAGGACAACATGGTTAGCAGCACATTCTTTGAAGAGCAAGATAAACTTATTTTTGTTGTTGTGATTATCTTTATTCAGTAACATCCTTATTTTTCAAATCATACACTGGCTGGCATTAGTTCCCATGTGAGAGCTCTTACACCTCATAAATTGAGAATTATTATATCAAGGGTAAAATACATTTGGGTATCTTGTAGTTTGGCCTGACTTCACTTCGGTATGTTGTTTATAAGTTTGCATTTGCCTAGCTTGAGGTTTAAACCATTAGCATGATGGTAACTTGTGGTTTAAATATGTTAATTTACTGACAAAAATTGGCACATGCAATTCATGTGACCCTTATTTTGGCTGAATTTCTCAATTCTCTTACAAAAATGGTATTTCAATTGATCATGGGTCAGATTTTGGTTTACAGTTTTACATTGAGTATGAAATTAGAGATGACATAGGACAATTAAGACAACAACAATAAACAAAGCTTTTTTCCATTAAGTGGGATTGGCTATATAGATCAAGTAACACCAACTTATTCTATCTTTACTCATTTTTATAGTTAGGTTATTAATAATTAAATTCATTCTAATAGTTTTTCCTATTATTTTCTTTGGTCATCTCTTTTAATTATTGAACTATCTTTCATCTGATTAACTCTTTGTATAGGAGCTTCTAATGGTCTCCTCTTTGCATGACCAAACTACTTAAGACGTGTTTTTACTAACTTTTCCATGATAGGTATTACCCTGATTTTTCCTCTAATGTACTCATTTCTAATTCTATCATTTCTAGTGTAACCACTCATCCAACACAACATTCTCATTTCTGCAATGTTGAATTGCTCATGTTGACATTTTATTGTTCAACATTCAGTACCATACAATAATGTAGGTCTTATAGCTGTATGATAAAATTTTTCCTTAAGTTTGAACACCTAAAGCCTTCTTCTATTTTATTCATCTAGCTTGAACTTATGATTTATGTCCCCCTCTAATTCTTCATTATTTTGTATTATCGTTCCCAAATACTTAAAACTTGTGATTTCTTGTATGGAATGATATGCAAGTTTCACCTTTGCCCTAAAATCAGTGTCCCTTTCACGGAATTTACATTTCATATATTCCGTTTTGCTACGACTTACACGGAACCCGTTTGTCTCTACAGTTTGTTTCTACCTTTCTAATTTTTTGTTTACTTCTTCTTTGGAATCTTCAACAAGGACTATATTATCAGTAAAAAGCATGCACCTTGGTGCTACCTCTTGGATATGTTCAGTGAGTACATCCAATACTAAGTTAAAAAGGTAAGGGCTCAAAGTTGAACCTTGATGTAAGCCTATGGTTATAAGAAAATCTTTCGTGACTTCACCTTGTGTTCTTGCACAAATTGTGGTCCCATCATACATGTCTTGGATTGCTCATATATAAGCCACATGAATTCCTTTCTTTTCTAAAACCTTCCATAATACCTCTCTCGGTACTCTATCATAGGATAATTAAGAATTTGGAAAATTTAGGGGAAACATTGGAGAAAAAATTTGTTTTAAATGTGTCTAATTTGGAATTTTGATTGGAAAAAGAAGGAATTTTGGTCTTTCATAAATAGAAAATTAGGTGAAGGTGTTCTGGATTGGATCACTAGAACTATGCAAAAGCGATGGTCGATGGTGGTTAGAACCTATACACAAGGAACAAATCAATGAATGCAGAGGGGGAGGTTGCTTCCTAGTTGTACCTCTGTTACTAAAGTGAGCAAGAGAGAGCAAGAGAAAGTTGAGTGGGTTAAAATGTTTGCGTACCTAAATACAAGGAGGTAACCCCGTATTTATAGAGTTTTCAGGCAGTTATAAGTGTGAGAGGCAGCTAGGTCCATCATGTGGGCGATCGCTAGCTTGAGGTGCACATGTAAGGTGGACGACCTAAGCATAGAAGGGTGAACGCTCACGAGTGGTAAGGCATTGTATTATCATTAGGAATTTAGGGCAAAATTAGGAGATAAAATCAAGGATTTTGTATGCAGCAACAACAACAACAAAGCTTTTTCCCACTAAGTGGGGTTGATTATATGGATCAAATGATGCTAATGTGTTAAGGATTTTGTATGAACAATTTAGGAAAAATATTGTGTTGTTTTTGTCAAATTCGGGACTTTAACTTATTAGGGGATAAATTTCAACCTTCAATGTATAAGAAACTAGGAATTTTATAATGAAATTGTAAATTTTGGGCAAATTTGGGAACAAATTATGGATGCCATTTTTGGGACAAAAATTGGGGAAATTTGTGTTGTGTGTGTCAAATTTGGGATTCTAATTGGGCAAGGGAGGAATTTTGATCTTCAGTGCATAAGAAATTAAGGATTTTGCAAAGACAGAATTTAGGGTAAATTTTAATGGTTTCCATTAAAAAGATTACTGAATAAGACTAAGGGGTACCAATATTCTAATGGTTTTAACCACAGGATATTCAAATGCAATCTTTTGAACCATTGAGTCCCATAGTAGAATTGGGCCAAACTAGAGGGTATAAAATTATGTTTTACCTTTAAACTGATGAATGAGTTATGACTTGTTAAATTAGCCATTTATTGATGAATTTGATGTTACCTAAAAATATTTATAATTTGTAGTTGCTGTTATTATTATTATTATTATGTTTTATTCTGGTCATAATTGACATCACAAGTAAGAACTTCAATTTGTGTGCTAAGAGACCAAACAATATAAATTCAAATACAGTCAGTTAAGGTAATATAGAATTTGAACGACTCAGTATTGCTTTGATTATTCATTATATATTTTTTTTGTTCTCGTGATTTGGTCATGTATAGAGGAGATAATTAGAAACTCTTGTACGAAGAATGGACTAAATAAAAGATAGTCCAATAACTAGAAGTAGGAGAAGATTAAAGAAAATAATGAGAGAAACTATTAGGATAGATTTATCTATTAATGTCTAATTGTAGAAATGAACAATGATAGAACATTTTGGCTTTGGATGATCTATTAGCTGACCCCACTTAGTGGAAAAGACTTTGTTTGTTGTTGTTTTCTTCTTGTCTGTATAGAAGATAAAAGTCATGACCTGCATAGTCAACAACATTACAGTTATTATGCTAGGCAATGGATGCATAGTTATAAGAATGGCCAATTCCTCTTTGTAAACACTACTATATAATTGGGAGGTGGATGGGTTAAATTAGGGTAAAGTTAGGAAATGTTAGTGAGGTTTTATGTACTTTTCATGATGTTTAAATCTTTATTTCTCTCAAGATATTTGAAAGGTTTAAAGACCTGAACATAAGTTGAACAATATTGAGATGGCTGTGATTAATATGTTTAAATCTAACAATAGAAATGGGCAATATTGTTAGGATGGATTTAACTATAGAAATGAGCTAAAATAGAACACGTTAGTTTCATTTGATCCATGTAACTGATCCCATCTAATGGGAAAGGACTTGGTTTGTTGTTGTTGTTTTTTTTATAGTGTTTTTATCAATAGGAATGGGGCCTGAACAAGTTATAGTATATTTACTATATAAGAATGATGGAGGTGTCAAGGTTTTAGGCAATTGTAAATTCAACTTTAGTATTGCTTTTTGGCATTTTATAATTGTTTGAGGAATAAAAATGACTGTTTACTTTATCTTTTATATTATTTGTTTCTCTTTATCGTAATTTATACTGATTTTTATTCTTTTGTCCTTTTAAATAAATTTACCATTTCTTTTGCAGAAGGCGAAATTGATTACGTGAGGGTGCTTAATCGAGTTCTTCCTAATGATATTCGAATTCTGGGCTGGTGTCCTGTTCCTGTTGATTTCCATGCAAGGTTCATATACCTTCTTTGAAACTTTCTTTTGTAATCTGATGATCAAATTATATAGGAACGGTAACAGCAAGAGCAACACTGGAGCAGGGAACTACTTTTTCTGTTTCCAGCATAATGGAAAATCCCCACTGCCCCTCACTTGAGCTGGCAAGCCCTTAACTCTTAGTGCTTATTAATTAACAATATTTGGAACTCCAACAAGTTGGTCTCAAACTTGGAAAATATGCAGAGTTTCACCCTCAAGAGCCTCAAGTCTAGTGGTAGTCGACAAAAGTTGTTCCACATTGCTCAAGGGTTTGAAACCTTTTGATGCTCTTTCTTAATATTACAACTAGCGTGTGACAAGGCCTCTTTCTAAGCTTCCATGACAGTTGTGATCCTTAGTTGGACCGATTGATTACTAAGGCCAACTCTGGGTACACTAATTTGCATAAAACCATCCACCTGGGTTTGACAGACTAAGTGGTTAAACGGGATCTAACAAATTGCATTGGTGTCGTTTCCTGGTTAACCCAGTCTGATGAGCATGTCCACTTCAGCTCCCCTAACACTGTTTAATGTGTTTAATTAGGTGATTAACAAATTACTTTTTGGCTACAATGGGCTCCTTCCTTGACATCAAAAGGATTTTGACCAAAATAATTTCTGGCAACTTGAATAGAATATATACATGCTCAAACATGTAAGAGAAATTCTATGGACTGATCTGAATTGCAAGATATGTTTAACTTGGAGGTTCACAGCACCACCATGTAATATTTATTTTTATTGTATAGTTAGCCAACATCTACTTTTTATGCTGATTTTGGGTATAATTACCCGTTAGTGACAACTGCAAGTCCTTTTAGTGGTTTCTAACTATCTTATTAGGGAAACTTAAAAACATTCTGTTGACCTTTTGAGCTTACGGGTGAGATAATTGTTTTAGATCCTTTGGTAACCAATGCTTCTGAAAATCTTGAGTTGATTTTGAAGGCCAGACAAATATGCAATAGTATATGAAGCTTAACACATACTAAATCTTCTTTTCATGTGCAAGTGGAATATGAAACAGAGAACAAATGCAGAAAAAAGATATTATAGACTGGGGTCTACTCTTCTAATGGAATTACTCTGATTTCCAAGTCTTGAATTGGTCAGAGAGACTTGAATAATTGAAGATAGTGAGACTAACTTGGACAACAATTTTAATTGCCTGAAAAGCTTAAGTTGATAGAAACTAGGTTTCATATAGCAAGGCATAAGCTACTATGGGGATGACTGGTACACATTATTTTTTCTATTCCTGAGAAAATGAGGTTTGGAATATTAGATTCCCATGCTTGGTATGCAGTTCGAAAAAAAGTATTCCTTGAAATGCACCGTTCTCTCACAAATTATCGAATTTTTATTCCACCTTCAGTGGTGGGAATATTACATTGTGGCATGGGAATATTTTTACTGAGGTGAAAAGACTATATTGTGCACCATTCATCACTTTGAAAGCTCTAACCTTAATTTATCTCGTAAATTTCTACTGCCATTACAACCACCATTACTGCTGTCCCTGCCTCCATCACTACCATTATTGCCTTAATCGCCATCTCCACCTTCAACACCACCAAACACCCTAAAACATTGTTGCCCCACCACCAAACCCCCTAAAAAACTGAGGAATCATATTTAGTTATTAATTTGTATCAATAAAAAAATTACCAAGTGTGTTTTTGAAAATTTATCTACGATTAATGGGGAATATTATGATTGAACCAAACACATGAATGTAATATTCTAAGGAATGTTATGAAATATTTAATTTAATAATACTTTCCAAGAATAAAAAAATCTCCCCCTTTACTGAACCCCTTTTCTTTGTAAAATAAATTTAATTTGTTACTTTGTAAATCTTGATCTCTTAAATTTAAACTATTTTGCTATTTCCTCATTTGCTTTGTCAATACAGGTTCAGTTGTTTAAGCAGGGAATATAAATATTTCTTTTGGAGAGAGAACTTGAATATACCAGTAGGAAACCATTTTCTTCTGTCATTTTTATAAATTCTTCTACTTTTTACCTGTTATTGATTATACCAGAGACTCAAAAGGTTTATAAGTTGTAAACACATTTCTTTGTTTGATGTCCCTTCAG
The DNA here is from genome assembly GCA_031216115.1 of Senna siamea. Classification (NCBI taxonomy): domain Eukaryota; kingdom Viridiplantae; phylum Streptophyta; class Magnoliopsida; order Fabales; family Fabaceae; genus Senna; species Senna siamea. The sequence goes on along the minus strand of CM062354.1, from coordinate 24,781,230 downwards.
GCAGTGGAGAGTGCTGGCAAGAAATTTTTAGGAGAACATGACTTCAGGAACTTCTGTAAAATGGATGCAGCAAATGTGCACAACTACAGGCGGCACATCAATTTGTTTGAGATGTCTCCCACCGATGTGAGGTTAAGATTGGTAGAAAATTTTTCTGACCCTTTCTGGTTTTTTTCGTGTGTGTGTTCACATACATTTTTGCTTGCAAGAAATATGTCAGAAACCATGAATTGTAAAGTTATGTAAATGGATGCAGTAAATGTGATGTTAAGACAGGCCGACAATCTGTGTGTTTGTTTGTTTTTGTGTGTGTGTGTGTGTGTGTGTCTCTCTCTCTCTCTATATATATATATGATGAGAGATTAATTGACACCTGTGTATATTTTATTATAATGATTTTCATTTATACAACAGTTGGATTGGAGATAATAACTATGTTGATTTTTCATGCCTAATTTTGTAAAAATCAAATAACTATAAGTAAGCAATCAAATAGTTACAAATTTCTTATATTTGAAATATAAATTATGCATTAATTTTTGCATTCATTGATGGGGGCACTAACGAATTTGTATTAATGTCAAATTTTGTAATAATGACATGATAAAAACTTTTAATCTAACAGTGGACTTTGTAAAAAATTCATCCCATAGAAAGTTACTAAGTGGTGTAAGAATAACTTTGATTGACTTTTGTGTCAATTGATCACTGTATATAAATTGATTGAATAGAACAGTAATACAAGCTAGGATACAAACCATCCATAAATGCTGTGATAGCTCTCCGAAATGATATCCTGAAAACAGAGTATTGGAGAGGGGACAGAATGAACAAAATAAAGATTTTTAGTTGTCTAAGTAAAAGTAGATATATCATGGCGAAAACCATAGTCTTTGTCCCTACATTGCTTTGTATTGATGAGCTTGTTAATCCTTGAATTCTTTGCTATGATCTGGAGCTAGACTGATGTGGACGACCTTCCTTATTAATTCCAAAAGAAAAACTGAGCTATCTCTATGATCCATTGACCCTTGTTTATTGCTAATAAATAAATGACTAATTGGAAAGACCTTAAACAATAGGATGAATAGAACAGATAAAAAGAGATATGATGTCATTAAACAATAGTATGAACATATTCATATGGTCTACCTTAAAAGTTTGCATGCTAAAGATTTGGGTCTTATGTCTAAGATACAGAGCAATATGGTTGTACACATCTGGGGCTATAACCTTTTATTATAAAAAGAAGGAAATTTTATTAAAAAGGGATAGTACAAGGTAGGAGGATATCTCCCTAAGCTAAGAGATGAAAAGATAAGAAAAGCACTGAGCAGAAATACCAAATAATCAAACATGTATCAGAGCAACCTAATCCTATGCAAACTGAAAAGAGGTACCCCTTTGAAGAGGCCATGAGCTGAACTCCAGAGGGAAGCAGTGAGCGCTATCCTGTCTCTTAACAACTGATTAGAGAGAGGAAGTTCCTTCCTTGAAAATACAGGCATTCCCCTCTAACCAAATTTACCAAATCACCATAAAAACTGCACATTTCAATGCCACTTGCCACAAAGTTTTAGCCTTATTTGTATCAAACCCTTCAAAATATTATCAAGGGGGTATTAAATATAACCCCAAAGGGGAATGCTTATTAATTTTGTCATTTCAGAAGTTGAAGTTATGGTGGCTTTGTGTATTTAATAACTTGCATAGTTATATCAACCTGACAACAACTAGCAATTTGTCATGAGGAATTTTTTGGATTCTGAAGTCTGAGAATTTTTTCCATTTACCTGCAGGTATGATGGTAAAGAACTTTGGGTGATTAAAATCAGAGGTACTGCTTTTCTATGGCACCAGGTTCGCTGCATGGTTGCTGTTCTATTCATGGTTGGCAAAGGTCTTGAATCTCCAAATGTGCGTATCAAATGTGCTCATATCATAAATAAAAGAATTTGAATTTTTTATTCACTCCTCTCCTTGTTGATCCTTTAAGCTTTTGCAAGTCTACAATAGAACTAGTCTTGTTCAGGCTGCATCTTTATGACAAGTTTTCCTAGTTTACTAGCGAAGGCAACTGCTAAAGTTATATGGTATTAACAATATATAAGTGGAATAATAGGAGTTCTGTGGCCAAGCAAAGGCCACCATTACCTAATGGATGTGTTCCGTATCTGCTGTAACATTGCTAGGAGGAGTGAGTTAGAGAAAATGCCATTTATAATTTCAACTGAGACCAGCGGAAAAGAAAAGCAGTGGACATGAATGATTTTCTAATCTTGTGAAAATTTGAATTGTAAAATAAAGAGCATATTGAAATGGAAAGAATGGGGTCCATAAAGTATTCTCTACTTTCTATAAGAAATGTCAATATAAGTGATTTGAGCAACAAAATATAAAAGGAAAAACTGCTAGGTGGCTGGCCATATGGAAACCTCTTTATATGTATTGATATAGATTTTAGATTACTTGCACAACGGTGGAAAGAAATCTTCAGTTGAAAGTATCTCCGTACAGAATTTCTCCTTCTCTTTGTCTCTGTTATATTGTAGTTTGTGATAAGGATGGGCCCCCAGTGATTAGGGTGTTCCAGTGGGTCTAAGCAGAAGGATGGAGGAAGAAGGCTGTGTGAGAAGGTTGTTTTTTTATTGAGTTTGGGGTTTTGGTAGGGGATGAGTTGTCATTACATAGGCTAGGTTTAGGCAATTCCGTTATGTGGGAAAGCTAAAAAAGATTAAATTGAGGGAACGAAGAACAGGAAAAAGGCATGAAATTTAGTGTTTTGATGGGAAATTGCTAACATCTCAAAGGCCTAGCACTCTGATCTGTTTTTCTTCGTATTTTACTATTTCTGGTTGCTATTTTCCTTTGGTTTTGCTGCTGTATTTTTTTGGTAAGATAAACCCTGCTACTCTTGCAGAATTACCCCTTTAATGGTATTTTTGCAGTTATAAAGACTATATTTCTTTCTTTTTTTTTTCCCTGGTTTTCTGTTTGGGTTCCATCAGATAATTACTTCAATGCTTAAACTTGTAGGTTATTGATATTTTATTGGACACTAATAGGGTTCCAAGGAAACCTCAGTACATTATGGCTGCAGAAATTCCATTGGTTCTTCAGTCCTGTGAATTTGAAGATATCAAGTTTATATGTTCATCAGGTATATTTCTAATTTTTAGACTTTCAAATATGGTGAATGACTGCTTAGATTCCTTTCTGAAACAAGTACCTCTAATATAACATATCAAAGCCATAAATATTAGTTTCATCCAATTTCCAAAGCGTTGTTAGAGCAGTTTCATGATAATCAGATTAACTGATTGCACATCTAGATGCAGGAGAAGCCTTGCGCGTGCACTTGGTGAATGAATGCCAAATTTACCACCTTCAAGCTGCAATCTTTCATGAAGCTCTTCTTAATTGTGTGCCTTTATCAGATGGTGCTGCCAAGACTATTTATGAGTTGCATTTCAATTATTATGCTCATTTTTGTTTACAATGATTTATTTGCTGATGAGATTTCCTTTTCCAGATCAGAGGTTTCTGCATAATGGAGGAACTAAGAAGAAAGCTTCGCATGTCTCTCTTCAGTTACGACCAACTGAGCGTGAGTTTTGTTACATGCCATATTTTATAGCTTGTATCAGAAATATTTAAATGCTTGTTATAGGTGGAAAGTTTGATGTCTCCTTCATCTAGTATGTTTGGATGGGAGATAATGAAGGGGAAAAGAAGGAAAGGTTTCATTGAAGGATTAGACTAAGGTAGATAAGATAATGAAGGGGAAGGGAAGAAGGGACGATTTCACTGAGGGATTAGACTAAGGTAAAGTATTTTAGCTGTTCTTAATCAGGTTCTTCAATAAAAATGTGGTGTGGAAGAACTTGATTGCAAATCCCTAAAAATTGTGCCTAAGGTGTGTCCTTCATTGAAATCTGTCCCATATCTAGGAGTTTGTTATAAGGAAAGAAGTATGGAAGATTTTCAACTAACCTTTTAAAATACTTCAAAGTCCTATATCTTATAATTTTAAATTTCCTCAATTTGAAGTTTTTAGAGGAAAAAGTTTCTTTATACAAGGAGAAGAAAAATTATCATTTTAATCAATGAGAATTATTTTTAACGGAAGGAGATAGTCTCTCACGTGGCGAATCAGAAGTTTGAATCTTTACTAAAAAAAAAGTATTTATATTTAGTGTCTAATAATATCTCAAATAATATTGTCTTTAATAGAAAGAACTTCTGAAAAACCAAAAGGAGGAAAAAATTACCATTTAATCTTCCATTTGAAAAAATCTAATAGAAAATGGAAGGGGAGTAAAAGAAAGAGGTTTTTCCTTTGCCCCTTAAGATAACTTAAAAATATAAATGAGGTACACTGAAAATTCTTCATTATTCTCTATCAAATATATGTGAGAATTTACTTATTGGCATTCCTGAACCCCATTATATTAGTCTGACTGGTTTCTTCCTGTGTTTGAACATGATCCAGCATCATATGAGGAGCGGCGTGCCAAACTCAACTCGACGTGAAGATTTCACTATTCATCTGTGGGTTCTACAATTATTTTTTTCCTGTCATTCCTTGATAATTGAATACTACATTTTTTATGCTACGAAGTTCTGTCTTCTGAGAAGGCAATTGTGAGCGGGTCTCTTTTGAAAATCACTTAGCATCTTGATGGTCATGCTGATGAACTAATTTATGGGTTTTCTGACCCTATGTAAGATTTCTATTGTCCAAATTAGTGCAGTAGGTCCTGTGTTCACCCACAATGTGACAAAATTGTTTGCTTTTTTTTTTTTTTTTTGAGTATTTTAAGGGCCCCCACGGGGATGGATCACAAGGGCCATAAGATTTTGAGATATATCTTGAAGATCGAACCTGTCAGGTTTAAATAAATATATTTAATTATAAATATTAAGTTAATTAAATATTAGTATATTTAAAAATTAAAAAATTGTAAAATAATATTTAAGTATTATAATAAATATATTTGTAAAACAATTAGTATTAAAATTGAAATATTATAATAAATATAATTGCAAATTTATAATTAATATTAGAGTAAAAATTGTAGATTTTTAATTTTAAATTAAATGATGAGTTTTAATGTTAATTAAGTAATTTTAATTTTTTATTAAAAAAAGTAAAGTCTGTATGTATTTAATTTTAAAAATGTTAAAAATTTAAATTAAATGATTAGTTATTATGTTTATTAAGTAAATTTAATTTTTTTTATTCAAAAAGATAAAGGATATATTTTTTATAATGTAAGATTAATTAATTTTTTATTTGATATTTATGTATTGAAATTGAAATTTCAAATTTTATTATATAAACAAAGTGGAACATAATTTTTGTTAAGTAAAACAATAGTTATTTATATCTAAGAGTGTTAAAAAAAATTACGAAAGGTAAATTATTAAACAATTAAATATACAAAAATATTATACAAACACAAAGTAAAAATGTATCAAATAAATTTAACAATACTTAAATAAAATGACCGCCCATTCTAGAAGGGGTTGGGCTAATATCATGTTGGGAATGATGATACTTGATCTCTGGTTGCTTATCCCTTTGACTCTTGCAAATAATTATTTGTGATTGGTGGTAAATCATGTATGTTCACAGTCAATGATCTGACATTGAGGGATTAGATGATTTGGTGTTACATACACTGAAGAACTCAAAAGGTACCCAACATATGCTATAACAGATGATCCAAAATTCTATTGCATATGTTGTGATATTGACGTTTGTGATGGGGAATCAACAGCACCAAACACTAGTGGTGGTGTGATTGTCAAATACACCGAAGGATCGGCACCTTGGTTGAATACGTAGATGGGCTAATAGATGTTAAAGATATAGCACCAATGTCACCACTAAAGGCAAACTGTGATGGGGTGGAGGAAAAATGTCGCTCATGCACTTTGCCCATGTCGAGGTCCACAAGCTGTGTTGGGTTACATAAATCCTCTAGTTTGCCTTTCGACCCCTCTTTCTAGCGTAGGCAATATATAAAAAGAACATGTTGGAAGAGTTACTTGTTGCTCAATTGTTAATGTCTATTATTTTTTCGAGGGGTTGTAACAACTCAATGTATGCTCTATCTACGTTTTACGATAACAAATACTTTTAAGAACTACAAACCATGTGACAAGCGTTGTCAACTATGTTAGTTTTTACAGAATGTATAAAAATTTAAATTTAAATAAATCATTATATAAAGAAAAATGCAATATAAATATCAATGTATATCGTATTCTGATGTGGCAGTGGCAAAATCTATCCACCGATGAGTTTGGCGAATATACCACTTGATTAGGCCAATGTAACCAAACATCAATGAAGGCTTGGTATCGTAAACTCCAATTCACTGACGTCTTTTGTAACACCCCTTATCATAAAACTTAACAACGTCATAACGCTTATTTAGAAAGTAGTTACATTAATTCTAGTCTTTGATTACTTTTATTTCTCCTGAGCATCCAATCCATCATAGATTTGTTATGCAATTAGGTTTGCGTTCTTTTGCTCAGGTAACATGCTTTGGCACAACGAAATATAAAATATTAAATAATACAACATAATATATAAAAACTTTTCTAATATACATACATTATACAACTGTTTAGTACATCATTTGGTATACATACACTGGGATAGATGAAGTACCCATCCATAAGGAGTAAGGAGACAATAAGTCTGCCACTCATACTCCTTTACAAAATACTGTGAGTGAATAGGTCCTTCACATATCCCTATACATATACCTTTTTTCTTTCTATATACAGCAAAAAATATCAGCCTTAATTCCAAACCCAAAAAAATAAACGAAGAATTAGGACTCCAAAAGGTCAGGCTATAGCTATATATATTTACGTACTCATCTATTCTGTAGGAAATTCAAAAACAGTGATAACATACACATTCTTGATAATAGTGAAAACTCCTAAGAAAGGAATTTCCACTATGTCCAACTCTACCTCGATTATCACGCAATATCTAACCATCTGATATATATAAGTTCAGTAATGAAAAATACATTCCCAGTAGATAAACAACCAGTTTATTTTAAAATAACTGACATGTACTACTGTAATAATACAGAAAATACTCTACATGCGGTTAATTTTCAAAACTATTCTCTTATAGACACTTGGATATGACATATCACGAAAACATATGTGGATGTAGCTATAGAAATGAAATACACATTCAATTAGGTCATTCAAGGAATAGGCTACAAGCATTCAATGCTTACATGCCATAATCATAATCACATAAATCACGTTCATGCAATACATACATAACATTTCATAATTACTCAATTCTGGGAAGGTATACATGAAATCATTCCTTCCTACTTAACTGTGCTCTTTGGAGGTATACACAAGATCATTCCTCCTACATTTCAATTTATTGGGGTTTACATCAGATCATTCCCCTTAGGCACTTCCCTGGAAGGTATACATTAGATCATTCCTTCACAAGCTTTTAATCTCAGGAGATATTCACCAGATCATTCCTCCTCATTTAATTCCTTGGGAGTATACACCAGATTATTCCCCACAAGGAAGCTTTAACCTTGTCTTTCACAATTACATTGCATAAATTTAAACATTTCACTATTTATGGCAAAATGCATGCTATTATTCATTCATTCTTGACCCTTGCATCTTTGGTCTCTCTTCGCTTAACATAGGCCATTTAGATGGCACTTTAGGCTATTTCCAACTCATTCATAAATCTAACCACTCTAGAGAAAATTTCACATAGTATTCGGCCAAGGTAGAATGAACATGAATACTTTGTATTTCCAACCCTTTTGGCACATTTCTAGCCTTACTCTCATTAATGGAACATCATGGTGACAATTCTCATAATTATGCCTAACACTTTCTCACACCTAAAAATTAGGTAAGTGTACTTTAGGCCATTATTTTTCATACTTTTCAAGCTTATTTCATGCCAAACATAATCACACATCTAATATCATAATTTCACATTTTTATGCACACTTTTAAGGTGAACAAGTAAGACTTTAAATTGGCAACATTGCTTGAAACATAAATTGCCATAATTTTCTCTCTCCTCCTTTCTTGGAACTAAACTTATATGGTTTCTAAATCATTTTCAAGAGCAAATTCAGCACCATTCATATGCATCCATTCGGCCATGGTGACTAAAACACATTTGCTTGGCTACTTAAGAAGCTAGACAATGAGAAAATTACCTAAATGCAAATCTAATTAGAATTTCTCTCTCTTACCATTTTCTAGTACTTTCTCTCACTCTTTCTAACATAAAATTTGACCAAAAATTCAGCACTCTTATAACCCTAGTAATTCGATCAAGGTGAGAAAAACAAGCAAAATGGAGTTGTTTCATCACTTTGCATACATTACAACAACATTCATGAAAAATCCATGCAAAAATACCACTTTCTCACTCTTACAATCACAAATTCAGCCTTGACACAAATTAGGGTTTAACAAAATCAAGTTTTATCCATGCAAACTCACCATTTCATGAGTTTCCATGCTTTCTTGCATATCTATAGTCATAACCACAAGTTATTTCCAACATATCTCATATCCAAGCATGCAAATCCACCATACACATGTAGAGAGAGAAATTGCCATCATGCTTACAAGTTTGAAAACACCATAAACATATCATAAAACACGAAATTAATGGTATATGATTGTTTATCTACCTTGAAAAGCTAATAGATGTGTGATTTCCTTGTTGATTTGGTGAAAGCTTCTTCTTCTCCAAGGCAAGATGCAATTCGGCCACTTCTCCTTCTTCTCCACCTTTCACGACATTTCTAGTGATTAGGAGAAGAAATAGGCTGAATTAAAGTTTGACTTATTTACAAAAATGCCACTCTTGCTAATTTGTCAATTTCATCCTTTTTCTTTTCTTTTTTAACAATGGCATTGTCTCTCCTTGCCATTGTAATTTTATGCAACTTCCATAGGCTGGGACTGTTTTGCCCTTCCAGAAATTTGAAATTGCCTAGTGTTCCCTCAAATTTTTAGAAATTGCATTTTAGTCCCTAAGAAAAGTGCCTTTTTGCCATTAAGTCCAAATTGGTCATTTTGCTCCCTTTTTCATTCTTTTCGGTTTCAAGGAGTAAAATTATTTAAATAAAATTTCATAAGGCTCATTTCCATGAATTTACTAATTTACTTCTATTTTTGGCAAAATTATCTTTTTGCCCTTTATGTTAAAACTATCATTTCACTCTCTTACTTTCTTCTTTTGATCAAGAATGAGTAAGGATTTCTAATTCCCACCTTCATAGAATATTTAGGGTAAAAACTAAATTTTTCTCACCTCATATAAGATTGCTATCATACTCATAGTGTGAAATTACAATTTTACCCTTTTTAGGGAAAATTGTCTTTCAACATCAATGTAAGTAATTTCTTGCATAACTAGATTCTCCTTATCTCTTAAATGAAAATAATAAGAGTCCTTTAACATAACTTCATGAAATAAAAGAATTAAACTAATTATTCATTTCATGGTAAAATTATCATTTTACCCTTCCTTACCAAATTTTCAACTTCATTCTTTTATCACAAAAGTGATTATATAATGATAAAAATGTTCATTCTAACTCCTTAATAAATCATCCTTAACCCTTCACAAATAATGCTAACAATAATAATAACAATAACGTCATCATAAGATACAAATGTTAGGAGTGGATGTTACATCTTCCCAAATAATTTTGTAATGTGAGCATATTGAAGATCGACTAGTGACTTTGGTATAGGTTGCTTGAATCCAAACTATCAAAGTATTCGATTTGGATGGTGCCACTTAAGCATATGAAAGCATATGAGTGCCATGTTGGCCTACCAAATCTTAGGCCCATCAATGTAGTATGGAGGGATTTTTTGAGATATGTACGAGGTCCAAACAATCTAATAATAAATGAGTATGTTAGAATAAGATTAAATAAAGGACAAACACTAGTATTTAGTCGTGGAGACCGACCTCGCCTTCATTTATGAGATCAAAGTAAATTTGGCAGTGTCTTTGGATTGTCACAAGAGGTCAGAGTGTCAGATGTAACTTAGCTCACATTTACTGATAATAAAACAGACATCTTAATTATTCTTATAACTTATGATACAATAATTCAAAGTAAAAAAAATGATCAAATGATATACTGCATTCTAAATTTTGGAGTACATCATATATACCCTTTAGGAGGTGTAAATGACCTAGAAATTCTAAAGCTAAATGAGGAAAATGATCCCATTCCCATAAGTGTAACAACGTGAAGCAACATGCATTGTCCTTTGGCTTATAGTTCATACCATTGCAAAGCTCTTGGTATAGATATGCAAGGATGACTAATCACCAATTATATTGACCAGCTTATTATAGATCAATAAGTTATAGGAGATACATCAAGTACATGAAGTGACATGACTTATCCAATTGCTGCAACTCATAATTAATGGCATCATTAGTGACTTCATTGAATTTATTAAAGAGCCACACAAGGCTCAGTCTTGGACCATCTTTGGCATTCGACAACAGAGCATGCCTTAATAATTGTTGACAAATGTCAACCTAATTTCTATTTTAATTCAATAATCGATAACCTGACACAAGGTAAGCCAAGATGTATGGTGACATCTTTTAGTATAATGGTACACTAGTCATGTGGTAGGTGGAATTTGTGCGTCTTTGACCTCTACCTCTTGACTAAAAAGAATATAAGGTCACTTTCAAAATGAAACATACCAAGTTAGGCCACTCCATAAAATTCAGCTTGTTGTAGATATGAGATGATGATAGGTAGTGGTAAGCCATTGTGATTCTTTATCCATCACTATGTAAGTAGTGTTTGATAAGGTTGTGAGAAAAAATTGTTAGTATGGATGGTATTCATTAAACATCATAAGAGAAAATAAAAATAATAAATTCATAGACTAACATATCCCTGCCTATGAAACATGTTTACTTTGTAAGTTCAATAAAGATAGTTCATCTGGACCCGGTTGGACCATGAATTATCTCTATCTAGCCGTCATACTAGAATATTGCTCCATACATCTAGGAACAATCAAGAAATGATACACTCAACCATGCAAAAAAATAAATAAAGAAAGAAAGGACAAAGTTACAGTGCACAAAATAAAGAACAAATGTTATCATTCCATAAAATTGATTAATAATAATAAGTACATTTTGACTGATACAAGTATAAATAATACAAATTCATGACATAATCAAGGATTTTGTCTTTGGCTAACTCCACGATGAGGGTGTGAATAATTTTGTCAAGTGTGGCCTGCCTCCTTACCAAGCCTACACTTAAAGGTTGATGTATCCCTCAAATCCATTTCATTCCACAATTAAGTGATACGAAGTCATCCACTTTTTCGTATCATCATTTGATCAAGCACCAACTTGTGAGTATCATTCAGTTCTGGCCAATATTTTTCTGCCCTAATTGGTTGAAACTCTGTGTTGTACACCCTCAACTTTGTAACCAAACTATGGGGTTGATAAATGAAGTGTACTCGGTTTCCACATGGGCATATGTTGCAATGACATGCTGGCATGAGAAGTGACGTGCTTAAAATTTCCTATAGTCACAGTATTATTTATTATGGTTCACTTTGCTTGTCCAATGAAGCTGATTCCTAAAATATTATTAGAGCTCAAAAACTTCAAAGTACATTGACACTTGATCAAATTTAATAACTCTACAAGTAGACATACCATCAACAGCTTTATTGATGACATTGGTCAAAGTATTGCTGTACACCCTTCTAGCTTGTATTTGTGCTTCAATGTTGGTGGTATAATTACCATTTCTCACGCATAGCTACAAGCTGGAAGGGTATACAGTGAAACTGTGACTGATGCCATCAATAAAGCTATCAATGTTGCATTTACTTGTAGAGTTGTTAAATTTGATCGAGCGTCGACATACTTTAAAGTTTTTGAACCCCAAAATCATTTGAAGGATCACCTTGGTTGGCCATACAAGATGAACCTTAATAGTATTGTGACTATGAGAAATTTCAAGCACATAACTTCTCATGCCAGTATGTCAATGAATCATGTGCCCATGTTGGAATCAAGTACACTCTATTTTCAACCATGTATATAAATTTGATATGATGTTGAGGGTATACAACACGAAGTTTTAACTGATTAGGGCAGAAGAATATTGGCTGAAACTGGATGATGCTTGCAAGTTGGTGCCTGATTCGACAATGATACAGAAAAGTGGATGACTTCATGTCACTCGATTGATAAATGAAATGGATTGGAGGGATACATTAACCCTTAGGAGTGGGCTTTTTAGGAAGGCAAACCACACTAAGAAGAATTATTCACACCATTGTCTTGAGGCTGGCCAGAGAAAAAAATTCTTAATTGTGTCATGAATTTGTATTATTTATATTTGTATAAGTCAAAATGTACTTATTATTATTAATCAGTTTTATGGAATGATAGCATTTATTCTTCATTGTGTGTACCATAACTTTATCATTTATTGATTGTGTCCTTGATTGTTCACTAATGTATGAAATAGTATTATAGTATGGTGGCTAGACAGAAACGACGCATAATCTGACCAAATCTAGAGGAACCATCATTATTAGACTTATGAAGTAGACATATTTCAAACGTGGTGTGGTTTATTTTTATTTTCTCTTATCATTTTTGTTGATAATCATTCATACTAATAATTAGTTTATTCTCACAACTTGATAGGGCATTGTGTACATGACAATGGGCAGGGGATTAAGATGGCTTATCACCTCTTGCCATCGTCCCATATCTACAGAAAGTTGAAATTTATGTGGTGGCTCAGCTTAGTATGGTTCATTTTAAAAGTGGACTTATATCCACTTTAGTAGAGAGGTGGAAGCTAAGGACACACACATTCTACTTATCACATGGTGAGTGTACCATTACACTAGAATATGTTGTTGTAAAGCTTGGCTTACCCTGTGTCGAGTTATTACTAATTAGGTCAACATATGCAAATTGGGTTGACATTTTTCAACAATTTTTGGGGCATACTCTACCGCCGAATGCCATAGATGGTCAGAGACTGAACCTCTTATGGCTCTTTAATACATTTAATGAAGTCATTGACAATGCCACTAATTATGAGCTATAACAATTCACACATGGATACATATTGCAGTTGATCGGGGAATACTTAGATGGTGGATAAGTCATACCACTTCGTATACTTGATGTACCTTTTGATGCTTATCGATTTATAACAGGTTGGTCAATATAGTTGGTGATAACCTATCCTTGGATATCTATACTAGGAGCTCTAAAATGCTATGAACTATAAGTAGAAGGAAATTGCAAGCTACTTCACATTGTTACATTTATGGGCATGAGATCACTTTCCTCATTCAGCTTTAGACTTTCTAGGTCATTTGAATAACCTATAGAGCATATACGACGTACTTACACTATATGATACAAGTATATCATTTTCTTACTTTGAAATTATTAGATCATAAGTTATAAGAATAATGAAGATGTCTTTTTTTTTTTTATTGTCACTATAGGTGGGCTAAGTTACATCAGATACTTTGGCCTTCCGTGACGATCGAAAGATACTTTTGAATTTACTTCATCTCATGAAAGAAGATGAGGTCAGTCTTCACAATCAAATGTTTATGGTTTGTTAATCTTAGTCTAACGTACTCATTTATTATTAAATTTTTTGGACCCATACATATCTAGATGAATCCTAACTAATAGGCCGAGACGTAGAAGGCCAACGTGCCACTCATATGGTTTCATATACTTAAGTGGCACTAGTTGGATAGGGTAATTCGATAGTTTAGATTCGAGTAGCTTATACCACAACCATCAATCGATCTTTCGCACATTCACACTAAAAAATTATCTAGAAAGATGTCAATGAATTTGATTTTACGTTACTAAGAATTTATTGATGCTTGGTTACATTAGCCTGGTCAAGTTGTGATAAGGGATTCAACTGGTGAGGCCATTGCGGTGACTATTCGAGTATATGTTGTGGTACATTCACCACACTCGTTGGTGGATAGATCCTACTTCTGCGAGATCAAGGCATGCTGTATGTTGATATTTACTTTGCATTTTTCTTTGTCATGATTTATTTACATTTTCATCTTTATGAATTTTGTATAGGCCAAAAAAATTGACAACATTCATTGCATGGTTTATGGTTTTGGAGACTCTTTGTTATTGTAGAATGTGGACAAAGCTTGCACTGAGTTTTTCCAAGACCTTTGGAAAGTAACAGAGATATTAACAATTAAGTAGTAAGCAGCTCCTCTAGCACTTTCTTTCCATATATTGCCTTATACACGAAGGAGGGTCGGAAGGATGATTAGAGGGTTCATATTAATGAGTGACCCAATGCAACCTATGAACCCAACATGGAAAAAGTATATGAGTGCATTTTTCTTCCGCCTCATCATTGTTTGCCTTTGGTGGTGACACTAGTGCTGGTTCATTTTTTATGTTTGTTGGCTAATCTACCTATGCGTTTAATTAGGGTGTTCATCCTTCGACGTATTTACCTTTCACATTGCCACTGGTGTTTAGTGGCGTTGATTTCCCATTCCATACACTAGCACCACAACATATGTAATAGAATTTTGGATCATCTCTTAGTGCATATATTAAGTACCTTTTGAGTTCTCTTGTGTATGTGACACCAAATCATCTAATCCTTTTATGTCAATCATTGACTGTGGACTTGAATGATTTACCACCAATTATGGACGATGATTTGCAGGAGACTTAGAGGGATGAGCAACCAATGTAATAACTGGAATTGTTTTTAAAAGATAAAACCCAATTTTCATGATAAATTCATGTAAGCGAAGCTTGGCACGAATTTTGAGGATGAAGGTTTGAAACGAAAGGCTGTTCAAAGTCAGAAACACGATCGAATGGAAAAAAACGCAATCCGATGATTAGGAACTGATAGACAAAGCTTCATACTTTGACTTCACAAACGGAGGCCAAAATTTTTGCATGAGAACTCGTGCCAACGTCTGGATAGAAGTCGATATCCTGAAGTTTCCTCGGGTGATCTGGAAAAAGTCAGAATCACCCCTGGAAGCTTTAAATTTCTCGAAACCCCGCCATTTGTCACATTTCTCTCTCTCTCCTCACTCCACTTTCTTTCTCCTCTCTCTCTTCTCTCCTCCACCGCGCGCCGCCACCTGAGCCACCGTGAGCCACCACCTGGCCTACCAACTGACTCCTCTCGCCACCCTCGACCTCCAGCAGCCACTAAAGGCTGCCAGCGTTGTAACGATCCCCTAATACAACATATGCGATGCTTATCTTATTAGCGGAAGCATATGGGTTGATTTACATAATTATTCCCGATGTGGGAATGTCAGGGAATTGCTACTGGTTGAGCGTAACACAAATAAACTTCCCGTTGTCTATTCGGATTCCGTTCAACCCTAATTCACACGCAGCTAACTAATTAGACATACATACATCATGAATTACTCTGGAACAAAATCTAAAACTCATATACACGTCACGTCATACATTCATACACATTTCAACTCAAAATCACAAGTTTACAGCGATAAACCTTACCAAAAATCTGGCAGAGTTTCCCCTGTATTTCGAACATACCCAAAGTACAATAATCACCTGTTTACAATTACACAACCAGTCCAACAACAATAGTAAACATAATGACAGAAATTTATATACAGCAACATCAATCCTATCAGTACAGTCAACATAAAACACCTGATTTATACATGTATAGTTAATCCAATCACTACAGAAAATATAGAAGACAGAACCCAATATACAGCGATGTCCTCAAAGTATATATATACAAGACGATTCAAGCCTAAGCTAAGTCATTCTCCTGTTTATCACCACAGCATCATCATCTATTGTCTGGGTTCCTGTCCCTGTCCTTGTTCATCTGAGTAAACAACCTAATGAGATATAAAATCTCAGTAGAATAATTTACAATTCAAATATACTTCAAAAATTGGCTGAATACTCAGCGATGCGAACACCAAAATCATCTTCCCAAAATCAGTTCAAAAACAGTGAAATACCTTATCTTTAAAATCGTTAATCACATGGAAATTTGTTGCAAATATTCAAAATTATAAAAATCCATTTCTTTTAAAATCATTACTCAAAATCAAATAAAATCTCATGCCCGGTGTATCTAAATCCACGTTGGCTACAAATCTGCTGTAACCAAATCTAAATCGTCATCTAATTGCATGTCATCTAGAGAGAATACCTTTCTTTTCGTTGGGTGTGATCCGTAACACCAATCACCCGAATCAAGCCTATATTGTGAGTGTGATCCGTAACACCAATCACTCACTCAATGACTGGGTGAGAATCAACATCTAGGGCGTCCCCTAGCATGTGCACATACGCCAATTCTCATTCTCATACAGTCTATTCGAACTCACATGCTCATGGTCGACTATTCCTCAGGGTTCTAGGGTATTACGCCTAAATCACAACGGTCCCCCGTGTAGGCTATCCCCCCTTATACTCCTTAAACCTTTCTTAGGGTCATCCTGATTTATCGCGTGATCCCTAACACAGTACAGGCTAAATATGATAAAAACAATCTCATTTAAAAACTTCCTGTACTAGGGATACTTAACGGCCGTCCCATACCGGCTATCAAGTACCCAACCCTGAGTAAATCCATCCTAAGGGCATCTAAACTCGATAAACCAAACGTCTAACATGCAATTAGGGTTTTCAGCACGCAGGCATGTAATTTATTCCATCGAAAGCAGCACACAAATCTATGCAAATCATCTAAATCATTCAGGTATCCACTAGGTCAAATCTAGGGTTCGGGAAGCGTAAATTATCCTACCTGGTCTCCTGTCACTCTAAATCGCTTCAGAACTTTATGTAGTCTCGGTTTCTGAGCCCAATTAATTCCCTGGACATTAAATTAAATATTTAAACTTGTCACGTCATCCATTTTTCGATCCTAAGTCTGGTTACCCAAATACTTAGGTCAATTTATTACCTAATTACGTTCGATAGCTATTTTGGTCAGATATCATCAGCTTTTGGGAAATCGGACCTTACCAATGTGATCGGATGATGGAATTCTATGTCGGGGTGGTCTCGGTTTCTCCCGATGCACTTCTAGAAACTCCGGCACTGCGGCGCACGGCGGCGTACGGTGGCGCACAACGGAGGGGTGCGATTTGCCTCAAAAATTACACCACGGTGAAGCCCGCAAGTCTAGGAGTCTGAATATGGTGGTGGCGCGACGGTTCACGGCCGTTTGGATGGCGTTTTCTGGCCACGAAGTTTCACGCACGGCGGACGGAGATTACCTAGATCCGGGCGCGTCCAGCCTCCGTTTGACGTCGGCGAGCTACTGGGGCAAGCTGGCAGCTCAGGCAACATGGTGGTGGGGGCGGTGATGGTCAACGATGACGGACGGTGGTGATCTGAGCTGGCGAAGTTTTCACGTGGTAGAGGAGAAAAGTGATATTTTTCGACGACGCTGGCGGCCGTTGGTGGCCGTGAGTGGTTGCTGGAGGTTATGAGTGGTGAGGGCTGTCAATTGGTGTGCCAGGTGGCGGCCCACGGTGACTGTGGTGGCGGTTCACGGTGGAGGAAGAAGGAGAGAGAGGAGAGAGAAAGTGTGGTGAGGAGAGAGAGAGGTTTGAGAGAAATGGAGGTAATTCAGGAAATTTAAAGCCTTCGGGGGCGATTCTGACTTTTCTCGGACCACCCGGGGGTACTTTAGGGTGTCGGCATCCTTTCAAACATCGGCATGCATTTCCATGCGAAGGTTTTGGCCTCCGTCAGTGAAATTGATGCATGAAACATCTTCTTTCAGTCTCTGATCGCTGGATTGCATTTCTTTCTGTTTGATCATGTTTCTGACTTTGAACAACCTTTCGTTTGAAATCACTATCCTCGAAAGTTATGCCAGGCTTCGTTTAAAAGGGATTAGGGTTAAAAATTCAATTTTATCCTTTAAAACTCTTTCAAAATCCTTTCGGTTGTTACAAGCGCCGCTGAAAAATGGCATTTTTCTCCTCCATCGTGTGAGATTTTCGCCAGCTGAGATCGCCACTGTTAGCCACCATTGGCCGTCACTGCCACCAACAGTGTGTAGCCTGAGCTGCCAGCTTCCTCCACCAGCTCGCCGCCATTGGACGGAGGTTTGATGCATTCGGATTGAGGGATTTTTGGTCTACCGTGCGTAAAACTTCAGGGCCAGAAAAAGCCATCCAAACGACCGTGAACCGCCGTGCCACCACCATATTCAGACTCCTCATCTTGCGGGCTTCACCGTGGTGTGAATTTTGAGGCCAACCGCACCCCTCCGTTGTGCGCCGCTATACGCCGCCATGCGCCACCGTGCCAGAGAATCTAGATATACACTGGGAGACACCGAGACCACCCTGAGATAGATTTTTATCATCCGACAACACTGGTAAGGTCCGATTTGCCTAAAACTGATGAATTTTGATTGAATTAGCTGCCGAACGCGAATAGGAAATAAATTAACCTAAGAAATAGGGTAATCAGACTTAGAATCGTAAAATGGATGACGTGACGAGCTTAAATATTCATGTAAATATCCAGAGAATTGATTTAGCTTGGAATTCAAGACTACGAGAAGTTCTGAATTGATTTGGAGCAACAGGAGACTAGGTAGGATGATTTACACTTCTTGAGTTCTAGATTTTACTTAGTGAATACCTGAACGATTAGATTTAATTGCATGGATTTACATGCTACTTTCGATGGACTAAATTGCATGTTTGTGTGCTGAAAACCCCATTTGCATGTTAGATGAATTGTTTATCGAGTTTAGATGCCATTAGGACGGATTTACTTAGGTTAGGGCACTTGATAGCCGGTATGGGATGGCCATTAAGTATCCCGAGTACAGGGAGTTTTTAAATGATATTGTTTTTACCAGATTCAGCCTGTACTGCGTTAGGGATCATGCGATAAATCAGGACGACCCTAAGAAAGGTTTAAGGAGTATAAAGGGGGATAGCCTACACGGAAAAACGTTGTGATTTAGGCGTAATACCCTAGAACCCTGAGAAATAGCCGACCATGAGCATGTGAGTTCAAATAGACTGTATGAGGATGAGAATTGGCGTATGTGCACATGCTAGGGGACACCCTAGATGTTGATTCTCACCCGGTCCTTGAGTGAGTGATTGATGTTACGGATCACACTCACAACATAGGCGAGATTCAGGTGATTGGTGTTACGGATCACACCCAACGATAAGAGATGAGATTTCTCTAGATGACGTGCAATTGGACGATTTTAGATTTGGTCGCAGAGGATTTGTGGCCAACATGGATTTAGATACACACTGGGCATAGGATTTAACCTGATTTTGATTACTGATTTTCAAAGAAACGAATTTTGATGATTTTAGAATTTGCCATGATTTCCATGCGATAAATTGATTTTAAAGATAAAGTATTTCACGAATTTTGAACTGATTTTGGGAAGTTATTTTCGGTATTTATACCGCTGAGTATTCAACCAGGTTTTTCAACTATATTTTAAATTATAAATTATTCTACTGGGATTTTATATCTCACTAGGTTGTTTACTCAGATGAAAAGGAACATGGACAGGGACCTAGACATTATCTGGGCGATGCCTTGGTGACAGACAGAAGAGCAGCTTAGTCTAGGCTTGAATTGCATTGTATATATTTTTACTGATGATGTTGTATATTGGTTTTCTGTAATTTCTGTTTTTCTGTGGTTATTGGACTGGCTGTATATTTGTAAATCAGATGACTGTTGTATTTTGGGGTACGCTCAAAATACAGAGAAAACTCTGCCTGATTTCTAGTAGGGTTTACTGCTGTAAACTTGTGAATTTAAGTTGGAATCAGTATGAATGCCTGATATGATGTATATATGGATTTTAGTTTTCATTCCAAAGTAAATTATGATGAATGTATGCGTAATTAGTATAGCTGCATGTGAATTAGGGTTGAACGGAATCCGAATGGACAACGGGAAGTCTATTTAGGTTACGCTCAACTAGTAGCGATCCCCTGGCATTCCCACATCAGGAATAACCATTTCAGAGACCCATATGCTTCTGCTAGACAGATAAAAGATTGTGTATGTTGTATTAGGGGGTCGTTACAACCAGAGGTTGAGGAGCATCATCATTTCTAACGTAATATTTAGATGACTCGTTGTGGATTGGTTAATCATTTCATTTAGTTATTGTTAAATTTATTTTGGACATTTTTACAATGTATTTGTATAATTTTTTGTATAATTATTTACCTATAGTATTTTTTTTAACTCTTAGTTATAAATTGCTATTGTTCTATTTAATAAGAATTATATTTCAATTTGTATATATAATAAAATTTTAAATTTCAATTTCAATATATAAATATCAAATAAAAAATTAATTAATTTTATAGAATAAAAAATATATACTTTGATTTTTTGAATAACCAAAATTAAAGTTACATAATAACTAATCATTTAATTTAAAATTTTAACATTTATAAAATTGAAAAAAAATATAGACTTTATATTTTTGAATAAAAAAAAATTAAATTTACTGAGTTAACATTATAACTCATCATTGAACTTAAAAATTTACAATTTTATTTTTTAATATTAATTATAAATTTAAAATTATATTTATTATAGGATTTAATTTTTAATACTAATTATTTTACAAATATTTTTATTATAATATTTAAATATTATTTTAAAATTTTCAACTATTTTAATATTTAAAATTTATAAATAAACTTTAATAACAATTATTTAAAAAAATATATTTATTATAATATTTAAATATTATTTTATAATTTTTTTAAGTTTTAAATATATTAATATTTAATTAAATTATTATTTATAATTAAATATAATTTTTTTTAATGGGACCAGTCTTAAAGATTGGTCCCATCAAGTCTTATGACCCTCTTGGTCCAACTAAATAATCTGGCCCTCATTATCCAACCCCATGGGGGCCTTTAAAACATTAAAAAGTAATGTTTTAAAACATTATTAAAACATTATCAGTTGTCAATTGATAGAGTCAAACTTTTTTTTTTTCTATAATCCATACAATCCAAGTCAAAAAGACACTGTACAAAACATCAAAATCAAAATTAACTCAAATAAAGAAAGAGATGAAATAGAAAGTAGAAAGAAAAGATGTGAAAAAGGACATCTCTCTAGCAATTACTAGCTAGAGAGGTTGACCACGAGAAGAATCGAGTATGAAGAAGAAGATGAGCAACCATATATAAGAGTTTAGGAATATGAATGAGTTAAATTAACTCGCAAAGAGGAATAGAGGGTTGTGGGTTAATGTTTTGGTTTATGATAGGGTCATGAGGCTCCAAATTAGCTTGAGGCATGGGTTAGCTAAATTGGATCTTTAATTAAATATATATTTTTTCGTGACTAAAAATTTAGATGAAGGTAATCATTTTAGTCCAAAGTCAAAGCTAACGCTTGAGTTTAAAGAGTACTTATAGAAAACTCAGATAATAAGATATCATTTGAATTTGAATCTAAGTCATGTAATTGTCATAGATAAAAAAAAAAAAAATCAAATGAACCAACCCTCAATGTCAAGTGAATATGGATATGGATTTAATTTGTCTTCTCATGCATAGAGAATTGGACCTTTTGTGAGCTAGAATGGAAATGGAAAGCAAGAGAAGACAGAAAGGTGAGGAAAGAAGCATCAAGAAAGTGAGATGAGCATGATAATTTTTAGAAAATTATAGAGATCAAGATGATAAACCAAGATTTGACTCAGAATTAAAGTGATAAGGTGAATTTTATATCTTACTGTGATAGAGGAGAAGATTATAGATGAATATTTATTGGATGAATATTGCATAATACAAGTGAAGAAGAAGAGAATTTGACTGTTTGGAATGAGAATGACGAAAATAGAGTTAATCTAAGTCTGTAATTAAGGATTACAAAAGAGGAATATGACAAGCTGTATGAACATTGGAGGAAATCTCTATTGCTAAAATTGTTGGGTAAGAATGTAGGGTTTAATTTCATGAAGCTACATCTGGAGAAGATGTGGAAGAAGATTAGATCAATTCAGATCATTTAGATAAAGGTTATTATGTTATAACATTTTGGCATTGAAGATTACATCTATGCTTATGAAGAAGGACCATGGTTGATAGTGAATCATTATCTCCTCATCCATAGGTGGAAGCTATATTTTGATCCTACATACTAGAGTTGGAAACATTATGAAGGTCGTGGTATAATTAAGAATTCCAAGCTTGTTGACAACATTTTGCAATGATCAAGTGCTTTGGAAAATTGGAAAGGTTGTAGGGAAGACTTTGAAGATTAATGCACCAACGTCTTTGAATACAAGAGGCAAATTTGCAAGAATTCGCATTGACATAATTTTTTTTTAAAAAAATATAGCTGACTCCTCAAATTTAAGTGTCCCAAAAGATGTATTCTTTCATTTATTATTGTACTTTAGAGTTTGGGCATGAGGTTTTTAAGTTTTCTTTGTTATAGAGTGTTGAACATCAAGTCATGTTAGACTATAAGTCTTCATAAATTTAATGTTGGTCTTTTTCTTTTCTTTTATCTTGTTTAATTGTATTTTGTTATTATACTTTAGAGTTTGTTACATGAGACTTTTAAATCTTCACAAGTATAGAGTGTCAAACGTTGAGTTACATGAGACTACAACTCTATCCAAATTGGTCTTTCTCTTTTTCTTTAAATTTATCTTGTTTTACTTTATTTTATTTTTAATCTTTTTAGAGTTTGTCCCCTAAGACTTTTAAGTCTTCATTGACATAGAGTATGGCATACATGTGGACTAGTGAATCATATGTCACACTAAGCCATTGTAGGCACTAATTTGTGTCTTTTCATTATTTTTTTAATAAAGTTCCAAATAAAAAATTATTTTAAAAATCTAAAAAAGAAAAAAAAGAAAAAAAAGTGAGATTAATTTGGATTCATAAAATAAAATCGACCAACCCATTAGAAAATTTTTTTTGTCTGTTAAATCATTTTAATTTTTAATTTCTTTATATTTTCAGCAAAACAACTTAAAAGTCAACCACCAATAGAAATTAGTTTTATATTACTCGAATTACATGAATTAAGGGTATTTAAATGGTTGGTTTGATTTTTTTGCCTCAAAATTGAGCCAAACCAATATAGTACATAATCAAAATGATTGGAACTTATCAATTTGATTCAGTTTTTCAATGTAAATTTGGATCATGCTAACTCAAAATTTTTTTAATTTTAGTCTATATTAAAAAAAAATTTAACTCAGTAGTTTTAAGACCTAGTGAATTGACCATTAAACTAGTTTGAGTTAACTATTTGAACTATTTTTCAATCAATCCAATCATAACCTAGATTGACTTGTCAAATTTTAATTAATCTAGTGACATGGCACTAACCTAATCTAGGTTGACCTGATCTTTTATATATATATATATATATATATAACTTTCTTAGTTTTGGTGAATTATTATATTATCTTTATATCATTGAATTTATAATTTGTTCTTAACATGCATTGATTTTAGTTGTCTAATTTTTTTAATGCTCTACATATACATATATATATATATATATATTACTAAAACTAATTCATTACTTACAATGCTCAATTTTTAATTACATTCTTTGATTTTGAGATTTTTTGCTTTTTAATATAATAAATAGCTAAATATTATAATTTTTTATAATTTTAACTCTTTTTTAGTACTTGTTTACTTATTCAATGATTAATTTTCAATAATGAATTTGACAATGATAATAAATAAATTTAAGGCTAACTTTAAGATTTTTTTTAATTGCATCGTTGTAATGTGAAACGTACTAAACTTATAATTTGATATTTTTATTTATTGGTGCATGTAGTTTTAAAATAACCAAAAATAATTTTATTATTTGAATTTTTTAATTAATTAATTAATTAATTTTACTACTTCAATCAATTTTTTAGTGACCCATAAGTTATAGTAGTCATTTAGTGATTTAAGCTCCTCAACAAGTAAATGAGTGGTCCAAATCTAAAAACTATGTTTTAACTTACATGGATACTTTATATCTTTATAAATTCCAAAATAGTAATTTTCAAAATAGTTTTATAAGTTTTAAAACTGTAATATTGTGTAATAAATAATCAACCTCTAATTCTTAATATCAATATTCTAAAATCATTAATAAATATTATAAATATTATAAATAATTAATTATATTATTTAATAAAATCATATCAAATATTCTTATCTATCAAAGTATCAATATATCTCAATAATTACTTACAAAAGAATAAATAATAACTAAATAAAATGCTTATAAGACATGCATATTTTTTTAAGTATTAAGGAATAAAAATTTTAAAATATTTATAACAAATAGTTTGGTTTGGGTTGGTTTAATTAATTTAGATCGATTTTGAACACTCCTAATGTGGACTTTGATCCCTATACGAGCTACGTAAGCCTTTTTAGGTCAAGTCATTTCCTTGTAAATATACATTTCTTAAGTCTTTAACTTTATTTTCCATTTTCAATTAATTTTAATTTTTATTCTTTCCACTTTTTAAATTTTGAAATTAATTTTTTATTGCGGTTTTAATTCTTTCTACATGTGTTTGATAAAAAGGGTAATTAAAATAGTTGAATGTCATAATAAATTTTTTATAATTAACTTAAGGTAATTGTTCATTAAAATAGGTGTGAGGTGTCTAACACATTCCTCATGCACAAATAAAATCCTAAATGTATTTCTAGTTTGTAAGCCAATAATTATTTATAAAAAAAATCAATGTTTTTTCTTTTAAAATATTAACATTTTGGTGGTGACTCCATTTAAAATTTGTGTTTTTAAAATCCACTTTTTGGAAACTTAAATTTGTCTCTATTTTAAAATTCGTCATTTGCATCGCATTTTGGGTGTGACAACTAGTATTTAGGGTTCAAGGAGGTTCTTCCATAATAACCTCCTAAAGAAACATGATTCTTTTAAGTGAGAACTATTGAGACATGGGTTGTGCCTCAACAATCTTGAGACTTAAAAAACTCTATATAATATAATATTGACTTACCTTTTGTTTAAGAAACTAAGTGTATTTATTTTAGAGTTGAAAAAGTAATGGAACAAGGGTCTTTTGATTATATGGAGTGTGTTGAATCTAAAGTAAAAAGTGGGGTATTTATAATTGGATGTATGTAGGGATGGCAATGGGTATAATTATCATGGATACTTGATGGTATTTGTTTGAAAAAAATACTCAATATTCAATAGATATCAGATATTAGATAGGGTATGGATAATAAACTACAATTATCCATCGAATATTGGAAAAGTGCAGATATTGACTTCGGCTACCTTATATCTATCCGATATGAATGGGTGTATAGCATACTTGATATCCTATATCCAAATAATATATATTATTAAATAAGATTGTATTTTTTTACTAATATTATAATTTTTATTTTTAATTTTATTTTATAATAATTATGTAGAATTTTTTATTGTAAAATAGTTTTTTATAGCCATTTACAATATTTGAAAATTTTTTATTAGGTTGATTATATGATTATAGGGTATCCAGTATCCATTAATTGTTTTTTGATATTTCGGGTATGGGATAGTTTCGAATACAAACATTAGAAATGATTTTTTTTAGACTTGGTTAGGTTCAGATATTGGATATTTTGGACAAATAAAAGGTACCCACCATTGCTATTCCTAGGTCTATGGTAAAGCCATTACCTTAGATAAAATTTCTATTATTCTTACAAGGGTCTATGGTCTATGAAAAATACATGAAAAGAATATTTTATGGAATTTTTTGAAAACTTTGAATTTATGTTTGGAACCATGGTTAATTTTTGGAGATTTTAATAAAATTCTAAAGAAAAGTTTGAGTAAATACGACTTGTTATGGAGCTTTTTTTTTTTTTTTTTAAAGAAAGTTATTGATTGCATAGTATTGAAAGGGATCCCTACAAAAGGCAATCTTTTCAATTGGACATAATAAATTGTACGAGGAGGTTGTGTGGGAGAAGTTATTTTACATTACTTCTTCACAAATGTAATAAGATAAGTAGTCACATTATCTTTACCTTATTATTTCAAATATTATCCTGAGCATTAAAATCCATCAATGATTAGTTATTTGATTAGGTTTAGGTTCTTTTGCTCAGGTTATCATACTTTAGCACAGCAAAAAATAAAAATTTATATATCATACCAGAATTTGTAGAACATTTCATACATATATATCTCGTGTGCACTGTCTGATACATGTTCCAAGATAAATGAAGTACCCATTCATAAGGGGTAAGGAGACAACAAGCTTGTCACTCAGACCCCTTCCAAAATTCTACCAATGGATAGGTCCTTTACATATCCCATTTATAGTATGTTCCCTTTTTCCCATTATATACAGCCAAAAAAAAAAAATAGTAGTCCTAATTCTACCCTAAAAAGAACATATATAAAATTAGGACCAAAACAAAAAGCGCTGCAGTTACATAATAATATCTACTTCCTAAGTCTGTGTGTTTGCTATTGGAATTTCCATTATTGTCATAATGTAAATGTCCTTTAGAATGGTAAAGGTCCCTAGGAAAGGAACCTCTACCATAGCTACCTCAATTTTCTTTATCACACAATACCTAGGCATCTGATATATACCAGTACAATTGTGAGAAATAATTTTTCAATAGCTAAAAAAACCATACATTTTCAGAATAACTAGCATGTACTACTGTACGAATATAGAAAAAATTTCTACATTCAATTATTTTCAAAATGCATTAATTCATTTTATTCTATGGGTAAGCTTAATATGAAACATAGACATGTGCATTTATGAATATAAGAATATTAGCTAATGAAGCCACATTTATGCATGTAAGACATTATCATAATCATAAATTTCTTTGCATTCATCAAGAAAGTATATTGTAAAACTTTCATACACAGATTATTTCCAAATTCATCTGTATATCATTCACATAAGTACTATATGTGCATATGAGTAAACTTCCCCTAAGTGAGAGCACCTTTGGTCATCACTTAAGCACATAAACATTTTCAACCATTACTTAAGTATGTGAGCACCTTCGGTCACTACTTAAGTGTGCTGATACCTTTGGCCTCATTTCATTTATGTGATCACCTTTGGCCTCATTTCATTTATGTGATCACCTTTGGTCACAATTCAATCATGTAAGCACCTTTGGTCACATTTTAGTTATGTAAGCACCTTTGGTCGCATTTTAATTAATTTCTTTTCATACACATCCTTTCTCCATTTTCTCTTGATATTGACCCATTTAAAACACATTTTAGTTCTCTTTCAAATAATCCATGACTTTAACAAACAAGGGAAAATGGAAGGATGCTCTCGGCCACATTGGTGAAAGAATGAAAGATAGGGACTTTCATGTTAATTCTTCCCTTTCTTCCATCCTTTCCACCATTTAAGCATAATGGAATAATTTTCTTTCAATATTTATGACACTTTCTCATACCCCAAAATGTGCATCCATATCTTTGGCTTTTCTTTTCTTTATTTTCATAGCTCATTTTTCATGCCAAACATATAACTACACATATTCTTTCATCTTCACATTTGAAAGCACATTTTCAAAGTTAAATGCCCTGACTTGAAAATGATAAATTTGCTAATGCATCAGCATAACATAACTTTCTCTCTCTTCCTCACCCATAATCGAATACATACACCAATTATTGGACATTTTTCAAGCAACCATTTTTCGTAAGAATCCTATGTGCTCTTGGCCAAGAGAGAAAGTGGGAGAAAATAGAAGAGGTTCAATATCTTGCTTACATACCTTTCATTTTTGAGACATTCTCATGCAAAATCATTATTTTTCCTTTTATTTTCATGTCATTTCAACCATTTCAAAATTTAGGGTTTTTCATGAAATAAGTGTCATCCATGCCAAATTTCAATCTCTCAAGGTTTCAAGCATATAAACATACCAATATTCATAAATACAACCATGTTTCAACATAAGCCAAACCCATTTAAAGAAATTCACCATAAGAATGTAGAGAGAGAAAACCCTAACTTTCATGAAACTTTAAACACTTAAACTAATCCATAAAACATGAGAATAAGGGTTTAGGCATGTTCAGATACCTTGAAAATGCATGAAAGGATGAATTTCCTAAGTGGTTTACCTTGATTTCTCTCTTCCTCCTTGCTTGGTGAAGCTCACGACCTCCCTCTCCTTTTCCTCTCTTGTTCGAGTTCCCCCCCCATTCATGAAGAAGATGACTTATTTTTACGATTTAAGTAAAATTACCAAAATGCCCTTGGTGTAAAATGACTATTTTACCCTTATTGCTTCTCTTTTTCATGAATGGCATCCTCTCTCATTCAAATTATAATTTCATGGAACTATTATGATTCATAACTATTTTACCCTTCCACTTTTTTGAAAATTATCATTATGTCCTTAGGTAAATTTATCATTTTACCCTTTATGTCCAAATGGTCATTTTACCTTTATTTTTCCTATTTTTCAAAAAGTATAGGCAAAAACTCATCAAATAAAGTTTCATAAAGTTCCTTTTATGAAATTACCACTTGATCCTTCTCTAGGTAAAATTATCATTTTGCCCTTAAGGAAAAATGTCAACATTTTTACCCTTATTCCTTCTCTTGTCTAACATAAAAGGATAAAAGCCTTCAAACAAAATTTTATGAAGTACTTAAGTGGAAAATTGGGGATTTCTCTTTTATGTAAAATTACTATTTTACCCTTATGGCAAGTTTAGTTCTAACTTGATGAAAATGTCCATTCTACCCCTTTGGTAATTCACTCTTAACACCACATAAACTATTATATTTACATAAATTATCATTACTATTATTATTATTATTATTATTATTATTATTATTATTATTATTATTATTATTATTATTATTATTATTATCATTATATATCAAAATATTGGAAGCGGGTGTTACAGAAAGAGTTGAGCAAATGTAGCTTATGTACAAGGATAGAAATATGAAATATTATTATATATCAATTTTTGTAAATTTTTGATAGATTTTAGAATATGAGAAGTTTGGAAGAGTTTTATGAAGCCCAAATGGTTAAATTCATAGCTAAAATCCCCACATCAAGAAAAAATTTCCATGACAACATCATCTGGGATGGAAGATGAAATGGGAATTACTCTATTAAAAAGGTTAATAAGTTGATTTTGAATGAACTAGGAATGATGAGAAACAAAGAGTTCATTGAATGGAAGAAATTTTGGGATATTTAACTATTTTCTTGAAAACTTTTCCATGACACCCTTCCTCTAGGTGTAAATCTTTTAAAAAGGGATTACAAAGTTCTAAGCTATGAAGCACTGATAAGAGATATGATACAGATACGAGGATATGACTATTTTTAAAAAATTAAAGATATAACACACTTAGGATACATTAATAGATTATATAAAAAAATATAATTTAAAATTCTAATAAAATTCAAGTGAAAAAATAATATCAAAGTTAAACATAAATAAAATATTTTAATAAAATATTCATTAACATTACTTGAACTCAATCAAATTTTCATAACCTATAAAACAAAATAATATGTAATATGTAAATGTGATAAGGGTGCTAACTATATGATGTCCTATTAACACTAATAGAATCAATCTTATTTGATCCATTACTATTGTCTAAAAAAAGTATAACTTCTATTTCTAATACATCTAAGGACAAGTTTTCCAATTTAGTGACTCCAGCATCATTATCTAAAGGGTCATATACACACTTATTTTTCACATCTTATTTTCTCCCTTTTTGTAATCTTCACCTTTCCTAGACAAAAGCTTTAAATTTGTATGTGCGTAGACTAAACTTCTACCCTCTTTGGATATATCTTATTCCTTTTCATAGAGTGGATAAATGAATAGGTACTCTAATTCCTCTCACAACACGATGAAGAACAAGGTTGCACAAGAAGCTTTAAAGTAAGCTTTTGAAGTAAAGGTGTAGAAGATCCATGCATTACCCACCATGATTTAGGATCAAATAGGCACCTTTGTTTAAGAGATTCAAGAGAAGTAAAGTCTTGTGCAAAAGATATAGAATTAACAACCTCTATAACTACCTTGTTCCTTTCTTCAACATTTAAAAAATATCTCTTAAAGCACTTATTTATTTCTATAGAAATC
This sequence comes from Senna siamea, assembly GCA_031216115.1. Taxonomy (NCBI): domain Eukaryota; kingdom Viridiplantae; phylum Streptophyta; class Magnoliopsida; order Fabales; family Fabaceae; genus Senna; species Senna siamea. The sequence goes on along the minus strand of CM062354.1, from coordinate 24,750,941 downwards.
TCTTCATCTTGATGAGGAGGAACTCCATTTGGAGTCTTATTAGGCCATTCATGAATATAGTATATAAAAATTATATAAAAACACAAATATAAGTATCATGATAAAAAAGAAGTTTAATAATTTTATAAAAAATAAAATTTGAAAACTAAAATTACCTTGGATTCAATGAGTGAGCCAAGAAATGAAGAGAAGTATAACTTTTGGTTCACCTATCCATAAGTGTAAAGTAAAACATTGTTAGGAATGGGTAGCACCCAAGAGGGAGTAAATTGGGTGTTTAAAAATTTTTCATACTATTGGAACTCAAGGAATATTAAGTTAGTGAAAAATCTTAGTGCAATGTTCTCAAAACACTTTTTCAAAACTTTGAAATTTATAGAAGTAGTCCAGAATAGAATACAACTCAAATTATGCAGTAAAGTAGAGCAACAAATAGCAAAATAGAGTATTACAAAAGAAGGTGCTAATGTAACAACCGAAAATATTTTTAAAAAGATAAAACCTAATTTTCGATGCTAATTCCAATCAAGCGAAGCCTGGCACGACTTTTGAGGATGGTGATTTTAAACGAAAGGTTGTTCGAAGTCAGAAACACGATCGAATGAAAAGAAACGCAATCCGGCGATCAAGAACTGACAAATAACGTTTCGTGCGTCAATTCCACAGAAGGAAGCCAAAACCTTTGCATGGAAACATGTGCCAACGTCTGGAAGGAATTCGACACCCTAAAGTATCCCCGGGTGGTCCGGGAAAAGTCAGAATCGCCCTTGGAGGCTTTAAATTTCCCAGAATCCCTCCATTTCTTTCAAATCTCTCTCTCTCCTCACCTCACTTTCTCTCTCCTATCTCCTCTCCTTACTCCACCGTGCGCCGCCACCACAGCCACCGTGAGCCACCACTAGGCCTACCAACCGACAGCCCTCGCCACCCACAACCTCCAGCAACCACCCATGGCCGCCATCGCCGCCGAAAAATGGCGTTTTTCTCCTCCATCGCATGGAATTTTTGCCAGCTGAGATCGCCGCCATCTGCCACCGTTGGCCATCATCACCCCCACCATCGTGTAGCCTGAGCTGCCAGCTTCCTCCACCAGCTCGCTGACGTCGAACAGAGGTCTGAAGCGCTCGGATCGAGAATTTTTCCATCCACCGTGAGTTATTCTTCGTGGCCAAAAAATGTCTTCCAAACGGCCGTGAACCACCGCGCCACCACCATATTCGGACTCCTGGTCTTGCGGGCTTCACCATGGAGTAAATTTTGAGGCAAACCGCACTCCTCTGCCATGCGCCGCCGTGCCAGAGCATCTGGACATACACCGGGAGAAACCGAGACCACCCCGAGACAGAATTTCATCATCCGATCACATTGGTAAGGTCCAATTTCCCAAAAACTGATGAATTCTGATTGAAATAGCTACTGAACGTAATTAAGAAATAAATTAACCTAGGTATTAGGGCAACCGAACTTAGAATTGTTAAGCGGATGACGTGACAAGCTTGAATATTCAATTTAATGTCTAGGAAATTAATTGGGCTCAGAAACTGAGACTACGTAAAGTTCTGAATCGATTTGGAGTGACAGGAGACCAGGTAGGATAATTTACGCTTCCCGAACGTTAGAATTGACCTTGTGGATACCTGAACGATTTAGATTAATTGCATAAATTTATGTGCTACTTTCGATGGAATAAATTGTAAACGATGACTCAATGACAGACGTTGGTCTTTTGTAAATTATGCTTTCTGTTGTTGTTGATGTTGTATAATTGTAAGCAATTATTGTTGTATTTTGGGTATGTTCAAAATACAGAGAAAACTCTGCCGAATTTTTGTTAGGGTTTACCGATGTAAACTTGTGAATTTAAGTTGGAACGTATATGAATGCATGATGTGATATATATATGGATTTTAGATTTCATTCTAGGGTAATTTATGATGTATGTATGTATAATTAGTTTAGCTACGTGTGAATTAAAGGTTGAACGAAATCCGAATGGACAATGGGAAGTCTATTTGGGTTACACTCAACCAGTAGCGATCGCCTGACATTCCCATATCGGGAATAACTATGTAAACCAACCTTTATGCTTTCACTAATCAGATAAGCATCGCGTATGTTGTATTAGAGGGTCATTATAATTATGGTATCAGAGCCTTGGTTGTCGAATCATCTGGTTTAGTGGGTTAGGGATCTTGAATGTTCGGGCTTGCAGCTTTAGGGTTTCGATTGATTTGACTCTGGAATGTTAGGACCTGAAATTGAACCGATAATGAATGAAATGAATTTAATGCCTTTCTGTTAACTGTTACTGTTATGAATGATCTATTTGCTTCTGTGTCAGATAAGCATGGCAGAATCTTGCAGGGATGCCGCTCACAGGCCCAGAGGAAGGCCAAGGCACAGGAATCAGGGTGCTTCGGGTAGTGGTAGCATGGAGACTGATGTCAACATGCACGATATGATGGAATCCATCCGGTTGATGGCTGATGCGATGAGAGATCAGGCCACTACCAGTGCTAATGTAATGAGACAAAGGCGGGAGAAGACGCAGACTAGAAATGACGGATCCACCCAGCATGCAAACCCACTGTATTAGGGATGGATCAAGTTTTAGAGATTAGGTCCATCTCCATTTGTAGGTGCCTCCGATCCAACTGTTGTAGAAGCCTGGGTGAAAGATATTGAGAAGATTTTCAGATTGTTGCAATGCGACAACGAGCAGAAGGTCACATATGCAACATACATGTTGAAAGGTGAAGCAGAACTCTGGTGGACAGATGCCCAGCAACTGATGGAAAGCAGAGGCATTCCACTTACCTGGGAGTCTTTCAAGAAAGTCTTTACGGACCAGTACATCCCCGAGAGCATAAAGCAATCAAAAGAAGCACAATTTCTGAGGCTCACACAGGGAGGCAGGTCATTTGAGGAGTATTTGAAATAGTTTGAAGAATTATCACGATACTCCACCTACCTGCGAATGTATTATGATGAGGCCTGGAAAGCGAAGCAATTAGAGGAAGGCCTAGACTTACCCATGAAGACTCAGTTAGCTACCCTGGAGATTCGAGACTTCGCCATGCTGGTAAACAAGTGCCGAATCCTGAGCAAGAATCTAGAACAGAGACAGGCTCAGAATATGACACAGAGAATAGGAAACCGGCCCAGACAAGCAACCAAAAACCTTAACGTGAGAAGCGGTATGTTTAAACCGCAACAAGGGGCTTCTAGTAGCAGTGGAAGGCGACCTGATAATACTCCATGTTCGAAGTTTGGAACCAGACATCCGAATCAGTCCTACTGGCATCAGACTCCACTTCAGTGTTATAGGTGTGGAGGTACAGGACATATGGCCAGATACTGCCCTTCCACCGGGAATCAGCCGACATTCAGTAGCCGAAGACCACAGGCTCTAGGGAGAGTGTTTACTTTGAATGCGACCAATGTCGACAGGTCTTCGGGCTTGATGCAGGGTAGAGGTAAAATCTACAATTTTTCTTTAATAGTATTATTTGATTCGGGTGCTATGCACTGCTTTATTGCTGATGTATGCGTAGAAAGAATTAAACTACCTATTCAAACCCTGCCCTGTGACCTATACATATCCACACCCTTGGGAGAAGCCACTATGTCCCTACGAATATGCCTGAATTGCCCCTTAACCATTGAAGATACTTTATTCCTTGTGGACATAGTGTGCATACTACTGACTGGGATCGACATTATTTTGGGAATGGACTGGTTAATTAGGAATCGGGTCTTGTTGAATTATTTTGAAATGACAATCACTTACCTAGATAACGTACCTGTGCGAGGGGGTGACAGGGCTTGTGAGATAGGTGATATGTCCCTCAATCTCTCTGAGGTAGAGTTGCAGGATAGGCTAAGCCAAATCCCAATTGTTAGTGACTTTTCGGAGGTATTTCCTATAGAAGTAAGAAAACTGCCACCACCTAGGGAGATAGAGTTCACCATTGACCTGATTCCGAGAGCGGGCCCAATAGCCATGACCCCATATTGTATGGCCCCAGCGGAGTTAAGAGAATTAAAAGTTCAAATTGAAGATATGTTGGAGAAGGGGTTCATTACGCCCAGTGTATCGCCATGGGGAGCTCTAGTCTTATTCGTAAAGAAGAAAGACGGGAGTTTAAGATTTTGTATTGATTACCGACAGTTGAATAAGGTGACCATTAAGAACAAATACCCATTACCACGTATCGATGATTTGTTTGATCAGTTGCAAGGCGCGACTGTATTTTCTAAGATAGATTTAAGATCAGGATACCACCAGATTAGGGTTAGAGAAGAGGATATCTCTAAGACAGCATTTAGAACAAGATATGGCCACTACGAGTTTCTAGTGATGCCGTTTAGATTGACGAATGCACGCGCTATTTTTATGGATTATATGAACAGAATTTTCAGACCCTATTTAGACTAGTTTGTAGTGGTATTCATCGATGATATCTTAGTCTATTCCAAGACTCACGAAGAGCATGCCCAGCATCTTAGCACGGTGCTACAGATACTGGAAGAGAAGCAATTGTATGCAAAACTAGAGAAATGTGAGTTTTGGTTAGAAGAAGTGAAATTCTTAGGATATGTGGTTAATGGGGAAGGGATAGCGGTAGACCCAAAGAAAATTGAAGCAGTATTAGATTGGGATCGACCTAGAACGATCACCGAGATTAGGAGTTTCCTGGGTTTGGCCGGCTATTATCAGAAATTCATTCAAGGATTTTCTCATATAGCTGTGCCATTGACCCGGTTGACTCGAAAAGGGGTAAATTTTGAATGGAGCGAACAGTGTGAGATTAGTTTTCAAATTCTAAAAGAGAAATTGACCACCGCTCCTGTACTAATTATTTCAAAACCCCTAGAACCCTTTATCATATACACAGATGCATCCCTGAGAGGCCTAGGTTGTGTATTGATGAAGGATGGGAAAGTTGTGGCTTATGCATTGCGACAATTGAAACCTGCAGAGGAGAACTACCCTACTCATGACTTAGAATTAGCTGCCGTCGTGTTTGCCTTAAAGATTTGGAGACATTACCTATATGGCGCTGTATTTGAAGTATATAATGATCATAAGAGCCTTAGGTATTTGTTTGATCAGAAGGAATTAAACATGAGGCAGTGTAGATGGGTAGAATATCTGAAAGACTTTGATTTTGAATTGAAATATCATGCAAGGAAAGCAAATGTTGTGGCCGATGCATTGAGCCAAAAGTCACTACAACTAGCTAGTTTAATGATCGGTGAGATGAGGTTACTTGAGGATTTTGGGAATCTCAGCCTCAACGTAATCTCGTTTCCACAAAGATCAGTGATGAGTGACTTTTTGATAACCTGTGAATTGAGAGAGTTAATTAGACAAGCCCAACTTGAGGATGAATCCTTGGAAGTATACGCAGACCAACCCGATTTTGGACTAGCACCTGATGGAGTCTTGATGTTTAGAAAGAGGGTAGTGATTCCGAACCATTAGGAGCTAAAGGAAAAAGTGTTAGCAGAGGCCCATAGAAGCCATTACACTACTCACTCCGGTATTTCCAAGATGTATTAGGACTTAAAGAGGAATTTTTGGTGGCCTAGTATGCGGAAGGATATCACGAACTACGTGAATGCCTGTTTGACGTGTCAACAAGTTAAGATAGAACACCAAAAACCCGCAGGACTACTAAAACCATTGGAGATACTAGAGAGGAAATGGGATCAAATCACTATGGATTTCATGGTAGGACTACCTAGAACCCTAGAAAGATTTAATGCCATTTGGGTAATAGTGGATCGGTTAACCAAGTCTGCACACTTTTTACCGGTTAAGGTGCGTTACTCCATGGAAAAATTAGCCGAAGTATACCTTAGGGAAATCATGAGACTACATGGAATACCGTCAGGTATAGTATCCGATCGAGACCCTAGGTTTACTTCAAGATTCTAGCAATCCCTACAGTAAGCCTTAGGAACCCAGCTTAAATTTAACACAGCCTATCATCCTCAGACTGACGGGCAGTCTGAGAGGACTATTCAAACTCTAGAAGACATGTTAAGGGCATGTGTGCTAGAGCAGAAAGGAAGTTGGGATAAACACCTGCCGTTGATAGAGTTTGCATATAATAATAGTTATCACTCTACCATCAGCATGGCACCTTACGAGGCTCTGTATGGGAGGAGTTGTAAGTCACCTTTAAGTTAGGTAGAAATGGGAGAGAGTGCACTGTTGGAACCCGAGATTGTACAAGAAACCACTGATCAGATTAAAATGATCAGGGAAAAGATGAGAGTTGCCCAACAGAGGCAAGAATCATATGCCAACAAGAGAAAAAGGCCTTTGGAATTTAATGAGGGAGATCATGTATTTCTGAGAGTGTCCCCTACCACAGGTATTGGTAGACAGGTAAGGACCAAGAAATTAAGCCCTATATTCCTAGGACCATTCCAAATTTTACAAAGAGTCAGTCCCGTTGCCTACCAAATTGCTTTACCTCCCTATTTGTCTAACCTACATGATATTTTCCACATCTCCTAACTTCGTAAATATGTCCCAAATCCTGTGCATGTATTAGGGAATCAACCGATAATATTAAAGGAAAATTTGACTTATGAATCTACTCCTGTACAAATCCTTGACTATAAGACTAAGCAACTTCGAAGTAAAATAATCCCTTTAGTTAAGGTACTTTGGCAGGATATAACATCGCAAAAGATGACGTGGGAGAAAGAAGAAGAGATTAGGCAAAGATACCCAGAACTATTCACAGGTATGAATTTTAGGGACAAAATTTCTTTTAAGGGGGGAAGAATGTAACAACCAAAAATGTTTTTAAAAAGATAAAACCTAATTTTTAGTGCTAATTCCAATCAAACGAAGCCTGGCATGACTTTTGAGGATGGTGATTTGAAACAAAAGGTTGTTCGAAGTCAGAAACACGATCGAATGAAAAGAAACGCAATCCGGCGATCAGGAACCGACAGACGATGTTTCGTGCATCAATTCCACAGACTGAAACCAAAACCTTCACATGGAAACACGTATCGACATCTGGAAGGAATTCGACACCCTAAAGTATCCCCGGGTGGTCTGAGAAAAGTCAGAATCGCCCTTGGAGGGTTTAAATTTCTTGAAATTCCTCTATTTTTTTCAAATCTCTCTCTCTCTCCTTACCTCACTTTCTCTCTCCTCTCTCTCCTCCTTCCTCCACTATGCGTCGCCACCACAGCCACCGTGAGCCACCACCAGGCCTACCAATCGATAGCCCTCGCCACCCACAACCTCTAGCAACCACCCACGGCCGCCAACGCTGCCGAAAAATGGCATTTTTCTCCTCAATCGCGTGGAATTTTTGCCAGCTGAGATCGCCGCCGTCCACCACCATTGGTCATCACCGCCCCCACCATCATGTAGCCTGAGCTGCCAGCTTCCTCCACCAGCTCGCTGACGTCAAATGGAGGTCCGACGCACCCGGATCGAGGATTTTTCATTCTGCCGTGCGTCATTCTTTGTGGCTAGAAAATGCCGTCCAAATGGCCATGAACCGCCACGCCACCACCATATTCGGACTCTTGGTCTTGTGGGCTTCACCATGGTGTAAATTTTAAGGCAAATCGCACCCCTCCACCTTGCATTGCCGTACACGCCGTGCCAGAGTATCTGGGCATACACTGGGAGAAACCAAAACCACCCCAAGATAGAATTCCATCATCCGATCACATTGGTAAGGTCTGATTTTCCAAAAACTGATGAATTCTGATTGAAATAGCTGCTAAACGTAATTAGGAAATAAATTGACCTAGGTATTAGGGCAACCGAACTTAGAATTGTTAAACGGATGACGTGACAAGCTTGAATATTCAATTTAATGTCTAGGAAATTAATTGGGCTCATAAACCGAGGCTACGTAAAGTTCTGAATCGATTTGGAGCGACAGGAGACTAGGTAGGATAATTTACGCTTCCTGAACGTTAGAATTGACCTTGTGGATACCTGAACGATTTAGATTAATTGCATAGATTTACGTGCTACTTTTAATGGAATAAATTACATGCTTATGTGCTGGATATCCTAATTGCATGTTAGACGCTTTGTTTATTGAGTTTAAATGCCCTTAGGACGGATTTACTTAGGGTAGGGTACTTGATAGCCGGTATGGGACGGCCGTTAAGTATCCCGAGTACAGGGAGTTTTTAAACGAGATTATTTTTACCTGATTTGGCTTGTACTGCATTAAGGATCATGCGATAAATCAGGACGACCCTAAGAAAGGTTTAAGGAGTATAAGGGGGGATAGCCTATATGGGGAAACATTGTGATTTAGGTGTAATTCCCTAGAACCCTGAGGAACAGCCGACCGTGAGCATATGAGTTCAAATAGACTGTATGAGGATGAGAATTGGCGTATGTGCACATGCTAGGGGACGCCTTAGGTGTTGATTCTCACCTGGTCCTTGAGTGAGTGATTGATGTTACGGATCACACTCACAATATAGGCTCAATTCGGGTGATTGGTGTTACGAATCACACCCAACGATAAGAGAGGTATTCTCTCTAGATGACGTGCAATTAGATGACGATTTAAACTTGGTCACAGAGGATTTATGGCCAACGTGGATTTAGATACACCGGGCATGGGATTTTATCTGTTTTTAAGTATTGATTTTAAAAGAAATGGATTTTTATGATTTTTATTATCTGTCGTAATTTTCATGTGATAAAATGATTTTACAGATAAGGAATTTCACTGATTTCGAACTAATTTCGGGAAGATGTTTTTGGTGCTCGCACCGCTGAGTATTCAACTAGATTACGAATTATATTTGAATTGTAAATTATTCTACTGGGATTTTATATCTCACTAGGTTGTTTACTCAGATGAACAGGGACAGAGACAAGAACCTAGACGTTAGCCGGATGATGACTCGATGATAGATAGAAGAATGGTTTAGTCTAGGCTTGAATTACATTGTATATATTTTGATGATAATGCTGTACATTGGTCTTCTGTAAATTATGCTTTCTGTTGTTGTTGAATTTGTTTGTATAATTGTAAGCAATTGTTGTTGTATTTTGGGTATGTTCGAAATACAGAGGAAACTCTGCCAGATTTTCGGTAGGGTTTATCGCTATAAACTTGTGAATTTAAGTTGGAACGTATATAAATGCATGATGTGATATATATATATGGATTTTAGATTTCATTCCAGAGTAATTTATGATGTATGTATGTATAATTAGTTTAGCTGCGTGTGAATTAAGGTTGAACGGAATTCGAATGGACAACGGGAAGTCTATTTGGGTTACGCTCAACCAGTAGTGATCCCCTGACATTCCCACATCGGGAATAACTATGTAAACCAACCCATATGCTTCCGCTAATCAGATAAGCATCGCGTATGTTGTATTAGGGGATCGTTACAGCTAATATTTAAACTTGCTGAAATTTGAAGTGCAGAAATTTAAGTGTTGGAAAGTAAGTAAACATAGATATTTATCCTGGTTCTACTTATCAAACAAATCTTATATCCCATCCTTAAGCAAAGCTTGAGATTTTTACTATACTCACAAGTTTTAAATGGGTACTTGTGAACCATTACAACAATCTCAACACTTTTTCTCTCTCAATATAATTAAGGAAAACCTTTTGTTGAGATTTCTATACACTTCTTATACAGAAGAAACAATTATATTAGAAGAAACTGTCTCTTATAGAGTGTGTAACAACCCCCTAATCCACAATACACTATCCTCTATCTGCGTAGCGGAGGCATATAGGTTTTCAAAATAGTTTTGCCCGATATGGGAATGTCAGGGAATCGCTACTGGTTGAGCGTAAACCAAATAGACTTTTTTGTCGTCCATTCAAATTTTGTTTAACCCTAAATCAAATTGTAGCTATACTAAATATACATGCAATGACCACAAATAAGCTCTGAAATATTAAAACTAATAACCATAAATCAAGCATATATACATTCACATGTAATCCATCAAAAACTCAAAATTTTAGTCATAAATTCCTGCCAAAAATTTGACAGAGTTTCCCCTGTATTTTGAACATTACCCAGATACAACTAGTTAACTAATTCCAATATATACATCGAATACAATCCAATCCAACGGATAAAACCATCAACAGCCAGAAACAACCAGTAATTACATAAATCCAGCAACAGAATCATCAACATAACATATAATATATATACAAAATAGATTCAATCTTAGAACTAAGCTACTCGTCTGTCTGTCATCAAATCTCTGCCCAGCTATCTCCTAAGCCTCTATTCTTGTTCATCTAAACAAACAACCCGTGAGATATTTAAATCCCAGTAGAGTAATTTACAGTAATTAAATGTTTAAAAACTAGTTGAATGCTCAGGGGTGCAAACACCGAAAATAACTTATCGTGTTCATTTCAAAAATCAGTGAAATACCTATCTTTTAAAGTCATTAAAATAGCACAAAAATTGATGTAATTATTCAATGAATATAAAAGTATATTTTCTAAAAATCTGTAACCAAAATCAAATTAAATACCATGCCCGGTATTTCTAAATACACGTTGGCCACAAAACTTATGCGACCGTATCTGAATCTATCTAATTGCATGTCATCTTAAGAAAATCCATCTCTTATTGTTGGGTGTGATACCAATCACCCGAAATCTCGCCTATATCGTGAGTGTGATCCGTAACACCAATCACTCACTCAAGAACTGGGTGAGAATCAACATCTAGGGCATCCCCTAACATGTGCACATACGCCAATTGTAACACCCATGAGTTAGTTAGCATAAATTGATGGATAAAATTATGGTGTTAATAAATAAACCCTTTATTGCTAATAAATTTAAGAATTTGCTTAAGGAAGGAAAATTTTCTCTTGCTTAACTTAATGACAAAATTGCTTAACTTAAGAAGGCAAGGTACCTAGAATTTAATGCTTGATTTAAGCCTTAATTTCTTTTTTTTATTTAGTCTAAATGCCAAGGATGGAGCATTAATTATTACATACACACATATGCAAGGCTACGTGAGAGAGGGAAAAGAGAGAGTAAACTATATAAAATATATATATATATATCAATGAGTCCCATGTGGATTGGAAGGAAATTGCATATGTGTAGGTGCATCTTACTTGAATCTCATGAGAAAGGGGAAAGAATGCAAGACTATTTTATGCCACATGGGAAATGGGTTGCTTGTGAAGGTGGATAAACCAAACTAGTAAGAAAAGGAAACACCAGGACAACAAGCAACCTTAATTAAGTGCAAAATTCTTTTATATATTCATACCAGTACACATGGCAACAAGGGAAGGAGGAAAATATATATATATAAAAACAAAAGCACACACATGCCACCTAGGCTAAGAAAGAGACAAGGAGGGATTGCAAAACTTATTATATATGCCACAAATCCCACGTGAAGTAGGGAAGAAAAGAAAAAATAAATAAATGTATACATACAAAGAGGAAAATAAGGAAGGGGTGGCATGAAGGAAGGGGTGGCGTGAAGTAAGGGAAAAGGAAACCAATGGGAAGCCATTTCATAAAACACACACACTCACACAAATGGAAAGAGAAAAAGGGAAGGGAGAATTTAAAAATGCAAATGTACCTTAACACACTTGCATACACACGTGAAACTAAGGGAAAGGAGAGAAAAAAAAAAGAAAGAAAAGAAGAAAGGAGAAGAGAAGCATATTTTTACCAAGGAAAAACCACACACACACATCCATTTGGGAGAAAAGAAAAAGAAGGGGAGAAGAGAGAAAGGACGAAAAGGAAGAGAAGAAGAAGCAAGAAAAGAATCAAGCAAGGGAAGTAAGGTAGGTTAGCAATTCCCTTGTCTTATTTCCATGGGTTAGCATATATGTTCCATAATGTTGCTTCCATGAAACTAGAGTCACTTTCTCCATTCTTGATTAAGGATAAAATTTGATATAGTATACATGATAAATTTAGGGGTTAGCTAAGTTAAATGAAATTAATAATGTAATTAGACATGGTTGTTTAATAAATAATTGCATGTGATGATGAAAGGAGATGGACTAGTTGGTAAGGGAAACTTATTGCCATAGAAAATATAGTGTATACATTATTTAGGAGTTGTGAAAATTTTTATGTCAAGATAAATCCTAAGAAAAGTAGAAAAGATTGTAGTCATCATTAATATTTTTAAGGAAATTATATGTAATGATGAATCTTAAGGAAAAGTAGAAACTATGGTGTTCATTAATAATCTTTTTGGAAGGAATTTAGGAAAGAAATAATAAGATATAATATTTCCATTAATAATAGCATTTTAGATGAGAATGAATAAGAGATATTATGGCCATTAATATTGGAAATTAGGTAAGAATGCTTAGAAAATATTATGCTCATTAATGTCATCCTTAGAAGAAAATTTACACAAAAATAAGTGGCAAAGATTATATCCATAATTAATATTATGGAGGGACATGTATGCAAGATTAAATTCTAAAGAAAATAGAATAAATAAATTGAGATTTATGTAATATAACATTCCAAGGAAGATAGAAAAATATTATGTCCATAAATAATATTATGGATGGAGATTTATGTGATATAAGACTCTAAGGAAAAAATAGAAAATACTATGTTCATAAATAATATTATGAAAGGATATTTATGTAATATTAAATCCTAAGGAAAATGGAAAATGCTATGTCCATAAATAATATTATGAATGAAAATTGACGTAAGATTAAATTCTAAGGTAAAAATGCGAAATCGTAGGGAGGTTTCGAATTTATTCGAAAGCCTTACAAAAACAAAACCTTTCCTGGTTAATAAAAGGAAAAATATGATGACACCGTGCCCTGCGGGGTTCCGAGTGTACACCGATGGCCTAGGGAGGCGTGGTCGAAGGTGCTCCATGCCTATGACCTAGCGTTCGTGATTGTACTGAGATCGTGGCCGAGTGTCCACGTATTATGAGGTGTGGCCAGAGGTGCTCTACACTAGTGGCCTAGGGAGGTGTGGCCGAAGGTGCTTCATACCCGTGATCTAGTGTCCCGAGGATTTTATATACGTGGATCAAGGGTTCACAATTTACAAGGTGTGGCCAAAAGTGCTCCACACGAGTGACGTGGCGAGGCGCGGCCGAAGGTGCTCCGTGCTAGAGACCTAGCACTCGCAATCATGCTGTATACAGGGCCAAGTGTCCACAAATCTTAAGGTGTGGCCGAAGGTGCTCCACACGGGTGACCTAGGGAGGTGTGGCCGAAGGTGCTCCACCCCTGTGACCTAGTGTTCACACAACATGTACGTACGCGCTGATCACTTCACGATAATAAATCAATACGCTTAAGAAAATACTGACCATGTGAAAAGAACATTTATTATTGCTAACCACTAAATTTATCATAAAATAATTACCTGTTTATTGATGTGTAATTTTCTCCTAAATTAAGGATGCGGTTTGAACATTTTTGGTGCTTGCATCCTGATACATGTTAGTATCTTTTAAAACTATAAATTGCTAGGCTACTGGGAAACTCATGTTTCTCACACATGTGCTAATATGTATCAGATTCGGATGCATAGTAGGGACTCGTGGTAGTAGTATTTTTTGGTTGAGAAGCCTTTTGTAAGCCCTCATTCTTTTGGATCCTAGAAGTACTCAGATGAAAATATGACAACTAAATTGACTGTATATATGAGTAGTTCGGGGAATACTGGGGAAAGCAGATATGTGAAGGACCGGTCTGGTACTATTTGGTGTGAGAGTCTGAGTGGCAGGCCTGTTATCTCTTAACTTTCGCAGGACAGGTACTTCACATATCTGGGGATTGATACATTAGTTGTAATGAATATTTTTATCAAACATGCATTATTGATCCATGTGATAGACTGTATTTGCATCGTGTAGCGTAGACTTTTATTAATCTGCTGCGCATGTGAGTTTTTATTTTTATCTGAGCATAAAAGACCCCGAACCTATTGCGTATGACATAATTCGATGGTTTAACTGCTCAAAGAATAATTAAAAGGACAAGGATAATGTACCGAACCTATCTATTGCTATTGAAATGAGCAACAAGACTGGATAAGGGCGTTACATTAATACAGTCTATTTAAAATCACATGCTCACGGTCGACTAGTCCTCAAGGTTCTAGGATATTACGCCTAAATCACAACGTTTCCCCGTATAGGTTGTCCCTCCTTATACTCTTTAAACCTTTCTTAGGGTTGTCCTGGTTGATCGCGTAATCCCTAGCAAATGCAGGCTAAATTCGGTTAAAACAAAACATTTATAAAATCCCCTGCACTCAGGATACTCAACGACAGTCCCATACCGGCTGTTAAGTACCCTACCCTAAGTCAACCTGTTCTTATGGCATCTAAATCCGATAGCCAAATCGTCTAACATGCAACAAACAATACCAGCAAATAAGAATGAAATTATTTCCATTGAAAGAAGCATGCAATTCCATACAATCAATCTAAAATTATTCAGGTATTCACATAATCAGTTTAAAGTTTGGGAAGCGTAAATTACCCTACCTGGTCTCCGTTTGCTCCTAATCGGTCCGGGACTTCTCGTATCCTCAAAATCTGAGCCTAGTCAATCTCCTGGGCAATTAAATTTATATTTTAGTCCGTTACGTAATCAATTTCACTTTCCTACGTCCAATTGCACGATATCTTAAGCCGATAAATTTCCTATACACGTTCTTCATCCAATTCAGTCAAAAATACATTAAATTAGGGCGATTTAGATCATACCGGTGGTTTCGAAAGGTGGGAATTTGCTTCTGGCTTCTCCGACAGTGGCGCACGGTGGCTCACGGCAGCGCACGGTGGAGGGGTGCGGTTGAGCTTAAAATTTACACCAGAGTGAAGCCCTCAAGATGAGGAGTCTAAATTTGGGGTTGTGTGGTGGTTCTCGGTCGTTAAGGCAGTATTTTTTGGCGGCGAAGTTTCACGTACGATAGACGGAGATTTCCTCGATCTGGGTGTGTGGCAGCTTTGTTCGGTGGTGGCGAGCTGTGGAAGGAAGCTGGCAGCTCGACCTTCACAATGGTGGGGGCGGTGATGGTTAACGGCGCCGGACGGTGGAGATCACGACGGCGCAAGAAAATGGACTTTTTTCGACGAGGATGGCGGCTATTGGTGGCCGTGGGTGGTTGCTGGAAGTTGAGGGTGGTGAGGCGCGTCAGTTGGTAGGTCGGACGGTGGTGGTGGCCGCGCGCGATGGTGAGAGGAGGAGAGAGAAGAGAGAGAAAATAGAGTGAAGAGAGATAGTGAATGTGGGAAAATGATGGAAATTTGTGAAGTTTAGGAAGTTTAAAGTCTCCGGGGGCGACTTGGTCTTTTGCCACATCACTTGGAATAACTTTTAGATGCCGTCTTTAATTTGGACGAAGGCATGGGTTCCCATGCAAGCGTTTCAGCCTCCGTCTGAGGAACCAAAGTTTGAAACTCTATTTATCATATTATTAATGCCAGGCTGCGTTTCCTTCCATCGGATTAAGTTTCTGACTCCGAAAAATTCTTCAGCTTCAACCGTTAACTCAAAAAATCATGCTAGATTTAGTTTTAATGAAATCACGATCAATTTTATTCAGTTTAGCTATTTTTAAAACCTTCGTTTATTACAGAGTAGATATTAAAAATGAAGAACTATGAGCAAGTTTAGAAAGATGAGCTCAGAAGAATGGATTAAAATTCGAATTGAAGCTTTTTCTCAATGTTTTCAGACTTCTAAAGCTTCCTATTTGTAGAGTTTTTAAAGAGGTAGCCGTTGGAGCCCAAATCTTTCTAGAGAAAGGAACATTTTGTACCTTTATTGCACCATTATGTATGTAGGAAATAGACTTGCATAAGCCAGACAATTTACTATCGTGGTCTTCAATTCAAAATTTTTGACTTCTAAGCAGTAGCAATCGACTTTTAGACTTTCAAAAGTTAACTTGCAGCTCTCGATTTTCTGTATAGTTTGAATTTTAAGCATGACAGTCGACTTTCAGGATTCAACCAATTGACTTATAGCTTGTAGTGGGCTAGAGGTGGACTATTAGAGGCCTAATAGTGACTTATAGCTTATTGTCTTAGATTATCCAATCTTGCAATTGTACTAGTCGAATTCCATGTGATGGAAGTCGAATTGTAGCTTAGGAAATTTTTTTAGAATGGAGAATCTTAAGAGAAAGAGCTACCAAGTCATTGAACAAGTTAAAAAAAGTTATCAAGAGAATTTATAAGTAGTTTAGAGCTCATGTATCTAAAAATTCTTTACATTATAAGTCCTAAGTACCTAAATATAATCTTAAATTCTTCAGTGGTCCTTTGGACTTTATCTCTTAACTTGAAAAATCCTTCAATAAGTTTGTTATCATCAAAACTTAAAGAGTTTATGCTCAATGGGGTCAACAACTACTTCATAAAAATGAGATTTTTCATCTCCTTACTCTCCTTGATGTCTATAAATTATTGTCTTGACCTTTTCAATCATGCATCCCACATTTCATAAACCAAATGAAGAGTAATTTCATCAGTGTCACATCCTCTTAGAATATCATAAATAGGCCCATTGAAAGCACAAATATAGTCAAATTTATCCCACAAAATTTCATTCAAAATAAAGTCTTTCATAGTAACAGCTTTCCTCACATCATCTTCTCTATATGAATTCCATTGGTCAATAATAACCTTTTTTTTGCAAAGAGTGCTTCAACAACTTAAATCTTTTTAACATCACTAAGATTGATGCAAAGTGTGTATCAACTATAATCAACAACTTTAAACTACAAAAATCATTGAAAATTTTCAATCTCATAGAGTGATTCATAATAAAGTTTCTAATAAAAGAAACATCATCGACTACTTGATTTATCCAATGGCATTCATCATACACAACCTTATTCCTTTCATTATTTTTTGTTGCACATATATTTTTCAATGCAAGGTTTGAGGTGTGCACCACACAAGGAGTCTAAAATATGCGTGGAAATTCATCTTCAATCAACTATCCTACTGCCTTACAAATAGGAGCATTATCTATAATAATTTGGACCATATTTTATGGTCCCAATTCATTAATCACATCCCTCATCAAACCAGTTATGTAATGCTTGTCTTTATATTCTTTTGAACCATCAGTGGCCTTCTAAAAAATGGACCTCCTTCACTTATATAATAAAATTTATCAAAGGTCTGCTTCTGTCCACCCATTAGCCACTGTGCTCCCTCCTTTTAACCTCTATGTGCATTTAATTGGTTGAAGTAACCTCTTAATATGTGCTCTTTCTTGCTACAACAAAGTGGTCCTTAAAGCATTATAGCTAGGAGGAAGGAAACCACTAATATTATGATTCACAGCATAAGTATAAGAACTAACATAATAAGGATTTCTGGAGAGGCAATCTAGCTAAATAAAAACATTCTAGCTATGTCTAAGATGATTTCTATCTTCAATGTTAAATGCTTTCTCTAAGGCACAGGATATCCTCTTATTCTACACATTTGGTGGGATTGGAGGTGTTTGACCAGTGGGTAAGGGAAAATTCTTAGGCTTAAGTCTATTTTCAGCTTTTTAAAAAATTCTTTTTAAAATAATTAAATGTTCTACACTTACTTTTGGACATGATGGAATTCCAACACCAAATATTCTAAGTGTGTTTTCACTTTGGAGTATGAACTTTTAAACACTTTTTGACAAAAGTTACAAGTCCAAGACTTGTTTCTACACCCATCTTTAGTCTTATCTATAATTGTCACATATACCTAAAGATGAGCATGGTTATCTGCTTGAGATTCATTGGATCTATACTTACTAGTAATACTAGAATTTGAAGTCAGTGTTGAACTAGAACTTGCATTGGTTGTCATGTTTTCAACAATAATCTACTACAAATAATTAAAAAAATTAATTATAATATTCTATCAATTCAAACATTCAAATAATATAAATAAATAATAAACAAATAGTGTAATGTACAAAGAAAGAAAGTAAAATAAAGTAAGAAAAATAAAATATTCAAATAATGTCAAAGCATTTTTTTCCTTATAAATATTATATTCCAATGAAATGAATATTCGTAAAGTCAATGTTCAATGTCAAAGCATTCAGAGTATTTGGTGTAATATCTAAATGTATAAGAAAATAATGTAAAACAATAAAAGCATTCATAAAACTTCATATGTTATAATATTATAATATTCAAATAATTTAAAACAGTAAAAGCATTATAATATATTCAAATAATGGAAAACAGTAAAAGCATTCAGACAGTAATTTAGAACGCACAGATTCACAACACACATATTCACAAAGCACAAAACAAAAAATGAAGTAAAATGCACCGATCGAACACAGAAGGCACCAACGCAGAAGAAGAACGCACAACTTGCAGAGTTTCAGAGCAAGTGAGCAACACAATTTCGGCAAGATTCACAACACAAAGAGCAACAGGATTCTTTTCCTGATTTGAAACAGATGTGGCAAATGTGATCGAATCGTGTCTTTTGAAATTTGTATAACCGTGTATCCTGAGTGCATCTCCTTTTTTTCTTTTTAGAATACAAGATACATTGTGAGTACGTACCTAGCTGTATCGACGAGGTATCCGTGTCGAATGTGTGTACGACACCAATATTTCATCAAATTTAACTTATTTGTGCTTCATTGGTTCCAAGAAATTGTGGTTTTGGGGGGTGAGGATCTTGGGACAACCTTGCACCTATTAATTTGAATTTTCAAGTAGCCAAAGTAGCTTGGTTTGGCACATCATTGGAATCAGAATATCTCAAATCAGCCAATACCTTCCCAAAATGGTTAAATACGTTGTTTCAAACTTCTAACAAGAACCTTCAAAATTGAATTGGGGAAGAGGATGACATGCTAATTGAAAATATTTTGTCCATGTTGTGGAGTACATACCACTAAAAAGGAAAAATACTTGTTTGAGGTAAACCAAACTAATATTATTTTAATGGAAACTTAATATGATTCTTGGTCAAAGGGGGCTCTCAAGAAGGGTAAAAATTTAGCGTTCAAATTGTCTATAATTAAAAAATAGTGTATTTTTTTATAATAAAAAATATAAAAAAATATAGTCACAATTTATTTAAAATAAATTCTTATCAATGTAAATTTTTTAATTTTATTTTATCTCTCTTTTACTGTTAAAAATAAATACAGAGAATCTAATCTCAATTCTTACAGACGACATTGTGGAGAAAACAAAATCTTCAACAATCCATGAACCTATCAAGACCAACTAAAACTAAAAATAGTTATTATATGGAAGAAATTAAAGGAAATGGGCAGAAAATAGCGGGCGCCTTTTGAAGGACAATGAATGGACTATGCCTTATAGTGGGTTTGTCTACCAATCAAGAAAAGCGTAGCACGAGTGTGTTCCTTAAAGGCCCGCAAAACATGTTTGAAGTTTGTTTACAGGCAACTGGAACATGTATGTTTGGACATCCCAGATGAAGGAATCACACAGATACTATGAGCCAAACAACTTAAATTCAAAATTAAAAGTAATTAAATCTATGTAGTTTAATTTTAATTCTTTTTTATAGTACTTCATAATTTCTATTGTTACTTTTATATTATTACTTAATTTTTTATATATGTTTTGATTGATAATTAATTATTGAAATTAAATATTTGTTTTTATACATGTATGAATATTAAAAAAATTATGACATTCACTCATTAATTTCCATCAATTAACTTATAACCTAACAATCATTTTTGATACATTGTTGGATTGAGTTTTGAAAGATTGGATGCAACTTGAACACACTGATTATGAAAGAAAGAAAGAAAATAACCAAAAATATAAAGAAGAGAATGAGATGGTAAAAAAATTTATCTTGATAAGATAATTTCATTTTATTTAGTAATTCTTTATACTAGATGATGATGCCTGTATTTTTCAGTTAGATCACTATTTAATTTAATTTTTGTAATTAAAAATTGACATATTAATGTATCCTGATTTGTATCACCTGTCATCACTATTAAAACAAGCTCTCCCCAACCTCCCTACATAGATTATAGCATTCATTTGGAAGTTTTATTTTGCTTTTGGATCGTGTGGTGGCGGCTGCTGGGCTTTTTAGCGGCGGTTTTATCCGTCGCTAAAGTGTGTTTTAATATTATTGCAACGAATATTATTGCTGCAATGACTTTTGTTTAAATAATTAATTTAACAAAAGTTATAGTGACAATAATATTTGTTGCAAACAACTTTAGCAACGGAAAAAACCGCTGCATAAACGCCCAGCTGGCACCCGATAGGAAGACGCCCAGCAGGGAATCCGGACGCTTTTATTTTGTATTTTAGTTATAAAGGAAGATGATTCTAGAGTATGTTGGGCCAGCTGGCTTCTGAGTTATTGACTTGTTAAATTGAGCAACTCGAAACTTCTAAATGCAAATGAACATACGATTAAGATCTGAGAAGCACTACGCCTGATGACTCTTTAGTATATGCTACATCAATTTGTGTTTCTTTCTTGTGTTGTTGTCAAAAAAGTACTTGGAGTTTCATGTTTGTAAAGAGTGGAAAAGCCGGAGAAAAAAAGAAAAGAAAAGAGAGAGATAAATTAAAGTTTTATTTTGTATTTATTAAATGATAAAAATAATTAACTTATATTAATAAAAATTTATCTTAAATAGATTAAAAATTAAAATTTTTTATCTTATATCTCTGATACTGTATAAAAATATATTATTTTTTTATTACAAAAAATT
The DNA here is from genome assembly GCA_031216115.1 of Senna siamea. Lineage (NCBI taxonomy): Eukaryota > Viridiplantae > Streptophyta > Magnoliopsida > Fabales > Fabaceae > Senna > Senna siamea. The sequence goes on along the minus strand of CM062354.1, from coordinate 24,730,204 downwards.
TAAATTCTTTTATAAATTAAGAATTTATCTTGTATAAATTAAAATTTATTTATATTTTTTTCTTTCTTTCTTTCACCCCAGTATATTTCACTATTTCCTTATTTATTAAAAAAATCTAAATCTCTAGTAATTATTAGTTAGAACGGGCTGTTTCAATATGAGACCTGAGTTTACTTAGACAAAAGCAACTTCCCAACAGTTTGCTTCGCCACGTCTCTAATCTTGGTTTCTTTTAGACAAACATCTCCCAACCTGTCAGATTATGTTGGCAAAAGTTATCATTTAGATTATTCAAAAAAAGTTTTGAACTTTTTTTTTTCAATTATAAAATACTCTCTTCAACTAGTTGAAAAATTATGCAATTTATTTTCTTTAACTTTAAAATCTTAAAAAAAAATTCTCATATTTTTATTTCCGTACAACGTCGCTTTCATTGACATTTTTATTAAAAAAAAAGTTCTATTTGAGTTGTACAGTTTAGTGCCTCAACTTTAAAAATTTAACAACAGACTCTTCAGAGTTTTAATTTTATACATCATATCCCCTCAATCTTTTAATTTTGTACAAAATACCCTCAATTTTAGTAGCGTCGACAAGTATTTGAATTAAAATATTAACATATATAAATATGAAATGCTATTATATGCCGTTATTGTCTATGTTAGCAAAAAGATTTTAATAAATGTTATTAGGGTTGTATAATTTGTCCCCATCAATTTTAAATGTTGATAGAAAAAACTCTCGGCTTTTTAGTTTTGCATAATATATTCTTTCAATTTTGTTGATATAGATAAATGCGGCTAATGTTTTGGACGAAAATAGTAATAAAGAAGTATCTTCCACAATTTTAAAAGTATGAAAGATAAATTGTAAATTATATATATATATATATTTGAAGTACAAAACAATATTAAATAGATAATTTTTTAAGTAAAATATTTAATATCATAATTTTTAGTTAAATAATAAATATTATAAAAAATATGTAGAATGACTATATTCTCAAACTCTAAATTAATTTTTAATTTTATCTCTAAAATTTTTTTTTGTTAATTTTGATTTCAAATTTTTGAATTTTATCTAAAACTCTAACGTGATCTATTACCCTAATAAAATTTATATAGTGATAATTTAGCTGAAATTTTTACTAATATGAAAAATGGTCTAAATTAAAAACTGAGAAAAAATTGATAATAATTATAAAATTTAAAAACAAAATTGACAATAACTCTAAATTTTGGAGACAAAAAAATGTATTTTTGGAGATTTTTGTTTATTTATTTTCTCAAGTTTAAATATCTAACTCATAAATCCTAAATCCTAATTTTCAATCCTATTCTTAATTTCTATCTACTCTAAAATAATCAAATAATCTTATTCCTAACTTAGAATTATCATATTCTCTTCATGATAAATTTTTTAGTTCAAATTTTCCTGGGTCAAAACGTTACATCAATAAGAAGTTGGTCTTCTATAGTAGTAATGATAATGGGTGAGTATCGAAATATTTTTTCACTCTCTGTATTTTTATCCATTCAAAATATCTGATATTTAAATATTATCTAAATAAAAAAATATTATTTTTAATATTCACATATAAAATTACTTGATATTCAAAATATTTAAAATATTTAAAATACTTAAAAAAATAATACATGTTAGATATTAAATACCTTATAATCAAGTAATATATTTAATATTCATTCAATAAAAAAATTTTAAATATTATAAATAATTGTACAATAAAAAATCTTACATAATTATTATTAACCAAAATTAAGAATAATTTTAATAACACTAAAAAAATAAAATTTTATTTAATAATATATATATATTATAATTTATAATATATTAGATACCTTATCTCTCCGTTCGTATCAAATAGATATAAGATATTTAAAATTAATATCTAATTTTGGCCTAATATTCAATAGATAATTTGCATTATATTATTATACCATATATGATATTTATTAAATATTAAATATTTTTCTTGAATGCACATTATCAAGTACTCATAAATATCTAAATTCATTGCAAATTGTTATTCCTATTCTATAGTAGTGTATCTTAAGAAATTTTATTAAAAATGAAAATGAAAAGAAACTTAAATATATGCAAAAATATATCTAAAGAAATTATCAATGATAAAATTTTAAACTTAAAATATTTTTTATCAAGTTTATATTTTAAAGTCTACTCTTTTTTATTTTAATATTTCAAAAGTATAAAATTTTAATAACTTTGTTGTTAATAAAAATTTTAATTAAATTTTTTTTAGAGATAAATTTTTTAGCCACTGATCAAAATTTTAAAAGTATTTGTTTAAAATAAAGAAGACTTAAAAGTGGTAGAAAGAAAAAATAGAATTGAGAATTTAAGTTAAAATAAAAAACAATAAAAAACTTTTTCAAGTCTTTAAAGTTTAGATAAATTGAATTATTAAATTGTAAATTACGAAATACGATGACCCTTCACATAACATGTGTGCGCCATAGAAAGTACTTATTTTGAAAGTGAAAGATGTGGTTGAGAAAACGTTTATAAATATCGCTTTGGTTGATTTGATGGTGGTGTCAAGTATGTGGTGTGATAAAAGATATAATATTTTAATAAAAATTTCTTGTATTCCTTAATTCTATCACCTAGGATTTGCTCCGATCTGAAAAAACAAAATCGTTTTAAATCCCTTAAATACGAAATATTTGCGTTTGACCAAATCAAAAAAGTCAATTTGTGAAGGTGCAAATATTCTGAACACTGTTACAGCCTAATAAGAGAAAAATTAAATATATTTTATTTCTTCTAATTTCTTAAAACTTTTAGTTCGCTCCATTTAATTTAAAAATATATAATCTTACTTACTTATTTTTAAAATAATCTAATTTTATTCTTTTATTATATCATTGGTCCAAATTATAATACAAAAAATTAAACAACTTAATTTGTTTTTACTTAAAACTGTTAATACACACAAATTTAGTGTCTAATCCAGAAAACTATTAAATTTGATATAAAATTTTGAACAGAAATGTGAAGAAAATTAAATTTCAACTAACAAAATTTGAGTTTAAAGAAAATGATAATATTTTACAATGTAATATATTATAATTTAAATTTTTATTAAAAAATATTTATATTTAATATTTAATAATATTTAAAATTTAATTATCTCTATAAAAAATATTTATAAAAAATAAAAAATTAAATCATTTACTAAATAAAAGAATAACATCATCTATCTTTACATTAAAAAATTACTGGCAAAGGATTGAACTTAATAAAAAAGTTAATTTTTCATAAATCATAACGTAACAAATTAAAATTAAAATTTTTATTAAAAAATATATTTGCATTCAATGTTTCTCTTGCCTAAAACAAAATTACTTATATTAAAACGATACATATAATAAACTGAAAGTGGTTAAATTACCTATAAATCCAAGAGAAGCCAAATATTTAAATTCTAAGGGTCACCATTATAAGAAAAAAATTTTAGAATATACTACGTGTACATATAAATAATGATTAAGATTTTATTTATACACATAATATTTATGTATCGATAACATCTTAATTATTGTATATATTTATTTACAGTGTATACAAAAATTTTTCTATAAATTAAGTTAACATATTAAATTCCAAGTAAGCACAAAAAGTATTAAAATAAGAGGGACAAGTCGTTGAGCGAATTACATATTAGACACCGCGGTTCCCGCGAAAGAGAGCTCGGATCAAAAGCACGCGCTCCTCATTTACGAGAAAGGAAAAAAAAAGAAAGAAAATCTGTTTCTCCAATTCGCCGTTTCAGAGAAAGAAAGTAACGGAAAAAAGAAGAGAAGAGAAAAAACAAAAAGTACGAAGGAGAAAATGGAGGCTGCCATGGGACTGATGCGGAGGATTCCACCAAAGCAGACCGAGACTGCTCTCTCTGCGCTTCTCAGCCTTTTGCCTCACCATTCCTCTGATCTCCTCGCACAAGTCGATCAGCCCCTCCAGGTCCCTCTTTCTCTCAGTTTAATGCCTTTTTGAATGCAATTCTTCCTTGGCAAGTACACTATTTCTTGATTCGATTTGTCCTTTGGGGAAGCACACATTTGAAGTTTTATGGGTTGTTTTTATTTTCAAAGTGTTTATGCGTTTTGTGGAACCTTTAACAACCTGGGGTTTGCTTTAATTGTTAAGTCTAAATTTAAGATTAAGATTTTTTGCAATCTGGCTTGTTAGGCCTTTTCTCTGTTTATTTATCTATTTCGTCCATCAAGTCAAAATTAAATATTGCTGTTTGTTTAGTTTGTGACCCTTTTCCTTATTCCTCCATGCACAACTGGAATTCTTTTAGCTCCCGGAAATTTTCATAGTTTTTCTTTGGATCTGAGTTTTGGTTTATTTCATGTCAACTTGCTATTAAAGACTATGAAAAAGGGATTATGATAGATCTTCCGTAATTAAAAGTTTATTATTTTTACTCAAAAAGCAATGTAGTATTCATTTGTTCTCTTTTGTATTCATGTGTGATCATTTGCTTTCAAAATTATTCTTTAGTCATGAAACTTTGGATGGCGAAACAGGTACTGTGCGATGTGGACTGTGGGAAAGAATTCATTTTGTGTGAATATAACAGAGATGCTGATTCTTACAGGTTATCTCGTTGTGATAAACTGATAATATGCTTAAGGAAATGTTTGTTTTATTGCTAGGTTTCTATATTCTTGCTCAAGTTATGTTTAAATTTCTGAATTTGGGGAAGATGTATCAGTCATGTGCTTATAAAGTATTCCAACTGCTACGAAATTCTTATTTTTGAAGTCATGATAAGTGGCTTGACCCTATTGGAGATTGTAATACTTCCATCCTTGACTAACTAAATCTGTAGATTGTTTCACAATCTGATGCAAGCATAATGTTTTAGCTATACACTTCAAGCCACAATAGCTTCCAAAGGGACTAGCGGCTTGGATATTTTGTTTAATTTTTAAGTTCAAAATAAAAATCATTTTTATATTTTAAAATAATAAAAAAGCAATAGGCAGTTATTTAACTTCTCTCCCTCTCGACACATTTTAACTCCCCCCTCTCCACTCTTCCCTATTTTTTTATATGCTAAATATGATTTTGAAGACCAATGACCAAAAGGCTCAAAGCATAATATAGATGAAGGTTTATACCATCATACTTTCTATATCTACTAGTTCTTTTTGATGCAGCAAAATGCAAAGTTATAGAGAAAAAAATCCTTTGCAGTTTTTTGTATGTGACGGAGTGATAGAGATGGGGTGTGACGGAAGATTAAACAGTAGAATTAAGGAAGTAAATGCTATTGACAGAATTAAAATGCAAGAATCTTCAACACTTTAATTCTCAATAACTGTGCCCGTAGGTGGAACAATACCCAAAGTACATTCAGATGATAAAGACTCCCTAAAAAAATTAAAATAACTGATCCTAACGGTATTAATACTCAAATATCCTCTACTGTAACTGCTAAAACATAAATCAGAAACTGTAAATAAACTGTAAAGATGACATAACAATGCTTTCATGAAATAAAATAGGTAATAATTGTCAGAACATATATGCAGGGGAGATTCCTAATAATTGCAGAAGGATTTCTGGTTATTAACATTACCCCGCCTGATGTTGCTCTTCTCCTTCTTGCTGACAATGCCTCTGTGGCTTATCCTAGATTGTAGTTTCTTTTTGTTTGGAGTTTAGTTCTTGTTACTACCAAAAAAAAAAAAAAAACACACATATGCAGAGAATTTTTTATTTTACGTTTCTAAAGGAATCATTTTGAGTTCATGAGATGGTAAATGTTATCTTTCAAGAGGAGGGAGTGCTTTTCTGTTATAAAACTGTTTAATGCTAATTTCCCAATGAAAGGGGAGTTTAATGTTTGCTTTACTTGATACTAGAATTAAAAGACAATGTCAAACTGAAATTAACATTATTTTTAACTCGGAAATAAATTTTTGTAGAATTTATATTTTCAGTGAAACACTCTGTTGTATTAGAATTCTTCATTTCTCCAGGTAAATGATTGATTTCATACCAGTTGTAAATGATTTTGTATCCCATCAACATCACTTTAAATTAAGAATTAAGACAGATGTCAAATACAGGTTTATTGTAAATAAATAAGTATTTTTCATGAAAAAAGATAAGTTTAGCATAGTGCTTAAATACTTTATATGTATTTACTTCATATAAATTTTGGTTCAACATTAATATAACAGTTGCTCCGAAATCACAGTCTCTTATTCTATAATAAATTATTTAATGGTTCCGGTCAGTGAGTTTCATCTGGTGATGTTGAAAATCTACCCTTTTGTATCTATGTAAACTTATTAGCTCAAGACTTTGAATTAAGTTTTAATTTTTTCTCTAAAGTTTTTTTTTGATGATTTTGGTATTATCTTTAAACTTTTGATTTAGCATTACTTTTGTTCTCAATGACTAATAGCATAAATTTTGTGATATAAATAGTATAATATGCTCTAAGTTAATTATGTTATTTTTCAAAATTTGGCGCATAAAACAATACCAAATAATCATTTTGATTTTATTTTGTCTATTTTTGGTAGGAATTACCAGTTTTAAATACTTGTGAATTCAAAAATTTTCTTTATTTACATCGTCAGTATTTTAACCAGGTAGTCAGGGACATTCTGGGCCCAAAATAAGTTTAAGAACTAAATTTGTGGAGAAAAATATTTCAGGAACAAATTTGAGATTTTCCCCATAGTCCAAAGACAAGAATATTTTAGCCATGGAATTTCTGATTGGCTGCTATTACTAGTGATAAAAAAAAAAATGCAGGCAGGTGATTTATTTTTCTCAAAGTTTGAAATTAGAAGTACATTCTTAATAAAGAAGTGCTAATTTCTTGTACGTTGTGGTAAATGAGATGCTAATATTTCTGTGTCCTGATCTAGGAATAGGCTGATTATTATGATTACCTCCTGTATTATTTAGCATTTTTAGGTTGAGCTACAGAGGCATTTACTTTAGTCATACAAGGAAATCATTGAGTAGCATCATGAAGTCAAAGCATATTTTCAAGGATATTATCTTGAAATTGGGACCAGGACATAGATTCATTGTTACACAGTTCTAATAGGACATTGTTATAATTTACTTTCTTATGAATGTCTCCCTTTTCCTCTTTTCCTCTATTAAAATGTAAGACTTCCAGCTAAAAAACGATGTTAATCTGATTGTTGTACTGCATTTATCTGCAGATCACCTTGGTCAAATAAATACCATCCACCATTGGAAGATGGGTCCCTCCCTTCTTTAGAGTTGAGGAAGCTTGAACTTGAAGCAAATGACATATTTGCAGTATATCGTGACCAGTGAGGTCCTTAACTTACCTGATCTTTTGGGCTTGTGTTTGTTCAGTTGTGTTATTAAAATGTCTTCTGCTTAGTATTTTGTTGTATAATTAATCCCTTTTTATGTCAGAAAATCAATTCAGCTTGGATTATATCCTGTGTTTTCTTTATGCTATTTATCTGAATATATTTATTTTGTGATCTTTTTATACTAAAAAATTAATTAATGGATAATGTCATAGATATTATGAAGGCGGCATTTCATCAGTTTACATGTGGGAAGATGGCAGTGAAGGTTTCATAGCCTGCTTTTTAATTAAGAAAGGTCAGCCTATTATTTGACTTGATGGACAAAACTTCTCATCCTTTTCTAATATGACACTGTTACTATGATTAAAGATGGCTCAAAGACAGGGCAAGGTAAACGGGGTTATCTAGAGGAAGGAGCATGGGATGCTATACATGTTATAGAGGTACTCTCTTTGCATGCAAGACTTGGTACAATGGCCCTGTATTTGCACTATTACCTCTAACCCATTGGAAAACATCTCTTTATTCCTTAATTTTTTTAATTTATTGTCTTGGAAGATGTTTTCGGAAACTCCATTTTTGTTTTCTTCTTCTATGTTAATTAAGGTGGGACCAGATGAAGAAGAAGTGACAAATTACCGCTTAACCAGTACAGTGATGTTGTCTTTAACTACAAATAATGAGTCATCTGGGACTTTCAGTTTGTCTGGATCAATTAGACGACAGGTACCTTGTATTAGAATCTACCCAGGGTGACTGTCTAGATCGTTTAGTGAAAAAATGCATGCCAATATTCATTTCCTTTTTGGGTAAATAATTGTTTACCCTTAGTGATTTGGCCCAAAATCAGTTTGCCTCCTATGTAATGAAGAATAGGGAAAGAATGTTTGGAGTGACATGATAAATGATATGGATAATTAATTATAATTCAAGAATTAAGCCATCAGTTGAGGCTTTAATTAGGAATGCTCTTTATTACTATTTCCTTTATTGTTTTAAGCATGCGTTTTTAGTTTCTTTTTTAATCTCTTGGTGGTGGATTTTGGATCAGTTTTTTTAGTTGAATAAGAATTTCAGAGTTTCTCTCCCTCTCTCCCTCTATTTCTCTATTTCTTCCCGCTTTCTCCTTGCTGGTTCTACATCACTATGATTTTAAGTGTCATTCAATACGCGATTTGTCCAATTACTAGTTAACCAACCTTTGGTATTTTACATTCAGTTTTTAACAAATATAATTACATCAATGTTAAAACAATTGATAGTTTTATTATCAAATGTTTGTTTAGCTTATATCTAGAACATCTTTAGAGTGTTCTAAGGCTACTGTTAGGATTAAGTAGACAATTTGGATTTCAAAATGTTAGTTTAACTCCCAGAATTTCCTTAAAAGACTGAAACTGTTCAACGTATAAGTAAAACGTACTTTTAATAATGAAATTATTCATCATTTTTATTTGGACATGATTTTTTCTATTAAAATTAAGACCAAAAATATCACAAGTTGGTCCAGTAATTACAAGGCAAAAAATGAATAAAGCACTTTAAATCACAGGAGGCAAATTGGTTTTAGGCCCAATTACATGGGCAATACTGTAATTTACCTTTTTTGGTTGAGAAGTCATAATATATTTTATACTAGTCACAATAATATTTTTGAATATGGAGTAGAGAAATTATGGTCAGTCTTATTCAAACATGTAGTTTGCATAAATCATTGTAACTTTTCTAAAACTAGATATATTAGAATGGAAGTTAGCATGGTCATCAATGTAATGAGCTGGCTTCTGATATATATTAAATGTTCACTTAATAACCATCAGTGTTTATATATAACTATATATATTCTCTTTTAAGTCGCACTGCTTTGTAATTTTTTAACCTTTAATCCTAAATTAGATTCTTTTTTTATATTGTAGATGAGTATGAGGCTGTCAGTTGCTGAGGGTCATATCTGTAACATGGGAAGGATGATTGAAGAAATGGAAAGTAAGCTGAGGAATTCACTCGATCAGGTGCTTTTCTATTATAGCATGTCAACTGCATATCTGTTATATTGAAGACAATTTCTTTATTTTCTTTCTTTATTTTGCTTATTTGGAGGAGGTGGTGTTGGGATTGAAGACCTGGTTGTCTTCAGGGAAGTTTTCAAATCTTAATGATTTGGTCTTACCAAAAAAAAAAAAAACTCTTAGTTATTGGTTCCTTTTTGGCCTTTGAAGTTTCTAATTAGAGAATAGTGTACTTTATTTGGTCTATATATTATCAATTCATCAATGCATGTTACAGGTATACTTTGGGAAGACAAGAGAAATGGTTTGCACACTACGACCACCATCTGAGGTGGTGCAGATGAGAATGCCTGAGAGCTGATGGTGTGGCAGAGAGAATTTGACGTTTGTTTTCTCTGCATGTTTAGCTTGGTGGCTGATCATTTGTGTATTTTACGTATATAGTCTCGTTCTCATATGAAAAATGAACGAACAAAATTTAGACAATTATTTATACGTTGTTTATTATGTTTTATTACAATAACATAATATGTGAAGGGATATTTTTGAACACAAAAAAAGTCATATGGTGCAAACTTGTCAAAAATATCTGCTTATGATGATTTTATTGAAATTTTCAATAGCACTAAAATATTACACCTAAATTTTGTTTAAAATGAAAATACAGGTCAAGGGGAAAGGGGGAATGTAACACCCTTTGTTCTGTAGAGATAGTGCTATATTTGTTTGCAGGTAACGGAATGAGTTTTTTTTTTTTTTTTTTTCTGGTCGATTGTTTGGTCTTTTTGAAAACATTATCATTTTGGTCCATAGATAGAAACTATGGGGCAATTTTACCTAAAATTATTTTTAAAAAATAGTATAATTTTAAAAATTCAACCCACAAAATTTATTTATCTCAAACTCCCATTTTTATCATTTTTAAAAGTAATCCCTTTGGATATGTGATGGATTACAGACTGTAATAGGTTATATATTTAGACAGATTAAGAGTTTCTATTTTTTTTTTTTTTTAATATTTGAACCTAATCTGTGTCCTATACTTATTTTTTACAAAAAAATAAAGGGACAAATTACAGGGGATTACCATTTTATTATTTTTATTTAAATTCAATAAATTTGTTTAATTATTAATTAAAATTTATTTAATCATAAAATTAATTTAATTGTTAACTAAAATTCATTTAATCATAAATTTAATTTAATTGTTAATTAAAATTCATTTAATCATAAATTTAATTTAATTGTTAACTATAATTAATTTAATCATAAATTTAATTTAATTGTTAATTAAAATTCATTTAATCATAAATTTAATTTAATTGTTAACTATAATTAATTTAATCATAAATTTAATTTAATTGTTAATTAAAATTAATTTAATTATTAAACTAAAATAAATTTAATTATTTGATTAAAATTAGTTTAATTATTAAATTAAAATTAATTTAATTACTTAATTAAAAATAGGTTAAATTGATTTTTTATTAATTTAACTTATATTTTTTATTTGTAAATGAAAAAATTGTATTAATAAAAAAATGCTATATAATATTACAAAAAAATTAATACAAACTAAAATAGTCTAAAATAAATGACTCTTAGTTTCAGATCTCGATCTTTTTTACTGTTCTATTTTGAAGTGGTTGTTTCTCATCGTCTTGTTGCTCTTCTAGCATTCTTGTTTAATTGTTACCTTCATCAATAATTGGTGGTTGACTTAGTATGACTGTGGGTGAGTGATAATATGGTATTGGTTGATACATAGTCATAAATGATAAGTACTCAAAAGATCCATTAATGACCCTAATTGTTAAACTGATGTCTATTGGTCATATGTAGCACTTCCAAAACTAGTGTCAGGTGGTATTGGTGTAGAAGATGAGGGGCTGGCACCTCCAAAGTAACGCCGGCATAAAAGAAATGATGCACCAACCCCAAAAGACATTGATGAAGTAAGTTGAGGCATAGTGCATCATCTCGATATACAACCTCTCTAACACCCCACCCTATAAGCCCTTATATAGGCTGGCTTATAGAGGTAATATGTTACTAACTCGTCTTTCTGTTTAAGTTTCACTTGAGTAACTCACTTGTATACACCATGCCAACAAAAGCACATAAAATAAACACATTCATATAACATAACTATGTATATATATACGTAAGAGTAGATATATCTATCCATAAGTATAGATACACACACACACAAGTAGACAAAAATTCCCACTCATTTTATCTCTATACAACCACTGATATCCCACCAGCTTTCCATTAAACAAGCTGTGGGTATGATGGGCGCTTCCAAAATGTCATCTGCCTTTACCACCTTAACCCACTGGGGGTGTAGGTGGTATGTCTACTATACAGACAATTATGTCCACTATTCAAAGAAAGTACTCAAGACTAGGAACCTCAAACACCTTGACCTCCAGCTCCATAATCACAATGACACTAAGCATCTAGACACATCAACTTACATGGTGAGATAAAAATCTCATGAATCAAGGGAAATCAATGTTAAAAGATATTGTTAAGCGTATCAGTCGTAAATCACATGAAAAATTCTTGCATTCACTTAAATTTTAATAATCATAAACATACTAGACAATGCATAGATATCAAGCTATGTTATGTCATGCCATGAAACTGAAACATAATAAACTAATGCTTAGTGGTTATAATCATGATTTACCTCATATAAAATACAAGCAAGTATTCACTTGGCCCTTTTAAACTCTTCTTTTAAAGTAAACATTGTATGAGCTCTTCTATACTTTGGTTAACTAGCTTTAACCTCTAGGGTTCCCTTAGTTTTTGTGCATTATACTTAGAAAGACCATTCTACTCTGATGGAGATCACTGTGCCTCTACTATAGGTCACAGATCATATCCACTCACTAGATCGCTATACATCTATCTTGGGTTACAAGTCATGTCCACTCGTTCTTCTATGGCGAGACAATGTTGCTTAAACTTAACCCTTTTCTATGGGTGAATCATTCTCTTGATACTTTGTTTAAAAATCATTCCTCTTCTATGGGAAGGATTATTCTTTGGATACATTTCTAAAAAATCATCCTTATTCTCTAGGGAGAATTACTTTATGAATATATATAACTCCCTAATATGTACCCTAGACTGATTGGTTCCTAGACCATGGTTGTTTTAACTCTAAGTAGGCAACTCCCAACTATTAGAGTAAGCTAACTTATGGTTAATAACCAATACGACATTTTCACAATTCTTTTTAAAGTTAAATGAAGGCTTTACTATTAAAATATGAAATTCTATCATGGAATCTCCAATGATCATCCTAAACTAACCATTGGTCATTTAATCTGGAACCAATATAGAGTAAAGCATATATCAAGGGTTCTTCTTTTGACCTAGGGTTTACTTCTAGCATTCTTGTTGTGCCATGTAAGAAAATAACTAAGTTCTGTAGTTTCCTGAGATTTCAAAGAACAAGACTCTTGGTCATCAGGACTCACCTATAGGGCTTTGCCCATAGAAGCTCACCTATAAAAATTCGCCTATATGGCTCACGCATGAGGACTTCACCCATAAGGGTTCATCCTTGAGGACTGCCTAAGACCTACCATGAGTTTACCTCTCGGGGTTTGCCCATAAAGATTACCTATAAGGGTTAGTTCCAATGAATTACTCTTAGAAAGTTCACCTTAAGGTTGGCCTCACAAACTAAGTCATTGGTTAGTCATTACAGGTTTGCCAATAAGGTTTACACTATGGCTCGCCTCTTGGTCTGTCACTCAAGCCTTCCTAATGGGTTATTCCTAAGGGTTTACTTAGTGGAACTCACTCCAAAGGAGATCGTTCCAGAGGAGCTCACCCCTAGTAAGATCGCCCACCATCCTGAAGAACACACAAACTTCTACTCCGTTACCTAGTTTTTCAATAATTATACACTAAATCTAAAATCACTTTAAAATCTAATTTACCATGCTTTTAATTCATAAATAAATTTATAAACTCTTTTCCAACACTTAGGCCAAAAACATACTCAAATTGTATGACTCTTCTTGCTAGAAATAATCCAAATCAAATATTGGAAATCCTTAGAAGAAAGAGAAAATAACCCACTTCTTGAATCTTCAGTTTTTCTTCATAAAAGCATGAAAAAGTATAAATTTAGCATATAAAAAATAGAATGCAAGCTTAAATCTCTCTCAAAGTCATTAAATCACAAAAACTTATTCACATACCTAAGTTTAGAAAAATAGGTTTCCATGTTAGAGAGGGAAAATCATATTTTCACTTATTTAGCTTGTTCTAGGTGATTCTTGTGCATTGATACTAGTGTTCTAGATATAAGCTCATTCAAGCCTCCCAACACTTGATTCAAGCTCAGACCGTGCCCTTTTCCTTCTTCTTCTTTCTCCTTCTTTCTCTTTATTCGTCTCTCTTCTCTTCCTACTTCCAACTTCTAGAATTTCTTTCTCCTCTTTCTTTCTTATCAAGTTTTCATGAAGGGTCATTTTGCTATTAATTAAAGTTCAAAATTATTTACTAATCAAAGAAATTGAAAATTCAAAAAGGTTACAAAAGTTATTACCTTCATGTACTACCTTTTCACTTTATTTCTTTACTAACTCTTTGGCTTTATTACTCCAAATGTGCCTTTTACTAAAAAGCTCCCTTTCTCTTAAACCAAACCTTAATTTGACCTGGTTTCTCAGCCAAATTTTGAATCAGCTGCTAACTTCCTTTATAAATCATACTTAACCCTTTAAACAAGCATCATATCATGAAATTATAAATTTTGTCCTCAAAATTTGAGAAACATACCTACTCAAATAAATCTGGACAGGTTGTTCTCACATCTGCCTCTTTCTCCCATGTAGCTTCACGAGGTGATGATTCATCCCACTGCACTTTTACTAATGGAATGATCCTGTATCTTAGTTGCTTGTTTTTAGAATCTAGAATCCTTATGGGTTTTGAATGATAAGTTAAATTATCATTTAATTGCCCTACTTGGGTATCCAATACATGGGATGGATCAAGTAAATATTTTCTGAGTTAAGAGACATGAAAAACATCATGAAGGTTTGAAAGAAAATAGAGGTAAAGTTACCTAATATGTGGATGAACCTACTCCTTTTAAAATCTAATATGGTCTTAGATATCTTAGACTTAATTTTTTGGATTTTATAACCCTACCAATACCTGTTAAAGGTGATATTCAAAGAAACACATGTTCTATTACCTCAAATTCAAGGGGTTTTCTTCTCTTATCGACATATCTTTTCTGTCTATCTTGAACCTTAGTCATCTTTTATCTAATCATCTTGATCAGGTCAGTTGTTTCTTGAACAAGGTTTGGGCCTAGAAGTTATCTCTCACCCACTTCAAAGCAAAAAATAGGAAATCTATACTTTTTCCCATATAAGGCTTCATACGGATCCATTCCTATACTGAAGTGGTGAATATTCTTATATGCATATTCCACTAAGGTAGATTTCTATCTCAACTTTTTTTATACTCTAATACAAAAGCCCTTAAAATTTCTTCTAGGGCTTGAATAATTCTCTCTAATTGGCCATCTGTTTGAGGATCTTTATAGTACTAAAGTTTAACTTCATGCCAAATGCCTCTTGTAACGCTCCCCAAAACATAGAACTAAACATTGGATCTCTATCTGACAAAATATAGGTAGGGATACCATGCAACCTATCTATCTCTTAGATATACAACTGAGATAGCTTGTCCAAGGATTAGTTTATCCTAATGGGAAGAAAATGGGCAGACTTGGTTAATCAATCCAAAATTACCCAAATTGCATTAATACCAGATAGAATCATAGGTAGTCCTATCACAAAGTCCTTAGTGATCTTATCCTATTCCATTCAGGAATATCTCAAGCTTGTAGTATATCGGCCGAATTTTGGTGTTCTTTTTTTACCTGTTGACATACTAGACATTTAGCTACAAACTTTGTTATTTCCCTTTCATTCTTGGCCATTAGTATCTAGATTTTAAATCTTAATACATCTTAGTGGTACCAAGATGGATGGTGTAACTACTCTTATGAGCTTCTTCTAGGATTCTGGCCTTAAGTTTTCACTATCAGAGACATAAATCCTATCTCAAAACTATATTACCCCATCTGAGGTTTTACTGAGTTCCTTCATCTTCTTCAAGATTATAGGAATTCTTCCTTTAACTAGGCTTTAGGAATCTGAGTCTTAAGGTCGCAGTCTATTTTTAAGTCACTTAGACAAATTCTGTCAACTAGTACCAACGTGGCTAAATTTAAATTCCTAAATTTCTCTATTGATTTCATCTCGTTCACCATCATGTGGGCCACATGTAGGAATTTCCCACTCAAGGCATCAATAACTACATTTGTTTTACCTAAATGGTACTTGAGTTCAAACTCATAATCCTTAATAAGTTACATCTATCTTCTTTGCCTTATGTCTAGCTCATTTTGGTTAAAGAGGTATTTAAGACTTTTATGGTCGTTAAATATCTTTAACTTCGTGCCATAAGGATAATTCTCCAAGTATTTAGATAAAAGAATATAGCTATTAATTTTAGATAATGGTTAGGGTAATTTACTTCATAAGGTCTTAACTATCTAGAGACATAGACAATGACTTTCCTATCTTGCAAAAGTATAAACCCTAACCCCTTATTGGAAGCATCAGTGTGTACTCGAATGATCCTAACGGATCTAGGATCACTAACACAAGAGTAGTGGTGAGTTTATCCTTTAGAGTTTGAAAACTCTCTTCATATCCTTTGACCACACGAAGGTACATCCTTTCGAGTTAATTTAGTCAAAGGTAAGGCTAGTTGAGAAAATCCCTAAATAAACCTTTAGTAGTATCCTGCTAATCCTAAGAAACTATAGATTTCAATCACTGCCTTAGGGGTTTCCCACTTCACTACTACTTTAGTTTTACTAGGATCTACTACTATCCCATCTTTGGTTATTACATGGCCTAAAATTTTTAACTCTTTAAGCCAAAAATTGCATTTTTCTAGCTTGGAATATAATTTTTTTTCCCTCAAGATTTGAAGTACGATTTTAAGGCTCTCTTCATGCTCTTCCCTATCTCTAAAGTATACAAAAATGTCATTAATAAACACCATAACGAATTTATTGAGGTAAGGTCTAAAAATGTGATTCATTTAGTCCATAAAAATAGCTGGAGCATTAGTTAGACTAAACGGCATCACTCAAAATTCAAATGTTTGTATCTGGTCTGAAAAGGTATCTTAAGAATATCTCCTTCTCTTACTCTAATATGATTATATCCTGACTTTAAATCAATCTTGGAGAAAATAGTTACTCCTCTAAGCTAATTTAATAAATTGTGTATCCGAGGCAATGGATACTTATTCTTCATAGTCACCCGATTCAACTATATATAATCTATACACATCCTAAGACTACCATCTTTCTTTTTGACAAACAAAATTGGTGCTCCCCATGATAAAGCATTGGGTCTGATAAGTCCCTTAGTAGAAGGTTCTCTATTTGGATTTTGAGTTCTTTTAACTTTACAGGTGACATCTTGTAGGGGCTATAAAAATAGGTCACATGCCAAGAACTAAATTAGTAAAGAACTATATTTCTCTTTTAGGTGGTAAACTAAACACCTCCATTAGAAATATATCAGGGTATTCCCTAATAATTGAGATCTAACTAATTTTGCTCAATAGTTCTACTTTAATAGATCTTAGATAACCCACTTTTTTTCCTTTCCTAAAATATCCCTGTTTAAAATAATGGTGTCTATAAAATTCATAGATTTACTACTACAATCTAGGATCACATTATTATCAGATAACTAGGTCATCTCCAAAATAATATCCATATCAAATATGGGCAAACATATTAAATCAATAAGGAAGGATCTACTCTCAACAACAATGAGGCAATTCAAAAAAACTCAGGAAACAACAATTTGGTCTCCTACAAGAGTGGAGACATTTAAATCATAAGGTAGAAAAGTTATAGGCAAGTTTAGATCTTTCACTAACTTATTTGAAATAAAGGAGTGAGATGCACTAGAGTCAAATAATGTAATCAAAGATTGGTTATTTATCATGCTCTTACCCTTAAGTAAATCATCGAATTTTGTCACCTCCTTCCCCTTCGGGGTATACACTCTGCCCTAAGTCTGAGATCTTGGCCTACTATATAGTTTTCTACTCTAGACTCAATTTTGAGCCATGTTTCTTGGCTTACCACAATTATAGCATACATTTTGCCCCTACCAAGCAAGGTTTGGTTTCTCCCACATTTTGGGTAAGGAATGGAAGTCGGTGGAGTTATTAATGGTTTCTTCCCCTCGATCTTTTGAAACTTAAAAAATTTTAGTTAGGTGGAAAGTTACTAGGTCTTTTCCTAAAATTCTGAATTTGTCTCTTCTCTTTCCTTCCTTCTACTAGATTATAGGCTATAATCCTATATTTATTGACTATGGTGGCATAATTTCTAATTTCCAATGGGAAAATCATTTGCTTCATTTCATAATCTAGTCCTGCCTCCAGGTGCACAGATTTCCAAACTTTGTCAGGATGGTACCTAAGATAGGAGGAAAACTTAGATAGTTCCTCAAATCAGGTGAGGTACTCCTCAAAAGGTCGCCCATTCTTTTTCAACTACATAAACTCAATCTCTTTCCCATTTCTCACACTCAAAAGAAAGTACTTTTTAAAGAAGGCGATTTTAAAATTCTTCTAGGTCAAAGGGATATCTTGTGCCCTTAAGAAGTGTTGAGCTCCCTTCCACCAATACTCAGCTTCTCCCTCGAGTATATATGTGGCAAATTCCACTTTTTGCTCATCAATATTGCCCAACACACTAAATAATTTCTCCATCCCCTTCACCTATTCATCAGCTGCCTTAGGATCATATTCTCTCTTGAAAGTTTGGATTTAGCTTTCTGGAATTCAAACCAAGCTTTGTACCCTTGGTTTCCTTCTAAGTCCACCTGAGCATAAGGTTTCTTTCTTCTTGGAGTTATTGCAATAGTTGGATAGCGGCGTTGGCCTGAAGTCTTATAACTTTCACTATACCCTAAAAATTTTATAGAAATCCCCTTATATTTTACATCATTCCTAGTGTATTTCCAACATTCCTCTTAGAAGGTCCCATTATTTTACTCCTCCAAAACAAATTTCTGAGGTGATTAGTCTTAATAAATCAATACTTATATAGAAAACAAGGCATACTATGAAATATTGGCTACTCAAACCTAAATCTCCATTCCTCACTTTAAGCTAGGATATAAACTAGTAAACTATCTGGCTCAGCTGCATAGCTTACATCTAACTCTCCTATGAAGAACACTACCTAAATCCAATTAATGCTTTGATACCAACAATGTAACACTCTACCCCCCATAAGCCCTTATATAGTCAAGCCTATAGAGGTAGTACATTACTAACTCGTCTTTTTGTTTAACTACCCGATTTTAATTTTAGTTTTTTACCCAAGATCCATTTATTAATTCAGTTACAAGTTTAAGTTTCACTTGGGTAACTCACTTGTATACACCATGCCAACGGAAGCACATAAAATAAACATATTTATATAACATAACTATGTATATATATTCGTAATAGTAGATACATCTATCCATAAGTATAGATACATATAAATACACACACACAAAAACTAGACAAAATTTCCACTCGTTTCATCTCTATACAATCACTATTATCCCACCAGCTATCCACAAAAGAAGTTGTGGGTATGAGTGGGCGCTTCCAAAATTTCATCTACCTCTCCTATCTTAATCTAGTAGGGGTATAGGTAGTATGACTACTATTTAGACAATCACATCCCCTATTCGAAGGAAGTACCTGAGACCGGGCACCTCAAAAATCTCAACCTCTAACTCCGCCGCCACAGTGAAACTAGGAATTTAGACACATTAACATACATGGTGAGATAAAAATCTCAACAATCAAGGGAAATCACGGTTAGAAGATATCGTTAATTGTACCAGAAGTGAATCACACGAAAAATTCTTACATTCACTTTACTTTTCATAATCATAAACATACTCAACAATGCACAGATATCAAGCTATGTTATGTCATGCCATGAAATTGAAACATAATAAACTGATGCTCAATTGTTGTAATCATGCTTTACCTTATATAAAATACAAACAAGTGTTCACTTGGCCCTTTTTAACTCTTCTTCTGAAGAAAACATTGTATGAGTCCTTTTATACTTTGGTTAGCTAGCTTTAACCTCTAGAGTGTCCCCTATTCTTTGCTCATTATACTTAGAAAGACTATTCTGATGGAGATCATTGTGCCTCTCTTGTGGGTCACAAATCTTATCCACTCACTTGATCGTTATACCTCTATCCTAGGTTACAGGTCATGTCTACTTGTTCTTATGTAAAGAGACATTTTTGCTTAAACTTAATCTCTTCTATGGAGTGAATCATTCTCTTGATACTTTGTTTTAAAATCATTCCTCTTTTCTAAGAAGGATTATTCTTTGGATACATTTCTTAAAAATAATCTATTTTCTCTAGAGAGAATTACTTTCTAAATATATATAACTCTCTAATATATATCATAGATTGATTGGTTCCTAGACCATGGTTAGTTTAACTCTAAGTAGGCAGCTCCAAAACTATTAGAGTATGTTAACTTAAGGTTAACAACCAACACAATATTTTAAAAATTCTTTTTAAAGTTAAATGAAAGCTTTACCATTCGATTTTGAAATTCAATCATGGAATCTTTAATGACTGTCCTATACCAACCACTATTTATTCAATCCAAAACCAATATACTATTTGCATTTTTTATGTGTAGTTTGTAAATTTAATATATTTTATTTAAAAAAATTACAAATTATCAAAATACAGTGTTTATATTTTTATTTGAGTAGAATTCATTTCAAAATTTAACAGTCAATTAGCCTCCATTATTACTAGTTTCAACTAACTTTTTATCCATCCTATTAATCAAAGGACCAAACTGATTGAGAATTGATCTTTGAAGGACCAAATTCAAACATTTTATTTTTCAGGAACTAAATTGATAGAACATGCATCTTTTAGGAACTAGATTATTAATTCACAATTAAATTTTTAATGAAATTTGGACTTCTCGACATAAATGGAGCTATGTTGGGCTAAATATAAACTTTGAATCCAATGCGGCAATGGGGTAAAAATGTCATTTTTCTCACTGGTCTCTCTCTCCTAAATTCAAATTCAAATTGATTTATACCTATTTAAATTGGGAGAGGTTGATATGATCTTAAGTATTGAATGGTTGGAATCATTGGGGAAGGTGAGGGTGAATTGGAGGCAATCGAGTATGAAGCTTAAATTAGGAGATGAAATAGTATGCCTGGAAGATGACCCAACATTTTCCAAGACTATAGTATCACTCAAAACCATGTTATAATTGATTTAAAAGGGTGGACTATAGTTTTGGATGCTAAGATTTTATTATGCACCTATCTTTGTCTCTCTC
Source organism: Senna siamea (assembly GCA_031216115.1). Taxonomy (NCBI): domain Eukaryota; kingdom Viridiplantae; phylum Streptophyta; class Magnoliopsida; order Fabales; family Fabaceae; genus Senna; species Senna siamea. Next base: position 24,709,338 of record CM062354.1, on the reverse strand, counting down.
AAAAAAGACATTTGTCTATAATTGTCTTTTTTCTTAGTTTTTGTTAAAATAAATAAGTAATATATTAACAAAATCAAGTATTCAACGAAATAACATTAGAAAATAAAAATTTCAAAAAAAAAAAAAGAAAGAGAAATTATTGTCATTGCCAACCCATCACGTTACCAAATGACCATTGATGAGAAACACGAATAACAGTTTGAGAAGATGAGTTGTTGTTGTAAAAGATGAGTTGCCATTGAAGTGCATTATTTTGCAAATTTGTAAATGGAAATGTGTAAATGTAAATGGGTATTCTCTTCTCTACAGAAATGTGCAAATGCATATTAGAAGCTTGAAACTTATAGTTGGGTTATTGGTTTTTCTAGGTTGCATTTTGTTAATGGTAACATTATCTTGAACATACAAAAGGAAAAGAAAAAGAAAATGAGGTGAAGGAGCAAAAACAAGAGATTGGCAACTTTATGCTGCACTACAGGGAGATGTTCTACGACTTAGGTTTTTTATAATTTGGGTGAGAATAAAATTGATAAATTTATTCTTGCTTATGTGAATTATTTTTTCTAATGTGTAAATATGATAGATGAAAATGATTTTATTTAGGGTTATTTGCACTCAAATGAAAGTTTAATTTGTTATTTGTGAAGATATATAATCCAAGGTTTTTTTTTCACATAAACAATTCAAGAGAATCTTTTATGTTTTACCCATAAATATATTATACATTTGTGCTCAAAGTTAATATATCAAATGTTAAAATAAAATAAAAGAACAAACATGACATTAGCCTAGTTTGATTTGGCTATAGGTGTCACACTCCAAATATGACGTGAATGGCATAAAAGAAAAACAAAATTTAATTTTCAAAAATAGACATTTTGAAAAACCAATTGAAGAAAATAAGAGTCACCACCAAAATTTTTATTTTAAAGAAAAATTTTGGAAAATCCTTTTTATTAAAGAAGAGACAAGGAAAAATAAACAATAGAGAATTGGTCTACAAAATAGAGATGGATTCAGGAGTTGGTTGAGTGTAGGGAAAATGTTAAGCACCCCAAAACATTCATGCAAAACACTAAATCAACCTAAAATTAATTCGTTTACCCCTATTTACAAATAGAAAACTGTAAACAAGAAAAAATAAAACTAAATATAATCAAGAATCAACGAAGGAACTAAAAAAACTATTAATGTATTCCAACTTATCCCTTCTCATTAATCTTATAGGCTAAGATTGATGAGTTCGCAAGAATACAATTGGTAATCACATAAGGGAAAACATAATCTATTTGAACAATTATAGGTTTCCTCTTTCTCGCTTTCTCAAGTTGAAAGTTCAGGTCAGAAACATGTTCAAATAGATTGCAAACAAACATTACACAAAACAAAACAATTCCATCGTCACTAGATAGTGACTCATTAGAGGTAAACAACAAACACAATCCACTTAGACAAAAGTAGTTTCCTCTCACTCACTTTCCTAATTCAAAGTTTGGGTCCTTAAAAACATGTTCAATTGAATTAAGGACAAACAAGAACAAAACCACAATATCACAAAAAAAATTATAGGAGTTCCTAAAAATATTCCAATTAGTCATTAGACACACCTAGATAAAGCACACACATAAAAACCACACAACAAGAAAGGAAAAAAACTCAAGACTCCTATGAGAGAAACTTTCTTAACACAACATTGACATGGAAGAAAAAAAGAAAGCCATGAAGAACAAAGATAAATCAAATAAGAGAGATAAAATAAAAATATTTACAATGCAGATTTGACATAAGATAAGAGCCTAGGTTCTATGTGCCCAGTCAAATAGGATCAAAGTCTGTTCGACATGAAGCTAAATCAAAATAAAATTTTTTTGAATTTTTGTGAAGTGAGAAAGAAATAGATAACCAGTGTGATTTCACAAACAAAACAATTTGAAGGATTGGTTGGTGTGTTTTAGTTTGTAAATCCAAATTAGTCTCGCTCTTAGTTTCTTCACTTGAAATAAGAAAGAGAGCTGCACTTGAAAGGAAATACCCACATCAAATGCCAATAATAGTAATATTCCAGAAATCCATCGTCAACCAAATCAGAAGAGGAGAAAAACAAGAACAAAGGAGATGGTATGAACCTTACTTCTCTTGGCCAAACTGAGAGTAAATCGCAGTTAGAAGAAACACGAGAAACGCGTTCTATAGTGCCAACAGTCAACGTTTAGCAGAGTGATGGTGATGGTTGCTTCCTTTGACAGCAGTGGCTTCATCTAAAGATGCAACGAACGCTCACCATTCCAATCTCTTGGTGAAGCTGCCTCTCTCAAATTTTCTTTCTATTTTTGTAAAATGTTGCCCTCCTTTTTTTTTTAAGCTTTTCGAAACCCCTTCTCCAAATCGAATGTTGGAAATATCATTATAAAATATAAATTATTAAAATAATTGAATGAGTTTTGGAAAAAGTATCAAATTAAATCTCAATTTAAATAACAAATATAACGTTTGAAATGTTTCTATTTTGAATCAAGACAGGAATGGTTTTCAATATATAGAAACATTGAGCTTGTTATGGTTTCATGAGTGCAACATTACCATTTAGATGTTTAATATGTTTAATCAATGTTACGTTGCAAACTTAACCTATAAAAATGGATTAGATTAGATGAAGTTATTCTAGAGACATATAAAATATGAGAAAAAAGAAAGAGCTTCATACTCAATCAAAGAAATACGTGTGTTATCTGGGTAGAGAAATGTGTGGGTAAAAGAGTTCTATCTATCTCCCAGAGGTTCTAGACAAACAAGCTATTAGACTGTTGTATCCTATAAATAACACATCTACATATCTACTACAATAGTTGATATAAAAATCAACCTGTGAAAGGCATAAATTACCTTAAAGAGAGCGAGATTTTTGTGTCTCAGTCAAGTACCACACATTTTATTATTAACTTTTACATTATTCTTTTTTAGTATCTATTCTTATTTTCATATTGCTGCATCAACAATTTTAAAGTAATTCATGTATAATCCCAAAAATGTAGCAAATGAAAAATAAAAATAATGATGATAAATATTTGAGTTTTTGTTGGTAAAATAACTCAAATAGATATATTTAGTAATTTATATATCTGATTTAATTTTTGTTAGCTTATAAAATATTAAATTTATTTGGTTTCTCACAAAATTAAATTTATTTTTTGTGAAATTTTTTGAGACACCCAATTAAGTATGCCTAAGCTAATAAAATATTTTACTCAAAGATATATTTATATTATTTATTGGATTATATTTGCATAGTAGATATTCTCATTATAATTAACATGTTATTGGGCAATAGTAAGAATGAGTATGGTGTCTTGAGTTTTAACAGGTTATTTTAAGACATTGGGTTTTACTCTTGAGTTTCACCTATATTAATATATGGTGAAATTAAATTGTATAATGACTTTTATGGTAATATTTCATATTTTAATTTTATTAATATTACTTATAAATTTTGTGAGCTTTTGATCTAATAAGTGACCTTGAATCCATTTTTGCTCACATGAAAAAAAAATTATAAAAAGATGATTTCTTCTCATTTTTCCATGAAGTATGTATCACTCTCCTTATTTAAGAATTCCCTTATATAAAAATATTATTAACAGTGGGGCAAAAAGAAAAAAAGTGAATTATTATGTGATTCTTAAAAGAAATTGAATAATTAATATTCATAGGATCATTATGTTGCCACCATGTGTTTACTAGCCAATACTTAAAATTCCAATGAAAATAAAACGAAAAATGTTTTAAAAGCCTTATTATTGTGCATTAAGATTTTATAAATCTCTAGCAACAATAAAATAGCTTTAATTTGTAACAATTATTTTATATGAATTTCTTTTCAATTGGTGACATAAAGTGACTATTTATTTGGCCTTTCCAATTGAGATTTTATGGGCTTGTTTTTTAACTTTGTTAATGCTAAAAGCTCATAAAATTCCATTAACATGGTAATGACAAGGTTAATGGCATGAAAGAAAATATTATATTTGGTGGCTAAGTATTTTGACTTTATTTAAATATGTCATATTATATTGGAAAGTGGAGAATATTATTTTTATAACAATAAGGGAGAGAAATATTGGTATATTGTTGTAAAAATACATGCTCATTTTTTTATGGACAATCATATAAGAATATTATTGGTTTTTAATTTGGTGTCATAACAATGTTTTGAAGGCCATTATATTGTGTTTATAAGCCATATGTAATAATCACCATAATTATGGTTTAACGAAGATTTAATTTTATGGGGTTAATATTTAAACTTATAAATCTCATAAAATTTTTATTAAGATCGTAATAGCTTGTTAGAAGTTTTTACAAGTTTATATGTGATCAAGCATGAAAAATGCTAAAGCAATATGTTTTTAAAATCTGTAATTCTACATGGAGATTTTTTTATATAGTCATATTTCATGTACGCTTTTAAGCCATATATGAAAAAAAAAATGTGATTGAATTTTGAGAATTTCCTAATATTTATTTTGTGAAATATTTAAGGACATGTATACATAAAAAACTGTGAATTTTGAGTTTCACACATGATATTCTAATGATGCCACAAGAATATTATATTTTAGGTGAATAAAAGAAAATTTTAAAATTCTTGGAAAAAGCATAATACCATCAATAGTGGGGGTATTCTTTTGTGGATATCCTAAACGTGTTCAACTAAACTTTTTGACAATATTATTATTGTTGTTAGAAATTTTAATGCAATTTATAATGTGAATTACACAATTCATTTTATAGAACTAATTAATTATGAATGACCAAAATACTATTGTAGACATAGGCATATATTCATTTATGATCAATTTATAAATTGATAATATCATCTCAAAGAAGATGATGATATGCCAAATTTAAATTTGTGAGTAAGCACTTAGTATACCAATGTTTGAAAACATTTTTATGGTACAAAGACGTAAGATAATGTTAAGTTTTTGGTCATATGGTTGAGTTTGAAAAGTTTCTTAAGTGAATATGTGTTTTTACTTTATTGGCTAATATTATTATGTGGTGGAAGAATATATAAAAATATATTTTGTGAATTTTGGTTACCCACCAATAATAATAATGAGATTTTATAAAATTAATTTTGAACCAATAATATGTGGTCATTTATTGTGATAAATACTGTCATAATTAGATTCTTTGAATTATGTGATTATCTAAAACTATAAATATAGTCAAAGAATCTAGCTAGTGTATATCGAGGGGGATGAATCTTTAAGCCTGTAAGGATTAAAAGCAATCTATAAGGATACCAAATCTTGTGATTAGAGATCCCAAGAACTTGGTTCAAAGGTAAAAACAAATCATAAAGTGGCTACAAATAAATGTACATTGATAAGAGTTCAACTCTTAAATTCATCCCTATGGTGTAGGTGCATTTTTCTGCAATGAATATGTGAGGTTGACTTTTTTTAAAAAAAAAAAAAAAAACTCTTAATGAAATCTTTAGCTCTATAAAAGTAGGGCATCTCAATAAAAAAAAAATACATGTGTTATTTTGATAGGGAAAAGTGTGGGTGAAAGAGTCTTGTCTACCTCCTAAGTGAAGATGTTGTAGACAAATAGGTGATATTTGGGCCTCTTATTTCCCTTTTCTTTTTGGTCTTTTCCTTTTTTATATTTTGTTATTAAAAATATTTTTTTTGGTATTTTATATTTTTTTTATTTTAATATTCATGGAAATAAAAATAGGTTAGAAGGTAAAGGAGAAATTTAAAATTTTTTGTATTTTATATTTATTAATATTTATCATATCTTATTTTTTAGAACTCCTAATGAAATTTAAAGCCGGCATAAATAGAAACTCCAAAATGAAGACAAAAGGACATTTGAAAATTTTTCATTATATATATATTTTTATTTCTAATTTATTAAAAAATTATCCAGGAAAAATACGGTGTTTACAATAGGCTAAGTAGGTTGGGTAAAATTGAGTTTTTTTTTCTTGGCCCTAATTTTTTTTAAAGTGTGCATAAGTTAACCTATAAACACTTGACCCATTTTAATAACTTTAATTTGGATTAAAAAATGGATTATTTTTGTGATGTGCCCTTTCGAAAAAATAGTCAAGCAAAGATAGTTTAAAAAGAAATAAAAAATATTAAAAAAATCCAATCATCTCAAACATCACAATTCAAAGTGATTTTATAATTGAACTAAGATGGATAAAACTATTTAACGTTATTTTAAACCATTCTAATTAGTGTCTAATAATATCACATCTGACCACTTGTGGGGCATTTGCCCTCTTATACTTAGGTTGCCCACCTCGAGCATGCACCTAGGATCGGCCATTGCCCACATGATTGACTTGGCTGTCTCTCACGCCTATAATCACTTGAAAACTTTATAAATATAGGGCTACTCCCTAGTAATCAAGTACATAAACATTTTAGTTCACTTAGCTCTCTTTTGCTCTTTAACTCTTTTGCTCACTTAGGCATTAGAGATGCAATAGGGTAGTAACTTCTCCATTTTCATTCCTCACTTTATTCATTGTGTGCTAGTCACATCCACTATTTTCTAGTGCATTCAAATAGCTTTGATGATCTAGTTTAGAACTAAATCATCATTGGTCCCCACTATAGTCAACTTATACCATAGCTTTATTACACTTTCTTGCATGTCCAAGATTCTCTTTCTAGCTTCTATAATGGCACTCAACAATGTCTTCAATGACCAACTCACAGGTGAACCACCAACTGCCCTAGTCACTACATGCACCACACGCAACTTCGTCTACCATAAGGATGCTATCACAAATGATGTTGTCATCCCTAATCCTTGTCACACCCGCCACAACCCCTCTCTGAGTTATATGATAGAAGATAAGCTTGCCTAAAGAAACCAAACCACACCCTAAGGGGAATAAAGGAGTAAATCTAGTAATGATTTCCCATTGAAGACTCAGGGAATTCATGACCTCCTTTAAGAGTTGATCTTTCTCTAAAAAAATTTGCACTAACTCCATTAGCATTTAGGATACCTATATCTCAATCCTTCCATATCTACAGTTTGTAGCCACCCATGCCACCATTACTGAAATTTACCCACTATGGATAATTCTGGTCCCTACTCTATTCGTAGCACTGGGCATCCTGCCCATTGCACCAAGCGTTCCTCCATTTGCTTTGGCTTGTTATAGTGGAACCCCCACCCTATAGGGCATTATTGTTTGACCTCACACAACTACCCCTTACATTGATGGCACATGTCGCATTCGCCACCATAGAATTTTCACTGCCACATCTAACTATACATGCTCCACCATTGGTCCACTCGCTTAAACTCGAGGTAGCTATGCCAACCACCTCTATAAGGTATTCCATAATTCCACTTGCCTTTTTGTGTTAACTATATTACGGATGGTATCCACATCCCCAATACGTGATAGCTTAACCAACATTTTACCTTACCACTAAACATCCCATACTTCTTTAACAGAGGTCAGCTTAGCCAACCTTACTAAGAAGAGTTGTCATGTATTTGCTCCTTACATCATAGGGTCCATACTCACATAGGCTTTAAAATGCCTATGACGATTAACCCATGTGATAGGGAGAAAGATTCTCATAACCACATCAATACATTTAACTCTACCATGTCTATCCTAACATGATAGACGCCCAAAATTGTTGCCTATTCTCTAACACATGACAAGGCTCACCTTTTAGTGGTATTCAATTTTTTCTTCAAGCTTAATCCACTCCTTTGACAAGCTCTAAATAAATTTTTGAAGCATTGTGTGACTAGAAAAGTCTACAAGAAAACTCTAGATGACCTAATCAATTTTTCGCTAGAAGGAATGAGATGCTTTAGAGTGAGCTTGCTCGATTTAGCAAGGTTCCCCTAGAAATTCAAAACTTAAAAGATGACATAGCTGTTTACCTCATCTCTCAGAAGCAGATCCTCCGTATTAGCCTCATTAATAAGATTCCTTTGGCAAACCCTCGAAATATCTATAGGATCCTTGTTATAAATGATGGTATCAATAATCCTCTGACATTGGTAAAAAAAATCTCCTAATCCTCCTCACGCCATTCAAAGGACTAAGATTTTGACACAAGGGACTCCATACCCCATTCATTTGACCTAATAAGAGCTTCCTCTTGAACTTCCCCTAATTGAATAGCCAGCGATGCCTCTACAACTCTTTTGGAGACCTCAGAATTTGACTTGCTCATGGTTCTAAGTCTACTCCCCCCTCTTAAGGCCATCTTTTAGAAAAAAGAATTTGAGAATGCAAGAATACTTGAAGAATACATTGTTAAATGTCATAAATTAGCTTAGAAACTGAGAAAGAGTTCTACAACAAATCAAAAAGGGAAAAATAGTTACAAATTAATCAAAATAGTGAAAGAGTAACCAAAACAAGTAAGTAGGATACTTTAGAAGAATGTCGCAAACAAATTACTCATGCTTTTTTGAAGTAAAGTGAAAATGCATAAGCTTAGGAATCTCTCAGAGTTCTCTCAGAAATGCAAATGGGTTTAAATACCTAAAACCCAGCTATTTTGAAAAGATAAAACAGCATAAGGGTGAAAAGTCTAAAAAGTCCCTACGAGCACTTAACACGCACTCTAACACATCTCTAAAGTGACCAACTTGCCCTTATGAGGCATCCCTATGAATGTAATGCACCTAGTTCCCAGAATGACCACTATACTCGAGAAATGTGTAGAACATGAAAGGGTACAAAATGAAAAGACGCAATTATTTAGGCCCCATGTAAGATGGCATCACCTTATACACATAAGGGACTGGCCATTCGAACATTATCCCCTAGCATTCACCCCTCCAAGACTCTAAAGAAGCATATGCTCTCCTTAACTCTCTGAACTCTAACCTATCTCATGCGAGACCTATGGACTTGAAGAACTTAATGATGATATTAGGCCTAACCACCTGCATGGTGCTCGCCTTCCTACACCCAAGTCTCCCTCCTCGTGCATGCACTTAGAATTAGTGATCACCCATGTGATGGACTTGGCCACCTCTCATGCCTATAATCACCTAGAAATTCTATAAATATGAAGTTACCCTGTAGTAACTAGGTACAAAAACATTATAGCTTACTTAGATTTCTCTTACTCTTTTACTATCTTACTCACTTAACCATCAGAGGTGCAACTGGGGAGCAACCTCTCCTTTTGTATTCCTTGCTTTGTTCATTATGTGCAGATCACAACCACCATCGACCGCCATAGTCAAATAGCTCCAGTAATCCAGTCTAGAACTAAATCATCAATGACATTCAAGGTGTTATTGGTTAGAGCTAGCAATATGGGCTAAGCCGAGCAATATGATTGGTCTGTTATAGGTTAGAAAAAAGTGGGCTAGGTTGGGTTAGCCTGCTTTTAAAATGGGTTTATGATGCACCAACCTAACCCACTTATTGGTAGGTTGCGAGTTAAACAGGCCAACTCACCAATTTTTTTTAAAAAAATATTAACAAAAAAATACTTTTTGTTTATAGCTTAATGATTCATTCCATAAATTAATAAATTTTAGAATTGCACAAATAATAAGTCAATTAATTATAATGAATTTTATAATTAAATTAAATTTTAAAAGCTAATTCTATGTAGCGAAGAGAAAATAATATAATTAATTTTATGTCATTTTTATAATAATTCAATTACATAAATTGAAATTAAAAATAAGAGAAGTGGATGAGAAAAAAGTTTCTTTTAATAAGTTAATTTTATGATAGTAGAAAGAATAAAAATCCATCCTTTAAATTTAGATTTTCTAATTTGTGGTGTATTATAAACTAAAAAATAAAAAAAATAAAAATGGGTAACCCAACCAAAACCTGTATAACCTAAGAGTTTGGAAAACTAGTTCAAATTGACCCAAATTTTTACATGTTGGCATTTTGCCAACCCAAGACACCATTTTTAGTGGGTTATACTAGTCTAACCTACAGGTTAGACTTGTATTGATAGCTTTACTGTTGATGGCTTGGAACCTTAGATTTTTTCAAGTGACATTGGAGATGGATTCACTTGCCTTTGTCATGAAAATATTCAACCATCCTAATCTTAAAGACTCTAACTTGGACTCAAATCTAATGGTTGCAGGCCTACATCAATCGATATTAGAAGGTAGTCTTACATACGTTGCTTGAAGGAAACAGGTACACAAACAAAGTTGGTGAATCTCAATCTCTTAAATGGCTTGGGTAGTCATACTTGGCTTTAACCTCTTGTATGGATTTCTAATAGTGTCAAATAGGCTGGCCCACATTGGCCCTATAACCCGTCATTAGCTAACTATAAAACAAGCTGGGGGTGAATTGTGTAATATCTACTTTTACTATGTATGAGAAATGTTTGTTAGTTATTGAATAAGTTAAATGCTTGTGTATGTTGCATTAGATTACATATAGTTATATTAGAGTAAGGGACTAAATTGAAAAGATAAGGATAGGGACTAGAATGAAAAGGAAAAAGGTTGAGTTAAAGGAATGGAGTATATCCCCATTAGTCTAGGGATAGAAATGCAATTTTAGCCAAAAGAGAGTTATTGTAGCTAACTAATTTTTTGAAATTTTCTGCCAAGATTTTAGGAGTAAAAGTGTAATTCTCTATTTGACTAGAGAAATTGCCAATTGAGGTCGGGTGACCAAAACTCGACCTTGACATTGGATAAGGGTTGCAACTTCCCTGACTATATAGAACCACCTATATATGTGCCAAAACCAGACCATTCCACCATAAAAATGTAATTTCCAAATTTTAGAGAGAGAAAGGGTGACCTAGAGAGAGAAAAGAGAAATTCTAAAGGAGAAAGGATTATAACTTGGAGTTCCACAAAACTAGGAGCATAAAATCTCTAGGAGGAACAATTAGGAAGGCATATAACATCACTAGCACACTTTGTAGCAAGAAAAAAGGTAGCAAACAATCTAATCCTCTCATTTTTGAAAGTTGCTACTTGTTTTTCTGAAAATGGTGATTTTTAATGTTGTTTGAATAAGAAAAGAGTTTAAACTTACATTCTTTGTATTTCTAACTTCTATTGGGTGTTTTATGCTATATGGATGTAGTTATAGATGCTTAAATTAGATTGTTTCAAATTTTGAAATATAGGTTTTACTATTCACCATGCTAAAAATGTGTTTCAATTTATATTATGGATGATATTGAGCATAAAAGTGAATGATATACAGAGTAAATGATGAATTAATGTATATGGAACTAAACTCATGCTTTTTCTAAACTTAAAAGAGGTGAAATCCGGACTAAGTAAGCCTTTATAACAATGAAAATAAGCCTCAAGATCTTACAAGTTGACTTCTATGTTCTTTAGCTTGAAATTTTCTAGAAAATATAGGCAACAGCTGATTGCCAGCTGTTGGCAACCGACTGTTGGCTCCTAGCAGCCAACTTTCAGGCCTCCACTATGTGACTACCAGCTTACAACAGCTTATCAATTGACTGCCATATGGTTAAAATTTGACTTGTAGCTCTCTGTTAGCCAATAGTCGACTGGTATAATTCTGGCAATCGACTTGTAGCTTTCTATTTGCATTTTCAAGATTTTATTTTTATAAACTGACTGTTATGAGGTGTAAGTCAACTGATACATGGAAAAGTATGGTTTTTCATAAAGAAATTATTTTAAAAGACCTACCTAGTCTTTAAAATGAAACCTCTAGAGTTTAGAACAAGTTTTTGAGCCCAAGTTTATATTTTCCTGAGGTTACGCTCAATAGAGTCAACAATAATGTCATTACATAAGGAAAGTCTAGCTTTTCGGGTAACATGTAACATGAGATTAGAAAGAAAGAAAGGAAAACATAAAAGAGAAAAGAGAAGAGTATTCCAAGTGTATGCATTAGTGGTAGATAGGCTCATGGTTAAGTGACCAACTATCGGTATGGAACAGTCATTGGACATTCCATGGTCAAACCATATTCTGGGATGGTAAAACATTCACTCAATCATAAAGGATTTAAAAAACACCGTGATAGTTGTGAATTCTAAGTTAGTGAACTCTTCTATGGTTAACAAAAGGAGTCACGTACTTAGGGTTAAACATAACTATAGCATGAGCCGAATCACTCTAGAATATATGCTTGTAATAGCATGCTGAGAATGTGATCCATCAGTGAGGATGGTGATTTCATAACCTCATAATCCGCAATAGGCGTGATCTGTCAGAGGTAGCAGTAATCTCGTGAGTTATATCAACCCCTTTATGGGACAAAAGGAAAATGAAATATCCAAAGGGATATCGATTCCACTAGTCAGGAGATGATCTGTTAGAGTTAGCAAGGACCATTGAGTGATTTGTGGGATGATCTGTCGAGAGGGCAAGGATCATTGTGTACTCAGATCCACTAAGGGAATTCAGATAGTATAGGGCAGTCTAGGACTGCTAGTGGTCAAGGACCATAGTAACTCAACTCGAAACTCATTCATAAGTGCTGTAGAAGCACATGGAGTTGTTTGATGGGCGACTCTCCCGATGGCTCTTATAATGAATGTGGCACTGGCCATTATGATATGTTTTGTTTCCCTTGCTCAAGTTTTAAATGTGAATATGATCATGTTACCATGGCAAATATATATGATAAAATGACATATTCTGTATTGTTGACATATGGTGAACTGTAACTGTGCATGCATTCATAAATATATGCTATAATGCCATAATTATATTATACATGCATTGCATCCCAATAGATACTATTTTCTACTTAATGAGGAAAAGAATGTATCAGATTTCCATATAAATATGGTGGTACAGGCTAGTGATTTTTAAATAGGTTGTTCTGCTACTGAGATTCATTCTCACATATATGCTGGTATAATTCTGACAGGAGGGGCAGAGTTACATGACTAGTAGATTAGTTATCATATTTTGACATGTGAACAGTTGGTACCCAATGTACATACCCAATACCCTAATCCTTTATTATATTTTTGAAGAGGGTTAGGATAACTAATTTTAATGTATAAAGAAATGAGGGCATACATGTATCCAAGATATGTGAGAGAAAGGATATTATCCACTAATAGGATTTTAATGAGCGTATGAGTGGCAGATTTGTTGTCTCCTTACCTGACGGACTGACTATTACTAAACTCACATATCTGTAGGTATATTTCTCTAAAAAGAAATTAATCTATGTGATTGTATATATAACTAATTATTATATATAAATCTATATACTATTTTATTTATTTTATTTTTGCTACGTTGAGTGTGAGAATCCAAGTGTAGAAACTCAAACTAATGACACTTAATTATTTAACTTGGTAAAAGTTAAAAATTTAATTAGATAGAGATATAGTAACTCACCAATTTTATAATATTTTATATTATACTATTTAAATAACTAAAAGGAACTCTAAGATTAGGGTGTTACAAGTTAACTCATTTATTAACTAGGCTTGGACAATGAAATTCAAACCTGTTTGTTTTGGCTTACAAGCTAAACAGACTAATTTACATGATAATTTTTTTTCTTTTTTTTATATGTATTTTAAAATTTTTTAAATATAAATAAAAAAGAAATAATGCTATTGTTTGCTTTTTAATTTATTTGACAAATAAAAGTCAATTAAATATATTATGATAAAAATAATATATATAAATTAATGTATTTATTTTAAAAATTAATATTATAAGAATAAAATAGTAATATAACATATAAAATATTTTAGATTTATATACTTATACTTATTTTAAATTGTTTTTAAATAGACTAATTTTCTTTTTTCAAATCTACTCATTAAACGAACTAAATGAAACGTTTTGAGTTTGACAATACAAAAAATTTCCCTTAACCTTATGTATGATATTGCAGGGACTTCTGTTCCCCGGGCCCCTCGTTTGCCTTATTCTCTCAATTTTTCTTATTTGGGCTTAGACCCCATCTGGATTTTTGTTTAAAAAAAATATTTAAACCATCCATCCCATTGCATATCTTCCTTCCAAATAGTTTTTGAAGTTCTGTAGCTTCATCGTACCTCAATTTTATTATTTTTTTCTTCATTTGATATTGAATTTATAGCAATTCGAAGCTAAAACTCTGCATGATGTTTGATATATGATTTAAAAAATAAATTTTTAAAAAATAAAAAATTTAAAATTTTACATTCTTAGATTTAGTATATGAATTAAAAATATATTTTTAAAAATATTATATTCTTAAGAATAAAATATTCTAATGTTTATAAATTTTTATTCATACTTAAAAGAGGTAAAAATTTAATATTTTTATAATATAAAAATATTTTTATTATAATAAAAATATTAAATTATTTTTTTAAAATTTAATCGTATATTACTTTAATTTATTTATTATTTAACTTATTTTAAAATTATATTTAATTAATTTTAAATTAATTTTATTGTTAAAAATTTATATTTATCATAGTTTAAATTCAAAAAAGATAAGTATTATTAAATTTTAAAATTATAGAATTTTTTTTAAAAGTTAAAAATTTAATTTAATTTAAATTAATCAAAATTAATTTAGATTAATTTGATTAAAAAATATTTAATAAATTAGATAAATTTAATTAAATAAATAAATATGAATAAAAGAAAATTATAAAAAAAGATATAAATATAAATTATGAATATTAAAAAGTATTTATTTTACAATTTAATTACAAATAAAAAAAATTAATTCTCTCTTTTAATATAATTTTGAGATACTCTAATTTTAAAATAAAAAATTATAAAAATTAAAATTTTAAACTTGTCATAATTATAAAATATTTTTAAAAATATTTTAGATAAATAAAAAAAAATTTTAAAATTTTTAAAAGTCGCATTTATAAGAATCATATTTTTAAAAATATAATTTCTTAGAATAAAAAACCAAAAACCATTTAACTGTCGCATCAATACGCTATAGTATGATTTGCTAGAAAGTAGACCAAGTCAGTGAAAAACAACAAATCTCAGAAATTCTTTTCAGAACTTTGTAAGTAGAATGTAATCGCATGCATCTGAAATACAGAAACCCCGTGCGCTGCTTAAACCCAGCGCTCTAATCAGCTTCTTGATCAAAACTTGAAGCCCAAGCAAAGACATCTCGCACCTGCTACGAGACTCGTTGACCTCCCTCTCACTGAACGAACAGTCACTTTCCCTATCCTCCTTTACTGACTCCCTCTTCGAGGAAAGTTCCTACGGTTATTTCCTCGGTTCCTTCCTTGACCACACCAAATCCAAAACTCACTTCCTCTCTTTCGGAACCCAGAGCTAGATTCCAAGGGGCTTGGTCTCCCTGTCTCTCTTCTAGGGGATTTCATCTGAATCCCCAGTTTATCAAATCCAAAATTCGATTCCGACCATGCAACTGTTCGTTTTTGTTACTTCTAAACGATAGTTTGGGACGAAGGAGTGGGGTATTCTTTCTTGTAGTTTTTTTGGGAATTGTTGGCTCGTCTTGGGATTTATCTCGGTGGAAATTTTGATTCTAGGGGTCTTGTTTTCTTCTGGGGTTTTGTCAAAGATGACCGTGGAATCGAACTCTTCGACTGAGTGTTTCAGCAAAGTGATGGCTTCGATGCCGGGATTTCGCTTCCACCCAACGGATGAGGAACTGGTCATGTACTATCTTAAGGGGAAGATGTCTAGGAGGAAGCTGAAGCTCGATGTAATTCGGGAGACCGACGTCTATAAGTGGGACCCTGAAGAATTGCCCGGTATCTAATTTGATCATGGTTTTTTTTTCATTACCCTCTTTTTGATTCATTGTTACGGGTTGTTGAAGCGTTGACTTGGTTTACTTCAATGGGTTTTGTGTGTAATTGGGGTGTTTTGATTTGTTCTTTTGTTTGATCGGTTAAAAGTTGAATTGGGTATAATTTTATATCTTCATGTCTGCATATAATGCGGTATGTCTGGTATCTTTGCTTGGAATGGATTAGATATGAAGCGAGTCAGGTTAAATTAGTGTTTGTCTGACGTGTGATTCTGTGGATGTTAGACTTATTTTTTGCCGCTGGATTTGCTTGATAGAGCATTATCCCTTCTTGAGTCTGTCAAGATCTCATACCTGATATTTTGGGTAATTCATATGATCTGATATTTCTTTTTTGTCAATTCTCCTCAGAAGGATTTTTTATTTTCTAAATACATGTGACACATGATGTGTGCTTAGGTATAAGATTTAATCGCAGATTTCTAGCTTTTTTTTTTTTTTTTGAGGATTTGTATTTGTTGTTCCGTTAAGGAATTAGCTTAGAAACATCGACATAGACACTACCAAAAGACAAAATCTAAATTGGTTATGAATCTTATGATACTACGGCTTGCCTCTTTAGTGTGCCAAAGTTTTCTGTTACTCACTTACTACAATGCTTATGAATATTTAGATAGGCTTTGATTATACTAAATTCTCTCCATCTTTCATATTTGATTTCTTTATGACTTAATTTTTATTCTTTTATTTGTAGTTCCTTTATTTTCTATTCATGTTTTTTATTCTTTAGCTTCCTCTTGCTTAATTGCTTATAATTCTTTTACATTTTGCAGGGCAATCCATGCTGAAAACTGGAGATAGGCAGTGGTTCTTTTTCAGCCCTAGAGATAGGAAATACCCTAATGCTGCAAGGTCTAGTAGAGCAACAAGACATGGGTACTGGAAAGTTACAGGAAAGGATCGTAATGTGACATATAATTCTCGGACTGTTGGAGTTAAAAAAACACTGGTTTTCTATAAAGACAGAGCACCTAATGGTCAGCGGACTGATTGGGTTATGCATGAATACACCATGGATGAAAAAGAACTTCAAAGATGGCAAGGTCTTAAGGTATCAGTTTCAGTGGCCCTTTCTCTCTGATTTAATTGTTTTATTCCACTAGTTGATTTTTTATCAAATATATAAAACATCCATTAGTTAATTATCCTGAACACACAATCAAAATACTACTACTGGATACTGATGTTTGGCTTTTATATATGCATTAACAGGACTATTTTGCACTTTACAAGCTTTACAAGAAAAGTGGACCTGGTCCCAAAAACGGTGAACAGTATGGTGCACCATTTAATGAAGAAGAGTGGGCAGATGATGACTTCGTAGATTTTAATATTAACTCTGCTGACTGTGAAGCTCCAAAACAGCAACTTGATGAGGTGACTTCTGTTGACCCTGTCACTGTCAATGGTCTAGTGCAGCCTTTGTTGGATGATGAAATTGGGGACATCATGAAAAGAATTATAGATGATGAGTCTCTATTTGACATGCAACATGTGAATGGTCATCCTGCCTTACCTCAGGTTTGTGTTCTTCCAAAAATTTCTTTTATCTATGTACTTTTATTACTATAGTTAAGACTTGATGTGCTCTCTTTCTTTCTTTGTCGGGTGGGTGAAGGTAGGATATGATTCTTTATATTAGTGGGCACTATAAATGCAATCATCAATACAACAACTTATCTTGGAACATATCTCCGTTGTTGTGATCTTGAAATCTACGTAAGTCCATTTGAGAGCATGGTTTTGCAGCTTACTACAGTCTGAAAGGTTATATAATGTCATGTGTAGTCTAAAGAAGTGAAAGTTAAAACAATTTTATAGCTGGTCTTTCTTTATTATTATTACTTTTTTCATCATTTTACTAGTTGTTTCAGAACTGATAACTATAATGTAATTTCAACTTGTCTATCTCTGAGACTTAATTATTCAGTAACTGACACGTTTTTCATGAAATTATGTAGGTTGTTGCGGAAGAAACACAGAGTGATGTGGTGGATCAATTCTCTAGGGAAGTCTTGTTTCCTGAGCCAATCCCTCAGTCAGTTACTTCTCACTTGCATGTGTCTGAAGCTCCTGTGGTCACTTCTGCTCCCAACATTCAAGGAGAGGAACTTTGCTTTGGTGAGGATAACTTCTTGGAAATGGATGATCTCATTGGTCCTGAGCATGCATTGCCTAACATTGATAAGCCTGTGGAGATCCTGCAGTTTGAAGATGGATTAAGTGAACTTGATCTGTTCCATGATGCACAGATGTTTCTTCATGACATGGGGTCGATTGGTCGGGAAACTGTTTCACATCCATATATAAATGCCCTGGATAGTAATATTATAAATCAAACTTATGAGTTGCTATCCACTCAAGAGGATGCAAATCAAACTGTCGGTGAACTCTGGATGCATGGTCGAAGAAACATCCTGAATGCAGCAGATCACACTGATGGTTTTCTCACTCTTCCAACATCAGGTATATTCAACAGAACATGATAAAGAGTTGGTGGTTTAGCTCAACTGCCAAATACTGCTTTTACTTTGATTTGGATGAAGATGCAAGCTTCATATCTCATTTATCCCTGAGACCATCACAGTTTATTGCATTTGGTTGACTTGCCTGCTAATGCATGGCAGAAGAACCTTGCTGGAGTATATAAACTTTGTGCCATTTTTGAGAGCTTTTTTATACTTACATTAAGATTTCTGACAATCCATTTCAACTAGGAAAATGTGATGTGAGCCAATTTCAAGTGGCTCTCCTGTTAAGAAATAAAAAAGTCATAGGTTTTGTCTAATATCTGCTAGTTTCTGGTCATGTTTAGGTGTGGTACATGAATCTGCCAGC
The DNA here is from genome assembly GCA_031216115.1 of Senna siamea. Taxonomy (NCBI): domain Eukaryota; kingdom Viridiplantae; phylum Streptophyta; class Magnoliopsida; order Fabales; family Fabaceae; genus Senna; species Senna siamea. The sequence goes on along the minus strand of CM062354.1, from coordinate 24,690,713 downwards.
TTTCCTACTGAAAGCAATGAAACTCAAAGCAGCACAGTGGAAGGTGTTGCTGCAACTAGATTCTCTTCTTCTCTCTGGAACTTTGTTGAGTCGATACCTACCACTCCTGCATCAGCTTCCGAAAATGCTTTGGTGGCCTTTGAGAGAATGTCTAGCTTCAATAGGTTGAGGATTAGTATCAAGAACACAAATGGCGCTGCAGGTAATGACAATGCAATTTTGAATGGAGAAGGAAGAAGAGGAGTTTTATTCCTGTTCTTTCCGTTTATTGTTGCCTTATGTGCTTTCCTGTGGGTATCTATAGGAACTTTAAGGCTATTAGGGAGATGCAACTCCTGATAATGTAGATTCTAAATTTTGCCGTTTCATATATTTTCTGGGACCCCCCAGATTGAATGAATGAATGCTATTTTCTAACATATTCTTAAAAAAGAGCCAAAAAAAAAAAAATTTGTGAATATTGAACTTTAAGATGGGGAGAGCTGGGGCTGCTGATTAATTTTAGAGAATTCTCACTAAAGTTATGAAACGTGATTAGCCTGACAAGCTTTTTTCTTTTTGGCTTTGTTTATATATATATATATCCTTTTGTAAATTCCTTCTAATGGATTGAATTGGGGAGCACTCCATTTTTAAAGATTGATTGTACATAAAGACGTATTTTGTGAAATGAACAAATAGGTTTATATTTACTTTATACATGTGTCTGTAATCTTTTAATTGTCAATTTGGTAGTTACATTTATTTATCCATGTAGTCTCATCTGGTAAAAAAAATTGTTTGTATGTTGTATTAATTTATGGTGTTTGTAATATTTGTTAATCCATGGCTCCTTTTGAAAGCAAGTTTAGCCTTGTAGTTTGTGTATATTGCATCATAGAAGTGTATTTTTATTAATTTTACACAAATTTTAGGTGGTGTATAAAGTTAATAATACGTGGACAACGGTTTTAGCAATATTGTAATCTGTCATGTTTATCTTTTGAAACATTGCTTCGGATCTCCCTTGTGGAAGGCCAGGTGAGAAGTTTAAAAAGATTGATAAGACAGATATGCCTATCTTTTGAACTGTCATGATTCTGACAGAGGACGTAACATTGACACGATATAATACATGATAATCACACCCGGCAAATGCACAAGTGTCAAAATAAAAATTTTTATTTTTATTATTATTATTATTTTGGTTCAGACATGTGCCAAATGAAGTTTGGCCAGGAGTTGAACACAAAAAAAAAGGAAAATATATGATAATAGTGATTGTTTTAAAGCTTAAAAAATATACATGTGGCATCATGTCATGTTATATTTTAAAAAAAAATTAATTGAAGTGTCAAAGTATCCGTAATGTGTTAATCTGCTTTAGAGGCTAAAGTCAAAATATATATTAAAGAACCTAATTAATAAACAACAATTCACAGAAAGTCTAAATAAAAGGAGGATGCGACACATACTTTTATATCTGAAGGTTTTGTTTCTGTTTCTTAAAAAGTCTTCTGTGGAAATTTGAATAGTAAAATCTAGTATTGAGGATATTTTAAGAATTAAATTTGTATAAAGTTATTTATATTTTTTGTATAATTTTTTTAAAAAAAATTAATCATAAAAAAATAAAATGTATAAATTATATATTTTTTAATTAAAAAATTTAATGATAAAAATATAAAAATTATACTTTAATTTTTTTCATATTTAGTAGCAGAATATTGAATCAAATTTAACTTCATCATTAGTCCTCTCAGTCTTGTAAGAATCATTATCCTCTCCTATTTCTTCTTTTAGGAGAATAAAATAAAATTGTCAAAAGTAAAAGGTCCTTTCTTCCTCCCATGTAACCTTTTCCAAGCTAACATAGACATTGATCTAGATAATATTTGTTTATGAAGGTAAAGAGTTTACAAGATTAAACGAAATATGATTTTAGCTAAAATAGTTAATTATGATGTTCAAGACAATCATAAGAATTAAAGACATTTTGTGCTATATATTTAATTAGATTGAGTTGCTTAATATCTGGGATTGTATATTCACTTTTTTCAGATTTAAATATTGCATCTTTCTATAATAATTGAATATTTTTTAAATATATATATTTAGGATAAATTTTATATGCTGTTTTTAGATCTTCATGATCAAGTTTTATAAATAACTTTGTTTTGCATTAAAATTAGAAGACAAGTAATTATTTGTTGAAACATGAAAAACGATAGCAATATTTATTCATTTATCATTGCCTCATATCTTTTCTCTCTTTAAATTATTCCCTTAGAAAATGTATTAATGTGTAAGATCATTCTAATTCTAATTAAGCTACTTCATTTTTTTTTTCTACTTTGAAAATAGTGAACTATTAAAAGTTGTCACATTTACTTTTGTACTTTTGACAATTCCTATCATATATGTATTAGTAAAATAGCATTATTCTCTATACCAAAAAAAAAAGTAGCAGTATTGCTATATCTTATTAATTTAGCTTTCTGATTTTCTTGAGTCAACCAGTAGCATTATTTTATCCTTTTACTCAGACATTCAAAAACCGTCTTCTGTTTTTGACTCAGGGAGGGGAGCAAATCGTCCATCCGAGTGATTTTGTGAAGAACTTGATTTATCAAACAAATTGAGCTATTCACTATTAGATACATTTGGAGATTTTTGCCTTAAAATTATAGATTGAAATGTTCAATTAAAAACATTAATGTAAGAATCTCTAAATATATCCTATTGAAAAGCCTAATTATTGATAAAATCAGACTTTGTACAATCACCCTATCAAAACATAGATCCAGTTGAAGGTTTCAACTTTAGCAATTGAAAAACTTAAAAAGCAAGTGAAATATCCGTGTCATTACATGAGAGGATTTTAGATCTTTTGTAGTTTAAAATTAATATATTTTTTTATAATGGGAGAGAGATAGAAATAAAAAATTCACACTAATAGAGACTCATCATAAATAGATTAGAGATTTTTTTTTTTTATTTCTCTTTTATTACAAAAAAATTCACTAATTTTAAACTGCAAAAGATTCAAATCTATATGAAAAGAAGCACCAAGTCCGATTTAAGTACATAAAATAAATAAATATGTTCAAGATCCCCATATACCCCTTTTTACGCTTAGATGTTAGGAATCTTGTTGGAAATGCACGAGTTTATACTTGTACTAAGTCCATCTTAGCAAGAATGTTTGGCACATCGGTTGTGGCTTCATGGAGAACATGAATACATGATGGAGCCTGAACTTTGTAATTTGTGTTATTTCTAAGGATGTCTGTAATGTCATCGATGATAGCAACATATATATATGCAAATTCAAATTGCCCTCCTTGATCAGATAAGAGCTTCAAGAGAATCAATTTCTAACTTAACAAGATTTGCATTGAGTTTGATAGCTATGGGAAGGCCTTGAAGAATGGTTGCAAGCTCTGCAATAAAACCAGTAATCCAATCGCTATCACCATCTCAAAATATGACTTTTTAATCCCAATGAGATTACTCTTTCTTTCATTAGTTACACCAAATAATAGGAAGCCAAAATTGCTTATAGCCAAACAATGATGTTTGATCATGACAAAATTTTCTATTTTTGTATATTATTTTAATGAAAAGATATCGAAACAACTCTACCAAGAGATGAGAAAATATGTAGAATTGATATACAGTAATAGAAATATAATTAAATTGAATCTAATAGCATACAAAGAAGAGAAAATATTAAAAACAATAAATACTGATGTCGTAAGTCGGATTACATCAGCCTGCCATGGGCCAACTATAAATTAATAACTAGACTAGGATTTTTAAATCTAAACCTCCTATTTTGACTCAACGGCTAAACACACTAGTCGAGAGCCACTACTTTTTTAAAAAAATTATTTTAAAAAAGTTTCAAATATATTTTCTTAAAAATAAAAATACTGTTACTACCTTTTTTACAATTAATTTAAAAAATAACAATAATTAAATTTATTATAATAAAAATAATGTCTAAATTAATATATTTATTTTCAAAATTATTATTACTTTTAATTTAAAATAATTTTTTATTCATTTTTTTCACATGATAAAAATAAAATTTTTTCATAACATATAAAATTAATATAAATTTATACATTTATATTAGTTTTTTATTTTAAGCGAGGGGACGGGCTCTGCTAAACAAACTTATTCTTGTAACTTCAAATAATACAACACACCCTTCATTCATTTGCTCTAGGCCTTTTTTTTTTAGTTTTTTTACAATTTAAATTAATTAAAAATTTGGTTAAAATATTTGGAAACCTTAAAATATTATTGGGAGACGATTAAGGAATTTTTTTTTAACTTGTAGCTAAAATTTGAGAATTTTTCAGAATTAAATTATATCTAATAGTGAGATTTTTATCTATCTTGAGAAACTTTACAGATAATTTTGAAAAACTTGTGATAGTTTAAAAATTTCCAAATCCCTTCCATATCATCCTAAATTCTTGCCTAAATTGGAAAATGCATCTGAAATTTACCTAGGGCGAAGTGAGAAAAGACCAAAATGCCCTCAAGAAATTTAAAACCCATTTTTTTCCATTTTCTCTCAAATTCTTCTCTCTCCCCGTGCATCCTCTCTCTCTATCTCTCTCTCTCTCTCTCTCTTTCTCTCTCGCATTTTCCTTCTCTTCTCGCTACCATCACCGTTCATCCAGTAAACAACCGTCGCACCATCGCCCATCACCGACGGAAGGTGTAAGAGCTCTGCCCAACACCGCAGCATGTCACCTGTAGCTCGCCGGACCACCATAGCCGTTGAAAAATGGCGTTTTCCCCTCTCTATCGCAATTCTGAAGGAGTCTTCAATCCGACCAATTTTGCGTCGTTCGACCGCCGGTGATCGGTGCTTGAGCTGCCCAGAAACATCCCTGAGTTGCCGGTGAGCTCAGCCACTGCTATCGCCACCGCCAATCACTAGAAAAAGCTAAGGAAGGTCAGGGATCAAACTGTAAATTTTTAAAATCTTTGGTATACATTGAAAAACTCTAAATTAATAGTTTTTTCTGCAATTTCTAGCTTCTATAATGCCATTAGGGATGAATTGAAGGGTTTGATTGGAGAAGAATGATGAAAATCATAAATTTGTAAATATGGACTAAATTGCAAATTTTGAAAAAGTTTGGTATGAAGTATAATTGCAAAATTTAATGCATCCCTGTAATTCTTAGCTTAATTAGAACTCTTATGAATATATGGAAAGAAATTGTTGGAAAATTTTCAATTTCAAGTTGAGGGCCCAAACTGAAAAGACTGGTATAGTCTGTTTAAGCAGTGTAAACCATGTACATTCTGAACTCTTGAGTGAATTAAGTTCATTTAGCCTCCTAAAAGCATCATAGAGTGAATTGGATAATTTTATGTCTAAACACCAACTTCTGGATAAATGAGGGACTAAAGTGCAAACTTATTGTTTTTAGGCTTTGAAAATAAATTTTAATTCTGACCGTTGGTTATAAAAATGTACAGAGGTGACTTAAAGAATTAGTCCAAGGAAAAGAAGGAGAATCTTAAGTTAAGTAAAGGAAATTTCGATTAAGGTAGAGTAATTTATACTCCCCTTTATTTTGATGAATGTTTAATGTGAATTAATTGTTGTGATTGTATTTGCGAACCTGTACTAAAAAATGTGTGCTGGATTAGATGAATATAAGAAAAGACCTGCATGTGTTTGAAATATATTTGGAAATTCTTTACTGTTTGTTTTGATTAGACTATTGGAATTGTATACTTATAATGCAGACAAAACTTGGGATGAATACTTGATAACTAGTATGAGACGGTTGTCAAGTATTCCATATTCAGACCTACTTTTACATTTTTATTATTTGAACGCTGAAATGATTTGTATATGTTAGGGTTTACCTGTTAAACCAATACATCCCTATGAAAGACTATAAAGAGTAAAGGAGGAGAGTCTATACGGGGGAATGAATTGGTTTAAGAGTAAAACCCTATAATCCTAAGTATTAGTCACCTATATGTATACGTTGCCTTGTAGTCAGAATTGAGAAATGAGACCTATTTGTAATGTGCACATGATTGAGACCGTCCCTTATTGATATTAGGTTCTCAATCACAAGAAGGACGGCCCTCGTGATAGCAACAATCTCAGTCACATGGAGGACGGTCCTGTGATAATCACCGGGAGGATGATCCCCGTAATTTTAAAATGAGATTGAAAAATAGTAGGCAATGAATTGTGAATTTATTTATATAATTTTATGCATATATGTACAGATGACTAAAATCCTTGCAGTAAATAGTAGCATTATATGATTTTATGCATATATGTACAGATGACTGAAATCCTTGCAGTAACGTAATAGCGTTATGCAATGGATATGAAAATTTGGATGCAGGCACTTTGAAAAATAATGATTTTTCATAAATAATTATACTCTTTTCATTAAAAGAATGATTTTGATTTATTGTATCTAAATAGCCACTAAATTTCTCATATTTATTGATTTTTGATAAATAAAACTTCAATTCACATGTTTTGTTTAATGAATGAGTTTGAGAAGATATTTACTATACTAGGACGGGGTTATAGCTGAACACTCAGCTGTTTTGAATAAAATAAATTGTATATTACTCTACTGTGATTCAAAATCTTATTAAATTATGTGTTCAGGCAATCAAGGGCGTGATGGCGCCAAGAATTAGCCTGGAATTGGCTATGTTTACCGCGTAGAATTGCAGAGAAATCAAGAAGCTATGACGTAGCTTAGTGCATTAATTGTAAATGGCTTAATGGCCTTAATATGATATTTATTAATCACTAAATTTGTATTTGGAGATATTATGTACGCTAGTGGTAAATGTTTATGTTTTATATCCTGTAATTAGTATCTCAAATGTAATGTATGAAAGATAATCTAGATGTATATTTCAGAGCATGTTGATAACTGTATTGGTGTGATGATTTGAGGTATTAGATTAACTGCGCAAGTATGGGGTTGAATAAAATTTGAATAGGGACGACTATTTGGGTTACACTCAACTGGTAATGGGCCTGAACGATGCATATTTTGAAAGCAAAAAATTTTTTTATAGCATTTCACGCTTCCCTAAATTACATGCTATGGTAAAAAGGTTGTTTCAAGGTACGATAATAATTTTTAAATATTCATCAAATAGTGGGTGAATTTGGATATTAACCACGGGTATCTATATTTGTTTGAAATAAATAGGCAGATAAGATATCCGGTATTCGATACTTATATAATATATTAATTAAATATAATATATGTATTAATTAAATATAATCAATATATTAATTAAATATAATATATTTTAAAATATATATAATATATATGTGTTGGAGACTTGTATTTAATTATTCTTTTTATTTTCTATGTCTAGAGTTAGAGAATTTTAATATATTTAATATTTTATTATAATTGTTCTTTTTAATTTTAAGAAATAAATGTCTAAAAGTTTATTGTATTACTTTTATTAATGATATATTTTTTGTGACATTTTTATTACTTTACGTGTTTACGTTTTTTATTTTGTTCACAAATTAAATTAGCAGGTATCAAGTATATTATTCGATTATCTAATATCTAATATCTATAATATTTTAAATATATTAAGTATTTAAAGTATTTTGAATACAGATATCAACAGATTTTTTTTAAGATATAAATAAAGTGCAAATATAAAATATTTTAGATAAATACAAATATAAATAATACAAAATTGATCACATATTCATCTATTGCTATCCTTACTCCTAATAAAAATAATTCTATTAAAAATATTGTAAATCACTGGATATACAGGCTTCTCTAATACCCCCTTTCATTGGCCTTCTTTCTCTCCGTAGGCCTTACGATCATCGTGTGTCGGAGTTAGGTACTATCATTCTTCATTTCCTCTTATGTCCCCCCATTTAATATACCTCTTTCCTCCTTTTAGTATAAATTATTGTATCAATAGTGAGTTGAGTTACACCTATCAAATCTTTGACTAATGATAGGCCTCCAAATAAGATACATGATATTTGAGAACAAATACTTGCTAGCCCAGAGATCGTTATTCAATGGACTAAAAAGCTTATTTGGATATATGCATTTCATATATATTCATAGAAAATTGAATGAATTATACTAATTTCTTATATTATATTTAATATTTTGTTAATTTCAAAAATTACATTTATCTTATCTTTAATTTATTTTTTAATGAAGATAAACTACAATTTTATTTTTAATATAAATAATAAATTAAATTAAATTAATTTAAATTTTTAATATGAAATTTCTAATGTAAGGATAAATACAGTTAAACGACTTTATTATTTTAAAATAAAATATATTATGTAAAAATTTAGTTCAATAATAACAATAAATTAAAAATGGTGTAACATTATATTAAACCTTAATAAATTAGTTTTAATTTTTTTAAAACAAAAAAAGAGTAAATTAATTAATTATTTTTTAAAAAATATATGTTCTCTTAATTTAGTCGTTTAAAATTTAATTTTTAATTAATTTAATCCTTTTATTAATATGATTAAATATTTATAAAAAATTAATTAACAATAAAATTATTAAACATAAACTGATTGTTAAATGATAAATTAAATTTTATTCAAAAATAATTCAAACAATATATTTTGACGATATGTAATTTGTATTAATAAAATATATTAGATTTATAAATTATACATAAAAATATAAATTGTGTATTTAAAAAATTTTAATTTATAAATATGATATTATTTATTTATTTTTATTATTAAATAATAATAAATTCATTATTTAACAGTTAAATTAATATCTATTAATATCACTACTAGTTAACTTTTTATCAATCTTATTAATCAAAGAATTAAATTAATTAAAAATTAATCTTTTAAAGATTAAATTAAAATTTTTTATTTTTTAATGACTAAATTGAAAAAATATATATCTTTCAAAAATTAAATTATTAATTTACTCACAAAAGAAATATCAAAATCATTTCATCAAATTTAAAGAAAAATTAATGTAATTTATTTTACAAGTAACTCAAGTGATAGCAGTACAAGTTGACTACGAAGTTTAACCTACGCTAATATCAATTTAAGATATACCAAAAGCCTGTATATGACAAAATAAAGTATAATAGTAACGCATGCCATCTATGTGAACAAGGAATACTCAACTTCAAATAAATGAACTTAAAAACTTCCAGAGATATGACCGAGAGGCAGGACATAACGAAATAAAATTCATGAAGGACGGAAATTATTGAGCTTAGATGATTTCTATTTCAAGTTCAAAAATAGATTTTAACTTCTAAAACAGAAAAATTTTAAAAAATCATGTTTAAGGGTAACGCTGAGAATCACTTAAGTTGAAATTTCTCTGGCTTATCCACAAATGAGATATTAATCCAAAAACAAGAAATCAAAAAAATTAGCCAAATGCAGAAGTCCATCAGATCTGAAATTGGCACATCAACAAAGGGAAATACAGAGTAAGTTGTTTCTTCTTCTGGGTCAGTGAAGTTCTGAATGAACACACAAGCACATGTAGAAGCGACATTGAAAAACTAGAGAGAGAAGAGTGAGGAAAGGTAAACATGCAACAACTAAAGGTCCCCATATCTGTGAAACATGTCGATCTCCTCCATGTCGATATACTCAACCGAACGAGCTATGGCCTCGTTTAAGGATTTTGGTTGCTTTCTGGACAACCACGAGGAAAATTCTTCATTTCTAACCGCCCGAACAAGACAAAACAATGCCAATTCGTCATTCACATCCCTTGTCTCTGAGATTTCCTTTAAGAACCGAGCCATGAAATCTTTTAAACTTTCCCTTTACTGTTGACGGATGTAATACAGTAACGATGAATTTTTCTTGTAGACCCGGATATCAAAATGGCTTATAAAAGCCTCTGTTAGGTCTTCGAAGCAATGGATACTATTGGGTGGCAGGGCAAAAAACCAATTCAATGCTGCATCCTTTAGCGTTGTAGCAAAAGCTCGGCGCATTATGGGGTCCGAAGGCAATGATAACAGCATGGCCACAGAGATGCCTGTAAGTGATATTGTGGGTCTGATGTCCCATCATAGGCATCTAGATGTGAAGGGAACTGAAAATTCATCGGCAGCTTGACTTTCATTATGGAAGCCGCAAAAGGATGGCGGAATTTATAGGTTTCATGAGAGCCTTCATCTTCTCTCAACCTTTTCTCTCCTCATTTGCAGGAGCTTTAGATTTGGGAATTCTATCCATTTCTTCAAAGGTGAACTTTTCCACTAGGGCCAAGTCCTGTCATGTGTAATGAATTGTTTACAAAAGTTAAATTAGCAAAACAAAAGAAAACAAGGTTAGAATACAAAGGCCAGACGTGTTCAAGCGAAACTCAATGCTAGGTCACAGGGCTTCTTCCTCCAAATATCCATCATTATTCCAATCCAAAGAGAAAACAAAACCAGGTTTAAGTTTTAAAATATTAAGCAACTAAAGCCAAAGTTTCAAATAGAACCATATTCAAGAAGCAAGAATTAAGTTTTGCCCAAAATTAGATAATCTATTGTAAGATTTTTGGTAAATGAATCCAAAGTCAAACTTGAAATAAGTTTTCTCCGAAAGATATACAAGAACAGATACTATACAGAACCATACAGCCAAACACTAATCGCCAAACCCGAATTTCCCAGAGATCATATCAAAATATGTGCTCCCGAAATATGCTCAAAATCCAAAGGCCATTACTTACTCCACAAGAATAGTAGCATTTCAAAATGCATCTATAATAACATATAATCTCAAACAGTGGCATCATTGCGTAAGAAAAATCGAACACTCAAAATAAACGTCTACGCATTCAATTAGAGGAAAACCACAGCCAAACAAGAGACATTCAAGCGTAACTCAAATCAATGATCGAAATGAGGTCAAAGTAAACTCAAACCTAATCAAAGCCAAGAGAGGTGGTTTCTAGCAATAAATAGCGAGCCTAAAACCTTAACCCTAAGGAGAACTCAGTATAGTTCAACTCATTTTGATTCTTGAAACCTTACCTCTGTTTCTTGCAAAGCAAATTTCTGTTTCAGCCCCTCACAATTGCAGGAAAAATCAAAGTAAATGACCTAAATCTTGGTGGAGAGAGTGAATGATAACCAAAACAAGAAGAGAAGAGAGACCCACCTGGCTGCTTTGCAGTCTTCCAGAATCCGGAACCAAGCACAAAAGAGAGCGTCCCTTTATTGGTTGATGCGAGTACATAGGTGAAGTTCTTGCAACAAAGTGATAGACGGAAAAATTAATTAATAGAGATAAATAAATAATTTATTTATGTTTTAAAATTTGGACCGGTTACTGAAACCATTGAAAGGAGTGGTTGAAGATTCCCTAATTTAGTTTTGGTTAAACTGAAATTAATATATATTAATTATATATTATAAATATAATTAAAAAATAATTTAAAATTAATATATTATAGATTAAATTTATATTATTATATTATATATAAAATTAAAATAAATAAATATGTGAAATTTTAAAAAAGTCCATTTAAAAAGTTCTTATGCTAATTATATATTATTACTTAGACTATACTAACAAATTAGTCTCTGAAAGATGCAGCTATTAACATTTTAATCTTTAAAAAATAGCACTATACAAAGTGATCCTTCTATTTTAATCTTTAACAAGGTACTGATGTATAACATTAACTATTAATGTGACACGTTAAAATATTTATTATACAAAGCAATCCCTTGCAAGTTTACATTACTAAATAGAATAGTCCTTTAATATTTTTTAAAACATAACAAATAAGTCCTTACACGTGCTTAAAACTATATATAGAATAACAAAAAAAAAGGTAATTTTTGCTGGCCTAATACAACGATCTACTTGTGCTCTTTATAGTCTCCTAAATCCTCAAATAGCCTAGTTAACAACCATAACCATATGTCCCTAATCTCAAAGTTCACAAATGCATATGCAATGATAAATATGCATTATTTTTATCTTAAGCTACTATTGTCAAAAGTCGATAGGTGGGAGATAATGAAGATGATGAGGAGGGTCGTGAGCACTTGGACTATTCTTTTGATGATTGTGATAGAGAGGATGAAGTATATAAGTGTAGCTAATAACTCTTTGACCAAGATGATAATTAAGGGATTGAAATATCTAGAAAGAAGAGGGAAAGAGATTCTTCTAATAGTGCAAGGGCTTACTAAAAAAGAGGGAAGATAAACTATTAAGGTAGATATATAAAAGAAAAAAAGGGAGAAGAGAATTGACAAAAAAGATGATAAGGAGAATGGGATTAGTCAAGCAATTGAAGAGCTACCACGAAAGTCATCATCATCCACTTTTTTAGAAGATAGTGATAGTAAGGTTTATGAACTTGAAAGGTTGGATCAACATCTTGCGTCCAAAGAGGATGAAGACATTAGAAGAAAGAATAAGTATCATTAGCTTAATGAAGAAGTAGACTTTGGTGAAGTGGTGTTTCAATTTAATATGAAATTTTCATCAGTCAAAGTTTTGAGCTAAGATTTCATCAACAAATTATAATGCATTTGACTTTTCAAAAGAAACAAAGAGATGTCCATGTTGGTGAATTTCAAGTGTTTAAATTTATGAAAATTGTTGGGTAGATTGTTGAAGGAGGTAAAAAGGAACAAAACTAAATGCTTTGGGAGAATTATAAAGAGATTAAAACATGAAATTTTGGTTCCACAACGTAACTAAATGTAAAGTTTGTAACACTATATGCACGTCCTTCCTTTGATTGACTTTATACTTGCTTAGAAGCATGTAGAAGAGGTTTCAAGGTTGGGTGTAAAATAAAAGTAGGCCAAGACAAAAACTAATGTATACTTCATTATTGCGTATACATTTGTAAATTCATAGATTAGGGCCAAGACATATAGTTTTTAACCAGGCTACTTGATTCAAGGGACTGATAGAGCATGGATAGAACTTTATATTAGATCAACAAAAGTAAAATTTTTTCTCTAATATTTTGTATACAATCTATGCATATATAGGTACTTAATTGTTATGCTTTAGTAAATATAGAAGAACTATTTGGTTTAGTGATACAAACTTGAAATGACTACTTTGTATAATAAACATTTTAACATGCCACATTAGCAATTATTACACATAAGCAATTCCATCAAGACTAGATAACTAAATCAGACAAAAAGACTAACGAGTATAGCATTTGTGTTTTTCAAGGACTAACTTATATAGTTCTAATCTTGTAAAGACTAAAGTATCAGTTGCAGTCAGGAATCAATTTTCTAGTATAGTCTATTACTTATCTTATATTAATATATTAATTTTTTTTATAATTATTCTTTTTCTCTCTTTAATATCTTGTTCCCTCTCCAATGTCTTTTCCTATTTTTTAATACCCTAGCCTAAAACCTAGCCTCTTTTAATTTTCAAATGGGCAAGTCTATGGAAAGCTTAAGCTTTTTAAGCTTGAACTCCCATTAGTTGACTCTTTATTTTTTAAAAAAATAAAGCTTTTTTAAAAGTAAGAAGAGAGAAAGAGGGGGAAGAGGTCAACCTCTCCCTATCTTTTCCCTTTGCAAATTTTCAATTGCTTATGCTATTAAATTTTCTTTGCACACACTTACTCCACATTGTAGCATCTCCTCTTCCTCTCTTTCATTTTCTTCTTTTTTTTCTTCTCTACTTCCCTCTTCTTTTGAACCACACACCTCATCCTTCCTCTTCTTCCTCTTCTTCTTCTTAGCTGCATGCCTCTCTCTCTCTCTTCTCCTTCTATTACAAACTCATTTGAACTGGTCGCCATTCTTCTTCCTTTTTTTTTCTCTCAGATCAATTTAAACTGTTAATGGCTAGTTTTTACCAATTTTTCTCAACTCAAATTTTAAAGATATTCAAACTGGTACTATGGTCGGTTCACTGATTTTTTTAGTCCAGGCTAATTCAATCCAATTTTTAAACCATTATGATATACTCTAAATGGATTAGAACAAAAATTCTTTTTCTTATCTTTCTTTTACTTTACTAATTTTACATCTCTCTCATGCTTTAGAGAATTTAAATCATATTGAATGTTGAGATAGGTAATTATTAATTAGAAAATTTTAAAGTTGGGTCTAGGAGCTAAGGTGGATTTAGATTATTTAAATTTTGATGAAATTAGACTTTATTTTTCATATTTGATACAATACTATAAAATATTTTAATTTTATTGAAAAATAAAATAAAATTTTATATAATATATATTTATTTTAAAATAATGAAGTTATTTAATTGTCTAAATTGTTACAGTAACAATCTAATGTTAAAATACAATATAAAGTTAATTATATTAAAATTTTATTAAAATTAAAATTACAGTCATATTATATGCAAGAAGTTATTTTTATTGTTAAAATATAAATTAAATGATAGGTGAGTATAATTTTAAAAAAATTTAACTAAATTTTAAGAGATGTTGTTATAATATACTCTTAAATTTTTTATGAAAAATTAAAATATTTTACTTATTTAATTTTTTTAAAAGTTAATGATATAAAAATAATATTTAAAATTTTCACTTTTTAAAATTAACATTTTTTAATATTAATAGCTTTGATATATTTTTATATTATATTATATGATTTTGGAGTTTATCTTTGGCGGCTGTGATGCCTTTAGTGAGTATAAACCCAAAATATTACTTCACTACTACCCAGTTTTATGAATCCTTATTCCATTTCAATTTTGGCTCCAAAAGTTTAATTTTTCTACGGCCAAAATAATTTCACATATAAGGCCAAAAACACAAATAACTCCACTTACTTTTCCTTCATTCTTTTTTCTCTTTTCTTTCATTTATTTTCTTGCCACGACCCGATTTCAGAGCATGTGATTGGTACATACCATAGGTGTAACTCATTGATCGTAAGCCTTGGCTTGAATACTAACTTTTCAATCCTATATATATTCAATTAATTTGAATTAAAAACGTGGAGTATCCATGTCACAAATATCATTAGACAATAAGAAGACTATTTGATATGCCTCACGTTGGATTCTCCCAGAACTAAGAAACTAGCTTAAGACTATACATCGTGGTGAAATATTAAAGACTAAAGCCTGTGATTGTATCAATTAGTGCTACCAATGCAAAGGGATTGATCTATAAGCTGGATTAAGGTGCGATACATTATAAATAATACTAGAAGTTGGATGGAGCCGTTAAGGTGGAAAGGACTATAATGGACTAATATCATAGTAATCTTTGTCAAATACTAAAAGTTGGATAGAAATGCTAAGAGTGAAAGGACTATGAATAATGTACCAATATCAATAGAGCGGGCTATCGTGGATGTCGACTTTCAAAAGAGTATGCAATGATATATCTTACATTGAATAGATTTGAGGATATAAGAATATATTTAATTTGTGACACACTTACTTATAATAGATCTTTTAGAATGGGTACTCTTCATATATTAAATAGGGTTAAACAAATTCAATTCCAACCGAACTAATCTAATTTGATCTATTCAAAACTGATTATCTAATTGGATGAATTGAATGAAAATTAGTTTTATTTTTGGATATTGATAGATGTCATTCAAATCGAACCAAATCAATCTATTAAATAATTATATATTTAAAAATTATATATTATATATTAATTAAAATTAAAATATATTCATTTTTAACATAAATAGTTTGTTTTATAGTTAGAATTATTTTAAAATTTTCTTGAAATAATTTTAATATAAGTTTCATTATTGGAAATATTTATTTTTATGGCTAAAATTGAAAAAAAAATCAATATTAATTTTTTAAATTTTATAAAAGTTCATTAAAAATTGATTATCTAATTCAATCCAAACCAACTAAGATTTTCAAAATAACTAAATTGATTGAATAATTTTTTTAGCCATTCAATTAAATCAATTCGATTGGATACAGATGAACCAAATTGAATCGAACCGATCCATTGCTCACCCCTTATCTTAATTCACATTTTCTAGTGTTAAGGATATTTCTCTACAAGCTCAATTATAATTTTATGACATAAATAGTGACATTAGTATTACAATGTTTATCCAAAAATTAATACAAAATCAACTTACATGATTATTGAGATTGTGTATCATAACAAAATATTAATAATCAAGGCTTAAAAAAGATGTAACACTTCCACTTAATTAGTTGCCACTTTTACTACGTACCGTACCTAAGGAAAAAGGCCCAAAATCTTCAATGCAACCTTATAAAATGTAAACTAGAGATTCAATGGAATTATATTTATTAATTTTTTTAATTTTAAAAATTATATTTTATATTTTTAAAGTTTATTATAATATATACAATTTTTAATGATTTTTTATGAATAAAATTAATATTGTATACATTATATATTTCAAATCTAATTTCTTTATTTTTATGTTATAAATTTTATATTAAATTATAATATAAATTTAATTATATTTATTGTTAGATTAAAATAAAATTATAATTTTAATCTATAAAAAATATTTTTTTATAAAAATAAATTTAAAAATAAAAATAAATTTTTAAATTAAAATAATGATATGTATAAATTTAATCAATTACTCTAACGTGTAGAAACAGAAACTAAAAGCAAAATATATGTCGTTTACGAACAAATAGAATGGAAAATTATATATTTATATTCTTTAACTTTATCAAATTTATATTAATAAGTTTAATGGTGGTATTAATCTCATTTAATTTTTTTACTAATTGAATTATACCTTAACAAAAAATTTTCATATAAGTTTCAAGAAAAAAATTGTATCATTTAATAAAAATTAAAATGAAAACTAAAAAAATTATTCGACACAAAATTAATTTTAATTTTAAAATATTTATGAAATTATTTAAGTAAACACAAATTATTTTTGTTAAAATTTCATTGAAGAAAACATCAAGTCATCAAGAGCATATCCACTTGAAAAGTACCTTGAATGTCAAGACATGTTTAGTATCGTTTAAAATACTTAAAAACATAAATGATACAATTTAGTCGAGCTATATTTTTCATCCATTTATATGAAATTTTAATATTTTAACTTTATAAAATATTAATAGGTTCCTTATCTAAGATATCATAATTTTTGAAATAATAACTAACAGTAGTCCTTGAGTTTACTGAATCACATTGAGTATAACAATCTAATTTTATAGCCATTTCTATTCATTACTTATCTTATAAATCATCTGACTAAAAGACTGGCATGTTACCTTTACTTTTTAACCTTAATTATTATTTGAGTATGATTTTAATTTTCATTTAATATGTGATTAGGTTTGGGTTCCTTTATTCAAGTATTTTGTTTATATATTGCATAGCAAAAGACTAAATAGTGGAAACGTAATAATAATAATATAATGAAATATAAACATCATTTACATATATCCTTTCATCAAATATTTACAATGTCCGACAAAACATATATTTCTGGATATGTGAAATGTAGTTAGTTTATTAGGGTAAGGAGACAACAACTTCCCCAAAATTTACCTACTAATAGATAGTAACTTTCACATATCCTAATATATATATATATATATATGCCCTTCTCATTATGTGCATCCATAAATGATTTATCCAAATTATATTCCAAAAATATATAAAAATTATAATAAAAAGGCTACATTCTATTTAGTTACATGAGGTCCAAAAAGAGATATATTCCCCATCCTCACTAGGGAGGAGGGACGTCCATCACTACGACTACCCAGATGCCCTGTAAGACTGTAAATGATCCCAAGAAGGGTATTTCTACCAGGGCTATGTCAACTTCAATCCACAACATATACATAGGCAATTGATATATACCAGTACTATTATGAGAAATAATTCCTAGCAACCAAACAATCCATTTATTTGAAAACTTTGGTATGTACCACCGTAGTGATACAAAAAATATTTTTACATTCTTTACTGTATGATACCATTTATTCTATTGGGATGCAATTTATGAAACATATATGTGTGTATAGCATGTATTCATGAATATGCAGGATAAAAGTCCACCACATATAGTAATTATATAGTACACCATCATCATTTAAGTATCATGAACATAATTACATTTATTCATAAATGAACTACATCACATTCCATTCATAGTAATTCATGTCATAGTTCATTCATGAATAAGGAAAACATTCATCATTCATTGGCTAATTTCCACGTTCACTGTAAGAAAAAACTTAAAAGTATCGGGAGAGTCACCTAGTTAACTACTCCACGTACCACTACTTATATGAGTGAGATAATTTCTTTCCATTCATGTGACAATTCTATCATTGGTACTATTTGAGATGTTCCTCAGTTGATCCAAGTACCCCTCAATGGTCCCTACCATTTAGATAGATCATCCCTCGACCAGCGAGATTTCTTCATTTTGTCCCTAACAAGGCTAGTTTAAACTTTTAAAAATTAAGCTCACGGGATCATAGTGACATCACAGATCATTTCCTTTCCGCTTTCAGGGTGGATCATGGTGCCATAGAATCACCACCCCTTACCAGTGAATTATATTCCCAGTACATTATTTCCTATGTATAGACTAGAATGATTTGGCTTGTACCCATGATTATGCTAAATTCTAAATAAATGTCCCTTTTATTGGCCATACTAAGTTACATTAACTTAGAATTTGCAATCATCATGGTATTTTCTAAATTTCTTATACTGGAGTGGATTTTTTACCATCCAAATTTATGACACAATCGTGGAATGTCCAACGACCATCCTATACCGACAATTGGTCACTTGGTTACAAGCCTATCTATCCTAGAACATATATACATTGAAAATACTTCCTCTTAGTTCTCTTCCTTTTCATTCTATGTTTTCTTATGTTTTCTTTCCTTTCATTCCTTTCCATTCTTTCCTTTTTCATGATACTTCTTTGAATATATATATATATATATATATATCCTCTCTTTCTTTCATTTTCATATTGTTTGCAATGTATCTATATATATATATATATCATTTTCTCAGAATACATATATATATGTATATAGATACATCATTCCCTTCTTATTGGGAAACTATTTCAAGGTTAGCATTTCATGGCTATGGAAGGTAACTCATCAAGCAAACCATCATAAACATCATTATCTCTTTCTCTCTTGTTTATGGCCGAAGCAATCAACACACACATGGACTTTATTCATGCAAAATTCCTCCATGGTGCTCTTGGCCAACAGGCAAGAAAAGGGGAAATAAGGGAGTTTCGTTATAAACATCAATTTCTCTCTCTCTCTTGCTTATGGCTGAAACAAAAAAGACACACATGGACTAAAATCATGCAAAATCTTCCCCATAGTGTCTCACTAGGCTCTCAGCCACCAAGCAAGAAGAGGGGAATCAAGGAACTTTCAAACCATTTCTTCCCTTTTTCCCATTTTCATCAACATATAAGCATGAAGACATCATTTTCCCTCCATATCCATGCCAATCATAACCTTACACAATCAATCCAACATGAAGGGTTTTTCATGAAACATGGTGAACTAAACTATAAACTTTCAATATTCCATTCAAACAATTCTAGCATTCACAAACACATCCATACAACCATTTAAACAAAATCCAATAGAAATTCAAGCTTAAAAGAATGTAGAGAAAGAAACCATCACTATTCATGAAACCATAAAAATCATTCAATCCATCAAAAGAGACCATAAAACATGAATTAAGAGGATTAAAATTGTTTAGCTATCTTAAAAATGAAGAAATTTGAGTTCTTCCTTGCCTTTTTCCTTAGTTTCTCCCTCCTCCCCCGTCACTTTCTTTCCCTTTTCATGAAACAGAGATGCCTTATTAGTCTTAGAGAAAATGACTGTTTTGTCTTTTATGTCAAAATGATCATTTTATCCTTCATTCATGCTCATATCTTTGAAAAGTGTAGAGAGATAGTTTTTAAGAAAATTGTCATGAAATTTTTAAGTGAAATTACTATTTTATCCTTGAAGTAAAAATTATTATTTTACCCTTGGATGAAATTACTATTTTATCATTGGATAAAAATTATCATTTTATCTCTAAGATATTTTTTTAAGATAATCATAGCTTTCAAATATTTTTTCCTAAATATTTTTTCAAAGAAATTGTTACTTTTTATATATTTTATAACGTTATTATTACATCCAGATATTATTTTTTAAGATAATCATAATGCTTCAGATATTTCTAAAAACTTTTTTCCTTTAATTTAGTTCTTCTCTCCCTTAGGAAAACCAGACAATTTACACATGAATATTTAAAAATGAAATTACCAAATTTAAAAATTAACAATATACGTGAGCTCGTGAAAAGTAGATATTACATTGAGTAGTATGTAGCCTTATGTGGAAAACAATGCAGTTACGTTGCTAATAATATTTCATAAATTGGATGATAAATTTTGAATTGAAATAAACACATCATATCTATTACCATATATATCACGAGTCACAAGAAGTACATTTCCATATTGGAATAGACAAAGACACTCTCAGCAGACACAAACACATTGTGTAGAAACATCAACAGTCAAGTACAAAACTCAGACACAACAAATTACAATATTATACTATGATTTCTCAGTCCTCAGACTCCTAACTAAGCCACGGTGATCTGTCTCACATTCTTGGTCTGTGAGGGCGTCTCCTTCTTGGGCACAGTCACAGTCAACACACCATTTTCCAGACTGCACCCAATTTGCTCCATGTTGGCATTCTCCGGCAGCCGGAACCGGCGGATGAAGCTGCCACGCCGCCTCTCCACACAGTGCCACTTGTCATTCTTTTCCTCCTGTTCCTTCACCCTCTCCCCACTTATCTGCAGTATGTTATTGTCCTCCACCTCCACCTTCAGGTCTTCCTTCCTCACTCCTGTGCACGATGTCGTTCCACAACCGATTCAGCTTACATAATATGAATAACACTAAGGAGCAGCCATGAGATACCATAGCACATAGTCCTATCACACAACCTATCCTTGCTGCCTCCTTTTCTTTCTTCATGCATTTAACTGGGAGTTGCTAATTGATATGTAAAAGTGGATTCTGCTTAATTATCTCAAGCCAGATAATTAGAAAAATGTTCTTTCAAACTCAACCTAATTAAATTTTATACGAATTCATTATATGTTAATGAATAAATAAATAAAATTAAAAATAATTTAATTTGAAAAATAATTTAATTTTTATAATTAATGTATATTTTTATTTATTTTTTTCATTAATTTTTTTTACAATTTCATTTATTTTGATGATAATATGTTTATTATTTATATAAATAAAAATATGTATTTAATTAATATAAAAATAATTTTTAAAATTCAAAATAAAATAATTTTATCATTTCTAACTCAAAATAAATAATAATAAAATAATAATTTTAAAATATATTTTTTAACAAATTATAATTTTTTGAAAATTTAATAATTTCATTAAATTTATTTTAATAAAAAATATGTGAAATTTTAAACTTTTCAATATTTTTAAAATAAAGAAAAAAAGAGTGTATTTACCAAAATATAAGAAAAGAAATGTAATTTTGACATATAATAATTATGATTTACTCTTATAATATAACCTATATTTTTCATTTTTCAATATATATTAAAAATATAATTCAAATTTATTAATCAATATAAAATAAAAGGAAATATATATATATAATATTATAATGACTTTGAATTCTTGTAATCAGTTATAAAATTATATATTTTATAATATAAATATAAAATAAAATATGTGATGTAAGAATACGAGAGAAAAATAAAAATTATAAAAAAAATAAATTAAATAATTATTTATTATTTAATTTATTATTTTAAAATTATAATAATTATTATTTTACATTATATTTAACAATTTTAAAAATAAAATAATCAATTATACATGCAAAACCTCATTTTATAAATGGAGGAGATGATTTTACCCAAAAAATTAAAAAACAGAAAGAGATGAAAATAAATAACGTGGCACGCACATGCAGGTTGCTTACCAGGAAGATCAGCACGGAAGAAATGAGCAGAATCAGTCTCACGCCAGTCGACGTGAGCATGAGCAAGAGCAGAGGCTTCGTCGTCTCCACTGCCTCCACCGACTCGGCGGCCAACGTCCCAGCCGCTGCCATGGCTCCATGGGTCCCACACATCGGTGTAGGGTGACGAGTTCCAGCCCCCACGCCAGGGTCCCACCCCTTCCATAATTACTCCTCAATTTTCTTTTCTTCTTCTGGATCTCTATCGTCACTCAGAATGGGTTTTTATATAATTGAGAAGCAAAAGAAGAAGAGAGCGTACGGTGGACGGCTCCTCATCACTCACTCACTCACTCACCTAATGAGTTCATTCATTGCATGCATGTAGAGGTAGGCGTCATTGTTTTGTAATGCCCACGTAAGACGCTAATAGTGTGCCACGTTCTTCAGTGTTCTCCACTTGGCAAGATTTGGAAACTGGCTTCGTCTTATTCTATACTGCAAGGACATATATAAGAACAAAAATTTGGAGAAAAAATTTATTTTCACAAGACATGATGATTTTTTATTTGATCATTTATAAATTCTTTTTGTCTACTTAGATAAAATTATTTTTAATGTTATCTTTTTAATTAAATTTTATTTATATATAATTTTTTATCAAAAGAACATTAAAATATAATTTAGTTAATGATATAATTGTCTTATAATCCTTTTTTGATTAATTGTATATCTAATAATAATTGATTTATGGATATTAAAAATATTTTAATTAACTAATTACATATATGATTTTTTTTAAGATGATGTAGATTATAAACCACTTATAATATGTTAATAAAAAAAATTTTAGTTAACATTTCGTTAAGTAAAATGTTAAGTATGGATGAAGTTTAGATAACAAAAAAAGTGACATAAATAATATATAAAAGAACCACCTATAATATGTGTGTGTATATAAAAGATAATTTTTTTTAGGACCAAATAATCTTTTAGTCAAAATTTTATTTATATATAGCCAGAGAGGATAACTCATATTATGCGTGTGTGTGTCTATATATATATATATATATGCAAGTTATGTATAATGTTTTAATTAACGATAATCAAACTGCAGAAAAAAAATATCCTACTTCATGGTTTGGGCATCATGGCAGACAAAAAAAGGCTTTTATGGCATTGAGAATATATATAGAGAGCTTCTATCTGGATTTTTTTTAACTATTAAATTTAAAGAATTTCTATATAGGGTTGACTAGAAAACATGAAAGGATAGATTAAAAAGTATAATTTCTAATTATTACATTTTTAATTAAAAATTAATATTTATCTTAATCATGCCCTAATTTTATGAAAAGTTTCACACACACACACACCCACCCACCCACCCACCTAAGTTTGATCTGATTAAACTATTAATGCTCAGGCCATTCGATTGGCCCTTTCCCAATTGTGTGAAAAGTGCAAGAAGACAAGTGTTGATTTAATTGGGTTTGTCCAAGGCAAGAATGATACTCTTCTGAGTTATTTGGAAAGATTCCATAAGATGGCCCTCTATATTCCTAACTTGGCGGACCCAGTGGCCATACACAATTTCAAGGCAAGGCTTCGCCCCTAACCTTTCTTTTTCTCCATCACCAACCATAAGCCCGCCACTCTTAGAGAACTCCTTGATTGAGTCGACAAATACATGGTTTGAGAAAACACCTATTTATCTAATAAAGGCATTAATGTTGATAATGGTGATGATCACTGAAAAGATTAGAAGGAAGATATATAAGAAGATAGTGACATGGAAGCTTGAAAGTAATGGTTGCCTCCCAAAGGCTATTTCTCCTCTTATACTTCTCTCATCAAGCCTCCATCATACATATTAGATGAGGCGTACAATAGTAATATCCTCTGTTTTCCCCCAACTAACAAAGAGGAAGTGATGGTCAAGAGAACAAAAACAAATATTGTCAATTCCATAGAGACTATGGAAACCTCATGGATGAATGCATCCAGTTTAAGGATGAGATAGAAGAATTGATCCAATGGGGTAAATTCAACAAGTACATTTAGAAGAAGGACAGGAGGTCTCTCTGAATGTCGTAGTGTGAAGATTCAAGCGAATGCTAGCAGAGCGAGCATTGCAACAATTGATCAAAGGAAGGCGATCAAAACCCTCCACCTAGGGGCGCGATCGATGTCATAGTAGGAGGCATCTAGAAGGGGACTTCCTCTGAGTCCTATTCAAAGAAAAAGATCAAAAAATCAATCATGATGCTTGATTATTTGTCTAAGAAAAGCATACTAGCACCTAGCTAGTTGGAAGCTATCACCTTTACCTTCTCGGACTTCGTTGGGATTGATCTCGATTATGAAGACTTAATGGTAATCACGACCATCATTGAAAATTATAAAGTAAAGTGGATCCTGGTTGACTAAGACTTGTCAACCAACATCTTATTCTTTGATAATTTTTAGAAGCTTTGCCTCAAGGAGAAGGACCTCCAAAAATTCCAGGGAACCTTAATTGGTTTCTTTGGCACTTAAGTCTCGAAAAAGGAAACTATTCAAACTTTAGTAACATTAGGCACTCCACCCCACATAGTAAATGTAGATCAAATTTCATTATTGTTTCAACCCCTTCCTAATACAATGTCATACTAGGGTGGCTGTCCTTAAATAGAATAAAATTTGTTATTTCTATAGCTCATCTCCTAATGAAATTCCCTACCAAACATGGTGTTGAGCAAGTATGAGCTGATGAGAAGATGAAATAAGCATGTTACATTGATAGTTTGACTAAGGTGATGAAGATTCCAAAAAATAAAAAGCAAGATAATCCCACAGTAGAAGGAGCAGAGGTTTAAAGATTGTAGACCTTAAGGATGAAATCCTAAACGTTCTCCTCAGGCATGTATTAAATATTTTGTGGGTGTCAAGATATCTAAATAAGACAATTAGAGAAAATTTTTCATGACCTCCTTAATCTACCTCTAGCTCAAGGCCCTTAGTCTTGGAATATAAAAACATTGTTACATGGACTCCCACTGATATGCCAAGGATTAACCTGAGTTTGAAATTCCACTCCCTTAATTCCTCTTATCACCCTAGAATCATTTAGAATAAGTAAAGGTTTAGGGAGGAAAGGCAGAAGGCCATTGACTAAGAAGTTCAAAAACTACTCAATGTTGATTTTATCTAGGAGAGTAGATATCCCTAATAGCTATCAAACGTTGTAATAGTAAAGAAGTTGAATGGAAAATGGTACATGTGCATTGATTTCACATACCTTAATAAAATATATCCTAAGGATTCATAATCTGTCCTTAACATGGACAAGTTTCCTCAATGCCTTCTCAGGCTACAACTAGATTAAGGTAAACTTAAACGATGCTAAGAACACTTCCTTCATTACCGATTGAGGAGTCTTTTGCCATAAAGTATTACCATTTATCCAAAAAAAAATTTTGGTGCTTTAAACTAGCATATGATGGATATTGTGTTCAAGAACCAAATCAAGAGGAATTTGGAAGTGTACATCGGTGATATGGTAGTTAAATCACCAACAGAGAATTAACACTTGAAGGACCTAAAGGAGACCTTAGATGAACTCCAAATGCATAGCATGAAGCTTAATTCATCCAAATGTTACTTTGGATTCTCAATTGAAAAGTGTCAAACTATTCTAAATATGAAGCCACCGCAATCGACGAAAATGATATGCAGAGGCTAGTAGGTCGACTTGTCACCCTCTCTCACTTTTTGTTGAGGTATCTCAAGATATCGCCAACCCTTGCGACTTTCCTCTATTGTATTTTTTTAAAATCTTAGAACAAAATTGTACCAAGGTGATCATAACTGATCGACCCATCTCCTTTTACGTACTTGAAATTTTTCATTAATAAAAAATTTTATTTTATTCACATTGTGTTTTAGTGTCTTAAGTAACATATCTTATTGCCCTCCAGGTTGAATGATTGCTACCTTCTTTTCTTCAAAATCTTAAAGGCAGTGAATCTATTCCATTGGACTAATGAATGCGAGTAACTATTCCTTCAACTCAAACCATACTTCATGAACCATTTATTATTGACCAAACCTTAACTAATTGATCACTCTATAAGCTGGTTATTAATACGAGAAGACTACATGGAACAATGTTTAATACTTTACCAATCAAGCCTTACAAAGGGTGAAGCTTCATTATCACAATGTTGAGAAGTTATAATTTGCCTTAGTAATGTTTGCAAGAAGGCTACACCATTATTTCCAATAGTAAAGTATAATTGTTCGATCAAACCAACCATTAAATCTTCCAAAAACCAAACCTTACTAGTCATTTAACCATTTGGGAAATCGAACTATTAGAGTTTGACATCACTTACAAACCTCGGAAGGCAATTAAGGTTCAAGTCATAACAGATTTTTGGTTCTTGAAATGACATTACCTTCCAAAGATGAGTCCTCAGCTCATCTCCCAAAGTGCCAACATGGGTCGTCCATGTAGATAGTTCTTTCATATCCACCTGTAGGGCAGGCATCATAATGGAGAGCCTAAGGAATTGTCGTTAAGTAAGCAATACATTTCCATTTTAAAATATCCAACATTCATGTAGAATATGAAGCCTTGATAGTAAGACTTCACTTGTCTTTAGATCTCAGAGTTGATCATATTCACACTTTTAGCGATTCTCAATTAGTGCTGAGTCAAATCAATGGTGACTATGATGTCAAAGACTCAAAGATCAAGTAATATGTCTAATTAGTCAAGTAGCTTATGGATCTAATTAAACATTCCTAAGTTAATCTCATTTCACAAATATCCTATTTAATCTAGCTAACACCAAGTTGGGACGTGCTTGTCTATTTGTTATATGAACTCAACTTGAGAATTTGAGCATCCAGCATATGGAAGTCTTACCAATTGTTGATCGTAGTGAGAGTTAGATGATCCCTATCGTAACCTTCCTTAAAAAAGGAACATTACTTGCTAACCGAAATGAAGGTAAAAAGTCCAAAGGAAATAAGCCAGATACTATATATTCGGCATTGATCTATAAAGAAATAACTTCTCAAGACCTCATTTAAAGTGTGTGAAACCAAAAGAAGGGGATTATATCCTCAAGAAAATCCATAAAGGGTTGTGTCTAACTTAGCAGTTTACTCTATCCTTAAAAATAAAGGTTTTGAGAGTCGGTTTCTATTTACCCACCCTAGTGAAAGATGTCAATCGAATCATCTAGTATTATAACCACTGTAAAAAAAACACATATATTTTATCCAGATGAGCAGCAAATCATTACCTTCCCTTATCCCTTTGAAATTTAGAGAATAGACATCTTAGGTCCTTTCTCAATCTCCTTAAGAAAACGAAAGTTCTTAATTGTGGATGTTGATTATTTTTATCAAATTGATCAAAGCAAAATTTCTCTCCACTATCATTTCTCAAAGGATTTAGAAATTCTTATGGCAAAATATCATATGTCTCTTTGGCTCTCCTTATATAATTATAACAGATAACAAAAGACAATTCATGAGTGAAGGCTTGAAGGACTATTTCTAACAATTATACATCAAACTCTAAACAACCTTCATTGAATATCCTACCTCTAATAGGCAAGTAGAGATAACTAACAGAATTATCCTTCAAGGACTTAAGATTCGAATGGTGAAATGGAATTAAGAAAAATTACAATTAATATTGTAGTCTTATAAGAGTACATAGAAAACATCCATTGGAGAAATGCCATTCACCTTTGTAGAGCAAATATCTCATCTGGCTATCTAACGTAGTCATGGTGAAGAAGTCAAATGATAAATAGAAAATTTGTGTATCCTTTATTGATCTCAATAAGGAGGGCTCAAAGGACAGATACCTACTTCCCAATATTGAAAAACTAGTATACAGAACACTGTCATCACCTTTTCAACTACCTCGATGCATTCTCAGAATAAAACCATATCTATATGAATCCCAAGGACACTGAGAAGACATCCTTCATTACCTATCGAGGAGTTTTTTTTATGAGGTGATGTCGTTCAGTCAGAAGAATGCAGGTGCCACATACCAGAGCATGATATATATTCTCTTCAAGAAACAAATCAAAAGCAATCTCAAAATCTATGTTGACAACATAGTGGTGAAGCCCACAAAGATGCTATAACACTTGGCAAAAAATTACGAAAACCTTTTGAGTCCTGAGGCATCACCAAATGAAGCTAAACCCTACCAAGTACACTTTTGGCATTTCTAATAGTAAGTTTTTAGGATTCATGATAACCCAAAGTGACATCGAGGCAAACCTAGAGAAGTTCCAAGCGATCCTTGACATGGAATCACCTTGGTTAGTCAATGATGTGCAACGTTTGGACAATCACATAGTCGTCCTTAATTGCTTGTCACAATATTGGTAAACCATTGTAATTTGACAGTTGGCCACAACCCTATTTTGGCTAGCATTATAGCCTTAAATGATTACAACTAGAGGATTTATTCGTTGTCAAACTTGACACTTGTGGGGCAAACGTTGAACGAGTGGCGTAGAAGAAAAAGAAAGTTTGATTTTTAAAAACATAATTCAAAAACCAATTTAAACATGAAAATTCTTATTTTAAAGGGAAAACTTTGGAAAAACCTTTTTATTTAAAGAGATAATGCAAATAAATAAAAATAAAACTAGTCTACGAAACAGAGAAGGGTTTGAGAGTTGATTTGAGTGTGGGGAAGGTGTTAAGTACCCCATAACACCCATTCAAAGGATGGTTGCTATAGGATAAATGTACAAAACATTAATTTGGCCTAAACTCACTTTGTTTACCTCTTTTTAATAAATATAAAACCATAAGAAAGAGAAATAAAATAAAATAAAAGAGGAGCATAGCATAAAAAGAAAGATTACTAAATGAGCACCCTAAATAAATATTTAAACACACATAAAGCATTAAACTTTCTATTTAATGTCAACTACATGAATCAAAACACAAAAATAAAGAAATGCGACAATCAAACTCAAACCAAAATAAAACAAAAGGGA
Organism: Senna siamea; assembly: GCA_031216115.1. Taxonomy (NCBI): domain Eukaryota; kingdom Viridiplantae; phylum Streptophyta; class Magnoliopsida; order Fabales; family Fabaceae; genus Senna; species Senna siamea. The sequence goes on along the minus strand of CM062354.1, from coordinate 24,661,706 downwards.
GGAAATCAACACAATGGGGAAAATATGTGCTAAATATTAAAATACTTGGCATAACTTTCTATAGACTAATTACATATTGTTGAATTCCACTAATCAAGACTCAATGAAGGAATAAAAAAAATAAATGTCAACATGATCCAACGTATCACTTTTAATTAATTTTCTTGGTTAAAATTGATAAATTCATAAGAATAAAGTTGGTGATCACACAAATTCATACATAATCTATTTGAACACTAAGAGGTTCCCTCTCACTAACTTTCTTAAGTTGAAAGCCTGGGTCCTTACAAACATACTCAAATGGATTTCAACACAACAACACAAAAAAACAAGCAACAAAAAAAAATCCCTATCATTGACTTAAAGGGTGAATTCTCAAGAACAAACAAAAATCACATTAAACAAACATAATCCACTTGAACAATAATAGGTTCTGGTAAATTTGGATTGGCCAGACCCAAAGGTCGGCCACCAAATAGTCGATTGACCTCAATCGATTAGTCCCAAGTGATCGACAACAACTGATATATGAAGGCCTTACTCATAACTTATAAAAGGAGCAACCTATGTGTTCTACAAGTGTGCAAATTCTATGCCACCATAAGCTCTCTTAGTGCTTACCCATTTCTCTCTTTCGTTGTCCCCTCTGGCATTCCCTTTGTAGGTGCTCAAGCCTCATTCATTAATTTCAACCAATTCTCATATTATTAGTGGTGCTTACTATGGTCTTCCCTTGACCACCACAACAAATTTTCTTTAAAGAACTCACCCAAGACCTTTCAAGAATTCTTCAAGATCCCTCAAGAATTGCAAAGATGCAAAATCATGGAACAGTTCTTGCCACCTTGGGTGTACCCCCAACCACTACCAATCTTCCTCAAAGAAGCCCCTGCGCACCCACCATCGACGTGCAGAGTAACATGCCATCATCCCTGATTCTACCCAATAGGAAGCCTGAAAAAATAAAAAGATGGTGGAAAAAAGGACAAAAAATCCCTCTATAAATTCATCCTATATTGATTCACACAGGGAACAAAGCAGTTCTAGCAAATTTGTGCAACTATAATCAAGAAAATGTGTTAAAGAGGACAACCTCCAAGGTCTTGGCCATACATTAAGAACTATCTACCTTATGGAAAATTCTTCAACAACCCACAAACCTGCAAGATTTTCCCTCTAAGTCTTTATAGCACCATAATCATGACCTATGATTCCACAATTTGCTCTGAAAAATGTGGAACCAGCACCCCCAAGACTCAATTAATACCGACCTCCTATTGCACCTAATGCGCCTCTGGCTCCATAAACAGTATTAGTAGTACCTACAATGTCAAAACCAATAATCTTTCATCTCCATTTCTCTTAATATTGGCCATTTTAAAACACATTTTAGTCTCTTTCCCGTTAACATATGAATTCGGCCATCAAGGGAAAAATAGGAAGGTGATCTCGGCCAGGGTAAGAAAAGAGTAAAAGCTAGGATTTTCATGCTATTTATTTCCTTCTTCCATCCTTTCTACCATTTAAGCATACTGGTGAAATTTCTTTCCATTACTCATGGCACTTTTTCATACTCAATGTGTGTATCTATATGTATAGCCTTCATTTCCTTCATTTTCATGGCTCATTTTCCATTCCATACATATATTTACACATACATCTTCACTTTCATATTAAAAACACATTTCTAGATTGGATTACATGGGTATGAAAGACAAATTTACCAATGTAACATCATGAACCTTACTTTTTCTCTCTTTCTTACTCATGACCATTTCATATACACATATCCATGAACATTTTCATGAAAATCTTAGCTATAACATCACATGGTACTCTCGACTACAAAGAGAAAAAGAGAGAAAATTAAAGGGTTTCAATCCTTTGCTTCCTTAGTTTCCATTTTCAAAATATACAAGCTCAAAATCACATTTTACCTTTCATTTCTATACAATTTCAAGCCATCTTTAACCATTTCAAAATTAGGATTTTTCATAAAAATGAGTATCATTCTTGAAAATTTTTATTTTCTCAATATTTCATTCATACAAACATTCCAATATTCATAAACACAACCATATCTTCATAGCAAAACCTAATAGAAAAACTAATCATAAGGAATGTAGAGAGAGAAAACCCTAACTTTCATGAAACTTTAAAACACTCAAAAAAAATTCATAAAACATGAAATTAAGGGTTTAGGAATGTTTAGGAATGGTAAGCAAAAACTTCTCAAATAAAGTTTCATAAAGTCTCTGTTATGAAATTACTATTTTACCCCTCTCTAAGTAAAATTATCATTTGGTCCTTCAGGTAAAATTATCATTTTATCCTTCAAGAAAAATTGTCATTTTGCCCTTTATGTCAACATAATTATTCTTTTTTACCCTCATTCCTTCTCTTTTCTAAAATAAAAGGATAAAAGCCTTTAAACACAATTTCATGAAGCACCTAGTGGAAATTTGGTTTTTCTCCTTTATGAAAAAATTACTATTTTGCCCTCTTTGGTGAAATTTACAATTTTACCCTTATGGTAAGGTTAGTTCTACTTTGATGAAAATGTCTATTATACCCTTATGATAAATCATTCTTAACAACACATAAACAATAATATCTACATAAATAATCATTAATAATAATATATCAAAAAAATTGGAGGTCGGATATTACATGTGTAATTTTCAAACTTGTACGATCCCTTATGATGATTGTAAGACCACGCCTCTAGAAGCATTGTACATATATTAATCCATAGGAGAGGTTTACTACTAACGTTTCTCTTTGCTTGGATTACTTGGGTTCAATTTTAATTAATTACCTAAGATCATTATTTTGTGTAGGGTTTGGGTTTTTCTCTTGAGTATCTCACATGTCACATAGTGTCAGCGAAAGCATTGGGCATATATTCATACTTAAACTTATACCCAACAACTATATATATATGTATATATGTATGTATGTATTCGCATGTGATTAAGCAATTTACATTATCTCCAAATATAAAGGTGAGAGCTCGTGAGATGACCTCCTGCCTATCTCTTGAGACCACCTTCCCATTATGGGATATCCGTACTTTTGGTACTTTATACATATCTTTATATGCATCTGTAGTCAAAAGAACTCCTATTATACCTATACATTATGTACCTACTCCATAGCCATAACAAAATAGGCTATAGGTGTGTGTGAGTGGCTACATAAAAAGGAAAGGAAATTATTTTAATTGTTACCTTAACCCACTAGGCGCTATAGGCAATCTTATAGTAATCCATATTATGATCCCTCTAATAACAACACAATACCTGATTCTAGGCACTTCATACACCCCCACTTCGATCTCTACAATCATGGTTTACCTAGTCATATAGACACATCAACACACATCTGAGTTTGAAACTTAGTAATTAAGTAAACCAGTTAAGAAAATTGACCATTGATGGTACCAGCTGTGAATCACACGGAAAAATATGCATTCTTTATTACCTTTTAGGAAAATGGATGTTATGCAGTATATGTCATGCCATGCACAATGAAATACACTGAACAAGTAATGTCATAGGCAATTTTCACATAATTCACATTAGAACACAATAGTATAGAAAAACAATCATACGTGGGTAAGAATTAACATTTCATAAACAAATTGTAGCACCCATGCCATCCATTCAGAAACTAAGAGTTAAGGAACTTTTCCCTCCTCTTAGCCATAATGTATTCCTAGTCAAAGCATATATTGAATGAGTTTATTGTGTAATTCTAGCACTTATACCCCTAGAGCGTCTCCTAGTTTATCTGGGTACCAACATTCCTCATCTCGTTGGTCACTAGCCTCATCAAACAGCCAAATCACACCACCCACCATCTAACAGGTCAATGTTGCCCAAGAATCACCACCATCATCAAACGACAGATCATTTTTCAGGTACATGATTCATTAACATATATATTAGGGAAATAGATTCCAAATCAAGGTAAGCTTAATCCTAAGTAATCATCTCTATAGCCATCAGAGCACACTAACTTAGAATTATCTACCCACACGGTGTTTTTCTCAAATATTTCTATAATTGAATGGATGTTTCACCATCCTAAGTCATGAATCAACCATGGGATTCACAACAGTCATCCCATACGAACTATCGGTTAGTCAATCCAGAATCTATTTAATCTTAGTGTATATATATTAAGAATGCTTTTAAGCTCTCTTTTACTATTATTTCCTCTCACCCCATAGTCCCCTAATACTTTTAAGTGTTCTACTAACTCAGTTTGATTAGATTTATGGCCTTGTTGGTGCTTTTAAAGCAAAGTCACAATTTAATGTCCATTTTTTGTAAAAAGGGGCTAAAATTTGACTTATAAGGGCCTAGCAATTAACTTGGAGCTTTTTGCTACAAGTCAACTACTATAGGCTTAGCAATCAAATTGAAACTTTCCACCAAAATTGGGAAGTAAGTTTGAGAGGTGGAATTCAACTTCTAGGGACTTGGCAATCGACTTCAATATTCTGGACATGGGTTTTTTAGGCACGAAAAACACAACAGTTAACTTCTAGTGGCTAGAAGTTGGCTTCTATGCTCCTGATCTATTTTCTAAATCCATTGTTTAATCTAAAACAGCCCCGAAATCATGTCTTTTAATGAGAAATTGAATCATGAACTTAAACTATCAATTTAGGCAAGCAAAATACTTCAAAAATTGTAACCAACAAAGCCAAATCCAACACAAACCAAGCAATTCCTTATCCTTAAAGGAAAGAGAAAGAATACCCATTTCTCCAATCCTATTTTTGAGGAAATCCATGCACATAAATCAACATATAAGCACACATCCAACATTAAACATCAAATAATTCAAGTTAATTCCCCATTTCAAAGTTAAAACTTCATTTTTATCAAAATGCACCCTTGACCCATTTCCTTCAAGAGTGAGACATAGGGGGAAATGGTTTAACTTGATTATCTTGAGTTTCTTGTAACAGTTGTGCTTGAATCATGCATCTTGCCTTAGTTTACACTCCCTTTGTTTGATTTCTTTAATTCTTGCTTAGCTTTCCTTTCTTTCTCATTCTCTCTCTCTAAAATAAAGGTTTTGGGTTTCATAAAGGTGACTTCTCTCTCTTCACTCCCTTATAATTAAACACTGGATGCTTCTCAAAGAAGAATTTGAGCAGCTATTCAAAAGTATTTGCCAATTGGTCCTTAGGCCAATTTGCAATTTAAGAAACTTTTGGGGTGTTTTATCCCTTGGTGTTACTCTTAACTTTTATTTCCCTAAAAATTTCATTTCTCTAATACTTTTCTATTTACTATTTATTTATTCATTGGGAAAATTTTCCTTAATATAACTCTTTGCTATATTCAAATTACCTAATCGTTTCATTTACCTAAAAAACTCCATTTCTCACAAACTGGACCTCATTTCAGTCTGGTTTTTTAGCCAATTTCTCCAAAACTAGCATGTCTAACCCTAAACACCAAATTCATATCAAAACATATCTATAATTTACTTGAATTACATATGAAAATTTAGCTGCCCAGAGGCACATTACAATGACTTGATATGTACCACTATACTCTAAATGCATGTTCAAATTGTTAAGATCAGTGGTTACATGATGTGTGGCACTTGAATCAATCACCAAATTGGTTTGAGATGAAGCCTAGGAGGCAATATAATGTTCTTGAGGTGGTGTAGCACATTTCAGAATTTGAGAACAATATTTGGCATTATGGCCTTCAAGTCACAGTATTGGTAGTAGGGAGCTGGTCTTTGGTTCTTGGAGTGAAACTAATTTGAGTTGTTGAATTGTCTGTGATTTCCATTTTTGAGATTATTTCGATAGTTATGATGATTGTGACCATTGCTATTTGTTTTGGGATGGCTATAGGAAGAGTTACTCTTTGGTTTGGAATTTCGATTTTGAAACAAATGATTCTTCTATGTGAAATTCATAGTAATTTCGAATTATTTCTTCATGTTTAAGGAAGTCTTCATGTGTAACTAGTCTGTCATAAAGAGATTCAAAAGATAGAGAATAATCTCTAGCACATAAAGAAGTTAAGATCTCTTTAAAACCAGAACCCCAACCATTTAAAAAATATAGGGTGAGATATTCTAAAGGAATAGGTTTGTCAATGATAGCCAATTCATCTGCAACATTTTTGATGTCATGAAGATATTTAAAAATAGACTGGGAGCCTTTGGTCGAGATTTTTAGTCATTCCTTTAAATCCATAACACGATTTAGGTTCACAAGGGTGTCCCGTACATCTCAAGAGGTTCCAATGGATGAGAGTTGACTGGTAACTTAATTGTTGACCGATGTAATGGTAGCACGTCGAAGAAGCTAGTCATCTTTTTTGCAAGATAGTTTGTGGAGATGGAAAGTGGAGCCATCGATGTAGCCAAGGACATCATATCCCACCAGTAAGGATGTAAATTGTGCTCTCAAAGTTGGATAATTTGTTGGGTTCAGTTTGAGTGGTAAACTAATGTTAACTAGTATTTTGGTTGAGCAATTAATTAAGCAGGTTGATAGAATAGGGTGCACAGGTTGGTCACTCCATGGTGTTCGGGATGTTGATGAATTGGAAGCCATTGAAGGATCAAGCTCGATAGAGCGTGTGTGCTCTAATACCATAAAGAACTACTGATGCAAGTATGTAAAGAACATAGCACTTGGTTTTTAATATGTTGCAATATATTGAACTACAGTACGACTAGCGGAGATATATACAATACATATACAATATATATATATATATATATACGTGTGTTGTAACAGAATTTTGAAATCTATGCTATTTGAATATGTTTGTTATGATGGTGCTACAGAGATCTTATCCTTAACACGAAAGGATTAACACTTAAAATATATGAACAACCCATTGAAGATTTTCAACTTATAGCCAATAATGAAGGAATTGATGGTAGAAATTGGCAGATACAACCAGCCAATTGGAAAATATGACCGAAGTGGACAATGAGAGCATACAAAAAGGCATCAATTGAGAAGGGGCAAACCGAAAGAGATTTACAATTCGTGAAACCAGAGTTAACATAATCCACAATGGAATATTGAAGACAAACACACCAAGTATATGAATTTCCTTTATTGGTAGGGGTAACCTCGTTGGTACAAGACAAAACATGAGAAATAGGAATGGAGAATCTTTGTGAAATGTTTGATAAATCATAAGTAATAATAGAACGCATTTGATAAGCTGGACTTGAAAGAGAATATGAACTATCCATCTTGTTATTTCTTTACAAGAAAAATTCATGAAAAGAGAAGGACAAGGGAATGTGAAGAGAATTGATGACCGATCTTCGAAAATTTTAAGGCTTCTTAATAAGTCTATTAACCGTAACACTTAATGAACTTAGAGACAAATGTTATCGATGCTAATATAGCCTATAAGGCTTTATGCCTTGTGCTTCGTACTTATAAAGGTTGACGACCTAAAGAGTTATTATCAAAATTTTCCATGAGCCACATGTTATCCAACTTAGTTGGTAGCACATTTGTGAGATTCTTACTATAACAAATCACTCGCTGCATGCAAGGGGCTATGGGTACTCCATTAAAAGGATTTGCAATTCTAAACTTTAAACATTAGAGACTGCTCTCATATATATCCTTATTGTACCGTTTATGCCTAAGGGTTAAAGGAAATACTTTTTTAATGTGAGTATTCTCTAAACTAAGACCTTTGTACCCAAAAAATAAAAGACCTCTGTCTTATTGTTATCACTTTCTCACGTAACAACATCTAACTTGATGCATACATATATATATACACACACAGCAGAGGCTTAACATGCAAAAATGTGCAAGTTTTTTTATTAAATTTTTAAAATATAATATAAAATAATAGTTATTATAATTTTAAAATAATAAATTAAATAATATAAAATTATTTAATTTATTTATCTCTTTTAATTTTTTATTATCTTTATTTTTTCTTTTCTATATTTTAATATTATATTTTTTTACTTTATATTTATATTATAAAATATATTATTTTGTAAGATGACTAGTAAAAAAAGTTTAAAGCCATTATTATATATATATATATATACTTATACTTATACTTCTAATTAAATAGATAATGAATTACTTTAGTAAAAGTTAATATAACAGTAATGAAAATTTAATGGAGGAGAATAAATTAAAAATTTTTAACACTATAAAAATTTAATTATAAATTTTTAAATGATAAAAAAAAATTAGAAATATAAAATTAAAGATTGAAAACGAAACATGTTTTATTATCTTCTTCCATATCATTTCCCATTTGAATATTCCAATGTTTTCTTTTGAGCTTTCCCTAATCGCGTTTCTTATCAACTTTCACAATTTTACTTGCACCAAAATGAAACGAAATATCGGAGGAAAGTATATGCGGAAAAGGATTAGACACAGAAAGTCAAAGTCTCCGGACCGAAATGCACTGAATATTACCCAAGAGAAGGTGTGTATGGACTAAAATGCAAGCAAGTCAAAAGAAGAATTTGTCATCACTGAACCCAAACTTTCCACAAGGCACCCAACCTCTTGTCCATTCGTTGTACCTATTCAATCTTTTAAAATATAAATTTTTATCAATAGGTAAAATACTGAACGTATTTCAACTTAAGACAAAACATGGGGCCTCCAATATTTAATGCGCCAGGACCAAGGTCATTATATCTTTTTTTTAATATTTCCTATTAAGTTTTTTAAAAATATAATATGTGAAAAATAATTTTTAAAAATTAATTATGTAAGCATAACAACATATAAAAACTTATCTAAATTTATTCTACGGCTAAAATTAATTTTTTATCCTTTAACTTGTAAGATTTTGATTTTATCTTTATTAATTGATAAATTTTTTATATATAATTTGTTATATGCGAAGTTTAAGTAAATTGTTTTAATCAAAATATAATTAAATAAAATTAAAATATTTTAAACTTTGTTAATTTATTTTCTTTATTAAATTTTTTTAATAGAATTAAAATTGCATCAATAAATTGTATATCCATAAATAATTTTCAAATATAAATGTATTAATTTTGTTTATTACATCTGTAATTTCTAACCTAAAATGTTTTAACTTTATAAAAAAAAAAAGTTAAAATCTAACTATTCAATTTTTCTAAAAGAATTATACATGTGGCGCATCTCGTAGGTGTGCCACATGTTGAAGACTTTCAACTTGTAGCATTTTTTTTTGGGGTGCACTGCACCATACTTTTTTAATTTAAAAAAAATGCATCGTCAAAAATATATATGTATATATTTAAAAAATACAACTTTACAAATAATTTTTTGAATTAAAACATATCCATAAAAAATATGAATTAATTGATTTATTCCATTGAATTTTTTTTCACCTTCTAAATGAAATATGATTTATAATTGATTTAATATTAAAAAATTAATAGCTCATTATCACTTTTGTTCATAACAATCGTATTACATGAGTTTAAATTCGGGTAATATTTTGTTAATAGATTATTTATAAATCTTTTATAAATATTCTATAAATTTGGAAACTTATCTTAATCTAAAATAGAGACCTATTATTTCTTCACATAAATTTTTGTTTTATAACTAGAAGTACAAAATATGATGGATAAATGTAATTTTTTCTGTCAATTATATTGCAAATAGTTTGGAGGAACAAGATATTTTTATATAAAAGAAAAGATAGTTACAAAAGTAAAATATATCATTTATTTATTATCTTTAATATATTATATGAATAAAATTTATCATTTAATTAATTTTATTTTTATCTTTTTCTTCACATGATATTATTAAGTTATTTTTTAAGAAGATACAAATTCCAAATGGTACCAAGAAACTAAGAAGTCAATTGCAAAATTTAATTAATTAAAAATAATTGTAATCAAGGCAAAGATAATGACAGTTAAATGTATTTTTTCTTAGAAAAAGAAAAGAAGATTTTCATATAAATAGATACGTTCTCGTTTCCATACTCGTTATTTTACACTTTTGAAGAGAAAATATACAGAGCAGCCTTTGGTTTCGAAATATGAAGAATGTGGAGCCAATTTTAGGATGGTTTTGGTACCTTCTTCTTCACTTCGTCACTTTAAACTTATTGTGGTTTCGATTCAACGGAACTGCCTCCGCAGTACATTTAGGAAACCAAACAGATTATTTGGCGTTGCTCAGTTTTAAGCAATCAATATCCAATGACCCACATCATCAAATCATGGGCTCTTGGAATAGTTCTACTCACTACTGCAATTGGCATGGAGTCACTTGCAATCCTCACCATCAAAGAGTTACGGAGTTGAACTTGAAGGGATATGGATTGAGTGGGGTCTTATCACCTTATATTGGCAACCTCTCTTTCTTGAGAGTCTTAGATCTCCGAAACAACAGCTTCCATGGTGAAATCCCTCAACAATTGGGTCGTTTGTTCCGATTGCGTACCCTTTCCCTTCCAAACAATTCGTTTGTAGGGGAAATTCCTACTAATTTGACACGTTGTGTTCAACTCAGGTATTGAATTTTAAGTTCAATTCTTTTTTATTTTTGGTGTGGTTTTACTTAATTTTTATAATATAAATATTTATAATGTTCTGTCCTTATATATAGTTTAGGTTTTTTATTATAATTTATTATAGTTCTTTTATTATTGGGTTTGAATTTATCATTAAATGTTGGTTAAATTTTTTTTTAATTATTATAATTTCACTAAATTTTTAATTTGATCCTTATATTTTACTTTATTCCCTATTCTTAAACTTTTGTTAATATTATTTTTTAATTAATTTGATGTGACTATCTAAATACTATCTTGATATTTATTTATTTATTAATATAAATTATACATATTTATCAAGGATAATAATTATGAATAAAGTATAGATAAGGTATTATAATTTTCATTTTTTGAATTTGAAAAAAAAAAGTTTTTCCAATTCCTAGTCTTGAATTTGAGCAGGTAAAAAAATTAATTATCATCTCCAAACACTTGAATCTATGGACCCATACCCCTTTATTTAGAAAAAGCTTTAAATGATTAATATTTTTTATTTTCTTTAAATTATGACTCATCTATATATAAATTTATAAGAATAAAATCTTAATTAACATTATTATGATGCAATTTATCTCAATTTAATCTCTGAATCATAAAATAATTAATTTAATTCTTGTACATTATATATTAATTTAATCCTTAAAACTTTAAATTAAGACATAAAAAGATGTATAATATTTATACATAAAGACTAAATTGAAACACAATATTCAAAGACTAAATTAAATTTTTTTATGATTCAATAACTAAATTAAAATAAATTATATCTTTTAGGGATTAAAATAATAATTTACTCTTATGTCAATTATATTATGTAATAATAATCAAATATACAATTAATATAAAATCTTAATTAGTTTATCTCTACAAAATTGTTAAATATAACAATTTATATATAAATATTAAAACTAAATAATGTTATTGAGGGAATTGATGCAAATAATATATATTATATTAACAAGTTTTATATTATAAATGTTAATATTTAATTTATTATATTAAAACATATATATATATATAAAAACATATATTTTGTTATTTATTTTAATTTCATCAATAAGATAGCTTAACTTTAATATTAATTTATAAATTGTGATATTTAATAATTTTTTGTTTATATTTTATATTAATTATATATTTAAAGTTTATGCAAAATAATTGATCTAACTTGAATGCTTTTTTTTTTTATAAATTTATATATAGAAGAGTCATAATTAAAAGAAAATTAATTATTTTTATTTTTAATTTTTTTTTAGGTAAACGTTTTTGAAAGTGTCCATAAATGATGGTTGATTTTGTTACCAGTACAGTACTCTATCCATATTCTATTCATATCCGTAGCCATATGACCGCAGTGAACAAATTAATAATTTTAATTTTACAAGGGTCCAATTACAAATTTTATAGCTATAAAAATAAGTAAACAACACAATCAAAGGGAGAGTTCCTACTAATTAACTTGACTCTATGCTCTACATTCAGGTCCTTAAATCTCAATGGGAATCGTCTTAGAGGAAAAATACCTACTGAGATTGGCACTCTTGGTAAGCTTCAACGATTGATTTTGAACAAGAACAATTTGACTGGACAAATCCCAGCTTCCATGGGAAATCTCTCTTCCCTTGTCGTTCTTTCCATGGCTACAAATAACTTAAATGGAAATATACCAAAAGAAATGTGGCATTTGAAATTGGAAGGTCTGGCATTACCTTCCAACAACTTGTCTGGTACTCTTCCTTCCTCATTTTACAATATGTCATCTCTCACTTTCGTCTCAATTGGAATCAATCAATTTAGTGGATCTCTTGCACCAAACATGTTCCTCAACCTCCCTAATCTCAACTTGTTCAATGTAAATGCAAATAAAATGTCAGGTCCAATCCCAAATTCGATCTCAAATGCATCTCTGCTTCAACAGCTTGCTCTTGGTGATAATTATTTTGTAGGACAAGTTCCAAGTCTTGGAAACCTTCGAGATCTTAGGTACCTCAGTTTATATCTCAACAATCTTGGTGATAATTCAGCCAAGGGCCTCAATTTTTTGAATTCTTTGATAAATTGTAGTGAGTTGGGCACCTTGGATATAGGCTCCAATAATTTTGGAGGTCCTTTACCAAATTCCGTCGGTAACTTGTCCATCCAACTCTATCAACTTAATCTTGATGGGCTTCAGATCCGAGGAAAAATTCCTGAAACTTTAGGAAATCTGATCAACTTGCTTCTCTTGAACTTGCAAGACAACCATTTCACCCAGATTATTCCGTCTACTTTTGGAAAGTTTCGAAGAATGCAAGCATTACGTCTGAATGGAAACAAACTCTGTGGACAGATACCATCCTTCATTGGCAACCTTAGTGAGTTGTTCTTTTTGGACTTGTCACTTAATAATTTTGAAGGAAATATTCCTCAAGGTATTGGATACAGTCAAAGTTTACAATATGTGGACTTGTCACAAAATAACCTTACAGGAGCCATCCCTGTAGAGGTCATCAGTCTTCCAACACTACTTCAACTGAACCTGTCACAAAATTCATTGAATGGCACTCTCCCTGTTGAGGTGGGCACGCTGCAAAATATCAATATGTTGGATGTATCTGAAAACCATTTATTTGGTGATATTCCTAGAACTATTGAGGAATGCAAAAGCTTGGAGTACCTCTGTTTACAAGGAAATTCTTTCGGTGAAAGCATACCTTCTTCTTTGGCTTCATTAAAAGGTCTTAAACATTTAGACTTGTCAAGAAACAAGTTGTCTGGATCTCTTCCAAAAGGCTTGCAAAATCTTTCTGTTTTGGAATACTTGAATGTTTCTTTTAACATGTTGGAAGGTGAGGTACCAAAGGAAGGTGTTTTTAGTAATGCAAGTGCATTGTCAGTGAGTGGAAATAGTAAGCTATGTGGAGGTATCTCAGAGTTGGAGTTACCACCATGCCCTATAAAACTTGTGAAACACAAAAAGCACCATGGTTTCAAGTTGATAGGAGTGATGATTTCTATGATTGCTTTCCTTATTCTATTGTCATCTATTTTTATTATACATCAAACGAGGAAAAGAAACAAGAAATCTTCTTTGAATTCACTTACTATGGATCAACTTTCCAAAGTTTCATACCAAAGTTTACACAATGCAACTGATGGATTCTCAGTTACTAACTTGATTGGATGTGGAAGTTTTGGTTTGGTGTATAGAGGAAGTCTTGAATCCGAAGTTGTTGCCATAAAGGTGCTCAAACTTCAAACCAAGGGAGCTCACAAGAGTTTCATAGCTGAATGTAATGCACTTAGAAGTGTAAGGCATCGGAATTTGGTAAAAATTTTAACATGCTGCTCCAGCACAAATTATAAGGGCGATGAATTTAAAGCTTTAGTTTTTGAGTACATGGTGAATGGAAGCTTAGAAAAATGGTTGCATTCAAGTATGGAAAGTGTGGATCATGCCAGAACTTTTCCCCTTGATCAGAGGCTAAATGTTATTATTGATGTTGCTTATGCATTACATTATCTTCACTGTGAATGTGAGCAACATATCGTACACTGTGATTTAAAGCCAAGTAATATCCTTCTTGATGGTGACATGGTTGCTCATGTCGGTGATTTTGGGTTAGCAAGACTACTCTCTACTGATAAAGGCACCTCTAATGAGCGAAGTAGTACAATTGGAATAAAGGGTACTATTGGATATGCTCCTCCAGGTATAGTTTAATTTTGTCCATATATTGTTATGATTACTTTCAAAGCATTGATAGATTTACAATATAAATATTTCAGAATATGGAATGGGTTGTGAGGTATCGACACAAGGTGACATGTACAGCTTTGGAATTCTTACAATGGAAATGTTTACCGGAAGAAAGCCCACGGATGAAGCATTTATAAATGGTCAAAATCTTCATAACTATGTTAAAGTTGCATTTCCAGAGAATCTTTTGAAGATTGTGGATCCAAATCTATTCCCAAGAGATGCAGCATTAGCAGCAAATGAAGAAGAAAACGGAGAGATCATCCCAACCTCTGTTCATCCCAAGGTGGAGAAGTGCTTAATTTCAATTTTTAAGATTGGACTTGCTTGTTCAGTTGAATCACCAAATCAAAGAATGAGTATAACAGATGTCAACAGAGAACTAAATCTGATCAGAAACGCCTTGCTTACTGCTGGATTCAATAGAGGTTAATTAACCACATTAACACCACGAACTACAGAATGTTGAGAGGTGCCATCTCTTATACTGTTGCTGCTACATTCTTATGCCATTAGACTTACAATTTCCTTTCATCACTTTGTCTTCATTCTAAATGACTTTTCGAGATAATTTACTTTTATATAGATACTTATAGCCTCAAGTAGTCAACTATTAGTCTATGCCCTTACGCATTTGCTAGTGTTTTTTTTAGCATCTTAGTACATTTTCCATGTTATAAAATTATAGAAATTTTTTCTTTAATTTCAGGTTGCTGTAACTTCTGAAATATTGACGATGAATTCAATTTCGTTTGGATCTATGCAGTGGTTTCCGTTTCTAATTGCTTCTTAACATCTGGTAGACACATTGGCATTGGAACAAACAGGAACTCGATACGTTGATGGGAGTGCTTGAGGCGGCATCAGAGATAGATTAGCTATATCCTTGATTGTAAAAGTTCAGGAATGATATTTTTATATTTTAGAATTTTTAAAAAGTTCTTCACATTGAGTTAAAAGTTAAATAATACTTTCTATTTATTAATATCAACTACGTTTATAAATTATGGTTGTAATGCTTTGTTAATTTAATGCTATTACGCAAATATGTTATTTACCAAACAAAACCACCATTATTCATCATTTAAGAACTAGAATTTGTGACTCAAAACCTGCACCAAGGAATTAGATTTCGATCAAAAAAATTTTAATAATTACGCTAATAATCCTAACATGTCATAGGAACCATCCCTCTTCTTGTGTGTCCAAAGAAATATGACTCCCCTTCTCACAAGCCGTTTATTCTCTAATTCCTAACACATTTCAATTAGATAATATTGTGTTTGGTTTATGAAAATATTTTTAATTCTCGTTTTTTATTTCTATTTCTAAAGATTAATTTTTATTTTTAAGTTTTAAAAATTTAAAAACATGTTTGTTATATAAAATTAAAATTTTATTCATATTTATTTTTAAGTATAATAATTTATGAGACCTTCCTTAATTTAAACTAAATTAATTATAATTTATAATTCAGTAATTTCAACCAAATAGAATGGCCAAAATGTCCCTTGTGTTGTTATTTATATGCTCTGCCACGAAAACATATATCTGCTATCTTTTGAATATTCTCCAGCCACAAACAAAAATGATTTCTGCTGAGTTTCGGGGGTACCCTTTGTTCACTACGTCGAGAGTTGAATATTTTCGTCGTTTTTGACCGCATCAAGTTCATCCTGCTTATATGCTTACATAATATTTGATCTTATTCTTATCCAACTTCCTATCACTTTGTCCAAGTTTGAATTTTCTCCAACAAATATGACTTTATTACAGTGTTCATAGATGCTCCAATAGAGAAGAACAACTTCCTCAAAAGGTGTGAGCTGATTGTTCTGATATTTTTGAGTACATGGGACTTAATGGGCTAATTAAGCTAAAAAATGCTTGTGTATAAAAGAGTCGATTAACATCCTAATTTAATTAACCTCATATTTAGGGCTGAGTCAATCTTACGGCCATCTGTTCTTATTTGCACGTCTCTATGGGCTACATAGCATAGCCTATTAAGAGACTAACAATTATATATAACAATACAAGAAAATAGAGCTATCAAAATGAATTAATTTAACTTAATTTAATTACAATTTGGCCACATTTTTTTAAGCATGGGTTAGATTTTTTAATATGAGATAACATTTTTGGAGTTCAGTTTAATCTTATTAAGATTTAGATTAAGTTGAGTTAGACTGATCTTATTTTTTTACAAAAAAATTGATTCTTTTTTTTAACAAAAATAACATTTAATACTACCAAATAATATTTATAAAGTAAAACACAAACTTAGAATACATTCTATAAAGTTAAAAGATTATAAGTCATTAAAATACATAATACATGAATTCATTATATATAAACACTATAAAATAAAAATTATAAATTTATTTTTATTTTTTTATCATTGTTCATCTTTCACTATTATTATACTATCTTTTATCAAATCTGTTTTTACCATAATATTTATCTTTATTTACAATTTAAAATAATAATATATACTAATAGAACATAAATTAAAGTAATTAAAATAATTAAATAAAAAACAAAAAAATAATACCATTTTAATTGAGGTCAAATTTATGCAACTAAATTATTATATAACTATTAAAAATAAAAAAATATTAAAAAAGAATTAAACTAACATCTATGCAACTAAATTACTATATAACTATTAAAAATAAAAAAATTAAAAAAGAATTAAACTAACATCCTAACTTAATTTGATTTTTTTTAAGGGTTAAGTTGATTCATTTTTAATTTATATTAACTTTTTTTTAGTTTAATATAAATGTTATGAGACTTAATGGAGCCGACCGTGTAACCAAATATATTTTGGCACCTCACACTTCGCTGAAAAATTCTGACAAAAAAAAAAAAAAAAGAGCTGAAAAAGAGCGCGCCTATCTTTCTTTTTGATGAACAACAGTAAAGCAAAAACAAAAAAAAACACAATCAAACTACAAGTATACAACCCTATTCCAAGCCACACCCAAAACATTTCGCAAACGTTCCCTACAGCCATCTGGAGGCTCTTCCAGCTCCTTCACCCCCAAGTCGCATGCAAACGCAGCATCATCCCATCATCCTCTCCTTACAGTCGAGCTATTGAAATCCTCTTCTGCAGTACAGTTAGTAGGGAGCTTTGGGTAAAGCCTTTCCTTCACCAGGCGAGAGGAAGAATCCACTCCCTGACGAAGAAGGAAGTGCTTGCGCCTTTCGGAATCTTGCGCTAAGGCTTGAACTCGCTATATTCTAGTTTCCAGGAGCGCACTGGAGTCTGATCTCTAAGTCGTTCATTCTTCAAGGCATAATCTTTCGTGACAAGCGGAAGACGGAGGAGCAGGCAAGAAGAACAAGTATAGTTTTGCCAATTTGCAGCCTTGTTTGCCTCTCTGTAAACATGGCGGATCTTCACTCTCCAGTCTTTCTCTAGCCGTCTTCGGTTTCTTTCTCCACAATGCTTCCACAATAATGCTTGCATCGTTCCAACGTTTCCGCATTTCATTCTCGTTCTGCACGTTCTCCATCTCGTTTTCGTTCTGAATCCGACTTCGGTTATAATTCTCCATCTCCGACGAGCTACGACAAGCGACAGCGGCGGCTTCTCCTTCCATCATCTCGACATAGCGGTTCCGTATCAAGGTTCGAGGCTCAAAGAGGTAATTTGTGTTTCTTTCTTTGTTTTTTCATCTCCTGGCCATCAAGTCGAATAGCTGATTACGTGCTTGTTTTTGGAGTTTGTTTGACCTCCATTGCAAATATGGTGGGTTTTTGTGTTTTACCAAATGCTGAAGAGGTGCACAAGTTGTTTATTTATTTTCTACTTGCGTCTTCCCAAGTTGTGTTTATTGCAAATATTGTGGTTAATATAGAACATATACAAGTTGTTTATTGATTTCCTATGTAGCTGTGTAATCCTGAAGTTATGAATTTATGATGTGATTACTCATCTGATAGCATCTATTGCTCATTTTGAATGAAAAAACGTACGAATTATAATCCACTGAATTCTGGTTGATTCCCTTTCTATCTGTGCTCATAATCGTGAATAAGATTGTTGTTAATGTTTATTATTGATTGCCTTTCCAGTGGTGCAATTTTTATGTTGTGCAAATTTCGTGCTTTTTATTGTTCAAAATTTTGTATGATACTTAGTGTTAATGAAACTGTGATGTGAGTCTTGAAATTAAGAGAAAGGTAACTTAAATCAAATGCAATTCTTCATTTTGATGATGATAGGATAAGTGGATAACTCTAGAATGATGTTCAAATTTAGTCTTATTTAGTAGTATCTATATTTAATCTAGTAGTATGTTCTAATTTAGTCTCATGTTTAAAGAAACTTATGTCATGTATGTTAGTTGTTCGGAATCTTTATGTAATGTACTTTGTACTTGAATTGTATATTTATTTCTTGTTTGTCTTAAGAAAATTAAAATAAAATGTTATTATGATCAGCTATAATTTCCATCTTGTGAATATTATTTGATAATTTAAAATGTCCAATTTGTAAAATTTAAAAAAAAAAGGGAAGAGAAGGGCCCATGGGCTGGCCCTATGCCCTGACAGGCTAGGTTGGATTGAAGAAATCCCAGTTTATATTTATAATGGCTAGCCCAGCCCTGCCCTAGAAAAATAGGGCCAAACTGAGTTAGGGCCGGGCCAGTCTGTTTTGGTGAGTCTCACTCTCTTATGAGTGTGAGATATTATTTTATTTACATGATTATGTGAATTTATGGTGCTTAGCCATTTATTCTGCAATTCTATTCAGTTTTTAGGCTCACAGGCTGGTGGATTTACCTCGAATCTCGTTCTGGTCACCTTACATAATTTGTGGGCGTTACATTACATGTTCCAATGGCAGCCTTTTATCACTTCAATGACATGTATGATGTTGCGGTTAAACCTCGCTTGCTTCATACTCTTGTCAAGGAACATATTCCTGATGATAAGCATCCCTTTTCAAATCCATCAGAGCTTTCTCGGGTTATTTCCATGGTTAAAACGCACAGTCTCCTTGCGGAATCCTTTACAGAATCCATGGACCCAAAGAAAATTGAAAGCTGGAAATCTGCTGTTGATTACTGGGTGGACCGCATTTTAACTGTTGCCTCTAGTGATATGGTAGGTATGATTATTCTATACTTGACACGTATTCAAATATTTGTATATACTAATGAAAAATGATACTATTATTGTTGTTTGTACTTGTTAAAGTGTAGAATGAATTGGTCATCTTTATTTTTCATCTGAGTGAAAAGCATGACAATGACCCTGATTTATTTGTCACATTCAGTTAGATTTTCATATTGGTTACTGCTTGTTGACACACATATTAGTCTATACTTGATTTACCATTTTGGTTCACTATGGGATATTGTAAGATATGTTTATGACAATAATATGGGTATTTTTCTATATTCTAGCCAGATAAATGTTGGGCAGGAGTCTCGTTGCTAGGGTTTACTTGTCAAGAGTGCAGCTCTGGTCGTTTCCTGAAATCTTACTCTGGGTGGTTCCAGAAGTTGATTCATTTTCTACAGGTACCAAGCTGTTTTTCCCTGCAAGCAGCTTCTTTTCTTGCAGTTTTTCTTGAAATTTCCTTTTCTTTTGGAATTTTAATTGTTATGCATTGCAGCTTTGCTGTTGATTTGGTAATTATATGAATATAGACATAAGTATTATGGATACTGTGCAGCTCTTATATTTGCATTTTTTTGCTCCTTAGATTTAGTCTTCTGAATTTACAACATTGAGTATGATATCATTGCATCTGTGCTGGGCACATAATATTAAATTTGCTTCAGAAGAATGTCTTGGAACTATATAAGGGTAATTCAGTAATGAGCTTACTAGGTCAGTAAGAAATTAAATGTAGTTGAAGCCAAAAGCAGACCAATGTGGAATATTCATGAATAATGGGATCTGCTTGGTAGCAGATTTGATGAAGTTTATTTAGAAGGTGGCGGTGCTTAATGAAGACTAATGTGGAATATTCATTAATAATGGGATTGGTTCATCTCCATCTAATAAAATTCCTTTTTCTTTAATATGGAAATCCTCCCCAAATGTGAAAGGCAATAACCACAGGCCAAGTCCAGCTAAATAATCCTCTTATAAAAGATTAATGAGTGTACCGATAGGGACGATATGTGACTCTATGATGTTTGGAAAATTAACTCAAGCCTTAATTCAGAATGGAAATATAACTTAAATTAGGGCATAATTTCTTCAAAATATCTTGAGAAGGATGGCTCAACGAACATGGAAGATGAAGGCAGAAATACTACTGGAGTAAGCAATTGTTTGTGGCACATGATCATGCATGTTTTCAAGAACATACAGCCCATTGGACTCATGACCTCTACATGTGATCTTCATCTCAAGATCCTGAAACATACAATATTTAGAAAGAAATGAACTCTACAATGAAGAGCGTGGGTAAATTTTCTAACAAATAACAAATTGAAAGGAGATTGAGGTAGACAAAATCCATAAAACAAGATGAAGTCAAGAGGAAATAACATTAAGATACGGCATGCGGGAACTACTACCTCTTTGCATTTTTTAGTGTACTGCCTATTACTACTATTACTACTGCTGCTGCTGCTACTACTACCTATTTCCATTTTTGGTTTGTTACCTATTTGCATACCACTTTGCATTTTTTTAGTGTACATATGTCGGAAAAGCAGCATTGAATGAGGGTTGTATGAAATCCAAAAGAAAAATAGGATCCTTTAATACAATCAGTCACCTCTTACACCATAGGATCCCAAAAAGAGGCATTATTTTTTTGGTTGTGTGTAATACTAACATGTGATGTATGTTCCTTGCTACTTATTTAAACAGTTTCCAGGAGTTTCTCATTTCGTGAGGGTGGCTTCTCTTGCTTCATTATCTGATCTATTTTCAAGGTTAGATACTTCTTTTGTACTTGACGAGTTTCCTATTTATTTGTATACAGTTGTAGACATGTCATGGGAAACAGTCATGTCTACTATGATTGACTAACTTCCTAGAAATTTGTGTGCTATGTATGGAGTGAAATATTTTACACCTTCAGTAGTTATCCACGCACCACTGTGTATGCACAATGACTTCAGGATATTAGTTTAAGAATTTTCTATAACCTTGGCTTATATGGATAAATAGTGTTCTACTAGCTATTAAATATATTAAAACTTATGCCATTGACAAGTTGGTTAGTTGTGAGATTCCTTGTATTCAATTGCTTGGTAAATTTCTAATTAATAAATGAAATGTTCTTTTACCTTATTGATTTTTAATTTGAAACAATATTGCTGTAGTTAAGCAATTTTTCTGAAAGTTTGAACAAATCCAAATTCATTTTGTGGGATGTTTCTGTAACTTATTGGTGTTATAAATAAACTTTTATAATCATTTCTCATTTCAGCACTTGTTGTTCATAAGTTGATTTTGTTTTCAAGAATTTGAAGACAAGCTTGGTTGAGCATGATTTCTTCACAAAACATGTTGCATAGTTTTATACACTTTTCTGTTGGGGAAAAAACAATTTTAAAAGTCTTTCTTGATTGTAAGAGCTAGCTGCTATAGTTCATTCTCTTTTCTGAATCAGGCTGAGTGGATTTCCTAATGTTAAGAAAGATGGGTCTTCCTTTGCTGCAAAGGCTGTTCAACCAGTACTAAAGCTGTTAAATGATGACAACTCAGAGGATATATGGGTAAGTAGCATAATTAGAAGGTTATGATTTTAGTTTCTTTTCAAACTAGTCGGTGAAAAATTTTTCATCAAGCAAAATGGATGAAAGAATATATTTTGTTGTATTTGCAACTATTCTTTTGGAGGTCTAGGACGAAAGGGAAAAATTCTTGAATCATGTAACAAAGGCTGAGGGAAAAGCTCTTGCTTTAAAGTGGGTTTGTGTTTAGATGTCATTTGGACAGAAATATGTCTAAAGCCCAATATATTTATAACCATTATATGTTGATAGATTCATATCAAACAATCATTTCTTTCACAAGATAGTGCATATAATAAATGTTGTCATAGACATTTCTTTCACTATCACTCTGTCATACACACAGATAAACGCTAAGAGGTGAACATGTGATAGAGCCCTAGGAGTTTTACTGAATAATACCTCTGCTCTATAAGAGAAAATGCAATTACACACACCAATATACTAGGCAAATAATAGGAAAAGACTCACTAAACAGCAACTCAGACTCACAAGACTCTAAACAGAATGCTCAACAAAGGAAAACACTCCAGGAAACCACCTTCAAGACTCAACCAAGTGAACCCTGGCAAAACACACAAGAGAACACTCCCACAGCTAGCTTTCGAGAGGCTAGCCACTCTCCTACTCTTCCTTACTAATTCCCTGCCTCTTTTCACACTCCTCCTCACACCATATACTCAATCCACTCATGCACAGTGGGCCCCACAACTGCCAGGTTAGTTAGGATCTTCTCCCTCATCTCCATGCAGCCCACTTTTCTTCCTTCTAGAATAAACATTTAGCTCCATGTGTCCCTTCTTCCTCTTATAAAATTTCCTAACCAGAGGCCTATCAAAATGCCTGCTGTTAAAACCTTGCATGTGTGATAAGTAAAAAGTTAATCATAAACACTTCACAATATTTTATTTTCTTTACATGGTTTTTGTTCTTTGTTTGTTTACTTGAGATTTATTTATTATCCAAATTGTGATGTGTGCAGGAAGGTGCACTTCATTTGTTATGTACAATAGCGACTTCATTCCCTTTTTCTGTTCATCGCAATTATGACACTGTAAGTTTCCCTCCCCTTATTTGTAACATTTTATACCTGCTTAATTCAGTATATTTAGTTAACACTGATACAGAATGTGTTTTGTTGGTATTTTTGTTAATTAAGTGTGCTCTTCATACAAATCTCACTATTTCCTTTTAATCAGTAATTTCTAAATATTGCTTTTTATTAGAACAAGAAATCCAAATTTAAATAATTCCATAATTGATTGGTGATTCTGAAAGTACCATCTCAGTTTAGAAGCAATGTCCCATATAATAGGTTTGAAGACTTATTTTAGGCATATCCCGAGTTATAAAAGTCCTTACCTGCCTGGGCATTGAACTAGTCACTGTGAGGACCTTCAGAGTGGTTCCACTTCTTTGAGTTCTTGTAGCACCTTAAGATAAATTGGCTTCTTTAAGGGCCATGCTGCACACTTTTTTTGTTTTGGGGGGGGGGGGGGGGAGGGGAGGGTGTTAACGTGTAGAGGACTTGGAAAACTCATTTGTCTTAATTTTTTGTTCTGTTCTTCAGCTATGTCAGGAAAGCTTGGTATTTATTTGATTCAAGGATAAGTCTTATTATTTAAGTAGTAGTGTTAGAAGAGTAGGGGTGTGAGTTATTATAAAGGAGTCTTATTAGTTATCTCTAGGGTTATTCTCTGGTGTTATTTTGAAGAAAGGAAGGTTAATTATCTTTAAATTGCTTTACAATTCGTGCTCATCTGTAAGAACTTATCTTGCAATTTAAATTCTTGTTTAGAATATGACAAATAAATGAAGCTGTAAGGGCTGTCAGATCTCAGTATCACCTAACTCGAATCCCAATCCTATTGCACAAAAAAACAAGTGTATTTTGCCTGGAACTTTGCTTTGAGCAAAACCCCCAACAAAATTTGTGGCTGAAAGCTAGCCAAAACAAAAAAGGAAGTAAAATTAGCATGCTAGGAAGCGACCCAGATTAGGCTTTGTGAGTTTGTAGGTGGTTGTTTTAGGGCCAATACATGACTGAAAACTCTAATGAGGATACTGTTTTCTGTTATGGAGTTGTTGACATTGAGTTCTATATGGTGATTATGATAGTTTAGTTTTGATATTGGTTTTGCTGTCCAGGATGTACCAACGTAAGTTCTTGGTATGACCTAGGGAATTGAAGGGAAGTCGATTGAAGACTTTTAGAGTTTGTGTCGTTGTGTTTAATAAGGTGACCAAGGAGAGCAGATAAGTGAATTCCAAGAGGGCCTTTCATGGGAAGCAAGTCTAAGAATTTTGGGAGCTGTTTTCTGACTATTGAGGACTTCTTTGTCAGAGTAATTGCTAGCTGCTAAGTTCGTGAATTGGTGTGTAATTTGAACATGACCAAGTGAGTCATAACTAAGTATGGTTGTGCCATCTTAGTAGTCGTGGTGCAGTGTCTAAGTTGCTTAAGTCTACATTTCTTTTATTTGTTTTTAACTGGGTTTATTTGTAAGTTGTGTCAAAATGAAGAATGTATTATCTTCAGCTTGAGAGAGAGGGACTGTTGAAAAACCTATATTTTTCTCAAGGATAAGTCTTCTCATTTAATTAGGAATGTTAGAGGATTCGGAGTTTGTGATTTTCTAGGAGTCTGAAAGATATCTATTAGGATTATTCTTTAGTTTTATTGTGAAGATAAGAAAGCTAGTTATCTTCAGAGTTCAGGTTGCTTTGTAATTTGTCTTTTATGTCTAGGTGTTTATCTTGTAGTTAAACTTCTGTCCAGAATATTACAAGTAAAGATATATGGGCTGGAGGGAGGTGTTTTTCTTTAGCCCCTAATTTTTGGTAGCCATAACTGTATACTTCATCAATGTATATTGGTCCAAGTGGAAGAGGCTTGGTCATCTTAACCATTTGCTATGGCGTTTGATTCTTGGAGGTGATGTGTATGGAGCATACACCGTTGGGAGGGGGATACTCTGTATTTAACCAAAAAAGAAAAAACCTATACTTCAACAATTTATATAATATAAAAAATAATACAAGTTAAATAACACACACATATAGGTCCAACAATTGAGTGACTATAATGTGTAATATAAAATTGCACACAACATTCCTATTTCTAGGAACTTTCAGGAGACAATATTTCCATGCTTGTTCAGCCTTAGCACTGTGCATTTAGAAATTGGAAAGTTAAGAAATATTTATGAATAAATAAATATAATCAGTTAAGAAAAAGATGACAATATAGAATGTAACTAAACATTAGTCAGTTGGCTACTATTAAAACAATCAGAGAAGAAAAAGAAAACAAAAGCAGATAGTAGTGAAAAGGGACTTGGATGAGGAAATTGCTAGCAGAGGAAAAAAAGAAGAGAGAAAAACCAGAGAAGAAAGGGAGATGGAGGAAACTGTGAATGAATGTCAAAGAAAAACACAGAAGAAAATGGAAAGAGGGAGAAAATGAACAGATAATAGAGGGAGAAACTGAATAGAAAAGGAGAGTCACAGGGGCTGCTAATCTGCTGAAACCTTGGACAAGGTTCTGAACCTCTTCACTATATCCTATATGAATTCTGCAATCCATATTTGTAGACTTGTGCAAGTGGCCATCATTGTACTTTCACGCCCACAATGATGTTGACATGTTGTAGCCTAGTTCAAGGTGCTTCTATGCCTTGTGTGGTTGATAACTATGGGCATGCAATGTGCTTGCGACTAGGACTCATTTAATCACTTTTTCTTGTTAATTTTATGCTATCATATCTTTTTAGCAGGGATTGCCAGTTCCACAATTATTGCTACTCGTGTAAGCCCTTGGAAATTTATTTCTTAGGGCTATGAATAAAGGGCAGCCAGTGCACAAGGCTCCCACCAGGTGAAGTCTGGGGAAGGTCATATGTTCACAGCCTTACCACTGCAAGTAAAGAGGTTGTTTTCAGGATTTGAACCCGGTCACATGCCCTTTAGGGCTACTAATACTTTAGATTTTTGGTTTCTCTAAGGGTCAACAATGGCTGTTGTGTTTTGAGGGGATAACTGGGTTGGAAATTGTTGCTTTTTTCAACCCATGGTTCAAAGCTTTTGGTCAAGTTAGGGGAATGATCATTAATGGAATTTCACACTTTTTAAGGGATCTTACTGATAGAGATGTTTATGAATTATAATCCCTTTTGTCTCTTCTTGATCCTGTTTGTCTTTCAACCACTGCAAATTAGAGTTTGGAACATTGGTTCTTTGAGTGTGTAGCTGTATATACTTGGGACATCCTACATTCAGTATATTACTCTCCTAACATCTTTGTTGTGTGTATGAATGGTGTATAAACTGTTGCTCGCTTATTTTTACATTGCCTGATAGCTGCTTCATTGTGGAATAAGCTGTTTGGGAGGTTTTGGGTGAGCATTTCCATCAAAATTTATAATAATTTCTCCTCATACAGTTAAAAGATTTTAGATAAAAGAGAAAACATAGGGGCATTATGCTGTTTTTAATGATATTTGGAGTATTTGGTTGGAACACAAATTTTAAATGCTTGTACTCTTAGGGATGCCTCTATGCTTGTAGAAGTCTTATGGGCTAAGATTATATTTCTGGTTTCGTGTTGGTGTTTGGCTCAGACCTTTTTAAAGGGAGTGTCCTTATTAGATATGCAAAGGGATTTGAGTATTTGGGCTTGGTACATGTTTTCTAACCTTTTTACATTTTGGTATTCTCACTCAAGGAGAGTAATTCTATCCTTCTATCTTGCATCTTTCTTTCTTATTAATATACTTTGTTATTTTATCCCAGAATAAAAGAAATCATGTATGAAAATGCTCCGGAAACTGTTAGAATTTTCCTTCCTGTGTATTCATGACTTGATGAGTATTTTAAATTTATGCAGGTTGAATCTGCTGTTGCTTCAAAACTTTTGTCCGGAGGATGCAGTCAATATTTGTTGAAGGTAATGTGTTTCCTTTTGCTTGCTTGTCTCACTAGTAACTTGCTCCTGGATTTTTTAACTGTCACTGAGGTTTAATTAGCAGCTTCACCTTTTTGTCATACTTTTTGTTTACTAAGTGGACACATATTCCTGAAACATCAAATTGACAGTGAACTGTGGGGACAATGGTGTATGCGTGAGAGATGAACTTCCATGGGCATTATCTCACATGTTATTATTTAAGGACAAATGTAGTGATGAAGGACAACCGTAGTGATGTAGGACAAGAAGAGGAACAGAAAGGAGATTAAAAAAAAAAACCTCAAATTCAATATATCCGTACATTAATAATAATTAGGGTAGTATTCCTAAATGACTGGAGGCCTATTCATAAGGAACCAAAAAAAGAAATCCCAACAACATCAGCTATCCTAATCTTACTAGAATATTGCAGTATGGGCCAACATAACTTTGGGCCTACATGCCGTTATTCAAATCCCCAATTAATAACCTAATTACTTTTTTAGATAATAATTATGTCATTACATAATAAAATAAAAAAAATGAGAATATCTTCTCATACTGCATTTCTTAAATTTTTAGCTTTAATTTTTGGTAGTTTTTAGCTTTAATGTGTTATGCATAAGATTGAACTTTTCTTTATGGATGTCTTGTCCCTTGTGAAGAAAAAAAAATGCGTATGGTCTTGATCTTATTTCCTGGCTTCTGTTGGGCATTGTAATTTCAGAAACTAGCTTATTGCCTTGCTTTACTTCCAAAATCAAAAGGAGATGAAGAAAGCTGGTCCAAGATGATGCAGAAGATTTTGGTTGTAATAAATGATCAATTGAATAATGCCTTTCAAGGTCTAGAAGAAGGTATATGTCTGTGTTATCTCTTTCATTGGTGCTCAGTTGATGATAGTAGTTGATCATCTGGCTCATATTGCAGAAGCCAAACGCTATGAATTTATTAAAATGTTGGTTCCACCTGGAAAAGATCCTCCACCAGCTTTAGGTGGCTACATACCTGCTGAAGCAGCAAGTTGGAAAGCAACGAAAAGGTCTAAGCAATCGCCGATGTCTAATATCTCTGCACTAATGCTTTGCTGTTGCACAATGCTTACAAATTTATATTCCTTCAAGGTATTGTTTAGTTCTTTCAAGAGACAAAATGAGGGTCCAATTTATGTTCCTATGTTCGTCAGTTCTGAGGCAGAAGAATGATGAAAATCAATTTGGTATTATTTGTTAGGTAAATGTTCCTGTCCGCCTATTACTGGCCCTTGTTGACAGAGTACTGATGGTGAATGGCGCTTTGCCAGAAATATCACTGCCCTTTATTACTGCCAAGCAGCAAGAGGATATTTGTTCTGAACTTCCTGTTTTGCACTCATATAGCCTGGAATTGCTCACTGCTGTCATAAAGGGAGTGGGCAGGTATTCCTGCTTAATAGTCTCTCCATCCCTCCAAACAAAAGAAGAAAAAGTGGTTGTTCTGTTGTGCAATTTATCTATACTATTTTATATTGCTTTGGAGCCTTTTATTTATTGGTGTCCGAAGTTATATATCAGCATATGAATAAAATCAAGTATATATTTAATATAGAAAAGAAAGTTAAAAAACATGTGTGGAGGGTGGGAAGTTAAATAATTTCTCTCTTTATTACTTTAAAATATAATAAAATTTTTTTCTTTATTTTATATTGAAAACTTATTTTGAAAACAATTAAAGTTATTAAGCATGGCCAAGCTACTAGTATTTAATAATTGAAATAAACTTTTTAGAATCCTAAAGGTTTCTACATGTGACAAAGGTCTTCTACATTAATGTCTTTGTCTTGCCTTCTTTAGTATATGTCCTTTGCCAAGGTCTATGACTCAAATTAAGTGCCGTGCAATATTTTTCACAAAACGTTCTCTGGTTCATGGACATTTGATATGTAAATTTTGTAACCTTATCATGTACATAAATATTTCTTTATCTTCTTTGTTATTACCATTTTTGTTGGTGCTATTGCTTTTGTTGCTATACGATGTTGCTGTATGTTGAATTTTGTTTTTAATTCTTTTTGATATTGCTGGACCTTTTAAACGAAGAGCAGTCTCTTGAATTTCTTCTTGGGATAACTGGCTTCACTAGTCACCCTATATGTCTATGATTGTAAATTAGGTAAGTACAAAAGATGGTACGTGTAGTATGAGCTCAACCCACTCATGACACTTATTTTAACCTTGCTGTCACACACCCACTCTAACACTCCCTCTCAAGTTGAAGATTAATTCAAACTTCAGTTTGTTACAAACAAAACCCAATCAAAATAAAAGAAATCATATCTAGAGTTGGAGCCCTAAATAACCTAGACAATGCATTGTGACTCAGATGGTCACAATTGCAATTGAAGAACTTTGGCAACTAATGCTTTCTATTCAAGGTGTTATTAGAAAGTGATGCTACTTTTTGGTTGATGTCGACAGTAAGGGAATTAAATGAAGGCCAATGAAGCGGATCACATTGCAGAAGATTTTGTGATCATGACAAACTGTTTTTAGCTTCTGTTGGGGAGAATCATAGATGCAGATTTCTTGGTATTACTGAATTTTTCATTGGTGGGAGAAAGGTTTCTGTGATGGTGCCAGAGGGTATGAGAGGGAAGGGATGGTGGCAGTTTGGAAAGGCCTTTATTTCCTTGCTTGTTCCATTGCCTTCAGATGACTTCAAGAAGAGAAGAGCTGAGGTGATTGAGAAGCCTTCTTGGGTCTCAATGAGCATCTCTTTCACTGATACTGTGAAGAGTACAAGGGGCGCCAGTAGCTACACTGGGGATGGTGGAAGGGATGACAGTTACGGAAGAGATCACAATAAAGTAAGGGGGGATTTTGTGCAAGCAAATAAGGGGCAGTTTTCTGATTCAAAATTTAAAAGAACCCTTGGAACATTCTTGGAAGCTGATGAGAAAAGGATGGTTCATTGGGTTTTCGAAAGAAAAGGCCAAATCCAGCCTAGAAGCCTGCATAGGTCTGGTTTAAGTAATGTTGGGCATTTCACTCAATCTCCACCAGACCGGGCCAAAGGCAAAATGATTTCTAATTATGCCCATAAAAATAAAACACAGGATGCTGGAGACAAGGTGGGTTACAACCCACGGGTCATGGACATGGGTAAGAAAAAAAAAAACACTGCAATAATCTCTACAGCATTTCTGATAAGCATTTTGGCGCAAGGGGCTGCTGGAACAGAGACAGGCAATGACAGTAATCACTTACCAATGGAGAGTGATGATGTTGTAGCTTCAAAAAGATCAAAGGAAGGGCGTGATAGTAGTCCTGGAACTGAAAATAGGGGTTAATAATGACATATAGACAGGTTTAAGTAAATGCAAAGAGATTATCCAATATGAAAGGGACCTACCTGATGATTTGGGTATAGATTATGCTGTTACAGACCCAAGTGGCTCGGGTAACGGGCTGCTGAGTTGAATACAGCAAGGGAAAATGGAGTTTTTGTTGAAAATGACTTTCGAGACAGATTCAGAAGATTCCTTTACTTCTGAAAATTCAGATAAGGGCTCCGTAAAAATCTCTGATTTTGGACTTTGATAGCAGGGA
Organism: Senna siamea; assembly: GCA_031216115.1. Taxonomy (NCBI): domain Eukaryota; kingdom Viridiplantae; phylum Streptophyta; class Magnoliopsida; order Fabales; family Fabaceae; genus Senna; species Senna siamea. The sequence goes on along the minus strand of CM062354.1, from coordinate 24,631,146 downwards.
CAGTGTTTTTCGTAAGGATAAGAAGTGTTCAGTTATAAGTAGGGACTTGGGAAGGCTTTAAGTTTATGAAGAAGTTGAAATTTGTGAAGGAGAGACTTAAGATTTGGAATAGAGGTTTTTGGTGACACTAGATATATATATATATTTATACACGTAAAAAGAGATTTTACAAGAATTAGAGATTTCGGATAAGATTGAGAGTAAGGGTGGCTTAGTGAAAGTTTGAGTGCTCAAAGGTTCGCTCTGAGACTATTAATAAAGAGGATATTAGTTAGCATCAAAAAAGTAGGATTAAATGGGTCAGGGAAGGGGATGTGAACTCTAGTGATTTTCATAAGGTGGCAAATGGGATGAGAAGAAGGGGTTGGATTAAGGAACTAGAGATGGAGAGGGGGAGAATTGTTAGGGATGTTGATCCGATCTCTAATGAAGTGACTAGATTCTATAAAGAGCTATACACTTAGGGAGTCACTGAGAGGCCTTTCCTTGAGGGGTTGGATTGGTCTCCTATAGGTAATGCTAAGGCTGTTGGTTAGAAAGGCCTTTTGAGGACGATGAGGTCAATGAAGTGATTGGAAGATGGATAACAAGAAGGCAATTGTTCCTGATGGTTTTAATTTGGCTATTTTCAAGCATGTTGGTCTTTGTTGAAGGATGATTCGTTGAAAGTATTTATGGAGTTCTACTACAATGGTATGGTTACTACTGGCATGAACTCGACTTCCATCACCCTTGTCCCCTTGTCCTAAAAAGGATCGGTCTATTATTAGCTTGGTTTCTAGTGTGTACGAAATCATCACTATGGTGCTCTCTGAGGTTAGGGGAGGTTCTCCGAGATACAATTTTTGAGAACCAGAGTGCTTTTGTGAGAGGTAGGCAGATTCTTGATGCGGTACTAGTGGCAAATGAAGTTGTGGAAGCCATAAGATGACAGAAGCTAAAGGGCTTGGTTTTTAAGTCGGATTTTGGGCAAGCTTATGATTGGCTGAATTGTGGATTTTTAGCTAAAAGTCTTTATCATAGGGGATTTGGGGATAATTGGAGATGTTGGACAAAGGGTTGTCTTTACTCTGTTGCCTTTTTTGTTATAGTTAATGGTGAGCCTAAGGAGTGGTTTAGGGTTTTTCGGGATGTTAGGCAAGGGATCCTCTCTTTCTCCTTTTCTTTTTACACTTGTTGATGTTGTAAGTCAGATGTTTTCTAGGGGCATTGAGAGGGGGTTGTGAGAGGTTTTAGGGTATCAAGTGAGGGTCTTCAATGCTTACTCTTTGTGTTGGAGATCATACTCGTGTTCATTTTTGGGAGGATCATTGGATTGGTGAATCTTGTTGAGCTTTTTCCTTGTCTTTATTGTTTCTCATCTTTACTTAATGCTCCAATTTATGAGTTTTTAATGCTGCAGGGTTAACAGATTTCTTAGAATTTTCATTTTTCAAGGAATCTTAATGATAGACTTGCTGATGATATTGCATTGTTGCTAGAAAGTCTTGCTTCTTTTTGTGCTTGATCCATTCTTGATAGAAGGATTTGGAATTTAGATTTGAGCCAAATACTTGCTCTTCCTTTTTTAAATATCTGACTAGAAGCATAACTTTTGGCTCTAATCTTTGGTCTAAGTCTTATTGGAAAATAAAAACTGCCTTTATTTGGATAGCAGTAGTTAATAGAATTAATACTAATGATTTGCTTCAAACCCCACGTCCTAGTAAGGGATTGTCACTTGATGTTTGTGTGATGTGTTTTAGAACTTCTGAGATGAGCAGCCATCCTTTTCTATATTGCAAAGTGGCTAGGTTTATTTGGACTAAACTTTTTTTGGCTATTTTGAAGAGAGCTGGGTTTGCCCAGAACTTGGTACCTTTTTAGCTATCAAGTTTGTGGGCTTTGGGAGGAGTAAAGAATGCAAAGCACTATGGCTATGTGCAATACTTGCAATTTTGTGGTGTCTTTGGTTAGAGTGAAATGCTAGAGTCTTTAACAATAAAATCCTTCTATCTCATCTACTTTGGGATAGAATCGCCTTTTTTGTGTTCCTTGTGGGTTTTGTCTAATGGGGTTTGTTTGGATGTGTATCCATTGTGGATCTCCAAAGTGATTGGAAGGCTTTGTTGATTTAGACTCTTTTTTTTTTTCTTTTGTTTGTATTTTCTTTTTATAGAGGACCTTGTCGTCTTCCCATGTATTCTCTTTCTTCAATGAAATTCTTTCTTTTTTGATAAAAAGAAAGCTTTCTCTAACAGTGTCCTTAGTAGACAAACAACTGTCAAAATTCTTCAACTTGCTTCCTATGAATGTCCCTCAATATTCTCCCAGCTACTCTTCTTGGCCACGTCATCTAACACATTGATGTAGCTTCTTGAATTCTTTGACTTACCTCTCATGAATGGCCACTTTGATATTCTCCTAGCTCTATGACACCGACCATAGCACAATCTAGTGCTAAAATCTTCAATTCTTTTTTAATTTTTCAACTATGGTTCCAAACCTCATATCACCATGTGTAGAATATTAAATTACTGAAAAACAAGGAAAAAAACTCAAGATCAAGAAAACATCATAACAAATACAGTATTCTAACTTTTCCAGCATTCTACTGCCAGAAAATTTTTTGGTCACTTGAAAACATTTTATTCACTAAAAGAAGGGCGAGAAACGAATACTGGAGCAATTGCCTTATTTTTAGGGGTTGTGTAAGCTCCTTAGAGATTTGGTTGGAGATATAACCTTGAAAATTGAATCAGTTAAAGCCCTACTTAACTAGAAACTCTCTGTGTATTTATAATTGTTAATTAGGTGAAATACAAGGGATAGTACCTAGAGTACAGGCTTAGCCCACTAGTAATCAACACACTTGTTTTAACCTTACTGTCACACTCACTATTCTAACAAATTTGAATCATAAGCTTTTGTGTAATGAACATTTTTGTTAACATAATTTCTATTGATGGCTGTTTATGTGTCTTTTAGCCCCAAAAGAGCCAATCACATTTTTTGGTTTAATCCAACAAAATACTCTTTCTAGCTTACTGCTTACCTTGCCATGTAACATTGTTTTGCTTCTTGCTTCAATGCATCACAAGTATATGGGCTTCTATAGTTGGACTTAAGTTATATTCTATTAGGGCCTGATTGTAAGGTATTGGACTTGTCCCACATCATAAGTATGGGATTTTGATGTGGGATTTATATAGACCTTGGGTTCTCTAACCTCATGAGCTAGCTTTTGAGGTGTGGTTCTCCGAAAGATTCCTATCCATTGGTATCAAAGCTTTGCCTCCTCGTCCCTCTTGCAATTGTGCAATGTAGGTGGTGATTTTGGTATTGCAATGTTAGCTTGGGGCTAGAAAGCTAGTGCGAAGCCAGTCTGTGTATACTCCAAGTTTGCACAGCATGGTGGCATGTTAGGGTCCAATAGCAAGGCATGAAACTTGAGTTATGTATTAGAAATATGGGATTTATATGGTCCTGTGGCTCTTCAACATCATGAGCTACCTTTTGGGTTGTGGTTCTCTCAAAGGCTCCTATCTATGAAGCACTGACATGGACATGGACACAAACACGGAGACTCACGAAATTCTTAAAATCACAGGACACTACACGACATATATATATATATATATATTGATTGTAATTCTAATGGTGAGCAAAAATTAAATAGACAATTGAAGAGCATCTATACACATTTTATTGAGTATATATATAGATATATCTATATATATATATATAGATATAAAATGAGTATATATATAGATATATATATATATATTATATCAATCTTCACTCATCTCCTGCTCTTCACCAGTATCAGTGTTGTTCTTCTCATAGAACAACATTGAAGGAGTTCAAACAAATGGGCGAGAGAAAAAAATGCAAATGGGTCTCTTTTAGTATGGAGATATGCTGGAGAGAAAACACACATTTTATCCCTTTTGTTTTCTTTTTTTCTTAATTTCAACTTGTCGTGTTCAATCTATGTCGAAGCCATGTCAGAGCTGTGTCAAGCATGTGTTTGAGCCGTGTGTCGGACACATGTTGTCATTGTGTCGTGGCAGCGTCCGTGTTTGACATATATTTGACACTTTGACACACCTGCAAATTGAAGTGTCCATACTTTCTAGGCTCCTATCATATTCTCCTATTTCTAGTAGAGTGTAAGCACTCTTAGTGATAGTAGGATAAGATCACTTAGTGTTAGTAGGACTGGTTCTCCTTGTACAAGTAGGATTTACAACACCCTGATCCATGTATTGTATCTCTCTCTTTCTCCACCATGTACGAATTCTATGTGATTTTTCATCATTTAGCTTTTCTGTATTATTTCTTGCAACATGCGAGAGTGCAGAACTCCACTAATTGCCAATATTTTTATTGCAGTCAAATATTACCACATGCTGCCTGTACTGTGCGAATCATCACAATGTACTTCAAGACATGCGCGTTGCCAGAATTAAGAATTAAGGTCTATTCTGTCACAAAAATTCTGCTTTTATCCATGGGTGTAGGTATGTATAATTTCTTATGAAAGATGTCTCACTGTTGACTGTTGATATTATTTTGTTGGCAAAGAAGTGCAGCCATTTGAAGCTCCTTCATATGTCTTTTTCTGAACCATTATAGATGTACTGCAGATCTATATGGCTATTGGGCTATTTTCACTTATTATGCTGTGGTGTGAGATAGGCTAATAAAAGCTCAATGTAACAATCTTTTTACCATTAGACTCAATAGCAATATTTTTTATTTGGTTAAAGGAATAAGTTTTATTGGAAGAAGTGAAGCATGCCATGTACTACAAAATGCTGACATTATTGTTATTATTTTTGGTTGTTCTGTTGTCCACCTCCTGTTATACAGCAGTGCATAATATTATTATTATTTTTTTATCCTTATATTTTACTGTTCAATGAGTCAACCACAGTCCAATGCAAACTACTTTCTAGATCCTACCTTGACACTAGAAGTAGTGAAGGAAAAGAAGATCGGGCTTGCATTAAACAATTTCTGTGCAGCCTTTGTACCAATAGTTTTGATGGTACACAAGGCAGAGTTTTGTTATGCAACCCTTCTAGATTGTTTGAGACTTTAGGGTCAATATCCTGCCCCATGTGTTTTAAATTTGTTTGTGTTCTTTTGTACGTGAGAGAGGAGCTCTAGAAATATAATTGAATTGCATGCTGTGAAATTTGACAAACAGAAGCTCTTTACTATTTTTTTTAGTTCCTAGCATCTTGACTATGTCTATGTATGTATCTCTAGTTGGATTGTTACTGTATTTAACTTTGGTTCCCTCTATCCTCTAATCATACTACTTTTGATTTCATGTAATACTTCTACATAAGCTTATTCTTATAGATTAGATTGTAGTTTGAACAACTTTGTCTACAGACTGCATAGTGAATGGTTTTTACTAATTAGTCATCTTGAACAGGAATGGCTTTATGCCTTGCACAGGAAGTAATCAGTAATGCGTTTGTTGATTTGAGTACCATCAGGAATAAGAGTTGTGGTACATTGAGTTTTTCAAAGTCAACTGCCCTTAGTGAAGCATTGCTACAACCATATCGTAGAAAAAGGAAGCATAGCAGTACAACAGGTTCTCTTCAGCTTCAGGAGCATGATGAAGTTAGTGGTTTGGGAGAAGAAGCTTCCAAGAACCATATAGTGACACCAATTTCTCTGAGGATAGCTGCACTTGAAGCATTAGAGGCTCTTATTACTGTGGTATGTAATATTTCACATCTTTATCAATGTTCCCTCAATGGCCTTTTTGTCTTTTTTGGTTATGTCCACATTGTTGGTGAAGCCAAGTTCATACTTGCCAACAATCTTATGCAGGCTGCAAAGTGAGACAACCATCATAAAATGTAATCATATTGTTTATGTTGCTTTTATGATAGTAGAGATATCTTGTAGCTAAACATGAAGACTATCCTTTCCAGTAAAATCTCCAAAGGCATAGATACCTACACCCTAAAAAATTGGAGAGTTTCTCTCCTGATAGAATAATTGGTAAACTATTTTATTTTATTTGTTTATGTACTTGGCCTGACCCATTCTATGATTATAAATAGCACAAGAGGAGCTAACAATGGAGTTACAATTCTCATTCAATCTTCTTTGTCTCAGAAATTAACATGATATCAGAGATGGCTACTAAACCCTAATTTCCCAAAAAAAAAAAAAAACTTACCAGAGGTGCACCTAACACCAGGGATAACATACCTGGTGTAGATTTGTGGAGAAGATGTAAAAAAAATTTGTGTTTATGGGCTGTTCTTCCTAAATAGCCGAAAACGCACTTGGTGATAAAGCTGCGTTTTTCTTGGTGATTTCAGCATTTTTGTGGCTGGTTTTGTGCCAAAAAGGGGTGTCCTACATATAGGAAGAAGGCCCGGTGGTATTTGTGTGGAAAGATATTTTAAAGCTTCTTTTTGCTCTCTTTCGGTGGGTATATGTGTTATTGCAAGACTGATGAGATATAGCTATGAGGTTTTGGAATGTTATTGAAGATTTGAAGGTGTTTGCTTCCTGAGTGGAAGTAATTGGGTGTGGTACTCTTGTTTATTACTTGTGGTAATTGTATGGTAGTGTGTTCTTTGTTATGATGACCACAGACAAGGAAGCACAGACTATAGTGTCTGAGGTAATTGCTACCACATCCAAATTAACAGATACTAAGTTAGATGTGGACGGAACAAACTTTTTAGAGTGGAAATACTTGGTGAATGTTGGCCTAGGAGGAATGGGTAAAGATGAACACTGGACAAAAGATTGTCCTATGTTCGTACAGGAGATCAATTAGCAGATTTGCTTACCAATGCACTTAATGGGACTAGAATTGATTTTCTTTGTAACAAGCTGGGCGTGATCAATATCTATGCTCCAGCTTGGGGGGAAGTGTTAGAATAATGTGGTAAACTAGGTTTTATGTTATTTGTTTATGTACTGGCCTGGCCCATTCTATAATTATAAATAGCACAAGGGGAACTAACAATAGAGTTAAAATTCCCATTCAATCTTCTTCTTTGCCCCTGAAACTAACATCTCCAACCAAATACATGATAACATTGAGCACAACTGATTGCCACAGTGCTTTAGCTGCATTTTCCCTTCACAAACCCTTTGAACCTTATTAGAAGAAATCCCTTCATGCACCCAATATTCTCCAACAACCAGCCTGTTTACTCCAGAATAAAACAGTTGCACGACTGTGTAAAGAAACAGACATGCAACAGATGCTAAATTATTTATACAAATTTACAGTAAAGTAGGAGTGAGTTAGAAAATGAAAGAATGATTTACATGAGTAGACCAGATGGGTCTAAAGTCTAAATTTTCTATCTAGATAGGGTGGAAAATTAACAATTTTGAAAATAAATAGGAAGGGTTGTATAATCTAGAGCATTTCTATCCATTAGATTTTTCATTTTTTTAAAAAATTGAAATTCTAAGACATTGAAGAACCCTGTTGAATACAATAGTGTTGTCTATGTGCATTATGCAAGGATGATATATTATAGAGTTGCGGTGTAAATGCCTCCTTGAAAGATATATCTCCCACCCAAATATCCTCCAGGAGTATCTGGTATGGAAATTGTCACACAATCTAAAAGAAATGAATTTGTAAAAGGAATTTGATGGGGATTAGGGATAGTATGGGATGTCCCTAGGATAGTATGGGCTACCTAAGTCCCACACTGAGTAGTATGGGATGCTTGATGGAGTATTTAAGTGGCTTGGTTCTTCCCCTTCCAATGACCAGCTTTTGAGGGAGGGTTCTCTAGTCACTTACGTTGCATCATTTGGTATCAAAGCTAATTTGTCAACAGCATGGAGAGGGTGACTTGCGTAGGGTTCTGACTGACGAAGGGGTTGATTGTGGTAGAGTGAAGCAATGTTAAGTGAAGTGTCGCAAAGTGTGGCTGTTGAGACATCGACTGGTGCTATGATGGGGATTGGGGATAGTATGGGATGTTCTTAGAGTATGTGCTACCCAAGTCCCATATTGAGTAGTATGAGATGTTTGATGGGGTATTAAGTGGCATGGTTCTTCCCCTTCAGCTTTTGTGGGAGGTTTCTTAAGTCATTTGGGTTCCATTAGAATCATAACACTATGAAATATATTTCCATGGACTCCCCTAAGTAGCAATTAGTGACAAGTTGGCATCCCAGCCATTCTGATTTAATCCATCCTGCAAAAGCAAGGTATTTAGCCACTAAGTTTTCTAGATCCAAGCCTTCTTTTTTGTTGTACAACAAATTTCCAATCCTACAAGGTGATCCTTTTGTATTACTCTAACACCAGACCTAAGAAAGACCTGCATGATCCTTTCTAACCTTTGAGCCTCTCCTACTAGGAAGAAACAAAGGCAAAGATAATAAAAGGGAATGCTAGAGAAGCACAAATGAATATGGGTAATGCAACCGCCCAAAGGAGAAAAATAAAGTGACCTTCTCCAAAAGCTCGGAAACTTTTTGAATCAAAAGATTGCAAAAAAAATATAGCCTCTGGATTTCCACTTTAAAGAATACTCGAATAAATGAGAGGCCACTAAATAGTCTGCGATGGGGGCAAAAATTGAATGATAAGTCATAAGACATAAATTGCAATTGAGTCTTGCGAAATCACTCTGCCAAATTAATCTCAAGTCCATATAAACTCAAAATTTTGGGAAAGTAAAGAGTATTAGCAAGATTCTTTCCATCCTCCAGACCTCCACCAAAAGAAGGATGGTGTCCTCAGAAAACTGTAGATATGAAATCAACCCCCCTTTCTGAACCTACAGAACTACCTTTAAACCCCTATGTACAGCTCTAGAATACATCTCAGTTTTTATTTATTTATTTTTGAATGGTTTAATATATTCAAGTGCTTACAGTGGTCCCTTGTTTATTTATTTACCTTGAATTGAATATTCATGTATATATTTTTTTATAACTTTTGACAGGCTGGTGGTTTGAGATCTGAAATGTGGAGGTCAAAAGTTGATGATCTTTTGATAGTCATAGCTATTGACTCCTTCGAAGAAGGATGGGTCAATGAGGACATTATAACTATGTTTGGGCACAAGGAGTCTGCTGCAACTTCTGCTGATTTGCAGCTTGCTGCATTACGTGCTCTTCTGGCATCTTTTCTTTCATTTGCTCAAGCTAGGCCCCCACATTTAGCCCAGGGTCTTGAACTTTTCCGCAGGGGTAATTTTTTTCACTGATATGCTGCTCATTTTTTTTATTGATCTTACTATGTCTAGTAGTAGTGGTCAACTATTGAATTTTAAGTGTCTGAAGAACTGTTAGTGGAAATGTTGTGACGATTAGTATTTAGTAGTTATTTTCTTGCATCAAATTTGAGAATAAATGCTGAATAATTTTCTTATTACATAACAGACTTGGGTACAAGGATTTTTTATATGCAATAAACCTAATGTTTTGATATTTGTAATCCACAAATCAGGGGATTAAATACAGCCTAATCTCCCTTTTTTTAAAAGGAAAAATCCTGCCTATAAAATCCTGGATTTCTGGTACTTCCTATCAAGCTAGGGAATAGATATTCTGTGTCCCTAGCTTGCATACAATCTTTGAAATGCTGAACTTGTCAAGATATTTGCTAGCTGGCCCTTTGTGGGAACATAGGGAGTACAGATCAAACCACTGTCAAGTTTCTCTTTTTTGAAATGTCTATCCACTTCCACATGTTTGGTCCTGTCATGTTAGACTGGATTGTGTGCAATATTGATTGCAGACTTACTGTTGCAGTAAAGCTTCATAAGTGCCCCACAATTTTTTTTTTTTTTTTTTTTGGATAGAAAACGAAAGAATTTTATTGAAGGAAGAAAGTACATACGAAGAGGACAAGAAGTCCTTTAAAGAAAAAGAAAAAACCAACAAAAGATAAAACAATACTCTAGCTCAACAAAGCCTTCCAATTTCTTTGGAGATCCATAATGGAAACACCTCTAAACGAACCATTCGAATAAACCCACAAGGAAGACGAAAAGGTGATTCTGATCCACAGAAGTTGAGGGGGGAGGAATTATTTATTAAAGACTCTAGCATTATGCGTCAAAGAAAGACACCACAAGGTTGCAAGGACTGCACATTGCCAAAGAGCTTTATGTTCTTTATTCCTCCTAAAGCCCCACAAACTTGGTAGCTAGAAAGGTACCAAGATTAACTGGACAAACCCAATTCTCTTCAAAATAGCCAACATTTTATTCCAAATTAACCTATCCCATTTTATTTTTAGATCATCTAAAATAATTTTTAGCCACAACAACTGAAATTCCTTGTGCCATTGAATGATATTTTACCTCTGCATTGGACCTAGCGACCACTAGTTTTTTCACTGTGACCAATGGTTGTTTTTTTACTGCGACCACTGGTTGTTTTTTACTCCTCCATTCTTACCAAATTTCCACCAAGAAAAGTGTAATATCCAAATGTTGACCTCCTGTCTGTAACTGAACCAGCATAGTCTGCGGCAGTATATGCTTCAATTACCATCCTTGTTCCTTTCTTGAACAAAATTCCTTTACTACAACTACCTTTCAAATATTGCATGAAGATGATTCTTCCTAGGATTTTGCATAAACTGACTCACTACACTTATAGCATATGCAATGTCTAGTCATTTGTGAGACAAATTAATTTTCCAACAAGTTTTTGGTACATGCCTTATTCCACTAGTTCATCTTCTGTGGATTCTCCCAACCTATGAGTTGGCTCAATACGAGTGTCCAGTGGCCTACACCCCTATTTTCCTGGTTCTTCTAGTAGATTGAGGACATATTTTTGCTGTGAAATAAAAATCCCTTCCTTGGATTGAGCAACTTTTACTCCTTGGAAGTATTTTAGTTTTCCAAGGTCTTTTATCTCAATTTCCTTTGCCAAATACTTTTAATGTGCCTCTTTTTCATTTGGGTCATTCCTAGTTACAATAATGTCGTCTACATAGATAATCAAGGCAGCAACTCCACCAAAAACCGAATGTTTGTTTATAGCTCATAGCCAACATTGCCTTGTTAATCCTTCCAAACCATGCCCGAGGGAATTGTTTAAGTCCATATAATGCTTTTTTTAGTCTACACCCTTCATTGATTAAGCCCATAGTGCTTTTTTCATTCTACACACTTCATTGGCTTTCAGATTCATACCAAAGCCTCGAGGGATTTCCATATAGATTTCTTCCTCAAGATCTCCATCTAAGAACACATTTGTCACATCAAACTGCAGCAAAGACCAATCAATGTTGGCTGCTAGGGACAACACCCTAATTGTGTTCATCTTTGCTACTGTTGCAAAGGTTTCTTGATAGTCAACTCCATAAGATTGAGTGTAACCCTTAGCCACCAGCCTAGCCTTGTGCCATTCTATAGAACCATCTACCCTGTCTTTTGTTGTAAACATTCACTTGCATCCCATTGGATTCTTTCCCTTGGGTAACTCCAATATTTCCCATGTTTCACTTTTCTCCAAAGCTTTCATTTCAACTTTCATTGCTTGTCTCCATTCTTCTTTGCTAAGGGCTTTAGGCAAAGTTTGGGTAATAGCTTCATTGTTTAAGTGAGTGAGAAAATTTCTATGTGATGTTAACAATCTGTCAGAGGAAACAAATTGAGATATGGGGTGTTGTGTGCACTTCCTAGCCCCCCTTTTTTGTTGCTATCAGAAAGTTTTCAAAGCAGTAGGTGATTCATTAATCAAATCAATAGGTCTTTCATCAATTTGGGTGCTTACCTCATTTCCAGGAGATGATTCAGATTCTTGGACTTGTTCATGCTCCGGAATAGTCACGGGCTTCATTCTTCTTGAGTACACTTGTGTTTTAGTGGGTATTGTTAGGTTCAGATGTGGGATCAACCATGTTTTCCTTTTTTTGGTGTGGGCAGTTTAGAGATTTGTACAGGGGCTCTTGTTGATTATTCTGGATGGGATATCTAGGAATAGGTCCTTATCTTCCCTCACTGATGGCTCCCCATGAAGAGAAGGGGTCTTGCTGGTTTGTTAGGTTCAGATGTAGGATCAACCGTGTTTTCCTGTTTTTGGTGTGGGCAGTTTACAGATTTGTACAGGGGCTTTTGTTGATTATTCTGGATGGGATATCTAGGAATAGGTCCTTATCTTCCCTCACTGATGGCTCCCCATGAAGAGAAGGACTTGAGAAATAGCTTTCTTGCTCATCAAATGTGATGTCTACATAAACATAAGTTCTACGAGTAAGAGGATGATAGCACTTATACCCTTTTTTGGTATGTGAACATCGAATGAAAACACACTTGACAGCTCTAGGATCAAGTTTACCCTGACCATGATAGTTAGTGGAAATTTTGGAGAGAAAATATGTTTTCTATTTCTTGATATGTTTGATACAAGGAAATGGTTCATCCATTTATAGGAGAAGCCCAAAACAAATCAAAGAGATATTCTCCTAAACTTATGCTAATCAAATAAAAGCTATACAATAAAGAATCTTTGACTTAGTACAAAATAAAGACTATGTGAGAAATAAGGGATTAGATATTAAATTAGGGATTCAACACTCCTCCTCAAGCATGAGAGTAAATATCTATCATACCCAGCTTGGATAAATGATTATCAAATAGGGTTCTAGGCAAAGATTTGGTCAACACATCTGTTATTTGTTGATATGTGGGACTATAGATCATCTTCACAACCCCTTGCTCAAGTTTTTCCTTGATGAAATGTCAATCAATTTCAATGTGTTAGGTCCTATCATGATGAACCGGGTCTTTGGCAATACCTATTGCAGCTTGATTATCCATAGTAGCTTCATAGAATTTGAAATTGGGAAATGAAGTTCTTCAAGAAGTCTTGTTACCCAGATTCCTTCACAAATTCCAAGTGGAAGAGTTCGAAATTTAGCTTCAGCACTACTTCGAGCTACAACTGATTGTTTTTATTCCTCCAAGTAACTAGAGTACCCTATACATAATTATAATATCTAGAGGTTGATCTTCTGTCCTTAAGGGATCCAGCCCAGTCAGCATCAGAGAAAACTTCTCTGTCTCTATTGGTTCCCTTTCTGAAAAGTCATCTTCAAGTACCTTAGTATTCTATTTACTGCTTCAAGGTGCTCATTAGTGGGATTATTCATGAACTGACTTGTTACACTAACTGCAAAGTTGATATCTGGCCTAGTATGTGAGAGGTATATTAGTTTTCCCACTAGTCTTTGATACATTCCTTTGTCAACCAGAACAGAGCTTTCCTTTGAACCCACTTTATTTGAAGGATCCATTGGAGTGTGTGCAGGTTTACATCCATGCATATATGTTTCTTTCAACAAATCTAGAGTATATTTTCTTTGGGAAATTGTAATTCCCTTGCTGGATCGAGCAACTTCCATTCCCAGAAAATACTTCAAGTCTTCAAGATCCTTGATTTCAAACTGCTTGCTTAAGACCTTTTTAAGATAAGTCACTAGTGACAATTATGTCATCCATATAAACTATTAGAATTGTAATCTTACCACCAGGAAATTTTTTGATAAACAAAGTGTGATTAGTCTGAGCTTGTGAATATCCAAGTCTCTTAACTGCTTTGATAAACCTTTCAAACCATGCTGTTGGAGATTGCTTAAGGCCATAGAGTGATTTTTGGAGTTTGCACATGAAGTTGTCATTGTTGGGATGCCTTAAACCAGGAGGTATGTCACAAAATGAATGGGAAAATTGATTCTTATTTTCTGGGCTGTTGTACAGGAAATATATAGAGTTACAGAGGAGAAGAAAAAGGAAATAATCTAATCTAATCCTAAAATTCTAGGAAACAAATCAGCCTATCCTAATCCCTGATTTAAGGGATTTAAATACACCAGATTTCTATTCTAATTATTTCTAAATTTAAACTAATCATATCCACATAAATTCAGTCATATCTTGACACCCCCCCTCAAGCTGGGGAATAAATGTCTTCCATTCCCAGCTTGGATAGGAGTCCCATAAATCTTGAGCTGTGAAGTCCCTTAGTTAGGATATCAGCTAGTTGTAAGTCAGAGGGAATGTAAGACATTCACACCAATCCTGCCTCCAGCTTTTCTTTGATGAAATGTCTATCTATTTCAATGTGTTTTGTCTTCTCATGTTGTACGGGGTTATGAGCAATGTTGATAGCAGATTTGTTATCAGCATGCGACTTCATAGGGCCTTCAAGTTTAATCTTCAATTCATCCGTAATTATTTTAAGCCAAATTAATTCACATATTCCTTGAGCAATAGCTCAATTCAATCTGGCGATGACCTTGCTACAATATTACATTTCTTGCTTTTCCATGTTACCAAGTTTCCTCCAAGAAAAGTGCAAGATACCAGATAGTTGATCTTCTATCCACCAGAGACCCAAAGATAGTCCGCATCAAGATAGGCTTCTAGAGTGAGAGCATTGTGTCTTTTGAACAAAATTCCCTTTCTGGATCGCCTCTTCAAGTAGTGTAGTACTCTGTATCTTTGCTGTAGATGAGATTCTCCAGGGTCATGCATAAACTGGCTTATAACACTCACTGAATAAGCTATATCAGGTCTAGTATGGGCAAGATATATAAGTTTGCCAACCAACTTTTGATACATAGCTTTATCAACAGTTGGTTCTTCCTTAGCTTCACATAACTTGTGATTCGGGTCCATGGGAGATGAGATAGGTTTACATCCTCCTTTTCCGGTTTCCAGCAATAAATCTGTGACATATTTTTGCTGTAATATAAAAATTCCTTGGGATGAGTGTGCAACTTCAATGCCAAGGAAATACTTCAACTTTCCCAACTCTTTTATTTCAAACTCCTTTAGTAATCTACATTTCAGCTCCATCTTCTCTTTTTCATCATTTCCAGTGACTATAATGTCATCTACATAAACTAGAAGAGCAGTTACCCCCCCTCCAGCCGAATGCTTAATGAAGAGAGTGTGATCTCCTTGGCTTTGGTGGTAACCAGAGGATTTCATAACTCTAGCAAAACGACCAAACCAAGCTCTTGGTGATTGTTTCAAGCCATAGAGAGCCTTCTTAAGCTTACATACTTTACCCAGTTCACCCTCAAATCCAGGTGGTATATTCATGTAGATCTCCTCCGTTAAGTCCCCATGGAGAAAGGCATTTTTTACATCATATTGTAGCGGTTGCCAATCAAAATGTGCAGCTAGGGACAATAGAATTCTAATAGTGTTCATCTTGGCTACTGGAGCAAAAGTTTCCTGGTAGTTAATGCCATAGGTTTGAGTGTATCCTTTTGCCACCAGCCTTGCTTTATACCTCTCAAGGGACCCATCGGCTTTATACTTCACTGAAAAAATCCATTTCTGATCAACTATATTCACCCCTTTCGGTTTGTCAACAATCTCCCATGTTTTATTTTTCTCTAGAGCTGTCATCTCCTCTCTCATGGCATCTCTCCATTCCCTTTTTGAAGCTGCCTCAGAAACAGTGTTAGGAATAGCAATAGTATTTAGACTCACAATAAAGTTTTTATGGGTTGGAGACAAGTGGTTGAGAGAGACATAATTAGATAATGGGTATAGAGGTCTCTTGGTGCACTCTCTAATGCCTTTTCTTATTGCTATGGGAAGGTCTATATCAATATCAAAAGAATTAGTAGGTTCAGCAGTAAAGAAGAGCTTACCGTTGCTTCATTCACAGGTTCTAGGTTGGATTCTTGGACTTGAGTCAGTTCAGGGGCAGCTTTCCTCCTTGAATACACCCTTGGGAAGCTAGGAAAGTGTTTTGTAGGATTAGTGAAATTAGGAGTAGGAAGAGGAATGGGATCAGTCACATTAGTGAAATTAGGAGTAGGAAGAGGAATGGGATCAGTCACAGTAGGTGATTTTGACATTTTTGGTTCATGGCTAGAAGGGAGATCAAGGTTATTTATGGGTTCAAAATATTCTTCAGTTTCTTGAGTAGGAGACTGCCCTTGTTGAGGTGGGGATTTAGGAAAGAAAGAGGTATTTTCGGCAAATGTCACATCAGTTGAAATATAGAATTTTCTTGATGAAGGGTTGTAACATTTGTACCCCTTTTGGGTAGAAGAGTAACCCAGGAAGATGCACTTGGTGGCTCGTGGTTCAAGTTTGTCCCTTTGATGGCTATGGATATGAACAAAGGCAGTACATCCAAAGATTTTGGGAGTCAGATTATTAGAGGTTCTGAAATGAGGATAAAAATTATTCAGCATTTCCATAGGGCTTTTGTTGTCAAGAACACTTGAGGGTAGGCGATTTATCAAATAAGTGGCAGTTAGAACAGCTTCCCCCCAATAGTTTTTCGGAACATTCCCTTGGAAGAGTAGTGCACGGGTAGTATTTAGCAAGTGCCCATTTTTTCTTTCTGCCACCCCATTTTGTTGGGGGGTATTGACACACGAAGACTCATGAATAATTCCTTGGGACTCAAAAAAGGGAAGTAAGGTTTGGTTGAAGTAATCCCTAGCATTATTTGTTCTAAACCTCTTTATTTTGACCCCAAACTGATTTTGAACCTTAGAATGAAAATTAGGAATGATAGAATTGATATCAGATTTCTGTTTAAGGAGGAAGAGCCATGTAACCCGAGTGCAATCATCAATTAGGGAAACAAACCATCTAGCTCCAGTAATGTTTGGGATTGATGAAGGTCCCCAAACATCAGTATGAATTAAATCAAAAGGATTAGAACTTCTTTTATTGCTAATAGGAAAAGGTACACGAGTATGTTTAGCAAATTCGCATACATCACAATGAAATTCTGAAATATCTAATCCTTGAAATAGATGGGGAAACATGACTCTTAAAACTTTGAAGGAAGGATGACCAAGCTGTAAGTGATACATCCAAATGGACCTTTAATTAGAAAACTTTAGGCAAGACAGTGAGAAAGATAGGTTACTACTGCTTCCTTGGGATGGTTCAAGATAGTAAAGGCTGCCTCTTTCCTTAGCAAGTCCAATCCTCTTCCCCGTGCCTTGTTCTTGAAAAACACAGTGATTTGGAAAAAAGGTAACATAACAGTTCAGGTCATGAGTGAGTTTTTGGATAGATACAAGATTGGCCGAAATTTTAGGGACATGAAGAACATCCTTGAGGACAAAGTTAGGAGTGATATAGATATTACCAATTCCAGCAACAGTGGCAAGAGAACCATTAGCCACAATAATTTTTCGGTTACTTGAGCAGGGAGTGTATATGTAAAAAAATTGAGAGGTAGGGGTCATATGATCTGTGGCTCCAGAGTCTATAATCCAATTGCAATCATAACACAATTTTGAGGCATTTATGAAAAAAGAGGATGAGAGTTTACCTGAAAAAGTAAGTGAACAAGCTCCAGAAGGCTTTTCAAGGGAGCCTAACAAATTCCTTAGTTGCTCGATTTCTTCACTATTAAATGTCTCAAACGTTGACATGATGGGAGAAAAACAACAATTAAGGTTGCAGAAATTTTTAGCAATTAAGGCTAAAATGGAGGGTGGAGGTTGGCAATGAAGGCACAACCAGAATGCTATGCTGGAGGCAATTAGAGGGTTCCTTTTGAACCAGGCTCTGATACCATGTCACAAAATGAATGGGAAAATTGATTCTTATTTTCTGGGCTGTTGTACAGGAAATATATAGAGTTACAAAGGAGAAGAAAAGGAAATAATCTAATCTAATCCCAAAATTCTAGGAAACCAATCAGCCTATCCTAATCCCTTGATTTAAGGGATTTAAATACACCAGATTTCTATTCTAATTATTTCTAAATTTAAACTAATCATATCCACATAAATCCAGCCATATCTTGACAATGTCCATATAGACTTCCTCTTCAAGATCTCCATTAAGGAATGCATTCTTAATATCTAGCTGATGAAGCTTCCAGTCAAGATTTGCAGCCATGGATAGGATAACTTGGATTGTATTGAGCTTGGCAATGGGAGCAAATGTTTCTTGGTAATCTGTCCGAGAAGTTTAAGTGAATCCTTTTGTTACCAACCTTGCTTTGTATCTCTCGATATTCCCATCAGCCTTGTATTTCACAGTGAATACCTATTTACATCCCACAGGCTGTTTCTGTTGGGGTCTTTGGGTAAGCTTCCATGTACCATTCTTTTGCAGAGCTCTGAGTTCATCATTTACAGCATCTCTCCATTTCGAGTGTTTGAGAGCTTCTTCAATACTCTTTGGCACCTCTTTGCTAACTAGTTTAATAGTAAAAGCGCTGTAACTAGGAGACAATTTCTCATAGGTGACAAAATTAGATATAGGATGTTGTGTACAAGATCTAGTCTCTTTCTTAAGAGCAATAGGAAGATGAAGATCAATAGGTAGGTTCACATCAATAGAAGATTCAGAATTAGAATTACCTTGAATGCTTTCAATAGGAGTTGGATTCGGGCAGTTTGGCACGTCTAGAATACAACTTGAATTCCATATTTGCCTTTGGGACAGCTTTGTGAGGGGCTTCAATTTCAGTTTTAGTCTCAATTTCAGGTGGATTATTAGGTATAGGCTCAACTCCAGTCGAGGAAGGAACAAATATAGGTTCAATTGCCCAAAACTGATATTCCTTCTCACTGCTGTTGGACTCTCCCCCTGAATGAGTTTTGGGATAATATGGCACTTGTTCAAAGAATGTAACATCCAAAGTGGTGCAAAACTTCCTAGTGATGGGTGAGTAACATTTGTATCCCTTTTGATGTGGAGAATATCCAAGAAAAATGTATTTGACAGATTTAGGATCAAGTTTACTCCTTTTTTGTGAGGGAATATAAACATAAAACACTTTTAAGGAAAGATTAGACATAATTCTAGTGTAAGGAAAAGTCTTTGAGAGGATTTGACATGGTGAGTCAAATTTAGGAGTGCAAGAGGGCATTCGATTTATGAGATAGGTGGCAGTTAAGACAGCTTTCCCCCAAAACTATTTAGGAACATTATTAGTGAACATGAGAGGACGAGCAACTTCGAGGAGATACTTATTTTTTCTTTTAGTTATCCCATTTTGTTTAGGAGTATAAACATGAGCTTTGATGAATAATACCCCTTTCAAGAAAAAAATTTTCAAGGATAGAATTAAAATATTCCCAAGCATTATCAGTTCTAACAACTTGAATTTTAGCTTGAAACTGATTTTCAATCATAGAATGAAAGTTTTTGAAAATGGAAGTAGTTTCTAACTTATCCTTTAAAAGGAATACCCACGTGACACGAGATGGACCTCAAATATCACTATGAATAATAAAAAAGGGCTGACATGGTTTGTAATCATGAGAAGGATAAGAGTTACGATACTGTTTAGAGAATTGACACACTTCACATTGGAAGAACTCAGGGCTGTTATTGATAAACAATGATGGAATCATTTTGGCCAAATACTTGAAGTTGGGATGACTGAAGCGTTGGTGCCTCAAAATAACATCCCTATCTTTTTTCAAAGTTTCAGATACATTAGGGGCCTTGGTCACATGATAAGTAGCTTTATTCTTGATCTTGATTTGGTACAATCCTTCACTCCTTAGCATTGCCAATCATCCTCCTTGAATCCAAATCTTGAAATGCACATTCAGATGAAGAGAACTTAGAATGCACTCCAAATCTTGTGTAAGTTTGTGGATTGAAAGCAAGTTACATGACAAGTTTGGCACCAAAAGAACTAATTCAAGTATTAAGGTTTCAGAAATTATCACTTTTCCAATTCCAATTACTTTGGAGATTGATCAATCAGCTATCCGAACTATATAATTATCGCTGCAGGGACTTAGCTCATATAGTGAGACATCTCCAGTCATGTGATCTGAGGCTCCTGAATCAACAATCCAGGTTATTGCATCCTCAGTTCTAGTCTGAAGTGCATTTAGAAAAATACCTTTTTGAGCAGCATTTCCTGTAGAGATAGCGGCAGAAGATGATGAACCTTGGTTGATTAATTTCTGAACCTGATTTGTTGGTTTTTCATCTTTTCCTTTGCTTGAGTTAGACATCATCACTGACTTGGCCCATTCTAAGACATTGTGGCCATTTAAAGTGTCTAGTGATGGGTTGAATTGTATCCTCTGCTGCACTATGATTGGTGGTGTCTAGTTGAGAAGATCCACTAAAAAATCTGCTAATTTGAGAAGCCATGAAGTGCAGGGAATTGAAAACACTGATTAGGCAAGGGAAATAACTAAAGAACACTATGGAAAACTTCAAACCAGGGATAGGGAAGGCCTGGGCTGGACTCCACACATGCTAGCAGCCAGTTCTGGGTGATCAGCGATGATCTACAGTGGTTGAAGCTTTCACACGGTGGTGCGTGCAGCAGGTGGCAGTGCGTGAGTCATCCTCCAGTGACCAAAAAATTTTAGGGTTTGGGTGGACTGGAGCTTCTGAACACTGATGTGGGACGTGTTTCCCAAGAGGGCAATAACGGCGCCTTATATCAACCACAATAAGGAAAGGGAAATTTTGGAGAGAAAATGTTTTCTATTTCTTGATATGTTTGATACAAGGAAAGGGTTCATCTATTTATAGGAGAAGCCCAAAACAAAATCAAAGAGATATTCTTCTAAACTTATGCTAATCAAATAAAAGCTATACAATAAAGAATCTTTGACTTTGTACAAAATAAAGACTAGATGAGAAATAAGGGACTAGAGATTAAATTAGGGATTCAACAAATGTGAACAAATGAGACACCCAAAATCTCGGGATAGTTTATTCGACATTTTGAATTTTGGATAGTATTGAGATAGCTTTTCTATTGGATTTTTTAAGTCAAGAACCCGAGATGGAAGGCGATTTATTAGATGAGTAACAATAAGGACAGCTTCCCCCCACAAGGTTTTAGGAACATTCTTTTGAAACTAAAGAGGCCGAATAGTAGCTAGCACATGACCAATTTTTTTCTTTGCTACCCCATTTTGTTGAGGTGTACTGACATATGATGACTCATGAATAATGTCCTCTTTTTTAAGCTATGGGGACAAAAATTGATTGAAATATTTCCTGCCATTATCAGTTCTTAGCCTTTTAATTCCCACATTGAATTGATTTTTGACCATGTTATGGAAAAAGGGAAAGATGTCACTCACATTAGATTTCAGTTCAAGCAAGTAAACTCGTGACATGAGTGCAATCATCAATAAAAGTGACAAACCAACAAGACCTGAATTGTTGATTGATTGAGATGGACCCTAAACATCACTATGATGCAAATAGAATGGAATTGTATTTCTTTTATTGCACAAAGGGAAGAAAACATGGCGGTGTTTGGCAATTTCACTAATATCACACTAAAATTGATTGAAATTAACTCCCTTAAATAGAGAAGGAAACATCATTATTAGAGTACTAAATGAAGGATGCCCAAATCTTGAGTGATGTAGCCATATTTGCTCCTTATTGGTTAGAAAGTTACTAGAAAGAAAGGAAAGGTTTGGGTTATCTAACTGGTTGTTGGGTAATTGAAGATGGTAAATCTTGTGATTTATTTTAGCAAGTCCGATCATCCTCCTGGTATCCAGTTAAAAACTGTTCAGTTCTTGTTTTTCTCAATTTTCCTAGTTCTGATTAGGTCAAATCAGTCCAAATGGCTACTGGTTCTTAGGAGTAAATCAGACTGTGTAACTAGCCGATTTTCAATTTAACTAGTCGAACCATCCGGTTCTGACAACACTGACAATGAGAACAAATGCTGAATAACTTTCTTGTTACATAAAAGATTTGGGTACAAGGATATTTATATACAATAAAACCTAATACAATTTGAAAGTTGACTAATCTAAAAAAGGAAATATTTTGAAATTCATAACCCACAAATCAGTGGATTCAATACAGCCTAATCTCCTTTTTTTAAAAGGAAAATTCCTGCCTATATATGCTATTGTTTACAGCTTTAATCAGGGATATAAAATCTTGGATTTCCAGAAAAATTTTTTAGCGATTTTAAAAGACACATATGGTATATGCCTTACAGAGTTGCAGCAGAAAAGAATTGGAGAGTTTATTGTATTTGCATCTAGTCACTGTAATTTGAATTGGTGGAGTGACATTAGAATAGGAATGGTGTCAAAATTGTGGTTTTGAAAATGGTGGGGGATTGAACTAGTGTACAAATGTAAGAACTTTAGGGTTAACGAGACCCCTGAGAGGTATTTTTATTGCTAGAGTGTGTAGTAATTTATGCAACTTGTAACACTGAACACATTTTGGCACATTTCTAGCTAGTTTGAAGAGAATTAGGTCTGCCCAGACATTCTTGGCACTTTTCTAGCTACACTTGGGCAATGTTCAGTACTTACAACTTTCTAATGTCTTTGGTTGTAGCAGAATGCAAGAGTCTTTAACGATAAACTCCTTCTACCTCATATTTGGCAAAGAATCACCTTTTTTTTAGAGCAGTATGTTTCATAGATCTCCAGAGCAATTGGAAGGCTTTGTTGAGTTAGTCTTGGTTCTTTTGCTTTTGTTTTTTAGTTTTTAATTATAGAGGATTTATTGTCCTTTTTTCATGTAATCTCTTGTATTTACTCTCTTACTTTAATAAACTTCTTTTCATATTTAAAAGAAAAAAAAAAACTGAACACATTTATTACTTTTCCGTACCCATGGGCTTCATTGATATCTATATATGAAAGGATTTAGCTTAGGTGTCCCTAGTGGAAACAATAGACATCTCCTACTTTATTTTGGAATGTTTCTTCAATTTCTTCATCTTTTTGTTTTGCATTTTCGCTATGTAGATTAGGTGTTTTGTAGTGCTTTGAGACTGAAGAAGCACTGGATTAATGGGAGTGCATACCCCAATCTATGAACCGTAGTTGGTATTGGAACTTAATACCAGCTAGGGTTGCTTATGGTGGATCCTAGTAACAATTGACAATTCAGATTTAATTTCTGCAAAGTCACTTTGTCCATCCTTTTTTTCAGTGGATACTACTAGCTCTCACCATAAAAATCAACTTATATACTCATTCTTGTCAGTTCTTGAATGTCTAGTGGTCTACCTATCAATATGAATGACTGGCTATTCTCCATTATATTGGTTTCTGGCTATTCCTGGGGGACCTCATTTTCCCTAGTTTGTATTATATAATTAGCATATATATTTTTTTTTAATTATAGGTTTTTTTAATGTCTAGTGGTTTACCACTCAATACTTTTGTTCAGTTTTATATATGCAGCTCTCGTCTGTGTTTGGATGGTTTAGGAGTCATGAATTCCATTCTTAATCCCTTTCTAAACAGCTTAATCATTTCGGTCAAGTGATTCTTTGATATGGTATATCAATAGAGTCTGGTGGACCAAGTGGTCATGACTATATAATTCTTGCCAGGTCTTTCCTTCAAAATTTCAGTTTAAAGTATTCCCACGTTTCAGAGTTCAGTCTTTACAACATTTTGATTACCATCTATTGACGTTTTCCAGTCATTATGGGTTATGAAAAATTGCATGTGAACCAAACAGTTCAAAATTCTTTATTCGGTAGATAGGTTTCTCTCTATCATGATTTGACGACCATTATAACTTAGTTCATACCTGTGGTTTCGTGAAACTTTATTTTAATCTTTTTTTTTTCTTCTTCATGGAATATATTTCTGCAGGAAAGCAACGAATTGGAACAAAACTTGCTGAGTTCTGTGCCCATGCTCTTTTAGCCTTGGAAGTGCTTATACATCCTAGGGTACTCCCATTGGTAGATTACTCCTCTGCAAATCATAATTCTTTTCACGATGCTCACCGTAATTCTGGAGATGGCTATGCTCCAGGCCAGAACAAAAGTACCCTATTTGGCTTACAGCTAGCGTTACATGATCCTCCTGAATCTTATGATGATTTATGTCACAAGTGGTTGGAAAACGAGGAAGAACCAGATGTGCCATTGGCTGAGGGTGCAAAGCATGATGAAGAAACTTTTGGCACTTCTAGAGATAATGACCCCAAATTGCTCACCCTGCACAATTCCTCTGGCACCCAAAACCATGAGAGGAGTGAACAGGTGCCTGAGACTGCCACCTGTACAGATATCGAGATGAGAGTTGTCGTGGATGAAATTATTGTCAAGTCAGACCAACCTGAAGAATCAATAGTGCAATTTCAGGAACCTATCTCTTGCAGAAGCATTTCTGTGGCTGAAGCTTGTGGTTCTGTAGCTCCTGAGACAGTTTCTGAGAGGATTGTTTCGGAAAGCACTGTGCCTCATCATACAGGCATTCAAATCGAATCAAGCCAAGGAGCCTTGACCGACAAAGATGGTGAATCAGCTTACCATAGTAGTAGTATTTTGCCAACGATGTTAGATTCGAGTAAGGATAAGGAATTTGCACATAAATTGGATGATGATGATGATTCATCTGCTGATGAAGATGCCTTTCCTGATATTGTGGATGCAGACCCAGATTCTGATTCTAATTAGGGGAATGTATAAATCCAAAGATGCATGGGGAAGATGTAGCGGAACTTAGCGTCTTTTGTTTTTTTGGTTTTATCCTTTTTGTTGGCTAAACATGGTACTAAATTTTTTGGATGATGAGAATCATCTGAAGTTTTGTTGTTAAAAAAAAAAAAAAGAACGAAAGGTAGAAAAGTAAAACAAGGAGCCGGCTGAGAAGTTCACCCAGCATGATCAGTCCCTAACTACCTTCCTATTACTAACAGTGAATCTCATTTGTCAGCCTTAGGTATTTGTACAGCCATATATGAACCGTAGACAAGTATTGAGTTTATTCTATGGAAATGGGATGAGATTATAGAACTATGTTTAGCTTGAATTCAGAGTAAAAATATAAAGTTTGATTGATAACAGTTTTTAAAAATTGTTTTTGGTTTTTAAAAATAAAAAAAAATTTTGAATGATTTTTTCTGAGGAAAAAGCAAAAATAAAATATATTTTGAGAATAAAAAATATAGAATAATTAAAAGATATTTTAAATTTTAGTTTTTTATTAATATGTATATAAATACATAAAAAATAATATTAATATGAATTTTTAAAATTAATTTTATAAAATAATTTTAAAGAATAAATCTGTGTGTATAAATTAATATAAAAAATTGATAGACCAGTACTTGAGTTTATTCGATGGAAATGGGATGAGGTTACAGATCTTTGCTTAGCTTGAATTCGACGAATAAAAACATTATCTTTGGATGTAAGCTGATTACTGTTTGAGTCATTTTATTGGGGTTATTGGTTATATATATATATATAGAAAGTATATCAAATGTATTTTATTTATACGAAAGATGATAGGAGATTTTTTTAGTTATTAGATTAAATTGAATGTTAATTTAAAATGAGGTTTATTACAAAGAGTACATGATAATTTTAAAGCAGGAAGTATATCATTTAATAATTTAGAATGAATTTAAAATGAGGGTAAAGTTGGATATAAGAGTTCAAAAATAAAGAAAAAAAAATAGTTAATGATACAGTCAACCAACAAATTATGACGTATAAATTGAATTAATCAAATTCAATTTACACTTAAAAAAATAAATAAATAATGGTAAAAGTATCTTTTTTTTTTTTTTCAAAGTTTGAGATTATTGTTAATTTTATTTTTAAATTTTATAATTATTATCAATAATTCACTTTTTCATGTCAACAAATGTCTAGTTAAATTGTTACATATGTAGATTTTGTTATATTTGGATCATTTGAAGCGAGGAGAGAGGGAGAGGTGAAACGGTAAATTGTTAAAAAAGAAGAGAAGATAAAGTTTTATTATTTTCATACTTTAAAAGATCTAAATTCTAATTTACAGCATTAATGTTTAGGATAAAATTGACAAAATTTAAAAAATTGAGAATAAAATTAATTGTAAAATAGTTTATGGACAATAATAAAAGAGTTAATCTATTTTTTGGTTTCTAAAAGATAAGTAATAATACAATTTAGTTTTTGAAAAAATATAATATACACTTTGGTCTATGTAAGATTACAACAAGTAGTTTGTTAGTCATTAATAAAAAAATAATTGAAGCCTTTATATACTAAATGGTCTTTAAAATATTAAAAAAATATATTTTTTAGTTCATAGTATACCAACAATAAAAGTTATAATAATCGGTAGAAAAATTTAATCATACATCAATACTTAACTGTGTTTTCAAAGTATAACTTATAAGAAATAACTTTGTATATCAGTATTTAACAATAAATCAATAAATAAATAATTGATATTTTTATATAATTTTTTCTTAATTAATCTAACACCTATGTTTGAACTATTAAAGTGAAAAAACATATTAGTCTAAAAAAAAGTGAAAGAACATAATAAAGTGATAAAAAAAATATATTAAGATATCTTTACTATCCTAGAAATTGTAGCTAAATATACGCAACATTTCACTTACATAATCTGTAAATAAACTAGCACTTGTATGTAATGTTTTTATGACATATGAAACATATTTTTTTTTTCTCACTTACAAGCCACAAAGATTTAAATATTTCTAGTACCTAAAAATTTAAATATGTTTGATTGTGTTTTACTCTAATTTGCTATTATTGATCTTTTATTGAGTGCTTTTATATTTATAGAGTTATATTCTATAAAACTTATTTTATAAAGTTAATTCAGTTTCTTTCTTTAATAAAGAATGAATTTTTTTTTAAAAAAACTTGTCTATGTGGTCTTCTCCTGCTCTTTATTTTTGTTACTTATTTGATTAAATATATTTTTATTAACTAATTTAACATTTTAAATTATATGTAAAAATATTTAATCCATCAAAATCACTAGCGCTCATGTGTATACACGAAAAAATAATAACAAATTATAAACAAAATCACCCATGTGTGTATACACAAACTTGTTGATAGAAAATATTATATAATATTTTTAATTTTAGAATCAAATCAAAATGAAACTTAAGTTATTAGGTGTTTGATAAATAGAAGTACTTAGTTGGAATTGCTAGGTGTTAAAAAATATTTAAATTTGTATAGTTTGTAAGTGAGAAATAGAATATATACTGGATATATGATAATAGCATTATATATGAATTTTGGTTTGTTTACTGATTATGTAGTTGAAATGTTACATATATTTAGCTATAATTGTTAGGATTATAGAGATATCTTAATGTTTCTCTCTATCAATTTTATGATATTTTTTTTACTTTAATAGTAATGATATACAAGTTTATTTCTTACAAGTCATAATTTGAAAAAAAAAATAGTTAAGTGCTTATATATGATTAAATTCTTCCACTGATTATTATGATCTTTTAGGGATTAAAAGGTCCTGATAATATCAAATTTGGCTACCATTGGAGATAGTCCCTCATGTACCAATTGCCAAGATAGGACCTCGCCCTTAGCTATGGGTCGTCCAATGGCAAGTGCCTACTAAACGCCACATGTCCATGACATGTTAGTCTCATATATAAATATTACCCTGCCTCTTGGTACTAAGTTCACATATTTTGCCACTCTCATAGCTCAATACGCTATTACATTCTCCTACTCTCTCTAACTTAGCCATCGAAGGTGCATGTGGGGAGTCCTCCCCCTATGCATTCCTTGTCTGTTCTTAGTACAGGATCTCATCTCCTTCAGTGACTCTCCTGTTCTCTAATTGGTGAGTCAGTCCAAAACTGATTTATCATTGGCACTCATTGTGGTCTTACTACAACTACCACACCATATTGATCTTTTTATTTTCTTTTATTTAAGTTGATATGTCACTTCTAATTTACTTGAGGTTGTTGCCTTTCCTTTCATTATTTATTTATCTAATTTGTCTTCCCCTGTTCCTTTATTTCCTTTGAACTCCTTTTATTTTAAAGACATCTTTTATTTTTCTTTACTACATGTTAAATTCATCACCAACGCACTTTGAGGAAGGTTAATTTTATTGATTTATGTTATCTTACAATTTTTTGGTATTTCGCTCTTCAATTCTTTTTGAGCAAACACATAGGCAGAAGTAGTTCTTTCCTCATTCACATATCTCTACATACATGTACATATCTCTACATACTATACCAAAAGATATATAAGCCCCTAGCCTTACATCAAGACTTTATAAACATCAATACGTCAAAATATATCAAAAGTACCAAAATACACTAGGCAAACAGATACACAACTACATCATAGATTCTAAGAACGTGGGGGTAAGGGCATCTCTATGACTACTACTACTATGATGTCCTGAAGGTTAAGGTCTCCAAGAGAGGAATGCTAACCATCACGATATCTACTTCCAACACCATGTGATATCAAGACATCTATAACATGTTAGCAGGGTGAGAATTATACAATTCTCAGTAGAGAATAGTCTATTATTTCAATCCACAAAATGCATGCAATTACCATACTTTTCCAGCCATTCACATGGAAGTTGTTAAAAAAAATAGATAAAAATTCTATCCATACTTAGCTCACCATAATTTACTTGCCACATTTTCTTGTCTTTGTGCATAGCACATATCATCACATTGCTTTAATCTGAGTTCATACATTTAAATTTGTGACCTCAGTAACTATATACATTGCTTACTTTCATCATGCTTTTACCACTTGTATTATATATAGTCATCTTAGCCTGTTTGGAATCATAGAAAAGAATGGAGTTTAAGTATAGTGTCCTTAAGGCATAATTAGGACCCTGAACTTATCTCTCATTTTATTGTTATATGATAATTGAGTTTCAAAAATTCAAAAGTAAATTTATCATATAGAATATTGACGATTATCTCATATTAATCATAGACATTCATTCCAAAATAATCCAAGAGTGTAGCATAAATTAAAGTGATATCATTCATAAATTCATTAGACCCTTTTTCATAGTTCTTGTGTGACAAAATATTATCGTAAATTGGACACTAAGTATGCCATACATTCTTATCAATTTACCCCTTTTATTAATCTCTTTTTAGTAGGAAAATTAAGTGTTCCCCTTCCCTTTTAGAGTCATTTAGTTTCATGCTTAAGAGCCTTACTCTACCCAGATTTCTAGGTTGTATTACTTGACTCTTCCCTCCATAATTTCCCTTAAAATTTTCATTAAGTTTCCATAGGTTCTTATTGGGTATGCCTAAAGGGTTTTCTTTTAGGACTAATTGTCCTAACTCCTAGCAATGCACTTATCTTGTAGGTATTTTAAAACTCCTATAATTTTTCAAATGCACCATTATATATGTATATATGTATTTCTTAAGTTATTTTATTACTTAATGGGGGTTAAATTTTATTTTTCACTTACCTCTCTTTTATTTCCCTAACCCCTTTCATGTTAAGAGGCTTTAAGTGACAACATTTAGAGAGATGAGTCCTAGGATTGGGTGCACTTAATGTGTCTTCTTCACCCCATTCGGTGCTTGTCTCTTTTTCTCCTTTTTTATTTTCCTTCCATTTCAATTTTCCTCATCCTCACTTCCCACAAAGGTCCTCATTATTATATCCTATATTGGCTGTATAATTCTCGATATTTTAACTAGTCATTCTGTATGGCAATCTTAAGTGTTTGGAAAGTTTAAGTGTATCTCCAAAATGTTCTTCTATCGATCCAGCATGTTTTTCTCCTTTCCTTCCTATAACGTACTACCCATAAACCCCTCTTTTCATTACCCACATGCCACACTAAAATGCACTCACAAACAACCCTATCTTGCACCCATAAACCACTCATTTTTGCATCTTGAGCACAAGTTTCTCCCATTTAACATGAGACCATTTTCTGTAGTTTTATACTACAAAATTTTATACCTAGTCACCCAATAACAGTCTCACTTTTCCCTCATTTGCACAACTATTTTACCTATGTATATTCAAATCTTTAATCCTACATTTTCCCTATGTTAACATATAAAAATCCTACAAAAACAAACTGCAGCAAAATTTCTGTACCTATCTAAATTGTAGCATAATTTCATTTTGTTTTGGGTCTATAACTTTGCTTAATTTTAGCCACTTAAATTCCAAATTTTCATGAAATCAGTACTCATTACAGAACACCTAAAATCTCCACAATAGCCTATATGTTGCAACACCTTCTCTATTTAAAGTTTTCTAAAGTTTCACACATCTAGCCACCAATGGTTTTCCCTCATGGTTCTGCATAATTTTTTCTACTAAAATTTTGAACTTTTATCTTAGTTACACAACAGAGTTCCAGCCATTAAATTGAGGTGTTTTGTAAACAAATTTGTTTATGTGATGACCACATCCATTGTCAACATTAGATGCTCACAATTTGTAACATCTCCATGACCATACCAATAGTCTTCTTTGGATTCCTAGTCTCATTTGTAACACCTCACCATGAAAGCACTCTTAATAGTATGGTGTAACCTTCCTTGCACATTAATATGCTTAACAGTGTATTATGGTGTCCTTAATTTTACTTTATGACTAAAATCCTATAAATAGAAAGCTATTGTATACAAATGAAGATGATGAATAGAATTATTTTTTTCCCTAAATGTAAGTTTTATACACATCTTTACTAATTTCTTAAGTATAGTTTATTTACAATGTTAAATCTCATAAGGTTTGAATTCACTGCACTTAATAAAAATTATTTAGCATGAGTTCTTCATGTCTAAATTCATTTGTGCAATGAATCGTGGATATACTATCAAAGAATGAAATAAAGCATCCTCGAAGGATTGCACAAAGGCAATGATTTTTCTTCCCTATCATTTGCATAAAGAATTGAAAACATAATATCTTACTGTCAATGACCCATTAGTCCTTTAGAACAATTTGAAAGGGAGATATGAGCACTAAAAAAATAGTCATTCTTTCTAAAATTCAATATGATTGGACACACTTGTATTTGCAAGATTTTAAAATTGTAAGTGAATATAAATCAACCTAGTTTAAAATTATCTCTCAATTGAAATTATGTGGAGAGAAAATTACTAATGAAAAGGAATGGTGAAAATATTTGCTACAAATGTGGTATAAAAGATCCATTTCTTATGCTTTGTGTGGCACTTTTATTTTCATAATTTTAAGGAAAATATGAATAATTTTCACAAGTTCAAGTACTTTTTTTTTTCTTCCATGGTCTCGTTTTCAACCACAATCTTGTCCGCTTGTAATAAACTGAATTTTTAAAATAAATTAATTGGGTAAATTTAAATTTTGATTTTTGTTAAAATCGAATTCGGCGTAATTTTCTGAGTTTGCTGTTGAAATTTGGAAATTTTTCTGAGTCAAAATCTGATCTAACGGAGAAAAACTCGGCCCAGCATCAGGGAATCAGCAAATCAATTGGAAGGCTTTAAATCCTTAAAAGGAGTCTGAATTTCTTCCATGTGGGCCCATATTCTTGCCCAGATCGGAGAAGACATTCAAAATTTACCCCAGACGAAGTGAAAACAAGACCAAAATGCCCCTAGAGGCCTTAAAATTTCAAAACTCAATGTTTCCCTCCCATTTTTCCTTTTTTCTCTCTCATCCCTACCTTTTCTCTCCCTTCTCTCCTCCCATTTTGCGCCACCATGCACGACCGAAAATGCCACCCTGCGCCACCGCCGGACCCACCCACCAGTGCAGCTCGACACCCCTAACCTCCATCCACCATCCTCGATCGCCGATTTAACGCAATAAAGAATCGAAATGCCTTCTTTTCTCCTCCGTCACGAATTCCTTTCCTTGTCGTGATCTTCGTCGTCCGACACCGTCTGGCCACACTGCCGCCACCGTTGGGTAGCCTGAGCTGCCAGCTTCCTCCGCCAGCTTCTAGCCAGTGAAGCACCGCTATCACGCGCCTATAACAGGGGAAAAATTATTCGTTGTACGTTAACCTTCGTAGCCAAAAAATGTCGTCCAAATGGTCGAGTTTCGCCAAACAGACCCCAGATCTGGCGTCCTCGAGTTACAAGCTATGTTTTGGTGTAACTTTTGACCCCTGTCATCGTGCGCCGCTATGAACCACCGTCTACTATCGTTCTCTGTTGTGCATCATCGCTGGAGTTGCTAGAAAGTGGTCAAAATCATATTTCTAGCTTCTGGAACCCCTAGTACTGTTTAAAATGCCCCAATTTGATGTTTTCATATCGAAATCAATCTCAAAAATGTTTAAGGACTAGACCAACCTAGGAATTTAATAAATTGACTTAGGAAAGCTTAATTGAAAGGAAAACTGCTTAAGAATTTAATTAATTTTTCCAGGGAACTAATTAGGATCAACTATCGAGGAAACGGGAAACCCTGAACCGATTATGAGCAAACGGTGAAAATTAGAGTGATTTACGCTCCCCTGAACTTTGATTGATACTGTGAATGCCGGTTTTAGAATACTTTTATTGCATGGGAATGCATACTGAGATATATGAGTATATATGTATGCCTGCATGCTAAGAATGCTTGTTGCATATTTGATATGTTGGCTATCGAATTTATATGCCATTGGAACTGGCTAACTTAAGGTAAGGTAGTCAATAGCCGGTATGGGACGACCATTGAATATCCTGTATGCAGATGGCTCTGTAAACGTATTATTTTTAATTATATTTAATCTGCATTCGTTAGGGGTTATTCATTAAACCAGGACGACCCTATTAAAGGTTTAAGGAGTATAAAGGGAGATGAACTATACGAGGTAACATTGTGGTTTAGGTATAATCTCCTATAACCTTGAGAATTGGTCGGCTATGTGTATGTAGTTCTGAATAGACTGTATGAGGATGAGAATTGGCATTTGTGCACATGCTAGGGGACACCTTGGATGTTAATTCTCACTCGATCCTTGAGTGAGTGATTGGTGTCACGGATCACACTCACAATATAGGAGTGTTTTCTTGTGATTGGTGTTACAGATCACACCCAACGTAAAAATGATGTTTTCTGTAAAAATGACATGCAATTAGAAAGAAAAATAAATAGTCACATGAGACTTATGACTGATCAGTATATGAAAACCAACGGGCATGATTTTAAATAAGAATATTAGTATAAATTTTCAGAATAAAGATTGTATGCTCATTTTATTATTTGCAACAATTTTTCAATGCAGTTTTATGTTTGAAAGAATACAGTAATTCACATGCACTTTAATTGAATATAGGGAGATATTTTCTATGCATTGTCACAGCTGAGCATCCAGCTATTTTAAAACTGTATAATGTAAATTGCTCTATTGGGATTTAACCATCTCATGAAGTTGTTTGCTCAGATGATCAGGAACAGGGAATGCCTAGGAGATAGTTGGACAGAAACAAAATAGCGAGATGATGTTGCATCTTAGTTAGGCTTGAATTTTGTATATGTATTTATATGTGTTGTTGGTATTGAATTTTGATGAATTGACTGGATGTATTTTGGTGGTTTCTGACTGTTTGTATACATGGGAAAAATCCAGTTTTTAGGGGAAGCTCTGCCAGATTTTTAGTAGGAAAACGGGATGAAAGAATAGTTGTTTCGAATTGAATTTGAATGGATTTACTGTTTTGAATTTGTATGGTTATTAGCATCGATATTCCGGAGCATGTTATGGTTTGTATATAAAAATAGAAATGTTGCATAGGACCTAGGGTTGAGTGGAATCTGAATGGACTGTGAGAAGAGTCTATTTGGGTTACACTCAACTAGTAGTAACCCTCCGATGTTCTCTGATATGGGAAAAATAAAAAATTTATTTAAAATTTTATATGCTTTCGCTACTCTAATAGAGGTAAGTATATTATGAATTAAGGGGTCATTACACCACTACTTTGAGAAAAAGTCACATTCACTTCAAGGAATGGAGTCACATTCACTTTAAGGAATAAATTTGATCCAATTGGACGAGATTATTGATTTTTCATCCAAAGTTCATGATTTTGCTCAGCCAAGAAAAAATAAAATTAGCTCAAAATATTGGGTAAATCTACACTTTCAATATTGCTATTGCAAACATGAAATTCCATAGAAGGCTCTAGAAAAGTTCACATATCATTGCCAAATGAAACAAAATTAAATATTGATGATGTATAATATTCTAGTAGACCAAGAAGAAATCTACTAAGTTTTAAAGATATTCATCGAAATGGGTATCACATTGAGAAACAAAAAAAAAGGAGATATAGAATATCTATACATTATTTCTATTGTATTAAGCCAAAAGCTTATATTAGAGAAATTTCATACTTTTCATGTGGGTTATATTTTTCAAAATTAAAAATGGTTGGATCAAACTTTATGCACTAGAAGTCTTTTAGGCCTAAAGACTTTTATACTTTGGCATGATCGTCTTGATCATTAGATTCAATCATGATGCAACGTATCATAGAAACTACGTATGAGCATTCGTTAAAGGACCAAAAGATTCTATTATGAAATGGTTTGTTCTACGAATCTTATGCTCAAGATAAATTATTTATTAAACTATCTATTTCTAAATTACCCATTGAGTCTCCTACTTTTATACAACGAATTCAAAGAGATATTTGTGGTCATATTCATCCATCATTTGGCCCATTTCCTATATTTTATGGTTTTAATTGATACATAAAATTGATGGCCATGTGTTTGTTTACTTTCAACTTGTAGTGTAGCTTATGCAAAATTACATGCTCAAATATTAAAAGTAAGTCAACATTTTTTTATCATCCTATTAAAACAATATGTTTAGATAATGTTGACGAGTTTACTTCAAAAGTATTTTAACTATTGCATGTCTATATAAATTACAATTGAACTATCAGTAGATTATAATCATACACAAAATAGTTTAGCTAAATCTTTTATTAAACATTTACAACTTATTGCTAAACCTATGCTTATGAAATTAAAGCTTATTGCATTTGCTTGGGGACATTCTATAATACATGTTGCATCTGTGGTCCGTATTAGACCAATTGCATATCATAAATTTTCTCAATTACAACTTGTCTTTGATCAACAACCAAACATGTCTCATCTTAGAATTTTTTTTTTTTGTGTTGTATATGTTCATATTGCACCTTCCCATTGTACTAAAATGAATGGGACCTCAACATCACATTGAAATTTATATTGGTTTTATTCTCCATCTAATATTAGATATCTTGAAACCCTAATAGGTGAACTTTTTAGAGTACATTTCTTAGATTGCATAATTTTATGAATCAAATTTTCTATCTTTAGGGGAAGAAAAATATAAAGTTACAAAAGCATATAAAATTAGTTGGAATACACCAACATTGTCATATTATGATACTCGCACAAATCAATGTGAACTTCAAGTTTAAAGAATAATTTATTTGCAAAATTTTGCAAATCAATTACTAGATATTTTCATAGATACTCAGAGGACCACTAAATTACATGTGTTGACTATAGATATTCTAGCACAAATAGATATCCTTGTAAGACAATTTGCTGGTACAATAGCCAATGAATCTAATATATGCCAGAAGAACAGTACTCTAATTAGTATACTACTCCTAAAAAGAGAAGTAAGGAAATTCCTTTTAAAATACACAAGAAGCTTCAAATACAAATCAACAACCCCACATTTCTAACCACAAAAGTGGTTATGGTACCAAAAAATTATGAGATCTCATTGAAATATAAGAAATGTGGGAAAGAAATAAAATTATTGATCATATTTTTGCATATGCAATAGCTTCTGAAATTACCAATGATTAGAGGTCTGAACTTAAAATTGTTGAAGAATGTTGATATCAAAATAATTGGCCAAAATGGAATAATCCAATATAAGCCGAATTAGACTTGTTAAACGAGAAGATTTTTTTATAATATCTCAAAAATTCAAAAACATGATGATGATGATGATGATGATGATAATAATAATAATAATAATAATAATAATAATAATATCTTTTTGAACATATACGTTGGGGTTAGATATTCTTAAAAAATAAATTAAAATTAAATTACCTAAATACTCCTAGAATCCCCTAACTTACATCAATATATCAGACTTGTAGTGTGTCTTCACTGATCTTCTCCCTTGTCTAGAACCTTCACACCTATTCTTCCTTTTCTCTCATATTTTACTTTGGTGTTATCTCTCCATTGTGAACCACCACCACTAGGTCACCCCCGATGAACCACCCAATGCCATTCTTTATTTTCTACCCTGTCTAGATAATATTAATTATAACGCATTTTCTAGTTTTCTATGTGTCCACTGTGCCCCTTTTTCATTATCTTCTATTTCATGGAACTATATATGTGTAGCCTTAGGACAAGACATCTGTTAATTCATTTTGACTATATATATTTGACTTTTATCTTTATAAATTATTGATTTGTTTATATATAGTGGATACAATAACATTGAAGTAGTTTTGAATGTTATGAGTTTTGTGATAAATTATTTAATGAAACTTTGGAGGTCATTGTGACCACATGAGATTAGAAAATGCTGAAATAATTTTTTCTATAGATTTAAAAATTAACTTACTCTAATTACTTATACTTAAGGTTTGTATAAGTATATGAGAAGTATATATTTCTTGAAATTTTTTAGTAGGAGGAACTCTTTCAAGATCATTGGTGCTATAGCTGTATCTGTAGCCCTATGCACACCTAGGTGAAAACCTCAGCTAGCAGAGGTAAATTGACGCTAGCCTCGTGTGAGGCCACGCACGTGTAGAGTATGTATATTATATGTAGGGTTTAGACCACGTAAGGAGTTGTGGTTGGAGATTAGAGTATGTGGTTATATGGTGTTGAGGAGGGATGGAACTTAGGGTATATGAAATTGTTCTGTGAGATGTCCCTCCCAAGATCTTTTTTTTATTATGATGAAAATTTGAAAGCTTGAATTTAAATGAATTATACTCTTTTAATAATTGATACTTTGTTTTTTTTATATAAGTCTTGGATATTTTGGAATCATATTGAGACTACCATATCATTTAATTGATGTTTTTGCCCATTTGATTACCATATTTTAATCCCTTGAGAAATTACCCCTAATTTTTGAAACTATAAATATTTAAAATTAAAAGAATGCACACAAAAAATGCAAGTTTACATTTTCCTATAAACATTTAGAATTAAAGATTTGATCTTGTCCATCAAAACACCCAAAAATGTGTTTTTCAACCAAAGAGAGAAGATGAGATTTCTACTTGATTACTTGCCTTGTGCTTGATTCACTATGTCCTAGTTGTTGATTTGTGTCTCTTCTAGCTGATTCTACAACTTTCAAGCTTAGATCTACCTACTCCCTTCAAGATCTTCTCTTTCTCTCTCTCTCTCTTTCCTCTCACTTTCTCTCTCTACTTATTCACTCTCTCAATAGGTTTAAATTTTCTGGACTTTTCTCCCGTCTTCCTCCACTTATAAGATTTCCAAAGCGATAGGAAATAAATTACTTGAACTTCAAAATATTTGCTAAATTATCCTTGGACTACATTGCAATTTTGTATAAGTTGGGAAAGTTATTCCCTTCACATGACATTCTTAAATCTTATTTCTTCCAAGGTACCATTTCACTTGCATTTTTACTTTAATATCTCATTTACCATTTGGAGTAAATTACCCAGAGGTACCACTTCCCTAAATTTACTATTTTTCTTAAATTGAACCTCATTTTAGTCCTTTTTTTTTCAACCAAACTTTCTATCTAAGTTTTGACTAACCATATGCATCAGCTAGACTTAAACATATTCATAAGAATTGTTTAGAACTACAGTGGACTGATTGGGGGATGTTACATAATTTATTGAGTAGTAGAAATGTATTAACTATTATAAAGGCAGAATAGAAAGAAATTTTGGATCACATTTGGTGATTCTTGTTAACTATTTGATTCTTATTAACATCTAAGCAAGTAAGCTTAAGGGAATAGATAGACGTATTTATGATCTAAAGCCATTATAGTAAGGGAATTTGTGGTCATCAGTAAGCAGGTTGGAAGTATTTCACTAATTTAATTGATAAAAAAAATTTTGTTAATAGATCCTAAGTGTTAGAGCTTCGAGGACATTTGGGAAAGATTACATCTATAATATGATAATGATGTTTATTATTACAACATCTACTCGACTACTGCATGTTCTTGTTGCTAGCTATATAATAGCATTCATCTTTGTATAGATGAATATAAATTTTATATATTAGGTTCAAGAAAGTTATGCTACATTACCATTGTGGACGATTTCCTTCAGTTGAGTGTTAAACTACACAAAAATTTTGTATAAGTGGAGATTGCACAGATCATTACCATGAATAATAGGGATATTGTAGTTTAATCATTAGTGGAATTTCTCATGAACTTAGTTACTAGTAGTAAATTTTGTCCTTTAATATCTATGGTGTCATTTTATAGGTTTTAATCTCTGAACTTTGGTAGTAAGTTACCTTTGAAAGAGGGGTATTAACAAAGCTAAATAATTGTATATATAATTCCTTGCATGAAAGTCAATCATAGCTTATGTGCCTTGAATTGTTAGCATACTTTGCTTCATGCAAAGGACAACCATTTAGCAAATTAGTTAGTAGGAAGACAATCATGTATAAGGTGTCACATTATAGGAATTATACATGGGAGTCTGTGAGTTCAAAGAGTTCAAGAGGCTTCAGGTAGACGAGGAAATATGTGAATTTAGGTATATAGAGTAAAATTTTGCAAGAGAATGCAGTTTACATTTGTAGCGAGCCATTGAGTTGCAGAACAAGGTTCTTAATAAAGGAATGAGTAGCCTCACTCTTCTTGTCACTTTTACCATACTGAGGTTCACCAAATGTCCTTTTTCTAAGATATCTCTTCATCAAGGATTTTGTTGAAGCAAGCTTATCTTATGGGATTTTCTTATTACAAAATTTATGAAAATCATTTGATTATTTTTCCTCTTATAAGCAGCAAAGTACTTTCCACCGTTTCTTGAACTCACCATTGAACCTCAACCTCTCTTACCAATATTATTTTTCCTTCATTCTCTTCCATCCGTCAACTTCTGCCTTTGCTTGGTCTAATCGCATATTTCATTACAAGAGACTAGACCACCACACCCTTAATATGAATTAAGTACTATGTAATGTTGACTATGAACAATGTAGTTGCTAAAGCATTGTGAATGTTATTCTGGTTGTGACGTCACAACATTGGCGCATAGTCATTATAAAGTAATATAGGTAATGAAGTGAAATGTAAAAAAAATCTAAATCTACTAAAGGTTCAAATGTTATGAAGTTTTAAGTGTGTTTGGTGAATTTTAGTACTTAGAGGAGTCAATACAGTAAAGCTAGTTATGGTTTGAGCATCTATTGGTTGCCTCCAATATAATTGGATTTGGTTCCAAGAGTTTAAGAAACATGGTTAATATATTTACGCTTTTAAAAGGTTATTAAATTAGGTAATTGATCAATGATGAGCATTAAGCTATCATTGTAATTAATACGGTGAAAGATTATACCGAAAAGATAAAAATGCTAGGTTAAGTTGTGTGATAAAGACCATTTGAACCTATGGAATAAAGAAGACTTACAATGCAAAGAGTGACAAAATTTCATAGTATTATATGAGCAAGGTAGTATTTTAGCGTATTTAAGAGACTTATTAGAAATTTGGGAACTGAAATAATAATAAAAATAAAAATAATATTTTTTATCATGTACATTGGAGTTATATATAATAAGAAAATAATTAAAAATAATTTTAGAGAAAAAAATATTTGGACTAATATTAAGATTTTATTATATTTAATGCTAGAAAACTTCAGTAATTAAAATAAATAAAAAATTTTAGTAGAAAAATAAAAATTTAGTTAGATAATAATTATAAAATTATTTTGAGCTCATATTTTAAATTTTAAAATTTTTCAAAATTAAATTTTTACTTGATAAAAATATCTTATTTACTAAAATCTCAATATCATATATTTGTAGTGGACTTGGGACTAGCCAAAAATTTTAAAACTTTTCCATTCTTACTTATGAATTTGTATGAATAATAAATACTATTCAAAACTCTATTTTTACAAAATCTAAAATTAACTTTTCCCTAAAAATGACTAAAAATTACCTAAATATCCCTAGAATACTAACTTACATCAATATATGATACTCGCAGTGTGTCTTCACTTATCTTCTCCCCTATCCAAAAGTTCACGCCTCTTCTTCTTTTTCTCTCATATTTTACTTTGGTTTTCTCTCCCCACTGTGAACCACAGCCACTGGGTCACTGCCAATCAACCATGCAATGTCAATCTCCATTTTATGCTACCCATGTTGTCTCAAAATAGTAGCTGGTCATGGAAGAAAATGCCCTCTGTTCTTGCTTGATAAGGGGTTGTGAAAGAGAATTCTAGGTGGGATTCTTTCTTCTTAGGGGTGAGTAGAAGAAGAAGAAGAAATCATGTTTCTTGATGATTTTTTGAAATGGTAAATCATATGAATGATGGAAGTTGAAATGTGAGTAAGATAAGAATGGTAAAGTGAGAAAATTATATAACAATGATTATGAGGTTTAGGCATAAGATTAATTAGTAAACTCAATTAGTTTAAATGGGTGATTTAGAAATGATTTTGGTTAAGAATTAGAAAGTTGAGACGTGAAGTAAAATATTCACTGCCATTGGATGTAAACTTGAGTTCTTAAATAGAAAAATTTAAGGAAGAAGGTGTTTGGGATTAATTGATTTTTATTGTTTAATAATCAAAAAGTAGATTAAATTAAATTTTTTATTTAGGAATAATATTTAAGAAATTAAGAGAAGTGGTAGTGAAAAATGGAAATTGGAATTTAATTGAAATAAGAAATGATAAAAATTATAAGAATTTAAAATTTTAGTTTGTAGGTATTGAAATGAGATGAGGTGGCTAAGGAAAGTAACAATTAGGAGTAAAATTGGTAGTGGAGAGTTAGAATTTGTAAGAAAACCTACACTGGAATTATTTATATTGAGTTAGAAAATTTTAGAAATTCTTAAAATAATCAATTTAAATTTACTTTTAAATCTTTATGTTGATAGTAAGTATTGTATTATGCCTATAGGTACTTCAACAATGCCCTCTACACTTAGAAACATCATTGAAGGTCACATGAGTATTATCTTAGCTTGGTATCACTGTGAGTAGATAATGATTGTTATAATGTGTTTTCTGTAACGCCCTTATCTAGTATTACTATTAATTCTGATATAAATAGATAAGTTCGATACGTTATCTTTATCCTTTATTTAATTAATGTCTGAGCAATTATACCATTAAAATTATATCAAACAGATTAGGTTCGGGATCTTTTGCTCAGATTAAATCTCATATGAACAGCAGAATAGACAAGAATATACTAAATTGCACAGCAAAAATTAAAACCTTCATGTAATTCAAATAAATACATATCCAATAATGTCTATTACATTTCTGTAAACATGTATCAGGATATATGAAATACCCGTCCATAGGAAGTCAAGAGACAACAATCTTATCACTCAGACCCCTTTATAATTTCTAAGATGGATCGGTCCTTCACATATCTCTTCCCTGATTCTTTCCCATTTACATCCCATGTCTACTGCCAAAAGAATAATCCTAATTTTAAACTAAATATATCTGGGCTAGGACCTAAAATAGGGTTACAAAAATCTCACCTAAATCAAAATGGAACTGCTACCTCTCGACTCTGCTATGCGTCCGCATCTGAAACATATTAGCATAGTAATGAGAAACACAAGTTTTCCAATAGCTTAACAATTCAGGTTTTGAAAATAACTAATATGTACCAAGATGCAAGCACCAAAACATTACATTTTACATTCTTAATATTAAAACATAATGTTATTCATAAATCTAAACAGACAAGCATTGCATGATAAATTTAAATGTCCATATAAAAATCAGATATCCTCTAACAAATGAAACATATCCAAATAAAATGATACATGTTATCGCGTGATTAAACAAATTGCTTATGCATTAACTTTTACATTTACCGATCTTGATTAATTGAGTACCCTGGGGTGTTATGTGGTTACTATACCACATTTATGAAATCACCGTGAGTACTAGGTCATGGGTATGGAGCGCCTCTGGCCATACCTCACTAGGTCACCCATGTGGAGCACTTTCGGCCACACCTCATAATCCGTGGATACTCGGCCATGTATATAGCGTAATCACGAGCACTAGGTCGTGGGCATGGAGCACCTTCGGCCACACCTCGCTAGGCCGCTTGTATAGAACACCTTCAGCTACACCTCGTAATCCGTGGACACTCGGCCACGTACATAAAATCATCATGAACTCTAGGTCACGGGTATGGAGCCACACCTCACTAAGTTACTCGTGTAGAGCACCTTTGTAACACCCATAAATCAATTATCATAAATTGATGATTTTAATGGATAAAATTATGGTGCTAATAAATTAATTTTTGGTACTTAATAAATTTATGAATTTGTTTAAGGAAGGAAA
This sequence comes from Senna siamea, assembly GCA_031216115.1. Classification (NCBI taxonomy): domain Eukaryota; kingdom Viridiplantae; phylum Streptophyta; class Magnoliopsida; order Fabales; family Fabaceae; genus Senna; species Senna siamea. The sequence continues at coordinate 24,588,885 of CM062354.1, read as the reverse complement.
TTTAATGTCCATGCATAGGAAACAAGAAACCCAATATGATGGAGTGGAATTGAGGAGAAAAGACATGTGATGGAGAGAAGAATATTGGGAGTAGGTGCAATATTTTTTTTTTTACACAAAAGAAAGCTAATTGCTTGTAGGATTGGATAATCTAGACTTGCAAGAAACCCAAAAAGAAAATATATATATGTGTGTGTGTACTAGGAGGAGTGTGAAGGAAGTAAAGTTCACATGTGGAATAGAAACAAGTAAAAAAAAATAGAAAAGGATGCTACATGTGGAGTAGAGCACAAAAAGAAAGGCTAAGAATTTCTATACACACACACCTACGTGAACCAAGAGGGAAGAGCCTTTTGAAAACCCACACACACATCTACTAGGGAGGAAAAAAAAGAAGAGAAAAGAGACAAGGAGAAGTGAGAGAGGACAAAGGAAAGAAAAGCAAGGGAAGAGAGGAAGGAGAGAAAAACACTTAAAGGGAAAGGAGAAGAAGAAGCAAGAAAGCAATCAAGCAAGTGAAGCAAGGTAGGCTAGCAATTAAATTGTTTTGGTTCCATGATATAGCATACTTATTTTGATTTTCATATTCATGGAGCTAGAGCATTCATCCCCATTCTTGATTTAGAAGAAAAATTTAATGAGCATGCATGATAAAGGTAGTAGGTTGGCAATTCCCTTGTTTTAGTTCCACAAGTTTATATATATATATATATATATATATATATATATATCTCATAATGTTGCTTTCATGGAACTAGGATAAATTCCTTCATTCTTGATTTAGGATGAAATTTGATATAGTGTGCATGATAAACTTAGGAGTGGCTATGTTGAAAGAGATTAATAATGTTGTTGGGTATTTATTTTTTTTAAAGTAAATATATGTGTGAAGATGAAGTAAGATGAATTAAGTTAGTGTTGTAAATTTATTGCCATGACCACATAAGAAAATAATTAATGATTAATATCTTCATGAGGAATGCAATGGTGAGGGTTTAAGGTGAAGAATAGATTCCAAGAAAAACATAATAATAATAATATCATAAACATTATTAATATTTTTAGAGGGTGGTTTATGTGTGAATAAATCCCAAGAAAGGTAGAACTTATTATGGCCTTTACTAATATTTTTAGAAGGGAATTCTATGTAATGATAAATTCTAAGAAAAGGTAGAAAATATGGTAGTCATTATTTATAATTTGAAAGGAATTTTATGTAATAATAAATTCTAAGAAGAGGGGAGAATATTATGTTCATTATTGATATTTTTGGAAGGAAATTTATGTAAGAATAAATAGAAAATATTATGTTCTTAGGAATATTTTTGGGAGGAAATTTATGAGAGAATTTAATTCCAAATATATATATATTGTGTCCAAAATTAGTATTTTTGGAGCAAAATTCATGTAAGAATAAATTCTAAGAAGAATAGAAGGTATCATATCCATTATTAATATTTTTGGAGGGAAGTTCAGGAGAGAATCAACTCCAAGGAAAATAAAAAATATTATGACCATTATTAATATTCTGGGAGGGGAATTTATGCGAAAATAAATTCCAAGGAAAGTAGAAAGGAATTATGTCCATTGTTAATATTTTAAAAGGAACTAAGACCTAATTTTCCTGGAAAAAGCGTAATAACATGGAACCTTCAAATTTATTTAAAAGCTTTAAGAAAATGAAACTCTTCCCTAGATAATAAAAGGGAGACGTAGGGTGACACCGCGCCCTTAGAGGTTTCGAGTGTACACCGGCGGACTAGGGAGGCGTGGCCGAAGGTGCTCCATGCCTATAACCTATCGTTCGCGATCATATTGAGACTGTGGCGACGTGTCCACGCATCACGAGGTGTGGCCGGAGGTGCTCCACACAAGTGACCTAGGGAGGTATGGCCAAAGGTGCTCCATACCCGTGATCTAGTGTCCCGAGGATTTTATGTATGTGGATTGAGGGTTCACAATTTATGAGGTGTGGCCAAAAGTGCTCCACACGGGCGACCTGGCGAGGCACGGCCGAAGGTGCTCCGTGCTCAAGACCCAGCGCTCGCAATCACATCAGTATCTGGTAGAGTGTCCATGAATCTTCAGGTGTGGCCGAAGGTGCTCTACACGGGTGACCTAGGGAGGCGTGGCCGAAGGTGCTCCACCACTGTGACCTAGTGTTCACGTACGTGCTGATAACTTCGCGATAATAAATCAGTACGCTTAGGAAAATACTGGTTATGTGAAAAGAACATTTACTGTTGCTAACCACTAAATTTATCATGAAATAATTACCTATTTATTGATATGTACTTTTCTCCTAAATCAAGGATACAGTCTGAACGTTTTTTGTGCTTGCACCCTGATACATGTTAGTTTCTTTTAAAACTATAAATTGCTAAGCTACTGGGAAACTCGTGTTTCTCACACATGTGCTAATATGTATCAGATTCGAACGCGTAGCAAGGACTCGTGGTAGCAGTATCTTTTGGTTGAGAAGTCTTTTGTAAACCCCCATTATTTTGTACCTTAAAAGTACTCGGATGAAAATAGGACAGCTAAATTGACTGTATATATGAGTAGTTCGGGGAATAATGGGGAAAGCAGATATGTTAAGGGCCGGTCTAGTAATATTTGGTGCGGGAGTCTGAGTGACAGGCCTGTTTTCTCTTGACTTCCGTAGGACATGTACTTCACATATTCGGGGATTGATACATTATTTGTAATGAATGTTTTTATTAAACAGTATTATTAATCCATGTGATAGACTGTATTAGACTGTATTTGCATCGTGTAGCGTAAACTTTTATTAGTCTGCTGTGCATGTGAGTTTTTATCTTTATCTGAGCATAAAAGCTCTCGAACCTATTGCGTATGACATAATTCAATGGTTTAACTACTCAGACAATAATTAAAAGGACAAGAATAATGTACCGAATCTATCTATTGCTATTGAAATGAACAACAAGACCAGATAGGGGCGTTACAACCTTCGGCCACACCTCATAATCCGTGGACACTCGGCCACGTATATAGCGTAATCGTGAGCACTAGGTCGTGGGTATGAAGCACCTTCAGCCACACCTTGTTAGGCCGCCCGTGTGTAGCACCTTTGGCCACACCTCGTAAATTGTGTACCTATCTATGATTTCCCTTAACAATTGCATTTCCCCTTTCCTATCGGTGTACAATATCTCTTTATCATATTTATTTATGACAATTCTTTGCCTAATTTAATTTAGGTCTCCATTAAATTGGAATAATTTAATAATACATTTCCCTTTTCTTTGTTCTTAAAATATCACCATTAAAAGTTGAATCATTAAATAATACATTTCCCTTTTTCTAGTTATTAAGATATCCCCATTAAATTGGGATAACTTAGCAATGCATTTCTCTTTTTCTAATCTTAAAATATCACCATTTAGCTTGGAATCATCTAGTAATACGTTTCCTTTTTTTTTTTTATGTAGTTCTTAAAATATTACCCCTAAAATTGGAATCATTTATTGCTACATTTAACTTTTTCTATTTAGGATCTAATGTATCCATAAAACAATTAAACCCTGACAAAGAAATTGGCTTCATTGAGAAAATAGACATGTCTTCCCTTTTATTGGAATATGGTTACCTCACTTGCAATTACACGGTTATAGCCAAAGTTCACACTTTCTATAATGACATCTCTAACACTCCCATTACGGGGGAATTAGTTTTCAAGGGTATGCATCCATTTCTAGTATTCTTAACCGTGGTCTATCATGGAAACATTATTAACTAACCAACATTTCCAAAACATCAATGTTCATTTCATCATATACCCACATACCACTCTATCATGCGGATTTGGCTAGCAAAACATAAATAATATCAAGAATGTAAGATGGCAATAATGTCCCATGAAATCTTGTAGAAACATGGCATACACATATAAAATCTTGGGACACTATTTTCAAGAATTGTCAACCTACCTCAAGGATGATTAAAAGGAAGTGATCTTGGCCTTTCCTTTGATCTCCTTCTACACCTTGCTTCCTTTTAATTCTTACTTCCCTATAATTAAATGCTTAATTTTCACTTTGGTCTAATCATTAAGGCACATTCAGAAACAAAATCTATAGGAAAACATCAAATTGAGGTATTTTAAATTATATCGAAGGCTTCAGAAGCTTGAAATTTGATTCCTGCTACTTTCCAGCAACTCCATCGATGAAGCACGGCAAAGCACGGTGGCTCACAGCAATGCATAGCGGTTCATGGAGACTATAGTCAAAAAATACTCCAAAATGTAGCCCGTAACTCGAGGATGCCGGATTCGGGGTCCTTTCGACAAAACACGATGATTTTACTACGTTTTTCTAACGAAAAAGGTGGCAATTGGACAGAGTTGTTTTCCTCCGTTCACGACACGTAGCGGCGACGTTCCACTAGCTAGAAGCTGGCAAAGGAAGCTGGCAGCTCAGGCTACCTAATGGTAGCGACGGCGTGGCTGGATGACATCAGACGGCTGAGATCGCGATAGAGCTTTGAAATCATGACAAAAGGAAAACACGGCTATTTTCGATCGCCGTGGCATCTGTCGGCGGTTGGGAATGGTAGCTGGAGGTCGGCGATGTCGAGTTGCATGGGTGGTGAGGTCCGACAGTGGCGCAGCGCGATGGTTCGGGTGGCTAGAGGTGGCGCGCGAAAATGAGAGAGAAGAGAGAGAAAATGTGTGGAGGAGAGAGAGAAGAAAGGAAAAATTAGGAGAAATTATGGAGTCTTGGGGTTTTATGGCCTTAAGGATATTTTGGTCTTTTTTCACTTTGCCCCAATAAATTTCATATGCATTTTTCGATCTACACAAGAATATAGAATCATATGGAGGGAATTTGGAAATCTTTTGAGGATTTGAAGCCTCCCAAAAATATTTGCTAAATTCCTAAAGCCTAATTGAGTTTTCTTCATTAGATAAGATTTTTTACTCCGAAAAATTCTCAAATTTTAACCGCAGCTCACTCATGCAAATGTTTAAATAAGTACATCTTACATTGCTTCTTTCTTGGTACTTAGGCTAGGTAAATGAGAAAGAAATTCAAGAATAAATTTTTTAAGCACCAAAATTTTTTTGCAAGTTTACTTTTAATATAACCATTTAGCCCATTAAATTATGCAAGCTAGAAATTCATACTAAGGAATTACTAACACCATTAATTCCATCCATTTAATTGAGTACCATTAATTTAGGCTAATTAAATCGTGGGTGTTACATTTTCTAGTTGTCTATGTCTCCATCATGCCCCTTTTTCATTATCTTCTATTTTATGGAATTATATTGGCGTAACTTTAGGATAAAACATATGTTAATTGATTTTGATTCATGACAAAAGAATTCTTAAATATTTGACTTTTATCTTTATAAATTATTGATTTGATTATATATAGTGAATACAATAATATTGAAATATGTTTTGAATTTCATGAGTTTTGTGATAAACTATTTAATGAAACTTTGGAGGTCATTATAACCACATTAGATGAGAAAATTGTTGAAATGATTTTTGTTGTAGATTTAAAAATTGACTTTCTTGAATTACTTATGCTTGAGGTTTGGATAAGTATATGAGAAGTATATTTTTCTTGAAATTTTTTAGTAGGAGGGACTCTTCTGGGAACACTGGTGATACATTTGTATTTATAGCCTTATGCGTGCCTAGGTGGAAACCTCTTCTAACAAATGTTAATTGATGCTAGCCTCATGTGCGACTAAACACATGGAGAGTATGTATATTATATGTAAGGTTAGGGCTAGTAAGGAGTTGTGGCTCAAGATTGGTGTTTATGGTTATATAGTGTTGAGGAGCGATGAAATGTAGGGTATATGAAATTATTCTGTGAGTTGTCCCTCCTAAAAGCTTGTTTTTATTAGGCTAAAATGTACATAACCCCCCTCAACTTTGGCTCTTTTGTAGAGAACATCCTGAGTTTTAAAAGTTAACAAGGAACCTCTCTGAACTTTCAAAATTGTGCAAATAACATCCTTTTCCTCAAAATTTTCTTCCAAAAGCTAACAATCAAACACCACGTCAGCATAGTTGACTCCATGTCACTTAGCCAATGGCAATTTTGTCTTTTCACCCTTTCCCTCTTTCTTCCACCTCTTTCCTCCTTTTTCCTTGTCATCGACAGAGTGACAAACAGATAGACTGACAGAAGCACAGTAAGGGAGAGACGAAGAACACGGCTAGGGAGAGACAAATGATAAACCCACTCATGCGGCCACTTTCGTTGAGCAAACAAAATCATGGGGGTTCACGTGCATCCCTGCGTTAAGCGTTAGGGAAGGGATGGAGAACATGTGACTTCACCTCGGTTCGACAGACTTTTCGCGCAACTTTGACGGACGATTCTTGCGACTTCGACGAATGATTCGCACAACTTTGGCAGATAATTTGACAAACGATCTGGGGGTTTTGTACGAGTTTTGGCTATTTCTGCACGGACAAATCTCGTGAACCCTTACAGGTGAAAGGTCGGATCTCGTGTGGGCATTCGCCCACTGTGTGCCTCACCTCCTCGTCACTTCTGTGAAGTCTGGCTGTCCATCTACGATCGTCTAAAAACTAGAGAAAGGGGGAGAAAGGTGGAAGAAAGTGAGAAAGGGTGAAAAGACAAAATTGCCTTTGGCCAAGTCAGCAAAAAATCTGATATGGAGTCAACTATACTGACGTGGCATTTGACCATTAACTTTTTGATGAAAAATTTAATGGAAGGGTGTTATTTGCACGATTTTAAAAATTCATGGGGGTTCCTTGTTAACTTTTAAAACTCTAGGGTGTTCTCTACAAAAGGAGCAAAGTTCAGGGGGTTATGTGCATTTTAGCTTTTTTATTATAATGAAATTTTAAAAGCTTGAGTTTAAGTGAACTATACTCTTTTAATAACAGATACTTTCTTTTTGTATATAACTCTCTTAGATATTTTGGAACCATATTAAGACTGTCTTTGGATCCGCTGCAATTATCTTTGTTGCCATTACACTGCCATTACTTTTAGCATCAGTTTTTTTCGTTGCTAAAGTGTTTTTTAATATTATTGCAACAAAAAGTATTGCTGCTATAACTTTTGTTTAAATAATTAATTATAGCATCAATAATTTTCGTTGCAATAATATTTAGCAACGCAAAAAACTGCCACTAAAAGTAATGGCAGGGTCATTGTAAGAAAAGTAATGGTAGCGAATCCAAACGCTTTAAGACTACCATATCATTTAATTGATGTTTTACCCATTTGATTGTCATATTTAAATACAATGAGAAATTAATCCTAATTTTTTAAACTATAAATATTATTTTTCAATGGGTGGTTTTCTAGTCATCCTTCTATCTTCTCTTTTTTTTTTTTTCAATTAATCAGGTAAAACTTGAGTACTTGCACGAGGTGTAATTGAGTAAATTTTTACGGTGAGCCTTACATTGTTTTGTTGGGCATTTTTATTTTGTAAAATTTTTTTTTACATTTTAATTCTAGGTATGACTCTGTATTCCATAGGCAGGATCTCCATCCTTATTTTGTGTCTTGCTTAAAGTTAATATTGAGAGCGGAGCTCTCCTGTGAAATTGTGTTGGTTGAATGTAAAATTTAAAAAAACTCTATTTTTAGGGGAGATTCTGTTAAAACTTTGACAAACAATTGTAGTTTAGAATATATATGCAGGTGAGTAAATTGTTTTAGAATGAAGTGAAACATATTCTTCAATATATTTGTTTTGCACTGACAAAAAGGCATTAGAATGAAGTGAAACATATTCTTCAATATATTCATAGAACATTTAATCTAGGCTTATTCTTCTCAAAAGAAGCAAAACTAAAATACTGGATATCTTTACACATGGAGAAAATGTCATTTCATGGCAATCAATGAAGCAAACCATTACAGCTACATCATCAAATCACTCAAAGATATTAACTATTCATGATGTAATTCATAAGTGTGTGTGGTTGAGAATCATGAATCATCATATTATGGAAACATGTGGATTGTCTACAAACAATGACAAAGCAACAATATTATATAAGGATAATCCAATATGGATAAAAATGTAGTTGATTTTTTCACTAAAGTTTTACCAACTCAAGTGTTTTGATTAAGCATGTATATAAAATCTTGAAGACTTTCACGATAAGATGTAAACTTGAAGGAAAAAAAATTAACTATGAATAATGTATTCTTTTTCTTTCACTAAATTTTTATCCCATTGGATTTTTCTTAGCAAGGTTTTAATAAAGCATATATTCATAGTGTGGTCATCCAAGAAAAAGTGTTGTAAACAAATTTGTTTAGGTGGATAACTACATCCATTGTCAACATTGGATCATCAAAATTTGTAACATCTCCACAACTATACCAATGATCTTTTTTAGATTCCTAGTCTTATATGTAACACTTCACCATAAAAAGCATTCTTAATAGTATAATATAATCTTTGTTACACATTAGTACGTTTAAAGGGGTATTATAGTATCCTTAATTCTATTTTATTGTTAGAGTCTTATAAATAGGAAGCTATTGTACACAAATAGAGATGATAAATAAAATTTTATCTATCATTTCTTATATTCTTGAACTTTTTATTTTATAACAAAGTGTTATTTTTATATTTTTACTATTAACTTTTTTAATAAAAAATTGACATATAATTTATCTCTCTTATAATTAATTTTTTTAAAAAATTTTATATATTTTATTATGATTAGACAACTTAATAATAAAAATTTTTAAAAATGACTTTTAACAATTCATCTCTCTAATGCATTCCAAAAATTAGATATTAAACTACCATAAATTCTTTTTATTTAGACCCATAAAATTATACATTTTTCTCTATAACAAACACTATGTCAGGAGTTACTCCCTCAATAAACTTACATGTGGCTTTAGTTGCTTTCTAACCCTCACAGTAGCTAAGTGAGTCTCAATTATAAACTAGTGTTATGCCTTATAAGAGGTTGACTAAAAAAAAATATATAGACAAAAGAACTCCCTAAAAAAAACTTTAAGCTCTTTTACCCGTATTTATATTATTTTACCTTTTTAATAAATAATAGTGATTATTTTAATCTAATAGTTAAGAGAAATTCTCTAAAATACTCTATAAAAATATTTTTATTCTAAATTATATAAAATATATCTATATAATTTTAAAATATATAAAAAAAATTTATATTTTTTTATACTATTTAAAATTACTGGTCTAGAAAATTCTAGGAACTCCAGAGAATTTCACAAGGTCTAGAGAATTCAATGAGGTCCAGAGAACTCTATGAGTAAGTGGGAGAAACCTCTAGTTTTTATATCAAGAGGGAAAAGCCGTGATAACTAGCAGTCTAGCACCTTACCAAACCAAGCTGAGAGACAGTAACCAACCACTGTTACTAGTGACTCTATCTCTAGCACCGTCTCCATCTGATCCTCCAATGGCAGAAACCCCCATTCGATTCGGCATCCTCGGTTGCGCCGACATTGCCCGTAAGGTTTCGCGCGCCATAACTCTCGCTCCCAACGCCACCCTCTACGCCGTCGCCAGCCGCTCCCTTGACAAGGCTTCCGCCTTCGCCGCAGCCAATGGCTTCCCTCCCGGCTCCAAGGTCTATGGCTCCTACGATGCCCTCCTCGACGACCCCGACGTTGACGCCGTCTACGTCCCTCTTCCCACCAGCTTGCACGTGCAATGGGCCGTCCTCGTTGCTCAGAAGAAAAAGCATCTTCTGCTGGAGAAGCCCGTTGCTCTCAACGCAGCCGAGTTCGACAAGATCATCGAAGCCTGCGAATCCAATGGAGTGCAGCTTATGGACGGTACCATGTGGATGCACCATCCTAGGACCGCTAAGATGGCTGAGTTTTTGTCCGACTCAGGCCGTTTTGGCCAGCTAAAATGGGTGCGCGTTTTCGATTGGAACTCTGCTATTTTCTGGTTTATTATTCGGATTTCGTTTTAGACTTCATAGATATAAGCTTATTATTATTATTATTATTATTATTATTATTATTATATTCCCACTTCAATTGCTGGTGGCATTTTTTGGGTGTTTGAGGTTGGGTTTGGAACTATTTTTTTAATTGAACCATACTGAATTGGTTTTTCTTTTTGGGTCAAAACTTGACCCAATTGTTGATTGGATACTCAAGTAAATGATAAAGAGATTACAGATTGTAACTTTTAGAAGGTTAGGAATGTAAAAAGGCGTAACAAGGTCAATCTCTCGATCTGGTTGAAGTGTAACACTAGGTAGGGTGTTTCGTACGCCATCATTTTATGTGATTTTCCTGTAGGATTCATGAAGTTGGACCGTAAGAGGTGTTTTTTAGACTGGGAAAGGCATCTATTGGTTGATTGTCCATTAGCTGAACTGATTCCTTGGCGTGTCATCTATAATCACTAAGATGATCAACTATGTTATACAGAGGTTGCTAGTTATACATAAAATTTGCAACGAAAATTGGGCCTTTGTTTTGAAAGTACTAGTTTATTCACATTTCACATGACTTATTCACTTAGTTTTATCATGAATAATGGATCTAGTTTTGTCATGCCATGTGTGCTAACAATTGGGTAAAACTGTCAGGATCTTGTACAAAAATTTCGTTAACTGATCTAGCTAAGTGAAACTTACATTTCACATGACTTATTCACTTAGTTTTATCATGAATAATGGATCTAGTTTTGTCATCCCATGTGTGCTAACAATTGGGTAAAACTGTCAGGATCTTGTACAAAAATTTCGTTAACTGATCTAGCTAAGTGAACCTTACATAGTTAAAAGACTTTGAGAAGAATAGATGCAAGTAGAATGACAAAATACTGAGGTATCTTAGGATTTTCTTGAGTTCTTATCTTTGCCAAGTTAAATATGATGATTTCTTATAGTTATTGTGAAATTAGCAACTCAAATAAAGTTCAGCTCTCAATCTTTGCTAAAAATGCTGAGCAGCATTTATATGGTTGTGAAGATTCAATGTAAGACATCTTTTCCCCTCTTTCAATACATCATACATTTCCTCAAGTAATACAGAAATAGTGCATTAATACTTCTTTTCATGAATCAGAGCTTCATATTGCACTACTCTTTTCTTTACTGTTTTTTAATTTTACATATTCTATCCATTCTCCTTAGTCCCAACTGATAAGGATCAAGGGAAGCTGCAGCTTAGCGCAATCTAATTTTCTCTTAAATACACAGCTACTTACATATTCAAACGTACACAGACTAGGGATGAAGCTCTTATTATTACTATTATGAGGGTAAAATACAATTTTTTCCATTGTGGGACTCGATTTTGGTACCTTGGTTTGCAAGTTTGCATTTGAGTGACCTAAGGTTTAAATTGTTAATAGTTGGTATTCTGTTCTGTGGTTTAAATCCATTTGCAAGTCATGTGACTCTATTCCCATTTCGGCTAAATTTCTCAATTTTCTTATGAAATTAGAGATTTCACTAAGAATTTGGGAAAAATTAGGGGTAAAACTGGCAAAATATTGTTTTGTGTGCGTCCATTTTGGAATTCTGAATAGGAAATTAGGAATTTAGGGCAAAATTAGGAGATAAAATTAGGGATTTGGCTTATGGGCAAAATTTAGGAAAAAATACTGTATTATGTATGTCAAATTTGGGATTTCAACTAGTTAAGGGAGGAAAGTCAGTTTTCAATGCATAGAAATTGGGGATTTCACCAAAAAGAAAAAGAAATTTAAGGCAAAATTGGGAACATATTAGGGAGAAAATTGGAGAAAATTGTGTTGAATCATGAATGTGTCAAATTTGCAACATTAAGGATTGTTTAAACAAATTGGGAATTTTGGTCTTGTTAAGATCATGTGATGCATTTGAAAGATTAAAATTATAATGATCACAATTGTTATGAAGTTTGTTTCAATTCTTGCTGCCCAAAAAAATGGGGGTGGGAGGAAGAAACTTCATCAGAAAAACAATGACAGTGAGGGTTGTCTGCACTGTTGTGTGAATGTTGGAGGGCCAATGACATTGATAGTTTTTTCTTTTTTCTTTTGGTAAATGATTATTATTTGTGTTACATCGTATGTTGGTTAAAAATCACATTGTTTCTTCTTGAATAACATCTTATTCTTGAGGTATTTGACGTTTGAAAAATTATGTACTCAGCCAGTTAGCCATGTAGTTAATTGTCATCACGGTGCACATTATTTGCTGTTTTCTTGTCTTATTCTAGTATCATAGGAAGCATAAACAAATGGTATCCTCCCTGTGCAATTAATACTTTGTAAAGTTTCTAGTCCTTGTCTGTTGTTCATGTGCTAAGTGCTAACTGTTTTATAATGGGAATTTGGAAGGTCTTCCTTGTTAATTGCCTTCCATTTGGTGTGATGTTATTTGATGCAGGAGCATTGCCATGTACATGCTATTCGAGTTAAATCATTATTTTTTTCAATGATCTTATTATGATTATATTGACTAGACGAGTATAGATACTTGGTATTCAGCATCATTTCTGAGTATGTTCAAAACCCAATATTCTTATGTCTCTTGTTCAAACTTCTTTATTGACTGGCTTTAATCCTAATTCTGTCACATACAGATATTGTGTAATCTAATTTCTCTCTATCATTATTTCTGTCTAACGAAAATTTGATGCTTCATCAAAGGTATTTGGCATGACATGGTGAGAGTTGATTTTGTGGTTCTATTATCAGAATTGTTTATCTGACTTTTATAAAATTGGATGAAAAAAGTTTCAAATTCTACTTCAATAAGTCTGATTTGTAATAGGGTCAAATACCTTCTGCTACCATGTGGTTTGTGTTGATTTTAACTTTCCACCTTATGGTTCTAAAGTTGACATTATGCCACCTTGAGTTTTTTGCCATTGGCTAAACACTGCCTTTTGCTTTAATTCTGTTAAATCTCAGATGGAAATTTCTGAATCTCATGATTTCCCAAATTTTTCTACATTTCATCCTGTTCCATTTCAAAATCCCTAAACCCCCTTTCCCAACGGAGCCCCTTACGCCCTAAATTCTTACTTATTCATTCAACCTATCGCCTCCTATTTCCCAAGATTCCTTTCAATTCTATCTCAATTCCTAACCCCTCTATTTTTAATTAAGCCTTGCAGTTTCCAAATTCTTGTCTTATTTTTCACTTAAAATCTCTAATTTCTCAAAGTTGCATCTTAAATTCCCACTTCTCTTTACAATTGAGCCACACAATCTCCGAATTCTTGCCTGATTGTCTAATCTAACATCCTCACATTCTTGCGTTGTCCCCAAATTCTTAGTTCGAAGTATTTTTTTCTTATTTGGAATTGGGAAAATTTTGGCAAAATAGAATTTGATTTGAGAATTTCCGTAACGGAATTAAAGCACTGTTGTGATACTAGAGCAAATATTGTGGTAGTGAAATGTCAATTTTTGAACGACGTGGTAGCAAACTGTAAGCAGCTCAAACCATTAGATAGTAGATAGTAAACTGTATTTTACCCTTCATAGTATGATTGATATGGAACCTATTAGTGTTGTAATTGATTCTTGCGGTGTCGTGTGAGCCAAAATCTTGTGTTCTATGTATATTTTGAATGATGGTTAACCGTGATTAGATTTTACTCCTTTATGATCAGACATGCTTGTAAATTTGGGCTTAGTATCAACTTCTATAATTATACCTGTATAGATGTTGTCTTGCGCTCTTTAACGCCCACAGAGGTCTTGATTTATTAATTATCATCATCTATCTGGGCAGGTCAGTTGCACATTGAAAGTGAAGAAAGATACTTTATTTTTTATTTATTCATTTTCTTTTATACATACAGATTAACATTATTGCTTCACAATGTATGGGACTCTGAGGATTAATAAAACCTTAATTCACAGATATCAAGAGCCAAAAACCAGCTACATGCCTACATCCTAGTGATGCCATTAGGAGCCATAGTGAAAGAAGTATTTATCTTTAATTCTTGATTATTATGTATGAATGACTTTTCAGATTTATTTAGTTTGCATATTTGATAAGGCCGTTTCCCTCAGAATAACCTGCTTCATTTTCTTGGTTTTCTAATCTCAAGTCTTTGCTGACTGTCTGTATTAAGATATTTTGTCACTTTCTCGGTCAAGTTTGCAAAGTAATACACTGCTTTACCCTCAATCTGTTAAGTAACGACGGAGTTCAGTCACTCGTGGTATATTTCCAATAGATGCAATGAAACAATGCATATTTTGGACTTTAAAAGGGGCTTTGAAACGATAATTGGTGTCAAAAGGCACATGTTAGACTCTCAGCCATTCTAGAGCGTTTAATGCTTCGCTCTGTTTTGTTTTTTTATTTTATTATTATTATTATTATTCTTTTGAAGCAGGGGTGGGTGGGTTGTTGTTAATTGATACATATGTTATTGAAAGATTTTCTCTTTTTCGTCTAACAGATAAACAGTGTCTTTACATTCCCTGCTGATCCTGATTTTCTTAAGAATGACATTCGTGTGAAGCCAGATCTTGATGCTCTTGGTTCTCTTGGCGATCAAGGCTGGTATTGTGCCAGAGCAATCCTATGGGCTGCCAATTTTGAATTACCTAAAACAGTAATAGCCTTGCGTGGTCCTGTGTTCAATGAAGCTGGGGTGTTATTTTCTTGTGGGGCGTCGCTGTATTGGGAAGATGGGAAGGTTGCAACCTTCCATTGCTCCTTCCTGTCAAATTTGACGATGGATATAACAGCTGTTGGGACAAAAGGAACCCTACATATTCATGACTTTGTTATCCCTTACATGGAGAAGGAGGCTTCATTTTCTGCAATTTCAGAGTCTGGCTTTGATGACCTTGTGACAGGCTGGGCTCTAGAGCCAAGCAAGCATATAGTAAGCACAGATCTTCCTCAGGAAGCTCTTATGGTGAGAGAATTTGCTGGTTTGGTGGGAGGAATCAAACTCAAAAGTCTCAAGCCTGAGAAGAAGTGGCCAACAATCAGTAGGAAAACACAGCTAGTATTGGATGCTGTGAAGGCCTCAATTGAGAAGGGTTTTGAGCCTGTTAATATTAAGGAGTAAGTGGCTTAGTCTGCATTGTATCTGGATCTACACTGCTGAGGATTCCAAATAATAAACCATTCAGCAAATTATGTATTTCTAAGCGAGTCGTTTCTACCATTCTTTCAAGGAAGATGCTGTTATTAATTGTTTGAATGACCAAAACAATTCTTCTTCGTGGACAGCCAAAGTCTACTGGCTTTCCCGTGTTGGGATTAAGTTCGTGACGAATTTAATTCGAAGGGTTAAGTTACATAGAACTGTTTTGAACTATTAATTTTATTAGTAAGTTTTCATTCTTACAGATAATAAATAACCATCATCACTGTCGTCATCGTCGTTTTTTGGTCGAACAAGTTGTCATTAAATTAATTCGTACTTGTTAAGCAATGTAATGAGTATTATTTTCATTCTTGTGGTTAATTAGTTTCTACTTTGCTCAACTTTCGACAAAGTGGGACATATATGGATCCTATTCACATTCAAATGCTTGTTGAATACTGTGCAATCTATTGTTTCTATTGAAATGGCATAAAATCAAACGGTATCATCTGTCAACAAATTCCTTGTTATATCTTATTGTTTTTTTTTGGTCTGAAATACATTTTATTGTTTTGTAGAGTTGTCAAATCAGATTAATTTGATTTACATGAATGATCTGCTTTTTAACAAAGTGAAGAAAATATCAACTCGGCTCATTATGTAGGTTAAATCAGTTGGCCTGTTTAACATATTAATTTTGGTTATATAAGTTGAAAAAATAAAAATATAGTTCACTATTTTGATAAGTAAAACGGGCCAACTTGATAGGTTTGACCCATCTTAAGTATTTGTATAAGGTGGAATGTAATATTTTTCAACTATGCTTTACATCATTTCCTTACAAAATGAAAAATATCAACTTGAGCACTTTTGGATTAATATGAAATCAAGGTAATTTTAAAATTTGCCACATTAATTGGTATTAGAATGCAAGAGTTGTTTGGGTCTAGCGTGGGGTCTAGCATAGCTCACAACATTAAATCAATGACCTGGTCAGCCCACTATATGCTTAATTCTTTCATTTTTCATTATGAGTTTTGAATTCAGAAGAATGAAGAGGAGGGGAAGAAAAGATAATATAGTAATCTTTCTTTTGTTGGGGTTTTAAAATTTTGAAGAAAAAAAATTAAAAAATTTTATATTAATTTTTTTAACCTTTCATTAATTTTAATTATATCAAATTACAAGATTTTGTAAAAGAGAAATTAATAATGAAACTTTCATTTTATCTACTGCCCTTTTCTTTTAATTTCTTTTCTTTTCTTGTCTTCTTCATTTTCAAACACTCTAAATTGGGAAAGTTTGGAAAATTTAAACAAGGAGAGGAGAAACCATCACTTAACTTTTCTTTCTCTCTCCTTTCCTTCCCTTCCCCTCCTCATTGACAAACACACCTTAAGGGTTTATTTGAAAATGAGGAGGGGAAGGGAAGGAATTAAAAGGAAAGGGAAGGGAAAGAAAGGAAAGGTTAAAGGATGATTTTTCCTCTCCTTGTTTGGATATTCTAAAATCCTCTAATTTGGGATCATTAAAATTAATGAAGGAGGATTAATCTAATTCATTTCACTCTAAAATTTTAAGAACCAAAAAAGGAGAAGGTTACTAAATTTTTTTCCTTTCCCTTTCCTTCCCCTCTATTTTCTCCCTCTTAAATAGTAAGGGTTTGATTGGGAAGAAGAGAATGGAGGGGAAGAGAAAGGAATGGTAAAGAATTTAGTAACCTACTTGTGTGGTTTTTAAAATTTTAGAGAGGAAGGAATTGGAGGATTTTATATTAACCCTCCTTAAGCTTTCCCCTTTTTTTAATTTTAATTACTTTTGGGAGATTTTGGAAGATCTAAACAAGAGAGAAAAAATCATCACTTAACATTCCCTCTCCTTTTCATTCCCTTTAATTTCTTCCCTTCCCTTCTCCTCCTCATTCCCAAACACACCTTAATTCAAACCCTTAGGGTCTATTTAGAAATGAGGAGAGGAAAGGAAGGAGATGAATTGAAGGAAAAAAGTAAGGGAGGGAAGGGAAGGTTAAATGATAGGTTCTCCTCCCCTTGTTTGAATTCTTAAAACTCTCCCAATTTGGGATAATTAAAATTAAGAAAGGAGAAATGTTAATGAGAATTAATAAAATTCCCCAATTCTTTTTCTTCTAAAATTTTAAGAAACAAAAAATAGAAAGGTTAATACATTTCCTTCCCTTTTTCTCCAAAATCCCTCTCCCAAATACATTTTAAGGGTGTGTTTGGGAATGAGGAAGGAAATGGAAAGAAAGGAATTAAAGGGAAAAGGAAGGTGAGAGAAAGAAAAGTTAAGTGATAATTTCTCCTCCTCATGTTTGAATTTTCCAAACTCCTCTAATTTAGAGTAATTAAAATTAACAAAAGAGAAAGGTTAAATAGGTGTCACATCGAAAATGCAATGCAAATGACGAATGAAAGAAAACCTAGTTTTTACAAAAAAAATTAAAAAATGATTTTGAAAACATTTTTGAAAACTAGTTCAAAATATGAAGTCACCACTAAAATTTTATTTTTTTAAACGGTAATTTTAGGAAAACCTTTTTAAAACACAATTTTTAAAGAAACAATTTGGTCTACAAAAAAAGAGATGAGTTTGGGAGTTAGTACACGTGGAGGTGTTAAGCAGCCCCACAATGTCTGATTACATAAATGTACAATTTATTGATTTATATATGCCTTAAATTACCCCTAACAATCACATGCAAGTGCGTAAAAATGTAAAATTACACTTGACCTAAGGGAAGTTGTAACAACGGGAAAGATTTGAAAGAGTTTTAAAGGATTTTAAAAGATAAATTTTGATTTTTGAAGCTAATTTTCATTAAAAGAAGCCTGGCACGTATTTCAAGGATAATGACTTGATACAGAAGGTCGTTTGAAGCCAGAAACACGATCAAACAGAAAGAAATGCAATCCGACAATCAGAAACTGATGGAAGAAGTTTCATGCGTCAATTTCGTTAACGGAGGCCAAAACTTTCGCATGGAAATGCATGCCAACGTCTGGAAGGATGCCGACACCCTAAAACATCCCCAGGTGGCCCGGGAAAAGTCAGAATCGTCCCTGGAGGCTTTAAATTATGCGAATTCCCTCCATTTCTCTCATTTCACTCTCTCTCCTCACCATACACTCTCTCTCTTCTCTCTCCTCCTTCCACCACCGTGGGCCGCCACCAAGGGCACCAACCGACAGCCCTCACTGCCCACAACCTCTAGCAACCAACCACGGCCACCAACGGCCGCCAGAGCCGCCAAAAAAATGCCGTTTTTCCCCTCCATCGCGCGAAACTTCTCCAGCTCGAATCGCCGCCGTCCGTCGCCGTTGACCGTCACCGGCCCCACCACCGTGTAGCCCGAGCTGCCAGCTTCCTCCAATAGCTCGACGCCGTCGAAAGGAGGCCGGACGCGCTCGGATCGAGGAAGAACGTCGTCCGCCGTGCGAGAAGCTTCGTGGCTGAAAAACGCCGCCCAAACGGGCGTGAACCGCCGCGCCACCACCGTATTCGGACTCCAGAGCTTGCGGGCTTCACCGTGGTGTGATTTTCGAGACAAACCGCACCTCTCTGTCGTACGCCGTCGTGCACCACTGTGTACCGCCGTGCCGGAGCTTCTGGACGTGCATCCCGAGAAATCGAGACCACTGTGACGTAGAATTCCATCATTCGGACACATTGGTAAGGTCCGATTTCCCAGAAACTAATGGTATATGACTGAAATGGCTGCCAAACGTAATTAGGCAACTAATTAACCTAGGTAACTGTGTAACCGAGTTAGGATTGAAAATTGAATAACGTGACGAGCCTAAATATTTAATCTTATGTCCAGGAAATTAATCAAGCTCAGAAACCGAGAATGCGTGGAATTCTGAAGTGATTTAGAGCATTCGGAGACCAGGTAGGATAATTTACACTTCCCGAACCTTAGAATTGATTTAGTGAATACCTGACTGATTTAGATGACTTGCATGGAATTGCGTGCTACTTTCGATGGGATAAATTGCATGCCTGTGTGCTGAAAACCCTAATTGCATGTTAGACACCTTGTTTATCGAGTTTAGATGCCTTTAGGACGGATT
Source organism: Senna siamea (assembly GCA_031216115.1). Lineage (NCBI taxonomy): Eukaryota > Viridiplantae > Streptophyta > Magnoliopsida > Fabales > Fabaceae > Senna > Senna siamea. The sequence continues at coordinate 24,569,737 of CM062354.1, read as the reverse complement.
TACTTAAGGTTGGGTACTTGATAGCCGGTATGGGACGGCCGTTAAGTATCCCTCGTACAAGAAGCCTTTAAACGAGACTATTTTTATCAAATTTAGCCTGTACTGAGTTAGGGATTACGCGTTAAACCAGGAAGACCCTAAGAAAGGTTTAGGGAGTATAAGGGTGGATAATCTACACGGGGAAACGTTGTGATTTAGGCGTAATACCCTAGAACCCTGAGGAATAGCCGACCGAGTGCATGTGAGTTCAAATAGACTGTATGAGGATGAGAATTGGCGTGTGTGCACATGCTAGGGGACGCCCTAGATGTTGATTCTCACCCGGTCCTTGAGTGAGTGATTGGTGTTACGGATCACACTCGAGTGATTAGTGTTACGGATCACACTCACAATATAGGCTTGATTCAGGTGATTGGTGTTACGGATCACACCCAACGATAAGAGAGGTATTCTCTCTAGACTACGTGCAATTAGAAGATGATTTAGCTTTGGTTACAGTGGATTTGTAGCCAACGTAGATTGAGATACACAGGGCATGGGATTTTACTTGATTTTGATGATTGATTTTAAAAGAAATGAATTTTCTGATTGTGATATATTGCCGCGATTTCTATATAATTAAATGATTTTTAAAGATAAGGTATTCCCTTTGTTTTAATCGATTTCGGAAGACGATTTGGTGTTCGCATTTGGGTATTCAACTGGTTTTCGAATGATAATTAAATTGTAAATTATTCTATTGGGATTCATATCTCATTAGGTTTTTTACTCAGATGAACAGGGACAGGGGCAGGAGCCCAGACAATAGCCGAGGCTGACTTGAGGATAGACCGGAGGATGATTAGCTTAGGCTTGAATCATTTGTATATATATACTTTAATGACGCTGTTATTTATCGGATTCTGTTTCTTATGAATTCTGTATGGATTAGACTGAATGTGTATATAACGTTTCAGATAGTATACATGGATTTTAGTGATGAATCGATGTTGCTGTGTATGGATTTATGTTAATTATGTTTATTGCTGTTGTTGGAATGGCTGTTTAATTTTTAACAGGTGATTTTTGTACTTTGGGAATGTTTGAAATACAGAGGGAACTCTGCCAGATTTTCGGTAGAATTTACCGCTGTAAACTTATGGATTTGAATTGAAATGTGTATGAATGTATGACGAGACATGTATATGAGTTTTAGATTTCATTCTAGAGTTATTATTGATGATGTATGTATGTGTATTTAGTTAGCTGCGTGTGAATCAGGGTTGAACGGAATCCGAATGGACAATGAGAAGTCTATTTGGGTTACGCTCAACCAGTAGCGATCCCCTGATATTCCCACATAGGGAATAATCATTTAGAATAATCTATATGCTTCCGCTAATCAGATAAGTATTGTGTATGACGTATTAGGGGGTCGTTACAATTAGGGTATCAGAGCCCTGTTTGTCGGATCTTCTGGTTTAGTGGGCCTAGGACTTTAAATCTTTGGGCTTGCAGCTTTAGGGTTTTGATTGATTTGACTCTGGAATGATAAGACCTGATTTGAATTGATAATGAACGGAATGAATTTGATGTACTTCTGTTAACTATTCTCGTGTGGTCGATCTATTTGTTTCTGTGTCAGATAAGCATGGCAGAATCTAGCAGGGACGCCACACGTAGGCCTAGGGGAAGGCCAAGGCACAGAAGCCAGGGTGCATCAGGTAGTGGTAGCATGGAGACTGAGGTTGACATGCGTGAGATGATGGAATCTATCAGATTAATGGCCGATGCAATGAGAGACCAGGCCACTACCAGTGCTAATGTAATGAGACAGCAGCAGGAAGATAGACAGACGAAAAACAACGGAGCCACCCAACAGGTGAACCCATTATATCAGGGATGGATTGAATTCCAGAGAGCAGGTCCATCTCCGTTTACAGGTGCCTCCGATCCAGCTGCTGTGGAAGCTTGGGTAAAAGGAATTGAAAAGATTTTCAGACTATTGCAGTGCGACGATGAACAAAAAGTCACATATGCAACATACATGCTGAAAGGTGAAGCGAAACTTTGGTGGACAGATGCTCAAAGAATCGATGGAGAGCCGAGGCATTCCACTGACTTGGGAATCTTTCAAGAGAGTCTTCATGGATCAATATATCCCTGAGAGCGTGAAACAACCAAAGGAAGCACAATTCCTGAAGCTCACCCAGGGAGGCAGGCCGTTTGACGAGTATCTGAAATAGTTTGAAGAATTATCAAGATACTCTACTTACCTGCGAATGCATTACGATGAGGCTTGGAAAGCGAAGCAACTAGAAGAAGGCTCGATTTACCTATGAAGACTCAGTTAGCTACCCTAGAGATTCGAGACTTTGCCACACTGGTGAATAAGTGCCGAATTCTGAGCAAGAATTTAGAACAGAAACAGACTCAGAATATGACACAACGAACAGGGAACCGGCCCAGACAAGCGCCCAGAAATCTGAATGTAAGAAGCGGTATGTTTAAACCGCAACCAGGGGCTTCTAGTAGTAGTGGGAGGCGACCTGATAATAATCTTTGTCAGAAGTGTGATACCAGACATCCAAATCAACCCTGCTGGCATCAGACTCCACTGCAGTGCTACAGATATGGAGGTACAGGACACATGGCCAGGTACTGCCCTTCCATCGGGAATCAGCCGACATCCGGTAGCCGGAGACCACAAGCTCCAAGGAGAGTTTTTACTATGAATGGTGCCAACGTCGACAGGTCCTCGGGCTTGATGCAGGGTAGAGGTAAAATTTATAATTTTTCTTTAATAGTATTGTTTGATTCGGGTGCTACGCACTCCTTTATCGCTGATGCATGCGTAGAATGAATGAGATTACCTGTTCAAACCCTGCCCTGTGACCTATACATATCCACACCCTTGGGAGAAGCCACTATGTCCCCACGAATATGCCTAAACTGCCCCTTAACCATTGAATATACCTTATTTCTTATGGACTTAGTGTGTATACCATTGTCAGGGATCGACATTATTTTGGGAATGGATTGGTTGACTAGGAATCGGGTCTTGTTGAATTGTTCCGAAGGGACAATTACTTATCTGGATAACGTACCTGTGCGTGGGAATGACAGGGCTTGTGAGATAGGTGATATGTCCCTCAATCTCTCTGAGGTAGAGTTGCAGGATAGACTAAGTCAAATCCCAATCGTTAGTGACTTTCCGGAGGTATTTCCTTTGGAAATAAGTAAACTGCCACCACCTAGGGAGATAGAATTCACCATTGACCTAATTCCTGGAGCGGGTCCAATAGCTATGACCCCGTATCGTATGTCCCCCGCAGAATTGAGAGAATTAAAAGTCCAAATTGAAGATATGTTGGAGAAGGGGTTCATTAGGCCGAGTGTATCACCATGGGGAGCTCCGGTCTTATTCGTAAAGAAGAAAGACGGGAGTTTAAGACTGTGTATTGATTACCGACAATTGAATAAGGTGACCATTAAGAACAAATACCCATTGCCATGTATTGATGATTTATTTGATCAGTTGCAAGGCGCGACTGTATTTTCTAAGATAGATTTAAGGTCAGGATACCACCAGATTAGGGTTAGAGAGGAGGATATTCCTAAGACAGCATTCAGGACGAGATACGGCCATTATGAGTTCTTAGTGATGCCGTTTGGATTGACGAATGCACCCGCTGTCTTTATGGATTATATGAACAGAATTTTCAGACCCTATTTAGATTAATTCGTTGTGGTATTCATTGACAATATTTTAGTCTATTCCAAGACTCACGAAGAACATGCCCAGCATCTTAACACGGTGTTACAGATACTGGAAGAGAAACAATTGTATGCAAAGCTGGAGAAATGTGAGTTTTGGTTAGAAGAAGTGAAATTTTTAGGACATGTGGTTAATGGGAAAGGGATAGCGGTCGACCCAAAGAAAATTGAAGCAGTATTAGATTGGGATCGACCTAGAACAGTCACCGAGATTAGGAGTTTCTTGGGTTTGGCCGGCTATTATCGAAAATTCATTCAAGGATTTTCGCAGATAGCTGTGCCATTAACCCAATTAACTCGGAAAGGGGTAGATTTTAAATGGAGCGAGCAGTGTGAAACTAGTTTTCAGATTCTGAAAGAGAAATTGACCACCGCTCTTGTATTAATCATTCCGAGACCCCTAGAACCCTTTACTATATACACAGATGCATCCTTAAGAGGCCTAGTTTGTGTTTTGATGCAGGATGGGAAAGTTGTAGCATATGCATCGCGACAATTGAAACCTGCAGAGGAGAACTACCCTACCCATGACTTAGAACTAGCTGCCGTTGTGTTTGCCTTAAAGATTTGGAGACATTACCTGTATGGCGCGGTATTCGAGGTATATAGTGATCATAAGAGCCTTAGGTATTTGTTTGATCAGAAGGAATTAAACATGAGGCAGCGTAGGTGGGTAGAATATTTAAAAGATTTTGATTTTGAATTGAAATATCATGCAGGGAAAGCAAATGTTGTAGCCGATGCATTAAGCCGAAAGTCACTACAAGTAGCTAGTTTAATGATTGGTGAGATGAGGTTACTTGAAGATTTTGGGAATCTTAGCCTCAATGTAATCTCGTTTCCACAAAGATTAGTGATGAGTGACTTTTTAATAACCTGCGAATTGAGAGAATTGATTAGACAAGCCCAACTTGAGGATGAATCCTTGGAAGTATACGCAGACCAACCCGACTTTGGACTAGCACCTGATGGAGTCTTAATGTTTAGAAAAAGGGTAGTGATCCCGAACCATCAGGAATTAAAGGAAAAAGTGTTAGCAGAAGCTCACAGAAGCCATTACACTATTCACCCCGGTATTTCCAAGATGTATCAGGATTTAAAGAGAAATTTTTGGTGGCCCGGTATGCGGAGAGATATCATAGATTACGTGAATGCCTGTTTGACTTGTCAACAGGTTAAGATAGAGCATCAGAAACCCGCAGGGCTACTTAAGCCATTGGAGATACTAGAGAGAAAATGGGATCAGATCACTATGGATTTCATGGTTAGATTACCTAGAACATCAGCAGGATTTGATGCCATTTGGGTAATAGTGGATCGGTTGACGAAGTCTGCGCACTTTTTACCTGTTAAGGTGCGTTACTCCATGGAGAAGTTAGCCGAAGTATACCTTAGGGAAATTGTGAGATTACATGGAATACCGTCAGGTATAGTATCTGATCGAGACCCTAGGTTTACTTCGAGATTTTGGCAATCCCTACAGCAAGCCTTAGGAACTCAGCTTAAATTTAGCACAGCCTATCATCCTCAGACTGATGGGCAGTCTGAGAGAACTATTCAAACCCTAGAAGACATGTTAAGGGCGTGTGTGCTTGAACAGAAAGGAAGTTGGGATAAAAACCTGTCGTTGATAGAGTTTGCATACAATAACAGTTATCACTCTACCATCGGTATGGCCCCGTATGAGGCTCTTTATGGGAGAAGTTGTAAATCACCTTTAAGTTGGGTAGAAATGGGGGAGAGTGCACTGTTGGGACCCGAGATGGTGCAAGAAACCACTGATCAGATTAAAATGATCAGGGAAAAGATGAGAGCTGCCCAACAGAGGCAAGAATCTTATGCCAACAAGAGAAGAAGGCCTTTGGAATTTAATGATGGAGATCATGTATTTCTGAGAGTGTCCCCCACCACGGGTATTGGTAGACAGATAAGGACTAAGAAACTAAGTCCTAGATTCCTAGGACCATTCCAAATTTTACAAAGAGTCGGTCCCGTTGCCTACTAAATTGCTTTACCTCCCCATTTGTCCAACTTACATAATGTTTTCCACGTCTCCCAACTTCGTAAATATGTCCCAGATCCTGCACATGTATTAGAGAATCAACCGATAATATTAAAGGAAAATTTGACTTATGAATCTACTCCTGTTCAAATCCTTGACTATAAGACTAAGCAGCTTTGAAGTAAAATAATCCCTCTAGTTAAGGTACTTTGGCAGGATGTAGCGTCGCAAGAGATGACGTGGGAGAAAGAAGATGAGATGAGGCAAAGATATCTAGAACTGTTTACAGGTATGAATTTTGGGGACAAAATTTCTTTTAAGGGGGGGAGAATGTAACAACGGGAAAGATTTGAAAGAGTTTTAAAAGATAAATTTTGATTTTTGAAGCTAATTTTCATTAAACGAAGCCTGGCACGTATTTCAAGGATAATGAATTGATACAGAAGGTCGTTTGAAGCCAGAAACACGATCAAACAGAAAGAAATGTAATCCGGCAATTAGAAACTGACGGAAGAAGTTTCGTGCGTCAATTTTGTTAACGGAGGCCAAAACTTTCACATAGAAATGCGTGCCAACGTCTAGAAGGATGCCGACACCCTAAAACATCCCCAGGTGGCCCGAGAAAAGTCAGAATCGTCCCTGAAGGCTTTAAATTATGCGAATTCCCTCCATTTCTCTCATTTCACTCTCTCTCCTCACCATACACTCTCTCTCTTCTCTCTCTTCTCTCTCCTCCTTCCTCCACATGAGCAATTTATTACCAGTGGGCCGCCACCAAGGGCACCAACCGACAGCCCTCACTGCCCACAACCTCCAGCAACCAACCACGGCCACCAACGGCCGCCGGAGCCGCCGAAAAAATGTCGTTTTTCCCATCCATCGCGCGAAACTTCTCCAGCTCGAATCGCCGCCGTCCGTCGCCGTTGACCGTCACCGCCCCCACCACTGTGTAGCCCGAGCTGCCAGCTTCCTCTAATAGCTCGGCGCCGTCGAAAGGAGGCCGGACGCGCCTGGATCGAGGAAGAACGTCGTCCACCATGCGAGAAGCTTCGTGGCCGGAAAACGCCGCCCAAACGAGCGTGAACCGCCGCGCCACCACCGTATTTGGACTCCAGAGCTTGCGGGCTTCACCGTGGTGTGATTTTCAAGACAAACCGCACCTCTCCGCCATGCGCCACCGTGCACCACAGTGTGCCGCCGTGCCGGAGCTTCTGGACGTGCATCCTGAGAAATCGAGACCACCGTGACGTAGAATTCCATCATTCGGACACATTGGTAAGGTCCGATTTCCCAGAAACTAATGGTATATGACTGAAATGGCTGCCAAACGTAATTAGGCAACTAATTAACCTAGGTAACTGTGTAACCGAGTTAGAATTGAAAATTGAATGACGTGACGAGCCTAAATATTTAATCTTATGTCCAGGAAATTAATCAGGCTCAGAAATCGAGAATGCGTGGAATTCTGAAGTGATTTAGAGCATTCGGAGACCAGGTAGGATAATTTACACTTCCCGAACCCTAGAATTGATTTAGTGAATACCTGACTGATTTAGATGACTTGCATAGAATTGCGTGCTGCTTTCGATGGGATAAATTGCATGCCTGTGTGCTGAAAACCCTAATTGCATGTTAGACACCTTGTTTATCGAGTTTAGATGCCTTTAGGATGGATTTACTTAGGGTTGGGTACTTGATAGCCGGTATGGGACGGCCGTTAAGTATCCCTCGTACAAGAAGCCTTTAAACGAGACTATTTTTATCAGATTTAGCCTGTACTGAGTTAGGGATTACGCGTTAAACCAGGAAGACCCTAAGAAAGGTTTAGGGAGTATAAGGGTGGATAACCTACACGGGGAAATGTTGTGATTTAGGCGTAATACCCTAGAACCCTGAGGAATAGCTGACCGAGTGCATGTGAGTTCGAATAGACTGTATGAGGATGAGAATTGGCGTATGTGCACATGCTAGGGGACGCCCTAGATGTTGATTCTCACCCAGTCCTTGAGTGAGTGATTGGTGTTACAGATCACACTCACAATATAGGCTTGATTCAGGTGATTGGTGTTACGGATCACACCCAACAATAAGAGAGGTATTCTCTCTAGACTAAGTGCAATTAGAAGATGATTTAGCTTTGGTTACAGTGGATTTGTAGCCAACGTAGATTGAGATACACAGGGCATGGGATTTTACTTGATTTTGATGATTGATTTTAAAAGAAATGGATTTTCTGATTGTGATATATTGCCGCGATTTCCATGTAATTAAATGATTTTTAAAGATAAGGTATTCCACTGTTTTTGAACTGATTTCGGGAAGACGATTTCGGTGTTCGCACCGCCTGGTATTCAACTGGTTTTCGAATGATAATTAAATTGTAAATTATTCTACTGGGATTCATATCTCATTAGGTTGTTTACTCAGATGAACAAGGACAGGGGCAGGAGCCCAGACAATAGCCGAGGCTGACTTGAGGATAGACCGGAGGATGATTAGCTTAGGCTTGAATCATTTGTATATATATACTTTGATGACGCTGTTATTTATCGGATTCTGTTTCTTATGAATTCTGTATGGATTAGACTGAATGTGTATATAACGTTTCAGATAGTATACATGGATTTTAGTGATGAATCGATGTTGCTGTGTATGGATTTATGTTAGTTATGTTTATTGCTGTTGTTGGAATGGTTGTTTGATTTTTAACAGGTGATTTTTGTACTTTGGGAATGTTCGAAATACAGAGGGAACTTTGTCAGATTTTCGGTAGAATTTACCGCTGTAAACTTATGGATTTGAATTGAAATGTGTATGAATGTATGACGCGACATGTATATGAGTTTTAGATTTCATTCCAGAGTTATTATTGATGATGTATGTATGTGTATTTAGTTAGCTGCGTGTAAATCAGGGTTGAACGGAATCCGAATGGACAATGGGAAGTCTATTTGGGTTACGCTCAACCAGTAGCGATCCCCTGACGTTCCCACATAGGGAATAATTATTTAGAATAATCTATATGCTTTCGCTAATCAGATAAGTATTGCGTATGACGTATTAGGGGGTCGTTACAGAAGTACTCTAAGACCTACTTACCCCTTATGGGGATCAAAGCTCATGTAGTTTGGAGATAAAAAATCTTTGATGAATTAATTGATTATAATTATGTTTTTCAAAAATAAATAAACAATAGCATAAAAAAGATGCCAAAAGAAAATAATCTTGAATGAGTGATTTTGATCTTATTTTGAAAGTCATCTTTATCCTCACTTCTTTCTTTCCTTAGTTTTTCCTCTTTTTGATTTTTTTGAAATTTTTAGAAAATTCATTTAATCTAGGTGAAATTCTAATTTTAAAGGAACTTAAAAAGTTCAAATGAAATTATTTAGAAAATAAATGATATTTTTGGATTTTTGATTTCATAAGTAAAAAGGAAATACTTTTGGGTTTTTGGAAAAAGAAAGTAATTTTTTTATTTTTACTTTTATTTTGATGAAAAATCTTAAAAAAGAAAGATTTACTTATTCAAAGTAAAATCTTTATTTTAAAAGATAAAAATATTTTGGCTTCTTTAGTTTTATAAGGGAAAGGAAAATATTTTCGGTATTTTAAAAAAAAATGTTTGAAAAAAGAAAATAATAATTTCTTTCATTTTTATTTTATGGTAAATCCTAAGAAAAGAAGAATAAAATTCAACTTCTTAGTTTGGGAATAAAATTGAGCCGTTGGAACCCATAAGCACCCATAAGCACGATGTGCATATAGATGTAATTCATGCAAGTACATGAATTAAATATGAAATGCATTCTAAAACTTTTTCTAAGTCTTATTCCCACCATCATTGCTGAGCAATTGCTTACAGTGAGACAAGTGCTTATGCCTAAAGGCTAGGACCGATATTCCACCTCTTAGGAGGTCAATTGCATCCCAACCTTATGATAAGCATAAGTTCTTGTAGATATTGTTAAACAAAACAATTATATATTTATCCTAACATGCATGGTTAATTACAAAATAAAAACAAGAAAAATCAGCACAAAAATAAATAAAAACCATCACAAAATGGCACAAAAACTAAAGTGATTCCAAAACTCCTTAGACAAGCCCTTATTATAGCTTTATTCCTCAAACTGTCTAATCCCTCATCCTCACATGGAACCAAAAAGAAAAGACAAGGCATTAGAGTGTGTTTTGGTATCCTTAAAATACTATGATCTTACGAGGAATAGGCAATATTCACAACAAATGTTTGTACACCAAAACATCATTTTAAACACTCTAAGAAAGGTTCATAACACACCAAAAGTGTCTCACAGAGAGTGGAAAACACATAAACATGACAACATTTTACCTATGTTAAAGGGAACTATAAAAACTCCAAGACATACTTAAAAAAATTGACAACATATAAACACAACATCAAAAATAGCACTTTAGGCACCTTATGACAAACTTTTAAAACACCAAGGACGCTTCATAAGAATTGGACAACACATAAACACCACAACATTTTAACACCTTAAAATAAGCTTTTAGAAACCCCAAAAGATGTAAAACTATTTTTACAAGTTTAGAACAACCCCCAAATAGATTTTAAACCATTCTTCATATTCAAAGAAACATTAAAACAAAAAACACAAATGTGAAAAAATTCTAAGTCACATTGTTATCACTTTAAATCAACCAAAAACAACCTTAAGAACACAAAACACTTATAAATCACCTCCTTATTACTTTAAATCAACCTAAGACAACTTTAAAACAAAATAAAAACATGAAACAATTTTAAATCACCTTCTTACACTTTAAATCAATCTAAAGCATCTTTAAAACAAATTACCTCCTCACCACTTTAAATCAATCAAAAGTAACTTTACAACAAAAATGAAAATACAAAATACTTCTAAATTAACTCCTCACCACTTTAAATCAACCAAAAACAACTTTAAAACAGACATGAAAACACAAAACACTTCTAAATTACCTCCTTATTACTTTAAATCAACCTAAGACAACTTTAAAACAAAATTAAAACATGAAACACTTTTAAATCAGCATCTTATCACTTTAAATCAACCTAAAGCATCTTTAAAACAAATTACTTTCTCACCACTTTAAATCAACCAAAAGTAACTTTACAACAACAAAAAAATATGAAATACTTTTAAATCACCTCTTTACCACTTTAAATCAACCAAAAACAACTTTAAAACAAAAACACAAAACACTTCTAAATCACCTCCTTACCACTTTAAATCAACCAAAAACAACTTTAAAACAAAAACACAAAACACATCCAAATGACCTCCTCATCTCTTTAAATCAACTTAAAACATCTTAAAACAAAAACAAAAACAGAAAACCCTTCTAAATCACCTCCTCACCACTTTAAATCAACTTAAAATAACTTAAAAACAAAAATGAAAACACAAAACACTTTTAAATCACCTATTTACCACTTTAAATCAACCAAAAGCAACTTTACAACAAAAACAAAATCACTTCTAAATCACCTCCTCATCACTTTAAATAAAACATCTTTAAAATAAAAATGGAAACACGAAACACTGTTAAATCACCTTTTTATCACTTTAAGTGATTCAATCCAACCATTTTGGACATTCAATATAACTTATACTAATTTAGAGAGTAAAACATGTCATTTAACATTCTTGTGGTTTTAAACACCTAAAAACATAACGCAAGCATCATTTATTCATCAAATCAAAATTTTGACATCTAAAATGAGTGGCCTTATACTAAATCAACAGTCTCATTTTCATATTTGAACAAAACATACCTTTAGCACTTGGAATCACATTTTCAAGTATGAAAGAAATTGAAAACAATAAACACATGAATTATCAACTACTTTCAAACTATTCTCTTATCATATTTAATCATCCAAAACATTCCACATTTTGCAAAAAGGAACATTATAACACATTGTTCAACCTCTTAAAACCATCACTTAGCCAGCATTTTACATCAAATGGAAATTTTCCTAATACCCAAAGTGAACTAGAACAAGAGAAACAAGCAAGGAAAGGTTCAATAATTGCAACCTTCTTGAACACAGAATAAAATTTCAATGGAAGAGAAATTTTAATAACAACAAATAACATCTATTCCAACAAAAACCAATGTAAAACGAAGGGAAACTAAAGTAGAAGAATGGGATATGGACTTTGTAACACCTCCTTTAACCTATGGTTCCTTTTAAGTTAATTAAGGAATATAGTATGTAAATATCGTATTACTAGTGTGTTACTACTATTTCTATTCGAGTAAATTTTAAACTTTTACTAAGTCAATTAATTGAATGTTGTTTGGAGTCAGGTTCTACTCTCGGGTTCTTACTCAAGGATTGTAGCATAATCATCAAATCATATATATATATAATATTTTCTAGATAACTATACACAAATATACATAATTACCCATTAGCTATTTTTAAATTAACTATTGGGGTATGGAGGCAACATCCCTGCCACTCATAATCCCATCAAATGACCCACTGATAGTTGATAGTTAACCAATACACATTCTAGTGGATATAGGCTATACAGGACTAGCTTTTCCTCTAATCATAAAGACTAGTATAAAATAATTATATGCCTATGCTATCTAAAATGAACATTCATCATACCCCATAGAAGGGTACCTCTCTTCAAGTTACCTTTATCTCCTGTTAGGGACCTACACATTTGGTACACGCCAGTATTAGGGTGAGAAATTTATCTCAGTAGCAATGTAACCTGTTCGAAATTCGCTAACCTGTACCATTGTACTTATACGAAAAATCTCTACATTCTTTCTCATCATAAAATATCATACAGACTATTGAGATGTAGTGCATATATCAAACAATCATGTCATATGCTCATATTTATGCATGTAAATATAAAACATATTAACTTTATAGTATGGGATGTTCATTTAGCATCATTTTCATTACAAAAATTTTTTTCAGGGTAATAAACATGCCTTTCAATTGTACCTATGAATAGGAGAAAATAATCATAATATACGAGTTATCAGGAGTGTCGCTCAACAACAACTCTACGTACCACTACATACATGAATGAGCTATCTTAGTGACTAACTTTGCCACTACAGTAATTGAGCTATCTTGGTGGCTCTACTGCATAGTGCTATCATGGCGTCCCCCAACCAGATCCAACGTACAATCTCAATAACTCACGAGATTGCTATAAATCCTCTGTATAGGTCCTATCCTCTCCGCTTCCACAGATCATGAGGCTATGGAGTCACCACTCCTTACTAGTGGATCACACTTTTGGTACGATGTACTCTAACATATATGTTAGGGTGATTTGACTCATGCTCATGGTTATGCTTAACCCTAAGTATGTGTTTCTTAATTGGCCTTTGGAAGATGATACTAACTTAGAGTTTGCAACTATCACGACATTTTCAAAATCATTTATGCTTAAATGGGTGTTTAACCATCCCTGTTTATGACATAATTGTGGAATGCCTAATGGCCATCTTATACCGACAATCGGTCACTCGATCATAAGTATATCTACCACTAATGTATATGTTTAGAATACTTCACTTTTTCTTTTCTGATTTTTTTGGCTCCCTTTTATGTCACTATCACAAGGATCCTCTCATCTGAGTGACACATGACCTTATCTTTTGCACATTACCCAATAGTATGTAGTTTCCTTGTATGGTTATATTATGAGCCTTAAACAAAGTGGTATGGAGGATTACTAAGCTCAATCTTTGATAAAAACCATGTTTCTCATATTGAAGGGTTATCAGTCGACTGGTGGAAGGCTGATAGTCGACTGATCGCTCTTTGAAATTCTTGGTTCATAACACAGTGGGATGACAGTCGAATGGTGGCTCTCTGGAATCCTTTCTAGGTAAAATAAAGAACATGGTAGTCAGCTGCTAGGGTTACCAGTTGACTACTATGTAGAAAACTCAGACCCAACAATCGATTGATAGGGCTACCAGTCGGCTATCACGCCTAAGTATGCATTTCTAAGTTTCTCAAGAACACGATAGTTGGCTACCACATGTTACCAGTCGACTGTTATATCCTGTGTTAGCTCTAAAATACATTTTCATGATTACCCAGCCCAGATTTCAGTCCATTTCAAGTTTAAAAACATATGAGCTTAGTTTCCATGCCAAAATCCTCACTTTTCTCTAAACATTCCTCATCATTATGCTCAAACATTATGTATCCAAGGAAAACTAGAATATTCTACTATATGAATAACAACCCAATCCTTCCAATCCTTTAAAAGCATAAATAAGCATAACATTTCAGCAAGCAGCACCCAATAGAAGTAGAAAAACATATAGAATGTAAGTTTAAATCTCAAACATAGTTCAAATCATTCATAAACAGCATTTCTTAGTAAAAGAAAACATTTCAGAAATAGGGTTTGGTTAAGTTTCTACCTTGATTTCCTGAGCAATGTGTATGTATAGTGTGTTAGAATGGTCCTTCTCTTGTTGTAGGATGAATTCCCAGCCTCAAATTTGTTCCTCCTTCAGCAAATCTCCTTCCATTTGCCCTTACTTGTCCCTTTCTCTCTCTACTTGCCCTTCTCTCTCTCTAAAAAATAGCTGAAGTTGTGTTATATAGGTTAAGGTTAAGGTTTCTAAAGTACAAGTCCCCCTATTTGCATTCCAGTCCTTGGCTCATTTGTGATTTTAGCCTAGTTAAACTTTCCGTTTTCAATTGGGTCCTTGGTCACACTTGACTCAGCTTTTCTTTCTTTTAACCAAGTCCTTGTATTAATGCAACTATAAGCAATTAATGCAACATACACAAGCATTAATCTTAAATTAACAACTATCAAACATCTCTTAATCGTATTAGGAGTGGATGTTATAGACTCACCTCTCTCATCCAAACCTAGAGAAAACCACACACTCAGACGAATGCTCCAGTGATGAGTGACGCAGCAGGAAAGGCGACAGTGATGACAGTTGTGGTTCAACAGTGACAGTGTGATGGCGAAGGATGACCACATTTATCATGCCTCACTGTTCTCTTTTCTTCTAAAAAAAATTCCCTTCTTCCTTCCCAACTTGCTACTTTTATAGTTGAAGAGGAAGCTTGCTTTGACCCAATGTTTAATCTTCCCCACTACATGGAGTAGTTTACAAGCCTTTCCTTCTGTGGAGTTCTGCTACTGCTCTTTGTTGTGTTGTGCCTTATTTGCATATGTTGTTAGCATTAGAAGGAATTATAGTTTGAAGGATAAAATTTCTTGCAATTTGAAAGTTTTGGGACATAATTGAGAGTAAAAACATTTACGGACCAAATTGATAGACACCCTATAGTTTGGAAACCAAAAAGCACTCTTGCCTAAAATATATAATTATAATGACTCTAAACTTAATTAAATAGAATATTAAATAAATATATAAATGAAACATTATTAATAAATAAATATGAAATAAAATCCATGTAGGAACATTATTATGCCCCTTGTACATGTTTGGGTTCTAATCTTTTACAGTTAAAAAATTATGCCTTTCTCTATAATAAGAAAGTGATAAAAAGAAAAATTTTACTCCTAATTCATTCAAGGTGAATCTTTATTAGTATGTGTTTCTTATTTTTTTTCCTTTTTATCTATTTTTTATTATAGAAAACTACGATAAAAAATAAATACTGAGATCCAAAATCCACATGTTCATGTGGGAGGTTACTAAGCCATGTACATGTGCACAAGAGAAGTTGCTCATTGCTCATTGCTTAAGATAAATATCTTAATGAGACTAATAAACTTTAAATTCTTAAGATAAATATATTATAGATAATTTATTTAAATATTTTATTATATAATTTTATTTTTTAAATTATTATTATTTTTTTAAATTATTTGCACAATTTAATTACACTAGGATAATTTTGGCATTTTAAAATTGCACTTGGCACAATCTCGGCAGTTGGCACCATGTAATGCACCATGTGCATTTATGCTTCTAATGAAAGAAGTATGATCATCTGTCCAAGGATGAGGAATCTTTTTGAGACAATTGTAAAGGGGTTTAATGATATTATTTAGGTTGGGAATGAAGCAAAAACATAATTTAGACAACCAAAAATCCTTTGAAGTTGATTTTTGACCAATATTTGATCAAGAAATTTATCAATAAATTGGATGACTCAGTTTATAGGGCTTATAGTTCTTTGAAAAATGGAATGACTAAGGAATCTAATTTTTGTTTGGAAAAGATCAATTTTAGGCTTGGAAACTGTAAGACCATTTCTTTTGATAACATTAATAAACACATAGAGATGCTTGAAATGTTGATCAATGGAATTAAATTATATTTAGACATCATCAATATAAACAATAATAAATTTAGTATATGGTTGAGAATTTTATTCATTATTTTCTGGAATTTAGAGAGAACGTTTTTTTAGACCGAACGACATAACATTCCATTCATATTGTCTGAAAGCAATAGTAAATACAATTTTATATTTATCTAGTTTAGCGATTTGGATTTGCCAGAATACAAATTGCATGTCGAATTTTGAGAATATTTTTTTCGGAGGAAGGCGATTAAGAAGATCTCTTTTTTTTGGAATTGGATATCTAAACCATTGAAGAACTTGATTGAGTGGCTTGTAATTAATTACGAGTCTGGGATTACCTCTTTCTAATTTTGAATTTTTATTAACATAAAAAGCAGTACAAGACCAAGGACTTTGACTTTTTCTGATTAATCTTTGATTTTTAGCTAGAAAATCTTTGGTTTCATTTTTACAATGTTTTAGAAATTCTTGGTTCATTTCAATTGGGTGAGCTTTCATGGGATTTTTTTTCTTCAAAATTGGGTGAGCTTTTGTGGGAACTTTTACAACATGCATTTTTTTTTCCCAAAAAGCATTTGAAAGATCATAACATATGAAAATTTCAATTTAAGCTAGAATATGTTGGATTCTAGTTTTGATTTAAGGTTTTTGAAGTTGGGTTTCTATAAATTTGTAAGAAACTTCTTTTAAAAATTAATTTGGTTTTCTTTGTATTGAATATGGTTTAAGAATTTGGTAAAATGAGGACTGGTAAATTTGAAAAGAATTTTCTTCCCAAAAAGATCAATTTCAATCCCTTTTTTAGAAATTTTAAAAGGCATAATTTATTCAATGAAAGGAGAGCCTAGAATCACTTCGTTCGAAAGATTTTTTTTACCAAAATAAATGGCTTAAAAATTTTTAAGTCATCATTATTAACAACAAAATTTGACAATTTGTAGTTTATTTCCAATCTAGAACAATTAATAGCGTTAAATGATTCAGTTGTTTTTTCAAAGAATTTGGTAGGAAAAAATCTTTCACATATACAGTTTAGAGGTGCACCAATATCAAATAAAGCTATGGTTTCTAGAACAAATTCATCTTGAATAGTGATTTCGATTGGAATATACCCCTTTTGGATAGAAATTTTAGAAATAAGGTTTAAGAATGGTTCAAGGAGATCGCCTTCTTGATCTTCAATCATGTTTTCTTTTCCTTCTTTAGAAAATTTTATCTTTTCTCTTGAATTTGAATGAGAATCAGAGAATGAAGATCTTGAATATTTCTTAATTCTACAATTTTAGTTTTTAAAATATTAATTTTGTTTTGTAAATCTAAAATTGTAATTGGTTTTGGATTATCAAAGCGCTTGAGGATTTTAGTGAAATCATACTGTTTTGACTGGACAATTTCTTTTATTTCAGAGTTGGAAGAGGATTTTACAGTTTCTTTGAGCTTGTTAAAGTATTTTATTTTTTTTCCTTCTTTTGAAGGAAGAGAATTGATGATTTCAATGATTAAATCATATTCTTCAGAAATTACATTGCTTTTGAGATTTGGTTAGTGCTATTTTTCAAAGTATTGGTTTCAGTATTTAGATCTTGATTTTCTCCTTTAGAGGAAGAAGTTGAAGAGATATGATCATCAAGAAGTTGATTTATTTCTTGTTCTGACACTTCTCCTTCTTCATCATCTTCAGAAGAGTTCTCAGCAATAAGATTGCTAATTTTTTGTAGGATTGGTTCTTCAAGGTTAAGAGTTCTAATCTTTTTTTTTTTAGTTTGCAGTACATGGCCATGTGGCCTTCTTTCCTGCAATGAAAACATTTGATTTTTCCTTTTGGAAGATTAAAAGGAGGTTTAAAGACAAATTCTCCTTTTGTGGTTTCTGGGATGTTTGTTTTTTGGTGATTTCCAATATTTCTTGGTTTAATGTTTGGACTCTTGGTGGAAATTTGTATGTTTTGGTTTGGATTTTTTACAAGGTGGGAAACCAAACTATTCGCAGAAAGGTCCTAATTCTTTCTTGTTTACAATCTTTTCTTTGCTAAGTTGATATTATATTCTATCATCTTAGCAAATTTTTAAAGCAATTTTTGGGACTAACACTACAAGTTATCCATAGCTCAAACTTTCATAATGGATTTAGCCATCTCTCGTTAGGTTTCTAAGTTTTTCTCTAACTTTGTCACCTAAGGTTTTGAGAAAACCAACTAGGAATTTTTCTTTTTAGAAAGGATGGTTTCTATCTTCTCTACTGTAAACTCTAAGTAAGAAAGTATCTTTATACCATCTAAAATCAGCTAAAGTTTTACACTTAAGATTGGAAAGGAGTTCGACATATTTGTCTCTCCAAAGAGACGAATCACCGATAAAATCTTAAGTGATTTTGTATATAAAAGTATTAACAGCATCTAGGATTGGTTCACCATCGTGGCTTACTAGAGAACCATCACTGGTTATTTTGACAGAGTTGAAATTTTGTTGTTTTTGTTCATCAATAAGATAGAAATCCCACCATCCTTTGAGTGTGCCTATAAACCCAACTATGAGTACTTGAGTTATTGCTTGTTTATCAACACTGTGATACATAGCATGGGTTGTACTAACCATAGTCATTTGTTGGAGAATTTTCAAAAATTTTTTTTCTGATATCACATCAATATTTCATGAATAAATATTACGTGCATCAAAGCTTTTTAAGGAAGGAAGTTTTTCTTTTAGGGTTAAATCAAGAATAGTAACCCTACGGTAATACAATTTCATTGGATTTTTCCAATTTGGAAGAATAGCATCCTATTATCATGCTATCAATTCAAATGAAAAGCAAAAGAAACTATACAAAGAAAGTACTATGAAGTACGAGGGGGAGAAAGAAACTATACAAGGATTCTTTTGTTCATGGCGTTATCTAGAGACAAGCACATAACATATTTCTGTTGATTTAAAAAGAGCAATATATTGGTGGTTTTATAAAATTATAAAACATAAACCTATAAATATATTGGTGGTTTTATTTGTTTTCTTTGGGAAATTTTTGTATATATTTTTTTGTTAATTCTATATGGTAATTTTTGTATATAAATATTTCTAGGTTTATGTTTTACAATTTCGTATTTTAAGATGTTAAGATTTAAAAATTTTCATTTTGTATTAATAAGGATAAACTTGTCTTATTTTAAAAATAAATTGTGCATTTATTACTATGAATTGAAAAAATTTCAAACAATATTAAAAAGAATGATAAAATGTTACTTTTAAAAATGTTTAATGCTCTTTAATTAGTATCCTTAGAGTGCACGCGCACACACACAAAGTTTTATATGCACAAAAGTGCATACTATTTATTTTTTATATTTTTTAAATATAATATAAAATAATTATTATTAGATTTAATAATAATAAAATAAAAAAAAAGTTATTTAATTTTATATTATCTTTTTTTTACACACACATATATATATTAAAAGTTTTATATGCACAAAAGTGCATATTATTTATTTTTAAATTTTTTAAATATAATATAAAATAATTATTATTAGATTTTATAATAATAAATTAAATAAGAATAATTTATTTAATTTTTTGTTATTTTATTCTAACTTTATACTATCTTTTTTTTTCACTCTCCTCGCATATGAAATATTTTATTTTATATTTTTATATTATATAATATATATTTTGTGATAATTATTTCTTTTTATAATTTTTTTAATGAACTATACATTAAATTCAAAACTGCTTTACGCGATAAAATATTTTATTGAAAAGCTAAGAATATTTTATCTAAAAAATTAAAATATACTTTTTTCTTAAACCTATTATAAGAATAAAAAGATAAAACTTATTTTATCCAAAAAAATAGGAAAAATTTTCTTAAAAAAATAAAAATATTGTTAAATCTATTTTATTTTATTTAACAATAATAAAATAATAATCACTGTGTTGAAGATCTTCTTTTTCTCTATTATAAACGTTGCTTTCTTGGTGTTCACCTTCTTATCCTTCCTATAAAATATTATACAACTCCAACCAAAATAAAATGTTATCCAACTTGAATTAAAATGTAAAGAATAAATAATAACAACACAAAATGCTTTAGTAGAATAAAATGAGTTTTCAACTTTGCAACAGATAAGATACTCAAAAAAAACAAAAAAAATTCTTGTATGGATACTACAATTTTGTGATCGAGCTTAAGATTGCTTTCAATCTTAGGAGGATTGCTTATGAATATTAAAAAAAAAAATTTCAAAGTTGTTAGGGAATAAGGTCGTTTTTAAGTTTTATCTTTGGTACACTTCCTTTGTCCATTCAAGGTAGTCTATTTGGATTATATATATATATACACACACACACACACACACGGAGTGATTAGTTTTTTTTTTTCTTTTTTTAATTCTTATTTCTTTCATACCTAGTTTTGGAATATTTCTTATTCTATTTTTTGTTAGTTCTCTAATTCTAGATATTGTGACTTTTCAATAATTAGTATGAACATTTAGTACAAGTGTATTGGATGTTCCTATAATTTCAATCTTTGTAGCAATTGGTTATAATTTCATTGATTGGCTACACTTTTCACTATAATTTCAATCTTTGTATTGTAAAATACTACATTTTTTATGTTTACCATCTTGTCCTATCCATGTTTATTTCTCTGCATTATATTAATGGAAGTTATCTATAAAAATGTGGCGTTTAGATTTTTTGTTTGACACTCTCTGTTTAGTACTTATTTTTAGCGGTAATTTTTTTTATTATTAAAATTTTTTAAAGAGTACCAAACAAGAGATCTAAAATAAAAAATATGTGGGCTTAAGTTTTTAATATTTATGCCCTCATAATTTAATTACTAGAAAAAAAAAGAATATTTTGTAGTCATATGTGACGTAAGAACTATTAAAAAAAATATTAGATATGAAATAAATATTATTTTAATATCAGAAAGAAGTTTTGCACTAATCTAGCTAGTCTTGGAATTTTCTTTTTTATCAATTATCTATATTATTTTTGAAGTTTAACGATTTAATCTAGTTATAGGCGTATGAAATCTCAACATATTTGGATTGTTAAATATTTCTTTAAAATATAATTATTTTTTATAAATATATTTTTATTAAAAATAATTTTATTTTAAATACTGTTAATTATTAAATATAAATATTTTTATAAAAATTTAAATTTAAATTTATTATAATACGAAAGGTTAAACTCTTATCATATTAAATTTTATATTTTAAATTTAAAAATAGTAATTTAAGATTATTAAATACCTTCATAATTTGATACTCATTCACCTAAAAGGTCCAAACTCCACGTGCCAATGGCAGAGAATCCGCACGAGCGACAGCCTTGTCACCTGCTCTTATAATATATTGCTTCTTTCATTTTTGGTGAACTGACACCTGCACCACCGACGTTGAAGCTTAATTCCTCATGTCACATCAAAAGTAATGAAAATCAATAATTTATAAATATCAAATCTTTGGGAAAAATGACAATTGATCCACCTAATCAAACCAAATCGCACCTTGTACTATAGTATATTTAATCAAAACGTGCTTTTTTACAAACTAACTTCCCAAAAGTCCAACTTACCCAAGTTGTCCATATATAATTTCATAATTTGTTAGATATGCCGGCCCTATTTTATAGGTAGTTCTTATCAATGCGGTTGTTAGATAATCAACCTACTATTATTTTCCCCTTAGATAACATTAAATATTTAAATTGTGATGAGTTACTTATCGATTTCAAGTACTTAGAGATTGTCAAGGAGAGTCACAGGTTAATTTTCTAGAATATTTGCAATTAGTTCGTGGTTGAAGTTGCTTGAAACGATGGGGTGAATTGATATTTATAAGGATGATGAGCTAACATTGTTCAGCATCTCTCTCTTATGTCAGGCGATTGATTAATATTAGGTGACGATTATGAAACAAGTTGTACGTTAAAAAAAATAACAGGTGGAGACAATCAGTCTAAGGATTCAGATTAGTCGTCCCTCGATTAATGAGTTTGTGATGGTTCAATCAGTTGATAAGGCAATCAGTACTATTCATTCTCAAAAAAATTGTGAGATTTTCATTTTCTTGACTTAACAATTAGCAAATTGTTTTTAAAAATTTCTAAGGAAAGAAGAGCTATCGCGTGTCCTATTTAACCTAGGCAAACATTGAGACGTATTTAAATTTTAGGCCTTTCTTAGTCTATTTAATCCAAACATGACAATTAGAGTTTAAAATATTTAGATCATGACAGGAAAAATTATATTCTCCTTATTTCCAATACTGGTATTACATGCCACATGTTTTTATGCCACTAAATCCTCATCTATGGCAAATAACGGTGTCAACTGTCAACTTAACACTTGAGCCCTCGTCGTTGATCAATCATGGGATCGAATTCAAAACTAAATTTTATATTTATAATTTTTATTAAATAAATTAAAAATAGTAAATTTTGTTTATTTTCAAATATATATACTAAATTAAACTTAAATTTATATTCTTATTTTTTATTGAATAAATTAACAACAGTAAATTTTTTATTTTAAAGCATATATATTAAATTTAAACTTTAAATTTTATATTAATAAATTTAAAATAGTCAATTTTAAACTTCAAAAATTTTGTATATTTTTAAAATTTAAATGTTAAAAATAGAGTGTAATTATTCTAATAATTTTATTTATAATATTGAAATACAAAAACAAAATTTTAATAATATTAAAAATTATATTAAAAAAATTGTAAACTATGTTGTGTGAAAATAAAAATTCTATTAATAATTAAATATTTATGCAATTATTTACACAAAAAGAAAGATATTCAAATACAATTCAAAGAGGTACAAAGTAAATTAGAAAAAGAACTAAAAGAAAACGCTCCTCGTTCCACAGCGGGTCGACCTTATGTCACAATGGGGACAACGACACTCCTAAGCCTCTGGCTAACTACGTATTTGGCTCTCCTATAAATCCTCCTCAATTGCATGTGGTGGATCGTTCAATTTCATGACTACAAGTTACCAACACATAAGGATTGGTTGATTTGGTAATAGGGATGACAATAGGTGAGTACCCTCTTATTTTTTATTGTCTGCATTTGTATTTATTTAAAATATTTGATATCTAAATTCTAACTATATAAAAATATATCAATTTTAATATTCGTATTTAAAATATTTGAAATACTAAAAAAAGTAATATATAAACTAAAATTAAAAAGTAATATATACTGAATATTGGATACCTTATAATCAAATAATATATCCAATATCCAATACTTGATATACACTTAATAAAATTTTTTTTTTAAATATTATAAATGACTATAAAAATCTACATAATTATTATAAATTAAAATTAAAAAAATAATTCTAATGTTAATAAAAGTATGCAATTTTATTTAATAATATATATTATTTGAATATCGAATATCGAGTATCTTATTCACCCATTTATATTGGATGAATATAGGGGATCCGAAGCCAATATCTATACTCACCCAATACTCGATGGATAATTATATTTTACTATTTATATCTTATTCAATATTTGATATCTATCATATATCGAATATTTTTTCAGATGGATACCATCCAATACCCATATCCATTTTCATCCCCTATGTCCAGTACCATCCCTATCTGGTGATGCATACATAGGAGAACTCAAAAGATACTGTGTATATGTAGAAAGAGATGGATTGTTATTAAAATTTCCCATTATATATTTAATGCCCTATTATGCGAAGCTGGTGCCTAGAATGAGGAATCAACACCTCCAAATAACAACGGTGGTGTTACAGGTGAATATATTGAAGGACCAGCACCATGGTTGGATACATAAGTAGGTGGGCCTGCACACGAAAAATATAGATATAAAGCTGATGGCTTTTAGTGATATGAGCCAGCATTATCTATGCCATGGATGGTGGTGAAGCTGCCATATAAAAAGCACAAGTGTCACCTTCAAAGGGGAATTGTGATGAGGTGGAGGTAAAATAAGGTTGTTGAACTTCTTTCATGTTGGATTCATCCGTAGGTTGTATTGGGTCCCTTGTTGATATGAAGCCTTGAGTATGCCTCTCAATCTCCTTTCTAACATGGGTGGAATAAGAAACGAACATCCTAGAGGAGCATCTTGCTATTCAAGTGTTAATATTTTTGTAATTTCGTTGAGGGCTTGCAACAACTCACTACACGCCTTGTCTACATTTTCCTCTAATGAAGTGTCCCTATGCCCATGTACCATCTTATAAATATTGGCCTACACAAAATTTGTTAATATTGATATATAAAAAAATCATAATACAGAGGAAAATAATCATTGTTAATAGGAATGGTAATGTATTGCATGTCCCAATAAGCTAATTGTAGGATCATTCCACCTACGAGTGAGGCGAATGTACATTGCATGTACTTTGATTGTCATTGTAGTGGCCTCGATGATCAATGACCCATAACAACCGAACCATTCCAATAATACCAAGTGTTGATAAATTCTTGGTAACGTAAAACTCAATTCACCTACATCTTCCATGATAGTTTTGTAATGTGAGCATGTTGAAGATTGACTAGTGGCTTTGGGATAGGCTAGTCAAACCTAAACTGTCGAAGCGTATGGTATGGCTAGTGCCACTAAAGTATATGAAAGCGTACGATTGGCACGTTGGTTTGCCAAATGTTTAGACTATTAGTTCAAAATGGCAGGATTTATTAAGATGCGTAGAGGCGCCCAATAATCTATCAACAATAGATGAGTATGTTAGTCTATTATCAAATGTACTAAAAAATAAATGTATTTTGTTGTTTCAACTAACTTCGTCTTCAAACATGACATTGAAGAAGACTTGGTAATGTCTTTGGATTGTGATGGGAAGTCAGAGCCTTGTATTGAACCTTGACCACTTGTGGTGAAAATTAAAAGATAGCTCAATTATTTATATAACTTATGATGCAATAATTTCATAGTAAGAAGATTTGCAACAAATGATATACCTATAACTTAGGGACAGTGGTCAGTTGTACATGTCTTTTAGGGGGTCCTGATGCTCTTACATGTCTAGAGCTAACTGGGGGAAGCAATCACATGCTTATATAAGTAACAGAGTTAGCCAACTTGCAATGTCCTTGATCTCATAGTACCTAGCATGGCAAAGTTCCCAATATAAGTATGCTAAGACACTTGATCCCAAACTATAGTGGCTAGCTTGCTGTAAGTTTTCAAGTAGCAGGTGGTACATCAGATATACAAAATGACTTGACTTGTCTACCATCAGATATACATATTGAGATGGGCCACTCGTAGAGCCATCTTACTACAAGTATAGGACTATATCAAGGGATGGTAAGTTATCGTAGTCATTCATGCATTGATGGGTGCATAAAGTTTGATCAGGCTATAAAATAAATCTCAATGTTCGATGCTAATACTAAATATGAAGAAATTAAAAAGTTAACAATGTCAAAAACTCACATATCCATGCTACATAACCTCTAAAACATGTCTGCTCTGTAATGTCAACAGTGATGGGCCCTTTAGACCTAGTTAAATCATGTGTTGTCTCTATCTACTAGCCATACCGAAACAAATATTGTTCCATGTTAGAGAATCAATAAATACATTAGTGATTCATACATGAATATATTACGTAAGTCTATGTCAATAAAGATATTAAATACGGTGCATATAATAATGGGATAATTAGGTACATCAAATTTTCAATTCATAAAGATTACATATATCAGTGTCTTATATACAAACATGTCAATAATAATAAGGAAGCACAATTTTATTAAAACATAAGAGTCAAAATATACAAAATAAAAACTCAGATTATTCTACTGGCCATTACGAAGATGGTGTTGTGGGCATGTCGTCCAATTTGACTTGTTTCGTAGCATAACCTTTACTTAAATGACATGTTGGCAAGGAAAATTCCTTGCTTCGAAAGTGATTGTCAAGACAGGATAATAGCGACGGTTCTGACCGTTGCTACAAGTTTAACGACGGTTGTGACAACCATTGTTGAAGGCACCGTTGAGCAACACATTGACGACGGTTGTCTGAACCGTTGCTGTAGTTAGAGTGTGTCTAGCGTCGATTGCAACCGTCGCTGAATCATCTTGTTTTTTTTAAGTCAATTTTAGCGACGGTCGTAACTGTCGCAACAGTTTAATTTTACCAATGGTTTCAACTGTCGTTACTTTAGCGACGGTTTAACTGTCGCTAATGAATTCACTTTTGTTTATGGGTTTTCTTATGTTTGTGCTTCGGAGATACAACCGCCGCTAACTGGAACGCTTATGTTTGTGTTTTATAATTATGATAAAGTAAAAATAGGTAAGAATAATAAATGTAATATATTTTTTAGTTTTTTTAAAAATAAATATGAGTAAAATATTAATTTTTTTTTAAAAATAAAATATATTATATATTTATTTTATTTTATGTGAGATAAAATTATATGTTATACTTTTTATTTTAAACCTGAGTAAAGTTTTTTTAAGAAAAACTTTATATGGCTAAAATTAAACCATGAAATATAAAATATCAGAAAATGCTGTCTGTCTCAAGTCTCAACCATACCAATTGGGAAAAACTAAATAATAATCACATCACATCCTATATATAATGCTTTTCCTCTCACAGCGATAGAAAACACCGGAGAGAAAAACAAATGGAGATCATCATCTTGCTCTTGTCCGCTACACTCCCCATAGTCATAATCCGGCTTTTCTTGAATCGCCGACGGTACAGAAACAGGCCACCCGGTCCGACCGGCCTCCCCATCATCGGCAACCTCCTCCAGCTCGGCCTCAAGCCCCACCAGTCGCTCTCCGCCTTGGCCAAAACCTACGGCCCTCTCCTCTCTCTGCGCCTCGGCGCTGTAACGGTGGTCGTCGCCTCCTCGCCGGCCGTCGCCAAGGAAATCCTCCAAAAGAATGACCAGTCCTTCCCCAACCGCCCCATTCTTGAGTCCGTCGCCGCCCAGCCCAACGTCGGAGACACCCTCGCCTGGGCTCCGGCCGACCACCGATGGCGCAATCGCCGGCGCATCTGCAGCACACAGATATTCACCACCCAGCGCCTCGACCTGCTCCAACACTTGCGCGATCGTAACGTCCAGCAGCTCATTAAGCACATCCAGAAACACAGCTTGGCAGGAACCCAGGTAGGTCCGATTAATAATTTGAAATTTTTGGTTTGTTTCAAATTATTAAAAGTACAAAAAACTTTCAATTGAAATTTTTTGAGTCCTTAGGCTTTGAGCCTATGAGCTACGATTGACAATACTGGCAATACCACCGGAACGAGTTGACAAAAAGTGGGTTGGGTTTTGTTGATTTATTTTTAAGAGTAGATTACTAAATTATACTTTATTTTATTTAAAAATATTAAAATTATATTTTTTTAAAATTTATATTTTTTTTTGAAAGATTAAAAAATATATAATTTTACTTTATTTTGATTAAATAGTCTTAATGACATTATTAATTTTTAAAAAGTATTATAATTTGGATTGGTAAAATGTAATGTTGATGGTGCTAGTAAAGCCCACAGAGACAAAGCTGGTTGTGATGGGGTGATCAGAGGTGAGGACGGTAGATGGATTATTGGTTTTTGCAAGAATCTGGATAGCTGTAATGCCTTTTTGCATAATTATAGAGTTGCTTTATAGGATTAGACATTGCTTTGAACAGCAGATTCAAGAAAGATTGGATTGAGATGGATTTTGAGGTGGTTGTGAAGATCATTACAGGTGACAATCGAAGATTTAGCTCCTGGAGTGGCCTTGTGATGATGATTAGGGAATTTATGAACAAAGAATGACAAGTCAGAGTTTCTCATGCTTGTAGGGAGTGGAATAGGATGGCAGATTGGTTAGCTAACTTGGCAGTTCAAAATGAAGTTGTTTGGAATGAGTGGCTTAGTCCTCCTGATCGGTTTTGGGATATTGTTTTATAGGATGTTAGAAGGGCTTTTTTACCTAGAATTGTAGTTGTGTAGCTCTTATTTTTAGTTTGTCTTGAATCTCGATTTTTCATTAATTTTTTTTATAATTTAAAGTAAATTATACTTTTATTTGTTAAGAGATCTTGAAATTATACTTTCATTGCTTAAGAGATCTTACAATTATATTTTCTTCTTTATTTTAAAAAATTAGATGCTCTTCCTTTGAGAGATAAAAAAATTTTTAATTTTATTTATTTTAATTAAAATATTCTTATGTTTAAATAAAATGTGTATTTGACTAATATGAAATAAAATAAATTTATTATTTTTAACTCAATAAATAATAAAATATTATAATTTTTAAAATATATATTTTATAATAAATTATAATATTTTTAGAAGGTTAATAATGTCATTAAATGTATTTTAATCAAAATAGATAAAATTATAAGTTTTTTTAATTTTTCAAAGAAGTAGAGTGTAAATTTTTAAAGTAAAGGGAATGAGAGTGTAATTTTGATATCTCTCAGAAGAGGAGAATGTAATTTACTTTATGATTTATTATAAAATATATTTAAAGTAGAGGGGATGAGAGTGTAATTTTTATATCTCTTAAAGAATGATAGTATAATTTGCTTTATAATTTATTATAAAATATATTTTTAAAAATTATTATATTTTATTATTTATTTTGACTTAAAAATAATAAATTTATTTTATTTTAACTTAAAAATATTTTTTATATTAATTGAATACATATTTAATTATATAAATAATAAACAAAAAGATAATTTGATCAAGATAGATAAAATCATAAGTTTTTTTATCTCTCAAAGAAAAAAAAAAGTTTTCAAAATAGAAGAGATGAAAGTATAATTTTAAAATCTCTCAAGGAAGAGAGTATAATTTATTATATTTTTATATGAGTCAACTTGCTAATATATCTATCGTTTTTCTTTAAAAGATAAACAAAAAAATATTTTTTGTTTGTAGTTAAACAATTCATTTCATGAACTAATAATTTTATGAATTTATGAAACTAATAAATTAATTACTTATAACTAATTTTATATTATTTTTATAATTAAATTAAAAATAAAAAATTAATTCTCTGAAATTTATTTACTAAATTATAAGCATTTCTAGCTTGTATATGATATAAACCAAAAAAAATAATAATAATGAGGTTATCCAACCCAACTCAAACGAGTTGGATCAAAATGACCCAAAATTTTATTGGGTTAGAAAAATGCAAATTTAATCCATTATTTTTTTCTTTGAGGATTAAACTAGCTCAATAAGTAGATTAAACTTGTATTATAAGTCTATTTAAGTCATTGAAAAATATGTTGGACCCAAAAGTTAAATATTAATTGAGTTGTCTATTCAATAGTTATATGTACTAATTTTTTACATTACTTTTATATTATTACTAGGTCTCTATCACATTACAATTATATTATTATCATATCGTAATCATATCACTATTATTCATCACTTTTGAAAAAAAATAATACATATTAACTGTCTTAAAGACTAAAAATTAAATTTTATGATTTTTTAAAGACTAGAAAATATGTTTTGATCTATTAAAAACAAAATTGTAAGTAAATATACTATTTATAGTTAAAAATTAGCTTATGTCCTAAATTATATGATTCCTATAGAAAGTGAGAATTAGCACTATACAATAATTGGAGTGAGGTGTCCAAGGAATAATAGTTGTTGGAAATAGTTGGCATTTAAGAGGTGGGGATGAATTGAGTTTTTTAAAAAATTTTAGAAATTTTGAAACATTTTTGCAATAGATAAAGCAAGGTAGAATAGTGAAGAATAAATATTATGCCGCAAGTAAATTTTAAATCAGTAAAAATGGAGTGCATTTTAGTAAAGAGTACAAACTAAAAGTATAGAAAGATAAATTGAAGAAATATAAGTGTTGAAAGTAAAGAAATTCAAAGAATTTATCCTAATTTAGTTTATCCAATGAAACTTACATCTAATTTCCAAGTACAGGTTGAGATTTTTACTATCTTCTTAAGTCTCAAATAAGTACTTGAAAACTACTACAATGCTTTAAACACTTTCTTTTACTCTTTTCTATTCAAGGAAAACCTTTCCTTGAGATTGTAATTCTCTTGTAAAATTTGATGGAAAATCTCTTTCTTTTAGAGTAAATATGACAAATAAAGAATAAAAGTAATCTTACAATAAATAGTTCAAAAGATTTGAATCAAATTCGAAGTTTAATTTATTTTCTTGATGTTTTTAGGCTTGTCAAGACCTATATTTATAAATTTTTCATAGATATATCTGCTAAAGCTTGTATCCCTAAAAATCACTAGAGAAAGATTTTTTTCACCTCCTCTTCAGCATTATGTAGGCAAGATAGTCAACTTGCATAGGGCTGGCAATCAACTGTCTTGTTTTATAATTCAAATTCTTTGACTTTTGGGTAGGCAGTTGACTTTCTTCAAGTTTGCAGTCGACTTTTTGTTCTCGGGTTTTGTTTAATTTGAATTCTTGATCTTGCAGTCGACTTCTGGTATGTCGACTTCCTTCAAGTTTGTAGTCGACTTTTTGTTCTCAGGTTTTGTTTAATTTGAATTCTTAATCTTGTAGTTAACTTCTGGTATGAGGCAGTCGACTTCTTGCTCTCGGGTTTCCATGGATCTTAAAGCTATAGTTTGACAGTCGATTTCTTGGCTTAAGGCATTCGACTTCTTACTTTCGATTTTTCATGAATTTTGAGGCTGCAGTCTAGGAGTCGACTTTCGGGCTCTAGGCAATCGACTTGCTCGTTTTAGTAGGCTAGCGATCAACTATTAAATTTCTAAGAGTTGGCTTATAGCTTAATGTCTTGGTTTCTTCAAATTTAAAATGTACCAATCGACTTCCCTAATATGACAGTCGACTTATTGTTTTGAAAAAGTCTTTTAAGTGAAGAAACTCAAGAGTAAGAGTTACTAAGTCTTTTGAGAGAATTAAAAATATTTTTCAAGAGAATTTTGACATATATTTTAAGCTTAATTTTTTATAGAACTTTCACATACTAGGTCCTAGGTGCCTATATATTAACTTAAGAACTTTATTGGCTCTTTAGACTTGAGAGAATTCTTCAATGGGTTTGTTATCATCAAAATTTTAAGAATTCATGCTCAATGGGGTCAACAATCTCCCTCTTTTTTATGATGACAAATTTATTGAATTTCATGTGATTTGGAGAAGGATTTTTGGTTAGATAATAAGAGTATAAAACTCCTCCTGAGTTTATGCATTTGGTTCTGTCAAAGTTTATAGAGTTTTGGAAAAACTTTGCACACTTCCTTTTATCATATGCATTTTGAAAAGCTTTTAACATTGGCTTGTGATAAAAAAAAAAATGCCATGATTGAATGTCCTAACATGCAGTAGAAGTAATATACAATGTTATATAAGAGCTCATTCCAGTATCAGTTCAGTAGAATTTATATTCAATCAGATCAATTCAGCAAAATATATATTTAGAATTTATATTTAATCAATCCAATAGATAGTTATAAGATAAACCAATTCATAGTCAAAGAATAAACATAAGATAGACAAATGCAAAGTTAGAGGAAGTAAAATAAAGTAAACACCTAAGCTCACCTAAGCTAACTACTTCTCCCCTTTTTATTATAACAAAAGGGTGAAAGGTAAGTGAAAAGATAGGAAAATACAGTAAAACAAAGACTAAACTCCTTGTCCCCTTTTCTCATCCATGCATTGTAAGATTTCTCTCGGAAGTTTATTGTTGTTAGCATGAATGAGTTTCATAGCTTGAAGTTGCCTTTGAAGAATGGAAACACTGGAAGTAAGGCCCCTAACTTCTTGATTAAGGCTATAAAATCTGTTGTTAACTAAGACCTGAAATATTTGAAAGGATTCTGAGTTTGTAAAGACATCATAAGTAAGAGCAGTGCATTGAGTGGATGGCCTAGCCTCTTCTTCTATGGGGGCATCTGCTTCTTGATCCCTTGCTACTTCTCTTACTTCCCTTTATTCTCGTTGCCTCCCTTGAGCTAGTGTCTTAGCTTTGTGCACCCAACTTTCTTGATATTTGACATAATGGAGTTTGGATAGGGTGTTTATGTCGGTCTTGGCTGGTTTATCAACTATAATTTCAAGAGAATCAATGCCACATTTTTTTAGGTTGAGTGAGATAATTGAAGCATCACAAAGGGCACTGTTTGATGTTCTTGCATTTCTTAGCATCCTTTGCACCAAAAAGTAAGGGAAGTTGAAGGGATCTTGTGTAAGAATACATTGCATAATGAACTATTCTACTTTGTTGGCACTTGCAAAAATTTATGCTTTGTTTACTATGCAATGAGCGACCAAAAGATGTAGGAGCTTATTATTCAGGGTAAAGTCACTGGTGATTCTGGAAATCTTGGATGGATCATTATCAGGATTTTCTTATAGAAAGTTTTGCATTCTATGCCTATCATATTTAGCTATCTTGGTTAGGCTAAAATGGTGATCTTTAATGTAATAGCCATTAAGTGGTGTTCCTAGCCACTCACTTAACTGCTGATATGTGAAGTTAATTTTATGGCCTCTAATTTTGGTGGTGGCATAGTAGTTGGTTTCATCCCATTTCAAGTTTTCATAAAAAATTTTGATAATAAAGGGACTCTATTTTTTTCAGTCTTCAATAATTTGTAGAACCCAATAGATTTCAGTAATTGGAAAAACTCAAAAGTTCATGCGTAAACAATTTGACATCCACATACTTAGTTGGTGTCACTAATCTTTAGGCAAATTTCTTATTAAAGTTTTTTTTTTCAATGCCCAAGAGGAGAGCAGACCACTCATTGGAGGAGGATCTCTAAGTTTTGATCTTTTGGATTGACGTTCGGATTTCATGAGAGAAATTGTGAATTTGAGAGAAGAAAAGTGTTTGAGGGTGTTAGAAAAGTGATTTAGAGGGATTTAAGTGATGCAATTTGGGAGAAAATACTGTTAAAATGCAAGAATTTGAAATTTTTTTGTTGGTTTAAGAGTAGCAAAATTAGGGGTTTAAGGATTGACAGATGAAATTATGAAGGATTGGAGAGGAATTTTTGAGGTTTTGGTCATCTAAGTGGTAGGAATCGATTAATCTATTTAGTTTTAAGAGATTTTGTAAAGAAATTTGAAAATGACATGAAAATAGGAAATGAAAAATGGGAAAGTTTTGAAAATTAGGTGAAAATGATGTAACCTTTTTTTAAAAGTGTCTTTTAAAGCTTGGCAGTTGACTTTTATAGTTGTAGCAGTTGATTGGTGAGCTTCGTTTTGTTTTAAAAAACCTTCTAGAGGCCTACCAGTCAATTGGCAAGCCTATGACAGTTGATTGTCGGGGATAAAAGACTAGGTAGTCGACTGTCTTTCACTAGGCATTCGATTAACATGTTTTTCAGAAACCCAAAAAAGGAAGAACAAGGTAGTTGACTATTTTATTTGTACCAGTCGACTAGTTGCTCTCTATTGAAAATTTTCAAATGTCTCGAGAGCTGTTAGTCAACTGCTAAACTTATGACAGTTAATTTTTTCCTCCTCAAATTGCATAACACCAACTCTAAACACTTGAATCCTTCTTTTTTCAATTTTTTTTATCCTTTCTAACTTAGCATTTACACTAGTAAAGTCCATTCAACCCACTTAGGTTTAATCTTGGATCATTACATGTCTTTAATCATGGAAGGATTGATACCAATTTTGTCCTTTTGAGGAGAGAGTGACTCGGTAAAACAGACTTAAGGCCACTTTGATGCTTAAGTTAGTAAAAGAAAATAAGAATGAGAACTATTGAAATGCATAATGGTAAAAACAATGTATAGATTCTTTGGATTTCTTATTCCAAGTCCTTTTCTTATAAAGCTAAGTCTTTCTTCAAAAAGAGGCTTAGTAAAAATATCAACAAGTTGAAAATCAGATAAGATGAATTCTAAAGAGACATTATGATTAAGCACATGATCTTTAATAAAGTGATGTTTGATATGAATTTGTTTAATTCTTGAGTGCATGATGAGATTTTTTGTTAAATTGATTACACTTGTGTTATCGCATTTGATAGAAATATTTTTATGATTTACACATATATCTTGGAGTTGTTGTTTCATCTAAAGAATATGTGCACAACAACTTCCATTTGTTAAATATTCAACTTCAGTAGTAGAAAGTGCTACACAATTCTGTTTCTTACTAAACCAAGATACAAGTGAGTTTTCAAGGAATTGGAAAGTGGCACTAGTGCTTTTTATATCTTGTGCTACCAACAAAATCAGCATATGAATATGCAATTAAATATCCTATTTGTGTGGTTCTAACTAGATATCTGAAGACTTTTTTATAGCAATAAAGTGTGACATTTTTGGTTCTGTTTGGAACTTAGCACATATACATGCACTAAACATAATACCAAATTTACTTGTTGTCAAATAGAGTAGTGAATCTATATTTGGTGATTTCAAAGGATTCACCATATTAATCCTTATTCATTTTGGTAGATAGATTTATTGTGTTATAATGAGTTTTACTTTTTT
Organism: Senna siamea; assembly: GCA_031216115.1. Lineage (NCBI taxonomy): Eukaryota > Viridiplantae > Streptophyta > Magnoliopsida > Fabales > Fabaceae > Senna > Senna siamea. Next base: position 24,535,155 of record CM062354.1, on the reverse strand, counting down.
CATGCCAAATTTTTTTAAAAATTCCTTTATGTATTTGGTTTGGCTTACAAATGTTCCATTGCTTTGCTGTTTTATTTAGATTTTAAGGAAGAAGTTTAGCTCACCTGTCGTTGGCATATCAAATTCTCAGTGCATTAGTTTAGCAAATTCTTCATAAAGAGATTCATTGGTGGACCCAAATATGACATCAACATATATTTACACAATCAAAATATCATCTTTTCTTTTCATAATGAATAATGTAGTATCAACTTTGCGTCTTTTAAAATCATTTTCAATTAAAAAATTACTTAGCCTTTTATAGCAAGCTTTAGGAGCTTGCTTCAACCTATATAAAACTTTTTTTAATTTGAAAACATGATTAGGTAAAGATGAGTTTTCAAAATTAAGGGGTTGTTTTACATAAACTCCTTCCATTATGACTCTATTTAGAAAGGTACTTTTGACATCCATTTGAGAAAGTTTAAAATTGTTAATGCATGCAAAGACTAAGCATTCTAATGGCTTTTAATCTAGCTATTGGTGCAAATGTTTCATCCTAGTCAATTCCTTCTCCTTGCTTGTAACATTTAGCAATTAATCTAGCTTTATTTTTAATTATATTTTCAAATTCATCAAGTTTATTTCTAAATACTCATTTTGTGTTAATAATTGGATAATTATTAGGTCTAAGAACTAAATCTCATACTTAGTTTCTTTCAAATCGATTTAATTTTTCTTACATAGTCAAGACCTAATATTTATCCATTAAAGCTTCATCTATGTTCTTAGGTTCAATTTTAGAAAGCAAACTAAGATGATTACGTGAGTTTTTATGAAGGTTTTGAGTTATTACACCACATGACACATCTCCAATGACTTGGTCAATTGGATGATGTTTCAAATTCTTCCACATAGTTGGAAGATTTTGCTATTTTTGTTGCTCTTATTCTTCTTGAGTCTCTTCATCACTTGCTATTTCTTCCTCCTTTTCTTTGGCATTTTTTTTGTCATTTAAATTTAACATTTCTAAGCTTACTGGAGTGTCATTTGTGACATTATTTGAATCAAGGGGATTAGTTTCATAAAAAATAACATGAATAGATTCTTCAACAATGTGAGTTTTTTTATTATATACTTTATAAGATTTGTTAATATTAGAATATCTTCGAAAAATAGCTTCATCAAATTTTACATTAACTTTTTTTAACATATCTTTCCCATTGTTATAAACAAAGCATTTACATCCAAAAACATAAAGATGTGAAATGTTGGATTTCCTTTATTTGTATAATTCATATGGATTTTTCTTTAGGATTAGTCTAATTAAGGCTCTATTCAAGACATAACATGCAGTACTTATAGCATTAGCCTAAAAAATTTAGGGAGATCTTTTTCAATGAGTATGGTTCTTGCCATTTCCTCTAGTGTTTTGTTTTTCCTTTCAAGTACTACGTTTTATTGTGGAGTTCTTGTTGAAAAATTATGCTCTATTCCATGTTCATCACAGAAATTTTCATAGTTAGAATTTTTAAATTCTCTTCCATAATCACTCCTAATTTTTATAATGGTCAAGCCTTGTTCATTTTGAACAAGTTTAGCTAGTTTAACAAACTAGGAGAAGACTTGATCTTTGTGAGCAAAAAGTATAGTCAAAGTATATTTTGAGTAGTGATATATAACAACAGGCACATAAGAGTTACCTCCTAAGCTTTTTGTTTTAGATGGTCCAACAAAATCCATATGGAATAGTTGTAAAGGTTTGTAAGTGGAAACAAAATCTTTTGATTTGAAAGAAGCTTTGACTTGTTTTTCTTTTTGACAAGCATCACAAAATTTATTCTTTTCAAATTGAATGTTAGGCAAGCCAATAACAAGGTCTCCCTTAAAAAGTTTTTCTAAGAGACTCATACTTGCATAAGTTAATCTCGTATGCTAGAGCCAATTATAATCATTAACACTAATGAGACATTTTGAATCTAAAAGTGGTTCTTTATCTAAATTTACTATCTAGACATTGTTTACCTTATGATTAATTAGAATGATTTTATTGCTATTTTTATTTTTAACAAGACAATTATTGGAATTAAACACTATTTCATTATTCTTATCATATAGATGACTAATACTCAAAAGATTATGATTAAAGCCATCAACAAAGAACATTATCAATAGAAGTGTAAGAGTTCTTACCAACCTTATATATTTCAATAATGTCTACCTTGCCATCTTCTCCAAAGGTGACCTTTCCTCCATTCTTTGGTTGAAAGGAAATGAACTTGGTTTTTTCTCCAATCATATGCTTTGAGCATCTACTATATAAGCACCACTTATCACTTTTAACCTTTAAACATATCTACAAATAGTTCATCCTTTATTTTTTGGTATCCAAATATGTTTGGGTTGTTGAATTTTAGATTTTTCCTTTGAACCTATGCTTTCTTGTTTTAAAGGGTCCTTTTTTCTTATAAGCACAACTTTGAGAATTATGATATTTTTGTCCATAATAGAAGCATGTTGTAAAGGGATTACTTGACATAACAACAAAATAAAGAAATTTTTGTAGTACTTTAGTATTAGAATTATATCTTATACTAGTTTTATTTAAAACACATCTTTGTTATCTAAGAAGTATATTCAAGTTATCTCTTCTTTTATTAAACCTAGCTAAGGTATTAGTTAAGTTTTTTTTTTCTATTTTAAGCTTGTCACACAATATTTTTTCAAAAATTGATGAAGAGACCTAAAGCTTATTTTCCAAATTAGAATTTTTGTTGTTTCAAAGAAGAATTTTCTTTTTGTAAAGCAAGTAATTTATTTTCTAAAATTGAGATTTTTTTTTTTTGTATTGTGGGCATTCTCACTTAATGTGTCTTGACTTTTTGCATTTATAACTAATAGGAGGTTTTTTTTGCTTTTCTTTTACTTTGTCTTTTTATTATTGAAGAATATTTTATACTTTTTCACAAATAATCTAAAATTTTCTTCATCCAGTTCAAAGATATCTAAAAGAGTACTTGATTTATCATCATCATCTTCTACTTCAATTTGAGAAGATGAGAAAGTGGTTTTGAGAGATAGACTTTTCTTTTTCTTCTCATGATCTTCATATAACATTAATTATTTAAGCTTGGCCTCATTCTTGGAGATTTTCAAAAAGTGTTGAAATTAATTTTGTGGAGTATCCTTGGCTTTCTTAAATTCATGTCACCTTTGACTGTCATTCTAAAGGAAGATATCTCAAAATTTTAGATACCAAATTTTTTGGAGTGTATGTTTTCCTTAAAGTTGCTAAATGATTAATAATAGGAGTGAATTTAATTTGTATATCTTTTATGGATTCACTAGATTTTATTATAAAACGTTTCATATTGATAGGTTAGTAAGTTTATTTTAGTATCTCTAATATCAGTTGTTCCCTTGTGAGTTATTTTTAAAGCGTGCCACATTTCTTTTGCACTTTTGCAAGTAGAAATTCTGAAATATTCATCTTGACTTAAAACACTTGTGAGAATTAAATTAGTTTTAACATTAAGTTGAACATTTATTTTTGTTAGTTTCATTCCACTCATCATTTGGTTTCTTTATAGACTGACTATTCTCTACCTTGGTAGAAATATAGGATCTATTTTCTATAATTTTTCAAAGATCAACATCTATTGCTTCAAAAAATATTTACATTCTTAGCTTTTAAAAATTATAGTTTTCACCATTGAAATTTAGAGGCTTATTAATAGAAAGATATTTAGGCAATACATTATGACCACATTTAGCTATTAAACCTTTTGAGACCTTTAGGTCCTTTTACCAAGAGCTAAAATTCGATACTACTTGTTGGGAATGGCTAGCACCCTAGAAGGGAGTGAATTGAGTGTTTTAAAAAATTTTAAAAACTTAAGAAGATTTTTGTAGTAAATGATGCAACCATAGTTTTAAAAACTAGATTAGATCAATTAGTGAGATTGAAAAACCGATGAACTAGTTCATCCGTCGATTCAAAAGAACCATAAAATTTGGGAGTTGAAGAATTAGTCAAAAATCGGTTGAATCAGTAAAAAATCAATAAAAATCATTGATTTGACTGATTCATTGATTTTTTGTTTTAATATTTTGAAAAAAATTATATTTTACGTCCCTTAACTATGTTTATATAATACATCACTTTCCTAAACTTTGATTTTTAATAAATCACTCCTCTAAACTATTAAAAATACTGAAATTGTAATTAAGAAGCTCACAAATTTTTTTCTCTCTCTCTAATCTTTCTTCACATATAATTTGAAATTAAATTAAGGAAGAGAAGAGAAACAAATATGATAAGCATATAATTATTCAATTTAACTCTAAAAATAATAATTTTTTAATTTTTTTAATAGTTAAGGGGATTGATTTGTTACAAATCAAAATTTAGGTAGATAATATGTTATATAAACATAGTTGAGTATTGATATTTAATACAAATAGTTAATATTATTTATTATATTATATTACATAATGAATTTATATAATATTTATAGTATTGTTTATTATATTATATTAAAAAATAAATATATATTATAATATATGAAATTAAAAATATATATATTTAGTTGCCATCGATTCGACCACGGTTCAATCATAATTAGAGTCGTGAACCGTGAACCAGTACTTTGACTGGTTAGATGATTGTTTTAATTTTTGAAACCTTGATGCACCAAGTAAAGCTTAAATTAGTAAAAAAAGAGTGTAATAAATATCACAAACTCCAAAATACAGAAAGATAAATTGTAAAAATGTAAGTGCTAAGAATAAGGAAACATTTAGTCCTCAAACATAACTTGAAATTTTTACTATCTGTTCAAATTTCAAATGAGTACTTGAAAATTATTATAATGTTCTCAATATTTTCTTTTACTCTTGCTACTCAAGGGAAATCCTTCTTTGAGATTTTAGCTCTCTTTTGATATAAAAGGAACAAATTTGATGAAGTCTCTTTTTCTTTAGAGTAGATATTACAAATAAAGAATAAAAGTAATCTTAGAGCAAAGACCTCAAAATGTTTGAATCAAATTCGAAATTTAAGTTGTTGTCATGATGTTTTTAGGCTTGTCAATATCCCTATTTATAGATCTTTTAAGAATATATCCATTGGAGCTCGTATCCTTACAAATCACCTGAGAAAGATGTTTTGTAACTTCTCTACATCATTACATAGGTAAGACAGTCAACTTGCATGGGGCTAGTAGCCGACTGTCGTATTCTTGAATTCAAATTTTCTAATTTCTAAGAAAAGGTAGTCAACTTCCTTCAACCTGACAGTCGACTTACTACTCTCGATTTTGCTCAATTTAAATTCATGGTCTAGTAGTCGACTTCTTGGTGTGAGGTAGTCTTCTTCTTAGTCTTGGGTTTTCATGGATTTTGAAGTTACAGTTTGGCAACTGACTTCTTGGCTTGAGGTAGTTGACTTCTTACTTGAGTTTTCATGGATTTTGAAACTTCGATTTGGCAATCTACTTTCGGGCTCCAAGTAGTCAACTTGCTTGTTCTAGTAGGCTAGTGATCGATTGTTAAGCTTCTAGCAGTCGACTTGTAATTTAGTATTTTAGTTTCTTCAAGTTTAAAATGTATCAGTCAACTTTCTTAGTATGATAATTGATTGCTAAAAAAAATTAAAAAAAAGAGCTACCAAGTCTTTTGAGAGAATTAAAAAAAAATTTCAAGAGAATTTTAACGTATATTTTGAGCTTAATTTTTAAGAAAATTTTTACATACTAAATTTTAAGTATCTATATATTAACTTGAGAAGCTTGTTGACCCTTTGACTTAAGAGAATCTTTTAATGAATTTGTAATCATAAAAATTTTAAGAGTTCATATCGAATGAAATTAACAATAGTAGAGTAGAGGTGCATTATTTTGAATTCTTCTTTATAAAATAGAAATATGAAGCATTATTTGGATTTTTTCTAGTTGCTTCCACTAGTGTATAAAACCTTTTATGATCTTTAAATTTATTAATTAATATTGGTGTGATGAAAATAAGTTTTAAATTATTGAATAATTTTTATAAAATAATTTATTTAATTATCAATGAATTTAAAGTTTAATTAATTATAATTATTATATCTATAAAATTTGATATAATTTATTATTGTATTCTTCATTAGTATGTACAAAATTAACATTTAATAGTTGGTATTTTTCTTTATATTTGAAACGGAGATTTTATAATCAATTTATTATATTTTAAAAATAATTTATACTTTTGTTCATTTGAAGAGCCAAACTAAATATATTAAAAATAAATAAATAAATTATTTTTCAATTAAAAAAGTATTCCTCTTCTTGATTCCAACACAGGTGGACTTAGGCGAGCTGGCTTTCGCCACCATGTTGAACTTGGTGTCGGAGACGGTGTTCTCGGTGGATCTGGTGGACCCAAACTTCGAGACGGCTGGAGAATTCAAGGAGCTTGTGTGGAGGATCATGGAGGACGCCGGCAAGCTGAACCTCGCCGACTATTTTCCGGCGTTGAAGAAACTTGACTTGCAGGGAGTGAAACGCCATGTGAGTGTGTCGTACCACAGGTTGCATCAGATCTTCGATCACATTATTCACAAACGCTTGAAGGATAGAGAGAATTCAAGTGCTAGAAATGGCGATTTCTTGGACGTTTTGCTTGATCACTGCCAACAACAGGACGGCTCGGATTTCACTGTTGAAAGCATCAAGCCCTTGATTCTGGTAAGTGTCTGTTCATGTGTATATTGCAAAATTTAGATTTTTTTTAGAAAGATAAGTTAAGTTAATTATGATTAAGCATATAAGAAAATGAATGAAATAGATAAATTAAAATAATTATTAGAAAAATGTATAAGTGATGTGTATGTTAGGTGACTTTTTTACGTAGTGGGCATATCTTACACAAATTTTTAAATTCCTTAAAAATTGCACTGTTAAAACAATTTTTTATTATCTCTCTTTTTTTCTTTTTTTTACTAATTCACTTTAAATTGAGACAAATTAAATTTAAAAGTAGTGATTTTAAGAACTTAAAATTATATAAATTATATATAAATTCATCATGTATTAACAATTTATTAAAAATAATAGAGAATATGCGAATGGTTAAACTTAGCAGTTGATAAAAAAAAAAATTGTTGAACTATTTTTTAATTTATACTATATATATATATATTGATCTACTAACTTGTTAATACACTGTAAATTTATGTATAATTTTTACTCAAATTTGTGACAACATTTCTTTTTTTGTTAAGCATTGGATGCCGTTAGTATTTAATAAGACATTGAAAGTTTTTGTAAATATATAATATGAAATTGGACACAAAATAAATATTTGAGAAAAAATTTAATTAGATTAATTAATTCCTTATACTGGAAAAAAGTATATTTTTATCTTTTAAAAAATAGGGTTAAAAGTATAAATTTTAAGAAAAAAGAAACTGCTATATATTTCTAAACTTAATCTTCAAGAAGTTGACATTTAAGTATACATGTCATAAAAAGACTTAAACTGATGAAATACTATTCTATTCGTAAATTTCACAAATAAATGCTTTAAAGTTATGTACAATTCATCATATCAGCAATACGTGAGTCATATTGGAAAATTTGTTTTTATATATATATATATTTATGCATTATATTGACTTGGTTTAAATAACTATTATTTTACCTAAGAATTCATTGATTTTCTTCTTACTTGTACAATGCACAAACGATTAATTAATAATGGCTAACCATTACTTAAAAAGCAGGATATATTCATTGCGGGAAGTGACACTTCAGGATCAACGACAGAATGGGCTATGGCAGAGATTCTTCGCAACCCAGAGGTAATGCAGAAAGCAAGAAACGAACTGAACCAAGTAATAGGCCCTCATATTGGTCAACTCAAAGAATCAGACATCCCGCGTCTTCCCTATATCCAAGCAATAGTAAAAGAAACCTTAAGGCTTCACCCATCAGTGCCTCTTCTCTTGCCCTACATTGCTGGAAACGACGTCGTAGTGAGTGGCTACACCATCCACAAAGGGGACCAGGTTCTCATAAACGCATGGTCCATTGGTAGAAACCCTAGTTTCTGGGATGACCCGACGTCGTTTTTGCCCGAGAGGTTTATTGGGTCTACCCTAGATTTTAAGGGCAGGGACTTTGAGTACCTACCCTTTGGTGCTGGGAGGAGGATTTGCCCTGGTTTGCCATTGGCTAATAGGATGATTAGCTTGATGCTGGCCACTTTGGTGCATTCTTTTGAGTGGGAGCTTCCCAAGGGTGTGACTCGTGAAAACATGGACATGAGTGAGCAGTATGGAATCACATTGAAGAAGGCTGTTCCTCTTTGTGTTATTCCAAAATCAGTATGAATTATGAAGGAATTTGTGTAGATGTCGTCTAGGTGTTGAAGCTGCACGCGTTTTTATTAAATAAATAAAATTTTCATGTCACATATGTGTTAAAAGGATTTTAAGAGCCTTTTTTTTTTGTAGTCTGAAAAAAGAGAGATTTAATTATGTTAAGGAAGTAGTACTAGAATTATATACGGAAATTCTTACCGTAGTTAATATAGGTGGCAATTGATAAGGAAAGGAATTCCCTAAATTTCCATAGGAACCTTAATTTAGACTGTCAAATTTGCAGAATCTCAGCCATTCAATGAAATAAACCATGAAAAATAAGCCACTTCATCCTTTACTTAAAACGAACTAAAGTTTCAGTTCATCCAAACTTTTTTAAATCATGAAAACTACTTTGAATTATAATTTTTACTCATCTCCGCTTTAATGTGTTCTACAGTGTCATGCCTGTTATGATCTTTGAAGTGGAGATTAACAAAGATATGTGCATCCTCCTTTATAATTTGACATATCCTAAAATCATATATATATATATATATATATAAAATGATTATCTCTGCAAGGTTGATACTGTTATTGTTTTATTCACCGTCCATCGTGGAATGATATAAAGCATTTAGGTTTATCAAGTAAACCAAAATCTCTTAACATTATAGGGTTCTCAAATTTGGTTAGGATTAGCTGCTGGAGAAGGGTTGATAGATCTTGCAAAGGAATACAAAGGGGAGGAGGCTCTCGATTTCACCTTTGACGGTCAAGTTAGTAGGGGACAAGAAAATGAGAGTTAGAGTGCTAGCTAGATTGTGAGGGCTTGCTTGTTTCTTTTGATCAAGTAATTGAAACTTGATCAAAAGGCATTCAAATTCTATTGGAATTAGAGCCTCATGTCCATAGATAAAGGCAAACAGGGTTTCTCCAAGGGAGCTCTATTGTGTAGTCCTATAAAATCATAATACCAAGTGTAATTCTTTTGCCTGGTTTTCTTTTGTCATTCCAAGTTATTTCTTAAGTCCTTGGAGGATAATTCTATTAGCCAGATTCACTTTCCTATTAGAGGTAGGGTATTTGACATATGTTTTTATATGCCACTATTGGCAATATTCCCTGAAGCCTTCACTCACAAACTGTCTTCCATTGTTTGTTATAATTATGTGGGGAGGGCACCATAAGAACTTCTGAATCATTTGAAAAGTGATAGTGGTGAGCAATTCCACTTCGATTCATTTAGTAAAATAATCAACTTCCATGATTAAGAACTTTCATTGTCTTGAGGCGATCATAAAAGGACCAGAGAGGTTCATTCCCCAAATGTTAAAGGGTTATGGTGAAGTAATAATTTCTCATTCGTTGACATGTGGATAAAGTCTTTGTGTTTTTTACAACAGTCAAAGTATTGGACAATCTAATCTGAATCTTTTACCAAGCTAGGCTAATTAAAACTAGCTCTCAAAACCTTTTGTTTTAAGGGTTAAAGCCAACTGATGGCTATCGCATAACCCTTCATGGATTTTCCTAATAATATAATCCCTTTCTTTTAGTGTCAAACACTTTAAATGAGGCATTGAGAAGCCTTTTCTATAAAAATCAATGCCCCAAGTGTTGACCCATTGAGCATTTGGCTTTTAAAGATATTTTGATGATAACAAACAGATTGAATCATTTTAGGAAAATCAAGTTCAAGGGCTCATCAAGGCAAACCAAGAAGAACAAGAAATTAGATAAGTAATTAGGACTTGAAATTGTAAAGATATAATAGAGACTTGAGCTCATACTTATTTTTCAAACTTTTAAGGTTTGTTTCCAAAATTTAAGTTACTTTTACAAAGTGATTTTCCATTTAAAAGACAAACATTCTCACATAGCAGTCGACTTGCACAATGTAGCAGTCAATTGGTAGAAATAGAACTTTGAAAATAAAAAACAAAATGCCACTAGTCGACTATTATGGTTTAGCAGTCGACTGATAGCTAACAAAGAGCTACCAGTTGACTGCTGGACCACTGGCAGTTGAAAACTCTATACTGGAGGCATGGCAGTCAACTGCCAGGGTATAGTAGCCGACTACCATAGTACTGTTTTAAAAATTTATCCCTCCAGAAAGTCATTAGTTGACTGCCAAGAAATAGCAACTGAATACCATGACACTGTTTTAAAATATTTAACTTTCCAGAATGTCACCAGTCGACTGCCAACTAGTCACCAATAGACTGTTGCCTGCTGCACTGCAAAAAATTTGAATTTAAGAACATGATAGTCGACTGGCAGATCATAGTAGTTGACTTGCAGCTTGTAGAGATGACATCAGGCTAAGTACAAACAGTTGTTTTTTAAAAGATTTCAGCTGATTTGTTTTCTAAGCGAATTTTTAACCTTTTCTCTTGCAAAATGTCTATATATAGAGCCTTTGGAAAGCCTCCAAATAACAAGAAAAACATCAAACAGAAATCATCTTCTGAAAATCATCTTGAGCTCGTTACTATTATTTTCTATGGTTCTCTTATAAAATTTACTCTGAATTGAGAGAGTTTCTTAGCTGATAATAATTCCTTCTTCTAAACTGAGAGATATCAAAAGAAAGGTTTTCCTTGAGAAGATTAAAGTGAGAAAGTCTGTAGTGGCTCACAAGTACCCTCTTTAAACTTGTGATAATAGTGAAAATCCCAAGTTGCGCTTGGGGACTGAATGTAAGCTTGTTGATAAGTTGAACCAGGATAAACTTTTGTGTGCCTTAAATTTTCGTACATTATCTTTTGCATTTACTTATAGCAATTTATCTTACTATCATTATTGTTTCTTGCTGCTAAAACCTTTATCTTGTTGATACAGCTCTTGTTGCTCTGTTTTGAGTTAATTTAACTGAATAACTTTTTGTAATTGTTATCTAAGCAAAAAATAATATATACATCTATTTTAGCTACTTTTTAAAGTTCTCCATTAGAAATTTTTTTTAACACCCAATTCATCCCCTTCTTAGGTGCCATCCATTCTTAACAAGTGGTATTAGAGCTTGACTCTTGGTAAAAAGACTTAACAGTCTTAAGAGTTAAATATGGCTGGTTTTGGTGATAATGTGTTACCTGAAGGACTTTCTATCAATAAACCTCCAGGTTTTAATGGAGAAAATTATATTTTCTAGAAACTCAAGATGAAAATATTCTTTGAAGCAGTAGATGTAGATCATTGGGAAGTAATTGAAGATGGACCCTATATTCCTTTGAAAGAAGAGAATGGCCACACAATTACAAAGCCTAAAATTGAATAGTCTAACATAGATAAAAGAAAGTTTAATTAAATGCCAAGGCTAAACTAATCCTCACTAGTGCACTAAGCCAGGATGAATATTTTAGAGTATCTAACTATGACAGTGTGAAGGAAATGTGGAAAGCCTAGGAAATTGCTCATGAAGGAACCTCAGGAGTTAGAGAGAAAAAGATAAACCAACTCACTCACCAATATGAAATGTTCATAATGAAACAAGGTGAGAAAATTAAAGAAATGCAAATGCCATTTAGTTATATTGTGAATCATCTGGCTGCTCTAGGTAAAAATTATACAACAAAGGAGTTGGTGGCTAAGATTCTGAGATCTCTCCCTATGGAATGGTAGCCTAAGGTGATAGTCATTGAAGAAAACATAGAAGAATCTATCAAATTAGTATCAGCTCTCTTTGGCAATCTTCAAGAGCATGAATCAAAACTACAACAGCTTATGCTCTATGAGGAGCAAGACAAATAAGAAGAAAAGTCTTTCCCTCAAGGCAACTTCCTCACAACAAATAAAAGAAGAGGATGATGATGATAGTCAAAATTCTCTTTATGAAGGAATAGAGATAAATGAAGAGAATTTTGGCCTGTTTGTAAAAAAATTTAGAAAATTCTTTAATAACAAGAAGAAGAAGACATTTAGAAGAAATCAAGATGGGAGCAAAGAACCTCTAACTTGCTATGAATGTAGGAAAACTAGGCACATCAAATAAGAGTTTCCCCAATACTTAAATAAGCAAGAAATACTTGAGAAGAAGAAGGAAAAGAAGAAGGCTTTTATCTCATCAATATAGGGAGACAGTGATGAAGATAATTATAGAGAGTAAGAAGAAGCAAATGTATGCTTAATGGCCAAAGAACAAGATGAGGTATTACAACCCTCAGATGTAAACATATAATGTTAGTACATTATTCTTCACCTTAATTATTTATTAATAATGTCTGAGCATTTATACCATCGCAATATTATTAAAGTGGATTAGGTTCGGGTTCTTTTGCTCAGATCAAAACTTAGAAGCACAACAAACATAAAATGTAATGTATCGGAGATAAATTCATAAAACATTACATATCCTTTCATAAGTATTACATCATTTCATCTATCTGAAAACTGTAAAGAAATTTTTACAGGGTTAAGAGATAACATCTCTGTCAGTCAAACCCTTAGGATATAAAATACTTTTAATAAAAGAAACCTCCTTTAATGCCACTTCCATCTTTATGAAAATGCTAAATATCTAAATCTGATACATATCAGCATATAAATGAGAAAACTAGTTTCTCAGTAGCTTATTCACAATTTAAAACTTACTAACATGTATCACTGTGCAAACAAAGAAAACATTTTCATCTACATTTAAATCATCTAAAACATAGTCTCATTTGCATATACATCTTAGCAAGCATTGCATGATTATTTGGTATGTCAATGTGATAAAGATGGTCATTCTCATTCCAAATATAACAATTTCAGGAAAGACATACATATTAACCATTGGAATAGGAAATGATTATCTATACAATTTATTCTTAAAACTTACCTTGCTTTAAAGTGTGAAGCACCTTCGGACACACTTCAAGAATGTGAACACTTGGTCACTTTGTTAAGGATTGTGAACACTTGGCCACATTGTGGACTCTTGGCCACTTTTATGAAAAATGGTGAACACTTGTCACTTATACATACAATTAGCAACTACAATTCATCTTGCTATTACCCTTGACTTTAGCTATTGTAAGACACTTTATGACTCATTTACAAATAGCATAGTGATTCGGCTAATAAATAACATAAGAGTTTACATTTGGCCAACATGGGAAAAGAATGAAATCTAAGGTTTTACATGTCACATTTTCATATTTTTACATCCTTTCTATAATTTAGACCTACTAGTACCATACATTAAAATTATTTTGAGATTTTCTATCACATTCAAAATTATGTAATCATACTATTGGTAATTTCTTCTACTTACTTTCTTGGCTCATTTTACATACTAGATTTAAGGTCACACACATTTCCTATTGTTACATTCTAACAATAATATGGGCCTTTATTATGTGTAAAAAGGTAAACTATTTCCTATACATTAATTTACCATATTTTCTCTCTTTTTCTTACTAAAACTGAATGGTAATCTTTCTTATATAATTTTTAGCAAGTAATTCCATACCTTACAAAGACCACTTTCGGGTTTGGTAAGCTAACAAGAGCAATGTTATAATTTTAAACCAATTTCTAGTTAGCAACCTTCATTTTGGTGTCTATAACCTAAAACATATACTAGCCATACAAGAATACACAATTTCAGCACTATCTTATATTAGGATTTTCCATTATACATGTTGAATTTTACCAATAATAGTTTTTGCATGGAGATAACAATATCCACTTTAGCACATCAACAAACATAACCAAATTACCACACAAGCTTAGCCAAAGAGACATTCATATCTTAAAGAATGTAGAGAGAAAGCCAATGTTCCATGAAAGCTTGAAAGCATGATGAATATATCTTAAATCATAGAATTGCTAAGCTACCTCACTAAGGCAAGAATGATGCAAGTGCCTTGGTATTTTCTCTTGGATTTTATCTTACTCCTTTGCTTCTCCCCATTTTCAGCCAAAAATAGTTTTCTTCTCCTCTCACCGAATGTTTGTGTGGTTTAGTCTAAAATGTCAAGCTTCTCTCCCTCTCACCATGGTATCTAAATGCTAAGCTACTCTCCTTCTCACTGAATGCCATTGCCATACGCATACTTATATTTATATTTAATTTAATCCATCTATTGTATATTGTCTCTTCGGTTTGGAAAAAGGAAGAAAAGGAAGGGAATAATTCAAGAACCTCCTTTATCACTCTTGGTCACCTTGGAATTAAAAGCAAAAGGGAGAAAAAGGAAGGAAGCTAATATCACACACTTCTCCTTCCCTCTTCCACCTCTTCACTAAGTGTATATATTTATATATACATTTGAATGCTATACTCTCCTCCCTCTTCCCAATTGTCATTCATGTGGCTTTATATAGATTTAACTAAAATCTAAATTCTCTCACCTACTCTCACTTACTTTTTACCATTCGATTAACTAAGGAATACAAGGAAGGAAATTAAGCACCTCACTTTTCCTAGCATAGTATTTCCTTCTCTCTTCTCTCTTCATTACTAATTGGAAGCATTAAAATAAAATTGTAATAAGCCACAAGTCACCGAATGGAAGCATTACTTTAATTAGCATAAGAATTGTAAAACTCTCTCTTCACTCACACTTACACTCTGTGCCACAACAATGCAAAAAGGAATGAAAGGAAATTTAAGAGTAAAAGTATCACATGTCTCTTTTCCTTTTCTTGTCTTCTTTGCCATATGGTTATGTGAATTTAAATAATATCCACATTTTCTCCTTCTTATTTTCAATTGTTTTCATGGTTAAATGTGAAGAAGAAGAAGTTAATTTCCCTTTTTCTTCCTACATGTCATGGTTCCCTTTTTCTTCCATTTTCTTGACCGAATGTTTAAGATTGTATTTGAATAAATGCCAAGCTCCTCCTAATGGTTCTCACCGTGCATGCTTATATGTTTTTAATTCAACTCTTTCCTTTGGCAATTCGGCTAGACGAAAGGAAGAAAAAGAATGAATTAAATCAAGCACCTTGGAAAAATTCTTTTCTCATTTCTTTCCTCACTCATCAAATTGTCTTCCTTCTTGTAACTCCTTGGTGACTTGTAAAGAAACACTCATTCATCTTTTAATTCGGCTAACATAATAAATAAAACAGACAATCTTCACATGTATCCTTTTTATGAGCATTTCATGCTACTTAATACCTAAGTTTATTATTTCCCTTGTAACATTTATTCCAAACACTATATTACCAAAGTAATTTCATCACATTTATGGCAAAGTCATCCAATTGATTAAGGAAACAATAATTAAGAAAATTCAAGAGAACAAAGGGAGTTACAAGTAACAAATCAAAACCTTTCTCCTTCATATGATGAACTTTTAGATGCTTTTGAGGAATTACATAATGAGTAATTTAAAATAGCAAAAACTTTATCTTTATCAAAAAGAAAAAAAATTTTGATTTTGAAAAAGAAATTGGTTCTTTGAAAGAAGAAAATCTGTATCTAAAACAAAAAATCTCCATCTTAGAGAAACCTAAAGTATGTGTTAATATTTGTGAAGAGTGTGAAAAACTGAAAGTTGAAAAAGAAGATTTGACAAACACTCTAGCAAAATTTACAAATGGAAGAGATAATCTAAATATACTCCTTGGAAAACAAAGATGTATGTTTAAAAAAGTTGGTATAGGATATGAATCTAATACAAAACAAAAATATTACAAAATTTTCTTTGTTCCGCTGTTCAATCTAGTAGCCCTTATACCACTTGTTTTCATTGTGGTAAAAAAGGTCATAACTCACATGCATGTGCTTGCAAAAGAAATGAACTTTTTAAAAACAAGAAAAAGTGGGTTCCCAAAGGGATGACTAACTCACAAGGACCCAAAAAGATTTGGATATCTAAGAACAAAGGTTGAAATTTTTTTTCTATAGACTTGTCTAAAGGTAAATGGTGACAAATGGTACTTGGATAGTGGATGATCAAAATATATGTTTGGAGACAAATCCAAGTTCATATTCCTTCAACCTAAGGATGGTGGAAAAGTCACCTTTAGAGGAGATGGCAAAGGAAGAATCATTGGAATAGGTAAAGTTGGTAAGAATTCATCCACCACCATTGATAGTGTCTTAATAGTAGAAGGTTTGAATTATAATCTCTTAAGTATTAGTCAATTGTGTGACAAAAATAATCAAAGTAATTTTTTATTCAAATCATTGTACTGTAGAAAACAAGGCAAATAATAAAGTCATATCAATAGGTCATAGAATTAACAATGTCTACATGGTTAATTTAGAAGAAGAACCTCCTTTAGACTCAAAATGTTTAATTAGCATAAATAATGATAGTTGGGTATGACATAGGAGATTAGATCATGCTAGTATGATTTTTCTAGATAAACTAGCTAAAAAGGATTTAGTAATAGGCTTACCTAAGATTAGCTTTGAAAAAGATAAAATCTGTGATGCATGTCAAAAAGGAAAACAAGTTAAAGCATCTTTCAAATATAAAGATATTGTCTCTTCTTCTAGGCTTTTACAACTCCTCCACCTAGATTTGTTTGGTCTAGCTAGAACCAAAATTCTAGGAGGGAATTATTATGTGCTTGATGTTGTGGATGACTTCTCTATATTTACCTGGACTTTATTTCTTTGCCAAAAAGATCAAGCTTTTACAGCTTTTGTCAAATTAGCGGAACTTATTCAAAATGAACAAGAAATAATTATTGTGAAAATTAGAAGTGATCATAGGGAAGAGTTTGAAAACAGCCACTTTGAGAATTTCTGTGAAGAAAATAGAATTGAACGCAAATTTTCTTGTCCAAGAACTCTGCAACAAAATGGGGTAGTAGAAAGAAAAAATAGAACTCTAGAAGAAATGGCTAGAACAATGCTTAATGAAGACTACTACCTAGTTATTTTTGGGCTGATGCTGTAAACACTGCCTGCTACATCATGAATAGAGCATTAATCAAACCTATATTAAAGAAAACCCCCTATGAATTATACAAAGGAAGAAAACCTAATATCTCTCATCTCTATGTGTTTGGTTGCAAATGTTTTGTTCACAACAAAGGAAAAGAAAATCTAGGAAAATTTGATACTAAATCTGATAAAGCAATCTTCTTAGGTTATTCTAGCATTAGCAAAGGTTATAGAGTATTTAATAAAAGAACCTCTTCTGTAGAAGAATATATTCATGTTGTCTTTGATGAATCTAACCCTCTTGAATCAAGAGATGTATCTAGTGACATTACAGTTGGACTTGAGAATATAAGCATTTAATAAAAAGAAGGCAGTAAAGAAGAAAAAGGGAAATCATTAAGTCCAAAAATTGAAGAGAAATAAATAGAGAGAAATCCTCTAAAATCCTAGTGGAATGTGAGACATCATCCAATTGACCAAGTTATAAGTGATTTATCACAAAAGGTAATGACTAGAAATTCTGTTAAGCATGCTAGCTATGATGTTGGTCTTTTATCTCAAATTGAACCCAAAAATATAGAAGAAGCCTTAATGGATGAACATTGGGTATTGGCCATGCAAGAAGACTTAAATCAATTTGAAAAGAGCCAAGTTTAGGACTTAGTTCCTGTACCCAATGATCACCCAATTATTGGCACAAAATGGTTGTTTAGAAATAAACTTGATGAATCATAAGAAATAAAGCTAGATTGGTTGCTAAAGGTTATAACCAAGATGAAGGAATAGATTATGAAGAAACCTTTGCACTAGTAGTAAGATTAGAAACCATTAGGATGCTCCTAGCTTTTGCATGTTCTAAAGATTTTAAATTGTTTCAAATGGATGTTAAGAGTGTCTTTTTAAATGGTTTCATAATGGAAGAATTTTATGTAATGCAACCCCCTGGTTTTGAAAATCCAAACTTTCCAAACCATGTCTTTAAACTAAAAAAAGCCCTATATAGGTTAAAGCAAGCTCCTAGAGCCTGGTATAAAAGTTTGAGTAATTTTTTAATTGCAAATGATTTCTCAAGAGGTAGAGTTGATACAACATTATTTCTTAAGAAGAGGGAAAATGATCTATTAATTGTTTAAATATATATGGATGACATTATTTTTGGATCTACTAATGAAACTCTCTGTGAAGAATTTGCCAAGCTTGTTCAGGGAGAGTTTAAAATGTCACTGATGGGTGAGCTTAACTTCTTCCTTGGACTAGAAATTAAGCAACTCAAAGATGGAATTTTTATTAGCCAAACAAAATATACCAAGGAGTTTCTTAACAAATTTGGTATGAAAAATGCAAAGGCTATTAGAACTCTAATGAGCCTAGCCATCAAGATGGACAAGGATATAGAAGATGAACCATTTGACATCACCAAATATAGAGGTATGATTGGTTCACTATTATATTTGACTGCAAGTAGACCAGATATAATGTTTAGTGTATACATGTGTGCAAGGTTCCAAACTTGTCCCAAAGTATCTCATTTTATTGCTGTAAAAAGAATCTTTAGATATTTGGTGGGAACTTCACATATAAGACTATGGTATCTTAAGGGAAATCCATGTTAGTTGATAAGTTTTTTTTTTATTTCAATTTTGCTGGTAGTTCAACTGATAGAAAAAGCACTAGTGGAACTTGTCAATTTCTTGGAAACTCATTAGTATCTTGGTTTAGTAAAAAACAAAATTGTGTGGCTCTTTTGACTACCGAAGCTGAGTATTTAGCAACTAGAAGTTGTTGTGCACAAGTCTTATGGATGAAACAACAACTCCAATATATGGATGTAATCCTAGAAAATATACCAATCAAATGTGACAACACTAGTGCCATAAATTTGACCAAAAATCCCATCATACATTCACGAACTAAGAACATAGATATAAAACATCACTTTATTAGAGATCATGTGCTTAATCATAATGTCTCCATGGAATTCATTCAAACTGAGTATCAACTTGCTAATATTTTTACAAAACCTCTTCTTGAAGAAAGATTTTGTTACATAAGAAAAGAACTTGGATTGTCATCACCCCATTAAGAACATTTATAGCTCTATGTACTCTTTTCATTTGAACTAACTTAAGCTTCGAAGTGGCCTTAGATATCTTTTACAGGATCTCCTTTAATCCCAAAAGGCTATCTGAAATTTAAAAAAGAAAAGGTTCAAGATTGTTGCTATATAACCAAAAGTTTGCCAAAGCCTATTAAAAAGGAGGAGTAATTGAAATTAGATCAGCATAAGATATCAAGAAGACATAGACTTAAACCTCAATTTGGACAACAAAAGGTACCAGTTGACTGCCACAATGAGAGCAGTCAACTGCTATCTCTCTAGATTGAAGAAATTCCATCACATAGAGCAAGTAGTCGACTAACATATCAGTACTAGTTGACTGATAATCTGCAAGCACTTAGCAGTTGACTGATAAATACATGATAGCCGACTGGTAAGCCACTGGAGTCTCAACAGAAAAACTAGTCCCTCGACAGTTAAATGCTACCACATTACCAGTTGACTGATACGTTCTTCCCCTATTCTGGGTTTGTAAGAGCATAACAGTCGAATGATAAGTAGATGGAAATCGACTGATAAGCTACTAGAATCAATTTACACCTAATGGTCACTCGATAGTCAACTGCTAAGAACCCGCAGTCGACTGTCGCAGCTATGAAATGCATTTTTAAGACAAAAAACCCTCATTTGTCGTAACTCCTTTTGTTTTCCTCTCTAAAATTCTCTCAATTCTCCCTTTTTCAACGTCTAAATCTTCAAAAATTAAACCGATTACTCGCTTCTAACCTCGATTCTGACCAAAATCCTTAAATTTTTAAACAAAATCAATTAAAATTTGTCTCTAAATCTCTCAATTCCTCTGTTCAACAAATCCTAGTTGCCCCAACCGACAATCTTGCAATTTTAGACTCAATTCCACATTATTTGCCTACCTAGCCTTCATTGAGTATCCTTCTCCAATCAATCTATAATCAATGGCAGCCAGAACAAAAAGATTGAAGACCAAGGGATCCTCTTCTAAGGGCTCTGCTCCCTCAACGTTATTTTTCTCAAAATATTAAGAGAAGAACTACATGGAAAACTTTGTTCAGCGTTCAATTTCTACTAGTAAGTATGTTGATATTGCATTTTTTGAGAAAGAGCAATTTCCTATATTTTCTCTTTTGAAGAAAGCTAGATTATACAAATTGATAAAACTTCAGAGGAAATGGAGTCCTAAGGTAGTTAAAGCATTTTATTGAAATCTTCAATGAGATAAGGTAGATCACTATATCTCTATAGAGGTTAGAGGCAAAACTATCAAATTCACTCAAAAAAAATTAGGAGATTGGTTGGGTGCTGAACCCAATGGACATTTGTTTGGAGACCATCCCACCTCCTTAGGAACCATTTCTAACTATAATGCTAGGATTATGTTGAATGCCTTGCTTCCCTCACTTATAGCCTATCCTACAACAAACTTTCCTACCACTCAATTTTCTTTACACAATAAGTTACTGCATTATGTAATAGCAAATTGTTTGGTTAACAAAGGGGGTAGCTTGGCATATGCTAGCGAGCCTGAGCAGTTTGCAATGTAATGTGTGTTAACAAAAGACCCTTTTAATATCCCCTATTTCATAATGGAAAAGATGCTTAGATGTAGCAGGATTTAAAAGGCTATACTATCCTATGGTTCACTTATCACTTGGATATTAGAGAAACATAGTATTAATCCATTTGATGAAGAGGTCCTTAGCCCTACTGCCACTGATGAAACTACTATCTCTAGGTTTCATTATACAAAGCATGATGATGCTTGGGTCCAAAAACCACTGTCTTATACTCAGAGCCAGAGGCAGAGGCAAGAAGAAAGAGAGCAAAGAGAAGCTGTTAAACATAGCTTGCAGCTGCTCCATCACCCACTGCTCCACTATTAAGCCTACCTGCTCCATTAACTTCTTTAGAAATGTTAAATACCATCCACATAGCTTTCAAGCCTCTGTTACGTACTACTTTAATACCTTTGAAGCTGCTCTCACCTCTCGTATGGATGATTTAACTGAGCATGTGACTGAACTTAGCACACGAGTTACAGCTCTTGAGCTAACATTTGTAGATAATAATGAGCTGTTAAAAGCCCTTCAGCAGTCTTCGAGATCAAAGGATAAAGCATAGCGTATTTTTATTTGTTTGACTTACCCTTCCTCCCTTTTTGTTGATGACAAAAGGGGGAGAAGTAGTTAGCTAAGAATTGAATATAATCTAATTTCAGTTATGTATCTTTGATTTTGATTACATTATACTCTAAATAATTGAATCTTATTACTATTCTAAATGACTGAATTTGATTACCTAAATTGAATATAATCTAATTTCAGTTATGTATCTTTGATTTTGATTACATTATATTCTAAATAATGGAATCTAATTACTATTCTGAATGATTAAATCTGATTACCTAAATTTGACTACCTGAATTTATTGCATAATGATTATGGGATAAGAATTACTTTTCAAGAATTGCTAAACAAAAGTTTTTACAAAGATGTGCATAAACTTAGGGGGAGTCTTTTGATAAAATTGACACTTGCAACTAATTCCATCTTCAAGTGCTTTTATATTAATATGTTTGTCATCATAAAAAAGGGGGAGATTGTTGACCTATTGAACATTTGGCTCTTAAAGATATTTTGATGATAACAAATAGATTGAATCATTTCAAGAAAATCAAGTTCAAGGGCTCATCAAGGCAAACCAAGAAGAACAAGAAATTGGATAAGTAATTAGGACTTAAAATTGTAAAGATATAACAGAGACTTGAGCTCAAAATTATTTTCTAAACTTTTGAAGTTTGTTTCCAAAATTTAAGTGGCTTTTACAAAGTGATTTTTTCATTCAAAAGACAAAATTGTCAAATAGCAGTCGACTTGCACAATGTAGCAATCAACAGGTAGAAATAGAACTTTGAAAATCACAAACAAAATGCCACCAGTTGACTGCCAGGAACCTACCAATCGACTGATAGCTAACAAAGAGCTACCAGTCGACTGCTAGACCATAACAACCGACTTCTAGACCACTGGCAGCTGAAAACTCTACACTAGAGGCACGATAGTCAACTGCTAAGGTATAGCAGCCGACTGCCACAGTACTATTTTGAAAATTTATCCCTCTAGAAAGTCACCAGTCGACTGCTAAGAAACAACAGCCGACTGCCATAGCACTATTTTGAAAAAATTAACTTTCTAGAATGTCACCAGTCGATTGCCAACTAGTCACTAGTCGACTGCTACCTGCTGCACGACAAAAAATTTGAATTTAAGAACATGATAATCAACTGGCAGATCATAGCAGTCAACTTGTAGCTTACAAGATGACATCAGGCTAAGTACAAACGGCTATTTTTGTAGAGATTTCATCTGATTTATTTTCTAAGCGAATTTCTAATCTTTTCTCTTGCAAAAAGTTTATATATAAAGCCTTAGGAAAGCCTCCATGTAACAAGAAAAACATTGAACATAAGTCATCTTCAAAAAATCATCTTGAGCTCTTGTTACTATTATTTTCTATAGTTCTTCTCCTAAAAAATTTACTTTGAATTGAGAGAGTTTCTTAGCTGATTAAAATTCCTTCTTCTAAACTGAGAGATATCAAAGGAAAGGTTTTCCTTAAGAAGATTAAAGTGAGAAAGTTTGTAGTGGCTCAAAAGTACCCTTTTTAAATGTGTGATAATAGTGAAAATCCAAAGTTGTGCTTGGGGACTAGATGTAGGCTTGTTGGTAAATTGAACCAAGATAAACTTTTTGTGCCTTAAATTTTTGCACATTATCTCCTATATTTACTTACAACAATTTATCTTATTGTCGTTACTATTTCTTGCTGCTAAAACCTCTATCTTGTTGATATAGCTCTTGTTGCTTTGTTTTGGGTTAATTTAACTGAATAACTGTCTATAGTTGTTATCTAAGCAAAAACTACTATATACATCTACTTTAGCTAGTTTTTAAAGTTTTCCATTAGAAATTCTTTTTAACACCCAATTCACTCCCTCTCTTGGGTCCTAGCCATTCCTAACACCAGGCACATTATCTAGCCAATTTCCTCCAGATTCTTCTATTTTAATTATAGTCAGTAGGTAACATCCCTTCTTAAAGAAAAGTTATGATATGGATCATTCAACTCTCACTGAAATCAATGATCTTTAAGACCTTTTTCTGTTAGATGTTCTTAGCTTCTCAAGTTGAGTTCTTATAATCGATTGATGGACACCTCTCGAAGTGTTAGCCATTTTGGATAAGGAATTTATCGTCTCATTTTGGCCATACAAAATGCAATCAACTTGGGTATGTTTGAATAGACCTGTAAGATGGTTCAAAAATTACACGTATTGCTTAATTGCCAAGTCCTTGACTTTATAATCAATATTAATCTGTCTTACTACTAACTAAGAATCAACAAAAGCGTTAATGCGATTGAATCTAAGGTCTAGAGCTAAGTTCTATTATCAAGCCTTATATTCTGCTTGATTTTTGGATGTTTTAAAGAGGAAACATATTGCATATTCCACAATGATTCCTTACTAGCTTTACATAATGATGCCAGCCTTATAGGTGGATCTAAAGGAATTGTCCATATAAATAGTCCATGATGGCACTTTGGAAGCTAAAACTAAGGACTCATCTTGAGAAGGGAATGCTATTTGCAACAAAATCTATCTGAAACTTGATTCCATTCTAAGGTTCATAATTGATATTGAACTTTGATAATACAAGTGCTGAGGTGGTTAATCGATTGGAGAGTTCAGTTTCTGAAAGATTTACCTTAGGAATTGATTTGATCGGACAATTATATTGCGTTTTTAGAAACTAGGGTGTAGCCTTCTTGCAAACATCACCAAGGAAAATGCCAAATTTTCAATATTTTGGTATTGAAGCTCTACCCCTCGTAGGGTTCAGCTTGTAAAGTATATTGAATGTTGTTCTATCTAGTCTTCTCGTATTAGTACCAAGAATATGGAGTGATTGGTTGAAGATAAGTACACCAAAAGGGTTTCCTCATGTTAAGGTCTAGACAACACCACTAGAGGATTTGCAAAGTATTAATTTTTCAGTTGCAGTAATGCTTTCTTACATTCATCAATCCATTGGAACATATTGACAGCCTTTAAGATTTTGAAGAACGAATGATCAACCGACTTGGAGAGCAATAAGATATATCAATTGAGACATTGAAAGAAAAGGTAAATGAAATGGAATTATTTATTAATAAAATGTTAAGTAAAAAGAGATGGGTTGATTAGCCACATTTACCTTAGTACAATGTTCTTATAATCTTGTAAAAGGTACAATGGAGGAAGGTTGATAGGGCTAATAGTATCTTGAGATACCTAAACAAAAAGTGAGAGAGGGCGATAAGGTAACCTACTAGCCTCTACACCTTATTCATCAATTTTGTGGTTCCATATTCAAAATGGCTTGATGCTTCTTTGGAATAGCTTCAATCCCTCTTTAGGTGATCATTAAGCCAAGAAAGTTCCTAGTCAAGACAATAAAAGTGCATTTGGAGGGATTAAACTTCATTCTATGCCTCTGGAGTTCTTCAAAAATCTTTGGATAATGTACTATTATCGACTCAAATGAAGAGCTTGCCAAGATTGTTGAGGTTGTGCCTCACTAACTTCCATAGGTACTGGCTGTGAAGAAAAACAAACTTTATTTTCAAGCCTTTCTTCAACAAAATCACATGCAATCTTAAGCCTATATACAACATCACATCTTGAATGCACATTAGTTCGAACATTAGATGAGCGAGTGCTATTTGGAAAAGGTAAATCAATTTACATATCAATAATGGCAATCAATTTAGTAAGTAATTATGGGGAAGAATTTGTTAAATGCTTATTCAAAACATTTGTAAAGGTAACTTGAGATAAAGACATGAAAGGAAACTTTTTTTCATCAAACAAGATATCTCTATATATGTATAACATGCCATTAGGTGCAAGGCATCTGTACCCTTTATGGTTGTTATTGTATCCAAGAAATGTACACTCAGTAGTTCTAAATGACAACTAATGAGGGATATAGGGTCGAAGTAAGGCATAACATGCTGCTCTAAAAACTTTAAGGAATTGGTAGTTTGTTTTGCTTTTAAACAGAAGTTGAAAGGGTAAAATCATGGACTTATTTGGAGAAGGCAATATGTTAATGATATAAATGGCTAAAAGGATTTTCATGCTAATATTTTAAAGGCATACCAACTAGTGGGATAGCTTAGTTAGACCAGTATTCGCAATGTGTCTATGTTTTCTTTCTACAACACCATTTTGCGGATAAGCATAAGGACAATTGATTCTATGGGAAATACCACTATTTTTTATATAGGTAGTAAAAGATTTGTACTCTCCTCCAAAATTAGATTCAATAGCTTATATTTTAGTCTCAAATTGAAGTTGAACCATAGATTTGAAGAGAAGAAAGGTAGTAAAGGCTTTAAATTTAGTTTTTAGCAAGTAAAGAATTATTTATTTGTTGTAATTGCCTCTAAAAATATAATGTAATATTGATTCCCATTGTTAGATTTCATAGGTGTTGATCCCCACTTATCAATATAAATTAATTCAAGAGGCTTTGTGAGAATAGTTGTAGATGTGGGATATGGTAATGATGTGCCTTGCCATAACAATAGGATTTGCAAAAAAAAAAAATTGGCATTTTTATTTGAACATTTATATTTCAACATCTTAGAATATGAGAGACTACTATCGTTTGAGCATTCCCCAACCTAGAGTGCCATAATCAGTAATTAAACTTAAAACTTGATAGAGTTTGAATTACAAGAATTTGATAGAGTAATAGATAAAATAATATTGGAAGTTGGCAGATATTGAAACTGAAAGTGATCAAAGGAATACAATCTATCAGACCTATTTAGTCATTAAAGCAACACTTGTTTGGTATCTTAACTGAAAAAATACACTGTTATCTCTAGTAAACTTTGACACACTCAATAGGTTTTTGGTTATGTTAGGCATATGTAGATTATCTTTTAATTTCAAGGTTATTTGGTTGTCATAAGGTGAAAGAACATTAGAATGCCCTATATTAGTGATATGTAAATTTGAGCAATCTGCAATATGCAATTGATATAAGCCATTATACTCATTTTTCTCTATCATTTTTTTAGAACCATAAGTGACATTACTAGAAGTATTGTCAATTGTCATAATAGCTATTTGAACTAGTTGCAACAATAACTTAGTTCTTGAAATGTTGTTGCTAATAAGGTGGACTAGGCTAAAAATTATAGTAAAAAGGATAGTAAAACTAAATAATGTGTCCAGGCTTGTTGCACAGTCGGCACAAAACATAATTTTGTCATCCTTGATGATTTCTTCATCCTCTGGATTTAGATTTGAACCTACTTCCTCTTCCACAATAGTTATTACTATTTTGATTATTATAATTATGGGAGGTTGGTGACATGTTTATCTTTGTTTCCAAGATTAACAATAATTGCATAAGGAGCTTCAATTGAGATCAATTTAGTGTTTCTTTCAAGTTTTGATTCTTGAGCTAGTAGTGATTTGATTTCACATACTAGATAATGATATCTTCTGAGAAATAGACTAAAATCACAAATATGTTATATTCTTTAGGTAATCCTATGCTCTTGATTTGTTATTGAATTACCAATAGAAATCAAAGAATCAATGAGAGCTTTTATTCAAACAAAATACTCACTAATTACTCTTCATAGAGCCTTTCTTAGTATTCCTCAACTTTATTCTGTATTGGTGTATTTTCACACTAGTATGAGCTACAAAATATTCTTGAATTATATGTCATATTTGAAAGGAATGACTTCATCCAACTACTCTAGTGATCATATACTATCATTCATAGTAGATAGAATCCAAGAAAAAATTATTTGATCCTTTTTTTTAAGATCTAAAAGGATGCACTCACATTTTTTATTATTTTATCTATTGTTGAATCAAATTTTTTAGGCACAATACACTCTCTAGCAATGAAATCCTTTAAGATGTGGCCTATGATTATTGCTATCACTTGAACATGCCATAACAAATAATTTTATTCATATAGTTTGATGGAAGTAGAGTGATTAAATTTGATTGTAGATCCAAGATTTGCAATAGAGCTGAAATGGATTGGTGCAAATGCATTATCTGCTTCTAATGAGTGCTCTAATATCATGTTAGAGTTTGACAGTTCTGGTCGAAGATTGTATGATGGAGTGTTGATTCATATT
Organism: Senna siamea; assembly: GCA_031216115.1. NCBI lineage: Eukaryota > Viridiplantae > Streptophyta > Magnoliopsida > Fabales > Fabaceae > Senna > Senna siamea. The sequence goes on along the minus strand of CM062354.1, from coordinate 24,507,687 downwards.
GTTGAGCCTTGTAGACATGCTTGAATATGTAAGATGGTTTATGTCGAAAATGCTTAAGGTAATTCAGTCTAACATTATCATATATTATATATGTAACATATGATCCTTTTATGAGAGACGTTTGTTAGTTTTTAATTAAGTTAAATGCTTGTGTTTGTATCATTAGATTGCATGTAGTTGCATTAGAATAAGGGATTAAATTGAAAAAAAAAAGAGCGAGACTTGAATGAAAGGAAAAGGGTTATTGGAGGAAGTTGTATAGACTTTCAATACTCTAGGGTAGCAAACCATAATTTTGGCCAAAAGATTAGTTACTGTAGTTAACAGAATTTTGAAATCTCTCGCAAAAGTTTTTAAGGGCAAAATGGAAATTCTCCATATGGCTGGAAGAATTGTTAATTGAGGCCAGATAATCAAACTTGACCCTGATATCGGATAAGGGTTGAAGTTGCTCTGATTTCCTGGACTACCTATAAATAGAAGAAATATCTGAAGACTCACCATTTGCACCCTAAACTTCAAACTTAGAGAGAGAGAGAGAGAAGAGCTAGAGAGAGATAGTAAGGAACTAAGAAGGAAGTAGAATTTTTAGAGAAAATTGAAGTAAGAAAATTACAGCAAAAAAATCTAAGAGGACATCTAAGATTAATACTTCAGCTTTTACAGAAATAAGGTAGCAAACAACCTAATTCTCTATACTTCAAAAGAACTATTCATATACTAAAAATTGTGATTTATATGTTATTTAAAAGAGAGAGGAAGCTAAAAACTACATTCTTGATTTTTTAACTGCTATTAGGTGTTTTAAATTACATGGATGGACTTATTTCTACGTAAATTAGATTATGAAAAATGTATTTTTTTCCTATTGAATTAAAATGAGGTTGAATCTAAGATTTAAGATTAAATGGTAATTTGGGTTGTCTTTATGTGATAAATAATGCTTATATGCTAGTATTGAGTTGTTGATTATCAGAAATGGGTTGTAAACAAGTTATTGGGTAAAAATCTAGGTCAACAGCTAATTTGAAAAATAGATCATAACATAGCAGCCAATTACCAGCCCTTGGAAGTTGACTGTCTTGTTCTTGATTTACCAGAAACACAATCCAAGCATTAGCAGCCAATTGCCAGCCTGTGGAAGTCGACAGTCGTGCTTATCTTTTCCAGAAAATAGCCAAGAACAGAGCAGTCAACTGTTGGGTCCATAGCAGTCGACTTGTAACCCTCAGGTATGGAAAATTTTACAAGATAGTGAGATGAAAGTCGACTGCCAGGTGGGTGAAAGTTAATTGGCTGGCCTCTGTTTTGGATAATGAACTCAATAGCCTGGTTTGAAGTACAATTATCCCAAAACTTCACTTAAATAAGGGATTTAAACCTATAATGTATAATGAGTAACATGTGGGTTGAAAGTGAAATAGCAAGAGAAAGAATGAGATGAGAATTTAAAAGGAACGAGAATAAGATATACAAGAGAAATGAGAAAGTATTCCTAGTTTATGGATAATGGTAGATTGGTTCATGTCGAGTAATCAATTGTCGATATGGGATGACAGTTGGGCATTCCACAGTTGAACTAAATGATTTTAAAAACACTATGATGGTTATTAATTTTGAGTTAGTGAACTCCTTTATAGTCGGTTAAAGGAGTCACATACTTAAAATTAGACATAACTATGGTATGAGACGAATTGTCCTAATCTATATACTTGTGAATAGTGTTTTAAGAGATGATCTGTTGAAAATAGTAATCCCATATATACAGAGGAGGAGTTGCCAGAGAAGTGGGTAAGGACTTGGTTTTAATGGTGATACAAGGAAGGAACTATCAGAAAAGTGGGCAGGGACCCTGTTGGACTCGGTGATAGGGGAGGAATTGCCAGACATATGGGCAAGGACCCTCGTGGGGCTGGTAATAAGGAGAATTATCTTACAATTGATAATTCAAGAGAGAATCTACCAAATAGGTAGGTAAGAACCCTGTGGTTCTTGGTGATGGGGGATGATCTGTTAGAGAGGTGGGTAGTAACCATTATAGGGGTGTTGAGGATGGTTGTACTTAGATCCACTGGAGGATGCTCCATCATGTACACAAATTGCAGTCAAGAACTGCTGAATAATATACAAACAATAGTCGATAACAGCGGGTGGTCAAGAACCACGAGAATACATATTGCAGTTGAGAACTGTGGGTAGTTATGGACTATGAGAAACTCACATGTGAGTGATGATTTGATATAAGGAGTAGTTTGCTCGATGAATCTCTGGATTTCTCTTGTTATGATCTTTTTTTATGATCATGTTTTGAAAATGGCCATGGGATATGCTTTGAATTCCTTGTTTATGATTTGTGTTTATATGTGAATATAACCTTGTTACCATTATGATATATTCTGTGTGATGGATATGTGGTATGATATATCTTGTGTGATGGATATGTGATATAGTCTGATAATATATCCTGTGTGATGGGTATGTGGTGTTGCATTCATAAGTATGAGATATAATTGCATAATTCATGCATGGCATCCCAATAGATATGATGTACTATTTGATAATGAAAAGAATGTAGTATATTTTCATATAATTATGGTGGTACAGATTAGAAGTTTTTTAAAACATGTTTTTATTGCTACTGAGATTTATGTTCATATAAATGTTAGTTTGTATCAGATGCCTAGATATCAGGTACTGCTAGAGATGGAGGTGGAGGTAGTGGAGATACCCTTTTTGGGGTATTTTCCAATGATTAAAGAACTATGGATTTGTGTTAGAAATCCCTCTTACACCTTGAATACATGAGGTTTTAGGGCCTGTATAGTACAATTTTGACATGCCCAATACCTTGATTCCTTATGATTATTTTTGGAAGGATCAGGAGAAATATTTTTAGGGTAAAAAATGATGGCATATATGTATTAGGATATATGAGATAGATATCCACTAATAAGATTCTAAAAAGGGGTATAAGTGACAAGATTGTTGTCTCCTTATCCTAGTTGATAACTCTCACATATCTATAGGTATATGTCTGATGTAAAGCAACTATAATTATTGGAAAAGAATTATTTATGTGTATGAATGTAAATATATATGTATATTTTCTTTTAATTAATTTCGTTGCGTTACCAAACCAATGACACTTAATTATTTAACTTGGTAAAAGTTAAAATTTACTCGGGTAGAGGTAGTAGTAACTCACCAATACTATAGTATATTAAATTATATTTTTTAATTAACTAAAAGGAACCATAGGATTGGGGGTGTTACAATATAGCCCCTAGAATTACCTTAACTAGCCAATGTAGGACTTCTTCCTTTTTACATTTCCAACAAGTATTAAGACTAGTAGTGTTAAGGTAAGCTTAATTCAAAGTAGGTTAATTTCAATTGGCAAATTAGAGGGAAGAAATAATGATTTAGGTAAGAAAGTCGTTAATTCTAGTGTTGAGGTAAGCTTGTGAATCAAAGTAAGGTAATGTCAATTGACAAATTAGAGAGAAGAGATATCAATTAGGTAAGAAAGTTGCCAAGAGTTGTGATAATGTAAGCTTCTCACATAAGGCAAAGGTTGGTCAAGTGTGATGGTAACACATGGGGTTCTCAAGAAAAATAGTCTTAGAAGAAGAGCTAACTCAATCAACAATATTAAAAAGGTGGATCCCTATACAAAGGAAATATTCAAAGGATTCTTCCAATTTAGTACAATAGACCTTTAAGCTCAATTAAAGCCTTTAGTGCTTGATTTAGAATTGTGCCTTGAATTCTGGATGATAAAGAAGATTGTGCAACCATCTGAAAATGAGTCCATTAATGATGACTTTGGCAGTAATAATGCCTTAATTAAAAATATCCATTTGTTGTAGAGCTAGAACAAAAAGCTAAAAAAAGGTAAGCTTGTAAAAGATTGCTAAGAATGAACTTAAATATGCCAACATATTGAAGCAAAAAAGCTACCTTATCCTTAAGAAAATAGTCTTAAAGAAATTAGCTTTGGAAAATCATCAAAAAGAGAGTTGTAGATACAACACTAGACACCAACTCACCATGATTGCTTTTTCTTGGAAGTACAAGATCTTTTGTTGAATAAATAAGACCTATTTGGTTTTCATCATGGAGACCAGTATTAAATCCCAAAAAATAGCCAAAAAAAAGAATATATTTTGGTAGTGGAGATTCTTTTTATGTGGACCCAACAGGACTTAGTAGTAAATTATGTATTTAGTGAAACCAAACTATAAAGGTTGATATTTTGAAATCTTAAAAAAATTTAATGCATACCTATGTTTCCTCTTCAAATAGGTCATTGAGTTGTTTTGTGAATTTTGCATCTGGTCTTTTAAAAGGTCAAGATAAATGAGAGTCCTAGTTTTTCACTTGATAAGGACTCTCCTTAGTTTTATGTTAGGTATTTTAATGAGATTAGTAATTATATCCACTAGAGAAAATAGGGAAAAGAAAATTCTTCATGAAGTTTTATAAGATTCCAATCTTACTTGGTCACATTAAAGCAAGGCTAGGGATGATCAGTAAACTCAAAGGGATAAGTCTTGCCCTGGGGCCAAGTGTTTCAACTTGACTAAGTGGGTTCATATATACCATTGTCCACTTATATATCCTATTTTGATTACCAAGACTTGAAAACCCTAGTTTTTATTTATTTATCACATTTATCTTTCTATTAGAGGAAGTCTTATTAATTTAAGGCATTATCAGGCACTAAATTAGACACTTCTCTTAGCAGAGATTCAAACCTTCATCACATTGAAAGAGACTAGTCTTTTTCACTAAACTTAACTCTCGTTAGTTAGAGCTTTGAAGTTTGAAAAAAGTTGAGTTTGTCATTTTTATTTTCTCTCAAAAAAATCCCAATTTTCTTTTAGTGAAAAGCCCTTTTGAAAAAAAAAAAAAAGAATTTGACCATCTCAAGTGTTACGATCATAATAATTAGTCATGTAAGTTTGGCTAAAGGAAACTATTATAAACATAATCTTTTTTTTTCTTTTGATATATACATATTATTTACATCTATATACTAGAAACTTAGAAGGAAAATCTTTTTGGAAGTAGTAGATAGATTTTGATCATTAAGGTAAGGTTGAAAGTGGTTCTTAAATGTGTAACTTGAAACATACATGATGTATGAATGTAAGCCCAAGATGATAATAATTTCATCAATGGAAGAAGTGAGAATATTGCACCTGTATTTGATATCCTTGTTGTAATATCCACCCCTAATACTATAAGATATATTGTTGATTATGGGTTATTGATTATTGAATACCTAAATGTTTATATCTATGTTATATTAGTTTACATATAGTTGTATATAGTTTTATAGGAACTAATTGAAAAGAGGACGAGAAACTAAAATGAAAATGAAAAAAAGTTATGAAAATATCCTAAGAAGCCATGATTACCTTAGGAAAAATGTTAGGAAAAATATCTCAAAAAGTCATGATTAGCCTAAAAGAAATATCTTAAGGGTAAGAATGTAATTTATAGGATTACCTTTCATGAAACTTAACCTAAAGAAAAAGGCTTCATCTTCTTCATTTAGAAAGAGAGAGTGGATAAAAAGAGAGAGAGAAAGTAAGGGAAAAAGAGAGAAATCAAGAAGAAGAAGGAGAATTTCATCTTAGTAAGGACATTTGAGTAACTTTCAAGCATTTTTAACACATCTATTGTGGAAATCAAGGTAGCTAAACAACCTAATCCCTCTTGAATTTTGAATCTTATGGCTTATTTTTTTTGAATGATAAACCTAATTTTTTTCAAGTTGCAATAGGGTTCTAATTCTACATTCTTTGTATTTTAATTTCTGTTGGGTGTTATTTTGCATGAATATACTTGTGTATGTTTGTTTTACATTGTGAGAAGTGAGATGGTTCACCTTATTAATTATGGAAAGATTTCCTTATTTGATAATATGTGAGCATGAAAAAGGTATAAACTTGGAGGGAAAATGATGTTTTGATGTGAAAGCAAAAGAAAGAGACAACACAACTTAAATGATCAAAATAGGCATTTTCTCCTTTCCTTTGGAATATGATACCAACATAGCCATTTTCATCACTTACACAACCATACTTCTCCTTCTAGGCATCAACATGGCTGAATTTAATGCAACATGGGTGTGTTGATGTGGAATACGATATATCCAAGAGGAAAGTGGAAAATAAGGTTTTTTTTTAAGGATAAAGATTTTATGATATAACCCTCCATGGTAATTATAGCAAAGATCATAATATTATTATACTAGGAAAGTGTTGCATTTTGGGTAACATTTGTTATGCAATTAAAAGAGAAGGAAGGAAAACACAAAAGAAATAAGAAAATATAATAGAGAAAAGCATTCAAGTGTATGTATTAGTGATAGATAGGCTTTTGATTGAGTGATTAATTATCAGTATGGGACGGTTGTTGGGCATTCCACGGTTGTGTCATAAATTGGGATGGTAAAATATCTACTCAATTATAAATAATTTTTAAAACACCGTGATTGTTGCAAATTCTAAGTTAGTGAACTCCTCTATAGCCAAATAAAAAATTTATATACTTAGGGTTTAGATTAACCATGATATGAGTTGAATCATTATAATATATATACTTGTGAATAGTGTGCTAGGAATATGTCCATCAGAAAGGAATGGTGATTTTGCAACCTCATGACCCCGTAAGGGTGGAGTAGGCATGATCTGTCAGGGGGGTAGTGATCTAGTGAGTTATACCAGTCCCATTTGGGACGAAAAGAAAATAAAATATCCAAAGGGATATTGATTCCCCTAATCATGGGATGATCTGCCAAAAAGGGGGTGAGGCAAGGACCTTTATAGTACTTGGATCCACTAGGGGATGCTCCAGATAGTACACCATAGTTAGGGACTACTAGTGGTTAAGGACCATAAAACTCATTCATGAGTAGGTAATAGTTGCACATGGAGTAGTTTGTTGGATGACTCTCCCGATTCTCTTTTAATGATATTGGCAATGGGCAACAGATGATTTTTTTCCTTGCTTTCATGATGTGTTATGGATATATGTGATATCTAGTGTTATGTACAAATGTGGTGAACAATACATGCTATACTTGTATAATTCATGCATTGCATCCTAATAGATTGTGTTTCTTTTTATTGATAATAAAAATGTAAAAATTTTTTGTATAAGTACGATGGTATATACCAGTGACTTTTAAATAGGTTGTTTAGCTAATGAGATTATTTCTCAATTCTTACTGGTGTGTATTAGATGAAAAGATATCAGATCTTGCTAGAAATAGAAATAGCACTGGTAGAAGTACCCTTCATAGGGTATTTCATAATCATACATGGATGTGGGTGTTAGCAGTCTTGGAAGTTTCCCCACCTCTTTAATAATAGAGGAGGAAATAGTAACTTTTTGGTTTGATGTGTGAACATTTAGTGTAGTATTATACGTGCAGGCCCTCAAATCCTAATTCTTGGTTAGATTTTTGGAAAAGAATTATGATGACTCATTTTTTGTATACATAGAAAAAGGGAGGGTATATATGTATGTGAGATATGTGAGAAGTTTTATATTATCCATTAGTAAAAAATATTGGACAAGGGTATGAGTGGCAGAGTTATTGTCTCCTGTAACACCCCATATTCTCTTGATTAGTGTTAAATTTTTCCCTTAAGTAATTGGATGAGTTTGCTATAAAGTATGATGAATTTTCTTGTGTGACTTAGTGTTTAGAATAAATAAGAGAACTTTCTTCCTTGTGGTAACTGAATTATAATGTGAGTGAGAGGAAAACATTACATAAAAAAAATGAGGTGCTTAAGGTGCTTGAGGTACTTTATTTAATTTCCTATTTTTCTTCCTTTTACCTAACCGAATTACCTAAGGAGAGAAGAGTATAGCAAATTAAATATATATGCACGTGCAATTGGTGAAGGGGAGAATGTGACATAAGAAGAAAAAGGGAATTTGACTACTTACTCTCCCCCTTTAACCGTGTAACCAATGGAAAATAGGAAGAAGGATGTGAATTTCTTTTTATATATATAACCACATAGCAAGGACAATTGGGAAAGGAAAGGAGTGTATAGCATTTAAATATATATATGCATCTCTAGTGAAGCGGCAAAGTGGGAGAGATAAGGAAAAGTCATGTAATACAAGTTTTCTTTTCCTTCACTTTTATTATCTTCAACGTGACCGAGGAGGGAAATAAAGGTGCATCTGGCGTGAAGGTGCAGCTTGCATGAATTTATTTTTCCCTTCCTTTGGCACCACTGAGTGATGGAATTAAATATGTATGTATAATGCTAAAACATGAGTCTTGCATGAAGGGAGTAACTTACTACAATGGGTGGAGTTAAATATATATATGCATGTAGCAAGTTAGGGAGATAGCTTCACAATTTCATAAAATAGAAATGCCAAACCGTGTAGCTTGCATGAGGGAAAAGCTTGCGTGACTTCCCTCCTTCCCTTCCTCGGCGTGACCGAGTGGCTAATTCAAGAGTGCAAGGAAAGTAAATGGCACAATATTGCATGGAGAAATAGAGTGTACTTAAGTACACATGTGGCTAAACAATGACAATGAAGGAAGAAAAAAAGAATGCAACAGGCCATTGGACGCCGAATAGAAAGTACACAAGGGAGAGAGGGAAGAAAAAGGGGACACACACACGGTAAGAGCATTGGGAAGAGAGAGAGAGAGAGAGTAGCTTCAAATTTTAGAAAACACACAAAAATATTCAGTGAGGGGAGAAGGAGTGAACTTGGCTGAGAAAGAAAGGAGCAAAGGAGCAAAGGAGCAAAGAAGCAAAGGGAAATTCAAAGGGAAAGCTAAGATAATTCCATTTTAGTTTATCCTTCAGGTAGCTTAGCAATTCTTTTAATTTTTTTCCATGGTTTAGAATATATTCATCATGTTTTTTTTTCAAGCTTTCATGGAACATTAGTTTCCTCTCTACATTTTTGAAAATGTGAATGTCTCTTGGCTAAGCTTGTATGGTAAAATGGATGTGTTTGTTGATGTGCTAAAATGGATATTGTTATCTTCATGGAAGGACTATTGTTGAAAAAATTCAGCATATGGAAATTTGTGTTCTTAAATAGTTTATGTATGTTTTTAGATTAAAAATACACAAGAAATCATGCTAGCTAGAAATTTGACTCAAAATCATGATATTACTCTCTTTAGCCTACTTAAACCAAGAGTATCCCTTTTTAACATATAAAGTGTTGATGAAAAATATGTGGAAAAGTCACCTTTCAATTTTTGTAAGAGGAGAGAGAGAAGAATGATAAATGGATGTGTGTTACCTTGTTTATTCTTTTCATATGAGAAATTTGTATATATTAGTGTCCTTTAAATTTAAGAGTGATAACATGTATGTAATTATCAAGTGTAACATGTAAAATAAGCCGAGAAAAGAGGAAAAAGGAAATGACAAATTTTATTGCTAATAACATAAATGTGAGAGAAAGTAGCATAAAAATTTCAAGGTATTGCATTAATAGATTTAAAATATAGAAAGGATGGAAGAATGTGGTAAATGGGATATAGAGAACTTTAGGTCCCACTTTTTCTTCATGATGGCCCAAACAATCACTCATTTTAAACTGTAGTGACCGAGTACATATGCAATAGTAAATGACTTATAAGGTATCTTATAATGGCTAAAGTTAAGGGAAAATGAGAAAGTTATAGTTAGATGATTGGTGATTACAATTTATTCCTATTTATGCCATTAATGTTTTTATGCTGAAAAATTTATGAGATTATGGATGGCTAATTTAAGACCACATAACAATAGACAATTGTAACACAATTATTTTATAAAGGTGGCCAAGTGTCCACAATTCTTGAGGTGTGACCGAAGGTGCTTCACACTTGTGACCTAGTGAGGTGTGACAGAAGGTGCTTTACACTTGTGACCTGGTGTTCACAATTATTTTATAAAGGTGGCCAAGTGTCCATAATTCTTGAGGTGTGACCGAAGGTGCTTCACACTTGTGACCTAGTGCGGTGTGACCGAAGGTGCTTTACACTTGTGACTTAATGTTCACAATTATTTTATAAAGGTGGCCAAGTATCCACAATTCTTGAGGTGTGACCGAAGGTGCTTCACACTTGTGACCTAGTGTTTGCAATTATTTTATAAAGGTGGCCAAGTGTCCACATTTCTTGAAGTGTGACCGAAGGTGCTTTACACTTCAAGACAAGGTAAGTTTTGAGAATGAAATGTATAGCTGATCATTGTTTATTTTAGTTTTTAACATGTATGATCTCATGAAAAGATGTTATACTTGAAATGAGAATATCCACTTTTATCACATGGACATTTCAAATAATCATGCAATGCTTGTCAATCTGTATATGTAAATGAGACTATGTTTTAAATAATGGGAATGTAGATGAAAAATGTTTTTGTGCTTGCACATTGGTACATATTAGTAGATTTTAAAATGATGAATTGTTAAGCTACTGAAAAACTTGTTTTCTCATTTATATGCTAATATGTATCAGATACAGATGTCTAAAATCTTAGGGAAGGGTGAAAGTAGCATTAGAGGAAGTCCTTCATTTGGGTCCTGATTCTATATATATATATATTTGAATTAGAATTAGGACTATTATTTTTTGCTGTATATAGTATAGGAAAGGAGGTAATTACTGGGAAAGGATATGTGAAGGACCTATTCATCCCTATTATATTGTAAAAGGAGTTTGAGTGACAGACTTGTTATCTCCTGACTCCTTATGGACGTGTACTTCTTATATCCTGATATATGTTCATAGAAGGATGTAACAGAAAGTTATTATATGTAATTTGAAAGTTTTATGAACTGTGCTGTGATGTATGAAATTTTAATTCCACTGTGCTTATGAGTTTTGATATGAGAAAAAGAACCCGAACCTAATCCACTTTAATGATACTTAATGGTATAAATGCTCAGACATTGTAAATGAGTAATTAAGACTAAGAATAATGAACCGGACTTATTGAATCTCACATATCTATAAATATATATATATTGAATGAAATATATGAGTAACATATGTGTAGATATACATGCTGTCTTTAAAAATAAAAATTTTACTGTGTCATATATAAGAACTGAGTATAGAAATACAAACCAATGACACTTGCTTAAAACTTTACTCGAGTAAATGTAATAGTAACCCACCAGTCTTGTAGTATATTATATTATAGTATTTGAAAGATAAAAGTAACTATAATACTAGGACGGGGATTACACTTATGGTGTTAATTAATCTTTCACATGCTAAATCTATATTATAATGATTTTATGTCCTTTTGGTAATCAATTTTTAAAATTATATATTATATTATATAAAATAAAATATATGTGACATGAGAAGAGAAAAAATATATAAATATAATGAGGTTATAATAGATTGTAGAAAGGTGAAAAGCTAAATAATATTTTTTACTTAATTTTATTATTTTAAAATACAATAATCATTTTATAATTTATATTTCAAAAATTGAAAAAAATAATATCATGCAACATTTCCTGCCAAGCACTAGTATAAATTAAATGAAAACTGAATGATCATCTTAATAAATTACTTGAAGAAATATAAACTTTGTGATGCTAATTAACATTTACGTCTCTTTCCAAAATTTTTTTTTTCTCAGAAGAAAATTTATGTGACAATTTGTCCAATTCATTGATCTTAGTTCAGAAAAGAGAAAAAAAACCTATATACTTGCACTAATAAGTTATGAACTGATTTAGCTCATTAAAATGCTACAATTACATACTATATATATAATATCATCTCTCTCATATAACATAATATTGCTCTAATTTATTCTATTGTCGAGTAATTTAGGGGCCAGGGATGATTCAATTATTTAATAAAAGATTTCGTTGACAAAGATAGGATTCAAGTAGAAACTAGTAGAAAGCATTTTATGGAGGCCAAAGTGCATGGAGCACCTATATTTAATTTCCCTCAAGTTAAGGTCTGAGGATGTCGAGGAATGGCCACGCCCCCCCCCCCCCCTCTCCCAATTGAAGACCACACTAATTAAAATATCCCTCGGAACTTTCAGTTTCTCATCTAAATTAGGTTTAGCATAGTGTATACTCAATCAAAATGATAAATTAATAGAGAATGCAGTTTTCATAGAGAAATGAGCTAAATTTTGTGTTAAAATAACATTCTCCTTCACCTTGAGATGCAAACTTGCAAACCCTAGACTTGAAGCAGCTCTATAAATACACTAATCAAGGCCACACATTATTTTACAAGGTTATTACGTTTAATTGGGTTTCAGAATACGTAATGGCTTATGGCTGAAGCACATATATATGATAAAACAAATCATAAATTTCATAGCAGGTGAGATATTTTAGGTGTACTAACGTGTGTGTTTGTAAGCCATGCATTGGACCTGGACCAGTGATTGAAAGCTTTTTGAAATGGGGAAATTTTGCATTTTTTAGTTGACGTGTGAAAATGGACTAACAACTATTATGTAATTGAGCACCAAAAAGATACTAAGTTTTTGGGATCAGAATAATCAAAAAATAATATGATAATGTAATGAAAAGAGAGATATACATAAAGTAAAAATTTATCATTTATTTATAATTTTTATTATATGAATAAAATATATTACTTAATTAATTTTATATCTATTTCTTAATTTATATAAAATTCTATATTATTTTTTAACATCATAGAATTCCAATCCAAATTTTTGTACAAATTTTTCTCCTTAAGTATGGACCTAATTAAAGTCTTCCAAATTCCAATTGAAACAGTTTTGATAAATAAACACTTTTCATAAAGGCAAGTTTTTTGAAAAAATTTATTTTATTTAAAAGTTTTGTAGAGGCACTCCAAAGCCAAACGCTCTTCATAATCAAACTTTTACTTTTATAATAATACATTAAAAATTGATGTTGAATTTTAAAATAGTATTAGAGAATTTCTAATTTTTCCCTCGAGCATATTTTTTTGATATTTAATTAAACCATAGTATCTTCAAGTCAAATGAAACACAGAAGTATTGTCAAAATAAATTAAGTTATATTAGTGTTATTAAACTTATCGATGGGTCAACTGGTGGATTAGCCAATCCATGACCAACTTTTACATTTTATTTGCAAATAATTACACATTTAATAATATTATTATTTTAATTTTTATTCAATTTTTAATTAGGTTTCTATAGTTTAAAAATTTGTAATTGAGTTTTTATAATTTAAAAAATTTTTAAATTAGTCCTTATTATCAAATTTTTGTAAAAATTCTATTAAATTTTGTTAATATTTCTAAAATATAATATTTTAGAACTCTAAATTTGTATAATTTGTGTTAATAAAGAGAAAAAATAAATAATAATATAAAAATAACTTACATATATGAAATAAAATAAAATTTATATTAAGTAATATGAGTACATTGACTTAAGTAAATTTATAATGTTAAAATAATATATAATTAGCATACCATTAAAATTTAATAATTTTGATAAAAATATAAACTCAGAGATTAATTTAAAATTTTATTAAATTATAAGAACTCAATTATAAAATTTTAAATTAAAAACTTAATTAAAAATTAAGTGAAACTATAAGAACTATATGAATAATTTAACTAACTTATTATTTAATTTAATTATTTAAAACATAATAATTATGTTTTATTTTACATTTGAAAATAAATAAATAAAATATAATTTATGTTATAATAGTTTTATAATATTTTGATTATTAATTTTTAAAATTATATATTATATAATATAAAATATAAAATAAAATATGTTCTGTCAAATATGAGAAAGAGAAAGTAAATAAAAATAATAAAAACCTTTTGACAAAAGAAAAAGAACTTACAACAACATAAGTAGAGATAATTTTTTTATTATTTAATTTATTATTTAAAAATATAATAATTATTTTTATATTATATTTTAAAAATTAAAAAATTGTATATGCAAGCCTTTAATATAATATATAATTGTTGCATCAATAATTTATGCATTCAAATAATAGATGATTATTGCATTAATAATTTATGCATTCAAATTATTTGGCCGAATATCCAAACAGTGGTAGAAGGCGTGAGATTTTGTGATTGTCTCAAAACTCGTGGGCGTGGGCATATAGAATTGCAAATAAGGGGCGAGCCATCACATGATTGAGAATGAAGGAGAAGCCTCGGACTGCGTGTGTGAGCAAACGCACACGTATGAACATCCTAGCTTCCCGCCTTAACACACGCGCTCTTCGTAACACGTTAACACCACCCTCTAGGATCCGACGTTCATGGGCACATCGGCGGATACTGAAATCTGCGCTCCAAACGTGTACACTTGAATGTTGCGCAAACACCAAATTATGGTCACATCTTTCTCTCTCTCTATATAAGTTATAATGTTTATAATTATTATTTTCACAATATATATATTATATTATATAGTATAAAAATAAAATAAAATAAAGTATATGTTGTGAATAACAGAAAAAAAAAATAGTAAGAGATTGAAAGAAAATAATAAAAAGTTAAATAATTTTTTATTATTTAATTTATTATTTAAAATTTAATAATTAATATTTTATAATATATTTTAAAAATTAAAAAAATGGCATCCACTTTGTGTATACTAAGTATTTAGTGTATATATATATATATATATTATAATGACTACGAGTGGTTTCATAAATATTATTTTATATTAAATAACTTTATATTATTTAATTTATTATTTTAAAATTTAATAAATATTATTTTATATTATATTTTAAAAATTAAAAAAATAATATAAATATGTGTGCATGCTAAGTATATAGTATATTATAATACATTTAGGGTCTTTTAATTATTTCTCTCAAAGAATATATATTTATAATATAAAATATAAAATAAAATATATGATGTGAAGAGAAGAGAGAATGAAAATAAAAATAATGGAAGGTTGGAAGAGAATAATGAAGAGTTAAATATTTTTTTATTATTTAATTTATTATTTTAAATTCTAATCATTATTATTTTATAATATATTTTAAAAATAAAAAAATGGCATCTAGTATATATCTATGTTATAATATTTTTAAAATTTTTTAATCATTGATCTCACAAAATATATATTATCTAGATTATAATGTCTTTAAGGTTTTCTAATCATTTATTAGACTAACAAAATATATATTTTATAATATAAAATATAAAATTATATATGATGTGAAGAGGAGACAAAGAAAGTAAAGATAGTGAGATATTGAAAGAGAATAATAAAAAATTAAATAACTTTTAATTATTTAATTTATTTTTAAAATCTAATAATTATTATTTTATACTATATTTCAAAAATTAAAGAAAAAATAGAATTCCCTTTTGTGCATGTATTAAGTATATGTGTGTGAGAGAGTAAAGTATAAGATGAAACTCTTTAATATTACATCTTAAATAAAATAATAGTATTTAATGAAAATTAAAGAACAGCAAGGGGAAGGCTTTTGGATCCCCTGTGGGGCGATCTTTGGGCTTTCTAACGGTAATTTTATTCGTCGCTAAAGTGTGTTTTAATATTATTGCAACGAATGTTATTGCGGCTATAACTTTTGTCTAAATAATTAATTTAACTAAAGTTATAATGATAATAATATTTGTTGCAAAAAACTTTAGCAACGAAAAAAATCGCTGCTAAATCGCGCAGCAGGCACCCATCAAAAAAATGCCCAGCAGGGAATCCGGATGCAAGGAGAAGTGGCTCCTCAATTGTTCTTCTCACAGTCAAATAACTTGAACATGAGGAGAAGCCTTGGACATATATAGTGGGACCAAACAATCATATATAGATGGACATTCATCTAAGTTCATGACGAGGCGATCATCTGTGTGTATAATGCCTGATCGCCATTAGATAGTTAGGGTGCGCTAGGACGATTACTTGAAATCAGTCAAGCCTTAGATCATCATAAAATATAATACATAAATTATTTAAAAAAATTATATTGTATCCTCTCACCTTATGGTATCTTTTGTCATAAAAGTATCTGTACATTAACATTTTAAATATAAAATGTATTGATGGAGGGAAAAAATTATTTTTAATTTGTTTCCCTCAAGTTAAGGTAGAGCATGTCGAGAAAAATACCCAATTTAAACCCCTCGAAAATTCAGTTTCTCATTTCCCTATAGCATTAGTATATGGCAAATGTAAAAAAAAAAAAAAAAAAGAATATATATGACCAAATTGGCTTTAGCATAGTTTACACTCAATCAAACAAATAAATTAATAGGGAATGTTGTTTTCATAGAGAAATGAGCCAATTTTTGTGTTAAAATAACATTCTCCTTCACCTTGAGATGCAAACTTTGCAAACCCTAAACTTGAACCAGCTCTGTAAACACAATAATCAAGGCCACATTTTACAATGTTATTACGTTTAATTGGATTTTGGAATTCATACGTATTGGCTTATGGGTGAAGCATATATGTATTATAAGACAAATAATAATTTTCATAATTGATGAGATATTTTAGGTGTACTAACGTGTAGGTTTTAAATCATGCATTGGAGTTGGACAAGTGGATGAAAACTTTTTCATGTGTAGTCATTTTGCAATTTTTTTTTACTTGACATGTGAGAATGCGTCAACACCTATTTTTATGTAATTGAGCACACAAAAGAGTGTTTTTGCGCAATTGTTTCTCGTTACGTACGGACCTAATTAAAATATGTCCTAATTGAAAATAGTTTTAAGTAGTAAAGAAATTGAATACATATACGTACACCTTTCTAAATCAAAATTTTATTTTTATAAAAATATATTGAAAATTTGGTGTTAAATTTTAAAAAATTAGACATATTTTAATTCTCCCTCGAGCAGAACTTTTCAATGTTTAATTAAAGCATAATATCTTCGTAAGTCAAATAATAAGCATTACGAAAATAAATTGAGTATAATTAGTATGGAAAAATGGTACATATCTACACTAAATTTGTCTCTAATTGCACTGTCCCTTTTAAATTTTTTCAAGCTA
The DNA here is from genome assembly GCA_031216115.1 of Senna siamea. Taxonomy (NCBI): domain Eukaryota; kingdom Viridiplantae; phylum Streptophyta; class Magnoliopsida; order Fabales; family Fabaceae; genus Senna; species Senna siamea. The sequence goes on along the minus strand of CM062354.1, from coordinate 24,490,669 downwards.
ACAATTTACCCCACTTTTTCTCATGGAAATGTCCCACCCTATTTCTATATATATATTTTTTATACCATAGAAACAGTTACAGAGTAAAAGAGTACAGTACATTATTAAGCAAAGAAACATGTAGACAGTAAGATTGAATCAGTTTGCTTAGATATTGAGCTTGCATAGGAAGTCCATTACATCTGCCAGATAGTGTCGATGCGGAAAGGAAAAGGATGTCATTGAAGATTGTTAGGCATTCATATGGGCAAATCCTTTGCTAACATAAAATTTGGACCTATAGACTTTGTGAGCACCAAAGTGGAATATTAGAACGAACTTCCTATGGGAGAAGCTGTAGAATGTAACAACCTTCAATCCTATAGTTTCTTTTAGTTATTTAGATAATATAATATCATATATTATAAGATTAGTAAATTACTATTACTTTTACTTCAGCAAATTTTTAGTTTTTACTAAGTTAAATAATTAAGTGCCATTGCTTCGAATTTCTACACTCGGGTTCCCACACATAATGCAGAAAAAATAGATAAATAAATAAAATAATACATATTTTGGTAAGTATACTAATTAGTTATATATATACATTCACATACATTGAACTCCTTCAAACATATACCTATAGATATGTGAGATTTATGTAACAACCCCCTAATACGTCATACGCGATGCTTATCTGATTAGCGGAAGCATATGGGTTAGTTTACATAATTATTCCCTATGTGGGAATGTCAGGGGATCGCTACTGGTTGAGCGTAACCCAAATAGACTGCCCATTGTCCATTCAGATTCCGTTCAACCCTGATTCACACGCAGCTAACTAAATACACATACATACATCATCAATAACTCTGGAATGAAACTAAAGTCCATACATACATCTAGAAGCTCCGGCACGGTGGCACACGGCGGCGCACGGCGGCGTACAGTGGCGCATGACGGAGGGGTGCGATTTGTCTCGAAAATCACACCACGGTGAAGCCCGCAAGTCCAGGAGTCTGAATACGGTGGTGGCGCGGCGGTTCACGGCTGTTTGGGTGGCGTTTTCTGGCCACAAAGATTCTCGCACGGCAGACGAAATTTCCCTCGATCCAGGTGCGTCCGGCCTCCTTTCGACGGCGGCGAGCTACTGGAGAAAGCTGGCAGGCTACACGGTGGTGGGGGCGGTGACGGTCAATGGCAACGGACGGCGGCGATCTGAGCTGGAGAAGTTTCGCGTGATGGAGGGGAAAAATAGCATTTTTTCGGCAGCTCCGGCGGCCGTTGGTGGCCGTGGTTGGTTGCTGGAGGTTGTGGGCAGTGATGGCTGTCGGTTGGTGCCCTTGGTGGCGGCCCACGGTGGCTGTAGCGGCCGTTCACGGTGGAGGAAGGAGGAGAGAGAAAAGAGAGAGGAGAGAGAGAGTGTGGTGAAGAGAGAGAGAGAAATGAGAGAAATAAAGAGAATTCATGTAATTTAAAGCCTCCAGGGACGATTCTGACTTTTTCTGAGCCACCCGGGGATGTTTTAGGGTGTCGACATCCTTTCAGACGTTGGCACGCATTTCTATGCAAAAGTTTTGGCCTCGGTCAGTGGAATTGATGCATGAAACGTCTGTTGTCAGTTTCTGATCGCCGGATTGCATTTCTTTTCATTTGATCGTGTTTCTGACTTCGAACGACCTTCTGTGTCAAGTTATTATCCTCGAAAGTCATGCTAGGCTTCGTTTAATTGGGATTAGGGTTAAAAATTTGATTTTATCCTTTAAAACTCTTTCACAATGTTTCCAATTGTTACAATTTACGTCAGTCTGTCAGTAAGAGTAAGGAGGCAATGACCTTGCCCCTCATACCCTTATAAAAAATCTTAATAGTGGATAATATTCTTTCTCTCACATATCTTGGATATATATATACCCTCATTTTTATATATATCAAAATGAATTATCCTAACCCTCTTCAAAAATATAATAAGGGATCAGGGTATTAGGCATGTACACTTCTATTCCAAATATCTACATGTCAAAATATATCAACTATCATACTACTCATATAACTCTATCCCTTTTACAGGTGGGGGTGATGAAGGGATCTCAATAACTGCAATTACCCATAACTCCTTGACTATCATAAAATATCCCAAAATGGGTATCTCTACCATATATAGTGACATCCACCTCCAGTAGGATTTGAAATTTAAGCATCTGATACATATCAGCATTTATGTGAGAATAAATCTTAGTAGCAGAACAACCTGTTTAAAAATCACTAGCTTGTACCACCGTATTTATACAAAAATCTGCTACATTCTTTTTCCCATAAAGTGGAAAACAATATCTATTGGGATGCAATGCATGAATTATACAGTTATGGCATTATAGCATATACTTATGAATGCATGCACAGTTACAATTCACTAAATGTCAACAATAGGAAATATGTCATTTCATCACACATAGTTGCCATGGTAACATGATCATATTCACATTTAAAAAATGAGAAAGGAAAATAAAACATGCCATAATGGCCAGTGCCACATTCATCATAAGAGCCATCAAGAGAGTCGCTCAGCAAACAACTCCATGTGCACTTACAGCATTCATGGATGAGTTCCGAGTTAAGTCTTCGTGGTCCCTGACCACTCAGCAGCCTGAGCCTTGTACTATTTGGAGCGTCCTCTCGTGGATCACAAGCACATATAGGTCCCTTTCATCTTTGACAGATCATACCTAACTCACTCAATAGTCCCTGCCAACTCTGACATATCATCCTTGACCAGTGGGGATTGATATCCCTTTGGATACTTTATTTCTCTTTTATCCCATAAAGGGGCTCGTATAGCTCATGAGATCATTACCACCTCTAACAGATCACACCTACTCCCCCCTTGCGAATTATAAGGCTTTGGAATCACCATCCTCACTGATGCATCACATTCCTAGCACACTATTCACAAATATATATTCTAGAGTGATTCAGCTTATGCTATGATTATGCTTAATTCTAAGCATGTGATTCTTTTTATTGGCCATAGAAAAGTTCACTAACTTAGAATTCATAACTATCATGGTGTTTTCAAAATCATTTATGATTGAGTGGATGTTTTACCATCCTAAAATATGGTTTGATAGTGGAATTGCCAACGACCATCCTATACAGATAGTCGGTCACTCAATCATGATCCTATATACCACTAATGCATACACTTGGAATACTCTTCTCTTTTCTCTTCTATGTTTTCCTCTCTTTCTTTTCAATCTCATGTTATATGTTACCCGAAATCTATACTTTCCTTATGTAATGATATTATTGTTGACTCCATTGAGCATACATTCAAGAAAATAGAAACTCAAACTCACACACTTATTCTAAAATTTTGAGGTTTCATTTTAAATTCTAGGTGGCTCTTTCACAATAATTTCTTCATGAAAAACAATACTTTTCCACCTAAAAGTCGACTTACACCTCATAGTAGTCGGCTTATAGAAATAAAATCTTGAAAAATGCAAATAGGAAGCTGTGAGTGGGCTGCCATAACTATACCAGTCGATTGTTGGCTAACAAAGAGCTACGAGTTGACTTTCAAGAACATGGCATTTGACTAATAAGCTACCAACAATAGAGGTCCGACAGTTGGCTGCCAGGAGTTAACAGTCGGCTGCTACTTGTATTTTTCAAAAAATTTCAAGCTGAAGAACGTGGAAGTCAACTTGTAGGATCTTGAGACTTAGTTTTGCTACTATAAAAGGTTGCTAAGTCTAAATTTCACCTCTTTTCAAGCCTAGAAAAAGTCATGAACTTATTTTCTAGCATTAATTCATCATTTACTCCAATTATCACTCTCTTTCATGCTCTTTATCATCCATCATATAGATTGAAACACATTTCCAACATGGTGAGCATTAAAACCCATTTTTCAAAAATATGAAACAATCTGATTTAAGCATGAATAAGTACATCTATACAGCATAAACACCCAATAGAAGTTGGAAACTTAAAGAATGTAGGTTTAAACCCCTTTCTTAACTCAAACAACATAAAAATCACCATTTTTAGTAAAATGAATTATTTTTTACAAAGATAAGGGGATTAGATTTTTTTTCTACCTTATTTCTTGTTAAATATGTGTAGATTATGTCAGATGCCTGCTCAGAGATTCTCTGATGCGATTTTTAGTGTTCAAATGCAAGCTAGATCTCTTCTCCTACACAAATTTCTCTCTTTCTTTCTCTAAAAATCTAGAATATAGGATTGTAATGATGAAGGGTTTTAGGGTTTGTGGTTTATATAGGAGTTTCATGTGGTTAGAGAAACTGTAACCCTTATCTAATGTCAGGATCGAGTTTTGGTTACCCTGTAACACCCCAAATCCTATATTCCTTTTTAAGTGATTAAATAATATAAAATGATATAATATAGGATTGATGAGTTTACAACCACCTCTACCTAAGTATATTTTTAACTTTTTCTAAGTTAAATAATTGAGTACTACTAGTTTGTGTTACTACACTCATGTTCTCACATGTTACACAGCGAAAATAAATAAAGTAATTTAAATAAGATAGACAATTATAAATATGTTTACATTCACATCCAAACTATACATAATATTTATGCATACATAAACAGTAGTGTTTGCCAGACATATACCTATAGATATGTGAGCTGGAGTAGGGTAAGGAGACAACAAGCCTACCACTTATACCCTGTTGTAAGCAAAATTCTCTATTTCACATATCTTAATATGTATATGCCCTCCTTACTTACACCAAAATCATCCTCTTGATCTTTTCAAAATACTAACAAGGATTCAGGGAAATGAGCATGTCAAAATACTATGTACTCTTAGTTATGTATGCAGTCAAAGGGTAGGTGGTAATTCAAATACAAATAAGACCCATAGTCCAGTGATCACTAGAAAATACCCCATAAATGTATCTCTACTACTTCTACCTCTACCTCCAATAGCACCTGGTACTTAGGCATCTGATAGAAACCAACATTTAATGAGAAATATTTCTCAGTAGCAATAATCACCTTCGTTTAAAAGTAGTTGCTTGTACCATTGTATGGATACAAAAATCCACCACATTCTTATACAATTTAATTTAAAATATTATGCTATTTGGATAATGTACATAAATTATATAAATACCTCATACATATACTTATGATTACACATACACTTCAACAGATATTCAACACATCGGATACATTCTCAAACTGTAATGGTAACAAATCATATTCTCATACCAGTATAGAGTATAAAAAAAGAAATATTGAAACATTTCCATTCATAAATGAGTTTTCTCGTGGTCATAAGCCACCTACAATCATTCTCGTAATTTTCACCGTCAGCATTTATTCTCATGGTTAACCATAAGCAATAATTCTTATGGTTAACCGTTTGCAAAACTTTTCTCGGATTAAAGCCAGTTGTAGTTATTCTCACAGTATAACCAGTTGCATCCCCTTCTCACAGTGTAACCAAATACATACCTTCTCATGGTATAACCAAATGCATCCCTTCTCGCGGTTCAACCATTTGCAGTTACTCTCATTTATGGTTCATGCTCAATTAAAATCTATTGTTTCACTTCTCTTTCTCATAATTTCTCAAACATTCTCATCTCTCATGTTACCCATTACAATTTAAGATTAAATCCTTCATTTGAGTGAAGTATTGGGATAATTATGGATTAAAATAGGTTATTGAGTCAATTTTTTCAAAACAAAGAGCTACAAGTCGACTTCCAGCTTACTGTCCTAGAGATATTTCAAATAGAGAGCAATCAGTCAACTTCCAGGCCCTAACAGCTAATTGCTCTATTCTTGGCTAATTTCTGGAAAATAAGAAAATAGTAGTCAAATTTCAACCTCTAGCAATCAACTACTAGAACTCTAAACACGTTTCTGGGAAACTCAGGAGAATAACAGTCGATTGGTAGGGTCTACAAGTCAACTGCTACATTATGCTCTATTTTAAAACTCACCATTGACTAATTATTTTAGCCCAAAAACATGTTGTTAAATTATTTTTGATTATTAAAAACTTAATAATAGCATAAGAGCTTCATTTACCACACAAAAATAGCCCAAACTACTGATTATTCATGTTTAAATCTTAGATTTAAACTCTTTTTCAAAAACCATGAAAAATCCATTTTTCAAATTTGCATTCATGCATTAACAAGTATATTCAACTAATTTAAAACATCCAATAGCAATCAAAAACACTAAGAATGTAGGTTTTAATCTCCCTCAAGTTTAAAATTATGAAAACTCAAAATTTCCAACCATAAACAGTAAATTTCAAAAAATAAAGGAGATGGGTGATTTGCTACCTTTTTGCTCATTTACACTTGGTGTTTAATGATGGTGAGGGGTTCTGGTAAGTTTCCTTAGTTTATGGAATGCTTAAATCCAATTAACAGCTTTCTTCCTTCACAATTTTAACTCTCTCCCTCTAACTCGTCCTCTTTCTCTCTCTATAGATTCTGAACTGAAGTTGCACAATGAGGTGTTCTGGAGGCTTCACTTACTTATAGGTGATTTGGTCATTTACAATTCTAGTCCTAATTCTCGACCATTCGGGCCAAAATGATGATTTTTCCAACTATATGTTAAATTACTATTCTGTCCCTAATTCACTGGCGGGAAGCTTTTAAAATTTTGTTGCTATAGTAAGTTTTTCGATTAAAATTATGGTCTATTGTCCTAAAGTTTTGGAAATTCACACATCCATACTCACTTCATCTTTTTCCTTTCAATTTAGTCCCTAACCTTTCTCTTCAGCTAACGCTCTCATCCTAATACATCTATATGCAATTTAATGCAACAAACACAAACATTTAATTCATTTAGATTAAACAAACATCTCTTAATGCATAAAAGGAGTGGATGTTACATACCCAACCTCAAATGGCAATTTCTCCAATCATATGAAAAATTATAATTTTGCCCCTAAATATATTGGCGGGAAATTTCAAGAATTGGTTAGCTACAGTAACTCTCTTTTAGCTAAAATTACATTTTTACCCCTGAAATGATGGAGATTTATTCCATTCCTTTAAATCACTTTTTCCTTTTCATTCTAGTCTCTATCTTTTTATTTTCAATTTATTCCCTTACTCTAATGCATCTATATGCAATCTAATGTAACATATACAAACATTTAACTTATTTAATAACTAAAAAAAATCTCTCATAAATAGAAGGAGTAGATGTTACATAGAATGGCTTGAAGAAATTGAAAGACGAGGCTCAGAGTTATGGTTCAAAATTGAGTTTTAATGAGAAAGAGATTAGTAATCCGGTTGTGGGAAATGAGGGTAGCGTTCCACTGGATAGGTCGATTGAATTTATATATATAGAAAAATATCATTTAAACATTTATTATACATGTAATATATATAAAAATTATTTTTATATTATTTTATTCTTAAATGAGTTTTTCATGAATTAAATGAGTTGAGCATTAGATTTTCAAGCTAGAATTGTTTACTTAAACAAGCTTAATTGTATGTTTAAGCTCGTTCATTTAATAAATGAATCGAGCCAAAACGAGTTTTTATACGAGCTGAACCCAAAAATTATTGACAAATAGCGCATTTCATTTACACCCCTGATACCAGGAAAATGATGCTGCTAAAGGACTTCTCTAATCGATATGGTTTGATGTTGAAATTTCCAAATAAAAAGTAGGATGCAAGGGGGAATTGCTATCACAGGAAATTTTGAGCCATATACATTGAGTGTGCCTAGAAAGGAAGTGATATTTTGTAACCTTCCTTTATTGTATATATGCCTGAAGAAGCTCCATTCTATACTAGTTGATCTGGTTAAGCAGTAATAGGCGAAACTATTTGGCTAATCTGGGAAATTCCATAATAGGAATAAACATCTACTAATTTAGAAACATCTTAGGTTATGCGATCATAATCTATAAGATCAGCTACTATGAAAACCCGAAGCTTTTAGCTTATGCCAAAATCCAGAATGGGCTTACTAAATCAATCTATTAATCATTGCCCATAATCCTATTTATATGTGATGTGATGAGTAAAATGTTATTACATATCCTGGTTCAAAAAATTGAATTGAGAGAGGTGGATTTGAATATAAGAGAAGTGTTGTCGGGAACATTTTTTTTTTATCCACTTAATATATGAGGAGGATGGTCTGTTAATAATGTACCAAACTTGTGTCTCAAGTAAAGCTTGATTGGTTGTTTGAATATCACTGAGACCATGACCACCCTCTTGGAATGGAATTTTGAAGCAATCCCACCTTTTGAGATGTTTCCTCTTGGAAAAGCTTTTGAATCCCTAAAAGAAAATTGAAATAAGGGAATTAATATGAGTGGCAAGTGATCAAGCATTTCAAAGATGGATAATTTGAATATAGGGTCAGATTAGACCACTGAATAGTAAAGAAAGGCATCCCACTTGAGATAAGAAATTTGACTTTCACCCGGTCAGTCTTGCAACAATCGATCAATTAGTTCAGAAAAATTTCTTTTTTTTAGTTGAGTGTCATCAACATAAGTACCAAATACTTACCAATGGATGTTTTATCTTGAATCTCCTACAGTGATTACAATGTGTGCTAGAGAGGCTCACAAGTCTTGGGGCTAAAAATAATAATAGATTTATATTTATTAATAGATTGGCCAGCCAAATGTGAATAAGTACGAAGAGTGTTAGAGATCTGTTAGGAACTTTGTACCCTAGCCTTTAAGATTAGTAAGGTGTCATAAGCATACATGAGGTGGGTAATGGAAGGAGCCCTTACAAAAAAATGCATTCCTATGATGTTGCCTTCTAGTTCGGCTTGATAGAGCATGGTTTAAAGCACATTCAAATAAAGGATGAATAAATAAGGGGAAAGAGGATCACCCTATCTCAATCCTTGTTGGGGTATCAATTTATTAGCTTGATGATCATTGTGTAGGAGCTGATATGAAACCCTAGTGATACATTGCATGATCAAATTAAACTAGTGAGGCAAAAAAGCTAGCTTAGCATTAGAGAACAATATGTATAAAGGTCTAATATTATTTATCATATGCCTTTTCAATGTCAAGTTTGATCGTACACCAGTAAGACCAGGAACACTTTATTCTGCAAGTGGTGGTAAGTAACACTATGGCTAGGAAGAAATTGTCAGTTAGTTGGCAACCTTTGAAGAAAGTAGTCGCTATCGGCCATATGAGATTATCCAAAGGATTTTGTAATCAATTGATAGTGATTTTAGAGATGATTTTATAGATAACATTGCAAAGCTCAATTGATATAAAATCCCTCTATTCCTGTGGACATTGAAATTTAGGGATTAAGGTTAGAAAAGTGGTGTTCAATCATTTGAGTAAAAAACCCCTTTGAAAGAAGCTAGAAATGAGATTTATCAAATCTTGACGAACCACATCCCAATAGCATTGATAAAAAAAAGGCTGGGAAGCTGTTAGGACCAAAAGCCTTGGTAAGGTTCATTTGAAATAATGCCTATTTAATTTCCTCAGGAATAACCAAAGGGTTAAGCATTGAAATTTGTTTCATCAATTAATGAAGGTAGCAGTAGATTCCCGAGGTAAGATTCCAACTCCTCTAATGAAGGCCCAGATTGGCATTGGAAGACCTATTGAAAATAAAAATGAATAGATTATTCTAATGGGATGTAGTCATCAATCCACTCTCCTGAAGGTTTTTTAATTCTGGAAACCAAATTGGAGAGCCATCGCTTTCTCATTAATATGTGAAAATATTTAGTATTACGATCGCCATTTAGTAACCAAATTTTCCTAGATTTATTTGCCTAGAGAATTTGTTCTCTCTCAAGCTAGTCTTCCAATTGAACCCTTACCTCTCATGTTAGTTTTTAGAGATGTTTTGTTGAAGGGATTCTAGTAATGTGGATAATTGCTAAACTTTAAATTAAACATGACCAAATGAGTGTCTATGCCAGTGATGAAGTGTATGCATAATTAGTCGAAGTTTTAGAACAAAAAGAAAGGCCAAAGAGCTAGGACTTGGTTTCTGCCAATACTCTAAAACAATCGGCATGAAGGATCCATCAATGCACAACGTGGCTTCAAATAGAAAGGGTCTTCTATGGGAAGGAATTTCTTTTTGGTATGATGAAGAAGAAGACTATGATTGAATGGTGCTATTTCTAAAGCTTTTACCCTTCTATATAGGAGGGCAGGAAGCTAGTCAATACTTACGAGAATCCTACCTAGCCATTTTATACTACATATGATCCTGCAAAGCCATTCATCTAGGTAAACCAATTACCACTTAGTAGAACATCAATCAAATTAAGGGAGTTAATCATGTCTTGAAAAATTAAAGCTCTTGGGATTGAGTTATTGAAGCTTAATTTTTCATGTGACTGTAAGACTTGATTAAAATCCTCGACTATTAGTGAAAGGAACTCAATATATAGGCTTATGTTGGAAATGAAGTTCCATAATTCTGAGCATGACCCAGTATTTGGAGAACTATAAACATAGGTAACATAAAAACATTGATCATTGGTAAAGCAAAGACAATAAGTTCATTAAGGTGAAATGTCTAGGATCATTCAATTTATATTATCATTTCATTCTAGTATAGTTCTACCTTTTTTTTCTAGAGGCCTTAATACTAGTACAAAAGTGAAAACCAAAATGTTCTAGTTTCTTCCTGGCCATATTTATAGAACAAAAGGTTTCACGCATATATACAAGATCTGCTTGATATTTCAAAATTAAGGACCGTAGTCTTTAAACTATTAAAGCTGCTCCATGTCATTGAAGAGTGATATGTCTGTGAGAGAAAGATGGGATGAAGGAAGTATTGACATGTCGGTTTGGTGAGGTAGTTAATCCTATGATGCCATGTCTATATCTTAGAAAGAATGTGCTACGCGTTCGATTGGGTAAATGAGGATTTCATGCAATGTTCTAGATGGCATATGATTGCCTTCTTACATGGACACATCATTTAAGCTAATGGGAAAATATAGATATGCCATGTAAGGCAATTGTGGTTTTGCCAAACACCTTGGCAAGTCAGTGCTCTACGGTGGAACTGCCAAAATAGTCATCGATGAAGATGATGGTCGTTTAGATGGATCTTCCTCAATAGACATGAGGATTGGTGGTTCTAAGTCCACCTCTGAATCTGAAGAAGAACAATGTGCAGAAAAAACATGAGGTAGGTCAAGGTTAAGATATGAATCATTTACTTCATACTTGCTTCCTTCATGTGTGTAATAATGTATGATTCAAGTGGATTTCCCATAGTGATGACCACAGTAGTCTCTTGAAGGGCATTGAAAATGAATCCTATTATTATCTACAAAGGTTTCTACTCTAAATGTTTCAAAGAGGAATTGACATTGGTGGTTGAGGACTACCTGAACTTAAGGTAGTTCCCAATTATAGGTAGATGCAATGTGATCAAGTTGACCACACTATTTGAAGATTCTATAAGTGTGCTCTAGATGAAATGTAACCCACACAAGGCATCCATTATCAAAGGGAACATAAGCACCCATTAACAATGGCTGCAAATGATGTATCCAAAGTTTTAAACGTAAATATTCCAACTCTTGTAAGCCTAATTCATTGTATTCTACCAAAAGTGTGTCCCCTACCAACTAACCAACTTTACTATCACTTCATTAATCATATACTTAAATGGAAGGCCATAAAATTGAAGGTAGAGAACCACTGATTGAACAAAGAAGTCATCCACATTAAGATTTGGTTGTCATCTTTTTAATGCTAGTAATTGGTCTAAATTTCCTAAGGACTGTTTAAAATCATGAAGTTTTGATCTAAGGAACTTGTGAACTCTAAGACATAAAATTTTCACCTTTTAGATAAGACTATAATGAGGCTTTGTATAAACCAATTACCATTAATAGCTTGTTGCAGATAGTGAACTGGAAGTTCCTTCCAATCCACCATAATAGCTATGACATGATTTTCTCAAGTAGCTCTGCTTTTAGCCATAAAGTGATGAAAAAATTGCATTACAAGGCCTTATCTAGGAGATAACAAGTAAGGGATATTGTGGTGTTCCGAAGGTTGGTTAGAATCTGGAATACTTTCTCTAAGATAATATGTGAAAGTGCTCCTAAAGGCCAAAGGCATGTGATATGCATGTGTAACTCAACCAAATAAACCCATTAGCATAAAAGTAACTTTGCAAAAAGTAAACTATAATTCCCACAAATTAAAGATAATAGCTGAATAAAAAACACAAAGTTAACATTAAAAGATAAAGAGATAACTAATAGAGGACAAAATAGTTAGGGACCACACTCGATGTAGGAACCAATATAGAGAGTGATTCATGCAATATTTATTGTGTTTCTATCGCCAAAGTTAGGTTTGGATAATTGGGGAAAAGAAGTTTCTCTCATTTTAGAGTATTTCTAATTAACATCTTTAAAAATTATCATTATCTGTTACTTTTAAATTGTCATGTGAGTTACATATGCTTGTTAAATAATTTTACATGATATAAATATCTTTATCATTATCTAATTGTTTTGATTTAAAATATTTATATATATATATTAAAGAAATTTTGATAAATCTCAGCTTGATTGTCATTTGTTTGAGCACCCTTTCAAGGATTAAACCTCTAGTAATGGCTATGTGCTACATTAGCATGCTAGTTTGTACATTGACTTTGTTAGTTACCATGTCATCTTTATAGACACCTTCATAAGAGAGCTTTCAATCTCTTACCAGATATAAAATTCTCATTATTCCTATGCATTCCTTAATTTCTATAAGTACTTTTTTCTAACTTAGGCATTGGAGGTACGTTTGAGGAGCACCCCTACATTTTTGTAGGTTCACCAGCTCTCTTACCTACTTGTCGAAGATTTCAAACCTAATCTTGAAGACCAATTGACCATTGGAACTGCCTTTTGAGAACTAACCCTAAAAAATTAACCTTTTAACCAACCTTTATTTTCCCAAGGTTAATTGTGTAAAATGCCAAAATGAGTACCAAATTCAGAGTCCTTGCCCTTTTTTGTTAGCCACCACCTATTGTGATCACAACCTACAAGGGACAAATCATAGCTATGAAGAAATATTCACGACAACTAACTCTAGCCATGACAAAAAGAGTAAAGCTCACACTAAGAATAAACTCAGCCTCTCTCTTTCTTGCCACAAGAGAAGAGACTTTTGTGAAGACACTTACCTTGCCATTCATTATTGTATTACCTATAGGGACTAACTTAGAGATGAAATTTCCACCTTACATTAATGGGTGACACATCTACTAGTTTCGAGGAATCCATATGCAAGACCAATCATTTTTCGCAAACCACCTCATCTACCAACTTTCTTCTCTTCAAGACTCAATCTTCACCAGCCACCTCTACCACAAATTAGATCATAGGAACGACCTTCACTAGGGGTTGACATGCAACCCCTTTAAATTGTTTAGACCTCTTCCTTTAGTGATTATCCAATTCCTTGGGTTGATGTCGACAAATAACCTCATAATCATCAAGCGCCTTTATAGGCATCTATCTACCACCATTGTCTCATCGTTAGGGGTGAATAGAGGGTCAACCCTTTAACTTAATCCAACCATAAGGTTAGGTAAGGTAAATGGTTTGGTTTAGGTTGACAAAAGGTTAACACAAACCATTTTGGTTCAATCAACGGGTTTCAAATTTTGGTACCTGTTAAACCCTTATTGACTTGCCAACTCGACCAAGTTTTTTCCTCCTATTTACTTGAAGCTGTGCATTTAACTCTGCCTTCTTTATTTCCCTAATGTTTTTTGACCTTCCTCTTCCTTCATCTCTTTTCTTCACTCAAACTTAATAGCAATATTAGACCAAGACTAGCCACAAGCAGTAGTTTGTTCTGTTTCCTATATGCCCTATCTCTTATATAAGTAGTAGCAACAACTGTGAGCGAGCAACACCACCACTATCTAATGTCCATCTCTATCAATGGTTTCTCGGCTCATGACTTCATCTTCATCTCCACCTCTATCTGTCAATGTTTAGCTTTGTTCTTGATTTCTCACATTCTTCTTACTTGCTTTCTCAAGTAAGGTAATAACTAATCATTATAATCCCCCTTCTTAAAGTTTGTATTTTGAATTTTACTTGGTTTGCTACTTGGTTTTGGTAGTGTTTGGTTTACTTATACCAATCTATTGTGAAGGTATTGTTACTATTGTAATTTTAATTGTGTACTTATACCAATTTTAATTAATGCATATTAGAAGGTGATGGGTCTTGGCATAGCCACAATAATCAACAATTCTTTTTGTTGTGTTTCTTTATAAATTATTAGAGATTATAATTATGAGGTATTGTGTACTTATGTTTCCAATTTTATACTTTGATTTTTTTTTTATAGAATGTAATTTGTAGTTTGGACTTTGATTTAGTTTTATACTCGTTGTCTATTTGATGAATTTCATCTACTTTTGTGCTCATGTTTTTGCCATTTAGTTTTGTGTATTATATCCTATTTGTAAAAGTTTCAATTTATTTTGCAATAAAAAATGTATATATGATCTCTCATTCTCTTGTCAAGTCCTAATTCCATTTAGGTTTTTCACTAGATTAGAATAAGTCTCTCTCCAATTAGCTTTGATTTTGTTTGCAATATTATAAAAAATTCCCCATTGAACCTACCAATCTAAATTGCCCATGGTTGTTTGGGGTCGTTTTGGGTTGGTTGATTCATTTTTTGTAAACCTAAATCGACCTAACCTAATCAATTTTTTTAGACAATCGAACCGAATTGACTTATGCCAAACCAAAATAGTGATCACCCCTGCTCATCCTTGTGTACAAGTAACCCATCCACTTGATATCCTCTTCTAAAACCACTTACGACATATGTCCCACTAGCCACCATATCTACCTTACCCTCCAACCACTGCCATGAAGTAGGGAAATGGAAGTGATTCAACCCCAGTAGTAAAACGACAAGTTAAAACAAGCTAAGTGACCATTGTTATCTATTGAACAAAATTTCTAAGAAATTATGGAAACTTATCCAACCTAAGCTATCTTTGTTTAAGTAGAATATGTGTTGAAAGTTGAGAGGTTGTATAAATAGAATTAGGAGAACCCACAAGGCCCAATATTCAATACTTAAATATTAGAGGAGTTATATTTAATTGGAAAAAAACATTTAGTGTAGGAAAAATACATCTTTAATAATGAAGAAGATGAGGGCTGTAAGGTTCTATGATTAAGAGAAGGCATGAAACATGGTTGTATAAGACTAGATGTTTATGTTAAGATTTTTGCTATCCATTAAATTATTTTTGGTTAACTAAAATGTGAGATAAGGGTTTTAAGAGAATTTTTATGACTCTAATACAAGTAATTTTGTAATGTTAACTAGACAGCTTTAAATAGGTTGAATCACTGAACTTTTCAAGTTTGATTAATGAGATGACATCATGAATTTGACCTTATAAGATCAATTGTTCTTACTATCTTTTTCTCATACCAATTATTTTTAAAAGGATTGACTAATAAGAGATCAAGAAATACCAATAAATAACTATTTATATTCATTTTGAGCATGGTGAGATATCAATGAAATTCTCTTATGGGTAAAAAATTTGCTTGGAACTTTTAGAATTTTGGTGAACAAGACTTTAAGTCACCTTTAAGTTGATTTATAATTGCATTCCTAAATGATACTCGAAATATCCTCAAAGTGAGGAGAAGGAACATCACCTTAATTTAGTGCTTAGAAGCCTAAATGTGAAATTTTGTTTAAGGAGTATGGCAAACAATAGTAAAACTTGTGAGAATTCAAACAACATTAAATTGGCATCTTCTTCATAGCCATTTTATTGAGAAGTGAGTCATAAGGAATATGTTTTCTTTACAAGCAATTTAGAGGTGAATGATATTGAAAGGTCATGAATTTAGTCAATTATTAGTAAATTAGTTATTTTTAAGGTATGTATTATTACTACTGAGATGAAAGTTAAAGGTGACTTATCAAGGTATATTAGAATTTTTTTTAAAAGACATTGGATGTATGAGAAAATGGTTTAAAGGAGCATGAGAGATGGTAATTGACATACATTACATCTTTATGAGAACAAGACATAAGTTTTCTTAAAGGATAAGGTACTCCTGAGATTTAGTTTCTAATGGCTCTTGTGGTTTGAAGAATTCATAAGAATGGTTAATTATTGTATTAACCCCACAAATTGAAAATCTTATGTTTCTCCCATAAGTTGTAATCATAAGGTGTGATAAACTATATAGGCGACAAGACCACAAGAGGCAAGTAAATAAAGTAAGGTTAAAGAAATCTAAACTTGTTGAGGTAAAAAAAAAAGGAATAAATTTTAGGTAAATGATTAATTGAAAAATGATTTTCTGAACATGTTAAGATTTGGTCAGCCTATTAAAGTTAATATGATTTCGACAAATGCTATGTTTATCCTTTTTATGTAGGTTTTGGACTTGACTTCTAGGGAGATTTAGATATCATATGTGTGTGTGTGTGTGTGTTATTCTTACACTAGAAATGAATGGAGATTGAGAGAGCATAGGTGTCGAGAATATCTATTTATGCTAATTATTGGAAGGTAAGTAATGACTTTATGTTAGTAATTTTGGAATGGTAATTTTTAGAATTGTCCAAATAAGTTGTTGGGTTAGGTACCCAAGAGAAATTAAGAGACATAAGCATTATCTTAGGACTAATTCAAGAATCATTATGAGTATTAAGTTGTGTCAAATTCTTTACATATGTTTCTTTGGTTTGTGATTGTTGTATATCTTATTCATGTTTTCAAGGTTAGTATTCGATTAAGGTTACTAAAGATCAAAGAGGGGGTATGGTCTATACAAACCATAGCTACGTGTTGGTAAGTTAAGAAATATAGTTAAAGGCATAAATGGGTGAGTTTATTTGAGTAGTAGAATTATACTAACTATTATGAAGGTAGTATAGAAATAAATTTTAGGTCATATTTTGTGAGTCAATATCATAGGTAGGATTTGATTCGAGTTAATATCTAAGATATTAAACTTCAAAGAATATATAAATGTACCTATGGTCTAAAGTAATTATAGTAATGGAAGTTGTAGACATTAATCAATGGGTTGGAAGTACTTCTCTCATCTAATCAATGCAAAATGTGTTAAGAGATCCTAGGTTTTAGAGCTTTGAGGACATTTGGGAAGTAAAAGTTAGTGATTGACAAGTATTTCATGTTCTTTAAGCTATGGAGAAATAATTTTGAGACATATCACATGTTAGTGAACCTTGGAATTCATATTGTAGGAATATTTTCTTTATAGAATTGAGCATCCGCTGTTTATGTTGGTTGTAATCATTAATTATTAGATTTTTAAGATATTGTGTTCTTAGAACAATAATTAGACAATGAACCAAGTTATGTAGGTGAGATAGTAGTCATTTTGAATTGATAGGAAGGATTAATTAGAAAACTACAATGTTTCAAAAGTTCATTATTACAAGAGAGTTATATAGAAAAAAAATGATATTGGTGTCAACATTCATAAATGGATTAAGTAAACCTTTAAGGCTTGAAATAATGCAAGAGTTTTTAAGAAATTGTAGAGCATATGGATTAAGGTATCTTCATGTTTAACTTCATGGCATTAAGATTTGAAAAGTGGCATGATCGTAGGGATCAAAATAAGAAATGGTAAAGTCATTCTAAATGTTGAAATTAATAATAGGAGAAGTTTGGGTGCTTATAAATTTCATATTACTATAGCAAAATAAGGTGTCTAAGTAAGAACACAATAATATTTTGATAAGTTTGTCTTAGACCCCACCATGAAAAGTCATAGATGACATAGATGATTATCAAAAAGTTAAAAAGTATATGCAACCCTTCCTTATATTAAAAAAATTGCTTTAATTAAGGACCTTAATATGTGCAATATTAGAATTTTATCAATTTTAATGCTAGAAAACTTTAAAAATTAAAATAAATAGGAAATTCAAGTAGAAAAATTAAAATGGAGTGAAATAGTGATTGTATGAACGTTTTGAGCTTATAGTTTAAATTTAAAAATTTTTTGAAATTAAAATTTTACCTAGTAGAAATTTTTGATCTTTTAAACTCTCGATATCAGATGTTTTTAATGGACTTAGGAATACTCAAAAATTTCAAAACTTTTCTATTCTTACCTTGAATTTTTTTAAATTAAAAAAATACATTCAAAACCTTATTTTTACAAGACCCAAAATTGTCCTTTTCTTAAAATTGGTTTAAATGACTATTTTATGCTTAAAATCCTTACACCCAATCGTGTAAAATCAAAAAGCTTCCCTTACATCAACATTTCTTCCCTTTTGTTCAACCTCTACCCTTTTCCCCTCTCATTTCCCCTCTTCCCACTCCATTTTCTCTCATTTCTCTTCAAGTCATCGATGTTCTTCAACTTTTGGCACATCACCGCCGATTCCAGCCAACTACTCACCGCCTTTGCCATGTTTGTTGCTTTAGGATGATAGAAGTCCTCTATTGTAGGTTTTCTTGCTTGCTTAGGTAAGCTTTCCTTTCCCTTCCTAGAGTTTGTCGGTTGGCATTTGTTTGGGCAATTTGGGAGTAGAAATGATTGGAATTTCTTTCTTGAACACTAAAGAAAATTCATCTTAAATGCTATGATGAAATTGGCGATTTTGGAAGCCTCTTGAAAATTGTTAAATTGGTTAGATATTATGCTTATCTACAAGTTCTTAAACGCCCAATATGATTTGAGCTCAAAACTTGGAATGAGTAATTATAGTATGAATTATAAATTATAAATTATTCAAGTTATTTATTGAATGTTTGTAGATTATACACAAGATGTAAAGGGTGTTCTAAGAAGGCTAAGATTTTAACAAAATAAAAATAATAGCAACAATAGCAATAATAATAACAATAAAATTGCATGTTCTAAGCTCTTGGAATTTGCTTTTGCTTATACAAAGTGTACACACCAATTTGAAACTAACTAGAATATCTAGACTAAAATAGTGATGATATAGTACTAGATGGAAAAGGAATTTAGTTGAGAAATGATTGTCATAGCTTTATTATTTTATTTGATGGGTGCTAATTGGTAAATTGAAAACTTTATAAAAAATATGGAGATATAATATAAGAAATGAAAATTTTAGTCCTAACTAGGAAAAAGTAAATGGAAAGGAAGGAAAGTCATGGAAGTATGAGAAAAACTAATTTCTTGAGTTAAAAAATAAAGATATTATGACTAGGTTGAGAATTCTAGAGATTCCTAAAACAATTAAATTTGAATTTTTATATGCTCTCCCATTAATAGTAAGTATATATTTGTGTCAATAGGTATTTCAGGGGTATCCTATACATTTAGGGACCATACTTAAATGTGGTGGGAATTCCTTTAGTTCAGCAATATTGTGAGTGGATAAATCTACTGCAATGAACTCTTTTTTTTTTTTCTATATTTTAGCCGTTGATGAATCTTGTTTCAATTTCATCTTCTTCAAATGTATTGTGATTCAAATTCTATATTTTATTTGTATTTTACATATATATCATTTTGTGCTGAGACAAAATATTAGTCTTGATCATTTATGTTGAATATATTTCATATTTTGAGAATTTTTTATCTGATAAAGGATTTAAATGAGCTTGTATACTTGAAATCAAGCTATTATGGAGATTTTGAAAAGAGATGCTTATTTATATAAGTTTGCTATTTATGGAGAAAGACTTTATTTGTACTATGACCCTATTTATAATATTGTTGGAAATTGATAGAATTGGATTCTATTTGATATTAGATATATATACTTGGGTAAAGTCAAAATGGATATTCTAAATATAAAATTGAATACTATTGAATAAATATATTTAGTCTCTTGTTTCTTCAATATTTCTCTACTATTTGAAATTATTTTTAAGGGGAATTGTCAAATACAGAATCCTATAGCTAATGAAAGTATTCATTATCCCTTTATGCACCTCGATCACCCCAGCTAGCAGGGGTTTTGCTAGCTCCATGTGTCAACTAACACACATAGATTGAATCTATCTAAATTATATGAACAAAATTCTCCTATGAATTTCATGAGCAAAATGTTCCTTTGAATAATAATAAGCTATAAGCTTTTCTATAGTTAATTTACCTTTATGAGCTATGTGCTTACTTTTGTGATTAGTTACCCTTTTCATGCTATGTGCTCACGTCTGTTTCGATTGTTTATGTGGATATGTTTTCTCTAGCCATAGTTTTTTATATGATTTTGATAAATTTTTGAGAATGTGACTTTATTTTGAAAAGACTAGTAATTAGGTTTACAAGCTCATACGTTATGATTTATGAAATTGATTTTAGAAATCATATCTATGACATAGTGGATTGTGATTTATTTTTATCACCTATTATTCCATAACATAATGATTTATTATGTTGTTAAGTGTAAATCCTTCATTTCAAGTTACACTCTACTCGTGTGTTAATTATCTTTGCCTCCATAATTGTAATGACTTACTCACTGGGTGATTTTTCTCTCACCCTTTTATTTTCTACTTTCTTTTCAAATAAATAGGTAAAGTTTTCATATTCATGTAAGGTGTCACAAATGTAATCCTAGAGTGAGCCCAACATTATGTCATTGGGCACTATTTTAATTTTCTGTATGATATTTGAACTCTAAAGTCAGCTACGTATCCATACGCAGGATCTCTCACCCTTATTTTTGTTTTGGTTATATGCAACATTGAGAGCAGAGATCTCTACTATCCTATTAAAATTTTATAAAAAAACATTTGACATTTTTATACATTTTTTCGTAATTTATCTAGCACATATTTTTGAACTATTAAAGTGAAATAAAATCATAAAAGTCATAGAGAGACATTAAAACATCTCTACTATCCTAGAAATTTTAGCTAAACATACGCAACATTTCAACTACATAATCTAAAACTAACCAACACTCATATGTAATACTTTTACAATATATGCAACATATTTTATTACAACATATGCGACAAAGATGCACTCATGACAAGTAGCGACGAGGGGTGTCTCTATCGTAAAAACACAAGTCATTGATGACATTAGGGGTGTTGTCACCAATTCTTGTTCGATAGGAATGGCTACCATCAATGGCATTAGAAGAGAGAGAGAAGAGAGGAGGAGGTTGAAGTTGGTTTGAAAAGTTTTGTTTGGTTTGTATGTAATGAAATTTGTACAACATAAGAACTGTAAATTAGAGTTGCTTCGATTATAATGATTAGAATGCTAAAGAAGTAGAGAAAAATAAAGTATTTGGAATTAGGAAATTTGATAATTATATCGCTTTGGAGGAGAAAAGTTTGCTTAATGTTGTATATTTTTGCACTTTTAACAATTTTTCTTAATTAGGCAAAATTTTCATTTTGGTTCCTAAACTATGCACTGTCTATCAATCTATTCCATTTTTTTTTAATTTGCTCTCAATTACGTATAAAAATTTCAAGTTCATCTATATTGTTAGAAATGGAATTCATATGTGGTGCCACTTGTATAGCTGATGTTATTAATTTAGACGAAGTTAAGATGAAGGATAAAAAATTGCTAGCAATTCAAAATTTTTAAGACGCAATTGAGAGAAAAAAAGGTTTAGGGACTAAATTGATAAAAATATCATAATTTAAGGACTTAAAAATACTTTAGCCTTATCTATTTCATATAGTCACTAAGGTATTACAGCTGTGGCAAACTTCGTGGGTTTGCATGTATTGTTAACTTCTCTAACATGTTGGCAACCTTAGTAATAATAACAAAAACACTAATTTCATTATATACTCATTCCTCCAATTTTTCTTAAATCATTATTTATGTAGAATGTGTTTGTGTCTTTTTTTTAAAGAATTTTCTCAAAGTAAGGTCATTCTGAGAAACAAATAGTTACAGGCATTCATTGAGTTTACCAATTAAGTCACTCCTATATATGAACAAAATAATCTCTTTTCTCTATTTTTTTAAAATACTTTAAAACATATTACCTCACCCACAAATATCCTATTAAAATTTTACAAAATTTCAAATTATTTATATGATAAATATATATTTTTTGTACTGAAAAACATAATTTTTTTCTTAAAAGTTTGCAATTAACTTCACAATTTATTACCAACAGGATATTAAATTAATTATCACTCCCGTTGCCACTTCTCCGTGAATCCATTGGCCAAATATTGAAACTTCCAAATTCCAACCCATTAAAACTTGTTTTTAGGCGAGTCAATTTTTTAAAATTTATTTATTTAATGGGCTTAGCAAGCTAGCCCACAAATTATAATATGTTTTAATAGTATTACTTAATATTAGAGGAAATTATATTTTTTTTATAAAAAATTTTAAAATTGTACTCTTTTTCTCTTTGTTTAAAAAATTATACTTTTCTCTTTTGAAAGGTGAAAAAATTTAATTTTATTTATTTTGACTAAACTATTCTTATGTTTATTATTTATATAATATAATATGTATTTGACTAATATAAAAAAGTATTGTTTTAACTTACAATAAAATAAATTTATTATTTTAACTCAACGTAAATAATAATAAAATATTATAGTTTTAAAAAATATATTTTATAATAAATTATAATATTTTTATAAAATTAATAATATTATTAAAGATAATTTGGTTAAAATTGATAAAATTATAAATTTTTTAATCTTTCAAAAGAGTAAAATGTTTGTTTTCATAATATAGAAGAAGAGAATGTAATTTTAACTTGAAAGAGTGTAATTTACTCTTGAAGTTAATATTAAGAAGAGGAATTAGGCCACAACATCTAACAAAAAGATTATTATTATTATTATTAGTTATTAGACAATAACAAATAAATAAATAAAATAAATAACAACCGGGGCATTTTATTCCAAATCAGTCAACCCCACATCTACTATCTATCCACGTATACCCCTTAACAGTCTAACCTCAATTAGAAGCTACAGTTTTTGTCCTTTGAATACCCCAAAAAAAAAATCTAGAAAATTAACTAAACAAAAATTAATTTGATCAAACCCTTCAAGTGATGCATGCACAACTATTTATACCAACCTTCCATTGCTCCCTCTTCTCCATCTATTCCATCGCTTTTTCTCTCTATCCATCTGTTCGTTATTTACCTCTTTGTCTCCAATAATGGGCTTTTCTTCATCTTCTCTAGACACAACCTGGTGGGTGTTCACACTTCCAGCAATAGCAGGAAGCCACAACTTGCTCAACAATTTGGTACTCTTGCTGATCCTAATCTTCCTTTTCTCACTACCCTTCATCTTCTTCGCATTGAATTTCTCTTCTGGAGGCCTAGCTTGGAAAAATGGCAGGACCCAAATGGGTCGGGTCCCCATACCCGGACCTAGAGGTGTTCCCATTTTTGGCAGCTTATTCAGCTTGAGCCATGGCTTGCCTCATCGTACCCTAGCTTCCATGGCTTCCTCTCTAGCCGCCAAACAGCTCGTGGCCTTCAGCCTGGGCTCAACGCCAGCCGTCATCACCTCTGACCCTCACATAGCCCGTGAAATCCTGACCTCGCCTCACTTCGCCGACCGCCCCGTCAAGCAGTCCGCCAAAAGCCTCATGTTCAGCCGAGCCATCGGGTTCGCACCCAACGGCTCATACTGGCGGCTACTTCGGAGGATCGCATCCGCTCACCTCTTCTCGCCAAGGCGCATTGCCGCACACGAGGCTGGCCGTCGCCTCGACTGCACTGCCATGGTGCGAGCCATGGCTCGCGAGCAGGCCAAAAACGGCATCGTTTGCCTAAGGAAGCACATCCAAGATGCTGCTCTTAACAACATCATGGGCTCCGTTTTTGGCAAAAGATATGAAAATGATGACCCGAATGTCTCTGATTGGGAGGCTAAGGAATTGCATGAGATTGTGAGGGAAGGTTTTGAAGTATTGGGAGCTTTTAACTGGTCTGATTATGTGCCTTGGATGAGCTTGTTTTATGATCCTTCTCGTATCAAAGAACGCTGCTCTGCTCTTGTTCCTCGTGTGAGAAAGTTTGTGAAAGACATCATAGAAAAACACAGGTTGGCTGCTTCACAATCCATGGATCTTTCTGATAGCTCAGACTTTGTGGATGTTTTGCTCTCTCTAGATGGGGACGAGAAGCTCCAAGAGGATGACATGATTGCCGTCTTATGGGTTTGTGCTTTAATTTATTTGTTTGGTATTATCTATATATATCTGAACACTTGTTTTTAATTAGTTACCACACACAATTTAATTTAACATGAGATTGATATTATAATGTAATTATAAAAATGAACAAAAATAAAATATGTTTCTTATAATCAAATCGACTTAATAAAAATAAAGTTTTATTTGTTATTGTATAACAGATTCATAACAAAACTAATTCGTAATACAAGTCAATCTGAGCAGAGATAAGCCTGTAGAGAGTATGTTCATAACATAATTTGAAGAGATTTCAATTTGAATTTCAACTAAAATATATGCAGGAGATGATATTTCGTGGCACTGATACAACAGCACTTTTAACCGAGTGGGCAATGGCAGAGCTGGTGTTGAACCAACAAGTACAAAGAAGGCTTCGTAAGGAGGTTGACGAGGTTGTGGGAGACAAAGATGACGTCACGGATGCCGACGTGGCAAGAATGCCATACCTCCAAGCTGTGGTGAAGGAGACATTGAGGGTGCACCCACCTGGGCCCCTCCTCTCCTGGGCCCGGCTGTCCACATCGGATGTCCAGCTCAGCAACAGCATGGTGGTCCCCACTCACACCACCACAATGGTGAACATGTGGGCAATAACCCACGACCCACAGGTGTGGGATGAGCCATTGGTGTTCAAGCCGGAGAGGTTCGTGAAGAGCGAGGGAGGGGCTGACGTGGACGTCAGGGGCATGGACCTGAGGCTCGCGCCGTTCGGAGCTGGGCGTAGGGTCTGTCCAGGAAAGAACCTTGGGCTCGTCACTGTGAGCCTTTGGTTGGCTAGATTGGCTCGCCAATTTGAGTGGGTCCAGGACCAGGCTAACCCAGTTGACGTCGCCGAGGTGCTAAAGCTATCTTGCGAGATGAAGACTCCCCTGAAAGCAGTGGCCATTTCCAGGGTAAATTAAATAGTACGTGCCCATCAATTACATATTCTAAAGGCTTGTGTTGTTTGTGGTTATAAAATTACATATAGGAGGATTATATGTTTCTCCGTGCTGTATCAGTTTCTTCCCTGAACCAGTTTTACTATGTGTTGTGTAATTACTATATGAATATGATATGTTAATGTCATTAAATAAGGGGGCATATCCGTAATTTGCCTCCTAACGTAATAATATACTATAGTGTGTTTAATTAATTATTTGTGTAATTCAGTAGAAAGATATGCATAATTTTATTGTTAACTATATTACCAATTTGATTTTTGAAACTTATTTTCAATTTTTTATTTCTTCAATTTATAACTTCACATGAATTATAATCCCTACACATTCTAAACTCATCACAAGTTAGTCATTTTATTATTTAAATTAATTATTTATTCCTTAAAGAATATTTGTAACTTGTAAATAAATATAAATTTAAGGACTAAAAAAATAAAGCAATAATATCTTAGGGGATCAATTTATTAATATCTATACTATATTAATTATATGACTATAGCGTGTTTGGTATTTTTAGTTTTTAAAATTATATAATATATAATATAAATACATGAGAGAGTGTGGAGTTATGGGAGAGGAATATGAGAGGGAGAAATTATTTAACTTTTTATTCATATTTAAAATCAAAGTTTAAGAAAATTGGCATAAAAATTTATTTAAGTGTTTTTAATTTATTCATATTTATGTCTAATGGTATTTGAGGATTTTGTTATTGGAGTGGGTCCAAAAATTGCGGTAGGTCATCAGAAAGTTGTACGAAGAGCAAAAATCGTATAATACAAAGAGAGACTATATTTCTAACAATCAATTCAACGATAAGAGCAAGAGAGTGTTTAGAAATATTAAATTGTATAGAATGATTGCGTATTTAAGTACAAGGAGGAGTCCCAAATATATACATTTGCCAATAAACAATGGATGAGAAAATTGTCTAAATTTTGAACCAACTGATCGCCATCATCTTGAGGCCGATCGCGAATGAGCAATTTAAACTTTTTGTAGGCAATGACCAAGGTCGATTAGGCCTTAAATTATCAATATCAATAGGAACTTTTTATGAAAATATAAATATCGATGACATATTAATTAGTAAAGAAATTTGTTTTGAACTAAATTAATTAACACCCTAAATTTTTTATACATAAAAATATCCAGGTCAACGTTTAAAAATAATTAATATTATTTATTTGCACTACATTTTAGATGACATAATCGTATAATATAAAAAATTCCATAAAATAATTTCTCTAATTAATGATCATTTCTATCACAGTCAGACACAAAGAAAAACACAAATTTTTTTAATAATTGTTCAAATGAATATATACTATAAGATAGCTCTTTTTCAAATTGATATAAAATAACGTTAAGAAAAGCACGTGCATTTTAATTAGCATATGCATTTTTTATTTTTTAAAATTTTAAATTAGAACCAAGTGGATAGAGAGGCTGTGGTTGGATATATAATGAAGGTTTTGACGTCAATTAAAGTATTAAATTTGTTCCCTTTTTTATTTTCTATTTCAATTTAAGAATAGCTGCCGACATCGTGGAGGATGAGGAAGCTCTTTTTTTATTTGTTGAAATTTGAAATTAATGAAAATGATAAAATTTAATGAGTCAAAATTTGGTGAGCCTTGGTAAGATAACATACATATAATATAATATTTGTTTTTTAAAATAAAATAAAATAAAATAAAATTATATTATATAATTTTAAATATAATATAAAATAATAAATTAAATGATAATAAATTATTTAATTTATTTATCTCTTTTATTATTTTATTATTTTTATTATTTATATCTTTATATAATATATTTTATTTTAAATTTTATGTTATAAAATATATTATTTTATGAGATTATTAAATAAAAAATTTAAAATTATTATAATTTAAATAATAAAATCTTCGACGCAGGTCCCGTTAATATAGGTCGGTTGACTAATAAATAGTTAGGAGTTCCTCAACTAGAAAAATAGATATAAGCATTCAAGTTGAATACATTTGGTTTTACTTATAATTATTTAAATTTGACAGAAAAATGTGCGTGAAATTAAGTATGTATTAAAAAATTAAATATTGAGAGAATCTATTTCATTTATGTTTAGTCATGTTGCTTAGATTTTATATTATAAATGAAAAGATCTACGTAAAAAATTCAAAGCCATAGTATTAGAATGATTTGTGAGCTTTTATATGTTTTTTACCCCAAAAAAAAAATTGACGATGACCAATTGAGCATAGAGATATATGATAACTTTTTGTAACAAAAGTTACGTGAATAAATTAAAATAACTTTATGTAAAATATTTTATATATATATATATATATAATGAAGATAACATGGTGATTTTGTTTTCTAATATATGTTTATATAACATATAGAAAGTATTAAATATATATTCCGATCAATATAAAAATTTTAATTTCTTAAAACTATAATTTTTTGTGAAAAAATAAATAATTATTAAAAAAATAACATACCTATAGTAATAATAAATTTTTAAGATCAACTAATCATGCAAAGAATAATAATATCTAATTATTTTCCCTATCATATTTATTATTTATATATTAATTAATAAACATAAATATTGCAGAACAAGTTATATTTTTAATAAAATATTATTAGTATGTACAAATTTTGATTTTATTGGAAGTCTATATACTTTTATTGTAGAAATAAAGTCCTTGTAATTTGAATAAAGTTAAATTATTGAGTAAATTAACTCTTTTTAATTAAAAGATGTCATAATTATATATTTTTTATTTTAAAAACTTATACTCTTTTCTTTTAAAAGATTAAAAATCTTACAATTTCACCTACTTTAACTAAAATATCCTTAATGACTTTATTATTCTTCTAAAAATATTATACTTTATTATAAAATATATTTTTAAAAATTATAATATTTTATTATTATTTATTTTTAATTAAAAATAATAAATTTATTTTATACGAAATTAAAAAAATATATTTTTACATTAGTCAAATATATATTTAATTATATAAATAACAAACATAAAGGCAGTTTGGTCAAAGTGAGGAAAAATGTAAGTTTTTCTCAATGGAAAGAAGTATAATTTTTTTAAAATAGAAAGAAAAAGAGTGTAATTTTAAGATCTCTAAAAAAATGTAATTTACTCTAAATTATTTATGTACTTTTTATAATTTCATTCAATTTTTAATTTAGTAATTATATTTATAGGTTTGTAACTAAATTATTATAGTTTATAAAATTTTTAATTTAGTACATATCCTCAAATTTTTATCAATATTATGTTAAATTTAATTTATTGAGATTCTATTTATATATTATCTTAACAATATTGTAAGTATATGTAATTTAAGTTTATTTATGAGATTATTTATCGAAAATTTTAAAATATACTTACACTAAATTATTTTTATATTATTATTTATTATTTATTTTTATTAGCATAAATCATATATATTTTAAATGTTAAAATGATATAGGTTGACAATATTAGTAAAAATTAACAACAAGAATTAAATTAAGAATTAAAAAAATGTAAGGATTTAATTACAAATTTTTTAACTCTAATGATCTAATTAAAAATTAATTGAAATTATCAGAACAAACAAATTATTTAACCTTTGAACATTTTCCAAGAGCTAGAGAAAAGAAAAATATACTCATAATTATTCTATTGAAAACTATAAATATTTTCAATAGTATCTTAGTGTGAATGCAACGAGGAATCAAATTCAAAAGGGGCACTAATAAAGTAGGTTTTGCTTCCTAGAAGCAATAATTAATATTAAAGAGACAATGATATTAGTAAGAGAGATCATTGACTCGTCGGCGAATTTAATTATTTATACGGTTTCATTTATGCTTCCTTAAAGGGTGCCAATGAGATCATTCTTAATATCTAATTGACATTCTCCCAATGGTAGAAACCAGAAAGTCTATACGTGCCTCCCTATCTCTCTCTCTCTCTCTCTCTCTCTCTATATATATATATATATATTGCACATTTCTATTCAAAATCTTATTTAATCTTATTTAGTGAACATTTTTCATAAATTTTTTTGACAATCATAGACTAACCGAATAGTTACAATTAAATAATATTACTTGTAATTTGAGCTTACATAATGATTTTTTAAATTAATTTTTTTTGATCTTATTAACATATTATTGATATCCTGTTCAATAATCTTGGCTACTTTCCTTATTTTTATTTTTCTATATATATATATATATATAAATGATGAAAATGTATTGACCTAATTGCTTTTTTTTTTTTATTATTTGTAGATTTTAGGTTCTAGTTTCAAAATAGTCGGTGCCGAACAAATGATAACACTCGGTGGGAAATTAAGCATCTTTGTTTATTATTAATTATATATGTGGAAGATTTCATGCCAATCTCATTTAGGAGTTCCAAGTCAACTTAGATGATAATGATGTATTATAATGATTTTTTATAAATATATTATTTAATAAATTTTCTTGCTGGTTTCATGCATCCAATTATGTGACTAATTTATTTTCTTTTCAAAGCCCTGCAATTATGGGCAGTTAGGGAAGAGATGATGCCTCTATATATTGCTTATATATATTATTGATAAAAAAAAATTTTGTGTAATTTATTTAGACCATCCGGAAGTTTAGCTCTTTATGATTAATTAGTTTAAATTCCTTTCACAAACATCTTCATAATGTAAGCATATGGCACACCAGAATTTTTTCGTTTTTATTTTTGTACGAGGAAGCAAACGATAGTACAACTCTTAATTAATAATCATATTGCAGAGGTGTAAATAATCAGCAACAAGCAATACGACATCTAGGGAGATTGAAAGTAGCCGGAATTTTTACTTAAATAATATATTTAAAAGAATTATTTCTTAATGTATTATACTGAAAAAGTTATTTCTTTAGGTATAATATATTTTTCTAAAAAACTTTTAGCGGCCGTTACTCCGCTACTAAAAGATCTTATAAGATTTTAGCAAATGAAATTTTGGTAGCTATAACTTTTATTTAAGTACCTTACAATCTAATTTTTTCACTCTTCTAAAAATTAAAAATAATTAATCTAAAATTTCTTCAAAGATTTTTTTATCAAAGACTTGAACTTGCACCTCAAGAGGCATAGAACTCTCTCATCAAAATTTTTTTTATACACAAAACTTGAATTCATTATCTTATTTAAAGAAAATAGATTCTTATCACTTTAATCAACCATTCACTGGTAAATCAAATAATTTTAAATTAATATCAAATTTTGTACTAATGATATTCATGATAAGAACTGATAATTCAATTGTGAAATTCCTAAAAAAATTCATCTTATAAAAACTAATATAATAATTTAAACATAACTTTGAGTTAATGAAAATTGAGACAACGACCTCCTATTGCAATAAACAATAGCTGGGCAATATTAGTGAAATTGATAATATAAATTCCAATTTAGGGTTGTGACAGTTTTGAACAAGTACAACCTCAAAAGTCCAAACACTCGTTACTACTAAAAATGGGTTGCTTGAATTTGTTTCAAACGGTAATTTATTTATATTATTTATCATCTAATTGTTCTTACTTATTTTAAATTATGAGGAGGATCCTAATTCTCAATATGAGTCAGAAGTGAATTATGTGTTGTGGCAGGAAATGAATCTTGAAGAAGACTTATCTTTTGTTGTGTTGTTTGTAACATTTTCTTTTATTCCCTACAACATTGTAAATTGTGGATTTTTTGACGACAATTTGCCATATGGAAAAATTTTAGATGACTGAGGAGGATCCTATTTCTCAAGATATTTTATTGATATTATCAATGTAATGTGATTTATATTTGAGGAAATGTATACTTTCCTTTCTCTTCTTGGTTTGCTTCTTCAATCCTTGTGAACTTTATTGTATCTTGTATTTTTTTTTTTTTTTTCACGGTTCAAGATGGACGAGTCCAGGGCAAGGAGGTCAAGATTCAAGTTGAGGGTTATTGTTGTAAGAGGGGAAGACCAAGTACTAGTGGCTATCATTTTTATTCAGTTAGTAAGATTTTAAGATTCTACTCTCGTCAAATAATAAACTAAAAAATGAATGATTGACTTTATTAATTTATTTTCTGAATAATAGATGACTTCATTAATGATATGATAATGTGAGTCATGAGTGTTCTGTAATTGTAACTATATTACAGAATTCCTAAAGGATATACTAATAATACCATTAAATATTACACTTGCTTTAATTTTTTTTTTGGTTTATTCAAGTGTAATAATTGATGACTTTATGGCATTTGGATGCTATGAAGTGTTTAGATTTATTGAAGGATTTGTGTATACATGTCTATTGTGCTCAAATTTTGTCAAATGATATTTTTTTACAGAGAAGATTGTTGAATATGATCATAAATTGATAATCAATAACCATGCATGTATGTAAGGTTTTTAAGGTTGGTTTTGATTGATATTCTACTATATGAAATATGCATATGTATGCTCAAAGAAGATAACGTGCACCTGCTGAGATGGCCACCGGATAATCAAAAGAATATGTATACTAAAACGAACGAGGATAACGTGCCTCATACCTCTTTCAAGGACACTTTGCTGAGCTGGAGAAACTCAAAACCGTCTATACCAAAAGATTTGATTAAAAATAATCTAGTATGAATTAAGTATGTTGATGATAACCCAGCACTCTCAAGAATCTTTGTACCAGACAAGATTAAGGAGGACCTATCCAAAGTGTGGGAAAATACTATTATTATTAAACTCCTGGGATACATATACCTGTTTAAGTGACTGAAAAATCTTTAGAAACATGGCAATGGTTGATTTGGGTTATGGATACTTCAAAGTTCAATTCAATGATGTCGATGCTTTGCTTATAGCATGTGCTGATGTTCCTTGGGTGATTTTGGACCATTATCTCACCAAGAGACAATTGACCCTGAACTTCCAACCTTCAACAGCTAGCATAAATAAGACTCTCGCATGGGTGCACATCTTGGAGATGCGTCCGGATTCCCTGCTGGGTGTGTCCTCTTTGGGCCTATTTGGGCTCTTGGCGTTTTAGCAGCGATTTTTTTCGTTGCTAAAGTTTTTTGCAACAAATATTATTGTCACTATAACTTTTGTTAAATTAATTATTTAAACAAAAGTTATAGCAGCAATAATATTCGTTGCAATAATATTAAAACACACTTTAGCGACGGATAAAACTGCCGCTAAAAAGCCCAGCAGGGACTACAGCAGGGAGCGCCCAGCAAGGGATCCAATTCCCTTGGAGATGAACATGGTCTACTATGAAGAGGATGTCATAATTGTAACATCGCTCCTTAAGCAGCAAAATTCATCTTTCTGTAATTTCTTTTGGTAAGATCTTTCTTTAATTTAATTAAAACAGTTGCATATGGTTGCAATTGATTGATAACTAGGGCTACACTAGCAATGATAGAGAAATTGATGAAAAAAACCAGGTTAAAATGAGGTCCTAACTAAGAGGAATGAAGGTTTCATGGGAATGTCACAATTAGGTAATTAAACCCA
Organism: Senna siamea; assembly: GCA_031216115.1. Lineage (NCBI taxonomy): Eukaryota > Viridiplantae > Streptophyta > Magnoliopsida > Fabales > Fabaceae > Senna > Senna siamea. The sequence continues at coordinate 24,458,003 of CM062354.1, read as the reverse complement.
AGTAGTTAGTAGAACACTAGGTTAGAAAAGAAAAAGGGAAAGAAACCTTAGGAGAAATAAAGTCAAGAGGTGTTATAGGTGAGACAATTTTCCCAAAAATTTATAAAATTGCAAATTGACCTTAACGACTAATTGGCAAATAAATTTGAATAGTTGCTAAAAAGATTAACCTAGAAGTTGCCCAACATATAAGTAGCCACTAGGAGTGTGAGCTAACTAGAAAACTTACCTTAGAGAGAGAGAGAGTCTGAATAGAGAGAGAAAAAAAGGGGAGGATTGAAGAGAGGAAGTGGAAATCAATTGAGTACCGATCACAATAACTTTAAAGCACTATCAACGAACAAATCTGTCAGGAAATCAAGGTAAAATTATTTCCAACATATGCATCAGGGATAGATAGGTTCTTGATTGCATAACCGATAGTTAGTATGGGATGACCTCAGGAGTTCCACGGTTCAACCATAAATTGGGATGATAAAACATTTATTCAATCATAATTTGCATTGTGAAAATACTATGTTGGTTGTTAACCCTAAGTTAGTGTACTCTTTTAGCCATAAAGTTGCTTACTTAGAGTTAGACATACCATGATATGGAACCTATCATCCTAGTGTGTCTATATATATATATATATATTAGTGAATCATGTACCTAGAAAATGATCCATCGATTAAAGGTGGTGATTTTTTTAGCAACATTGACTCGTCGAGAGGGTGAGTGGATAAGATTTGGCTCGATAAGGGGGTGCAATAACCCAATGAGAGAGATTAATGTTGGTACCCAGATAACTATGGGACACCTAGGGGTATAGGGCTAGTACTGCACAACAAACTCATTCAATGGGTACTAGGACAAGAGGTACGTTATGGTCACTAGGAAGAACTAGTTGCCACTAGTGTGTTCCTTTGGGTAGCACCTTCTCAGGGATTTCCAATCAATAAGTTTCCTAGCTCTTGATTTATTTTAAGAAATGGCCAGTGTGCCTATATGAACTATTGACTTGTGTTATGTAACATCCCACCTTTACAGGTGCTTAAACTATAATAGCTCATAGCCATAGGGATGTTATGCTACTAACATTTCTTTTTAATTAATTATGTAAGTTCAATTTTAGATTAATTCCTAGGATCCTTAGTTAGTTCAGTTTTAGGTTGGGTTTCACTTGGTATCACACACGTATACAGGCATTAGCAGAAGCTTAGCTGATCAAATACAGTTAGATAGATGAAACTAAGCTTATTTATATAGTAACTATAGAATATGTACATTTGTCAAAATAATAGGTGAGAGCTTAGGAAGTGATGTTTCTATTCCCAAGACTACTTAACCAATTATGGGATAAGGAGTCGCTGTATTCAAAGAGTTAGTAAATTATATACATATACCAAAATAACAATAGACTTTACGGTTCTATATAGTATATACTAATCCCCTTATAGCCCTCACAAAATAGGCTAGGGGTAGCGAAGTGCCAAAAGGTAACTACTCTGTCCATACTCTAACCCATAGGGGTGTTGATGGTACATCTACTATCCATATGAGAACTTCTTTGATCTAAAGGAAGTACCCAAGGTCGAGCACCTTAAATATCTCTATCTCCACCTCAAAAGCCACTTTAAACATAACTACATGGACACATCAATGCACAAGTGAGACAATAATCTTGATAATCAAGAGAAATCAGGTTAGAAATATCGCTGATGGTATTAGTCATGAGTCTCACAAAAAACTCTTGCATTCATATTACGTTTCAAAATCATAAACATATTGGATAATATACAATCATCATGCTATGTCATGTCATGCATTAAAAATGAATCATAACAATCTTATACTTAATGGGTATACTCATGCTTCATATCATTAAGTGGAAATAACTCATAACTTTCATTTAGGTGGCTCACATGCCTTATCATAATATTCTTTTCCTTTCAAAAATACATTGAGTTTCTTTCAGATACTTAGCTAGATTTTGGAGCTTAGGGCATCCCCTAGTATCTCATTATCATTCTAGGGTCACCATTCTCATGTGATGGATCACACCCCATATCGAATCAATGTGCCTCTCATGTGGGTCATAGGTTATATTCACTTATCGAATCACTATATTTATCATGTGGCTTTGATTATTTCCACTTGTTCTCTTATGTTGAGCCAATGCTGCTTAGGGATATTTCTAGTTACATAACCCTTTAGTATAAACTCTAGATTGATAGGTTCCCTAATTATGGTAGGCACAACCTTAAGTATGTTAGTCTTTGGTCGTTAGAGTAAACTATCATAGAGTTAACCACCAACACTATGTTTTCGTAATCCTTTATAGGTTTGAATAGATGCTTTACTATCCAAATTTATGGTTCAACTATGGAATTCTTGTTTGTCATCCCATACCAACTACCGATAATTCAATCTGGAACCTCTCTAAACAAGAGTATATAATAAGAGTGCTTTTAACTCTTCTTTTTTTAGTTATTTCCCTTTCATTCTTGTCTCATTACTCCTTAGATGTGTTACTATAAGCTTGGGATGAGTTCTTAGCTTTGTCATAGTGTTTGGGAGAGAAAAGAGTCTAATTTTCATAACAAAGGCTACAAGTCAAATTTTAGGGGTCTCGACTTCTAGAGGTCTGGAAGTTGACTTGTAGTTTTCTTCCAAAACAAAGGGTATTTACGAGAGCAAGCTTCCAAGGCTTGGAAGTTGACTTCTAGATTCTAGGCATGAAGAACACAAAAGTCAACTTCCATATTCGTGACTTTTTATCATTACCAAAAGCAACATTATTTGTCAATTTCATGTCCTCTTATGCTTGGAACATATAAAAAATTGAGATTCACATCTATAGAGGAAAGAGAAATCAAAACCCACATCTAAAGCTTCATTTCCAAGTAATCCACCCATATGTATGCATAAAAACGCATAAATCCAACATAATTGAAGTAGAATGGAAGTTTTAATCTCTCTCAAAATCATTGAATCAGGTGTCTTAACTAGAGATTCAAACTTTTTGACTATTTCCTTTAGATTCTAGCCTCATCCCTTTCTTTTTCCTCTCAACTCTCTTCTTGGTTCTTCTCTCTCTAGGTTCAGATTTTTTTGTACCTTTTTTCTCTTTTCCTTCCCTTATAAGGTTTCCAAAAGGGTAAGATTGCAGGTAACTGAAATTCAAAAATATTTGCTAAACAATCCTTGGGAGGAATTGCAAATTTAAAGAGTTTACGAAAGTTCTTCCCCTCATATACCACTTTTCATTTTAATTCTTTTACCCTTTAGGCATATTACCAAAATATACCATTTACTTAAAATCTCATTTTCTCTTAGACTAGGCCTCATTTCGGCTTGATTTTTCAACCAAATTTTCAATATAATTGCTAATTTTGATTATAGACTATACCTAAACCTTAAATACAAACATCACGCCATTAAAATTTTAGTTAGAGGTTTGGGGGATGTTATATGTTATTCCTTGGCCATGTATTTGAATGTCCATATTACTTTTTTCTATTGAGAAATGTTCTCAACATGCCTATGAGAATATATGAATATTATCAGTTAGTGCATTTCATGAATACATGGCATATCATGACACGCATAGCATCTAATATGTATGATTGTTTTAAAGATAAATTTCGAATGCATGGTTTTTGTGTGATTTATAGCCAATACCTTCAATGGTAATTTTTAACTAGTTTTCTTGATTATTGAGATTTTGTCTTACATGTGTTTTTATGTGTCCAGATGGATAGATATATGATATTGCTAGAGTTGGAGAACATACTAAAGATCCTCAGCCTAGGGTATTTCTTGGTGGTAAGGGGTGTGATTGTGTGGATGGTATTTGGCCCTATGGTGCCCCTAGTGAGTTAAGGAGTTTAATGTGTGGCTGATAATTTCTTTTTGTATATTACCATTCTCACCTGTAGCTTATTATAATTTTTGAAAAAGCTAAAAGGGGTAGTATATATTGTATATTTGCTGAATGGGAATCTTTTTGAATTACATATGGTATGTATGTAGATGCTAACAATACTTATATCCCATAATGGGTTTGGTGGTCTTTATTAGATCATCTTGACATCTCTAAACCTCTCACCAATGTTTTTGGTAGTGTGTATATGACCCAAAAGTGACGAGTGTGACAAGTGAGATACTCAAGAGTAAACTCCAAATCGAAGTTGAACTAATTAATGATCCTAGTAATTTTTATAATCAACACATGTAGGTTTTAAAAGAGATAAGATATTGGTTAGGATGCGAGCATACTAATATGATACTTAAATAAGGCCTATAGGGGTTGGGTGTTACACTAATAGTTATTGCTTCTATCATGGGGAACCTGCTTAGAGTTTACCAGAACACTCTAGATGTCTCAAGAGGAAGATTTGCTAGGGTTTGTGTTGAAATCGACCTTAACAAACCTCTTGTTGGCAAGATTTCAAATGAAGGAAAGTGGATAAAAGTAGAGTATGAAAGCCTACATGATTTGTGTCTCTAATGTGGCACCTATAGGCATAGATCCACCATTTGGCCTTGGAAAATGTAAAAGGCTCCTTCGATGACAACCAATGTTGGTAACAACAAAATGACATCCAATATGCCAACTGAATTAGGAAATGTTGAAACCTATGTTGTCACCCACACTAATTCTGCTTCTAAGATCGAGACAATTGGAGAATGAATGGTCATCTTTGAAAGGAAAAAAAATATAGAAATAAACTTAGAGGAATCTACATGATTCAAGGCAAAGATCACTTAAATAATTTCTCCCTTCTTTAAATGGTGTAGAAGCATTTTAATGCAAAGGAAGTCGTTATTGCGAGAGCTCAGCATTTGAAACAAGTGGGGAAAACTAAAGAGAATGCAATAGGAAAGAATACAAGGTAGAGATCTGATCATGTGAACTCGGCTAAGGGAATTAATTATTTAGCATGTGAAAATATAATAGGAATTCTAATGACAATGACATGCCAAGAGTGCAGTAACTGGACCCAATTAGTTCCAAAACAAAGTTCAAATCCAAAATTAAAGGCATTGGGCCATATATAGATGGCCTACATGCTGATAAGGAGGTGTAGGTCCAAAAGTAACCCATAAAGTAACTTGTGCAAGGTAATTGGGCTTTTGAACCCACTCTAAATAAAGATGCTCCTAACTTTACCTTTAAAGGGATATATGAGACCTAACCCCTTAACCATATAATTAATTTAAATAATTCTCCTACTTTAACTAATGAGTCCCTTATGTGTGATGAAACCCATCCTAGTACAATTAGATTAGACAGAATAGAGGAAGATGTGACTAGTAGTAGAAATGCCAAGGAGATCAACCATGATTTATCATCCACAAAAAATACAAGATTTCATTCTTCCTCTCATATTTATATTTAATATTTTTTATAATGTCTAATTTTAATGGATTTTTAATTATTTCCTGGAATATATGTGGTGTAGGTAATAAGATGGCTAAAAGGCATCTGAAAGAGTTGATTCTAAATCACAAGCCCTCTCTATCCTTTGCATTGTAGAGACACATGTGCCTTTTAGCAAATCTTAGGATTTTTTGAGGGAACTGCATTATCATCTTATCACCATTAGTGAAGCTAATGGCCTCTTAGGTGGTATTTGGGTTGTTACTTGTAATAATTTAAAATTTAATATTATTAACATGAATAGACAATACATTACTTTATCTCTTAGGAAGAATAATTTTATTTGGTTTCTCTCTATTGTTTATGCTGGCCCTTGCCCTTCCACTAGGTAAGACCTCTAGACTTATCTCATTGTTCTTGATGTAACATCCCAAAATTTGACAAAAGAATTAAATGTCAAATTTGTATAGTTAAACATAATTATATTTAATTAATTTCATGGAAATTCACTTGCATATAAATTTCATTGAAATATTAGTATTTAAGCTGAAATATCGATAAAATAATAATTAGGGTGTCTTATAAGGGTGAGGGATTTTTGAAAAAGTTAAAAATACCTGATTAGGAACTGTAATATCCTTAATTCTATGATATCAGGTATGTCTTAGAATCCTAGACTTAATATTTTTATGCTTGAAAAATAGTCCAAGAATCATTTTATATTGCCTTGAACAAAGGAAGGACTAAACTGAAAGGAAATGGTTAGGGACTAAAATGAAAGGAAATTTGTTTCATAAAATATCTTGATAGTAAGCATGCAAATCGAGATACATTTATGGTGCACATTTATGAGGTTTGAAAATAGTGCCAATGTCATGAATGCTTTAAGAAAAATATCTAGGGGAAAAATAGTCAAAATTTATATGAAAATAAGAACAAAATATTTATTTATTAGATAAAATGACTAATTTTTATCTAAAAAATTGTGAAATTGCCTCTGGAATATTTTTCCAAAATTTTTCAAAAAACAATTTGGCTTGGCACTTAAGAGGGGTAAAATGGTCATTTTTACCATGAAAGGTAAAATGGTAATTTTGACACCAAGGGTATAAAGGTAATTTTATCACAAGGACATAAGAGAAATTTAACCTAAAGAAACACTTAAAAATCTCTAAAATACCCTTGTATGTCATGGTTTCAAGAAGGAACAAGTGAAGGGTATTTTGGTCATTTTGCCACCAAGGGCAAAATGGTCATTTTTGCCATTTAAAATGAGTCTCACTTATTCTTCTTTTCCTCATTAGCAAAGACGATGTGAAGGCATTTTGGAATAGAGAAAACCGTGGGTTTCATAAGGGAGAAAAGGGAGAAGGCAAGAAAACTTCAAGGTTTATCCACTAAAAATTATAAACCAAGGTAGCTTAGCATTCTTCCATCACTTATTTCATGTTTTTAATGGGTTTTTCAAGCTTTTGAGATTGTCATGGCTAAATGAACAGTACATGAATAGTGATATTCTTAAGTTTAAATTCTTAAATTCTCAAAATTTCTATGGATTAATGCTTAGAAAGTAGTATGGAGTTGTTTGTGATGGTTAATTTCAATTATGAAAGTGTTTATGTTCATTTTCCAATTTTTGTTTCATTTTCCCTAAAACCCCCAAATGCATGAATTTCATGCCAAATTGTTTGTTTTGCCTTGATTGTTATGGATAAATGGTGATTGATGGTTTATGGATGATGAAAATGGGATTAAAGGAATGATTATATGAAAAATGATAATTTTTGCACAAAATTCCTCTTTAGGTCGTGGCTAGCAAAATGAGATTTGGAAAATTGTTTGAAAAACTTTTAAGTAGCTTATTGATAATTCAGGTTATGGCCAATGGAGGGTAGAATAAGTGTCAATTGGTTGAAATGCCCAATTTTGCCTAAAAATCCCATCTTGGCCGAGAGTATGCATATTTTTGGTGAAGGAAATGTGCTTAAATTTCTATGTGTGTCTTGGTTGAGGCAAGATTAATTGGCAATTGTTTTTGATGCAAAATGATCCCATTAAATTCCATGTAGCCTACTTGACCAATTTTATGACATGAAAATATTTATGGAAAAATCTTGTACACAAATGTAATGAAATTGGTCAAAGTATACAAAGGAAATAATATGAAGTTGCAATTAAATTTTAATGAATATTTTGTGCAATCTTGGCATTCTAGCAATTTTTGTGCATGCTTAAGTGTGGGAAGATGATGATTATACACACCATGAGTATGTATAATTAGGTAAGAAAGGGAGAAAATGGAATAATAAGTAGGAAATGGAAAAGGTTCACCTTTGAAACCTTTTAAATGCAATAAAATGTGAAAAAGGGAATTTAGCGTAAATGGGAAGGAAAAGTAATTTATTTTGCTTATTATATGGCAAGAGTGACAAATAGAAATTTTTAAGTATGAAAATCTTAAATTTCTTAAGGATTCTTCTTGACCAAGAATGAAACTTCCTTTTTATACACATTCAAGAATGTAATTGTTATTGAGATTTAAAGGTTTTCTTTTTAGAAAGTGAGAATGATAGTATCATAATGAATCAGTAAAGAAAAGGATTGATTTATGACATAGATAATGAAAAAATAGAATGGTATTAGAAAACATTGAATGGAAGAAAATATTTGAATGTTCAATAAAGAGAAACATAGAGGAAGTGATTCCAATATATGTTCTAGGGTAGATAGGCTTATAACCGAGTGACCAATTGTTGGTATGGGATGACCATTGGGTATTCCACGATTATTTGATAAATTTGGATGGTGAAATATCTGCTCGGAATGAAAGAATTTCAAAAATACTATGATAATTGTGAATTATAAGTTAGTGTAAACTAGATGGCTAATTAAACAGGGGACATTTACTTAGAATTTGAAAAAATTATAGGATTAAGCCTAATCATCCTAATTGATATAAATAGGAAATAACATACTGGAAAATGATCCATGATGTAGGTTATGGTGATCTATGGCATCATGAACCACCCATAAAGCTGCGAGAAGATGATCTGTGTGAATAATAGTGATTCCATAAGCTTAGTTTGAATGAACTCTGGGAGAAATTCCCACTTAGATTTATCTTTATGACATGATCATTGAATGTGAATGGGTACTTGGATCCACTGAGGGACGCCTCAGATGTGCCAATGGCAGAATTGTCACACACTTGATAGAGCGGCTATCTCATTCATGCATGCTGTAGTATGTGAAGTAATTTATACTTTCGATACTCTTGTGTCTCTCTGAGTTGAAAATATGGCTTTTAGCTAAATATGATTTATTTTCCTTTTAAATAATACAATTTTTCATGAATGGTAATTGTTGTTTCTCTTGAATTATCTATGGCTGAATGGAAATTTAATGAATGTACTTTCTTGATTATGGTACTAAACAGTATATGGTGAATTATGACTGTGAGTGAAATTGATACTGTTTTTGTTTTATAACTAATATATTATAGATATACCTTATAAAATTTATCCCATACATCTGATTGGCTTATTTATAGCATTTCTTAGAAATAATGGAATTTAAAAATAAAGAATGTAAACTGTTTTCTATACTCATACGATGGTACATACCAAAACTCAGAAATGAAATGTGGAATGCATAGCTATTGAGAAATTGTTTTCTCATTATTTTATGGTATGTATCAGATGACTAGGACCATTGTGGTACTACAAGACAAAAGGGATTAGCTATCCATTCGAAGAAATGGAATAATATATATTATGTTAGAGATATATATAAGTATATGGATAGTAAAGCATACATATCAAGTTTATGAAAAAATTTTTGAAAAAGGGTTTGAATGGCAAGTTTTTTGCCTCTTTATCCTATGAAAATAGGAAAACTACATATATCATGTAGTACCTGTAACAACATTATAACTTTGAACTGGATGTAAATATATGTAAAGAGAAAGTTCAAATTTATCCTAAATTTCTATGGATTGTGATGTATGATTTTTAGACTTCTGCTGTATTGATGATTGAATGTAATATCTGAGTAAGGATCTGAACCTAATTAAATGTATACTACAAATATATATTTATAGAACTTAGGTAAGATATAAAGGACAGAAGTGTATATAACGCACTAGTCTCATAAGTAAAGGATTTTTTAATAAATAATATTTTAAATATAGTTATGAAATTGGGGTGTTATAGAAACAAATACCCAATTGGAAAATTTTAAAAATACCTGATTAGGAACAAATACCTAATCATAATTTAATTATAATTCCCTAACTAAATTACCACAAAACTTTATTCCCTTAAATCCCATAACTTATCTAACCCCTCTTCCAAGTATTCTCTTTAAGCCTTCATGCCTACCTCCTGCGAAGCCCTTACCTTCATTCCATGAAACATAAGTTTGAGTCTGAGAGAGAGAGAGAGACAAACTCCATCCTTATCCTTTAAATCCTCCATCTAAGTTAAGATCTAACATAAATTAGAAAGTTTCTTCCTACTTTCAACAACCCTCCACAAGGTAGGAAACTCTTTTCATACCTTCATGTGTGTGTGAGATATCTCTATAAGCTTAATTCTTGTTTGGGGTTATGTAATTATGGGTAAAATCTTGTAGATCTATCATTCATAACATGTTAGGTGTGAGAAAATTAAAAGAGAGCATGAGGAAAGCTTTGGAAAAATCTTGTTTCTCATGTAGGAGGTTCATGAATAATCCATGAATAATTGGTGTAAATGAGTATGTAAGCTAAGTTTATTGTTTTTAGAGTTATAGAAGTAGGTTTGTTGGATTGTATGATACAAACCTTAAGACTTTAAAGCTTTAAAATTTACCTTAGCAAGCTTAGGAAAGCATGGAGGGGCCAAAAACCAGAATTTTCTTTGCTGTAGAATCGAGGAGTGCATTATGTGTACTTCACTACGGCATAATGTAGACTTGGCTGTGGCAAACTCCCCCACCCCATTCTGTGCACTTTACTACAACAATAAGTGCACTTGGCCATAGAAAATTGCACAAAAAAAAACCAAAACCTCCCTTTTTAGGTAGCTATCCATGGGTGTTGATGTGACCAACTCTCGGAAGCCTTAGACCCATCTTGGATATGGGACCTTAAAGAAATGGCTATGATTATAAGAATGTTAAGAAATGGAATCCTAATAACTCAAAAGGAATTAATTTACGATGCTTGGTTATGTTGTTTATGTAACTGTGCATTTTCATCTTTCAAGAATGGAGGGAAAGTGCATGAATCTTCTATGTGGATGTGAGTATAAGGTAACTACAGGAAAGCTAACTGGTGACTATGCATTTTGATAATGTATATATATGTGTATAGAAATAGCTCTGAGGTAGCATTTGATTATATAGGTCTATTTATGTATTGAAATTCTGCTCTAATATATAAACTTAAGTTTATTCATAAAAAGGATAAATATCCTCTTCAAATATAAAGAACGTACATTTTTAAAAAATAATAATAGGTACATTAGGCTACCTGAGAAGAACTCGGGAAAAGAATAAAATGGGCCAAAAATATAAATAAAATTATTAAAACATCATGTAATAGGTAATTAATAATCAGGGCATTACACTTGAACCCTCAGTTAAAGGCCCTTAGCTTCTCATTAGGGATTTTAGTGACTTTCTTCACCCCTCTAAAGTTATTGGAGGCTTCTTTCATCCCAATAGGGTAGATAAGTTCACTAATATGATTGATAAATTCAATCTTTAGGATCTTGGTTTTAAACACTCTAAATTTACTTGGAGAAGGAATTGTAAAAATAATAATAAAATCTCTAAGAGACTAGATAAGGCCTTGGCTAATAATGATTTATATCTTTATTTCTCTGAGGCCTCTATTATTAATATATTTAATGTGCACTCTAATCATAATCTTATTGGTGCTTTTTTTTAATAATAGATAGGTTTCCAAGAAGGGTCATCCCTTCAAATTTGAAGCCGTTTGGACTCACCACCTAGAATTTCATAATATTATTTGTCAGGCTTGTTATTAAAGCAAAAACAACATTAACACTGGCCTTAATTCTAACAAAATTCATGCCTTGGATTTCAACATGATTGTTTTTGGCAATATCTTACAATGAATGAAGTTTCTCAACATTAGATAGAATGAAATTCAAAGAGTTTTGGATGTTAGGAATTATAGCTACCTTACTAAACTCCAAAGAGAGCTTAGGTCAAGAACAATGAGTTAAGTATGGTAACAAAAATACAAAATTTTTCCACAACTAAACCATTAAGGCCTTTAAGGCCCTTGGCCCTAATGGCTTCCAATCTTTAATATTCATGAAGTATTGAGATATCGTTAAGGATTTAGTCACGGAGATTTTGAGGAGGACCTTTAATAAAGGCTATTTTGATCCTACTATCAGTGAGACCCTCGTTATCCTCATCCCTAAGGAAGATGATTCGATGATGTTTAACCATTTTATACCCATTAGTTTATGTAACGTCATCTTTAAAATAATCACCAAAGTGTTATCTACACTTATTCTCCCCTTCTTGATGACTTGATTAACCCTCTACAAAGTATCTTTATTCCAAGTAGGGGCACTTCTGACAACACTCTTGTTGCTCAAGAAATCCTTCACCACATTCAAAGAATCAAACGTAAAAGAGGTATGATAGCTTAAAAAATTGATCTTGTGAAAGCTTATGATAGTGTTAATTGGAATTTTCTTAAAAGTACTTTAATTGAATTTGGTGTTCATATTAATTATTTTAAAATTATTATGCATTGTGTTAGATCTTCCTCTTTATCTATCCTTTGGAATGGTGAAAAGTTACCCAGCTTTAATCCTACTAAATGTCTCCATTAAGGGGATCCCCTTTTCCATTTTCTGTTTGTTCTTTGTATAGAAAAGCTTTCTTCACTCATCATCTAGAGTACAAATAAAGGTGAATCGTTACCTATCAAAATATCCAAAAATGGCCTTACCATCTCTCACCTTCTTTTAGTTGATGATGTCATACTACTTTCTAGAGCTACTATTAATCATACCATAAGTGTGAATTCTATTCTTTCTAATTTCTTCCATGGCTCTAGTCATAAGTTTAATCAATTTAAGTCTAGAACTTTCTGCTCCCTTAAAGTCCCTAACAATATTAAAAATGGCATTTTTAATATTTTCAATATTTCTTTTACCTCTAACTTGGGTAAGTATCTAGGAATCCCCATGCTTCAAAGTAGAGTTAGAAATAGTGATTTTAAATTTATTATCTTAAAACTTACTCATTGTCTTAGTGCTTGGAAGGGTAAGCTCGTTAACAAAGTAAGTAAGATTACTCTTGCTAAATCTATGCTAACTTCTCTGCTTTTGTATACCATAAAGACTTTGCAGATCCCCCAGAATATTTTGAATTCCATTGATAAACATGTAAGAAGTTTTACTTGGGTTAATAAAGATAATGGTAGAGGCCTTTATCTTATTAATTGGGAAACTTTGATTGCTCCTATAGCTAATAGAGGCTTAGGAATTTAGACTTCTAGGACTATGAATGAATACAACCCTTTTAGGTAAACTAGTTTGGGGAATGTTGCATGAAAAATATAAAATTTAGGAGAAAATTTTGAGAATTGGTATGTAATAAATAATTATATTTTTTATTATAAATGTGCTAACACTGATTCTTATGTTTAGAGAGGCATTATCAAGATTTTTAACTCTCTTAAATATGATTTTAAGTTCAAAATTGGTAATGGTAGGCATGTTAGCTTTTGGATAGATGTGTGGGTTAGTAATGAAGCCCTCATAAACTATTTAGACCTCTATACTCTTCAATCTCTCAACTCTAGTTTGTAGTTAGGAGAATTCAAAAAAATTGGTAACATCCATCACCAAGCACTTAAATTCATCTATTTCTAATTTAACTGACCTTTCCTTTGCATGTGTTTGAAATTGAATGTTAGATAGGGCTACACAAAGCGGTGATAGAGAAATAACAACTGGTTTATGAGAAAGGAAAATTTTAAGGTAATTTTCACAAATAGAGGTTTAAAACCAAGTGAAAAGTGGCATCCTAAGGTAGAAAATAGTAGGAAATCAGAATTATGAAAGAATTAAAAACTAGAGATAACATAGGATGAGAAGGTTTCCCAATATTTTCAGAAATTGCAAATTGGTACACAAACCAATTGGCAATTATTTTCAAAATATTGCTAAAAAAATTCCTCCCTAAGTTGTGAAACATATATATATATATATATGAGAGTTTTAGAGAGAGAGAGAATAGTAAAGAAGAAGGAGAATCGAAGTAAAACTAAGGGGAAGTCAAAAACTCATATTAAAGTTGTTTGCTAAGACTCATTTAAACATAAAAAACCCACAAAACCACACTAAGAAAAGAGGTAATTAAGCAAAATGAATCGCTTATTTATTGAAATAATTTTGGATGCAAAATGGCTTGAAATTTGAAAATATGTTTTTACGTGATAATGGGCATTATAAAATTGAATAATATGTTTAAATTTGTTATATGTACACTATAAAGGTTCTGCATGTGCTTATGAGTATATGAAATTTAATTTGAACTCACAGGTATTTTTCTCTTTCCTTTAGAATGCAAAATCTCTTTAGTTGAGCTTGATTTGATGTGAAATACTTCATTTTTTATCTATGTCATGCGCAAACACATAGACTTCAAGTTCATATAATTGGAATTTAACTAAAAACATGATTTCAAGCTACTTTTGAATCAAATAATGGATTAGAAAAATATAGTATAATGTAGCAGTTGACCGCCATCTTCCAAAAGTTGATTGTCATGTTCTAACTCTACCTAGAATCTAGGATATAAACCTAGAAGCTGACCTCTAGACTATGAGAACTTAATATCTTATAAGCCAATTTCTAAGACCTTGGCAGTCAACTACCAGATCTTAGGTTGGAAGCCTTGTGTTAGACCTAAAGCTACCAACCAACTTTTATGCCTCTAGTAGTTGATTGGTATTCCTCTGTCATGATTAATTCCAAATGAACCTAATTCCCCACCTAATGTAACAAAGAGGCTTGAAATTCACTCAAACCATGAATAAGAACAGGAGAGTAATATAGGGCAATAGGTGAGAGGAATTAACAAAAAGAAGAGCTGAAAGTATTCCTAGCGTATGCATTAGAGATGGAGAGGTTTTAGATTGAATGATTGATAGTTAGTGTGGTATGACTATAGAAAATTCCATAGTTAAACCATAAATTGGGATAGTAAAACATTCATTAAAACCTAGAAATGTTGTGAAAACACTATGTTGGATGCTAACCTTATGTTAGTGTACTATGGTGGCCATGAAGTTTCTTAATTAGAGTTAGACATACCATGACTTGGAACCTATCATCCTAGCATATTTTTTAGTGAATCATGTACCTAAAAAGTGATTCATCAATTAAGGGTGATGATTCTTAAGTAGTTTTGACTCATTAAGAGGATGGGTGAATGTAATATATCCCAAAATGATGGAACAATGATCTAATGGGTGGAAGGTTGGTACCTGGATAAAATAGGGGACGCCCTAGGGGTATTGGACTAGCACCGCTCAATGACCTTATTCAATGGTTGCTAGGACAAAAAGTACGTAATGGGTTAGTAGGAAAACTGTTGCCAATGGTGTGTTCCTTTGGGTCACACTTTCTTGGGGATTATTGATCGGTAAATCCCCCAACACTTAGTTTTATGGAACTAATTGGCCTATATTCCTATTTGAATTATTGTGATATGTTATTCCTTGCTTATAAACATGAACGTCTATATTATTGTGTTCATTTGAAAAACATACTTGATGAGCCCATGAAACATTTTTTTAACACACTTTCAATTCATTTATGAATACATGGCAGAGCACAACATCGTATAATATCCAACTCATCTAATTGTTTTGAGAATTGAACTAAGAATGCATGGTTTCCCATGTATTCTCGCCTGGTGCCTTCAACAATATTTTTGGTTTACTTGATTATTGAGATATCTATCTCACCTATTCTTTAATGTGTCCAGATGGCTAGATATATTATTATGATGGAGATGGAAGTAGATATTGTCCATATGCTAGTAATAGGATATTTTTTTTTTGTGGATGAAGTGATACTATAGATTGTTATCAAACCACCCATGACCTCTGCGCATTAATGAGGTGGACTAGATGTATATTTTTTGGTTTATGTATGTATATAGAATAATGTATAGATGCTTCTATTCCCTACCTCGAACTTATTATATTTTGAAATAGTTAAGAAGGCCAATATTTTGTTAAGTGGCCAAAGTAATAGAAACTTTTGGTATATGTGTAATGTATAAATTGACAAGTATCACATAATTGTTTGGTAGTCTTTATGAGATTAGTCTAATATCTCTGAAGGTCTCACCACTATTTGGAAATATATATATATGAGGTTCCATTGCATGTGAATGTTATTAAGTGAAACCCTGAACTAAAGCTCAACTAATTTATCATCTTGGTAAATATTAAAAAAAAAAAGAATTTAGGAAGAAAATAAGAATGAAAAGATAATAGGTAGCACAACATCCCTATAAGAAATTACACTTATACTATACTAAATAAGACCTGTAAGGGTAGGGTGTTATAGTGTTGGTATCAAAGATAAGTTCTAACCTAGGTATAAGGGTAATGTTCCTTATAGGGATAGTTGGGTTAAGCCATATGGCTAAGCCTAGGTAGTTGACTAGCTTAAACTTCATCCCAATGTGAGGAATGAAGAGTTAGGTTTGGGTAGCTTGTATTATATGGAATGCCTTATTTTCTCTAAAAAACATTGTATTATTGAGACTGATCACGTTAGTAATATCTATTTAAGGAAATAATGGCACCACGTAGGTAGAATACTATAAATGCTTATAGGAATGAGGTTGGTGTTGATGGAGTGATGTAGACAATACAAGGGATGACAGAAGCTATGAAGGAGCAGGCTAATGCTACTACCTAGATATTGTAACAACTTCGAGGAGATTGGAACCTTACGCCTTATAATGAACTAGAATGTAGCCAGAACTACAAATCCTGGTCTAATTTCCAAAAGGCCAAACCCAAAACCTTTAGGGGAAAGTGATGGGTGTTGTGATCCAACAAATTAAATTTAACTTGTCCTAAAATTATGCAATAAAAAAGGAATCAAGGTTGATCCCATGAGGACTGACTACTATCTAATTCTCTATTGAATGTGTAACACCCTTACCTTTACATTAAAACATCATAAATTGTAATAAGATAAGTATGTCACATTTATCTTTACCATATTATTTTATAATCTTCCTGAGCATTATATCCATCAATATTTAATTAATTCATTAGGTTTGGGCGCCTTTGCTCAGGTTATCATTCTTTTGCACAGCGAAAATAAAATTTCATACATCACAGAAAAATTGGTAAAAACATTGCATATATATATTTTTACACTATTTGATATATAAGTCGCGATATGTGAAGTATTCATTCATAAGGGTAAGGAAGCAACAAGCATGCCACTCAAACACTTTTTCAAAAAGAATCCTACTAATGGATAAACCTTCACATATCCTATTTCAAGTATGTGCCCCTTTTCACTTATATATAACCAAAAAGAATAGTAGTCCTAATTCTATCCCAAAAAGAACATATATAGAATTAGGACCAAACAAAAAAGGCTACAGTTACATAATGATGTCTACTTTCTAAGCTTGTGCGTCTGTTGCAGGAATTTCAAATATTGTCATTAGTAAATGTCCTCCAGAACTATAAAAGTCCCTAAGAAAGGAGCCTCTACCAAGGCCACTTCAATTTACATCATCACAAAATATCTAGGCATCTGATATATATTGGTATAATAATGAGAAATAATTTCCTAGTAATTAAACAAACCATATATTTTCAAATTAACTAGCATGTACCGTTGTATAAATACAAAAAACATTTCTACATTCCATTCTCTTCAAAATACATTCATCCATTTTGTTTTATGGGTAAGCTTTATGTGAAACACAAACATTTGCATTTATAAATATAAGAATATTAGCTAATAAAGCCACATTTATGCATGTAAAACATAACATATGTAAACATTTTTAGTCATCACTTAAGTATGTGAGCACCTTCGGTCACCACTTAAGTATGTACACATTTTCAATCATTTCTTATGTATGTGAGCACCTTCGGTTACTACTTAAGTGTATGAACACCTTTGGTCACATTTTAATTATGTGAACACCTTTGGTCACATTTCAATTATGTGAACACCTTTGGTCACATTTCAATTATGTGAGTACCTTTGGTCACAATTCAATTATGTGAGCACCTTTGGTCACATTTCAATTATGTGATCACCTTTGGTCACATTTCAATTATGTGATCACCTTTGGTCATAATTCAATTATATGAGCACCTTTGGTTACATTTCAATTTTTACCTTTTCATACACATCTTTTCTTCATTTCCTCTTAATATTGGCCCATTTTAAATACATTTTAATTTCTTTTCAACTAACACATGAATTCGGTCATCAATGGAAAATTGGAGGGATGATCTCAAACAAGGTGTGAAAAGAGTGGAAGCTAGGGATTTTCATGCCATTTCTTCCCTTTCTTCCATACTTTTCACCTTTTAAGCATAATGGCACATTTCTCTTTCATTACTCATGACACTTTCTCATATTCAAAATGTGCATCTATATGTTTAGCCTTTCATATTTTCATAGCTCATTTTTCATGCCAAATATATAATTACACATATTCCTTCATCTTCACATTTTAAGCACATTTTCAAGGTTAAATGGCATAACTAGGAATTGGTAAATTTGCCAATTCATCAACATAACATAAATTTCTTTCTCTTCCTCACTCATGACCGAATATATACACAAATTATTAGGTATTTTTCAAGTAAATATTTTCAACAATAATCCTAGGTGCTTTTGGCCAAGAGAGAAAGTGAGTGAAAATGAAAAATTTTCAATCTTTAGCTTACATGGCTTTCATTTTTGAGATAGTCTTGTGCAAAATCATCATTTTTCCTTTCATTTCCATTCCATTTCAACCATTTCAAAAGTTAGGGTTTTTCATGGAATAAGTTTCATTCATACAAAATTTCAGTCTTTCAAGATTTCAAGCATATGAACATATCCATATTAAGAAACAAAACCATGTTTCAACATAAGAAAAACCCATTCAAAAAATCAAGCATAAGGAATGTAGAGTGTAATGCCTGTAACATCCTCTTAGCCTATGGTTCCTTTTAGTTCCCTAGAGGATATAATATGTATATTATAATAGTAGTGTGTTACTGTTATGTCTACCCAAGAAAAATTTAAAACTTTTTACAAGTTAATTATTTGAGTGCAATTTGGGGTTGGGTCTTTACTCTCGGGTTTACACTTAATCTCATAGAAGAATAAAACAACATGGTACATAAGTTACTCTAGCTATATATACAAGCATCATGCATAAATACTTCCATAATTAACATAGGATAACTATTTAAGGCATGGAGACAACATCCCTGTCACTCATGGTCCCATCAAACATGTCTACTTATAAATCTTGGCTAATCCATATACATCTAAATCAATATAGGTTATACATGAGATAAACTATGCTAGCACTTCCTCAAAAATCATGAAGACTAACCTAATAAATTAAAAGCCTATACTATCCTAAATAACTTTCTCAAAATACCCAGGGAGGGTACCTCTCCTCAAGTTACTTCCATCTCCAGCCAGTACTTACACATCTGATACACGCTAGCATTCATGTGAGAATTAAATCTCAGTAGCAAGCAAATCGATTTTAAAATTTACTGACTTATACCACCATAATTATACGAAATACTCTGCATTCTCATCTTAACATTCAAAACATAACATATACTATTGGGATGCAATGCATTAATCATGCTTTCATGGATTATGCTTAGGTGTATGCATGTGCTTTAAAAGATGTGAACTTAAATCATTATGGGATGCTGTCTCAATATCATGCTTTATCATAAAACTTCTATCTCATACATTTCATATGGTAACACTAACATATTTATTTCAAAAACATAAATAAGAATCAAACATATAATGAGAGTCATCGGGAGTGCCACTTAGCGATTGCCTCCATATACCACTTAATACCCATATACATAACTTTGTGACTACTCAGCCGCTATACATTTTTCTTTGTACTATTTGGAGCATCCCCCAATAGATCCAAGTACCGTGTGGTCACTACCCTTATCGCAAATCATTCCATATACAACAGGAATTTACTTCCCTTCCTAGCCTATAGGGATTGCCTATGATAGTGGTCACCGCCCTTACCGCAGATCATTCCATATACAGCAGGAATTACTTTCCTTCCTACCCCATAGGGGATGACTTATTTAGCTTATGGGATTATATCCTGGTATGTTATTCACTAAGGTATACACTAGGATGATTCGACTCACGCCATGGTTATGCCTAGCTCTAAGTATGTGTCCACTTTAATGGCCTTGAAAATTGCACTAACTTAGAGCTCACAACCATCATGAATTTTTCAAAAACTATCTAAATTTAAGTGGATGTTTAACGATCCTAATTCATGGTATAACTATGAAACTCTTAAGGCTGTCACATATCAACCATTGGTCACTCAATCATGAGTCTATCTATCCTAATACATACCTTAGGAACACTTTACTCCTTTTATTTTCCATGGATTGCTTTCTTTTTCTTTCTCTATTACAAGGATCACCATGTCTAATGTGATTCTTACAAGGACCATCATCTCTGAGTAAGTTATAACTTGATTGTTACCTGTTACCATTACATCTGAAGATTTAATCTTATGTTTGGGTGAGGTTTTGGGCCAATTCTCCATCAAAATCAAGATATAGAGTTCATTTTCTGTCATTTTGGGCTGGCAATCGATTGTTCCCTGCTGGCAGTTGGCTGCTAGCTCTCTATCTAAAATGGGAAGCCAACCCAAGAGCAGCCAATCGACTATTACAAGCTAGTAGTCGAATGGTAGTTCAATGTAAGCCTGATAGTCAACTGCTAAGGTTTGACAGTCAGCTGATACGTTCTGTCTGAAATGGGAACCTAACCCGAGAGTAGCCAGTCAACTGTTACAGGCCTGTCAATCAATTGGTAGCTCACTGTGAGCCCGACAGTCAGTTGCTAAGGTTTGGTAGTCGGCTAATGCATTTTGGGTAACGAAGAATATGGAGTTTGATTCTAAGGTCTGGCAATTGGCTGCTTGTGCTTTGTACTACATAAAAACATCTGATATGCCTAAAGTTTTAGCCCCAAAACATAATCACAACTTTTGCCAAAGGTTTATGATCGTAATGCTAACATTTGTACCTCATTTACATCACTAAACAGCCTGTATTCTAGCTACATTCCACCTAACACATAGATTGAACATCATTTTTGCACTTAAGGCAAAACTCAACTTTCATAAATCATTTACGAGCATAACAAGCACATCCATTCAGCAAGCATTACCTAATAGACATTTAAAACATAGATAATGCAGGTTTTAACCCCAATACAACTCAAAAATATTCATAAACATCAATTTTCAGTTAAGAGCAATATTTCATGAAAGGGGGGTTTAGGTTTTGCTACTACCTTGGATTTTCCTTGCAATGGCTGTGTTTTTGATGCTTAGATGAAAATTTACTAGCAGTAAAACACTTCCTTAGTTTCAACTCTTTCCTTCCTTTAAGCCAAATGGCTTCCTCTCTTGCCCTAGGTCACCCTCTCTCTCTACTTGTCCTTCTCTTTCTCTCTCTAAGTTTGCTGAAGCTTAAGTAATATGAGGGTGCTTAGGGTTTAGCTAGGGTTTAAGTGCAGTTTAGGTATTTATATTTTGATCCTTGAGTCATTTTACAACCTTTGCTTGGCTAGAATTTCCCTTTTCAGTTGGGTCCCTAGTCACCTCTCCACTCAGCTTTTATTTATTTTCATCTAGGTCCCTACACTAATGTAACTATATGTAGTTAATGCAACATACACAAGTATTAAACTTAAATTAACAACTAACAAGCATCTTTTAATCATATTAGGAGCAGATGTTACATAGGGAGAGAAAATCATAACTTTCATGAAACTTTAAAACACTTTATATAATCCATAAAACATGAAAATAAGGGTTTAGGAATGTTTAACTACCTTAAATTTGCAAGAAAAGTAAATCTTCCTAGGTGTTTCCCTTGATTTTACTCTTCCTCTTTGCCTTGTGAAGCTCTTGGCCAAACACCCTTTCGCCTTTCCCTTCGAGTTATTCTTCTCCTTCATGAAAAAGATGATTTATTTTTAGGGTTTGAAAAAATTACCAAAATGTCCTTGGTGTAATTTTACTCTTACTACTTTTTTTCAAGAATGATATCCTCTCTCCTTCAAATTGTAATTTCATGGAACTCTTATGGATCATGACCATTTTACCCTTCCACTTTTTTTCAAAAATTACCATTATGTCCTTGAGTAAAATTATCATTTTACCCTTTATGTCTAAATGGCCATTTTACCTTCATTTTTTGAAATTGTCATGCAAAAAGTACTTAAATGAAATTTTTTATGAAACCTTTTATGAAATTACTATTTTACCCCTTGTTGGCAAAATTACTAGTATGCCATTTAGGCAAAATTACCACTTTTCCATTTAGGCAAAATTACCATTTTGCCATTGAAGTAAACATAACCATTTTCACCCTTATTTCTTCTCTTCTTTAAAATGAAAAGGGTAAAAGCCTTCAAATGCAATTCAAAAAATATTTAGGTAAAATTTTTACCTTCTCCTTTGTAGTAAAATTACTATTTTACCCTTCTTACTAAAATTTCTAATTTTACCCCTTATTGGTAAAACTAGTTCTACTTTGACGAAAATGTCCATTATATCCCTTTGGTAAATCATTCTTAACACCACATAAACAATAACATCTACATAAATAATCATCATCATCATTAATAATAATAATAATAATATTGGAGGCAGATATTACAAAATGACTTGATGCAACAATAGAGAATAATCAAATGAATGTAAAAATAGGGGGGTTAATAGTTGGACAAAGCAAAAGTAAATAAAAATAGGAAACTAAACAAAAACTTTCACTAGTGTAACTCGTGGGCATAACTTAGGCAAGTAAAAGAGTAATGCAGAGAAAAGAAACTCTAGTCAGGAACTCTATGAATTCTAGATTTGTCACTAATCACAGGCTTGATTATATGTAATTGACTAGCATACTGGGCACAATAATTAGAGAATCACTAAGTCACGTCATAAATTACAAACTAAAGAAACATTCATTAACTTTCCCTAATTTCTAAGCAGTCCAAAACATGCATTTGAATTTAACTTAAAAAGAACTTTACGTTCTAAAGCAACGTACTAGTACTGACTAACCCAATAGAACTTCCTGTCAAATTTAAATCAAAATCATAATTCCCTTAGATAAATGCTAAGCATAACGTATATTCAAATTCAACTATTTGTTACTTATACACTTCCAATGGAATAATTACAGATCCAAAGAAATTATTAACCTTAGAAACACATTCAAATAAAGAGAAAAAGCTATGTTTACTTTATAGAAATATGTTTCATATGCATTGAAAATTGGAAATCAAAATATACTATCATTACAGAAGCAAATTCAAATTCTATCCTAGCCTCACATTTTATGTAAATCCAAAATTACAATTCTTGAATAGAAGAAAGGAAAATAAGCTACTCATCTATTAGTTAAAACTAAGACAATGGTAGATCCTCGATGAAGATCCTTCTCTGGCTCATCTCCTTTCTCTTGCCCTTAAACTCGATTACTGTAATTCAGCTCCAAGAAAATTCGATATCACCGAGGGGAAATTCCCTTCACTTAAGTAGCTACTCTTAAAGGCTTTTAAAAGAAAATCCTCCAGATTTTCTCCTACATGACATATACTTGCCTCTAACTCATCATGGCCTTTGCTTTAATATAGGAAATTCCTTCCTCTATAAATATTTGGTCATATAGTGGGCTTTCATATGTTTTCCTTGCCTTGTAATAGAAAGTGCCCATGTCACTATGATGGAGGATTGAGAATAGCATGGGAAAACATGCTAGAATAAGACTTTGACTTATTGGTTCGATTGAACCTTCATGCCCACGAGGAGTTAGGAAAAGTCTTAAATAGTGATGGCCAGTAAAACTTACTTTTATGATCTTGTGAGCATTTCTTAATGGGCTAAAATGCGCTCTACAGGCTTGTGAATGACAAAATTAGAGTATTTGTTTAGCTTCTTCCTGGGGCATGCATCTTCAAATGGCTTAATCTACACCATATCTCTATAGACATGGGTCATCCCAAATGTAATGTCTAGCTTCCCTTTTCATTTTATCTCTGTCATTCTTGGAAAATTCCTTATGAAATAAGCTAGTTGTCAAATAATTGACCAAGTCAGCATACCAAAGGATAATCTTTTTGGTTGAAAACAAATAATTTCTAGGGAAATATTCTTATATAGGTAAAAGATTGTGGGTACGAGTTATTCTACTAATATGGTTAGACACTAAATTCTCTGATCCTTTCTTGTCTTTTATCTCCAAATCAAATTCTTTTAGAAGAATGACCCATTTGATGAGCCTAGGCTTAGCTTCTTTTTTCTGCATAGGGTATTTTAGAGTAGTATGATCTAGGTAAATCACCACTTTTAATCCTAGCAGATATGACCTTAAATTTTCTAAAGCATATACTACATTAAAGAGCTCTTTCTCAGTTTTGGAGTAATTAAGCTGGGTATTGTCTAGCATCCTTAAAGTATAGTAAATCACAGAGGGCTTTCCATCTATTCTCTACCTAAGCACAGTTGCTAATACATAATTTCTTGCATCACACATAATTTCGAATGGATGATACCAATTAAGTGGTTGCATTATTAGAGTTGAGGTTAGTCTTTCCTTAGGGCAGTCAAAGTCTACCTTACACTAATAATCAAACTAAAAAATCGCATCCTTTTGAAGGATCTTTCATAGTGATCGAGTTATTTTAGAGAAGTATTTGATGAATCTCCTATAAAATCCTACATGACCAAGAAAAGAATGAACTTCCTGCGCTAAATCAAGGTAAGGCAGTGTTTTAATCAAATCAATTTTAGCCTTGTCAACTTCTATGCCTCTTTTTGACACTATATGTCCTAGAATCAATCCTTGGTTCACCATGAAATGGCATTTTTCATAATTCAAAATTATATTTGACTCTACAAAATTTCTAAAACTTTAGTTAGATTCATTAACCAGGCATAAAAAAACTTACCATAGGCTGTGAAATCATCCATTTAAACTTCTATAGTCTCCTCAACATAATTAGATAAGATACTTACCATGCATCTTTGGAATGTTGTAGGTGCATTGAATAAGCCAAATAGAATCCTTCTATATGTGAAATTTCCAAATGGACAGATGAAGTTGTTCTTCTCTTGATCTAGTATAAACTTGAATAATGATCAAGACAATAGTAGTGAGTTTTTCCACTAAACGCTTAAGAATTTGATTAATAAAATGAAATGGGAAATGATCTTTTCTTGTGGATGAATTTGACTTTCTATAATCAATACAAACCCTCTACTTGTTTTACACACGGGTGGGAACCATTTCTCCCTCTTCATTTTCAACCACTGTAATTCTTGTCTTCTTAGGAACTACATGGACTGGACTTAACCAGTTGCTATCTAAAATGGGATAAATCATTCTAACATCTAACAACTTAAGGATTTCCTCTTTTACTACCTCAATCATAGGAGGGTTTTATCTCATTTGGGCTTCCCTTTTTGGCTTTGGATCTTCTTCTATAAGGGTTTTATGTATACAAGTAGCAAGACTAATGCCTTTGATATTAGCTATAATCCATCTTATAGCTTCCTTAAATTGTTTCAGCACTTTGACAATCTTCTCTTCTTCTTGGTGAGTCAGCTTACTAGAGATAATGACAGGCAAATTTTCTCCTTCTCTTATGTAAGCATATTTGAGATGCTCATGCAAAGGCTTCAATTCTAGCTCCGGTGCTTGCACAATAGAGGTAAGATTTTTAGTATGAGTAGGTGTTAGCTTATGTATAAAATGGATACCAAATATGATCTTGGGTATCTCAAGCTCCTGAACTATCTTTGTAATATTTGTATCTCCTCTATTAGTAGCTTCAATCTTCTTAAGGCCACCTAGGTCAATATTTCTACTTAGGATAGTATTTAGTCTATCATGATATTGGAGTTTAGAAAATTCTTGGATTAATGGATATATGATGTCAATTCTTCAAACTGAGGGAGTGTCTTCATGGTGCTTAAATGCATCATACATGTTACACTTTATAATTGGCCCATCAAACTCCATGGTTAAAGATCCTTTATTTAAATCTATCTTGGTTTTTTCTATACAAAAAAATGACCTAACCAAAAGTATATCGTACTACTTGTCAAAATTGTCATTTTCCATATCAAGAATGTAGGAGTTAGTTGGAAACACCAAATCATTAACTGAGAAAAGTGTAACATCTGCTCCTAAATTTTAAGAGATGTTTGTTAATTTTAGTGAATTGCTTGTGTGTGTTGCATTTATGTTATGTTAGATTGCATATAGTTGCATGAGTGCAAGAATTTGACTAGAAATACGTGAGAAAATTGACTAGAATGAAGAAAAGGACTAAACTAAAAAGTGAAAATTTTAGGTATGACAATCGCAATTTTGGCTAAAAGAATTACTGTAGCTAACAAATTTTTGTAATTCTCCTGCCAATGGGTTAGGGATAATGAAAATTTCCCATATAGTTTGAAATTTACCAATTTAAGGCCAAATGATTAGAAATTTTGAATCCATGAAAGTGTTGGATTGTCATATAAATAGGGCTAGGAGTCAGACTCCTTCATTCTAAAAACTTAGACTTTCACTTCTAGAGAGAGAGGGTGTGATCAAGTAGAGAGAGAAGTTAAAGGAGCAAGGAAGTGAATCTCATTTCTAGCAAGATTTGAAGTCAGAAAAGTGATTAGGAAGGCATCTACAGTATTAATAAGCATCCAAACATCATTTAAACATGGATTAAGGTATCATAATGACCCAATCCCTTTATTTTGGAGTTTACTGTTCACATGACTGAAATTTACAAAATTGAACTTATTTAAAAGAAAAAGGGATTAAAAACTACATTCTTATTGTTTTTAATTACTATTGGGTATTTAAAACTGATTGAAGATACTTATGCATGCTTAAATTTGTTTCTGAAAAATGGGTTTTTCATCTTGAACGAAAGTTTGAATATCAGATTTGGACAAGATTATATGATATTTTGGGCTATTTTCTTGTGTTAAATGTTGTTGAGAAGTTTATCTTGAGTTCATCAATTTCAAAATGGTTTTAAAAATAAGTTCCTGCCACGATGCAACAATCGACTGTCGTGCTCTTGAGGTACCCAAAAACATATACAGAATGCTAGTAGTCAACTGTCGGCTACCTGGAAGTTGACTGTCATGTTCTTCCTTTTCTAGAAATTTTCCAGAAATGCCCAAGAACAGAGCAACCAACTACCCTAACCCAGCAATCGACTATCGGGCCCAACAATAAGCTAACAGTCGACTACTACACACCTAGCAGTCGATTGATAGCTCTCTGTTTGGAATTTTGAGATTGGACAGAATGTAACCAATCAACTTATAGCGTGGTACCAGTCGAATGTTAGCTTTTGTAATGGAATGATGAACTTAATTACATGTTTAAATGATATCTAGGCTAAAAAATTAATACAAACTAGAGATTAAACTTAAATTATAAGGTAACATATACTCTGAATGTCAATGAGAAAGAGCATGAAAGTAATGAAATTTGAAAGGAAAGAGCAAGAATGCATAAGAGAAATGAAAATTATATTTTTAATATATGTATCTATGGTAGATAGGTTCATATCTGAATGACTAATTACTGGTATGGGACGGTGATTGGACATTCCACAAGTATCATGACAGTTATAAATTATAAGATAGTGACTTAATGGCCAATGTAAATGAAAAGTCACATACTTAGAATTTACAGAACTATAGTATGCACCAATTCACCCATATATATATGTTTATGAATAGCATTTTGGGGACCCTAATATGTACTCATTGTGTGGAACCTAAATGTGTGGACTTAATGTGGAGACTCTATTGTACTTGAATCTACTAGAGGATGCTCCAGAATGTACACAAATATGATATACAGTCGAGGATTGCCAATGGGCATAGTTGCCAGAGTATATATTTGAAAGTATGGAGTGGTGCAAATGATGACCCTCTGGATTTCTCTTATATTATGCAATTATATGATAATGTTTTGATGATATTTGGTAGAGGCCAATGAGAAATGCTCTTATTTCCTTATTACTTCTTATTTTATAATGAATGCTATATGAATGATGTTATGTTACTTATATATTCTGATGAATTTATGAGATATATGCTATAAGCTGAGCATATAGAGTAAGAAATGCATGCAAGTATGAATGTTAAATAAAATGTTATACAAGATAACCTAATAGATATATTTTTTTCTGAAAAAGAATGTAAAATTTTTGTATGAGTTTACAGTGGTACAAACTAGTTATTTTGAAAATTGGTTATTAATGCTACTGAGATTTATTATCATAAAAATGCTGGTTTGTATTAGATGCCTAGATATCAAGAATTTCTAGAGGTAGAATGGAAGTGGTGGAAATACCCTTTTTGGGATATTTTCCAATGATTAAGGAATTATGGGCCATTTTCATGGTTGAAGTACCCTTCATTCCCTAAGTGCATGGAGTGTTCAGAATTGTACGGTGTTTTGTCATGCCCGATACCCTAGATCCTTATTAACCTTTTGGAGAAAGGGATCAGAAGGATGATTTTTGGGTGTACACAGAGAGGGCATATATGTAATAGGTTTTGGGTGTACATAGAGAGGGCATATATGTAATAGGATATGTGAGCTAGGAATCCACTAATAGTTTTTGTTAAATGGGTATGAGTGTTTGTTGTCTCCTTACCCTAGTTAACGTTTTCATATATCCATAGATATATGTCAAACAGATGACAATGTAGTTATTATGATATGAATGAATGTGAATATATATACACACACACACGTGTATTATTTTAATTAATTTATTTTTAATTTTTGCTACGTAACATGTGAGATCCCATGTGTAATAGTCCAGACCAATAATACAAATGATTTCATTTGATAAATATTTAAAATTTGACTCGGGTAAAGGAAGTAGTAATTCATCAATCTTATAGTACATTTAAATCACTTAAAAAGGAACTATAAGATTAAGGGGTTACATAGACAAGCATATCCTCTAACACTCCTTTAGGATGTACTATTGACCTATATCCTAGCTAAATCATCACTCTTGTTTACTTCAACTCTCCATCATTAAGGGTTAAGTATATTGACATGGGTATCACATTGATTGAAGCTCCTAAGTCACACATGACTTTTTTATCCTCACATTTCCTACCTTATAGTATATGGCGAACATACCTTGATCCTTGCAGTTTTTAGACAATTTCTTCTAGAGGACAACTGAGATCTTCTCCCCCATTCTTGATGTTTCATTCCCTAGAAATTTCTTCTTATTGATACAAGTTCCTTGAGGAACTTAGCATACTAGGACACTTGTTTAATGGCATCAAGAAGGTGAATATTGATTTTCACCTTTCTAAAAGTCTCTATAATTTTCTTCTCCTCTTTCTCCTTCTTAGATTTAAACAACCTTTCTAGAAATGGAGGTTTAATAATAAGAGGTGGTGGGAGATTTTCAGAGTTATTCTCTTATGTCAGCTTTTCTTGTATGAAGATTTCTTTTTCTAAACCCTTAGTCTCCTTGGGGTCCTGTGCCCACGAGCTTCCTTCTTATGTAAGTCCTTGAGCCCACTTCTTAAAGTAATCGCACTTGCATTCTGTTTGGGATTAACTTCTGTTTGTGATGGTAACTTCCCTTTTACTTTAGTTTCCATCTTGCTGACTTGATTTGCCAATTGACTCATCTAGTTCTTGAGATTTTGAATGGTGGTGCTAGTTTTATTTTGAAATTTTTAGTTACTCTGAGTCATTTGGTTGTAGAGTTGATGGTTAGCTATTTGATTAACTCTTCAAGGGATAGGCTTAGTTTTGAAGAAGAAGCAAAATATGGTTGCTAAAGAGGTTATGTAAGTCTAGATTGAAAATTATGGTAACCTTTTGATTCTAAAAATTCAAAGGGTTCTGGTAGTTCTAATTTCTAAGGGCCTAACTAAATTTTGGATGCTCTCTTCATTAAGGATTGTAGGTGTTGGAGTAAGGATCAAATTTTCTCTATTGAGGTTGAAATCCACCTATTGTATTGACTTTCACCTGAGCATCATCTTGTAGAATTGGGCATATATCAGTGGGATGCCCTTGCATGGAACATGCTCCATAAATTTTGGGTTGTAGATTTTGATTTGCCACCATACTTTGCACTAATTTTTTTAGTTAACTCATTTTTTAAGTCAACTAGAGTTCTTTTAGAGTGTCGTAGGCCTCATTTACTCTTTTCATTGCTTCTAGTTTGGGGACAAAGTACTTTGAGTTGATAGCCATGATGTTGATCAAATCTCTGGCTTCCATTGGTGTTTTATTGATAATAGAACCAAAACTAGTAGCATCAAAAATTTTATTTTTTGCAGGTAATAGTCCCACATAGAAGTAATGGATTAAGGAATGCTCTAAAATTTCATGTTGAGGTTAGCTGGCACAAAATCTCTTGAATCTATCCAAGTATTGGTAAAGAATCTCAAATTATTTCTACTTGGCACTCATCACTTCTAGTTTGGGAACAAGCTACTTTGAGTTGGCAGTTAGTGCTTTGTTGACAATAGACCTAACACTAGTAGCATCAAAAATTTTGATTTTTGTAGGTAACAATCCCTCATAGAAGTAATGGATTAAGGACTACTCTGAAATTTCATGTTGAGGGTAGCTAGCACAAATCTCTTGAATCTATCCAAGTCTTGGTAAAGAATCTCAAATTATTTCTACTTGGCACTACATATTTCTCTCCTAATTTTTATAGCTTTAGAAGCTAAAAAAAAAAAAAATACTCTTCTAAGAACATATTCATCAAGTCTTCCCAGGTTGTTATGGTTCCAAGAGGGCAAGTAGAACAACCATTTTTTAGCAGCATCTTCCAAGGAAAATAGAAATCCTTTAAGCTTGATCTACTCCTTACTTACTTCCTAAGGCCTCATCTTGGAGTATACAATGTGAAATTCTTGAAGATTCAGATAGGGATCCACATTTGGTAGTCATCTAAATTTGGGCAACAAGTGAATGAGCCCAAACTTCAGCCCGAAAGGTGTAACCAAAGATGTAGTTTGTAACATTCGCTCTAATTATGATTAAAGAGATGTTTGATAATTGTTAATTTAATGTTTAATACTTGTGTATATTGCATTAGTGCATATAGTTGCATTAGCCTAGGGACTAAATTGAAAGGAAATAAATGAAGGTTTAGTAAGAGGTAGTTAAGGACTTAATTGAAAAGGGAAAAGTAAGTGAGGCCAAGAGTGCAAAATAGCCCAGGGACCAAAGAGCAAATTCCCTAAACTTCCTTAAACCCTAGCTGTAGCCCTAAAACTCCCACACACTTCCAAACCTTCATATTTTAGAGAGAGAAGTAGGAGGGGCTGTAGAGAGAGAAAAGAGTGAGTTAGGGCAAAGGAAGGAGATTTTTGTTAAAGGAAAGGGCTAATTGAAGCTAGAAATTAGTTCTACAAGAAGGGAGGATCATTTATAACACATCAAGCACACACATTTGCAAGGAATCAAGGTAGCAATCCATCCTAAACCCCTATCTTTTTCTGAAATGTTACTGTTGCTGGAAAATATAGATTTCTACATGTTTGAACTGAGATTCGGGTTAAACCTACATTCTGTATGCTTTTTTATTTCTATAGAATGTTGTGTTGCTGAATGTATGCTCATATATGTGCTTGTAATGGATTGAAAGGGCTGGGTTGTGTTCATCTAGAGATATAGACTAGATTTCCTTGAATGTACCATGTTTGAGCTAATGGATGAGAAATTTTTAATGAAAAGTAAAGTTTGTTGTATGGTAATTAAGCTCATATGTTTAGAATTGAAAATGGAAAGCATTCTGGACTGGGTATTATCAAAATTATGTTTTCTGAACTATAGCGGAGCATAACAGTCGACTGCTAAGTAGGTGGCAGTAGACTGTTGTGTTCCTGAAAAACCCAAAAGTGTAGACAGAGGCTTAGCAACCAACTGCCAGATACTTAACAGTCGACTTTTGGGCCCGGGTCTGCACTAAATAGTCGACTGGCTATCCTTGCAATCGACTGTCGTATTTTTAGAAAACCCAGAAGTGCATACAGAGGCTTAGCAGCCGACTGCCAAGTTCCTAACAGTCGACTGTTGGGCCCGAGTTTTCACTAAGCAGTCAACTGGCCACCCTAGCAGTTGACTGTCATGCTCATATTTTACCCAGGACGCATTCTAGAAAGTCACCAGCTGGCTGCTAGCACGTTGATAGTTGAAAGTTAGCATATTATTTGGACCAGAGGATTACAGAGAGCCACCAGCCAACTGCTAGCCTTCCAACAGTCGATTGGCAGCCCTTAAACTTGCCAAATGAGGTTTTTCATGGCAATTGAGCTTAGTAATTCTTCATACTAACTTAATTAAGGGCTCACAACATAGGTAAGCAAGGAAACTAGGAGTTTTGGGTGATGATACCCTTGGGATAGTGAAAGAAAGAGAGAGCAGAAAACACAAAGTGGGAAAGAGGAAAGTATTCTCAATGTATGCCTTAGGGTAGATAGGCTTATGATCGAGTGATCGATTATTAGTATAGGACGGTCATTGAGCATTCCATGGTTGTGCCATAAATTAGGATGTTTAAACATCCACTTGAACTTAGATGATTTCGAAAACACCGTGATGGTTGCGAACTTTAAGTTAGCGTCATCTCCCAAAGGCCATATGAGAAACCCATACTTAGAGTTAAGCATGACCATGACTATGGGCTGATTCACACCATAATATATGTAGAGAATAGAGTACCAGGAGTGTGATCTATTGGAAAGGGATGGTGATTCCATAGTATTATGATATGCCCAAAAGCGGAGAGGAAATGATTCAAGTAGAGTTGACGGTGATCCCATGAGAGTATACCAGCCTCGTTTGGGACAAAAGGGAGGAATCCCGCTGGTCAGAGATGATTTCTTGAAAAGGGGAAGGGACCATTACGGTACTTGGATCCACTGAGGGACACCTCAAAATGTACAGAAGTTAAGGCATGTCTAAAATAGACATGCGCTCATTCATATAGACAGTGGTGTGTGGAGTTGTTGCTGGGCGACTCTCTCAATTACTCTTAGGGTGTTTTATGTACTGCTCGCATGTTATGGAAATGAAATGATGTTATGTTTACTATTCCACATGTGTTTTATAAGAAATGTTTAATGATGAGAATGATGATGAATACACTTCCCATGTTTTAAAGTGATATGTTTTAAATGCACATGCATACATATAAGTACATAACATGATTAAATGCTACACTCATTGCATCCCAATAGTATGTGATATGTTTTATGAAAGAATGTAGAGTTTTTTTGTTCAAGCACGATGGTACAGGTCAAAAGATTTTGTAATTGGTTGTATTGCTACTGAGATTCATTTCTCACGATAGTGTTGGCATGTACCAGATGTGTAGTCCCCTTGAGTTGGAGATGAAGGTAAAGTAAGAAGAAGTGTCCAATTTGGGAATATAAACTGTTTAATTTGCATAGTATAAGTACATGGTAGGGTTGAGCTAGCCTTCATGATATTTTGAGAAAGGCTAGTGTAGGATTATTTTATATAGCCTGTTCTAACTTATCTATATAGGAACTAGGCTGAATTGATGAATATACTAATTAATGGGGTTATAAGTGGCAGGATTATTGCCTCCATGCCCAATAGTTAACTAACTATATCTAATTAATAATTCTTGTTTATGTATAGTTAATCTAGGTGTATTATATATATATATTCTTTCCGCTACGATATTAAGAGAACTCGAGAGTAGAGACCAACCCAAATGCACTTAATTAATCAACTTGGTAAAAAGTTTAAAATTTGCTCGGGTAGAAGTAATAGTAACACCAACACTCTGATAATTATTTTCATATTATAGTTTTTTTTAAAAATCTCTAAAAGGAACCGTAAGATAGAGGGTGTTACATAGTTGCTATGCACAGATATGTCTAATTAATTATAAGTGCTCCCAACTCTCTCAGGGTTATTCTTTCAGCCATATTTTCTATGGTATGATCAACAATATCAGCTACTGATGGTTTTATATTCAGCTTTGTAAAAGAAGAGGATAGTTTTGAACTTTCTTTCCTAGATCTCACTTTGTTCCTCAACTTTCTAGCGGTTCTATCTATCTCAAGATTAAAAAAAAGTTCTTCTTCTTTTTCAGTCCTGGTCATTCAATTAAAAATATTGGTTAGTAATATCAGTCCCCAGAAATGGTGCCAAAATTTGATGCCTTGTTGTGAACCAAAAAATTAAATTTAACTTGTCCTTTAATTATGTAGTAAAAAGGGGAATAAGGTCGATCCCACAAGGACTAACTACTATCTAATGCTCTATTAAATGACTTGATGCAATAGGAGAGAATAATCACATGAATGTAAAACCAGGGGGTTAATAGTTGGAAAGTGAAAAATTAAATAAAAATAGAAAATTAAACAAAAACTTTTACTAGTGTAATCCATGGGCACAACTTAGGCAAGTAAAAAGAGTAATGCAGAGAAAAGAAACTCTAGTAAGCAAATATACGAATTATAGATTTGTCACTAATCACAGGCCTAATTATTTGCAATCTACTAGCATACTAGGCAAGAAAATTAGAGAGTCACCAAGTCACTTTCAAAATTAGCAAACTAAGAAACATCCATTAACTTCCCCTAATTTCTAAGCAATCCAAATCATGTATTTGAATTTAACTTAAAACAAGTTTAGATTCTAAAGCAACATACCAGTACTAACTAACCCGAAGGAATGTCCTCTCAAATTTAAATCAAAATTCTAATTCCCATAGTTAAACTTTAAGCATAACGTATGTTGCCATTTAGTTAGTTGTTACTTATACAATTCCAATTAAACAATTACAAATACCAAAGAAATTTTAGCCTTAAAAACACATTCAAATAAAGAGAATGAGACTTGTTTAATCTATAGAAAAATGTTTCATATGTATTGAAAATTGAAAATGAGAATATACTGTTATTATAGAATCAAATTTGAATTCTATCCTAGCCTCATAGTTTACATAAATCTAGAATTATAATTCCTAACTAGATTAAAGGAAAATTAGCCACTCATGGCTTAGTTAAAGCAAAGACAATGGTAGATCCTCGATGAAGCTCTTTTACTTAAGTTATTGAAATTGTAATTCAGCTTCAGGAAATTTTGATATCACTGAGGGGAAATTCCCTCTACTTAAATAGCTGCTCCTAAAAGCTTCTAGAAGTAAATCCTCCATATTTGCTCCCATATGACACATGCTTGCCTTTAGTTCATCATTACCTTTGCTCCATTACTAAAAATTCCTCTCTCCATAATGGTATGGGTAAAGAATTGGCTTCCATGTGTTTTCCTTGGCTTGTAATAAAAAGCAGCCATGTCATTGTAATTGAGGGTTGAGAATGGCTTAAGCAAACAGGTTGGAATGAAACTTTGGCTTAATGGGTTAATCGAACCTTCGTGCCCATGAGGAGTTGGGGAAAGTGGCCAAAATGATGGAAAACTTGAAACTTTAGCTCCAAGGTTAGAAGTTTTGAAATAAGGGAAAAAATAAGAAAAGATCAATAATAAACTAGAAAAGAATGTAGTAAAAAAAAAAACTAAAATCAACCTAAAAACTACCTCTAACGGAGAGTATAACTTAACCTAGTCGATGAATGGATTATAGGTATAGAGAAGTTGTTTAGTGTTTTGGGGAACATCAATGAATAGAGGGTGGAGTTTTTCATCTATATGTTAAAAAGCGGGGCTGAGTATTATTGTAAAAGTTCCTAACAATTTTTTAGAAGCCCAAGGTACCCATTAACTTAAGAAACATTCAAAATAGCCTTCTTTGAAAAATATTGTCTTAATGAGTGTGAGGAACATAGAAAGAAATTGAGTTTATGCAGTTAAAATAAGGAGGGATAACTTTTGAAAAAATACTTGCCTAGATTTGAGGAATTGTCTAAGTTTTCTTATTACCTAAGGTATCACCTTAAGGAAGCATAGAAGTACATGCCTCTATAAGTTAGGTTAAGACCTGAAATAAAGAAATTAATTTACCCTCTAGAAATCAATAACTATGCTACCCTGGTAAACAAATGTCAAATAGTAGCTAAAATTTGAGAATGAGGAAAGGAAGAAGGATAAACTCAATAACTTTAGAAAGTGATCTATTAACTTTCCTCCACCAAAAAATCCTAAATTCAGTAGAATCTCAAAAGAAAAGAAACCTCAAGTGGAGCAAGTATAAAATACACCCTAGTACTACTAAGATAGACCAAGATTTGAAGTCTATGTATTAGTGGCTAGTAATGAAAATAGGAATAGCCAAGTTTATTGCTAAGTTCCTAGTTTGCCAAGAAGTAAAGATTAAAAATTAAAAGTTTGCTGGTATGTTGCGACCTTTAGATATTCCAGAATGGAAATGGGATAAAGTTATTATAGAATTTTTGGTAGGATTATAAAGAACATAGTCCAAAAATGAAACAATTTGGGTAATTATGGGTTAATTAACTAAATCTACACATTTCCTACCCATTAGAATGAACTATCCTTTGAATAAGCTAGATAAGCTATATCTTCAAGAGATAGTTAGGCTGCATAAAATTCCAACACACATAGTGTTAAATCGAGATCCAAGATTTACCTCTAGGTTTTAGAAAGTGTTATAGGATTCGTTTAGTATAAAATTGAACTTTAGTATTATACCATCCTTAAAGTGATAGACAAATTGAGATGATAATTAAAACCCTAGAGGATATGCTTAGGGCTTGTGTGTTAGAAAAAAAGGGTATTCAGGACAAAAGCTTACCTCTTATTGAGTTATCTTATAATAATTTTTTTCGTTTCAATATAGGTATGGCCCTATGCGAGGCTCTATATGGGAGAAAGTGTATATCTCGTATATGCTGGTTTGAAATGGGTGAGAGACAACTCTTAGGACCAAAAATTGTTCAAGAAACCACTAATAAAATTAAAATAATTAAAGATGAAATGTCTAGAGCCTAAGATAGGAAAAATAGCTATGCTGATAGAAGAATGAAACTTAAAGAATTTGAAGAGGGTGAAAATTTATTCCTTAGAATATCCCCAGTAATAGGTATTGGTAGGGCTATAAATTCTAGAAAGTTAAGTCTAAGATACATATGAAAATATCATATTTTGAAACGAATTGGTTCATCTGCATATCATATAGCCTTACTGCCATTTCTTTCAAACCTTTAACATGCCTTCTATGTTTCTTAACTTAGAAAATACGTTCATGATCTTTCTCATATTTTGGATGTCCAAGTAGTACAATAAAAAGATAATTTAACTTATCATCCAAAACCTTTAAAGTTTATTATATCTGAAGTAAAGCATTTAAGGAATAAGGCCATTCCACTAGTGACCTTAGTGTGGGATGAGTCTTCACTTCAGGAAGCCACTTTGAAGAAGGAAGAAGAGACAAGAAAATCCTATCCAAAATTTTTTGAATAGGTATGTTTATCAAATTTTGAGGACAAAATTTTTAAAAGAAGGGAAGAATTGTAACATCCACCTTCAAACACTTCAACTTATTGTTTTTGAAATTTAACTGACCTTTCCTTTGCATGTGTTTGAAATTTACTATTAGCTAGGGATACACAAAGCAGTGATAGAGAAATCATCTAAAAAACCAAATGAAAATGACTTTGAGTTTATGAGAAATGAAAGTTTTAAGGTAAGTGTCATAATTAGGGGTTGAAACCCAAATGAAAAGTGGCATCCTAGGGTATTAAGAACTAGAGATGGCATAGGATGGGAAAATTTGCCGATGGTTTAAGAAACTGAAAATCAGTCAAAGGACCAATTGGCAATTATTTTTAAAATATTGCTAAAAACCTCCTCCCTAAGTTGTGAAAAGTATATATATGAGAGCTTTAGAGAGAGAGAGAAATTAGGAAACATTGCTAGTGAGATAGAGAGTTTGAAGAGAGAGAAAGACTAGTAAATAAGAAGGAAGATTGAAGTGAAACTAAAGGGAAGTTAAGAACTCATATTAAAATTGTTTGTTGAGATACATTTGAACATTGAAAATGCATAGAAATACGTTAGGAAAAGAGGTAATCGAGAAAATTGAATCCCCTGTTTATTGAAATAGTCTTAGATGAAAAATAGGTTGAAATTTGAAACTATGTTTTTACGTGATTTTGGGGATTAGGAACTTGCATTCTATGTTTAAATTTTTTATATTTATGCTATAAAGTAGTTACATGTGCTTATGGGTGTATGAAATTTAATCTGAACTTATGGTTAGTTTTCCTTTCCTTTATAATGCAAAATCTCTTCGATTGAGCTATATTTAATGTGGAAAACTTCTGTTTTTTAGCTATGTTAGGTGAAAACACGTAGTTTTTAAGTTCATATAATTGAAATTTAACTAAAACCATGATTTGGGGCTACTTTTAAATCAAACCGTGGATTAGAAAAATGGAGCATAACATAATAGTCAACCACCAGCTTCCAGTAGTCGACTATTTTGTTTTAACTCTTCCTAGAATCTTTGATATAAACCTTGCAACTAAATGCTAGAATATGAGTAGTCGACTTCCATGTTCTAAATTTTTTAGAAAAATTATGATCTTAACAGCTAACTGTTAGTCCCTTAGCAGTTGATTACCAGCTCTTGAGTTGGAAGCCATCGAGAGCTACTAGCTGACTGCCAGGCCTTTAGTGATTAACTAGTAGGCCTTTGTCATGAGTAATTCCAAATGACCTTAATTCCCTACCTAGTGTAACAAAAAGGCATGAAATCCACTCAAACCATGAATCAAAAAACATGAAATTAAATGGAATGACTGTAGGAAATTCCATGGTTAAATTGCAAATTGGGATGGTAGCACATCCATTCAGTCCTACAAATATTGTGAAAATATTGTGTTGATTTCTAACCCTAAGCTAGTGTACTCTAGTGGCCATGGATTTTCTCACTTAGAGTTAGATATACCATGGCTTTAGAACCTATGATCCTAGTATATATGTTAGCAAATTATGTACCTAGAAAGCGATTCATCAATTGAGGGTGAAGATTCTTAAGCAACATTCATTCATCAAAAGGACGGGTAGATTTGATCTATCCCAAAATAGGGGAATAATGATCCAGTGAGTGGAAGGTTGGTAACTTGATGAACTAGAGGATGCCCTAGGGGTATTGAGCTAGTTTTATATAGCGAGCTCATTCAATGGGTGCTATGAAAAAAGGTACATTATAAGTTAGTAGGAAGACTGTTGCCACTTTTGTGTTCCTTTAGGTGACACCTTCATAGGGATTACCAATCGGTAAGTCTGCCAAATCTCAATTTTATGGAACTAATTGGCCTATATGGTTGTTTAAATTATTGTGATATGTTATTTCTTGCTCATAAGCATGAATGTCCATATTATTATGTTCATTTGAAAAAATATTTGATGAGCCCTTAAGAATATTTTTTTAACATGTTTTCAATGCATTTAATTAATACATGGCATATCATAACATCGATTAACATCCAAATCATCTAACTGTTTTGAGAACTGAACTAATAATGCATGGTTTTCTATGTACTCACAGTTAGTACTTTCAGTGGTATTTTAAAACTAGTTTACTTGATTACTGAGATATATGAATCACCTTTGCATTGATGTGTCCAGATCGCTAGATATATAATTATGATAGAGATAGAAGTAGATATTTTCTATATGCCGGGAGTAAGATACTTTCTATTTGTGGATGAAGTGATATTATGGGTTGTTATCGAACCCAACCCCTTGGTGCCCCAAGTGGGTTAGAGAGGTGGATTGAATGTAAATTTTTTTGTTTTATGTATGTATATAGAATGATGTAAATACACTTCTATTTCATGCCCCTAACTTAGTATATTTAAAATAGTTAGGATATTGTTCTTGGCAATTGTAGGAATAGAAACTTTGGTATATATATACTGTATATACTGACTGGTATCTTATAATGGGTTGGTAGTCTCTATGAGATTAGTTTGATATCTCTAGAGATCTCACTTGTGTTTGGACTTTTAGTGTGTGTGTGTGTGTATAAGGTTCCCTTGCCTTTGAATTTTATCATGATTTACTAGCTTTTACTGACGTAGATAAAACAGAGTGAGATACCCGAGTGAAACCTCAAAGTGAAACTTAACTAATTAATGATCCTGATAAATATATAAAAAAATGAATTCAAGAAGAAATTAAGAATGAAAAGATAATAGGTAGCACACCATTGCTATGGGAAAATACTCTTATATTATACTAAATAAGACTTGTAAAGGTAGGATGTTACAAAACTGATAGATGGAATTTGAATCAAATTGACTATCTTCTTTCTAAAGACATTATCAATGCCATTAAGAGTGTACCTCTAATATTATAGTATTAGAAATGTTAAGCAAGTACACTATATATTTTAGCTATAGCTTTCTTATTTCTCATCTTATTCATGTGTAGGATAACTATTAGAAATGGATTTGGAAGATGAAAGTCTGTAAAAATATTAGAGTATTTATCTGGATGGTTGCCCATGATGCTCTCCCTATGAATGAGCTTCGTAGCAGATTGGATATCCACACATCTAATTATTGTTGTAACATCTGCTTCTTCTATTTATGAGAGAAGTTTGCTAGTTATTAAATAAGTTTAATGCTTGTGTATGTTGCATTAAATTGCATGTAGTTGCATTAGAGTGAGGGATTAAACTGAAAAGAACAAGATAGGGACTTGAATAAAAAGGAAAAGGTTTAAGTTGAGGAAACTATGTAAGCTTTCATTAGTCCAAGGGTATCAAAACATAATTTTAGCCAAAAGAGGAGTTACCATAGCTAACAGACTTTTGAAATTTCCCTCCAAGGTTTCAGGGGCAAAATGGTAATCCTCCATATAGTCAGAGAAGTTGCTAATTGAGGCTAGATGATCAAAACTCGACCTTGACATCGGATAAGGGTTACAATTTCTTTAACCACTAGGACCACCTATAAATAGATGGAAACATCATAACCTTCACCACTTACCCTAACTTTATATTTCTAGAGAGAGAGAGAAAACAAACTAAAGAGAAATTGTGAAGTAGAAAGACCTTAGAGTGAATTTCAACATTTCCAAAAGTAAGAAAATGCACTAAGAAACTTCCAAACAAGCATCTACACACTTTAAAACAACAATAAGGTAGCAAAAAATTTAATTCCCTCTGTTTTAAAACATATTCTTCACTTGGTTGAAAATGGTGATTTTGATACTATTAAGTCCAAAGAGGGATTTAAACTTATATTCTTTGTGTTTTTAACTTCTATTGGGTGTTTTATGCTAATTAGATATACTTATAAATGCTTGTTTTAGATTGTATGAAATGGGTTGCACTGAATCCATTGTAATGGATTATTTTAAGCATATAAATGAGTTTTAATGCAAGATAAATGATGATTTGGTATTAGAAACTAATCTCATGCTTTTTATAAACTTGAAAAGTGGTGAAATCTGGATTTTGTAACATTTCAAAGTAGCAAAACTGAAGCTCAAGATCCTACAAGTCAACTTTCATGTTCTTCACCTTGATATTTTTCAAAAAATGCAAGTAGCAGCCAACTGCCAGCTCCTAGAAGTTGACTTTCGAGCCTTCAACAACTGACTATCAGCTTACAAAAGCATAACAATCAACTACCATGTGGCTGTAAGTTGACTGGTAGCTCTCTGTCAGCCAATAGCCAACTGCTACTATTCTGACAGCCAACTTGTAGCATCCTATTTGTGTTTTCAAGACTTTATTTCTATAAGCCAATTGCTATGGGGAGTAAATCAATTGGTAGGTGGAAAAAGTATTGTTTTTCATAAAGAAAGTGTTTTGAAAGAGCCACCTAACCTTTAAAATGAAACCTCAAAAGTTTAGAACAGGTTTGTGAGTCCAAGTTTATATTTTCTTAAAGGTATACTCAATATAGTAAACAATAATGTCATTACATGATGAAATCATAACTTTTGGGTAACATATAACATGAGATGGAAAAGAAAGAGAGGAAAACATAAAAGAGAAAAGAGAAGAGTATTACAAGTGTATGCATTAGTCGTAGATAGGCTTATGGTTGAGTGACCGACTATCGGTATGGGATAGTCACTGGGCATTCCACAATCGAATCATAATTTAGGATGGTAAACATCCACTTAATCATAAATGATTTTGAAAACACTGTGATGGTTGCAAATTCTACGTTAGAGAACTCTTCTATAACCAATAAAAGGAGTCACATACTTAGAGTTAAGCATAACCATAGCATGAGTCGAATCACCCAAGAATATATGCTTGTGAATAGCATACTGGGAATGTGATCCATCAATAAGGATGGTGATTACGTAGCCTCATGGTTCACAAAGGCAAAGTAAGTGTGATCTGTCAGAGGTGCTAGTGATCTCATGAGTCATACCAGCCCCTTCGTGAGACAAAAGGGAAATTAGGTATCTAGAGGGATATTGATCCCGCTGGTTTGGGATGATCTGTCAGTGTTGGCAAGGACCAGTGAGTGAGTGTGGGATGATCTATCAAAGAGGACAGGGACCACAGTGTACTTGGGATCCATTGAGGGACACTCTAGATAGTATAAGGTAGGCATTAGATTGCTAAATGGTCAAGGACCATGAGATTCAACTAGGAACTCATTCATGAGTGCTATTAAAGCATGTGGAGTTGTTCGTTGGATGACTCTCCTGATGGCACTTGAGATGATTTTGGCATTGTCCAATATGAGATGTTTATTTTCCTTACTCATGTTAGGAATGGGAATATGCTTATGTTAGCATGACAAATATATGTGATGAAATGACCTATTTGATATTGTTAACATCTGGTGAACTAAAATGGCACATGCATTCATAAGTACATATTATGAGGTTATGATGGCATAAATGCATAAATCATGCATTGCATCCCAATAGATACTATCTTTATCTTTACTATTTGAAGGAAACATAATGTAGTGTATTTTCGTATGATTATGGTGGTATAGACCAGTGGTTTATATAGCATTGTTATGCTTATTCTCACATAAATGCTAGTATGTATCAGATGCCTAGATATCAGCTTGTGCTGGAGGTGGAAATCCAGTTGGCAGATATACCATCTTTAGGATATTTTATGCTAGTGAAGGTGATTTGGGTGATAGTTATGATAGACAATCCCTCATCGCCCCCATCTACGGAAGGGATGGACATGCAGGATTAGTATGATGGTTTTATATTTTGACATGTAAATATTTGAAGTGTACATGCCTCACTATCCTAAACCTTTTATTATATTTTAGAGAGGATTAGGATGATGCATTTTTTATGTACAAAGACTGAGGACATATATGTATCGATATATGTGAGAAATATAAGATTATCCACTAGTAGGTTTTTGTTAAATGGGTATGAATGGTAGGGTTGTTGTCTCCTTATCCTAAATTATAATTGTTGATAATCTCACATATCTATAGGTATATGTCTTTTGTAAAGGAATTATATATGTGAATGTATATAAATCTATGTATTTTTATTCCAATTATTTCTGCTGCGTTACATGTGAGAACCCGAGTGTAGAAATCCCAAACTAATGTTACTTAATTATTTAACTTTGTAAAAGTTAAAAATTTACTCAAGTAGAGGTAATTAGTAACTCACCAATCTTATAGTATATTATATTATCTTAATTAATTAACAAAAAAGAACTATAGGATTAGGGGTGTTACAATTGTAGCCCTTGTAAATTGTAACATCTGCTCCTACTAATTATGAGAGATGTGTGTTAGTTATTGAATAAGTTAGATGTTTGTGTATGCTGCATTAGTATGCATATAGTTGCATTAGTGCAAGGATTAAATTGAAAGTGAATAGGGATTTAATTGAAAAGAAAAGGATAGAGACTAGAATGAAAAGAAAAAAATTAGTAAAAGGAATTATGTAAATTTCCATTATTCTAGGGGTATAAAATGTAATTTTAGCCAAGTGGGAGTTATTATAGCTAACTGATTTTGAATACTCCAGCCAATATTTTAGGGGCAAAAATGTAATTCTCTATATGATCGGGGAAATTGCCATTTGAGGCTAGGTGACTAAAACTTGATCTTGACATTGGACAAGGGTTGTAGTTTCCCTAACTACATGGAACCCTTATATAAGTCAAAAACCAGAACACTCCATCACCACTAGCTCATTTTTTAGACTTTAGAGAGAAAGAGAATGTTTTAGAGAGAGAAAGAGAGAGATTAAGAAGGAAAAGTATTCTAGTGTGGATTTTAGCATTTCCAAGAGTAAGAAATCACATCAGGGAATCTCTAGGCAAGCATCAACATAGCTTTTAACAAGAATCAAGGTAGCAAACAATCTAATCCCATCTTTGAAAAACATTATTCATTTTACCAAAAATGGTGATTTTTATGTTGTTTGAGTTAAGAGAGGGTTTAAACCTATATTCTTTGTGTTTCTAACTTCTATTGGGTGTTCATGCTATATGGATGTACTTATATATGATTAAAATCATATTGTTTCAGATTTTGAAATATGGGTTTTACTGTTTATCATGTTTGAAATGTGTCCAATTCCATATGATGGATGATATTGAGCATAAAAGTGAGTGATATATGGAGTAAATGATGAATTAATTTATATGAAACTAAAC
This sequence comes from Senna siamea, assembly GCA_031216115.1. Classification (NCBI taxonomy): domain Eukaryota; kingdom Viridiplantae; phylum Streptophyta; class Magnoliopsida; order Fabales; family Fabaceae; genus Senna; species Senna siamea. The sequence continues at coordinate 24,413,687 of CM062354.1, read as the reverse complement.
TCATGCTTTTTCTAGACTTCAAAGAGGTGAAAGCCAGACTAAGTAATCCTTTATAGTAGTGAAAATAAAGCCTCAAGATCCTGCAAGTTGACTTTCATGTTCTTCAGCCTAACAATTTCCAAAAAATACAGGTAGCAGACGATTGCCAGCTCCTAGCAGTTAACTATTGGGCCTCTAGTAAACTACCACCAGCTTATAGTAGCTTATCAGTCAATTGTTATGGGCCTAACAGTCGACTGGTAGCTCTATGTTATCCAATAGTCGATTGGTATAGTTTTGGTAGCCGACTTGTAGCTTTCTATTTGCATTTTTCAAGATTTTATTTTTGTAAGCCAACTGCTATGAGGTGTAAGTCAACTGCTAGGTGGAAAAATATTGTTTTTCATGAAGAAATTGTTTAAAAAGAGCCACTTAGTCTTCAAACTAAAACCTCAAAAGTTTAAAAGAAGTTGTTGAGTTAAGTTTTTATTTTCTTAAAGGTATGCTTAATAGAGTCAAATAATGTCATTACATTAGGAAATTATATGTTTTTACGTAACATGTAACATGAGATTGAAAAGAAAGAGTGGAAAACATAAAATAGAAAAGATAAGAGTATTCCAAGTGTATGTATTAGTAATAGATAGGCTTATGATAGAGTGACCGACTATCGATATGAGACGGTCGTTGGGCATTCCACACTCGAACCATATTTTAGGAAGGTAAAACATCTACTCAATCATAAGTAATTTCAAAAACATCGTGATGGTTGCAAATCCTAAGTTAGTGAACTCTACTATGGCCAATCAAAGGAGTCACATACTTAGAGTTTAGCATAACCATAGCATGAGCTGAATCACTATAGAATATATGCTTGTGAATAGCGTGTTTGGAATGTGATCCATCAAGAAAGGATGGTGATTCCATAGCCTTATGATCCCAAGGGTAGAGTAGGCATGATCTGTCAAAGGTCATAGTGATCTCGTGAGTTATACCAGCCCCTTTTTGGGATGAAAGGAAAATGAAGTATCCAAAAGGATATCAATCCCACTGGTCTGGGATGACTTGTCATAGTTAGCAAGGACCATTGAGTGAGCTATCATATAAGGCAGGGAATTATGTGTACTTGGATCTACTAGGGGACGCTCCAAATAGTACAGGGCATGCTCAAATTGCTAATGGTTAAGGACCACAAGGACCCAACTCAGAACTCATCCATGAGTGTTGTATGAGCACATAAAGTTGTTCGCTAAGTGACTATACCAATGGCTCTTATGATGACTTTGGCATTGTCCATTATGATATGTTTTGTTTTCCTTGCTCAAGTTTTAAATGTGAATATGATCATGTTACCATATCAAATATATATAATGAAATGACATATTTTGTATTGTTGATATCTGATGAACTATAACTATACATGCATCCATAAGTGCATTCTATAACTGTATAATTCATGCATTAAATCCTAATAGATATTATCTTTTATTTAATAAGGAAAAGAATGTAGCAAATTTTTGTATAAATATAGTGGTACATGCCAGTGATTTTTTTTAAATAGATTTTTATGTTACTAATATTTATTCTCACATAAATACTAGTGTGTATCAGATTCCAAGATATTATATCTTAATGGAGGTGGATGTCGCTATGGTAGAAATACCCATACTGGGGTATTTTATGGTAGTTAAGGAAAGTTGGGTAATCGCAATGATAGAGATTCCTTTATCGTCCCCGTCTATAGGAAGGGTAGAGTTCCATGACTAATATAGTGGTGATTATATTTTGACATGTAGATATGTGAAGTGAAGTTATACATGCCCATTATCCTAACCCCTTATTATGTTTTTGAAAGGGTCAGGATGTTTATTTTTTATGTACAAGAAAGGAAGGCATATATGTATTCAAGATATGTGAAAGAAATAGGGTTATCCATTAGTTGGGTTTTAACAAGGGTTTGAGTGACAGGGTTGTTGCCTCCTTACCCTAACTGGCATACTGAGACTAATCTCACATATCTATAAGTATATGTCTAAAAAAAAACTCAATTTATGTGAATGTGTGTATATATATAACTAATTAGTATACTTACCAAAATATGTATTATTTTATTTATTTATTTCTGCTATGTTATGTAACACCCCCAATCCTATAGTTTCTTTTAGTTAATTAAATAATATAATATAATATACTACAGAATTGTGAGTTACTACGACCTCAACCCTAGTAAATTTTAACTTTACCAAGTTAAATAAGTAAGTGCTATTGATTTGGAATTTCTACGCTTGATTTCTCACACGTAATGTAGCAGAATTTATTGAAATAAAATATATATACATAATTTCAACTACATACACATTTATACATAATTCATTTGTAATAATTATAACTTATGTACACAAAACATATACCTATAGATATGTGAGAGTTGTCAACTAGGGTAAGGAGATAACAACCTTGTCACCCATATCCCATTTTAGAATCCTATTAGTGGATACCTATCTCATATATCTTAATACATATATGCCCTATTTCTTTTATCAAAATCATCTTTCTGATTCTTTTCAAAAATAATAACAAGGAGTCAGGGTATTGGGCATGTTAAAATACTATACAGCCCCTAAAACTTTATACAGTCAGGGTGTGGGAGGAACATCCAATACAAATATAACCCATAGTTGTTTAATACTTGGGAAATACCCCAGGAAGGTTACCCATTACACATTCTAGGTTTAAATCCCTTGTTTGAGTAGAGTTGTGGGCTAATTACACTTATAAAATTATGGATTGGGATGCCATACGTGAATTATACAATTATATCTCATACTTATGAATGCAACATCACATATCCATGACACAGGATATATTATCACATTATAATGGTAATATGGTTATATTCACAGAGTATACTCAAGGAATTCAGAGCATATCCTTATGGCCATTGCCAAATCATGATCATAACAAGAGAAATCAAGAGAGTTACCGAGCAAACTACTCTACATATTAGCCATCACCCATCGGTGAATTTCTCGTAATCCATGATTACCCAAAGTTCTCAACTGTTATCTATATATTATCAGGCAGTCCTTGACTGCAATTTATGTACATGCTAGAGCATCCTCTAATAGATCCAAGTAAATCCATCCACAACACCCCCACAAGGGTCCCTACCCACCTCTCTGGTAGTTTATCCCCTAACCCTGAGTCCAACAGAGTCCCTGCCCGCCTCTCTAGTAGATCCTTCCCTGTATCACCATTAAAACAGAGTCCCTACCAAAATGCTATTCACAGGCATATAGACTAGGGTGATTCAACTCATACCATGGTTATGTCTAACTTCAAGTATATAACTCCTTTAACCGACCATAGGGAAGTTCATAAACTTAAAATTAGTAACCATCACGGTGTTTTTGAAATTATTTATGATTAAATAGATGTTTTTCCATCCCAAATTTATAGTTCAACCGTGGAATACCCAACGACTATCCCATACTAACAATCAATCACTCAACATAAGCCTATTTACCACTATCCATACACCAGGAATACTTTCTCATTTCTCTTTTATGTCTCATGCTCATTCCTTTTAAATTCTCATATCATTCTTGCTATTTCTCTTTCATCTTTAACCCACATGTTACCCATTACACATTCTAGGTTTAAATCCCTTATTTGAGTATAATTGTGGGCTAATTACACTTTAAGCTAGGTCATTGAGTTCATTTTCCAAAACAGAGGCCTGCCAGCCAACTTACACTAGCTGGCAGTTTACTTTTTGCTCACTGTCTTACAAAATTTTCCAAACCCGAGGGTTGCCAATCGACTGCCATAGACCCGACAATCGATTGCTCTATTCTTGGTAATTTTCTAGGAAAGCAAAGCATGGCAATCAACTTTCAATGGCTGGCAGTCTACTACTAAAGCTCTGTATGAGTTTTTGGGTAACTGAAGAACACGATAGTTGACTTCCAAGAGCTGGTAGATGGCTGCTATGTTATACTCTATTTTTCAAATTGGTTGTTAACCTATATTTTTGCCCAAGAACTTGTTTGTAACCCTTTTTTTATAGTCATTAACTCAATACCAACATAATAGTATCATTTAACACATAAACAACACAAATTACTATTTTCTCTCACTCAAATCTTGGATTCAACCTTATTTTCATTAATAGGTAAAAAAATCATATTTCATAATCCAATTTAAGCACATATAAGTACATCCATGCAGTTTATAACACCTAATAGACGTTAAAAACATCAAGAACGTAGTTTTTAACCTCCTCTCTTGTTTAAATAAGATGAAAATCATAATTTTCAATACATGAACAATAACTTTGAAATAGAGAGGATTAGGTTGTTTGCTACCTTATTTCTTATAAAAAGTTGGAGTGTTAATCTCATATGTCCTCCTAAATTCCTTTATTGTGAGCTTTGTGCTTCAAATCACTATAAAATTCCCACTCCTTTTACAATCTCCCTCTTTCTCTTTATTTTTCTCTCTCTATAATCTCTCTCTCTCTCTAGGTTTTGAACTCAGGATAGAAATGGGAGGCTTTGATATTTCCACCTATTTATAGTTGGTCTGGGTGGCTAGAGAAATTACAACCCTTCTCTAATATCACAGTCAATTTTTTGATCATCTGGCCTCAATTAGCAACTTCCCCGACCATTTGAAAAATTACTATTTTGCCCATAAAACTTTGGTAGGAGATTTCAAAAATCTGGTAGCTATAGTAACCAGTGTTTTGACTAAAATTACAATTTACTACCCCTAGAGTATTGAAATCCTATATAACTTTCATCATTAAGCCTTTTCCTTTCATTCAAGTCCCTACTCTTTTCTTTTCATTTTAGTCCTTTACTCTTATGCAACTACCCCTAGTGAAATTATAAAAATAAAGACACACTTCAAAGTGTCTCATATCCTCAGGGAAGCCAACCAATGTACTAAAAAAATAGCCAAGATTGGTTCCCATAATACTTCTGCCTTTTCAACTTACAAAGACCCTCCTCCTGACATTTCTATCCTTTTGTTATCGGATGCTCTCAAGATGAAACAACCATAGATCGACACCCAGAGGTATGGATGGAGGGCCATCGTAGAAATGGGAAATTTTGGTAAGGAAAAGGGCAAAATCAAAAGCTTCACCTAACCTGCTCGAATTATCCACAAAGTTTGTTGCTCAGACTAAATAGCCCAAACATCCCACAAGCCATCATGATCAACCTAAACAAAATAATACCCTCTGCTATATAACCTACTTCCACATTAAGAAAAAATCCCTACCAAACCCAAAATATAGTAGAGTCAAGCTCTCTTGAAAATAATTCTCTTACCACGCCACACTATGTAGAGCCCACCGAGAATCAAAAGCAATTGAAAACTCTTATTCTTATGCTAGATGTTTCATCATTAAAGAAAAATCTCATTTCAAAGCTCTTTACTTTAACCTTTCAAGAATAGAAAATAGAAATGTCTGTAGGTTACAAGACTCATATTGGGTTATCTTATAGTGCCATTAAAGTGTCAAATCCACTCCAAAACATCCATACTCCTATGAGTAAATCACAAAATCTTGAGATACTCAGTCTATATGCTAATCAATAAGTGTTGAGCTCTCCATCATAGATAATCCTATCTTTGATAAGAAATACGACATAGAGAATGCTTTGTGCTTTGCCCAAAAGTGCCAATTATGATCCCACTAAGAGGTTTCTTTCGAATAACATCCCAATCCCCTCTATAGGAAGTGAATGGCTTGATGAAAAACTCAGAAACCCAAATGTATTTCCCATGGAAAATTTAGGCAAACTTAATGTCATGTCTGATTACCTAAGAACATTAGCTACAAGATTGGGCTCTACTAGTATTTGAAAGCCAAAAACATGTAATGAAAAATATAAACATCAAGGATTTTATGAGAGATCTAAAAGCTAATAGAATAGTCTTAGTTTTTCCTCTAAATGCAATCCAAAATTTCAAGCTAAAATTGGAAATCAACAAGATATTGTTGATCACGAACTAGTGTTAGCTCTTTTGAAGACGATCCAATGGGTTATGCACAAGGTTTGTGGCTCTCATGGGACACCTCCAAAGTGATTCTAATTGTGCATGGATATGCATTATAGAAATCCATGCTATAATGGAGTTTAGTAACTCTAACTCCTTTTTAATGTCTTTTATTTATGCTAGTCCTATCAAAGAGAGAGTGAGAGAGAAGGAGAATAGTATGGACAAATTTAATAAATGTAGCTATCAGTAATTCTCTCCCTCAATTAGCTTGTGGTATTTTAATAGGGTTTTATCCCAAGATGAAAAATGGGGTGGAGTTCTTGCCTATCTAGCTAGAATTATAGAATTTAAAGACTATATTGACCAATGCGGGTTGATAGATCTAGGCTATTCAGGACCTAAATTCATCTAGTGTAATAAAAGATCAAAAGGGCAGTTAGTTTTTGAACAATTAGATAGAGTTCTTGCAAATGTAGCATAGTTGCATTTATTCCCCTTTACCATAAACTTTCACCTCCCGAAGATTAAATCTAATCATAACACTCTTCTTTTTCTCATAAAACCACTGAAACACATCCAATAAATTGTCCCTTCAAATTTGAAAGAATTTGGCTAAGGCAAATTGATTTTATCCTTATAGCTGAACAAGCTTGGAAGGATCACTCTTCCATTAAAAATGATCTTAGCTTGGTTCAGGAGAATGAAAAATTCTTAAACAAATCCTCTTTTGGAAACATCTTTCATAGGAAAAATAGATGCTTGAAGCAATTAGAAGGTATAAATCGAGCTATGTCCCTCGATCCTAAGCCCCACCTTATTACTATTAAACATGAACGTTACCTAAAGTACCAAAAAGTTCGTAGTCTGGAAGAGGAGATGAGGGACTCTAAAGCATGCCTAGATTGGCTACACTTAGTTGATTATAACACCACCTTTTTCCACTCTTCTTTGCTGAGCCAAAGAAGAAGCAATAAAATTTATCCTCTTAAAGATTTAATGGGAAACTGGATATTTGAGCAACCAAAAATGAAAAGCATGTCATGAGTTACTTTGATGATGGTTTTAAAGCAAGAATAGTAAGGGACATTCCCAACTTTGTTTGTAACACCCTACCCCTGTGTCTTATTCAATTGAGGGTGGTGATTCTTAAGCAACACTAGCAGTCAACTAATAGGTTCTCAACTTAACTTCTAGGAAGATATAGAATGTGACAGTTAACTGCTATGAGCTACAAGTTGATTGCTACGTTATACTTTATTTTTCTTAGCTACTGTTTGGTTAAAAAAATAATCCCTAAACATGTATTTTAATTAGAAAAAAAGCATGAACTTAACCCCTAAGTGTGTGCGAGTAGCATAGCTCAAAAATAGAAGTTTTTAAATCAAAATTTGACTGAACAAATCAAATTCAGACTTAAAGGAAAGAGAAATCAACCCATGTCAATCCAGCTTAAAAACAACCATTTCAGACACATGCAACGCACACAGAGTATACAACCATCCAAATTAGCTTTAGAATAAAAGTTTTAAATCCCCAGATGTAGTTAAAACTCAGTTTAAATTCTAACTCAGATAGTCCCAAAACATGGTAAAAAATAAGGTGAATTTAGTTTTCTCGATTACCTCTTTTATCTTGTGAGAATTTTTGAGCTTTGTGTTTAGATCTGTCTTATTGGTGTTCCTATCCCTTCTTTTGAATCATTATTTGGTTTTCCTCCAATCACCTCTTCTCTCCATCAATTTTTCTTTGTGAATCGTCTCTTTAAATTGCAATTTTGAACGTTTTCCCTTTCTCCTTGCCATATTTATATGTTGGGTAGCTTCTAGGGTAAGCGTTTCAACTTAATTTTGAAAATAATTACCAAATGGTCCTCAAGGCCAATTCTGCAAAATTATAATATGTCGAGAAATTTGTCCTATCTATGCCACATCCTATATTTTCCTCTCTCAGGTTCCATTTCCTAATTATTTATTACCTCAATGTGACACCTTCCTAGTGGGTTTAATTGCCTACACATAACACCTGCCCTTAACTTTCATTTATCCTAACCCAGACATTATTTCAATCTAGTTTTTCAGCCAGTTATGTTATTTTAATCATGTGCAACTCTAGCTAATAGTTAATTTCAAAACCAGGCATAAAGTAAGTGGAAATTTTCAAATAAACAAGTTTAGGTGCTTGGAGGAGGATGTTACACTATTGATCTCCAAAAGCTCACAAATAGCCAACACCTCAAACTTGTATCTATCCCTTAAAAGGAAGAAATTAAAAACACCCTCTAGAGTTTAAAGCCTTTTAAGGCAACTAGTGTTGATGGCTTTCATCCAACCATTTTTCAAAAATGTTGGAACTTTCTTGAAGGATACATAGTGGACACAATACAAGATATTTTTTGCTTTTCGTGCATTCCTCCAGAATGGAATGAAAGCATGATATGCCTTACACCACAGACGACAAACCCTTTAGAAATTTAAAACTTTTAGCCAATAAGTCTTTGTAGTTCCTTATAAAAAATGGTGTCAAAATTGTTGTGAATCGTTTGAAACCAATGCCCCAGTATCATCTCGCCTAACCAAGACACCTTTGTTCCAATAATGAAAACAATAGACAATGTTGTCATTGCACAGGAATTGATTCATCATCTCAACAGGGAAAAGAAAGGGAAATGGGGTTGGATGATCATCAGATTAGATTTGGAAAAAGCCTATGACAAGATAAGTGGCCCTTGCTTGTAGTAATATTGAGGAGAAATACCCTTGTCAATCTCATTGAAAGCTGTATCACTACAATGAAAAACTCCATCCTCATTAATGGAGGTCTATCTGACGAAGTTAATCCTTCTAGGGGAATTCAGCAAGGGTATCCTCTCTCCCCATTTCTATTTATCCTATGTATGAAAGTGCTTACCAATATAATAGACACTCAAGTTGCTTTGAAAAAATGAACCTCAACAAAAATAAAAAATCTTAAACTATCACACCTCCTCTTTTTTGATGATGCACTTATCTTTGCCCAAACAGACGAGAAACCTTTAAATTCTATCAAGGATACTCTCGACCTCTTCTTGCATTCTTATGGCTTCACCATAAATGAAGCACAATGCTCATCTGGTTCTCCAGAAATACAAGCAATTGGATGAAAAATGAAGCAATAAACATTCTAAAGTTCAAACCCATCAAAAAACTAGGAACATACCTTGTTTTTCCTTTGGGAATCTCTAGTAAAATAAAGGATTTTAAACCAATCTTGGCTAAAATCAAAGGAAAGTTTGAAAAATGGAAAGCAAAACTTCTTTCCAATATAGGGAAAACCACCCTTTTAAATTCTGTTTGTGCTCTCATGGCAGATTTTTATATACAACGTGTACCCTTTCCTATTAAGGTTTGCAACCAACTTGATAAACTCCAATGGGACTTTTTCTAGAGCACTGGTGGAGACAGGATAAAATCCACATGGTCAATTGGAAAACTATCTGCAAGCCTAAAGCTAAATGAGGATTAGGCATCTCTCTATCATGGGAAAGAAACCTCGCTCTCCTAGCAAAACTTTGTTAGTGCATTCTGCATGAGGAGCAACAAACTTGGGAAAAGTTAATTTCCCATTACACTTCATCAAAATCCTATCGAAAGTCAATCATTAGGAAAGGAGTCATGGTCGGAAATGATTTGCTTAAACAGGGATTAACTGTAAGTATTAACTCAGGCCAGAATACAAGATTCTGGTGGGACGACTGGACCAAATTGGCGCCTCTTAGGATCCTTATCCAGGGTCCCTTTCTTCAGTATAAACATAACATTACAGTTAAACAGGTGGCTCTTGATTTAGGATGTTTGAACTGGGACATGATCTCAGCAGCATTCCCACAAACCATAACAGATAAGCTAAATTCCACCCCAATTTTTATACATTCTTCAAGTGAGGACCGATTGGTGTGGAAGTATAGTGTAAAGGGCACCTTCAACTTAGATCGGCATACCTACTGGCTTCCAATCCTAACACAGTGGAACATAACCAGGTGGAAGAAAATAATTCCAAATGGATTTGGAAGTTATCTTGCCACATCCGACATAAGTTTTTTATATAGACATGCATCAATGAAGCTATTCCTTGCAGATCCATACTTCATTCAAAAGGCCTTTCCATTCCATGCCAATGCCCTATGTGCAATCTGTTTGAAGAATCTCCCAGCCATCTCTTTAGGGATTGTGTTTGGACAAGGGAGACTTGGAAAAATGCAGGGTGCGACTCCTATTCTGGAAGTAACACAAGCTTTGATCTATGGGTTTAAACAAATGCCACTTCTAATTCCTCACGGCACAATTTTTAACTATGTTTTGTGGTATATTTGAAATTCTAGAAAAAATGTTATCTTTAAATCCTAAGATTTCAGCTCTGGTAGCACAGCTAAGAGAGCTTTAGCAAAAGCAGCAGAGTTTTTCTTCCTAATTGCCTTAGTAAAACCGAGGCCTGAAAGCAAGATCAAACTCGTTAAATGGACTCCTCCTCAAAGGGGTTGGTGGAAACTAAATACAGATGGTTCTTTTACAGGTAACTCAGGTCCAATAGCAGCAGGTGGGCTTATTAGAAATTTAGATGGTTGCTAGATTAATAGGTTTGGTAAATACATAGGAACTAGCACAAACTTATCGGTTGAGGTTTAGGCTATCCCTATCGTGTTAATGGTAGCAAAAAGTTTAAATTGCAGATGTTTAATCATTGAAGCTAACTCCTTAACTACTGTGAATTTGATTGCTAAGGGAAAAGATCATTCTTTTCACCATTTGAACCCTTTAATTCAATTATGCAGGTGTATCCTCAAGGAATTTACTGATTATCGTATTCAACACATCTATCAGGAAGGAAATGGTATGGCAAAGTTGGCTCTTTTGAATCGGTCCCCTTTCACTTCCTTCCCTAAAATTCCTCCCTTTTTGGATAACCTTTATTTGGCAGACCTTGTTGGGATAGCATATCCCAAGAAAGTAGGCTCAGTATAGTGGTTCTTTGTTTTTTTTTTGTTGATCTTTGTTGTTTGTACTATAACATTGTGCTGATGTACCTTTATTTTTCTTAATGAAATCCAAATTTGCGAAAAAAATAAAAAATAAAACAGCCACCATAGGAAACTCAATTACTCACAAAAAAAAAAAAAGAGGGGATATGTTGTAAAATGTAAACTTGTAAATTATAATCAGTACTCGCCGTCTTATTTTACCGTTCACTCCAAATGATTTTAGAAGTCAAGAACATATCAATATATTGGAAATTCTTGTCTTTCCATTTTGACTATATATTAATGTATGCATGATGTGTTTTAGTATTGACATTCATTAAACCTGTTTGGAAAAGCTATCAATTTTAAAATAAATAGTTGGTATTTGATCAATTTTATTAAAAAATGTTTTGATTATTAAATTATTAAAAACATATATATATATATAATTTTGATTGATTATTTGATATATCTAAAATATTCATTATAATATATGCTTTAATATATTTGAAATTCAAATATAATTTTACGTTTAATGTAAAAAAGAATTATAAAATTGGTATTTGTTAATATATCTAAAATTGGTAAATATTATTATAAATGAATTTAATTTAATCTTCTCTAACCTATCAAATTTGAACAATCATAATAAATTTAAACTTTAATTAACATAATAAAATTAATTTTAAAAATATAATGGAAAACAATTATTTCTTATCTTCTCGGCAGCAAAGTAAATTAAAATTCAAAATACGTGGCTTCATCAATTTATCAATTTTCTATTTAATACAATTATTTAAGTTATTAACCCTAAATACACACACACACACACACACCAAAATATCTTATAAAAATTGTAGATCACATAATTTTTTCTAATAAAAATGATAATTTTTGGTACTGCCCATATTATGTGCATTTTTAACTAATTTATTTTTTCAAATCAATAGGCAAGTTATTTATGTTGAGATTAACGGATTCCTTCAAAAATTGAATAAATTAAATAATTCAGTTTCCCAATTATTAAGTTTATATGTAAATATATATATATTTTTTTTACAAATATCTTACTATTAAAAATATAATTTTATTTGATGTACTGTCAAATATTAAATTTAATTGCCTTGGAACATTGATTTATCTTAAAATACACACAATATAGGCAGGTACCAAAAATTATCATCATGAACATGTCTTTATCGCTGCAATCACTGCTTAATTTTGTTGCAGCGATCTTATACGTACACTGTGCATTTAAAAGTTTGGCATTGGATACTCCGAAGTTAATTGAATTGGCACTTATCAGGAAATTAAGAATGCATTGCTGGTTCTAATAATTAATTTGAACTCAGAAGTAGGTAGAATCTTTTTTTTTTTTTTTAACGGGCTACAATGACACTATTGAAAAGAACTAAACAGAAAGATAAATTTTTTAATAATTTCAATTTCAAAAGATTAAGCATTTTATTTTCATCCTATTTATTATATGTCTTTAAAATTGGTCCTCATGTTAATACATAATTAACTAGACATATATAACATGGCCTAACCAAATAACTATTGTGGTAATTCTTATGTGGTCATCAAAATGCTATAATGGCACATTAGACAAATACAAAACACATTTAAGAAGAGTACGTATGTAGTATTTTGATGGCTCCTCTTTCGTTAAATCATATCATCTATCACTTTAATTATTTGTTAATAGATATAATGTGATAACTATTTTAAAACAATAATATTTAGATAATTAAATTATATTATGCATTCTTTTATTAGAGACAATTTTGTTTGAAATAATATCAAACATTTATTAATTATTTGTGATCTTGGTTCTATCAATTCTATAGTTTCTGAATACCAAAATTGAATGACAATGTTTAGTATGTTATATATATGATAATATGATGAAATATAAGATAATATTTTGATATCACATTACTGATGAAGAATGTTATATTTGATAACAATTAAAATATTTTGTCATCCCATATTATAAGATTGAATGTGTGATAACTTTTTTCACGATTACTAATTTCAACTTGATATTTAGTGACAATTAATTTCATAATAAATTTTATTTATAAAAAATTGAGCATGCAAAATGTAACAAATAAATTATTAAAAAAAGTATATTGTATATTATTTTGCATATAAAAAAGATGGAATAGATTATACATGAACTTTCATATTCCTTATACTTCTTTTTAAAATTTTATTTCCATTCAAAAGTAGTAAAAATAAGATAAATTTTTATGAAGAAATTTAAAAGGATACATTTAAAATTCAAGTAAATAACATTAATTAACATAAGTAACTAAATACTCGGATTTTATATCGCTTAAATGTAAGGTCATTTTGTCAAATCAAACATATATCATGAATATCATAATATCATATGATATAATATTTTACATTATAATATGTAAGATATTACGATATATAAAATAATACTGCACGAAAGGCCTCCTGAAACACTTAATCTTTAATAGACCAAATCATAAAGGATCATATTTTTTTCACACACAATAATTAAGTCTTGAATGTGCTTCAACATGGTGGCATATCTGGTGGTGGAGGTAGCAATGTTTCATCTATGCCTTCTCCATTGCTCACAATGAACGCTGTCTCCATTCCCCAAGACAGATGGCGCTCTAAGTGGCAATGCAGGAACCATACTCCTACCATGTGCAAATTTCAGGTTCAGAGATATTAATCTGAAAGCACTAAGATTTAAATCTAATATTTCTTTTTCTTCTTGTCTCATTTGTTCTTATCAAATTAAAGTCTAATGTTTGTTATGTTTAGTGCATAATTTTTTTTTCTAAGTATCAATGTTTCATAATTTGAAAAAATGTACCTGGGTTGATAGCCTTGAATCTGATGGCAGCCCAACCATTTTTGGGCACAATGACAGTGTTCATAACAGGAGGATCAACAAGATTGAAATTCTTGTAGTCCAAGTGTTTGTTGAAATTCCCCAACCCAAATCCAACAACAAAGAAACTATATCCATGGAGATGCATAGGATGGTCTATCCCTGCAACCAAATTTGTCCCCTGGAAAACAAGTTCTACAGTTTCACCATACTTTAGAACCTTAACTTCTGTCCCCTGCTTCGGCATCTCCAGAACTAGAGGTAGATTCTCTGCAGTGAAGTTAAACAGAAATGGTGGAAACATGGGAAATCCCCTGCCAAACACCCCATTGATATGGTAGTAATAGGCTTCTAGTATGCTAATTCTTGGTGTCTCAAAACTTATGTTGTTCATGCTAGAAAATAAACGAGTATTATTTGGTCCCTGACACAATTGACCTTCCTGGCAAGGAAGTGTGTTTATAGAAAGAGTGGTCAGTATGTGAGTGTTGACATCTAATGGGATTTTGTGAGAGTATTTCTCAGGCATGCCCCTTAAGTTACTGAAGAAGCTAAAAGCTGCTTGTGTGTCATTGTAGTAAGGAAGGTAAGGCAATGAAGGAGATGATGGATAATAATAATTGCCACTGTATTGGACAATCGCAATGGCTGTAGTATTATCAAAGGGAACTCTATCAGCACTTGAAAATGCTCTTGCAGCCATATAGTAGTGATTGGGCTCCTGGTTGGCATCTAACAAAACATCCATTGTTTGACCTGGAGATATAGTGATGTAATCTCTTGTCAATGGCTTTGTATAGCTGCCATCTGCACCAACAACTGTGAGCTTGTGATTTGAAATGGAGAAAAAGAGAATGAGGTTCATTGCAGCATTAACGATACGAAGATGGTAAGTCTTCCATTGATCTACATTTAACTTGAACGTTCCTGAAAATTGAAGAAAACTTTGATGTTAGGAACCTACCCCCTCACATAACTCACACAAGGTTATCAAATTCAAGAGTTTGTAAATTCAGGAGGAGAAGGTGAACTTGATCATTTGGATTTAGAACCTTTTTCTTTTGGGCTGTGAATAATGCTATGTTGTTGTATTGAACCAACTTTTTGATGGAGAGGGTATTGGCTGTTGGGGCTTCATGAGAAACAGACAAAAGGGCCAGTTTAATTCAGATTTCTACTAATCATACTTGAGTTGGTTGAGTTCACTAAGCTCAAACAAAATTATGCATTTTTTTTAATTCGACAACAAGTTAATCAGTTTTACCCATTGGTAAAAAATCGGCCAGTTCGACCAAAAAACTATTGAACTAATCATAGTTATGATTTGATTAATCTTCAAAATTAACCCTATAAAAAATTAGTCAACAATCAAAAAAATTGATTAAAAATCAAATGAAGTGATCCAAATCAGCAGGTTGAATGGTTCAATCAATATGAACAAAATTGGTATTTTCCATTTGTTTTTCAATCCTCTCTAACAAGAAAGAAAAAAAAAAGTGAAATGAGAGAAAAAGGAAGAAGAAACAAAAAAAAAAAAAAGATCAATGATTTGTACATTATGACATGCTTTTAAATTTTTTTAAAAAATTGATAAATAATTTATTGATTTGTTTAAAAAATATAAAATATATTTTGTATTAATTTTATTTTTATTTAACAAAATTATATAAAATTAATATATAATATTAATACCAATTCAACCACAATCTGACTATAGTTGAACTATTGCACTGTAAACCAGTTTCTTAACCACTCCAATTTTTAGAACGTTTTGGCCACATATATATGTAAACTAATGAGTTTAACAAGTGTGCACACGCAAACACATTTGAGCGAGTACATCTACCTGATTTTGAGCAAGGATAAAGGTCTCCTGGATGACCGTTTATGGTGATAGCATCAGAATTTCTAGGAGTTCCTCCAGATTTAGTGAACTCTGTAAAGACCTTATTCACATCATCCTTCCACCATTCTCCTACATACAAATTGTAATCATGTTTCAAATAGCTCATATTGCCTATTTGATCATTACAGGACAACTAGTAATTAATATAATTAAAGGCTTTCTTTCATACCAAGAACGATGGGCACCTCTGCATCAGGTGTGGGATAAGGATAGTCACTATTCTTGTGTGGATAGACTATGATGATCCCATGGACAGTAGCTCTTGACCAATCACTGTGAGCATGCCACCATAAGGTTCCTTCCTCTGTAGAGAAAATCAATTTCTGCTTGAACATCCCTCCAGGTTTTATAGGGCACTGAGTGATGTACTCAGGGCCATCTGGCCATGGATTTCTTGGCTGCTTCAATCCATGCCTGCTAGAAAATTAAGTTAAGCACTAAAATGTTAATTTTTGTTTTTTTTTTCATTCGACATGAAAACATCTAGAGATTAAGGCATTACCAGTGTAATGTGATGTTGTATCTGCCCTTGTTATAGACATTGACATAGACTATTTCACCCACTTGAGCTCTAATAATTGGCCCGGGAAATTCTCCATTCACAGTCAATATGCTCTTTGTGCAGCAGAGTCTTGTGTATTGAGCTTCTCTCACCTGCAAGTTCAAGAAACAAGATTGAAGAAGGAACAAAGTGACTAACAAAAATACTGAAAGATGGCTAATTATGATATATGTACAGTGACGCTTACAACAAAATTGTAACAATTCTGTGTGTTTGAATGAACACCAACAAATAGGAACCACCACAAAATCTGGAAGAAGATCATGTTCTTGGGAAACCACATTTTTATGAGAAAAAGAGTACTCAGCTTCTGGTAGCTAACTAGCTACTACTAAGTACTTGTGATTTATGAAAGCATCAATTGCTGGGCTGGTTTTATACTAAGTAACAAGAACAGAGAAGTTTAGGTAAACTCAATCTATTAAAGAAGAGTAGATGGAGTCCACTTTTTTGTGTATCTTTATAATTAGTTTGATTTACATGTCTGTAAGCAACCGAGTCTAAGAATTTCTTATCAGAATACAAGCAGAGTTAGATGGTAGAAATTAAGGTGAAGTACGTTTTGTCATTGAATTTAATGAGGCATTCTTTAGGTAATGCAGCTTTTGGTAGCGTGTTGAGCATAGATTTCCTTCTTTAGTTTCCCTTTTTTTATTTATTTTAACCTCATGCCAAGGATTGCAACATTTGCTTTACATATAACGAGAATTTCTTTCTATATAATACTCATGCTATTCATTATTGAAGCTTTTACTTCATTTTATCTATTTAATACTACCAAAAAAAAAATACAGGTGCAAATTGATAAATACCTCAGTTGTTTCTAAAATGACTCTAAAAATTAATTCGTGCCAATTATTTATAAAATTCTAACAAATTTAATAATCAATATACATTTAACACAAATATAGTGTATATTTGAAATTTAAATATGAACATAAATTTAATGTCAAGAATTTTTAATTGGTAACTGATAATTACATTGGTAAAATATATACTTGAACTACATAAAACATTTTATATGTTGAATTGACGTTTAATGTTACCGTAAGTAGTTGGAAAGCACAAAAAATGAGCAACAGTCCAAAACTTTACATGTTGAATTTACAAAAGCAATTAGCCTACAACTACTCCTAAAAACATCCTCTAGCATGCTTCTTTTTAGAAGTTGTTTTTTAAAAAGAAACGTAATAAGCATCATTAAATTCCAACATTACATGCTAGTCAAACTCCAACATATCTCTTTTGTATATGCATAATAATATTTATTTATTTTTAATAAATTGAGTGAGATGATGAGATAGGAATTTGACAAGGGTAAGGATTAAAAAAAAACATACGAAGAATAAGATGGGGATAGAGATAGGAAAGATCATTCCACAGTATGCAATTCAATTGGAGCTAATAAATGGAAATTGAATTTAACTAAAAGGGATATAATTTAAATTTTTGTTGAGATATGTATTCATATTTAGTGTTCAATAACATTATTTTAAACAAAATTAACTCTAATAAAAAAAATATATGTGGAAACAAAAAAAAATAGAACTAGTTTTTCAATTATGAATGAGTAAAAATTGAAAAGGCAAAGTATATATTTGTTCATATATGTTACAATAAAAATTATTTTTATTATTTTAAATACTTTACACAATAGTCATTCTTATTTTAAAAAATATTTTGGACAAGTGATAGAAATTAAGGGGAGGGGGAGGCACCCTAAATTACTAGGCACCATACCAACGGCATGTTGGGTTGATAAATAGAGACTTAATCCAAAAGATTGTTGTATAAGTTTAAATTATAAGTAATTATATTTAATAAAGTTAAATTAATTTTTTAAAAATAAAATATTTTTTAAATAAATATTCATGCATATATAGCAGATCAATGTCTAATCTTGAAAGTCATACGTTTATTAATTTAAATTTTTATTTAATTTATTTCTAAAATTAAGTGGAAGACTATTTATTTAGAAAAAGGAAATCATCATTATATGTTTATATCTGAATATATTTTTATATTAATACTTTATTGTCATGCATTGCAAGGGTGTAATAGTAATTTTGTTTCAAGAAAAGGCTGAAATTAACTTTTATCTTTTAATTTTGTATAATATTTTAATTTTTTTTTTCCTTTTCATTTTACTAATTGACACTATTTTAAAAATCGGATCAGACCAACTAGTTCGATTGAAAAATTATTGAATTGTTTATGACACTAGTTCAGTCAAACCTCAAAATTGGTCAATGATTGGGAAAGTCATTAAAAAATTGACTAAATTAATCAAAATCAGTTGGTTGAATGGTTCAACTAATCTAAAAAATTTGGTATTCTCTATGGATTTTCTAATAATCTATAACAGAAAAAAAAAAGTAGAACAAAAAAAAAAGAAATGAAAAAAAAGTGAAAAGAAACAAAAAAGAAGATTAAGAAGGAAGAAAAAGATTTTTAAAAAAAGATAGAGAAAGACTTGCCTTATAAAATAGAAAAAGATGAAGAAAAAGGAAAAGAATGAAGCATTAGAAGAATGAGAGAGAAAAAAAAAAAGAGATTTTTGAATTAAGTGAATTTCTGAAATGAAAGCAAAGTTTAATAAATGGTTTGTACATTATTACATATTTTTAACTTTGTGTCATCAAACTTTATATTAATTTCCAATTTCGTCCTTAAAGTTTATTTGTTGTCAATTTTGTCCTTAAAGTTTTGAATTACAATCAATTTCGCTCCATAACCTAAAGTCATCTAAATCACTAACAAAAAATAGTTAATATGACATCTAACCCGTATATTTTTACTAACTCAATACTCTATTTATATATTTATTATTAAATATGTCTCTAAAATTTATGAATATTGTCAAATGTATCTCCCAAAGTTTATGAATAGTGTTAAATATATCTCTAACTCCTTCAAACAATCCACAATTTCTTAATAACTCCATATATCATTATCACACTTCTTCTACTAACTTGTACAACCATCAGTATATATTAAAGTTGGTTATGTAACTAATTTCCTTCCATAGTGAACTTCAACAATTAATTAATGTGAGGATCGCTAGACGTCACCTTAACTCCACATTAGTATAATATTGTCTGCTTTGGACCAAACCCTTACGGATTTGTTTTTGGACTCTCCCCTAAAAGGTGT
Source organism: Senna siamea (assembly GCA_031216115.1). Taxonomy (NCBI): domain Eukaryota; kingdom Viridiplantae; phylum Streptophyta; class Magnoliopsida; order Fabales; family Fabaceae; genus Senna; species Senna siamea. The sequence goes on along the minus strand of CM062354.1, from coordinate 24,394,201 downwards.
CATATCTAATGAAGTTAAGTGAACACTTATATATAAGATCAATATCTTGTATGTTTTTCGATGTGGGACTTGGGTTGACATCCAAATAATCCTCCCTTAAAACCAAGGACCACATAGCTTGTGGTCTTTATACTGGGGAGGCTTTCCACTCAACTCGGTCCTTATAGTCTAAACCAGGCTCTGATACCACTTGTGAGGACCGTCAGATGTCACCTTAACTCCACATTAGTATGATATTATCCGCTTTGGGTCAAGCCAAATGCCAAGCAATCTATTATAGCTACCTCGACTATGGAAGTAGAATATGTCGCTTGTTATGAGGCCACCAGCCAAGCCATATGGTTGAGAAACCTGATATCTGCAATGCATCTTATTGATTCTATATCGCATCCTCTAACCATATATTGCGACAGTTTGGCTGCTGTGTGCTTTTCTCAAAACTATAAAAGCTCCTGTCGCAACAAGTCTGAACTTAATTTCATATAGCTATCACATCTGAAACCTTAATTTGAAATCACTCTCACTTTCTGCCATCAGAAACTCTTTCTCTCTCAAAATTCTCTTAGTGCATCAGGACATTGTGGTTGCAGACTCTATCATCGCTCTTTAACTTTATAGCTTCAACAGGTATGTTTCATAATTTTCCTTTTATGATTAATTAATAATTTTTATGTAGATCTAAACTCATATCCCACTAAATTTAAATTTAGGCTACTAAATTCTTTCAATAAATTCATATAAGAGCACCTATAACATATGTGAGTTTAAGTTACAAGTCATTATTTTAAAACAACATATACATACATGATTCCACTACTAAGAAACCATAACCCATGCAAAAAATTTCATTCATTATCAACCCATCATAAAACCCTTACATTCACATAAAAAAAAATTTATTATATATAAAGTCATTGATAAATAGAATAATCCATTAATATTATCATATAATAACAATACTATGTCATGGTTTAAAAAGAAAAAAAATCTAATATTTTACATATCTTCCATAATTTTACCTTGCGGCTTCAATGATAGGATGAAATTTAACAACTTCGATGATAGAATTCACAACGACAGACTTCAACGGTGACCTTCATCGTCAATAGATTCAATGCGGCATGACTTCAACAGAATTAATGAACTTACTTCAATAGAGACTATTCAATAAAGTGAAAGTTCAATAGCATATAAATAAAGATGTTGCTTTATCTACTTATATGGTGTCATTTCATAGGTTAATGTGGCTTTGTGAATTATAGTGTGTATGTAGTCAGTAAAAATATATACATTAAACATCATATCAGCTATTGAGAGATTGTGAATTGTTTGAAGGAGTTGAGAACATATTTACCAATACTCATAAACTCTGGAACATATTTGACAGTATTCATAAAATTTGAGAGCCATATTTGATAATAAATATATAAGTAGAGTATTGAGTTAATAAAAAATATACATGTCAGACGCCACATCAGCTATTCCCATTAGTGATTTAGACGGCATTAGGTCGTAGGATGAAATTGATTACAATTCTAAACTTTAGGGATAAAATTGACAGCAAATAAACTTTATGGATAAAATTGAAAATCAATGTAAAGTTTTTAAACATAAAAGATGTTTTTGCCTTTTAACTTTTTTTAAAAAAATTAATAAATAATTTATTGATTTGTTTAAAAAAATATAAGATATATTATTTATTTATATATAATAATTAATTTATTAAACTATAAACACCTTAATTGGTTCAATAATTAATCTGATTTTTAAACCATTATTAATGATGTAATTTTAATCATACATAAGGTTCGTATGAAATTACTCTAATTAGAGCATAACTAATTTGGCAAATGAGGCCAAATTGGTGTATTAAATATTTAAGAATATCCAAATTAAAAAAATAAAAAAAATTTGAAACTGTAGAAGAACTAAATTAATAGAATATTTTAATTTCATTTGAATTCTTTTGTTAGTTCAATCATACTAAGGTAAGATTAATGCTACGTAAGTAGGATTCACACATGACTATGTTATTAGTCATACATACATATATACATACATATATATATATATACACACACACACATACCATTTCAATTGTATTAGTTATATATATAATAGAAATAAATGATAAATATTAAAAGAAAAAATGAACAAAATAAAAATCTCACACAAAGACAGATAATTTTGGCCCCAAAAAATCATTTGTGTACATGTCAGATGCGATAGAACAACACAAAATTTATTCAAGCTAAATTTTTTTTTCTGTTGTGTACATTTTCTTGACCTTGTCTTCTGCCCTTTTTGGCTTTTGTGAGATATTATAGTCAAGGGAAATATCAAAAGAATTTTTTTTTGGGGAAGGAAATGTATATTTTTGGATTGAGAAATAGAGTAAAAGAAAAAAAAAAGCTAATTTTTAAATATATTTTTTTCTTTTATTTATATTTAAATAAATGTTTTTCTTTCTTTCTTTTTCATACAACCTCCTTAATCCAAACATATTCTAAAAAAAAAAAATTTAAATGCTAGGTTCAAATTTAAACAAATAAATTAAATTAATTTTTTTCACACTTGATTTATGAAAACATATCAAGTTAATTATCATTCTCTATTTCTATATTTTAAAATGATTTTAAATTTCAAAATTTTTCAATATTTAAAAAAATATAAGTATTATGTAAATTTAATATTTTGTTCACATTTATTTTTGAGTGAAATAATTTAAATGATTATAGTTTTATTGATTTTTTAGTTTAACGATTATTAAATGATAATATTTATATTAATAAAGGATTTATTTTAAAAAAATTATAAAAATAATACTAATTATTATGTGAAACTAATGAAAATATTTTTTAGATGTTTCTATTTTTAACCTATTTTTAAAAATTATTTCTATTAAACTGTATCAAATGCATATATTTCTAATCATTTTTTTTTTATTTTAAGTGAAAATGAAAACACCGAAATAGCAAAACCAAATACACCCTGTTTATTTTCAGAAATTAATTAAAGAATCAAAGAAGTCTTAATGAAAATTTCCTAATTAAAATGTGAATATTTATCTTGTCCTTGGTAGGCAAATTGGACCCTAATATATAGTTGTACGTATGTCAGATATGATAGGCTTCTCAAATTGACTTACGCTTTGCTGTAATTGTGGCGAAGCTTTTATAAGTTTAATGGTGAAATCACGCACAACAAAATTTAATAAAACGTTCATTAAAAAGATAATCAATTAATTAAGAATACCTTCCTCCTTTCACCTAACGATCTCTGTTAAGATTCGCTTTATATATATATATATATATATATTTCTTTTTTCAATTTTTTTTCTAGGTGGGGTTCACCACTACAGATTGGAGAATTTAAGATTATAGGCACCAAACCACTGTGGGAGAGAAAGCTCACAAATTTAGTATTGGACTTCAATTATTTGGATTAGTTATTTGACCAAACCAACAAATGAGCAAAATATGCACTCATTTAGTAACACAACTCTAGTACGCTTCAATCGAATCACAAAAATACACCAAGTCTTTATTTCACCTTGAATTTATGACTTTTGTTAATTAGTATCTTAAGGTTTTATTTTATTAGTTGATGAAAGATTTAATGATTAAAAATGTATAAAAAATAATAAAAATAATAATTTTTAATAACTAAATACTTCATCAATTAATTAAGTAAAATCTTAATCAATATTCTAATTATTGAAAATACAAGAGAAATCGCTCCACGTTGAACATTCTAACCAAATAAGAGAAAGATAGAAATAATAATACACAATTTTTAAAATGATTAGGCTTAAAGGTGTGTAGAAATTTTTCACAAACAAAATTTTGGGTGCAGAACAATCACGAGTCTAGGATAACTTCACTAGGAATTTTCGCTCAGAACAAACCCTTTAATCAATACAATATTTTAACATAAAAAGTATAAACTACACTCTTTAGTTAGTTAGGCTTGTTGTGTGCATAAAAATTATATGGGTTTCACTCATCTTCACTCTTAAGTTTGAACAATGTGAAACATTTTTGGAGGACACTCTTAACAATTAAAATCTCATAAGAAAAATAAAGTGTTTTCAGTGAAATTATTTTCATACATAAGACTCAATTAGTTAAATTCCTGGAACACCAATGATCTGTTGTTCTCTATTTAACATTTGATAAAGCATGTTTTAAATTTACTATGACCCTTGTTGGTAAAATTCCCGGAACACCAATTAGAAGTCATTTATGAGTCAAATGGCTTATTCAGTTATAATTGACCGCGAAGAGATATTTGAAACCTTTAATGACTTAAAAGTCAAATACGCAATTTCTGAAGTGGGCATGAACGGGTAAATTTTATGATGATATATATATATATATATATATATATATATATATATATATTAAGATTCAAAACCATTAATGACCTTGGCTTGTGGTAATTTGACCCTGAATTTTAAGCTCAGATAATTAGGTTCACGTTATCATAAGTTTAGGTCTAAAAGTGTAGCTTTTTTACTTAATTGAAGAAAACTTGAATAAGCCTAAAAGAAGAAAGCAATAATACTAATATCATTTAGTTATATAGGAACTTTCATACATATTCTTCTTTCATTATTATATATCTAATTCTATTTGAGCTTAGAATTGGTAATTATCGATAATTGAATCCCATCTTAGGGTACGTGGTATGCAGAACGAAATGTACTTTTGGGAGTATGAGATTTAGAATGCTATATTCTCATGTTTAGTAAACATATTGAATATATATATTGGCTTGCTCAACCGTAGGCCTCGCCAAAATAGAGGATCAACTATATTATTCACCTAACCAACATCACATGTCCTAAACTAACTTAGAGACATATAAATACAGTCTTACACCTTAGTACCCATGTATACAAATACTGAGCTCTCACAAAACTCTCTTATGCTTTCTGACTTTCGTTTTCTGACTTTACCATTGAAGGTGCAACTGAGGAGTTATCTCCCTCTCTGCATTCCTTGGTTTACTCTTATTATGCAGTTTCTTGCCATCTCTAGTGACTATCTTGTACTATCTTGGTGATTAAGCCTAGAATTGATTCATCATTGGTGCCCATTGTGTTCAACTTAGACCATTACTGTATTTTCCTACTCTTTCTTGCTATTCTTGTTTTCTCAAGAACAAATCTTTCTCACGCCATAATGGCCATGATCAATGCTTTTATTGCTCCTCTCACTAGTGCACCATCAACAATACCAGTCAACCTGTGCACTACGTGCAATACCCACAGTCACAAAAGTGAAACAGTTGTAGATGAGATAATTGTGCCCAGCCCTCAACACACTTATCACAATCCTTCTCCCAATGATGTGGGAGAACACTAGTTGCCCCAAAATAACCAACCTTTTCCATATTAGGAGGAAGCCAATGGGTCCAACAACAACATTCCCAAAGACCCAAGCCATCCACGACCTCCATCATGAAATAATACAACTTAAAACATAATTGCACTATTTATGCCAACAATTAGGGTATCCTTACCTTGATCCTTTTATTCTTATAATCTCGTTAACCATGCTGCAAGCCCTACTATTCCATTAACCATGAACAATCTTAGCCCCAACACCATCAACATTATTAGGCAATTTGCCCACAGGAGCAAGTAAAACACCTACCCCACCAGTAGTCTCATAACCTCATGTTGTAGTGGAACCACCTCCACTAGGGATCCCCAATCGCCTGCACCCTAACTAGCTGAGTACATCTGACACTAACCGCATCTGCTACCATGGCACCAACTCACCCTTTACCACGAATGCACCTTCTCTAGTTTATCCACTTGCGCTAGAAGTTCCCATGCCACCATATCCTATGGGATACCCATCGGCTCCTTTAAATAACCCTCACAACCTATATTAAGGATGGTACCTACATCCTTAGTATGCACAAGAACAACAACCAATTTACCTGTCTCTTAAGCATTCTCACATATCATTACCTGAGGTCAACATTGCCAACCTCCTAAGGAAGGGTTACCATCCCTTCATATAACCCATGATGGATGTTTACATCCTCATAAGGTTTAAGATGCCTATGAAGATTAAAACTTATGAAAGGGAAAAAGATTCACAAGATCACGTCAATACCTTTAACTTTGCCATGGTGATTCTTAGCATGTTGGACACACAATATTGCTGACTATTTTCTAGTACACTGATAGGGCCCTCCTTATAGTGGTATTCACTCCTGTATCCTAGTTCTATCAACTCTTTCAACAAGCTGTCCAACCTATTTCTAAAACACTTTGCAATAAGAAAAGTACAAGAAGCCTTCAGATGATCTGAATGGTTTTTCACATGGCAAGAATGAGACACTACAAAGCTATCTCACCTATTTTAGCAAGGTCACCTTGCAAATACAAAATCTCCCAAACCCAGTGGCTTTGCACATAGTTAAATTTAGTCTGCATATAGATCCATTCTTTTCCTCTATTACTTGCAGAACGCCAAAAAATTTGGGCAAACTCCTTAGGTGAGAAGATAGACACATTGTCCAGGAGCATGCTTATCTCGCCAAAAGTGTGCAAACCATGAACCAACTAGAAGAATGCCCTAAAGAGAAGAAGGACGACAAAAAAGGCCCCAAGCCAAGAAAAGATAAAGGCTCCAGGAAACGATCACCACCTGAGAGATGCTTTTGTTAGAATTGGATTGTATACTATGTACATACATATTTATAAACACATTAGGACAAGTAGACGTACATGTATTGTGGATTAATTATCATATACATATTACTGTCATAAAGTTTAAGGACTTATAAAGTGACCTAATTTGATTTAATGGTCCTTATAATAAATAATAATGTGTGTGAGTTAATTAATATTAATAATATGTGTAGAATCCTTGAAGTGTTATTTATTGATTAATGATGGGAAAATTGGTAATTTAACACATAAGCACTTATATATAAAGGGTGAGGTCCCTGATTGAAGTATCCTAACATAACTAGATATTAGAAAACATTTTGGTTTCTCTCCTTTTGGTTCTCATATACTAATAGGAGAACTAAAGGATACAATCAACAGAAGACCGTCATTCTTGATTGATCAATTTCACTATGGATTCTGATACGCTTTTATTTCATTTCTTCATATTAAACAAATTCAAGAAATAATTAATTTCAACAATGGTATCAGAGCCAGGTTGGGAATTATTTTTGAAAATTGTTTGAATTAATTTTAATTTCGAATGAAATTAAGTATAATTGATTTGTAATATCTGTGGGTGCAGTTCTCTGATTCAATGCAATGGTATGCTCATATTAATTTTTTATGAAGATTATGTTTTTTTAATTAAATAACAAAAGGGATATAATGTTCTTCATGATGATTCTGTCTTGTTTGAATTTAGGTTTCCATTCATTGCCGCAATCCATATATGATGACTATGAAACAGTTTGTTCTTGAAAATTCTACAACGATCTAGTTTTTATTCAAACATTCTTTATTTCCATTAAATCTCTCTTGATTTTGGATGAATGTCGCTTAAAATTTTTTCACATATATGATTTTACTTTTTTTACATAACCCGTTCTAGATTTCTTATCATATTTTGGTCACATTTTTTGGGCAACGGATGCAACATAGCCGTGTAGCCGAATCGGCCATCCAATGGGGGAAAAACAAATTTAAGCCAATTATGAAATTTTGGGAACGATTCTCATCGAATCCATGCCCAAATCTCCACTAAAATGATAGCCAAAGACATCAAAAATTGTCAAAAAATGGCAATTTTCATGCAAGTTTTGGGATGAAATAGGTCAATCCATTTTCAATTGGTTTTGGCAATTCTAAAATCACAAAAATGATCCTCATCAAAAATTCGGTGTAACCGCATTTAAACTGTCAAAAAAGATGCCAAAAATCACCTTAAAATGGCGGGTTTCTGTTCAAGTCGGTGCTGTTGTCGAGTAGGGTCATGCGACCTAGCGAGAGGAGGAAGACGACCCCCTCTCGTGATGTAACACCCCATAATTTAATTAGCCTAAATTAATGGTCTTTAATTAAATGGATGGAATTAATGGCGTCATTAATGAATTAGTAGGAATTTCTTGCTTGCATCATTTAATGGGCTAAATGGTTATATTAAAAGTAAACTTGCACAAAATTTTGGTACTTAAAATTAATTATTTAATTACCTAGCCTAAGTACCAAGAGAGAAGCAATGTAAAATGCAAATATTTAAAAATGTGCATGAGTGTGCCTTGCATGCATCTTGCATGAGAGAAGGGAATGGAAATTTTATTTCCGTGCATGAGAAGTCAAGCCATACGTGAGGGAAGGTGGCGTGAAGTATGCTACAAGTGGTGCAGAATTTTCTTTTAGGGGATGGGGGCTAGTGTGATAATAATTAATTAAAAGGAAAAGGGGAAGTGCAGCACTTTGCATAAAAATATATGCATGTATGTACACGGCAAAAGGAATAAAGGAAAGAGAAATTTAATCAAGATTTAATGGAATTAAGGTGATTAACCCTCTCTCCTATGACCACACGTAGGTTTCACATGGATTAAATTCCAATACATCAAGGAGCATGACCGAAATGTGGACTAACATAGACTGCACCGACTGAGGAATGTACATAAGCAGGTGAATTTTATATATCTAAACGGTAAAAGGGAAAGCACTTGAAAAATATATATATATAGGAGAGAGGAGTAGCTACCCATTACCGAGTGGTCAATGCACATGAGGGAATGAAGTTGGAAAAAAAACCATAAGAAATTAAAGTACAAAATCCCATGCCTTGCGTGAAGTTGGCCATTACGTGGAAGGGTGGGTTACGTGAACCTATTCCTTTTCTTTCCATGGATGCCACCAAGTAAAAGGGATTGCATGCAAGGCTTAACATGAGCCTTGTGATGAAACATGAAATTTAATTGTGATGCAAGTGGCATGTGAAGTACGAAAGCAAGAAGACAAGAGGAAAAAAAATGAGGTGGCATGTGGCCCTTGCATTCCTCCTTGTCCGTGTACTAGGGGTGTATAGCAATTGAATTGGGATGGCAAATGTGGGCTGCTTGGGACCGTACCTCTTACGTGTAAGCAAGAGGTGGCGTGACTTCCATCCATTCAACCTTCACTTCAGCCGAGTGAAAGCTCCCACACGTGCAAGAAAGAAAGAAAAAGTTGCACCTAAGCTACATGATGGGGTTCAGACAATAGAAAGAGGGAATAGAATTAAAAATTTGAAATTTGTAACGCACACATATTCACACGACAAGAAAGGAAGAGAGAGCACTTCATAGTTTGGGAAACAACTCACACACGGGAAAGACAATTCAAGAAGAAGGTGGGGCGTAAGTGCTAATGAAAAATATACAAAATTTTGTGAGAAGGGGAAGGACTAAGAGACCAAGGAAAGAAGAAGCAAGGAAGAACTCAAAGGAAAAGCCGAGAGGGACTCCATCTTAGGGCCTCTTTGAGGTAGGTTAGCAATTTATTAAATTCTAGTTCCATGATCTAGTATGCATGATTGATGATTTTGCTTCCATAGAATTAGGATCCTTGTCTACATTCTTGATTTAGAAATAACAAATGACTTAGTTTGAATGATGAATCTAGGATATGGTTAATACTTAAGCCTAAAATGTGATTTTATTAAGATCATGAAATAACTTAGAATAAGAGCTCATTTCAATGATTGGGTGGCTTGTCTTACTACTCTTAATATTAAAGTAGACTTGGTATTTTCATAATGAAATTAATGTTAGTAAGTGCAACACAAGTAAGAAAGAAAACCATACCTAAAGTGATTGGGGAAAACTTATGATTATTAATAATGATGCATATGATTATTGGAAATTAATTGACTATATTAGTGATGGGTATTGTTGTTATGGTTAACTTTAAGACTAATTAATGATGACCATATTTATGGGAAATTTATGGCTAAATAATGATGACCTTTGTTATGGGAAATTGTGGTTAGCAAGGTTGAATGATGTTGATTAATAATGATAAACATTACTGTTGTGGAAAAGAAATTCCCCCATTTCAATGATATGATTTAAAGAATGGAAAAGAGAATATTTAAATGATAAGATATGAAATTCTTTTGAATTTTCCCTAGGCCAAAATCATGAAAATTTTCCTTGAAAATTATTAAGGTATTATCATTGAGACATATTATGCAAAAATGAAGAATTAGATTAATTCAAGTCAATTTTTCATATGACCAATAGGTAATGTGCTCCAAGGGAAAAGAAAGACAACAAACATAGGAAAAACATAGAAGTGTCCACGAATTTCAAGGTGTGGCCGAAGGTGCTCTACATCAGTGACCTAAGGAGGTGTGGTCGAAGGTTCTCCATGCCCGTGACCTAGTGTTCATAATGAATTCATGTGCATGGCCGAGTGTCCACGAATTTCAAGGTGTGGACAAAGGTGCTCCACACTGGTGATCTAGGGAGGTGTGGCCGAAGGTACTCCATACCCGTGATCTAGTGTACCGATGATTTTATATACGTGGCCAAGTTTTCACAGTTTACGAGGTGTGGCCAAAGGTGCTCTACACGAGTAACCTAGCGAGGTGTGGCCAAAGGTGCTCTATACTTGTGACCTAGTGTTCACATAACACCCAAGAAATGCCAGTTAATCTGTAATGGTAAAAGTAAGAATTAAACGCATAAGAGCTTTGACAATACCATAATAACACATGTAATTTTATGAAAATATGTGTCACATGAAAAAGGAGTTATCTAATTTCCTATCAACTTCTAAATTTATCATGCAGGGCTTGCTGGTTTACATTTATGTGTAACATTATGTTTAAAAATCAAGAATGTAGATTGAATGTTTTGGTGCTTGCACCCTGATACATATTAGTTGACTTTTAAAACCCTGAATTGTTAATCTACTGGGAAACTTGTGTTTCTCATTCATGTGCTAATATGTATGAGATCTGGACGTGTAGCAAGGCTGAGGAGTAGCAGTCTTTTTGATTAGGTGAGATTTTTTAATCCCTATTTTGGGTCCCAACTAGACTTGATTTAGAATAGGACATTTATTTTGGATTGTATACATGAGATGTATATGGGCATCTCGGGGGACAGATATCTGAAGGACTGATCTATCCTTAAATTGTAAGGGAGTCTAAGTGACAAACCTATTGTCTCCTGACTTCCGATGAACAGGTACTTCATATAGCCAGGAACATGTTTATCAATATGTAATGGACTTGTTGGACTTGTATTATTGGAATTACATGAAAATTTATATTTTTGCTGTAGCATAGAATTTATATTACTCCGTTGTGCATGTAAGTTTTAATCTGAGCAAAAGAATCCCGAATCTAATTCACTTAATATAATTTAGTAATGTAACTGCTCAGACATTAATTAAATAAATGATAAGGATAATGTACCAAACCTATCTATTTATATCAGAGTTAATGGTAATATTAGATAGGGGCGTTACACGCGATGCACCATTTTGAGTAATCAAAACAACGTTGTTTCATTTTTTGAAACACAATGATGTTTCATTAATGGAAGAAAAATGGCGTCATTTTATTCTAAGGGAAACAACGTTGTTTTGCTATATATATATATATATATATATATATATATATATATAGCAAATTAATGGTGAAACAACGTCATTTTGATAGGACAAAAAATTTACAAAATTGCACGTGCCAGGTCTCGAACTCACGCGATTTGACTTTAGCAAAACACCTATGACCACTGAGCCATTAGTTACATACTAATATGGTTTTGTTTTGGGATTTATTTATGGTTAAAATTATTTAAATTTTAATACATTAATTAATGGAGATTTATTGGTTAATTAATTATTATTTGATTTGAATTATATATATTAAAATTACATAATTAATTAATTAATTAATTAATTAGTGATTATTTAAATAACAATAAATTAAGGACAATTAGTTATTCATTCAAACTAGTTGAAACAATATAGTTGCCAAAGCAACATCTGTTGTGGAAACCTTGTTGATTATGAATAACTAAGCATGTTGTATGTATTTATATTCATGCGGATAATTAGTCAGCCTAAAGGAAGGCTATGGTTTGGCAGAAATTTATACATACATGTGGTAATAAGTAAAATGGTTATTAGGTGCCTATTGTGTGTACTTAGTTGGCCTAAAGGAAGGCTAAATGTTTGACTGGATCTAATCATTACTACTTGATTACTACATCAAGAAAACTAAATATGACTCAACTCTCTATCCAAAGATTAGATTTGATGTCACACTAGTTGTCTTGAAGATGGGTTATTGTTATTAATATTTAATCATTGCTTATGTTTCCATGTGATTTGATAGTGTGTTTTGTGCATTTTTTTCTTTGTATAACTGATATAGTTAATGCATCATCTATTACTGCTACTATTAATAGCATTCTTATGCTTAGTAGTGGTAACCTTAAATCTTGGAAAAACAAAGTTATTATGGTCTTGAGATGCATGGACTTAAACCTTGTATTCAAAGAGCCATGTCTTCAACCTCTTTTGGATCAAAGCTCTTATGAGGATCGAAGAGTTTTTTAGAGGTGGGACCACTCTAACTGCGTGAGTCTAATGATAATGAAAAATGATATCTCAGAGACATTTTTGGACACTTTGTATGGGAAAACTGATGGCCTAAGGTTCTTGAATACCCTTGAAGAATGCTTTGCTAAGAGTGACAAAGTAGAGACAAGTGGAATATTAAGAAAACTTGTTTCCATGAGGTACAAGGGTAATGGGAACATATGGGAGTACATCATAGAAATGTTTCATTTTGCTGGAAAGTTAAAGTCACTAAAGATCGAGCTTTCAGAAGACCTACTCGTTCATTTAGTGCTCATATCCCTTCCTCCGTAATTTGGATAGTTTGAGGTGAGCTATAATTATCCAAAAGATAAATGGACAATGAATGAGCTCATTTCTCACTTAGTGAAAGAGGAAGATAGGATGAAATAATACAGGACTAAGAGTGCTCATTTGGCACATATGGCAAAGAAATGTTTCTTTTGTAAGGACACTTCTCATATAAAGCAAGACTGCATTAAGTATCATGCTTGGCGAGTGAAGAAAGGTATGTCTTTCACTCTTGTTTGCGCTGAAGTAAATTTTGTTTCAATACCTAGATATACTTGGTGGTTTGATTCTGGTGCTACAACTCATGTAAGTATATCTATGTAGGGTTGCCTGAACTACCAAAAACCCAATGAAGATGAGAAATACATTTATATAGGTGCTGGGAATCCGATAGAAGTTCAAGGAATAGGCCATTTTAGGTTGTTGTTATATACTGTTACTATTTAAAATTAAATAACACTTTTATTATATCATCTTTTAGACGAAATTTGGTTTCAATTTTTGTATTGGACAAAGAAGGATATATTTGTTCATTTGGAAACAGAAAATGTAATGTGTATTTTAATTCTATGCTTATTGGAACTAGTACATTATTTAGTTATGACAACCTTTATTTATTAGATTCAATACATGCATATAATGAGTCTTATAATACTGAAACCAAAGGCATTAAATGCAAATTATCAAGTGAGAATTCCTTTTCCTTATGGCATAAGAGTTTGGTTCATATCTCTAAATAGAGCATTGAAATACTTGTGTCAAAAGGAATTCTTGAAAAACTTGAAGATTCAAACTATGATATTTGTGTTAAATGCGTTAAAGGAAAAATTACAAACAAGAGAAAATTGGGAGCTATAAGAGCTAATGATGTTTTAGAATCAATACATATAAATGTATGTGGTCCATTTCCTACAACTTCTTAGAATGGTCAAAAATATTTTATTACATTCATTGATAATTATTCTCAATATGGTTACCTATACTAAATTCATGAGAAGTCTCAAACATTGGACATTTTAAAGTCTTTTAAGGCTGAAGTTGAAAATTAACTTGGCAAGACTATAAAATCCATTAGATCTGATCATGGTGGTGAATACTACGGTTGATAAAATGGACCATGTGAACAACATCTAGGTCCTTTTGCTCAATTTTTACAAGAGTGTGGGACTATGACTCAATACACCATGCCCGATTTGCCAAGCATGAATGGTGTAGCCAAAAGGTTTAACAAAACCCTTCAGGATATGGTAAGAAGTATGATTTATCATACTATCTTACCTCACTCACTCTGAGGCAATGCTTTAAAGACCGCAATGTACATTCTAAATAGAATTCCTAAAAAAGCTACAAAAAAAACCCCCTTATGAGTTATGGATTGGTAAGAAACTAGTACTCAAGCATTTACAAGTTTGGGAATGTCCAGATAAAGTACGGCCTTATAAGCCAAATTAAAAGAAACTGGACACAATAATTGTTAGTAGTTATTTTGTAGGATACTCTGAAAGGTCACGAAGATTTTAATTCTATAATCCCAGAAGAAGAACATTCTTTAAGACGAGAAATGCCTGATTCTTTAAGGATGTTGAGTTTAAGGGAAAAGATAAGGATAAAGATAGTGTTTTTAAAAAGGATTTGAATGACATGGTTTATGAAGAGAATTAAGTTACCATTCCTCTTCCTACAATTGTGGTGAATCATGATAATGATCAGGTTTTCATACCTAACATGATTCATCAACAACATTCAATTCAAATTCAAGACAATGTTGAAATTTCCAATGTCAAGATCAACATAAAAGACAAGTTGTTCTTAAGGAACATGAGGATCAAACTCAACAACCTCAAATTCAAGTAGAACTAGTGCCTTTAAGAAGATCTTCAAGAGCAAGGAGAAATGTAATTTTAAATGATTATGTAGTGTATCTCCTTGCGAATGAAGAATATATTGACTCATTGGGAGATAATCCACTCACGTTCCATGAAGCAACTAATAGTTTTAATTCTCATAAATGGATGAATGCTATGGATGAAGAAATACAATCCATGAAAGACAATGATGTTTGGGATCTTGTCTCATTACCTGCTAGTGTGAAACCAATTGGTTGTAAATGGATTTTTAAGACCAAAAGGTATTCAAAAGGTAGTGCAGAAAGATATAAAGCTTGTCTTGTCGCTAAAAGATTCACCTAAAAGAAAGGTATTGACTATAAAGAGACTCTCTCTTCAGTTTCATCGAAAGACTCTTTTAGGACAATCATGACACTTATGGCACATTTTAATCTTGAGCTACATTAGATGGATGTAAAGATAGCTTTTCTAAATGAAGATATTAAGGAGACTATCTTTATGAAACAACTAGAGGGCCTAGCTACTTCTAAAGAAACTAGTCATTTGGTTTGTAAACTTAAGAAATCCATTTATAGACTCAAAAAAACTTCTTGTTAATGGTACCTGAAATTTTATCAAGCTATTATTTCATTTGGTTTTGAAATGAACACTGTTGAAAATTATGTGTACCATAAGTTCAGTTGGAGTAGATATATATTCTTGGTCTTATATGTAGATGACATTTTGCTTGCCAGTAGCGATATTTGATTGCTTGGGGAAACCAACAAATTCTTATCAAATAAATTTGAAATGAAAGATCTTGGTGAAGTATCCTTCGTATTAGGAATCCAAATTCATCGTGATCATTCATGAGGAATTCTTGGATTATCATAGAAGGGTTAAATTGAAAAGGTACTTGAACGCTTTGGCATGCAAAATTGTAGACCTTATGATACCTCCATATCTAAAGGAGAAAAATTCAATTTGCAACAGTGTCCAGAAAGTGATATTGAATCCAAGTTTATGGAAAATGTCCCTTATGCTTCTGCAATAGAGAGTTTGATGTATGCACAGGTTTGCACTCAACTTGATCTTGCATACATTATGGGGATGCTTGGTAGATATCAAAGTAATCCAGGAAAAAAACATTGGGTAGCAGCCAAAAGAGTTTTCAGGTATTCACAAAACATTAAGGTTTATATGCTCACATATAAAAGGTCAGGCAAACATGAAATCATTGGATTTTCTAATTTAGACTTTGCTTTTCAGGTTTTTACAAAGCATTAAGGATTATATGCTAACATATAAGAGGTCAGATAAACTTGAGATCATTGAGTTTTCTGATTTTGACTTTACTGGATGCCAAGATAGTTGAAAATTGACATCTAGTTAAGTATTTCATTTAACAAGAGGTGTAATATCTTGGAAAAGTTCCAAGCAGACACTTGTTGCATCTTTTACTATAGAGGCTGAATTTATAGCATGTTATGAAGCATTCAATCATGCTATATGGCTACGAAACTTCACCATAGGACTGCATATTGTCAATGGTATTGAAAGGCCACTCAAGTTATATTGTGACGATAGAGCAGCAGTTCTATATTCAAATAATAACAGGAGCTCTTCTAGATCTAAGCATATAGATATAAAGTTCCTTGTTGTGAAAGAAAGAGTTCAAAGTGACTTTATTAATATTGAGTCGATAGAAACAAACTCCATGCTTGCAGATCCGCTTACTAAGGCATTGACACCCCTAGCCTTTCATGAGCATGTTGCTCACATGGGTGTTGTTACATTAGATGTTGTTTAATATAGTGGGATTTTGTATTCTATTGTACTTTTATGTCTAGACATTAATTGATTATATTAATGAAGTATTTATTTTTCAGTCTATAAACTTACTATGAACTTTGATCTCATTTGTTTAAGGTAGGACCAATTGGAAATAGACATGTGTAGATCACATTACATATAATTTCCATGCTACACATCCACACATGATCTATGTCATTTAGTCAAGTTGATGTTTGAGATCATTGTAGGTTTAGTTGCAAAAAGATAATGAATGCCTCTTTGGTTCTTACATTGATAAGACTAATGGACGAGATTGATAAAAATAAGGTGCACATAAAGTTATGGTGATTTGTATATGATTAAAGGTTTTATGATATGAATATATAGTTGTACAATCCAAGTGGGAGATTATTAGAATTGGATTGTATACTATATACATACATATTTATAAACACATTATGACATGTAGACGTACATGTATTGTGGATTAATTATCATATACATATTACTGTCATAAAGTTTAAGGACCTATAAAGTGATGTAATTTGATTTAATGGTCCTTATAATAAATAATAATGTGTGAGAATTAATTAATATTAATAATATGTGTAGAATCCCTGAAGTGTTAATTACTAATTAATGATGGGAAAATTAGTAATTTGACACATAAACACTTACATATAAAGGGTGTGGTCCCTGATTGAAATATCCTGACATAACCAGATATTAGAAAACATTTTGGTTTCTCTCCTTTTAGTTCCCATCAGCTAACAGGAGAACTAAAGGATACAATTAATCAAAAGACTGGTATTCTTGATTGATCAATTTCACTATGGATTCTGATACGCTTCCATTTCGTTTCTTCATATCAAACAAATTCAAGCAATAATTAATTCCAATAGCTTTTACTTATACACTTCCCTTAATAAAACACCATCGTCAATACTAGAAAAGGTGTAGAACATTGATGTCATACAATTCTCGTCCATTTTGACAAATAGAAGAAATAACAAGAATGTGGAACAAACCAAGTATTGCTAGTTCCACTATGAATATAGCCATCTCATTGATGAGTGCATCCACTTAAAGGATGTAATCAAATACCTCATTCAAATAGGAAAACTCACTAACTACTATCATAGGGATGATCAGCCACCTGACTATGGTGAAAGGCATGAGTAGGGAAGAGAGGCAAGGCGCCATGAAGATCACTAGCCCTATCCCTGATCAATCAGGGCTATTCTATTGACATCTTTTTTTTTTTTACAGTTTCAAGAAACTCAAACTAAAGGAAGAAGAGTGAAAGTCATTTTTCGAAGACCATGATATGATTTTCGGGTACACAAGTCCTAAAAGGGGGAACTATTCATGCTCAAGTCACCTTGGGCAACCATCCACAGACCACAAATGTGGAGGCATATTTCATTGTGGTAACCACCCCATCATCTTACAATGCGATCTTGGGGTGACCTTTTCTCAAAAAGGTCCAAGCAATCGTCTCAACAACTCATTTGTTAATGAAGTTTCCCACAAAATCTAGTATGGAGAAGTTTGGGTGGATCAAAAGATAGCATGTTCATGCTATGTGGTGAGCTTGACATTAGTTACCAAAGCTCTCAACTTTGTACATAAAATATGACTCTGTCCCCCCATAGAAGGGGAGAACATGATCAAATGAGAAATACCTAGAGTACATGCCCAGCCTACAAAAGACTTAATGAGGGTCTGTATTTATGGAGATATAGACAAATGAGAAATCATGATCAAGACACTGCTCGACCTAACCATCAAGTAACATCTAATAGACCTCCTGATCAATTACAAATATGTCTTTGCATAGACAATTGTTGATATGCATAGCATAAACCCCACTCTCATATGTCATTCCTTATATGCAAGTTTAGGGATTGTCACATTTGATGTTTTTAAAAAATGAAAAATGGAGTCGCCACCAAATTTTTGAAGAAAAATTTGGAAAAATGAATAACTTTATTTTGAAAACAATTTTCAAAAATATGGTGGATAAGACTCAAAATTAGTCTCAAAATGAATATTGTATTCGAGAGTCTAATTAATTCCCAGGGAAGGTGTTAGACACCCTAGAAAACCCATTTAAAGGATGGTTACCATATGCGTAGCATAAACCCCACTCTCATCTATCATTCCTTATATGCAAGTTTAGGGATTGTCACATTTGATTTTTTAAAAAAATGAAAAATGGAGTCGCCACCAAATTTTTGAAGAAAAATTTGGAAAAATGAATAACTTTATTTTGAAAACAATTTTCAAAAATATGGTGGATAAGACTCAAAATTAGTCTCAAAATGAATATTGGATTTGAGAGTCTAATTAATTCCCAGGGAAGGTGTTAGACACCCTAGAAAACCCATTTAAAGGATGGTTACCATAAATCAAATTTATAAAATAAAGTGACTTAATAATTATTTAAATTATCCTATTATTTATTTTTATTTTATCTTTTTGGTTTAGGTCACATCAACCATTCAACATTCTAGAAAAGGATAAAATGAGAATGAACCATAAATAAGTCCAAATAATTAAAGCAAAAGAAAAGAAAATCATTTACAAGGCAAACTTGAGCTAGGACAAAAACCTAGGACTTACGTACCCAATGATTGGAAACAAAATCCACGTAGTTCAGGAGCAAAAAAACCAATGTCACTTGATTGGTGAATTTTAATTACCATTTTTGTGAAAAGAAAAGGAACTAAGTAATTTCACAAAATATTTTCATGGGTTGGTGAGTTTAATTTGTGAAATCATTTATTTTCACTTTTTTTCCCTCTTCATTTTCTCTTTTTTAATTTTTCTTTTTTGAATTTTTGAAATAATTTATTTTTATTTATTGTTACTTATTATCTCTAATTACCCTTTTGAGTGAAAAGGAAAGAAAAGGTTGATTTCGCAAATATTCATTGGTTGGTAAATTTTAATTTGTGAAATCAATCTCGTTTTTCTTGTTCTCTTCAACATCTTTTTTTTTTTGGATTTTTTCATATAGTGGATATATTTTAAAGACCTAAATAAAAAAGAAGAGAAGAAATGCATGCCTCAAAAAAGAGACTTGGACAACAAAGAACCACCAAATGACACCCTTAAACTTTTTACTTTAACCTTTCAAACACTGAAACATGCATGACCAAATTGTGGAATTACATAAACAATAGATTAACACTAGTTTTGAATTTGAGAGAAAATCTAAAACATCCAAACAGACTATTTGACAACATATAGACTCAAAATAGAACTTACATTAATCTTAAAACATGCCTTACAAAAATGCTAAAACAGGATTTACAATGTTTAGACATAATTTGAGCACAAAAACCATACCTAAGAACATCTTGGAAGAAAGCACTAAAATGCCAAAACTTAAATTTGTCAAGACTGATGGCATATGAAATCATAACATTACTTAAAACACCAAAAAAGAGAAGCCTTGAACTATCAAAACATGATTTACAAAAGCCGGCAGTGTGTGGGTAACATTTTGATAATTAAAACACCATTCTAACACTTTTAAACAACATCATAACCAAAAAAAAACCATGAAACCTTTTATTCAGCACTTAATCACCATTCTAACACTTTAAAACAATATTAAAACTAAAAACAAAAAATAAGAAAAACTTTTTTTTTAGCCTATAAATAACCTTCTCAGCACTTCTAAACATATTCAAATTAAAACGAAAATAGGAAACACATTTTTTAGCCTTTAAATAACCTTATTAGCACTTTAGAACATATTTAAATCAAAACAAAAATAGGAAACATTATATTCAATGCTTAGATCACCATTCTAACACTTTAAAACAACACTAAAACTAAAAATGAAAAATAGGAAACACTTCTTTTAGCCTCTAAATAACCTTATCAACACTTCAGAACATATTTAAATAAAAAAATACAAAACATTTTATTCAGTGCTTAGATCACCATTCTAACACTTTAAAACAACACTAAAACCAAAAATAAAAAAACAAGAAACACTTTTTTTAGCCTCTAAAGAACCTTCTCCTTCTCAACACCTTACACCATTGGAGAAGTCCAAGTGGATCAAAAGATAGCATGTTTTTGCTATGTGGTGAGCTTGACATAGGTTACCAAAACTCCTAACTCTATACATAAATATGACCTTATTCCCCCCATAGAAGGGGAAAACATGATTGAGATTATAAATCTATAGGATGAAATACTAGGAGTCCACATGTAACAACCTTTTCCTTTAAATTACAGCTTTGTAAAATGTAATAAGATAAGTGGTCACATTATTTTTTACCTTTTATTTCTCATTAATTAGCCTGAGCC
The DNA here is from genome assembly GCA_031216115.1 of Senna siamea. Taxonomy (NCBI): domain Eukaryota; kingdom Viridiplantae; phylum Streptophyta; class Magnoliopsida; order Fabales; family Fabaceae; genus Senna; species Senna siamea. Next base: position 24,373,378 of record CM062354.1, on the reverse strand, counting down.
TTAAAATCGATCAAGAATTTATTGTTGCTGAGGTTTGGGCTCATCTGCTCAGGTTATCATACTTTAGCACAGAAGAAATAAAATTTCATTCATTGCAACGAAAATTATAAAAACATAACATATATATGTATATATTTTTATACTATTTGATATATAATCAAGATATGTGAAGTAATCACTCAAAGGGATAAGGAGGCAACAAACTTGCCACTCAAACCCCTTATTCAAAAGAATACTATTAATGGATGAATTTTTTACATATCATATCTAATACATTTTCCCTTTTCCATCATATACATTCCAAAAGAATAGTAGTTCTAATTATATTATAAAAATAACATGTTGAGAATTAGAACAAAAGGGCTACAATTCCACATGTATAACTATTTCTTAAATTTACTAGTCCATTGTGAGGATCTCAATTATTGCCATCATGCATTTGATACACACTATTACAATAATGAGAAATAATTTCTCATTACCTAAACAAACCATATAGTTTCAAAATAATTGGCATATACCACTGTACGAATACAAAAAATATTTCTACATTCCAATTCTTTCAAAACAATTTTCATTCAATTCCATGGGCATACTTCATATGAAATGTATACATGTGCATTTGTGAACATGAAAATATAAAAAATTCATGTTATGAACATAATACATGGCATCACATAGTCATGCTTCATTTATCCATAAAATATATCATTATGCATTCATTCATACTTTTCATATCAATAACAATAAATTGATGCCATCAAATTCTTTACCACTAGGGTGACTTTTATTAGTGCCATTAAGTCATTACCACTAGGGTATCATATAGTGCCATCACATACACCTCAAGGAGGATCTATTAGTGACATTCTCCACCCTTTCTTGGTACTCTTTAGATGAACATAAATAGTGCCATGGTTCGTCCTCTTCATGATCATTCATTGCCTTTTTACTTATCCTTAGGGAGAGATATAAATAGTACAGTTATCTCACCCTTAAGATAACATTCATAGTCTTTACATATTCACTTGAAGGGGGATTTTATAGTACCTTTCTCCACCATTTCTTGGTGTCATTCCATACATTTCATTTCTTAATTGCATGTAATATCAAATTTGGTATTCATAATATGTGAAATTGAAACATTTAGATATTAAAACCACAAATAGATGCAATTAAAATTCACAACTTTTTTTTTCATCATTGTTTCCATTCCTCTTGACATTGACCATTTTAAATCACATTTTAAACTTCTTTCCATTAGCACATGGATTTGGCCATCAAGGGGAAAATGGGGCGATGTTCTTGGCCAAGGTGAGAAAGAGGTGGAAGCTAGGGATTTTTGTACCATTCTTTCCCATTCTTCCATCCTTTTCATCATTCAAGTACAATGGTACCATAAACTTAAATTTTCATGACACTTTTTCCTAAATTCAAAATGTGCATCTTTATGCTTAGGCTTTCTTTTTCTTCATTTTCATAACTCATTTACCATGCTAAACATATAGTTACAAACTTTGTATCATTTTCACATTTTAAGCACACTTTCAATATTGAATGACATAACTAGAAAATGGTAAATTTGCCAAAATTAGCAAAATAACATAATTTTCTCTCTCTTCCTCTTCATGACCGAACATATAAACATTTTTAGACATTTTTCAAGCAAACTCCAGCACCATTAAGCTTAAGTGCTTTCGGCCAAGAGAGAAAATGGGAGAAAATGGGAGAAAATGGATGGGTTGCCATCCAACACTTACATAGCTTTCATTTCTAAGTAGTTCTCATGCAAAATTACCATTTTCTCTTTCATTTCCATATCATTTCAATCATTTCAAAAGTTAGGGTTTTTCATGAAAATGGTGCCAAACATGCCAAGATTCAATCTTTCATGATTTCTAGCATACAGACATTGTCATACTCACAAACACAACCATATTTCCATACAAGCATAGCCAAGTATAGAAAGCAAGCATTATGGAATGTAGAAAGAGAAAACCTTAGGTTTCATGAACATGAAAACACTTTAATCTTTCCATAAAACATGCAACTAAGGTTATAGAATTGTTAAGTTACCTTAAAAATGCAAAAACAGTGGAATCTCGTTGTTTTGCCTTGATTTTGCTCTTCTCCTAGACTTGTGAAGCTTTCGGCCTTCCTCCCTTCTTCTCTCCTTTTTTGACTTCTTCTTCTCCTTAAGGAAGAAGATGACTTAAATTTAGGGTTTAAGTGAAAATACCAAAATGCCCTTGGTACAAAATGACTATTTTACCCTTACTACTTCTCTTTTTCAAGAATGACATCCTCTCTCTCTCAAATTGTAATTTCATGGAACTTTCATGATAAATGACTACCTTGCCCTTTCAAATTTTGAATTCTCGTTTTGCCCTTCAAATTTTTTAGAAATTACCTTTAGGTCCTTGAGTAAAATTATCATTTTACCCTTTATGCCTAAAATAGCCAATTCACTTTTATTTTCTTCTTTTTTTGGCCATAACACCAAAATTCTCAAATAAAGTTTCATGAAGTCTCTTTTATGGAATTAATACTTCATCCCTCTTTAGATAAAATTACCATTTTGCTCTTCATGGCAACATATTTATTTTTACCCTCATTTCATCTCTCTTTCTAAGATAAGAGAGTAAAATCCTTCAAATACCATTTCCTAAAATACTTAGATGAAATTATTATCTTTTCTTTCATATTAAAATTACTATTTTGCCCTTTCTTTGGGAAATTCCAATTTTATCGCTTTATGGTAAAACTAGTGCTACTTGATGAAAATTTCTATTTTATCCCTTTATTGCATCATTCTTGACACCACATAACACACAAACATTTACATAAAGAATCATCATTATTAATAATAATAATATCAAATATATTGAAGGTGGGTGTTACACCACATCTAGCCTATAGAAGACTTAATGAGGGTCTGTATTTATGGAGATACAAATGAATGAGAAATCATGATCGAGATACTGCTTGACCCAACCACCAAGTAGTACCTAATAGACCTCCTGACCAATTACAAAGATGTCTTTGCTTGGACAACTGCTAATATGCCTAGCATGGGCCCTGCTCTCATTTTCCATTCCTTGTACACCAATGATTGCTTGGAGTAATTCAGAAGGAACACAGGTTTGGAGACGAGCTCTAAAAGGCTATAGAAAAGGAAGTGCAAAAACTAATAACTGCCGATTCATTGGAGAAAGTTACTGACCTAATGTTATCATGGTAAATAAGGCAAACAAGAAATGAAGAATATGCACTAACTTCACCAATCTCAATAAGGCATGCCCCAAATAGAACTGATCATGAGCCAAGCTCATTAAAAAATGGGTCGAGCTTTTGTGTGTATATATTGAAAAAAATTGGGCTCGGCTTAGGCCTATTTTTTCCTTTTAATTTAGGTTGGGCATGGACTGGTTAAAACCAAAACAGGACAAGCCCACCTAAATAAATATACTTGAAAAAAAATCTTTTTAGGTCATAGTTTAAAATAATCTAAAGACAGTTGTTTAAGCATCAACTAAGGGAGTTGAAGATGAAACATCAAGCTACATCTAAATTCTTAGACAAAAAATAAACTATTACCAAGGGGATTATTACTTATTAAGATGGAAAAGAAATCAATGCTAAAAGATTAGTGAGAGTTAACCATTTAGTTTGTTCAATGAGGTTCCATGTATTTGATGTTACATTAAAAAATCTAAAAACAATAACAAAATAAGATTTGGTTTAATGACTAGCAATGAACATTCTATAAAAGAGTTAGAATCGATATCCATAATTGATAAATAATAGCCATTAGAGCCTTTCAAACCTTATGGTAAAAATGCAAGCCACCATAATCTTCACATATAATACACATTTGATAATATCATATGAAAAAAAATATCAATTGTATAGGATAAATTTCACATTTTTTTATTATATATATCTATATAAAAGTAATATATATAATATAAAAAATAAAATATTTGTATATATAAAATGAGCTGGGCTTAAAAAAAAGCCTAAGCTCAGCCTGCTTTTTTTTAGATTTTTTACAAAATAGGCTTTTAGATTCAGGCTTTTATTTTTTTAGCTCAAATTTACTATTTAACTAGTCGGGCCTATTGGATCGAGTGAGCTTTGAGGCCCATGATCAAGTTTAGCCCCAAAGATGCCTACCCCCTCCTCAATATAGACAAACTAGTGGACGAAATATCAGGGCATCACCTCATCAGCTTCCTCGATGCATTCTCTAGATACATTTAAATCTAGATAAACACAAAAGATGCAGATAAGACATCCTTCATCACTAAAAGAGGGTGTATTGTTATGAAGTAATGCCCTTCAGCCCTAAAAAGCTAAGGAGTCACTTACCAGAGGATGATGGACATCATCTTCAAAGATTAAATCGAGAAAAATCTTGAAAGGCGTGGATGACATGACAATAAAGTTACTAGAAGTATCCCAACATTTGGTGGACCTATTGGAAATTTTCAATGTACTCAAGTCCCAAAAAATGAAACTAAACCCAAAAAATTGTGCTTTCTATATGTTTACAAGTAAATTCCTCATATTTATGATCTCTCGACAGGGAATAGAAACCAATTTGGAAAAGTGCAAGGCAATCCTCTGGATGGAGTTACCTTGATCGATAAAGGAAGTCCAATGCTTCAATGGCCGCCTTGTAGCCCTTGATCATTTTTTATCAAGGTATTGGAAAATGCCACATGTTAAACTTGTAACAACCATAATCTGGCTAATGCCATGCTCATATTATGTACACTAGCGATCCATCCACCCTTATGATTAATGAAAGTGTTATTAATAAATATCTCTCTTTTGTTTATTTTAAATTATTCTATCTTATTTGTCTCATCCACTTGATTAATGTTGTCCATTTTACGATATACTTAAAACAACCTCCACCTTCCAATGGACAGATGAATACGAATGTTCGCTCTAGGAATTGAAAACTTATTTAGCAAGCCTCTTGATCCTCTCAAAAGCACTCGAGGGGACTGTTGTAATATCTCTAGCCATATTCGACCACACAGTTAGCTCCGTCCTCACCAGGGAAGACGATTTAAAATAAACCCCATTTATTGTACTAGCCACGCCCCTCTAAGGAACTCAGTTACAATATAAAGAAATTGAAAAACAAATGCTCACCTTGGTTCACTTGGTAAGAAGGTTGTGACCGTACATCCAGCAGTACACCATTATTGTGCGCATGGACCAATGTCTCCGACAAATTTTCCAAAAGCCAAACCTGGCTAAGAGAATGACCAACTGGGCAATTGAACTATTAGAGTTCCACATACAATATCAAATTCGAAAAGCCATAAAAGCACAAGCACTTATTGATTTCATAGTTGAAATGACAACAGTCGAACACTTTGTCACAGGTAAACCAAATGATATCGCCCTTGAACCACCTTCCTAGCTTGTTCACATAGACGATGCCTCTGGTGGCAAATCTTATGGCTCTAGAGTCATTTGTGGAAAGCCCTGAAAGCATTATAGTAGTATAGATAATTCATCTATCATTCAAAGCGTCCAATAATTAGGTAAAATATGAAGCCCTTGATAGTCAGACTAAAATTTTCCCTAGACCTCAGGGTGAATCGTGTAAAAGTCTTTAGACTCATAACTCATGGTCAACCAAATAAATGGAGATTATAAAATAAAGGACAACACAATTAAAAAATACGTTGATATTGTTCGCTAGCTCATACAGTGATACGAGTTTGCCTAAATCGAATGAATCCCATGAAATAAGAATACTCGTAGCAACACATTTTCCAAGTTAACACATTGAACAAATCGCCCCAATCATTGGTCAATTATCAAAGCAACCTTAGCTGAGCCTAGAATCACCAATAGCGATTTTAGAAGAGCCTCATAGATGCAAGATCAAGATTGTCACTTTTGATTAGATGCCGTAAGATTTGCTATTATATCAACCAATGAATGGAACATTTTTTATATAGAAAATTTCCCTTCAAATATAAAAATACTGCAGGTGTGATAGATTTTTTTTTTCAAAACAACTACTTTTTGAGTAAAATCTTATTGTAATAAATTATTCAAAAAATGATTCTTATTAACTGAGCCCATCAAGAAAATTTTTTATCACTTCAGTACATGAAAATTTGTCATTTTCCCCTTAAATGTCATCCTTTTAAATCAAAATAGTAAAATAATATCATACAATCTGATTAATTTCAAGAAAAGCCATAATTATTTTTAAAATAAGGTTAAATTAATCTTTTAACCTTTATAATTTCACTTAATTTTAAATTGGGACATTAAAGTTTCAAAATTTATAATTAAGTCCTTATAATTTAAAAAATATTTAATTTAGTTCTCATTATTAACTTTTTTAAAAAATTATATTAAATTTTTTCGATTTTGCCAAGCTATATCATCTTAACATTGTAAGTACACATAATTTATGTCAAATAAATAAATAAATAATGCTATGTGACATAAGATGCAATTTATGTTAAACAATCTAATTAATTGACTTGAATTATGAACATTCATGGTGTTAAATGGTATATAATTAGCATGTTAACAAAATTTAACAAAATATTGACAAAAATTTAAGAATAAGGACTAAATTAAAAATTTTTAAAATTATGAGAAGTTAATTATAAATTTTTAAACTATATAATGACTCAATTAAAAATTAAGCAACACTATAAACACCACAAGAATAATTATTTGACATATAAATCAAGAAGAATTTTCTAAAAAAATTGAAATTAATTGCATAATTCACATTTAATGAGCCAATTATAAGCAAAGTCGAGTGATTCTCTTTTCTCCAATCCACATAAAGAATAAATTCATAAATATGAATATATATGTATGTCTGTATGTATGTATGTATATATAACATTAAATATTAATTTATCAATTATTTAGGAACAAGGAGGCATATATTTAGGGGGTGGAAGCATGCTTGTCTGTTTGGTACCCCCATCTCTCACAATGAGCACTGTATCCATACCCCAACTGGTGTGTCTGTCAAGATGACAATGCATATACCACACCCCTGCGAAACAAACTAATTAATACAATATGAGAATACGGACTTAATTAATAATTTATTATTAATTTAATAAGCATGCAATATTAATAAAGTTTGTATATAGAAATATGCTGTCTCATATCGTTTTCTGTTAATACATCTTCAGGAAAAACAAATAATAATAACTTCATTTTAGAAAAAAAAAACTTATGGTGTTATTTATTTGGTAATATACAGATTGATATATATATATAGAGAGAGAGAGAGAGAGAGAGAGAGGTTTAAACAAAAACAATAAAATGATACAAGTATTCTTTGGTGGTACAAAATTAGAGTTTTGTGTTGGATTATGTTGATTAGTATTTAGGTCATTTAAGTTTATTTATCGTTTCAATTTGGCACCTTCAATTTGCTTCATGCCAAATTAGGTATCTGAATTTTAATTTATATCATATATATACTAAACGGTCAGCCCTATTTACTAAGTCAACACGAAACAAACTCAAAATTAAATACCAAAATAAAACAATAAATAAATTTAAAGACCAAAAATACTCATTTAACCATTGAATATTACATCAACAATTTGGACGTCTCTGAAAAATTCTTTTTTTTAGGTTCCCGAAAAATTAGTACTGTGCAGTTTTATCTTTAAAATATTCTTGTCTTCCTTAATAGATTAGCAATATAATCAATTTAATCTATATATATTCTAAATCCTATATTCGTTAGACTTGATAATTTAAGGTAGATAGATAATAGAGGGATTAACATATATAAAATATAAAATTTATATGGATTAAACTATACAATAATACTAGACTAAAACAAGACAGAAAGAAATCTTTTAAGTGCTAAATAAGAAAAAAAAAAAAAGGAAATTACACTATCATCTTTTATATTTTAAAAATTTGCACTCTCTTTTCTTAAAAAATAAAAAAATTATAATTTCACTCATTTTGATTAAAATATCTTTAATAATATTATTAAATTTTTTAAAAAAATCTAATTTATTATTATTTATTTTGAGTTAAAAATGATAAAAGTTATTTTATTTTAAATTTTAAAAATATAATTTTTTATAGTGGTTAAATAGATATTTGATTACACAAATAATAAATATAAAAATATTTTGATTAAAATGAATAAAATTATAAATTTTTTTATTTTTTAAGAGAGAAAAATATAATGATTCAAAAAAGAGAAATAGAAAATGAAACTTCAGTATCTCGTGTAATTTATTCAAAAAAATTATGAACAGTTTGAGAAAACTTGCCTGGATTATTGGCCACAAATCTCATTGCAAGCCATCCATTCTTAGGAAGCCCAAAGGTGTTAACTTGTGGTGGATCAATTAAGTTATAGGATTTTGGGTCTGTCTGATTATTGAAATTTCCAAGGCCCAGGCCCACCACATAGAAGCTATATCCATGAAGGTGCATTGGGTGATTCTCTGCACTAAGAAGACCTGTTCCTTGCCACACTATTTCAACAACCTCATTATAGTCAAACATAAGCACCCTTGTTCCTGTGCTTGGGATTAACAAGTTGCCTCCTACATCTCCAGTGAAATTGAAATACAAAGGTGGTTGATCTGGAAAGTCCTCTGTGAAAACCCCAGAAATGTTCCTGCAATTTATATGTACGTTTATATAACTATAATTTCAGTAAATTTTAAGGAGAAATTGGTGCTTACAATGAGAACTTTTAAAATGGAATAAAAAAAAAAAAGATTCAAATGTGAAAATTTTCTATGAAATTTAGGTTGTGTAAATAATTTTATTGATTATAAAAGTTAACATAGAACTCTCTATATCTCATAATATGTACAAAATTTTTTATCTGTTAATTTTTTTATTAAAAACTCTAATAGAATAATAACAAGGTCAAAGTACATAAAATCTTTTAAATTTTAAATTTTATGTAAAAGATTTTTATAAATTTGAAGTTCTGAGTAAAAAATTCTTTTCAATTATTAAACTTGACTTAAAATTTTAATTTTCTCAATTAATTCAATGTATCTATCTTCTGTTAAAATTTTAAATTCAAAAATTAATAAAAAGATATTTTTCACATCAATTACAAAATTTTAAAATTTTTTAATTAATTTTTATAATCAAAAAAATTATCTGTATATAATCTATAGATTAAGAGAATCATATATATTTATTCTAAAAAAATGGTCAATTTGTATTTTTTTTGTTCGTGAATAATATAGAAAACATCATCGATCAAGTTTAGTAAAAAGTTACCTTCGTAATGGCTCACCAATAATGATTATATGGCACCTTATAAGTGACACTATGGTGACAGTATACCAGCTAGTTAAAATAAATCAGTATACCAAATAAAGCTTATGGCTCACATATTCATGGGAATTCACTCCAAAAGTTATGAACGTCTGTCAATATATTATGTTCCCTAATTAATAGGACAAACAAAATGACAGTCTATTCTTAAATAAGTAAATAACTTTTTAGACCCATCTTATTTATTTATATTTATTTATTGTCAAAGCACTAGTATTTGTCTACTTGTCAGTTTATTAAGTTTCAATTAATTTGATTTATAATAGAAATGGAAATCTCTTAATAATAATTCTATGTATAAAATTTGAATCCAAAACATTTAATAGCAATCAAATACTGTCATTGTAACTAATTACTCATTAGTTTATTCAATTTTAAGGTCAATCTCAAACTCTCCAAAATTTCTTAAAAATTAAAATAAAATAAATTATTAATACTTTATATGTTGATTTTCTTAGTTAAACAAAGGAGCTAGCTATAGCTAGGTCCAATCGACATGTCTAAAACGAAAATAATAATAATAATAAGGGTTATAATTTATTATATAAGATAAATTGCCAAAAAAAATTTGAGCATTGTGCAATTTCTCTTTTTTAACTTTAAAAAGTTGATAAAAGATTCTTCAAATATTTTACTTGGTGCAAAATATATCATTCTTTTAATTTTTTCCTTAAAAAAATATTACTGAAGTCCCCACAACCATAAATATTTGACAAAAACCTCTCTTAAACTTTTAATTTCAGGCAAAATATCCCTTCATACTTTTAATTTTGTACAAAATATCCTGCTCGTATTTACTAACTTGGACAAGTCTTCAAATAAAAATATTGTTATTGAGGGGACATATTGCTCGAATGAAAAGGTTGAGGGACTCTTTCCGTCAACTTTTAAAATTAAAAAGGTAAATTACACAACCTTTTAAGTAGATGAGAGTTTTTTTTTCTAATTGTTAGAAAATTACTCTTAATTATTTTATTATAATTTTTTATTATCTTTATTTTCTCTTTCCTCTCTCTTCATGTTACAAATTTTATTTTATATTTTATATTTTATATTATATAATATATAATTTTTTATATCAATGACAAGAAGATATCATAACTATTATAATATAAATATATATAAGAAGCATAAAAGTAAGAACACTCTATTATGAGAGATAAAAGAAGTTCTTTTTAATCATTAGATTAAATTAAACTATTAAAATTAAAGCATGTGATAATTATATAAGGTTTAAGACATATTATGTAAGCATTACTCGAGGTTTAAAGTAATGTAGTAATATCAACAATTTAATTTAATCTAATGGTTAAAAAAAACTTCTCTCATCTCTCATATATGTTCTTATATAGATATTAAAAGGCTTCATATGCACAAAAGTATATGCTATTTTTTCTTTAAATTTTGAATATAATATAAAATAATTATTATTAAATTTTAAAATAATAAATTAAATAATAAAAAATTATTTAATTATTCACTATCCTCTAAATTTTTATTATCTTTACTTTCTCACTTTCATATCTTCACATTACATATTTTACTTTATATTTTATAATTATATATCATTTCTAAACTAATGACCAAAAGAATCAAGAATTATTATAATATAGATATATATAATAAGAGAAAAAAAAAAAAGAGTAAAATGAAAATATATATATATATAATACCAGTAGTATGCCTGTAGAATATCAATGATGGGGGTCTGAAAGCTGATGTTGTTCAAGCTTGAAGCAAACCTAGTTCCATTAGGACCAGAGCAATTTGAAGTAGGGCAAGGCAACTCATTTAGGGACACTGTCATATAAATTCTTCTAGTCACATTTTTTGGGACATTCACTGGATGATCTTTGCTTGCCAAACTCCTTAACCTCTTACTCCAGTTAAACACAGTCCCTGAGTCATTCAAAGCAGGAAGCACAGGGAAACTTGATGATGATGAATTATTAGCACTACAATTATAAGTATGATGACTCCCATTATTATTAATGTTAACATTTTTGTAGTGAAGAAATGCTGTTGTTGTGGAGTTGTCATAGACTGCAGTCCCATCATAAAAGGGAGAAGCAGCAATGTAATAGTGATGATGTGGGTTCTGATCTGCTGTGACGAGAACATCCATAGTTTGTCCTGGAGCGATCATGATGAAGTCTGTTGTTAAGGGTTTTGTGTAGGAAGCATCAATTCCCACCACTGTGAGGTTGTGATGTGCAATCCCAAAAAATAGTTCTTCGTTCATTGCAGAATTGATTATGGCAAACAGATACGTCTTTCCATACTCAACCCAACTTCGATATGTTGTTTCTGCACCACCAAGTTAAATTAAGAATAAGAATTAATTAAGAATAGTTTTTATATCTTTATTATTAAATTCTGTAATTAAAAATCGATATATTTATAATTTATATAATTTATTTCTTTTATCATCAATTCACATGTTTTGTTTAAATTAAAAAATTTGATAATAAATATATAAAGACATACATATAAATTTAGTCTTTAAATTAAATACTAATTTCAATCTATACACCTAAAAAAAATTTTCTATTTTAATATTTAATTACAGGGTAAAATTACCATCCCTAAATTGAGAAAAAAATTTTTATAAATTTATCTATTTTGATTAAAATTTTTAAAGGCAATATTATTTTTATTAAAATTTTAATCTATTAAAAAATTACTTTTATAAATTTTATTTTAATATTATTTATCTTAAAATTACAAATCATAAGTGTAATTTATTTAAATCTAAAAGAAAATAAATTTTTTTATTATTAAAATATATTTTAAAACTTATTATATAAAAACAAAAATATTTTCATCAAAATAAGTAAAATTATAAAATTTTAATTTATTATATATTATATGTATCTCAACTCCATTGCATGTCAAAATACAGTAATGACAATAAATTAATAGTGTACATGATGACAGTTTATACATAATACACGAAATACAGATTATAAGTTAAATAATCAATTAAGATACAAAATTGAAAATTTAAAGAATCAAAATGAAGCAATAAATTTAAGGGACTAATATTAATCTATATTATTGCAAATTTCTGGGTTTGAATTACAATATATAGAGTATTTATAATTGAGCATATGAAAAAAAAATTATAATTAACATAATTTATGTCTTAAATAACTTCAAAATATATTGTTTTTCTTCATATTTAGAACTTTATTTTATGAGTAAAAATTTAGTTACTTCGAAAAAAATAGAGTCTTCACTTACCACATATCTCATAATTAAGAACATTGAGCCAAGAGATTAATGGCATCTTTTAAAATAATAACTAATTAAATTTACTCAAATTTTTTAAGTTAGATCCTCTAAAATAAAAGAGAAATGTGAAATTCAAGATTAAATAAAAAATTTAGTCATAATTTATCGAACGTTGATATTTTATTTTTTTTTTAATTTTTTTATCTCTTCCGTACACAAATTTTCACATTGTTAAACACTTCAGAAGATTTTTTTTTTCGCCGTACACAAAACTTATCTTCTTGCTGGTTAATATGAAAGCTCGAAGTTTAAACACAAACTTTACATATAAAAATATGATTATTATTAATACGTAGTATATACCTCTCGAGCAATTGTAGAAATCTCCAGGTTCGCCATTTATGGTGTAAGCATCTGATCTGTTGGGCTCGCCACCACTTGCTAGGGCTGAATTTATTATTTGCATCACATCCCCCTTATACCATTCCCCTGCAATATTCACATATAACAAAAAAGGAATAAATTTAGATGTAATTTTTATATGGCTAACATGTACTTTTTTCTTTAACTACATATATAGATATAATTCCTAACTCTGTTTTGTTAATTTCATCAATTTTGTACTTTATCTTTTATTATATTATTAATATTCTCCATGAAGGTATATATATAGGTTTGGATTGAATAGATAAGAAACAAAAAGTGAAATGAAATTTTTAATTTTGATATTTTTTCTATTTCAATTCAAATAAATATTTTTTCTTTTTTTGTTTAACATTTTCAATGCAAATATATTTTGAGAGAGAGAGAGAGAGAGAGAATCTATACTACTCGCATAAGAGCAAAGTCATATTGTTTTTAGGCTGCTGCCATTTCGCTCACCAATATTAAGTAAACTGCTTTAGCTTTTTTTTTTTTTTTCCTCTGGATAAATTTAAATTTTAAAAAAAATTGAAATTAAATTTTTATTTTTCTTTCATTCTCTTCAATCTAAATATATATTGTAAACCTACTTTTACAAGATGAGGTACAAAATTATATATCTTATGGGTCACAGAATATGTCATTAAAAAAAAATTAAGGAATCAAGTTTGAAGAACCAATATATATATATGGACATTTTGAAAGTTATTTTACAAAATTAGAATTGATTAAAAAATTTAAGGAGAAAAGTATATTTCATTGCAAATAACATGACCAAGACTTTCAATTGCAACAAGTCACCACTTGAATATGAGTTTAATTAAGTGGCTTCACTCCATTGGCGCCGCCACTAAATATTGCTTTTCTTTTGCCTATATTTTCAATGGTGACTTATAAATATATACCAACACAATAAATAATAAATAAAGCTTTTTGTGAGAACAGAAATCTTCAGTGATGACAAGGGAAGCCTTAAATTTCTTGTAATTAATTTTTAAACCTAATTAATTAATAATAGAGTAAATTACACATCTTTTACAGACGAAAAAATAATTTTTACTTTATTTTATTTTAAAATGTTTAAAAATAATTTTATATTAGTCAAATACATATTTAATTGTACAAATAGTAAATATAAAAATAATTTGACCAAAATTAATAAAATTATAATTTTTTTTTTATATCTCTCAATAGCAAATAGTATAGTTTTTCAAAATAGATAGGATTGAGTATAATTTTAGCATCTAATTAATTAAATATACATAACTATTAAGAACAAATTAAATTTTGAAGAGTTACTGACCAAGGATAATAGTTTCTTGTCCATGTGGTTGAGGGAATGGATATGAAGTTCCTTTGGCAGGGGAAATGAGAATGGCACCATGGACAGTGGCTCGAGACCAACCACTATGAGCATGCCACCAAAGGGTTCCTTCTTCAACTGTAAACGTCAGCTTCTGAGTGAAACTTGTTCCTGGAGGGATAGGGCACTGTGTGATGTTCTCAGGTCCATCTGACCATGGGTCCCTTGGTTCCCTCACCCCATGCCTGTGTTTGAGGGGTAAAAATGGAAGGAAATTAAGGAAATCAAGGAAAGAAAATAAGATAATATTCTTCTTATTATTTGAATCTTAAAGTTTTGAAGAAAAAATTATAAAATTTTTTATTAACCAATTTTTTATTAAATTTAATTACTTAAATTGAATAATTTTGGATAAATTCAAGAAACTAACATTTAATTTCTTTTTTCTCGGTTCTTCCATTTTATCTTTCCTTTCTCTTTTCTTTCCCAAACAAACTTTGAAGAACAAAAATATTTTAGCTAAAATTTTTAATTAATTTATTAGCTTAATTACGACAAAAGTTAAGTAAAATTTATTAAATATTTTCTATGGTACTAAGAGTCTTTTCAAAAGAAAGAAAAGAAAAAGAGGGAATTAATTATTTATTCCTCCAAAGTTTTTCTCCCAATCAAAATTATTCTTATATATGTTAGGCGAGTACAGTTTCTCCCAATTAGTAAATAGAAATTTATATAACCATACCCATGAGTGAGATTCCTTCATGTAGCATTTTCTCTCAAAATGGTGTTATTTAATAACCCAAATTCAAGTAATTTTGACAATCACTTGGCCTTTTATAGTTTGGCCAAATGATATGTTGAAAACAAATGTCATAAAGACAAGTCTAGATTAAGAGTTAATGGCTATGTGGACTTCTATTTATTAATTGAGGAAGCCTTACCTAAGAAATGAGCAATTTTAATTCGGAGAAAATATTTGAAGGATTAAATTGAAATATTTTATTTATGGAGCAGAGAAGAATATTTTTTTTAGGACTAAACTCAAGAAAAATTGTCCTTATCCACTATGCAAGTCTTTATCACCTCTTGTAATGTCCTTACTAATATATAAAAAAAATTTAATGTAGATTTTCTAATCTGTTACTCCCAATATTGCATTAAACTCTCCTCTATAATCTAAACTTAGAAAGTTTCTTCTTATTGTTTGATATATACTCTTTTGCCTTTTTCTTCATTGCCATGAGACTAAGAGATCAAATAGTCTATATATTATAATTTTTTTTATAACAAAAGAGACATTAATTGCAATTTAAAGCAAAGACCTATTTACACAATATTTCTGTTAGAGAACCTTATAAGAAACATTAGTTAATTCCTTTTGAAGTTCTAAATGTATGAACTTTTGGAGGAGAGAGAGAGAAAGAGGAGGGAAAGTGAGGAATTGCTAACCAGTGAATGGTAACCCCGTAATTTCCTTGGTTGTGGACAGTAACAAAAGCTGTATCTCCTTTTTGAACACGAATGGTTGGCCCAGGAAAGCTACCGTTCACTGTTAATATGCTTTTTGTGCTGCACAACTTTGTGAAATTCTTTTCCTCCACCTGCAATTAATGCACAATGCAAAAAATTAAAACATGTCTATGAGCCATTCTCTTAAAGATTTGACAAAATTTTATGTTTGTTACCTATTATCTAACGTTCTCTTTCATTTGAGTTTGAGACCGACTATGAAAATCCAACTTACCGTAAGTAAAGTTTCTTGTCTCTTCTATTACAATTGCATGCCTCATAAAATCTCAGAAACATTAAACTTTCTTGTGTTGTTTATTTGGAATTACATGGTTATAAATTGAGTGAGAGTTTGAATGGAGATCATAATTTTAATCCTCAATCTACAAAAATACAATTAATTAATTAAAAGAACACAGACAATAAAAAAGGGATAAATTGCAAATTACTCATTATAATATATCCAACTTGTTTAATTTGTTATCACTTAATAACTATTCAATATATCTTTTGTCTTAACTTTAATAGAAAATGTTAAAACAAGGAACAAGTTGTTATTTGTTAAAGTATATATATTTGAGTTATAATACCTTAAATAATTCAGTCCTTTTAGAATGACTTTTAGAAATTGTAAATTTTAACTTGTAAGTCTTAAAATACTATAAATATTTTAATGAATAATTGAAATAAACCTTTAACAATAAAAATTATACATCTTTTTAATATTTATTTAATTATTTTTATTGAAATTTAGATAAAAGTTATATACTACACGGAGGTTATTAAGTAAGAAGTTGAGAACATAAGAAACTATATAAAGGAGTTTATATAATGATAAAATTTGGACTATAAAAAATAAATTAATTTTAGCTAAAACCACAAAATCATCTATATATAAAAATGATCTATTATATATATATATTCTGATCGATGTAGTGAGGATTTCAAGAGACTTACGACAAAATCATAATAATGAACATTGCCATGGCCCCTGCAAACAACCATCAATCCTAGAAGGATGATTAGGAGAGTTTGCCTAGTCAAGTAATTCCCCATAAGCAAGCTCTTCTGTTGGTATACTAAATGAAACATAAGCTTTACATAAGTGTATGGCTTTGAGGTGGCCATAATTGCAAGTTATATATATGTATATATAGCGTAAGTTCAAGGATTTGATCACTGATTTCTCAATGGTTTTTTCTTCCTCTTTCCGTGCAAAAATATAAAATAGATATGTTTTTATTACAGCTTTACTCTCACTCGAAAAAGATATGTCTTTTTGATAAATATATATCTTACTTACTTAAAGTAAAGTAGCTTTAGTTAATATTATTTTAATTATGCAAATGATGGGTGTGTGTGACTCGTTTTTAATTATTAGTAGGTAGTTGCTTTAAATTAAAAGAGATTTAGCATTTAAGGATGAGTTGCTTTTCTTACACTCGTTGTTCCCCTTATTGAGTGCAAAATGATTAAGGAATCTGTACTACAAAACGCGTGCATTAAATCAATGATAAGTGATTATATATATATATATATATATATATTGATTTCTTACAAATATCATTTACTATAATAGGTACAAAACTACATGTTATTTTTTTATTTTTAAAATATATGATAAAATTATAATTATTATATTTTAAAATAATAAATTAAATAATAAAAAATTATTTAATTATTTATTATTTATTATAATTTGTTATTATCTTTATTTTTTATCTCTTATATCTTTACATTATTTATTTTATTTTATATTTTATTTTATATAATATTTAATTTTAAAGATTATTAATTAAAAGATTTTAAAATTATTATAATATAAATTAAAAATAATTTTATTTATGATTACTTCTTACAAAAAAATTTTTAACTTTGATCTATCTATATATCTCAATACCATACATTCGAATGAGTTACCAATTAGATTAGTCAAATAAAAATTCAATTCATGTTGGCTTTGTACTCATGACTTTTAGTTGTAGATGATCCAGGGCACTCAAAGTAATAATTATGATATCACAATCATCGTATTGAGTTGTCTATTATTCACATTTTGATGTTAATGTATGGTGATAGCTTTGGGCCTAAACTAGCCTTGGGTGAATTCACTCTTTCCGCTGACCCATGTTGATCACCATTTGCTACGCAAGCACACGCATTGTACTCACCAATTTAAGTACTTGCCAC
Source organism: Senna siamea (assembly GCA_031216115.1). Taxonomy (NCBI): domain Eukaryota; kingdom Viridiplantae; phylum Streptophyta; class Magnoliopsida; order Fabales; family Fabaceae; genus Senna; species Senna siamea. Next base: position 24,355,377 of record CM062354.1, on the reverse strand, counting down.
ATCACACCAACAATGCTTATAAAATATTAAATTAATTTTTTAAAACTTAATCATACTTTACTTTTTAATTTTTTTCCTCTCTTTATATTTTTTATTGATTATTTATTATTTTATAAAACTAAAAAAAATAAATTATTTAATTTTTTACAAAATAATAATTTTAATTATATCATATTTTGAATAATATAATTAATATTCTTAATTATTTATTATATGAATTAATAATTATAACCAAATAATAAAATTATAAAAAGGAGTATTGACAATAAAAAATATATATATCCCTTACATTATAGGAAGCTCATTTAATAATATTTTTTTTGCATTGAGAAGAAAAAAAATGCAAATATAAAAAAATAAAATTACATATTATCATCCATATTAATTTATTCAAAACTTTTGATGAGTCGATGTATGTTGCAAATCAGTGTTTGAGTAAGAAAGTGAGAAGATAACATTTTTATCTTTTAAAAAATGAAGAAAACTTATTTAATATAGCTCATATTTATATGTTTCTATATAAATATGTATGTATGTTATTCAAATGTTATTAGTTAGTAGTATGTATGTATGTTATTTAATTAATAAATTGTTATGACTTTTGTTTTCAATATAAGTAATTTTAAAAAATAGTTGATTATAATTTAAAAAAATTAAAAAAAATTTCAAAGGCATATTTGAAAAACTATTAAATATTTTCAGAAATATTGAAACTAAACAAAATGTAAGAATATAATATACTTAAAAATATTGTAAAATGTTCTCATGAATATTTTAAGTAAATCAAATAAATTTTTTAAAATGTGATTCTTAAAAATAAAAATCTATTAGTCTACCAAACGCACATTGTCCCTCAAACTGAGTATTAAACTCTAAGTTGGTCTCTAAACAAGGGGAAACTGTTATATGGAAGTGGCTTTATGATGATATCATCAACCTGTTCCAATGTTGGCAAGTGATGCACACTAAGATTCTTTCGTAAAACTCTTTCTTTTTACAATGAAAAGGTCTAACTCCATATGTTCTGTTCAGGAATGCCTAATTGGATTGAGTTAAGAGCAAAATTATACTCATTTTTGTCACAAGCCAGCATTGGAACTTTCTATCCAAGTTATTTCAAGTGTTGCATTTGACATACTTCTAATAAATTTAGCTTCTGTACTTGACCTCGTCGCCACTAGTAGTTTCTTTGGCTGACTATGAAATCAAATTGCACCCCACATACACACAAAATCCTAATGCAATTATCTCCTATCATCAGGATCGGATCACTTCCCCTACTAGCATCCCAATAACCTACAAGACTAAGTTCTCTTAAACACCCAAGAATCAAGCCAAAAGAGGATGTTTGCTTTAGATTTCTTAGGATCCTTTTTACTATCTTCCAATGGTTGTTTAAGGGGTTCAACATGAACTGACATACTCTGCGAACAAACTCCGGATCCTCCGCTATTAGTTCTCTGCCTCTGCCATATTTTTTAGCGGTGGTTTTGTGCGTTGCTAAAGTATATTTCAATATTCTTGCTACAAAAATTATTGCTGCTATAACTTTTGGCTAAAGAATTAATTCAAAAATAACAAGATTAAAATCATAAATTAAGTTAAAAAATGTATGGTGCAAATAAACAAAAACAAAATTTTAAACTTATTATTTTTTGAATTAATTCTTTAAACAAAAGTTATAACAGCAATAATTTTTGTTGCAAGAATATTAAAACGCACTTTAGCAACACACAAAACCGCTGCTAAAAAGTATGGCAGAGTTCAGCACAGAAAAGCTCAGGTCTTATAATAGTGACATATTGAAGTACTCCAAATTTGGATCTGTAAATTTGTGGCTACGTGCTCAAATATATCATCTCCTTTCTTGCTAAGTATAATTGTAGTGACCATAGGAATATTAATCCCTTTGTCATCAGCTATCTTAACTCTATCCAGTAGATCCCTTATGTGCTTATTTTGGAAAAGGTGGATGTTGCCATCTTTGGCTCTGTTTACTTTAATTACCAAGAAGGCACTACAAAAATTAGGGCACTAACGTTGGTGAACTAACGATGATTGACACGTCGTTAATGCTAAAAATTCAAAATATCAAACTACAGTTGGCCTAACCGTAGTTAGATGCAAAATAAAAAGATTTTCATCTCGCGCCTCTCTTTTCATCTCCTTTCAACCATTATTTGCTTCATAGGTAATAGACTTATGTTAACTCAGTGATAAATTTACTATAGCATTTTAATGTTAATTTTCACCATCAATGTTTATTTTTGTAGCCACCTAATGTGAGTAGTGCAAAAGCATCACCTCTAACACTTAAGAGATCATATAGAGAAAGTCATGACCCATGATTGTTGTTGAACTTGTTTGTGTATTGAAACTTTTTTGTTATTAAACTTGTTTGTATCCTAGCTAGCTAAAACTTTGTTGTTATTAAACTTGATTGTATCCTAGCTAAAACTTTGTTGTTATTAAACTTGATTATATCTTAGTTAGAACTTTGTTGTTGTTAAACTTGATTGTATCCTTTCTTTTGTTTGTGTATTGAATTCTAAATACTTGGTTTAAATTATGAAAAATTTATGTCAATTATAAGCTTAATACATATATATAAGTAAATTAGTTTTAGATGAAATAAATTACAAGAAAAAAATACAATTAGAAATATATCAAATAAAAAAATATAATTTAAATATAGCCATAGTTATAATCATAGTTAAATTCTTACTCTAATGACAGCTATATTTGTGGCCAAATCTAGGAATTTTTGTGACAATTAACGATGCTTATACTCGTCATTAGAGTGATTAATTTAGCCATAGTTATGGATGGTTAAATTGACGACAGTTTTAATCGCACCCCTTGATGACAATTACAATTGTCATTGACGTTTACAATAGTCATAACCATCGTTGATAACAAACACTAAAGATGATTATGACCGTCTCTAATTTTTGAACTCTTACGAAAAATCTTATTTAGCCAAGGTTGAAACTGTGGCTAACGCAAAAATAGGTACTAAAGACAGTTGTTCCCACAGTTGCTGTAATTGTCCTTAGGAGCAACCACAACGCTACACCTAATGATGGTTATGGAAATCGTCATTGGTGCCACTAGCCATGGTCACAACCGTCGTTAGGTTTGTAGTGAGAAGTTAAGTGAACCTAGGTCTTTCAAGGCAAACTTTCTATGTAGTGCTAAGATTAGAAAATGCAATTAAGCAAGAGAGCTCCCTGTTAGGATGATGATGTCATCCACATATACAAGTAGAAATGTAGAGTCTTGAGGAGGTGTGAGCCTTGTGAAAAGGGATGGATGACACTTACTTTCTTTGAAATCAAAAGTTATAAGTGTGGAGGCAAGTTTTTTGAACCATTCTCTTGAAGCCTGCTTCAACTCATACAACGTCTTCTCTAGCTTACATACAAGAGACTTTCCATTTAACTTAAAGCCTAGAGGTTGTTCCATATATGAAAACTTCGTCATTGAGATGACCATTAAAAAATGCATTATCAATGTTTAACTGAAGAAGATGTCATTTTCAAGCTAAAGCAATCACTAAAAAAATATGTAGCTTTTGTGGCACCAAAACGATCATCAAGGGCCGCCACTTAAAATCTTGTGACTAAGACTTTTAGTGGCGACAAAAAAAGTCACCACTGAAAGCACATCTAGTGGTGACCCTTTTTTGCCACTTAAGAAGAAATACTATCACCTCAAATGAAAAATTCAAAAAGTTTAAAGTAGCCACAAAAACTAGTATTCAGTGGCAAAATAAGTTTCACCACTAAATTGTCTTTTAGTGGTGATAAGAAACAATTGCCACTTTAAGTGGATTTAGTGTCGACTTAATTTTTGCCACTGAATCATCTTTTGTTGGTAACTAATTTTTGTCACCGCTAAAAACACCTATAGTGACAATGTTTTCCTTTTGCCATTAAAAGTGGTTTCAATGGCAAACACTTAGGTCACTATCATAGGTAGATTCAATGGTGACCATTGTGTTACCACTACTTATATCCTTTTATTTTTTTGTTGTTAATTATTTTTTTCAATTTTTTTATACTTCTTACCACTTAAATAGTTTATATTTAGTATATAGAGGATACATGAAATTTATAACGTAAAATTGCAAAGCAAAATAATATTATATTACACAAAACGGACATTAGGTAATTGTAATAATTACCAATATATTAGAACAATTTATTATAATAAAAGGAAAACATACGAAACACATCCCATGCATTATTCTTGTCTAGAATCATTGCTCTTCGCTGAAATTTACCCCTTTTTAAAATGCAAACACTAAAGATGACTATATAATAGTCTCATGATAATAAAGTTATAAGAGTTCTATATTTAAAAAAAAAAAAAGAGAAGAAGCATAATACTATCAAATTTTTAGCAATTACCATTAAACTTTAGCACAATATATCATCAAAATAAAGCATAATACCATCAAAGTTTTAACACAATACCATCGCATATATTTAAACATAGTGTATGAACTACCCACCAATTTACAGCCATCATTACATGGATAAACTGAAATGTATTTGCACTGCATAAACTCAAATGCATCACTTGGATCAATTGTACTTTCCTCTATTGTATTAAAAAGAAACATTTTCACTGCATGAACTCATTTCTTATATTCACAGCTCCTCCTATACCACTTAATTGTGCTCATCAACTAAGTCAAACATTATTCATGATCTGACTTGTGTAATCATTAAATACCATCATATGGAAATCTCCATGCACATATTTGGGTAGTGATTCACTCTATATAATCTCCATCCAGGTGTACCTTGTGTATATGCATCACTATTAATAGTTGATGACATTATACTATGAGATTAATATATTGGAGAGTAAATTACTATTTTTGTTAAGTTAAAGGAATATTACAATTAAATGCAAAGTTTATGGAGAGTACACGTAATTTTTCCTCATATCACAATACCACATTTTAGAAACAAGTTATTATTAATAACAACAATTTCTGTATATATGAATGAAAGTAAATTTAATATTTAGAGGATTAAATAGGAAAGAAGTTCAAAATTGCACACTAGTAAGAGCCACTTGTCTTTCTTTTAAAGTTAAGTCAGTAAAAATTTATAATGTAAGTCCTTCTGAGAAACCAAAATTCTCTTCCTCATCGAGGACTATCTAGAATATCTATCTTTGTCTATGTCCTCTAATATATTACACAGGAAAAAAGAGGGAAAGAAAAGGTAAATTGCAGTTTACTCCCAAATAATTTGGCTTGAAATTTGTCCTCTATGATTAAAAGTTTCACTTGATTCTCTTGTAATTTGTTGTGTTACCACTTAATTATTTTTACCCAAAATTTATAAATTAAATTAGCTAGTCATATTGTAAAAGTCACTAAAAAAATATTTTCATTCCTAACATAATTAATTTAAATATTCATTCAAATTTTCATATAGTTTAATGTTTGTCATTTGACTCTTTCATAGTTTGACACTAATATTAGTTATTTAACCTTTTCATTGTTTAAAATTTATCATCAACCACTTTAAAATTATTAAATAATTTTTAAAAAAAGATAAACAAGTAATAAAATATTATATGAAAGATACATAACTTTTGATATAGTACTATCTTAATAGAAGAAATTCAAACTTATATATATATATATACAATTGTTGCAAACAAAACAAATGGTAAGTACGTACTCATTACAAAATATACAAACTTCATTTCAAGAGTATTCCTGTGTTTAAAAAATTCTTGCTTTTTTATTATTTCATGAATCTTGTGGTAGACAAGTGAGAGGGGTCTCATCTCATTGTCAAATTTTTTTATTAATCTGGGACTCAAAAAATAGAAAAGTAGCAAATGTTAATGTCTAAAAAAATATCTAGGACAAAAAATAAATTTAAGTAGAATCGAAAGGTAAAAACCAATGGTTTTTTTTTTAGGGTTTGACCAAATGTTTGACAAAAAATAAATTAAAATAGAGGTAATTATAATTTTTCAAAACTAGAAAAATTGTAAGTTAATTTAGAAAATCTCAAGGATGGAGTTGATGTGCTTTTCTTTTGGAAAAATAGAATATTTGTTTAGGAAATAGAAAACACATAACAACTAAAAGATATTTTTGAATTCTTATTTTTTTAAAATACAGAATATATAGAAAATAGGTACTTTTTTTATTAATGACACATAAATACATAAAAATAATACTATTTGAAAAATATAGAAAAATTTCTCCACATCATTAATAAAAGTACTTGTTGTAAAATACTTGCCTTATAAATATCTTATTTACTAAGTGTAACAAATATTTTTCCTTCAACTATAATTCAATTGCAAAATATTCTCATGAACTACAAAGTGTGGTAAATACCTCCTTCTACTATGACTCACTGCAAAATACTTATCGAAATTATAAAGTTTAACAAATATCCCTTTATACTTTTATATGCATAAATTTCAGTTTTACATATCTCTGTTAACTTCATTAAATTTTCTCATATCAAACTTTTACTTAGTATTAATTTAGAAAAAAAAATTCTTGTCCTTAAACTATTTATTTATTTATTTATTAAGTAAATCCTAAATTTTTATTATTTTCAATCTCCTTCCAACACTTTATCTCAAATTTATTAGAAAAAATCTGAAAATGGTAAAATGTGAGGCATGCGAATTAGCATTAATAGAAAAATAACATTATTGAAACAACTTTTGAGGTTTATTTGGAGAGGTTTTTTTTTTTTTTGTAGATTAATAAGTTTATGTAAATGTTTGATATAGAAAATATTTAATAGAGTGATGTGAGATTAGAGTTAAATTCAAACATGAAAAAGTATAAGAAAATATTTATTATATTTTATAATTTTAAAAAATATTTATAACTAAGTCATAATCAAATGAAAGTATATATAGAGATATTTATGACACTTAATAGTTTAAGTAGTATTTGCATGCAAATCATAGTTGAAGGAGTATATGTAATTTTTTCTTAATTTTATAAATATGTTTAAAAAATAGAAAAAATAAATCAGTTTTACGCCCTTAGCCTTTTGGATTCTCACATATTTCACGAATGCCTTGTGGGTTTTGATTAACGAAGTCACTTTTGGTTTGGGTTACTTAGCGTCATGGATTTAAATTAAAGTTGTCTTTTGCTTGTAGGAGAATATTTGGTCCCATCAATTTAGATGTACTCTGAACCTAATTTTATGAGATCACATACAAAATTACAAACAAAAAATTACCACATTTTGAAAGATATTTAATTTTTCAAATTATTAGAATTGATAAAAATTAAGGAATGAAAAGTATATTTTATTAAATGCAAGAACTTGTGTCTCACACATAGATCGCATCAGTGGCTTGACATGACGTGATGTTTTTAATTGTTTTATTTTATTTTAGATTTTGTTAGTTAGTGCCTTAGTTTGACATGCACACGATGCGACGTCAATTCTGTTTTCAATTATTTTATTTCATTTTAAATTTTATTTATCAGTGTACTTGAAGTATTAGAAGGACACTTGATTAAAGTTTTTTTTAATGTTTGAGAAAACATTTAATATTTTATAATGTATAAAAAATTAATAAAAATAATAATTTTTAATATTTAAAAATTATATAAACTAATCAAATAAAATTTTAATAAAATCTTTTTATTTTATTAATTACTTGAGTAAGGTGCGAGACAGAAAGTGACAGGCTCTTGGATTCTCACATTTCACCAATTCCTTTTAATAAAGTCAATTTTTATGGTTTGTGTTACTTTGCGTGTGGGATATAATTTATTCGTTTTTTGCTTGTAGATCTGAAGATGTTTGGTCCCATCACTTTGCTGTGTGCTTCTTATTGTTAACTAAAAAAGTAAGAGTTGAAAATTACGCAGCATCCTCATCGCCAAATTGTAATTCGTGAGCTGCTTTTAAGTAACTTCTACGGAGCAATTAATTAGCTCTATTTTTTCACTTTTATTTTTATTTTTTAATTGACCCAATTGATTTTTGATTTTGGTTCTCTGATTCAATACTGATTTTTCTGGTTTTGAATGAACGATTCAAAACAATTTAGGAAAGTGTTCTCACATGAGTCTATAAAATTTTATATAAATTTGTTATATATTAATGTTGAATAAATAAAATTAAAAATAATTTAATTTAATTTTTTTATAATTGTTAATTTTAACTATAAGTATAATTTTTTTTATATAATAAACTCTTAAAATATGATAGATTCATGTATAGTTTATTATATAAATTTGAATCCATAAAATCAATACTCATTTGATTACTTGTCCCATTTTCAAAGGTAGTCTGACCATATATTATTAGTTCTAGGTTCAAACTTGATGAACTAATAACCAGTATAAATTTAAAAATTTTATTTCTCATTTTAATTTTGATTTTCTTACTGAATTACATATAATTTAATAAGTGATGATAATTAATTTCTTCATACATTTAAGGTTTAATTGTACTTTTCGTCCTTCTAGTTTTATAGAAGTTTCAATTTGGCAGCCTTAATTCAAAACTAGATAATTTTCTCCTCTTGATTTTGTGAAATGATTCAATCTTATCCTCTCTATCACATTTTCATCTAAAATTTATTGTTAAATTTAACATTTGGCTAAATTAGATGATAAATTTGAGTCTAAATTAATAGTTCTTCGTAAATAATAATTCAATTAATAAATTATCAAATTTGACACTAAATTTTAGATCAATTATGTGATAAAAGAAAAAAATTGAATCATATTACAAAATAAGAGTAGGGGTGTTCATTGGATTGGGTTAACCCCTTTAAATCCAAACCAATCCACACAATTGGGTTAATTTTGGTTCATTTTCTTTTGACTAGTCACTAATGGTTCGAGTTGTTGGTTGAAGAAAATTAACTCGTTCCAACGTGAAGCTTTCATATTTTTTAAAAAATATTTGTTAAGTATTTATCTAATGCATTTTTAGTACTTTTTCTACTTTTTTCATTTACCACATAATCTCATTTAATCACCTATTTGCATAATATAAAAAAATGATAAAATAAATTGGAAATATTATCATTCAAAATAGTATATCAAAATTGGATATCATCATGATATATTTTTATGTTAATTTATCTTATTACTTGTGGATGAAAAAATGATATAAAATTGATATTAATTTATCTTAGTGCCTATAGATAAAAAATAATTATTCATTTCTTATCTTTATGATATATAACTTTTTTAAATTATATTTAAAAAATTAAATGTAAATATATATTTTTATTTTTAAAAAAACTCAAACCACTAATCCAATCCAAACCAATCCGTTCAAGTAGGTTTTAGGTTGGTTTAGGTTCTATGATAAATTTCATAGAACCCAACCCACCATATATTAATTGGTTTGGGTTGAAAAAATCTCTCAACCCAAACCAACCCAACCCGCGAACAACCCTAAATAAGAACTAAATTGTCTATTTTTGAATTAGGAAAATCAAATTAAAACTTTTAGAAAAAATATATTTAAACTAACCTTTACATGTTTTTGTAATTTCTTTCAATATACTAGTAGAAGAAGGGGCATTGACAGTAATTTCTTACTTAAGTTATCAACACCTTCAAAAAAATAAAAAAAAAGGCCAAAATGCACAAAATTTGATCCCTTAAACTTTAGAGTCATTGCACAACACCCCCCCTCCCTGAAACTTTAAAAGCTAACAATGGACCCTCTTGAACTTTCAAATCTTTGCAAATGACAACATATGTTAGTTTTTCCATCTAATCTCTAATAGTCAAATGCCATGTCAGTAACTTTGACTCCAAGTAAGATTTTAAGTTGACATAGACCAAGGGGTATTTGGGTCTTTTCACCTTTTTAAATAACCCACCCAACCAATAACTTGATATCCTGACCCAAAAATCCAATTCCCATGGTTTCAAATAAAATGTCTTACCAACCATTTAACCCAAAATCCAAGACCCAATAACTTGATTCCCATATACTCATCCACCAAACCAATGGAACCATCCTCCTTCTCATTACAACCAAGCCATATACTCATCATTCTCTTCGTCCTCCTTCTCATTGGAATGACCTTCACCATCCTCTACTTCATCTACTTCCCCACCGCCCTTCCTTCACCATTAATTTCCTCAGACTCTCTTACCTCAACATCACTTCATCCTCTATTTTGAACTCTAGATTTGACCTCAATTTCACTGTTATAAACCCTATAAAGAAAGTCAATTTTTTTTAGAAACCAATCTCAATTTTCGTACTCTCCGATGACATTGACATCGATGATAGGATGGTATCAAATTTCGAGCACAGGAAGAAGAACACGATGATTTTGAGTGCTTCGATTTTGAGTAGTGGCATAGAAGTGGATGATAGTGATTCTTCTATTCGATTGAAAGCTAATTTGATAAACACAAATGGGCTTCTATTGAAAATAAATTTAGAGACAAAGGTGAAGGCGAAGATGGGAGGTTTGAAGACACCTAACTTTGGAATTAGGGTTTCTTATGATGGAATGAAAGCCATCCTTCCCTTTAGGAAGAAGCCAACGATGGAGGATGTAACACCCCCAATTTTATGGTTCCTTTTAGTTGATTAAATAATACAATATTTATATACAGAATTGGTGAATTACTACTACCTTTACTCGAATAAATTTTTTTTCAAATTTTACCAAGTTAATTCAGTGCTATTAGTTTAGAAATTCTACGCTCAGGTTCTTACACATAAAATCGTAGCGAAAAATAATTAAAAAAATTTAGATAAGATATATGAATATATACATATACATTCACATACGTAATTCATTTATAGTATTTACAAGTGTTACCCATTAGATATATACCTTTAGATATGTGAGTGTATCAACTAAGGTAAGGAGACAACAAGCCTGTCACTTATATCCATTTAATGAAAAGACTGCTAATGGATTCCTAGCTCACATATCCTAACACATATATGCCCTTACTTTATACATCCAAAATCATTATCCTGATCCTTTCCAAAAGATTAATAAGAATTCAGGGTATCAGGCATGTAAAAAATACACCCTTTCGATCTTAACTTCATGTAGTCAAGGAGTAGAGGGAACTTTTAGGACGAATATAATCTATAATTCTTTCACCACTGGAAAATATCCTAAGAATGGTATTTCCACTATCTCCACCTCTATCTCTAACAAAACCTGGTACCTAGACATATGATACAAACTAGTACTTAAAATGAGAATGAATCTTAGTAGTAATGAACAACCTGTCTTCCAAAATACACTAACCTGTGCCAACGTATTTATACAAAAAACACTACATTCTTCTTATCATCAATTTAAAATATTATGCTTATTGGGATACAATGCATAAATCACACAGGTACATCAGCTTATGTCTCATGCTCATACTTATGCATGTCATCTAAAATCATCACATATCCATTCAGCTGGATATATATGTCATCAAATTATAATTCATATCCATCAAATAGGATATATCATACCACATATCCATCACATAGGATATATATTACATCATAAAGGAAACAGGGAATCACATAGAAACAAGAGCATAAATAAGGAAATTAAAGCATATTTACATGGCTAATGCTAATTCATGATCATCACAAGATCATACCAAGAGAAATCAAGAGAGTCGCCAAGCGAACAACTCCTTACATAAAACCCTCACTCTTAAGTGAGTATTTAATAGTTTGCGACTACCTACAGTTCTCAACTGCAATGTATTCATAATTCGGCAGTCCTTGACTGCAATATATGTACATGTTGGAGCGTGTCTTAGTGGATCCAAGTACATCCATCCATAACACCCCTACGAGGGTCTCTGTCCACCGCTCTGACAGATCATTCATCACCTTTGAGAACCATAGGGTCCTTGCCCACCTCTCTGGCAGATCCTCCCCCACATATCCAGGATTACTATTCTCAACAGATCATTTCCCCAAAATACTATTCATAAGTATATATAGACTTGGGTGATTCAGATCATACCAATGTTATATATAACTTTAAGTACATGAATCCTTTAATTGGCCATAGGGGAATTCACTAACTTAAAATTAACAACCATCACGGTGTTACCCATGGAATGTCTAATTATCATCCCATACCAATAACTGATCACTTAATATATGCCTATCTACTACTATCCATACACTAGGAATACTTTCTCATTTCTCTTGTAATTCTTATGCTCATTCTTTCTCAATTTTCATATCATTCTTGCTCTTTTTCTTTCACTCTCACCCTCTTGTTACCCATTATATAATTCCAGGTTTAGATCCCTTATTTGAGTGGTGTTTTGGGCTAACTATGCTTTAAACTTGGTCATTGAGTTCATTTTCTAAAATGGAGGCCTACCAGTTGACTTCCACCTTCTTGGCAGTCGACTTGCAGCTCATTGCCTCAAAATTTCCAAACCAAAGGATTACTAGTCGACTTCCACCTTCCAGACAGTTGACTTGCAACTCACTGTCTTAAAATTTTCTAAACCCGATGGCTACCAGTCGACTTCTAGCTTCCTGGTAGTCGGCTGCTCTGTTCTTGGCAAATTTCCAGAAAATATGAGCACGAAAATCGACTTCTAGCCTCCTGGTAGTTGACTATTAGCACTCTGAATGTGTTTTTGGGCAAATGAAGAGCCATGACAGTCAATTGGTAAGGGCTACAAGTCAACTGCTATGTTATGCTCTATTTTTTAAATCCTCTGTTGACCTAAATTTTTGCCCAAGAACCAGTTTTTAATTCATTTTTGACCCTCATTAACTCAATACTAGTGTGCAAGCATCATTTATCACATAAAACAGCCCAAACTATTGTTTAATCTTACTTAAATCTTAGATTAAACCCCATTTTCACATAATAGGTAAAAACTCATTTTTCATAATCTGATTTCAACATGCATAAGTATATTCATGCAGTTTAAAACACCCAATAACATTCATAAGCATCAAGAATATAGTTTTTTAATCCCTCTTTTACTTCAGATAACAAAAAAATCTCATTTTTAGTATATGCATAGTAAATTCAAAATTAGAGGGAATAAGTTGTTTTGCTACCTTGTTTCGTGTAACAACTGGTGTAAAGTTATCAGATTAACTTTTAGATTACTTAGTTACCCTCGATTCACTATAAAAATACCACTTCCCTTGTAAATTTTCACTTTCTCTCTCTAAAATGTCACTTTATCTCTTTATAATTTTAAATGCAAGGTGAAGGATTAAGGTTCTGTAATTTGGCCCTATTTATAGGTAGTCTAGGAATTGCCAATTCTTATCATAATTCTTGATCATCTAGCTCAAAATGATAATTTCTCCGGCCACATGTCAAATTATGATTTTACCCCTGAACCATTGGCGGTAAATTTCAAAATCCTGGTAGCTACAATAATTTTCTGAGCTAAAATTATGATATGCTACCCTCAATTATGGAAAGTTTACAAAACTTCCTCCACTCAACCTTTTTCCTCTCATTCAAGTCCCCACCCTTTTCTTTTCAATTTGGTCCTTGACTCTAATGTAACTACATGCAACTAATGCAACAATCATAAGCATTTAATTTATTTTAAACTAACAATCATCTCTCATATACGAAAGGAGCGGATGTTACAGAGGAGACTTCAGATGCGAAGTGCAAGGTTAATGTTAGGTTTAAGATTTGGAAATGAACCGTTACGAAGGTTTAAGTGAGAATCATTTTTTTGTAAACTTTCTGGTTGTGGTTGTAGAGCTTTGAAGGATGCAAGTAGAGCTTCAGGTGGGTTATCGGGTCTTGGATTTTGGGTCAAAGGGTGGGTAGGGCATTTTATTTGAAACCATGGCAATCAGGTTTTCTAGTCAGGCTATCGGGTTAGTGGTTGGATGAGTTATTTAAACAGGTGAAAAGATCAAAATATGCCTTAGTCCATGTCAACTTAAAATCTTACTTGGATTCAAAGTTGCTGATGTGGCATTTAATTGTTAGAGATTGGATGGAAAAACTAACAGATGATGTCATTTGCAAAGATTTGAAAGTTTAGGGGGTCTCTTGTCAAGTTTTATAGTTCAAGGGTATTTTGTGCAATGACCTAAATTTTAAGGGGGTTTTGTACATTTTTTGCCAAAAAATAAATATCTATCAAATATGTCAAGAATTTATCAACATTTTAAAGAGAATTATTACTTAAAAAATAACAATAGCACCTTTAAAAAGTAGGGGAGAAGTCATTGATCTTTGAATGAAACGTACAAACTCTTCAATATTGTAATTAACATTGTTACTATAATAATTTCTTAACAAATTCAACATATCGCCAAATAATATTATAATATCACTCTATGTGTACGGACAACACCAAATTGACAACAAAATGATCCTTTTTCAAGGATTATATTATACATTGCTCAAATAATTGTAGCTTTAAAAGAATATTTTATCAAAGACTTGATTTCCTTAATTATGTGTGTCTCAAATCAAACTCAGTCTTGTTTTCACTCATTTTTTATATTATATAATTAATTATATTTGATTCAAAGGCTTATTGTAGAATGATTTTGATATGTTCTATATCAAATATAATTAAATATAAAATAGTATTTAAATTATAAGTGTTTTTCATAACTTAAACTTGCTCAATTCAAACTAAGAAATTAGTGCAAAGTGTGACACCTCACCCTACAAGTTCTATATATATATTAAGCCATATGGGCAGCGTGATACTATCTTGTCACTTTGTTTGTCTACCTAAGTTCATTTTTAAAATTTTCCTAGGATCCTTTAATTAGTTAAGTTGGTTTACAATTTCTTTCAGGTATCTCACTCATTTAATTAACACCAATGGAAGTATAATATAATTAACGTACACATATGGATATATATATATATAAGTGTATTTACATTATATCCTCATAAAAAAGTGAAAGCTTTGGAGATAGCATTCCAAAAATATAATAAGCTAAGGGGATTGGGAATATACAAACGAAACTAACTATGCTACTGACTCCTTAACCCACTAGGGGTACTTTTGGAGGTTTGATAGCAATCCATATAAATAGATTCCCGAAGATTAAGAAATACCCTAGACTAGGGATCTTTAAAAAATTTACCTCCACCTCCAATACTATAGTGTACCAAGACATCGGACACATCAACACACATGTGAGATAAAATCTTAGTAATAAAGCAAACCAAGTTTGAAAAGGTACCCTTGAAAGTACCAATCATGAGTCCCACTAAAAATCATACATTCTAGATAAAATTATCAAATAGTTTCATAATTTGGATGTTATGTGATGTCATGCTATGTTATGTACTATGAAATGTACTTATATACGCATATAAATACTCTCATGGGCATGATTAACACATTCCTCCATAGAACACAGTAATATGGACATATATGCAAGTATGAGCAGGAAATACCACATCATAAGAATCAAAAAGGCACATAATGTAATGCCTTTATCTAGTATTACTGCTCCTCTGAAGTAAACAGATAAGTTAAATACATTACTCTTAACCTTAATTATTCATTTGCAATGTCTGAGCATTTATACCATTAAGTATTATTATTATGGATCAGGTTTGGATTCTTTTGCTCAGATAACCATACTTTATGCACAAAAAAAATTAAATTCAGTATATCACAGCAAAATTTATAAAACTTACATGTTATAAAAATAATAAATATCCAAAAATAAATATCTGTTACATCTATTTGTGAACATATCCCAAGATATATGAAGTACCCGTCTATAAGGAGTCAGGAGACAACAAGCCTGTCACTCAAAATCCTTTTACAAAATACTGGGGATGAACTAGTCCTTCATATATCTTTTCCCCAATGATTTTCCTTTTTCCCTTTTCTTTATATAGTCAAAGTAATAGTCCTAATTCTAATCTTAAAAACACGTATAGAATTAGGACCCAAAATAATGCTTTTTAACAAAAAGGACTAAAAGGCTCCTAAAAAAAGAGCGTCCTCTAATGCTACTTCCATCCTTCTTCAAGGTTGTTAAACATCGGTATTTGATACATATTAGCATATGAATGAGAAAACAAGTTTCCCAGTAGCTTAACAATTCATTATTTTAAAGTGAACTAATATGTACCAGGGTGCAAGCACAAAAAATATTTTTATCTACATTCTAGTTATTCAAGACACAATCTCATTTATATATATATTGATTGGCAAGCATTGCATGATTTCTTGAAATGTCAATGTGATAAAAATAGATATTCCTTTTCAAGTAAAACATATTTTCATGGATGCATGTTAGAACTAGAATAGAAAATAATCATTTATGCATTTCATTCTTAAGACTTACCTTGCCTTAAAGTGTGAAGCACCTTTGGTCAAACTTCAAGGGATGTGGACACTTGGCCACCTTTATAAATTAATTGTGCATGCTTGGGCACCTTGTAGACACTTGGCCACCTTTATAAATTAATTGTGCACACTTGGATATCTTGTGGACACTTGACCACCTTTATAAATTAATTGTGCACACTTGGGCACCTTGTGGACACTTGGCCACCTTGATAAATTAATTGTGCACACTTGGGTACTTTGTGGACACTTGGCCACCTTTATAAATTAACTATGTACGCTTGAGCACTTTGTGGACACTTAACCACCTTGGTAAATTAATTGCGTTGCAATTGTCTATTGGTATGTGGTCTTAAATTACCATCCATAATCTCTTAAAATTTTCAACATAAGAGCATTAATGGCATAAATTGGAATGAATTGCAATCACCCTTCCTTTAACTCAAACTTTCTTATTTTCCCTTGACTTTAGCCATTATAAGACATATTATAATTTATTATTATTATTTACATATGCATTCGGCTACTAGCACTAAAATGGGGGATTATGTTCGGCCATAAGGATAAGTTAATAATCCCTAAGGTTTTTCATGCCACATTGTCAAATTTTCCCCCACCTTTCTATTCTTTACACTTAATGAGATCTTGCATTAAATTCTAGGATACTTTCTTCCACATTTAATTGGCGTAGCCATTGCCATTAATAATTTATTCCCCTTGCTTTATTGGTTCATGCTACACACTAAATTTTTAAGGTTACACACCTATTTGAATTCACACATTTTACTAATAATTTGGGTTTTATTATGTGCAAAAAGGTGAAATAATTAGCTAGACTATAATTAACCATATTTCCTTTCTTTCTCTTGGCCAACACCGAAGTGTAAATTCTCTTAAACAAATTTTCATCAAGCCATTCATACCAAGACAACAAGAGTAAAGTCATAATTTGTAAACCAAATTCTAGCTAGCAACCTTCATTTTGATGTCTCTAACTTAGAACCCATACTAGTCATGCAAAAATACAAAATTTCAGCAATGTCTTATGTGAGAGCTTTCTATCATGCACGCTGAATTTTTCTTGCAACCCTAATTCTTCCATAAACCATAATATCCATTTTAGCAGATCAACCAACATACCAATTTATCATACAAGCTTAGCCAACATTACATTCATTTCATCAAGAATGTAGAGAGGAAGATCATGTTCCATGAAAGCTTGGAAAAACATGGTGAATATGTACTAAACCATGGAACAAAATTAAAAGAATTTCTAACCTACCTCAAGGATGATCTAAGATGAGATTGTCTTGGCCCTTCCTTTGAACTTTCCTTTACTCCTTGCTTCCTCTTTTCTTTAGTCCCTTTAGGTCTTCCTCCCCTCACCAAAGCCTTTGTATTTTCGTTTAACACTCACTCCACTCTCTCTCTTTTTGGATACACTTCTGTGTGTGTGTGAATTTTCCCAAATGTGAGCTTTTCTTTCTCTTTTCACTTCTCTCTCTCCCTTACATTTTCTCTTTAGCCAAAATGGGACGCTACCTTCATTCTCATCATTATCATTTCACAGCCCCCTGTGTAGTTAAGTGTAGCCCCATATTCCTTGCAATTTATGTTTCATCCAATTTCATGCTGCTCTCTCTTTCTCTTGTCGTATCCATATGAATTTTCCCTTCTCATTTCAATTCATCTTTTCTATTTTAGCTAAGGTGGCTTTTTTCCTTTTTCCATCCTTGATTATTGTTGTTTAATTGCCATAATTGTACTTTTAAGTATAATTTGCATTTCCTTGCAATCTTAGGTTAGCCACTCAGGCATGTTAATGGAAGGGAAGAGGTAAGTCACACTTTATTCTTATCTTTTATTATTCTTATTTAATCATGGCTGCATGTGTACTTTTTAGTACACTTCACATTTCTTCTACTTCTTGTAATTCCACTCGGTCACGTTGAAGGGAGGAAGGGAAAGTCACGTAATCTCCCTTCTCCACGCAAGTCGTACGGCTACGTAAGGGCCCTTGAGGTTGCACTTTTGTTTCCTTCTTCTCGTTAGTTTGTGCTGTGACCTATGAGTTTGATTAAATATTCACATTCTCTCACATTCATTTCCTTCACCGAATGTATGTTTATATTTAATGGTCTCTCTCTTCTCCATTTCTATTGTTTCATGGTAAAAAGGAATTCACATGCCTAGGTAAGCTCATCACTTGGTGGCACCAAAAGGAAGGAACAATTGGATTCATGTGAGATGCATCTTTCAACATTGTACCTTTTTATATTCTAATCTTTCCCATGTGATGCTAGGTGATGAAATTGAAGGAATAAAGGGAGAGAGGTCAAGCACCTCAAATTCATTCCAAGTATCCCAATTGCCTCATCTCTCGGTCATCTTGAAGATAGCATGAAGAGAGGAAATGAAAGCTAGTAGTACACGTCCCTCCCTTGCTTCCATTTCACTCCACTGAATGCAAATGTATATATATATATATATAAATATTAAATGCTAACTATTTTCCTTCCCTTCACCAATTGCATGTGCATCTACATTTAAATTGGCTATACTCCTCTTTCTTTTTCCAAGTGTGCTTGCCGTGAGGATATATATTTAGCTTTAATTCCCTCATTTCCTTTGGCAATTCGGCTAGCTAAATGAAAGAAAAGAAAAATTAAATCAAGCACACCAAGGGATAGAAAGTGTTATCCTTTAGCAAATTTATTCTAAATATTAAATCACACAAGTAAATTCATCCAATTAATTAAGGAAACATTAATTTAAACTAATCAAGAGAATATGGGGTGTTACACATAGGCCAATTAATATCACAAAGCTGAAGAGGGATGCCCAAAGGAATACATAAATTTCATATCAAAAATTTCATGGGGTAACAAGCATACATTTACTTAACATATGAGCAGGAGAAACAAACATATCATATGAGTTATCGGGAATGCCGCCTAGTGAACAACTCCACGTACCATTACATACATGCATGAGTGCATGACTATTCAGCCATACATTAATTTTTGTACTATCTGAGGTGTTTCTCAGCCGAATCTGAGTACAATCTCATAACTAGCGGGATCATTGTCAACTACACGCAACTTATCTCTCTTCCCCAAACGAGACTGGTTATCAACTCATGGGATCTATAATAACCCAATTAAAATTAATTTAAAGAATTGGGATAAAATATTTGGAATCCGTGAAATATTTATGGGAGATGATTAAGAAAATTTTTTTGAGCTCGTAGCTTAAATTTGAGAATTTTTCGGAATAAAATTATATCTGATAGAGAAATTTTTATCTGCCTTGAGAAACTTTGTAGATAATTTTGAAAGGCTTGTGATAGTTTAGAAATTTCTAAATCCCTTCCATATCATCCTAAATTATTGCATAAATTAGAAAACGCATCCAAAATTTATCTAGGGCAAAGTGAGAAAAGAATAAAATGCCCTCAGAAACTTTAAAATCCATTTTTCTCTCCATTTCCTCCCAATTTTTTCTCCCTCTCATTCACTCACTCACTCACTCTCTCTTTCTCTCTCTCTCTCTTGTGTTTTCCTCTCTTTTACACTGCCCACCATCGTTCGTCCACTAAACGGTCACCGCGCTGTCGCTTGTCACCGTCGAAAGGTGCAGCGGCTTCGCCCGACACTGCAAAATGTCTCATGCATCTCTGCCAACCACCATAGCTGTCGAAAAATGGTGTTTTCTCCTCCGTCGTGAATTTAGAAACCATCTTCCATCTGGCTTGTTTTGCGCCATTAGGCCACCGATGATCGATGCTTGAACTGCCCAAAGAACACCTCGAGTCTTGGTGACCTTTCGCCGAAGCTTCTAGCCATTGCCGAAATACCAGAAAATGTCACCAAAGGTGCAAGGACTAAATTGTAAATTTCTAAAATTTTTGGTATACACTAAAATACTCCAAATTAATTGCTTTTCCTGTAATTTCTAGCTTCTATGATGTTTTTAGGAATGAATTAAAGGGATAGATTAGAGAAGAATGGTGAAAACCATAAATTGGAAAATTGAGACTAAATTGAAAATTTTGAAAAAGTTTGGTATGAAGTAGAATTGCAAAATTTGATACATCCTTGCAATCCTTAGCATAATTAAGACTCTTATGAATATATGGAATTGAAAAATGGAAAAAAATTGTTGAAAAAGTTTCAATTTCAAGTTTAGGGACTAAACCGAAAAGATTGATATAGTTTGTTTAAGCAGTGTAAATCATGTATATTCTGAAATTTTGAGTGAATTAAGTTCATTTAGCCTCCTAAAATCATTATAGATTGAATTGGATAATTTTATAGCTAAATACCAACTTTGGGATAAATAAGGGACTAAAGTGCAAACTTATTATTTTTAGGCATTGAAAATAAGTTTTAGTTCTAAATGCTGGTTACAAAATATATAGAGATGGCTTGAAGAATTAATCCAAGGAAAAGAAGGAGAATCTTAAATTAAGTGAAGGAAATCCCAATTGAGGTAGAGTAATCTACACTCTCATTTGTTTTGATAAACGTTTAATGTGAATTGATTGTTGTGATTTTGTTTGTGAACATGTACTGGGAAATGTGTGTTGGATTAAGTGAGTATAAAAAAAGACCTACATGTGTTTCAAATGTATTTAAAAATTCTTTGCTGCTAGTTTTGATTGGACTATTGGAATTGTATGCTTATAGTGCAGACAAAACATGGGATGGATACTTAATAACTAGTATGGGACGATTGTTAAGTATTTCATATTCAGACCTACTTTTACACTTTTATAATTTGAACGCTGAAATGGTCTATATATGTTATAGTTTACCTGTTAAACCAATACACCCCTATGAAAGACTATAAGGAGTAAAGGAGGAGAGTCTATATGGGGGAATGGATTGGTTTAAGAGTAAAGCCCTATGATCCTAAGTATTAGTCACTTATATGTATACGTTGCCTTATAGTCGAAAAAGAGAGATGAGACCTAGTTGTAATGTGCACATGATGGGGGACGCCCCTTATTGATAATAGGTTCTCGGTTACAAGAAGGATGGCCATGTGACAAAAAATGGGAGGACGGTCCCCGTGATAGCAACAATCTCAGTCACATGGAGGACGGTCCTGTGACATTCACCGAGAGGACGGTCCCCACGATCTTAAAATCATATTGGAAAATTGTAGGCAATGAATTTTGAATTTATTTATATGATTTTATGCATATATGTATAGATGATTGAAATCCTTGTAGTAACATAGTAGTGTTATGCAATGGATATGAAAATTTGGCTGCAGGCATTTTGAAAAATAATGATTTTTCATAAATACTTATACTCTTTGATTGAGAGAATAATTTTGATTTATTGTATTTGAATAGCCACTAGATTTCCCATGTTTATTGATTTTTGATAAATAAAGCTTCAATTCATATATTTTATTAAATGAATGAGTTTGGGGAGAGGTTTTCTATACTCAGATAGGGGTATAGCTGAATACTCAGTTATTTTGAATAAAATAAATTGTATATTACTCTACTGGGATTCAAATCTCATTAAGTTATGTGTTCAGGCAATCAAGGGCATGATGGCGCTAGGAATTAGCCTGGGATTGAACGTATTTACTGCGTAGAACTGCAGAAAGACTGAGAAGCTATGTTGTATCTTATGATATTAATTGTAAATGGCTAAATGACTTGAATATAGAGTTTATTGTTCACTGAATTTGTATTTGGAGATATTTATGTACTATTGTGGTAAATGATTAAGTTATATCCTGTAATTAGTATCTCAAATGCAATGTATGAATGGTAGTTTAGATGTATATTCTAGAGTATGTTGATGGTTGTATTGTTGTGGTGATTTGTGGTATTAGATTAGCTGCGCAGGTATTGGGTTGAGTGAAATCTGAATAGGGATGGCTATTTGGGTTACACTCAACCAGTAATAGCCCCAAACAATGTATATTTTAAAAGGAAACATTTTTCATAGCATTTCACACTTCCCAAATTACATGCTATGATAAGGGATTAGTTACAGTTTGGTATCAGAGCCTAATTTTGAGTAATTGTGGGAAATATGAGATTGATTTAGGTTGATGATTGAATTGCAGCTTTAGGAATTTTTGATTATAAAATCTTAAACTCTAGAATATATAGGCTTCAAATTTGAAATTTAAGATATTAGGGACAAACTTGATGTTGTGGTTTTGTTGCTATTGATAAAAGTGTATTTGCTTCCTTTTGTATCAACAAGACATGGAAAATGGAAGAAGTGGTGCTATTGGCAGATCAAGAGGAAGGCCTAGAGGGAGGAGTAATAGAGATGAAGAAATGAGAGAAATGATAGATTCGTTCAGGATAATGGCTAACACAGTGTGGGATTAGGCTGCCACTAGTGCCAATATCATGAGGGAAAACCAAGGAAGGCTTAATCTTGAACATGGACACGGGACTAATGAACAGGGTGACTATTACATATACCAAGGCTGGTTGGACTTTTAGAAAGCAAGACCACCGATGTTTAAGGGTACATATGAACCTATGGCGGTTGAAGGGTGGCTGAAATAATGGAGAAAATTTTTCAACTACTCCACAGCATAGATGAGCAAAAAGTCACCTACGCCACTTATATGCTGAAGGATGAGGCAAAAAATTGGTGGAATGGTGCAAGGCCACTAATGGAAAGTAGAGGTATTTCAATGACATGGGAAACATTCAAACAAGCCTTTCTAGAGAATTATTTCCCTGAGAATGTCAGATAAGCTAAGGAAACAAAATTCCTGTAGCTTAAGCAGAGAGGCAGACCGTTCGAGGAGTATCTGGCTCAGTTTGAAGAGTTAGCTAGGTATTTTACATATCTAAGGCTATATCCAGATGAGGTTTGGAAGTCAAGATAGCTGGAGGTAGGCCTATACTGGCAAATGAGGAACCAGATAGCCCCGATGGAGATTCGAGATTTTGCAATATTGGTAAACAAGTGTCAGATTCTAAGTTCCAGTTTATAGGAGAGGTAGCATATGAATCAGAGGTTCGCTACCCGACAGAAATAGCCTGCTAAGAATTTAAATGTCAAAGGATAGGGAGGAAACTTTAAATGCCAAATGACAAAAGTCGCCACTGAAAGTAGAAAAGTCACCACTGAAATTTTTTAGTGGTGACAAAATAATTGTCACTTGTCGCCACTGAAACTTTCGCAACTAAAGGTCTTTGGTGGCAACAAAAAATGTCGTCACTAAAAATACATATAGTGGCGACATTTGTCACCACTGAAAAATGAAATTTGCCGTCACAGAAGTTGAAATTTAAAAGTTAAAAGTCTCTACAGAAACTTCGATTTAGTGGCGACAGAAAATGTCGCCACTGAAGTTTCTTTCAGTGGCGACTTTTGTATGTTGCCACTGAAGCCCCTTTTTGTGGCAACTTTCTTATGTCGTTACTGAATCATCTGTTTTGTACATTTATTTTGTTTTTGATATTTTTTTTTCATTTTTATATTTCTTGTGATCTTGAGAGTATTACAAAAGAAAATTATAAAACAAAATACTATTATATTACACAAAAGTAATGTTACATTGTTGTCAATAATTATTAATATTACAATTATCAATAATGAAATAATTTATATTAATTACACAACTAATTGGAATAAAATATAAAACATTCAAAGCATCATTTTTGTGTAGAATTATTGTTCCTTCTTGAATTTTGTCCCTATTTAAAATAGAAACATTAAGGATAAGTATAATTAGTCTCATGATAATAAAATTAAATTACAAGAGTCATAAATTATAGAAAAAACATAATATATATTACCAACAAAAGACAAGACAATATGCACACTAAATACTAATTTATAAACTTGAATAATTAAAGTAACAATCTCTAACCTATTATATCTATGTTCCTTCCTTGAATTTCTTCTAATGGAATAAAATCATGAACAATATTGTCTAAGTTAACATTCATTTCAATCTCTTTGACTTTTGTTAAAAAAAAGTTTGGTCAAATAAATAAAAAACTTGTATTCTAGTTCACATTTTATATTTTAGTTCCCTGCTTAGGATCATTATGATACTTTTGGGAGACTAAATAAACTTGACCTAACTCAAAATTTCAAAATTACAGGGTTTTTTCTTCTTAAACAGAATAAAAAGAATCTTTTCAGTTTGGTCCTTAAAACTTTCATAGTCTTGAAAGTAGTCCTTAAAGGTCTTAAAAGTCTCCTTAATTTATATGAAACCCTCCATGTAACTCAATATCATAGAAAATACCAAAATTTATGGAATTTCAATTCATTACCTAGAATTTTTAAAATTTCAATTTAGTCCCTTTCTTCTCAAATAATGGTTTTGCACTTTTTTTCTCCCATTTTTCACTTCTATCCCATCATTTCCATTGTTTCTAACAACCTATTAGATTTTTAAAGGTTGCAGCAATGCCCCAGCAATTTAAAAAAATTTCAGATTAGTCCCAATTTCATAAAGTGCCTCTAAATGGTCCTCTAAGCTTAGATTGAAGTATATAAAGCTTCCTTTGAGTTTTTTGGGCATTCTAAATGCTAAAATCAATCCCATTACAGCCATTAAATCAAAAATGAGAGGAAAGAAAAAGAAGCAAAGTGCATTCAAAATGTGCAAATCAAAGGAGCTCATTTTACTTGCATTTTCTTTCATTTTGGAGCTTTCTAAGTGCTTTTTACTGCACTTTCTCTCTCTACCTGTGGCTCTCTCTCTCTTCTACAATTTTTTAGCAACAATGGAGATACAAGGCTCACTTAAACAAATGCAAAAAACAAAATATATGAAAGATTTTAACTACTCACTAATTTTTTAACAAAACCCCCAAACTTTCCCTCATTTTCGCAGCCCAAATGGTCTAGCCATTGGAGCTTTGAGTTCCTCCATTCTATAGCAAATAAACACTATTGTGTACTACCTGAACGGTAGACAGTGGTGGGGATGGCCGGTGACTGACTGATGGCGACCTTAGTAAGTGGTGGTGGTGGTGGTAGAAAGTGAACCTAAGTTAGAGAAGAAAGGAAAAGTGGAAGAAAGATGAAGGAAAGGAAGAAAAAGATGAAGATTCCAGAGAGAGGTATGGAATGAGTTCTAAATGTGTGGGTTTCATTACTTAGGGAATTTAGAAAAAAGAGGGAAAGAAAAGAGAGAGGGGAGACAGGAAGGAATTTTAGAAAAAGGGAGGGAATATTGAATTTATGGTGAAATGCGTTGGAGGGAGAAGAAAAAATGAAAACTTAACTTCAAAATTTTTTTAGCTTTTTTTTATGCATTAGTGGCGACATTTAAAAAGTCGCCACTAAAGAATTTTAGTGGCGACATATACTATCGCCAATGAAACCCCTTACAATGGCGAAATTTCAATTGTTGCCACTGAATATCTTCAGTGGTGTTAAAATGTGTCATTACTAAAAACCTCTAGTGGTGACATTTTAAATGTCGCTAATGGAACTCTTTGGTGGCGATAGATTGTTGCCACTGAAGCTCTTCAGTGGCGACTTTTTAAATGTTGCCACTGGAGGTTTTTAGTGGTGACACATTTTGTCACCACTGAAAATTCTCAGTGACAACACAAAAAGTCGCCACTAAAAGAGGACTTTTAGTGGCCACTTTTTTTATCGACATTGAAAAGTTGCCCTTAAAAGTCATATTTTTGGTAGTGAGTAAAGCCCTATGACCCTAAGTATTAGTCACCTATATGTATACGTTGTCTTATAGTCGGCAAAGAGAGATGAGACCTACTTGTAATGTGCACATGATGGGGGACGCCTCTTATTGATAATAGGTTCTCATTCACAAGGAGGACAGTCTTGTGAAAATCACTGAGAGGACGGTCCTTGTGATCTTAAAATGAGATTGAAAAACTACAAGCAATGAATTTTGAATTTATTTATATGATTTTATGCATATATATACAGATGATTGAAATCCTTGCAGTAACAGTAGCGTTATGCAATGGTTATGAAAATTTGGCTGCAGGCATTTTCAAAAAGAATGGTTTTTCATAAATACTTATACTCTTTGATTGAGAGAATGATTTTGATTTATTGTATTTGAATAGCCACTAAATTTCCTATGTTTATTGATTTTTGATAAATGAAGTTTCAATTCATATATTTTATTAAATGAATAAGTTTGGGGAGAGGTTTTCTATACTCAGACGGGGGTATAGCTGAACACTCAGTTGTTTTGAATAAAATAAATTGTATATTACTCTACTAGGATTCAAATCTCATTAAGTTGTGTGTTCAGGCAATCAAGGGCGTGATGCCCTTAGGAATTAGCCTGGGATTGAATGTATTTACTGCATAGAACTATAAAAAGACCGAGAAGCTATGTTGTATCTTATGATATTAATTATAAATGGCTAAATGGCCTGAATATAGAGTTTATTGTTCACTAAATTTGTATTTGGAGATATTTATGTACTATTTTGGTAAATAATTAAGTTATATCCTGTAATTATTATCTTAAATACAATGTATGAATGGTAGTTTAGATGTATATTCCAGAGTATGTTGATGGCTGTATTATTGTGATGATTTGAGGTATTAGATTAGCTGCGCAGGTATGGGGTTAAGTGAAATCTGAATAGGGACAGCTATTTGGGTTACACTCAACCAGTAATGGCCCCAAAAGATGCATATTTTGAAAGGAAACATTTTTCATAGCATTTCACGCTTCTTAAATTACATGCTATGATAAAGGGGTCATTACAAGATTACTTTTCGACTCTAGACAGGTCTAATATACTTCACTTCTGTAAATCATGGGCTATGGAATCACCATCTCTTTTCGATGGATCACACTTTTGGTACTCTATTCTCTAACTATATACTAGGGTGACTCGGCTTATGTTTATGGTTAAGCTTAACTTTAAGTATGTGTTTCTTAAATGGCCTTTGAAAGATTACACTAAGAGTTTGTAACCATCAAGGCATTTTCGAAATCATCTATGTTTAAGTAGATGTTAACCATCCCAATTCATGGAAAAATTGTGGAATGTACAATGGACGATCCATACTGATAATCGGTCACTCGATCATAAGCCTATCTACCATTAATGCATATGCTTAGAATACTTCACTCTTTCTTTTCTTATGTTTTTCTACTCTCTTTATTTCACTATCACAAGGATCATCTCATCTTAGTGACATATGACCTTACATCTTACATGTTACCCACTACATCCCAGGTTTAGATCCTTAGTTTGAGTGAGATTTTAGGCTAATTATCTCTCAAAATAGGTCATTGAGCTTTTATCTAAAATAGTAGGCTAGCAGTTAACTAATCCCAGGCTGTCAGTCGGCTGCTAGCTCACTGCCATGTTGAATCTGTCTCAGCAGAGAGTTACCAGTTAGTGCTATAGGCTTGGCAGTCGACTATTAGCCTATTGTGAGATGTTTCTACGAAAAATTGGGCCCGACAGTTGACTGCTAGAGCAGGCAATCGGCTGCTAGCTTTCTAAAAAATTTTTAAAAAATGAAGAACATAGTAGTAGACTTTCAAGGGCAGGCAATAGGCTGCTAGCATTCTATCTGCTTTAAAACTTACTGCTACATCCAGAGTTTTGTCCCAAAACATGTTTTCAAACCATTTTCACAAGCCATGAATTCAACACCAGTATTTAAACATCATATAGCACTTATAAACAACCCAAAACTCAACTTAACATCACTCAACACTAAGATCAAACCATATTTTTGTAGTTAGGGCATAAGCCCACTTTCACAATCCATTACAAGCATAAATGAGCATGACCATTTAGCAAGAAACACCTAATAGAAGTAAAAAACATAGAGAATGTAGGTTTAAATCCCAAACATAGCTCAAAAGATTCATAACATTTTTTAGCAAAGAGCTAAACATTTCAGAAAATAAGGTTAGGTTGAGTTACTACCTTGATTTCCTGAGGAATATGGGTGTACAATGTGTTAAAATGGTCCTTCCCTTGTTGTAAGACCAATTCCTAGCCTCAAATTTTTCTTCCTTTAGCAAATCTCTTCTACATTGCCCTAACTCACTACTTTCTCTTTCTACTCACCCTTCTCTTTCTCTCTCTATAAAGTACTAAAGTTGAGTTGTGTGTTAGGGTTTAGGGTTTTTGAATTCTTAAGTCTAACTATTTGCACTCTTACCCTTGGGCCATTTTGTGACTTTATCCTAACTAAAATTTTCCTTTTCAATTTAATCCTTAGTCGTACTTTAACTTAGATTTTATTCCTTTCAACTAAGTCCCTGCACTAATGCAACTATATGCAATTAATGTAACATACACAAGCATTAAACTTAAATTAACAACTAACAAGCATCTCTTATTCATATTTGGAGCAGATGTTACACTTTTGCTACTATTCGAGCTTTTAGTTAAGCCACAGACCTATATGGGTTCCTTTTTATTGTGAAGGCCCATTTTCACCCCACATCTTTCTTTCCTTTAGGTAAATCCTCTAGATCCCAAATATGGTTTTCATCTAAAGCATTTATCTCCTCAAGCATTGTAGCAAACCTCCCAGGGAGGGACAAAGCCTTCTTCATTGTCTTGGGTATAGAAATAGAATCTAAAGATGCAATTAAAGAACTAGACTTAGGAGACAAGTGATCATATGAAACAAAATTAGCAATGGGATAAGTAGATTTAGGAAGGGTGTAATGACATTTACCTTTACAGAGACTGATAGGCAAATCAAGATCATGTGGTGGAGGATCTGATGATGAAGGGAGTGGTGCAAAACATATATAATTGGTCTCTTGCCTTTGAGAATATACTTGAACAACTAGCGTTCTAGTCAAAATCGGAGGGAGATATGAATGCTCAACAAGAGGAATACCAATATCTGGTTTATCTAGTTGCTCAGTAGCAAGACTTGGAAATGTAAACTTATACTTATCTTCTTCTGGACATGTAATGATGGGTAATGTAGAGAATAATGGTGTTTTCTTAAAAAATGCTACGTCAATTGATACCAAATATCTATTCAAATATAGAGATTAACATCGATAACCTTTTTGAAGATGAGAATATAAAAAAAAACACTTCAAGGCCTTGGGATTTAACTTTGTGATATGGGGTTGCACATCATAAACATTAAAGTTACTTCCAAATACTTTAGCTCTACCGAAAATAATGGTTTTTTTTGGAAAAAGAACGTTGTAAGGAATATCCCCGTTCATTACTATAGATGGCATTCGATTAATGAGAAAGTAATAGAAACTGCATTAGCCCAAAAATGTTAAGGCATTTTTTTTGGAATAGCAATGCACGAGCAATCTCAAGTAGGTGTTTATTCTTCCTCTCAGTAACACCATTTTAGGAAGGTGTATCAACATAAGAAGTTTGATGGAAAACACCATGTTGAGTAATGTATTTTTGAAATAACTCTATATAATCTTTACCATTATCACTTCTCAATATGTGCACAGAAACTTTAAAATGGGTTTTAAACTCAGCTTGAAAAAGCAGAAAAGTGGGTAAATACTTCATGAAGATTCTTCATAAAATATATCCAAGTTATTTGAGAAAAATCATCCACAAAAGTAGCAAAATATCTAAAACCAGTTTTAGAAATAATAGGACATGGTCCCAGAACATCTGAATAAACTAATTCAAAAACAAACTCAGCTCTTTTATCAATTATAAGACTTAATGAGCTACGATGGTGTTCTAAAAAATGACAAGACTCACACTCCAATGAAGATAAAGTATGAAACTGGGGGCATAACTTCTTTAATTGGGGCAGAGAAGGATGTCCCAATTGACAATATGCTTCAAAAGGAGAAATAAGACTAGAATAAGGAACTAACTAAGGCACCCATGAATAAATAATGTGAAAACTATTAGATACATTTCCTTTACCAACAATCTTCTTCTTCATAAGATCCTAAAAAACATATTGATTAGGAAAGAATGTGATTGAGCAATTGAGGTCTTTAGTAATTCTACTCATAGACATCAAATTAAAAGCAAGATTGGGTAGACTAAGAACAAATGATAGGGTAATAGAAGGGGTAGGTTTAACAATTCTAGATCCCACAATGTGATAGGTAGAACCATCGACTATGGTTATAAGCGAGGGTGCTTTGCGAAATTGAAAATTAGAAAAGATATTTGGATTACTTGTCATATAATCTGTGGCACCAGAATCAATGATCCACTTGTTTGAGGAAGAGATAAGGCATGTTTTACCTAACTCAGCAAGGGTAGTGATTGGGATGGATTGTTTCAATGAATCCTAATACTGAGAGAACTTAACATATTCATTATTTTAAATTGTGATGGTTCTTTCAGAAGATTAGCCAAAAGTAGCAATATTAGCAGTTTGAGTCTTTTGGTTTTAATTATAAAACTTTTTACAATATTACTTTGTGTGACCTGGCTCCCTGTAATAGTAGAAAAAAATTATCAAATTCATTGTTTACTTCCTTGTTAGTATTCTTCCTCTTAGTGTCACTTTCATCTCTTCCTTTGGTAATAAGGACATTAGTCTTCTGAATAGATGGAGGATTCTTCATACGTAGTACTCTACTAAAGACTTCTTGAAGAGATGTGATTTTTGAGCTAAAGAGAATTTGAGATTTGGTAATCTTTAATTCAGAAGGAAGGCCAACTAGAAAACTGATGATAGCTATTTTTTCGCTTTGATCTTGTTGGGTTTCGATATCAGTGTTGAATGGTAATAACTCATTCAATTTTTCATACATCTTCTTGAAGTCCATAAAATGCATATTAAGTGTTTTCCTCTCCTTTTTAGAATGATAAAAGGCCATACACACTTCATAGATTCGAGGTATATTTTTATTGCTCGAATACAAAAACTCCAAATAGTCTCTTAGTTCTTTCATAAATTCATAATGATTAATCAAGCCAATAATAGCTTCTTCAATTGAGTTTCTAATTTGCAGGAACAAACATGTATAATCTCTTAACCAAACTTGTTTAGTGTTATCAGTGAGGGCTTCTTTGGTTAAACGATCATCCTTTTCTACACTTTGTAAATAAACACTAATTGTTTTACTCCATTAAAGATAGTTAGAGCCATTCAATTTATGTTCAGTAATTTTAGACATAGCTAGAACCATTTCATTCACAATACATTTGATATCACCAATTTCAGCAAGCCACAAAAAAATATCACAAGTTTAACCAAATAAGATGTTTACATAAACACTAAGAAACTTATGGTAGTAAGGAAAAGGTAACGAGAATAGTCCAACAAGAGGATTACTATGAAAGTGAAAATCCTAAATCAAGGATGATAATAACTTTAATAAGAAGTGGTCGAACCTGTTAGGCTTTAGTCGAGACTAGCTGAAGAAGCTGATGTGACACTAGAGAAGCTAAAATGTTGTCGAAATAATGTATCAAGTGTCGACGCTTGAGATGATGGATAGAACATTGTGGCAGCGCGTGAGACACACGCACACCGTGCTTCCTTGCCAGATTTTGGGGTTTCATTGATCTTAGGGTATCAACAGTCCCTATTCCAACAATGAGTATACCTGGCAACAAAGGTAAGGTTCTTTGATCACTATACATGTTACCTAAAATAGCAAATGTAGAAAATACTCTCTAATACCATATAATCTCCAATGATCAGAATATGGAATGAATTTCTAATGATTATATTCACTGAAAGAGCTAGTATATATACAGTTCATAGGGACTCTATTTCTAGAAATAAACTAATTGTAGCTTACTAATCAGCCTATAAATTTTCTATAATTATGCTAGTCAATCAATAAGTTAACTATATAGTTAATGCATATCTGTAACAAGCTAAAAATTCAAAATTGAGCAACCCATTACTAGCAAAAGTACACGACCAGGAAACTCACTTCCAAGTGATGAACGAAAGTGTTCACATTAAAAATTCAAAATTGAGTAACCCATTATGAGTGAAAGTGTGCAAATGATAACCTCCCTTCTAAGTGATAAACGAAAGTGTTCATTCTAAAAAATTTAAAATTGAGTAACTCATTATGAACAAAAGTGCAAAAATGGTAAACTCTCATTTGAGCGAAGAAAGAAATTGTTTGCTCTCAAAATTCAAAATTTATTAACCCATTATTAGAAAAAGTGCGCAAATGGGAAACTTCCTTCTAAGTGAGGAATGAAATTTTTCATGATCAAAATTCAAAATTGAGTAACCTATTACAAGGAAAAGTGCATGAATGGGAAACTCCCTTTTAAGTGAAGAAAAAAATTATTCACACTCAAAAATTCAAATTTGAGTAACCCATTTTAAGTAAAAGAGCATGAATGGAAAACTCCCTTTTGAGTGAGGAGTGAATTTTTTCATGCTCAAAAATTCAAAATTGAGTAACCCTTATGAGTAACAGTGCGTGAATGGTAAACTCGATTCTAAGTGCTAAATGAAAGTCTTTACGCTCAAAATTCAAAATTAAGTAACCTATTAAGACTGAAAGTGTGTGAATGGGAAACTACCTTCTAAGTGAAGAATGAAAGTGTTAGCATTCAAAAATTCAAAATTAATTAAACCATTATGAGCGAAAGTGCATAAATGAGAAACTCCCTTCTGAGTGAAGAATGGAAGTGTTAGTGCTCAAAACTTTAAAATTGAGTAACCCATCACGAGAGAAAAGTCTGAAAATGGAAAAATGCCTCTTGAGTGATGAAAAAAAGTGTTCAAGCTCAAAAATTCAAATTTTAATAACTCATTATGAGCAAAAGTACGCGAATGAGAAAATCCCTTCTGAGTGACAGACAAAAGTGTTCGCGATTAAAAATTCAAAATTGAGTAACCCATTACGAGTGATAGTGCAAGAATGAGAAGCTCCCTTATTAGTGATGAACAAAAGTGTTCGCTCTCAAAAATTCAAAATTGAGTAACCCATTACGAACGGTAGTGTGTGAATAAGAAACTCTCTTCTAAGTGATGAACAAAAGTGTTTGCACTCAAAAATTAAAAATTGAGTAACCCATTATGAGCGAAAGTGCATGAATGTAAGACTCCCTCCTAAGTGATGAACAAAGTGTTCACACTTAAAAATTCAAAATTGAGTAAATCATTATGTGCAAAAGTGCGTGAATGAGAAACTCCCTTCTGTGTGATGAATGAAAGTGTTCGAGCTAAAAAATTCAAAATTGAGTAACCCATTATGAGTGAAAGTATGCAAATGAGAAACTCCCTTCTAAGTGAGGAACAAAAGTGTTCGTGCTCAAAATTTAAAATTGAGTAATCCATTATGAGCGAAAGTGGAAAAATGAGAAACTCCCTTCTGAGTGATGAGTGAAAGTTAAAAAATTATTGAATAAGCATATAGTTACTCTTACTAAAATAACAGATATTACAATCCTCTCCCCTTTTAAAGAATTTTTCCCTCAAAATTCTGATATACCTATAAATAAATTAGGATACTTTTGTCTCTTATCATCCTCTCTTTTCCAAGTTACTTCCTGGATGGTTGAATCTTTCCATAATAATTTGACTAAAGGCATGGCTTTGCTTCGTAGTTATTTAGTTTCAAATTTAAAATTCTTAACAAGTTCTAATTGATAATTCAAATTCTCTTCTAACTGTAATGGGCTATCTTTGAGAATGTGAGTGGTGTCCAGAATATATTTACAGAGTTAGGATACATGGAATACATTTTAGGTATTAGACAATTTTAGGGGTACAGCCAATTGATAAACAATTGGACCAATTCTCTTAAGGATATGGAAAGGTCCTAAAAATCAAGGACTCAGTTTCTTAGGTCTGATTATGTAACAACCGAGATTATTTTTAAAGATTAAAAACTGAATTTTGATATTTATTTCATTTAAACTGAGTCTGGCATGATTTTTGAGGTCGACGGTGGAATCTAGAAGGCTTTTCGGAGTCAAAAATGTGATCTGATGAAAGGAAACGCGACCCAGTGATAAGATACTGACAAAAAAAGTTTCAGACTTCGATTTATTTGACGGAGGCTAAAATCTCTGCATGGGAAGCCGTGCTTACATTTGAATGGAAGATGACATCCCGAAGTTTCCCCGGGTGGTCCGAGAAAAGTCAGAATCGAACCCCGGAAGCTTTAAATTCTCTGGAATCCTGCCATTTTCACCATTTCCCTCTCTCTCCTCACTCCACTTTATCTTTCCTCTCTCTCTTCCTTCCTCCACCGTGCGCCACCACCTGGGCCGCCGTGGGCAACCACCTGACCCACCAATCAACACACCTCGCCACCCTCAACCATCAACAGCCACCCACGGCCACCAACGACCGCTAGAGTCACCAAAAAATGCAACTTTTTCTCCTCCGTTACGTGATTCTTCGCCCGTCGTGATCTCTGCTGTCAGCCACCGTTGGTCATCATCGCCACCATCAGCTTGTAGGACGAGCTGCCAGCTTCCTCCCCTAGCTCACTGCTGCCAAACGGAGCTCCGACGCGCCCAGATTGAAGAAAAGTTTGTCCGCCATGCGTCGACTTTTGGGGCCAAAAAATGCCATCCAAATGGTTGTGAACCGCCGCGCCACCACCAGATTCGAACTCCCTATCTTGCGGGCTTCACCGTGGTGTAATTTTTAGGGCTAACCGCACCCCTCCACCGTGCGCCACCATGCGCCACCGCCAGAGAAGCCAAAAAGATACCCGAGACTGCCCCGGAATAGATTTCCATCATTCGGCACCCCCACTAAGGTCCGATTCACCTAAACCTAATGAATTTTGATTGAATTGACTACCGAACGTGAATAGGAAATAAACTGACTTAGGAAATTGTGTAATCAGACTTAAGACTGTAAAATTGATGACGTAATGAGCTTAAATATTCATTTAAATGCCTAAGGAATTGAATTAGGCTCGAAATCCAAGGATATGAGAAGTCTCGAATCAATTTGGAGCAAACAGAGACCAAGTAGGATAATTTACGCTTCCCGAATGTTAGAATTGACTATGTGGATACCTGAACGCTTAGATTTAATTGCATAGATTTACGTGCTACTTTCGATGGATTAAATTGCATGCTTGTGTGTTGGAAACCCCATTTGCATGTTAAATGATTTTTTTATCGAGTTTAGATGCCATTAGGATGAATTTACTTAGGGTAGGGTACTTAATAGCCGGTATGTGACGGCCGTTAAGTATCCCAAATGCAAGGGATTTCATGAATATATTATTTTTAAACAGATTTAGCTTGCATTGCGTTAGGGATCACACAGTAAATCAGGACGACCCTAAGAAAGGTTTAAGGAGTATATGGGGGGATAGCCTACACGGGGAAATGTTGTGATTTAGGCGTAATACCCTAAAGCCCTGAGGAATAGCTGACCGTGTGCATATGAGTTCGAATAGATTGTATGAGGATGAGAATTGACGTATGTGCACATGCTAGGGGACACCTTAGATGTTGATTCTCACCCGGTCCTTGAGTGAGTGATTGGTGTTACGGATCACACTCACAACATAGGTTAGATTCGGGTGATTGGTGTTACGGATCACACCCAATGATAAGAGATGTAATTTCTCTGGATGACGTGCAATTGGAGGATTTTAGATACGGTCGCAGATGATTTGTGGCCGATACAGACTTAGATACATCGGGCATAGGTTTGACTCACTTTTGATTACCATGTTTCAAAGAAACAGATTTTGATGATTTTTAGAACTTGCCATGATTTCCATGCGATAAACTGATTTTTAAAGATAAGGTATTTCACGGATTTTGAAATGAAAACGGGAAGTTATTTTCGGTGCTTGCACCACTGAGTAATCAACCAGATTTTGAACTATCTTATGAATTGTAAATTATTCTAATGGGATTTAAATATCTCACCAGGTTGTTTGCTTAGATAAACAGGAATAGGGGCCTAGACGCTAGCTAGGAAAAGGCATAGATGATAGACAGAAGAGAATCTTAGTTCTAGGCTTGAATTGTGATGTATATATTATGTTGATGTTTTGTATTGGATTATGTAATTATGTTTTATTTCGCTATTGACTGGATGTAAATTGTTGAATGAATGACTGTTTGTACTTTGGGATATGTTCGAAATACAGGGAAGACTCTGCCGAATTTTCAATAGCATTTAATGTGATAAATGTCTAAGTTAAGATGGAATGTAAATGAATGGATTGCATGTGTATGTTTGGAATCTAGTTTTATTATTCCGGAGTTTGTGTGATGTTGCATGTGTAATTTGTATAGCTGCGTGTGATTTTGGGTTGAACGAAATCCGAATGGATAATAGAATGTCTATCTGGGTTACGCTCAACCAGTAGCGATCCCCTGACGTTCCAATATCGGGGATAACTATTTCTAAAACCTATATGCTTCCGCTAGGCAGATAGATGATAGTATATTGTGGATTGGGGGGTAGTTACAATTATGGTATCAGAGCTCGATTTGTCGAATTGTCTGGTTTAGTGGGCTAAGGACTATGAATCTTCGGGCTTGTAGCTTTAGGGCTTTAATTGACTTAACTATGGAATATTAGGACCTGATCTTGAATCGATAAGTAATGGAATGACTTTAATGCCCTTCTGTTAACTGTTGCTGTAAGACTGATCTATTTTCTTTCTGTGTCAGATAGCCATGGCAGAACCTAGCAGGGATAGCACCTATAGGCCCAGAGGAAGGCCAAGACACAGGAATCAGAGCGCTTCAGGTAGTGGCAGCATAGAGATCGACGTCGAAATGCGAGATATGATGGAGTCCATACGGAGGATGACCGATGCCATGAGGGACCAAGCCACTACTAGTGCCAACGTGATGAGGCAGCAATAGGAGGACAGGCAAACCAGGAGCGATGGAGCCACCCAGAATGCTAAACCATTGTATTAGGGATGGATAGAATTTCAGAGAGCAGCTTCATCCTCTTTTGCAGGTGCCTCTGATCCAGCTGCAGTAGAAGCCTGGCTGAAGGATATGGAGAAGATCTTCAGGTTATTGCAATGTGACAACGAACAAAAGGTTACATATGCAACATATATGTTGAAGGGTGAAGCAGAACAATGGTGGACAGGTGCCCAACAGTTGATGGAAAGCAGGGGTATCCCGCTAACCTAGGAATCCTTCAAGGGAGTCTTCATGGAGCAATACTTCCCTGAGAGCGTCAAACAGTCAAAGAAAGCATAGTTCTTAAAGCTCACTTAGGGAGTCAGGCCATTCAAGGAATATTTGAGACAGTTTAAAGAGCTATCTAGATATTCCACATACCTGCGAATACACTATGATGAGGCCTGGAAGGCAAAGCATCTAGAAGAGGGTCTAGACTTACCGATGAAGACGCAGCTAGCCCTACTTGAGATTAGAGACTTTGCGATGCTGGTGAACAAGTGTCAAATCCTGAGTAAAAACCTGGAGCAGAGACAGGCTCAGAACATGACCCAGAGGACAGGAAACCTGCCGAGACCACCAGCCAGGAATCTCAATGTGAGAGGTGGCATGTTTAAACCATAACCAGGGTCTTCAAGTGGCAGTAAACGATTTGATAATACACCCTGTCAGAAATGTGGGACCAAGCACCCTAATCAACCCTGCTAGCATCAAACTCCATTACAATGTTACAGGTGTGGAGGTATGGGACATATGGCAAGATACTGCCCTTTTAGTGGGAGCCAGCAGACATCCGGTGGCCGAAGACCGCAGGCTCCAGGGAGAGTTTTCACTCTGGATGCAGCTAACGTTGACAGGTCATCAGGTTTGATGCAGGGTAGAGGTAAAATTTATAATTTTCCTTTGATAGTATTATTTTATTCGGGTGCGGTGCACTCTTTTATTACTGATGCATGCGTAGAGAAAATAAAATTACCTGTACAGACCCTGCCCTATGATCTATATATATCCACACCCTTGGTAGAAGCCACTATATCCTCACGTATATGCCTAAACTGTCTCTTAACCATTGATGATACCTTGTTTATCATGGACCAAGTGTGTATACCCTTGACTGGGATCGACATCATCTTAGGAATGGATTGGTTAACTAGGAATCGGGTCTTACTACACTGTTCCGAGAGGACAATCACTTACTTGGATAATGTGCCTGTGTGTAGGAGTGACAGAGCGTGTGAAATAGGTGATGTGTCCCTCAATCTCTCTGAGGTAGAGTTGCAGGATAGGTTAAGCCTAATCCCAATCACTAGTGACTTTCCAGAGGTATTTCCTTTGGAAGTAAGTAAACTACCACCACCTAGAGAGATAGAATTCAGTATTGACCTAATTCCGGGCGCAGGCCCAATAGCTATGACTCCATACCGAATAGCTCCAACAAAATTGAGGGAATTAAAGGTCCAAATTGAGGATATGTTGAAGAAGGGGTTCATTAGGCCGAGTGTATTGCCATGGGGAGCTCCGGTCTTATTCGTAAAGAAGAAAGACAGGAGTTTGAGATTGTGTATCGATTATTAGCAATTGAACAAGGTGACCATTAAGAATAAATACCCATTACCATGTATTGACGACTTGTTTGATTATTTGCAAGGTGCGATTGTGTTTTTTAAGATAGACTTAAGATCAGGATACCACTAGATTAGGGTTAGAGAGGAAGACATCTCTAAGACAGCGTTTAGCACGAGATACGACCACTATGAGTTTCTTGTGATGCCGTTTGGATTGACAAACGCACCTACTGTCTTCATAGACTATATTAACAGAATCTTTAGACCTATTTAGATCAGTTTGTAGTGGTGTTCATTGATGATATCTTAGTCTACTCCAAGACTCACGAAGAACATGCCCAACATCTTAGCACGGTGCTACAGATACTTGAAGAGAAACAATTGCATGCCAAGTTAAAAAAATGTGAGTTTTGGTTAGAAGAAGTGAAATTTCTTGGACACGTGGTAAATGGGAAAAGAATAGCAGTAGACCCTAAGAAAATTGAAGCAGTGTTAGATTGGGGTCAACCTAAGATGGTCACCGAAGTAAGGAGTTTTCTAGGTTTGGCCAACTATTGCAGGAAATTCATTCAAGGATTTTCTCAGATAGCCATACCATTAACTTGGTTGACTCGAAAAAGTGTAAACTTTGAATGAAGTGACCAGTGTGAGAATAGTTTCCAAACTTTGAAAGAGAAATTAACCACCGCTCTTGTACTAATTCTTCTGAAACCCTTAAAACCCTTCACAGTATATACAGATGCATCATTGAAAGGCTTAAGATGCGTCTTAATGCAGGATGGGAAGGTAGTAGCTTATGCATCACGATAATTGAAACCTGTAGAGGAAAACTACCCTACCCATGACTTAGAATTAGTTGCCGCCGTGTTTGCCCTGAAGATTTGGAGATATTACTGGTACAGGGCTATATTCGAGGTGTATAGTGATCACAAGAGCCTTAGGTACTTGTTTGATCAGAAGGAATTGAACATAAGGCAGCGTAGGTGGGTAGAATACCTGAAAGATTTTGATTTTGAATTGAAATACCATGCAGGGAAAGCGAATGTCATGGCAGATGCATTAAGTTGAAAGTCACTACAATTAGCTAGCCTAATGATAGGTGAGATGAGGTTACTTGAGGATTTTAGGAATCTCAGCCTCAACGTAATCTCGTTTCTGAAGAGATTAGTGATGAGTGACTTTTTAATAACCTGCGAGTTGAGAGGGCAGATTAGACAAGTCCAACTAGAGGATGAATCCTTATAAGTATACGCCAACCAACAAGATTTTGGACTAGCCCCTGATGGAGCATTAATGTTTAGGAAAAGGGTAGTGATTCCAAATCATCAGGAGATGAAGGAAAAAGTGCTAGCAGAGCTCATCGAAGCCATTATACTATTCACCCAAGTATTTCCAAGATGTATCAGGATCTAAAGAGGAATTTTTGGTGGCCTGGTATGTGGAAGGACATCACGAATTACGTGAATGCCTGTTTGACTTATCAAAAATTTAAGATAGAACATCAGAAACCCGCAGGGCTACTGAAACCATTGGAGATACCGGAAAGAAATCGAGATCAAATAACCATGGATTTCGTGGTAGGATTACCTAGGACACCAGCGGGATTTGATGCCATTTGGGTGATAGTGGATAGATTGACCAAGTCTGCTCACTTTTTGCCTGTTAAGATGCGATAATCCATGGAAAAACTAGCCAAGGTATACCTTAGGAAAATCGTAAGATTACATGGAATACCATCAGGTATAGTATCTGATCGATACCCTAGGTTTACTTCGAGATTCTGGCAATCCCTATAGTAAGCCTTAGGAACCCAGCTTAAGTTTAGCACAGCCTATCATCCTCAGACTGACGGGTAGTCTGAGAGAACTATTCAGACTATAGAAGTTATGTTAAGGGTTTATGTACTAGAATAGAAAGGGAGTTGGGATAAACACCTGTCGTTGATAGAGTTTTCATACAACAACAATTATCACTCTACCATCGGTATGGCACCTTATGAGGCTCTGTATGGAAGGAGTTGTAAATCACCCTTGATTTGGGTAGAGATGGGGGAGAGTACACTGTTGGGACCTGAGATTATACAAGAAACCACTGATCAGATCAAAATGATCAGGGAAAAGATGAGGGTTGCCCAACAGAGACAAGAACCATATGCAAATAAAAAAAGAAGACCTTTAGAATTCAATGAAGGAGAGCATGTATTCCTGAGAGTGTCCCCCACCATGGGTATCGGTAGACAGGTAAGGACCAAGAAACTAAGTCCTAGATTCCTAGGACCATTCTAAATCCTACAAAGGGTCAGTCCAGTCGCCTACCAAATTGCCTTACCTCCCCATTTGTCCAACTTACATAATGTCTTTCACGTCTCCCAACTTTATAAATATGTCCCAAACCCTGCGTATGTATTGGGGAATCAACCAATAATATTAAAGGAAAATTTAACATATGAATTTACTCTTGTACAAATCTTTGACTTTAAGACTAAGCAACTTCGAAGTAAAATAATCCCTTTAGTTAAGGTACTTTGGCAAGATGTAGCGTCGCAAGAGATGACGTGGGAAAAAGAAGATGAGATGAGGCAACAATACCCAGAACTATTCACAAGTATGAATTTTGGGTACAAAATTTCTTTTAGGGGGGGAGAATGTAACAACCGAGATCATTTTTAAAGATTAAAAACTGAATTTTGATATTTATTTCATTTAAATTGAGTCTGGCATGATTTTTGAGGTCGACGGTGGAATCCGGAAGGCTTTTCAGAGTCAAAAATGTGATCTAATGAAATGAAACGTGACCCGACGATAAGATGTTGACAAACAGAGTTTCAAACTTCGATTTCTCAGACAGAGGCCGAAATCTTTGCATGGGAAGTCATGTTTACGTTCGGATGGAAGAAGACATCCCGAAGTTTGCACGGGTGGTTTGGGAAAATTCGGAATCGCCCCCGGAAGCTTTAAATTCTCTGAAACCTTGCCATTTTCACCATTTCCCTCTCTCTCCTCACTCTACTTTATATTTCCTCTCTCTCTTCCTTCCTCTACCATGCGCCACCACCTGGGCCACCGTGGGCTACCACCTGACCCACCAATTGACACACCTTGCCACCCTCGACCTCCTGCAGCCACCCACGGCCACCAAAGGTTGCCAGAGTCGTCGAAAAATGCAGCTTTTTCTCCTCTGTCGCGTGTTTCTTCGCCCACCGTGATCTTTGCCGTCATCAATCATTGGTCGTCATCGCCACCACCAGCATGTAGACAGAGCTGCCAGCTTCCTCCCTTAGCTCGCCGCCGCCGAATGGAGCTTCGACGTGCCCGGATCGAAGAAAAGTCTGTCCGCCGTGTATCAACTTTTGCGATCAAAAAATGCCATCCAAAAAACTGTGAACCGCTGTGCCACCACCAGATTCAGACTTCCCATCTTGCGGGCTTCACCGTGGTGTAATTTTTGAGGCCAACCTCACCCCTCCGCCATGTGCCACTGTGAGCTGCCGTGCGTCATCTTGCGCCGCTGCCAGAGAAGCCAGAAAGATACCCGAGACAGCCCCAGAATAGATTTCCATCATCTGGCACCTCTGTTAAGGTCTGATTCACCTAAACCTAATGAATTTTGATTGAATTGACTGCTGAACGTGAATAGGAAATAAACCAACTTAGAAAATTGTGTAATCGGACTTAGGACTGTAAAATTGATGATGTAACGAGCTTAAATATTCATTTAAATGCCCAGGGAATTGATTAGGCTTGAAATCCGAGGATACGAGAAGTCTCGAATAGATTTGGAGCAAACGGAGACCAGGTAGGATAATTTACGCTTCCAGAATGTTAGAATTGACTATGTGGATACCTAAATGCTTAGATTTAATTGCATGGATTTACGTGCTACTTTCGATGGATTAAATTGCATGCCTATGTGCTGGAAACCCCATTTGCATGTTAGATGATTTGTTTATCGAGTTTAGATGCTATTAGGACGAATTTACTTAGGGTAGGGTACTTAATAGCCGGTCTGGGAAGGCCGTTAAGTATCCCGAATGCAGAGGATTTCATGAATATATTATTTTTAAACAGATTTAGCTGGCATTGCGTTAGGGATCACGCGGTAAATCAGGACGACCCTAAGAAAGGTTTAAGGAGTATAAGGGGGGATAGCCTACACGGGAAAACATTGTGATTTAGGCGTAATACCCTAAAACCCTAAGGAATAGCTAATCTTGTGCATATGAGTTTAAAAAGACTGTATGAGGATGAGAATTGGCGTATGTGCACATGCTAAGGGATGCCCTAGATGTTGATTCTCATCCGGTCCTTGAGTGAGTGATTGGTGTTACGGATCACACTCATAACATAGGCGAGATTCGGGTGATTGGTGTTACGGATCACACCCAACGATAAGAGATGTAATTTCTCTAGATGATGTGCAATTGGAGGATTTTAGATATGGTCGCAGATGATTTGTGGCCGATATGGACTTAGATACACCAGGCATGGGTTTTGACTCACTTTTGATTATTGAATTTCAAAGAAACAGATTTTGATGATTTTTAGAACTTGTTGTGATTTCCATGCGATAAACTGATTTTTAAAGATAAGGTATTTCACGGATTTTGAAATG
Organism: Senna siamea; assembly: GCA_031216115.1. Taxonomy (NCBI): domain Eukaryota; kingdom Viridiplantae; phylum Streptophyta; class Magnoliopsida; order Fabales; family Fabaceae; genus Senna; species Senna siamea. The sequence goes on along the minus strand of CM062354.1, from coordinate 24,312,110 downwards.
AAAACAGGAAGTTGTTTTCGGTGCTTGCACCGCTGAGTAATCAACCAAAGGTTAGGGGTGTCCTCTAAGGTCTATATGGTTCTCTCTGTTTTTCCATTAGTTTAGGGGTGGTATACTATGCTAAAGTGAAGTTGGATCCTTAGCGCCTACTATAAGGCTTGCCAAAAGCTCAAGGTGAATGTAGGATCCCAATCAGACACTATTCACATAGGTACCCTGTGAAGTCTTACAATCACTTTTGGGTATATTTTTTCCAATTTATCTAATGGGTAATTTATTTAAATTGGTATAAAGCGGGCTAACTTCATTAACCTATCCACTATCAACTATATAGAATCATATCCTGAAGGAGTTCTAGGAAATCCTACTAAAAGAGCCATGGTAACTTGATCTCATTTCCATTCTAGCACCACTAAGGGTTTTAATAGTCTCAAAGGTTTTTGGTGCTCTATTTTGACTTGTTAACAAGTCAAATAATGACTCACATAGGAAGATATATCTCTCTTAATGACAGGCCACCAAAAATTCCTTCTTAGTTCTTTGTACATTTTAAAGGTGCTTAGATGAATCACATAATTGCTGCAATGCACTTCATCTAGGATTTTCCTTCTTAACTCAAAGTTATTAGGGATCACAATCCTATTCCTAAATAACCTTGCTCTATCTTGTACCATATCAAAGTCCCATTAATCCTGCATTTCTACTATGACTTTGTCTTCTTCTTGAGCCTTCCTAATTTGCACACTCAGGTCAGAATTTATTTTAAGTTCATTTCTTGTGAGTTTACCTGGGGTAGTGGCTACATTTAAGCTTAAGTCTCCAAAGTTTTCCATCATCTTCATTTCACTTATCATTAAATGGTCTATCTGTAAGGATTTCCTACTTAGGGCATTAGTTACTAATTTTTCCTTCGTTGGGTGGTATTTCGACTCAAAATCATAATCCTTTAGGATTTTACCCACCTATGTTGTCTCATGTTTAATTCCTTCCGATCAAATAAGTATTTCAAACTTTTATAATTCTTATAGAACTCACAATTAAGACCATACAAATAATGCCTTCATAACTTTAATACAAAAGCCACAGTGGCAAGCTCCATATCATAAGCAGGATAGTTTTTTCATGGGGTCTTAATTGATGAAAAGAATAGCTATAACTTTTTTATTTTTCATTAAGACACAACCTAATCCTCTCTTAGAAGCATCTATATAAACCTCACAAGGACCTAAAGGGTCAGGAATGATTAGTACTGGCAGTATAGTTAATCTCTCTTTCAGAGTATGAAAACTCTGTTCACATTATGTAGTCCAAACAAATGGATTTCCCTTTCTAGTTAACTAAGTCAAAGGTAGAGCTAGCTACGAGAACCGTGGAATAAATCTCCTATAATATCTAGCCAAACCTAGGAAACTTTTAATCTCAGATATAGTTTTGGGTTGTTCCTAATGTGGGAATGATTGGATCTTACTAGGGTCAACTACCACACCTCTCATGTTTATTACATAGCCTTAAAATTTCGCCTCCTTTACCAAAAGTCACACTTCTCAAATTTGGCATATAGTTGTTTTCCCTTTAATACTTAAAGCATTATCCTATGGTGTTCTTCATGCTTTTTAAGGGTTTTTGTGTAAACCAAGATATCATCTATGAAGACAACCACAAAATTATCTAGATAAGGCCTGAAGATCCTATTCATGTAATCAATGAACATGGCAGGGGCATTCGTTAAGCTGAAAGACATCACTAGGAATTCATAATGACCCTATCTTGTTTTGAAGAATGTCTTAGGAATGTCTTCTGTAAAATTTTCTCCTCCTATCTATGAGAGATGTTTGCTAGTTTTTAAATAAGTTAAATGCTTGTGTATGTTGCATTAGATGGCATGTAGTTACATTAATAGGGGACTAAATTGAAAAGAAAAGAGTAGGGACTTGAATGAAAGGAAAAGGTTTAGTGGAAGAAGTTACATAGGCTTTTAATACTTCAAGGGCAGCGGAACATAATTTTAGCCAAAAGAGGAGTTAATGTAGCTAACTAAATTTTGAAAATTCTTGCTAAAGTTTTAGGGGTAAAATGGTAATTCTTTATATGGCTGGAGAAGTTTCTAATTGAGGTTGGATGATCAAAACTCGACCTTAGTGTAGGATAAGGGTTAAAGTTTCTCCAACTGCTTGGACCACCTATAAATAGGTGAAAATATTAGAACTTTTCACCATTTCCATCCTGAACTTTAGACTTAGAGAGAGAGAGAGAGAGAGAGAATAAGAAACTAAGAAGGAAGAGAATTGTAGGAAGTTTGATATTCCAAAGGCAAAGATAACACACTAGCAAGCTCTCAAGCAAACTTTTACGTACGTTAAATCAACAATAAGGTAGCAAACAATCTGAATCCCTCTACTTTAAAAATATTCTTTATTTAGTTGAAAATACTAATTTTGGTGTTTTTTTTTGAGTTGAGAAGGGGATTTAAACCTGAATCCTTTATGTTTTTAACTTCTATTGGGTGCTTTATGCTGATTAAATGTACTTAGAATTGCTTGTTTCAAATTTTGCAAAATGGGTTACACAGTTCACCATTGTTGACTTGAGTTTGAATCCATTTTGATGGATGATTTTAAGCATATATGGAAGTTTTAATGAAGGATAATTGATAATTGAGAGTTAAGAACTAATCTCATGCTTTTCTAGACTTGAAAAAAGGTAAAAATTGGATTTAGTATCATTTCATGGCAGCAAAATCGAAGCTCAGGATCCTACAAGTCAACTGTCATGTTCTTCATCTTCATATTTTCCAAAAAATACAGGTGATAGCCAACTGCTAGCCTATAACAGTCGACTGTCATGCTCCTGAGATCGATTTTTAGAATGTAGTAGACTAGTAGCCAACTACCAAGAAGTTGACAACCGACTAGTAGCTCTCTATTAGAGTTCATACTGTTTACTTACTGTTTAATTGCTACAAGTTGATTGCTAGGTGGGAAACAATGAGTTTTCATAAAGAAATTATTTTGAAAAAGCCACATAGTCTTTGAAATGAAACCCTCAAGAGTCTAGAAGAAGTTATAGAGTCCAAGTTTCTATTTTATTAAATGTATGCTCAATAAAGTCAGCAATAGTGTCATCACATAAGGAAGGTATAATTTTCAGGTAACATGTAACATGAGATCAAAAAGAAAGAGATGAAAACGTAAAAGAGAAAAGAGAAAAGTATTCTAAGCATTTGAATTAGTGGTAGATAGGCTTGTGATTGAGTAACCGACTATCGGTATGGGACGGTCGTTGGGCATTCCACAGTTAAACCATAAATTGAGGATAGTAAAACTCCACTCAATCATAAATGATTTCGAAAACACTATGATGGTTGCAAATTCTAAGTTAGTGAACTCTTCTATGGCCATCAAAAGGAGTTACATACTTAGAGTTAAGTATAACCATAACATAAGCTGAATCACTCTAAAATATATGCTTATGAATAGTATGTAGGGAGTGTGATCCATCAATGAGGATGGTGATTCCATAGCCTCATGATCTGCAAGGGTCGAGTAAGCATGATCCATCAGAGGTGGCAGTAATCTCATGAGTTATACCAGCCCCTTTTATGGATGAAAGGGAAGTGAAGTATCCAAAGGGATATCGATCCCGCTGGTTAGGGATGATCTGTAAGAGTTAGTAGTGATGATTGAGTGAGTTATCCCAACCCCTATTGGGATTAAAGGGATGTGAAATATCAGTATAGATATCGATCCCACTGGTCAGGTATAATCTTTCAAAGTTAGCAGGGACTATTAAGTACTTGGATCCACTAGGGGACACACTAGATAGTATAAGCAGTCGTGGACTATTGGTGGTCAGGGGCCACGAGGAACTTAACTCAGAACTCATTCATGAGAGCTATTGGAGCACATGGAGTTGTGTGCTGGGTGACTCTCCCGATATCTCATATGATGATATGGCATTGGCTATTATGATGTGATTATTTTCCTAACTCATGTTTTAATGTTTTATATGTGATTATGATCATGCTACCATGATAAATGTATGTGATGAAATGAAATTTTTATATTGTTAACATCCGGTGGACTAAACTATAACTGTATATGCATTCATAAGTACATGTTATATATATTGAGAGACTATAATGGCATAACTACATAGATCATGCATTGCATCCCAATAGGTACTGTTTAACAATTAATGATGGAAAGGATATAGTGGATTTTTGTACGAGTATGGTGGTACAACCCAATATAATTAAAATAAATTATTATTGCTATTGAGATTTATTCTCATATAAAATACCGGTGTGTATCAGATGCCTAGGTACCAGGTACTACTGGAGATGGAGGTAGAGATAGTGAAGATACCCTTCTAGGGATATTTCCCAATTATTAAGGAATTATGGATTATATTTGTATTGGAAGTCCCTCCCACACCTTGAGTGCATGAAGTTTTAGGGTCTGCACAGTAAATTTTTGACATGTAACATGCCTAATACCCTGATTTTTTATTATTTTTGGGAAACGATTAGAAGGATGATTTTAGTGTACAAAATGAGGGCATATATGTATTAAGATATGTGAGATAAGTATCCATTAGTAGGATTTTTGTTAAATGGGTATGAGTGGCAGAGTTGTTGCCTCTTTACCTTAAATAGCCTCACATATCTATAGGTATATGTCTGATGTAATTATAAAAGAATTATGTATGGGTACAAATGTGAATGTATATCTATATATATTTTATTTTATTTAACTCTGCTGAGATACATGTGAGAACTCGAGTGTAGAAATCCCAAATTGATAGCACTAAATTATTTAACTTGTTAAAAGTTAAAAATTTACTCGAGTAAAGATAGTTACCCAAGTAGTAGTAACTCACAAATACTATAGTATATCGTATTATATTATTTAATTAACTAGAAGGAATCATAGGATTATGGGTGTTACACTGAGTTGGTATCAGAGCATGGCTACCATGGGTAGTTGAATACTGGCTCAGTAGTGAAGGGTAGATTCCTCAAGATAGAGACTAATGTAGGCTAGTTAGCTAAGTCTAGGCAATTGAATGACTTGTATTATGTTTTAACTTGAGGAATGGAGTAGATTTGGGTAGACCATATTTCTTGTTGGTTCCATATGATCTCTTACAACTGTTATGTTATTCAGACTGATCACCTTGGTAATGTTTGTTTTGTAAAGTGAGATATAGCCTTACTTAGGAGGAATATTGGAAAGGAGAAGGAGAGTGAGGCTAGCTTAATAGGAGTAATGCAGGCTATGATGGGAGTGGTAGAGGCTATGAAGGAGTAGGCTGCTGCTACTACCCAGGTCCTTAAACAATTTCAGGACTAGAGGAATAACAATTGTCCTAACCCTAAACCTCATGAAGGACAAGTAGGAAACTCGGTGTACCATGGCTGGTCAAAATTCCAAAAAGCTAAACCTCTTTCCTTTAGGGGTGAGTTTGACCCAAAGGTGGCTGAGGAATGGTTAATACTAATGGAGAAGTTTTTTGTAGTTCTTGGGACGACTGATGCCCATAAGGTGTTGTTTCCCACTTATATGATGACTGAAGAAGCAAAGCGCTAGTGGAAAGGGGCAAAGCAATTAATGGAGGCTTAGAGGATCCAGATTAATTGGGATTCATTTAAAGAAGTATTTCTGGAGAAATATTTTCCTTAAAATGTGAGGAATGGAAAAGAAATCGTGTTTATGCAAATCAAGCAGGGCAACATGACATTTTATTAATACCTGGCTAAGTTTGAGGAGTTGTCCTAGTTCTCCTCTTATTTAAAGCTTTAACTAGATCAAGCATGGAAGGCTATGCATCTAAAGGCTAGGCTGAGGCCTAAGTTGAAGAGTATTGTGGCCCTATTAGAGATCAAGAATTATGCCACACTAGAGAATAAGTGTCATATAGTTGCCAAGAACTTGACTGAGTTTAACAAGGAGAAACACAAAGCCAAATTCCTTAAATGGAAGCCACTAGGATTCTTTAGAGGTAGGGATAATCGGTTTAGCTAAGGTTAGGGAAGTAAGAGGCTGATGGTGAAGCCGATGATACCTAATGTTTGCTCGAAGTGTGGAAAGAGTCATGATGGACCTTGCAAGTGGCAACAAAATGTTCGTTATAAATGTGGAAATGTAGGACATTTTATGAAGGATCGCTTACAGTGGAAGAAACCAATAGATACCAATAAACCTCTAACTATTAGGAGAGTTTATACTCTAAAAGGTAAAGAAGTGGTTTAGTCCGATGATTTCATCAAAGGTAAAGGTTTGATAAGTGATATATCTTTAATTGTATTGTTTGATTCTAGTGAGACTCATTCTTTTATTTCCATAGAATTTGTGAAAAAATTGAGTTTATCTATATCTCACTTACCGAGTTGTCTATTTCTACCCTTGTGGGAGAACAAATTTTGACTTCTTTAGCTTGTTTACATTATCCAATCACTATTGAGAATAAGCTTTTTGTTGTTGATCTTATTTGTTTGCCATTAAGTGATTTTGATGTTATCCTTGGGATGAATTGGTTAAATTTGAAACAATGTAATCTTGGATTGTTCAGAGAAATCTGTGACTTTTATAAATATCTTACCACTGAATAGGGGTATTAAGGAAAAGAACTAAATAATGCATTTTTTGTATTCTTCTGAGGTTGAGATTCAGCATAGGCTTAATACTATCCTTGTAGTAAATGAATTTTAGGATGTCTTTCCCGAAGAAATCTTAAGTCTTCCACCTGAGAGGGAAGTAGAATTCTCTATAGAGTTAGTTCTTGGAATGAGACCAATATCTATAACACCCTATAGGATTTCTCCCTTAGAGTTGATAAACTTGAAGGTACAGATAAAGGATCTCTTAAAGAAACAATTTGTGAGACCTAGTGCTTCACCATAAGGACCATCAGTGTTGTTTTTGAAGAAGAAAGATGGAAACTTGAGGTTCTGTATAGATTATAAGTAATTGAACAGAGTGACAATGAAGAATAAGTATCCCTCCCTCGAATAAATGACCTGTTGGATCAGTTGAGAGGAGCTACTGTGTTTTCCAATTGCTTCCCTTCATTCCTTTCTCCTAGATATTTATATTTTTTTGCTACAATTTTCTTATCCCTTCCTATTAAAATTATCTCTTATCTCCTATATAAATTAAATAATTCACCAAAGTTTTATTAAAATTCTATTAAGAGCACCAATTAAATACAGACATACATACGTAGATAAAAGTTTCATAATTACAAGAATTTAAATTCATCAAGCAAGCTATTAAACAAATTATTGAAAAAGCATATAGTTACTCTTACTAAAATAACGGATATTGCACATGGGGCCATATCTTTAGTCGAATGAAAACTTTTATTATATTAAAACTCAATAAAAGGTAAGCTCTTTTCCCAACTACTAGTTTCCTCTAGCACACAAGCCTTAAGCATATGTTTTAGGGTTTCAATTGTCCTCTCAGTTTGTTCACCGCTTTAAGGATGGTATTTAGTATGAAAGTTTAGTTTTGTACCGAACGATTTCAAAAAAATTCTCCAAAACCTAGAGGTTAATCTTAGGTCTCAGTCTAAAACTAGATGAATTAGGATTCGATGTAACCTAATTGTCTCTTGAATATACAAATAAGCTAGCTTATTCAAAGGATAGTTCATCTTAATGTGCAAGAAATGTGCAAATCTAGTTAAGCAATCCACAATCACCCAAATTGCATCCACTCTGGGATGTCTAAAGGTTGCAACATACTAGTGGGTTTTTTATTTTCAATCTTAACTTGTTGGCAGACTAGACACCTAGCAACAAAATTAGCTATTTCCTTCTTCATTCTCGGTTACCAATAACTTGACTTTATGTCTTGGTACATTTTAGTGGTACTAATATGTATTATGTACTTGCTTCTATGAGCCTCTTTTAAGATTCTAGCCCTTAATTTTTCACCTTTAGGGACATAAATCCTATTTCAAAATTACACAGTCCCATTAGGTATTAAGGTGTTATGTTGAATCTTTCATGTCCTTTAGAGACTTCAAGAATTCATCATTTTGCTGAGCTCTTAAGATTTGAGCCCTAAAGTCACAGTTTATCTTTAATTCACTCTAGCAGATTCTATCAAGTAGCACTAATGTGTCTAGATTCAAATTCCTAAACTTTCCTATCAGTTTTGTAACCCCTCAATCCTATGATTCCTTTTAATTAATTAAATAATATAATATAATATACAACAGGATTGGTGAGTTACTACTGCCTCTACCCGAGTAAATTTTAACGTTTACCAAGTTAGATAATTAAGTGCTATTGATTTGGGAACTCTACACTCAAGATTCTCACACGTACTATAGCAGAAATAAGTAAAAGTAATTATACACACATATATAAAATTCTATATACATTCACATACATACATAATTCTTTTACAATAGTCTTAATTTATTTATACAAGACATATACATATAAATATATGAGATTAGCTAGGGTAAGGAGGCAATAGCCCTACCACTCATACCCTTCTTTAAATTATACTAATGGATATTCTTCTCACATATCTTAAATACATATATGCCCTCTTTTCCTGTACATCAAAATAAACATCCTGACCCTTTTCAAAAATACATTAAAGAGGGTTAGGACAATAGGGCATGTACAAAGTTACTATCTACATGTCAAAATATAACAAAACTTTCACACTAGCTTTACATATCCATTCCTCTTGTAGGTAGGGGCGATGGAGGAACTTCAACAACTGCAACTACCCATATTCCCTTCACCAGCATAAAGTATCCTAAAAATGGGATCTCCACTAACTATACCTCAACTTCCAGTACCATTTGGTACCTAGGCATATGATACACACCAATATTTATATAAGAATAAATCTCAAAAGCATAAAAATTGTTTTAAAACTACTAGTCTATACCACCATACTTGTACAAAAATCCACTACATCCTTTCTATCACCAATTCTTAAACTATATCTATTGGGAAGCAGTGCATCATAATCTTTTAATAAACAAATATGTACTTATAAATGCATGCATAATCATAGTCTAGTCCACCAGATGTCAACCATATAAACATGTCATATCATCACATACATTTATCACGATAACATAATCATAATCATATATAAAATATTAAAAATTGAGTTAGGAAAACAATCACTTCATAATGGCCAATGCCATATCATCATATCAGATATTGGGAGAGTCGCTCAGCGAACAACTCTACGTGCTCCAACAGCTCTCATGAATGAGTTTCGAGTTGAGTTGCTCATGGTCCCTGACTACTTGCAATCTATGATTGTTTGTATTATCTGGAACATCCCCAATACATGCAAGTACTCAACGGTCACTGCCCTCTCAGCAGATCATCCTTGACCAGCGAGATCAATATCTATATTATAACTCATGAGATCATTGCCACCTCTGATAAATCACATCTACTCCGCCCTTATGGATCATGAGGTTATGGAATCACCATCCTCACTAATAGATCACACTCCCTGCACACTATTCACAAGCATATATTCTAGGGTGATTCAGCTCATGCTATGGTTGTTATGCTTAACTCTAAGTATGTGACTCCTTTTATTGGTCATAGAAGAGTTCACTAACTTAGAATTTTCAACCATCACTGTGTTTTCAAAATTATTTATGATTGAGTGGATGTTTTACCATCCCAAATTTATGGTTTGACCGTGGCATGCCTAACGACCATCCCATACTGCTAATTGGTCACTCAATCATGAGCCTATCTACCACTAAGGCATATACTTGGAATACTTATATCTTTTCTCTTTATGTTTTCCTCTCTTTCTTTTTGACCTCATGTTACATGTCACCCGAAACTTCTCCTATGTGATGACACTATTGTTGACTCTCTTAAGTATACATTTAAGGAAATAGAAACTTGGACTCCATAACTTCTTTTAGAATCTTGAGGATTTTATTTCAAAAACTAGGTGGCTCTTTCAAAACCCATAGTTTCCCACCTAACAGTTGACTTATGCTTCATAGCAGTTAACTTGTAGCAATAAAATAGTAAATAAATAGTACAAACTCTAAAAGAGAGCTACCAATCAGCTGCCTGAACGCTAGATGTTGGCTTGCAGTTAACAGAGAGCTACTAGTCGGCTGTCAGCTACTTAGTAGTCGATTGCTAGTCTACTATATTTTGGAAATTGACCTCAGGAGCACGACAACCGACTACTATAGTTTTGGAAAATATGAAGGTGAAGAATATGGCAGTCGAGTTGTAGAATCCTCAGCTTTGGTTTTACTACTATAACATGCTACAAAATCTAGATTTTACCTCTTTTCAAGTCTAGAAAAGAATGAGATTAGTTTCTAACACTTAATTATCATTTATCCTTCATCAAAACTTACATATTTTCTCAAAATCATCCATCACAATGGATTCAAAATCAAATCAATTATGGTGAACAATGCAACCCAATTTACAGAATCTAAAACAAGCACTTTTAAGTACATCTAATCGGCATAAAACACCTAATAGAAATTAAAAACATAAAGGATGTAGGTTTAGATCCCCCTTTCAACTTAAAATACCAAAATCAGCATTTTCAACCAAGTGAAGAATATTTTCAAAGTAGAGGGATTCAGATTTTTTGCTACCTTGTTGTTGATTTAAAGCACATAAAAGTTTGCTTGAGAGTTTGCTGGCGTGTTATCTTTGCCTTTGAAATATCCAATTTCTTCCCATAATTCTCTTCCTTAATTTCCCACTTTCTCTCTCTAGCTCTTTTCTCTCTCTAAGTTTGAAGTTTAGGGTGAAATGGGGAAGGTTTCTGATATTTTCACAGGTGGTCCGGGTGGTTAAAGGAACTTCAACCGTTATCCAATGTCAAGGTCAAGTTTTGATCATTCGACCTCAATTAACAACTTCCCTAGCCATATGGAAATTTACCATTTTGCCCTTGAAACTTTGGTAGGAAATTTCAAAATTTTGGTAGCTACAGTAACTAGTATTTTGGCTAAAATTACGGATTGCTATCCTTGGAGTATTGAAAGCTTATGTAACTTCCTCCACTAAACCTTTTCCTTTTATTCAAGTCCCTAATCTTTTTTTTTTTAATTTAGTCCCCCACTAATACAACTACATGCAATCTAATGCAACATACACAAGCATTTAACTTATTTAATAACTAGCAAATATCTCTCATAAATAGAAGGAGCGGATGTTACAAGTTTCATTTCATTCACCATCATGTTAGCCATATGCAAGGATTTCCTACTTAAGGCATTAACACTACAAAAAAATAGTGGAATTACAACGATCAAAATTTGAAATTACAACGATTTTATGTGTGACTAATGGGATATGCGACAGTTCTAAGAACATTCACAGATCCTAGTGTAACAACTATAATTGTCATGGATCCATGTGTAACAACTGGATATTCAATGGTTTCCATCAACTGTTGGCAAAACCATCACAAATTCAAATTTTCAATGGTTATGGTAACGGTTCCCACTTGTTGGCAAAGCTCATAATCTAATACTATTTAGGTAATGGTGATAGTTACTTTCCATGGTTTTTTGATAGTCATGATTCAACTGTAACCATTCTTAGAAATAGTGACAGTTTATTGATAGTCGGAAAGACTGGCTTTACAACGATTGTACATCAACCGTTGTAAATCCAAGAATTATGATGGTCAATAAACCATAGCCAAATCATAGACTAGCGATGGTTATTTGCAATCGTCACTAAACCATTCGCAATGGATTTGTGATGGTTTATTTTAACTATTGCAAATTCACTTTTTTTGGTACCTACAATATCTTAGTTTTGACATTCCTTTCTCATAATTCCTGTCACATTCTACAACCCAAACACATTCAACCAATAACAACTAAAAAAAGCTAGATATAATAATAAATTGGAGAAAATTAACATTAATAATGCATATAAATATTTAAAGTAATCCATACATTAATTCAAAATTTTATTCTATCCCAATTCAAATTCAAATGTTGATACATAATTAAAACTATTCCCTATTAGTGAGTACTGTCTGATTTGTTTTAATCTTCAGTGCCTTAAGGTACACTCCCTTCTTCACTAGGTAGCTGAAAATGAAAAACAACTATTGTTAGTTATAATAAATAAAATTAAAATAAATAGTTTCTTGATTCTATGAATAAAATAAAATTATTGGCAGATTGATGCAGGTATCCAACTCAGATGGTATCTCACCTTGAAGCTTCTAAGCCATAAATGACATTAATTTTTGAAGTTGGCTCAATGTGTTTGTCAAATCTTCAAACTTGGACTTCAAAACTTCATTCTTTACCTTTAACATCTAATAATCTTAAACCAAAGTTTCAGCCATCTGTGGAATCCTACGAGAAGTGTAACCCCCCAATCCTATAGTTTTTTTTAGTTTTTCAATTAATATAATAGTGATACTATAAGATTAATGAATTACTACTTCCTTCACCCAAGTTAAATTTTAAATTTTTACCATGTGAAATAATTAATTACTATTAGTTTGGGCTACTACACTCGGGTTCTCACACGTTACGCAATAAAAATTAGAATAAATTAATGGAAATGAAACATATATATATTTATAGATACATTTACATTCATTTATAGTAAGTATCATCCATTAGACATATACCCATAGATATGCGAGTGTGTTAACTAGGGTAAGGAGACAACAAACCTATCACTCATATCCATTTAACAAAATTGCTAGTGAATTCTTAGCTCACATATCCTAATACAGATATGCCTTTATCTTGTATATCAAAAATCTATCCTCTTGATCTTTCCCAAAAATTTAACAAGGATTCAGGGTATCTAGCATGTAAAAATGTCTCTAAAACTTTACACATTCAAGGTGTAGAAGGGACTTCCCATACATATATGACCCACAATTCCTTAACACCTGGGAAATACCCTAGGAAGGGTATCTCCACCAACTTTATCTCCACTTCTATCATTATCTGGTACCTAGGCATCTGATACAAACTAGCATTTTTTAATGAGAATAAATCTTAGTAGCAAAAATAACCAGTTTATAAAATAGCTAGTTTGTACCATCTTATTCCTTTACGAAATATGCTACATTCTTCTTATCTTCATCCAATTGATATATCTATTGGTTTACCTTTCATAAATTACATTTGATACTCATAATTGCATACATTACTTACTCTATATGTACCACACAGGGCATCTATCTCATAAAATAGTCAAACCATACATGTAACATAATTTCATTTATATAACTTCATATAAAGAGTAGTAAGGAATTGAGAGCCTTTCTCATTGGCTTTCGCCATCATCATGATAATCATCATATAATAACAATAATAAGAGAAATCAGGAGGGTCATTGAGTGAGCCACTCCATACTTTTGAATATGTACTTGTAACTTTTGGCAATATATGCCCATTGGCAGTCCTCTACTGCAACATCACATTTGTGTACATTCTTGAGCGTCCTCTAGTGGATCCAAGTACCATAGAGTCCCCACATTGAGACCACACATTGAATACATACTAGGTCCCTCAAAACGCTATTCATAAGAATATACATTAGGGTGATTCGATACATATTATAGTTATGTGAAATCTTAAGTATGTGACTTTTTATTTAACTTGGCCATTAAGTCACTAGCTTAGAATTTACAACTATCAATCACTGTCCCATACCAGTAATCAGTCATTCAGTTATGAACCTATCTACCACTAATATGTAACATCCGCTTCTAATACTTTGTATTTTTATCATGGCATTATTATCATTATTATTTATGTGATGATAAGGATGGTTCATTAAAGAGATATAATGGACATCTTCATCAAGATAGAACCACTTTTGTCATAAAAGGGCAAAATTAGAAATTTGGTAAAGAAGGGCAAAATAATAATTTTACTATAAAGGAGAAAATAAATTTTTATTTTCTTATTTCATGGAACTACATTAAGGACTTTTATCAATTTCATTTAAGAGAGAAGAATTAAGTGTGGGAGTGAATATGTCCACTTGGATGGCAAAATGGTAATTTTTCCTTAAAAGGGCAAAGTTATAATTTTACCCCAAGGACATATTAGTAATTTTTCATAAGACAGAAACATTTAATTTTTACCTAAATACTTTATAGAAATAGAATTAGAAAGTCCTTACCCTTTTATTTTAAAAAGGAAAAAGAATAAGGGTAAATATAATAGTGTTGGCATAAAGGGCAAAATGGTAATTTTTTCAAAGAAGGATAAATTAGTAATTTCATAAAAATAAGATTTATGAAACTTTATTTAAGGAATTTTTGCCCATTAAACTCGAAAAGGGTGAAAATTGGGGTTAAATTGGTCATTTGGACATAAAGGATAAAATGGTAATTTCATTAAGGACATAGTGGTAATTTCTCAAAAATATGAGGGGAAAATTTAGAATTTCAAATTTTATAATGGCAAAATTGTACTAGCCTATGGAAGTTTCATAAAATTACAATCCTAAGCAGAGTGGATGCCATTCTTGAAAAGGAGAAGTAGTAAGGGTAAATTGGTCATTTTACACCAAGGGCATTTTGGTAATTTCACCAAAACCCTAATTTAGGTCTTCTTGTTCCTTTAGATGCTAAAATTTTCAAACAAGAGAGGAGAGGAAGGGGCTGGCCAAAATACTTTCAAGCTTGGAGAAGAAGGATTACAAAACAAACCAACTAGGAAATTTCACACTTCTTGCATTTTCAAGGTAGCTAAACATGCCTAAACCCTTATTTTCTTGTTTTATGGTTTAATTAAAGTGTTCTTAAACTTGCAAGAAGGTTAGGTTTTTCTCTCTCTACATTCTTATAGAATATTTCCTTGAATGGGTTTTGCATATGCTGAAATCTTGTTGTGTTTATGAATGTGGACATGTTGAAATGCTTGAAAACATAAGAGATTGAAATTTCTCAAGATTGGAACCTAATTCTTGAAAAACCCTAATATTTGACTTGGCTGAAATGGTGTATTAAAGAGTGAGAAAATGGTGATTTTGCATGAGATTCACTTGAATATGATTGTCTTGTAAGCAACATCGTGAAATAACTTCATTTTCATGCTATTCTCTATGTAACTGAGAGCATGTCATGGTGAGAGTGCAGAAATTGGCTTGAAAATGTGTCTAAAAAGGGTGAAAGAACTTGTTATAAATTAGTAAGAGAGAGAAAATTAGGTTAGGCTAATGTCTTGACACTTTTCCCATTTTCTAACTTCACCATTAACCATGAAAGTGCACCTTACCCTTCTTGGCTGAGAGCATCCATGGAAATGGTGCTAAAATCCATTTGAAAAGTGACTAGAAAAAATTATAAGTTTAGTCATAAGAAAGGAGAAGAGAAGAAATTATGGTAATTTCATGTTTTTGGCAAATGTACCATTTTAAAGTTTTGCCATTTCACCTTGAAAGTGTGCTTAAAAATGTGCAGTTGTAAGATTATGTGCATTGTCATGTTTGGCATGAAAAATGAGCTAGAAAAGTGTGGAAAAGAAAGTCTAAATGTACACTTACCCATTTTGAGGTGTGAGAAACTATTATGCATAATTATGAAAAATGTTGCCATAATGTCTAAATGGTAAAAAGAATGCTAGAAATGAACCAAATAGCTTGGAAATACCAATCCTTCCTATTTGTCTTGCCTTTGCCGAATGCTATGTCTATTTTTCCCTTGAATGGCTAAATTTATATGCTAATAGAAAGTAGCCTAAGGTGCATTCTAAAATGGCCTAAGCTAAGTGAAATGGGGAAAATGATGAAATGATTAGATGTGAATGATAAATTGCATACATTATGCCATTAATGAGAATATGTTCAAAGTTATGTGAATGTGATTGAATGGCCTAAAATGCTCCTTGCAATTGTAAAAGAAAAGGAATGAAAAGTCACCATTAAAGGGTGAAGCATGGCACTTTTATATGCCCCTTGAGGTGAATATGTCAAAGTTATGAATGTTATCCTAGGGGTAAGGCACGACACTATTATATCTTCCCCTAGAGATAATGAGAATTAAAGTAAAATTTACCTGAAGGAAAGGACCACAGCACTATATGTCCTCCTAAAGGTCACCAATAAAGGGTGGAGCATGGTACTTTTATATCCCCCTTGAGGTGTATGTAATAGCATCATATGATACCCTAGTAGTGAGACTCCACGGTACTATATTGAGTCACTCTAGTGGTAATAACTTGATGACATTGAAAGATACCCTAGTGGTGAGACTCCAAGACATTATAATGAGTCACCCTAATGGTTTAGCAAGTATGATCCTAAAAGATGGCTTTAAGCTTAGTATGATATTGTGATTATTTATAATGCGTGAATGTGTTATCAATGTGTGTTGTTAATGTAAATGGAATGTTGACATCTTACCATATATTCTTTTAATGATATCACACATTGCATATCTCATATTCATAGATGCATACACACATGCTTCACATGTAGCATACCTATAGAATTGATTGAAAAGGGTTTTGAAAAGAATATAATGTAGAATGGTTATCTGTATTCGTACAATCGTACATATCAATTATTTGAAAGAAAATGGTTTGTTTAGCTACTAAAAATTTATTTCTCATTATTGTACTGGTATGTATCAGATGCCTAGGTATTGTATTATTGTGGAGATTGAAGTGGCAACAATAGAAGTTCCTTTCTAAGGAAATTTTACCATATTAAAGGATATCTATATTATGTCTATTATAGAAATTCCCCCTGAATGATTTGTGTACCTAGACAACAGATATAGATATGTACGTGTAGCCCTTTTATTTTGGTCCTAATTCTGTATGTTCTTTTTGGGTTAAAATTAGAACTCCTATTTTTTGGATGTATATAAAGGGGAGAAGGGCATATACTTGAGATAGGATATGTGAAGAACCTGCCCATCAATAGTGTTTTGTAAAAAGAGTTTGAGTGATAGGCTTGTTGTCTCCTTACTCCTTATGAATAGGTACTTTATATATCCTGGATTATGTATCAGATAGTTTATATATATAATATGAAAAGTTTTTATGAATTCCACTATGATGTGTGAAATTTCAATTCCGTTATGCAAAAGTATGTTCACCTGAGCAAAAGAACCCAAAACTAATCAACTAATAATTAATGATAGACTTATATCCTCAGACAGATTAATGAGATAAAAAGGTAAAGAATAATGTAACCACTTATCTTATTATATTTTATGACGTTGTTAAGTCAAGATAATGGGTGTTACATAATATATATACTAAGAATAAAATTCTCATTTCTCTTATGCATTCTTACTCTTTCCTTATCAATTTCATCATACTCTTGCTCTTTTCCATTTAAATTCAATATACATGTTACCCTTCTCATATTCGAGGTTTAAATCCCTTACTTGAATTGGGTTTTTAGACCAAATACTTTTCAAATATGTCATTGAGTTAATAGTTCATTCACAGAAGCTAGTAGTCGGCTGATACCCTATTGGTAGTCGACTGGTAGTATTCTTTCTAATTTTCAAAATTCAAATTCGAGAGCTATCAGTCAACTGCTACAGGGTTGGTAGTCAGCTACGCCTACTGTTGGGCCCAACAATTGACTGTTAAAGGCCATTAGTCGGCTACCACCTGTTTGGAAAAATTCTTAGGAAAAAGGATGAACATGCATTGTTCATTGAATGAATTTTTTAGAAAATTTTGAACATAGCAGTCGACTTCTAAAGGCTAGCAGTTGACTGCTCAAACTCTATCTAAACTTCTGAGCAACTCAAGAACACGACAGTCGACTACTGGAGGCCACTAGTCAGCTGCTACATTATGCTCTGTTTTAAAATTTTCTTTTGACCCAGAATTTTTATCCAAAAATTTGTTTGTAAAGCTATTTTGCAATTTATGAACTCAAGATAAACTTTCAAGCATCATTTTCCATATAAAAACAATCCAAAACATCGTTTAATCTCACTGAAATCTGGGATTAAACCTTATTTTTGTTCTAAGTAGAAAAAAACTTACTTTTCAGAATCAATTTTAAGCATGCATAGTCCCTCTCCTCTTTCTAATCTCTGATCATTCAACCTCAAAATGGTAAGTTTCAAACTACATATATAATTACCATTTTTCCCCTGAACCGTTGGCCGGAGAATTCCAAAAATCAGTTGGCTACAGTACTTCTTTTGGCCAAAATTAAAATTCTCATACCTAAAATTTTCACTTTTCATTTTAGTCCCTCTCCTTTTTCTAATCAATTTTCTCATCCTTTTCTAATCCAATTCTGGCACTAATGCCACTATATGCAGTCTAATGCAACATACACAAGCAATTAATTAAAATTAACAAACATATCTCATAGAAATAGGGGCAGATGTTACAAGAAGCACAGTCAAATACTTGTGTTTGGGCATGCTTCTTGGGATTAAGACAGTAACTAATAAATGATGCCCATTGATCTTGTGGAATGCCAGGTGGGCATTTGGCATTTAGCTCATCCCTTGTGCTTGCACCATCTTGTTTAGCATCAAAAAACCTAGCTTGCATTTGCTTTCACTTTATTCCCATTGACATGAGAATAAAATTTTTGTGCACATCATCCAAGACAATTTTGCTCTACAAGATTAAAAAAATATATTCATCACTAATTATATTTGGAAGTTACTAGTAAAGTGAATGGGTAATTTGATAAATTTAATACCTACACAAAAGTTCTAAATGTGTTATCCTTATACTGCTTTGGAAAATTTTTTCAACATGGATAACTAATAGAAAATGTAGTAAAGTCCCCTCCAAAACCTCCCAAGAAGGAGCCAAGCATTCCACCACCTTCTCCAATTGATTTCCCCAATTCATTGAAATGGACTACTACTTTTTCACCTTAGGGTAGCACCCAAATGTCATGAACAGTCAAATTCTTAGATCGTATCACCTCTTACGCAACTGTGGATTAATATGAAATCAAATACTAAATATGAAATTATTGAATTTAACATAAAAATATCCTAAACAGGCTAGCCAATAGTTTCAACTGCCAAGTATCTTTGTTTTTAGGGATGTACTATCTGTTGTTGATGAACATTGTTTAATTGTACATCCTCTCTATCCGTATCATTAAAATCCTCCTGGTGATCAAAGTTTGGAGCAGCCAAATCATGACTGGTATGGTCGTCTCCCAAGTTAGCCATTGGGAGGTTAGCACCAAATAGAGGTACTAGATCAGAGGTTGGAGCAGTCAGTATAGAGCTTGTATTACTAGGCCCATAACCTATGTTAGAAGGACCTAATTTACTCTTCTTACTTAAGAACCTCTTCAATTTTGCAATTCAATACAAAATTAATAAGAAATCTTGTTAAAACAATAAAAATAACATACTTATTAAGAAAAAAGGGTTAAAATCCACATAACCTAGCTAAATTAATATTTCTATCACCCTCTAAGAATAACATTTCTAAAACTCTAAGGATAGTTAGGTTCACTATTATATATAACATCGTCATCATCCCCCCCCATTTCATACAAGTCCCATGGCTTGAGATGTATGAAACACTCTAACTTTTATCTAATTCATCGACAATCTAATATACCATTCGCGCTTTCAAAACTTTAATATATTGCTCATCATCTTTATAGTCACCAATGGATATCAACTAAGAGAAATTTATAGAAGTAAATCCTAACTCATCAGTGATAATCCCCTTAAATTTTTTGTATTTTCCCACATGCACTTAAATAGAGTCATCATAAATCAACCATGATAATTTAGTTCAGTTATATCTACAAGTTTTCCATAATATGACACACCTATAAAGCGCATGTTCACATTACTGCTACTGTAATAACTCCTTGTGCCAAAAGTTGTAAACACTACTATTTTAAGTTCTCAAACCATAGTCTTGTTCTATAGTACAAAACATGAAACCATTAACATTGTATGCACTATGTCATCCAACATAATTAATTATACCTAGAGCAAGTAACTTGATATAATTAGAATGTGAACTGGTGACATCATTTGTGATTTGAAAAAATAACAATTCATCATTTTATAGAACTATTAATTATTATGAGAAATATTAATGTAAGGTAGTACGTGTCATAAGTACTTACACAGTGGTCAAACGACTCAAAAAACTCTCTGTAAACTCACTTGTCTATCTCAGAAGATGATAGTGTCGCTTCTTAGTTTTTTTCTCACATAGTCTTTAAATTCCATATATTAATTTGACAAGGAATTAAAGCAAACTAGAAAACTATGGAATGTTACTTAGTTGTTTATATGAATAATTGAAAAAAGAGTCAAATTTAAATTTACCTATCTATAGGATACATCCATCTATATTGGACAGAACCTCCAAGCTTCATTTCCTCGGCTAAGTGAACTATCAAATGAACTGTAACTGTGAAAAATGAAGGTGGAAATATCATCTCCATATTGTACAGTGTGAGAACAACTTGATTTTGAAGTTTTTCAAGTTTGTTTACATTTAACTTTATTACAAAAAAGCTTAAGATTGAACACAAATAAACCAAGACTTTTGTTACTTGCTTCAAAAGAGTCTTTCTTATAGCTAAGGGTAGAAATTACTCCATAAGAACATGTGAGTCATAGCTTTTCAATCCTTGCTTTGTCTCAAATCAATGAATCTATAAATGTTACTTGAGTACCCATCAGGTACGGTGACATTTTTCAATGTTCTAAGAAAGATATCTTTATTCTTATTAGTCAATGTGAACAAGTAGAGGATATCTACCATTATAATCTGGCCAGGGATATGGTTTGATGCTTATTTCTTGTAAGTCTTTTCATGCATTCAAATGATCTTTTGATCTTCCATGTTCATTCAACAAGGTAAATAGTACATTTTCACACAAATTCTTCTCAATATGCATCACATCAATACTATGGCGCAACAAATTGTTTTCCTAATACAAAAGTTGAAAAAAAATACTTCTCTTACGCCATTGTCGAATTTAATTATTAAATTAAACGCTACATTTTCTTTGTGATTTTTCTTTTTTTTTTCTATTATCTTATTTTATTGGTTTCCTTTTTAAATTTGTTTATCTAATGATTAAGGGTGAGCAATCCTCATTTAAAATTTATTGTATTATTTAATAGTAAATTATAATAATTTAAATAGCTAAATATTTATAACAAAATTAACATAATTAAGTAATTTAATTGTGCCAAACTGCTCCTATTTGAAATTTAGAGAATTTTCTATTAGTTTTATTTATTTTATTTTATTCTATCCTATCATCTTAGAAAGTTTTTTCCATAATATTTATATTAGGTCTAATTAATCAAGATTAACTTAACTAAAACTCAATCAATTAATTTCATCATTGTATAATTGTCATAATCTCCTAGTTATTGAATTAAATAAGTTCTATTTTCTTTACTAGTCATTCAAAACTTAGTCAAGAAGAAATAATCGTAAGTCCTAAGGGCATGTTAATTTGGATCTAGGTTATTCAAAAATCCCATTTTTTCTCTCCTTCATCTATTTCACTTGGCCATGACCTAGAAATCTTAGGAGAAATTGGTGAAATTTGTATTTTTATCCTTATCCTTTTTTTTTTTACTTTATATATCATTATTTTATATTTTAAATTATTATTTTATATTCTAATTAAACATTTCAATTCTTTATTCATTGATAAACTTTAAATTTTCTCTTACATAATTACACATCCTAATATAATTAAATATATTTTCTTTAAATTAATTTGTACCCAACTTTCCTATAGCAGCCGAGTTTGTGAGATATGTAGTCTCATACTATCATAGAAAATTAAATTAATTACTTTAATTATATATTTAAAGAGCAAATGTTACAAGTTACATACATTGAATGACAAAAAGATAAACAAGAAGAGATTTAGAAATTTAGAGAATATACCGTTGCTCAATGAACTTTGATATCATAGCTTTTTCAATCTAATAGTCCTTCATCATTGCTGGCCTCTTTTTGCTTCATTTGATTCATCATCGATGCATCTTGATAATTTAAATTGGTTCGATCTTTTATGCTAATGACTTATGACAAATGTAAACGGTATCTATTATCTCATCGTCCTAGCCTCTCTTTTTTTGACAAAAAATCAAGTCCAAGAAATGAATTTTTTTCCTTTAACCCCATAAATAATACTTCAAGGTTTATTTTTCTTGGTCTAATGTTCTAATAATTATTTTAAAAATATTTATTTAAATTAAATTTTATTCAAGTTGTAATGCAAATGATTAGACTATCAAGAATAAGAAACCATAACATAGATAAACAATATATATATATATATAAAGCACAAAGTTCAAACATTAAAGTAAAAACCATGAAGATTTACACACAAACCTATTTGAAATGACCAAAGAACAATGCGTTAAGTAGCAACACACACACAAGTAGGTGATGACAAACTTCCATGTTGGAAAGAGGGGATAATCCATCCAAATAAACAAAACAAAAAATAAACCTATAATGAGTCTACATTTTGTAAAAAAAATTATATGCATATTCGATATAAAAAAATCAGTTTACACAGTTAGCATAAATATGCTAAGTAGTCAACATTTTTATTATTTATCCTCAAAATTATAGGGATTTTCTCCTACAATAACTTTTTTTTACTCATAGTAACTAAGATTAGGAAAAAGAAACAATTTACTTCTTGTATTGCAAGCACATTTGTAAGTAAAAGGTAAAAGAAAAAATTTATACAATTTACTTTGTAACAACCCCCTTTATCATACCTTACAATTATACACATCAGAGTAAACTAAAGGAAGCATAAAATAACCTCAATAATTTTTTTTCCTCTTTCCATTTAGGAAACCCAGAGGGTCGTTACTAGTTGAGTGTAACCCAAATAGACTCTTACTTTAATCCATTCAAATTCCACTCAACCACCTTCTTGCATAGCATAGCTAAGACCACCAATCATCCTATCATACACTTTGGAATATATAATTCTAAAACATCCATTTATAGTCAATTGAAATAAAATTAACAGTAGAGCGACTACTAAAATACATGTTTCCATCAGAAATTACATCTCAACCTCAATATTTACATTTCATCAGTCAACCTTACATAATATTAATTAACTAATTATACAATCACCATTCATATGTACAAACCATGGCCTACAAGCCAATTCAACTTAAGACTTTATACTCCTTCTAGCATGCCTTGTAACTTGACATTTCTCTTATGTCTGGCTAAATCCTATGCATATCCTGGTCATGGTCATCTGAACAAAAATCTTTATGAGATATAATAATCCCAGTAGAGTAATTTACAAATTTACAATGTTATAAAAATAGTCGAAAGTTCAGCAGTACCCCCTTGAGTATCGAAAACCTCCCCCTTGTAACTATAATACACATGTGAATTGACATTTCATATTTTAGGCAAGATTAATCATATGGGAAATTCACGTTTCAAATATACTCTTAAATTAAATATGTTTATCAAAATCATAGGAGTATAGGAAAACCATTAACATTAAAGATTATTATTTCAAAACACCTGTATTTCCATTTCAATTCCTATTTGCATAACATCTGACGTGTTACTGCAAATATCACATTACTGATAGGCATATGTTTTCCTGCCATTCACATCCCTATCACAATGCATGTTGTTTCTCAATCTCAATTTTTAAAATATTCTAGGGGACCATTATCCTAAAGAATGTCACAGGACTTTCACCCATATAACTAAGATTGTTATCATTGTGGGGACCATTATCCTGGTGATCATTGTAGGATTGTTATCCATATGAATGAGAATCTAACTTATCAGGGCGCCCCCTGGCACGTGCACATCCTTTGTTAGTCTCTTTATCCACAACTATACAACAATGTATACAGATAGGTGACTAATACTTAAGGTCATAGAGTATTTCCTCTTAAACCAATCCATTTTCCCTGTATAGACTCTCCTCCCTTTACTCCTTAAGTCTTTCATAAGGTTGTATTTGTTTAAAGAGTAACTTCTAACATATACAGACTATTTCTATGAAAATAGTTACATTTTATAAAAAAATTTCTGCATAAGGAACGCTTAATGACCGTCCCATACCAGCCATTAAATGTCCATCCCAAATTTCATCTGCAATACAAGCATACAACCCAATAATCAAATTAAAACAAGTAGCAAGGGGTTTATCTCATGCATTCAAACACATATAGGTATATTTCCTTATACTCATATGAAGACATCTTATTTCACAAGAATTTTTTTCAAACATTTCCCATTCCATAAAAATGCATTTCGTTTCACATCAATACAATTCACATTTTCATTTCAAAACAGGGGAGTGTAGATTACTCCACCTTAACCATTTGCTCTTCTCTTGATTAGGGTCTTTCTCTTTCACTTCTGATTTATCCTTAAAAATAACTTCTTAAGGAAAAAAACTTAAGTTCATACTAACTCCCTCCAATTATGCATTTATGCAATTAAGGCTTAGGGTCTCACTAAGGGGTTTTCACAAAATTTCCCTTTTTCTTCCTAGTTTCATGTTACCTATCATCCAATACATGTAAATTCTATGTATAATGATATTTTGGACCTTATTCCAGTCAAAACAAAGGATTTTCAAGCTCAATTCATGTTTTAGAAGTCATTTCTCATGTCAGAAGGCTACTTGTCAACTGCCATAGAGCTAATAGTCGGCTAGTTACTCTCTAAAGGGTTGCCAGTCGACTATCACCAAGCTGGCAGTCGGTTGGTGGCTCTCTAAAATTCTGGGTTTCACAAGATAATAGCCTACCAATTGACTGTTAGTAGGCTACCAGTCAATTGCTAGGCAAAAATGTAGACCTGATAGTCGACTGGTACATGCTGGCAGTCAACTGTTGCGTCCTTATTTAAAATCTTGGGTTTGCCAAGAACACGACAATCGATTGGTACATGTTGGCAGTTGGTTATTATATTCTTCGACAATTCAGAAACTCTAGGTTTCACCAAATTTCCAGTCCAGATTCCATCCCATTCTAGTTTTAAAATGCATAAGCCTAGATTTTAACCAGTTTCATCCAAAATTCAATAAACATATGAAAAATGATGCTAGGCAATAAACACATGCAAATTAGATGAATAGTGAAACCTAGGTGAAAAATCTGATTTAAGCTTAGAAATTACTAAATGGAAGTTAAATATCATGCATTTCTGTTTAGAAACATATTTCTAACCTCAAGTTACCTCAAAATCAATCCTTCTACCCCATAAATCTAGAAAATTTGAAAATACCTTAACTTTTCTATCTTTACTTTCTCTCCCAAATTTCAACAAATTTGAGGGGTTCTAAAGGCTACATCTACTGATAAATGATGCTTAGGATGTTTACTAAAGCATTGATGAAGAATTCTTACCTTAAATCCAGCTATGGAAGAATCCCACCTTGCTTCCTTCTCCTTTTCTCCTCTACCCATGTGTTTCCTTTCTTCCTTTCTCTCCTGAAGTTCCTATCCATGTGTCTGTATGGAGGGAAGGAGCATATGGGAGGGATAAAAAGGTTTGGGCAGTTGCATTAATAGGAACCATCTTGCAAAAACATGAAATTTGCATTTTAGTCCTTCTCATTGAAATTCCCAAATTCCTTATTTCATTTATGTCCTTTTTCTTAAATCCTCAAACTTCTTTCTTCATTTTAAATCCTTGGAGAAAATTTCCAAAATTATCCTTAATGGTACTAATTTTCAAGGAAATGGATATTACATACTTAGTGTCATTTAACATCAATTCTTTTCTAATTTTTTAAAGAATATTTCAAAATTTTTTCATAGTATTTTAAGGATGTTTGTAAAGGAAAAGCACAAGAAAAAAATTAACTCACAATAAGTATTGAAGAAATGGAAAAGACAAGGGAATGAAGCAAGATGAAAAAGAAAAAATTCCTCACAATAATGGAGAAAATGCACAGTGCTTGGAGGAGTCCCATAGTGTTGGAGTAGATTTGAGAAGTTGAGAAGGTAAAGGTAAGAATTCAAGTAAATTAGCTAAAAGCCCTTAAAACACTGAGTGTATAAGAGTAAATTGCTTAAAAGTAATATGACATTGAGCATAAAGTAATAATTGTGATGGTAATAGGCTACTGGGAATTGGAAGGAAGAAAGAAAAGTAAATTTGAAATAGAGAAGTGTAACACCTGTAACATCCCCTTAGCCTATGGTTCCTTTTAAGTTAATTAAGAACTGAAATATATAAATATCATAATCATGGTGTGTTACTATTACTTTTACCCAAGTAAATTTTAAACTTTTACCAAGTTGATTAGTTGAGTGTCATTGGGGTCATGTTCTAAACTTAGGTTCTACTCGAGAATCGCAACAGAGTGTCAAATCATATGTACATATCATATACTCTAAATAACTACACACAAATATGCATACTCAATTTGCTAATTATCATCAAATACTATTGGGCCTGGAGGCAACAACCCTACCACTCATGAACCCATCACTTGCATATTAATAATTTCTAACTAATTCATATACATCCAAGTTAATAAAGGCCATAAAAGAGGTAATCTATACTAGCCTTTCAAAACATATAGACCATTACATCATGAATGTATGCCTAGACTATCAAAAATATATAACTCAATGTACTCCATATGAGATGTCCATTCATCATCATTTTCATCACAAAACATTTCCTAAGGTAATAAACATGCCTTTTCATTTTACCTATGAGTAGGAGAAACAATCATAACATATGAGTTGTCGAGAGCGCCGCCCAGTGAACAACACCATGTATCACTATATACATGAATGAGCTATCCTGGTGACTAACTGCACCACTACAGTAATTCTACTGCATAAGTACTATTTAAGGAGTCCCTCAGTCGGATCTAAGTACAATCTCAATAACTCACGGGATGACTATAAAACCTTTGAACAGGTCATATCCTCTCCACTTCTGCGAATTATGAGGCTATGGAATCACCACCCTTTAACATTGGATCATACTCTCGATATGCTATTCTCTAACATATATACTAAGGTGATTCAGCTTATGCTCATGGTTATGCTTAACCCTAAGTATGTGTTTCTTAATAGCCTTTGGAAGATGACACTAACTTAGAGTTCACAACCATCACTACGTTTTCAAAATTATCTAAGTTCAAGTGGATGTTTGACCATCCCTATTTATGGCATAACCACATAATGCCTAATGGTCGTCCCATACCAATAATTAGTTACTCGATCATGATTCTATCTAACACTAGCGCATACATTTAGAATACTTCACTCTTTCCTTGCTCATGTTTTTTCGCTCCTTTTGTATCACTATCATAAGGATCCTCTCATCTAAGTGACACGTGACCTTATCCTTTGCATGATACCCTAAAGTATATAGTTTCCTTGTATGGTTAAATGGTGAGCCTTAAACAAAGTGGTATAAAGGATTACGAAGCTCAATCTTTGGAAAAAAATCATGTTTCACATGTTAGAGGGCTATCAGCCGATAGGTAGAAGACTGGCAGTTGGCTGATCGCTCTTTGGAATCCTTGGTTCGTAAAACAGTGGGCTACCAGTTAACTGATGGAAGGCTAACAGTTGACTGGTCACACTTTCTGAAATGCTTCCTGAGTAAAACGAAGAACATGAAAGTTAGCTGTTAGGGTTACTAGTCGACTACTATGTAGAAAACTTGAACCCAACAGTCGATTGATAGGCTTACCAATCGGCTACTACGTCTAAGTATGTGTTTCTAGGTTTCTCAAGAACATGATAGTCGGTTGCCACATGCTTATGTCCTGCGCCAGTTCTAAAAATACGTTTTTTAGATTACCCAGCCTAGATTTTAGTCCATTTCAATTTTTAAAAACATATAAGCTTATTTTCAATGCCAAAACCTCATTATTTTTAAACATTCCTCATCATTATGCTCAAACATTATGCATCCAAGAAAAACTAGCATATTCTACTAAATGAAAAATAACCCAATCCTTTCTATCATTTACAAGCACAAATCAGCACTACATTTCAACAAGCAGTACCCAATAGAAGTGGAGAACATATAGAATGTAGGTTTAAACCCCAAACATAGTTCAAATCATTCATAAACAACATTTCTCTACAAAAGCAAACATTCTAGAATTGGGGTTCGATTGAGTTGCTATTTGATTTCCTGAGTAATGTGTGTGTAAGATGTGTTAAAATGGCCATTCCCTTGTTGCAGAACAAATCCCTAGCCTTAAATCACCCTTCCTTCAAGATTATCTCTTCCCTTTTGCCTTTTCTCTCTACCTGCCCTTCTCCTTCTCTCTTTAAAAAATTTGTTAAAATGTGGGTTATGTTAGGGTTTTAAGGTTTCTGAAATATAAGTCTCGTTATTTACATTTCAGTCCTTGGCTCATTTGTGACTTTGGCCTAATTGAACCTTCCTTTTTCGATTTAGTCCTTAGCCACACTTTATTTCCACTTTTATTTCTTTCAACTAAGTCCCTACACTTATGTAACTATATGTAATTAAGGAAAAATACACAAGCATTTAAATTTAAATTAACAACTAACAAACATTTTTTATACATATTAGGAGCGGATGTTACATTTCTCCCCTCCTTTAAAAAAATATTTTCCTCGAAATTAGAACGTACCTATTCGAATAATTCTGGGTAGAACTTTCTCATGTCCTTTTCCTTCTCCCATGCCACCTCTTGTAGAGATGACTAATCCCATAAGACCTAAACTAGAGGGATAGCCTTGTTCCTCAATTGCTTAACCTCATTCCTAATTATTCTTAAGGGTTTTGGATGATAAGTTAAATTTTGCTTTTAACTGTATTGTACTGGCATCAAGAATGTGTGAGGGGTCATGGATGTATTTCCAAAGTTGCGAGACGTAAAAAGCATTGTGAAGGTTTGACAAAAATAAAGGTAAGGCTATCTAGTAGACTAATTGACCAACTTTTTTCAAAATTTTAAATGGCTCAATAAATTTGGGATTTAACTTGGACTTAATGGCTCTACTTATACCAGTGACCAGTGATACCCTAAGGAAAACATAATCCCCTTCATCGAATTCCAATGGTCTATTTCTTTTGTTAGCATATTTCTTTTTCCTATCTTAGGCTCTAGCCATCTTATCCTTGATCATCTAATTTGGTCTGTAGTTTGCTGAACTAACTATAGTCTGAGTAATTGTCTTTCCCCTACCTTAAACTAACACAGAGGTGTTCTATACTTCCTCCCATACAAAGCTCTATCCTGTGTATGAGAATTCTATCAATGCTAGGCTTCGGTCCTAACTCCCTTTATACTCTAAGGCATATGACCTAAGCATATTCTCTAAAGTTTGGATAGTCCTCTCAGTTTGTCCATCCGTTTGAGGATGATAGGTGGTACTCAAGCTTAACCTAGTACCAAAAGCTTCTTGGAAGGCTCTCCAAAATCTAGAGGTAAACCTAGGGCCTTTATCAGAGACAATGTTAGAAGGGATCTCATGAAGTCTCATGATCTCCTGAATATACAAACAGGCTAATTTCTCTAAGGATAAATTGATCTTAATGGGTAAGAAATGCACGGACTTAGTTAATCAATCTACTATCACTTAAATAGCATTATTTCCTAACTGTGTCCTAGGTAAACCTACCACAAAGTCCATAGAAATCTTATCCTATTTCCATGTAGGGATATCAAGACGTTGGAATAAACCAACATGTTTCTGATGTTCAATCTTCACATTCTGACACACTTAGCGACATAATCAGCAATTTTTTTTTTCATGCCTAGCCACCAAAATCTTCCCTTCAAGTCCAGATACATTTTAGTGGCACTAGAATGAATGGTGTAGTAGCTTCTATGGGCTTTCTTTAAAATTTTCTCCCTCAATTCCCCTATACTCAAGACATAAACCCTATTCTGGAAGGTTATTATCTCATCGGACTCCTTATAGAATTCCTTTAGGTCCTTCAAGAACTTTAAGAATTCGTCCTCCTTTTGGGCCTTTAGGATTTGGGTTATAAGATCACTCTCAATTTGAAATTCATCTAGACATATCCTATATAGTAGTACTAACACGGATAAGCTCAAATTGCTAAAACTTTTTATCAAACTCATTTCACTCTCCATTATCTGAGCTATATGAAGGGATTTCCTACTCAGGGTATCCGCCACCATATTAACTTTACCTGGATGGTATCTCAATTTAAAATCATAATCCTTAATGAATTCCATCCATCTTCTTTGTCTCATGTTTAATTCTCTCTGATCAAAGAGGTACTTGAGACTTTGTGGTCACTGAATACCTCAAACTTAGACCCATAAAGGTAGTGCCTCCAAATTTTTAAGGTAAACACCATGGCTGCTAACTCTAGGACATGAGTGAGATAATTGCACTCATGGAACCTTAATGTTTTAGAAGTGTAGGCCACTACTTTCCCTTTTTACATCAAAACGCACCCTAGACCTTTCTTGGATGCATTACAATATAGCTCAAACCTTTCCAAAGGATTTGAGATAATTAATACTGGTATAGTGGTCAACCTTTCCTTCAAGGTTTGGAAACTATGCTCACATTCAGAATCACACCTAAATGGAACATCGTTCTGGGTCAGCTTAGTCAATGGCATCGCTATTAGCAAAAACCATTCGATAAACCTTTATAGTACCCAATTAATCTGAGGAAACTATGGATTTCAATCATCGTTGTAAGTCTCTCCTAATGAACCACCGCCTCAGTCTTACTTAGACCTACTGCTACCCCATCCTTGGTAATCACATGCCTTAAGAATCTCACTTCCTCTATCTAAAACTCGCACTTATCAAGTTTGGCATACAGTTAGTTCTCTTTAAGCACTTGTAGCATAATTCTAAGGTATTGTTCATGCTCTTGCCTATTTCTAGAATATACAAGAATATAATCATTGAACACTACCACGAACTAATCAAGGTAATTCATACTGCCTATACCTCATCCTAAAAGCATCTTAAGTATATCCTCACTTCTCACTCTGATTTGATGGTACCCAAACCTCAAATCGATCTTAATAAACATAGCTACTCTTCTTAATTAATCTAACATGTCATTAATCTTAAGGAAGGGATACTTGTTTTTCACTGTCACTTTGTTCAACTACCTATAGTCTATACACATTCTCATACTTTCATCCTTTTTCTTCACAAATAATACCAGTGCTCCCCAGGGTGAAGCATTAGGTCTAATGAATTGCTTTTCTAGGAGGTCTTCTTTTTGCATTTTCAACTCACTTAACTCTAAAGTAGACATCCTATAAGGTGCTATAGAGATCAATTTTGCCTCTGGGATTAGATTTATAGAGAATTCTACTTCTCTCTCAAGTGGAAGACTAAAGATCTCCTCAGGAAAGACATCAGGGAACTCTCTAACTATAGGGATACTATCAGGCTTATGTTGAATCTTAACCTCAGAAGAACACAGGAAACATAATCGTTAGATCTTTTTCTCTGTGCCCCTATTCACAGGTATAGTGTCCATAAAATTCACAGCCTTCTCAAAACAGTTTATGACCACTTTATTAAAAGACAGTTAGTACATCCCAAGAATGACATCTAAATCCACCAAAGGTAGATAGATAAGGTCAACAACAAAAGGTTTATTTTCAACAATGATTGGGCAATTTAGGCAAGTTAAAGAAGTTAAAATATGTTTTCCAGCTGCAGTAAAAATGGATAACTCATAAGGTAATTTAGTCACAGGTAAGCTCAATCTTTCCACACATTCATGGGGAATGAAGGAATGAGTGGCACCAGAATCAAACGGTACAATTAATGGAACAAAATTTTTAAAACACTGACCTTTTATAGAATTATCAGATTGGTTTACCTCTTTGCCCTTGAGTGTGTAGACTCTCTCCTTAGTTAAAGGCTTAAAGGCCTCAGTTAATTTCTTCAACAATGGGCATCCCCTAGCGAAATGTTCCGGATTGTTACACTTGTAGCAGACATTCTGTCTAAGCAAATAGGACTTAGTCCCATGATTCCTCCCACATTTGAGGTAGTTGTTTGAAGTAGCTTGCCCAACCATGGGCTTCTTCCTCTGATTGGGCTTTACCGAATTTTCTCTCCTTTCCCTTAGCAAAATCTAGATGTGATTTCCTCTTGAGGGTTTGAACTCTTTCTTCCCCTTCCCAGTCTCTGCTAGGCCCCTTGCAACTATGTGGCATTTGTTAGCCAATATAGCATATTTTCGTATCTATAATGGAGCCACGACATTCTTCAATTCTGGATTCAACCCGACCTGTAATTGTATGGCCTTCCATGCTTCATCTTACCTTAATTGCAGATATTATGAGAACTTAGACAACTCCTTACATTTTTCAAAGTAGTCGTCAAATGACATAGAGCCCTGTCTTATCTTCATAAACTCTACTTCTTTCTCATTTCTCACACTTTGGGGGAAGTATTTCTCTAAAAATACCTCCTTGAAGGAATCCCAAGTGATCTGGACTCCTTGGGCCTTCATTAACTACTTAGCCTCTTTCCACTAATGCTCGACCTCTCTGGCCAGCATGTAGGTAGAGAATTAAACCCTCTGGGCCTCTATACTCCCCATTACTACAAACAGTTTCTCTATGTCTATCAACCACTCTTCTGTTATCTTCAAGTTAAAATTACCCTTAAAGAAAGAAGGTTTGCTTTCTGAAACTTAGACCATCCCTTGTAGGCCTAATCCCCCACTTATCCACCTTTGGGGTTAGGGTTGCGATTCAAATTTTAGTCCTCTTGCATCTTCCAGAGTACCTCAACTGTAGTAGCTGCCTGTTAAGTAACAGAAGCTGCTTGTTGAGTGGCAGCAATGGTCTGTTCCCTCATGGCCTCTACCATTCTAATTAGGGTTTGCATAACCCCAGCTAAGTTTGCTTCACCATCTTTATCCTATGTACCATTTCTCCTGGGAGGCACTATAGCTTACTCTTCGAAATGAACATTATAGAGGTGATCAATCTCATTAACAGAATATTTATAAGAGAATATATAGCTCTATAGGAAATATTGTACACACTTAAACCTAACACTCTATTCCTCAAGTTAAAACATAGCACAAGTAGTCAACTTCCTAGACTCAACTAACTAACTTGTAGTAGTCTTTATCCTAAGCAATCTACCCTCACTACCAAGTCAGCTATGTAACCCCCTAATTCTATGGTTTATTTTAGTGATTTGTATAATATATTACAAGATTGGTGAATTACTACTACTTTTACCCGAGTTTATTTTTAACTTTTTATCGAGTTAAATGGTTAAATGCTATTAGTTTGGGTTACTACACTCAGTTCTCACACATTACACAACAAAAAATAAATTAAATTAGCTAGAATAAAACATATATATATACATTCACATTCATTTACAATATTTATAAGTGTCATCCATCAGACATATACCTCTGGATATGTGAGGGTGTTAACTATGGTAAGGAGACAATAAGTCTGTCACTTATACCCATTTAACAAAACTGCTAGTGAATTACTAACTCATATATCCTAATACATATATGCCCTTACCCTATACACCAAAAATCATCCTCCTGATCCTTCCAAAATATTAATAAGGATTTAAGGTACTAGCCATGTCAAAATTCTACTACACAACCCTAATACTTTATGCAATCAGGGTGTGAAAGGAACTTCCCATACATACACAATCCATAATTCTTTAATAATAGGGAAATACCTTGAGAAGGGCATCTCCATCAACTCTACCTTCACCTCTAGTAAGATCTGGTACCTAAGCATCTAATACAAACCAATATTTTTAATGAGAATAACTCTCAGTAGCAATAATAACCAATTTATAAAATCACTAGTTTGTACCACCGTAAACCCATACAAAAAATTCTACATTCTTCTTATCATCCTAGAAAATATTGTAACTATTGGGTCACCATACATGAACATATTCACATTTTATACTTAAGAGTGTATGCATAACTCATTTAATAGCCATCCCATAGGATATACATATATTCATAAAACATAATCAGATTATATAAAATCAATTTACACCGGTAACATGATTTCATTCTCAAAAAGAGCATTAAGGAAATAAGAGCATTTCTTGTTGGCCTTAGCCAAATCATAATAATCATCATATAATCATAATAAGAGAAATCAAGAGGGTCATTAAGCAAATCACTCCATATTTTAAAATCTATACTAATAAATTTTTGGTAACACATGCGGATTGGCAATCCTCGACTGCTATATCACATTCATGTACATTCTAGAGCGTCCTATAGTGGATCTAAGTGCAGTAGAGTCTCCACAATAAGAGTCCACATATTGAGTCCATGCATTGAGTCCACACAAGAGTACATAATAAGGATCCCCAATTTATGCTATTTATGAGCATATATAATAAGGTGATTTGGCTCATACTATAGTTATGTGAAATTCTAAGTAGGTTATCCTTTTTAAATTGGTCATTAAGTTCACTAACTTATAATTTACAACTATCATGATAACTGGGGAATGTCTAATACCATACCATACCAGCAATCAATCACTCAATTATAAACCTACCTGTAATAATTGGCTATATTTTAAAAGATAAAACCCAATTTTGATGTTAAATTCATGTAAACTAAGTCTGGGACAGATTTTGAGGTCGATGGTTGAAATCAGAAAGCGATTTGGAGTCAGAAATACAATCAAATGAAAAGAAACGCGATCCGGCAATCAGAAACTGACAAACGAAGTTTCGTACTCCAATTTCACAAACGAAGGCTAAAATCGCTGCATGAGAACTCGTGCCAACGTCTGGATGGAAGTTGACAACCCGAAGTTTCCCCGAGTGGTCAGGAAAAAGTCAGAATCGCCCCCGGAAGCTCTAAATTTTCTGAAACCCCGCCATTTGCCACATTTCTCTCTCTCTCTTCACTCTATTTTCTCTCTCCTCTCTCTCTTTTCTCCTCTACCGCATGCTGCCACCTGGGCCACTGTGAGCCACCACCTGGCCTATCAACCGACTCCTCTCGCCACCCTCGACCTCCAGCAGCCACCCACGGCCACCAACGGCCGCCAGACTCGCTGAAAAATGACGTTATTCTCCTCCATTATGTGAAAACTTCGCCAGTTGAGATCGCCACCGTCAACCACTGTTGGTCGTCATTGCCACTACCAGCATGTAGCTTGAGCTGCCAGCTTCCTCCACCAGCTCGCCGCCATTGAATAGAGGTCTGACGCGCCCGAATCGAAGGATTTGCTGTCCGCTATGCGTAAAACTTCGGGGCCGAAAAATGCCATATAAACGGTCGTGAATCGCCACGCCACCACCATATTCAGACTCCTCGTCTTACGGGCTTCACCGTGGTGTGAATTTTGAGGCCAAACGCACCCCTTCGGTGTGCGCTGCCATGCCAGAGAATCTGGATATACACCGAGAGACATGGAGACCACCCCAAGACATATTTCCATCATCCGGCAACCCTAGTAAGGTTCGATTCACCTAAAACTAATGAATTTTGATTGAATTATCTACCAAACGCGAATAAGAAATAAACTGACTTAGGTAATAGGGTAATCGAACTTAGGATCATAAAACGGATGACGTAACGAGCTTGAATATTCATTTAAATATCCAGGGAATTGATTTAGCTCGAAATTCGAGACTACGAGAAGTCCTAAATTAATTTGGAGCAACAGGAGACCAGGTCGGATGATTTACGCTTCTCGAGTTCTAGATTTGACCTAGTGAATACCTGAACAATTAGATTTAATTACATGGATTTATGTGCTACTTTTGATGGACTAAATTGCATGCCTGTGTACTGAAAACCCCATTTGCATGTTAAATGAATTGTTTATCGAGTTTAGATGCCATTAAGATGAGTTTACTTAGGGTAGGGTACTTGATAGCCGGTATGGGATGGCCATTAAGTATTTCGAGTACAGGGGGTTTTTAAATGATATTGTTTTTACCAGATTTAGCCTGTACTACGTTAGGGATCACGCGATAAATCAGGACGACCTTAAGAAAGGTTTAAGGAGTATAAAGGGGGATAGCCTACACGGGAAAACGTTGTGATTTAGGCATAATACCCTAGAACCCTGAGGAATAGCCGACTGTGAGCATGTGAGTTCGAATAGACTGTATGAGGATGAGAATTAGCGTATGTGCACATGCTAGGGGACACCCTAGATGTTGATTCTCACCCGGTCCTTGAGTAAGTGATTGGTGTTACGGATCACACTCACAACATAGGTGAGATTCGAGTGATTGGTGTTACGGATCACACCCAACGATAAGAGATTAAATCTCTCTAGATGACGTGCAATTGGATGACGTTAGATTCGGTCGAAGATGATTTGTGGCCGACACGGATTTAGATACACTGGGCATGAGATTTAATCTGATTATTGATTTCTGATTTTTTAAAGATATAGACTTTATGATTTGTGAACATTGGCCGCAATTTTCCATGCGATAAATTGATTTTTTAAAGATAAGGTATTTCACGGATTTTGAACTGATTTCGGGAAGTTTTTTTCGGTGTTTGCACTGCTGAGTATTCAACTAGATTTTGAACTGTAAATTATTCTATTGGGATTTTATATCTCACTAGGTTGTTTACTCAGATGAACAGGAACAGGGACTTAGACGCTAGTTGGACGATGCTTTGGTGATAGACAGAAGAATAGCTTAGTCTAGGCTTGAATGGCATTGTATATATTTTTACTGATGATGCTGTATATTAGTTTTCTGTAAGTTTTGCTTTCTGTTTTTATTGGACTGGCTATATATTTATAAATTAGATGATTGTTTTACTTTGGATATGTCTAAATTACAGGGGAGAATCTGTAAGATTTTTGGTAGGGTTTACCGCTGTAAACTTGTGAAATTAAGTTAGAATTCGCATTAAATGATTGTATACCGTATGTATGGATATTAGTTTTCATTCCAGAGTAAATTATGATGAATGTATGTATAATTAGTACAGCTTCATGTGAATTAGGGTTGAACGAAATCCGAATGGGCGACGGAAAGTTTATTTGGGTTACGCTCAACCAGTAGCGATCCCCTGACATTCCCACATCGAGAATAACTATTTCTAAAACCCATATGCTTCCACTAGACCGATAGAGGATAGTATATTGTGGATTAGGGGGTTGTTAGAATTATGGTATCAAAGCCCAGTTTTTCGGTTGTTTGGTTTAGTGGGTTAGGGACCTTGAATCTTCGGGCTTGTAGCTTTAGGGTTTTGATTGATTTAACTCAGGAATGTTCAGACCTAATCTCAAATCGATAAGTAACAGAATGAATTTAATGCCTTTCTGATAACTGTTGTTGTTATGACTGATTTGTTTGGTTCTGTGTCAGATAAATATGGCAGAATCTAGCAGGAATGGCACTCGCAGGCCCAGAGAAAGGCCAAGGCACAGGAACCAGGGTGCTTCGAGTAGTGGCAGCATGGAAACTAACGTCAACATGTGAGACATGATGGAATCCATTCGAATGATGGCTGATGTGATGAGAGATCAAGCCACTACCAGTGCTAATGCGATGAGATAGCAGCAGGAAGACAGGCAAACTAGAAATGACAAAGCCACCTAGCATGCTAACCCATTATATTAGGGATGGATCAAGTTTCAGAGAGCAGGTTCATCCTCATTTACAGGTGCCTCCGATCCAGCTGCAGTAGAAGCCTGGGTGAAAGATATTGAAAAGATTTTCAGATTGTTGCAGTGTGACGACGAGCAGAAGGTTACATATGCAACATATATGTTGAAGGGCGAAGCAGAACTCTGGTGGACAGGTGCCCAGCAACTAATGGAAAGCAGCGGTATCCCACTCACCTGGGAGTCCTTCAAGAGAGTCTTTATGGAGTAGTACATCCCTGAGAGCATCAAACAATCAAAGGAAGCATAGTTTCTGAAGCTTACACAGGGAGGCAGGCCATTTGAGGAGTATTTGAAACAATTTGAAGAATTATCCCGATACTCCACCTACCTGCGAATGCACTATGACGAGGCCTGGAAAGCAAAGTAATTAGAAGAAGGCCTAAACTTACCCATGAAGACTCAGCTGGCCACACTTGAGATTAGAGACTACGCCACACTGGTAAACAAGTGCCGAATCCTGAGTAAGAATCTGGAGCAGAGATAGGCTCAGAATATGACTCAGAGAATAGGAAACCGGCCAAGAGCACCAACCAAAAATCTCAATGTGAGAGGCAGTATGTTTAAACCGTAACCAGGGGATTCTAGCAGCAGTGGAAGACGACCTGATAATACAACTTGTCCGAAATGTGGGACCAGACATCCGAATCAACCTTGCTGACATCAAACTCCACTTCAGTGTTATAGGTGTAGAGGTACAGGACATATGGCCAGATACTACCCCTCCAGCGGGAGCCAGCAAACATCCGGTAGCCGAAGACCACAGGTTCCAGGGAGAGTTTTCACTCTGAATGCGGCTGATGTCGACAGGTCATTAGGCTTGATGCAGGGTAAAGGTAAAATCTACAATTTTCCTTTGATAGTATTGTTTGATTCAGGTGCTACGCACTCCTTTATTGCTAATGCATGCGTAGAGAGGATAAAACTACTTGTTCAAACCCTGCCCTGTGACCTATACATATCCACACCCTTGGGAGAAGCTCTATGTCCCCACGTATCTGCCTAAACTGCCCTTTAACCATTGATGATGCTTTGTTTATTGTGGACCTAGTGTGTATACCCTTAATTGGGATCGACATCATTTTGGGAATGGATTGGTTAACTAGGAATAGGGTCTTGTTAAATTATTCTGAGAGGACAATCACTTACTTGGAAATGTACCCATGCGTGGGAGTGACAAGGCTTGTGAGATAGGTGATATGTCCCTCAATCTCTCTGAGGTAAAGTTACAAGATAGGCTAAGCCAAATTCCAATCGCTAGTGACTTTTTGGAGGTATTTCCTTTGGAAGTAAGTAGACTGCCACCACCTAGGAAGATAGAGTTCACCATTGACCTAATTCCGGGCACGGGCCCAATAGCCATAACTCCATATCGTATGGCCCCAGTGGAATTGAGGGAATTAAAGGTCCAAATTAAGGATATGTTGGAGAAAGGGTTCATTAGGCCAAGTGTATCACCATGGGGAGCTCTGGTCTTATTCGTAAAGAAGAAAGACGGGAGTTTAAGACTGTGTATTGATTACCGACAGTTAAATAAGGTGAACATTAGAAACAAATACCCATTACCACGTATTGATGGCTTATTTGATCAGTTGCAAGGAGCGACTGTGTTTTCTAAGATAGACTTAAGATCAAGATACCACCAGATTAGGGTTAGAGAGGAGGACATTCCTAAGACAGCATTTAGTACGAGATACGGCCACTACGAGTTTCTAGTGATGCCATTTGGATTGACAAACGCACCAGCTGTCTTTATGGATTACATGAACAGGATTTTCAGACCCTACTTAGATCAGTTTTTAGTGGTATTCATCGATGATATCTTAGTCTATTCCAAAACTCACGAGGACCATGCCTAACATCTTAGCACGGTGCTACAGATACTGGAAAAGAAGCAATTGTATACAAAGTTAGAGAAATGTGAGTTTTGGTTAGAAGAAGTGAAATTTTTGGGACACGTGGTAAATGGGGAAGGAATAGCGATAGAACCAAAGAAGATTGAAGCAGTGTTAGATTGGAGTTAACCTAGAATGGTCACCGAGATTAGGAGTTTCCTGGGTTTGGCCAGCTATTATAGGAAATTCATTCAAGGATTTTCTCAGATAGCCTTGCCATTAACCCGGTTGACTCAGAAAGGGGTAAATTTCGAATAGAGCGAACAGTGTGAGAATAGTTTTCAGACTTTGAAAGAGAAATTAACCACCGCTCCTATACTAATTCTTCTGAAACCCCTAGAACCCTTTACCGTATATACAGATACATCTGTGAAAGGCCTAGGTTGCGTCTTGATGCAGGATGGGAAATTTGTGGCTTATGCATCGCGACAATTGAAACCTACAGAGGAAAACTACCTTACCCATGACTTAGAATTAGCTGTCATTGTGTTTGCCCTAAAGATTTAGAGATATTACCTGTATGGCGCAGTATTCAAAGTGTATAGTGATCATAAAAGCCTTAGGTATTTGTTTGATCAGAAAGAATTGAACATAAGGCAGCGTAGGTAGGTAGAATACCTGAAAGATTTTGATTTTGAATTGAAATACCACGCAGGGAAAGCGAATGTCATGGCAGATGCATTGAGCCGAAAGTCACTACAATTAGCTAGCCTAATGATAGGTGAGATGAGGTTACTTGAGGATTTTAGGAATCTTAGCCTCAACGTAATCTCGTTTCTGAAAAGATTAGTGATGAGTAACTTTTTGATAACCTGCGAGTTGAGAGAACTGATTAGACAAGCTCAACTTAAGGATGAATCCTTGGAAGTATACGTGGACCAACCCGATTTTGGACTAGCACCTGATGGAGTCTTAATGTTTAGGAAGAGGGTAGTGATTTCGAACCATCAGGAGCTGAAGGAAAAAGTGTTGGTAGAGGCCCATAGAAGCCATTACACTATTCACCCAAGTATTTCCAAGATGTATCAGGACCTAAAGAGGAACTTTTGGTGGCCCGGTATGCGGAAAGATA
Source organism: Senna siamea (assembly GCA_031216115.1). Taxonomy (NCBI): domain Eukaryota; kingdom Viridiplantae; phylum Streptophyta; class Magnoliopsida; order Fabales; family Fabaceae; genus Senna; species Senna siamea. The sequence goes on along the minus strand of CM062354.1, from coordinate 24,271,559 downwards.
TCACGAACTACGTGAATGCCTGTTTGACTTGTCAATAGGTTAAGATAGAACATCAGAAACCCGCAGGGATACTAAAACCATTGGAGATACCAAAGAGGAAATGAGATCAAATAACTATGGATTTCGTGGTAGGATTACCTAGGACACCAGTAGGATTTGATGCCATTTAGGTGATAGTGGATAAATTGACCAAATCTGCTCACTTTTTACCTGTAAAGATGCGTTACTCCATAGAGAAATTAGCCGAAGTATGCCTTAGGGAAATCATGAGATTACATGGAATACCGTCAGGTATAGTATCAGATCGAGACCCTAGGTTTACTTCGAGATTCTGGCAATCCCTAGAGCAAGCCTTAGGAACTCAACTTAAGTTTAGCACAACCTATCATCCTCAGAATGACGGTCAGTCTTAGAGGACTATTCAAACCCTAGAAGACAAGTTAAGGGCTTGTGTGCTAGAGCATAAAGGAAGTTGGGATAAACACTTGCGATTGATAGAGTTTGCATACAATAACAATTATCACTCTACCATCGGTATGGCACCTTATGCAGCTCTGTATGGGAGGAGTTGTAAGTTACCCTTAAGTTGGGTAGAGATGAGGGAGAGTGCACTGTTGGGACCCAAGATTGTACAAGAAACCACTGATCAAATTAAAATGATCAGGGAAAAGATGAAGGTTGCCCAGTAGAGACAGGAATCATTTCCAAACAAGAGAAGAAGTCCTTTAGAATTTAATGAGAGAGAGCATGTATTTCTGAGAGTGTCCCACCCGGGTATCGGTAGATAGGTAAAGACCAAGAAACTAAGCCCTAGATTCCTAGGACCATTCTAAATCTTACAAAGAGTCGGTCCCATTGCCTACCAAATTGCCTTACCTCCCCATTTGTCTAACCTACATGAAGTTTTTCATGTTTCCCAACTTCGTAAATATGTCCCAGATCCTGCGCATGTATTAGGGAATCAATCAATAATATTAAAAGAAAATTTGACTTATGAATCTACTCCTGTACAAATTCTTGACTTTAAGACTAAGCAACTTCGAAGTAAAATAATCCCTTTAGTTAAGGTACTTTGGCAGGATGTAGCATCACAGGAGATGACATGGGAGAAAGAAGAAGAGATGAGACAACGATACCCAGAGCTGTTCACAGGTATGAATTTTGGGGACAAAATTTCTTTTAAGGGGGAGAATGTAATAACTGGCTATATTTTAAAAGATAAAACCTGATTTTGACGTTAAATTCATGTAAACTAAGTTTGGCATAGATTTCGAGGTCGATGGTTGAAATCAAAAAGCGATTTGGAGTCAGAAACATAATCGAATGAAAAGAAACGCGATCCGGCGATCAGAAACTGACAGACTAAGTTTCGTACTCTAATTTCACAAATAGAGGCCAAAATCGATGTATGGGAACTCGTGCCAATGTCTGAATGGAAGCCGACATCCTGAAGTTTCCCCGAGTGGTCCGAAAAAAGTTAGAATCGCCCCCGGAAGCTTTAAATTTCCCGAAACCCCGCCATTTGCCACATTTCTCTCTCTCTCCTCACTCTATTTTCTCTCTCCTTTCTCTCTTTTCTCCTTCATCGCGCACCGCCACCTGGGCCACCGTGAGCCACCAACTGGCCTACCAACCGACTCCCCTCGCTACCCTTGACCTCTAGCAGACACCCACGGCCACCAACGGCCACCAGACTCACCAAAAAATAGCGTTATTCTCCTCCATCGCGTGAAAAATTCACCAGCTGAGATCACCACTGTCAGCCACCATTGGCTATCACTGCCACCACCAGCATGTAGCCTGAGTTGCCAGCTTCCTCCACCAGCTCGCCACCATTAAACAGAGGTTCGACACGCTCGGATGGAAGGATTTGCCGTCCGCCATGCGTAAAACTTCGGGGCTAGAAAATACCATCTAAAAGGCTATGAACCGCCGCGCCACCACTATATTCAGACTCCTCGTCTTGCGGGCTTCACCGTGGTTTGAATTTTGAGGCAAACCGCACCCCTCCGTCATGCGCCGCTATGCCAAAGAATCTGGATATACATAGAGAGACACCGAGACCACCCCGAGATAGATTTCCATCATCCAGCAACCCTGGTAAGGTCCGATTCACCTAAAACTAATGAATTTTGATTGAATTAGTTGCCGAACGCGAATAGAAAAAAATTGACTTAGGTAATAGGGTAATCAGACTTAGGATTGTAAAACGGATGACGTAACGAGCTTGAATATTCATTTAAATATCCAGGGAATTGATTTAGCTCGAAATTTGAGACTACGAGAAGTTCTAAATTGATTTGGAGCAACAGCAGACCAGGTAGGATGATTTACGCTTCCCGAGTTCTAGATTTGACCTAGTGAATACCTAAACGATTAGATTTAATTGCATGGATTTGCGTGCTACTTTTGATGAAATAAATTGCATGCCTGTGTGTTGAAAACCCCATTTGCATGTTAGATGAATTGTTTATCGAGTTTAAATGCCATTAAGATGGGTTTACTTAGGGTAGGGTACTTGATAACCGATATGGGACGGCCGTTAAGTATCCCAAGTACAGGGAGTTTTTAAATGATATTATTTTTACCAGATTTAGCCTGTACTACGTATAAGGGGGATAGCCTACACGGGAAAATGTTGTGATTTAGGCGTAATACCCTAGAACCCTGAGGAATAGCCGACCGTGAGCATGTGAGTTCGAATAGACTATATGAGGATGAGAATTGGCATATGTGCACATGCTAGGGGACGCCCTAGATGTTGATTCTCGTCTAGTCCTTGAGTAAGTGATTGGTGTTACGAATCACACTCACAACATAGGCGAGATTTGGGTGATTGGTGTTACGGATCACACCTAACGATAAGAGATGAAATCTCTCTAGATGACGTGCAATTGGATGACATTAGATTCGATCGCAGATGATTTGTGGCCAACACGAATTTAGATACACTGGACATGAGATTTAATCTGATTATTGATTTCTGATTTTTCAAAGATATTGACTTTATGATTTGTGAACATTGGTCATAATTTTCCATGCGATAAATTGATTTTTTAAAGATAAGGTATTTCACAGATTTTGAACTGATTTCGAGAAGTTATTTTTGGTGTTTGCACTGCTGAGTATTCAACCAGATTTTGAACTGTATTTTAAACTACAAATTATTCTATTGGGATTTTATATCTCACCAGGTTGTTTAGTCAGATGAACAGGAAAAGGGACCTATACGCTAGCTGGACGATGCTTTGGTGATAGACAAAAGAATAACTTAGTCTAGGCTTGAATGGCATTGTATATATTTTTACTGATGATGCTGTATATTGGTTTTCTGTAATTTCTGCTTTCTGTTGTTATTGGATTGGCTGTATTTTTATAAATTGGATGACTGTTTTACTTTGGATATGTCCGAATTACAAGGGAGACTCTATCGAATTTTTGGTAGGGTTTACCGCTATAAACTTGTGAAATTAAGTTGGAATTCGCATTAAATGATTGTATGCCATATGTATGGATATTAGTTTTCATTCCAAAGTAAATTATGATGAATTTATGTATAATTAGTACAGCTGCATGTGAATTAGGCTTGAACAGAATCCAAATGGGCGACAAAAAGTTTATTTGGGTTACGCTCAACCAGTAGCGATCCCCTAACATTCCCACATCAGGAATAACTATTTCTAAAACCCATATGCTTCCGCTAGACCGATAGAGGATAGTATATTGTGAATTAGGGGGTCGTTACACTACCTACCACTAATACATATCCTAAGAATACATTTCTCATTTCTCTTACTTATTCTTGCTCTTTCCTTCTTAAATCTCATCATATTCTTACTCTTTTTTCATTTAATTTCAAAGTACATGTTACCTCTCACATTTTAGGTTCAAATCCCTTCTTTGAGTAGAGTTTTTGGGTTAAATACCTTCCAAACATGTCATTGAGCTCATGATACACTCATGGAGGCTGGCAGTCGACTGGTACCCTACTATTAGTAGACTAGTAACACTGTCCATTTTTAAATTTTCAGCCCGAGAGCTATCAGTCAATTGCTACAGGGCTGGTAATCAACTGCTAACCTTCTGTTAGGCCTGAAAATCGACTATTAGAGCATGATAGTCTATTGTTAGCCTTCTAAAAATATTTCTAGAAAAAGAAGAACACAGTAGTTGACTTCTAGGGGCTAGTAATTGGTTGCTCGAGCTCTGTATGTGTTTCTGGTTACTCAAGAACTCAACAATCGACTGCTTCACGCTATTAGTCAGTTGTTATGTTATGATCTATTTTATGACTTGCTGTTTACCTAGAATTTTTATCCAAAAACTTGTTTGTAAACCCATTTTAAAATTCATGAACTCAAAACCAACATGTAAGCATTGTTTACCACATAAAACATAGCCCAAACACAACTCAATCTCTCTCAAATCTAGGATTTAACCTCATTCTCAATCATAAATAAAAACCCATATTTTATAATCTGATTTAAGCATGCATAAGTATATTCATATGGCTCAAAACACCCAATAGTAATCAAAAACACTAAGAATGTAGTTTTAAATCCTTTTTTCTCTTCAAACAATTTCAGAATTCATTAAATTCAGTCACATGAACAGTGACTCTAAAATAAAAAGGGATTAGGTTATTTTGATACCTTAATTCCTTGTTTTCCTTTGATCACAAGCTGATTCTTGTATTAGATGCCTTTCTAAACACCTTTTTGAATTCAACTCTTGCTGAAAGTGGAGATTTAGCTCTTCTCCCATAGTTTATCTCTCTACTTGACTTTTCTCTCTCTAAAAGTTTGGTTCTAAATTTAGATAAGGAGGAGGTTTGACTTTCGACCTTATATAGGCAGCCCAAAATTTACAAATTATGATCCTAATCTCTGATAATTTGACCTCAAAATGATAATTTTCAAACTATATACAACATGACCATTTTGCCCCTAAACGATTGGTAGGAGATTTCCAAAAATCTTTGGCTACAGTAAATCTTTTAGCTAAAATTGAAATTCTCATAATTAAACATTTTCATTTTTTAGTTTTAGCTCTATCCTCTTTTTAGGACAATTATCTCACTTTCTCTAATCCAATTCTTGCACTAATGCAATTATATGCAATCTAATGCAACATATACAAATAATTAATTAAAATTAGCAAACATCTCTCATAAAAATAGGATCAAATGTTACAAGCTACGTGCTAACCATGGTAGTCATGCTCTGATACCAACTAATGTAACACCTGTAACACCCCCTTAGCCTATGGTTCCTTTTAAATTAATTAAGAACTGAAATACATAAATATCATAATAATGTTGTGTTACTATTACTTCTACCTGAGTAAATTTTAAACTTTTACCAATTTGATTAGTTGAGTGCCATTTAGGGTTGGGTTCTACACTCGGGTTCTCACTCGAGAATCGCAGCGGAGTATGAAATCATATATACATATCATATTCTCTAAATAACTACACACAAACATGGATACTTAATTTGCTAATTATCATCAAATACTATTGGACTTGGAGGCAATAACCCTACCACTCATGACCCCGTCACTTGCCTATTAATAATTTCTAGTTAATTCATGTACATCTAAGTTAATAAAGGCTATATAAGAGGTAATCTATATTAGCCTTTCACAACATATAGACCATTACATCACGAATGTATGCCTAGACTATCCAAAATATACAACTCAATGTACTTTATGAAGGGTACCTCTCCCCAGGTCACCTTGCTCTCCAGTTATGGGACTTACAAATCTAGTTGACGCCAGCACATATGTGAGAAATTAATCTTAGTAGCAATGCAATCTATTTTGAAATCCACTAACCTGTACCACCGTACTTATATGAAAAACCTCTACATTCTTTTCATCATAAAAACATAATGTATACTATTAGGATGCAGTACATGTAACATACTTTCATGTCATGTGCTCATATTCATGCACGTATAGGTAAAACATATTAACTTTATAATATGGGATGTCTATTCATCATCATTTTCATCACAAAACATTTCCTAGGATAATAAACATGCCTTTTCATTTTACTTATGAGAAGGAAAAACAATCATAAAATATGAGTTGTTGAGAGCGCAGCCTAGCGAACAACTCCACGTACCACTACACGCATGAATGAGCTATCCTGGTGACTAACTGCACCACTACAGTAATTCTACTACATAAGTACTATTTGAGACATCTTTCAGCCAAATCCAAGTACAATCTCAATAACTCAGAGGATCACTGTAAAACCTTTGAACATATTCTATCCTCTCCGCTTTTGCGAATCATGAGGCTATAGAATCACCACCCCTTACCAGTGGATCACACTCTTGGTACACTATTCTCTAATATATATATTAGGGTGATTTGGCTTATGCTCATGGTTATGCTTAACCTCAAGTATGTGTTTCTTAATGGCCTTTGGAAGATGACACTAACTTAGAGTTAGCAACCATCACGACGTTTTCAAAATCATCTAAGTTCAAGTGGATGTTTGACTATCCCTATTTATGGCATAACCGTGGAATGCCTAACGACTGTCCCATATTGACAATCAGTCACTTGATCATAAGCCTATCTATCACTGGCACATACGTTTAGAATACTTCACTCTTTCTTTTCTCATATTTTTTTACTCCTTTTGTATTACTATCACAAGGATCCTCTTATTAAACAAAGTGGTATGGAGGATTACTAAGCTCAATCTTTTGTAAAAATCATGTTTCTCATGTTGGAGGGCTATCAATTGACAGGTGGAAGACTGGCAATCCTTGGTTCGAAAATAGTGGGTTGCCAATTGACTGATGGAAGGTTGGCAGTCAACTGGTCGCTCTTTGGAATGCTTCCTGGGCAAAATGAAAAGCATGACAGTTAGCTGCTAGGGTTACTAGTCGATTGCTATGTAGAAAAATTAGACTTGATAGTTGACTAATAGGGTAACCAATCGGCTGCTACATCTAAGTATGCATTTCTGGGTTTCTCAAGAACATGACAATCGGCTGCCACATGCCACCAGTTGACTTTTATGTCTTGCGCCAGTTATGAAAATACTTTTTTAAGATTACCTAGCCCAGATTTCAATCCATTTCAAGTTTTAAAAACATATAAGCTTAGTTTCCATGCCAAAACCTCATTCTTTCTGAACATTTCTCATCATTATGCTCAAACATTATGCATCCAAGGAAAACTAGCATATTCTACTAGATGAACATCAACACAATCCTTTCCATCATTTACAAGCACAAATTAGCACAACATTTCAGCAAGCAGTACCCAATAGAAAGTGAAAAACATATAGAATGTAGGTTTAAACCCCAAACATAGTTTAAATAATTCATAAACAACATTTCTTAGCAAAAGCAAACATTTCAGAAACGGGGTTAGGTTTAGTTGCTACCTTGATTTCCTAAGTAATGTGCATGTAGGATGTGTTAAAATGGCCATTCCCTTGTTACAGAACAAATCCTCATCCTCAAATCACCCTTCCTTCAAGCTTATCTCTTCCCTTTTGCCCTAATTCAATCTCTCTCTCTACTTGCCCTTCTCCTTCTCTCTTTAAAAATCTGCTGAAATGTGGATTATGTTAGGATTTTAGGGTTTTTGAAATATAAGTCTCCCTATTTGCATTTCAATCCTTGGCTCATTTGTGACTTTGGCCTAATTGAACTTTCCCTTTTTTATTTAGTCCTTAGCCATACTTTAACTCTGCTTTTATTCTTTTCCACTAAATCCCTACACTAATGTAACTATATGCAATTAAGGCAACATACACAAGCATTTAAATTTAAATTAACAACTAGCAAACATCTTTTATACATATTAGGAGCGGATGTTACAAGAAGTCCCCAAATGATGACACATAGCAAGCCACTAGAATTTTTAAAAATAAAAAATAAAAAAGAATTACAAGCATTTTTAAGATTAATAAATCAAGTAAGAAATTATATTCTTAATTTATCTAAATTCATAGCTAAAATATCGAAACTAGCAGGAGAAAAAATTAAATAGATATGGAATAATAAAACAGAAGAAATAATAAATCATATTAAACAACTATGCCGAAATTTATCCAAATTAGTAATCCCAAATTCACTTGATATTAAATGGATTATATATACATATGCTTTTGATAATTATTGGATAACAACATTATATCATGAAAATAAAGAAGAAAAAGAAAATATAACTAGATATGCAAGTGAAAAATTTAATGAATCTTAAAGTAAATATAACTTAAATTGGAAAGAATTTTTAGCTATAGTAAAAGCAATAGAAAATTTTGAATTGTTTATTGTAAACACAAGATTTACTATAAGAACAAATAATAACACTGGTAGATAGAGGCATTAAGACAAGTAAATTAAGTAAGAAAATATTAATTAAATGGTAAAGTGATTTATATTATTACGAATATGATATAGAATATATCAAAGAAAAAAATAATTTAATAACTGATTTTTTTAGTAGGTGGAATTTAACAAAGAACAAAACAAGAACTTGACAGCAAGTCAAGAAGGACCATTATATACTCAAGAGCAGACGATCATGAATATCAATATTATGGAGATGAATATGAGCCTTATGCAATGCCAAATTACAAGTTATTGGAACATAATGACACTACTCCTTAATCTCTATAAGGGTATAGTTGTAGGTCATACCTTTAGTCTTGTTTTTAGTTTTTGAAGAGATTTGAAGAAGGCAAGATAAAGATAAAAAAGCAAGAGAAGGCTAGTAATAACAACATAACTCTAGTTACTTTACATAATTGTAATTACTTTATAATATAACTCTAATTACTTTTTATAATCTATAGTTATTTTTATCATAAATAATTGTCCTTTTTTCAATAATTATCTTCTGATGCTAATATCTTGTTTGCCATTGTTACTAAACTAGCTGCTTGAGTATCTATGTTTCTTCCTATTAGTGCTATTAATTGTGATTTGGACCATTCTTCTATTCTTTTTTCATTATCTAAGTTACAATATATGTTTAACCACGTTCCTGAATTAGGTATTTTTCTTGTTTCTTATTGTCTTGAGTATCATGTATTTGTTGGCATTTTAAAGGTTGTATTATTTATTTGTATAATATCATCTACTTTTAATGATTTTTTATATCTTACTATTTCTTGTTCTATTTCATTTTCTCTAGTTTCTCTTGTTACGCTTGAGGATACTTTATTTATGACATAATGAGAATTTAATTATTTTTGTGGGTATAGCTAAATGGCTGAGCTTGTGAATAATTAATCTGAAAAAGTCATATTGGTCTATGAGAGGTTTCTAATTCTCCACATTTTATAAGTAATTTATTTTTTTTGTAATATTTCATGTTTCTCCATGCTTGTCTACATTTGTCTGATGGATATTCTCTTAAGTATTCTTCTCTTCTTCACATGGTATCAATAAATGATGTTAATTCTATGTTATGAAATGCTCTAATATAATCTTCTATAATGCTTTTAGATATTAGTTTAGGTAATTTCCTAAAAAAGAAGTCTAAGTAAAATCTTTGCTACTCATAGATCAGTAATCTTGCTTCGTAATAATATTTTTTATATTCACACACACACACATATATATATTTAAATAATTTGAATCTAATTTACTTACCTTACCTTTATTTGGTGTATTTTTGTTATTGCTCTTTCAATTTTAGTGGTTTCATTTAATCTTATACTTCTTAGAAATTCATTTCTAAGTAATTACTCATATTGTCTTATTAATATTGCATATAATTCTTTTCTATTTGAATAAAGTGTATTTATAGATCTTGCTTGTTGTCTAAATTATATATATATATATATATATACACACACACAAATATATATATATATATATATATATATATATATATATATAGATTGTTAGGATTTCCTTTCGCTTCAATTTCTTTGCTTGATAATCCACCATTGTAACTAGCACCTCTTCATAATCATAAGTTAATCCTGATTAGGGAAGAATTAGAAAGGTACGTTCTCATCATCAATATGTGGAAAACCACATGAAAAACCTTCTAAATCAATTAGTAGGACTAGGCGGTATGTAACTTGGCAAACCCAATCTTAAATGACCTAATGTATCTCAAACTCAATTTCCTATTCTCCCTAAACCACTTAACCCCTTTCATGTGTAAGACCTTAAAAAACACTTGGTCTCCCGCATTGAAATATAATGATTTTGGTTATCTATGTATACCTTTGTGCACTCTAAGTCACTAATGGTATCTCTGATCACGGGCACCTTCACAGCAACATCTTGCTGTAAGTTAAGCACAACCAACTCAACTTTGCCAACTTCAAACCATCCAAGGGGGGATCCACACTGTAGCATATACAAAGCCTCCAAAGATGATATTTTAATATTGATTGGTAATTGTTATTGTATGAAAACTCTGGTAAGGATAAATACTTCTCTTAATTGCCACAAAGTCAAAGGACACATGCCTTTGACATATCTTCAAGAATCTAGATGGTCCACTTTAATTAGTCAATGCCCATTTGTTTAGGATGAAAAGCAAAATTTACGTCAAGGTGTACCCATTGATTTATGTAAGGTCTTGCAAACCTGTGAAGTGTGTATGGCAAATAATAATTTTTATATAGTTTTATTTCTTTTGAAAAACTACAATTTTTTTTTTAAAAGATCAAATACTTATAGTTTTATTTCTTTTGATAAAAATATTCTTATATTTGTTATTTATATAATTAAATATGTATTGAACTAATATAAAAAATTATTTTTTAAAGAATTTAAAATAAAATAAAATTTATTATTTTTAATTCAAAATAAATAATAATGATAAATAATTTTTAAAATATATTTTTTAATAAATTATAATTTTTTTAAAAATTTAATAATATCATTAAGGGTATTTTAATTAAAATAGGTGAAATTATAGATTTTATAATCTTTCAAAAGAAAGTGTAAATTTTTAAAACAAAAAAGGGAGTATAATTTTGATATATTTTAAAGGAAAGATGTGTAATTTATCCTAAAAGTCAGTATACAAACTTCTTCCTATTTGGGGATTTTCTTTTCTATTTGTCTTTTTGGCTTTTCACGAGAAAATGATAAAATGAAAGAATATCATGATGCATAATAGATTATACAACAACGAAAATTTAAGAGTGATACCATTAAGACAATCGCTTTCTCTTTTCTTTTCATAATTTGATTTAAAAAATAAATATATATTAATTTGTACTAAAAAATTTATATATGTAGCTGCTATAACATCATAGAAATAATAAAGAGTCAACAAAGTTTAATAGTAAAAAACAATTTTTAAATTTAATCTTATAGGTATTAAATTACACTCATTATAATTATAGGGATTAAATTACAATTGCAGTAAAATATAGAGACCAAATATTCAGTTTAACCTAAAATATTTCATTACTTAAATTTAATCTTATATAAATAACTATATAACTCTTTAAAATGTTATTTTTAAACATAATTCTTCAACATTACTGTGAAACTTCCTTTGAAACTTCCACAAAATTGGTCAGTCAATGAAAAATTAAGGACAGTTGGACTCTTCAAATCAGAACACGTTCCTAACAAGAGAAAAAAAGTGAGATTTATTCTGCGCTTAAATGTACGCATATATCAATTTATCAGGAGGTTTATTAGATCAGATATGATTAAGAATAAATCCAACGAATTTATCATATACATTTATTAGCACTAGTTCACAATTTTGTTTTCACTTTTCAGATTTTCGTTATTCCCTCTTGCCTTTTTTGTTTTTGTTTTTCTCCATCCTACTACTCTCTCCCTTGTCCCTCCGGAAAGAACACAAGGGTTGTCGATCTTCATCTTCATTCCTTTCCAAACTACCAATCAGTTTCTGCTAAGAATTCCTTCTTGCCAGCATCGATTTCTGAATCCGTACTCTTATCAGTGGCAGCTCCCTCTCTGTCTTCTCAAAGCATTCAACTCCAAATTCAACATCCACGCAAATCACAAATATTATACAGCAATTTTGTGCTTGTGAAGGCTATATTGTGTTCGTTTCTCGTAAAATTCAATCAAATCCTAGCTGAATTTTTTGTCTTCGTTCATATTGGGTACTAAGTCTATTGCAAAATTAGCACAGTACTTGCGTATAAACTAAATTTTCGTGAATCCTTCAACGTCGGTGGGTTTTGAATTGTGACTTGATCAAAATGATGGTCGAAGATCTCGGAGTTGAAGCTAAGGAAGCAGCAGTTCGTGAGGTCGCGAAGCTCTTGCCGCTTCCGGAGCTTCTGCAGTCCATTTCATCTATCAAGGCCGATTACATTTCACGCCAACAGGTACCGGTTCAATTCAATTAATTGCTTGGTATGCTTGATTTGGCTATTCAGCGTCGTGAGATTTTGAGCTCTGTTTCAAGCTACTGTAACCCCGTTTTGCGCTTACCCATTCTGTTATTTTGTTGGGTTAGTGAGCTTTTACCCTCTTACTATAAATAAGGTATGAATGATATGACAATGTGGTTTACGAAAAATGTACTTGGCTAGATATATCCTTAAAGAGAATTTAATGTTTTGCTCAAAGTTTGTATCACTTTATTTATAGCTCCTCATTACTTAACAAAATTGGGGCACTTATTACTTGTCAAAGGTAGTAGAATGATTGAAAGGGGATGAGAAAATGCGAAGGATTTTTTAGTTGATGCTCCCTTATTGATTCATATTTCTTATATTTCAAGAATGAAAAATTTTAGATGCAAAAAGGTGTATTATGATAATGGAATCTATTTTAGAATGCTATGCCACTAAAAGTACTATCAAATTCCTGTTGTTATCTATCTTTTCAATCAATTATTTGGCTCTTTGCCGTTTCAGTCTTGTGTCATTTACTCATTCTTTTTTGTTTCATCCCCGTGAAACTTAAAGCATTTGGTAAATCACATTAGGAGAGAAAGAGAATGGAGGGAATGAAGATTAGTAATATATAAATGCATTCATCAAGTCTAGATTATATGTTAACTTTCATTAATCCCAATTTCTTCCCCTCGCCATTTTGTGCCCAAAACAAACTATAGCTATTTGTGCAAGTATTTTACAATTAAGAAGCAACTGCCTCCTGCCTGGCCAAATAAAGCAAGCGTAGAAGTAATAAAGGCGTAATCAGATGCTTCCTCAGGCGGATTTGACTAAGCAGGTTCAGAAGATGCGGGACAGCTAATATCCCTGCTTGCTCACCGGTCTGCGAGCTTGACCTTTTTATGCCATATCTTCACAAAGATCAATCTTCTAGAGGAAACTTTGTGGGTTATCCACATTAGGAGAGAAAGAGAATGGAGGGAATGAAGATTAGTAATATATAAATGCATTCGTCAAGTCTAGAGTATACGTTAAACTTTCATTAATCCCAATTTCTTCGCCTCCCCATTTTATGCCCAAAACAAACTATTATTAAACTCAATATAAGCTTATCTTCACAAAGATCAATCTTCTAGAGGAAACTTTGTGGGTTATCCGGCTAAGGTGACTAATAGGATTGAGAACTTATGAGGGAAATTTTGTGGCCTGCAGTTAGGGAGACTAAAAGAGGCCATCTAGTTAGCTGGGAGGTTTGTTGTAGGTTGAAGGAGATGTTGGTTTGGGCATAGGTAATTTGTTGTCTAAAAACATCTCCCTTGTGGCTAAATGGCATTGGTGCTTTCCTTTGGAGCCTACTGCTTTGTGGCATAGGGTAATTAGGAGCAAATATGGCATACACAGAATGGTTGGGATGCTAACCCATGGATTGTTGCTACACATGTAAGTCCCTGGAAGTTTATCTCTTAGGTATATGATATATCATTTTTCTTTTTTTCTTTTTTTTTTTTTCTTGCTTACACTTTTGTTGGACATGGCTTTCATTTTCACTTTTGGGAGGATCATTGGATTGGTGAATCTTCTTTATCTGAGCTATTTCCTTGGCTTTATTATTTATCATCCTTACATAATGCTCAAATTTTTGAGTTTTACATATGCCATGGTGATCAAATTTCTTGGAACTTTTATTTTGCTAGAAATCTTAATGATAGATTTGTTGATGAAGTTGTTTTACGACTATAAATTCTTGCTCCTTATTGTGTCCCATCTTTTCCTAATAGAAGGATTTGGTACTTAGAGCCTTCCGGCTCTTACTTGTGCTCTTCTTTTTTCAAACATTTGATTAAGCCCAAATTTTGGTTCCCTTTGTCTAAATCTTTTTGGAAAAGCAAAACACCTTCTAGGATAAAGTTTTTTGTTTGGACAGTGGTACTTAATATAATTAATACAAATGAATGATTTACTTCACACCTGATGTCTGAAAATTGGGTTTGCCCTATTGATATTGGGACTGTTTTAGCTATCAAGTTTGTGTGGATTTTGGGAGGGATAAGTAGCATGAAGCCCTTTGGCAATCTGCAGCGTTGGCAACTTTGTGGTGTATTTGGTTGGAGAGAAATGCTAGAATCTTTAATAATAAAATCCTACCACCTATCTTCTTTGGTAAAGAATCTCCTTTTTGTCATCTATGTATGTTTCTTCAGGATGGTTTGTTTAGATGGGTGTCTCTCATGGATCTCTTTGGATTGGAAGGCTTTGTTGAGTTAGAATCTTGATTCTTTTCTTTTGTCTTTTCTAGCGATTTATAGATTTTATTTGAGGATATCTTATACTCTATTTGTGTAATGTCTTGTATCTACTCATTTTTGTTAATAATTTTTTTAATGAAAAGTCAATTGCAATTCGGCTATATTGTGAAAAGAATTAGAAGACCATGACATGAGATAGCTCAAATTGAGGCATTACATTCCGGAATTTTGTGCTGAAGATGAATTTTGCATATTTTCTTCATTATCTTCCTGTACTTTTTTTGGGTTGGGGGCTTGGGATTTTCTGTTGGTGTGGCCAAACCATGGCATTATTATGGGATCAATAAAATAAAATAAAAAGAATTGTTATGAAGTTGTACATGTGGTTGATGGTCGTAAAAAGATACTAAATAGAATTTCATTTGAGTATGTTGGTTCTAAACCCTAGAGGTAATAATTCTGTTAAATGGTCTGCATTGACATTTACAGATAAAATAATCTTCTCTTATAGTTCAATAATGCTGCACCTATTTTATACAAAATTTTAGGAGTTTCAATTTCTGATTGTTTGCTATTTTGCTTTGTTTATAGGCTAATGATGCACAGCTTAGTACAATGGTTGCAGAGCAGGTAATTATTTTTTTTTTAGTATTGAAAAAATATCAGATGGTTGATATAGCAGGTTATGTGACAACTTTAACCCTTTATTTGTTGTTGTTGTTGTTGTTTTTATTGTTATTATTTTCCAAAACATCGTTATTTCTAGAAGATGCATCATCTACATGTTTTATAAAATTTCTGAGTTTATCTTACCTATTTTATACAAAAATGTTGGAAGTTATTAGCATAGAAGCCCTTGAAAACAATACTAGTAATATTGGTTTTTGAGTGAAATTAAAGTTCTGGCCTTGGAGTTTTCACTTCCAAGAGCTGATAAAGATAAAGATCATAAATAGGGGCTTATAAAAGGTATTGTTGTCCTACAGTCTTTGCAATGGAAATAGCATCATAAGTATAACTTGTTTAGGATCACTTAGATATAATTATTTAAGCTGTAGAATAGTAGAACAGAATTGTTCCAAATAGTCTGATTATATTTCCTTGTAGACACTGATACATATAGGGATAGCATGACAACAAGTCTGGTAAGTCAAATCCCATAAAATCTAGTAAAGATAACTACCCTAATCACCTAGGATCAGATCCCTTGAAATTATGAGTACAATATAATGAAGATAATGACTATAATCTCCTAAAATCAAGGAACTAATCTGCTGGAGAATAAATGAGATATTAACGACAATAAGTAAGGAACAAATAAAGGTAATCAGACATATCCATATGGCAGCGACAGAATCATGTAGATTCTGTGACAACCAAGAAAAGCTTGTAAGCTTGGGCCTAACAATGATTTTTATACCTATTATGGTCCCTCTTCCAATTGATGAAAGCTCACTTGGATTGAAATGTGAGGTATGGACTAAGAACAAGCTTACAACCATCCTCCACTAAAACTAAACATTACTTAATATTTTATAGTGAAATTTTATGATAAGATTTGCGCTAATTCTAAACCACTTAATCAAGTAGGTTACTTACAATACGCTGTTGAAGTACCTCAATTTTAAATCTAGAGAAATTAAGTTGGGGCCTAATATATATATTTTGGATAAAGGGGTCCCATAATAGTTTCTTGCATATCTACCATAATATAGTGAACTCATTTGGAAATTACTAAGGATATAGATAACGGAAAGGTAATATAATTTTCAAACTACATAGAATTAAACATTGGGTCATTTGGTCATGCTTTTGGTCTAATGGAAAGAATATATGTATTTTGTTCCCCTTTCTTAGATAATAAGTAAAGCTTTACTGAAAAATGTAGTACTCCTTTTTTCTTTTTCTTTTTTTTTTTTATGTAGCCAGATATAAAAAATATAGCATTCTAGTACACAGGAAGTTTACAAAGAAATATGCCACATGGCTCACTTCTCTTGGCCACAAAGTTAAAAAAAAATGGCACATATGAACTATAAAGACTAGAAATCCTACTTTTTGCCTAAACATCAATAAATGATGGTTTGTAGAGAATCCAGAAAGTACTCTTAAGGTTGAGAATAGAGATGATGGTTTCAGCCACATCTTTGGGAGAGGATTGTATTCTCACCCTATTTGTGGGTCTAATGGTTCTTTTAGTGTTTTGGGGGCTGGGAAAGGGGGAGGGGGAGGCTTCTGTATTTGCAAAGGAATTGGAAACTTTTTTGAGCTAATGAGTCTGTATTTTTTAACTTCTTTGTCTGAGTTTTGGGAAGATTTCTTGTCGGTGTTATTGTATTGCTTATCTCTTCTCTTCAATAAACAAAGAGGAAATAAAGGCTTGGCTTTTAAGTTGGACTTTGAGAAAGCATGTGATTGGCTAGATATTCTTGACAATGTTCTTCCCTGAAAAGGATTTAGGGAGAAATTGGATCTTAGGTTGCCCCTCTATGCAACCTTAATGATTGTGAATAAGAAGACAAAGTCTTGGTTTTGAGGATGAAGAGGAGTGAGACAAAGGGATCTGTTGTCCCCTTTTTCGTTTACCATAGTGGTGAATGTGCTTATGAGGGTGTCTGCGAGGGCAGTCGATTGTGATCTTAAATAAAGGGCATTCAAGTAGAAATGGAAGAGATTGTAGTGCCCCATCTTCAGTTTGAAATTGATACTATTCTTTTTTCTAGAACTAGATAGAGGTAGTCTTTTTAATACACTTAATGCTTTGAGAATTTTCAAGGATATCTCTTTTTTGGGATTCTGTGGTGTAAAAGGTGACTGAGTGTTTTGATAATTGAGAAAGCCCATTTATTTCTTTGGCTGGTTGTATAACTGTCATTCAATCATGTCTTTATTGTATTTAGCTTTACTATCTTTCCCTCATTCAATTTCTATTGGGCTGGCTCGAGGTTTAGAATACTGTGCAATTTTCTTTGGAATATTGTATGAAAGATTTGAAAAGGGATCACCTTATTGATTGGGATATATGTTGTTGACTGAGGAGTGAAGGAGGTTTGGGCCTTGAAAATTTGGTGTCTGAGGACATATCTCTGGCAAGCAAATAGATATGGTGTTTTCCTCTTGAAGCTAACTCTTTGTGGCACTAGGTTGTTAGGAGCAAGTATGTGGTTAGAATTAGAATGGGTAGGATGGCTATTTGGTTGCTAATCCTACTCATGCTTGCCCCTAGAAATTCATTTCTCAGGGTTATGGGTCTTTCTGCTCTCTTATGTCATTAAAGGCTGGTGATGGGTGTTGTATCAGATTTTGGAAGGACGCATCAGTAGGTAATATTCCTTTTTTGCTGCAATTCAGGTGAATATGCTCGTTTGAAATTTTTTTCTTTTCAAGGGACCTTATAGGTAGAAGATATGAATGAAATAGAAATTCTTTTGCCTCTTCTTGACAACATTAGAATTTCACAATCTAGGTATAGGATAGTGTGGAATTTAGATTCTTTTAGTGTCTATCCTTATAGATCTTACTTTCATTTCTATGTCTCTTCCACTACCAGGGAGTTTTTCCTTCTGGTAAAACCCATTTAGAAATCTAAAGCTGCTCAGAAGTCAAAGCTTTTATTATGTGCATGTGTATTGTAGAAACTAAAGCTCATTTATTTTTACATGGTTGAGTGGCTGTTTTCTTGTGGAATATGTAGTTTGGGACCTTTGGTCAGAATTGGGTTTGTTCACAGGATTTACTAGGGGTGTTCAGTTTGGGTGGTTTGAAGAGATTTTCAAACCCTACTGTTCACACAAGTTGGACAGAGAGTTGGACCTATTAGTTTGAATTTATAGTGTCAAACCAAACCAAACCAAATCATATAGAATCAGTTTTGGACGGTTTGAGCCTATTTTGCTTGGTCCAATCTAAGCATTTAAGCCTCATCAACTAAAGAAAAAAATAATTCTTTTCAATATATAAACATTAACCATAACAAGAAAATACAATATTTCATTCATTAACAAAATAAAATCATAGTTGTTCTTTGTTAATCCATACACAAATAACAATATAACAAGATAACATCATTAACAATTCAAGATTCACAAGATAACAATCACATCTTTCTATCAAATCTAGTCCAAATAGTAATAAAATCAACCTAGTTTCAAAATCAAATTACTAAGAAAATTAAAACAGATTCATGAACCCAATCATTCAAATGCAAATTTTTCATAAATGGTATATAATATAATATAATATAATAATGTTATATATGTGGTTTAGTTCAGTTTTCTAGCACAATAAATCAAAAACTGAACCAAACCACTCGAAAGCCACAAATAACTAACCAATTAAAACCGAAAATTGATAGGTTTTGTTTGGTTTTTGCTTGGTTTGGTTACGAGAGATCAGTTTTAATCAGCTTCGAATACCCAAGATTTAGAGCAGTTTCTCCTTATGAGATTTAAGGGTTTCGGCTGTACAATGGACAACAGAACTTTGTGGCATTCTGTGGTTTAACCAGTGATTTGGAATGTTTGGCTAGAGTGAAATGCTCATATTTAAGAGTTGCTTCATTGTCTCTAGATGACATATGGCCAAGGATTCTGTTTGTGGTGTCTTTGTGGTGTTCAGCTGAAGATTTTTTTAAGGGAGTGTCCCTTTTGGATATGTAGAGGGAGTGGGCAGCATTGCTGCATGTTTAACTCCCTCTATCCTTTTATTTGTTGCTTTCTTGTTAGGATTTTTTTTTTTTTCTTTGGAAGATACATGATCCTTCTCATTTTTATTTTTCTTGATAAAATCTTCTGTTAACAAAAAAAATGAAGGAGGAACTCCATATAACCCTTTTGAACTATAGTCTATTTACAACTTTGGTACCTGAACTTTAAAACACACTTTACTCCTCCTAAACTATAACAAAAACTGAAAAAATTACATATGAGTTAAAATCTCATTTCAAAAATGGAGAATTTTGGGGACATGCAAGTCAAAAACCTTGTAGGGGATGTTGTGTATTTGGATGGAGCGGAATGCTAGTCTTTAAAATAAACACTTCTCACCTCATCTTCTTCAGGATATGTAAAATGAGGAATTTTTGTGTGTATTATGAGAGAAAAGTATAGGGTATTTATACAAGAAGAGAGGACCTATTCTAGGAAAACATAATAAATACAATTAAACAACTAATCCCTAATGTCTAGCCTAAACTATAGACTAATGTCTAGGCTAAGCTTTATTCTAATTAATTTATATAATCTGATCTTAATTTATACACAACACTCCTCCTCAAGCTGGAGCATATAAGTCATATGCACCAAGCTTGTTACATATATATTTTATCCGAGGACATCTTAGAGACTTAGTGAATATAACTGCCAATTGATCATTTGAATTGACAAATCGAGTAGTGAGACATCCAGATTGAATTTTTTCTCTAATAAAATGACAATCAATTTCAATATGTTTGGTCCTTGCATGGAACATCGGATTTGAGGCAGTGTGCATTGCTGCTTGGTTATCACAGACCAACTTCATCTTATCTATGTTCCCAAATTGTACCTCCTGAAGAAGTTGTTTTAAGCATAGTAGTTCACAAGTTACTAAGGCCATGATACTCAGCTTCTGTACTCGATCTTACAACTACGTTTTGTTTCTTGCTTTTCCAAGAGATTAGGTTACCGCCGATGAACACACAATATCTTGACGTGGATCGCCTATCATCTGGTGAACCGGCCCAATCTGCATCAGTAAAGCCAACAACCTAGGAGTTGCCCCTGTCTTCATATAGCAATCCTTGGCTTGGCGCTACTTTAATATATCGAAGGATTTGAACAACTGCATCCCAATGACTATCACACGGTGATCATAAGAACTGCCTTACTATGCTCACAGCAAAAGATAAATCTGGACGAGTGATAGTGAGGTAATTAAGTTTTCCAACAAGTCTTTGATATCTTTCAGGATCTTCAATCAGCTCTCCCTGTCCTGGATGAAGTTTGACATTTGGATCCATTGGAGTGTCAGCTGATTTGCAGTTTGTCATGCTTGTCTCTTCTAATAGGTTAAGTGCATACTTCCGTTGTGAAATGGCAACACCAGTACTGGATTGAGCAACTTCAATTCCTAGAAAGTATTTAAGTTTCTCCAAATCTTAGGTTTGGAAGTGGTTACATAGATATTGTTTGAGTTGGACAATGCCTAAATCATCATTGCCTGTGATAACAATGTCATCTACATAAACTAGGTATATGCACTTGCCTTGTGGTGTACGGAGAAAGAAAACTGAGTGATCAGCTTCACTATGAATCATTCCAAAATTTTGAACCATGGAACTAATTGGCCAAACCAAGCTCTAGGTGATTATTAGAGTCCGTAAAGAGAATGACGAAGTCAACATACTTTCCCAGACTCCCCTTGAGCAACAAAGCCAGGTGGTTGCTCCATATATACTTACTCCTCCAATTCACCATGAAGGAAGGCATTTTTAATGTCAAGTTGATAAAGTGGCCAGTGATTTATAGCCACAATTGATAAGACACGAACCGAAGCAATTTTAGCAACAGGAGAGAAGGTATTACCATAATCCAGGCCAAAGATTTAAGTTTATCCTTTTGCCACCAAACGGGCTTTTAGTCTTTCAACTTTACCATCCGGACCAACTTTCACTGCATAAACCCATCGACAACCAACCGGAGAATTTCCAGGAAGGAGAGAAACCAAGTCCCATGTACCATTAGAATGCAAGGCAGTCATCTCATCAAGCATGGCTTGCCTGCAACCTAAATATGCTAAAGCCTCACTAGTAGTCTTAGGAGCAGAAAGAGAATCCAAAGAAGACACAAAGGCATAATATGGAATACATAAATGATGATAGCTCAAAAAATTATAAACAGGGTGAGGATTACAAGTGGAGCGAGTACCTTTACAAATGGCAATTGGAGGAGTATCAATCAAATGTTGGATCGGAGCAACGGCCAATTCGGACGAAGGTAGTGAGTCAGCAAGAGTATTTATGGACTTGAGACATGGGCAACAATTATAAGTCTGGAGACGAGGACTAGGGGAGACCTGTGGTGAAGCTTCTAAAGAAGCAAGGGAAGGAATAGGAAGGGTTTTAGTTACAGAGGTACTATTAGGCATAGCAGACACAAAGAATGGAGAAGACTCAAAGAAGGTCACATCAAGAGAGGTGAAACAGCATCGAGTGGTTGGACAATAACATCAGTAGCCCTTTTAGAGATGAGCATATCCGAGGAAAACACACTTGATGGATTTGGTAGTAAACTTATCTTTACCTGGGGCAAATCATGAACAAAGCAGACACAACCAGAAACACGAAGAGGAAGATGATAAGGAGGATCATTGGGAAACAACAGAGAATAAGGAATTTGATCATTCAATACAGAAGAAGGCATGCGATTAATTAGGTAACATGCAGTGAGAACAGCATCACTCCAAAGAAAGTAAGAACATTATGACGGATAAGTAAAGTACGGGTTGTTTCAATAAGATGATGATTCTTACGTTCGGTTACCCCATTTTGTTGTAGAGTATAGGGACAAGAAGTTTGATGGAAAATCCCTTGAGAAGTCATAAATGCCTTAAAAGAGGTAGATAAATATTCTTTAGCATTATCAGAATGTAAGATAGAGACAAAGGTATTAAATTGAGTCTTTATTTCAGCACAAAACTTTTGAAAAATGTTAAATAACTCAGAACGAGTTTTCATCAAGTACAACGAGAATAGTCATCAATGATGGTTACAAAGTATTGAAAGCCAAAAGTAGAAGACATACAACTAGGACCCCAGACATCAGAGTGAACAAGTTGAAAGGGAAATGTAGACCTATTATTAAGACTATTAGAAAAAGAACTACATGGTTGTTTGCCCAATTGACATGACTCACAAGGGAGGGAGGACAAGGTAGAAAGAGAAACATCCATTTTGCGGAGTTTGGAAAGGCTTGGATGTCCCAAACGATTGTGGATGAGAGATGGGGAGCAACTGGATGTGCATTCAACTGGAGATGTAGAAGGCGAAAGATGGTACAAGCCTTGTGACTCACGTCTTACACCAATCGTCTTCCCCGTACTCCGATCATGGACATAAACACTTCGAGTAGAAAAGGTAATGGAACATTTGTGAGAGTGAGTCAATTTACTAACAGAAATAAAATTGAAAGGAGACTCTGGAACATAAAGGACAGAATCAAAATATATGGATGGAAGAATTTGGGCTTGCCCAATCCTTGTAGCAGCAGTTTTAGAGCCATTGGCTAGAGTTGCTAAAGGAAGAGAAGAGGAACTAGAAAGGTGAGTAAATAGATTTTTATTACTAGAGATATGTTCGGAGGCACCCGAGTCAAGAACCTATGGTCCAATGTCAGGGGAATGGGCAAAGCAAGCAGTTACATTACTAGTTTGAACAACCGAGGCGGCCACAGATGACTGTTTAGCTTGTTGATACTTTAAACACTCTTTGTAGTCATCACTAGTTAAACAAATAGATTGTGAAGAATGCTCCAATGATATGTTAGACTAAACAACATTGACAAAACGAGATGGTCGACCATGGAGCAGCCAGCAA
This sequence comes from Senna siamea, assembly GCA_031216115.1. Classification (NCBI taxonomy): domain Eukaryota; kingdom Viridiplantae; phylum Streptophyta; class Magnoliopsida; order Fabales; family Fabaceae; genus Senna; species Senna siamea. The sequence continues at coordinate 24,248,404 of CM062354.1, read as the reverse complement.
CGATCTCGAGTATGTCCCAGCTTATTGCAATATGTACATTGAGGACGTTTGCGGCTACTGCTACGCCCGCTTCCTCCACTTGGATTCCCTTTCTCACCAGTTTGAGATAACAAGGCTGAAGAGTCAACAACTAGAGGAATAGTATTATTGATAGGCGGAGCTTGTGATGCAGAGATGTGCACCAAATAGGCAAGGACATCATCGAATGTGGGAATATTCCCCAAAATTTGATCTGTAACTGCATTAAGATCAGGACATAGGTTAATTAGTGGCATAACCATAAAGAATTTGTCCCATTGAGCTTCTTGATCAGAAGTTAAGGCTGTGGCAGGCATCAAATATCTAAACTCATGTTTGAGAGCCTCAATTTTGCTCACATATGTGGTAGTATCCAAGTCTTGATACTTAAGATTGACAAGGTTAGATAACACATTATAATAGCGGCAAATATCATTACTGTATATTGAAGTTGCCTTGTTCCATACATCATAACAGGTTTCATAAACCTGGTATGTGGGAAGTAATCTAGAGTCCAGAGAATGCCATAATAAGGAACAAAGTTGAGCATCAATTTTTATCTAATTTGATTTATCCATTTCAGCAATGTCAATCCCGCTTAGTTAAATGTTTTAAATATCCTTGTCCTTTAAACCATAAGCGAACTGATGTGGCCCAAGATTTGTAATTGGATGCCCTATTCAACTTTTCGGAGGTAATGGTAGGTGTATCACTAATAAGAGTGGAAAAAGTACCTGACTTAGTAGTATTCATCACTATTTTGGAATGAGGGCAGCTCTACTACCTGGAAATAGGAAGAGGACAGCACTACAACCACTGGAAAAGAGAAGAGGGTAGCACGACGATCACTACGGCGGAAACAGCGGTGGTTGACGGTGTTAGACGTGATACCACACGCCAGCGAGTGGGAAAATCGCAGTTTGGTAGGTGGTGCGTAAGGGCGCGTGGCGACGGCGACGGAGCTTCGCCTGCTGGCTGATCGAAACCTTCTGAACACGGTGGTAGGGCGCGTGTTCCAAGGAGAGCCTGGGAAATGGTCGGGTAATGAGTGACCAAAACTAGAAATAATGAATGGAAGAAAAATGTAGTCTTTGGGTTGGAAAGAAACACAATCCCAAAGAGAACACAGTCCCAAAGAGAACACAGTCCCAAAGAGATGCTACTGGAGGATCATAGTAGGCTTTGATACCATGTAAAATGAGGAATTTTTGTGTGTATTATGAGAGCAAAGTATAGGGTATTTATACAAGAAGAGAGGACCTATTCTAGGAAAACATAATAAATACAATAAATACAATTAAACAATTAATCCCTAATGTCTAGCCTAAACTATAGGCTAATGTCTAAGCTAAGCTTTATTCTAATTGATTTATATGATCTGATCCTATTTATACACAACAGGATAGAATCACTTTCTTGACTTCTTTGTGGGTTTCTTCTAATGATTTGTTTAGAGGGGTCTCCCTTCTGGATCTCAAAAGGGATTAGAAGGCTTTTTTGATTTAGCTTCTTGTTTTTACTTTCTTTTGTTCATCTGCTTCTTTTTGTAAAGGATAGCTTGTCCTCGTCCTTGTTTTCACTTGTATCTCTTCTCTCATTAATAAAATTCCCTTTTTGTATAAAAAAATCTTGTAGAGGAGAAATGGGGGAAGACGATGGAGATATAGGTATCATGAGACAATCATGTGACTTTTTTAGATGTTAGTTTTAACTGATATATAATGTTTTCACTTTTAGTGATAGTTTAGGGGATAAAGTGTTACATTTTAAAGTTTAAGTATCAAAGTTGTAATTAGGCTATAGTTCAGGGGATTCTGTGTAGTTTCCTCAAAAATGAAAAGTCAATTGGATGAATAAGCAAATGTTTAATTATTTATAGCTTCCAAAATGGCATGGACCGAGAAAATGACTAATGCAAACTGCTAAAAATCTGGGGTTTAATATACCTGTTTAAAGTTGTGATTAATAGCATTTATAGGCAAGATATTTCCTTTTAGAAAGGAATAATAGGCTGTATTTAATCCCTTGATTTATGGGTTACAAATTTTAAAATGTTTCCTTTTAGATTAGTCAACTTTCATATCGTATTAGGTTTTATTGTATATAAATGTCCTTGTACCAAGTCTGTAATGGAATAAGAGAAATATTCAGCATCTGTTCTCATGGTATTAGAGCGTAAACAGGTCTCTTGATCTCTCTTTCTAGCCTTCATTGCTGGACATCTTTGCTGTTTATTGATGAAAAAAAAAAAAAAAACAGAGCATACTTTTCAGCCTTTATTGCTGAGTAACCCTTGTCTCCACAACCTTAATCCTTGATATTCCCTCATCATGTCCACCCAAATTGAGCCTTCTCAATCTTGTAACTATACTGAGCCTGAAGAAATGTCATTTACAGTGAGGGGGTTGCCAAGAATTCAGGCTGCTTATAGGCTGAATGGGAAGAACTACATGAAATGGTCTCAAGTGGTTCAAACATTTCTGAAGGGAAGAGGAAAAATAAGCCATCTACTGGGTACTGGACCTAAGAAAGGAGACCCTAAATTTGAAGCTTGGGATGAGGAAGATTCTATGGTCATGTCTTGGTTGTGGAATACTATGTCACCAGAAATAGGTGACACTTTCATGTTCCTACCAACAGCTAAAGATGTGTGGGAGGCTGCACAATAAACCTATTCCAAGGTAAAGGATGCTGCCAGAATTTTTGAGATTAAAACTAAACTCTCAGCCACAAAAAATGGGAGAACTGTCAGTCACTGAGTATGCCAATCTGTTGAAAAGTTTATAGCAAGAGATGGATCACTACCGATGTATTGAGATGAAGTGGAGTGAAGATGTATCAGCATTAAAGAACTTTATTGAAAGGGACAAAATTTATGACTTCCTTGCTGGATTAACAGTGGAATTTGATTAAGTGGGGCTTCAGATCCTAGGTAAAGAAGAGTTACCTTTACTAAATGAAATCATTTCTATTGTTAATGCTGAGGAGAGTCGAAGAGGAGTTATACTCTCTATACCTTCAGTGGAAGGGACAGCAATGATAGGGAAAACCAACGATGAGAGGCCGAAATTCAATACAAAAAGATCACAAGCTTCTGATGCTTGAAATTTAGAGGCTAAAAAATTAGAGCCATTGTCCTCTGACAAAGATAATCTTTGGTGCACCTATTGCAAAAAACCTCGTCATACAAAGGAGCAATGTTGGAAGCTACACAGGAAACCACCAAGTTCCCAATGGAACAAAACACCTAAAAGTGGAATGCAGCGAGTTCAAGCTCATATGACTCAGTCTCAGGAGTATAAAGCCCTGGATGTAACCAATATCAAAGGAGGAGAGCCAAATGAATTCAACAAAGAAGACACTGGAAGATTGAGAGCACTTCTTGATTCATTGGAGAAATCAACAAGTACTTGTTTCCAAGCAAATTCAGGTCAGCCTCATCTGTCTATTCTTTAAGTGCATCAAATTTAGATTTCTCAAACTCATGGGTAATTGACTTTGGGGCAACCTATCATATCACTAACTCATCCAATAAATTTAGCACATATCAGCCTTGCTCTAGTCATAAGAAAATTTCCATTGCTGATGGCTCCTTAGCTACTGTTGCTGGACAGGGAGATATTGCCTTAAGCCCATTCATTACTCTTAGAAATGTGCTACATGTGCCTAAGCTGTCCACAAATCTTATATCTATTCATCAACTTACAAAGGATTTAAAGTGTGAAGTGGTGTTCTCTTGTGATTCTTGTGTATTTCAGGACCAGGGTATGAGGAGAATGATTGGGCTTGCTAAAATAAATCATGGGCTTTACCATCTCCAAATACCCAGCAACCAGTTAAATAACCCAACCCTTTCCCTTCTTTCCAGTAACTTTCCAACCAATAAGGAGCAAATATGGCTTCATCACTCAAGATTTGGGCATCCCTCGTTTAGTACTCTAAGAATGAGGTTTCCTTCTCTATTTAAAGGTGTTAATTTCAGTGTGATATTTATGAAATTGCCAAACACCGACGTGTTTCCTTCCCTTTAAGTAATAAAAGAAGTGCAATTCCATTCTATTTTATTCATAGTGATGTTTGGGGTCCATCTCAATCACTCAACATTTCAGGGGCTTGTTGGTTTGTCACTTTTATTGATGATTGCACTCGGGTCACATGGGTTTATTTGTTTAAACAGAAATCTGATGTAAGTGACATCTTTCCCATTTTCCATAACATGGTCAAAAATCAATTCAATGACAAAATTAAAAGATTAAGAACTGACAATTGCAGGGAATATTTCAATCAATTTTTGTCCGCATTCCTTCAAAAAGAGGGCATTATTCATGAGTCATCATGTGTCAATACACCTCAACAAAATGAGGTGGCAGAGAGAAAAAATGGCCATTTGCTAGCTACTGTTGGGGCTCTTTTGTTTAAAAAACATGTTCCTAACACTTTGTGGGGGGAAGCTGTCCTTACTGCCACTCATCTAATAAATCACCTTCCATCTCGAGTTCTTGACTTCAAAAGTCCACTAGAAATGCTGCCTCAATACTATCCAGATTTCAAAATGTCAAATAAACTATCCCCTGAAGTTTTTGGGTGTGTCTCATTTGTTCACATTCACTCTCATGGTCGGGGTAAACTTGATCCTAGAGAGTTCTTAAGGGGATCTTCGCCTATTACAAATAGGCAAAGCTATGAACACAGTACTCTAGTAAACTTGCATGCTAAAGAGGGCACTCTGAATGGAGCTTTTTAAATTCTTCATCTGTCATATTAGATAATTTCTCTTTGTGTAGCTAGCGCGCTAGCGTTTTCCCTTACCAGTCAAGGGGCTGCCAGTTGTACCATGAATGGGGGGAGTAATCTTGCAGTGTTCTGCGAACGACCAGCCACTAAGCTTGTGATTAAGCTCAAGAGGTGTCGCAATGGACTTACCATGTCAGATCGACGATGGAGTTTTGCCTGCGAAGGAATATCCCTTATATCTTGCGAATTCTATGCCCTCGGAGTCAGAGAGTGCTTTGTCGTGCTAGGTCGTTCACCTAAACAAAAAGAGTATAATTGCTATCATCCTCCATACTCCTAAAACTTATTTTTCTGTAGATGTCACATTTGATGAGCATGGAAGCTATTTCTCAAGTCCTTCTCTTTAGGGGGAGCCATTGGAGGGAAGATAAGGACTTATTCCTAGATACCCCATCCAGAATAATCAGCAAAACCCCTGCACAAATCTCTAAACTGCCTACACCAGAAAAAGAAATCACGGCTGACCCTACATTTTAGCCTAACGAACCAGAAAGACCCACTAAACCACTACAAGTGTACTCAATAAGAATGAAGCCTGTGATTATTCCCTGTGCATGAGCAAGTCCAAGATTCAGAATTGTCTCTTGGAAATGACGTAAGCCCCCAAATTAATGAAAGATCTAATGTTTTGATCGATGAGTCACCTACTACTTCTGATCTAGACTAGCCTATAGCAACAAGAAAGGGTGTTAAGAAGTGCACACAACACCCTATATCTCAATTTGTTTCCTTTGACAGATTGTCAACATCACATAGAAATTTTCTCGCTCGCTTGAACAGTGGAGCTATTCCCCAAACTCTGTCTGAGGTCCTTAGCAAAGAAGAATGGAGACAAGCAATGAAAATTGAAATGGAAGCCTTGGAGAAAAATAAAACATGGGAAATATTGGAGTTACCCAAGGGAAGGAAACTAGTGCGATGCAAGTAGGTGTTTATGATAAAATACAAAGTAGATGGTTCTATAGAATGACACAAAGCTAGGCTGGTAGCTAACGGTTACACTTAAGCCTATGGAGTTGACTATCAAGAAACCTTTGCACCAGTAGCAAAGATGAATGCAATTAGGGTGTTGTTGTCCCTAGCAGCCAACTTTGATTGGCCTTTACGACAGTTTGATGTGACGAATACATTCTTACATGGAGATCTTGAAGAAGATATCTATATGGAAATCCCTCTAGGCTTTGGTATGAATCTAAAAGCCAATGAAGTGTGTAGACTAAAAATGGCCCTATATGGACTTAAGCAATCCCCTCGGGCATGGTTTGGAAGGTCTACCAAAGCAATGTTGGCAATGGGCTATAAAGAAAGTCAAGGGGATCATACTTTATTTATCAAACACTCAGCTTTAAGGGGAGTTACTGCCTTGATTTTCTGTGTAGACGACATTATTCTAACCGGGAACAACCCAAATGAAAAAGAGGTATTGCAAAAGGATTTTGGCAAAGGAATTCAAGATAGAAGACCTTGGCAAACTTTCCTAGGAATAGAAGTTGCTCGTTCCAAGGAAGGAATTTTTGTTTCACAGCAAAAGTATGTACTTGATTTGCTGAAAGAACCAGGAAAATGAGGTGTAGGCCACTGGACACTCCTATTGAGCTGAATCATAGGTTGGGAGAATGCACAGAAGATGAACTAGTTGAAAAGGGCATGTACCAGCGACTTGTTGGAAATTAATTTATTTGTCTCACACACGACCAAATATTGCATATGCTGTGAGTGTAGTGAGTCAGTTTATGCAAAATCCTAGGAAGAATCATCTACATGTTGTATACTGTATCTTGCAATATTTGAAAGGTAATCCTGGTAAAGGAATTCTGTTCAAGAAAAGAACAAGGATGGAGATTGGAGCATATACTGATGCAGACTATGCTGTTTCAGTTATGGACAGGAGGTCAACCTCTGGTTATTGCACTTTTCTTGGTGGAAATTTGGTAACATGGAGAAGTAAAAAGCAACCAGTTGTTGCTGGGTCTAGTGCAGAGGCAGAATTTTGATCAATGGCACATGGAATTTGTGAGTTGTTGTGGCTAAAATTTATTTTAGATGATTTGAAAATAAAATGGGAGACACCTCTGAAGCTTTATTGTGACAATAAGTCTACAATCAGCATTGCCCACAATCCAGTCCAACATGACAGGACCAAACTTGTGGAAGTGGATAGGCATTTCATAAAAGAGAAACTAGATAGTGGTTTGATCTGTACTCCCTATGTTCCCACAGAGGGCCAGCTTGTAGATATCCTAACAAAGGCCTTGACAAGTACAGCATTTCAAAAGATTATATGCAAGCTAGGGATGAAGAATATCTATTCCCTAGCTTGAGGGGGAGCGCTAAAAATCTAAGGTTTAATATCCCTGTTTAAAGCTGTAATTAATAGCATTTATAGGCAAGATATGTCCTTTTAAAAATGAAAATTAGGCTGTATTAAATCCCTTGATTTATGGGTTACGAATTTTAATATATTTCCCTTTTAGATTAGTCAACTTTCAGATTGTATTAGGTTCTATTGTATATAAATATCCTTTTACCAAGTCTGTAATGGAATAAGAAAAATATTCAGCATCTGTTCTCACAAACAATCTTGGCTACAGCAAATAAAAAAGGGATGCATAATGCAAGTACTATTTTGCAACAATAGAGGGCATATATTACATGGAGATATATCATGATTATATTTAGATGACTATATGCATCGTTGCAACACCTTGTACATTCCGCACTTCCTGATATTAAGACTTTGGCACTGTTTTCTCATATCTTTGGTTGCTTTGCCCAAAATACTCTTGACTGCAGGTTGAGCAGGCGCAGGCGGGATTGGAATCACTTAACTTATCTGAAAAGACAGTAAACCAGCTTCGTGAAAATTTTGTCTCTATTGAAAAGTATGTAAACAATGAGATAGACTGACTAATGTTATGACTTCTTAGAGCATGGGTGTTTAGTCTTACAACCACGATAACTTTTGCTTTGAGCTTAATATGATTTTCTGGGTGCATCAGGTATTGTCAGGAATGCCAAACATTAATTGAAAACCATGACCAGATAAAGCTACTTAGCAATGCAAGAAATAATTTAAACACAACCTTGAAGGTGATTTTCCGATCCTTGTTAAGGAAGCCGTTAATGATGATTAAATTTAAGTAGTTAATTATTACATAGTCCAAATAGTTGATATTTTAATCTCCTTCCTCCGCTCTACATGGATTTATGCTTGGTATCTGCTTGTAGTGAGAAAGGTTATTGCTTTGCTTAATCATGGTTAAAGTGCGGATGCAGTCCAATGCTTCCAACTAAATGCTGCCTGCATTGTATGAATCATTTATGATGTAATTGATCTTTAGGTTTAGGATAAGCTTAGAGTTAAGACTGATATAAGCTGCAGATCTATGGCTATTTGTCCTGATTTTGCTAATTATGGTTGCAATCTGGTGGGAACCATCATGACTTCTTGTTTGCATATCCTTCCTTATGTAATTTTGAATATTCAACTTCTTTGTCTTCTAATAGGATATTGAAGGTATGATGTCCATCTCTGTTGAGGCAGCAGAGGCTCGGGATTCTTTGAGTGATGACAAAGAACTTGTCAATACTTATGAGGTAATGCAGGTCTTATAATATGGTTAATTGAGCAATGCTTGTTTTAACATCGAGTGCATTTGAAGTTTTATTTTCGTTTTCTCTTTTTTCTTATCCCATCTTTTCTTCGTTACAGAGGTTAACAGCCTTGGATGGAAAGAGGAGGTTTGCATTAGCAGCTGCAGGATCTCACAAGGAAGAGGTTGGCAGATTAAGGTCTGTGTCTTTTTAAGTTCACTTTGATATTTAGGGGCTGTGCTAGATGGAATCCAGGAGCCGGGGCTGACCACAGTTTTTGAAATCAGTTTCAATCTGCTATAAGCCTCCCATCATATAGTTATGCTGTGCTCTACTTGTTTTATTAATTGGCTTTGTATATATATGTTTAAGTGATTCTTTAGGGAATTCTATGACTACATCATTAGTTTTAGATCTATAATTCAATTTGCGTGCTAACAACACCCAGTCATATAATCATGCAGTGACCCGCTTGTTCTACTGATCAGTAGTTTTAGGTGATCCTTTGATTTTACACTTGTATTATTATTTTTATTTTTTTTACTTTTAAATTTTTAATGTATTATCCAATTTGCATGGTATTGTATACTGTGGAGGAGAGCCCACTCATAAAAGCCAGCCTGATAAAGGGGAGAGCTTCCAGTGAATTCGGTTTCTCTTATCCAGCCAATATGAGAATTATGCTTCTTCTTCAACTCAGTTGGATTTGAAATAATACTGCATCTTTACCTCGCGGCAAATGAACTAAGCTTTGTTACCACTTGATGTAAAGGATAACCCACTCAATGTAGACACGCAGATTGGATTTTTAGCCGCTGGACTTAAGGCACACTTGGTTGTCCAAGCATATACTTAGATTTTTGGGATAGAATATGGGGATATTTTTTCACCTGCAACCAAAATTGCATCAGTCTATTTGATCCTTTGCTTGGCATCTATGCATCATTGGCTACTAGATGTATACACATTGAGAAATAGAAACGCATTTTCTCGCTCACTCTCTACTAGATATATAAAAGGAGCACCTAGCGGGTTGTTATATGAAGATAGATGAAGTACTTAGGAGATTGGTTATAATGATGCAGATTGGGTAGGGTCTCCCTCTATTAGACGACAACAACAACAAACAAAGCTTTTTCCCACTAAGTGGGATCACCTATATGGATCAAACGACGCCAATGTGTTTTGTCTTTGCTCATTTCTATAATTAAATTATTAATAGTTAAATTCATCCTAATAATTTCTCCTATTGTTTTCTTTGGTCTTCCCTTACCTCTAGTTATTGGACAATCTGTTATGTGGTCAACTCTTTGTATAGGAGCCTCTAATAGTCTTCTCTATACATGACCAAACCACTTAAGGCGCGTTTCTACTAACTTTTTGATGATAGGTGCTACTCTGACTTTCTTTTTAATGCACTTATAATGATCTATCCTTTCTAGTGTGACCACTTATCCAATGCAACATTCTCATTTCTATAATGTTGAATTTTTGCTTATGTTGATATTTGATCACCCAACATTCAATACCATACAACAATGCAGGTGTTATAGTTGTACGATAAAGTTTTCCCTTAAGCTTGAGTGGAATTTTTTTATCACAAATAACTCTTGAAGCCTTCCTTTATTTTATCTACCTAGCTTGAACCATATGATTTATGCCCTCCTCTATTTCTCCATTATTTTGTATTATCGTTCTCAAATGCTTAACATTTGTGACTTCTTTTATGGAATGGTCTCCCTCTAATAGACATTGCAAGAAAAAGATTTAGTAGCCATGTCTAGTGCAGAAGTTGAGAATTGAGCTATGGCACTAACAACATGTGAACTTATATGGTTAAAGCAGCTACTTCAAGAATTGAAATTTGGGAATTTCTATAAGCTAGAACTAGTTTGTGACAACCAAGCAGCAATGCATATTGCATCCAAGCTAGTATTCCACAAAAAGACTAAACATATGGAAATTGATTGCCACTTTATCAGATAAGATTCAATTTAGAAGTATTGCTACGAGATTTGTCAATTCAAATTATCAACTAGCAGACATATTCACTAAGTCTCTCAAAGGTCCCTTGGTCTACTACGCATGTAACAAGCTCGGCGCATATGATATATTAATGGAGTCCAAGCAACGTGAAGAACCCTCATTCAAAGGCTAGTCATTGAGAGGGAAGAACTGAGCTTCTTAAATAATCCATCGAGTATCTCATGCTAGTTGACATCCTGAAGGTTGTACTGTGTGACACTTTACTCAACAATGCTTCACTCTACCATGGTTAGCTTCTTTGCTGGTCCAAACCCTTCGCATAGCCCTTTCTGTGCCATTGTAAAACTAGCTTTGTTACCATACGATGGAACCCATGTGGCTTGGGGAACCCTGCTTTAAAAGCTAGTCATTGAGGGGGAAGAACCAAGCCACTTAAGGACTCTATCAAGCATCTGATGAAGTCCTTAATCTAGCTTGAGAGAGACTTGGGCAGCCCATATTATCTCAACCCCCATCACATATATAATCTAGCTTGAGAGAGAGCGTTAGAATTATGCACATGAGTCCACATTCATTTAGTTGAATAATTTATAAAATAGTGTCTTTATTCAGTCATCCTAACTATCCTTCACTTTACTATTGTACTACATTGTACTTCACTATTTCTCTCCCTATAAATAAGACAAAAACGGAAGGAGCTTCTCACTTAGTTATTCACCAAAACTTGGCTTTCTTCCTCTCTTCTCTCTATTTTATAGAAAGGAATGCTAGACTTTTTAATGGAGCCTCAAAGACTCTAACTAACTTATGGGAAAGGGTAGCTTCTCTTGCTTCCCTTTGGTTTTTCGTCCATGGTTATTTTAAGGCCATCTCTTTACCGATGTATATAGAGACTTGGGTCATTGTTATTTTCTTTAGTTGTTTTTCTTCCCTTCCCCTAATTTGAGTCTTTTCCTCTTAGGAGGCTGTCTTCTCCTCCTCTTGTATTTTTCTTCCCTTTCTAATAAAGCTCCTTTTTTTTTTTAATCGGAATTAATTAATGAATTCATTGTACTTTTATGAAACATGAGCTTTCACTGAAATCAAGGGTCAAGTGCTATGACTGAGTTATTTGAACGGCATCATATGCTATTGGAACTTGAATATAACTATTTAGATAATGACTACCAAAACAGTTAAGTTTATAGATTAATGAATTGGATTCCTTCATGTCCATTTTAAAGTTTCATGCTCGGAATCTATTTTTCCTCATCTTAATCTTTGCATATGTTTCAGAGAATATTTTGAAGATGTAGATCGAACTTGGGAGACATTTGAGAAGACATTATGGGGCCATATTTCCAATTTCTATAAACTTTCTAAAGAAAGGTTTGTGCCATGTTTAATTTTCAATATCTTGTAAAAATTTTCATTATTTTTTGCAATTGATTGTGTTATGTCTATGAAATTGCTTCACTTACCCAATTCGTAATAATTGAGTACTCTTTGAGATTTAAAATTGTTAGAATTTCTATTGATGCTAGCGCTGCTACAGCTTTGAGTCATTTGTGCTTTAGTTCAAGCGTTCATGACCTATTTAGGTTTGGGATTTTTAGGCCCTAGGCCAATCTCAAGCCAAAGAGTTTCAAGGGTTTTGACCACTTGGTCTATTAAAATCATGAGAAGTTAATGCATTTTGCTTTCACTTTTATTCTATTAAAATGTAGTTAATATAATAAATATTTTAAACAAAAAATGCCATTTTAATATACACCTAATGTTGGGGCAATGTCCACTTGAAGTTGATGTGGCCTTACACCGTGCTTGGTAAGGATGGGGAGACAACTATGCTAGCTTAGTACGAGACTAAAGATAAAGGAATGAAAATTGGGCTTTGATTTGTATTCCATCCTCAAACAAATTTGGCTGCATTGCATTGGCAAACATGAAGCAAGTCCTTTGATTGCAATAAGATTCAGAATTCTATTTTTTTTTTTAATTATCTTCTTTTGTTTTTGCTTTTTTTTTTTTTTTTTGTGCAGCCCTCAGACTTTGGTTCGCGCTTTAAGGTATGCTGTTGGCTGACAACTCTATTTACCTTGCTTCTTTTGTATCTGGCTTTTTTTTTTTTTGGATAATGTGTTGGATGGTTCAATTGTGTTTTATTGCAGTTCCCATTGGGACAATAAATAATATTTTTAATGGATTGTTCCTGAAATTCTAGCATGTCCACATTATGATTGCACTGAAAACTTCTGGCATTGAAAGCAAACTCTTATGCCTTGGATTAGCTTTACGGGCAGTAAAGAGTTGAAAGGGACTTATAGTATCAAGATACTTAGTATCAGGTCATAAGTCTTTCTTGCAAAAGTATATGGATTTCTAAAATGTTTTGTTAGCCTTGAATAATATTAAAGAAAATAACAAGAATTTTCGTAATTTTTCTACACATAAAAGAGTTGTCTGTACAAAGGGGTGAGGCACTGAGCATAGTTTTATCAAATGCAGTTCAATACATAATGCAAAATAACACAGAAAAGAGGTGAGGTGCTGGGCCTTTTTTTTCCAGGTCTGGTTCAACATGTAAACTTGTCATCGGTTCTGATGGAGTTTTAATTGGTTCAGTAGTAAACTGGACCCAATTTCCCTGTTTCTTGCACATTCCAAAATTGTTTCATCAACAAATGTTATCAAAAGAGTTATACTAACTTTAGTACACGCACAGCTGAATTGAGCAAGTTAATTTCTTATTTTGCAGTTGGCAATGATAACACTTTTTTTTTTGAAAGTCCAGCAACTTTGCTTTACCTATGAATACTGAGAACAGATGTTGAATATTTTTCTTATTACATTACAGACTTGGTACAAGGATATTTATATACAATAAAACCTAATACAATTTCAAAGTTGACTAATCTAAAAAGTAAATATTTTAAAATTCGTAACCCATAAATCAAGGGATTAAATATTAAATACCACCTAATATTCCTTTTAAAAGAAAATATCTTGCCTATAAATGCTATTAAGTACAGCTTTAAACAGGGATATTAAACCCCAGATTTTTAGCACTACCCTTCAAGCTAGGGAATAGATATTCTCCATCCCTAGCTTGCATATAATCTTTTGAAATGCTGTACTTATCAAGCCCTTTGTTAGGATATCTGCTAGCTGGCTCTCTGTGGAAACATACGGAGTACAGATCAAACCACGATCTAGTTTCTCTTTTATGAAATGCCTATCCACTTCCACATGTTTGGTCTTGTCATGTTGGACTGGATTGTGGGCAATGCTGATTGTAGACTTATTGTCACAATAAAGCTTCATAGGTGTCTCCCATTTTATTTTCAGATCATCTAAAATAATTTTTAGCCACAAAAACTCAAATTCCATGTGCCATTAATCGAAATTCTGCCTCTGCACTAGACCTAGCAACCACTGGTTGCTTTTTACTCCGCCATGTTACCAAATTTCCACCAAGAAAAGTGCAATAACCAGAGGTTGACCTCCTGTCCATAACTAAGCCAGCATAGTCTGCAAGCTTCAATCTCCATCCTTGTTCCTTTCTTGAACATAATTCCATTTCCAGGACTACCTTTCAAATATTGCAAGATACAGTATACTGCATGTAGATGATTCTTTCTAGGATTTTGCATAAACTGACTCACTACGCTTACAGCATATGCAATATCTGGTCGTGTCTAAGACAAATAAATTAATTTTCCAACAAGTTGTGGGTACATGCCCTTTTCAACTAGTTCATCTTCTGTGCATTCTCCCAACTTATGATTCGCCTCAACAGGAGTGTCCAGTGGCCTACACCCCAATTTTCCTGTTTCTTTCAACAAATCAAGGATATACTTTTGCTGTGAAACAAAAATTCCTTCCTTGGAATGAGCAACTTCTATTCCTAGGAAGTATTTTAGTTTGCCAAGGTCTTTTATCTCAAATTCCTTTGCCAAATACTTTTGCAATGCCCTTTTTCATTTGGGTTGTTCCCGGTTAGAATAATGTCGTTTACACTTCCACTAAAGCTGAGTGTCTGATAAATAAAGTATGATCCTCTTGACTTGTTTATAACCCATTGCCAACATTGCTTTGGTAAACCTTCCAAACCATGCCTGAGGGGATTGTTTAAGTCCATATAGGGCCTTCGTTAGTCTACACACTTAATTGGCTTTTAGATTCATGCCAAAGCCTGGAGGGATTTCCATATAGATGTCTTCCATGAAAGAATGCATTCTTCACATCAAATTGCCGTAAAGGCCAATCAAAGTTGGCTGCTAGGGACGACAACACCCTAATTGTGTTCATCTTTGCTACGGGTACCAAGGTTTCTTGATAGGCAACCCATAGGTTTGAGTGTAACCATTAGCTACAAGCCTAGCCTTGTGGTGTTCTATAGAACCATCTGCTTAGTATTTTATTGTAAACACTCACTTGCATTGGTTTCTTTCCCTTGGGTAACTCCAATTCCCATGTTGTATTTTTCTCCAAGGGTTCCATTTCAACTTTCATTGCTTGTCTCCATTCTTCTTTGCTAAGGGCTTCAGACAGATTTTGGGGAATAGATTCACTGTTTAAGTGAGTGAGAAAATTTCTATGTGATGTTTGACAATCTGTCAAAGGAAACAAATTGAGATATGGGGTGTTGTGTGCACTTCCTAACACCCTTTCTTGTTGCTATAGGCAAGTCCAAATCAGAAGCAGTAGGTGATTCATCAATCAAAACAGTAGATCTTTCATCAATTTGGGGGCTTACCCCATTTCCAAGAGACGATTTAGATTCTTGGACTTGCTCATACTTGGGAATAATCACAGGCTTCATTCTTCTTGATTACACTTGTAGTGGTTTAGTGGGTTTTTCTGGTTTCTTAGGCTCAGATGTAGGGTCAGCCAGGATTTCTTTTTATGGTGTAGGCAGTTTAGAGATTTGTGCAGGGGTTTTGTTGATTATTCTGGATGGGATATCTAGGAATAAGTCCTTGTCTTCCCTCATTAATGGCTCCCCCTGAAGAGAAGGACTTGAGAAATAGCTTCCATGCTCATCAAATGTGGCATCTGCAGAAACATAAGTTTTACGAGTAGGAGGATGATAGGACTTATACCCTTTTTGTGTAGGTGAATACCCAAAGAAAACACACTTGATAGCTTTAGGATCGAGTTTACCCTGGCCATGAGAGTGAATGTGAACAAATGAGACACCCAAAAACTTTAGAGGATAGTTTATTGGACATTTTGAAATCTGGATAGTATTGAGACAGTATATCTATTGGACTTTTGAAGTTTTTAATTCCTACATTGAATTGATTTTTGCCATGTTGTGGAAAATGGGAAAGATGTCACTTACATGAGATTTCAGTTTAATCAAATAAACCCATGTGACCCAAGTGCAATCATCAATTAGAGTACTAAATGAGGGATGGCCAAATCTTGATTGATGAAGCCATATCTGCTCCTTATTGGTTGGAAAGTTACTGGAAAGAGAAGAAAGGGTTAGGTTATCTATTTTAGCAAGCCCAATCATCCACCTCATGCCTTGGTCCTGAAATACACAAGAATCACAAGAGAGCGCTACTTTGCATTTTAAATCCTTTGTAAGTTGATGAATAGATGTAAGATTTGTAGATAGCTTAGGTACATGCAGCACATTTCTAAGAGTAATGGATGGACTTAAAACAATATCTCCTTGTCCAGCAACAGTAGCTAAAGAGCCATCAACAATGGAAATTGTCTTATGACTCAAGCAAGGCTGATATTTACTAAATTTATTGAATGAATTGGTCATATGATTAGTTGCCCCAGAATCAATTACCCATGAGTTTGAGAAATCTGTATTTGATGCACTTAAAGCATATAAAGAATGAGGCTGACCTGAATTTGCTAGGGAGCAAGTACTTGTTGATTTCTCCAATGAATCAAGAAGTGCTCTCAATCTTCCAGTGTCTTCCTTGTTGAATTCATTTGGCTCTCCTCCTTTGATATTGGCTATATCCATGTCTTTGTCTTCTCAGCAATAAAGGCTGAAAAGTATGCTCTGTTATGTTAGTCTATAAAACAGAACAAAAAGGTCCAGCAATGGAGGCTGGAAAACAGAGATCAAGAGGCTATTTAGGCTCTGATACCATGAGAACAGATGTTGAATATTTTTCTTATTACATTAGAGACTTGGTTCTAGGATATTTATATACAATAAAACCTAATACAATCTGAAAGTTGACTAATCTAAAAAGGAAATATTTTAAAATTCGAAACCCATAAATCAAGGGATTAAATACCACCTAATATTCCTTTTAAAAGGAAATATCTTGCCTATAAATGCTATTAATTACAGCTTTAAACAGGGATATTAAACCCCAGATTTTTAGCAAATACTATTTTGTTTATTGTTAGTTATAATTGTTTGTGCCAACCTTGTCTCTTCAAGTTATAGTTTTGCTTTTTTTCCATTAGATTTCCTTATGAATATGTGTCAGCAGGGCAACACACTGGTATATTATTACTGGACTCTTCAAACTAACATAATCTTGTTTTGTCTCTGTCAATCGGACTCTAGGGTTGTTGAAATGCAAGAAATCCTTGATCAACAGATTGCAGAGGAAGCTGCTGAGGCTGAGGGGGATGGTGCAATGGAATCAATTGCGAATCCTCGCAGAACTGCCAAGTAAGTTTACTTTTTTCTAATTGATTTCCAGTTACATGTATTATATCTCCCCATTGATATAAATACCTGAAAACAGAGAGGTCTGAAATAATTTTCACTCTATGTTATTTCCATTCCATTGTACAAGGGATTTATACACAATGAAATAAATTCTATCCTAGTCAAATCCCTAAATGTTAGGGGCAGCAAAAACTATGGGAATCAGAAACAAGACAGGAAAGAAATTATTTACACTTACTGCTCTGATTTTTTTTTTTTTTTCGTTAAATACTTACTGATTTTATCCTAATAAAAACAAAGATAAAGCCTATTAAGTACTGAAATCAATCCCAATCAATCCCATTAATCATGGGATGAATCCCATAAATGATGGAATTAATTCCACCATGAATAATACCCAACATTGTCATTTCTCTATTAGAAAAGGTGCAATTTTTTTTAATTCCTTACAATTCTGGCAATAATAATGGATCACAGAAAATCTTCCAGTGCAAAACATTTAGTGCAGCAAAAACTGAAGGTTCAGGGGAAAGGCTATAAGGATAAGTGCTACGAGCAAATACGGAAGACTGTAGAGGGGCGATTTAACAAGCTTCTCACTGAGGTACCTCTCACTGTTTTCTCTAAGGGCTGTTACGCTCCCAAACATACTCTAACATATACACAAACTTTTAGAGTTACATATATATAAGCCTGTATGCTACTCACTGTCTATTTAATTCATGGATCAGCTTGTGTTTGAGGACCTGAAAGCAGCTCTAGAGGAAGCACGAAAGGTATGAGTGACTATTTTTGAAGTTTTTTTTTTCTGTTTAAAATTTACTGTTTGTCTTCCCCCTGTAAGGACCAATAAATAGTTATTTTGTTTCTTTCCTTTTAATCCCTTATCAGTTTATTGCTAATTCTTTTTATCATGTGTTGATATACATCGTATTTGTGTCCTGGAGAATCTTAAAAAAAAAATGCTTATTACCAAATTTTTGGTGATATTATATGTCCTCTTGACATTTTAACATATGAGATTGGGACTAGGTTCTTTCTCTTGGAGACTATAATATTAAATCAATATGTGCCTATGTGATGCATGGAATACTGTAACTTGTTTTTTTTAATATTATAAATATATTTAGTTTCTATGCCAGGTATTCCAAAGAATTCTCTTCATAACAGTATTGCATTTTTGTGAAAATCAGAGTTTCACACCTCTGATATTTCTGTTCCATGCCAATCAGAGTTTCATGTAAACAAACTTGCCACTTGATCCCTAGAATATATCTTAACAACCTTTATTTAGATAACTCCTAAAATATAGTCGTCCCAAACAGAAAAATAAAATTCAAAATAATACTCAAATTTAAACTTAAGTTATCAATAAACTAAACAGAAAAATCAGGTAGGGTGTGTTGAAACTAATCAGCAATAGATTAGGACGACTTCCAACACTTCCACTCAAGCTGTCAATAGAAGTCAATCATCCTTAGCTTGGATGTTAGCTCTTCAAAAATCTGACCCTCTGTAGTGCCTTAGTCAAAATGTCAGCAATTTGAAAATGAGTAGGACTATGAATGAGGTATACGGTACCAGATTCCACTTTCTCCTTGATAAAATAATGGTCAAGTTCCATGTGTTTTGTCTTGTTATCATGGATATGGTTCTTGGCAATGCTAATTGCTGCCAAGTTACCAGGTAATACTTTCACGGGCTCCCTTGTAGGCACTCTAAGTTCACTAAGCGTTCTTTTCAACCACAGACCTTCACAAATAACTTGAGAAAGTGCCCTGTATTCTGCTTCAGTTTAACTTATAGCAACTGATTGCTTCTTGCTATGTCATGTGATAAGATTTCCCTGTACATATGGATGGTACCCAGTATTGGACCTTCTATGGAAACATATGGAGTACAAATTAATCTGCTATCAAGTTTCTCTTTTATGAAATGCCTATCATGTTCGACATGTTTGGTCCTATCATGTTGGACTAGATTGTGGGCAATGCTGATTGTAGACTTATTGTCTCAATAAAGCTTCATAGGTGTCTCCGATTTTATTTTCAGATCATCTAGAATAATTTTTAGCCACAAGTCACAAATCCCTTGTGCCATCAAACAAAATTTTGCGTCTGCACTGGACCTAGCAACCACTGGTTTTTTTTTTCTTCTCCATTTTACCAAATTTCCACCAAGAAAAGTACAATATACAGGTTTTGATCTCCTGTCAATAGATGAACCAGCATAGTCTGCATCTGCGTATGCTTCAAGTTCCGTCCTTGTTCCTTTCTTGAACAAAATTCCTTACCCAGTGCTACTTTTCAAATACTACAAGATTCTGAAAACTGCATGTAGATGACACTTCCTAGGATTTTGCATAAACTGATTCACTACACCTACAACATATGCAATGTCTGGTAGTGTGTGATACAAATAAAAGTGTCCAACAAGTTGCTGGTATATGCTTTTATCAACTGGTTCATCTTCTATGGATTCTCCCAGCCTATGACTTGGCTTAATAGGAGTGTCTGGTGGCCTATACCTCAATTTGCTTGTTTTTTCCAGTAGATTAAGGACATAATTTTTCTCTGAAACAAAAATCCCTTCCTTGGATTGGGCAACTTCTATTCAATAAAGTTCCATCTTTGATCTGGAAAATTAAAATTTGGTACTTTCTTGGTCTTTGTATTTGTTCAGTATCATCAAATACTATTTTTCTCCATTACTAATGGAACCTTTTTCGTTTTTTTTTGGCTTACAGATTCAAGAGGAACTTGGAGATGTCTATGACTACGTAGCTCCCTGCTTTCCTCCAAGGTCTGTACCATTTTGATTATACTATCTTTCTAGTTTCCTTCCTTATAAGATTTTGTTATGGTTCCTCCTATAGTATTTCTCTTTCAGTATATTTTCTGCCTTCTATTTGTTGATAATTTTGTATATGATTGTACTTATTATTATTATTCTGCCTTCTCCATGTGTGTATATACTCTTGTTAATTAATATAAGTACATCTGAGACATTGGTTCTCAAACTTGTAAGGTCCAAGCTAGGTGGATGAAATGGAGAACGGTTTCAAGTGTTATTTGTGATAGAGAAGTACCACTCAAACTTAAGGAAAAAATTTATTGCACAACTATAAGACTTATATTGTTGTATGACACTGAATATTGGGTGATAAAAAGCCAACATGAGAAAAATTCAATGTGGCATAAGTGAGAATATTTCGTTGGATGAGTGGACACACTAGAAAGTATAAGATTAAGAGTGATTGCATTCGACAGAAAGTTGGGGTAGCACCTATCGTAAAAAAGTTGGTTGAAAAGCATCTTAGGTGGTATGATTATGTACAGAAGAGACCATTAGAGGTTCTTGTACAAAGAGTTGACTAAATGGAAGATAGACTAATAATGAGAGGTTAAGAGAGATCAAAGAAAACAATAGGAAAAACTATTAAGATACATTTAATTATAAATAATCTAATAGTGAAAATGAACCAAGATAGAAAACGTTAGCGTCGCTTAATCTATGTAGCCGACCCCATCTAGTGGAAAAAGACTTTGTTTGTTTGTTGTTGTTGTATAAGTGCATCTAAGACATTGGCTCTGTGTATGAGGATAATCTACATATTTTCCTTCACCAAAGGAAGCAAGTGTTGTTACAGGGTTTTTGGTATTTGTTAAATGGTTTCTTTATTTACATGTTTAATTTGTTCTGATTCAGTTTCCTGTGCTGGCAGATATGAAATATTTCAGCTAATGGTAAACCTTTACACAGAGAGGTTTACTCAGATGCTAAGGTTGCTCAGTGACAGGTCAAATAATTTAACAAATATAGAGATATTAAAGGTATTTTGTTGGAGTTGTCATTGATGTATAACATGTTATCTCCTATAATATCATATTTTCTCTTCACAAAAGTGAGCCAGCTATAACATGTTATCTCCTAGAACATACTGAACTTTTGATCCTTTACAGTTGCAAACTTCTCTATTTCTTTGTATTGTAAAAATTTGGTGATGTGGTACTTATTTTGTAATCCTCCTATTAATGCCTCCTCTACTAATGTATAATGAATCCATATCTGACTATGGAGCTTTACTATAAATGGATATAAATCATCCATAATTCCATAAGCATGCATCTCAGGTGGTCTAGAACTCTGCCACAGTTGTTGAAACATCACCCATCAAGTGTCAGTTTACAGTTTTCAAAGAAAGCAAAATAAATTTTAGGCACTTCTATATGCATTAGTAGATAACTTGGAGTTGTTGATGTTCAACTATTCCATGTCTTGGTGAAAAATGTGTTTTCTTTGCTGTTGCCCTGGCTTTCAAAATTTTTTTGGGGTTGCAAAATCTCTTCATGAGTTCCTGGCTTGTAGATAAGTGAAAGCAGCTAAAATTAAAGTGCCTAGGGATGAAACTGTGTTTTTGTCATGTCTCGACTACAGTAGTTGATGGAAGTAACTAATAGTGGTTATCCTATCAGCTTTTCTCATTTCTGGGGAAATTTTTGGTCTTCGCCTCTTCATTATCTGCTGTAATTTTAGGTCTCACCATTTTTAACTGTCTGATTATTAAGTAGGTGACCAGCTGGGTAGTAGAATACCAAGATACTCTGATTGGGCTAGGAGTTGATGATTCTCTGGCTCAAGTTTGTTCGGAAAGTGGTGCAATGGATCCTCTTATGAACTCATATGTTGAAAGAATGCAAGCTACAACAAGGGTAATCATAGCGACCTTATCTATTTCTTTGACTATTATTTGGGATTCAGATGTTGCTTGGATCACTTTTTTATCATACAGATTATAAAGCTTTGTCCATATGGCTTTTTAGAAATGGTACTTGAATATCTTGGAGGCTGATAAAACACAGCCCCCAAAGAAAACAGAAGATGGAAAGCTATATACACCAGCGGCTGTTGATCTATTCAGGATACTTGGAGAGCAAGTACAAATTGTTCGAGATAATAGCACTGACGTCATGTTATACAGAATTGCTTTGGCAACCATTCAGGTAATTTCAATTTTCAGATCTATACATAATTGATAAGCATTATAGTATATCTTCTGGAACTACAACCATGACAACTTCTCTTGGTAAATAAAATAAAAAATGGACAGAACATTGAAAAAAAAAAAGTTGTTAGTGAAGCAACATGATAAAATTTCTTCATTCTTGTAATTATATCATCAAAAAACAACAACTGAGTCCCTAATAGCACAAAGAGTGGTCAGTGCTACTTATATCACTTGCTTCTGGAGTCCTGTTTTATCCTGGCTTTTAACATTCTGTAATTTTACAGGTAATGATTGATTTTCAAGCAGCTGAAAAGAAGGGACTAGAAGAGCCTGCTTCTGAAATTGGTCTGGAACCTTTATGTGCAATGGTTAGTTCACTTTTTTAATATTAGGCTATTGATGTATCTCCAACATCGAATTGTTTCATTTGAGGCTTGCGTTGACATAAGATTCTATGTAATGTTGTACTTAGATAAACAACAATTTGCGCTGCTATGATCTTGCAATGGAGCTAAGCAATAGCACCATAGAAGCTCTTCCACAAAATTTTGCTGAGCAGGTTTGGAGCACGGTTTTCATGTTTGTTCTTCACAGTTTCATTTATTTTAAAAGTTGCATTGTTGATCTGCTTTTTGTTAATGCATTTTCCCCAGTTCATGCTCACATCATTCTTCCTTAGTGATGTTTCCTGCAATGAGTTACTGTAATTCCTTGCTACCATATTATCTGGGATTGTGAAAATTCAGAAACATCTGATCTTTTTCATTCTGAAGAAATGTTTGGATGATCAAGATGAGTTATTGTCTTGCTAATCTGTTTGTCCCTTCTTTGATGGAACTACTGTTCAAATATCGTTTATGAAGTTGTTGACCAGAAATTATGATATATTTTCTCAAGACTATGCTCAACTATAGGATCTTAAAATTTTCAGTTCATTCCTATTATTCTATGTCCAGCCTATGACTTGTTAAATGCTTGTTGTTAATGCATTATGATTTGTTAATTATTTTTGACAGAAAAAGATATCCTTCTAGAGCACAGAAAATTGTCCAAAGAATGAGGATGAGTTAGCGTCCTAAAGTTCATACACTAAAGGATAAATCTCTGTAAATCTAACAAAGACCACCTATCTCTGAAAGAAACCATGAAAAGAATACGAAAGCAAATCTATAAACACTATAATGTAACAGGTGACTTTTCTGAAGAAATCACATGGGTGAAACAAGCTCTAGCTTAAAAATTTGAGATTAAAGAACTTGGAGACTTGAAATACTTCTTGGGCATGGAGGTAGTATGTTCGAAAGATGTAATTGTAGTATCACAAAGGAAGTACATTATGGATTTGTTGGAAGCGACTGGGATACACCAATGGAGGCAAATTCAAAAATTAGCCTCAAAGAAAATTGTCCTCCAATTGACACCGGAAGATATTAGAGGCTAGTGGGTAAGATTATATACCTTTCTCACACTAAACTTGACATATACTTCCTAGTTAGTGTTATTAGCCAGCTTATGAATAAGCCAAATGAAGAACACCTTGAAGGAGTGTATCATACTCAAATACCTAAAGATGACACTGGGAAATGAAATCTACTTTAAGCAGGGGTCAAACAGGAAGGTTGAAATATATTCTGAAGCTAATTGGGCAGGTTGAGTTACTGACCATAGATCCACTTTTGAATATTGTTCCTACGTTTAGGGCAACCTTGTAACTTGGAGGAGTAAGAAACAGTCAATGGTGGCTAGAAGTAGTGCAAAAGCTAAGTAGAGCCCTGTATCAAGGTATTTGCATAGGGATTTGGTTACAATGGCTACTTGGCGAGTTGAGAATCACTACTAAAGGTCCGATGGAGGTTATATGTGATAACTTGGCAGCATTAAGCATTGCCAAGAATCCAGTCCATCATGATAGAACAAAGCATATTGAACTTCATTGCCATTTAATTAAAGAAAAGGTTTCTACAAGGTTTCAAGTTGCAGATCTCTTGAACAAAGCCTTGTCTAGAGCTCGATTTGAAGAATAAAGGTCCGAGCTGGAAATTGTTCAACATTTACAACTCAGATTGTATGGGAGTGTTGGAGTCGATAGACATCATCTATTTGATTTGATCTGATTTTTAAGTTTTACTTCTCTTATTTATCTATTAGTTGGTTACAAATTATCCTAATCTATTTAGGATAGTTTAAACTCAGCCTTAGCTCCTTCTTTCCCAGTTTATTTTTACTTTATTTTTCCCTTATCTCTTGGTGTACTCTTGGCCAGATAAGGAGTTTCGTTGCCTCCCACATTGGCCTTTAAATACTGAATTCCAAAATTAATAAAATAATGCTCTGTGTCATTGAACTAAGATTTATTTCACTTTTCAACAGA
This sequence comes from Senna siamea, assembly GCA_031216115.1. Lineage (NCBI taxonomy): Eukaryota > Viridiplantae > Streptophyta > Magnoliopsida > Fabales > Fabaceae > Senna > Senna siamea. The sequence continues at coordinate 24,223,993 of CM062354.1, read as the reverse complement.
ATACCTATTCTAAAAGTTGATTTTAAGTGAAGTAGATTCGAAAAACAGCTTGGTTGATATTCTTCTTTTGGGTCCTATATAAATTGTCTAACCATATCAACTGATTATGCAATATATGGGTCTTGTATAGGACAAATTAATGATCTTACCGACTAGCCTTTGGTATCTTCCTTTGTCAAATGCCTCATCCTGTTTTTCCTATTCCATGATTGGGGTCAATGGGAGTGCTTGCTGTTCTTTCTTCTATACCAGTTTCTTGTTTCTTCAAGAAGATGAAGAATGTGTATGCCGTGGTTTTAGTTGGCCACTTCAATTCCTAGGAAATCTTTCTATTCTTCTAGGTCCTTAATTCCAAAATCTTTAGCCAGTTCTCTCCAACCTTTTATCATCATTATTCCCTATCACAATAATTTTATTCACATAGAGTAATAGAATTGTTACCTTTTCCTCGACTAGATGTTTGATGAAATAAGAATGGTCACCTCTCTTTGGGACAGAATTACTTTCTTGACTTCTTTGTGGGTGTCTTCTAATGGGTTGTTTAGAGGGGGGTCTCCCTTATGGATCTCCAAAGGGATTGGAAGGCTTTATCATGTTAGCTTCTTATTTTTTCTTTCTTTTGCTCTTTGTTTTCTTTTTGTGGAGTACAACTTGTCCTCCTTCTTGTATTCTCTTGTATCTCTTCTCTATTAATAATTTTTTTTTAAAAAAAAAAGAATGGTTGTAAAGGGTTTAGCTTTGGTTGTAGTAAAAGATAAATTTCTTTTTCTTCCCTGTATTCTTTTATCTCTGACTTTGCTTTTATCCCATTCCCTGCATAGTTTTGGTTGATCTACCAAACCATGCTCTTGGGCATTGCTTGAGGCCATAAAGGGCATTCTTTGCAGACTTCCAGAGTTTCGAGCTTCATATTAAAACAAGCAGTGGTTCCATAAATACCCCGTCTTCCAACTCTCCATGTAATGCATTTTTACATGACATTGCTGTGAACATCTGTTAAATGTAGTAGTAAGAGATAAAAGAATTCACGCAGTATTCAAATACAGGATCGAGAGACTCATCTGCTCTAAAGTGTAGACCCATTGATTTTTTATCTCTCTGCCTTTCCACCATTTCCCAAGTCCTTTCTCAATGTACTAATTTCTTCTTTCGTAGCCTGAAGTCAAGGTGACTTTGTCCCTGAGTAAATTCAATCATCTTGCCTGTTGTTCACTCCTGAAAGATATAATGGTCATTACAGAAGATTACTTTGCAATTCAAAGTTTCAGCATGTTCAGAAATTGAAATCTGATTTTAGAATAGTTTTGGCACATGGTAGACATTATGTAACAATAACAGGTTCCATCCACAATTTTAATTTTCCTACTCCTCGGGGCTCAATTTATAAATTTCAAAGAGTAAAGAACCTTTAGTCTTTTATTCTTTTATGTTCTTGTTACAGTTTTAGTACTGTTACTTGGGAGTATGCTTCATTCTCCTCTCTCTTATTATTCGTCTTTCACAAATAATTTCTTTCGTCTATAGAAGGAAAAAGGAATCTGTATGTTTTTTGGACTTGATAATGGATATAGTGAATATTTTCCGTGTTTTTTCTTGACTTCATATCTTCAAATATGCTGTTTCATTATAGGTTAATTTTGAAGACACTTGCAAGGGATTTCTGGAGGTGGCAAAGGTATGTAAGTGTCTGCTAACTCATCATTCTAACGAGTTTTTTTCTTTTTTATGTGGACATATATTGAATATTCTTGAAAGTAGCAAGTATGAAGAAGAGTGTGAATGGCATCACTGACCTTCAATGTCAGGTTCCTTATGTGTCTATTTGCAATAATAGTGTTAGGTCAAGTACAAGAGTAGAATAACTAGTACAAACTTAACCCAGTAGTTGATACCACAAATTATTTAACGTAGATGTCACTTTACTCTAGTATTCCTCCTCAAGCTAGGGAATACATTTAACCATGAACAGTTTATTACAAATTTAATAAACTATATTTGTATTCAGAATTTCAGACTAAATATCTGTTAGTTGTTTATTAGTTCTTATTTGTGCTATAGAGATGAGCCATTGTATTTTCTCACAAACAAAATGACAATCGGCCTTGATGTGTTTTGTTCTCTCATGAGACACAGGATTAGATGCAATATGAGTAGCACCTTGATTATTTCATAAATGCTTCATAGGACTCCTCCCCCTAAAACCAATCTCACTGTGCAAGTGCCCCACCCACACCCTTTCACAAGTAGCTTGGACCACAGATCAATATTTTGATTCTGCAATCTAGCTACTACATTTTGCTTCTTACTCCACCAAATGAGGTTATCTCCTTCAATGGAAATAACTCATTCAAATACTAGCTTGTAAAAAAAGACACCCAATTAAAATAAAATACAAGTATATCCAAACTTCGAACCTTAAAATCTAGACAAAACTGCAACTGTCATGATCGCCCAAATAAAAATTTGTGACTCAATCTCAATTGCAATTTAAGATCTTCAACAACTATTACTAATAAAACGTCCTCGGTAGACAAATAGCTCCTAAAATTCTTCGACCTATTTCCTTGAATGATTCCCTCAACATCCTTACAACTGCTCTACTTGGCCGTGTCATCCAAAACATTGACACAACTTCTAGAATTCTTTGTTTTGGTTCTTATGAATGGCCCCTTTCACGTTCTACTAGGTAGTGTCCACTTGGGTTCTAACCATATCTCCTAACCAAAACACAATCTATTGTTGAAATCTTTAATATAGTTTATATATATTATACACACATGTATCAAGATTCCAAATCATACACCAAAAGCCCTACATAATCATATTCTTAAACTACAAAATCAAATAAAGAAAACAACATAGAGCCAAAAGCACCATAAACTATCATGATCCACGCCAAACCTAAGTTAGAATTGAGGTCAGGTAGGCTGGTTGGCCTATTCTGGACAAGCCAGTATGTTTTCCAGTGCATGGACGAATGAAAATCAGTGTTTTGAATTTTCTGATACATATTTCATTGATAATGTCAAGTATTTATACACAAGGCTTATTACAATCAGCCCTAAAATCAATCCCTAGAAATTAGGTAATCAAATCATAATTAGTAGCTAATAAATGCCTACGTTAGCAATACAATTAATTATATGATACAAATAAAAAGAAGAGAAAACATAGGAATCAGCCAGTATCAATCAACAATTAATCAGCATTTATTCAACAGTAATTAGAGGCTGTTGGACTTTCTATACTTTTGATAAAGGATAAGAGACAACTTTTGCAGATTATCATAACACTCTTATCCTTTAACAGTCCCTCTTAATTTGTAACACTTATCCTATTAATAAATGTCGTTTTCCAACATTATTAATGTACTTAACTAGTTTGATCACATCAGTGGTTTGGAAAGGGATTAAATTACTACATATAAATTTTGATTCTCGATGACAGGAAGCTGTGCATCAAACTGTGTGTGTGATTTTTGAAGATCCTGGAGTGCAGGAGCTGTTGGTCAAGCTGTACCAGACAGGTTAAGCACCTTTCAACCTGACCCACCAACCTATTATTGTACTCTTAATATTTAATATCATTTTACTTATATTTTGCTGAAAGGGTCCAATCAAATATTTGGTAACATAGACACCTTATCTTCAGTTAATTGCTTTGACAAGTCTCATCTGCAAAATTTTACTGAATTACTTACGTTTTTGTAACGTAGGTCTACTTTCCTAGTAACATTAGTACTGGAAATACAGGTGCTAAATTTGAAATCTTGACCTATATATGAATATGATCTCCAAGAACAAATCCACAGGCGCTATGTTCAGTGTTCTACATATGGGATATTTAGTGGATTTGTCATCTCATTTTTGAGATTCTCTTACCTACCCAAATTTGGGCTTTCAGGATAAGGAGTAAGACTACTGTGTTGTGAAGTCATTCAGTCATGTGGTGCATTTCGTTATAGCAGAATTCAAGAATTTTCACCCAACTTTCTGATACTGAATCTTCATTGGGATAAGATAGTTTCCCTGGCTCTTACGTTTGTACTGATTCTGGGTCTTTTGTCCGATTTTCAGAGGGATTTAGGAGCCCTGTTGCTTTTTTTTCCTCCCTCTTTTTTCTTGTTTCTTCTGCTTTTATGATGTTTCTTACTCCTCCAGCTCTGTACTCTTATTCTCAATATATTAAAAATATTAATATTAAGAGCAACCTTGAGGCACCCACCAGGTAGGGTATGGGGAGGGCTAGATATACATAGCCTTACTCCTGTAAGCTGAGAAGTTGTTTTCCGGATTTGACCCCGTGACCTTTAGTCACGTGGTAGCAACTTTATCATTGCTCCAAGGCTCACCCTACCCTCTTTTGTACTCTTATTCTCAATTAGTTTTTGTTCTATAAGAAAAAACATTGCATTGAACTTTGAGATATAGTGGGAAGAAAGTTATTGTAAAGAGTGTAAAAGTTTGTGCTAAGTTCCAAGTTGCGTTTCTTGTTCTTGATACATGCTGCTAACTAATCAGAGATTTGGTTTCACCAAATCATAGTATTTTTGTGTACTAAATTTTAAATGTTTTACAAACAAGTGAATGCTCCGTGTTTATTCCATGTCTTTTCAAGCACAAATTGTTACCCCATAGTTGATTGTTTTAATTAAGCTTTTCTTCATATCCCAGAATGGAGCGAGGGGCAAGTAACTGAGTACTTGGTTGCGACATTTGGTGATTATTTCACTGATGTTAAAATGTAAGTTTATTTTCTAATCTCTGTAACCTAATTTGTTGATTGTTCTGCATACGTCAAAATATTTTCACCGTCAGCTTTCTTTGATTTCTGTCAAGAAGCCAGTCAACCTAAGGATCTTTTTATTCTGTGAAACAAGAGCCTAAAAATGATTTGTATAAACCATCAGACCTCAAATTTCTTATTTTAGATGTCAACCCTTATAAATTTTCATATGATAACAAGAATCAAAGGTCTAGTTTATAGCTCCTTGAATTCCATCCTGCAAACTTCTTGATTCCTAAATGAATGCTTGATGTCATGTCTGCATATTGTTGGCTTCATATGCTGATTATATCTTACCTTTCTTAGAGAAGTAGAACAAATTTCTTGATGGAAATATGGGAATCATTAAGATGTTATTTTGATTTTGTTCTTTTCTTGGGGAAATGGGAACCTAAAAAAGGAAGTATGGATTTGGCTTAATTACCAGCAGTACTTCCTTGGGAAATTGGGAAGGGTATTTTATATAAAATCCATATCTCTTAAGACTATCTCTTTCCCTTTCTATTGGAAATAAATTTTATTGTGAGGAAAGAGAAGTATAAAGAGGAGAATAAGATATCCTCATATGGAAATTATAGAAGAGAAAAGAATTGCAGTTTTTGCAATCATACTATCTATATTCTCAATTTTAGAAATACTACCTAGTGACCTTGTGGGCTCTTGGCATCTGCCACCAAGAGTGAGGGGTTCCAAACCAAGGGTTCAAACTGGGGCTCATACAGGAAAGAGATAGGAATGGGGTATCCCCATGTTTGTTGTAATGCAATAAGTTGGAGAGGATTGTAAGAACATTTTGGAGCGGAGATGTTCACAAAGAACTCACGTGTGCCCTTTTATTTTATTTTTGAATTCCTATCTCTTGGGTAGAAATTTCTTTTTTAATTGAATATTTACAGGTCTTTTGGGCACTTTATTTTCTTGGTTTCTTTCTCTTCTTTTCTTTTTTTTTTTTCCTTTTTTTTTTCCTCTATCATTGAGATTTTCATTTTGTATTATTCCAGCATTCTTGGTTTCATTTCTGACAGTTAATTAATGAATTTTACTATTATATGAGAAAATGGTTTGTAAAACTAGGTGAATAGCATTTAATATTTTTCTATGGAGTTCCTAGTGTTCATGCATTATGTTGCATCTTTCTTTAACATGTCAAAGATGGGAAAGCAAGCAGTGCCTATTCTTTTATATAGCTATTTAATGATCGTTGCATATCTAGTTTGTTGTGGAAATTTTACCTGTTATACCTTTTTATTCAAGGTACATTGAAGATAGATCTTTCAGGAGATTTGTTGAAGCCTGCCTTGAGGAAACAGTGATTGTTTATGTTGATCATCTTCTAACACAGGTTCCTAACTCAAAATACTTATCCTTTTTATTTCTGGACTCAAGCAGTGAACTTCGTGACAACTTACTATTCATTTGACACCATTGTCTCTAATAATTTGATTGCAGAAAAACTACATTAAGGAAGAAACAATTGAAAGGATGAAGTTAGATGAGGAGGTTATCATGGACTTTTTTAGGGAATACATAAGCGTTTCTGTAAGTGCTTTGTTTTATGCCTTTGGTTATTGGCATTTTTAATGCACAAATCATGCTATTTAGTTTTGGTTACTGTTCTAAAGCTTCGTATTCTAATTTCCTTGACATTCTGGATTAGAAAGTTGAAAACAGAGTGAGGATACTCAGTGACTTGAGGGAACTTGCGTCAGCAGAGAGCCTGGATACCTTCACACTCATCTATACAAATATACTTGAACACCAACCTGATTGCCCGGTAACATTATTCTCAGTATTATCATGTTCTCAATCATAGCTAATCTATGACTACAAATAAAAGTACTACAAGGTTTTTACTCGATTGTAAAACTTTTACAGTGGGTCTTTACACATTTATCGTTTTATATATTGGAATGGTAAGTCAAGTTTGAAAGGTGTGTCGTGAAGGCTCATGTTTTCTTAGTTTCTATGTTTAGGAGGATATATTATCTTCCTGCCACTCTATAGTATATTCTCCACTTTCTCTCCAACAAAAATATGTATTTTGTTTTTTAAAAAAAAAAAACAAAGTCATGAAGCACATGACTATTTTGAGTTGTCCCAGTTGTTCTTGTTGATGAATCAGTTTTCTCTGCTATTGTAGGCTGAAGTTGTTGAGAGGCTTGTTGGTATGCGAGAAGGCATTCCTCGGAAGGATGCCAAGGAGGTATATAAAATTCTGTGATTATTTTGCTTAACATTGAACTCAAAATATAACTTCAGAAGCAGAGAATATGAATATAGAGAATTTATTTAGTGCTAGTGTTGTGTTCAGTTCAGGGTGGAACCAAATGACTAGGTCAATTAGTTGTTCCTTTTAATCCATGGAAGCTTTTTTATGAAAAAGGAAAATTCCATGAACTGAGGACAAGTGATCCTCTTCAAGCAAAACAAAATAAAGAAAAGAGAAAAAAAGATCAAGAGTTCTTACTAAACAAAGCCTTCAATCTCTATGGAGATCCATGAGAGAAACCCTTGTGAAGAAACCATTAGAGAAACCTACAGAGACAAAGCAAATCCCCTCCCAAAGATGTGGAAATAACAATTTGTTTTTTAAAACTCTTGCATTCTGCTCCAACCAAAGACACCACATCGTTTGCACATTGCCAGAGGACCTTATACTCCTTATCCCTCCCAAAGCCCTCAAACTTGATAGACAGAGAAGTCCCAAAATTGGCTGGACAGACCCAGATCTCATCAAAGAAGCCAAATAATCTATTCCAAGTATACCTAGTCATGTCACAATGCAAAGAATAGCTGTCTATTCATCTCAGAGCTTCTAAAAATCATCACACACATATCGGATGATAAGCCTTGTTAGGTCTTCAAATCTGAAGCATTTCATTTGCACTAATTCTTTTAAGTACTGCTGCCCAAACAGAGGAGTTTGACATTCTAGAAAAACGTAGACAAATGAATAGAAATAGTATTAGGATTGAGTGGAAAATTTTAAAAGGGAAGAGCAAGAATAAGAGCTCAAAGAATCTAAAATTCCAAATCCTTTTATCGTTCAATGATGAAGCTTGGAAAGGGGCAAGAATTTCCATCAACAAAGCAACATCATCAACAACAGGGAATAAGGCATGGAAATATATTTTCACTCAGAAGACAATTTATTTTACTTTACATAGTAACAACTAACAAGGATCAGTCCAACTCCCTTCCATTTAACAAGCTTCGACATTCTTGTGGGTCTATTTTTGGAACAATGTCCTGTACAAATTTTGCTACAACATACGTAAGGCCACATATGATACTTTCTTTTTATCATTTTGGGGGGCACCAGTCGTCCCCACCTCTTTGGGTATGTTTGGATGGTAGATAACAGAGGGGAAGGGAAGGGAAGGGAAAGGAACATTTCGTTATAATCTTTCCCTCCTTTGTGAGTTATTAGAGCAAATGTTGATAAAAAATTATTAACTAACTTTCCAAAATCCTCCAAAGTCATTCCTTTCTTGCATTTTTAAATTTCTCCAATTTGGTTGATTTTAGAGGAGAAAGTTTCTCCAAACAAGAAAAAAGGAAATTTTCATTTAACCGCCCCTTTCTCTTCTCTCACCATCCTTTATCTTTGTACTCCTTCCTTTCCCTTTTTCCGCACAACTCCCAAAAGTACCCCCTAGGGGAAGAAATAGATGAAAGTAAGACAAAAATATTTGAAGTCAGCCATTATTCAAAATTCAAAAAAGAGAAATTTTAGGATTCTCGGTTCTCCCTTTCTAACAATATCTTATTATCTTTGTTAAACAGGTCATACAAGAGTGTAAGGAGATATATGAAAATTCCCTTATTGATGGAAGACCCCCAAAGACAGGTTTTGTTTTCCCACGGGTGAAGTGCTTAGCAGCATCGTCGAAATCAATCTGGCGTAAACTCACTTAAATGAAGTATGATTTATTACTTATTTGTTCAGTTACTCTGTTTTACTTTTTAATTTATTTTTCTACTCTTGCGTTAGTCAAAATGTTATGCTTTCGGTAGAGTAATTTTGTAAATCTTCACATTTGTGCTAGTGTCACTTCATAGTTCATAATCTTTGAAATTTATACCAGCTATCGTTCTCTGTTTCACTTTCCACAGAATGTTTTGTTGGCATTGTAATGCAGACCAATTACCAAGAGTAAATGGATGAGCAAGATAGACCAAAGCAGCCCTGTATTAGCAAAGATCTTAAAATGTAGAATCAAGACCAATCCAAGTTTCTTTTTTGATCAGCTCATTGATGGTTCTTAATCGATTTCTTGATTGTAGGGAATTAATCAGCTTTGATTTTATTTTATTTTTATGCCATGTGGTTGTATTTGGCTAAGACATCGTTCAGAAATAAACTTTCTTTTTGTTTTTTTTTTTTTTCCTTCTTTAGTGATGCGCTAAACTTTGTTCTTATAAACCTTTTATATCCTGTTGTCTTACTAGCTTCTTATTCCAGTGGCTTTACTCAAATATTTGTTAGAATTTGTAAGTGATTGCAGGGAATAAAAAGAAATGGATAGAAGCCTGAGTTTGAGTGACAATAATGACCTATAATTTTACTTTCAGTCCATCTAATTCAAGAAAGCAATTTAGCCCTCTTGTTATTGTCTCTAATTATTAAATTAAGATGATAAAAATAATAATTAGACAAGACAATAGTCTAATTATTTAAGTCAGTTTATTAGTTGTTAAGATTGAATTTCTTTGTCAATTAAATAATGACATTGTTGTAATTGAAACTAGATGGACTAAATTATTTCTTTGAATTAATTAGAGGGACTAAAAATGTATTGAAGTCTAAATGCTTATTGATCTGAAGAGAAAAGATATTCCATATCTACTTTCTCATCCTAGTTCGTCTGTTCTGAACCTCCTTAAGATGTGACTTAGCAACAATGCTCAACATATCTCATACAGGTGTACAAAAATTAGAAAGAGCAGTTATCAGAAGAGCAAAAACTTTGCAAGATGGAAGCAATAACCAGAGACTCATCACAACAGTCTCCAACAGCATTCATCTTATTGCAAGCTCCATTATGATCACTTACCTCCAACTCTGGTGGCGGAAGTGGTGGTGGCCATGCTGGTGGCGGTGGAGGAAGATATATAAAAGGGTATTGAAAATTAGTGCGGGCATTTTGAATGCCACTAATCTTGATGGATGAGAGATCATAAGCTATGGCAGCCTCCTCAGCAGTTTCAAATGTGCCCAGCCAGTGTCTCTCTTTAGTATAAGGGTTCCTTATCTCTGCAGCATATCTTCCCCATGGCCTTCTTCTCACTCCGAGATACATTGATGATCTCCTTGAGCTTCTTCTAATGGGGTTTTTGTTAATCATTTGTGGAAACATTTCCATTGGGTTGGCCAAGGAAACTTGAGCTGCCACGAAGAAAAGCTAGTGCCTATATATAATCATTGGATGATTAAGATGGCATAATTTTAGGAACAAAATTTATGTATAACTTTTATTAACATCTAATAAAAATATAATAGATGAATAATTTTATACATAAAAATATAATAAACAAACACACCTATATATATTGTTCACATATTTTGTTTTTATCAAAGAACCCATTAACAAAAACTTCTAAAAGAAATTTAAGCTTTGTCCTAATTAAATGGTAAAATCATAGTCTCTCATGGAATCTCCCTAAGCATGTGAACCAATGAAGATTGGCGCAAGACGACAATGGGGTTTTTTATTTAAAATGAGGCTAAGTGGGGCAGGTAAGAAGCATATATCTATGGTGGAATAAAGTAATGGAGGGTAGGTATTGATTTGTTTCTATAATGGTTGTTTTATTGTGTTTCTCTTCCTTATTTTCCTCGCAAATGATAGGAGCTTGAGTAGGCATAATGCCTAAATCAATGCAATTGCTGATTGCATTGTGCCACCTTTCGGCATTTTGATATCTTCCTAACTGGAACACATAAACTTAGGGTGCAGAAGAATCCAGTTTAACATATACAGTATGTTACGAAATAATTGATTTTGAATCATATATATTTAAAAAATATGCATTTTGAAAAATAGAAACAAAAAAAAATTCACATGGATAAAAATTCACTCTGAATGAATTATTAAATTTTTTTTATATATCTTTTAATGCAGATAAATATACTATTTCTCAAATATAAAAAATCTACACCCTCATAAGTTTTGTTAGTCGATCAATATTTAAAGAACTGCACAAAATTAGAACAGTTCTTTTTTCTGAAATAATAGGAAATTTAACTGGAAAGAATAATAGATAGTGTTGATGGACGTATTCGTAGTCTGAGTCTCTTGTAAATAGGTAGCAATGAAAATTAGCGTAGCACCCGTTACAAATAATGGATTAGGAGAGAGAGTTTGATTAAAGGCAAAATTATTTCATTGGAGGAAATTATAGAAGATTGACCCATATTGATAGAAACAAAAAAAAGAAAAAGAAAAAGATAAAAGTGGAGAGATAGAAGATGAATAATGGTTGAAGACTATATCAAATTCCGAGTAGAGTGAAACTTCAGTCTAAGACTTCCAACATTCTTCACACCTCTCTCTCTACAAATCCAGCTATTTATACATGATATCAAAACTGTATACCACTTTCTAACCAACTTAGAATTTACCTAATTCCCCACCTGCAGAACCGTATCAATATCCTTTCCTACAAAATCAACCTTGTCCTCATGGTTGTGCCAAAAATAATCCACTGGCTTCTCTCATTGCATCTTGGGTTCAAAGGAAAATCCATGGCTTTAATAAAACCATAACCTTCATGACAATATCTTGCAGTAAGGCAGCTAGTTCACAGCTTAGTATTCCTGAGTTAGAGTTATGTAGAGAATTCACATTCCCATATGCAACATCATCACTTTTCCACTGACCAATCCTTCTTTCCTTTCCACTAATCAAAGCATCACGCATCTTTTCTAACAAGACTCCCCGTGAGTCAGTCAATGTTAAAATCATTTGAATTTATGGCCACAACTTTCATCATATTCCTGTCGCTTGAAAATATAGTATCTTTTATCTCTAGCAATTATGGATATAACAATGTTGCCAAATGAGCATTGCTGCATAGGTAATATAGATTCCTGCAGCTTTTCTTTCCAGTTCTTAATAGCCATAGGTTTTAGAAAGCAACTGACATGATCCAACTCACCGAAATGAACTTAAACTTGAGCTATAGTATGGGCATGGTCATTATGACATAAAGAATAATAGACTCCATAGGAAGCTTTATTCTCAATTAACTGTACCCACCAACCATAACCTTTGTTAACATCATACAAAATTATGATCACCAAGAGACATTGTCATTCCAGTAAGGCATGAAGACGTGATAGAAGAAAAGACTCTGTTGTTTAACAATAGAAATTAGATTGTACTTGCTGGTGCTATCTAAGATTTCTAGGAAATTTTCAACAAAATCTTGCAATGAGTCATTGTTCTATTCAAGTTCATATGGCTTATTTGGATACATATTCTTCCAAATTCTCTTAGTTTGCTCTTCGAAAAATACTTGCATTGATGATACGACATTCCCAATATCAAGTATTTTCCAATATGGTTCCAAGCTTTTAGTCTTGCAGGGCATCAGATTTAGCCTATAATAGTGCCATATCCCTTCAAAATCTACAGGGACTATGATAGGTTCTCTCTTGTAATTGCAGCATTTCCACAAACATGCTAAGAGCAATTCAACTGTGGCACTAACTTGGAGAACTGCATGACGAATGATCTTTGAACATTTAAATAGGAGAAAACAATTTGTGGCACCACCATGGTCATAAATAAAATTCTTCCTATCACTTTTCCTTGTCTTAATCTTTACTCCAGACAAGCCCTGATGTTGGAGTTTTTGGGATTTTACTCTAACGTTAAGAAACAGAAATAAAGGCTGGAAGAAAATAAAAATATTTGCTGCTAAAAAGATTCTTTCTTTCATTGAAATGAACTGATGTTTAAATAAATAAATAAAACTCAACTAGATCCTAGAATTAAGCAACTACTTAGCACATGATTCCATGATAAGCACACTCCTAAAAATCTCAACAAACTCCTAAATATCAGAAACTTAGATAACAATTCTAAAATTAAAAATTAAAAAAAAAAATAGAAAAACCAGCAACATTGTTTGACTTGCAGTAGCTGAGGTAATTCTTCAACAATCCTCCTTGCTTCAGTTGCTGCAAATTCCAAGCCTCTCTCTAAGAAATTCAAATTTGCTCCTTGGCAAAGCTTTGGTAAACATAACAACTAGTTGAAATTCAGTCTTGTAATACTTTAATCCAACAGCTCCTTCCTTCTGCACTTCTCATAGAAAGGATGATTTGATATTGAAATGCTTGGTTTTTCCATGAAAAACAGGATTATTTGAGATAGCAATAGCTGCTTGATTATCCACAAATGCTTCTGTGCACTCTTCTTCCTTTAAATTTATATCAAGCAACACTTTTCTAAGCCATCGGGCTTGATTTACAGCAGCAGTTGCTGCAATGAACTCAGCTTCAGCTGTAGATTTGGCAACAATCCCTTGCTTTTTAGAACACCAAGAAAATACCCCTGAACCAAGATTCACTGTCAAAATACTCCTATAGCACATTCTTCTTATTTGCATAGAACTTGATTCCAAAATTCAGAGTTTCTTTGACATATCTCATCACTCTTTTAGCTGCTCTAAAATAAGTGTTACTTGACAGTTAGTGAATCTAGATATAAGACTTACAACATATAAAATTTCAAGTCTAGTTGCTATTAGATACATGAGACAGCCAACCATACTTCTATAAAGAGTCTCATCCACATTTTCAGCTTTATCATACTTGCTCCACTTATCCTTCTGAAACATTAGAGTAGTTATTTCTTTGCAATCTTATTCTGAACTTTTTCAAAATCTCTCTTGCATACTTCTTTTGACACATGAACACTTCATTTTGCTTTTGCTTGATTTCCATTCCCAAAATATAAACCATTTGTCCTAGGTCTGTCATCTTTAAAGTATGCTGCATATTTTCTTTGAACTTCTTTACAAGTTCATCATTGCTTCCTATAACCAACAAGTCATTTACATATAGTGAAACAATAATAAAATTGATTTCATGGCCTTTAATGTAGAGAGTATCTTCACTAAGGCTTTTTCTAAAATCCAACTGCAACAAACGGTCATCAATAAAATTGATTTCATGGCCTTTATTGCTTTAGTCCATACAAAGCTTTCTTTAGCTTATACACTTCATATTTATGCCCTTTGACTGTAAAACCTTCAGGTTGCTCAACATAAATTTCGTCCTAAAGAAAGCCATTCAAGAATGTAGATTTAACGTCAAGCTGAAACACTTTCCAACCCTTTTTTGCAGCTATAGCTAACAATAATATGATGGTTTCTAATCAAGCAATAGGAGCAAATGTACGAAAAAAAATCAACATAAAAAATTCAAACATACCCCTTTACAACAAGTCTTGCTTTGTGCTTGTTAACAGATCCATCTGCATTCAGCTTGGTTTGAAAAAGACCCACTTCACTCCTATGACTTTTCTGTCTTCGGGTCTGTTCACAAATTTCCAGGTCTAGTTCTTCTCAATCATGATGAGTTCTTCTTTCATTGCAGCTCTCCATTTTGGATCTTTTCCTGCATCCCAAAAATACAGCCACATTGTATCTTTGATAGATATCAGAGAGAGATTTCATGCCTCTTACTAAGACATCATCCACCAATTAATCTTCTTTCAACTGGAGCTTTGTATTTAGATTTGGAATTGATATTGGTTGTGCTTCTTTCCAGTTCCATTGCTTATCCTCCATGAGATGCACATCTCTACTATTCAGAATTTTCCTTGTATGAGGATGGAAAACTCTGGAAGCCTTAGAAAAGTGTTGTAACCCACAAAGGTTCTAATGTCTACCTTTCTATTCAGTTTATCTCTTTTGATCTCTGGCACATAAGTAAAGAACAAGCATCCAAACACTTTGAGATTTTTTAAAAGAGGGTTTATAACCATACCAGACTTTAAATGGTGTCCTTCCTTCCACTGCTTTTTTTGGAAGTCTATCAAGTAGAAAGACTGAAGTATGTGCAGCTTCTGACAACATTTTTTGGAAAGAACTTTTCATACAACAAACATCTAACCATCTCCACTATGGTTCGATTCTTCCTATCACTAACTCCATTCTATAGTGGAGCATACGGAACAGTGAGTTGGTGTTCAATCCCAAATTCTTCACAAAATAGATTGAATTGATAAGATGTGTACTCCTTGCCATTATCAGACCTTAAAGCTTGAATCTTACAGCCACTTTGAGTTTCCATCTACTGCCTGAATTTCCATAAGATGCCAGAAACTTCTTACTTGAATTTGAGGAAGTAAATCCAACACATTCTGGTATAATCATCAACAAAAACTATGTAATAAGTGACAGAGTTTTGTGAGGTCCAACCTGATCTATGTAGATTAATTCTCAATTTTTAGTAGCTCTTCAGGTTGCTTTCTTGGAAGGAAGCATTGCTTTCTTGCCAAATTGACAAGTTTTGCAATATGGTATATCAGCTTCAAGGTGAGGTAGCCCCTGAACCAAATCTTTCTTTTGAAAGTTTATTACAGCAGCATAATTGAAATGTCTTAGCCTTTTATGCCAAACTTCTGCATTAATTTTTGTTGCAGAAAGAGCTTTTTACTCCTCTAAAGAATCCATTGTAAAGCTCTTTCCCTTAATCATTACTTTGAATACATCTTTGGCTTCCACATCCTTGATTTGAAAATGATTGGTTTCAAAGACAACTCTGAACTTTTCTCAAGAAGCTAGCCAACACTTATCAAATTTTTCTTTATATTAGGTACTAAAATCACATCTTTAATTGGTTTTATACGTGAAAAGTTTCTAATTGCCATAGTGCCTTTGCCTTTAACAGAAGCATAGTCTCTGTTGCCAATTTGAAATTTTGAAATTACTGAAGTATCCAGCTCCTTGAAGAGATTACAATCAAATGTCATGTGGTTTGTGGAACCACTATCAATAAGCCACTTGTCACTTGAGCTGCTAGTAGCAAAACAAGGTTGCTACAAAGAGTTGCTCCTCCTCTTCCTGGTTAGCTACTTGTGCAGCATTTTTCTGTTGAGTGTTGTTTTTGCATATCTTTTGATGATGTCCCATCTTTTGAAATTTTTCACGCTATTGACCTGGCCTTCTCCAGCACTTGAACGGTGGATGAACTTTCTTTCCACAATGCTTGCAAGGAGGAAAATCAGATTTTGTTCCCCCATTAATCCTAGGAGAATCACAACTTGAGTTTTCCTTCTTGTTCTTCTTTTTCTTTCCTTTGTCTCCCTGATTTGACTGTTCTTGTGCCTACAAAGCAGACAATAATTCTGTCAAACTAATTTGTGACAGATCCTTAGTATTTTCCAATGAGGAAATGGTTGCTTCACACCTTTCAGATACTGTTAAAGAATTTTTTGAACCAATCTAGAATCTAGAAATTCAAAGCCAAGGAATCTTTCTTTATTAGAAATGTTAAGAAATCTATCTGAGTACTCTTTGACTGTCTCTGATTCCTTCATCTTCTAAAGTTTGAATTCTCTTATCAAGTTGAGAATACACATTCCCTTGATCCTTTCATCTCCTTCATATTCTTTCTGTAGGAAATTCTAGACCTCAAATGCTGATTTCATTGTTGTAATTCTGACAAAGATTTCTAGTGAGATTGCAGTAAATAAAGTGGCTCTAGCCTTTGACTTTCTTGTTTCCTTCTCCTTGTGATTCTTTATCTGCGTCCTTGTTGAATTTGCAGGCAAGGGAGGAACTTCGCAGTCCTCAACAGCTTCCCAAAGATCATTTGCCTCTATTTGTGCCTCCATACTTTCTATCCATACATGATAACCTTCACTATTTAAGACGGGTGGGGCAAGTGCAATGGAAAGAGTTTCTGAATCCATAGAAGAAGAAGAAGAAGAAAAGAGTTTTTCCTTAATTACAAGTCCCTCAAGAAGCGAGCTCTAATACCACGTTGTTGGAGTTTTTGGGATTTTATTGTAACATTAAGAAATAGAAATAAAGGCTAGAAGGAAATAAAAATATTTGTTGTTGGAAAGATTATTTCTTTCATTGAACTAAACTAATGTTTAAATACCAAAAACAAAACAACTAGATCCTAGAATTCAGCAACTACTTAGCACTTGATTCTATGATTAGCATACTCCTAAAAATCAGTAACTTAGGTGACGATTTTGAAATTCAAAAAAAAAAAACATGAAAACAGCAACATTGTTTGACTTGCAGTAGCTGAGGCAATTCTTCAAAACCAATGACCCAATTTCAAAGTCACATTTGCATTTGGTGTGAAACACAACATTATCACCAACATCTGTTATCCAATCACTTTTAGCAGGACAGTAGGACATCCAGTTTTTTTATGTTTATGAGGAAGAAGAGTCTTGAACTAAGGTTGTGATGACACATCCACCTCCAGTTTTCGTTCATTTCTTACTTTGTTCCATTAAAAAAGCCAATATCTCTAATCTTTTCCTCTACCTCAATTTCATCTCCATAACAACAAGCTTCATAGATTGAAGACAACACAAAGCTATGGAAATGGCAAGAGTTTCCTAACCTTAGTACCTCATCAGTAATCATTACTGAATGCTCTTCTTGGTTATCTAGACCTTTTGCAAGACACTTTATTTGATTAGGATCAGAGCTAGTTTGAGGATCGGCCACTGCAACAGAGGTACCAGAGGAAGATATAACATCAATATTTTTTTTTCCATCCTAAAAGTGAATTTTAGATCGGTAAACGAGTTGGAAATTGAATTAGAGTTCTTTTCCAACATTCTTTGATTTTATATCAAGTCTCAAAAATTCAATGACTTCTATTTCTTGTTAGAGAATCGAGGTTTGGAACTCCAAAATAGAGTTGGAATTATCTTTAAATAAAAAAAATAAATGGGTTGGCATCTCAAGAGCACAATAAAAGTGAAAATAAATTTGTCAAATTAAATCTCATATTCTAAAGAAAAAAATCGGTTGACAGTATACGTAATAAAATTACATATTGTAATAAATCAACTATATACATATATTTTATAAAGTTTATTAATTCCATTAATAAAGGTAAAACCATTGTGTCAAACCCTTGTCCTAGTGTGTCATCCATGTAATAAACCAAACTCAATCAAATTATTTGCGAGCTATTCTTTCCAACAAATGTTTCAATAGTAACGTAGAATTCAAAAAAAATTCTTAAACAATAAATAGCCATTAATCTTTCAAGAGCAGAAACAAAAATTCAGACAATCATTTGTGATATAAATCTTAGAGAAAATTATTTACGAGCTTTGATTCGGTTAGTTAGTTAAATTCTGTGCTCCTCTTTTATATTTCTCCAGTATCATTTTAATTTCAATGCTACAATAAACTAAATTAAATTTTGCCATATGATGACCTTTTACATGAGTCGGACTAGTTTGGAACTTTGGAAGATTGAATTTTTAATTCATAGAAAACTAGGGGATCCATCAGGCCAAAAAGTTAAGTTAGTCATTTAGGTTGTGGTCATATGAAATGCTAAATAAGATTAATTTTTTTATAATCTGATAAATTAATATTTAAATTTTTGTTAAAAAAATATTTATATCTAACGTTGATAAAAAAATACTTATAATAAATAAAAAAACATGTAAATGAATTGTTGCAGGTATAATGATAATATAAATAATGTTAAATTATGTGTACAAAAAATATTTTAAATTATCCTTCTAGTTCTTATAATTTTACTTAATTTTTAATTAAATTTGTATTGTTTAAAAATTTATAATTGAGTTTTTATAGTTTAAAAATTTTTTAATTAATTTAATCCTTATACTTAAATTTTTGTTACTATTTTGTTAAATTTTAATGATATATTAATTATATATTATCTTAATATTATGAATTTAATTATTTACATTCAATATGTTTATATTACTTAACATAAATTATATTATATTCCACGTATATGTAATTTAATTATACATAAGTATTATTTTTTCTTTATTGACATGAATAATATATATTTAGAGTATGTTAAAATATTATATATTAAAAAATTAACAAAATTTTGATAATAAGGATTAATTTAAAAATTTATTAACATATAAAAATTTAATTTTAAATTTTAAATTATAAAAGTTTAATTAAAGACGATTAAGTAAAATTATAAGAAGTACACAAATTTAACCCATAAAATAATCCAACAAATTAAAGCAATCAATTGGCATCGCAATGATCGTCCAGCTAATCACAGCAAAAGAGATGTTAGCGACTCAAAATATGTTGTTATAATATATAAAAAATTCTGGTGGCGATGGACACTAAACTCATGGTAACAAATTGAATTAAAATATTATAATATATCACCAACTTGTTATACTATAAACTTATGTATGATAATAAGCCAATATTACAACTCTTTTTGATTTTTTAAATTATTAATATTTAAAAATTTATAAAATTTTAATTAATTTGACTCAAGTTATTTGAGGAGTCTCGTAATTAAATTAAATATTTTATTTTATTTTTATTTTTATTTTATTAGTTTAGTTAATAAAAATTTTTATTTTTTAAATTTAATTAATAAAATTTGACATTAAGATTAAAAAAAGAAATTAAGATTAACTTTAAGATAAATTTTTATTTTTAGTTCAATTTTTTATTTTTATTAGTTTATTTAATAAAATATTAATTTTTTAATTTAATTAATAAAAAATAATCTTAATATATTAAAAAAAGAAGTTAACATTAATTTTTAAAATAAACTTCTTTATTTGTGTGTGTGTGTGTATAATAGATTTATGAATCTGCAAAATCACTTTTCTCATTCTATAACTTGAGGTCTTCGTTTCTCTCTAATGCAGCACTAACTGATTGCCGCTCAGCCACTGTATACATCATGAACATTCCTTTCGAGGTTTGCCCTATCTTCTTAATTTAGAGGAAAATTAATTGTACCAAAGTACCACTTGTTTTATGCTATCATCTTTCATCTATTACTGAGTGCTTAATTCGTGAGTAAATTGCATCTAAGTTCATTTTCTTTCTCATATGTTTCATGTTTATAAAATATGGAACAACTTAGGAGGAAGAGCCAGCGTTGATGTGAAAAGGGGATCTTGAATTATGAGAGAATAATTTTGACCAAAAGATAGTAATTACTTTTAAAATTTCGATTTGAATAGTTGCTTATCATTTTCTGTCTTGATCTGTTTTCAAAGACACATATTACTTAAGAGGTAATTAAGCTACTAATTGAGAGGTTCAAATTGTAGTCGTTGAGGCTAAGGTAAAGACTATCTCAACATTAATCTTAAGTTACTTTTCTGTGATATTCAGATTTTCATTTCAAACCTTGGGTCAAAGTCTTAATAAGTCTTCATGAATATACATCTTTCTTTCTTGTTCTTTCATGTTCACATGTTCAGGTACCAGTGTCTTTAATTAGTCCTTACCACAATAGCTGAAAGCTTTGACTTTTGATTCGGGATATATAGCCTCATCCGTAGATTAATTTTTCGCAATTAAGAATTTGAATTTTGATACTTTCATGGAAGAAATCCTATTTCCAAGACAGAGATAGCTAGAGCTTAATTAGTTACTTCCAAAGTTCCAAGTTCCATCATTACTCCTATTTTCCATTAGTACGAAGTCTTCAAACTATTTTAAGTTATTGCTTCTAAGTAGATTTGCATTATTGTTGGGCCAACAACACATTTTAAAGCCAATATAATTGTTGGGAAGGTATGACAGCAATTGTTTTATGGTAGAAGCTCGGTGGTTGCCAAGTCTTAGTCAAATTACGTAAAGTTTGGATTAGGTATAATTAAGCAAAAAGAATTGTATCTCATTAATAGTTATAGGTTTTGGTATAGTAGTAACTATTTGATTCAATAATTAAGGTCACAAGTTTGATTTTCACTGAAATAATTGTTTAAGGAAAAATTGTTGGCCAAAATGTAACAAAGTAGAAAGAGCTATACTTTAATTAATAGTTATAGTTTTTTGACTTAGTAATAAGTGTTCAATCCAACAAATATAAAAAGAAAAACAAATTCGTATTTTGTACGCCAATTAAAAGTTGTCCACTTCAGGGGCATTAATACCGCATTAGCTAGTTATGCTTAGTGTTTTATTCTTTTCTTCCCATTCCTTTATTGTGTATAACAAAAGGTAGTTTGCTTCTTTGTGAGTTTCCAGAATTTCTGAGGAAACATGTGAGTCTGTGACAAGCGAAAGCCACAGAAAGGAATTAAAGCTTGAGAATGTGATCTTCAATAATTTTTTTCTCTTACACTAACAATCATGAATGGGCGAGCACCGTCGACTTCTTCTATTCATTACCAATGGACTTATGATGTCTTCATCAATTTTAGAGGTGAAGATACTCATCATGGTTTCACGGGAAATCTTTATAAAACCCTCTGTCAAAAGGGAATTCATACCTTCATTGATGATGAGGGACTCAAGAAAGGCGAAGAAATTACACCAACAATTGTCAAAAAAATTGAACAATCTAGGATGGCCATTATTGTATTCTCTAAGAATTATGCATCCTCAACATTTTGCCTTGATGAACTTGTCAAAATCCTTCAATGTATAAAGAGAAAGGGTCGATTGGTTTGGCCAATTTTTTATGATGTAGAGCCGTCAGATGTGCGGCACCAAAAAGGAAAATACGGAGAAGCATTGGCTATGCATAAAGAAAACTTCAAGGCCGATAATGAGAAGGTGCAAAATTGGAAGCAAGCTCTACATGAAGCAGCAAATATTTCTGGATTGCATTATAATCTTGGGTACATTTCACTTTCCCCTCTTATTTTCCTTATTGTTTTGCTTCAAATATTTAAAATATAATAAAATAAATAATAGTTTATTATATGTAGCTATGTTGGATGAATTCATTTAACCGTGTCATTAATTTTTTACTTTTTCAGGCACGAATATGAATATATTTTCATCGAAAAAATTGTGAAAGAGATCTCTTGTAAGATTAATTGGACTCCTTTACATATTGCTAATCATCTAGTTGGATTAGAGCCACGGGTGCAAAAAATAATTTCTCTTTTAGAGAATGGTTCTGCTAACACAGTTGATGTAGGAATTTGTGGAATTGGGGGAATTGGTAAAACAACAATTGCACGTGCCGTGTATAATTATATTGCAGATCAATTTGAAAGTTTATGCTTTCTCCATGATATAAAAGAAAAGTCAAGAAATGTTGGCCTAAAACAACTACAAGAGAGAATGCTTTCAAAGATTTTAAGCTTGGATATAAAGGTGGAAGATGTTAATGAAGGTGTTCCAATAATTAAAAAAAGGCTCAATCAAAAGAAGATTCTCCTGATTCTTGATAATGTTGACAAACTAGAGCAATTAGAAAAATTAGCTGGTAGTTATGATTGGTTTGGGTCTGGCAGTAAGATTATCATAACAACAAGAGATAAGCATTTATTGATAAGACATGGGGTTGAAAGAATATATGAGGTAGAGGAATTGAATGATAAAGAATCTCTTCAATTGTTAAGTTGGAATGCCTTTAAAAATAGCGTATTTGACCCAAGTTACGAGGAAATTTTGAACTCTGTTGTACAATATGTCCAAGGGCTTCCGCTAGCCCTAGAAATAATAGGTTCTCACTTGTTTGGTAGAAGTGTAAACGAGTGGCATAGTGCCTTAGATGGATATAGAAAAATCCCAATAAAAGATATTCAACAAATACTTAAAGTGAGCTATGATGGCTTGGAAGAAAATGAGCAGGAAATCTTCCTTGATATTGCTTCATTTTTCAAAGGAGAGCATGTGACATATGTCAAGAATATGGTGAAATATGCTCATGGTTTCGATCTAGATTATGGCATTGGAGTATTGATCGACAAAAGCCTCATAAAGATTGAAAATAATTGTATTAAAATGCATGACTTAATACAAGATATGGGAAGAGAAATTGTTCGTCAAGAATCACCAAGAGAAGCAGGAAAACGCACAAGATTGTGGTCCTCTGAGGATATTATCCATGTTTTAGAAAACGATACGGTGAGTAACACTAATATGGGATATTTTTATTTTTCTTTTTTGTAGTATCATTTATATTTTTTTCGTTCATCTTTTTACAATTTTTTAGTGATATTAATTAATATTGATAATACTGTATTTGTTATTATAATATTTTTTTATGATACATGTGTAATTGCTTAGTTGGCTTAAATAATGGATGGATAAAATTGAAGTCATACTTCAAGAAGGTTTCCTCCAATCTAACCGAATGGAATGGAATAGTCTGTAAGAAAACGAAGAAGGTTAAGAATGCATACCCTTTGATTTATAACAATTTTATTGTTCTTTTTACAATCAGCTGTAGGTGACAGTAATAATTAAAACAATATTCCTTTTTTTTTTGTCTCTCTTTATTTTTTTGATATACAGAATTATCTGTATACTTAAGCGTACAAACTCAACATTTTGTGGAATTGATTTTAACTTTTGGCTTAATATAGGAGACTGACAACATTAAAGTCATAATTCAGAAGTATTTGTCTGAAGATATAAAAGTAAATTGGGATGGAAGTGCTTTCGAAAAGATGAAAAATCTTAAAATAGTTATTCTCAGGAAGACATGCTTTTCGAAAGGTCCCAAATATCTCCCTTGTAATTTGAGGGTGCTCCAATGGTGGGGATATCCTGCATCATGTTTGCCAGTTGATTTTCATCCGACAAAACTTGTCATGTTTGATTTACAAGACAGTTGCTTGCAATCATTGGAGCCACTCAAGGCAAGTATATTTGCTTTCTATATATCCTAATTATGTTCTTTTAGTTGGGTTATATATATTAATTGATTTTTTTCTTGAGTTAACAACTATTCATATGGTTTTTGTTTGGGCAGAAAATGGAAAATGTAAGTGATATAAATCTGAGCAAATGTGAATTTATAACGCAAATACCTGATGTATCAAGCGTCCCAAATTTAACAAAATTGAGGTTGGGTGGTTGTGAGAATTTAATTGAAATTCATGATTCCGTTGGATATCTGAAAAAACTTAAAATCTTGAATGTTCAAAGGTGTGTCAAGCTTAGAACTTTGCCACGTCACATCAAGTTGCCCTCTCTTGAATATCTTGGACTTCAGCATTGCTCAAGTCTTAAGAAGTTTCCAGAAATACTGGAAAAGATGGAATATATTACAAGCCTTGATTTGAGTGATACAAATTTAGAATTGCCCACTTCAATATGTAATCTTGTTAGGCTTCACGTATTAATTGCACGGAAATGCAATGGACTTAAGCTACCAAGCAGCATTGCTATGTTGCCAAAGCTGACAGATATACATATCGATGGATATAGTGGAGAGTTGCAATTGTCTAAACAAGTCGAAGACCAAGAAGAATTGAGCTCCATTATTTGTTCAAGCGTATTGAGGAAGCTTTTCCTCCAAAAGAGCAATATATCTGATGAATTTCTTTCAAAATGTCTTGCATGGTTTGTCAATGTGAAATATCTTTACCTATCCGGTAATAATTTCACGATTCTGCCCACATGCATCAAGGAATGTCACTTCCTGGAGTGGCTTTATTTAGAAGAGTGCGGTTACTTGAGAGAAATTAGAGGCATTCCACCAAACATAAAAGAATTATTGGCAACAAATTGCACATCGTTGAGTTCAGAGTCGAGAAGGATATTAACGAGTCAGGTTAGTTAGATTGTGTTGGATATTCCCATATTCCTCGACTCTCCAATCCATTGATTTTGTGAATCTTCAGTAAATATTATATATAATATCTCAACTCAACACTCCTATAATTTCAGGAATTACATGAGGCTGGACAAAAACTAGTTTATGTACCAGGATCAACCATCCCAGAATGGTTGGAATACCGTATCAAGGGAGCATCCGCTTCTTTTTGGTTTCATGACAAATTTCCAGCGATCTCTCTTTGCTGTGTCATTGGCCATAATGATCACCCATTTGGAAGTGTATTATGCGCTAAGGTGATCATCAATAACGAAAAAATACAATTACACAGAAAGATCGATAACTGGTCTATACCAAACAGTTGCTTGTTGGAAGATCATATATTATTTTTTCATTTTCCCGAATGGAAGATTTTCCATTATAATGGAACCAAACAAGTATCTCTGGAAACTGAGTGGAGCCACCAAGAATATCTACCAAGTGATCAGTGGAATCATGTCAAGGTTTCTGTCTATAGCTCCAACTTGGTAAAAGAGGTGGGAATAAACGTACGGAAGCAAGAACAAAGAATGAAGGATATCCGATTTACTAATCCTCATAAAAGAACAAAATTTTTTCATTGTTTTAATTTGGGTTCAAGTTTTATCGCATCAACCAGGACAAGTGGCACCGCCAGAGACCAAGGTAACTTTCTTGTGCTATATTCCTCATAACTCCTTTCTCTTCTACAACCCAACTTTAATTTGTTCCCCTATGCGCAGTTTATATATTTATAGAATAAAATGAATAAAAACTTATTTTAATTCTTGAAATATATGATAATTTTTAATTTAATTTTTTACAGATTATTTTTTATCAATTTAATTCCTTAAAAATAAAAATACATTCAATATTATCTTTTAATCTAAAATCTATTCATATTTTAACATCTCATTTTGTAAAATGTTGATTATAATTTTTTCTACTAATATAAAAGTTATAGATCATATATAATTCATGTTATATTAAAAAGTTTATGTATTTAATTAGTCAAAAATATTTTTAATACCTAAATCAATCCTAATTATCAAATTATTGTTAGATATAAAATTAGTAAAAAAATTCATTTACACAATTAAAAAATTTTGATTAATCTAAATATTTTATCTTATAAAAATTAATGTGTGACATATATAACAGTCATGCCATTAATTATATTACACTTGAACATTTGGTTAAATATTGAAAGTTTTTTTATGTTTTAAGGATTAAATTGATAGGAATAATTTATAGATGATCAAATTAAAAATCACCATATCTATTAAAGACCAAAATAAAGTTTTTTTTCTATATTTATATATAGTATAAGAGTTTGAAATCATAATATTTGTTCGGCCATAAATTTTAACAAAATTATAGTTACTAGCTAGTTATTTCATGTATTGAAAATTCTCTAAATTATCACTTCAATTTTTTTCTTAAAATAAAGTACCTAGCTAGTATCTACATATATAATTATTTTTTGGATTAAACCTACAAAATTTCTGATATTTTCCCTTCATTATTATTATTTTTTATTTTTAGTCTTTCTGTTGGCATATATAAAATGCATATTTGGACTAGCAAGATATGGGATATATGTAGCCATATCAACAAATTTTAACAAATATTGACAAAATTTTGATGGGAGTGAGTAAATTAAAATTTTAAAATTATAAGTACTTAATAATAATTTTTTTAAAAAAATTGAAAGAAACTATAATATGAAAAATAATAATTTAAAATTTATATTATAATATTTTAAAATCATAATATTTCAAAAAAGTAAATAGAATTTAATTAAACTTTTTTATTTTGAAAATATAAAAAATTGTTGCCAATTGTTTTTTTTAAATTGAGTTATTATATTCAAATAAAATTGTGTAGCTTTTTAAATTTGTTATTTTTACTAAAATATATTTTATCATATAGATAATAAATATATAGAAGAGCGGGAAAAGAAAGTTATAGGCAAGCAGGAGAAATGAGAACTAATGAAAAAGGAGGACGTTATTTAATTTTTTTATTTATATTCAAAAAAATTGACGTTCACTTTAACGTATGCCAACTTACTAATATTTTATATGTATATTATGTGTTAATTTTTGCATGTATTAATAATTAATTATTGAATAACTTTAGATTATAATGTCAAATTTTATGAGTATGTTCATGATAAAAATTCTTAATCTAAAGGTAAATTTGGTGTAAAAAAAAGCTTCATCCCTCCTCATCTGTATGTATATATATATAATATATACATATTATATATATATATAGATATATATATTGCTAACTTCCTCATAATTAGTAGTTTTAAATTCTAGTTACATAATTATTTTTTAAATTTTAAGTAAAAATTGCTTATTTGTCAAAATATGAATAGAAGTAACATTAATTTTTTTAATAATAGAAAATACATATTTCATATTTTTCCTTTGCAATAAATAAATATATATATTTATTATATATTTGTCCACGTATAGATGGTAAATCACAAAAGGTTATTCATGTGCCTGGAAGCTTAAAGTTGAGGTCTAAAAGGGATGGGCAGTTTACTCACAAAAGCGAGTTAAAGTATGAAATTGCTAAAGTTGCATATGAAGGTAGTCTTGTGGACGTGAAAGGATCTGATAGATTCGTACAACTCATGCAACGTGTCAGCCAAGACAGGTCGTCTGATTTGAGTGGGCTAATAAAACTTGTTAATGTAATAGCAAACACACAATGGGATTGCTGTACATATTACTCAATTCTTATCAAGGGTTTGCCCTTATTGGATGAATGGATACAAGAAGCACTTGAAGGGAAATTTTGTGATAAAAACAGTCATGAGTCCGTATGGAAGTTTCTGTCTGCTTCACGTCTCGCATTGAACAAGCTACGTGCAGTGCGCCCATATTGTGAAACTCAGAACGAAGCTAAAGATTTAATTGAGAAACGGTACCTATCTCGAAGGCAAATACAAGTAGAAAAATCATTTGGAAACACGTATTTTTATGAAACAGGTAAAATTTTCTATCCATCTTAGTCATTTCCTTTCGAGGTTCGTGATGATGGAAACAAATTAACAGAAGTATCTGTTGTAAACTTGTAATTGCAGCTAACAATTTTTGTACTACTTCGTACTCACTGGATGGTCTAGCACTCCAAAAACAAGGACGTTCAACAGGTATACAATTAGCCAACAATATTTTATTTGCCTTACATAAATAACCATTGAATACTAAAGACTAAAAATATTGATAAAATTCAATGAGAAAAAAACTTAAAACAAAAAAATCAACTCTTTTTCATGAAGTGATTTCAAGAAAGTGTAGTTGAAGTGACTTCCAACCATAAAGCGTACACATATATTAAGGCTGTATTTAAGAATAAGGAGGAGAAGGAAAGGAAAATGATTAAAAGAAAAAAAAATAAAAAATAAAAAAAGAGAAAAAAAAATGATAATAGTATGTTTAAAAATGAAAAAAAAAAGAGAAAAATTAAAAGAAAAAATAAGATAAAAAAAAATTAATTAATAATTTATTTTTTTTAATTTAAAATAATTAAAATTAAAGTAAATTATACTCTCTCTTTTATTAAAAGATTTTAAAATTATACTTTTATTTTATTTTTATTTAAAATATTACACTCTCACACATAAAAATATCTTATATTTTAATCTAAATTTCACTGACTGTTAAATGTATCCATCCAAATTAATTACTGCTTGTAGATTTTCAATGCAACTTTGTTCTTGTGACCAAATTGCCCCTCTAAAAACGTGGCTCTGAAACAAGACAACTTTTACCTCGTTGAAATTGAACCCAACACACACATTTCTTCAGTCCTCAATATAATATTTTTATTATAATTATTATTATATTAATAAATTAAAATTTTATTAATTATTATTAACATTAATCTTTATAATTATTATTATTTTATTTACTAGTATTTTTTTTAAAAAATGATTACAAGTAATTAGTAATTTTTATAAAAATTTAGAGAATTAATTCACTTCTTTTATCTTTTGCAATTATTTGCTTAAGATAAACCACCAAATGTCTAATACCGTAAACTATGAATCACCGAAGACCACCGTAAACTACCAGTGATGATAAAACCACTAGTGATGACAAAAATCTTGACATTGACATGCCTTCCATAATATATATTTATTTTATTTTTTACTAATTTTCTTTTATTATTTCTTTCATTTTTTTTATTTTTGTTTTTATTGAGTTTTGGGTTAGGAAAAAAAAAAAAAGGTGTTCACAGAAAACTTAAAAGACAAAAATCAATATATTATAGACATGATGAATTTTTCAATTTCAACAATTACAACTTAATGATATTAAGAATCATTTTTCATTTAATTATACAACTTACACCAGCCTTGTGCAACTCATACAAATCATATTACTCTTCCTGGCTTAAAGGCTCCAGTTCAAGTGACTCCACCGACACTGAAGGAGATTTGTTTGATATGAGTGTCAATCATGAAGAACTGCAGCTTAGGCAAAGAGGAAAATTGAAGGAAAATGAATATATCCCATCAGTAAGCTTGAATACTTGGGACTCATTGATAATTCATCTCTGTAATTGTTATCATTGGATATTAATCTCATTAAATTTTTTCTATTTTTAATGTTCTTCTTCAGATGTCAAATGCCTCTGGTAGTACAACAGATTTTGGTGTACAAGTTACTACTATGTCATCAAATTCTCATGTAAAGCAAGCTGAAGTAGAGACAAATCACACCTATTTTCTTGAAAGCAGAGTTGGTCTTCATTAGTTCATGTGTGCAGCCAAAAAGATTTACCTCAAACCAATCCACCAATTTTGACAAGTTGTGATTTTGCATCTTTGCAGGTGACATGCCAGAATGACAAAATAACCTTAAACGATAATAGCTTGACTTGGGGTCCAATGGAATGGGAACATCAAGTGGCATGCCAAAAGAACCAGCCTATCTTAGATGACCAAAGCACCACAAGTGAAAGATGTGACAACAATGGGATGGGATCTAAGTCATATGACCAAAGAAGAGAACCATGGCATTTCTACTTGTGTGCTTTATTCTCTTCAATTCTGTCGCTTTGTGCTTCTTCTTCGTAGCATCAAGATTTTCTTAAGATGTTACCATCTTCATAGGCGAATTGAATACCCAATTATCTTTTGATTTCATTGATCTTTTTTCAGATTAATTTATTTAGAATGACAGTTTAATTATTCATGAGTATAATGTATGAACTATATAGTTTAGACGATTTTATCATTAGTGTGGATTTAATCAACCCCAACCACCCATTGCTAGAATTAAAGATATAGCATAGAATTGTGGAGATGTAAGCATTGAATGATGACGTGGGTTGGGATTGAAGTTCAGTGGCAGCACCAATGGCAAAGGTCTCTGCATTCTTGTGTGACTTTTCCTCTTTCTCTTTATGTTATCAATTACTTAGTTAAGCTTATAAATTAAAGTGTATTAATGAATTGTTTACTTGGAGAGTTTTAGGCAACTGAAGAAACTAAAAGGAGTATAGTAATTATATAGCTTTTATGCTGCATGCTTTAAGATAATAAGGGAATATGATTTTGTAATTTGAATCAGCATAATCTCCTCAATGATGCCAACAGGTTGTGAAAATATGTTTAGAACTAAAATGCAAAAAAAGTGAATTTTTTTTTAAACTTTGTTACTATCTTGCATCTTTCCTGTGATCACTGCGTGTTACCATTAACCTTATTTGCAATGTTTTGCATTAAATATTTGGGCAATTTTTTCAATTAAGCCCTTACAAATTGAGTCAAGTGCTTAGTTAAAGCAGTACTCTATTTTTTTAATTTGAGTTTTATTTGCAAAAATATTACCACTAAGAGAATTCTACTCCTATGATGAGTCTTTAACTAACTTGAGTCAAATTAGTCGAAGGTGATTAAATCTTTCAATACAGTTATGAAGGTTAAATGTGATGGAATGACTTTCAAGAAAATGACAGATCTCAGCATACTTGTATTTAAGAAGTCATGGATTTCAAAAGGTCTTGAATATCTGCCAAACAGTTTGAACGTCTAGGAATGGCCAAGATATCCTTTTGTGAGTCTTCTAGATAGATGATTTTGATCCATCGCAACTTGTCACGTGTGATTTGTAAGATAGTTGCTTGATGTTATTGAAACTAGTCAAGACAAATAGTTGAAAAGTTTTCTCAAGAAGCTAGCCAAAGCTTATCAAATTTTTCTTTATATTAGGTACTAAAAGCACATCTTTAATTGGTTTTATACTTGAAAAGTTTCTAATTGCCATAGTGCCCTTGCCTTTAACAGAAGCATAGTCTCTGTTGCCAATTTGAAATTTTGAAATTACTGAAGTATCCAGCTCCTTGAAGAGATTACGATCAAATGTCATGTGGTTTGTGCAACCACTATCAATAAGCCACTTGTCACTTGAGCTGCTAGTAGCAAAACAAGGTTGCTACAAAGAGTTGCTCCTCCTCTACCTGGTTAGCTACTTGTGCAGCATTTTTCTGTTGAGTGTTGTTTTTGCATATCTTTTGATGATGTCCCATCTTTTGAAATTTTCCACCCTATTGACCTGGCCTTCTCCAGCACTTGAACGGTGGATGAACTTTCTTTCCACAATGCTTGCAAGGAGGAAAATCATATTTTGTTCCCCCATTAATCCTAGGAGAATCACAACTTGAGTTTTCCCTCTTGTTCTTCTTTTTCTTTCCTTTATCTCCCTGATTTGACTGTTCTTGTGCCTACAAAGCAGCCAATAATTCTGTCAAACTAATTTGTGACAGATCCTTAGTATTTTCCAACGAGGAAATGGTTGCTTCAAACCTTTCAGATACTGTTAAAGAATTTTTTGAACCAATCTAGAATCTAGAAATTCAAAGCCAAGGAATCTTACTTTATTAGAAATGTTAAGAAATCTATCTGAATGCTCTTTGACTGTCTCTGAATCCTTCATCTTCTAAAGTATGAATTCTCTTATCAAGTTGAGAATACACATTCCCTTGATCCTTTCATCTCCTTCATATTCTTTCTTTAGGAAATTCTAGACCTCGAATGCTGATTTCATTGTTGTAATTCTGACAAAGATTTCTAGTGAGATTGCAGCAAATAAAGTGGTTCTAGCCTTTGACTTTCTTGTTTCCTTCTCCTTGTGAATTCTTTATCTGTGTCATTGTTGAATTTGCAGGCAAGGGAGGAACTGCGCAGTCCTCAACAGCTTCCCAAAGATCATTTGCCTCTATTTGTGCCTCCATACTTTCTATCCATACATGATGACCTTCACCATTGAAGACGGGTGGGGCAAGTGCAATGGAAAGAGTTTCTGAATCCATAGAAGAAGAAGAAGAAGAAAAGAGTTTTTCCTTAATTACAAGTCCCTCAAGAAGCGAGCTCTAATACCACTTTGTTGGAGTTTTTGGGATTTTATTGTAACATTAAGAAATAGAAATAAAGGCTAGAAGGAAATAAAAATATTTGTTGTTGGAAAGATTATTTCTTTCATTGAACTAAACTAATGTTCAAATACCAAAAACAAAACTCAACAACTAGATCCTAGAATTCAGCAACTACTTAGCGCACGATTCTATGATTAGCATACTCCTAAAAATCAGTAACTTAGATAACGATTTTGAAATTAAAAAAAAAAAAAAAAAACATAAAAACAGCAACATTGTTTGACTTGCAGTAGCTGAGGCAATTCTTCAAAACCAATGACCCAATTTCAAAGTCACATTTGCGTTTAGTGTGAAACACAACATTATCACCAACATCTGTTATTCAATCACTTTTAACAAGACAGTAGGACATCCAGTTTTTTTATGTTTATGAGGAAGAAGAGTCTTGAACTAAGGTTGTGATGACACATCCACCTCCAGTTGTCGTTCATTTCTTACTTTGTTCCATTAAAAAAGCCAATATCTCTAATCTTTTCCTCTACCTCAATTTCATCTCCATAACAACAAGCTTCATAGATTGAAGACAACACAAAGCTATGGAAATGGCAAGAGTTTCCTAACCTTGGTACCTCATCAGTAATCATTACTGAATGATCTTCTTGGTTATCTATATCTTTTGCAAGACGCTTTATTTGATTAGGATCAGAGCTAGTTTGAGGATCGGCCACTGCAACAGGGGTACCAGAGGAAGATATAACATCAATATTCTTTTTCCATCCTAAAAGTGAATTTTAGATCGGTAAATGAGTTAGAAATTGAATTAGAGTTCTTTTCCAACATTCTTTGATTTTATATCAGGTCTCAAAAATTCAATGACTTCTATTTCTTGTTGGAGAATCGAGGTTTGGAACTCCCAAATAGAGTTGGAATTATCTTTAAATAAAAAAAATAAAGGTGTTGGCATCTCAAAAGCAAAATAAAAGTGAAAAAAAATTTATCAAATTAAATCTCATATTCTAAAGAAAAATATCAGTTGACAGTATACGTAATAAAATTACATATTGTAACAAATCAATATACATATATTTTATAAAGTTTATTAATTCCATTAATAAAGGTAAAACCATTTTGTCAAACCCTTGTCCTACTGTGTCATGCATGTAATAAACCAAACTCAATCAAATTATTTGCGAGCTATTCTTTCCAACAAATGTTTCAATAGTAACGTAGAATTCAAAAAAATTTCTTAAACAATAACTAGCCATTAATCTTTCAAGAGCAGAAACAAAAATTCAGACAATCATTTGTGATATAAATCTTAGAGAAAATTATGTACGAGCTTTGATTCGATTAGTTATTTAAATTCTGTGCTCCTCTTTTATATTTCTCCAGTATCATTTTAGTTTCAATGCTACAATAAACTAAATTAATTTTTGCCATATGATTACCTTCTACATGAGGCAGACTAGTTTTGATCTTTGGAAGATTGAATTTTTAATTCATAGAAAACTAGAGCACATATGGAAAGCTAAATGAATTAATGGAAGTTGAGCTTTGGAAAAGAGTTTACAATTTTTATTAAAAAAGGTGTTTATAGCTAATGTCTAATAGAAAAATACTCGTGACAAATAAAAAAAATAAATGAATTGTTGTAGGAATAATGATAATATAAAATATGTTAAATTATTTGTACAAAAAAAAAATATTTTAAATTATTCTTTTAATTCTTATAATTTTACTCAATTTTTAATTAAGTTTTTATTATTTAAAAATTTGTAATTAAATTTTTATAATTTAACAAAATTTTAATTTAATCTTTAAACTTAAATTTTTGTCAATATTTTATTAAATTTTGATGATATATTAATTATATATCATCTTAATATTATGAATTTATATAATTAAATTTAATATCTTTATATTACCTATCATAAATTAAATTATATCTCATATATATGGAATTTATTTTTACATAAGTATTCATTTTTTCTTTTTATTGATATGAATAATATATATTTAGAGTGTATTAAGATATTATATGTTAATAAAATTAACAAAATTTACTATAATTTTAACAAAATTTTGATAACAAGAATTAGTTTAAAATTTTATTAAAATATAAAAGCTTAATTATAAATTTTTAAATTATAAAATTTAATTAAAAACAATTAAGTAAAATTATAAGGAGCACACAAATTTAACCTATAAAATAATCTAACAAATTAAAACAATCAATTAGCATCACAATGATGGTCTAGCTAATCACGGCAAAAGAGATGTTGGCGACTCAAAATATGTTATTGTAATATATAAAAAATTCTCACGGCAACAAATTGAATTAAAAAATTATAATATATCACCAACTTGTTATACTATAAAATTATGTATGATAATAAACCATTATCACAACTCTTTTGTATTTTTTAAATTATTAATATTTAAAAATTTATTAAATTTTGATTAATTTAACTTACGTTAATTGAGAGATCTTGTAATTAAATTAAAAATTTTATTTTATTTTATTTTTATTTTATTATTTTAGTTAATAAATTTTTAATTTTTTAAATTTAATTAATAAAATTTGACATTAATGTTAAAAAAGAAATTAAGTTAACTTCTAAGATTAATTTTTATTAATCTTAAATTAAAATTTTTATTTTTATTTCAAAATTTCATTTTTATTAGTTTAGTTAATAAAATATTAATTTTTTAATTTAATTAATAAAAATGATCTTAATATATTAAAAAAAGAAGTTAACATCAATTTTTAAAATTAACTTCTTTATATAAATATATATATATATATATTTTTTTTTTTTCTTTTCTCTCATTGTGTCTCATTTTCATTTCTAAGCCGTCTGAGTTCTGACAAACCAATCGCATCTCTTTTTTCTTACTTTCCCTCCCATTTTATATTATTCAGTCAAGTATGATACAATTACTTCATCAATTTAAATACTAACAAGGTCGACTAGGAGTTAGGGCATAGCACTAGCAGACGGCGTCGGTAAGTGTTGCTTCTGCACCTTTTTTCCCATCTCCAAGTTTACCGATTTATGAATCTGCAAGATCACTTTTCTCATTCTATAACTTGAGGTCTTCATTTCTCTCTCATGCAGCACTAACTGATTGCAGCTCAGCCACTATATGCATCATGAAGATTCCTTTCGTGGTTTGCCCTATCTTCTTAATTTAGAGGAAAATTAATTGTACCAAAGTACCACTTGTTTTATGCTTTCACCTTTCATCTATTACTGAGTGCGTAATTCGTGAGTATATTGCATCTAAGTTCATTTCTTTCTCATATGTTTCATGTTTATAAAATATGGAAAACGCAGTAGCAAGAGCCAGCGCTGATGTGAAAAGGGGATCTTGAATTATGAGAGAATAATTTTGACCAAAAGATATTAATTACTTTTAAAATTTTGATTCGAATAGTTGCTTATCATTTTCTGTCTTGATCTGCTTTCAAAGGCATATTACTTAAGAGGTAATTAAGCTACTAATTGAGAGGTTCGAATTGTAGTCGTTGAGGCTAAGGTAAAGACTATCTGAACATTAATCTTAAGTTACTTTTCTGTGATATCCAGATTTTCATTTCAAACCCTGGGTCAGGGTCTTAATAAGTCTTCATGAATATACATCTTTCTTTCTGTTCTTTCATGTTCACTTGTTCGTGTACCAGTGTCTTTAATTAGTCTTTACCACAATAGCTGAAAGCTTTGACTTTTGACTCGGGATATATAGCCTCATCCGTAGATTAATTTGTTCGCAATTAAGAATTTGAATTTTGATACTTTCATGGAAGAAATCCTATTTCCAAGACAGAGATAGCTAGAGCTTAATTAGTTACTTCCAAAGTTCCAAGTTCCATCATTACTTCTATTTTCCATTAGTACGAAGTCTTCAAACTATTTTAAGGTATTGCTTCTAAGTAGATTAGCATTATTGTTGGGCCAACAACACATTTTAAAGCCAATATAGTTGTTGGGAAGGTTCCGTGGCAGAAGCTCGGTGGTTGCCAAGTCATAGTCGAATCACCTAAAGTTTGGATTAGGGACAGTTAAGTAGAAAGAGTTGTACCTCATTAATAGTTATAGTTTTTGGTATAATGGTAACTGTTTGATTCAATAATTGACGTAAGAGCTAAGGTCACAAGTTCGA
The DNA here is from genome assembly GCA_031216115.1 of Senna siamea. NCBI lineage: Eukaryota > Viridiplantae > Streptophyta > Magnoliopsida > Fabales > Fabaceae > Senna > Senna siamea. The sequence goes on along the minus strand of CM062354.1, from coordinate 24,187,905 downwards.
TTCCCACTAAGATAATTGTTTAAGGATAAATTGTTGGCCAAAGTGTAACAACAAGTAGAAAGAGTTACGCTTTAACTAATAGTTATAGTTTTTTGACTTAGTGATAAGCGTTCAATCCAACAAATATATAAAAAAAAACAATTCATATTTTGTACGCCAATTTTAAGTTGTCCACTTCAGAGGCATTAATACCGCATTAGCTAGTTATGCTTAGTGTTTTATTCTTTTCTTCCCATTCCTTTATTGTGTATAACAAAAGGTAGTTTGCTTCTTCGTGAGTTTCCAGAATTTCTGAGGAAACATGAGAGTCTGTGACAAGCGAAAGCCACAGAAAGGAATTAAAGCTTGAGAATGTGATCTTCAATAATTTTTTTCTCTTACACTATCAATCATGAATGGGCGAGCACCATCTACTTCTTCTATTAATTATCAATGGACTTATGATGTCTTCATCAATTTTAGAGGTGAAGATACTCGTCATGGTTTCACGGGAAATCTTTATAAAACCCTCTGTCAAAAGGGAATTCATACCTTCATTGATGATGAGGGACTTAAGAAAGGCGAAGAAATTACACCAACACTTGTCAAAAAAATTGAACAATCTAGGATGGCCATTATTGTATTCTCTAAGAATTATGCATCCTCAACATTTTGCCTTGATGAACTTGTCAAAATCCTTCAATGTATAAAGAGAAAGGGTCGATTGGTTTGGCCAATTTTTTATGATGTAGAGCCGTCAGATGTGCGGCACCAAAAAGGAAAATACGGAGAAGCATTGGCTATGCATAAAGAAAACTTCAAGGCCGATAATGAGAAGGTGCAAAATTGGAAGCAAGCGCTACATGAAGCAGCAAATATTTCTGGATTGCATTATAATCTAGGGTACATTTCACTTTCCCCTCTTATTTTCCTTATTGTTTTGCTTCAAATATTTAAAATATAATAAAATAAATAATAGTTTATTATATGTAGCTATGTTGGATGAATTCATTTAACCGTGTCATTAATTTTGTAATTTTTCAGGCACGAATATGAATATATTTTCATCGAAAAAATTGTGAAAGAGATCTCTGGTAAGATTAATTGGACTCCTTTACATATTGCTAATCATCCAGTTGGATTAGGGCCACGGGTGCAAAAAATAATTTCTCTTTTAGAGAATGGTTCTGCTAACACAGTTGATGTAGGAATTTGTGGAATTGGGGGAATTGGTAAAACAACAATTGCACGTGCCGTGTATAATTATATTGCAGATCAATTTGAAAGTTTATGCTTTCTCCATGATATAAAAGAAAATTCAAGAAAATTTGGCCTACAACAAATACAAGAGAGAATGCTTTCAATGATTTTAAGCTTGGATATAAAGGTGGAAGATGTTAATGAAGGTGTTCCAATAATTAAAAAAAGGCTCAATCAAAAGAAGATTCTCCTGATTCTTGATAATGTTGACAAACTCGAGCAATTAGAAAAATTAGCTGGTAGTTATGATTGGTTTGGGTCTGGCAGTAAGATTATCATAACAACAAGAGATAAGCATTTGTTGATAAGACATGGGGTTGAAAGAATATATGAGGTAGAGGAATTGAATGATAAAGAATCTCATGAATTGTTAAGTTGGAATGCCTTTAAAAATAGCATATTTGACCCAAGTTACGAGGAAGTTTTGAACTGTGTTGTACAATATGTCCAAGGGCTTCCGCTAGCCCTAGAAGTAATAGGTTCTCACTTGTTTGGTAGAAGTATAAATGAGTGGCATTGTGCCATAGATGGGTATAGAAAAATCCCAAGAAAAGATATTCAACAAATACTTAAAGTGAGCTATGATGGCTTGGAAGAAGATGGGCAGGAAATCTTCCTTGATGTTGCTTCATTTTTCAAAGGAGAGCATGTGACATATGTCATGAATATGGTGAAATATGCTCATGGTTTCGATCTAGATTATGGCATTGGAGTATTGATTGACAAAAGCCTCATAAAGATTGAAAATAATTGCATTAAAATGCATGACTTAATACAAGATATGGGAAGAGAAATTGTTCGTCAGGAATCACCAAGAGAAGCAGGAAAACGCACTAGATTGTGGTCCTCTGTGGATATTATCCATGTTTTAGAAAACGATACGGTGAGTAACACTAATATGGGATATTTTTTATTTTTCTTTTTTGTAGTATCATTTATACTTTTGTTTTGTTCATCTTTTTACAATTTTTTAGTGATATTAATTAATATTGATAATACTGTATTTGTTATTATAATATTTTTTTTGATACATGCGTAGTTGCTTAGTTGGCTTAAATAATGGATGGATAAAATTGAAGTCATACTTCAAGAAGGTTTCCTCCAATATAACTAAATGGAATGGAATAGTCTGTAAGCAAACGAAGAAGGTTAAGAATGCATACCCTTTGATTTATAACAATTTTATTGTTCTTTTTACAATCAGCTGTAGGTGACAGTAATAATTAAAACAATATTCTTTTGTTTTATTGTCTCTCTTTATTTTTTGATATACAGAATTATTTGTATACTTCAGCGCACAAACTCAACAATGTGTGGAATTGATTTTAACTTCTGGCTTAATATAGGGGACTGACAACATTAAAGTCATAATTCAGAAGTATTTGTCTGAAGATATAAAAGTAAATTGGGATGGAAGTGCGTTCGAAAAGATGAAAAATCTTAAAATACTTATTCTCAGGAAGACATGCTTTTCCAAAGGTCCCAAATATCTCCCATGTAATTTAAGGGTGCTGCAATGGTGGGGATATCCTGCATCATGTTTGCCAATTGATTTTCATCCGGCAAAACTTGTCATGTTTGATTTACAAGACAGTTGCTTGCAATCATTGGAGCCACTCAAGGCAAGTATATTTGCTTTCTATATATCCTAATTATGTTCTTTTAGTTGGATTATATATATTAATTAATTTTTTTCTTGAGTTAACAACTATTCATATGGTTTTTGTTTGGGCAGAAAATGGAAAATGTAAGTGTTATAAATCTGAGCAGATGCCAATTTATAACGCAAATACCTGATGTATCAAGCATCCCAAATTTAACAAAATTGAGGTTGGGCGGTTGTGAGAATTTAATTGAAATTCATAATTCCGTTGGATATCTGAAAAAACTTAAAATCTTGGATGTTCAATGGTGTGTCAATCTTAGAACTTTGCCACGTCACATCAAGTTGCCCTCTCTTGAATATCTTGGACTTCATCATTGCTCAAGTCTTAAGAAGTTTCCAGAAATAATGCAAAAGATGGAATATATTACAAGCCTTGATTTGAGTGATACAAATTTAGAATTGCCCGCTTCAATATGTAATCTTGCTAGGCTTCATGCATTAATTGCACGGAAATGCAATGGACTTAAGCTGCCAAGCAGCATTGCTATGTTGCCAAAGCTGACAGATATACATATTGATGGATCTAGTGGAGAGTTGCAATTGTCTAAACAAGTCGAAGACCAAGAAGAATTGAGCTCCATTATTTGTTCAAGCGTATTGAGTAAGGTTTTCCTCGAGAAGAGCAATATATCAGATGAATTTCTTTCAAAATGCCTTGCATGGTTTGTCAATGTGAAATATCTTTACCTATCTCGTAGTAATTTCACGATTCTGCCCACATGCATAAAGGAATGTCATTTCCTGGAGTGGCTTTATTTAGAAGAGTGCGGTTACTTGAGAGAAATTAGAGGCATTCCACCAAACTTAAAAGAATTATGGGCAACAAATTGCACATCGTTGAGTTCAGAGTCGAGAAGCATATTAACGAGTCAGGTTAGTTAGATTGTGTTTGATATTCCCATATTCCTCGACTCTCCAATCCATTGATTTTGTGAATCTTCAATATATATTATGTATAATATCTCAACTCAACACTCCTATAATTTCAGGAATTACATGATGCTGGAAAAAAACTATTTTATGTACCAGGATCAACCATCCCAGAATGGTTGGAATACCGTATCAAGGGAGTATCCGCTTCTTTTTGGTTTCATGGCAAATTTCCAGCGATATCTCTTTGTTGTGTTATTGGCCATTATGATCACCCATCGGATATGTTATTATACGCTGACATGATCATCAATAACGAAAAAATACAATTACACAGAGAGATCGATGACTTGTTGATAGAAGACAGTTGCTTGTTGGAAGATCATATAGTATTTTTTCATGTCCCAGAATGGAAGATTTTCCAATATAGTGGAACCAAACAAGTATCTCAAGAAACTAATTGGAGCCACCAAGTATATCTAACAAGTGATCAGTGGAATCATGTCAAGGTTTCTGTCTACGCCCTCCCAGAAGAGGATGGCTCATTTGATCGTAACTCCAACTTGGTAAAAGAGGTGGGAATAAACGTACGGAAGCAAGAACAAAGAATGAAGGATATCCGATTTACTAATCCTCATAAAAGAACAAAATTATTTCATTGTTTTAATTTGGGTTCAAGTTTTATCGCATCAACATGGACAAGTGGCACCGCCAGAGACCAAGGTAACTTTCTTGTGCTATATTCCTCATAACTCCTTGTCTTCTACAAGCCAACTTTTAATTTGTTTCCTCATGCGCAGTATATATTTATAGAATAAAATGAATAAAAGCTTGTTTTAATTTTTAAAATATATAATAACTTTTAATTTAATTTTTTATAGATTATGTTTATCAATTTAATTTTTTAAAAATAAAAATACATTCAATGTTATTCTTCAATTTAAATTTATTCATATTTTAACGTTTCACTTAGCAAAATGTTAACTAAAATTTTTTTTGTTAATATAAAAGTTATAGATAATGTATAATCCACATCGTATTAAAAAAATTTATGTATTCAATTAGTCAAAAATATTTTTAATATCTAAATTAATCTTAATTTCTAAATTATTGTTAGATATGCAATTAGTGAAAAAGTTCATTTACACAACTAGAAAATTTTGATTAATTTAGACATTTTATTTTATAAAAATTAATGTTTGATGGATGTGACAATCATGCGATCAATTATATTATATTTGAAATTTTTTTTAAATAAGAAATCATGAATGATGTTTAGGCAGAAGGATGTCAATAAATTTTTTTTTTATTTTTTAAAGATTAAATTGATGATAATAATTTATAAAAAATTAAATTAAAAATCATTTTATTTGTTAAAGACCAAAATAGAGTTTTTCTCTCTATTTATATATAGTATAAGAGTTTGAAATCATAATATTTGTTATTCTATAAATTTTAACAAAATCAAAATTATAGTTACTAGTTAGTTATTTCATGTATTAAATATTCTCTGAATTATCACTTCATTTTTTTTTCTTAAAATAAAGTACCTAGCTAGTATCTACATATATAATTATTTTTTGGATTAAACCTAAAAAATTCCTGATATTTTCCCTTCATTATTATTATTTTTTATTTTTACTCTTTCTGTTGGCATATATAAAATGCATATTTGGACTAGCAAAGATATGGGATATATGTAGCCATATCAACAAATTTTAACAAATATTGACAAAAATTTGATGGGAGTGACTAAATTAAAATTTTAAAAATTATAAATACTTAATAATAATAAAATTGAAAGAAACTACAAGATGAAAAATAATAATATAAACTTTATATTATAATATTTTAAAATCATAATATTTCAAAGAAATTAAATAGAATTTAATTAAACTTTTTTATTTTGAAAATATAAAAATTTGTTGCCAATTTTTTTTTTTTAAATTGAGTTATTTTATTCAAATAAAATTGTGTAGCTTTTTAAATTTGATTTTTTACTAAAATATATTTTATAATATAGATAATAAATATAAAGAAGAGCGGGAAAATAAAGTTATAGGAAAGCAGGAGAAATGAGAAGTATGAAAACGGGGGAAGTTATTTAATTTTTTATTTATATTAAAAAAAAATTGACGTTCACTTTAACGTATGCCAACTTACTAATATTTTGTAAGTATATTGTGTGTTAATTTTTGCATATTTTAATAATTATGTATTGAATGACTTTAGAGATTATAATGTCAAATTTTATGAGTATTATATTCATGATAAAAATTCTTAATCTAAAGTTAAATTTGGTAAAAAAAAAAAAACAATAATCCTCCTCAAATATATGTATATAATATATATATATATATTTATATATATGCTAACTTCCTCATAATTAGTAGTTTTAAATTTTAAGTAAAAAATGCTTATTTGTCAAAATATGAATAGAAGTAACATTAATTTTTTTAATAATAGAAAATACATATTTCATATTTTTCCTTGTCTACGTATAGATGCTAAATCACAAAAGGTTATTCATGCGCCTGGTAGCTTAAAGTTGAGGTCTAAAAGGGATGGGCAGTTCACTCACAAAAGCGAGTTAAAGTATGAAATTGCTAAAGTTGCATATGAAGGCAGTCTTGTGGACGTGAATGGATCTGATAGATTCATACAACTCATGCAACGTGTCAGCCAAGACAGGTCGTCTGATTTGAGTGGGCTAATAAAACTTGTTAATGTAATAGCAAACACACAAAGGGATTGCTGGACATATTACTCAATTCTTATCAAGGGTTTGCCCTTATTGGATGAATGGATACAAGAAGCACTTGAAGGGAAATTTTGTGATAAAAACAGTCATTGGTCCGTTAACAAGTTTCTGTCTGCTTCATTTCTGGCATTGAAAAAGCTGCCTGTGAGCCCCTGTTGTGAAACTCTCAACGAAGCTAAAGATTTTAAGAAATGGTTATCTCGAAGGCAAATACAAGTAGAAAAACCATTTTCACACAGAGATATTAATGAAACAGGTGAAATTTTCTATCCATCCTAGTCATTTCCTTTTGAGGTTCGTGATGATAGAAACAAATTAACAGAAGGATCTGTTGCAAACTTGTAATTGCAGATAACTATTCTTCGTGCTCACTGCGTGATCTAGCACTCCTAAAACAAGGACGTTCTCCAGGTATACAATTAGCCAATTATTTTATTTGCCTTACATAAATAACCATTGAATACTAAAGACTAAAAATATTGATAAAGTTCAATTAGAAAAAAAGACAAAAAAAATCAACTCTTTTTCATGAAGTGATTTCAAGAAAGTGTAGTTGAAGTGAATTCCAACCACAAAGTATACACATATTCTAAGAGTGTGTTTAGGAAGAGCAGGAAAGAAAAGAAAAAGAATTTAAAAAATTTAAAAGAAAAGAAAGGAGAAGAAAAAAAAAATTAATATTTTGTTTAAAAATGAGGAAAAAAAAAGTAAAAGAGATAAAAAGAAGTTAATTAATAATTTTTAGATAAAAAAATTACTTAATAATTTTTTTAATTTAAAAATAATTAAAATTAAAATAAATTATATTATTTTTTTTCAGAAATTTTAAAATTATATTTTACTCTTTTTTTTATTTAAAAAAATTACACTCTCTCCTCTAATCCATCAAAATTTTTTACATTTTAATCTAAAGTTTACTTACCGTTAAATGTATCCATCCAAATTAATGCGTGCTGGTAGATTTTAAATGCAACTTTGTTCTTGTGACCAAATTGCCCCTCTAAAAACGTGGCTTTGAAACAAGACAACTTTCACCTCATTGAAATTGAAGCCAACACACGTTTCTTCATTCCTCAATATAATTTTTTTATTATTAATATTTTATTATAATTATCATTATATTAATAAATTAAAATTTTATTAATTTTTATTAATATTAATTTTTATAATAATAATTATTTTATTAACTAGTATTTTTAAAAAAACATGATTAAAAGTAATTAGTAATTTTTTATAAAAATTTAGAGAATTAATTGACTTCTTTTATCTTTTGCAACTATTTGCTTAAAATAAACTACCCAAATGCGAATACGGTAAACTATGAAACACCGAAGACCACTGTAAACGGTAGTGATGATAAACAACGTTGGCCGACAACGTTGGCAGCCACTAGTGATGACAAATATCTTGAAATTGAAATGCCTTTCATAATATATATTTATTTTATTTTTTTATTGATTTTTCTTTTATTCTTTCTTTCATTTTTGTTATTTTTGTTTTTATTGAATTTTGAGTTAGGCCGAAGAAAAAATGGTGTTCACAGAAAACTTAAAGACAAAAATAAATATATTATAGACATGATGAATTTTTCAAATTCAACAATTACAACTTAATGATATTAAGAATCATTTTTCATTTAATTATACAACTTACACCAGCCTTATGCAACTCTTAAAAATCATATTACTCTTCCCGGCTTGAAGGTTCCAATTCAAGTGGCCCCACAGACACTGAAGGAGATTTGTTTGATATGAGTGTCAATCATGAAGAACTGCAGCTTAAGCAAAGAGGAAAATTGAAGGAAGATGAATATATCCCATCGGTAAGCTTGAATACTTGGGACCCATTGACAATTCAGCTCTTTTAATTGTTATTATTGGATATTCATCTCATTAAATTTTTTTTATTTTTACTGTTCTTCTTCAGATGTCAAATACCTCTAGTAGTACAACAGATTTTGGTGTACAAGTTACTATGTCATCAAATTCTCATGTAAAGAAAGCCGAAGTAGAGACAAATCACAACTATTTTCTTGAAAGCAGAGTTAGTATTGGATTAGTTCATGTGTGCAGCCAAAAAGATTTACCTCAATCCAATCCACCAATTTTGACAAGTTGTGATTTTGCATCTTTGCAGGTGACATGCCAGAATGACAAAATAACCTTAAACGTTAATAGCTTGACTTGGGATCCAATGGAATGGGAACATCAAGTGGCATGCCAAAAGAGCCAGCTTATCTTAGATGACCAAAGCACCATAAGTGAAAGATATGACAACAATGGGATGGGATCTAAGTCATATGACCAAAGAAGAGACCCATGGCATTTCTACTTGTGTGCTTTAGTCTCTTCAATTCTGTCGCTTTGTGCTTCTTCTTCGTAGCATCAAGATTTTCTTAAGATGTTACCCATCTTCATAGGCGTTGAATATCCCAATTATCTTTTGCTTTCATTGATCTTTTTTCAGATTAATTTATTTAGAATGACTGTTTAATTATTCATGAGTATAATGTATGAACTATATAGTTTAGACGATTTTATCATTAGTGTGGATTTAATCAACCCCAACCACCCATTGCTAGAATTAAAGATATAGCATAGAATTGTGGAGATGTAAGCATTGAATGATGATGTGGGTTGGGATTCAAGTTCAGTGGCAGTACCAATGGCAAAGGTCTCTGCATTCTTGTGTGACTTTTCCTCTTTCTCTTTATGTTATCAATTACTTAGTTAAGCTTATAAATTAAAGTGTATTAATGAATTGTTTACTTGGAGAGTTTTAGGCAACTGAAGAAACTAAAAGGAGTATAGTAATTATATAGCTTTTATGCTGCATGCTTTAAGATACTAAGAGAATATGATTTTGTAATTTGAATCAGCATAATCTCCTCCATGATGCCAACAGGTTGTGAAAATTTGTTTAGAACTAAAATGCAAAAAAAGGGAATTTTTTTAAACTTTGTTACTATCTTGCATCTTTCCTGTGATCACTGCGTGTTACCATTAACCTTATTTGCAATGTTTTGCACTAAATATTTGGGCAATTTTTTCAATTAACCCCTTACAAATTGAGTAAAGTGCTTAGTTAAAGCAGTACTCTATTTTTTTAATTTGAGTTTTATGTGCAAAAATATTACCACTAAGAGAATTCTACTCCTATGATGAGTCTTTAACTAACTTGAGTCAAATTAGTCGAAGGTGATTAAATTTTTCAATACAGTTATGAAGGTTAAATGTGATGGAATGACTTTCAAGAAAATGACAGATCTCAGCATACTTGTATTTAAGAAGTCATGGATTTCAAAAGGTCTTGAATATCTGCCGTAGAGTTTGAACGTCTTGGAATGGCCAAGATATCCTTTTATTAGTCTTCTAGATAGATGATTTTGATCCATCGCAACTTGTTATGTTTGATTTGTAAGATAGTTACTTGTATTTAAGAAGTCATGGATTTCAAAAGGTCTTGAATATCTGCCGTAGAGTTTGAACGTCTTGGAATGGCCAAGATATCCTTTTATTAGTCTTCTAGATAGATGATTTTGATCCATCGCAACTTGTTATGTTTGATTTGTAAGATAGTTGCTTGATGTTATTGAAACAAGTCAAGGCAAATAGTGTAACATAAGCCTCGGAGCAGCTTAAATAATTTTTTGAAATTTGAACTGATTTTATTGCCTGTTTCCATAATTGAATGCTGCATTAAAGAGCATATAACTGCATTAGAAAAATTTAACTGAGAAACCATAGAAAAATGAGGTGAAATGAAGGAGAAATCAAGAATAAATTGTAAATGGCGTGTTTAGGAAATAAAACCAAGAAAGAGTATCACATAATGGAAAAAGATTAAGAGGAAACGGAACCTATGAGGACTTACAAAGGGAATATGGCATAGATGGAGAAAATTTCCCACAAGTCTAGAGAATTGAAAATTGGCCCTAAGGTCCAATTAGAAAATATTTTTGAAAGTTAGCTGGACAAGTTAATCCTTAAGTTGTCAAATGTTTAAATTGTAAAAGAGGAAAGAGAGAGAGATTCAGGAACCTTGAGACTAGAGAGATATAGGGAAGCTAGAGAGAGGAAGCAAGAGAAAAACACTAATTTGAAGAAGGAATCAAAGGATTAAGCTAGGAATCATTTCTAGGAAGTCACTGCAGCAATCAACGCACAATATTACACTAGGATTAGAGGTAATCACGCAAACCCCAAACCCCTATTTTTATTTTTCAATAGCTTTGGCTATAATATCCCAATTTTCTAGCTTTTTATATGAATACTTATTCAATAAACCATTTGCCAAAAGACTGGGATATTATATTTATCTTTATCCTTACTTATAACCTGAGTAAGATTATTATATTGTGATTTATATTGCATTAGGTTTGAGACTCGTTACTCAGGTTTTTTTCTTAGTTGCATTACAGCGAAAACTAAATATTAAAAATATTTATATACCAAAAAAATCATTCATGTATTTTCATATAATATATGCAAGTCATACATATATTTCTGGATATGTTAAGTGTTTACAATATTTCAGGGTAAGAAAGCAACAAACCATCCTTTTTAGAAAATATCTATTAGCTACTATTACTTTCACATATCGAGATATATATGCCTTCATGAGTATTTACAACCAAAAATGACTCATCCTGAATTTTTCTCAAAACATATATGCAATCAGGATGAGAGGGCTATATTCTAGTTATTTACATCTAATATCAAAAGATAGATAATTAGGCTCTTTTAAATAGGAGGGATCTCCGTAACAAACACTACATATATATTTTGCACGTAAGTGAAGGGGCCCAACCAAGGTATTTCCACTAATGCAATATCCACTTTAAGCCAGATTAGATATCTTGCCATCTGATTCACACTAGTTATTATAGTGAGAAATAGATTCTCATTAGTTATACATTCTATTTTCTTTTAAAATACTAGTATGTACCACCGTAATGATGTGAAAAATCATTCTATATTCTTTCCTTAAAAATACATTTGTTTATATTGGAATTCATGATATAACTCATTAAGATGTATGACATGCATTTTTAAGTGAAAGCTAGCTATATCAACATATCATGTAAATTCCTTATATAGATATTTTCATAGTATCATGAACATAAGACATATTAGTCTTGTATAGGGAAACAATATCAATATCCATAGGAAACAATCATAAAATATAAGGAAAACAGGCATATGTCATTGGCTAAGCCACATACAATGATAGAGATACTTAAGAGTATTGGGATAACCACTAGGTGAACTTGTCCATGTACTACTACATACATGAGTAAGATAATTTTTTCTATATCTGTGGTGTGGCTAATGTCACTGGTACAATTTGAGGCATCCCCAAGTGGATCCAAGTACCTATTTACATCATAATTACTGCCTTTTAAGTAGATTAATAACATGTTGAAAATTAAGATCACAAGATTATTGTTTTGTATAGACAGATCATTTCTTCTCCACTTTTGGGCAGATCATGGTGTTATGGAATCACCACCCCTTTCTAGTGAATCATATTTCCAGTACGCTATCTGTAATATATGACCTAGGATGAGTTGGTTTGTACCTATGATTATGATAAATTCTAAGTAAATGTCCCCTTTTTATTGGTCATTTTAGGTTACATTAACTTAGAATTTGCAATCATTACTGTAATTCCATATTTTGTGGAATAACTAGCTGTCGTCCCATACCGACAATCAAGTATTCAATTACAAACCTATCTATCCTAGAACATATACTAGAAATACTTCCTTTAAGTTCTCCTCATTGATAATTTATGTTTTCCTTTATCTTTTCTTTGTTTCCCTTCTTTATTCTATAAAATCTATCATGATACTATGTCTTTCTTTATGTATGCATTTCTAAATATTCTTGCTCTTTAATAATGCATACATATCTATACACATGTGATATTTATCCTTCCATTTTACAATTACATACTTTTAATACAAGGATGTCATGAAAATAATAATCTAAATAATGGGTAATTCCTTATTATTTTCTTTCTATTTCTTGGTATATCTTGGCTAAGATTAGAATAAATATTACAATAAAATTTATAAGAATACATTTGTGTCAAAGCCAAAATACTTAAAATAAGGAAAATAAAATAATTTCACAAAGCATAATATTTTTATTACCCTTTATTTAGAACCAAGATTTAGCAACATAATTTAATAAAGTTTTAGCAATTTCTCTTTTATTCTAATGTCAGAACTTTTCGGCTATATAGAAGAAAAATGAAATTTTCACATGCTTTCACTATCAAAATTTCAATTCTTTCACTCTCCTTTTTCTTCCCTTATAACTAAACCAAATACAAATAAAACTTCATTTTTTTTTCATTCTTTTACAAATCTTTTCCGGTTAAGGTAGAAAGAAACCAATCATTACTTTTGCAATTCCTTTCGTTGAATTTTCGGTTAAACAAAAGGAAGAAAGAAAAGAAAGAAGCCAAGTGATTTATGTCTCTTTCCTTTCTTCTTTCCTTTATCACCGAGTCACCTTCATCAACTTTTTTAACAAAGTTTCCTTTCCAAATTTTACAAGCCCCTCAGTGAAAGAAGAAATTAATTTAATTAAATGAAATATCACTTTCCATTTCTCTTTCCCACCTCTTCATCGAATGGAGTAGCAATTTATTATTAAGATATAAGTTGCAAAATTTCCACTCTACTCAGATGTTAGTTAAGGTCAAAGTAAGAAAGGGAGAAGCCGAATTCACTCGTCTCTTTCCTTCTTTTTACCTTAAAGCTGAGACATCCATCATCCTTTTTTTTTTCAACCACTTTTCTGTTTCTCTCTATTACATGCCTATTCTCGGCCAAGCAACAAAGAATTTAGGGAAGAATGTTGTTTTCATCAAAAGGAATTATTTATCTCATTTTCATCATTTATTAGCTAGGCATAAAACATCATTTATCCATTATCTTCATGACAATCCAAGCATTAAAAGCTCACAATCATGGAAATTTAATCTTTCATGAAAATGGAAGAAATTTTCTCAAATTCATCATAATACTTCAATCCATTCCAAAAACATCTAAAAATGCATCCATACAACATTTTAAACGTTCTTTCAATATAAAATCAAGCAAAACAAGAATGTAGAAAAATTTGCTACTCTTCATAGAAGCCATTAATGGAAGAGAAAAGTTTGAAAAACTACTTAATCCAAGAAAATAATAGCAAAGGAATGTCTATCTACCTTAAGTTTGCAATAAAAATGGATTTGGTTGCCTTTTCCCTTCACTTGAAATCTTCTCTCAAGCTTCTCCAACTTCACGGCTTCTCCTTCACCAAAAGTCCAAGCCGATTTTTCCAAGAAAGAAGGATAAGAGGATGTGGCAATTTATTTGATGCAAAATGACCATTTTGCCCTTGGTGGAAAAATGACTAAAATACCCTTTACAATAAATGTAAGAATGTCGTGAGATGAAGAAGGAGCTTTTGTTGGAATCTTACAATAATTCTTCTTCCAAAATGAAAATTTTATCCTTTTATAGAATTACCATTTTACCCCTATAATAAATTACTATTTTACCTCTAGATATTTTCTAAAGTAATCATTACTTTTTTAAAAATATCTAGATATTTTTCCAGCGTCATGATTACATATAATAAATGTACATCGATTTGTGTGCAAGTAATGATGATACTTATTATTTTAATAAACTTTTCTCCTTTTTAGTTTGGTCCTTATTCTTTTCTTTCATTTTAGTCCCTCCTTGTTCATAGAAAATTAAGACAATTTAATTACAATTATTTAGGCATGAAAGTACTAAATTTAGGAATTTAAAACATACTTGAAATTGGAAAAATGCAGATATTACATTGGCTCACATGTTAAGCTTTTGAATTTATAAGTTTTGAATGTACATTTGGGGGTAAAAACTTGTATTCTAGTATTTTATAAGTTTGTATGTGTGTACAGAACCTGCTACAAGTACCTATAGATGTTTGGAATTGATGATGAATTCATGGGCTTTTTTATATTTCCTTAAAGTTATTAAATCCTTGGATTATGCTTTGTTTTGAGATGTTTTTTATGTATTTGATTCGTATTAAGTTGGGGATTAAGTTTATGATTTCAACTCTAGTTCAAATGTATGTTTTAGGGGTGTTTTTGAATCAAATAGTGATTTAGAAAAATAGAGCAAAACATAGTAGCCGACAACTAGCCCCTAGCAATCAATTGTCACATTCCAACTCTATCCAAAAACTGAGTTTAAACCTAGTAGCCAACTTTTAACTCATTAGTATTCAACTGCCATGTTCAAACTTACTTAAGAAACCCATAAACTCAGCAATTGACTGCCAGCTCTTAAGTTAAACTACCCTGTTTAGCAGAAAAGTTACTAACTGACTACTAGCTCCTTAACAACCAACTATAGGCCCCTATTTTAGAATATAAACTTGAGGGAGTTTCTAGCTAGCTACACTAACCTTAGTAGTCAACTAGTAACTCCTTGGACTAATTAACTTAATTCCTTTTCTCTAATTGTTAATGCTCAATAATTCACTCAAAATAGAATAAGGGAATCTAGAAAGTAATATTAAACAATGGTTTGAGAGGAAATAACACGATGAGAGTTAAGGAATTATTCCTAGCATATGCATTAGGGATAGATAGGTTTAAGATAGTCGGTATGGAATAACCATTAGAAATTTTTTAATTTAAGAAAATATATGTGAAATCACTATGATGGTTGCAAACCCTAAGTTAGTGAACTCTTTATATCCAAATAAGAGTTACATACTTAGAGTTAGATATAAACATGACTTGGAACCAATCATCCTACTATATATGCTTGTGAATCACATACTAGGAATGTGATCCATCAATAGAGGGTGGTGATTCCTTAAGCTCCATGACTTATTAAGAGATATGAGGTGGGTGTAATCTGTCAAGAGGGAAAATGATCCAGTGAGTTAGGAATGATCCATCAAGAGAGATGGTGATCCTTAAGTTGGCACCTGGATCCACTAGGGGACGCCATACTAAGTACTTGGTTAGGGACCATATCAACAAGCTCATTCATTGAGTTCTGGGACAAGGGTATGTTATTGTTTAGTATGAAGGAATTTTTTCCACCAGTGTGTTCCTTTAGGTGATTCCTTCTAAGGAATTTTTGACCAGCTAGTTCTCATAGCTCTTAGATTTAAAATGGTTGGCCAATGCACTGATTTAATTGATGACATGTTATTCCTTGCCCATAATTAAGGATTATTCATATTATTGTGTTTATATGAGAAATATGATGAATATACCCATGAGAATATCCGTAAAAACATATAATTCAATGCACTTTTAAAGTATAGGGTTATAACATGGCATCCAAAATCTATTACTAATTTGAAATAATAATAAGAATGTAGGATTTTTCGTATCTGTACAGTTGGTACTATCAATTGTTTTGAAAATTGGCTTTGCTTGATTATTGAGATTCATATCTCACTGTACATTGATGTGTCTAAATTTCTAGATATATTATGCTACTAGAGATTCAGGTCGAGATCCTAAAGTTTGGCTTGGGATACTTCTTATTGGTGGACGAGGTGATTTTATGGTAGTGATTGGACCTCTTATACCCCCTATAGGTTAAGGAGGAGTATTATGGTAGTTCTATTTTGAGTGTGTGTGTGTGTGTATACATACATATATATATTGTTTCCATTTCCTATCATTAACCTGTTATATTTTAGAAAGGATAAGAGGATCGATATTTTTTTATGCAGTTGTAGGGATGGGAATTTTTGTTTTGTACATATTGTATAGACTGAAAGTTACCTTACCCATTAGTGGGTTGGGGTGGTCTCTGAGAGATAGACCTATTATCGCTAGAGCTCTCATTGTTTTTTGATATGATGTAGATATATATCTTACTTATCATATATATATAAGATATTCTTGCTTGTGTATGTGATTTTAATTTATTAGCTTCTGCTTACACAAATTTATAAATGAATCAAGTGAGATGCTTAAGTGTAAAACCCAAATCAAAAACTCAATTAATTAAATAACTTGGTAAAATTTAAAATAAATTCAAGTAGAAGTAGTAGTAACTCACCAGTTCTATGGTATATTATATTATTAATATAATTGAAATGGACTATTGGAGTGGGGTGTTACAAGTAATATATATGTTTGCACCCTATCTTTTATGTTTTTAAGGCAAGTTTTATATTAATTTAATAATTTTCTTACTAAGACTATTCATATGATTATTTTTTTAATTCTTCAAGAGAATGGAGGATGGCAATCAGATTCTCCACATTTTGCATTCCATGCAATTCTCTACTACTGGGTGAATATTGGTCATTCGTGTCAACCAGAAGCTTAGTAGTAGTCACATGTTTGAAATGATGTGTTTTGAGTGGAGAAATTAAGAGCTTCATCAGACAACATCGAGGATCAACCTTTAACAATGAACACTACTGCATCACTAGATAATGAAGGAGGCTATTGAAAAACTCATAGCATCATCGTGAGCTATAACCTAGTTAATGTTAGTGTTATGACCAAGTTAATGAAATATAGAGGTTTAAACGAGAGAACTAATCAATGGAACAATTTGAGGAGTAGTATTTTTTGTCAATACCCATGAAAAAAATAATTTGTAAGTTAGTTTCTCTTTTGTCATAGTAAAGATATGGTGAAATATGCATGTATTTCATATGTGAATTTAAGGAATGTTGAATGTAAGTTCATGTTGATCCCCTTTGCTTCCTTGCTCTCTCACTTTTGGATATTATGGATTGGCATCCTTTGCGTCACAATTTTTAATGAAATTTTCTAGATGCTTTTGTCTCTTTTCATTTAATTGTGCATTAGGAAAATATTTATTTTGTCTTATTTCCTCCTACTTCTTTTTCTTGAAATAATGATTGGATATTGGTATATTTTCTTCACTTGAAACCTCATTCTAAGATGCTTAAATAGTGATTTAAGGCTTTATTTTAGTTTTGGTTTTGTAATTAGTATTTCCTTTAAGCAGCACAAGCACCTTAACATAATGAGTTCTTCTTAACATTAATATTATTGTTATTAAGTTATCACCAATATAAACTTTTCACCACTTTTTATCTTAAGTAATATAAAGATCTTATGATATGGTATAGTAAACCCTCCTAAGATTATTTTTTATCTAAAGTGTTATTAGGATATAAGGGACTTTTGAGGTACTGGGTACATTTATATGTTTATACACTATATTCCTATCTATCTATTAATTATAAAGTTTATTCCAAAATAGCTAGATGGGAACAAATGATCAAGTAATGTTCAAAAGAAGTTTTTATAATTGGTGGCACCTGAAGTGTATGCCCAAGGTTCATACTCTGCTTTCCCCAATAGTCTAAGAAAAAAAAATATATTAGTCTAGCTATTATGTCTATTTTATATTCACTATTTTGTGTTTATTCAACTCATCATCATAACCATTCCACGTAGAGATATCTTCATTGCCTTAAATCATAGCCATCATCACAATATAAAAGTATAATATGTGTTTAGATGTATAAAAAAAGGATCCTAAAAAATGATAAATGCATTATATGCAATAAATCAACTATAAGGTAAGCATAACAGTATGAATTTAATTTCATAGAACTTAGAAAACCAATTTTAAGAATAGTTTATGAATTAATTTCTTTAAAATTATAAGAAGGTACAATGTCATCGTATTGTATTGCAGAGGTGGCGAATCATCATATGAGTAGCTATTGCATTCTTGTGGGCTAGCTAAAGGTTCTACGAAGGTACCTTCTCCCTCTATCACTCACAGTTGAGCTAGTTGTGCTACATTTCATGGATGTGTAACATCCGCTCCTAATGTGATTAAGAGATGTTTGATAATTATTAATTTAATGTCTAATGCTTGTGCATGTTGCATTAGTGCATATAGTTGCATTAGTATAGGGACCTAATTGAAAAGACTAAAATTGCTGAGTTGAGAGTGTTGCTAAGAACCTAAGTGTAAAGGAAAAATGTATGGAGATTAAGACTATAAAGTAGCTTAGGGACCAAATTGCAATTTCCTAAACTCACCATTAAACCCTAGCTAAACCCTAAACCCCCCAACACACTTTGAAGCATTAGATTTTTAAAGAGAGAAATAGAAGGATGGGTAGAGAGAGAAAAGGGCAAGCTAGGACAAGAAAAGAAGAATTTTGTTGAAGAAAGAGCAGATTCAAGGATAGAAATTAGTTCTATAGCAAAGGGATAATCTTTATAACACATCATACACACACATTTGCAAGGAATTAAGGTAGCAATCTATCCTTAACCCCATGTTCTAAAAAATGCAAAAGGTTTTTGTTAAATACGATTTTGAATGTTTTAAGTTAAGTCTGGGGTTTTTAAACTTACATTTTTTAAGTTTTGACTGCTATTGGGTAATGCTTGTTGATTTATAATGCTCATTTATGCTTGTTGATGATTTTGAAAGTGGGATTTTGCCCTAAGTCAGAAAATGTGGTTTGAGCTTAGTTTGAGATATGTTAAGTTTTGGGCATGTTATGAATGTTAAATGATGTTTAAATTTTGGATTTGAGTTCATAGCTTTAGAAAATAGTTTGAGAACATGTTATTAGGACAAAACTCTGGGTGAAACAATGATTTTTAGAGCAAACCAAGCACTAACAGCCGATTTCCAACGTTAGAAGTTGACTGTCGTGCTCATCCTCTGCCCAGAAAAGCATGACAAAATGCTAGCAGTCGACTGCCAGACCTCTAGAATTCAACTTTCATGTTCTTCATTTTCTAAAAAAATTTTCAAAAATCTAGCAGCCGACTACCAGAATCCAAAGAGTCGACTGTTGAGGCTAGCAACTGAATGCCAAGCCCCTTATAAAGTCTCACATCGATTGGAAAGGAGAACAAAGTATACCTTATAAGGCTGTGGATACCTTTCCCTTGTAGACACATTTTTCCCTCTATTATAGGGGGGAGGAACAAAATCGTGAGGGGTAGTATCCCAAAGCGGACAATATCTATAAGTAGGTAGTTAGACTGTTACAGATGGTATCAGAGCTGGGACCTAGATCGGTGTGTCAGTAATGACATTGGGCTCCCTAAGGGGAGTGGATTGTAAAGTCTCAAATCAGTTGAAAAGGAAAACGAAGCATGTCTTATGAGGGTGTGGATACCTTTCCCTTGTAGTCACATTTTTCCTTCTATACTAGGGGGAGGAACAAAATCGTGAGGGGCAGTATCCCCAAGCGGACAATATCTGCAATTGGGTAGCTAGATTGTTACACCCCTATTAGTCGACTGGTAACTCTCAGCCAAGAAAAGGGATTTTAGAAAGTGAGCTAGTAGCCAATTGCCAATAATATGGAAGTCAACTACCAGCCCTTTGACTTAGATAATGAGCTCTATTGACCATTTTAAGAGAAAATTAGCCTAAACTCATTGAAACTAGGGATCTAAACCTGGGATGTAGTGGGTAATATGCAACAGATCAAGTCCTGAGTCACTTGGATGATGAGATCCTTGTGATAGTGAAATAAAAAGAGCAGAAACATAAGAAAGAGAGAGGAAAGAGGAAAGTATTCTAAACATAATCCTTAGTGGTAGATAGGCTCATGATCGAGTGATTGATTGCCAGTATGAAACGGCTGTTGGGCATTCTATGATTGTGCCATAAATTAGGATGAGTAAACATCCACTTAAATTTAGATGATTTTGAAAACACCATGATGGTTGCGAACTTTAAGTTAGTGTCATCTTCCAAAGGCCATTTAAGAAACACATACTTAGAGTTAGCAGAACCATAGACATGTGCTGAGTCACCCTAGTGTATATGTAGAGAATAGCATACTGGGAGTGTGATCTATCAAAAGGGGATGTGATTCCATAGTATTATAATCTGCCCAAAAGCAGAGAGAAAATGATCCGGGTAGAGTTGACGGTGATCCCATGAGTTAATAACCAATTCCATAAGGGGAAGGGAGACGTTAGGTAGAGTTGACAACTATCCCATTGGTTGTGAGATGGTACTTGAATCCGACTAAGGGAAACCTCATAATGTAAAAAAAGTTAAAGTTAGAGTTAAAAGCTAGAGTTAGCTAAAGGGTGGCTAAATAGTCACAAACTCATACATATAAATAGTGGTACGTGGAGTTGTCGCTAGGCAATGCTCCTAATAACCCTTATGATATGTTGTTTTTCTTGCTCATATGATAAATGAAAAGGCATTTTTATTTTTCCACAACATGTTTACATGAAAAGTTTTAGATGAAATTTATTATGAGATGATAAGGATTGGACATCCCATGTTTTAGAGCTTATATGATTTAAATGAACTTGCATAAATCTAAGCATATGACATAAGAGTATGTTACATGCATTGTATCCCAATAGTATATAGTATGTGTTATGTTTTATGATGTAATAATGTAGAGATTTTCGTATAAATATGGTGGTACAAGTTAGTAGTTTTATAAGACAGGTTACATTACTACTGAGATTCATTTCTCACATGAGTGCTAGTATGTACTAGATCTGTAGGTTCCTTGGCTGGAAGAGAAGGTAAGCATGAGAGAAGTACCCTTCATGGGGGTACCTGAAAATGTTTATTTTGGATAGTATAGACACTTGTTTAAATTGTACTAGTCTTTATAATTTTTGGAAAGGCTAGTAAAAAATGTCTCTTGTATAGCCTATATTGATTTAGATGTATATGGATTAGTCTGAATTTATGGACACAAAATTTAAAAGGGTCATGAGTTGCAGGGTTATTACCCTATACCTTAATTAGTTAAATTAAAGTTAATGAATGAGTATTTATGTATGTTTGTGTATAGCTACATAAGATGAATTATGTATATGTCTTGGATCTGATATTCCACTGCTAAGTGTGAGAGCCCGAGTGTAGAACTCGATCCCAAATTCCACTCAATTAATTAACTTGGTACAAGTTTAATCGGGTATATGTAACAGTAACAAACTACTATTATAGTATTCATATATTATACCTTTTAAATAACTAAAAGGGACCATAGGCTAAAAGGGGGCGTTACAAGTGTTACAGGATGCACGGCAAAAGTTGAGTCATTGGATGAAACAAATGACCAAGATGAGACAAATGAAAGAAAACTACAGAGAGCACCAAACACAGAGGATCTATTCTCTGTTTTTATATTTATATGTATATATTTATATACATACATATATAATTTACATACAAATACATTTACACATTTACACATATTAATATACATATACATGTATATAAATAAATACATAGATACATACATTATATTTTATGCACAATTTATTATTTACAATAAGAAATTCTACAAATACTATGATTATCCAAAAAAAAAAATTTAAAATGAAAGGAATTTAAATTGTAGCAATTTAAATTCCTTGCATTTTAAATTTTATGAAAGTTAAAATTACACAACCAAACATAACCTTAAGTAACACTACTTTCTTCTTTTTCGAGTTTCAACCTCATTGCTATCAACCATTCACAAGCTTTAGTCACCATGATAGAGCTTTTTAAGGTTAAACCAAAAGCATGAAGGAAAATGAAAATTAGTCATATGTTTCGACCAAAAAAAGAACTTCTCAGACAAAACACCATTGCTTTAGTTGTACTATAATGGTTTGAAATGGAAGTTAAATTATGAACTTCATTATTTAGTTAGGCTTCTTTAAATAAAGTGTTGTCTTGTTTTTTGTGTTAATCACATACCTGCTTTTGGGTTATGACACACATAGACTCTAAAAAATATAATCAATCATCCCTTAAAGTTCTCATCTTCTTCTCGGACAAGGAGATTTAGGGAAAATTCTAAGAAACCCTCAAGTCACTATTGTTCCCTATCTTCTACCTTGAGCTAAAACATTATTGCCATAAACCATTTATGAGCTTTAATCACCATGATAAAGCTACTTTAAGATTAAAGCTAAAGAATTTAGCAAAGTAATCCTATGACCTAGTCAAAAAGAAATCTTAGGCAAAACATTATTGCTTACATCCCAAGGGAAAATTTTATTTAACCAAACTTAACCTCTAACTTGAATTCATAATATTGAAATGAGAACCAAAGGACTAGAAATGAATGTACATGAGTTAGAGATAAAACAAAAAGGTCAGGAAGGGGTAGTAAAGATAAGTACAAGATGAGTAAAGTGTAAATCCAAATGAGTGAAATGATGATAAAGCTTACTAAAGTAATAAAAAAAATTGGATATAACTTCAGAAAAGGTCAATATGCCTCTACCTGCTACGGATATTGTGGATTGAAGTCTATTGAAAACTCCCCAAGATCCAATTTTCAAAATACTCAAAATGCTAGGGTTTGAGCCTATTGCTACTTGTAATTAAAGGGCAAGAATATTTAAATTGAAATTAAGGGTCATGTACAAATATGATTTTCTATAGGTAGAGCCTTAATAAGATTTCTATTTGATATTTGCATGGATGAAAAGTTGTTGATTAAGTTCTTTCAAATAAATAAAAATTCATTTTTCAAAAACTAGTTTTTAAACCAAATTAATGAAGTCAACATAGACATTTAAATTTTTAAAAGGTAAAAGTTTAAAAATTATTTTTAAAAAATTTGATTCCTCAAAGATGTGAGCACCCTACAACACTTGTTTTTAACAACATCATTAATAACGACAATAAAAAAAAACAAGGCCTTCTCCCATTAGGTTTGGTCGGCTACATGAATCAAGCGACACCTATTTTAACTTATCTCATTTATATGGTTAGGTTGTTGATAGTTAAATTCGTGCTAACAATTTCTCCCAGTATTTTCTTTGGTATCTCTTCTAGCTATTAAACTATCTTCTATTTGATCTACTCTTTGTATAGGAGTCTCTAATGGCCTTCTTTGTACATGAAAAAACCACCTAAGACACATTTCAACCAACATTTCTATGATTGTTACTACCCTAACTTTCTCTCTAATTCAGTCATTTCTAATCATATCCTTTATAGTGTGTCCACTTATCCAGTGCAACATTCTTAGTTTAGCAGCATTGAATTTTTCATCATATTGACTTTTTATTGCCCTACATTTGATATGATAAGACAATGAACATATCTTATAGATATGTGATAGAATTTTCCTGTAAGTTTGAGTGGTACTTTTCTAACACAGATAACACCTGTAGCCTTCTCCCATTTCATCCATCCAACTTGGACCCTATGATTTACATGCCCTTTATTTCTCTAAAATTTTGTGTGATGGTCCCCAAATACTTAAAACTTTTGACTTGTTGAATGGAACAATCTCCAAGTTTCACCTTTATCCTAAAATCAATGTATATTTAATCAAATTTACATTCTATATACTTAATTTTTCTTCGAATTATATGGAAACTTAATGTTTCCAAAGCTTGTCTCTACATCTGTAATTTTTCATTAACGTCTTCTTTTGAATCTTTTGCAAGGACTAAATCGTTAGTAAAAAGTATGCTTTGTGGTGCATTTTAGATATGTTCAATGAGAACATATAATACCTAGAGATGATCATAATATTAATATCTTATAAGTACCCATAAAACTTATCCATCGAGTTTAGGTATTAAAGAAATAGGTTTGGGTCTAGGGAGGATGGTACCCAACTCGAACCTAGACTTGCTTTATATGTTATTTAAATACTATTTTTATATTATATATATAAATATATTTAATTTATTCTATTGAAGAAAATATATATATATATATATATAAATTATGTTATTTTCTTTAATTTCATCAATAAGATAGTTTCACTTTAATATAAATCTATAAATTATTATATTTGATAATTTGGTAAGGATAAAATTGTTAAGATTTTATATTGATTATATATTTGAAGTTTTGATAGTATAATTGATGTAACTTGTATGCCTTTTTTATGAATTTATATATAGATAAGGCATAATTTGAAGTAAAATTATTCATTTTGAATTTTTTTTTGGGTAAACGAGTCTAGGTACGGGGACTATAATACACTACTCATACCCTACCTATAATCATCCCTAATGATACCAAGTTAAAAATGTAAAATTCAAAGTTGAACCTTGGTATAATTCTATGGTTATAGGAAATCCTTCATGGCTCCACCTTGTGTTCTTACACAAGTCATAGCCCCATCATACATACATTTGATTGCTCGAATATAAGCCATACGAACTCAATTTTTTTCTAAAGCCTTCCATAATACATCTCTCGGCACTTTATCATAAATCTTTTTTAAATTGATGAAAACCATATATAAATTATTATTTTATATATATGAAAAAGATTTTTTTTATTTTTTAAAAAAAACTAAAAGACAAGGAAGAAAGTTATATATAATTAAAAAATGGAAAAAGCACTTTTTTTTGGTTTATTTTGTCCCTAAAGTTTTGAATTACAATTGACTTCATCTCACTACCTAACGCCATCCAAATTACTAATGGAAAATGATGATTACTTCTAACATTCAATGTTAAAATATTGGGTAAAAATAAAATGCTAATTAACTCATACTAACATTGAGAATATATTTGATAGTACACTCAAAATTTGGGACATAGTTGACAATAAATCTTAAGAGTATATGAACAAGATTTTCGAAATACTCAAACACTAAGATAAACATATATTCTTATATTAAAGTTTTTCCACTTTCACTCAATCACTATTAGACACAACAAAATTCTTTAATAGCAGCTTCAATGGAAACTTCATATATGACTTGAACAGTTCAATGTCAAATTTTCTTCCAAACGTAGTATCCCTTGAATAGATTCAATGGGGAAACTATGTAGCAAGTGTAACTTTTATGACTTTAATAGAGGAACTCTGAAGATCAATGTGATGAACTTTACCAATGATGACAATAGGAGTCAGAATCTATAGAATCTCAATAGAGATTGCATTCTCTGTAACATTACCTATCACCATCATATTCTTATGCCCTGGCCTGCTCACAAAGTCCAAGAAACTAGCTTTACAAAGCCTCATTTGGTGGGTGAGACAAAGCGACTTTATTGAGGCTCTAGAAATTTTGACTCTACTATAAGAGAAAAAGGTATTTAGCAGTGAGGATTTAGTGATGGTGGGATCCAACCATCACAAATTCTTGAAATTGTGACAACTATGGTGATTGCCACAAAACATGTAAGTTTAATAGCGATTTCAATTCCAAACTTCATTAAGTTTAAAAATTTAACGGTGGTTAGGCAATAATCATCACTAAGGTTTCTGAAAAAAAAAGCACATACACTGATTACTATTTAAAAAAAAAATTAGAGCTTTTTTAGTGGCAGTTCAGAAAGGAACCACTTTTAAAATAATGGCAGTTAAGTGAAAGCACTGCCAAAATAACAGTAGTTACTTACATCTGTCATCATCGTAACAGTGGTGACATGAAACTATCGTTAAAATAATAGCGGTTATAGGTTCAACTCCCTCCACCAATCAACAGTAGACCTCTATATCCTAAGACACCCATAAATAATTAATTTTTATTTTCTTTTTCTAACTCATCAAACATCTATACAAAATTGATGTCAAGTTTTACCAAATGTTCTCTTTAAAAATTATTTTACCTATAAAACATAAAAAATATTCTTGAAAGTTATATTTACATTAATAGATCATTAAAGTAAAATCTTAATTGAAAAAAGTTAGATTTTTCATAATTAAAGGAAAAAAATTGTTGAGATGAATTGTGACTTAGAGATTGTTAAAATGGATTACACAGCTCTCTTTCTTCCATGTTATATATTCACATTTGTCAATAAGTAAATGGCTAAATCTATTATTATTTTAGTTTACATTGTTTTGGATTTAGAGTTTGATTAATAATTGTTAATTTACATTCTTTAGGTTCTTTAACCCAAGAAAACTTTTTTTTACCTTTAAACATTTTAAGTTCTTTATTTTTTTAAGAAATGGATAAGTCTAAGATTATGAAGCATCAAAATACCTCTGAATATATAGAGGGATTGAATGCATTCTTGGATTTTGCTTTTGTTAATGCAATTATTGAGGGTAAAATAATAAGCCCATGTCTTGCATGTAAATTTTAAAATTGGCAAGTTAGAGAAGTTACGTATGAGTATTTCTTACTTAAATCATTTATATGAGAGTACACATTTTGGTTTAGTCATCGTGAGAAATATGCAATGGAACCTATTGTAAAACGTCAGCCAAGACCATATGTGATAGATGCTAGGAGTTGTAGAAATGACCCTATGCAAGACATGGTTCGTGATACATTTGGGTTTTAGCCCAATAATGAAATGGTGGATGAAATTAAAGGTACTTTTCCATCATCAAACTAGCCAATGGAAAATGATGAAACTAAAGAATTTTATGATCTAATTAGAGATGGATAAAAAAGTTTGTATGAAGCTATGAAAAATATTCAAAGTGAATTGTATCATATAAATTTTTTTTGTGGAATAAATGACAAATCAATGTTGATGATACTAGAATTATTGATAGATGCTTTTAAACATGCAAAGATTCCACCTTTTATTTATGAGGCTAAGAATACTATTAATAAACTTGCGTTAAATTATACTAAAATTAATGCATGCTCAAATGATTGTATGTTATATTGGAGGGAGACTGCAAATAGGGATACATGTTAAAGATGTAATACATCTAGATGGAAAACGAAGGGTAAATATGTGACTAGTATAGGTAAAAAGAAGAAGAAGAAATAACCCACAAAAAATCTGTGATACTTTCCACTTAAACCATGTTTGAAAAGGCTTTTCATGTCATCTAAGACTGTTGAACATATAGGGTGGCATGCTGTAGAAAAGAACAATGATGGTGTGCTGAGACATTTGAGAGATTTTGAAGCTTGGAAGAGATTTGACTTAACAAATCTTGATTTTGCTTTAGATCCTTAGAATGTACGCCTTAGGTTGGCAACCAATGGCTTTAATCCTTTTGGTAATCTAAGTACCAGTTATAACATTTAGCATGTGATCCTTATTATATCTTATAATCTTCTGTCTTGGATGTGTATGAAACAAATTTCTTTTTGCTTTCAATGATCATTCCAAGGAAGTGAACACTAGGAAATGATATTGATGTTTATTTGCAACCATTATTAGAGGAGTTGAAATAGTTGAGGAGTGTCAGTGTTAAAAATTTTGATTCATACAACAATCAAATGTTTAATTTGCATGCAGCTATCCTATGGACTATTATTGATTTCTTAGCACTTGGTACATTGTTTGTATGGAATACACACACTGGATTAACTTGTACGTCTTGTAATTTTGATTCAATTCCCTATCCTCTTCCACATATTTGAAAGTGGTGTTTTATGGGGTATCTTCGCTTTCCAAATCAGGGACATAAATTTAGATTGGCTCGAAGTAGGTTTGATAGCAAGAAAGAAAAGAGAAATCCACCAATTACTTTAATTGGTTTTGAAATTTTCAAAAAACTTGAGAACATTGATGTTATATTTGGAAAAGAGATAGAAGTTGAAAGGCATGGAAGAAGACGTAGAAGAGGAGATATGGAGTATCAACAATGGAGAAAAAGGTGTAAATTTTTTCATCTTCGACATTGGGAAAATAATGCATTACTTTATAATCTTGATGTTTTGCATATTGAAAAAAAAATGTCTATAACAACATGATATGAAAATTTTTAAATGAGACTGGAAAATTAAAGGACTATCTAAATGCACAAAAAGATCTACAAGAAATGGGAATTATGTAACACATCCTTAGCCCATGTTCCTTTTAAGTATTTGAAGGTATAAAATATATTTTTATCATAGTAAAGGTGGGTTACTATTACTTCTTCCTGAGTAAATTTTGATCTTTTTACCAAATTAATTTATTGAGTGCCATTTAGGGTTGGGTCTCTACTCTCAGGTTTCACTCCCTCTCGCAGCAGAATAGAATATATAGAGTATACTTGAATTAACTATACATAAACATGCATTCTAAGTTAAATATAGTCAAATAACTATTGGGCAAGGAGGCAACAATCCTGCCACTCATGACCCCATCAACTAGTATAAAAATTAGTCCATATGCATCCAATTTAAGATAGGCTATACAAGAGATATTCTATACTAGCCTTTCCAAAAATCATCAAGACTAGTACAAGAAAATATGTGCCTATGCTATCTCAAAATAATTATTGTCATGTACCCCAAGAAGGGTACCTCTTCCCATGCTACCTTCCAATCCAACTAGAGGACTTACATATCTAATACATGCTAGCACTAAAGTGAGAAATTAATCTCAAAAGCAATGCAACTTTTCCTTTAAAAATTACCAGCCTGTACCACTGTGCTTACATAAAAAATCTCTACATTCTTTGATCATAAAACATAATACATAACATATGAAAGCATATACTATCAAACATATGCTCAGATTTATGCATGTACATTTAAACATATCATATTTAAAACACGGGATATTCATTCATTAACATTCTCATCATCACTTTCATATAAAACATATGCGAGTTAGTAAACATGCCATCATTTCATTTCCATAACCTATGAACGGTACATATAACACCCTAAGAGTAATCGGGAGAGTCGCCCAGCAATAACTCCATGCACCACTATTTATATGAATAAGCGCATGTATATTTAGCCATGCCTTAACTTTTGTACATTCTGAGGCGTCCCCCAGTGGATCCAAGTACCATAATGGTCCTCGCCCCTTTCTGGCAGATCATCCCTGATCAACGGGATTCCTCTCTTTTGTTTCAAATGGGGCTGGTATAAACTCATGGGATCACCGTCAACTTTACCCAGATCATTTCCTCTCCGCTTTTGCGTGGATCATAATATTATAGAATCATTACCATTCCTTTGAGGTGGATCATACTCCCTGTATGCTATTCTCTACATATACTCTAGGGTGAATCGGTCCATGCCCATGGTTATGCTTAACTCTAAGTATGTGTTTCTCATATAGCCTTTGGGAGAGGACACTAACTTAAAGTTCGTAACCATCATAATGTTTTTGAAATCATCTATATTCAAGTGGATGTTCAACCATCCCAATTTATGGTACAACCGTGGAATGCCCAACGGCCGTCCCATATTGATAATCGGTTACTCAATCATGAGCCTATCTACCCTAAGGCATACACTAAGAATACTTTCCTCTTTCCCTTTTTGTGTTTTTTGCTCTCTCTTTACTTCACTATTACAAGGGTCTCATCACCTAAGTGATACGTGACTCTATCTTATGCATGTTACCTACTACATCCCTAGGTTAGATCCTTAGTTTGAGTGAAAATCTGGGTTAATCTCCTCTTAAAATGGTCAATTGAGCTCATTTTCTGAAATAAAGGGTTGGCAGTCGACTTCCCCCTCACTGGCAGTCGGCTGCTAGCTTATTGTCTAAAATTTTCTCTCTTGGCTGAGAGCTACTAGTCAGTTGCTAAGGCTTGGCAATCGGTTGCTAACCTCGATAGTTGACTTTTAGGGGTCTGGCAGTCAGCTGCTAGCCTTTTGGAAATTTTCTAGAGAATGAAAAACCCAACAGTCGACATCTAGGGGTCTAACTGTCAGCTGCTAGTGTTCTGTCTCGCATTTCTGGGCAGAGGTTGAGCACAGTAGTCAACTTTCAGGGTTGGCAGTCGGTTACTAGCGCTCGATTTACATGAAAAGTTATAGTTTTACCCAAAATTTAGCCCCAAAAACATACTCTTAAATTATTTTCATAAATCATGAACTCAATGCCAAGCTTTAACATCATTTCTCATTCATAAAATGACCATAACATAGCCTAACATGCTCAAACTAAGATCAAGCCACATCTTTCTCACTTAGGTAAAAACCCAACTTTAAAAATCAATCACAAGCATAAATGAGCAAGGTAAATCAATGCACATTACCCAATAGAAGTTAAAACACATAGAATGTAGGTTTTAAAACCCCATACATAACTTAAAACATTTCAAATATCACATTTATCAGTAAGTTTTCTGCATTTTTTAGAAATGCAATTTAGGATGAATTGCTAACTTGATTCCTGGAAGAATGTGTGTGTGTGATGTGTTAGAAAGGCTCTCCCCTTGCTGTAGGAGTGATTTCTAACCTCAAATTTATCCTTCCTTCAATAAAATCTCTCCTTTCTTACCTTAGCTCACTCCTTTCTCTCTCTAGTCGCCCTTTTACTTCTCTCACTAAGAATGATTAGAGTTAGAAGTGTGTAAAGGGTTTAAGGTTACAGCTAAGGTTTAAGGATAGTTTAGGTTATTGCATTTTAATCCCTGAGCTACTTTGCAACCTTAGCCTCACTTACTTTTCCCTTTTCAATTGAGTCCCTAGCCACCTCTTGATAAACCTTCATGTATTTCCTTTCAACTTAGTCCCTAGCATAATGCAACTATATGAAACTAATGCAACATATACAAGCATTAAGATTAAATTAACAACTAACAAAAATCTCTTTAATCATACTAGGAGCAGATGTTACATTTCTCCCCTTCTTTAAAATAATTTTGTCCTTGAAATTAAAATGTACCTATTCAAAAAATTAAGGGTAAACTTCCTCATGTCCTCTTCCTTCTCCCATGTCACCTCTTGTGGAGATGACTGATCCCATAAAACCTTAACTAGAGGGATGACCTTGTTCCTTAATTTCTTGATCTCATTCCCTAATGATTTTCAAAGGCTTTGGATGATAAGTTAAATTCTCTTTTAATTGTATTGTACTGGCATCTAGAATGTGGGATGGGTTATGGATATACTTTCAAAAATGCAAGACATGGAAAACATTATGGAGGTTCGATAAGAATAGAGGTAAGGCTATTTGGTATGCTGATTGACCGACTTTTCTTAGGATTTGGAATGGCCCAATATACCTTGGATTTAATTTTCTAGACTTAATGGCTCTACCTATAACAGTAACAGGAGACACTCTGAGGAAAACATTTTCCCTTTCATTGAATTCCAGTGGTCTCCTTCTTTTGTCAGCATATTTCTTTTTCCTATCTTGGGCTTTAGCTATTTTATCCTTGATCATCCTGATTTGGTCTGTAGTTTGTTGAACTAACTCTGGTTCGAGCAATTGTCTTTCCCCTACCTCATACCAACATAGAGGTGATCTACACTTTCTCCTATACAATGCTTCCTAAGGTGCCATCCCTATACTAGAATGAAAATTGTTGTTGTATGAGAATTCTATCAGTGCTAGGCTTTGTTCCCAACTTCCCTTATACTCCAAGGTGCAAGAACTAAGCATATCCTCTAAGGTCTAAATGGTTCTCTCTGTTTGTCCGCTTGTTTGAGGATGGTATGCATTACTTAAACTCAGCCTAGTACCAAAGGCTTCTTGGAAAGCTTTCCAAAACCTAGAGGTAAATCTAAGGTCTCTATCTAAGACAATGCTAGTAGGGATTCCATGGAGTTTCACTATCTATTGGATATACAATTATGCTAACTTGTCCATGGAGAAGTTAATCTTAATGGGTAGGAAATGAGAAGACTTAGTCAATCGATCTACTATCACCCACATAACATTATTTCTTGACTGAGTCCTAGGTAATCCTACTACAAAGTCCATAGATATCTTATCCCATTTCCATTTAGGGATATTAAGAGGTTGCAATAATCCAACAGGTTTCTGATGTTCAATCTTTACTTGCTAACATATTATACACTTAGCAACATACACAGCGATATGCTTTTTCATGCCTGGCCACCAGAATCTTCCCTTCAAATCTTGGTACATCTTGGTGGCACTAGGATGAACAGTGTAGCTGCTTTTATGAGCTTCCAATAAAATTTTCTCTCTGATTTCCCCTAGACTCGAGACATAAACCCTATTTTAAAAGGTCATTACTTCATCAGTCTCCTTATGGAATTCCTTTGGGTCCTTTAGGGACTTCAGGAACTCATTCTCCTATTGGCCCTCTATGATCTGAGCCCTAAGATTACTCTCAATCCGTAATTCTCCTAGACATATTCTATTTGGTAATCTGATTGCAGATAAGCTCAATTTCCTAAAATTCTCAATTAAAGTCATCTCACTCACCTTCATCTAAGCTATGTGAAGGGATTTTCTACTCAAGGCATCCGCCACCACATTGGTTTTGCTTGGATGGTATTTTAACTCAAAATTATAATCCTTAATGAGTTTCATCCATCTCCTCTGTCTTATATTCAACTCCTTCTGATCAAATAGGTACTTAAGACTTTTGTAGTCACTAAATACTTTAAACCTAGACCCATAAAGATAATGCCTCTAAATTTTTAAGGCAAAGACTATGGCTGCTAGTTCTAGGTCATGAGTAGGGTAGTTACTCTCATAAGGTCTTAATTGTCTAGAAGCATAGGCCACTACCTTTCCTTCTTGCATTAGGACACACCCTAAACCTTTCTTGGATGCATCGCAATATAGTTTAAATCTTTCCAAAGGATTTGGGATAACTAGCATAGGTGTCGTGGTTAACCTTTTCTTCAAGGTTTGGAAACTATGCTCACATTCAGAATCCCATCTAAATGGAACATCCTTCTTGGTCAGCTTAGTCATAGGCATTGCTATTTGTGAAAACCCTTGGATAAACCTTCTATAGTAATCGACTAATCCGAGGAAATTACAGATTTCAGTCACTGTGGTAGTTCTCTCTTAATGAGCCATAGCTTCAGTTTTATTAGGACCTACTGCTACCCCATCCTGGGTGATCACATGCCCTAGGAACCTCACCTCCTCTAACCAAAACTCAAATTTCTCTAATTTTGCATATAGCTACCTCTCCCTAAGCACTTGCGACACAATTTTAAGCTTTTTTTCATGATATTCCCTATTTCTAGAATATACAAGAATATCATCAATGAACACTACCACAAAGTGATCAAGGTAGGGTCTAAAGATGTGATTCATGTAATCTATGAAAATAATTGAAGCATTCATCAAACTAAATGGCATCACAAGAAATTTGTAATGCCCATACCTAGTCCTAAAAGCAGTCTTAGGTATATCCTCACCTCTTACTCTGATTTAATGGTACCCCGACCTCAAATCAATCTTGGTAAACACAATTTCTCCTCTTAATTGATCTAACAAATCATCAATCCTAGGGAGGGGATACATGTTTTTCATTATCACCTTATTCAATTGCCTATAATCTATGCACATTCTCATACTTCCATCCTTTTTCTTCACAAATAAGACCGATGCTCCCTATGATGAAGCACTGGGTCTAATGAACTATTTTTCTAGGAGATCTTCTATTTGAACCTTGAGTTCACTCAACTCTAAGGGAGACATCCTATATAGTGTTATAGAGATCAGTCTCACCTCGAGAACAAACTTTATAGAGAAGTCCACTTCTCTCTCTGGGGGAAGGCTAAAAAGCTCCTCAAGAAAGACATCGAAAAATTCTTTAACTACAGAGATACTATCAAGCTTATGCTGACCCTAAACCTCAGAATAACACAAAAAACATAATCTTTGGATCTTTTCCTCAGTACCCTTATTCACAGGTATAGTATCTATAAAAGTCACAGACTTTTCATAACAATTTAAAACTACTTTATTAAAAGACAGTTAATCCATTCCTAAGATAACATCTAAATCTACCAAGGGTATTTAGATAAGGTCAATAGCAAAAAGTTTACTTTCAATGATGATAGGGCAATTTAAACAATTTAAGGAAGTTAAGACATGTTTTCCAATCACAGTAGAGATAGACAAATCATATGGTAGTTTGGTTACAGGTAGGCTCAAATTTTTCACACATTCATGAGAAATAAAGGAATCTGTAGTGCTAGAATCATACAATACAATTAAAGGAATATCATTTATAAAACATTAACCTTTAATAGAATCATCAGATTGGTCTACTTCCTTGCCCTTAAGGGTATAGACTCTCCCTCTAGTTAGAGGCTTAGGGGCCTTAGCTAATTTCTTCCACAGTGGGCATTCTCTACTAAAGTTTCCTGGCTTACCACACTTGTAGCAAAAATTTTATCCAAACAGACAAGGCTTGTTCCTATAACTCTTCCCGCACTTGGGGTAACCATTCGAAGTAGTTTGCCCACCCATAGGCCTCTTTCCAGTTTGGATCTCTTTCCCCTTAGCAGGGTCCTGTGGCATTTTCCTCTTAATGGGGTTATACTCATTCCTCCCCTTAGCAGCCTCTACTAGGCCTCCTACCACTATGCAGTACTTGTTTGCTAGCACAACATAATTCTTTATCTCCATAAGAGCCATAACCTTTTTCAGCTCTGAATTTAGCCCTACTTGTAAGTGCATGACCTTCCACACCTCATCCTGTCTCATTTGCATGTAAGAGGAAAACATAGATAACTCCTCAAACTTAGCCAGATACTCATCAAAGGACATGTTGTAACACCCCTTATCTTATCTTAACAACGTCATACAACATATGCAGATAAGTGGTTACATTATTCTTAGCCTATATCTTATTAATTTTTTTGAGCATTTAATCCATTATTAATTCAAAATATAATTAGGTTTGGGTCCTTTTTGCTCAGGTAAACATACTTTTGCACAACGGAATAAAAATTTCATGCATCACAGTGGGATTATAAAAAACTTCTATACTATATACATATATAATAATAACTATCTGATACATCGTTCTGTATACATATACTAGGATATATGAAATACTCATCCCTAAGGAGTAAGGAGACAACAAACCTGTCACTCAAACTCCTTTTTCCAAAAGAACATTAGTCATAATTCTATCTCAAATTACAAATGACAGAAATTAGGACTAAAAGTGCTACATTATATAATTTTTAATGACTCTTTACATTTGCTAGTTCGGTGCATCATTACTTGGGTTCTATGCATCTGATACATATTAGCACAATAATGAGAAATATATTCCTAGTAGCTAAACAAACCAATTCTTTGAAATAACTGATATGTACCACTGTATGAATACAGAAAACATTTCTACATTTTATTTAGTTCAAACTTCTTTTCATATAGATCTATAGGTATGTCATATGTGAAACATGTGTGTATGCATCTATGAACATGAGATATGCAGCATGTAACATCATTTATGGAATTTATAACAAGTTTTCAAGGTTTACATACATTAACCATTCACACATATAACCCATTCATACAATATAAATCATAATATCTCATACATGCTTTACTATTGGGAGGTATACACCAAATCATTCCTCCGCATGATTATATTTTCTGGAGGTATACACCAGATCATTCCTCATAAACTTAATTCTTAGGAGTATACACCAGATCATTCCCTATAAGGCATTTTTCTTGGGAGGTATACACCAAATTATTCCTCATAAACTTAATTCCTTGGGAGTATACACCAGATCATTTCCCTCAAGGTGTTATTCTTGGGACGTTTACACCAGATCATTCCTCCTCAAGATTCTAGTTTTTGGAGGTATTCACCAGATCATTCCTCCTTTGAGCTTTGACTTTGCCATTCTTAAGTACATTAAGCATTTCTATGCTATTCAATCATTTTTACATGATTTTGGACATCTTTCTATCAATGGAAAAATGCATGCTATTTACCATCCATTTTTGACCATTACATCATTTTCCCTCTTTTCACTTAGCATAGGCCATTTTGGATGGCACCTTAGGCTATTTTCAATTAACACATAAATTTAGCCATTCTAAGGGAAATTCTACATAGCATTCGGCCAAGGCAAGATAAGCATGAAGCATTGGCATTTCTAACCCATTTGGTACATTTCTAGCATTATTTTCACCAATTAAACATTATGGTAACAATTTCCATAATTATGGGTAATGCTTTCTCACAACACATTTTCTTGTAAGTGTAGCTTAAACCCTTCTTTCACACATCTTTCTAATCTATTTTTCATGCTAAATTTTTCAATGCATCTTATCTTACAATTTCACATGCTTATGCACATTTTTTCAAAGTGAAATGGTAAAATTTTGAAATGGTTCTTTTACTAAAAACATAAGAATACCATAATTTTCTCTCTCCTATTTTCTTATGACAAATTTTGCAAGGTTTTCTAACCATTTTTAAGTAGGATTTTAGCACCATTTACATGAATCCATTCGGCCAAGATAGGTATGTCACATTTCCATAGTTTATAGTGAAACTAGAAAATGGGAATAGTGTTTAGACATTAACCTAACTAAATTTTCTCTCTCTTACCATTTTATGACACTTTCTCTCACTCTTTGTAACACCATTTTTAACCAAATTTCAACACCATTACAAGCCCTAGCATTTGGCCAAAGAGGGAAAAGCAAGAAAATGAAGTTATCTCATCACCTTGCTTACAATACAACCATATTCAAGTAAATCCCATGCAAAAACATCATTTTCTCACTCTTTAAAACACCATTTCAGCCTTGGTATAAGTTAGGGTTTTTCAAGACTAGGGTTTTATTCTTGAAAAATTGTTATCTCTTAAGTTTTCAAGCATTTTAACAGGTCTATAGCCATAAACACAAGTAGATTTCAACATATTTCAAACCTATTCAAGCAAATCAACCATAAGAATGTAGAGAGAGAAAACCCATCCTTCTTCCAAGTTTAAGAACACTTTAATCACACCATAAAACAAGAAAAGAATGGGTTAGGCATGTTTAGCTACCTTGATAATGCAAGAAATGTTGAATTTCTTAAGTGTTTTGCCTTGTTTTTGCACTTCTTCTTCTCCTCCTTGTATATTTCGGCCCAGCCTCTCTACTGCCTCTCTTGCACGACCTCTTTCCCCTCTTAAGGTTGAAGATTACTTAAATTAGGGTTTAGGTAAATTACAAAAGTGCCATTAGTGTTAAAATGTCCATTTTATCCCTTTTTCTTCTCTTTTTCAACAATGGCATTCTCTCTCCTTGGAATTGTAATTTCATGGAACTTCTATAGGTTAGGACAATTCTGCTCTTATAATTTTTGAAATTCCAGATTTTCCCCTCATATTTTTGGAAAATTACCAATATTTCCTTAAAGAAATGACCATTTTACCCTTTATGTCCAAATGGCCAATTTAACTCTATTTTTCACCCTTTTTGAGTTTAATGGGAAAAAATCACTTAAATAAAGTTTCATAAAACTTATTTTTGTGAATTTACTAATTTATCCTTCTTTTGATAAAATTACCATTTTGCCCTTGATGCCAATACCATGATATTCACCCTTATTCTTTCTCCTTTTGAAAATAAATGGGTAAGGACTTCCAAATTCTATTTCCATGGAGTATTTAGGTAAAAATTAAAATTTTCTACCTTATGTAAAATTACTAATATGCCCTTGGAGTAAAATTATGTTTTTGCCATTTTCAGGAAAAATTATTGTTTTGCTATCAAATTGGATATAACCACTTCATATACTAAATTCTTCTTCTCTCTTAAATGAAAATAATGAAAGTCCTTAATCTAATTTCATGAAATAAGAAAATAAAATTTATTTTTCCCTTTCATGGAAAAATTACTATTTTACCCTTCTTTACCAAATTTTCAATTTTGACCTTTTATGGCAAAAGTGATTCTATCTCTTTGATGAATCATCCTTAGCATCCCATAAATAATACTAACAATAATAATAATGACAACGTCATCATAAAATGCAAATGTTAGGAGAGGATGTTACACATGTTGCTCTGTCTTATCTTCATAAACTCCACTTCCTTATCATTCCTTACGTTCTGGGGGAAGTACTTCTCTAGAAATACCTCCTTGAAAGAATCCTAGGTGATTTGGATTCCGTGGGCTTCCATCAACTGTTTGGCCCCTTTCCACCAGTGTTCAGCCTTCCTAGCCAGCATGTAGGTGGAGAACCGCACCTTCTGGGCCTCTATATTCCCTAGAACTATAAATAATTTTTCCATCTCAACCAACCACTCTTCAGCAAGCTTCAAGTTAAACTCACCCCTAAAGGTTAGAGGTTTGGCTTTCTAAAACTCAGAACATCCCTTGTAGGTCTGATCCCTAATTGGTTCTCCCTCAAGGTGAGTGTTTCTGTTTACATTCCTATCCTCTTACATTTGTCTTAGTACTTCAATAGTGTTAAATGCCTATTGTGTGGTAGCAGCAACCTGTTGGGTGGTAGTAGCGACCTGTTTCCTCATGGCCTCCATCATCCCCATCAAAGCCTGCATTACCCTACCCAAATTTGCTTCTCCATCCTTATCCCTTATACCATTTCTCCTAGGAGGCACCATACTTTACAAAACAGATATTACTGAGGTGATTAGTCTCAATAAACAATATTTATAAGAGAATATATGGCTCTAATAGGAAATATTGTACATTCCTCAAACCTAACACTCCATTCCTCAATTCAAAACATAGCACAAGTAGTCAACTACCATTGCTCAGCTAACTAACCTGCAATAGTCTCTATCTTGAGGAATCTACCCATACAACCTAATTAACATTTATCGCTACTGAGTCAGATATGTGCTAACCGTGGTAGCCATGCTCTGATACCAATAAATGTAACACCCCCTTAGCCCATGGTTCCTTTTAAGTATTTGAAGGTATAAAATATATTTTTATCATAGTAAAGGTGTGTTACTATTACTTCTACCTGAGTAAATTTTGATCTTTTTACCAAGTTAATTTATTGAGTGCCATTTGGAGTTTGACCTCTACTTTTGGGTTTCACTTCCTCTCGTAGCGGAATAGAATATATAGAGTATACCTTAATTAACTATATATAAACATATATTTTAAGTCAAATATAGTCAAATAACTATTGCGCATGGAGGCAACAATCCTACCACTCATGACCCCATCAACTAGTATAAACATTAGTTTATATACATCCAATTTAAGATAGGCTATACAAGAGATATTCTATACTAGCCTTTCCAAAAATCACCAAGACTAGTATAAGTAAATATGTGCCTATGCTATATGAAAATAACTACTGTCATGTACCCTAAGAAGGGTATCTTTTCCCATGTTACCTTCCAATCTAGCTGGAGAGCCTACATATCTGATACATGCTAGCATTAAAGTGAGAAATTAATCTCAGTAGCAATGTAACCTATCTTTTAAAAATTACTAGCCTGTACAACCATGCTTACATACAAAATCTCTACATTCTTTCATCATAAAACATAATACATAACATATGCTATTGGGGTGTAATGCATGCAATAATACTGTCAAACATATGCTCAGATTTATGCATGTACATTTAAAAATATCATCTTTAAAACACGGGAAATTCATTCATTAACATTATCATCATCACTTTCGTATAAAACATAGATGGGATAGTGAACATGCCATCATTTTATTTCTATAACCTGTGAGCAGTACATAAAACACCCTAAGAGTAATTGGGAGAGTTGCCTAGTAACAACTCCACACACCACTGTTTATATGAATGAGCGCATGTCTATTTAGCCATGTATTAACTTTTGTACATTCAGAGGTATCCCCCAATGGATCTAAGTATCGTAATGGTCCCTGCCCCTTTCCAACAAATCATCCCTGACCAGTGGGATTCCTTCCTTTCGTCCCAACGGGCTAGTATAAACTCATGGGATCACTGTTAACTCTACTTGGATCATTTCCTTTCCGTTTTTAGGCGGATCATAATACTATGGAATCACCACCATTCCTTCAAGGTGGATCACACCCTGGTATGCTATTCTCTACATATACTCTACGATGAATCAGCCCATGCCCATGATAATGTTTAACTCTAAGTATGTGTTTCTCATATGGCCTTTAGGAGAGGCACTAACTTAAAGTTCACAACCATCATGGTGTTTTTGAAATCATCTATGTTCAAGTGGATGTTTAACCATCTTAATTTTTGGCATAACCGTGGAATGCCCAATGGCCGTCCCATATCGACAATCGGTCACTCGATCATAAGCCTATCTACCCTAAGGTATACATGGAGAATACTTTCCTCTTTCCCTTTTTGTGTTTTTTGCTCTCTCTTTACTTCACTATCACAAGGGTCTCATCACCCAAGTGATACGTAACTCTATCTTATGTATGTTACCCATTACATCCCTAGGTTAGATCCTTAGTTTAAGTGAAAATCTGGGCTAATCTCCTTTTAAAATGGTAAATTGAGCTCATTTTTTGAAACAGAGGGATGGCAGTCAACTTCCCCCTCGCTAGCAATCGATTACTAGCTTATTGTCTAAAATTTCCTCTCTTGGCTGAGAGTTACCAATTAGCTGTTAGGGCTTAGCAGTCGGCTGCTAGCCTCGATAGTCGACTTTCAGGGTTTTGGCAGTCGAATACTAGTGTTCTATCTCGCATTTTTGCATAGAGGCTGAGCACGATAGTTGACTTCCAGGGCTGTCTGTTGGCTACTAATGCTCAGTTTAAGTGAAAAGTTATGGTTTTACCTAAAATTTGGCCTAAAAAACATGCTCTTAAATCATTTTCATAAATCATAAACTTAATGCCAACCTTTAACATCATTTCTCATTCATAAAATACCCATAACATAACCTAACATGCTCAAACTAAGATCAAACCATATCTTTCTTACTTAGGGCAAAAACCCAACTTCAAAAATCAATCACAAGCATAAATGAGCAAGGTAAATTAGCACACATTACCCTATATAAGTTAAAACACATAGAATGTAGGTTTAAAACCCTAAACATAACTTAAAAAATTTTAAATATCACATTTATCAACATATTTTCTGCATTTTATAGAAATGGGGTTTAGGATGAATTATTACCTTGATTCCTGGAAGAATGTGTGTGTTTGATGTGTTAGAAAGGCTCTCCCCTTGCTATAAGACTGATTTCTAACCTCAAACTTGCCCTTCCTTTAGTAAAATCTCCCCTTTCTTACCCTAGCTTACCCTTTTCTCTCTTTAGGTGGCCTCTTACTTCTCTCTCTAAGAATGATTAGAGTTGGAAGTGTGTAAAGGGTTTAGGGTTGCGGCTAGGGTTTAAGGATAGTTTAGGTTATTGCATTTTAGTCCCTTAGCTACTTTGCAACCTTAGCCTCACTTACTTTTCCCTTTTCAATTGAATCCCTAGCCACCTCTTGCTAAACCTTCATGTATTTCCTTTCAATTTAGTTCCTAGGACAATGCAACTATATGAAACTAGTGCAACATACACAAGTATTAAGATTAAATTAAAAACTAACAAGCATCTCTTTAATCATACTAGGAGCAGATGTTACAAATTAGATTTGATCTTTGGCCAAATGAAAATGGTAGATATCCTCCATATTTGTTTACAATGACAAATACACAAAAAGATGTCGTTATAACAACTTTAAAGAATGTCACTGTTCCTTATGGATATTCAAGTAATATTTCTAGGTGTGTTAACATGAGATAACTCAAACTTGGAGGATTAAAGAGTCATGATTCACACATCCTTATGGAGACCGCTAGCCTTAAGAAAAAGACTTCTTAAATAGTTGTCTACTATAACATCCCAAAATTTGACAAAGGGATTAAATGTCAAATTTTGTATAATTAAACATAGTTATAACCTATTAATTTTATGAAAATTCACTTATATGTAAATTTCA
Organism: Senna siamea; assembly: GCA_031216115.1. NCBI lineage: Eukaryota > Viridiplantae > Streptophyta > Magnoliopsida > Fabales > Fabaceae > Senna > Senna siamea. The sequence goes on along the minus strand of CM062354.1, from coordinate 24,145,921 downwards.
TTGAAATATTAGCATTTAGGTTTAAAGACTAATAAAATAATAATCAGGGTGTCTCATAAAGGTAAGAGAGGGATTTTGGAAAAAGAAAAAAGTTAAAAATACCAACCTAGGAACAAATTCCCTATCTAAACTACAATTTAATCATAATTCCTTAACTAAATTACTAAAATATTTATTTCCCTCCATATACCGTACCTTATCCCAACCCATTCTCTAAGTCTTTTCTTTAAGTCTTCATCTACCTTTTCCTTCGACACCTTCACCACCATTTTATGAAACCCAAGTTTAAGTTTAGAGAGAGAGATCTAGAGAGAGAAACTTTATCCTCATCTTTTACTTCTTCTAAATCTTCTATCCATGGCAAGATCTAACACCTACAAGTGAAGGGGAAACATCTCCATCTAGTTGGAGACCTAGTTCACAAGGAGAAAGAAGGAAAACATCAACTTAATAAGTTCTCCATACTTTCCATAACTCTTCACAAGATAGGAAACTCTTTTCATACCTTTATGTATGTATGAGATATTTCTATAGGCTTGATTCTTACTTGGTTTAGGTGACGATAGGTAATATATTTTAGATCTATCATTTATGGCATTATTAGGTGTGAGAAAAATGAGAAATAATGAGGAAAGATTTAGGCAAATTTTAGGTTTCTCATGTACGAGGTTCATGAATAATTTATGAATAACTAGTGTAAATGAGTATGTAGGCCAAGCCTGTTGTTCGTAGAGTCATTGAAGTAGGTTTGTGGAATTGTGTGATGCAAACCCTAAGACTCTTATGCTTTAAAATTGACCTTAGCAAGCTAAGAAAGCATGGAGAGGCCAAAAAACCAAATTTCTTTACTACAGAATTGGGAAGTACATTCTATGCACTTACTTGGCCACGACGAACTCCCTTATCCCATTCTATGCACTTTACTGTGGCAAGAATTGCTCTAGGCCCTAAAAAACTATACAAAAAAGTCATAAACCTTCCCTTTTTATGTAGCTAGCAATGGGTGTTGATGTGACCAATTCTTGGAAGCCCTAAATTTGTCTATGTTAGTGTTTTAGATATGAAACATAAAAGAGAAATTGCAATGATTAAAAGTATGTTAGGAAATAGAATCCTAAATAACTCAAAAAAGGAATTAATTTACCATTATAGGTTATATTTTGTTCATGAAGTTGTAAATTTTCACCTTTTAGAAATGAAGGGAAATTGCATGAATCTTTTGTCGATATATGCATAGGGTGTGAGAATTTTGTATACATGTTATGATTATAAACATGTGAACTAAATTGTAATTGTGCCATGATAGTTTTATTACAAAAGAATATGATAAAAGATCATGAAAGAGCTGTCATAATGTTCTTTGCATAAATATATGTTTCATTTTGAACTATTTACGAGTGGATAGTTATGGGTTGTATGGGATGCCCTTGATTTATCCTATGTGGGTGATTGATTCTGGTTAACTCTAAAACTATTTGACACATATTAGAAGAAAGGGATAAAGTGAGCTATCTTGAAGGCCTAAGGGGTAATCTTTACTTAAATTTTATTTCTCTTGTGACTCTGAATACAACGAGAGATAATACATACTTGAGGCACATGAAAAAAAGGATATGAGCAGGGATATGAGATACGAGGGATATGAAGATCTTGATGGCACTAGACATTTGTACACACCAGGGGACGTCTTGGAGTTGGTGGCCTGGTCCCAAGACTAAGTTATGATGCTTAAAGGTATGAGATGACAAGATTTATATGTTCATATGTATAAGCAAAGGGTTATGGCAGGTATTACAATTTCTAGTTATGATGTACTTTTTAAGTTATTAGATGAATATTTGTCTTTATTTATGTGACATGTTGTTGCATGAAAGGCTGCATGAAATTCTTATTTACACATGATGAGATGGATATATGTATAAATGTTTTTTTCTACTAAGAATATCTATTCTCACTCCTACTAAAAAATTTTCAGATGCTTGACTATTACCTCATCTTGGAGATTGAGTGGAGCTCATTGTGGTGCGATGGTTAGGCACTTTTATAGTGGTTTGTGACATAGCGATTATCACTATGGTTGAAGTGCCTCCTACCCCACCCCTACTTGTTTTCCCACCTTCTCTTGTATGAACATATATGTGTTGTAATGAATGTTAGGCCCCTTGAGACAGATAGTTAACTCTCTTTGAAATATTTTGGATGTATGTGTGTAAATATTTTTTTAATTATAGAAAGGCTGACTAGTGGCTGCATTTTTATGATGTATACATATGTATATAAATGTCTTTGAGGTAGCGTTTGATTATATAATTATGTTTATGTATTACAATTTTTCTTTAATATATAAACTTAAGCTTATTTATGCTAAAGATAAATATTTACTTCAAATATAAAGAACATACTTTTTGAGAAAAAAAAATAATATTTACGTTAGGCTACTTAAGGAGATCTCAGGGAAAGAAAATTACAATAGGCCAACGAAGCAAATAAAATTATTAAATCAACACGTAATAGGTAATTAGTAACTGTGGTATTACATCTGCTGTCTTAATTGACCTATGTTAATTCTTCATGCAACTCTGCAAATAAGTGCTAAATGTTAATGCATTGGATAAGTTACAAAATAGAGTTTTATTGACACTATGTCATATGAAGATGATATTTCTTCCTTCATTTTTTACTGTGATGGTTCACTTAATTATTAACTTGTTTAAGCAAGCTATACTTTGAGGCCTTGTTTAAATGTCATTGGGCAAATACAACAAATCCTAGAGGTATTATAATTAATAAAATAGGGTTTACATTTATCAATTTTTCACGATTGATACATACTGGTGATCGTGATGAGCTATATATCCAACTTTTAGAAGATTAAATGTGGGAGACGAGCTGGACAAAGATTAGAGCACTGCAATTCACTTAAAGCCTTGAAACTTGTATGACATGGGTGAAGATAATGACATTATCTATGAGAATGAGGTGTTACAACTTCAACATTTTGAAGTATTATTACTAAATAAAAATATAAATATATCATTAGCTAGGGAAATTGGAGACGATGAGGAGTAAAATATGCTTGGTGTGTTTGTAAGTATTTATCTTTATAAATATCTTTTTTTTTTTTACATATATGAATATCATCTCTTTTTAATTTAATGTATTTTATATTTGATTTATTTGCATATGATATATATTACTTATGTTTTAAATTTTTGTCTTTCTTTTTAAGGATGAAGATATTTCTTTCAAAGAATACTATTAGATCTAGGGCATCATGTGGTAGATCTACAGGTGACACTAAATATGACTTATCCACCCAAGTACCGGCTACTTTGGATGTTCAAACAACGTACCAGTTGCTTTTGATGTTTAACCAACCCATAATGATCGAGAAGGATCTACAAAAGATAATGATGATGATCAAGAGGACCTACTTCCAAAAGAAGACAATAAGGCACCTCAATCATCTCGCAAGTTCTAGCAAAAAAATTTAGCTGGTAGATGTCATTGGTACATGTTAATTATTTTTACTTAAATAATTTGACAATTGAATTACATATGTACTTATGCATTAATCTTGATCTTGTAGGCAATGAAGGTACTATGAACTTTGCAAAGTTATCTGTCCATGATCTTTGGTTACTTCCTCTTGGAAGAAGAGTTGTAGTAACCTTTAATGAACAAGACCAACTATTGGAAATGGAAGTGGACTATTAGCTTAATTTTTAGGTACTGTTCAGAGGAATTTTAGGTGGTTTTACATGGATTGAAGGGCAGTCTCAGAAGATTATAAGAATGATGTATGCCAAAATCAAATACATTTAATCTTTATATACAAGGACAATAAATATTTGATTTTGATATATAAGTAGATGATCATAATAATAATTTATGTTCATTTTGAAGACAAAATTTGCTCTAAATAATTGTGCCCACAAATTATTTTTACTTAAATATGTATACATTAAATGGAAGAATAGGCGAGCAACATTTTATGATGCTATAAATGATGGATCTCGCACAAATGAAGAGGTCATAGAAAATGTTATAAATGAAAACATCTAAAGAGCACAAAGTCTCATATGTGGAGTATTGCATGTCTATAAGGGTAAACATATCTAAAAGCCCTTATTAATGATTTTTTTTGTATGTTTATCTAATTGGTTGTTGTTAATGAGCAAGAAATTGCTAAGAAAAATAAAGAAAATAGAAAGAAACAAGTAATTTCACACATAGGTGGATCTAAAAGCCTTGCTTGAAGAAAGGCCGAAATGTTAATCTTATTTTTGTAACTTATCATTTAATATTTTTTCCACTAACTTATATACAACTATATTGCATTTGAAGGAAAGTGAGAGTGATGGTACAGTCAGTAGAGGGTTGCTACTCATAAGTCTAATGTATTAGTAGTTAATGACGAAGAAAGAGATGTTATTGTAAGTGTTGAATTATTTCATTGGTTTTGTGAGTGTTGGATTAGTTGTGTTGATTTTTTGTAAGTATAACATATTGTGAGTGCTAGATTGATTTTTTCAGAGCAGTGGATTAGTTGTGTTATTTTTTTTTAAGTATAACACTTTTTGAGAGCTAGATTGATATTTTGTGAATGCTAGATTTGTTGTGTTACTTTTCTATAAGTATAACATTTTGAGAGTCCTGGATTGATTTTTTGAGAATGGTGGATTAGTAGTGTTGATTTTCTATAAGTATAACATTTTGAGTACTGGATAGGTTTTTTGTATGCTAGATTGTTTTTTTTGTGAGTTCTAGATTGGTTTTGTGTAAGTATGTGATTAGGCTATATTACTATACTCGAACTTGAACTTGTGTAGGATAAGATTACAAATTATGAAATTGAAGGAAGTTTATCACAAGAAATCATACAATGTGATTCATTAGCTATGATACTCGAAAGCCAAGAACATTCAAGCAGAGTGCGAGGTTGGGTTTAAGGTCATCTCCTTCTCAAGTGTTTGGAGTTTATGCTCGTTCCAATGGTGGATGTAATGACCCCTCTTATATACTTACCATTTGAGTAATTAAAAAGCTTGAAATTCCCTTAAATTTTTTTCCTTTTTCCTCTTTGGTAACAATTGGGTCGTTACTAGTTAATTGTAACCCAAATAGACATTCTATTTATCCATTCAAATTCCACTAAACTACTTCTCATGCACAACGTACCTAATATCTCAATTCATACAATTTCATACTCTGGAATATAAAATTTAACCAACCATCAATTCACATTGGAGAAAAATTCATAACTTTAAAACTATAGTAAACTTGCAATATAGCATAATATATGTGAATATAAATATCCCCCAATATTTAAATGTCCTATTATCATCAAGGACCCTACCAAATTTCGGCAAAGTTTTTCCTAAAAATAGGACCTATCCTCAATTTTACAACAACCTAAAATATTGATTAAATAAATAGCCATATATTTACAATTTCATATACAACCCTAGGCCTTCATGATATTCTAAAAAATTATCGAAAAACTCAAAATTTACAAAATATTTCAAGTTGCCCTATCGGTTACTCAACCTCCTTTGGCATACTCCAAGAAATTTTATCCTAAGCCTAACTAGTTCATAGGCATATTCTGGCCCTGATCATCTGAACAATCAACTTAGTGAGATAGAAGATTTCAGTAGAGTAATTTACAATTTTACTTTTTTAGAAAATAGTTAAAAGTTCAATTGTAACCTTTATGGCACAGAAAACCTCTCTCCTGTGGCTATATCAATACATATGTGAATTGAAATTTCATATCACAACATTTTCAAAGCATATGAGAAATTTAACATTTCTCATCAATTTCATAACTCATATACTTTCATCAAATTCATAAGAGTATAAGAGAATCATTTTTGCTAAAATCATTCTTTCACAATGCCTGTATTCTCGTTTCAAATCTCATTTGCATAACAACTCACATGTTATTGCAAAAATCTCATAAAGCTACATATTCTCTTAAAATAGATATGCATACATTCACAACAATTGAAACTTTCATTTCATTGCATGTTATTTCCCAATCTCACTTCATTATCACAGGGACCATTATCCCGGTGATTGTCACAGAACTATTATCTATATGATTGAGATTGTTGTTATCATGGGGATCGTTATCCCGGTGATTGTCATAGGACCGTTATTCATATGACTGAAAATCTAACTTACAAGGCGTCCTCCATATGTGCACAATATCAATTAGTCTCTTTATCCACAACTATATAGCAATGTATATAAATAGTTGACTAAAACTTAAGGTTATATAGTTTTACACTTAAACCAATCCTTTTCCCCATATAAACTATCCCCCCCTTTACTCCTCAAAGTCTTTCATAGGGTTGTATTGGTTTAAAGAGTAACCTCTACCAAGTATAGACTACCACAGATGGAAACAATTATATTTTTATAAGATATCGTCTGCATAAGGAATACTTAATAACTGTCCCATACCAGCCATCAAATATTCACCCCAAATTTCATCTACACTACAAGCGTACAACCCAATAGCCAAATCAAAACAACAGCAATAGAATTCATTTCATATCTCTCAAACATATACAGGTAAACTCTCTATACTCATATGAAAACTTTCTATTTCACAAATAATTTCATCGATAAATTCCCATTCTATAAAATAGTTTCGTTTCATATCAAACAATTCACAACATTATTTCAAAATAGGGGAGTATATATTACTTTACCTTAATTGCGATTTCCTCTCTTGAATCAAGCTTTCTTCTTTTTTCTCCTGGCTTGACTTTAGAAGCCACTTCTATCAATCCCTAGGAATAATTTCAGCTTGCATACTTATTTCTTTCAAAGCATAATTTTACTAAAATTAAATTCCCATTCTTTCTAAATCTCAATTTCCCTCTTAATTTCACTCAATTCCTTCTTATATGCTTTATTCTTTCATTACAACAACTTTTGCATTAAAATTCAGAACATAACTTATTTTCAGTTTTACCTAAGAAAATAAGTTTTCACTTTAGCCTTTAATTTATCCCAATTTTTGTATTTGGCTATAGAATTCTATAATTTCTTCTACGATACTTCTAAGAGGCTAAAAAAACTTGATCTAACACAAATTTTTAGAATTTTCAAGGTCTACACTGCTTACACAGAATATAGAATCCTTTCAGTTTAGTCCCTAAAACTTTCCTAATCTTGAAAGTAGCACTTAAAATCACAAAAATCTCCTAAATTCATATGAGAGCCTCCATGTAACTCAATATCATAGAAAATACCAAAATTTTTGGAATTTTAGTATATTACCTAGAATTTTCAAAATTTATAATTTAGTCTTTATTTTTCAATTGATGATTTTGCACTCCTTTTCTTCAATTTTCCACTCCAATCTAATCATAAGAGTCTCCTAAGGACTAAAATTTATAGAAAAGCATCAAATTTGGAGAATTTTAGTTTATGCCAAAAGTTTTAAAAAATTATAGTTTAGTCCCTATTTCTTCTCTAGCAGCTAACGACAGCAGACAACGGCAGAAACGACATTGGTGGTTATAGGAAGTGTCAGCGGTTGGTAGGCTATCAGCGTGAAATCAGAGATCAAAGCATTGTTGGGATTTGCAAATGGGGGGGAAAATGTCGTTTGGTTCGGTCGCTACGGTGGCCATTGACGGTGAGAGACGACAATGAATGCACGACAATTTTGAATATTTAGGGCATTTAAAGACGTTTTGATCTTTTACCAATTTAGTCTAGATAAATTTTGAATGCATTTTTTTATTTAAGAAAAAATATGAAACAATATATAAGGGATTTGATAATTTTTTGAGTAGTCTAAGCCTCTTAAAAATATCTATTAAATATCTCAAAGTAAATAAAAAATTTCTTTATCAGATGAAATTTGATTTCCAAAAATTTTCAAATTTGGGTTATGAGTTCAAAATAATTCACTTAATCACTTCTCAGCAACATTTCAAGGTTTCCATTAACATTTTTCCTAATAATTTAATTATTAATTGGAGTTATTACAGGGGGACTTCATATCCTTCAAGTACAGAACTGCAAGGTGAAGTCACACGAATTAGAATAGCCATGGAAGAAACCAATGAGTGAAATTGTTGATTAGAGGTGACCATGGCTTTCTTGGTTCAAAATTTGCAACTATAATTGTTACCTAGTGTAACACACAGCCCCTATAGGTATTATACGTATATTAACCTTATTAAGGTGGTGTGCTACTGTCTTGTCTCTTTGCTTTAACTACCCTAGTTCACTTTTAATTATTTACCCATGATCCTTTAATTAATTGAGTTGGTATAGGGTTACTCTCAGGTATCTTACTCAATGCTCTAGCGTTAGAGGAAATATTTAAATTACAAACATCACACTTCCAAATAGAGGTTTAATACTAATAAGTATATATAACTATTCATATATTTAGATACATGTATCACCAAATTACAGAAAGGTTCAGTTCACTACTCTAATCCACTGGGGTGCCCTATCGAGAGCCATTACATCTTAACCTTATAATTAAAAAAAAAAACTAAGCTAGTTATGTTGACCATATCCACCTCTATCTCCATCCCGATATTATATCTAGTTATCTGGACACATCAACACATAGATGAGATGAAAATATAAGTAATCAAGAAAACCAGTTTAGAAATTTCCATTGATGGTACCATTCATGAATCACCCAAAAAATCATGCATTCTTGATATATTTTCCAAAAAAATTTCATAATTTGGATGTTATGATGTGTCATGTACTTATGATTTACATTGACATGTTCATACAAATACTTTCATGGGCATGCTTTATAAAATCTTTAATAGAATACATTAGTGTGGGCATACATACAGGTATGAGCAATAATATCACATCATATAAAACATAAGGCACTTGGGCCAATGCATATCATTAAATTGAAAAAAAATCAAGAGTTGGGAGACTTGTTGATTGACAATCCCCAGGATAAGGGTTGTGTAACAACCCCCTAATACGTCATACGCTATGCTTATCTGATTAGCGGAAGCATATGGGTTAGTTTACATAATTATTCCCTATGTGGGAATGTCAGGGGATCGCTACTGGTTGAGCGTAACCCAAATAGACTTCCCATTGTCCATTCAGATTCCATTCAACCCTGATTCACACGCAGCTACCTAAATACACATACATACATCATCAATAACTCTGGAATGAAACTAAAGTCCATATATACGGCGTACAGTCATTAAACTCAACATCCAAAACTCATATATATATACTGTTAAGCATTCACATACATTCTAACTGAATTTCCCATGTTTACATCGGTAAACCCTACCGAAACTCTGACAGAGTTTCCTCTGTATTTCGATCATATCCAAAGTACAAAATCACCTGTTTACAATCAAACAGCCAGTCTAACAACAGCAATAAATATAATTAACATAAATCCATATACACCATCTGAAATACTACATGTACATTCAGTCCAATTCATACAGAAAACATAAGAAATAGAACCCAATAAACAACAACGTCATCAAAGTATATGTACAAACGATTCAAGCCTAAGCTAAATCATCCTCCGGTCTATCCTCAAGTCAGCCTCGGCTATAAATGCAGGTTCCTGTCCCTGTCCCTGTTCATCTGAGTAAACAACCTAATGAGATATGAATCCCAGTAGAATAATTCACAATTGAAATATCATTCGAAAAATGGTTGAATACCCAGCGGTGCGAACACCGAAATCATCTTCCCGAAATCAGTTCGAAAATAGTGAAATACCTTATCTTTAAAAATCATTTAATTACATGGAAATCACGGCAATTCCTCGAAACCATAAAATCCATTTTCTTTGAAAATCAATCATAAAAATCAAATAAAATCCCATGCCCGGTGTATCTCAATCCACATTGGCTACAAATTCGCTGTAACCAAATCTAAATCATCATCTAATTGCACGTAGTCTAGAGAGAATACCTCTCTTATCGTTGGGTGTGATCCGTAACACCAATCACCCGAATCAAGCCTATGTTGTGAGTGTGATCCGTAACACCAATCACTCACTCAAGGACCGGGTGAGAATCAACATCTAGGGCATCCCCTAGCATGTGCACATACGCCAATTCTCATCCTCATACAGTCTATTCGAACTCACATGCACTCGGTCGGCTATTCCTCAGGGTTCTAGGGTATTACGCCTAAATCACAACGTTTCTCCGTGTAGGCTATCCCCCCTTATACTCCTTAAACCTTTCTTAGGGTCGTCCTGGTTTAACGCGTAATCCCTAACTCAGTACAGGCTAAATCTGATAAAAATAATCTCGTTTAAAAGCTCCCTGTACTAGGGATACTTAACGGCCGTCCCATACCGGCTATCAAGTACCCAACCCTAAGTAAATCCGTCCTAAAGGCATCTAAACTCGATAAACAAGGTGTCTAACATGCAATTAGGATTTTCAGCACACAAGCATGCAATTTATCTCATCGAAAGCAGCACGAAAATCCATGCAAGTCATCTAAATCATTCAGGTATTCACTAAATCAATTCTAGGGTTCGGGAAGTGTAAATTATCCTACCTGGTCTCCGAATGCTCTAAATCACTTCAGAATTCCATGCAGTCTCGGTTTCTGAGCCCGATTAATTTCTTGGACATAAAATTAAATATTCAGGCTCGTCACGTCATCCAATTTTTGATCTTAAACACGGTTACTCAACTACCTAGGTTAATTTATTGCCTAATTACGTTCGGCAATTATTTCAATCAGATGTCATCATTTTTTGGGAAATTGGACCTTACCAATGTGACCGGATGATGGAATTCTGTGTCACGGTGGTCTCGATTTCTCTCGATGCACGTCTAGAAGCTCCGGCACGGTGGCACACGGCGGTGCACGGTGGCGTACGGTGGCACACGGCGTAGGGGTGCGGTTTGTCTCGAAAATCACACCGCAGTGAAGCCCACAAGTCCAGGAGTCCGAATACAGTGGTGGCGCGGCGGTTCACGGCCGTTTAGGTGGCATTTTTCGGCCATGAAGATTCTCGCACGGCAGACGGAGTTTCCCTCGATTCGGGCGCATCCAGCCTCCTTTCGACGGCGGCGAGCCAGTGGAGGAAGCTGGTAGCTCAGGCTACACGGTGGTGGGGGCGGTGACGGTCAACGGCGACAGACGGCGGTGATCTGAGTTGGAGAAGTTTCGCGCGATGGAGGAGAAAAACGGCGTTTTTTCGGCGGCTCTGGCGGCCATTGGTGGCCGTGGTTGGTTGCTGAAGGTTATGGGTAGTGAAGGCTGTCAGTTGGTGCCCTTGGTGGCGGCCCACGGTGGCTGTAGCGGCCGTTCAAAGTGGAGGAAGGAGGAGAGAGAAAAATGAGAGGAGAGAGAGAGTGTGGTGAGGAGAGAGAGAGAAATGGAGGGAATTCGTGTAATTTAAAGCCTCCAGGGACGATTTTGACTTTTCCCAGACCACCCGAGGATACTTTAGGGTTGGCATCCTTCCAGACGTTGGAACGTATTTCTATGCAAAAGTTTTAGCCTCCGTTACCAAAATCGACGCACGAAACTTCTTTCATCAGTTTCTGATCGCCGGATTGCATTTCTTTCTGTTTGATCGTGTTTCTGGCTTCGAACAACCTTCTGTTTCGAATCACTATCTTCGAAAGTCATGCCAGGCTTCGTTTAAAAGGGGTTAGGGTTAAAAATCAAATTTTCATCTTTTAAAATCCTTTCGGTTGTTACAGGTTGCCTAAGGAACAAATCCATAGCAGTTACCTTTCCTATTAAACTAGTCATAGCACCCATTGAATGAGTTTTTTGTGCAATCACTAACTCTATACCTCTAGAGTGTCTCTTAACTTGGGTATCGACATTCATCATCTCACTGGACTATACCCCCTTTCCTTAGTAGGCCAGATCTACCCACTCACTAGTTATTTACGTAGTGAGTCAATTCTACTAAAGAATCACCACCTTCATAATGATGGATCATTTGATTCGCTAACATAAAAACTAGGGAAATAGATTTCAGGTCAAGGTGAGCTTAATCCTAAGTAGGTAACTCCATGACCACTAGAATACACTGAGTCAGAATTAGCTACCTACATGGTGTTTTCTCAATATTTCTAGGATTGGATGGATGTTTTTACCATCTCAAGTCATGGTTTAATAGTAAGATTAACAACAGTCGCCCCATAACAACTATCAGTCATCTAATTCAGAATCTATTTAATCCTAGTTCATATATTAAGAATAATTTTAAGCTTTCCTTTATTGTTATTTCCTCTCAACTCATAGTTCCCTACTACTCTTAAGTGTTCTACTTAGTTTGATTGGATTCATAGCCTTTTCATTTCCTTTAAATAAAATCTAAGTTTAATGTTCATTTTCCAAAATAAGGGGCTGCAAGTCAAATTCTAGGGACCTGGTAGTCAAATTGTAGCTTTTTTCCAAAATAGGTAATTAAATAGGAGAGCTAGCAATTGACTTCTAAGGGTTGGCAATCGACTTCCAAGTTCTAGATCTGGGTTTTCTGAGCACTAAAGAATATGATAGTTAACTTATAAGGCTAGGAGCCGACTGCTATGCTCCTACTCGATTTTCTAAAGTCACATTTTGATCCAAAACATCTCCAAAATAGTATGGTTTAGAAAGTAATCAAATTATGAACTTGAACCAACAATTTTGGAAAATGGTATACCTTAAAATTGGCTACAAACAAGGTCAAATCTCTCACAAATAAAGCAAAATATTGTTCTTATAAGAGAGAGAAAGGAGACCCATTTTCAACTTCAATTTCAGGTAATTCTAAGAGCATGCACAAACATATAAGCATACATTTATTAAAAATTAACCAAGAATGCAAGTTTAAATCCCAATTTCAAGGTTAAAATAGCATTTTGGTAAAAATCCCATCCTTAAGCCATTGTTCCAAGAGTGAGAAGCAGGACATTTCGGTTTAGCTTGATTACCTCAAGTTCCTTAGAACTTTGTGCATGATTTTGTGTCCTGAAACTTAATTAGAAGTTTCCCTAACTAGATCTACAAGTTTATGCTCCAATCTTCCTCCTTTCCTTGGTTTCTCTTCACTCTCTCTCTACTCTAGCTTTCTCTCTCTAGAATACACTTTATCTCACTAGATGGGTAAAACTCTAGCCCTAGACACCAAATCAATACCAAAAATATGTACATAATAATTTAATTGAATTACAATTAAAACTGAGTTGTTTAGGGGATGTTACACCTAATCTTCTTAGACCACAAAATCTTAAGGTACTTTTTTTAAAAATATATTTCAATATTACAAATGAATAAAATTTTTTATTAATTTTGATATTACTATTTAACAAATGAAATATTTTGTTACATATTTTAAGCACTTAATCAAAGAACTAAACAATCTCTCTCTTCTTACAATCAAAGAGATGAACAACCACCGTTAGAATCATAAATGGACAATCATCACCTATCTTGCAGCATAAAATATTTATGTTAATTGAGTACCAAATATTAGGATGTTTTTGAGTTATAGTTAATGACTTTTATGTTAATTTAAATTATTAACATATATTAGGATGTGCTTTAATTATAGTTAATGACTTTTGAAGTAGTTGTATGTAAACAATTATTCATTATCTAATTTTAGTTTTTATTTTCTATTCTTTTGTGACTTTAAGTAAATTTCAATATGGAGTTCGTAGTTAATATGCATAATTATAAGTGAAATGTAAATATGAATATAAAAAAATTAAAAGAAAAATAAAAAAAATACTAGTTTGAATTTAGTGGCAGTTTGGAAATTACCACCAAAATAAAATGAAAAAAAATTTAAATAATAGCGATTTTCTAACCGCTATTAATTTAGCAGGTCAAAACTTGTCGCTAATTTCATAGCGGTTATGAAATTGGTGGCAATTCCAAACTGCCATAGATTTAGTGGTGGTTATTAATTGCCACAAAAGTCCCCTTTTTTGTAATGCTCCCATTATTATCAGTAGTGAAGTTCATTGCATTGATTTGCAGAGTTCTTCCATTGAAGTTGTAAATGTCACATGTTACAAAGTTCTTCCATTGAATATATTTAAGAGATGTTGCATTTGAAAAAAAATATAAAGCTGCCTTTGAAGTTGTTTAAGTTGTATGCAAAGTATCTATTGAAGCTACCATTGAAAAATTTTATCTCGTCTAATAGTGATGAGTGAGTAAAAATGTAATATAGGAGAATATTTTTTGGTTAATGTTTGAATGTTATCAAATTCTTATTCATATATACTCTTAGAATTTATTGTCAAATGTGTTTCTAAAATTTGAGTGTACTATCAAATATGTCCTCAAATTTGGTGAGTCAGCATTTCATTTTTGGCCAATATTTTAAAATTACACATCAAATGCCACATTACCGCTTTTTATTAATAATTTGGATGACGTTAGGTTATGAAACAAAATCAATTACGATTTAAAATTTTAGGTACAAAATTGATGGCTAAACAAAAATTTTAATGAAAAAATTAAAAATTGATATAAAATTTGAGAACATAAAATGTGTTTTTACTTTAAAAAACTGTTTAACAAAAGAAATTTTTTGGCAAGCCAAATAAAAAAGAAGTTTTGTCAGAATTTTTTTTCCAGACACAAACAGAGCATTATTGAAAATTTGTTAATATAATGCTTTGAATGAAAGATCAACTATACACTCTACCCAATGTTAATTAGTCATTAGGTTCAGCTCTAGTTTAAAGCATAGTACAAGTTAAAGATGGTGCAAAAGGAAATGAAAATTGGTGATGATGGCCGACACATATTTAAAATTTTTTTATAAAAAAAGTACAAAAAATTTAAAAGAAATGTAGGTTTCAACTAATGAGATCTTGAATCTAAAAAGCTCGAGCTTCTTAGAGTGGAACCCAATGAAAATTGAAATACAATAAAAGTTCTTGTACTACAGCAGAAATGGGTCGGGATGCCTACTTAATTTCCTTCCATACACACAGCTTTCTCTCAAGCACCGCCAAAGAAGAAAAAAAAAAAAAAAGGGAAAAGAAAAGAAACGTTTGAAGCGAGTGTCCATATTGGATGGTTTCTATTTGCTATGTAGCAAATTAGTTACTATTTAGTACAACTAATTAGTCCGAGGTCCAGGCCCTTGAGTAAGTCCTGACCTTCGAGAAACATTCATGGTCATAATTATACTTGCATTAACTTTCTGTAGTAAAAAAAATATAAGTTCATATTTGTAATTGATAAAAACTGCAATAAATAAATAAATAAGACATTATATCTCAGCCAATTACAAAATTAGTATATAGATAGATGTACCAAAATATCTCTTTAAACTTTTAAAACTGAAAAATTGGTCATTCAATTTCACGTACTCAAAGAAATAGGTAATTTAGCATATTAACTTAAAATGCCATGTTAAACTTTAATAATTGACGTGATGAGTTCCCATTTATTCTCTAAATTCCAAATTAAAATTTCACTAATTTTTTTAAAAAAAAAAAAGAGAAAAAGAGAAGACTGCAATTTTACGAAAATTAATTCTCTAAAATACTTTACAGAGTGAAGCTCTTAAAGAAAGATAAGAAAGAAATTAAGAAATAAATAAATAAAAGATCATATTGAATGGATTAAGAACCAAATTCTTTTTCTTTTTATTTGTCTTCAACTTTAAGAACTTCTTCTCTCTCTTACATTTAAAAGATCAAAATCCCAATTTCATACCAAATCTTTATGAAAAATAAACATAATGGCACGTTCTATTAATCACAACTTTTGAAAATTAAGAGACTTAGGCTGTTTGAATGTAGTTTTTAAATTTTTTTTATTTTTAAACACAAAAAGAACCTATTTGAATTATTATTTTTGACTAAAAACATAAAGATAAAATATATGTTTTGAGAACAAAAAATATAAAACCATTAAGAAACATTCTGAACTTTAATTTTTTAAAATAAAGAAGATAAAAAAATAAATATTTTTATTAATAACATGTATATAATTATATAAAAATAATATTAGCATAAATTTTTTAAACTAATTTTATAAAACAAATGAAAAAAATAAATAATATTAAGAGAGTTCTTATCTTTCAATTTTTAAAGTTGAATCACTGTTTTGAAAATATGATGTAACAAACTAGAGATGTATCTTAAAGTGACAATCATATATTTATATTATAATAGCTCTTAGGTCTTTTGGGGTCATTAATTTTACAAAATATATATTATATAATATAAAATGTAAAATGAAATATGAGAGTGAAGAAAAAAAAAAAGTAAAGATAGTGAGAGGTTAAAAAATAATAATATATACTGAAGAGTTAAATAACTTTTTATTATTTAATTTATTATTTTAAAATATAATAATTATTTTTTTATAATATTATATATATATATATATATATATATATATATTATGCTTAGCATACACTTTTGTGTATGCCATTTTTTTTAATGGAGAAAGGGTGACTGAATGTCACTAGGCTAGATTTAGAAGCTAGTGGGTTGAGTGGGCAGTTCGTAGTAGGCACGGCAGACGCATTGCTTGCATCCATGGTGAATTAGGGCTCTAATACCATGATAATAGAACAAAATATGAAGGATGAAGAAGAAAGTGATATCAAATTCATTAATGTAAATGTAAGCACTTGGGGTCCTCTCCAATAGTGTAGTCTCAATGGTTTTGCAAAATTGTGGTAAGCTTTGATAATGGAAATCAATCCAGAATATGCTTTATTTTTTCGTTTCCAAGATTAGCAAACTTTTTAATCAGGTTTATGCTGTTGATCCTAACTTTTGCCTTGATTACGTGATTGCTTTACTTGTGAAATTCAAATACACTTACATCCTCCCCTAATCCCAAGATTGAAATCCTACAGTTTCCTTTCAAATTCAAGATTCAAAGTCTTCCAATTCTATTGTCATTCTTGTACGATTATCGAGAATATTCTTAGTATTGGAAGGTATATGGTTCAACCTGACAACCCCTTCTACTCCAAAGCCCTCAGGGCTTCGGTATGTTGCACATTGTAGACTCCAATGGCGTTTTTTAGTTTATTGGTTTCCTTTTTATAACTTTTCCAATTACATTATTTGAGCATTCTTGAATTCCTTCATTCTTGTCACTTTCATTATAAATTATCCCTTTCAATTGCTTTGAGAGATATACTTTTGTAAGCTTCTTTCTTCAATCGTAATATAATCTTTATTTTCCAGCTCTTTAAATTTTTCTACTTTTTTTTTTAACTCTTGGCAAGTTGAGTGCAGATTACTCCCATTCTGGCTTACTTTTTGTTTAATGTTGTCTATAAGATTTTACATAAATTCTACTCATCTTTGCTTATATTAAGCTTCTTGTCCAAACACGAATAATAATAAGAGAGTTGCATTAACTAGCGGACAATTAACCTAAAATTTTATTGAATCTCTGTGAATATAAATCACCATAATTGAGTTGTTCTACTTTCGCATGAACATAGCATAAAGCAGTCGGCATGCTCCTCTGCATCTCTAAACATTCTCCCTACTCTTCCTCTATAAATGCCCAAAGAAAGCTCAAGGTCTTGAGAATAGATAATAAAAAATGAAAAAGAAAAAGCAACTTAAGGATCAACCTACACATAGTTATTTAGCCATTTCTTTCTACCTAATGAATGTTGCATTGTGGGATCCACATGATGTGTAACGTTAAATTAGTTATTTTGATGTTGTTGTATTGTACAAGTGAGATAGCCTAATATTTATGTACAAGAGTCACCAGCCATGAATAAGTATGAAACCAGCAAATTTGACAATACTCCCCACTCCAATCTGCAACAAGATTGTAAATAATTACAGATGAAGTGGCAAATATGTAGCATTCTCGAGCACAGATCTTATTCCGCAGAGAACTTACAAACAACAAGAAAAATTAAGTTGAAAACCCTTTATTACCAATACAAAATATATTTTTTTTACAATCATTGCAGCCTCAGCACCATCCAACAAATTCATCATAAACTAAAAGGAATCTGAACCACAGCAACTAAATACTTGATGCGCCCCACTCACTGATGCAGAGGCAACCACAGCATTCAATATGAAAGACTATAAGGCCAGAGATTGCATGCATTTTCCAAATTAATATATTTGTGTGTGTGTGTGTGTGTGTGTGTGTATATATATATATATATATATATTCTAGAGCAGTATAAAACCTACTCACAAGCAAGACTTGAAAGTCATACGAAGAAACAATTGGACCAGAATTTCCTATCACAGATCATGAGTTAGAACGATGATCATATGAATGAGTCTGAGACCCAACATTTGAGTTGGCTAAGGTAAATAAGTTGGGGTAGGAGGAATACAAGTCATCCTCCATTGAAGGTAAATTCTTAGGCCGGAGACTTGATGATTTGTCATCCAGTACTTGATAATTTGGAAAAGAAGAATCAAAATTTGGATTGTGGGTGTCAAATGAAGAAAAATTTGATGACTGAGATTCTGGGGGGGCATTATAATCCTGACGAGGTTCCAGATAATTCATACCACGACCATCATAGTCACCTGCAGTATTTTTCTCAGTGAAATGCTCTCTTTCTGTTGTTGCAGATCCATTTGCACTACTTGTGCAGAATGGATTCTCAGAGGCACCATCTGGTTCACAGTCACTATTTTTCTTGGTAAGCTCACTAATACGGATTTGTTCAAGACTAGCAGCTGACTGAGCTGCAGCTGTTGCATTGTCATAGTCACCTGCAGTATTTTTCACAGCAAAATGTTCCCTTTCAGTTATTGAAGACCAATCTGCACTACCTATATAGAATGGATTCTCAGAGGTACTATCTGGTTCACATTCAATTTTTTTCTTGGTAAGCTCGCTGTTATGGACTTGTGCAAGACTAGCTACCGACTGAGTTGCAGCTGCTGCATCATAATCCTGGTCAGCTTCCAGATAATTCATACCATTACTATCATAGTCACCTGCAGTATTTTGCTCAGTGAAAGGTCCCCTTTCCGTCGTTGCAGACTGACCACCACTACCTATATAGAATGGATTCTCAGAGGTACTGTCCGGTTCACATTTGCTATTTATCTTGGTAAGCTCAGTAATATGGACTTGAACTGCTGACCGAGCTGCAGCTGCTGCCCGTTCAGCAGTTTCAGCAGCAGCCAACACATCCTGCAAGTCCCCATCAGCCTCAGTTTTTTTCCTTAAAAGGGAGGAAGGAGAGTCACTATGTCTCGCAGAAAATGATCCTGGTGATACTGATGGAGGGGAGATGAATGGCACAAACTGTTTATTTTCCACTCTACCTGAAGCTTGAGGTTCATCTTTATCAATGATTGACCTGTTCTCAACTTGCTCCTGCTTTATATATGCTTTAACTCCATAATGACTTGATGAGGGAAAATCAACTTCACATAGCAGAGAAACTGGAGGTGTGACAATTTCTGGAGCTGCGGCAAGATTTGCCTTTGACAGCAATGGTACTTTAGGAACTTCTGGAAATTCCAATGAGTCAGAGCTAGAGCCACAATCAAAATCAGGTTGTTCTTTGTTGGGTTGACCTGGAGCCAAGTATGGTCCTTCATTTTGCTTTTCTTCAGGAAGGGGCAATTTAGACCCACTAAAAAATTGTGCTGGGCCATTCTGAAAAGGAAAGGACATGCAAGATAATGACAAAAAAGAAAAAGAGAAGTTACCACACAATTTTCGGTTTTCTATTATTTTGGCTAGTCACTACTTCCTATTACTTACCAATAAGTCTTCTTGTTTTTTAAACAACTCAGTTTCTGAAGCAGCTGGATCCCAATCTAACTCATGCTCAGCAGCAATTTCTTTCAAAAGTTTCAGTTTTTTTTCTGGTGAGGGAGCACGAACAGATAGCAGCTCTATTAACTGACATTGCAATTCAAGTGGAGAATGTCATTAAACAAAGAAGAATCTATCCTTGATGATGAGAACATACAGAATTGAAAATTCATGAACCTGGCGATTAACCCCACAGTCAGGTATGAGCTCAGTTGCTGCTGATACAAATTCGTTTCCATATTTGGATGCAAATAGCAGTTGAACCTGCAACAACTCTGGAAGATCAGCACATCTTGGTGCAGCAAAACATACACTAGATATTGCTTCCTTCAAATCGAGAGGACATTCCCTGTACAGCATAAAGGGTTTGGATAAAAAATTAGAGAACTATGGTTGAGCCTTAATAATATAAGTAAACAGCATACTTGCATTATAGTTTGACACAAATTCCATAAACTATTCAAATATTAGCCCAAGTAGGTTGAATTGCTGCTATTCAGCTATCGTATTTGTTATTGAATTTCTAAGCACTTTTTGGATCCTTTACTTGTCATACCCCATGTACAAGATCTAAGCTGTGACAACTGCAAATGCAAGGAACAAATACAGACATTGAAAAAAGAAATAAAAAATAAATGACCTAACTGCGTTAAAACTGCATTACAACCTTTTTGGGCTTGTCATGTGTTCCCGTACATAAAATTGACAAAATTCCCCAATGCTACTACTAGTATGAAGCACAAAATGAAACATTGTCAACAATAATTAAGGAATTTAACTATTGAATACTAGCTTGACTGAATATCTAGATACAATAATCTAATCCAAGCCAACCTATCACATTCTGCAGCATCCTAGTAAAAAATATCAACATAGATATGTCCTAGATTCCATTTGACAAAACTGGACCAGTATTATATCCATAACATCAGAAGAACAAACATTTCCAGCTCATATAGAAACCATATGACAAACTATGTAGCAAATTACAAACACAACGCAAGCAGTGAACTTAAGGTATTATTTCATGTTCCAATGATGACATGACTAATGAATATGTAGTTAATGTCAACGTATATGCATATTTCTTCACAAAATACATTTCATTTCCTTTTTTTTATTTTTTATTGTTTTGATAAAAGATATTAGAGATTTTTTTTCTTTTTTACGATGTCACATGGCTTCTTTGTTTTGAAGGCATGCCTGAGAGAAGAGAAGCCACTGATGTTCAAATTTAGCAGTCTCATTAAGTAGGCGCATAAAAATTGAACATCTAAAGAAGGAAAAAATGTATATATTATTGAACAGAAGACACAGAAAACAAAGAAAGGGAAGAAAGAAAATTAACTCAAAGAGTAAACCAACCCCTGTACAAATCATACAAGGACAATATTATTGAACTAGACAATAAATTTCCAAGATAACTGAAAAAAAAAATGCATATATTGATCAACTCATAATAAGTAGAAACAGGATGATGAGGATGATAGCCACACTGCTGGTGACAGCAAGCCATCAAAGACAGTCACAAAATATTGGCCAAGAAGTAGATTGTGGAGTACTGTTTACAGAAAATTAAAAAGATGTTTCTCCCCCTGTTAGCCAGCTCTTTAGGTCAATATTGCCAATCTAGAAAAATAAACATGAGTTCAGTTTTATTCAGAGTATGTCATATGTAGGGATAACTATTCTGTAAATCATTGGGATGTCACTAAATGCAAAGCAGAAATTAAGCTTTTCTTGAAGAATACCTTTGTGATTCAATTATTGGAAGGCGGACAACAATAAGCTCACAAAACAGTTCAATGATCTCTTGAGCAGCCATCATGTTCTCCTCTCTGATAATATGCTCCATCTGCATATTAAGTAATCTCATCAAGGACACTATGAAAGTTAATAGAAAAAACTTTTCTTTCTGTCCTGGGCCATGGCTTAAAAATTATGAAACCAAAAAACAAAAAACCAAATAAGAAACAATTCTATGCAAATCAGGTGTACCCTAATGCGAGCAGTAGCTTCTTGACCAGTCTCAAGTAGCTTGGCAATGTCACGGCGCATCTGTTTTAACTGCATCTCTCTTCTGTTTCTTACCAACTTTATACGTGGAATTGTCAGTTTCAGCTGTGTTTTACTGAAAGTTTAAATGTTGGGGGAAAAATTCAATCACATTACCAATAATATTAGATACGGGAGTAAAAAAAAAAGGAAGAAAAAAGTCATACAAAAGCGCTCCCGTCTAGATGAACTAATGAAACACAAAAATTCAGGATATAATGAAATACACAGCCTTCATAATTGATATACAAACAACTGAAATTCTGTCCCACATGAAAAACAGATAAAAGAGAATGGAAGACACTAAAAGGGTTATTAAGAATAACTGTGGTTGAATTACCAAAATTAGTTGAACAGGGTTAAATCAACTAAGTGTTTCTTATTTGTATCACAAAAATTTTCTGGCTAACAGGTCTCTCTTTACAAAAAGATTTTTCAGCTATAACACAGATTCCCAATAATAATTTAGAAGGAAGAAAAAAGGTCGGAAAACAAGAGCCAGAAAAGTTAGGAATGAGACAACACGTATATTGTCAATGAACAAAATAACCCTGAATATATGAATTACCATTTGGAAGCTATAAAACCCCTGTTGAAGAAGGAACTGAGCAGCGACATGATCTAGCTTCCGATCAAAATCAATCCCTGAATAACAGAAAATAAAAACCAGAAACCAAAACCGAAACACTTCAGAGAATTTTCGATATTGGAGATAATTTTAGCAATTAAAAAATCCGAGTTTTAGCCAAAATTTGAATAAGAAATGTGAAGGAAAATTAAAAAAGATGGGGTGTGATCTCAAAGATGACGAATAGCCAATAAAGAGATAAAATTGCAACCGTCATCGACATACTTTTGGCTGTTCCTTGACGAGCAAGGATTCTGATTCTCAACGATCTGTAAAACCAAACTCGTGGATTTATTGTTCACTCGCTGTGGGCGATTCGTAGTGATGAACGTGGGATTCCTACTTGGTAGAGGATTTCTTGTGGGCCTAAACAGGAGGCATAGTAGTTTCTGATGAAGCTGACTGATTGTTTCTGTTTGGATTCACTTCTTCCCTGCCCCTCAAATATATATAAATACTATCACTACCTGGCATGCAAAATCTGCATCTTTTTTTTTTTTTAATTTTTTAAATATAATATAAAATAATAATTATTGAATTTTAAAATAATAAGTAAATAACTCTACGTATCTCCTCTCCTCTTCTAAATTTTATATTATATTATTATAGATATATGTATATATATATATATATATATATTTGGCCAAGTCTCCCAAATATATTTAAGAGAATTTTTCTTTATCACTTGTATGAAAGGAGTATCTACTTTTGCATCTAATGAAAATGATAATTTAGATATGAATTGAAAACCTAAATTAGGAATGAAATTTGATAGCCTACACAAAGCTTGGATTTTTTGTAATGACTACAGTGAGAAAATGAGCTTTGAAGTGAGGAAGTTATACACAAACATGAGCAAGAAAGGTGGCTCAATCACTTATTGTAGATTTCTTTGTTGCAAACAATCGTTAAGAGCAAAAGATAGAAGAGAACATTTAGCTATGAATCCTCAACAAGAAACAAGAATGAACTATAAACTTAGAATGGGACTAATGCACATAGATGGGAAATTTAAAGTCTCTAGTTTAGCAAAGGAGTACAATCATGTTTTCATCTTCCACTCAACTTAGAAAAAGCCTGAATGCTGATTTGAAAAAGTGTTTGAATTTGGATATAAATATTATTCAATTTTTTAAGCACTTTGAAAGGGTTGTAAAGGATAAAAGGATAATGAATTGAAGGCTAAATTTAAGTCGCGACAATAGCTTTTAAGATTGAAATGTGCATTCTCACCTGTTCTAAAACAAATTGCAGAAGTCTACACTTGTAACACCTGCTCATACATATTCCTCATAGTTTAATTCTTAACAAATTTTTCAGTGTTGGTGCAAGAAATTCAGTAAGGCCTCTACAAGCTAAATGAAAGTGGGCAAGGACTATAATGAAAAGATGAAAGAAAGTCAAAAGGTAAAATTAGCAATTTAGTTTAGAAGAGTTACTATAGCCAATTGAAATTTAAAACCTCCCTGCCAACATTGCAAGGGCAATGTGGTCATTCCATTGCTCTAATATTTAGGGTGGCCTGAAGTGTAAGTTCAGGGACTAAACTATAGAACTAGTTTTCATTCCTTTCCTTTCATGAATATTCTCACTCTTACCCTACCTACCACCATCCCTATATAAATAGCATGAGGAGAGAGAGAAGGCCAGAATGCATCTTTACATATTCAGTAAGAGAGAGAAAGAGCTAACTTTAGAGTGAGAAAGGCAAGGTCTAAAGAGACAAAGAAGGATTTCAAGCTAAAAAGGGCATTTAGAGCTTGGAAAGTTCTTTAGAACCCTCACACATTTCATCTGGAAAAACATCAGCACTTATTTCATCTCAAAAGGTAGCTAAATCTACTTTTTTCTCCCTTATTTTTCGAAGGTACTGTTTATGGTGGTAAATGTAATAACCGAGATTATTTTAAAAAGATAAAACTTAATTTTTATGATAAACTCATGTAAGCGAAGCCTAGCATAACTCTTGAGGATGACGGTTTAAAATGAAAGGTCGTTCGAAGTCAGAAACACGATCGAACGAAAAGAAATGTGATCCGGCGATTAGGAACTGACAGATGAAGTTTCATACTTCAGTTTCACAGACTAAGGCCAAAATCACTGCATGGGAACTCGTGCCAACGTCTGGATGGAAGCTGACATCCTGAAGTTTCCCCGAGTGGTCCGAGAAAAGTCAAAATCACCACTGGAGGCTTTAAATTTCCCGAAACCTCGCCATTTGTTGCAATTCCCTCTCTCTCCTCACTCTATTTTCTCTCTCCTATCTCTCTTCTCTCCTCCACCGCGCGCCGCCACCTGAGCCACCACCTGGCATACCAATCGAATCCCCTCTCCACCCTCGACCTCCAGCAGCCACCCACGGCCACCAACGGTCGTCAGAGCTGCCAAAAAATGTCATTTTCCTCCTCCGTCGCGTGAAAACTTCGCCAGATGAGATCGCCGCCGTTAGCTACCGTTGGCCGTCACTGCCACCACCAGCGTGTAGCCTGAGCTGCCAGCTTCCTCCACCAGCTCGCCGACGTTGAACGGAGGTCCGACGTGCCCGGATTGAGGCATTTTCTGTTCGTCGTGCGTAAAACTTTGGGGCCAGAAAACATCGTCCAAACGGCCGTGAACTGCCACGCCACCACCATATTCGGACTCCTCGTCTTGCGAGCTTCATCGTGGTGTGAATTTCGAGGTCAATCGCACCCCTCCGCCCTGCGCTGCCGTGCCAGAGAATCTGGATATACACCGGGAGACACCGAGACCACCCTAGGACAAATTTCCATCATCCCACAACATTGGTAAGGTCTGATTCCCCAAAAACTAATGAATTTTAATTGAATTAGCTGTCGAACGCAATTAGGAAATAAATTGACCTAAGTAATAGGGTAATCGAACTTAGAATCGTAAAACGGATGACGTGATGAGCTTAAATATTCGTGTAAATGTCCAGGAAATTAAATTGGCTCAAAATCTGGGATTTCGTGAAGTTCTGAATTGATTCGGGGCAATGAAGACCAGGTAGGATGATTTACACTTTCCGAGTTAGTGAATACCTGAACGATTAGATCTAATTGCATAGATTTGCATACTGCTTTCGATGGACTAAATTGCATGGATTTGCATGTTGCTTTCGATGGACTAAATTGCATGCCTGTGTGCTACATATCCCAACTGCATGTTAGATGTTTTTTTTATCGAGTTTAGATGCCCTTAGGGTAGGGTACTTGATAGCCGGTATGGGACGACCGTTAAGTATCCCGAGTACAGGGAGTTTTTAAATAATATTATTTTTACCAGATTTAGCCTGTATTGCGTTAGGGATCATGCGATAAATCAGGACGACCCTAAGAAAGGTTTAAGGAGTATAAGGGGGGATAGCCTACACAGGGAAACGTTATGATTTAGGCGTAATGCCCTAGAACCTTGAGGAATAGCCGACCGTGAGCATGTGAGTTCGAATAGACTGTAGGAGGATGAGAATTGGTGTATGTGCACATGCTAGGGGATGCCCTAGATGTTGATTCTCACCCGGTCCTTGAGTGGGTGATTGGTGTTATGGATCACACTCACAATATAGGCGAGATTCGGGTGATTGGTGTTACAGATCACACCCAACGATAAGAGAGGTAATCTCTCTAGATGACGTGCAATTGGATGATTTTAGATTTGGTTATAGAGGACTTGTGGCCAAGATGGATTTAGATACACTGGGCATGAGATTTAATCTGATTTCTATGACTGATTTTCAAATAAATGGATTTTTATGATTTCGAGCAATTGCCGTGATTTCTATGCGATAAAATGATCTTAAAGAAAAGGTATTTCATTGATTTTGTACTGATTTCGGGAAGTTATTTTCAGTGCTTGCACCGCTGAGTATTTAACCAAATTTTGAACTGTAAATTATTCTACTGGGATTTTATATCTCACCAGGTTGTTTACTCAGATGAACAGGAACAGGGACAGGGACCTAGACGTTAGCTAGCGATGCTTTGATGATAGACAGAAGAGCAGCTTAGTCTAGGCTTGAATTACATTGTATATATTTTGATGATGATACTGTATATTGGTCTTCTGTAATATATGCTTTCTGTTGTTATTAGACTAGCTGTATATTTGTACATTGGATGACTGTTGTATTTTGGGATACGCTCGAAATACAAAGAAAACTCTGCCAAATTTCTTATAGGGTTAACTGCTGTAAACTTGTGAAAGTAAGTTAGAATTCGCATTAAATGATCGCATGATGTATATATGGGTTATAGTTTTCATTCCAGAGTAATTTATGATGTATGTATGTATGATTAGTATATCTGCATGTGAATTAGGGTTGAACGGAATCTGAATGGACAATGGGAAGTCTATTTAGGTTATGCTCAACTTGTAGCAATCCCCTGGCATTCCCACATAGGGAATAACCATTTCAAAGACCCATATGCTTCTGCTAGACAGATAAAGGATTGTGTATGTTGTATTAAGGGGTCGTTACAATTATGGTATCATAGCCCTAGTTGTCGGATCGTCTGGTTTAGTAGGTTAGGGACCTTGAATCTTCGGGCTTGCAGCTTTAGGGTTTTGATTGATTTAACTCTAGAATGCTAGGACCTAATCTTGAATTGATAAGTAACGGAACGAATTTAATGCCTTTCTGATAACTGTTGCTGTTATGACAGATCTATTTGTTTCCTATGTCAGATAAGTATGGCAGAATCTAACAGGGATGGCACTCGCAGGCCTAGAGGAAGGCAAGGCACAGGGACCAGGGTGCTTCGGATAGTGGCAGCATAGAGACTAACGTCGACATGCGAAACATGATGGAATTCATTCAGTTGATGGCTGATGCGATGAGAGATCAAGCCACTACCAGTGCTAATGTGATGAGACAGCAGCAGGAAGACAGGAAAACTAGAAATGATGGAGCCACCCAGCATGCTAACCCATTGTATCAGGGATGGATCGAGTTTCAGAGAGCAGGTCCATCTCCATTTGTAGGTGTCTCCGGTCCAGCTGCGGTAGAAGCCTGGGTGAAAGATATTGAAAATATTTTCAGATTGTTGCAGTGTGACGATGAACAGAAGGTTACATATGCAACATATATGTTGAAAGGCGAAGAAAAACTCTGGTGGACAGGTACCCAACAATTAATGGAAAGCAGAGGTATCCCGCTTACCTGGGAGTCTTTCAAGAGAGTCTTTATGGAGCAGTACATCCCTGAGAGCATCAAACAATCAAAGGAAGCACATTTTCTGAAGCTCACACAGGGAGGCAGGCCATTTGAGGAGTATTTGAAACAATTTGAAGAATTATCTCGATACTCCACCTACCTGCGAATGTATTACGACGAGGCCTAGAAAGCAAAGCAATTAGAAGAAGGCCTAGACTTACCCATGAAGACTCAGCTAGCTACATTGGAGATTCGAGACTTCGCCACGCTGGTAAACAAGTGCCAAATCTTGAGTAAGAATCTAGAGCAGAGACAAGCTCAGAATATGACCCAGAAAACAGGGAACCGGCCAAGACTAGCAACCAGAAATCTTAATGTGAGAAGCGGGATGTTTAAACCGCAACCAGGGGCTTCTAGCAGCAGTGGAAGACGACCTAATAATACACCCTATCTGAAGTGTGGAACTAGACATCCAAACCAACCTTACTGGCATCAGACTCCACTTCAGTGCTACAAGTGTGGAGGTACAGGACATATGGCCAAATACTACCCTTCCACCGGGAACCAACCGACATCCAGTAGCCGAAGACCACAGGCTCCAAGGAGAGCTTTTACTCTGGATGCAGCTAATGTCGATAGGTCTTCGGTCTTGATGCAGGGTAGAGGTAAAATTTCTAATTTTTCTTTAATAGTATTGTTTAATTTGAGTGCTACGCATTCCTTTATTGTTGATGCATGCATAGAGAGAATAAAACTACCTGTTCAAACCCTGCCCTGTGACCTATACATATCCACACCTTTGGGAGAAGCCACTATGTCTCCACGTATATGCCTGAATTGCCCCTTAACCATTGAGGATACTTTGTTCATTGTGGACCTAGTGTGCATACCATTGACTGGGATCGACATCATTTTGGGAATGGATTGGTTAACTAGGAATCGGGTCTTGTTAAATTGTTCTGAAAGGACAATCACTTACCTGGATAACGTGCCAGTACGAGGGAGTGACAGGACTTGTGAGATAGGTGATATGTCTCTCAATCTCTCTGAGGTAGAGTTGCAGGATAGGCTAAGCCAAATCCTAATTGCTAGTGACTTTTCGGAGGTATTTCCTTTGGAAGTAAGTAAACTGCCACCACCTAGGGAGATAGAGTTCACCATTGACCTGATTCCGAGCGTGGGCCCAATAACCATGACTCCATATCGTATGGCCCCAGCAGAATTAAGGGAATTAAAGGTCCAAATTGAAGATATGTTAGGAAAGGGGTTCATTAGGCCAAGTGTATCGCCATGGGAAGCTCCTGTCTTATTCGTAAAGAAGAAAGACTGGAGTTTAAGATTGTGTATTGATTACCGGCAGTTGAATAAGGTGACCATTAAGAATAAATACCCATTAACACGTATTGATGACTTGTTTGATCAGTTGCAAGGCGCGACTGTGTTTTCTAAGATAGACTTAAGATCAAGATACCACCAGATTAGGGTTAGAGATGAGGACATCCCTAAGACAGCGTTTAGAACAAGATACGACCACTATGAGTTTCTAGTGATGCCGTTTGGATTAACTAACGCACTCGCTATTTTTATGGACTACATGAACAGAATCTTTAGACCCTATTTAGATCAATTTGTAATGATATTCATTGATGATATCTTAGTCTATTTTAAGACTCACGAGGAGCATGCCCAGCATCTTAGCACGATGCTACAAATACTGGAAGAGAAGCAATTGTATGCAAAGCTAGAGAAATGTGAGTTTTTGTTAGAAGAAGTGAAATTCTTAGGACACGTGGTAAATGGGGAAGGAATAGCAGTAGACCCAAAGAAAATTGAAGCAGTGTTAGATTGGGGTTGACCTAGAACGGTCACCGAGATTAGGAGTTTCCTGGGTTTGGCCGGCTATTATAGGAAATTCATTCAAGGATTTTCTCAGATAGCTTTGCCATTAACCCGGTTGACTCAGAAAAGGGGTAGATTTTGAATGGAGTGAGCAGTGTGAGAATAGTTTTCAAACTTTGAAAGATAAATTAACCACCGCTCCTGTACTAATTATTCTGAAACCCCTAGAACCCTTTACCGTATATACAGATGCATCCCTGAGAGGCCTAGGTTGCGTTTTGATGCAGGATGGGAAAGCTATGGCTTATGCATCGCGACAATTGAAACCTGCAGAGGAAAACTACCCCACCTATGACTTAGAATTAGTTGCCGTTGTGTTCGCCTTAAAGATTTGGAGACATTACCTATATGGCGCAGTATTTGAAGTGTATAGTGATCATATGAGCCTTAGGTATTTGTTTGATCAGAAGGAATTGAACATGAGGCAGCGTAGGTGGGTAGAATACCTAAAAGATTTTGATTTTTAATTGAAATATCATAAAGGGAAAGCGAATGTTGTGACAGATGCATTAAGCCGAAAGTCACTACAACTAGCTAGTTTAATGATTGGTGAGATGAGGTTACTTGAGGATTTTAGGAATCTTAGCCTCAACGTAATCTCGTTTCCGTAAAGATTAGTGATGAGTGACTTTTTGATAACCTGCGAATTGAGAGAACTGATTAGACAAGCCCAACTTGAGGATGAATCCTTGGAAGTATATGCAGACCAACCCGATTTTGTACTAGCACCTGATGGAGTCTTAATGTTTAAGAAGAGGGTTGTGATTCCGAACCATCAGGAGCTAAAGGAAAAAGTGTTAGCAGAGGCCCATAGAAGCCATTACACTATTCATCCCGGTATTTCTAAGATGTATTAGGATCTAAAGAGGAACTTTTGGTGGCCCGATATGCGGAAGGATTCGCGAACTACGTGAATGCCTGTTTGACTTGTCAACAGGTTAAGATAGAACATCAGAAACCTGCAAGACTACTAAAACTATTGGAGATACCAAAGAGAAAATAGGATCAAATAACCATGGATTTCGTGGTAGGATTACGAAGAACCCTAGCTGGATTTGATGCCATTTGGGTGATAGTGGATAGGTTGACCAAATCTTCTCACTTTTTACCTGTAAAGATGCGTTACTCCATGGAGATATTAGCCGAAGTATACCTTAGGGAAATCATGAGATTACATGGAATACCGTCAGGTATAGTATCCGATCGAGACCCTAAGTTTACTTCGAGATTCTGGCAATCCCTACAGCAAGCCTTAGGAACCCAGCTCAAGTTTAGCACGACCTATCATTGTAACGACCCCCTAATACAACATACGCGATGCTTATCTGATTAGCGAAAGCATATGGGTTGATTTACATAGTTATTCCCGATGTGGGAATGTCAGGGGATCGCTACTGGTTGAGCGTAACCCAAATAGACTTCCCGTTGTCCATTTGGATTTCTTTCAACCCTAATTCACACGCAGCTAACTAATTATACATACATACCTCATAATTCACTCTGGAATGAAATCTAAAACTCATATAAACATCACATCGTACATTCATATACATTCTAACTTAAATTCATAAGTTTACAGCTGTAAACCCTACCAAAAATCCTGCAGAGTTTCCTCTGTATTTTGAACATACCCAAAATATAATAATCACCTGTTTACAATTACATAACCAGTCCAACAACAACATAAAACAAAAATGACAGAAATCTATATACAGCAACATTCAATCCCATCACTACAGTCAACATAAAACACCTGATTTATACTTATACAGTTAATCCAATCACTACAGAAAACATAGAAGACAGAACCCAATATACAGCAACGTCATCAAAGTATATATACAAGACGATTCAAGCCTAAGCTAAGTTATTCTCCTATTTATCACCAAGGCATCATCAACTATCGTCTGGGTTCCTGTCCCTGTCCCTGTTCATCTGAGTAAACAACCTGATGAGATATAAAATCTCAGTAGAATAATTTACAGTTCAAATATACTTCAAAAATTGGCTGAATACTCAGCGGTGTAAACACTAAAATCATCTTCCCGACATCAGTTCGAAAACAGTGAAATACCTTATCTTTAAAATCATTTTATTACATGGAAAATTGCGGCAGATAATCAAAATCATAAAAAATCCATTTCTTTTAAAGTCAATACTCGAAATCAAATAAAATCCCATGCCCGGTGTATCTAAATCCACATTGGCTACAAATCCACTGTAACCAAGTCTAAATCGTCTTGTATATATACTTTGATGACGTTGCTATATATTGGGTTCTGTCTTCTATGTTTTCTGTAGTGATTGGATTGACTGTATAAGTATAAATCAGGTGTTTTATGTTGACTGTAGTGATGGGATTGACTGTTGCTGTATATGGATTTCCGTCATTTATGTTTTATGTTGTTTTTGGACTGGTTGTGTAATTTTAAACAGGTAATTATTGTATTTTGGGTATGTTCAAAATACAGAGGAAACTCTACCGAATTTTTGTTAGGGTTTACTGCTGTAAACTTATGAATTTAAGTTGGAATGTATATGAATGTACGATGTGATGTTTATATGAGTTTTAGATTTCATTCTAGAGTAAATTATGAGGTATGTATGTATAATTAGTTAGCTGCGTGTGAATTAGGGTTGAACGGAATCCAAATGGACAACAGGAAGTCTATTTGGGTTACACTAAACCAGTAGCGATCCCCTAATATTCCCACATCGAGAATAACTATGTAAATCAACCCATATGCTTCCGCTAATCAGATAAGCATCGCGTATGTTGTGTTAGTGGTTCGTTACAATTATGGTATCAGAGCCCGGTTTGTCGGATCGTCTGGTTTAGTGGGCTAGGGATTGTGAATCTTCGGGCTTGTAGCTTTAGGGTTTCGATGGATGTAACTCTGGAATGTTAGGACCTGATTTTGAATCGATAAGTAACGGAATGAATTTAATGCATTTACATTAGCTTTATTCTTTGTATAACTGATCTGTTTATTTTCTGTGTCAGATAAGTATGGCAGAATCTAGCAGGGATGCCACCCGCAGGCCCAGAGGAAGGCCAAGGCACAAGAATCAGGGTGCTTCGGGTAGTGGTAGTATGGAGACTAATGTTAACATGCGTGATATGATGGAATCCATCCGGTTGATGGCTGATGCGATGAGAGATCAGGCCACTACCAGTGCTAATATAATGAGACAGCAGCTGGAAGACAAACAGACGAGAAATGATGGAGCCACTCAGCATGCAAACCCACTATATCAGGGATGGATCGAGTTTCACAGAGCAGGTCCATCTCCATTTGCAGGTGCCTCTGATCCACCTGTTGTAGAAGCTTGGGTAAAAGAAATTGAAAAGATTTTCAGATTGTTGCAGTGCGACGACAAGCAGAAGGTCACATATGTAACATACATGTTGAAAGGTGAAGCAAAACTCTGGTGGACAGATGCCCAGCAACTGATGGAGAGCCGAGGCATTCCACTTACCTGGGAATCTTTCAAGAGAGTCTTTATGGATCAATATATCCCTGAGAGCGTAAAACAATCAAAGAAAGCACAATTTCTGAAGCTCACACAGGGAGGCAGGCCATTTGACGAGTATTTGAAACAGTTTGAAGAATTATCACGATACTCCACCTACCTGCGAATGCATTATGACGAGGCCTGGAAAGCGAAGCAACTAGAAGAAGGCCTAGATTTACCCATGAAGACTCAGTTAGCTACCCTGGAGATTCGAGACTTTGCCACGCTGGTCAACAAGTGGCGAATTCTGAGCAAGAATCTAGAACAGAGATAGGCTCAGAATATGACACAGAGAATAGGGAACCGGCCTAGACAAGCACCCTAAAAGCTTAATGTGAGAAGCGGTATGTTTAAACCGCAACCAAGGGCTTCTAGTAGCAGTGGAAGGCGACCTGATAATAATCCCTGTCCGAAGTGTGGCACCAGACATCCGAATCAGCCCTGCTGGCATCAGACTCCACTTCAGTGTTAGAGGTGTGGAGGTACAGGACATATGGCCAGATACTGTCCTTCCACTGGGAACCAGCCGACATCTGGTAGCCGAAGACCCCAGGCTCCAGGGAGAGTTTTTACTATGAATGCTGCCAATGTCGACAGGTCTTCGGGCTTAATGCAGGGTAGAGGTAAAATCTATAATTTTTCTTTGATAGTATTGTTTGATTCGGGTGCTACGCACTCCTTTATTGCTGATACATGCGTAGAAAGAATAAGATTACCTGTTCAAACCCTGCCTTGTGACCTATACATATCCACACCCTTAGGAGAAGCCACTATATGCCCACGAATATGCCTGAATTTCCCCTTAACCATTGAAGATACTTTATTCCTTGTGGACTTAGTGTGTATACCATTGTCTGGGATCGACATTATTTTGGGAATGGATTGGTTGACTAGGAATCGGGTCTTGTTGAATTATTTCGAGAGGACAATCACTTACCTAGATAATGTGCCTGTGCGAGGGAGTGACAGGGCTTGTGAGATAGGTGATATGTCCCTCAATCTCTCTGAGGTAGAGTTGCAGGATAGACTAAGTCAAATCCTAATCTTTAGTGATTTTCTGGAGGTATTTCCTTTGGAAATAAGTAAACTGCCACCACCTAGGAAGATAGATTTCACCATTGACCTAATTTTGGACACGGGCCTAATAGCTATGACCCCATATCGCATGGCCCCATCGGAATTAAGAGAATTAAAGGTCCAAATTGAAGATATATTAGAAAAGGGGTTCATTAGGCCGAGTGTATCGCCATGAGGAGCTCCAGTCTTATTCATAAAGAAGAAAGATGGGAGTTTGAGATTGTGTATTGATTACCGACAATTGAATAAGGTAACCATCAAGAACAAATACCCATTTCCACGTATTGATGATTTGTTTGATCAGTTGTAAGACGCGACTGTATTTTCTAAGATAGATTTAAGATCAGGATACCACCAGATTAGGGTTAGAGAGGAGGATATTCCTAAGACAACGTTCAGGACAAGATACAGCCACTACGAATTTCTAGTGATGCCGTTTGGATTGACGAATACATCCGCTATTTTTATGGATTATATGAACAGGATTCTCAGACCCTATTTTGATCAATTTGTTATGGTATTCATCGATGATATCTTAGTCTATTCCAAGACTCACGAAGACCATGCCCAGCATCTTAACACGGTGCTACAGATACTAGAAGAGAAGCAATTGTATGCAAAGCTAGAGAAATGTGAGTTTTTGTTAGAAGAAGTGAAATTCTTAAGACACGTGGTAAATAGGGAAGGGATAGTGGTCGACCCAAAGAAAATTGAAGCAGTATTAGATTGGGATCGACCTAGAATGATCACCAAGATTAGGAGTTTCTTGGGTTTGGCCGGCTATTATCGGAAATTTATTCAAGGATTTTCACAAATAGCTGTGCCATTAACCCGGTTGACTCGGAAAGGGGTAGATTTTGAATGGAGCGAACAGTGTGAGACTAGTTTTCAAATCTTGAAAGAGAAATTAACCACTGCTCCTGTACTAATTTTTCCAAAACCCCTAGAACCCTTTATGGTATACATGGATGCATCCTTGAGAGGCCTAGGTTGTGTTTTGATGCAGGATGGGAAAGTTGTGGCTTATGCATCATGGCAATTGAAACCTGCAGAGGAGAACTATCCCACCCATGACTTAGAATTAGTTGCCGTCGTGTTTGCCCTAAAGATTTGGAGACATTACCTGTATGGCGTTGTGTTTGAGGTATATAGTGATCATAAGAGCCTTAGGTATTTGTTTGATCAGAAGGAATTAAACATGAGGCAGCGTAGGTGGGTATAATATTTGAAAGACTTTGATTTTCAATTGAAATATCATGCAGGAAAAGCAAATGTCGTGGCTGATGCACTGAGCTGAAAGCCACTACAATTAGCTAGTTTAATGATTGGTGAGATGAGGTTACTTGAGGATTTTGGGAATCTCAGCCTCAACATAATCTCATTTTCGCAAAGATTAGTGATGAGTGACTTTTTGATAACCTGCGAATTGAGAGAATTGATTAGACAAGCCTAACTTGAGGATGAATCCTTGGAAGTATACGCAGACCAACCCGATTTTGGACTAGCACCTGATGGAGTTTTAATATTTAAGAAGAGGGTAGTAATCCCGAACCATCAAGAACTAAAGGAAAAAGTGTTAGCAGAGGCCCATAGAAGCCATTACACTATTCACCCTGGTATTTCCAAGATGTATCAGGACTTAAAAAGGAATTTTTGGTGGCCCGGTATGCGGAAGGATATTACGAACTACGTGAACGCCTGTTTGACTTGTCAACAGGTTAAGATAGAACACTAGAAACCCGTAGGGCTACTAAAACCATTAGAGATACCAGAGAGAAAATGGGATCAAATAACTATGGATTTTGTGGTAGGATTACTTAGAACACCAGCAGGATTTGATGCCATTTAGGTGATAGTGGATAGGTAGACCAAATCTGCTCACTTTTTACCTGTTAAGGTGCGTTACTCCATGGAGAAATTAGCCGAAGTATACCTTAGGGAAATCATGAGATTGCATGGAATACCGTCAGGTATAGTATCTGATCGAGACCCTAGGTTTACTTCGAGATTCTGGCAATCCTTACAACAAGCCTTAGGAACCCAACTTAAATTTAGCTTGACTTATCATCCTCGGTGACCGAGGCGATCTGAGAGGACTATTCAAACCCTAGAAGACATGTTAAGGGCTTGTGTGCTTGAGCAGAAAGGAAGTTGGGATAAACACCTGCCGTTGATAGAGTTTTCATACAATAACAGTTATCACTCTACCATCGGCATGGCACCTTACGAGGCTCTGTACGAGAGGAGTTGTAAGTTACCTTTAAGTTGGGTAGAAATGGGGGAGATTGCACTGTTGGAACCCGAGATGGTACAAGAAACCACTGATCAAATTAAAATGATTAGGGAAAAGATGAGAATTGCCCAACAGAGGCAAGAATCCTATGCCAACAAGAGAAGAAGGCCTTTGGAATTTAACGAGGGAGATCACATATTTCTGAGAGTGTCCCCCACCACGGGTATCGGTAGACAGGTAAGGACTAAGAAACTAAGCCCTAGATTCCTAAGACCATTCCAAATTTTACAAAGAGTCGGTCCCGTTGCCTACCAAATTTCTTTACCTCCCTATTTGTCTAACTTACATAATGTTTTCCACATCTCCCAACTTCGTAAATATGTCCCAGATCCTGCGCATGTATTAGGGAATCAACCGATAATATTAAAGGAAAATTTGACTTATGAATTTACTCCTGTTCAAATCCTTGACTATAAGACTAAGCAACTTCGAAGTAAAATAATCCCTTTAGTTAAGGTACTTTGGCAGGATGTAGCATCACAGGAGATGACGTGGGAGAAAGAAGAAGAGATGAGGTAAAGATACCCAGAACTGTTTACAGGTATAAATTTTGGGGACAAAATTTCTTTTAAGGGGGGAGAATGTAACAACTAAAAGGATTTTAAAAGATAAAACCTAAATTTTGATGCAAATTCCAATCAAACGAAGTCTGGCACATCTTTAGAGGATAGTGATTTGAAATGGAAGGTTTTTCGAAGTCAGAAACACGATCAAACAGAAAGAAATGCAATCCGGCGATCAAAAACTGACAGAAGATGTTTCGTGCATCAATTTCACTGGCGGAGGCCAAAACCTTCGCATGGAAATGCGTACCAACGTTTGGAAGGATGCCGACACCCTAAAGTATCCCCGGGTGGTCCGGGAAAAGTCAGAATCGCCCCTGAAGGCTTTAAATTTCCCAGATTCCCTCCATTTCTCTCAAATCTCTCTCTCTCCTCACCACACTTTCTCTCTCCTCTCTCTCCTCCTTCCTCCACCGTGCGACGCCACCACAGCCACTGTGGGCCACCACCTGGCACACCAATTGACAGCCCTCGCCACCCATAACCTCCATCAACCACCCACGGCCACCAACGGCCGCCAGCGTCGCTGAAAAATGTCACTTTTCTCCTCCACCGCGCAAAAAATTCGCCAGCTCAAATCACCGCCGTTCGTCACTGTTGGCCGTCACCGCCCCTACCACCGTGTAGCCTGAGCTGCCAGCTTCCTCCATTAGCTCGCTGACGTCGAACAGAGGCCGAACGCACCCCGATCGAGGCAATCTTCGTTTGTCGTGCGTGAATCTTTGTGGCCAGAAAACGCCATCCAAACGGCCGTGAACCGCCGCGCTACCACCATATTTGGACTCCTGGACTTGTGGGCTTCATCGTGTTGTAATTTTTGAGGCAAACCGTACCCCTTCGCCGTGCACCACCGTGCCGGAGTTTTTGGACGTGCATCGGGAGAAACTGAGACCACCCCGACATAGAATTCCATCATCCGATCACATTGGTAAGGTCCGATTTTCCAAAAACTAATGATATCTGATTGAAATAGCTGCCAAACGTAATTAGGCCAGAAATGAACCTAGGTATTAGGGCAACCGGACTTAGAATTGTTAAACGGATGACGTGACAAGTTTGAATATTCAATTTAATGTCTAGGAAATAAATTGGGCTCAGAAACCAATATTTCATGAAGTTCGGAATCGATTTGGAGCGACAGGAGACCAGGTAGGATAATTTATGCTTCCTGAACTTTAGATTTGACCTAGTGGATACCTAAACGATTTAGATGATTTACATGGATTTGCGTGCTACTTTCGATGGAATAAATTACATACCTGTGTGCTGAAAACCCTAATTGCATGTTATATGCTTTGTTTATCGAGTTTAGATGCCCTTAGGACGGATTTACTTAGGGTTGGGTACCCGATAGCCGGTATGGGACGACCGTTAAGTATCCCTAGTACAGAGAGTTTTTAAACGAGATTGTTTTTATCAGATTTAGCCTGTATTGTGTTAGGGATCACGCGATAAATTAGGACGACCCTAAGAAAGGTTTAAGGATTATAAGGGGGGATAGCCTACACGGGCAAACATTGTGATTTAGGCGTAATACCCTAGAACCCTGAAGAATAGCCGACTGTGAGCATGTGAGTTCGAATAGACTGTATGAGGATGAGAATTGGCGTATGTGCACATGCTATGGGATGCCCTAGATGTTGATTCTCACCCAATCCTTGAGTGAGTGATTGGTGTTACAGATCACACTCACAATATAGGCTTGATTCGGGTGATTGGTGTTACGGATCACACTCAACGATAAGAGAGGTATTCTCTCTAGATGACGTGCAATTAGAAGACGATTTAGACTTGGTTACAGCGGATTTGTAGCCAACGTGGATTTAGATACACTGGGCATGGGATTTTATTTGATTTTGAGTATTGATTTTAAAAGAAATGGATTTTTTATGATTTTGATTATCTGCCGCAATTTTCCATGTAATAAAACAATTTTAAAGATAAGGTATTTCACTTTTTTCGAACTAATTTCGGGAAGATGATTTTGGTGTTCACACCGCTGAGTATTCAGCCAATTTTTGAAGTATATTTGAACTGTAAATTATTCTACTGGGATTTTATATCTCATCAGGTTGTTTACTCAGATGAACAGGGACAGGGACAAGAACCCAGACGATAGCTGATGATGCCTTGGTGATAAACAGGAGAATGACTTAGCTTAGGCTTGAATCGTCTTGTATATAAACTTTGATGACGTTGCTGTATATTGGGTTCTGTCTTCTATGTTTTCTGTCATGATTGGATTGACTGTATAAGTATAAATCAGGTGTTCTATGTTGACTGTAGTTATGGGATTGACTGTTGCTGTATATATATTTCCTTCATTTATGTTTTATGTTGTTGTTGGACTGGTTGTGTAATTGTAAACAGGTGATTATTGTATTTTGGGTATGTTCAAAATACAGAGGAAACTCTGCCGGATTTTTGGTAGGGTTTACTGCTGTAAACTTATGAATTTAAGTTGGAATGTATATGAATGTACGATGTGATGTTTATATGAGTTTTAGATTTCAGTCCAGAGTAAATTATGAGGTATGTATGTATAATTAGTTAGTTGCGTGTGAATTAGGGTTGAACGAAATTCGAATGGACAACAGGAAGTCTATTTGGGTTACGCTCAACCAGTAGCGATCCCCTGACATTCCCACATTGGGAATAACTATGTAAATCAACCCATATGCTTCTGCTAATCAGATAAGCATCGCGTATGTTGTATTAGGGGGTCGTTACAATGATAGGCTGTGCTAAACTTAAGCTGGGTTCCTAAGGCTTGCTGTAGGGATTGCCAGAATCTCGAAGTAAACCTAGGGTCTCGATCGGATACTATACCTGACGGTATTCCATTTAATCTCATGATTTCCCTAAGGTATACTTCGGCTAATTTCTCTATAGAGTAACGCATCTTTACAGGTAAAAAGTGAGCAGATTTGGTCAACCTATCCACTATCACCCAAATGGCATCAAATCTAGCTAGGGTTCTTGGTAATCCTACCACGAAATCTATGGTTATTTGATCCCATTTTCTCTCTAGTATCTCCAATGGTTTTAGTAGTCTTGCAGGTTTATGATGTTCTATCTTAACCTGTTGACAAGTCAAACAGGCATTCACGTAGTTTGCGAATCCTTCCGCATATCGGGCCACCAAAAGTTCTTCTTTAGATCCTGATACATCTTGGAAATACTGGGGTGAATAGTGTAATGGCTTCTATGAGCATGTGAGTTTGAATAGACTGTATGAGGATGAGAATTGGCGTATGTGCACATGCTAGGGGATGCCCTAGATGTTGATTCTCACCCGGTCCTTGAGTGGGTGATTGGTGTTACGGATCACACTCACAATATAGGTGAGATTCGGTTGATTGGTGTTACGGATCACACCCAACGATAAGAGAGGTAATCTCTCTAGATGACGTGCAATTGGACGATTTTAGATTTGGTCGTAGAGGACTTGTGGCCAAGATGGATTTAGATACACTGGGCATGGGATTTAATCTGATTTTTATGACTGATTTTTAAAGAAATGGATTTTTATGATTTCGAGCAATTGTCGTGATTTCTATGCGATAAAATGATTTTAAAGAAAAGGTATTTCACAGATTTTAAACTGATTTCGGGAAGTTATTTTTGGTGCTAGCATAGCTGAGTATTCAACCAGATTTCGAACTGTATTTTAAACTATAAATTATTCTATTGGGATTTTATATCTCACCAGGTTGTTTACTCAAATGAACAAGAACAGGGACAGGAACCTAAACGTTAGCTGACGATGCTTTGATGATAGACAGAAGAGCAGCTTAGTCTAGGCTTGAATTACATTGTATATATTTTGATGATGACACTGTATATTGGTCTTCTGTAATATATGCTTTCTATTGTTATTGGACTGGCTGTATATTTATACATTGGATGACTGTTGTATTTTGGGATATGCACGAAATACAGAGGAAACTCTGTCGGATTTCTGATAGGGTTTACTGCTGTAAACTTGTGAAAGTAAGTTGAAATTCGCATTAAATGATCGTATGATGTATATATAGGTTATAGTTTTCATTCCAGAGTAATTTATGATGTATGTATATATGATTAGTATAGCTGCATGTAAATTAGGGTTGAACGGAATCTGAATGGACAATGGGAAGTCTATTTGGGTTACGCTCAACCTGTAGCGATCCCCTAGCATTCCCACATCGGGAATAACCATTTCAAAGACCCATATGCTTCTGCTAGATAGATAAAGGATTGTGTATGCTGTATTAAGGGGTCATTATAGTAAAAATGTCATTTTTCAAGATTTTTGAGTAAAATGGGAGACTAAAATCTACATTCTTTGATTTCCTCATTTCTATTGGATATTGAATGCCGCCTATTTGTACTATTGCACGCTTGAATGATAGATATAAGAATTATTATATTTTTCATGCTAGAGAAAAAGAGAAAAATGGGATTTAAGGTTGATTGAGCTAGTGTATTCAATGTTTTTTTACATTAAAAACCTTTTAAAGGTTAGAGGGACTAAGATTGGATAATTAGAAATGAGAACGAGCTATCACATAAACTAGAAATGGATTAAAATGCAAGTTGGTAAGGTAATTCGAGACGTATTAGCCAACTGTCAGGACTCTAGAAGTTGATTGTCGTGTTCTTTATGTTGCCCAAAATAGTTAAGAACATAACAGTCGATAGCCATCCTTGTAACAGTTGATTATCGTGTTCCTAAATGCCCAGAACCCAGACTAGTAGGCTAGTAGATGACTTTTAGAAGGCTAGAAGCAATTGTTAGCTCTCGAATTAGAGTGCCTTGTGTAGGCCGAGAGCTACCAACTGCCTGCCAAGGGAGAAGAAGTCGATTGGTAGGCTCCATAACTTGAATTATACCTTGTAATCTCTAGATTTCAGATTTTAAACCTCAATTAACCAATCAAACCCAAAGATTGAGAGAATCCAACATTATGTAACAAGAATCAAAATAGAAAAGAGAATGAGAGCTAAGAGAAAAGTTTGAAGTATTCCTAGTGTATGCATTAGTGGTAAATAGGCTCAAGTTTGAGTGACTTTTTAGTATGGGATGACTATTGGGCATTCCATGGTTGAACAATAAATTAAGAGGGTAAAAC
Source organism: Senna siamea (assembly GCA_031216115.1). Lineage (NCBI taxonomy): Eukaryota > Viridiplantae > Streptophyta > Magnoliopsida > Fabales > Fabaceae > Senna > Senna siamea. Next base: position 24,103,857 of record CM062354.1, on the reverse strand, counting down.
ATCCACTCAACTCAGTAAGAGAGATTTTGAAAACCCTGTGATGATTGCAAATTCTATATTAGTGTACCTTAAATGAAATGACCAAGAAATGATCACATACATAGAATTAAGCATAATTGTGGCTTGGGATAATTCACCTTAGTGTATATACTTGGGATAGCATACCAAGAAAATGACCCAATGGTAAGGGATGGTGATTCCTTAGCCTCATAATACGTCTAGTACAAAGTAGATGTGATCTACACCTAAAGTAGTGATCTTCTGAGTAGGATATGATCTGTTAAAGAGAGGGATGGTGATCCATATGTTTATGTACTTAGATCCATTGGGGGATGTCTTAGAATATACAATGGTCAAATACCACAAGGGCCTAAGGCCATAGAGTTACTTATTCATGTAGAGCTCAGGGATATATGTTCGCTAGATGGAGCCTTCGATAGAAAATTTGCTCTTGATTCTATTTTATGTGATGAGAAAGAAGGGCACGAGGCCCAAAAGTTATGTATTCCCTACAATATGATTGAGAATTATTCATGTTACTTGATTTATGCTAAACTAATTTATGATGATAATTATGTTGAATGAGAAGCATGAACATATTTTAAAGAATTTATTATGAATTTTTAACTGTATATGCATCCTTGAGTACATGACATGAGCATGCATTACTTCCACTAGACATTTGTTTATACAAAGGTGAACAAGAATAAAATGTATGAATTTTTGTATGAGTACAACATACCATCAATGAGCTTTAAAACCAGCTAATCTAGCTATTGATATTATAAATCTCACTTTTATGCTGATGTGTCCAAATGTCATGGTATCACGTATTATTAGAGATTGAGATAGCCACCGTCGAGGTCCCATTCATGGTAGTGTTGGTATTAGAGGTACCCCCTATGGTGCCTCCACAGGTTGCTCCTATTCTTGAATCACAGCCTCCCTATTAGTAGTTATATCACATTTTATGTAGTAGTATATATATTTAGTTGTTAATTCTATCCTCCATCATAGGTCTATGGCATCTTTTGGGATGACCCATGATATTCTTTTGTTGTGAATATGGCAGCAATAGACATATATGATAGGATATATGGTCAATATCCACTAGTAGGTTTATTTTGGGGCCTAATCCAAATGGTAGACATGTTACCCTTGGATGTTAAGGCTAATTGTACATATGATTCAGTGCCACATATTCAACTATATAAGTCTAAAGGTTAAGAAAATGTATGTATATGAAATCCTTGATTATAATTTTTATATATATATGATGTATTATGTTCCATTTGTATAATTATTTCACTGCGATATCATATACGTGTGAGAACCCGAATGTAAAGATCCAAACTTAACACAACTAATTATATTTAACTTGGTAAAAGTTAAAATTGTCTCGAATAAAGGAGGTAGTAAGACACCTATTTTTGTATACGACTAAAAATAAAGGCCTTATTTAACTGAATAATAGGTTGGGGTGTTACAACACTCCTACGATATTTAACATATTTGAAGATCAATTTGACATATTCTTGGCTTGTTCTATAAAGCATAGAAATGAAATTGAACTATGCTTTGAATATGTCATCAATATGATTGATCACAAAGGGGAATTTAGAGTTTTATTTCATCCTCTTGAGAAGACAGTGTCTTGTAATTGTAGGAGGTTCAAAAACTTCGATATATTATGTTATTATGCCTCAAAGGTTCTTGAAACCAATGAAATAAAAACTATTCTTGATCAATACAACTTGAAAAAGTAGACAAAAGATGCTCGAGTGCTGTTATAGTGTAACACCCACTTTTTCTTTTGATTCCTAGATTATTGCTTCCTTAATTATTTGAATGATTTTACCATAAATTGTGATGAAAATTCTTTGAGTGATGTAGTGTTTAGAATAAATGTTAAAAGTGAAAGAAGGGATATAGGCATTAAGTAGCATGAATTTTCCATAAGAAGGGAAAAGGAAGTTTTAATAAAGTCACATTGGTTAGTTTTCTTACCTTAGCTAAAAAGGTTTGTGAAAGTGAAAAGGGAACATGTGAAATGTTGTCCCTTCTCTTTCTTATTTAGCCGAATTAAAATGTGAGTGGAGTGGAAAATTAAACTTGTATTTTAAACACAAATGTTCCTCCATTCAGTGAAGAAGTGGGAGAGAGAATTGGAAAGTGAAGTTTAAGTAACATCAACGTATTTGCTTCTTGTCACCAAGGAGCTTGTAATTAACATCAACGTGAGGAAAGAAAGGAGAAATGAAGGAGACATATTGGACTTGTATTCTTTTCTTTTCCTCTCATTGCTTATTATTAATTTTACCAAGAAGACAAATGGGAAGAGTCGATTTAGTGGAAGCTATATATATATATAAAGAAAGGGAAGTGACCTTGCAATGTAAAAATTTCAATTGCTTCTCTTTTATCTGACCTTGACCGAGTGCAAGTATGATTGGAGAGAAGGATGTATCATTATTATTTCAAGGGAAAGGGATTAATTTCATTTAGTGACGAAGATGAAAGAGAAAAGAGAAAGTGATAATTAATAAATCCATATTAGCTCCTTCCCCTTCTTAACCGAGAAAACATGTAGGAAGAAAAAAGAAATTTTGCTTCTTCTTCTTCTTCCCATTTAACCGTGAAAACAATTGAGAATAAGAAGGAGAAATTGGCTCTTATTTAAATACATATATGCATACGGCAATTGAGGAGAGTTTAGCATTTATTCAATATAGATATACATTCAGTGATGGCAAGTAAAAGTAGGAAATAAATTTTAAGGAGCTACCTATGCATTTCAAGGAGCTACCTATACATTTCATCATTTCGGCCAAATTGAAGGAAGAGGTTGACTAAGTCAGTTAAAGGTATTGATAGTAATTAATATTAGGGAAAATAAATCTTAAAAGGAAATAAGAAAAAGCACTCAAAGAACAGGGAAGAAGGAAGGTTAGCTGAAAAGGAAACAAGCAAAGAAACTAAGGTAAATTCAAGGAAAACATCAAGGCACTTTCATTTTTCTTACATTCATAAGGTAGTTTAACAATTCCATAGTTTTTGTTTCATGATTTATAGCATGTTTATAAGGATTTTAAATTCTCATGAAACATAAACTTTCTATCTTTACATTCCTCAAGATGCAAACCTTTCTTTGGCTAATCTTGTATGATGATTTGGTTGTATTTGTTGATGTGATGATGTGGATGTTGTTATTTACATGAAGAATGGTTATTGCAAAAATTTCAACATGCATCATGCAAAACCCTATAATAAGAAAGTGGTAAAATGGTATGTTCTTGCAAGATTAATGTAGGTTTTATGTTAAAAATACCCAAAGGGAGTATACTATCTAGATGTTAGCTTGAAACCATGGCATTACCCTTGTTAACCTATCAAACCCGAGAGTGACCTTTGTAATGCATGGAAAGGCTTGTTGAAAAATGTGTGAGGAAGGTTACATTCAGTTTAGTTAAGAAAGAGGGAGAATATAATGATAAATTAACATATGGTAAATGGGTTATCCTTTTTCACATGGTAAATGTTTATGTTAGTAATATTGAGATGTGAAAATGATGAAATGAGTGTAATCATAAAATGTAGCATGTAAAATGAGCCAAGAAAAGAAGTAAAAGAAATGGCAAATTATATTGTTACATAACTTAAATGTGAGAGAAAATATTATAATAATTTCAAGACATGGCATCATCAAGGTTTAAATGTGGAAAGAGTGGAAGAATGTCAAAAGTTAACATGAAAAACCTTAGATTCCACCCTTTATCATGATGGCCGAAAATAATCCCTCATTTTAGTCTTGGTAACTGAATCCATATGCGAATTGTAAATGACTTATAATGTGTCTTATAATGGCTAAAGTCAAGGGAAATTGGAAGGGTGATAGTTAGATGAATGGTGGTTACTAATTGTACATATATGTGCCATTAAGGTTCTTATGTTGAAAATTTTATGAGATTATGGATGGCTAATCTAAGATCACATACCAATAGACAATTGCAACACAATCTTTCTTAAAAGTGGCCAAGAGTCCACAATGTGACCAAGTGTTCACTATTCTTATAAAGGTGGCCAAGTGTCCACACTTCTTGAAGTATAACTAAAAGTGTTTCACACTTCAAGACAAGATAAGTTTTAAGAATGAAAGAAGAAGACAATCATTTATTAATTTGGTCTTCTATATGTATGCATTGGTATAAATTTCAGTAAAGTTATTTATATGCTTCCTATGAAAATATGTTAGAATTAAAATGAGAAAGTCCATTTTGTTACATTAACTCACCAATAGATCATATAATGCTTGCCAATATACATATGTGAATGAAAGATATTTTAAATGATGGGAATGTAGATGAAATTGTTTTCTATGCTTGCACAGTGGTACATATCAGTAAGTTTTAAATATTGAATTGTTAAGCTATTGAGAAACTTGTTTTCTCATTTATGTGCTGATATGTATCAAATGCAGAGGTATAGCATTGTTATAGAGATTGAAGTGGCATGAGTGGAGGTTTCTTTTCTTAGGAGTATTTTGTATTACAAGGGTTTGAGTGACAGAGATATTGTCTCCTTGTCTTTATGAATAGTTTCTTTACCAATCTCAAAGATATTAAATGATGTACTATTTGGGATAGGAGATATGATGTATAATGAATTGATTTCATATGTATTACATTTTAATTTTCACTGTGCTTACAAGTTATGATCTAAGCAAAAGAACTCGAACCTAATCATATAATAATATTGTGATGGTATGAATGCTTAGACGTTATAAATAAATAATTGAGTTTAAGGATAATGTACCGAACTTATCTGTTTATATTTGAGGTATTGTAATACTAGATAAGGGTGTTACATATAGAATATGTTATGGGAAACGAAGTTGTGGAAAATCCTAAGTTAGCTCACATGCTGTGATATATAAACAACTTTGTCCCAATCTTGTCAAGTTAGCCATCGAGTGACTGATTCTGAGCAAGAATTTTTATTGGTGAATAAAGTTGTGGAATAATTGAGTAAGCAACGAGAGGGATGATCCTATAACACCTGTTAGCGAAGGCTCGTCACAACCAAAAGGTAGTAAGAAAAGACTTGTCACAACGAGAGGGATGATTCAATATAAAGTTGTTAAGATTTTTTAGTACTCTCATGGATATGAGTATTTTGTAACTTTTTCTTTGGTTTTTTCTAAATAAAAGCCCCTTAACGATCCTACATAGTCCCTTGGAGAATCAGAGTTCTATGGTGATTTCTTAAATGTGAATGACCAAGCTAACCAAAAATCATAGCTACATAGGCTTCCAAGTTACACTTCTTTGAGATATGCTAGTTTAAGTTATGCTACTTTGAGATTAGCCTCTTTGTATATTATATAAAGTCACTTTGTATATGTTTGACATATGCTTCTTTTGTATATGTTTTACTTATGCTAGTTTGTATATTAGGAAGTTAGTGAAAAGTTTGGACAATGATTTTGAACAAATCTTGTTTTATTAAAATCTTATTCCAAGTTTGTATTACAAGATCTCCAGTATAATAGCATCCAGTTCATGACTCTCAATACATAACTCAAAATCCAATTACAAGATTGTATTCTAGTACATTCAGATTGCAAGATTCTAGTACATATATTACAAAATGCATTAGCAAGGCCAAGCTAAATTCATAAGGGTCTTGAGGGTCTTGAATCTTGAAATTATAAAATTTTGTACTTTTTCTAAAATCTTCTCATTCTTATTGGCCTTGCGCAAATTTCATGCCTATTCTTGAAATTATTTGAAATGTTACATCACAAAAAAAATTCATTTAAAATAAAAAATTGAAACTATTGCATATTATCATTATTGATTTTTTTTTATATAAAAATATATGTAACACCAACAAATGAAAAATTGTCCCTATAAGTTTTAACTACAAATAAAATTTGATGAAATACTGACAAATTAAAAATAGTCACCATAGGTTTCACCCACAAATAAAAATTTATGTAATACCTAAAAATTAAAAACTATCACTACAAGTTTTAGCCATATATTAAAAGTGATAAACAAAATTTTCACAAAAAAACTTTAGTGACATAAATGAAAATCATAAGCAAAGGCTTGAAACTTACTATGATAGAGAATAAAATTGTCACTAAAGATTATAGTGACAACAAAAAAACTATGGGTATAGCATAACAAATATCATGGAAAATTAATCTATAGGTATAGGTCATTTAGGGTTATACCTACGATTTTAAATCCATTAGTGGTAGAATTTTGATGTCACCATTTGTATTGTTTCTTATAGTGTCAACTTGTTGTAATAAGGCTAGTTTCTTTATCTTAGTCAATGCTTCTATGGAAATGGGAATAATTTACAAGTATATGTTTTACAACCTACACACACTGCCTTGAAACATTGAATGAAAGCAATAATGGCCTTTTTGCTTCTTAGAATGCAATACAACAACCACAAATCTCTATACAAGGCAACTGAATAAAAAGAATTCATACATTATCTATTGTTATTTTCCTTCACTCATTGAGCATAAAGCAAATTAATATTTTCTAAAAAGATTAAAGAAATCAATTTTTAAGACAAGTCGATAGTTAGCATACTCTATTCACAAGTCAAAAATTTAAAGCGACACAATCACATCAATTCCCTAACTCAAACAAGTTAACACAACTCAAATCAAGGGATAACATCAAAAAATAAAATTCAAACTTTAAATATGTGGGAAAACTTGATCAATATGGTTGAAGTTAGCACTTGCAAATGTAACGCCCCTATCTGGTACTTCTACTAACTCTTATATAAGCAGATAGGTTCGGTACATTCTTCATTTCTTTTTCTTTAATTAATGTCTGAGTAGTTATACCATCAAAAATTATAACAAACAGATTAGGTTCGAGATCTTTTTCTCAAATTAAAAACTTACATGCACAGCGGAATACCAAAAATTCTATACTACACAGCGAAAGATTAAAGCATTCATGTAATTCAATTAAATACATGTCCATTACATTACAGTAAACATATATCAAGATATGTGAAGCACCCATCCATAGGAAGTCCAGAGACAATAATCCTATCACTCAGACTCCCTTTACAATTTCCCAGACGGACCGGGTCTTCACCTATCCCCTCCCTTGTTCTTTCCCAATTACATCTCAAGTCTACTGTCGAAATAGGGTTACAAAAATCTTTTCAAATCGAAATGTGACTGCTACCTCCTGCTTTGGCTATGTGTCCACATCTGATACATATTAGCATAGTAATGAGAAACACAAGTTTCCCAGTAGCCTAACAATTTGGTTTTAAAAATAACTAATATGTACTAGGGTGCAAGCACCAAAACATTTCACTCTCCATTCTTGACCTTAAAAAAATAATGATGTTCATAAATACAGTCAAGCAAGCATTGCATGAGAATTTAAACGTCAACATAAAAATCAAGCATCCTTGTCTAAACAAAATATATCCAAATAAAGTTATAACTGTTATTGCATAATTACACAAATTACTTATGTATTAACTTTTACATTTATCATTATAAATTAAATGAGCATTCTGTGGAGCACCCCTGGCCACACATCGTAAATCGTAGACACTCGGCCACGTACATAACGTGATCGCGAAAGCTAGGTCATAGGTATAAAGCACCTCTGGCCACACATCATAAATCGTGGACACTCGGCCACGTACATAGCGTGATCGCGAACGCTAGATCATGGGCATAGAGCACCTCTAGCCATGCCTAGCTAGGTCGCCCGTGTGGAGCACCTCTGGCCACACATCGTATATCGTGGACACTCGGCCACGTACATAACGTGATCACGAACACTAGGTCATGGGAATAAAGCACCTCTTGCCACGCCTCGCTAGGTTGCCCGTGTGGAACACCTCTAGCCACACATCGTAATTCGTGGATACTCAGCCATGTACATAACATGATTGCGAACACTAGGTCATGGGCATGAAGCACCTCTGGCCACACCTCGCTAGGTCGCCCATGTGGATCACCTCTGGCCACACATCTCATATCGTAGTCACTCAGCCTCATACATAACGTGGTCGTGAACACTAAGTCATGGGCATGAAGCACCTCTGGCCACGCCTCGCTAAGTCACCCGTGTGGATCACCTCTGGCCACACATCGTAAATCGTAGTCACTCGTCCTCATACATAACGTGGTTGCGAACACTAGGTCATGGGCATGAAGCACCTCTGGCCACGCCTCGCTAGGTTGCCCGTGTGGAGCACCTTACCACATATCGTAAATTGTGGACTCTCAGCCACGTACATAAACTATCGTGAGCTCTAGGTCAAGGGTATGGAGTACCTCTGACCACACCTCGCCTGGTTACTTGTGCACACTCGGGGTACTATGTGGGCGCTAGGCTACCTTTATCATTTCTTATGAAAAATTCAATATTTAAGGACTAGTTTCCATTTTCCTTAAGAATAATTTCTATCTTGAGAATTTATTCAATGAGCATTTTTCTTTTCTTAAAATTTCATTAACTACAATGATAATTCATAATAAATTTCCTTTGCTTAGAAATTAATTCTCACGTATGTTTTCCTAATCATTTCCTTTCCAACACTACCAATAATGGCCATAAAAATTCCATTTTCCTTGAAAACTACATCTCATATAATTTAATATTTATAAAATTTCTACTCTTCTTGGAAATAAATTTCAACATGCCTTTCTTATAAGAATTCTAATAATTTTTTGGGATAATTTTCCTTTCTTTAGCTTGAATTCAAAACCATGCAATGCTATTCTTTTTTTGACAATCTGCTCATGCTATCTCATTGATCAGCATTTCAACACAACACACAAGCCAGCCCACAGACATACATTTCAGTCAAGAATGTAGAGGCAACTTAAGTTCCATGGAAAGCTCGAATATAAACATTAGATGGCTTAACCAGAACATGGAAAAAAAGTTAAATTGTCAACCTACCTTGCTTCCTTTGCTTCTTCTTTCTTGATACATTTCCAGGCCCCTTTTTCCTCAGCAATTGCTCTTAATTAATTCCCTGAGCAATTAATTAAATTCTTTGATAGTTTCCTAATCGATTAAGCTTTCCTACATTGATATATCAATTTTCTAAGTCGGTTTAATCATCAAACAAGTTTGGGATCAATTTCAATAGGAAAACATCAAATCAGAGTAATTTAACTGTACCGAGGGTTTCAGAAGCTTGAAATTCTATTTCTGACCACTTTCTGGCAGCTCCAACGATGGCTTACGGCGAAGCTTGGCAATGGCCGGTGTCTCACAGCGACGCACAGCAAATGGCAGCGACTGAGGTCAGAAAATACAATAGAGTGTAGCCTGCAACTCAAGGATGCCGAATCCGGTGTTCGTTTGGTGAAACACGGCCGTTTAGATGGCATTTTCTGGCGATGAAGGTCACAGACAATGAAACTATTTTTCCTCTATTTCGGACGCGTGGCAGCGGCATTCCACTGACTGGAAGCTGTCGGAGGAAGCTGGCAGCTCAGGCTTCCCAACGATGGTGGCGGTGTTTCTGGACGGTGTTGGGCGGTGAAGATCACGGCGACGAAGTAAAAACATGACAAAAAGGAAAGAAGGCCGTTTTCCTGCGGCTGTGGCGGTCATCGGTCGCTGCGGTGGCTTGCTGTGACGTCGGGCTGAGCTAGGGAACCTTCCCGCAGTAGCAGGCGGCCATGAGTCGGCCGAACGGTGGCCAGGCGTGGTGAAGGTGGTAGATGGGGTGGTGTGCACGGGAGAGGAGAGAGTGAGTGAGAAATATGAGAAAATGAGAGAAATGAGAGAAAGTAAAGGAAAATGAGAGGTTTGGGGTATTTAAGGCCCTTAGGGGCATTTTAGTCTTTTGCCACTTCGCTCAGAAAAAATTTTCAGATGCCTTCTCTGACCTGGGCAAGAACACGGGCCCGCATGGAATAAATTCAGATTCCTTTCCATTTAAAGCCTGTCAATTCATCTGCCGTTTTCCTAACTCCGGGCCAAGTTTTTCTTCGTTAAATCAGATTTTGACTCTAAAAAAATTCCCAGATTTCTACTGTAGACTCCGAAAATCACTCTTAATTAATTTTGATAAAATTTAAAGTTATTATTTTATTTTATTATTATTATATTTTTAATTTTGTTTATTTAAAATTCGGGTTGTTATAGCAAACCTCATTGTAATTTTCCATAATTTTTTTGAAAAGCTCCTTTGGTGCTACACATGCAAATGGAATCATAGAACGAAAATAACACATCCAAACCAATTAGAAAAAATAAAGTGTATAAGAGGGGAGTTAGGCGGATGAGGGTGAAAAATAAAATTGAATTTAGTTTACTAAATTTACATTCTACTTACCTGGCAACCTAGTAAAATTGTCATACTTTTGATATGGCTATCCTATAAACATCTCCAATCCTATTACAAAGGTAGCTCCTAACTCTTCTGCCTCCTTTAAGAGTCTAGTCATTTTAAGGGTATAGATGGCATCAAAAATCAAGGATTAAAACTTCAAAGAATGCTACAACAAAATTAATAAATAAATAAATAAATTTGATTATCTAGCCTTCAGCTATGCTCATGTTCAATATCAAGAGATTTTGATGCCTTCAATTTAATATTTGACTACATAACTAATCCAAAATAGGAACACCATATCCCAAATATTTTAATGTTGATAATTTTTTGCATTGTCTTTGTTCAAACCATAATGAATAAATTCCTCTTTACCCTAACAATACCAAAAAAAAAAATCACATTAGTTATTATTTATTTTTCTCAAAAGTCCATCACAATGTGAGATTTCCAATGAAGCATTAAAGGAATTCTTTTCAATTTTATCTTCTTACCACCTCTATCTCCAACTCCATCAGAATAGTTTAACTAGCCATCTAGACACATCAACGCACATGTGAGTTTGAAACTTAAAAATCAAGTAAACCAGCTGAGAAAAATTTATCATTGATGGTATCAGCCATGAATCACACAAGAAAACATGCATTCCACCCCTGACATTTTTAAGAAAATGGATGCAATGCAATGTATGTCGTGCAATGTACAATGAAATATACTAAATTCATAATGTCATGGGTAATTTCCATATGGATCATGTTAGAACACAGTAGTATGGACATACATTCAGATATGAGTAAGAAATAACATATCATAAATCAAACATATAGGCACTCAGGCCACTTTATTCATAACTTGAGAGTTAGGCAACTTGTCAGTCAATAATTCCTAGGACAGGGGCTGCCCAAAGGATACACCATTGTCATTTGCTCCTTCTACTAACCATAAAGCACCACTGGTCATAGAACCTATTGAATGAGTTTCATTGTACGATAACTAGCTCTATACCCCTAGGGTGTCCCATAGCTTGGCTACCAATATTCATCATCTCACTGGTCACTATACCCCATTTTCTCAGTAGACTAAGTCTACCCACTCACTGGTCATTTACACAGTGAGTCAATGCTACTAAGGAATCACCACCTTCTAATGATGGATCATTTTTTGGCACACGATTCACTAACATATATACTAGGAAAACAGATTCCAAGTTAAGGAGAACTTAATCCTAACTAAAAAACTCAATGACCATCAAAGTATACTAACGTAGAATTAGCTACCTATATGGTGTTTTCTTAAATTTATTTAGGATTGAGTGGATGTTTTACAATCCTAAGTCATGGTTCAATCATGGGATTCACAACAACCATTCCATACCAACCATTAGTCATCCAAATCGAAATCTATTTAGTCATAGTGCATATATTAAAAATACTTATTAGCTTTCCTTTACTGTTATTTCTTCTCATCCTATAGTCCCCTACTACTTTTAAGTGTTCTAATTACTTAGTTTTATTGGATTCTTGGCCTTGTTATTGCCTTTAGAAAGAATTTAAGTCTATTCTTTTATTTTTCAAGACATAGGCTTACCAATTGACTTCTAGGTCTTAGCAGTCAACTTGCAACTCTTTGCTAAAATAGGGAAGTGAAATAAAGCTAGAAATCAGCTTCTAAGGTCTAGCAATTGACTTTTAGGTTTTTAAATTTTTTGAAAAACTCTTAAAACATGACAGTCGACCTTTAGAGGCTAGGAGTTAACTGCTACATTCTTGCCTTATTTTTGAAAGTCACTTTTTGATCCAGAGTCACCCTAAAAACACCTAGTTTCACAAGGATTTAATTCATAAACTTATTTCCCTCTATTAGGCAAACAACATACTTCCAAAATAGTAAAATTTCATACCATATTCTATTAAAACCAAGAAAAATCTCATCCTTGGAGGAAAGAGAAAATACTCATCCTTTAAACTCAAATTTTCAAGAAATTTCATGGACATGCAATAACATACCTACATACATCCCAGTTCAAAAATAGCATAATGTAAGTTTAAAACCCCTTCCTTGAATTAAAACTAACATTTCAAGAAAGTCCACAACTTCCATACATTTTCCAAAAGAAAACAAGAACATGGATATGGTTTACTTAATTATTTTGTGTTTCCTAGCAAATTTTTTACGTGATGGATGTTCCTTCAACTTAATTTATAGCTTCCTTACATGAATTTCCTGATTTCTTTTAGATTTTCCTCTTTCTTGATCTCTCTCTATACTTTCAATCTCTCTCTTTAGGTGAGTTTTTTTTAACACTCTCCTTCTCTTCACTCTCATATACAATGGCTGCTCCTGGATGAAGGATTTGAGCATCTATTTGAAAATATTTACCAATTAGTCCTGGGATCAATTGGAAAATTTTTAAACCTTTTGGATATTTTAACCCTTAGTGCCACTCATAAGTTTTATTTCCCTAAAAATTTCATCTTTTCTTTATTCTCCGTTTATGATCTTTATTCTTCGGGAAAATGTCCCTTAATGTGAAACTTTTTTACATTTAAATTACCTATTTGTGCCACTCACCTTTAAACTTATATTTCTCACAAACCAAACCTCATTTCGATCTAATTTTTTAGTCGATTTCTTCCTCTCACTAATTCCAATTCTAGCTAAACATCTATATCAAACACATACAAAGGAAATTAACTGAATCATATATCAGTAAATTCAAGTGCTCATAGCAAGATGTTACAATTTTCCCCTCCTTTTAAAAATTTTTTCCACAAAATTTATTCAATTAGCTTTAGATAGGTTTTACTCACATCTACCTCTTTCTCCCATGTTGCTTCTCAAGACAACGACTCATCCCACAATACTTTCACTAATGGAATGTTTTTGTTTCTTAATTACTTCACTTCAAACTCAAAAATCTTTAAGGGTTTGGGCGATAGGTTAAATCATCTTTTAATTCCAAGAACTGTGCATTAATGACATAAGAAGGTTTTGGAAGGTACTTTCTAAGTGTAAAACATGGAACACATTGTGGAGATTAGAAAGAAAAGGTGATAAAGCAATCTCATATGAAGATGAACTATTCTTTTCAAAATTTTATATGGTCCTACATATCAATTTTCTAGACTTTATAGCCTTACCAATGCCTGTTATAGGAGAGATTTAGAGAAATACATGTTCTCCTTCTTCAAACTCAATGGGTTTCTTTCCCTTATTGGCATAAATTTTTTGTATCTTAAGCTTTATACATATTTTCTCTAACTATCTTGATTAGTTTAATTGTCTCATGGATAATTTCTAGCCATAAGAGTTTTCTCTCACCTATTTCAAACCAGTATATATGATATCTACATTTTCTCCCATACAGGGCCTCATATGGGGTCATTCTTATTCTAAAATGATAATTATTATTGTAGGGAAACTCAACTAGAGGTAGGATTCTATCCCAACTACCCTTCTATTCTAGCACACAAGCTCTCAACATGTCCTCTAATGTTTGAATGGTTCTTTTAGTTTAACCATCAATTTTGGGATGGTATGCAGTATTAAAGTTCAGCTTTGTGTCGAACAATTCTTGCAATGCTTTTCAAAACCTAAAGATAAATCTCAAGTTTCTATTTGAGTGGGGATACCATGAAATCTGGCTATCTCTTGAATATACAACTGAGCTAGCTTATTCAAGGGATAATTCATCCTAATAGGAAGGAAATGTGTAGATTCGGTTAACCAGTCCACAATTACCCAAATTGCATCATTACCAAATTGAGTTCTAGATAATATTACCACAAAATCCATAGTGATCTTATCTCATTTCCATTCAGGTATATCTAATGGTTGTAATATTCCAATAGGTTTCTATTGTTCTATATTAACTTTTTGACATACCAAGCATCTAGTTATGAATTTTTCTATGTCTCTTTTCATACCTGGCCACCAGTATCTAGATTTCAAATCTTGGTACATCTTGGTAGTGTAACACCCCATAATTTAATTAGCCTAAATTAATGTTCTTTAATTAATAGGATGCAATTGCTTGTGTGATTTTGGTATTTTAATTAATTATGCTCTCAATTTGTAAAATATTGGACTTTAAATTACCTCTCCATTTTAGCTAAATTAGGAGCTTAATCTAATTCTCTATTTCTCCTTTTTGAGTCACCTAGCCTAAGTGCCAAGAGAAAAGCAAGATAGGTTGCAACATTTAAAAAATATATGCATGTGTGTGCCATGCATGCATCCTACGTGAGAGAAGGGAATGGGAATTCTATTTTTATGCATGGAAGTCTCAAGCCTCACGTGAAATGGAAAGGAAAGAAAAATGTGAAGCCTTTCAACATGCACACGTGGGAGGAGAGATGCGATGAAGGAGGATTGTTGAAATAAAAGGAGTGTCTTGAATTATGGTCTTGCATGGGTTTCACATGAACTAAGAAGTAAAGAAATTTCATGTATCTTACATGGGACCAATGGACAATACAAAGGAGGATGGGAAAAAAATTTTTAAGCATGCAACAATTAAATATATAGGCATATAAGGTGGAGTAAAAAGGAAGCAAGAGTGCAAGTCTAAGCACACGTGAAGGAAGAAAGAGAAGTTGAATTTTCACTTTGCATGCATAAAGCTTGTGTAAGGGAGAGTGCATAATTTATAAAGAATATATATATATGAGTGGAATACACATGCATTTGGAAGAAAAATGAGAGAATAGTTAAAGGAAAATGGAACATGTGAATTAGGGGAAAAAGGGGTGCAGAAATTTTATTTAGAATGTGAAGATAGTTACTTGTGGGAGAGGGCTAACGTGCAAGAAAAGGGATTTACCAAATTACAAGCAAAAAGGGAATTAGTTAAATGTAAAAGGTGTAACCATGCATGAAATAAAAGGGTGCAGCGTTTTCCTCTTCACTTTGGCCAAATGGAAATTGAAGAAAAGAAAGAGGGAAGGTGACCTGAAGGCTGAATGAAAGTTAAAATAAGAGAAGTAAGAAAGGTGGAAAAAACAATGAGAAGAGGTAACTTGCAAGCAAAGGAAGGTGTACTAGCAAGTACACTTAGTGTAGAATTTTATGGAAGGAAATGAGCTTTTATGTGCAACAAGGAAGCCCCACACATTATAAAAATGAAAAGGGAAAAGGTGCAGAATTTTCTACATCCCTACAAGCCAAAGCCAAGAGAAAGAGAGGAAATGGACAATATTAAGATAAAGAGGTGATGGCATGAACACTAAGGAAGAGGGACAATAGGAGTTGAAGTTCCTTTCACATCCAAGCAATGCCACACGTGAAAAGAAAGGAAACAAAAAGGGAGTTGAAAGTCCATCTTTCATGCATGATATACATACACACACATGAAGAAAGAGAGGGGGAGTTGCATGAAAGTGAGAAGTAAAATGTGGCATGAAAGCAAGGGCAAAAGAGGTTTAAAAATTCCATGCATGACATGCCACCTAATCAAGAGACAAAAAGAATGGAAAATTCATGTCATGCCACACATGAAGAGAGATAGAGAAATGGAATTGAAATTTTAGTCTCACAAGGAGACATGCACACGCGAAGGGAAAGAAAACAAAAGGGAGTTAAGAGTTTCATTTTGCATGCAACACACCCACACGTGAAATAAAAGAGAAAAAGAGAAAAAGAAAATAATAGAGAAAGAAGAAGAGGGAGGATGTGAGTTTGGAGAAGAATAAGTGAAGACATCAAAAGGAAGGAAACAAAGGAGCAAGGAAAAGATAAAGGAAGAATCAATACCACTTCATCCTTTGGCATCACTAGAGGTAGGCTAACAATTTAAACTTTTGTTCCATGTTCTAGTTATGCAACCTAATGTTTATATTCAAGCTTTCCATGGAACTTAAGTTGTCTCTACATTATTGACCTAAATGTATGTATGTTGGCTAGCATGTGTGGTTTATTGAAATGTTGATGGATGAGATAGCATGAGTATGTGTTGGAAAAAGGATTAGGGTTGAATGGTGTTAAAATTTATGATGACCACAAAGGAAAGAAACACCAACCTTTAAGTGTGTTAGTGAGGAACAAAGAAAGGAAATTGAATTTCCAATTTAACAAATCTCCCTAGGCCAAGTCTATGAAAGTTACTCTTGGAATTTATGAGCTATGCACCATAATATTGATTCAAAAATATAGGAATTTATTTTTGAAATCATAAGAGAACAATTTAGATTATTATTGTCAAAAAAGTAAGTGTTCTAAAAAGGCTACAATTTTGGTAAGAAATAAACATTAGAAATTATTTCTAAGAAAGGAGAAATTATCCTTGAAATGTTGAAGTTTTCCATAAGAAAAGTATATTAGAATTAACTTCAACAAAGAAGGAAGTATTCTAAACATTAGAATTCTTATAAGAAATTTACATAAAGATTTAATCTTATGGAAGGAGAAATTCTTTTTGGAAATACTAGAGTCTTTAGAAAAAGAAATTGTACATTAGAATAAATTTACAAGAAAGAGGAAAATTAGTATTTCAAATATTAGAATTTATTTCTAAGGAAGGAGAAATTTTCTTGAAATATTGGAATTTTCCATAAGAAATGTAAAACTAGAATTTATCCCTAACAAAGGAGAAATTATTCTTTAAATTTGAGAATTTTCATAAGAATTGCACACTTACATTAATTTCCAAAAAAAAGGGGGGGGGAATGTATCCTTGGAATATATATAGAATTTTCTCAAATGAAATAATTAATAATACTTTCCAAGAAAGGGGAATTTTATCTTTAAAGATATTGAAATTCTAAAAAGTAATATATGCTAGTAATAACTTTTAAGAAAATGGAAAATTTCCCTTGATAATTGACAAAGAATATTAAAGGTGGCCAAGTGTCCACATGTGCCCAAGTGTGCACAAAGAATATTAAAAGTGGCCAAGTGTCCACATGTGCCCAAGTGTGCACAAAGAATTTTAAAGGTGACTAAGTGTCCACAAGTACCCAAGTGTGCATAGCCAAAGTACAAAGAAAATTTAAGAATGATAAGCCTAAATAACTTGTTAATGTTATGATAATGTATGTCACAGCATGTTTTATTTAAAAGTATATTATTTTCATCCTATTGGAATTTTAATTGATCATATATTTCTTGCCGATTTATAATTATGAATTATGCTATATTTTATTCCAAGAATGTAGAATTAAATATTTTGGTGTTTGTACCCTAATACATATTAGTTATTTTTAAAACCCGATTTGTTAAGATACTGGAAAACTTGCGTTTCTCATTATGTGCTAATATGTATCAGATGTGGACGCATAGCCGGGCCAGGAGATCAAGTTCTTTTTGAGTTTAAGAAATTTTTGTAACTCCTATTTTTTGGTCCTAGTCTAGACATACTTCGTTTAGGGCTAGGATTATTCTTTTGGTAGTAGACCCGAGATGTAATTGGGAAAGAACTGGGGAAGGGATATGTGAAGGATCATTCTATCTTGGAAATTTGTAAAGGGGTCTGAGTGACAGGATTGTTGTCTCCTGACTTCCTAAGGACAGGTGCTTCATATATCCTGATACATGATCACTGTAATGTAATGGACATTATTAGACATATAGTATTTGAACTATATGAAAGTTTAAATTTTTGCTATGTAGCATAGAATTTTTTTTATTCCACTGTGCATGTAAGTTTTTAATCTGAGCAAAAGATCCTGAACCTAATCCGCTTAATTTAAATGAATGGTATAATTTCTCAGACACTAATTAAATAAAAGGATAAGAATAATGTACCAAACCTATCTGATTGTATCGGAGGAATTGTCATACTAGATAGGGGCGTTACAGGTAATACTAAGGTGGATAGTATAGTTTCTCTTATAGGCTTCTTCTAGGATTCTAGTCCTTAAGTTTTCACAATCAAGGACATAAATCCTATTTTGAACTTGCACTATTCCATCTTAAACTTTTTCGAATTCCTTCATGTCCTTTTGAGACTTAAGGAATCCATCATCTAATTGAGCTCTCAAAATCTAGGCCTTAAAGTCACAATTTATCTTTAAATTACTCAGGAAAATTTTTTCAAGCGGTACTAATGTGGCTAGATTTATATTCCTAAACTTCTCTATCAATTCCATTTCATTTACCATCATATGAGCCACACGTAAGGATTTCCTACTTAAGGCATCAGCAACTACATTTGCTTTGTCTGGATGGTACTTAAGCTTAAATTCATAATCTTTAAAAAATTCTACTCATCTCCTCTGTCTCATATTCAACTCCTTCTTATCAAAGAGGTATTTGAGACTTTTGTGGTCACTAAATACCTTGAACTTAATGCCATAGAGATAATGTCTCCACATGTTTAAAACAAATACTATGATTGCTAGTTCTAAGTCATGAGTAGGTAGCTTTCTTCGTGGGGTCTCAATATCCTAGAGGCATAAGCTACCACTTTCCTATCTTTCATGAGTACACAACCTAGCCCCTTCTTAGAAGCATTGGTGTATACTTCAAAGGATCATAATAGGTCAGGAATTACTAGCACAGGTATAATGGTAAACTTTTCTTTTAAGTTTTAGAAACTCTTTCAACAATCCTCTGACCACACAAAGGGTACATCCTTACGAGTCAATTTAGTCAAAGGAATTACTTTTTGAGAAAACCCTTGTATAAATCCCCGATAGTAACCTGCTAATCCTAGGAAACTACATATCCTAGTGATGATCTTGGGTCTCTGCCAATTCACCATTGCCTTAGTTTTACTAAGGTTTATTGCTACCCTATCATTGGTAATAACATGCCCCAATAATTTCACCTTCTCAAGCCAGAAATCCCATTTCTCTTGCTTGGCATAGAGTTGTTTCTTCCTTAAGACTTGGAGTACAATCCTAAAATGCTCTTCATGCTCTTCCCTTTTCTAAGAATATCATTAATACACACTACAACGAATTTATCGAGGTAGGGTATAAAGATGTGATTACGCATTAGTTAGACCAAAAAGTATCACTCTGAACTCAAAGTGTCTATATCTAGTCCTAAAGGCTATCTTAGGAATTTCTTCCTCTCTAACTCTAATCTAATGGTAACTGAATTTTATGTATATCTTGGAGAAAACTATTACTCCTCCAAGTTAATCCAACAAGTCATCTATCCTAGGACACTTTGAGACTTCCTTACCCTTAAATATATACACTTAAATAACGTACATACATACATACATACATACATAGATATATACATAGAGAAATATAAATAACGTAAGGCAGGGGTAGACAAAGGGTTCATTCCAAAGATCACATCCTTATCAGGCATTGGCAGACAAATCAGATCAACAAAGAAAGATTTATTCTCCGTAATGATAGGGTAATTTAAACAAGCTAAGGATACAACAACATGTTTTGCCACAAGGGTGAAAACATTTATATCATAAGGCAAGGGAGTTACCACATTGCTCAAAAATGAAAGAATGAGATGCACCGAATCAAACAATGCAATTAGAAGTTTTTTATCATCAGAAACTTAACCTTAATTAGATCATTAAAGTTTGAGACTGTGTTACCCTTAAGTGTATACACTCGACACTGTGTCTGGGGTCTAGGCCTACAATTTTTCTTATTATTCTGCAAGTAGTCTTGGGAATAGTGTCCTTGTTTACCACAATCATAACAAACATTTTGGCTAATGAGACAGGGTCAATTTCTGTGATTCTTCTTACATTCAGGGCAAGGAGTAGGAGTAGGTCGACTAGTTTAGGGTTTCTTATCCTCAAAAGCCTTTAAAATTTTTTTTCTTTATAGGGGAAACAGTTTTTGTATTTTTCCTAGGTTATTGAATTTATTCTTTTCCTTATCCACTTTACCCAAGTGTCTTGCCACAACCCAACACTTGTTCACTAAAGTAGCATAATTTCTTATTTCTAGTGGGGAAATCACCTTCTTCATTTCAAGATCTAATCCTACCTCCAAGTGCATAGACTTCCATGCTTCATTTGGGTGGTGTTTCAAATAAGTGGAAAACCTAGATAGCTCCTCAAATCTGGCTAGGTATTCTTCAAAGGTTTTGCCACTCTGCTTTAATTGCATAAATTTGATTTCTCTCTCATATTATATGCTTATAGGGAAATATTTCTCAAAAAAGGTTTTTTTAAAGGTTTCCCATGTCAATGGAGTACCTTAGGCCTCCATTAATTGTTATGCACCTTTCCACCATCATTTGGCCTCTCCTTCTAACATGTAGGTGGCGAACTCCACCTTCTGTTCATTAGTATTTTCCAACACCTTGAACAACTTCTCCAAACTTTTTTTCCATAACATCATATTCTCCCCTAAAAGGGCATTTGGTACACAAATAGATTTTTTATTTTCAGGATTCACATTCCTAGGAATGCATTCCCAAGAATATGATTCCCAAAAATTTTAATAAACTTGTTTGGTTTACTTAAAACATTCTTGGAAATATTTTACAATATTCTCAAGAATATTAGATTTCTGCATTTGGTTCAACTTCAATATTCTTGGAAATATTTAACAATTTTTCAAATATGTCCTTGATAATTTTTTAATTTTTTTAAAATTATAATCAACTATTTTTTTTAAATTACTTATATTATATTAAAACCAAAAATCATAACAACTTATTAATTGAATAACATACATACATATATTCTACTAATTAATAACACTTAAATAACATACATACATACATAGAGAAATATAAATATAAGTTATATTAAATAAGTTTTCTTCATTTTTTTAAAAACAAAAATGTCATCTTCTCACTTTCTCACTCAAACGCTAATTTGCGACATACAACAACTTGCTAGAAGTTTTGAATAAGTTAGTATATATGATAATATGTAATTTTATTTTCCTGTATTTATATTTCTTTTCCTTTTCAATGCCAAAAAATATTATTAAATGAGCTTCTTGTAATGTAAGTGAATTTTTTGTTGTCAATGCTCTTTTTTGTAATTTTATTATTTGATTATAATTATTAATTATATGAATTAATAATTGAGAATATTAATTATATCATTTAAAAAATAATATAATACAATTAAAATTATTATCTTGTAAAAAATTAAATAGTTCATTCTTTTTAGTTTTATAAAAAAAAATAAAGAATTAATAAGATATGTGAAGAGAGGGGAAGGGTTTGAAAGATAAGGTAGGGTTAAGTTTGAGAAAGATAATTTAGTAATTTTATAAATCTAAAAATATTCTCATGCCATAGGAATACAAGATTCTCACCCCCTTAGATGGGAATAAAAATTTGCAAAAATATAGGAATACTCTATTCTCAAGAATGTAATATTTTTTAGAATGTTTTTTTGGTTTGTGTACTAAATGAGGGAATGCAATATTTAGGACCTCTTATTCTTAGGAATCTTTTCTAAACCATGCATGTACCAAACACCTCCTAAAGGTCTTAGGTTTGGTTTTTTGAAACTTAGACCAGGCTTTATAATTTTGGTTTCGCTCTGGTTCCTATTGAGGCATAGGGTTTTTCTCTTCCTTGAGATGTTGCAGTAGCTAGATAGCAGCATCAACCTATATCTTATAGTCTCCTCCAATCCCTGTATTGTCTACATCATTTCTTCAACATAGTCTTATCCTTATCAACATTTCCAGAACTCCTTCCAGTTAGTGCCATTGTTTCCTTCTACAAAATAAATATCACTGAGGTGATTAGTCATAATAACATAATATCCTATAGAGAAAAAAAAAGCATACCATAAAATACTAGCTACCTAAAACTAAATCTTCATTCCTCATATCAAGCTAAAGTCGAAGTTAGTAAACTACCTAGGTTCAACCACATAACTCAGCCTCAACCCTTTCTGTGAGGAACACTAACTAAGTTAGAGCATTGCTTTAATAGCAATTATATAACACCCCGCCCTTATAGGTACTATACATTTATTAACCCATAAGAGAGGTGTGCTACTAACTTATCTCTTTACTTTAACTACAGAGTTTATTTTTAATTAATTACCCAAGATCATTTAATTAGTTCATTTATCAGTTCAGGTGTCTCTTAAGTATCTCACTCATTTTTATTATAATAATGGAAGCATAATACAAAATAATATACACATAGAACTATTTATAATACATCTTCATAATATAAGGTGAAGATTATAAAGATAACGAGGCTACCTTCAAGAACCATTTCAACCCATTATGGGATAACCTTATAGTTAATACTTATACAATCTAGTTACTACTTATGTATATATATAAATACCAAAAAGAAACTCCCAATTATGGCTATATATCAACTACTAATCCTTTTAGCTTCCAAAAAAATAATTAGCTAAACAATGAGTGGGATATACAAAAGGAACCATCCATATTTTCAAACTCTCAACCCACTAGGAGTACAAGTAGGCCTATAACCTACCACAGTTAACTTTCTCCACCACTAGAATTTACCACTCCCTAGTACCACATACAAGTCCATCTCCAGCTCCATCAGAATAGTATAACTAGTCATCTAGACATAACAACACACATGTCAATTTGAAACACAATAATCAAGTAAACTAGTTGAGAAAACTTTACCATTGATGGTACTAGCCATGAATAACACAGGAAAACATGCATTCCAACCTAATATTTATAAGAAAATGGATGTCATGCAATGTATGTCATGCCATGTATAATGAAATGCACTGAATGGATAATGTTATGGATAATTTCTATGTGGATCATGTTTGAACACAGTAGTATGAACATAAATTTAGACATGGGTAAGAAATAACACATTATAAATCAAACATATAGGCGCTCAGACCACTTTTTTCAGAACTTAAGATTTTGGAAACTTGTTGGTCGACAATTTCTAAGATAGGGGCTACCCAAAGGATACACCAATCTCAGTTACCCCTTTTGCTAACCATAACGTACCATTGGTTATAGCACCCACTAAATGAGTTTCATCACTCACTGGCCACTTTTCCCCCTTTTCTTGGTAAGCCAAGTGTAATAGCCCTATCCTATGGTTCATTAAATGCTAGTAACATAAATAGATGGGTGTGTTATTACCTCCTTTACCTGAGCCAATTTTTACCTTTTACAAATTTAAATTTAACATTAGTTGAGTTAAGTCTAGGTCTCTACACTCAGATGCTCACACGTATATGGGTTCACAGCGAATTTGAGATACAAATAAATAATTAAATAAGATACATAATAATTAGCCCTTTTTTACCATTCATTACCTCTGTACAGTACACATTTACATAATTCATCTTCTGAGACATATATATATATATGAATATATGGCACGAGGTTAGATATATATATATGGTAGCCTTAAATTCTAGAGGTAACAATTTACCATTCAGACCTAACTCATACAAGACTTAGTATTAGTCAAAAGCCACATATTCTCACATATATGTCTATCCTTCCTATGTAAAAAAAAAAATACCATTAGATTCCCTAAAATATTATATGAAACTATAGCTAAGGATAGACTATCAAAAATTACATATCATATTTATGAACAGTAAGGGGATTAAGGTTACTGTGGATGCTAGTTAATTATAGGACCACCTGTTGAAGGCACAATAAGAGGTACCTCTATCATAAAAACTACCAAAACGTCCTTAATCACATGAATGGGACCTCAATAACAATGGTCTATATTTCAAGGAGGACGTAGAATCGTGGCATCTAGACACATTAGCATAAAATGTGAGATTTATAATCTTAGTAGCTATATCACTTGTTTTCAAAACTTATTGATGGTACTAGTTGTACTCATACAAAAAATCATACATTCTCTTCCTATCTACATTTTCATAAACATATATCTATCGGATGCAATGCATGCTCATGTCACATACTTAATGATGCATGTACAGTGAAATAGTCATGGAAAATCCTTTGAAAACATGTTCATATTTTTTAAAAAATGTCATTAGCATCATATAGCAATTTACCATAAATCTAGTAACATGAATAGTTTTGAATCATTTTGTTAGAAAATGCGTAGCCTTAGGCCACATGCCCTTCTTTCTCATAGCATAAAATAGAATAAAGAGAAAATTTCTATAGAAGGCACCGTCCATCGAACACCTTACATACCCTTAAGCCCTACATGAATGAGTAACTCTATGACCCTAGTGGTATTTGACTATTGTACATTCTGAGGTGTGCCCTAATGGATCAAAGTACATAAACATATGGATTACCTTCCCTTTTCTTTGAAGGATTATATCCTACTCATGGGATCACTACTATAGGTGTAGACCACATCTACTCTAAGCTATATGGATCATAAGGCTATGGAATCACCGCCCCTTCACCAGTGGACCATGTTTCTAGTATGCTATTCGCAAGCACACACTGCAACATCCACTTCTCCTATTTATTGAGAGATGTTTATTAATTTTAATTAAGCTAAATACTTGTGTTTGTTGCATTAGATTGAATGTAGTTGCATTAGAGTGAGGAATTAAATTGAAAAGAAAAGAACAAGGACTTGAATGAAAAGAAAAGGTTTAGTGAGGAAAGTTATATAAGCTTTCAATACTCTAGGGTAGCAAACCATAATTTTAGCTAAAAGAGTTACTATAGCTACCAGATTTTTGAAAACTTCCCGCCAATGGTTCAGGGACAAAATGATAATTTGGCATATGGCCGAAGAAATTATCATTTTGAGCCAAATGATCGAGAATTATGATCAGAATTGGCAATTTCTGGACCACCCATAAATAGGTTTAAATATCTAAACCCTTACCATTTTCACCCTGAGTTTTAGAATCTATAGAGAGAAAGGTTTTAAAGAGAGAAAGAGAGACAATGTGAAGGAAGTAGGAATTTTGAAGTGTTTTGAAGTAAGAAGCTTGCAGTAGAGGAGCTTAAGAAAGCATCAAAACTTAAAGCTTTAGCTTTCAAACAGAATAAGGTAGCAAAGAACCTAATCCTCTCTATTTCAAAATTTACTGTTTATAGACTGGAATTGTGATTTTCATGTTGTTTAAGCCAGAGAGGAGTTTAAAAAATACATTCTTGATGTTTTGAAATGCTATTGGGTGTTTAAAATTTCATGGATATACTTATGTATGCTTAAATTAGATAATGAAAAATGGATTTTTACCTATTGATAAATGAGGTTGAATCCATGATTTAAGTGAAAATAAATGGTAGTGTAGGCTATTTATATGTGTAAAATGATGCTTACATGCTGGTATTGAGTTAATGATTAACAAAAAGGACTTACAAACACGTTCTTAGGAAAAAAATTTGGGTTAACAGCAAGTTTAAACAATAGAGTATAACATAGTAGCTGACTGCCAGCCCCTAGAAGTCAACTATCTTGTTCTTCAATTGCCCAGAAATGCATCCAATGCTCTAACAGTCGACTGTCAGCCTCTGAAAGTCGACTACCATGCTCATATTTTCTAAAAACTTGCCAATAATAGAGTAGTCGACTGTCGAGCCTATGGCATCAACTTTTAGCCCTAGGGTTTGAAAAATAGTGTAGGCAATGAGCTAAAATTCGACTTCCATATGGTGGAAGTCGACTTGTTGGCCTCTGTTTTGGAAAAATGAACTCAATAACCTAGCTTGAAATACAATTAGTCCCAAACTTCACTCATACAAGGGATCTAAACCTAGAATGTATAATGGGTAAAATATAGGTTAAAAGTGAAAGAGAAAGAACATGAATGAAATCAAAATTTCAAAAGGAATAAGCATGGGAAATACAAGAGAAATGAGAAAGCATTCCTAGTGTATGGATAGTGGTAGATAAACTCATACTGAATGACCAATTGTCAATATGAGATGGTTGTTGGGCATTTCGTGGTTGAATAAAATGATTTTTGAAAACGCCATGATGGTTATTAATTTTACGTTAGTGAACTCTCCTATAGCCAACTGAAGGAATCACATACTTAAAGTTAGACATAAACATGGTATGAGCTGAATGACCCTAGTCTATAGACTTACGAATAGTATTTTGGAAACTGATATGTGGAAAACAATAATCCAGAATATATAGGGGAGGAACTACCAGGAGACAAGCAGGGACCCTGTGGTTCTTGGTGATGAGGAATGATCTATCAAGTGACAGGTAGGAACCCTCATAGGGATGTTATGGATGGATGTACTTGGATCTATTGGAGGACACTCCACCATGTACATGAATTGTAATTGAGAATTGCTGGATAATATATAGATTGCAGTTGAGAACTGTAGGTAGTCATAGACTCTTAGAAACTCACCTGTGTGTGAGGGTTTAATATAAGGAGTAGTTTTCTTGGCAACTATCTAGATTTCTCTTGTGATGATCTTTTGTTATGATCATGTTTTGGTAGTGGCCATAAGATATGCTCTAAATTCCTTATGTATGCTCTGTGTTTATATGTGAATATAACCATGTTACCAATATGATATATCTTGTTTAATGGATATGTGAGTTGATTCTAATATGATAATATATCTTGTGTGATGGGTATGTTATTATGCATTCATAAGTATGTGATAAAATTGTATTCATGCATGGTATTTCAAAATACAAGCTGTATGATTTAATGAAAATAATTTAGTGTATTTTCGTATGATTATGGTGGTACAAGCCAATGGTTTTAAAAACAGGTTGTTCTACTACTAAAAAATCATTCTCATATAAATGTTGGTTTGTATCAGATGACTAGGTATCAGGTCCTGTTAGAGGTAGAGGTAGAGGCAATGGAGATATCCTTCTTGGGACATTTTTCAGTTATTAAAACATTATGGGTCATTTTTGTATTAGAAGTTCCTCCCACACCCTAACTGCATAAAGTTATAAGGTCTATATAGAAAATTTTAAAATTCCCAATACCCTAATTCCTTATGACTATTTTTGGAAGGATCAGGAGAATGATTTTTGGAGTATAAGATGAGGGCATATATGTATTAAGATATATGAGATAGGAATCCACTAGCAGTCTTTTGTTAAATGGGTATGAGTAATAGGCTTGATGTCTCCTTACCCTGGTTGACACACTCACATATGCCTAGGTATATGTCTAATAAATAAGACTTGTAATTATTACAAAAGAATTATGTATACGAGTGTGAATGTATGTAAATATATATCTATATGTTTTGTTTCAATTATTTTTCATTGCAACATTTTGTGTGAGCATCCAAAGTATAGAATTTTGAAACTAATGGCACTTAATTATTGAATTTGGTAAAAGTTAAAATTTACTCAACCAGAGATAGTAGTAACTCACCAATCTTATTGTATAAAATATTATATTATTAAATTAACTAAAAGGAACCATAGGATTGGAGGTGTTACACTGAGTTGGTATCAGAGCACAACTACCATGGCTAGTTGAGTACTAGCTCGATAATGAAGGGTAGATTTCTCTAGATAGAGATTAATGCAGGCTAGTTAGCTAAGCCTAGGCAGTTGACTAACTTATATTATTTTTTGACTTAAGGAATGAAGTGTTAGATTTGGAGTAGACAATATTTCTTGTTGGTGCCATATGTCCTCTTATAAATATTATGTTATTGAGACTGATCACTTCAGTAATATTTATTTTTTAGAGTGAAATATGGTCCCACCTATGAGGAATACTGGAAAGGAGAAGGAAGTGAGAATAATATGGAGAGAGTGATGCAAGTCATGATGGGAGTGGTAAAGGTTATGAAGGAATAGGCTGCTACTACTACCCAAGTCATCCGACAGTTTCAAGAAGATGAAAATAATGTCTGTCCTAACCCAAACCCTATTGAGGACAAGTACGAAATCTAGCTTATCAAGTATGGTCAGAGTTCCACAAATCAAACCCTCCTGCCTTTAAGGGTGAGTTTAATCCTAAGTTAGCCAAAGGATAGTTGATGGAAATGGAGAAGTTTTTTATGGTCCTTGGGAGTAATGATGCTCAAAAAGTCTTATTCTCTACATATATGCTAACTAGAGAAGCCGAACATTGGTGGAAAGGAGCCAAATAGTTGATGAAGGCTTAAGAGGTCCAAATTACCTGAGAGTCATTTGAGAGGATATTTTTAGAAAAGCATTTTCCTCAGAATGTGAGGAATGAAAGAGAAATAGAATTTATGTAGCTCAAATAGGGTAGCAAAACTTTTGATGATTACCTTGTTAGAGGCTTCAGCCAGATGAGAATTGGAAAGCAATGCATTTGGAGGCTGGATTAAGCCTAGAATTGAAAAGTACAGTTGCTCGAATGGAAATAAGAAATTATGCCACACTGGTAAATAAGTGTTGCATAGTTACTAAAAATCTAGCAAAGGCTAAGAAAGAGAAGCAAAGAACTAACTTCCTAAAAAGGAAACAATCCGGACCTTTTAGAGGAAGAGATAACAAATATGGGGGAGTTCAGAAAGGAAAGAGACCAATGGTGAGACAAGCAGTACCTAACGCTCATCCAAAATGCAAAAAAAAATCATGATGGATCCTGTTGCTGGTAGCAAGGTATTTCCTTCAATTGTGGGAAACAGGGGCATTATCATAAGGATTGCCCAAAGTGGAAGAAACAGGTTAGCACCACTAAACCTCCCACTACTGAAAGAGTCTATACCCTCAAGGGCAAGGAAGTAACCCAGTCTGATGATTTAATGAAAGGTAAATGTTTAATAAATGATGTATCTTTAATTGTGTTGTTTAACTCTAGCACTACCCACGCTTTCATTTCATTGGAATGTGTTAAGAGATTAAACTTAACTGTGTCCAGATTACCTTATTAGCTATCTATTCCATTCCAGCGGAAGAGTAGGTTTTGACTTCTTTATCCTGCTTAAATTACCTAATTGTTGTTGAGAATAGATCTTTTATTATTGACTTTATTTGTTTATCTTTGGTGGATTTGGACATTATTATTGGGATGAACTGGTTGTCCTTAAACAATGTAATCTTGGATTGTTTAGAAAAATCTGTGACTTTTATAGATACCTTACCAGTAAATAGAAGTGTTAAGGAAAAGAATCAAAGGATGCATTTTCTGTGTTCTTATAAGGTTGAGATTCAACATAAACTAAGTACTATCCCTGTAGTTAATGAGTTTTCAGATGTCTTTCTCAAAGAGATCTTAAGTCTTCCACCTGAGAGGGAAGTAGAGTTCTCTATAGAGTTAGTTCTAAGAACGAGACCAATCTCTATAGCACCCTATAGGATGTCTCCCTTAGAATTGACATAATTTGAAGGTGCAGATAGAGGATCTCTTAAAGAAACAATTTTTGAGACCCAGTGCTTAACCATGGGGAGCACCAATGTTTTTTGTAAAGAAGAAAGATGGAAGCTTAAGGTTGTGCATAGATTATAGGCAACTAAATAAGGTGACAGTGAAGAATAAGTATCCCCTCCCTAGAATAGATGAATTTTTGGATTAGTTGAGAGGAGCTATCATGTTTTCCAAGATTAATTTAAGGTCAGGATGCCATTAAATCAGGGTTAAAATAGAAGATATACTTAAGACTACCTTTAGAACCAAACATAGGCATTATGAATTTCTTGTAATGTCATTTGGATTAACAAATACTTTATCTATTTTTATGGATTACATGAATCGTATCTTTAGACCTTACCTTAATCAGTTTGTGGTAGTGTTTATTGATAACATTCTTGTATATTCTAAAATTAGGGAAGAGCATGAACATCATCTTAGAATTATGCTGCAGTTGCTTAGGGAAAAGTAATTGTATGCCAAACCTGAGAAATGTGAGTTCTAGTTAGAAGAGGTAAAATTCTTAGGTTATGTAATTACCAAAGATGGAGTGGCAGTAGATCCCAGTAAGATAGAAGCGGTAGTTGGTTGGGAGAAACCCATAACACTAACCAAAATTCTTAGTTTTCTCAAATTAATCGATTACTATAGGAGATTTATTCAAGGGTTTTCACAGATCGCGTTACCTTTTACTAGATTAACTAGGAAAGATATTCCATTTGTGTGGGATGCCAAATATGAACATATTTTCCAAACTCTAAAAGAAAAACTAACAACCACACCTGTCTTAACTATTCCTGATCCCTTAGGACATTTTGAATTATACTATGATGCATCCAAGAAGCGCCTAAGGTGTGTCTTAATGCAAGATAAGAAAGTGGTAGCATATATATCTAGGCAGCTAAGATCCCATGAGAAAAATTATCCTACCTATGACTTAGAATTAGCAACCATAGTGTTTGCCCTGAAGATTTTGAGACACTATCTCTATAAATCTAGATTTGAGGCATTTAGTGACCACAAAAGTCTCAAATACCTTTTCAATTAGAATGAGTTGAACATAAGGCAGAGAAGATGGATCAAGTTTATTAAGGATTATGATTTTGAATTAAATTACCATCCAGGGAAGGCAAACGTAGTGGCAGATGCCTTAAGTAGGAAATGCTTCCATGTAGCTCAAATGATGGTGAGTGAGATGAGCCTAATTGAAAAGATTAGGAATTTGAGTTTGTCCACTTTGGTATTGTCAAATAAGATATACTTGAGTGAACTAAGAATTGAGAAGAACCTTAGAACTCAAATCCTAAAAGCTCAAAGGAAGGATGAATTCTTAAAGTCCTTGAATGAATCAAAGGAATTAAAGAAAGAAACAGATGGGATAGTGACTTTTCAAACTAGGGTGTATATCCTAAAATTAGAGGAATTGAGATACCAAATCCTAGAGGAAACCCACAAGAGCAACTATATTATTCATCCTGGTGCCACTAAGATGTACCAAGACTTGAAGAAAAATTCTTGGTAGCCAGGTATGAAAAAATACATAGCTGAGTATGTTGCTAAATGCTTAATGTGCCAACAGGTGAAGATTAAACATAAAAAACCTATAAGATTATTGCAACCTCTAGAAATTCCTGAATGAAAATGGTATAAGATTATCATGGATTTTGTGGTGGGACTGCCTAGAACTCAGTCAGGAAATGATACAATCTAGGTAATTATAAACAGATTGATGAAATTTGTACATTTCTTACCCATTAGTATAAATTTTTCATTGGTTAAGTTGGCCTAATTTTATATACAAGAAATAGTGAGACTCCATGGAGTACCCACTAATATTGTATCAGATAGAGACCCTATATTTACTTCTAGATTCTGGAAAGCCTTGCAAGAGGCCTTGAGTACCAAACTTAGTTTCAGTAATGCTTATCATCCACAAACTGATGGATAGACTGAACAAATTATACAAACTCTAGAAAATATGCTTAGGGCCTATGTTCTAAAACAAAGGGGAAGATGGGATAAATATTTTCCTTTAGTGGAGTTCTCTTATAATAATAGTTTCCATTCTAGTAGAGGAATGGGTCTATATGAAGCCTTATATGGGAGGAAATGTATATCACCCTTATGTTGGTTTAAAATGGGAGAAAGAGAAATATTAGGGCCAAAACTAGTTCAAAAAACTACTGACCAAATAAAAATGATCAAGGAGAAAATGGCTAAGGCCCAGGATAGACAGAGAAGTTACACTGATAAGAGGAGAAGACCACTAGAATTTATAGAAAGAGACCATGTTTTCCTCCAAATATCTCTGGTTACTAGCATTGGTAGGGTTATCAAGTCTAGAAAACTAAACCCTAGATACATTGGACCATACCAGATTTTGAAAAGAATTGGTTTATCCGCTTATCCAATAGCGTTACCTCTATTTTTGTCCAATCTCCACAATGCTTTTCATGTTTCTTAACTCCGTAAATACATTTCAGATCCCTCCTATGTTCTTGACGCCAATACAATATAATTTAAAGATAATTTGACTTATATCCTAAACCTTTAAGAATCATTGGTACTGAGGTCAAGAAGTTGAGGAATAATACTATTCCACTAGTAAAGGTGTTATGGGACCAGTCATCACTACAAGAAGCTACGTGGGAACAAGAGGATGAGATGAGGAGGACCTACCCCGAGTTATTTGATTAGGTATGTCTTAATTTTGAGGACGAAATTCTTTTAAAGGAGGGGAGAATTGTAACATCTACTCCTCCTATTTATTGAGAGATGTTTGTTAATTTTAATTAAGCTAAATGCTTGTGTTTGTTGCATTAGATTGTATGTAGTTGCATTAGAGTGAGAAATTAAATTGAAAAGAAAAGAACGGGGACTTGAATGAAAAAAAAAGGTTTAATGAGGAAAGTTGTATAAGCTTTTAATACTTCAGGGTAGCAAATCGTAATTTTAGCCAAAAGAGTTACTGTAGCTACCAAATTTTTGAAAACTTCTAATGGTTTAGGGGCAAAATGGTAATTTGGCATATGATTGAAGAAGTTATCATTTTAAGCCAAATAATTGAGAATTAGGATCAGAATTGACAATTTTTGAACCACCTATAAATAGGTGTAAATATCTAAACCCTTACCATTTTCACCCTGAGTTTCATAATCTAGAGAGAGAAAGGTTTTAGAGAGATAAGGAGAGACAATGTGAAGGAAGTAGGAATTTTGAAGTGTTTTGAAGCAAGAAGCTTGCAGTAAAGGAGCCTAAGAAAGCATCTGAACTTAAAGCTCCAGCTTTCAAACAGAACAAGGTAGTAAAGAACCTAATCCTCTCTATTTCAAAATTTACTGTGCATAGACTGAAATTGTGATTTTCATGTTGTTTAAGCGAAAGAGGAGTTTAAAAAATACATTCTTGATTTTTTGAAATGCTATTGGGTGTTTTAAATTG
Organism: Senna siamea; assembly: GCA_031216115.1. Lineage (NCBI taxonomy): Eukaryota > Viridiplantae > Streptophyta > Magnoliopsida > Fabales > Fabaceae > Senna > Senna siamea. The sequence goes on along the minus strand of CM062354.1, from coordinate 24,070,919 downwards.
CATGGATATACTTATGTATGCTTAAATCAGATTATGAAAAATGGGTTTTTACCTATTGATGAATATGAGGTTGAATCCAAGATTTGAGTGAAACTAAACAGTAGTGTGGGCTATTTATATGTGTAAAATGATGCTTACATGCTAGTACTGAGTTAAAAATTAATAAAAAAGGGCTTACAAATACATTCTTGGGCAAAAATTTGGGTCAACAGCAAGTTTAAAAAATAGAGTATAACATAGCAGCAGGTTGCCAGCCCCTAGAAGTCGACTATCGTGTTCTTCTATTGCCCAGAAACGCATCCAATACTTTAGCAGTTGACTGTCTTGCTCATATTTTTCAGAAAATTTCCAAGAACAAAGTGGTCAACTATTAAGCCCATGGCAGTCGTCTTGCAGTCCTCGGGTTTGGAAAATGGTATAGGTAGTAAGCTGAAAGTTAACTACCAGATGTTGGAAGTTGACTTGTGGGCCTTTGCTTTGGAAAAATAAACTCAATAACTTAGCTTGAAGTACAATTAGTCCCAAACTTCTCTCAAACAAGGGATCTAAACCTGGAATGTATAATGGGTAACATATTGCTTAAAAGTGAAAGAGAAAAAGCATGAATGAAATGAGAATTTAAAAGGAATGAGCATGAAAAATACAAGAGAAATGAGAAAATATTCCTAATGTATGGATAGTGGTATATAGACTCATATTGCATGACCAATTATCGGTATAGGATGGCTATTGGGCATTCAGCTCTCCCTTATTGTTATTTCCTCTCATCTCATAGCCCTCTACTACTTTTAAGTGTTCTACTTAATTAGTTTTATTAGATTCTTGGCCTTGTTGTTGCCTTTAGGTAGAATTTACATCCATTCTTTTATTTTTCAAGACAGAGGCCTACCAGTCGACTTTTAGGTCCTAGCAATCAAATTGCATCTCTCTTTCAAAATGGGAAAGTGAAAAAGAGAGATGGAAGTCTACCTCTAGGGTCTAGTATTTGACTCTTAGGGCTAGCAATTAACTCTTAGAGCAAGGCAATTGCTTCTAGAGGCTAGGATTCGACTACTGCATTCTTGTCCTAATTTCAAAAGTCAATTTTTGATCTAGAATCACCTCAAAAACACCTAATTTCACAAGGATTTAATTCATAGACTTCGTTCCCTCCATTAGGCAAACAACATACTTCAAAAATAATAGAATTTCAGGCCATATTCCGTTCAAACCAAGCAAAATCCCATCCTTGGAGGGAAGAGAAAACATCCATCCTTTAAACTCAAGTTTTCAAGCAATTTCATGGACATGAAATAACTTACCATCATACATCCCAATTCAGAAATAGAATAATGCAAGCTTAAAACCCTTTCTTTGAATTAAAACTAACATTTCGGAAAGTCCACAACTTCTATACATTTTCCAAAATAAAACAAGAACAGGGGTATGGTTTACTTAATTACCTTGTGTTTCCTAGAAAATTTTGTGCGTGATGAATGTCCGTTTAACTTAATCTACAACTTCCCTTCTTGATTATCTTAATTTCTACTAAATTGTCCTTTCTTGGTGTCTCTCTCTACTTTTGGTCTCTCTCTCTCTCTAAGTGAGTGTTTTAATGTTCACTCTCATATACGGTGGGTACTTTTGGACGAAGGATTTGAGCAACAATTTGAAAATATTTATCAATTGGTCCTTGGATTAATTAGAAAATTTTTAAACATTTGGGATATTTTACCCCTTAATGGCACTCCTGAGTTTTATTTCCCAAAAACTTCCATCTTTTATTTATTCTCCTATTATTATCTTCTTTATTATTTGGGCAAATTTCTCTGAATGTGACACTTTTATATATTCAAATTACCTATTTTTGCCACTCACCTTTAAACTTCTATTTCTCACAAATCGGACCTCATTTCAATCTTGTTTTTCAACTAATTTATTCCTCTCACTAATTCCAATTCTAGTTAAACATCAATATCAAACACATACAAAGGAAACTAACTGAATCATATATCAATAAATTCAAGTGCTCAGAGCGGGATGTTACACTTTCAATTTGTATTTCTGACCATTTAGGTGTCAAATTAGGAACATCTTATTCCAATTAGATTGCACATTGCTAAGAGATACCAACCACTGGGAGCCTAGGACTAGGTCAATGCTGCCTATAAAGTAGGATAGTAGTCTTTAACTATCTTCAACCCTGGTAACTACATGCTAACTAGTTTGCACAATGTGCTTCACTAATGACATCATTGTTTCCTATCTGAACCTCAAATTGAACCACATGTTGAATTGGTAATTTTAATTCAACCACTAAATATGACAAAATAAAATTATGAGTGGGCCAACTATCAATTAAAATTAAAACTTCCTACTTCATTAGGGTTCCTTTTAGCTTCATCGTAACCCCCAGGAATTAGTCTAAGATCGCATGGAAGGAGATTTCATCCAAATCTCCTTAATTCTCAACATCATCCTCATATGCAAAAGAGATTTCAACTTGCTCCTCATCTTCAACAATAAGGTAGATGATTTGTAAAGGTCGCTCGAAGAGAATCTCTCTCCAAATCTAAAGCATAATCCTTTTTCCCTCCTAGCTTATTGTTCAAAATCTCAATATTTTTGGGAATATGTCATTTTGTGGAGTGGATAAGGCGAGCCACTAGGATACACACTAGGGTTAAAGTGCAACTGATGGGATAGCTTTACATTATGCCAAAAATTGCCCCTGCTAGTTTATGTGAGGCATCTTTAGGTTGTAGGCTACATCTAATTTAGATTCAAACTTGATAGTTGTGCTGACAACCTTGTAAAAACTCCTAGGTTTATGAATTCTCACATCTGCCTTAAATTTCTCCATCAATTCATTCAAAAACACGCTTAACAGACAATGCTCTAGCCAATTCTTCACCCGCATGGATCCCTTGGAAAACTCTTGAATGATACTCCTAAACTAAACTAGTTTGAAAAATTTCACACAAATATTCATCAGGATTTTAGAATTTTGTCAAATCATATTGCTCTTATAGCGCCTTCACCAACTCTTCCCAATAAAGGATGGCCCTCTATAAATTGATCCATGCAAAAATGCCCAAGGCATCTCCTTCCAAATACATGGTAGCTACATCAACTTTGGATTCATTGGGAATTTGGTAGTACTAAAAGTACATTTCTGCCTTTAGAATCCAGCCTATAGGTCTCCACCTTTGAAGTTTGGGAACTTCATCTTAGTGTAAGGAAACCATGATATACTCTTCTAACTCCAAGATTATTCCCATTCGTCCTCTTGATCATCACTCTAATGAGATATCCCTCTTAGCCACTGCTTGATACTACTTTCCAGTCTCCTCCCTTTATCTACTTGTGCCTTGAGGATTGCCACATCGGCCACCAAGGTATCAAAAATTTCTAACCTAAAGGCAATAGCAACCAACTATGACAAAATAGGTTGAGGGGATGCTTTGGGTGCTAGTGTGGGTCGATCAAGAGACATCCATGGTAGCTAAACCAAGCTCTAATACCAAACTGATAGAAGCAAAAAAAAAAATTAAGAACAAAAACTAAAAAAGCATAGGAATTGAACAAACACTAATATAGGATCTAAACTTTAATGTTTATTTAATAGAAAGTAGTCCTTATGACAGATAAATCCAATACAAAGAGAATTAAGAAAACTAACCTAGGGCTATTTATAGAGATAAACCCACCTAACTAAGTTTAGAACACTACTTATTGAAAGATAAATTGCATAACTGAAATTAAAGTAAAATAATGCTAAAAATAAGGAAGACATAGAGAGAAAAATGGAGGAGTTGGAAGTCCCATTAAGCAGCGCATAATCAAAAAATAAATAGGGATAAAAAATCGAGTAAATGCAATATGGAGGGCTCAATTTCCTCTTGACCGTGTGGCATATGCTGCACATGATTTTTCTAGTTCTAAAATAAGTAGGGAGTTACTTATCTTATCTCTTATGTTTTCTCACATGTGTCTTCCTAACATAAATTTTCTACATTTCAAGCATAACTTCTACCAACATTAGTTGTCTACAAGAATTGAACCCAATAACTTTTGAGGCCTTAGACATTGTGAATTGAGCATATTAAACATTACAATAGTTTGATTTGCAAAACACAAAGGTGGCAATACAAAAAATGGAAGTATGCATAACACTTCTAGATAATATTCAGAACCCTCGTTAGGATAGGTTCTTGGTTAAGGAAATAAAAATTCTATTAGCAATCAGTTATTCAACACTCATTCCATATTAAGATTCAAAAAAATTCTTGTGCACTAACTCAATATATTGTGTAAGAAAAATCTACAAGAGAAACATCACTACTTTTCTTTAGCCTAATGCCATTTATAACTTAGGAGGCATTAGTATGTAGGAGTCCTAGACATTTATGTAATATGAAACCTATGTATAAGAAACTATGTATGAGACATTTGGAAAATTTAAGACTTCTAGGTGAATACATCACAATTAACATGAGTGTCTTTAATTTTTCTTCTATATTATATAAGGCTTTCATGTACTTCAGAATTAAGACTTCATGCATACCAAATATTTCTCATAGTAAAAATTAATCCTTGATACTATCATTACTTTCAAACAACTTTTTCCTCGTCATTTTTTAATCCAAATTAAAATTTTTTTCATGAGAAGATTTTCAATTTATAAGCATGATCTAAAGACACTCTTATTTCTGAAGCTATCACCTACACCTGAATCATAGACTCATAATAGGTGGTCCACAAGTTTTTATGTGATGAAAAGGGAAAACATAAAATTGGAATTGAAGAATAATTCATCAAAAAGGGGGCTTCTCATTTTTTAAATTCATGGTTGTTGAAATTGATACTAAAATCTCATCAACACAAAAATGAAAGAAACTATAAATGATACTTTGAGAGTTAGAGAGGGAAAGACACTCACTGGATGTCTTCTCCTTTTTGGAGAGACTCACAGATGGCTTCTCCCTCTCGACGATCCATTGAGAGACGAGGTGAGGGTTGAAGAAGGGGCGGATATGGATGCAATTTAACCAAGCTCCAAAAGACAAGAATATGGGGTCGAAACACACCTGGATACCCTTAAACGATGCATTTTAAGGCGTTTGAGGAGAAAAAAGGGAGTCAAAATGCACCATTTCAAGTAAGTGAAATGGTGTGTTTTGACTGTGTAGGTGCGATGTGACATAAGCTCATGCATTGCTGAAATGGATGGCCCAAATCGTGAAAAATTCACAAAACTTCACAAATTAATAGCTTCAAAGGATCCTCTCAAATACTTTCCCCTTTTTTATTTTTTTATATAGATAAAAAAATAAATTTTGGTGTGGTTTTTAGCTTTTCTACAATATATTCTAATAATAAAAATTTATTAATGAAGTTATATTTTTTACCATAATTTACATGTATATATATCTTGGGAATAATATCTTTTATTTAATTTGTTAATTAAATATTCAACTAATACTAGAAGTCACAATTTAACATGTACATCAAATTATATATGTATGTGGCCAGGAGTTGCTGAGCTTGAAGAATTTTTAGGTGATACATTATTATATGATTTGGACATGGAACAAAATACCAAAATTGGCGACTGAAGAATAAAGTCTTCAGTCTTCAGTCTTCACTGTTCACTATTGCCTAGCTAATGAAGTCGTCATTAATGAACAGCAAATTTAAATTTTAAAAGAAGGATTGGGTATTTAAAATCAAGGAATTTTTCTGTGTATGGCAATTAGTGACTCAAAGAATTAAGGTGGCTTCATTCCATATGACCAAGCCTGCTTAGGCTAACTAATGCCTTTTCCACTTTTCAAGCCACTATGAACAAGCTTTTCAAAGCCTTTCTCAGAAAGGTTCTTAGTGTTCTTTGATGACATACTTATGTACATCAAGACTTCTGGGGAGTGAGCACTTAGCCAAGGTATTACTCACGCTAGCTAATAATGAGTTTTATGCCAAGATGTTCATATATACTTTCTGTAAGGGCACAATGCAGTATCTCAGCTTCATAATTAGTGGGAAGGGAGTACATACAAACCTAAAGAAGACTCAAGACATGGTAGAGTGACCTAGACCACAAACTATCAAGTAACTAAGAGGGTTTCTAGCATTAACAGAGTATTATAGGAAGTTTATAAAGGGATATGCACAAATAGCATACCTTGTCATTGAATTACTTCAAAAAAATGGCTTTGAATGGAACGCCAAGGCTCAAGACGCATTTGATAAACTAAAGAACCTCATAACCAATGCACCTACATTGGCATTACCAGATTTCAATAAGGAATTCATGATAGAAACTAATGCATCAGTTTGGGGAGTGGGTGCAGTGTTGTCTCAAGGGGGGCATACATTAGCTTACTTCAACAAAAAGCTAACTACTAGGTTGTCTTTGGCCTCTGCATATGTAACAGAGTTGTATGCAATTACCCAAGTAGTTATGAAGTGGAGACACTACATTTTAGGAAGGAAATTTATTATCAAAACTGACCACAAAAGCCTTAAGGAATTTTTGCATCAAGTAATCCAAACTCCTAAGCAACAATTTTACCCAACTAAATTACTTGGTTTTCAGTTTGATATTGTTTACAGTCCAAGGAAGCATAACCAAGCTACAAATGCTTTATCTAGGCAAGGAGAATTGGAAGAAGTTGAGGAAAATTGAGCTCTATGCAACATTTCCTATGTGGAGAACTCACTAATGGACGACATTCACAAGTTGAGTTAGTCTAATCCTAAGCTACTGCAACTTCAAGAGCTTATCAGCCATGGTGAGGCACCAGATGGATTCACCACTAGATATGGGGTGGTGATGTATGGAAACAAAATTTTCCTACCAGAAGCAGCTGCTATTATAAAGTTGATAAAAAATGAGTTTCATACTAACAAGATGGAAGGGCATGAAGGAATTATGAAAACGTACAATGGTTGCTGAAATTTTTATCTAAAAAAATATAAGAAGGGATATACAACAGTTTGTGGTTGAGTGTGACACCTGTCAAATGACTAAATAGGATAATAAGAAGAAGCAAGGGTTTCTGCAGCCTTTGGAAATGCCTAAACGTCCATGGGAGGAGATAGCAATGGACTTTATTGTGGGGTTACCTACCTCTAATAGTTACACTACCATTTTAGTGGTTATTTACAAACTCACTAAAGTTGCACATTTTAGAGCGTTAAAATCAGGATTCACTGCGAGCAAGGTAGCTACATTATTCATTGACACTAGTCAAATTACATGGTTTTCCAAAGGTGATTGTTAGTGATAGGGATCCCATTTTTTAAAACAAGTTCTGGAGGCAGCTACTGCATGACAATGGAACACAATTACATTATAGCATTGCATATTACCCTAAATTCGATGGGCAATCAGAAGTACTTAACCGATGTTTGGAGTAGTATTTATGTGTGTTTTTCTCATGAATATCCTTAGCAATGATATTCTTAATTGCCTTGGGCTAAGTTAAGTTATAACTTTGCCTATCATTCAGCCATTGGGATTTCACCCAGTCAAGCTCTATATGGACACAGCCCACAAACACTACCTAGTTATACTCTAGGTGGCATTATAGTGGAAGCAGTTGACAACACAATTCAAAAGAGGGAGGAGATAATGAGTACACTTCATTGCAATTTAAAGAAAGTCAAGAACAAACGAAGAAGTACGATGACAAGCATAGGAGAGACAAGGAATTTAAAGTTGGCAAGTGGTTTTATTTTAGCTACAACCTTATAGGAGACACTTTATAGCTAAACGTCTACACTTCAAATTGTCTAAGAGGTATTATGGACCTTTCAAGGTGATAGACAAGGTTGGCATGGTGGCTTGTTGGTTAGAGCTTCCTCAAGACAGCAAGATCCATAATGTTTTTCACGTTTCCTTACTCAAAGAATACATGGGAACACCTCCAGAACAGATAAGTGACTTACATATAGTAGGCTATACTCAAGAACCAGCTGCTATAGTGGATATTCAAGAGGTCAAAGAAGGAGGTCAAGTTAAAATTCAAGTACTAGTGGAATGGCCTAAAGCAACAAAAGAAGAAGCTAGCAGGAATATTGGGATGATCTTACAATGGATTTTGTAATTAAAGACCTTGAGGGCAAGGTCTCTTTTGAACCAGGGGGCTTTGATACAATCAGGAGTTTAGAAGGCCCAAATGATGCCAAAGAGCTCAACAAATGCAAAGAAAGGGCTCAATCAGAAGCACAAGAAGATATGAAAGGACTCAAAAGGGGTAAAAAAGTCAAAACCAAACCCCTGTGGACACTTGACTATCTAATGGGATGAGAAGGATCCTGCTGAGCTATAGAGGCTACACTAGAAAAACGACAAAAGTTTGTTAGAGCTTACCTTTGAGGGAATTCAGAAGCTTTGATGGAGGGTAGTCAATCATTGGGAGTAGCCTATACTCAACAAGAATATTTTCTTGCATTTTGGTGATTGTTATTTTGTATACTGGACCTGTGTTATCTATTATTATATGATGAATTGCTGAATGTTGAATTGAATAAATCTGTTGTAGTTCATGATACTATCTTGACTCAATATGATAGGTCAATTACCCAATAATAAAAATGAGATATGGATATTAAAATTGTTACTACTACCCATCAAATACCCATTCTTATGGACTGAGCCAAGTTTCGCTACCCATTTTTTCTCATCTGAACACGATTCCCATTCATCTTCATCTCACACCATCACATCCAAACTTGCTCCTCATAAAAACTTGAAGTTGCTCTTCACCCACCAGAGAAGCTCAATGCCGACCCAACACCATCAACCATTTTAAACAAATGCATCCACAAATTAAGAATTAGAAGCACAAAGATAACTTATGAGAAAGTACAGAAATCACTTCAAAAGGACTATTTCATACCAAGGAGAACAAACCAGCCAAAGAAACACAAAACAATGGCTGCAAAAAGGGTTTGGCTAGTTTCATATAGGCAAAAATTAATCGGCTATGTAGTTTGTACATAAACAAAGATGTTGCCATGAAACCCAATTTGAAGAGAGTTGATTGGAGCTGTGTAAGAAAGTATGGGTAGTCATGGCCTTGGACGAAGATTTTACAATACAAGGTGTGGGAAAGAAGGCCTTCTGGTTTTGTCAGGACGCTCAGTAATTAAGAGGGGTTTAATTGTTCTTTGTGTAGTTGAAGCACAGGAAGAGATATTTTGGGAATGAAAATTTTTAACTGTTTTTTTTTTCCAAACCTCCTTAATTCTTTCATTACTTTTTTTTTTAAAAAAAATTGAGTGCAATTTTTATATTTTATATTTAACTTCTAATTAAAAATTAATGTGTATAGTTTATATAATATGTTTCTTTTATAATTTATATAATATTGTCATAGTTTATGAATTGTAAAATATTATTGTAAGAGTTTATTACAATAATATGTACGTTTATATATATATATATAATGTGATAATAAATTAAGTCTAAACTCATGAATACCTAATCCATTCATTGTATTGACCTATCACAAGTTTAAGATCAAACTACGCCAAGCCTATCCTGAGTTGCTGAGATAATTACATTGGTAGTATTTCGTATCAGATTAATAGAAGAAAGAATTAATAGACTTACATGCTATTTAAGCCCATAACTTAATAGTTCTTTGTTGACCTTCCCCCCACCCCCCCCCCCCCCCGCTAATTGTTCTGTATTCAATATTGAGGTTCTTGAATTCAGAAACAATTTGATTAGATCATATAAAATACCAATGGTGTTAATCAACTCAATTTGAGGAACAGAAAACTGTTATTGCATCTCAAGATTGTAGTGTTACAATGAACAGCCAGTTAAAACTAAATCTGACTCAATAGGATAGAAAAAATTTGATCAGGATTTCGATAGCCACAATATTGACTATAGGATAGAAAATTCCATTTGATCAGGACCTCGATAATCTTGATTGTATCATCACAAGATCAGCGATCCCATGCAATCCTGAAATGCACTAACCCTTTTTAAAACCCACAAAGCTGTGCTTTAGTCAGCAGAAATAAATACTTTTTAACTTTGTTCTAGATATTTCTCCTGAATTCTCTGATCCATCGTTTTCTAAAGGACTTCCTGCATTCTCTTTTTAGGCTGGATTCCTCTGTTTTCTGCTTCGCTGGAGCAGATTCACTGCATCGCCGGAGTAGATTCACTGCATCGCCAGACTCCACTCCTGCTCTGTTCCTATCCTTTCCCTTGCAAGTAGTAAGCTGTTATCATCTACGCAAAGGGAATGCTTTGAATTCCTTATGGGCTTACCACTTTGATGGATTTAATTATCACTGTCATTAATATTCTGAAAAATTTAATTTGTAAATTAACTAACCTGGTTCATTCAAGTTATAATTAATCCAAGCCACGAGGAGTTGCCAAGTAGTAGAGAGAATAACTAATTTACAAATGACAAGAAATGGCCCCTTGACATCGTTGCCCTCCTACATTTCCCAACTCAAGTAAAATGGGTGACGGAACCAAGAACCTTTGACATTGCACGAGGATTTCAAAACACAATCTAATAACAGCTTACAAGCATGCCTCCAGCTCGTGATTCTCTGAAGCCTTGAGTTTTGCGTCTTCAGCACCACCATTTGTACATATTGTATGTCGACAAAGTACATTGTTTACATCAGCCCAAAAAAGTCACATATCAGACACAGACCAGAGATAAGCTTCCTTATCTCTAGATTGCTTCTCATTCATTCTCTTGAACATCTCCTTCTCAAATCCTACAAGCAATAAAACACTTATGTCAATCATTTGAAATTAATAAAATAATGTTTTCCAAAATTAGTTCCTATAAAATAAGAATGTAAGATGCCAGAATGATATGATAACATGAACCCACCATTACTACGGTCAATACCATCCCAATGTCGTCCAGGCCTTATGCCATACCGATTTGGTGCAGCATCTAAACCTCTTTTTAACCAGCTGTGATCTGGAATGTCCTGAGGAATGACAAAACCTGACTCCTTCATCTTCTCATTTTCACCCCAGTTTAGAAGAACAGGCTCTGGATATTTTTTCTGGGAATGACAAATGAAACAAGAGAAGCATGAAGCTTGTATAAAGTCCACCACCACTTGTGGACACATATGCTAACCTCAGGTTTATTATATTTACCTTTACCAAATGTGCCATAGGATCACCCCATCTTAGTCTCTCCTTCAGCATTTTGTCAAGATCTGGATCATCTCTGATAGAAGGCAGAGCTTTAGACACGTTATATAAAAAAAAATAGGCTGGGAAATTTACTTGTTATGACATTAACCCAAAAGAAAACAAAAGACCTCAAACACCTCAGGAAAAAAAAAAAAACCCATAATATCAATAGAAAATTTAAATTGAGAGAAAAAAAAGGAACAACAAAAGGAGTAACCTCCACTACATATAGATGGGACAGTGGTGAATGATTCTTAGCAAATTCAAAAATTGTTGGCCCCATGAGATGGTATCTTTTTCTATGACCAATTTAATATGAAGACACATACTGTGTTTCACAGCAAGGAAGTGCAGAGCTCAATCAACCTAATGTACTAATGGTGATACTAGTGCTGTTCCAAAACGTGTACAGACCATAGTTATTGATGACGCAGCACCATAGCGCCATGGCCTGTTGGGCAACACCACAACTGTGGCGTTCCCAAATTTCTTTTGCCCCTTCGTTGATATGGTTTCTGCCTAAGTTGCTTTATTTTTTAGAAAAAAAAAAAGTTTAAAGGCTTTATTTGTCTTATTCGGAGCCCCAGGTCCCAGGCCCATTAAAAAATAAAGCCTTTCATGTTTGATAGGAATCTGATGTAGGATTCCCAGTATACCAGTGTATGTGCAATAGAACAGTATGCAAATAGTAAGCTCTATAAGAAATTGCAGGAAATTACAGAGTCTCTAGTCCCACAAGCAGAAAAGAGAACAATAAACCAGAAAAAGATAGGTGCCTGACTTTCGAGAGGTCAAACGCTCTCCCTCAACCTTCCTGTAATTTTTTCCTTCCCCCTCTCTCCTCTAACCACCCTCTAAAATACCAGAGTTAGTTACACCCTGTCAATTCCCTCTTTTGCCCCCCCTTCTAGATGTTTTTCTTGGGTTTGGGCCGTGTCACTCCTCTTTCTCCTTCTAGAATAGGTAATCAGCCTAGTAGGTCCATCATTTCCTTCCCCAGCAAGTGTCACCTTGTCCTCAAGGTGAAATTGAGGAAATTGTAAAGCAATCGTATTGAAATTTTCCCAAGTGCACTCAAATTCGGGTAATCCACTCCATTTAATTAAGACCTCTACCCCTCCATCTGTGAGCTTTCGGACCTGCCTTACTGCTTGCAGGTGCACTGCAACTCAGTTTTACGTTAGAAAATGGGGAATCTCCTGAGAGGTCTGTGTTGACTGAATGGCTCTTTTTAGCTGGGAGACATGGAAAACAGGATGAATTCTGACTGTCGCCGGTAATTCCAATCGATAGGCCACTGCTCCATGTTTAGCTATTATTTTGTAAGGCCCATAAAAGCAAGGGCTGAGTTTCTCATATGGTTTTCTTGCTAAAGATTATAGTTTGTAAGGTCTCAGCTTTAGGTATACTGATTCCCCTACTGCAAACTGCACGTCCCTCCTATGTTGGTTGGCTTGGGTTTTCATTCTTTCTTGTGCCTTCACCATATGTGCCTTAAGTTCCACCAATATGGCATTTCTCTCTCGAATCTGCTCATTCACTTCCTCTACTGGAGAAAAACTGTCTTCCATCCTAAATAATGTAGGCGGATCCCTTCCATACAAAGCTTTGAAGGGTGTCATTCCAGCTGAAGCATTGAAGGAGGTGTTGAACCAGTATTCTGCCCAACTGACCCACTTCCTCCATTGTTTTGGTTTATCTCCCGAAAAACATCTCAAATAAGTCTCTAAAGTTCTATTAACCACCTCAGATTGCCCATCCGTTTCCGGATGATAACCCGAACTGTAGTTTAGTGTAATGCCAGCCATTTTTAATAACTCTTTCCAGAATTGACTGATAAAAATTCTATCCCTATCTGAAACAATTGACTTTGGAAAGCCATGTAACCGGATTATCTCTTTTAAAAAAATCTCTGCTACATCCTTGGCAGTGAAAGGATGTGATAACGGAATGAAATGGGCATATTTTGTCAACCGGTCTACTACCACCATTAGAGAATCAAACCCTTTATATTTCGGCAATTTGACTATGAAATCCATGCTAATATCTTCCCACACCTGTTGGGGTATCAGTAAGGGTTGTAGCAACCCAGCTGGACTCATAGCTTGATACTTGTTTTTCTGACATATGTCACATCTTGCCACAAATTCCTGCACATCTCTTCGCATACCTTCCCAATGCACGTTCCCAGCTAGTCTCCTGAAAGTACACAAGTAACCGGAATGACCTCCCATTGGTGAAGAATGAAATTCCTGGATCAATTTAGGAATGCGCTTTGATGTCCTTGATAACACCAGTTTGTTGTGATAAACTAGGTATCCATTTTTTAGGCTGTAGCCCACAGGAGGGTTGGTTCCCATGATCACTTTTTGTTTTATTTCCATTAGCTTGTCATCTCTCTGCACTTCTTCATCCAAATCATCCATTTCTGCACACTGCCAGACCGAGACAGCTTGTAATTCCAAACTCTGTCCTCCACGGGAAAGTGCATCGGCGGCCTTGTTTTCCAATCCAGGTTTATATTGAATTTCAAAATTATATCCCATCAATTTTGAGACCCATTTTTGCTGGTCTGGATCCAAAATTCTCTGTTCTAATAGAAACTTGAGAGCCTTTTGGTCTGTTTTGATAGTGAACTTGTGCCCCAACAAATAGTCTCCATTTCTTAATAGCAAAGACAATTGCCATTAATTCCCTCTCATAAACAGAATTCTGCGGTGCCCAATTTGATAACTCTTGGCTGAAAAAAGCAATGGGCCATCTGTTCTACATTAACACAGCTCCCACACCACTGCCTGAGGCGTCAGTCTCTATCTCAAATGGATGAGAGAAATTTGGCATAGCTAATACAAGTACTGAAGTAATAGCTCCTTTTAGGGACTCAAGCTTCTTGGGCTTCACCACTCCACTTGAATGAATCCTTCTGCAGCAGGTTGGTTAGTGGAGCAGCCAACTTGCTATAATTCCGCACAAAGCAACGGTAATAACCTGTCAGGCCTAGGAACCCTCTCAAGGACTTAAAATCTTTCGGAACGGGCCATTTCACCATGCATTCTATCTTGTTTGGGTCAGCTTGGACACCTTTTGCTGAAATAAGATGACCTAAGTATTCTAGCCGTCTCTTCCCAAAAGCACACTTTTTGACATTGATCACCAGTTGATTCTTCTGCAAAATGTCTAACACAGTGCTTAAGTGAGTGAGATGGGTGGCCATATCCGGACTATAAATCAAGATGTCATCAAAGAAGACTAACACAAACTTCCTTAGGTGTGCCTTGAAGATGTCGTTCATCAAAAATTGAAAGGTGGAAGGGGCATTAGTGAGGCCAAACGGCATTACCAAAAATTCGTAATGTCCCTCATGTGTCCGAAAAGCAATTTTAGCTTCGTCTCCAGCTTTAATTCGAATTTCATGATATCCTGACTTTAAATCCAGCTTAGAAAAAATTGTAGTAGCTCCTAACTCATCCAATAGCTCATCGATGGCTAGAATGGGAAATTTGTCAGTAATGGTAACTTTGTTTAATGCTCTATAGTCGACACAAAAACGCCAACTATCATCCTTCTTCCTTACTAACAGTAAAGGACTAGAAAAAAGGCTACTGCTTGGTCGAATGATTCCAACTTCCATCATTTCTTTAACCAACCTTTCTATCTCAGCTTTCTGTCAATGTATCAAGGTCTAAGGTTGGGTGGCTAAACCCCTTCTCGAAGCATGATGGCATGGTCTCTAGCTCTAGAGGGGGGTAATCCCTGTAAAGGTTGACATACTTCTTTAAATTCATTTAGCACTGTCTAAATTTCCTTATTAATCTCCTCCTCTTGCACATGCATGGATACTTCGCCCAACTCCACTAAATACCCTTGTCCTCCCTTCTGGACCGATCTAACTACTGTTTTAAAGGACACCAGAGTTTTAGTTAAGGATGGATCCCCTTTTAAGCACACTATCTCCTTTCCCTTGTTAAATCTCATGGTAAGGTGCCGCCAGTTGACTCTAACTTCTCCAAGTGATTCCAGCCATTCCATTCCTAAAATCAAATCTGCTCCTCTCAAATTGAAAAGGTAAAAATCCTGCTGAATTTTGATCCCTTGTAATGACACATCCAGGCCTTTACATATCCCTTCTCCTTTCACCCGATAACCATCACCTACTGTCACCTCATATGTCTTTGTCTTCTCCTTGGTCAGGGATAATTTATCCACTAAATTAGAGGAAATAAAGTTGTGTGAGGCTCCGCTGTCCACCATCACCAACACCGGTTGCCCTTTAACTTCACCCCTTAACTTTATTGTTCTTCCTCCAATGATTCCTACAATGGAATTCATAGATAAAGCCATCAGTGTACTTAGCTGTTTTTCCTTTTCTTCTGTCTCCAC
Organism: Senna siamea; assembly: GCA_031216115.1. Taxonomy (NCBI): domain Eukaryota; kingdom Viridiplantae; phylum Streptophyta; class Magnoliopsida; order Fabales; family Fabaceae; genus Senna; species Senna siamea. The sequence goes on along the minus strand of CM062354.1, from coordinate 24,055,360 downwards.
TTCTTCCGATTCTCTTTCACTCCTCGTCGGTCACTTTTGATAATAAGATAACATGAAGTTGCTTGTTCTTGCACCGGTGATTCGGCCCAAACTTCTCATCGCATCGATAACACAGGCCTAATTCACGCTTCTTCACTAATTCTTCCTCGGTCAGTCGACGAAACCCCCCCTTAAAGGTATTGGATGCAGTGATGCTACTCTTCGCCTCTCCGCCTCGGTTGTCCTAACTGTGATTGGAATTAGTTACAATTACTATTTTGGATGGGTCGGACATATTACTCAATCGGCTAGCACCCTGCTTCGGCCCGTTCTATCTTGGACTGTTATAATACTTCATAATTCGGCCAGTCTTTTCCTCCTTCCATTTCTCCAAGATCAAATTCCTTTCCTCCACCTTATGGGTTGTGTCCATTACCTCCATGAGGGATTGGGCTTTATTCATCCTTAACTCGACCCGAACATCTTCCTTGAACCCATTTTGAAAAGCCCCTATCAGCATCTCTTCTGGGGCGTCAGCCAGTGGTGCCGACAGTAGCTCAAATTGTTCACGATACTCTGCTACCAAGTCGGTCTGCTTCAAAGCCAAGAGGACTTCATATCCGTTTCCGAGCTGGGATTGATGGAATCGCAGCCGCACCTCCGTCTTGAACTCCGCCCACGACTTCACTGGACGTCTGTTGTCAAGCCACTGGAACCAATTTAGGGCCTTGCCCTCTAAACAAACAGAAACAGCCTCTAGTTTCTACTCTTCCCGCAGCTTGTTGAGTGAGAAGCAACGCTCCACTCTAAATAACCACCCCACCGGCTCTTCTCCACTGAAAACTGGTAATTCTAACTTTCGATACTGTCCAGCTTCTTTATCCACCACTGTTTCACTCTCTTTTCCTCTGTCTTCTCGCCCTTGTAACCGAGAGTTAACCGATGGACTTGCTTCTCCCGTTGCATCTACCTTCCTTTCCAGTCTTCCTAGCTCTTCTTTAATTTCCAATACCCATTCCTTCAGATGATGAACATCCTCTTTAACCGTATTCAACTCCTGCTCTACAGTATCTAATATGCCTTCCATTCTAGTACTAACCATGCCCTGCTCTTGTACTTGCTCTGATACCAATACTGATAGGAATCTAATGTAGGATTCCCAGTATACCAGTGTATGTGCAATAGAACAGTACGCAAATAGTAAGCTCTATAAGAAATTGCAAGAAATTACAAAGCCTCTAGTCCCACAAGCAGAAAGGAGAACAATAAACCAGAAAAAGATAGGTGCCTGACTTTCGAGAGGTCAGACGCTCTCCCTCAACCTTCCTGTAATTTTTTCCTTCCCCCTCTCTCCTCTAACCACCCTCTAAAATACCAAAGTTAGTTACACCCTGTCAATTCCCTCTTTTGCCCCCCCCCCTTCTAGATGTTTTTCTTGGGTTTGGGTTGTGTCACTCCTCTTTCTCCTTCTAAAATTGGTAATCAGCCTAGTAGGTCCATCAATGCTTAAAAATCATTTCTTTTGTCAAGTTGCCATTGTCTACTCTCTTCTTCTGTTGTGCTCGACTATTCAATTTCTTGTATACGAAACAACACCATTTCTTCTCCTAAAGATCTCCAGGTTTGCTTTCTTCTTCCCTTTCTTCATTGTTTCAATTATTCTATCTCTTCTACTCTCATCTCAGCCATCTACACCTCTTATTCTCATCTATTCTCTTATATTTTATCTACTTTCATTCTATAACTGTCCTCTGCTTTCCTTCATTTACATTCTCTCAGCTTTCCTCCATTGCATACTGTTTTTTTTTCCTCAGCTTTCCTTCATTGCACACTGATCTTTTCTCTTATATTTTAAGTTGTTCAGTTTATTTCAGCGTCGTTCTTAGTTTTTCTGGCTTCTATTACGTATTTCAAACTGACTGAGCATATCTCATTTTCCTTTTCTTTATATTTCTTCTTTCTCAATTAAGATTTAAAATTTATTTTGAACTTAAACTAGTCATTCAAAATAGGGAAAAGATTAAAATCTTTCTGTGTTGCTTTTCAGTTTTTCTGGCTTCTGTTTTTTTAATGTTATCAGCATTACAGATTTACTCTGGGTTTTTTTTCTGTTTTTTAATTTTCTCAGCGTTACAGATTAATGTTTTTTTTTTCTGTTTTTTACTTTTCTCAGCTTGCCTACTTGTGAATTATGATTACTAGGCTGTGTTAATTAATGAGTAGTGGTGGTGATACTTCTAATAAGGCTGCTGATCCAGCATGTAGGTATTGCAAATCAAAAGATCCAAAAATTAGGAATATTGTAGTCTGTAATTTCTGTGCAAAAATTACAAATGGAGGCATTACTAGAGCTAAACAGCACCTGACTAGAGGATTTAGAAATACCACTGCATGTAGATCATGCCCTGAACATGTTAAGGAAAGGAAGAGATTAGGACATATATGACAAAGAAGAAAGAGCAGAGGGAGCAATGAAATTTGCTTCCAAATTTTGAAGACATTGATCAAATGGAAGATGAGACCAAAGATGAGGTAGTTCAACTCCCTGTAAGTGGAAGTTCTAAGAAAGGTAGTACTAGTACTACTACTAGTGTAGATCCTCGTCCTCCTCCTCGACCCTGAAGCAACCAAAGCCAAAGGGACCTTTGGATTCTTATTTTGTTTTGGATCCAGAGGGAGTAGTTCAACAAAGAAAAGCTTCCAAAGGAAAACAAACAACTCTAGATGATCATGATGTTTACAAAAAGGAGGCAAGGAAAAAAGCTTGCAAGCAATTGGCAAGGTGGATGTATGATGCAGGAATACCTTTCAATGCTGTTAATTATGATAGCTTTGCTGCAGCGGTAGAGGCTATTGGACGATATGGTCCTGGGATGAAACCTCTAAGCTTTCATGAGGTTAGAGGCCCATTCCTCAAAGAGGAGGTGGAACATACACACAACTTGATGAAAAATATAGAGAACAGTGGGCAAAAACTGGATGTTCTATTATGGCAGATGGTTGGAAAGATAACAGAGAGAGGACTTTAATAAATTTCTTGGTCAATAGCCCAATGGGCACTGTTTTTGTTGAATCTGTTGATGCTTCATCATATGTGAAGAGTGGACGTTTGATGTTTGAATTCCCAAGTAAGTTTGTGGAGAAGATTGGACCGAGCAATGTGGTTCAAGAAGTTATAGATAGCGCCTTAAACAATTTGCTTGCTGGTAACTTTTCTCGACTTTCTTGTGACTTTTTATGATTTAGTGAAATTAGTTAATCTTAGAGCTACTAAGTATCCTGATAAATTATAATGTTTTTTGTAGGAAAACATTTAGAGTCAACATACCCACACTTATATTGGACTCCATGCACAGCACATTGTATTGATCTAATGCTGGAGGATATTTGGCAAATCCCACCCCACTACTTTCTAAAACTATGAAAAAGGTTGTGTCAGTGAATGGTTATACATATAACCATACTGGTGTTTTAAACTCGATGAGGCGCTTCACAAATCAAAGAGAGTTATTGAGGCCGGCAAAAACTAGATTTGCCACAGCCCTTATTACACTCTAGTATTTACCAGCAAAAACCAAATTTGAGGAAGATGTTTACTTCAGAGGAGTGGAGTACTTGTAAATGGGCAAAGGAAACATAAGGGAAGCACTTGGCTCAAATTATCCTCAGTGTTTCATTTTGGAGTGATGTTGCTTACTCCTTACAGGTGGCTGGTCCTTTGATTAGAGTACTTTGATTAGTTGATGGTGATAAGAAGCCACCAATGGGGTACATTAATGAGGCGATGGGTAGAGCTAAGGAAGCCATTGCGAACACATTTGGAGAGGATAAAGACAATTACAAGGAAGTTTTTGAAATTATTGATCGAAGATGGCAACTATAACTTCATCGACCTTTGCATGCAACTGGGTATTTCTTGAATCCCAAATTTTACTATGCAAATCCTGATCAGTAATGATGAAGAAGTTTGGGTTTTCTAGAATGTGTACAAAAATTGGTTCCTAATCCTAATGTTCAAGATTTGATTGGAGAGGAGTTGACTAAATATAAGGAGGCCCAAGGTACTTTTGGGCAGTCAATGGCCATTAGAAATAGAACATTAAGGTCACCAGCTAATTAACATACTACTAAATTCATTTCTTTTAGTTATTAATCTCTTGGATTTATATTCAAATGCTGACAAATGAAATTTGACAGCTGACTGGAGGAATACATATGGTGCATCGGCTCCTCATTTGAAACAATTTGCAATTAAAGCTCTTAGCCTTACTTGTAGTGCATCATGATGTGAACGAAATTGGAGTGTGTTTAAAAAACGTAAGAATATTTAGTATGAGAAGTCTTTACAACTTTACCAATAGACAATGGACAAAAACTATTCTAGTTTTTGCTAACTATTTTTTAATTTGACAACTTCATACCAAAAGAAGGAATAGACTTGCCCAATCAAAGTTGAATGACCTTGTGTTTGTAAAAGAGTTTAAGGAGAAGATTCAATGAATGTGACTCCATTGATCCAATATCTTTAAAAGATATTGATGATAGCAATGACTGGTTGCTTGGTAAGTTAGATGAAGAATTGGATGATAATCTATTTGAAGATGATGATCTAACTTGGGAAGATGTAGCTAGTGCTAGTGGAGCTGAGGAGCCTTTAGGTTATAGTAGGAAGAGGTCTTCCACTCTAGCTCCAACACCAAGAATGGCAAAGAAGTCAGCATTAGCGTCATCTTCTTCTACTCCTAGGGATCTTGATGAAGAGGAGGCAAACTCTGAAGAAATTGAAGAGGAGGTAATTGATGGATTGGAAGAAAATAATATTTGTGACGTTACATTTGATGATGATTAGTGTTTATTTTGCATAGTTTGTGTTTTTGTAATTTAGAGTTTAGACTATGAGAATTTGTTATCATACTTGATATATTTTGGAGAATTTGTGATAATGCCTAATATATTTTGAAATTTGGATGTATAGTAAAATATATTTTAATGAGATAGAATTAAAATTTCCATATACATATATGTGTGTGTGTGTGTGTGGGCACACAAATGTGCGCCACACTTTAATGTTGCCATGCGCAATGCAGTGCGCAACATAAAATTATCTATAAAATGTTAAATCAAATAATTAACTAACATTAAGGCATAGTAAATTGAAGAGTAAATTACTGTTTTAGTCTGAAAGATGCAATTTGTCTTAATTTAGTCCCTGAAATATAAAAATATTTAATTTAGTCCCTACGTATAAGTATCATATATCTTTTTATATCTCAATTTAGGGTTTCAAGGGCTAAATTGAGACATAATGTATCTTTTAAAAACTAAACTAAGTATTTTTATGATTCAAGGACAAAATTGAGACAAGTTACATCTTTTAGAACTCAAACAATAATTTACTCTAAATTGAATTAAAAAACCCTACTCATGAAGGTTGCTAATATGGCGAACAACTGGCAAATGTATAGATCACTTTCTAACTATAGACTACCACTCAATTACCATAAATCAAAATTAAAACCAGTTCACAGCCTATTGACTAGATGTCAAAATTTACCCAGTCGGCATGACTACTTGGCTTTCTCAAATTATATGTGTTGCAGGCTATCAGCTTAGACATGATCAACTAAATGACTAAAATCTAGAAAATGACAAAGCTAAGTGAAAAGGACTAACCATGGAGGATAAATGATGGCAATCAAGAGGACAGTAATGGATTACAAGTTTCAAAATGCCATGATAACGGATTTAAAACAACCAACAAAACTGTTTATAGATATTAACTATATACCTCGTACGTGCAAATGGCCTGTCCTTCTCAAGTTCTAGTTCCTTTAACCTAGCCTCAGCTTCCCGCTTTTGAGCTAAGCCCTTACCCCATTCTATTTCCTTCTCCTGAAAATCACAAAGACAGCTGAGAATTAAACTTGTTGCTTTTCAAGGAAAAAAAATGAATAAGATAAATGATCTAATTGGAAGTAGAGTTCCAATTTTGGCTATAGCATAAAGCAAAGGAAAGTAAATATCTTCTCGCCAAAGCATCATTGGAAGCATTGTATATTTACATGGGACAAGGTACTTCCACTTGAAAATGGCTTCAAAGATACCACTCCCCATCACGAGTCTGGAAGAGCATTTTAGCTATTAGTAAATGATGATTTGATTATTTATGGCAGAGGGTAGGTACTGGTCAAAATATTAATTTAGGTAACCAGTTTGGGTGATCTAGGAATAATTCGGAAACTGATTAAGTGCAGACAGAGTGATTTGATAAATAAACTATTTTGGTTGTTGAGATCATGATAGAGTTATCCAATTCTCATTCTAGCAGGTCAACTAACCTACTATCCAATTCTCATTCTATGTGGTTAATTTAAGCTCAATTTTACATACTATCATACCATCAACTTCTGTAAACAGACAACCAAGGGAACACAACCCAAGTACACACTAGTGATACAAAGAATTGCGCAGCACACAAACAATACCTTAGGCTTTTCTTCAACTTTTTGTTTTGACTTCAAGCTTTGATTTGACTTCAAGTATTCCTCCTTTGAAATTCGTTCTCCTGTAGAATCAAGCATTAATTTACATATGGGCATGTTTAGCACAAAGACATCAGATATTTTAAAAAAAAGGAAACACATAAATGAAGATTCACTTTCCAGACCTTTCATTTTATCACGATACACTGGCTCAGCACCACGCCCACTGATAGAAGGATCCATCTGTTGAAATCTGCAAGATGGAATTGATCTCAATTCTTAAATAATAACAAGCTTTTACTTTCACAGTAATTACCCACCACAATGAATGAATGACACATTTCAACTTTTTATTAACTCCATATTCTTTTAAAGATATTTTATTATTCATAATTAGTATAAAAGCAGGCAAAGGGCAGAGACACTGACCACTCTTAAACAAACTAACTAGACTGGTCACTCTAATCCGGTTCCAAAAGAACTCAAGCAAATAAGTAAAGGAATACCAAATACTGCAATGAACCAAGTTCTAAACAGCCAGCAAGAGAAGGAAACAGGATCTATTGATTTCTGACACGTAATTGCTTGATGACAACATTATACATCTACAAGTTTAGGATCATCAACCACAACAATAACTGGAAAGTGGAGCAAACAATAAAAAGAAAAGGGAGTATGCCTGCTCTCTGAGCAACATTTAACTAATTACCACAGGCATTTGCTAGCTTTAAATTGGAAACTTTGACTAATTATCGTACCATTCAGCTTAACAAGCAAAAAAACCACTTAGCATTAGCACTTTCATTTACAAATCCTTCTGCTTAAACCTAAAAATAAAAATACATATCTTTTTTTTATTTTGTGGAATAATTAGCAGTATTTGTTGCTGATCTTGTAACATTCCTTTCGTCAAAACTTATAGAACTATTTCCATAATCGATACAAACACAACCACATTAAAAACCTGCATCAGCATTAAATAACAAAATTGAATTACAAAATTCTTGCCTTTCTTATTATAAGCACAAGTTTTAACAGAAGTATAGAAAATGTTTTCCTAGTTTCATATAAACATACTAGATGCTTAATATGTACAAATGTGCATGTCTTGTTTTCTTTAACTTTTAGAATATAATTATTATAATTTTAAAATAATATATTAAATAATAAGAAGTTATTTAGTTCACTCATCTTTTGTAGCTTTCTATTATTTTTATTTTCTCTCTCCCATGTCCTCACATCACATATTTTATTTTATATTTTAGATTATTAAACGTATCATTTTGTGAGACCACTTACCAAAAGGGTCCAAAACCATTATAATATAGATTACTCAGTAGGCAGTATGAAGCAAGAGAAAAATAATAATAAATCAACAAACATTTTAAAGAAGTGCCAAAATTAAGGTATGGATGATGACCCAGTTTCATATCATATATAAAGTGCATGGAAATAATTATACAAATAACAATTACCTCAACCAATCATCCTTCTTCTTTTTGTCAATTTCTTCCCTGATATCCTGACCAGAAATCAAACCTGTTTTCCGATTCTTCACAGAAGCAGAGACAGATAGTTCCTTTTGGTTTTTCCGTGGTGGAGAAAGGTCAGGGGCCAAAGATGGACGTGAAACAACTTTTCCAGAAGGACTTTGTGAGTGGTGCGGAGAATGATCAGATAAATCCTGTCTTCCCATGTCATTCCTTCTCTTTCTTGGAGGTGAAATGTCCAACTCCAAGGATCCATGTAAGTTATCTTCAAATGTTTGACAATAAAGAAAGCAAGAAACGTACATGTCAGCATTGAAATGAGAAGCATGAGCAGAATATTTTCATGTTCAGGGGAGGAGTATTGTTACCTTTGTGTCGCTGTCGTGGAGGTGATAAATCAGTATCTTCAATTTTAGAACCTGATGGCCTATGCTCACAAGCCGGTGAAAGTGTAACACTCTTAGTCCTCCGTTTACGAGGAGGAGATATGTCAGAATCCTTGCCCTTGGAATGTGCTGGCTGTGAGCCACGTTCAGGTGATGGAGTGTCATAGCGTCTCAAACGTTGACGAGGAGGTGACAAATCAGCATCTTCCCTTTTAGAAGTTGATGGATTTATTCCAGGTTCTGGGGTAAAACTCTGATTCCTCACTTTACGTGAGGAAGATATGTCAGAATCCTTGCCCTTGGGATGTGCAGGCCATGACCCATGTTCAGGTGACGGAGTATCATAGCATCTTGAGCGCTGACGAGGAGGTGATAAATCAGCATCTTCTCTATTGGAAGTTGACAGATTAAGATCAGGTTCTGGTGAAGGACTGTCATTCCAAATCTTCCTGTCACTGGGTGGAGACATGTCATCATTAAAGTTACTAGAATTCACATGTTTAGGAGAAAGTGAAACCCAACCACTTCCATCCTCAGATATAGCATGATAAGGACGTCTTGCCCTTAGCTGTTCAAGCCTCCTCATACGCTTCACTTCAATGTCTTCGTCTATTAGTGGCTTCTCCTCATCTATATAGACCAGTAGAATTAAATTAATTCATAAAAACACAGAAACTGTCATTAACTGTCTAATATGAAATATGTTCTATACCTGATGAGTTGTCATCGTTTTCTTCTCCAATATCCACAGGTTTCTGCCACACAGGATCTTCATCCACCACTAATAAGCCAGTTGCTTGTGGTTGTGTTTTCTTCTTTTGCTTCTTCTTCTTCTTTGTGTTTGTCCTCTCTTCTTCAGTGTTACTTTCATACCTTTTTAGATATTCTTTCAGAGAAGTGGACCCCATTGTTGAAGTTGCCAATGTTCTATCCTATGGCCTTCAAACTACCTAACACATTGTTAAATCCTATTAGACAAGATATGCTTTAAAATATAGAAATTTCTTAATAGTGAATTGTAGCAGATATTTAGAAAAGGTTTTGAAAATAGAGAACCCTCAAAATTAGAGTAAAGTCTGCAATATCAGATTATAAATCTGTTTTAGTTGAAGAATACAGACTTCAAAGTTAGCCAAAAAGCTTCATACAAGATATGACTTTCTACTTCAAAGCTCAATCTTCATAGTTCAAACTAAAATGAATTTTATGTAAGTCTAAATCAACAAGAATGCTAAAAATAGAAAGTTTCCAAACTCCATGATGCATCCACATTACTGCTCCAGTAGAACATAGGGCTTGTTTATGAAGAAAGAACTTTTTGATAGAACCTTTATAGGAAGTAGAAGCATTTTGCTTTTGGATGAAAAACTTAAAATTTGAGGACTAATTTTTGAATTAAAAGAGTTATTTGGATGCAAAAATATAAGTGCTTCTGACTGGTTAAATTACAAAAGAGGGAATTTTGCTAGACTTTGGAAATACAAGAGTTTGGATTAAAACACACATGTTGTAAATTTAAAATTTTTAAATATTAAATATTTTTTGGATTAGATTTGATAATTGGTTTTACAATAGGAAAATGCTATAAATATAGACTGAATAGCCACATGTGAATCCTTGCATGTTCTTCAAAAATTTAAATGCAGCAGGGCATTTCAGATCCAAAAAAATTGTAATATACACTGAAATTGCATGAAGAATGTTTTAAATTAGCTCTGTTGAATCATGGTTACACTACTCTTTATATCTGGGCATGTGAATCCTTAGAAAGCATATCCAAAACAGATTGACATTCGAGCAGATCCAAAACAGAAATGGCATTCGAACAAAAGCAAAGCAGATCCAAGTCGAAAATCAAACCGAATGACGGAGATGGCGTCGTAACGGCGAATGACGGAGAACGATGGAACGGCAAAGCACGATGAAGAAGAAGAACAAGAGGCATCGTCGCGTGGCCGTGGACTCGGGTGCGCAGCTGGTGTTGTTTGTGAAGGAAAGGCTAGGGTTTAATTATTTTATGTTTTAATTTTTTTAAATATTTAAATGTTAATTATATATAAAATTTTGGAACAAAAATCTTTTAAGTTAATATTTGTTTTAATTCAGTCCTTTATAATCGTTGATTCTTAATTTGATTTCATCTTTTTATTTATAAATTATTAAAATATATAATAAATATATTAATTTTAAGAGATTAAATTAAAAATATTGTTAAATTTAAAAAATTAAATTAAAAAACTTATTAAATTTAATAAATTAAATTATTAAATTTAAGAGATTAAATTAAAAATAAATAAATGTAAATAATTAAATTAAAAAATTATTAAATATGAGATGTCAAAATAAGGCTTTTGTCAAAATTTTTCTAATTCATTCTAACGTTGCTGAAAAACAAGGGTGGGATCATGGCGGGCAATAAATATGGAAAAAGCTAAATGAAAAAATTAAATATGAACACAAATAATTTTTTTTTTTAAGAAAATGGTAATAACCAGGGAAAAATATCATGTTTTTAAATTTTATATTAATTTTTAATTTTATTACTAAAACTTTTTTGTTAATTTTATTTTTAAAATTTTAAATTACAATTGATTTTGTTCCTAAAATAATTTAAATAATATTAAGTCGTAAAATGAAATTAATTATAATCTGAAATTTATGGACAAAATTAATTAAAAAAATTTTAAAGATAAAATTAAAAATTAAAGATATAAAAGGTATTTTTATCAAATAACTATTCCCAACAAGTATTTTACTATTTTTCTTACCAAACTAGAGTTATAATTGAATCAAGTAAAGATGATTATGGATAAGATATTATAGTCTCTGTATCCATACTTGGACTTAAGCTAGTACTCCCATCTCTGGACTAGTAAAATTTTTGGATATCCAAACCTAAATCCGTTTATTCAAAAAATAAATTTAAAATAATTATTTTTTAAAATTTTGACTTTTCTACATATAAATTTATAAAAAAAAATATATACAAGTTACATTAATTATATTATGTAAACTTTAAATATATAATCAATATAAAATTTTAACATAATTATCTTTATAAAATTATTAAATATAATAATTTATAGATTTATATTAAATTTAAACTATCTTATTGATGAAATTGAAACAAAAATAACATAATTTACATACATATGTTTTTAATAGAATAAATTAAATACATATTTATAATATAAAAATAATATTTAAATAATTTATATAAAGTATTTTTAAGTTCGAGTAGAATATCACTCTCTCCAGACACAGACCTATTCCTTTAATATCCAAATTCAAACCCAAACCCGATGGATAAATTTTACAAGTATTCATGAGGCATGAGTATTTTGATTATCTATAAATCTAAGTGATATTTCCTACATGGATATTGTTTGGTACAGATACTTTGTGCACTAGATCTTAATAAAACCTTTAATCTCCTTTTGCAGCTTGCTTTAATGTTTGTTTAAATTTAAAAGCATTAATGGTTGTTTATGACATTGGCTCTAAACTAATGAAATAATTTCCCAAGAGTTATAATAAATTATTTTTAAAGTGTTGACCAATAGACTACAAAGCATAGTTGAAGTTAATTCTCCCTATCAAAGTGTGTTCATCAAAGGTCGTCTTCTTTTAGTATAATATCATTATTTATGGGGAAGTTCTCCATTATTGAAGGAAGATCAAGAAACATAAGAATTTTTGGGTAATGTTGAAAGTTGATCTTATCAAAATTTATGATAAAGTCTCTTAGGATTTCTTGAAAGATGTTATTGACAAAATGAACCTTTCAATGCATTGGAGAAATCTTATAGCTTAGCATGTGAGAACAACCTCCCTTCATGTACTAATTAATGGTGAAGATTCACGCTAATCCAAACCAAAAGCAGGCCTAGATAGAATTCTGATTCGATGCTGTCCACAATTCATGTTGTCCTGTGCTATCCGATTCATCTTAGCCGTCTATGTGATCCAACGCACCAACTGATGCCACGTTGCCTTTTTTTCTTTTAAAACATATTGAAATGCACTGTTTTACTTAAGTAAAACAATGTGTTTCAAATTGTTCTTTTTTTTGCTTTTATGTTAGCTGAAACGCACCATTTCGTAGCTGTAAAAAAAAAAAAAGAATGTTGGTTTAAATGCACTATTTAACTATAAATGGAAAGGAAAAAAAAAAGGTGAAATCTAATTTCCTGCAATATTATAAATGGAAAGATGGAATGGAATAAGAGTGTAAGATATTCAATCTTCCTTCTTCTGACATTCAATTGTCGATTCTTCAAACCATAGAGAGGACATTATCAACATAGCACTTGCTTCTTCAATCTTCTTCAGATGGCGAACGGATCACCTGTCGTCCCGTGTCTGTGCTGTCCTGTGCTGTCTGAGAAATCGCAATCATTCGTTTGATCTGGCGACCTGTGTCTTGCCATGTTGTCCTCTTTTTTTTTTCTTTTCAGATGGCTGAAACAGTTGCGTTTTGATCCAAAATTTTTGATTCTGTATTAGAGCTAAACGCACCATTTTGCTATTAAGGAAAAAGGAAAAATATGGCTTCCCGTGTTGGACGCAGGTTGCCAGAAATGGAAGCGGCCGGACGCAGCAATTTAATGGAATGGAATGGAATTGTTTCCATTTCGCGTCCTGAAACTCAGAAGCTTCATTTCATGCAGCAAACTTCATTTGTGTCTAGCTTCGTGCAGATCACTCTGGTCCATTTTACGCGATAAGAGGGAAAAAATGTTCCATTTTTTGCTTCATTGTATGTTCTATTTTTTTCCTGAATATGATTTCTTGGTGTTGCTGCGAATTTGTTTTCTATTTGTAGCTAATGTATTTAGCTAGTGTGACAAAAAAATGCAAAACAACCAGGAGCCATTGTATTTGTAGTTACTAATTAGAATATTATAGGCTGCCATTGATTGATGTGAAGCATTGGTTGTTATGAGAAGGAGAGACCATGAGATGGGCTCGGGGGTACATGTTGTAAGAGTGGGATGTGCAATGAATGTAGGAATTTGCTCTCCAGGCATCAACACTAAAACACCTCTCCCATGATTTGTTATCTAACATCAAAAGTACAATCACATTAATGAAGTTTGCTGCACTAAATTAAGCTTCTAAAATTTTGGATCAATCAATGGCAGCCTGCGTTTTAGCCATCTGAAAAGAAAAAAGAAGAGGATGATGTAGCAAGACACGGGCCGCCAGATCAGATGAACGGTTGCGATTTTCCAGACAGCCCCGGATAGCACAGAAGCAGGACAACAAGGGATCTGTTTGCCTTCAGATGAGTGCAGCAACATTCAAGCACTTTATTAATTGCAACACAGCACGGTGCAGTAACTTCTTCAATCTTCTCAGCACAACACTTTGTTGTTCAAGCTTTCACTATTTATTCAATGAAGTTGAATATGTATGTTATTTTTGTTTGGGTCTTAACTTTTTCCTTTTTTACTTGTTCTCATTTTTACTTGTTATTTTTATTTAAGCACTTTTGGTATTTGTTTCAGCACTTTTTATTAATTATGATTTATTTTATCTAAAGCTTTGTACACTAAAAAAAAGAAGGTAAATGATAGAAACAAGGCAACTATATATGCTTAAGAAGCCTTTGTAATCTAAATGCAAGTTTTACCATATTCAATCTAATATTTTTAGATTTAAACTATCATTACTCATGTCAAAATCTCACATTGTTGCCAAAATAAATCTTTTGTTTGCTGCTCAATTGCAAATCCTAATAAAAATGAGTTTTTCTATGACCCTTGAAAAAGTATTGAGAAATATTATAGTATTGAACAACCTTAAAAGATAGAACCTCAAGAGTAACCCAACAAACCAAGGAGAAATTAAAATACTTTCCATTTATGGGCTTCTGATTATAGTTTAAATTAAAATATTGTCCACAATAGCTTAGTGTAGTATTCTATTTAACAAAGGATAATGTATATTATGCAAGAGATATCTTAAGCTAAAAAATGATGAAACATGGAAGACTAAAAAAAAACACTGACATAGTAAAAATAAACAAAGAAAATCCATTATATTTAAGTATTCAATGGTCTTACTCAAGTAACATAGGTTGGTATATAATTTGGTTAGATATATTTATATATTTTATAATTTGGTGTTGCAGAGTGAGATGGTGAAGTGGAGGATTCATGGGAGGAATTCAATGGTGGGAGTGATTTGCTTGGGGTTTGTGGATGGAGGGTTAAACCCAACAAATAGGATTGTGATTGGAGGGCATCAATTGGAGGATGTTGCTTTGCAGTTTGATTTGGACACATCCATGGTGGGATTTAGTCCTTCTCTTTTGTTGAGGAACACTACTTGCACTGATTTCTAATCTCGTTATGCCTTATCACTCTAAATTAATTCAAAAATTTACAACTTATGGTTCTAGTATCTTCTCTAGTTTAATTAGATTTCTAAAGTCTTTAACTTAATTATATGATAAATTCACCATCTTTTTTTTTTTAAGACTTATTTTGTTCATATCATATGCTTAGAGTTGAAGGAAGGTTTGGGTCAATGTTCTAATTTAGAATATTATGTATGAAAAAAAATGCTTTATTGAGTTATAAAAGTCATGCAGATAAAAGTATCTAGTAGGGAACTTTATAAGTGTAATTATTTATAAAATCAATAAATTCTCATTTATAAGTGTAATTATATTTCTACTAGTCAAAAATATAATTATATTTCTACTAGTAACATGGAAGTTAATAAACATGAAATTTTATATGTATTGTATGAAAAATACTACTATGGAGCATGATTGAAAGCTTAAAGTAAGAATGGAATTTGATAGTATGAAGAGTGCATGCGAATTTTGGTTTGATTATGACAGTAAGATGGGATTTGGAGTTAGGAGAGACTATGTCAACAAGAATAAAAAAGATAGGACAACAATTACATCTTATAGATTTGTTTGTTGTAAAGAAAGAGTAAGAGGAAAAAACAAAAGAGATTATTTAATGGTTAACCCTCAAGTTGAGACAAGAACTAATTGTAAAATGAGAATATTTTTGGCCCTTGTAAATGGGAAGTTTAGAGTACATGATTTAGTAAAAGAACAAAATCATGTACTTCATCTCGCAGAGAATACACACATGCTAGCCTATCAACATAATATTTCTTATGTTCAAACTCATGAGATTGAATTGGCAATTGATTCTGGGATTGAACAAACACCTACTTTTACATTTATGAGTAAGCATTCTGGGAGATGAAGTAATCTTAGATATATCTATTTGGATCTGAAGAACTATATTCATACTCGACGAAAAAAGAGTTTGATGTACGAAGAAACTAGTTATCTTTTGCGTTATTTCCAAGAAGAGATATCGAAAAATACATCCTTTTTTCACGCCTATCTCATAGATTCAGATGAACAAATAACAAATATATTTTGGGCTGATGCAAGAATGTTACTAGATTATGGCTACTTTGTTGAGGTTGGCTCTCTGAATACAATATATTGCACTAACAATGCACATAGGCGTCTTGTTATATTTTCAGGATTTAATCATCATAGAGGAATGGTTCTCTTTAGGACTGAATTGTTATATGACGAGATAATACCATCATTCAAATGGTTATTTGAGACATTCTTGAAGGCACATAATAAAAAAACCTCAGACTATGTTTACTGACCAAGATCAAGCAATGGCTAAAACCTTATATGAGGTGTTTCTTGAAACATACCATGAGTTATGCATATGGCATCTAATTCAGAATAACATCAAGCATTTAGGCAACTTAATGAAACATGAGTGTCATTTCTTGCAGAACCTCAAAGCTTGTATGTATGAGTATGTTGATGAGATAGAGTTTGAATCAACTTGGAGTCAATTACTTTCATATTACAATGTCAATGAAAACTCATGGATAACATCAGTCTATAAGTTAAAGGAAAAATTGGCTACTTGTTTTATGAAGAGAGTATTCACATTAGGCATGCAGAGCACACAACTTAGTGAGAGCTTGAATGCTGACGTAAAGAGATACTTGAATCTGGATGTCAATATTCTTCAATTCTTCAAACACTTTGAATGGGTGGTGGAAGATAAAAGATACAATGAATTGACGTGTGAATTTGAGGCAAGACAAAAGTTGCCAAGATTAAAATGTGTAAGGTCGCCTATGCTAAAACAACTTGCAAAAGTCTACACTCCTACAATTTTTGACATGTTCCAAGAGCAATTTGACTTGATATTGGCTTGTTGTGTAAAGCAAAAAAGGAAAGTGAGTCATTATTAGAATATGTCATTGATATTGTTAAGCACAAAGGAGAATGGATAGTTTTGTTTCATCCTTAAGAGAAGTCAAGTTCTTGTAGTTGTAGGAGATTTAAGACTCTTGACATATTATGTTACCATATTTTGAAAGTGTTTGAAGTCAACGATGTAAAGAAACTTCTCAACTAGTATATTTTGAAAAAGTGGACAAAGGAGGCTAGAACTGTTGTTATATATGATGTTAAAGGAAAATATCTTCAGGAATACCTAAAATTGGGTCAAACGCTTCGATATGAAGACATTTGTCGAGGTTTTGTCAAGCTAGCTTCTGAAGTTTTAGGTTATGAAAAATAAGTCTCCTTAATCTATAAAGCTATGGATAAACTGAACAAAAAAGTCATGACACTTAAATTAGAGAAAACACAAGTGACAACTGATGTGTGTTAACCAACCGATATGACACAACCAACCCGTATGTCACAACCAAATATAATTAAGAAGTGGTTTGGACAAAAAAGAAGGAGATGTCTTAAGAATTAGGTTGAGCTTCAACGTCCAAAGAGAAAGGTTTCAAAATTCATGTCACAACAAATCGTCACATATTCACAAAGTGAACAAACCACGGCAAGTACATCAAATTTGTTTATCTCAAAGCTTTAGAAACAGATGTAATGTGAATCCATTTTTCTTGTAGGACATTGGAGCTTCTAGTCAAGTGCAATGTGAGAGTTTATGCAAAAATGACAATCAATTTAGTTTTATGAGATCGTTAATGGTAAATTTCTTAATAGCCATCAATTTACTTTTATGTGAGTATTTATGCAGTGAATAATGGATGATTTAATTTTTTTTTATTTACATAGGAACCTCTTGAAGGACCAATTTCTCTTGGAAGACCAGAGTTTAGTGGCGACAAGTTATGATGAATTAGACTTATTTTTGTATGCTTGTATATTTTTAAATACACTTGTAAATGGTTATAAACACTTGAGCAATTCGATGGAGAAATCTCTTTTTTTTAATTGAAAATCAATATTCTAGTACAATTTCACCCTAATTAAAATATAATGTGTTCCCAATTACAAAATCTCAAATCTAATCATAAGTACAAAATCCTAATTCTAATCCTAATTATAAAACCAGTAAAACAGCAACTTTAAAACACCAACAAAAAAAATCCAAAACACCAGCAAAATAGCTGCAATACATGTCCAAAACAACTTCAATACAGCTCCAAAACACCTCTAACACAACTAGAAAAATAGCAAGAAAATA
Organism: Senna siamea; assembly: GCA_031216115.1. Taxonomy (NCBI): domain Eukaryota; kingdom Viridiplantae; phylum Streptophyta; class Magnoliopsida; order Fabales; family Fabaceae; genus Senna; species Senna siamea. The sequence continues at coordinate 24,037,505 of CM062354.1, read as the reverse complement.
TCATAACAACAGGAGGAAAATAATAGAATAATAGGAGGAAAACAACAGAATTATAGCAAGAAAATAGAAAAACAACAACAGTAAAGCAGTTGTATACAATTGGCAGAGGAAGAAAATAGTCAAGTGAAATGAGCTGCTTGGCTAGCAGCATAACTTGGCTAAATAACACGTTAGGCCTATGTAATAAAATTAGGAAAGAAGCCATGTGTAGGGTTCTAGGAGTTAGTTAAGATAAGGTTGAAGGAACTACACATTAACACATACCTATCTAATATCTTCATCACTAAATTGAAGTTGTGGTCTAAAACCTTTATCTCCTCTCATTGCAATACAGTTCATGGAACTCAAAATATGAAAATCATTGACATCCAGTCCCTTAAACAATTTTTTGACACAATGCATCATCCCTCCAAAATTGTATCCATAACTCATACATAGATAACAAATTCATACTAAAACTACTTGTCAATTTGAAATACAAAGTACCTTTCCCATCTAGTGATACATTCCCTGCCAATAATGGAAGAAAATTGGGAGGGAGGTTAATATTCCAAAATCTGATGTTCTGTTAACTGTAATTAATTAAGCATGAAAGATAAAACAATAAGAGCCCACTTGTGAAAGCAATGAAAACATGACAAATAGTTTTAGATCAATGATGCAAATATAAAGTTGGACATATTTTTTTATGACTTTCTAATGACTAAACAAGTCTAAGAGACAAATTAAAACTAGAAATGATACATTTCAAAAGAGAACTCCAGAAACAATTAGAAAAATACACAAGTTTAAAGGTCTAAGTTGCTTTAAAAGCATGAGTTTATAATTTCAAATAGTATTGTAAAAGTTACTAAGTTGCTTTAAGAGAGTAAGTTTGTAATTCGAAAAACTCAATATATCTATGCACTAGGTGAACATATCTCTATGCAAACTTACCACCAAGAAGTAAACATCATGGAGAACTCCAGAAACAATACCCTTATGCTAAAGTTTGAAGGTCTGATTCTTAAATATCACTCAAGAAACATTCAACTAAGTATCTCTATTTCTGAGATAACATCAATAACATAAATAACAAAGAAACAAAAAAGGAACTCTTAAAAAAAAAGAAAAAAAGAAGAGTTAACAAGCACTCTGCCAAAGAATAAAAACATTTTCTTCTTCAGTGAGTATCCATACCATATAATTTTCCCATCCACATCTGAGATTACTGTACAAGTGTTCCATTTCCACAAATAAATTTGGGCATAAACCTATTAATTAGGCATAAAACATTGATAAACTATATGTGGGTGAATTTAGGTACAAAGCACCAAATTCAGATGCAACAATGGAGAAGAAATTTCCTTACGGTAGCTAGAGGCATCAATGCGACACCGTAGAGGAAGAGGTGCCCTACTTAAAATGAATGGACAGTGATGACACAATGATGCGACAAACGACAATGACTCGACGATGCAATTGCAATGATGATGCAACGACGCAAAGGACAGTAATTTGATCATCTATGGTTTGGATCATGCGACGTGAAGAGGATTCCAAGAAGAGGAGCAATTCAAGCTTTCAGGAAAAAAATTTTCATTAGTCATGAAACAATGCGTTTAAGCTCACAGAAAAATCAAAAAAAAAATACAAATGTAACGATGCGAAGGACAGTTTAGATAAACTGGACAACATGAATTGTGGACAGCACCGGACCCAAATTTGCGTACATAAGGGTGATCCTATCTCCCCATATATCTTTATTCAAAATCCATCTCTAGCATTAAAATAAGCAAGAATGCCCTCCATAAATCATTTACTCTATGAAGATGACAACCATATTTTTTTCTAAGATAATTTAAATTCTTGTAATGAGTTAAGAAAAATATATAAGAACTTTGGTGAGTTTTTTAGGTTAAAAGCAAACCTTGATAAGAAAGAGATTAAATTTAGCCCTAATACCCCGAGGAAGTTCATAAGTTTAATGTGAAAAACACTTAATTAATTAATCCTCAGTAGTTAATTAATTAATGTTGGGCAAAAATGAAGGAAGAACTCAAGTTTTTTTATAGGCAATGCATGTCACGTGGATGTGTGCTCAATTCATTCTTCTTCCATTGACTTTATTTTTTGGTTCTTCTCGACTTTAATTCACACAACTCTCTCTCCCCTTGGTGCATGAGTGGACTTGATGGAACTAATGTAGATGAGAATGAGTGATAGGGGATGTGTGAGTAAGGGAACTCAAAAATGTGTGCCTAAATGGGGGAGCTTGAGCATGTTTATATAGGAGTTCATAAGGTGCAAATTAGGGGAAATTTGGGGATTAAAATTGACGAGGGATTGATGGAGTGATGTAAGGAAATTTGAGTGATTGAGGAAATTAGGTAATTAAGGGATTTAAGGGAAGAAAAAGATAGAAATTCAGTTAGCTAAGGAAAGGAGAAAAATAATTATGGTAAATTAGAACATAGAAGATTTGGCCTTGGCTAACAAAGATTCACATTGCTATTGGGATGTAAGAATAATTAAATGTATGTAACCGAAATTTTAGTATGAAACTTGAATCCAAAGAAATTAGAATAATGTGACATGAAAATCCTAAATTGGATTATTTCTCTATGGTGACCAAAACCATATTGTATTTCAAACCTTGGTGGCCGAATCTAATAAGGAATGCATGAGAATGTATTTTGTGATGACTAAATGCAAGAGAGATTAAAATGTTAAAATAAAAGAAAATGTAGTTGCCATATGTATGCACAAGTGCCCAAGTGTGCACAATAAATTTTATTAAGGTGGCCAAGTGTCCACAAATGCCCAAGTGTGCACAATAAATTTTATAAAGGTGGCCAAGTATCCACAAGTTACCCAAGTGTGCACAATAAATTTTATAAAGGTGGCCAAGTGTCCATAAAGTGCCAAGTGTGCACAATAAATTTTGTAAAGGTTGCCAAGTGTCCGCAAAGTGCCCAAGTGTGCACAATAAATTTTATAAAGGTGGCCAAGTGTCCACAAAGTGTCCAAGTGTGCACAATAAATTTTATAAAGGTGGCCAAGTGTCTACAAAGTACCCAAGTGTGCACAATAAATTTTATTAAGGTGCCTAAGTGTGCACAATCAATTTATAAAGGTAAGTTTTAAGAATGAAATGCATAAATGAGTTTTATTTATCTTTGTGATAACATGCATAATCCCATGAAAAGAGGTTTTACTTGAAAGAGAATAATTATTTATATCACATTGACATGTCCATTAATCATGCAATACTTGACAATTGTATTTATAAATGAGACTATGTTTTAAATACTAAGAATGTAAATGAAAATATTTTGGTGCTTGCACCCTGATACATATTAATAAATTTCAAAAGAAAGAATTGCTAAGCTACTGGGAAACTTGTTTTCTCATTTGTATGTTAATATGTATCAGATTAGGACGTTTAGCAGTGCCGGGGAAGATAAGAGTTCTTTTTGTCAAAAGCATTTTTTTGTAAATTCCTTAATTTGGGTCCTGATTCTAGAGATATTTTAGATTAGAATTAGAACTATTATTTTGGCTGTGTATATGAAAGTGATATGGAGAATTGTCGGGGAAAGGATATGTGAATGACCTGTTCGTCCCTACTATTTGTAAAAGGAGTCTGAGTGACAAGCTTGTTGTCTCCTGACTCCTGACAAGTACTTCATCTATCCTGGTACATGTTTACAAAGAATGTAACAAACATTATTGGACATTTATTATTTGTAATATAGAAGTTTTATAAATTTCGTTGTAATGTGTATTCTTTTATTTCTACTATGCATATGAGATTGATCTGAGCGAAAGAACACGAACCTAATCCACTTTAATAAAACTTAATGGTATAAATGTTCAGACATTAATAATAAAAGTATAAAAATAATGTGTCAAACTTATCTGTTTACATCAGAAGAATTGTAATACTAGATAAGGACGTTACACACTAAATCTAAAAATTTACTTCATGTACCTACCATTTCAAAAAAATTTCTTATTATTTCAAGATTTTCCAAAAACAACAATATCTTCTTTGAGTTTCATGTTGATAAGTGTCTTGTGAAATCCAAGTTTCATGTTGATAAGTGTCTTATGAAATCCAAGTCTCTTGCACAAGCCCACTTAAAACTTCTTTGATCCTTCTAGCTCTAGCTCTTGTGATTGGTCCAATTAGAATTTGTAAAGAATCATAAGCTTGTTGTTTCGCACACCTCACAAAGATCACCAATCCATTATGGAAAATTCGTGTTGCCAGTACTTATACAACATGACATTTATTTATATATACCAACAGAGGCTCCCATCCAGTAACTATAATTCAAAGTACTAACCATTTAGCTTCCCCAAAAATATAATGAGCTAAGGGTGGAATGGAAATATACAAAAAGATAATACTAACTACACAACCAACTAGTCAACTCACTAAGGGTGTCAGAGGTATGTTCACCATCCATACAATAACATCTCCTACCACCAGGAAATACCCCAAGGTGGGGATTTCCAAGATTTCTACCTCCAACTCCAGCATAACTATGTACCTAGCCATCTGGACACATCAATGCACAACTGAGATAATAATCTCAATAATCAAGAAAATTAGTTAAAATTAGTGTTGACGGTACCAACTGTGATTCACACGAAAAACCATACATTCTCTGTTCAATTTCAAATCAATTTCATATAATGGATGTCATGCTATGCCATGTACTATAAAATGCACTGGATGCTAATAACCACATATTCTCATGGGTATGCTCTGTATATTTTTTAATAGAACACAATAATATAGACATTCTCATACATCGCAAGGAATAACACATAACAATAATTTACAGAGGCACAAAGACCAATAATTCTAATAGGTGCACAGGCCATCTATAAACATAAATCGAGAGATGAGGGACTTTTCGATCGACAATCCCCAAGACACTACCCAAATGAACACATTAGTGGCAACAGTCACTACAAAAAAATAGTGGAATTGCGACGATCTTAAAAACTATCACAAAGCCAGGATTTGCGATGGTTAAATAAACTGTTGTAAAACCATGATGGCTTTACAACAATCACCTGATCATCTTGCAAAGAAAAGGCATTGCAACAATTAAAACTAACTGTTGCAAAACCTTTACATCTTTACGACAATTGCTTAATTGTCGTAAGTCCAATAAAGGATTAGCGACGATTATTTACTTGATCGTCGCTAATCCATGTTATTGGCAACGGTTTGTTATAATCATCGTAAGTCTCAGATTAGGAACCGTTGCTAATCTGAGTCTTTACAATGGCATATAAAAACCATCATAAATCTAAGAATTGTGACAATTATAAACTGTTGCTAATCCAATTAATTTCCTAAAATCCTCATTCCCCTTTCATTAGGGCATTATCTTCGTCCAAGCCACCACCCATGAGCTACTTTGTGCAGATTCATGCAAGCCACCGTCTCGTCTCGGCCAAGCCATCGAATTATCCTAGCCAAGCCATTGTCTCCTCTCGTCTCGTCTTGACGAAATCCCCATTAAGTAATTATCTTCTTGCCATTTTCATTCGCACATCACCGTCATCGTTCTCAAATCACTATCATCCTACGTTCATCATTTTCTGTCACAAAGCTATCATCCGCCACTATGAAGGTACATTGTTTGATTTCTATTGGTTATACATCACCCTCTGTATTTGTAAATCTTTTGGTTTAACTTGTTGTGAAACTGTCATCCTCTCAATGCTTGTTTTAACTAGTTTATTCTATTGTTTAGGAGAAAATTTTCACATGTTCTGTACTATTGATTAAAGTGATTTAAGTTGAAGTTAAAAAGAAAATGATGGTATATATATATGTTATGGAGAAATAGATGGTTTAGTTAATAGTTATTATGTGATGTAGAGAAGGTATAAGATATAGATAAAGATTTATTTTTTGTTGTGTGGGTTTAGCTTGCTTTCATTTTCAGCACATCTTGCTCTTAAAAAACCTATAATACCATAAAAAGAAACCTCTTTTCATAGTCTTTGTTCCATTAATAACATATAAGATAGCAACCCTAGCAAGCATCTCATAATTATACAAAAGGGCATCACATATATTATATAGTAAAATATAATATTTGAAAGATGATTGATGAAGGGGTATGAATGTACGTATGCAACTTTGAATGCTAACTTATCCCCAACACAAAACTTTAATATGCTATTTTTTTCACAATTTAAGAAGTAGTAAAGACATGTATAGGTAGGGATTAAGGAGATGAATTGGCTTCTTCACTTGGGATTGGGATGGGAAGAGTGTGTTTAACATTTGGTTAGTTTCAGTATCCTTTGTAATGGATCCCTTCCTACATCTCACTTCTCACATCACTTCATTGCTATTTTTTTCACAATTTAAGAAGTAGTAGAAACATGTATAGGTAGGGATTAAGGAGATGAATTGGCTTCTTCACTTGGGATTGGGATGGGAAGAGTGTGGTTAACATTTGGTTAGTTTCAGTATCCTTCGTAAGGGATCCCTCCCTACATCTCACTTTTCACATCACTTCATTGCTATTTTTTTCACAATTTAAGAAGTAGTAGAGACACGTATAGGTAGGGATTAGGGAGATGAATTGGCTTCTTCACTTAGGATTGGGATGGGAAGAGTGTGGTTAACATTTGGGTAGTTTCAGTAGCCTTTGTAAGGGATCCCTCCCTACATCTCACTTCTCACATCACTTCATTATTATTATTGGTGAGAAAGTTTTTGGTTATCAATTTGGAAATATTTGCTAATTGGTCCTTGGGGGACAATTTGCAAATTCTTAAACTATTGGAGAAATTTATCACTCTATGTCATCCTTTGTTTTTAATTCTCTATGGCTCGTTTCCTCCACTATTTTTACCTCACTACGACACTTTCCTAGTGGGTTTAATCCCTTTAAGCATGCCACTTCCCTTTAATCTTTCATTTCTCACAATCCAAACCTAATTTTGATCTTTTTTTTGCCAATATTTTAATTACTGTTACCTGTAGCCCTAGCTAACAATCAATCATAAACACATGCAAAATAAATCAATTAAATTACATACAATGGAGTTCAGGTGCTTGGAGGAGGATGTTACACATCACAATCACATGCTATACATGCTGTGAAGTAACGCACCAAATGTAATACCCGGTCCTTTGAAAATTTTAATAATGATGATAATTTTGAAATGTTAAATGAGGATTTAAAATAAATAAAGAAGTGGAGGTTGTAGCAAAAGAGACTAAAATATAAATTTTTGTAAATTGCAAGATAGTCCCTGAACAAGTTCATAATGTCATTTCCTTTCTCCCTTCACATACACAATTTCCCTCCTTACCAACACATTACCAAGCCTGAGGTGGCGAAGGACCACACGGGAGAGAAGAGAAAAAGGGGATAAGAGAATAAAATCAAGATTGAAGCTCCAGAACTCGGATTTGAGGTAAGAATCCCCTATCCATGACTTGGAAAATATCTTAACATCATTTAGGAATAAATTTTCGCTGCTAACATGCATCAAATCTGCCAGGCTTAGAATGAGAAAGTGAACATAGGGCAGGTCAAATTTTTGGGGATTTTGGCTAGATAACCTGATATAGATGTTTGTTTGAGGTTAGAAATGGATTTCTAAACTAAAATACATGATTTATAGCTTCCATCCGTCAATTTTTAGGCTTGAATTAGAATTTATCTAAGTTAGGTTTTCTTTGACTCGATTTTCATGTGGATTCTCGGATTTGAGTGATGTTTTGAACTTAGAAATTTATGGGTTTTACTCAGAAACAAGTAGGGACTAAGCTCGTGTAAATGTTAGATGTTAGGATTAGTAATCTGGGCTGTATTTGATGAAAACTGCATTTTCTGGATTGTTAAAGAATAGAACAGTCGACTATCAGCATGCACCAGTCGACTATCGTGTTCTTCGTAAACCCAGAAATGTATACAACAGCTCAGTAGTTGACTGCCAGGCAGGCATCAATCAATTGCCGAGACATTAGAAAACTTAGGATTATACATAGCAGCTTAGCAGTCAACTGTCGAGCCACTGTGATGCCCAGAATCACATACAAAGGTACACCAATCGACTGCCAGACACGTACCAGTCGATTGTCGAGCCCCTGTCTTGCGAAATATAGTCTTCCAAAGAGCTATCAGCTGACTGCCAGCTCTTGGCAGCCGACTGATAGCTCCCCTGATGCACAAAAATGGTTTTAAAACATGATTTGAGCTTAGAAATCCCTGGGTTTTATTTGAATAAGGTTCACGCATCATTCTAAAGGGGAATCACATGAGAAGAGTGATAGAAAACCAAAGAAATAGTGGGAATTCAAGAGAAACCTTAGTGAAACCTTAAGATAGAATTTGCATAAATGCATAATTGAGGAAAGTTAGAATATGAACCCTACCTATTGCCTCAGGAAACAAATTTTGAAGATAACCTTGAGGTGAAAGAGGAAAACCCTAATCAAAAGAGGAGTAAACGGTGAAGGTAGAGTAATTTACACTTCCCTACTTTTAACCTATAATTTTGAATTACTATTTTTGGTATGATTTGTAAACTAATTGGGAATGTTTACTGAAAATGATTGATTTATTAAGATTTTCATATGAATATAGATAAGATTTGCCTGTGAATGAGATACTCTTTGCATGTTTGCTAGTTTGGCTATTGGGTTATAGGCCATAAGGACAGACTAGTTTAAGGTGGATATTCAGTAGTTGGTATGAGACGACCGTTGAATATCCCCTATGCAGACCCTTTATAAATCGATTGTTTTCATTAAATTAGTCTACATTTGTTGGGAATTATGCATTAAACCAGGATAACCTTATGAAAGGTTTAAGGAGTAAGGGTGGATGGCCTATATAGAGTGAAGTTGTGGTTTAAGTATAGTATCCTATGACCTTGAGTTTTAGTCGACTATGTGTAAGTATTGTCATATAGACTGTATGAGGATGAGACTAGCAGTGTGCACATGCCGGGAGACGCCTTGGAAGTTAGCTCTAGCCTGTCTTTAAGTAGGTTATTGGTGTTACGGATCACACTCACAAAATAAGGTATGTTTTCGAGTGATTGGTGTTACGGATCACAGACAACCAAAACCATGTTTTAGATAAAACGGCATGCAATTAAGAATATGATCACATGAGACTTGTGATAGATGTATATAAGTATGATATTTACAGGCATGATTTAAGAGTATGATTTAAAAGTATGATTTTTATAAAGTTTAAATGCTATACTCATATTCTGAATGAAATTTTCCCATGTTTACTCTGATTTGAAAAGCATTTAGTAGTTCACATGTAATTGAATTGATTTTGGGGAGTTAATTTCTGTGCTTGACACAACTGAACCTATGACTGTTTTAGAAAGTACTGACTTTGTAAACTTCTTCAGAATCACGGGGTTGTTTATTTAGAAGAGAAAAAAGGCTTATTCAGAATGAAATCTAAACAATCTCATAAATTTAACAAGAGAAGAGAGAAGTGTAACTTACAAGAAACACGATGGGAAGCTGGTTTCAGACGAGTGGTTCACGGTGCAGCTACATAGATGTTTATATGGTGAATCAAATTGATGAATCGAGGAAATGGAAGAGGAAAAAGAATAAACCAACAAAATAGAAGAGTTATGGCTTGAATGGGGAAGGGAAGAGGAAAAGAAGTGGGAACTCACAACAAAAGCTTACAACCGGCATTGCTTGGCAGAGGCAGGTGGCGTTGCAGTGGAGACAGGTGATGTCGCTACGGAAGCAGACTCGTGGCAGAGGGCGTGAATCGCGACGGAGCCAGGTGAGTGAATCGCGACACAGGGCTGGAATCGCGACTCAGGTCACTTGGCTTGTCTGGTGTGGTGTTTGGTCACAATATTTCAACCCAAAAAGTTGTCTAATGGTTTTTTTCAATTGGAGTGTTTGGTATTTCAGAATTTGGCAATATGGCACTCTTGGGCGGGATTGAAAAACTTGGAAGATTTTTAGGATTTTACCAAAAAAATCATTTAGTGACGAATTCTTGACGGAACATCTAAATATTAGTGACGGACATGTTAGTCACAAAAAAATCATTTTAGGTTTTTTTCTAAAAAATATGACAACCATCTAACTTTGACACAAATCTGTCCCTATTTTACTGAAATTAGTGACTATGTGCTGTCCGTCATTAATTTCAGTTTTTCTATTAGTGATAGTTATATGTTGTTATAATACTTGGAACTTTAGATTTTGAGTATGTTACTCGGTTGATAAGCTCACAGGGTTTAAAGGTTTTCTCCCTGAATTGTGTGCCAATCATACGTGCCCTGTTTTTGGTCAAGACATATATTCTCATAAATACCGCAAACAATCTAATATAGGCAACAATGAATAGCACTTATCCTAATCTGTTACAAAATTTGGATAATTTAAGTTACTTTCAAGAAAAGGCTATACTTTCTCCAACTTTACAAAATGGTGATGTTGTTAATGAATATATGTTATTGTTAATCGTAGTGAAGCGAAGATATATTTAAGTTCCAATTGCATATACAAGGCAAACAACAATATTTGTAGTCTGGATTATTTATAAACATCAGAATTCTTGAATAGTATAAGATTTTCAAGACTCTAATCATATATTAAAGTTGAAGGTTAGAGCACTAGCGAAATGTTGATTAGAAATGTTGACAAATAAATGGGTCTCTGTAATTGCACCAAGCAAATAATTAATAAATTGGGGAAACATGTTCTCAAGGCACAAATTATATCTAGAAACAAAATTAGCCAGAAAGTATTCATTCCTAGAAGGATGGTGATCACATCTTTGGATTTTGGGTAATCTTTCAAACTGAGATGAAAACATTTTCCTTTGACAATTTGCTTTGTCATGACTATTAACAAGAATCAAGGTCAGTTATTCTTATATGTCATATTATATCTTTCAAGTCCTGTCTTTTCTCATAGACAATTATATGTCACAATTTCTAGACTGCAAGGCAAGAGTGGAGTAAAGATTTTGATACTTGACAAAGGTAATGCAACAAAAAAACATTATTAATGTTGTGTGCAAAGAAGCATTCAACAATATACGTTAGATACTAATTATAATATCATATTATTATTTAGATTAAATTATACTCTTTTTCCCTCTATTTTTTTTTTAGAGGATAAAAATAAAAAATTTCATTTATTTTAACCAAAATACATGTATACTTATTATTTATATGATTAAATATGTATTTGACCAATATTAAAAATTATTTTTAAAAATTTTAAAATAAATAAATTTATTATTTTTAACTTAAAATAAATTATAATGAATTATAATTTTTAAAATATATTTTTTAATAAATTATAAATTTTTAAATAATTTAATAATAAAATTAAGGGTATTTTGATCAAAAAAATGAAATTATTAACCTTTTAATCTTTCAAGGAAAAAAGTGTAAGTTTTTAAAATAAAAAAAATTAGTTTTAACATCTATAAAAAAAATTATATAATTTACTCTATTATATTATTTATTTAATTTGTATTACAATACAAATAGTCTTTTGTACATTTCAATAATTGTAATGTCAGTCAATTCCATGTTCGTTTTTTAAATTGGACCTTATCATTTTGGTAACGTATATATCCACTATATTATTATATTGATCAGTCTTATTTAACTTTCATATAAATAGAAATTTGAAATATGTAATTATTACATCGTTTGAAATATTATTTCACATGCACAACTTATAGTAATTAGCATATAAAAATTAGAAAATTACCCTTTTATATATATTTATCACTAAACTAATAGGCAGGGGCAAACCTTGCTTCATTTTCTTGTTTGTTATAATTGGAGTAAATTAATTAGGTGTTTGAATTTATTTTTTCACGTTTTAATTAACTTATTTCTCTCACCCCGTCAAAGACAAATTGTCACGTCGACGCGTGAAAATTATTATAAAAGGCATGCATAGTCTAATTATTATTTTTTGGATTAAAATAAAACCAAACATTTCACGTACCTTTCAATTGATGACAATTTTTTTTTTCTGAAAAGAATACTTAAATATATAGCAATTAATACTCGAATTTATTTTGACCAACGTGGAATCTTATATCAAGTAAAATATACACAAGGATTTAGATTCCTTGTGACTTAATTTGAAATATTTAATTATTTATTATAGTCGAATCAAAGTTTTAATCACGCGTGCATGCAGCATGCGCGGTCAGACAAAGGCCCATTTCTGATCCACACATTTATGGATCACTATCAATAATTATTATATTAAAAATAAAAGTATAATTTATATTTTTTGACTACTATTCGCAAAGATGGCTCTAATTACAACCATCATTTTTTAAATTTCAAACTAAATTATTCTCTGAATTCAGGAGATTCTAAGAACTGATCTCTCACTTATTATGATACTTCGGTTATTGTATTTTTAAATTTTGTTAATTTTTTAATTAGAATATATAGAAGCTTATGAAATTTACCTCTATATTTTTTTGTTCCATTAATAACTTTATGTTTAAATTTAAACAAGTTGAATCATACATACGGACGAATCTTGCCACCTAAAAATTGTAGCTATCTAAAATCTAGAACATTTTAGGTAACCAAAATTTGAATCACGATTTAAATATTCATGAGTGATTAACTAAAACTAGCAATACATATCTTTTATCCAAAAATAATAATAAAATAAAATAAAATTTTTTTTAATATTTTTTGAAAAATCTCTTTCTTTTTTAATAGTTGTTTAATAATATTTCCTAAAACTTTGAATAAATTACATTTTTATCCTTAAGAGATATTAAAATTATATATCACTTTCTTTTATTGTGAAAACATAGAGACTTTCCTTTTCTATGAAATAAGAAAAACTTAAAATTTTATTCACTTTTATTAAAATATTTTTATATTTATTATTTATATAATTAAATATGTATTTGACCACTATAAAAGTTATTTTTTAAAATTTAAAATAAAATGACTTTCATTTCTAGTTTGAAATAAATAATAAAGATATAATAATTTTAAAAATATATTTCATTTTATAATAAATTATAAATTTTTTAAAAACTTTAATGGTAGTATTAAGAGTATTTTAGTTAAAATGAGTAAAGTTAAAAAAATTTTAAAATATACATACATATATATATAAATGCTCTAAAATTGAAAATAAAAAAGTGTTCTCTAAAAATCAAAGTTACTGATTTGTTTGTACTTTTTTTTTTATTCTTTAAAATTATTTTCTAAACTTTGTTTTTATAATTTATTCTAGTATTATTTTTATGCATATATATCAGCTATTAATAAAAAAATTATTTTTATATTCTTTTTATTTTAAAAAAATTAATTTCAGTTGTTAATTATTTTTTATTTTCAAAACACATATTTTATTTTTATAAAAAATAATTATTTAAAAAAATATTTTTTATTTTCTATTTTTGAAATCCAAAATAATTTTTAAAAACTACATTCAAACATGTCCATATATAATATATAATCGTGGTATATAACTTTTAAATGAAATTTTCAATAAAAGACTCTCATAATAATAATAATAATAATAATAATAATTTTTAAATTTACATTTATTTAATAACTAATTAAATTAAAAATTAAAATAATATTTTCAAAAATAAAATAAAATATTATTAAGTTTATATTTGAATTCATATAAATCATATATAGACTTGTCATGTATTAACTTTAGTGAAAAAATAAAGAATAATATATATGTAGTCAAAATTGACAATTGTCAAAAAAAATATATTATATTAAATTATTTTTAAAATTATATTATTATTAATTTTATGGAGAACATTTTTCAATAAAATAAGCGGAGACGTCATTTCCAAGCACTAATTATGGGCTGAATTATATAATGTAGTTCCGTTCAATTCACGGCTAGCCCTTACCCTTCGTTGATAATTCTCCGTCCAATCGAATTTATCCATCTCATATCATCTTTAATCTAATGTTCATTCATAGCTTAGTCCTTTTACACTAATGAAAGATATTGCTTAAACCACTTAAATTCGAGAAATTCTTGACTTGAATTGATAAATTAAATCAATATGAAATTGTCAATATTGAGACTTAAGACAATCCTTTTGTGATTCACCATAGAAAAATAATCATGCTAAAAGGATATACATTATTTAAAGAGTAAGTTATACTCTTTTTTTTTTAAAATATTAAAACTATTCTCTCTATTTTTTTATTTTAAAAATTTATACTCTTTTTATTTAAAAGATTAAAAAATTTATAAGTTTACATATTTTAATTAAAATACCTTTAATGACATTATTAATTTTTTAAAAATATTATAATTTATTATAAAATATATTTTTAAAATGATAATATTTTATTATTACTTATTTTGAGTTAAAAATAAAAATTTATTTTATTTTATTATAAAAATTTATATTAATCAAATACATATTTAATTATATAAATGATAAACATGAAGGTAATTTGGTCATAATAGATAAAATTATAAATTTTCTCATCTTTTAAGCGTAACAACCCAGCTAATATCATCAGAGTAATGAAGCGCAGAATTATCACTAAAAATTTTTTTTCCTTTTTGGTACACTATATATTTATACTACTAAGGTCGTCACTAATCAAGTAAAACTTGAAATAGACTCATTTATATGTCCACTCAAATTTCACTCAAGTCCTTTTGTGAAGCAAATCTAACATCTCATTATATATTTCTATTTACTCTGAAATATAAGAACTATAATAAACATTTCTTTATAATTTTGAGATAATTATAAACCATACAACTAAAATAAACTCAAAGTTTACTCTGTACATACATATATATGGCTTATAGCCACTTAACTATAACCCAAAATAATAGTCAAAGTCCCATAATCCTTCTTTTTGCCTTGTCGATCACGTAAGATTCTCTAATTTCCTATAACTAGAATGCATTCCAAGCCCAGCTAGTTCCCCGCTAAACTTTGGCCCTAACCATCTGAACATTTAACTTAATAAGATAGAAAATCTCAGTAGAGTAATTTATAATTTTCTTTTTTAGAAAACAATTAAAAGTTCATCTGCACCCTTTATGATACAAAAAACCTCTCCCATGTAGTTATATCAATACATATGTGAATTGAAATTTCATATCACAATACTATCAAAGCATATGGAAAAATTAACATTTTTCATCAAGTTTAGAACTCATATAATTTCATCAAATTCATAAGAGTATAGGAGAGACATTTTAATCAAATTATTATTTTATAATACCTATATTTCTATTTCAAATCTCATTTGCATAACATTTCTCATGTTATTGCAAATACCGCATAAAAATTACATATTCTCTCAAAATCAATATGCATACATTTTCAGAAATTAAAATTCTCATCACATTGCATACTGTTTCCCAATCTCATTTTAATATTCATGGGGACCGTTATCCTAGTGAAAGTCACAGGACTGTTATCTATGTGACTGAGATTGTTGTTTTCACAGAGACCGTTATCCCAGTGATTTTCATAAAATCGTTATCCATATAATTGAGAATCTAACTATCAGGGCATCCCTTGGCACGTCCATGTCATTCGTTAGTCTCTTTATCCAAAACTATACAGCAATGTATATAGATAGGCAATTAATACTTAGAGTCATAGAGTTTTTTACTTAAACCAATACGTTTGCCTCGTATAAACTATCCTCCTTTTACTCCTTAAGTTTTTCATAGGATTGTATTGGTTTAAAGAGTAATATCTAACAAACACAAACTATCATAGATGAAAATAGTTGCATTTTTGCAAAAAATAGTCGGCATAAGGAACACTTAATGACCGTCTCATACCAGCAATTAAATGTCTACCCTAAATTTCATCTACAATTTAAGCATACAACCCAATAGTCAAATTAAAACAAGCAGCAAGGATTTATCTCATGCTTTTCATTCATGTACAGGTAAATTTTTCTTATACTCATATGAAAACATTTCTAATTTGCAAACAATTTCATCAAATATTTCTCATTCCATAAAACAATTTCATTTCATATCAAACAATTCACAACATTATTTTAAAATAAGGGAGTGTAGATTACTCTACCTTAACCATGATTTCCTCTCTTGAATCAAGATTCTTTCTTCTTTTTCTCCTTGCTTAATTTCACAAGTTACTTCTATCAATCCTTAAGAATAATTTCAGCTTTCATACTTATTTCTTTCAAAGCATAATTTTACTAAAATTAAGTTTCCATTCATTCTAAATCTCAATTTCACCCTTAATTTCACTCAATTCCTTATTATATGCTTTTATTCTTTCATTATAGCCACTTTTGCATCAAAATTCAAAACTTGACTTATTTTCAGTTTATTTAAAAAAATAAGTTTTCACTTTAATCCCTAATTTATCCCAAATTTAGCATCTGACTATAAAATTCTCCAATTTCTTCTATGAGACTTCTAAGCGGCTAAATAAACTTGATTCAATGCAAAATTTCAGAATTTACAAGGTTTACAATACTTAAACAGAATATAAAATCCTTTTAGTTTAGTTTCTAAAACTTTCCTAATCTTGAAAGTAGTCCTTAAAGTCACAAAAAATCTTCTTAATTTATATGAGAGCTTTCATGCAACTCAATATCACAAAAAATATCAAAATTTATAGAATTTTAGTCCATTACCAAGAATTTCCAAAACCTACAGTTTAGTCCCTATATTTTCAAATAATGATTTTGCACTCATTTTCTTCTATTTTTCACTTCAATCCAATCATAAGAGTCTCCTAAAGACTAAAATTTATAGAAAATCATCAAATTTTGAGAACTTCAATTCATACCAAAAGTTTTAAAAATTTTCAGTTTGGTCCCTGTTTTCTTTCCAGTGGCTAACGGCGACAGATGACAGCAAAAATGGCACCGATGGTTGAAGGATGTGTTGGTGGATGAATGAGGACTCAGTAACGAACTCATCGGCAGCCTATCGACTTGCAACACAAGATCAAAATCATGAACGGAGAGGGAAAACAACATTTGTTTTAGTTGTTGCAGTGGCCATTGACGGCGAGAGGCTATAGCAGATGCACGACAACAATGAGTGGAGTAGCGGCACGGTTTGACGATAGTGCGACGCAATGGTCCAAAAGGAAAAGGAAGATGCACAATGGTGAGGGAAGAGAGAGAGCATAACGAGAGACAGAGACAGAGAGAGAGAGAGGGAAAGGAAAAAACATAAGGAAATAAATTTTTTTTGAATATTTAGGGTATGTAAGAACATTTTGGTCCTTTACTAATTTACTCCAAATAAATTTTGAATATATTTTCTTATTTAGGCAAAAATATGAAATAATATAAAAGTAATTTGAGAATTTTTAAATTATCATAAACCTACTAAAAATATATACTAAGAATCTATTAGCAGATAAAGAATTTTCTATCAAATAAAATTATATTTCAAAAAATTCATTAATTTGAGCTATGAGTTCAAAATAATTTACTTAATCACTTCTTAATAACATTTTAAAGTTTCTATTCAATATTATTAATTATTATTATTGTTAATTTATGATTAGTACTTATATTATTTGGAGTTATTATATCAAAAAAAGATAGTGTAATTTTTTAAAACAAATAAAAGAAAAGTGTATTTTTAAAATCTTTTAAGGGATAGGAGTGTAATATACTCTTATTTAAATGAAAATAAGGTTTATTAATAAATTTAAAACAATTATATCAACAATTTATAGATAAGATTTACTAAAAGAAATCTGATATTTCTATAAGTAATTACATTTCATTATTTTATTTACCTACGTAGACATAATTTAATCAAGTATTTCTTCTTGCCTTGTGATATATTTAGATGGTTAATTATTCATGGCTTTAATTAATAGATTAAATTTATATATAATTATTTATATTTTTATTATTAAATTTTTTAGTAAAGATAAATTATTTTTTAAAAAATAAAAAAATTACATATTATAAAAATAATAAATTGTATATATCATTCATACATACATATGTACGTAAGTATGTATGTATATCAGATTTAAGATTTATTATATTATATTTCACTAGCTAGCTTTCTATATATGCAACAATAGGCATGATTTTGATTTTATGAAAAACCTCAATGGATTTATCTATTCAACTTTGACAATTATAATTTATCCAGATCCATTTAATTTTGTATGCAAAAATATATGAATTGCTTGCTATTTAATTATATTAAACAGTATTACTTTATAACTAAAAGAGGTTGGGCATGTGAAGTTATATTGTTCAAAGCTCTGTACGTGAATGGAAGTTTACTGATGACAGTGTTATATGTTTGGTATTTTTTAAATAGAATAACGAAATTAAATACTATTTTTATAATGAAATATACCGCTGGAGACCTATGAACATTATTATTTTATAATTAAAATATTATATTTTAAAATTTATATTTATATTTTTATTAATATATAGCTTTAGTGGCTTGACATATGCACTTGTCTGCCATTTTTTTAATTTTTGAAATATAAAACAAAAATATGTATTATACTTTTTAAAAAAAATTATTTAACTTCATTTTTTTTATCATCTGTTGCCATTATCTCTAATTTTTTCGTTCTCTCTCTTTTCCTCACAATTTTTTATATAAAAATATATATATTTTTAGAATGACCAAAATACTCTAAAGTTGTTATAATTATAGACTAGTCACTTGGCATTTACGAAATGCATGCTCATATTTTTAGTTTTAAAACATAAAATTAAAAATGATTTTTATATTTTAAATAATAATATTAAATAATAAAAAATTATTTAATTTTATTTACTCTTCTATGATCTATTATGACTTTTCACTATTTCTATTTTTCTCTTTCCATATTTTATTATATACGAAAAGTTTTACATGTACTTAAGAGCAAATGTCAATTTAGATTTAATTTTTAAAATATTAAATTATTGTATTTTAAAATAGTAAAATTAAAATTAATTAAATTCTTACTCTTTTTTGTTTTAATTGTAACATTTCACCGTATATTTTGACTCTCTCTCTTATCTATTTTTTTTTTTCATTTCACATATTTTATTTTATATAATATAATATAATATATAATTCTAAAAATTAATGATATAAGACTCTTAAGATATTATAATATAGATTATATAATATATAATTTTAGAAATTAGTATCCTAAAAACTATATAAATATATATATATATATATATAATATGCCAAATTATGAAGGGACCAAAAAAAGGAATAAGATCAACGTGATAGTTTTTTTTCTTTTTCGTTCTATGGATTACACAATCAGTGACATGCAATCTTAATTTGTCCCATCCCCAACCACTTTATAGAGTTAGAATTTGACATAACCATTAGAAAACACACACACAGATTGCTGAGTTTTAATATATAAATAATGATAATCAAAATAATTTATTGTTTCTAATATAACATAGTATTATTTAATTTATTGGTTAAAAGTATAATAATTTTTTTTATATTTTATTTCAAAAATTTTTAAAAAATTAGCATATATTTTTACGCATGCAAACATATAATATATATGATAATATCAAATTTGATTATTATTGAGAGATCTCCATATGGACTCTAGCCTATAAATATTATTAAATTTTTTAATATCAGATATGCAAACTGTTGCCAAGGTTTTAAACTCATTACGCTTTTACGCTATTTTACTTTTTTCGAATTTTGCATCAGGAATACATTTTAAGAGTCATTTCTCTAGTGTATTCTTTATTTATTATATAATTTATTATTTTAAAATATAAAAATTATTTTTTATATTATATTTTAAAAATTAATAAACGAAATTCACATGTAGGTTTGTGCATGTAATATTCTATAAATGGCCAAAAATTGAAGAAAAAAAGGGTCTAGGTATCATAATTAATTCTTATTTAGGATTTTTACCTTAATTAATCATCATCCTCTTAAAAAAAAAAATTCAACAATCAAATTCTATAAAAAAATAATATTTATTACTACTTCAGTTTCTTATATAGTTGTAATATTGTGAATAATTCTCATTCAGTTGTATGACGTATCCTTCTCATATTTCTATTTGGTAATGAGACACGTTTATAACATAAAAGATAACTTCTAACATGCAATGATAAGTCAAACTCAATCAGATTCACATTTTGATGTATTTGTCTCTCCATCAAATTTTGCAGTTACAAGTAATATATATAATACAATTAGAATTGGATGGTCATATAGGACTACACCTGCCACCATCATAATCACCCAAACATAAAGTATGAGCTGAGTGTGTGGATATTATTGAAACAAGCAACAACAAAAATATTTAGTTGGACTCTAAATCTAAATCATTATGATCCTACAATGACAAATTTTATAAATACGATTTTTATTACTATTTTAAATCTAACGGTAAATTAAATGAAAAATTAATCCTTAAAAAGAGTTATTGAAAAGATGAGCAACAAAATAGAAGCTGCACACCAATTATAATAAGTAAAATGATAAGAGTAAAAGTTTAAGTTTCTGAATTATTAGCTAAAATAAAAATGATTCTTATAAAATATGTTAAATACTCTAGTAATACGATAGTAATGCGGAAACCTTTCACAAAAATTTGCATAAAATTTAAAACCCCTAAAATTCAGGAAAATGTAAATGAGAAATGACCGAAGGACATAATGTCGAAAAAACCCTTAAAGTCGTGCTTTAGACAAGCTTTCATGCCCTGATAATGACTAGCGTATGACTAGCGTACTCTTACTTATTGCCCACGCGCCCTAACTGACATAATTATCATTCTGTCCAAAAAACTTGTATCACATGAAAAGACAAGGGTCAAAATCACGTGGCTTCTCAAACGAAGAAATTATTTACCTTCAGACACTTGATGGACTTCTAACCAGACACACTCTACACAGGCGTTCGCCCCTAATGTGCAATTTATAATGCTTACCTGTTACGTGCTATATATAATAACAAGTATTCTTAATTTTAATCACTTTGAAATTGATGTAACTCCTTGTGCATCGCATGGGTTCATTGTCTATTTTTTTAAAATTTTAAATTCAATACTAATAGCTTTAGTTAAAAAAATCCTATAAAAAACTATTTAGTAGTGTATAAAGCATAATTTTGAAATTCAAACTGGTTCGACTAAACAGATTGATGAATTGGTATTAAAATAATTTAGATCAATAATTTAGATTATTTTATAATTAATTTGATTATAATATAAATTAACTCATTAAATTTTTAATTAATTCAATAATTTAGAATCAACATGATTCAATTTTTTATAAAAAAATAAAATAATTTTTTAATTTTAGTAAATTATAATATTATACTTGTATGATATTAAATATATAACTTGATCATGACATACCTTAAATTTAATTGCATAATTTGTTTTAAAACTTATTGTATAACCTTAAAACTAATTTATTATTTGTAGGACTTAATTTTTAATTACTTTTTATGACTTTATGATTTATTTCTTTAGCACATGATAAAATAACTAAATATTATAATTTATGATAAATTTAACACTTATTTAATACTTGAATAAATTTAAGACTAACTTTAAATTTATTTTGAATAACATCGTTATACTTTGAATTATATTAAATTTATAATTTTATATTTTTATTTAATGATGTGACTAATTTTAAAATAACAAAAAATAGTTTTATTATTATAAATTTTTAATTTATTTATTTTATCAATTTAACTAATTTTTAATAATTCAATGATTAGACTAATAATCTAATGACTCGAGCAAAGTCAATAATTGGCTTGTGTCCAAAATTAAACTATGGTGTAAAAGAGTAAGTATGATTGGTATCAATCTTATTAATTAATCTTTTCATATATATATATATATGTATGTATATATGTATATATAAATTAAACTTGATAATTACTTGTTATATTTTTAATAATAAATTTTTTAATAAAAATTAAATATATGAAATTTTTTTAAAAAATATCTTATGATAAGATGAAATGAATTATAAAACTCATTCACATAAATTTTTACATTAGAAAATTTAATATTAAAAATATAAAAACTGTATTTAATTTTTATATATAGCTATTAAAATGAAAAATAAAACTTGATATAGAAAGCTAGATTATTCAGAGCTTGTTTTCTTTTAAATAAAACTTGTCAAAAAAAAAAAAAAAAGAGCAAACCCTAAATCCACTTAATAGATTAATCCATAGCAAAAAGGTAAAAAAAAAAAAAAAAAAAATTAACTTGGCCGTGAGCAAGTCCTTATCCAAAAACTATTAAATCAAGTCAACAATATCAATTATCATTCCTCATCCACAAATAGAAATATAAATAAATAAATAAATATATATACACACACACAAACACATAGTACTGCAACATAACATAATGCAATACAATAAAAACTAAAAGTCTTAAGTTTAAATATCTCAAATTCAAACTCCTTTAATCATCTACGTCGTCATGTCTTATAAAAATAAATCGCTCAAAATTTTAGCTGATAAAAAAATAAATAAATAAAAAGGCCAATCCATTATATAACTCGCGCAGATAGCTGAGCAAAATCAACTTTTGTTATTAAATTGTGATTTAATGGTAATTAATTACTTTCTCTTACCTCTGAATTAAAATTATTTCACTCACTTGATGCTTCTTTAATAATTTTAAGATTTACTTCGCGATACTCTCTAGAAGAAACAACGTTACGGTTAAATTATTTATATCATCTCAATCATTTTATTCAATTTTTAATTAAGTTTCTATAATTTTAAAAATTTATCACCAAGTTTTTATAATTTAAAAAAATTTTAAATTAATCACTAAGTTTAAATTTTTATCAAAATTTTATTAATTTTTTATGATAACTAATTATATACTATAAATATATTTAATTTAAGTTATTCTACTCATATTACCTAATATATATTACATTTAATTATATATATAAGTTATTTTTATAGTATATATTATTTATTTTTTCTCTTATTTATTGATATAAATTATACATATTTAAAGTATCAAGATATTATATGTTGATAATATTAACAAAATTTAATATAATTTTAACAAAAAATTTGACAACAGGAACTATTTTAAAAATTTATTAAATTATATATATTTGATTACAAAATTTGAAAATATAGAGGTACAAATAAAAAATGAGTGAAATTATAGAAATTAAAAAAATAATCAACTCAATATTATTTATTTTAATCTAGTCAACTGAACCCTCTGGTGATGATGAGAATCAAACCCTATTGAGAGAAAAGTTCTTAATTAACCACTTGTTGGATTTTATGTATTAATTAGATCATGAATAATAATTAAAAGACAAATTGTAAATGTGTATATAATTTTTTTAGGTTTCATTAAATTATACTTACCATCTCTATAATTTAAAAAATTACATATATATACACAACTTTAATTTATTTTTTGTCAATAAAAATAACTTTTTTACATATTATGACTATAATTTTATTTTTAATTTAATAATAAATAAAACTAAATTTATATCAAGTTTCAATATGAAATTTTAATATATTAATAAAAAAATTAAGTAGTTATATTGTTTTGAAATATAAACACATAAAATGTAAAATGTTAACTTAAAGAGATAAAAAAAATTAAAAAGAAAATGTATGTAAGATGATATCAATAATCAAGGATACTAAATAAAATTTTTGAAACTAATTAGAGAGGTGGTAAGTATAATTTTGTTTAACTTGAAGAGAAATTTGAGTAATTTACTCTATATTTTATTTTCTAAATTGTGCGAAAACTTTTCAAATTTATATGATGACGATGTCCTTCTTTATGGGGCATATAATTTGGAATACATGCTACTCATGCAAACAAACAATAAAAGATAAGACAGGTGATTGCAACTCTTTTGATGGCAATCGGTTAAATATATATACATCAACTTAATTAGGTAACAAAAAAGGCAACGTTTGTGCCCAAATTTAGCTAACAACTAATTAGGTAACAAAAAAAGGCAACGGTTGTGGCCAAATTTAGCTAACAATGATACTGCAAATGGAAAATGATCAAAATATGACAAATGACAAAGTCATTGATTATCATTTTGTAATTAGATAATCCTAAACAAATTATTTTGTGAATATTTTTTTTAATAAATAGTTATTATTTTATCAAATGATTTAATAATATTACTATATCTGGTAAAGCAACTATTTTATTGTAGTTAAATATATATTAATTAATAATTATTATATGATACAAATAATATATATAGTTTTAAGATAATTAAGAGCGAAGTCTGTGTAATTTAATTAACATCTTATTCTTAGGAGAATAATTAATTAAAAAATAATATATTTTTTATATTTAAAAAAATAAAAACTTATTTTGAATAGATTAGATAACAAATAATTTTTTTAATCTTTCCTTTAATACAGAAAAAAGCAATATTTTTAAATGCAAAGAATTCGGATCCCAACTCATACATGCATGCTCCTTTTTAGTGTAATGCAGAATTTCATATATATATATATATATATATATATATATATATATACAAAACTTATTTTTTGATCTTAAAAAGAAATATAAGTAATAATACAATTTAATCTATAATACATATTTTGATTATTAAAAAATCACAATAATTAATTTATTAATATTTAAATTATTAGTTATTAACGAAAAAGATAAAGGGACGTTAAATAATAAATAATTTATAAAATATTAGAAATATTTATTTTTTAATCTTTAGTATATCAATTCAAATTATAATAGTAAATGAAAGAACTTAACTATAAATCAGTACTTAACAATTCTTTCAAAGTATATCTTGCAATAAATAAATTCGTATATCAACATTTAACCATAAATTAATAATTTTTTTAAAATTTATCTAACATTTTTGTTTAATTATTAAAGTAAAACAATATGTGATATAGAGAGACATTAATATATCTCTATTATTCTAAAAATTTTAGTTAAATATATATAACATTTCAACTACATAATCATTAAACAAACTAGTACTAGTATATAATGTTTTACCATATATGCAGCATATATTTTTTACTTATAAGCTACACAATTTTAAATCTATTTCTAGAATATAGAAATTCACTTGTGTTTAATAGTATTTCACTCTAATTTGTTAATATTGATCATTTATTAAATATTTTTATACTTATAAAGTTGTTTTCTATAAGTCATGTTTTTATAAAATTAATTAAGTTACTTTTTTCAATAAAGAATAAAAGTTTTTAAACAATTATTTATGTGGCCTTTCTCTATCTTTTTATTTTCGTTACTTATTTAATAAAATGTGTTATTGTTTATTGATTTAACATTTTGAATTATATATAAAAATATTTAATTCCTTATAATTACTAACACTCGTGTGTATAAATAAAAAAATAATATTAAATCACAAAAGAAATCACCCATGTGTACACATAAAGCTTGTTGGCAAAAGATATTATATAATATTTTAAAATTTAGAATCAAATCAAAATAAAGTTTAAGTTATTAGATGTTTGATAAATATAAATACTTAAATAGAATTGTTGGTTGCTAAAAAAATATTTAAATTTTTTTAGTTTGTAAGTAAAAAATAAAATATATATGTTGCATAAGTGGCAAAATTATTACATATATATCTCTCTTTATATATCTTTCTCTCTTAATAAGATAGTAAGTGTTGGTTTGTTTACTAATTATGTAATTGGGATATTTCATATTCTTAGTTAGAATTGTTAGGGTAGTAGATATTATATATATTTATATATATATATATATATATATCTCTCTCTCTCTCTTTCTTAATATCTTTATCTATTACTTTTATGTTATTTTTTTTATTTTAATAGTTTAAAAATAAGTGTTAAATATATTAAAAAAAAATATAAAAATATAAAATATTTATTTATTAATTTATAATTACGTGTTGATATAAAAGTTTATTTTTTAAAAATCTTACTTTGAAAATATGGTTAAATTTTGATCATTGATTAAATTTATCTATCTATTATTATAGTTTAGACTCTTAATATACTAAAAATTAAAAAATATATATTTTTAATTTTTTAAAAATTATTGAATATTTAATGCGCTTCGTTATTTTTTATTAATTACTATATATATATATATATATATAATCGGCACATATATTAATACCGTAGAGGTTAACATTTTTCACATTTGTACTTAATTTGAACAAAAAAGTTTTCACTTATAAAAGATAAAAAAAAGCGAATGATATTTAAATAATTTAATTGTAATAAATATATATATTGAGAAATAATTTAAATACTCCTAACTTATTTAATCCTTCGGTGGAAAAGTGAGCAAATTTTACTTCAAACCATAAATGTAAATATTGTTAACCTCTATAACAGGAATTGTCTTTTCTATTAAAACAATAAAATTCTTACAAAATATAGTGTTTATTCATTTGATGTTCTTTTTTTGGTGGAAACTATATTAATAATCACAAGTATACTATGAGCAATGTAATTGAAATTGGCTAAATTTCATATAGAAGATAAAACTTTTTTAAAAGGTTATTTTCATATACAAAATTTCAAAAAATAATTTATAACTTTAACCAAATGACTTAATACTTTGAGATTTGATAGTCTTTATTATTGTTAAGAACTTGTGTCATGAGTTTTTGGAGGGTGGTGTTCATCTCCATTTTAAATATTCTATATTTATTATTAAGTAAATTATATTTTTTATATTTGAAAAATATTAAAATTATACCCATATTTTTTTTATTTTAAAAATTTACACTCTTTTCTCTTAAAAGATATTAAAATACCTACAATTTTATTTATTTTGATTAAAATATCTTTAATGACATTATTAATTTTTTAAAGATATTTTAATTTATTATCAAATACATTTTAAAAAATTATAATATTTTATAATTATTTATTTTGAATTAAAAATAATAATTTGTTTGATTTTAATTTTAAAAAATATTTTTTATAATACTCAAATATATATTTAATTATATAAATAATAAACATAAGAGTAATTTAGTTAAAGTAAGTAAAATTATATCTTCTCATCTCTTAAAAAAAGAGAGTATAATTTTTTAAAATAAAAAAAAGAAAAGAATGTAATTTTAATATCTCTTAAAGAATACGAGTGTAATTTACTCTTTGTTATTTGTTGTAATTCTATGTAATAAAAGAATGATAGAAAAAAAAGTTATACTAATAAAGACTTATTCTTTTTTAATTTCTCACATATATTCTCTTATTAAAAATATTATTAGACACTAAATATAAATATATTTTTTAAATCATCACCAATTGTAGCCATTATTTATTTCTTAAAAAATTTTAATTAAATAGATAAATTTAAAAATAATATGATTTAAAAAATAATTTAATTATTTATAATTATCAATTTTAACTTTACATATATTTTTTTAAAATTTTTTTCACTAAATTTTTATATATAATTGGTTTATATATTTTATATGAAATTGAATTTATAAAAAATTAACACTCTTATGTATCATGGTGACAAAGATGGAGAAGGATTAAAATAATGATATTGTATAAAATAAATAAATATAAAATTATTTAAATAATGAATTTGTGATTAAAAATTGAATAGCGCATTACAAATCACAATATTGGCGACGTGTACAACGTCCCCGTAATTGCAAAGATCAGCTAGGTATCTAGCGCACAGCTGGCAGTGTTGCGTTACATGCCACATCGCAAGTAACACTTATTTACAAAATTTTTTATGCATTTAAAATATTTCTAAAGTTTCTCATGCAAGCAATCAATTAGAGTGGACCCCACTGACTAAAAGAGATTCGTTATGTTGAAAAATTCTTACCACTTTATAAAAAAAAAACATAATTCTTACCAGCATATCTTACTCTATTTTATCAGTGAATTAATTAATTATATTTAATTTTTTTTATAATATGTAAATTCATTAACATAAAATAAAAAATTAATTGAATATTATTGATTAATATTATATATTTAAGAATTTGTCCGCCAAGTTAATGAAGCTTATCTATCTATGAGTGTTGTTATGTCTGCCATTTTGTAAAAAGAATAACGAAATTAAATAATATTTTTATAAAGAAATATATTGATGGACACTAATGAACACTATTATTTTATAATTAAAATATTATTTTTAAATTTAAATTTTATTTTATATTTATTAACATATAACTTTAAAAATTTATGATTAGAAAATTTCAAAAACTATATATAACTACTAATTATTAGTGATGTTATATGTACTAAAATAATATATGTCATTTTTTAATTTTTAAAAATAAAATAAAAATAATTATTATATTTTGAAATAATAAAATTATAAAAGTTTAGTTAACTTTTTTATTTCTCGTTAACTGTTTAAACTTTCTATAATCTTTAATTTTTTCTTATATTACGTGTCTTTTAAAATTATATTATATTTTAAATGACATAATCTATAATTTTAAATATTAATAATAAAATGTTTTAAAATTATTATAATATGTATTAAAAATTTTTATATATAAAATAAAAATAATAATTAAATTTTAAAATTATAAATTAAATAATAAAATTTATTTATTTTTATTTATATATTAATGTAAATTTTTATTATTTTGTTCTATTTCCTCTTTTTATATTATATATTTTATTTTATATAATATAAGATTTTTTTATTAGTTATATGCATGGACATATGGATAACACAAGCCGTGACATGCAATCTTTGCCCCATCCCCGACCGCTTTATAATAAAAGAGTTAGAATTTGACATAACCATATTAGAAAAACAAACGCGCACAGATTGCTGATTTTTAATATATAAATAATGATAATTAAAATAAATTAGTGTTTATAATATAATTATCACGGTATTATTAATATTTTTGCCAACCTTTCTATTCATATCACAATATTTACGAAGTTTATACAATTTATTTTAATATTTTGACATGAAAATGATCATAGATGCAACTTATAAAAATGAAAATTTACATGAATAGAAACTCAAATCAAATAAATAAATTTGCATAGCATGAATAACCATGAAATTCTTTACTTGAATTTTCTTTTACCAAATAGAACTGCTGGAACCTAAAAATGAGAGAAAACATAGTCTACAGATGTCCAAGAAAAGAAAAGGTCTAGTTTAATTCTAATTTAGGATTTTAATTACCTAAATTAAAAAATAATATTTATTACTACTTCAGTTTCTATATAGTTGTAACATTGTGAATAATTCTCAATCGTATGACGTGTCCTTCTCATATTTCTATTTTGTAATAAGATATGTTTGTAATATAAAAGATAACTTCTAACAAGCAATGACAGGTCAACCTCAATCAGATTCACACATTTTGATGTATTTGTCTCTCCTTCATCAAATTTTGTAGTTACAAGTAATATATATAAAACAATTAGAATTGGATGGTCATAGAGGACTACACTTGCCACCATCATAATCACCTAAGCATGAATTATTGGCTGAGTGTGTGGATATTATTGAAACAAGCAACAACAGAAATATATAGTTGGACTCTTAAATCTTAATCATTATGATCCTTCAATGAATCAATTAATAATATTGATCTCAATTTAAATCAGTCTTTTAATAATGAATTTTTCATTAAATTTACCGTTATATTTAAAGTAGTAATAAACATAAACATTAATACATTTATAAAATTTTTCATAAAAATTGAATTTATAATTTTATGTTACATGTGGAATTAATTTGAAGTAAATTAAGTCTTGCCAATAAATAGGCTTTTCCAATTCGAACTTGTGTCCTAACAATTTGTTGGTTGAATTTATATTCTTCTGGGGGAATTTTCATTCAACTTCCGTTCTTCATATTTCCTGCTTCCCTCTTCTCTTTCCTTCAAAAGCATCCATGTTTTTTCTTCTCTCCATTTCAATTTGTTTATGGGTGGGTTAGTCTGTGAGTGTGACTCTTACATGATACAATGGGCTAATATAATGCCAAATTCTTTGTATATTGAGTAAAGAGCGAGTGATGAGTACGAGAGGATTCTCATTGTTGATTTTGGAGGTCACATCCGTATATTTGTTCTTCGTCATTGCTTTGAAGGTAAGCTGTGCATTTCCTACCATTCCTTTCAATTGTGGGTAGAGCTGAAAATGACATTTTCTCTCATACTCTTGCTCTAATATATATGGATTGCATTGGAAAATGGAGATTTTGTTTGATTACTGTATTTTAATTTGAAGATTGACTGACGATTCCATCTTTTTTTTTTATTATTATTATTATTATTATTATTTGTTTTGGATCAGTTTTACTTGAGAACAAGTTTTGGGTTTATCAGTGTTGGCGTATTTGGTGGATTTATGACTTGAGTTTGAGGTTTTACTCATTTGTTTACTTTTTAAGCGTTCTAGTAGTTCGGACTCCGAGTGTTCTCCATTCATGGTTTGAAGTTTGAGAATCTGGTTCTTATTTACTCTCTCGTTATTTGTTTTAATTACTTATCTGCTTTGAATCTGTTAGAGTTTGCTACCTGCTTGGCACAAATTAGGAAAGCTGGTGAGAGTCATGTATTTAAACTTTTATTTTGGTTTTATATCTCTAACTTGCCTGAGTTTCTGCTTTGTTTTTTCTTTTGGCTGTTTTGGTATTTTAAATTTAATTTAATGCTTTCATTTTTGGAACTAATACCAACGAAACCACCTTAATAGATAATTCTTTTGTGCACTTTTAGAATTTTGTCTTTTTCTATTCTTTTTCCTTAGGTGGTAACCAAGTTTGTACTTCTTTAATTTTCAATTCATGGAAAACAACTGATTTAAGCAAAATCATATTCATGTTCTGTGTTTTACTAACTGTAATTTTTTTTAGTCCATAAAAGGCAACACTAGGAGGGAAAATATATTAACAAGTTTTTTTTTCAAAAAAATTATTTTCCGTAAAATGTATTTTCTGAAATTATAGGTGTCGTTATCTTTTTTAATATTCTATAAAAATGGATAAAGCCTTAAAGGTTAAGACTTTGAAATACCTGTTTCATTGTTGTATTATCTTTATGTGTTTTTTCACTTGAAATATTTGGTGTTTACTGAGTATTTAATGAGAAAGAAAAGTAACCAAGATTGAACTTCTTGCTTTTATCATTTTTTAGTTAGGTTGAGATCTTTGAAGTTGGTCTTTATAATGGAATAGGCATATAATCACATTGACTGTGATACTTCTATGAATCAGTTCAGTGATGAGATAAAAAGTTTCCTGACTTTTTTCTGTACTGATTTGCTTTTGCTTGAACCTGAATAGGTGATCAACATCAGGGATCTTTTCTATTAACAGTTACTGGATCAATTTTGGATTGGATGTGTAGTATGTGCCAATATTGTGGAGCAGGCCTGATAGAGTCAAAGGTTGACGAAAAGAAATTGGGCAATGAGAGTGGCTTAATGTTGAATAACAAATTTTTTATTAGGCCTTGTAAATTTTGTGGGGAGCAGCTAGAGCGAGGAAATGTGAAATGGGATAGTTTAAGTCCTTATGCAACACCAGTGATCAGTCCAACTACTTCATTATCAAGTACTGATGATAGCTGTGCCTCGACCTGCAGTAAATAACTATCCCATTAGCTTTTTATGCTGAAAATATTAGTCCAATATTGCAATATGGTCTATATGTAACTGAATCTTTTTTTATTTTTTTTTATTTTCCTTATTTGACATTCCAGGTGAGTTTTCAGTTGATGTGAACACATCTGACAGGTACTTATTTACACTCAGGCATGAATAGAATGCTTATCTTAGTTATGTTCAAATACTTATTTTATTTAATTCTGGTAGGAGTCTTCGAGAAGAAGGGTCAGTCAATGGTGGTATGGATGATTTTGACTATAAGTTGAATGGTCAATCACCAAACTCAAGCCTAAAATATCCACAAAGTTGGATTGAAAAATCAGATGAAGTGATGAAAAACAAATCTGAAGAAAGCAATAACCACATTGAAGGTTACGCGGTGAGAGAGATGGACAATGTACAAGGACATAACTTTCAAGAAGCAAAAGCTGATGGTTTTGAAAGCCCTACTGCATCATTTGGTAAAGAAATTGAACATTCTCTTTCTGATGACTTGGATCTGCAAACTTGGCAACCTCCTGATCCAGAAAACCCCCAGGATGATGTGGACAATAGTGTGGCTTGTAATGATGATGATGATGATGAGGGTATTGACAGTGTGGACTGGAGTACGCCAACTTCTCTGAGTTGTTCCAATGATGAAGTAAGTGGGAGCTATAGGTTCAAGGAGGAAAAACAAAGAGCAATGGAAGAAGTAATCAATGAGAAATTTAAGGCAATTGTAGGTGAGCTTCTTAAATCTGCAGGTGTTTACTCTTCTGATGAAGGGGATAAAAGTTGGGTGAACATAGTTACATCTTTATCATGGGAAGCTGCTACTTTTTTGAAGCCTGATGCTATTGGGGATAATGCCATTAATCCTGATAGATGTGTGAAAATAAAATGCATTACATCTGGTTCTTGTGGCCAAAGGTAGAATGAGTTCTTTTAAATTCACTTCATGGTACCTCTGTTTATCGTACAACTGTAATCTTAGATAATTAGTTAGCACATTTATTTTTTTGAATTTTTTTCCCTCTAAAATACGTAATGTTTTTTTATCCATATATTTTTGAGTTTTTCAGAAAGATCTGTAACATGTTTTATGATTATAAATTGTTCCACCTTATGTCATTTAAGAACAAATTTCTTTTTACATTTAGCTGTAGCGAAATTCAAGGCTTCAAGCATTCCTCAGCTCCGGTAATTTTCTTTATCCTTTGGTAGATATCACTCTTTCACCATGATCTTCCTATTTCTACTTTTAACTGATAGGATTTTGTACTGTACCTAAAGCAGTTAAATGTGTTTTATACTCAAACAAAAATTTAGCATGCAATTTCATGTCTTAGCAAGTGATAAATGTTTGTTCAAGATGTAGTATAAGATTTTTAATCCCTGATATGAGAAATTTGAAGAAAATATTTGGTACTGCAGTCAACTTATTAGAGGTTTGGTCTTCAAAAAACATGTTGCTCACAAGCATATGCCAACAAAGTACAAAAATGCAAGGTTGCTACTGATAAGAGGCATGCTTGGTCATTCTTTTACTGGACTATCCTCATTTGACTCAATGGAGCAGGTAATTTAATTGTATTCCATTCTGTTCTTCAAATACCATTTTGTAGCTGATCATTTGCTTCCTAACAGGAGAAGAGCTATCTGAAATCTACCGTTGAACTTATAGAAATGTGCCATCCAAATCTTATTCTAGTGGAGAAAACTGTTCCTCGTGATATGCTAGAGGCAATTCTGGCAAAAGGAATGACACTAGTACATGATATGAAGCTTCATCGCCTGGAAAGAGTTGCACGTTGTACTGGTTCGCCAATTCTATCATGTGATGACTTGAATGGTCAAAAGCTAAATCACTGCAAAAATGTATATTTTGAGAAGTTTGCAGAGGAACATGGTGGTTGTAGTGAAGGAGGAAAGAGGTCCATGAAAACTTTAATGTTCATTGAGGGCTGTCCTACACGTTTGGGGTGCACGGTATGCTTTCACTAGTAGCTTGTAATTACCTAAGTAGTTAAGAGTCATTGTTAGAAGTTCATTACTAATAGCTAACCATTGTAACTTCCTAAGTACCTTCAGAAGTAGTATAAATAAGGGAGCTAGGGATCATTGAAACGTGTCAATGAATAACATAATAGTGTGAAGATAGCAGAGGCTACAAGTTTCATTCACTGAGTATCGTTTTTTTTTTAGTTTTATCTTGCAAAGTGATTTTGGGTGGTGGTGGTTCTTCATCATCTTAAACAATTATTTATGATGCTGCAAATATGTTTTTGTGTGTTTGGCATGCATTTGAAATTGAAACCACACATCTATACTTGAATATTCAAAGAGGTTTGGCCTTAAAAGTGTTAGCCTAATGGCTTGGCTAAGTGATTTTGTTTTATATTATTTTTTGTTGAAGTTGGCATGATACGAACTATCATTGCAGATGTGGAATGTGAGAGGTTACTCATCAACAGCATATAAAAAATTGAAAATATGTGCGAATCATTTTTATTACATGCAGGGATGTTCATATTAGATAAGAAATTGCGATTGTTTACATATGTAGTGATCTGATTGTTATTTTAAAAGAAAACAAAATATATTGCATATCAAATGACTATTGTTTGCTGTAAAGCATGCATGGCGAAGACTGAAAAATACATGTAGTCTCATTCATCAGTGATTGGATAGTTCAAAGTATCAGTGCATTGGTAAACACAATGCATAAAATGGGAGAACTAGATGAGTTATGTTTTAAAATAGATATGACCAACAAGATAAACTGATGGCATACACTGAAGTTGGTTTGAGGGTGGGTTTCAAGTGCCATTTACATCTTTGACTCTTTATTATTATGTAAAACTTTTACTCGTGATATATTTTAACAGCCACCCATGCAATCTCAAGTATATTCTAGAATATCATGATCCTTTTATTTTAACATTGAAGACTTGTTTCTTTATGTGTCTGAGGAGTGTTGGCTCTAATTTCTGTGCACAGGGAGTTTAGAACCAGTTTTCCTTCATTATTACAGTTTAGCATTCAGTTAAAATTGTGTTGTAACTTCATGATATTTATTCTTTGTTGTGGAGTTCAATATGTGTTTAATGTCGAGTATAAATAAATTTGCAACCACAATCTTGGATGATATGAATGTAAAATTGTAGTTTGAATTTTCCTCCAAATAATCATTCTTTTCCCTAGGATTTTGATGCTATTAACTTATGCATTGCTTGATGCTACAGATTTTGTTAAAAGGAAAACACAATGACGAGTTAAAGAGGATCAAATGTGTCATGCAGCGTGCAGTTGTCACAGCATATCACTTAATCCTTGAAACCTCCTATCTTGTTGATCAGAGAGCAATGTTGTCTACCATTCCTGTTACTAATGACGCAGATATCCTACCAACTGATCATCAATGCCATAATTCATCAGTTAGTTATTCAAGCAATCCTTCTCATGAATATACTTTTGAAAAAGGATCTGTTAGTTCTGATACCTTTATATGCAATGGGTTCCATGAAAGAAGTATCTTTGGTTTACACTTAGAATCATTAGAGTCTTCCCATTTTTCATATGAACCCTATAACCCAGTTATCTTTTCTGGGTTTTCAGCCATTTCATCTTCTCTGAAGAAAGTTATAGGGGACAATTTTCTCTTTGGATCTTCAGCTCCTTATGATTCTTTGTCAGTTTTCTTAGGCTTCAATGGAAGGGTACAAGATGCTCAGGTCAAAAAACCAATTTCTATCTCAGAAATTCCAGAGGCAGATGACAATTGCATGACTGTAGGAAAAACTCATTCTTATAAAGAGAAGTCCATTGATGGTGGACAATCCCAGTGTGTGCCTGTGTACTTACAATCCAACTGGGACAAAAGTGAAGAGGGTGATGATGCTAGAATCCAAAGTAAAGATGATATCAAGGCAGCTTTGGATTGTCAGAGTATTTTGGTATTGATGTCGAGTTGGAATGCCTTAAGAGAGACTATATGTCAGCAAAGTCATTTGTCTCGTATTATGTTCTACAAGAATTTTGATGTTCCACTTGGAAAGTTTCTGCAGGATAATCTACTCAATCAGGTTTCTATTTTTTATTTTTACGTGCTTTTTTCCTTTTTGTTGTGGATTGATGTTTATTATATGCTATGGTGCCTGATTCTAAATAATTTAGGTTCATAAATATACACTTAGAAAGAACAAAATGTTACTGTCAGGAATAAAACATCCTCATGTGATGCAATCAAATACACATTTAAGTTTTTCATTGTCCTGAATGAATAACCTCTAGTTCTTGGACATGACAACATGGTGTTGCAAAATTATGTTGGGCTCAGTGTAAGCTATAACTAATTGTTGCTGCTATATATGCAGGCAAAGCTTTGTAGCACCTGTCATGAATTGCCAG
Source organism: Senna siamea (assembly GCA_031216115.1). NCBI lineage: Eukaryota > Viridiplantae > Streptophyta > Magnoliopsida > Fabales > Fabaceae > Senna > Senna siamea. Next base: position 24,001,507 of record CM062354.1, on the reverse strand, counting down.
AAGCTCACTTTTATTATTATGCTCATCAAGACAAGCAGCTCACTATACAAGTTAAACAACTTCCTCAGGAAAAGCATCTAACTGGAGAGGCAGAAGGAAAACTTTGGATGTGGAGCCGTTGTGGAAAATGCAAGTCTGGTTCTACTAAGAGAGTGTTGATATCTTCCACTGCCCGAAGTTTATCATTTGGAAAATTTTTGGAGCTTAAACTTTCGCATTATTCTTCTTCTGTTACAAAATCAAGCTGTGGCCATTCTCCAGATAGGGATTTTCTCTACTTCTTTGGGTAGGATGATCTGTAGATCACTTGTTAATTTCTCACAGAAAGACTTAGGATATACACAGTGAACATTGTTAATTGTGGCATGATTGGAACTGTGCTAGGTGCAAGAGGCAATCAAGTGCCTCTCCATGGCCCAGTTGTGGTCTTAAAAGGAGGTGCCACTTGAGAGCATTGCCTGCACAGGCACTCAATAAAAGAAGTATTTTTTTATCTTTTCCTCACTAGGTTTTAAAGTGAATAAGGATAAGTTTTGTTTTATGAAAAATTAATAAATAAATTAATGAAATTGGGACTTTATATGAACCAAAACATCCTAGGTTCTATTTTATTACCGTTTGGCTTTAGACTATTGTATACATGTCCAGTTTCATTTTTTCTATTTAGAGAAGTGATGTTCAAATTTGGTTAGATTCATGTTTTGTTAGAATGTCTGCTGAGGAGATTCAGAAATTAGCTATTACTGAACATTTAGTGTATGTCATTATTTTTCTATTACAAAATTGAAGTGCTAAAAAATTACTTATATAATTTAGGCATGTGCCTTGAGCTCAAGTGTTCTTTATTGCACCTTTTCCCCTTCTAGATAGACCATACTTTGTGCCTCAACAACTTAAGGAGTGAGCACAACATGCTAACCTAGCATGTTAATTATAGAGGTCTTATGATATTTTCCCTGTGATGCAGTTTTGGTCGCATGGTTGCTATGTTCAGATATTCTTCAATCACTACGTATACTATTTTTATTCCCCTCCAAAAGCTAGAGTTTAGTGATGCAATAAGACAAGAATGGCTTCTTAAAGAGACTGAGAATGTAAGTCTTCCCTATCTTGTATGGTACACTGGTTCTGACTGGTTGAATTCAATTATATGAGTTGGACTTAATCATATTCCTGATTCATGTAAACCCTGTGTATTAAACTCATCTCCTATTTTAATGTTTTAAGGTGTACATGAAGGGCATATTATTGTTCATGGAAGTTGAAAACTATTTGAAGACAATCAAAGTTCAATTTGATGGATCAGTTTTGAACCTTGGAGGATCCATAAAAGAGTTCTCTGAGGTTGAGGAGATGTTAAAGCAAGAAAGAGCAGAATTTGAGGTTAGCTTACTGTTTTTACATGATTTTTACATTTACTTTTTGGCATGATGTACACTGAAGTTAATTTATATATGCTTGCTCTTGTATTTACATACATTCTATCTTTCTCAGATTTAATTCAAACACTTGTCAAATTTATTAATCCCAATTTGAGTGTACTTTGTCTTTTGGTCAATAATGTGAGCGTACTTTAAAAGGTATTGTCCCCAGTAATCTCTTCTCTAGTTTTGTCCCTTCAAACCGGATTCAATTGTTTTTGTTAAACCTGAATATTTGCATACTGACTGAAATGCTAATGCATTGAATGAAAGTGACTTATACTTTGTGATAAAAGAAGTACTATATATTGCTATTGTTATAGCTCTTAGTAAGGGGTTTCTATGCCATTGCATGATTGTGCACATCTTCCTTCACTGCTCAACATATAATGATGAAAGCTATATTTTGCTAGTGATATTTTAATATTAGATTTTCACTCGGTTGAAAGAAAGAACATAGAGAGGAATGAACTGAGAAGAGAACAAAGCATGAGAGAAAGGTGTTATTGTTTCTATTCAAAACCCCTATTTATACACAAATAATTTAGGAGGAATAATCATAACATTCAAGCAGTCATTCTCGTCTTAATGACTGAATTAACATATTTCTTCATTCTAGCCAGTCAATCAAGACTTTATTGCCTTCCTGAACAGTATCTGTAAACAAAAGAATATATTCTTGTAATAAATTCTTGATTTTTCAACACCCTCTTCCCTTATGTTTTTTTTGAAAGTTTATTTTCCCAATGACAGCTTTGCATATTGATATTCTTTAATTATTCTCTTCCTCTGCTCATTTGATCATGAGAACAGGTAAACGTCAAGAATGCTATTGCTAAGAATGGGAACCTAGACCAGGCTGCCCTGAAATTTCTTGCCCTAAATCGATTGATGTGGGACATTCTGATTGAATCCTGTGTGTGGGATCGACGCTTGCATTCATTGCTCTCAGCTGATTGTTTGAGGGTTTACTCTGAAGTATCTGACAAAGTGATGCAAGATTATAGTTATTCAAAGGTGGAAGGCAATGCTTATAGAGGAAATTGGTCTATGGATAAATGTATGGAAGATGGTAATATAAATGGGAGTGCTAATGTGAAAGTTGTTTCAAACAAATATGTGGAAGTAAATGAACTCCTGATTAAGGAAATTCCTATTAGCAGACCACTTCATAATGACAAGGAAGATCCATGTAACACATCTAACGTGCTACAAAATTTTCAGATGCTGACTATGGCTGATTTGCCAATAAAAAGATCTTTTGACCAAGAATTGAATTTGAGACAAGATGTTTTCACTCAAAGTGTTGCAGCAGACAGTAATCTTCAGGAAAAGGATTTTGTTTTGCCAAATTATCCTCTTGCTGATTTAAAGGTATTATACAGGAGTTCTTCAATGCATTCACTTATTTCCAACTTGCAAGATTCAAATGAATGGTTCTGGAAGCCATTTGCTGATATTCGACAGATAGGCATACTGGACCTCCAAGAGAGGTACTGGCCAAAGATCGAATCTGTTAGTAGCTACTTTGCAGACTATTTACCAGCCTCAAATCAACTGTTCACTGAGGAAGGTACAAGATTGCACATCCCTCTCAGGACAGATAACCATATTGTATCTGATTATGAAGGTGAACTTTCAAGCATAATTGCCTGTGCACTTGCCTTGTTGAAAGATTCTTCTGTGGTGACAGAAGTTGATGATGAGGAAGATAGGAGACAAAGTGAAATAGCTTCGAAAACAACAGAAAGTTCACATGACTTGATCCAAAGTGATACCATAACTTCTCCACACATGTTTTCAAGTTCAGATTCAGACTCTGTGCATTCTACAGGAAGCACTTATTCAGAAGAATCACGAGTCTCCCTGGCCCCAGAAAACCATAGCACTGAGATTTCTTTTGGACATTCAAAATCTCTTGCAAGGGAAAAATATTCAGTGATTTGTCAATACGTTAACCAGTTCCACGAACTTCGAAATTGGTGTTGCCAATCTGAGCTTGAGTATATTGCCTCTTTAAGCCGATGTAGGAATTGGGATGCTCAAGGTGGAAAAAGCAAGTCTTTTTTTGCAAAGACACTTGACGACAGGTTCATCATAAAAGAAATCAAGAAGACAGAACTTGATTCATTTTTGGGTTTTGCTCCTCTATATTTCAAATACATGAAGGAGTCATTTGAATCTGGGAGCCAAACTTGTCTCGCAAAAATTTTGGGTATATATCAGGTAAACAGCTATTTGGTACTTGTCTTTTTCTGGGATAAAGTTTCACCTTTTTTTTGGCGTGGATCTAATCAGCATTTCTATTTGTATGTAGGTAACTAAAAGGCACGCAAAAAGTGGAAAAGAGGATAAACATGACCTTATGGTGATGGAAAATCTTACCTACAATCGAAATATTATTCGCAAGTATGATCTCAAAGGTGCTCTTTATGCTCGGTACAATTCTGCAGTTGATGGTGCTGGAGATGTTCTTTTGGATCAGAACTTCGTCAATGACATGAACTCTTCTCCATTATATGTCAGTAATACAGCAAAACGTCATCTTCAGCGAGCTATTTGGAATGACACAACGTTTCTCAATGTAAGTTTTGCACTTAAATAGAATAATAATATAGAAGTGGTGAAAGTTTACAATGTATTTATACTTGATCTCTATATTTAGATATGGCCATATCTCTCCTACTAGTTACACTGTTGGTCCATGATTAGCGAGTGGTTTGTATGACCGTAAAAAAATTGAAATTTTATATGGAATATTGTGCCAATTATTGCTCTTATATTTTTTACCCTAGAAACTGTTTGTGTTTGGTAATTTCTTTTTCTGGCTTTCTAATAGCTTATTGTTTGCTCAATTTGCAGTCAATCAATGTTATGGATTATTCCTTACTTGTTGGAGTAGATTCGCAAGCGTGTGAACTTGTTTGTGGGATTATTGATTATCTAAGGCAGTATACCTGGGACAAGCATGTGGAAACATGGATGAAGTCTTCACTTGTTGTGCCCAAGAATGTGTTGCCAACTGTAATCTCTCCAAAAGAATACAAGAAGAGATTCAGGAAGTTTATGTCTACATATTTCTTGAGTGTTCCAGATAGTTGGTGCTCTAGGAAATCAATTAATCCTTGCAAATTTTGTGGCTCAGTAAAAGATGATTCTGCTCTACAAAATCTCAAAGGATGCTAAATGGTTCTCTGCCCAAATTATCCAATTTGAGAATTGAAGCCTTTGTTTCACTAGTTAATACTGTATATAGACAAGCTTAAATGTTTATATATCTTGCTGTGGTATTCTGTGATCTTTAGCCAAATTTCGCGGATGGTATCCTTTCTGCAGGTGCTTTCTGTCCAGCATGAGATAGGTATAATTTTTTGTAAAGCCTTAGGAAAGTGTAAAGGTTTACTTCAAATTAATGATAAGTGTAGCTTCAGTTGCCATATCAGTTATGTTTTTTTTTTATGCAGTTGTTTTTATGAGACTATGGGTAAAACTTGGATGTATAAAAGTAGCTAACAATTGAGTACTATGAAGGGGTCAATAAATTTTTGGATTTTACTTTTGCTAATGCATCCAATGATGGGAAGATTTATTATCCATGTGTATAATGTGTACCCACAATTCAATTCAGCCAAAAAGTTGTACATGATCACTTGATGTGCTATGGGTTTGGTAAAGGCTACATAGATTGGTTTTGTCATGGGGAGTCTATGCCAAGTTCAAGTTCTAGTATAAAAAAACAAGTTCTCAAAAATATATTTATTCATGATGATTTGAGTGATATGTTGCATAATGTGTTTCAAATGCATAACCAAGCTAAATATGAACAGTGTGATACTAATCAAGATGAACCGAATGGTGATGTCCATGACACATAATTGACACAAGGACTTAATGAAGAAGCAAATAAGTTTTATAAGTTACTCAGATATGAATAAGAATTATACCCAAGATGCACTAATTTTAGCAAGCTTTCACTTGTCATGCACTTATTTCATTTGAGGTGTCTTAATGGGTGGAGTAATAAATCACTAACAATGATCCTTTAGTTTCCTAGAAATTCACTTCCTATAGGGTCAAAGTTGCCAGAAGATTACTATGAAGCTAAGAAACTCAGTAGAGATTTGGGTTTTGACTATTAAAAAAAAAACATGCTTGCCATAAAGATTGTAAGTTATTTTGGAACGAGAATTTAGAGAAAAAACATGTTCAATCCGAGGTGCCTTAATATAGGTGGTAGGTGAGAACAATTTAAGTGATAATAAAGGATTTACTTCCTCTGTCCAAAAAGAGGAAAATGAAGGTAGCTAAAATTCTTAGGTAGTTTTCCTTGAAACTGAGGTTGTAAAAGTTATGTAGGTTTTCAAAAACATCTTTAATGAGATGACATAAAGAGGGTCAAATAAATGGTAGATAATTAACATATTTCATGAACCTTTGATAGCTAAGTTAAATAAATTACGGACTATAGGGTTAGAAACTTATGATGCTTAGCAAAGGGAATTTTCAAATGCGAGTAGTTGGTGCCACAAAAAGTTTCTTTTAATACTTAAGTGTACGTGACATGAACAAGAAATAAAATGTGAGTAGAGTATCATTCCCGTGAAAAAATGTTATCACAATTCACTAAGTAAAAATTTAAGAAAGATTTAAACAAATAAAACTTTCTTTTGAAATATTTAACATTAAAATAAGCACATGAAAGAAATCACTAATTATGGTTATGAATAAATAAGAAATTCAGCAACAAAATCACTTATTAGGAAAAGAAATTCAATTAGGGAAAGATGGGCTAGGTGTTAATTTCCTCATCTAAAATTTTGCCCAAATGTTACAGCAATGCTACAATGAAGCTACAACACTATTACTTAGTCAATCTAAACTCTAATTTTTCACAACAATTTTTTGATTTAATTGTGATTTAATTCTCAACTTAAAATTTACAATATGTCTATAATGAAAACAAAGTAAAGGAACAATAAAATAAAGTTTAGTTGATTGTATGTGCAAGTAAATATTTCTATCTACTTGAATTAATTCAATCAAGAAAGACTAAATTATTTCTATCTATAGGACGAAAACAATTGCTCAAGCTGGCCAAATTAAAAGCAAAAGGTAACATATCATTTCAACATTGAATTAAAAGAGTAGTAATGTTCAAGCTAAGTTAGCATCAAGGCTAGAATTAAAAACTTGGATATTCTATCTTTCTAACCCACAAAAGAAATTAGTTCATAACAAAAAAATTCATTACCAAAACTTCCTCACCAAATCCATCAATACATAACAAGTTAAGAAAGAAATAAAAACTACTAGAGTAGGGACAAAAGATTTCTCCCAAAGGCCTTCTCTTGTCTCTTCCCAAAATAGCTGGATCTTCTCCTCTATTTCCTTCTTTCCCTTTCTATTTTTATTTTTTCTCTATTGTGCTATGTTCTTCCTTTGCTCAAGTTTTTTTAGATATGAAAATGGAATGTGTATTTAATCAATGCTTTTGCTCATTTGCAACCCTTTTTTGTTCTTTTTCTCCTTTCCCTAAATGTGTTAGGGTTTTTCTTGAGTGTGCCATGTATCTTCTTCTCATAGGCAGAAATTCTAGTTGAGATCAAGGTCCAAAAAATGATGTAATGTGCTATGTACTACTGTCTACAATGAAATGCGCCCAGATGCTATAGCTATGTTGCGACTATGTTGTAGGAATGCTAGAATTTCTAAACAAATAGTGTTTGCCTCCAATCTTCATTTTTCTTTACCCAAATACCTAAATTCACACCAAAATAATTAAGAATATGAGATTTATCAATCTTTTGTAAATTGGTTAATGATTTTATTAATAATAAAAGACAAAACCAACTTTTACATTAAACGTTAAATACTCAAACTCAATGTAGAAAAGATGTACAAAATGAACCAAAAATAACACAAAATATTCCAACGCTAAATAAAAATAAAGCTTGAAATAAACTTTAATAACTCTATTTTCTCAAGTTATCACGAGCCGCTTTGATGTGGACAATACATGATTTTTTTTGCATATGGTCATGTGTCTAGGTGGGACACTAAAAGTTCTCTTGTATGTCCTCATTGTAATTATAATACACAATTAGCTTGGTTACACACAATCAATTACACTGATTGGCACAAAATGCCAAGGGATCAATATAAAACTAAAATATGAGAAATTATAGAGGTAATATACACTAGTCAATATATATATATATATATACTTAATTTTTTTTTATGTTTAGTAAACCATTTAAATTACTAGTTTGTTTTTGTAGTCAAAGTTTGAAATCCCTAGTGACAAAAGAAAATTTTGATGGCTAAGCTCCTTAGGTCAATGAGAGAAAATTAGAGAAATTGGAAAAGCTCATTAAAAGAGAAACACTATGATGGGGCAAAGAGTTGAAATTTAACATAGGTGTGAACTAATTTATTTAAATTTAGAGTGAATTACACTTTAGTGCCTTGTAGTTTGTCTCAATTTCGTATAACTACCCTAAGGTTTATTTTTTTTCAAATGAGTAGCCTATGGTTTGTATTGTTAGAACTTTGGTGGCATGTGGTTTAACTCCATTAAAAATTTAATAGTGCCCACATGTGATCGCGAAAAAAAAATTGACTTTTTTTTTGAAATAATTTTTTTTTAAAATAAATCAATTTTTCTCTAAAAATAATTAGTTTTCTTCCAAAAAAGAAAAGTTTTTATTCCCAAAAAACTATTTTTTTTCCAAAAAGTCAATTATTCTATAAAAAAATTGGGTTTATTCTCAAAAAACCAGTTTTATTAAATTTTTTTTCCATTTTTCACCAAAACTAGATTTATTTTATACTATAACATGATATTTTTATTAAACCCTAAATAATAAATGTTAAATTATAAACCCAAATTCTAAATACTATATCTTAAAATTTAAAATTTAAACCCCAAATCTTGTAGTCTAAACTCTAAATCTTAAATTTTAAATCTAAATCCTAAACTTTAAACTATAAACAACAAACCCCTTAAAGAATATAATAAAATTTTTTTAAAAATGAAATTATAAATTATAAATATAATATAATATGAAAAAATAAATTAAAAATATATAATATATTTATAAATAAAAATGCAAAAAATTTAAATAAAATATTAATTAATAAAATAATAAAATAAATAAATAATTATATAAAATATATATTTAAGTAACAATATATAAATAAATCATTTATAAATATAATATATTAATAAATGATAAACAATGTAATAATATAAATTAATAATATAGCATTTAGTATTTAGGTTTATTTTCTATGTTTTTATATTCTTAAATTAATTTAGAATTCTATATAATATCTATATTATTATATGATTTATATGATTTATTTATTTATTATTTTATTATTATTTTAATTAAAATTTTAATCAATATTTTATTTTAATTTTTTATATTTTTATTTATAAATATATTTTATATATTTTTATATATTATACATATAATTTATAATTTCATTTTTTAATTTCATTATATTCTTTTAGGGTTTTGTTGTTTATAGTTTAAGATTTAGGGTTTATATTTATAATTTGAGATTTAAAATTTAGGATTTAGAGTTCAAAGTTTGGACTTTAAGATTTAAAATTTAGAGTTTAAGGTTTAAACTTTTTAATTTAAGATTTAATGTTTATATTTAAAATTTAAAATTTAGAGTTTAAGGTTTAAGGTTTAGACTTTAAGATTTCAAGTTTAGAGTTTAGGATATAGTAAAAAAAAAAATAATCAAGTTTTAGTGAAAAAATAAAAGAAAATTATTTTTTTTTTAAATAAAACTGATATTTGGAAAAAAATTGAATTTTTTAAAAAGATAAATTTTTTTGAGAAAAATACGCTTTTTTGGGAAAAAATTTCATTTTTTAAGGGAAAACACATTTTTTTGTTCAAAAAAAAAATGTTTTTTGCACAATCACGTGCATGGCACGTGCAAACACCATTAAATTTTTAACAAAATTAAATCATAGGGTACAAAAGTGCTAACGGCGCAAATTACATGACACTAGTTTAAAAAAATGATAGCTAAGTGAAATTGAGGCAAATCACAAGACACTAAAATGTAATTTACCCCTAACTTTATTTAGTATTTATCATTTTATTTACTTATACATTAGATAATAAATAAAACTTTATTTTTGAGAAACATAATTGAAAGTTTATATTTTGTAGAAGTGTATTGCTTTTGGAAAAGCAAATGCACTATTGGATAAAAAACATATGCATAATAGGCTTATGAAATGTTAATATTTGTTTTAGGAATGGGGTTTGAACTTAAGAGGTACAGAGCAATCAAAAGAATAGTTACTAGGAACTTCTTAGTAGGGAAAAAGTGAAGTACTCTGAAAAAATTATAAATAAGACAAGAGAGTTTAAACCTTAGTAAATAAGATATGTTCTCACTAAACTCAGAAACTTATGAATTATTGGAGAGCACTTTATGTAAGTTTATCTCTAGATTTTGTATGTGGCTATCAATGTATTCCAAACATCTAATAAGGGTCTATTTATAGTGAAAGGTAGAAGTAGTGAGTTACTGATTGATGGACTGTATCTTGAAAAGGTAGGTAACTATATGCACGTTATATAATAAGATAATGAGATTAAGTAGTGGACAAGAATTAATGGGGTGAGAGATTCTGGGTGGTTATGTACGAGAGATATATACAAATAAGTGTCCATTATTGAGGACATGACTAGTGGTGGGATGTGGAGCAAGTAACACTAGGAGGCTAAGGAGTAGTTAGTGGTGCTGACTAGCTAAGGGAAAAGGGTTTAAGCTTAATGGAATAACAATTCAATCTTAAGTATGAAACCTTTACCTAACTTACTTGAAGTGATCATCCCTAAGAATTAATAACCTTCACTTTAATCCTACCAAGCCACTCCTTAGGACTATTCCTAGGAGAAAGGAGGATGAGAATCACTCTTTTGCGGTATTTCTAACCTTTTCTAAATTGGGTGTCACGGGTGGCACCTTTTTTTATACCAAACCTAATATGAGAGCATTACTTCCTTGCGAAGTCAAAGTAACCTTGGTGTCATTCTTCTCAAGTCAACACTATGTTGACCTTGAGGGAAGGGATGACCCCATCGCTACTACCTCATACTTTTTAAGAGAAGGAGAGTGATGTCTAAGGGATGGATTCACTGGGCATTTTAAAGCACTTTGCTTAGAAGGGAATTTATCACTAGGAGTTGCAGTAGGACTAAGATGCTAAAGATAATGTGATATTGAATAGCTCAAGGCAAGACACTCTGCAAAACCTTAGGCTAAGCCATGGTATCTAAAAATAATGAACAAAAATATAAGAAGGCTAAATAAATTTTCTATATTGATGTACAACTATTTAAAAAACTTAACTAGGAACAAAAAGACAGCTAATCTCTCTAATTAAGGAGAAATATACTATTCAACTAACTACCCTAATATAGTAGAAAATAAATAGTGATTCCTAAGATTACTAATACAGCTCCTCATAAACTTCCAAATATAGAATATAACAAATATAGCGCATAATCACAATTATTTACGAGATCTTTCAACACTCCCCCTCAAGCTGGCATGAAGATGTCACTCATGGCAAGCTTTCTAACTAGATTCTTGTGTTGCACTTTGGGAAGAACTTTTGTTAGTATATCTGCGGTTTGGCTAGTAGTGGGTATGTAGGACATGCATATCACACCACTATCTATCTTCTCCTTGATGAAATGTTTGTCAACTTCTATATGTTTTGTTTTGTCGTGTAAAAATGGATTATGAGCTATAGAGATTTCAACCTTGTTGTCATAGTAAACTTTAATAGGTGTTGGTATAGGAATCTTTAATTCTTCTAGAAGTCTTTTTATCCATAACACTTCATAGAATCCATGTGCCATAGAGCGAAATTATGCTTCAACACTACTCCTTAACACCACACTTTGTTTTTTACTTTTCCAAGTAACCAAATTTTCGCCTACAAAGGTACAATAACCTAAGGTGGATCTTCTATCATTTACATCTCTTGCCTAATTTGCATCTATGTAGGCTTCTATTAGAAGATGTTCTCCTTTTTGGAACAAAAGTCCTTTTTCAGGAGTTCTTTTGAGGTATCTTAAAATTTTGAATACGGCTTCAAAGTGAGTAGGTCCAGGTGAATGCATGAATTGACTCACAACACTCATTGCAAAAGCTATGTCAGGTTGAGTGTAAGCCAAATAGATTAGTTGCCCTACCAATCTTTGATAACGTTCTTTATCCATTACCTTATTAGCTATTGCTGTTTTCAACTTTACATTAGTTTGATTGGCATATCTGCTGCCTTACAACCTATCATTCTTGTTTCTTTGAGTAAATCAAGCACATACTTGCGTTAGTTGACAAATATTCCCTTCTTAGATCTTACAAACTCCATCATGAGGAAATATTTTAGCTTTCCCAAGTCCTTAATATCAAATTTGGCTTCCAGTTAAGTTACTAATCTCAAGAGAATCATTCTCTATCATGATTATGTCATCTACATACAAAATCAAAATCGTTACTTTACCTTTGATTGAATGTTTGAAAAATAAGGTGTGATCAGCTTGGCTTTGAGTGTCTCTTGATAACATCACCAAAACGCTCAAACCAAGCTTTAGGAGACTGCTCTAATTCATATAGAGATTTTTTTAATTTGCACACTTTGTCTTTTCCAAGTTTTTCTTCAAATTTAGGTGGCAGGTCCATATATACTTCTTTTTGCAATTCTCCATTTAAAAATGCATTCTTTAAGTTAAATTGATGAAGTGGCCAGTTGAAGTTAACTGCAAGAGAAAGAAGTAATCTAATAGAGTTAATTTTAGCAACAGGAGCAAAAGTCTCTTGGTAATCAATACCATGAGTTTGAGTAAATCCTTTTGCTACTAGTCTTGCTTTGTATCTCTTCACACTTCCATCAGATTTAAACTTCACTGTGAACACCCATTTGCACCCAACCATTTTTTTTGTCTTTGGGTAGATCAATGACAATTCAAGTGTTATTTCTTTTAAGAGCATTTATTTCTTTCATCACAGCTAATCTCCAACTCGGGTCACTTAATGCTTCTTGAAAAATTCTTGGAACAAACATATTAGAAATCCTAGACACAAATGCTTTATGATTTTTTGACAGTTTTTCATATGACAAGTATTGTGTGATAAGATGTTTAGTGCATGTTCGGATTCTTTTTCTTAAAGCAATTGGGAGATCAAGATCAGAATAAGTGGAAGTTGAGGGAAGTTACTTTGAGTTGTAGGGCCATTATTCGGCAAAGCTAATTGAACATTTGTTGAAGGAATAACTGGGGTTGTAGTAACTTTATGGAATTTTTTCCTAGTATAAACCTGCAACTCATGTTGAGGATTATGATTCACTGGATTATGATCCGTTAGAAGTACTTCTACCCCTGTCTCTGATAAAGTAACATCTGGAAAATTAGGATTAATAGTGCTAACCCTAGTTTCTATATCAAAATTAGTTAAAGAAATAGGTAAAGTTTCCCAAAAATTATTTTCAACTAAGTTCTCCTCTTGAATTTTTCTTTTTGTGAAAAAAAGATTGATCCTTGACAAACCTGACATCTATGCTCTCAAAAAATTTCTTTGTGACTGGATTAAAACACTTGTACCCACGTTTATTAGAAGCATAACCAATAAAAAAACAATTTTCAACTTTGGGATCAAGTTTTGAGCAAAACACATTGGGGCATGCACATAGCAAACACATCCAAAAAATTTAAAGGGAGATCTGTTATTATCTTGTATGTGGAAAAGTAATTTTTCAAAACTTGTAAAGGTGTTTGAAATTTCAGAACTTGAGATGGTATTCTGTTTATTAAAACCAAGAGGTTAGGAGTGCATTACCCCAAAGATATTTAGGAACATTCATGGAAAACATAAGCGCCTGAGCAACTTCAAGTAAATGCCTTTTTTTTTTTCTTTCAGCAATACCATTTTGTTGTGGTGTGTCATGACAAGTGGATTGATGCAGAATACCTTTTTCCAAAATAAATGTTTTGAAATATTTGTTGAAATATTTAGTCTCATTATCCGTTCTTAGAATGCCAATTTTTGTTTGAAATTGATTTTCAATCATGTGGAAAAAATCTTTAAATCATTGTTCGACTTCAAATTTATTTTCCAAAAAATAAACCCACCAAAATCGTGTGTTATCATCAATAAATGTTACAAACAATTTTTTTTCCTGAAAGTGTGTTAACTTTGGATGGGCCCCACACATCACTATGCAATAAATAAAATGTTTTTGAAGCAGAATATAGTTTTATTGAAAATGAAACACGATAAATTTTAGCTAAATTACAAGCTTCACAGTGAAGTTTTGAACAATCAATACCTTTAAATAATTTAGGAAATAAAGATTTTAGATATGGAAACCTATAATGCCCTAATCTTTTATGCCATAACATAACTTGATCATAGAAAAAGCTTGAACTTGTACCACCTAATCCATGAGCTATTTTATTCCCAGAACCAATTCCATCATAGTAGTATAGCCCATTTATTTCTCTAACAGTTCCAATCATCTTCCTCGAGTTTCGGTCCTGAAAAACACAATTGGAAGAAGAAAAAATAATAGAATAATCAGAGTCTTCAGACAATTTGCTAACGGAAAGAAGATTACATGCAAGTTTTGAAACATGTAAAATTAATTTCAAAGAGACTTTTTTTTTGAAATTTTAATATTTCCTTTACTTGCAATAGGTGAAAAACTGCCATAAGCTATTCTGATTTTTTCAGAACCGAAACATGGATAATACTAATCAAATAATTGAGAAAAGCTTTTCATATGATCAGAGGCTCCTGAATTTATTATCCAAGGAGTAGTACTTCCTAGAAAAAATAAAGCCAAAGAATTACCACCTGTTTATGCCATGGAACAGGTAGGAGCATTAGATGATGAGCAAGATTTCGACAGTTTAAGAAGTTGACTTAATTGCTTTTTATTAGATGGAGATGACTTAGCCTCATTTGCTATAGGTGTGCTATGTTTACCAAATTTTTTTCCCTTACCATTAGGTAGTTTACTATGCAACTTCCATCATTTTTTGAGAGTATGGCGTGGCTTTCCACAGTAGTCACATTGCAGGTTGTTTTTGTCTTTTGCAATCTATTTATGAGAAATTCTACTGCTTACTTGAGCTTCAGGAATAGCCAGCGTTGATCCTTTCATGGACGCTGTTGAACCTGCAGTCTTCTTTACCAACATCATGTGTCTCCGACTCTCTTCTTTCCTTACCTTCGCAAAAACTTCACCAATTGGAGGCAGGGATTTCTTCCAATTATTCGACCATGGACCTCATCATATTCAACATTTATACTTGCAAGAAATTTAAAGATTCGGCCAGTATCCACTATCTTCTTATACTAGTTGTAGTCATCATTTGATTTCCACTCATAATCATTGAATAAGTCTAGGTCATGCCAAATCCATTTAAGAAAATTGAAATACTTTGTCACAGAATCCTTACCTTGAAAAATTTCCCCAAGTCGAAGGGTCAACTAATAAACTTGGGATTGATTTCCAAGATTAGAGTACATTTCTAAAATATTTTCCCATAATTCCTTGGTTGTAGAGTAACACAGGTAGTTTGCACTTATCTCTTCAGTCATAGAATTGACCAACCATGTAATTGCCATTGAGTTTTCAGCATCTCAAATGGCATAATTTTTGTCATTACTTCAAGCTGCTTAGTATCACTTGTGATATAGCCAATCTTTCCTCTTCCTTAAAGATACATACGAACAGATTGTGACCATTGAAGAATATCACCATTTAGTCGAATTGTAGTAATATGAATGGGATGGTTTTCAGATGTGTTTATCTGAGGTTCGGAGTGACATGGTTGAAGAGGCTAGCTTGTGCCAGACGTGACTTCAAACATTTTAGAGATAAAAAGAAAAAAGATTCAAACCTAGGATTTTTTGCTATGATACCATAATAATAGTAAACAAAAATATAAGAAGGCTAAATAAATTTTTTATATTGATGTACAACTATTTAAAGAGCTTAACTAGGAACAAAAAAGGTAGCTAATCTCCCTAATTAAGGGGAAATATACTATTCAACTAATACCCTAATATAGTAGAAAATAAATAGTGATTCCTAAGATTACCAATACAACTCATAAACTTCCAAATATAGAATATAACAAATATGGTAAATAATCACAATTATTTATGATATCTTTCAACAGTATCACATAGCTAAGAATATAATGTTTTACTTATGTTTACTATCCAAATGACAGATTATATGGAATAAGAGAGGTAGATGTGCCTTCTCTTAGATGGAGTCACCCTTTTACTTAGATAGAGTCACCTCTTATGCTTAGGTGGAGTCTCCTCTTATGCTTAGGTGGAGACACCCTCTTCTACTTTGGCAGAATCACCACTTCATAGGAAGAGGATCCACACCCTCTTAGAAAGAAGAGTCACATCCTCTTTGAAAAGAGAGTCACTCTTATTTTAATCAAATTATATAATTATAAAAATGATTGATTTACTAAAAATAAATGAATAAATATTGCTAACAAATAAATTAATAAAACCCATGTATGAACAATCTTTAATTCTATAGTTATATATGAAGGCATTGGGATTGATTAGTTGTGACTTTGTTTTTTCCAAGTTGCAAAATTTCAAGTAGAGAGTACTAATTAGTAACAATGTTGGTATTTTATAGTCCTATGATGTAAACATTGCAAGGTTTTTTGGTTTCATTAAAATTACTACTTTGTATTTGTACCAACCAAAACTTCATAAATTAAAAGGGGACTAGGAAAAAGTATTATTATCTCATCAAAACTTGATCTTTGAACTCATTATGAACTTATGAAATGTTAAACATTATATGTCAAGTTCTGTTGTTGACACTATTTTTATTGATTATGATTAGTATCATGGTCTACAAAAGGCTAGTACTAAATTGGGTTAATAAATTTCTATAAACCCAAAAAAGAAATGATATGAATATACTTAGTATCAATATTCTACCAATAAGTGGGTTGTGTTGCCTCTTCTTTTTTAATACTTTTTCTATTCATATGTGGGAACTACCTTAATGTTGTTGCTTTGCTTCTAGTTTTCTTTTTTGCTATTCTTCTTCATTCTTAACCAAAAGAAAGAAAAATATATGCATGAGGCCCAACAAAAATGAAATTGAGACATTGATTTTCTTATGGTATAAACTCTAAATTTTGTTCTCTAGCCATGTAAGACTACAGAAAAGAAAGATTAATTACATGTTGCAAAACAAGTTGATATGAAAAGCATAATCTAAAATTAACTCCAAGGATTTTGTATACAATCTTGTTCCATTTGATGCATTCTTCTACTTTGATCTACACTTGGATTTTATGAATACCACATCCAATGCATTCTCTATTGTCTCCCCAATTTATGGTATTCTCTTTTATTACCATTTGACTCTATTGGATTCACAGATTTTTGCTTCTTGGTTTGCATGTCATTTATGTGTATTATTGAATCACAATTAAGGGTGCCATCTATTATTTGTGTTGTAACATCCTCCTCTGAGCATCTGAACTCATTTGTATGTAATTCAACTGACTTCGTGAATATGTGTTTGAGATTTATTGCTAGCTAGGACTATAACCAATAGTGATAGGGAAATTGGTTGAAAAACAAGACTAAAATGATGTCCAGTTTGGAAGAAATGAAGGTTCAAAGAGAATTGGCACTTTTAAGCAATTAAACCCTTATATGGTTTTCAAAGCATTTGATGGGTGAACTAAAACTAAAATTATGAATTTCTCTAACATTTGGGGTTTAAAAACATGCATTTTGTGTTAATTGCTAGTGGATGTTTATTGTGTTACGAATGCATGTATCTGGGTTTCCTGAAATTGAGGATTAAATGCATGGGTATGGTTCTCTCTTTTTAAAATGATGGTTTGATGTGTTGGGTTGGATTTTTGTTTGTAGGATTATGCTATAAAGTCTGTATAAGGAAAGAAATTAAATTCTAAAATTTAAACTAAAACTTGGGGCATGTTTTAGAGGTGTTTTTGGATCAAATAGTAAAATAGAAAAACATAGCATAAAGTAGAAGCCAACTTTTAGCCCATAACAATCAACTATCGTATTCTACCTTTGCCCAGAAATTGAGTTTAGAACCTAGAAGTCAATTTCCAAGCCAAGAGCAGTTGACTACCACATTCATAAATTCCTAGATAACTCAAGAATTTAGTAGTCAATTGTTAGCTTCCTGGCAGCTGATTTTCAACTTTTGCGTAGAAGCCTTATTTTAAGCAGAGAGCTACCAGCCGATTGACATTCTCCTAGCAATCAATTGGTAGGCCTCTGTTATGAGTAATGAGATATGAACTTGGACTTCTACTTAGTGCAACAAAGAGGCAAGAAATCCACTCAAATTAAGAATTAGAATATATGAGAGTAATATGGGACAATAGGTGAGAGGAAATAACAAAAAGGAGAGATTCCTAATGTATGCATTAGGGATAGATAGGTTTTGGATTGAATGACCAGTTTTCAGTATGGGATGACTATTAGAAGTTCCACAGTTAAACCATAATATGAGATAGTAAAACATTCATTCAATCCTAGAAATATTGTGAAAACACTGTGATGGTTGCTAATCCTAAGTTAGTATACTCTGGTGGCCATAGAGTTACTTGATTAGAGTTAGGTATACCATGATTCTAGAACATATCATGTACTTATAAAGTGATCCATTAGATAAGGTGGTGATTCTTAGGTAGCATTAGCTTGTCAAGAGGGCGAGTGGATAGGATCTATCCCGAGAAAGAGGTAAAGTGATCTAGTGAGAGGACATAATCCATTGGGAGTATGGTAATCCTAGGTCGGTATCCAGGTAAACTAGGGGACTTAGGGGTATAAGACTAATACCACTCAACAATATCATTCAATGGGTGGTACCTTTATGTTCATTTGTAGGAAGACTGTTGCCACTGGTGTGTTCATTTGGGCAGCATCGCCTAGGGATTGTCAACTGGAAAGTCCCCCAACTCTCAGTTTAAATAAATTAATGGCTTATGTGCGTACATAATGTATTTATGTGTGTTATTCCTTGCCCATGTTTGTGAATTTCCATATTATTGTATTTTTTGAAAATATTTTGAGAATGCCCGTGAGGATATCTATATAAACATTTTAAATGCATTTCTTAAGTACATGGCATAGCATGATACTATATCATATCCAAGATTCGTGATTGTTTGAAACTAAACAAAGAATACATGGTTTTTCCATGTGATCACGGCTGATACCTTTAATGATAATTTTTAATTGGTTTTCTTGATTATTGAGATTTTATTTCACCTGTGTGTTGATGTGTCCATATGACTAGATATGTGATCTTACTGGGGATGGATTGGACATTGTCTACATGGCTGGTATAGGATATTTCCTTTTCGTGGAGGAAGTTATCTTATGGGTAGTGATTGGTCCTTTGGTACATCCAACGGATTAGTATGGTGAAGTGGTAGTTGTTTTTGGTTGTTTGTATACAGTTTTCCATTCCTTGATTAGCCAGTACATGTTGAGAGGGAGCTTAGCCAATGATCGATATTTTGTGTGGAAATTATAGGAATGGCAATTTTTGGATGATTGTATGTGTGTGTGTGTGTCTGATAGAAATAGATATTATCCACTAGTAGCCTAGTGGTCTCCTTGAGATAGGCTTATCATCTCTGAAGCTCCCACCGTTTTGTTTTGACTAAAATACTATATAATATTATAATTATCAATGTGAATATACTACTTTTGTATATGCTTGTTAATATCCTTAAATAGCTTCCTCTAAAGCTAGTAACATGAGTGAGATAGCCAAGAGTAAATTCTAAATCGAAACTCAACTAATTAAGGATCCGAATAAATATTAAAAATGAACTCGGTTAGATAAATTAAAGAAATACTAGTAGTAGTACACCACTCTTAGGAGACTGTATAATTAAGACCTGTAAGGGTGGGATGTTACATTCTTTAGATATAAAAATGGAGCTAGCAACTAGAAATGAACTATTAGAACTAAAGGCCTCATTCCACCATTCAGAAATCAACCACTTGCTTTCATAATTCCACTTGGGAGGGATATTGTTCTTCTAGATGTTTTTTGTAGGAATTTTTTAAGAAATTACACTCCATATTCTTATGTAGTGAGTTAATGTGTATTTTTTATTGGTAATATCTCTCTTATATAATTTTGTCATATAGGAATTGAATGGTAGAGCACCACTGAATCAAGCAAAACTATATATTAAAACCCTTTATGAAGAATTAACTAGAAATATTATATGGAAACGATAACTTTTTTAATCAATTAATTTATTATTATTAGTTTGCTACTTTACTAAAATATTTTTCACTCTTATAGGTAAGGTTACAAGAACTTTTAAGTCAATATTATTTTGATAACTCACATGGGGGCAACGGAGGGGATATTATTTGGCATAAAAATGATATATATTCACCAGTTATAGGTAAAGAGAGATATAGATATTTCAATTGTTTAGGCTTTGGTCCAACTCCTTCAATGAAAGATATAGTTTAATTGGTCATACTTGTCATGGCATAAGAATGAATACACAGCACAAGCAGAAAGAATACAAAACCAAAAAGTTATACAACAGATGAGTTAAAAATTTAAGACGTTGTAAGCTCAAGTGGCAATGTTGTTGTCTATTCTCAATCAAAATTCATTTGTTCTCATAAGTAACTTCACTATAACATCTTAATCTTCAAGTACTTAATTATATAACAATTTTTTATTTAAATACTTTCCTATGATTAGTTGGGTGAGATGAGTATGTACAATCATAATAGAATATTTTTTTTTGAAAATTATGTAATTGTCTTTTCGTTGATGAGATTCGTGCTGGAAACCAACTGTTACATAGTGAAGTCCTTATTGGTCTCCATTCTTATCAATAATTTTGTAATGCTCATAAAGTGAATTAAAATATTGTCTACAAATTAATTTATTTTAGAGGCAACTACCTTTCATGTCTTTAAACTTTACATCAATTTTAATTTTATCCTTAAAGTTTGTTTGTTGTCAATTATACTCCCAAAGTTTTTAATTACTATTAATTTTATTCAAAAGTCTAACATCGTCAAATTTATTAATGAAAAAAGTTGACCTAACTTTGATGTGATATTTTTTTTTACTCAATCTTATTAATTTATTAGCTGAAAATTATGTCATAATAAAAAGTTCAACTCATCAAGATATTTAAATATCACACTATGTAAATCTTTTGATTAGTTTAACTTTTTATTATAACGTGACTTTCCAGTTAATAAATTAAAAGTGTTGAATTAGTGAAAAATATCACATCGAACATTAAGTCAACTTTTTCTGTTAATGAATTTGATGGTGTTAAACTTTAAGATAAAATTGACTACAATTAAAAATTTTGGGACATAATTGAAAATAAACAAATTTAGGGATAAAATTAAAAATTGATATAAAATTTAAGGACATAAAATGTGCTTTTTCCTATTTTAAAATTTAGAATTTGCATTATTTTACTTTTAATCTTGTTCATATTCTACGTGCAAAACTATAATTGTAGCTTAGTGATTTATTGTAATATACTCTCATTTTTTGCTCTTGTCAACATGTGTGGAATTGAAATTTTGAAGAGAAAATGCACAAGAATTAAAAGGTAACTTAGAGATTTTGTAGAAGAGCTCACAATTTCAAAATAATTAAGTTGTTGATTTAATAGACATTTTGCCCATTATTTCATTTTCCTTTGTATCTGTTTTTGTTGCATATACTGGAAGTAATTGTGGGACGAATACAAAGTGCTGTAATTACTAAATTTGGATTTATTCCTATAAAAGACAAAGATTGTATTTTAACAATGTAATAATTGATTTTATGATCTCTTTATACTAAATAAATATGAAAAATTGCAATGTAATTTCCATCTTCTTTTAGCAAAGAATAATTTCCACCATTTTCATTTATACTAGAAATTTAAATATTTCATTTATACCAGCAGTTATTTCTTCTATATGGTAGCACTTACAATTGTAATAAAAATAGAATATAGTAACAACTAAATTGACTCTATAGTAGCACTTTTTAACTGTAATAAAAAAGTGAAAAATACTAAAAAAATGAACTGCTAGTAAAGTAATTGTTACCATAAAATATGTTTATAACAGTAGTTGATACATTTGCTGTTATAAGTTATAGTGATAGAGGTATGGCAGAAATTTTTTATATAATAGTTGCAGCTAAGACAATTGCTGGTATAAATACAACTACAACTTTTCATATACAATGATCATAGACCAAGGTTCCTTTTATTCCTTTTTTTTTTTTGCACGCCTTTTCTCATTCTAATTTCTTTCTTTTTTATAATAGATTATTTGGATAACACTTGACGTGAGTTTTTTGTTATACATAAACTTGATTAGATGTCTCATAGTGTACTTAATGACACATCAATATTTAATGTGCCAACTCATTTAAACCATTAGTAGCTAGTATCACAAAGTATAACAGATTTATTATCATAATTTTTTAAAGATTAAAATATATATTATAATCTTTCAAGACTAAATTATACCATTACCAATCCTTCAAGACTGAATTATACCATTACCAATCCTTCAGGGACTAAAAACTATAGTCTCAAACTTTCTATTTTTTATTTCAAAATATAAATTTAGTTTTTATTCATATTTAAAAATCTTATACGTGTTACTATGTCCTCAAAATTTGGTTGACCTCTCTACTAGAAAAGTTTTCACACAAAAGAGAGCTCTTTAGGACATTTTATTTATAGTCTGCTGAGACATCTTAATATATTTAAATGGAAAAGGACAAACCCTTGCCCAATTGCGCATTCAGATCAAGATAAAGGACTGATAAAATATGCTATTTACTTGGCGATTAGAGTATAATACCCTAATAGAGAAAAACAAAATGCAGATGAATCATTGTGTTTTGATCAGAGTTCAGGGTCTAGCTCAGGACCATTTAGATGAAGTTTTTATAATATTTCTCTTGAGATTCCAGTGTCTTGTATTGAGTTCCACGATTATAACTTGGTTTCTCTAAGTGAAATGGCTCCTCTAAAATATTGGCATGCCTTGGCAAACTATTTTCTGTTATACGGTTCACAAAATTATCTAATGATTTTCCCAACAACCCTATCTGGATGGCAACCTGTCTTTCTGCTCTTTAAAAAGTAGAGAAATATGAAGAACTACTTGATTTAAGTACAATGACAACGGTGAGGAACTGAAACACCAGGTGGTATTCTTCTCTCCCGTATAATGGCTTCCTTAATCATGGGTAATTTTTGATGAACTTTCTTCCATATATGATTCACAGCACCATCCAATGGTATTGATCCAATACCATCTGGATGACCATTATCATAGTCAAAGACCGGCTGTACTTGAGCCATCTTTTGACGGAACCTGTCTTTCTGCTCTTTAGAAAACTTTTTAAGATGATTAACGAGCCAGCTTGGTCTCAGTGCATCACTTACTGCCACAAAAACAGAAAATTCTGAATAATCCACCATACCTTCAAATGGAAGCTCAATATTGTCACTGACAATGACAGGTATACAAAGACTTTGTATGGCATCAAATAGCCGGCATGAAGTGGGTGTATCCCCTGCTGGGTGCAGGCAAAACTCCGATGATCTCATCCCTCTTATTGATTGCTCTCGACCTGTGGCATTCGGAAAGCCTTCCTCCATTAAAATACCTGGCCCATCAACCAGTAGATCCCACAGCTTCTCTCTAACTAGACCTCCCTGTTAGAAGATTAATTTGTCAAGCGCCAAGCATGGAACAAACATTGCATTAACTTTTCCAAAACCGAAAAACCAGCTTTATCATAACTCTTTAAAACTTGTAAACGAATGAACCAAAGGTATCAATTATACTAAGAGCTAGTTTCTAATAACTAATAGAGAGCTAAAAACTCTACTTTCCTTCACTTGTTAGGATGTTTAAGATAAATCATAAATGAACAACTAATTGTTTTTACAAAATTACTGTATATACTAAGAGTTAACAAACTAATCCCAAGGGGAGAAATAAAATAATTAATTATTCCCGGCATTGCATAATAGTGAATGATAAAACCCCCCAACCAAGCCAACTAAAATAATGGAGGTTTGGGGGTTTCAGAGGGTTAGTTGTAACTCATATCACCTTGATTTCCTCTTGCTCCTTAAGAAAGTTCTAAAACAAAGTTGAGGCTACAATGACTCAATCTGAAATACGTTAAAACATAAAGCGGAATTGACTTTCCAGCCATTTTAAGCAGAAGCAGATGACCTTGATTCTCATAGACAGAAAAAAGGCGGGGAATATATATTATCTTAACATATCATAACATAGACCAAGAGAAATAAACAATGTTACAATACGTTCCTTAAAATGTGAACCCCTGTTTAGAACTGCCAGAACAAATAAGGGAAAAAAAAAGGTAAAGATAAAAAAAAATGAACAGGAGCCTTTAACACGAAAAATCAGCTTTTAGCACTTGTGTAACAAGGAAAGACTAGAGTCCCTGCAACTCTAAAGGCACCAATTAATGCTTACTTAGCTTAAATTTTCATATAGCAAACCAATGGGATAAGAAGCACTTTTCTGACATCAGCGCTCAAAAACCTAAATTACATGCTATAGGCCAGTACAATAAAGCCTGAAAATATTGGTCCACAGTCTTCAGCATAAAAACAAGTTGATGAAGAGAACAAATTGATTACTAATTTTTTTTTAAGTAAATTGTACAGGTCAGTCAAATCATCACATAGTCAATTAATACCTTAATTCTTAAAACAGAAGTAAGCATTTAAAAAAGAAATACAACCAACATTTTAGCTCTATAGGATTTTACATGATGAATTCATAAGCCACTAAATAAATATGTGGACTTGTGGAGTAATAAAACAATGTCTAAAGTTTTTGGCAGGAAATGCAGCCATGCTTATTCTTGTTAAAAGTTGCAAATAAAATATTTAGACACATTGAAAACCATTGTATATTTTGCAAAACTAAGACATGCCATTACTTGATTCTGAACCTTACATCTTGGTCTTCAGCCTTATCCATGGCAGTTTTTACATTATTTTTAAATCATCAAAGATAAGATGATATTGCCACATCACAATGCCAAGTTTGGCAGATACCAGAAGTGTCCTTGGAGAAGAGAACCATATAAAAAAGTAAAATGAGACTAAAAGAACTATAATCAACAGATTTAATTACTTAACAAGGCAGAGAAAGTACACAAAGAATTCAATTGTATATCATGGAAGATGCTTGAATAAAAATAGGAAAATGTGAACAGAAAAATGAGTGGCTAGTCAGGAAATATGCAACGCTTACCCGGTGCCTATGTTTAGCCCCTTTAAAATACAGAAGGTTGTGGCGCTCCTGGTTTTCTGACAATTGCAACCTGGGAAGTAGATGGGTGTATGGAACAATCACATCTTTAAGTAGTGAAACTTGGGTATGTGGAATTGCGTCTGGTAAGCTACAGTTAGATGATTTGGAGTCAAGCCTGTACCAACCACCAAAATCCACCACAAGAAGAATAGCTGGGGCAATCTCATATTTGACGTGCCACATTGCAACTGGGTCTGCCAAAGAATGCTTCAGTTTTAAAAAAAACCTGACAATTCAGAGATTAAATTATAAGATGGTAACAGCACGCAGTGAAATTTGCTTCCTTTTTGTATTTCTATATCTATTACTTTATTCTCCGATTGTTCTGAGCATGGTCATTTATGTGTTTTCCAATGCTTCACAGGTAATCACAGTACCAATTTTTTAAGACATGCATGTTTTCAAGGAAAAAAAAATATAAATTGGGATAATTTGGGCCATCTAAACAGGACTATGCATTTGTGCATATAAAATCTCAAGTATAAGTGGTTCTGAAGAAATTATAATTAGGAGAAGTTCAACAAAAGGACAAAAATAATCATACTGATAATCTATGGTAATGCTAATCAACTCATGAGCTTAGAGCATTTCAAAACAAATGACATAGTAAACCGAGATGCGCAAGATGCTAAGTAAAAGGTGTCAATAGGTAACCACTAACCAGAATCGCACGAGCAGAGAAGATGATTAGTTAGAATTTGGAAGACTAGGCAGCTATTCTTATTCTGTGGGAATTTAGGAAGCAGAACAAGGATGAGAGAGTGAGAGCCAAAGCATTTTCTAATCTGACAAGACCCTATATTTGACAAAATCTTTTTCAATTTTCATACATGTTCAACAACTCATCATAATTGATGTAGGACCAGTAAAGAGAAAAAGAAATGATGGGGAAAGGGAGAGAAGAAATATGAAAGAGGAAGAGGGAGAAGAGAATTAAATGGAGGAAGGAAGAATGGAGGGGAAAGCATGAGCAAAATCTGAGTATTATATTCTGAAGATTCCAAAAACTACTTATACTAAGGGAGAGGGCTTTGTATAGGGAGCCCAAGTCAAAACATAATTAAAGCATAATAAAAACATAACAACTTCTAAAATCATAATAAATCATAGCAACAACTTCCAACACACAATAAAAGCAATCAATAAGTTCCAAGACAATGATTTCCTAGGCAATATTAATTTCTTTTCTTTTTCCTAAAATAAGTCTTCGAGGGTTTTCCATCATTTCCCCCCGGCTGGAGAGAATTCTCCTCAAGAGAGGAAAAGTGCTTGCAAGACTCCTTCAAGGTAGGGTCAAGGCAGGAAAACTTGTCCTCGGTGATCCAAGTAGCATCCAAGTCTGAACTTCCTTTCCAGTGAACAAGATAGCAATGAAGAGGGCCATAAGGATAGAGGATAATCTAATCATCCAAAATGGCATCAACCGCTTCAGCAAAAGGTGGGACAGGCAAAAGAGTGGGCATGGGAACCTGAAGAAACTAGGGTCCTACAGAATCATCAGAAAGTAATGGGGGAGGCTCAAATGTGCCTTTGTAAGGAAAGAGATCCTCAACATTGAAAACTAGACTAATGGCCATATCTTGTGGTAGCTCAAGCAAGTATGCATTAGGACCAAGTTTTTGAGAGATGCGAAATGGACCAAAGTCACAAGCATGTAACTTTTTTGATGAGTGCCGAGGATAACACTCAGGACGGATACGAGCCATGACATAATTACCCACATCAAAACTTTGAAAGCGATGGTGAACGTTAGCAAATAATTTATATTGCTCATTGCTTAATGCAAGTTTATGTCTAATCTCAGCATATAGGTCATGAATGTGATGAGCAAAGGATTCCGTAGATTCAGAAGTAAGGGTAGTCAAAGGGATGGACATTAGGTCAATGGATTCGTGAGGGATAAAGCCATGGACAACCTCGAAAGGACTCTTGCCTATGGACCTATTAAAGAAATTATGATAAGCAAACTCAACTGTGGGTAAGACCAAATCCCAATTTCCAAGTTTATCCCCAACTAAACCTCTAAGTAAAGCACCCAAACTACGATTTGGAACCTTAGTTTGACCATCAGTTTGAGGGTGAAATGTAGAGGAAAACTTCAACTATGTCCTAAAAATTTTCCAAATAGTTTTCCAAAAATACTTGCCAAATTTGACATCCCTATCAGACAAAATGGTGGTAGGTAACAGATGTAACCGCACAACCTCACGAAAGAACAACTTAGCTACGTGAGAAGCATTTGAGGTTTTACTACAGGGAATGAAATGAGCCATCTTAGAGAAGTTATCCACCACAACTAAAACATAATCATGTTCGCATGTTGTGCAGGGCAAACCAAGGACAAAGTCCATGCTAAGATCTTTCCAGGGTTCATGAGGAACAAGCAAAGGAGTGTATAACCTTGTGTTCTACTTCTTGGCCTTTGAGGTTTGACAAGTACGACATTGGGACAAGACTCTTGCAACATCACATTTCAAGGAAGGCTAGTAAACCCTATTTTCAACTAGGGCTATGGTTTTGTCTCTTCCAAAATGACCAGCCAATCCTCTTGCATGTAATTCCCATGTAAGAAAATCCCTCATGGATGTTCGAGGAATGCACAATCTAGTCCCTCAAAAAAGGTGACCATACTTGATGACGAAGTCCTGATGATCATGACAATCACCACTGCTAATGTCTTGAAAAATGATTCCAAAGTCAGGACATATGCCATATTCATCTTTTAACCTATCAAACCCTACAACGATGATGATCATAGATTGTAAAACAGTGAGCATACGACTCAAGGCATCAGCAGCCTTGTTTTCTACCCCAGAATGATGCTTGACAACAAAAGTGAACTCCTAAAGGAACTCAACCCACTCTGCATGCCTAGGATTCAGATGTCTTTGAAAGTGAAGAAAATTAAGGGCTTGATGATCAAAGTATAGGACAAACTCTTGGGGTAACAGGTAGAACTTCCAATGTTGAAGTGTTCTAACAAGGCCATAGAACTCTGTCATATGTTGAATACTTTTGCTTGGCCTCATTAGGCTTTTCACTAAAGAAAGCTATGGGATGACCTTCTTGACTGAGAACACCCCCAATTCCTACCCCAAAAGCATCACAAGCAACCTCAAAAGGTTTAGGAAAGTCGAGTAGTGTTAGAACTGGAGATTCAGAAAGTTTCTCCTTAAGCTTTTGAGGTCAGAAAACCTGCAGCTTCTCAAGCTTTTGAGTTATTTTGGAAGTTGTTATGTTTTTATTATGCTTCAATTATGTTTTGAGATTCAGAAAGTTTCTCAAGATTCCAAAATCATAATAATCATAGCAACAACTTCCAACACACAATAAAAGCAATGAATAAGTTTCAAGACTATGATTTCCTAGGCAATATTAACTTCTTTTCTTTTTCCTAGAATAAGTCTTCCAGGTTTTCCATGAGATGATGAAGAGGAAATCATAGTTGAGGAAATAGAAGTTCGCCAGTACCATCAAATTCACAAATGCATTTAAGGCATAAGCACAAATAGAAGCCTTGCAAATGTTGGAAACTAAGCTAAAAGGCATAAAGTGGAACACACCAGTGAGAACAAAGACGTGATCTCGCCCGCCAGATCGCTTCCAAGCTTCTGTTTTCTTAAGAACCTCAATCACTTCCTTTTGCCTCTCGTAATCTTCATTCCCAACCTTCTTCCGAAACTGCCCTTTCGCCCTACCAAGTTGCATTTCTGCACTCAGCGTCGCGAAGAACGGCACGAAAATCACATCAGCCTCATTCACATCGAAGACCCGTCTTGCAAACGACCCAGCTCGATGTTCCTGAGGGGTCATCAAATCCCCCATGATCCAGTACTCCGCACTATACTGCTTTATCAATGGGTTCTCCGGATACAGTGGGAATTTGCGGCTCTTAGACAAATGTTTCGATCGAATCTCAGCGTCTGCGTCGCTCCCGAGCCTAGAATCTGCATCGAAGGACCAATATTTCTCGAGTAGGCCGTAGTTCAGGGATCTGGGTAGGTCTGCAACGTAGACGTTGATGGAATCGGCGGTAGGTTGAGGCGAGTTCTGGTAAGAAAGGGAAGAAACGGAGGAATGTGAATGATTTGATGTGCTGGAGAAGAAGAGGGTCAGTGACAGAATGCACAGGACGATGAATATAAGGAAGAGAGTAGGAACAGAGCAGGAAGAAGGGGAATTGTTCTTCGGAGGCATTGCCTTTCTACTTCAATCCTGCTTCGATCACTGTGTAGCGGTTCCAATCCTGATATGCAGTTTCAGAAATTCAGATTGAATATGTAAATCGGGCTGTTACGGAACACGAAGCTAACTGGCTATGTGAAGGGATGGAGCTGGAAGCAGATCCATCTTCACTAGTTTTCTGTCTTTTCCTCAAAAGCTATATTAACTTTTTGGTTAATAAATAAAAGCAAAGGTGATGTATAGATAGGTAACCTTCAATTATAAAAATTATCTTAAAATTTCGTCAAACATTATAATTTGTCCACAAATTTTTTTTATTATTTTATTTAAAACAAGATTAACACGTTAAATTATTTAAAAAATTTTTTTACATAAAATTTAAAAATTTTTAAGATTTTTTATAAGATTTAAAATTTTAAATTTTTTTTTAAAACAATGCTTAAAGTTTAAATTTTTTTTATATTTTAGTATAATTTAATTTTATTAACTTGTCATTATTTCTTAAAGTTTTAAATAAAAAATTATCAAAAATATTTTTTTTTATAAATTATGAAATTTGAGGAGTTTTAAATTAAATTTTATAATTAATGAGGGATATTACATATGACCTTTACTCAAAGCAAAATAATTGTAAAATTTGCCTTCTTTATTTTAAAATTTAACAAAATATTAATAAAAAATTTTAAACTTTTACATTTTATGCTTCATACTCACGTGTTTAAAATTTTGACAAAAAATATTTCCTTAAATTTTTAATTTGTTGTAAAATATCTCTCTAAAATGTAAAAATTTTCTTAATAACTCTTTTAACTATAAAAATTAATTTAAAATCACTTAAATTCTATAATTTGTATAAAAATTCTTTCTATTAACTTTTTGATTCAAAACATGACAAATAGTAACATGTCAAAAAAAACAAGTCCTCAAACTTTAAACAGTGTGCAAAAAAAATATTTCTATGAACTTTTTGTCTAGATAACTCCCTGAATTTTAAGAAAATTGTGAACTAAAAGAGAAGTACCGAAAAGACTAATAGGAAGAGTTCAACTACACCAAAACAGAACTAAAGAGGCAAGATAGCAAATATAATGCTCTACTCTACCTCACAAGAAGAGTCCTAAGTTTTGTTCCATCCCATATTAACAGACTAGCCTTCCAATACAACTTCTTCAAAATTCCAGTTTCTCACAAGGTCCCTGCTGATGGCTCGACTTCGTATGAGCCGTGGAGTGCCGGGCATTTCATTGATACTTGAAACCGTAGGTTGCGGGGTAACTTTTGACAATGATGATGATGCAAGAAAGGTGTTCATGGTATGAGGCAGAAACGATGTTTTCTTGGTTAAGCAGTTGGAAATGGCATAACATTTTCCCTCGTTTTCTGAACTTGAAACAGAGTAACTCCTGAAAGAATGTGAGGGTGATGGACTTTCCACACTATGGCACACAAGGCATGCGAGGCTCATGGTGGTTTCCGACAGCCTCCAGCTGCAATTTGTGTCAAAAACATCAGTGCATGTTCAGTCTTGCATTTATAAAGCGGGAGATAGCATGCAGAATATGGGAAGATTGAATATACAAAGCTTTCTACTACCGGCACCACAATCCATCCTTGTTATATGGTAATAAATATTGCATGATAAAATATGAGCAAAAATTTAATAACTCAGAAAAGAAAATATTGCTTTTGATGAATGGACTAAAAAACATAAGATTATAAATAACTACATTAGAGAGAAAGTTAGTATTTATCAAAGAAAAGTTGTAGAAATACCATCATAAAAAAGTTGGTAAAAATGTAGTTTGATCATGTAAAAATAAGCCTATTAAAATTTTTTATACGTGATCAGATAAAAAATAGTTTAATAACTACAGGTAGACAAAAACTTAAAAAACAATATGAGAAATTATTAGAATTAATTTAACTATAAAATTTAACTATAGAAATGAACTAAAATAAAATACGTTAACATTATTTAATTCACATAGCTTACCCCATCCAATGAGAAAAGACTTTGTTTGATGTTGTTGTTATATTTGCCAAGGATAAACAATCAGACATATAAAATTGAAGAATAATCGAAGCAGCTAACCTCAAGCAGTCTGTAATTCAGTAAGCATAGTGCTGCAATAGTTTCATATACCTTAAAATCTTTTCATCTGTACTGACATCATTACTTATAAATCCTTCATTACAAGAAGCATCATAGCATTTCAAACCCTAAGGAATTATTTCATAAACTTTGCTATTTTATTTTATTTTATTTTGGATAATACACTAGGCTGATCCATACCATGAATAGCATGCATAAATAATAGAAGGAAAAGATCTCCACTTTACCACAGTACTTTTCAGTAGTATCACAATAACTTTTCGTCTAGTTCTTAAAAGATATTGCACTGCAAGTTGTAACTTTTCCCTTATATAATGGCATATTTGATTATGTCAAGTCAAAGAGCATCACAAATCTACGCCCTCAAGTCTAGTCGTCTAAGTAGCATATTTAGCGACATTGAAAGGTCAAGATTGGGCGCAGCAAGGGCATCATATATTCTGAATCTAACCTCCCAACCAGAGTAATTTAGGGGGTAAACAGGTCAGGTCATGGGTTTTTCAACCCAATCCGCACTGCAGAGTGCAGTTTGTTTGTTCAGGTTGGTTGGTTGATTGAAAGTTTACAAAGAATCACTGAATCAGGATGACAACGAGCCCTCCCTCTTGAACAGATTAACAGAATTGTTGCTTTTTAATGGCAAGATCAGAATGACAATATGTGCAAAGCTCAGGACGTTTCGACAAAGAGGCAAAAGGATAATAAAAACTAAAAATTAACTAGGGTCATGTTTGGTAGTTATCAAGACAAATTAGTACAAAGTTGAACAAACAAATGGGCAATCAAGCCAAATTAAATGAAAACTCCAGAAGTTCATAATTCGTCCAAATCCATTGAAGGAAACACTGACCACAGCTTTTTGTTTCTTAAACTATATGCAAAACATGCTAAACTACATCTGTTCTTAACATTAATATTTTCTTTTTCAGGCAACATGCACAATTAAGTATTAACTAAAATATTAAACCGAATCCCAAGCATCATAGAAGCTACTATCTTTCATCCAATATACCCAAAACATTAACAAACTGATAGTTTGATTTGAATCTCCACGAACTGAACAAACAACATCCAACAAAGTTCAAGTCCTAAAATCCAAATACTGTTGAAAGAAACATACAACCAACAACCACAGAATCACATGGAGTCACTCACGATGGATCTTAAGCTAAATTCATTCGAATTGAAAGGAATTTGCAGAAGGGTTTCGATTGACTCAGAAATTTTCTAAAATGCATGACAGGAAAGGAATTGAAAAACAAAATCGAGAGAGAATAACAATGAATGTACTTAAATTGCAAGAAAAAACAAACCCGATTTTCAATTTAGCTTGTTATTGGCCAAAATTGCTGACCCGAGAGAAGAATCTGAAAGGAAGCAGGAGTTAACTGTTAAGCTAGTGATATAATGCTTAGCTGGTGATGCTGCGCATTTTGGTGGGGTATTGGAAGGGAAGTGTGGAGGAACCGAAGTGGGTGTTTCCGAGGAAGTTGCGTTGTCAAATAATGTATAATATAAATAAATGATAGCATGAGATTAATGATGATACAAGTGGAAAAATACTCCTACTACTAATGGTCAAATACATGGAGGAGAAAATCAGTAGTGTTGACTAGTTATTTTGATCACATTCCCATTAACACAATTAACAGAGGAAAATATTTATGTATAATTTTTATTTTTTTATCGAATTTTTAAATAAAAATGATATATATTGTTAAGTTTGTGGATGAGATCACAACTACTCAAGAGAATGAAGGTGAGTCTTCAAAGAAATTCATCAAGGTAAGTGCTTAATGTCCGTAATAATCACTGGTAAATGACATTTATAAAGGTAAAAAGATAAGGTAATTAATCCTAACAATTTGTACAATATCAAATGATCAGTAGACGTCAAGTGGTAAGTGATAATATGACATATAAGTCCGACAATAATAATAGTAGCAAGTTAAAAATAAATATAAAGATTAACAATACAAGATGTTATTATATAATAATATATTATTTACTTATTGTAACATGAAGCCATGTAAATGATTTAATAATTTTTTATTTTTTATTTAATATGCTATATAAATTTATAATAAAAAATTTAAATTTTACTTATTTTACTAGTTTAACCGATTTTATAAGAACTTCATGCTTGAACTAATAATATGGCAACCTGAACCCTCCATCGGATTAATGACACATCCAAGTTCAAAGACAATGTTTCATAGCATGGCACAATCTTACTTGTAAAAATAAATTACATTCTCCTCTTTCAAAAAATGTCAAAATTATATTCTTATTTTTTTTTTTAGAGATTTTAGAATTACACTCTCCTCTTATTTATTTTAAAAATATATACTTCCTTCTTTTAAAATATTAAAAAACTTGTAATTTTACTTATTTTGTTTAAAACACCCTTAATGATATTATTAAATTTTTTTAGAAATTTATAATTTATTAGAAAAATATATTTTAAAAATTATTATTTCACTATTATTTATTTTGAATTAAAAATAATAAAATTTATTTTATTTTAAATTAAAATAATATTTTTTATATTGTTTAAATACATATTTAATTATATAAATAACAAATATAAAGATATTTTTATCAAAATAAATAAAATTATAAGTTATTTTATCTCTTAAGAAAAGAAAATGTAATTTTAATATCTTTTAGATAAAGAGAATGTAATTTTAATATTTTTTAGATAAAGAGAATGTAATTTACTCTATTTGTAAAACATGAATTATGATAGAATAGTTTGATAAGTGTATGTGTTTGAAATAAGGATGATTATGGATAAGGTATGGGTAAGATATTATAATAATTGTATACAGACATAAACTTAAGCAGGTAGTAAAATCAATCTCTATCCTTAGACCCGTAGAATTCCTGAATCCCTGAACTCGAACCTTTTTATCTAAAAAAAATTTAAAATGATTAATTTTTTTATTAAATTATGAGTTATCTACATAAAAATTTATAAAAAAAATATACAAATTACATCAAGTATATTATGTAAACTTTAAATACATATAATCAATATAAAATTTTAACAATTTATTCTTAAAAAATTATTAAATATAATAATTTATATATTTATATTAAAGTTAAATTATTTTATTGATGAAATTAAAGTAAATAACATAATATATATATTCTTTAATGGAATAAATTAGATATATGTATTTATAATATTAAAATAATTTATATAGAGTGAGTCTAGGTCTGGATTAAGTACAATCTTTTCCAGACTTAAATGCAAACTCATTTCTTTGATATCCAAACTCAAACTTAATGAGTAAATTTTATAGATATCCATAGAATTTAGATATTTTGGTCATCTCTAATTTACTTGATATTTTCTTTTAGAGTAAATTTTTTTTTTTGTCCTTAAAAGATATGTTTATTTTCAATTTAATAATTTACATGTTATTCCTATCAATTTAATCTCTTAAAAATAAAAATATTTTTAGTATTATTCTTTTATCGGAACTACATTTATATAATGACATCTCACTTAACAAAATATTAACTAAAATTTTTCTTGCTAATGTAAAATTTATAAATAATAGATAATCTATATAATATTTAAAAAAATGTTTACAATTATACAAATCAATCATAATTCTCAAATTTCTGTCAGATACGCAATTAGTAAAAAAAAAATTCATGTATATATGCAATTAAGAGATTTTGATTTATATTTCAACATTTTATCTTATGTAGGTTAATACGTGACATGTGAGACAGCCGTGTCATCAGTTAAATTACACGTCAACATTGAGTTAAATAAAAAATTATAAATGAAATTTGGATAAAAAGATAACATTAAAAGTATTTTTATATTTGAGGAATTAAATTGACGAAAATAATCTTCAGAGGATCAAATTGAAAGTCAACATATTTGTTAATAACTAAAATAGAGTTTTTCTCTCTAGAGTCAAGTAGTGGAATGAATAATTAATAAAAATTTATTAAAATAAATATGTCATATATATATTGATTCATTTTTATGGAAAAATTATTAGTTTAATCTTAATTCATTTTTTTGTTTTAGTTTAATTATTTAAAATTTTAATTTGTGGCATAAATATATTAACACTACCGCTATCCAAGGTCAACAATGTCAATGTTGTTGTTTTTCAATGCCTATTTGCATTTAGAATTGTCTTAATTTTGTTTATTGTTTCTAAGTATATAGTTATTTGTTAGTGTATAAAGTTGCGCGGATTGGGATTTGTCAGAAGGAGAGATAAATTGAAAAAGTAAAACATAAATTATATAGGGTTCTTATTTATTCTATTAGGTTTTATTAAAATTTTTTATATTTATCTTTATCTAATTTTCATTGTTTGTAAAATTGGACTGGATGGGGCAGTTAGACTGAAAAATTGGTGAACCAGTCCGTTGATCGGTTTGGAAAAATCACAAAATGGAGAAGCTGAAAAATCAGTCAAAAATCAATCGAATTGGTTAAAAACTAATAAAATTGATAAAAATTGATAGTTTGATTGGTCGGATTGGTTTATTGATTTTTTTAATATTTTGAGAAAATATTTTACACCCCTCAATTATACCTATATAATATATCGCCCATCTAAATTTTGATTTGTAATAAATCACTCTATTAAACTATTTAAAATACTGAAATTATATTTAAAAAGCTAACAAAATCTTTGTTTTTTTCAATCTTCCTTCACATATAATGTGAAATTAAATTAAGGAAGAGAAGAAAAATAAATTATGTGATAAACATATAGTTATTAAATTTAACTCTAAAAATAATAATTTTTTAATTTTTTGAATATTTTAGGGGAGTGATTTGTTACAAATCCAATTTATGTGAGTAATATGTTATATAAGCATAATTTAGTATTGATATTTAATACTAAAAGTTAGTATTATTTATTATATTATATTAAAAATCAAAGATGTATTATAATATATGAAATTAAGAAATATATATTTAATTACCATCGGCTCGACCAGTGAACCATGAGCTAGTACCTTGACCAATTCGATAATCAGTTCGATTTTTAAAACTTTGCTAATTTTTTAGATAATTCAATTTTTAATTCATGAAAATTAATACATTCTCTTATAATTTAGTCCATAAAAATTATAATATATTTTTTCGCTCCTAAAATATCATAAAAGTCAACTTGTTCTTAGGTCGTAAGTCCTT
Organism: Senna siamea; assembly: GCA_031216115.1. NCBI lineage: Eukaryota > Viridiplantae > Streptophyta > Magnoliopsida > Fabales > Fabaceae > Senna > Senna siamea. Next base: position 23,965,134 of record CM062354.1, on the reverse strand, counting down.
GATAGACACACTAACATAGTATGTCAAATGTTATTGTGAGCCATTAAATATTGATTAGATGCCAATTTAGTAGTTAATGTGCATTAATTTCTTTTATTAACAGGATGTGGTGATAATATGACTGTGATGTGACAATGACATAATAATTTTCTTTTGGTAAACAAAGAAAGCCTAAAGCCTAGGACACAAAAAATCGAGAGCCTCTCAAGCCATCAATATCTTCAGAAAGCAAAGCACCACAACCATTAAAAGGAGACCGATAAATGTAGCTATCTTCAAAGAGATTACAGCTTAGTCTAGTGATGTAATTTGCAACCCGATTTCCTTTGCTATAAATATGCTTTAAAATAACCCTCCAATCCCTATTGCAAAGATTTCTGATTTGGCTAAAACTATGTGCATAAGGATGTGCCTCGTGAACACCTTGGCTTAGCATATTAATAATAGTAGCAGATTCAAGCTCAACATACTTAAACCCATGATCCCACACTACCAAAAAATAATGGAATTGCAATGGTCATCTAGCAACAATTGGCACAATCATTGCAAATTCTAGATTCGCGATAATTTATGTAACTGTCCTAAAACATGAGGCTTTGTGACAGTCAATAACGGACTGTTGCAAAGAGTTGGCATAGCAACAGTTATAAACTAACAGTCGTAAGTTTGTATAGAGATGGTCACTAAGCAATTGTCACTAATCCACAAAATTTGCAATGGTAACTAGAAATCGTTGTGATTTCATGGATTTGCGATGGTTATGAGCTGTCGCAGATACAAAGCCTTTACCGATAGTTGTTATACTTATCCAAAGATGCACAAGAGGTGATATGGTCTAAGAACTTAACTGTTTATGACATTTGGGTGCTACCTTAGAGTGAAAGAGTAGTAGTTCATTTTAATGAATTGGGACAACCAATTGGAGAAGGTGGTGGACTTCTTGGCTCTTTCTTGGGGGATATTAGAGGAAACTTTACTGCATTTCAGATTAATTACCCAAATTGGAAATATGTTCTACAATAGTTCAAGGATGATGAATTATCAAATTACTTGTTCAATTTACTAGTAACTTCCAAATATAATTAGTGCTGACTATATTGTTTTAATCTTGTAGAGAAAATTTTTCTTGGATGATGTGCACAAACATTTTGTTCTCATATCAATGGGAAAAAAGTTGGAAGCAAAGGTAAGCTAGGCTATTTGATGTTGCATAGGATGGTGCAAGCACAAGGGATGAGTTGTTCGCCAAGTGCCCACCTAGCATTCCACAAGATTAGTGGGAATCATTTATTCGTTACTATCTTGATCCCAAGACAAAGATAATATAACTTCACTTATTTGATGATATGATTACTTATTTCATTGATACTATTGATATGTTTGTTTCAATTATTAGGAATCAAGCCAGAAGAATAAATCAAGTATAGGATAGTTCGCAATTCCTCACGCTCCTAGTTCAAAGAGTTTGGCTTGAAAAAATGTGGAGATTGTTAGTTTAATTTGTTTAATTTTGCATTTCAAATTTCAAATTTAGTTGAATTCTTACAATCCTTTTAACCTTGATAAAAATTTGAGAGAGGTGGTCCTGTTAACCGTGGAGATTTGTGGATTGCCACACATAAGAAGTATGACAGAACATGGGTGAATCAAGAAGCTGCTAATATTGTAGTAAGTATTGAAACTTTTGTATGTAATTAGACAATGTTTATTTTTCATGCGCTTTGATAGGTTTTTTCTTAAAATAATTATATTTTCATACTACAATTTCTACAATCTAGTCCCAACCTTCTTCATCTCAAGAGGTCCCGAGTATGGACTTATTGGCCTAGGCTTTAGGTGGCCACGACCATTCTGGCCGAGTTTGTGGCTTGGGTTTAGGAGCATACCCAACACAAGTATTCCTTTGTGCTTCTTGTGGGATTCTGTAACGACCCCCTAATATGACATACATGATGCTTATCTGATTAGCATAAGCATATGGGTCTTTCTAGGTAGTTATTCTCGATGTGGGAATGTCAGGGGATCGCTATTGGTTGAGCGTAACCCAAATAGACTTCCCGTTATCCATTCAGATTCCGTTCAACCCTAATTCACACGCAGCTAACTAATTATACATACATACATCATAAATTACTTTGGAATGAAATCTAAAACTCGTATATACATCACATCATGCATTCATATACATTCCAACTTAAATTCATCATTTACGGCGGTGAACCCTACCGAAAATCCGGCAGAGTTTCCTCTGTATTTAGAACATACCCAAATACAATAATCACCTGTTTACAATCATACATTCAGTCCAACAACAACAATAAACATAATAACAGAAATCCATATACAGCAACGTCAATTCCATCACTACAGTCAACATAAAATACCTGATTTATACATATACAATCAATCCAATCACTACAGAAAATATAGAAGACAGAACCCAATATACAACAACGTCATCAAAGTATATATATACAAGACGATTCAAGCCTAAGCTAAGTCATTCTCCTGTTTATCACCACGGCATTATCATCTATCGTCTGGGTTCCTGTTCCTGTCCCTGTTCATATGAGTAAACAACCTAATGAGATATAAAATCCCAGTAGAATAATTTACAGTTCAAATATACTTCAAAAATTGGTTGAATACTCAGTGGTGCGAACACCGAAATCATCTTCCTAAAATCAGTTCAAAAATAGTGAAATACCTTATCTTTAAAAATCGTTTTATTACATGGAAATCGCGGCGATTAATCGAAATCATAAAATCCATTTCTTTTAAAAATCAATACTCGAAATCAAATAAAATCCCATGCCCGGTGTATCTCAATCCACGTTGGCTACAAATCCGCTGTAACTAAATCAAAATCATCATCTAATTGCATGTCATCCAAAGAGAATACCTCTCTTATCGTTGGGTGTGATCCGTAACACCAATCACCTGAATCAAGCCTATATTGTGAGTGTGATCCATAACACCAATCACTCACTCAAGGACCGGGTGAGAATCAACATCTAGGGCGTCCCCTAGCATGTGCACATACGTCAATTCTCATCCTCATACAGTCTATTCGAACTCACATGCACTCAGTCGGCTATTCCTCAGGGTTCTAGGGTATTATGCCTAAATCACAACGTTTTCCCGTATAGGCTATCCCCCCTTATACTCTTTAAACCTTTCTTAGGGTCGTCCTGGTTTAACGCGTAATCCCTAACTCAGTACAGGCTAAATCTGATAAAAATAATCTCGTTTAAAACTTTCCTGTACTCGGGATACTTAACGACCGTCCCATACCGGCTATCAAGTATCCAACCCTAAGTAAATCTGTCCTAAAGGCATCTAAACTCGATAAACAAAGTGTCTAACATGCAATTAAGGTTTTCAGCACACAGGCATGCAATTGATTCCATCGAAAGCAGCACGCAAATCCATGCAAATCATCTAGGTATCCACTAGGTCAAATCTAGGGTTCGGGAAGCGTAAATTATCCCACCTGGACTCCTGTTGCTCAAAATCGCTTCAGAACTTCACCTAATCTCAGTTTCTGAGCCCAATTAATTTCCTGGACATGAAATTAAATATTCAGGCTTGTCACGTCATCTGTTTTTCGATCCTAAGTCTGGTTACCCTAATACCTAGGTTAATTTATTGCCTAATTATGTTCGACAGCTATTTCAATTAGATATCATCAGGTTTTGGGAAATCAGACCTTACCATTGGGATCGGATGGTGGAATTCTATCTCGCGGTGGTCTCGGCTTCTCCCGATGCATGTCCAGAAACTCCGGCACGGTAGCACACGGTGGCGTACGGTGGCGCACGGCGAAGGGGTGTAGTTTGCCTCGAAAATTACACCACAGTGAAGCCCGCAAGTCTAGGAGTCTGAATATGGTGGTGGCGCGGTGGTTCACGGCCGTTTGGACAGTGTTTTCTGGCCACAAAATTTGATGCATGGCGAACGAAGATTGCCTCGATCCGGGTGCGTTCGGCCTTCGTTTGACGTCGGTGAGCTATTGGAGGAAGCTGGCAGCTCAGGTTACACGGTGGTGGGGGCGGTGATGGTCAATGGCGACGGATGATGGCGATCTGAGCTGGTGAAGTTTTCGCGCGGTGGAGGATAAAAGTGGCGTTTTTCGGCCACATTGGCGGCCGTTGGTGGCTGTGGTTGGTTGCTGGAGGTTGTGGGTAGCGAGGGCTGTCGATTGGTATGCTGGGTGGCGGCCTACAGTGGCTGTGGTGGCAGTTCACGGTGGAGGAAGCAGGAGAGAGAGGAGAGAGAAAGTGTGGTGAGGAAAGAGAGAGGTTTGAGAGAAATGGAGGGAATTCGGGAAATTTAAAGCCTTTGGGGGCGATTCTGACTTTTCCCGGACCACCCGGGGATACTTTAGGGTGTCGATATCCTTCCAGACGTTGGCACATATTTCTATGCAAAGGTTTTAGCCTCCGTCAATGAAATTGATGCACAAAACTTCTTCTTTCAGTTTCTGATCACCGGATTGCATTTCTTTCCGTTTGATCGTGTTTCTGACTTCGAACAACCTTCCATTTCGAATCACTATCCTCGAAAGTCATGCCAAGTTTCGTTTGATTGGAATTTGCATCGAAATTTAGGTTTTATCTTTTAGAATCCTTTAAAAATCTTTCAAAATCTTTTCACTTGTTACATTCTCCCCCCCTTAAAAGAAATTTTGTCCCCAAAATTCATACACATGCTTGATGGTATCTTTGCCTCATCTCTTCTTCTTTCTCCCACGTCATCTCCTGCGATGCTACATCCTGCCAAAGTACCTTAACTAAAGGGATTATTTTACTTCGAATTTGCTTAGTTTTATAGTCAAGGATTTGAACAGGAATAGATTCATAAGTCAAATTTTCCTTTAATATTATCGATTGATTCCCTAATACATGCGCAGGATCTGGGACATATTTACGAAGTTAGGAGACGTGGAAAACATTATGTAGATTGGACAAATAGGGAGGTAAGGCAATTTGGTAGGCAACAGGACCGACTCTTTGTAAAATTTGGAATGGTCCTAGGAATCTAGGGCTTAGTTTCTTAGTCCTTACCTATCTACCGATACCCGTGGTGGGAGACACTCTCAGAAATACGTGATTTCCCTCGTTAAATTCCAAAGGCCTTCTTCTCTTGTTGGCATAGGATTCTTGCCTCTGTTGAGCAATTCTCATCTTTTCCCTGATCATTTTAATTTGATCAGTGGTTTCTTGTACCATTTCGGGTCCTAACAGTGCACTCTCCCCCATTTCTACCCAACTTAAAGGTGACTTACAACTTCTTCCATATAGAGCCTCATACCGTGCCATACCAATGGTAGAGTGATAACTGTTGTTGTATGCAAAATCTATCAATGGCAGGTGTTTATCCCAACTTCCTTTCTGCTCAAGCACACAAGCCCTTAACATATCTTCTAGAGTTTGAATAGTCTTCTCAGACAGCCCGTCAGTTTGAAGATGATAGGCTGTGCTAAATTTAAGTTGGGTTCCTAAGGCTTGCTGTAAGGATTGCCAGAATCTCGAAGTAAACCTAGGGTCTCGATCAGATACTATACCTGACGGTATTCCATGCAATCTCACGACTTCCCTAAGGTATACTTTGGCTAATTTTTCCATGGAGTAACGCACCTTAAAAGGCAAAAAGTGTGCAGACTTGGTCAACCTATCCACTATCACCCAAATGGCATCAAATCCTGCTGGTGTTCTAGGTAATCCTACCACGAAATCTATAGTTATGTGATCCCATTTCCTCTCTGGTATCTCTAATGGTTTTAGTAGCCCTGCGGGTTTCTGGTGTTCTATCTTAACCTGTTGACAAGTCAAACAGGCGTTCACATAGTTCGTGATATCCTTCCGCATACCGGGCCACCAAAAATTCCTCTTTAAATCCTGATACATCTTGGAAATACCGGGGTGAATAGTATAATGGCTTCTATGGGCTTCTGCTAACACTTTTTCCTTTAGCTCTTGATGGTTCGGAATCACTACTCTCTTTCTAAACATTAAAACTCTATTAGGTGCTAGTCCAAAATCGGGTTGGTTTGCGTATACTTCCAAAGATTCATCCTCAAGTTGGGCTTGTCTAATTAACTCTCTCAATTCATAGGTTATCAAAAAGTCACTCATCACTAATCTTTGCGGAAACGAGATTACGTTGAGGCTAAGATTCCCAAAATCCTCAAGTAACCTCATCTCACCAATCATTAAACTAGCTAATTGTAGTGACTTTCGGCTTAACGCATCAACCACGACATTCGCTTTTCCTGCATGATATTTCAACTCAAAATCGAAGTCTTTTAGGTATTCTACCCACCTACGCTGCCTCATGTTTAATTCCTTCTGGTCAAACAAATACCTAAGGCTCTTATGATCACTATAAACTTCGAATACAGTGCCATATAGGTAATGTCTCCAAATCTTTAGGGCAAACACAACGGCAGCTAATTCTAAGTCATGGGTGGGATAGTTCTCCTCTGCAGGTTTCAATTGTCGAGATGCATAAGCCACAACTTTCCCATCCTTCATCAAAACACAACCTAGGCCTCTCAAGGATGCATCTGTGTATACAGTGAAGGGTTCTAGGGGTTTCGGAATAATTAATACAGGAGCGGTGGTTAATTTCTCTTTCAAAATTTGAAAACTAGTCTCACACTGTTTGCTCCATTCAAAATCTACCCCTTTTCGAGTCAACCAGGTCAATGGCACAGCTATCTGTGAAAATCCTTGAATAAATTTATGATAATAGCCGGCCAAACCTAGGAAACTCCTAATCTCGGTGACCGTTCTAGGTCGATCTCAGTCTAATACTGCTTCAATTTTCTTTGGGTCAACCGCTATCCCTTCCCCATTTACCACGTGCCCTAAGAATTTCACTTCTTCTAACCAAAACTCACATTTTTCTAGCTTTGCATACAACTGCTTCTCTTCCAGTATTTGTAGCACCGTGCTAAGAAGCTAGGCATGCTCTTCGTGAGTCTTGGAATACACTAAGATATCGTCAATGAATACCATGACAAATTGATCTAAATAGGGTCTGAAAATCTGTTCATATAATTCATAAAAACAGCGGGTGCATTCGTCAATCCAAACGGCATCACTAAAACCTCGTAGTGGCCGTATCTTGTCCTGAACGCTGTCTTAGGAATATCCTCCTCTCTAACCCTAATCTGGTGGTATCCTGATCTTAAATCTATCTTAGAAAATACAGTCGCGCCTTGCAACTGATTAAACAAATCATCAATACGTGGCAATGGGTATTTGTTCTTGATGGTCACCTTATTCAATTGCCGGTAATCAATACACAGTCTTAAAATCCCATCTTTCTTCTTTACGAATAAGACCAAAGCTCCCCATGGTGATACACTTGGCCTAACGAACCCCTTCTCCAACATATCTTCAATTTGGACCTTTAATTCTCTTAATTCTGCTGGGGCCATACGATATAGGGTTATGGCTATTGGACCTGCTCCCAGAATCAGGTCAATGGTGAATTCTATCTCCCTAGGTGGTGGCAATTTACTTATTTCCAAAGGAAATACCTCTGAAAAGTCACTAACGATTGAGATTTGACTTAGTCTATCCTCCAACTCTACCTTAGAGAGATTAAGGGATATATCACCTATCTCACAAGCCCGGTCACTCCCTCGCACAGGCACGTTATCCAGATAAGTAATTGTCCCTTCGGAGCAATTCAACAAGACCTGATTCCTAGTCAACCAATCCATTCCCAAAATAATGTCGATCCCTGATAGTGGTATACACACTAAGTCCACAAGGAATAAAGTATCTTCAATGGTTAAAGGGCAATTCAGGCATATTCGTGGGGACATAGTGGCTTCTCCCAAGGGTGTGGATATGTATAGGTCACAGGGCAGGGTTTGAATAGGTAATCTTATTCTTTCTACGCATGCATCAGCAATAAATGAGTGCATAGCACCCGAATCAAACAATACTATCAAAGAAAAATTATAAATTTTACCTCTACCCTGCATCAAGCCCGAAGACCTGTCGACATTGGCAGCATTTATAGTAAAAACTCTCCCTAGAGCCTGTGGTCTTCAGCTACCGGATGTCGGCTGGTTCCTGGTGGAAGGGCAGTATCTGGCCATGTGTCCTGTACCTCCACATCTGTAACACTAGAGTGGAGTCTGATGCCAACAGGGCTGATTCGAATGTCTGGTGCCACACTTCGGACAGGGATTATTATCAGGTCGCCTTCCACTGTTACTAGAAGCCACTGGTTGCGGTTTAAACATACTGCTTCTCACATTAAGATTCCTGGGTGCTTGTTTGGGCCGGTTCCCTATTCGCTGTGTCATATTCTGAGTCTGTCTCTATTCTAGATTCTTGCTCAAAATTCGGCACTTTTTGACCAGTGTGGAAAAGTCTCGAATCTCCAGGGTAGCTAACTGAGTCTTCATAGGTAAATCTAGGCCTTCTTCTAGTTGCTTCGCTTTCCAGGCCTTGTCGTAATGCATTCGCAGGTAAGTGGAGTATCGTGATAATTCTTCAAACTGCTTTAAATACTCGTCAAATGGCCTGCCTCCCTGTGTGAGCTTCAGGAACTGTGCTTCCTTTGCTTGTTTTACGCTCTCAGGGATATATTGATCCATAAAGACTCTCTTGAATGACTCCCAGGTAAGTGGAATGCCTCGGCTCTCCATCAGTTGCTGGGCATCTGTCTACCAAAGTTCTGCTTCGCCTTTCAACATGTATGTTGCATATGTGACTTTCTACTCGTCGTTGCACTGCAACAATATGAAAATATTTTCAATTTCTTTGACCCAAGCTTCCACAACAGCTGGATTAAAGGCACCTGTAAACGGAGATGGACCTGCTCTCTGAAACTCGATCCATCCCTGATATAGTGGGTTTGCATGTTGGGTGGCTCCATCATTTCTTGTCTGTCTATCTTCCTGTTGCTGTCTTATTACATTAGCACTGGTAGTGGCCTGATCTCTCATCGCATCAACCATTAATCAAATGGATTCCATCATGTCACGCATGTCGACATCAGTCTCCATGCTACCACTACCCGAAGCGCCCTGATTCCTGTGCCTTGGCCTTCCTTTGGGCCTGCGAGTGGCATCCCTGCTAGATTCTGCCATACTTATCTGACACAGAAAATAAACAGATCAGTTATACAGCAACAGTTAACAGAAATGCATTAAATTCATTCCGTTACTTATCGATTCAAAATCAGGTCCTAACATTCCAGAGTGAAATCAATCGAAACCCTAAAGCTGCAAGCCTGATGATTCAAAGTCCTTAACCCACTAAACCAGATGATCCAACAAACAGGGCTCTGATACCATAATTGTAACGACCCCCTAATACGACATACACGATGCTTATCTGATTAGCGGAAGCATATGGGTCTTTCTAGGTAGTTATTCCCGATGTGGGAATGTCAGGGGATCGCTACTGGTTGAGCGTGACCCAAATAGACTTCCCATTGTCCATTCAAATTCCGTTCAAACCTAATTCACACGCAGCTAACTAATTATACATACATACATCATAAATTACTCTAGAATGAAATCTAAAACTCGTATATACATCATATCATGCATTCATATACATTCCAACTTAAATTCATTAGTTTACGGTGGTGAACCCTACCGAAAATTCGGCAGAGTTTCCTCTGTATTTTGAACATACCCAAATACAATAATCACCTGTTTACAATCATACGGCGAGTCCAACAACAACAATAAACATAATAACAGAAATCCATATACAGCAACGTCAATTCCATCACTACAGTCAACATAAAATACCTGATTTATACATATACCAATCACTACAGAAAACATAGAAGACAGAACCCAATATACAACAACGTCATCAAAGTATATATATACAAGATGATTCAAGCCTAAGCTAAGTCATTCTCCTGTTTATCACCACGGCATCATCATCTATCGTTTGGGTTCCGGTCCCTATCCCTGTTCATCTCAGTAAACAACCTAATGAGATATAAAATCTCAGTAGAATAATTTACAGTTCAAATATACTTCAAAAATTGGTTGAATACTCAGCGGTGCGAATACCGAAATCATCTTCCCGAAATCAGTTCGAAAATAGTGAAATACCTTATCTTTAAAAATTATTTTATTACATGGAAATCGCGGCGATTAATCGAAATCATAAAATCCATTTATTTTAAAAATCAATACTCGAAATCAAATAAAATCCCATGCCCAGTGTATCTCAATCTACGTTGGCTACAAATTCACTGTAACCAAATCTAAATCATCATCTAATTGCATGTCATCCAGAGAGAATACCTCTCTTATCGTTGGGTGTGATCCGTAACACCAATCACCCGAATCAAGCCTATATTGTGAGTGTGATCCGTAACACCAATCACTCACTCAAGGACTGGGTGAGAATCAACATCTAGGGCGTCCCCTAGCATGTGCACATACGCCAATTCTCATCCTCATACACTCTATTCGAACTCACATGTACTCGGTCGGCTATTCCTCAGGGTTCTAGGGTATTACGCCTAAATCACAACGTTTCCCCGTGTAGGCTATCCCCCCTTATACTCCTTAAACCTTTCTTAGGGTCGTCCTGGTTTAACGCGTAATCCCTAACTCAGTACAGGCTAAACCTGATAAAAATAATCTCGTTTAAAACTTCCCTGTACTCGGGATACTTAACGGCCGTCCCATACCGGCTATCAAGTATCCAACCCTAATTAAATCCATCCTAAGGGCATCGAAACTCGAAAAACAAAGTGTTTAACATGCAATTAGGGTTTTTAGCACACAGGCATGCAATTTATTCCATCGAAAGCAACACGTAAATCCATGCAAATTATCTAAATCATCCAGGTATCCACTAGGTTAAATCTAGGGTTCGGGAAGCATAAATTATCCTACCTGATCTCCTGTTGCTCCAAATTGCTTCAGAACTTTACGTAATCTCGGTTTCTGAGCCCAATTAATTTCTTGGACATGAAATTAAATATTCAGGCTTGTCACGTCATCCGTTTTTCGATCCTAAGTCCGGTTACCTTAATACCTAGGTCAATTTATTGCCTAATTATGTTCGACAGCTATTTCAATCAGATCTCATCAGTTTTTGGAAAATTGAACCTTACCAATGGGATCGGATGGTGGAATTCTGTCTCACGGTGGTCTCGGTTTCTCCCGATGCACGTCCAGAAACTCTGGCACGGCGGCGTACGGTGGCGCATGGTGGGGGGGTGCGGTTTGCCTCAAAAATTACACCACGGTGAAGCCTGCAAGTCCAGGAGTCTGAATATGGTGGTGGCGCGGCAGTTCACGGTCGTTTGGATGACATTTTTCGGCCACGAAAGTCAACGCACGGTGGACGGAGATTGCGTCAATCCGGGCGCGTCTGGCCTCCGTTCGACGTCGACGAGCTATTGGAGGAAGCTAGCAGCTCAGGCTACACGGTGGTGGGGGTGGTGACGGTCAACGGCGACGGATGGCAGCGATCTGAGCTGGTGAAGTTTTCGCGCGGTGGAGGAGAAAAGTGGCATTTTTCGGTGACATTGGCAGCCGTTGGTGGCTATGGGTGGTTGCTGGAGGTTGTGGGCGGTGAGGGCTGTCGATTGGTATGCTAGGTGGCAGCCCATGGTGGCTGTGGTGGCGGTTCACGATGGAGGAAGGAGGAGAGATAGGAGAGAGAAAGTGTGGTGAGGAGAGAGAGGAGAGAGAAAGTGTGGTGAGGAGAGAGAGAGGTTTGAGAGAAATGGAGCGAATTCAGGAAATTTAAAGCCTCCGGGGGCGATTCTGACTTTTCCCGGACCACTCGGGGATACTTTAGGGTGTCAGCATCCTTCCAGACGTCGGCATGCATTTCCATGCGAAGGTTTTGGCCTCTGTCAATGAAATTGATGCACGAAACGTCTTCTGTCAGTTTCTGATCACCGGATTGCATTTCTTTCCGTTTGATCGTGTTTCTGACTTCAAACAACCTTCCATTTTGAATCACTATCCTCGAAAGTCATGTCAAGTTTTGTTTGATTGGAATTTGCATCGAAATTTAGGTTTTATCTTTTAGAATCCTTTAAAAATCTTTCAAAATCCTTTCGGTTGTTACAGATTCCACAATCGGCTGGAATCCTAATTCAAGATTATGAGAGGTTAAAGGTAGAGAATGAAGAAATGAAGTCCAAGGTTGAAGATTTGATGATCACAGTGAGCTAACTCCAAAAATTCATGTCATTTATGTCTTAGAGGTTTTCAAATGAGATACTATCTGAGTTTGTTACTTGCATCGGATGATAATTTTACTTTGATTCATAGAATTAAGCAACTTTTTATTTCAATTTTATTTATTATAATTAAAAATAGTTATTTTTTTTTAATTTTTAGCCACCTAGTGAAGAAAGGAGTGCACCTTAAAGAGCATAAGGTGAAAACAAATCAGATAGTATTGAATCATAGGGAATAATTTTAATTATGTATTGATGTTTGGATTTGAATTAATGTATGGATTACTTTAAATATATATGCATTATCAATGTTGATTTTCTCAAATTAATGTTTGACCTTGTTTGGTTGTTATTGGTTGGCTATATTTGGTACAATTAGTTGGTTGTAAAATGTGACAGAAATTATGTAAAAGGGATGTCAAAACTAATAGATATACTAAGTACTATAAGAAGCAGCTTTGCGACGATTAAAGCGTGATCATCGCCAATCCATGCTTTGGCAATGGTTACCCATTCGTCACTATTCCTAGCTTTTACGACAGTTAGACAATCATCACAATTCCATCAATAACATTGATTATGAGCTTTGTGATAGTTGTAAACCGTCATTGCAATTGTCACAATTTTGGTTTTGCAATGGTTCTACTAATAGTTATTATTAACTATCGCAAATCTAGTTGTTACACTTGGATTTATGACAATTGTTAAAACCATTGTGGATCCTATTGGCGACACTTGAAATTTTCGTAATTTCACTTTTTGATTGTTGCAATTCCACTGTTTCCTTTGTAGTGCCACAAGATTGATAAACCCTCCAAGACACTAAAAAGATCAACCTAGAGGATATCACAGGAGCCTAACTTCCTTCCAAACCTGAGAATGAAAGCTCCAGAGGCGTCACGCATTAGACCACCGCAAGGAGCTAAGTACGGGTCACTCCTAACAGAACGATCAATGTTATATTTAACTCTATCATGCGTTGGAGCTGTCCAACCATCCTTGCTGACAAAACGATCTTGCTTGGTACCCTACCCTCTAGTCATGGTCTCACTTTGATTAATATCTTGCGTGTAATACCAAATTTTAAAGAAAAGGTCTTGCGTGTTGCTAGCCTTGTTTTCAAAGACTAACAGGTTCCTTTCCTTCCAAATAAGCCAGCATGCCACTCGAAAGGTTACTTGCCAACTCTCAACAGTACTGTTTCCAATATGTGATGTTAACTCCAGTGCAACCAATGAGTAATTAAGATTAAGGGAGAAGAAAGTAATCCATTTGTTTGGATTCAAGAAGCGTAGCCAAAGATCTGAAACTTCCTTAGTAACGTAACAATGATGTGGTAGTGGCATGATGGTAATGTAATAGGGATGTGAAAGAATTAATGTACGTTAACTACTAAATAAACTCCAATAAGCATTTAATAATTAAAATCAGTATTTAACATGTCACCATAGTTATTTTATTGAGGGCTCACGGTCTAAGGATTAACATGTTAATTTCGTAATCTTTTATGAATTAAAAAATACATTATAAATTTTTAAGGATTAAAATATTGTAAATAAAAAAAATAATTTTTAGAGATTAAAAAGTAAATTTTTTTTTCTAAATTTATCATATAAATTTCTTTAGAAATTTTAAGGGATCTCCGTATTGTGATACATGCTGGGAAGACCAACAAAACTTATTCTAAAATATATTTCTGAGTGTAAATAGATGCAAATAAATTATAATACTCCATCATAGTTAATATGTATTATTGCATTGACATAATGAAAAAAAGGATTAATCTTAACTCTTTGACATTCGAGATAAACTAGAAATAAACATTAATTTTATTATCTATTTTGAAACAATAAAATTTTTTATGCATTAATTAAAAACTATTTTTGAAATACTAAAAGATTATTTTAAACATTAAAGAAACTTAAGGGACTATATGAAGTAGTTAGAAAAAGATTGAATGATTAAATTAAAACATTAAAAAAATAAATTAATATTAATATTTTAATTAAAATATAAAAAAATACTAATTAATTCAATTTTTATTAATTAGTTGTACAACCAAATAATTTTTATCTAAGACTGATCGTATTTTACATGTGTCATATAAGAATTATTGATTAAAAAATAGTCGGATTTAATTAAGATTAAAAAATAGTGATAAATATTATTGCCTAGATATTAAAAGGTTTGACCTGTCTTGATGCCAATCAACCCGGTCAATGGTCGTGGATTTCCTCACAAAGAGAGATTCCATTCAAGTTTTGTCTCAATATTTTTTATAGCAAATATATTAGACAACAATTTATAGATAGTGGAAATCCTCTTTTGGTTATGTATCCATGTTCATTATTATGTAGTGTTTAAAATTATCGTAAAATATTTTTTTGGTAATTTAATTTATAGAAAATAAAAATTGATAATTTAGTTATTCAAAAAAATTGTTATAATTAATTTAATATTTATATCTAAAATTATATTTTTGTAAGTAGATTAAACATCTTATTTGATATTTAACTACCTCATCGTTAACTATTAATACTAGATCAAATTTTTGGTCAATAAGATATTTATATAACTAACTTCAAAATTAAATTATTTAAAAATATTTTTTTAGAAGATAAAATTTATGATTTTGATATAAAATATTTTTGGCTCTTGTTTGTCATTATTTTTTTGGTTCTTGTCTACTCTATTTTTGGCTCTTGTTTCTCTCTCTCTCTCTTATTCTTGTGTACTCTATTACTAATTTAGATACGGTAGTTCGTAACTCTTTTTTTTTTCTTCCACTCTCTTATAGCATTAATCCTTCACTAAATTACTATTTTATAGTTATACAAATTTATAATATTATTGGAGAATAACTTCACATAGTCAAAATCCAATGGACCAGAAAATAATTTAACAATTGGTAATTTTATACAATCAAAATTCTTAATATTATAATATGGAATAAATGAATGATTTTGTTTCTAAAATATGTTGGTATTAGGAATGACTAGCACTCAAGATGGCCGAATTGAGTGTCTTAAATTTTTTTTAATTTTAGAAAGTTCAAAAATTTTAAACCAGTAAAACTTTAATATAAATTTCTTTAGATTAGTTTGTAAAAATTTAAAGCACATAAAAAATAGTCTAGAATGAAGGAGAAATCAGATTAAGCAATAAAAATAGAGTTCAACAAAACAAAATAGAGTATGGTAATATAAAGTGCTGAAACTTAAAGTTACAGAAATTTAAAGTGCAAAAATAGTAATGCAGGGAAGTAAAGAGGTACAAATGTTTATCTTGATTTAACTTATTAAACAAAGCTTATATTTAGTCTCCAAAAGATTTTCACTAAACTTCACAAGTTTTAAATAGATACTTGTGAACAACTACAATCTTAACACTTCTTTCTCTCAACACATTTAAGGAAAACATTTCATTAAGATTTTCACACACTTCTTTTGTAGAAGAAGAAAGTATTTTAGAAAGAATTCTTTCTTTAAGAGTGAATAATAAAAATGAAGAGCTCAAGAGAAAGAATTAGAATTTAAGCTTCTCTCTTGGTTATTTTAGATTTTTCAAACCCTCTATTTATAGATTTTTCACGAAAATAGCCATTTAAAACCAAATATTTGCATATCTTTTGCAAAATGATCATTTTGTACATTTAATATACTGTTCCATACTCTGGCAGTCGACTTGCAAAAATTTAGCAATCTACTATCGTATTCTTAATTCAAATTTTTATGGATTTGGGTTGTGGTAGTCAACTAGGTGCTCTTGAGTTTCTGTATTAATTTTATCCTAGGGCTAGTTGTCGACCATCATGTTTTGACAATTGATTGGTAGCTCACACTAGGTTACTTGCAGATTATTTTCATGGATTCTTTAGAATTCAAGTATGCCAGTCAACTTCTATCACTAAGCAAGTCGAATGGTAGTTTAAAAGCCTGGTTTTTAAGTGAAGACTTCATGTGAGAACTACTAAGTCTTCAAGAAAAAAGTTTAAGAAAATTTTTTAAGAGAATTTTAAAAGTTTTAAAGCTCAAGTTACTAAATTAGCTTTATAACTTAAGTCCTAAACACCTAACTAATTTGTATTTTTCAATATGTATGTTGTTGGGCCATTGGACTTTGTTTTCTAACCTGAAAATCCTTCAATATGTTTGTAATCATCAAAATCTTGGAGAATGTATGCTTAATGGAGTCGACAGTTGGTTGTCTCAATTTAATTTTTGAAAAATAAAAGCAACAAATTTAATTCTTAAAAAATTATTCCTATTCAATTTAGTTCTCAATTTCTGGGCTTTGCCGATAAGAAAAAATATTGTTCATGCTGAGCCTAACCTTTTGGAATGACTGATTACAATAGAAAATTCATGGATTTTAGAGAGAGAATTTTGTCTTTATGATAGTTATCTCTCTTTTCTTTGTATTTCTTCTTATCTCTTTGGAATCCTTTCCCAAAGGTTATAAACAATTTGGTTAAAGTTTCAAGGATTGGAACAGTGAAGGTTTAGACAGGGAGGAAAGGTTAAAGTGATTTATTTTTTTATGTTTTTGTGAGGAAAAAAAGAAACTAGACAACACAAGATTGACGAAGATGACTAACACCAACTATGTCATGTGAAGATCACGTCGAATGAAGTTAGGGGGAACATGGAACGTGGCAATATCCAAATACATATGGTGTGCATAGGAAGCAATCCCATTAGCAACAGAGTCTGACTCGTGGTAAGTATGTTGCAGAGTGATATCCCAGTACTCTTCAGCAATCCAGTAATGGACTCTAGGCATAAGGGCAACACTAGGGTGGGTGTTAGGTATATGTTGACTGATAAGCTGGATGGCTGTAAGAGAATTAGCCTCTAAAATCACTTTATTTCGCCATTTCCAAACATGCCAACCCAATGTGATAATTTTTTGTTGTTGGATCTTTTAAAATTATTTAATTTGACATTATTAAAATTAATGAATGAAGGATGTTAAGAAGGATTAGTACAAATAAAATCTTTCAATTTTTTTCATCAAAATTTAAAAATCTAAATAAAATTTTAAAATTACCTTCTCCTCCCTGCCTTTTCCTTCTCTTGAATCCAAATACACGCATAATTTATTGTCATTTTAACTTGTCAAACTTGTAGTGTGTAACACCTCTACTCCTATAGTACCTTTTAGTTAGTTAAATAATATAATATAATATATAGAATTGGTGAGTTAGTACTACTTCTACCTGAGTGAATTTTTAACTTTTACCAAGTTAAATAATTAAGTGCTACTAATTTGGAAATTCTACACTCAAAATTTCCACATAACGTCGTAGCGAAAATAATTAATAAAAACATATAGATATACACATATACATTCATATACATATTCCATTTATAATATTTATAAGTATCACTCATTAGACATATACCTATGGATATGCAAGTGTGTCAACTAGGTTAAGGAGATAACAAGTCTGTCACTCATACCCATTTAACAAAAGACTGCTAGTGGTTTTCTAGCTTACATATCTTAATACGTATATGCCCTTATCCTATCCACCAAAAAATGATCCTCCTGATCCTTCTAAAAATATTAATAAGGATTCAAGGTATTGGGTATGTCAAAATCTCATTGTACAACCCTAAAACTTCATCTAGTCAGGGTGTAGGGGGAAATTTTAATACAAAAATAATCCATAGTTCCTTCACAACTGGGAAATACTCTAAGAATGGTATTTACACTATCTCCACCTCCATCTATAGTAGGACTTGATACCTAGGAATCTGATACAAACTAACATTTTATATGAGAAATAAATCTCAGTAGCAATAATAACCTATAAAAAAAGTATTGATCTGTACCACTGTACTCTTACGAAAAACACTACATTCTTCTTATCATCAAATAAAATGTTATGCCTATTGGGATACAGTGCATGAATTACATAGTTATATCATCTCATGTCTCATACTTATGTAATTATTTCATATCCATCACACAGGATATACATCACATTGTAATGGTAACAGGGCATCACATAGAAACATGAGCATAAACAAGAAAATCAAAGCATATTATCATGGCCAATGCCAAATCATAATCATCACAAGATTATACTAAGAGAAATCAGGAGAGTCACCGAGCGAACAACTCCTCATATATAATCCTCACTCTCAGGCGAGTTTCTCATAGTCTGTGACTACTCGCAGTTCTCAATTGTAATCTGGCTATAATCTGACAGTCCTTGACTGCAATTCATGTACATGTTGGAGCATCCTTTAGTGGATCTAAGTACATCCATCCACAACACCCTCACGAGGGTCACTTTCCACCTTTATGACAGATCATCCCCTACCTCTAAGAACCACAGGATCCTTGTCCACCTCTTTAGTAGATCCTTCCCCGTATATCTAGGATTATTGTTCTCAACATATCATTTCCCTAAAAAACTATTCACAAATCTATAAACTAGGGTGATTCGGCTCATACCATGGTTATGTATGACTTTAAATACGTGAATCCTTTGATTGGTCGTAAGGGAGTTTAATAATTTAAAATTAATAACCACAACAGTGTTTTTAAAATCATGTAATTTAATTGTGGAATGCCCCAATTGTCGTCCTATACCAACAATTGGTCACTCAATATAGGCATATCTACCACTATTTATACACTAGGAATACTTTCTCATTTCTCTTGTAGTTCTCATACTCATTCTTTTTCACATTCTCATCTCTTTCTTGCTCTTTTTCTTTCATTCTTAACCCTTTTGTTACCCATTATATGTTCTAGGTTTAAATCCCTTGTTTGAGTGAAGTTTTAGGTTAAATATGCTTCTCATTGAGTTCATTTTTCCAAAACAGAGGCCTACCAGTCGACTTCTACCCTCCAAGAAGTTGACTTACAACTCACTGCCTCGAAAATTTTCAAACTTGAGGGCTACCAGTCTACTGCCCCAAGCACGACAGTCGGCTGCTCTATTCTTAGCAAATTTCTAGAAAATATAAGTACGACAGTCAACTTCCACAAGCTAGCAGTCGACTGCTAGCACTCTGTATGAATTTTTGGGCAACCAAAGAGCATGACAAGTGACTGATAAAGCTTATAAGTTGACTGGTACATGATACTTTATTTTTAAAACTCACAGTTGACCTAAATTTTTGTCCTAGAACTTGTTTGTAAATCATTTTTGACCCTCATCAACTCAATACTAGTATACAAGCATCATTTATCACATTAAAACAGCCTAAATTATCGCTTACTCTTACTTAAATCTTGGATTAAATCTTATTTTTGCACAGTAGGTAAAAACTCATTTCCTATAATCTGATATTCACATGCATAAGATATTCATGCAATTTAAAACACCTAATAGCATTCAAAAATACCAAGAATGTAGTTTTAATCCCTCTCTTACTTTAAAAAATAGAAAATAATCATTTTCATCAATATGAACAGTAATTCAAAATTAGGATTAGGTTGTTTTCCTACCTTATTTCCTTGTTAGTAAACTGATTATTGTGTTAGATGCCTTCCTAAATGCTTTTCTAGATTCAATTCTTGTTGAAAGTGGAGACTTGATCTTTCGTCTTCACTTTCTCTCTCTACTCAGTTTTCCTTTCTCTCTCTAAATTCTAAAATTCAAGGTGAGAAATGAAGCTTTTGGGACTTGGCCCTATTTATAGGCAGTCAGGAAATTGTCAATTCTGATCATAATTCTTAATCATTTTACTCAAAATGATAATTTTTCCTGCCACATGCCAAATTACCATTTTGCCCCTAAACCATTGACAGATAATTTGAAAATTCTAGTTGCTACAGTAAATATTTTGTCTAAAATTAAAGTTAGCTACCCTTGAAATATGGAAAGGTTACATAACTTCCTCCACTAAACCTTTTCTTTTCACTTAGGTCCTCACTTTTCTCTTTTCAATTTAGTCCCTCCTTCTAATGCAACTACATGTAATCTAATGCAACAAATACAAGCATTTAACTTATTTAAAATTAACAAACATCTCTTAATAAATAGGAGGAGCGGATGTTACATTTCTTCCCTCCTTTTGAAAAATTTCATCCTCAAAATTTATACATACCTATTCAAAGATTTTTGGAAAACTTCTTCTCATCTCCTCTTCTTTCTCCCAAGTGGCTTTTTGTGGTAATGAATGATCCCACAATACCTTTACTAGTGGAATAGTCTTATTCCTCAACTTCTTGACCTTAGTATCAATGATTCTTAAAGGTTTAGGATGATAAGTTAGATTATCTTTCAATTGTACTATACTAGAGTCAAGAACATGTGAAGAATCTGAAATGTATTTACGAAGTTGATAAACATGAAAAACATTGTGGAGATTAGACAAAAATAGAGGTAAATATTTTCGATAAGCAGATGAACCAATTCTTTTCAGAATCTGGTATGGTCCAATGTATCTAGGATTCAGTTTTCTGAACTTAATAGCCCTACCAATACCAGTAATTGGAGATACTCTGAGGAAAACATAATCTCCTTCTATAAATTCTAATGGTCTGTTTCTCTTATTAGTATAATTTTTCTGTCTATCTTGGGCCTTAATCATTTTCTTTTTGATCATTTTTATTTGATTAGTAGTTTGTTGAACTAAATCAGGCCCTAATATTTGTCTCTCTCCTACCTCAACCTAGCACAACGGTGATATACACTTTTTTCCATATAAGGCTTCATATGGAGCCGTTCCTATATTGGAGTGGAAATTATTATTATAGGAAAACTTCACTAAAGGTAAAATTCTATCCCAACCCCCTTTTTATTCTAATATACAAGTTCTAAGCATATCTTCTAAAGTCTGGATTCTCCTTTCAGTCTACCCATTAGTTTGAGGATGATAAGCAGTACTGAAGTTCAACTTAGTCCCAAATGCCTCTTGCAAGGCTCTCCAGAATCTAGAAGTGAATCTAGGATCTTCATCAGATACTATACTAGTGGGTACTTGTGAAATCTCACTATTTCTTGTATGTACAATTAGGCCAACCTATCCAATAAAAAATTTATTGATAGGTAAGAAATGTGCATATTTAGTTAATCTATCTACAATCACCTATATTGCATCATTTCTTGACTGACTCTGAGGTAAACCTATTACAAAATCCATGAAAATTTTCTCTCATTTCCATTCAGGAATCTAGAGGTTGTAACATTCTTGTAGGTTTCTGATGTTCAATCTTCACCTATTGGCATGTTAAGCATTTAACAACATACTCATCTATGTGCTTTTTCATGCATGGCCACCAAAATTTTCTTTCAAACCTTGATACATTTTAGTGGCACCAAGATGAATAGTATAGTTGCTCTTATGGGCTTCCTCTAAGATTTTATTCCTTAATTCTTTTGATTATGGGATATACAACCTATTTTGAAAGGTCACTACCCCATTAAATTTTTTCTTGAATTCCTTTAGGTCCTTTAGGGACTTTAAGAATTCCTCTTCCCTTTAGGCTTCTAGGATTTGAGTTTTAAGATTATTCTTAATTCTTATTTCACTTAGGTACAATCTATCTAGCAACACCAGAGTGGAAAAACTCAAATTCCTAAACTTCTCAATCAAGTTCATTTCACTCACCATCATGTGAGCTGCATGAAGGGATTTCCTACTTAATGCATCTAACACTACGTTTGCCTTTCCTGGATGGTGTTTTAATTCAAAATCATAGTTCTTAATAAATTTTATCCACCTCCTCTATCTCATATTAAGCTCTTTTTTATTGAAAAGGTATTTGAGACTTTTGTGGTCACTAAATTCCTCAAATTTAGATCCATAAAAGTAATGTCTTAAAAGTTTCAAGGCAAACATTATGGATGCTAATTCAAGATTATGGGTAGGATAATTTTTCTCATGGAGTCTTAATTGCCTATATGCATATGCTATTACTCTTTTATTTTGCATCAAGACACACCCTAGGCCTTTCTTGGATGCGTCATAATACACTTTAAAATTTCTAAGGGATCTGGAATAATTAAGATAGATATAGTGGTCAGTTTTTTCTTCAAAGTTTGGAAACTATGTTCAAATTTGGAATCCCACACAAAGGGAACATCTTTCCTAGTCAATTTAGTCAAAGACAATGTGATTTATGAAAACTCTTGAATAAATCTCCTATAGTAATCGGCTAATTTGAGAAAACTACAGATCTCTGTCACTGTTGTGGGTATGTCCTAACTAACTATCGCTTATATCTTACTAAGATCTACTGCTACTCCATCTCTAGTGATTACATGACCTAAGAATCTTACCTCTTCCAACCAGAACTCACACTTCTCAAGTTTAGCATACAATTGGTTTTCCCTAAGAAACTACAACACAATCATAAGATGACTGTCATGCTCTTCGCTACTTTTAGAATACACAAGAATGTCATCGATAAACACTACCACAAACTGATCAAGGTAGGTTCTAAATATACGATTCATGTAATCTATAAAAATAGCTAGAGCATTTGTCAATCCAAATGACATTACATGAAATTCATAATGTCCATATCTAGTTCTAAAGGTATCTTAGGTATATCTTCTATTTTTACTCTAATTTAATGGTACCCTGACCTCAAATCAATCTTAGAAAACATAGTTGCTCCTCTCAATTGATCCAATAGATCATCTATTCTAGGGAGTGGGTATTTATTATTTATTGTCACTATGTTCAATTTCCTATAATCTATACACAATCTCAAGTTACCATCCTTATTCTTGACACACAACACTGGTGCTCTCTTTGGTGAAGCAATAGGTCTAATGAATTATTTTTCTAAGAGATCTTCTATCTGCACCTTCAATTCTGTCAACTCTAAGGGAGACATTCTATAGGGTGCTATAGAGATCGGTCTCGTTCCAAGAATCAACTCTATAGAGAACTCTATCTCTCTCTTAGGTGGAAGACTTAAGATTTCTTAGGTGGAAGACTTAATATTTCTTCAGGAAATAAATTTGGAAATTCATTTACTACAAGGATAGTACTAAGCTTATGCTAAATATCAACTTTGGAAGAACAAAGAAAATGCATCCTTTCATTCTTTTCCTCAATACTCCTATTTACAGGTAAGGCATCCATAAAAGTCACAGATTTCTCTAAACAATCCAAGACTACATTGTTTACTGAAAACCAGTTCATCCCAAGAATAATGTCTAAATCAACCAAAGGTAAACAAATCAGATCAACAAAAAAAGATCTGTTCTCAACAACAATAAGACAATTCAAGCAGGCTAAAGAAGTCAAAACCTGCTCTCCAGTTGGAATAGAACTAGATAATTGGTAAGGTAAACTAAACACAGGTAAATTTAGTCTCTTCACACATTCCAAAGAAATAAAAGAATGAGTGGCACCATAATCAAATAGTACAATTAAAGATACATTATTTATTAAACATTTACCTTTCATTGAATCATGAGATGAGCCACTTTCTTGTCCTTGATGGTATAGAATCTTCCGGTAGTAGGAGGTCTAGGGGTGTCACCTTGTTTCTTCCACTCTGGGAAATCCCTACAAAAATGTCCCTATTGTCCACAATTGAAACAAATGCCTTGTTACATTTGTTGAACTTTACAAGGTCTACTATGACTTTTTCCACACTTGGGACAGACATTAGGCATCACCTGCCTCATCATTGGCCTATTTCCTTTCTAGACTTTATTGAATCTGTTGTCCCTTCCTCTAAAAGGTCCAAACTATTTCCTCTTCAGGAAGTTGGTTCTCTGCTTTTCTTTCTCAGCCTCTATAAGATTCTTAGTGACTATGCGACACTTATTCACCATTGTGGCATAATTTCTTATCTCCATCAGAGCAACTGCACTTTTCAATTCTGGTTCAATCCCTCCTCAAAATGCATTGCTTTCTAGTTCTCATCTGCCTGAAGCTTCAAATATGAAGAGAACTTAGACAACTCCTCAAACCTAGCAAGGTAATCTTCAAAAGTCCTGCTACCCTGTTTGAGTTTCATAAATTCTATTTCCCTTTCATTCCTCACATTTTTTAGAAAAGTACTTTTCTAGAAATATTCCTTTAAATGACTCATATTTAATTTGGACTTCTTGAGCCTCCATCAGTTGTTTAGCTCCTCTCCACCAATGTTCTGCTTTCCCAGTTAGCATATATGTGGAAAACAACACTTTTTGGGCATCAATACTCCGAAGGATCATAAATAATTTCTCCATTTCTATCAACCAACCTTCAATTATCTTAGGATCAAACTCACCCCTAAAGGCATGAGGGTTTGACTTTTGGAATTTCGACCATCCTGAGTAAGCTAGATTCTTTACTTGTCCTCCAATAGGATGTGGGTTAGGGCAGTTATCATTTTCATTACCTTAAAACTGTTAGAGGACTTGAGTAGTAGCTGTAGCTTGTTCCCTCATAGCCTCAGTCACTTCTATCATGACTTGCATCACTCTCTATATTTCCCTCACCTTCCTTCTCCTTTCCAATATTCTTCCTAGGTAGGGCCATATTCACTCTACAAAATAAATATTATTGAGGTGATTAGTTACAATAACATAATATCTATAAGAGATCATATGGCACCAATAAGAAATAATGTTTATCTAAACCTAACACTTCATTCCTCAAGTTAAAACATAATACAAGTCAGTCCACTACCTAGGCTCAATAAAACTAACCTACATTAGTCTCTATCCTGAACAATCTACCCTTCACTACCAATTCAGCTATATGCTAACCGTGGTAGCTGTGCTCTAATACCAACTCAGTGTAACACCTTCACTCCTATGGTTCCTTTTAGTTAGTTAAATAATATAATATAATATACAGGATTGGTAAGTTACTACTACTTCTACCCGAATAAATTTTTAACTTTTACTAAGTTAAATAATTAAGTGCTACTAGTTTGGGAATTCTACACTCGGGATTCTCACATAACGTTGCAACGAAAATAATTAATCAAAACATATAGATATACACATATATATTCACATACATATTCCATTTATAATATTTACAAGTGTCACTCATTAGACATATACCTATGGATATGTGAGTGTGTTAACTAGGGGAAGGAGAGAACAAGCCTGTCATTCATACTCATTTAACAAAAGACTGATAGTGGTTTTGTAGCTCACATATCCAAATACATATATGCCCTTGTCCTATCCATTAAAAATGATCCTCCTGATCCTTCTAAAAATATTAATAAGGATTCAGGGTTTTGGGCATGTCAAAATCTCACTGTACAACCCTAAAACTTCATCTAATCAGGGTACAGGAGAAAATTCTAATATAAAAATAATCCACAATTGCTTCACAACTGGGAAATACCCTAAGAATAGTATTTTCACTATCTTGACCTCCATCTCTAGCAAGACCTGATACCTAGGCATCTGATACAAACTAGCATTTTATATGAGAAATAAATCTCAGTAGCAATAACAACTTATAAAAAAACTATTGATCTGTACCATCGTATTCTTACGAAAACACTAAATTCTTCTTATCATCAAATAAAACGTTATGCCTATTGGGATACAATACATGAATCATACAGTTATATCATCTCATGTCTCATACTTATACTTATGCAATTATTTCATATCAATCACACAGGATGTACATACATCATTAGATTATATCACATATCCATCACATAGAATATACATCACATTATAGTGATAACAAGGCATCACATAGAAACAAGAGCATAAACAAGAAAATCAAAGCATATTCTCATAGCCAATGCCAAATCATGATCATCACAAGATCATACCAAGAGAAATTAGGAGAGTCTCCGAGCAAACAACTCCTCATGTATAATCCTCACTCTTATGTGAGTTTCTCATAGTCTGTGACTACCCGTAGTTCTCAATTGTAATCTGGTTATAATCCAACAATCCTTGACTGCAATTCATGTACATGCTGGAGTATCCTCTAGTGGATCTAAGTACATCCATCCACAACACCCCTACGAGGGTCACTGTCCAGCTCTATGATAGATCATCCCCCACCTTCAAGAACCACAGGGTCCCTGCCTACCTCTCTGGCAGATCCTTCCTCGTATATCTACGATTATTGTTCTCAAAAGATCATTTCCCTAAAATACTATTCACAAGTTTATAAACTAGGATGATTTGACTCATACGATGGTTATGTATGACTTTAAGTACGTGAATCCTTTGATTGACTGTAAGAGAATTCACTAACTTAAAATTAATAACCACTATGGTATTTTTAAAATCATATAATTTAATCGTGGAATGCCCCAATTGTCGTCTCATACCAACAATTAGTCACTCAATATAGGCTTATCTACCACTATCCATACACTATGAATACTTTTTTCATTTCTCTTGTAGTTCTCATGCTTATTCCTTTTCACATTCTCATCTCTTTCTTGTTGTTTTTCTTTCATTCTCAAACCTCTTGTTACCTATTATATATTCTAGGTTTAAATCCCTTGTTTGAGTGAAGTTTTAGGCTAAATATGCTTTAAACTAGGTCATTGAGTTCATTTTTCCAAAACAGGGTCCTGCCAGTCGACTTCTACCCTCCTGATAGTCGACTTGCAGTTCACTGTCTCGAAAATTTTCAAACCCGAGGGCTACCAGTCGACTGCCCCAAGCCCGATAGTCAACTGCTCCGTTCTTGGAAAATTTTCAAAAAATATGAGTATGATAGTCGACTTTTACGGGTTGACAGTCGACTGTTAGCACTCTGTATGCGTTTTTGGGCAACCAAAGAGCATGATAGTTGACTGATAGGGCCTATAAGTCAACTGCTACGTGATAATCTATTTTTAAAACTCATAGTTGACCTAAATTTTTACCCAAGAAATTGTTTGTAAATTATTTTTAACCCTCATCAACTCAATACCAGTATACAAGCATCATTTATCACATAAAAATAGCTCAAACTAGCGCTTACTCAAATCTTGGATTAAATCTTATTTTCACACAATAGGTAAAAACTCATTTCCCATAATCTGATATTCACATGCGTAATCATATTGATGCAATTTAAAACACCTAATAGTATTCAAAAACACCAAAAATGTAGTTTTAATCCCTCTCTTACTTTAAACAACAGCAAAATCATCATTTTCATCAATATGAATCGTAATTTGAAATTAGAGGGATTGGGTTGTTTTCCTACCTTATTTCCTTGTTGGTGAATTGATTATTGTGTTAGATCCCTTCTTAAACACTTTTCTAGATTCAATTCTTGTTGAAAGTGGAGATTTGATCTTTTCTCTTTCACTTTCTCTCTCTACTTGGGTTTTCTTTCTCTCTCTAAATTCTGAAATGCAAGGTGAGAAATGAAGCTTCTGAGACTTGGCCCTATTTATAAGCAGTCCGGGAATATCCAATTCTGATCATAATTCTTGATCATTTAGTTCAAAATGATAATTTTCCTGGCCACATGCCAAATTACCATTTTGTCCCTAAACCATTGGCGGACAATTTCAAAATTTCGGTTCTACAATAAATCTGTTGGCTAAAATTACAGTTAGCTACCTTTGAAATATGAAAAGCTTACATAGCTTCCTCCACTAAATCTTTTCTTTTCACTTAGGTCCTCGTTCTTCTCTTTTCAATTTAGTCCCTCCTTTTAATGCAACTACGTATAATCTAATGCAATAAACACAAACATTTAACTTATTTAAAATTAACAATTATCTCTTAATAAATAAGAGGAGCAGATATTACATAGTGAGTACTCACTATAAATTTTTTAGTCAAAAATAAAACTGTTTGAATTTGAGGTATGAAATAGTCATGAGTCTCCATTGCAATTTTCACTTTTATCAAGCAAAAACTTTTAAAAAGTAGTGTGATTCTCATGAACTGAAAGTAGTTTCTCCTAAATAGTAATAACATGCAATTGATGGTGTGTGATAGTAGACTATTACTAGAAAAGTGATATACAGGAAAAGTTTTGATAAACATGTGACTTCAAAGTTCAAAGACATAATAATTCCTTTTTTTTTTAAAAAAAAAAAAAAGAAACTTTCTTCCATCAATATTGTTTGATTCGTAAATCTCAAATAAAACCCTACCATTATTTCTTATCATCAAATCAGTTCAATATACATAATGGGGTGCCATAACAATGAGGCCAATGAGAATTACGTTGTCAACTTGGTGTCATTTAATTCTGTGTGACTTGTTCTTAGCCCTCTTTTTTTTTTTTTTTTTAAGTTTTTTTAAATATTAAATTTGCCATATTTTCATCCTTTAAAATAAAATAAAAAATAAAATTCGTGAAATAAAAAAAATACAACAAAAAAATTTGAACCCCAGTCATGTATGAATCATCTATTTATCCCTATTATATTTTCATTTATTTCTCTCCAATTTCATGACTTCAGATAATTTTTCAAATTTATCTGCGTTAAGTTGACGAAGACTTGGTAGTTGCAGATAATATAACCTCCAGCATACTCTGATATTGTTCTGTCACAGACCTTAATGCATATTCATTGCATTAATGGCTTTTAATGGTTGTGTGGCTGTGCATCTCAGGTCCTGAATCCTGATGTGATTTATTGTTCTTAACCCAGTTTTGGTGTTCCAATTCCCTTTCCTAATTACTGAGATCTATGAAAAATAAATATTCAGAGTAATGTATATATATATCAACAAAAAAAAGGGAGCTTACTCTGATATTGTTCTGTCACAGACCTTAATGCATATTCATTGCATTAATGGCTTTTAATGGTTGTGTGGCTGTGCATCTCAGGTCCTGAATCCTGATGTGATTTATTGTTCTTAACCCAGTTTTGGTGTTCCAATTCCCTTTCCTAATTACTGAGATCTATGAAAAATAAATATTCAGAGTAATGTATATATATATCAACAAAAAAAAGGGAGCTTATTCGAAAATGTAACGATTTACAAGCAATAAATCAGTCATATCGCTGAACGAGCAATTCTTAATTCTAGATCGTCAACGGTCCAATACAACCATCTAAATGATAATCTAAATCTGAATATTCAGAGTTCAAACTTGCACTTAGAAAAGTATCCATGAGAGAAGCTCTCTATCACTATCAATGAAGACTAAAGAAAGTTCCAAGTCAAGTTCTTTCTTCCTCCTTTCCCCACAGTTCCTTATAATTCCCAACAATCTCATCCTCAATCAGAGAAACATAAGACACAAGATGCCTGCTCGCCTAGGAGTATTACTTTCTCTTCTGCTCTACATGTCTTCAGTGGTAGCCATTTCTCCAGGCTCAACCCTTTACGCTTCCAACACAAGCCATGCATGGTCCTCTCCCAATAACACATTCTCTCTGCATTTCCTTCCCATTCAACCCACCACTTCTCCTCCTTCTTTCACCGTTGGTATTGTCTACTCTGGAGGCGTCCCCGTTGTTTGGAACGCCGGAAATGGCGCCAGCGTCGACTCCGGTGGCTCGTTCCACTTTCTCTCAACCGGCAGCCTCCGTCTTGTTAACGGTTCCGGCACCACCGTGTGGGATTCCGGCACTTCCAATCTGGGTGTCTCCTCCGCCTCCCTGGAAGACAATGGCAACTTGGTTCTCTCAAATGCTACAACTGCTACAATCTGGTCAAGCTTCCATCTTCCAACTGATACCATTGTGCCGTCTCAGAACTTCACAGCCAGTATGGTATTGCAATCTGGGTGGTATTCATTTAGGCTTCTTTCAATTGGTAATCTGGAGCTTAGATGGAACAATAGTGTGCCATACTGGAATCAAGGTTTGAATGCTTCCATTAATGGGAGCTTAACATCGCCTGTTTTGGGGATTAAGCCAAAAGGGGTTTTGTCAATTCATGACCCAAATCTGACAAGTTCAGCCATTGTTGCTTATAGCAGTGACTACGCAGAGGGCAGTGATATTTTGAGAATTTTGAAGCTGGACACTGATGGGAATCTGAGGATTTATACCTCCTCTAGAGGCAGTGGAACTGCAACTGCAAGATGGGCTGCCGTTAAGGATCAATGTGAGGTTTTTGGATATTGTGGAAGCTATGGGATTTGCAGTTACAAGGATTCTATCCCATTTTGCAGCTGCCCATCTCAGAATTTTGAGCTGAAGGATGCTAATGACAGAAGGAAAGGGTGTAAGAGGAAGAGGAAGCTTGAGGATTGTCCTGGCAGGGTCTCTATGTTGCAATTGGACCATGCTAGACTCCTGACTTACCCTCCCCTCTTCCTTATTAATCATGAGGTCGTATATATCCCAATTGAAGGTTGCAGAGGTAATTGTCTTGCAGCTGATTCTTGCTTTGCATCAACTTCATTGTCAGATGGCTCAGGATTCTGTTACCTAAAGACAGAAGATTTTTTTAGTGGCTATCAGAATCCAGCACTACCTAGTACTTCGTATATCAAGGTTTGTCAACCACTAGCACCAAATCCACCTCACTCTCTGGAGGATGGGAAAGAAAAGGATTGGAGGATACATGCTTGGATAGTAGTGGTGTTGATTTTGGTTACCCTTTTAGCTTGTATTGTCTTTGAGGGCAGTATATGGTGCTGGTGTTGCAGAAACAGCCAGCGATTCGGGTTCCAATTCAAAGGATTGTCTGCTAAGTATTCTCTTCTTGAGTATGCTTCTGGTGCACCAATCCATTTCTCATACAAGGACATCGAGGTCTTGACAAATAGGTTTAACAAGAAGCTTGGTGTTGGGGGATTGGGCAGCGTTTACAAGGGAACTCTCGCTGACGGAACTGTTGTTGCAGTGAAACAACTTGAGGGCATTGAAAAATTAGAAGAGAAAAAATTCAGGTTAGAAGTTGCTACAATTAGTAATACTCATCATCTCAATCTAGTGAGGCTGATTGGTTTTTGCTTTGAAGGGCATCGCAGGATTTTGGTATCTGAGTTCATGAAAAATGGGTCCCTAAAAGATTTCCTTTTTATGGAAGAAGAACGGTCACAAAAGGTGCTAGAATGGGAGTGTCGATTCAACATCGCCTTGGGCACTGCAAAGGGAATAACATACCTTCATGAAGAGTGTCAAAAATGCATAGTCCATTCTGACATTAAACCTGAAAACATTTTGTTAGATGACAACTACAATGTGAAACTCTCAGATTTTTGCCTTGCGAAGCTCATTGCTCTAGAGGACCACAGGTACAAAACCCTGTCTAGTATGAGAGAAACCAGAAGCTATAAAGCTCCAGAGTGCCTCTTAAATCGTCCCATGACTTCAAAATCTGAAGTTTACAGTTATGGTATGATTTTATTGGAGATTGTTAGTGGAAGAAGAAACTTAGATGATACAAACAGAAACAGTTTGGCCATATGGGCCTATGGAGAGTTTGAGAAAGGTAACATGAAGGAAATTATAGACAAAAGACTGATTGATGTTGAATATCATATGGAGCAAGTGAAAAGGGTTATTCAAACATGCTTTTGTTGCATTCAAGTGCATCCATCTCAGAGACCAACAATGGGAAAAGTTGTGCAAATGCTAGAAGGGACTAATGAGATTGAGAAGCCACCAGCCCCTTCATTTCATTTACAATTATATCAATCTAGACAGTCTTTCCGATTGTATGATTAGGGTCACAACTGGTTCAAAATAACATGTCAGTTTTATGTTTTCCTTCTGTCATTGCATTTACTTTGTAGAGATACAAATTTTCAGTTTGCAATATGAAGCAAATCTGTAATTGAATCCAAAAAATAATCCTACCCCCAAAATGACCATTCTCCACAATTGTCCCTCTATTAATCATCTCTGTTACCAAAAAACAAAAAATTAAAAAAGAAGCAGAAATAGCATCACCTTCTGCTTACATTGATAGCTACTATGGACCAGAAGAAGAAATGCAACAATATAAACCTGTTTTCTTTTCATCTGCCTCTGTTTGAATGCATATCGTGGCCAATTGTGCTAGTTTAATGAAATTTCAAGCTGTAATGCAAATATAGAATATGACACAATGCAGCATTTATATATATATATATATATATATATATTATGATATCTCTCGCCATTCGTATCGCAAATTATATATTATATAATATGAAATATAGAATGTAAAGAGAGAATAGAAATAAAGTAAAAGCAGTAGAAAGTTACATATAATAAAATAGTGGAGAGTTAACTCCATTTAAAATAACTTACACTAAGACCTTTATTAAAACACTTCATGAGATTTGATGTTTTTCTGGCTTGTCTGAACTAACTAGTTGATCTGGTTCTTTATCTTTGTCCCTTTCTGATTGCTGCTCTAGCTCTTTCTTCTTCTTCTTCTTGTTGCTCAATTTCCCATAACTTCCAGAAAATGGTATGATCATTTTAAAAGCCAAATAGGAGATTCGACGCAACAATAGATTGCGAGCTCCAAATGGGAATATTAGCAAAACATACACAGCTAAGAACACTGAAAGAAACACAGTCGCAATTATCATGACAGCATTAGCAAGCCAAGAAAGATTGCTCACAACTAAATACACAGCAGCCATGAAAGCAATGGACATTGTGACCAAGGCCAAACCCACCAAGTACAGTGCTAGGTAAGTGGCACTAAAGGCTATATGGAAGTCACCTAGTTGTGCCCATAGCAAGATAAAAGAGCCAATGGTTGAACTATACATGGCTATGACATCACATAGTGTGTATATCTGGAACATCTTTTTGTTTAACAAAGTAGCCATGCCTCTTTTGTTTAAGTTTGTGTCATCAGAGCTATTGTAGCCTCCTGGCATAGTGAAACCGGCAGCGAAGCTAACAGTGGCTACTAATATTGCTACAAGCATGAGTGTGCTGATTCGGTCTTTTAACCACTCCATTTGGGGTGGCTGTGAATTCCAGAGTTTCATGATTCTTGTTCCCCTTTCACTTAAGGTTGCGCCAGCAGAATACAAGATAGCAGATGATAGCAACTGCATCATTAAAGAGAATAAGGTAAAGTTAAATATAATAATTCTTCAAGTAAATTACACCAACCCCTTTAGTTTAAAAGATTACACTCACCTCTCTTGTAATTTATTTTCTGCTAATGAAGCTAATATGTTTTACTTTTAATGTAATAATAAATTGAATTAAATTTATACCAAGTTTCAACACAAGATTATTAAAGTAATTATAATAAAGAAAATTAAATAATTATATTTTTTTGAAATGAATATAAATATAATAGTAAATAATAAAAAATACATATTAGAAGAGAGATTTGTGTAATATTGTATCAAACCGCTGAGATATCAAGTGTAATTTCCCAAACCATATGAAATGTTGGTGTAATATATGTTGATAGGGAATGTATATATGTGTGCGCGTGTGTTTTGTTTCTCATATATTTTTTTATTATAGACAATTTTGTTTGAAGTACTGTTAAATATTAAATATGAACATTTTTTTAATAGATATTTAAACTTTGATTTGTTACTTTATGAAAGACTAGCTCCTTCGAGACCCAGCTCCCATTTATAGTGTATATGCGTGTTTAAATGTATCTAATCTTACAACAACAACAACAAGATCAATGAAATTAGTTATATGCCTTTGGTAATGCTAATGTGTTCTATTTTTACAGTGTATCTAATCTTACATAAAGAAAAAAACAAAGTTTAAGTAATAATTAATAGTTCTGAGAATTTTCAATTGTGTATGTACCTCTCGAAATGTAGTTGGAACTTCTCTTCGCAACAAAACAATATCACGAGCTGTCAAGCCTTGGTTATTCACAAGGTTGACTTTCACTGTCCTCTCTTGTGTAAGTAAGAGCAACACCTTTGGATGCAAGTATTTGGAAGCCAAATGCAAAGGAGTGTTCCCATTCTCGTCTAGTTCATTCAAGAGTGTCCCAAGCTGCTTTTTATGCCCCAAAATGTAACTCACCACTTTGTCTTTTCCATTCTTTGCTGCAATGTGAAGCATGTTTTGACCCTTTCGATTCAGTAAATCCCTTGGGTCAAGCCATTCTTGTTCAACAATCTTCTTAACCACTTCAACATGACCTCTTTTGCAAGCAACATGAACAGGAAGATAGCCTTTTGTGTTCCATTCCAAGCTGCTTAGACGATCTTCTTTTAAAAATATTTGAACACATTTGATATGACAAATTGATGCTGCCCAATGAAGGGGATTGTCACCTTTTTGGTCCCTTGAGTATATCAGTTCAGGTCTTTTACTCAGTAATAGCTTTACAAACTCTGACATTTGGAAATAAATTGTCAAAGAAACAAAAAGTCATTTTAAAGGATATTAAGGATTGTCATTTTGTTGAAAAGGTGTATTAGATTAGATTATCAACTTTCTTACAACACTGAAATTTAAACATTAAACATATTGAAATTTAATTTTAACTTTTCATTGGATGATTTGTTATTGAATTGAATTCGAATTTAGATCTTCTAAAATAGAAAAGTGACAAAGGTGAAATAAAGAAAAAAAAAGAATAAATTAAATATTCATCTTTTATAGATTAGGTCCACTTTATTCTCATTTGACTATTGCAATATAAATAAAAATAATAAATAAATTATATCTCTTTAAAGCCTCCATCACTATTAAAGTCCAGAAACTAATTGACAAGAAGTTGGACTATATATATATATATAAAGTTGAAATGAAATATAAAGGCTATTTATTTAAATTACTAGGTATAACGCTCAAAGTCTATCTACAATTTTCTTAGCAAAAAAATGTCACACATTTTTTTTAATCTGCTTAATATTGTTATTTTATTTAACTAATAGCTGCTTGGTTTTCCCAAAACAATTATATCAGTGTTTCTAGAAATTAAGGACAAGAAAAGAATATGTCCTCATTTACCATTTGTTAATTAGAGTTAAGTTAATTACTATAACCCGAGGCATGCAATGAGACTAACCATCCAAGAAGGAAGGATCCATTTGGTGCATCATATAAGGTTGGATAGGATAGCATAAGTTAATGCAAGTGGTTGAAATTAATTATCATTGTTGTTGAAACTGAGACACACAAGGTGGGACAGAGACACACAAGGACCAAGGTGAAACTGAAGACATCAACTAATTAAATGGTGTTGGTTGTGAGTAATTTAGATTGGATTGAGTTAGGTTTATTTATTAAATAAATGAATTTAAATATAAAATTAAACTCATTTAATTAAATAAGTGAAACTTAAAATTTTGATGTTTAATTTTTTATCATGAATATATAATTCGTTAAAAAATAAAATATTATAAATATATTTTTTGTATTATTACATGCGTAATAAATATTTAAATAAAATATTTTTTTATATATAATGAAGTAAATTTGTTTTGATCTGTTGTCTACTTTGTTACATTTTTGTATAAAGATATACTTTCTTTAGTAAAAGCTTTGAGAGTATAAAATTCATTGATTACCATAATCTATCAGAACAACTAATATATAATCAATTTGAGTTTAACATGCTTGATATATACCTTTTTTTAATTTATAATGTTAATATTGACTAATTGTTAATTACATGAATTTAAATGTTACCATTTAATAGTCAATATGCTACCAAAGCAATATAATAATCAGTACATACCAGCATTGGAGTTTATTACAAGCCTAGCAAATTTTCTTCTTGCTATTGACGGGTCACAAATACCGGTAATGGGTTCGCAAACTCCAAGGGGATCTCTACCTGTAAAAGATTGTTCGTTTGGGTAGAAAAACATGTTCAAATCGATAATTGATAAATAGACAGATAAGTCCAAGGTATTTATATAATTTTGGTGCCTTCATTAATTTATTATTCTTTTAGTTAATCCAAAGGCTTGCAGGGAAAATAAATTGATTATTTGTATGAAGTATAAAATAATTCATTGACCCTCTTTAATAATTTTGTGTGCCAAAGCAAATCGAAGTGTGACATTGTCCAAATAAAGACGAGTCATTGCCCTAATAATAAACAGGTTGACCATTTGTTACCCAGCTCAAGATTTTCAAGGTGATTATTTAAAATATATATAAAAAAAATGTTAAACTTTAAATAATGTGTACATAATTTTTTTTAACTATAAAGGTTAATCTAAAATTTTATAAACTTTGTAATTTTGCAATAAACTCTCCTCAGTTAAATTTTTCAATCAAGACTAATAAATAGTGATACATCATAAAAATTAAGTCATATCAAAATATTTAAAATTAATAGAAAATTTTTCATATATAATGTCTAAAGTTTAGGTTGTGTATGGTTAACGAAAATTTAAATTCTTTAGAATTTAAAATGTAGTAAATTTAAATTGTTACAATTTAAACTGTTCTCATTTTAAATTACTTATTTGAATAATCATAATATTTATAAAATTTTCTTGAATATTTTACATAAGTATGTATGTATGCATGTATTTAGATATGTATATGTAGAATTTTAAATTCTTCTTAAATTGTTTAATTAAATTATCATAAAAATTTCAAATTTCATTCCCTTCTAATCCAAACAAAGGATTTTGTTATATGATAATTAGAAATACTTCTTAACATTACTTTTTCTCCTTAAACTGTCTACTCTCTGTAAAGTTTTGAATAAAAAAAATTAACAAAGAGAATTCCTTGAACGAATAAAATAGTCACTTTTTTTAATTTAACAATAAAATTATTTGATAAAAATTACATAACCAATAAAAAACATATTCACAAAATAATACAATTTAAATTTAAATCTTTAATTTTAATAATATTTTATTATATATATATATATATTCCAAAAATTAAAAGAACCATTATACTTGCATCTTTTACAATAAAAGATAGCCTTTATATGTTATGGATTTTGAGTAGTAGAGTCAAAAAGAAACCAGCCCGACCTGACTTGTACATGCCCATCATGGGCTGACAATAAACAGATGGAGCGGACCAACTCATGTTAAACAAGTTTGGACTATCAAGTGATCAAAGCTCGCCTATTTTGGCTCACAAGTTAAATAGGTTAACCCATGGGCTATTTTTTCTTTTCTTTTAATTTTTAATATTTCAAAATTATTTTTTATTACAAATAAAAAGTATTATTACTAAATTTTTTAATTTTAAATTCAAATAACAAATAAAGTCAATTTAATCTATAATTATAAAAATAATATTTTTAAATAATATATTTATTTTAAAAATTAACATTATCTTCATTTTAAATTAATATTTTATTTACATTGTAAGAATAAAATAGTGACATGACACATAAAATATCTTAAATTCCAAATATGTATGCAAAATTGGACTTATATAATATAATTTTTACTTTAATTTATCTTATGACATACTTTTGGATAAAAAAAATAATATAACCTTGATATTAATTTATCTTAATACCTATAAATAAAAAATTAATAATCATTATATTCTTATCTTTATATAATTTATATATTCTTTTTAAATTACTATAAAGAATTAAATAAAAATATTTTTTTATTTTTTAAAATTCAACCTACCAACTCAACTCAAACATGTTCTATAATAAATTATATTTCATAGAATTCTACTCAACTCAACATAACCTAACTTGTAACGCCCATAATATAATTAGCTTTAATTGACGATTTTAATGGATAGAATTATGGTGTTAATAAATGAATTTCTTGTTGCTAATAAATTTAAGAATTTTCTTAAGGAAGTTGCATAATTTAATGGCCAAATTGTCTAAATTAAAAAGACAAGGTACCCAGAATTTGGTGTTTAATTTAACTCTTATCTAGCCTAAATACCAAAGGAGGGAGTCTTAAATTCTATGCATGGAAGTTCAATGTCCCATGAGAGAATTAGGAAGGCAATTGAAATTATTTTCTTTCCTTTGTATGCACATGAGTCCATGTGAAAGGAAGAGAGAAGGGGGATGCATGAATTCCATGCAAAGCTCACATGAGGTGGGAAAGAAAAGGAAAACAAACACAAATATATATATATGTATCTATATAAGTCCCACGTAGATTGGAAGATAAATTGCATGTGTGTGTGTGAATCTTGCTTGCAATTTACGTGAAAGAAGATAAGGTGCAAAGCTCTTTTGTGCCACATGGAAAATTGGTTGCTTGTAAAATTGGATAAACTAAACTTGCAAGAAAAGGAACACCAAGGCAACAAGCAACCTTAATTAAGTGCAAAATTTTTTTATATATTCATACCATTACACACGGCAACAAGGGAAGGAGGAGAATAGAAAAAAAAAACTAAAGCACACACACGCCACCTAGGCTGAAAATTGCACATAAAATAAGAATTTAAGGGAAGGGAATTGGCGTGAAGGAGGAGAGAAAAAGGGACAAAGTGCAGCCCTCTTTCCTTGGCTTGGACGAAGAGGAACAAGAGGAAAGGGGAAGGAATGGTGCAGTGTCCTCCTTGCTAGCCTAGCCGAATGGAAATGGGAATGAGAAAAAAAGGGGTGAGGTGGCGTGAAGCAAGCAACCTAGATGGAGTGTGAAGGAAGTAAAGGTTACATGTGAAATAAAAATAAGCCAAAAACAAATAAAAGAGGATGCTACACGTGGGGTAGGGCACAAAAAGAAAGGCTAAGAATTTTCCATACACACACACGCACACACCTACGTGAACCAAGGAGGAAAAGCCTTTTGTAAATCCCCACCCACACCATTTGGACGAAAGGGAAAAATAATACAAGGAGAGAGAGAGAGAGTAGCCATTTGGTAAGGGAAAGGAGGTAATTTAGCCAAGGAAGCAAGAAGCCAAGAGTAAGATAGCAAAGGAGATTCAAGAGGGAATCAAGGCAAGCTACATTGGACACCTTGTAAGGTAGGTTAGCAATTTCTTTATTTTGGTTCCATAGGATAGAACATGTATTTCACATTGTTGCTTTCATGGAACTAGAATAATCCTCCCCATTCTTGATTTAGGATGAAGTTTGATATAGTATGCGTGATAAACTTAGGAGTTGGTTATGTGAAATAGGACTCATAATGTTGTTGGAGGTAAGTTTATGGAAGAATTAATGGAAAATATTATGCCCTTTAATAATATTGTTTGGAAGGAATTTATATAGGAATAAATAAAAAGGCATTAGGACCATTAATAACATTGTTGGAATTAAATTTATGGAAGAATTAATGGAAAATACTATGTCCTTTAATAATATTGTTTGGGAGGAATTTATATAAGAATAAATAAAAAGGTATTAGGACCATTAATAATGTTGTTGGGAGTAAATTTATGGAAGAATTAATGAAAAATACTATGCCCATTAATAATATATTTTTGGAAGGAATTTATATAAGAATAAATAGAAAAATATTAGTACCATTAATAATGTTGTTGGAATTAAATTTATGGAAGAATTAATGGAAACTATTATGCCCATTAATAATATTTTTGAAAGGAATTTATATAAGAATACATAGAAAAATATTAGGTCCATTAATAATGTGGTTGGAAATAAATTTATGGAAGAATTAATGGAAAATACCATGCCCATTAATAATATTTTTGGAAGGAAATTAATACAAGAATAAATAGAAGAATATTAGGTCCATTAGTAATATTTTCGGAAGTAAATTTATGAAAGAGTAAATAGAAAATATCATGCTCATTAATAGTATTTTTGGAAGGAAACTTATATAAGAATAAATAGAAAATATTATATCCATAATTAATATTATAAAGGAAAAATTATGTAAGATTTAAATTCTGAGGAAAATAGAAAATATTATATCTACAATTAATATTATGGAAGAAAATTTACGTACGATTAAATTCTAAGGACAAATGGAAAATATTATATCCATAATTAATACTATGGAGAGAAATTCATGTAAAACTAAATTCTAAGGGAAACAGAAATTTTTATATCCATAATTAATATTATGAAGGGAAGTTTACGTAAGATTAATTTCCAAGATAAATAGGAAATCTATGTCCATTATTATTATTTTAAAAAGGAACGTGGATCTGACTCCCTAGGAAACATGCAAAATCATAGGGAGGTTTCAAATTTATTTGAATGCGTTGCGAAAACGAAACCTTTCTTGGATAATAAAAGGAAGGTGTAGGGTGACACCGTGCCCTGCGGGGTTCTGAGTGTACACTGGCAGCTTAGGGAGGTGTGGCCGAAGGTGCTCTATGCCCGTGACCTAGCGTTGGCGATCGTGCTAAAACAGTGGCTGAGTGTCCACGCATTATGAGATACGACTGGAGGTGCTTCACACGAGTGATCTAGAGAGGTGTGGCCAAATGTGCTTCATACTTGTGATCTAGAGTCTCGAGAATTCCATGTACGTGGGTAGAGGGTCCACAATCTGCGAGGCGTGGCCAAAGATGCTTCACATGGGCGGCCTAACGAGGCTTGGCCGAAGTTGTTCCGTGCCCAGGACCTAGTGCTCGCGATTACGCTATATACATGGCTGAATGTCCACGAATTTCAAGGTGTGGCCTGA
This sequence comes from Senna siamea, assembly GCA_031216115.1. NCBI lineage: Eukaryota > Viridiplantae > Streptophyta > Magnoliopsida > Fabales > Fabaceae > Senna > Senna siamea. The sequence goes on along the minus strand of CM062354.1, from coordinate 23,924,656 downwards.
GGCGCTCCACATGAGTGACCTAAGAAGGGGGTGGTCAAAGGTGCCCCACCCCTGCGATCCTGGGTTCACAACATGTATGTGCGACCTGGTAATTTCGTAATAATAAACTGGTACGCTTAAGAGAATACTGGTCATGTGAAAAAAAATCCCTATTGTCTATTAACTACTAAATTTATCATGCAATAATCGTCTGTTCACAATTATGTATTTTATTCTCAAATCAAGGATGAAGTTGAAAGTTTTTGGTGCTTGCACTTTGATACATGTTAATTTCTTTTAAACTATGAATTGCTAAGCTACTGGAAAACTCGTGTTTCTCACCTACGTGCTAATATGTATCAAATTCGGATACGTAGAAGGGACGTCGGGTGGAAGTGCATTTTGATCAAGTAAGTTTTTGTAAACCCCAATTTTTGGATCCTAGATGTACTCGAATTAGAATAGGACAACTATTTTGATTGTATACACGAGTGGTTCTTGGGATATCAGGGGAAAACGGATATGTGAAGGATTGATTCATCACTATTTTGTGCGGGAGTCTGAGTGGCAGGCCTGTTGTCTCCTGACTTCCTTGGGATAGGTACTTCATATATCCAGGGACAGGTACATCAGTAGGTAATGATTATTACCAGACTTGTATTATTTAATTCGTATGAAAGACTGTATTTTCATCATATAGCATAAAATTTCATTATTCCGCTGTGCATGTAATTTTTATTTTTATCTGAGAAAAACATCCCAAACCTAATTCGTTTAACATAAATTGAATAGTTTAACAGCTTAAACAATAACTAAAAAGATAAGAATAATGTACCGAACCTATCTATTGATATTAGAATGAACAATAAGACTAAATATGAGCGTTATATAACTCACTGTATATGTTAATTAATTTGGGTTGAGAAAACTATTAGTACATAGTTGTGGACCTTAGAGAATCTTTCATCCTGAAATCATTTTTTTAATATATTAATTAATATGTTAGTATAAATAATATAGAATTAAAAAAATAACAAATATTTAGTTCATGCCAACTAGTAATTAGTTAATAGCTTATATTATATATAGAAAGATATAAATATATTAAGTTAAATGAGTCAACTTTGCAAAATAATCTTTTTAAAAAAATTTATTTGAAAGAGCCAACTATGAGGGAACCCAACGCATCAATTAGACAAACCTGATTTAAAAAAAGAAAAGAAAATGAACCTTATTTTCCAGATTCAGACTAGCTAGCTGGCGGCAGTAGACTTCTTACTTTCTAGGCATTGTATACGAAGACTTTGACAAATTCGAGCATCTAATTATGAGGTTACTCAATAATATATATATATATATATATATATATATATGCAAACACACATACATATAATTAAATTTGTAAAAGAACCCAATTTGTGCAGTAGACTATTGAACTATAAATTCATTGAGACAATTTATTTGTTATCCTTAAAATTAATATATAGATATTATTAAGATTCAATTTTTGAAATATTATAATATATATATATTTTAAAAGATTGTAACAGTTAACTTAATAGTCTTTGAGTCGTTAGTTATTAATAAAAAATAATAATAAAAAATATTAAATACTAAATTATTTTTTAAAGACAAGAAATATATACTTTTTAGTTAGTGTACCAATCCAAATTATATTAACAGATAAAAAAAATTTAACTATAGATCAGCTCCTAACCATATTTTTAAAGTATAACTTGTAAATAAATTTGTATATCAACACTTAACCATAAATCAATAAATAAATATTTAATATTTTTGTATAATTTTTATTAATTTATCAGGTACTTATTTTTAAATTATTAAAGTGAAAGAACAGTTTAAAAGTAATAGAGATAAATATTAAGATATCTCAACTATATATTCTAACAATAAATTTTTTTACAAATAATTTAAAATTTTAAATCATTGAACACAAATATATTTAATCAAATAAGTAATACAAACAAAGAGATATGAGAAGACCAACAAAAAATTTATTTTTTAATCAAATTTTTTTATTAAAGAAAGTAACTTAATTAATCTTATAAAAAAATGATCTTGTAGAATATAACTCTATAAGTATAAGAACATTTAACAAATGACTAGTGTTGACAAATTAGAGTGAGACATTATCAAACATACATAAATTGTTAGGTGCTAAGAAAATATTTAAATTTGTGTGACTTATAAGTGAGAAATAAAATATATATTATGCATGTAGTAAAAACAGTACATACCATTGTTGCTTTGTTTACTGATTATATAGGCGAAATATTGTATATGTTTAGTTAAAATTTTTAAGATAATAGAGATATCTTTGAGTGTGTTTGGATAAGATAAATTTAAGAGAAAAAGTAATTTTTTAAGATATTTTAATTATCATATAACAAAATTTACTGGCTTAGAATCTCTGAACATTTAAAATTCCTAGTAATTTAAAATGACTTGTTTATATGATATTTCATAATTCTACCTATTAAGGTAGAATTTTCCTAACCTCTTGTAAGCATCCTTTTTTTTTTTTCAAAAAAAAAAAAAATACTATGTCTCTTTTTGTTTCGTTAATTTTATTTTTAATTTCTTATAGTTAGGTATTAATTACTTTATTTTTCTCTTCTTTTTCCTTCATTTTTTAAAATATTTTCTTTCTATTATTTTGTTTTATTTTTTATTTCAAACTTTCTTTCTTTCTTTTTTTTTAATTAATAAAAATGAGATTCATGTGATCTCATTGTTCGATCTTATTTTAAATTATCAAACTAATTTCAAGTCATAAAACATATATTGAACTGTAATTATTTGTATATTAAGAAGTAATAATTTAGAGAAAATGTATAATTAATTTATAGTAATCCAATAATAATTCTAATTAAAGTCTAACCATTTGAACCTCTATTATGAAAGTTTTCTTGACTTATTTTTTAGAAGTTAATAATTTGGGTAAGTTATTTTTCCTTATTTTGAGAAATAATTTAATTATACAGCTCACTATTTTTATTATATAAAATTAAATTGCATAAATTTTACTAAAATGCACTCAAATGATTGAAACATTTTAAATTATTTACCCTATCTAAACAAAATATTTCAAATACTAAAAATTTAAATTGAAGCATTTTAAATTACTTATTTTATCTAAACAAGATATTTCAAATGCTAAGTATTTAAATTATAGTAATTTAAATTACTTGTATTTAAAATTCTATGAAATTCAAAATACTACTATCCAAAACACAATCTTAAATGTCTCTCTCTCTCTATTATTTTTATAATATTCGTTTACTTTAATAATTTTAAAATATGTACTAAATAAATTAAAAAAATTATATAAAAATATTAAACATTTATTTATTGATTTATAATTAAATACTGATATACAAGTTTATTGTTGTAAATCATACTTTGAAAACATGATTTAGTGTTAATTTATGATTAAATTTTTTCACATAGTTTGAGCTATTGATACATTATTAGGGATTAAAAAAATAAATATTTTTAATTTTTTAAGAACTATTTAATATTTAACATCACTTGTTATTTTTTATTAATAATTAAGAATCAAAAGAGTAACGAGTTAATTATTGTGATCTTTCAAAAATTTAAATATATATTATAATTTTTCAGAGAATATATCCTATAAATACTTATCTTTTAAGAATCAAAAAATAAATTATCTCTAAATTCATTATATTTTTATTTAAAAAATCGCAGTAACAAATCGTAGAAAGAAAAACTCTAGCCTTGTATATCAATTATATCTATTAAACCAAACAATCTGCCCATAGAAATTCATATGCATTTAGATATATAGAGAATAATATCGTACCTAAATTAGTTCCCAAAATAGCAGCATGTAGAGGAGAGTTTCCTTGGTGCCACGCCCTCTTAACATTATTGTGGAATGAAGCCTTGAGCAAGATATCAAGAATATCCAAATCTCTGGTCTCAGCTGCCAAATACAATGGTGATTTTCCTTCCTTGTTGAGATAATGTGTGACCACTTCATCTGCTTCAAACAGCAGTTTGACTCCATTATCATGACTTGCCATCACAGCATAATGCAACGCAGTGTTTCCATACTTATCCTTTATCTTACAAATCTCTTCATCCCAGTAAGCTGGAGAAGAATTACTATGTTTTGGATACAAATCAAGAATGGTTTTGATTAAAAGAGAGTTTTTAGTTCTTGCAGCAATATGAAGCACTGTGTCTCCTTTGATGGTCTTGCTTGTGAGAAGTTTAGGGAAGTGATCTGTAATCAATTCTACAATATTTGTGCTGCTATAATTTGCTGCCAAATGAAGCACTGTGTTGCCAGAAGGGGTAGTTTGACCCATGATTTCAGATACACCTTGTTTCTCGCTGCATATTGTTTCCAAAGTAGAAAGGAAAACATCAATGTCTTTGCTTCTAATTGCCTCACATAACTCGGGAGCCAAAATCTGATCTTTTACTCCTTCAAGTTTCTTCTCCTTCGCGCTTGATTTTCCTTTGTGTTTCTTCTTTTTCTCATCGTGTTTCAGTTTCTTCAACCTCTCATCGCAGTTCTGTCTCCATGCTTCTATGTCTATATGGTGATCCATTGTGCAGTGTGTGTGTGTGTGTGTGAGAGAGAGAGAGAGAGAGAGAGAGAGAGAGATAGTTTTGCTTGTTCGAGTGATATCAGCTGCTCAACGATGAAGAACATGTACACACACACACACACACACACATATATATCAGCTGCTCGATGTTGACTTGTGTAGAAGTTAAACTTCGTTGCTCTTTCTTGTGGCTTGATATTTGCCCCTAAACGCGTTGGATGCATTTTTAAACAACCTTTGTTTGACTTCCCAGAGGTATGGGTGTAAGATATATCTCTCTCTTTTTCTTTTCTATTTAAAGAAATTTTATATTAATTTTTTTAAAATAAGTTACACTCTCATTTCTTAAAAAATGTTAAAATTAATTATACTATTTCTTCTTCTATTTTGAAAACATATAGTCTTTTGTCATTGAGAGTTAAAAAAACACTTATAATTTTACTTATTTTCATCAAAATATTATTATATGCATTATTTATATAGTTAAATATGTATTTGGTCAACATAAAAAATTATTTTTAATTTAAAATAAATTAGCTTTATTATGTTTAACTCAAATAAATAGTAATGAAATGGTATTTTTAAGATATATTTTTAATAAAGTATAATTTTTTAAAAAATTAATAATAATTTTAAATGTATTTTAATTAAAATAAGTAAAATTATATATATATGTATGTATGTATGTATGTATGTATATATTTTAATGGAGGACAAGTGCAAATTTTCAAAATGAAGAGAGTGCAATTTTGACATCTTTTAAGTAAGAGTATAACTCTTTTTTTTTTTGTTTTAAGTTGAGATTTGTTTAAATAAAATTTATTCTTATAAAATTACAAAACAATTTCCCATTAACATATTCTATATCTAAACACTTAATTAACATAATTTTAAATTTTTTAGTCTTAACAGTTTTATTTTATTTTATTTTATATATCTCAAGACATTGTTGAAATTTAGGTCCAATCACATTGTTACGAACTCGAAAGGGGAGTCAAGTAGAGCTCGTCTCTAAAAATTTTTGGTTTAGGTACTTTATAAGATTAATTCATTGAAAAATATACATGCACATGCAATTAAAAATATATGCATATTGTGTTAGGGAATTTTTTAACCCAAAGCCTCAAAATCCCCATATATACTCATTATTCCATTCTTGTATCTAGATATGAATGAATAATTTTCATTTTTTAAAAAAATAGAAAAATCAATAAATTGGTTATAGCACTAATCTAATCAACCTATAAAATCGATCAAAGATTAGAAAAAATGGTCAAAACTAGGAAAACCAACAAGAAGGGAGATGAAGTGTAAAGTCATCAAAGATATTACATAAAGAGAAAGAAAGAGGAGAAAGGAAAATAGATAATGATAATTGAAGTGTAAAATGGATTGATAGCACTAAGAGATTCAAGTCGTGTCAAGAGGATACTGACTTAAAGAGATATTTTGTAACTCCTCTGTTTATCAGGAAGCGGCACTCTCCAGGATAAAATGAATATTTCTTGCGTTTGCAAGGGAACATAATAGAAAGAAAGTAAAAGTCAGAGGAACCTAGTTATTTCAGGAACAGAGCGAATGTGACTTTTGATGTTGATTATCTGTTTTCAATTACGTTTTCCTTCTAGTGGCTCATTGTTGTGTGCGCGATGCCCACCTTTCCCTTGACTCATTTACTTTCTGATTGTTATATTCTATTATTTATACTCTTGTCCCTCTTCTTTCCTAAGCAATGTGGGACTTATTTGATATACTACATATTGAAATTCACAACAATCCCCTATATGTATCAAATAAAGAACTATTTCACTAAGTTACATGTATGGATATAATCATTGTATCTAATTTCTTTCCGACAATGAACTAGACCTAGACTAATAACACTTAATACACTAAGATGTTAATAAAGCTTGCTTCTATGAACCAACAAATCTTTATGTGTACTATAGGTGTTACAAGTCAGATCATACCCTCACATTTATGCTGTTAACTACGATTTTGCGCATTATAATGGCCTTACGCGTGCCTGGTGCATAACAAATGCTTTAGAGATTTTACTGTGATCTCATAGGAGCGGCCCCACTCTACATTCGTAGAGGTGATTTTCATTTAAGTGTACTTGCAATTAATACACCATCTCATAAGATTATGAAATCATTAAGAGCTTTCGCTCAGCCTCACCAATTTGCATTCTAGCACTTTCTTATACATCATAAGAAAAGGATAAAAGGATTTTAGTGCTAGCAGAACTAACTAACGACTTGTTCTTACCCATTGAACCTTATTCATGAGATTATCAATTACAAAGGTTGGGTTGCCATCACTATTAATTTCAAGCTGGTTTTAGTCCCATTCCCTTTGATGTCTTAGCAATTTATTTTCTCCCAAAAGGTTTTGTTAACAGATCTGCTAGGTTCACTGTTGACCTTATGAAATCGATTGAGATTACCCCATTCTTTAGCAGTTGCCTTATAATATTGTGTCTTAATCGAATATGTCTACTTTTACCATTAAAGGTTTTATTTTTAGCTATAGCTATAATAGATTGGCTATCACAATTTAATGACACTGATGATGTTAGCTTGTCACCTAATAGGATATTTGACAACTTTTTTTTTATCCATTCAACCTCAGTACTAGCCAATTCCAAAGCAACAAACTCAAAGTCCCTTGAGGACTCGGTTATAATACTTTGCTTGGCTAATTTCCAAGTGACAGCACCACCACAAAAATAAAGACATAGCTACTAGTGAATTTTGTCTCTTTTGAATCTGAGATCCAGTTAGCATCACAGTGTCCTTCTAATACAGTGGGAAATCCACTATATTGTATACCATAATTCATGGTACCTCTCAAGTATCTCAATAGTTTTATCAAAGCCTCCCAATGTTCATTGCCTGGATAATGAGTATATCTGCTCAATCTACATACAACATATACTATATCTGGCCTGGTATAATTTATTAAATGCAACAGACTCCCAATAATCTGTGCATACTTAGATTGAGTAATTAGATCTCCTTTATGCTTTTTCAAATGTTCACTAGCATCATAAGGAGTACTTAAAGGAGCTCTATCAAATTGTTCAAACTTTCTTAAAATTTTCTCAACATAATGTTCTTGAGAAAGTAAGATAACATTCTCATTCCTTGTAATTTTAATACCTAAAATTACTTTTTCTTAACCTAAGTCTTTCATATCAAAGTTTGAGGCAAGAAAGTTCTTTGTGTCAATCACAATATTCATACTAGTACCAAAAATAAGCATATGATCTACATATAAACAAATAATTGCACAATCATTATCTACTACTTTTGTGTAAACACATCTTTCCACTTCAACAGTAGAAAAACCACCATTTATCAAAATTAAATCTAGTTTTAAATGCCATTGTTTGGGTGCCTATTTCAAGCCATATAAAGATTTCACTAATTTACACACTTTTCTTTCTTGCCCAAGAATTACACACCCTTTGAGCTATACCATATAAATTTTTTCTTCTAAATCACCATTTAAAAATTCCATTTTAACATCCATTTAATGAATGAAAAGATTATGTATTGAAGCTAAAGTAATAAGAATTCTCACAGATGCAACTCTTGTTATTGGAGAAAAAGTATCAAAATAATCAATATTTTCTTTTTGTGTAAAACTTTAGCAACCAGTCGTGCTTTATATTTGTTTATAAACTCATCAGGAAAATATTTCTTTATAAACACCCATTTACAACCAATAGGTTTTGTTCTTGGACGTAATTCTACCAAGAACCATGTTTTATTTTTTTTTTAAAGAATCTATTTTAGTTTGGATTGCTTCTTTCCAAAAATTAGCTTCAGAGGAAGAAATAACTTCACAAAATTGTTTAGGATCATCTTGTACTAAAATTGTATAAAAATCATTTTCAAAAAAAGTTTCTTTTCTTAGTCTTTTACTTCTTCTTAGTTTTCTACCAAAACTTCATTTGAGTTTTCTTGAGAAGAAGTAGAATTTTCAATTTTTTATAGGAATATGCTCAACTTTCAATGAAAAAATATTTTCAAAAAATTCTACATTTTTGTTTCAATAATATTTTTTTTATTCAAAAAATCACTTTTTAAAACTAAAAATTGGTAAGCAGTACTTTGTTAAGCATAACTAATACAAATACAATCAACTATTTTGGAATCAATATTTCTTTTCTTAGGGTCAAGTAATAAAACTTTTGCAAGACACCTTTACACTCTTAAATATTTCAAATTCGGTACAAAACCTTTACACAACTCATAAGGTATCTTATTAATTTTCCTATGGGGTATTCTATTTTGTAGAAAACAAACAAACAATAAAGCTTCACCCCATAAATTATCAAGTGCACCAGAACTTACAAGCAAAGCATTAATAATTTCTTTTAAAGTTTTATTTTTTCTTTCTACAACTCCATTTAACTCAGGTGAGTATATAGGAGTTACTTCATGAATTATTCCTTCTTTTTCACAAAAATCATTCAATAATAAATATTCTCCTCCTCTATCAGATCGAAGTTGTTTAATTTTTCTATTTAATTGATTTTCTACCCCACCTTATATATAGTAAATTTTTCAAAAACTTCATCCTTATTCCTCAATAAATATACTTCAGTATATATAGAGAAATCATTAATAAAAGTAACGTAGTATTTTTTACCACCTATGGTCTCTATTTTTTTTAAATCTTCTAAATTAGTATGAATTAAAGATAATAATTCAGTTTCCCTTTGGGTAGAAAAATGTGATTTTTTAGTTAATTTTGTTTATACACAAACCTCACATTGGTTAGTTTCATTAATTTTAATTTTAGATTAATCCAAGATGTTGCAACCTCTTTATATATTTTCTATTAATATGTCCTAATCTAGCATGCCACATATCAAAGGAATCGATCAAGTAAGTAGAAGAAGATGTATAGTTATTAATATTGTCAACACTTAGTACAAAGAGACCTTGATTACAGTAACCTTTCCCACTAAGTACATTATTTTTTGTCATTATAATCTTATTAGATTCAAATGACACTTTAACCCTAGCCTTTCCTAACAGAGCCACATAAATTAAATTTGCTCTAATGTTAGGCACATACAGAACATCATTAAAAAACAAAGACTTCACAGATGTAATTTTCAACACCACTTTACCTTTTCCTTGAACTTTAGTAGTTCGGGAGTCAGCAAGATAAACTTGATCTTCCCTTTCTTCAAAGGAAGAATACATGTCTTTGTTCATATGTGCCTAGTAGCTCTAGAGTCTACACCCATTTTCTCATATCAGAGACGAGGAGGGCTTAAGAAAGCATTGCAATAATGATGAAAATCATTATTGTCATCTCTTTTAACCAAATTTACATTTAGCCTAAGAGGATTATCCTCTTTTTGAAAGTTTCCTCTAGCCCTCTTCCTGCATTGTGCTGCATGATATCTTGGTTTACCACACACAAAACAACTACCCTTTTTCTTAAACTTAGGGTTAGAATTCATGGGTTTGTAATCAAATTTCTTATTTTGCTTATTCTTGAAGTTAGGATCATACCTTTTGCCATGTTGTTTCATTTCAACCAAATTTGCTTTGGCAGTCATTTCCTTTCCTTTTACTATTTGGATTGTTTTCTGATTGGTATCTTCAATGATGATGAGTGATCAAGTCTGTGAGTGATAACTGTTTCTATTTGTGCTTTAATTGCTGTTTATAATCATTCCATGAATCTGACAATTTTTCAATCAAAATCCCAGCAACAAACTCATCAGGCAAATTAATCTTTTTAGCCCAAAGTTCTTCAATGAGTTTGTGATATTCATTAATTTGGGATTTGATATCTTTATCCTCAATCATTTTCCATATGTAAAAGTTACTAATTACAAACTTCTGTTTTCTAGCATTTTCGACAGTATACTTGAGGATCAAGGACTCCCATATCTTGTTTTCTTCTTTATAGATACTATAAATATCGAAAAGATCATTAGACAAAGTGCTAATTAAGTAGGTTTGCAAACCTTGTTAGCATATTTCTAGAATTCCTTTTGGGAATTATCAGCGTCTGGCGAAGGTTTGGCTTTCAGTGAGTGCATTGACCACCCCATGCATGTTTAGGACGGTATAAATTCGTTCTTGCCATTTGTAATAACCTGATTTAAAAATAAATTAAATTGGATAAAATAAATTAAAATTTTGTTGGAATTGATTTAAAAAATTTTTCTTGAGCTTGCAGTTAAAATTTGAGAATTTTTTGAAATAGAAATTTTATCTGATAAAGAGAATTTTATCTGCCTTCAGGAACTTAGTAAATATTTTTGGAAGGCTTAAGATCTTCAAAATATTTTCAAATCCCTTCCATATTGTTCCATATTCTTGCCTAAATCGAAGAATGCATACAAAATTTATCTAGGGTAAAGTGAAAAAGACCAAAATGCCCTTGGATGCCCTAAATATTCATAATTTCCTCATTTCCTTCCACTCTCTCTTGCGATTCCCTCCCTTCCTTCCCTCTCTCCATTGTGTGCCACCCTTCGTTGCCGAACCTGCCATGTTGCACTACCGTCGAATCGCGCCACCTGCGCCGCTTGTCGCCGTCAACCTCTTGCTACCATCCCCTGCCATAGACAAACACCATAGCGGTAAAAAATAGACCCTTTTCCCCTGCCATTGTGAATTTAAAGACCAGATTTGATCCCTTTTGTCCGTCACTATCTGACCACATCGTCGCCACTAACAACTAGCCCAGGCTCCCCTCTTCCTCGGCCAACTGTCACTCGGCGAAGAACCGCTGCCATGCACTGCAAACAAGAGAGAGACGCTTCGTATCATCGATGTGTTTTCGCTAGAAAATTATGGTTAAATCATCATTTTTCATCGAACCGACCCCAGATCCAGCATCCTTGAGCTTTAGGCTACGTTTGGACTAATTTTTGATGCTAGCAACTGTCTACCACCGTGCGTCGCCGTGCACCATAGTACTCCATCATGTGCCGTCACTGTAGTTGCTGAAAAGAAGTAGAGATCAAATTTCGAGCTTTCGAAACCTTTAGTATAATTTAAAATACTCTAATTTGATTTTTTACCTATAGATTTTGATTCCGATATGCCATAACGATTGGACCGAAGTAGAAATTAGGCAATTAATTATAAGAAAGTATAATTGAAAGGAAACTTGTATAAGCTTTGAATTATTTCTTCAAGAAACTAGTTGTGAAAGCAACCTCCGAGGAAAAAAGAAAACCCTGGTATGAATAAGAGAAAACCGTAAAAGGTAGAGTAATTTACACTCTCCTGACTTTTAACTGACGTTGTGAATTACTGCTTTAAGTATGAATTGTATTGAATGGGAACGAGTGCTAAAAATAATTAATTTGCATGAAAATTTTACATGAGTATATAAGATTGCCTGTGTATTGAGAATGCTTATTGCATGTGTAACGACCCCTACTCCACAATATACTATCCTCTATCTGCATAGCGGAAGCATATGGGTTTTCACAATAATTTTTCACTTTTCCCTTCAGGGAAAAGATCCGGGGATTGTTACTGGTTGAGCGTAACCCAAATAGACATTTTTTCATCCATTCAGATTCCGTTCAACCCAAAATCAACCGCAGCTATACTAATTACACATACAATCATTACAATAAACTCTGGAATAGTAAACTAGAATCCATACATAAAACATGTAATCCATTTATACAAATTCCATCTCAATCTTATACATTTACAACATTAAACCCTGCCAAAAATTCGGCAGAGTCTCCCCTGTATTTCAAACGTTTCCCAAGTACAAACAGATAACAGTTCAAAAATTTACATTCAGTCCAACAACAAAATAAAACCAGTAATTACATAATCCAATACAAAACATCAATAGAATATATACATCACAATTCAAGCCTAGAACTAAGCTGCTCATCAGTCTATCATCACGCCATTTCCCAGCTATTTTCTAGGCCCCTGTTCTTGTTCATTTGAGCAAACAACCTTATGAGATATTTAAATCCCAGTAGAATAATTTACAATTAATCATATTGTTCAAAAACTGGTTGATTACTCAACGGTGCAAGCACCGAAAATAACTTCCTGTATTCAGTTTGAAAATAGTGAAATACCTTATCCTTTTAAAATCATTATTTAGCATGGAAATCGCGACAAATATTCAATAAATATAAACGTCTATTTTATGAAAATCTGTAACAAAAGAATTGAGTAAAATCCTATGCCTGGTGTTTCTAAATCCATGTCGGCCATAAGTCATATGCGACCGAGTCTAAAACCATCCAATTGCATGTCATCTAGAGAAATTCTATCTCTTGTTATTGGGTGTAATCCATAACACTAATCACCCAAAATCTTGCCTATATTGTGAGTGTGATCCGTAACACCAATCACTCACTCAAGGACTGAGTGAGAATCAACATCTAGGGCGTCCCCTAGCATGTGAACATACGCCAATTCTCATCCTCATACAGTCTATTCGAACTCACATGCACACAGTTGACTAGTCCTCAGGGTTCTAGGATATTACACCTAAATCACAATGTTTCCCTATATAGGCTATCCCCCCTTATACTCCTTTAGACCTTTCTTAGGGTTGTCCTAATTTACCACGTGATCCCTAACGTAATGCAGGCTAATTCTTGTTAAAACAATATATTTATAAAATCCTTGCACTCGGGATACTTAACGGCCGTCCCATACCGGCTATTAAGTACCCTATCCTAAGTCAATCTGTCCTTATGGAATCTAAACTCGATAGACAAATCGTCTAACATGCAAAGGGTATTTTTTAGCACATAGGCATGCAATTTAGTCTATCTAAAGTAGCACGCAAATCTATGCAATTAATCTAAATCGTTCAGGTATCCATAAGGTAAAATATAAAGTTCAGGAAGCGTAAATTATCCTACCTGGTTTCCGTTTGCTCTAAGTCAATCTGGGACTTCTCGTATCCTCAGAATTCGAGCCTAATCAATTTCTTGGGCATTTACATTAGTATTTTAGTTCGTTTCGTCATCAGTTTCACTTTCCTACGTTCGATTGCAAAATTTCCTAAGCCGATTAATTTCTTATTCATGTTCGGCATTAAATTCAGTCAAAATACATTACGGTTAGGTGATTCAGACCTTACTGGGGTTTTTGAAAGATGGAAATCTATTTCAGGATAGTTTCTAGCATCTTTTTGGCTTCTCCGGCAGTGGGGCACGGCAGAGCATGGCTACGCACGGTGGCGTACAACAGAGGGGTGTGGTTGAGCTCAAAAATTACACCATGATGAAGCCTGCAAGATGAGGAGTTCGAATCCGGGGTTGGTACAGCGATTCTCGGCCGTTTGCATGGCATTTTTTGGCAACAAAAAGTGACACACGACGGACACCTTTTGCCTCGATCTGGGTGCATGGCGGCTCCGTTCTGTGGCTGCGAGCTGGGGGAGGAAGCTGGAAGCTTGGCAGACACACTCATGGTGGTGGTGACGTCCAACGGTAGCTGACGGCAGAGATCACGGTGGGCGAAAAATCAGGCGATGGAGGAGAAAAATGTCCTCTTTTCGGCAATGGTGGCTGCCGTTAGTGGTCGTGGATGGCTGCTGGAGGTCGAGGGTGGTGAGGTGCATCGATTGGTAGGTCAGGTAGCGGCCTACGGTGGCCCTGGTGGTGGCACGCAGTGGTGGAAGGAGGAGAGAGAGAAGAGAGAAAGTGGAGTGAAGAGAGAGAGAAAAAAGATGGAAATGATGGGAATTTATGGGATTCCCAGAATTTAAAACTTCCGGGGGTGATTCTGACTTTTACTAGACCACCTGGGGACACTTTTGGATGTTGTCTTCGATCTGGAGGATGGCACGGGTTCCTATGCAAAGGTTTCGGCCTCTGTTTGAGGAGCCGAAGTCTAAAACTTCGTCTGTCAGTCTTTTATCGTCGGGCTGCGTTTTCTTTCATCAAGTTACGTTTCTAACTCCGAAAAACCCTTCAGTTTCAACCGTCAACTCTGAAAATTTTGTCGAATCCAATTTTAACAAGATCATCCTAAAAATTAAGTTTTAATCATTTAAAAATAATTTTGGTTATTACATTCTCTCCCCCTTTAAAGAAATTTTGTCCCCAAAATTCATACCTGTGAACAGCTCTGGGTATTGTTGCCTTACCTCATCTTCCTTCTCCCACGTCATCTCTTGTGACGCTACATCCTGCCAAAGTACCTTAACTAATGGGATTATTTTATTCCAGAGTTACTTAGTCTTAAAGTCAAGGATTTGTATAGGTGTAAATTCATAAGTTAAATTTTTCTTTAACATTATTGGTTGATTTCCCAATACATGCGCAGGATCTAGGACATATTTACGAAGTTGTGAGATGTGAAAGACATCATGCAAGTTGGATAAGTGGGGAGGTAAGACAATTTGGTAGGTGACTGGACTGACCTTTTGTAGGATTTGGAATGGTCTTAGGAATCTAGGGCTTAATTTCTTGGTCCTTAGTTGTCTACCGATACCCGTGGTGGGGGAAACTCTCAGAAATACATGCACTCCCTCATTGAATTCTAAAGGTCTTCTTCTTTTATTTGCATAGGTTTCCTACCTCTGTTGGGCAACCCTCATCTTTTCCCTGATCATTTTGATCTGATTAGTGTTTTCTTGTACAATCTCAGGTCCCAATAGTGTACTCTCCCCCATCTCTACCCAACTTAGGGGTGATTTACAACTCCTACCATACAAACCTCATAAGGTGCCATACCGATGGTAGAGTGATAACTGTTATTGTATGCAAACTCTATCAACGGCAGGTGTTTATCCCAACTCTATTTCTGTTCTAGCACACAAGCCCTTAACATATCTTCTAAAGTCTGGATAGTCCTCTCAGACTGCCCGTCAGTCTAGGGATGATAGGTCGTGCTAAACTTAAGCTGGGTTCCTAAGGCTTGCTGTAGGGATTGCCAGAATCTCGAAGTAAACCTAAGGTCTCGATCGGATACTATACTTGATGGTATTCCATGTAATCTCACGATTTCCCTAAGGTATACCTCGGTCAATTTCTCTATGGAGTATCACATATTAACAGGCAAAAAGTGAGTAGACTTAGTCAATCTATCCACTATCACCCAAATGGCATCAAATCCAACTGGTGTCCTAGGTAATCCTACCACAAAGTCCATGGTTATTTGATCTCATTTTCTTTCTGGTATCTCCAATGGTTTTAGTAGCCTTGTAGGTTTCTGATGTTCTATCTTGACTTGTTGACAAGTCAAACAGGTATTCACGTAGTTCGTGATGTCCTTCCGCATACCAGGCCACCAAAAGTTCCTCTTCAGATCCTAATACATCTTGGAAATACCCGGGTGAATAGTATAATGGCTTCGATGAGCCTCTGCTAGCATTTTTTCCCTCAGCTCCTGATGGTTTGGAATCACTACCCTCTTCCTAAACATCAATACTCCATCAGGGGCTAGTCCAAAATCAGGTTGGTTGGCGTATAACTCCAAGGATTCGTCCTCTAGTTGGGCTTGTCTAATCTGCTCTCTCAGCTCGCAGGTTATCAAGAAGTCACTCATCACTAATCTCTTCGAAAATGAGATTACATTGAGGTTGAGATTCCTAAAATCCTCAATTAACCTCATCTGATCTATCATTAGGCTAGCTAATTGCAATGACTTCTGGCTTAATGCATCTGTTACGACATTAGCTTTCCCTTCATGGTATTTCAATTCAAAATCAAAATCCTTCAGGTATTCTACCCACCTACGCTGCTTCATATTCAATTCCTTCTTATCAAACAAGTACCTAAGGCTCTTGTGATCACTATACACCTCAAATACAGCCCCATACAAGTAATGTCTCCAAATATTCAAGGCAAACACGATGACAGCTAGTTCTAAGTCATGGGTGGGGTAGTTTTCCTCTACAGGTTTCAATTGTCGTGATGTATAAGCCACAACCTTCCTATCCTGCATTAAGATGCATCCTAGGCCTTTTCAATGATGCATCTGTATATAATGTGAAGGGTTCTAAGAGTTTTGAAATAATTAATACAGGAGAAGTGGTCAATTTCTCTTTCAAAGTTTGGAAACTATCCTCACACTGCTCGATCCATTCAAAGTTCACACCCTTCTGAGTTAACCGGGTTAATGGCAAGGCTATCTAAGAAAATCCTTGAATGAATTTCCTATAATAGCCAGCCAAACCCAGAAAAATCCTAACCTCGGTGACCGTCCTCGGTTGACCCCAATCTAATACTGCTTCAATCTTCTTAGGGTCTACTGCTATTTCTTCCCCATTTACCACGTGTCCAAGGAATTTCACTTTTTCCAACCAAAACTCACATTTTTCTAACTTGGCATACAATTACTTCTCTTCCAATATCTGTAGCACTATGCTAAGATGCTGGGCATGCTCTTCGTGAGTCTTGGAGTATACTAAGATATCATCAATGAACACTACTACAAACTGATCTAAGTAGGGTCTAAAGATTCTATTCATATAATCTATAAAGACAGCAGGTGTATTTGTCAATCCAAACGGCATCACTAGAAACTCTTCCAATATCTGTAGCACCGTGCTAAGATGCTGGGCATGCTCTTCGTGAGTCTTGGAGTAGACTAAGATATCATCAATGAACACTACTACAAACTGATCTAAGTAGGGTCTAAAGATTCTATTCATATAATCTATGAAGACAGCAGGTGTATTTTTCAATCCAAACGGCATCACTAGAAACTCATAGTGGCCGTATCTAGTACTAAATGCTGTCTTAGGGATATCTTCCTCTCTAACCCTAATCTGGTGGTATCCCGATCTTAAGTCTATCTTAGAAAACACAGTCGCACCCTGCAATTGATCAAATAAATTTTCAATCCATGGTAATGGGTATTTATTCCTAATGGTCACCTTGTTCAATTGTCGATAATTGATACATAACCTCAAACTCTCATCTTTCTTCCTTATGAATAAGACCGGAGCTCCCCATGGTGATACACTCAGCCTGATAAACCCCTTCTCCAACATATCTTCAATTAGGACCTTTAATTCCCTCAATTCCACTGGGGCCATTCGGTATGGAGTCATGGCTATTGGTCCCACGCCCAGAATCAGGTCAATAGTAAATTATATCTCTCTAGGTGGTGGCAGTTTACTTATTTCTAAAGGAAACACCTTTGGAAAGTCACTAACGATTGGGATTAGGTTTAACCTATCCTGCAATTCTACCTGAGAGAGATTGAGGGACACATCACCTATCTCACACGCTCTGTCACTCCCACGTACAGGCACATTATCCAAGTAAGTGATTGTCCTCTCGGAACAGTTTAACAAGACCCGATTCCTAGTTAACCAATCCATTCCCAAGATGATGTCGATCCCAATCAAGGGTATACACACTAAGTCCACGATAAACAAGGTATCATCAATGGTTAAGGGGCAGTTTAGGCATATACGTAGGGACATAGTGGCTTCTCCCAAAGGTGTGGATATGTATAGATTATAGGACAGGATCTTTACAGGTAATTTTATTTTTTCTACCCATGCATCGGCAATAAAAGAGTGCGTTGCACCCGAATCAAATAATACTATTAAAGGAAAATTATAAATTTTACCTCTACCCTGCATCAAACCTGATGACCCGTCGACGTTAGCTGCATCTAGAGTGAAAAATCTCCCTAGAACCTGCGGTCTTCGGCCACTGGATGTCTACTGGCTCTCGCTGAAGGGGCAATACCTTGCCATGTGTCCTGTACCCCCACACTTGTAACATTGTAATGGAGTCTGATGCCAGCAAGGTTGATTAGAATGCCTGGTCCCACATTTCTGACAGGGTGTGTTATCGGCTCATCTACCCCTGCTTGAAGACCTTGGTTGCAATTTAAACATCCCGCCTCTCACATTGAGATTTTTGGTTGGTGGTCTCAGCCAGTTTCCTGTCCTCTGTGTCATGTTCTGGGCCTGTTTCTGCTCCAGGTTTTTACTCAGGATCTGAAATTTGTTCACCAGTATAGCAAAGTCTCGGATCTCAAGTAGGGCAAGCTGCGTCTTCATTGGCAAGTCTAGGCTCTCTTCTAACTGCTTTGGCTTTCAGGCTTCATCATAGTACATCCACAAGTACGTGGAATATCTGGATAACTCTTTAAACTGTTTCAAATATTCCTCAAATGTTCTACCTCCCTGCGTGAGCTTTAAGAACTGTGCTTACTTTGACTATTTGATGCTCTCAGGGAAGTATTGCTCCATGAAGACTCCCTTAAAAGATTCCCAGGTAAGCGGGATACCCCTGCTTTCCATCAACTTTTGGGCACCTGTCCACCATTGTTCCACTTCACCCTTTAGCATGTATGTTGCATACGTAACCTTCTGTTCGTCGTCACATTGCAACAACTGGAAGATCTTCTCTATGTCCTTCAGCTATGCTTCCACTGCGACTGGATCGAAGGCACCTGCAAATAAGGATGGACCTGCTCTCTGAAATTCAATCCATCCCTGATACAACGGATTGACATTCTGGATGGCTCCATCATTCCTGGTCTGCCTGTCCTCCTGCTACTGCCTCATTACGTTGGCACTAATAGTGGCTTGGTCCCTCATGGCATCGGCCATCATCCTTATGGACTCCATCATGTCTCGTATGTCGACGTTGGTCTCCATGCTGCCACTACCTGAAGCGCCCTGACTCCTGTGTCTTGGCCTTCCTCTGGGCTTACGGGTGTTATCCCTGCTAGGTTCTGTAATATCCTCAATTCTATGATATCAGGTATGTCTTAGAATCCTAGACTCAATATTTTTATGCATGAAAAATAGTCCAAAAATTATTTTATATTACCTTAAACAAAGGAAGGACTAAACTGAAAGGAAATGATTAGGGACTAAAATGAAAGGAAATTTGTTTCACAAAATATCCTAATAGAAGCACGCAAATTGAGGTACATTTATGGCACACATTTATGAGGTTTGAAAATGGTGTCAATGTCATGAATGCTGCAAGAAAAATATTTAGGGCCAAAACGATCAAAATTTTATTTAAAAATAAGAATAAAATATTTATTTATCAGATAAAATGGCTAATTTTATCTGAAAAATTATGATTTTGCCTCTAGAATATTTTTCCAAAATTTTTCAAAAAAAAAAAAAATTTTGGTTCGGCACTTAAGAGGGATAAAATGGTCATTTTACCATGAAGGGCAAAATGGTAATTTTGACACAAAGGGTAAAAAGGTAATTTCATCACAAGGACATAAGAGAAATTATACCTAACGAAACACTTTAAAATTCCTAAAATACCCTTACATGTCAAGGTTTTAAGAAGGAAAAAGTGAAGGGTATTTTGGTCATTTTGCCACCAAGGGTAAAATGGTCATATTAGCTAATTTAAATAAGTCACACTACTTCTTCTTCTCCTCCTTAGCAAAGACGACATGAAGGCTTTTGGAAGGGAGAAATACCATAGGCTTCATAAGGGAGAAAAGGGAGAAAAAGCAAGGAAACTTCAAGGTTTATCCACTAAAAATTGCAAATCAAGGTAGCTTAGCATTCTTCCATCACTTATTTCATGTTTTAATGGATTTTTCCAAGCTTTTGAGATTTTCATGGCTGAATGAACAGTACATGAATAGTGATGTTTTTAAGTTTAAATTCTTAAATTCTCAAAATTTCTATGGATTAATGCTTAGAAAGTAGTATGGAGTTGTTTGTGATGGTTAATTTCAATTATGAAAGTGTTTATGTTCATTTCCCAATTTTGTTTCATTTTCCCTAAAACCCCAAATTCATGAATGTCATGTCAAATTGTTTGTTTTGCCTTGATTGTTATGGATAAATGGTGATTGATGGTTTATAGATGATGAAAATGGGATTAAAGAAATGATTATATGAAAAATGATAATTTTTGCACAAAATGCCTCTTTAGGCCATGGCTAGCAAAATGAGATTTTGAAAATTGTTTGAAAAATTTTAAATTAGCTTATTGGTAATTCAAGTTATGGCCAATGGAGGGTAGAATAATTGTCAATTGGTTGAAATGCCCAATTTTGCCTAAAAATCCCATCTTGACCAAGAGTATACATGTTTTTGGTGAAGAAAGTGTGCTGAAATTTCTATGTGTGTGTCTTGGTTGAAGCAAGATTAATTGGAAATTATTTTTATGCAAAATGATCCCATTAAATTTCATGTAGCCTACTTGACCAATTTTAGGACATAGAAATATTTATGGAAAAATTTGTACAAAAATGTAATGAAATTGGTCAAAGTATACAAAGGAAATAATATGACGTTGCAATTAAATTTTAATGAATATTTTGTGCAATCTTGACAATTCTAGCAATTTGTGTGCATGCTTAAGTGTGGGGAGACAATGATTATACACACCTTGGGTATGTATAATTAGGTGAGAGAGGGGGAAAATGGAATACTAAGTAGGAAATGAAAAAGGTTCAACTTTGAAACCCTTTAAATGTAATAAAATGTGAAAAAGGGAATTTAGTGTAAATGGGAAGGAAAAGTAAATTTATTTTGCTTATTATATGGCAAGAGTGACAAATAGAAATTTTTAAGTATGAAAATCTTAAATTTCTTAAGGATTTCTCTTGACCAAGAATGAACCTTCCTTTTTATACAAATTCAAGAATGAAATTGTTATTGAGATTTAAAGGTTTTCTTTTTAGAAAGTGAGAATGATAGTATCATCATGAATGAGGAAAGAAAAGGATTGATTTATGAAATAGATAAGGAAAAACATAGCATGGTATTGGAAAACATTGAATGGAAGGAAAATATTTGAATGTTCAATAAAGAGAAACATAGAGGAAGTAATTCCAATATATGTTCTAGGATAGATAGGCTTATAACCGAGTGACCAATTGTTGGTATGGGACGGCCGTTGGACATTCCACGGTTGTATCATAAATTTGGATGGTGAAACATCCGTTCGGAATGAAAGAATTTCGAAAATGCTGTGATAATTGTGAATTCTAAGTTAGTGTAACCTAGATGGCCAATTGAATAGGGGACATTTACTTAGAATTTGGCAAAATTATGGGATTAAGCCTAATCATCCTAGTTGATATATATAGGAAATAGCATACTGGGAAATGATCCATGATGTAGGTTGTGGTGATCTATGGCATCATGAATCGCCCATAAAGCGGGGAGAAGATGATCTGTGTGAATAACAGTGATTCCATGAGCTTAGTTTGACTGAACCCTGGGAGAAATTCCCACTTAGATCTGTCTTTATGATATGATCACTGAATGTGAATGGGTACTTGGATCCACTGAGGGACGCCTCAGATGTACCAGTGGCAGAATTGTCACACACTTGATAGAGCGGCTATCTCATTCATGCACGCTGTAGTATGTGGAGTAATTTATACTTTCGATACTCTTGTGTCTCTCTGAATTGAAAATATGGCTTTTAGCCAAATATGAATGTTTATTTTCCTTATAAATAATACAGTTTTCGATGAATGGTACATGTTGTTTCTCCTAAATTATCTATGGCTGAATGGAAATTTAATAAATGTATTTTCCTGATTATGGTACTAAACGATATATAGTGAACTATGATTGTGACTGAAATTGATACTGTTTTTATTTTATAACTGATACATTATTGATATACCTCATAAACTTCATCCTATACAGCTGACTGGTTTATTTATAGCATTTTCTAGAAATGATGGGATTTAAGAATAAGGAATGTAAATTGTTTTCCGTAACCAGACGGTGGTACATACCATAGCTCAGAAATGAAATGTGGAATGCTTAGCTACTGAGAAATTATTTTCTCATTATTTTCTGGTATGTATCAGATGACTAGGACCATTATGGTACTACAAGACAGAAGGGATTAGCTACCCATCCCAAGAAATGAAATGATATATATTATGCTAGAAATACATATAAGTATATGGATATGTAAGGCATACATATCAGGTTTATGAAAAATAGTTAAAAAGGGTATGAGTGGCAGGTTTGTTGCCTCCTTACCCTATGAAAACAAGAAAACTACATATATCCTGCAGTATATGTAACAACGTTGTCACGTTAAACTGGATGTAAATGTATGTAAAGGAAAAAGTTTAAATTTATCCTGAATTTTTATGGATTATGGTGTATGATTATTAGACTTCCGCTGTATTGATAATTGATATGATACCTGAGTAAGGATCCGAGCCTAATGAAATGTATACTATAAATGGATATTTAAAGAACTCAGGTAAGAAATAAAGGATAGAAGTGTATATAACATGCCAGTTTCTTAAGTGAAGGATTTTTCAATAAATAATATTTTAAATATGGCTTTGAAAATTGGGGGTGTTATAGGTTCAGCCATAATTATCTGACACAGAAAGAAAATAGATCAGTCTTAACAGCAACAGTTAACAAAAAGGCATTAAATTCAGTCCATCACTTATCGATTCAAGATCAGGTCCTAATATTTCAGAGTTAAGTCAATTAAAACCCTAAAGCTACAAGACCAAAAATTCATAATCCCTAGCCCACTAAACCAGACAACCGACAAATCGGGCTCTGATACCAAACTTGTAACGACCCCCTACTTCACAATATACTATCCTCTATCTTCATAGTGGAAGCATATGGATTTTTACAATAATTTTTCACTTTCCCTTCAGGGAAAAGATCCAAGGATCGCTACTGGTTGAGTGTAACCCAAAAAGACATTTCGTTCTCCATTCAGATTTTGTTCAACCCAAAATCAACCACAGCTATACTAGTTACACATACAATCATTACAATAAACTCTGGAATAGTAAACTAGAATCCATACATAAAACATGTAATCCATTCATACAAATTCCATCTCAATCTTACACATTTACAACATTAAACCCTGCCAAAAATTCGACAAAGTCTCCCCTATATTTCGAACGTTTCCCAAGTACAAACAGACAACAGTTCAAAAATTTACATTCAGTCCAACAACAAAATAAAACCAGTAATTACATAATCCAATACAAAACATCAACAGAATATATACATCACAATTCAAGCCTAGAACTAAGCTGCTCGTTCGTTTATCATCACACCATTTCCCAGCTATCGTCTAGGCCCTTGTTTTTGTTCATCTGAGCAAACCACCTTATGAGATATTTAAATCTCAGTAGAATAATTTACAATTAATCATACTGTTCAAAAACTAGTTGATTACTTAGCGGTACAAGCATCGAAAATAACTTCCCGTATTTAGTTTGAAAACAGTGAAATACCTTATCCTTTTAAAATCATTATTTAGCATAGAAATCGTGGCAAATATTCAATAAATATAAAAATCTGTTTTATGAAAATCTGTAACAAAAGAATTGAGTAAAATTCCATGCCTGGTGTTTCTAAATCCATGTCGGCCATAAGTCATATGAGACCGAGTCTAAAACCATCCAATTGCATGTCATCTAGAGAAATTCTATCTCTTATCATTGGGTGTGATCCATAACACCAATCACCCAAAATCTTGCCTATATTATGAGTGTGATCCATAACACCAATCACTCACTCAAGGACCGGGTGAGAATCAACATCTAAAGCGTCCCTTAGTATGTGCACATATGCCAATTCTCATCCTCATACAGTCTATTCGAACTCACATGCACATGGTCGACTAGTCCTCAGGGTTCTAGGATATTACGCCTATATCACGACGTTTTCCCGTATAGGCTATCCCCCCTTGTACTGCTTTAAACCTTTCTTAGGGTCGTCCTGATTTACCGCGCGATCCGTAACGTAATGCAGGCTAATTCTGGTTAAAACAATATATTTATAAAATCCCTGCACTCGGGATACTTAACGGCCGTCCCATACTGGCTATTAAGTACCCTACCCTAAGTCAATCTGTCCCTATGGCATCTAAACTCGATAGGCAAATTGTCTAACATGCAAAGGGTATCTTCCAGCACACAGGCATGCAATTTAGTCCATTGAAAGCAATACGCAAATCCATGCAATTAATCTAAATCATTCAGGTATCCATAAGGTAAAATCTAAATTTTAAGAAGCGTAAATTATCCTACCTGGTCTCCGTTTTGCTCTAAGTTGATCCGAGACTTCTCGTATCCTCAGAATTCGAGCCTAATCAATTTTTTGGGCATTTAAATTAGTATTTTAGTCTGTTACGTCATCGGTTTCCCTTTCCTACGTCCGATTGCACAATTTCCTAAGCCGATTAATTTCCTATTCATGTTCGGCATTAAATTTAGTCAAAATACATTAAGGTTAGGTGATTTAGACCTTACCGGGGGTTTCAAAATATGAAAATCTATTTTGGGATAGTTTCTGGCATCTTTTTGGCTTCTCTAGTGGTGGCGCACGGTGAAGGAGTGTGGTTGAGCTCGAAAATTACACCACGATGAAGGCCGCAAGATGAGGAGTCCAAATTTAGGGTTGGCACGGTGGTTCTCGGTCATTTGCACAGCATTTCTTGGTAACAAAAAGTGATGCACTGCGGACACCTTTTACCTCAATCCAGGCGCGTGACGGCTCTATTCTGTGGGTGCGAGCTGGGGGAGGAAGCTGGCAGCTCGGCCTACACGCTGGTAGTGGCGGTGAAGTCCAACGGTGGTTGACAGTGGAGATCACGGTGGGCAAAAAATCATGCGATGGAGGAGAAAAATGTTCTTTTTTCGATGACGGTGGCAGCCG
This sequence comes from Senna siamea, assembly GCA_031216115.1. Taxonomy (NCBI): domain Eukaryota; kingdom Viridiplantae; phylum Streptophyta; class Magnoliopsida; order Fabales; family Fabaceae; genus Senna; species Senna siamea. The sequence continues at coordinate 23,899,457 of CM062354.1, read as the reverse complement.
TTAGTGGCCGTGGATGGCTTCTTGAGGTCAAGGGTGGTAAGGTGCATCGATTGGTGGGTCAAGTGGTGGCCTACGATGGCCCTGGTGGTGGTGCGCGGCGGTGGAAGGAGGAGAGAGAGAAGAGAGAAAGTGGAGTGAAGAGAGAGAGAAAAAGGATGGGAATGATGGGAATTTACGGGATTCTGGAGAATTTAAAACTTTCGGGGGCGATTCTGACTTTTACTAGACCACCCGAGGACACTTCTGGATGTCGTCTTTGATCTGGAGGATGGCATGGGTCCCCATGCAAAGGTTTCACCCTCCGTTTGAGGATCCGAAGTCCAGAACTCCGTCTGTCAGTCTCTTATCGCTGGGCCGCAATTTCTTTCATCAAGTTACGTTTCTGACTCTGAAAAATCCTTCGGTTTCAACCGTCGACTCTAAAAATTATGCCGAATCTAATTTTAAAAAAATCATCCCAAAAATTCAGTTTTAATCATTTAAAAAGAATTCTGGTTATTACAACATGTTTGCCAGAATTTGGGTATTGGGATTATATGCCATAGGGACGAACTAACTTAAGGTGAATATTCAATATCTGGTATGGGACAGCTGTTGAATATCCCCTATAACGACCCCCTAAATCATACCATACATTCATCTATCAGAGTAGTATAATCATACAAATTTTTGAATAAATTTTTCACTTTTCCTATGTCATGGAACATCAGAGGGTCGTTACTGGTTGAGTGTAACCTAAATAGACTCTTCTCACAGTCCATTCACATTCCACTTAACCCTAAATCCTGTGCAGCATTTCTATTATCACATTATAAACCATATAATACTCTGGAATGTAAATTCTAACAACCATTCAAATACAATTGAGATATGTTATTTCAGAGTACTAAATCCATTCATACATTAGTTAGTAAAAACCATAATCCATCAAGTTCATTATAAAGAAATCCATTCTCCCAAACTATCTTTCTACCGAAAATTTGGCAAAGTTTCCCCTAAAAACTAGACATTTCCCTTTTATACAACAACCCAAAACAACGATACAGTTAGCAAATTCATCAATAAAACCAAAAACCAACAATATAGATGTATATATATATATATATATACAAATTCAAGCCTAATTTTATGCCACAACATCATCTTGACATCCTTCTTCTGCCTAGCTTTCTCCTAGACATTTCCTGTTCCTGGTCATCTGAGCAAACAACTTAATGAGATGGTTAAATCCCATTAGCAAAATTTATAGTTAAATACTTATAAAATAGTTGGATGCTCATCTGTAACAACGCACAGAAAACATCTCCCCAATTTGATTTAAATGCATGTGAATCACTAAATACTTTTAAATTTAAAAAGTATGGGAAATCGATGCAAAGCAATATAATGAGCATATTATCTTTATTCTGAAAAATTATACTGAAAATTTTACTTAAAATCATGCCTGAGGATTTTCATATACTCATCTATCACACGTATCATGTGACTATTCATTATTCATTTCAAGTTGCATGCCGTTTTAACTAAAAACATGATGTTTGGTTGGGTGTGATCTGTAACACCAATCACCTGAAAACAATGGCTATATTGTGAGTGTGATCCGTAACACCAATCACCCACTCAAGGACCGAGTGAGAACTAACATTTAGGGCATCCCCTAACATGTGCATAAACGCTAATTCTCATCCTCATACAGTCTATATAGAAGTATATACTCATAGCCGACCAATACTCAAGGTTATAGGATATTATACTTAAACCAAAATGTTACCCCGAATAAGTTATCCCCCTTTATATGCCTTGAACCTTTCATAGGGTTGTCTTGATTTAATGAATAATCCCTAACAAATGCAAACCAATTTAATTAAAAACAATTCAATTTGCAAAATCGTCTGCATAAGGAATATTCAACGGCCGTCCAATACTAGATATTGAATATCCATCTTAATTTAGTCCGTTCCTATGACATATAATCCCAATAGCTAGATTCTATCAAACATGCAACAAATATTCTCAATACACAGGCATTCTTACTCTTATACATATTTCTAGCACTCATTCCCATTTAATACAATCATGCTTAAAATAATCATTCACAATGTCAATTTAAAATTTAAAGGAGTGTAAATTACTCTACCTTTTACCGTTTGCTCCTATTCGGGTCAAGATTTTCTTTTTTTTTGACAATTGATCCCAATTATTTTCTTGAGAAAATAATTCAATTCTTAGGCGGGTTTTCCTTTCAGTTATGTTTTCCTACAGTTAATTACTAAATTTCTAGGTCGGTCTAATCCTTAAACATGTTCGGAGTCAAATTCAATAGAATAACATCAAATTGTAGTATTTTAAATTATATCAGGGGTTTCAAAAGCTTAAAATTTGATTCACGCAACTTTCCAAAGAACTCCCATGATAACACACTACACAAGACGGTGCTGGGGTCAAAAATACTCCAAAATGTAGCTCGAAACTCGAGGATGTTGGATCCGGGGTCTGTTAGTAGAAACACGGCGGTTTAACCGTAATTTTTGGTGAAGAATGCAACGGTGGTTCGAACTATTTTTCCTCTGTTCAAGGCGCGTGGCAGTGGTTCATCGCCAGTTAGCAGCTGGTGAAGCTGGCGAAGGAAGCTGGCAGCTCAAGCTAGCTGATGGTGGTGGTGATGTGGTTGGACAGCGTAGGATGGCGAAGATCACGGCTAGCCTTCAAAATTATGACGGAAGGAAATGCAACTGTTTTCAGTCACTGTGGCATTCGTCGACGATTGGGAATGGTAGCAGAGGTCGGCGGTGATGGGCTGCACCTGTGGCAGGGTCCAGCGGTGGCGCAGCATGGCAGTTCCAGAGGTGGACGGTGGTGTGCGAAGGTGAGAGGGAGAAGAGAGAAAAATAATGCGAAAGAGATAGAGAAGAAAGGAAAAATGAGAGAAAATAATAGGGTTTTGGCATTTTGTGGCCTCTAGGGGCATTTTGGTCTTTTTTTGCTTTGTCCGGGGTAAATTTCAGATGCATTCTTTGATCTAAGCAAGAATTTAGGCCCATATGGAAGGGATTTGAAAATCTTTTGAGGATTTTAAGCCTTCCAAAATATCTGCTAAATTCTTAAAGCTAGATCAAATTTTCTCTGTCAGATAAGATTTTTATTCTGAAAAATTCTCAAATTTTAACTGCAAGCTCAGAAAAATATGCTTAATTCAATTCTAACAAAATTTAAATTTATTTTACCCAATTTAATTTATTTTTAAAATCAGGTTATTACATCCCCTATGCAGATAGTTTTGTAAATTGATTGATTTTATCTGAATTGGTCTGCATTTGTTAGGAATTATTCATTAAACCAGGACAACCCTCTGAAAGGTTCAAGGAGTAAAGGGCGGATAACCTATATGGGGCAATGTTTTGGTTTAAGTATAACATCCTATAACCTTGAGCATTAGTTGACTATGCCTATGTAGTGCTATATAGACTGTATAAGGATGATAATTAGCTATTGTGCACATGTTGGAGGATGCCCTGGATGTTAGTTCTCACCCGGTCCTTGAGTGGGTGATTGGTGTTACAGATCACACTCACAATATAGGCGTTGTTTTCGGGTGATTGGTGTTACGGATTACACCTAACCAAACACCATGTTTTCAGATAAAATGGCATGCAACTTGAGATGAAATGAACAATCACATGAGATGTGTGATAAATGAATATATAAGAATTTCAGGCATGACTTTCAATATGATTTTTCGGATTAATGATAATATACTCATTATATTATTTTGCATTGATTTCCCATATTCATTTTAAATTTAAAAGTATTTAGTAATTCACATGTATTTAAACCAATTTGGGGAGGCATTTTTTGTGCCTCGGCATAGCTAAGTATGCAACTGTTTTGTAAATAATTAATTGTAAATTGGTCTATTGGGATCTAATCATCTCATTAAAGTTGTTTGCTCAGATGATCAAGAACAGAGAATGCCTAGGAGATAGCTGGGCAGATGAAGGATGTCAGGATATCTTTAGAGAATGATGACACTGTGTTGTGAATGTAGAAATTAGGCTTGAATATATATATATATGTGAATATGTATTGCTGTCTTTTGGATTTATTGATGAAATTGTTGGATTTTATTGAATATTGTGCTGTTGTATGAAAGGAAAATGTCTAATTTTTAGAGGAAACTCTACCGAATTTTCGATAGAAAATTTTTTGGGAGAATAGATTTTTATAATGAATTTGATGAATTGTAGTTTTATTTACTGACGTATGAATGAATTTAGTAGTATGATATAGCATATCTCAATTGTATCTGAATGATTGTTAAAATTTATATTCCAGAGTTTTATATGGTTTATAATGTGATAATAGAAATGCTACACAGGATTTATGATTGAGTGGAATTTGAATGGACTGTGAGAAGAGTCTATTTGGGTTACACTCAACTAGTAGCGACCCTCTGACATTCCCTAACATGGGTAAAGTGAGAAAAATTTATTCAAAACTTTGTATGCTTCCGTTACTCTGATAGATAAGTATATAGAATGATTAAGGGGGTCGTTACACCATTGCCTGAAATTTTTTCCATTAAAGAATTCAATTTTGGATGTGTCAGGGAATGGTCAGGGAAGAGGCATGACTGTAGAGATATTGGCAGAAGAAACGACAATGCTAACAGTATCACTATTGGTTTGATTTGCAGCCATAATGTCGAACTATCTCTTTAGATTGTAGTGTAAAATGGATTGATAGTAGTAAGAGATTTGAGTCTTGTCAGGAGATTTGAGTCTTTGTTTATTAGGAAGCGGCACTCCCTAAGATAAAATGAATCTTTCTTGCGTTTGCAAGAAAACAAAATAGACAGAAAGTAGAAGTCAGAGGAACCCAGTTATTTCAGGTTCAGATGCGTCTGTAGCTTCTATTTTTGCTAGACCCAGTACTACATTTACTTCGTGTTGGGACAGGGGAGAATCGTCAATTTTTAATTGCATTTTTCTTCCACTGGCCCATTGCTATGTGCATGAGACCCACCTTCTCCTTGGCCCATTTACTCCCTTATTGTCACATTCTATTATTTATACTCTTGTCCCTTTTCTTTCCCAAACAATGTGGGACTTATTTGATACACTATATATTGAAATTCACAACAAATCTATGATCCAACCACCCTGGGCATTTGCCCTTACCAAGCTTAAGCTGGCATATTGCAAATGTTTTATGGGGTAGACTTAAACCTTTCCCATGATATTTACCACATGAAGTACTATAAATATGGGGAGATCCTCTTATATACTCATTTACATAATTATTTTAGCTCATTCAGCTTCTACTTGATCTTTGACTCTCTTGTTTATTTTAGTATTAGAGGTGCAACCAGAGAGCAATCTCCTCCTCTTGTATTCCTTGCTTTCTTCATTTTGTGTAGGTCCTTTTTTCCAGCCACCGCATTTCGACAAAGCTCCATTGATCCAACCTGAGTTTGAATCATCATTGGAGTCTCATGTGATCAATTTAGACCACCCCATATTACTTTTTTCCAAATTCTTGCACTTCTTGCCCTCTTTATTGACTTTCGATATTCACTTTCTTAACACTACAATGGCGTAACAGTTGTAGCCGTAACGAAGATATCATCGCTAAAATTAGCCACTTCAAGTACCATTTGGTGGCAATACAACGAGTTGCCATTTGAAAGAATCATATACCAACCTCAGAGTAAGATTTATATATTTGGATAAATTAGCTGTGAAGATGAATAGTAGTGCAAAAGAGTATGAAAATATAAGACGTATATTTTAATAATTTTATATATTTGAAATTTTTAAATTTAAATGATGGGTGACTTATTGCAAAAGAGTTAGTAGGTAAATGGGTTGAATGTGATTACTTTTAGATTGAGAGACATTACAATTAGATACAAATTAGGTTGGGCAAATGTAATTTTCTTAATTAAAATTAAATATAACTAATATTAAAATAATGTATATATCCATTTAAATAATCTTAATTACAAAGTCAAATATGTATATACCATTTTAGTGATTTTAAAGGAAAACGCACTTTTAAAATATTTATCAAAACAATAATATATTATTAAAAATTCTTTTCAAACAATTTACTAAACAAAATTTTTTTCTTTCTTATTGTAATTTTCGTAAACTATATATAAATAATTAAATAAATGAAAATTCATAACAATAAAAAAAGATTCAGATGTTCTAAGAAAAAAATATAGATGCAATTTTATATCTTTATTATTAAATTTTTACTTAGAAAATGACATATGAGTAGTTTTTACAATATCTTAATGAGTCTTTTTGAAAGCCTTCTATATATGTAAGTTTTATATTTTTTTATTAAAGAACTTAATAGTAAAGATATAAAATATTGTACCAAATTTTAATCTTATATTCTATTAAATATAAACTATATTAGTGTTGAGACATACAAATTAAACTCTAAATTTTAAAGAAAAATGATATAAGCTCATTTCCCTTACTCTATCTCTCTCTTTTTAAAGAGGAGAGAGGAAAAAATTTAAAGAATAAATATAAAAAAATAATATCATAAAAAATTAAACTTAAAATCTTAATTTTAGATTTTAAATCTTAAATGTTAAACTCTAAATCTCAAATTTTAAACTTTAAACTTAACTCTTAAATTTTAAACTCTAAACTTTATTTATTAAATTCTAAATTTAAACTCTAAACTTAAATTTTAAATTCTAAATCATAAATTTTAAATCTTAAATTCTAAACCTTAAACCAAAGATTAATAATTTAGATTAAATTTAGATAAATGAATAATAATGAATAAAAGAAGTATTAAAAATTCAATACTCCTCTGGCACTAAAATTTTATTCCTATTACCTAGTTGACTTAGATGTTTTGTTTTAGTAAACTGAGTATTAAAAGTAGAGGTTTTCCTATTTATTTCAACACAAGTTACAATAGGTTATAATTTTCTCAACTGAGATTGCAAAAGTGAGAGAGATAGAGAACTAAACGTTTCCGTTACAAATCACTCTTTTGCTTTTTTCTGTTTTTTTTCCTAAATACACAGATAGAGGTTAAATTACATGACGCATTAACTACGGTGTGAAATGATGTTTTCATTACTTGCTTTAAATAAGATATTTTCACCCAAAAAAATTTATAACATATATAGCCAAATTCACTTTCATGTTTTTTAATCTTCTCAATATTCCACTCTCTCCTACCCTTTAAAAACCAAGAGAGAAGTCAAAGCTATTAATTAACAAATAAAACCATGTAATTAAACATGTTCCCTTCATTTGAATTTGTTGGATGCATATAGTTTGTGGACCTTTTTCAGTGTTTAATAATCCTTTATTCCGTTGGAAAATACATATTGTTCTTGAAGGCTAATTGATCAAAAATAATGGTCAAAATGGAAGACGAAGGTCCAGATTTCTCTTCCCACAAATTCCCATCTATGTCTCAGGTAAGCCTCATCTATTCACAGTTGATCTCACCACCTCTCGCTGTCTCTATATATTACCATGCACAATAATTGTAAAATTGCTATTTAACATCTTTTATATAGATTTAAATTTAATATTTTTTTCTCATCTCATTTATTCTTATCAATTCAAACATAATTTAAGGTTAAAATATTTTCTTTAGATTTAAATTAAAGAATATATCAAATTAAAAATTTCATTTTCCTTCCATCATTCTTAATCCAAATACAGATTATAACATTTCATGCACATTCAGGTAGTAGAAGAGCTTAAAAAATTGTGGGACATGGCATTGCCTATCACAGCTATGAACTGGCTAGTCTTTGTAAAAGCCTTCGTCTCCGTTCTTTTCCTAGGGAGACTCGGTAGCCTTCAGCTTGCTGGAGTGGCCCTCTCCATTGGCTTCACCAACATCACAGGCTACTCCATCCTGGTGGGTCTAGCCTCAGGCCTCGAACCACTTTGCAGCCAAGCCTATGGCAGCAAAAACTGGGACCTCCTCTCCCTCTCCTTACAACGCATGGTCTTCATACTCTTGATAGCCATCATACCTATCGCCCTCCTTTGGCTCAACCTCGAGCCCATCATGCTCTTTGTAGGTCAAAACAAATCCATCACATCAATGGCTGCCACGCACTGCTTCTACACTCTTCCAGACCTTGTGACCAACGCCTTATTGCAACCATTGAGAGTGTTCCTCCGATCGCAGAAGGAGACCAGACCCATGATGTACTGCTCAATAATTGCAGTGATTCTGCACTTGCCATTGAATTACTTATTGGTGGTGATGATGGGGCTTGGGGTGCCAGGTGTTGCAACAGCGTCTGTGATGACGAATATGAACATCACGGGGTTGGTTGCAGGGTATGCAGTGTGGTTATGGAGGAGGAGGAAGAAGGAGATGAGGATGCATGAGCATGAGCATGTGGTGATGAGATTGGAGGAGATAGACACAGCAGGAGGGTTAATGGAAGTGGCGAGGCTAGCAGTGGCGAGTTGTGTGGGGATATGCTTGGAGTGGTGGTGGTATGAGATGGTAACGTTGATGACTGGGTATTTGCCTAATCCCACTCTACCTGTGGCTGCTACAGGGATCTTGATTCAGACTACTAGCATGCTCTACACTGCCCCTATAGCCCTCGCAACCACAGTCTCTGCTAGGGTAAGTTTATCCTTTTGGTTTGAATTTTTTTTCCCAATTATAACAAAAATTAGTACTACATATAAAATAGTTTCATCCCATCTTATTAAATTTAGACACATAATTTTTTTTACTAAACTCTTATAGATAAAATTTATGGCAAAAAAAGTGAAAGAGAAAGAACCTCCATACTTTGGCTGCAGGTAGGGAATGAGCTGGGGGCTGATAAACCATACAAGGCCAAGCTAGCAGCTATGGTTGCATTAGGATGTGGGCTTATAATGGGCTTCATTAATCTAATGTGGACTGTGATCTTTAGAGATTTGTGGGCTGGGCTTTTCACCAAAGATGAGCTTGTCAAGGCCTTGGTTGTATTGGTCATGCCAATTATGGGCATATGTGAGCTTGCAAACTGCCTTCAAACTACTTGTTCTGGAATCCTACGTGGCACCGCTCGGCCTGTCATTAGGAGCCACATCAACTTGGGTTCTTTTTACTTTGTGGGCACCCCTGTGGCCTTGGGCCTGGCCTTTCATTACAAGGCTGGATTCATTGGGCTTTGGTTTGGGCTTCTAGCTGCTCAAATAACATGTGCTCTCTTGAGTCTCTATGTTGTGATAGTACATACAGATTGGGAAGTGGAAGCTCTAAAAGCTAAGAAGATGGGTGGTTGCAATAGGAATAGAATAAAATATGGTGAGAAAGTGAAAGATGAAGAAAGTAAAGGGTTTTTAGTAAATGAAAATGGAAATAAAAATGATATTTTCTAAATATTTATTTAATGGAAGGGAACAGAGAAAGAGGGCATAGAAAGAAAAAGTTTAAATTAAAATAATAGAAAATGTCTATATTGTCAGGATTGGAAATAAATTACAGAGAGATTTTGTTTGTTGAGATTGTTGCATAGTCAAATGGTGGAGAGGCTTGTGATTTGCATGTGATGGGTTGTGTTATGATAATTATGATAAGCCTGTGATGTAGATGATAACTTAAATGACATAAGACTTAAAAATTATGAGTGATATTTAAAATTCTAAGTTTAATATAATAATTAAAAGAATCATAGCTAGAAATCATATAATTAATATTTTATAAAAATAAATAGTGTTAAATTTTTGTAGGGTTTAAGATGTGTCAAAATAATCTATTAACTTATATTTCATCCCATAAAAGTCTTTTTTTAATAATTTTTTTAGATAATTGCAATAAATGATCCCTTGATTTATACGCTTTGATGAATAAACTTCTTAATCTTACCATCTAAATTAGACATTAAATACAAATTTTTAACTGAATGAAATTACTAAAATACTTTTTCAATTACTTAATAATGGACTTTTTTTGTATTAATTTGTATTTATATGAGAGATTGCAAAATGTGGCTTCTTAAATTTACACCAACATGGAACAATTTTCATTTGACGTTATTTGATGAGGTTAATTTAAGAAGAAAAAGTAATATTTAAAATTATTTTAATTACTTTATAATAAAATTCTTTGTTTGGATTAGGAGAGAATATAAATGAAAAGTTTTATGGTAATTTAATCAAGTAATTTATGAAGAAATTAAATTTTCACCTAAATAGGTGGAATAACAAAATTTCATTCTTTTTAATTTTTAGAATGTTATTTTTTTTTTAATCTTTTTTAATACATATTTAGATATAAATACATACATATAAACACGTTAACATAAACATATGTATGTGTATATATTTACATGCATACATACATACGTGTCTAATACACTTATACATATACATACACCTATACAAATATGCATACAGATATATGTTAATGTACATCTATTTGAGCACACACATACATACACGTGTATGTATACACACACACATGTGTGTGCATACACATACAGGTAAGAACATATAGATACATGTAATTGCGTGCTTGTGTATGTAATATTTAAACACACACACACAAAGAAAGATCTTGAGAAGGCCTATGATACAATATATAGGAACTTTATGAAGATCGTTGTTTTCCTCCTTGTTGGATAAATCTTATCAAAAGTTGCCTCACTATGGTCAAGCTTTCCATCATAGTTACATGGTGCCCTTTTAGAACATTTTCTCCCCAAGCACCTCAAACTTTACTCAAAAAATGGTTGAAGACACCTTTGGCTTTATACAAGTAGAAAAACCTAAAAGTTATCTTGTAACATCTACCCCTAATGTAATTAAGAGATGCTTGTTAGTTATTAATTTAAGTTTAATGCTTGTGTATGTTGCATTAATTTTATATAGTTCCATTAATACAAGGACTTAGTTGAAAAGAAATAGAAGCTTGAGTTAAGAGGTGACTAAGGACCTAATTGAAAAGGGAATGTTCATCTAGGCTAAAATTACCAAATGGCCAAGGACTAGAATGCAAATATGGAGAGTTGATATTTCAGAAACCTTAACCCACACAACTCAAACTTTAGAATATTTTTAGAGAGAGAAAGAGAAGGGTGAGTAGAGAGAGAAAATTTTGAGTTAGGGCAAAGGGGAGGAGATTTTTTTGAAGGAAAGGCTGATTTAAGGCTAGGGATTGATCTTACAGGAATAGGAGAATCATTTGAACATATCATACATGCACATTTTCGGATTTAATCTAGGTAGCAACTCAACCTAAACCCTATTTTTGAACTATTCAGCTCTTTATTGGAAAATGCAATTTGTGAATGTTTTGAGTTAAGTTTAGGGTTTAAACGTATATTCTCTATATTTTTAACTACTATTGGGTGATGCTTGCTAAATAGTTATGCTCATTTATGCTTGTCATTGATTGTAAAAGTGGGTTTATGCCCTAGGTGCAAAATTATGGTTTGATCTTAGTTTAGAGTGTTGTTAATTTGAGTTTTGGATTTTTCATAGAGGCTATATGATGCCTAAGTGTTGGTATTGAGTTCATAGCTTGAGAAAATAGTTTGAGAACATGTTTTTGGGGTAAAAATCTAGGTGAAACAATGATTTTTAGAACAGACTGGACACTAGCAGCCTACTGTCAGCCCTAGAAGTTGACTGATGTGTTTATCATTTACCCAGAAAAGTAAGACAGAATGCTAGTAGTCGACTGTCAGACCTTGGAAGTCAATTGTCTTGTTCTTTGTTTTCTAAAAACTTTTTCAGAAAGATAGCAGCCGACTGCCCTACTCTAGCAGTCTATTGTCGAGGCTAGCAGCCGACTGCCAAGCCTTTAGTAACTAACTAATAACTCTCGGCCAAGACAGTTCAAGTATGATAGTGAGCTAACAACCGATTGCCAGCATGAGAATAGTAGACTACCAGCCCTCTATTTTAGATAATGAGCTCAATGACCATTTTAAGAGGTAAATAACCAAAGATCTCACTCAAACTAATGATCTAAACCTGGGATGTAGTGGGTAAAATGTAAGAGATAGAGTCACGAGTTACCAGGATGAGAGAATCCTTGTGATAATGAAATAAAGAGAGCAAAAAACACAAGAGAGGAAAGAGGAAAGTATTATAAGCATATGCATTAGTGGTAGATAAGCTCATGATCGAGTGACCAATTGTCGGTATAGGATAGCCATTGGGAATTCTATAGTTGTGCCATGAATCAAGATGGTTAAACATCCACTTAAACTTAGATGATTTTGAAAACACCATGATGGTTGCGAACTTTAAGTTAGTGTCATATTCCAAAGACCAATCAAGAAACACATACTTAGAGTTAAGTAAAACCATGGATACGAGTCGAATCACCCTAGTATATATGTTAGAGAATAACATACCGGGAGTGTGATCCATCATAGAGGGATGGTAATTCCATAGCAGCATGCTCTGCCTGAAAAGTGGAGAGAAAATGATCTGGGTAGAGTTGATAGTGATCCCATGAGAAAGTTATACTAGCCTCACTTGGGACAAAAGGAATATCCTCCTGTTGGTCAGTAGTAATCTGTTAGAGTTGACAATGACTATATAAAGAGAATTATACCAGCCCCGAAAGGGACAAAAGGGATATTATCCCACTGGTCAAGAATGATTTGCAACAATGCAGGGACTATTAAAGGGTACTCAGATCCGGTTGAGGGATGCCTCAAATCTCATGTGATCATCTTCTTAATTGCATGTCGTTTTATAAAAAATCATAGGTTTTAGTTAGGTGTGATCTGTAACACCAATCACCCACTCAAGGACAGGTGAGAGCCAACTTTCAGGGCGTTCCCCAGCATGTGCACATTGCTAGTCTCATCCTCATATAGTCTATAAGGCAATATATGCACATAGTCAACTAATACTAAGGGTTATAGGACATTACTCTTAAACCAATATGTCAACCCGCATAGACCATCCACCCTAACTCCTTAAGTCTTCCACAGGGTTGTCTTGGTTTAATGGGTAACTTCTAACAAATACAGACTAGTTCAGATAGAATGATTAAGTTTATAAAACTATTTGTATAGGGAACATTCAACAGCCATCCCATACCAACTATTAAATGTCCACCCTAAGTTAGTCAGTCCCTATGGCATATAACCCAATAGCCAAATCTAGCAAACATGCGACAAGTATCTCAATATAGACAGGCGATAATTCTATACTCATATAAAAATCTCATCCTTATCAATTTAGTTTCAGCTTTCATTTCCTATTTCAATACAGAGATTTCATTCAAATGCACAATTTACAACAATAATAAAAATCATGGGAGTGTAGATTACTCTACCTTTACTGTTTGCTCCTCTTTTAACTAGGGTTTTCCTCTCTTACCTTTGGATTGCCTTCACAATTTATTTCCAGAGGCAATAGGTAAGGTTCATATTCTAATTCCTGTCAATGTGTATTTATGAAAAACCTAGGTCCTAAAGTTTCCCTAAGGTTTTCTCTTAGTTTTCCATTTTTCCTTGCTATTTCTTTGGTTTTCTATCGCTCATCTCATGTAGTATGATGTTTGAACCTTATTCAAATAAAAACCAGGGGTTTCCAAGCTCAATTCTTGTTTTAAAAACCACTTTTCACCTCAAGGGAGCTACCAATCGGCTAATAGGGACTAGCAGTTAGCTGATTGCTCTCTGAAAGGCTGAATTCCACAAGACAGTGGCCTAAAAGTCGACTGATGCATACCTGGAAGTTGACTGCCATACTTCTGTTTGCGAGTTCTAGGCTTAAAGTTGCTCAACAATCAACTGGTGCATGCTTGGAATTTAACTGCTAAGCTAATGTATGCATTTCTGGTTTTGCGAAGAACATGATAGTCGACTGATGCATGTTGGTAATCGGAAGCCTTGTTCTTTGACAGTTTAAAAACACTAGTTTTCATCAAATCTCAACCCAGAATTCGGTCTATAGAAAATTTAAAATACAAGAGCTTGATCCCTAACTATTTTTGAGAAAAACCCATAAGTTTTGAAGTCTAACTCATCAACTAATTCAAATAATCCACATGCAACATGAGTGAAAGGAAAAACCTAAATTGAAAATTCTGGTTTAATCCAAGGAATCACCAAATAGGAGTTATAAATCATGCATTTCTAGTGTAAAAGCCTATTTCTATACTCAAACAAACATCACAATCAGCTTACCTACTTAAAATCACAAGATATCAAAAAATCCCTAATTTTCTTACTTTCAATTTCTCTCTATAAATTCTAGTAAATGGCAAGTTCTAGGGAAAGAGACCTACTTCCTAGATGATGAATAAGTGGTTTTTGAGCTACAAGAAGGGATTTCTTACCTGGAATTCTGTTATTGGATGCTTCCACTTTGATTTTCCTCCTTTTCCTTTCCTGCTCGATCTCATCTCCTCTTTCTCTTCTTTCTGAATGTCTGATATTTTGTTTTTACACCAAGGAAATAAGCTCATATAAGGGAGGAGAGAACTAAATTGGTTGAAACCTTAGGGGCCTCCTAGAAAAATTGAGAACTTTACACTTTAGCCCTTTTTATTTAACCCCAACTTCTTTATTTCATTTAAATCCTTATAAAAATTTCCAACATTACCATTATCATAAAAATTTCCAAGGAGACAAGTATTACAACTGTGACTAGAAAATATATTTTAACTTCTTTGACTTGTCTAAGTTGCCCTATTACTGTTGAAAGTAAACCTTTTATTGTTGACCTTATTTGTCTGCCTTTGGAGGATTTAAATGTCATTCTTAGGATGGATTGGCTATCTCTTAATAAGGTAGTCCTAAATTTGATAAGTCTATGAATTTTATGGACACTATACCTGTGAATAGGGGTATGGAGGAAAAGATCCAACGATTATGTTTCCTATATTCTTCTGAGGTTAAGAGTCAGTATAAGATTGATTGTGTCCCCATAGTTAGAGAGTTCTCTGATATCTTTCCCGAGGAGATCTCCAGTATTCCACCAGAAAGAGAAGTAGAATTCTCTATAGATTTAGTTCTTGGAGCGGGATTGATCTCTACAGTACTTTATAGGATGTCTCCCTTAGAGCAAAGTGAGTTAAAAGTGCAAATAAAAGACCTCATAGGAAAACGATTCATTAGGCCCAGTGCTTCATCATGGGGGGCACCAATGTTATTTGTGAAGAAAAAGGATGGAAGTATGAGAATGTGTATAGATTATAGGCAGTTGAATAAAGTGACTGTGAAAAACAAATATCCCTTCCCTAGGATTGATGACTTGTTAGATCAACTAAGAGGAGCAGCTGTATTTACTAAGATCAATTTGAGGTTAGAGTACCATCAAATCAGAGTGAGAAGTAAAGATATACCTAAGACCACTTTTAGGACTAGGTATGGGAATTATGAATTTCTTGTAATGCCATTTTGGTCTGACAAATGCTCTTGCTATTTTCATGGATTACATGAATCGCATCTTTAAACCCTACCTTGATCAGTTCATGGTAGTGTTCATTGATGATATTCTTGTATATTTTGAAATAGGCACAGGCATGAACAATACCTTAGGATTGTGTTGCAAGTGCTTAGGGAAAAATAATTGTATGCCAAACTTGAGAAGTGCAAGTTTTGGCTAGAGGAAGTGAGATTCTTAGGACATGTGATTACCAAAGATGAGGTAGCAGTAGATCCAAGTAATATTGAAGCAGTGGTTCATTGGGAGAGACCTACAACAGTGACTAAAATTCATAATTTCCTTGAATTAGCCAATTACTACAAAAGGTTTATCCAAGGGTTTTTACAAATAGTAATGCTAATGACCAAGTTGACCTAGAAGGATATTCGATTTAGGTGGGATTTTGAATGTGAGTATAGTTTCTAAACCTTGAAGGAAAGGTTGACCACTGCACCAGTATTGATTATCTCAAATCCTTTGGAAAGGTTTGAGCTATACTGCGATGCATCCAAGAAAGGTCTAATGTGTGTGTTAATGCAAGAAGGGAAAGTAGTGGCTTATGCTTCTAGATAATTGAGGCCCCATAAGAGTAATTAACACACTCATGACCTAGAGTTAGCAGCTATAGTATTTACCTTGAAAATTTGGAGTCACTATCTTTATGGGTCTAGGTTTAAGGTATTTAGTAACCACAAAAGTCTCAAGTACCTCTTTGACCGAAAGGAATTAAACATGAGATAGAAGAGATAGATGAAGTTCATTGAGGACTATGATTTCAAATTGAGATACCATCTAGGCAAAGCCAATGTGGTGGCGGATGCCCTGAGTAAGAAATCCCTTCGTATAGCTTAGATGATGGTGAGTGAGATAAGTCTGATAGAAAATTTCAAGAATTTGAGCTTATCTGCGCTGATGCTACTAGATAGAATATGTTTTTAGGTGAATTGTGGATTGAGAGTGATCTTAGGGCTCAGATCCTAAAGGCCCAAAAAGAGGATGAATTCTTAAAGTCCCTAAAGGACTTAAAAGAATTCCATAAGGAGGTCAATAAGCTAATGACCTTCCAAAATAGGGTTTATATCCTAAGTCTAGGGGAATTGAGGGAGAAAATCTTAAAAGAAGCCCATAGGAGTAACTATAATGTTCATCCTAATGCCACTAAAATGTATCAAGATTTGAAGGAAACATTTTGGTGGCTAGGCATGAAAAAGCACGTCACTGAGTATGTTGCTAAGTTCTTAGTGTGTCAGCAGGTGAAGATTGAACATTAGAAACATGATGGGTTGTTGCAACCCCTTGATATCCCTAAATGGAAATGGGACAAGATTTCTATGGACTTGGTAGTAGGTTTACCCAAGACTCAATTAGGAAATGATGCTATTTGAGTGATAGTAGATCGATTAACTAAGTCTGAACAGTTTCTACCCATTAAGATCACTTTCTCCTTAGACAAACTAGCCCATTTGTATATTTAGGAGATAGTGAGACTTCATGGAATCCCTACTAGCATTGTCTCAGATAGAGACCTAAGATTTACCTCTAGATTTTGGAGAGTCTTTAAAGAAGCTTTTGGGACTAGATTAAGCTTGAGTATTGCTTATCATCCTTAAACGAATGGACAAATAGAAAGGACTATTCAAACCTTAGAGGATATGCTCAGGTCCTGTGCCTTGGAGCATAAGGGGAGTTGGGACTAAAGCCTAGCATTGATAGAATTCTCGTACAATAACAGTTTTCATTCTAGCATAGGGATGACACCCTATGAAGCATTGTATAGGAAGAAGTGTATATCACCTCTGTGTTGGTTTGAGGTAGAGGAGAGACAATTGCTTGGACCAGAGTTGTTTAGCAAACTATAAACCAAATCAGGATGATTAGGGATAAAATGGCTAGGGCACAAGATTAACAAAAGAAGTATGCTGACAAGAGAAGGAGACCACTAGAATTTGATGAAGAGGATCATGTTTTCCTTAGGGTATTGCCAGTCACTGGTATAGGTAGAGCCATTAGGTCTAAAAAGCTAAATCTCAAATTTATTAGGCCATTCTAAATCATGAGAAAAGTTGGTCAATTAGCCTATTAGATATCCTTACCCCTCGTTCTTATCAAACCTCCATAATGTTTTTTATGTCTCGCAACTTCAAAAATATATCCATGACCTATCACACATTCTCGATGCTAGTACAGTATAGTTAAAATAAAATTTAACTTATCATCCAAAACCTTTAAGAATTATCAAGAATGAGGTCAAGCTGTAAAACCCGCTCCTAATACTTGCATTTTATGATGACGTTGTTATTATTATTATTATTATTATTGTTAGTACTATTTATAGGATGCTAAGGATGATTCATCAAGGAGATAGAATGGACATTTTCATCAATATATAATCACTTTTGTTATAAAAGAATGAAATTTAAAATTTGGTAAGGAAGGGTAAAATAATAATTTTACTGTGAAGGGAAAATTTAATTTAATTTTCTTATTTCATGAAATTATATTAAAGGACTTTCATCACTTTCATTTAAGAGAGAAGAAGAATCTAGTGATGTAAGTGATTATATGCAATGGATGTTAAAAAAAAAAGTAATTTCCTTTAAAAGGGAAAAACCATAATTTTACCCTAAGGGCATATTAGTAATTTTACATCATGTAGAAAATCTAATTTTTACCTTAAATATTTCAAGGAAATAGAATTTAAAAATCCTTACCCATTTATGTTCAAAAGAAGAAAGAATAAGGGTGAAAATGATAATATTGGCATAAAGGGAAAAAAGGTAATTTTGCCTTAGGTCAAAATTCTAATTTTGCTAAAATAAGGGTAAATTAGTAAATTCACAAAAATAAGTTTTATGAAATCCTATTTAAGTGATTTTTACACCATAAACCCGAAAAGGGTGAAAAATAGAGCTAAAATGGCCATTTGGACTTGAATGGAAAAATGACAATTTCCTTAGTGGTATATTTGTAATTTCTAAAAAGTTGAGGGACCATTTTTCAATTTCAAAATTATTGAGGGGCAGAAACATCCCAGGCCATGGAAGTTGCACAAAATTACATTTCTAAGGAGAGTGGATGCTATTCTTGAAAAGGTGAAGTAGTAAGGGTAAATGGGACATTTTACACCAAGGGCATTTGGGTAATTTCACTAAAATCCTAATTTAAGTCTTCTTCCACCTTAGGATGCTAGAATGGTCGAAGAAGAGAGGAAAAGGAGGTGTTGGCCGAATAGCTTCCTAGGCTTGGAGAAGAGGATTTTCAAACTAAAAAAACTTGGAGATTCCACTTGTTTTGCATTTTCAAGATAGCTAAACATGCCTATGCCATTCTTCTCTTGTTTTATGGTGTGTTTATGGTGTTCTTACTCTTGCAAGAAGGATAGTATTTCTCTCTCTACATTCTTATGCTTTATTTGCTTGAATGGGTTTGAAATATGTTGAAAACTACTTGTGTTTATGGCTATAGACATGTTGAAATGCTTGAAAACTTAAGAGATGGCAATTTTTCATGAATGAAACCTTTATCTTGAAAAACCCTAACTTATACCAAGGCTGAAATGGTGTTTCTAAGAGTGACAAAATGATGTTCTTGCGTGGGATTTACTTAAATATGGTTGCATTCTAAGCAAGTTGGTGAGAAAACTTCATTTTCTTGTTTTTCCCTCTTTGGCTGAATGCTAAGTCTTTTAATGGTGCTGAAATTTGGTTAAAAATGGTGATAGAAAGAGTGAGAGAAAGTGTTATAAAATGGTAAGAGAGCGAAAATCTAGTAAGATTAATGTTTAGGCACTTTCTCCATTTTCTAACTTCACCATTAACTAAAGAAATGTGACTTCCTCACCTTGGCTTGAATGGATGTATGGAAATGATGCTGAAAATGCTATTGAAAATGACCTAGAAACCATACAAATTTAATCCCAAGAAAGGAGGAGAGAGGAAATTATGGTAAATTTTATGCTTTAGTAATTTTACCAATTTAAAGCCTTACCATTTCACCTTAAAAGTGTGCATAAAAATGTAAAGTTGTGAGATTAGGTGTATTTCCATGTTTAGTATGAAAAATGAGCTAGAAAAATGTGAAAAAGGATGGCTTAAAGTGCACTTACCAAATTTTGAGGTGTGAGAAAGTGTTAGGCATAATTATGGAAATTGTTACCATAATGTTTAAATAGTAAGAATAATGCTAGAAATGAACCAAATGAGTTAGAAATGCCATTTTCTCATGTTTTCCTTGCCTTGGCCAAATGCTATGCAAAGTTTTCCCTAGAATGGCTAAACATATATATTAATTGAAAGTAGCCTAAGATGCCCTCTAAAATGGCCTATACTAAATGAAAAGAGGGGAAAAGAATGAAATGGTCAAAAATGGTTGATGAATAGTATACATTCTACCATTGATATAAATATGTTTAAGACTATGTGAATTTGATTGAATGGCATAGAAATGCTTATTATAGTTGAGAAAGGCAAGATGAAAGCTCTAAGGAGGAATGATCTGGTGAACACCTCCTAAGACCGAAATCCTGAGGAGAAATGATCTGATGTATACCTTTCAAAAAAGCTACCTTGTAAGGAATGATCTGGTATATACTCCCAAGGAATTAAATGTAGGAGGAATGATCTGGTGTATACCTCAAGAGAACACAAGCATGTGGGAGGGAATGATCTAGTGTATACCTTCCCATAATAAAGCATTTATGAGATATTATGATTTGTATTGCATGAATGTGTTCTATGTGAGCATAATTAAAACATGTAAACATTGAAAGCTTGTTATCCATTCAATGAATGATATAACGTGTTGCATATCTCATGTTTATAGATGCATACACATAAGTTTCACATATATCATACCCATAGATCTGTATGAGAAGACTATTTGGAATTGAACTGAATGTATAGCTATTTTTTGTATTCGTATAGTGGTACATATAAGCTATTTTTAAAGAAAATAGTTTGTTTAGTTACTGGAAATATATTTTTCATTATTGTACTGATATGTATCAAATGCCTAGATATTGCTTAATCATAGAGATCGAGCTAACAACAGTGGAAGTTCCCTTCTTAGGGACTTTCACTATCATAAAGGATATTTATATTATATCTATTTTTGAACTTCCTCCAGAGTAATTAGACACTTCATTATGTATCCGTAGCCCTTTCATTTTGGTCCTAATTCTACATGTTCTTTTTGGGATAGAATTAGGACTGTTATTTTTTGGTTGTACATAGAGAGAAAAAGGGGCACTTACTGGGAGAAGGATATATGAAGGATCTATTCATCCATAGTATTTTGGAAAGGAGTTTGAGTGACAGGCTTGTTGTCTCCTTACTCCTTTTGGATGGATACTTCATATATCCTAGTAAATGTATACTGAATGATGTAACAGATAGTTTTTATATGTAATATGAAAGTTTTTATATATTCTGTTTTGATGTATGAAAATTTTATATTCTGCTGTGCCAAAGTATGTTTATTTGAGCAAAAGAACCTGAACCTAATTTCATAATAAATTTTTGATGGATCAAATGCTCGGGATAAATTAATGTGATTAAAGACTAAGAATAATGTAACCACTTATCTGAATATGTATTATGACGTTGTTAAGATAAGATAAGGGGTATTACACAAGCAATTGAGGAACAAGGTTATCCTTCTGGTTAAGGTCTTATGGGATTAGTCATCTGCACAAGAGGCAACATAAGAGAATGAAGAAGACATAAGGAAGTCCTACCTAGAATTGTTTGAATAGGAACGTTCTAATTTCAAGGACAAAATTATTTTAAAGGAGAGGAGAAATGTAACATCTACTCCCAATGTGATTAAGAGATGCTTGTTAGTTATTAATTTAAGTTTAATGCTTATGTATGTTGTATTAATTTCATGTAGTTGCATTAATATAAGGACTTAGTTGAAAAGAAATAGAAGCTTGAGTTAAGAGGTGACTAAGGACCCAATTGAAAAGGGAATGTTCAGCTAGGCTAAAATTACAAAATGGCCAAGGACTAGAATGTAAATAGGGAGAGTTGATTTTTAGAAACCCTAACCCTAACCCACACAACTCAAACTTCAGAAGATTTCTAAAGGGAGAAAGAGAAGGGCGAGTAGAGAGAGAAAGTGTTAAGTTAAGGAAAAGGGAAGGAGATTTTCTGAAGAAAAAGCTAATTTGAGGCTAGGGATTGATCCTATAGTAAGAGGAGGATCATTTGAACACATCACACACGCACATTTTCAGATTTAATCTTCGTAGCAACTAAGCCTAAACCCCATTTTTGAATTGTTCAGCTCTTTGTTGAAAAATGTGATTTATGAATGTTTTGAGTTAAGTTTGGGGTTTAAACCTACATTCTTTATGTTTTTAATTGTTATCGGGTGATTTTTGCTAAATAGTTATGCTCATTTATGCTTGTCATTGATTGTGAAAGTGGGTTTATGCCCTAGGTGCAAAATTGTGGTTTGATATTAGTTTAGAGTGTTGTTAAGTTGAGCTTTGGGTATGTCGTAGAGGCTATATGATGCCTAAGTGTTGGTATTAAGTTCATAGCTTGAGAAAATAGTTTGAGAACATGTTTTTAGGGACAAAACTCTGGGTGAAACAATGATTTTTAGAACAAACCTGACACTAGTAGTCGACTGCTAGCCCTAAAAGTCGACTTTCGTATTCTTCATCTGGCCAGAAAAGTAAGATAGAATGCTAGCAACCAATCACCAGACCCTAGAAGTTGACTGTCGTGTTCTTTTTTTTCCAAAAAATTTTTCCTAAAAGCTAGCAACTGGCTACCTCGCTCTAGCAGTTGATTATCGAGGTTAGCAGTCGACTGCCAAGCCTTTAGTAGCCGACTGGTAGCTCTCAGCCAAGATAGTTCAAGGATGATAGTGAGCTAGGCACTAACTGCCAGCATGAGAGCAGTTGACTGCCAGCCCTCTGTTTTAGATAATGAGCTCAATGACCATTTTAAGAGGTAAATAGCCAAAGATCTCACTAAAACTAATTATCTAAACCTGGGATGTAGTAGGTAACATGCAAGAGATAGAGTCACGAGTTACTAAAATGAGAGAATCCTTGCGATAATATAATAAAGAGAGTAAAAAACACAAGATAGGAAAGAGGAAAGTATTCTAAGCATATGCATTAGTGGTAGATAGGCTCATGATTGAGTGACTGATTATTGGTATGGGAAGACCATTGGGCATTCAATGGTTGTGCTGTGAATTAGGATGGTTAAACATCCACTTGAACTTAGATGATTTTGAAAACACTGTGATGGTTGCAAACTTTAATTTAGTGTCATATTCCAAAGACCAGTCAAGAAACACATACTTAGAGTTAAGCAAAACCATGGACATGAGTTGAATCACCCTAGTATATATGTTAAAGAATAGTGTACCGGGAGTGTGATCCATCATAGAGGGATGGCGATTCCATAGCAGCATGCTCTGCCCGAAAAGAAGAGAGGAAATGATATGGGTAGAGTTGATAGTGATCCTATGAGAAAGTTATACCAGCCTAACTTAGGACGAAAGGAATATCCTCCCACTGGTCAGGAGTGATCTGTCAGAGTTGATAGGAACCATATAAAGATAATTATAATAGCCCTGAAAGGAAAGAAAGGGATATTATTGCAACACCCCCTTAGTCTATGGTTCCTTTTAGTTATTAATAGATACAATATATACATAAATACATATACTGGTGTGTTACTATTCTTTTGCCTGAGTGATTTTAAAACTTTTTACAACTTAACTCAATTGAGTGCATTATGGGTCGAGCCTTTACTCTTGGGTTTCACTAGTTCTCACAGTGGAATAGAATATATAGAATATACCTGGATTAGTTATACATAAACATGCATTCTGAGTTAAATATAGTTAAATAACTATTGGGTACGGAGGCAACAATCCTGCCACTCATGACCTCATCAACTAGTCTAAACATTAGTTCATATACATCCAATTTAAGATAGGCTATACAAGAGATATTCTATACTAGCCTTTCCAAAAATCACCAAGACTACTACAAGTAAACATGTGCCTATACAATCTCAAAATAACTACTGTCATATACCCTAAGGAGGGTACTTCTTCCCATGTTACCTTCCAATCCAACTTGAGGACCTACACATCTGATACATGCCAGCACTAAAGTGAGAAATAAATCTCAGTAGTAATGTAACCTGTCTTTTCAAAATTACCAGCCTGTACCATCGTGCTTACACAAAAAATCTCTACATTCTTTCATCATGTAACATAATACATAGCATATACTATTGGGGTATAATGCATGCAACTTACTTTCAATCAAGTGCTCAGATTTATGCATGTACATTTAAACATATCATCTTTAAAGCATGGGATGTTCATTCATCATCATTCTCATCATCACTTTCATATAAAACATATGTGGGTTAGTAAACATGCCATCATTTCATTTTCATAACATGTGAGCAGTACATAAAACACCTTAAGAGTAATCGAAAAAGTCGCCCAGCAACAACCCCATGCACCATTATCTATATGAATGAGCGCATGGCTATTTAGTCATGCCTTAACTTTTATACATTTTGAGGCGTCGCCCAATAGTTCCAAGTACCTTAATGGTCCCTGCCCTTTTTTGGCAGATCATCCCTGACTAGCAAGATTTCCTCTCTTTCATCTCAACGAGGTTGGTATAAACTCATAAGATCACTGTCAACTCTACCTGGATCATTTCTTCTCCATTTTTGGGCGGATCATAGTATTATAGAGTCACCACTATAACGGCTCGATTTTAAAATAAATTAAATTGGAAAAAATAACTTTAGATTTTGTTGAAATTGAATTAAGCATTTTTTTTGAGCTTGCGGTGAAAATTTGAGAATTTTTTGAAATAAAAATCTTATTTTACAGAGAAAATTTTATCTGCCTTCAGGACTTTAGCAGATATTTTTAGGAGGCTTAAAATCTTCAAAAGAATTTTGAATTCCTTCCATATGGGCCTATATTCTTACCTAGATCAAAGAATGCATTCAAAATTTACCTCGGGCAAAGTGGAAAAAGACTAAAATACCCTTTGAGGCCATAGAACCCCAAAACTCTATAATTTCTCCTCATTTTTCCTTTCCTTTCTCTCTCCTCCACATATTTTCTCTCTCTTATCTCTCATTTTCGTGCACCACCTCCAGCCACTGGAACTGCTGCGCTGCGTCGTTGCCAGACCCTGCCAACAGTACAGCTCGACGATGCCGACCTCCAGCTACCATTCCCGATCGTCGACAACCACCATAGCGGTCGAAAATAGCGTGCATTTCCCCTCTATCGTGAGTTTGAATACTAGCTTTGATCTTTGTCGTCTGACGCCGTTTGACCACACCGCTGCCACCATCATTTAGCCAGAGCTACCAGCTTCCTCCACCAGCTTCCTCCACCAGCTTCCAGTAGGTAGAACGCTGCCACTATGTGCCATGAACGAATGAAAAAAACTCTATCCAATCGCCCATTTTGCCGTCGAAAAAATGTGATCAAATCGTCGTGTTTCACAGAACGAACCCTAGATCTGGCATCCTCAAGTTGCAGGCTACATTTTGGAGTATTTTTCAACCCCAGTCATCGTATGCCGCCGTAAGTCACCGTCTGCTGTTGTACTCCACCATGCGTAGTTGCCGAAGTTACTGAAAAGTTGTTGAAATCAAATTTTGAGCTTTCAAAACCCCTGGTACAATTTAAAATACCCCAATTTGATTTTTTTTTCTTATAGATTTTGATACTAGCAAGGTTGACAATTCTTAAAAATAGTGTCCCGAGATTTCATACATGTATTCCATGTTTCTACAAGCTTTCATGGGACATTGTTGCCATCTTACATTCTTGATATTATTTATGTTTTGCTAGCCAAATTTGAATGATAGAGTGGTATGTGGGTATATGATAAAATGAATATTGATGTTGTGGAAATATTGGTTAGTTAATAATGTTACCATGATAAACCATGGTTAAGCATACTAGAAATGGATGCATGCCCTTAAAAACTAATTTCTCCATAATGGGAGTGTTAGAGATGTCATTATAGAAAGTGTGAACTTTGGCTATAATTGTGTAAATGCAAGTGAGGTAACCATATTCCAATGAAAGGGAAGACATGTCTATTTGCTCAATGAAGCCAATTTCTTTGTCAAGGTTTAATTGTGTTATGGATACATTAGATCCTAAATAGAAAAAGTGAAATGTAGCAATAAATGATTCCAATTTTAAGGGTAATATTTTAAGAACTATAGAAAAAAAAAAAGAAACTTATTACTAGATGATTCCAAGCTTAATGGTGATATTTTAAGATTAGAAAAAGAGAAATGCATTGTTAAATTATCTTAATTTAATGGTGATATTTTAAGAACAAAGAAAATGGAAATGTATTATTAAATTATTCCAATTTAATAGAGATATTTAAGGACTAGGAAAAGGGGAAATTTAAATGGTCAAACACTCAATCCCCTTGAGTTTCCTTAAGGCCAAAATCATGGAAATTCTTCCTTAAAAAATATTAAGATTTTATAAATGAGACATTATTTAAGAATGGAGAATTAAATTAAATTAGGCAAAGAATTGTCAGAAATAAATATGATAAAGAGACATTGTACACCAATAGAAAAAGGGGAAACACAACTAATAAGGAAAAACATAGATAGGTACACAATTTACGACGTGTGGCCAAAGGTGCTCTACACAGGCGGTGTACCGAGGTATGGCCAAAGGTGCTCTATATCCATGACCTAGTGCTCGCGATTACATTATATACGTGGCCGAGTGTTCACAGATTACGAGGTGTGGCCAAAGGTGCTCCACACGGGTGGCCTAGCGAGGTGTGGCCGAAGGTGCTCCATGCCCATAACCCACTACTCGCGATTACTCTATATACGTGGCCGAGTGTCCATAAATTACGAGGTATGGCTGAAGGTACTCTATACCCGTGACCTTGAGTTCATGATGATTTTATGTACGTGGCCAAGTGTCCACGATTTATAAGGTGTAGCCAAAGGTGCTCCACACGGACGGCCTAGCGAGGTGTGGCTGAAGGTGCTCTATGTCTATGACCTAGTGCTTGTGATTACGCTATATACGTGACTGAGTGTTCACAGATTACGAGGTATGGCCGAAGGCGCTCCACATGAGTGACCCAGTGAAGTGTGGCCGAAGGTGCTCCATACCTGTGACCTAGAGTTTACGATGATTTTATGTACATGGCTGAGTGTCCACGATTTACGAGGTGTGGCCAAAGGTGTTCCATATGGGTGGCCTAGCGAGGTGCGGCTGAAAGTGCTCTATGCCCATGACCAAGTGCTCGCGATTACGCTATATACGTGGCCAAGTGTCCACAAATTACGAGGTGTGGCCGAAGGTGCTCAACACAGGTGACCTAGTGAGGTGTGGCCAGAGGTGCTCCATACCCATAACCTAGTCCTCACGATGATTTCATAAAGGTGGTCTAGTGTCTACATAAAACCCTAGGGTGCTTAATTAATCTAGATTGATAAATGTAAAAGTTAATACATAAGCAATTTGTTTAATCACGTGATAACATGTATAATTTTATTTGGATATGTTTCATTTGAAAGAGGATATCTAATTTTTATGTGGATATCTAAATTTATCATGTAATGCTTGCCTGTTTAGATTTATGAATAATATTATGTTTTAATATCAAGAATGTAGAATGAAATATTTTGGTGCTTGCACCCTGGTACATATTAGTTATTTTTAAAACCCAAATTGTTAAGCTACTGGGAAACTTGTGTTTCTCATTACTATGCTAATATGTATCAGATATAGACGCATAACAGAGTCGAGAGGTAGCAGTTCCATTTTGATTTAAGTGAAATTTTTGTAACCCTATTTTGAGTCCTAGTCTAGATATATTTTGAGAGGTAGCCATGGAATACCTAACGGCCGTCCCACACTGACAATCAGTCACTCGATCATTAGCCTATCTACCCTAATGCATACATTGAGAATAATTTCCTCTTTCCTCTTTTATGTTTTCTACTCTCACTTTATTTCACTATCCCGAGGGTCTCATCACCCAAGGGATTCGTGACTCTATCTTATGCATGTTACCCACTACATCCTGAGTTTAGATCCTTAGTTTGAGTGAAAATCTAGGCTAATTTCTTCTTAAAATGGTCAATTGAGCTCATTTTCTGAAATAGGGGGCTGGCAGTTGACTACTAGCTTACTATCTAAAATTTTCTCTCTTGGTCGAGAGCTACCAGTCGGCTACTAGGGGCTTGGCAGTCGGCTGCTAGCCTCGACAGTCGAATTCCAGGGGTTTGGCAGTCGGTTGCTAGCTTCTGAAAAATTTTCTGGAAGATGAAGAACACAACAGTTGACTTCCAGGGTTTAGCAGTTGGTTTTTAGCATTCTGTCATGCTTTTTTGGGAAGAGGATGAGCATGACAGTTGACTTCTAGGGTTGGTAGTCGGCTGCTAGCACTCAATTTACTTGAAAAATTATGGTTTTACCCAGAGTTTGGCCCTAAAATCATGAACTCAATGCCAACATTCAAACATCATTTCTCATTCATAAAATGCCCATAACATAGCTTAACATGTTCAAACTAAGATTAAACCCCATCTTTATCACTTTGGGCAAAAACCCAACTTCACAATCATTCACAAGCATAGATAAGCAAGGTAAATCAACACACATTACCTAATAGCAGTTAAAAACACATAGAATGTAAGTTTTAAAACCCCAAACTTAACTTAAAACATTTAAAATCATATTTAGTAGTAAATTTTTTGCATATGTCAAAAGTGAGGTTTAGGATGAATTGCTACCTTGATTCCTTGTTGAAATGTGTTTGTATGATGTGTAGAAATAATTCTCCCTTGCTATAGAATTGATTTCTAGCCTCAAATCTGCTCTTTCTTCAGTAAAATTCCCTCCTCAAGCCCTAGCTCATCCTTTTCTCTCTCTTTAATTGCCCCTTTCAACTTCTCTATCTAAAAATTTGGTATGCTGAAAGTGTAGGGCTTTAGGGCTTTAGCTAGGGTTTTAGAGAATTTGGGGAAATTGTTAACTAGTCTTTAAGCTCCTTTGCACTCTTAAACTCACTCCTTTCTTCCCTTTTCAATTGAGTCCTTGGCCACCTCTTCCTAAACCCTCATATATTTTCTTTCAATTTAGTCCCTCGGCTAATGCAACTATATGCACTAATGCAACATACACAAGCATTAAGATTAAATTAACAACTAACAAACATCTCTTTAATCATACTAGGAGCAGATTTTATAATTATCCCATTGATCAAGAATGATCTGCAATAGTGCAGGGACCATTAAAGGGTACTTGGATCCGGCTAAGGGATGCCTCAGATAGTGTCAGTGGCAGAATTGTCACATATGATGTTAAGTTAGCTCATGCATGAACGTAATTGTATGTGGTGTTATTTGTTAGGTGGCACTCCTGATAACTCTTATGATGTTTTATTTTTCTTGCTCATATGTTTAAAGTAAAGGCATGTTTACTACCCTACAATGTGTTGTATATGAAAGTTATGATAAGTATGATGAGAAATGAACATCCCACATCGTAAAGTATATATGTTTTAAATGTACATGCATAAATCTAAGTACATGACATGAGTGTATGTATGCATGCATTGCATCCCTATAGTATATACTATGTTTTATGATGAAAGAATGTAGAGATTTTTCATATAAGTACGGTGGTATAGGTTAGTAGTTTTCAAATCAGGTTGCATTGTTACTGAGATTAATTTCTCACATAAGTACTGGCATGTACCAGATGTGTAAGTCCCTTGGTTGGGGAGGGAGGTATAATGGGAAGGAATGCCCTTCATGGGGTACATGAAAGTATTTATTTTAGATAGTATAGGCACATGTTTATTCTGTACTAGTCTTTGTGATTTTTTAGTAAGGCTAGTAAAGATTATCTCTCGTATAGCCTATCATAACTTAAATGTATATGGATTAACTAGACACTATTAGTAGACAATTTGATGGGGTTATGAGTGGCAGAGTTGTTGCCTTCATGCCCAACAGTTATTTAATGATATCTAACAAATTAAGTATACATGTTTGTGTATAGTTATTTAAATTAAACTATGTATATATTTTCCCCTGTGAATCCCGAGTGTAGTAATTGACCCAAATGGCATTCAATTAATCAACATGGTAAAATTTTAAAATTTACTCAGGTAGAAGTAGTAGTAATACACTTGTAATATGATATTTACATGATATGTTCCTTAATAAACCATAGGCTAAAGGAGGTGTAACATATTTAGGCTTCCCTCTTGGGATTTCAGGGAGAAGAGGGGATTTCAGAACTATTTTTTTTTATAAAATTAGAATAACATGGAGTCATGGAAAGCGAGATATCTTTCTCCAATTGGGAAAATCACTCTAATAAATTATGTTAGTGTAGCAACAACAACTTCATGCAAGCTCTTCCATTTCTAATTAACATTTGAAATGAAATTAATAGAATTCATAGGGGTTTCTTATAAGGATCCTCCCTTGAAAAGAAAAGGATTCATTTGATTAGATAGAACCAAGTTTGCCTTAACAAAAAATAAGGAGGGTTAGGCATTTTCAAACCTAGGGAAAGAAATTTCCAAATTTAGATGGAGAACCATAATGGGACCTAACTAAATTTGGGGAAAAATTTGTAATATTAGATGGGACCTTAGAAGTAAAAATGCTTCTATCATAGGTAAGTTCTTTTCCTTAGTGATGAGCTAGTTAAAAAGGGAATCACAACCATAATTCACTTGGGGGTAACCATAATTTTTTTGGAAGAAAATTAGATCTCTCTTGGACCTATTAGAAGCTTGATTCTAGGGCCTCTCCAAGTTGGAGATTATGGGAAAATTATGGTTGATATTGTGGACCATAACTATAACTAAAATTGGAAATTGATTTCCTTTATGCTTCCAATCCACATTACTGACTCCACCCAAGCTATACATGTCAACAAAAGTTCAAACCAACCTTTACTATAGCTTGGAATTTTAATGATGATGGAAGGCTTGACATCATATTGTCTTATCATTGAGCCCTTGATTCCACTTCTCCTTATCCCAACATGGGCTGGATTTGATGTGTCTTATTTTATACATATTTGCTTGAAGTTATTTATCCATTTTATGAGCATTTTATGTAATTTTATTTTATAAATCACCTAAGTTTGTAGCATTTTCATTTTTAGACATTTTATCAAGTCATCATCAGTAAGTAGAGCAATTCTATACCTGGATAGCCTTTACAGCACCCAAAATGGGCCATCTGGGCCACTTTTCCTTATTGGGCCAAGCCAATGTCCTTAAAGGCAGACCATGCGCGAAGGAGGAGAACTGAGATTTTGGAGCACCTAGGCGGAGCTTCACAGCGGCACGACAACATGCCGGTGACAAGGGATGACGAGTGGGACACCACCATCAGTTTTAGCCACCGGAACGCCGCAAAATCATGGAGTTTTGGCAAGTGACCCGTGCGACCTGAGAAGAGGATCTATCCACATTGCGGCCGTTCTGAGGCATTTTTTGGCCGACCCACCATCTGTTCCCGTCCCTACAACTTCAAGCAACTCAACCATAACATTCCCTCAACTCATCGGCCACCGCAACATGCCAGATCGAGAGATCCGAGACAAACCTAAGACGCAATCCATGAGTGATTTCACGACCTATATGACGATGTCTATTTGAGTTACCATCGAAAATCACTCCTCCATCGCTTGATGCCTCTTCCATGACCATCTGCCTCATCTCCAATCACTGTTGCAACTATTTTCTGTTGGGTACCTGAGAACTCGAGATTTGACCCATTTTACAACTAACTCGCGACCTATTTTCTGAATAGATTTGAATTGTATTTTTCTGGCAATTTTCTAGCAGTTTTTTGCTGAGATTTCAGTATAGTAACCATTGGGCATTTGAGAAGACAGGGCTTGCATAAATTCTACTATTTTTATCTCCTATTTAATTAATTTTCTGATGGATTATCTGTTATTTAATTAATTATCTGATAGATTATTTGCTATTGGAATTGTCTGTTGTTATGTGTGGTTAAATTTGCCAAAATTATTGGGTTCTAAACTATGTTGGTACTTTGAGTTTAATTTGTATGGATAATTGAATATTGATTCTGTGATCTCCTTTCATTTTATGAATAAATGTTTAAGTTTTCATTAACAAGACATTGTAATGAAAGCCTCTTAGATTTATTTTAGTAATCGACAGATTTTAATTGAAATTGGACACCTAATTGTAATGGACAATTTGTTATCACTTAGAATTAAGGTTAATAAATTATTGGATTAAGAAGTAATGACTCTTAATAGTAGTGGATTAGACTGATAATGCTGATATAAAATCAACCATTAGGAAGAACCAGCTAGTGTTAGGTTTGTAGGTTTAATAAATTCATTGAGACCGACAGAGAATTTAAATTTAAATTAGAATTCACTCACAGGTAGCATAGTCAAATTCAGTAATTCATTATCTTTTGTGTGTTTACCAACTAGTGTAGGTTCCCATTGGGTTTGCTTTTTTTTGTCTTGATTGATTCCTCTCCTTGCTAATTGTCGCTGACCAGTTATTGTTGCATTTAACTTAGTCATTAGTTTAGTTAGAACCTAATCACTTTGAATCATAGGCTAGATAACAGAGAACAAGTAGTAACTCTGGGCTTTCCTATTCCTGTAGGATACGACCTTGATACTCACCATTGCACTAGACTGCATTGATAGGTTCACTACCTTAGGTGTAGTTGCACAAGTAACAAGTGCATCAAGTTTTTGGCGTCGTTGCTGGGGAACATTGTTTGTGAAAACAAGAGTGAATTTGTTATTTATTACTTTAGCCATTTTATTTTATTTTATTTTGTTTCTATTTTTGTTATTTGTTACTCTTTGATTTGGTTATTGGGTTGTTTGGCCATCATTGGTTTCAGGTAATTTATGATCATGAATTCTATATCAGTCTTGGTAGCTTAAATACAAAGGGAGCTTCTGGCCAAGCAGATTTACCAATGCCTGATGCCAGAGCAGGCAGCACAGTTTAGTTGAGTTATGTAGTGACTCGCATTATAGTGAACACTATAATGTTGAAGGTATGTTTGCTAACCCTTCCATTTCTCTCTTTTCTTCTTACACTGTTTCTGATGATTTCGAACAAGTTGATTATATAGGGAATGCCCTAAATTAGCAAAATGATCCTTATGACAATACATACAATTCTGGGTGGAGTAACCATCCAAATTTTGGATGGATCAAAAATACCTAGGATCCACAAGATTCTCAGTGGCTACACCAACAACAGATCTAACAACAAATCACTCATGATCAATTTCCTCAAGGACATAAGGAGTCTAGTCTTGAGGAAATGCTCATGAAATTTGTGTCCAAGACGGATACAATCCTTAGAAATCAGCAGGCTTTCATTCAGAACATAGAATATTAAGCAAGCTAGATTTTTAAGATGTTGGTTGAAACATAGCCAGAGACGTTTCCCAGCACCACAAAGTCCAAACCAAGGGAGCATTGAGATGCTATCACTCTAACATATGGTAAGCAAGTATATGGCCCTTTACCATTGACTGATGATTATACTATTGAACAGGATGTGCCAATCAGTAAAAAGCTAGAGCCTGAGGTAAGTGGGCCAGTGAAAATGGAGGACAAGAGTCCTATGAGGGAATATAGTCCACCTATTCCATACCCTGCTAGACTAAAGCAGAAAAAGGTTTATTCTGACTTAACAACTTCTTTAAGACATTCTTTCGATCATGATGATCTTGTTTATCCTATAAATGTCTTAAATGACATTATTGAGTTTGAATTGAAGGAATTCTTGCTTAATAACCCTTTACGGGTAGCATTGCAAGGAGATGAGGAAGAGTTATCCAACGAGCAAGTGTTGGAACAACTAGCTGATTTGCTGGCTACTGAGCCCCGTAGCTTTACTGACCCTTTTGTTTCTTTTGATAGGTCAGAAGTACAAAAGGTTGAAATTTCAGTTAAGGACCCCCTAGTCCTAAACTTGCAGGAATTTCCTAAGCACTTAGGATACTTGTATCTGAATGAGGTAGAGAAGCTTTTAGTGATTAGAGAAGGTTACCTGATCCCTACTGCAGGGGATATAATTTTAGCTTCTCTCAGAGACCATCTTAGGGTACTCTCTTACAAGATTCCTCTTCCTCTTCCATTTTTTCCAGATTGGGACAAAACTTGAGCAATTTTTATTTTATTTTATTTTATTTTATTTTTCTAATAATAACTTTGAGACTATTGGATTTTCTGTTTGTTCCTGCTTTATGTTGTTAATTTGGGATACCAACCTATTTGTACACTAAGGGCAATATGACCCTCAAGTGTGGGATGGGTATATGTTATTGATTTGTCTGTTTCTTTTTCTTTTGGGATACCCTTTTTTTGTACACTGAGGACAGTGTAATCCTCAAGTGTAGGGTGGTGTGCTTTTATTATTTTAACCCTTTTTTTCTTTTGTTAGTTCAGGATACTGCCTATTGATGCTACTTTTTGTTGATGTTGTATTTAGGCTGATAGTAGATATAAGACAGGATACTTGATTTTGCTTGACTATATACACTTAAGTTTTGTTTGTCTTTGAAGCATTTATAATTCAGTTTATGAATTGGAAGAATTTTTTCCCCTTAATTCATGTTGGAAAATAGATAGTGATGTTTAATGCATCATCTCAGTCAGGTTATACCGGTCACCTCGGTCGAGTTATTCAAGTGGTACTTAATTATTTTTCAAATTGTGAAAATTTTGATGTAAGATGTTGATAATGCAAATTGCATGCACTGCTTAACTTACAATTTAGTTGAAATTTTTTTTATAACCATATGCAATTTTACCACACTCCAAATGTGAGATTTGAGACCATTTCAAGCATTCATTCCAAGTATGCTCTTGACTTTTTTGTTTGAGTGTGCATTTTGCTTGATTTTGCCTCTAAAACTTGCTTTGTAATGCTTGTTGAAGTTGCATGGATTTTTTAATATCAAGAAATAATTTGGGCAACTTAGGATACACTACTTTTGGCCAAAAAAGCCACCCTCTGTGTTTCCCTTAGTTGGCCACTGTTGAGCCTTGACATTTTCTTCATTATATACACCTTTACACTTCATATTTCCTTTCTTTGCATCACCTTCTTGTTCATCCTATATGCTGGAATATATGTGATTTACTCTTCATATTTGGATTAAAATGCATTATCTTGATTGAGGATAGTTCACTAAGTCCTTTCTTCATTTAAATGCTCATTTCTATCCAAAGTTGTATATTAAGAAGACTGTAGACTGCAAAAATAATAATAATAATAATAATGATGAAAGAAAAGCCAAAATTAAAATTATAGCAGTCTTTATTCTCTTTGAATTTTGGATAAATTACTCTTTGAGCATCCATTTACTCATTTAAAACTTGTTGAAATTTTGTGTTTAGCAATTTACTGCATTTAATCCTTTGAGTATTCATGATGTTAAAATTACATGAGTTCTAATATATCTATCACCTCTTCCTAAAATTTCCCACCTCTATCTCAACCCTATTACAACGTTGTCAAAACCCTTAATCTTGGTATTTATTTTTTTGCAGTAGCAGAGATGAGATTTATGAGCAAGCATATGGTAAGCAGATTCTTGTGAAATAGCTTGAGGGATTTGTACTTTACCCTTATACACTTTGAGTGATTTGAGTGATCCCTGTGAAGCTTTGGTTCTTAAATTTTTGTTATTGAATTGCAGGTTAAGTTGTGTATGCGTTGTTATTATTTCCATCCTGCGTTAAGGTTGTGTAATTTGATTTATGATTGAGTTTCACTTGGGATGTGTTAGGTATCATTAAATGTGGTTTAGACATAATTTTGTGGAACTATTGCTATTTGTTTAAAGACTGAGTTAGTATTTGCTTGAGGACAAGCAAAAGCTTAAGTGTGGGGTGATTTAATGTGTCTTATTTTATACATATTTACTTGAAGTTATTTATCCATTTATAAGCATTTTATGTAATTTTTATTTTATAAATCACCTAAGTTTGCATCATTTTCATTTTCAGGCATTTTATCAAGTCATCATTAGTAGGTAGAGCAATTTTGGACCTGGACAGCCTTTAGAGTCACCCAAAATGGGCCATTTGGGCTACTTTTCCTTATTGGGCCGAGCCAATGTCCTTCATGGGCCTAGATTGTGGGTGAACCAACTTAGGGAAAAGACCCACATGAGGAGAAAGGAGAAAAAAGACTTGGAACAGTGAAAAAAGGTGCACAGTGCATGAAGGAGGAAAATCGAGATTTTGGAGCACCTCGGCAGAGCTCTGTGGTAGCGCGATAACATGCTGATGATAGGGGACGATGAGTGGGACACCACTGTTTTATCATCTTTGAGAGATAAACATATTTTGAAAACATAGTTTTGAAAGTGTATAACTATTCTTTTATGTATATAATAGCTATTTTCTCATAGACCCTTATAAATATGACCTTGAAAACATATTTTGAGAAAGAACCAAGTGCTAAGATGTGATCTACAACTTGTTTTATCATCTTTGAGAGATAAGCAAACATCATTCAACCAAAATTTGCAAAATCTCTATCTTTTGAGTTCTTAAAACTTTATCTTGTATATCTACTTTTTGAGAGAGTTTATTTGGGAGAATATTTTCCTCTTCAAGCCTTGTAAAACAAGGGTCGTGTATCCCTTGTAAAAGAAATCAAGAGGCGAGAAGCTCTTTGAGTGATTTTCTCTACGAAGAGAGGAGCGCTCTATTTAAGAGTGAGAAACAACTCTAGATTGAGTTAAAGCTTGTAGTGGCTCACAAGTGACCAGTTCAAACTTGTGGAATTAGTGGAGAAATCTCAATTTGAAGCTTGAGGATTGGCACAATCTTAGATTGGAGTCAAAACAAGATAAATCTTAGGGTTTCTTTTTTCTTTTTTACTATACTCTTTTTATTTCAAGTTTTTTATTAATACTTTTTAAATGGAAATTTTGCATAAAGTATTGAACATATCATAGTTGATAAGTGTTATTTAATCTATATTAAGTCATATAATTTTTTGAGAATTGTTACACTACAAAAAAAACACCATTTAACGACCATTAAATAACTACCCTTGTTAGAACCTTGGGTAGCTATTTAAAATGACCGGTGTTTACCCATATTTACTTAGCCACAGTTTATAACAAGTTCAGGTTTGCTGCCATTACTTTCGCTGCCATTACCCTGCCATTAAAATATACATCCCTGAGTGTTGTGCACAAGGAATCGACTGTATTTTTTTCCTAAAGTATTTCCCTGGCTGGTGCACTATGATAGTAGGCTTCCTTCACTGATCACCCAAGCTACCCTAAATCATTTCCGTAGAGAAGGTTAACTCATAAAAAATGGCTCCACTCCATATTAGCCAAAAATGCCATGTGCGTTTGTTCTATATCGCACTAGGTGAGGCGTAGAGCGAAATGTCAAACTCTGTAGCAGAAGAACACCCCAGAAAATATGATGACCAAATAGAGGAATGGGAAAATGTGGCACGAGCTTGGCTCTACTCGTTCCCTAAGGTGAAAGAAGTAAGCATGAACAACGTCGAAGCCTGGATTGACTTCAACCATGCCTCTTTACCTTACCTATAGGCATTAAATCTATGCCTCGCTTTGATTTCTGTCGTATTCTTTTTTCCCACTCAAAATTGCATTAGATTGCTTGATTAGGTATTGCTTTCTTCTATCTTTTAGTGCATTTGTTTCTTCATTTTTTCCATTTGGGGGTTTCAAGTTGAGTTCTTGTTAAATGTTAAGTGACTTGGTGTTTATGGGTTGGTTCTTTGGTTGGATTATCTAGCATGAATAAATTGGAGGTTATTCTTAGATGGGAGAAATATATTGAAGAAAAAGGAAATATATATTCTTAGATGGGAGAAATTTGGAATGTTCAAAATTTTCAATTAACTTGGATTTGTACAAAATGATATGCCACTATAAATGATAATGTATCCACGTTTTATATTTCTATTGTGTTTCATCCCTCATATGTTAGATTGTATGACAAAAACCAGATATTTGAGTGCTTTTCTTCCTCTTTCTTTCTTTCTTTCTAGAACCTAGTTGTTGGTTGACATTTGTCTGTTACTCTATTCAGAATTAGTTTTAGTCAAAATAAAAGAAAGAGGAAATCTTCCTGTCATACATGATAATTATATGGATTATTCATGTCTATTAATTGAAATTTTTCTATGATTATCCATGTTTGTTACTTGACATTTATCTATGATTATCCATGTTTGTTACTTGACATTTGTCTGCTACTCTATTCATAATTATATGTCTACTATATTAAAACTTCTTGTTTTAAATATAGTTTCTTCTAGTTGGTTGGTAATTTGGGTAAGAAAAAAAATAGGTGCTATACATGATAATCATAGATGATTTTAATGATTTTTATCCATGAATAATTATGCAAAAGCCTTATTTTACTAATTAGGTATAGAAAACTAGTTCTAGGAATATAGTTTTAATCCTTAAAAAATTGATGTGTAAATCACTAAACTTTAAATATGTCTAGGACCAAATTGTGTTAAAAAAAAAGAGGTAAGATTTGGGTAAATATTTAGGTTCATTTTTCAAAACCTTAAGCTTTACATGGATCAAAACAGCCTCTTTATTTTTGTTTTGGATAGGAAAACTAGAAACATTGTTTAAAATTTTAAGCCTAGAAATAAAACAGGCTGGGCATTTTAGGAGCCAAAATAAAGAAATATTGGCTACGCTTTGATGAACAAGGGAATTAAGCCCAATTTGCTAATTTTGATCCATAATAAAATCTTATAGGAAACTTGTTTTTTTGGTATGAAAGGAAATTAAATTACTTGAAATTAAAATACATGACTCCTTAATAAAAAGAAGAAAAAGAGAGCTACAATGGGTTTCTTGCTAGATTCAAGCCACAATGGGATTCTTGCTAGATTCAAGCTAAAATGGGTTTCTTGCCAGATTCAAGCTACATGAATTCTTAATTTATTTAGTTTTCTTTAAGAACATCTGACATAGTATGTGTATTTTGTTTCTTGGCCAACATATATTAAGTCAAATTTGAAAGACATAGAAGTTATTAGGCTTTGTTTGCTTCGTAGAACCATTTTTTAGAATTAATCCAAGAGTGCATGAATGATGTATGAATGAATAAAGTATATTTGTTAAGCATATTTGTTTGATAAAGTGTATGGATGAATAAGTTTAACAAGCTAGGAGGGGCAATATTCAAGGGAAACAAATGCAAAGTGGATGATGTAATTCAAGTTATTGAGGTTGACTTAATTTTACTAAATTGAGCTTAGCTTCTCTCTAAACATTGAAAATATTATATTTGTTGCTTCATGTTAGGAAAAATTAAAAACTTCTCAAAAAGATTAATTTCATGATAGCACATATTTTTAATTATTGTAAGTTGAAATACTTTATCTCCATTTGGAATTAATAATTCCTTTCTGGTTTGGCCCAATGTATTAACTCCCTAATTTCAAATGGGATGGAATAAGGATAAGCTGAATCTAGAGTCCAGATATTTGTTTATGATGACTTTAACTGTTCTAAATGTTCATTGATAATTTAAGTTGGTGATTCATATTGGCCTTGTACAGTTTATAGTAAACGTTGACACATAATTCAGTAGTCTAATTAATTGTATAATTTTAAATTAACCGAGAAAACCATATCAGAGGTCCTGCACCTTCCTCGTCCTTGCCTCCTATCCCTAGTGCTCAAGTTGGAAGTGCAACATTAGGCCCTTCAAAATTTACATGCAGGTAAAATCATCTTCATGCAATGAAGATAAGTCCACTTAATTTAGTTACTGACCTGATTTTTGTTGAAATTCTCTTTTAGCATACATCATACAACCACAGCACTTGAAGGAGCTTTGCTCAGTTATGGTGCTAGTATCAGGGCAAGCTGCAAAGACACTTGCAGGTGCATTGACATCTCAAATCACTAATCATTCTAATTATTTTTGAAAGGTTGATTTGTTTTCATGCATTTTTTCATGTATGAATGCACTTGTGTGATGTTGTAGTTTATGTGCTTGTATGTCAGTTGTAGGATTTCTTCATTGTTATTTGAGCTGGATGTTTTATTTAAGCTAATAGTGAATACAATAAACTTAACTAGTTTTGGTGGGATATAAACTTAAGATTGTAACAATTTCTACCTTGGCAATTCTTAGCCAATAGCCATCTACGTCAATAAATATATGATTTATTAGTATCTTTGTTGTAGGTATTTCACTTCAGAGAACTTGATTATAAAGTGAACTTGTGCATATCAATTTTTCATCATTGCAGTGATCACAACTTAAAGTTTGGTTAACTTCTTTCCTTCTTGTTGATGGTTTGGCTACTTTTGCATAAGTAAAAAGAAAAATCCTTTTTTCTTTTCCTTTCTCCTTTTTAGTCAATTACATTTATACGAATGCCATAAAATATGCTTTTAATAAAGTTTCTTAATCAGATTCCATGACTTAGGCAATTTTAGCTTGTTCCTTTGCTAAGAAAGACTATAATTAGGCAACAATTGTTGCAACCAGAGTACTGCAAGTAATGATAAATTCATTCTATGTACAATAATGTTATCCGCATCTAAAACCTAATTTTTCATAGAACCTTCATAATTCAAGAGTATAAAAGACTCTTTTTAATTTTAATTTTTGTGCAGATGAGTTTTGTTCTCAAACTAGGACTTTGTCTTCTAGTTGAAGTTGGTTTGTACTTCAGAGCAAGAAATCCTTTGAAACAAGTCATGATCTGTGATTTTTTTTATAGCCATCTGATGTGAGCAGCATAGAAGCATCACCCGATCCATTAATTTTTTTAAATGAATTTATCTTCTTGTAACAATTTTAAACTTGTTGGATACTAATTTCATATTTGAACATTATGTATGAAAATTATATTTTGACAACATATTAATTATATTTTAATCATTGAATCCATATATTTCAATTAATTTAAATGTGCTTCATAAGAAGTTTTAATTTATGTTGAGCAAATATTAAAAAAATTGCATTAAAAATTTTAAAATTACTTTTTTTAGTGTTAATTATCCTTGTTTACTTGAAATTAACTTTTAGCATTGATAATATTTATATTTATAGAGTACTATGTTTTTAATAATAAAAATTTTATTCTTGGCACTTCAACCATCAACTTAAAAATTATCTTTTAATAAAAATAATTGTTGTGTTTCTTTATATCCATCAAAAATCTTTAATAGAAAGCATTTTAAAAAAAGATTTTGATAATAATTGCAATTTTTATAAACACTCAATTTGTAATATCAGCTCCTTCTATTTCTGAGAGATGTTTGCTAGTTTTTGAATAATTTAAATACATGTATTTTTTGCATTAGATAACTACATTAGAGAGAGACTAAATTGAAAAGAAAAAGGTTTAGTGAGGAAATTTATATAGGCTTTCTATATTCTAGGATAGTAAACCGTAATTTTAGTTAAGAGTTGCTGCAGCTACTAGAATTTTGAAACTTCTCGCCAATGGTGAGGGGAAATAATAATTTGGAAGATAGCTGAAAAAATTATCATTTTGAGCCAAATGGTCAAGAACTAGGATTAGAATTGTAATTTTCAGACCACTTATAAATAAGGAAAAAATATCTGAACCCTTATATATGCATCTTAAACTCCAGACTTAGAGAGAGATATAGTGAAAAGTTTTAGAGAGAGAAAGAGAGAGATTAAGAAGGAAGTGAAGGTTTTATAGTGATATGAAGTGAA
Organism: Senna siamea; assembly: GCA_031216115.1. Classification (NCBI taxonomy): domain Eukaryota; kingdom Viridiplantae; phylum Streptophyta; class Magnoliopsida; order Fabales; family Fabaceae; genus Senna; species Senna siamea. The sequence continues at coordinate 23,858,256 of CM062354.1, read as the reverse complement.
TCTTAATAGCAGAGAGATCTAAGAAGGCATATATCATCACCATCATATCATTTTACATTCGATAAGTTAGTAAACAACCTAATCCTCTCTATTTTAAAATTTACTGTTCATGTACTGAAAATTATAGTTTTCATGTTATTTAAGCTAGAGAGGAAGTAAAAACTACATTCTTGATATTTTTAATTTCTATTGGGTATTTTAAACTGCATGGATGTATTTATATATGCATAAATCAAATTATAAAAAATGAATTTTTACTTATTGATGAGAATAAGGTTGAATCCAAGATTTGAGTGAGATTAAATGGTAATTTGGACTATTTTTATGTGATAAATGATGCTTATATATCGGTATTGAGTTGAGAATTAATAAAAAGGGTTTACAAACAAGTTCTTTGGTGAAAATTTGGGTCAAAAGCTAATTTGAAAAATAGAGTATAATATAGCAGTCGACTGCCAGCCTCTAGAAGTCGACTGTCGCATTCATCTTTTCCAAAACATTACTAAGAATGGATCAGCTGACTGTCGGGGTCATGGTAGTCGACTGGTAACCCTCCGGTTTAAAACATTTGGCAGGATAATGAGTTGAAAGTTGACTACTAGGGAGTAGAAGTCGACTGGTTGCCCTCTGTTCTGGAATATGAACTCAATGACCTAGTTTAAAACATGGTTAACCTAAAATTTCACTCAAATAACGGATTTGATCCTAAGATGTCTAAATGGTAACATGTGGGTTAAAAGTGAATGAGAAAGAACAAAAATATTATGAGATTTAAAAAGAAATGAGTATGAACCATCAATGAGAATAACTACAACTAGTTAGAGACTACGAGAATATTGCAAAAGGTCAGTACCACAAGAATATTGCAGATGGTCATTAAAAACCACGAGAATACTGTAACTGGTCAATGCCATTAGAATATTGTAGACATTCATAAACCACAAGAATATTGCAGATGGTCAAGGACTATGAGAAAAACTCATTTATAAGCAAGAATTTTTAAATATTTCTTTTATGATGCTTTTGTTAATGGCCATAACAATACGGTCTAATTTCTCTATTTATGCTCTATATTGATATGTGACTATAATCCTGTTACCATTGTGATGAGATTAATGTATCCCATGTGATGGATATGTGATAAGTGGCATTTGCATTCATAAGTATGAGATATATGCATAATTCATGCATGTCATCCCAATAGATATGATATATGTTATTTGATGAGAAAAAGAATATAGTGTATTTTCGTATAATTATGGTGGTACAAGCTAGTGGTTTTCAAAACAGGTTATTCTGCTACTGAGAAATCATTCTCACATAAATGCTGATTTGTATCAGATGTCTAGGTACAAGTTGTAGCTGAAGGTTGAGGTATAAGTAATAGAGATACCCTTTTTGGGTTATTTCATTTTGATTAAGGAATTATGGGTAATCATAGTAGTTGAAGTACCTCCATCACCTTCACCAACAAGACGGGTGAAATTTCAGGATTAGTGTAGTAGGTTACATATTTTGACATGCCCCATGCCCTGAATCCTCATTATTATTTTTGAAAAGATAGAGATGATAATTTTTGGTGTATAGCATGAGGGCATATATTTATTAGAATATGTGAGATAGGAGCCCACTAGTAGTCTTTTGTTAAATGGGTATGAGTGACAGGCTTGTTGTCTCCTTACCCTAGTCAACACATTCACATATCCATAGATATATGTCTGATAAATATGACTTGTAATTATTGCAAAAGAATTTTGCATATGAATGTGAATGCCCCTATATATATATTTTTTGTTTTAATTATTTTCACCACGACGTTACATGTAAGTATCCTGAGTATAGAATTTTCAAACTAATAATATTTAACTATTTAACTTGAAAAAAGTTAAAATTTACTTAGGTAGAGGTAGTAGTAACTCACTAATCTTGTATCACATTGTATTATATTATTTAATCAATTAAAAAGGAACTATAAGATTAGGGATGTTACATTAAGTTGGTATCTGAACACAGCTACGAAGGCTACTTGAGTACTGGCTCAGTAGTGAAGGGTAGATTTCTTAAGATAAAGACTAATGCAGGCTAGTTAGTTGAGCCTAGGTAGTTGACTGACTTGTATTATGTTTTGACTTGACGAATGTAATGTTAGGTTTGGGATAGACAATATTTTTTGTTAGTGTCATATGTCTCCCTATAAATAATATGTTATTGAGACCGATCACCTTGGTAATATTTGTTTTGTAGAGTGAAATATGGCTATACCTAGAAGGAATACTGGAAAGGAGAAGGAAGGTGGGAAGAATATAGAGAGAGTGATGGAAGTCATGATGGGAGTGGCAGAGGCTATAAGAGAGCAAGTTATTGGTACTACCCAAGTCCTCCGACAATTTTGGGGAGATGAAAGTAATGCCTGCCTTATCCCAAATCCTATTGAAGGACAAGTAGGGAATCTAGCTTATCAAGGATGATCAGAGTTCCACAAATCAAACCCTCCTTCCTTTAGGGGTGAGTTTGACCTGAAGGTGGCCGAGGCGTGGCTGAAAGAGATAGAGAAGTTGTTTATGGTCTTTGGGAGTATTGATGCTCAAAAAGTCTTATTTTTCACATATATTTTTATTAGAGATGTTAAACATTGGTGGAGAAGAGCCAAACAGTTAATGAAAGCTCAGGGAATTTCAATTCGTTCAAGGAAGTGTTCCTTGGAAAGTATTTTCCTCAAAATGTGAGGAATGAGAACGAAATTTAATTTATGCAAATTGAGCAGGGCAATATGACGTTTGATGATTATTTGGCTAAGTTTGTAGAATTGTCTAAATTTTCTTCCTATCTAAAACTTTAACCAGAAAGGTATGGAAGGCCATATATCTAGAGGCCAGAATGAGGTTTGAGTTAAAAAGTGTTGTGGCTCTATTAGAGATCAAGAATCATGCCACACTAGCAAACAAGTGTCACATAGTTTTTAAAAATTTGGCGAAGGCTGAGAAGGAAAAACAAAGGGCCAATTTCCTCAAACGAAAGCAACTAGGACCTTTTGGAGGAAGAGATAACTGGTTTAGCAGAGGCCAGGAAGGTAAAAGGTCGATGGCGAAACCAGTGATGTCAAATGTTTGCCCTAGATGTCAAAAAAGTCATGAAGGACCTTGTAAGTGACAACCAGGTGTACCACAGGGTGTTTGTTACAAGTGTGGGAAAGAAAGACACTTTATCAAGGATTACCCCCAGTGGAAGAAACAAGTTGATACTACTAGATCACGTACTATTGGAAGAGTATATACCTTCAAGGGTAAGGAAGTGGCTCAGTCCAATGATTTAATGAAAGGTAAATGTTTAGTAAATAATGTATCTTTAATTGTACGATTTGATTCTGGCTCTACCCACTCTTTCATTTCATTGGAATGTATGAAGAGATTAAATTTACTTGTATCCAAATTACCCTATGAGTTGTCTATTTCTACCCTTACATGAGAATAGATTTTGACTACTTTGGCCTGCTTAAATTACCCAATTGTTGTTGAGAACAGATCTTTTGTTGTTGATATGATTTGTTTACCTTTGGTAGATTTGGACATTATTCTTGGGATGAACTGGTTGTCTGTGAACAATGTAATCTTAGATTATTCAGAGAAATCTATGACTTTTATAGATACCTTACCTATAAATAGGCGTACTGAGGAAAATAATGAAAGGATACATTTTTTGTGTTCTTTTGAGGTTGAAATTCAGCATAAACTTGATATGATCCTAGTAGTAAGTGAAGTTTTGAATGTCTTTTCCCAAGAAGTCTTAAGTCTTCCATGTGAGAGAGAAGTAGAGTCCTCTATAGAGTTAATTCTTAGAACGAAACCAATCTCTATAGGATGTCTCCCTTAGAATTAACTGAATTGAAGGTGCAGATAGAAGATCTCTTAGAGAAATAATTTTTGAGACCTAGTGCTTCACCATAGGAGCACCAATGTTGTTTATGAAGAAAAAGGATGGGAGCTTAAGGTTGTGCATAGACTATAGGCAACTGAATAGGGTGACAATGAAGAATAAGTATCCCCTCCCTAAAATAAATGACTTGTTAGATCAGTTGAGAGGAGCTACTGTGTTTTCCAAGATTAATTTGAGGTTGGGGTACCATCAAATCAGAGTGAGAATAGAAGACATACCTACGACAGCCTCTAGAACTAGATATAGGCATTATGAATTTCTTGTAATGCCATTTGGATTGACAAATGCTTAAGCTATTTTTATAGATTATATTAATCATATCTTTAGACCCTACCTTGATCAATTTGTGGTAGTGTTTATTGATGACATTCTTGTGTGTTCTAAAAGTAGTGAAGAGCATGAACAACACCTTAGAATCATGCTACAGTTGCTTAGGGAAAAGTAATTGTATGATAAACTTAAGAAATGTGAGTTCTTGTTAGAAGAGGTAAGATTCTTAGGGCATGTAATTACTAAAGACGGAGTAGCAATAGATCTTAATAAGATAGAGGTGGTGATTAGTTGGGAGAAATCCACAATAGTGACTGAAATTCATAGTTTTCTCGGATTAGCCAGTTACTATAGAAGATTTATTCAAGGATTTTCGCAGATCGTGTTGCCTTTAAATAAATTGGCTAAGAAAGATGTTCTATTTTTGTGGGATGCCAAATGTGAACATAGTTTTCAAACTCTTAAAGAAAAATTAACAACCACCTGTCTTAATCATTCTTGATCCCTTACAAAATTTTGAAGTGTATTGTGATGCATCCAAGAAAGGCCTAGGGTGTGTCTTAATGCAAGATAGGAAAGTGGTAGCATATGCATCTAGACAACTGAGACCCCATGAGAAAAATTATCCTGCCTATAATCTTGAGTTAGCAGTCATAGTGTTTGCCTTAAAAATTTGGAGGCATTACCTCTATGGATCTAGATTTGAGGTATTTAGTGACCATAAAAGTCTTAAATACCTTTTTAATTAGAAGGAGTTGAATACGAGATAGAGAAGATAGATGGAGTTTATTAAAGATTATGATTTTGAACTGAAACACCATCTAGGAAAAGCAAACATAATAGCGAATACCTTAAGTAAGAAATCTCTTCACATAGCTCACATGATGGTGAATGAGATGAGTTTGATTGAGAAGTTTAGGAATTTGAGTTTGTCCACTCTGGTGTTGCTAGATAGGTTGTACCTGAGTGAAATAATAGTTGAGAATCATCTTAGAACTCAAATCTTAATAGCCCAAAGTGAAGATGAATTCTTGAAGTCCCTAAAGAACCCAAAGGAATTCAAGAAAGAAATTAATGGGGTAATTACCTTTGAGAATAGGTTGTATATCCTAGATTTTGGGGAATTGAGAGACAAAAACTTAGAGGAAGCCCATAAGAGTAACTATACTATTCATTCTAGTACCACAAAGATGTACCAAGATTTGAGAGAAAATTTTTGGTGGCCAGGTTTGAAAAGGCATATAGCTGAGTATGCTCCTAAATGCTTAGTTTGCCTGCAGGTGAAGATTGAACATCAGAAACCTGCGTGAATGTTACAGCCTCTAGAGATTCCTGAATGAAAATGGGAGAAAATTTAGATCACCCTTATGTTGGTTTGAAGTAGGAGAAAGACAAGTGTTATGGCCAGAACTAATTAAACAAACTACTGATTAAATAAAAATGATCAAGGAGAAAATGGTTAAGGTCCACGATAGACAGAAAATTTATACTGATAAGAGGAGAAGACCACTAGAATTTACAGAAGGAGATCATGTTTTTCTCATAGTATCTCTAGTTATTGGTATTGGTAGGACTATTAAGTCCAGAAAGTTGAATTCTAAGTATATTGGATCATACCAGATTCTAAAAAGAATTGGTTCATCCGCTTATCAAATAGTGTTACCTTTATTTTTGTCCAATCTCCATAATTTTTTCATTTTTCTCAACTTCATAAATACATTCTAAATCCTTCACACGTCCTTGATGCTAGTATAGTACAATTGAAAGATAATTTAACTTATCATCCTAGACCTTTAAGAATCATTGGTACTGAGGTCAAGCAATTGAGGAATAAGGTTATTCCACTAGTAAAGGTTTTGTGGGATCAGTCATCACAACAAGAGGAAACCTTGGAGAAAGAAGAGGATATGAGAAGAAATTTTTTAGAAATTTTAGAATAAGTATGTACAAATTTTGAGGATGAAATTTCTTAAAAAGAGAAAAGAATTGTAATATCCGCTCCTTCTGTTTCTTAGAGATGTTTGCTAGTTTTTGAATGAGTTAAATGCATGTGTTTGTTACATTAGATTGTATGTAGTTGCATTAAAGAAAGAGACTAAATTGAAAAGAAAAACATAAGGACTTGAATGAAAGAAAAATTTTAATGAGAAAAGTTATATAGTCTTTCAATACTTTAGGGTAGCAATCTGTAATTTTAGCCAAAAGAGTTACTGTAGCTACCAGAATTTTGAAACTTCCTGCCAATGGTATAGGGGCAAAATGGTAATTTGGCAGATGGCCAAAGAAATTATCATTTTAAGCTGAATGGTCAAGAACTAGGATTAGAATTGAAATTTATGGACCACCTATAAATAAGGAAAAAATATCTGAACCCTCACATATGCATCTTAAACTCCAGACTTAGAGAGAGAGTGTGAGAAGTTCTAAAGAGAAAATGAGAGAGATTGAGAAGGAAGTGGAGGTTTTATTGTGATCTAAAATGAAGCTTAATAGTAGAGAGATCTATGAAGGCATATACCATCACCAGAATGTCATTTTACATGAGATAAGGTAGCAAACAACCTAATCTTCTCTATTTTGAAATTTACTGTTCATGTGATAAAAATTATGGTTTTCATGTTATTTAAGCTAAGGAGGAAGTAAAAACTACATTCTTGATGTTTTTAACTACTATTGGGTGTTTTAAATTGTATAGATGTACTTATGTAAGCATAAATCAGTTATAAAAAATGAGTTTTTACCTATTGATGAGAATAAGGTTGAATCCAAGATTTGAGTGAGATTAAATGGTAATTTGGTTTGTGTTTATGTGATAAATGATGCTTATATACTAGTATTGAGTTGAGAATTAACAAAAAGGGTTTAAAACAAGTTCTTAGGTCAAAATCTAATTTGAAAATTAGAGTATTATAACACCTTAATCTTATAGTCTTTCTTTTATAAAAATATATTGTTTTCAGTATAAACCCTATGGCTACAAGACATGCAATTGCTAAATTTAAGAATTTAGAACATACCTAAAGATATGCAAAGTGGATATTACAAGTATAACATAGCAGTCGACTGCCCGGTGGTGGAAATCGATAGTTGTGTTCTTCAATTATCCAGAAACGCATATAGAGTCCTAGAAGTCGACTGCCAGCCTCTGAAAGTCAACTGTCATGCTTATCTTTTCCAAAAAAATTTCTAAGAACAAAGCAATCGACTGTCGAGGTCATGGCAGTCGATTGGTAGCCCTCAGGTTTGAAAACATTTGGCAGGATAATAAGTTGAAATTTGACTGCTAGGGAGCGGAAGTCGACCGGTTGCCCTCTGTTCTGGAATATGAACTCAATGACCTAGCTTAAATTATGGTTAGTCCAAAATTTCACTCAAATAAGAGATTTGAACCTAAGATGTCTAAATGGTAACATGTGGGTTAAAATTGAATGAGAAAGAACAAACATATTATGAGATTTAAAAAGAGATGAGCATGAACCATATATGAGAATAACTGCAACTGGTTAGAGACCACTAAAATACCGCAAAGGGTCAGTACTGCAAGAATATTACAAATGGTCCTTAAAGACCACAAGAATATTGCAACTAGTTAGTGCCACGATAATATTGCAGATAGTCATAAACCACAAGAATATTGTAGATGGTCAAGGACCATGAGAAAAATTCATTTATGAGTGAGAATTTTTAAACATTTCTTTTATGATGCTTTTGTTTATAGCCATAGCAATATGCTCTATTTTCTTTGTTTATGCTCTATATTGATGTGACTATAATCATGTTACCATTGTGATGAGATTAATGTATCCTATGTGATGGATATGAGATGAGTGGCATTTGCATTCGCAAGTATAAGATATATGTGTAATTCATACATAGCATCCCAATAGATACAATATATGTTATTTGATGAGAAAAATAATGTAGTGTATTTCCATCTGATTACGGTGATACAAACTAATGGTTTTCAAAACAGGTTGTTCTGCTACTAAGAAATCATTCTTGCATAAATGCTAGTTTGTATCAGATGCCTAGGTACCAATTGTGGCTGGAGGTTGAGGTAGAAGTAATAGAGATACCCTTTTTTGGATTATTTCACTTTGATTAAGGAATTATGGGTGATCACAGTAGTTGAAGTACCTCTATCACCTTCACCCACAGGAGGGGTGAAATTTTAGGATTAGTGTAGTAGGTTACATATTTTGACATGCCTAATATCCTGAATCCTCATTATTATTTTTGAAAGAATCAAGATGATAATTTTTTTTATATAGCATGAGGGTATATATGTATTAGGATATGTGAAATAGGAACCAATTAGCAGTCTTTTGTTAAATGGGATATAAGTGACAAGCTTGTTGTCTCCTTACCCTGGTCGACACACTCACATATCCATAGGTATATGTGTGATAAATATGCCTTGTAATTATTGCAAAAGAATTTTGCATATGAATGTGAATGTACCTATACATATATATATATGTTTTGTTTTAATCATTTTCACTGCGACGTTACATGTGAGTATCTCGAGTGTAGAATTCTCAAACTAATAGCACTTAACTATTTAACTTGAAAAAAGTTAAAATTTACTCGAGTAGAGGTATTAATAACTCACCAATCCTATATCACATTGTATTATATTATTTAATCAATTAAAAATAAATTATAAGATTAGAAGTGTTACACAACTCACTTTTCTCTTGAGTGTTGGTTCCTTGTCTAACATATCTCACTTTATCTATAACCTTTTATTATATATACCACATTTATACATTCAAATTGTTTTTGCATTGCCCAAAACATCACGTTTTAATCTTTCCGTAAACAAAAGAAAACCACACCCTCACTTGTTTGCACTCAATGAATGTCACTCAAGCAGTCATGTTCCACACAAATTATTTTGCTTTTACCCTCAAATGATCTCACACACTCTTGGCTTTACCACTCTTAATTTTCTCTTCAACGTGTCTTTAGAGCAAAAACTAAGCGTGCCAATTCCAAGAATGTGAATGCTGTAAGAATTTGAATCACAATGAATTTCTTATAAAGAAATGGTGTAAGTTCAACAATAGTTCTTTCTCCTTTTTGTGAATAATCAAAATCTTCTTTTTTTTAACGTTTTTTATATGATTTTTCTTTTGATTTTCTTTTTTTTTCAACAATGCGAACACTTTCTTTTGTACTCTTTTTTTTTTCTTTTTTATGTTTTTTCACATTTTTTTCATAAACAGAATCAAAGCAACAAACCAAAACTTGAAAAGACACTCAAGATATTATTCTTTTTCTTTAATAAGGAGAAATAAATGAAAGACCCAAAATAGAAACAATATGAACAAGAACACAAATGAAGGATAAGGAAGAACAAATAAACTAGAGCAAAAGGAAAGTTCAAAAATAAATCAAAGGAAAACATAAAGACTAGACTAAAATAAAAAAAGGATAAAACCTGAATTGGAGCCAAAGCTCTAATACCAACTAATGAAAACCACGTGAACTCACCATAAAACCTAGCAACAATATATGAAAATCGAACCCCACGATAGTTCAAAGAAGGTTTCAAAGGATAGGAATATTGACCTATTGATTATAGAGAATCAAAACCAATGTTACAAAAAAATTTAGAAACAACAAGTGCTTACACTTGGAATCTCCACAAGATTTGCTAAAGATAGCATGGAAAAAACTCTCAATTGTTTAATACCAAAATAGTCTAATACGACCTATGGAGGTTCTACTTCTAATATAAATTGTAGCCTAGGATTTTTTTTTTACAGGTATTGGGTTGGGCTAATTAAGTGTTTAAGTTCAAACAGCCCAATTTACAAGTTTAATGATTAAACACGGTCAAACCTTAAATAAGATAAATTTAAGCCCAAAACTAAATATATCACTAAAATAATATAGGTTGGCTTGAATTGCCCTATAATTAGACTTGCAAAATGTTAACAGTCTTGATCCATATTTCAAGCCCAATATGTCCAAATCTGTTTCATCTCCAAGAATTTGCTTCATTAGGCCTTGCCAAATGTTTTTGAGTTGTGCTGTTCTAATTGGTCCAGATGGCACGTGCAAAGTATGACTATAGTCCTCATGCATATGTTGTTCCGTATCACAATGTTAAATATTAAATATTAATATTTTTAACAGAGATTTGAATTATATTTTATTTCATATCAAATATTAATTTCTTTCATTATATTTAACTTAATTTAATTAATAGAACTAAACATTTATATGCAGTTTTGCATGACATGATATTAGAACTGAGGTTTAGATAAATATTTGCCATTATTCCAACTTTGAAATTATGTAACTAAAAACGCCTATTGTCTATTTGACACTTGGGAAAATTCACCATTATGTACTCATAAAATGTCTCACGTGAGAATTAAAGGCTATAATCTGTAATTTTGGGTAATTAATATGATTCACCATTTTATTGTTATAATGTAGTTGGGCTTAATATTTTTAATTTTTGTTATATCTCTCTAACTTTAAAAAATATATATTATTTTTTAAATTTGAAGTATTCGAACCAAATTAAGCCAACTACTACGGAGACTATATCACACAGAATTTAAACTCTTGATAGGAATCTTAGGTCTCTTTCTTATGTGTCTTGAGACTATCTCAATTTATTCCACGTACGTGTTGAACGCCTAATAATACATGCATTAATAAGCTTTTTAAATAATCGCCACTTCAGCTTTGATTCATTAACACCAATACAGCTTAGAGTCATTGCGTTCACACCCCTTATACTTCAGTATTTATGCAAATAAACCTCTAATTAAGAGAGCGGTTCAAATTTTAAACATCACCTTAAGTCCTGATTATTAGTATTATTATTGGACTAAATTTATATGTTTCTTATATTTTTGTTATGAGATTCTCTAATTATATATATATATATATATATATGACAGCCCACTCTAATTACTCATTTGGAAGTGTCTTTACCCACAATCACAAGTAACTCGATTAATCAGAGCATAAAAAAAAAAAAAAGAACAAGTTTATTTAACCTCTTTAAGCACTAAAATCTCTCCCAAGTGGCTCTTCTATTTGATGTTCATGCAAGTACGAAAATTAAAAAAAAAAAATGCCTTCAAATTATTTAAAAAATGGTACATACATCTGCCATGGTATTTAGACTTATTACAGAATAGAGAGATCACCAACTTTTATGATCTAGAAAGTAATAGTAGATTACCAATCTCTCAATCTATAACGTGATCAGAAAAAGTATATTTTTCATATGGCTGAAAAAGGGTCAATAACTAACTACTCATGTCCTTCGCTGAAAATAAGAGCAAATGAGAACTGTGTGGAACTACCTAAATCTGTGTGGTCATCAACATTGACAAATACCTCAGGGCAAACTTGCATGATGATGATGAATCTGCAGTTTCCTCACGTTGCCTTTTGAATGGGGTAATAATTACATTTAATAATATATTGCAGAAAGTTTTTTTATTTTATTTTTTTAACTGGGAAAAATGGTAGCAAAAGTATATATACATTACTCCAATAATATATTGGTTAGTAGCATGCAAAAATCTTTCTTGATCAGTCTTATACTCACATTTCTCAAACTCAGTATGAAGACAGTGTGAATAGATAGAGGGAGAGATAATGACTTTGTAACATGCATGTATGTTTGCTGCATTAATTACTTCATTGTGTAATTTTTCCATTGTTTGTTGAATAGAAAAAGTTTTTTCAAGAGGATAAATAGACGACTTGTCCATTCTAGAATTAATAATGGGAACATCTATAAGATACCTGAAGAAGAAATTTTTTTTCTATCAGAAATAATTTTCACAATCATTTAATTGTCCTAATTTTCAAACAAACTAGCTAGTCAAAGAGGATGGTTTGAACCACCGTTAACCTACGGCTCTTTCAACGTTCATTTGTACTAATAAATTAGTAATAGTTGACCTCACCGATTTGACTTGTCATTATACTCCATTCAAATTTTAAGACACCATATTGTGTAAATTATCTCAAATTGTGTGAGAAATCAATTCTATGATGTCAATCCTTAATTCTCTATAGTCCAAAGCACTTCCCTAATCATAATGTACATAATAAGGTCAATTTACATATATATATATATGATACTCATTCTCTTCATAAAAATGTTTTAAATTTTGGTCTTATATATAAAAATATCTCTATTAAAAGAGTTTTATCTTAATTATAAAATATTATATCAAAACAAATCAAATTATTCAAAATCTATATTAAGTTTTCAGATAAAAGATAATTTCAAACAAATAAAGAACGATATGCATAAATTTATTTGAACACATTAATTGTAATTAAATATACTAATAGCTTGATATGCACTATGTATGCCAATTTTTTCTTTAGTGATTTAAATATAAAATTCAAAAAGTAATTATTATATTTTAAAATAATAATAATAAACAATATAAATGACAAGTAATTATCACTTTATAATTATATATATATCGTCTTTAGCATTGGAGTCCAACTTAGGATCCCTCATTCCACTTGGAGAGAAAGGTGGGTAAGAAGTTAAAAGAAAAGGGTATAATCGTTCCACGTATGTAGAAAACATTATTATTAAAATCCGTCATCGTAGGTAGGACTAAGATTGCCACAAGAATTCACAGTCACAGCCTAAAAATTAATTAAAGATGCCACAATATTATCCATTGCCAACGAGGCATGATCTTCAAATAAATTAAAATGGTCAAAAAATGGTGGTCCGTATTTCTCATTGGGAATTAATAAGGCCATTGAGTTGTTGGCCTAAGAGGAAACACCACTTATCCAAAACAAAAAAGTTATATGACTATATCTATATATATAATTATATATAACTTGAAGATTGGGGAATCATCTTGAAAAGAAAGCATAACTGTCATCAACAGCAAGAGCTATATTGAATTTAATGAAGCTGCACACGAGCCTTCGCGAGAGACCTTAATCTGAGGTAATTGCCTTTTTGGTTTTCTTTCTTTTTAGAGCATTTTGGTAGCAACAAATTAAGAACAATAAATAGTGGTGAATAAGAGGTGGTTGATGGATCATCCTGTCTTATTCCTTGATCGCCTTCAGCAAGTAAGGGAGAAAAAGAAAATGCATAAGAATGCAATCAATTAACCACACGCGTTTACACCTAATCTCAGATCAGAAGAAAATTGCAATTTGGATGTAGAAACATTTAACTATTTATACATGTTTTTAATATTTCAAAAAAAAAATGTTTGTTATATAAAGTCAAAAATTTGTTTATTAAGTTGAGTTTAGTAAAAGACATTTAGTCTTTTATAATATAATAAATTTAAATTTAAATTTTTATTAAAAAAATTTTATATTTAATATTTAATAATATTTCAAACAGAATTATTAAATACCTGTAAAAATTTAAAAGTATATATTTATCTTTGTTTTCAAACCATCAAATTGACTTAAATGATTATAAACTTATTTTTATATTGATTTCTTGCTCTATCTTTTTATGAAAAGAGTGCACTTAAATTTATTTATCGATTATAAGTTTTTTTATTTTTTTTCTTAACTTGTGTGATGTATTTATTTTACATTGAATAATAACCATTGAGATCCGAGATAAAACCTGAGCCTCAAAATGTTCAAATGCAGCAAGTTAATCTTTTGAATGTGTGTCTCCTAAGAATTGGAGTAATTTATATCAACCATGCTTTCACTGAAATCTAATCCACCTTTTAAAGAGTGACTACTGACTACCATTTGTCTAAAAAAGAGTCACATATAATTAAGATGGTATTTCAATTTATCAATAAAAAATATTCTTATAAAATAAAATTAACCTGATTACTATATAAAAGTACTTGCCCTACATGCTCTTTGATAAGATGCATACGGATTTTAGAACGGTCATATTTGAATTTGAATTTTCTTAAATTTTTAAGAAATTAACGGTATTAATTTATGAAAAAAAAGACTAAGAAATATGGATAAATTTTAAATCATACAAGATAAATATTTTATAGATCTTTCTTTTACTTTTTTTTCTAGATTCAAATTCTTCGTATCCAGTGTTGACACAAATTGAGGTATCAATATTTATTTTTAAATTTTCATTTTGAAAATTAAAAAGAAAAAAGCATCTTGATAGCCTGCGATTACGTGGATAAACACTTTGTATTTTTTAAATCGGATATTAAAAAAAGAGAGATAGTGCTTTTGGTGGAAAATGGAATAATTTAGTAGCTATACTCATTTGGAAAATTTTTCAAAAAGAAATGAAATGATGGTATACTGATTAAATTACGTATCTCTTCTTTACTTTAAGTCATGTAAATATTTATCTATACAGTTTTTGACATTTTTCTTATAATTTCGAAGAACTTCATATTAGAAAGATTATTGTTGATTTGTTTATAATAGACTAATAACCCTCTTAATTAATTCTACAAAAACATAATTATATATCCTTCTGTAATCATATTTAAAGCACTAGATTCAATGTAAATATTTTTTAATAAAAATTTAAATTTTATTTGATCGCTTTATAAGAGAGCAGCTCATTTAATCGATCGTGGTGATTTCATTGCGAGCACAAATATATATTTCTGTTGGCTTTTTTACATATTTTATATGTAAAGAGTGAACTCAAACTCAAAACAATACTGGTGATCTTTTAAGCTCAATTTGAGAGAAAATATCTTTATTCATGTGGCTGTGAGTTATTGTTATTCACTTTTTTTCTTGCATGCCTATCTTTACGTTTTCCTTTATCTCAACAAAGAAGTTTGCTTTATCTCATTCTCATATATCAATTTAGATTAATGAAAATTGAACTCGAGTTAATATATATCTACTGTCTACATATTGATCTAATTTTTTTAATTAACATAACATTGTAATTTTATTAGTACACAAAGTATAACTCATATGTAAGTTATATGAGAGAGAGAGAGAGAGAGAGAGATTTTAGGGTGGGCTAAGTAATATGATGTTTTTAAAACCGAGCTTGAAGTGTCGTTATTTCATCACCCAATCAGTTAAATTACTATTTTTTTTATGTTCAATTTTAATATCAAATTAATTAATTTTTCTTTATATTGAAAAAAATTATTGTCTTACATTGTTTAAAAAAATTATTACAAAGAGTTAAATATAGTTTTTAAAATTAAAAAAATCAAATATAATTGAATGAACCTATAAATGCTTTTTTGCATAAGCTCTCGGAAGACGGGGCAGAAAAGGCATGGAATACGCGGGATCACATTTCAAAAGATCAAACGTCCCGTGTCTACCGTTCCTCATAAGAACGAAAAGGTATCAATCCCACTTACTTCACTACCTTTCTTCTTTTCTTTTAACTTCATTTTATCCACTTATAAATTTTCATATAATTTTAAACTTTATTTTATATTCCAAGAATTACATAAAAATAAATGTAAAAACAGAAAATAAAATTGCAACTTCCAATCATACTTTTATTTTTATAAATTATCTACATTTACTTTTTTTTATGACAATAATAACCTTTAAAACTTTTCACATACACATATATTATTTATATTATAATAAATTTTAAAAAAATATATAGAGAGTACAAAATCAAAATATATTATAAAATTAGTAATTTTATATATTTAAAAATTTTAAAAATAAATACATGTTATGAATGGAAATTAACCATTTTAAATGATGTCATTTAATTTATTATCCTGTTGGATGAATTTGAATTTTAAAACATCATTTTTAAATTAATAAATTGTTAATTAAGATGATAATGACATCAATTGGTAAGAAAAGAACATTGATTTAAATTTTAGAAAATATATTTATTAAAAAAAATTTTACTTCTTACCCAATAAAAATTATTTTTAAATTTAATGGAAGTTGAGAATATAAAAAAAAAAATCATCTTCGGAATTTGCCTTTTACAATGATGACACAGAAATTCAAGTCCCTTAGTCATTAAGTTGTGAAAAAAGAAAAAAAATTATGAAAATGACGTGGATATGCCTAGGAAAAGTCAATTTTGAATTATTAAATATATTTGAAGCAGTGAATTCGTGACACGTAATATAATGTAACCCACAAATCGCAGTTCTCTAGAAGTGGGCCTCTCGTGGGCCTTTTGGTAATGACAATTGAGCTTCAGGCCTATTTCGACTTTTCAGGTGATGTGGGTCCCAACGAATCCTAACGCTCACGCGCTCACACTAAAATATTTTCCTTTTTCCGTTGATGGTGGGTTGGTATTAGTAATGATGATTTCGTAGAAGTTTGTAGTGGATTTGTGACTACACATTTTGGTTGTGAATTAGGGTCATTCTAGAGATTAAATATATATTTAGTATTAAAGTAGATTTTTATTTTTTAAATAATTGATGGATTTATGGAGAATTAATTAAGTTGACTAACATAAAAGTTTTAATTTAACAATATCTATAATGATATTGATCTCAAGTAAGCAGTATACAAAATTAATAATTTAAAATTAATGAAAGAAATTTTCTTAAATCACAAATTGTATACATTAAAATTAATAATATAATAATCAATTATTTTGAATAAGAATATTTTTGTCTTACAAAATTAATTACTTTAATAAAATCTTGAATATGGCGGATCCAAAAATAATGAAAGGAATTTCTTTTATAAAATAAATATATATAAGGGGTATTTCAGGTTTAAAAAAGTTAGATGAGAAGTTAAAGAAAGAATTAATTATATTAATCACATTTAGATTACAAATTATGAATGGTTAAGAATTATTTAAAATTATGAATTTGAATTCTCTCAATTTTAAAAAAAATTGATATTATCAATTTTTTAGAGGAATTGATACAAATAACATTATATATATATATATGCACACACACTAGTTACAAAAATATATGTTAATTTTTTAATTTTTAAAATAAAATATTAATAAATTTTAAAATAGTAAATTAAATATTAAGATTTTTTTTAATTTCTCACAAATTTCTTTCCATTAGACAGAATCCTTTTTGAAGGATTGTTGAACATTAAATGTAAACAACTCCTCTAATAAAAATTTTATCTTAGTTCACTACATTGTGAGAACTAACTCTTTCCACTAGACCAAACTCTCGTTAGTATATTAGTAGTTATCTAACTCTCTTTTCCAATATCTTTACTTTCTCTATCCTCTCATCTTCTCATATCAAATATTTTATTTTATATTTTGAATTATATAATTATAATTTTTGAGACTACTGACCAAAGACGTCATCATGGTCG
The DNA here is from genome assembly GCA_031216115.1 of Senna siamea. Classification (NCBI taxonomy): domain Eukaryota; kingdom Viridiplantae; phylum Streptophyta; class Magnoliopsida; order Fabales; family Fabaceae; genus Senna; species Senna siamea. The sequence goes on along the minus strand of CM062354.1, from coordinate 23,840,814 downwards.
TCATCATCATCATCATCATCATCATTATTATTATTTTATATCAGTAATTTTAGTTAAAACTATTATTTAAAATACTAAAATTCAAAAAAAGCATCCCATAAAAGTTATTTTTTTTTGAAACCTTATTATTGTCTTTTAGTATAATTGATTCGTTTGAAATGCAAACGGATTACATAGTGTAATTCGTTTAGAACATATTCGGATTATCTTAAATTTTTTTATATTCAAACCTAATCCATCTAGAAAGAACTTAATCAAGTCTCAAGCTAACAATCAGATGGTTAAAAATAGAATATTTTTTCTTTCGCTCTCCCCTACATGTATGAGTGCCTACCCTAACTACCATTTTTCTTAAACAAAAAAAATTGAATTTTCATTTTTCTTAATGGTCTTGAGATAGAGATAATATAAAATTTCATAAGGGGAAAAATCTGTTTAAAACAATGTTTTATTTTAAATTAGATCAGTTATTGAACTAACCAAGACATTGATTTGCGGTTCATTAGTTTAACCGTAGTCAAACTGTAGTTGAACCAGTGACAATTAAATATATATTTTTTAATTTCATATATAATATATCATTTATTTTTAATGTAATATAAGAAATATTACTAGAAATATTACAATGACAATCAATCATAATAATAAATATTACATAAATTCATTACATAATAAAATAAGTTCAACATACTTAAGTATTTAACCATAAACAATACTAAAATTAGAACAATAACTATCACAAATAAGTTCTCAACATATTGAATCACACTAACTAATTTTAGTTAAAAATAATAAATTTATTTTATTTTAAGTTAAAAATTTATTAATCAAATACATATTTAATTATATAAATAATAAATATAAGAATATTTTAGTCAAAATGAATAAAATTATAGATTTTTTTATCTCTCAGAGGAGGAAAGTATAACATTAGGATCTCTCAAAAGAGAAAACTATAATTTATTCCTAAAAAACCTCTTGAACTAGTCAATTGGTCTAATTGTTGGTTTTCACTAGTTTTACTGGTTCTTAACTAGTTTGACTAATTCTTGACCAATTCGACCGATTCTTGACTAATTTTTTACACCTTTTTTTTTGGACCAATCAAAAAATTGATTTACTAATTTTTTGATTAAACTAGTCAGTTCAATCCAATTATGAGAATAATGGTTTTAAATTTTTCAAGGAGAGCTATATCAAACTTTTCTTTCAAGTCTCAAGCTTTTCAAAACAATTAGAAACTCAACTATCGTTAATTAATTTTCTCTTATTTTAAAGAAATGATATCTGTAAACTTTATCAATCCTAACTTTCACTTCTTAAATATTTCAAAGGATCCAACCCAATGGGTAATTATACCTCTTTATCTTTAGTTTTTTTTAATATATAAAAGAGTTATTAGATACAATATTAATATTTTAGGTTAATATATTTTGGTGCTCTCTGTAATTTCAATCAATTTTTTAATTAATTTTTATAATTTAAAAATTTGTAATTAAGTTTTTTAGTTTAACAAATTTTTAATTTAGTCTCTAAACTTAAATTTTAATTAATATTTTTTCAAATTTAGATGATATGCTAAATACCATCTTAACATTATGTATTTATTTAATTTAAGTTAATCTACTCATATACATTGCATATATATTTTATTCAACATATTTAATTTAACTTATTTTTACACAATTATTTATTTTTTATCCTCTTTATTGACATTAATCATACATATTTAAATTGTTAAGATACTATATATTAACAATATTTGTAACAAAATTTAATATAATTTCAACAAAATTTGACCACATTCAAACTAATTTAAAAAATTTTTAAACTATAAGGTCTTAATTATAAATTTTTAAATTATAAAAATTTAATTAAAAATTGAGAAAAAGTATAGAGATTACAAAAATAATTTAACTAATATTTTATAAAAAATTATAATAATTTATTGTGACAATTATTATTTCGATGTTGTCTTGCATTCATATTGAAGTATAAAATTAGCTTATACAATTTATATTAAATAAAATTTACAACAGTCACCAAAAAAAAGTTATAAGAAAAACGCTTGCCCCAATCCAGTTTCAAAATTACTGATATTATAAATTAAACATAACTAATAATTAAAATAAGAAAAATAGGCTTATGAAGACAAAACTTCAAACTGATGAAAATCAAATGGTCTTTTGACTGTTAATTTTGTAAATGAAACTTTTTACCGAACATGAAGAAGACAGAATATTGACTCACTAATATTACAAATCAATAACAAAACTGTGTTAAAACTTACTAAATTATTATGAAGAAAGAATTGAATAAAATATTTATATTTAAAACATGTAATTTTTATATTATTTTAGTAATTGAAATCCTATGATTTAACAGGCATTCCCAATTAATATTACCTTTCAATAAAGTCTTATTCAGTTGTACAAGTTAGATATTTTGTATACACTGCATAGTGGGGGATGCGTCCGGCTTGGCGTATTTTGGCTGGTGCTGACATTTTGAGCGGTGGTTTTCTTTTGCTAAAGTTTCTTATAATAAGTATTATTGTTATTATAATTTTTTTAAAATTAATCATTTAAATAAAAATTATAACAATAATAATATTTGTTATAATAATATTAAAATATATTTTAATAATAAAAAAAATCATCGTTAAAAATGTCAAGTAAGTCAAAAAAAATTACGACAGAAAATTCCAAATCGTGGGGGACACCATAATTAGGTACATTTACCATGCTTGTTTGGTATGTACACATATATATTCTCTGTTTGACAAGACTTGTATGTTGCCTTTGAGTTATATATTTATAACTCAACTAAATTTGCACAATTTTTTGTCTTAATTTGTACTTAAAATGCAGTATAAACGTGAAGAAAACAATTCGTATGTCTTGTGGCTTCGTAGCTATATTTAGTAAATCCTTGCGATTTGAACCTGTGATGGATGGTATTAGTTGCACCACCGTGTAAAGCTAAGTAGTGTTGCAATTTTTCTACTTGTGAAATCCCTATCATCAAGTTAGTAAATTAAGATCTAAGAAAAATAAGTGTCCGGATCCTCTGCTTTTTTGCAACAAAATTATTGTTACTATAAATTAATTATTTAAACAAAAGTTATAACAATAATAATATTTGTTGTAATAATATTAAAACACACTTTAGCAACAGATAAAATCGCCGCTAAAAATACCAAGCAGGTGCCAAGCTAAAGATTACAGAGGATCCAAAAAAAAAAAAAAAACTAGTACAAGGAGTTAATTTTAGGTCATGGATTAAGGTTTAAATTTTGGTTAAAAAAATATTTGCATTTAGTGCTTGTCAATGTTAAAATATAAAGAACAAGACATATGAAATCTCACAGTGCAAGAGTTATATAATGTATGAGCATGCTAGATTGAATATTTTTTTAGGCATTTTGAATGTAAGGCATCCTCTACAATACTCAAGGCCAACAAAATTATAAACTAGTTCTCCATTGTGTAAACTTGGATTAGAGCTATTTAAACATAGTATCAGAGCTAGTTTGTTGACAACATGGAGAGTGCTACCAATAAAGATGCTAACCTTAATAGAATGAAGTAATGCTGAGTAACACTTTATTGCGTGAAAATGCAGCTGTCAAGATATTGGCTCTTTAAGAATGGTGCTATGATGGGGGATACAGAAAATATGAGATGTAGGGATGTCCAAAGTACCCATATCCAACAAATACTCATAAATCCTACCCATCAGGTCCAGGTACTAAGTAAAAAAGTATGGATTTTGGGTTTACAGAATTTTTAGGGATTTTCATAGGTCCAGGGAGAATAGAATTCTTCACCTTGGATCCAAATCAGTTGTATATATTATATATTAAAATATTTATTTTATATTAATATATATATTATAAATTTATTATAATATAATAAATATATATTAATTAATTTTCTTTTATTTTTGACTTTAAGAAGACATAAAACTCTTGCAAAATTCATAAAAAAAAAATCTAATCTCCAATGTCCCCTCACATTTATATATATATATATTAATTATCTAGTTATGTTTTATAATTTTATGAATGGACTTGTTGAAATTTAATTATATTCATGTTCTTACATGAGTTTATTTTATTATTAGTTTTATTTATTTATATATATAATTTAATATAATAACTTTCAATAAATAACTTCTCCTAATTAAGAAAAGGTGACTTACCCTTCTAGGAGGGAAGCATCCCTCTCTCTTAAGAGAAGACAACCTCTCTCCCTTAAAAGAAGGCGACCCCTTTTTCTTTAGAGAAAGTGATATCTCTTACTTAAGAGAAAGTGATCTCTCTTTCGTAAGAGGAGGCAACCCTTTTCTCTCGAGAGGGGGCGACCCCTTCCTCGAGAGGAGGCGACCTCTCTTACTAAACAAAAAGATCTCTCCACATAAGTAGAAGAGGTGCTTCCACCTAAGTAGAGGTGTCTCTACCTAAGCAAAAGGACACCTCCATATAAAAAGGGAAGGTACATCTACCTTTCCCACTCCATATAATTTGTCCTTTAGATAGTAAACATAAGGCACTAGACACCTAGCTATGTGATACTATGGATTAGCTTAAAGCCATATAAAGAACCTTACTTAGGGCTCTATAGAGTGCCTTGCCTTGGGTTCTATAGAGAGCCTTACCTTAGTCTCTCCAAAATCACATAGTCTGACATCTAGTCCCAATGTAATCTCTAGTGATAAATCCCCCTGTTGAGAACAGTACTTCAAGACATCACATTGAATCCGTTCTTTGGACAGTAAACTAAGAAATTACACTCTCCCCCTCCTAAGAAGTATGAGATAATGAAAAGTGTGATGGGGTTATCCCTTCCCTTAAGGCCAGCACAAGGCTGACTTGAGAAAAATCACGCCAAGATTACTCTGATTTCGAGAGAAAGCAACACTCTCAAAGTAGGTTTAGTGTAGACCGAGCGCCACTCGCGACAACTAATTTAGACAAAGTTGGGGACACCGTGAAGGGGTGATTCTCATCCTCATTTCCCTGGGGATAACCCTAGGGAGTGGCTTGGTAAGATTGAAATAAAAATTCTTTGTGTCTAAATAAGGGTTTAATACTTGATAAATTAATTATTATTCTATTAAGCTCAAACCCCCTTTTCCTAACTAAGTTAATGCTACTAACTATTTCCTAGAATCCTAGAAGAGTTAGCCCTTTAGTACTGATCGTTCCACACCTTATCACTAGGCGCACCATCAACAATTAGCATCACCCTATCTATCTCCACGCCTTAATCATCCATGATCTCTCATTCGCCAGCATATCATCATGCCTTGACCATCCATGATCTCCCATTTTCCCACCTACCTTCACGCCTTAATCATCCATGATCCCCCACTCCCCTTAACTTCAGGATACTATTTAACCCCATTATCATTCTATAAAACATGCATGCAATTCCTCGCCTTTTGAGGATGTGATCTATCCATCAGTAACTAGTCACACTTTCTTTTACTATAAATAAACCTCATCAGATGTTGGCGGAGGACTTTTTGAACTCTGGGACTTTTTGGCAACATACAAAATTTAGAGATAAACATATGCATAATATTTTTTGATACTTTCTAAATCCTTGAGTTTAGTAAAAGTATATCATATTTACTATAATTTAAACTCTCTTATCTTACTTTCAATCTTCCTACGGTGCTTCACTTCTTCTCAACTAAGAGCTTCTCAGTGATTAATCTTTTAATTTCTTTGTACCTCCAAGATCAAAAACCCGTTCCTGAAACAATTAGTATCAAGTGTGTGTGTGTATATATATATATATATATATTAGATTGAAAATTATTACTTTTAATGAAAGTGTAATTTTATTTTCTTAATGTCAATATCATCGGTACCATAATTTAAGAACTAGTTGCTTGCATGCTTCATATATATCATCTCAAGTCTCTTATATTTATAGACTTGAGAGAGAGTTTTTTATTTAAATCGTGATGATTCAGCACACGGAAAAAAACCAAAAGCAACAATTTTATTATGATTTTTTTGATTTTTAAAAATATTTTTTATTAAAAATAATTCTATTTGAATGATTTTCATACACTAAATATAAATATTTATGTTAAAAAATTTAAATTTAAATTTATCATATAATAAAAAATTAATATTTTTTTAAAGAATATACACAACTTCTAGTTATAAAAACAATTTCATTATTAATTAGCAGCTAGCTGGATTCTTGTGGCACGTTTGGAATCGGGAGAATCCTCATCAATAATGTTGATTGTTGAGATAAACCTAAAGTCAAGAAGCTATAATTATTTGGCCAAAAAACAAGAATAAGCTATAATTATGGTAGACATAAAATAATGGTATACATATATGTCGGCTTCAAAAGCTTGCTACAGAATCTCCAGCCACTTGATATAGTTCCAAGATTTACTTTTAAAATAGAATCATGTCATATTTAATATGACTCTTAACAAGTGTATTAATTAGACGTAGTACATTTTCTTAATAAAATTAAAGTTAATCTTTAACTTCCAAAAGAGCCAACATTTTATTTTAAAATTATTTTTTAATTTTCTCGAAGTCCCAATGGGACTTGTGAAAAAAGACAGCTCGAGAGCTTTAATCCTCCCAATTTATTTTTTATAGATTAAAAAAAATTTATTTAATCTTTGAAATATATGATAATTTTTAATTTAATTATTTATAAATTATTTTTATCAATTTAACTCTTTAAAGATAAAAATATTTTTAATATTATTATTTTATTTAAATTTTATTCATATCTTAATGTTTTGCATAAAATTTTTTTATTAATATAAAATTTTTAGGTAGTAGATAAACCACATTATATTAAAAAAGCTTATATATGAAATTAATAAAAAATACTTTTAATATCCAAATTAACCTTAATTTTTAAATTACTTTTATATATGTAATTATTTAAAAATTTATGTATACAATTAAAAAATTTTGATTTATCTTGACATTTTATCTTATGAAAATTAATATGTGATATATGAAAAAAAATATATTATCAACTAAATTATACTTCAATATTTTTTTAAATAATAAATTATTAATAAAATTTAAGTAGAATGATAACATTAAAGATACTTTTATTTTTAAGAAAATAAATTGATGAGAATAATTTATAGATAATTAAATTAAAAATCACTCGAAGGACTAAAATATAATTTTTTTCTTAAAAAAATTATGATGTAATAATGACTAATTAATAAGAGCTTAAATTTCTATGTATATATGTATATATGTATGTATGTATGTATGTGTGTGTATCTTATTATTTGTATCTTTTATATGAGTTATTAGTTATCGGTACCAACACTTAATTTGTAGACTTGTAATTGATTGATTGATTATCACTTAATTTGAGGTTGCGGTTTGAACATATATATCGAAATTTGGGAAGGGATATATCACTGTGTGTAACGTACGGCTCGCTATATATAAAGGTCCACCATTAAAATAGTGGTGTCCACCACAATAATTGTAACTTGAATGTTATGATTCCTCTATGATCGTATAAGAATATTGAAGCATTGCTTCACCTAATATGGAGTTGGTGATGACTTAGAAAATGAAATGAGAAAGAAGAGAGTGGAATAGCCATTATGCACATTGTAATTTGAAATGATTTCATCATATTGCCATCTATATGAAATATTTGTTAAGTCCCAAATGATAAAAGCACCAAAAAAAGAGTTCAATTAGAAAAGATTCTACAATATTTAATTTATAATGTATAAATAATTGCTTTATCCATTCACATTTGAACTTTATTAGTGACAAGAAAACTAGGAGAATATTTATGTTTGTCTTTTCGAGCTTTGAATTAGGTACTGAAAAACTGTGTGGGATGGAAAAAGAAAGAAAAATTAATTATCTTTTTTGAGAAAAGAAAAAAAGAGCAAAAAAAAAGGTATACGGAAAAGTGAGAGAATAGAACTCTCTCTTTACTCTTGCCTTTAAAGTTTAATCTTTTCAATCTGGAATAGAAGAAATTTTCTGGAGAAAAAATATTTTCAAAGTTTTAATGGAAATCTTTAAAAGTTTAACTCTTATATCCAAACACCATCAATATGCCTATTTGGTGAAAAAGACTAGCACCAAGAATATATTATTTCTTTTTTCTTTTAATTTTCAAACTCGAATTGAATTAGGTTAATTTATTGCCAAAAGAAAAAGTGTGCTAATTATAGCTCTACACTTGTACACTGATATAGTAATCGTGGTTTGGATTTTCCAAGAAGTAGAAACTTGAAACAGTTAATTATTAGACTGTGCGATGGATAGAACAAGAAAAAATATTATAGAGGACAAAAAAAAAAAAAAAAGAGACTGAAATTCCGTTATTCTTCCTCAGAGATTTGAACTTTCTCTTTATGTCTTTTCATGCCACCTTTTTTTAAATTTCCAATTAAATGTTTAGCACCTTATCAATAAGCATAAAGGCTCTTAGATTCTATTTTAGTTTTTTAATATATATATATATATATTTGTGTGTGTGTGTGTGTGTTATATTTAATTATATATATATATATATTCTCCTTCCACTGCCACCTTCTTGATTTTCACTTTTTTTTGGGTTTATTTCATTAAATTGCTTTGTTTTCGTGCCTCTCTAATATAGATTTTTTTTTTCAAAGTAATATATATATAAGAGGGAAACTTATATATGGACAGAGATTAAGAGAAGATAAGGGAAAACCAATTAAAATTATATGATGTAAAGAATGAAATTAATAAAAAGTACTTTTAATTAAAGTCCTATAAATTAATCATAATCAATTTCGTATATTTTTTTTTATGAAATCCCATCTAGCTCTTTTCTTGTAGTGAACATTACTATACATAATTAATGAGAATAAGAATGGACAAATTAAAGAAATTAATGAAAAGTGTTTGTTGAGACAATGGTTTTTTATAATCAACACACATGCCAACTTAGCATAATTACAAGACCTAAATTAGAGCATGTCCCTTTTGCGTCCGGATTCCCTGCTGGGCGTGTCTCTGCTGGGCGCTGCTGGGCGTTTTAGCAGCGGTTTTTTCCGTTGCTAAAGTTTTTTGCAACAAATATTATTGTCACTATAACTTTTGTTAAATTAATTATTTAAACAAAAGTTATAGCAGCAATAATATTCGTTGCAATAATATTAAAACACACTTTAGCGACGGATAAAACCGCCGCTAAAAAGCACAGCAGGAGCGCCCAGCAAGGGATCCAATTCCGTCCCTTTTCTAACAGTGACATCACCCACGTACATGACCTTCCTGTTACTTCTTCACATCTCATGGTCCCTCCATTATCGATTGTTTCTTTGTCTCATGGTCTTGCCTTTGATTTGGCTATGCCCTGTTGCTGTTACTTTATAAGGTGTTTGAGTGCATGTTGACCAGAAAAATTAATAACAATATTTGAATAGTTTTTATAATTTATTATTTTATAATTAATTTTTTATAAAAAATTATTTTTACATGCGTTATTTTTATTAAAAAAATTTATAGTAAAAATCTATGTTATAATAATTTTGAGTTTTTATCATTGGTCCTAAAAATTATATATATAATATAAAATATAAAATAAAATATGTGATGTGAAGAGATGAGAAAAAGTAAAGATAATGAGAAGTTATAAAAAAAAGTTAAATAGCATCCTATTTTCTTAATTTATTATTTTTAAATATATATATATATATATATATTGTTCTAAGTCTAATTCATATATTGCTAAAACAAAAAATATCAACATGACAATAGCTAACCCAGGGGAGTAAGCTATATGGGTTATATATAGTAGAGTTTTAGGTCATTTAATTGAATACACACACACTCACTCAAATTTTAGTATTTTTGTATAAAAAATGAAAGAAATTGTATAGTTTTAATAAATACTTTCTCACACTCGGTTCACTATAATTTTAATTAAGAAGAAAATGTAGTTTTGGATAATTAATGGAGGAAAGATAAAAAGGAAAGATGGTTTAAAACTTTTTCTTAAAATAAATTCAATTAAGTTTGAGAGTAAAATGTTAAATTAAAGTTATATAGTTAAAGGAGGGTCATACTCTTACTTTACCTTCCAGCTTTTTCTTTTTCTGATGCCTTACCTTCCAATTTGGAGGAGAATAAAAGTGATTATTTAAATTGAGGGTGAAAGTTCTTATATCCTTCTTCTTTTGAAATTGCAAAGCTATCTTTATATGAAAAATAATTGACTTTTATTGTATTCCAAAACTCTATACTTTGTATTATTGTATTTCACAGTCTAATTTAATGTCAACCTAAGAGAAAATTATATTAGGAAAAAAAGAAAAGAAGAAATGACAACTAGAATGACACCACTTCTACTTAGGGCCGGGCTGGCAACAAGGAGAAAATCTTCCTCATCCCCATTCTTTATGTTAAGGAGAAATTTTTTTTCATCCCTATTCTCTATGGGTATTCAAGGATTGTTAGGGTCTCCACGGGGACTTAAAGTGTTAACAATAACTTATTAAAATAATAGTATAAGTTTTTCATAATATATATATATATATATATATATATAACATTAATAAAAAATACAAAATTCTATCAAGATAATAAAAAAATTAATTATAATTTTAGAGTTCTTAAATAAAATGAAGAGCTATAAAATATGACTTTTAAGAATTTTATTACTTTTTAAATTTATTTTTTTAATTAAAAAACAATAAAAAAAAGTTACAAAAAGAAGACATTTAAATATATATTTATTTTCAAAAAATATTTATGTAAATTTTTAGAGATGAAGACCCTACAAAGTGGGAGGTATGATTTCGTCTCCATCCCCAAATTTTTTTTGGAAAAGTTTTGTGCCCCTATTTTCGTAGAAAGAAATCTCCATATTCTAGTTTCCAAATAAAATAATCTTCATGGGAATCCCTAAATCTGAAAAATTTTGTTATTCCTACTTTTACCTACTAGTTATCTTCAATTCATGAATATATATATATATATTGAAAATAAAATTGAAGATTGATTAATTAGCTTTTATATTGAAAACGATTATATGCACAAACTTAATATGTTTGTATAAATATATCCGTAAATTATTTATATAAAACATTAAAAATAAATATCACAACTATATGAAAATATTTAATTTCTTAAAAAATAATATTTAATAAATAAATAAGACAAATTCATATAAGAAATTTTCATGAAATCCTCAAAAAAGAAAACAATTTAATCACTTAATTATTAAATCAATTTAGTTCTAATTCTAAAAATTATTTAGTACTTGAATTAATACTATTTGAAAGTTATAAACTTATTAGTTATTACGTAAGTTAATTTTAAAAAATACTAAGATATTAATTTATAATAAATTTATTATTTTAAGTTTCAACTCATATATTCATACCTATATTAATAAATAAGTCCCTAAAATAGTTTTATTTCATTTGTATAGTTCTTGAAATATAGTACTATACAATTTAGTATCTATAAACTTTAAATTTATACATATTAGTCCCTATAATTTAGATGTGTCAAAATGGATTGATTTGACCCAGTTCACCAAGATTTTTATGTTTTAAGGTCGGATGTAACAACGGGAAAGATTTGAAAGAGTTTTAAAGGATTTTAAAAGATAAATTTTGATTTTTGAAGCTAATTTTCATTAAACGAAGCCTGGCACGTATTTTGAGGGTAATGACTTGACACAGAAGGTCGTTTGAAGCCAAAAACACGATCAAACAGAAAGAAATGCAATCCGGCGATCAAAAACTGACGAAAGAAGTTTTGTGCGTCAATTTCGTTAACGGAGGCCAAAACTTTCGCATAGAAATGCGTGTCGACGTCTGGAAGGATGCCGACACCCTAAAACATCCCCAGGTGGCCCGAAAAAAGTCAGAATCGTCCCTGGAGGCTTTAAATTACGTGCATTCCCTCAATTTCTCTCATTTCACTCTCTCTCCTCACCACACTCTCTCTCTCCTCTCTCTTTTCTCTCTCCACCTTCCTCCACCGTGATTGGCCGCTACAGCCACCGTGGGCCGCCACCAAGGGCATCAACCGACAGCCCTCACTGCCCACAACCTCCAACAACCAACCACGGCCACCAACGGCCGGCGGAGCCGTCAGAAAAATGCCATTTTTTCCCTCCATCGCGCGAAACTTCTCTAGCTCGAATCGCCGCCGTCCGTCACCGTTGACTGTCACCGCCCTCACAACCGTGTAGCCCGAGCTGCCAGCTTCCTCCAGTAGCTCGGCGCCATTGAAAGGAGGCCGAACGCGCCCGGATCGAGGAAGAACGTCGTCCGCCGTGCGAGAAGCTTTGTGGCCGGAAAACGCCGCCCAAACGACCATGAACCGCCGCGCCACCACCGTATTCGGACTCCTGGCTTGCGGGCTTCACCGTGGTGTGATTTTCGAGACAAACCGCACCCCTCTGCCTTGCGCCACCGTACGCCGCCGTGTCAGAGCTTCTGGACGTGCATCCCGAGAAACTGAGACCACCGTGACGTAGAATTCCATCATCGGGACACATTGGTAAGGTCTGATTTCCCAAAAACTAATGGTATATGACTGAAATGGCTGCCGAACGTAATTAGGCAACTAATTAACCTAGGCAACTGTGTAACCGGATTTAGGATCGAAAAACGAATGACGTGACGAATCTGAATATTTAATTTCATGTCCAGGGAATTAATTGGACCTAGAAACTGAGACTTTGTGAAGTCCTGATTGGATTTGGAGCGACAGGAGACCAGGTAGGATAATTTACACTTCCCGAACCCTAGAATTGATTTAGTGAATACCTGACTGATTTAGATGACTTGCATGGAATTACGTGCTGCTTTCGATGGGATAAATTGCATGCCTGTGTGCTGAAAACCCTAATTGCATGTTAGACACCTTGTTTATCGAGTTTAGATGCCTTTAGGACGGATTCACTTAGGGTTGGGTACTTGATAGCTGGTATGGGATGGCCGTTAAGTATCCCTCGTACAGGAAGCTTTTAAACGAGACTATTTTTATCAGATTTAGCCTGTACTGAGTTAGGGATTACGCGTTAAACCAGGACGATCCTAAGAAAGGTTTAGGGAGTATAAGGGTGGATAACCTACACGGGAAAATGTTGTGATTTAGGCGTAATACCCTAGAACCCTGAGGAATAGCCGACCGAGTGCATGTGAGTTCGAATAGACTGTATAAGGATGAGAATTGGTATATGTGCACATGCTAGGGGACGCCCTAGATGTTGATTCTCACCCGGTCCTTGAGTGAGTGATTGGTGTTACGGATCACACTCACAATATAGGCTTGATTCGGGTGATTGGTGTTACGGATCACACCCAACGATAAGAGAGGTATTCTCTCTAGACTACGTGCAATTAGAAGATGATTTAGATTTGGTTACAACTGATTTGTAGCCAATGTGGATTGAGATACACAGGGCATGGGATTTTACTTGATTTTGATGACTGATTTTCAAAGAAATTGATTTTATGATTTCGAGTACTTGCCACGATTTTCATGTAATTAAATGATTTTTAAAGATAAGGTATTCCACTGTTTTCGAACTGATTTCGGGAAGACGATTTCGGTGTTCGCACCGCTGGGTATTCAACTGGTTTTTAAATGATAATTGAATTGTAAATTATTCTACTGGGATTCATATCTCATTAGGTTCTTTACTCAGATGAATAGGGACAGGGACAAGAGCCCAGACGATAGCCAAGGCTGACTTGAGGATAGACCGGAGGATGATTAGCTTAGGCTTGAATCATTAGTATATATACTTTGATGACACTATTATTTATTGGGTTCCGTCTCTTATGTTTTCTGTATGGATTGGACTGAATGTACATATAATGTTTCAGATAGTGTATATGGATTGTAGTGATGAATTAACGTTGCTGTATATGGATTTATGTTAGTTATGTTTATTGCTGTTGTTGGAATGGCTCTTTGATTTTAATAGGTGATTTTTGTACTTTGGGAATGTTCAAAATACAGAGGGAACTCTGCCAGATTTTTGGTAGAATTTACCACTGTAAACTTATGGATTTGAATTGAAATGTGTATGAATGTATGACGCGACGTGTATATGAGTTTTAGATTTCATTCCAGAGAAATTTATGATGCATGTATGTATAGTTAGTTAGCTGCGTGTGAATTAGGGTTGAACGGAATCCGAATGGACAACAGAGAGTCTATTTGGGTTATGCTCAACCAGTAGCGATCCCCTAACGTTCCCACATAGGGAATAAGCATTTAGAATACCCCATATGCTTCCGCTAATTAGATAAGCATTGCATATGACGTAATAGGGGGTTGTTACATTGGAAATGGCTTGACTCATCTTAGATAAATGAGCCTAAAATTTTGGCTTAGTCCAACCTTGAAAGGGCCATAGGTTGGGTCAACTTGTGGATTTTTTTTAAGCATACTTTTTTTAATATAATTTAGTTTACTTAAGCCAGTAAATATATATGTATAATTTATTTTACATATCTATATATTAAAAATGAATATTACAAATTGGCCTACAAAAATAGTAATTAAAAATTTTTTTTGGTATAATTTATTTTACATATTAACATATTAGGAATAAATATTAAAATGGCCCTAAAAAAATATAATTTATTTTATATATCAATATATCAAGAATGAATATTACATAATGTAGGCCATATGACATTAATTCCATGAATAATTTTTTTAAATTAAAAAAAAAGAGGCTCATTAGGGTTATCCCGAACTTAGCTTTTACAATTTTATCATCGGACATAGGCTTACAATGGGCTAAGCTAAAAGTTCATCTTTAACTTATGTGTATTAATTCTTTATACATTATTGTCATGTTATTGTCACTCTATTATCACAGTATCGTCGTCTCTTTGTCACATCACAATTATATTATTATCACTTCACTATTTATAAAAGAATTATTAACACATATAAGTTATTGAATAAGTGTTTAGTCAATATTTATTGACTGACATAAGAATTTAACTTATCATATTAAGTATTAATAGATTTGTTAAAGGCTTATAACATTGCAAAAAATTTCACCTTCAGTGGCAACAAAAGTCGCCACTGAAAGTTAAGAAGTCACCATAGAAATTCTTCAGCGGCGACAAAAAATTCGTTGCATATTTCCACTGAAAAGTCCGCAACTGAAGACCTTTAGTGGCGACAAAATACTGTCGCCACTGATAATGCAAATAGTGGTGACACAAGTCACCATAAAAGGTGGAAAAAATTGCCACAGGTGTTGAGGTTCATGAACAAAAAGTCGCCACAGATGACTGTTTTTGTGGCGACAAAACATGTCACCACAGAAGGCCATTTTTATGGTGACAAAACTTGTCGCCATAGAAGGTGGTTTCTCTGGCGACAAAAAAAAGTCACGCCACAGATTTACATTTCTGTGGCAATGGAATTGTCGCCATAGATAGCCATATCTTTGGCAACAACAATTTTTGCCACAGAAGCATTTTTCTGTGGTGACAATGTGTTGCCACTGAAACCTCTTTGTGGTGACTAAATATCAATTAATGTGACGACAATAATTTGTGGTGACAAAAATGGCTATCTTTGGTGACTATGTGTCACCATTAAAGCCCGTTTTGGTGGCGATAGTTATTTTCGCCACAGAAGAGGCCTTCTGCAGTGACAAATGTCACTATGGAATCTCCTTAATGATTTAATTCAATTTTTTTTCTAATTTCTATATTTCCTGTGATGTAGAGAATATTACATAATAAAATTATGAAACAAAATGCCATTACATTACAAATAAATAGTGTTACATTGTTGTCACATTATAGTCAATAATTTACAATAATTACATAATTTACAATAGTTACAAAAGTAAGACATATTTTGTGCGTCATTGGTTCCTCCTTCCTGAAGTTTGTTCTTATTTAAAATATAAACATTAAGGATAAGACAACATGTCAGAAACTCAAGAGAAACAATTATGATCATTGAAACATGATAGCAACTAATTATGGCATATGACAAACCAAATCCATCCTAAAACTTATGAGATAACAATAAGAACAATGTCAAGACCAAATGATGGCAAATTGGAGCCAAAACAATGTCAACACCAAATACACAAAAAAATTTTACCCAAAGCAATGTCAAGACCAAATACCAAAAAAAATTTGAGCTAAAATATTATCAAGAGCAAATGATGACAATAAATGCCTTCTATGCATGGTGTAATGCTTAAATGACATCAGCAACAAGATAATACCCACATTCATATGATGACAAGAAATGCCTATCAAATCAAATTCATATGATAAATCTAGCAGAAAAAATTTGTATAGCAAGTAAAGGTTGGGACAAGATACTACCCACATTGCAATCCCAAAACCAAACTAATCATTCAACACCAAAATTAATCACACTACCATTAAATTCTAGCCCATTATCATTGAAAAAACCAAAAGTCATGGTTACCTGTTGAAATCTTGACATTATTACATCCAATTATGCTTGGATCTTCTGGTCAATCTCAACTTGCATTTTACATTCAAGCTCAGTTTGCTTCTGACATTGAAGCTCAACACGCTCCTTGTAGAGCTTCCTATCAAGCTCAGCTTGCATCTGCTCACATACACTTTCAATTGCAGATGACATGCTAGCTTCCATACTTATTTGTTACTCAGATTTCCCAGTGGATGGCTTCTTTCCATAGCCTTTTCTACGAAAAAATCCTAACCTTTCTCCAAGCACAGATGCCAAAATCTCATCTCTGGTCAGTGGTTTCTCAGTTTCCTATTGCTGAGACATAACCTCTTGAATGCTTGCCTACATTAATACAAAAAATGACAACAAGCACAAGAAATGACACTTAAACTTCAAAATATAATTAAAATTTTTAATATAAATGAATTTCCTGTGATTATGGGTCAGAAAACACAACTTATTGTTTTGTTCTACGAGTGTGCCACACTCGATCGGCCGATGCCTTTTCTCTAGTCTCAGGATTCCTCTACAATAAAAACACTTGTAAACATGTATGTATTGTGACCATGGTTAAGTAATTAAATAATTAAAGTCACTTACCGTAGATTCCTCTATCTCAGCAAAGGATTGAGGGCCACATGTATGTCATGTTATTTTTTGTGCCCTATTTTGCTTGTTTCTTTCACTAACAGCCTACAAGAACGAAACTCTCATAGCCTAAATAATTGAATGAAAACTCTTATAATTTAGATATTTTAAACAACATATAATTCTACATTACCTGAATTCGTTTGAACCGTCATGTGCTACCAACCACTCCCAATCTTCAGGCGTAACATCAGTTGGCTGATTAGCCAATCTCTCTTCATCGTTGCTGAAGTGGTTGTAATGTTTGTGTAGATGGGTCTTCCATGCTCTGAATAGTTGCTGCATAATGGTGATGACAAATTTTTCCATTGCCATTTGTCTTCTGTCATCGCCAATCTCAAACTTCTACTAAAATATAGACAAATATTTTTCTTATAAAGAAAGTAAAAAAGTATGGAGTTATATGCCTCTCTGTAACTTATTACCTTCACTTTCAACCACATTACTTATCCATACGTGGCAAAAATTTTCTGCCATCTACCAGCTTTGAAGGAGACAATTTGCCTGACTATAAATCCGCAGTAGTTTCTATATCTCTAGCCTTAGGGCCCACAGCTCTCTCAATATCATTAGGGATGTCAATTTTAATCATGCTACCAAATTTTGTCTTCATATCCACCACAATTGACTTATATTTCCCTCTCCTAGTTTAGTGGTGCAAGAAGCTGTAAATAAAAAGAAAAACAGTTAATCTTGCTTTTAGATATTATTGAATAATGTGTATAAAGATAAATTAACCTGAACTACTCATATTCCTTGATCCTTAGACTGGTGGAGATTTCTCATTTAGTTGCTGACTTAGTCCTACCTGGCCTATTAGAGAATCTTCATATAGCTAAGTACTGTGTTGTGGGATTCTATCACCACGTGGTGGCAAAAATTGTAGGCTTGAACTCACTTCTCCCTAGTTCTCAAGTCTTCCTCGACGTGCACCAGCTTTTACAATCCTTCTACCTTGACCTCGCATAAGACCTGACATCTTTTGCAATGTTGTATTTAAGAAATAAAGTTAAAAATAATGAAATACATCTATTATTGGATTAGACATAAGAATGTAAAACATAACAAATTTTTATCTATATTACCACAATTGTTATAACAATGTTTAGTTAGTCTTTAGAATCCTTCGTGTCTTATGTCGTTGTCATCTATTAAATCTTCCTCACTTTCTTCACTTACACTTGAGTTTATAGAATTGTCATCAATGAAATCTATGTCAGTAGAGGTACGCATATTTGTTCGTGCTTCATTGCTTGCTTGATTGATGGATTGTGGTTCAACATCTACCTATTCAAAAGTAACTACAATCTCATTTTTCACTTCATTTTCTGTTGAAGTATTTAATTGCTTAACCTTAATTTGCTGATACGCTTCTTTATCGAGCAACACAAGGTCACCATCATCACCATCATCAGGCATGTTGAATAGGTCTCTAGGATTTGTCTTCACAAAAACTAACCAACCTTGATCAATCATATCATCTAAGTAGAACACTTGTTCTGCTTGAGATGCTAAGACAAATAGCTCATTTGTATTCAACTGACATCGAGTATTAACACTAATAAATCCATATTTATCTAATTTATATCCTTTTCCTAAATGAGCAACATCCCACCAATGACACTTGAAGAGGTATACCTTCTTATCTCTGACATAGGAAAATTCATAAATATCCTCTAACACACCATAGTACTCATTCTCAGGGTTTGAATTATCACCCTTTACAAGAACTCCACTATTTTGCATTTTTCTTCTTGAAGCACGATCTTTCATGTGAAATATATATCCATTCACTATAAACATAGAATATCTATGCACCTATTGAAGAGGAGCTATAGCTGAACTTATGATCTCTTCACTTAAACATTGTTGTGTAGATAGCTCTAAAACCTGTACAAATAAAGAGTCTTTAATCATTACTAAAAAACTAAATTATCCTCTAAAATATAATGCATTAGGCCTTAAGTTTATATAAAATAATACATGTGTACAAAACTAGTTCATAAATTCCATGCTTTTCCTCTCATTTTTCGCTGATATTTGCAACTTAAGCTCCTTTTGGTACTCCCTACATATTGCAAGAGAAGAGATTGAACTTCATACATATTTCTTCAAAAATTTTTATATTAGAGTAGTTGAGCTTACTCCAATAGCCAAACCTCCTCAGAATTTTGAAGGACATACATATAAGCTTGGTTAAAATCTGAACGAGATAGAGTAATTATTTTCTAACCCCCTATTGGTTGACCACTTTCTTTAAAGATAGACATCTCATAATTCTTCTAAGGTCCATCATCATTCTTAGTTGGTTTATTAATCTTGGTTGGGATGTTCTTCAAGTATCGTGAGCAAAGGGTTATACATTATTCTGCCAAGTATCCCTTTGCAATTGATCCTTCAGGATGAGCTTTATTACGAACATATGATTTCAGAGTTCGTAGATACCTACATTCATAAAGTAAAATGAATATAATAACTGTTATTAAAGGAATACATTATTAATTATCTAGTACCTACAATGCATTACCTCTCAATAGGATACATCCACCGATATTGCACAGGTCCACTAAGCTTTGCCTTTCTAGCCAAGTGAATGGGTAAGTGGACCCATGGCATAAAAAAATGCTGGTGGAAATATAGTTTCCATTTTTCATAAAGTTATCACAATTTGGGTTTATAATTTATCAAGATTTTCAATTTTCAAGCACTTGCTACAAAAATTCCTAAAATAATTACCTAATTCTACAATTGGTTTATAAACTTCCTTGGATAAAAAGCCCACGAATCACAATTGGAAATATATACTGCAACAGGACATAGTGGTCATGACACTTCAGTCTAAATATTTTCCTTTCACGAACATTGACATAATATGAAATGTTTGAAAAAAATGCATAAGGAACCCTCAAATTAGAAAGAAAGTTGCAAACTTTTAACTTTTCATCTGATGACAATGCATAACATGCTGCAAGTAACAAAACATTTCTTCCACCTTCAATTGGATGCAACCCTTGCCTTATACCTAAATCCACTAAATCATACCGACTCTTTAATGTATCCTTTGTCTTTCCATAGATATTCATCACTGTTGACACAATATTATCGGATAAATTTCTCTCAATGTGCATGACATCAAGATTATGTCGTATCATCAGATTTTTTCCAATAAGGAAATTGGAAGAATATACTCTTCTTTGTCTAGTTATAAGAAGTGGCTAGTTGGTCACTTTTTTTTTCTAACCTTTCCCAAACGTCATATTTCTTAATTGTTCTAATTAGTAAAGTGTTTCATCATCAGTTAATGAAGTAGGTGCCATGGCATTTTCCATTTTTCCATTAAAGGCCCTTCAATTTCTACACCATGCATAAGTGGTATGTAAGAAACGACGATGGCCTATGTAGCATAGCTTGTTTCGTAAAGAAACACAGTGGGTGTCCTTATGGCAATAAGGACATGTAAACTTACCTTTAGTTGACCATCCAAAAAGGTTTTCGTATGCTGAAAAGTCATTAATTGTCCACATCATAGCTGCCCACAACACAAAATTAGATTGTAAGTAAGAATCATAAGTCTCTACCCCTCCCTCCTATAACTCTTCTAACTCTTCAATCATTGGTTGCAAGTAAACATCTATGTCGTTGCCTAAACACTTAGGGCTTAGAATTAAGAGTGTCATCATAAAGTATGGGTCTTTCATGCAATCCCAAGGTGGAAGATTATATGAAACAAGAATAATGGGCCAAATACTATGATTAGCACTCATATTTCCAAAAGGTTAAAACCCATCCCTTGCTAAGCCCAATCAAACATTTCTGGGATCATTAGAGAAGTTAAGGTATTGTTGATCGAAGGATTTCTAAGCCAAGGAGTAAGAAGGATGTCTTAAAATGTCATCATCGACTTATTTCTCCTTATGCCACCTCATTTGTTTAGCTGTGTGTTTTGCCATGAACAACCTTTGTAATCTAGGTTTAATTGGGAAATGACGCAAGATTTTGTTTGCTACTTTCTTCCCTTGGTGTTCACTTGGCTTCCATCTAAGCTTCTTACATATAAGACACGAATTTGCATTGGCATGCTCTCACTAATATAATATGCAATAATTTTCACATGCATCTATTTTCCTATAATCCAAACTTAAATCTCTAATAATCTTTTTAGTTTCATAGTATGAATTAGGTATAACTGCCCCATCAGGAAGAACTTCTTTGAAAAAGCTAAGAATCGCATCTACAGATTTATTGGTCCAATAGTTAAGACACTTCAAGTGAAGTAACTTAACTACAAAAGATAACTTTGACACTTTATTACATCCAGGATAAAATTCTGTCTTTGCATCTTTTAGTAAATCAAAGAACTGCTTTGCATGCACATTTGGTTCTTCATTGTTCTTAGAAACACAATTTATTTCCTCTATATTTGCAAAACCACAAGCATCATGTACCAGCTTGTTAATATCATCCATCACAGCATTGTTATTGTCATCTTCCCTTTGACAATCACGTTTAGGGCTATGAGTTCTTACAAAGGCTTCTCCATGTAAATCTCACACTTTGTAACTATCCCAAAATCTTTTTCTCAATAAATCAAATCTCACCATATTTCTTAGTTTAAACTCTGTGTTCCTACACCCATTACATGGACATTGGATCAAAGTAATCACCCTTGGCTGATTGTACGCCCATTCAAGAAATCCATCTATTCCTCATATATATTTTGTATCCGCTCTATTTTTTATTTCTAGCCAACTTTTATCCATTCCTTTTTCCTACATATCAATATGATGTAAATTTCATTATATTGCTAAGTTTTAGGAAGTTTAAGGTAGGTTATGTAACACCCCATATTTTCTTGATTAGTCTAAATTAATGTTCCTTTAATTAATTAGATGAGTTACCATAAAGTGTGGTGAATTGCTTGTGTAATTTAATGGCTATAATAAATGTGCTAAAGAATAATATTGCATAAAATTGAGGTGTTTAATTTAATTTCTCCTTTCTTTCACTTAGCTAGCCAAATTACTAAAGGAAAAGAGTGGAATATAGCCAATATTGACTACTCTTTCTTTATTGCAACCAAAAAGATAAATGAGCAAGAGGGATTTCATTTTTAATTCTTATGCTAATTAAAATAATGCTTCCAATTAGTAATGAGGATAGAAGGGAAGAAGAGAGTGACGTGTGGCCTTCAAATTTCTTCCTCAAGGGATCGAATGGTGTTGCCAATTAATGGGTAAAATAAACAAAATAAAAGTAGTCAAATGTGTAGGTGTACGGTGGAGCCAATTGGAAACTAGATATAAGGAATTAAAAAGAAATGCAAAACAATATGCCTTGCATGGTGGAGGATATCACGTGAGATGGTGGCCTACTTGAATCCTTTTCCTTTCTTCCCTTAGCGCCACCGAATGATGAGTCCACATAGGAATTAAATTATATTGCCCAAAACGTGTAGTAGCATGAATCTTGCCTAAACTGTACTGCCTTGCGTGAGAGAGGAGCTTACATAGGCATGACTTATGCTAAGATGAAAGGGTTTTGGTGCATGCATCAAGATAGCCTCATGAGTTTATGATATAAAGAAAAAAAATTGCCATTTGGTAATGCCATAAGAAGAGAAAAATTGAAAAGAGGAGAGAAAGGTGTAGTGTCCAAGGGCCTTGCATGGCTATACATCATGCGTGAAAGAGGAGAATTACGTGACCTCCTTCCTTCCCTTCCTTGGCATAACTTCTCTCCTATTTTCCATTGACGTGCCCAAGTGGTTAAACTAAGATTTGCAAGGAAAATGGTGCTGCACTTAATTACACATGAGGTATATGAATTCATCTTCCTTCCCTTCCTTCCTCCCTTCAAGGTGACCGAGTGGAATTACCAAAAATTAAAAGCAATTTGAGGTGTACTAAAAAGTACAAGTCCAGCCATGATTAAATAAAAATAATGAAAGATAAAGATAAAGTATGACTTCCCTCCTCCTTTCCATTAATGTTCCCGAGTGACTAACCCCAAGCTTGCAAGGAAATGCTAATGGTACTTAGAAGTACACATGCGGCAATAACAATAATCAAGGATGGAAGAGGGAACACGCCACCTTAACAAATAGAAAAGATGGATGGAATTAAGAGGGACACAGAAGAGTGTTTGGAAAGAAAGAGAGAGCACTTCATATTAGGAAAAGCACACACACACACGACAATTTCATCCAAAGAGAATGGAGACAGCGAGTTTGACTAAGGAAGAAAGAAGCAAAGGAACAAGGGAGAATTAAAGGGAGAAAGTCAAAGGGGAAGCCAAGCTAATCTCATCTTAGTTCATCATTGAGGTAGGTTAGCAATTCATTAACTTTTGTTCCATGTTTTAGAGTACATGCATCATGATTTTTTCAAGCTTTCATGGAACATGAGTTACTTGTCTACATTCTTGAAATGTAAGTGCCTCTTAGCTAATCTTGCATGGCAAATGGATATGTTTGTGGATGTGTTAAAATAGATATTGTATTACCATAGGAGAACCATTGCTAGTGAAATTTAGCATGTGTTGTGGAAATTTTTATCATAAGATAATGTTGAAATGTTTTTTTTTTTTTGCATGACTAATGTATCCTTATGATAAAGTAGCTAATGTGGCCTCCATAGAAGAACTATTGTTGGTAAAATTTGGTATGAATAATGGAAAACTTTAAATTATATTAATGCTGGAATTTGTATGCTTGTATGGTTAGCATATGTTCTAGGTGAGCATATATATATATTTGTAAGGTAGGAAATTTTGTTATGAGAATTGTGCAAAGGGAGTTACCATTCTATTTTGAAAGAAAATATAGCCAATTGAGGTATAGTTAATTAGTTCATCTCTTTGTACATAATAAAGTCCACATTAATATTAAAATGTAAAAGAGGAGTAGGGGTGTGACCTTAAAAGTAGTGTGTATTCTTAGACCTAGTATGTAACATGAATTAAAAGAATGAGTAAATTAAATGATTAATGGCAATGGTTGCACCAACTAAATATGGGAGAAAGTACCCTAAAAATATCAATGCATAAGGTTATGAAGTTTAACTTATGGCAAGGATGGGAAAAATCTTAAATTAGAATTAGTTTTCCGTGGTGGCTGAAACCATATACTAATTCAAATCTTGGTGGCTGAATCTAATAATGAATGCATTAGAATGTATCTTATGAGGACTAAATGCAAGAGAGATTAACATGATAAAAATAAAAGGAAATGTAGTTGCTATATGTATGTATAAGTTCCTAAGTGTGAACAATTAATTTTATAAAAGTGGCAAAGTATCCACAAAGTGTCCAAGTGTGCACAATTAATTTCATCAAGGTGACCAAGTGTCCACAAAGTGCCCAAGTGTGCACAATTAATTTCATCAAAGTGGCCAAGTGTCTACAAAGTGCCCATGTGTGCATAATAAATTTTATAAAGGTGGCCAAGAATGCATAATTGATTTATCAAGGTGGCCAAGTGTCCACAAAGTGTCCACAAAGTGCCCAAGTGTGCACAAGTAATTTTATAAAGGTGTTTAAGTGTCCACAAAGTACCCAAGTGTGTACAAGTAATTTATAAAGGTGTCCAAGTGTTCACAAAGTGCCTAAGTGTGAACAATTGATTTATCAAGGTGGCCAAGTGTCCACAAGGTGCCCAAGTGTGCATAATCAATTTATAAAGGTAAGTTTTAAGAATAAAATGCATAATTGATCCTTGTTGTTTCAATTTTGTTTTTACATGTATAATCCCATAAAGAGATGTTTTACTCAAAAGAGAATATCTACTTTTATCACATTGACATTTCAATTAATCATTTACTGCTTGCCAATTGATATATATGAATGAGACTATGTTTTAAATACCGAGAAAGTAGATGAAAATATTTTAGTGCTTGCACCCTGATACATATTAGTAGATTTTAAAAGAATGATTTGCTAAGCTACTGGGAAACTTGTTTTCTCATTTAGTTGCTAATATGTAACAGACATTTATTAGACATTTATTAGTTGTAATATGAAAGTTTCAAATTTCTGCTGTGATGTATAGTATTTTAAATTCCGCTATGCGTATGAGTTTGATTTGAGCAAAAGAACCCGAATCTAATCCACTTTAATAATACTTAATGGTATAAATGCTCAGACGTTAAAAATGAATAAGGTTAAGAATAATGTATCAAACTTATCTATTTACAATGGATGAATTGTAATACTAGATAAGGGCGTTACAGGTTAGCTAAAACAATCTAGACACCCGTATAGTTCTTACTTATAACATTCCATTATGTCATGAAAAATAACTTAAATATGTTTTACTTTCAAAGAATGCATTTTTATAAAGTTACACTTATTACTAATAAAATTATGCATACACAAATATTTCCCAAGGCCCAATAACCTTGCGGTGTATAAAACCAAGAACATTTTTACAACAAGATGAAAATTAAAGTTAATTTATATTTTTTTTAAAAAAAAAAGACTTCTATTTCAGGAGTTTTAAAAAAAGTGTTACAAGGGAGTGTTTGAGTAATTTATATAATTATAAAAAGAGTATGTATAAATTTACTTTGTAATTAATATTACAAAAATAGATAAACAGTTAAATACATTTATTATTATTAATTTTTATTAATTAAAAAAATAGTATAATTAGTTCAAAGTATAAGGTACAATAAATAATAAATTTTAGCAAGTAATTTTATTTTAAAAATTTAATTTTTAACTTTTTAATTTTGCTTTAAAACAAAATCAAATTTATCCATGGATGAGAAACACAATCAACGTGACAGATATAAGATAATTATAGGCTAAAATTACAAAATTTTCTCCAACACATTAATTCAAATAAAAACTCCAACATATACACTAAAACAAATTTGTGCATTAATATTATGACATAACATATGGAAGAAGAAATTAATTCTAAAATAGTTATAGAGAATATGAATTGAAGAAGAAAATTAATAAACCTTAAAACGAGAAATAGAAAGGAAAGGCCAAAAAGAAAGTAATATGATTGATGTTGGTTGGAAAGGAAAAAAGCAAAAGGAAAGTCCTTTTTTTTGAAATGCAATGCCAAGTTCCCAATTTGGAAAAGCTCATACATAACATGACTGATGAAGACAATTAAAATTAAAATTATAAAATGCAGTTCCAAGTTCCAAATTTGAAAAAGCACATATGGAAAGTCCTTTCTTCTGAAAGTAACAGTGTCTTTAAAGGAAAAAATATAAAATTAGAATTATAAAATATAGTACCTTTCTCTGATACAAAACAACTAATCTGAAATTGTTCACTCAACCACTAAAGACAATGACTTTCACCACAATGTTTATGCGAGCCATGCTTATCAATGACCCTCTCTGCCACTGTATATGCATAATGTATTTATCAGTGAAGTGAGTAAGAGAAGTGAAATACCCAAATATTATTCAACAAAATTAGATAAAGAAAAAAATCAATTAATGAAAGTGTAACATCTATCATAGTATCATTTTTCCATATCTGACTTCATAGTAAAAAATGGGGGTCTTCTAACTCCTTCTATTCAAGCTAAATCCAAAAAAATTTCCATTTTTCACAAGCTAAATCCAGAGTTAAAGTTAATCAAAAAATTTTCCATTTCTTACAAGTAGAAAAAGGGAAAAATAGTGAATCTTGTACAAGAGGGAAGAGAAATCCTACCAGATTTTCCCCAAAACAATGATGAATGGCAGTGGAGGGCAAGGTCGCACGTGGTTGTTGAAGCACGATGAAGAACGCACATTGAAGAACAGTTGGCATTTTTGCGATGGACGGCGCACTAACTGCATGCGAAGCATGACTGAGCGACAATGATGGCAATGCATGGATGACGAGCCACAGAGGAGTCAC
This sequence comes from Senna siamea, assembly GCA_031216115.1. NCBI lineage: Eukaryota > Viridiplantae > Streptophyta > Magnoliopsida > Fabales > Fabaceae > Senna > Senna siamea. The sequence continues at coordinate 23,813,828 of CM062354.1, read as the reverse complement.
GGTGGAGGGAAAGAGCTACAGGAGCATGTGGGATGAAAATGAGCGACAATCAGCAAAACAATTTGGTGCAATGGGTAAATACTCGCATTTATATTTGGCGCTTTATTATATATTAAATGATGAAACACATAACACCAAAGGTGGTTTGGCGTGTTGGTTAGCACTTTATTATAAATGCAGAGGTCTTGTCTTCGAGCTGGGCAAATGTACATTACCAAATTTTAAGCCAACATTGGTGCTTCAATGGTGACGTTATATCTGTCGCCACTAAAGGTCTTTAGTGGCGACAAAGACTATCACCACTGAAGTAACTTATAGTGGCGACAGCAGTAAAATTGCCACTAAAAAATATTTATGACGATAAAAAAATCGCCACTAAAACATTTCAGTGGCGACTCCCTAATAGTCGTCACTTAATGATTTTGATGGTAACTTTTTGTTGCCACCAAATTTCTTTAGTAGTGACATTTTATTCGTCGCCACTTAAGGTCTTCAATGGCGACAGTTTTGATCACCACCTAAACTGTTTAGTGGCAACAAAAAATGTCACCACCACAAATAGACTTTTCAGTGATGATTTTTTTTTGTCGCCACCAAAAAATGGCCACTGGAAGTCTTTTTTCTTATAGTGGAACTTAAAAATTATTGAATTAACTTTTATACTAAAAAGGTATATTAAAGATAAAAATGAATACTCTGTTAATTCGAAATTAATATGGTTAACCGTTTAACTACCTGTGCCAACTTCAAAATAACAAATCGCAATTATAGAAGGAGCACATTTTCCAAACGAAGGATTGACACATATCCATAATGATCCAACAGAATATGGAGGCACTAACTAATCTTCAAAGTCAATGACATCTCTGCCTCCATCCATCTTTTATTTAATGCTCTTATTACACTGTTTGGGGTGCGCAACCCATCACTGCATTCTATCTTTGCCTAGCCAGTAGTTGGTACTCATCCACCACCTTCAATCTAATCCTATCTCTCTACAATTTTATTGAGATATTAATTTTTAGAAAAAAGTATCAATATTTTATGATACAATTATCTCATTTTCACTAAAGGTGAAGAGATTATATATATAATAATTTATTAAGCATAATATTTCTATAATTAAGTTAATTTATTATGTGTTTTCTATGAAAAAAATTCTTTATCTTACATAAATAATATTTGAAGGTTTTAAGAAACATCTATTAAAATTCATGATTAATAATAATAGTAGACAGTGATTGGGTAAACACTATATATATATATATATATATATAGTGAAATAGTGAAATAGTGATGATGGAAATGGCGGACAATGATCAATAGCAACAATATATTCAATGAGATTGGTAATAAACAAGAGGAATAATATCCATATATGATTATGGCTGGCGACTAATAACTCAAATGTGACAATGGAAGATTTATCTTTCCCAACAATCAAACTTATACCATTAACCAAAGTTTCTAAAAAGGGGAATTAAGCTAGCCTAATTTCCAACATAATAATTAGAACTCTTAAGCAATCCTAGTTTCAATCCTTAGCTTAGTTTTTTTGTTACCACAAATTAAGTCTATATTATTTGTACCAGGCATTTCCAAAATTATCTTGGCATTCACTACCTCTATCCCATCCTTATCTAGAAATCCACCATTCAAATGCTTTGAACTTTGATCATTAAGTGGGAGTTTGAGAGTTAATTTAACGAGTTTAGGCAACTCAAATTATAACTCAATTCAAAAATTACTTACACTTTTCAGAATTCTCAATTTCATTACTCATACAAACCCTAATTAGGTCAAGGTTAAAATTACCAACTTGAAATTCAAAAATTCAAAATTATAATTAAGGTTAGGGACATCAAACTAAGGGTATGGATTACCTCAAATAACTAGCTAACATCATCAATTTCACACATGGATAAAAAATTTCTTCTATACATATAAGCATTTTCGGACCTAAATAGCAAGGGAAAATTTAAGGCAATTATATATTATATTCATTTCTACAAGTAACCATGGCCTATTATCCATGGTCCAATATCCTACAAAATCAAGGAACCTAAAAACTGCATGAAAAATGAATATAAGAGGAGGAAATTTGAGATTTCCACCTCTTTAAGTGAATAATAGTAGTGTCATACACCTTGAAGCCCTCTGCACCTTTTTGGGTGTTGATTGTGTGTTGGAGGCAGAAATTCTTTAAGTGAGAAGTGTTTCAAGGTAGGATGGAGAGCAAGTGTGGAATGGTGAGTTTGGGGGGATTTTTGGCTAGAATGAGGTGGGAGAAGGAGAGGAAATTAAGAAAAAAAGGGGTGGTAGCATGAAGAAGGAATTAGAGGGATGAGTTGGGTTGACATGGACAAGTTTTGAAATTCATTTATAGAAAAAATAAGCCTTTCATTTGTTTCGCACAAGTTCTTTTTTATTGGAGGTAATGTTTTTTGAGGCATTGTTAAGCATTAAACGTAGGTACCTTTTAACAAAAATTCAAACCACAAGTAAGCCCTTTTGATAGTGCTAATGAAATTCCTGGCACTTTATGAAAATATTTGAATTGATTATTGTGCATTAGACATGGTAATTATGTATCATATAGTAGTTTAACTGCCTTGGTTGTTTATTATGACTTGAATTTTTAAAAGGATTTAAAGTTTTTAAAAAATTTACACAATGTCTTAAAAAATTATCTAAATTTTATCCTAATAATAATAATAGTAGTAGTAGTAGTAGTAGTAGTAGTAATAATAATAATAATAATAATAATAATAATAATAATAATAATAATAAATATAATAATACTAATACTAATACTAATACTAATACTAATACTAATAATAATAATAATAATAATAATAATAATAATAATAATAATAATAATAATAATAAGTGCCACTTATGAAGTGTACTTCAATATCAGCTATTGAAAAGTTCAAATGGTATCTTTATGTTAAACTCATGAGCTGTCATTTTAAATATATATATATATATATATATATATATATATATATATATATATAAAGTTACATTTATTTTCTTGAATATTCTTAGAAGGAAAAATCTTAGACATTGTTTTTATATCTTTTTTATTAAATTTTTTAATTAAAAATTGATATGTATATGATTTAAATAATTTATATCTTTTATATTAATTTTTTTAAAAAAAATTTTGTTACATATTTAATTTTATTTTAATTAAAAAACTTGATAATAAAAATATAAAAAATTTTATATAAATTTAGTCCTTCCTAAAATTCGAACATTTAGCCTCTTCTTAGGGTTTTAATTTTCTTATATCTCAACCAACTATTTGACGGTAAAATTCATGATATCTACTTACTTCTAGTGACAATAAATAAATACAATATATTTTGGTCTTTCACAAGCAATCTTTAAATTTTGAAAGTGATATATATTGATTAGATAATCTATTGATAACAATTTTTAAGTAAAAGATCTATGAAAATGAAAAAAAAAATCAATGAAAAAAATCATTATTCCTATTTTTATGGAGTTAATTATGGTTCAAAAGTCTAAAAGGTCATATATGACCAGTCAAGTGTGGACTGCAAGTACTCAAAGATGGTTGAGGAGAGTCTCCAAACTGGTTCACTAGAGTATCTGCACAATGTTTGGAATTGCAACTAGCTTCTATGGAGGGATGATAGGGGCCTTTATAGGGATAAAAAGATAGAATGATTAATGGTTGAAAGAGATGTTGTCCAACGTGTTTTCTTAACTTGAATAATGTCATGTGATTAGTTGACGTTAAGTGACGATTGTATTCATAAGAAAGCGAGGGGGGGGGGGGGGAGAGGAATTTGAGGATTTTGATCAATCATTCATTAATCAACATACTAATTTAATGGTTTAGAATCAATTAGTATTATTTATCTCCAACAATATATATTATTATTAATTTGACATCAAATTCCCTTATTATTATTATTATTATTATTCTTTTGAATAAATTCATGTTATCTATTTACCAGTTGTGACAATAATTACAACTTTTTTTTTTTGCTTTTCATAAGTCAATTTTAAATTTTGAGGGTGATATATATCATTTTTTAAAAAAATAAGTTAATTAAAATTTTGATCCAGTTTAATGATTAATTTAACATATCTATCTGTTGCTTCCGTAGTTTCCAATGAAAATTTATGATATATACTTAAAAGTTGTGATAATAATTAATGAAAATCTATTTTTGATCCAGTTTAATGACAATCTTTTGTCCAGCATTTGACAACTCCTTTCCAAAGGTTGGAGGAGGAATTCTTGGTAGCAATTCTAGGAATGAGGTCATTGCCGCAACTGAACTTAAACCCTAGCACTTTAGTTTAGAGGTCATCCTTTTTATTCATAAGACCTCACCCTAATTTCATCGAAAAGGCTTGGTTGAACACATGTATTTTTTTGAGACCTAAGCCACCATCAGCTCGATCTGCACAGGGTGTCCCAAGCCACCAATTGGACGCCATTAGAGTTGTTAGAGGACTTCCATATGCAATTTCGGCTAGCTTTCTCTACCTCATTTCACACACTTCCAAGTAAGAGCGCTGTTTGCATGACATAACTTGGTATAGCTGAGATGATTGATTTAGCTAGGGTAATTCTACCAGCAAGGGATAAGGTCTGGCTCTTCAAGAACCAAGTCTTTTCTCCACTTTTTCTAAGATGTGGTTATAGGTACTACATATTACTCTTTTGTGGTGAATATATAGGAAAACACGAAACCCCAAATGTAAACATATCTCTGCACGCTTTAGATGATTGACATTCTTTGAGAAGAACAACCTTGTCTTTTCGCTACTAACTTTTCGTCCTAAACTAATGCAAAAAGTTGTGAGGCAATCATCAATGACTACCGCTTGCCTTTTAGAGGCTTCTGAGAAGAGGATAAGGTCAATATTCAATTTCACATCTATCAACCGCTTCCGTAATTTCTTGCAAAAATTCATGATATCTCCTTATGAGTTTTGACGATAATTAAATAATGGCAATCTATTTTTGGCCTCTTGCAATATTGCTTTAGTTTTGAAGGAGACATATATTGATTATATAATATTTTTAAGTAAAATATTTATGAAAATTAAAAAGAAAGAAAAAAAAGAAAGAAACCATTATTCCTATTGTTATGGTTATTGCTTATCTACGAAAATACTTAACTTTGAAACCTGTGATGCTACGCTTAGAGAAAATAATACTCAAATTCCCATACTCTTGTTCTTTTAATACTCTTGCAAGTTGCAAAAATTATTGATATATACTTACCAATTTTGACAATAATCATTTGTTGGCTTTTGACAAGAAAACTTTAAATTTTGAAGGTGATATATATATATATGGTTATTTACGAAAATAGTTAAAAAAATTAATTCAATTTGATATTTAATTTGACATTTATTTGCCATTTTCGTAGTTTCCTGCGAACATTCATTACATTGTCTTAGGAGTTATAAAAATAAATAATGACACATTGTAATTAAGAGTGTTAATAAATAAACCACTTGGACTAAAATTGAGGCTATACTCATAACTCTTGGGTTATAAATCTTTTATGCTGAAACCTTTAAGCATTTATGGTTTGGAGCAGTAATACTCAGATTGCTTTTGTTCATTTAATTTTTTTGCGAAAATTCATGATATCTACCGGGTAATTGTGGTAATGAATAATGATAATTTTCTTTTAGATTTTCACAAGTAATAAACTTTGAAGGATATATATATTGATTAGATAATGTGTTTATAACAATTTTTAAGTACAAGATCATGAAAATGAAAAAAAATCATTTTTCCTATTGTCATGGAGTTAATTAAGGTTCAAAAGTCTAAAAGTTCATACACACAGGATCATGTGAAGACACCAAAGTTTAATATCTAACAACATTTAAGATTTTTACTAGACATATTTAATATTTAGTTACTGCTTATCTGGAAAAGTACATATCTACCCCCATTTCTTGTAATTAAAAGCGTAATAATAAACTCCTTGGAGTAAGTTTAAGGCTTTTCTCTAAACTCTTTGGCTGTAATTCTTTTTATGTTGAAATCTATTATGGTCTTACGTTTTGCAGAAATAATGCTCATATTTTGTTACTCTTATTCTTTTAACACTCTTGCAAAAATTCATATCTACTTACTTGATATGATAATAATGATAATCTTCTTCTGGCTTTTCACAAGCAAACTTTTAATTTTGAAGATAATATACATTGTTTAAAAAAAATTAAAAACAAAATTGACTCAGTTCGATATTCAATTTGATATCTCTACCTCTTTGTTTCTATGGTTAATTAATTTCTTGTAAGTATTCATTATATCTATAATTTTGACTTTTTCATAAAATTTACACTATCTTACATATAATATGTCGTTTAAAACTACACTTAGTCAATTATATAGTAATTCCTGATTAATTTGAATATTATAAAAAAAATTTGGGTCTTTTTTTTTATTTTTTATAGATATCTTTTTATTAAAGATAATTTTACTTAAAATACTGTTAGATATTAAATATAAATATCTTTTTAATAAAAATTTAAATATTAATTTATTATATTATGAATGACTAATCCATTCTATTAAACTTAAACCTTATTAATAAAATCCTGAGTTAGAACTATATATGTCCTTCTCCACCAAGTTGAGAATATCTATGGGCTCATGAAGAAGCCAAGGAAAAGATCTTGGAAAAGTTAATTGGGCAAGACAACCTATAAGTTACCTCGTTTTATTTTCAAATTTTGTGTTAATTCCAAATAACATGATAGCATTCAAATATGCTTGGATTTGATTTATTTTTGTTTTGTTTAACAAATTTAAGCGATGGTAGGTATAATCTACATTATCCTTATTAGAATAAATACAAGTATAACTTATCATAGTAATCGCATATGTACGCCCCACAAAAAAGTTTGATCATTTGGTACATAGGTATATCGGACAATGATGTAGAATATCAAGTTTTGGATAATCAAAGTTAGTTGTACTTTTGGAATTGAAGAGTGATAATTTGTCTATTATAATTTTGGAAAAAATATGTATCAATGCTATTATTTTTTGGATTTTAGCTAGATTCTTTATATTACTTTGTTATAGAAGAGAGTTAAAAAAAATTAGACACTCACTATAAATGAATTATAGATTATTTTTTTATCTTTCTTTCACTACAAAAAATACAGAGAGATTGAAATGTAAAGGATCCGCTCCCTATGTTTTACTCCTTTTTTTTTTATAATGTTGTTTAATTTATTGCTTTTGATATAGGGACAATTAAAAATTAAAAAATAAAAAGTAAGCATGCAAATAGAAGGAGATACAAAGAGAAAGACTGAGGATATATTCGAGAAAGAATAATCAGTAAGGGATTAGAAAGATACATGGCAGGGGATTACAAAAGGAATAACGAAGGATGATACATAATTAAGACCTCTCATAAGTTGAGTATTTTGGGGAGAGATTTATAAAACTATAGCAAGGGACTAGCAACTTTCTTGGTCTCATCTATGGCAAATTAATGAGGAATATCTACGGGTATTAGTTTTAGTGAAAAATTTTGTTTGATTTAATTCATTCAAAGTGAATTTTTTTGTCTTTTTTTTATCTCTCTTATTGAAAAAACTTTATCTTTCCATCTCTTATTTAGAGGATCCATTTTCAAATTTTTCCCTACTAATTTACTAAGCAAATATTTTGTTTTTCTCATAATGAGTTGTCTTTGAATTCTCATTAAAAAAAACTTGTTTAATGTATAGCCCATTCCATGTAATTCTTTAAAGGGTACTGTAAGTAGTTTATTCCAATTTCCAGGTCTATTTTTTATTTACTTTGACTCAAATAAAAAAAAGTGACTGATATATAAACCCTCACTCAAATTAAAGGGCATTTGAAGAATAATTTTTTTGAACTATCACTTATTTGTTGTTCTTCAATATATATATATATATATATATATATATATGAGATATAATCGCTTATCTATTTATATGGCATCAGACTATTTAATATAATATATAAATAGGTGGACTATACTGGACCTAACATGCACTTTGACATGTACAAACGTCTGAGTCAACCTTTTTTTTTTTCAAAAAAATTATTATTAAAAATTAAGTTAGAATAATTTTTATATTTTAAATATAATAAAATATATAAATTTGTTTAATTTTACAAGTCAATTTTTTTCAAAAAATTATTATTAAAAAGTAATTTATAATAATTTTTATATTTTAAATATAATAAAAAAATAAAATTTTATTTAATTTTTTAATTTTCCATAATTTATGACTCTTTTATATCTCAGATATATTTAAAATTTTATATTATTTATACTAATATACTAATATATATATATATAATTTTGAGACGAATAAAACACTATAAACCCCAAAATCATATATATATAATTGTTTATATATATATATATGCAATATATATCATATTAGAGGATATTTTAAAAATTAGTTAAAAAAATATTGACAAACACTTAAATAAAAATTAAAAATGGTGTAGTTGATATCATATCTTAAAAATTAAAAATTTTCAACCTTTAAGAATTATTTTGAATTGCCATAATAAGAAGACATGAATATATTATAAATGATAATATATTGAAATATCATATATATGTATATATCTATCTATATATATAAATGGTCAAATACCTAACGTACATCACTATATATTCAACACTTCAAGTGTGTATGGGACCCGTAACGATACGACATAGGTTTTATGAGTGAAACGTGACGAATCACATATAGACGTCGTCATCTTGCTTGCCATCCCGCTTCATGTGGCTCGGTCGAGTGGGACCCACTCTAGTCCAAACTGTGTCGGTCGATATACGACCAACTTTACTGATCAAAGCTTGCGTTTTTGTCCATTTCATTTCTTTCGGCAATTTCTTTTAATTTTAATTTTTTCTCTTTCCGATAAAATATGAGAATGCTATTTGAAAATTATTTCTTTAAATGACATGCACTTTAAACGTTTTCAGGTTTATTGTATTTAAACTGTGTGAACGTCCTCTATGGCATTGAATATTGATGCAATCTCACAAAAGTCAATCTGATTCTTTAAGGATATTATTATTTATCAATAATAATAACAAATGATTAAGAAATTATTCTTCATGATCTTCTTTTTTCAATATTTAAGTGAACTAAAAATGTTTTTTTTTCTTTAGCAGAAGTGAGCTATAAATTATTCTCGCGTGAAAGGAGATCAGTTATATTATCAACGGCTTTGAGATTTAGGGCATGATTGGCACACAAACTGATTATTTTTTAAAAGTATTTATTTTTAAAATTTAGGTGTAATTTTTCAGTTGTAGAGTATATATACTTTTATGTAAAATTAAAAATTTTAAAAATTTTAGGTGTATCAATGCAATTGATATTATCCATACCTTATAACATTAAATTTAAATAATAATCAGATTTTTAGTATTCATGTAGTAACGCAATACCAAGTACTTACATTTATCAATATTTTGATATATAATTTAATTTGGTTTTAATGAAATTAATTGATGTAATTTAATTTAAATTATGCTTGTATTTAATTCTCAATTCTATATAAGAACCACTTATTTGTTAAAATTCTAAATAAAAATAGAGTTTTGCTAACTAGTTAAGAGACTAGTTAAGGAGTATTAAATATTTTTAAAATGATCATTTGATTATATTATTTAATATTTTTTTAAATTTTTTTAACTACGAGTAATAAATATACAGTTTATTTTTAAAATAAGACAAGTTTACCCTTATTAATACAAAATTTTAAAATTTAAATATTAAATTATAAAATTATAAAACATAAGTGCAAAAATATTTATATACAAAAATTACCATATAAAATTAAAAAAGAAGGAAAGTTGCCAAAAACAAAACAAATAAAATCACCAATATATTTTTAGGGTTTAAGTTTTATAATTTTATAATTTTTTAAATATTAAATTATGAAATTAGAAAAATAAACCCAATGATATATATGTGTGTGTGAAAATTATCATATAAAATTAGCTAAAAAATATTTACAAAAATTACTTAAAAAATAAAATAAAATACCTCACAAGATTTAAAAATTTATAATTTTATAAATAAAAGTTTAAAAATTTAAATTTTGTATTAATAAAGGTAAACTTATCATATTCTAAGAATAAAATGTATATTTATTTTTGGTAGTTGAAAAAATTTTAAGTAACACTAAATAACATGATAAAATATTCATTTTAAGAATATTGAATGCTCCTTAACTAGTGTCTCATTAGCAAAACCCATAAAAAGAATACCAAGTTTGTCAATATTATATGATATAATGAATATTTTCTCTTTTTGGATTTAAGTGCTATATATATAGGGACCTTGATTTTTTTTTACTTTACTCCCTTTTTTTCCTTTTAATTCCCTAGGCCTTGTAATATATATAAGTCAAGCTTAATGAAATCCAAAAAAATTAAATATATGAGACTTGGCCTGGGGTTGGCCAATTAAAAGGATTATTAGAATTGTGTTTGTCAACTAATATTCATAATCAACAGAATAGTTATTAATTTCAATTTCTAAATTAAAACTGAAAGATATGTCCATTAATTTACAGAATATAAATTATTCAGAACAATTTTTGTTTCTTGTATTGTAATAGTAGTAAAAAACTCAATATTAAAAAATATCAATAAATTTGAATTTTATGATTCATCATTAAGTTCTTATTCATTTGAGATAGAAGTAATTTTCTAGTTTAAAATTTAGCATTTGACTCAAATCATATTAAAATTAAATTTGTGACTTTTTTTAAAAAATAAATTAAATATGTGTTAAAATATTAATAAATATAAAATTTAGTGCTCATAATGTTATACCAACCTTTATCATCCTTCTTACTACAGCTTCTTAATTAACAAAATTCACTTTAATTAACAAAATAATAAGAAGAATTAATTAAACATCATGAGTTATAAGACAGTGACATCACGGAATCATTTTATAGCTTTATTACACTTATATATTAAATTCACGGTATTCATAACTTGTACTGTAGGAAGAGAGATCGTTATATCGAAGCTCCTCGGCTAGTGAGTATTCATACATTTTGGACCTTTTTTTTGAAAATATAGTTTTTTGGCCAAAGTATATTTTGAATAAAGAATGAAAATACTTGTAGTTGTAAATGTTTGCCAAACGAGGAAACCAGAAAGTCAGAAATTAATAAGGCAGATTGTACAGTGACTTTACTCACGCACATTACTCTCACCACTCACCACTCACCACCTCCCTTAACGGATAAGGCCGCCGCCTCATACAGTCGGACTCTACACCTGAAATATTTCCTGTATTTTAATACTATTATAATATTTAATATCATTTTTATTATTTATTAATGACTTTTTTTTCCATTATTTATTCATAATTTGATATGTATTAAAATATATAAAATCTGCTTAATTTTTAAATATAAAATAAAATTTATATTTTATTTTTATATTTTTAAATATTAATGATCAAAAACCTTAAAATTATTATTTTATTTTATATATATAATAATATGTAATTTTAGACACTAATAATAAAAAGATTTTAAAGTAATTATAATATAAATATTTAGACAAAAAAAATGACTTTCTACAAAAATTTAGGATTAATTTAATTTTGATTTAAATCTTCTCTTGTGCATCTCCTCGCTTATAAATTCCTCATCCTCACCCTCACTCTCGTATCATACTACCTTCTCTCTTCAGTCTCTTCAGCCTGTCTCACCCACTCTTTCCTTCCATCTCTCGTGCTCTTCAATGGAGCCTTCCTCTGCCTCCAAACTTCCCGATACCAATGCTACCAAACCTTCTTCTCTTGAACTTGAAAAGGCAATTGGGCCGGCGGATTCGCCGGAACCAAGTCCCTTACGCAAGATCATCGTTGTTGCCTCCATTGCCGCCGGCATACAGTTCGGCTGGGCCCTCCAGCTTTCCTTGTTAACCCCTTATGTTCAACTCCTCGGCATCCCCCACACATGGGCCGCCTTCATCTGGCTTTGCGGCCCCATTTCCGGCATGATCGTCCAGCCTATCGTTGGCTACCACAGTGACCGATGCACCTCCCGCTTCGGCCGCCGTCGCCCTTTCATCGCCGCCGGAGCCGTCGCCGTTGCTGTCGCCGTTGTTTTGATCGGCTACGCGGCGGACATGGGCCACATGTTCGGCGACTCGCTGGCGAAAAATACCCGGCCTCGTGCCATCGCAATATTCGTCGTCGGATTCTGGATCCTCGACGTCGCCAACAACATGCTCCAAGGTCCCTGCCGGGCTCTCCTCGCCGACCTTGCCGCCGGCGACCAGCGTAAAACCCGCACTGCCAACGGTTTCTTCTCGTTCTTCATGGCTGTTGGAAACGTCCTCGGATACGCCGCCGGGTCGTACAACAATCTCCACAAGATCTTCCCGTTCACAAAAACTAAAGCCTGCGACGTCTACTGTGCGAACCTCAAGAGCTGCTTCTTCCTCTCCATCGCTTTGCTGGCGGTACTGTCCACCACTGCCCTCACGTACGTGAAGGAGAAAACAGCGTTGTTGGGGAAGAAGGAAGCCTCTGTGAATGGAGCGGTTGTTGGAGTTGGAGACGAAGCAGAAGCGGAAGCGGAAGAGGGAGAAAGAGAAACATCAACATCACGAGGCTTGCCGTGTTTCGGGGAAATATTCGGTGCGTTGCGGCACATGAAGAAACCGATGAGGGTGCTCCTACTGGTGACGTGTCTGAACTGGATTGCGTGGTTCCCATTCTTACTATTCGACACTGATTGGATGGGGAAGGAAGTGTACGGAGGAAAGGTGGGAGAGAAGGTGTACGATATGGGGGTGCGTGCGGGTTCACTGGGGCTTATGGTGAACTCGGTGGTGCTGGGAGTGACATCGTTGGGAGTGGAGGTGTTGGCGCGTGGGGTTGGGGGCGTGAAGAGGCTTTGGGGAATCGTGAACTTCGTGTTGGCCGTGTGTTTAGCACTCACCGTGTTGATCACCAAAGTCGCCGAGCACTCGCGGCGGTTCAACGTCGGCGGCGACAGCGTAATGGAACCTTTTCCGCCGTCCGCAGGGGTGAAAGGTGGCGCGTTGGCTTTGTTTGCGGTGCTGGGAATTCCACTTGCGGTAAGTCATTTATTATGAAAAACTAAAATCCTATTTGGTAAGTTGGATAATATTGGTTATTAAATTTTTATAAAATAAAAAGATTATGAGCAACTTTCTATGCATGAAAGCATGGGATCTACGATCCCTGTGGATTATTGTCACAATTCTGTTTACGTTAAGGGAAAAAACAGTATAACAAATTTTCTTGGTACATGAATGACGCGCCTTAAAGTTTAGATCTAGAACCTTTTTTTTTTTTGGGATAATTTAGTGTATATATATATATAGATATATTTATTTATTTATCACTAAATCTAACTGAGTGACTTGTCCTTGTTTATCAAATTTTCTCCATACAGGTTTTTCATTTCGACTGTTTGTAAATTATACATTATTGGTAATAAATAAATTATGTAATAAAACCGTTGAGAGAGTGGATAATATTCCATTTCTGTCTACATTTTGCATATCTAAATTTAATCCTACGTAGAAGTCATAAAGGATTAATTGTGGTCACATTGTGATGTGTCATTAATGCTATGCAAACAATAGCATGGCTTTTTCGTGATGCCATATCCATTTTCTGTCTAAATCCATTTCTTTCTTTCTTTTTCTTAAATCTCATTTTTTGTGTTTGCTTGTAATAGAAAAACAAAAGGGGAGAAAAGTGTGAGCATCATAAGAAAAGTAGAAAAGCTTTTGATGCCTATTGTGCAAGATGCTACATAATGAAGCTTCACTAATATTCTTTATTACTTTTTTCTTTTTGCTATGCATCTGTTTCCAGGTCACTTACAGCGTCCCTTTTGCTCTTGCATCAATATTCTCCAACACCTCAGGGGCAGGCCAAGGTAACCCTTATAATCCATTTAATTAATCAACTATATAAACCTTAATTTGAAATTAAATAAAATATTACGAATCTCTCTTTATATTTTTCAGGGCTATCTTTGGGAGTACTAAATCTTTCTATTGTCGTACCACAGGTCTGAATTACTTCACTTTATATTTTTGTCACCATAATTGAAGTAATATATAGTTTACTATGCCTTCATATGTCACTTTTTCTATCTCATTAGTTATTTTTCAAATTATAAGTTGTTTGTAGGGTTACTTCTACTAATTATGTGTACAATTATATATATTGTGTAGATGGTGATTTCTGTGGTGAGTGGACCATGGGATGCCCTGTTTGGTGGCGGCAACTTGCCGGCATTTGTGGTGGGCGCAGTGGCAGCTGCTTTGAGTGGCATATTTTCAATATTCTTACTGCCATCACCGCCGCCGGATATGGCCAAAACCGCGACAGTCGGAAGTGTCCATTAAATAATTAGACTTCACTCTTTTTCTTGTTTTGTCAGTTTAATTTGGAAAGAACTGTTTTTTTTTTTTTTTTTTTTTTTATCTTGAAGGTGGTGTTGTGTAGAAGGTTTAGGTAAAACCAAAAAGAACTAAGCTATGATCAAAATGCCGTTTTTGTGGCATCAATGACTTAGATTAGTCATTGTAAGTGTAAAGTTCGATGGATGTATCTATAGCAGGACCCAACATTTTCTTTATTAAATATTAGTGTTGGTCCTCTTTCTCCAGTAACCATCAAAAAGGAGTAATATTGAGCACATTATATCAAATATTTCAGTTTTTCTGCAAAACATGTTTAGAAAGACGAGGGATTTTGACATGTTATATGAGTGACTAATTACCCGGGAATAAATTATAATTAATATTATTTTCAATATTCAATTGTGTAATTGGACAATTATCTGACTTAGGCATGTGTAATGACTCCCTGATTTGATTTGTCTTTGGTGGGGTAAAGGGCTAAAAGGCCCAAAACGATGAGGGGAAAAAACACCCTGTGAAGCAATAACTCCCTTGTTTGATTTTTACATAAAAAATTTTTAAGTTAATTTTCATCGAAATCTAATATTCAAGAATGATTTTAACATTTAAGACCAAGATTTTACATTCAAAATTAATTATCAAGTAATTTTCCGTCATTCATTGATTGTTATTGAGTAGTTATAGTATTGAATAAATGATTCTTCATACTCGAGAGATGGCCAAATTAAAAGGGCTTCCATTTGTCTTGGAATTATTCACAAATCTCATATGGAATCAAAACATAATCAAAATATCCATAAAAATGATACTGATTTCTTTTTTTTAAAAATATAGACAAAAATGCATAAAACGTCCATAATCGTTAAGGTTTGCATAAAATTTTTTTATGAACTATTAAACTTGATTTAGAACCTCTTAAACCTTTTATTTGGTGCAAAGGCCTTACTATTAGATTTTTATCTAAAATCTGAATGAAACATTGACACATTAGATAAACTAAATCGTAAATTTAAAGGTACATAATAATAAAAATTGTTGAATCAGTTTTGGACTCACTCACCGTAGAAGCAGGAAGGGTACGGGAGGTAGCAGGATCCTACACAGAGGGAGCAAACAAGGAATGTACTAGGGGAGATGACTCCCTAGATACATCTCTAATGTTAAAGTCAACAAGAGAGAGTAGGAGAATGTAAGAGTAAGCATAGAGAGCTTAGAGAGAGATAACTTTTGCATATTTGGTACTAAGGGACAAGGTAATATTTATAAGTATTATATGTCGATTATGGACACGTGGCAATAAGTGGATGATCCATCATGGGCAGTCTAAGGCCTTGGGTGAGCCAAGTGTATGGGGGTGACCGTTCATGATGGTTAGATATGGAGTTATCATTAGTCCCCCAAGTTTGTAGGTGTGAGAACCTATGTAAAAAGATCCCAAGTGCTTGATCATTTGGATGGACCAAGAGGCCAATGGCAGAAATTGGAAAACTTTCTAAGTTGCAAAGTCTTTAGAGGTCAAGGATCATCTTTTGATCTGAAAAAGATTTCTGGGATAGGGATCTCCAAATGATCTTTTGGCGATGTTTTGGGTAACCTTAGAGTGTTTAGATGGCCCGATAGGGCTAAGCCACTTAAGATAGTTAGGTTGGGTAAGGTGCTTAGATCTCTTTACAGGTTTTAATTGGTTGAGGAAGTTAGCCTTGCAATGATGGATTTGCTCAGGGTAGTTTAGATCGCCCGGCGAGTATGGATTGGTTGAGATGGATAGATCACCTTATAGGTTTGGGTCACTTGGGGTGATTAGATCGCTTGACAAGGACGTGTTGCTTGAGGCAGTTAGATCACTTGGAAAGCAATGTTGAGATGGTCAGTCGACTAACTGGGTTAGTTTGCTTAAGGCGATAATCAACCGATGAGGTTAGTTCGCTCGACACGGCTACATTACCTGATGAGGTAAGTTCACTTAAGGTAGTGGGTAAGTTGATGATGTTGGTTCGATCAAGGAGGTTAGATTGCCCAGAGATGTAAGTTTGTTCGAGGCAGTGGATTACTTGACAAGGTTGAATAACTCATGGCGATTAGGTCACACTGTGAGGTGGATAGGTTAGGGGCTTGGGGTAGTTATATCACCTAGTGAGTTTGGGATCATAGAGGTGGTTAAATCACCAGACAAGGTTGGAATGCTCATGACAATTAGATTGCTTAGCGAGAAAAGTTTGCTATTGGTAAAGACTAATACTTTTCATGAGGGTGAGGATTTTTGTCTGATCCTTTTTCATAAGGTTGAAGGGTTAGTGAAAGCTAAAAAGCTTTCTATCTTTCTAATCCTTATTGCAGTGACTGAAAGGTTGGCAAAAGATGAAAAGCTTTCTGTGAGGACAAGGATCATTGTTCTATCCTTTTTATAGAGGCCAAAGAGCCGACCAAAGCTTAAAAGATGATTTTGAGGATCACATTTTAATCCTTTGGCGAATGTCGTTGGATCGCTGTTAGTTCCTTAGGAAAAAGTCGAAAGGCCAGCGTAAGTTAGAAAGATAAATTCGGGAATCACCTTTTAATCCTTTTGGTGAATTTCATTGATCATTCTTCGATCTTTAGACAAAAGCTGAATGGTCAATGGAAGTTGAAAAGCTGTGTTTAAGGATCGCCTTTTGATCCTTTTGGTAGATGCCGTCAGATAGATCTTTTATCCTTAAGTAGAGGCTGAGAGGAAGATAGGAGCTTTAAAGCTATTTGACGATCCCCATTTGATCCTTTTGTAAAGGTTGTCAAATCACTTCTTTGATCCTTAGGTGAAGGTCGAAAGGCAGGTGGTAGAGGCTTTGAAAAGCTCTCTATAAGTTTCTAAGGATCATCTTTTGATCCTTTGATGAAAGCTATTGATTTAGTTTGATTTTTTATTTGACATCTATCTTTTGTTCTCATAGTTTGACAAAAATGTATGACATTACTTACAAGTTACGTCAATTAATAATGAAAATCTTTTTATGACTTTTTACAAGTAATCTTTAAATTTTGAATGTGATATATTATTCTTGAAAAATAAGTTTAAAACAAAATTAACTTAGGTCAATTTTTTCTTGGTTTTCTACAAGTATTCTTTTATTAGAAGTAATCTTATTTGAGGTACTATTGGATACTAAAATAATGTAGAAACCTCTCTTAGTGGAGATTCAAATCTTGATTCGCTATGTTATGAAAGACTATCCCCTTTCCAATTCCATTAATACTTAGGTCAATATTTATTTTGACATCTTTTATCACTTTCTATAGTCTTATGAAAAATTTAAAGATATTTAGTTATGAGTTGTGGCAATTAATAATGATTTTTTTTAGGAATCTCATAAGTAACCTTTAAAAAACTTGATTCATATTAAATTTAACATTTATTTTCCACTTCATTGAATCATTGTCGTCGAATATAGCCAATATTGCATTGGTAGCACCACAAATTTTAATTAAATAAATATTTAATTTTCTTATTTGGTCTCTTGTTTAATTTAGAAATACCTTTTTTGGCCTTTTTTAGCTCAAAGGTGTCGTGTATCACTTGATTCATATTAAATTTAACATTTATTTTCCGCTTCATTGAATCATTGTCGTCGAATATAGCCAATATTGCATTGGTAGCACCAAAAATTTTAATTAAATAAATATTTAATTTTCTTATTTGGTCTCTTGTTTAATTTAGAAATACCTTTTTTGTCCCTTTTTTAGCTCAAAGGTGTCGTGTATAAGGTATAGATCAACCAAATTCTACAAAAAAGAAAAAGAAAAACTAAGCTATAGTGAAACTGATAAAAATTATATGGGAGATAACATTATACACATATATACACAATAGAGTTTTGGGAATACAAAACAAAGGTATGAAGCATGAATAAATTGCATATAAAACAAAGCTAAATATGTGTTTGTGTCATACCTGATGATGATGAAGCTATTGAGAGAAACACTAAAAACAAGGAAGAGATAACAACCCACAAAACCCATACTAGACTAAGAGAAAGCAATAGAGTGGAAGAATTATATATATATATAACAGCTAAACTGTAACCGATGCCATAAAACTTAATAAAAACACATTGAGAGTTTTAAATAGAATCATAAATGGACATTAGTTATAAAATTTTTGTTTCTTGATATTAATTCACAATAAAACTCCAACAATCTCTCACTTGGATAACATTAAACAATCATTAATTTTGAATATATATATATATATCAAACTAACTCTTTAGCTCTCAGACAATAACTTGATAGGATAATTAATGACTTTTACTAGGCTATATGTTGTGTCATCTACCCAAAGGGTTTGTAAGAAGTTAGAACTATCGCCAATCATTTACAACAAAAAAATATAAACCAAAATGAATTATCATTAAATCATGCAAGTTCAAGAATAAAAAAAGCACAAGATCATTGAATTTGATAGGAAAACTAATGATATAAAATAGTTTCCATACCTGAATTGATAATGTCAAACATTACATCTATAATCTACTTAGACTCCCGCTAGACCAAGGCAACATCAAAAGATTCTATAACACCTATATGAGTCTCATGTTTTATAAATACTCCTGCAAGAAAGCCTTTGGTCAATAGATTTGCAAGCATGTGTTCACTAGAAATGTGAACCCTATGAGTTTGAGAATCAACAACCTTTTCTTTAACAAACAAGAACTTGACATCAAAATGTTTAGTGTGACAAGAGTTCCTATGATGTTGAGAAAATGATAGAGCAGACAAACTATCGTAGTATATGGTCAGAGGACAAGATTTAGTATTAACAAGATGCATGCTAGATATTAGATTTGTTAACCATATAGCCTAACAGGTAACCTCATAACAAGCAATGTACTATTCTTCCCTAGTTAAGGTAGCTATAATTGACTACTTAACACTTTTTCATGAAACGACTCCTCTAAACATCATAAAGATGTATCCAAAAGTTGACTTACGATCATTAATGCATGAGGCATAATCTAAGTCTGAATAACCCACAATTTCAAAAGATTCAGACTTCTTGTAAGTCAGCAAATGATGCTTTGTACCCTGAATGTACCTCATGACTTTATTAGAAGCTCTCTAATGATTACATCTAGGATTACTAATCTACCAAATACATTAATCCAAAAAGCGATCTCTGGACATGTAAATTCCTAAACATAGATGAGGCTACCAATTGTAGAAGCACATGGAATTTTATCCATTACAATCCTCTCATCATCATTTTAAGGACACTGAGATTTAAACAACTACTCACCTTTCTGGATAGGTATAACACCCTAACCTTATAGCTTTTATTTTTAAATATTTGTCATATGAACCATTCAACTATAAGACTGGCATGTTATATTTACTTTTATCCTTAATAATTTCCTGAGTATGATTTTAATTACCATTGAATATGTGATTAGGTTTGGGTTCCTTTACTCGGGTATTTATTCATGCATTGCACAACAAAAGACTAAATAAACAAAAACATTATATTATTAACAACGCAGTGAAAAATAAACCTTATTCATATATTTTCATTCATCAAATATTTACGTCATCATACATACATTTCAGGATATGTGAAGTCTATTCAATCTGTTAGGATAAGGAGGCAACAAACCTGCTACTCAGACCCTTTACAAAATTTACCTACTAATGGATAAAATTTTCACATATCTGGATATATATGCCCATCTTCTTATATATATACATCCAAAAATAACTTATCCTAATTCTATTCCAAAAACATATGAGAATTAGGATAAAATGGGCTACTATCTATCTAATTACATGAGTTTCCCAAAAAGAAGCATGTTTCCCAGTCTCTCTAAAGAGAAGGGACTTCCATCACTGTCACAACATATATGCCTTAGATCACTGTGAAGGATCCCAGAAATGGGATTTTTACCATGACCACTTCTATTTCCCACCAAACCATGTATCTAGTCATTTGGCACATACTAGTACAATTGTGAGAAATAATTTCTCAGTAGCTAGACAATCCACTTTTAAAAACATTCAATATGTACCACCATAGTGATACAAAAAATTGTTACATTCTTTACTTTAAAACACAGTTTACTCTATTGGGATGCAACATATACATTACATAATTGTGTATGGCACATATTTATGAATATGCATTATAACAATTTACCATGATAGTTCACAACAGATATCATTTGAGTAACATGAACATAAAAACATTCCATTCATAAATAGGGAAACATTCATCATTCATAAGGAAAACATTTGCCAGTCATTGGCTAAAACCCACAGTCAATATGAGAGAAACTTAAGAGTATCAGGAGAGTCACGGAGTGAACTATTCCATGTACTACTACTTACATGAGTGAGATCATTTTCTTTTCTAGTCATGTAACAATTCTACCACTAGTACTATTTGAGACATCCCCCAATAGATCCAAGTACCCATTCCAATTAATGGTCACTGTCATACAGATAGATCATTCCCCATTTAGTGGGATTTTTCTCTTTAACCATTCTAAAATTAAGCTCATATGATCACTGTTGTCAAATAAATCATTTCCTCTCCACTTTTAAGGCGGGTCATGATGCTATGGAATCACTACCCCTTACCGATGGATCACATTCCCAGTACGCTATCTCCTATATATAGTCTAGGATGACTGGGCTTGTACTCATGATTATGCTAAATTCTAAGTAAATGTTCCCTTTTTATCGGCCATACTAGGTTGCACTAACTTAGAATTTGCAACCATCATGATGTTTTTATAATCTCTTATACTGAGTTGATGTTTTACTATTTAAATTTACGACATAATCATGGAATGCCCAACGACCGTCCTATACTAGCAATTGGTCACTCGGTTACAAGCCTATCTATCTTAGAACATATATTGGGTGTAACATCCATTCCTAATATGATTAAGAGATGTTTGTTAGTTGTTAATTTAAGTTTAATTTTTGTGTATGTTACATTAATTGCATATAGTTACATTAGTCAGGGACCTAGTTGAATGGAAAGAAAGCTGAGTTGAAACATAACTCAAGAATAAATTAAAAAGGGAAAATTGAGTGAGGCTAAAGTGACAAATGGCCAAGGACTAGAGTGTAATTAGCAAGAGTTACTAATTCATAAACCCTAAACCTTAAAGTACCATTTCCAAACTTCAGCATTTCTAGAGAGAGAAAAAAAGTGCGAGTAGAAAGAGAAATTACTGAGTTAGGGCATAATGAAAGGGATTTTCTAAAGTAGGAATGGATTTGAGGCTAGGGATTGATCCTACAGTAAGAGAAGGATCATTTGAGCACAGTGTACATGAACTTTTTTAGGAAAATCCAGGTTACAACTCAACCTAAACCCTATTTTTGGAGATGTTAAGCTCTTTTATAGAAAAATGTGATTTATGAATTTTTTGAGTTAAGTTTAGGGTTTAAACCTACATTCTCTATGTTTTTAACTACTATTGAGTGATGCTTGCTAAATAGTTATGCTCATTTATGCTTGTCATTGATCATGAAAAAGGGGCTTATGCCTTAAGTGCAAAAATATGATTTGATCATAGTTTGGAGTGCTGTTAAGTTGAGTTTTAGGTCTGTTATGAATGCTATATGATGTCTAAATGTTGGCTTTGAGTTCATAGTATGATGAAGTAGTTTGAAAACATGTTTTGCGATAAAATTCTGGTTATAGCAGTAAGTTTTAAAGCAAGACCAAACGCTATCAGCCGACTGCCAATCTTGGAAGTCGACTGTCGTGTTCTTCATTTTACAAAAATTTTTTCAAAAAGTTAGTAGCCGACTGCCTCATTCTATCAGTCAACTATTGAGGCTAGCAGTCTATTTCCAAGCTTTTAGTATTTGACTGATAACTCTTAGCCAAGATAGAGTAAAATGGATTGTAAGCTAGCAGCCGACTGCCAGCATGGGACCAATCAACTACCAGCCCTCTAACTTAGATAATGATCTCAATAACCATTTTAAGAGGTAAATAAAATAGACTTTTACTCAAACTAAAGATTTAAACCTGGGATGTAGTGGGTAGCATGCAAGATATAAATTCACAAGTCACTAGGATAAGAGGATCCTTGTGATAGTGAAATAATGAGAGCGAAAAATATAAGAGAGGAAAGATGAGAGTATTCTAAGCGTATGCATAGTGGTAGATAGGCTCATGATCGAGTGATCGATTGTCGATATGGGACAACTATGAAGCATTCCATGGTTGTGCTATAAATTAGGATAGTTAAACATCCACTTGAACTTAGATGATTTTGAAAACACCGTGCTGGTTACGAACTTTAAGCTAGTGTCATCTTCCAAAGGCCATTTAAGAAACACGTAATTAGAGTTAAGCAAAACCATGGATATGAGTCGAGTCACCCTAGTGTATATGTTAGAGAATAGCATACTGGGAATGTGATCCATCAAAAAGGGATAGTGATTCCATAGTAATTAAATTCACCTAAAAGCAAAAAGAGAAAATAATCTGGGTAGAGTTAACAGTGATCCCATGAGTTAATAACCAGTCTCATTTAAGGAAGGGAAACGTTGGGTAGAGTTGAAAACTATCCCACTGGTTATGAGATGGTACTCGAATCTGGCTAGGGGATGTCTCTAATTGTACAAAAAGTTAAAGTTAAAGTTTAGATGTAGCTGAATAGTCACAAACTCATAAAATAAAGAAAATGGTACGTGGAGTTGTTCGCTGGGTGGCGCTCTTGATAACTCTTATAATATGTTATTTTTCTTGCTTATATGTTAAATGTAAGGGCATGTTTGCTACCCTACAATATGTTTATATGAAAGTTTCATATGAAAGTTATGATGAGAATGATGATGAATGCACATCCCATATTTCAAAGTTTAGATGTTTAGATGTACATGCATAAATCTAAGCATATGACATGAGAGTATGTTGCATGCATTTCATCCAAATAGTATGCATTATGTTTTTTTGATAAAAAGAATGTAGAGATTTTTGTATGAGTATGGTAGTGTAGGTTAATAGATTTCAAGGCAAGTTGCATTACTACTGAGATTAATTTCTCACATAAATACTAGAGGAAGGTAATTGGGAAGTAGTACCTACTATAGGGGTATTTAGAAGTATATATATGTATTTTGAATAGTATAGACATATGTTCAATTGGTACTTGTCTTTATGATTTTTGAGAAAGGCTAGTATAGATTATCTCTTGTATAGCTTATATTAACTTAGATGTAAATGGATTAACTAGAAATTGTCAGTAGATATTTTGATGGGACTTTGAGTGGTAGGGATGTTGCCTCCATAGCCTAATAGTAAACTTTAAAGTTAACTAATGAGTAATTATGCATGTTTATGTATAGTTATTTAGAGTATATTATATGTATATATGATTTGATATTTCATTACGATTCTCAAGTGAGAACCTGACCCCAAATGACACTCAATTAATAAACTTGGTAAAAGGTTTAAATTTACTTGGGTAGAAGTAATAGTAACACACCATTATTATGATATTTATATATATCAGTTCTTAATCAACTTAAAAGGAGCCATAGGCTAAGGGGGTGTTACAGGTGTTACATTTAATTGGTATCAGAGCATGGCTACCACAGTTAGAACATAGCTAACTCGGTAGTAAGGGTAGATTTCTCAGGATAGAGACTACTACAGGTTAGTTAGCTAAGCCTAGGTAGTTGTCTACTTGTATTATGTTTTGACTTGAGGAATGAAGTGCTAGATTTGGGTGCATATAGTATTTCCTGTGGAGCCATATATTCTCTTATAAATATTCTTTTAATGGTACTGATCGCCTTAATAATATTTATTTTGAAGAGTGAGCTATGGCACCTTCTAAGAGAAATGGTACATGGGATAAAGATAGTGAAGCGAACTTAGCTGGGGTTATAAAAACTATAATGGGAATGGTAGATGCCATGAGGGAATAGGCCACTGATACCACTCAATAGGCAACTACTTCCACTCAAAAGGTAGCTACTATAGCTGAGGTATTGAAAAATGCAGGGGAACCAGGATATAAACCATAACCCTAATCTTGAGGGAGGACAAGTAGGGGATTAAGCTAATAGGAGATGATTTGAATTTCAGAAAGCCAAGCCTTATACCCTTAGAGGTGAGTTCAACCTAAAAGTGGCTGAGGAGTGGTTGGAGGAAATGGAAAAGCTGTTTGTAGTGATGGGGAGCACAGAGTCCTAGAAGGTCCAATACTCCATTTACATGCTGATTAGAGAGGCCGAGCCCTGGTGGAAAGGGGCCAAGTAGTCAATGAAGACCCAAGGAGTCTAGATCACCTGGGAATCCTTCAAGGAGGTATTCCTGGAGAAATGCTTCCCTTAGATTGTGAGGAATGATAAAGAAGTAAAGTTCATGAAGATTAAATAGGGCTCCATGTCCTTTAATAATTACTTGGCAAAGTTTGAGAAGTTGTCCAAGTTCTCTTCTTGTCTATAGTTGAGACAAGATGAAGTATGGAAGGCCATGAAGTTACAGGCTGGGTTGAACCCAGAATTGAGGAGTGTTGTGGCTCCGTTAGAGATACAAAAATATGCTATATTGGCTAACAAGTGCTGCATAGTTTCAAGGGGCCTTGCAAAAACTGGGAAGGGGAAGAAAGTGTTTAACCCCCTTAAGAGGAAGTTACAACCAGATTTTGCCAAGAGAAAAGAGAGTAAGTTCAGTAAGGCCCAATTAGAGAAGAAGCCTATGGTTGGGCAAACTAGTTCAGACAACTCCCCAAAATGTGGGAGAAATCATGGGAATAAGCCATATTGATGGGACAGGGTGTTTGCTTCAAGTGTGGCAAATCAGGACATTTCATTAAGGAGTGTCCATTGTGGAAGAAATAAATTGAGGCCTTTAAGCCTCTGACTAAGGGGAAAATCTACACCCTTAAGGGCAAAGAGGTAGACCAATATGATGATTCCATTAAAGGTCAATGTTTTATAAACAATGTTTCTTTAATTATACTGTATGACTCTGGTGCCACTCGTTCCTTTATTTCCCTTGAATGTGTGGAAAGAATGAGCTTACCTATAACTAAATTGCCATATGAGTTATCCATTTCTACTGCAGCTGAAAAACATGTTTTGACTTCTTTGACTTACCTAAATTGCCTTATCATTGTTGAAAATAAACCTTTTATTATTGACCTTATTTGTCTACCTTTGGTGGATTTAGATGTCATTCTTGGGATGGATTGGCTATCTTTTAATAAGGTGGTTTTAAATTGTTTTGAAAAGTCTATGACTTTTATGAACACTATACTTGTGAATAGGGGTACAAAGGAAAAGATCTAATGATTATGTTTCCTATGTTCTTCTAAGGTTGAGAGTCAGCATAAGATTTATAGTATCCCTATAGTTAGAGAGTTTCCTAATGTCTTTCTTGAGGAGATCTCTAGTCTTCCACCAGAGATAGAAGTAGAATTCTCTATAGAGTTAGTTCTTGGAGCAAGACCGATCTTTGTAGCACCTTATAGGATGTCTCCCTTAGAATTAAATGAGTTAAAAATGCAAATAGAAGAACTCCTAGAGAGGTAATTCATTGGGCCCAGTGCTTCATCATGGGGAGTACTAATGTTATTTGTGAAGAAAAAGGATAGAAGTATAAGAATGTGCATAGACTATAGGCGGTTGAATAAAGTAACCGTGAAAAACAAGTATCCCTTCCCTAGGATTGATAACTTGTTAAACCAATTAAGAGGAGCAGCTATCTTTACTAAGATTGATTTGAGGTAAGGGTACCATCAAATTAGAGTGAGAAGTGAGGATATACCTAAGACTGATTTTAGGACTAGGTATGGGCATTATGAATTTCTTGTAATGCCATTTAGTCTGACCAATGCTCCAGCTATTTTCATGGATTACATGAATTGTATCTTTAGACCTTGCCTTCATCAATTCGTGGTAGTGTTCATTGATGACATTCTTGTATATTCTAGAAACAAGTAGGAATATGAACAACACCTTAGGATTGTGTTACAAGTACTTCGAGAGAACCATATTTATGCCAAACTTGAGAAGTGCAAGTTTTGGTTATAGGAAGTGAGATTCCTAGGGCATATGATTACCAAGGATGGGGTAGTAGTAGATCAAAGCAAGACTAAAGCAGTGGTCTATTGGGAGAGACCTATAATGGTGACTGAATTCTATAGTTTCCTCAAATTAGCCAGTTACTACATAAGGTTTATCTAAGGGTTTTCACAAATAGCGATACCAATGACCAAGTTAACTTGGAAGGATGTTCCATTATTGTGGGATTCTAAATGTGAACATATTTTCCAAACCTTAAAGTAATGATTAACTACTGCACTTGTACTAGTTATCCCAAATCCCTTGGAAAGGTTTGAGCTATATTGCGATGCATCTAAGAAAGGTTTAAGGTGTGTCTTAATGCAAGAGGGAAAAGTAGTGGCTTATGCTTTTAGACAATTAAGGCCCCATGAGTGCAATTACCCCACTCACGACCTAGAGTTAGTAGCCATAATGTTTGCCTTGAAAATTTAGAGACACTACCTTTATGGGTCTAAGTTTGAGATATTTAGTGACCAAAAAAGTCTCAAGTACCTCTTTGATAAGAAGGAATTAAACATGAGACAGAGAATATGGATGGAATTCATTAAGGATTATGATTTTGAATTGAGATACCATCTAGGTAAAGCCAATGTTATGGCGGATGCCCTGAGTAGGAGATCCCTCCATATAGCTCAGATGATGGTGAGTGAGATGAGTTTGATAGAAAATTTTAGTAATTTGAGCTTATTCGCATTGGTACTACTATATAAGATATGTCTAGGTGAATTGCAAATTGAGTGTGACCTTAGAACTCAGATCTTAGAGGCCCAAAAGGAAGATGAATTTGTAAAGTCCCTAAAGGACCTAAAGTAATTTCATAAGGAGGCCGATGGGATAATGACCT
This sequence comes from Senna siamea, assembly GCA_031216115.1. NCBI lineage: Eukaryota > Viridiplantae > Streptophyta > Magnoliopsida > Fabales > Fabaceae > Senna > Senna siamea. Next base: position 23,786,450 of record CM062354.1, on the reverse strand, counting down.
TCCAGAATAGGGTCTATATCTTGAGTCTAGGAGAATTGAGGGAGAAAATCTTATAGGAAGCCTATAAGAGCAACTATACCATTCACCTTAGTGCCACTAAGATGTATCAAAATTTGAAGGGAAGATTTTGGTGGCCAGGCATGAAAAAGCACATCGCTGAGTATGTTGCTAAATGCTTAGTGTGTCAGCAAGTGAAGATTGAAACATCAGAAACTTGATGGGTTGTTGCAACCTCTAGATATGCATGAGTGGAAGTGGGATAAGATTTCTATGGACTTTGTGGTAGGTTTATCCAGGACTTAGTCACTATTTGGGTGATAGTAGATCGATTAACTAAGTCTAAGCATTTTCTACCTATTAAGATCAATTTCTCCTTAGATAAATTAGCCTATTTGTATATTCATGAGATAGTGAGACTTCATAGGATCCCTACTAGCATTGTCTCAGATAGAGACCCTAGATTCACCTTTAAATTTTGGAGAGCCTTTCAAGAAGATTTTGGTACTATGTTAAGCTTGAGTACCACTTATCATCCTTAAATAGATGGACAAATTAAGAAAACTATCCAGACTTTAGAGGATATGCGTAGGTTATGTGCCTTGGAGCATAAGGGGAGTTGAGACTAAAGCCTAGCATTAATAGAATTCTCATACAATAACAACTTCCATTCTAGCATAGAGATGACACCCTATGAAGCTTTGTATGGGAGGAAGTATAGAACACCTTTATTTTGGTTTGAGTTAGGGGAAAGACAATTGCTCAAACCAAAGTTGGCACAGCAAACCATAAACCAAATTCGGATGATTAGGGATAAGATGGCTAGGGCCCAAGATAGGCAAAAGAAATATTCTGACAAAAGAAAGAGACCGCTGGAATTCAATGAAGGGAGTGTGTTTTCCTTAGGGTATCATCGGTCACCGGTATAGGTAAAGCCATTAAGTCTAAACAGTTAAATCTTAGATTTATTGGGCCATTCCAAATTTTGAAAATAGTTGGTCAATCAGCCTACCAAATAACCTTACCCCCATTCCTATCGAACCTTCATAATGTTTTCCATGTTTCTCAACTTTGAAAATACATCCATGATCCATCACACATTCTTGAATCTAGTATAGTATAGTTAAAGAAAATTTAACTTATCGTCCAAAACCTTTAAAAATCATTAGGAAAAAGGTCAAGTAATTGAGTTACAAGGTTATCCCTTTGGTTAAGGTCTTATGGGATCAATCATCTCCATAATAGGTGACATAGGAGAAGGAATAGGACATGAGGAAGTCTTACCCAGAATTGTTTGAATAAGTACGTTTTAATTTTAATGATGAAATTATTTTAAAGGAGGAGATAAATGTAACATTTGCTTCTAATATGATTAAGAGATGTTTGTTAGTTGTTAATTTAAGTTTAATTTTTATGTATGTTGCATTAATTGCATATAGTTGCATTAGTGCTGGGACTTAGTTGAAAGGAAAGAAAGCTGAGTTAAAACAGGACTTAGGACTAAATTGAAAAGGGAAAATTGAGTGAGGCTAAAGTCACAAATAGCCAAGGACTAGAGTGCAATTAGCAAGAGTTACTAATTCAGAAACCCTAAACCTTAAAGCACCATTTTCAAACTTCAGCATTTTTAGAGAGAGAAGGAGAAGGGCAAGTAGAGAAAGAAAGTGTTGAGTTAGGGTAAAAGAGAAGGGATTTTCTGAATGAGGAATAGATTTAAGGCTAAAGATTGATCCTATAGCAAGAGAAGGATCATTTAAGCACAATGTACGCGAACATTTTTAGGAAAATCTAGGTTGAAATTTAACCTAAACCCATTTTCTGAGATGTTCAACTCTTTTATGGGAAAATGTGATTTATGAATGTTTTGAGTTAAGTTTGGGGTTTAAACCTACATTCTCTATGTTTTTAACTGCTATTCGTGATGCTTGCTAAATAGTTATGCTCATTTATGCTTGTCATTGATCATGAAAGAGGGCTTAGCCCTAAGTGCAAAAATATGGTTTGATCTTAGTTTGTAGTGCTATTAAGTTAAGTTTTGGGTCTATTATGAATGCTATATGATGTCCAAATGTTGGCTTTAAGTTCATAGTGCCAGGAAATAGTTTAATAACATGTTTTGGGGCTAAACTCTAGCTGTAGAAATAAGTTTTAGAGCAAGACCGAATGCTAGTAGTTGACTGCCGGCCTTGGAAGTCAACTGCCATTTTCTTCATTTTCCAAAAAATTTTCTAGAAATCTAGTAGCCGACTACCTCACCCTAGCAGTCAAAAATCGAGGCTAGCAGTCGATTGCCAAGCCTTTAGTAGCTAATTGATAGCTCTCGGCCAAGATAGAGTAAAATGGACAATGAGTTAGCAGCTGACTGCCAATATAGGACTAGTGGATTGTCAGCCCTCTAACTTAGATAATGAGTTCAATGACCATTTTAAGAGGTAAATAGCACAAACTTTCACTCAAACTAAAGATCTAAACCTGGGATGTACTAGTAACATGCAAGAGATAGATTCATGAGTCACTAGGATGAAAGGATCTGTAACGACCCCCTAATCCACAATATACCATCCTCTATCAGTCTAGCAGAAGCATATGGGTTTTAGAAATAGTTATTCCCGATATGGGAATGTCAGGGGATCGCTACTGGTTGAGCGTAACCCAAATAGACTTTTTATCATCTATTCGGATTCCGTTCAACCCTAATTCACATGCAGCTATACGAATTATACATACATTCACCATAAATTACTCTGGAATGAAAACTAAAATTCATACATACAATTTACAGTTCATTCAGGCAAATTCCAACTTAATTATATACATTTACAGTGGTAACTCTTGCCGAAAATCTGGCAAAGTTTCCTCTGTATTTGGAACATATCCCCATAATACAAACAGTCATCCATAAAAAATTTATAGCCAATCCAATAACAAAAAAATAGAAATTACAGAATCCAATACAAACCCTCATCAATATATATATACATTATAATTAAAGCCTAGAACTACGCTGCTCTTTTGTCCATCATCAATACCTTGCTCAACTAGTGTCTAGGTCCCTTTTCCTGTTCATATGAGTAAACAACCTGGTGAGATATGAAATCCTAGTAGAATAATTTACAATTTACAATATAGTTCAAAATCTGGTTGATTACTCAGCAGTGTAAGAACCGAAAATAATTTCCCAAAATCAGTTCAAAATCAATGAAATACCTTATATTTAAAAATTAGATTATCGCATGGAAATCGCGGCAAATGCTCAAAAATCATAAAAATCTATTTCTTTGAAAATCAATAATCGAAATCAGGTTAAATTCCATGCCCAGTGTATCTAAATCCATGTTGGCCACAAATCCTCTGCGACCGAATCTAAAATCATCTAATTGCACGTCATCTAAAGAAATTTCATCTCTTATCGTTAGGTGTGATCCGTATCACCAATCACCCGAATCTCACCTATGTTGTGTATAACACCCCCAATTTTAAAGCCATATTTAAAATATTATTTATTGAAAAATCCTTCACTTAAGAAACTGGCATGTTATATACACTTCTATCATTTATTTCTTACCTGATTTCTTTAAATATCCATTTATAGTATACATTTCATTAGGTTCGGATCCTTACTCAGGTATCATATCAATTATCAATACAGCGGAAGTCTAATAATCATACACCATAATCCATAAAAATTCAGGATAAATTTAAACTTTTTCCTTTACATACATTTACATCCAGTTTAACGTGACAACGTTGTTACATATACTGCAGGATATATGTAGTTTTCTTGCTTTCATAGGGTAAGGAGGCAACAAACCTACCACTCATACCCTTTTTAACTATTTTTCATAAACCTGATATGTATGCCTTACATATCCATATACTTATATGTATTTCTAGCATAATATATATCATTCCATTTCTTGGGATGGGTAGCTAATCCCTTCTGTCTTGTAGTACCATAATGGTCCTAGTCATCTGATACATACCAGAAAATAATGAGAAAATAATTTCTCAGTAGCTACGCATTCCACGTTTCATTTCTGAGCTATGGTATGTACTACCGTATGGGTACAGAAAACAATTTACATTCCTTATTCTTAAATTCCATCATTTCTAGGAAATGCTATAAATAAACTAGTCAGCTGTATAGGATGAAGTTTATGAGGTATATCAATAATATATCAGTTATAAAATAAAAACAGTATCAATTTCAGTCACAATCATAGTTTACCATATACCGTTTAGTACCATAATCAAGAAAGTACATTCATTAAATTTCCATTCAGCCATAGATAATTTAGGAGAAACAACATTTACCATTCATGGAAAACTGCATTATTTATAAGGAAAATAAACATTCATATTTGGCTAAAAGCCATATTTTCAATTCAGAGAGACACAATAGTATCGGAAGTATAAATTACTCCACATACCACAGCGTGCATGAATGAGATAGCCGCTCTATCAAGTGTGTGACAATTACGACCTTTGGTACATCCGAGGCCCTCAGTGGATCCGAGTACCCATTCACATTCAGTGATCATGTCATAAAGACAAATCTAAGTGGGAATTTCTCCCAGGGTTCAGTCAAACTAAGCTCATGGAATCACTGTTATTCACACAGATCATCTTCTCCCCGCTTTATGGGCGGTTCATGATGCCATAGATCACCACAACCTACATTATGGATCATTTCCCAGTATGCTATTTCCTATATATATCAACTAGGATGATTAGGCTTAATCCCATAATTTTTCCAAATTCTAAGTAAATGTCCCCTATTCAATTGGTCATCTAGGTTACACTAACTTAGAATTCACAATCATCACAGCATTTTCGAAATTCTTTCATTCCGAGCGGATGTTTCACCATCCAAATTTATGATACAACCGTGGAATGTCCAACGGCCGTCCCATATCGACAATTGGTCACTCGGTTATAAGCCTATCTACCATAGAATATATATTGGAATTACTTCCTCTATGTTTCTCTTTATTGAACATTCAAATATTTTCCTTCCATTCAATGTTTTCCAATACCATGCTATGTTTTTTCTTATCTATGTCATAAATCAATCCTTTTCTTTCCTCATTCATGATGATACTATCATTCTCACTTTCTAAAAAGAAAACCTTTAAATCTCAATAACAATTCCATTCTTGAATTTGTATAAAAAGGAAGGTTCATTCTTGGTCAAGAGAAATCCTTAAGAAATTTAAGATTTTCATACTTAAAAATTTCTATTTGTCACTCTTGCCATATAATAAGCAAAAATAAATTTACTTTTCCTTCCCATTTACACTAAATTCCCTTTTTCACATTTTATTGCATTTAAAGGGTTTTAAAGTTGAACATTTTCCATTCCCTACTTATTATTCCATTTCCCCCTTTCTCACCTAATTATACATACCCAAGGTGTGTATAATCATTGTCTCCCCACACTTAAGCATGCACACAAATTGCTATAATTGCCAAGATTGCACAAGATATTCATTTAAATTTAATTGCAACGTCATATTATTTCCTTTGTATACTTTGACCAATTTCATTACACTTTTGTACAAAATTTTCCATAAATATTTCTATGTCCTAAAATTGGTCAAGTAGGCTACATGAAATTTACTGGGATCATTTTGCATGAAAATAATTGCCAATTAATCTTGCTTCAACCAAGACACACACATAGAAATTTCAACACACTTTCTTCACCAAAAACATGTATACTCTTGGTCAAGATGGGATTTTTAGGCAAAATTGGGCATTTCAACCAATTGACAATTATTCTACCCTCCATTGGCCATAACTTGAATTACCAATAAGTTAATTTAAAATTTTTCAAACAATTTTCAAAATCTCATTTTGCTAGCCATGGCCTAAAGAGGCATTTTGTGCAAAAATCATCATTTTTCATATAATCATTTCTTTAATCCCATTTTCATCATCTATAAACCATCAATCACCATTTATCCATAACAATCAAGGCAAAACAAACAATTTGGCATGACATTCATGAATTTGGGGTTTTAGGGCAAATGAAACAAAATTGGGAAATGAACATAAACACTTTCATAATTCAAAATTAACCATCACAAACAACTCCATACTACTTTCTAAGCATTAATCCATAGAAATTTTGAGAATTTAAGAATGTAAACTTAAAAAAATCACTATTCATGTACTGTTCATTCAGCCATGAAAATCTCAAAAGCTTGGAAAAATCCATTAAAACATGAAATAAGTGATGAAAGAATGCTAAGCTACCTTGATTTGCAATTTTTGGTGGATAAACCTTGAAGTTTCCTTGCTTTTTCTCCCTTTTCTCCCTTATGAAGCCTATGGTATTTCTCCCTTCCAAAAACCTTCACGTCGTCTTTTCTAAGGAGGAGAAGAAGAAGTAGTGTGACTTATTTAAATTGGCTTATATGACCATTTTGCCCTTGGTGGCAAAATGACCAAAATACCCTTCACTTTTTCCTTCTTAAAACCTTGACATGTAAGGGTATTTTAGAAATTTTAAAGTGTTTCTTTAGGTAAAATTTCCCTTATGTCCTTGTGAGGAAATTACCTTTTTACCCTTGGTGTCAAAATTACCATTTTGCCCTTCATGGTAAAATGACCATTTTACCCCTCTTAAGTGCCGGACCATTTTTTTTTTTTTGAAAAATTTTGGAAAAATATTTTAGAGGCAAAATCATAATTTTCCAGATAAAAATTAGCCATTTTATCTAATAAATAAATATTTTATTCTTATTTTCAGATAAAATTTTGACTGTTTTGCCCCTAAATATTTTTCTTGCAGCATTCATGACATTGGCACCATTTTCAAACCTCATAACTGTGTGCCATAAATGTACCTCAATTTGCGTGCTTACTATCAGATATTTTGTGAAATAAATTTCCTTTCATTTTAGTCCCTAATCATTTCCTTTCAGTTTAGTCCTTCCTTTGTTTAAGGTAATATAAAATAATTTTTGGACTATTTTCCATGCATAAAAATATTGAGTCTAGGATTCTAAGACATACCTGATATCATAGAATTGAGGATATTACATTGTTAGTGTGATCTATAACACCAATCACTCACTCAAGGACTGGGTGAGAATCAACATCTAGGGCATCCCCTAGCATGTGTACATATGCCAATTCTCATCCTCATACAGTCTATTCAAACTCATATGCTCACGGTCAGCTATTCCTTAGGGTTCTAGGGTATTACGCCTAAATTACAACATTTTCCTGTGTAGGCTATCCCCCCTTATACTCCTTAAACCTTTCTTAGGGTCATCCTGATTTATCGCGTGATCCCTAATGCAGTGTAGGCTAAATTTGGTAAAAACAATATTATTTAAAAACTCCCTGCACTCGAAATACTTAACGACCCTCCCATACCGGCTATCAAGTACCCTACCCTAAGTAAATCCATCCTAATCGCATCTAAACTCGATAAACAAAGCATCTAACATGCAAATGGAATTCCCAGCACACAGGCATGAAATTTAGTCCATTGAAAGCAGCACGCAAGTCCATGCAATTAAATCTAAGTGTTAAGGTATCCACATAATCAATTCTAATGTTCGGGAAGCGTAAATTATCCTACCTGGTCTTCGTTTGCTCCCAATCAATTCAGAACTTCTTGTATTCTCAGATTTCGAGCTAAATTAATTCCCTGGACATTTACACGAATATTTGAGCTCGTCACGTCATCAGTTCTATAGTCCTAAGTCTGATTACCCTATTTCCTAAGTCAGTTTATTTCCTATTTGCGTTCGGCAGCTAATTCAATCAAAATTCATCAAGTTTAGGTGAACCGGGCCTTATCGAGGTTTTCGAATGATGGGAATCTGTCTCGAGGCAGTCTCAGTGTCTCTCGGGTGTCTATCTGGATTCTTTGGCTGCAGCGCACGGTGGCGCATGGCGAAGGGGTGCATTTGGCCTCCAAAATCACACCACAGTGAAGTCCTCAAGATGAGGAGTCCGAATATGGTGGTGGCGTGACGGTTCACAGTCGTTTGGGTGACATTTTCTGGCCTCAAAAAATGACGCACAGTGGAGGAAGTTTTCCTCGATCTGCATACGTGGAGGCTTTGTTCAACGACTGCTAGCTAGGGGAGAAAGCCGGGAGCTTGGCCTACACGCTGGTGGTGGCGGTGACAGTTAACGGTGGCCGACGGTGATGATCTCAGCTGGTGAAAATTCCATGTGACAGATGGAAAAGGCTTCATTTTTTGGTGACTCTGGCGGCCGTTAGTGGCCGTGGGTGACTGCCTGAGGTTGAGGGTGGCAAGGGTTGTCGATTGGTAGGTCAGTTGATGGCCCACAGTGGCCCAGGTGGTGGTGCACGGTGGAGGAAGGAGGAGAGAGAAGAGAGAGAAAATAGAGTGAGGAGAGAGAGAAAAATGTTGTAAATGACGGGGTTTCAGGGAATTTAAAACTTCCAAGGGCGATTCTGGCTTTTCTCGGACCACTCGGGGAAACTTCAGGACGTTGTCATTCATCAGGACATTGGCACAAGTTCTTATGTAGAGGTTTTGGCCTTCTTCTGTGAAATTGAAGTCCAAAACTTCGTCTATCAGTGTCTGATCGCCGGGTCGTGTCTCCTTTCAATAGGTCACATTTCTAACTCTGAAAAAGCTTTCGATTTCAACCATCGACCTCAAAATTTGTGCCAGACTTAGTTTACATGAAATTAGCGTCAAAATTTAGTTTTTTATCTTTGAAAAATAGCCTTGGTTATTACAGGATCCTTGTGATAGTGAAATAAAGAGAGTAAAAAACATAAGAGAGGAAAGAGGAAAGTATTCTAAGCGTATTCATAGTGGTAGATAAGCTCATAATCGAGTGACCGATTGTCGGTATGAGATGGCCATAAGGAATTCCATGGTTGTGCCATAAATTAGGATGGTTAAATGATGAGCCTTATTTTATACATATTTGCCTGATGTTAATTATCCATTTTATGAGCATTTAATGTAATTTTATTCTTAAAATCACCTAACTTTGCTTTATTTTTATTTTTAGGCATTTTATCAAGTCATCATTAGCAAATAGAATAATTTTGAGCCTAGATAACTTTCAAAGCACTCAAAATAGGTCATTTAGGCCAGTTTTACTTATTGGGCCTTGGACTAGGCTGGAAAGAGGAGAAAAGGAGCTGACCCGCATGAAAAATCGAAGTAGACCCAACTCGTGCATTTTGGATTGGATAGGAATAGTGTAGTGTGTGTGAATTGGGAAGGAACAGTACCCAGACCCATGGGCAACACATACTTGAACCAAGAGAGATATCGAGAACCGCATGTCACCTTGGCAGCTTTCCACGATGACATAATGACTTTTTAGTGTCAGGGAATGACGAGTGGGACACCATCGTCTAAGCCAGCCATCAGAACGCGCCAACACGATAGAGATTCGCGAGAGAAGACGCTGACCTATTTCATGAACTCGTCGAGTTTGAGCTTCACTGTGGCATTTTTTGGCTGACCTACTGGCTGTTGTCACCCTTGCAACCTTCAACAACTACTCTGCCACCTTCCCTCAGCTCACTGGCTGCCGAAACTGCCTGGATTGTGAGATCTGCAGATAGATCCAATTCGTGATCTGGTTGTGTTTGGAGCTGATTCTGCAGTCGTTCATTTGAGCTGCCACTAAAAATTGACCCTCTGTCACTCAGTGCTCCCCTGCGACCCTTAGCCTCAGCTTCGACCACCGTTGCTGCCATTTTTTGTCTAGTACCCGAGAACTTAGGATCCAACCCGTTTAACTTGACCTGTGACCCATTTTCCTGGAAAGCTTTGGAGTTTTGGCATTTTTCTTACAATTTTTTGGCTAGATTTAGTGGTTTTTCGATGACCAATTCGTGCAGCTATCATTGGGCAATTAAGAAGACAGGGCGTGTATAATTTTTACTTTTTTTATCTCCTGTATAATTAACTGTCTGATGAATTATCTGTTGGATTGTTTGCTAGAAATATTTGTCATGTGTGGCTGAATTTGTAAAATCCATTGGGATCCCTGACTGTGTTGGATTTCTATTTTAATTTGCATGGATATTGAATTTGACACTGTGATCTTCTTTACAGTTATGCGAGTACTGTTTAAGTTTTCATTGCGAGATGCCGTTGTGAATGCTAATTAGATTTCTTTTTGAGATCGAGAGATGATAATTGAAATTGGAACCTAATCACAAAGAATAATTAATTTTCACTTAGAGATGAGGTTAATTAATTGCTAGATTAAGGAGTAGCTATCCTTAATAGTAGTGAATTAGAATGATAAGGCTAACTTGAAATCAATCATTAGGAAGAGATTGCAGTGGTAGATTCTTAGATTTAGAAATTTAATTGTCTCAAGAGGGAAATTGAGTTTAACTTAGAATTGACTCATAGGTAGCATCATTAGATTTAATAGACCATTATCCTTTATGTGTTGCCAACTAGTACAGGTCCCCAGTGGGTTTGCTTTTCTTGCGTCAGTATATTCTCTTTCGTTCCTTATAGCTAGTTATTGTTTATTGTATTTAACTTAGTCATTAGTTTAATTAGAACATAATCAATCGCTTTAATTGCTAAGCTAGATAACAGAGAACAAGTAGTAACTCTAGGCTTTCCCGTTCCTATGGGATACAACCTTGATATTCACCATTGCGCTAGACTACATTGATAGGTTCACTGCCTTAGGTGTAGTTGCATAAGTAGCATTGGCAGAACAACACATTATTAAACATCCACTCAAACTTAGATGATTTTGAAAACATCGTGATGGTTGCAAACTTTTAGTGAGTGTCATCTCCCAAAGGCCATTTAAGAATCACATAATTAGAGTTAAGCAAAACCATAGACATGAGCTGAGTCACTTTAGTGTTTATGTTAGAGAATAGCATACCGAGAATGTGATCCATCAAAAAGGGACGGTGATTCCATAATAATGAGATCCTCTTAAAAGCACAAAGAGTAAATAATTTGGGTAGAGTTGATAGTGATCCCATGAGTTGATATCCTGTCTCATTTGAGGAAGAGAAACGTTGGGTAGAGTTGACAACTATCTCGCTAGTTATGAGATGGTACTCGAATTCGACTGAGGGATGCCTCATAATGTACAAAAAGTTAAAGTTAAAGTTTAGAGGTGGCTGAATAGTCACAAACTCATGAAATAAAGAAAGTGGTATGCGGAGTTGTTCACTAGGCGGTGCTCCCGATAACTATTATGATATGTTGTTTTTCTTGCTCATATGTTAAATGTAAGGGCATTTTTGCTACCCCACAATATGTTTATATGAAAGTTTCATATGAAAGTTATGATGAGAATGATGATGAATGTACATCCCATATTTCAAAGTTTAGATGTTTAGATATACATGCATAAATCTAAGCACATGACATGAGAGTATGTTGCATGTATTGCATCCTAATAGCATGCATTATGATTTTATGATGAAAAGAATGTAGAGATTTACGTATGAGTACGATGGTACAAGTTAGTAGTTTTCAAAGTAGGTTGCATTGCTACTAAGATTAATTTTTCACATAAATACTAGCGTGTACTAGATGTGTAGGTCCCTGGCTAGAGAGGAAGGTAATTGGGAAGAGGTACTCACTATGGGGGTACATGGAAGTATATATATGTATTTTGAATAATATAGGCATATCTTCAATCGTTACTAGTCTTTATGATTTTTGAGAAATACTAGTATAGATTATCTCTCATATAGCCTATATTAACTTAGATGTAAATGGATTAACTAGAAATTGTCAGTAGATATTTTGATGGGTCTTTGAGTGGCAGGGATGTTGCCTCCATACCCAAATAGTAAAAAAGTTGACTAATGAGTAATTATGCATTTTTATGTATAGTTATTTAGAGTATATTATATGTATATATGATTTGATATTCTTTTACGATTATCGAGTGAGAACCTGAGTGTAGAGCCTAACCCCAAATGGCACTCAATTAATAAACTTGGTAAAAGGTTTAAATTTACTTAGTAGAAGTAATAGTAATACGCTATTATTATGATATATATATCAGTTCTTAATTAACTTAAAAGGAACCATAGGCTAAGGTGGTGTTATAGTTGTTACGTTGGGAATACTTCCTCTAAGTTCTCTCCCTTTAGATTCTATGTTTTCCTTTCCATTTTATGTTGCCCTTCCATTTCTAGTTCCTTTCCTTTCATTCATTTTTCATGATACTATGCTCTCATTGAAAACTATAACCCTTATGTGTTTGATGACACTTTCATGATTGGATGGTATGGATATGGAAGGCTACTCATTTCTTTTAAACAACTTACAACATACATTATTAAAATCCCAAGTCTTAGCCATCCACTTATCCTTCCCTTGAAATTGGTTAACATAATATCTTTAACATTTTCTTTGCAATTACATTACCAAAATTTATCCTATTTCAAGGGAAACAAGAAAGGATGGTCTCGGCCAAGGGAGGAAATTAAGGGAAAAATAGAGCTTTCATGTTATATATTCCCTTTCTCCCTTCCTTTTCATCATACAAGCACAATTACATAAGTTCCATTCCATTTCCATACAAATTCCATACTTCATTCTAGTACACATCAAGGGTTACAACATACTTTTATGTGAACAAGTGACCCTTTTTGTAACATTTGCTCCTATTTATTGAGAGATGTTTGTTAGCTATTAAATAATTTAACTGCTTTTGTATGTTGTATTAAAATTTGTTATATATAGTTGCATTAGAATGAGGGACTAACCTGAGAAAGGAAGAGTTAGGACTAAAATGAATTGGAAAAGGTTTAGTTAGGGAAGGTATATAAGATTCCAATACTTCAGGGTAGTCAGCCATAATTTTAGCAAAAATATGAATTACTATAGCTAACAGAAATTCAATATTTCCTGCCAAACTTTAGATATTTAGAAAATTTAATATTTATAACAAAGTTAGTATAATTAAGAAATTTACTTATGCTAAATTGCTCTTATTTGAAATTTAGGGAATTTCCTCTATAGTTTAAATTATGGATGTTACACACAGAAAATGGTCCCAAAATTTTACCAACTTTGGTATAATATTCACCACCTCTGTTAGATCTGATAGATTTTATATACTTCCCAATCTTCAAACAACAATTTCTTTGAACATCTTGAATGAATATAAAGATTCAAATTTTTTTCGCAAGAGACCAATCCACTCATATAGAATAATCATCTATGAAGGTAGTAAAAGACCTAAAATCTTCCATAGTACTTGGAGAAATGGGTCCACTTATATAATTCTGAATTAAGTCTAGAATACCTTCAAATTTGTTTGCCCCTTTAGTATTAGCTATGGCAGGAAGTTTTTCCTTATCATAGTTAAGATAAGATAAGCCTCAAAATTAGAGAAATCCAAATCTTCTAAGACATGTTGTTTGACCATTCTTTCCAATTGTTATTTGGAAATATGGTCCAAACGTTGATGGCAAAACATAGAAGGTTTTTGTTTATTTTGTGTCTTTTAGTAATATTTAATGGTGTAGAGGAAGATTGACCTGGACACTCATTTATATTCAAATAATATAATTTGTTTAACAAAGAAGTTGTTCCAATGATAAAAAAATTAAAATAGATATTGATTTTTCCACTCCCTTGCCAAAACTAATAACCACATTTATCCAATTAGGAACTGGAAACTAAATTACTTATTGATGAAGGGACATAAAATACATTATGAAAGACTAAAAAGTGTCTAAAACGTAAATTCAAAGTCAGAGTCCTTATGCTATCAAATACTACAAAACTCCCCTTTACTCCAATAATTTTCCTCTCCTCTCACTTGTCTTCCTCTTGTTTCTTAACTTCTATAAGGAATTTGTGACATGTACAGCTGCACCAGAATCCAACCACCAAGAATTTGATAGCTAAAAGGGTAAATTTATTAGAAATACTTTCCTTTTCATACTTATTCTTCACCTTCAAACAATTAGAAATCTTGTGACTAGCCTTCTTATAGTAATGACATTCACCTTTAAAAAACTTCTTTTTCTTACCTTTCTTTTGTTTCCAACCCTCCATATGTCCAATTGACTTTTTACCATCACTTCGATAATCTTATTTATTTATTTTTGATCATTTTTATTGTTAGAACCATGAGAAATAAAGTTCATAGATTGAGAATTTTTCTTAAGTGACTCCTCCTTTAGAATCATAATAGAAAAAATCTTATTAGTAGACCACTTTGACTCTTGATAATGATAAGTAGTCCTAAAAACCTCATACTCAAAAGGAAGAGATTGTGGAACTCAATAAACCAGATAACTCTCCACTAACTCTACATTGAATAGTTCATAAGCTTTATGCTCTTGTACATTAGAAAACCCATCATATTGAGTATTGATGAGAAGAGAGATGTAATAGGCCTTTTGAATTTTTGTATTATTTCTTAAACTTTTCCGTAACAGCCTTTTGATAATCAGTTGTGTCACCCTTTTCTAAAATACTTTACCTAAAACTATTTTCAATAGTATATTTGATAACCATAAAAAAAACCTAGTTCGACTCACATCACTTCTTGTGAAAGTCTTATCAGCAAAGGTAGAATAATCTATGAGATCTTTAGTTTTTGGTTCTTTAAGAGCCAAATCTTCCTTTGTGATAGTTAGGTACATGTCAAGGGTGTAACGACCCCCTAATACGTCATACGCGATGCTTATTTGATTAGCGGAAGCATATGGGGTATTCTAAATGATTATTCCCTATGTGGGAACGTCAGGGGATCGCTACTGGTTGAGCGTAACCCAAATAGACTCTCCGTTGTCCATTCGGATTCCGTTCAACCCTAATTCACACGCAGCTAACTAACTATACATACATGCATCATAAATTTCTCTGGAATGAAATCTAAAACTCATATACACGTCGCGTCATACATTCATACACATTTCAATTCAAATCCATAAGTTTACAGCGGTAAATTCTACCAAAAATCCGGCAGAGTTTCCTCTGTAATTCGATCATATCCCAAATACAGAATCACCTGTTTAAACATCAATAGCCAGTCCAACAACAGTGATAAACATATTTATCATACATCCATGTACAACAGAGTTAATTCATCACTATAATCCATGTATACTATTTGAAACATTATATGTACATTCAGTCTAATCCATACAGAATTCATAAGAAACAGAATCCGATAAATAACAGCATCATCAAAGTATATGTACAAATGATTCAAGCCTAAGCTAATCATTCTCCGGTCTATCCTCAAGTCAGCCTCGGCTATCGTCTGGGCTCACCGCCTCGTCGTGTTCATCTGAGTAAACAACCTAATGAGATATGAATCCCAGTAGAATAATTTACAAATCAATTATCATTCAAAAACCAGTTGAATACCCAGTGGTGCGAACACCGAAATCGTCGTCCCGAAATCAGTTCGAAAATAGTGAAATACCTCTTCTTTAAAATCGTTTAAACACATGGAAATTGCGGCAATATATCACAATCAGGAAATCCATTTCTTTTAAAATCAGTCATCAAAATCAAGTAAAATCCCATGCCCTGTGTCTCTCAATTCTCGTTGGCTACAAGTCCGTTGTAACCAAATCTAAATCACCATCTAATTGCACGTAGTCTAGAGAGAATACCTCTGTTATCGTTGGGTGTGATCCGTAACACCAATCACCCGAATTAAGCCTATATTGTGAGTGTGATCCGTAACACCAATCACTCACTCAAGGACCGGGTGAGAATCAACATCTAGGGCGTCCCCTAGCATGTGCACATACGCCAATTCTCATCCTCATACAGTCTATTCGAACTCACATGCACTCGGTCGGCTATTCCTCAGGGTTCTAGGGTATTACGCCTAAATCACAACGTTTCCCCGTGTAGGTTATCCACCCTTATACTCCCTAAACCTTTCTTAGGGTCATCCTGGTTTAATGTGTAATCCCTAACTCAGTACAGGCGAAATCTGATAAAAATAGTTTCTTTAAAAGCTTCCTGTACGAGGGATACTTAACGGCCGTCCTATACCGGCTATCAAGTACCCAACCCTAAGTAAATCTGCCCTAAAGGCATCTAAACTCGATAAAAAAGGTGTCTAACATGTAATTAGGGTTTTCAGCACACAGGCATGCAATTTTATCCCATCGAAAGTAGCACGTAAATCCATGCAAGTCATCTAAATCATTTAGGTATTCACTAAATCAATTCTAGGGTTCGGGAAGTGTAAATTATCCTACCTGGTCTCTGAATGCTCTAAATCACTTTGAAATTCCACGCAATCTCAGTTTCTGAGCCTGATTAATTTCCTGGACATAAAATTAAACATTTAGGCTCGTCACGTCATCCAATTTTCAATCCTAAACTCGGTTACACAGTTATCTAGGTTAATTAGTTGCCTAATTACGTTCGGCAGCCATTTCAGTCATATACCATTAGTTTTTGGGAAAACGAACCTTACCACTGTGCTCGGATGATGGAATTCTACGTCACGGTGGTCTCGGTTTCTCGGGATGCATGTCCAGAAGCTCCGGCACGGCGGTGCGCGGTGGCGCACGGCGGAGAGATGCGGTTTACCTCGAAAATCACACCACGGTGAAGCCCGCAAGCCCAGGAGTCCAAATACGGTGGTGGCACGGCGGTTCACGGCCGTTTGGGTGGTGTTTTTCGGCCATGAAACTTCTCGCACGGCAGACGACGTTCTGCCTCGATTCGAGCGCGTCTGGCCTCTTTTCGACGGCCGAGCCATCAAGGCAGCGGCTCGGGCTACACGGTGGTGGGGGCGGTGAGGGTCAACGGTGATAGACGGCGGCGATTCGAGCTGGGGAAGTTTAGCGCGATGGAGGGGGAAAATGGCATTTTTTCGGCGGCTCCGGCGGCCGTTGGTGGCCGTGGTTGGTTGCTGGAGGTTGTGGGCGGTGAGGGCTGTCGGTTGGTACCCTTGGTGGTGGCCCACGGTGGCTGTAGCGGCCATTCACGGTGGAGGAAGGTGGAGAGAGAAAAGAGAGAGGAGAGAGAGAGTGTGGTAAGGAGAGAGAGTGAAATGAGAGAAATTGAGGGAATTTGCATAATTTAAAGCCTCTAGGGACGATTTCGACTTTTCCCGGGCCACCTGGGGATGTTTTGGGGTGTCGACATCCTTCCAGATGTTGGCACGCATTTTTATACAAAAGCTTTGGCCTTCGTCAATGAAATTGACGCACGAAACTTCTTCCGTCAGTTTCTGATCGCCGGATTGCATTTCTTTCTGTTTGATCGTGTTTCTGGATTCGAACGACCTTCTGTGTCAAGTCATTATCCTCAAAATTTGTGCCAGGCTTCGTTTGATTGGAATTAGGGTTAAAATCAAGTTTTTATCTTTCAAAATCCTTTAAAACTCTTTCAAATCTTTCTCGTTGTTACAAAGGGACTCTTTTCAATCATCATAATTAGTCTTGTTGAGAGTTTTCACAGTAGCTAGTTGTTGAAGCAAATAAACAGATGATAACAAAATAGGAAACATAATATTTTTAGTAGAAAAAAAAAATTTAAATAAGGTTTTCCAAGAGCTCAGTTTATACAACTATCATTATCTAAGATTTTCTACTATAATCTCACCTAAGAGTTGTAGACTATGATAAATAAGAAAAAAACTCTTGTATAAAAGAATAGTTTGGCTTAAGTGAGAAGGTGTACATAAATCCATCAATGACATATATATTGATAGGATACAAGACATGAAGTAAACATTAAAGGATTCTAAGTAATTGGCTTAACTCCCAAAATTATATTGACTTTGTCACACTGATAAAAATGTACACTACTCATATAACATTAATTTTTTTAATTTATAATTTGGAGAGAACTAATTTAGTTACAAAATTATAATATGGGTCTTAAAACAAAAAGCTCTTGTGATTGAGTCCGCAATAGGTGGACACATAATCTCTAGGTGTAAAACACTTAATTTGGTTCTAAATGAATACTAATTTATTACATTTTCTAAGGGATAAAGAATGGGCATATACGTAATTATTTATTTATGTCACAACGTATAGATTAAAAAAAATAATAATAATTAAAAAATACAATATTATTATTTTTAATTAATTTATTAATTTAAAAGAGATGCTGCCTCAATTGTTGCCATGCCTCACTCAAAGTCTAAAGGGTTGTGTCTTCCAATCCCCCCATGTCCAAAACTACCTTAAACCTTCCTTTTTCCTTTTTCTAATTTTTTATTGTACCCAAAAATAGAGGAAGATCAAATTCTTCCTTTTGTGGGTCTCCAAGACCTAATTTTTAGAGGCACTGGGTAAACTTTTGATGCCATAAAATGTAGTAAAAATGCATGAAGAGTTTTAAATAGAATCGTGAATGGACATCATTTATAGAACTTTTGGTCGCTTAACATAAATCCAAAACAAAACTCCAACAGAAATTGCCATTTTTTGTGGCATCAATAACACTATAATTAAGTGTATAGTTTAATGGAAATTTTATTTATTAAATATTGTGTTGGTCCTTGTCTTTTCTATAACCATAAGCAATAGTAATATGAGGTCGTTATCAAATATTTTAGTTTTTCATAAGATTGCAATAAGCACTACAAGAAAAAACAACATTAGAGATAGAAATTAGAGACAAAAAATATTCCATCTCTATTTTGAGCCAAATTTGTCTCTAAAAGAATAAATTTTGTAATTGATATTAGAGACAGAATTAGAGAAAAAAAATTTCATCTTTAATTTATCTATCTCTAAGTCGTCTGTATTCTGTCTCTACCTTTTTTTTGAATTTGGCGAGTAATTTTTTTTGGCGGGATGAAGTTAGAGATAGGCTAGAGATAGAAAATTTCGTATCTAATTTGTCTGAAAATGTTATCATTGAGACGACGCCATTTTAAACATTTTAGAGATAGATTAGATATGGAATTTAGTTCGTCTCTAAATCCGTGTAAAATGTAATCTTTTTGGTTTCTACAAATATCCCCAATGTGGCTCCCAGGGTTTATTCTCATGTTCGCAGCCTCTATTTTCATTCTCCATCGAAGCTTCACAGCTCCCATTCACTGTCATCGTCTATTTCATCATCATCCATGTCGCTTCTGTATTCTCATAGTCTCACTTCACTGCTTCATTTCATTTTCAACGCACATTTCATAATGTCACTCACACGTTACATTTCTTCCCTCTCATCGCTGTCCAACAATTGTTTTCCATGCTTTTCTCTCTCGCTGTTTCATAGGTAAACGGGGTTTTACTTTTTCATTTAGTTCTCTTTTTGATTTCTTTCTTGCTCTATTTGGATTTTTACTTTAATTTCAGTGATTAATTTTTTGATTTTTGATTTAGGTTATGTTACTAATTTTTGCTGTAAGAACTGATTGTTGGAAAATATCAAAGAGTTTTGATTTCCATTAGGTTATCTTTCCTTTTGGTTTTCTATTTGAACATTTTCTGAGGTTTTGATTATTTTCTTGGCTTCACTGTCCTCTGCCATGTCCTCTGTTAAGTTTGCATTGGTAAAATAATAATAGCAAACAATAGAAAACTTAAAGATGAATTCATATTTCTGTTCACTTGATTGATTCATAGTTGTTTGATTTCCCAATAATTTGACTTGATTGATTTCTGTGGCGATTTACTGTTGTGTTCTTCGATCTAGTGTTATGTTCTTTAGGTTCTGCTTTCTTTTATTGCTCCATTCTGCATTCTTGCATTCTTCTGGTTCTGCTGCATTCTTACAATTTACCAAAACCCAATTGTATTATTATGATATGTTCTTGTGTCCTGTATAATAAAATATATCAAAATGTGATATGTGCTTGTGTCCTATACAATAAAATAGATTAGTGTATGATATGTGACAAAATCTGCCTAATGATGGTAAAAAGAATTAGTAGTTCTTTCTACTGTTTGCTATATGTCTCACTGGCAAGATTGAAGATCCATCTTTAAGCTTTATGACTAAAATTGGCTTTGCCAAAGTTAATAAAAGAATTTTGTAATTTGATATCTTATATTGATAATATAAAAATTAGCTAGAGGCTTTAAACTATAAAAATGGATATGATATATATATAGATATATAAGTGGTAGGGATAAAAGGGTGGCTTAGTACTGTGTTTCTTGTGTGTTGATGATCAGAGGCTAGCTAGATAAGCTTTATGGGAGAGAGGTTTGTGGTTTACTTTTGCTTGAGTGAATGAAGTCCAAAGCTGTGAAAAATTCTTGTTTAGTGTTTTTGGATGTTTGGTGTTTTATTTAGCTTATTTTGATGTGTTAAATTTGATCCCAAAGCTATCCAAATTATCTAAATGTAAAACTGCAAGATACAATAAGACTCGAGATTAAATATAAATCAAATTAGTTAGATTCTTTAATCTTTAAAATAATTTCTTTTGGATTTTATTGCTGCCCACAAACAGAGAAATTTTAAGGCTAAGTACAACAACTCATAAAACTCAAGATAAGTTTGACGGTTGTTGTCTAAGTTTTAATTTCTTTCTAGTTAAATGTACAATCATAATCTTTCATTCAACTCTACTACTGTAAACTTGATGCTTAATTCCATCATTAGATAGATTTTATTTTGCATACTAAATAACTTTGACCTTCTTTCAATAGAAATTCCATTAAATGATCAAAGTTTTTCTAGTTGAAAGGTATGCTCAGAGGCCCAATATTGCCTAGTTATAGCCCTTATGCAGCCCTTTTTTTGGCACACTAGATGCATTTATACTTCTATGTGATCAAGTTCAAGATGTTAAGCCACGTCGACAAATAAATAAATGAATCATACTCTCATTAAAATCAAAAAATTATGAGTTTTTTTTATTTTGAAACATTATACTTTTCTCTTTTAAAATAAAAAAGCTACGCCTCTACTTATTTTAATCAAAATGATTCTATATTGATTACTTATATAATCAGTACCAAATATGGAATATTAAAATAATTTAGGATAGTCAGTTTTTTAATTAAGAATAAATTAAATTTTTGATTTCAATCATGAGCCTAATGAAGATGAAATTGATTTAACTTCAGGTTTAAACAACGAAGATGATGAGGATGTACTTGTCGAAAATGATACTGGGGATGATGATGATCCCCATTCTATTAACTTAAGTGATGAAGAGTAGTTATTTTTTTTTATTAGTTATATATTGTATCTGAGGTTACTTTTAAAGTCAATTTAAGTAATGTGTTTTGGGCTATTTA
Source organism: Senna siamea (assembly GCA_031216115.1). Taxonomy (NCBI): domain Eukaryota; kingdom Viridiplantae; phylum Streptophyta; class Magnoliopsida; order Fabales; family Fabaceae; genus Senna; species Senna siamea. Next base: position 23,765,290 of record CM062354.1, on the reverse strand, counting down.
TTTCTTAATTGTCCAAATAGTCTGAAGTTAGGAACTTGAAGTACTTGGTTTATTTTTAATCATTCTTATGGCATCCTTTGGCATTAAGTGGTATGTACTATTGCTATTTTCTTCTTTTGGCTTTATTTTTGTAGTTTGTAGATGTCTAGTGGTCGACCAACCTGTGGTAGAGGAGGCATAACTCACACTAGGGGCCGATCAAGGGGTGGGGGTCGATGTAATGGCTTATCAACTCCTTCACCTACCTTGCCTAGTGTGCCAGTGTCTAAAGTACCCTATGTTCCCTACCTTCATCTTCTCAATCCATTGCTCAACCTAATCCTACTGCTGTGTCACCACTTAACAGGGGATCACCAGTTCAACCTGAAGAAGTTCTAATAAATTTATCAAGTAGTGACTAGCCTCTACAAGGACCTTAGGGCAAGGACCCTATGGATGGTACAACATGGATATATCTGCACAAAGATAAGTATGTATTAATTTTCAAATGGTTGTGTTATTTAATTTCATCTAGTATCCTTTTTAGCAATGTTAGGGTTTAAAAAAATATTGGAATATGCAATTTTTATCTTATAGTGGACATTGTCAGGGAGATCACAAATGTTATCCATGAGAAGTATGACAGGCTGTAACACCCCATTCTTGTGACTACCTTTATGATGTATTTCCTTAAGTAATTGGATGAGTTTGCTATAAAGTATGATGAATTTACTTGTGTAATTTAATATTTAGAATAAATATGCTCAAGGATAACACCTTCTTCCTTGTGTTAATTGAATTAGAATGTGAGTGAAAAGTGCATTAGAAGTAAGATTGATTTTGAGGTGCTTACATAAAGAATGAGGTGCTTGAGGTGCTTACAGAAAGAATAAGGTGATAGAGGTGCTTGATTTAATTTTCAATTTTCTTCCTTTTATCTAGCCGAATTGCCAAAGGAAAAAGCTAAATTAAAAATATATATATGCATAGTAAAGACCCTTAGAAGGAGCTTGGCAATTGGTGAAGTTTAAGAAATTGGTGAAGAGGAGAACGTGACATGTAAGTAGACAAAGGGAATTTGACTACTTACTCTCCACCTTTAACTGTGAAACCAATGGAAAATAGGAAGAAGAATGTGAATTTTTTTAACACACGGCAGCATAAATTGAGAAGAGAGAAAGAGAGAGAGAGATGTGTGGCATTAGACTTCCTTCTTTTCTTCCCTTTAGCCTTTAATCTCAAAGTGACTGAGAGTACAAGTGAGGTGCTTACATTAATATGGAGGTGCTTAACTTCTCTTCTTTTATTCCTTTGATTCCACCACATAGTCATCACGTGAACTAGACTAAAATATAAATGTACTATACTCAAATATGTGTCTTGCATGAATTCATTTCCTTCCTTTCCTTTGGCGCCACCGAGTGATGAATTTACATATGCATGTATAATGCTAAGACATGAAGCTTGCGTGAACCATACAACTAGCGTGAAGGAGGCAGCTTGGGTGACTTTCCCCTCTTCCCTTCCTTTAACGTGACCGAGTGGATAAACAAGAGTGCAAGGAAATGGATTGTACTTAAGTACATGCATGGCTAGTAAATAATAATAATTAAGGATAGGAAGGAGAAGTAACATCCCATTTAGCCAACTAGACAATATACAAGGGAGAAAATGAATCAAATGGGTACACATCAATAGCATTTGGTAAGAGTGAGAACAGCTTGAGAATTAGAAAAGGCACAAAAACATATTCGGTGAGGGAAGAAGAAACTAACTTGGCCGAGAAAGGAAGAAGAAAAAAAGCAAAGGAAATTCAAAGAGGAATCCAAGATAACTTCACTTTATTTCATCCTTGAGGTAGCTTAGTAATTCTCTTAATTTTGTTTCATGATTTAAGATAAACTCCTCTTGCTTTTAGCTTTCATAGAGTAATAACTCTTTCTCTACATTCTTGAAGATATGAATGTCACATTGTCTAAGCTTGTATGGTAATTTGGGTATGCTTATTGATGTGTTAAAATAGATATTATTAACTTCATGGGAGAACCATGGTTGGTAAAAATTCAGTATGTATAATGGAAAATCTTGGCATAAGATAGTGCTGAAATTTGGTATTTTTATATGGTTAGTATGTACTTTAAATTATAAACACCAAAATGAAGGTTGATAGCTAGAAATGGGTTCAAAACTATGACGTTGCTCTTGTGGATTTGGCAAACCAAGAGTGACTTTTTAAAGTATGGAATTTCTTGCTGAGAAATGGTATAAAGAAGACTACCATTTGGTTTTGGCTAAGAAAAAGAGAGGAGATATGGTAATTTAATGTAAAGTAAATGGTTGACCATTTGTAACATAATAAAGGTCCACATTAATGTTGAAATGTAAGAATGGGGATTGTGTGTAACCTTAAGTCTAGTGCATAAAATAAGTCAAGAAAGTAAGTAGAGAAAAATGCCAATAGTATGATTACATAATTTTAGAGGTCATAGAAAATACCAAAATAAATTTTATACATAGTACCATCAAGTTTAAATTATAGCATGGATATGAAAATATAACAATATGATAAGTAAAACACTAGATTTCATTTCTTTCCTGTGATGGCTGAAGGTAATCTCTTATGTTATTTATGATAGCCAAATTACTATGCTATTTGTAAATGAATTATAAAGTGTCTTACCATAACTAAGGTCAAAGGCAATAGCAAAATGAATTATGGTTGCTAATTGTATGTATGAGTGGCCAAGAGCCCACAAAGTGACCAAGTGTTCACAATCGTTTTATAAAGTGGCCAAGAGTCCAAAATGTGACCAAGTGTTCACAATTATTTTATGAAGTGGCCAAGAGTCCACAATGTGACCATGTGTTCAAATTATTTTATAAAGTGGCAAAGAGTCCACAATGTGACCAAGTGTTCACAATTATTTTATAAAGTGGCCAAGAGTCCACAATGTGACCAAGTGTTCACAATTCTTAATCAAGTGGCCAAGTGTCCACGTTTCTTGCAGTGTGACTAAATGTACTTCACACTCTCAGGCAAGGTAAGTTTTAAGAATGAAAATATATAGATGATCATTGGCTATTTCAATGGTTATGTAATACTCGCCTCCTTGAAAATGTTTATGAGGATAATAATGTGAGAATTATTGTTAGGATTTAAATGAACCAAGGAAATTGGGGCTGGGACAAGAGGGAATAAGTGTAATTTCTTTATTTTTGCTAGATGGTCCCTGAGATTTCAGCCAATTTATTTCTCTCCTCCCTTATATGAGCTCCTCCCCATTTTTCCAAAGCCAAAGAGTGAACACTCAAGGAGAGGAGAAAAAGGAGAGGAGATTGAGCAGGAAAGGAAGAAGAGAAAGATCAAGGTAGAAGCATCCAATAACTGAATTCCCAGGTAAGAATCTCCCATCCATGACTTGGAAAACATTTAAGCATCATCTAGGAATAAATTTCTATTGTTAGCATGCATCAAATTTGCTAAACTTGGAATGAGAAAGTGAATATAGGGCAAGTTGGGTTTTTGGGGATTTTGGCTAGATAAATTGATTTAGATGTTTGTTCGAGGTTAGAAATCAATTTTTGGACTAAAATACATGATTTATAGCTTCCATCTATCAATTTTTAGGCTTGAATCAAAGTTTATCAAGTTAGGTTTTTCTTCCGCTCATTTTGCATGTAGATTCTCTGATTTGAGTGATGTTTTGGACCTAAAAATTTATGGGTTTTGCTCGAAAACATGTAGGGATTAAGCTCACGTAATTTTGATATGTTATGGATAGGTAATTTGGGTTACATTCGATTAAAACTCACATTTTTGAACTGTCAAAGAATAGAACAATTGACTGCTAGAATGCACCAGTCAACTGTCGTGTTCTTCGCAAACCCAGAATTTTACTCAGCAGCTTAGCAGTTGACTGCTAGGCATACGCCATTCGACTGTCGAGTTACTGTAAAACTTAGAATTGAACACAGCAACTTAGCAGTTGACTACCGGGTAGGCACCAATCGACTATCGAGTCACTGTGAAGCCAAGAATCACACACAGAGGTGCGCCAGTTGACTATCAGGCATGCACGGGCCCTTTTCTTGCGAAATACAGCCTTCAAGAGAGCAATTAGCTGATTGCCAGCTCTTGGCAACCGATTGGTAGCTCCTATGATGCATGGAAATGATTTTTAAACATGATTTGAGCTTAGAAATCCCTAGGTTTTATTTGAATAAGGTTCACACATCATTCTAAAAGGGAATTATGTGAGAAGAGTGATAAAAAACTAAAGAAATAGTGGGAATTCAGAGGAAACCTTAGTGAACCCTTAAGATAGGATTTGCATAAATGCATAATTAAGGAAAGTTAGAATATGAACCTTACCAATTGCCTCAGGAAACGATTTTTGAAGATAACCTTGAGGTAAAGAAGGGAGAGCCCTGTTCAAAAGAGGAGCAAACGGTAAAGGTAGAATAATCTGCACCCCTTGACTATTATTAACGATTGTGAATTGTAGTGTAATAAATATGATTTGTAAATTGATTAGGAATGATTGCTGAACATGATTGAATTGATTTAGATTTTCTGAGTATAGAAAAGACTTGCCTGTGATGCTCTTTGCATGTTTGCTACTTTGGCTATTGGGTTATATGCCATAGGGATTGACTAGCTTAGCGTGGATATTCAGTAGCTAGTATTGGACAGCCGTTGAATATCCCCTATACAGACCGTTTATAAATTGATTATTTTAATTGAATTAGTCTGCATTTGTTGGGAATTATACATTAAATCAAGAAAACCCTATGAAAGGTTTAAGGAGTAAGGGTGGATAGCCTATACGGGGTGAAGTTGTGGTTTAAGTATAGTATCCTATAACCTTGAGTATTAGTCGACTATGTGTATGTATTGCCATATAGAATGTATGAGGATGAGACTAGTAGTGTGCACATGGCAGGGGACACCCTAGAAGTTAGCTCTCGCCTGTCTTTGAGCGGGTGATTGTTGTTACGGATCACACTTACAAAATAGGGCGCGTTTTCAGGTGATTGGTGTTACGGATCACACCCAACCAAAACCTTGTTTCTAGATAAAATTACATGCAATTGAGATGATTAATCACATGAGATGTGTGATAGATTAATATATGAGAGTTTTTAGGCATAATTTCAATACGATTTTCAGACTTGAGATGCTATACTCCCTGTATGTTTTGCATTAATTTCTCGTATACATTTTTGTTAAAGTATTCAGTAATTCACTTATTTTCTAAATTGATTTTGAGGGAAATTATTTTTTGTGCTTAGTCACAACTGAGCCAGCAACTATTTTTGAAAGTATTTAGTTGTAAATTGCTCTACTGGAATTTTTATATCTCATCAAGTTGTTTAATCAGATGATCAGGAACAAGGGATGCCTAGAAGATAGCTAGGTAGGAGAGTGGATGCTAAAACTGCCAGGAAATGCCAGAGGATCTGTATAGTGTTGGATTGAAATTGTAATAGGCTAATGGATTGTATATATCTTGATTTTAGAAATTGTTCAATGAAGCTGATAAATTATGGTTGTATGTATATATGAATTTATTTTATGGCAATAGAATATCTCAATTGTTTCTAAATGACTGTTAGAATTTATATTCCAGAGTAATGTGTTGTAATATATTATGATATTAGAATTACTGCATAAGATAGGTGGTTGAGTGGAATTTGAATGGACTGTGAGGAAGGTCTATTTGGGTTACACTCAACCAGTAATGACCCTCTGACGTTCCCTAACTTGGGAAAGCGAAAAATTATTTAGTATATCTTTATGCTTTCGCTAGTATATACTCTGATATATGTCTAGTAGGATAAGGGGGTCATTACAGGTTACATGTATGTTTTTACTAAAAATATGATATATGAGAATGACCATCTTTATCACATTGACATTTTAAATAATCATGCAATGCTTGCCAATCTATATATATGAACGAGACTATGTTTTAAATAATGGGAATGTAGATGAAAATGTTTTTGTGCTTTCACACTAGCACATATTAGTAGATTTTAAACTATAGAATTGTTAAGCTACTGAGAAACTAGTTTTCTCATTTGTGCACTGATATGTATCAGATACAGACTTTTAGCAATTTCGGGGAAAGATGGAAGTAGCATTAGAGGAAGTCCTTTTGTTAAGATCATTTTTGTAGTCCTTCATTTTGGGTCTTGATTTTATATATTATTTTTGGATTAGAATTATGACTATTATTTTTGGCTGTATATAGTAAAGGAAAAAGGGCAATTACTAGGGAAAGGATATGTGAAGAACCTGTTCATCCCTAGTATTTTGTAAAAGGAGTTTGAGTGACAGGCTTGTTGTCTCTTGACTCCTTATGGATGAGTACTTCATATATCCTGGTATATGTTCACAGAAGGATGTAACAGACAGTCATTATATATAATACAAAAGTTTTATAAATTCTGCTGTGATGTATGAAATTTTAATTCCACTGTGCATAAAGTATGGTTACCTGAGCAAAGAACCCAAACCTAATTATACATTAAATTATTGATGGATTAAATGCTCGGGCAAATCTAACAGCAAGATAAAAGGCTAAGAATAATGTAACCACTTATCTAAACATGTTATATGACGTTGTTAAGTTAAGGTAAGGGGTGTTACATAAAGTTGGTATCAAAGCATAGTTACCTAGGATAGAAATAGGGTAGAATTCCTCAAGGAAGGGACTAGTTCAGGTTAGTTAGCTGTACCTAGGCGGTTAATTGACTTGTAATTTGTTGTGACTTGAGGAATGGAGTATTAGGTTTGGGATGATAGAAGCTCCTTTTAGTGTTATATGTTACTTACTTAATAATTTGTTATTGAGAGTGATCACCTCGGTAATACTTTTTTTGTAGAGTAACAATATGGCACTAACAAGGAGAAGTGGATCATAGGCCCAAAATACTGAGGTAGACTTGAATGAGATGATACATGTAACAACCTTATCTAGTATTACAATTCCTTCGATAGAAGAAGATAAGTTCGATACATTATTCTTATCCTTTTATTTACAACGTCTGAGCATTATACCATTAAGTTTTATTAAACTGGATTAGGTTCGAGTTCTTTTGCTCAGATCAAATCTCATATGCACAATGAAAATAAAATACATCATAGAGGAATTTAACACTTTCATATAATACAAATAATAAATGATCAATAAATGTCTGTTACATCTTTTATAAATGTGTACTAGGATATATGAAGTACCTCCATATAGGGAGTCAGGAGACAACAAGCCTGTCACTCAAACTCCCTTTAAAATAACAGGGATGGACCATTCCTTCACATATCCTTTCCTCGGTAGTTTCCACTTTCCCTTTCATATGCACAGCCAAAATAATAGTCATAATTCTAATTCTAAAATATATCTATAATTAGGACCTAAAATAAGGAATTACAAAAATGCTTTTGACAAAAAGAACTCCTATCCTTCTCGACACTGCTAAGCGTCCATGTCTGATACATATTAGCATACTAATGAGAAACACGAGTTTTCCAGTAGCTTAACAATTCATTATTTTAAAATCTACTAATATATACTAGGGTGTAAGCACTAAAAAAATTTACATCTACATTCTAGGCATTTGAAAACATAGCCATATTCATAAATGTAAATTGGCAAGCATGGCATGATTGTTGGAAAAGTCAATGTGATAAAAGTAGATATCCCCTTTCAAGCAAAACATGTCTTTTATGGGATACATGTTAAAAAAAAATTGAAACAACAAGGATCAATTATGCATTTCATTCTTAAAACTTATCTTACTAATTGTGCACACTTGGGCACTATATGGACACTTGGCCACCTTTATAAAATTTATTGTGCACACTTGGGCACTTTGTGGACACTTGGCCACCTTTATAAAATTTATTGTGCACACTTGGGCATTTTGTGGACACTTGGCCACTTTTATAAAATTTATTGTGCACACTTGGGCACTTTTTAGACACTTGCCTATCTTTATAAAATTTGTTGTGCACACTTGGCCACCTTTATAAAATTTATTGTGCATACTTGGGCACTTTGTACATACATATGGCAACTACATTTTTTTTATTTTAACATTTTAATCTCTCTTGCATTTAGTCCTCATAAAATACATTCTAATGCATTCATTATTAGATTGGCCACTAATATTTGAATTAATATATGGTTTCAGCCACCATGGAAAAATAATTCTATTTTAGGATTTTTGCCATCCTTGTCATAAGTTAAACTCAATGACCTTATGCATTGATAGTTTTTTAAGGTACTTTCTTCCACATTTAGTTGGTGCAACCATTGCCATTAATCATTTAATTTACTCATTCGCTTAATTCATGTTACATGCAAGGTCTAAGACTACACACTACTTTTGAGGTCACACCCTTACTCCTCTTTTACATTTTAATATTAATGTGGGCTTTATTATGTACAAAGAGATGAACTAATTAACTGTACCTTAATTGGATATATGTTCTTTCGTAACTGAATTGTAGCTCCCTTTGCACAATTTTCATAACAAGTACCTTACAAAGAACATATACTAACCATACAAGCATACCAATTCCAGCATTAATGTAATTTAAAGTTTTTCATTATTCATACCAAATTTTACCAACAATAGTTCTTCTATGGAGGCCACATTAGCTATTTTAATGTAAGGATACATTAGTCATGCAAGAAAAAAAATTTCAGCATTATCTTATGTTAAAGAAATTCCATAACACATGCTAAATTTCACTAGCAATAGTTCTCTCAAGGTAATACAATATCTATTTTAACACATCCATGAACATATCCATTTGCCATGCAAGCTTAGCCAAGAGGTACTTACACTTTAAGAATGTAGACAAGTAACTCATGTTCCATGAAAGCTTGGAAAAATCATGATGCATGTACTCTAAAACATGGAACAAAAGTTAATGAATTTCTAACCTACCTCAAGTGATGCAAAATGATGGAATTGTCTTGACTCTTCCTTTGAGTTTTCCCTTCCTCCTTGTTTCCTCTTGTCTTTGGTCAACTTAACTCTCTTTCCTCGCAAATTTTTTGTGTAATCTCAAAAAACTCATGTTGCATTCTCTCTTTCTCCCAAGTTGCCCTCACTTTCTTCCCCCTTTTTGTATGTTACCGAGTCCCTTACATTTGGGTGCCCCAATTGTACTCTAGGTACCACTATCATCTTTTCTTATTCTTATTTAATTGCCTCATGTGTAATCTAAGTGCAGGTCATTTCCTTGTCTCCTTATTTTACCCATTCAGCCACGCCAAGGAAGGGAAAGGAAGATGGATTCATGCACCTTACGTGTAATTAGGTGCAGCCCTAATTTTTTCTTGAAGTTTTGTGTTTTATCCAACACTCACGTTGCTCTCTCCCCCCTCCTCCATGTTGTACCACATGTGTACTTTAATTACAACTCATATAATGGAATTCTTGTGTGATTGAATTAACCACTTGGTTAAGTTAAAGGAAAGGAAGAAGGAGAGCCATGCAAGACACCCTTACACGTAGGCTACCCTTTCCATGCTAGCCACCATGGCTCGGCGTCCTTCACGCTTATGGGAGTTCCTTTTTCTTCACGCAAGGGCCAACGTCTTATGCATGTATGTATCCATATGAAATTCCCCCTTGTAAGTTATCTCATTCCCTCAATCCCGATTTCACTTCTCCTTCTTATTTTCAATTAATATTATTTACTAGCCCCATCTATACTTTAAGTACAATTCATATAGTGGAATCTTATGTTAATGGGTTAACCACTCAGCCAAGTTAAAGGAATAAAGGAAGGAAGGAAGTCATGCTACGAAAGGGAAGTCACAAAATTCTCCTCCCACACACCACATGTACGGCCATATAGCTACACAGTTTGGGATTCTAAATTAATTCCCATGTAACCTCTTCATTTAGGGCGCCAAAAGGAAAGGAAAATTAGATTTATGCAGGCTACACCTTCACGTTAGATACACTTTTCACACAAGCTACACTTGAGTGCTGTACTTTCCTTCCTTCACCAAATGTACCTATGAGTATTACACTCCTTCCTTAATTGTTATTATTTCATAGCCTCACATGTGATCAAGTGTAGCCCATTATCCTTGAAATTTTTGCATTACCCATTCGATCATGTTGAGATTGAGGCTAAAGGGAATGCTGCCTTTTCTCCTCTCTTTTTCTTAATTAATCATGGCTACACATGTATATATGTATTTATTAACGGTTGAATTCTTTCCTTTTCCTAACCGTGTGGTCATATATATGTTAAAAAAAAAACTCACACCCTTTTTCCTATTTCATGTGATGCTAACTCTTTTCGTTTGTTTATTGAAATAAATTTTGCACATATATTTCAATGCTACACTTCTTTCCTTTCCCAATTGAACGTGCATGTATGTTCAATTTGCCATACTCTTCTCTCCTTGGCAATTCAGCTATTTGGGGAAGGAAGAAAGGAAGAATTAAATCAAGCACCTCAATTTTATGCAATGTTATCCTTTAGCACATTTATGCTAGCCATTAAATTACACAACCAATTCAGCCCACTTATGGCAACTTATCTAATTACTTAAGGAAACATTAATTTAAAACAATCAAGAGAGTATAGGGTGTTACAATACAGACAATCAAGGGTATGGCGGAGGCCATGAGAGTTTAGGCTGCAGCTTCCTCTCAACAGGCTACAGTCGCAGTTGAAGCACTTTGCTAGATCCAGACTGATTAGAGTGAGGATACTCAGAATGGAGCTGAACATATGAGAACTCAAGTCGGTGAAGGCTGGACTAAATTACGAAGAGCCAGACCCCCTATCTTTAATGGTATGATGAATTCAAAGAAGGTTAAAGAATGGGTACAAAATATAAAAGCGTTGTTTGATGTATTGGGGAGTGCCAAACTGCAAAAGGTTTCCTTTGCTACATATTAGCTAGAAGGGGAGGCTAAATACTAGTGGAAGGGGATGAAGTAGCTTATGGAAGTTTAGGGGACCCAAATCACTTGGGAGAATTTTAAGGACACATTCTTAGAGAAATATTTTCCCCAAAGTGAGAGAAATGCTAAGGAGGGTGAGTTCATGCAAATAAAATAAGGTGGCTGACCATTTGAAGACCATTTAGATAGGCTTGAAGAGTTGTCAAAATTCTCTTCATACTTGAAGTGGAGACCAGACGAGGCATGGAAAGCCATGCACTTGGAGAATAGTTTGGACCTAGAGCTATATCATGGGGTGGCATCCCAGGAGATCAGGGACTATCCAACCTTAGTTAATAAATGCCGCATAACCTCCAGGTCCTTAGTAGCAATGAAGAAGGGGAAACAAGAATCTAGATTTCTCAAAAGAAAGAACCCATCCGGAGTTAACAAGGGCCATGATAGTAAGTTTTCAAGGAACCAAACAGGGAAGAGGCCGATGAATGTTCCAATTTCCCAGAATAACTATTCAAAATGTGGGAGGAATCATAGAGATATACCGCGTCTGATGGGACAAAATGTGTGCTGTAGATACGAAAAGCTAGGACATATCTCTAGAACTTGTCCTACCCTGAAGAAACTGGAGGAGACCACAAGACCTATTACTAAGGGAAGGGTGTATACCCTAAAGGGTAAAGAAGTGGCCTAGTCCAAAGATTTGATGAAAGGTACGTGTTTTATAACAATGTTCCTTTAATTGTATTGTATGATTCTAGCGCCACCCATTCCTTTGTTTCATTAGACTATGTTCATAAATTGAAATTGCCAACAACCAGCCTACCTTATGAACTTTCCATAGCAGTACCTACGAATGAACATATGTCAACTTCATTGATTTGTTTGAACTGCTCTATTGTGATTGAAAATAGACCTTATTTGTTTACCCATGATTGAACTGGACATCATCCTTGTTATGGAATGACCTTTATAGATACTAAACTAGTAAATATGGGGATTGAGAGGAAAAATCAGAGCATGAGTTTCTTGTGTTCCTTAGAAGTGGAAAGTCAGCAAAAGCTAGTAAACATTCCTATAGTCAAGAAATTTCCTAATGTTTTCCCAAAAGAGATTACCATTCTCCTCAAGAGATAGAAATAGAGCTTTTCATAGAGGTGGTAGGCGGCAGAAGCAAAAAAGGTTAAGTTTTCAGTGTTGGATCAAAGGCACCTGCAATTGGAAGCTCTTCAACTGAGGCTTTAGCTGCACCTAAATTGTGGCTTTATACTCTATTTCAAGAGGAGCTAGATAGGTGGTTGACACAATAATCTCAAGAATCACAAGCAATGAATGATACTCTACAATAAATAGTTAATGAGTAGAAACAGGTGATAGCTACTTACAAGGATATGTTTGAAGAATAAGATCACTTGTTTAGCTAATTATTTCGTTAGTTAGAAAATCTCCCCATTAACAAAGGGGATGGAGAGTTAGATACAACAAGTGACAAGCAACAAGATGATAATGATGATGACGATGTTGTTTAAAATGACTTTTATATGTTTGTGTATTTAAACATGACTTTGTATGAATGTTAAACGTGTTGTTTTAATATAATGTTATTTAATTTATCAAATATTTGTGCATTTTATTAAGTAATTTGATATAAAATTATTGGAAGGAAGCAAATAGAGAAGGATTTAGAGATAGGCAATAGCTACTCAAGATTTAGAAATGGATTATTTTACTTATGACCAAAATAGAATTAGAGACAGAATTGTAGATTTAGAGATGGAAATTTTTGTCTCTAATTAGAGACAAAAAAATCCCTAATTAGAGACATATTTTTCCATTTAGAGATAAAATTTTTCGTCTCTAATTAGAGACAGATTTATCCATTTAGAGATAAAATTTTTTGTCTCTAATTAGAGATAGAATATCCTTTTTAGAAATGGAAATTTCCATCTCTAATTGGAGACAAAATATCCCATATAGAGACGAAAACTTTTGTCTCTAATTAGAGACGGAATCTCCCATATAGAGATGGAATTTTCTGTCTCTAATTAGGGACGCCTAATTTTTTTTTTTCCATTTTCTTGTAATTAGAGATGAATTTTCTATTTTAGAGACGGATATATTTCCATGTCCAATTAGAGACGGATCAGAATTTTCCATCTCTATTATTTAGCAATGCCCCTTTTAGCAATGAAACTTATTCCATCGATAATCCATCTCTTAATATTTTAGAGACAAATTTCTATGGTATTAGCGACAAATTGTTCAATCACTAATTCCTGTTTTTCTTATAGTGAAGTGAGAAAATATGTCAAATTAAATATCAACATAACACAATGGGAGTTGGGTCTGGTGGAAGGAGTTAGTCCCTCATAATGTGGCGAACCAAAGTTTTAATCCTCTTTGGGAGAGGTACCCACATTTAGTACTTGATAATGCCTGAATATGATTGTCTTAAATAGGAGGATACTTGTGAAAAAATGAAAAAAAAGGTTGGCCCATGTAAGGCCCAAATGGGCCTTTAAATATATATGGCTTAGGTTAGGTTAACTTATCCATCTAAGAAGGGTTTATAATGTTGGTCAGCCCATCCCTTTATGGGTCATAGATTGGGATAATTCCAACCTTTTGGATTTTTTTTTTATGTTGATTTTATATTTTATTACTTTATACAATATACTTAAAGAAATTGTGAAAATAATTCACCTAAGAAAAAAAATAATTTACATGTGTTTCCTATTTATTATTCAAGAAGTCCTAAAACAATGTGATAGTATCAAATTGAACAAAATTCCAACGACATGTTTAGTGTTTGGTTGACAAATGAAAAGTCACATGTATAACAATAGTATCATTTAATGATTCAATTACATCTTGATAATATATTTAAATTGTTTTATTTTCATTATACATATACATAAATAATACATATATGTGTGTGTGTGTGTATTTAAGTGGCTTGGCTCTTCCCCTTCAATAGCTAGCTTTTGAGGGAGGGTTCCCCAAGCCTTTTAGGTACCTATCAATTGTTATAAGAGCTGGTTTGCCGACGGCACAAAAAGGGCTACCTGCGGAGGGTTTTAACTTGCAAAGGGTTTTGATCGGAAGAGGGGTTGATCGCAATAGAGTGAAGCAATGCCGAGTGAAGTGTTACAGAGTAAAACTGCCGAGACGTCGACTCTTCAGGGGCGGTGCTATGACAAGGATGAGAGTAGTATGGGCTACCCAAGTCGCACACCGAGTAGAATGGGATGCTTGATGGGGTATTTAAGTGGCTTAGTTCTTCCCCCTCAATAGCTAGCTTTTGAGGGATGGTTCCCTAAGCCTCTTAAGTACCTATCAATATATATATATATAATCTTGCTAAATCAATTTTAGGTTGAAAATTATTATATAAATTATAAGATATCAAAGCATAAGGTAGTTGTAATTTCTTTTGACAAGAAAAGCTTAAGGGGTTGACCCCTCACCTAACCCATTCTAACCTCTTGGACAATATAGGTTAGGCCGAAAGCTTACATGTAATATGGGTCACTAGAATCTTAAGAATGTCATCTTACATCTAAGGTTTAGGCTAGGTCAAGTTTTTTTGTCAGTCATGCCTATAGGCCAAGGTCATTTTGACATGTATAAATGTGGTATCTAAGATATATAAGCTAGTAAGTACACTAGTTGTTTAAGTAATAAAGCATATTGAAGGAGTGTGGATATTTATCCTACTAGAAGTGATATTATTGATTTTAGGCTTTTGAAAATATTTTATAATATACAAGAAAATTAAAAGTTTGTATAATATTTACAATTAGTATTTTATAAATAACATAGAATGAAGGAGTGTGGATATATGGCGAGCCAACTTACTGAATCGAGAAAAATAACTCTAAAGAGTCTCGTTCTTGCCTTAGGTGAACCCAACAAAATCGTCACTTGTTTTCTTGCACTTCTTGTTGGAGAAAAAGTACTTCAAGAACTAGTTGGTAAGTTCATGAAATGATCCAATGGAATTCAAGGGGGAGTAAAGAATACCACTGTATTGTGAAGTCGGTTAAGGTACTAAAGAGTCTATATTTTGAGTGTCTCTCATACTTAGAATAGACATTGAAGAATTGAACATATTAACATGATCTTTGTATCTTTATCCCCATTATATGGTCAAATCTTCATTGGAAATTCACCATCTTAAAGCCAAATGATATATGGAATTCCATGATGCAAGGTAAGAAGGGGTAATGCCTTTTCTTGATGACACCACCTTGAGTGATGTCTGTCTCAATGGTTGTTGTTTGGTTCATAGTAGGAGCTAAATGCACCAAGCAAATAGCCAGTGGTGGATGTCCATACAATCCCTTATAATAATAGGGGTAGTATGGGTACTATAGGGTATAGAGGACTAGCAAGTTGGTCGATTATACCAATAAATGCCATGGGTGTAGTTGGAACTAAAGGGGGGAGCTATGAGAGCTACTAGTGGAGCAAAGGGATGATGCAAGTCTACCCCTGGTGAAAGTGGCTTTAAATTGATGTGTTGGAAAAGGGGGCATCAAGACAGGCTTGATTTGTTGCCTCACTAGGATTGGTGGGTAGAACACTACTAGCTCTATACGAGAGTGATAGTATTGCAAAGATTAGCCAGTTCTTAGAAGAGTATCATGATTTCTTTGAGGAGTTAGTATCATTCAGGAGTTGGCAAGACTGAGGTAAAATAGAGTCATCATAGCTCTCTGTGTGATCTAGCCTAGGGAGAGTTATGTTAGGCAGAGGCATTCACCTTAGTCGGCTCAGACTAGATATCTTAGGTGTAGGAGTTTCAATAAGAAGCATCTTGATAAACTCTATGGCACTGAGTGCCAAGAGGGTTACTTTGGGTAGCTTCGGTAGTGGGATCCTCGGTAGGGAGACTAAAAAGACAACTGTGTGTCTATATCTCAGTGTCTTGGTTGAGTCCTAAACAAATATTGCATCATTAACTAGACGAAAATGGTCAAGGTAAGCCACTGATGATCTCATATTCAGTTGGGATCAGCTGTTGGATACAGTTCGAATGATCCTACAAATGAATGCAAGAGGGAGGAGTCCCTAGTTGCACCTCCAATAGTTAAGTTATTAGGGGACAAGAGGAATAGAATTGAAGTGTCTTGAGAGTGTTAGAATATGAATATCTAAAGGGAGGCACGAGCCTACCCTTTATAGCTTTTAAGGGTGGTGATGTGGAGCCTTTGTTGTTAGTTGTGGTAAATCGCACAACCTTCGAATTGGGTAAGGGCCAATCGAGTGGTTAAAGTGCCGATCACTGAGTTGAACCAATCCTGGTATAGAAGGATTTATTGCTTCTTTTCTATTTTCTTCCTTGTTAGCCCTTTCCATCATAACTTATAAAAGCTATTAATGCCATAAAATTAGCAATTTGAGCATAGCTTAGTTTTTGTTCTTTTGTTCTTTTTTTTTTCTCCTTAATAGCATTTGGTTGACCTAAACCCTATATCCAACAACATCTAGATAACAACTAAAAATAATAATTCTTTTCAAATTAGAAGAAGATAAAAAAAGAAAAATTTAAAAAGTCTAAATCCTTAATGGAAACTTTTTGGTAGCCATCGACATAATTTTGGCCATATCTATTGAAAATATGCCACTCAAAGTTTAGGTCACCCCCACTTACCACAAATGGCAGCAAGTTGCCACCAAGAAACATGGGATTCCATGCATTGTTGTTAAAGTCTTGATTTAACTTTTAAACTATTAAGAGTTTACGTTTACACATAGGTAAAACTAGTTAACTCGTTGTCAAACTCATAAATGTGTAAAATTTTTCTAAACTTGGGAAAATTGAAAACTCGATGAAGTCACGGTGAACTCGTATAAAGCATTTTTGTTGGATCACCAAATTTCTAGTGAAACTCATCAACCAAAATTTTCTCTATTAAAAAATTAATAAAAAATAATATTTCATTGTCAAAACTCAAAAAAATGAAAATATTTAAATTTCTAATAAATGTATAAATTATGTGTAGAAGTCTATGGTTTGAATGAATTTATAATAAATATTTATGTATCAATTGCTTTTGACTTTCTATTATTTCAAATTTTACTTTATTTATATTAATTATTATAGAAATATGTATTTTTAATAACTACTTATTGATCAGGTAAACTCATATGAGTTTACACTACTTTCACGACTTTATTTAAACTCTCAAATTTGACAACATTGATCTCATGATTCACCTACCTTAGAAATTACCATATAAACATATACAATAGATATAGAGTAAATTGCACTAAACTTTTCTGATTTGGCTAAACTATACTTACCTACTCTCTTAATTTATTTTTTATCAATGAAGATAACTCTTTTACAAAATAAGACTGTGATTGTATTTTTAATATAACAATAAATGTAGTTAAATTGTTATTAAGTTTTAACAAGAAATTCTTAATATAAAAATAAAATAGTTAAGTAATTTTAATATTTTAGAATGAATACATGTATGAAATACTAATTAACGACAAGCAAAGAAGCCCTAAGAAAAATTGGATTCTCTAATATAATCTACTAAACTCATTGTCGAACCCCCTATTCAAATAATTTCACCCAAACCAAATTTTGCCACCTCTCAACCCACAGTAAGTCACCCACACAACTACCTCTCATTAACACAAATTTAGAAAAAAACACTTGAGACAAGAAAATTCTCCTTCAAAGAAACTTCTAGACACCACAATCATAATATCCTTAGAAATAACACCACCACCCCTCAAACACTCCACATAGACTTTCCTCGAGAAAAAAAACCAAAGATCAATTTAAATCTCCCTCACAGTATCACTGTAAAACTCCATAACTAGCAGATGGCAGAATATAGTTATAATCCACATGTTTGGCTAAAATTTCGCCTTACTATACCTCAGAAGAAGGTTGCTCAAGCTCTGGAAGTTCAAAGGAACTGCAACAATCATCCATCTCAGCTTCAACTTCTACTTGTACAAAATCTCCTTCCTAAAGATCGCATCAAGCTACTCACATCAACTCCTTGGCACCTTGGTTTATTCCCTTTTACTATTGAGGAAAAGGATAACCTTTTTTTTACCTTCTTTCTTCTCAAATTCTCTCATTACAGCACTTTGGATCTAACTTACTTATCTTCCCATTGAATACCAGGCTCTTGAAATTCTGATAACAATAGGAAACTCTATTGGTATCATAGTATCTTATGACCCTTGTCCTACAAAAAAATTCATGCAATCTATGCAAGAATTTTGGTAGAAGTCTCTTTATCCACAAATGCTAAAAACCTATCTTAAATTGTTCCCCAAATAAACCACCTCTCCAAGTTCCCATCACGTTAAAAACCTACAAGAATCTCAAAACAAATCTCACTAGAGAGGCATGTCGGAGTATACCCTAAGATTCACTCAACCAAAAAATAAAAAAATATTTAAAATTTGAAAACCAACAGATACCTTGGCAATAAACCTCATAACTTGTCTTACTCATTAAATCCCCAGAAACATGCAAAGTCATCTAACTTGCCACAAAATAACAACTCTCTCCCTTATAACCAAGACTGGTATGTACCTCTATCACAAAAAGCTTTAGCCACTTTTAATAAAATTTCTCTCTACAACTACAAGAATACTGAGCCTGGAAAAGCTGCATCTTCTAGCTCAATTACAATAAATGACATAATTAGCACAAATTCATGAAAACTCATACAACCTTCACCATGCATGAATAAGTCCACCTCTTTAGACATAAACCCAAAACATTCTCCCAGCATAATTCAAACCAAAATGACTCAAAATATTGCCATAAAGAAAAAGGAAAAATAACCAAAAGATAACAAAAGTGCCTCACCTTTCAATGTCTACATCTAAGTTTTAAATCGAGAACATTGTTTCAAAATATATGCATGAAAATAACAACCATGTTAAATATGATCCACCTTACATACATACAAGCCATGTCAACATGCATGGAAATAAAGAAGAAGAAAACCCCAACATAATGACATCAATGAACTCGACGAATCGTACATATAATGCATTGACCGAGAAAACCACGCTAAACTCCATGCAATAAAATGTAACCTATGATATGAACATCCACCCTAATATAGAATTACGCCAAAACAACACCACTTGTATCAATACCTTACAACCCATAAGAAATATAAAACTATAAACTACATAAACATCAAATAAAAACCTGATACTAGATTTCACCTCATACCAGATTAATGTAATCCTTAGCAATGAACCCACTAAACTAAACCCTAAAAAATTAGTTATGCATGGAAATGGCTCTTGCACAAATGACAAAAATCCCTAACATTGCCCACCAAGCATCAATAATGTACCCATAATAAAAATTGACACAAAAATACCTCACCTTATAGACAAAATTGAAAAAAGGCACTCTAATGAACATTTTTAAGAAAAAAGAATAAACACCTCATATAAAAAAAGAACCCCACACTCCTCTCTATAGTAAAAGTATCAACCACACAACTTCACATTAAATAAATAATAAAACCCAACATACCACTCAATCATCAAATAAATATCTGACCATTGAGGTAACCTTTCACCATGCATATAAAAACTTAAACCAAAGCCCTAAGAAGCGAAAAACACAAGACCACCCCTCCTTAAACCTATCATAACCAGCCTCACCAGGAAAGACCTACAACATGTCATTGACATGTAACCCTCAAACACTTATTAATGGCATTAATAAGTCTATCTCTTTAGACTTAAACCCAAAACATTCTCCCAGCATAATTTAAACCAAAATGACTCAAAATGTTGCCATAAAAAAAATGAAAAATAACCAAAAGATAACAAAAGTACCTCACCTTTCCATGTCTACACCTAAGTTTTAAATCGAGAACATTGTTTCAAAATATATGCATGAAAATAACAACCACATTAAATATGATCCACCTTACATACATACAAGCCATTTCAACATGCATGGAAATAAAGAAGAAGAAAATCCCAACATAATGACATCAATGAACTCGACGAATCGTACATATAATGCATTGATCGAGAAAACCACATTAACTGCATGCATGAAAATGTAACCCATGATACGAACATCCACCCTAATATAGAATTACGCCAAAACAACACCACTTGTATCAATACCTTACAACCCATGAGAAATATAAAAATAGAAATTACCTAAACATCAAATAAAGACCTGATACTAGATTTCACCTCATACCAAATTAATGTAATCTTTAGCAATGAACCCATTAAACTAAACCCTAAAAAAATAGTTATGCATGGAAATAGCTCTTGTACAAACGACAAAAATCCCTAACATTGCCCACCAAGCATCAATAATGTACCCATAATAAAAATTGACACAAAAATACCTCACCTTATAGATAAAATTGAAAAAAGGCACTCTAACGAACATTTTGAAGAAAAAAGAATAAACACCTCATATAAAAAAAGAACCCCACACTCTTCTCTATAGTAAAAGTATCAACCACACAACTTCGCATCAAATAAATAATAAAAACCAACATACCACTCAATCACCAAATAAATATCTAACTATTGAGGCAACCTTTCACCATGCATACAAAAACCCAAACCAAAGCCCTAAGAAGCGGAAAACACAAGACCACCCCTCCTTGAACCTATCACAACCAGCCTCACTAGGAAAGACCTATAACACGTCATTGACTTGTACCCTCAAACACTTATTAATGGCATTAAAAGTTAATTACCCTAAACCCCTATATTAGCAGCCCATTAGAATACTCTCTTGACACCAAAAAATAATTAAACCCATCTCTCTTTCACCTCCACTCACTTAAAATGTGTAGAAACCTATGGATCCTGCCATGATAAGCCTATCATAGAACAATCCTATATGATTACTACCACCCCATACAACTAGCCACCCTATAACACTTTTAGTAATTCCCATCCACTAGCAAGCACCCCACAACATAGACTCAGATCACCATACACCTCTTATGGAAAATCAAGAACATATTTTCAACAATCTATACAATGCATACCTTCATTTTCCAAATGCCTAAATGGGACCAACACTAATATAGATCAATCTATTTCAAGGAATTCTCAAAAACTCACCTTGCCTCCACTATTAGGTAGCTATGATGAATGCTACCTACATGAATACACTTCCTAAAAACTCTAATTCCTATCCAAAAAATATTTAATGGAGGAATATATATATATAGTTCCATGTCCCTATTAACTAAAAACAAACAGACTCTACAATTGGTTCCCTTTTCATCCTACTCCATGAAACTCGATCCTAAGAGAGCTCTATTACCCCCTGATTGCAAACAACTTCTAGCTACCTATAATTGAAACAACCTTCACTTTGCTAGCAAACCAAAATCATTGAATTGCAATAATTGTCCCACAACATTTAATGGAAATGACTATATGCATTAAATCATCTATGAGTTATGAAACATGAACTCTAAATTACCATGAAAACTAACCTTAACATCATACATTGATTGTATCCACCACATGCCACCCTCTGACTCACTTCTTTACCCTTTTGATCTTTCCATCATCTCAAACTGCCATACTTTCCCCCTCAAAATGAACATCTTAGCTTGGAATGTTTGTGGTGCTAATGGCATAAGCTTTTGTCAAGTTTTTAGGGACATGTTCAATCTCTATCAACCTAATGTAGTAATTTTGACTGAAACTAGACTCAGTGGAAAGCATATGGATAGAATCATTTCGAGTTTGAGATTTGATTTCTTCATTAAGGTGGATGCCATGGGTTTAACGGGCGGAATCTGGCTACTATAGAACCCTCAAACTATCTACATAGAACTATTAGGAACATCCCTCTAAGAAATTCACTACATGATAAAGGTAAATAAACTAAATTTCTTGCTTTCATGTATTTATGCTAGCCCTAATTTTAGTAGGAGAAAATTATTGTGGGATAATCTCTCAAATTTTTGGGATTTTCACTCTATGCCTTGGCTATTAATGGGAGATTTTAATAATATCTCAAACACGTCCAAAAAGTTTGGTGGAAGAACCCTTTCTTAAAATAGAATTCAACACTTGAATTCCTTTCTAAATAAATGTAATCTTCTAAAACCTAGGATTTATACGATCGTTCTTTACCTAGAAAAACTGTTAAAATAATGGCCACACAATTTAGACTAGGATTGACTGTGCTCATGCCAACCTTAAATGGCATAACCTCTTTCCTAAATCATGAGTCACCCACCTCCCTAGAGCCATCTTTAACCACTACCCTATTTTACTTAACTAACCCAAATTGGTCAAGAGGCTAAAAACCATTTAGACTAGAACAATTTTGGATTCAACATCCTACCTTTCTTCAAATAACAAATCACTCTTAGTCACAACATACATTTGAATATTCTAACATACTCAAAAATTTAGAAAAAAAATCAAACCTTGTAGTTAACATTATTTTAAAAACTTGAAAATAATAAAATGAAAATTAAATACTCGACTAATGGGTATCCAAAAAGCACTATACTACAATAATTCTCCCTAACTCCTTAATCTAGAAAAAGACTTAAATCAAATTTAGAATCTCTTGGCTAAATCTTAGAGACCGAAACACCTCCTTTTTTCATGCCTAAGAAATTAAAAAAAAAAGAAGGAAAAATAAATTTTCCTGCCTTGAATTAGAGGATAACACCACAACTAATCTCAAACAAAAATTTCTCCTCTTTTAAATAGCTACTCACCACAACTAATAACATTATTCATCTAAACCCATTACCACACTTACCAAAAATACAAAACACTAACTATATTAATTTTATAAACCCACTTTTCAAGAATTAAAAGATATCACTTGTGACCTTCATCCCCTTAAAGTTCCAAGAATAGATGTCTTCCATGCCTCCCCCTTTTTTCTTTATCAAAAACCTTATAACATAATTGGAATTTCTCTAACAGAAGCCATCTGCAACATTTTCACCATGATAGTTGTTCCACAAAATTAAAGTTAAACAATCCTTTACTTAAACCCAAAAATTGAAAATTCCTCAAAACCCTTCCACCTTAGACCTATAGGATTGTGCATCACGCACTACAAAATTCTCTTAAAACTTATAGGAAATTGCATAAAACCTCTTCTTCCTTCCTTAATCTCCCATTTTCAAGGAGCCTTTTGAAAAACCAGCACACTTACGATCTTTTGATCACCGCCCATGAAATTATGTACTCAATAAAAAACTCCAAATCTAAAAAAGGATGGTTAATCTAAAAACTAGACATCTAAAAAGCTTTCGATATCATTTATTGGGATTTTATTTCATCAATGCTTAAAAATTTTAACTTTTCAAACCACTTAATCAATCTAATCCTTTCTTGCCTTAATTATGAAAATTATGTCCCCTTTATAAATGATCAACTCTCTGACTCATTTAAGCCTAATAGAGGTATTCTCTAAGGGGACCTGATTTCCCCATACCTCTTCATACTCTCAATGGAATACCTTAGTCAAAAAATAACAAAAATAATTAACTTAAATATTCTTTTCTCCCACCTTCTCTTCGCAAATGACATTCTAATATTCTCCAAAGCTTCTATAAGAAGAAAAAATTTCGTAAAATAAATGCTTAACCACTTCTCAAGTTGCTCTAGTATTACCTTTAGGCTAAAAAAATCTAAACTCTAGTTCTCCCACATAAACAACACTTCTACCCTTGGAAAATATCTAGGCTTTCCCCTTAAACCAAAATAAAAACTTCAGATTTCAATTTCATAATTGATAAATTGCAAAAGAGACTTAAACATTGGAAAAGTAATGTCCTTTCCCTTGAAGGTCACATCCAAATCATCAAGTATGTAACGTCCGCCTCTAATAATTTGTATTTTATCATGGCATTATTATCATTATTATTTATGTGATGAGAAGGATGGCTCATTAAATAGATAGAATGGACATTTTCATCAAGATAGAACCACTTTTGTCATAAAAGGGTGAAATTGAAATTTTGGTAAAGAAGGGCAAAATAGTAATTTTTACTATAAAGGAGAAAATAAATTTTATTTTCTTATTTCATGGAATTATATTTTCATTTAAGAGAGAAGAAGAATTTTGTGTGAAGTGATTATGTCCACTTTGATGGCAAAATGGTAATTTTTCCTTAAAAGGGAAAAGTTGTAATTTTATCCTAAGGGCATATTAGTAATTTTTCATGAGATAGAAAATTTTAATTTTACCTAAATACTTCATAGAAATAGAATAAAGAGGAGAAAGAATAAAGGTAAATATAATAGTATTGGCATAAAGGGTAAAATAGTAATTTTATCATAGGGACAAAATGGTAATTTTACCAAGGAAGGATAAATTAGTAATTTCATAAAAATAAGTTTGATGAAACTTTATTTAAGGAATTTTGCCCATTAAACTTGAAAAGGGTGAAAAATGGGGTTAAATTGGCCAATTGTACATAAAGGTTAAAATGGTAATTTCCTTAGGGACATAATGGTAATTTTCCAAAAAGATGAAGGGCAAATATGGAATTTTGAAAATTATAAGGGCATAATTGTCCTAGCCTATGAAAGTTCCACAAAATTATAATCCTAAGGATAGTGGATGCCATTCTTGAAAAAGAGAAGTGGTAAGGGTAAATTGGTCATTTTACACTAATGGCATTTTGGTAATTTCACCAAAACCCTAATTTAAGTCATCTTATTCCTTTAGGAGAAAAAGAAGTCAAAGAAGAGAGGAAGAAGAAGTGTTGGTCGAGACTTCATCTAGCTCAGAAGAAGTGAAAAAATCAAGCAAACCAATTAGGGAATTTCACACTTCTTGCATTTTCAAGGTAGCTAAACATGCCTAAACCCTTATTTTCTTATTGTATGGTCTGATTAAAGTGTTCTTAAACTTGCAAGAAGGTTAGGGTTTTCTCTCTCTAGATTCTTATGGAATATTTCCTTGAATGGGTTTTGCTTATGTTGAAATCTTGTTGTGTTTATGAATATGGACATGTTGAATCAACATAAGAGATTCAAAATTTTCTAGATTGGAACCTAACTCTTGAAAAACCCTAATATTTTCTAACTTCACAATTAACCATGAAAGTGTACCTTACCCTTCTTGGGCGAGAGCATCCATGAAAATGGTGCTAAAATCCATTTGAAAAATGACTAGAAAAACTTATAAGTTTAGTCATAAGATAGGAGGAGAGAGAAAATTATGGTATTTTTATGAATTTGGCAAATGTATCATTTTAAAGTTTTACCATTTCACCTTGAAAGTGTGCTTAAAAATTTGAAGTTGTAAGATTATGTGTATTTTCATGTTTGGCATAAAAAAAAAAGAGCTAGAAAAATGTGCAAAAGAAAGACTAAATGTACACTTACCCATTTTGAGGTGTGAGAAAGTGTTATGCATAATTATGGAAAATGTTGCCATAATGGCTAAATGGTAAAAAAAGAATGCTAGAAGTGAACCAAATAGCTTGGAAATACCAATTCTTCATGTTTTTCTTGCCTTGGCTGAATGCTATATACATTTTTTCCTTGAATGGCTAAATTTATGTGTTAATAGAAAGTAGCCTAAGGTGTGTTCTAAAATGGCCTAAGCTAAGTGAAATGGGGAAAAATGACGAAATTATTAGATGTGAATGATAAATTACATGCATTATGCCATTGATGAGAATATGTTCAAAGTTATGTGAATGTGATTGAATGGCTTGAAATGCTCCTTGCAATTGTGAAAGAAAAGACATGAAAAGTCACCAATAAAGGGTGGAGCATTGCACTTTTATATCCCCCTTGAGGTGAACATGTCAAAGTTATGAATGTTATCCTAGGGGTAAGAGCACGAAACTATTATATCTTCCCCTAGAGATGATGAGAAAGACAATGCATATTACCTGAAGGAAAGGACTAAGACACTTTTATATCCTCCTAAAAGTCACCAATAAAGGGTGGAGCATGACACTTTTATATCCCTCTTGAGGTGTATGTAATAGCATTATATGATACCCTAGTAGGGAGACTCCACGGCACTATATTAAGTCACTCTAGTGGTAATAACTTGATGACATTAAAAAATACCCTAGTGGTGAGACTCCACGACGCTATAATGAGTCACCCTAGTGGTTCATCAAGTATGATCCTAAAAGATGGTTTTAAGCCAAGATATTGTGATTGTTTATAATACCTGAATGTGTTATAAATGTGTGTTGTTAATGTAAGTGGAATGTTGACATTTTACCATATATTCCATTAATGATATCACATATTGCATATCTCATCTTCATAGATACACACACACGTGTTTCAAATATGGCATACCCATAGAATTGAATGAAAAGAGTTTTGAGTTGAATAGAATGTAGAAATATTTTCTATATTCGTACAGTGGTACATATCAGTTATTTAAAAGAAAATGGTTTGTTTAGCTACTAGAAAATTATTTCTTATTATTGTACTGGTATGTATCAGATGCCTAGGTACTGCCTCATTATAGAGATTAAAGTGGCCATAGTAGAAGTTCCTTTCTTAGGGACTTTTACTATATTAAAGGATATTTATATTATGTCTATAATAAAACTCCCCCCTGAATGATCTGTAGACCTAGATAGTAGATTAGATATGTACTTGTAGCCCTTTTAATTTTGGTCCTAATTATGTATATTCTTTTGGGTTAGAATTAGGACTCCTATTTTTTTGGATATATATAAAGGGGAGAAGGGCACTTACTTGAGATAGGATATGTGAAGGACCTGCCCATCAATAGTATTTTGTAAAAGGAGTTTGAGTGATAGGCTTGTTGTCTCCTTACTCCTTATGAATGGGTACTTCATATATCCTAGATTATGTATCAGATAGTATACATATATAATTTGAAAAGTTTTTATGAATTCTGCGGTGATGTATGAAATTTTATTCTCGTTGTGCAGAAGTATGTTCACCTAAGCAAAAGAATCCAAACCTAATCAAATAATAATTAATGATGGATTTAGTGAGATAAAAAGGTAAAGAATAATGTAACCACTTATCTTATTACATTTTTATGATGTTGTTAAGTCAAGATAAGGGGTGTTACAAAGTCAACCTCCTCAGGCATACCTAACCATATAATGTAGGCACCCTTTCTCCCCTAAAAAATTCATTCCAAAATAGACAAACTAATTAAAACTTCCTTTAGGGCCATTCCACTCAACAAAATAAAATTCACCAAGTAAACTATAATATTATTACTAAACCAAAATCTCTAGTATAATATCCACTTTTCACATCTTTAGGTATGTTGTTAATTCTTAAATTTAGTGGTTGCATACCTAAATGTTTATGTTTAAGTCACTTTAGGTTGTTACCAAGTAGAGAGAGACCAAATTGAAAGAAAAGTGGAAGGACTAAAGTGAAAATGAAAAATTTTCTAAAAATATCCAAGTGTTATGATGACGTTAGAAAATATCTAAGGCGTATTAATGCCACGTAATAATGACGTTTGGAAATATCTTAAAAGTAATGATTACTTTAGAAAATATCTAGAAAAAATATCCTAAAAGGAATGATTACCTAGGAAAATATCTTAAGGGCAAAATGGTAATTCACCCAAGGATAAAATGGTAATTTTCACCTTAAGGGTAAAAAAAAAATTAATTTCAACTAAAGACTTCATGAAAATTTATTTAAAGGCTTTCTTCCTATACTTTTCGAAAAAGAGGATGAATGGAGGGTAAAATAGTCATTTTGACATAAAGGGAAAAAATGTCATTTTCACCTAATCTAATTAAACATATCTTTTTCATGAAAGGAGAAAGGAAATGATGGGAAGGAGAAGAAGGAGAAGACAACAAGAGAGAGAAGGAAGAAGAAGGAAGAAGGAAAAACCAAGGGGAAACTCAAGCTAAAACCAAATTTCTTTACTTTCCAAGGTAGTTAAACAATCATAACCCTCTTAATTTATGTTTTATGGTTTCTCTTGGTGGATTGAACAATTTCATGATTTCATGAATAGTGAGGGTGTCTCTCTCTAGATTCTTGTAAGCTTGGATTTCTATTTGGTTTTGCTTGAATGGATGTATGATGTGTTTGTGAGTATTAGAATTATTGTTTGGATGAAATATTGAAAGATGATAGTTTAGTTCACCATATTTCATGAATGAACCTTTCATGTTGGATTGATTGTTTAAGGCTATTTTTGGCATGGATATGGATGGAAAATTATGTTTTTATGCTTATATGTTAATGAAAATGGAGAAAGGGAAGAAATGGTTTGAAACTCTGTAATCCCCTCTCTTTTTACTTGTTGGTCGAGAGCCTAATGGACACTATGGGAAAAATTTTGCATGAATAAAGTCATGTGTTTTTTCTTAGGCCATAAGTAAGGGAGAGAGAGAAAATGAGGTGTAAGATGATATGCTTAATGAATTTCCCTCCTTAGCCATGAAATTTAACCTTGAAAGTGTATTCCAACAAGAAGGGAATGAAATATGTATGTGTATATATATATATTCAAAGAAGTATCATGAAAAATGAAAGAAAGGAAAGGAATGACAAAGGAAAGAAAAGAAATGAAAACATAAATAGAAAAAGGAAGAGAACTAAGAGAAAGTATTTCCAATATAAGTTCTAGGATAGATAGGCTTGTAACAAAGTGACCAATTGTCGGTATGGAACAACTATTGGACATTCCACAGTTATGTCATAAATTTGGATGGTTAAACAGCCACTCGGATATAAAAATTTTAAAAATACCATGATGGTTGTGAATTCTAAGTTATTGTAACTTGGTAAGGCCATTGAAGGGACATTTACTTAGAATTTAGCAAAATCATGGGTACAAGCCAAATCATCCTAGTCTATATATAGGAAATAGCATACTGGGAATGTGATCCACCAATAAGGGGTAGTGATTCCATAGCATCATGATCTGTTCAAAAGGCAGAGAGAAAATAATCTATGTGAGATAACAGTGATCTCTTGAGCTTAATTTATAAGGTTAAACCAACCCCGTTTGGGACGAAAGGGAATAATCCCGCTGGTGGGATTGATCTAAGAGAAAATTCATTGAGGTGTGCTTGGATCCACTGGGGGACGCCTTAGATAGTACCAATGGCATAATTGTCACATAGAATGTTAAAAATTAACTCACTCATGTAGGTAGTTATAATACCCCAATCTTATAGCTATTTGCATAAGTATAATGTTTATAAATCCTTTAGCTATAAGACTGGCATATTATATACTCTTCTGTCCTTTATTATTATTACCTGAGTTCTATAAGTTTCCATTTTATAGTATAACTGGGATTAGGTTTAGATCCTTGATCAGGTATTAAATACATTTGTAACACAGCAGAAGACTAAATAATCATACATAAGAATCAATAAAACGCAACATAAATTAAAACCATCATTTGTATATTTCTATATTCATTTCAAACTTACAACGTTATTACATATACTACGGGATATACAGAGTTCTACTGTTTTCTTAGGGTAAGGAAGTAACAAACCTACTACTCATACTCCTATCAAAATCCTAGTAGTAAGTCACTACCACATATCATGTTATATATGCCCATTACATTTCATGTACATCAAAATAATATATCCTAATTCCTTTCCAAGAAAAAACCATTTAGAATTAGGATAATGGGCTAACTAACTATATACAGTCTAGTCATAACCAAAAACTATTATTTCTTCACTCCTCTAAGGAGCAGGAGGAGGAGGAACTTTTGTTACAGACATTACCTAGATTGCTTGAACCACTGTAAACTGTCCCAGAAATGGAACATCCACGTATGCTATCTCAAACTCCAACCATACTATATACATAGGCATCTTATACATATCAGATACAATCTTGAGAAATAATTTCTTAGTAGCTTAACAATCTAATTTAAAAATTTATCTGATATGTACCATCGTAGTGATACAAAAAATAGTTTTATATTATTTCTTTGTCCACAATAGGATATTCTATTGGAAAAATACTGTCAATCTTTGATGTTTATTTTTGGCAATGTATTTAAGAATAAATTTATGTATCAATATAAATATGAATATGGAATTTTATTTCACATACTAGTTCACCACAGAAACAAATTTTCGTGTCAAGATAGTAAAACACTTGTGTTAATTATTAACAGGGAAAACATTCATCAATAACTAGGAAAACGTTTATAAATCTTGGCTAAAAGCCATAAAATAAACATATAAGAGAATTTAAGAGTCTCAAGAAAGTCATTAAGTGAACTACTCCATATACTACTATGTACATGAATGAGATAATTTTCTTGCTATGTGACAATTATGCCACTAGTGCTATCTTAGGCATCCCATAGTGAATCCGAGTACTTAAACTAATTAATGTCTTTTTACAGATCATTAATAGGATGAAAATTTAATGCTCGTGGGATTACTACTACTGCGTAGATCATTTTCTCTCCGCTTTCTAGGTGGCTCATGGTGCTATGAAGTCACCACCCTACTATTGGTGGATCACACTCCCAGTACGCCATTTCTTATATATAATCTAGGATGACTAAGCTTGTACACATGGTTATGCTAAATTCTAAGTAGATTTTTTCTTTTATTTAGCCATATAGGCTACACTAACTTAGAATTTGCAACCATCATGGCGTTTTTCTAAAATCCTTATTCCAAGTGGATGTTTCACCATTCATATTTATGAAACAACTGTGGAATGTACAACGGCCATCCCATACCGACAATTGGTCACTCAGTTACAAGCGTGTCTATCATAGAACATATTTTAGAAATACTTCCTCTAATTCTCTTGTTTATCTTTCTATGTTTTCCTTTGTCTACTAAGTTTCCCTTTTCTATCAGAATACAATATTCCTATTTCTCTATTTTAATTATCAAGACACAATAACTATGGTTAAAATATAACCCTTACCCTTATGTGTATGTTAGCGTTGTCATATTGGAATTGTTTGAATATGGAAAACTTTTTATCCTTTTTAAACTCTTTGTCATATTTATTTATGACAACATTGCCTAAATCAATTTAATTCTCCATAATATAAATCTCTTATAAAATTTTTATAAGTTTCAAGGGAGAATTTCATGATTTTGGCCAAAGGGAAATTCAAAAAAATTGAATATTTTACAATTTAAATTTCCCTTTTTCTATTCTTTGAATAATACCATTAAAATTGTATAATCTCTTTTCCTTAATCAACACATATTCCCTCATTTAAACATTACACAAAAGGGTGCTAGGTGAGAACTTTCTATTATTTCACCAATCTTATTTTATTTAATTTCTAATATATCCATAAAACACAAATAAACATTAACTCTTCAAAAATTAACTTCAATGTGCAAATGGACATATTTTCCCTTTTCATTGGAATATTTGTACATCACTTGATTTTGCATGGTTATGGTAAAATTTCACACTACCAATTTAACAAAAATATTCCCATTACTTTTATTATGCTAGCCTTGCCTAAAACCTCACTTTACATAGAAAATTTTCAACAAAATTGCATCCCTTTCTTCTCAGCCAAGGCTTGTTTTCAACAAAACAATTTTTCATTTTTCAAGTATAATTCCCTTTCTCTTTTCCCTTTCATCCATGGCCAATTTTAACACCAATTTAGTGTAGAATTTCATCTTCCTCTCAGCCAAAAAGGGATTTCATGGAGAAAAATGTTTTTTTCAAAATCATACTTCCATTTCTATCATATTTAACCATAGTTCATCATGAAAATATCATTGACTAACCATAACCAAAGCAAATCAAGGATTACAACCCATCCAACAAGAAATCTTCATAAAATGGTGAAAATTAAGAAAAATTTCATATAGCCATATATCATTCAATAAATTTCATAAAAATCCTTAAATGCATCCATACAACCATACAGACATTTCCCAATAGAAATTTATGCAAGGAAAATTGTAGAAAGAAAATCTTGCACTATTCATGGATTTCATATATTTACCAAAACTTGCAAAAACATCCATAAATCTTGAAAATAAAGGTGGGAGATTGATAAGCTACCTTGTTTTACTATTGTTTGTAATTTAACTTCAAGTTTTCTAAGCTTTTCTCCTTCACACCGTCTCCTTCTCCTTCCTTGGACTCACGGTTTGCACTTTCCTTTTCCTACTTTCACGTTGCTTTTTCCTTTCTTGGAGAAGAAGATGGAGACTTCTTAATTAGGTGGAAGAAAAAGACAATTTTGCCCTTTACTTTTTCTTCACTAATTCATGAGGTCAAGGGGCATTTTAAGGAGTTTCTAAAGTGTTTCTTCAGGAAAAATACCCATTATGTCCTTGTGGTAAAATTACCTTTTTACCCCCTTAAGCCCCAAACTATTTTTTTCAAAAATTTGGAAAAATATTCTAGAGGAAATTTCATAATTTTTTTAGATAAAATTAGCCACTTTATCTGATAAATAAATATTTATATATATTTTTTCAGATAAAATTTGACTATTTTGCCCCTATATATTTTCCTTGAAGCAATCATGACTTTAGCCATTTTTTCAAACTTCATCATGACATGCCATAAAATGCACCTCAATTTTACGTGCTTACTTTTAGGATATTTTATGAAACTAATTTACTTTCATTTTAGTCCCTAATCATTTCCTTTCAATTTAGTCCTTCCTTTGTTTAAGCAATATAAAATGATTTTTGGACTATTTTTCAGGCATAAAAATATTGAGTCTAGGATTCTAAGACATACCTAATATCATAGAATTAAGGATATTATAGTAGTAGTATATGGAGTAGTTCGCTGAGCGACTCTCCCGATACTCTTATGTTTCTCTTACAATGACTGTGGCAATAGCCAATGAATGATGATTGTTTTCCTTATTCATGAATGGGCTATGATTTTAATCATTTATGAATAGAATTTGATTAAGTTCATTTATGAATGAAATGTGATTATGTTCATGATACTTAAATGACGATTGTGTAATTTATAGATGATACACATGGTGAACTATTAATCTTATATCTATTCATGAATACATGCCATACATACACATATGATTCATGTATTGTGTCCCAATAGAATAAATCGTATTATAAAGTAAAGAATGTAGAAATTTTTTCCATATCACTAGGTAGTACATACCAGAGTTTTAAAAATGGATTGTTTAGCTACTGAGAAATTATTTCTCATAACTATCCTAATATGTATCAGATACCTAGGTACACAATATGGCTCGAGATTGAAGTGGCCCTAGTTGACATACCATTTTTAGGGTCCTTTATTGTACTACAAGGCCTTTGGGTGATAGCTGTTATGAAAGTTCCTCCTCCCAAATGAGGATGAACATGCCTTTCTTTTTGGGAACTATGTAACTAAGTAGATAGTAGCCCTTTAATCCTAATTCTTAATATGTTTTTGGAATAGAATTAGGATAAATCATTTTTGGATGTATATAATGAGAAGTGAATATATGTATTAGGATATGTGAAAGTTATATCCAGATTTGATAAATTTTGATAAGGCTCTGAGTGGCAAGTTTGTTACCTCCTTACCTTGATAAACTGACTGAACTTCATATATCCATAGGTATATGTCTGACATTGTAAATATTTGAAGAATGTTCTTCCGTTGTTTATCTTCCATTTTGTTGTTGTTGTTGTTGTTATTATTATTATTACTATGTTTTCTTTGTTTTTTCTTCTGTTGTGCAATGTATGAATAAAATACTTGAGTAAAGGAATCCAAACCTAATAAAATATTAAATAGCAATTAAAATCATACTCATATAATAATTAAGGATAAAAGTGAGGGTAACACACCAATCTTGTAGCAAGATGGCTTATGCAAGAAATAGTTAAAGAGAAAGGCTATAAGATTGGGGTGTTATATCTAGCGGCTTAGGAATTAGAAGAAGTTTCATGGTAAATTTTTGCTTTATGGAAAAATTTAATTGGAACACCCTTAATAAAAAATCTCTTTTCCATCTCCACCCTCTAAATAAAATATAGAGAAAATCTAGATAGAAATTTGCATAACCCTTCATTTATTGGAAGTCTAAAAAAAGATGAAAATCTTCATCTATGATTAACTTGGAGACTAGGTAATGACTAACATATAAAATTGTAGTAGACAATTGGCTTCGTCAAGCCCTATTAGAAGCTCTATAAAAGGTCCTCATAACATCAACAAAGAAGTAAATCCTATTAAAACTATATCTCAAGCAACAATAACTAGCACCTCTTTCACTCTTTCCTTGCAAATCCAAAATGAAATTTTATCAACTTTTATAAGTTTAGTCCCTTTTCTCAAAGACCCACCCTCTTGGAAAATACAAAGGATGGAAATTTTCTACAAAATCTTCCTACACCCTCCTTAACAACCACACACAAGAAAATGAGCAAAACCCTTCTTGGATTTTGGAAAGCCCAAAGCCCCCCTCTTGAGTCTATCTTTCTATGGAAAGTTTACCACAAAGAGCTCCCAATAACAAGCAAAATTTTTGAATAAAATGCAACTTCCCCTCTTTGCCCAATATGCAAAATTGACGAAGAAACAATATTTCATATACTTAGAGACTACTACCACATAAAAAACTTGTGGCTAAACTTAAAAGTTAACAAAAAAATTTTCAATACCAATATTCACACTTGCTTCATTAAAACTGCTTAAACTAAAAAATCTAAATTTACAATATCCCTTGAAACACCTACTTTATCTTCCTTATCTACACAATTTTGCTTAATTGAAATGACTTCTTTTTCAATAGAAGTCCTATCAATCTCTAAAAAATCTTGAAAAGTTTGATCGAGAAAGCCTAAAAAATTTGGCACCTCTTGAATCCTTCAAATCTTTCCTACATATTACTTTCAATCCTAGTAAAGTGGCATGAACTGAGAGTGGACTTCAATAAACTTAACATCGATGGGTCAACTTGCAACACCCACCTAGGCTCTGATAGGATTGTTAGAGATCACCATGGAACTCACATAAAAAGTTTTGAAAAATATATGGGAATAGGAAAATTCTTTCCTAGTAGAACTTCTGGCATTTCAACTTGGTCTTTAACTTGAAAAGTAACTCATCATAAAAAAAAATATTGGAAGTGGAATTAGATGCTCTCCTAATGGTTCACTTTCTTCAAAATAAAAATCTTGTCACTTATCACACATAATTTACTATCATTACAAATTATAGATCCGTTCTTACTTCCTCTGAATAATGGAAGCTCCATCCACGAAGCAAACGTGTAATATCCACTCCTTCTATACATGAGAGATGTCTGCTAGTTATTAAATAAGTTAATTGCTTGTGTATGTTGTATGAATCGCATATAGTTTCATTAGAGTGAGAGATTCAATTGAAAAGAAAATAGCAGGGACTGAAGTGAAATGGAAAAGGTTTAGTTAGGGAAGATACATAGGCTTTCAATACTCCAGGGGTAGTAATTCGTAAATTTAGCCAAAATACTGGTTACTATAGCTAACAAAAATTTGGAATTTCTCGCCAAAGCTTTAGGGGCAAAATGGTAATTTTCCATATGTTTGGGGAAATTGCTACTTGAGGCCAGATGATCAAAACTCGACCCTGATATCGGATAAGGGTTAAAGTTTTTTTAACCACCCGGACCTCCTATAAATAGGTGAAAATATAAAAAACCTTCCTCACTTTACCCTGAATCCCAACTTAGAGAGAGAAAGAGAATAGTTGGAGAAAGAAAGTGAGAAAATTAAGAAAGAGGAGAATTATAGGAAGAATTTAGATTCTAGAGGTAAGTAGAACACACCAACAAGTCTTTAAACAAATATTTCCGTACCTCAAATCCACAGTAAGTTAGCAAACAATCCAATTCTCTTAGTTTTTTGAAAGTTTCTTCTTATTTTTGAAACTTATGATTTTACTATTATTTGGATAAGAGATAAGTTAAAACCTACATTCCATGTATGTGTAACATCTATTGGGTGATTTGTGGCGAATATATGTACTTAGGATGGCTTGTATTAGATTATGAAAAATTGGTGTTACTGTTCACAAAAGTTGACTTGAGTTGAATCCATTGTAATTGATGTTTTTAAGCATTTTTTATGAAAGATAATTGATAATTAAGTGTTAGAAACTAATCTCATGCTTTTCTAGAATTGAAATGAGTTAAAAATTGGGATTTGTAGTGTGGCATAGCAGTAAATCGAAGCTTCAAAAGCTTATCAATCTACTGTTGCGTCTACCAGCTGACTGGCATGTTCTTCATGTTCATATTTTTCTAGAATTACACTATTAGTTGACTAATAGCGCATGGCAGCCGACTGTCATGATCTTCAGTTTCATATTCTCCAGTAAGCCCAAGTAGCAGCCATCTGATAGCCTCTGGTAGCCGACTATCGAGTCTTTAATAGTCGATGGCTCGCTGGCAGTAGCTCACCAATTGACTGATACGAGGCTGGCGGTCGATTGATAGCATTCTCTTTGCTAGCAACCGACTGGTATAGGAATGACAGTTGACTGATAGACTAATAACTTGGTTTTTCATGATTTTAATTCTATAATTTGACTACTATGAGATATGAATTGATTGGTAGGTGGAAAAATTATGGTTTCACGAAGAAATTGATTTGAAAGAGCCACCTAACCTTTGAAATGAAGTCCCAAGAGTCTAAAAAGAGTGTGTGAGTCCAAGTTTCTACTTTTAAGAGGCACGCTCAAGAAAGTTAACGGTAATGTCATTATACAAGAAAAGTGTGATTTTTGGGTAACATGTGACATGAGATTGAAAAGAGAGAGAGTAAAACATTAAAGATAAAAGAGTAAAGTATTCAAATGTATGCATTAGTGGTAGAGAAGCTCATGGTTGAGTGACCAGCTGTAACGACCCCCTAATACGTCATACGCGATGCTTATCTGATTAGCGGAAGCATATGTGGCATTCTGAATGTTTATTCCCATGTGGAACGTGTGGATCGCTAATCGCTGAGCCGTAACTCCAAATAGATTCTCCCGTTATCCATTCAGATTCTGCTCAACCCCCGATTCACACGCAGCCTAACTAAATACACATACATATATCATCAATAATAACTTCCGAATGAAATTCCAAAACTGATATACATGTCTCATTATACATTCATACACATTTCAATTCAAATCCATAAGTTTACTGGCCAGAAGTTCTACCGAAAATCCGCAGCAGTTTCTCTGTAATTTGGTCATATCCTGGCAATGTAATCACTTGTTTAAAAACGTGAACAACTACCCAACAATAGCAAGAAGAAACATACTAATATAAATCCATACAATCGTAACATTAATTCATCGCTACAACTATACATACCGCTCAAACGCCATATATACATTCAGCCTAGTCCATACATAAGTTACAAGAAACAAAATCTGAGCACTAATTAACAAGTGTCATCAAAGTATATGTACAAACGATTCAAGCCTAAGCTAAATAATCCTCTGCTCTATCCTCAAGTCACCGGCTATCGCTCTGGCTCCCGCTCGTCCCTGCTCATCCGAAAGTACACAACCTAATGAGATATGAATCCTAAAGAGAATAATTTACAATTTAAATATCATTCAAAACCAGTTGAATACTCACGGTGCGAACACCAAATCGCTTCTTCCAAATCGCCAAAACAGCTGAATACCTTATCTTTAAAATCGCTTTAAACACGTGGAAATCGCGGCAAGATATCACAATCAGAAATCCGCTTTTTTAAAATCACCATAAAAATCAAATGAAATCCCATGCTCGTGTATCTCAATCCACGCTGGTTACAAATCCATCAGAATCAATCTAAATCATCTTCTAATTGCATCGAAGTCTGTAGAGAATACTCTCTTATCGCTGGGTGTGATCCGTGAACACCAATCACCCGAATCAAGCCTATATTGTGAGTGTGGATCCGTAACACCAATCACTCACCAAGGACCGGTGAGAATCAACATCTAGGGCGCCCCCTAGCATGTGCACATACGCCAATTCCTCATCCTCATACGCCTATTCAACTCACATGCACTCTGGCCGCTATTCCTCGTGGTTCTGTGGTATCACGCCTAAATCACAACGCTTCGCGGTAGGTTATCCACCCTTATACTCCCTAAACCTTTCTTAGGGTCGCTTTCGTTTAACGCAAGTAATCCCTAACTCAAGACAGTTAAACTGGATAAAAATAGTTTCGCTTAAAAGCTTCCTGCACGAGGGATACTTAACTACGGCCCCATACCGCTATCAAGTACCTAACCCTAAGTAAATCCGCCTCTAAAGGCATCTAAACTCGATAAACAAGGTGTCTAACATGCAATTAGGGGTTTTCAAAGACACAGCATGCAATTTTATCCCATCGAAAGCAAAGACGCAATTCCATACAAATCGCCTAAATCGCTAGGTATTCACTAAATCAATTCTAGTGGTTCTGAAGTGTAATTATCCTACCTGGTTCCGCCGCTTCAATTCAAATCAGACTCAGTGAAATCTCGCCGAGCCCAATTAATTCCTGACATGAAATTGAATATTTAGATTCGCCACGCTATCCACTTCAATCTTAAACCCTGCTACATACAGCTTACCTAGGTTAATTAATTGCCCAATTACGCTCGGCACCATTTCAATCATATAACATCAATTTTTGGGAAACTGACCTTACCACCGCGGTTTCCTGGATTATGGAATTCTACGTCCTGATCTCGCCGATGCACGCCCAGAACTCCAGACGGCGCAAGACACCTATACAAGACTACGGCGCGCATAAGGCGACACGGTGAGGTGCGGTTTGTCTCGAAATCACACCACTGAAGCCCGTGAAGCTCAGGAGTCCGAATACGGTGGTGGTACCCGCGGCGCTCACGGCCGCTTGAATGGTGTTTTTTCCGCCACGAAGAGTTCGCGACGGCGACGG
The DNA here is from genome assembly GCA_031216115.1 of Senna siamea. NCBI lineage: Eukaryota > Viridiplantae > Streptophyta > Magnoliopsida > Fabales > Fabaceae > Senna > Senna siamea. The sequence continues at coordinate 23,726,528 of CM062354.1, read as the reverse complement.
CGCTTGTTCGATCCGGCGCCGTCCGGCCTTCTTTGACGGCCAGCCATCGAGGAGGCAAATGGGCACTGCCACTGGTGGGCGGATCGGCCAATCGGCGCGACGGCGCATCGGTCAGGAAATTTCACGAGGAGGAAAACGCGCTCCTGCTCCCGCCGCGTGGTGGCGGTGGTTGGTCACGGTGGTCGCGGGCGTGAGGTCCGTTTACAGGCTCTTGTGGCGCCCACGGTGGCCGTGGGTGGCTGCTCACGGTGGAGGAAGGTGGAGAGAGAAAAGAGAGAAGAGAGAGAGAGTGTGGGTGAGGAGAGAGAGTGAAATGGAGAAATGGCGGCTTTCTGCACTTAAAGCCTCCGCGGCGATCCCGACTTTTCCCAGGCCACCCGGATCTTTTAGGTGTCGGCAGATCCTCCGTGACGTTGGCACGATTTCCATGCGAAAGTCTTGGCCTCCACAATCCAAGTGACGCACTAAACTCCTTCCGCTGGGCTCGATCACGATTACATTTCTTTCTCGCTTGATCGTGTTTCGCTTCAAGCGACCTTCTCAGGTCAAGTCATTATCCTCAAAATACGCGGTCGCTTCGCTTTGATTGGGATTAGGTTAAAATCAAGTTTTATCTTTTAAAATTCTTTAAAATTCTTTTCAATCTTTCCCGTTGTTACACCAAATTTACTCCAGAGTGGGATGGTTGTTAGGCATTCCACAATTGAACTATAATTTAAGATGATAAAACATTCACTCAATTATAAATGATTTTAAAAACACCATGTTGGTTGCAAATTCTAAGTTAGTGAACTTCTTCATAGCTAACAAAAGGAGTCACATACTTAGAATTAAATATAACTATAACCTGAGCTGATTCACCCTAAAATATATGCTTGTGAATAGCATGCTAGAATGTGATCCATCGATGAGGATAGTGATTTCTGTAGCCTCATAATTCGCAAGGACGGAGAAGGTGTGATCTATTTGAGATTGGCAGTGATCTCGTGAGTTATACTAGTTCTATTTGGGACAAAGGAAAATTAAGTATCCAAAGGGATGTCAATTTCACTAGTCATGAGATTATTTACTGAGATGACAGGGACCAATAAGTGATTTATACCAGCTCCATCTGGGAGAAAAGGGACACTAAACCCGTTGTTCATGGAATGAACTGCTGAGATGGCGAGGACTATTGAGTACTTGGATCCACTAGGTGACACTCTAGATAGTACATAGCAGTCACAAACTATTAGTGGTCAGGGACCATAACTCAACTCAAAACTCATTCATGAGTGTGAGTAAAACACATGGAGTAGTTTACTGGATAACTCTCCCAATATCTCTTGTAATGATATGGCATGGGTTATTATGATATGATTGTTTTCTTGACTTATATTTTATATGTGAATATAATCATGTTACCATAAATATATGATGAAATGACATGTGTTATATTTTGAACATCTGATGAACTATAATTGTGCATGTATCCATAAGTACATATTATGAATTGACGGTGGCATGACGGCATATGTCATGCTTTGCATCCCAATAGATTTGGTTTCTCTAATTGAGAATGAAAATGGAATGTAATAGATTTTTGTACCAGTACAGTGGTACCAACCAATAGATTTTAAATAGATTGTTATGCTACTAAGATTTATTCTCATATAAATGTTAGTTCTGTATTAGATTCCTAGGTACCAGTTGTTTATTAGAGATTGAGATAGAAGTGATAGAGATACCCTTTTTGGGATGTTTCACTTTGATTAAAGAGTTGTGGGTGATTTCTATAGTAGAAGTACCTCTGTCACCTCCATTCACAAGAAGGGTGGATTCCCAGGAGTAATGGAGTAGATTACATATTCTGCATGCCCTATACCCTGAATCCTTAATATTATTTTTTGGAAGGATTAGGATAATGATTTTGTTGTATAGAATAAGGGCATATATGTATTAGGATATGTGAGTTACGAATGCACTAGCAAACTTTTGTTAAATAGGTTTGAGTGACAGGCTTTTTGTCTCCTTACCCTGGTCGACGCACTCATATATCCATAGATATATGTGATATATAGAACTTATCATTATTGTAAATGAATTATGTTTGTGAATGTATATATATGTATATGTTTTATTTCAAATTAATTTCTCTGCAACATTATGCGTGAATATCCCGAGTGTAGAAACCCAAACTAATGGCACTTAACTATTTAACTTGGTAAAAGTTAAAATTTAATCGGGTAGAGGTAGTAGTAACTCACCAATCCTATTATATATTGTGTAACAGTATTTAATTAACGAAATGGAACCATAGGATTGGGGGTGTTACAAAACACTTGTGTGGATGCCCTAGAAAATCATGCAAGAGTCACTCAACTATCTCACACCTTTTGCACAGAACCTGTTATGTAATAACCCCCTAATACGACATACGCGATGCATATCTGATTAGCGGAAGCATATGGGTCTTTTACAGAGTTATTCCCGATGTGGGAATGTCAGGGGATCGCTACTGGTTGAGCGTAACCCAAATAGACTTTCCGTCGTCCATTCAGATTCTGTTCAACCCTAAATCACATGCAGCTAACTAATTATATATACATACATCATAAATTACTCTGGAATGAAATCTAAAACTCATATACACATCGCGTCATACATTCATACACATTCCAATTCAAATCCACAAGTTTATAGCGGTAAACCCTACCGAAAATCCGGCAGAGTTTCCTCTGTATTTCGAACATTCCCAAAGTACAAAAATCACCTGTTTACAATCATACAACCATTCCATCAACAACATAAACATAATTAACAGAATCCATATACAACAATGTCATCAAAGTATATACATAAGACGATTCAAGCCTAAGCTAAGTTATTCTCCTTCTTATCACCACGACATCATCGTCTATCGTCTGGGTTCCTATCCCTGTCCCTGTTCATCTGAGTAAATAACCTAATGAGATATAAAATCCCCGTAGAATAATTTACAATTCAAATATCATTCGAAAACTAGTTGAATACCCAGCGGTGCGAACACCGAAATCATCTTCCCGAAATCAGTTCAAAAATAGTGAAATACCTTATCTTTAAAAGTCTTTTATTACATGGAAATCTGCTGTAAATAGTTAAATCATAAAATCCATTTCTTTTTAAAATCAATACTAAAAATCAAATAAAATCTCATGCCCGGTGTATCTCAATCCACGTTGGCTACAAATTCGTTGTAACCAAGTCTAAATCATCATCTAATTACATGTCGTCCAGAGAGAATACCTCTCTTATCGTTGGGTGTGATCCGTAACACCAATCACCCGAATCAAGCCTATATTGTGAGTGTGATCCGTAACACCAATCACTCACTCAAGGACCGAGTGAGAATCAACATCTAGGGCGTCCCCTAGCATGTACACATACGCCAATCCTCATCCTCATACATTCTATTCGAACTCACATGCTCACGGTCAGCTATTCCTCAGGGTTCTAGGGTATTACGCCTAAATCACAACGTTTCCCCGTGTAGGCTATCCACCCTTATACTCCCTAAACCTTTCTTAGGGTTGTCCTGGTTTAACGCGTAATCCCTAATGTAGTACAGGCCAAATCAGGTAAAAATGATATCAATTAAAAGCTCCCTGTACTCGGGATACTTAACGGCCATCCCATACCGGTTATCAAGTATCCAACCCTAAGTAAATCTGTTATAAGGGCATCTAAACTCGATAAACAAAGTGTCTAACATGTAATTAGGGTTTTCAGCATACAGGCATGCAATTTATCCCATCGAAAGCAGCACGTAAATCTATGTAAATCATCTAAATCATTCAGGCATCCACTAGGTCAAATCTAGGATCAGGAAGCGTAAATTATCCTACATGGTCTCTTGTCGCTCCAAATCACTTCAGAACTTCACGTATTCTCGGTTTCTGAGCCTGATTAATTTCCTGGACATTAAATTAAATATTCAGACTTGTCACGTCATCCATTTTTCGATCCTAAGTCCGGTTACCCTAATACCTAGGTCAATTTATTTCCTAATTAAGTTTGGCAGCTATTTCAGTCAGATATCATTAGTTTTTGGGAAATCGGACCTTACCAATGGAATCGAATGATGGAATTCTATATCGCGGTGGTCTCGGTTTCTCCCGATGCAAGTCCAAAAGCTCCAGCACGGCGGCGCACAGCAACGCACGGTGACGTACGGTGGCGCACGGTAGATGGGTGCGGTTTACCTCAAAAATTACACCATGGTGAAGCTCGCAAGTCCAGGAGTCCGAATATAGTGGTGGTGCAGCGGTTCACGACCGTTTGGATGGCGTTTTTCAGCCACGAAGATTCTCGCACGGCGAACAGAGATTCCCTCGATCTGGGCGCGTCCGGCCTTCGTTCGTCGTTGATGAGCTACTGGAGAAAGCTGGCAGCTCAGGCTACACGATGGTGGGGGTGGTGATGGTCAACGGCAATGAACGGAGGCGATCTGAGCTGGCGATGTTTTCGCACGGTGGAGGAGAAAAGTGGCATTTTTTGGCGAAGCTGGCAGTCGTTAGTGGTCGTGGGTGGTTGCTAGAGGTTGTGGGTGGTGAGGACTGTCGATTGGTATACTGGGTGGCGGTCCATGGTGGCTGTAGCGACGGTTCACGGTGGAGGAAGGAGGAGAGAGAAGAGAGAGAGGAGAGAGAGAGTGTGGTGAGGAGAGAGAGAAATATGAGAGAAATGGAGGGAATTCGGGAAATTTAAAGCCTCCGGGGTCGATTCTGACTTTTCTCGGACCACCCGGGGATACTTTAGGGTGTCGGCATCCTTCCAGACGTTGGCAAGAATTTCCATGCAAAGGTTTTGGCCTCCATTAGTGGAATTGACGCACGAAACATCTGTTGTCAGTTTCTGATCGTTGGATTGCATTTCTTTCCATTTGATCGTGTTTCTGACTTCGAACGACCTTCCGTTGCAAATTCTCATCCTTGAAATATGTGCCAGCCTCAATTTAAGAGGAATTAGGGTTCAAAGTCTGATTTTCATCTTTAAAAACTCTTTAGTTTCGAATTACCATCCTCGAAAGTCCTGCCAAGCTTTGTTCGATTGGAATTTGCGTCAAAAATAAAGTTTTATCTTTAAAAATATTTCAAAATTCTTTCGATTGTTACATGTTACCCGCCTTTCAAGAACCCTTTTGTATGACAGTTTGAATCTTGGAAAAATACGCTCCATTAAAAAGATCACCTAGTTTTAGTCTTAGCATTAGCCGTGACTTTACATTTGTTTTTTTTAGCTTACAGTTTCCCAGTCAGTCTATTTTGGTTTTTAGTCTCTTTGGCGTCTTTGCTGTCAGAATTATGTTTTCCTTAAGTTATGTTTATGTATCTACCTTTTCTACAAGGGTAACACTATCTTTTCATTTCCTTTGGTCTTTATGGTCTTTACTATATTGTCCTATACTATCTCTGACTTGGAATTTTAGCTTTGTACCAACTTCATGTTTTTAATTAAAATTTTGTATTTTCACCAAAAAATATACTAATTTTATTTTAAACAAATAAATTATAAATGAGATTTATGTAACATTGCATAAAAAATTAAAGGTATCTAGTGTAACTTTTGAAACTACAAAAGGTATTAAGTGTAATTTTACCAAATCTTAAGAAATGTTGATGTAATTTACTCATTAGTATATGTTGAACGTTGCTATGAATTAAACTCACTTATCTTCCCATTAAAAAATAAAAATCTACCCATTATAAATTCTTGAAATTTTTTATAAAAAAATCAAATAATTAGGGGTGAAGATGTAGTTCAAAAAATACTTTAGGAGCTCATTGTAACATCCCACTTCAAGAACCCAAATTTAACTCTATATGTTTGTAAATGACATTACCTATATGTGAGAAATAAAAATTTTAGGAAGGAATAGCACATTTAGAGGATTTAACCCCTTAGGTAAGTGTCACCATGAAGTAAAAATAAAAAGGGAAAATGGCGTTGTAGGAGAATTAAAGACAAAAGATGGTGTAGTGTAATGAATTTGCCCATAAGTGTAGGAATTTGCAAAGTGACCCAAGGACCAATTGGCAAATACTTTCAAATAATTCCTGAATAGCTTCTACTATAAGCTACCAAAAGTATATATTGATTTGAAGAGAGAGAAACTTTAGAAACACCAAATTAGTAGAGAAAGTGTTTTTTTAAATAGAGAAATAGTTAGAGAAATAGAGAATTAAGAAGGAAATCTAGGGGAAAACTCGAGAAGGTTGATTGCCAACCATCTGGACCAATTTCTGTACGTAATCAATGCAAGAAATCACCTAGAAAAGAAGTAATCAAGTAAAACCAAATCTCCCCACTTTTATGAAACCTTTATTTTCTTTCCACTATACACTTGTAATTTTAAATTTTTTGAAATGATTATGGGTTCCAAACTTGCATTCTATGATTTGGATTATTGGATGTATGCTTTGGTTTACTTGCATGCGGTTGAAAGAGGCTAGTTTGAATTTGAGTAAAGTGGGTTTGCTTTTCTCTTTCCTATAACTTGTTAAACCTCTAAGTTTGAGTTGGACTGAGCTTGTGTTCATGCTTTTTTATTATATGATGCGCACTAGGAAGGGAATTAATTTTATAATTTTAATTAAGGTTGAAGCAGTGATTTTGGTGCTATTTTTAAATCAAATAGCGTTTTACAAAAAATAGAGCATAAAAATAACAATAGACTTCTAGCCCTAAAAGTTGAATGTTGCATTCTATCTTTATCCAAAAAATATAGATTTTGTGTATAGTTGTCAATTGCCAAGTGAGGAGCCACAGACTACTATGTTCCATTGAGAGAACTCTTATGGCGAGCCCCTTATGGGCAACCCATTGGGGGAAGCCTTTAAGTGAACCAATGGAAGAACCATAAGGTGAGCCTCTACGGATAACCCTTGGGTATTGGGTGAGCCTTGAGCCTCCTATTAATTGATTGGTAAGTCCTATATCATGCATAGTGAGAAATGTACTTAATCTCCTATCTAGTTCAACAACGAAGCAAGACATCCATTCACACTAAGCATTAGAACACGTGAAAGTAATATGAGGCAATGGGTTGACAAGAAATAACAATAAAAGAGAGCTGAAAGGTATTCCTATGTTCCAAATTGATAGGAAATAACAATAAAGCAGAGCTAAAAAGTATTCCTATGGATAGATAGGTTCCAAATTGAATAACCGATAGTCAGTATGAGATGGCCCTCAAGAGTTTCACAATTGGTCCATAAATAGGGATGGTTAAACATCCATTTAATTTGAGAAATTTTTGTGAAAATATTGTGTTGGTAGTTAACCCTAACTTAGTATACTATGGTGGCCATGGAGTTGCCTACTTAGATTTAGACTTACCATGACCTGGAAGCTAGTATATATGTTAGTGAATCATGCAGGGATTCACCGTCAGAGAATGATGATCTTTAACAACATTGACTCATCATAAGAACGAGTGGATATGATTTATGCTAGTGAGGGGCACAGTAATCTAGTGAGATGATGAATGTTGGTACCTCAGTAAACTAGGGAACACCTTTGGGATATAGGGCTAGCATCGCACAATGAATGTAATAACTAAAAAAAAATTAAAATAATAATAATCAAATTAGTGAAATAAATTAGAAACTTAGAGTTAAGAAATTTTGGTGTGTTGGGTCTTGTAATTAAATATATTTAAGAGTAAAACTTATTTTATTGGTAACAATATTGTTATCTTACTAAATTATATTTTAGGCAACTTTAGAAGTTAAAGTAATTAGGAAAATTAAGCAAAAAATTAGAAATTTAGTTGGATGGTGATTGTGTGAATTTTTTTGAGCTCAAAGCTTAAATTGGAGAATTTTCCAAAATTCAATTTTTACCTGATAGAAATTCCTTATCTACTAAGAGTCTCTTAGCAGACATCTTTAATGGGCTTTTGGCATTCTCAAAAAAATTTCAAATCACTTTTATTTTATTACATATTTTATCTTAAATGAGATAATGCATTCAAAGAATTTTTTGAAAATGCCTAATGTATCATTATTATCATAAAAATTCAAAATTACCCCTAAAATCCCTAAAAGTATCGTGACCCACATTTGAAAGTCTACTTCACGCCTCTACAATACTTCTTCTTCCACCAACCACCCCCATTGTCATCTTCTGTTTGTGGCAGCATGTACCAGTTGATGGTTGTGCAAACACTACACCTCCACTATAAAAATGTGGCACCCCCGTCACGGATCTGTAGAGCTTCAAGAGAGGGAGTGTGAAGTTGGGTGTTCTTGAACTTGAGTGAGTTTCTTTCTCCTTCCTCTTAGATCTTGTTGGTGACCATTTTTCTTTGATATATTCTTACCATTTTCTTGTTGAAATATTAGAAGAATGCTAGTCCCTTTGTTGATGTTGAAAGTGGAATCTTAATAGCTCTTCTCCTAATCAAATGCCTACTCAATTACTTATATTTTAAAATTTTAGTTTTAAAATTCAAAATAAATTATGAGCTCAAATATGATGGATGAATTATAATGTTAATGATTAGAAACTCTCTCCTCTGTATAAATATTAAAGTCGAGGAATAGAACTAAAATATTGATAGGTGAAGTATTGAGCTTGGGAAAATGAAACAATAGGGAAATCTAGCTAACGTTAATATATATGTGAAAATTTAGAATTTTACGATTATTGTTGAAAGGTGAAGAATTAATTAATCTAATTAAAGATTTGAGAATGAGAGGTTGGTGTAACACTTCCCCTACAGGTGCTAAATATGGATATATACCTCACCTAATATAGCTACCCGAGTTCAATCTTAACTTATGCCTATGATCCATTAATTAGTTTGATTCTTCTATGCAGGTTTGGATTTTGCTCGAGTATCTCAATCGTATACATAGCATTAGCAGAAGCATAAATTGTAAACTATTAATTACATACATCTAAATATATATATTAGCCAAAAATATCTATATACATCAAAATAAAGAGGTGAGAGATTGAAAGTAGGTGCTTACTCTCAAGTAGAGCTGTCAAAATGGGTTAAATCCACTGGGCTAGCCCATTTAACTAGGTGGGTTAGGTTTTGATTTTTTCAGCCTATATAATACTAATCTTAAAAGCAACTCGGCCTACTTAACCCACCTATTATATGGGCTATCCCATGTGTTCCATTTATTTTTTTACGTTTTAAAAATTAAATTTTCAATTTGAAGACATTGATGATGATATTTTAACTTATGCAACAAGACAAAACTTCAATATTCTTAATGAAAAAATTTTAAAAGCTTTTATTATTTGTTATTTGTTAGACTTTATTTTAGATTTTTGTTTATTTGCATTTATTCAATAACTTTGAGTCTATGTTATATTTGTAATCGTGGATTTATTATATTATTTATCTAGTTTATGTGTTGAAATTAATATTTTTGTCCACTTCACTAACCATTGTAGCTAAAAAAAATTAGATATTTGATTTTTTTAAAAAAAATCTGATGGGTTATAGGTCAGCCTGTATAAATGCCAAGGTGGGCCGAGGTTAAGTGTTTTCTAACCCGTTTAAAATTGAGGTCGTTTAACCTGACCCATTTAACCTATAACCCATGACGGGCCAGCCTGTGTGGGTTGGGCTAGCCTTTTTTAACACCTCTGCTCTCAGGACCACCTTACCCATTTTGGGATAAGTTGTTCTTCAACTAGTCAGACATATATATATATATATACATACATACATACATACGTACATACATAATAGTAGTTAAAAGTAAACCCCACATCCTATACAATATTCACTAATCCCTTAGAGCCTTCCACAAAAATAGGTCGGGGAAGTGGGGTACCAAGAGAAAAAAAGTTTTATCCTCCTTCCACCTCAACCCCCCGAGGGGCTGATGGCATGTCAATGACCTATAGAAGAACATCACCTATCCTTATGAAGTGCCCAAGGTCAGGCACTTTAAAGACCTCGATCTCTAACTCTATAGTAATTGTATATCTAACCATCTAGACACATTAAGGTACATGTGAGAAATTATCTTAGTAATTAAGAGAAATCAAGTTCAAATCATGTTAATGGTACTACCATGAATGACATGGAAAATATGTTCTATTTAGATAAAACTTATAGGTAACTGATAAATATATTGGATATAGGCAGTAATCATGCTATGCTATACCATGTAGTGTGAATGTAATATAATAATTACACACTTTTTTGGGATACTCATGCTTCATATATCTCTAAACATAGTAACATGGTCATTCAAAATTATGGACAAGAAAAAAAACTTCTAATCTTAATAATATGGCATAATTTGAGGTTAATCTTAACTTACTAATATGCATTGGATGATTTTCATTATTCAATTATGACCCTATACCCTTAGAGCATCCTCTAGTCATAGGTACCAGCATTCTTTCATCTCATTGAATCCCTGGACCACAATTTAAAGGCCTAGATCATCTTTACTCATACAATTTAAGATGAATGAATGATGCTTAAGGATCATCATACAATTTGAGGTGAATCCCTTCTTTCTTTAAAGTCTCTTTGACATGTACACTAGAATGTCAGGTTCCTGAATCATGGTTGGTTTAAATCTAAGTAAGAAACTCCTTATCCTTTAGGGTTAATAACTTAGGGTTAATTACCAGCATGATGTTTTCACAATTATTTTTTTTGAATTGGCATGATTTACATCCCAATCTTTTGGCTTAATCATGGAATTTTTGATGGTTGTCCTATATTGACTATTGATACTTCAATTCAAAACCAGTCTAAATTGGGAATAAGGTAAGGATGCTTAGTTTTCTTAATTAGTTGTTTCCTTTCAATCTTTACTTCATGTTACTCTTTATGTGTTCCTTACGTTGATTTGGAAATGATTCTAGCACTGTTGTCATGCCTAGTAGGAAAGTAAATAAATCTTCAATTTTTGCAAAGTAAGGTTTTACTAGTTGACTTTCAGCCTCTTGGCAGTCAATTGGTTACTCTCTAGCAAAAAATGGAATGTTAACACGAGAATTAACAGTCGGCCATTAAGGGTTTAGTAGTCGATTTCTAAGTTCTTGGATTTTCCTAAGAATTCTGGAAAATGATAGTCAGCTATTAGAGATTAATATTCGATTGTTATATTCTGGGTCTAAGTTTTCTGGAAATTTAAGAACATGGCAGTCAGCTGCTATTTATAGCAATCGATTGCTATGATCAAAAACTAGATTCCCATGCCAAGATAGGACATGATGATCAGCTGCTCCTTTCTATAAGTCAATTGCCATGCCTATTCTATGTTTTCTAAAATCGCTGTTCAATCCATTTTGGTGTGAAAATAATATATTTAAACCCCTATTTAATACATAAATTAATTTCCTACATTGAGGCCAACAACATACATGAATTCTCTAGAATTTTAATCTAGATAATAATCAAAATTAGTCGATTAAAGTGTCTAAAGGAAAGAGAAAGTAAACCCTTAAATATAATATGAATTCTTGCATTTCACAGAAATGCAAGCCTTTATACTCATACATCCAGCAATAAAAAGCATAGAATGCAAGTTTAATATCCCCTCAACAACTTAAAATCCATATTATCACTTCTAAAATAAAAAAAAAAATGGGTTTCCTCATAAAAGAAGGGGAAAAGATTTTATTGATTGCCTCATGGTTATGTGTGTAGTTTGTGTCTTAAGGCTAGTGAATAAAACTCCTCAATGGTAATCTTTAAATTTCCAATTAGATCCTTTCCCTTCTTTCCCTCTCCTTGCAAGCACTCTCTCTCAATTTTTAGTTTATGTACACTTTCTCTCTCTAATTTCCTATTTATAGGTTACTTAATTTTAGGGAGGAAGCTTTAGTTAATCAAAGTTTGAAAGTATTTGCTAGTTAGTCCATAGGAGTTAAATCATAATTTGTGGAAGCTACTAGAAAATTTAACTCATAAGTGCAATCTTTAAACCTTATTTCCCTCAAGGTGCCATTTCACAAATTCTCCTTGGGGAAATTTCCTTTAATGTGACACTTATCTTTAAAACTCTATTTCTCACAAATTAGACATCATTTTAATCTGGTTTTTCATCCAATCTCTCAGGGACTGGCATGTCTAGTTCTAGACACCAACTAATACCAAACATATAAATTTATATTCTTGGAGTGGGATGTTGCAGTTAGGGTGGCTTTGAATAAAAACTAGATGTGTGTAAAGTTATTTCAATATAAGTTTTTCTATTAAAGTATAAAACTACAAATTGAAATATAAAGTTAATTTGGAAAGGAGAAACGAACGCTACTAAAAGTGGAAATATGGTGTAAAAAAAGGGGAAAGAAAAGAAAAGAAGAAAATTTAAGTTTATAGAAATTACGATATCTTCTAAATTTGACCAAGGGGTAAATGACACTAAATGTAAATGTTATAAGTTGATTTAGAATTTTTTTTTATTTAAGGGCAACATTGGATGCTTAATCAATTGCAGTTGGTCTCTTGGTGTTGAATTGGTAGATTGAAGATTATTGTTACTTAGTCTTGTAATGTGAGTATATAATGAGTGAGATGAAAATTTCTTTTACTTAATAATTTCTCTCATTGCCATGCCAGGTTCCTCTTGGCTACATCTTTGTTATGATCTAGCTAGTCATGGTAAATAATTAGGTATTCTTGTGCCTCTTCTTGTTATATGTAGGTGCTGATATTACAATCTATAACTTCAGTTTATGGTCCTTGAACTTAAACCAAGGAAGTTTAACTATGCTTGTAAAGTTTAGTTTTATTTATTTATCTCTCTTCAATGGATTATATAATTATGATTGTTTAGATATATTTACATGTGGTGGCAAGGTAAAATTTATTTATGTGCATGGTGTAATTTATCTACATGTGGTGGCATGGTGTAATTTATCTATGAGTGGTGACATAGTGTAATTTATCTATGAGTGGTGACATAGTGTAATTTATCTATGAGTGGTGACATAGTGTAATTTATCTACATGCGGCAACATGATGTAATTTATCTATGTGTAGCAGAACAATGTAATTTACCTATGTGCAGTAGCATGATGTAACTTATCTATGTGCGATGACACAATGTAATTTATTTATTTGCGGCAACATGATGTAATTTACTTATGTGTGGCGGCATGGTGTAATTTCTTTATGTGCCTTGAAATGGTGTAATTTATTTATTTGCTTTGGCACTTTGATCTCTCTTTTTTTTTTTCCAACTAGGGGCTTAAATTCTTTGGCATAGTGATATACTAGATATGTGCAACAACATGATGATTCTTTAGGCAATTGAGTTTTCTCATGTGACTTCTTTTTTAGTTAAACTAAATATGGATGTTTTACATGCTAGGAGTGGGAATTTATTTAATCTTTGTGAAAGGGAGCACGTGCATATTATATTTTGGTTATTTGATTTCGTCATTAGAATTCTTTTACCTTTCTTCAAGATGTTCATATTTATAAATGTTAATCTATGATGATGGGATTCTATCCTTTATTTATTTGAAGAACTTGTTCATATGATAGTCTCATTTTCTGCATTTTGTTTATTATATGCTCACTAAGTCTGTATAACTTACTCTCCTTTCCCTTACCATTTTCAATATTAGAAGGTTGTTGACTAAAGTACTCCAGACTAGCATGATTTGGAATATTTTCTTATGGTAGGTTCTTTTCTCAAGCTAAAAGTTGATTGACTTCATGACGTCACAACTACTAAGTTGTATGATTAGGTTGGTTAAGGTTTAAGTCATTTGAAAGGCCTAGGTGAAGATTACTTCTTTTATTTTTTTGTGATTAATGTTGGAAATAGACATTATTTTACTAAGGTGATATTTGAGTTTTAAGGGAGGTTTTGCCAAATTTTGGTAACTTCTGAATAAGTAGTTATTGTAAAGAATTCTATGTAATTACTATATTTAATGGAGTGTGGAATGGGGTTTTGAGTCTCATAAAGTTGTCTTAGTCCTTATGCTTTGGCTTGCTAGAGTTAGCCTTATCGTTGACTTAGTTATGTGCCAGTCATGGCTTGGTGGCATAGGTCATGACAACAAAAATTATTCAATGAGTTTTAGGACAAAAGGTATTTTATGGTTAGATGCGAAGGACGAGTTGCCATTTTTGTGTTCCTTGGGGCAGTCCCTTCCAAGGGATTGTCGACCGACAAGTCCATTAGCTCTTAGTTTTATATCATAATGATTGGTTGTGTGCCTACTTGATTTGCTATGATATGTTATTCTCGCCTATATCTATGTGACTGTCCATATTTCTGTCTTCTTTTGAGAAAATACTAAGCATACCCATAAAGTCATTTGTATAAATATTTTAATACATTTCATAGTACATGGCATTGAATAGCTTAGCATGACATCCAATATCTTACTTTTTGATCATTATAGCAAGAATGCATGGTTTTCCATGTTATTCATGACTAGTACCATCAATGATAATTTTCTAACTTGGTTTGCTTGATTACTGAGATTATTTATCTCACCTATGCATTGGTGTGTCTAAAAGACTAGGTATGTCATACTTATGGAGATGGAAGAGGACATTGTCCACATGGCGGGAGTTGATTATTTTCTATTTGTTGACGAGGTGATTTTGTGGATGGTGATTGCTCCCCTTGTAGGCTAAGGATGTAGGCTAATAGGGGCTGTATTTTTTTAGTCATGTATATATTTGAATATGTAAATATACTTAATCTGGTATAGTTTTTTTCATTCTTTCTACCCCTTAGTCTTATCTATGTGTTTTTGAAAGGCTAAGGTGGGTTGATAATTTTTGTGGCAACCCTAGAAAGGGAAAATTTTGGGTAAATGTGAATATGTATAGCAGTTGCAAACCTTATCCCATTAGGATAGGTGGTTTTTGTGAGATAAGCCTACTATCTCCAAAGCTCTCACCTTTTATTTTGGTCCAACTATATATATATACACACATGCATAGTTAAAATTTCATGGATACAAAGTAGAATCTTTTGTATGTATAAATTGTTCTTATTTAAACTTTTTTTGACACAGTGTGATGAGTGAGATACTTGAGAATACACATCTTAAACCTAAACTTAATTGATTAATGAGTCTAAGAATTGATTAAAATTGAACTCAGGTATACGATTAAAGTAAAGTGATGAGATAGTAGCACACCGCCTCTATAGACTTATTTATGCATAGTATCTGTAGGGGCAGAGTGTTACACTCATCCTACCAAAATATGCTATTTGGGCACAACTCAAAGAACCATTATAGGGATGGCTTCTTTTGAGGTGACAAGAATCCCCAAGACATCATAACATTTGACGTCTTTACATAAGGAATTTCTAATTTGATCAGTTTATGTGACCTGGGGGTTAGTGTCTCGTAAGTTTCAAGGTTAATGTTAGGTGTGTTCATATTTATAATTGGCAATTCCACATCCATTATATGAAAGGTAAATGGGTAAAAAGTAACAAGATTCATGGACATGAAGACCATAATCAAAAAATAGATGATCATACAAATCAAGACTCATCTAGATCTAAATTTATGAAAAGAATACAATCCTTCATGATGGCAGAGTTATGATGCCAAAGATAGAAAGTGGAATAGATTCATAGAAACTAGCATATAACAAGCTAATCTTCATCTTGTATAGAAGATAAAATAGATGCATAACTACCAAAGAAGATGAAGACAACCCAACAACCTCAACACTTACGATAGAGACATGAACCCTAAGACCACATCAACTCATTCAAATAAGACAGGAAGTGTCCTCTGAAACATAAGGCAAGGAAAACATTAGACCAAAAGCCATGGTAATTTTTATTAGAGTAAATTACACTCCCCTCTCTTTAGAGATCTTGAAATTACACTCTTTTCTCTTCTTTTTTTTTAAATTATACTCTCCTCTCTTGAAAGATAAAAAAAAAAATTATAATTTTACCTATTTTGACCGAAATACCCTTAAGTTTATTATTTATATAATTAAATATGTATTTGACTAACATAATTTTTTAAATTGAAAATAAAATAACTTCATTATTTTTAACTCAAAATAAATGATAATGAAATAATAATTTTTAAAATATATTTTTAATAAATTATAATTTTTTAAAAAATTTAATAATATCTTTAGGGATATTTTAGTTACAATGAATAAAATTGTAATTTTTTTAATCTTTTAGGGAGGAGAGTGTAAGATTTCAAAATAGAGGGGAGAGTAGGATAATTTTGATATCTTTTAAGAATGGAGAGTCTAATTTACCCTTATTATTATTATTGTTATTTCTTTTTTTTCAAATTTGCATACCACTGCTACTATTATTGGTGTTTCTGCTTGAACACTTCTCCTGCTATTTCCCTATCTATCAATTTTCATGTTGGATATATATATAAATGCCAGTTGTAATACTTAGTGGCTTACCACTACAACTTGCTTAGCCTACATTCCATTGCGTTCTTCATCTTGGCACGCAAAGGGGGACAAAAAATGGATTTTGTAAGGTTGTTTGTCTCTTGACAATATATAGTTATGGAAGCCCTCGCGTGCACTTGTCGTCTGAATTCTAAAGCCTCTAATTTTTTCTACTAACTTGAATGAGAATTTTCTGAAGAAGATATGTTAATTGCCAAGAAAGAAAAAAGAAAAAAGAAAAAAGAAAAAGAAAACTCTTAATTTTGAAAAAAGAATTTCTGAAAATTACCAGTAAATCAAACTTCATTTTCTATATGTCTTGAGATGTACCATATACTAGAACAGCACTGTCCTATAATGATAGCATGAACGACTAAATTTTAGTGTCTCATATATATAATTTTAGAAGAAAATCTCAAAATGTCAATAAGAAAAAAAAAAAAAACTGGTGTCACATGGAACGCTTTTTTTAAATACAAAATGTGTGTCAATTAAGTTGAAAGAGATCAGTGAAGTAGTAAAGTGCTACTAGCTCTTTACTTTTACTATTTGGATTTAAACAATGAGTATAAGTTTGGTTAGTCTTGGGTTTAGTGAAAGTTTAACTTGTATAATTATTAATCTTAGTATTTAAATTTTTTGGTACATTATACTAATATATGTCTTTAGTTAGGATTTACAATATTTTTTATCTCCAAAATCATATATCAACTTATAGCAAAAAAATAAATTAAAATATAAATTTAAAAAGAATATAAGGATATAAAGGCATGTGGTAAGAGTGAAGTGATTGAGAAATTAAGATAGGAAAGTAGAAAGTTAAATAATTTTGTATAATTTTATTTTATTATTATAAAATATAATAAAATTATTTCTTTTTCAATATATTAAAAAATTTTAAAAAAATTAACATGCACTAAACTAATTTTATATGTATCTATATGTTTAAGAATATATATATATATAGAGAGAGAGAGAGAGAGGCTTGTATATGTTCGTGTGCGTAAACATATTTATATGCATTTCTGTAAATAAAAAATGTTAAATTATTTTTTGATTTAAATGTAGAAAATTGTTTAAACTTTAGGTCATATGCAAATAACTTCTCTTAATTATAAAAATTGATTTTGAACTTTGTACTTTATGCAAGAAACTCTCTTTATTAACCTTTTTGTCCAAAATACTAATAGAATAGTGATACATCAGCAAAATAAAACAATACCAAAATGTAAAATTAAAACCCTATAAACTTTAGGTGCTGTGTAGAAAAATCACTTGAACTTGAGGCTTTATAGAAAAAATCTTCATGAACTTTAGACATTATGCCAAAAAACTCCCTTAACTAATTTGACATGTCTATTGTAACAACTGAAAACATTTTGAAAGAGTTTTAAAGGATAAAATCGAATTTTTAACCCTAATCCCTTTTAAACGAAGCCTGGCACGACTTTCGAAGATAATGACTTGACACAGAAGGTCGTCCGAAGTCAGAAACATGATAAATGGAAAGAAATATAATCCGGCTATCAGAAATTAATAACAGACGTTTCGTGCGTCAATTCCACTGACGGAGGCCAAAACCTTCCCATGGAAATGCGTGCCAATGTCTGGAAGGATGCCAACATCCTAAAGTATCCCCAGGTAGTCCGGGAAAAGTCAGAATTGCCCTTGGAGGCTTTAAATTTCCCGAATTCCCTCAATTTCTCTCAAACCTCTCTCTCTCCTCACCATATTTTCTCTCTCCTCCTTCTTCCACCGTGAACTGCTGCTACAGCCACCGTGGGCCACCACCCAGCATACCAATCGATAGCCCTCGCCACCCACAACCTCCAACAACCACCCACGGCCACCAACGGCCACCAGCACCATCGGAAAATGCCACTTTTCTCCTCCACCATGTGAAAACTTCGCCAGCTGAGATCGCCGGCGTCCGTCGCCGTTGGCTGTCACTGCCCCCACCACCGTGTAACCTGAGCTGCCAGCTTCCTCCAGTAGCTCGCCGACGTCAAACGGAGGCCGGACGTGCCCGGATCGAGGCAATCTCCGTCCGTCGTGCGTCGACTTTCATGGCCGAAAAACGCCATCCAAACGGCCGTGAACTGCCGCGCCACCACCATATTCGGACTCCTGGACTTGCGGGCTTCACCGTGGTGTAATTTTTGAGGCAAACTGCACCCTTCCGCTGTGCGCCACAGTATGCCACCGTACACCGCCGTGTGCCGCCGTGCCAGAGCTTCTGGACGTGCATCGGGAGAAACTGAGAACACCTCGACACAGAATTCCATCATCCGAGCACATTGGTAAGGTCCGATTTCCCAAAAACTAATGATATTTGACTGAAATAGCTGTCGAACGTAATTGGGCAATAAATTAACTTAGGTATTAGGGTAACCAGACCTAGAACTGTTAAACGGATGACGTGACGAGTCCGAATATTTAATTTAATGTCCAAGAAATTAATTGGGCTCAGAAACCGAGACTTCGCGAGATTCTAGATTGATTTGGAGCAATAGGAGCCCAGGTAGGATAATTTACGCTTCCCAAACCCTATATTTGACTCAGTGGATACTTGAATGATTTAGATGATTTGCATGGATTTTCGTGCTACTTTCGATGGGATAAATTGCATGCCTGTGTGCTGAAAACCCTAATTGCATGTTAGACACTTTGTTTATCGAGTTTAGATGCCCTTATGACAGATTTACTTAGGGTTAGATACTTGATAGCGGGTATGGGACGGCCGTTAAGTATGCCGAGTACAGGGAGTTTTTAAATGAGATTATTTTTATTAGATTTGGCCTGTACTACGTTAGGGATTACGCGTTAAACTAGGACGACCCTAAGAAAGGTTTAGGGAGTATAAGGGTGGATAGCCTATATGGGGAAACGTTGTGATTTAGGCGTAATATCTTAGAACCCTGAGGAATACCCGACCGTGAGCATATAAGTTCAAATAGACTGTATGAGGATGAGAATTGGCGTATGTAAACATGCTAGGGGACGCCCTAGATGTTGATTCTCACCCGGTCCTTGAGTGAGTGATTGGTGTTACGGATCACACTCACAATATAAGCTTGATTCAGGTGATTGGTGTTACAGATCACATCCAACGATAAGAGAGGTATTCTCTCTAGATGACGTGCAATTAGAAGATGATTTATACTTGGATACAGCGAATTTGTGACCAACGTGGACTTAGATACACCGGGCATGGGATTTTACTTGATTTTTGATGATTGATTTTTAAAGAAATGAATTTTATGATTTTGATTAATTGCCGCGATTTCCATGTAATAAATGACTTTTAAAGATAAGGTATTTCACTGTTTTCAAACTGATTTCGGGAAGATGATTTCGGTGTTCGCACCGCTGGGTATTCAACCAGTTTTTGAATGATATTTGAACTGTAAATTATTCTACTGGGATTTTATATCTCATTAGGTTGTTTACTCAGATGAACAGGGATAGGGACAGGAACCTATACGATAGCTGAAGATGCATTGATGATAAACAGGAGAACGACTTAGTTTAGGCTTGAACTGTCTTGTATATATTTTGATGACGTGCTGTATAATGGGTTCTGTCTCCTATGTTTTCTGTAGTGACTGGATTGACTGTATATGTATAAAGCAGGTGTTATAGGTTGACTGTAGTGATGGGATTAAATTTTTTGTATTTGGATTTCTATCATTTATGTTACTGATGTTGTTAGACTGGTTGTGTGAATGTAAACAGGTGATTATTGTACTTTGGGTATGTTCGAAATACAGAGGAAACTCTGCCGAATGTATGTGAATGCATGATGTGATGTGTATATGAGTTTCGGATGTTGCATTTAATGATTGTATGCCCTATGTATGGACTTTAGTTTCATTCCAGAGTAATTTATGATGTATGTATGTATAATTAGTTTAGTTGCGTGTGAATTAGGGTTGAACGGAATCTGAATGGACAACGGGAAGTCTATTTGGGTTATGCTCAACCAGTAGCAATCCCCTGACATTCCCACATCGGGAAGAACTATGTAAAAGACCCATATGCTTCTACTAATCAGATAAACATCGCGTATGTCTATTAGGGGGTCGTTACATCTATCCTTGTTAGGATTTTCAATAAAAAAAGTTAACAAATAAGTTTTTTACACAAATTATGAAGTTCGTAGAGTTCTACATTAACTTTTATAGTTGAAGTGATTCTACATATGAGCTACATAGTTCATATTATATGCATTTTAGTTCTATTTTTTGTAGTCAGTTATGATTTTATAAATTTTATGTTAGTCTCTACCCTTAAGTTTTTGTCAATATTTTGGTATGTTAACATTACTAACTATATACTATTTCAACACTCTAAATATACATGATTCAAATTAATTTAATATAAATTATATTTCAATACTGTATATGTAAGTTATTTTTATTTTATTATTTAACTTTTTTTCTTTTTGTTGGCATAAAGTATGTATATGAAGAGTGCTAATATATTAGACATATGAACAAAATTTAGATGTTTAGTATACTGTGATATACATACTATGGTATAAAATGCCATGACATAGGATATCATGGTATTTTATTACATAAATTTAGTATACAAATTGGTGATACCTCACAATGATATAAGATGCAGATATTTGGTTGTTTATACTAATTAATTCTATAATTTGTTTTTATAATTTCAAAATCTACCATTATAAATTTAAATAAATTATCTATAAAACTTATACTATCATTATTTTAAAAAATTCATAATTAACTTTATGTTACAAAAAAATTAATAGAATATTTAATCCTTATAATTTTATGACTGTTATAAGTAGGTTCCTATAGTTTAAACATTGTAATTTAGTTTCTAGAAACAAAGTTCAAGCATTGGATAGAGTGAAAAATCTAGAGTATTCAACTACAAAATATAGAATTTCTTATCAATTTATCCTTTCATGAAACTAATTAGTTATGGAATTTCTAGCAGTATATATAACATATTTTTAAGTGGGAAATAAAAATATAGGATATTAATTTATAGTGTGAAAGAGATAAAAAAAAAAGGGTAATTGGTAAGTTAAACTAAAATTATCCCATCCAAACTTGTGTTATGAACTAGAAAAAAAAACATTATGATTGTCATTAGATAACATTTTTTAATGTGATGTGATAATAGTGTTATCTTGGATTTTGTAACATCCGCTCCTAACACGTGTATCTTATGATGACGTTATTATTATTATTATGGTTAGTATTAATTGTGGAGGGTTAAGGATGATTTATTAAGGAGTTAGAATGAACATTTTTATCATTATATTATCACTTTTGTGATAAAAGAATGAAATTGGAAATTTAGTAAGGAAGGGTAAAATGGTAATTTTACCATGAAGGGAATAATTAGTTTAATTCTCTTATTTCATGAAGTTATTTCAAAGGAGTCTTATTATTTTCATTTAAGAGAAAAGAAGAATCTAGTTATGCAAGAAATTACTTACATTAATGTTGAAAGACAATTTTTCCTAAAAAGGGTAAAATTGTAATTTCACACTATGGGTATGATAGCAATTTTATATTATGTGAGAAAAATTTATTTTTACCCTAAATATTCTACAAAGATGGGAATTAGAAATCCTTACTCATTCTTGATCAAAAGAAGAAAGAAAGAGAGTGAAATGATAGTTTTAACATAAAGGGTTTAAAGGTAATTTTGCCTTAGGGAAAAAATTGTAATTTTGCTAAAATAAGAGTAAATTAGTAAATTCATAAAAATGAGCCTTATGAAATTTTATTTAAGTGATTTTTACTCCTTGAAACCAAAAAGATTAAAAAATGGAGCAAAAATGGCCAATTTGGACTTAATGGCAAAAAAGCACTTTTCTTAGGGACTAAATGTAATTTCTAAAGAGTTGAGGGACCGCTATGAAATTTTGAAATTCTTGAAGGACAGAACAGTCCCAGCCCATGGAATTTGCATAAAATTACAATTGCAAGGAGAGACAATGCCATTGTTAAAAAAGAAAAGAAAAAAGGATGAAATGGACAATTTAGCAAGAATGACATTTTTGTAAATAATTCAAACCTTAAATTCAGCCTTCTTCTTCTCCCACATACTAGATTTGTCGTGAAAGGTGGAGAGGAAGAGGAAGTAGCTGAATTGCTTGTCTACCTTGGAGAAGAAAGAGCTTTCATCAAAATAACTTGGAAATCACACTTTTATTGGCTTTTCAAGGTAGATAAACAATCTTATGCCATTATTTTCATGTTTCATGGTATGTTTATGGTGTTTTCAAATTTGTAAGAATGATGGCTATTTCTCTCTCTACATGTTTATGGTGGATTTGCATACTTGGGTTTGAAATATGTTGGAAACAACTTGTGATTGTGACTATAGATGTAACAACCGAAAATGTTTTTAAAAGATAAAACCTAATTTTCGACGCTAATTTCAATCTAACAAAGCCTGACACGACTTTCGAGGATGGTGATTTGAAACGAAACATTGTTCGAAGTCAGAAACACGATCGAATGGAAAGAAACGCAATCCGGCGATCAAGAACTGACAGAAGACATTTCATTCTCCAATTTCACTGACAGAGGCCAAAACCTTTTGTATGGAAATGCGTTCCAACATTTGGAAGGAAGCTGACACCCTAAAGTATCCCCGGGTGGTCCGGGAAAATTCAGAATCGCCCCCGGAGGCTTTAAATTTCCCAGAATTCCTCTATTTCTCTCAAATCTCTCTCTCTCCTCACTTCACTTTCTCTCTCCTCCTTCCTCCACCGTGCCCCGCCACCACAGCCACCGTGATCCACCACCAGGCATACCAACCGACAGCCCTCGCCACCCACAACCTCCAGCAACCACCCACGGCCACCAACGGCCGCCAGCACCGTCGAAAAATGATGTTTTCCACCTCCATCGCGCAAAAACTTCGCCAGCTGAGATCGTCGCCGTCTACCACCGTTAGCGGTCACCGACTCCACCATCGTGTAGCCTGAGCTGCCAACTTCCTCCACCAACTCACTGACGTCGAAAGGAGGTCCGACGCACCCGGATCGAGGTAATTTCTGTCCGCCATGCGTAAACCTTCGTGGCCAGAAAATGCCATCCAAACGGCCCTGAACCGCCTCGCCACCACCATATTCGGACTCCTGGTCTTGCGGGCTTCACCGTGGTGTAAATTTCGAGGCCAACTGCACCCCTTTACCGTGCGCCGCCATGTCGGAGCATCTGGACATACACCGGGAGAAACTGAGATCATCCCAGGATAGATTTCCATCATCCGATCACATTGGTAAGGTCCAATTTTCCAAAAACTAATGAATTCTGATTGAAATAGCTGCCGAACGTAATTAGGAAATAAATAGACCTAGGTATTAGGGTAACCAGACTTAGAACTGTTAAACAGATGACGTGACAAGATTGAATATTCAATTTAATGTCCAAGAAATTAATTGGGCTCAGAAATCGAGACTACATCAAGTTCTGAATCGATTTGGAGCGACAGGAGACCAGGTAGGATGATTTACGCTTCTCGAGTCATAGATTTGACCTAGTGATTGCCTAAACGATTAAATTTTATTACATAGAATTACGTGCTACTTTCGATGGAAAAAATTACATGCCTGTGTGCTAGATATCCTAATTGCATGTTAGACATTTTGTTTATCAAGTTTAGATGCCCTTAGGACAGATTTACTTAGGGTAGGGTACTTGATAGCCAGTATGGGACGACCGTTAAGTATCCCAAGTACAGGGAGTTTTTAAATGAGATTGTTTTTATCAGATTTAGCCTGTACTACGTTAGGGATCACGCGATAAATCAGGACGACCCTAAGAAAGGTTTAAGGAGTATAAGGGGGGATAGCCTACACAGGGAAACATTGTGATTTAGGCGTAATACCCTAGAACCCTGAGGAATAACCGACCGTGAGCATGTGAGTTCGAATAGACTGTATGAGGATGAGAATTGGCGTATGTGCACATGCTAGGGGATGCCCTAGATGTTGATTCTCACCTGATCCATGAGTGAGTGATTGGTGTTACGGATCACACTCACAATATAGGCTAGATTCGGGTGATTGGTGTTACGGATCACACCCAATGATAAGAGAGGTAATCTCTCAAGATGACATGCAATTAGATGACGATTTAGACTTGGTCACAGAGGATTTGTGGCCAACGTGGATTTAGATACACCAGGCATGGGATTTTACCTGATTTCGAGTATTGATTTTAAAAGAAATGGATTTTTATGATTTTGATTATCTGCCGTAATTTCTATGTGATAAAATGATTTTAAAGATAAGTTATTTCACTGATTTTGAACTGATTTCGGGAATATGTTTTCGGTGCTCGCACCGCTGAGTATTCAACCAGATTTTGAACTGTATTTGAAATGTAAATTATTCTACTGGGATTTTATATCTCACCAGGTTGTTTACTCAGATGAACAAGGACAGGAACCTAGATGTTAGCTGGACGATGACTCGATGATAGACAGAAGAACGGCTTAGTCTAAGCTTGAATTATATTGTATATATTTTGATGATAATGCTGTCTATGGGTCTTCTGTAAATTATGTTTTCTGTTGTTATTAGACTGGCTGTGTATCTGTAAATAGGTGACTGTTGTATTATGGATATGTTCAAAATACGGAGGAAACTCTGCCAAATTTTCGATAAGGTTTACCACTATAAACTTGTGAACTTAAGTTAGAATTTATATGAATGCATGATGTGATGTATACAGGGATTTTAGATTTCATTCTAGAGAATTTTATGATATATGTGTGTATATTTAGCTTAGCTGCATGTGAATTAGGGTTGAATGGAATCCGAATGGACAATAGGGAGTCTATTTGGGTTACGCTTAACCAGTAGCGATCCCCTGACATTCCCACATCGGGAATAACTATTTAAACTAACCCATATGCTTCCGCTAATCAGATAAGTATCACGTATATTGTATTAGGGGGTCATTACAATTATGGTATTAGAGCCCGGTTGTCGGATTGTCGGTTTTAGTGGGCTAGGGATTGTGAATCTTCGGGCTTGCAGCTTTAGGGTTTCGATTGATTTAACTCTGGAATGTTAGGACCTAATCTTGATCCGATAAGTAACGAAATGAATTTAATGCCTTTCTGTTAACTGTTTCTTTTGAAACTAATCTGTTTACTTTCTGTGTCAGATAAGCATGGCAGAATCTAGCAGGGATGCCACTCGCAGGCCTAGGGGAAGGCCAAGGCACAGGAACTAGGGTGCTTCTGGTAGTAGTAGCATGGAGACAAGTTATGAAACAACTTTATTTTTCTTGTTTTCTCACCTTGGCCGAATTGCTAAGGTTATAATGGTGTTGAATTTTGGCAAAATTATAGGCTAGAAAGTGTGCTATAAAGAGTGAGAAAATGGTAAGAGAGAGAAAGTCTAATTAGATTAATGTTTAAACATTTTTCTCATTTTCTAGTCTCACCATAAACCATGGAAATGTGATATACCCATTTTGGCCGAATAAGTTCATGTGATTGGTGCTAAAAGTTTTGCTTGTAAATGGTTAGAAAGCCTTGTAAAGGTTATCATAAGTAAAGAGGAGAGAGAAAGTTATGGTAAATTTTATGCTTTAGTAATTTGTCCAATTTGAAGCCTTACCATTTCACCTTAAAAGTGTGCACAAAAATGTAAAGTTGTGGAATTAAATGTATTGCCATCATTTGTATGAACAATGAGTTAGAAAAGTATGAAAAGGGATGGCTTAAAGTGCACTTACACAATTTTGAGGTGTGAGAAAGTGTTAGGAATAATTATTGGAATTATTGCCAAAATGTTTAAATGGTTAGAATGATGCTAGAAAGGAATCAAATGAGTTAGAAATGCCATGTTCTCATGATTTCCTTGCCTTGGACGAATACCATATAGCATTTTCCCTAGAATGACTAAACTTGTATGTCAATTGAAAGTAGCATAAGATGCCATCCAAATTGACTTATGATATGTGAAAAGAGGGAAAATGAGGTAATGATCCCGAGTGAATGGTAAATAGTATACACTTTACCATTGATAGAAAATGTCCAAAATCATGTGAATATGATTGAATAGCATAAAAAGGCAAGGTTAATTGACCTGGTGTAAACCCCCAAGGAATTAAAATGTAGGAGGAATGATCTGGTGTATACCTCATGTAACAACCGAAAGGATTTTGAAAGATTTTTAAAGATAAAACTTCATTTTCGATGCAAATTCCAATCGAATAAAGCTTGGCATGACTTTCGAAGATAGTAATTCGAAACGAAAGAGTTTTTAAAGAGGAAAATCAGACCTTGAACCCTAATTCCCTTTAAAATGAGGCTGGCACGTATTTCGAAGTGAGAATTTGCAACGGAATGTTATTCGAAGTCAGAAACGCGATTAAACAGAAAGAAATACAATCTAGCGATCAAAAACTAACAGAGGAAGTTTCGTGCATCAAATTTCACTGACGGAGGCCAAAACCTTTGCATGGAAACACATGCCGACGTCTGGAAGGATGCCGACACCCTAAAGTATTCCCGGGTGGTTCGGGAAAAGTCAGAATCGCCCCTGGAGGCTTTAAATTTCACGGATTCCCTCCATTTGTCTCATATCTTTCTCTCTCTTCACCACACTCTCTCTCTCCTTTCTCTCCTCCTTCCTCCACCGTGAACTATCGCTACAGCCACCGTGGACTGCCAACCAGCATACCAATCGACAGCCCTCACCACCCACAACCTCCAGCAACCACCCACGACCACCGTACGCCGTGCGTCGCCGTGCACCGCCGTGCCGGAGCTTCTGGACGTGCATCGGGAGAAACCGAGACCACCATGACACAGAATTCCATTATTCGAGCACATTGGCAAGGTCTGATTTTCCAAAAATGGATGATATCTGACTAAAATAGCTGTCGAACGTAATTAGGCATTAAATTGACCTAGGTATTTGGGTAATCGGACTTAGGATTGAAAAACGGATGACGTGACAAGTCTGAATATTTAATTTAATGTCCAGGAAATTAATCGGGCTTAGAAACCAAGGTTATGTGAAATCCTGATTTGCTTTGGAGCTACAGGAGACCAGGTAGGATAATTTACGCTTCCCGAACCCTAGATTTGACTTAGTGGATACTTGGATGATTTAGATGATTTGCATGGAATTACGTGCTGCTTTCGATGGGATAAATTGCATGCCTGTGTGCTGAAAACCCTAATTGCATGTTAGACACTTTTTTTATCGAGTTTAGATGCCCTTCGGACAGATTTACTTAGGGTTGGGTACTTGATAGCCGGTATGGGACGGCCATTAAGTATCCTGAGTACATGGAGCTTTTAATTGATATCGTTTTTACCTGTACTGCGTTAGGGATTACGCGTTAAACCAGGACGACCCTAAGAAAGGTTTAGGGAGTATAAAGGTGGATAGCCTACACGGGGAAGCGTTGTGATTTAGGCGTAATACCCTAGAACCCTGAGGAATAGCCGACCGTGAGCATGTGAGTTCGAATAGACTGTATGAGGATGAGAATTGGCGTATGTGCACATGCGAGGGGACGCCCTAGATGTTGATTCTCACCCGGTCCTTGAGTGAGTGATTGGTGTTACGGATCACACTCACAATATAGGCTTGATTCGAGTGATTGGTGTTACGGATCACACCCAACGATAAGAGAGGTATTCTCTCTAGATGACGTGCAATTAGATGATGATTTAGACTTGGTTATAGTGAAATTGTGACCAACGTGGACTTAGATACACCGGGCATGGGATTTTACTTGATTTTAATGATTGATTTTCAAAGAAATGGATTTTATGATTTCGATTGATTGCCGCGATTTTTATGTAATAAAATGACTTTTAAAGATAAGTTATTTCACTGTTTTCGAACTGATTTCGGGAAAATGATTTCAGTGTTTGCACTGCTGGGTATTTAACCAGTTTTCGAATGATATTTAAACTGTAAATTATTCTACTGGAATTTTATATCTCATTAGGTTGTTTACTCAGATGAACAGGGATAGGGACAGGAACCCAGAAGATAGTAGTTGAGGCCTTGGTGATAAATCAGGTTGTTTACTTATTTTAGGCTTGAATCGTTTTGTATATATATACTTTGATGACATTGCTGTTTATTGGGTTCTGTCTTTTATGTTTTCTGTATGGATTGGATCGATTGTACATGTATAAATCAGGTGTTATGTGATGACTGTCGCAGTGGGATTGATGTTGTTGTATATGGATTCTGTTAATTATGTTTATGTTGTTGATGGACTGGCTGTATGATTGTAAACAGGTGATTATTGTACTTTGGGTATGTTCGAAATACAGAGGAAACTCTGCCAGATTTTTTGGTAGAATTTACCGCTGTAAACTTGTGGATTTGAATTGGAATGTGTATGAATGTATGACGCGATGTGTATATAATTTTTAGATTTCATTCCAGAGTAATTTATGATGTATGTATGTATAATTAGTTAGCTGTGTGTAAATTAGGGTTGAACGGAATCTGAATAGGCAACGGGAAGTCTATTTGGGTTACGTTCAACCAGTAGCGATCCCCTGACATTCTCACATCGGGAATAACTCTGTAAAAGACCCATATGCTTCCGCTAATCAGATAAGCAACGTATATGTCGTATTAGGGGGTCGTTACACCTCTAGAGGGAATGATCTTATGTATACCTTCCCAAAATTGAGTATTTATGAAATGTTATGCTATGTATTGCATGAACATGATTTATGTGATTATGATTATGACATGTAAGCATTGAATGCTTGTAGTCCATTCCATGAATGACTTAATTGACTGTGTATTTCATTTCTGTAGTTGCATCCATATATGTTTTCATGATAAGTCATATTCAAGTATCTATATGAAAGAGTTTTGAAATTAAACCGCATGTAAAGTGTTTTCTGTATTATTACAATGGTACATGTCAGTTATCTTAAAATAAACTGGTTGTTTATCTACTGGGAATGTATTTCTCATTACTGAACTGATATATATATCAGATGATTAGATACTATGTGATAATCGAGGTGGAGTTGGACACAGTGGAAATTCCCTTTTTGGGAACTTTCACTATTGTCAAGAATGTTTATGTTATCACTTTTTTTGAGTTCCCTATGGGATAGTTAAGTATATAAATATGTAGCTATAGCCCGATCTTTTTAGATTCCTAATTCTACATGTTCTTTTTGGGTTGGAATTAGGTATGATATTTTTGGCTGTACATAGAAAGAAAAAGAGCATATGTATAGGGATATATGAAAGACCTATTCAGCCATGATATTTTGTAAAAGGAGTATACGTGGCAGAATTTTTGTCTCCTTACTCATGGATGGATACTTCATCTATCCAAGTGTATGTATATAAAACGATGTACTAAACAGTTATTATAATGTATATATATATCAAAAAAGTTTTTAAATTTTTTGTTGTAATGTTTAATATTTTATAGTTCACTGTGTCAAAGCATTTTACATGAGCATGAGAACCCAAACCTAATTGCAAAACAAATCTATAATGGATTGGATGCTCAGGAGATTTAAATATAATTAAAGAGTAGAATTAATGTAACCACTTATCCGAAGAAGCAATATGACGTTGTTAAGATAAGATAAGGGGTGGTACAGATTTCATCTTGTTATTAACAATATACCAAATACTATCATTCAACTCTAATATCCAAGATACCATAGTTGTAAGAAAAAGTTAAGATCACGATGTACCCAACATCCCCTTAATAATATTCCAAAAAAAAATTAACAATATGAACCAAATTTAAAGAAAAAATTAGAACTATAAGGATTTAATTACAAGTTTTTAAACTACAGTTACCAAATTAAAAATTGAGTAAGCTTTAAACAAAAGAAAAATTTAACCAAAATCAATACATCATATACATAATAAAATAAGATAAAAAAAAAATACATTGGGTGAATGGTTTCATTATGGATTGATCTAATCCAATCTTTATTTAATAAGTAGTATACTTGGATTGGCCTGACTGTAACACCCCCAATCTTATGGTTCCTTTTAGTTAATTAAATAATATAATATAATACAGGATTGGTGAGTTACTACTATCTTTACCCAAGTAAATTTTAACTTTGATTAAGTTAAATAATTAAGTGCTACTAGTTTGAGAATTCTACACTCAGGATTCTCACATAATGTTATAGTGAAAAAAATTAAAACAAAACATATAGACAAAATATATATACATATATTTTGTTTTACATACATCATTCATTTACATTAGTTATAGTGTTTGGGTAACAGACATATACCTATAGATATGTGAGAGTGTCAACTAGGGTAAGGAGACAGCAAGCCTATCACTCATACCCTTTTAATAAAATCGCTAGTTAATATCTATCTCACATATGATAATACATATATGCCCTTACTTTATACATCCAAAAATCATCCTCCTGATCCTTCCAAAATAATACTAAGGATTCAGGGTACCGGGCATCACATTTTTTTTTAACAAGTCAAAGTAAACTACTCCCAAATTAGTCTTGCATGTCTACAACTCTTGTAGGTGGGGTCGTAGGGAGAATGCCCACAACAGATACTACCCAAATTTCTCTAATCACCATAAAATAACCTAGAATGGGTATATCTACCCAGTTCACTTCCACTTCTAGCAATATCTGGAACCTAGGCATCTGATACAAACCAACACTTAATGAGAATGATTTCTCAGTAACAATAACAACCTTTTTTTAAAACTGCTGATCTATACCACCGTACTCTTATGAAAATCACTATATTCTTCTTATCATCAAATAAAACATTATGCCTATTTGGATACAATGCATAAATTATACAGTTATATCATCTCATGTCTTATATTCACACTTATGTAATCATTTCATATCCATCATATAGGATATATATCCATCATCATATTATATCACATATCCATCACACTGGATATATATATCACATTACAATAGTAACAAGGCATCACATAGAGAAAACAACATAAACAAGGAAATCAAAGCATATTCTCATAGCTAGTGCCAAATCATGATCATCACAAGATCATACCAAGAGAAACCAAAAGAGTCACCGAGCGAACAACTCCTCACATATATATCCCTCACTCACATGTGAGTTTCTCGTAGTCTATGACTACCCGTAGTTCTCAACTGCAATATGTATATTATTTGGAAGTCCTTGACTGTAATTCATGTACATGCTAGAGCATCCTTTAGTGGATCCAAGTACATCCATCCATAATACCCCCACGAGGGTCTCTGTCCACCGCTCTGACAAATCATTCCCCACCTTCAAGAACCACAAGGTCCCTGCCCACCTCTCTAGCAGATCCTTTCCCGTATATCCGAGATTACTATTCTCAATAGACCATTTCCCCAAAATGCTATTCACAAGTCTATAACTAGGGTGATTCGGCTCATACCATGGTTATGTATAACTTTAAGTACATGAATCCTTTGATTGGCCATTAGATAATTCACTAACTTAAAATTAATAACCATCATGATGTTTTCAAAGCCATTTAATTTAACCGTGGAATGCCCTAATTTTCATCCTAAACCAACAATTGGTCACTCAATATGTGCCTATTTACCACTATCCATACGCTAGAAATACTTTCTCATTTCTCTTGAAATTCTTATGCTCATTCTTTTCTAATTTTCACATCATTCTTGCTCGTTTCTTTTACTCTCATCCTCATGTTACCCATTATAGATTTCCAAGTTTAAATCCCTTATTTGAGTAAAGTTTTAGGCTAACTATGCTTCAAACTAGGTAATTGAGTTCATTTTCCAAAATAGAAGCCTGCTAGTCAACTTCCACCCACCTAACAGTAGACTTGTAGCTCACTGTCCCAAAAATTTACCAAACCCGAAGGCTACCAATTGACTGCCCCAAGCCCGACAGTCAGTTATTCTGTTCTTAGCAAATTTCCAGAAAATATGAGTACGACAGTCAACTTTCATGGGTTGGTAGTCGACTACTAGCACTCTGTATGTGTTTCTAGGCAACTAAAGAACACGACGGTGGAATGATAAGGTCTATAAGTCGACTGCTATGTGATACTTTATTTTTCAAACTTGCAGTTGACCCAGATTTTCACCCAAGAACTTGTTTATAAACCTTTTTTGATAATCAATAACTCAATACTAGCATACTAGCATAATTTTACATATAAATATAGCCCAAAATACCATTTAATCTCACTTAAATCTTGGATTAAACCCTATTTTCACTCAATAGGTAAAAACCCATTTCTTATAATCAAATTTCATCTTGCATAAGTATATTCATGCAGTTTAAAACATCCAATAGCATTCGAAAACATCAAGAATGTAGTTTTAATCCCTCTCTTACTTTAAATAACATTAAAATTCTCTTCTTTTAGAATATGAACAGTAAACTCAAAATTAGAGGGAATAGGTTATTTTACTACCTTATTTCCTTGCTGGTGAACTAATTATTGTGTCAGATGCCTTCCTAAACACTTCTCTGGATTCAATTCTTGTTGAAAGTGGAGATTTGATCTTTTCTCCTTCACTTTCTCTCTCTACTCAGTTCTCCTTTCTCTCTTTAAATTTTGAAATGTAAGATGAGAAATGAAGCTTTTGGGACTTGGCCATATTTATAAGCGGTCCAAGAATTGTCAATTTCGATCAAAATTTTTGATTATTTAGCTCAAAATGATAATTCTCCGGTCAGCTGCCAAATTACCATTTTTCCCCTGAACCATTGGCAGGAAAATTCAAAATTTTGGTAGCTACAGTAAATCTTTTGGCTAAAATTATGAGTAATTACCCTTGAAATATGGAAAGCTTACATAGCTTCCTTCATTAAACCTTTTCTTTTCAATTTAGTCCCTCCTTCTAATGCAACTACATGCAATCTAATGCAATAAACACAAGCATTTAACTTATTTAAAATTAACAAACATCTCTTAATAAATAGGAAGAGTGGATGTTACATCGACCCATTAAGTACCTCAATCGTCCTTATCCTATTAAATGATAGAGATTGAAATTAACCAAAATATGAAGATCCTACACTCTTCATTTATAACCTATAAAGGATTCAATTACCCTAGGCCCTCCTCATGTGCATATACTCTAATGTCACAGCTCTCTCAACTCTTTCTATCTTCCCACCTTCACTAACTTGACTGTCATAGGTGCTTCAAAGGGACTTTCTCCCCTTCTTCCATTGAGTTTGTATATCTCCACTTCTTTCTAG
Source organism: Senna siamea (assembly GCA_031216115.1). Lineage (NCBI taxonomy): Eukaryota > Viridiplantae > Streptophyta > Magnoliopsida > Fabales > Fabaceae > Senna > Senna siamea. The sequence continues at coordinate 23,692,923 of CM062354.1, read as the reverse complement.
TGATCTTGCCAGTTCAGAGATCATCATTGGTGCCAACTATAGTCGTGCCTAATCACCACATACTGTTTAATTAAGACTATCTTAAGACCTTCCAAGATTTTCTAAGACTATAAGATGCATACTTGTAGCACCGTCCTGATACAACTGGCACTCCTTTCACCACTCTCACTCCTCCATTGTGGAGCCCTTGTAGCACTTTCCACCATCAGCCACAACAAGATGTTTCCATCCTCAATCCTAGGCAACAAATAACAGAGGGGAATCACCAAAAGATGGATGGTCTAACAACTTCTCCTGTCATCAATTCAACCCTTGCCAACTCACACAAAGAATGCAATGGCTCAAGCGACTCTGATCCATTACAATTTCAACAAGATATGAAAGAGGTAAACCTCCAAGATCAAGTCTTGTCTTTACACCAAGAATTATTCGTACTCCATCAAAGTCTTCAATAAACCACTAACCTTGGGAAATTTTCCCATAGTTTTTGTGGCATAGAAACCAAGGCCAGCGCTCCCTCCTCTATTATAACATCCCTCCCCAAGCACGAGAATTTATTTGTTTGAATTTTACACTACCTTTATACCTATGTTTGAAACTTTATGTTGTAGTAGGATGTATACACTTGTATCATAAGGGATTAGCTTAAAACGTAAGCTAAAATGAGGTATGGATTGAGAGAAATAGGGGTTTAAAGATAAATGGAATGTTTAGGTAATAAAACCTAATGAAAAGATGTCATGTAGAGGTAGAAAATATGGAATAAATAGAACTATGAAAGGATTAAGACTTATTTGTGGTACATATGGGTAAGATTTCTTAATAGTTCATGAATTTGGAAAATTAGCCCTAAGGACTAATTAGAAAATATTTTTGAATTGTTTTTGAAAGAGACTTCCTCCTTAAGTTGTTAACTCTATATATAGAAATAGAAGAGAGAGTGTGTGAAAGGTTTAGAACCTCATTATAAGAGAGAGAAAGAGTTAAGAGAAAGTATGTGTTAAGAAATTTGGAGAAAAGTTATGGAATTAGTAAGAGATTGAGGAAGTGAAAGAAACATGGTAGAACCCTTTTGGACACTCGTAAATGCACAAATTAGAAAACTTCAAGAGGTAATTAAGCATGCCTAACCCCATTTCCTTTAAGCATGCCTAAATCCAATAGAAAGTTTTGAACTGCACTACGATGCATCCAACAAGGGCCTAGGAGATGTTTTAATGCAAAATGAAAAAGTAGTAGTGTATGCTTCTAGACAATTAAAACCTCATGAAGATAATTATCCTACTTATGATTTAGAATTAGCAACTAAAGATTTAGAGACACTATCTGTATAGGTCGAGGTTTGAGGTATTTAGCGACCACAAAAGTCTTACATACCTCTTTGACCAAAAAGAATTAAACATGAGGCAGAGAAGATGGATGAAATTTTTAAAGGATTATGATTTTGAATTGAAGTACCATCTGGAGAAGGCAAATGTAGTGGCAGATGCTGTAAGTACGAAATCCCTTTATATAGCTCACATGATGGTGAGTGAAATGAATCTGTTTGAGAAGTTTAGGAGTCTAAATTTGTCCACTTTGGTGTTACCATATAGGTTGTACCTGTGTGAGATAAGAATTGAGAATAACCTTAGGATTCAAATCCTAGAAGCCCAAAGGGAAGATGAATTCTTGAAGTCCCTAAAAGATTCAAAGGAATTCAAGAAAGAAGTTAACAGGATAGTAACTTTTCAAAATAGGATTTATGTTCCAGAGTCAAGGGAATTGCGGACATAATTTTAAAGGAAGCCCATAGGAGTAACTATACTGTTCATCCTGGTGCCAATAAAATGTATTGAGATTTGAAAGAAAATTATTAGTAGCCAGGTATGAAGAAGTACATAGCTGAGTATGTTGCTAAATGCTTAGTATGCCAGTAGGTGAAGATTGAACATCAGAAACCTACAGGACTATTACAGCCTTTAGAGATTCTTGAATGGAAATGGGAGAAAATTTCCATGAATTTTGTGGTAGGTTTGCCTAAAACTAAATTAGGAAATGATGTAATCTAGGTGATTATGGAGAGATTAACTAAATATGCACATTTCCTACCTATCAAAATAAATTTTTCATTAGATAAGTTGGCCCAATTGTATATACAAGAAATAGTGAGACTTCACAGAGTTCCCACTAACATAGCATTTGATAAAGATCCTAAGTTTACTTCTAAATTCTAGAGAGCCATGAAAGAGGTGTTTGGCACAAAACTTAGTTTTAGTACTGCTTATCACCCACAAATCGATGAGCAGACTAAACGGACCATACAAACTCTAGAAGATAAGCTTAGGGCATATACATTAGAACAAAAGGGAAGTTAGGATAAAAATTTACCTTTAGTAGAATTTGCTTACAATAATAGTTTCCACTCTAGCATAGGGAAGGCTCTTTACGAAGCATTGTATGGAAGAAAATGTAGATCACACTTGTGTTGGTTTGAGGTAGGGGAAAGACAATTGCTAGGACCTGATTTAGTCCAACAAACTACAGATCAAATTAAAATGATCAAAGGAAAGATGGCTCAGGCTCAGGATAGGCAAAAAAGTTATATTGATAAAAGGAAAAGACCACTAGAATTTAATGAAAGGGATTATATTTTTCTTAGAGTTTCTCTAATAAAAGATAATTTAGCTTATATTCAAAAACCTTTGAAAATCATTGGCGTTAAGATTAAACAATTGAGAAATAAGACTATTCCCTTAGTAAAGGTATTGTGAGATTAATCGTCACCACTAGAGGCAACCTAAGAGAAAGAAGAAGAGATGAGAAGAAATTTTTCAAAAATTTTTGTATAGGTATGTGCAAATTTTGAGGACAAAATTTCTTAAAAAGAAGGAAGAAATGTAACATTCACTTCTATTTATATGAGAGATGTTTGTTAATTTTAATTAATTGCTCATGTATGTTGCATTAGACTACATATAGCTGCATTAATGTAAGAATTGGATTAAAGAAGAGTAAGCTAATTGACTTGAAAGAGTATAGGGACTAAACTAAAAAATCGAAAAGTTTAAGTAGGAAAATTACAATTTTAGCTAAAAGATTTACTGTAGCCAATTGATTTTTGGAAATCTCCCGCCAATGGTTTAAGGACAAAATGATAATTATGTATATAGTTTGAAAATTACCATTTGGAGTTCAAATGATCAGATATTAGGATCAAAATTGCAAATTTTGGGTCACCTATATAAGGCCAAAATTCAGACCTCTCCTTACCCATTCAGAAAGAGAGAGAGAGAGAGAGAAAGAGAGAGAGAGAGAGAGAAAAGAGGTCAAGTAGAGAGAGAATGAGGAAGAAGAGAGTAAATCTTCACTTTCAGTATAACACCCCAATCTTATAGTTCTTAATGGAATATTCATTTGCCACAAGACTGAGATATTATATTTATCTTTATCCTTATTTATAACCTGAGTAAAAATCATTACATTGTAATTTATATTATATTAGCTTTGGAACTCAGTACTCAGGTTTCTTACTTAATTACATCGCAGCGAAAACTAATTATTAAAAACATTTATATACCAAAAACATTATTCATATTTTCATATAATAGATACAATTTCATACATATATTTCTGGATATGTTAAGTATTTACAATACTTCAAGGTAAGGAGGCAATAAACTTGCCACTCAAACCCTAATCAAAAGATCTATTAACTACTACTTTAACATATCCAGACATATGTGCCCTCTTGAGTATTTACATCCAAAAATGGCTCACCCTGATTTTTCTCAAAACATAATATATAATCAGGATAAGAGGGCTACATTTTAGTTTTCTACATCTAATAACAACATATATATATAGCCTGGCTCCTCTATGCAGGAGGAACCTCAATAACAAACATTATATAGTGTTCTAGACATACGTGAAAGGACCCAACCATGCTATCTCTACTAACGCAACATCAACTTTCAGCCAAATTAAGTACCTTGCCATCTGATACAAACCAGTTATTATAGTGAAAAATAATTTCTCAGTAGCTAGACATTCCATTTTCTTTTAAAAACACTGGCATGTACCACCGTAGTGATATATAAACATTCTGCGTTCTTTATTCTCAAATACATTTATTTCTGTTGGAATTCATGAGATAATTCATTACTATGTATGGCATGCAATTTCAAATTGGAAGCTATATCAATAAGTCATATAAATTCATCATATAGCTATCCTCATAGTATCATGAACATAAAACATGTTAATCTTGCATAGGGAAACGACATCAATATTCATAGGAAAACAATCATAATACACAAGTAAAACAAGTATATGTATTTGGTTAAGCCACATATAATGATAGAGATACTTAAGAGCATCGAGACAACCACTATGTGAACTTGTCCACGTACTATTATGTACACGAATGAGATAATTTTTTCTATATCTATGGCGTGACTAATGTCACTGGTACAATTTAAGGTGTCCCCCAGTCGATCCAAGTAGCTCTCTATATCATAATCACTGCCTTCTAAGTAGCTTAATAACATGTTGAAAATTAAGCTAATGGGATCACTGTTTCTATAGACAGATCATTTTCTCTTCGCTTTTGGACAGATCATGGTGCTATGGAATTACCACCCATTTCCAGTAGATCATATTCTCAGTACGTTATCTTTAATATATGACTTAGGATGATTTAGTTATGCTAAATTATAAGTAAATGCCCTGTCTTTATTAAGCCTTTTAGGTTACACTAACTTAGAATTTGCAATCATCACTGTAATTCCATATTTTGTGGAATAACTAACTGTCGTCCCATACTGACAGTTAATTATTTAGTTACAAACCTATCTATCCAAGGACAAATACTAGAAATACTTCATCTAAGTTCTCCTCATTAATAATCTATGTTTTCCTTTCTTTGTATGTTTTCCTTTATCTTTTCTTTGTTTCTCTTCTTTATTCTCTAAAATCTATCATGATACTATGTCTTTATTTATGTATTCATTTCTAAATATTCTTGCTCTTTAATAATGCATACATATCTATACACATGATATTTATCCTTCCATTTTACAATTATATACTTTTAATACAAAGATGTCATGAAATTAATAATTTACACAATAGGTAATTCTTAACAGCTTATTTCTCCTTTTTATTATATTTTGGCCAAGATTGAAATAAACATCACAAAATTCTCATGAGGATGTCTTTATGTCTCGACCAAAATATCACAAATGGAGAAAATGGAATAAATTGAATAAAGTATATATTTTTCCTAAATTCCATTACTTGAAACCAAGAGCTAGCCAAATTAGCTTTTTCTTGTATCTTCTTATGGTGATTTCTCAGTCAAGTGGAAGGAAAAAGGAAAGGACATCATGATTTTATTTATAAGTATTTTTCCTTCTTTCTCTATGTAATAACCGAACACATGTGATGTTAAGATCAAATATACAATTTCTCTTTCCACCTTTTCTATAATTCTCGGCCATATAAAAGAAAAAGACAATTTCACATACTTTCACTTTCCTAATTTCAATACTTTCACTCTCCCTTTTCTTTCCTTATAACTAAACCACATACCAACAAAACTTCATTTTTCCACTTGGTTACACATCCTTTTCGGCTAAGCTAGACAATAAACCAATCATATTACTTTAACAATTCCTTCCTTTGACTATTTGGTTAAACAAAAGGAAGAAAAGAAAAGAAAAAAGCCAAGACAAAAACATAAAAATTCATTCTTCCCATTAATTTTCTTTTAGCTAAACTAAAGAAAGAAAAGTCAATTTTGTATTAAAAAGCCACTTTACTTGCTTCATGATCGAGCCATCACTATAAAAATCATATTTTGTAATTCCTTTATTTCATCTCTCGGTTACATTTAGAATGAAAAGCAAAGAAAAGAAAAGAGAAAGCAATTAGAACACATCTCTTCCTTCTTCTTTTCTTCATCACTTTTACAAACTTGCCTTTTCAATCATAATAGTCTCTCAGTGGAAGAAGGAAATTCAATCTAATTAAATGGAATATTACTCTCCATTTCTCTCTCCCATCTCTCCACCGAATGAAAGTAGCTTTTCTCATTAAGTTAATAATTGTGAAATCTTCTCTCCATTCACTCTTACATTCTCAGTTAAGGTAACACAAAATAGAAGCCAATGAAGTTTTAAATTACAAAGTCACTTCCCTTTTCTCTTCCCTCATAACTAAACCAAATACAAACAAAACACCATTTTATCATTCTTTCAAAACTTTTTCGACTAATATAAAAAGAAATCAACCTAAATTTATTAAATCTTCCTTTTTTATATAGCTTCCACCGAATATATGAAGCTTTTTAATATTAAAACTATGTTTAAAATCTTCCTCTCACTTGTCTTCTTGGTGAAACAAAAATAATAATAATAAATGAAAGGAAAAGAAAAGAGCAAAAGTGCAACACGTCTCCTTCATTTCTCCTTTCCTTCCTCACGAATCAACATCATCATCTTTAACCAATTACCATTTACCTCTTACAAGCTCCTTAGTGACAAGAAGGAAACACATTAATATTAGTCAAACCTCACTTTCCAATTCTCTCTCCCACTTCTTCAACGAATGGAGGAATGTTTTATGATTAAAATACAAGTTGCAACTTTCACTACACTCACATGTTAAGTCGGTTAAAATAAGAAAGAAAGGGACAAATTTTCACATGTTTCTTTCCCTCTCTTTTTGCCTTAAAACTGAGACACCCTTCTTCATTATGCATAACAAATTTCTCTTTCTCAATTTCACAAACTCCCTCTTGGTCAAGTAAAGAATAATTAGGAAAAGATTTATTTTCATCAAAGGGAATTACCCATCTCATTTTCATCATTTCTTAAACATAAAACATCATTTACCCATTGTTTCCATGACAATCCATGCATTAAAACTTACTTTATGAAAAACAATTCTTCCATGAAAATGGAAGGAAATTTCTTAAATTCAACATAACACTTCAATCAATTCCAAGAACACCTAAAAATGCATCCATACAACACTTTAAACATGTTTCCAATAGAAAAATCAAGCAAAACAAGAATGTAGAGAATTTTGCTACTATTCATGACAGCCATTAATAAAAAGGAAAAGCTTGAAAAAAGAAGTTAAACCATGAAAATAATAGCATAGGAATGTCTATCTACCTCAAGTTAGCAATGGAAATTGTTTCTCTTCCTTTACTTGTAAGCTCTTTCCAACTTTCTCCACTTCATGCTTCTTCTCTTCCAAGTTCCTAAGTCGGTTTGCTAAGGAGGAAGAAGAAAGAGATGTGGCATTTATTTTTGGTCCAAAATGACCAAAATACCCTTCCAATTGGTGAAAAAAATGGCGTGAGATGAAAGAGAGAGTTTTATTAGAATCTCACAATTTTTCTTCCTTCAAAATGACAATTTTATCCTTTGATAAAATTACCATTTTACCCCTAGTGGTAAAATTATCATTTTACCCTTATAATAAATTACTATTTTATCCCTAGATATTTTCTAAAGGTAATCATTACTTTTAAAAATATTAAATATTTTTTCAGCATTAGAATTACGTGTAATAGATGTACCTCAATTTACCTGCAAGTAATAATAAAGTTTATTATTTTAATAAACTTTTCTACTTTTTACTTTGGTCCTTTTTCTTTTCTTTCAGTTTAGTCCTTTCTTTGTTCATAGAAAATTAAAATAATTTAATTACAATTATTCAGACATGAAAATACTAATTTAAGAATTTAAGACATACCTGAAATTGAAAAAATACGGATATTGCATTCAATAAGAGTTAAATCCAAAGAAGTGTCTAGGAAGGCATCTAATACAAGAATTAGCTTACAAACAAGGAATTAAGGTAGCAAAATAACCCAATCCCTTGTTATTTCAGAGTTACTATTCATGTAACTGAATTTCATGATTTTAAAATTGTTTAAAAGAAAAAAAGGATTTAAAACTACATTATCGGTGTTTTTTATCACTATTAGGTGTTTAAAACTATATGAATATACTTGTGCATGCTGGAATCAAATTATAAAATATGGATTTTTATCCATGAATGAGAATGAGTTTAAATCCAAGATTTGAGAGAGATTGAGTTATGTTTTGGCTATATTTTGTGTGGTAAATGATGGTCACATGTTGGTTTTGAGTTCATAAATTTCAAAATGGGATTTTAAACAAGTTCTTAGATAAAAATTTTGGGTCAACAAGTCGTGAAACAGAGTATAACATAGCAACTGACTAGTAGCTTGAATCAATCAACTATTATGTTCTTGAACTGCCTAGAAACACATATAGAGCTCTAACAATCAACTGCCAGCCCCTGTTGTAATAACCGAGGCTATTTTTAAAAGATAAAAATAAAATTTTTACGTTAAATTTCATGTAAACTGAGTTTGGCATAATTTTCGAGGTCAACAACTGAAACCAAGAGGATTTTAGGAGTCAGAAATGCAATCTAATGAAAGGAAACGCAACCCAGCGATCAGAGACTGACAAATGAAGTTTCAAACTTCAGTTTCTCAAACGGAGGCCGAAACTTCTGCATGGGAACTCGTGCCAACATCTGGAAGGAAGCCGACGTCCCAAAGTTTCACTGGGTGGTCCGGGAAAAGCCGAAATCACCCTCGAGAGCTTTAAATTCACCAAAACCCCGTCATTTGCATCACTTTCTTCTCTCTCTTCTCTCTCCTCCTTCCTCTACAATGCGCCACCACCTGACCTACCAACCGACACCCCTCGCCACCCTCGACCTCAGGCAGCCACCCACGGCCACCAACGGCCGCCAGAGTCGCAAAAAAATGAAGCTTTTTCCCTTTGTCGAGTGAAATCTTCGCCAGCTGGGATCGCCGCCGTCGGCCACCGTCGACTGTCACCGCCACCACCAGCGTGTAGGCCGAGCTGCCAGCTCGTAGCCGTCGAATGGAGCCTCCACGCTCGTAGATCAAGAGAAATTCTTTCCATCATACGTCGATCTTCGGAGCCAAAAAACGCTGTCCAAACGGCCGTGAAACTTCGCGCCACCACCATATTTGGACTCCTCATCTTGAAGGCTTCACCATGGTGTGATTTTCGAGACCAACCGCACCCCTCCATTGTGCGTCGCCGTGCACTACTGCCAGAGAATCCAAAAAGACACCCGAGAGACACCGAGACTGCCCCGGGACAGATTTCCATCATCCGGCAACCCCCGGTAAGGTCCGATTCACCTTAACCTAATGATTTTTTATCAAATTGACTGCCGAACGTAAATAGGAAATAAATTAACTTAGGAAATAAAGTAATCGGACTTAGAACTGTGGAATTGATGACGTGACGAGCTCAAATATTCATGTAAATGTCCAGGAAATTGATTTGGCTTGAAATCCGAGGATACGAGAAGTCTCAGATTGATTTGGAGCAAATGAAGACCAGGTAGGATAATTTACACTTCCCGAACGTTGAAATTGATTGTGTAGATACCTGAACAATTAGATTTAATTGCATGGAATTACGTGTTACTTTCGATGGACTAAATTGCATGCCTGTGTGCTGAGAATTCTATTTGCATGTTAGATGTTTTGTTTATCGAGTTTAGATACCATTAGGACGGGTTTACTTAGGGTACTTGATAGCCGGTATGGGACGACCGTTATGTATCCCGAGTACAGAGAGTTTTATAATGATATTGTTTTTACTAATTTAGTCTGTACTGCGTTAGGGATCACGCGATAAATCAGGACGACCCTAAGAAAGGTTTAAGGAGTATAAAGGGGGATAGCCTACACGAGGAAACGTTGTGATTTAGGCATAATACCCTAGAACCCTGCGTAATAGCCGACCGTGAGCATATGAGTTCGAATAGACTGTATGAGGATGAGAATTGGCATATGTGCACATGCTAGGAGACACCGTAGATGTTGATTCTCACCCGGTCCTTGAGTGAGTGATTGGTGTTACGGATCACACTCACAACATAGGTGAGATTCCGGTGATTGGTGTTATGGATCACACCTAACGATAAGAGATAAAATTTCTCTAGACAACGTGCAATTGGATGATTTTAGATTCGGTCGTGGAGGATTTGTGACCGATATAGATTTAAGATACTCTGGGCATGGGATTTAACCTGATTTCAATTACTGATTTTTAAAGAAATAGATTTTTATGATTTCTGAGCAATTGTCGTGATTTCCATGCAATAAACTGATTTTTAAAGATAAGGTATTTTACGAATTTTGAACTAATTTCGAGAAATTATTTTCGGTACTTGCACCGCTGAGTAATCAACCAGATTTCGAACTATATTGTAAATTGTAAATTATTCTACTAGGATTTCATATCTCACCAGGTTGTTTACTCAGATGAACAGGAACAGGGACCTAGACACTAGCTGGGCAAGGCATTGGTGATAGACAGAAGAGCAGCGTAGTCTAGGCTTGAATAATGATGTATATATATATATCCTGTGGTTGCTATACTGTATTTTGTAATTATGATATATTTTACCGTTGGATGGATGTAATCTGATGTGTTAATGACTGATTGTACTTTTGGATACTTTCGAAATACAAGGGAGACTTTGCTAGATTTTCGACAGGGTTTACCGCTGTAAACATGTGAAATTAAGGTGGAATTTGCATGAATGAATTGTACATTGTATGTATGGACTTTAGTTTATCATTCCAGAGTATTTTATAATGACTGTATGTGAAATTTGTATAGCTGCATGTGAATTAAGGTTGAACGGAATCCGAATGGACGACGAAATTTCTATTTGGGTTACGCTCAACCAGTAGCGATCCCCTGACATTCCCACATCGGGAATAACTATTTCTCAAACCCATATACTTCTGCTAGTCAGATAGAGGATAGTATATTGTGGATTAGGGGGTCGTTACACCTGGAAGTCGATTGTCATGTTCTTTATTTCTAAAAGTTTTCTCAGAAGGCTAACAGCCAATTTTCATGCCCTAACAGTCAACTGTTTGGCCTAACCGAAGGCTAGCAGCCGATTGCCAGCCATGTAACAGTCAACTTATAACTTTTAGGCTAAAAATTTGAGAGTGGACAGAGTGTTAGCAATCGACTGATAGCAGGGTACCAGCCAACTACCAGCCAACTACCAGCCTCTATGAGTGAACTATGAACTCAATAACATGTTCGAAAGGTTTTAGAAGGTATTTTGCCCAAGAAACTCTACTAACATGTACTTTGAAATTAAATGAAAAAGAGTAAGAATATGATGAGAATTGAAAAGGAAAGAGCAAGCATAAATAAGAGAAATGAGAATTGTATTTTTAGTATATGTATTAGTGGTAGATAGGTTCATAACTGAATGATTGATTGCCAGTATGGGACGATGATTAGACATTCCGTGACTATCATGATAGTTGTAAATTCTAAGTTAGTGTACCTAATGGCCAACATAAAAAGGATCACATATTTAAAATTTCACATAACTAGAGTATGAGTCGAATCACCCTATTATATATGTTCATGAATAGTGTAAATATGGGGACCCTTATTATGTACTTATGTGTAGACTCTTATTGTACTTGGATCAATTAGAGGACACTCCATAATGTACCTGAATATGATATCGCAATCGAGGACTGCCAATGGGCATATGTTGCCAAAAATTTATGAGTACAGATTTTGAAAGTGTGAAGTGGTTCGCTTGACGATCCTCTTGATTTCTCTTATTTTCATTATTATATGATGATTATTGTGATTTGACGCAGGCTAACAAGAAGTGCTCTTATTTCCTTAATACTCTTTGTGAGAATGAAATCATGTTACTCATGAAATTTGATTTTTATGTAATCTGATTTCGTTTTATGAATATATGTGTATCTTGTGAGATAGATGTTAAATGAGTCATGCATACAATCTTAAGTATAAATGTGAATATGTTTATGTACGGTGACCTAATAGTTATAATATTTTTTATAATGATAAGAAGAATGTAGAATTTTTCGTATAAGTTTACGGTGGTACAAACTAGCAGTTTTATAAATTGATTATTATTGCTACTAACATTTATTCTCATTAAAAATGTCGATTTGTATCAGATATTACTAGAAGTGGAAGTCGAATTGATGGAAATACCCTTCTTGAGGTGTTTCCCTATTATTAAAGAATTATGGGTCATATATGTATGGAAAGTTCCTCCCACACCCTGACTGTACAGTGAAGGTTGTACAGTGGAATTTTGATATGCCCGCCCGGTACCCTAAATCCTTGTTAATATCTTGAAAGGACCAGGAGGATGAATTTTTAGGTGTATAGGACAAGGGCATATATGTATTAGGATACATGAGTTAGGAAATTCACTAGCAATTTTTGTTAAATAGGTATGAGTGACAGGCTTGTTGTCTGTTTATGTAATACCCGCCTCCCTAAAAATGTTTACCAAGATAATAATGTGAGAATTATTGTTAGAATTAAAATGAAACAAGGAAATAAGGAGGTTGAAATTTTTATAAAAAGGACTAAAATGCAAATTTCTACTAATTTCAAGATGGTCCCCTGAGCAAGTTTATAATGTCATTCCCTTTCTCCCTTTAAATACACCATTTCTCTCCCTGGCACCACATTTCTGCGTCCGAGGACGAAGGAAGAGCACGAGCCAAAGGAGAAAAAGGGGAGAAGAGAAGGAAGTTAAGATTGAAGCTCTAGAACTCGGATTCGAGGTAAGAATCTCTCATCCATGACTTGGAAAACATCTGAGTATCATCTAAGAATAAATTTTTGCTTCTAACATGCATCAAATTTGCCAAACTTAGAAAGAGAAAGAGGATATATGGCAGGTCAGATTTTTGGGATTTTGGCTAAATAAATCGATTTAGATAGTTGTTTGAGATTAGAAATAAGTTTCTGAACTGGAATACTGAGATTATTTGCTTTCATTTAGAGATTTCAAATCTTAAATCAGAATTCTAAAGTTAGGTTTTTCTTCCACTCGTTTTGCATGTAGATTCTCTGATTTGAGTGATATTTTGGACTTAGAAATTTATGGGTTTTGCTCGGAAACATGTAGGGATTAAGCTCATATCATTTTCATAAGTTATGGATTAGTAATATGGGCTGCATTTTATGGAAACTCACATTTTTAGACTGTCAAAGAACAAAATAGTCGACTGTCAGCATGCACCAGTCGATTGTCTTGTTCTTCGCAAACCCAAAATTTTACTCAACAGCTTAGCAATCGACTGCCAGGCATGCGCTGGCTGATCGCCAGTGCATGCGCCGCTTGATCGCCAGCATGCGCCCGATCGCCACGCCATCAGAAACTCGAGAATGGAACACAGAGCTTAGCAAATAATTGCCGAGCAAAGACACCGATCGTTGAGCCACTATGAAGCCTAAAATCACACACAAAGGTACGTCAGTCGACTGCCAAGCGCACACCAGTTGATTGTCGAGTCCCTGTCTTGCGAAATATAACCTTCTAGAGAGCAATCAGCCGACTGCTAGCTCTTAGCAACCGACTGGTAGCTCCCCTGATACATGAAAATGATTTTAAAACATGATTTGAGCTTAGAAATCCCAGGGTTTTATTTCAATAAGGTTCACACATCATTCTAACAGGGAATTACATGAGAAGAGTGATAAAAAAAACTAAAGAAATAGTGGAAATTTAGAGGAAACCTTAGTGAAACCTTAAGATAAGATTTGCATAAATGCATAATTGAGGGAAGTTAGAATATGAACCTTACCTATTGCCTCAAGAAACGATTTTTGAAGATAACCTTCAGGTAAATGAGGAAAACCCTGATCAAAAGAGGAGCAAACAGTAAAGGTAGAGTAATCTACACCCCTTAACTCTTATTAACGATTGTGAATTTTTGTGTAATAAATATGATTTGCAAATTAACTAGGAATGATTGTTGAACATGATTGAATTGATTTAGATTTTCTGAGTATAGAAAATACTTGTCTGTGATGCTCTTTACATGTTTGCTAGTTTGGCTATTGGGTTATTTGCCATGGGGACAGACTAGCTTAGGGTGGATATTCAGTAGCTGGTATGGGATAGCCGTTGAATATCCCCTATGTAGATCATTTATAAATTAATTGTTTTAATTGAATTAGTCTGCATTTGTTGAAAATTATGCCTTAAACCAAGACAGTCCTATGAAAGGTTTAAGGAGTAAGGGTGAATAGCCTATACGGGGTGAAGTTGTGGTTTAAGTATAGTATTTCATAACCTTGAGTATTAGTCGACTATGTGTATGTATTGCCATATAGACTGTATGAGGATGAGACTAACAGTGTGCACATGAGGGGAATGCCCTGAAAGTTAGTTCTTGCTTGTCCTTGAGCGGGTGATTGGTGTTACGGATCACACCCAACCAAAACCTTGATTTCAGATAAAACAACATGCAATTGAGATGATTAATCACATGAGATGTGTGATAGATTAACGTATGAGATTTTTCAAGCATAATTTCAGTATGATTTTTGAACTTGAGATGTTATACTCCCTGTATGTTTTGCATTGATTTTTCGTATACATTTTAGTTAAATATTCAGTAATTCACTTATTTTCTGAATTGATTTTGGGGGAAATTATTTTCTGTGCTTAGTCACAACTGAGCCAGCAACTATTTTTAAAAGTATTTATTTTTAAATTGCTCTACTGGAATTTGTATATCATCAAGTTTTTTGCTCAAATGATCAAGAACAGGAAATACCTAGAAGATAGCTAAGAAGAAGAGTGGATGCCAAGACTACCAGGCCACACTAGGGGATCTGTATAGTGTTGGACTGAAACTGTAGTAGGTTAATGGATTGTTTATGTTTTGGTTTTAGAAATTGTTCAATGAAACTGATAAATTATGGTGTTATATATATATATATGAATTTATTTTTATGGCAATAGAATATCTCAATTATTTTGGAATGACGGTTAAAATTTTATATTCCAGAGTAATATGTTGTAATATATTATAATATTAGAATTTGCTACACAAGATAAGTGGTTGAGTGAAATTTGAATGGACTGTGAGAAAGGTCTATTTGGGTTACACTCAATCAGTAACAACCCTTTGACGTTTCCTAACTTGGGAAAGCAAAAAATTATTTAGTTTATTGTTATGCTTTTGCTAGTATATACTTTGATACATGTCCAGTAGGATAAGGGGGTCGTTACACTTTATCCTAGTTAACACACTCGTATATGCATAAGTATATGCCTGATAGATGACAATTATAAATATTGTAAATGAATGTGAATGTGTGTGTGTGTATATATTTATGTTTTATTCTAGTTAATTTAATTTATTTTTCGTTGCATAATGTGTGAAAACCCAAGTATAATAACCCAAACTAATGGCACTTAACTATTTAACTCAGTAAAAAGTTAAAAATTGACTCAGATAAAGATAGTAGTAATTCATCAATCTAGCAATATATTATATAAATAACTATAATGAACTATATGATTGAGGAGTTATACGAGAGGTACGTTATAGTTAGTAAGAAGACTATTGCCACTGATGTGTTCCTTTGGGGAACACCTTCCTAAGGATTGCTAATCAACAAGTTCCCTAGCTCTCAGTTATGTAAACAGTTGGCCTATGTGTCTATTTGAATTATTGATGTGTTATTCCTTGCCCATATTTTTGAATGTCCACATTACTATGTTTTATTGAGAAATATATTGAGCATGCCCATGATAGTATGTGATTATTATCATTCAGTGCCTTTCATGAGTACATGGTATAGCATGACATTGCATAACATCCAATACATGAAACTATTTCAAAAAATATATTAATAATGCATAGTTTTTCATGTGATTCATAATTGATACCTTCAACGATAATTTCAAAACTAGTTTTCTTAATTATTGGGATTTTATCTAATGTGTGCGTTGATGTGTCCAGATGGATAGGTATGTTATACTCATGGATATAGATGTGGACATAGTCCACATGGCAGGGATAGGACACTTCTTGTTCGTACAAAAGGTTATCTTGTGAGTAGTGATTAGTCCTCCGGTAGCCCTCACGAATTAAACTGATGTAGTATTTTTATTTTGAATGTATGTGTATAGGTTTCCATTTCTAACTATAGTCAATATATTTTGGTAAGCTATAAGGTTGATCAATATTTTTTTTTGGGTCAATAGGGATGAAAATTTTTGAGAAAATGTGTATATAGAAAAACTAAACTTATATATGTTGTTACCCACTTATAGGTCGATGGTCTTTGTAACACCCTATCCCTACAAGTCTTATTAATAATATAGACATTCTTCATATAAAGGTAAAGTGCTACTATATTTTCAATTTAGTTATCTACCTGAGTTCATTTTTAATGTTATTAGGATCATTAATTAGTTAAATTTTAGTTTGGAGTTTACACTTAAGATCTTAGTTGATACTCTAGTGTCAATGGAAGCATATAATAAATATAACATACACATGTTAACAATTAGATAAATATATTTGCAACATATACATATTCCTAAAATATCAGTGAGAGCTTCAAAGACATCAAGCTAGTCTTGTGAAGACCACTAAGTCCATTATGGGATACCTGTCCTGTCAGCACTTACACCACATAATACACACACACACATATAGTAACTATACATCAAAAAACTACTCCTCTAGCTTTCCCAAAAACATAATAAGCTAAGGGTGGGAATGGAAATACGCCAAAAAGAAACCATATACCACCCATCTTAGTCCTTAACCCACTAGGGGCATCGGAGGTCCAACTACCATCCACATGATCATGTTCCCAGTGACTAGGAAATACCCTAGCCGAGGATCTTTAGGATATCCCCCTCAAACTCCAATGAAATTATGTATCTAGACATCTGGACACATCAACAAACACGTGAGATAAAAATCTTAGTAATCAAGCAAACTGTTTAAAAATTATCTTTAAAGGTGCCAACCATGAATCACACAGAAAACCATGCTTTCTCTATTCAAATTCAAATCAATTTCATATAACGAATATCATAAGGTGTCATACTAAGCCATGTACTCATGAAATGCACTGAATGATAATAATTATGTATTCACATGGGCATGTTCATCATAAACCTCAACAGAATACAGTAATATGGACATTCACATTCATAGGCAAGGAATAACACATCATAAATCAATTAGGCACATAGGCCATTCTTCATTATAAACTGAGATATGGGTGACTTGTCCGTCTATAATCTCCAATACGGGGGTTGCCTAAAGGAACACACCAATGGCAACTAATCCCTCATACTAATCGTAAGTTACCACTTGTCCAAGCACCCATTAAATGAGTTCGTTGTAAGGCACTAACCCTATACCCTTAAGAGCATGTAACACCCATCCATATATAATCTCCAGAGTCTAACTTTTAGTGAATTTTCCTTTGTTGGTGTAGGAAATTCAATGAGATCCCTGAGTTAAATGGAAGTGAGCACAGGGACTAAACTGAAAAGTTTAAAGATAATCAAGGGTAGATTCAAAAATTTAGCCAAAGAAGGGTTACTGTAGCCAACTAAAATTTGAAGCTTCCTCACCAACATTACAAGGGCAATAAGGTAATTATGCATCTTTCTTTTAAAGGAGGCTTGTAGTGTAAATATAGGGACTAAAACAAAAAACTTATTTCCTTCCCTCTCTCCCAGCATATTTTTTCCCTTTCCTTACCTACCCTTTCTGTAAATACCATGGAAGAAGAGGGAAAATGCTGAGTTTTTCATCCAAACTCAAATAGAGAGAGAAAGTGGCATCTTCTAGAGTGAGAAAGTGCTCCTAAGGAAGAGAAGGACAGATTTATAGGAGAAAGAGGTTGTTTGAGGCTTTAGAAATCATTCAAGGCATAGGAAAACACTTCTAGACCACATCATTTCAAAAATCAACGTGGCTAAATCTCCTATTTCCCTCATATTTTTAAATCTACTATTCATGTGGTGAAAAAAATGCTATCTTGATGATTTTTAAGCATGATGAAGGAATAAAACTTACATTCTCTGATTCTTAGACTTATGAGATATCAAATTTTTTTTTATCATGCTATTGTACGCTTGTATAGTAGACTATGATTCAAGGTATTGTTCATGCTAGAAAAATAGGAAAAATGTGGGATTGAGCCAAAATACTCATGATTTCCTACGTTAGAAACTTTCTAAGGATTGAAGGAACCAAGATTTGATATTTAAAAATGGAAAGGGGTTGTTATATAATCTATACATGGGTGAACATGTGTGTTTCAAGGCAATTCAGAATGTAGCAACCAACTACCTAAAGGCAGTAAGTCTACTGTCATGTTCTTCACACTTAATAGAAGGGGTCAAGAACTTAGGAGTCGACTACTATCCCCGTAGTAGTCGACGATCGTGTTCTCTATTTAAGTCGAGAGCTACCAGCCAACTAACAAAGGAGAGGAAGTCGATTGGTAAATTCCAAAACATGAATTTTGCCCTAAAGTCCCTTAAATTCTAATGTTAAGACTCAACATTATGTAATGTGAATCAAGAAGGGAAGAGAGAGAGCTTACAAACGTAAGAAAAGTATTCTTAATGGATCAATAAGCTCAAGTTTGAGTGACCAATTATCGATATAAGATGACTATTGAAGATTCCATAATTAAACCAGAAATTAGGATGGTAAAGCACCCACTCGATCAAATAAAGAAGACCATGAAAACACCGTGACGATTGCGAATTTTAGGTTTGTATACCCTTAATAAAATTGTCAAGAAAGAATCACATACTTAGAATAAGCATAACTGTAGCTTGAGCCGATTTACCTTAGTTTATACAATTGGGGTAGCGTACAAGAACGTGACCCACTAGTAAAAAATAGTGATTCCATAACCTCATCATCCATCTAAGATAGAGTGGATGTGATATATAACTAGAGAAGTGATCCCGTGAGTTTAATATGATCTGTCAGAAAGGGACGATAATCCACAAATTTGTACTTTGATCTAATGAGGGACACTTCAGATATTACAATGGTCAGATACCACTTAGGGCCACAGAGTTACTCATTCATGTAGAACTCAAGGGTACATAAGGTGTTCGCTAGACGACGCCTTCAAGAAGTTACTCTATTTTTATAAAAGCAGGCACAGGGCATGAGACCCAAAGGTCGAGAGGCCCAAGATTATATATGTTTCCCTAATGAATTGATTAAGCATGATCATGTTACATTGTTTATAACGAAATATTCTATAATTATGACGATATTTGTAAAAGCATGAATACAGTATCAAATATTTTATGACAATTTAACTAAACATGCATCGGTAAGTACATGAAATCAGCATACATTGCATCCAATAGACACTTATTCATGTAAATATAAAGGTATGGAGAATGTATGAAATTTTTTACAAGTACAGTTAGTAACATCGATGGATTTTAAAAGCAAGTGATCTAGCTACTGAAATTATCCATCTCACTTTTACACGAATGTGTCTAGATGCCACGCTACCACGTTCTGTTAGAGATTTGAGATCACCATTGTTGAGGTCCCTTTTATGGGTCCCATTATCATAATTAAGGATTTTTTGTGATCATGGTGATGGAGGTGCCACCTATGGTACCCCTTACTGGTGGACTGGTATTTGAGCAGCTACCGCAGTAACTCTCCCCTCTCTACAGTTATATTTTGGATATTTTGAAAAGTCTATCTTTGACCATGGCCTTACGATGTTTTTGGAGTGGCCCATGGTATTTTTTTATTGCACATAGATGAGGATAGATATATAAATGATTAGATGTGACTAGGCTTATCCAATAATAGGTATTTTTGGAAAGGTGAGACTGAGTGATAGACTTATTTCTTCCTGTACTTATGTCTGATTATACAATTATGCCTAATGTCACATATCTGTGTGCGGACGCCCGCACGCACGCTTAGGTGCAGGCACGGGAGTGGGCGTGGGCATGTACGTGTGCATGTAATTGGAAAGGTAAAGGTCCAATGTACATATGAATGTTAAAACTATCGTAATCTACCTATTCAATTATTTTATTATTATCCTGTGATATTAATATGAATAAGAACCCAAGTGTAGAGACCCAAGTCTAGCTCAACTAATTATAATTAACTTCGTAAAAATTAAAAATTTATTAAGGTAAAAGAGATAGTTACATATCTATTTTATTTATAAATGATAATAAAAGTAGCAAGTGAACAATACATAAGATGGGGCTGTTACAGGGTGTTCCCTAGTTATCTGGGTAATAATACTAATCTCTCTCACTAGATCAATTTACCCCCTTATTGGGCAAGATCATGCCCACTCACCCTCTCAGTGAATCAATGTTGCTAAAGAATGACCACCCAAACAAATATAAATATTTTACTTTACTAAATTGATTTGTGTATAGTAAGAGCAAGGTCGATCCCACAAAGACTGGGGATTTACTTTTCTTTTCAATAACTAATAGCAATAAAAAAATAAACTAACAGAAAATAAATAAGGGGTTTGATGCGGTTCAAGTAAGCTAAAATTCAAGTAAAATATTAAACTAAATGAGCAAAAACAAAAGAAAACAAGTAAAATGAATAGAAAGATTCCTAGATTTGAATTATGCAATTATGGATATTATGCTAATCATTGTACCTATATTTTTTAATAGGCAAGTGCAAGTAAACTGGACACAACAATCAAACATTTGAGTCTCTACCTAACTTAGAGAAATGAGTAATGTTCATCAAATCCCTAATTTCTAACTTCTTAAAACATGTATTTAAGTTTAGCTACAAACTGCAATAAGCTCTCGAGTGACACACAAATACAGAGAGATTCAATAGAATGCCCTACTGAATTGGAATCTGAACCAAGATTTCTTAGTCAAATGCAAGGAACACGTATAATACATTTCACTAGATGCTACTTGGAGATTAGTTATTGAACAATTATGAATTCTAGCAACAATGTTAGTAGTAGATAAATATTTATACAAAGAAAACGGGGCCCTGTAAACTTGGCATAAACACGCTCATTGAATTAAAACTCAAAAATTGTAATTTACTTCTCTAAACAAAAATCAATCCAAACCTAATCTACCTCGTAGCTTCAAATATCCAAAGCTACAATATCCTAACTATAAAAGAAAAGAAATTAGTCACCCAAGGCTGTCCAGATCTAAAACTCCACCTCTGACCACCCTTGGAGAAGAAGAGGCTCGAAAGAGAGAGAGAGAAGGAAGGAGAAGAAGAAGGTTCGAAGTCGTGAAGATGAGCGCCTCCTCTGTGTTTGTGTGTAGAACCTCCCTACCTTACTTTATAAACTCCATGGTTCTAGAAATAAACGTGCTTCCTTTTGTCCAAGAGAGAGAATATTATTAAAAAGTGCTAAGATAGACTTTTTAAACATAGCACTGTGCCCCTGTATAAGCTGTGCCCAAGGGAGGAAGGGGAATGCAGTATAAAAATAGAGGAAACCAAGAGAATTTGGATCCACTAAAGGGAATGGTGCAATAAGATGAAGATAGGGATGAAATCAAAAGAAAATCATTAAAAGAGGAAGTAAAATCAAACTAGAATTACCCTAAAAACTACACCTAAAAAATTCCCCCACACTAAGTCCCTGCTTGCCCTCAAGAATGAATTAAAGGATAAAACAATTCCCAAATACTTTCTCAAAAGTGATCCATTCCAATCCAACATGTTCTCAAGCCAATAGACATAATGTGCCTATACTTTTTTTTTCCAAAGTGCAACAAATCAAAGAAATCTAACATGCATACTCAAGAGATCCAAGATGTGTCTTGCAAGCAGAATTAGCATGTCAAATAATTAGGCCTATCATAGAGGAAGTTTGCAAAGTTTGTCAAAACAAAAAATAGAGAAAATCAAATCAAGCACAAGGTCCAAATAGAGCAATTAGAAAAATTATCATTTCCTCATTCTCATCCCTTTTTAGCTAGACTTCTTTTCTTATTTTTCCTTTTTCTTTTTAAAGAGGGTTGTTAGCAAAGTTTTTTGACGTGAAAATGTATACTTTTATTACACAGTTCTGGTTACTCAGATTAGCCACAACTTTCCTTTTTTTAGAGCACTTAAACTCTTGCTTAGAGTGTCATAGCCTTTTTACATGAATGCAGATATTTGTAAGTGGCTAAGCACTGCTCATAATTCTTTTTGACTTAGAGGATTAGATTACACCAATACTCTCTTTTCTTTTCTCTTTTTTTTCACAATCTTATGCAAAAAGGTTAAAGAATAGGGAAACAACAACTTATAAATCATTACATGAATTTGGACCAGTGAACATAATGTGCATTCAGCTCTGAACTCAATGAATTGCTACACTAAACAAGAGACTTCAATGAAAGGCATTTAATAAAGAGATTAGCATGCAAAATTCCTCTAATTTAACTCTTAACTCAATTGAACATTCCTGTCAGAACCATAAGCACAACACTCAGTAAAACAAAATCAACAGGTGCTCATTTTGATCAAATGACTTCGAAGCATAAATTACTTGGGAAACTGACATTTGAAATACTATGCTTCAAGGCTCAAACATGACCAAGTACAGTGAAATTGATTTTAAAGTCAAAATCTACTACCAAAATCAAAAAAAGAAATTCAACAAGCAAAAGATTTTCAGGATTCAAAAATTTAGCATATATCATATCTCCTAACCAGCAAACATATGTTCAGTAATGCAGCAAATATATCCAGCACGAATACATCTCATCCTATTCTAACCAGCAAAGATATATTCACTAAATATCATATCAGCACAATCATTCAGCAGATATATTATCCAGCATGCATTACCAGCAAATGTCATCAGCAACAGATATACTCAGCAATCTCAATATTCACCAATATCATTCATCAAGCACATCTAATATGTCCAGCAAGAATATCAACAAGCAAAAATCATCAGCGAAGATGCAAAAATTTTCAACAGACACTTCAGCAATTGTTCATCCTATTCCTCCCCCGCACCTAAACATTGCATTTTCCTCAATGCAATCATAAAGAACAAAAATATAAAAGTAAAGGGAAAAAGGAAACTTCTCTGAAGTGATGAATTTGGCTCGTTGCACCAAGGCTTGTGAATCTGAGACATCCAAGAATGGGTTGTTCTTCATCTTGAGATGGAAGTGAGTATGAAAATGAAATAAAACAAAAATAGACAAGTTAAACAAAATACACAAAATGAACAAAATAGAATGCAAAATGAAATTTGGGAAGAAAGGAAACATCAAATGAAATAGGTGATGAAAATGGAGATGCAAAATTGTAAGTATGGCATAATCAGTAATGCGGAATGAAATGAAAATAAACATGGCAAAAATGAAAAATTGAAAAACTGAATTTTGAAACAAATTGAAGATGAGAATGAAAGTAGCTATGACAAAAACAAATATGAAGCACAAAATGAAAAATCAAGTCTTGAAATTGAATAAAAATAACGAAGGTGGAAAACGGCCAGAGGTGAACGAAATCAGATACGTTAGAGGTGGACAACGGCCAGAGGTGAACGAACAGAGGCGAAATCAACGGAAAATGCGAAGACAACATCGATGGAAGGAGAAATCGCGATTGTGACGAAGAAACGACTCGAGATCGGATGGACAGACGCGATACGACGGCGAAAAATGGATGAAACACGACGGTGAGATGTAGACTCGACGATAGAAATTGAGATACAGATCTGACGAACGAAGTGTGATGTGACGACGGAGAGGACACGACAGCGGCGGCAAACTCTGGACGGCAGTTCTGCTGGGGCGGGAAACGGCTAGCGCCTGGGAACTGGAGGAAAACGGATCCGCTGCTGTCGTGATTGCCTGCTGTCTCCTGCTGTCCTGAAGATCTCGACCGTCCGCCTAATTCAACGCACCAAGTAATGCCACATTGTCTTTTTTTTTTTTTTTTTACTTTATATTACTTAAGCGCAGCGTTTCCTGGCTAATGAAAGAAAAAATTGAAAGTTTGAATTGCTCCTCTTCCTCTCTTCTTCTTCTTCGCATGACAAAGAGATTACTGTGAAGAGAAAAAAAGTTAGTGGTGTCCTATTTCATTTTTTAGTAAAAAAAAATTTCAATTTTTTTAGAAAAAGATATTATCGTAAAGAGGAAAAAAAATAGCAATGTCCTATTTCAGAAATTATAGATGATGGACAAAGAGGTGAATGTAAACCAGATTTTTGATTTAAAGATTGATAGACAAAAAAGAATCATTCAACCAAAGCTTCCCTATTCTTCCCCAAACATGCATTGTTTGTATCCAAACAACACCCAATGCAATCATCAACCATGGCATTCAATATTAAAATAGAAAAGAGAATGCAAGAGAGAGTCAACTCTCTTGGCCAAAACTGAGATGAAAAATCTGCGAGCACAAAGAACTGCAAGCTATATTTTCTGACATCATTTGTCAGTTTTGCAACAGTAATTTCCCCTGACAAGCAGCTGCTGCGAGGATGGGTCAAGGAATGGCAATATGCTTGTAATGTATTGCAACCTAGACTTTTTTCCCTCTGCCTCCTTACCTCATAAACTCCTAACCAATCATGAGCACGTGGCAGGATTTAGACAGTGAGATCCTGCGAATGGTCGAGATCTTCAGGACAGCAAGAGACAGCAGGCAATCATGATAGCAGCAGATCCAATTTCAAAGTGGAGGTAGACACAATCAAGATAGAGAGTGGGACCAAAGTAAAAATGAAAAAAAATGTGGGTAGAAAATGAAAATTAAAAGATAAAGTTAAAATAAGTAAAATTAAAAGTAAAAGTGGGAATTTTTAAAATGATAAAGAATTAAAACTCTTCCTCTCACCCAATATTTTTTTTACTCTTGCTAAAATGCTTTATTAAAGGCCCAAACAAGCTTTTAGTTGCCCAAAATGCACATATGCTCAAAACATTTTATAACAAGACTGGTGTAATTGCTCAAGGTTGAAGATGAAGACTCTCCAAGGAGCTGTGTCCACAGGTGTTATCTTGAAAATTAAACAAAAATAAAATAAAATTTATCTAAAATTGAAAATAAAGAAAAACATGTTAATTAAGATAAAAATGTTAATTATAAAAGGAAGACAAATTATATTGTCTTATTAAAGTGTCATTTCAAACATGGCACACCCAATGTAGCAAGAAGAATTTATCCATTTTCAAGAATGGATGGAGCTTCGTTGCCTATCCATTCTAAGTTGTTCACCACTCTTGTGTCAGCTTTCTTGCGTAGCCTATCTTAAGCTCCCAAAAACACGTTTTTAATATTCAAAAAATTGCTTCAATTCAAATTTGATACTACTTCCATCACTATCAAAATTTTCCTTAAGCTTTTTTGAACTCTTAAGTTGGGTTCCCAATGCTCTCTATAGGGATTACCAAAATCTTGAGGTAAACCTAGGGTCTCGGTCTGATACTATACCTGATAGCACCCGTGTAACCTCACAATCTCCTTAAGGTACACTTAAGCTAGTTTTTCTATGGGATACCTAATCTTAATAGGCAAGAAATGAACAAATTTGATCAATCTATCCACTATTACCTAAATGGAATCATAACCAACTGGGATTCTAGGTAGTCCAACTACAAAATCCATGGTTTACTGATCCCATTTCCTCTTTGGTATCTCCAATGGTCTTAATACTCTTGTGGGTCTTTAATGCTCTATCTTAACTTGTTGACAAGACAAGCATTTACATATTTTGCGATGTCCTTTTGCATACTCGACCACAAAAAATTCCTTTTTAACTCTTGGTACATCTTGGAATTATTTGGGTGAATGGTATAGTGGCTTTGATGAGCCTCTGACAACACTTTCTCCTTTAATTCTTGATGGTTCCCTTAATTCCTGATGGTTCCCAACACTTTCTCCCTTAATTCCTGATGATAAGTTGGGTTCCCAATGCTCTCTGTAGGGATTACCAAAATCTTGAGGTAAACCTAGGGTCTCGGTCTGATACTATACCCGATAGCACCCGTGTAACCTCACAATCTCCTTAAGTTACACTTAAGCTAGTTTTTCTATGGGATACCTAATCTTAATAAGCAAGAAATGAGAAAATTTAGTCAATCTATCCACTATTACCTAAATGGAATCATAACCAACTGGGATTCTGGGTAGTCCAACTAAAAAATCCATGGTTACCTAATCCCATTTCCTCTTTGGTATCTCCAGTGGTCTTAATACTCTTGTGGGTCTTTAATGCTCTATCTTAACTTGCTGACAAGACAAGCATTTACATATTTTGTGATGTCCTTTTGCATACTCGACCACAAAAAATTTTTTTTTAAGTCTTGGTACATCTTGGAAATATTTGGGTGAATGGTATAGTGGCTTTGATGAGCCTCTGACAACACTTTCTCCCTTAATTCCTGATGGTTCCCAACACTTTCTCCCTTAATTCCTGATGATAAGTTGGGTTCCCAATGCTCTCTGTAGGGATTACCAAAATCTTAAGGTAAACCTAGGGCCTCGGTCTGATACTATACCCGATAGCACCCGTGTAACCTCACAATCTCCTTAAGGTACACTTAAGCTAGTTTTTCTATGGGATACCTAATCTTAATAGGCAAGAAATAAGCAAATTTGGTCAATCTATCCACTATTACCTAAATGGAATTATAACCAACTGGGATTCTAGGTATTCCAACTACAAAATTCATGGTTACCTAATCCCATTTTCTCTTTGGTATCTCCAGTGGTCTTAATACTCTTGCGGGTCTTTAATGCTCTATCTTAACTTGCTGACAAGACAAGCATTTACATATTTTGCGATGTCCTTTTGCATACTCGACCACAAAAAATTCCTTTTTATGTCTTGGTACATCTTGGAATTATTTGGGTGAATGGTATAGTGGCTTCGATGAGCCTCTGACAACACTTTCTTCCTTAATTCCTGATGGTTTGGAATTACTATCCTTTTTCTGAACATCAGCACTCCATCAGTGCTATCCCAAATTTAGGTTGGTTCACATATACTCTTAGGAATTCATCTTCTTGTTGGGCTTGTCTAATCTGACTCCTTAAATTACAGTCTATTAGGAAGTCACTCATCACTAATCTCTTCGGGAATGAAATTACATTAAGGTTGAGATTCCTAAAGTCCTCAAGTAATCTCATCTTATCTATCATCAAACTAGCCACTTTCAAGGACTTTCTGCTTAATGTATCAACCACCACATTGGCTTTCCCTACATGATACTTTAACTCAAAGTTAAAGTCCTTCAGATACTCTACCCACCTTTTCTACCTCATATTCAATTCTTTTTGATCAAATAAGTACCTAAGGCTCTTATGATCACTAAAAACCTCAAATACAGCCCCGTACAGGTAATGTCTCTAAATCTTTAGGGCAAATACTACAACAGCTAATTCCAAATTGTGGGTAGGATAGTTTTCGTCTATGGGTTTTAGTTATCTAGATGCATAAGCAACTACTCTCCGGTCATGCATCAAGACGCATCCTAAACCTTTCCTTGATGCATCTGTATAGACTATAAATAACTTTAGGGGTTTTGGGATTATGAGCACTAAAGCAGTGGTCAATTTCTCCTTCAAGGTTTGGAAACTATGCTCACTCCATTCAAAATCAAGACCCTTCTTAGTTAGTCGGGTTAATGGCAAGGCTCTCTGGGAGAATCCTTAAATGAATTTCCTATAGTAACCTACCAAACTTAGAAGAATCCTAACTTTAGTGACCATTCTTGGCTGGCCCCAATCTAATACAGCTTCGATTTTCTTAGGGTATACCAAAATTTCTTCCCCGTTTACCACATGACCCAAGAACTTTACCTCCTCTAGCCAAAACTCACACTTTTCTAGCTTAGCATATAGTTACTTTTGCTTCAACATCTGCAATACCATGCTAAGATGTTGTGCATGCTCTTCATGGGTCTTGGAATAGACTAAGATATCATCTATGAATACCACTATGAATTTTTCCAAGTAGGATCAAAAAATTCTATTCATGTAATCCATGAGACAACAAGGGCATTGGTTAGTCCAAACGATATCACTAGAAACTCATAATGACCATACCAGGTACTAAATGTTGTCTTAGGTATATCTTCATCCCTAACCCTAATTTGATAGTATCTTGATCTTAAGTTTATTTTAGAAAAGACTATTGTGTCTTGCAACTGGTCAAATAGGTCATCAATTTGGGGTAATGGTTACTTATTCTTAATGGTCACCTTATTTAGCTGTTTGTAATCTATACATAGTCTTATGATCTCATCTTTCTTCTTTACAAATAGGACAGGAGCTCCACATAGGGACACACTTGGTCTAATGAATCCCTTCTCTAATAAGTCCTCTATTTGGACCTTTAACTCCCTTGATTCTACTAGAGCCATTCTATATGGGGTCATAACTATTGGGCTGGTACCTGGGATTAGATCTATAGTGAACTCTATCTCTCTTGGTGGGGTAACCTGCTTATCTCCAAGGGAAACAGCTCCGAAAAATTGCTAACAACAAGAACTAGATTTAGCCTTTCTTGTAATTCTACCTAAGTGAGGTTAAGAGAGATATCACGTATCTCACATGCCCTGTCACTCCCACCTACCGGTAATGTATCCAAATAAGTGATAGTCTTTTTAGAATAGTCCAATAGAACCTAATTCCTAGATAACCAGTCCATCCACATAATGACGTCAATCCCTGTTTAAGGCAAACATACAAAGGTCCACAATGAATAAGGTGTAATCAATGGAAAAAGGACAAGTTAGGCATATTTGTGGTGATATAATTGCCTCTCCTAAATGTGTGGAAATACACAAGTCAAAAGGCATGGTTTGCAAAGGTAAGTTTAGTTTTCCCACACACGCATCAGATATGAAAGAGTGCGTAGCACCCAAATCAAATAATACTATCAAGGAAAAATTGTAAATCTTACCTCTACCCTGCATTAATCCGGGTAACTTGTTAACATTAGCTCTGTCTAGAGTACAGACTCTCCCCGAAGCCTGTTGTCTTAGCCCACCTAGATTTTGCTAGTTTCCACCGATTGGACAAGACTTTGCATAGTGTCCCGTGCCTCCACATTTATATCATCTTACCGGTGTCTGATGCTAATAAGGTTGATTCCCATGCTTTGTCCCACACTTTGAGCAGTTAGCAGTTTCAAGACATCTATTGCTGCTTGACAACCCTTGTTATGGTTTGAAATTTCCACCCTTCACATTCAGATTCTTAGCTGGTTGTTTTTGTTGGCCTCTAGTTCTCTGATTCATATTTTGCCTTTCTTCCAGATACTTACTAAGGATTTGGCATTTATTTACCAACATCGCAAAGTCTCGTATCTCTATCAAAACTATCTGCGTTCTCATCTACAAGTCTAACCCTACCTCCAGTTGGCTTGATCTCCAGGCTTCATCATAATGTAGCCTCAAATAGGTAGAGTATCTAGCCAACTCTTCAAACTTGGCTAGATATTCTTCAAATGGCCTACCCTATTTTCTGAGCTACAGAAATTCAGTTTCCTTGGCTTGCCTCTCACTCTCAGGGAAGTATTTCTCCAGGAAAATCCTCTTGAAAGACTCCCGTGTGAGTGGAGTGCCTCTGCTATCTATGAGTTGTTTAGCCCCACTTCACCAATGTTTAGTCTCTTTCTTCAACATATAGGTTGCATAAGTAACCCTTTGCTTATCTATACTATGCATAGTTGAAAGATCTTCTCCATCTCCTTTAACCACCCTTCTACGGCCATTAGCTCACACGTGCCTGAGAACGTTGGTGGTCCTGCCCTTTGGAACTCAATCCATCCTTGGTACGTCAAATTATTACTATTGTTATTTCCATCATCATGGTTCCGGCACTTCTCTTGGTACTGTCTCATCACATTGGCACTTGCGACAACCTGCTCTCTCATTACATTTGCCATCATTCAGAAGGAGTCCATCATTTCCCTCATGTCATCATCCTTGCTACTACTTTCCCCATACCTTCTAGCGGTGCCTCTGTGAGAGTTTGCCATAAATTGCTGATACAAAAAGGAAACCGTTAGTTTAGTACAACACCTAGCTATGGCCACATGATTATTCCTAATATCACAATTGTTGATCATGATCCTATAGATTCTAGAGTCAAACAAATTTCAAATCCTAATGCTGCAAACCTAGTTAAATACAAATCAGTCTAAATCCTTAATCACATCTAGGTGAACTCGTAACCGAGCATTGATACCACTTTGTAACGACCCCCTTATCCTACTTTACATTCATCAGAGTATATACTAGCAGAAGCATAGAAATCTATAGTAAATTTTTTTTCACTTTCCCATGTTAGGAAATGTCAGAGAGCTACTACTGGTTGAGTGTAACCCAAATAGACTTTTCTCACAGTCCATTCAAATTCCACTCAACCACCTATCCTATGTAGCATTTCTAATATCACAATATATTATCACATACTACCCTAGAATATAAATTCTAACAGCCATATAGAGACAATTGAGATATATTATTTCTATAAATACTAAATCCATACATACATTCATAATTTGATTCACAATCCATCATACTACTTCAAATTTAAGACATTCATCATTAATATATATATACAAAATCTTAAGCCTACTATGGCTCCAACTTAGTGCTACACAATTTTTTTGGCTTTTCTTGGTAGCCTTGGCATCCACTCTTATGCCCAACTATCCCTTAAGCATCCCTTGTTTCTGTTCATTTGAGCAAACAACTTAATGAGATATAAATCTCGATAGAGTAATTTACAGATTAATTTCTTTCAAAATCAGTTGCATACTCGCTGTGTCAAACACAGGAAATATCTCCCCATGAATAAGTTCAGAAAATAAGTGAATTACTAAATACTTTCAAACTATAGTAACCATGGGAAATCAATACAAAACATACCATGAGTATAACATCATAAATCTAAAAATCATACTTAAAATCATGCCATTTACTCTTCTTTTGAATAGGATTTTCCTCTTTTACCTTGGGATTATCCTCACAAATTGTTTCCTGAGGCAATAGGTAAAGTTTACATTCCAATTCTTGTCAATGTGCATCTATGCAAAAACTAGGTTCTAAGATTTTCCCTAAATTCTCACTTCTCCTAGCTATTTCTTTGGTTTCCTGTCACTCATTTTATGTAATTCTCATATAAGATGATGTTTGAACCTTATTCAAATCAAAATTAGGGATTTCTAAGCTCAAATCATGTTTTAAAAACTATTTTTTGCATCAGGAGAGCTACCAGTCAACTTTCAAGGGCTAGTAGTCGGCTGATTGCTCTCTCGATGGCTGAATTTTGTAGAACAGTAGTGCAACAGTTGACTGGTGCACCTCTATGTGCGATTCTGGGCTTTATAGTGGCTCGACGGTCGATTGGTGCATGCCTGGTAGTCGACTGCTAAGTTATTATATAC
The DNA here is from genome assembly GCA_031216115.1 of Senna siamea. Lineage (NCBI taxonomy): Eukaryota > Viridiplantae > Streptophyta > Magnoliopsida > Fabales > Fabaceae > Senna > Senna siamea. The sequence goes on along the minus strand of CM062354.1, from coordinate 23,661,613 downwards.
AATACTAAGCTTGCGAAGAACATGACATTGGACTTGTGCATACTAGCAGTTGATTGTTCTATTCTTTGACAGTCCAAAAATGCTAGTTTTCACAGAATGTTGCCCAAATTATCAGTCCATAACATCTAAAAATTATATGAGCTTAGTCCCTAATCATTTTCGCACAAAACCCATACATTTTTAAGTTAAAAAACATCCACCAAATCGGAGAATCCACATGCAAACAGAGTGGAAGAAAATCTTAACTTTAAAATTCTTGTTTAAGCTTCGAAATTGCTAAATGGAAGTAGATAATCTCTGCATTTTAGTTCAGAAACCTATTCCTAAGCTCCAACTAGCATCTAAATCAGTTTATCCAATCAAAATCATAGAAAATCTGAAATGCCCTATTTTTCCTATTTTCTCTTTCTATCTTAGATTTTTGACAGATTGGGCATTCTAATTTCAGAAGAATCTAGCTAAATGATGTTTGAGAAGCTTAGTAAGGCATAGATAAGGAATTTCCTACCTCAAATCTAGCTATGGGAGGATTCTACCTTGCTTCCCTTCTCTTTTCTCCTCTGCTTGTGCTCTTCCCTTCTTCCTCAAATGGCCAGTCCTTTCTTTTGGTGTAGGGAGTCTAATGGTATATATGGGAGGAAAGAGTGAAATAGCTAAACTTTAGGGATCTCCTAGAAAAATAAGGAAATTACACTTTAGTCCCTCCTATTTCAACCTCAATCTCCTTCATTTTATTTGAAATCTTCATATAAAAATTCCAAATTATAACCATTATTAGAATTTCCAAGAGACCACGTATTACAATGGTAAACACGCCTGGATCTTTACACTTATGAGGTAATTTCTTTTGAATTATTGCTGAGATTTTCTCTCCCATATTGATGCATTCATACTTTGTTGAATTCTCCTTGTTGGTGCAAAATTCTTTAAGGAACTTTGTGTACCTTGGAAATTGCTTAATGACATCTAAGAGGGGAGTGTTCACTTCTACTCTTTTAAATGTCTCTATCAACTCTTTTTCTTCCTTTTCCCTTTTGTATCTTTATCAATTCTTCAAATGGAATTTGTTCCTTCTCTTTTTGAGCATTCTTAGTTGAATTTTTCACTATGACCTTTATCTTTCGTTCTATTCAACACTTGAGTCACATTCATGAGTTATTTTGCTAGATAACTCTTCTAGTTCCTTCTCATTTTTCAAAGTGACGAAACAAACACTTTATGTACGACTAGTCTCTATTCAAGAAAGAGGCTTTTCTTGAAATTCCAACTTGTTTATAGATTCTACTAGCTAACTTATCTGAGTTTTCAAATCTTAGATGTTAGTGCTAGTTTGATTCTGATATTTCTAAGTACTTTGAGTTAATGTAGTTACTTGATTTGTTAGTTTCTTGGCCATCTCTTTGCAAGATGGGCTTGTCTTAAAAGAGGAAGAAATGGGATGTTGTTGAGATGGTGATGGTGATGGTACTGGTTTGGACTGAAAATCTTGAAAGTCAAGTGGCAATATCCCATAATTGAACTGAGGATGTTCTCCCCATCCCGAATAACAAGTATTATAGAAATAACATATATGATCTGTTCTTGAAATCCAAAATTGGTGGGATTCATGTCAGTAGGATAGCCTTTACCAGCACACATTCCTTATACACTAGCTTGTAGAAGCTTTCTTACAACCATGTGATGCATTAGCTCAATTAATTCACTCATTTGTTGACTTAATCTGAATTGCATAAGTGAACCATACATTTCACTCATTCTCTTCTTGCGGTTCTGGTTAGTAAAAAGAAAAATAAATTAGTAAACTCTAGTTTTTGGCAAAGGCACTAAGATTTATTGGGTGTCAAATCCAACAAATATAAATTTACTACTTCACTAAATTTATTTGCATGTAGTGAGATTAGGGTTGATTCCACAGAGACTGAGGATTTACTTTTCTTTTCAATAACCAATGGCAATAAAGAAAGAAACTAACAAAAAATAATTTGGGGAGGGGGGGTTTGACGTGCTTTAAGTAAGCTAAAATGTAAATAAAATATTAAACTAAATGAGCGAAAACACACGAAAACAAGTAAACTGAATGGAAAGATTCCTAGTTAGGAATTATGTAATTTGAATAGAAAGATTCCTAGTTAGGAATTATGTAATTTGAATAGAAAGATTCCTAGTTAGGAATTATGTAATTTTGGATATCATGCTAAGCATGGGACATATATTTTATAATAGGCAAGTAAATTGGGCACAACAATCAAACATTGTTGAGTCTAACCTAACTTAGGGAAATAAGAAAAGTTCATCAATTCCCTTAATTTCTAGCCTCTTAAAACATTTATTTAAGTTTAGCTAAAAATTATAGTAAGCTCTCGAGTGACACACTAGTACAGAGAGATTCAGTGGAATGTCCTATTGATTTGGAATCTGAACCACAATTTCATAGTCAAATGCAAGGAACATGTATAATACATCTTATTAGATGTTACTCGAACATTAGTTACTAAACAATTACGGATTCTAGCAACAATTTTAGTAGTAGATACATATTTATACAAAGAAAACTTGGTATAAACATGCTCATTGAATTAAAAACTAGAAATCATAATGTACTTGTTTAAACAAAAATAATCCTAACCTGATCTACCTCACAACTTCAAATATCCAGAACTACAATATCCTAACAGAAAAGAAAAGAAATTAGTCACTTATGGCTGGAAGAAAGAACCTAAGGTTGTCCAAATCTGAAACTCCACCTTGACCACCCTTGGAGAAGAAAAGGCTATCTCTAAGGAGAGAGGAGGAAGGAGGAGGAGAAGGTCTGAAGTTATGAAGATGAGTGCCTCCTCTGTGTGTGTGTGTTTGTAGAACTTCACATTAGGGTCTGGAATACCATACTTTATAACCTCCATAGTTTTAAAAACATACGTGCTTTTGCCTAGGGGAGAGAATATTATAAAAAAGTGTTGAACTATACTTTTTAAGCACAACACTGTGCCCATGTATAACCCCATGCCCATAGGAGGAAGGGGAATGTGGTAGAAAAATAGAGGAAACCATGAGAATTTGGCTCCACTAAAGGGAATGCTATAATAAGATGTAAATAAGGATGAAATCAAAAGAAAATCATTAAAAGAGTAAGTAAAACTAAACTAGAATTATCCTAAAAACTACACCTAACAATCTTATAATAATGGATCATTATCTAGGTACATGATTAACTAACATTTATACGAGGATGATAGGTTTTTAATCATGGTGTGTCTAACTCTAGGTAAGAAACTTCATGGCCACCAGAGCATAATAACTTAGGGTTAACAACCAACACAATGTTTTCATAACATTTTTAGGATTGAATGGATGTTTTACTATCCCGATTTAGAGTTCAACCATGGAACTTGTGACGATCTTCACATACCAACTATCAGTTATTCAATCCAGAACCTATTCATATCTAATTCATATAGTAGGAATACTTTCATCTCTTCTTTTTGTTATTTCCTCTTAACCCATTACCTTATACTACTGTTATGTTGTTTTACTCTTTTTATTTTGAGTGAGTTTCTATACTTCTTGCCTGGGGAATACTTAAGTTCATTTCTTATTAAGCTTAGCAAAGGCCTACCAATCGATCGCTATGGTTTTAGCAGTCATCTAGTAGCTCTAAACACAAAATGCACTCTAAACCAACGAGCTGGAAGTCTATTGCTAGAGGGCTAACAGTCAACTACTAAATTTGAAATCCAGATTCTGGGTAAGGTTAGAATACAACAATCGAATACTATGTATTGGTAGTTGATTGCTACTTTTATGCTCTATTTTTCCTTAGATACTATTTAATTCAGAATAGCCCTCAGATGTACAATGTAGCTGAATATGAATTTATGAACTCAAGCCCTAGTTACATGTGAGTAAAATAGCTCAAGAATGGCATCAATCAAATCTAAAACCATCACAAACCAAGAAATTGTCATGTCTTAGAGGAAAGAGAAGACATCCATGTTCACAAATTAAATTTGTAGCAAATTTAAGCACATGCAACATAGAAAAAGCATAAATCCATCACTTCTAATCATAGAATGGAAGTTTTACATCCCTAGTATTAATTAAAACATCATTTCAAAATTTTAACCCATTTAGCAACAAAACCCATTTGTCATAAAAGTGGGGGATAGTTTGCTCGATTACCTCTTTGTAGTGCACTTTGTGTGTGTAATTGGTGTCTTGAAGCTTGATTAGGAGTTTCCTTAACTAAATCCCAGAGTTCCTGCTTCAACCTCTTCCTTTCTCAGTTTCCCTTCACTTTCTCTCTCTACACAATGCCTTTCTCTCACTATTTTAGAGTTTTTGAACCCTCTGTCTCCCTTTTTTCTTATAAATATTTGGCAGCTTTTGAATTAAGAATTTCAATAGAAATTCAAAAATAATTGCCAATTGTTCCTCGATACTAATTTGTAATATCATGAATTTATGGGAAAATTTTCCATAATATGTCATTAGTTTTTAATACTTTTACAACTCCATTTCCTAATTATTTTCTACCTTAATGTGAAATTTCCCTTGGGTTTAATTGCCTAAGTATGCCACTTTTCTTTAAATCTTTATTCCTTATAATTCAGACCTTATTTCAGTTTGGTTTTTTAGCTAATCTCCCTTTAACTCAACTAAGTGTAGTCCGAACTACCACTTAGTTTCAAACACATGCAAGAAGTCTTAATTAAATTACAGACTAATGGACTTAGCTACTTAAGGAGGGATGTTACAGTCTTTACAAGGTACACCTGGTATCTTTGAAGCTCTCACTATTTTGATTTACTATGTAAATATGTATCTATATGTTGACACAATATCATATCCATATATAAATACAAGATTGTGTATGTATAGTTTTCACTAACACAATGTGACAAGTGAGATACCTAAGCAATAACCCCAAATCGAAACTTAACTAATTAATGATCCTAGTGAATATTAAAATGAACTCGATTAGATACTTAAAGAGATAAGTTAGTAACACACAACCTCTATAAGAAGAGTATCTTTATCATTAAATAAGACCTATAGGGGTTGCATATTACAAACATGGTATCAGAGCTATGCTCTAACCTTCGTAGGATGGTGGTCTTCCTCATAAGAAGAGTTGGGGTTAAGCTTTGTGGCTAACCTAGGCAGTTAACTAGCTTATACTACATCTTGATGTGAGGAATTGAGAGTTAGGGTTAGGTAGATAGTATTCTATGGAATGCTTTTTTTTTTTTATAAAATATTATGCTATTGAGACTAATCACCCTAGTGATATCTATTTTGTAGAAGGAAACAATGGCATTACATAGAAGGAGTGTTGAAAATGTTGATAGGAATGAGGTTATTGCTAATGGAGTAAGTATGGCCCTAAATTAGCTTATGAGTAGATTAAGGGCATGGAGAACTTGTTTAGAGTGTTAGGAAGTATCGATGAACAAAAGATAGAATTCTCCACCTACATGTTAGAAAGGGAGGTTGGGTATTGGTGGAAAGGTTCCCAACAATTATTGGAGGTGTAAGGTACTCCACTAATCTGGGATGCATTCAAAACAACTTTCTTTGAAAAATATTTCCCTATAAATGGGAGAAATGAAAAAGAGATTGAATTTATGTAATTGAAAAAAGAGGGCATTATCTTTGAAAAGTATTTGGCTAGATTCGAGGAATTATCTAAGTTCTCTTATTATCTAAGACATCACCTTGATGATACATGAAAGTCCATGCATTTAAAGGCTGGATTGGAACTGAAAAATGAAGAAAATAATTTCTCCTTTAGAAATCTATAACTATTTCACTCTAGTGAATACATGTCAAATAGTGGCTAGAAACATGGGGGATGAAGAGAAGGAGAAAGGTAAATCAGATAGCTTTAAGAAAAGACTCAACTCGCTTCCTATAGAAACCATAAATTTAGTAAGACCTTGGAAGGAAAAAAAACCTTAAGTGGGACAAACAACCTTTACCCCTTGCTCGAATTGTGGAAGAAACCATAGAAATAAATTGACTAGTGAGCTAAAATGTATGCTACACTTGTGTTAAGCTAAGACATATAGCAAGGAATTGTTTACAGAGTATGATGACAAATGGTAGGTCTATACCTCAAACTCAAGGCCAGTTGTATACCTTGAAAGGTAATGAGGTATCTGATTCAAGTGATTTTATTAGGGGCAAGTGTATGATGAGTAATAGATCATTAATTGCATTATTTGATATTGGTGCTTCTCATTCATTCATTTCTTATACGTGTGTGAAGGATTAGAAATTATCCATGACTTTCCTTCTTATGACTTGAATGTTTCCACTCTTGGAGCAGACTATGTTATTTTTCTAAATTGTGTTTAAAAAGCCATGTCATTTTGGAGAACAAATATTTTCTTATTGACCTAAGTTGTTTACCCATGTATGATATAGATGTTATTTTTAGGATGAATTGGCTCTCTAAAAATATTATGGTCATAAATTACAACATAAGGTCAAACAAATACTTATAGTGACAGAATTTACAAATGTCTTTCCCTAATGAGGTTTCTAGTTTACCACTTGAGAGAGAGGTAGATTTTTCAATTGATTTGGTTCTTGGAATGGGACCCATGTCTATATCATCTTATAAGATGTCCCTTATAAAACTAAAAGAACTTAAAACTCAGATAAAGGACCTCTTATCTAAAAAATTCATAAGGTCCAATGCTTCACCATAGGGAGCACTGGTATTATTTGTTAAGAATAAAGATTGAAGCCTTAGGATGTGCATAGACTATAGATAGTTGAATAAGGTAACTATAAAAAATAAGTGCTCATTCCCTATAATAGATAATCTACTACAAAAACTTGGGGGAGCTCCTATATTTTCCAAGATAAATCTAAGATCAAGGTATAACCAGACTAGGGGAGAAGAAGAAATCCCTACGATAGCTTTCTGGACCGGATAAGATCACTTTAAATTCAGAATGATGTCGTTCGATCTAACAAATGATCTTGCTATTTTTATAGATTAAATGAATGACATCTTTGGACCCTACCTCAATAAATTCATAATAATGTTTATTGATGATATTCTTGTATATTCAAGAAACAGGAAAAAGTATGAGAAACATCTTAGGATTATACTTCAAGTCTCTTGGTCAATCTCTCACTCACTTGCAACTCTCTTTTGCAAGGCTCTTTCACAGTGCTTGTGTGTGTTAGAAACTCTCAAAAACTCTCTCTTGGCTATCCTACCTAGGTTTGATGCTTTTTAAATAAGAAGGGAAGGGTTGAAGCAAAAGGAAAGGTAGGGGATTGGTGGAAATAATTAAGGGATTAGGGATTGAAGTTGATGGAGGAATTTTAGAAAGAGATTTAAGGATTAATAGGGATTTTAGGATCTGAGTGATTTTGGAGAAGATGATGGAGAGGAGAATAATGCTACATGGGAATGGGGTCTGATGTATTTATTTGTTCTTTATTTATTTATTTTTGTTTTTCTTTAATTTTCTCCTTTTTTTGATAATTTATTTATAAATTTTGAAACTTTTGTTTTCATTTTGTTTAGGCCTTTTTATTTTTATTTTTTGGGCTTTTTGCATAGACATTTACTTTAAGCTTTAAAAATAATTGGGCTCTCTCTTCTTTTTTATTTTTAAATTTATTTAAATTTAGTCTTATTTTGGGCTTCATATTTTTATCAAGACATATATATATTCTTTCTCCTTTTTCTTTCTCTTTGTCTTTTATTGCAAAATTTACCAAAACATCTAAAATTAAAGCATTTTTTATTTATTAAGTCTTATTTTTAATTTAATTTTTATTTTGAAATTTGGTCAAACAAAATACGGTGTTCACAATAAGCAAAATGGAAAATGGCACATGGGCTTCGACAACATCGATTTCAACAACACTTGTCCTAAAGGCGCATACCCCCTCCTTAACATTGATAAGGCAATGGATGAGACATCACCTACTCAACTTCTTAGATGCCTTTTCAAGGTACAACCAGACCAAGATGGACCTTGTTGATGTAAATAAGACCGCCTTCATTACTAATTTAGATTTACTAAAGTGTGATGCCCTTTGGCTTAAAGAATGTTGGTGTCACGTACCAACGTATGATGGACATCATCTTTAAGAATCAGATCAGTAAGAACTTAGAGGTATACATTGATGACATACTCGTCAAGTCACCAGAGTAAAAATATCACATTTGGGACATTGGAGAGATCTTTGAGGAACTTAGATGCCACAACATGAAGTTCAATACCTCTAAATGCACCTATAGGGTCTTAACTAGAAAATTTCTTGACTTTATGACCATCAAAGGGTGATCAAGAAAACCTAGAGAAGTGTCATGCCATCTTGAACATAGAACCTTTGTAGTCTGTCAACGAAGTGAAATGAATTGTAGGCTGTCTCGTAGCACTCTCTAAATTTGTTTTGAGGTATTTGAAGATACCCTCAAGTTTATTGACTCATTTACTTTATATCTCATCGAAGATCAAAAGATAGCATGTATCAAGGTGATCACCCTATATCAACCTCTCCTTCTTTATACTTTAAAGTGTTTAATTAATCAATGAAAGTATATTCCCTTTCCATCTTTGCTTAGTACACTAATTTTGAATATACTTGTTTATCCTTTAGGCCCATTGATTGTTTCTTATCTTTATTTTGAATATTAAAGACAACTAATCCTTTTTAATGGACTGACGAATGCGAACAAGCAAATTCATCCAACTCAAACATCACTTCACAAATCCATCTATTTTGTCAAAACTCTAACATACAGAAACACTTTATATGTCTCTAGCCATAACTGATTGATCAGTTAGCTTAGTCCTTATATAGGAAGACTAAACAAAAAAAATCCAATCTACTTCACTAGTTCACCCCTAAAAGGGGAAGAAACACATTATCAAAACTTGGAGAAGTTAGCTTTTGCCTCAGTAACATCTTTCAAAAGACTACAACCCTATTTATAACAACAAACCATAGTTGTTCGATCGAATTAGCCTCTCAAGTAGATCCTCCATAAGCCTAACCTCATTGGATGATTAACAATATGGGCCAAGAAAGGGATCAAGGCATAAGTTATAGAAGATTTCATTGCAAAAATGGCATTTCCTCCTGGAGAATAACTTGTCATTCTACTTGATGAACCCCTATCATAGAATATTTATGTTGATGGATCATTCAGAGTTACCTGTAGGGCAGGAATCATCATAGAAATCTACACTAAAATCATTGTAAAGTAGGCAATATACTAAATGCTTCCTCTTCCAAACATTCAAAAACCAAGCATAAAATTAAGCCCTCATGGCATAAAACCAGGAGCTAATCACATACACTTATTCAGTGACTCACAGCTAGTCATTAGTCAAACCAATAGAGACTCTGAAGCCAAAGATGTGACAATAAAGTAATATGTTAAATTGGTAAAGAAACTTATAGGGCGTTTCAAATATGCCTAACTAGACCATATTGTGTAGGATAAGAACAAAAAATAGATGCCCTATCCAAGCTTGAATGCGACGTGAATGGCAAAAAAAATAGTCACCACTAAAATTTTATTTTTAAAAGAAACTTTGAAAAACCTTTTTTAGATCAATAAATTATGAAAATGGTCTTAAAAAACAAAGACGATTTTGAGAGTTGGTACGCGTGGAGAAGGTGTTAGGCGCTCTGTAGCATTTGATATTATAGATGTGCAATTAATTTATATAAATCCTATTTACCCCTAACAATCACATTGAAGCCAAAAATAAAATGTTTGGATGTTGGGACTTGACAAGGGAATGTGTCTTAGGGCCTACATACCCTTTATGGGGATCAAAGTCCATGTAGTTTGAAGTAGAAAATAGTGATGAGTTAATCTGATTTTAAATTGAAAAAAAGAAACAAAGATATAAAGAGAAGGGGTGCCAAACAAAATTAGGCTTTATGTGTATGATTTTGATGTTATTTCAAAATCTTTATTACCTTACTTCTTTCTCTCTTGGTTTTCCACTCTCTTATTTTTTTGATTTTTTGAAAAGATAATTTGTCTAAATGAAATCCTAAAAATAGAATAAAACAAAAATATTGATAAAATTATTAACAGAAAAATCCTAAAGAAATTATAATAAAATATATTATTTAGAATTTTTGAAATAAGAATTCCTAAGAAAGAAGAAAAGTTAATTTCCTATTTTAAAGATAAAACGGGACCGTTAGAATCCAAATGCGAAACATGCAATAGATATATAATTCATAATTCAAACAAAGGCATAATTTAAGCGTGTGCAATGCAATTAGAGCATTCCTATGTCTGTTTCCCAACAGTACTGATAAACAATCGTATACAATGGGATGATTGCTCATGCCTAAGGGAGTAGAATAACTAATCACCCTAGTTGAGGAGTTGATAGCCTTCCCTCCTCATGATAAGCATGAAGTTCTAGGACTTTCTAAACATGAAAATTATGCCCTAAATGTATAAGTAGTAATGATATTCAATATTTAATTACAACCAATGAAAAAAAATAAAACAAAAACAAAAACAAATAAGAATTAGTGCTTGTCTTCGTCCTTTTATTTCCCCACTAAGCTTTCCCACATCTAGTTCTCAATGGTGTATAATAATATGTAAAAATTAATTTAGTGTTGGTCAAATCAAAACAAAATAAGCATTTTAATCTAGAAAAATTGTAAAATTATACCCATAATAAATGTATGAAGTAGGAGCATGAAAACTCATAAAAAAACTACAATGCATAGTAATATATATTTGAAAAAACAAATAAACACAAGGTGAAGGATATGTAAAGTATTTTTGTCAACACTTATGTATATTCCTCTCTCCTAACATGATCAAAGTTAAATGATTTATTAATTAACCCTCAAGCAAAGTTAAATTTTTTTCTCAAATAGAAGAAAAGCATATATGATGTTTTATTTTTAAAAATGAGGATTGCATTCTATATACTTCAAATTATGAACCAACCCATTTTCATAGCTAAACAACCATCCTCAAGCTAATGAACCAAAAACAAGTTAAACCAGATACTTATGAATCAAAATCCTTATGCTAAAAACTTCATCGTGAATCAAATACTTGTGAATCAAAATAACTTAAAAGTAACTCGAACCTTTACATAGAGTTCCTAGGAGTTTCACTTTATCTATGGATCTAAAATTGATGGATAACAATAGAGGCTTGATAGACAATGACGAGATTGTTAATGTGCCATTTGATGATGGCATATGATGATAGTAGCAATGTTAAGTGACGATGGTGACAACAATGGTGGACAATAGTAGGTTACATCATCGATGTTTGTAATAACCGAAACTATTTTTAAATGATTAAAACTAAATTTTAAGGTTGATTTTTTTAAAACTAAGTCTGGCACAATTTTCGGAGTCAGAGGTTGAAACCGAAGGATTTTTCAGAGTCAGAAATGTAATCTAATGAAAGAAAACACAACCCAACAATAAGAGACTGACATACGAAGTTTCAAACTTTGGCTCGTCAAACGGAGGCTGAAGCCTTTGCATAGGAACACGTGCCATCCTCCAGATCAAAGATGACATCCAGAAGTTTTCCTGAGTAGTCTGGTAAAAGACAGAATCGCCCCTAGAAGTTTTAAATTCCCCGAAATCCCACCATTTCTATCATTTTCTCCCTCTCTTCAATCTACTTTCTCTCTCCTCCCTCTCCTCCTTTCACCACCACACGCCACCACCAGGGCCACCGTAGGCCGCCACCTAACCCACCAATCGACTCACCACACCACCCTCGACCTCCAGCAACCACCCACGACCACTAACGGCCGCCACTGTTGCCGAAAAGAGAACGTTTTTCTCCTCTATTGCGTGATTTTTTGCCTACTGTGATCTCTGCCGTCAGCCATCGTTGAACTTCACCGCCACTACCAGCGTCTAGGCCGATCTGCTAGCTTCCTCCCCCAGCTCGTAGCCACCGAACAGAGTCGCCACACGCCCAAATCAAGGCAAAAGGCATCCACCGTGCGTCACTTTTCGTCGCCAAAAAATGCTGTCCAAACGGCCTTGAACCGTTGTGCCAACCTCAGATTCAGACTCCCCATCTTGAGGGCTTCATCGTGGTGTAATTTTTGAGGTCAACCGCACTCCTCTGTCATGTGTCACTGTCAGAGAAACCAAAAAGACACCATAAACTATCCCAGAACAGATTTCCATCATCTAAACCTAATGTATCTTGACTGAATTTGATGCCGAACATGAATATGAAATTAATCGGCTTAGGAAATTGTGCAATCAGACGTATGAAAGTGAAACCGATGATGTAACAGACTAAAATACTAATTTAAATACCCAGGAAATTGATTAAGCTTGAATTTCGAGGATACGAGAAGTCCCGGATCGATTAAGAGCAAACAAAGACCAGGTAAGATAGTTTACTCTTCCCGAACTTTAGATTTTACCTTGTGGATACCTGAACGATTTAAATTAATTGCATAAATTTATGTGCTGCTTTTGATGGACTAAATTGTATGCACTGTGTGTTGGAAAATACCCTTTACATGTTAGACGATTTTCCTATCGAGTTTAGATGCCATAAGGACGGATTGACTTAGGGTAGGGTACTTAATCGCCGGTATAGGATGACCGTTAAGTATCCTGAGTGCAGGGATTTTATAAATATATTGTTTTAACTGAAATTAGCCTGCATTACGTTAGGGATCACGCAGTAAATCAGGATGACCCTAAGAAAGGTTTAAAGGAGTATAAGAGGGGATAGCCTATACGGGAAAACATTGTGATTTAGGCGTAATACCCTAGAACCCTGAGGAATAGCCGACCGTGTGCATGTGAGTTCTAATAAACTGTATGAGGATGAGAATTAGCGTATGTGCACATGTTAGGGGACGCCCTAGATGTTGATTCTCACCTGGTCCTTGAGTGAGTGATTGGTGTTATGGATCACACTCACAACATAGGCAGGATTTCAGGTGATTGGTGTTATAGATCACACCCAATGATAAGAGATAGAGTTTCTCTAGATGACATGCAATTGGATGGTTTTAGACTCGGTCGCATATGACTTATGGCCGACATGGACTTAGAAACACCGGGTATGGGATTTGACTTAATTCTTTTGTTACAGCTTTTCATAAAATAGACTTTTATATTTATTGAATATCTGTCGCGATTTCCATGCTAAATAATGATTTTAAAAGGATAAGGTATTTCACTGTTTTTGAACTGAATGCAGGAAGTTATTTTCGGTGCTTGCATCGCTGATTAATCAACCAGTTTTTGAACAGCATGATTAATTGTAAATTATTCTATTGGGATTTAAATATCTCATAAGGTTGTTTGCTCAGATGAACAGGAACAGGGGCTTAGACGATAGCTGGGAAATGGCGTGATGATAGATGGATGAGCAACTTAGTTCTAGGCTTGAATTGTGATGTATATATTCTGTTGATGTTTTGTATTGGATTATGTAATTACTAGTTTTATTTTGTTGTTGGATTGAATGTAAATTCCTAAACTGTTATCTGTTTGTACTTGGGAAATGTTCAAAATACAAGGGAGACTCTGTTGAATTTTAGGTAGGGTTTAATGTTGTAAATGTTTAAGTTTAAGCTGGAATTTATATGAATGGATTGCATGTTTATGTATGGATTCTAGTTTTATTATTCCAGAGTTTATTGTGATAATTGCATGTGTAATTAGTATAGCTGCATTCGATTTTGGGTTAAATGAGATCTGAATAGACAACGGAATGTCTATTTGGGTTACGCTCAACCGGTAGTGATCCCTTGACGTTCCCATATCGGGAATAACTATTTCAAAAACCCATATGCTTCCGCTATACATATAGAGGATAGTATATTGTAGAGTAGGGGGTCGTTACAATGTCGATGGTGTTGAAGATGATGGACTATAACACCTTATCTTTTTGTGATGTAGTGAGTACGGACATTGCGACTATGGGTGCTCAATTCTTATGATGGTGATAGAGCAACAGTGGCTATAGATGGCTTGCGGCAGTGATCACTTAAGGCTCCTCTCTTCCAATTTTGGTCCTTAATCTATTGCTTTCATGCTCTAATAAGAATGGTCTACCCCTCCCTCATAATGTTGCTCTTGGGTTTTATAATGGTAAAATAGAGGATATTAGGTTTTGGGAGTTTGGATTTTAAATGGGATTTGGATTAGAGATTTAGGATGGATTTTGGTTTGAAGAAGAGGAATAAACGAAGATGGAGAAGGAGCTGTGTTTTAGTTGGGAGAAATATTTTTTTATTTTTTATTTAATTTTTTTATTACTTTTTTTTTTTACAATGTTTGCCTTTTCTTGATTTTTGAAGAGAGCTTTCTTTCATTTTTTTGAAATTTTAATTTTACTTTAGATTTAAAAGTTAATTTATTTTATCTTTTCCTTTTTAATTATTTTAATTATTATTTATCATTCTTAAATTACTTTTGATTTTATTGTGTTTTTATTATCTTTCATTATTATTATTTTTTGTCCTGAACAAAATACGGTGTTCACATCTATCGATCAATTATACTGAAGTAGCTAGAAAAGTCAAGTATTGAGAAGATGAAGATCTTCTCAATCAACAAGGATGACACATTGAATTCTGATTAAAACAAGGCCTAAAGAATCCTTTAGAAATCAACTAGATATTACATATGGGCAAGTCACCTTTGTAAGAAAGTTTAACCCGCCTTATCAAAATTGTTTGACGCAAGAGGAGATCATGTTCATAAAGAACTTCATGAGGGAATATGTAGTCGCTATCAATCCGTCCTGACTCTAAAGCATAAGGCTTTAAGAGCCAACTGATATTAGCCTTCCTTTACAAAAGATGCGGATAACTTAGTTTGACATTGTGATAGTTTCCAAATGCATATTCACTTTATCCATGTGCTGGATGTAACACCCCACAATTTAATTAGCCTAAATTAATGATTTTTAATTAAATGGATGGAATTAATTGAGTCATTTAATGATTAGTATGAATTTCTAGCTTGCACAATTTAAGGGGCTAAATGGTTATATTCAAAGTAAGTTGCATAAAATTTTTTTAGGGCTTAAAACTAATTCTTGAATTTCTTTAATTATCCAGCTTAAGTACTAAGAAAGAAGTAATGCAAGATGCATATATTTAAACATATGCATGAGTATGCCATGCATGTGTTCTAAATGAAAGGAGGGAATTGAAATTTAATTTTTTGCATGAAAAATAAGGAAGCCACGTGAAAAGGGGAAATGGAACTTTTAATTTCATGCGTGAAATCTTCAAGACACACGTGAATTAGGAGAAAGAAGGATGAAATAATAATAATATATATATATGTAAATGAGTCTCACGTAAATTGGAAGGCAAGATGCATGTGTGTGTGTGTGGATCTTGCTTGCATTTTATGTGAAAGGGGATAGGGTGCAAAACTCTTTTGTGCCATATGGGAAATTGGTTGCTTGTAAAATTAGATAATCTAAACTTGCAAGGAAAAGAAAGACAAAGGTTACAAGCAAGAGAGTAGAAGTGCAGAATTTTTGGTTTTATTATTTTATTTTATGAACATAAGCATGTGGAAAATTAAAGGGAGAATAGACAAAGGAGCAAGGGATTTTAGCACTCCATTTTATAAGGATGCATGCTAGTACACGGCAACTCCATCCAAAGAAAGGAAAAATTGCAGCGTTCCATGTATTTTAGCCTAGCCGAATGAAAAATTGGAATGAAGAAAAGAGAGGAAGGTGATGTGAATGTAGGAGATTTCATAGTTTCCCTCCTCTCTTCCTTGGCATGACAAGGGGTTGAGATTACCTTGCAAGAAAGGGAAATGGTACTTGAAAGTACCATTTGGGGCAGCATGATTATGGAATACCAATAAGAAATAATAACAATTAAAGGAAAAGGAATGGCTTGCATGAGGAGTACTTCACATGGGGAAAGACAAAGGGAAACACGACTTGAATAAATCCAAAATCTCCTTCCTTTTTCTCTGTATGCTACCACATGAGGAATTGTGTGCATGACTTTCCTTCCTCCCTTCACTTAACGTGTCCACATAGAGAAGCAAGGATGCAAGAAAATGTGGAGTGTACTCACAAGTACACATGCAGCCATGGAGGAAAGAATTAAAAGAAAAACAAAAAAAAAGGGGGAGAGCATATGCATTTGGCCAAATTTGTGGAAATGGAAGTTGAAATTTTAATTGTATACCCATGCCACATAAGCATAAGGAAAAAGAAGTTAAGATTCACATTTGGCCCTACATACATCACACATACTTGGACGTGCACCCTAGCAAGAAAGAGAGAACACTTAACCCACACACACACATCTACTCGGAAGGAAAGGAAAAGAAAAGAAAGGGAGCAAAAGGTAGCCAAATTGGCAATATACACAAGGCAAGAGAGGGATCAAGGAAGGGCTAAGACCATATTATTCTAGTCACCAAAGAGGTAGGTTAGCAATTCCTTTATTTTAGTTCCATGCTTTAGTATACATGCTTTAAAATTTTTCTTCCATGGGACTAGAGCGATTATCTTCATTCTTGATTTTGGGATAAAACTTGATTTAGTGTGCATGATAAATATAGGAGTTGCCTAAGGTGAATGAAATTAAAAGATGTGATTCTCCTACAAGTATGAAAGGAATTAACTCTAGAAATCATCTTAATGTTGGGTCATTTGAGTTATTGATTTTAATATTGAAGTGAGCTTGTGAATCCCCTAATGAAATAAATGTCAATACATGTAACCCATGCAATAAGGAATGCCTTGATCAAAATGAATGAAAAATTTATGGTAGCAAATAATAAGGCATGTGATTAAGGGAAATAATTGACTAGGATAGTAATGGATAGTATCGTTATGATCCTATGAAACTAATTAATTGTGAACACCATCATGAGAAATTTGATTTTTGAGGGTTTAAGACTAATAATGATGACCATGGATAAGAGGAACATTATTATGAAAATTATTAAAATTTTTAGAAAGAAAAATATATATTGGAATTAAATTCCAAGCAAAGTAACTTATTATGGAAATTATTTAGAAATTTCTAGAAAGAATACGCGCATTGGAATTAATTTCCAAGAAAAGAAATTAATAATTGAAATTATTAGAATTTTATAAAAAAATATATTTTTGAAATTATTCCTAAGAAAAATAGAAACTATTCCTTAAATATTGAACTTTTCATAAGAAATGTATAATTACATTAAACTATAAGAAAGAGAAAATTTTCATTGAAATTAATAGCATTTCCAATTAGGTACATTAGTGGTAATTTCCAAGAAAAAGAATGTTATTTTTGAAGTTTCTACGATTTAAAAGGAGGATGTATGCTAATGATAATTCTCAAGAAAAGAAACTTTTCTGGGGTAATTAAGGAAATGTTAAAGGTGGCCCAGCGCCCACATATTGCCCGAGTGTGTACCAGTGACCTGGTGTTCACGGTGAGTTATATGCGTGGCTATGTCCACAATTTACGAGGTGTGGCCAAAGGCGCTCCACATGGGCAGCCTAGCGAGGCGTGGTCGAAGGTGCTCCATGTCCATGACCTAGTGCTCACGATTACGCTATATATGTGGCCAAGTGTCCATGAATTACGAGGTGTGGTCAAAGGTGCTCCACACGAATAACATAGGGAAGTGTGACCGAAGGTGCTTCATACCTGTAATCTAGTATCCCGATGATTTTATGTACATGGCCGAGTGTCCATGATTTACGAGGTGTGGCCAAAGGTGCTCCACATGGGCGGCCTAGCGAGGCGTGGCCGAAGGTGCTCCATGCCCATGACCTAGTGCTCGCGATTACGCTATATACGTGGCCGAGTGTCTATGAATTACGAGGTGTGGCCGAAGGTTCTCCACACAGGTGACTTAAGGAGGTGTAGCTGAAGGTACTCCACACCCATGACCTAGTGTTCATATAACACGCATAAACTCTCTGATAATTCTGTAATAACGACAGTAAGCTTATGAGAATACGTGCCTTTGAAAAAGAGTTATCTAATCCTTGTTGACTTCTAAATTTATCATGCAGTGTTTGCCAGTTTATAGTTATGTGTAATATTATGTCTAACATCAAGAATGTATATTAAATGTTTTGGTACTTGCACCCTGGTACATATTAGTTGATTTTTAAAACTCTGAATTGCTAAGCAATAAGACTTTCGAGGTCTGTTAGTAAGCACCCTGGGAAACTTGTGTTTCTCACCTATGTACTAATATGTATCAGATATGGATGCGTAGCAAGGCCGCAGGGTAACAGCCTTTTTGATTAAGTATGATTTTTTGTAATTCCCTATTTTGGGTCTTAACTAGATCTGATTTAGAATAGGACATTATTTTAACTGTATACACGAGTTGTCATTGGGGTATACAGGAGAAACAGATATGTGAAGGACTAGTCCCCCTTAATTTGTACGGGAGTCTGAGTGACAGGCCTATTATCTCCTGACTTTCGAGGGACGGGTACTTCATATATCCGGGGATATGTCTTATCAGCATGTAATAGAAATTATTAGACATGTATTTATTTGAATTACATGAAACTTTTAATTTATGCTATGTAATGTAGTATTTTTAATCCGCTGTGCATGTAAGTTTTTATTCTAAGCAAAGGATCCCAAACCTAATGCGCATAATATAATTCGATAGTTTAACTGCTCAGACTTTAATAAAATAAAGGATAAAGATAATGTAACGAACTTATCCCTTGATATCGGAGTAAACAATAAGACTAGATAGGGGCGTTACACTGGAAAATGAGCAGCAAGTCATTGCATCACCATGGCCCTTTGACAAATGGGGAATGGACATCCTAGGTCCTGTTCTAATCTCTTACAAACAACAAAAGTTTTTTATAGTAGCTTTTAATTATTTTACCAAGTGGGTCGAAGTAAAACCACTTACCGCCATTACTTCTCAAAGAATCCAAAAGTTCTTGTGGAAGAGCATCATATGTTGTTTCAACCCTCTTCACATAATCATTATGGACAATGGTAGACAATCGATAATCAAGTCATTCAAAGATTACTACCAACAATGGCATAAAAAACTCTTGACAACCTTTTTATAGTATCCTAAATCCAATGGCCAAGTAGAGATGAGTATCAATATCATCCTCCAAAGACTAAAGAAATAACTAGGAACCTTGAAAGGAAATTGGACAAAAGAATTGCATTCTATACTCTAGTCCTATCAAACAACACCACATACATCTATTGGTGAAACCCTATTCTCCCTTGCTTATGGATATGAAGCCATAATCACTACTGAGTTAAAGTACCCTTCCAATCGGGTTACCACCTACTTGATTGAAGGCAACAGACAAGCTTTACCCATAAGCTTAAACAGTTTGGAGGATAAAAGAGGAAAAACAAAAATACAAGTCATAGCCTACCATTAATGAGTAGCTCAATCCCACAACCAAGGGGTCATAACTCTATCTTCCTATAAAGGAGACCTGGTATTGTGAATAGCCCTCAACAACCTCTCGAATCCCTTCTAGGGAAAGTTAACACCCAAATGGGAAGGATCCTATCACATTATTTAAGCTTTATCTAATGGAATATAACTATTAACCATCTTGGGCAAATGAATTCCAAATACTTGAAACATATCTAGCCTAAGACATTATTTTTTTATAAATTGTATAAAAATGAGGATGATCTCCTCTCGCTTGTAAAAGATTCATTTTAAGATTAATAAAAGTGCTTCTTCTCTCCAAAGTTTCTTCTCTTCAAACACTCTCACATTTACAAGGGATAAACGATGATCCCTCACCCAATCCATAAACAACTTAAAGCTCTCTTATATCGGCCCTCTCAAGGTGATCAATGGAAAGTAAGGTTATCCTTTTTTATTCCTTCATTAGCCCTTGGCTTGGCCAAATGAACAAGTAACAAATATTTGCCTCATAAATAACTCTTTAGCTTTCATAATTAGCTCCTAGCCTACACCAAGCGATCGATGGACAATCACTTATCTACAAAAGCAATTGTACTTAAAATAAAATGTATAATTTCAACAACCAATCATTTATAAAGAAAAGCGTAAAGTGCTTAAATTTCAAAGACCCTAAAAATAGGGCAATTAACTTGTACAACTCTAAAAATCAAATAGCCTAAAGGCTAAGCACAAAATAACAAGAAAAAAATCCTAATCTAGCGGAACAATCCCCTTATCCAAACTAGGAGGAATTAAATCTCCATCATCAACATCATCTCCACCTCCACCCTTTCTGCTTAGAGGAACCACAGGAAGAAAAGTTTTAAGAGAAACGACATCAATAAGATCACTTACATCATTGGTAGGATTGACAATTGGTTTTTCAGCACAATCTTCCTCACCATAGGCTTCCTTTATACTACTTGGATCCCCAAGCCCCACCAACAAATCTAGATTATAAATAAGGGACTCATCGATCTCTTCACTTTGTCAGCAGATTATATTGTTAAAAACCTTGAAGATAAAGTCTGCCCCTTCAATTCAAAAATGAGGATTAAGGATCCGTAGTTGTAAAGAATGGGATCATGTCCTCCCCTATCGGAAATCCCCTTAACTAACACTCTATCTCTTCCTCCTTCTTGTCGACCGCTTCCAACTTCCTCTCAAGGACCTTAATTTGGAAGTTTGGCTTTATCAGCCTTTACTCAACCATCCACTCATGGACAATCACCTTATCTCACTCGCTAAGAAACTTCACTTGAAATTACTCAACTAAGTCTCGCTTATTGGTAGGACAATTCCTATTGAACCTCAAAGGCTCCATTTAAGCCTCAAACTCAATTACCTCTTGGTGTTAGTGTCACAATTAATTTGCCTTCAATCTTTAAGAGTTTCGCTCACCCTACATCTGAAAGAACAAACATAATCATTAAAGATAGTGGGATATTGACCATAAATGCAATAACCAAATATTACCTCCATAATGCTAGTGCTAGCTATAATAACCTAAGCAAGACATAACTTGGTGTAAAATATTGATGGCCCCTTGCATCATGTGAATTACCCCTACCTCACGCAATGAGCCCTTCGATGTGAAAACTTACCGGTATAGCAATAAGAAGGGATCATCCCCATCTACAAAAATTCTCTATTTTTTCTTTCCATTCTCCTTCTCTTTCAAGGACTTCCTCTTCTTAGAAGGTATCTCGTGCTCAATTTCATCAGGGACCAGATGCCTCGATTATCACAAAGGAGTAGTCAGTGTAGTAACCACCAGCCAATCAACCAATAAGGGCCTTAAAGAAGGAACAATGGGCAAATTTCTAGAAGCCCGGGTCTTGCATTGATACCTCAATATCACCAATGGCGCCCCTCGATTGTGGGGGGAGATCTCCAAACACATGAGCCTCGTGTAATGCAGATGAACATTCCAAAAAGCCTCTAAGTTAGAAAGACAAGTTGTAAAACAAAAGCACAATCATAAAACATCAGGGCAATCGACCCAAAACATAAAACAAAAAGGAAAGAAGCATACTCCTCATATCCTCCATGTCGATTGAGTCTACACTCAACCTCTAAATCACATCTAGATCTACCTCACTCTAGTCCTCCTCCGACAACTTAGAAGGAAGAATGAGGCACAACATAAGTCAAGGGAAGGTAAGATGATTATCTGAAGGACGTAGCTAAAAGGGATGAATTCCTTGAAGGGAAACTATATGAAAGAATGCAGATTTTCAATTCGTAATGTTGTTAGAAAGCCCCTGAATGATAGAAGGCAATCCACTACCTTTTGAAATTGAAGCCATCCCACTTCTGATAGAGACAAGACTTTTAAGGAATGGAAAAAAGATTTTCAAAGTAAGATCCACACCTATCATATGACACAACTTTTGGAAACTACAAATGGTCACCCAAGAATTTGCCATAAGTTGTGTTGGGTAAACATTAAGATAGTTTAAAACACCTGTCTCAGAAGAAGTGAATTAAGAGATGATTACTACCTCTTATGCCTTATATTGGTATATTAGAAAACCCAAACTATCCTAATCCAAGAGAGTGGACTTTTAGAAATCCAACAATCCCAAAAGTAACCTCATAGGGCTTTTTTTGGAACACCTCATCCTAGGATATCCTTTATAGTGTAAATACTACACCTATAATTTTTTATAGAACTATTATCATGCTTAAGGGACCCGAATCATTGCAAAATTATTGGGTATGAGTGCCTTAACTTATCCCACATAGGGGTATTTTCCTCGTCTGGCTTATACATTGAAGAGACTCACACAACCCATGAAAAGCTTGATCAATGATCGACAATCTACAAGAAACTCTACGAAATTTTCAACCTCGAAGGGACTCTCTGAATGCCCTTTATCCTCTCCTTTAACATGCTTAATGAGCCTTTCGCTTCTTAGTAACCCCTTAAAAGGAAGAGTAGAAGAAGGACCTTCCTTCTTTCCTTGCTCATCATTAGAAAACACTATGTGATGACTCATCATAGAGGATTTCCCTAAAATCTTAGGGCTTAGACACTCTTATGCTTCCTCTTCCCGCACTACCTTCGTACCACTATTTCTCACACTAATCTTCTCACCATTCTAAAAAAGATAAAGTAGTGATCAAGAAATCATACATGAGCAAGAAGAAATTTCCAAAAGTAAAAAGAAAAACCCTAGGCAAGAACCTACAAAATCAAAACTAGGAAAAAAGAAAAACACTCATAAAATCAACAACAAACTAAGCAAGGAAGAGATGCTTACAGCCAGAATTGAAAACATAACAAGCTTAAGCAAAAGAGAGTATCTCCTGCTCCCATTCCTCTAAGCACCCTTTACAGAAATCAGAAACCCTAACACTTGTGAAAAAAATCATTAAGAGAGATTCTTTACACAAACAAAATGTGAAGAGTTCTTAAAATATTAGCAACTTGGAAACATCAGCACAAAATGCTAAAATGCCCACTATACCCCTAAATTGTTAGGCCAATCGTCATAAAATATGCCACTGCCTTGAGAAACATGTTGACAAGTTAGAAATGTGGGCTATGTGGAATACGAATAGGTTCAGTTAAGCAAAACAACGATGTTTACACACTAGGAGACTTGGCGGTTGTCTCATCAACCCAATACCTCGATCAAAGGCTTAAAAGCAAAGAGCAAAAATACTCTCGGGCTTCAGGCACTTATGGCATACCTAGATTGGCTAGACACAGAGATCTCCATTAGTATAATGAAGATATATATTATACTAGAGGTTTTATGTACACAAAAGTGCATGTTAGTTTTTTCTTTATTTTTTAAAATATAATATAAAAATAATTATTATATTTTAAAATAGTAAATTAATTAATAAAAAATTATTTAATTATTTACTCTTTTTATTGCCTTCTTTTCTTTCTCTCTCCCTTCTTTTTATATCATATATATTTTTTATATTTTATATCATATAATAATATTTAATTTTAGAGACCCTAAATCAATAATGAGAGTATCCTAAAACTATTATAATATGGATGAAAGGACAACCCTAACTTCAAATTTATCTAGGCCCATTGTAGCCCAATAAGGTCCAGGTTGAGATATAATAATAATGTATACAATAAAAACTCAGAAGGAATTCTAGACAAAAAAAAAACAGTGTTCGGACCGGGAAGGAGGTAGAAGACTCTTGCCTATGCCATAGATGCATCATCATCAGCTTAAAACATCTGAAGCGACTCCTTGTTAGGAGACCCAAAGCTTTTGGAGTTCTAACTTTAATACCTTCGTCGGTCAGCCTCTTAATCTTTCTGCATTTTTCTGAGACTCGTGGAATCAATTATCAATGGAGGAACTCAAATCTGCTTTGGACGAGCATTTCGATCAAATGACAGATCTTGTTCAGAAGTTCTCTGCGGAACTTCGCGTTGGCCTTCGCCCTGCTTACGAGAATTTCTTGGGCTTTTTCCATGCTATAGACTGGAAGGTACTCCCTACACCCATCATTATTTTTTATTTTTATTTTTATTTTTACGAACAATGGATCGATCTTAAATCCCTATCGATCGTGTTATAAGAATTCACATTTGGGATTATATACCCAATTAGTGTTTCAGATTTATGGTTGGATGAACGTAATTATGCTTCTTGCTTCAGTTATGGTTTCCTTGTAAAGTATGATCCATTATTGCATAGTAAATTAGGTTGATTAAAGTTAGGCGCTGCAAAACTGGTTGGTTTCCTATCATTTTGAGCCCTCTATGCCAGTAGTTCAACTTATTTGCAGTAAAAGATAATAATTTGGGCTTATCATATTCCTTTAAATTAAATAATCAAAACTCTACTGGGGAAGAAAGGGGCCAAGGGGAGATTGATTTTTATGTTAAAATGTATGAAATCTTGCATAAAAGATTTTCACAAAGAAAACAACATTTCTGCTAAGATAAATAGAGGAGAGGCAAAGGGAGAAGAAAGTGGAGAGCTGTGAAGTGCTGATATTTCAAAGAGACATCTGACACTTGGATCAGATGACGCAACATTTCATCCATTTAGGGCTTATCACAAATAACACCTTAAGCCTTCCATTACATGTCCTTCAATTTTTTTATTATTTTGTATTATAGTCCCCAAATACTTAAAATTTTTTACTTCTCCCATGAAATAATTTCCAAGTTTCACCTCCACCCAAGAATAGTATACCTTTCACTTAATTCATGCTCCATACATTCTAAGGTTCAAATTCTAACTGAATTCCATGTGCATAGCAAGACCTTACATTTACTTGAGTGAGTACAAATGTTAAATATCAAGTAGAGAAAAGGGTGAAGGGCCAAAAGTGATATAGGGCCTATTTGATTGCACCAAAAAAACCTGTTTGAATAAATATTTTCTACAGAAAACAAAAAAATAAAATGTGTTTTGAGAAAAAAAATATAGGATAATTAAAAGATATTTTGAACTCCAATTTTTTAAACAAATGAAACATAGAAAACAAGTCTTTTTATTAATAGGATGTATATAAATATGTGAAAACAATACTAGTATGAATTATCAAAACTAATTTTATAAAATAATTCTAAAGAATAAAACAACGCTCAAATAGGCCCATAATTTTGTTTTTAATGTTACTCAATTATGACTAGTATAACATTTAGAGCTTATCCGCACTGAATATTGACCAAGTTTTTGGGAACACAATTCCATCAATAGTTAGGGAGATAAGGGGAGAAGGTCTGAGTTGAGGGGAAAAAATCTTAATTCTTTAAACATTTAGTCACTGTTCTGAATGTGAATGAAATATATATTCATTTTGGCTGAGTAATAGGAGCATAGGCGATATACTGTTAAATTTGATGATTATATTTTCTTTTGGTAATTTAATATGTAAAACAAAGATTTTCTATGTGTAGTAACCTTTACTTATGGTTATGGTTGGCTTATTTGTTGTTTGATTTACACAACCAGTGACATTCTCTTGCCTACAGAAGCAAAAATAAGTATAATTCTGGGCTTTTGGAATCACAATGTCATTCTAGAGTGCCATAGATATTTTGTTTAAAATGTTAATTATATGAATGTTGATTGACACTTGAAGCCTTCCTCTAGTGATTTTTAGGTATGTTAAATATATTAACCAAGCATGCTATCATGACTAAAATTAATGTTAATCTTTTGTCATTCTTTTAAGTTCCTGGTGGTATATTTTAGCACTAGTAATATTTCCTTGGTTCTTTGTATTGTTTTCCAGGAACCTTGGTTAATGGGATTAATAGCGTTCCACGTTGTGTTGCTGCTAGTTGCTATAGTCTCAAGGAAGCGTACCAACTTCCAAATGAGTTTGTTTCTTTTGACATGTAGGTTTAATGCTTTAATCCTTGTATGAAACGGTTCATGAGTCATATAGGCTTATCCATGATTGCTCCATTATCAAAAGTTTTCTAATGTTACTTCTTTCCTGCTTTAATTGTTACCTTCTCCATGATTAACTCACTGCATTGTTGCTGTTTTTCTGAATTTGAAATTTTGCATGAAAGAAACTGTAAAATTAAAATGGTGTCATTTTGGCTTGGGCTTCTTTCATGCAAATCCCTTTGCCTTTGCATACCTGGCTTTATAATTGAAAATTCCTAAAATTGTGATATATGAGAGTTAAGATCAAGAAATAGGTCGCACATTGAAGAGTTTAGATAATAGCAAAATAATCAATACCTATTAAGTAAATGGAGATATCTTTTTAATTCACTAAAACTGCTAAATCCAAACTCAATGCAGAATTCCATAGTGCTGGAAAGTAGGCAACAATTTGTTCAGGACTTTGTAGTTGTGTTTTAAATTTTTGTTTAATGGCATTCATAACATATATGTCATGTGTACACATATTCAGCCCGTTATTCTATTTTGCTCATCTCCTTATATGCTAGCAGATACTCTTGGATAACTTGCTGAGAGGTTTAATAGTTTACGTAATTTGTCTTACCTAGATCTTGTTATGGTGCAGTGGCTGGAGTATATCTCGCTGAGAAGCTTAATAGTTTCCTGGGGAAGAACTGGAAGAGCTTTTCTGGCCAAAACTATTTTGATTCCCAGGGACTGTTTCTGTCAGTACTTTGGTCTGGACCTCTTCTCGTCATTGCGATGATAATCTTGGTCAGTATTTTCCATCATAAGTAGACTTGTTTTAGCTGTGATCTTTGTAGATTGGAATTTGAGTTGACGCATCTTATCTCTCTGCAGATCAATACACTCTTCTCTTTGTGTTACATGATTGTTAGGTGGAAAAGAGCTGAACTTAGACATCGTGCAAGGCTAGCTCGCAGTAAGCAGGACTAATTTGTTTGTTGTAGTTTTGTGACTGAGATGTACTCAAAATGGCTATGCAAACGATTTCCCCCCCCCCCCCCCCCCCTCTTTTCTTTCAGTGTTAGTTTATTGTTATCTCAATTATGTCTGTATTACTAATAGAGGAAGCAGTATGGTTTTGGTGCGTCTCATTATTTTCTTTTAATTTCCTTCATTTTTTTGAATATCAGCAATAACTTACACTGGTTAATTACCACTATAACATTGTTTTCACTTCTCTATTGGCCAAGTCTCGTGGACCAATCTTATTACTAATATGGGC
The DNA here is from genome assembly GCA_031216115.1 of Senna siamea. NCBI lineage: Eukaryota > Viridiplantae > Streptophyta > Magnoliopsida > Fabales > Fabaceae > Senna > Senna siamea. Next base: position 23,634,574 of record CM062354.1, on the reverse strand, counting down.
TCTGACCCGAATACACCTTGGGATAGTAAACCCTGGAGTTGGCATAACAAAAGTATTCATAATGAAGAGTTTAGAAAGCCTCTTAGGCCTTCCAATTCCATCTCTATTTTGGAATTTCTCCGGAAGCTTATTTTGTGTTTGGATACTGGAATTTTAAATTTTATAAAATTCAATATATAAAAAAATTGAATTGTCACAATTTAGATTTATTGCATTTTAAAATTTTCATTTAGATAAATATAATATTTGTAAATTTTTTTGTTGTATCTAATAACTATATAGATAATATGTCAATGTATATATTTATATGTAAGTGTATGTATGTGGACATACTTGTATGTAAATAATAATGTGTGTGTGTGTGTAAAAATGTATGTGTGTACATAAAAATGTGTGTGTACAAATGTATATAGATATGTATATTTGTATGTATACATGTATAAATATAAAAGAAGAGAATTTAGTAACAGTTTTTTTATTTGATTTTTAAAATTTTAGAAGAGAAAGAATTAAAAGATTTTATGTTAACCTTACTTAACTTTTATTTTTTGTTAATTTTATTTATCTTAAGTTAAGAAATTTTATAGTATCTAAATAAAAGAAGGAGAAAGAATTATTTAATATTTCTTTCCCTCTCTTTTCCTTTAAGGGTGTGTTTGGTAATGAAGAGGGGAAGGGAGGATATTTTAAGTGATGATTTTTCTTTTCCTTGTTTGAATTTTTCAAAATTTCTTAATTTATAGTAATTAAATTAATAAAGAAATGTTAAGGAGGGTTAACTTAAAATCTTTCAATTATTTCTCCTCCAAAATTTTAAAAATCAAGCAAGGAAAAATTTATTAAATTTTCTTTTATTTCCTTTCCTTTGCCTCCATTCTCTCTCTCCCAAACAAACACTTAGGGTGTGTTTGGAAATGAGGAGAGGAAGGCAAGGAATTAAAGGAAAAGGGAAGGAGAGGAAAGGAAATGTTAAGTGATGGTTTCTCCTCTTTTTGTTTGAATCCTTTAAAATCTCTTAATTTGAAGTAATTAAAATTAACAAGAAAGAAAGATTGAGGAGGTTTAACGTTAAATCTTAAAATTCTTTTTCTTCCAAAATTTTTAAGAACTAAATAAGGAAGAGGTCTCTAAATTTCCTTTCTTTTCCTTTCCTTTCCCTGCATTCCCCCCTCCCCCCTTCCCCCTTCAAACAGACTCTTAGAGTCTGTTTGGGAATGAGGAAGGAAAGGGAAGGAAAGAAATTTAAGGAAAAGGGAAGGGGAGGAAAGAAAAGGTTAAGTGATAATTTTTCTTCTCCCTATTTAGATCTTTCAAATTCTTTCAATTTAGAGTAATTAAAATTAACAAAGAGAGAAAGTTAAAGAAAGTTAGCATAAAATCTTCCAATTCCTTCATTTCCAAAATTTTAAGAACCAAATAAGGGAAGGTTACTAAATTCTCTTCTCTTTGTAACAACCGAAAAAGTTTTAAAGGATAAAATCAAACTTTAACCCTAATTCCTTTTAAACTGAGGTTGGCACGTATTTTGAGGATGAGGATTCGCAACAGAAGGTTGTTTGAAGTTAGAAACACTATCAAACAGAAGGAAACGCAATCCGGCTATTAGAAACTGACAGACGACGTTATGTGCGTCAATTTCACTGACAAAGGCCAAAACCTTTGCATGGAAATGTGTGCCGACGTCTGGAAGGAAGACGACACCCTAAAGTATCTCCGGGTGGTCCGGGAAAAGTCGGAATCACTCCCGGAGGCTTTAAATTTCTTGAATTCCCTCTATTTCTCTCAAATCTCTCTCTCTCCTCACCTCACTTTCTCTCTCCTCTCTCTCCTCCTTCCTCCACCGTGCGCCGCCACCACAGCCACCTTGGGCCGCCACTTGGCACACCAATCGACAGCCCTTACCACCCACAACCTCCAGCAACCACCCACGGCCACCAACGGCCGCCAGCGCCACCGAAAAATGCCACTTTTCTCCTCCACCGCGCAAAAATTTCGCTAGCTTAGATGACCGCCGTCCGTCACCGTTGGCCGTCACTGCCCCCACCACCGTGTAGCCTGAGCTGCCAGCTTCCTCCAGTAGCTCGCTGACGTCGAACGGAGGCTGGACGTGCCCGGATCGAGGCAATCTCTGTCCGCCGTGCATGAATCTTCGTGGCTGAAAAAAGCCGTCTAAACGGTCGTGAACCGCCACGCCACCACCATATTTGGACTCCTGGACTTGCGGGCTTCACTGTAGTGTAATTTTCGAGGCAAACTGCACCCCTCTGCCGTGCGCCGCCATGACGGAGTTTCTGGATGTGCATCGGGAGAAACCGAGACCACCCCGAGACAAAATTCCATCATCCAATCACATTGGTAAGGTCCGATTTTCCAAAAACTGATGATATCTAATTGAAGTAGCTGCCAAACGTAATTAGGCAATAAATTGACCTAGGTATTAGGGCAACCAGACTTAGAATTGTTAAACGGATGACGTGACAAGTCTGAATATTCAATTTAATGTCCAGGAAGTTAATTGGGCTCAAAAACTGAGACTACGTGAAGTTCTGAATCGATTTGGAGCGATAGGAGACCAGGTAGGATAATTTACGCTTCCTGAAGCCTAGATTTGACCTAGTGGATACCTGAATGATTTAGATTATTTGCATAGATTTATGTGCTACTTTCGATGGAATAAATTGTATGCTTGTGTGCTGAAAACCCTAATTGCATGTTAGACGTGTTGTTTATCGAGTTTAGATGCCCTTAGGATGGATTTACTTAGGGTAGGGTACTTGATAGCCGGTATGGGACTAGTTAAGTATCCAGTACAGGAGCTTTTAATTGACATTTTTACGATTTGACCTGCATCGTTAGGGATTACGCATTAAACCAGGACGACCCTAAGAAAGGTTTAAGGAGTATAAGGGGGGATAGCCTACACGGGAAAACGTTGTGATTTAGGTGTAATACCCTAGAACCCTAAGGAATAGCTGACCGTGAGCATGTGAGTTTGAATAGACTGTATGAGGATGAGAATTGGCGTATGTGCACATGCTAAGGGATGCCCTAGATGTTGATTCTCACCCAGTCCTTGAGTGAGTGATTGGTGTTACGGATCACACTCACAATATAGGCTTGATTCGGGTGATTGGTGTTACGGATCACACCCAACGATAAGAGAGGTATTCTCTCTAGATGACATGCAATTAGATAATGATTTAGACTTGGTTAAAGCAGATTTGTGGCCAACGTGGATTTAGATACATCGGGCATGGGATTTTATCTGATTTCGGGTATTGATTTTAAAAGAAATGAATTTTTTATGATTTTGATTATCTGTCGCAACTTTCATGTGATAAAACAATTTTAAAGATAAGGTATTTCACTAATTTCGAACTGATTTCGGGAAGATGATTTTGGTGTTAGCACCGCTGAGTATTCAGCCAGATTTTGAATTGTATTTGAATTGTAAACTATTCTACTAGGATTTTATATCTCACCAGGTTGTTTACTCAGATGAACAGGGACAGGGACAGGAATCTAGACGTTAGCTTGACGATGATTTGATGACAGATAGAGGAGAAGTTTAGTCTAGGCTTGAATTGTATTGTATATGCATTTATTGATGTTGATGTATAATAGTCTTCTGTAAAGTATGCTTTCTGTTGTTGTTGGACTGACTGTATAATTGCAAACAGGTGATTGTTGTATTTTGGGTATATTCAAAATACAGAAGAAACTTTGCCAGATTTTCGGTAGGATTTTCGATATAAACTTGTGTAATTAAGTTGGATTTTCAATTTAATGATTGTATGCCGTATGTATGGATTATAGTTTTCATTCCAGAGAATTTTATGATATATATATGTATAATTAGTTTAGCTGCGTGTGAATTAAGGTTGAACGAAATCCGAATGGACAACGGGAAGTCTATTTGGGTTACGCTCAACCAGTAGTGATCCCCTAACATTCCCACATCGGGAATAGCTATGTAAATCAATCCATATGCTTCCGCTAATTAGATAAGCATCGCGTATGTTGTATTAGGGGGTCGTTACACTCTTCCCTTTCATTTTTTTTCTCTCCCAAACAGACCCTTATGATGTGTTTGATAAGGAATAAATTTTAAGAACATAAGCAATAAATTTCTAAATAGAGCCAAAACTTTGGATAAGGTATTTATTCCTTGATATGTACTCGAAAAAAGAATTAGATTATGTAATGATGAGACAAAAAAAAATACTTACAAAAAATGTATGATCCTTTTTTGAATGAACCCTATCGTGGACAAATCAAAAAAAGAAGTTTTTCACTCTCAATAAAAAATAAAACTTAGAGTGTCTTTGGGAATGAGGAAGGAAAGGGAAGAAATTGAGGAGAAATAGAATGGAAGGAAAGGAAATGTCAAATAATAGTTTTTCCTCCCCTTGTTTGGATTCTCCAAACTCTTCCAATTTGGGGTAATTAAAATTAATAAAGAGAGAGGATTAAGGAGGGTTAATATAAAATTCTCCATATCCTTTCCCTTTAAAATTTTCAAAATTCTCTTCCCTTTCCTTCCATTTTTCCCCTCCCAAACATACCCGTGTTTAGTTTCTTTTAGCTTTCTTTTCTACCCCATTTTATTACCAAGAAAAAAAAAAGAAATTGAAGAGACTTCTTTTTATGGTACTACCTAAAGGAATTTTAAGATGAACCACAATTTTCATTTGTAAGCACATTTGACTTTTAATAATATCTATCATTGAAGTTGTTTTTAAGAGTATAGAGCAAAATAATAATCATATGTATCAAGAAAAGATTTGTGTTGATGTTTAGAGTATGAAAAATACAATTTTTATTCTAAAAATTAGAGGACTTAGTGATATGTAGGTTGTTTTTAAAGTAAATTAGAATAATCTAACAAATTCTTCAACAATTGTATGACTTCAAATAGATGAAAAAACATTTATTAAGCAAGATATGGTCAATGCTTTATGCAAAATCTCAAAATAAAAATAAAACATCAATTAAGAACTTAAAATGAAAAAAATATAGAGAAAGAGATAAGTAAGCTCTAAGATTTATCTTGGTTTCAGCTTTAATCCAAGCCTACATCTAGTCCCCAAAGATTCAACTTGATATTTCACCACTAATTCTATAAATTTTTTTTGGACACTAATAAGCCTTTACAAACTCTAACTTAATCTAGAGTTGGTTTTTACTAAACAATAGAGCACAAATCTCTTCTTAGAAAATAACACTCTAAGGAGGTATTTGGTACACGGATTAAAAAAAGATTCTTGGAAATAGGAGATTTGGAATGTTGCATTCCCACATTTGGTACACATAATAAAAAAACATTCCTGAGAATATTATATTCTTGGGAATAGAGTATTTCAATGTTTTTGTAAATTTTTATTCCCATCTAAAGGAGTGAAAATCTTGTATTCCTATAGTATGAGAATATTTTTAAATTAGTAAAATTATCCTTGTAAAATTTAACCCTACCTTATCTTTCAAACCCTTCCCCTTAACATCTCTCCACTGAAATTTAGAGTAATAATAATAATTTTTAAAAATATAATTTTAATAAATTATAAATTTTTAAAAAATTTAATATTAATATTAAGAATATTTTGATTAAAATAAATAAAATTATAAATTTTTAATATTTCTAATGACTCTATTTCATAGCATGTTCAACTGCTGCTTGTGATTCCAAATTAAGAATATGAAATTGAATCTTACAAACTTTAGTGATGTAATTTTTTGTTTTATTGGGACAAGAAAAAAGAAAAATAAATCCATGGTTCTTTTTATTGTCGTAAAACTTGTATAAAGTAAGAGAGCAATAAGTTGTGTAAGGAACAACTATTAACTTTGAACTAAATTAATAAGTTGTAATGATTTTTTTCAATATCATATAAGTAATTTAAAAAAAAATAGTTGGTTATAGTTCTTAAAAAATATTTAAAAAATTATTAAGGGCATATTTGAAAAATCATTAAATATTCCTAGAAACATTGAAGCTGAATCAAATGCAGGAATGTAATATTCTTCAGAATATTTTCAAGAATGTTTTAAGTAAAACAAACAAATTTTTTTAAAATTTTTGGGAATCATATTTCTAGGAATCACATTTCCCCTAAGAATAAAAAACTACCCATGTACCAAATGCCCAGAGTTTTTTCACTTTTGACTTCTCTTTTAGAAGAAAAAAATTACTTAAATAGATTCTATCTAAAAGCATATTTATAAGATAAACTCTAAAATTCAAATGATAGAAATTATGTAAGTTATGACTCATAACGTTCGTTTTTCTCACAAAGATAATAAAATGAGTTAAAAATCACATTATAACACTTGCATCTTTGTGAAAATATATTTAAAAGGTTATATTTATGAAAACCTAACCATTAGATATATAAAAAGAGTTGTTATGCATTTTAAAAAAACATTTTTTTTATTCTATTAGTCTATTGTTGTAATGTATTGAATAACTTGTAGTTTATTATCTTAAAAATTATTATCAATATAGATCATGTTTTAAAATTTCAACATACTGATTTACTGTTAGGCTCTAACAATCAACTTATGGCTCTTAGGTTAGCCAATAGTACTCTCGAGTTATCTAGTAATCAACTTCTTTAGTCCAATAATTAATTACTACCTAGACTTAAATTTAAATAGTCATAAATTTTTTATTTTAAATTCATTTGGAGCAATGACCTATTGTTGGCAAGCTTTTTGAGTCTATTTTTTACATATAAAAAATTTATATATTTTACGATATATGATTTAAAGATTGACTAAAGGTCAAAATTAGATTCTAGTAAAATTTCATATCTATCGAACCAAAATGTGAAGTAAATGGAAATTAAAGAAAAAGAAATTAGTTTTCATAAAAAATTTAAAAAAAAATTCCAAAATTTTTTTGAAGGCAATTTAAAAATAATGTCTATTACACCCAAAATATGATACACATGACAAATAAAAAAACTTGTTTTCAAAAATAATTTTAAAAAAATTGAAAAATAAATAGAGTTACTACTAAAATTTTATTTTTAAAAATAAATTTTAGAAAAAATTTTAAAAAATTAATTTTTGAAATACAATAAGATGAAACTCTAATAATTCAAATGATAAAAAGTATACTAGTTGTGAATTAATGACATTTTTTTTTCTCTAAAATAATAAAACGAGTTAAAAATCACATTATAACACTTACATCTTTGTGAAAAATATGTTTAGTAGCCATTATACATATAAAAGAGTTTTTATGCACTTTGAAAAACATATTTTTCTTTTTTACTCTATTAGTCTATTGTTGTAATGTATTAATTAACTTATAGTTTATTTTCTTAAAAAATATGATCAATATAGGGCATGTTTTAAAATTTCAGCATAGTGATCAACCGTTAGACTCTAACAATCAACTTATAGCTCTTGGGTTAGCCAATAGTGCTCTCAAGTTAGCAAGTAATCAAACTTTTCAATCCAATAGTTAATTACTTCCTAGATTTAAATTTAAATAGTCATAATTTTTTTATTTTAAATTCATTTGGAGCAATGACCTATTGTTGGAAAGCTTTTTGAGTTTATTTTTCACATATAAAAATTTTATATATTTTAGGATATATGATCAAAAGATTGACCAAAGGTCAAAATTAGATTTTAGTAAAATTTCATCTATGTCTCTCTAAAATATGAAGTGGATGGAAAACAAAGAAAAAGAAATTAGTTTTGAAAAGCATTTTAAAAAAAATATTTTTGTAGACAAAGAAATTATTCTTTTTCTTGAAAAACAATTTGGTTTGCAAAAAAAAAAATGAGTCCAAGAGTTTATATACGTGGAGAAGGTGTTAGGAACTCCACATTATCTGATAATATAAGTGTACATTTAATTTGTTAATACCCTATTTACACTAAACAATCACATACAAGAGTTAAAAATGTTTGGAATATTGAACTTGACCTAAAAAAGTGTCTTTGGGTGTACATACATCTTATAGGGATCAAAGTCCATGTAGTTCAAGGATAGAAAACCTTAGTGAGTTATCTAATTTTTTTAATTAATTTTCAAAAAGAAAGAAACAATTGCTTTAAAATGATGGCAAAATAAATCAACTTGAGTGGATGATTTGATTTTACTTTTAAAATCCTCATTAGCATCGCTTCTTTCTCTCTTCAATTTTTCTTCGTTTTCTATTTTTGAATTTTTTGAAAAATCATTTAAATCTAAGTGAATTTTGAAAATTCAATAAATTAATTTGGGAATAACACCATATTTTGGGATTTTAAAAAAAGAAAATATTGTTTGCATTTTTTTAAAATATTTTGAAAAATATAAAATATTTGAAAAATTATAAAAAGGGAATAAAATTTAACATCCTAGTTGTAACACCTCCCAAGTAGCTGACTATAGTTATAAAAAATTCTTATGAATGTATTTTAAGTCTAGTTGATGCAAATGGTTTGTTAAAACCTAGACAAAAAGTTTGACTAAAAAATAAAACTAAAATGGAGTTCAGTTTAAGAAAAATAGTAAGAGAAGTGGTACCTTTGGATAATTTATCCCAAATGGTAAATGAGATATTAAAGTAAAAAATGCAAGTAAAATGGCACTTTGGAAGAAATAAGATTTAAGAGTGTCATGTGAAGGGAATAACTTTCCCAACTTATACAAAATTACGATATAGCCCAATGACTATTTAGCAAATATGTTGAAGTTCAGTTGATTGATTTCCTACCCCTTTGGAAATCTGATAAGGGGAGGAAGGTATGAGGAAGGTCTAGAAAATTTGAACCTAGTGAAAAAGTGAGCAAGTAGAGAGAGAAAGTGCGAGGAAAGAGAGAGAGAAGGAGGAGATCTTGAAGGGAATGGGTAGATTTAAGCTTGAAAATTGTAGAATCAGCTAGAAGAGATGCACATCAACAACTAGGACATAATGAATCAAGATAGGTAATCAAGTAGAAATCTCATCTTCCCTCTTTGGTTGAAAAACCATTTTTTGGGTGTTTTGATGAACAAGACCAAATCTTTTATTTTAAATGTTTCTGGGAAGATGTAAACTTGCATTCTTTGTTATAAATACTGGATGTGTGCCTTTTGATGCATGCCTATGGCTAGATCCTAGAAATCATGAAAAGAAATATGAATTTGCTGTCTTTTCCTCTATGAGCATGATTCTTATGGTTTGGTTTGATTCCTAGTTTCAAAGACTTTAGTTTGATGTATGATGATGTTTTGGGAGGAAAAATAGTTTATAAGTGATTTAAAATGAAACCTTGAAGTTTTGGGGAGCCAAAACGATTCAAAAGATGATTTTTTATGATGAACAGGACTAGAAATCACAAATTTGGGCACCTTCGCCATGGCTAAAACATGACGTTATTGAGGTTAAAACATTACTTCACCACAGTGAACTACCACATGGGTTGTTGTGTTCTTCACCGCATTGAAAAATGGTTTTATTCGCGACAAACTGCACAGAATTTGGTTGTGTTCTTTGCCTTAGGACTTCGCTGTGACACTTTTTTATTGTTTTATAGCTTCCAACTTTGTATTTTAGCCTCTTTTCTTCCCTATACATCATGTAAAGGCTAGGTAACCATCCCAAATCCAGAAGAATGCATTTAAGAAGTAATAGGAGACAAGATTGAGGGGAAATAACTAGGAAAACAAAACAAGAGTACTCTTATTGTATGTTTTAAACTAGATGGGTTTCGAGTTGAAGGATCAGTGGTCAATATAGGACAACCATTGGGAATTCCATGGTTATACCATAATAAGTGATGGTAAAGCATCCATTTTTCTAGAAAGGGTTGAGAAAAGATCATGATGGTGATCAACTCTAAATTAGTTTACCCTGATGGCCAAAGAGTTACTTATTTAGGATTGTATCTATCATAATTTAGGAACCTATTAGACTAATGTATATAATAGAGGGTTATATATTCAGAATCACCCCAGTGAGTGATGATTTTTAAGATCAAGAAAATGATTCACCTTAATGAGTGATGATTCTTAACTCATCCAAGTGTATGAGTGGTTTTTCTTAAGAAACATTGAATCATCCAAGTGTATTAGCGAAGGCAATCTAGCCTAAAGAGAGGCCTAGGGATCTAGTGAGAAAGATAATGCTCAACTAGGGGATGCCTTATGGGTTAATACTAGCTAACCAAGAACTCATTCAATCTATTCTTAAAAGGAAACATATGAATGTTTTTCTTATCAGTGGGCCAAAGGAGTCCCATGAATGAAAGATGAATGTTTTCCTTATGAATGGGCCAAAGGAGTCCCATGAATGAAAAATGAATGTTATTTTCGTTTAAAACATTATGAATGTTCATATTACTATAAATGAATGATTGATGTTGAACATACTCACTGAGTATGAGCATAGTTGTGAAAGGCTTGAATTATTATTGTTATTATACATTTCCAATACATGGCATGGCATGCCATAATAATCACATAACATCCAGCTTACATTGGAAAGTATTTATGTATGATGAGTTTAATGCAAGATTTTTCTGTGTTTCACATAATTGGTACCTTTAACAGTAATTGCTAACCTTATTTCTCTTAATTACTGAAATTTTATCTCACATACGCGTTGATGCGTCTAGATGCTTAGATTCTCCATGAAGAAATAAGTGGATGTGCCTCTAGCACCTTTAGTGGGTTAGAATGACACAGATAGAAGCTATTTCTTTTTGGGTGTTCCACTTTCCTTAATCTATTTTGTGATGGTCATAGGGACTAGTACATACACTGTATAGGACATGGCACCTATTGCTATTTGTTTTATATGTAAATATTTATAGTTGAGATATAAAATGCCTAGTTACATTTACTTAATTTTATTTTTATTATAGTTTCATTGTTGTATCTATGCAAGTGAAAATCCCGAGTGTAACCTATTAAAGGATCCTGGGAATTAATTTAAAAATTGAATTCGAGTAGCCAAGCAAAGAGACAAGATGGAAACACACCATCTCTATAGGATCATGTATGATAGGTACCTATAGAGGTGGGGTGTTACACTATTTTTAGAATAAAACTGGGCTATTGGAATCCCAAAGTGCGACATGCATATAGATAAAATTCACACAAGTACGTAATTTAAACATATAAAACAGTTAAACACTTTTTCTAAGTCCTTTTTTCCACCAGCATTGTTGAATAGTTGCATACAAAGAAACAAATGCTTATGATTAGAGACCAGGATTGATATTCCACCTCATAAGAAGTTAGCTACCTCTCTACCTCATAATAAACATAAATTCTTTGGATTAATCTAATCGTCACAATTATATATATATATCCCAAAATGCATACTTATTTACAAAATTTAAAAAATACAAATACAAATAATACGAAACTAAAACAATTCTTAGAGATCCAAAGCTAACTCCTAGTGTAACGACCCCCTAATACGTCATACGCGATGCTTATCTGATTAGCGGAAGCATATGGGGTATTCTAAATGATTATTCCCTATGTGGGAACGTCAGGGGATCGCTACTGGTTGAGCGTAACCCAAATAGACTCTCCGTTGTCCATTCGGATTCCGTTCAACCCTAATTCACACGCAGCTAACTAACTATACATACATGCATCATAAATTTCTCTGGAATGAAATCTAAAACTCATATACACGTCGCGTCATACATTCATACACATTTCAATTCAAATCCATAAGTTTACAGCGGTAAATTCTAACAAAAATTTGGCAGAGTTTCCTCTGTAATTCGATCATATCCCAAATACAGAATCACCTGTTTAAACATCAATAGCCAGTCCAACAACAGTGATAAACATAACTGACATAATTCCATACACAGCAACATTAATTTATCACTACAATCCATGTATACTATCTGAAACGTTATATATAAATTCGGTCTAATCCACACAGAATTCATAAGAAATAGAATCCGATAAATAACAGCATTATCAAAGTATATATACAAATGATTCAAGCCTAAGCTAATCATCCTCCGGTCTATCCTCAAGTCAGCCTCGGCTATTTTCTGGGCTCCTGTCCCTGTCCCTGTTCATCTGAGTAAACAACCTAATGAGATATGAATCCCAGTAGAATAATTTACAATTCAATTATCATTCGAAAACCAGTTGAATACCCAGCGGTGCGAACACCGAAATCTTCTTTCCGAAATCAATTCGAAAACAGTGAAATACCTTTTCTTTAAAATCGTTTAAACACATGGAAATTGCGGTAATATATCACAATCATAAAATCTATTTCTTTTAAAATCAATTATCAAAATCAAGTAAAATCCCATGCCCTGTGTCTCTCAATCCTCATTGGCTACAAGTCCGTTGTAACCAAATCTAAATCATCATCTAATTGCACGTAGTCTAGAGAGAATACCTCTCTTATCGTTGGGTGTGATCCGTAACACCAATCACCCGAATCAAGCCTATATTGTGAGTGTGATCCGTAACACCAATCACTCACTCAAGGACCGGGTGAGAATCAACATCTAGGGCATCCTCTAGCATGTGCACATACGCCAATTCTCATCCTCATACAGTTTATTCGAACTCACATGCACTCAGTCGGCTATTCCTCAAGGTTCTAGGGTATTACGCCTAAATCACAACGTTTCCCCGTGTAGGTTATCCACCCTTATACTCCCTAAACCTTTCTTAGGGTCGTCCTGGTTTAACGCGTAATCCCTAATTCAGTACAGGCTAAATCTGATAAAAATAGTCTTGTTTAAAAGCTTCCTGTACGAGGGATACTTAACGGCCGTCCCATACCGGCTATCAAGTACCCAACCCTAAGTAAATCCATCCTAAAGGCATCTAAACTCGATAAACAAGGTGTCTAACATGAAATTAGGGTTTTCAGCACACAGGCATGCAATTTTATCCCATCGAAAGCAGCACGCAAATCCATGCAAGTCATCTAAATCATTTAGGTATTCACTAAATCAATTCTAGGGTTCGGGAAGTGTAAATTATCCTACCTGGTCTTCGAATGCTCTAAATCACTTCAAAATTCCATGCAGTCTCGATTTCTGAGCCTGATTAATTTCCTGGACATAAAATTAAACATTTAGGCTCGTCACGTCATCCAATTTTCAATCCTAAACTCGGTTACACAGTTATCTAGGTTAATTAGTTGCCTAATTACATTCGGCATGTAACAGTCCAGCCGCTCACTTACAGATATTGTCCGCTTTGTCCCACCTCTATGGACTCACGGTTTTGTTCTTCCCCAACCTAAGGGGGGAAAACGCGTCCACAAGGGAGAGGTATCCACACCCTTATAAGGCATGTTTCGTTCTCCTCCCCAACCGATGTGGGACTTTACAATTCCACCCCCCTTAGGGAGCCCAGCGTCCTCGCTGGCACACCGATCTGGGCCCCGGCTCTGATACCAAATGTAACAGTCCAGCCGCCCACTTGCAGATATTGTCTGATTTGTCCCACCTCTGTGGACTCACGGTTTTGTTCTTCCCCAACCTAAGGGGGGAAAACGCGTCCACAAGGGAGAGGTATCCACACCCTTATAAGGCATGTTTCGTTCTTCTCCCCAATCGATGTGAGACTTTACACGGCAGCCATTTCAGTCATATACCATTAGTTTTTGGGAAAATGGACCTTACCATTGTGCTCGGATGATGGAATTCTACGTCACGGTGGTCTCATTTTCTCGGGATGCGCGTCCAAAAGCTCCAGCACGACGGCACACAGCAGCGCACGGCGGAGAGATGCGGTTTACCTCGAAAATCACACCACGGTGAAGCCTGCAAGCCCAGGAGTCCGAATACGGTGGTGGCACGGCGGTTCACGGCCGTTTGGGCGGTGTTTTTCAGCCACGAAACTTCTCACACGGTGGACGACGTTCTGCCTCTATCCGAGCGTGTCCGGCCTCCTTTCGACGGCGCCGAGTTACTAGAGGCAGCTGGCATCTCGGGCTACACGGTGGTGGGGGCGGTGAGGGTTAATGGCGACGGATGGTGGCGATTCGAGCTGGGGAAGTTTCACGCGATGGAGGGGAAAAACTGCGTTTTTTCGGCCGCTCCGTCGGTCGTTGGTGGCCGTGGTTGGTTGTTGGAGGTTGTGGGCAGTGAGGGCTGTCGGTTGGTACCCTTGGTGGCGGCCCACGGTGGCTGTAGCGGCCGTTCACGATGGAGGAAGGTGGAGAGAGAAAAGAGAGAGGAGAGAGAGAGTGTGGTGAGGAGAGAGAGTGAAATGAGAGAAATAGAGGGAATTTGCGTAATTTAAAGCCTTTAGGGACGATTCTGACTTTTTCCGGGCCACCTGGGGATGTTTTGGGGTGTCGCCATCCTTCCAGACGTCGGTACACATTTCCATGCGAAAGCTTTGGCCTCCGTCAATGAAATTGACGCACGAAACTTCTTCTCACGCTGGGATCACGGATTGCATTTCTTTCTGTTTGATCGTGTTTTTGGATTTGAACGACCTTCTGTGTCAAGTCATTATCCTCGAAATTTGTGCCAGGCTTCGTTTGATTGGAATTAGGGTTAAAATCAAGTTTTTATCTTTCAAAATCCTTTAAAACTCTTTCAAATCTTTCCCGTTGTTACACCTAGCATGGTTCTAATTCTTCTTCAACTCGATTTCACCTCCTCTTACGCCAACATATGCATCCAAATAGAAAATAAGGGTGGGAGTATATGTTTAAATTCAATGGAACTAAAACTTGAATTAACACTAAACTTTAGAAAAATACTTTTAACCATAAATTCCAAAATTTTTGAAGGATAAAAAACACATATCCAGCACCAAACTTAGTTCATAATTAATTTCAACACTAATACATCCTGTAAATCAAAACATATGTTCGTTACTAGTTAAATTTCATAGAACATAAACAACATCATAACATAGGCTAGAACATATTTTGTAGGAAATTAAATCTGTCATAAAACACCATCAACAAGCTCAATTTAACCACACACACAAACTAGTATGATCTTCATTAAAGTACCACAATATAGAAAATTTAGCTTGAACTAATAGCATTAAATGACAAAGTGAATTACTATAGTAGAATTTATTATGGGCAAATTTTTGTGTAACAGAAAAAAACATGACATTAGAGATATTAATAAGCTTTAAATAAATTTCCATGGTAAACACTCACACTACCATTCATTATTCATCCTCTATTGTCAATCAAAAAAAATTTTCTAAAAAAATAAAAAGGAATTAAAGAATATCCTAATCTTGGTGAACACCAATTATTGCCAACAAATTCACAAGAAAGGAGAGAGGACATAACTAAGAATTCAGCACCATAGTATTTTATTCTTATTTTAGATTTAATTCTACTCTACATAAAGAAGAGGTAAATTGCTAAACAAAATGTATATTACCAAAGCATTCTATGCTAGAATCATTGATCGAAAACAAAGACAAAGGCAATCCTGCTCGAGGCACCATTGGGCACTAAATGTGGGCATCTCTCCAAGCAGAGATTTAAACTTTAATTCATTATATCGTGAGAGACTAGCTCCTTCCTTTAGATCCAACCCTCATTGATAGATGAGAGGATTTGAAGGATTGAAAAGATTGGGAGATTAAGGGAAGAAGAATAGGAAAGAAAAAAGAAAGAAAGAAAGGTGGGGGGAGTAGGGTTGCAAAAGAAGAAAATGTAAACAAAGAATAATGAACCTAACTTATATATATCTATATTATAATGGCTCTAGACCACCTTTTGGTCAGTATTCTTACAAAATGATATATTTTATAATATATATATATAATAAAATATGTGATGTAAAGACATGAGAGAGAGAAAATAAAGATAATGGAAAGTTACAAGAGATGAATAAAGTAAATAACTTCCTTTTATTTACTTTATTATTTTAAAATTGTAATAATTTTTATTTTATATATATTTTAAAAATGAAAGAAAAAGCCATGCACATTTGTGCATGTGGAACCTCTAGTGTGTGTGTGTGTATATATAGTTAGAAAAATTGTGAAAATGCTAGTTTTACTAATATAATTATTATTGCTATTATTTTGAATAATAAAAATGGGTTATGAATATTGAGGTGGAGTTAAAAGTATTTATACAAATATATATATTAATTCTTTTCCTTATAAAATTTATTTATGCAAATATATTCATGATTAACCTTGAAAATGCAATTGTATAATTTTACACTCTCAAATAGTAACTTTTATTAAGATTTATAAATATTTCTTCCAATTTAGAGAAGAGAGAGAGAGAGAAAAGAGAAAGGGTTTAATTGATGAGATTTATCATCTGGTGGGGTACTTTTGTAATTTTTACAAAAGCTTTTGACAAAATATTTCTTTCTTTCTCCAAGTCATCTTCTTCTCCATTCTTTGTTTCCTCTTTCCTTTTAACTCTCCATTCTATACTCCTTTCTCTTAGATCCCACCATCAAAACGACATTGCTGAAGCTTCATCAGAGTGTTGTCATGTCAGAAGAGGTCAATGTGCTGATGGAATGCGAGTGCATCCTTCTTCACCTTTGTTGTGTTTTTCTTTCTGTTGTGAAAATGGAAAGGAAATGGTAGGTTATGGTGAATTTCTCTTCTAACATGATTTATAATTCCTCTCTCACTCTCTTTTTTTTGCCACCACCCAAGCCTTATTTGTTCTCCATTTATGTTCACATGTGAGCTTCTCTTAAATTCAAGGAAATTTTAGGGCTTTTTTAGATAATGCTTTAAGCTTCAAATTGGATGATTGGGGTGATACCCACATCATTAGTGTCATTCATAACTTCCAAAAGTATTACCTAAGCTTAAACTTTCATTAGAGATCTTTAGAAATAATCTAGGGTTTATAAATAGTGAAATAGGGATTTAATTTGAATTAAATAATAATAATTTTAAATTGATATATATATATATATACATGTTGAAATTCATTCTATATGTTTTAAAATCATTTAAAATTTTCCAAATGCCTCACAATAACTAAATCTTGAATAGAATAATTTGAATTATATGTATATGATAATACTGCATCTAACCATCATAGGTGATTTCCTTCCTATGACTGGCTCACCCTATCCAAGGCCTCGTTAAGTACTTGAATTTCCTAGAATGACACACTACTACATAAAAATAGAAAAGATGCTCACTAGTGCCTCTACCTTCACCTCATCAAAAATTACTTTAAAACTCTTCACTACAACCCAAGAGTTTGTCTTTATCTGTGTCGAACAGATGTGTAGGTGATTCATCAAAACATCTTAAACATGGTAAAATTTAAGACAACCTCTATAATTAGAGGGAATATATACATTAGAAAACCCAAGTCATCTGCCCAAATTACATTGTTCGTCTCCTTCCAGGCAGTCACCCTAAAATCATTTTGCCCAAGAGGGGTAAAATAATCCTTCCACAAACGTTGAAAGTGCTCCCTCTTACTTACCTAGGATTTGAACTTCTTCACATCCTTAAAAATCCCCTTTGCCACTTCCTTGGTTATCGTCAGAACAAGCAACTCATTCCCCTTAGTGTCTCAATGAGGCAAATCCTCATTCACAACACCACTAATCCAATAGCAAACCCTCAATAGGTTTACCAGAGCCCTCTCATTAATTAACCTATCAATAATATCTTGGGTCTGTTCATAAGCTTCCCAATCATCTTCCTTTGATATGAAAGACCTAGATTTCAACACTCGTGATCATGCTCCACCACCACTTTCACCACCCTCACTAGCCTCAACAATAACATTCTCCTCCACCTCCCTAGATGGCATGGTCAACAAGGTTTGAACCACCTTATCTTCCACTATTTCAGAAAATCCTAATATGTGCCCTTGAAATAAATGACATTGCGAGAAGGGAAAGGGAAACATGTACTTAAAGAAGGCATGGGCAAACAATTAGTAAAACCTCAAAAGCTTTGGATGGGGGCGGGGGAAAGAGAAGATTATCTATAGAAATCAAAAGGGATATCAATCACCAAGCAAAACGAGTACAAGAAAAATGTAAAGAAATTAGCAATAGAATGAAACACTTACAGGATGCAAAAAACACACAAATCTATTGGAAGCAGAAAGCTTTCTAGAAAATATAATAGTTGAAATGCAAAATAATTTCAGGAAGAATAGAACCTAAAGTCCATGAGAAAACTGTGCAAAGGCCAAACATCTCTTGAAAATTACTAATGCACCCTTACCAGGTACCCTAACATGCTATACACGCATAACTGTGATGATACCTCCATTTTTTTTTATAAAAAAGTGTAGGACACGAAAGGGCACATAAGAACGCAAACCCAAATAGACGTGGCTTTATCAAACCCCTGTAAAATCACATTGCCCTAAGACTAGGGGACGAGCCAAAATAAAAAATGGGCATTCGCCCACTGTGCCTAAAAAGGGGGCTTACCCTCTCAAACAACGAAAAGGATGTTCACCCTTCACATGTCATCTCACCCTCACGGTGAACCACGCACTAAGGATCTTAAGTTCACAGGTGCTTACATTTATGGAATTGGGGGATTAGTTATAATATCACATCTAACCATTATGGGCGATCACCCTCTTACAACTAGCACACCATGGCTAGGGCCTTGCCAAGTCCATAACTAACATAAGTGACATATAAATACATCCCTACACCATAGTACCAGATATGCAAATTATACTGCTCACTAAGCTCTCTTACTTGCTTTCTCACTCTCTTCGCTGACTTTAGCATCATAGGTGTATTTAGGGAGTTAGCTCTCCCTATGCATTCCTTGTTTGCTCTCTCTGTGAAGGTTATTGTCGTATCCAGTGATCTTCCTATCATACTCTAGTTAGTTTGTCCAAGATCAATTCATCAGTATCTTTTGGAAAGTTTTCATTGTCATATACCAAAGTAAATCATACATCTTTGTTTATTTGAAAATATGACAATAAATTTTTGTTGAGATATATAGGTAAGTTAAAAATATTTCAATATAATTTAAAACAACATGAGACATTAGACCGAAACTAAAATATTTTAAAAACATAAAAGAAGAAATTGATCAAAGAAAAAGAAAACATGCTAGAAGAAATTGAATCTTATTCCAAGCATAAAGGAAGAAAAGATTCTTTAACCAAACATACCAATTATGAAAAAGGTAAAATATAAAAGATCTCTCTAAATTTTAGCTACATGCAATTTTTTTAAAATTTGGTTTTTACTAATAAACCCTTGAAATTTTATTTTTGTATAAAAAATCCAAAAATGTTACTAAACTCATTTACACTTCATATTATAATGACACATTAGCAAGGATAAAGTGTCTTTTTATGCCCTTATGTGTTTCTGTAACATACCAAAATTTGACAACATAGTCTAATGTCAAATTTCATATAATTAAACATAACTATAACTAGTTAATTGATGAAAGTAAAATGGTATGTAAATTTCATTAAAACATTAACAGTTAAGCTAAAAGACTGATAGAATCATAATTAGGGTGTCTTATAAAGTTAAGAGAGGGATTTTGGAAAAAAATTAAAAATACCTTATTAGGAACAAATACCCCATATAAACTACAATTTAATTATAATTCCCTAACTAAATTACTACAAAATTTATTTCCCTCTATGTATCCAACCCTTCCTCCAAGTCTTATCTTTAATTCTTTATACCTACTTCCTTCGACACCTTCACCACCATTTCATGAAACCTAAGTTTGAGTTTAAAGAGAGAGATATAGAGAGAGAGAGAGAGAAACTCCATCCTCATCTTTTACTTTTTCTAAATCTTTTATACATGGCAAGATCCAACACCTATAAATGAAGGGGAAACATCTCCATCTAGTTGGAGAACTAGTTTCATAAGGAGAAGGAAAGAAAAAACCAACTTAGCAAGTTCTCTATACTTTCCATGTTGGAAACTCTTTTCAAAACTTCATGTGTGTATAAGATATCTCTATAGGCTTGATCCTTGCTTGGGTTAGGTGATGATAAGTAATATCTTGTATATCTATCATTCATCGCATGTTGGGTGTGAGAAAATTGAGAGAGAGCATGAGGAAAGCTTTGGCAAAATTTTAGATTTTTCATGTAGAAGGTTCATGAATAATCCATGAAATATTTGTGTAAATGAGTATATAGGTTAGGCTTGTTGCTGTAGAGTCATTGAAGGAGGCTTGTGGGTTTGTATGATGCAAACCTTAGGACTCTTATACTTCAAAAGTGGCCTTAGCAAGCTAGGAAAGCATGGAGAGGCCAAAAAATCAGACTTATTTGCTGCAGGATTGGGGTGCTCTTCGACACGACAAAGTGAGTACTTCACCATAGTGAACTCCCCCACCCCATTCTATGCATTTCGTCACAATGAGAGTGCACTAGGCCATGATAAACTACATAGAAAAGTCCCAAACCTTCTCTTTTCATGTTGCTAGCCATGGTTGTTGATGTGACCAACTCCCAAAAGCCATAGACCATCTATTTTTTGTGTTTGGACATGAGACCTTAAAGAAATGGCTATGATTAGAATCATGTTAGGAAATAGAATCTTAAATAACTTAAAATGAATTAATTTACCATGCTTGGTCATGTTTTGTTTATGAGTTGTGCATTTGCATCTTTTAGAAATGAAGAGAAATTGCATTAATCTTCTATGTGGATATGTGCCTAAGGTGTGAGAATTGTGCGTACATGTTATGATTAGGAACATGTGAACTAAATTGTAACTATGCCATGATAGTTTTATTATGAAAGAATATGATGGAAGATCATGAGAAAGCTATCATAATGTTTTTTGCCCAAATATATGTTTCATTTTGAAGTATTTAAGAGTGGATAGCTGTGGGTAGTATGGGATGCCCATGGTTTATCCTATATGAGTGATTGATTCTAGTTAACTTTAAAACTAGTTGACACATATCAAAAGAAAGGGGTTAAGTGAGCTATCCTGAAGGCTTAAGGGGTAGTCTTTACTTACATTTTATTTATCTTGTGACTTTGAATACGACGAGAGATAATATATACTTGAGGTACATGAAAAAAAAGATATGACTGGGGATATGAGATCCTAAGGATATAGAGATCCTGATGGCACTAGATGCATGTACACACCAAGGGACATCCTAGAGTTAATGGCCAGGTTCCAGGATTGAGTTATGATGCTCAAATGTATAAGATAATAAGCTCTATATGTTTAAATGTATAAGCAAATGGTCATGGTAGGTATTACAATTTCCAGTTATGATATAATTTTTGAGTTATGGCATTAGTATTTGTTTTTATTTATGTGACATGTTGCATGAAAAGCTGTATGAAATTCTTATTTACACATAATGAGATGGATATATGTATGAATTGGTTTTCCTATTGAGAATATCTATTCTCACCCCTACTAATAATTTTTCAGATGCCTCACTACTACCTCATCTTGGTAGTTGAGGTGTAGCTTATTGTGGTGTCATGGCTAGGTACTTTTATAGTGGTTCGTGACATAGTGGTCATCACTATGGTTGAAGTGCCTTCTACCCCAGCCTCACCTACTTTCCCACCTCCTTTTGTACGATCATATATATGTAGTATTGAATGTTAGGCTTCCTGAGACGAACAATTAACTCTGTCTTTTGTACGATCATATATATGTAGTATTGAATGTAGTATTTTGGATATATTTTTGTAACTATAGGAAGGCTAACCAATAACTGTGTATTTTGATAATGTATATATAGGTACATGAAACTCTAACGTAGCATTTGGTTGTATAAATTTTCTTATGTGTTAGAACTCCTATGTAATATACAAATACTCAAGTTTATGCATAACAAAGATAAATATTCTCTTTAAATATAAAGAACATATGTTTCTTTTTTTTTTTTTTTAAAAAAAAAGGGGAATAAAATAATAATAATGGATAAATAATAAGTACGGTAGACTACCTAAGGATATTTTGGAAAAAAGATTAAAATGGGCTAAAGAAGTAAATAAAATTATTAAATCACCATGTAATAGATAGCTAGTGACCGAGGCATTATAGTTTCTGTTATAATTTTAATGGCACTCTAATTACTCTCCTTATTTTTTATTTCCTGCATCCATTAAACCAACCTTAGAAGCCTCCCATAATCAACCAAACAAAATACAAAGCTTAGATCATGACAAAGTAATATAAGGTGTAAAGCTTTACCTTTTCTTGGAGCAATGGCAACACCCAACAGATGATCCACACTTGATAGCAACATTGTCCATTTAATTGCACTTCCTCTTTAGAGAACTCAAAGAAAAAGGTGACTTCTCCATGTAGGATCCATGAATCATTTGAAACCCTGAAGAGTGACAGGGTTGTTATAAGTTTTCAATATCCCTCATTAGCGTAGACATATACAAACTGGTCATAGAAACTAGTGGTGAAGTCAAAAATTTAATGCCAGCATTTGCTTCCTTCTTCTCCACAATTCCATTGTTAGGCACCCAAGGGAAGGCAAAGGTTTAGTGCAAATGGTGAGGAATTTTTTTTTTTTTTTAGATTCAAAGGAAACAGTTCACATAAAGTAGTAAGAACCTACTGGGATTTGCTTAAGGAAGTTAAGCAAGCCAATGTTCAAATTGTTAAGGTAGATAAATTGAATATGATCATAGAAATTAGAAAGAAAAAAATATCATTCCTAATTAGCACCATTTCACTTGGGAAACCACATTGTTGTCATAGCATGTCAATAATAGCTTTATTTGGAATCTTGAAATTGACCCTTGTATCCCCTCTATGATGAATATATTCTATGCCATTGTGCAAGCCTTCAAGTAAAAATTGGTATTCAACTCGTTGCAGGTACTAAAAACTCCAATGATAGGGTAGTGTCCTCCAAGAGAACTCCCTTTACCAAATAATCATGACTTCAAGGGCATTTAAATTTTCCTCCACTTCCAATTTCGTATAGACCCTATTTTGAAAGAGGGAAGTGTGAACATGACAAACATTCACTGATGTAGTTAGGAATTGAGATTCCATCTTTGTAGCCAAGTTAATAATCAAACCCAGGGTAAATGGTTGATTTTCAAACAATTTATTATTCTAGGTGTAGGAGACACCAATGGCAAATAAACATTCTCTCCTTGAAATGTTAGATCTCTTTATGGGTCTTTCTCCTCATATCATTAACTTCTTTTTTTAAGAGTTTTCTATACCATCCTATGTTAGATCCATGATTAATTTTGTCTATTCTAATTTCTAACTTAGAACTAAACCAAGCTTCTCGGACTAAAAGGCACTTTACAAAAATATGGTCAACATTTTCATATTCTTTACATCCAAAAACACATTGGCTTGGAATTTTAAACCCTCGATATTTTAGGTTCTTGCCATGGGAGAGGGCATTGTGACTAAGTTTCCAGAGGAAGATAGATATCTTTCTTGGAAATTTTAGCTTCCAAATTTCCTTTAATTCCATGTTTGAGGTTCGCCATTGTCTACAATGAGCATTGACTCTATCATTTGAGTAGACATAGCTAGTGTAACCATCTTTCACTTCATAAATTTCGGTGTGATTCTCACACAAGATAAGCTTGTATTTTCCATCATAGTAAGGGACGGGAATTTTTTGGATAAGTTGGGCTTCTTGATTATTATAAAGGGATATGACAAGTTTCATATCACATTGTTTGTCAATCTTATCAGGTCTTTAACCTTTTGAGGCTAATGAGTTTGGTTGCTCATGGGAAACCAGAATTGGCTTTGAGTATTTATCTTCTCTCTAGTACCAACCTACCATCTCATTTTTGGAATCATAATTTCCCTAGTTGTGTATATTCCTTTCCAAAATAGGGAAGCATTATTAAGGCAGAGTAGAGTATCATCTCCTTTATCATTGATATACTTAGTTCTCATGATGGCACTAAAAATAGAATCTTGATTATGATAGATTCACCAATTTTTTTTTTCTAACATAACATTGTTAAGGTCCTTAAAAAGTTTTATCCCCAACCTCCTTTAATAGGTTTGCATATCCTATGCTAGGCTATCATGTGGGGTTTATAATTTATTTGATCACTTCTCCAAAGGAACTTCGCCAGAAGCATATCACATTTTTCACATTCTTTTTTGTTTAGTTTGGCATAGGATAAGTGATAGATTGGCATAGAGGTAAGAACATACTTGATAAGAGTGTAGCTTCCTTCTTGTGATAGAAGTTTACCTTTCCATCCTTGAAGTTTGTTTGTGAGGGATTTATAGATATATTAAAATTGTGAGCGATCTTTATTACTTACATCTATAAATCCCTCCAATATTTTTCAATTTTATTGGTGATTTTATAGCCTAGGGATTTGCTCATCATTCTTTAAAATTTGCGAGGAGTTTTTGGACTAAATTTCACTTCCAAGTCTAGACTAAGATCTAAACTCATTTAAA
This sequence comes from Senna siamea, assembly GCA_031216115.1. NCBI lineage: Eukaryota > Viridiplantae > Streptophyta > Magnoliopsida > Fabales > Fabaceae > Senna > Senna siamea. The sequence goes on along the minus strand of CM062354.1, from coordinate 23,610,262 downwards.
TCCTCATAACTCCTATACAAGATTCAAGGTTATCTTTGAAGAATATCAGATAATCGTTAGCATAAAGTAAGTGACTAATGGGGGGCTAATATACTAACCTTAATTCTGTTGACTTTATCAGAGCATGAGAGAGAACATTCATACACAAGATGAATAAGTATAGTGAGAGTGGGTCTCCTTGCCTAAACCTTATGGCCATATGGAACCACCTAGTTGATCACCATTTATAAGCACATGAAACCATGGTATTTTCAACACATTGTTCTATTAGTTGTCTCCATTTATCAGGGAAATTCATTTCCTTCAAGACTATGTCAAGAAAATCCCATGAGACTTTATCATTGGTTTTGAATAAATCCACCTTAAGGGCCACCAAAAATCCTTTTTTTTTTATCCCTCTTAAATAGTGAAGCGCTTCCCCTTCCATAATGATATTATCTGAGATTTTATGACCTTTGACAAAAGCTCACTAATATTTTGATATTAGATTAGGAAGTATTTTTTGGAGCCTATTTGCTGGAGTTTTTGCGAGATGATTTTATATGATACGTTGCAAAGACCAAGGGGACGATAATCTCTAGAAAGTTATGGATTTTTAATATGAGAAATATATTTGTTCTATTTAACTCTTGTAATAAGAATCCCTTATTTAGAAACGAGCTTTCCATCTAAGTAATATCTTCAATTATAATACACCAATGTTATTAGAAAAAGATAGTAGGGAAACCATTTGGGATAGGAGACTTTAACCCCTTCATTTGGTCCAAGAAACTTTGGCCCCTCCATTTGGAATACAGTCATTTCTATTTCTAACTTAGTAAAGGGAGCTTTCAAAATAGATAATTGACCTTCATTTAGTCTAGGAAGATTGGTGTTCCTGACATGCTCCTATCAGAGATCACTATTCTGATTTACCTAACAAGTGAATAAATTGTGGAAAAAGCAACATCCTTCACTCTTGATTAAGTTCATATCAGTTGTCGATTCTCTATGATTTGTCATGATCCCTTGAATACTATTCCAACTCCTCTCGATATTAACTACTGAATGAAAATATTTTGTATTTCTATCTTCTAAGGTGAGCCATAACTATTTAGCTCTTTGAGCCCACATAACCTATTTGCAACCAAGTAAAATATCTAAGTTATGTCTTATATTAGCTTCCTCCTCCTTGCATCAGTTATCTTGGACATTATCTTGAAGTTCTTGAATCTTGCTTTCAACCTGCCATATGTTTGATTGAACATTACTAAAACTCTCTTTGTTTGAAAACTTAAAATTTTCTCTTACCTTTTTTAATTTTCAAGTAACTACAAAAGCCTCCAAACCTCTTTGACCATAATTCTAGGCAAAGGTTACTACTTCATTGCATCTGTCATCCTTAAGCCACATCATTTCAAATTTAAAACTCCTTTTTCTCTAAGGGTGGGATCCTTCTGTATTAAGGATCATAAGGGAATGATCCAAAACAGTAATGGGTAAGGTTTCAACTGAAAAATTTGGGAAGGAATTGGACCATTCTAAGTTACAAATGAATTTATCCAATTTTTTTGAAACTACTTGTTCCCTAAGCAATTTTTTGTCCAAGTATAAAAGACACCCTTAGCTGGAAGATCAGCAAGACCTAATATATAAATAATCTCTTCAAATTTTTGTGTACCCCTTGAGGAGCTACATTTGCTTAACTTTTCACTAGTATGTAGGGTTTAATTAAAGTCACAAAAGATTGTCCATGGAACTTCATTGATCGCTATATCCCTTAATAAGTCCTACAATTGGTCATGTTCATGACTCTTGGGAGGCTTATAAACCTCAGTAAGATAATTCCTATCCCTATTGGGTAGGTAAACCTCAAATGGATCCAATTTGGTGATGTGTTTACAAAATTGACAGTTTACCATTTTTTTCAACATAAAACCAACCCTCCACTTTTTCCTTGAGGTTCTAAAATTTTAGTATAATCAAAACAAGCCCAAGTTAAAATTTTCATTACCTTGGTACCCTTACTATTAGTTCCCTCTATACAAAAGAAAGCCGAATCATACTTCTTAACTAGTTGCTTTAATCTTGAGACAATTAAGGTGCAACCTAATCCTCGACAATTCTAACTAAAGATAATCACCACACTTGAGGAGGTTGTTGTGGGACAACCTCCTTGAACCTCAGAAAGCAGTGGCTCAATTGATTAGCCAAATCTAAAATAGTAATTTCCCATTCCTCGGTCTCATCATTAGGTTGATCGGCTTTGACTTTTTGGATTTGTTACCCATTTCTTCTTCTATTGGGCCTTCAAGACTCTGGGCCTGATTTCTTTTCCTTTTAAACTCTCCCAATAGACTAATAATGATTAGATTTTTTTCTCACCCTTTTACTAATTCCTACTTTGGCCTCCAATTCGATGTCAAAATGTCTTTTTCTTCCTATTTCCAAGTAATTATGTCCAAAATGTTCATCTCCCCCATTATGTGTTCATGAGGAGTGTTGTGTGATAGGATTCATGTCTGCCAACCGGGTGGTATATTTGTCATCTATCTCTAAAGATGAACGAGTGGTTGGAGCTTTTGTCTTTGAAGCTCTAGATGTGAGGCTACTTTGAGTGTTCTATCTTAAGAACCAAGGGTTCTTTAGGTTGAATGATGATGACTTGCATGGATCTTAAAAAAATATAAGAAACCTCTTGGAATACTTGTTTACAGGGGATTTACCACGTAAGAGTCCCTATGGAAGTGATGTGAAAAAGTGAAGTATAAAATCTTACCCACAATAAACCCGTTAAGAGGGTGACGAAATGCTACTCATACCAGGTTATTTTTTTGGTTAGGTACGCAAGAGATGGCTCCTTGGTTTCAGAACACAAACTTAACAACCAGGTAAAAAGGCATAAAACATAGTATTAAGTAGGTTCTCTTGTTTTTGAGAATTAAATAATACTTTTACTTTTACCCTTACTGATATATTAATAAAATTTAATGTATAAATGATTTTAGCAATATTTAAATTTAAAGAAATTTAAGAATTATTAATCAAAGATTAAAGTTGAAGAAAGTTTTTATACATAAACCAAAATTTTAAAAAGTCTTTTGTATGTTACACTTACGAAAAAGAATTTCTTTTATTTTCCAAAATTTTTAAATTTTCTATATTCTTTTTTTCAAAACATATTTTATTTTTTCAATTAAAAATAATAATTTCAAACATTTTTTTATTTTTCTATTTACTAAAATTTTAATACTACTTTTGAAAACAAATGCAGCCAAATCCTCCCTCTTCATCTATTTTAAATTCTTCGAGTTCAGTACTCGTCCATAAATTGAAAACTGAAACCCATTTAGCTCGAGAAAATTTGAGAAAAACCTTCAGCCCATGCAATGGCTGCAAGGAGCGCGAGAAACAAACTTGATGCAGAAGAGGGTAAAATCCCAGTATTCACTGTGCTCAAGAACGGAGCAATCCTTAAGAACATCTTCATCGTGAACAAACCCCCCGAAGAACCACTCTGCATTTCCAACATCAGATCCATAGCTTCGTTTCGAGATCACGAAGACGTCTTGGTCGTTGGCCGACACCCGGATTGCAACATTATGCTGACCCACCCCAGCATTAGTCGATTCCACCTGCAGATTAGGTCCAAGCCATCATTGCAGAAGCTTTCTTTGCTCGATTTATCTTCTGGTAATTTTTTCCCTAATTGTTCAAAGCTATCACTATTTCATTTTCGGCTTCTTTTAGGGTTTCTGAATCTTGATTGTGTGTTTGCCTTGGGCAGTGCATGGGACTTGGGTATCGGAGAGGAAGCTTGACCCTGGGGTGAGTGTGGACTTGAAGGAGGGTGACACCTTGAGAATTGGGCGTTCGAGTCGGGTTTATAAGCTGCATTGGATTCCTATAAGCCTTGCTTATGATTTGGAAAATCCATTTGTGTTGAAATTGGATGTGGCTTTGGAAGAAGAAATGAGAGAGGAAGATGCAGAGCGTGAAGAAAAAGTAGAGATAATTCAGGTACGAATTTGAATTTTCGGTTATATCAGTGAAGGTATAGAATGCAACGTGGCATTTTACTTGTTTTATTTTCAGTTCTGTTAGTCTTTTTAATTTCATATTGTCCCACTTTTTCATCTTTCCGTAATCAAAGTGGATGAGAAATCTTCATGAGCTGAAATAGACGTTGAGGGGAACCAAACGTAATCAACAGTGATCTCCGAGTACAAGCCTTAATAGGAACATTATGCTTATTTCTAGAAGTTTGAATTAAATGTATTATTTATTTCTATAATTATTTATCTATTCTTTTGTTCTTTTATTTATATATTTAATCTTTCTCGTTTATTCATTTCACGTTTTGGGGTCTTGGGGCCTGCAGAATGAGAAATTTTGTTCAGTACATGATGAAGAAATTCAACCAATGGATTCAACTCGGGAGTGTATCAATTCTTTATTGCCTGACGAGAATTTGGATTTAACTGTGAAGAAACAGATTCCGTCGGAGCCTTCAATGGTGGAAGAAGTCATTTCTTTGACATGTGATGAGGAAGGGAAGAGCCAATTTAAGCGTGTTCTCTCTGAGAGTGAAAACGCACCTCATTTAGAATTTGTTGTTGAATGCGATAATGCAGAGAGCTCCTTAAAGAGACCAGAGAAAGCGTCTGATTTTTTTGTAAACTTGGAATCTCAATCCTTTTTAGCAGAGAAACCCAGAAAAACTAAAATTCTGAACTCACTGAAGGAACATTTGACAGAGAATGTATGCTTACCTAATGCTAAAACTGTCAAAGGGAACCAAATGCAACAATTCCAGGATGTAATTGATATCTCACCCGATACATTTACTTCAAAATTGATACCTGGTAATCAAGAGGCTTCCTTGGAAAAGCATTGGTCTGACTTGGTAAATCTGGATCCTGCATCATTTGATAAAAGAAGTGAAGTGGAAATGCTGGCAGAAACTGAATTTAGATCTATGATGGGAATTGATGACCGAGTGAAAGATATTTTGATAGCCGAAGCAGGAAAACTCTCGACTGAGAGAATGTCTTTGCCAGTTGAAGAAGCTATTCCTGATACCAAGTTTCAAAATGTTGAAATTGTTGAAGAACTTACTATGTACTCACAATACGATGGAGAAAAACAAGATAAATTTGGCCAAGAAGATAAGTCAAAGTTAAAGGCAGAGCTGAGTGCTAAATGTTGTGAAGAGCAAGGGCGCGCTAATGATGAAATAGTTCAAGATATTGATAACAAAGAAAACCAGACCCCAAAAATTGTCCAACAGCAGAAGCCAGAAAGTAGGCTCCTTTTTAGTCATATCAAGTTGCAGCAGGGGCAAGGTATTATCGCATTGAAAAACAGAGTGAAAATGGTGCCCATCCAGTCACAACTTCTGAATGCCATGGGCAAGAGCAGATCAGAGACTTCTGGTCATGTTTCTTCTGTGAAAAACATCAACGCCAGTAATTCTGGACAAATTTTAAACAAGCTGGCTAACCCTTCTGTAAGTTGACAATAGATATAATTTGTTTGTTGAGTGTTTTGAGCTTCAAAAGCTTTCTTTGTGCATATGCTTACATCTGTTTCATTAGCAGCATATTAGTGGAAAGCAAACGAGAAGCTGGGACATGATTGTGGACACTGCTTCTATTCTGAACAAGGAATCAAGGAAAGCTCTGCAGCTTTTACGAGGTCTGAAGGGGACTCATTTAATCATTCCAAGAATGGGTAATAAGCTTTAAAATATATGCTCTGCGTTCTTTACATTGTTTTAGATGAAGTGCAGTTGTTTCTCACCAATATTATTCTCACTTCATAATATCAGTCTTGAAGGAACTGGTCAGTATGAAGCAGCAATTTAGCATCTTTAGAAGAACATCAGACGCTTCGCTGGTCTTAGAATGGATTGAAGAATGTTTGGAGAAAGAAAAGTGGTGGATTCATGTCCAAAGGTTAACCAATGAAGAAAAGCCAATTGCTGTAACCCTCGCTGCTCCTCCCCAGACCCAATCAAGTGAAAAGAGTTGGACTTTTCCCATTGGGATTGGAAGATCACAGCCCTTTTCTTTTCACATGAGCTCAATGGAAAGTGTTTCATCAGCTGATGAGGATCACATCCTTGACTTTGCTCTTCTATATAGAACAAAACAGAATAATGGACAGCTTGTTCTGCTTAGTGATGATGCCACGTTGAAAATCAAATCCATGGCAGAGGTAGATTACTTCTTCCTACTTTGATCTTTGACTCTTTACATTTTCCCATCATTAACTGTCCTCATACTTCAAATTCTAAGCATTCTCTATGACTGCTGCAGGGGCTGCTATGTGAGACGGTGCAGGAATTTCGTGAGAGTCTAGTGAATCCCTTCTCTGACAGGTTCCTGTGGGCCAACAGCTCTCCTCGTGGACTGACTTGGCCTTGCAAGGATGTAGTTTTGAGAGACACATACTGCCGTTTCCCTTTGAGGAAATTATCTAATGGAGAACGTGCAAGTGGTCTGAAGCTCATTGTGCTTCATAATTCTCAATATTGGCAAGATGGTATAGACTGTTAAAGAATTTTATGTAGGCCCCTTTGAATCTCACCGGTTGGTTCTGTATAAATATACTGTGCATGCACAAGCTGTATGCCTGTTGCAGGTTCATTTAAAATATTTGCTGGTCGAACCGCTTATGGATTTCGTTGCTTTATAGGAGATCTAGATACAACTCATACAAGGCTGAGCCATGGCCTGTGTATCAGCCTATCAGGCCTCATTTGTGCACTTATGGAAAAAGAAAAATTAAGCAACTTGAAGATAATAAATGATGTTGAGGCCTTTGTAGACTTTTTTCTTATTTGAATATCATGCTACAAAGGTATAAAGTAAAATGATATTCAAAATTTTGACTTTTTGATCCTTAAATAACACTTAGTGTTCCTAATATTCAATATGGGATACTAGGTTCCATATTTATCCACCATGTGAAGAGTTCTTGTAGCTTTTGTTTTTTTAATTTTTCAAGGCCCAACGTGATATGACGGAGCTTCATTTGCCAAGGCCATGAGCCTCAGCGATCGATCAAATCAAATTTAGTTGTTCTCACGTGCCGAGAGTTAGAACAAGAAAACAATTTGTATTTAAATTTAAACCCACATACTCTCTTTCCTCATATATTCAAACATTTACTATTTGCATTTCTCTCAGTTACTCTCTCTTTTATTCTCACAATTTTACGTTCATTTTCTTCAATTTGTCATCTCACTTCCAATCCTAAATTATAATCTCACTCAAGAATTATTTGACTTCAGCATCCTCATTTTAGTATTTTGTGAAGCTTCATTCAAATTCACTTGTAAATATTTACAAATAAAGTATGTAATTTATATATATTTCTTGTTTTTAGCCATAGTTTAATTTATACTATTTAAGACCACCCTAAATGCATATGCATGTTTAATATATGTTTTAGTAAATTTATTGTTTGTTATTATTTAAATTTATATTTGTTGATCTGAATTTTTTTTGTTGCATTTAATTTTTGTTATTAAGTATAACCATGAATAATAAATTTATAAAAAAATAAAATATTATGTATTTGCTCTTTATTTGTATAATGTTAATATTGATTAAAAAAATAATGAGAAATTGAAAAGAAATATATTATACATAAATATAAAGTAGAAAGAAAAAGCTTATTATATTGTCATGGATATATATTTTTTAATATTTTATTAGTTTTTTAATAAAAATATACCAAAATTTTAATAAAAATACTGTTTCATTAAATTTGTTTTATATTTTATGTAGTCTAAACATGCTTAATATAAATATTTTTAGATGATACTTTTTTATAATATTTGTATTTATTAATATGGATATGTATATTTTTCTAAATTTAATTCTATCATTGTTTGTTATTTTTGTAAAGAAAGTGAAATACTAAATAGTTATATTTTGTTTTTATATACATGCTTAAGTTAAATATTGTTAGATGATAATTTTGTTAATAATATTGAATTTTGTGTGTGTGTATGTTTTTTTGTTTGTTATGTAAAGATTTAAGATATCCTTTTTAATAATGCTTAAGTTTTAAAAAAAAGTATATCTTTAGCAATTTAATTATATCTTTTGGAAGCTTTTGCATAGATGTGGTTTAAGATATCTTTAGCAAATTAATTATATCTTTTGCAATTTAATAATGCTTAAGTTGTCAAAAAAGTATATCCTTTGCAACTTAAGATATCCTTTATAATAATGTTTTTCATCTATTTGTATATCCATTTTGTTTTTTATTTAAATATTATATAAATAATTTACTTTTTCTACGTTTATATAAATATTATATCTTTCACAATTTAATTATATCTTTTGTGCATAGATGTGGTTTTTTTTTATAATATTTGTATTTATTGATATGAATATTTATATTTTTTAAAATTTACTTTTATCCTTTCTTTGTAACTTTTATGACTTGACTATTTTATCTTTTCTTTTTGTTAGTTATTTAAATATTTAATATGTTATTTGTAATCACAATAAATGTGTATAAAAAACATGAAATCTTAAATAGTTATATTTTTTGTTATTTAAATATGATGAAACTATTTACATATCTTTCTGTTAAATTTTTTAATTCATATTAATTTAATTTATTCTTCTATTCTCTTTAAATTGTCTCTGAATAATTTTTTGGTATTTAAATATTTGACCTAGTATAACAAAGAAAATGGCTCTGAGGTACCGTGCACTTTTGCATAAAGATGGAAATATATGTCAAGGGAATAACGAAATAACTTTTGAGTGTCCGCATCCTAAAGGCTTATTTATTAGAGAAGGGAATAGTCTAGAAGACCTTAAAAATTTTGTAAAAGAAAAGTTGGGTTTATTTGAGACAGAGTAAGTGAGAAATATTATTTACTGGATACAAGTGTTATTGTCCTCTTTATTGTATGGGATAATATATCTTGATGAAGATGAAAATATTGAATTGATGATTGAGGCACATATAACATATTGTGTTCAAACTAGTGTAATGGAGTTGTTGGTTCAAACAAGGACAGTTCAGCTTGACATTGATCTAAATGTAGGATTACAAATTCTTTTATGGGTAGGACCATCAAGTTTTCCCACTTTTGACAATACTGTCATACTACAAGTGTCACGTGACTTTACTGCAATAGTTAATGTTTCCTTGTGATGTGTTCAAGAAGACATCGGTTGTAGTAGTTAGAAATTGAGAATATTTGATGATGATGAATCTGAAAGCACAGAGCCTATTTATTGCCCAGATGATTAGATCTCTAAGTATAGTTATGTGTTAGGCTATACCGAGGAGAATAATGAAATGATAGAAGTAAATGTCAAAGTTTGTGATAATGAGGAAGACGATGAGAATGACAATGATAAAGTAGAAGAAGAAGCGCAGCCAGAAGGTCCACAAGTGGTAAGAAAATATCATGAACATTCTGCTCGTTTTTTAAGAGAGATTCATGTGGAGCAATTAGTGGTACCTGATCTTAATACTGAAAATGAGTTTGACCGATTAGATTTAGAGGAGGGTGCAATATTTCCAAACAAGGCTGCCTTCCAAATTGTGGTCAAATTGTACTTAAATCGAATATACCATAATTATAGGGTTAATAAATCATTTTAGCAATATATTGAATATCGGTGTACACAGTATCTGACAACTTGCAAATAAAAGTTAAGGGCTTGTAGAAGGCTAATGTTTTGGGAGATTATCAAATATGAGGATCCACATTTATGCATAAATCCTTCTTTTTCACAAGATCATAGTAAGTTGGACTCTGACATTATTGCTGCCTATATTGTGAATATGGTGACAGAGACGCCAAACATTGCTGTTAAGTTCATTATCACAAAAATAAATAATGAATTTGGATATAATGTCATAAATAAGAAGGCATGGAAAGAAAAAACAAGGCCATTGCATTAGCCTTTGGGAATTAGGAAGCATCATAGGCCTTGCTCCCTTGATGGATGGTGACTATGCAACTTTTTATGCTAGAAACCACTTAATCATCTGAGGCTTCGACCGAAAGGGTTATCCCCAATAATTGTTGAAAAATTTGGGCCTAAGGTGTATGTGTCAACCCAATGATTGGCATCCAGATACATGGTAAGCCAAGCTATATGGCAATATCTTTTAGTGTAATTGTACACTTGCCATATGGTGTAATACCCCCAACCCTATATTCCTTTTTAAGTGATTAAATAATACAAAGTGATATAATATCGGATTGATGAGTTTACTACTATCTCTACCTGAGTATATTTTTAACTTGTTCCAAGTTAAATAACTGAGTGCCACTAGTTTGGGTTACTACACTCGAGTTCTCACACGTTATGCAACGAAAATAAATAAAGTAATTTAAATGAGATAGATAGATATAGAGATATTTACATCCACATTCAATTGTACATAATATTTATACATACATAAATATTAGTGTGTGTACACATATGCCTATAGATATGTGAGCCTGAACAAGGTAAGGAAACAACAAGCTTGCCACTCATACCCAGTTTTTAAACAAAAAGTCCTATCTCACATATCTTAATATATATATGCCCTTTTTCTCTTTCTACATCAAAATCATCCTCCTGATCCTTCCAAAATATTAATAAGGATTCAAGATATGGGCATGTCCAAAAACTTACTATATACTCCTATTCATGCATACAGTTAGGGGGCAGGTGGTAATTCAAATACAAGTAGGACCCATAGTCCAGTGATCACAGGAAAATACCCCATAAAGGGTATCTCCACTATCTCTACCTCTACCTCCAACAACACTTGGTACCTAGGCATTTGATACAAACTAACTTTAATGAGAAATATTTCTCTGTAGCAATAATCACCTATGTTTAAAATAGCTACTTGTACCACCATAAAGATATGGAAATCCACCACATTCTTTTCATAATAATTTAAAAAATTATGCTATCGGAATAAGGTATATGGATTATACAATTATTTCATGCATATATTTATGAATACCCATGCACTTCAACTAATATTCATCCCACATGATATCTTCTTAGACTGTAATGGCAACAAATGATATTCTTATATTAGTATAGAGCATAAACAAAGAAATCATGTAATTTTATATGGCTATAGTTAAAAGCATCATAAAATAACTCTTTCAAAATTTTCATCCATAAATGAGTTCTCTCGTGATCATGAGCCACTTGCAATCATTCTCGTGGTTTTCACCGTCTACATTCATTCTCATGGTTAATCGTCTGCATTAATTCTCGTAGTTAACCATTTTCAAAACTTTTCCTAGATTACAGCCAGTTGCAGCTATTCTCGTGGTATAACCAATTGCATCCCTTCTCGCGGTATAACCAAATGTAGCTATTCTCACAGATCAACCATTTGAAGTTACTCTCATTTATGGTTTATACTTATCTCATAAAATCTCGTGTTTTTCTTTTCTTTCTCATCTATTCTCAAACATTTTCAATTCTCATACTAACCATTACATTTTAGGTTTAAATCCTACATTGGAGTAAAGTATTGGGATAATTATGGCTTAAAATAGGTTATTGAGTCAAACTTTCCAAATTAGAGAGTTATAAGTCGACTTCTAACCTTCTAGCAGTTGACTTCTAACTTAATGTCCCAAAAATATTTCAAACAAAGAGCAATCAGTTGAATTCCACGAACCTGGCAGTCGAATGCTCTGTTCTTGGCTAATTTCTGGAAAATAAGAACAAGGTAGTCGACTTTCAGCCCCTGGCAGTCAGTTACTAGCATTCTGGACATGTTTCTAGGCAACTCAGGAGCACGACAATAGAATGGTAGGGTCTACAAGTCGATTGCTACGTTATGCTCTGTCTTAAAACTCATCGTTGACCAATTATCTTAGCCTAAGAACATGTTTTTAGAATAGTTTTGATGATTAAAAGCTCAATAATATTATAGGATCTTCATTTACCACACAAAAATAGCCAAAACCACTGATTACTCAAGCTTAAATCTTGGATTTAAACTTTTTCTCAACAACCATGAAAAACCCATTTTTCAGATTTGCATTCATGCATTCATAAGTATATTCAAACAGTTTAAAACATCCAATAGCAATGAAAAACACTAAGAATGTTGGTTTTAATCTCCCTCTAGTGTAAAATTATAAAAACTCAAAATTTCCAACCATACACAGTAAATTTTGAAAATAAAGGAGATTGGTGATTTGTTACCTTTTTACTTATTTAAACTTGGTATTTGATGATGGTGAAGTGTTTTGGTAAGTTTCCCTAGCTTTTAGAGTGCTTAAATCCAATTAACAGCTTTCTTCCTTCACAATTCCAACTCTTTCTCTCTTTAACTCGTCCTCTCTCTCTCTCTCTAAGTTCAAACTTCAGGAAGCACAATAGAGGGTATGAAGGGTTGGCCTATTTATAGGTAGTCCGACCCTTTGCAATTCTGCTCCTAATTCCTATCACCATAATGATAATTCTTCCAACTTTATATTAAATGACTATTTTGTCCCTAACTTACTGGCGGGAAGTTTTCAAAATTATGTTACTACAGTAAATCATTTGGTTAAAATTATGGCCTATTGCCCTGAAGTTTGGAATTTCACACCTTTATTCTCACTTCATCTTTTTACTTTCAATCTGGTCCCTATTCTTTCCTTTCCTTTAAAACTTTTATTCTAATTTATTTTAATTCATCTATATGTTATTTAATGCAACAAAGACAAGCATTCAATTCATTTAAAATTAACAAACATCTCTTAATGTGTAGAGGGAGCGGATGTTACAATTCTTCCCTCCTTTAAAAAATTTCATCCTCAAAATTTAAAACATACCTAAATAAATAACTCTGGATGAATTCTTTTCATATCTTCTTCCTTTTTCCACGTAGCTTCCTGTGTTGACGACTGATCCCACAATACCTTTACTAGTGGAATCCTCTTATTCCTCAATTGTTTGACTTCAGTACCAATGATTCTTAAAGGTTTAGGATTATAAGTTAAATTATCTTTTAATTGTATAGTACTAGTGCTAAGAATATGAGAAGGATCTAGGATATATTTATGAAGTTGAGAAACATGAAAAACATTGTGGAGGTTGGACAAAAATGGTGGTAATGCTATTTGATAAGCGGATGAACCTATTCTTTTAAAAAAAAATTTGACTTCAGTACCAATGATTCAATTTTCTAGACTTAATAGCCCTACCAATACCAATAATTAGAGATACTCTAAGGAAAACATGATTCCCTTTTGCAATTTTTGAAGGTCTCCTCCTCTTATCAGCATAACTTTTCTATCTATCCTGGGTCTTAGCCATTTTTTTCCTGATCATTTTTATCTGATCAATGGTTTGTTGGACTAATTCTGACCCTAAAATTTGTCTCTCTCCCACCTCAAACCAACACAAGGGTGATCTGTACTTTCTCCCATACAATACTTTATATGGAGCCATTCCTATGCTAGTATGTAAACTATTATTATAGGAAAACTATATAAAATAAAAAATTCTATCCCAAATCCCTTTTTGTTCTAATATACAAGCTCTAAGCATATCTTTTAATGTCTGGATCGTCCTTTCAGTCTGCCCATTAGTTTGAGGATGATAAGCATTACTGAAGTTCAACTTAGTACCAAATGCCTCTTGAAAGGCTCTTCAGAATCTAGAAGTAAATCTTGGGTCTCTATCTGATACTATACTAGTGGGTATTTCGTGGAGTCTTACTATTTCTTTTTTATACAAGTGGGCCAACTTATCCAATGAAAAATTTATTTTAATAGGTAGGAAATGTGTAAATTTAGTTAATCTGTCAAAAATCACCTAGATTGCATCATTTCCAGACTGAGTTTTAGGCAAACCAACTATGAAATCCATGGAAATTTTCTCCCATTTCCATTCAAGAATCTCTAGAGGTTGTAGCATTCTTACAGGCTTTTGATGTTCAATCTTCACCTACTGGCACACTAGGCATTTCACAACATACTCAGCTATGTGCCTTTTCATACCTGGCCACTAGAAATTCTTCTTCAAATCTTGGTACATCTTAGTGGCACCAGGATGAATGGTATAGTTGCTTCTATGGGCTTCTTCTAAAATTTTATCCCTCAATTCTCCTGATTTTGGGATATACAACCTATTTTGGTAGGTTACTACACCATCTATCTCTATCTTGAATTCCTTTGAATCCTTTAGGGATTTTAAGAATTCATCTTTTCTTTGGGTTTCTAAGATTTGAATTCTAAAGTTATTCTCAATCTTCATTTCACTTAAGTACATCCTATCTGTTAATACTAGAGCGAATAGATTCATATGCCTAAGTTGCTCAACCAAATTCATTTCACTCACCATCATGTGAACTACATGAAGGGATTTTCTACTTAGAGCATCGGACACTACGTTTGCCTTTCTAGGATGGTACTTTAATTCAAAATCATAGTCTTTAATAAATTCCATCCACCTCCTCTGTCTCATATTCAACTCTTTTTGGTTAAAAAGGTATTTGAGACTTTTGTGGTAACTAAATACCTCAAATCTAGATCTATAGAGATAGTGTCTCCAAATCTTTAAGGCAAACACTATGGCCTGCTAATTCAAGATTATGAGTAGAATAATTCTTCTCATAGGGTCTCAATTGCCTATACGCATATGCTACTACTTTCCTATCCTCCATCAAGACACACCTTCAGCCTTTCTTGGATGCATCACAATACACTTCAAAATTTTCTAATGGATAAAGAATGATTAAGACAGGTGTGGTTGTCAGTCTTTCTTTCAGAGTTCGGAAACTATGTTCACATTTGAAATCCCACACAAATGGAACATCCTTCCTAGTTAATTTAGTCAAAGGCAACGCTATTTGTGAAAACCCTTGAATAAATCTCCTATAGTAACCGAATAATCCGAGAAAACTACGAATCTCCATCACTTTGGTAGGTCGCTCCCAACCAACTACCGTCTCTGTCTTACTAGAATCTACTACTACTCCATCTGTAGTGATTACATGACCTAAGAATTTTAATTTTTCTAACCAAAATTCACACTTCTCAAGTTTAGCATACAATTGCTTCTCTCTAAGCAACTGCAACACAATTATAAGATGATGTTTGTGCTCTTTACTACTTTTAGAATATACAAGAATGTCATTAATAAACACTACCACAAATTGATCAAGGTAGGGTCTAAAGATATGATTCATATAATCCATGAAAATAGCTAGAGCGTTCATCAATCCAAATGGCATTACAAGAAATTCATAATGCTCATATCTTGTTCTAAAGGCTGTCTTTGGTATGTCTTCTTTTCTTACTTTAATTTGATGGTACCCTGACCTCAAATTGATTTTGGAAAACACGGTAGCCCCTCTCAATTGATCCAAAAGATTATCTATTCTAGGAAGTGGATATTTATTCTTTATTGTTACCTTGTTCAATTGCCTATAATCTATAGACAACCTCAAGCTTCCATCTTTCTTTTTCACAAATAAGACTGGGCTCCCCATAGTGAAGCATTAGGCCTAATGAATTATTTCTCTAAGAGGTCTTCTATCTGTATCTTCAACTTTATTAATTCTAAGGGAGACATTTTATAGGGTGCTATAGAAATTGGTCCTGTACCTGGAATAAATTCTATAGAAAACTCTAGCTCTCTTTCAGGTGGACAACTAAAGACTTCATTGGGAAAAACATCCGAAAATTCATTCACTACAGGAATGACATCAAGTTTATGCTGAACTTTAATCTCAGAAGAACATAGAAAATGCATTCTCTCATTGTTTTTCCTCAATACTCCTGTTTACTGGTAAAGTATCTACAAAAATCACCGATTTTTTTGAATAATCCAAGATTACATTATTTACAGATAACCAGTTCATCCTAAGAATAATGTCCAAATCCACTAAAGGAAAACAAATCAGATCAACAACAAATGATCTATTTTCAACAACAACAGAATAATTCAATTAAGCTAAAGAAGTCAAAACTTGCTCTCCATCTAGAATAGAAATAAACAATGGATAAGGTAAACTAGTCATCGATAAATTTAATCTCTTCACACATTTTAATGAAATGAATGAGTGAGTAGCACCAGAATCAAACAATACAATTAAAGATATACCATTAATCAAACATTTACCTTTTATTAAGTCATTGGACTGAGCCACTTCCTTACCCTTGAGCGTATAGACTCTTCTAGTAGTAGGAGGTTTAGTGGCATCACCCTGTCTTTTCCACAGTGGACAGTCTCTAATAAAGTGTCCTTTCTTCCTACACTCATAACATACATTGCGTTGTACCTGTGGCTGGAGCCATTTGCAGGGTCCCTCATGACTTTTATAGCATTTAAGATAAACATTGGACAACACCAGTCTCATCATAAGCCTTTTTCCTTCCCGACCTCTGCCAAATCTACCATCTCTCCCTGAGAATGATCTTGGTTGTTTTCTTTTGAAGAAGTTACTCTTTTGTTTTTCCTTCTCAATCTCCGTCAGATTCTTGGAAACTATGCAACATTTGTTTACCAATGTGGCATAATCTCGTATTTCCAATGGATGTATAACATTTTTCAACTTAGATCTCAACCCAGCCTCTAGGTGCATTGCTTTTTATGCTTCATCTAGTTGAAGTCTCAGATAGGAGGAAAATTTAGATAATTCCTCAAATTTAGCCAGGTATTCATCAAATGTCATGTTGCCCTAATTAATCTGCATAAACTCAATCTCTTTCTCATTCCTCGCATTTTAAGGAAAATATTTCCCAAGGAATGCTTCCTTGAATGAATCCCAAGTGATTTGGATTCCTCTAGCTTCCATCAATTTTTTCTCTCCTTTCCACCAACATTCTGCTTCCCCGTCCAGTATATAGGTGGAAAATAATACTTTCTAAGTATCAGTTGTACTGAGAACTACAAATAACTTCTCTATTCCTTTCAACCATCCCTTAGCCACTCTTGATTCAAACTCACCCTTAAAAGAAGTTGGTTTTGCTTTTTGGTTTAGACCAACCATGATATATTGGGTTTCCAACCATGATACATGAGTAGTAGCTGTAGCCTGCTCTCTCATAGCATGGGTAGTAATACGTACCTGCTTCTTCATAGCTTCTGCCTTGCCCATCATAGCCTGCATCAGTCTTTCCATATTACCCTCTCCTTCTTTCTCCTTCCCAGTATTCCTCTTAGGTGGAACCATATTTCACTCTACAAAACAAACATTACCGAGGTGATTAGTCTCAATAACATAATATCTTTAAGAGGTTATATGGCACCAATAAGAAATATTGTCTACAACCTAGCACTCTATTCCTTAAGTCAAAACAGAATACAAGTTAGTGAACTATCTAAATTTAACTAACTAACCTATATTAGTCGCTATCCTGAGGAATCTAACCTTTGTTATTGAGCCAGTACTCAATTAGCCGTGGTAACTATGCTCTGATACTAACTCAGTGTAACACCCCCAACCCTATATTACTTTTTAGGTGATTAAATAATATAAGGTGATATAATATAGGATTGATGAGTTTACTACTATCTCTACCTGAGTATATTTTTAACTTGTTCTAAGTTAAATAACTGAGTGCTACTAGTTTGGGATACTACACTCGGGTTCTCACACATTACGCAGCGAAAATAAATAAAGTAATTTAAATGAGATAGATAGATATAAAGATATTTACATTCACATTCAACTGTACATAATATTTATACATACATAAACATTAGTGTGTGTACACATATACCTATAGATATGTGAGCCTGAACAAGGTAAGGAGACAAAAAACCTACCACTCACACCCAATTTTTAAACAAAATGTCCTATCTCACATATCTTAATACATATATGCCCTCTTTCTCCTTCTACATCAAAATCATCCTCCTGATCCTTCCAAAATATTAATAAGGATTCAAGGTATGGGCAAGTCCAAAAACCTACTATATACTCCTAGTCATGTATATAGTTAAGGGGTAGGTGGTAATTCAAATACAAGACCCATAGTCCAGTGATCACAAGAAAATAACCCAGAAAGGGTATCTCTACTATCTTTACCTTTACCTTCAACAACACCTGGTACCTAGGCATCTAACACAAACCAGCTTTAATGAAAAATATATCTCTGTAGCAATAATCACCTGTGTTTAAAATAGCTACTTGTACCACCGTATGGATACGGAAATCC
Organism: Senna siamea; assembly: GCA_031216115.1. Taxonomy (NCBI): domain Eukaryota; kingdom Viridiplantae; phylum Streptophyta; class Magnoliopsida; order Fabales; family Fabaceae; genus Senna; species Senna siamea. Next base: position 23,592,114 of record CM062354.1, on the reverse strand, counting down.
ACCATATTCTTTTTATAATAATTTAAAACAGTATACTATCAGAATAAGGTACATGGATTATACAATTATTTCATACATATACTTATGAATACCTATGCACTTCAACTAATATTCATCCCACATGACATCTTCTCAGACTGTAATGGCAATAAATCATATTCTCATATTAGTATAGAGCATAAATAAAGAAATTATACAATTTGATGTGGTCATAGTTGTAATGACCGAAACTATTTTAAAAGATAAAAACTGAATTTTGATGTTGATTACATGTATACTGAATCTTGCATAATTTTTGAGGTCTACGATTGAAACCAAGAGGCTTTTAGGAGTCAGAAATGCAATCTAATGAAAAGAAACACAACCCCGCGATTAGAGACTGACAGACGAAGTTTCAGACTTCAGTTTCTCTAACAGAGGCCAAAACTTTTGCATGGGAACCCATGCCAACATCTAGATAGAAGTCGACATCCCAAAGTTTTCCTGGGTGGTCCAGGAAAAGTCAGAATCACCCCTGGGAGCTTTAAATTCTCCGAAACCCTGCCATTTGCAACATTTTATTCTCTCTCTACACTCTATTTTCTCTCTCCTCTCTCTCTTCCTTCCTCCACCGTGCACCACCACCTGGGCCACCGTGGGCCACCACCTGACCTACCAACCGACACCCCTCGCCACCCTCGACTTCTAGCAACCACCCACGACTACCAACGGCAGCCAGAGCTGTCGAAAAATGAAGCTTTTCCCCTCTGTCGCGTGGAATTTTTGTCAACTGACATCGCTGCTATCAGCCACTGTTGACCGTCACCGCCACCACCAGCGTGTAGGCCAAGCTGCCAGCTTCCTCCCCCAACTAGCAGCCATCGAACGGAGCCTCCATGTGCATAGATCAAGGAAAACCTCCTCTATCGTGTGTCATTTTTGGAGGCCAGAAAATGTCATCCAAACAGTCGTGAACTGCTGCGCCACCACCATATTCTAACTCCTCATCTTGAAGGACTCACCATGGTGTAATTTTCAAAGCAAACCGCACCTCTTTGCCATATGTCACCGTGCACCACTGTGCATCGCCGTGCTCCGCCGTGTGCCGCCGCTGGAGAATCCAGAAAGACACTTGAGAGACACCAAGACTGCTCCGGGATAAATTTCCATCATCTGACAACCCCGGTAAGGTCCGATTCACCTAAACCTAATGAATTTTGATTGAATTAGCTGCCGAACGTGAATAGGAAATAAATTGACTTAGGAAATTGTATAATTGGACTTAAGATCATAAAACAGATGATGTAACGAGCTTAAATATTCATTTAAATTTCCAAGAAATTGATTAGGCTCAAAATTCTAGGATACGAGAAGTCTCGGATTGATTTTGGAGCAAATGGAGACCAGGTAGGATAATTTACACCTCTCGAACATTGGAATTAATTGTGTAGATACCTGAATGATTAGATTTAATTGCATAGATTTACGTGCTACTTTCAATGGACTAAATTGCATGCGTGTGTGCTGAGAACTCCATTTGCATGTTAGATGTTTTGTTTATCGAGTTTAGATGCCATTAGGACGAGTTTACTTAGGGTAGGGTACTTGATAGCCGGTATGGGACGACCGTTAAGTATCCCGAGTGCAGGGAGTTTTATAATGATATTGTTTTAAACAGATTTAGCCTGCATTGCGTTAGGGATCACGCGATAAATCAGGACGACCCTAAGAAAGGTTTAAGGAGTATAAGGAGGGATAACCTACACGGGGAAACGTTGTGATTTAGGCGTAATGCCCTAGGACCCTGAGGAATAGCCGACCGTGAGCATATGAGTTCGAATAGACTATATAAGGATGAGAATTGGCGTATGTGAACATGATAGGGGACGCCCTAGATATTGATTCTCACCCGGTCCTTGAGTGGGTGATTAGTGTTATGGATCACACTCACAATATAGGCGAGATTCGAGTGATTGGTGTTATGGATCACACTCACAATATAGGCGAGATTCAGGTGATTGGTGTTACGAATCACACCCAACAATAAGAGATGAAAATTCTCTAGACGACATGCAATTGGATGATTTTAGATTTAGTCGCAGAGGATTTGTGGCCGACATGGATTTAGATACACCGGGCATGGGATTTAACCTAATTTCGATTACTGATTTTCAAAGAAATAGATTTTTATGATTTCTGAGCAATTTCCATGATTTCCATGTAATAAACTGATTTTTAAAGATAAGGTATTTCACGAATTTTAAACTGATTTCAGGAAGTTGTTTTCGGTGCTTGCACCACTGAGTAATCAACCAGATTTTGAACTATATTGTAAATTGTAAATTATTCTACTAGGATTTCATATCTCACAAGGTTGTTTACTCAGATGAACAGGAACAGGGACCTAGACGCTAGTTGGGCAAGGCATTGGTGATAGACAGGAGAGCAGCGTAGTCTAGGCTGTAATAATGATGTATATATATGTAACCTATGGTTGTTGTACTATAATTCGTACTTATGATGTATATTAATGTTGAATGGATGTAATTTACTGTGTTAATGACTGGTTGTACTTTTGGATACGTTCGAATTACAAGGTAGACTCGGCCAGATTTTTGGTAGGGTTTACCGATGTAAACGTGTGAAATTAAGATGAAATTTGCATGAATGAATTGTACATTGTATGTATAGACTTTAGTTTATCATTCCATAGTATTTTATAATGACTGTATGTGTAATTTGTATAGCTGCATGTGAATTAGGGTTGAATGGAATCCAAATGGACGACCGAATGTCTATTTGGGTTATGCTTAACCCGTAGCGATCCCTTGACATTCCCACATCGGGAATAACTATTTCTAAAACCTATATGCTTCCGCCAGTCCAATAGAGGATAGTATATTATAGATTAGAGGGTCGTTACAATTTTGGTATCAGAGCCCGGTTTGTCAATTGTCTGGTTTATTGGGCTAGGGATTATGAATCTTTGGGCTTGCAACTTTAGGGTTTTAATTGACGTAACTCTGGAATGTTAGGACCTGATTTTGAATCGATAAGTAATGGAATGAATTTAATGCCTTTCTGTTAACTGTTGCTGTTGAGACTAATCTGTTTGCTTTCTGTATCAGATAAGTATGGCAAAACCAAGTAGGGATAACACATGTAGGCCCAGAGGAAGGCCAAGACACAGGAATCAGGGCACTTCAGGTAGTGGTAGCATGGAGACTGACGTTAACATGTGGGATATGATGGAATCCATACGGAGGCTGGCCGATACGATGAGGGATTAAGCCACTACTAGTGCCAACGTAATGAGGCAGCAGCAGGAAGACAGGAAAACCAGGAATGATGGAGCCACCTAGAATCCTAATCCGCTGTATTAGGGATGGATAGAATTTCAAAGAGCAGGTCCATCTTCATTTTCAAGTGCCTTTGATCCAACTCCAGTAGAAGCCTGGCTAAAAGACAAGGAGAAGATCTTCAGGTTGCTACAATGTGATGACAAATAGAAGGTCACATATGCAACATATATGTTGAAGGGTGAAGAAGAACAATGGTGGATAAGTGCCCAACAATTGATGGAAAGCAGGGGTATTCCACTCACGTGGGGATCCTTAAAGGGAGTCTTCATGGAATAATACTTCCCTGAGAGTGTCAAATAGTCAAAGGAAGCTCAATTTTTAAATCTCACCCAGGGAGGCAGGCCATTTGAGGAGTATCTGAGACAGTTTGAAGAGCTATCCCGATATTCCACATACCTACGAATGCATTACGATGAAGCTTGGAAGGCAAAGAAGCTAGAAGAGGGCCTAGACCTACCAATGAAGACTCAGCTAGCCACACTACAGATTAGAGACTTCGCGACACTAGTGAACAAGTGCCGAATCCTGAGTAAGAATCTAGAGCAGAGACAGGCTCAGAATATAACCCAGAGAATAGGGAACCGGCCAAGACCAGCAACTAGGAATCTTAATGTGAGAGGCATTATGTTTAAACCGGAACCAGGGGATTCTAGCAGTGGTAGACGACCTGATAATGCACCCTGTCAGAATGCGGGACTAGGCACCCTAATCAACCATGCTAGCATCAAGCTTCATTACAATGCTACAGGTGTGGAGGTACGGGACACATGGCAACATATTGTCCCTCCACTGGGAACCAGGAGACATTCGGTGGCTGAAGACCACAGGCTTCAGGGAGAGTTTTCACTCTGGATGCAGCTAATGTCGATAGGTCATCGGGTTTGATGCAAGGTAGAGGTAAAATTTATAATTTTCCTTTGATAGTATTATTTGATTCGGGTGCGATGCACTCTTTTATTGCTGATGCATGCGTAGAGAAAATAAGATTACCTGTATAGACCCTGCCCTGTGATCTATATATATCCACACCCCTAGGAGAAACCACTATGTCCCCATGTATATGCCTAAACTGCCCCTTAACCATTGAAGATACCTTGTTTATCATGGACTTAGTGTGTATACCCTTGACTGGGATCGACATTATTTTAGCAATGGATTGGTTAACTAGGAACCGAGTCTTGTTAAACTGTTTCGAGAGGACAATCACTTACTTGGATAACGTGCCTGTGCGTGAGAGTGACAGGGCTTGTGAGATAGGTGATATGTCCCTCAATCTCTCTGAGGTAGAGTTACAAGATATGTTAAGCTAAATTCCAATCGCTAGTGACTTTCCGGAGGTATTCCCTTTAGAAGTAAGTAAACTGCCACCACTTAGGGAGATAGAATTCACTATTGACCTAATTCCGGGCACGGGCCTTATAGCCATGACTCCATATCGTATGGCCCTAACGGAATTGAGGGAATTAAAGGTCCAAATTGAGGATATGTTGGAGAAGGGGTTCATTAGGCTGAGTGTATCGCAATGGGGAGCTCCTGTCTTATTCGTAAAGAAGAAAGATAGGAGTTTGAGATTATGTATCGATTATAGGCAACTGAATAAGGTGACCATTAGAAACAAATACCCTTTACCATGTATTGTCGACTTGTTTGATTAGTTGCAATGTGCGACTGTGTTTTCTAAGATAGACTTAAGATTAGGATACCACCAGATTAGGTTAGAAAGGAGGACATCCCTAAGACAACGTTTAGCATAAGATACGGCCACTATGAGTTTCTAGTGATGTCATTTGGATTGACAAACGCACCCGCTGTCTTCATGGATTATATGAACAGAATCTTTAAACCCTACCTAGATCAGTTTGTAGTGGTATTCATTGATGATATCTTAGTCTATTCCAACACTCACGAAGAACATTCCCAGCATCTTGGCACGGTGCTACAGATACTGGAAGAGAAACAATTGTATGCTAAGTTAGAGAAATGTGAGTTTTTGTTGGAAGAAGTTAAATTCTTGGGACACGTGGTAAATGGGGAAGGAATAGCCTAAGAAAATTGAAGCAGTATTAGATTGGGGTCGACCTAGGACGGTCACCGAGATTAGGATTTTCCTAGGTTTGGCCGGCTATTATAGGAAATTCATTCAAGGATTTTCTCAGATAGCCTTACCATTAACCCGGTTGACTCGAAAGAATGTGAATTTTGAATGGAATGAGCAGTGTGAGAATAGTTTTCAAACTTTGAAAGAGAAATTGACCACCGCTCCTATACTAATTCTTCTGAACTCTTAGAACCCTTCACTGTATATACAGATGCATCCTTGAAAGGCCTAGGTTGCGTCTTAATGTAGGATGGGAAAGTTGTGGCTTATGCATCATGACGATTGAAACCTATAGAGGAGAATTACCCCACCCATGACTTAGAATTAGCTGGCATTATGTTTGCCCTAAAGATTTGGAGACATTACCTATATGGCATAGTATTCGAGGCGTATAGTGATCATAAGAGCCTTAAGTATTTGTTTGATCAGAAGGAATTGAACATGAGGCAGCGTAGGTGGGTAGAATACCTGAAAGATTTTGATTTTGAATTAAAATATCATATAGGGAAAGTGAATGTCGTGGCAGATGCATTAAGCCAAAAGTCGCTACAGTTAGCCAGCCTGATGATTAATGAGATGAGGTTACTTGAGGATTTTACGAATCTCAGCCTCAATGTAATCTCGTTTCCGAAGAGATTAGTGATGAGTGACTTCTGAATAACCTGCGAGCTAAGAGAGCAGATTAGACAAGCCTAACTCGAGGATGAATCCTTGGAAGTATACGCCAACCAACCCAATTTTGGACTAGCCCCTGATGGAGTATTAATGTTTAGAAAGAGGGTAGTGATTCCAAACCATCAGGAGCAGAAGGAAAAAGTGCTAGCAGAGGCTCATCGAAGCCATTATACTATTCACCCAGGTATTTCCAAGATGTATCAAGATTTAAAGAGGAATTTTTGGTGGCCTGGTATGCGGAAGGACATCACGAACTACGTGAATGCTTGTTTGACTTATCAAAAGGTCAAGATAGAACATCAGAGACCCGCAGGGCTACTGAAACCCTTAGAGATACCAGAAAGAAAATGAGATCAAATAACTATGGATTTCATGGTAGGATTACCTAAAACCCCAGCTGGATTTGATGCCATTTGGGTGATAATGGATAGATTGACCAAGTCTGCGCACTTTTTTCCTGTTAAGATGAGATACTCCATGGAAAAACTAGCCGAGGTATACCTTAGGGAAATCATAAGATTACATGGAATACCATTAGGTATAGTATCCGATCGAGACCCTAGGTTTACTTCGAGATTTTGGCAATCCCTACAGCAAGCCTTAGGAACCCAGCTTAAGTTTAGCACAGCCTATCATCCTCAGACTGACGGGCAGTTTGAGAGAACTATTCAGACTTTAGAAGATATGTTGAGGGCTTGTGTATTAGAACAGAAATGAAGTTGGGATAAACACTTACCATTAATAGAGTTTGCATACAATAACAATTATCACTTTACCATCGGTATGGCACCCTATGAGGCTCTGTATGGGAGGAGTTGTAAATCACCCTTGAGTTGGGTAGAGATGGGGGAGAGTACCCTGTTGGGACTTGAGATTGTACAAGAAACCACTGATCAGATCAAAATGATCAGAGAAAAGATGAGGGTTGCCCAACAAAGGTAGGAAGCTTATGCAAATAAGAGAAGAAGGCCTTTAGAATTCAATGAGGGAGAACATGTGTTTCTGAGAGTGTCCCCCACCATAGGTATCGGTAGACAGGTAAGGACCAAGAAACTAAGCCCTAGATTTCTAGGACCATTCCAAATCCTACAAAGGGTCGGTCCAGTCGCTTACCAAATTGCCTTACCTCCCTATTTGTCCAACCTACATGATGTCTTTCACGTCTCCCAACTTCGTAAATATGTCCTCGACCCTGCACATGTATTGGGGAATCAACCAATAATGTTAAAGGAAAAATTAATTTATAAATTTACTCCTGTACAAATCCTTGACTTTAAGACTATGCAACTCTGGAACAAAATAATCCTTTTATTTAAGGTACTTTGGCAGGATGTAGCATCGCAGGAGATGACATGGGAGAAGGAAGATGAGATGAGGCAATGATACCCAGAGCTGTTCACAGGTATGAATTTTGGGGACAAAATTTCTTCTATGGGGGGAGAATGTAACAACTGAAACTATTTTAAAAGATAAAAATTAAATTTTGATGTTGATTACATGTATACTGATTCTGGCACAATTTTTGAGGTCTACGGTTGAAACCAAAAGGCTTTTAGCAGTCAGAAATGCAATCTAATGAAAAGAAACGCAACCCGGCGATCAAAGACTGACAAATGAAGTTTCAGACTTCAGTTTCTCTAACAGAGGCTGAAACTTTTGGATAGGAACCCGTGCCAACGTCTGGATGGAAGCCAACGTCCCGAAGTTTCCTCGGGTGGTCAAGGAAAAGTCAGAATCGCCCTTGGGAGCTTTAAATTCTTCGGAACCCCGCCATTTGCAACATTTTCTTCTCTCTCTACACTCTATTTTCTCTCTCCTATCTCTCTTCCTTCCTCCACCGTGCACCACCACTTGGGCCACCGTGGGCCACCACCTGACCTACCAACTGACACCCCTCGCCACCCTCAACTTCCAGCAGCCACCCACGGCCACCAACGGCCGCTAGAGCCACTGAAAAATGAAGTTTTTCCCCTCTGTCGAGTGGAATTTTTGCCAGCTGAGATCGCCACCGTCGGCCACCGTTGACCGTCACCGTCACCACCAGCGTGTAGGTCGAGCTGCCAGCTTCTTCCCCCAGCTAGCAGCCATCGAATGGAGCCTCCACGAGCGAAGATTGAGGAAAACCTCCTCCACCGTGCGTCATTTTTCGAGGCCAGAAAATGCCATCTAAACGGCCGTGAACCACTATGCTACCACCATATTTGGACTCCTCACCTTGAGGGCCTCACCGTGGTGTAATTTTTGAAGCAAACTACACCTTTCTGCCTTGCGTCGCCGTGCACCACCGTGCGCTGCTGCCAGAGAATCCAGAAAGACACCCGAGAGACACTGAGACTGTCCTAGGACAGATTTCCATCATTCGGCAACCCTGGTAAGGTTCGATTCACCTAAACCTAATGAATTTTGATTGAATTAGCTGTCGAACATGAATAGGAAATAAACTGACTTAGGAAATTGTATAATCGGACTTAAGATCATAAAATGAATGATGTAACGAGCTTAAATATTCATTTAAGTGTCTAGGAAATTGATTAGGCTTGAAATCCGAGGATACGAGAAGTCCTAGATTGATTTGGAGCAAATAGAGACTAGGTAGGATAATTTACACTTCCCGAATGTTGGAATTGATTGTGTAAATACCTGAATAATTAGATTTAATTGCATGGATTTACGTGCTACTTTCGATGGACTAAATTGCATGCTTTGTGCTGAGAACTCCATTTGCATGTTACATGTTTTGTTTATCGAGTTTAGATGCCATTAGGACAGGTTTACTTAGGATAGGGTACTTGATAGCCTGTATGGGATGGCCGTTAAGTATCCCGAGTGCAGAGAGTTTTATAATGATATTGTTTTAAATAGATTTAGCTTGCATTGCGTTAGGGATCATGCAGTAAATCAGGATGACCCTTAGAAAGGTTTAAGGAGTATAAGGGGGGATAACCTACATGGGGAAATGTTGTGATTTAGGCGTAATGCCCTAGGACCTTGAGGAATAGCCGACCGTGAACATATGAGTTCGAATAGACTGTATGAGGATGAGAATTGGCATATGTGAACATGCTAGGGGACGCCCTAGATCTTGATTCTTACCCGGTCCTTGAGTGGGTGATTGGTGTTACGGATCTCACTCACAATATAGGCGAGATTCGGGTGATTGGTGTTACTGATCACACCCAACAATAAGAGATGAAAATTCTCTAGACGACATGCAATTGGATGATTTTAGATTCGGTCACAGAGGATTTGTGACCGACATGGATTTAGATACATTGGGCATGGGATTTAATTTGATTTCGATTACTGATTTTCAAAGAAATAAATTTTTATTATTTCTGAGCAATTGCCGTGATTTCTATGTAATAAACTGATTTTTAAAGATAAGGTATTTTACGAATTTTAAACTAATTTCGGGAAGTTATTTTCGGTGCTTGCACCACTGAGTAATCAACCAGATTTTGAACTGTATTGTACATTGTAAATTATTCTACTGGGATTTTATATCTCACCAGGTTTTTTACTCAGATGAACAGGAACAAGGACCTAGACGCTAGCTGGGCAAGGCATTAGTGATAGACAAGAGAGCAGCGTAGTCTAGGATGTAATAATGATGTATATATATGTATCCTGTGGTTGTTGTACTGTAATTTGTACTTATGATGTATATTACTGTTGAATGGATGTAATTTGCTGTGTTAATGACTAGTTGTACTTTTGAATACGTTCGAATTACAGGGGAGACTCTGCCGGATTTTTGGTAGGGTTGACTGATGTAAATGTGTGAAATTAAGATGGAATTTGCATGAATAAATTGTACATTGTATGTATGGACTTTAGTTTATCATTCCAGAATATTTTATAATGACTATATGTCTAATTAGTATAGCTGCATGTGATATTGTGGATTAGGGGGTCATTACCCATAGTCAAAAGCATTATAAAATAACTCGTTCAAAATTTTCATTAATAAATGAGTTCTCTCATGATTATGAGTCACTTGCAATCATTCTCATGGTTTTCACCGTCTGCCTTCATTCTTGTGGTTAACCATCTGCAAAACTTTTCTTGGATTATAGCAAGTTGCAGCTATTCTCGTGGTATAACCAATTGCATCCCTTCTTACGGTATAACCAAATGCATCCCTTCTCGCAGATCAACCATTTGCAGTTACTCTCATTTATGGTTTATGCTCATCTCATAAAATCTCATGTTTTTCTTTTCTTTCTCATATATTCTGAAACATTTTTAATTCTCATACTAACCATTACATTTTAGGTTTAAATCTTACATTGGGGTAAAGTATTAGGCTAATTGTGGCTTAAAATAAGTTTTTGAGTCAAAATTTCCAAATTAGAGAGCTACAAGTTGACTTTCAGCCTTCTAGCAGTCGACTTATAGCTTACTATCCCAAAAATATTTCAAATAGAGAGTAATCAGTCAACTTCCAGGACCCTGATAGTTGACTATTCTGTTCTTAGCTAGTTTTTGGAAAATAAGAACATGCTAGTAGACTTTTAACCCTTGGCAGTTAGCTGCTAGCATTCTGGACACGTTTCTAGGCAACTCAGGAGCACGACAGTTGATTGGTAGGGTCTACAAGTCAACTGCTACGTTATGCTCTGTTTTAAAATTCGTCATTGACTAATTATCTTAGCCCAAGAACATGTTTTTAGAATAGTTTTGATTATTAAAAACTCAATAACAGTTTAAGAGCTTCATTTACCACATAAAAATAGCCCAAACCATCGATTACTCAAGCTCAAATCTTGGATTTAAACTCTTTCTCAAAAACCATGAAAAACCCATTTTTCATATTTGCATTCATGCATTCACAAGTATATTCAAGAAGTTTAAAACATCCAATAATAATAAAAAACACTAAGAATGTAGGTTTTAATCTCCCTCCAGTGTAAAATTATGAAAACTCAGAATTTCCAACCATGCACAGTAAATTTCAAAAAAAAAGGGAGATTGGTGATTTGCTACCTTTTTGCTGATTTAAACTTGGTATTTGATGATGGTGAAGTGTTTTGGTAAGTTTCCCTAGCTTCTGGAATGCTTAAATCCAATTAAAAACTTTCTTCCTTCACAATTCCAACTCTTTCTCTTGCTAACTCGTCCTCTCTCTCTCTCTAAGTTCAAACTTCAGGAAGTATAATGGAGGGTCTAAAGGGTTGGCTTATTTATAGGCAGTTTGACCCTTTGTGTAACAATCGAAAGAATCGAAAGAATTTTGAAAGATTTTTAAAGATAAAACTTTATTTTCGACACAAATTTCAATCGAACAAAGCTTGGCACGACTTTCGAGGATGGTAATTTGAAACTAAAGAGTTTTTAAAGATGAAAATCATACTTTGAACCCTAATTCCTTTTAAACTGAGGCTGGCACGTATTTCGAGGATGAGAATTTGCAACGGAAGGTCGTTCAAAGTCAGAAACACGATCAAATGGAAAGAAATGTAATCTGGCGATCAGAAACTGACAACAGACGTTTCATGCATCAATTCCAATAACAGAGGCTAAAATATTGTTATGGAAATGCGTGCCAACATCTGGAAGGATTCTGACACCCTAAAGTATCCCCGGGTGGTCCAGGAAAAGTCAGAATCGCCCCCGGAGGCTTTAAATTTTCTGAATTCCCTCTATTTCTCTCATATTTTTCTCTCTCCTCACCACACTCTCTCTCTCCTCTCTCTCCTCCTTCCTCCACTGTGAACCGCCGCTACAGCCATCGCGGACCGCCAACCAGCATACCAATTGACAGCCCTCACCACCCACAACCTCCAACAACCACCCACGGCCGCCAGCTTTGCCGGAAAATGCCACTTTTCTCCTCCACCATGCGAAAACTTCGCCAGCTCAGATAGCTGCCGTCCGTCACTGTTGACCATCACCGCCCCCACCACCGTGTAGCCTGAGCTGCCAGCTTCGTCCAGTAGCTCGCAGACGACAAACGGAGGCCGGACGCGCCCAGATCGAGGGAATCTCTGTCTGTCGTGCAAGAATCTTCGTGGCCGAAAAACGTCATCTAAAAAGCCGTGAACCGCCGTGCCACCACCATATTCGGGCTCCTGGACTTGCGGGCTTCACCATGGTGTAATTTTTGAGGCAAACTGCACCCTTCCGCCGTGCGCCACCGTACGCTGCCGTGCGCTGCCGTGCCAGAGCTTTTGGACGTGCATCGGGAGAAACCGAGACCACCGCGACACAAAATTCCATCATCCGATTCCATTGGTAAGGTCTGATTTCCCAAAAAATAATGATATCTGACTAAAATAGCTGCCGAACTTAATTAGGCAATAAATTGACCTAAGTATTAGGGTAACCGGACTTAGGATCGAAAAACGGATGACGTGACAAGTCTGAATATTTAATTTAATGTCCAGGAAATTAATCGGGCTCAGAAACTGAGAATACGTGAAGTTCTGAAGTGATTTTGAGTGACAAGAGACCAGGTAGGATAATTTACGCTTCCCGAATCCTAGATTTGACCTAGTGGATGCCTGAATGGTTTAGATAATTTGCATGGATTTGCGTACTACTTTTGATGGGATAAATTGCATGCCTGTGTGCTGAAAACCCTAATTGCATGTTAGACACTTTGTTTATCGAGTTTAGATGCCCTTAGGATGAATTTACTTAGGGTTGGATACTTGATAGCCGATATGGGACGACCGTTAAGTATCCCGAGTACAGGGAGCTTTTAATTGATATAGTTTTTACTTGATTTGGCCTGTACTACGTTAGGGATTACACGTTAAACTAGGACGACCCTAAGAAATGTTTAGGGAGTATAAGGGTAGATAGCCTACACAGGGAAACGTTGTGATTTAGGCATAATACCCTAGAACCCTGAGGAATAGCCGACTGTGAGCATGTGAGTTCGAATAGACTGTATGAGGATGAGGATTGGCGTATGTGCACATGCTAGGGGATGCCCTAGATGTTGATTCTCACCCGGTCCTTGAGTGAGTGATTGGTGTTACGAATCACACTCACAATATAGGCTTGATTCGGGTGATTGGTGTTACGGATCACACCCAACGATAAGAGAGGTATTCTCTCTAGATGACGTGCAATTAGATGATGATTTAGACTTGGTTATAGCGGAATTGTGACCAACGTGGACTTAGATACACCGGGCATGGGATTTTACTGGATTTTTGATGATTGATTTTCAAAGAAATGGATTTTATGATTTTGATAAATTGCCGCGATTTCCATGTAATAAAATGACTTTTAAAGATAAGGTATTTCACTATTTTTGAACTGATTTTGGGAAGATGATTTCGGTGTTCGCACCGCTAGGTATTCAACCAGTTTTCGAATGATATTTGAATTGTAAATTATTCTACTAGGATTTTATATCTCATTAGGTTGTTTACTCAGATGAACAGGGACAAGGACAGGAACCCAGGCGATAGCCGCTGATGCCGTGGTGATAAACAGGAGAATGACTTAGCTTAGGCTTGAATTTTTTGTATATATACTTTGATGACATTGCTGTTTATTGGGTTCTGTCTTCTATATTTTCTGTATGGATTGGATTGATTGTACATGTATAAATCAGGTGTTATGTGATGACTATAGTGATGGGTGATGGGATTGACGTTGCTGTATATGGATTCTGTTAATTATGTTTATGTTGTTGATGGACTGGCTGTATGATTGTAAACAGGTGATTTTTGTACTTTGGGAATGTTCAAAATACAGAGAAAACTCTGCCAGATTTTCGGTAGGGTTTACCGCTGTAAACTTGTGGATTTGAATTGGAATGTGTATGAATGTATGACGCGACGTGTATATGAGTTTTAGATTTCATTCCAGAGTAATTTATGATGTATGTATGTATAATTAGTTAGCTGCATGTGATTTAAGGTTGAACGGAATCTGAATGGATGACGGGAAGTCTATTTGGGTTACGCTCAACCAGTAGCGATCTCCTGACATTCCTACATCGGGAATAACTACCTAGAAAGACCCATATGCTTCCGCTAATCAGATAAGCATCGCATATGTCGTATTAGGGGGTCGTTAGCTAATTCCTGATCGTTCGGTCCAAAATGATAATTCTTCCAACTTTATATTAAATAACCATTTCGTCCCTAACTTATTGGCGAGAAGTTTTCAAAATTCTGTTGCTACAGTAAATCATTTGGTTAAAATTACAACCTATTGCCCTGAAGTTTTAGAATTTCACACCTTTATCCTTACTTCATTTTTTTCCTTTCAATCTGGTCCCTATTCTTTCCTTTCCCTTAAAACTCTTATTCTAATTTATTTTAATGCATCTATATGCTATTTAATGCAACAAACACAAGAATTTAATTAATTTAAAAGTAATAAACATCTCTTAATGCGTAAAGGGAGCGGATGTTACATATGGTGGGTGAAATGTGTGCATTTTTGGCCTCTACCTCTTGATTAATGCAGATATAAGCGAACTTTCAAAGTGGAACATTCCAAGCTGAGCTACACCATAAAATTTAGCTTGTTATAGCAATGGGATGATGGCACAAGGTGGTTGGCCATTATGATCCCTCGCCCATAATCGTGTGTGCAATGCCCGCTCAGGCTTTGAGAACAAAACTAATTGTTAATATGGATGGTCGTCAATAAATATGGTAAGCAAAATTAAAAGGAAATTAATTCATGGAACCGACTGGACCATGTGTCTTCTCTGTCTACCAGCCATACTGGAATGTTATTTCATACATCAATAAAAAAGCACTAGTTGAAAGTTTAAAATTTTAAATTAAAAGGTACAAGTTTGAAGTATTTTAAGGCCACCAAAGTTGGGTAATATAAATCCAAACATAAATAATAAAGAAAGTGACAAAGAAAAAACATGATTAGAATGTTATTAAAGGTTTTAGTAATATTTCAAATATACTGAATATTATGTTTAATATTTAAATGAAAAAAAAATCAAATATTTAGGTTTTCACATTCTTTTGTACAATTTTAATATTACAAATTTAAATGACAAAAAGAATAAACACTCAACATTTAATATTATTATAAAGAATGTATTAAATATTAAAATACAAATATTATTACCGAAAGACATAAGAAATTTGAATTTTTGAATACCACAAAAAATAAATATAGAAAAAATAAATTATTTATTTAATATTAAAATAACAAAAAAAGATATACAAATAGCTGAAAAACATTATTATAAAGGATATCTTCCAAAAGATATAATTAAATTACAAAAGATCTACTTTTTTTACAACCTTAAGCATTATTAAAAATGATATCTTAAATCTTTGAATAAAAAGCACAAAAATATACAAAAAAATTAAATATTATTATAAATTATCATCTAACAATATTTAACTTAAGAATGTATATAAAAAAATATAACTATTTAGGATTTCACTTTCTTTATAAAAATAAAAAACAAAGGATAAAATTAAATTTGGAAAAATATACATATCCATATTAATAAATAAAAATATTCTAAAAAATTATTCTAAAAATATTTAAATTAGAAATAAATTACAAAGTGTATCTTAAAAATTTTAAAAACTAATAAAAAATTATATATCCATGACAATATAATAAGTTTTTTCTTTCTACTTTATATCTACAAATAATATATTTATTTTCAAGGTTTCATTACTTTTTAACTAATATTAATGTAATACAAAGAAATAGCATATACATAAGTTTTTATTTTTTTTTACAAATTTATTATTCTCAAAATCGTTATACTTAATAACAAAAATTAAATATATAAAAAAATTTAGATAAATTTAAATAATAACAAACAAACTAATGAATATACATAACAAACAATAAATTTAATTAAACAAATATTAACATGCATCTAAGTAGATCTTAGATAATATAAATTAAATTATGACTACATAGTAAGAAGGTAGATTACATACTTATTTTAGAGAAACTTCCAAATATTAGCCTTCAAAAATTATGAAGAGAGTGTGTGAGTGATGTAATATCCACATTTCACATATTCAAGTATGTTGTAAATTATTAAATTTGGTGATCGCATGCTTAAATGTTCATGTTTAAGTCACTCTAGATTATTACCAAGTAAAGAGGGACCAAATTGAAAGAAAAGTGGAAGGAATAAAGTGAAAAAGAAAAAAATTCCTAAAAATATCTAAAGTGTCATGATTACCTTAAAAAATACCTGGGCGTATTAATGACGCGTAATTATGACGTTTAAAAATATCTAAAAAGTAATGATTACTTTGAAAAAGTATCTACGAAAAATATTTAAAAGTCATGATTACCTTAGGAAAATATCTTAGGGACAAGATGGTAATTTTTACCTAAGAGAAAAATGGTAATTTTACCTAAGGACAAAATGGTAATTTTACCTTAAAGGTAAAATAGTCATTTCGCCTAAAGACTTCATGAAAATTTTCTTGAAGGCTTTCTCCTTACACTTTTTGAAAATAAGAAGACAAATGGAGGGTAAAATAGTCATTTTGCCATAAAGGGCAAAATGGTCATTTTTTCAACTAATCTAATTAAACACATCTCTTTCGTGAAAAGAGAAAGAAAAAGGACGGGAAGGAGGAGAAGGAGAAGAAGCCGTGAGGAAGAAGAAGAAGAAGGAAAAGGGAAAATCAAGGAAAAAGTCAAGAGAAACTAGATTTCTTCACTTTCCAAGGTAGCTAAACAATCTTAACCCTATTAATTCATATTTTATGGTTTCTTTTGATGGATTGAACAATTTTCATGACTCTAAGAATAGTGAGGGTTTCTCTCTATATTCTTTTAAGCTTGAAATTCTTCTCAATTTTGCTTAAATGGTTGTATGGATGTGTTTGTGAATGCTAGAATTGTTGCTTGAATGAAATATTGCAAGATGATAGTTTGTTGCACCATATTTCATGAATGAACTCTTCATGTTGGATTGATTGTTTAAGGTTATGATTGGCATGGATGTGGATGAAAAATTATGTTTTCATGCTTATATGTTGATGAAAATGGGAGAAAGGGAAGAAATGGTTTTAACCTCCCTTATTCCCTCTCTTTTTGAAGGTTGGTCGAGAGCTAAGGGACACCATGGGGAAAAGTTTTTAATGAATAAAGCCATGTGTGTGTGTGTGTGTTTTGCTTTGGCCATAAGTGAGAAAGAGAGAGAAATTGATGTATATGATGATTTGCTTGATGAATTACCTTCCATAGCCATGAAATTCTAACCTTGAAAGTGTATTTCAACAAGAAGGGAATGATGTATTTATATATACATATATATAGATATTGTGAGAAAAGGATATTTATATGTATATATAGATATATTGTGAAAAGTATAAAAATGAAAGAAAGAAGGGATATATATATGTATATGTATTCAAAGAAGTATCATGAAAAATGAAAGGAAAATATAAAAGGAAAAAGTAAGAGAACTAAGAGGAAGTATTTCCTATATATGTTCTAGGATAGATAGGCTTGGAACCAAGTGACCAATTGTCGGTATGGGACAATCGTTGGGCATTCCACAGTTGTGTCATAAATTTGGATGGTTAAACATCCACTCAGATATAAGAAATTCTGAAAACACCGTGATGGTTGCAAATTATAAGTTAGTGTAACTTAGTAAGGCCATAAAAAGGGACATTTACTTAGAATTTAGCATATTCATAGGTACAAGCCAAATCATCCTAGTCCATATATATAGGAAATAGCATACTAGGAATGTGATCCACTATTAAGGGGTGGTGATTCCATAGCATTATGATCTGCTTAAAAGGCATAGAGGAAAGGATCTGTGTGAGGTGACAGTGATCCCGTGAGCTTAATTTTAAAAGGTTAACAGCTCCATTTGGGACGAAATGGAGTAATCATACTAGTCAAGGATGATCTATTTAGATGGCAGGGACCAATAAGGGGTACTTGGATCCACTGGGGGACTCCTCAGATAGTATCAGTGGCAGAATTGTCACATAGAATGGAAAGAAATTAAATCACTCATGTAAGTAGTAGTACATGGAGTAGTTCACTGGGTGACTCTCCCAATACTCTTATGTTTCTCTTACATTGACTGTGGCAATGAACCAATGAATGATGATTGTTTTCCTTATTCATGAATGGACTATGATGTGTATTATTTATGAATAGAATGTGATTTACTTCATTTATGAATGAAATGTGATTATGTTCATGATACTTAAATGATGATGGTGTACTGTATAAATGCTATATGTGGTGAACTATTATTCTGTATAGTCATGAATGCATGCCATACACACATATATATGATGATTCACGAGTTATATCCCAATAGAATAAATTGTATTATAAAGTAAAGAATGTAGAAATATTTTTTGTAACACTATGGTGGTACATACTAGAGTTTTCAAAATGGATTGTTTGGCTACTAAGAATAATTTCTCATAATATTATTGGTATATATTAGATGCCTAGGTACATAATATAGATTTAGGTTGATGTGGCCCTGGTAGATATACCATTCTTAGGTTCTTTTACAGTATTACAAGGCATCTGGATAGTAGCGGTTATGCAAGTTCCTCCTCCTCAGTGAGGACAGGAAATATGTCTTTCTTTTTGGAAATTATGTAACTAAGTAGATAGTAGCCTTTTATCTTAATTCTTTTATGTTTTTGGAATAGAATTAGGATAAATCATTTTTGGATATATATAATGAGGAGAGACATGTGTATTAGGATATGCGCAAGTTACTATCCATTAGTTGGTAAATTTTGAGAAGGCTTTGAGTGGTATGTTTGTTGCCTCCTTACCCAGTATGTTATGCAAACTTCACATATCTAGAAATATATGTATGATATTGTAAATATTTGATGAATGGATATATTAATGAGGTTTATCTTCCATTGTGTTATTATCATTATGATTCCATTGTTTAGTCTTTTGCTGTGTAATGTATGAATAAAATACTTGAGTAAAAGAACCCAAACCTGATCAAATATTAAATGGTAATTAAAATCATACTCAGGTAATAATTAAGGATAAAAGTTAAGGTAACACACTAGTCTTGTAACGAGATGGCTTATGTAAGAAAAAATTTAAGATAAGGGCTATAACATTAGGGTGTTATAAGTGAGATGAAATCCAAGTGGAGAGAAGGAGAGTTTGAAGGAAAGAATGAGAAAGAGTCGAGAAGGAGAGTTGAAGGAGAGAAGGAGAGGTTGAGGGGTTTAGGGTTTAAAAGGATAATTTTTTTTACCCCTTACAAGCCACACAAATCGGTCATATTAAATTGAAATGATCAATGACTAGCCCTCATGGTTTCTTATCACAAGGGCAATCTAGCCCTCATGGTAGAGAATCATGAGGGCGTTTAAAAAATAAAATAAAAAAGCTACAAGAACTTATCACATGGTGGGCAAATATGGGACCTAGTGTCCCATATTGAACAATAATGACACTAGGTGTCATTTAGGGGTCATAAGGCTTAAAATTTTTTTTATAGTGTAACAATTAAATGTTATAGAAAATGAGGTTGGTATTGGGTCTGAGATACCAAGTCTTGACATTATACAATTTAAATATAAATATATAGAGTAAATTACAATTTTTTCTTGGTAAATAAAAAAATTTACAATTTCACCTATTTTGATTAAAACACTTATATTTTTATAAAAAATATGGGTAAAATGCAAAAAATTCTTTTAAACTTTGGATCATGTGCAAAAAACTCCTTAAATGATAAACTTTGACTAATATTCCCTTTCTTAAAATACCACTTATATCAGCATTATCATTTTAAAAAATAATCTCATTGTCACATGAAAAAAAAAGACACATTTACAAGTGTATATTTGTCATTTAATTCAACACTTAAATTAATTACCCAAAAAACTTATAATGAAATATTGTACATTAATAGTACACGACCCTATTTCCTTGTTAACGATCAATCACACCAGGGAAGAAGTAAATCAAAGAAGACAAAGATGAAGGGAAAGATGAATGTTGCTGGTGTAACACCCCCAATCCTATGGTTCCTTTTAATTAATTAAATAATATAATATAATATAATATAATATAATATACGAGATTGTTGAGTTACTATTACCTCTACCCAAGTAATTTTTTAACTTTTACCAAGTTAAATAATTAAGTAC
Organism: Senna siamea; assembly: GCA_031216115.1. Classification (NCBI taxonomy): domain Eukaryota; kingdom Viridiplantae; phylum Streptophyta; class Magnoliopsida; order Fabales; family Fabaceae; genus Senna; species Senna siamea. The sequence continues at coordinate 23,571,910 of CM062354.1, read as the reverse complement.
TACTGGTTCAGGAATTCTACACTCGGGATTCTTACGTAATATCGCGGTGAAAATAATTAAAATAAAACATATAGATAAAATATGTATATATATTTTCATTCACATACATGATCCATTTACATTCATTATAGTTTTTGTGTAACAGACATATACCTATAGATATGTAAGAGTGTCATGTAGGGTAAGGAGACAACAAGCTTATCACTCATACCCATTTAACAAAGACCGCTAGTGGATACTTATCTCACATATCTTAATACATATATGTCCCCAATTTATACACCAAAATTCACCATCCGGATTCTTTCCAAAAAATAAGGATTCATGGTATTGGGCATGTCCAAAAAAACACTACATAGAAACTATACATCATGCAACTAAGGTGTAGGAGGAATTTCTACTACAAAAATAATCCACAATTCCTTAACAACTAGGAAATACCCTAAGAATGGTATTTCCGCTACCTTCACTTCCATCTCTAGTAACACTTGATATCTAGGCATCTGATACAAACCAACACTTCACATGAGAATGAATCTCAGTAGCAATAAACAACCTGTCTTTTAAAATACACTAGCCTGTACCATCATACTCGTACGAAAAACACTACATTCTTCTTATCATAAAATAAAATATTATGCTTATTGGGATACAATGCATGAATTACACAGTTATATCATCTCATAATCATACTATGCATGCAATATAAAATCATCACATATCCATTCATCTAGATATAAATATTATTATCAAATTATATTTCATATCCATCAAACAGGATATATCATACCGCATATCTATCACATAAGATATATATCACATCATAATGGTAATAGGGCATCACATAGAAATAAGAGCATAAACAAGAAAATCATATTATATTCTCATGGGTAACGCTAAATCATAATCATCATAAGATCATATCAAGAGAAATCAAGAGAGTCATTGAGCGAACAACTCCTCATATATAACCCTCACTCACAGGTGAGTATCTTGTAATCCGCGACTACCTGTAGTTCTTAACTACAATATATTCATAATCCGATAGTCCATAATTGCAATATATGTTCATGTTGGAGCATCCCCCAGTGAATCCAAGTACATCCATCCACAATACTCCCACGAGGGTCTCTGTCCACTGCTCTGATAGATCATTCCCCATCTCCAAGAACCACAGAGTCCCTGCCTACCTCTCTAGTAGATCCCTCCCTATATATCTGGGATTACTATTCTCAACAAATTATTTTTCCAAAATACTATTCACAAGTCTATAGACTAAGGTGATTTGACTCTTACCATGGTTATGTATAACTTTAAGTACGTGAATCCTTTAATTGGCTATAGGGAAATTCACTAACTTAAAATTAATAACCACCACAATTTTTTCAAAATTATTTAATTTAATCGTGTAATGCCCCAATTGTTGTCTTATACCAACAATTGGCCACTTAATATGTACCTATCTACCACTATCCATAAACTAGGAATACTTTCTCATTTCTCTAGTAATTCTTGTTCTCATTCCTTTTCAATTATCACATCACTTTCTTGCTCTTTTTCTTTCAATCTCAACCCTCTTGTTACCTATTATATATTCTAGGTTTAAATCCCTCATTTGAGTGAAGTTATGGGTTAAACATGCTTTAAACTAGGTCATTGAGTTCATTTTTTCAAAATAGAGGCTTAACTGTTGACTTCTACCCTTCTGGCAATCGACTTGCAGCTCATTGCCTCAAAATTTTCTAAACATGAGGGCTACTAGTTGATTGCGACAAGCCCGATAGTCGACTGTTCTGTTGTTGGCAATTTTCTAGAAAATATAAGCATGGTAGTCAACTTTCAGCCTCCTGGCAGTCGACTGCTAGCACGCTGGATGTGTTTTTGGGCAACTAAAGAGCACGATAGTCGACTGGTAAAGGCTACAAGTTGACTGCTACATCATGCTCTATTTTTCAAATCCTTCGTTAACCCAAATTTTTGCCTAAGAACCAATTTGTAATTCTTTTTTGACCCTTATTAACTCAATACGGGTATGCAAGCATCATTTATCACATAAAAAAGCCCAAACTACTATTTAATCTTACTCAAATATTGGATTAAACCCTATATTCATTCAATAGGTAAAAACCTATTTTTCATAATCTGATTTCAGCATGCATAAGTACATTCATGCAGTTTAAAACACCTAATAGCATTCATAAACATCAAGAATGTAGTTTTTAATCCCTCTTTTACTTCAGATAATAGGAAAATCTCACTTTCAACATATGTATAGTAAATTCAAAATTAGAGGGAATAGGTTATTTGCTACCTTATTTCTTTACTGGTGAACTAATCATTATGTTAGATGCCTTCCTAAATTCTTTTTTGGATTCAATCCTTGTTGAAAGTGGAGATTTGATCTTTTCTCCTTCACTTTCTCTCTCTACTCGATTCCCTTTCTCTCTTTAGATTTCAAAATGCAAGGTGAGGAATGAGCTTTTGGAACTTGGCTCTATTTATAGGTGGTTTGATAATTGCCAATTTTGATCATAATTCTTGATCATTTAGCTCAAAATGATAATTTCTCTGGCCACATGCCAAATTACCATTTTACTCTTAAACCATTGGCGACAAATTTCAAAATCCTAGTAGTTACAGTAAATCGTCTAGTTAATATTATGGTATGTAACATACCCTCCAAATATGATTAAAGAGATGTTTGTTAATTGTTAAATTAAGTTTAATGCTTGTGTATGTTGCATTAGTTTCATATAGTTGGATTAGCCTAAGGACTAAATTGAAAGGAAATACATGAAGTTTTAGCAAGAGGTGGCTAGGGACTCAATTGAAAAGGGAAAGATAAGTGAGGCCAAGGTTTCAAAGTAGCTCAAGGACTAAAATGCAATAACCTAAACTTCCTTAAACCCTAGCTGAAGCCCTAAACCATGTAACACCCCATAATTTTAAATTAATGTTCTTTCATTAATGGGATGCAATTACTTGTGTCATTTAATTATTAGCTATACATTAAATACTTTGTAATTAATTAGATGAATTAGCTTAAAGAAGGGCAAATTTGCTTGCTTAATTTAATTATCTATTTCTCCTTTTGAGTCACTTAGCCTAAGTGCCAAGAGAAAAGCAAGATAGGATGCAACATTTAAAAATATGTGCATGTTTGTGTGCAGGCAAGTGGGAAAAGTTAAGCACGCATGGGAAAGGAAGGAATTTAAATATATGCATGTGTGTGCCATGCATGCATCCTACGTGAGAGAAGGGAAATGGGAATTCTATTTTTATGCATGGAAATTCCAAGCCTCATATGAAATGGATAGGAAAGAAGACCACATTCAAAAAAAATTATATGTACAATGAGTATGTGTGTATATGGCAAGGAGAAAGAAACCAAGACATGTGGCTTGCATGAGGCAAAAGCAAAGGATACAGAATTTTATTGTGTAAGTATGCATTGGAGGGAATTTAATAAACCAATACATGAATGTAGCAAGCAAAACCAAAAGGTGCAGAATTTTTCCATGCACCACACGAATATGGACATGGGAATTGCAAGGAAATGCACATGTGAAAAGTGGGAAGAAGTAAAACCAATTTGACAAGTAAAGAGGACTATACTTAACCTACAAGTAATGCCAAGATTGCAAGCAAAGGAAAAGTGTACTTGCAAGTACACTTAGTGCAAGAATATATATATAAATATATAAGGTGCAAAATTTTCATGTAAGATTAAACATACAATAAGGAAAAATATGGCAGCATGAATTATTAAAGATTGCTAATCAAGGAAAAGGATGCAACATGACTTGTAAAGAAAGGAAAGAGAGCCACACGTGAAGAAGAATGGGGCTGCACCTAAACTCTAAATAAAGCCAAGTAAAGCAAGCAAGTGCTGGCCTATGATCCCTCCCTTCCTTCCTTACGTGACTGAGTGGGAAAATAGAGGGAAGAGTGAAGAGTTTGGAAAGATTAAAGAGTTATTTAGGATTTTCTCTTTCCATTAACTTGTTCAAGGAGTTAAACCAAACTTGCAAGGAAAAAGGGGCTGCACTAAGTTTTATGAGAAAAGAAATTTTTAGTGGAAAAAAAATGCATGTACATGCCACCTAAGCAAGAGACAAAGAGAGTTAGGAATCCCATGCAATGCCACACATGAAGGAAGAAAAGAGATAAAAGGGAATTGAAAATTAGACTTTTATACATATAAAAAACCACACATGAAGAGGAAAGAAGAGAGAAAGGGAAGAGAGAGCTTGCAACATAGGAAACTACACATACACACACGTGAGAAAGAGAGAAAAAAGGGAGAGAACATGAATTTGGAGAAGAGCTCCAAGAGTGTGAGGAGGAAGACAAAAAGGAATCAAAGGAACAAAGAGGAAGCCAAGCAAGACCATCTTAGGGCACAAAGAGGTAGGTTAACAATTTAAACTCTTGTTCCATGTTCTAGTTTATGCAAACCACATGTTTATATTCAAGCTTTACATGGAACTTATGTTGGCTCTACATTCTTGACAATACATGTGTATGTTGGCTAAGCATGTGTGGTTAGTTTGAATGTGGGTGAATGAGATGGCATGCATAGTGTGTTGGAAAAGAATTAGGGTTAGATGGTGCTATTTCATGATGACCATAAAGGAGAGAAACTCTACCATTTAAGGTGGTAGTAAGGAATGAAAGAAGGAAATTGATTTGGTTAATTTAATCAATCTTCCTAGGCCAAGTCCATAAAGTTTATGCTTGGAAATGATAAGCTATACACCATGATGTTGATTAAAAATATGAGAATTTACTTTTGAAAGTCATAAGAGAAGATATTATTATTAATGCAAGAAAAGAAATTACTCTTCAAAGGATAGAATTTTATAAGCAATGTATCTTAGAAATAAATGCTCAAGAAAGGAAACAAGTATTCTTGAAATATTAAAATTTTCATGAGAAATATTCATTGGAAATTATTTCTAAGAAAGGAGAAATTATTCCTTAAATATGAAATTTTTTCTAATAAATGTACAATAGAAATTATTTCTAAGGAAGGAGAAATCGTCCTTGAAAATATTGAAATTTTCCACAAGAAATGTACCTTTAAAATTATTTCCAATATAGGGAAATTTATTCTTGAAATATTAGAATTTCCATGAGGAATGTATATTAGAATTTATTTTCAATAAAGGAGGAATTATTCTTGAAATATTAGATTGTATCATAAAAAATGTACATTTACATTAAACTACAAGACAGGGAGAATTATCTTTGAAATTAATAGCATTTTTCCAATGAAGTACATTAATGATAATTTCCAAGAAAAAAGAATTTTATCATTGAAGTTATTAAAATTTAAAAAGGGATATACACTAGTGATGATTTTCAAGTAAAGAAAATTTTCCCTTGAGAATGGATAAAGAATTTTAAAGATAGCCAAGTGTCCACATGTGCCCAAGTGTGCACAAAGAAATTTTAAAGGTGGCCAAGTGTCCACATGTGCCCAAGTATGCACAAAGAAATTTTAAAGGTGGCCAAGTGCCCATATATGCCCAAGTGTGCACAAAGAAATTCTTAAGGTAGCCAAGTGTCCATATGTGCCCAAGTGTGCACAAAGAACTTCAAAAGGTGGCCAAGTGTCCACAATGCCCAAGTGTGCACAACCAATGAATAAAAGTAAATCAATAATGATAAGCATACATGGATTTGACAAATTTATGATAATGCATTTTTATGGCATGCTCGATATTTTATTTGAAAGAAATAGTATTTGATTGCACCAGCATTTAAATTAATCATATATATTGCTTGCCAATTTATATTTATGAATTATGTTGTATTTTATTCCAAGAATGTATAATTAAATATTTTGGTGCATGCACCCTGATATATATTAGTTGTTTTAAAACCTGAATTGTTAAGCTACTGGGAAACTTGTGTTTCTCATTATATGCTAATATGTATTAGATGCAGAAGCATAGTTAGGCTAGGAGATCGAGTTCTTTTTGGTTTAAGAAATTTTTGTAACCACTATTTTTGGGTCCTAGTCCAGACATAGTTAGTTTAGAACTAAGATTATTCTTTTGGCAATAGACCTGGGATGTAATTGGGAAAGGACCGGGGAAGGGATATGTGAAGGACCGGTCTAATTTAGAAATTTGTAAAGGGGTTTGAGTGATAAGATTGTTATCTCTTGACTCCCTATGGACAGGTACTTCATATATGCTGGTACATGTTTACAAAACTATAATTGATATTATTGGACATGTATTTATTTAAATTGCATGAAGGTTTTAATTTTCGTTGTGCAGTATAGCATTTCTTTTATTCTGTTGTGCATACAAGTTTTTAATCTGAGCAAAAGATCCCGAACCTTATCCACTTAATATAATTTAATGGTGTAACTGCTCAAACATTAACTAAATAAAAGGATAAGAATAATGTACCGAACCTATCTTTTTGCATTGGATGAATTTTAATACTAGATAGAGGTGTAACAAACCACACACACTTCCAACCTTCAGCATTTTTAGAGAGAGAAACAGAAGGGGAGAGTAGAGAGAGAAAAGGACGAGTTAGGGCAAAGGAGGGAGATTCTAAAGGTAAGAGAGTAGATTCAAGGCTAGGAATTAGTCTTACAGCAAGGGGATAGTCTTCTTAACACATCCTACACACACATTTGCAAGAAATCAAGGTAGTAATCCATCTTAAACCCCTTTCTTTTCTCAAAATGTTTACTGTTGCTAGAAAATATGAATTTCTAAATGTTTGAACTGAGATTGGGGTTCAACCTACATTCTGTATGCTTTTCTATTTCTATGGAATGTTGTGTCACTGTATGTATGCTCATATATGTGCTTGTAATTGATTAGAAGGGCTGGATTGTGTTCATCTAGAGATACAGACTAGTTTTCCTAGAATGTACCATGTTTGAGCTAATGGATGAGAAATTTTCAACGAGAAATAAAGTTTGTTATATGGAAACTAAGCTTATGTGTTTAGAATTAAAAATGAAATACATTCTAGACTGGGTATAATCAAAATTATGTTTTCTGAACTGCAGCGGAGTATAACAGTCGACTGCTAAGTATGGGGTAGTCGACTGTCATATTCTTGGAAAACCCAAAAGTACAGACAGAGGCTTAGCAGCTGACAGCCATATCTCTAGCAGTCGATTATCGGGCCTGGGTCTGCACTAAGTAGTAGGCTGGCCATCTTTGTAGTCGACTGTCGTGCTTTTATTTTTCCCAGGATGCATTCCAGCAAGCCACCAATCGACTGCCAGCGGGTTACTATCTGGCACCCGAGGAATACAAAGAGCCACCAGCCGACTGCTAGCCTTCTAATAGCCGACTGGCAGCCCTTTAACTTGCGAAATGAGGTTTTTAATGGAAATTGAGCTTAGTAATTCTTCAAATAACTTAATTAAGGGCTCACAACATAGGTAAGCAAGGAAACTAGGAGTTTTGGGTAATGAGACCCTTGGTATAGTGAAGTAAAGAGAGAGAAAAAAACACAAAAAGGGAAAGAGGAAAGTATTCTCAGTGTATGCCTTAGGGTAAATAGGCTTATGATCAAGTGATCGATTGTCAGTATAGGACAGCCATTGGACATTCCACGGTTGTACCATAAATTAGGATGGTTAAATATCCACTTAGACTTAGATGATTTCAAAAACATCGTGATGGTTGTGAACTTTAAGTTAGTGTTAGCTCCAAAGGCTATATGATAAACGCATACTTAGAGTTAAGCATAACCATGGGCATAGGCCGATTCACCCTAGAGTATATGTAGAGAATAGCGTACCGAGAGTGTGATCCACCTCAAAGGAATGGTGGTGATTCCATAGTACTATGATCTACCCAAAAGCAGAGAGGAAATGATCTGGGTAGAGTTGACAGTGATCCCATGAGTTTATACCAACCCCATTTGGGACAAAAGGGAGGTAATCTCGCTGGTTAGGGATGATCTGCCAAAAGGGGTAGGAACCATTAAGGTACTTGAATCCACTAGGGAACACTTCAGAATGTACAAAGGTTACGGTATAACTAAATAGACATGTGCTCATTTATATAGACAGTGGTGCGTGGAGTTATTGCTGGGTAACTCTCTCAATTACTCTTAGGGTTATGTACTGCTCACATGTTATGGAAATGAAATGATGGTATGTTTACTATCTCACATGTTTTATAAGAAATTTTTTATGATGAGAATGATGATGAATGCACTTCCTATGTTTTAAAGATGATATGTTTTGATGAATATGCATACGTATAAGTATGTAAGATGATTAAATGCTACATGCACTATATCCCAATAGTATTTGATATGTTTTATGAAATAATGTAGAGTTTTTGGTGCAAGCATGGTGGTATAGGTCAATGGATTTTGTAACAATTTGCATTATTACTAAGATTCGTTTCTCACAATAATGTTGGCATGTACCAAATGTGTAGGTCCCCTTAGGCTAGATAGGAAGGTAAAATATAAAGGAGTGTCTATTCTAGGCATATAGACTGCTTAATATAAATAGTATAAGTATATGATTGAATTGAGCTTGTCTTTATGATATTTTGAGAAAGGCTAGTGTAGGATTATTTTTGTATAGCCTATTCTAACTTATCTATATAGGAATTAGGCTGGATTGATGAATAGACTAAACGATGGGGTTATCAGTGGTAGGATTGTTGCCTCTATGCCTAGTAGTTACTTAACTATACTTAATTAAAAATGGATGTTTATGTATAGTTAATCCAGGTACATTTATGTATTTATTCTGCTGTGATGTTAAGAGAACCCGAGTAGAGACCAACACAAATGGCACTTAATTAATCAACTTGGTAAAAGTTTAAAATTTACTCAGATAGAAGTGATAGTAACACGCCATTATTATGATAATTATATACATTATACCTTTAAACACTTAAAAGGAGCCATAGGCTAATGAGGGTGTTATACGGTATGCTACCCTCAATTATGGAAAGTTACAGAACTTCCTCCACTCAACCTTTCTCCTCTCATTCAAGTCCCCACTCTTTTCTTTTCAATTTAGTCCCTGAATCTAATGCAACTACATACAATCTAATGAGACAAACATAAGCATTTAACTTATTTAAAATTAACAAAACATCTCTTAATAAATAGGAGGAGTGGATATTACAGCTGGGCTTCCATCACCAATGACTTTGAACGCTGATGACTGTTGTCGACAAGAAACTTTTATTTTTTCCCACATCATTAAGGTAAGTGTTTTTTGTAAATTTTTAATTCATGAGTCAAATATAGTAGAAAGAATGGATTGCTAGAATTGTTTTGGAGTTTAGGTATGATAAGTATTTTTGTAGTGATGCTTTTACTTGTTTTGAAATTTTTTAAATTCATAATGTGAGAGATTATTGAGATTTGCTTCATAATACAATTTAAGTTCTACATGAAGTACTGAATGTACCCCATTTTTGTTGTTCCTTATAAGAGCAAAGTAGTTAAGTGTTAGTTAGAATAGTCATGTCTATCATGAATTCGTTCACTCTTTATCCTTTTGTATAAACTTATGACACTTCTATCATGGAATATATCAGCTTTCATTTAATTCTCTAAACTGTTACATGGTATTAGAGCTACAAGTCCTTCTCATGAAAGATTCTTCTCGTTCCTCAATGCTTGTAGCCTCACTAGGTCAAGGTTCTAGTGTGAAGTCTGTTCCTCAAGGTTTTCTTGCAACCTACAACAATCAAACTTAATGATCAAAATTTCTTAACCTTGAATAGCTATGACTTCCAAAATTATCTCGTTGGAGGTCAACACAAACCTATGAAGTTTAGATTAGAGGCAGATGTTGTGTTAGGAAAAATTATCGATGAACTATTGTTCTAGAAGAGGTAAGACCAGCTTCTTATATTTTGGCTTGTTGCAATAATGTTAGAAGGAATGCTTTCATGAATGGTTGGTTGCATAAGCTCTTCTCAAATTTGGAAAAGGCTTGAAAAATTCTTTTCATCACAAAATAGAGCCAAGGAGAGACAACTCAAAACCTTGTTGAGAAACACAAAGAAGGGTGCAATATCTATGAGTGATTATCTACTCTAAATTAAGAAGTTAGTAGATGCACTTGCATCAATTGGAGCACTAATGTCTATGCATGATCGTATAAAATCCATTCTTGATGGACTACCAAAAGATTATGAGGGTTTCATAACCTCTATATCGCTATAAATAAATGATTTATCTATTATAATACTCATAAATTTGACTTTAAATCCTCTCAATGCATTTTTATTAGTTATAGCTTAGTTCACAAAGGATATAAATGCCTTCACATTTTTGGTAGAATTTATGTTGCACGACATGTCATATTCGATGAAAATTCTTTCCATGCAAAAATATGCCATCCAATACTACTTACTCAAAATGTAAAATGTAACACCCCAATCTTATAGACTTTTTCATTGCATGTTTAATTTATAACTCATATCGCTACAAGATTGGTCTGTTACTCTTAATTTTATCCTTAATTGTTACTCGAGTATGACTTTAATGTCTAAGTAGGTTTGGATTCTTTACTCAGGTATTTTATTCCATTATTGCATAGCAGAAGACTATATCATAAAAATTAATAATAACACAGCATAAGATACAATATCATTAATACTTACGTATTCTCATACATGAAATTCTTGTCAATTCATATGGTAAGGAGGCAACAAACCTGCCACTCATACCCTTTTTACAAAATTTCCATAGACATCTAACATTCTCACATATCCATATATATATGCCCTTTTGTCACTATCTACTTTTAAAAAAATGATTTACCCTAATTTTTTTCCAAAACATATAAGAAATTGGGATAACAAGGCTACAAGTATTTATCTACATATATTTCCCCCAAAAAGTGTCAATTTGGCTCCTTTACATAGGAGGAACCTCCATTACTATTACTATGTAGATATTGTGTACAACTGTGAAGGAACCTAGCCAAGGGATCTGTACCAAGGCAATGTCAATCTCTAACCAAATTATATACCTTTCCATCTAATACAAACCAATTATATTCATGAGAAATAAATTCTCAGTAGCTAGACAATCCATTTTCTCTTTTGAAAATACTGGTATATACCATCGTAGTGATACGAAAAATAGTTCTACATTCTTTATTTAATTTATAGTTCATTTTATTGGAATACATGTATAACTTTATTTAATGTGTATGGCATGCATCAATGAGTATATTATACGATAGTTTATTGCAACAACTCACCATACATACTAATTAAGTATCATAATCATAGGAAAACATTTTCGAGTATAAGTACATATAGGGAAACTATTCATCATTCATAGGAAAATATATATCAATCATAAAAAAAACAATAATCAATCTTTGGCTCAAAGCCATAACTCTTTGAAAGGAAGACTTAAGAGTATCAGAAGAGTCATCCAATAAACTACTCCACGTATCACTACCTACATGAGTGAGATAATTTTATTCTCTATGTGACAATTCGGCCACTAATACTATTTGAGGTGTCCCCCAGTGGATCCAGTACCCCTTTTTATATCTATTACCCAAAGGTAAACTGTTAAAATTAAGCTCACGGGATCACTATTGCTTTACACAGATTATTTCCTCCCTACTTTTGGGTGGGTCATGATGTTATAGATCACCACCACTTTTCCAGTGGATCATTTTCTAGTATGCTATCTCTCATATATAGATTAGGATGATTAGTCCTGTACCCATGATTATGTGATGTGCCTTATTTTATACATATTTGCTTCATATTAATTGTCCATTTTATGAGAATTTTTTGTATTTTTATTCTAAGAATCACCTAAATTTATATCCTTTTCATTTTTAGGCGTTTTATCAAGTCATTATCAGCAAATAAAGCAATTTTAGGCCTGGACAGCCTTTAAAGCACCTAAAATAGACCATTTGGGCCAATTTTACTTATTGGGCTGAGCTAATGCCTTTACTAGGCCTTGAAAGTGGGTGGACTGGGCTAAATGAGGAGGATCCATGCATGTTGAAGAAAAGGATCTGTGTGCATAAAAAGAAGAAGACCGAGACATTGGATCCTCTTAGGTGGAGCTTTATGGCAGCGTGACGATGTACTGGTGTCAGGGGACGACGAGCGGGATACCTTTGTCAATGTCAGCTACTGGAACGCCTCAAATTAGTGGATTTTCGACGACAAACCCATGTGACCTGAGAAGATATAGCCATTCCGTGGCATTTTTCGTCTAATCCACCATCCGTGGCAGCTCTTCCATCCCTTGGTGACTCAACCGTGACCTTCTCTCTATCCACTAGCCACTACAATGCGCTAGATCGAGCTACCCCAGACGCGATCCTATTATGATTTCATGACTCATATGATGTTGTCCATCCAATCTGCTACAGAAAATCACTCCTCCGTCGCTCGATGCCTTATCCATAACCTTTTGCCTACTCTCTGACCATAGTTGGAGTTGTTTTCTATCGAGTGTCTGAGGACCTGACCTGTGACTTGCAACCCACGACCCTTTTTTAGATAGATTTAGAGCAATTTTTAGGGGTTTTTTGGCAAGATTCCAGTGGTTTTCTGGCAGCCATTCTATACAGCTACTGTTATGCATTTCAGAAGACAAGGACATGCATAATTTCTACTATTTTTATCTCCTGTATAATTGATTATCTGATGGATATTTTGATGGAATTGTCTGTGGTTATGTGTGGCTAAACTTGTAAAACCCATTGAGGTTTTTGACTGTATTGGTATTCTATTTTAAATTGTATGCATTGTTGATTCTGATGGTGTGATCTTCTTTGCAATTATGAATGCATTGCTTAAGTTTTCATTACTAAACATTGTTGTGTATGCTAATTAGATTTCTTTTTGAGATCGAGAGATGATAGTTGAAATTGGAACTTGATCACAAAGAACAGTTAATTTTTGCTTGGAGATAAGGTTAATTAATTGCTGGATTAAATGGTAAACATCTTACGACCCTTAATAGTAGTGGATTAAAATAGTAATGCTGATCTAAAATCAATCATTAGGAAGACATTCTAGTGGTAGGTGCTTAGGTTTAAGAAATTCAATTGTAACGATAGTAAAGTTGAATTTGGTTTGGAATCCACTCACAGGTAGCATCATCAGATTTAATAATCCATCATCCCTTTTGTAATTTCCAATTGGTACAGGTCCCCTTTGGGTTTGTTTTCCTTGTCTTGACTAATCTCTTATTGTTTCTTGTTGCTAGTTATTGTTTATTACATTTAGTTAATTATTAGTTTAGTTAAAAATCAATCGCTTTAATTACTAGGCTAGATAACAGAGAACAATCAGTAACTCTGGGCTTTCCTATTCCCGTGGCATACGACCTTGATATTCACCATTGCATTAGGCTGCATTAATAGGTTCACTGCCTTAGGTGTAGTTGCATTGGAAGCGCACATCATTATGCTAAATTCTAAGTAAATTTCCCCTTTTATTTCTTAGCCATCTTGGTTACACTAATTTAAAATTTGTAATCATCATGGTGTTTTTTGGACTTTTCATACCAAGTGGATGTTTTACCATCCAATTTCATGACACAACCGTGGAATGCCCAACGGCTATCCCATACCGACAATTGGTCACTCGGTTGCAAGCCTATCTATCTTAGAACAAAAATTAGAAATACTTCCTCTAAGTTCTCTTTCCTATATTTCTATGTTTTCCTTTTCTTATCTATGTTTCCCTTTCTATTCCTTTAACTTATCATGATACTACATTTTCATAAAAACTATGACCCTTATATATTGCTAACAATTTCATAACCAAAATTGCATAGATGTGGAAAAGGTTACTCTCGACCAAGAGAAGAGTTCAAGGGAAAAATAAGAGTTTCTCACTTTAAATTCCCTATCTTCTACTCTTGCCATTACAAAAACATATATGCATAATTTTCCTTCCACTTCTACACAATTTCCATATCTCACTTCATTTCACATTAAGGGTCTTAGGGTGAACTTTCAACACTTTCTTTTGCCATACCATCCCACTTTGCTCTTAGCATAGCCATGCATACCTATAAGTATTCTTTTTCTCATATGGTACGTATAGGTATACGTACATATAATTTCCCCAATTTATAGCTATACATTTCAAATGCCAGGATCTCATGATTATGCGAATTGTGTACCAGACAATTTATCAACATTAACTATTCTCTTTTCTTTCATACTTAGACCGAAACCATGACAAATATTTACAAACAAATCTCCATAAAATTTTCCTTCATGCTCTCAGTTAAGGTAATCAAAATGGAGAAAATGGGACAATTTCATCAAAAGATCAATTTTCATTTTCTCCCTTACTTAAAACTAAAATGCTTAGCATAATCATTTGAAAAAATTTAATAAAATTCTCTTCTCAAGCCAAAAAATTGCTTTTGGCCAAAAAGGAAAAACCATGCATTTTCACCAAATTATCAATTCTTCTTCCCCCATTTGGCCATGACTGAGACAATAGCATGTTGACTAGGCAAAATTTCAGCAAAATTTCCCTTCTTACAAAGTGACATGTCCATGGCCAAAAAGGGGAAAGAATGAGAATCCATGTGATTTTCATACAAACCTCTCATTTATCCCATTTTCATCCATGATTAACCATAAAACACAATTTACCCAACAAAATCATGACAATCCATGCATTATACAATCACTTTTCATGAATTGAGGTTTTCATGGAAATGGTAGGCAAAATTTCAAACTTGTCATAAACACTTCAAGAATTGCAATCAACACTCAATAATACATCTATACAACATACTAAGAAAATTCCAATAGAATTTTAGACATTTCAAGAACATAAAAAGATGAACATCACTATTCATTCATCCATGGGAGAGTTTCTAAAGCTTCGAAATTATCATAAAACATGAAAATAGTGATGTAGGAATGTCAAGCTACCTTGATTTTTCAATGGAAGTGAATTCTCCTTGGTGATTCCTTCACTTTAACTCCTTCCTCTTCTTTTTGGTCATCTTCTCTCTTCCCTCTTCTCTATGTCCTTGCCTTTCTTTTATGAAGGAAATGGAGTTTTTACATATGAAAGTGGTGAAATTTGGTGTTTTAGGTATTTTTCCTTGATTCCTCACCTTTTCTTCCTTCTTCTTTACAATCTCTTCTCCCTTTCTCTCCTTCTCTCGGCCTTCTACCTTCCATAGAGGAAATGGGGTTTTAAGTCATCAATGGTAAATTACTAAAATGCTCTTGGTGTGAAAAGACCATTTTACCCTTCCTTTTTCCTCTCTTTTTTTAAAATAAGTAAGACTTTATCCTTTCATGAATTATTTGAGTGAAGTGTCCATTTTATCCTTATGGTAAAAATTACAATTTTTCCATTATAGCAAAATGACCATTTTACCCCTTTAAGTCAAAATGACTATTTTACCCTCCAT
Source organism: Senna siamea (assembly GCA_031216115.1). Taxonomy (NCBI): domain Eukaryota; kingdom Viridiplantae; phylum Streptophyta; class Magnoliopsida; order Fabales; family Fabaceae; genus Senna; species Senna siamea. The sequence continues at coordinate 23,556,502 of CM062354.1, read as the reverse complement.
TTATCCTTAAAATTTCAAAAAGTGTAGGGAGATGGCCTTCATGGAAATTGTCATGAATTTTTTACATGAAATTACTATTTTACCCTTGGGTAAAAATTGACTATTTTGTCCTTAAAATATTTTCCTAAAGTCATCATCATGACTTTTAAATATTTTCTTCAAATATTTTTTTGGTGTAATCATTGCGTTTTGGATATTTTTCATCGTTATTATTACGCATCATAAAACACTAGATATTTTGGAGGCGTAATGATTATGTTTTAGATATTTTAATAACTTTTCCTATTTTCGCTTTAGTCCCTTACTTTTTTTTCAATTTGGTCCCTCTCTTCTTTAGGAGAAACCTAGGGCTTTTTAAATACAATTATTTAGGTATGAAATTGTTATATTTAAGATTTAATAACATAACTGAGGACGTGAAAAGTGGATATTACACAAAAATTTTCCTCAAAATTTCATAGTACCTATAATACCAATTTCAAATTCATATAAACCTATTTATACACCTACTTTATAAGGTAGAAGCCACACAAATGAATGTGTTAATAATACTCAAGAATATGGAAATTCATTAAGGATTTCCAATAGCTCTAATGTACCTAATGAATCTATTTTTGCTTAAGAAAATCCATCACCAATAGTGGTGAATTCACATCATATAGTTACAAGAGGTAAAGTAAGTATTTTTAAACCTAAAGCCTTTTCAGTATCTTCTGAGTCGAGGATTGTAAAGCAAGCTCCTAAAGATAACAACTGGATGAAGGCTATGGAAGAGGAGTATTAAGCATTAATGAAGAATAATACCTAGACACTAGTGCAGTTACCCTTAAATAGGCAGCCTATCAGGTATAAATGGGTTTCCATAATTAAATAAAATACAAATGGATTAGTGTAGAGATACAAGGCCATATTAGTTGCAAAGGGGTTTCTTCAATAGTATGGTTTTGACTACTCTAAGAACTTTAGTTCAATTGTGAAGCCCAGATCTATTCAGGTGGTTCTAACCATTGCTTTATCATTTGGTTGGTAAATGTATAAGTTGCATTTCAACAATGCATTCTTGAATGGTACCATTCAGGAGGATTTTTTTTATGGTTCAATCACTTGGTTTTTATTCAAATAATCCTTAAATTGTTTATAAATTAACCAAGGTACTATATGGGTTAAAGCAAGCCCATGGGCTTGGTTTGAAAGTCTATTAAGATCTCTCATTCAACTCGGGTTTAAAACAGCTCACTGTGATCATTCATTATTCATACAATACACAAGTCACTCTGCTATGTTCATTATAGTCTACATTGATGATGTTATACTAAAGGTAGTTCTAAATATGAAACTTTGTAGCTTATTTAAACAATTAAACTCAAGGTTTGCATTAAAAGATCTTGGAGATCTTCTTTACTTTCTTGGAGTTCAAGTCCAGCTAACTAGTGATGGTGGCATCATTCTTTGCCAAACAAAATACATTACATATTTGTTGCAAAAATCTAAGATGGCTAACTAAAAACCAATAAAAAAAATCCTATGATAACAAGATTAAAATTATCTAAGTTTGGAAGAAATAACTTTGAGGATCCTCAGCTTTATAGAATTAGGGGTTAGTTCTTTGCAATATGTAACCATAACCAAACTTGAGCTAGCATTTTCTATTAAAAATGTATCATAGTTCATGCATTTTTTTCAAATATTTCATTAGGAGGCAATGAAATAAATTCTTAGATACCTTAGTGGAACTTCTGATTATAGCCTTAATCTTCAAAAGTCAAGAGAGCTTAAGCTCTTTGGTTTCTATGATGCAGAATGGGGTTTATATGTTGATGATCGAAGATCAACTATTGGTTAGAGCATTTACTTAGCAAAGAACCTAGTGTCTTGGTCCTTCAAAAATCAAGATGTTGTATCTTGCTTAGGCGTTGAATTTAAGTATAAATCTATGGCAAATATGGTGGCTAAAATAACATGAATTCAATCATTACTTAGTTAGCTCAAAATCAAGCAGAGTGATGTCCCTCAAGTATACAGTGAAAATCTCAATTGTGTTCTCTTAGCTACAAACCTAGTGCTACACTCATGTTGCAAACATGTTGATCTTAACCTTTATTTTGTTTAAGAGAAGGTTGCTAAGAAGCATATTTTAGTCACTCATATTCCTAAACAATACCAAGTTTCTGATGCCCTTAATAAGGTTGTCTTTAGTTTTTTATTTTATGATTTTCAAACTGAACTTGAAGTTACTAGTTTAGCTACTCTTAGTTTGAGGGGGGATGTAAGAGTGAAGTAGTTAAGTGTTAGTTAGAATAGTTATGTTTGTTATGAAGTTGTTCACTCTTTATCTTTCTGTATAAATATATTATACTTACATCATGGAATATATCAGCTTTCATTCAATTATCTAAACTACTACATTCCTTATTGTTATTCTAAAGGAGTTGTACGTATCAAACACTAAATGATGGATGCATGCATTTATGGAATGCTACAAATTGATGCATGTGATTGTGTCCATTTTGACATAAAAAAAGAAGTGAAAAATATATCTAGCTCTGTAACAGGAGAACAAGATTTTGGAAATGAATGAAAATGATATAAATTTGTTGAAAGCAATTTTGCGAAGGATATAGTTTATTTGTTTTGGTAATTTAAGTGATAAATTAAATAACAAATATACCCTTATTAATGTGTATTATTTTTTATGATGTGGCAATAAAATTAGTTTTTTTTGGAATGATAGTGGTGACAAAGGATTTTTTGCACTCAAATGAAAGTTTAAGTTTATGGCTTTTTGACCTTCGCATGAAAATCTCTTTTTTATTTTTTTTTACAAGGAGGGAAAAGACCAAAGAAACAAAAAACAAACAAAAAGCAAACACTAGCTCACAACAAATCTAGCCATCGTCCTTCCCATAAGATCATCCTTAACCAAAGCTGCATACTAAGCAGGGAGAGGTTCCATGATATGCAACCCCAAAAGATTTAAATGAGCCACTCTAGCCAAGTAATCTATCACCATGTTCGCCTATCTAAAGATATTTTCAATGTTGAACACTCAATCTATATCCAAGCACTTCTTAATTCTTGCAGAAAAAGGAAAGGATAGGTGAGTCATCAAACATCCATTCCTTAAAAAGTTTACCACTGAGCACAAGTCTGACTCAACAAGGACTTTCCTACAAGAATTCTTTTAAGCTAACTCTAACCTATGGAAGATTTCGCACAATTCGCATCAATAACACTACAAGTACCAATATTCCAAGTAAACCCACTAACCCAAGAACTTGAGCCATCCTTAGCACTCCACCACAACCTTCTGATCAACCATGCTCTACAATAGAGTCATCAACATTAATCTTATACCACTCTCCTTTTAGAACCCTCCACCTAATGAAATCCTCCACCTTATCTCTCTTCTTCTCTTTCACAGACTTGAGATCCATCACCTTGGCTTTACATATCTCATCAGATCGCATTAAAACCTCCCACAGTAACCCTTTTGTGTTACTTTTATTCCCTTCAAACAATAGTTCATTATGATGCATCCACAATCTGCAGGCATAAACAACAAAGGCAATATCCCATTCACCACTTTCCTCTCTGCCCCAATTCCTTCTAAGATTATAACTAATTCACTCTTTCAAGTTAGCTTTAAAGAATTCCCTCCATTAGCCGGGTTTAACTAGCATTTTCCACAAGTCACACACCTCTTCACAATCTCTCAAAGTATGTAAGAAGGTTTCAGAGTGGACTTTGCATCTTGGACATAACAGATTGCCAAAAATTCTCCTATGAAACCTAGCCAAGTTAGTAATAAATCTTTCCTCACTAGTTAACCATAAAAATTATTTAAATTTTTTAAGTCCCTGCCAAATCTAGATTTTCTTCCAAAACCCCTTTTCCTCAGTATCCATATTATCCACATCCATTATGTAAGTAGAGGTAACAAAAAATTTCCCATTCCCATTTAACCCATAAGTAACAATATCTTCCTTAGTAACAAAAAATCACCACTTCCTCACTAAACATCTATCTTAATATCAAAAGGTCCACATTATCATTCACCACATAATCACTAACTTTGAGATCACTTTCTTACACTTCAATATGTTTAATAGCTACTTCATTTAAAGAAGGAATATTAGACACTCATCTATCCTTCCAAAACTTCACTTTCTTCCCATTTCCAATATTCCACCTTATTCCTTCTTATACCCTACCCCAAAAACTACATATAATTTTCCACATACTTAAGGAATTCCCCTTTATATTAACCATAGGGATCACATTTAAGCCATATTTGTATCCAGATCTCAACACTCTCACCAATAATATCTCTTTATTCTCCAATAGTGCTCATCCTAACTTCATTAACATTGCACAATTCATACTTCTCAAAGGTCTAGTTCCTAGCCCACCCTTTTCAATAGGTTGACAAATCCACCTCTTCCCAAGTAACAAGCCTTCTTATTCTCCTTATTAGCATCCCATAGAAAACTTATATTAAGCTTCTCAATATCCTTACAAATACCCATAGGAATGAGATTAGTTTGCATAGTGTAAGTAGGAATGCTTGAAATAACAGCCTTGGATAGAGTAATCCTTCCTTCTAGATAAATGATCTTGGCTTTCCACCCATAGAACCTCTTCTGATCCTTCTCAATTAAATGTCTATATGTGCTTTTGGTTACCCTTTTGTGAATCAGAGGGACCCTTAAATACTTCCCTAAATCACTTGTTACCCTAAAACCTAACTCTTTGCAAATTTTAAAACTAACACTATAATTCATGTTTCTACTAAAAAAAATTCTAGACTTCTCTTCATTCACCTTTTGACTTGAATAACTGTAAAAAACCCTCAATACCTCTTTAAAAATCTCATCTTGTTTCCTATAGGCTTCCCTTGTAAGAATGAGATCATCAACAAAGAAAAGATGAGACAAAGTAAGCTCATCCTTGCAAAGTTTCATAGGATTCCACCATTTCTTGTTGACCACTTGATCAATTAGGTGCCTTAGTATTTTCATGTATAGGACAAACAAGTAAGGAGAAATAGGATCTCATTGCCTTATTCCTCTAAAAGCCTCAAACTCTTTGGATGGTGCACCATTCCGTAGAACCTTAAAACTACTAGTTTTCACACAACACATAATAATCTTTCTAATATTCTCACTTAAACCAATTATAGCCAACGAATCTTTTAAAAATTCCTAGTAGCAAAAGCACATTTTATGACTCTAAACTTTGCATTGATTTTTAATTTCATCCCTAGAGTTTTTTGGCAATCAATTTTGTCCCTAAAGTTTCAAATTTTAATTGATTTTGTCCCAAATCCATCCAAATTACTAATGGAAAATAATGTTGTGGCATTTGACAATAAATTCTAAGAACATGAACAATATTTTGACAACATTCAAACATTAAAAAATAACATATTCTCAAATTACAGCATTTTCACTCTCACTCAATCACTATCTAAATTGAAGATTAAATTATTCAATAGAGACTTCAATGGATACTTCGTATATGACTTGAATGATTTCATTGGCAATTTCATATTTTCTTCTAAACACAATATTATATCACCATGTTTCGCTGGTAATTTAGATGATGTTAATTTATGAGATGAAATTAATTGCAATTCAAAACTTTAGGGACAAATTTGAATGTAAAAAAAATTTAAGGATGAAATTGAAAATCAATGTAAAGTTTGGAGACATAAAAGGTGCTTTTGCCAATTCCTAGCTAACTCTATCATAAGCCTTCTCAAGGTCAACCTTCATAATCATACTTCCCTTCTTCCCCTTTCTCTTTCTGATACTATCAATAAATTCCTGCACCACCACAATATTATCTAAACTATGTCTCTTTGGCACAAAGCTACATTGAATAGGGGCTACTAGGTTTCCTATTACACTCTTTATCCTTGTAGCAATAATCTTAGTAATCACTTTGGATATCACATTGCATAGACTGATTGGTCTAAACTACTTCACAGACTCCTGCTTATCAACTTTTGCTATTAACACTAGGAAGTTTTGATTAATTTTCCTCACTTCCTCAGGGCTCATAAAAACACTTTTCACCATCTCATACACACTTGGACCTATAATATCCCATTGACTTTGGAAGAATCTTGCTTGAAATCTATCCGATTCTAGAGCCTTATAAGCTCTCACACTAAACACAGATTATTTTATCTCTTCCTCAGTAACCATCTCTTGAATCCTCTTAAGCATATCTTCTTCCACCTTAGGAAATTTATCTCCAAGGTAATTGCTCCACTCATTCATCCTTTCCTTCTAGAAAAGATCATTATAAAAGCTAACATCATTCTATTTCAAATCTTCATCCCTGGTAATCTAGTTCCCTTTAATATCTTTTAACTTCTCAATTCTATTCCTTCTATTAATCACTATAGTTGTGTGAAAAATTTTAGTGTTCTTGTCACCATATTACAACCAATTAATTTAAGATTTCTAGTACCAAAACATTTCTTCCTTAGCTAAAATCCCTTTGTACTCACCCTATAAATTCTTTTGAAGGCCAACTAAGTAGCTATTATCCTTCCTGGGTAACCTCTTTTCAATTCCTTCAATCCTCCTACTTAGTTTCCTCTTTTCTTTAAAGATGTTACCAAACACAAATTTATTCTAGATTTAAACATCACCTATGAAGTATTTGGAGGCTTCCAACCAACCTTCATTCCCTTCTCAAGCTCTCATGACCACCTCATTTATTCTAATATCCATAATCCATGATGTAAGAAATCTAAAAGGCTTTTCCTTTCTCTCCTTGGCTTCAATCTGTAAACAATTTAAGAGAATCAATTTATGATCTAACATCTAAGAGAAAAGATGCCTCACATGTGCATCTTGGAACATAATTATCCATTCATGATTTGAAAAGAATCTATCAATCTGATCTTTCAAAACTTTCCTTTCCCATGTGAACTTCGAGCCACTGAAGCCTATTTCAATCCTTCCACAGTCATTAATACATTCATTAAATCTATCCATACTTCTTTTATTGATACCCAAGACACCTTTCCTTTCACCAAATGACACATAAGCATTAAAATCACCACTAATTAACCAAGGCTCACTCATTGATCTTCCAATTCTCTTTAGGTATTCCCAAGCTTCTAGTATTTCATGGGTTTGCATAAATTACAGTAAGACAAAAACAACTATTGCATTTATCCTTTACCTTAGCATGCACAAACTGACGATTACACTCTAAAATCTTTATCTCTACTTTCTCATCATTCCAAATTAGCCAAATACCACCACTGTAACCAATCAAGTCCATTCTGAAAGTAGAATTTTAGATTTATTTTCTTACTAACCTCTTCCTCTTTCACACCTCCCCTTTTAGTCTCAAAAAGAGCATGTCAACTTTATATTCACTAATTAAATCATTCACCATTTAGGGAAAGGATCTTGCTCTTGTACCTCTACTATTCTACATTAGAATATTCATGCTTAATGGGATTAAGGATCTTTAAACTTGTTCTTTAATCTCCATCTTCATACAATCCTCATCCAACCCTATAAAAGGAGCCTCACTTCCTTCATAAGCCATCTGTAGCCTTTCTTCCTAATTCGGAGGGTCATGCTTTACATTTTCACCTTTATTCACTCCTTGTAGGACTTTGTCCAACACATTACCCACCAAGGGATCCCTTTGAAAATTATTAATGTGCCTCAATGGTTTCTTGATAGCTAAGCTACCATATCTGGTAACTACTGTATCTCTTGCAGCAATAGTTTCCCCTTTCTTTCCCTTTAACATTTTCCTCCGATGCCATTTTATAAGCCCCTTGTCTATCCATACTAAATTTCATGTTTACCTCTTTGCTACCCTTCTTAGTGGTAGATCCTCTCTTATGTAAGCCCTTAGTTTGGATTTCCTTCACACCACTAGTCTCCTTTAAACTAGCATCTTCTTTGGATTTATTTTAACTCTCCTCTTCCTTCTTTTCTACTCTTTCCTCTTCCTTCTCCTCCTCCATGCTTTCTAGAATTTCAAATCTTGATCTTGTAGCTCCACTCCTCTCTACATATTCCCTTTATGTCTTTGTATCATCATTATTCTTGGATTGATTCCTCCTAACAAGTTGATTAACAATCATACATGATCCAAAGTTTTCTTCCTCAACCCTCTACCTCATCACATCCTTTTTCTCACCTACACAATCTTCCACATCCTTATTTGCAAGATTCTTACAAAATTCCTAATGATGTCTATACATGCCATAAGAAAAATAGATGAGATTCAACCCTTCATACTTAATCCTCCTCACTATAGTCCTAATTTTTACTTTTGAAACCAGTTTTCCATTAAGCTCTACCTCCACAAAAATCCTAGCAAACTTGCCTCTCTTTAGAACTTGAGTTAGTCCTAAATCTTCAAAAACATCCCTCAAAGTGTGTGTATCAACCTTCTATGTCCTCCCTAATCTATTACCCAATCTCTAAATAAAGATCTTATTATAGCACTCAATTGGGAGTTCTAATACCTTGACCTGCACAGCCAATCTCCTAAAAATATCCTCTTGATGATCAAAATTTGATCTCTATTTCTGCACTATCAAATAGTGACCAGCTACCATCCAAGGTCTTTCTTCCAAAGCATAGTAAAAATATCTCTTATATGAGAACTTTGCAAAGAAATGGCCATTTCCAAGATCTAATATCGAGACATGTTTATTAGGATTCTATAGTTTTAGCAATTAGTTTGTAAGATAGCCAAAGCTAACCTCCCTGCCTAAGACTTAATGAGTGAAGTCTTCCACTGCTTGCACCATTCCTTCCTTTCCTTCTTTGTAAGTCTGATTCTTGGTAGCATTTATCATCTTCTTCCTCCATATTTGAGTCTTCCTCCTCTTTCAAACTTTCCTCAAATTATGATACATATTCATCATCATCTCACCATGAATTTTTTAGTCCATTTGCCTTCTGTGAACCTATTAGTGAGTCTCTATAGGATGTAGCCGTTTGATTCAATTTTGAAATAGAATCCTTTATTCTTCCCTAATTATCTTCATTAAATTCACCTTTTGCTTTTGCTTTTTTTATGCTTCGCGTTAAAGGATCTTCAATGTCTTTGTCTTCCTCCCTTCTTGTAGACTCCTTCGTCGACATCGCCATTAAGTGTTATGAAGTCATTCACTCTCTATCATTTTGTATAAATTTATAACACTTCTATCATGGAATATATCATCTTTCATTCAATTATCTAAACTATTACATTTCTCATTGTTATTTTAAAGGAGTTCTATGTATCAAACACTAGATGATAGATGGATGCATTTATGAAATGCTACAAATTGATGCATGTGATTGTGTCCATTTTGATGCCAAAAAAAGAAGTGCAAACTATATCTAGCTGTAGAGGCTGAAATTTTGGAAATAATGAAAATGGTATAATGTAACACCCCTTATCTTATCTTAACAACATTATAATACTCGTTCAGATAAGTGGTTACATTATCCTTAGTCTTTAATTTCATTAATTTTTCTTGAGCATTTAATCCATTAGAAATTTATTATGCAATTAGGTATGGGTTCTTTTGCTCGGGTAAACATGCTTTGGCACAGTGGAATAAAAATACATACACCACAACAAAATATATAAAAACTTTTCTACTTTACATATATTATCATAACTATTTGGTACATTGTTTTGTATACATATACTAGGATAGATGAAGTAGCCATTCCTAAGGAGTAAGGAGACAACAAGCCTGTCACTCAAACTCCTTTTTCAAAATATCAAGGATGAATAAGTTTTTCACATATCCTTATATATATGCCATTTCCCCTCTATGTACAGCCAAAAATGACAGTCCTAATTCCAACCCAAAAAGAACATGTAGAATTAAGGCCCCAAAATGATAGGGCTACAGCTACATACTAAAGTGCCTATCTACTCCAGAGGGAATTCAAAGATAGATATAACATAAACGTCCTTTATAATAATGAAAGTTCCTAAAAAGGGAATTTCTACCGTAGCCAGTTCGATCTCTATTATAAGACAGTATCTAGGCATCTGATACATATCAACACAATAATGAGAAATATATTCCCAGTAGCTAAACAAACAAATTTATTTAAAATAACTTATATGTACCATTGTAATAATACAGAAAAAACCTCTACATTCAATTAAAATTTCAAACTCTTCATATAGATCCTTGGGTATGACATATGTGAAACATGTGTGTATGCATCTATAGACATGAGATATTCATCAAATTATGTCATTCATGGGATGGACAACAAGCTTTCAATGCTTATATGTCTTAATCATATTCACAAAGTCACATTCATGCCATACAACTTATAACCACACAGAAATACTTTACTTTGGAAAGGTATATACCAGATCATTCCCTTCTACATCATTATGTTCTTTGGAGGTTTACACCAGATCATTCCTATGGCATTTTATCCCTTGGGAGTATACATTAGATCATTCCCCATAAGGTAACTCATTAGGGAGGTATACATCAGATCATTCCTCCTTATAATTTTGGTCTCAGGAGGTATTCACCAGATCATTCCTCTTTGATCTTTAACTTTGACATTCATAATTACATTAAGCATTTTTATGCTATTCAGTCACTTTCACATGAATTTAGACATCTTGTTATCACTGACAAAATTTCATGATATTTACTATTCATTCTTGACCATTACATCATTTTCCCTCTTGTTACTTAACATAGGCTAATTTTTATGGCATCTTAGGCTATTTTCAAATAACATAGGAGTTTAGCCATTGTAGGGAAAATTATACAAGGCACTCGGCCAAGGCAAGATAAGCATGAAGGATTGGCATTTCTAACCCATTTGGTGTATTTATAGCATTAATTTCACCAATTAAACATTATGGTAACAATTTCCATAATTATGTTTAACCCTTTCTCATGCCTAAAAATTAGGTGAGTACACTTTAGGCCATCCTTTCTCATATTTTTTTAGCTCATTATTCATACTAAACATGACAATACATCATTTTTCTAGCACCCTTGTTTCTCCTCCCTTTCGAAAATTCCAGCACCTTATAGAGGAAGAAGGCTGAAATTTAGAGTTTAGGTTATTTACACAAATGTTGTTGGTGCTAAATGTCCATTTTATCCCTTTTTCTTCTCTTTTTCATCAATGGCATTTACTCTCCTTGGAAATGTAATTTTGTGCAACTTCCATGGGCTAGGACATTTCTGCCCTTTAAGAATTTCAAAATTTCAGAGTGGTCCCTCAACTTTTCAAAAATTGCACATATGCCCCTAAAAAAATTGTCATTTTGCCATTTAAGTCCAAATGACCATTTTAGCTCTAATTTTCACCCTTTTCGGCTTCATGGTATAAAAATCATTTAAATAAGATTTCATAAAACTTATTTTTATGATTTTATCAATTTACCCTTATTTTAAAAAATTATAATTTTTCTCCTAAGATAAAATTACCTTTTTGCCCTTTATGCCAAGGTTATCATTTTCACCTTTTTCCTTTCTTCTTTTAAGCATAGTTCAACAAGGATTTCTAATTTCTATTTTCTTGAAATCTTTAAGATAAAATTTAAATTTTCTACATTACATAAAATTACTAATATGCCCTTAGAATAAAATTATAATTTTGCCCTTTCTCAGGGAAATTGTCTCTTGACATCAAATGCAAGTAATCTCTTACATAACTAGATTCTTCTTCTCTCTTAAATTAAAATAATGAGAATCCTTTGATGTAATTTCATGAAATAAGAGAATTAAATTAATTTTCTCCTTCATGATAAAATTACTATTTTACCATTCCTTACCAAATTTTCAATTTCATTCTTTTATCACAAAAGTGATTATAAAATGATAAAAATGTCAATTCTAACTCCTTAATAAATCATTTTTAACATCTCACAAATAATACTAACAATAATAATAGTAACAACATCATCATAAAAATGCAAGTGTTTGGAACACATGTTCATATAACTTTGTTGAAAGCACTATTGGGGATATCGTCTCATATGGTTTGTGGCTTAGAATGACAGGAGGACGTGAAGGTTATAGTTTATATTTTTTGGTAATGTAAGTGATAAATTAAATGACAAATATACCCTTATTAATGTGTGTTAATAGTTTCCATCATTGTTGTGGGATGAACGTCGATGGATAGAACTACCTGATCTTTATGGAGCACACTGGAAGCAACCCAAAACCTGAACTAACGGTGAAATGTCATCAACCTGTAAAGTGCTAAATAATGACGGGTACGCTTATATGATACATTTAATAAGTTAGAACATTGTATTGTTATAAAAATGACTGATCATGTATGGTTGATATAGTTACATCATTGTCTATCTCTCTGTTACACAAACAAGCTCACCATCTTTTCCGAGAAAACCAAAAATACTTCAAACAAAATAAGTTCTAATCTTCAATCAATCAAGTTTGAAGTTGTTTGATACTACATAGGCCCCTCTCTCAACGCCTAAGAATGTTATTTTCTGCCATATTCATAGTATGAGTTACCACAATGGCTTCTATCTCTCTTTTGATTTCACCGGAATGCCTTTGTACATTTGAACACGTTCCTTCATAGCATCTCTCCTGGGCCTAGCAATCTTATTGTTAGGGTCAAATAGAAGGACTTCTTCAAATGCCTTCAGAGCAGACTTGTATTCCTTTTTCTTCTCATAGGCATCACCCAGATTGTTCCAAGCTGTGACATAGCCAGGTTGAAGCTTCACAGCAGTCTCAAACTGAGCAATTCCCTTGTCAAGCTTCCCATCTCGGACATAGCTGACACCAAGAGCATTGTAAACCTATGTTGGAGATGTCAAGGATCATTAAAAAAGTATTAACGGATATATATGATTAAGCCAATTTAATGCAAAGCACATGTTGCAAATTCGTAGGCCTAATACAGTATGTTCTGTGCATTTATAGAGCAGAAAACGTTTCTAATTCATTTTTTCACTGCAGAGTGGCTGTTTACAAGTGGGATGGATTGTTTGGGGTCTCTGGCGAGAATTGGGGATGTCCTCCTGATTTAGAGAAGTTTCTCCTATGCAGTTGGAAAACATTGTGGCAATTCATGCTTGTAGAGGAATGCTTATATCTTCAATGGTATTTCTTTGCTATTAGTGCCTTATGGGATAGAATAACTTGTATGGCTTCTCTTTGGTGTTCAGATCATTGCTTTCTTGAGTCACTTTCCAAGATACGCAGAGGGATTGGGCAGCTTTGTAGCACCATTAAGTTTCTTTCTTGTTTTGCTTCTAATAAGCTGTATTTTATCTTAGAACGATACTTCATCCTCCTCTCATGTATCTCTTTCTTCTTAATGAAATTTCTTATTTTATCTAGAAACTTGAAAGAAAAATCAGAATAAGCCAATAATGGTAAAAGTATAACTTGAACTGAACAGCATCATGCAAATGCTATCTTCCTGCTCTTTGAAAATGAGATTTTTGAATCCTAATAGGCTATCAGGCAAGACATGTAAGCGAGTCCTCACCCCAACTGCTCCATAAAAGACTACTACTACAACAAGATTTAATCAAGTCACTGAGTAAGTGTCCTACGGGCAGGACTAGACTCTTACAGTTATCCATGTACTGGAGAGAAATTTTCCCTCGGCATTTCCAAGTTTAGGTTTATGATTAAATTTTTTAGAAGATATTCAACAGAATCAACTAGTTTTCTGTTTGTATAGTAGGACCAAACAGCTGCTTTTTTCTGTCCCAAACCTTTTTTTTCTTCTTTCACCATTGTTTCCTTCTTAAATTAAAAAAAAATAAAAATAATTTGTTAGCAATCAATTGAGGATACATCTAATTTATCTAACCTGGGCAAGATCCTGATCATCTCCATCCCACTTCTCAATTGCTTGCAGCAAGTACTTAGTAGCAGCCGGATAAAATTTCCTCCTCAGCATCACTGCTCCAAGTTCAAAAAGCTCAGTTGCACTTGCATCTCCACTTCTTACTTGCTCCTGAGACAATGGAATAATATTAGGATAAAAAAAGGATAATAAAGAAACTAGCTCCAGGTAACTTGCATAAGTCCCTATTATGTTAACTAACTACAAAATAAATAAAATTTTCCAACAACAAAAAGTAAAACTTAGGGTTTGACATATTTTAAGGAGGCTAATATCATATATCATGGTCAGGCAGCAACATCTATTAATTTAAAGGGACAAAATGGAAGAAGCACAAGCTTTTACCTGCAACTCTTTGGCAGAAAGGTCAAGTTCTCTGCGAACAAGAACTTGGCGAATTACAAAGTATGTCCCAACCCCTAGCAAACTTAGTAACAATATCAAGTATAGTAATTGGATCCCTAAATCAAATAATTCTCCAATCTCATACATCTCATTTGGCTTCAATGTTTCACTTGCATATGCCACTTGAGGAGAAATCACTGATAAAATTTGTCCAAACAAGAGTGTTGGTACCCATGACCTTCCTTCATCTTCGAGATTCTCATTTGTAAAGTGGTTCACTGAAAATTTAACACAAGAATACGAAAAAGAAAGATGTCTCTAGTGACAATTTCCATTTAGACAAAAAAATTGTAGATATGAAATGAGAGGAAATTTGGCCAAATGATTGCATCAAGCTTATACAATACATAGAATTAAAGGTAAATGAGCCTTCCACTAAGTTTACTAAAAGGGGAATTTGCAATCTTAGGACCCTTTAACAGAACTAAAATGATAAGAATGCTGCTAGTTACCTACAGCTATAAAAAAGGGTTGAACCCATTGGTTTGGCCCATCCTACCCAGCTTAAAGAAAGGTTTAAACCACAAATTATTTAGCCATTTAAAAGCAGGTTAAATTGACCCGCTTGCCCAACCTGCATAGTGCATAGGGGTCAGACAGGGCAGGTTGGCTACCATACTCAAGTTTTAAGAAAATAAATTTTTATGTGAGTTAACTAGAACAAATATGCAGGATAAGTAGTTTAGATTTGCAGGACAACCTGTTTAACTTGCCAGTTTGATTGTAAACTCAATATTTTGTACTTCTGTTGTCAGGAAATTTTAGATTTGCAGCATCTTTTTTCCTTTGTTGATAGGTTTCTAACCTCCAAGGTTTAGTGGGATGGAAAGCAAATCAATAAACTAGTCCAAACCCTCAGTGATATTACACATCTACAGCCTTATATAGTAAAAAGGCAAGATAGTAATGGGTATAAGTAAAAGGTTTTGTTAATATCAATTTTTGCCATATGCTTTTTGTTTTGTAGATAATGACCATCTGATGTTCCCATGCCCAACTTTTGACAAATCCTTGCAGCATTTATCTATATAGCAATGAAAACACACGCACAGATTTATTTGAACTTTATATTGAAAAAACACATACTATATAAAGTACATGAAGACCTTTCATTTATAGTACTACCAAAGCCAAAATATCAACAGAGACAAAGGAATTACTCTCAAATTGTTTGCTGATAAGGGATTCCTTTGCCATTTCCCTCTGAAACATCTGTCTTCATCCACAACGGAAGAAAGAATTAGTATCTGAAACTTAAGGCATGAATAATGATGATGCTTCTGACAACAAATCATTTTTCATATATATATATATATATATATATATAAACATACATACATTCATACACACACATGCGCGAGCTTGTGCATTATACTTCTCGATCCTAATCAGCTCAGGGAAATTGAGAGATAAATAAAATCAATAAATAGACTATTCATTGACGAGGTTGGCACTCATTGGCATGCAAAATAATGTGAGGTAAGCAATGTGACGTGACAACCATTTAAAGATAAGCAAATATTGATAGAAAGAAGCATTGAAAAAGACCAAGTACTTGAGGTAACTTTGATAGATTGAAGAAAGAGAAATAAATGCGTTAGCAAGAGATGAGGTTATATAGTTCTCATACTTATTTCCATATTCCATCTCACCTCTTGAATGAACTGGGAAAAGAAGATTATGGACAATAATAAGAAAATTCACCTGCAAACTTAATATCATTTAATAATAGTGACAACCATATAATTAGAGGTTTATGATTTTGTAGTAAAGCATGTGAAAGCAAAACAACCTGAAACACAACCCACTTCTTCAATCCATCAAGGTAGTCTCCATGTGGAAAAGATCCTGCTCGCTGAATTCCCGAAGCTTGCATCTTTCTGTAAATAAAGCTTCAGTTTAATTAGCATCTACAATTTTCCTTTTTTTTAACAGAAGCTTTAAATAAACACGCAAGGGTTACAAAACAAAATATCATTAAAATGAATATATACCCCACTAAAAGTCGAGAAGTTCCTTCATAGTCATACATAAGACACTGAATATTAAACTAGGGTCAACTTAAAGTCTGAAAAATTTAAAATCAATTAATGTACATTAATAGTTAACTAGAATTAAATGAATCATGGAAGAAATTCCCTGATATGTTACGTAATCCTAGTCTTGCTCAACCAAGTGATACATTAGAAGAAAATTGAACACATTTTCCAACTTAGTACTTTAGTTCCTTTAAATAGAATATTTTGCGCTAAATTGATTATTTCATTTTTAATTCGTATTATTAAAATACGAAAATTCCAGTTTGTTAAGATAAGCTTAACATGTAAGATTAGCGCCGTTTTATTTGAACTGAGAGTTTAATATATATATATATATATATATATATATTAAAAGTAAAAGTACTAAAACAAAACTGAGAACCAAAATATTAGTATAACATCCAAATCCAATTTATAAGAGACAGGAATTGAGATTACTTTACAGAGACAGAGGAGTGAGATTCGCGAGCTGAAGGTTGTGAAGCAAATAAACTACAGCCATTGCATCGGAATTCCTTTCCGGAGAGGTTAATTAGGCCAGAATAGAAACGATATGAAGAAGAAGGTTCTTTTTGGGATTTGGGAATTAAAACATTAAAAGGGGACAAAGAGCAAGGAGAAGGAGTTATGGGAGGAGAAGAGTATGAGAGATGGAGGAAGTGAGAGAAAATTGAACGATCCATCTTCTTCTTCCGTTTCGAGCTTTGCTTCTCGGGCCCTTTGGGTCGCAGGGCAGAGGTCTATCCGACAAGGGAACAGTAGCTGTAATTAGTTGCATGCAGCATTGCCATGGATTTGTTTAGTTAATTAGTTTTGTCATTATCTTGAGACGAATAGAATAATATAAAATGATAAAATTATATATAAATAAAAGAAATGTATAATTACGTGAAGGATAAAAGATGAATAGTAAGTATATAAATTAATGATTTAATTTATGAAAAATTATTTTTGTTTTTAAAGTCTCTGAATTATTATCATCACTAGTATTGAGCCTGTGCATATTGTATTCTTTCATATTTTAGTGAAAAAGATCTTGTTAATATTGTGATTTTAAATGTATCTAATGGACTAAGGCACAAATAATTAATCATTACAAGTAAAAAAAAAAGATTTATACACAATTTTAGTTAAATTATCAGTAAGCCAAACATAAAAATTTGAAATGTATAAGATCTCATGAGTTTATATGAATATTTTATTTTAGAGGAAATTTATTATTTGGTCCCATTTGACTCTTGAAATATCATAATACATGTTTTAGTTTTTGAAAGATTTAGAAATCCAACCTGTTATCCCTACAATATTAGTAAATAATAACTCAATTGATTTGTTACGTTAAATGTTGACGTGATACGTTATTTACATAATAAAATATTCACTCAATATACTTATGTATAAAAAATATTCACTTATCAATGTAAAACCTTCACCTAAGCAATTTTATAAAAAAACACACAAATTAAAAAGATCTATCATTCGACTTGTTTCAATTTTAGTCAAAATTGAACATATTTTAAACTTTTCAAGTCAAATTTTCTTGGGGTTTTATTTTAAATATCATTACTAACCTATATATGCATTCAATTGTAGGAAATACATGTTTAGATGTTGAGATTTCAAACTCAAAATCCTAGAATTTTCGAAAGGTGGTGTTTTTGGGTTATTATGCGATTAAACATGTTTTGAGAGTTTTTAATCTAAAAAATTATGGGACTTTGATTAAAAACATTGTTTTAAATGATTCCATGCATCCAATTTCAAGAAACTTAGCTTAAATTGAGCGTTTTTGGGATTTGATTTTCTAGGTTTTGAAAATCATGAAATTTTGTTCCACTTGATTTGAATTTTGAAATTTTAGTTGATCCAAGTTGTTTAAGGGTAATTATGTTAGGGTTTCTATAGATCTAAAATTTATAAGCTTATTGGAGCTTCCAATTGAATAAAAAATAGCTTGAAAAACTTGAATTTTAAAATCGAAAAAGCTAAAGAGTGAGAAAACACAAATTTGCCCCCTTTTCTAATTTAACACAATTTGAGGCATTTTTGGCTCAATTAACATCTATTCATGTTTAAATCATGTTATAATGCTATAAACAACAACCAATTGAATTAAAAATGGCTCCAAATGCAATCAAAAGCAAGGTAATTCCCATTTTTTTTTTAAATTTGTGTTTTTTGTTTAAATTGCTTAGATGAATGTTTAAGATTGATGAATAGGTATTTTTTACACAGGCATTCTAACTGAGCATCGTATTGTGCAAATAACGTGTCACATCAGTATTTAACGTGACACGTCAATTGGAACTAACGGGTTAGACGTTTGAATCTTTCAATGATTAAAATATGTATTATGATCTTTTAAGGACCAAAAGTTAAGAAAGCATATTTTTCAAAAATCAAAAAGTAGACTTTCTCTTTATTTTATATTCTCAAAAATTTCCTTACATAGCACGTTATATATGAAGTTGGTAATGATTGTGCTTTTGATAACATAAAGTGGGAGGAAGTTCATATGAAATTCAAGTGCATAATCGAAATATTTTAGAATTAAAAATAATCAAGGGAGGATGCACTTGCATTTGGAGAGTTTCATGTCACTTATTAAATAAAACTTATTAAAAAATTCATAGTATTTTTAATTTAATAAGTGTCAAAATTATATTTTATAATACAAATAATCCAATGACTAAAATTTAATGACAACGATAATATAATTTTTTTAGTGCACTTCCATTCATATACACACAAATTTAATATAAGGAAGTGACTTTAAGAGCTCCATTAAATTATCATATGACAATTTATTACTTGTTCTATTTTTTGGATTTTTTTTGTAGGGATGAGAATGTATATAGGTATTATGGATACTTGATTGTATCCGTCCAAATTAATACTCGATATATGATGGATATCGAATATTAGATATAATATGGATAATAAAATATAACTATTTATCAAGTATTAGGCAAATGTGGATATTGGCTTCAGGTACCTTATATTCGTCTGATATGAATGAATGGATAGGGTACTTAATTGATATCCAACATTCAAATAATATATTATTAGACTATACGAGGAATTTGATTCCTAAAAGATACGTTTATTGACACTTTAATCCTTAGAAGATGTTGATTATACAAATTGGTCTCAAAAAGTTTGAAACACTATCACATTAGTCCTTCTGTTAGATTTCGTTAAAAACATTTAACAGATGTGCTGATGTGGAATGTTAACTACCTAAGTGCCATATTAATTGTTTAAGTGAAATGTTTAATGACTATAAAATTAGTCTCTAAAAGTTTGAAACTAGTCACTCCTTTAAATATTTTTTAACATTTAACAAAGAGACTAACGTGTATAGTATTTCAAATTTCTAGGAACTAATTTGTGTAGTCTGTAACACTCTTATCTAGTCTTTTTGTTCATTTCAATAGCAATAGATAGGTTCAGTACATTATTCTTGTTCTTTAAATTATTGTCTGAGCAGTTAAACCATCGAATTATGTCATACGCAATAGGTTCAGGAGCTTTTATGCTCAGATAAAAATAAAACTCACATGCACAGTAGATTAATAAAAGTCTACGCTACACGATGCAAATACAGTCTATCACATGGATCAATAATACATGTTTAATAAAAATATTCATTACAACTAATGTATCAATCCTCGGATATGTGAAGTACCTATCCCGTGGAAGTCAAGAGACAATAAGCCTGCCACTCAGACTCCTGCACCAAACAGTACCAGACCAGTCCTTCACATATCCACTTTCCCCAGTATTCCCTGAACTACTCATATATACAGTCAATTTAGATGTCCTATTTTCATCTGAGTACTTCTAGGATCCAAAAGAATGGGGGCTTACAAAAGACTTCTCAACCAAAAGATACTGCTACCACAAGTCCCTACTATGCATCCGAATCTGATACATATTAGCACATGTGTGAGAAACACGAATTTCCCAATAGCTTAGCAATTCATAGTTTTAAAAGAGACTAACATGTATCAGGGTGCAAGCACTAAAAATGTTCAAACCACATCCTTGATTTAGGAGAAAAGTACACATCAATAAACAGGTAATTATTGCATGATAAATTTAGTAGTTGGCAACAGTAAAAGTTCTTTTTACATGACCAGTATTTTCCTAAGCGTACTAATTTATCATCACGAAGTCATCAGTGCGTACATACATGTTATATGAACACTAGGTCCCAGGGGTGAATCACCTTTGGCCATGCCTCTCTAGGTCACTCGTGTGGAGCACCTTCGGCCACACCTCAAAATTCGTGGACACTCAGCCATGTATACAGCGTGTTTGCGAGCACTGGGTCCCAAGCATGGAGCACCTTCGGCCGCGCCTCGCCAGGCCGCCCGTGTGGAGCACTTTTAGCCATACCTCATAAATTGTGAACCCTCAATCCATGTACATGAAATCCTTGAGACACTAGATCACGGGTATGAAACACCTTCGCCCACACCTCCCTAGGCCACTCGTGTAAAGCACCTATAGCCACACCTCGTAATGCGTGGACACTCGGCCACGGTCTCAGTATGATCGTGAACGCTAGGTCATAGGCATGGAGCACCTTCGGCCACGCCTCCCTAGGCCGTCGGCATACACTCAGAACGCCGTAGGGCACGATGTCACCATATTTTTCCTTTTATTAACCAGGAAAGATTTCGTTTTTGTAAGGCTTTTGAATAAATTCGAAACCTCCCTACGATTTCGCATTTTTACCTTAGAATTTAATCTTACATCAATTTCCATCCATAATATTATTTATGGGCATAGCATTTTCTATTTTCCTTAGGATTTAATATTACATAAATCTCCTTTCATAATATTATTTATGAAGATAGTATTTTCTATTTTTTCCTTGGAGTCTTATATCACATAAATCTCCATCCATAATATTATTTATGGACATAATATTTTTCTATCTTCCTTGGAATGTTATATTACATAAATCTCAATTTATTTATGGACATAATTTTTTCTATTTTCTTTAGAATTTAATATTACATGAATTTCCTTCCATAATATTGTTTATGGACATCATATTTCTAATTTCCTTAAAATTTAATATTTCATAAAATTTCCATTCATAATATTGTTTATGGACTTAACATTCTCCTATTTTTCTTTGAATTTATTCTTAAGAGATTTCCTCTCAAAATATTAATCATGGGAATGATATCTCTCATTTTTTTTGAATCTATTCTTATAAAATCTTCCCTCCTAGAATATTACTTATGGACATAAAAATTTCTAATTGTCTTAAAATTCATTCCTACATAAATTTCCCACCATATTATTAAGGATGGTCACAATATTTTCTATTTTTCTTGGGATCTAATCCCATATAAAATTTCCCTTCAAAGTAATAGTAAGGGCTATAATATTTTCCACTTTTCTTGAAATTTAAGCTCACATAAATTTCCTTCCCAAAAATACAAACAATGGCCACAATAATTCTACTTTTCTTGAAATTTAAATCTCATAAAATTTCCTCCTAATAGCTTAATAATTTACATAATCATGCCCTCGTATTAATGATTATTATTTGTCATAAACCCTCCCATTCACATTTCTCATAATGGTATGCATTATTAATGAATCTCTTAGGTATTCATGGCAAAAATTTCTAAAACTAACTTAGTCTATCTTATTTCAATATCACATGCATTTATTTAGCCATATGAATGTTCCATAGCCTCATTGATTTTATTCAACTTAGCCAACACCTAAGTTTATCATGCATTCAACATCAAGCTTTATCCTAGGATCAAGGATGAAGAAGACTACCCTAGTTCCATGGAAACAATAATTTGAAACATAAATGCTAACTTATGGAACTAAAGTAAGGAAATTGCCAACCTACCTTGCTTCCTTGCTCTTCCCTTTTTCTTTTGATCATCTTGTGTCTTCTTCCTTCCAAACCTTGGTGCCTCACATGTGTGTGGATGTGTAGGTTACATGAAGAGTGAATTTTTTTTTCCTCTCCCTTTCTCTCACGCTTGAATGGGGTGGGATATGCCAAAAATGAACTCCCCCCCTTCATTCCTTGTAAAGTGTCTTAGTTTACAAACTAAAAAAATTTTCCATTCTCCCTTACTTCTTCCTTACTTCATGCCACCCCTTCCTTGTTTTCCTCTTTGTATGTATACATTTATTATTTTTTTTTCTTTTCTTCCCTACTTCATGTGTGATTTGTGGCATATACAATAAGTTTTCAATCCCTCCTTGTCTCTTTCTTAGCCTAGGCGGCATGTGTGTGCTTTAGTTTTTTTTTTATATATATTTTCCTCCTTCCCTTGTTGCCATGTGTAATGGTATGAATACATAAAAAATTTTGCACTTAACTAAGGTTGCTTGTTGCCTTGGTGTTCCTTTTCTTGCAAGTTTATCTTTTCCCACTTTCACAAGCAACCTTATTTTATATATATATATATATTTAATTCTCTCTTTTCCTCCCTAATGCACGCCACTTTCTTCATGTGTGGATGTGCTTCTTATTCTCTTCACCACCTTCAAGTGAGAGTCATGCATGTACATATAAGATTGCATTCCATTTTCTTCTCTTTTCTTCACGTGAAGCCATGTATATATATATATATAATTATATTCCATTTACTTTTCCTTTTTCTTCACATGAAGCCATGCATGCATATATATAATTTTTGTATGCCTTCCTCCCTCTTAACCTCACATGTGGCCTTGAGATTTTCATAGAATTTTATGCCCCTTCCTTTGGTAATTAGGCTCGATAACACAAGAAGAATAAGGGTTAATTTAAACATCAAATTTTAGGTACCTTGCCCTTTTTAATTTAACCAATTTGGCCATTAAGTTATACAAGTAACATTTTCCCTCCTTAAACAAATTAAATTGATTAGCAAGCAAGCAAGTATTTTATTAACTAGCACTATAATTTCTTTCCATTATTTTAAGCTAACTACCATATGGATGTTACATAGTCAACATCTTTGAGGGACTAAAGTGTCAATAAACGTATCTTTCAGGGACCAAATTGTTAGTATAGTATATATATTATTAAATAAAATTTTATATTTTTTATTAATATTAAAATTGTTGTTTTTAATTTTAGTTTATAGTAATTATGTAAATTTTTTTATTGTAAGATAATTTTATATCCATTTATAATATTTGAAACTCTTTTATTGAGTTAATATCAGGTCTTAGATATTGGGTAAATTATTTGATTATATGGTATCTAATATGCAATATCCATTACTTTCTTTTAGATATTTTGGGTATTGGGTAATTTAAAATACAGATATTAAAATATTTTTTTAACGATATGGTTAAAGTTCAGATACTACATATTTTTGACAAATACACATTCAGATAGTAAAAAAAATAACAGAGTAACCACCTATTGTCTTCCCTAATTTTTCACTTAATTCCTTCTTTATTTTTTTGCAAGCCTCGAGCATGATTTGTATTCATATTACAACTATCTTAGACTTTTGACCCATTGAGCATATAGCTCTTGAAGACATTTTGATGATAACAAACAGACTGAATCATTTCAGCAAAATTAAGTCCAAAGGCTCATCAAGGTAAACCAAGAAGAACAAGAAAATAGATAAGCAATTAGGACTTGAAATTGTAAGGACATAAGAGAGACTTGAGCTCAAAATTATTTACCAAGCTTTTGAAGTTGCTTTCCAAAGTTTAAGTGGATTTTTCAAAGTAAATTTTTCATTCAAAAGACAAAACTCTCACCTAACAGTCAACTTGCACTATTTAGCAGTCAACTGGTAGATGTAGAGCTTTGAAAATTGCAAACAGAATACCGCCAGTCGACTGTGAGGAACCCAACAGTCAACTGATAGCCAACAAAGAGCTACCAGTCGATCGTTAAAAGTTAACAGTCAACTGATAGACCATTGGCAATTGAAAAACCTATATTGGAGGCACGACAGCCGACTGCTAGGGTATAGCAGCTGACTGCCACATTATAGTTTTGAAAAATTCATCCTTTCATAAAAGTCACCAGTCGACTACAAAGACACAGTAGTTGACTGCCATGGCACTATTTTGAAAAATAAACTTTCTAGAATGTCACCAGTCGACTGCCAACTAGGCACCAGTCGACTGTTGCCTACTGCACTACAAAAAATTTGAATTTAAGAACATGAAAGTCGACTGGCAAATTATAACAATCAACTTGCAACTTGCAGAGATGACATCAGGCTAAGTACAAATGGCTATTTTTCCAAAGATTACATCTGATTTGTTTTCTGAGTAAATTTCTAACCTTTTCTCTTGTAAAAAATCTATATATAGAGTGCCTCTGGAAAGCCTCTAAAGACAAGAAAAACACAAGAACGAAAATCATTTTTTGAAAATCATCTTGAACTCTTGTTACTATTATTCTCTGTAGTTCTTCTTCTATAAAATTTACTCTGATTGAGAGAGTTTCTAAGCTAATAAAATTCCTTCTTTTAAACTGAGAGATATCAAAGGAAAGGTTTTCCTTGAGTAGATTAAAGAGAGAAAATCTGTAGTGGCTCACAAGTGCCCTTGTTAAACTTGTGGTAATAGTAAAAAATCTCAAGTGTTGCTTGGGGACTGGATGTGGGCTTATTGATAAGCTAAACCAAGATAAATCTCTGTGTCTTAAATTTTTGTATATTATCTTCTGCATTTATTGTTCAATAGTTTATCTTGCAGTCATTACTAATTCTTGTTGCTAAAATCTCTTTCTTGATAATATTGCTCTTGATGCTCTGTTTTGGGATAATCTAATTGAATTCCTTTTTGTTTTTACTATCTTCTGCTTGAGCTGATTTTAAATTCTCCAAAAAAAAAATTTAACACCTAATTCACCCCTTCTCTTGGGTACCAACCATTCCTAACATAGACTTCGTAATGTTTTTAGATGGAATATAATTAAAAACAAATAAAAACATACACAACTTTTTATAGCTATAAATGACGGAAGACAATTGTGGATCTATTAAGAATATTCTCATAAAATATATTTTTCAAATCCCAACTTTATTTGATCATTTTCAATTATATTTACATATTTTGAATTTTAGAATTTAATTTTGAATTTTTTATTTTTATTTAGGTAATCGATTTTAATGATATATATATTAAATTGTGGATTCAATAAAAATATTCTCATAAAATATCTTTTACATTTATATTAAGATTGAGTTCATTTTAAGTTTTTAATTTTATTTAAAAATAATTTTAAATGATTCAAATATTTTAAAATTTTAAAATTTATTAATTTTTGAAAAAAAAATCTAAAACCGTCCTTTATCAAATTTTTAAATTGGTGAAATCCTATATAATGACTAGAATTAAATGAAGAATAGAAGAAATTCCTTGATATGTTACGTAATCCTAAAGTCTTGCCAACCAAGTGACATATTAGAAGAAAATTGAAGACATTTTCCAACTTAGTATTTTAGTTTCTTAAAATAGAATATTTTGTGCTAAATTAATTTTTTCACTTTTAATTCTTATTATTAAAATATGAAAATTCCAGTTTGTTTTTTCATGGTGACTGGAAAAAATAACATAAAATAAAGACTAGGCTGTAAGGAAAGCTACAGAAAAAACATAAGCTAAAAACAAGATAGAAACTTTTGGAGGGAGGTCTTTCCAGTTGGAGATTAAGGTAGAGTTCTGGGAGCCAATTTTAGCCATTTTATCAACACATTGGTTGGCTTCCCTGAGAACATGAGAAATTGTAAACTGATCTATGGTGGTAAGAATCTCCCTGATGTCTTGAATGAGAGGGCCCAAATAGTGGTAAGAGGTGTTAGCTTTGCGAATCAACTTAATGGCTCTAAGGGAGTTTGTTTTGAGCTTGATCAAGGTAGCATTCATCTCACTGGCCATAGGTAAGACAATGCGAATGACACTTAGATCAGTATGCATGTTTGATGTAACATCCACCTCTAAAGGTACATATCATACATTATCCCATAGAGATAGTGTGCTACTTACTATTGTCTTTTTTCTTAATTACCTGAGTTCAATTTTTAAATTAATTCTCATGATCTCTTAATAGTTTAATTTCAAACTTAAGGTTACATTTGAGATTCTCACTCATATAGATACAATAACAAAAGTATAATAAAAATAAAATTAACTAGATGTGACTAGGCATTTTATATCATAACTATAAATATTTACATATAAAACAACTAGCAGTAAGTGCTATATCCTATACAGTGTATATACAAGTCCCTATGACCATCACAAAATAGATCAAAGATAATGGAACACTAAAAAAAAAAAAAAGAAATAGCTTCTATCTGTGCCATTCTAACCCATTAGAGGTGGCGAAGGCACATCTACTTCTTTCTTCATGGAGAATCTAATAATTTAGACACATCAACGCACATGTGATACATAATCTCAGTAATCAAGAGGCCATGTTAGAAAATTTTGTTGATGGTAGTAGCCATGAATCACATGGAAAAACTCTTGCATTCAATTCATTTTATACAATTCATACTGGATAAAGTATAATGCTCATGCTATGTAAGGTTGTGCAATGAGTAATGCATAATTATGCCATGCTCAATGGGTATAATCATTGTTTCTCTTTCGTTTCCTAATGATTTCTTCCATATTCATTCATTTCTTAGTAATATGCGTGAAAGGTAAATAGCATTCATTTTTCATTTAAATAATTCCTTTGCCCATTTATAAGAAAACATTATTCATTCTTTCATTCATGAGACTCCCTTGGCTCATGTTTATATTTTTCCTTTCAAAGCAACCACTGCATGAGTCCCTTTCAGATAAGATTGTGCTAGAATTAGGATTCTAGGGTGTCCTATAGTCTCCCTTTATCATTATAGGATCACTCTACTCTTTTGTTACTAGTCATTTCCTATTCATTGGATAACTGTACACCTTTGTTACATATCATTTCTTACTCATTGGATCATTGTACACCTCTATTATAGGTACTTTCCACTCACTCTTCATGGCAAGCCAATGGCTCTTAGATACCATTTTCAATCACATAACTATCTATTATATACATTAGATTGACAGGTTCCTAAATTATGGTAGATACTACCCTAAGTAAGCAACTCTTAGGTCATTAGGGTAAATTAACTTAGGATTGGCCACCATCACGATGTTTTCTCAACACTTTATAGAATTGAATGGATGCTTTACCATCCTATATTATGGTCAAACTGTAAAATTGTCGTGGTCATCTCATACTCACTATATATCTTTCAATCTAGAACCTATCTAGACTAGAGCATAAAATAATGGTACTTTCACTTTGGTTTTCTTGCTATTTTCCTTCAATCTTGTCCAATATTACCTTTTCAAATATATTTTCATGGATTTGGAATGATTGCCTAGCTCTTAGATGATGTTTGGGAAAAGAAAGGAGCCAAAACACAAAGAAGAAACTTCAAAAACATTTTGAGGGAGTTCACCGTGGTGAGAAACGTAGCAATAGTTCGCTACGACAAAGGCCCACAATAAACCACATAGTGCACGCTCGTAGTAGTTCGCCGTGGTGAGGAAGGCTTTTGGCCATGACAAAGATACTAGGACTTGCAATTTCTAATTCATGTTTTGCGAAAATTTCAGTTTGCAATCCATTTTTTGGTCTCCAATCGTCAAAGAAATTTTAGGTTTTGTTTAGGATCAATCATTGTAATAACCGAGATTGTTTTTACATATTAAAATTGAATTTTGATGCTAATTTTATGTAAACTAAGTCTGGCATGATTTTTGAGGTTGACGACTGAAATCGAGAGGCTTTTAGGAGTTAGAAATGCAATTTGATAAAAAGAAACGCGACCTAGTGATAAAATACCGATAGACAGAGTTTTGGACTTTGATTTCTCAGACGGAGGCCGAAACCTCTGCATGGGAACCCGTGCCAACGTTTGGATGTAAGATGACATCCTAAAGTTTCCCCGGGTGGTTCCGAAAAAGTCAAAATCACCACTGGAAGCTTTAAATTTCCCGGAACCTCACCATTTCCAGCCATTTTCACCATTTCCCTCTCTCTCCTCACTCTAATTTCTCTCTCCTCTCTCTCTTCCTTCCTCCATCATGCGCCACCACCTGGGCCGCCGTGGGCCACCACCTGACCCACCAATCGACACATCTCACCACCCTCGACCTCAGGCAGCCACCCACGGTCGCTATAGTCACTGAAAAATGCTAGTTTTCCTCCTCCATCGCGTGAAATTTCGCCTGCCGTGATCTCCTCCGTCAGCCACCATTGGAAGTCACCGCCACCACCAGCATGTAGGCTAAGCTACCAGCTTCCTCCCCCAGCTCGTCGCTGCAAAATGGAGCTTCGACGCGCCTGAATCGAGGAAAATTTCATTTATCATGTGTCAATTTTTGGGGCCAAAAAATGCCGTCCAAATAGCCGTGAACCGCTGTGCCACCACCAGATTCAGACTCCGCATCTTGTGGGCTTTATTGTGGTGTAATTTTCGAGGCCAACTGCACCCTTCTGCTGTGTGCCGCCCTGGTAAGGTCCGATTTCCATCATTCGGCACCCCTGGTAAGGTCCGATTCACCTAAACCTAATGATTTTTTATTGAATTGGCTGCCAAACTTGAATAGGAAATAAATTAACTTAGGAAATTGTGTAATCAGACTTAGGACCGTAAAATCGATGATGTAATGGACTAAAGTAATGACTTAAATGCCTAGGAAATTGATTAGGCTCAAAATCCGAGGATACAAGAAGTCTCGAATCGATTTGGAGTAAACGGAGACCAGGTAGGATAATTTACGCTTCTCGAACATTAGAATTGACTTTGTGGATGCCTAAACGATTTAGATTAATTGCATGAATTTGTGTGCTGCTTTCGATGGACTAAATTGCATGCCTGTGTGCTAAAAATTCCATTTTCATGTTAAACGATTTGTTTATTGATAGCTGGTATGGGACGACCGTTGAGTATCCCGAGTGTAGGGGATTTTTATAAAGATATTATTTTAACCAGATTTAGCCTGCATTTTGTTAGGGATCATGCGATAAATCAAGACGACCCTAAGAAAGGTTTAAGGAGTATAAGGGGGGATAGCCTACACGGGGAAACGTTGTGATTTAGGCGTAATACCCTAGAACCCTGAGGAATAGCCAATCGTGTACATGTGAGTTCGAATAGACTGTATGATGATGAGAATTGGCGTATGTGCACATGCTAGGGGACGCCCTAGATGTTGATTCTCACCCGGTCCTTGAGTGAGTGATTAGTGTTATGGATCACACTCACAACATAGGCGAGATTCGGGTGATTGGTGTTACGAATCACACCCAATGATAAGAGATGAAATTTCTCTATATGACGTGCAATTAGAGGATTTTAAATACGGTCGCAGATGATTTGTGGCCGATACGAATTTAGATACACCGGGCATGGGTTTTGACTCACTTTTGATTTTTGATTTCCAAAGAAACAGATTTTGATGATTTTTAGAACTTTTCACGATTTCCATGCGATAAACTGATTTTTAAAGATAAGGTATTTTATGAATTTTGAATTGAATACGGGAAGTTTGTTTTCGGTGCTTACACCGCTGAGTGATCAACTATATTTCGAACTATATTATGAATTGTAAATTATTCTACTGGGATTTCAATATCTCACCAAGTTGTTTACTCAGATGAACAAGAACAGGGGCCTAAACGCTAGCTGGGCAACGGCATTGATGATAGACAGAAGAGCAGCGTAATTCTAGGCTTGAATTATGATGTATATATATATGCTGTGAATATTTGTATTGGATTATGTAATTATGTTTTATTTTGCTGTTGGACTAGATGTAAATTGTTGAATGGATGATTTTTTGTACTTTGGGATACGTTCGAAATACAGGGGAGACTCTGTCGAATTTTCAGTAGCATTTAATGTGATAAATGTCTAAGTTAAGATGGAATGTATATGAATGGATTGCATGTGTATGTATGGAATCTAGTTTTATTATTCCAGAGTTTGTTGTGATGTTGCATGTGTAATTAGGATAGTTGCATGTGATTATGGGTTGAACGGAATCTGAATGGACGACGAAATGTCTATTTGGATTACGCTCAACCAGTAGCGATCCTCTTATGTTCCCATATCGAGAATAACTATTTCAAAAACCCATATGCTTTCGCTATGTAGATAGAGGATAGTATATTGTGGATTAGGGGGTCGTTACAATCATGAACTCTTTTTCCTTTCCAAAGCATCATCATATATCAACCAAACACAATTAAACTAGGAATCAACCTAAATTCCTTAACAAAATCTTTCATGGATGAAAGAAGACAACCCACAACTAAAAATCCATTTCTAGCATAGATCAATCACATGCAAAACCTCACAAGTATATATCCAGCATGCTTTTGGATCCCTATTGGTATCACTCTTGTAGTCCTATTTGGGCTTTTTAGCGGCGGTTTTATCCGTCGCTAAAGTGTGTTTTAATATTAATGTAACGAATATTATTGCTGTTATAACTTTTGTTTAAATAATTAATTTAACAAAAGTTATAGTGACAATAATATTTGTTGCAAAAAACTTTAGCAACGGAAAAAACTGCTGCTAAAACGCCCAGCAAGGCCCAGCAGGGACACGCCCAGCAGGGAATCCGGACGCATCCAGCACACAAACCATAGAATACAAGTTTAAATCTTTCTAACTTAGCTTAAAACATAAATTTTTAGATTTTCATAGTAGAGAGAAAATGGATTTTTGTACCCAAAGGAGAAAGGAAGGATTTCTCTTGATTACCTTGCTGATTTGTGCAGTATGATATTCCCAGAAGTTAGATTGCTACTTCCTAGTTTAGATCTCCCAAGTTTGAAAGCTTAAATCTCCTTCTTCTTCACTTCTCTCTCTACTTCTAAGTATTTCTCTCTAGATGAAAGGGTGTTTGTAAGTTCCTCATCCCTTTCCTCTTTGACTTATACATGGGTTTTTCTTGGGGAGAAATGTTCCGTTAACTAAAACCTAAAAATAATTGCTAATTAGTCATTAGGGTCAAAAATTAATTTTAGCTATTCTAGGAAAGTTATTCCCCTTCTATAATATTTTCATATTTTATTCCTGTAAGGTTCTATTTTTGATTACCTAATTTTTAATTCCTTATTTTATCCTTTGCATTAAATTACCCAGATATGCCATTTCTTAAAACTCACACTGGACCTCATTTCGACCTAATTTCACAATCAATTGGTCCAATTTACTTCTCTAGCTCGTATTAACACATTTATATGGTAAACTAGTCTCTAACTTAATTAAATTACATTTAGAGTCTAGGTACTTAGGAGGATGTTATGTAATACCTGTTTCCTTGAAATTATTACCATTGAGGATAATTTCGGAAACTTTCTCCAAGGATTTTAAATGAAGCAAGAAATTTGAGGATTTAAGAAAAAAATGAAATAAGAAATTAGAATTTATAATAAGGAGGACTAAAGTGCAAATTTCTTTTAAGTGCAAGATTATTCTTGAAGCTCCAATAGTGCAACACCTTTAGACTCCCTTATATACATTCCTTCTTCCTTCATCAACACACTTCCAATGCTAAGAAGAAAAGGAATCACATGAGAAGAGAAGAAAAGGGAAGGGAAGCAAGTGAAAATTCTTCTATAGTAGGATTTGAGGTAAGAACTCTTCATTTATAGCTTAGTAAACATCTCGGACATCATTCAAGAGTAGATTTCTGTTCCTAAAATGCATTAAATCTGCTGAATTTGGGGAAGAAAATAGAAATAGCTAGGTTAGGGAATTTTTGGAGTTTTTGAATTTATGGAGTAGAAGGACTGATCTTGAGGTGGCTTGAGGTTAGAAATATGTTTTTAAATTGAAATGCTAGCATCATTAACTTCCATTTAGCAATTTTTAAGCTTAAATCAGATATGCAACCTAGGTTTCAATATTCACCCAATTTGAATGTATGGATTGACTTGTATGATGAATGTTTGGCCTTAAAAATGGCTAGGATTTGGGGGAAAACTATTAGAAACTAAGCTCCTGTGTTTTTAAACCAAAAGGATTGGAATCTGGATTGGAAATTGGTGAAAACCAAATTTTTTGAACTTTCGAAGAACATAATAAATGACTGCCTGTATGTACCATTCGACTGTTGTGTTCTTAAGAAACCCAAAAATTGATACAGAGGCGTAATAGTCGACTGGTAGACTCATCAGTCAATTGTCGGGTCTATATTTCTGCTTAGCAGTTGATTGGTAGGCTACTAATAGTCAACTAGCAGGCTACTTTCTTGCAAAACCCAGAATTTTTAGAAAGCCACCAGCTGATTGCTAGCTTTACGATAGTTGACTGGTAGCCTTCAAGAAAGAAACTAGCCAATTGCTAGCTTCTTGGCAACCGATTGGCAGTCCCTTGATGTGAACAATGATTTTTCAAACAAAAATTGAGCTTGGAAACCCCTAATTTTGGCCAAAATGAGGTTGAAAATGTCATCATACATGAGAATTTCATATGTTAGCTGATAGATAACATGGAAATAGAAAGGGAAAGGAGATGGTAACTAAGTTATCAAATTTTATAAGGGAAAATTTGGAGAAAACGTATATAGGAATGCTAAAGTCTTAGTTACATAGATGCATATCTGAAGAGAATTAGTATGAAACTTGAGTTATTTCTCAATAAGTGATTTGTGAGGATAAGTTAAAAGGGAAAGAGGAAGACCCTAGTTAAGAGAGGAGCAAACAGTTAAGGTGAAGTAATCTACACTCCCCTATTTTGAAATGAAAATATGAATTGTATTAATGTGAAATGAAATGTATTTATGTGGATTAGGAAATGTTTGATAAAAATGCTTGTGAAATGAAATGTTTTCATGAGTATGAGGAAATATACCTGTATGTGGTTGAAAGCATGAGATAAACCCCTTGCTTATTGGGTTGTATGCTTGTAATGCAGATGAAATTTAGGGTAGACATTTAATGGCTGGTATAAGATGGTCATTAAGTGTTCCTTATGTAGACAAATTTTTATAAAATGTAACTATTTTCATAGCAATAGTCTGTATATGTTAGAGGTTGCTCTTTAAACCAATACAACCCTATGAAAGACTTCATAAAATAAAGGGAGAAGAGTTTATACAAGGCAAATGGATTGGTTTAAGTATAAATACTCTATAACCTTAAGTATTAGTCACTTATCTGTATACATTGCCATATAGTTGTGGATAAAGAGACTAATGAAGGATGTGCACATGCCAGGGGAGCCCTAATAAGTTAGATTCTCAGTCATATGGATAATGGTCCTATGACAATCGTCGGGATAATAGTCCTCGCGATGATAACAATCTCAGTCATATGGGTGAAAGTCTTGTGACATTCTTTTGGATAACGGTCCCTTGAAATATTTTAAAAATTAAGATTGGGAAACAGCATGCATTTTAATAGGGATGTAAATGGCAGGAAAGCGTACGCCTATCAGTTATGGGATATTTGTAGTAACACGCGGGATGTTATGCAAATAGGAATTGAAATGGAAATATACGTTTTTTGAAATCATGATTTTTAATGTGAATGGTTCTCCTATACTCCTATGATTTTGATAAACTTATTTGATTTATGACTAACTTTGAAATGTGAATTTCCAATATGACTGATTTTTCCTCGAATATTAAATGTCAATTCACATGTGTATTGTAATCACAAAAGGGAGGTTTTTGGTACTCAAGAGGATATTGCTGAAATTTTAACTGTTTTTATAAAACTGTAAATTTGTAAATTACTCTACAAGGATAATTATATCTCATAAAGTTGTTTGTTCAGATAAGCAGGGCCAAAACATGTCTAGAAATTAGTTGGGCTCAAGATATGAATTAGAGATGCAAGGCGATCTAGGAGAGTTGTAAATATTGAATGCTTGGACAAGGAATTTGAATTGGCACGTAGGCTATGATTTGTATATATATAAATGATAACTAAAATTGTCATTTGATGAATTTTATAGGATGTGGGATTCTGTAATGGAGAAGGTTATGCTTATTAGTATTTCTATAAATTATATCTCAATTGATTCTAAATGGATGTTTAGAATTCTATATTTTAAAGTATATGTTTGTGTGAATGGTGGTATTAGACATGTTGCACAAGGAAGGTGGTTGAGTGGAATTTGAATGGACTGAAAGAAGAGTCTATTTAGGTTACACTCAACTAGTAATGACCCTTTGAGCTCCCCAAATGAAAAAAAAATATTAGAAAAAATTCTATGCTTCCAATTTACTCTGATAAATGTAAGTGAGTAAAGAGGGGTTGTTACCTGTTACATTTGAGGATATGCCAATAAAGCCAGATAATCCTTGGATCTCATTGCCTTTCTCATCTCTAAAGACACCTCCAATACCAACTCGGCCTAGATTACCTAAGGAACTTCCATCAATGTTAATTTTGATGCTACCCATCTTTGGTTTATTCTAATGCATGTACACAGTTTCCTTTGACATAAGGCCAGGGAGCATCAAATCATCTTTGGGGTAAGTATAGACAAGATTGCTGATATTGTCACACACGTGAAAAGCGTTCAATTTTTCATCACCAAGAATTTGATTGTTTTTAAGCCTCTATACCACCAAATTGTGCAAAGAAAATGTAAACCAGTAATCCTATCCAAATTATTCCTACTAGAACTAATACTATCATCCTTCATCCATAGCTAAGGGTTATGATTAAAGAAGCTAGCTTGAAACCATTGCATGTCGAGATTGCTAATGAGAGAACAATCTTAAACATAATGAAGGAATAATTCTGGTTCATTGTTACAATGGTTGTAATAGCTAATGATGTGTAATCCTCTTTTGCTGTAAAGCATGTTAGTGGGGAGGGCATCATGTACTACTAACCAAATGAAGATTCTGATTTTTTCAAGGATGGTGAACTTCCAAATCCAGCTTTACTCATTGCTATCCTGCATGTGAATTGAAAGAGAAGTTAGAAGCTTATATCTTGAGGTGGTTGTATATTTACCAAGGTTTCTCCACTCCAAGTGATAGTATCCATGACTAAAGAGTGAGTGGCTAGGGGGATGCTCTTGATAGCAATGATAACGTCACTAGGAAAAGGTGAACAACGTTTCTCATATTCCAAGTTCCATTATTTATCCAATCACTAACCTGCATGGTAGAATTGAAATCATGAAGACTAGTAGTATCAATTAGATTAATGAGAAGTTCATTCCTAACTCAAACATCTCCAGAAATACACATTGGTACCATCCCTTATTCGATATTTAAAACCATATTTAAGGGTGTTAGCAGCTTTAATGATGCCATTCCACACATATGAATAAGTGGTAGTACAATCATAATAAAAAATATAACTATCTTTTTGTCAGTGATGTTTTAACATTTTTACCCAAATTTTGTCTTTATCATAAAGCATTCCCGACAAGAACATACATAGGAGAGTAGTATTCATATTCTTAGTATCTCTAATTCCTAGGCTTCCAAATGTTTTAAGGGTGATAAAAGTTTCCAAATTAACAACATAGAGGCCATTCCCATTCCCTTTATTGTCCCAAATAAATTTTCTTATATGCTTATCAATGTTATTGCAAATTTCTGGGGAATCCAAAGGGTTTTCATGGTATACACAAGCAAAAAAACACCAATTTAGCTAAGGCGATCCTACTCACCATGTTAAGTAATTTTCCTTTCCAAAAACTAAGCCAATTAGTAAGATTGGAAATGATAAAATTAAAATCTTTATTGTTACCCTTCCTTGAATGAGAGGAACCCCTAAATATTTCGCCAAACTAGATTCATGAAAAATAATATGATAGTAGCAAAAGAAATATTAGACATGTTATATATACCATTTTTAATGGTAGAAGGGACTTTAGGGGAGTAAAAAACCTTAAATGTAGCTTGATTTATTTTTATACCAGAGGCCCAAAAAAAAATAGTAAGAATTGAGCATATCACTCTAGTTTGGCTAATAGTAGCTCTTCAGAAGAGAAAAACATCATCAGAAAAGAAAAAAGATGAGAGATAACAAGACTATTTCTAAAGATCCTAATTGGTAACATTATTTATTATCCAAAATTTGATTAATAAGAAGGGACAATTTCTTTATACATAAAACATACAGATAAGGGGACAGATGATCTCCTTGTCAGAGCCCTTTTGTGGGATTGAAATGGGGAAACCTCTCACCATTCCAAAGGATGGAAAGGTAAGAGGATCTAACACAATGCATGATAAGTTTAACAATTTTCCTATGGAAGCTAAAATCATACAAAGGTTTTTCAAGAAAAGTCCAATTACCTCTTTTATAAGATTTCTCAAGATCAATTTTGCAAGCAGTCGTGCCTCTTTTACTTTTATTTCTTTGGTATAATAAAAAAGTTCTTGGGTAAAAAAGGTGTTGTCTGACATATTTCAATCTGGGATAAAACTGCTTTAAAGAGGATTAATAATATCATCTAGCAATGGGCAAACATGATTAACCAATGCCTTAATAACAATTTTAAAAATAACATTGCACAAAATTGGTAAGTCTAAAATGATCAAAATTTCCTTTAGAGAAAGCTTGTGTAACTAACTACACCACTAGGTCTTTAACAAGATTCCAATATTTTTTAAATAAAAAAGTCTAGAAGCCATAAAGGCTAGGTGCTTTAAAAGCTTAAATAGTTTTGAGTGCATTTTAAACTTACTCTATAGTGACATCGCTGGTTATGTTATAAGAATCTTTGTTATTTATAGTGGGGTGGTCTCTTATTTGGAGGGTATTTATAATAGTTCTTTCATCCTATAAAAGAGAAGCAAAATAGTTAGTAGCTTTTTGTTTCAGCATAATGTTATATGTAAACCACTCTCACTAGGCAAAGCTAGACCCTAAATTTTGTTTTGCTTTTTCTAACAATGGTTTAAGTATGAAAAAATCTAACATTTTTATTTCCATACTTGACCCATTATTATTTGGATTTTTGAAATCAAAGCATTTTTTCTTGTGGAAGAGTATCCTTTACCTTCAAAGCTCTTTTTGGAGAGTTTGAAGATAGCTAGAGTCTCTCAAATCAAGGACTTTCTTAATACCATTTAGTTTAGCATTAAGGGTCTTTTTATGTTGAAGATGTTACCAAACACATTCTTGCAGAAATCAAGGGCTTGAAATTTAATATAATTGAGCCCCACAATAATATTATTTGTACTCTCTTCCCATGCTTGGTAAACAACATTATGATAATAAGGGTGGTTAGTCCATGTAACTTCAAATCCAAAGGACCTCTTCTTCCTCATGACTTGACTGTTATTGAACAAGACACCAATAGGGTTATGATTAGAATAAACATTAAAGAGATTAATAGTAAAAGCTTCAAGAAAATTCAAGCCCTAATCATTATTATCCAAGTCCCTATCAAGTCTCTTCGAGATTTTAATTTTATTTTTGGAATTTCCTCTACCACCAGTCAACTTTTAGGAAGCTAGCAATCAACTAGTACAATTTAAACTTGAGAAAATTTAAACAATAAGCTGCCAAAGAGCTAATATTCACCTACTTAACCTTCAGCAACTAACTGCTAACCTACTAGGTAAAATGAATTCAAACCTGATAGTATCCAGTTGACTATTAAGACTCTAGCAATTGGCTACTTCATGTCTGTACCTCATTTTTCAAAATCATAAACGTGACAGTAAACTAGTACAATAAAAAAACTATTGTGAAGGTAGAAAAAACTATTCTCAAAAGATACAAAAAGATATGATATTAAACTACTAGGAAATGCCTTCACTTGAAAAAATCCATAAACAGGCACCTTGGGAAGTTTGGAAATAATAAGAGAAAACATATAAAAACATATTTCTAATCTTCATTTGAGCTCTTGCTTCTACAAGTACCTCTGGTGCTTCATTTGTAATATTCACTTTAAAGAGAGAGAGAGAGAGAGTTTCCTTTGAAAGAATCATCTTCTTTTATTTTGAAAGTGTAACAACTGAAAATGATTTTAAAAGATAAAACCTAATTTTTGACGCTAATTCCAATCAAAAGAAGCCTATCACGACTTTCGAGGATGGTGATTTGAAATGGAAGGTTGTTCGAAGTCAGAAACACGATCGAATGGAAAGAAACGCAATCTGGCGATCAGGAACTGATAGACGATGTTTTGTGTGTCAATTTCACTAACGGAGGCCAAAAGATTTGCATAAAAACTCGTGCCAATGTCTGGACAGAAGCCGACACCCTAAAGTATCCCCGGGTGGTCTAGGAAAAGTCAGAATCACCCCTGGAGGCTTTAAATTTCTTGGAATCCCTCTATTTTTCTCAAATCTCTCTCTCTCCTCACCTCACTTTCTCTCTCCTCTCTCTACTCCTTTCTCCACCATGCGCCACCACCACAGCCACCGTGAGCCACCACCAGGCATACCAATTAACAGCCCTCGCCACCCACAACTTCCAGCAACCACCTACGGCCGCCAACGGCCGCCAACGTCGCCTAAAAACATCATTTTTCACCTCCATCGCGTGAAAACTTTGCCAGCTGAGATCGCCGCTGTCTGCCACCGTTGGCTGTCACTGCCTCTACCATCGTGTAGCCTGAGTTGCCAGCTTCCTCCACCAGCTTGTCGGCATCAAACGGAGGTCCAATGTGCCCGGATCGAGGCAATTTTCATCTGTTGTGCGTAAACCTTTTAAAGATAAAATGATTTTAAAGATAAGGTATTTCACTGATTTCAAACTGATTTCAGGAAGATGTTTTCGGTGCTCGCACCGCTGAGTATTCAACCAGATTTTGAATTATATTTGAATTGTAAATTATTCTACTGGGATTTTATATCTCACCAGGTTGTTTACTCAGATGAACAGGGACAGGGATAGGAACCTAGATGTTAGCTGGACGATGACTTGATAATAGACAAAGGAGAAGCTTAGTCTAGGCTTGAATTGTATTGTATATGTGTTTACTGATGTTATTGTATAATGATCTTCTATAAATTTATATTTTTTGTCGTTATTGGACAGGCTATATGGTTATAAACAGGTGAGTGTTGTATTTGGGATAGACTCGATATACAGAGAAAACTTTGCCAGATTTTCGGTAGGGTTTACCACTGTAAACTTGTGAATTTAAGTTGGAAGTTATATGAATGCATGATGTGATGTACATATGGATTTTAGATTTCATTCCAGAGTAATGTATGATGTATGTATGTATAATTAGCGTAGCTGCACGTGAATTAGGGTTGAACAAAATCTGAATGGACAACGGGAAGTCTATTTGGGTTACGCTTAACCAGTAGTGATCCCCTGATATTCCCACATCGGGAATAACTATTTAAACCAACCCATATGCTTTCACTAATTGTATTAGGGGATCATTACAGAAAGTGTGTAAGATTTTATTAGATGTAGATTTTAGGTTGATTTTAGTTTATTTTTACTGCATCTTTTACTAGTTTACTATAGATCTTTTCTCTTCTTTCCTATTATTTTAGCACTTCCAATTATGGAGCCAAGTTTTCAAGTTTTCCCTTTTTTTTTTTTACATTTCTTAACTTCTTGTGGGCACAAAGGCTTGGTCAACTTAGACAATCAATGCCTTGTTCTAGCCTATCAATCCAAGCCACTCTCAAGCCCTTTATCACAACAATGTGGAAGCCCCTTATTGTTAGCCATAGAAAACATGTAGAAGCCCATATTCAGCTCATACCATTATGGAAAGAAGAAAATGTTGTAGTAAAGCAGAGCCTATAATGAGTTAGAGCAGAGTGAGAATTGTGAGAAGAAAATCTTCCAGATTTGCTTCTAGAAGTTTGACCATTTTCTTCTTAAGTGAGGAGAATGCCCCTTAGTCATATCTAGTTGATGGGGAGCTAAAATTTTAGAAGTGAGGTACGCAAACTCAAGGAGGAAGATGAATCAGAGAGAGAAAATCATCATGGAATTCGCTATCATTATGGTTTAGTAAAGTCATGAGTGGCCGATTTTCTTTTTATCTAGTTAGGAAATTATAATTTTGGATTTACTCGAACTATAAGGCTAGGATAGAATTTAATTTTGCTTCTATAATGACATTACATTATGATTTCAAGTTTTGAAATACACATGAGCATGTTTATATGAACTTAATATGGCACGTTTTCTTTATGTGAATGTGTTTCTTAAGCTAACATTGCCTTTGAATCCATAAGTGTTCAATAGAAAGCATTTCAATAGTATCTAGTTGAATGTAAATATACATATTGCTTGCATTTAGCTAGGAAACTTAGGATTTTGGTTTAAATTCAATAGGACATTAGTATTGGTATGTTACTCAAGAACCTAAGGCTTTTTTTGAGTTAAATTCAAATACATGTTTTGGATTTCTTAGAAATTATGAAAGTTAATGAAAGTTTCTTAGATTGCTAATTTAGGAAGTGACTTAGTAATATTCCAATTTTTGTGCCCAATATGCTAGTTAATTATAGATAATCAAGGCAATGATTAGTGATAAATCCAGAGTTTGCAAAATTCTTGACCAGAGCTTTTCTCATCTAATTTACTATTTTCCTTGCCTAACCCATGCCCATGGGTTATGTAACACCCTTATCTTTGTAACACCCATAATATAATTAGCTTAAATTGATGATTTTGATGGATAGAATTATGGTGTTAATAAATAAATTCCTTGTTGCTAATAAATTTAAGAATTTGCTTAAGGAAGAAAAAGTTTACTTGCAGAATTTAATGGCCAAATTGTCTAAATTAAAAAGATAAGGTACCTAGAATTTGGTGTTTAATTTAACCCTTATCTAGCCTAAATACCAAAGGAGGGGGTTTTAAACCCTATGCATGGAAGTTCAATGTCCCATGAGAGAATTAGGAAGGCAATTGAAATTATTTTCTTTCCTTTGTATGCATATGAGTCCACGTGAAAGGAAGAGAGAAGGGGGATGCATGAATTCCATGCAAAGTTCACGTGAGGTGGGAAAGGAAAGGCAACCAAACACAAAAAATATATATGTATCTATAAGAGTCCCACGTAAATTGGAAGGAAAATTGCATGTGTGTGAGTGAATCTTGCTTGCAATTTACGTGAAAGAAGATATGGTGCAAAGCTCTTTTGTACCACATGGGAAATTGGTTGCTTGTAGAATTGGATAAACTAAACTTGCAAGAAAAGGAACACCAAGGCAACAAGCAACCTTAATTAAGTGCAGAATTTTTTTTATGTATTCATACCATTACACATGGCAACAAGGGAAGGAGGAAAATAGAGAAAAACTAAAGCACATACACGCCACCTAGGCTAAGAAAGAGACAAGGAGGAATTGAAAATTTGTTGTATATGCTACAAATCACACATGAAGTAGGGAAGAAAAGAAAATATATATATATATATATAAATGTAAACATACAAAGAGGAAAACAAGGAAGGGGTGGCGTGAAGTAAGGAAGAAGTAAGGAAGAATGGCAAAATTTTTTTTAGTTTTGGAAACTAAGACACGTTACAAGGAATGAAGGGGGGGAGTTCATTTTTTGGCATATTCCACCCCATTCACACATGAAAGGAAGGGAGAGGAAAAAATTTCACTCTTCATGTAACCTACACATACACACACATGTGAGGCACCAAGGTTTGGAAGGAAAAAGACACAAGGTGATCAAAAGAAAAAGGGAAGAGCAAGGAAGCAAGGTAGGTTGGCAATTACTTTACTTTAGTTCCCTAAGTAAGCATTTATGTTTCAAAATGTTGTCTCCATGGAACTAGAGTAATCTTCTTCATCCTTGATCCTAGGATAAAACTTGATGTTGTATGCATGATAAACTTAGGAGTTGGCTAAGTTAAATAAAATTAAAGATGTTATGGAACATTCATGTTGCTAAATAAATGCATGTGATGATGAAATAAGATGGACTAAGTTAGTGTTGGAAATTATTGCCATGACCACCTAAGAGATTCATTAATAATGAATACCATTACAAGAAATGTGAATGTGAGGGTTTAAGGTTAATAATGATCATGAATAGGAGGGATATGATTAAGGAAATTATTAAACTCTTAGAAGGAAATTATATGAGATTTAATTCCCAAGAAAAGTAGAATTATTGTGGCCATTGTTTGTATTGTTGGGAAGGAAATTTATGTGAGCTTAAATTCTAAGAAAAGTGGTAAATATTATAGCCCTTATTAATATTTTTGAAGGGAAATTTATGTGAGATTAGATTCTAAGAAAAATAGAAATTACTGTGTCCATCCTTAATAATATGGAGGGAAATTATGTAAGAATAAATTCTAAGACAAATAGAAATTATTATGTCCATAAGTAATATTCTTGAAGGAAGAATTTTGTAAGAATAAATTATAAGAAAAATGGGAAATATCATTCCCATAATTAATATTTTGAGAGAAAATTACTTAAGAATAAATTCAAAGAAAATAGATAAATATTATGTCCATAAATAATATTACGAATGGAAATTTATGTAATATTAAATTCTAAGGAAAATAGAAATATGATGTCCATAAATAATATTATGGATGGAGATTTATGTGATATAAAATTCTAAGGAAAAATAGAAAATACTACATTCATAAATAATATTATGAATGAAAATTTATGTAATATTAAATCCTAAGAAAAATGGAAAATGCT
Source organism: Senna siamea (assembly GCA_031216115.1). Classification (NCBI taxonomy): domain Eukaryota; kingdom Viridiplantae; phylum Streptophyta; class Magnoliopsida; order Fabales; family Fabaceae; genus Senna; species Senna siamea. The sequence goes on along the minus strand of CM062354.1, from coordinate 23,513,577 downwards.
ATGTCTATAAATAATATTATGGATGGAAATTTACGTAAGATTAAATTCTAAGGAAAAATGCGAAATCGTAGGGAGGTTTCGAATTTATTTGAAAGCATTGCAAAAATGAAACCTTTCCTGGTTAATAAAAGGAAAAGTAAGGTGACACCGCGCCCTGCGGGGTTCTGAGTGTACACCGGTGACCTAGGGAGGCGTGGCCGAAGGTGCTCCATGCCCATGTCCTAGCGTTCGCGATCGTATTAGGACCGTGGCCGAGTGTCCATACATTACGAGGTGTGGCTAGAGGTGCTCCACATGAGTGGCCTAGGGAGGTGTGGGCGAAAGTGCTCTATACTCGTGATCTAGTGTCCCGAGGATTTCATGTACGTGGACCAAGGGTTCACAATTTATGAGGTGTAGCCAAAGGTGCTCCACATGGGCGGCCTGGCGAGGTGTAGCCGAAGGTGCTCCGTGCCCGAGACCTAGTGCTCGTAATCACACTATATACGTGGCTGAGTGTCCACGAACTTTGAGGTGTGGCCGAAGGTTCTCCACACGAGCGACCTAGGGAGGTGTGGCCGAAGGTGCTCCACCCCTATGACCTAGTGTTCACACAACATGTATATACATTCTGATAACTTCGCAATAATAAATCGATACGCTTCAGAAAATATTGGTCATGTGAAAAGGATCTCTAAATATTGCTAACTACTAAATTTATCATGCAATAATTGCCTGTTTATAGTTATGTACTTTACTCCTAAATCAAGGATGTAGTTTGAACGTTTTTGGTGCTTGTACCCTGATACATGTTAGTTTCTTTTAAACTATGAATTGCTAAGCTATTGAGAAACTCGTGTTTCTTAAACTATGAATTGCTAAGCTACTGGGAAACTCGTGTTTCTCACCTACGTGCTAATATGTATCAGATTCGGATGCATAGCAGGGACGTGTAGCGGCAATGCCTTTTTATCAAGTAATGTTTTTGCAAACCCTCATTTTTGGATCCTAGATGTACTCGAATTAGAATAGGGTAGCTAATTTGACTGTATAGATGAGTGGTTCTGGGAATATCGGGGAAAAAGAGATATGTGAAGGACCGGTCCATCACTATTTTGTGTAGGAGTTCAAGTGGCAAGCCTGTTGTCTCCTGACTTCCACGGGGCGGGTGCTTCATATATCCGGGGACCGATACATCAGTTTGTAATGATTATTATTATTAGACTTGTTTTATTGATTCATATGAGAGACTGTATTTTCATCGTGTAGCGCAAAATTTTTATTATTCCGCTGTGCATGTGAGTTTAATTTTATCTGAGCATAAGATCCTGAACCTACTGCATATAACATAATCCGAGGGTTTAACTGCTTAGGCAATAAATAAAAAGGACAAGAATAATGTACCGAACCTATCTATGAATATTGAAATGAACAGCAAGATTGGATAGGGGCATTACAATCTTCACATTACAATGTCATAAAATGTAATAAGATAGGTATATCACATTTATCTTCACCACATTAACTTATAAATTTTCCTGAGCATTTAATCCATCAATAATTAATGATTTGATTACGTTTGGGTTCTTTTGCTCAGATTAACATACTTGAGCACAACGGAAATAAAATTCCATTCATTGCAGCGAAAGTTATAAAAACATAATATATATATATGTATATATGTTTACACTGTCAGATACATAATCAGGATATGCGAAGTACTTACTCAAAGGAATAAGGAGGCAACAAACCTGCCACTCAAACCCCTTTTCAAAAGAATACTATTAATGGATGAATTCTTCACATATCCTATTTAATACATATGCCCTTTTTTCATCATGTACATTCCAAAAGAATGGTAGTTCTAATTCTATTCCAAAAGTAACATGTGTAGAATTAGAACAAAAAGGCTACAGTTACACAATTATAACTATTCCTTAAATTTGCTAGTCCGTTGCGGGGATTCTCAGTTATTTTCATTTGTTCCTTACCACTAGGGTGACTTTTATTAGTTCCATTAAGTTCACCATTAGGATATCATATAGTGCCATCAAATACACCTCAAGGGGGGGTCTAATAGTGCCATTCTCCACCCTTTCTTGGTGACCTTTAGGAGAACTTAAATAGTGCCATTTTCCATCCCTTCAGGTAACATTCATTGCCTTTTTATTTATCTCTAAGGAAAGATCTAATTAGTGTTGTTCTCTCACCCCTAGGATAACATTCACAATCTTTACATATTCACCTAAAGGGAGATTTAATGGTGCTGTTCTCCACCCTATCTTGGTGTCATTCAATACATTTCATTCCTCAATTGCATGTAATGTCAAACTTGGCATTCATAGTGCATGACATTCAAACATAAAGGTGTCAATGGCACAAATATATGCAATTATCATTCACATTTCATCATTTCATCCTTCTCCCCATTTTTCTTGGCATTGGCCATTTTTAAACACATTTTAGGTTCCTTTCCAATGACATATGAATTCGGCCATCAAAGGGAAAATGGGGTGATGCTCTCAGCCAAGGTGAGAAATAGGTGAAAGCTAGGGATTTTTGTGCCATTTGTTCCCTTTCTTCCATCCTTTCTATCATTTAAACATAATAGAACAATTTCCTTCCATTACTCATGACACTTTCTCATTCTTGAAATGTGCATCTATATATTTAGCCATTCTTTTTCGACATTTTCATGGTTCATTTCTCATCCTAAACATATATTTACACATATTCCATCATCTTCACACTTTAAGCACACTTTCAAGATTCAATGGCATAACTAGAAAATGGTAAATTTGTCAAAATCATCAAAATAACATAATTTTTTCTCTCTTCCTCTCTCATGACCGAACACAAACATTTTTAGACATTTTTCAAGCAAACTTCAGCACCATTAAGCTTAGGTGCTCTCGGCCAAGAGAGAAAGTGGGAGAAAATGGATGGGTTTCCATCCAACACTTACATAGCTTTCATTTTTAAGTATTTCTCATGCAAAATCACCATTTTCTCTTTCATTTCCATACCATTTCAACCATTTCAAAAGTTAGGGTTTTTCATAAAATAAATTTCATCCATGGAAAATTTCATTCTTTTATGATTTCAAGCATTTCAACATGTTCATATTCACAAACACAACAATATTTCAACATAAGTAAAACCCATTCAAATAAATCCACCATAAGAATGTAGAGAGAGAAAGCCCTAGGTTTCTTGAAACATAAAACACTTTAATCTTTCCATAAAATATGAAACTAAGGCTTTAGGATTGTTAAGCTACCTTGAAAATGCAAGAAAAGTGGAATCTTCCAAGTGGTTTCCTTGATTTTTTCTCTTCCTCCAAGCTTGAAGATGTTTTAGGCCAAGCCTCCTTCTTCTCCCCTTTTTCGACTTCTTCTTCTCCTTAAAGAAGAAGATAACTTAAAATTAGGGTTTAAGTGAAATTACCAAGATGCTCTTGGTGTAAAATGACTATTTTGCCCTTACTACTTTTTTTTTCAAGAATGGCATCTTCTCTCCTTTCAATGGTAATTTCATGAAACTTTCATGGTAAATGACTACCTAGCCCTTTCAAATTTTTAATTCCCATTTTTCCCTTCAACTTTTTTGAAAATTACCTTTAGGTCCTTAGGTAAAATTACCATTTTACCCTTTGATGCCCAAAATGACCAATTCACTTTTATTTTCTTCTCTTTTCGGCCATAAGATCAAAAATTCTCAAACAAAGATTCATAAAGTCTCTTTTATGGAATTGATAATTTATCTCTCTTTAGGTAAAATTACTATTTTGTCCTTCATGAAAACATATTTATTTTTACCCTCATTTCATCTCCCTTTCTAAGATAAGAGAGTAAAAGCCTTCAAATACCATTTCCTAAAGTACTTAGATGAAATTATTGTCTTTTCTTTTATAGTAAAATTACTATTTTGCCCTTTTTTTTTAGAGAACTTCCAATTTTACCCCTTTATGGTAAAACTAGTGCTACTTGATAAAAATGTCCATTCTAACCATTATTGCATTATTATTATTATTGCATTATTATTGACACCACATAACACACAAACATTTACATAAAGAATTATCATCATTAATAATACTAATGATAATAATAATAATAATAATAATAATAATAATAACAATATCAAACATATCAGAGGAGGGTGTTACAAGTTACACCAGTGAAAGCTTTTATTTAGTTTCTTGCTTTTATTTACTTTCTCATTGTCTAACCATCAAATCCCCTTGGTTTTTCATTCAATTTATTGTTCTTTTTTGTTGCATCAACTCATTCACTAGAACACTAGGTAGTAATAAATCCTTGTGGAATTGACCTTGCTCTCATTTTTACTACAAAGTTTGGAAACAAGTTAAATTTAATTTGTTGAATCATGAAACCCACCAAATTTTGATGTCGTTTCCAATGACTGGCATTACTAACTTGTGTTTTTAATTGAATAACTGAGACTTTAAAAGGAGAAAAACTGGTTTTCAATTTAAAGATAAAAAAAATAGCTAGGAAGTTGAGGAAAGAAGCAAGATCTAGGTAAGAAAATACAGAGCAAACCTCTTCTTCCACAGAGCAAACAAAATAGCATAATATAGAACCATCAGAAGTTGACACATCTGACCACACAAAAGAAAATATGGTCGAATGGAGAACCTTGAGAGATCTAGGAGAACATCTAATTAATCAGGCACCTTTGTCCATTGTAGCTTCACCTTTTGAGCTGAATTTTGCGCTTCTTCACTTACTAGCTAAATTTATAGGATTGCCTAATGAGGATCCTTACTTACATCTTCAAGAGTTTCACATTGTACGCTCCAGTATGAAACCTCAGGGAGTTAGTGAGGAGCATATTAAGCTTAGGGCATTTCCATTCTCCTTGGAATATTCTACTAAACAGTGGTTACTCTACCTGCCTCTTAGAACAATCACAACTTCCGGAGGATATGATGAAGATGTTCTTAGAAGAATACTTTCCTGCTTCTAAAGTCATGACCATTAGTAGAGAAATCTATAGTGCCAAGAAAAAGGAATATGATATTCTATATCAGTACTAGGATAGATTTAAGAGATTGTGTGCTAGTTACCCTCAGCATGAGATTTCAGAGCAATCTCTAATCCATTACTTCTGTGCGGGACTGTTGCCTATAGAAAAGAAGATGTTGGATGTTGCTAGTGCTAGATCAATTGTTAACAAAACTCCTATGGAAGTTAAAGAGTAATCAACATCGTGATCGCTAACTCAAAATAGTTTAACCTTAAACCAGAAGCAATGGAAAGAGTAAATGGAGCTTACAGCACTCTAATGGAATTAAAAATCAATCAACAAATGAATCAACTAATAGAACTAGTGTAGAGTATGGTGGAAAACCAGAATCCACAGCCTAAAATCTATAGAGTGTGTGCCTTGCAAGGGCATCCTACTTATATATGTCTAACTTTACAAGGTGATGTTCAAGTGGAAGTAAATGTTGTAGGTGGATTCCAACCTCAATAGAGGAAGTTTGACCCTTATTCCAATGCCTAAAATCCTAGATAAGGAGAGCATCCAAACTTCATTTATGCTCCAAGAAATCAGAACTATCAAAACCCCTCAAACTTTCAAAACTAGTAGTAGGGGTACATTAATTTTTAGTCCTGACCTGCACAACCTCATGAACAACAACTTGTTCCCTCTTCTTCCAAACCAATCCCATCCCTTGAGAAGTTAATCAAACAGCTAATCATCAGTAACCAGAAATTCCAAACCCAAATGACTCAGAGTACCCAACAGTTTCAAAATCAAACCAACATTAGCATTCAAATTTTGGAGAACCAAATGAGTCAGTTAGTGAATCAAGTCAGTAAGCTAGAAACTCAAGTAAAAGGGAAGCTACCTTCATAGACAAAAGTCAATCCCAAATAGAATGCAAGTGCCATCACTCTAATAAGTAGGAAGGAATTAGAGAAATTACCTAAGAAGGAAGCCCTTGGGCATAACACCAAAGAGACAGAAGGTTTAGAAGAAGAAATTTCTCTACAAGAGAAGCTAACAAAGGAGAAGAAATGTAAAATAATTCCATCACCTTTGATCATGTAACCATCTTTTTTAGAAAGGCTATTCATATCTAAAAAGGAGAAAGAAGATAAAGAAATTATAGAGACCTTTAGAAAGGTAGAGGTTAATATTCCTCTTCTTGATGCCATAAAGCAAGTTCCAAGATATGTAAGTTCTTTAAGGAACTATCCACAAACAAGAAAAAGTTGCTAAGGAATGAAAGAGTAAGCATGAGAGAAAATATCTCAACTGTCCTTTAGAAGAAATTGCCCCAGAAATGCAAGGACTAAGCCATGTTTTCCATATATTGCAAGATAAGCAATGTGGGGATCAAAAAGGCCATGTGTGACTTAGGAAATTCAATCAATTTAGTGCCCATGTCAATATACTCAACCCTCAATGCTTGAGAGTTAAAGAAAATAGGAGTGGTGATCTAATTGGCATATAGGTTTGTAGTGTATCTTAAAGGAGTACTAGAAGATGTGTTAGTATAAGTGAATAATTTGGTATTTCCAGATGAATTTTACATCCTCAATATGGAGAGTGATAGTTCAGATAAATAGTTAGACATACTTTTAGGTAGACCATTCCTAAGTACAAAAGACAAAGATAGATGTATATGAAAGAGCTCTAACATTGTAGTTTGATGGACAAGTTATAAAGTTTAACTTATATGATGCAATGAGATACCTTGAGGACACCCCATTAGTATGCAAAGTTGAAATCATAGACCCTTTGATCTAAGAGTTGTTTGAAATTCAAAACCCTGATAGACTGCACTGTTTTGAGCAAAAATATAGAGCTAGCTAGCCTTAAGTAGCTTGAAGCTACTTATGGGGAAGATGTTGAAATTACAGAGATTGTTCATGAGCTTGAGATGCCCAAAAACATATTTAAATTTCATTCTGTATATGAACTATACCCTTCCCATAGTAAAATTCTTCCCTCTATTATGTAAGCACCCAAGATAGAGCTAAAGCCTTTCCCTAAGCATCTTAAATATGCTTACCTAAGAGAGGGAGAGACCTTATGTGAACACTGTATTTTGTTTGATTAAATTTAAAAAATTTAACAAAAATAAAAATAAATATGTATTGAATTTTTTTAATTTAATATATTTTGGTATGTTTGAAATAAAAAAAAAAGAGAAAGAAACTTATATCATGATAATAAAATTAAAAAATATTAGCCCAATTAAAATAAAAGGCCCAAGGAAAGCAAAAATAAGAGACCCAAGATAAAAAAAAAGGTCTAATAAGATTCAAAGCCTAGAAGAAATGCCTATGTAATGAAAAAAAATGAAAATAAAAGAGCCTAAAGTGAAAACAAAAGGCCCAAAATTTATAAATAGATTGCCAAAAAAAAAGGGTCCAAAATATAAATAAAAGAAGACAAAAGATATATATATATACACACACACACACACAAACAATCATAATTCAAATTGGCTTGCACTCTCCCTTTTCCATCTTCATCTCCTAAATTTTCTCTCTTTCCCAAAATTCCCAAATTCTTTCCCCAAACCCCTTCAATCTTCTTTAATCCTCAATCCCTTGATTCTTGCCATAATCCCCTACCTTCCTTTTTACTCCAGCCATAGTACTCTTATTTAATGAGGAGCATACAGCTAAAAGCATGGCACAAAAACAAAAAATAGACAGCCAAGAGACCCACACAGACAGAGAGAGATTTTCATGAAATAGATAAGAAAGAGTTAAAAAATAGAGGTGATTTAGGCGTTCGAGTGAAAGCTTACAACTGAAAGGGCTTTTGTGTGAGAGGGAGAACATGTCACAGCGCTACCAATATCTTTTTCCATTGCTGCCACTGCATTGCACCATTGCTAGTTGTTTGAGCAAGGTAAAGTGGCTAATCCTTTTATCCTTTAGGTGTTTGATTTTGTCATAGGGTGTTTAGTTTAGGATTTTTATTCTTTGGTTTTAATACTTTGATGATTTAGTTTTGGTAATGTGTTGAATCCCCTTAGCATTTGGATTTTAAAAAATAGGAATTTGAATATACATTGTTCTGATGGTTTTAACTTAATTAGTATTTATCTACTTTTGTCATTGCTGTGATTCTATAAATTTGAGCCTTTTGTTTCTTCTACTTTGATTTTGATTCCAATGATGGGTGCTAGGATTTGTAACTTACAATCTGATTAAGATTAATTTTTGAAAGAATACTTCTATGGATTTTTTAGTAATAGGATGACTTGAGATGCATTTTTTAATTAAGTACATTGGCATTGAAATTGTGAATCAGTGAATATGTACTCTCTTTTTTTTCACTTCGAATATAATTCAAATGGTGGGTATTGATTGATGTAAGGAAATGGGATTCACTCTGAACTGTGTTAATGCTTCCTTATGTGCACTCTAAATAAACTGTGAATGGATTATTGAAAAATTTGAACATACTTATTCATTTTCGTTATTGATTAGGATGTCACAAGAATAGCTGTGAGTAATGGGAATGAAAGATGTTATAGTGGGTTGAATTAAATTAGAAATTTTTTCATTAATGAAATTGTTTAATTTTAAACAAGGCTTAGACCTATTGTAAATTAATTAGGGATGATTTAGATTTAAATATAAATGGTTGGGTTTGATGAAATGGCTAAGATGTATGCTACAATTTTTTCTTTTGCTTTTGGTGCATGAGTTATAGTTTGCAAATGCATTGATTTAGTAGAGTTAAGGCATGCTTCTCTTTGTTTGATGACATATTGGCTTTTTGAGTTGATAAATGCACTGATTTAATCATTATTAAGGAATATTTCTTAGTTGATTTGTTGATTGTATGGAACTATCATAACCCAAGCATATGTCATGAACACTTTCAAATTGATTCAATCCCTATCATGAACATGTTTAAAATTTTTTCTGCTTGTAATTTACATTGACTGGGCATAAATAAAAGAAGAGTGTTTGATCTCATTCCTTATGGAAATTTGGAGCATGCCACTAACATATACATGGCTTTTGTCTTGATTATAAAAATACTTTACTCACCCATGTTATGAGTAGTTCAAAATTGTTATTTTATCTCATTATTATTTCATCCTTTTTCTTCATTCTACTTTGCTCCCTTTGGGTTTGCACTTTCTAAGTCATCCTTGGGAAGTCAAAAATTGTGGAAGAAGAGAGTAAGCTAGATCGGGGAAGAATAGAGCCATACTAAAAGTTAGCTGAGAAGCTTAGAGTTTATTTTTGTGTCCTTTTGTTGTCTTTGTGTTTATTTTGTTATATTTTTTATTATTTTATCCTTTATATTTATATTTTTTTATTTGTTATTGTAATTAAATATGAATTTTAGATAAAAATATAATAGTGACATTAGATTTTTCTAAAAGAACTTATGCTTATCATGAGGTGGGGAGTAGCCGACCACCTATGAGGTGGAATGTTAGTCCTAGCCTCTAGGAATAAACACTCGTCTCGCTGTATGCAAATGCTCAGTAGTCCTGGTGGGAATAGGACTTAGGGAAAGTATGCACTTATGTGAATTGTATGTGTACACATGCCACGCTTTCAGGTTCCAACGACCTAACTTTATAGTGAAATTAGGAAGTTGAATTTCATTCTTTTAGTAATAGTCCTACTATCTTCTTAACTACCATCCCTGGAGGCCTAGATTACCATAATGAGATAGATGATGATGCAGCTCTTCATTCGCCAGGGCTCCTAATCACAGTAGCCCTCATCCTCCTAGAATTTCAGGGAAGTCTTCTTCCCCCTTATTCTTTAATTGTTGTACCATTGGGGACAATGCAACATTTAAGTGTGCAAAAAAACATTCTTGCTTTCTTTTCCTTTTCCCTAAATAATTTTCCTAAAGAATTTATTTTTGATTTAATTTTATTTTTATAGTTTAAATTCATCTAATTTTTTCCTTATATTGTCCAGTTTTAAAGTGTTGAAAGCTATTTTGTTAGCATCAATGGTTTACTGATTATTCTAATTTGATTCCCTTTTCCCATGTTTTTCTATAATTCATATATGAAGACTTTGTTAATGATGTTTGGTAGATTGTAAGATTACTAAACTAAATAGGAATTGAATGCTTAATCTAAAATGTATCTGCATTCCTTTTTCCTGAGTAACCCCCCTGCCTTAACTGCTAAAACTACTCTTAGGATGGTTATCCCAAGATAAAAACTTACCTTAGCATTACTTCTCAAGCATGCCTCTTCATGTAACGCCTTTATCTAGTATTACAATTCCTCAAATGTAAACAGATAAGTTTGGTACATTATTCTTATCCTTTTATTATTAAGTCTGAGCAGTTATACCATTAAGTCTCATTAAAGTGGATTAGGTTTAAGATCCTTTGCTTAGATTAAATCTCGTATGCACATCGAAATTAAAAGGCTATACTGCACTGTGGAAATTTAAAATTTCATGTAGCACAACAGAAATCATAAAACTTTATGCAATACAAATAATCAGTGTTCAATAAAAATAATCAGTGTTTAATAATGACTATCCAGTACATCTTTCTGAGACCATTTACTAGGATATATGAAGTACCCATCCATAATAAGTCAAGAGACAACAATCCTGTCACTCAGACTCCTTTACGAATAATGGGGATGAAAAGGTCCTTCACATATCCTTTTCCCAAAAATTTCCCATTTACCTTTTCCTATATGCAGCTAAAATAATAGTCCTAATACTACCCAAAAATATATCTAAGATTAAGACCCTAGAATAAGGAATTACAAAAACTTTTGACAAAAAGAGCTTCTATCTTTTCCGGCATGGCTAAGCGTCCGCATCTAATACATATTAGCATATAAATGAGAAACACAAGTTTCCTAGTAGCTTAACAATTCAGAGTTTAAAAATCAACTAATATGTATTAGGGTGTAAGCACCAAAATGTTTACTTCTATATTCTTGGTATTTAAAAACATAGCATTATTCATAAATACAAATTGGCAATCATTGTATAATTATTAGAAATGTCAATGTGGTAAAATAATATTATTTTCAAGTAAAACATCTTTGCATGCTATTAACATGTTATCAGAAAATGAACAAAATCATTTATGCTTATCATTCTTAAAACTTACCTCTATACATTAGTTGTGCACACTTGGGCACTATGTGGACACTTGGCCATCTTTATAAAATAATTGTGCACACTTGGGCACTTTGTGGATACTTGGCCACCTTTATAGAAAATTGTGCACACTTGGGCACAATGTGGACACTTGGCCACCTTTATAGATAATTGTGCACACTTGGGCACAATGTGGACACTTGGCCACCTTTATAAAATTTCTTGTGCACACTTGGGTACTTTGTGGATAACTGGCCACCTTTATAAAATTTCTTGTGCACACTTGGGCACTATGTGGACACTTGGCCACCTTTATAAAATAATTGTGCACACTTGGCACTTTGTGGACACTTGGCTACCTTTATAAAATTTCTTGTGCACACTGGGCACTATGTGGACACTTGACCACCTCTTTAAAATAATTGTGCACACTTGGGCACTTTGTGGACACTTGGCCACCTTTATAAATAATTGTGCGCACTTGGGTACTATGTGGACACTTGGCCACTTTTATAAATATGGAAAACTTTTATACCCTTTTAAACTCTTTCTCATATTTATTTGTGACAATATTGCATAACTCAATTTAATTCTCCATTTTTGAAAAATAATAATGCTATAAATCTCTTATAAAATTTTAATAAATTTCAAGGAAGAATTTCATGGTTTTGGCCTAAGGGAAATTCAAGAAAATTAAATATTTTACAATTTAAATTTCCTTTTCTGTACTTTAAATAATACCATTAAAATGGTATGATCCCTTTTTCCATAATCAACACATTTTCCCTCATCTAAACATTACACAAGAGGATGCTAGATGAACACTTTCTATTATTTCACCAACCTTATCTTATTTAATTTCTAATATATTCATAAGACACAATTAAACATTAATTCATCAAAAATTTCTTCAATGTGCAAATGGACATATTTTCCCTTTCCATTGGAATATTCGAACATCACTTGATTTTGCATGGCTATGGCAAAATTTCACACTAGCAATGTAACAAAAGTATTTCCATCACTTACTATTCTAGCCTTGTCTAAAGCCTTACTTTGCATAGAAAATTTTCAATGAATTTCCTTCCCTTTGTTCACGGCCAAAAAAGGGACTTTCAAGGTGAAAAATGGTTTCCAATTTCATGCTTCTATTTCCATCATATTCAACCATAGTTCATCATGAAAATGTTATTAACTAACCATAATCCTTCCATAAACAACAATAATCATTTCATCACATTAGCCAACACCAATCTATCATACAAGCTTGGCCAACATAACATTCATTTTATCAAGAATGTAGGGAAGACAACCATGTTCCATGGAAACTTGTAAAAGCATGGTGATTGCATATACTAAAGCATGGAACACAATCTTAGAAATTGTTAACCTACCTCAAAGATGAACACAAGTAGGCTTGTCTTAGCTTCCTTTTGTCCTTTTCTTGCTCCTTTGTGTAACGCCCTTATCCAGTATTACAACTTAGCATTGGTAAATAGATAAAGTCATTACATTTATTCTTATTCTTATTTATTCACAATTAATATCTGAGCGTCCCTTCCATCACCATATCATTTAGTTCTAAATATAAATTCTTTGATTCAAATAAAACTTATAAGCACAGCGAAGGTAAAATACATTTTAGAGTGAATAAAATGACTACGTTACAATATGTCTATAAATACTACAATAGTGTCTTACTCTCAGTGTTACTAACACTTAACTTAGGGTCAGGAGACAACATAATTTCTGTCACTCAAACCCGTAGTTACACAATGTTCTTACAAAATCCTTCCTTAATGCTAGTTCCCTCTTACTTAGGACTTCACTAATTACCTGCATCTAATACATATCAGCACACAAATGAGAAAACTAGTTTCTCAGTAGCTTAACAATTCATAAACTCAAATTGTACTGACATGTACCACTATACGTACATAGAAAATCTTATTGACACATCAATGCTATAACAAGAGTCATTGTTGCAGGAACGTAGATATAAATAGCCATCAGATTAGTCAATCATTATCACTATACATATATAAGGATTTCTCATTCTTAAAACTTACCTTGTATATATGCCGCATGTATGTTAGCCTGCAATAAAAGTAGACACTTGGCCACTAAAATTTTCATGTGAACGCTTGGTCACATAGTGGACTCTTGGCCACTTATGTAGTTTTAGTGAACTCTTGGTCACTTTGTGGACTCTTGGCCAGTTTCATGATATCAATGATCACTTGGCCCCTCATACATCTCAGTCCTTATTATTATTATGATTGCTACTACTTACACTTTATAATTTAATTATTAGGCCATAATCTGACATATTCATAGCTAAATTAATCCCTTGCTCTTTTCATACCCATTTAAAGTGTTAATTCACCTTACCACTAACCTAAATTTGTTTCCTTAATTCACCCTTTCCAATATGATTATACCAACTATATACTATGAATTCTATAACTAATAAAATGTGTATTTTTGGTAACTCAAAATTGTATAATTATTTCCCATCTCTTTACCATTGTATATCTTACACTTATTTTAATACAATTTTCTCTTATCCATGTATCCTTATGTCCCCACTAATCTTATTATTATTATTATTAATCTTCCTCTAGCCTTAATTTATGGTATAATATTCTACTTTCCAGTCTTATATTTTAGTAATCTATCTACTATATTTTATAATTATCTCTCACCATACTTTCTTTCCATATTTACATATTTAATTTTATTCATGCTATATTTCATTTTACAGCTCCCTATTTGATTAAAATAAATTATTACATTTAAATAACTTATTTCCTACCTGGATAATTATCTTCCACAGCTATTTCTATCTAAATATTGTTATCTCCAGGCTCTACTTCCTATTTTAGCATTTTAGTGGATTAAATTGGGTGGTTGTGTGTTACAATTCTGCTCACAGCATTTCTTTCTATTAAATAATTATACTACACAGTATCATATCTTATATACTAGCATCACGTTCCATTTAAGGTTTACTCTTATATGTACATGTCCATTTACGTTCAAACTACTTTCTTCCATGGAATCCTTTATGTTTAGTATTTCTTCATTATTTAGCTCATATATTCCTTAAGTATATAACTAACTATATCACTCCATGCATTGCTCTACTGCACGAGCTCATTTGTGATCTTGTATCCTTTTCCTTTACCTACCAAACTCCCACCTAAGTTCCATAATTTCCATCCAGAGAATATATCTCAGAATTTCTAGTTATTCCATTAAGACCCATAAGAAATACATCTCCATATATTTCCCTATTATAAGACAGATTGTATACATTTCATCCACGACCTTAGAACACAGGATGGTCTTTCAGAATTTTTCTCATATTAAAACCAAAAGTAATGGAATGGTTAAGCTACCTTACGATTACACAAGTGGTGCAATAGCCGTGTACGTGTTCCTTCGGTCTGGTTTCCTCCCTCTCATTCTGTCCGTGTGTTTTTCTCCTTCTACCTTCAGATCTTTCTTCCTCCTTCCTTTCTTTTATCACCGAATGGTTTTTCTGTATTCTTACAGATTTCTCTTTCCTTATATGCGACACATAGGTACAAATAATCATTCCTATTCTAAGTTTGGTCGGTCATCCTAAAGCTAGGAAAAGATATTCATTATATTGATGTTTTCTCTTAGTATCTTTCGGTTGGTATAGCGGTAGCATGTCACGGGAAGGGAAAGAAATTGTTGACGAGGGATTAAGCAGCTCCTTCATCATGCTTTACGGGAAGGGAATAGCAAAGCAAGGAAAGAGAGTTAGTGCAATTCCACATGTCCCTTCCTAAATTTTCCACCTCTCCACCATATGCATGTCTCCTTCCCATCCTATAATGGAAATTAAATGCTGCATAGAATGAAGATAAGAAATGTGGAATGCTTCTACACGTCTTTTCTTTTTCTTACTTCACTGAATTCTTTCTATGACCATAATATGATTTTACCTTATATTCTCCTTTAGTTACATGTGTATTCTGTGAGCTTCAATTTCCCTTATGTTTATATTTATTCACGCGCCCACTCTTTTGGTTAGCAAAAAGGATGGAAAAATAGGATCACATGTCAAGCCTTGTAGGCAATCTCTTAGTCATTTTAAAGTGGGAGTTAAGGGAAGAAAAGGTATCTCATTATCACTCTTCCATCCATTCCTTTCCTTGTGCATGCATTATTTATTTCCCTTTTTATTCGGTTTTCTTAATGTTTTCCCACATGTATTATTTAATTACAAATGAAGGATTTAGCTCCCTTACCATATAAAGTCATAACTTCCCTTCATTCTTTTTCTCTTATCCTTTGTCTTATTCTTTTTTTTTTTTTATCTAAAATAAGGCTAAGAGAAGCAGAAATTTTCTACATTAATATCTATCCATTTGATATTTTTAATACAGTTAAGAAAGTATGGGATGTTACACTTTGCTTCCTTTGCTTCCCTTCTTGATCCCCCTTACTCTCCTTCTTCACTAATTTTGTGTTCTCACGTGCTCTCCAGGAAAGTCTCATGCAAGTCCCACGTTCTAACTATATTTATTTACACACAATCTCTCACGTAGTGGCGTCCAAAAGGGAAAGAAAATTGGATTTATGCAAGCTGCATTTTCCATGTTAGGCACACACTCCACGCAAGCTATTTCCTTTTCTCTTCTTAAGTATCATTATTATTATCATTATCCAATGGTCATGTTGCTCTCTCCCTCTTTCCCTTACTTAACCATAGTTGCCAGCGTCTTTTTGAGTGTATTTCGCCTTACTTACACTCTTTGTATTTCCCCTTGATCACGCCAAGAAAAGAGAAAGGAGGGAAGGTCACGTAACCTCCTCCCTCACGCAAGGAGTACGGCCTGTAGCTACACACCTTGAAATTTTTGTTTAATTCCCCCATGACTTCTTCACTTGCAGCACCGAACAGAAAGGAGAATGAATCTATGCAAGCTACCCCTTTATCGTACGCTCACCTTGGCATGTCTACCCCCACAATTATGCACTTCTCACCTCACCGTACACACACCTACATATATTTTACTTAATTTAAATTTGCAATCTCTCCTCTAACTTGCTATGATTACTCAATTACTTGGAAGGAAAGTCAAGGGAAGGAAATCTAGCCTTACACGTTCCCTCTTTCCTAGCTGTGTGGGTTCATTTAGTGTTAACTAAATTCTACACTTTCTTGCTTAACTATTTTATTTTCTTAATTATCATGGTTGTACCTCTCTTCCTTTCACATATCACGTAGGGCTCATATCCCATGCAAGCACATGAGTTTTTTCCCATCTTGGGCAAGTTAGAGGCAACATAAGGGAAGAGAAGAAAGCTTGTCTCTCATGTCTCCTCCATCTCTTTCCTATGCCACCACCTCACTCATTATTAATATATATGTATATTTAAATGCTATATTTGCCACATATGTATATTTAAATGCTATATATTTGCCACACACACACTCACACACCTCTCCCCTCTTTTTCTCTTGTTCGAGTTGTGATATACATAAAACTCACATCCTCTATCAACTCACGTGCATATGCTCAATTGCCCTACACTTCTCTTCTTGGCAATTCGACCACTAAAAATAGGAACATTAATCAAACTCCTCAAATTTTGGCAATGTTATCTTTTAGCACATTTATTCTAATCATTAAATGACACAAGCAATTTACGACACTTTATGGCAATTTATCTAATTAATTAAGAAAACATAAATTTAAATATAATTGAAAGAACATGGGGTGTTACACTTCAAGCCCCCTTACTTTGTACCTCTCGCCAAGTAAAAAAAAAAGAAAGAAAAAAAATAAAAAAAAATAAAGAAAAGAGACAGTGGCATAATTAGGTAATTAGGACTGAGTACCAAAAAGTATGCTTTCTCACGTTAAAAAGCTTTCAATCGAACTATTTATGCATAGGAAATATTAAATAATTTCCTTGCTCCTCTATTCCAAAGCAAGGATTATAAGCAGTTTTAGTAGCCACGTAGTTCTATGTTAGGCTGAGTAACCAAGTTTAGGTGTTAGCAACATTTGCACTTAAGTCAAAAAGCTATGAAAAAAGGCAAGAGTAAAAAATATTTCCTACAGAAGTGCAAAAAAAGAGAAAAATTCTAATGACAAAGGCAAGAGGAGCATTACCTTCAGTGAGAAGGGGCAAAGGCTTAATCAAGTGTTTTTGAGATTGGTTTCTAGTTAGGAATAGCCTAATCCTAAGGGTAAGTCTAGGGTAATTGCAGTAGGTGGTTCTAGGGGATGAATGCTAATCTATGAAACCATTAATCCATGCTTGAATTAATCCCTTCTATCTAATACTCCTTTATAGGTTTTTAGAGTTAGGATCACTTGAGAACCTTTGAGGGTAGGAAGTTCATATTTTGTGACTTGATCAGTAAATTGTTGATATTTTATGTTAATGCTTGAGAAAAAGCATTAGGCAAGCAAGTGGGAATTTTTTAGAGGTAGTTTTTTGGTTTATTTAAGTTTATTTTTACTACATCTTTTACTAGCTTATTGCTAATCTTTTCTCTTTTTTACTCTTATTTCAACATTGACTACAATGAAGCCAAGTTTTTGCGTTTCCCCTCATTTTTACTACATTCTCAAACTACCCGTAGGCACAAAAGGCTTGGTTAACTTAGTCAGTTAATGCCTTGTTCTAGCCTATCAACCCAAGCCACTCTCAGCCTTTCATCATAGTGACATGGAAGCCTCTTATTGTTAGTAGAGGAAAACACAAGGAAGTCAATCTTTAACCTAGATCGTTATGGAAAGAGGAAAATGTTATAATGAAGAAGAGCCTATGATGAGCTAGAGTAGGGTGGGAATTATGAGAGCAAATCTGGCCTAAGAATTTGCTACTTAAGTGAGGAGAATTCCCCTTAGTCATATTGAGTTGTTAGGGAGCTAAAATTGCAAAAGTGAGGTACACAAGCTCAATGAGGAAGATGAATTAGAGAGAGATTATTATTGTGGAATTTACCATTTTTGTGGTTTAGTAAAGCCATAAGTGATTAGTTTTCTTTTTATCTAGTTAGGAGATTGTAATTCTGGATTTACTAGAACTATAAAGCTAGGATAGAATTTAATTTTTCTTTTGTAATGAAATTTTATTCTAATTTCTAGTTTTGAAATACACATGAGCATGTTTATATGAAGTTAATAGGGCTTGTTTCCTTTATGTGAATGTGTTTCTTAAGCTAACATTGCCTTTGAATCCTTAATTGTTCAATAGGAGTGTTTTAGTAGCATATAGTTGAATGTAAACATACATGTTACTTGCATTTAGCTAGGGAAATTAGGATTTTGGTTTAAATTCAATAGGACATTCCATTGGGTTAATTAGTATTGGTATGTTGCTCAAGAATCTAAGGCTGCTTCTTACTTAAATTCAAATACATGTTTCAAATTGCTAAATTAGAGAAAGTTAATGAAAATTTACTAGCTTGCTAATTTTTGTGCCTAATATGCTATTTAATTACAAATATTAGGCTAATGATTAGCTATAAATCTTGAGTTTGTAGAATTCTTGAGTATAGCTTTTCTCATATGATTTACACTTTTCCTAGCTTAAGCAGTGCCTACGAGTTACCCTAGTGAAATATTTTATTTAGTTTCCAACTTTTATTTACGTTTAGATTGTCCAACCATCAAATCCCCTTTTTTTTTACATCCATTTAACTGTTCTTTTCAGTTGCATCAAGTCATTCACTAGAACACTAGGCAATAGTCAGTCCTCATGAGATTGACCTTGCTCTCTTTTTTACTGTATAGTTAGGGAACAAGTTAAATTTAATTTTCTAGATCAAGACACCTATAAGATTCTCATGGAAATGTTTTCCTTGAGTGAGCTTAAAAAGAAAGTGTTGAGATTTTATTGTAGTGGTTCACAAGTGTTCATACAGAACTTGTAGTGATAGTGCAAAATCTCAAGATTTGCTTAGGGACTAGATGTAGGCTTTGTTGAATAAGTTAAATTAGGATAAATCATTGTGTTCTTTAATTTTCAGCACTTTTCAGCACTTTAAATTCCTACAACTTTAAATTTCAACTCTCTTTTATTGCAACACCTATTTTACTATGTTTTAGTGTTTAATTTAAACCTCTTGCATCTTTTATTGTTTCCTTGAAATTTCAATGTTTTAAAACTTCATTTAAGTAGTTTGTAACATGCTTTAATTGGTTTAAATTTACTAAGCTTCCAAAAAAAAAAAAAGCTTTACTCACCCAATTCACTCCCTTCTTAAGTGCTAGCCATACCTAACAAGAGGCATCAGAGCTTGTCTCTTGGTAGAAAAAATCAACTATCTCAAGAGTTTAAAAGGCTAGGTTTGATGTAATTTCTTGCCTGAGGAGATTTTCATTAACATGCCTCTAGGTTTTAATGGTGAAAATTATACTTTTTGGAAGCTTATGATAAAAATACTTTTTGAAGCAGTAGATGTTAATATTTGGGAAGATGGTCTAAACATTCCTATCAAGATAGAAAATGGTCAAACAATGACAAAACCCAAAAGTTAATGTAATGAAAATGATAAAAAGAAGATTCAATTGAATGTTAACACAAAAGTAATTATTACTAATGCTTTAAGTCAAGATGAATATTTTAGAGTGATTAATTGTGAAAGTGTAAAAGAAATGTGGTAAGCTCCTGGGATTGCTCACAAGGGAACTAATGGTGTTAAAGAAACTAAAAAAATATTTACTCACATAACAATATGAAATGTTTAAAATGAAATTAGGAGAATCAATTAAAGATATGCAAATAAGTTTTAATCACACATTAACCATTTGGCAACTCTTTTGAAGAATTAATCGTTAAAGGATTTTGTCTTTATAATTCTAAGATCTCTTCCTTGGATTAGCAACCAAAAGTGATATCCATTGAAGAGAGTCAAGGTGATTTAACAAGATCAATTTCAACCCTCTTTTAAAATCTCCAAGAGTATAAAACAAAGATGTAACAACTTATGTTATATGAAGAGCATGAAAAAAAAAAAAAGAGTTTGTCTTTGAAAGTAACATCATCTCAAAAAATGGAAGAAGAAGAAGATAATGATACCTATAACACTCTCTTGGATGGTTTTGAATTAAATAAACAAAATTCTGGTTTTTATCAAGAACTTTGGAAAATTCTTCAATAATAGAAAAAAAAAAGAGTAAGAAAACCTCCTAAAAAAAGTCAAGATAACAAGGAGCCCTAAACTTGTTATGAGTGTATATAAACATGACTTATAATTACAAAAATGTATAAAAACATGCCCTCAATACCTAAAGAAGTATAAAGCTCTTGAAAAGAAGGAAGGAAAGGAAAAGAAGGCCAATGTTTCATTAATTTAGGGAGATAGTGTTGGAGAATGTGATGAAGAAGATAGAGCTAAAGAAGTAAATCTTCGACTCATGGTTAAGAATAAAGATGAGGTAAAAAATCAAAACTTACCTCCCTCATATGATAAATTATTATATGCATTTATAGAATTGTGTGATGAGTCCCTTATAATTGCAAAAGTTTTGAGTCTTTCCAAAAGGATAATTTCAACCATAGAAAGGAATTAAATACTTTGAAAAGTGAAAATTCCTCTTTGAAATAAAAGAACTTAATCTTGGAAAAGAAGCTTGAAGCATAATCATCAATCTCTTATACTTGCAATAAATGTGAGAAGCTAGAATTGGAAAATGAAGATTTGACCAATACTTTAGCTAAATTCACAAAAGAAAGAGAAAACCTGGATATAATTCTTGGACAACAAAGATGTGTGTTTAACAAGATCGATATAGAATATAATCCTAATACAGGGTAAAAATATTACAAAAAATTCTTTGTTCCAACTATTATGTCAAGTAGTCCCTTCACCACATGCTTTCGTTGTGGTAAAATAGGTCATAATTCTCAAACACATCCTGGGAATCATCAATCGAAAAATCCCCTAACAAATCCCCCATCTCTCTATTTAATTCTACTATATTTTATGATTTTACTTCAAGTGCTTATGGAGAAAACCATTGTATGCCAAGCTAGAAAAGTGCAATTTCTGGCTTGAGGAGGTGAAATTCTTAGGACATGTGATAACTAGAGATGTAGTAGTAGTAAACCCTAGTAAGACAGAAGCTATGGTGAAATGAGAGAGGTTGAAGATAGTAATCAAAATTCGTAATTTCCTAGGATTGGCTAGGTTCTATAGGAGATTCATTCATTAGTATTACTATTAACCAAATTCACGCTAAAGGATGTACCTTTTGTAACAGCCTCCTAAGTATTTAGACTTTAAATGTAATTTAATTAAGTTAGAGACCGATTTACCATATGAATGTATTACTACGAGCTAGAAAGGTAAGTTACAAACCAATTGACTGTGAAACCAGGCCAAAATGAGGTCTGATTTAAAAGAAAATGAAGTTTTACAAAGATGGTACGTTTAGGTAATTTAACGCAAAGTACAGATAAAGAATTAGAAATGGAATATTGAGGGAATTAAACATGAAAGGGGGTAAAACTTGTTAGGATAGTTAAAATTCATTTATGACCTTAGGGATTAATTAGTAATTATTGTTAAATTTCAATTAACTGCACTTTCCTCCCCTTGCAAAACTCATGTATAACTTAGGAAGCAAGGGAAGAAGAACACATTCATCATATTCATTTCATCAACTAGAGGGAGAGTCAAGCCTAAGAGAGAGAAAGTAGGAAAGTTTGAAGAACTAGGTGCAGATTTGAATAAGAACTTGCCAAGAATTGTTAGAACAATCTAATCAATGTACAAATCTTCAAGGTAATCAAGAAAATCTTTCCTTTCTCCTTGGGTGCAAGAACCCATTCTTTTTCCAAGAAAATTTTGAAAACTCTATGATTTTAATTGAGTTAGGGAGATATTTAAACTTGTATTTTTTAATTTACATGATGGATATATGCTTGTGAAGCCTTGTTTTAGGCTAAACTGTGCTAGGGACCTGATTAAGGATTGTAGGTTAACGATTTCACTCCATAAAAAAATCTTTTATGGTAGGATTGATTCCTAGCTGATGAAACTTGATTTTGATGTATAATTGTGTTTTGGGAAGAGGAAAAGAGTGTATAAGTACTTCCAAATGAAACTCTAAAGTTTTCTTAATGTGTTGAGACTCAAAAATGGATTATACCTCAAATTTCAAGCTTTAAAACCTATAAAAATCACAAGTTCAAGCCTCTTCCCCACGACTAAAAGCTACCTTCGCCACGGTGAACTGCCCCAAAAAGATTACAAAGTGCATTTTGTTCTTTGTTGCAGCAAAAAGCCATTTTTGCCTCAATGAAACTACCAAAAATGTTTGTTGTGTTTTTTGCCATGAGACTTAGCTGCGGCCAACTTTCCAACATGTTTTTTGTACTTTTTATCTTTGTATTTTGTCTCTTTTCTTCCCAAAACATCTTGTAAATGCTAGGAAATCATCTTACATTTAGTGTAATGTAATTGAGAAGTAATATGGGACAATTTTGAAGAGAAATAACTAGGAAACAAAGTGTAAATACTTTTATTATATGTTCTAGCCTAGATAAGTTCCAGATTGAAGAACTAGTAGTTAAAATGGGATGGCCGTTAAGAATTCCTCTATTGGACCATAATTTAGGATGGAAAGCATCCATTCAATTTTAAAAGTGTTGAGAAAACATTATGATAATGGTCAACCCTAAGTTAGTGTACCCCAACGGCCCAAGAGTTACCTACTTAGGGTTGTACTTACCATAATTTGGGAACTTATTTGTCTAATATATATAGTAGAGGGTATTGAGATATCGTTTTATCCTAAAAAAGAAGGTGTATCTTGAAAGCAACATTGTCCTATCATAGTAGAACGGGTGGAAATGACTTGTAACCCAAGATAGAGGTGCATTAATCTGTTGAGTGGATATGATGTGTGACCTAAGATAAAGGCACAATGATCTCCATCACAGTAGAATGGTCTTTCTAAGAGACTTTGGATTGCCTAGAGGTAAAAGTTAACTAACCATCAAGAATAAAGAACTCATACAATGTTTGTTAGAAAAGAAATAATGTATTGGCCAAGTAGAGCTATATGAAAAGAATGTTTTGATTGTCTAAGCGAGCCATATGAATGAAAGTTATTTCCATTATCCATTATGTTGTATGTCCATATTACTATATTTTAATGATATGAAGTATGAATATATCCATGAATGCCCATTAAATGATGCATTTTCAATCCTTGACATCCCATAATATAGTAGTTGCATATAAGCCAATACCCATATCAGTATACTCATTTGAAATTAATATGAATGCAAAATTTTTGTGTTTTTCATAGTTGTACCATTAACGGTATTTTTAAACTTGATTTTATTTTATTATTGAGATTTTATCTCACCTTTGTGTTAGTGTGTCTAGATGCCTAGATATTCTGTCATGAGGTAAAGATCAAGCTAGTGCATGTACCTAGTGTGGGGTATTATATACAGATTAGAGAGATCATGATTTATATAGTGTATGCACCACCCCCCCTGTGGCTTAGTGTGGTGAAGGGACTGATCTTCTTTTTAGTGCTTCACTACTCTTGGATTGTTTTTGGAAGGCTATACGGGGCTAGTGTATATTATATAGGAGGGTGGAGACTACTTTTGGAGACTTGTGTATTTATAGATCTTGGGTAATGTCAGTCTTATTTCTCAAGGCTTTTACTAGTTTGGCAAAATGTATATAGATGCATAGTTTTTACATCAAAGTATCCAACTTTTGTATCTTCGTATCTTAGAATTTTTATACTTCCACTACCTTATATACATATATATATGTACATACAAGTGAGAATCTTGAGTGCAACCCTAAACCTAAAATTGAATTAATTTAAGGATTCTGGGTATTTAATTTAAAATTAACTTGGGTAGTTAATCAAATATATGTTAATAGCATACCATTTCTGTGGAATCATGTATGATATATACCTGTAAAGGTGGGGTATTACACCTTTTGTGTGGTAAAGGGAATGTGAGAAAATTTTTCAAACCTTGAAGGAAAATCTCACCACTACACTAGTATTATTAGTGATCCCTGACCATTTAGGATCATTTGAAGTATGCACTGATGCTTCCAAGAAAGGGCTAGGTTGTGTACTTATGAAAGACAAGAAAGTAGTAGCCTATGCTTCCAAGCAACTAAGACCTCATGAAGCGAATTATCCCACCTATGATCTAGAATTAGCAGCCATACTATACCTTTATGGATCAAAGTTTGAGGTATTTATTGACCATAAAAGTCTTAAATACCTCTTGAACCAGAAAGACCTGAATATGAGATAGAGAAGGTGGGTAGAAGTTTTGAAAGATTATGAATTTGAGCTTAAGTACCACCCAAGCAAAGCAAATGTAGTTGCTAATTTCTTAAATAAGAAATCCCCACATGTGGTCGACATGATGGTTAATGAAATGAAATTGTTAAAGAAATTTAGGAATTTGAATTTAGCCACATTAATGTTACCAGATAGAGTATGCTTGAGTGATTTAAAGATAGACTACAACCTTCGGACTCAAATCTTAGAAGATAAGCAAAATGACGAATTCCTGAAGTTTCTAAAGGACATGAAGGAATTCAACAAAGCACCTAATGGCGTAGCACAATTCCAAAGTGGAATCTATGTCCCTGCCAATGATAAGTTGAGGACTAAAATCCTAGAAGAAGCTCATGAGGGTAGCTACACCAAACACCCTGGAGCCATTAAAATGTACCAAGATATGAAGTCTAGGTATTAGTGGCCATGAATGAAGAGAGAGATAACAGAGTTTGTTCCTAGATGTCTACTATGTTAGCAAGCTAAGATCGAACATCAAATTCCTGTTGGTATGCTACAATCTCTAGATATCTCTTAATAGAAATGGGATAAAGTCACAATGGATTTTGTAGTAGGCTTACCTAGAACACAGTTTGGAAATGATACAATTTAGGTAATCGTGGACTGATTAGCTAAATCTACACATTTCATACCTAGTAGGATGAAATATCCCTTGAATAAGCTAGCTCAACTATACATTCAAGAGATAGTTAGGTTGCATGGCATCCCAACCCATATAGTATCATATAAGAATCCAAGATTTACTTCTAGGTTTTGGAGAGTGTTGTAGTAACCATTTGGTACAAAAATGAACTTCAGTACTACATATCATCCTCAAAGTGATAGTCAAATTGAGAGGACCATTCAAACCTTAAAGGGCATGCTTAGAGCCTGTGTCTTAGAGCAGAAGGGTAGTTGGGACAACAGTATACCTTTAATAGATTTTTCTTAAAAAAATAGTTTCCATTCTAGCATAAGTATGGCTCCATATGAGGCTTTTTGTGGGAGAAAGTGTTGATCATCTATTTGATGGTTTGAGATGGGGCAAAGACAACTCTTAGGACCAAAAACTCTTAGGACCCATTGAATTTGAGTAAGGTGATCACGTGTTCTTGAGAATATCCTTAGTGACAAGTATCTGTAGGGTATAAAGTCAAGAAAGTTAAGTACAAGATATATATGACATATCAAATTTTTAAAAAAATTTGTACATCCATATATTAAATTATCTTGCCCTCATTTCTTTCAAACCTCCATGACATTTTTCATCTTTCTAAACTTTGGAAATACTTACCTAATCCTTCTCATGTTCCGGACGCCCAAGTAGTGCAATTAAGAGATAATTTAACTTATCACTTTGAACCTTTAAAGGTTATTGAGATTGACACAAAGTATTTGAGGAATAAGATCATTCTACTGGTGAAAGTGTTATGAGATGAGTCTTCGCCTCAAGAACCTACTTGGGAAACAAAAGAAGCATTGAGGAAAGTCTATCCAAAGCTATTTGAATATGTATATTTCTTAAATTTGGGGATAAATATTTTTTTAAAGGAGGGGAGAATTGTAACATCCCTCTCTAAGAACACTTAGGGGATATATGTATGTTGAGGGTGAGCAAAAAGTAGAATTCAGCATCTATATGCTTGAGGGTGAAGTTGAGTATTACTAGAAGGGAGATCAACACATTTAAGGGCGTAAGATATCCCTTCGACCTGGGAAAATTTTAAAATCACCTTCTTTGAAAAGTACTTTCCTGTGAGTGTGAGAAACAAGAGAGAGGTTGAGTTCATGTAGTTGAAATAGAATGGGCGACCTTTTGAGGAGTACCTCGCTCGATTTGAGAAACTATCTAAGTTTTTCTCCTATTTTAAGTACCATCTTGACGAAGCTTGTAAATCCATGAACTTGAAGGCAGGGTTGGATTATGAAATGAAGCAAGTAATTTCCCTAATGAAAATCAGAAATTATGCTATCATAGTGAATAAATGTAGGATTATTGCCCAGAATCTAGGAGAAGGAAGAAAAAGGGAGAGACAAATTCAGAATTTTGGGAAAAGGCCTAGTAACTTCCCACCTAATAGAAACTTTAAGTTTCAAAAGACCATCGAGGGGAAGAAACCATTAATAGCCCAACCGATCCCTATTCCTTGCCCAAAATGTGTTTGGTGGAGTGGGATAAGAATGTGTCAAAGGGGAAGGGATGAAGATTTAAGGGAGAAAACTTAGAGAAGGGGTTTGGATAAGTAGTGGTATATGAAGGGAATAAAGTTTTGTAGTAATTTAGTTAGGAAATTATAATTAAAGTGTAGTTTAGCTAGGGAATTTGTTCTTAGGCAAGTACTTTTTAGATTTTCCTAAAATCTCCATTTTATCTTCCCAAGACATCCTAGTTGTGATTTTATCAGTCTTTTTCAGTCTAAATGTTAAATTTTCATTAAGAGCGACAAACAATTAAATTTTTATCAAATTAATTAGTTATAATGATGTTTAATTATACAAAATTTGATATTTAACCATCTTGTCAAATTTTGGGGTGTTACACCATTGGTGGTTTTCAAAACAGTTGATCTAGCTATTGGGAATTATAAATCTCATTACTCTTATTGATGTGTCCAAATGCCACATTACCACAACCTACTAGAGATCGAGAAGTCAGTAGCTAAGGTTCCTTTTGTAGGGCCTATCACTATTATTAGAGATGTGTTGATGGTTATGGTGATGGAGATACCTTTTATGGTATCTCCAGCTAGTGTTCTGATGCCCGATCAACCCCAATTCTTGTAGTACAACTATTTGTATAGTATCATTTTGTATATTTTGAATTGTCTATCCTCGATCATGGATCTATATTATCTTTTTGAATGATACATGATATTCTTTTGTTGTGAACAGGGGAATGGTAGACATATATGATAGGATATATGGCTAATATCTACTAGTAGGTTCTTTGAATCTAATCTGAGTGGTAGACCTGTTACCTCCGGATCTGAGGCTAATAGTAAATATGATCTGATGCTACTTATCCAGTTATGTATGTCTAATGGTCAACAAAATGTAATGTATATTATCACATCCTATTATCTAATTATTTCGTTGTGATATTATATGCATGTAAGAATCCAAATGTAAAGACCAAAACCTAATTCAACTAAATATTAGTTTGGTAAAAGTTAAAATTAACTGAGGTAGAAGAGATAGTAAAACACCTATTTGACATGTAATTAATAATAACATTATTTAAAGCAATCGTAGGATGGGAGTATTACACTACTACTAAATTATTCTATTAGAAATCTTTTTTTTTTTCATGATTTGATTAAATAAATAAACTATTTTTAATTAAATAATGAGACCACAACCCCTCTGCACTTCACAATTATACACATAAATTGAATTTAATATAAGGAGTAAGATGGGAAATTACCTCAAAATTTATGTGGGTCTCATTTTCTTAAAAGGATGTGACAAATGTTATTGTAAATGTAAGAACATTATAAAATAAACTAATTTTATTCTTTAAAAAGTAAAAAAAAATTAAAATAGAATTTTAAAAAAATATTATATATTGTTCAATAAATTGTATTTTTAATTGAAAAATTGGTTCTATTATTCAGGCTATTTTAATAAAGAGATATTTTTTTTGGAGAGGGAAGACTAATTTTTCATAATAGAAAGGGAAAATTGTAAATTTATTTATATTTTAAATTATGCAAGTACCGTTATTTGCATCTATATTGAAAAAAAATTATTTTTAAAAAAATTATTTTGATAAATTACACTTTCTTTTTTTGTGAGATAAAAAAAATTACAGTTTTACTTATTGTAACCAAAATATTTTTATATAATTAAATATATATTTGACTAATATAAAAAATTTTATTTTTTTAAAAATTAAAATTAAATAAATTTATTATTTTTAACTAAAAATAAATAATAATAAAATAATAATTTTTAAAATATATTTTTAATAAATTATAATTTCTGAAAGAATTTAATATTTTCATTAAAAATATTTTAATTAAAATAAATAAAATTATAAGTTTTTAAATTTTTCAAAAAAAGAAAATGAAAATTTTTTAAAAGAAAAAAATATAAATTTTTTAAATAGAAGAAAAGAATGTGTAATTTACTTAATTATTTTGATTGAGGTAATAACTAAATATATTCTTTTAGTCTTTAAAATAACTAAATATATGCAATTTGATTTGATTTTTTAAGTATAGCACAGAAAATTGAACCAAACCATTACAAAACTTGTAAAATTTAAATCGATTAAAATCAAAATTTAATCAATGTTGACTAATTTT
This sequence comes from Senna siamea, assembly GCA_031216115.1. NCBI lineage: Eukaryota > Viridiplantae > Streptophyta > Magnoliopsida > Fabales > Fabaceae > Senna > Senna siamea. The sequence goes on along the minus strand of CM062354.1, from coordinate 23,484,849 downwards.
TCTGATTTAGAATAAGAATGTTCGGCCTTTATGTACTGACTAGTGAGTAGCCAACTCACATAATAACACCAAATAAACCCAAACCAAATCAACCAACACGAACATTTCATTCACCGGTAGGATGGTTGAGACTTCCGCCTTCTTTCGATGATTACGAGAGACCCGAAATAAGTGAATAACCCAAAGCTCTTAAACGGCAAAACCCATCTTTCAATCACACTGACTCTGCGAGTCTTGTTCTCTTCCTTCAACTTCTCTCATTTTCAATCCACCTCACTTCATTCTACATTCTTCAATGGCTCACCTTCTCAACACTTCCTTCTTGCCTTCTTCCTCCACTCTTCGCCGGAAACCCATTTTGCCGCCGTCATTCCATGCTGCTTCCTGTTACCGGAGTAGAACTCAGATTCAGGCCAAGATCCGGGAAATATTCATGCCGGCGCTGAGCTCGACGATGACTGAAGGGAAGATCGTTTCGTGGGTCAAGTCCGAAGGCGATAAGCTTGCCAAAGGTGAGAGTGTAGTAGTGGTCGAGTCTGATAAGGCCGACATGGATGTGGAGACCTTCTACGATGGGTATTTGGCGGCAATCATGGTGGAGGAAGGTGGGGTTGCGGCTGTTGGTTCTCCTATTGCACTATTGGCAGAGACGGAGGACGAAATTGAGCAGGCTAGGTCCAAAGCTAACTCTTCATCTTCCTCTTCCTCTTCGTCTTCACCTCCTCCTCCTGCGGCTAAACTACCTCCTTCTCCGGAGCCGCAATCGGTTAAAATTGCCGATAATGTGGGGCCCAGTTCGGCGGGGAAAGCTTCTCCGAGTGTGGCTGTTGCGTCGACCCATCCGGCGTCGGAGGGTGGGAAGAGGATCGTGGCGTCTCCTTATGCTAAGAAGCTGGCGAAGGAGTTGAAAGTGGAGTTGGGGAGAATCGTGGGCACTGGGCCATTGGGAAGGATTGTGGCCAAGGATGTTGAAGCCGCCAGTGCCGCTGTTGGTTCCCCAAGGGTTGCTGATGCTCCGGCGCTAGCGCCGGTTAAGAGTGTGGGGATTGAATTGGGTTCAGTGGTGCCTTTCACGACAATGCAGAATGCTGTGAGTAGAAACATGGTTGATAGTCTAGCGGTTCCCACTTTCAGAGTTGGCTACACCATCACTACAGATGCACTTGATGCTCTGTACAAGAAGGTAAGATTGTATAGAAAAATAAGGATATGTGCTTTTCATGGTTTTCACGGAAGTCGACTACATCAATCATATAATGATGATTCATTTATGTATGTTCTGCATTGTTCTGCAATGATTGGCTAATTTAGTCATTGAAAAAGTCATACAAGTCAGTGTGTTCATCAAACACAGGAAAAATAGATTTCTAGGCAGAAATTTTTTATTGGAAGTACTTCATTGTGATTAATGAAATTCTAAGCTAAGTTAAAGGAAACTTAAAGCCATTTACATTTTGAGTTTGATATCTGAAGTTTCTTTATTTCAAGTTATTCTATGAGCACTCTGGAGCTTCTGCACTTTTGTCCAGGTTATTAACTTATGTGGTGACTGATTTAATTTTATATATTTCAGATCAAGTCTAAGGGAGTTACTATGACAGCATTGCTTGCCAAGGCTACAGCACTAGCACTGGTTAAACACCCTGTTATTAACTCTAGCTGTAGAGACGGTAAGAGCTTTACATATAATAGTAACATCAACATTGCAGTTGCTGTGGCTATAGATGGTGGACTAATTACACCAGTTCTTCAGGACGCTGATAAGGTTTTTGCTACTCTATTTCCAGCTGTTCGTTTATTTATTTATTTTCCCTTATAGTCTAAGGACAGTAATAAAGAGGTATTTCTCATTGTACATTTTAGGTTGACATCTATTCATTGTCAAGAAAGTGGAAAGAATTGGTTGACAAGGCCAGGGCTAAGCAGCTGCAACCTCATGAATACAACACAGGTACCATGGTTGTTTGTAAATGCTTATGTAAATGTAAAACTTGTCTATGTGGACATCTAATTCATTAGTTATTAAATTATGTAAACTGGTGTGCCAGCTTTTATTAAAGCTTCAAGCATTAGCATTTGTTTCACTCATGTTTCTAACTTCTAGGTTTTGGCATAAATGTCTTTGCTTTTATATTTTGCCCTTGTTTAAAAATTGATCCTTGGTAAATCTTAAATGTTAAACTTGTGGCGACTCATCTGTGTGTCTACGGCTTTGTGCTGTTGGTCTTGTGTAAAGTAAAAAATAGAATCTGAGACTATCGTGGTTGTATGAATTTATGTGTTAGTACCTAATAAATTAGAAATTTGTAAGCAATGCTTATTGTATTTGATCTGATCGCAGGCAAAGGCATACAAGAAGCTACTTTTTATACATGACATTAAAGTTGGGTTGTTATTTTGTATCAATAAGGGTAGTTGCTGGTGTTTTACAAGTGTGGAAGTGTCAGCTTTGTTGCTCAATGACATGATACCTTCTACCCAATTTCTTGTTTCTTTACTTGCAATCTCATTATTCCCATCACAAATTTGGCTTTTCTCTATTGTGGTGGTGGAGGAGGGGGGAGGGGGGGAAGGGAAAGTAATTTTTTCATCCTAGAAATTTGGGGTTAGTGTCAATCTTGTCCCAAATGTTTATTGTGATTATTTTGTCCTCTGTTTGCCAAAAATCTCGATGTCATCCCAGCCCCATCAATTAGATTAACTAAAGTCAAAAACATGTCATTATTCATGGATTGTCAAAGGTCATGTAAAATGCTGAGGTGGATTATATTCATTGTCTATGTGGATATTATATAAGCTTATCTCATAACCCTAAGCTATGACCTATAAACAACAAACAAAGCCTTTTTCCCACTAAGTGGAGTTAGCTACATAGATCAAGCAACTCCAATGTGTTCTATCATGGCTCATTTCTATGGTTATATAGTTTACAGTTTGATCCATCTTAATAGTTTCTTCTGTTGTTTTCTTTGGTCTTCCCCTACTTTTAGTTATTGAACCATCTTCCATTAGGTTAACTCTTTATACAAGAGCCTTTAATAGTCTCTTCTATATATGACCAAACTATTTAAGATGTGTTTCTACCAACTTTTCTATGTTAGATACTATCCCAACCTTCTCTCTAATGCAATCATTCATAATTTTATCTTTTCTAGTGTGTCTATTCATCCAATGCAACATTCTCATTTATGCGGCGTAATGTAGCATGTTGAGGTGGACTATACATTTTGCTTATATAGATGTTACACAATCTTTTCCATAACCTTGAGCTATGACCTATGTCCTTGGAATTTTAGTTTATAGAACCAATTCCTTTTAGGGGCTATGGTTGTGAGATTAAGTAGTATAAAATCCATATAGGCAAATGTATAATCCGCCTTAGCATTTTACAGTGACCATCGTCCATGTGTACCATGTCACTATGTTAATCAAATTGATGGAGTTAGAGTTTAGACAAACATGAAGGACAAAATCAACACAAAATTGACATTTAGGATGAAATTAACAGCGATACTAAACTTTTAGGATTAAAGAAGTACTTTTAGCTTTCTCTCTTTCTTTTTTTCTTGTCAGATGTTATTACATTACTTGTAGCAAATGGCAAGAGCTTTTTTTTTTTTTTTTTTTCATACTTGAGATCCGTTAAGTTCATCAATGTGTTTCTCACAAAAAGATTAGTAAAGAAAACAAGATCCTAGCAAAAAATTATAAAATATTTTAAATATGGGAAATGCTAACCTTGACCTCCACAATAGTTATATGGAGGTTAGCAATCTCCACTTCAGGTGCTTCGACTAAAAAGCCCTCACATTTTCACTGAAAGACAAAATAACATGATTACATGTGTAATTGAAGTACAATAGGACAGATTTGAATATGTGAGCACAACTTTATGGATGGTTATGATGTTCCATGGTTGTATCTTTTGGATTGTGTTTGCTATGCAACAACAACAAACAAAGTCTTTTTCCACTAAGTAGGGTTGGCTACATGGATCAAGGGATAACAATGTTTCTATCTTGGCTTATTTCTATGGTTAGATTGTTTATAACTAGATCTATCCTAATAGTTTTTTCTATTATTTTCTTTAGTTTATCTCTATCTTTAGTTATTGGACTATCTAACTCTTCGTTGCTTCTAATGATTTTCTCTATATATGACCAAACCATCTTAGATACATTTCTACTAACTTTTTTATGATAGGTACCACCCCAATTTTCTCTCTAGTGCAGTCATTCTTAATCTTATCCTTTTTAGTGTGTCTACTTATCTAACATAATATTCTTATTTCTATGACATTGAATTTTTGCTCATGTTAACTTTTTATCTACCAACACTCAATAACATACAATAATGCAGGTTTTGCTCTGCGATAAAATTATCCCTTAAGTTTGCGTGGTAGTTCTCTATCACAAATGACACCTAAAACCTTTCCCACTCATCCAGGTGTTTGTTATGCCTGTATCTTAATTGTCAAGTACTTGGAAACTTATCTATGAAAAATTTAAGCTTGAAATATTTAAATCTTAGAATTTTCAAATTTTTTATATGTAAACATCTTATAAATAGGTTTCCAAGTACTTAGAAAATTAAATTTTCTGTGTACCAAACAGTGCCTTGAGGTTTACAGATGGTTGGAAGAAAAAATATGGGTTTAGAAAACTCTTTGGGAAAGCATGGGCTCTAAGGTATATTGTCTGACTAGATTGTCTAGGGTTTCACCAAGTACAATACCATGAATGGGAAAAGTTCAATGCAAAGAGAGAAGTTCAGGGGCTACTGTAGCCATGAAAGGTAATGCGTGATCATAACTAATGGAAAAGGAAAAGGGGAAAGTTGGCTGTCAGTCTAGAAACCTGGAATTTCTAGTTCTTGGTCTCATCAAATGTCGACCTCAGTTATGAATTTGCTCGAGTGCAAGAGACAAATTTATTGACTCTGGGATCTTTTTCTTCAGTCAATTGAACTTTAACAATCTGTATTTGAACATTTGACCTTCATCAGCTGTTCTACCCTTTAAAAGTTAATCATTAGTTCTTCTAGTCCAAGGTTTGTCACTGAAACCTGAGTCAATTTGTAGTTTCTCTTACAACTGATAGATTTTGTATATGCTGTGATTTTCCCATTATACATTTAAGTCACTTTCTTTACAATTTTATGGAATTACTGGGCCATATGCTGCCATTGGTTTCCATATTTTGTGTGAACTGTGAATTGCTCACTAGTATAGTAAGTGCAGCTGTACCTGATTTGTTCACTCTTATGGTTTCTGCTATTTGGAGCTCTTAAAGAAGCAAGATACAAATTTATTATATTTACCAAAAGAACAGGATATATTATTAAATCCGTACTAAAATTGCAGTTTGAAATCCAATGAATCAAAGTTTTGTCTGTGTTGCTGAAGTTTGCTCACGCTCACTTTGTCTTTGTTTCTCTAGGTACTTTCACTCTTTCCAACCTGGGAATGTTTGGTGTTGATCACTTTGATGCTATTCTGCCTCCTGGGACTGTAAGTGCTCTTACTTTGGTTCAACATTTTTTTTTTGCCAGCTAGATTTTCTGCGTGAATTTGACAATTTATAAGCTCTGTTTGGCAACACGAAAATAATTGTTCTTTGAATTTATATTTAGGGAGCAATCATGGCTGTTGGAGTATCAGAGCTAACTGTTGTGGCTACCAAGGATGGTCGCATTGGCATGAAGAGCCAAATGAAGGTATCCGTCTGGTTTGTCCAGATATTTATATATATACACCCAGCAGTTTGACATCAGTTTGTTTAAAAATACACATAAAACTTCATTTTTTTTCTTAAAAATAAAATAATAAAAGAAAATTGTAATATGCAGGTCAATGTTACAGCAGATCATCGAGTAATCTATGGTGCTGATCTGGCTGCATTCCTGCAAACCCTGTCGAAGATTATTGAGGACCCAAAAGATCTTACTTTCTAGTCTCACTTTCCTCTCTTCAAATGAAGCATTTCCTTGGAAACGAAGTGAAAGATGCCCTTGTTTGTTCCTAGCTTTAAGTCTTTTGCCTTCAGCTATACCTACTTTGATCATTCAGTAGCACAGGAGCTAAAACCCATCCACTCAAATTTTTACCAACAGGACAGGAGCAGAGTTTTGAATTGTGAAGTTGAGTTCTTTATCTAAATGAGATTTTCATTGACAAAATGTTTTCATTTTTCTTTTTCTTTTGCTTTTTCTTAAGGCTGTCCTATTATATATATCGTTTGTCTTTTCATTATCTTATAATCATATACATTATTTGTCTAGGCATGAAAGTTGGCTTGGAATATTTTAGATGTCTTGAAAGGTGAAGAACCGAAGATTGAATATTTATTATGTGATGGCACAAAATTTAGTAATAAGTAAACTGTTGCAGTTTGATTTCCATGACATTTGGCTTCAATGCAGATAACTGTAAGCAGCAATTGGTTACATCAAAATAAGGTAAATTTAAACTTTATTTTTGTGATTCCACGAGTGAAGAACTTCAAGTCAAGGTTTTAAACACACGTACATTTGTATATATAAATACTAGTATTACGTATATAAATAAATAGAAATATGTAATCTTAATTAAATTACCATAAAAATTTTAAATTAATTTTTTTTATTTCAAACAATAAATATTAAAATGAGATAATTGAAATACCTCTAATATTACTATTGAATTACTTTATCTAAACATAACTTTATAATACATTACATAAAGTTTAATGGTTACAAGTTATTAAAATACATAATACATTAATTTATTACACATTAACACCATAAAATAATAATTATAAATTTATATTTATTTTTTATTTTTTACTATCATTCATCTTCCATTATTATTTTACTGATTTTTACTAAAACTTTTTTACCATAATATTTTTTTTCATTTACAATTCAAAATAATAATATAGATTAATAAAATATAAATTAAAGTAATTAGATAAATTAAATAAAAAATAAAAAATTATTTAAATTAAATTTAAAGTTATGTCACTAATTTGTTATATAAATACTCAAAATAACATAAAAAATTAAGAAATTAAAAAAAAAGAGTTAGCTTGGCTGAGCTCGATCTTAATTCATTTTAACCTAATTTTAAGTTTTAATTATTTTAGTGAGTTATAGGCTGATCTATTATATTTAATCTATTTTAACGATTCTATTTACGAGATTAAAGCCATTAAAAAAATGTCATAATAGGATAAAAAAAAAAGTTCTATAAGAATTAAAAACAAAGGATGGCATAGGACAATGAATTTCTCAACTAATTTAAGAATTTATAAATTGGCCCCAAGGCCGTATTGGCAAATAATTTCAAATATTTGCCAAAAGTCTTCTCCCTTAAATAGCCAACGTTTAAATGGTTTAGAAAAGAGAGAAAGGTTCAAAAATTTTGAATCTAGTGAGAGAAACCATCCTAGAGAAAGTGAGATTTGAGTGTAGAAAGAGAGAGGGTGAGAAGTTGAAGAAAAAAGGCCAAAAAGAATCCATAACAACTTGAGGAAATCAATCTAGGATGCTTCGTGACACAAATTAATGGACAAAAATTGCTTAAACGAGGTAATCAAGTAAATTCGACCCCATCTTTATCAAACTCATTTTTGTATATATTCATGGGAATTTTATGATTTTGACTTTTTGTGATTGGAAGCATAAAAACTTGCATTCAATGAATTTGTTTGGTGGACGTGTGCTTTGTAACAACAGAAAGAATTTTTAAAAGAGTTTAAAGGATAAAAATCGAATTTTTAACCCTAATCCCAATCAAAAGAAGCCTGACACGAATTTCGAGGATAATAACTTAACACAGAAGGTTGTCCGAAGCCAGAAACACGATCAAACAGAAAGAAATGCAATTCGGGGATCAGAAACTGACGGAAGAAGTTTTATGCGTCAATTTCGTTAACGGAAGCCAAAAATTTTGCGTGGAAATGCGTGCCGATGTCTGGAAGGATGCCGACACCCTAAAACATCCCCGGGTGGCCCGGGAAAAGTCAGAATCGTCCCTGGAGGCTTTAAATTACGCAAATTCCCTCCATTTCTCTCATTTCACTCTCTCTCCTCACCACACTCTCTCTCTCCTCTCTCTTTTCTCTCTCCACCTTCCTCCACCATGAACGGCTGCTACAGCCACCGTGGGCTACCACCAAGGGCACCAACCGACAGCCCTCACTGCCCACAACCTCTAGCAACCAACCACGGCCGCTAACGGCCACCGGAGCCACCGGAAAAATGTTGTTTTTCCCCTCCATCGCGCGAAACTTCTCCAGCTTGAATCGCTGCCGTCCGTCGCCGTTGACCGTCACCGCCCTCACCACCATGTAGCCCGAGCTGCCAGCTTCCTCCAGTAGCTCGCCGCCATCGAAAGGAGGCCGGACGTGCCCGGATCGAGGAGAATTCCGTTCGCCGTGCGAGAAGCTTCGTGGCCAGAAAATGCCGCCCAAACGGCTGTGAACCGCCGCGCCACCACCGTATTTGGACTCCTGGGCTTGCGGGCTTCACCGTGGTGTGATTTTCGAGACAAACCGCACCCCTCCGCCGTGTGCCACCGTACGCCGCCGTGCGCCACCGTGTTGGAGCTTCTGGACATGCATCGGGAGAAACCGAGACCACCGTGACGCAGAATTCCATCATCCGGACACATTGGTAAGGTCCGATTTCCCAAAAAATGATGGCATTTGATTGAAATGATTGCCGAACTTAATTAGGCAACTAATTAACCTAGGTAACTGTGTAACCGAGTTTAGGATTGAAAATTGGATGACGTGACGAGCCTAAATGTTTAATTTTATGTCCAGGAAATTAATCAGGCTCAGAAACTGAGACTGCATGGAATTCTGAAGTGATTTAGAGCATTCGGAGACCAGGTAGGATAATTTATACTTCCCAAGCCCTAGAATTGATTTAGTGAATACCTGACTGATTTAGATGTCTTGCATGGATTTACGTGCTACTTTCGATAGGATAAATTGCATGCCTGTGTGTTGAAAACCCTAATTGCATGTTAGATACCTTGTTTATCGAGTTTAGATGCCTTTAGGATGAATTTACTTAGGGTTGGGTACTTGATAGCCGGTATGGGACGACCGTTAAGTATCCCTCGTACAGGAAGCTTTTAAACGAGATTATTTTTATCAGATTTAGCCTGTACTGAGTAGGGATTACGCGTTAAACCAGGACGACCCTAAGAAAGGTTTAGGGAGTATAAGGGTGGATAACCTACACGGGGAAACGTTGTGATTTAGGCGTAATACTCTAGAACCCTGAGGAATAGCCGACCGAGTGCATGTGAGTTCGAATAGACTGTATGAGGATGAGAATTGGCGTATGTGCACATGCTAAGGGACGCCCTAGATGTTGATTCTCACCCAGTCCTTGAGTGAGTGATTGGTGTTACGGATCACACTCACAATATAGGCTTGATTCGGGTGATTGGTGTTACGGATCACACCCAACGATAAGAGAGGTATTCTCTTTAGACTACGTGCAATTAGATGATGATTTAGATTTGGTTACAGCGAATTTGTAGCCAACGTGGATTGAGATACACCAGGCATGGGATTTTACTTGATTTTATGATTGATTTTCAAGGGAATGAACTTTTATGATTTTGAACTATTGCAGCAGATTTCCATGTAATTAAATGATTTTTAAAGATAAGGTATTTCACTGTTTTTGAACTGATTTCAGGAAGATGATTTCGGTGTTCGCACCGCTGGGTATTCAACCGATTTTTGAATGTTATTTGAATTGTAAATTATTCTACTGGGATTCATATCTCATTAGGTTGTTGACTCAGATGAACAGGGACAGGGAAAGGAACCCAGACGATAGCCGAGGCTGACTTGAGGATATACCGGAGGATGATTTAGCTTAGGCTTGAATAGTTTGTATATATACTCTGATGACGTTGTTGTTTATTGGGTTCTGTCTCTTATGCTTTCTGTATGGATTGGACTGAATGTATATGTAATATTTCAGATAGTGTACATGGATTGTAGTGATGAATTGACGTTGCTGTATATGGATTTACGTTAAGTATGTTTATTATTGTTGTTGGACTGGCTGTTGATTTTTAATCAGGTGATTTCGTACTTGGGATATGATCGAAATACAGAGGAAACTCTGCCGGATTTTCGGTAGGGTTTATCACTGTAAACTTGGGAAATTCAGTTAGAATGTATGTGAATGCATGACAGTATATGTACACGAGTCTTGGATGTTGAGTTTAATGATTGTATGCCGTATGTATGGACTTTAGTTTGATTCCAGAGTTATTGATTATGTATACATGTGTATGTAGTTAGCTGCGTGTGAATTAGGGTTGAACGCAATCTGAATGGACAATGGGAAGTCTATTTGGGTTACGCTCAACCAGTAGCGATCCCCTGACATTCCCACATAGGGAATAATTATCTAAACTAACCCATATGCTTCCGCTAATCAGATAAGCATCGCGTATGACGTATTAGGGGGTCGTTACAATTATGGTATCAGAGCCCGGTTTGTCAGATTTCTTGGTTTAGTGGGTTAAGGACTTTAAATCTTTGGGCTTGCAACTTTAGGGTTTTGATTGATTTGACTCTGGAATGATAGGACCTGATTTGAATTGATAATGAACGGAATGAATTTGATGTACTTCTGTTAACTATTGCTGTGTGACTGATCTATTTGTTTCTGTGTCAGATAAGCATGGCAGAATCTAGCAGGGACGCCACACGTAAGCCCAGGGGAAGGCCAAGGCATAGAAACCAGGGTGCGTCAAGTAGTGGTAGCATGGAGACTGAGGTTGACATGCGTTAAATGATGGAATCTATCAGATTAATGGCCGATGCAGTGAGAGACCAAGCCACTACCAGTGCCAATGTAATGAGACAGCAGCAGGAAGATAGACAGATGAGAAATGACGGAGCCACCTAACAGGTGAACCCACTATATCAGGGATGGATTGAATTCCACAGAGCAGGTCCATCTCCGTTTACAGGTGCCTCCAATCCAGTTGTTGTGGAAGCTTGGGTAAAAGGAATTGAAAAGATTTTCAGGTTGTTGCAGTGCGACAATGAACAGAAAGTCACATATGCAACATACATGCTGAAAGGTGAAGCGGAACTTTGGTGGACAGATGCCCAGCAACTGATGGAGAGCCGAGGCATTCCACTAACTTGGGAATCTTTCAAGAGAGTCTTCATGGATCAATATATCCCTGAGAGTGTGAAACAAGCAAAGGAAGCACAGTTCCTGAAGCTCACCCAGGGTGGCAGGCCGTTTGACAAGTATCTGAAACAGTTTGAAGAATTATCAAGATACTCTACTTACCTGCGAATGCATTACGATGAGGCTTGGAAAGCAAAGCAACTAGAAGAAGGCCTCGATTTACCTATGAAGACTCAGTTAGCTACCCTGGAGATTTGAGACTTTGCCACACTCGTCAAAAAGTGTCGAATTCTGAGTAAGAATTTAGAACAGAGACAGACTCAGAATATGACACAGCGAACAGGGAACTGGCCCAGACAAGCACCCAGAAATCTGAATGTAAGAAGCGGTATGTTTAAACCGCAACCAGGGGCTTCTAGTAGCAGTGGGAGGCGACCTGATAATACTCCTTGTCTGAAGTGTGGTACCAGACATCCAAATCAACCCTGCTGGCATCAGACTCCACTCCAGTGTTATAGATGTGGAGGCACAGGACACATGGCCAGATACTGCCCCTCCACAGGGAATCAGCCGACATCTGGCAGCCGAAGACCACAGGCTCCAGGGAGAGTTTTTACCATGAATGCTGCCAACGTCGACAGGTCCTCGGGCTTGATGCAGGGTAGAGGTAAAATTTATAATTTTTCTTTGATAGTATTGTTTGATTCGGGTGCTACGCACTCCTTTATCACTGATGCATGCGTAGAAAGAGTAAGATTACCTGTTCAAACCCTGCCTTGTGATCTACATATATCCACACCCTTGGGAGAGACCACTATGTCCCCACGAATATGCCTAAATTGCCCCTTAACCATTGAAGATACTTTATTTCTTGTGGACTTAGTGTGTATACCATTGTCAGAGATCGACATTATTTTGGGGATGGATTGGTTGACTAGGAATCGGGTCTTGTTGAATTGTTCCGAAGGGACAATTACTTATCTAGATAACGTACCTGTGCGAGGGAGTGACAGGGCTTGTGAGATAGGTGATATGTCCCTCAATCTCTCTGAGGTAGAGTTACAGGATAGACTAAGTCAAATCCCAATCGTTAGTGACTTTTCGGAGGTATTTCCTTTGGAAATAAGTAAACTGCCACCACCTAGGGAGATAGAATTCACCATTGACCTGATTCCGGGAGCGGGTCCAATAGCTATGACCCCATATCGTATGGCCCCCACAGAATTGAGAGAATTAAAAGTCCAAATCGAAGACATGTTGGAGAAGGGGTTCATTAGGCTGAGTGTATCACCATGGGGAGCTTCGGTCTTATTCGTAAAGAAGAAAGACGGGAGTTTAAGACTATGTATTGATTACCGACAATTGAATAAGGTGACCATTAAGAACAAATACCCATTGCCACGTATTGATGATTTATTTGACCAGTTGCAAGGCGCGACTGTATTTTCTAAGATAGATTTAAGGTCAGGATACCACCAGATTAGGGTTAGAGAGGAGGATATTCCTAAGACAGCATTCAAGACAAGATATGGCCACTATGAGTTTCTAGTGATGCCGTTTGGATTGACGAATGCACCCGCTGTTTTTATGGATTATATGAACAGGATTTTCAGACCCTATTTAGATCAATTTGTTGTGGTATTCATTGATGATATTCTAGTTTATTCCAAGACTCACGAAGAACATGCCCAGCATCTTAGCACGGTGCTACAGGTACTGGAAGAGAAACAACTGTATGCAAAGCTGGAGAAATGTGAGTTTTGGTTAGAAGAAGTGAAATTCTTAGGACACGTGGTAAATGAAAAAGGAATAGCGGTCGACCCATAGAAAATTGAAGCAGTATTAGATTGGGATCGACCTAGAACGGTCACCGAGATTAGGAGTTTCTTGGGTTAAGCCGGCTATTATTGGAAATTCATTCAAGGGTTTTCGCAGATAGCTGTGCCATTGACCCGATTGACTCGGAAAGGGGTAGATTTTGAATGAAGCGAACAGTGTGAGACTAGTTTTCAGATTCTGAAAGAGAAATTGACCACCGCTCATGTATTAATCATTCCAAGACCCCTAGAACCCTTTACTGTATACACAGATGCATCCTTGAGAGGCCTAGGTTGTGTTTTGATGCAGGATGGGAAAGTTGTGGCTTATGCATCGCGACAATTGAAACCTGCAGAGGAGAACTATCCCACCCATGATTTAGAACTAGTTGTCGTTGTGTTTGCCCTAAAGATTTGGAGACATTACCTGTATGGCGCGGTATTCGAGGTATATAGTGATCATAAGAGCCTTAGGTATTTGTTTGATCAGAAGGAATTAAACATGAGGCAGCGTAGGTGGGTAGAATACTTAAAAGACTTTGATTTTGAATTGAAATATCATGCAGGGAAAGCAAATGTTGTATCCGATGCATTAAGCTGAAAGTCACTACAACTAGCTAGTTTAATGATTGGTGAGATGAGGTTACTTGAGGATCTTGGGAACCTTAGCCTCAATGTAATCTCGTTTCCGCAAAGATTAGTGATGAGTGACTTTTTGATAACCTGCGAATTGAGAGAATTGATTAGACAAGCCCAACTTGAGGATGAATCCTTGGAAGTATACGTAGACCAACCCATTTTTGGACTAGCACCTGATGGAGTTTTGATGTTTAGAAAGAGGGTAGTGATCCCGAACCATCAGGAACTAAAAGAAAAAGTGTTAGCAGAAGCCCATAGAAGCCATTACACTATTCACCCAGGTATTTCCAAGATGTATCAGGACTTAAAGAGGAATTTTTGGTGGCCCGGTATGCGGAATGATATCACGGATTACTTGAATGCCTGTCTGACTTGTCAACAGGTTAAGATAGAACATCAGAAACCCGTAGGGCTACTTAAACCATTAGAGATACCAGAGAGGAAATGGGATCAGATCACTATGGATTTTGTGGTAGGACTACCTAGAACACCAACAGGATTTGATGCCATTTGGGTAATAGTAGATAGGTTGACCAAGTCTGCGCACTTTTTACCTGTTAAGGTGCGTTACTCCATGGAGAAATTAGTCGAAGTATACCTTAGGGAAATTGTAAGACTACATGGAATACCGTCAGGTATAGTATCTGATCGAGACCCTAGGTTTACTTCGAGATTTTGGCAATCCCTACAGCAAGCCTTAAGAACTCAGCTTAAATTTAGCACAACCTATCATCCTCGGGATCGACGGCAGTCTGAGAGAACTATTCAAACCCTAGAAGACATGTTGAGGGCTTGTGTGCTTGAACAGAAAGGAAGTTGGGATAAACACCTGCCGTTGATAGAGTTTGCATACAATAATAGTTATCACTCTACCATCGATATGGCACCGTATGAGGCTTTGTATGGGAGGAGTTGTAAGTCACCTTTAAGTTGGGTAGAGATGGGGGAGAGTGCACTGTTGGGACCTGAAATGGTACAAGAAACCACTGATCAGATTAAAATGATCAGGGAAAAGATGAGAGCTGCCCAACAGAGGCAAGAATCTTATACCAACAAGAGAAGAAGGCCTTTGGAATTTAACGAGGGAGATCACATATTTCTGAGAGTGTCCCCCACCACGGGTATTGGTAGACAGATAAGGACTAAGAAACTAAGTTCTAGATTCCTAGGACTATTCCAAATTTTACAAAGAGTCGGTCCCGTTGCCTACCAAATTGCTTTACCTCCCTATTTGTCCAACCTACATGATGTTTTCCACGTCTCCCAACTTCGTAAATATGTCCCAGATCCTGCGCATGTATTAGAGAATCAACCGATAATATTAAAGGAAAATTTGACTTATGAATCTACTCCTGTTCAAATCCTTGACTATAAGACTAAGCAACTTCAAAGTAAAATAATCCCTTTAGTTAAGGTACTTTGGAAGGATGTAACGTCGCAGGACATGATGTGGGAGAAAGAAGATGAGATGAGGCAAAGATATCCAAAACTGTTTACAGGTATAAATTTTGGGGACAAAATTTCTTTTAAGGGGGGGAGAATGTAACAACAGAAAGAATTTTTAAAAGAGTTTAAAGGATAAAAATCAAATTTTTAACCCTAATCCCAATCAAACGAAGCCTGGCATGAATTTCAAGGATAATAACTTGACACAGAAGGTTGTCCGAAGCCAGAAACACGATCAAACAGAAAGAAATGCAATCCGGCAATCTGAAACTGACAGAAGAAGTTTCATGTGTCAATTTCGTTAACGAAGGCCAAAACTTTCGCATGGAAATGCATGTCGATGTCTGGAAGGATTCTGACACCCTAAAACATCCTCGGGTGGCCCGGGACAAGTCAGAATCGTCCCTGGAGGCTTTAAATTACGCGAATTCCCTCTATTTCTCTCATTTCACTCTCTCTCCTCACCACACACTCTCTCTCCTCTCTCTTTTCTCTCTCCACCTTCCTCCACCGTGAACGGCCGCTACAGCCACCGTGGGCTGCCACCAAGGGCACCAACCGACAGCCCTCACTGCCCACAACCTCCAGCAACCAACCACGGCCACCAACGGTCGACGGAAAAATGTCGTTTTTCCCCTTCATCGCGCGAAACTTCTCCAGCTTGAATCGCTGCCGTCCGTCGCCGTTGACCGTCACCGCCCCCACCACCGTGTAGCCCGAGCTGCCAGCTTCCTACAGTAGCTCGCCGCCATCGAAAGGAGGCCGGACGTGCCCGGATCGAGGAGAATTCCGTTCACCGTGCGAGAAGCTTCGTGGCCAGAAAATGCCGCCCAAACGGCCGTGAACCGCCGCGCCACCGCCGTATTTGGACTCCTGGGCTTGCGGGCTTCACCGTGGTGTGATTTTCGAGACAAACCGCACCCCTCTGCCATGTGCCACCGTATGCCGCCGTGCGCCGCCGTGTGCCGCCATGCCGGAGCTTTTGGACGTGCATCAGGAGAAACTGAGACCACCGTGACGCAGAATTCCATCATCCGGACACATTGGTAAGGTCCGATTTCCCAAAAAATGATGGCATTTGATTGAAATGATTGCCAAACGTAATTAGGCAACTAATTAACCTAGGTAACTGTGTAACCGAGTTTAGGATTGAAAATTGGATGACGTGATGAGCCTAAATGTTTAATTTTATGTCCAGGAAATTAATCAGGCTCAGAAACCGAGACTGCATGGAATTCTGAAGTGATTTAGAGCATTCGGATACCAGGTAGGATAATTTATACTTCCCGAACCCTAGAATTGATTTAGTGAATACCTGACTGATTTAGATGTCTTGCATGGATTTACGTGCTACTCTCGATGGGATAAATTGCATGCCTGTGTGCTGAAAACCCTAATTGCATGTTAGATACCTTGTTTATCGAGTTTAGATGCCTTTAGGACGGATTTACTTAGGGTTGGGTACTTGATAGCCGGTATGGGACGGTCGTTAAGTATCCCTCGTACAGGAAGCTTTTAAACGAGATTATTTTTATCAGATTTAGCTGTACTGAGTAGGGATTACGCGTTAAACCAGGAAGACCCTAAGAAAGGTTTATGGAGTATAAGGGTGGATAACCTACACGGGGAAACGTTGTGATTTAGGCGTAATACCCTAGAACCCTGAGGAATAGCCGACCGAGTGCATGTGAGTTCGAATAGACTGTATGAGGATGAGAATTGGTGTATGTGCACATGCTAGGGGAAGCCCTAGATGTTGATTCTCACCCAGTCCTTGAGTGAGTGATTGGTGTTACGGATCACACTCACAATATAGGCTTGATTCGGGTGATTGGTGTTACGAATCACACCCAACGATAAGAGAGGTATTCTCTCTAGAATACGTGCAATTAGATGATGATTTAGATTTGGTTACAGCGGATTTGTACCCACATGGATTGAGATACACCGGGCATGGGATTTTACTTGATTTTATGATTGATTTTCAAGGGAATGAACTTTTATGATTTTGAACTATTGCAACAGATTTCCATGTAATTAAATGATTTTTAAAGATAAGGTATTTCACTGTTTTTGAACTGATTTCGGGAAGATGATTTCGGTGTTTGCACCGCTGGGTATTCAACCGATTTTCCAATGTTATTTGAATTGTAAATTATTCTACTGGGATTCATATCTCATTAGGTTGTTTACTCAGATGAACAGGGACAGGGACAGGAACCCAGACGATAGCCGAGGCTGACTTGAGGATATACCGGAGGATGATTTAGCTTAGGCTTGAATAGTTTGTATATATACTCTGATGACATTTTTTTTTATTGGGTTCTGTCTCTTATGCTTTCTGTATGGATTGGACTGAATGTATATGTAATATTTCAGATAGTGTACATGGATTGTAGTGATGAATTGACGTTGTTGTATATGGATTTACGTTAAGTATGTTTATTATTGTTGTTGGACTGGCTGTTGATTTTTAATCAGGTGATTTCGTACTTGGGATATGATCGAAATACAGAGGAAACTCTGCCAGATTTTCGGTAGGGTTTATCGCTGTAAACTTGGGAAATTCAGTTAGAATGTATGTGAATGCATGACAGTATATGTACACAAGTCTTGGATGTTGAGTTTAATGATTGTATGTCGTATGTATTGACTTTAGTTTCATTCCAGAGTTATTGATTATGTATACATGTGTATGTAGTTAGCTGCGTGTGAATCAGGGTTGAACGCAATTTGAATGGACAATGGGAAGTCTATTTGCGTTACGCTCAACCAGTAGCGATCCCCTGACATTCCCACATAGGGAATAATTATCTAAACTAACCCATATGCTTCCGCTAATCAGATAAGCATCGCGTATGACGTATTAGGGGGTCGTTACATGCTTTTTATGTCTTTCATGTGTTCGAAATGACGGATTTAGTTGCCTTTTGGAACTATTGTTGGGTGCCTTTTAGGCTTTTTAGCGGCGATTTTATCTGTCGCTAAAGTGTGTTTTAATATTATTGCAACAAATATTATTGCTGCTATAACTTTTGTTTAAATAATTAATTTAACAAAAGTTATAGTGGCAATAAAAACCATTATAAAAAAATTTAGCAATGAAAAAAACCGTTGCTAAAACGCCCAGCAGGCACCCAACAGGCGCCCAGCAGGAGCACGCCCAATAGAGGATCCAGACGCATTTAGTTGAAAGGAAATGGGGTTTTGCTTTCTCTTTCCTCTAGCATGAAAAATCTCGATGTTTGAGTGGGATTGTGCATCATTTAACTCTATTTTTTATTTATGTGTAATATACTATGAGGGGAATTAAGTCTAAATTTAAAGTGAATATTAAATTTAACTAAGAGAGAATTATTACATTATTAAAAATAAAGTAAATATTATCTAAAATAGTAATTAAATTATACCCCTAAGCAGGGTTACAATTAATGAATAATTTTTAAGAATAAAAATTAAAATATAATAAAAAACTCACATCATCATAATTAAGTTTAATATTACGATTATACAAGTATGATAACATAATATTTCAAGTTAAATTAAACAAGAAGGTAATTATATTATTTCAAAAGCATAATACTTAACAACATTATTATTGAATAGTATTTGTGATATTATTCATATTATAGATAAAGTTTTAAATCTATAATTGTTTAAATTAAACATATAATATTGGCAAAAATGAAATATTTCAAACTAAATATTTATTTTTTAATGTGAGTGGACAATATAATTAAAGGTAGAAAAAAATGACATGTAAGTGTAAGTTTTAAGTAAATAATATCAAGAGAACTTTTGGTTTAACATAATTAAACTTAGATTTAGTATTAAATTTTAACAAAAAAGATTATTATATCAAAATAAAAATAGATATTATTTTGAAACAATAATTAAATTCTACCCATGATAAAAAAGTGTGTGTGTATATATGTATGTTTATACTATTTTTTTACAAATTTTCTTTTCAAAATTATCCTTAATCTCAATTCCACCAAGATATAGCCACCAATACTAATATGAATTTTTTTTTTTGAAAAAAAACAAAGTAACAACTAGCATCGATTTAAACCATAAATGGCATTTAATATTTTTTTTTATCCAAAGGAAACAAAATTAACATAGCCTACAAGATCTAACTCCAAGCCTATCCTTTCTTAACTACTTAGCAATACAATTAGGAGGGTCAACAAAGACATGTAACCCAAAATAAAAATTCTCAGCAACGTTTGTAACGACCCTTCTTTACTCACTTACATCTATTAAAGTAAATTGGAAGCGTAGAATTTTCTCTAATATTTTTTTTCTTCCATTTGGGGAGCTCAAAGGGTCGTTACTAGTTGAGTGTAACCCAAATAGACTCTTCTTTCAATCCATTCAAATTCCACTCAACCACCTTCCCTCCACAGCATGTCTAATACCACCATTCACACAAACATATACTCTAGAATATAGAATTCTAAACATCCATTCATAATCAATTGAGATATAATT
This sequence comes from Senna siamea, assembly GCA_031216115.1. Lineage (NCBI taxonomy): Eukaryota > Viridiplantae > Streptophyta > Magnoliopsida > Fabales > Fabaceae > Senna > Senna siamea. Next base: position 23,465,293 of record CM062354.1, on the reverse strand, counting down.
TATAAAAATACTACTAAGCATAACCTTCTCCATTACAAAATCTCATCACATTCATCAAATAACAATATAGTTATTATTTACATATATATTGTAACGACCCCCTAATACAAAATACGCGATGCTTATCTGATTAGCGAAAGCATATGGGTTGGTTTATATAGTTATTCCCGATGTGGGAATGTCAGGGGATTGCTACTAGTTGAGCGTAACCCAAATAGACTTCCCGTTGTCCATTCGGATTTCGTTCAACCCTAATTCACACGCAGCTAAACTAATTATACATACATACATCATAAATTACTCTGGAATGAAATCTAAAATCCATATATACGTCACATCATGCATTCATAGACATTCTAACTTAAATTCACAAGTTTACAGCAGTAAACCCTACCGAAAATTCGGTAGATATTCCTCTGTATTTCGAACATATCCCAAATACAATAGTCATTTGATTTATACATATGCAGTCAATCTAATCATTACAGAAAACATAAATGACAGAAACCAATATATAGCAACGTTATCGAAATATATACAAGACAGTTTAAGCCTAAACTAAGCCATTCTCCTGTTTATCACCAAGGCATCATCACTATCGTCTAGATTCCTATCCCTGTCCCTGTCCCTGTTCATCTAAGTAAACAACCGGTGAGATATAAAATCCCAGTAGAACAATTTACAATTCAAATATAATTCAAAATCTGGTTGAATACTCAGCGGTGCAAGCACCAAAAAACATCTTCCCGAAATCAGTTCAAAATTAGTGAAATGCCTTATCTTTAAAATCGTTTTATCACATGGAAATCGCGGCTAATAATCAAAATCATGAAAATCCATTTCTTTTAAAATATCAATCATAGAAATCAGGTTAAATCCCATGCCTGGTGTGTCTAAATCCACGTTGACCATAATTCCTTTGTGATCTAGTCTACATCATCATCTAATTGCACGTCATATAGAGAGAATACCTCTCTTATCGTTAGGTGTGATCCGTAACACCAATCACTCACTCAAGGACCGGGTGAGAATCAACATCTAGGGCATCCCCTAGCATGTGCACATATGCCAATTCTCATCCTCATACAGTCTATTCGAACTCACATGCTCACGGTCGGCTATTCCTCAGGGTTTTAGGGTATTACGCCTAAATCACAACGTTTCTCCATGTAGGCTATCCCCCCTTATACTCCTTAAACCTTTCTTAGGGTCTTCCTGGTTTAACGCGTAATCCCTAACGCAGTACAGGCTAAATATGGTAAAAACAATATCAATTAAAAGCTCCCTGTACTCGGGATACTTAACGGCCGTCCCATACCGGCTATCAAGTACCGTACCCTAAGTAAATTCGTCCTAAGGGTATCTAAACTCGATAAACAAAGCATCTAATATGCAATTAGGATATCCAGCACACAGGCATGCAATTTATTCCATCAAAAGTAACACGTAAATCCATGCAATTATATCTAATCATTTAGGCAATCACTAGGTCAAGTCTAGGATTCGGGAAGCATAAATTATCCTACCTGGTCTCCTGTCGCTCCAAATCGATTCAAAACTTCACGTAGTCTTAGTTTCTGACCTAAATTAATTTCCTAGACATTAAATTGAATATTCAAGCTTGTCACGTCATCCGTTTAACAATTCTAAGTCCAATTGCCCTAATACCTAGGTCAATTTATTGCCTAATTACGTTTGGTAGCTATTTCAATCAGATTTCATTAGTTTTTGGAAAATCAGACCTTACCAATGTGATCGGATGACAGAATTCTATCTCAAGGTTATCTCGATTTCTCCCGGTGTATGTCCAAAACCTCTGGCACGGCGGCGTACGACAGTGTACTACGGAGGGGTGCGGTTTGCCTCGAAATTTACACCACGGTGAAGCTCACAAGACCAGGAGTCTGAATATGGTGGTGGCACAGCGGTTCACGACCGTTTGGATGGCATTTTTTGGCCACGAAGAATGACGCACAGCGAATGGAAAAATCCTTGATCCGGGCGCGTCAGACCTCCGTTCGACATCGGCGAGCTGCTGGAGGAAGATGGCAGCTCAGGCTACACAGTGGTGGGGGGCGGTGATGGCCGACGGTGCTGGATGGCGGTGATCTCAGCTGGCGAAGTTTTCGCGATGTGGAGGAGAAAAATGGCATTTTTCGGCGACGCTGGCGGCCGTTGGTGGTCGTGGGTGGTTGCTGGAGGTTGTACCTGGCAAGGGCTATCGATTGGTGTGCCAGGTGGTGGCCCACGGTGGTTGTGGTGGCGGCGCATGGTGGAGGAAGGAGGAGAGAGAGGAGAGAGAAAGTGAGGTGAGGAGAGAGAGAGATTTGAGAGAAATGAAGGGAATTCGAGAAATTTAAAGCCTCCAGGGGCGATTCTGACTTTTCCCGAACCACTCAGGGATACTTTAAGGTGTTGGCTTCCTACCAGATGTCGGCACGTGTTTCCATGCAAAGGTTTTGGCTTTCGTCAGTGAATTTGATGCACGAAACGTCGTCTATCAGTTTCTGATCGCCGGATTACGTTTCTTTTCATTTGATCGTGTTTCTGACTTCGAACAACCTTCCTTTTCTAATCATTATCCTCGCAAGTCATGCCAAGCTTCGTTTGATTAAATTTAAAGTCAAAAATTAGGTTTTATCTTTTAAAAAACTTTTCGGTTGTTACATTCTCCCCCCCTTAAAAGAAAATTTGTCCCCAAAATTCATACCTGTAAACAGTTCTGGGTATCTTTGCCTCATCTCTTCTTCTTTCTCCCACGTCATTTCCTGCGATGCTACATCCTGCCAAAGTGCCTTAACTAAAGGGATTATTTTACTTCGAAGTTGCTTAGTCTTAAAGTTAAGGATTTGAACAGGAGTAGATTCATAAGTCAAATTTTCCTTTAACATTATCGGTTGACTCCCTAATACATGCGCAGGATCTGGGACATATTTACGAAGTTAGGAGACATGGAAGACATCATGTAGGTTGGACAAATAGGGAGGTAAGGCAATTTGGTAGGCAACGGGATCGACTCTTTGTAAAATTTGGAATGGTCCTAGGAATCTAGGGCTTCGTTTCTTGGTCCTTACCTATCTACCGATACCCATGGTGGGGGACACTCTCAGAAAATACGTGATCTCCCTCGTTAAATTCCAAAGGCCTTCTTCTTTTGTTGGCATAGGATTCTTTCCTCTATTGTGCCACTCTCATCTTTTCCCTAATCATTTTAATTTGATTAGTGGTTTCTTGTACCATTTCGGGTCCCAACAGTGCACTCTCCCCCATATCTACCCAACTTAAAGGTGACTTACAACTCCTCCCATACAGAGCCTCATACGGTGCCATGCCGATGGTAGAGCGATAACTGTTGTTGTATGCAAACTCTATCAATGGCAGGTGTTTATCCCAACTTCCTTTCTGCTCAAGCACACAAGCCCTTAACATGTCTTCTAGGGTTTGAATAGTCCTCTCAGACTGCCTGTCGGTCTGAGGATGGTAGGCTGTGCTAAATTTAAGTTAGGTTCCTAAGGCTTGCTGTAGGGATTGTCAGAACCTCGAAGTAAACCTAGGGTCTCGATTGGATACTAAACCTGACGGTATTCCATGAAATCTCACAATTTCCCTAAGGTATACTTCGGCTAATTTCTCCATGGAGTAATGCACCTTAACAGGTAAAAACTGAGCAGATTTGGTCAACCTATCCATTATCACCCAAATGACATCAAATCCTGCTGGTGTTCTAGGTAATCCTACCACAAAATCCATAGTTATTTGATCCCATTTTCTCTCTGATATCTCCAATGGTTTGAGTAACCCTACGGGTTTTTGATGTTCTATCTTAACCTGTTGACAAGTCAAACAGGCATTCACGTAGTTCGTGATATCCTTCCGTATACCAGGCCACCAAAAATTTCTCTTTAAGTCCTGATACATCTTGGAAATACCAGGGTGAATAGTGTAATGGCTTCTATGGGCCTCTGCTAACACTTTTTCCTTCAGTTCCTGATGGTTTGGAATCACTACCCTCTTCCTAAACATTAAAACTCCATCAGGTGCTAGTCCAAAATCGGGTTGGTCTGCGTATACTTCCAAGGATTCATCCTCAAGTTGGGCTTGTCTAATCAATTCTCTCAATTCGCAGGTTATCAAAAAGTCACTCATCACTAATCTTTGCGAAAACGAGATTACGTTGAGGCTAAGATTCCCAAAATCCTCAAGTAACCTCATCTCACCAATCATTAAACTAGCTAATTGTAGTGACTTTCGGCTTAATGCATCCGCCACAACATTTACTTTCCCTGCATGATATTTCAATTCAAAATCAAAGTCTTTTAGGTATTCTACCCACCTACGCTGCCTCATGTTTAATTCCTTTTTATCAAAAAAATACCTAAGGCTCTTATGATCACTATATACTTCAAATACATCGCCATACAGGTAATGTCTCCAAATATTTAGGGCAAACACGACGGCAGCTAATTCTAAGTCATGGGTGGGGTAGTTCTCCTCTGCAGGTTTCAATTGTCGCGATGCGTAAGCCACAACTTCCCCATCCTGCATCAATACACAACCTAGGCCTCTCAAAGATGCATCTGTGTATACAGTAAAGGGTTCTAGGGGTTTTGGAATAATTAGTACAGGAGCGGTGGTCAATTTCTCTTTCAAAATTTGAAAACTAGTTTCACACTATTCGCTCCATTCAAAATCTACCCCTTTCCCAGTCAACAGGGTTAATGGCACAGCTATCTGAGAAAATCCTTGAATGAATTTCTAATAATATCCTGCCAAACCCAGAAAACTCCTAATCTCAGTGACCGTTCTAGGTCGATCCCAATCTAATACTGCTTCAATTTTCTTTAGGTCTACCACCATCCCTTCCCCATTAACCACATGTCCTAAGAATTTCACTTCTTCTAGCCAAAACTCACATTTCTCTAGCTTTGCATACAATTTCTTCTCTTTCAGTATCTGTAGCACCGTGCTAAGATGCTGGGCATGCTCTTTGTGAGTCTTGGAATAAACTAAGATATCATCGATGAATACCACAACAAATTGATCTAAATAGGGTCTAAAGATTCTGTTCATGTAATCCATAAAGACAGTTGGTGCGTTGGTCAATCCAAACGGCATCACTAGAAACTCATAGTGGCCGTATCTTATTCTAAACGCTGTCTTCGAGATATCCTCCTCTCTAACCCTAATCTGGTGGTATCCTAATCTTAAATCTATCTTAGAAAATACAGTCGCGCCTTGCAACTGATCAAACAAATCATCAATACGTGGCAATAGGTATTTGTTCTTAATGGTCACCTTATTCAATTGTTGGTAGTCAATACACAATCTTAAACTCCCATCTTTCTTCTTTACGAATAAGACTGGAGCTCCCCATGGTGATACACTTGGCCTAATGAACCCCTTCTCCAATATATCTTTGATTTGGACCTTTAATTCTTTTAATTCTGATGGGGCCATACGATATGGGGTCATGGCTATTGGGCCCGCACCCAGAATCAGGTCAATGGTGAACTCTATCTCCCTAGGTGATGGCAGTTTACTTACTTCCAAAGGAAATACCTCCGGAAAGTCACTAACGATTGGGATTTGGCTTAGCCTATCCTGCAACTCTACCTCAGAGAGATTAAGAGACATATCACCTATCTCACAAGCCCTGTCACTCCCTCGCACAGGTACGTTATCCAGATAAGTAATTGTCCTTTCGAAAAAATTCAACAAGACCCGATTCCTAGTCAACCAATCCATTCCCAAAATAATATCGATCCCAGACAATGGTATACACACTAGGTCCACAATGAACAGAGTATCTTCAATGGTTAAAGGGTAATTCAGGCATATTCGTGGGGACATAGTGGCTTCTCCCAAGGGTGTGGATATGTATAGGTCACAGGGCAGGGTTTGAATAGGTAATCTTATTCTCTCTATGCGTGCATTAGCGATAAATGAGTGCATGGCACCCGAATTAAACAATACTATCAAAGAAAAATTGTAGATTTTACCTCTACCCTGCATCAAACCCGAAGACCGGTCGACATTGGCAGCATTCAAAGTAAACACTCTCTCTAGAGCCTGTGGTCTCCGGCTACTGAATGTCGGCTGGTTCCCAGTGGAAGGGCAGTATCTGGCCATATGTCCTATTCCTCCACATCTGTAACACTGAAGTGGAGTCTGATGCTAGAAGGGCTGATTCGGATATCTGGTGCCACACTTCGGACAGGGATTATTATTAGGTCGCCTTCCACTGCTACTAGAAGCCCCTGGTTGTGATTTAAACATACTGCTTCTCACGTTAAGGTTTTTGGTTGCTTGTCTGGGCCGGTTCCCTGTTCTCCGTGTCATATTTTGAGCTTGTCTCTGTTATAGATTCTTTCTCAGGATTCGGCACTTGTTTACCAACGTGGTGAAGTCTCAAATCTCTAGGGTAGCTAACTGAGTCTTCATAGGTAAATCTAGGCCTTCTTCTAATTGCTTCGCTTTCCAGGCCTCGTCATAATGCATTCGCAGGTAAGTGAAGTATCGTGATAATTCTTCAAATTGTTTCAAACACTCCTCAAATGGCCTGCCTCCCTGTGTGAGCTTCAGGAATTGTGCTTCCTTTGATTGTTTTACGCTCTCAGGGATGTATTGATCTATAAAGACTCTCTTGAAAGACTCCCAGGTAAGTGGAATGCCTCTGCTCTCCATCAGTTGCTGGGCATCTGTCTACCAAAGTTTTGCTTCGCCTTTCAACATGTATGTTGCATATGTGACCTTCTGTTCGTTGTCGCACTGCAACAATCTGAAAATATTCTCAATATCTTTCACCCAGGCTTCTACAGCAGCTGGATCGAAGGCACCTGCAAATGGAGATGGACCTGCTCTCTGAAACTCGATCCATCCCTGATACAGTGGGTTTGCATGCTGGGTGGCTCCGTCATTTCTTGTCTGTCTGTCTTCCTGTTGCTGTCTCATCACATTAGCACTGGTAGTGGCTTGATCTCTCATCGCATCAGCCATTAACTGGATGGATTCCATCATATCACTCATGTCAACATCAGTCTCCATGCTATCACTACCTGAAGCACCCTGGTTCCTGTGCCTTGGCCTTCCTCTGGGCCTGCGAGTGGCATCCTTACTAGATTCTTCCATACTTATCTGACACAAAAAATAAATAGATCAGTTATACAGCAATAATTAACAGAAATGCATTAAATTCATTCTGTTACTTATCGGTTCAAGATTAGGTCCTAACATTCTAGAGTTAAATCAATCGAAACCCTAAAGCTACAAGCCCAACGATTCATAGTCCTTAGCCCACTAAACCAGACAATCTGAAAAACCAGGCTCTGATACCATAATTGTAATGACCCCCTAATACAATATACGCGATGCTTATTTGATTAGCGAAAGCATATGAGTTGGTTTACATAGTTATTCTCGATGTGGGAATGTCAAGGGATCGCTACTGGTTGAGCGTAACCCAAATAGACTTCCCATTGTCCATTCGGATTTCGTTCAACCCTAATTCACACGTAGCTAAACTAATTATACATACATACATCATAAATTACTTTGGAATGAAATCTAAAATCCATATATACATCACATCATGCATTCATATACATTCCAACTTAAATTCACAAGTTTACAGCAGTAAACCCTACCAAAAATCTGGCAGAGTTTCCTCTGTATTTTGAACATATCCCAAATACAATAGTCATCTGATTTATACATATACAGCCAATCCAATCATTATAAAAAACATAAATGACAGAAACCAATATACAACAAAGTTATCGAAATATATATAAGACAGTTCAAGCCTAAACTAAGCCATTCTCCTGTTTATCACCAAGGCATCATCGGTTATTGTCTAGATTCCTGTCCCTGTCCCTGTCCCTGTTCATCTGAGTAAACAACCTGGTGAGATATAAAATCCCAATAGAATAATTTACAATTCAAATATAATTAAAAATCTGGTTGAATACTCAACGGTGCAAGCACTGAAAAACATCTTCCCGAAATCAGTTCGAAATCAGTGAAATGCCTTATCTTTAAAATCATTTTATCACATGAAAATCGCGGCTAATAATCAAAATCATAAAAATCCATTTCTTTTAAAATATCAATCACAGAAATCAGGTTAAATCCCATACCCGGTGTGTCTAAATCCACGTTGACCACAATTCCTTTGTGATCCAGTCTAAATCGTCATCTAATTGCACGTCATCTAGAGAGAATACCTCTCTTATCGTTGGGTATGACCCATAACACCAATCACCCGAATCTCGCCTATGTTGTGAGTGTGATCCGTAACACCAATCACTCACTCAAGGACCGGGTGAGAATCAACATCTAGGGCATCCCCTAGCATGTGCACATACGCCAATTCTCATCCTCATACAGTCTATTCGAACTCACATGCTCACTGTCTGCTATTCCTCAGGGTTCTAGGGTATTACGCCTAAATCACAGCATTTTCCCGTGTAGGCTATCCCCCTTTATACTCCTTAAACCTTTCTTAGGGTCGTCCTAGTTTAATGCGTAATCCCTAACGCAGTACAGGCTAAATCTGGTAAAAACAATATTAATTAAAAGCTCCCTGTACTCGGGATACTTAATGGCTGTCCCATACCGGCTATCAAGTACCCTACCCTAAGTAAATCCGTCCTAAGGGCATCTAAACTCAATAAAAAAAGCGTCTAACATGCAATTAGGATATCCAGCACACAGGCATGCAATTTATTCCATTGAAAGTAGCACATAAATCCATGCAATTAAATCTAATCATTTAGGCAATCACTAGGTCAAGTCTAGGATTTGGAAAGCGTAAATTATCCTACCTGGTCTCCTGTCGCTCCAAATCAATTCAAAACTTCATGTAGTCTCAGTTTCTGAGCCCAATTAATTTATTGGACATTAAATTGAATATTCAAGCTTGTCACGTCATCCGTTTAACAATTCTAAGTCTGATTGCCCTAATACCTAGGTCAATTTATTGCCTAATTACGTTCGGCAGCTATTTCAATTAGATTTCATCAGTTTTTAGGAAATCAGACCTTACCAATGTGATCAGATGATGGAATTCTATCTCGGGGTGATCTCGATTTCTCCCGGTGTATGTCCAGAAGCTCCAACACGGCGGTGCACAGTGGCGTACGATGGCACACAGCGGAGGGGTGCGGTTTGCCTCAAAATTTACACCACGGTGAAGCCCACAAGACCAGGAGTCCGAATATGGTGGTGGCACGGCGGTTCACGGCCGTTTGGATGGCTTTTTTTGGCCACGAAGAATGACACACGGCAGACGAAAAAATTCTCGATCCGGGGCATGTCGAACCTCCGTTCGACGTCGGCGAGCTGCTAGAGGAAGCTGGCAGCTCAGGCTACACAGTGGTGGGGACAGTGACGGCCAATGGTGGTGGACGGCGGCGATCTCAGCTGGCAAAGTTTTCGCGCGATGAGGGAGAAAAATGGTATTTTTCGACGGCGCTGGCGGCCGTTGGTGGCCGTGGGTGGTTGTTGGAGGTTATGGGTGGTGAGGGCTATCGATTGGTATGCCAAGTGGTGGCCCACAGTGGTTGTGGTGGTGGCACACAGTGTAGGAAGGAGGAGAGAGAGGAGAGAGAAAGTGAGGTGAGGAGAGAGAGAGATTTGAGAGAAATGGAGGGAATTTGGGAAATTTAAAGCCTTCGGGGGCGATTCTGACTTTTCCCAGACCACCCGGGAATACTTTAGGGTGTCAGCTTGCTACCAAACATCGGCACGTATTTCCATGTGAAGGTTTTGGCCTCCATCAGTGAATTTGATGTACAAAATGTCATCTGTCAGTTTTTGATCGCCGAATTGCGTTTCTTTCCATTTGATCATATTTCTGACTTCGAACAACCTTCCGTTTCAAATCATTATCCTCGAAAGTCGTGCCAAGCTTCGTTTGATTGAATTTAGCGTCAAAAATTAGGTTTTATCTTTTAGAAAACTTTTTGGTTGTTACATATACAAATCATTGCCTACATGCTAATTCAAATTCCCTGTCCAAGCATTCAATATTTAAAACTCTCTTAGATCGCCCTGCATCTCCAATCCATATCTTGAGCCCAGCTAATTTCTAGAAATATCATGGCCCTACTCATCTGAACAAACAACTTTATGAGATATAATTATCCCAGTAGAGTAATTTACAATTTTACAATTTTACAAAAATAGTTTAAAGTTCAGCGGTACCCCCTTGAGTACCAAAAACCTCCCCCTTGTGATTACAATACACATGTGAATTGACATTTAATATTTGAGGCAAAATCAGTCATATGGGAAATTCACATTTCAAAGTTACTTATAAATCAAATAAGTTTATCAATATCATAGGATTATTATAGGAGAACCATTCATATTAAAAATCATCATTTCAAAATACCTGTATTTTCATTTCAATTCATATTTGCATAACATCTCACGTGTTGCTGAAAATGTCACATAACAAATAGGCGTATGTTCTCCTGCCATTTACATCCCCATCATAATGCATGCTGCTTCTCAATCTCAACTTTTAAAATATGCCAGAGGACCATTATCCCAAAGAATGTCACAAGACTTTCACCTATATGATTGAGATTGTTATCATCACGGAGACCATTATCCCGGCGATCATCATAAGACCGTTATACATATGACTAAGAATCTAACTTATCAGGGCATCCCCTGGCATGTGCACATCCTTTATTAGTCTCTTTATCCACAACTATATGGCAATGTATATGGATAGGTGACTAATACTTAGGGTTATAGAGTATTTCCACTTAAACCAATCCATTTGCCCCGTATAGACTCCTCCCTTTACTCCTTAAGTCTTTCATAGGATTGTATTGGTTTAAAGAAGTAACCTATAATATATACAGACTATTGCTATGAAAATAGTTACATTTTATAAAAATTTATCTGCATAACGAACACCTAATGACCATCCCATACCAGCCATTAAATGTCCACCCCAAATTTCGTCTGTACTATAAGCATACAACCCAATAGTCAAATTAAAACAAACAACAAGGGGTTTATCTCATGCTTTCAAACACATGCAAGTATATTTTCTTATATGAAAATTTTTCATTTCATAAGCATTTTCATCAAACATTTCCCATTCCCAAAAATACATTTCATTTCAAAACAAGGGAGTGTAGATTACTCTACCTTAATCGTTTGTTCCTCACTTGACCAGGGTCTTCCTCTTTCCTTTTTGATTTTCCCTCACAAATCACTTCCTGAGAAAAAACTGAAGTTTCATACTAATTCTCTTCAAATATGCATCATGCAACTAAGACTTTAGCGTTCCTATATAGGTTTTCTCCAAATTTTCCTTATAAGATTTGATGACTTAGCTACCTTTCCCTTTCCCTTTTTATTTTCATGTTATCTATCACCCAACATATGAAATTCTCATGTATGATGACATTTTGAACCTCATTCTGGCCAAAATTAAGGGTTTTCAAGCTCACTTCTTGTTTTAAAAATCATTTTTCACATTAGGGGACTGTCAGTCGGTTGCCAAGAAGCTAGTAGTCGGTTAGTTGCTCTCTAGAAGGCTACCAGTCGACTGTCGTAAAGCTATCAGTCGGTCAATGGCTCTCTGAAAATTTTAGGTTTCTCAAGATAGTAGCCTGCCAGTCGATTGTTAGTAGGCTATCAGTCAATTTATAGGTAAAAATATGGACCCAATAGTCGACTGATGAGGCTACCAGTCGATTATTGCACCTCTATATCCATTTTGGGTTTGTTAAGAACACAACAGTCTACTAGTATATGATGACAATCGGCTGTTATGTTCTTTGACGGTTCAGAAACTTTGGTTTTCACCAATTTCCAGTCTAGATTCTAGTCTATTTCAGTTTAAAAAGACATGACCTTAGTTTCTAATCATTTTTCCCAAAATCCCAACCATTTTTAAGGCCAAACATGCATCATACAAGTCAATCCACACATTTAAATGTGAATAGTGAAACCTAGGTTGAATATTTGATTTAAGCCTAAAAATTACTAAATAGAAGTTAATGATGCTAACATTTTAGTTCAAAAACTTATTTCTATCTCCAAGAAACCTCAAAATTAGCTCTTTTACTCAATATACCCAAAAATCCAAAAATTCCCAATTTTCCTATCTTCACTTTCTCTCTCAAATTTCAGTATATGAAGGAGTTCTAAGTGTAGAAATTTATGCCTAAATAATGTTTATGATGTTTACTAAGCTATAGATGAAGAGTTCTTACCTCAAATCTGGCTATGGAAGAATTTCCACTTGCTTCCCTTCCCTTCCCTTTTCTCCTCTGCTCATGCAGTTCCTTTTCTCCTTAGTGTTGGAAGTGTGCTGATGAGGGAAGAAAGAATGCATATAAGGGAGTCTAAAGGAGTTGCACTGTTGGAGCTTTAGGGACCATCTTGCACTTAAAATAAATTTGCACTTTAGTCCTCCTCATTATAAATTCTAATTTCTTATTTCATTTAAGTCCTTTTTTTCTCAAATCCTCAAAATTCTTGCTTCATTTTAAATCCTTGGATAAAGTTTCCAAAATTATCCTTAATGGTAATAATTTCAAGGAAATAGGTATTACAATTCTCCCCCCTTAAAAGAATTTTATCCTCAAAATTCATACCGGTAAACAATTTCAGAAAAATGTTGCCTTATTTCATCTTCCTTTTCCCACGTCATCTCCTGGGTTGCTAAATCCTGCCAAAGTGCCTTAACCAAAGGAATTACTTTATTTCGGAGTTGCTTAGTCTTAAAATCTAGGATCTCAATAGGAGTAGACTCATAAGTTAAATTTTTCTTTAATACTATGAGCTAATTCCCCAATAAATGAGTGGGATCTGGGACATATTTTCAGAGTTGCGAGACGTGAAAGACATCATATAAGTTCGACAGGTAGGGAGGTAGGGCAATTTAGTAGGTGACTAGACCAACTCTTTTTAAGAATTAGAATGGCTCTAAGAATCATGGACTTAATTTTCTTGTCCTTATTTGTCTACCAATACCCTTGGTGGGTGACACTCTAAAAAATACATGGTCTCCCTCATTGAATTCCAAAGGCCTTCTTCTCTTATTTGCATAGTCTTCCTATCTCTGCTGGGCAACTATCATCTTTTCCTTGATCATCTGGATTTGATTAGTAGTTTTTTGTACAATCTCTGGTCTTAATAGCATACTCTCCCCCTGTTCTACCCAACTCAAGGGTGACTTACAGCTCCTCTCATACAAAGTAGCATATGGTGCCATACCTATAGTAGAGTGATAACTGTTGTTGTATGCAAACTCTATCAAAGGTAGGTACCTATCCTAACTTCCCTTCTGTTCTAGCACACATGCTCTCAACATATCCTTCAAGGTTTGTATCATTCTTTCAGACTGTCTATCAGTCTAAGGATGATAAGTGGTGCTAAATTTAAGTTAGGTTCCTAATGCTCTTTGTAGGGACTGCCAAAATCTGGAAGTGAACCTAGGGTCTCGGTCTGACACTATACTAAAGGGTACCCCATGCAATCTCACAATCTCCTTAAGATATAATTGGGCTAACTTCTCCATGGAATATCTGATCTTGATAGGTAAGAAATGAGCAGATTTGGTTAACCTATCCACTATCACCCATATGGAATCACAACCAACTGGGGTCTTAGGTAATCCTACCACAAAATCCATGGTTATTTGATCCCACTTCCTTTCTGGTATTTCTAGTGGTCTCAACAACCCAATGGGTTTTTGATGTTCTATCTTTACTTGCTGACAAGTAAGACAGGCATTCACATATCTCGCGATGTCCTTTCGTATACCTGGCCACTAGAAATTTCTTTTTAACTCTTGAGACATCTTAGAAATACCAGGGTGAATAGTATAGTGGCTATGGTTGGCTTCTGCTAATAATTTCTCCCTTAGTTCCTGATGGTTTAGAATCACTATTTTATTCCTAAACATCAATACTCCATTAGTAGCTAACCTAAAATCTGGCTGGTTAGCATAAATTCTTAAGGATTTATCCTCTTGTTGAGCTTGTCAAATTTGTTCCCTCAATTCACAACCAATATGGAAATCACCCATCATTAACCTATTCGAGAGTGAAATCACATTAAGACTAAGATCCCTAAAATCTTCCAACAATTTCATCTCATCTATCATAAGGCTAGCTACTTGCAGGTGTAACGCCCTTATCTAATATTGCAATTCCTTTGATGTAAGCATATAAGTTCAGTACATTATTCTTATCCTTTTATTTACAACGTTTGAGCATTTATACCATTAAGTTTTATTAAAGTGGGTTAGGTTCGAGTTCCTTTGCTCAGATCAAATCTCATATGTATAGTAGAAATAAAATACATCATAGCGGAATTTAACACTTTCATCTAATACAAATAATAAATGTTCAATAAATGTCTGTTACATCCTTTGTAATTATGTTCCAGGATATATAAAGTACCCATTCATAGGGAGTCAAGAAACAACAAGCTTGTCACTCAAACTCCCTTTAAAATAATAGGAATGGACCGGTCCTTCACATATTCTTTCCTCGGCAGTTTCCCCTTTCCCTTTCATATACATAGCCAAAATAATAGTCCTAACTATAATTCAAAAAAAAAAATACATCTAGCATCAGGACCCAAAATAAGGAATTTCAAAAAAAATACTTTGACAAAAAGAACTCCTATCCTCCCCGGCACTGCTAAGCGTCCGCATCTGATACATCTTAGCATACAAATGAGAAACACGAGTTTCCCAGTAGCTTAACAATTCATTATTTTAAAATATACTAATATGTACCAGGGTGCAAGTACCAAAAACATTTATGTCTACAATCTCATCATTTGAAAACATAGCCATATAAATGCAAATTTGCAAGTATTACATGATTATTGGAAATGTCAACGTGATAAAAGTATATATTCCCTTTCAAGTAAAACATGTCTTTTATGGGACGCATGTTAAAACAAAATTGAAACAACAAGGATCAATTATGCATTTCATTCTTAAAACTTACCTTACTAATTGTGCACGCTTAGACACGTTGTGGACACTTTGGCCACCTTTATAAATCAATTGTGCACACTTGGGCACTATATGGACACTTGGCCACCTTTATAAAATTTATTATGCACACTTGGGCACTTTGTACATACATATGGCAATTACATTTTCTTTTAATTTAACATTTTAATCTCTCTTGCATTTAGTCCTCATAAAATACATTCTAATGCATTTCTTATTAGATTCGGCCACCAAGGGTTGAAATACAATGTGGTTTCGACCACCATGGAGAAATAATTCAATTTGGGATTTCCATGCCACGTTAATCTACTTACCCTTTTAGGTTCAAGTTACATACTCAAAATTTCAATTACAAATATTTAATTATTCTTACACCCCAATGGCCATGAGAATCTTTATTAGCCAAAGCCAAATTCTTATATATTCTAATTTGCCATAATTTTCCTCCTTTTCTTGGCTAACCGAATTCCTATCTTTCTTACACCAATTTTTAGCAAGCAATTTACTATCTTACAAAAGCCACTTTCATTTTGATATCTATAACTCGTAACATTCATTAGCCATGCATAATGTAAATTTTCTAGCCTTATTATGCGTTAGGGTTTCCACTATACATGCTATAATTTATTTTTAACAATGATCTTTTCATAAAATAATAATATCAATTTTAGCACATCCACCACCACATCTATTTACCATGCAAGCTTAGCCAAGATACATTTACACTTTCAAGAATGTAGAAAAGTAACTAATGTTCCATGAAAGTTTGGAAAATCATGATGCATATATTCTAAAACATGGAACAAAAATCCAAATGAATTGCTAACCTACCTCAAGTGATGCAAAATGATGGAATTAGCTTGGCTTCCTCTTTGACTTTCTCTCTTTGCTTCTTCTTTGCTCCTTTGATCCTTTCTTTCTTGGTTAACTTTACCTCCTCACAAAATTTTTTATGTTCTCAAAAACTCACGCTGCTCTCTCCTCCTTTGGATGCTATTTTGTGTGCCCACTTAATTAAATTCCCCTCTTCTATATTTTTAATTAGGTAATGAGAGGCTACCCATCTTTCTCATCCTTAATTTTGTTATTTAGCAGCCCCACGTGTGACCAAGTACAAGACACTTCCTTGTACTCTTAGATTACCCATATGGTCACGCTAAAGGAAAGGAGGGAGGGAAATCATGCAACTCCATTCCTCATACAACGTATGGATCATCACTCTCTTACATTTTCTATTCGGCCGAAGAAAGTGGGATGCCACCTTTATTTTCCTTTTAAAATCCACACATGTCCTTAAGTACAATCAACCCTAAGGGAAAGCTTGTATTATTGGATTAACCTCTCAGCCACGTTAAGGGAGGGAGGAAAGATAGTCATGCAAGGCACCTTACAATGCATGCATGCAAATCTCAATTCCATTTCCTCTTTCCTAATGTCCATTTAGGTAATGGGGTGCCACTCCTCTTCCTCTCTTTCCAAACACTCTTCTGTGTCCATCCTCAATTCCCTTCATCCTCTCTATCTTGTTAAGGTGGCATGTTCCCTCTTCCATCCTTGGTTATTGTTATTACTTGCCACATGTATACTTCTAAGCACCATTAACATTTCCTTGAAAACATGAGTTAGCCACTAGGGTACGTTATTTTAAGGAGGAGGGAAGTCATATTTTATTCTCATCTTTTGTTATTCTTATTTAATCATGGATGCATGTGTACCCACCTAAATGTATGTTTAATTTAAATGAATTTTGCACCTTTTCCTTTAGTCACTCGATCACATTTGAAGGGAGGAAGTCATGCCATCGGTAACGACCACATAATACGTCATACGCGATGCTTATCTGATTAACGGAAGCATATGGGGTATTCTAAATGCTTATTCCCTATGTGGAAATGTCAGGGGATCGCTACTGGTTGAGCGTAACCCAAATAAACTCTCCGTAGTCCATTCAGATTCCGTTCAACCCTAATTCACACGCAGCTAACTAACTATATATACATGTATCATAAATTTCTCTAGAATGAAATCTAAAACTCATATACACATCGCATCATACATTCATACACATTTCAATTCAAATCTATAAGTTTACAGTGGTAAATTCTACCGAAAATCTGGCAGAGTTTCCTCTATAATTCGATCACATCCTAAATACAGAATCACCTGTTTAAACATCAACAGCCAGTCCAACAACAATGATAAGCATAACTAACATAAATCCACACATAGCAACATTTATTTATCACTACAATCCATGTATACTATCTGAAACGTTATATGTACATTCAGTCTAATCCATACAGAATTCATAAGAAACAGAATCCGATAAATAACAGCATCATCAAGTATATATACAAATGATTCAAGCCTAAGCTAATCATCCTCCGGTCTATCCTCAAGTCAGCCTCGGCTATCGTCTGGGCTCGCGCTTCGTCCCTGTTCATCTGAGTAAACAACCTAATGAGATATGAATCCCAGTAGAATAATTTACAATTCAATTATCATTCGAAAATCAGTTGAATACCCAGCGGTGCGAACACCGAAATCGTCTTCCCGAAATCAGTTCGAAAACAGTGAAATACCTTTTCTTTAAAATTGTTTAAACACATGGAAATTAAAGCAATATATCACAATCAGGAAATCCATTTCTTTTAAAATCAGTCATCAAAATCAAGTAAAATCCCATGCCCTGTGTCTCTCAATCCTCGTTGGCTACAAGTCCATTGTAACCAAATCTAAATCATCATCTAATTGCACGTAGTCTAGAGAGAATACCTCTCTTATCGTTGGGTGTGATCCGTAACACCAATCACCCGAATCAAGCCTATATTATGAGTGTGATCCGTAACACCAATCACTCACTCAAGGACCAGGTGAGAATCAACATCTAGGGCATCCCCTAGCATGTGCACATACGCCAATTCTCATCCTCATACAGTCTATTTGAACTCACATGTACTCGGTCGGCTATTCCTCAGGGTTCTAGGGTATTACGCCTAAATCACAACGTTTCCCCGTGTAGGTTATCCGCCCTTATACTCCTTAAACCTTTCTTAGGGTCGTTCTAGTTTAACGCGTAATCCCTAACTCAGTACAGGCTAAATCTGATAAAAATAGTTTCGTTTAAAAGCTTCCTGTACGAGGGATACTTAACGGCCGTCCCATACCGGCTATCAAGTACCCAACCATAAGTAAATCTACCCTAAAGGCATCTAAACTCGATAAACACGGTGTCTAACATGCAATTAGGGTTTTCAGCACACAGGCATGCAATTTTATCCCATCGAAAGTAGCACGTAAATCCATGCAAGTCATCTAAATCATTTAGCTATTCACTAAATCAATTCTAGGGTTCGGGAAGTGTAAATTATCCTACCTGGTCTCCGAATGCTCTAAATCACTTCGGAATTCCACGCAGTCTCAGTTTCTGAGCCTAATTAATTTCCTGGACATAAAATTAAACATTTAGGCTCGTCACGTCATCCAATTTTTAATCCTAAACTCGGTTACACAGTTATCTAGGTTAATTAGTTGCCTAATTACGTTCGGCAGCCATTTCAGTCATATACCATTAGTTTTTGGGAAAACATACCTTACCACTGTGCTCGGATGATGGAATTCTACGTCACGGTGGTCTCGGTTTCTCGGGATGCACGTCCAGAAGCTCTTGCAAGGTGGCACACGGTGGCGCGCGGCAGCGTGCAGCAGCGCACAGCGGAGAGATGCAGTTTGCCTCGAAAATCACACCATGGTGAAGCCAGCAAGCCCAGGAGTCCGAATACAGTGGTGGCACGGCGGTTCACGGCCATTTGGGCGGTGTTTTCTGGCCACAAAACTTCGCCGCAGACGGCGTTCGCCTCGATTTGGCGCGTCGGCCTCCTTTCGGCGGCCGAGCCATCGGAGGCGGTGGCGGCTCGGGCCACGGTGGTGGGGCGGTGTGGGTCAACGGCGACGACGGCGGCGATTCGAGCCGGGAATTTTAGTATGCGATGGAGGAAAATGGCATTTTCTATGGCTCCGTGATCGTTGGTGGTGGTTGGTTCTTTGGAGGTTGTGGGCAATGAGGGCTGTCGGTTGGTACCCTTGATGGCGGCCCACGCTGTAGCGACCGTTCACGGTGGAGGAAGGTGGAGAGAGAAAAGAGAGAGGAGAGAGAGAGTGTGGTGAGGAGAGAGAGTGAAATGAGAGAAATAGAGGGAATTTGCGTAATTTAAAGCCTCCAGGGATGATTTCGACTTTTCCCGGGCCACCTAGGGATGTTTTGGAGTGTTGGCATCCTTCCAGACGTCGACACGCATTTCTATGCGAAAGCTTTGGCCTCTGTCAATGAAATTGACGCACGAAACTTCTTTCGTCAGTTTCTGATCGCCAGATTGCATTTCTTTCTGTTTGATCATGTTTCTGGATTCGAACGACCTTCTGTGTCAAGTCATTATCCTCAAAATTTATGCCAGGCTTCGTTTGATTGGAATTAGGGTTAAAATCAAGTTTTTATCTTTCAAAATCCTTTAAAACTCTTTCAAATCTTTCCCGTTGTTACATTCTCCCCCCCTTAAAAGAAATTTTGTCCCCAAAATTCATACACATGCTTGATCGATATCTTTGTCTCATTTCATCTTCTTTCTCCCACGTCATCTCCTGTGACGCTACATCCTGCCAAAGTACCTTAACTAGAGGGATTATTTTACTTCGAAGCTGCTTAGTCTTATAGTCAAGGATTTGAACAGGAGTAGATTCATAAGTCAAATTTTCCTTTAATATTATTGGTTGATTCTCTAATACATGCGCAGGATCTGGGACATATTTACGAAGTTGGGAGACATGGAAAACATCATGTAGGTTGGACAAATGGGGAGGTAAAGCAATTTGGTAGGCAACGGGACCGACTCTTTGTAAAATTTGGAATGGTCCTAGGAATCTAGGACTTAGTTTCTTAGTCCTTATCTGTCTACCAATACCCGTGGTGGGGGACACTCTCAGAAATACGTGATCTCCCTCGTTAAATTCCAAAGGCCTTTTTCTCTTGTTGGCATAAGATTCTTGCCTCTGTTGGGCAGCTCTCATCTTATCCCTGATCATTTTAATTTGATCAGTGGTTTCTTGCCCCATTTCAGGTCCCAACAGTGCACTTTCCCCCATCTCTACCCAACTTAAAGGTGACTTACAACTCCTCCCATACAGAGCCTCGTACGGTGCCATGCCAATGGTAGAGTGATAACTGTTGTTGTATGCAAACTCTATCAACGGCAGGTGTTTATCCCAACTTCCTTTCTGCTCAAGTACACAAGCCCTCAACATGTCTTCTAAAGTTTGAATAGTTCTCTCAGACTGCCCGTCAGTCTGAGGATGATAGGCTGTGCTAAATTTAAGTTGGGTTCCTAAGGCTTGCTGTAGGGATTGCCAAAATCTCGAAGTAAACCTAGGATCTCGATCAGATACTATACCTGACGGTATTCCATGTAATCTTACAATTTCCCTAAGGTATACTTCGGCTAATTTCTCCATGGAGTAACGCACCTTAACAGGCAAAAAGTGCGCAGACTTGGTCAACCTATCCACTATTACCCAAATGGCATCAAATCCTGCTGGTGTTCTAGGTAATCCAACCATGAAATCCATAGTGATCTGATCCCATTTCCTCTCTGGTATCTCCAATGGCTTAAGTAGCCCCGCGGGTTTCTGATGCTCTATCTTAACCTGTTGACAAGTCAAACAGGCATTCACGTAATCTGTGATATCTCTCCGCATACCAGGCCACCAAAAATTTCTCTTTAAATCCTGATACATCTTGGAAATACCGGGGTGAATAATGTAATGGCTTCTGTGAGCTTCTGCTAACACTTTTTCCTTTAATTCCTAATAGTTCGGAATTACTATTCTCTTTCTAAACATCAAAACCCCATCAGGTGCTAATCCAAAGTCGGGTTAGTTTGCGTATACTTCCAAGGATTCATCCTCAAGTTGGGCTTGTTTAATTAGTTCTCTCAATTCGCAGGTTATCAAAAAGTCACTCATCACTAATCTTTGCGGAAACGAGATTACATTGAGGCTAAGATTCCCAAAATCCTCAAGTAACCTCATCTCACCAATCATTAAACTAGCTAGTTGTAGTGACTTCTGGCTTAATGCATTGGCTACAACATTTGCTTTCCCTGCATGATATTTTAACTTAAAATCAAAGTCTTTCAAGTATTCTACCCACCTACACTGCCTCATGTTTAATTCCTTCAGATCGAACAAATACCTAAGGCTCTTATGATCACTATATACCTCGAATACTGCGCCATATAGGTCATGTCTCCAAATCTTTAGGGCAAACACAATGGCAGCTAGTTCTAAGTCATGGGTAGGGTAGTTCTCCTCTGCAGGTTTCAATTGTCGCGATGCATAAGCCCCAACTTTCCCATCCTGCATTAAAACATAACCTAGGCCTCTCAAAGATGCATCTGTGTATACGATAAAAGGGTTCTAGGGGTTTCGGAATAATTAATACAGGAGTGGTGGTCAATTTCTCTTTCAAAATCTGAAAACTAGTTTCACACTGCTCGCTCCATTCAAAATCTACCCCTTTCCGAGTCAATCGGGTCAATGGCACAGCTATCTGCGAAAATCCTTGAATGAATTTCCGATAATAGCCGGCCAAACCCAAGAAACTCCTAATCTCGGTGACCGTTCTAGGTCGATCCCAATCTAATACTGCTTCAATTTTCTTTAGGTCAACCGCTATCCCTTTCCCATTTACCACATGTCCTAAAAATTTCACTTCTTCTAACCAAAACTCACATTTCTCCAGCTTTGCATACAATTGTTTCTCTTCCAGTATCTGTAACACCGTGTTAAGATGCTGGGCATGCTCTTCGTGAGTCTTGGAATATACTAAGATATCGTCGATGAATACCACAACGAATTGATCTAAATAGGGTCTGAAAATTCTGTTCATATAATCCATAAAGACAGCGGGTGCATTCGTCAATCCAAACGGCATCACTAAGAACTCATAATGGCCGTATCTCGTCCTGAATGTTGTCTTAGGAATATCCTCCTCTCTAACCCTAATCTGGTGGTATCCTGACCTTAAATCTATCTTAGAAAATACAGTCGTACCTTGCAACTGATCAAATAAATCATCAATACGTGGCAATGGGTATTTGTTCTTAATGGTCACCTTATTCAATTGTCGGTAATCAATACACAGTCTTAAACTCCCATCTTTCTTCTTTACGAATAAGACCGGAGCTCCCCATGGTGATACACTTGGCCTAATGAACCCTTTCTCCAACATGTCTTTTATTTGGACTTTTAATTCTCTCAATCCTGCGGGGGCCATACGATACGGGGTCATAGCTATTGGACCCGCTCCCAGAATCAGGTCAATGGTGAATTCTATCTCCCTAGGTGGTGGCAATTTACTAATTTCCAAAGGAAATACCTCCGAAAAGTCACTAACGATTGGGATTTGACTCAGTCTATCCTGCAACTCTACCTCAAAGAGATTAAGGGACATATCACCTATCTCACAAGCTCTGTCATTCCCTCGCACAGGTACGTTATCCAGATAAGTAATTGTCCCTTCAGAACAATTCAACAAGACCCGATTCCTAGTCAACCAATCCATTCCCAAAATAATGTCGATCCCTAACAATGGTATACACACTAGGTCCACAAGAAATAAAGTATCTTCAATGGTTAAGGGGCAGTTTAGGCATATTCGTGGGGACATAGTGACCTCTCCCAAGGGTGTGGATATGTATAGGTCACAGGGCAGGGTTTGAACAGGTAATCTCATTCTTTCTACGCATGCATCAGCAATAAATGAGTGCGTAGCACCCGAATCAAACAATATTATCAAAGAAAAATTATAAATTTTACCTCTACCCTGCATCAAGCCCGAGGACCTGTTGACGTTGGCAGCATTCATGGTAAAAACTCTCCCTGGAGCCTGCGGTCTTCGGCTACCAGATGTCGGCTGATTCCCTGTGGAAGGGCAAGAACCGCCATGTGTCCTGTGCCTCCACATCTATAACACTGGAGTGGAGTCTGATGCCAGCAGGGTTGATTTGGATGTCTGGTACCACACTTCGGACAGAGAGTATTATCAGGTCGCCTCCCACTGCTACTAGAAGCCCCTGGTTGCGGTTTAAACATACCGCTCCTTACATTCAGATTTCTGGGCGCTTGTCTGGGCCGGTTCCCTATTCGTTGTGTCATATTCTGAGTCTGTTTCTGTTCTAAATTCTTGCTCGTAAGGCACTTGTTCACCAGTGTGGCAAAGTCTCGAATCTCCAGGGTAGCTAACTGAGTCTTCATAGGTAAATCGAGACCTTCTTCCAGTTGCTTCGCTTTCCAAGCCTCATCGTAATGCATTCGCAGGTAAGTAGAGTACCTTGATAATTCTTCAAACTATTTCAGATACTCGTCAAACGGCCTGCCTCCCTGGGTAAGCTTCAGGAACTGTGCTTCCTTTGCTTGTTTCACGCTCTCAGGGATATATTGATCCATGAAGACTCTCTTGAAAGATTCCCAAGTCAGTGGAATGCCTCGGCTCTCCATCAGTTGCTGGGCATTTGTCCACCAAAGTTCAGCTTCGCCCTTCAGCATATATGTTGCATATGTGACCTTCGCTCATCGCCGTGACCGCAACAACCTGAAAATCTTTTCAATTCCTTTTATCCAAGCTTCCACAGCAGCTGGATCGGAGGCACCTGTAAACGGAGATGGACCTGCTCTCTGGAATTCAATCCATCCCTGATATAGTGGATTCACCTGTTGAGTGGCTCCATCGTTTCTCGTCTGTCTATCTTCCTGCTGCTGTCTCATTGCATTGGCACTGGTAGTGGCCTGGTCTCTCATTGCATCGGCCATTAATCTGATAGATTCCATCATCTCTCGCATGTCAACCTCAGTCTCCATGCTACCACTACCTGATGCTCCCTGGTTTCTGCGCCTTGGTCTCCCTCTGGACCTACGTGTGGCGTCCCTGCTAGATTCTGCCATGCTTATTTGACACAGAAACAAATAGATCACCACACAAAGAATAGTTAATGTAGTACATCAAATTCATTCCGTTCATTATCAATTCAAATCAGGTCCTATCATTCTAGAGTCAAATCAATCAAAACCCTAAAGCTACAAGCCCAAAGATTTAAAGTCCTAAGCCCACTAAACCAGAAGATTCGACAAACCGGGCTCTGATACCATAATTGTAACGACCCCCTAATACGTCATACGCGATGCTTATCTGATTAGCGGAAGCATATGGGGTATTCTAAATGCTTATTCCCTATGTGGGAACGTCAGGGGATCGCTACTGGTTGAGCGTAACCCAAATTGACTCTCCGTCGTCCATTCGGATTCCGTTCAATCCTAATTCACACGCAGCTAACTAACTATACATACATGCATCATAAATTTCTCTGGAATGAAATCTAAAACTCATATACACATCGCATCATACATTCATACACATTTCAATTCAAATCCATAAGTTTACAGTGGTAAATTCTACCAAAAATTCGGCAGAGTTTCCTCTGTAATTTGATCACATCCCAAATACAGAATCACCTATTTAAACATCAACAGCCAGTCCAACAAAAGTGATAAGCATAACTGACATAAATCCATACACAACAACATTTATTTATCACTACAATCCATGTATACTATCTGAAACGTTATATGTACATTCAGTTTAATCCATACAGAATTCATAAGAAACAGAATCCGATAAATAACAGCATCATCAAGTATATATACAAATGATTCAAGCCTAAGCTAATCATCCTCCGGTCTATCCTCAAGTCACTTCGCTTATCGCTGTGCTCTTGCTCGCCCTCGCTCATCCGAGTAAACAACCTAATGAGATATGAATCCCAAAGGTAGAATAATTTACAATTCAATTATCATTCAAAACCGCTTGAATACCCAATGTGCTAACACCAAATCGTCTTTCCCAAATCGTTTGAAAACAAGAAATACCTTTTCTTTAAAATCGTTTAAACACATGGAAATTGCGGCAATATATCAGAATCAGCAAATCCATTTCTTTTAAAATCAGTCATCAAAATCAAGTAAAATCCCATGCCCTGTGTCTCTCAATCCTCGTTGGCTACAAGTCCATTGTAACCAAATCTAAATCATCATCTAATTGCACGTAGTCTAGAGAGAATACCTCTCTTATCGTTGGGTGTGATCCGTAACACCAATCACCCGAATCAAGCCTATATTGTGAGTGTGATCCGTAACACCAATCACTCACTCAAGGACTGGGTGAGAATCAACATCTGTATGCCCCCTAGCATGTGCACATACGCCAATTCTCATCCTCATGCTATTCGAACTCACATGCACTCGGTCGGCTATTCCTCAGGGTTCTAGGGTATTACGCCTAAATCACAACGTTTCCCCGTGTAGGTTATCCACCCTTATACTCCCTAAACCTTTCTTAGGGTCGTTCTGGTTTAACGCGTAATCCCTAACTCAGTACAGGCTAAATCTGATAAAAATAGTTTCGTTTAAAAGCTTCCTGTACGAGGGATACTTAACAACCGTCCCATACCGGCTATCAAGTACCCAACCCTAAGTAAATCTGCCCTAAAGGCATCTAAACTCGATAAACAAGGTATCTAACATGAAATTAGGGTTTTCAGCACACAGGCATGCAATTTTATCCCATCGAAAGCAGCACGCAAATCCATGTAAGTCATCTAAATCATTTAGGTATTCACTAAATCAATTCTAGGATTTGGGAAGTGTAAATTATCCTACCTGGTTTCCAAATGCTCTAAATCACCGAATTCCACTAGCTCTCGGTTCGAGCCTGATTAATTTCCTGGACATAAAATTAAACATTTAGGCTCGTCACGTCATCCAATTTTCAATCCTAAACTCGGTTACACATTTATCTAGGTTAATTAGTTGCCTAATTACGTTCGGCAGCCATTTCAGTCATATACCATTAGTTTTTGGGAAAACAGACCTTACCACTGTGCTCGGATGATGGAATTCTACGTCACGATGGTCTCGGTTTCTCGGGATGCACGCCCGTGGCTCAGACGGCGACACGGCAGCAGCAAGACAAGACAGAGGAGATGCGGTTTGCCTCGAAAATCACACCACGGTGAAGCCCGCAAGCCCGGGAGTCCGAATACAGTGGTGGCACGGCGGTTCACGGCTATTTGGGCAGTGTTTTTCGGCCACGAAACTTCTCTCACGGCGGATGACGTTCTGCCTCGATCCGAGCGCGTCCGGCCTCTTTTCGATGACACCGAGCTACTGGAGGCAGCTGGCAGCTCCGGCTACACGGTGGTGGGGACGATGAGGGTCAACGGAGACGAACGGCGGCTATTCGAGCTGGGGAAGTTTCGTGCGATGGAGAGGAAAAATGGCATATTTCGGTGATTCCGGCGATGCGTTGGTGGCGTGGTTGGTTCTTTGGAGGTTGTGGGCAGTGAGGGTTGTCGGTTGGTACCCTTGGTGGTGGCCCACGGTGGCTGTAGCGGCCGTTCACGGTGGAGGAAGGTGGAGAGAGAAAAGAGAGAGGAGAGAGAGAGTGTGGTGAGGAGAGAGAGTGAAATGAGAGAAATGGAGGGAATTTACGTAATTTAAAGTCTCCAGGGACGATTCTGACTTTTCCTGGGCCACCTGGGGATGTTTTGGAGTGTCGGCATCCTTCCAGACGTCAGCACGTATTTCTATGCGAAAGTTTTGGCCTCCGTCAACAAAATTGATGCATGAAACTTCTTCCGTCAGTTTCTGATCGCTGGATTGCATTTCTTTCTGTTTGATCGTGTTTCTGGATTCGAACGACCTTTTGTGTCAAGTCATTATCCCCAAAATTCGTGCCAGGCTTCGTTTGATTGGAATTAGGGTTAAAATCAAGTTTTTATCTTTCAAAATCCTTTAAAACTCTTTCAAATCTTTCCCGTTGTTACACCATCCTCATTCTCTAAGAAAACTGTACGACTCTCTATTCTCCTTCCTTGGGCACGTCAAGGTAGCACAAGGGAAAGGGAAAGGAAACTTGCATCCCACGTCAAGTGTCCTTCTACGTAAGCCTTTCTTCTCATGCACTCTATACGGCTTGGCATTTCCATTTTCATGAAGTTGTGAAGCCATTTCATAGTGTGCTGCATGCATATATACCTCTTGAGCTCCATCCCCTACACGTAGGCTTTTCCCCTTCACGCAACACTCACACATGCATACTTAATTCTCTCACATGGTGGCGCCAAAGGAAGGAAAGAAAGGGAAACATGCAACCCACATCATAGCATTGTATATTTATGTTTTAAATTCTGCACTCTCCTTTCTCTTCTCCCTTTTTATCTTTACCAAATGGAAGCATTATTTTAATTAGCCTAAGAATAAAATAAATCTTTCTCCACCCACTTGGCTTCTTGGCTACAATTTAAGGGAAATAGGCTAATCTCGTACATCCCTTGCATTTCTTCCACCTAGTGCACATGTATATACATATTTAAAGGTTACATTCCTTCATCAACTTCACATGCATATGTTCAATTTGCCATACTATTCTCTCCTTGGCAATTCAGCTAACTAAAAAGGAAAAAAAGGAAAAATTAAATTAAGCACCTCAAGCACTTAAATTTTTTTATTTTTTTTTTGGGTAGTGTTTTCCTCCCTACTCACATTATAATTTTTCTACCACAAGGAATTGAAAGTGTTATCCTTTAGCATATTTATTCCAAAGATTAAATTGCACAAGCAATTTCATTATACTTTATAATGACTCATCCAACTAATTAAGAAAACATTAATTTGAAACCAATCAAAAGAATATGGGGTGTTACAATAGGGACTTCCTACTCAATGCATCTGCTACCATATTAGCTTTCCTTGCATGATACTTTTATTCAAAGTTAAAATCCTTCAGATACTCTACCACCTCCTCTGCCTCATATTCAATTCATTTTGATCAAACAAGTACCTAAGGCTCTTATGATCACTAAAAACTTCAAATTTAGCCATATATAGGTAATGTCACCAAATTTTTAGGGCAAAAACTATGGTAGCTAACTCCAAATTATGGGTGGGATAATTTTCCTCTACATGTTTGAGTTGTCTAAATGCACATGAAAATACTCTCCTTGCTTGCATTAAGATGCATCTTAAACCTTTCTTTGATGCATTTGTGTACATCTTAAACATGCTATCAAGTGACATCCTCCACTTTCTCTCCCTACAAATACCCTTATGATCCACTGTCTAAGACATTTGCATTGGTAGCTATCAAGCAGATACTTTAGAGATATGTCTTAGGGACTCCCTCAGCCATCTTCGACTATTTATGGATAAGAATAACTCATCAATTGGCACTGTCTGTGGGAAATATTTTCCTTGAACAAGATCATCTTTTCTCAAAATAAGCATAAGGAAGAAAACAAGATCTACCAGAGTGAATGGAGGAGCTAAAAGCTTCCCAACCTAGCTAACTCCAAGAACAACCGGATCCTTGTCAAAATAAGCAAGAAATAGAGGAAGCTAGCAAAGATGAGACAATGCTCGGAGGAGATGTTGGGCAAGGAAGGCAACTAAGGGAAGCGCAGTTGAATAACACCAGAAGAGGAATAACAACCCAAGATATTGATGCACCTCCTACACTAGCAAGCCCTCACTGAATTTAAAGATGCGGTAGCAGTACTACTCAAACAAAAACAACAGATGTAGGATGAAATTCAGTTGCTATGCAAAAAAAAAATCAAAGAAGTAGAATCACCTAGTCCATTCGTGGAGTTTATCAACAGCCCAAGTTAGAACTAGAATTCAACAAGATCAAAGAGTGTAATTACAAGACCAAAAAAAGATAAAAATAAGAAGGCAAGGGAGTGACCATAATCAACATAAAGAATTAGAAAACTAGGAAGGAGTAACTGGCATAATGACATTTTCCAACAGGACCAACAATACTAAAAGGCCACTGAAAGCAAAAATTAAAATGGAGCCTTTTCCATTCACAGAAGACATTATGGAAGAAACAATTCCAAAGTTAAAAACATCAGGACTATTGTATAGCTATAACGGGACGACTGATCTGGACACCCATGTAAAGTCATTCTAAGAGCCAATGCTATATGCGGAAGCCTCAGAGGAGGTCATGTGCCAAGCCTTCCCATCAACGCTAAAGGGAGATGCCCAGCTATGGTGCTTTGATTTAGAGCCAGGATCAATAGCCTTATTCAATCAAATAATAGAAGAATTCTCCAATTACTTCACCACCAGCAGGGTAATAAGAAGAACCTTCAATAGCCTTAAAAATGTGGTGCAAGGAAGAAATGAGCCGCTCAAGGATTTCTTAGCCAGATTCATCAAGGAAGCGAGAAGGATACAAGGATTTAAGCATGAAGTAGCCATGAACTACCTAGAGGACATAACCTCTGTAATAGGTTGTTTTACTGTTCAATCATGAAGAAACCTCCAACCTCGATGACGGACCTGTTGGCAAGGGCCACTAAGTTCATCGCCTTTGAAGAAGTAGAAATTTCCAAGAAAAGTATGATTTATTTTTATTTTACTTTTTCTATTATATATGTTTTCCCATGATTTCAATGATAATGAAACATAATTTTTAATCTATATGCCTTATTTTCTAATTATTTTACTATTATGTTTTATGAATTGACTTTTTTAACCAATTCAATCATAATTTCCCAGAATAAAAATTTAAATATAATAAGAAACTTACATTATTATAAATTATGAATAAAGTAAAGAAAAAGTTCACTAGTGTTAGCTTCTAGTGAATTCTTTTGCATCCAAAAATAGAAATATTTATAAAGAAATAAATAATCAAACAAATAAAAATTAAAAAAGAATAATCTCATTTAAAATTGATTATTTATCTTGATATAATTGAGTAATTCAAGAGAATATTTTCCAAGTATTAAATAAAAATTTTTTAAATTGAAAATAAATTATGTGTAAATAAATAAATAATAAAGCATATATAATTATTTAATATGTTTAAAGATCATTAATTTAAAAAATGAATAAATTATTAATATTTATATTTATATTTTAAAAATAAATAAAATAATTTAAAAATAATTGAGAACTAGTCAGTTGAAAAAGTTAAGAAATTTGAAAAGATATTTTATAAGAATACTCTTATAAGATTTTGTAACATCCTCCTTCATGCACCTAAATTCAAATGTATGTAATTTTAGTTGACATTTCTTGCATGTGCTTTATATACATGTTTAGGTAGGGCCAAAGTTAGTTGAAGTAGAGAAATGGACTAAAAATCTAAACTCAACGAGGTCTTGGTTGCTAGAAATAAAAGTTCAAAGAAAAGTGGCACACTTAAGGGATTAAACCCACTATGAAAATGTCACAATAGGATAAAAAAAAAGGAAAAAATAGTTCTAGAATAATAATAATAAAAAAGGGATGGCATAGTGCAATAAGTTTTTCTAGTAGTTTAAGAATTTGCATATTGGCCCTAAGGGCTTACTTGAAAATAATTTCACATATTTGCCAAAAGTCTTCTCCCTTGAGTAGCCAACTTTCAAATGGTTTAGAGGTAACAGAAAGGTCAAAAAAATTCATATCTAGTGAAAGAAACCATCCTAAAGAGACTAAGATTGGAGTTAAAGAGAGAGGGTGTGAAATTGAAGAAAAAAGGCCAAAAGGAATCCATAACAACTTAAGAAAATCAATCTAGGATGCTTCGGGACACAAATTAATGCACCAAAACTCCATTAAATGAGGTAATCAAGTAAATTCAACCCCATATTTATCAAACTCATTTTTGTATATTTTCATAGGAATTTTATGATTTTGGTTTTCTGTGATTGGGCACATAAAACTTGCATTCAATGAATTTGTTTAGTGGATGTGTGCTTTTTATGCCTTGCATGTGCTGAAAGAAAATGGTTTTTTTCTTTCTTTTTACTCTAGCATGAAAAATCTCAATGTTTGAGTGGGATTTTGCCTTATTTAGCTCTATTTTTAATGTATGTGTAATATACTATGAGGGGAATTGAGTCTAAATTTAAAGTTAATGTTTAATTTAACTAAGAGAGAATTATTAAATTATTAAAAATAATGTAAATATTTTATAAAATAGTTATTAATTTATACCCCTAAACACAGTTACAATTAACTAATAACCTTTGAGAATAAAATTTAAAATATAATAAAAAAACTCGCATCATCATAATTAATTTTAATATTATGATTATGCAAGTATTATAACATAATTTTTTGAGTTAAATTAAACAAGAAAGTAATTATATTATTTCAAAACTATAACACTTAAAATTGTTGTTGAATAGTATTGGCAACAATGAAATTTCAAGCTAAATATTTAATTTTTGTTGTGAGTGGAAAATATAATTAAAGGTAAAAAAAATGATATGTAAGTGTAAGTTTTAAGTAAATAATGTCAAGTGTACTTTTGGTTTAACATAATTAAACCTAGACTTAGTATTAAATTTAAACAAAAAAAATATTATATCAAAATAAAAATAGATATTTTTTTGAAAAATAATTAAATTCTACCCATGATAAACAAGAACTAATATAGTGTGTGTACACACACACACACACACCCCATAAAAGATATAAATGTTAATACTATAAAAGCAATTTGTTTAAAAATTTTCTTTTCGAAATTATCCTTAATCTCAATTCCACCATGATATAGCCACCAATACTAATATAAAATTGAAAAAGAAAACACATATTAACAACTAGCACTGATTTAAACTATAACTAGCATTTAATTTAAAACACAACTACTATTCAATTTATTCATTCACCCATTTGGAGAACGAGAGCGCCAAGATGGGGTTGTTCTTCTCATCTCCTATTTCCACCCACCATTCCATATCAATTTATTTTGGTCTAAACTTATATGTAATTTTTTATATCTTTGTTGTTAGGTTTTTCAATCAAAATAAAGAATACGAAAAAAATTTAAAAAGAACCAAATCATAAAAGAGATGATTTTTTTGGCCAAAAGTATACTTCATTACCACAAACAAAACACAACATAAAATAGACCAAAAGCACAAGAAAAGCAAGAAAGAAACAAAATAGCAACATAGAACAAGAAAAACTAGACACTCATCCTACCCTAGATTTCAGATAAGCCTTATCCAACTTCAAAATAGTGGCAAAAAAGGATGTGGGTGAAGGGTGTAACATCCACTCCTTCCATACTTGAGAGATTTTTGTTAATTTTTAATAAGTTAAATGCTTGTATTTGTTGCATTAGATTGCATGTAATTGTATTAGAGTGGGGGATTAAATTGAAAAGAAAAGAGTAGGGACTTGAATGAAAGAAAAAGGTTTAGTGAGAAAAATTATATAGGCTTTCAATGCTCCAGGGTAGACAACCGTAATTTTAGCCAAAAGATTGGTTACTATAGCTACTAGAATTTTGAAATCTCTTACCAAAGTTTTAGGGGCAAAATGGTAATTTTCTATATGGCTGGGGAAATTGCTAATTAAGGCCGAATGATCAAAACTCGACCTTAGCATTGGATAAAGGTTAAAGTTTCTCCAACTGCTTGAACTGTAACAACGGGAAAGATTCGAAAGAATTTTTAAAGAATTTTAAAAGATAAAACTTGATTTTAACCCTAATCCCAATCAAACGAAGCCTGACACGTATTTCGAGGATAATAACTTGACCGCGAAGGTCGTTTGAAGCGGCTTCGATCAAAGCAGAAGAAATGTAATCGGCGATCGGCCAGCGGAAGGAGTTTACGTGCGTCACTTTAGTTGTGGAGGCCAAGACTTTCGCATAGAAATGCGTGCCAACGTCACGGAAGGATCTGAGCACTAAAGATCCCGGTGGCTTTGGGAAAAGTCGAGGATCGCCACTGGAGGCTTTAAGTGCACAGCGAAAGCCCACCATTTCTCATTTCCTCTCTCTCCTCACCACACTCTCTCTCTCTTCTCTCTTTCTCTCTCCACCTTCCTCCACCAGTGAGCGGCCACCCACCGTGGGCCGCCACCAAGGTACCAGGCCAAGCGGCCTCATTGCGCCGCGACCACCAGTGACCAACCACCACGCCACCAGCGCGCGCCGGGAGGCAGCCAGGAAAAATGCCGTTTTCCCCTCCGCCAGAAATTTCCCGGCCCGATGCGCCGCCGTCCGGCTGTGGACCCTCGCGCCCATGCAGTGTGGCATTGCCCGACTGCCTTGATGGCTTCGGCCGTCGAAAGGCCAGGACGCGCCGGATCGAGGCAAACGCCGTCACGCCATCACGAGACTCTTCGTGGCCGGCTCTTGTCAAGCGGCGTGAACCGCGCGCCTTCCACCGTTCGGACTCCTGAGCTACGGGCTTCACCGTGGTGTGATTTTCGAGGAAACCGCACCTCGCCGTGAGTAATGCGCCGTGTCGCCGTCTGTGAGTTCTGGGCGTGCATCCGGCGAGATCAGGACGTAGGAATTCCATAATCCGAGCACGATGGTAAGGTCCGTTTTCCCAAAAAGCTGATGTTATATGATTGAAATGGCTGCCGAGCGTAATTGGGCAATTAATTAACCTAGGTAACTATGTGGGTTTAGGATTGAAAGTGGATGGCGTGGCGAATCTAAATATTCAATTTCATGTCCAGGGAATTAATTGGGCTCGAAAGCGAGATTTGCGAGTCGACTTGAATTGAGCGGCAGGAGACCGGTAGGATAATTTACACTTCGAACCTAAATTGATTTAGTGAATACCTAAGCTGATTTAGGCGACTTGTATGGAATTGCGTCTTTGCTTTCGATGGGATAAAAATTGCATGCTGTGTCTTTGAAAACCTAATTGCATGTTAGACACCTTGTTTATCGAGTTTAGATGCCTTTGGGGACGGATTTACTTAAGGTTGGGTACTTGATAGCGGTATGGGGCCCAGTTAAGTATTCCTCGTCTGAGGAAGCTTTTAGCGAAACTATTTTTATCAGTTGCTTTGTCTTGAGTTAGGGGTTGCGCGTTAAACCAGGACGACCCTAAGAAAGGTTTAGGGAGTATAAGGGTGGATAACCTGCGAAGCGTTGTGATTTGGCGTGATACCCTAGAACCTTGAGGAATAGCCGGCCCGAGTGCATGTGAGTTCGAATAGTGTATGAGGATGAGAATTGGCGTATGTGCACATGCTTTAGGGGCATACTAGATGTTGATTCTCACCCAGGTCCTTGAGTGAGTGATTGGTGTTCACGGATCCACACTCACAATATGAAGCTTGATTCGGGTGATTGGTGTTACGGATCACACCCAGCGATAAGAGAGGTATTCTCTACAGACTCGTGCAATTAGAAGAGCGATTTAGATCGATTCACGGTGGATTTGTAACCAGTGGATTGAGATACAGGGCATGGGATTTCATTTGATTTTATGACTGATTTTAAAAAGAAATGGATTTCTGATTGTGATATATTCTTATGATTTCCATGTGTTTAAGCGATTTTAAAGATAAGGTATTCGCATTTGGTGATTTGGGGAAAGCGATTTCGGTGTTCCACACGTGAGTATTCAATAGTTTTTGAATGATATTTAAATTGTAAATTATTCTCTTGAGATTCATATCTCATTAGGTTGTGTACTCAGATGAAATTTCAGGGACGAAGCGGGAGCCCAGGCGATGGCAGTGACTTGAGATAAACGAGGATTATTTAGCCAGAGCTTGAATCGTTTGTACATATACTTTGATAACCTTTATTAATTACCAGATTTTTGTTTCTTGTAACTTATGTATGGACTAGAGCTGGTGAATGTATATATGGCGTTTGAACAGTATGTATGGATTGTAGCGATGAATTAATGTTACGGTGTATGGATTTATATTAGTATGTTTCTTCTTTGTTGTTGGAGTGGTTATTACGTTTTAAACATGTGATTACGTACTTGGGATATGACCAAATTACTGAGAGGAAACTTCTGCCAGTTTTCGGTAGAACTTACGGTAAATAAACTTATGGATTTGAATTGAAATGTGTATGAATGTATAATGAGACATGTATATCGATTTTAGATTTCATTCGAGTTATTATTGATGATATATGTATGTGTATTTAGTTAGCTGCGTGTGAATCGGGGAGTTGAGCGAAATACGAATGGATAACGGAGAATCTCTATTTGGAGTTCACGCTCAACGATTAGCGATCCACAGCGTTCCCACATAGGGAATAAACATTCAGAATGCTACATATGCTTCCGCTAATTAGACGAGCATCGCGTATGACGTATTAGGGGGTCGTTACATGAACTACCTATAAATAGGTGAAAATATCAGACCTTCCCATTTCACCCTGAACTTTACAATTCTATAAAGAGAGGGAGAGAAAGGTTCTAGAGAGAGAAGGAGAGGCAGTGTGAAGGAAGTGGGAATTTTAAAGTGTTTTGAAGCAAGAAACTTGTAGTAGATGAGCCTAGGAAGACATTTAATCTTAATACTCTAACTTTTACAAGAAATAAGGTAGCAAACAACCTAATCCTCTCTATTTCAAAATTTACTATTTATATGCTGTAAATTATGATTTCCATATTATTTAAGCTAAAGAGGAAGTAAAAACTACATTCTTGATATTTTTAACTACTATTGGGTGTTTAAATTGCATGGATGTACTTTTGTATGTGTAAATCAAAATATGAGAAATGGGTTTTTACCTATTGAATGAGAATAAGGTTGAATCCAATATTTGAGTGAGACTAAAAGTTATCTTGAGCTATTTTTATGTGATAAATGATACTTATATACTGCTATTGAGTTGTTGACTATCAGAAATGGGTTACAAATAAGTTCTTGAATAGAAATTTGGGTCAATGACTACTTTGAAAAATAGAGCATAACATAGCAGCCGACTGTCCCTGTGGTGAAAGTTAACTATTGTGTTCTTAAGTTGCCCAGAAATGTAATTTTAGTGTTAGCAGCTGAATGTCAGCCTCTAGAAGTCAATTGTCGTGCTCATCTTTTCTATAAAATCACCAAGAACATAGCAACTGACTGTTGGGGCTATTGTAATCGACTAGTAGCCCTCGGGTTTGAAAATCTTGTAGATCAAGGAGTGGTAAGTCGACTGCAGGTGGGAGTAAGTCGATTGGCTGCCCTCTGTTTTGGAATATGAACTCAATGACCTAGTTTAAAACATAGTTAGCTTAAATTCCATTCAAATAAGGAATTCGAACCTAGAATGTATAAATGGTAACATATGGGTTAAAAGTGAATTAGAAAGAGCAAGAATATTATGAGAATGAGAAAGGAATGAGCATGAGACATAAAAAATAAATGAGAAAGTATTCTTAGTATATGGATAAGCAGTGGATAAGCTCATGTCAAATGACCAATTGTCAGCATGGGACAACCATTAGGCATTTCACAGTTAAACTAAAGGATTTTTGAAAATACCATGATGGTTACTAATTTTAAGTTAGTGAACTCCCCTATGGCTAGTGGAAATGAGTCACATACTTAAAATTAGACATAACCATGGTATAAGCTGAATCACTCTAGTCTATATGCTTGTGAATAGAAGGGGATGAACTGCTAAAGAGGTGGACAGTGACTCTGGTGTTTTGAAGATACGGGAAGGAACTGCCAGGAGATAGGCAGGGACACTCGTGGGGGTGTTGAGGATGGATTGTACTTAGATCCACTAGAGGACGCTCCAGATAGTACACTAAGAATGGTAAATGACCATGAGAACGCTGCAAATGGTAGATGGCCACAAGAATATTACAATAAGTCAATGACTGCGAGAAAATTACAAATGGTTAATAACCACAAGAATATTTTCGATGGTCAAGAACCACGAGAAACTTGTTTATAAATGATAACGAGTTGTTCGCTAGGTAACTCTCTTTATTTCTCTTTTTATGATAATGATTTGGCAATAGCCACGAGATATACTCTGATTTCCTTACGTTTATGCTTTTATTTATATGTGAATATAATCCTGTTACCATTGTAATGAGATAACGTTGTGATGGATATGAGATGAGTGGCATTTGCATTCATAAGTATGAGATATAACTATGTGGTTCATGCATGGCATCCCAATATAAATGATGTATGATTTGATGATAAAAGAATGTAGTGTATTTTCATATGATTATGATGGTACAAGCTAGTGGTTTTAAAAACAAGTTGTTTTGCTACTGAGAAATCATTCTCATATAAATGCTAGTTTGTATCAGATGCCTAGGTACCAAGTGTTGCTGGAGATGGAAGTAGAAATAGTAGAGATACCCTTTTGAGGTATTTTGCAATCATTAAAGAATTATGGATCCTTTTTGTCTTGGAAGTTCCTCCCATACCCTGACTACATAAAGTCTTAGGGTTTGTATAGTGCCATTTTGACATGCCCAATACCCTGATTCCTTATGATTATTTTTGGAAGGATCAGGATGATGATTTTTGGCATATAAAATGAGGGCATATATATATTAGGATATGTGAGATACGTAACCACTAATAGGAATCTAAAAGGGGATACGAATGATAGGATTGTTGTCTCCTTACCCTAACTTACAATTCTCACATATCTATAGGTATATATCTTCTGCATGGAAATTTTAATTAATGTAAAAGAATTATGTATATGTATGAATATGAATGAATATACTTATATATATATATATCTTATTTTATTTATTTTCGTTGTGTCACGTGTGAGAATTCCTAGTATAGAATTCCCAAACTAATAGCACTTAACAATTTAACTTGGTAAAAGTTAAAATGTACTCAGGTAGAGGTAGTAGTAACTCACCAATCCTATAATATAATGTATTATCTTATTTAATTAACTAAAAGGAAATAGGATTGGGGACGTTACAAAGAGGTCTAACGTAAAGGGTGCATCCTTAAAGTAGCCTTTGTAACAAGCAATCAATAGCTGAATTTGCATTCCTAGGAACACAAAAAAAAGAGAAAGCCTCAAAATTGGACACCATATTAGAGATGTCTTGAAATATTCCAAAATATTTCTAACTTCCAAGCTGGATGAGAGAAGAAATAGAATCAATCAACTCCTTGCAATCTGACTTAAAAGCCACATTTTTCCATACATGCTCCACTGCTAACTCAACCCATTTTCTGAGCGTCAAGGCCTCTGCTAATAAAGGTGAGGAGACAAAAACATGATAGTAAAGGCTATCTAAAACTTTACCATCCGAGTCCCTTGCTACAACTATAATACCAGCTTCAGAAACATTAGTAAAGGAGCCATCCACATTTGCTTTTATGCTACCATGATTACTACTCCAATTGTCATTCACAGTAACCACATTACCTAAGACATCATTAGGACCTATATGCTTAAAAAATTGAACCTTCAAGTACTTTTT
The DNA here is from genome assembly GCA_031216115.1 of Senna siamea. NCBI lineage: Eukaryota > Viridiplantae > Streptophyta > Magnoliopsida > Fabales > Fabaceae > Senna > Senna siamea. Next base: position 23,426,995 of record CM062354.1, on the reverse strand, counting down.
CATAGCACAATTGGCCCTCCAAGAAATGTCCACTAGGATAATGAGGTCCTATGAAAAACAAAATTACGCATATGCTTCCAAATTTGCTAGCAGATGGTTGCTATAAGAGATATATCATAGTATTCTTGTAACGACCCCCTAATACGACATACGCGATGCTTATCTGATTAGCGGAAGCATATGGGTCTTTTACATAGTCATTCCCAATGTGGGAATGTCAGGGGATCGCTACTGGTTGAGCGTAACCCAAATAGACTTTCCATTGTCCATTCGGATTCCGTTCAACCCTAATTCACACGCAGCTAAACTAATTATACATACATACATCATAAAATTCTCTAGAATGAAACTAAATTCCATACAAATAGCGTACAATCATTAAATGCAACATCCGAAACTCATATACACATCACGTCATGCATTCACATACATTCCAACTGAAATTCATAAGTTTACAGCGAAAATCCTATCGAAAATTCGACAGAGTTTCCTCTGTATTTTGAACATACTCAAAATAAAATAATTACCTATTCGCAATTATACAGCCAGCCCAACAATAACATAAAACATAAATGACAGAAATCCATATACAACAATGTCATCAAAATATATACAAGACAGTTCAAGCCTAAGCTAAGTCATTCTCCCGTTTATCACCATGACATCCTCAGCTATCGTCTGGGTTCCTGTCACTGTCCCTGTTCATCTGAGTAAACAACCTAGTCAGATATAAAATCCCAGTAGAATAATTTACAATTCAAATACAGTTCAAAATCTGGCCGAATACTCAGCGGTGCGAACACCAAAATCATCTTCCCGAAATCAGTTCGAAAATAGTGAAATACCTTATCTTTAAAATTGTTTTATCACATGAAAATTGCGGCAGATAATCAAAATCATAAAAATACATTTCTTTTAAAATCATTACTTAAAATCAAATTAAATCCCATGCCCGGTGTATCTAAATCCACGTTGGCCACAAATCCACTGTAACCAAGTCTAAATCATCATCTAATTACACGTCGTCCAGAGAGAATACCTCTCTTATCGTTGGGTGTGATCCGTAACACCAATCACCCGAATCAAGCCTATATTGTGAGTGTGATCCGTAACACCAATCACTCACTCAAGGACCGGGTGAGAATCAACATCTAGCGCATCCCCTAGCATGTGCACATACGCCAATTCTCATCCTCATACAGTCTATTCGAACTCACATGCTCACGGTCGACTATTCCTCAGGGTTCTAGGGTATTACGCCTAAATCACAATGTTTTCCCGTATAGGTTATCCCCCCTTATACTCCTTAAAACCTTTCTTAGGGTCGTCCTGGTTTAACGCATAATCCCTAACACAGTACAGGCTAAATCTGATTAAAAAAAATCTCATTTAAAAACTCCCTGTACTCGGGATACTTAATGGTCGTCCCATACCGGCTATCAAGTACCCAACCCTAAGTAAATCAGTCCTAAGGGCATCTAAACTCGATAAACAAAGCATCTAACATGCAATTAGGGTTTTCAGCACACAGGCATGTAATTTATTCCATCGAAAGTAGCATGCAAATCCATGCAAATAATTTAAATCGTTTAGGTATCCATTAAGTCAAATCTAGGGTTCGGCAAGTGTAAATTATCCTACTTGGTCTCCTGTCGCTCCAAATCGATTCAGAATCTCGCGTAGTCTCAGTTTTTGAGCCCAATTAATTTCCTGGACATCAAATTAAATATTCAGGCTTGTCACGTCATCTGTTTAACAATTCTAAATCCAGTTGCCCTAATACCTAGGTCAATTTATTGCCTAATTATGTTCGACAGCTATTTTAGTCAGATATCATTAGTTTTTCAGAAATCGAACCTTACCAATGTGATCGGATGATGGAATTATGTGTTGGGGTGGTCTCGGTTTCTCTCGATGCATGTCCAAAAACTCCGGCACGGTGACACACGGTGGCGCACGGAGGAGGGGTGCGGTTTACCTCAAAAATTACACCACGGTGAAGCTCGCAAGTCCAGGAGTCCGAATATGGTGGTGGCGTGGTGGTTCACGGCCATTTGGACGGCATTTTCTGGCCATGAAGATTCATGCACGGTAGACGGAGATTGCCTCGATCCGGGTGCGTCCAGCCTCCGTTCGACATCAATGAGCTACTAGAGAAAGCTGGTAACTCAGGTTACACGGTGGTGGGGATGGTGACGGCCAACGATGACGGACGCCGGTGATCTGAGCTGGTGAAGATTTTACGCGGTGGAGGAGAAAAGTGACGTTTTCCAGCGGCACTGGCGGCCGTTGGTGGCCGTGGGTGGTCGCTGAAGGTTGTGGGTGGAAAGGGCTGTCCATTGGTGTGCCAGGTGGCGACCCATGGTGGCTGTGGTGGCGGTGCACGGTGGAGGAAGGAGGAGAGAGAGGAGAGAGAAAGTGTGGTAAGGAGAGAGAGAGAGATTTGAGAGAAATAGAGAGAATTCAGGAAATTTAAAGCCTCCGGGGGCGATTCTGACTTTTCCCAGACCACCCGGGGATACTTTAGGGTGTCAGCTTCCTTTCAAACATTGGGACGCATTTCCATGCAAAGGTTTTTGGCCTCCGTCAGTGGAATTGATGCACGAAATGTCGTCTATCAGTTTTTGATCGCCTGATTGCATTTCCTTCCGTTTGATCGTGTTTCTGACTTCGATCGACCTTCTGTTACGAATCCTTATTCTCGAAATATGTGCCAACCTTAGTTTAAAAGGAATTAGGGTTAAAATTTTGATTTTGATTTTAAAATTTTTTTCAGTTATTACAATTTTAAACCTAAATTGGAAGATGAGAGCTAAAGTAACCATTCGTCCAACCTGTTGCACCTCAGGTTTTCACATCTTAGTAAGAGAGAGTAAGCAAAAAAAGCAAGTCTAGCATTGTTGTAGAAGAAAAGGTGTTCCACATTCTCAGGGTGCTTCAAATAGAGAGGGAAAAGAGGGTTAGAACCACATGTTCTCTTGAATAAAGACTCTTTATTAGGAAGAGAGTTATTGCAGGCATGCCATAAATTGTTTCACTTTAGGTAGCAATTTTATACTCAAAATCTTGTTTCAGAGTTCATCTAAATTTGAAAGGAAGGACTAGGTTTGCAAATATTATTAATCTTTAAATTTTCCTTAGCACAAAAATTCCATATTTTATTACATAATGGCCATTCTTTGTTAATCCCCAAAGTAGTTTGTCTTCCAAATTATAATGAGAAAGAGGAATGCAATAAATACCATCCAATTCCTATTTTGAAACAAACTTGCTTAGCTCCTTAATACACCACTTACCATTTAAAATGAAATGGCTAACCTTTATATCTTCATCTGCTCCCTGACTTGGCATGGTAGATAGCCTAAAATTTCTCAAATCAAGGATCCATGGATCATTCTAAAAGAAAAATTTTTCACCATTACCAACTTTCTAGGAAACCCATTTTCTAAGAAGATCCCTTCCTTCTATGATACTTGATGTCACAATCCAGCCGCCCACTTGCAGATATTGTCCGCTTTGTCCCACCTCTGTGGACTCACGGTTTTGTTCTTCCCCAACCTAAGGGGGGAAAATGCGTCTGCAAGGGAGAGGTATCCACACCCTTATAAGGCATGCTTCGTTCTCCTCCTTAACCGATGTGGGACTTTACAATCCACCCCCCTTAGGGAGCCCAGCGTCCTCGCTGGCACATCGATTTGGGCCCCGGCTCTGATACCAAATGTCACAGTCCAGCCACCCACTTGTAGATATTGTCCGCTTTGTCCCACCTCTGTGGACTCACGGTTTTGTTCTTCCCCAACCTAAGGGGGGAAAACGCGTCTGCAAGGGAGAGGTATCCACACCCTTATAAGTCATGCTTCGTTCTCGTCCCTAATCGATGTGGGACTTTACAATTGACCATGCCTAAGAGGCCTTAGCACCTCTCTTAGCCTCATAAAAGCTACAATTTATAAAATAGACTCCTTTTATAACTTTCACCCATATATCCTCATAATTCTCCAACTTTGCTTGGCTAGCATGGCCAAATTAAAACTAAAATCTCTAAACCCCATTTCAAATTTTGATTTTATTTTAGTGACTTTGTCCCAAGAGAGCCAATGAATATGACCTTCCTCTTTCATCTAACCCTACAAAAATCTAACAATAGCTCTATTAAGATCATCACAAATAGCTTTGGGAAATTTGAAGCAAGCCATGCGATATATAAATACTATACTAGCAACTGCCTTAATGAGGACCTCTCTACCAGCTTGTTATAGAAGACCTTGTGTAACACCCCTATCCTATGGTTCCTTTTAAATACCGATTATTTTATGGTTTACATACATAGATAGGTGTGTTACTAACTCCTCTACCCAAATAAATTTTAACTTTGACCAAGTTAATTATATCTAGTTGAGTTAGGTTTTGTTTTCTACACTCAAGCTCTCAAAAGTATATAATATCGTATCAAATTAATTACATAATATGATGTGATAGAACTTATATTAACATTTCCCATATATATATGTATATATATTTATATATGCAAATTAAACTACCATAAGTCTTATATACACATACATTCCCTTCACCTTTAAACATATATAGTTAGTTGTGTAGGCATTCATGATATTTACAATTAGCCTTAACGTCTAAAGGTAACAGGTCTACCACTCAAGTTAGGCTAAAAAGAAACCTACTATTGGATACTAGCCATATATCTTATCATATATGTCTTTCCTTTCACTATTCATATTTTGAAAGGGAGCCATAGGTCACCTAAAAGATTATATAGACTGATGACTGAGGATAGATTAATCAAAATATATGAAATAATAATAATATAGAAATAAGGCTACTATTGTTATTTTTGCTTAAACCCTAGTCCACCTACAGGGGGAACTATGGGAGGAACCTTCAGAATCATTGCCACCCATACATCTTTGATTATCGTGAATGGCCCTATGAATAGGACCTCTACTATCACCACCTCAATCTCTAGGAGTACATGATAATAGCTAGATCATGTGTTTTACAAACCCAATGATGATACTAGCTTTACTCATATATAAAATCATACATTCTCTTCCTATTCATAGTTTTTTAACATGTATATATTGGATGCAATGGATGCTAATATCAAGTACTTAATGATGCATGTACAAGAAATTCACCATAAAACCTTTCATGAGGTGCTCATGTGACATCTTACTCCAATTAGCTATATCACATGTGTTGGGCATTGATTTCGTGTCTAAAGTTAGACATTTCAGTCCCAGAAAGATTGGATAAAAACAAAATTAGAACAATGTATGTTTTATGAGAAAAGGAATTTTAAAGGCAAGTGGCTTAATTTGGCAATTTGCATACATCAAGTGTCACATTGAGGTGCTAAAAGTTAAAAGCTAAAGTAAATGGCAATATAACTCATAGGTTTAATAATTTACAAAATTTCCCATGGACCTTTTGTAACACCCCAATCTTATAGATTTTTTTGAAAATAATTTTCTTAATAAACCATTTGGCTACAAGATTGACATGTTACCCTTCTCTTTGTCCTTAATTATTACCCGAGTAAAATTATTTATTTCCATTCCATGTTTATTCGGCTTGGGATTCATTACTCAGGTATATCATTTAAAATATTGCACAACATAAGACTGAATAAATAAAATATTATTTATACAATAACGTAGTAGAAATTTAAATTTCATTATATATATTTATGTTTCTCATACACAAGGTTTTTATTCATATATATAGGGTAAGGAGGCAACAACCCTGTCACTCAAACCTTTGTTAATATTTTACTAATACCATTCATAACTTTTATACACTGTCAGAACCCATCTTCCTTGCACCTCCAGTAGTAGTCTATACCTGGTTATTTAATACATACTAATATAATTATGAGAAATAAATTCTCAGTAGCTAGATAATTCTTTTTCTTTTAAAAAACTCCGGTATGTACCATTGTAGTAATACGAAAAATATTTCTACATTCTTTCATTTTTAATCATCATTTAAATCTTACTAGGTTGTGCATATATATTTCAGAAGAAGTATGACATGCACATATGAATTTATAATGTGACAGTTCGCCTTTAAATTCATTAATCAAGCTATCTCAGTATCATGCCTTTAAAATATATCCAATTATAAATACATTTCTAGTCAAAATAGGGAAAACGTATTTATCATTCATAAGGAAAACTTTGCCAGTCATAAGGAAAACAATTATCAGTCATTGTTTAACACCCCCAACCCTATATTCCTTTCTGATAATTAAATAAATAAAGTGATATAATATAAGATTGATGAGTTTATTACTGCCTCTACTCGAGTACATTTTTAACTTTTTCTAAGTTAAATAATTGAGTGCCACTAGTTTAGGTTACTACACTTGGGTCTTCACACGTTACGCAGTAGAAATAATTAAATAATTTAGATAAGACACATAGATATACGTATGTACATACACATTCAAATTTACATAATAATTCTTACAAAACATAAACCTCTGTGTGTGCGAGACATATACCTATAGATATGTGAGAGTGTTAACCAAGGGTAAGGAGACAACAAGTCTGTCACTCATACCCCTCAACAAAACTACTAGTGGATACCTATCTCACATATCTTAATACATATATGCCTTTCTAACTTACATTATAAGTCATTCTATTGATCCTTCCAAAGTATTTATAAGGATTCAGGGTAACGAGCATCTCAAAATATACTATACAGTTCTTAAGGTTTCATGCAGTTAAGGGGTGGGTGTAACGCCCTTATCTAGTATTACAATTCCTTCGATGTAATTAGATAAGTTCATTATATTATTCTTATCCCTTTTATTTACCACATCTGAGCATTTATACCATTAAGTTTTGTTAAGTGGATTAGGTTCGGGTTCTTTTGCTCAGATCAAATCTCATATGCATAGCAAAAATCAAAATACATCACAGTGAAATTTAAAACATCATTCATCATATAATGAAAATAATAAATGTCCAATGAATGTCTGTTACATCCTTCGTAATCATATACAAGGATATATGAAGTACCCGTCCATAGAGAGTTAAGAGACAACAAGTCTATGACTCAAACTCCCTTTAGAATAATAGGGATGGACTGGTCCTTCACATATCCTTTACCTAGCAATTTCCCATTTCCCTTTTGATATACACAATCCAAATAATAGTCCTAATTCTAATTTCAAAATATATCTAGAATCAGGACCCAAAAAATAAGGAATTACAAAAAATGCTTTTGATAAAAGAACTCCTATTTTCCTCGGTACTACTAAGCGTCCGCATCTAATACATATTAGCATAAAAATGAGAAACACAAGTTTCCCAGTAGCTTAACAATTCGTCATTTTAAAAATATACTAATATGTATTAAGGTGCAAGTACCAAAATATTTCCATCTACATTCTTGGTATTTAAAACATAGTCTTATTTATAACTACAATTGGCAAGCATTGCATGATTATTGGAAATGTCAGGGTGATAAGATAGATATTCTTTATTAAGTACAACATCTTTTTATGGAATTATGCATGCCATCACAAACAAATAAAAAAAATCATTTATGAATTTCATTCTTAAAACTTACCTTCATAAATTGATTCTGCACACTTGGACACTTTGTGGACACTTGGCCACCTTTATAAAATTCATTGTGCAAACTTGGGCACTTGTGGACACTTGGCCACCTATATAAAATTCATAGTACACACTTGGGCACTTTGTGGACACTTAGCCACCTTTATAAAATTTATTGTGCACACTTAGGCACTTGTGGACACTTGGCCACCTTTATAAAATTCTTGGTGCACACTTGGGCACTTGTGGACACTTAGCCACCTTTGTAAAATTTATTATATTCCAATTTGTCTATTAGTATGTGGTCCTAAATTAACCATTCATAGTCTCTTAAATTTTCAACATGAGAACACCAATGGCATACATAGGATAAATTGCACTCATCCTTCAGTCAATTCTAATTTTCCCTTGACTTTAACCATTAAAAACATTTTATAAGTCATTTTCTTTGGCTTATGCATTCAGCTACTAGAAAAAAAATGGGGTTGGGTTCAGCCATGATGAAATGACAATAATCCTTAAGGTTTTTTCATGCCACATTGTCAAATCCTCCCATGTTTCTATACTTTACTCTTCAATGAGCTCATGCATTAAATTCTAGGATACTTTCTTCTACATTTAATTGGTATAGCCTTTGCCATTCATAATTTATTCCCTTTGTTTTATCGGTTCATACTACCCACTAAATTTTAAGGTTACATACTATTTAAATTCACACATTTTAATAATAATGTGGGCTTTATGATTTGTGCATAGGTGATATAATTAGCTATAATTTAATTAACCATATTTTCTTCCTTTCTCTTGGCCCAAAACTAAATGGTAATTTCTTTTAAATAAATTTTCATCAAGCCATTCATAACAAGACAATGAGAGAAATGTCATATCTTGTAACCCAAATTCTAGCTAGCAAGCTTCATTTTGAATATCTCTAACTTAAAACTCATACTAGTCATGCAAAAATTAAATTTTAGCACTATCTTAAGGGTGAGCTTTCTATCATGCATGCTACGTTTGTCTTGTAACCATGATCCTCCCATAAACAACCATATTTATTTTATCACATCAACTAACATACCAATCTATCATACAAGCTTAGTCAACATAACATTCAATTCATCAAGAATGTAGGGAAGAAAATAAGGTTCCATGAAAGCTTGTAAAACATGGTGATCACATATACTAAACCATGGAACAAAATTTTAAGAATTGTTAATCTACCTCAATGATGAACTAAGATGGGATTAGCTTGGCTTCCTCTTTGATTTTCTCCCTTTACTTCTTCTTTGCTCCCTTGCTTCTTTCTTTCTTGGTCAACTTTGCTCTTTCCCTCCTCACAAACTTTTGTATTTTCTTTTTAACACTCACGCCACTTTTTGCTTTTCTTTTGGATGCACTTTCGTGTGTTTGTATCTTTTCTTCCCTCTTTACTTCATTTTCTATTCGGCTAAGGGAATTCTACATCCCATCCTCTTTTTTCATTATTTAATTTCTTTCTTGATGGCCTTACGTGTAACTTAAGTGCAGCCTCCCCCCTTTTTTTTGCAAGTTTTGTGTTACTTAATATGCTCACAAATTTTGTTTTCTTTAATCCTCATGCTGCACTCACTCCTTCCCATTCTTTATTATTTTTGTCTAATAGCCTTACGTGTGGTTTTTAGTGCAGCCCTCCTTGCTTGCAAACTTTGTGTTACTTCCTCCAATATTCACGCTGCTTCCTTCTCTTTTTCCCTTAGCCATGTGTGTGTCTTTCATCTCTCCCTTTTCATTTTCTATTCATCTTTTCTAATTTAGCTAAGGTGGCGTGCTGCACTCCATTTATATTATTGTTGTTTAATTGTCATAAGTGTACTTTCAAGTACAATTTACTTCCCTTACACTCTTCCTTTAGCCACTTGATCACGCCAAGGGAAGGGAGGAGAAGAACTCACGCTAGCTTCCCACTCTCATTACATTTTCTATTCAGCCAAACCAAAGGGGCGCTACCTTCATCTGGCTGCACTAAGTGTACTTTAAGTATAACCTTTGCTTGCAATCTCACCTTAACCCATTTCTCATGCCACCTCTCTTTGTACGTTGCACTTGCCTTTCCTTTTCTCAATTTTCCTTGCCTTGTGTCCTTACCCAGTGGACTTGTGAGGCTTCCTTTATGCATATATTTAACTCCATCCTTGCACCCAAGTCACTCCCTTTCACGTAAGACTCATGCATGCAAGGCACACGTGAGTTTTCCCCCATGTTGGAAGCAAATCAAGGAAGGGGAGGAAACGTGTATCACACATTTTTCTTTCCTAGCCGTGTGGATATATATATTTAAAGTAAATAAAACTCATATCCCTCACCAATTGGACGTGCATGCATTTTAAAATTGGCTATACTCTTTTCTCATTTAGTGTTTCGGTTAGTAAAAAGGAAATTAATGCAAGCATGTTAAATGTATCAAGCACCTCGAACAAAAAAAGTGTTCTTATTTATTCTAAACACCAAGCTACACAAGCAAATTCATGCAATTAATTAAGGAGACATGATTTTAGACTAATCAAGAAAATATAGGGTGTTACAGTAGGAGGAACTTCCCATACATATACAATCCATATTTCTTTAATAACTAGAAAATACCCCAGAAAAGGGTATCTCTACTATCTCCACTTCCACTTCTAGCATGATCTGAAACCTAGGCATCTAATACAAATCAAAATTTAGTGAGAAAAGTTTCTCAATAGCAAGAATCACCAAAAATATTAAAATTTATTGCTTTGTACCACCGCATTGATACAGAAATCCACTACATTATTTCACAAGAATTGAAATATTATGCTATTGGAATAATATCCATAAACATTATACAGACATACTTATGAATACGTATGCACGTCATCAAATATTCATCACATAGAATCTATTCTCAGATCGTAATGCTAATAGATAAGAGTCATATAGTAATATAGAGATCAGTATAGAGCATAAGCAAGGAAATCAAGCAATTTGATATGGCCATAATCAAAAGTATCACAAAAGAAATCTTTAAACATTTCCATTCATAAATGAGTTCACTCGTGGTTATGAGCCACCTATAATCATTCTCGTGGTTAACCATCTACATTAATTCTCATGGTTAACCGTCTGCAATAATTCTTATGGTTAATCGTCTGCAAAAATTTTCTTGTATTACATCCAGTTGCAACTATTCTCATGGTATAACCAATTGTAGCTATTCTCATAGTATAACCAAATGTAGTTGTTCTCGTGGCATAACATTTGTAGCTATTCTCGTAGATCAACCATTTGTAATTACTCTCATTTATGGTTTATGCTCGTCTCATAAAATCTAATGTTTCTCTTTTCTTTCTCATTCATTCTCAAGAATTTTCAATTCTCATGCTAACCATTACATCTTAGGTTTAAATCCTACATTTTAGTCAAATTTCTCAAAATAGAGAGCTACAAGTCGACTTCCAACCTCCTGGCAGTCGACTTCCAGCTTACTGTTCCAAGAATCTTTCAAACAGAGAGCAACCAGTTGACTTCTAGGACCCTGACAGTTGACTGCTCTGTTCTGGGCTAATTTTTAGAAAATAAGAACACGGTAGTTGACTTCCAGTCCCTAGCACTCGGCTACTAGCATTCTGGACACGTTTTTAAGCAATTCAAGAGCATGACAGTTGGTTGGTAAGGGTTACAAGTTGACTGCTACGTTATGCTCTGTTTTAAAACTCATAGTTGACTAATTTTCTTAGCCCAAGAACATGTTTTTAAAATGGTTTTGATGATTAAAAACTCAATAACAGCATAAGAGCTTTATTTACCACAAAAAATAGCCTAAACCACCAATTACTCATGCTCAAATCTTGGATTTAAACTCTTTCTAAAAAATCATGACAAACCCATTTTCTAAGATTTCATTCAAGCATTCATAAAAGCATGTTTATGCAATTTAAAACATCCAATAGCCATCAAAAACACTAAGAATGTAGGTTTTGACCTCTCTCAAACTTAAACAACAAAAAGAAAATCAAAGTTTTCAGTTATAAATAGTGATATTTCAAAAATGAGAGAGATTAATTTGCTACCTTTTTGCTGATTTAAACTGGTATTTGATGATTGTGAAGTGTTATGTGATGTTTTCCTAGCTCCTAAAATGCTTAAATCCTCTCAACAATCTTGTTTACTCACAATTCCTTCTCTTTCTCTCTCTAACTCGCTCTTTTTCTCTCTCTAGAATTTTAGAACTCAGGATGCAAAATGGAAGTTCTGAGGTCTTCACCTATTTATAGGTGATTCGGTCATTTGTAATTCTGCTCTTAGTTCTAAACATTCGGCCCAAAATGATAATTTTTTCAACTCTATGTTAAATTATCATTTTATCCCTAGCTCACTGGCGGGAAGTTTCAAAATTCTATTGCTACAGTAAATCTTTTAGCTAAATTTATTGCCTATTGCCCTAAAGTTTTAGAAATTCACACATCTATCCCCACTTCATTTTCTTCCTTTCAATTTGGTCCTCGTTCCTTCCTTTCCCTTAAAACTCTTATTTTAACTTATTTCAATTCATCTATATGCTATTTAATGCAACAAAAATAAGCATTTAATTTATTTAAAATCAACAAACGTCTCTTAATGCGTAGAAGGAGCAATAAAAGCCATAGTCAATGAAAGAGGAACTTAAGAGTATCGGGAGAGCCACCCAATGGACTACTCCACATAGCCCTAGTACATGAGTGAGATAATTTTATTTCCAGTTCCAGTCATGTGACATTTCTGCCACTGGTACTAATTGAGGCGTCCCTCAGTGGATCCAAGTACTTATTCCAATCAATGGTCACTATCATAAAGATATATCATTCCCTAGTCAGTGGGATTTCTCCCAATATCTAGTGAAAATTAAGCTCACGGGATTACTATCATTCAAATAGATCATTTCTTCTCTGTTTTTAGGTGGATCATAGTGCTATGGAATCACCACCATTTTTTTTCTAGTGGATCATATTCATGGTATGTTATTTCCTATATATAAACAAGGATGATTGGGCTTGTAACCATAATTATGCTAAATTTTAAGTAAATATCCCCTTTTTAATTGGTCATTCTAGGTTACACTAACTTAGAATTCGCAATCATCACTATATTCTCACACTTTAGTGGATGCCCAATTGTCGTTCCATACCAACAATTGGTCATTTGGTTACAAGCCTATCTATCCTAGAACATACATGAGAAATACTTCCTCTAAGTTCTCTTTCTTTCCAGTCTAAGTTTTCCTTTCCATTCTATCTTTTCCCAATGTTTCCCTTTTCTTCTTTTCATTTCTAATTTCTTTTCATTTTATACAATCTTTCATGATACTATGCCTTTATTAAAGCATACCCTTATGTGTTTACTATTCCATTTATAGCTAAATTGTAAGGATATGGAAGATTATACATTTCCTTTAGGCAAATTATAACATACATTGACTATTTTCATGCCTTCGCTCTCCACTTTCATTTCCTTGAAATTGGCTAACATGAAGTTTATAATATTTTCCTTTTGTAATTTCATTGCTAAAAATTAACCCATTTTAAGGGAAAGTGAGTAAGTGAGACTTTCATGTTATATCTTTCCTCTTTCTCATCCTTTATATCATGTAGATACAATTACATCACTTTTTCTTCCATTTCCATACAATTTCCATTCAACTATTATTACACATTAAGGGCTTTTGGTGAACTTTCCATTCCTTCTTTCACCATTTCCATTTCATTCTCCATTCATTCTATCTATGTATACCTATAGGTACTTCTTTTCTCATAATAGGCATGCATGAATACATAGATATATTTTTTTCTCTTCTGTTGGCATACAAGTTAAAAATGGGGTTTTTGATGATTATAGTAAGCCATTCATCAAGGAAACCATTTATCTTATCATTTTCTCCTTCTCTTTTGCCTTTGCCTTGACAAAAACCATGATGCATAGATAACTAAATTTTACACAAATCCCTCTTCATGCTCTCGGCCAAGGTACCAAGAGGAGGCAAATGAAAGAGTTTCTTCACAACATCACTTCCTTCCCATCTCTTATACTTATGACCGAAATACTAACATAGCATATAGGCAAAAATTCAACAATTTTTCCTTCACCAAGTCATCACATGCTTTTGGCCAAAAGTAAAAGAAAAGGGAAACAAAGTTCTTTCACTCCATTCTTTTCCTTTATCTCATTTTAATCAATAAACAAGACTAGAAATACCATTCTTCCACCATAATCATGACAATCCACATTTCACATAATTAAATCCAACAAGAGAGTTTCATGGAAGTGGTGAACCTAAAATCACAATATCACCATAAACCATTCAATAAACCATTTCAACACTGATAAACACATCCATACAACAAAAGAAGCATAACCCAATATATTTTCATGCAAATAAGAATGTAGAGAGAGAAACCTTAAATTCAATGCAGCCATGAAAAATTCTCTAAACATATGAAAAACACTATAAACCATGAAATAAAAGGTGTAGAATTGTCTAACTACCTTGATTTACCAATGAAAGTGCCTTTCCCTTAGATTTTCCTTCACTTTAGCTCGCCTCCTTCTTCCTTCAAGCTCTCAGTTTCCTCCTCCTTTCCCTCACATTAGTTTGCCTTTTCTTGGAGAAGGAAGAAGTCATGCTTTATGTTTAAGGGGAAAAATGACCATTTTACCCTTTAAATTTTCAACAAAAAGTCATGGGGTAAGTGGGAGGACATCCTTGGAATTTTATAAATTTTTTCTTGTCAAAATGACCATTTTGTCCTTCAAATAAAATTATCATTTTTCTACTAGTGATAAAATTACCATTTTGCCATTTTAGTCAAAATGACTATTTTTCCCTTTACTTTCTTCCATAATTTCAAAAATTTCATGGGAATAACCTTAAGGGAATCTGTCATCATTTTTTCTAAGTAAAATGATGATTTTACCCTTGTGATAAAACTACTATTTTACCCTTGGATAAAAATTGTCTATTTTGTCCTCGAATATTTTTCTAAAGTCATCATGACTTTTAGATATTTTCTAGCATAATCATTTTGTTTTAGATATTTTCAAATGTCATGATTATGTGTCATAAATATACTAAGATATTTTCCAACATAATAATGACGCTTCATAAATGTGCCTTGATTCGCATGCTAAAGGATAAGGACGTTTAGATATTTTTTGACATAATTATTACATGCCATAAATTTACCTCGATTCATGTGTAAAGTAATTATTAACTTTTGAACTTTAGTGAAACTTTTCTTCTTTCCATTTTAGTCCCTAAAATTTCTTTCAATTTGGTCTCTCTTTTCTTTAGAAAAACCTAAGGCTATTTAAATACAATTATTTAGGTATGAAATTACTATATTTAAGATTTAATAACATACTTGAGGACATGAAAAGTGGATATTACACCTTTAGGTAAATGAATTCAAATTCTAGCAAAAAATCTTCCTCTCTAAGTTGCCTTATGTCTAAATAAGGGGGAAGAGAGAGAGAGTTTAAAATTCTATACTTAGGGTAAGAAAGGGAACTAGAGAAACAAGAGAGAGAGAGAAGAAAGAAGAAAGAAGAGAGATAGAGAAGGAAAATAGAGAAGAAGTTAAGGCTAAAGTTCGAAGAAAGTTATAGGAAAGCTTGAGTAACCTAGGACACTAGGATCAATGCAAAGAATCACTACGAACAAGGTAATCAAGTGGAAATATGATTTTCTCTCTCCAACTTCAAAACCCATTTTTCTAAACTTGGGCATATGAATGCTTTTTGTGTTTTAATGACTTTGAGAGAGATCTAAGCTTTCATTCCATGTTTTGTATTATGGATTTATACTTTGTCATACTTGTATAAAGAGAAAAATGAAGATTCAAGAAGTGCATTATTTTCTATTTCCTCTAAGAATTTCTAAGATTTGATTTTGATTATTTCTAGCTGGAAGAGTCATGGAATTTGAGTATGTTGTTGGCCGAAGTGTAGGAAAAGAGTCAAAGAATTTATTTATGAATTAAAAGCATGAAAAACTAGATGTTGTGGAGTGATTTTAGATTCAAGGTATGATTTTTGAAAAACTAGGTAACATAGAAAAAGTTGATGTGTTCTTCAAGATAGTGGGCTACCTCCTTAAGGGGCAACCTTCACATGGGCTAAGCCTTCATAGGTGAGCCACTAAGACAAAGCCTTATAGGTAAGCCCTGATGACCACCAGTCTTATTCTTTGAAATCCTAAGAAAACTCCAAAACTTAGTCATTTTTCTATAAGGCATAACAAGAATGCTAGAAATAAATTAAGTTAAAATAAGAACCTTTTTACTCTAGATTGGTTTTGGATTGTATGACCAGTGGTTGGTATGGGATAATCATTAGAGAATCCTTGATTGAACTTTAGTACTAGATGTTAAAGCATATATTTAACCCTAAAAAGAATTGTGAAAACTTTGTGTTAGTTGTTAACCTTCCGTTAGCTTACTCTAATAGTTTTAGAGTTGCTTAATAAGAGTTAAACCAACCATGGTCTAGGAAACTATCAGGCTAGCATACGTATGAGAGGAAGTAATTCTCCCCAGAGAAAAGGGATGAAATTTAAGAAACATAAATAAAGAATAGTCCTTTTGTAACACCCCAGTTACAAATTACCTATTTCGTGGTGATTTAATAATTTAATGAACTTCTTTAGCCTATTTTAATCTTTTCCCTAGGATCTCCTTAGGTAGCCTAACATACTTATTACAATTATTTTTTTTATAAAACATATGTTCTCTATATTTAAAGAAAATATTATCTTTTCTATAAATAAACTGAAGCTTATATATATATATATTAAAGCAAAATTGTAATACATACACAGACTCATAGCCAAACACTTTTTCATAGCTATACACACACACATATACATACATACATACATATACTTCACCAAAATACATATTCACTAGTTAGCCTTCTGTAGTTACAAAAATATTTACATACATGAACCCAAAATATTCAAAGATAGACTTAATTGTCTATCACGGAAGGCCTAATATTCTTTAAAAAATACATGTAATCATACAAGAAGAGGTGGGAAAATAGGTGGGGGTGGGGGTGGGATGGGGTAAGAGGAACTTTGACCATAGTGATGACCACTATATAGTGAACCATTGTAAAAGTGCCTAGCCATGGCACTGAGATAAGCTCCACCTTAATTTCTAGGATGAGGTTGTAATGAGGCATATGAAAAAATTGTCAATAAGGGTGAGAATAGATATTCTCAGTAAGAAAAATAATTCATACATATATCTATCTCATCATGTGTACATAAGAATTTCATGTAATCTTTCACTCAACTACATGTCACTTAATAAAAACACATGCTCATGTCATAACGTACATAATTGAAAGTTGTAATAACTGCCACAATCCTTTGCTTACACATAGGAATACATCGAGCCTGTCATCTCATACCTTTGAGCATCATAACTTGGTCCTGCGACCTGGCCACTAACTCCAGGGTATCCCCTAGTGTGTACACACGTCTAGTGCCATCAGGATCTAGATCCCCACTCATATCATATTTTCCTTCCATGTACCTCAAGTATATATTATCTCTTGTTGTATTTAGAGTCACAAGAGAAATAGAACGTAAGTAAAGACTACCCCTTATGCCTTCAGGATAACTCACTTAATCCCTTTCTCCTTATATGCATCAACTAGTTCCAGAGTTAACTAAAATCAGTCACCCACATAGGATAAACCATGGGAATCCCATACTACCTAAAGATATTCACTCTTAAATACTTCAAATTTAAACATATATTTAGGCAAAGAACATTATGATAGCTTTCTCATAATCTTTCATCATATCCTTTTATAATAGAACTCTCATGGCACATTACAATTTAATCCACATGTTCATAATCACAGCATGCATTCATAAATCTCACATCTTATGAAAATATTCACATAAAAGATTCACTCAATCCCCTTTCATTTCTAAAAGATACAAATGCATAACCTTATGAACAACACTTATTCAAGCATGGTGTAACACCCTATGTCCTTACAAGCATGATTAGATTCATGATTTAATCAGATAAATTGCCTTGAACTATGCCTGATTTCTTGTCTAATGTAATATTTCGAATAAATATTAGAAAGGATGACATTGCATAAAATTAAGGTGCTTAAGGTGCTTGAGGTGCTTCAATAAATATTGAGGTGCTTGAGGAGCTTCAATAAATATTGAGGTGTTTGAGGCGCTTCAATAAATTTTGAGGTGCTTGAGGTGCTTCAATCAATTTTGAGGAGCTTAAGGTGCTTGATTTAATTTTTTTTTCTTTTCTCCTTTCTTTCATTTAGCTAGTCAAATTGCCAAGGGAATAGGGAATTAAAGCTAAGTATTAAAAAAAAAAGACCTCACAGCAAGCACAATTGGGATATAAAGGGCGTGTAACATTGATATATATATATATCTATACATATTTTATATGGTGAAGCGGTAAGGTGGGAAGGAAGAGGAAGAAACGTGTGAGGAGTTTACTCATTTCATTCCTTTCCTTGGGTTCTTTTGACTCCACCAACTAGACAACACATGGATTAGATTAAGATACATAAGGGAATACGATAGCAACAAAGGAAAGGAGGGGAGAAAGGGTGGCACTCAAGTACACATATAATATAAATATATATTGCAAGGAGGTGGAAGGAAGAAGGAGAAACATGTGGGAGTAGTCTTTCTCCTTTTCATTCTTTTTGTTTTACTTCCCAAGATGCTACGGCCAAGAGAGGAGTGGAGGAAATGGACATGCAACATTCACTCCTAATTCAATAGGTATTACATTCAAGATATAAAAAAAAAAGAGAGAGAAAGGAAGAGAAGGAGACAAATATATATATGTATGTATATGGATAGTAGAGAAAAAAAATAATTAAGAAGGGAAAATGGAGAGTGCAGCGTCCTTACTAGAATCGTACAGGGTGCAATGTGCTAAACCTTCCATTCTCCTTTCCTTACGTGCTCAAGTGGGTTTGCAAGAAGTGTAAGCATGTGAGTTGTACTAGAAAGAGAACATGTGGCCCTACGTAAGGACAATAATGAATAGGCAAAAAAGGGTGAGTGCAACGTGAAGATTAAAGGAAATAAAGGTGTGTGAGGGGATTAAGTAATACAAAACTTGCAAGAAAAGGGAGCTCACCCAAGTTACACGTAAGGCTACCAAATAATGATAAGGAAAGATGAGAATGGGGGTGGTAGCTTTCTATTACCCAAGGGGGCTAAAGATAAGAGAGAGTAAAATTGAAATTGGCATTTTAAGATACATGTATAGACACATACGGCAAGAAAGAAAGGGAGGGTGAGCAGTGTGAGTTTTGACACACAAAAGACTTGTGAGGAGGGGAAGAACTAAGAGACCAAAGAAGAAGCAAGGAAGAACTCAAGGGAAGGCTAAGGGGGCTCCATCTTAGTGCATCTTGAAGGTAGGTTAGCAATTTATTCATTTCTAGTTCCATGATCTAGTATGCATGATTGATGATTTTGCTTCCATGGAATTAGGATCCTTGTCTACATTCTTGATTTAGAAATCAAAAATGACTTAGTTTGCATGATGAATCTAGGAGATGGTTAATGCTTAAGCTTAAAATGTGATTTTATTAAGATCATGAAATAACTTAGAACAATAACTCATTTCAATGATTGGGTGGCATGGCTTACTACTCCTAATATTAAAGTAGACTTGGTGTTTTTCATAATGAAATTAATGTTAGTAAGTGTAACACAATTAAGAAAGAAAACCATATCCAAAGTGATTGGGGAAAACTTATGATTATTAATAATGATGCATATGATTATGGGAAATCAATTGACTATATTAGTGATGGGTATTGTTGTTATGGTTAACTTTAAGACTAATTAATTATGACCATATTTATGGGAAATTAATTGACTATATTAGTGATGGGTATTGTTGTTATGGTTAACTTTTAGACTAATTAATGATGACCATATTTATGGGAAATTTATGGCTAAATAATGATGACCTTTTTTGTGGGAAATTATGGTTAGCAAGGTTGAATGATGTTGATTAATAATGATGAACATTAATGTTATGGAAAAGAAATTCCCCCATTTCAATGATATGATTTAAAAAATGGAAAAGAGAATATTTAAATAATAAGATATGAAATCCTTTTGAAATTTCCCTAGGCCAAAATCGTGGAAAATTTTCCCTAAAAATTATTAAGGTTTTATAATTGAAACATATTATGCAAAAATGAAGAATTAGATTGATTCAAGTCAATTTGTCATATGACAAATGGGTAATGTGTGTCAAGGGAAAAGAAAGACAACAAACCTAGGAAAAACATAGAAGTGTCCATGAATTTCAAGGTGTGGCCAAAGATGCTCCACACCTGTGACTTAGGGAGGCGTGGCCGAAGGTGTTTTATGCCCATGACCTAGCATTCATGATGAATTCATGTACATGGCCGAGTGTCCACAAATTTTGAGGTGTGGCCGAAGGTGCTCCATACTCGTGACCTAGCATTCACGATGAATTCATGTGTGTGGCTGAGTGTCTACAAATTTCAAGGTGTGGCTAAAGGTGCTCCATACGTGTGACCTAGGGAGGTGTGGCCAAAGGTGCTCTATACCTATGATCTAGTGTACCGATAATTTTATATACATGGCCGAGTGTCCACAATTTACGAAGTATGGCCAAAGGTGCTCCACACGAGTGACCTAGCAAGGTGTGGCCGAAGGTGCTCCATACCTGTGATCTAGTGTTCAAGTAACACCCAAGAAATGCCAGTTAATCGGTAATAGTAAGAGTAAGAATTAAACGTATAAGCGATCTGACAATACTATAATAAAATATGAAATTTTATGAAAATATATGCCACCTGAAAAAGGAGTTATCTAATTTTCTGTCAACTTCTAAATTCATCATGCAGCGCTTACTGGTTTACATTTATGTGTAACATTATGTTTTAAAATCAAGAATGTAGATTGAATATTTTGGTGCTTGCACCCTGATGCATATTAGTTGACTTTTAAAACCCTAAATTGTTAATCTATTGGGAAACTTGTGTTTCTCATTCACATGCTAATATGTATCAAATCTGGACGTGTAGCAAGACTGAGGAGTAGCAGTCTTTTTGATTAAATGAGATTTTGGAATCCCTATTTTGGGTCCTAGCTAGACTTGATTTAGAATAGGACATTTATTTTAGACTGTATACATGAGATGTATATGGGTATCCCGGGGGACGAATATCTGAAGGACCTGTTTATCCCTAAATTGTAAAGAAGTCTGAGTGACAGATCTGTTGTCTCTTGACTTCCAATGAACAAGTACTTCATATATCCGGGGACATATTTATCAGTATATAATGGACTTGATTGGACTTATATTATTAGAATTACATGAAAATTTATATTTTCTCTATAGCATAGAATTTATATTACTCCACTATGCATGTAAGTTTTAATCTGAGCAAAAGAATCCTGAACCTAATTCGCTTAATATAATTTAGTAGTGTAACTGCTTAGACATTAATTAAATAAAGGATAAGGATAATGTACTGAACCTATCTATTTATATCAGAGTTAATGGTAATACTAGTTAGGGGGGTTACACATGGCAAGTAAATTCCTTTTTAAGTTATTTAGGATTTCCTTTTATAACATCCTTTTAATACATCTAGGGCTTGCAAGAGTTGGTCACGTCAACACCCTTGGCTAACTATATGAAAAAGGGAAAATTAGGTGATTTTATGTGTTCGCCACGGCCAAGCGCACTCCTCACCATGGTGAAGTGCACAAAGAGGGGATGGGGATGTTAGCCATGGCCAAGTCCACACTTTGAAGTGGCGAAGTGTACAAATTGCACTTCTTAATTTTCAATAAAAATTTTAGTTTTTGACCTCTCCATACTTTCCTAGCTTGCTAAGGTTAATTTTAAGGCCATGATTGTCCTAGGGTTTATCTTATACAACCCCAAAAATCACCTTCCAAGACTCTACAAGTAACAAACCTAATTTACATGCTCATTTACACTAATCTTTCATGGATTGTCTATGCACCTCCTACATGAGAACCCTAAGCTTTGCCCAAAGTTTTCCTCATGCTTTCTCTTAATTCTCTCACACCTAACATGTCATGAATGATGGATCTACAATATGCTATCTAAAATCACCTAATCCAAACAAGAATCAAGCCTATAGGGATATGTCATAAACACATGAAGGTATGAAAAAGGGTTTCTTACCTTGTGAAGAGTTAGGAAAAGTTTGAATAATTTGCTAGGTTAAGGGTCCTTCCTTCTCCTTTTGAAGTTAGGTTTCCAACTAGATGAAGAGACTTCCTTCTTCCTTGTAGGTTTTGAATCTTGCCTTAGATGAAGGGTTTAAAAGCAGATGGAGTTTCTTTCTCTAAATTTCTCTCTCTCTTAAACTCAAACTTATACTTCATGGAGTGTATGGTGAAGATGTCGAAGGAAAATGAAGAAGGAGACTTAAAAAGAAGACTTGGGGAGGGTTGGATAAGTTGTGGTATGTGGAGGGAATAAGTTTAGTAATGTTGGGGAATTATAATTAAATTATTTAGATGGGGAATTTGTTCCTAGTCAGGTATTTTTAACTCTTTCAAAAATCCTTCTCTTACCCTTATAAGACTCCTTGATTATTATTTTATTAGTCTTTCAGTCTAATTGATAATATTTCAATGAAATTTACATGCAGGTGAATTTTTATGAAATTAATGGATTATAACTATGTTTAGTTGTATAAAATTTGAAATTTAATCCTTTTGTTAAAATTTAGGATGTTAAACCTTCCTATAGAATAGGAATATTTTTTTAACAAAATATCAAGAAATTCACCCCACAGAAAGAGGGTTAAGCAACATTGTCTCATCAAAAAGGAATGAGAGGAAATGATGTGTAACCCAAGATAAAGGTACAGTGATCCAGTGAGTCGACATGATTTGTGACCTATAGTAGAGGCACAATAATCTCCATCAGAGTAGAATGTTTTTTCTAATTATAGTGTGCAAAGACTATGGGACGCCTTAGAGGTCAAAGCTAGCTAACCAAGGCCAAGTGAGGCAAGGAAATACTTATCTGGCTATGTGTTAGAGTACTTATCTGGCTATGTGTTAGAATACTTATCTGGATATGTGTTAGAATACTTATTTGGTTGTGTCAGAATACTTATCTGGGCATGTGTCGAAATAATGACTTGGCTATATGCCTAAGTAATTCGTTATGATATGTTATTTCCTACTCATATCCATGTGAATGACCACCCTATGGTATTAAGTTATGTGAATTATAAACATGTCCACGAAAGATATGATTATTGTTATACTATATTTCCAACACTAGACATGAAATAAATAGAAATTGCATAATATCTAGTAAGTTTGTAACCTTAAAATGTAATTACATGTAAGAGTTTTCTATGTAATTATGACTGGTACCATCAATGGTGTCTTCTAAACTGATTTCTCTTAATTACTGAGTTTCAAACTCACTCATGCATTGATGTGTCCAGATGGCTAAGTGTAATACCATGATGGAGGTAGAGGTAGATTAGGTACACATAGCAGTTGGATTTTTATGTAATAGTTTGTAGGACCCCCAGTGGGTTAATGTAGTAGATGTGATGTATGCATTGAAAGTGATGAATATATATATGTATGTATGTATTAAACTTAAATTTCGATGTATAAAGTTGGTAATTTAATACTTCCACTAACGCTAGAGTGTCAAGTGAGATGCCCAAGAGTAACTCCAAACTAACTTGACTAATTAAAGGATCCTGGATAATAAATAAAAATTAAACTCGGCTAGATAAAGCAAGTGTCAAGATAGTAACACATTGCCTCTATAAGGCAGAAAATATATAGTACCTATAGAGCTAGGCTATTATAGTTCATGCTCTTATAAACATCATTATCATCATATCATCATAAAAAATTTCTATTTAAACATTGTAACATACTTATACTTTAAAAAATTCTTTTAGGGAAACATACATAGTCTTAGGTCTTATGTTAGGCCTCTTGCCCCATATCAGATCTCATAGAATAAACAGAGCATCATCTCAAAGGCATCTCCAAGCAACCACCTAACGTACCCTTGACCTCTGCATGACTAAGTACTAGATAGCCCCATGCCCATTTTGGTCCTAGACCACTATAAATTATAAGGCATCCCTTAGTGGATCTATGATGTGATTATTTTGTACATATTTGCTTGATATTAATTGTCTATTTATGAGCATTTTGTGTATTTTTATTCTAAGAATCACCTAAGTTTGTATCCTTTTTCATTTTTAAGCCTTTTATCAAGTCATCATTAGCAAATTAAGCAATTTTAGGCTTGGACAACCTTTAACATGCCTATTTTGGACTTTTGGGCCAATTTACCCATGTTGGACCATCCAACACGTCCAGGCTGAACTTTCTTTGAGTGGTCGCGCATTGAGTCCAAATAGAAGGGAGCCGTATAAGAGGAGTTTTCAAGTGGTGAGTTTTTGTGTCAGCCGATCACTTCTTCCACGAGATAAGTGACGATCCTTGACTTTCGTAATTTTGGGATTCATTGAGGTGATTAAATTGTGACATTTTTTATGGAGACCGAGGAGAATTTTAGAGGATCTTCACTCACGATAGTGGCATTTCCCTCTACTAGGGCACGAGTTTCTGACCTTTCATCGACTAGGAGTGACGGTGTATGCTTTTTGGTGACCAAGGGATGACTTAGCCATCAAAACACAATAGACCCTTAGAGAGCTGAAAGACCTAAGAGCCTAACCCATTCATGTTTCGTGACTCATTGGAGGTTTTTGATCTGATCTACTATCTATGGCCTTGTGTCTGACCTCAGGTGACTTGCCGTGGTCATTCGCTTGTCTGTCAATGATCTATTGTGCTATTTTCATTGGGTACCCAAGAAATCGAGACCTGACCTATGCTGCTCCACTAAATAGTAGCTGAAAATTTCATATTTTAGAGTTTGGAAGAATTCTTCGACAATTTTCAGTAGTTGTCCGTGCTATTTACTTTGGCATTCAAGAGAAGAGGTCGTACATGTTTTTAACTCTTTCTTTCTTCTGTATAATTGATTTTCTGTCTGTTTGGACTATGAATATGAGTAGCTAAATTTGTAAAACCCATTGGGGTTCCTGAACATGTTGGTATTCTGATGTTAATTGTATGGATATTGAATTTGAGTATGTGATCTTCTTTACAATTATGACTGAATGATTAAGTTTTCTTTACAAGATGTTGTGATGAATGCTATTTAGAGTTCTTTTAGCAATTGACAACTTTTAACTGGAATTGGAAATCTAATTGTAAAGAACAGTTGATTATCACTTAGAATTAAGTTAATTAATTGCTATATTAAGAAGTAACGACTCTTAATAGTAGTGGATTGGAACAATAATGCTAATCTAAAACTAATCATTAGGAAGACATTCTAGTGGTAGGTCCTTAGGTTTAAGAAATTCATTTGTAACAACAATGAAGTTGAATTTAGTTTAGAATTCACTCATAGGTAGCATCATTAGAGTTAATTAAAAAGGTATAATATATAAATAGTATAATAATAGTGTGTTACTATTACTTCTACCCAAGTAAATTTAAACTTTTACTAAGTTTATTAATTAAGTGTCATTTAGGTCAGGTTCTACACTCGGGTTCTCACTCGAGACTAGTAGTAGAATTTCAAATCATATATATATAGTTTGCTCTAGATAACTATACATAAACATGCATAATTAATTTCTTAACCATCATAAATAACTATTAGACATAGAGGTAACATCCCTACCACTCATGACTCCTTCAAATTACCTACTGATAACTACTAGTTAATTCATATACATCTAAGTTAATATAGGTTGTACAAGAGATAACCTATACTAGCCTTTCTCAAAAATCATAAATACTAGTGCCAAATAAACATATGCCTATACTATCAAAATAAATCTTTCTATGTACCCCCATAATGGGTACCTCTTCCCAAATTACCTTCTTCTCCAACCAGGGACCTACATATCTAGTACACGCCAACACTTATGTGAGAAATTAATCTCAGTAGTAATGCAACCTGCTTTGAAAACTACTAACCTATACCACCATACTTATATGAAAAACCTCTACATTCTTTTCATCATAAAACATAATACATGCTACATATTATTGGATGCAATGCATGCAACATAATCTTATGTCATGTGCTTAGATTTAGCATGTACATTCAAAACATATAAACTTTGAAATATGGGATATCCATTCATCATCATTCTCATCATAAATTTCACATAAACATATTGTGGGGTAATAAACGTGCCTTTAATTTAAACATATGAGCAAGAAAAATAACATATCATAAGATTTATCAGGAGCGCTACCCAGTGAACGACTCCATGTGCCACTTTCTTTATAAATGAGTTTGTGACTATTCAGCCACACTTAAACTTTAACTTCAACTTTTGTACATTCTAATGCATCCCTCAGTCGGATCTGAGTATTATCTCTTAACCAGTGAGATAGTTGCCAACTCTACCTAACATTTCCCTTCCTTAAATGAGATTGGTTGTCAACTTATAGGATCACTGTCAACTCTATCCAAATCATTTCCTCTTTTTGCTTTTAAGGTGGACTATAATACTATAGAATCACTATCCCTTTCTGATGGATCACCTTCCTGGTACGCTATTCTCTAACATATAAACTAGGGTGATTTAGCTCTTATGCATGGTTTGCTTAAATCTAAGTATGTGTTTCTTAAATGACTTTCAGAAGATGACACTAACTTAAAGTTCGCAACCATCATGATATTTTCAAAATCATTTCAGTGTAAGTGGATGTTTAACCATCCTAATTCGTGGCACAATCGTGGAATGCCCAATGGCCACCCTATACCAACAATAGGTCACCCGATCATGAGCCTATCTACCACTAATGCATATTCTTAGAATACTTTCCTCTTTCCTCTCTTATGTTTTTTGCTCTCTTTATTTCACTATCACAAGGATCCTCTCATCTTAGTGACTCGTGACTCTATCTCCTGCGTGTTATCCACTATATCCCAAGTTTAGATCCTTAGTTTAAGTGAGATTTTAGGCTAATTTCCTATAAAAATAGGTTGTTAAGCTCCTCATCTAAAATAGTGGGCTGGCAATCGACTGATCCCATGCTACCATTCGGCTACTAACTCACTACCTTTTCTACTCTGTCTTAGCTAAGAGCTACTCTATCTAGGGCGAGGTAGTCAAATGCTAGCCTTCAGAAAATTTTTCTAGAAAATAAAGAACACAGCAGTCGACGTCTAGGGGTTGGCAATTGGCTTCTAGCATTCAAAAATGTTTTTTGGGTAGATGAAGAACATGGCAGTCGAATTCCAGTACCTGGCAGTTGGCTACTAGTGTCTGGTCTGCTCTAAAACTTTTTGCTACATCCAAAACTTTGCCCTAAAAGCATTCTTTCAAACCATTTTCTCAAGCTATAAACTCAACACCAACATCTAAGCATTATATCAACTTAACATTACTCAATATTAAGATCAAACCATATTTTTGCACTTAGGGCATAAGCCTACTTTCACAATCATTTACAAATATAAATGAGCATAATCATTCAGCAAACAACACCCAATAGTAGTTAAAAACATAGAGAATGTAGGTTTAAACCCTAACTTAACTCAAAACATTCATAACAACATTTTTTAGCCAAGAGCTAAATATTTTAGAAATGGGGGTTAGGTTGAGTTGCTACCTTGATTTCTTGGAAATGTGTCTGTACACTGTGTTTAAATGGTCCCTCTCTTGCTGTAGGATCAATCCCTAGCCTTAAATCACCCTTCCTTCAATTTTTTCCTCTCCTCTTGCCCTAGTTCAGCCCCTTTCTCTCTCTACTCGACCTTCCCTCTCTCTTTCTAAGAAAATGCTGAAGTTGGAAGTGTGTCTTAGGGTTTAGGGTTTCTGAATCCTTAAACCTCTTATAATTGCACTCTAGACTTGGCCATTTTGTGACTTTAGCCTAACTAACCTTTCCCTTTTCAATTTGGTCCTTAGTCCTACTTTGAATCTACTTTTGTCTCTTTCAACTAAGTCTCTGCACTAATGCAACTATATGCAATTAATGCAACATACACAAGCATTAAAATTAAATTAACAATTAACAAGTATCTCTTATTTATATTAGAGCGGATATTACAGATCTTACATCTTGTTCTTGTGCTTTATCCATCTTATTCTCTTTATAGATTTCAATTTGAATCTGTATGAACTTCTCAAATTTACATTCGGGACATTTTTTCATCGATCATTGTAATGTGTTGCTTTTCATGATTTTGTACACACAAATAATGCCATTTTACTAGCATCAATATCTTTTAATGCATATAAAATGATTTGATACACTTATAGTTATGGTATTAACATTCTCATTTTTTATTCTATCTATTTTCTCTTTTTGTGATATACTTTCTAACATGCAAATTATTTATCACATTCATAAGTAAACCCATAGTCTTCCATCAATGGCAATAACAAAGAAGTAGAGACAAGTTTGTTGTCTGGTATACCACGATCGACCTAACTTGAAGAATGACCACCTGGCAACATAATGACCTTAAATAGTTGATCCCAAGTGTCACATTTAAAATTTTGGAAAAACCTTTTAAAGTAAAATAAAAGATTTTTGTGAACTAGAGAAGGTTTAGGAGTCTAATTACACATGGGAAAGGTGTTAAGCACCCCACAATGCCTATTCCATAGGACAATTACCTTAAATTGATTATTCAATTCAACTAATATAACCTTTATTGTATTTTAATTATCTTTTTCAAACACATGCGAAAGAGAAAAGTAAAAAAAATAAAATTAAATAACAATAAGAGAAAAATGAAAATAAAAAATATTTTCAAAGGGGCAGACTTGACCTAAGATGAGAACCTAGCGTCTATGTACCCATCAAAAGAAATCAAAGTCCACGTAATTTGAATGTATAAAGGCACATCACTTGGTTAATTTTTTTTAATTTTATAGAAAGAAAAGAGAATATAAATTAACTTAAATCTACAAACACAAAGAAGAAAGATTTGTGGATGTGTTTTAGTTTGTAAAATTATGTTAATATGACTCTTCCTCTCTTCTTTTGTCTCTTTTGATTTTTTTTTGGAACAAGATTTTCTATTTTTTGTTTTATTTTTTAAAAAATAAAATATTTTTTATTTATCTTTTTGAAATATTTTAGAAAAACATTAGTATTAGAGGAAAGAAACACTTATTTTATTTTCAAATAAAATCCTATTTGAAAGAAAATATTAAATCATTTTCTTTACTTGAAAGAAACATGTTAACTTCTTTTTTAATACGATTTTTCTATATATTTTTAAATCTTAGATTTATTAATAAAATTAAATTCTAATCATGACTCTTGTTATAAAATTTGAAGAAAAAGAAAACCATTTATTTTTTTTAAGATTTTTCATATAAATTTTTTTAAGATATTTCATAAAAGGTAATATTTGATTCAGTCATTAGAATGGAGTTTATGAAAAATAAAAATTATTTCTAATATCTTACGAAGAGTTTGGTATTTAGAAAAAAATTTTTCCTCTTGATAGACTATATATGCCACATGTCACTTGTAATATGATAAAATATAATTTTTTTAATTTTTATTTTTAAATTTTTTTATGGGACTCGCTACATAGAATAACAAGTCCCAATAAATCGTAGCTTAATTTCATGGGCTCCCATTCCTATTGTCTAATCAAAACAATATGTATGTATGTGTGTGTGTGTGTGTGTGTGCATAAAGGTAATGGCATATAGTGCACTGCAAATTATCCACTCATAGGCCACATCCAAACCATGCACAAATTTTAAAAACTATAGTGAATTCCACACCATAAAATCTAGAATAGATCTTTTGAAGTCTTTTGCTATTCAGATGATCACTAATCCTATAGTGTACTATATTATATTATATTATTTAAATAACTAAAAGGAATCATAGGACTAGGGGCATTACACTAAGTAGGATTGGGGGCGTTACACAAAATTAGTATCAGAGCATGGCTACCACGGCTAGTTGAGTACCGGCTCAGTAGTGAAGGGTAGATTCTTTAAGATAGAGACTAATGCAGGCTAGTTAGTTGATCCTAGGCAGTTGACTAACTTGTATCATGTTTTGACTTGGGGAATGGAGTGCTAGGTTTTGGGTAGATAGTATTTCCTATTGGTGCCATATGTTCTCTTATAAATATTATGTTATTGAAACTAATCACCTCGGTAATGTTTATTTTGTAGAGTGAACTATGTCCCCACCTATGAAGAATACTAGAAAGGAGAAGAAGAGTGAGGCTAGCCTGATAGGAGTAATGCAGGCTATAAGGGGATTGGCAGAGGTTTAGGGTTTAGGGTTTAGGGAGCAAGCTACTACTACTACTTAGGTCCTCAGGAAATTTCAAAAAGCAACCTAGTGTATCATGGCTGGTCAGAGTTTCACAAATAAAATCCTCTTGCCTTTAGGGGTGAGTTCAATCCTAAGTTAGCCGAGGGATGGCTGATGGAGATGGAAAGTTGTTTATGGTTCTTAGGAGTAATGATGCTCAGAAAGTTTTTTTTTCCACATATATGCTAACCAGGGAAGTTAAACATTGGTGGAGAGGATCCAAGCAGTTAATGGAGGCTCAAAGAGTCTAGATTACCTAGGAGTCATTTAAGAGGGTATTTTTGAAAAGGTACTTTCCTCAGAATGTGAGAAATGAGAGAGAGATAGAATTTATGCAGCTTAAATAGGGTAGTAGGACTTTTGAAGACTACCTTGCTAAATTTGAGGAATTGTCCAAGTTCTCTTCCTATCTGAGGCTTCAACCAGATGAGAATTAAAAAGTAATGGATTTGGAGGCTGGATTGAGCCTGAAATTATAAAGTATAGTTACTCCAATGGTGATAAGAAATTATGCCACACTGGTAAATAAGTGTTGCATAGTTACTAAAAATCTAGCAAAGGCTGAGAAAGAGAAGCAGAGAAACTTCTTGAAAAGGAAACAATTTGAACCTTTTAGAGGAAGGGACAATAGATATGGGGGATTTTAGAAAGGGAAGAGACTAATGATGAAACAGGCGGTACCTAGCGCTTGTCCAAAATGCAGAAGAATTCATAATGGATCTTGTTTGTGGCAGCAAGGTATTTGCTTCAATTGCGGGAAACAGGGTCATTATTGTAAGGATTGCTTGGAGTGGAAGAAACAAGGTGGAACCACTAGACCTCCCACTATTGAAAGAGTCTATACCCTCAAGAGCAAGGAAGTGGCCCAATTTGATTATTTAATGAAAGGTAAATGTTTGATAAATGATGTATCTTTAGTTATACATTTTGATTCTAGCATTACCCACTCTTTCATTTCATTGGAATGTGTGAAGAGATTATACTTATCTGTATCTGAATTATCCTATAAGTTATCTATTTCTACCCCTTTGGGAGAATAGATTTTGGCTTCTTTAGCCTGTTTAAATTGTCCAATCACTGTTAAAAATAAACCTTTTTTTGTTGATCTTATTTGTTTGCCATTCAGTGATTTGGACATTATTCTTAGGATGAACTGATTGTCTATAAAAAATGTGATCTTGGATTGTTTAGAAAAATTTGTGACTTTTATAGATACTATACTGGTGAATAGGAGTATTGAGGAAAAGAACCAAAGGATGTATTTTATGTGTTCTTCTAAAGTTGAGATTTAGCATAAGCTTAGTACTATCCCTATAGTAAGTGAGCTCCCAGATATCTTTCCTGAAGAAGTTTTAAGTCTTCCACTTGAGAGGGAAGTAGAGTTCTCTATAGAGTTAGTTCTTGGAACGATACCAATCTCTATAGCACCTTATAGGATGTCTCTTTTAGAGTTGACAGAATTGAAGGTGTAGATAGAGGATCTCTTAGAGAAATAATTTGTGAGACCTAGTGCTTCATAATGGGGAGCATCAGTATTGTTTGTAAAGAAGAAAGATGGAAGCTTGACGCTACGTATAGATTATAGGCAATTAAACAGGGTGACAATGAAGAATAAATATCCCCTCCCTAGAATAGATGACCTGTTAGATCAGTTGAGATGAGCTACTATGTTTTCCAAGATTAATTTGAGGTCGGGGTACCATCAAATTAGAGTAAGAACAAAAGACATGCTTAAGACTACCTTTAGAACTAGATATGGGCATTATGAATTTCTTATAATGCCATTTGGACTAACAAAAGTTTCAGCTATTTTTATGGATTACGTGAATCATATCTTTAAACCCTACCTTGATCAATTTGTGGTAGTATTTATTGATGACATTCTTGTGTATTCTAAAAATAGTGAAGAGCATAAATATCATTTTAGGATTGTGCTAAGTTGCTTAGAGAAAAGTAATTGTATGCCAAACTGGAGAAATGTGAGTTTTGGTTAGAAGAAGTAAGATTCTTAGGACATGTGATTACAAATGATGGAGTAGTCGTAGATCCCAATAAGATAGAAGTCGTGATTAGTTAGGAGAGACCCATAACAGTGACTGAAATCTGTAATTTTCTTGGATTAGCCGGTTACTATAAGAGATTTATTCAAGGATTTTCGCAAATTACATTGCCTTTGACTAAATTAAATAGCAAAGATGTTCCATTTGTGTAGGATGAAAAATGTGAACATAGTTTCCAAACTCTAAAAGGAAGACTAACAACCACACCTATCTTAACTATCCCTGATCCCTTAGGACATTTTGATTTATATAGTGACGCATCCAAGAAGGGTATAAGGTGTGTCTTGATGCAAGATAAGAAAGTAATAGCCTATGCCTCTTGATAGCTGAAACTTTATAAGGAAAATTATCCTACTCATGATCTAGAACTAGCAGTCATTAGTGTTTGCCTTAAAGATTTGGAGATACTACCTCTATGGATCCAGATTTAAGGTATTTAGTGACTAAAAAAGTCTCAAATACCTTTTTAATCAGAAGGAATTAAAAATGAGACATAAGAGATGGATGGAATATATTAAGGATTATGATTATGAATTAAAATACCATCCAGGAAAGGCAAAAGTAGTGGTAGATGCCTCAAGTAGGAAATCTCTTCATGTAGCTAACATGATGGTTAGTGAAATGAACCTAATTGAGAAGCTTAGGAATTTGAGTCTTTTCAGTCTGGTATTGCCAGATAGGATATACTTAAGTGAAGTAAGAATTGAAAACCACCTTAGTACTCAAATTCTATAAGCTCAAGGAGAGGATGAATTCTTAAAGTCCTTACAAGACCTAAATGAATTCAAGAAAGAAGCTGATGGGATAATAACCTTTCAGAATAGGTTGTATATCCCATAATCAGGGGGATTGAGAGACCAAATCTTGGAGGAAGCCCACAAAAGAAACTATATTGTTCATCCTAGTACCACTAAGATGTACCAAGACTTAAAAGAAAATTTTTGGTGGCCAGGTATGAAAAGTCACATAGTTGAGTATGTTGCTAGATGCTTAGTGTGCCAACAAGTGAAGATTGAACATCAGAAACCTGCAGAATTATTGCAACCTCTAGAAATTCTTGAATGGAAATGGGATAAGACTACCATGGATTTTATGGTAGGATTACCTAGAACTTAGTCTAGAAATGATGCAATTTAGGTGATTGTAGACTAATTAACTAAATATGCACATTTCCTACCTATTAAAATAAATTTTTCAATGGATAAGTTAGCCTAACTATACATATAATAAATAGTGAGACTCCATGGAGTACCCACTAGCATTATGTCAAATAGAGACCCTAGGGTTACTTTTAGATTATAAAGAGCCTTACAAGAGGCCTTCGGTACCAAACTCAGTTTCAGTACTGCTTATCATCCACAAACTGATGGGCAAACTGAACGAATTATACAAACTCTAGAAGATATGCTTAGGGCCTGTGTTCTAGAACAAAAGGGAAGTTGTGATAAGAATTTGTCTTTAAAAGAGTTTTCCTGTAACAATAGATTCCATTCTAGTATAGGAATGGCTCCATATGAAGCCTTATATGGGAGAAAATATAGATCACCCTTATGTTGGTTTGAGGTGGGGGAGAGATAACTGCTAGGGCCAAAAATTCATGCAACAAACTATTGATCAGATAAAAATAATCAGGGAAAAAATGTCTAAGGCCCAAGATAGACAGAAAAATTATGCTAATAAGAGGAAAAGACCACTAGAATTTGCAGAAGAAGATCATATTTTCCTCAGGGTATTTCTGGTTACTGGTATTGGTAGGGATGTTAAGTCCAGAAAGTTGAATCTTAGATATATTGGACCATACCAGATCTTGGAAAAAAATTGGTTCATCCACTTATCAAATAGCATTACCCTCATTTTTGTCAAATATCCACAATGTTTTTCTCTCAACTCTCAACTCTCAAAATATATTCTCGATCCTCCGCATATTCTTGATGCTAGTACAATATAATCGAAAGATAATTTGACTTATTATCCTAGACCTTTAAGAATCATTGGCACTGAGGTTAAGAAGTTGAGGAATAAGGCCATTCTACTAGTAGAGGTGTTATGGGATGAATTATCACCGCAAGAAGCCACCTGGGAAAAGGAAGATGACATGAGGAGGACTTACCCTAAATTTTTTGGATAGGTATGTTCTAATTTTGAGGATAAAATTATTTTAAAGGAGAGGAGAAATGCAACATCCGCTCCTTTTGATTATGAGATGTGTTTCTTAATTTTCAAATAAGTTAAATGCTTGTTCTTTTTGCATTAAATTACATGTAGTTGCATTAGAGTGAGGAATTAAATTGAAAAGAAAAGAACGAGGACTTGAATGAAAAGAAATGGTCGAGTTAGGGAAGCTATGTAGGCTTTCAATATTCCAAGGTATCCAACCATAATTTTAGCCAAAAGAGTTATTATCGCTACCAGATTTTTGAAACTTTCCACCAATGGTTCAGGGACAAAATGGTAATTTGGCTTATAGCCAAAAAATTATCATTTTCAGCCAAATGATCGAGAATTGGAATTAGAATGGGCAATTTTTGGACTACCTATAAATAGGTGTGAATATCTAAACCCTTACCATTTTCACCCTGAGTTTCAAAATCTAGAGATAGAGAGAAAGATCTTAGAGCAAGATAGAGAGACATTGTGAAGGAAGTAGGAATTTTAAAGTGTTTTAAAGCAAGAAGCTTGCAGTAGAGGTGCCTAGGAAAGCATCTGAACTTAAAGTTGTAGCTTTTACACAGAACAAGGTAGTAAACAACCTAATTCTCCCTATTTCAAAATTTATTGTTCAGACTAAAAATTGTGATTTTCATGTTTTTTAAGCTAGAGAGGAGTTTTAAATTGCATAAATGTACTTATGTATACTTAAATCATATTATGAAAAATGGGTTTTTACCTATTGATGAATATGAGGTTGAATCAAAGATTTGAGTGAAACTAAATGGCAATTTGGGTTGTTTATATGAGTAAAATGATGCTTACATTCTAGTATTGAGTTGACGATTAACAGAAAAGGCTTACAAACACGTTCTTAGGCAAAATTTTAGGTCAACAGCAAGTTTGAAAAATAGAGTATAAAATAGCAACCGACTGCCAGCCCCTGAAAGTCGACTATCATACTCTTCAGTTGCCCAAAAACACAATCTGAGCATTAGCAGTCGACTGCTAGCCTTTGGAAGTCAACTATCGTGCTCATATTTTCTAGAAAATTGCCAAGGACAGAGTAGTCAACTGTCGAGCCCATGGCAGTTGACTTGCAACCTTAGGTTTGGAAAATTATGTAGGCAGTAAGCTAAAACTCAACTGCCAAGTGGTGGAAGTTGACTTGTCGGCCTCTGTTTTGGAAAAATGAACTCAATGACCTAGCTTGAAGTACCATTAGCCCAAATTTCACTCAACAAGGGATTTAAACCTAGAATGTATAATGGGTAACATGTAGGTTAAAAGTTAGATAGAAAAAGCATGAATGAAATAAGAATTTAAAAAGGAACAACCAAGAGAAATGAGAAATATTCCAAGTGTATGGATAGTGGTAGATAAACTCATATTGAGTGACCAATTGTTGGTATAGAATGACCGTTAGACATTCTATGATTGAATAAAATGATTTTGAAAATACCATGATGGTTATTAATTTTAAGTTAGTAAACTTCTCTATGGCCAATTAAAGAGGTCACATACTTAAAGTTAGACATAACCATGGTATGAGCCAAATCACCCTAGTCTACAGACTTATGAATAGTGTTTTGGGAAATGATCTGTGGAAACCATTAATCCTAAATATATGGGGAGGAATTGCTAAGAGATGAGCAGGGACCCTGTGGTTCTTGGTGATGGGGAATGATCTACCAAGAGACGGGCCATCGTGGGGGTGTTATGGATGGATGTATTTAGATCCACAGGAGGACGCTCTAACATGTAGATGAATTACAGTCAAGAACTGCCGGATAATATATAGTTAGCAGCTGAGAACTTCGGGTAGTCATGGACTATGAGAAACTCACTTGTGAGTAAGGGTTTGATATGAGGACTAGTTCGCTCGCTGACTCTCTAAATTTTCCTTGTGATAATCTTTTTTTATGATCTTGTTTTAGCAATGGCCATGAGATATACTCTAAATTCCTTGTGTAAGCTCTTTTTTTATATGTGAACATAACCCTGTTAGCAGTATGACATATCCTGTTTGATGGATATGTGAGTTGATTCTAATATGATAATGTATCCTATGTGATGGGTATGTGATAATGCATTCATAAGTATGTGATAAAATTGTATTCATGCATGGTATCCCAATAGAAAAGATGTATGATTTGATAAAAAGAATGTATTGTATTTTCGTATGATTGTGGTGGTACAGATCAGTGATTTTTAAAAACAGGTTGTTATTACTACTGAGAATTATTCTCATCAAGTGCTGGTTTGTATTAAATGCCTAGGTACCAGTTATTGTTGGAGGTTGAAGTATAAGTAATAGAGATACCCTTTTTAGGTTATTTCACTTTGATTAAGGAATTATGGGTGATCACAATAGTTGAAGTACCCCTATCACCATCACTCACAGGAGGGGTGGAATTTCAGGATTAGTTTAGTAGGTTACATATTTTGACATGCTCGATGCCCTGAATCCTTATTATTATTTTTGGAAGGATTAGGATGATGATTTTTGGTGTATAGCACTAGGGCATATATGTATTAGGATATGTGAGATAGGAATCCACTAGCAGTCTTTTGTTAAATAGGTATGAGTGACAGGCTTGTTGTCTACTTATCTTAGTTAACACACTCACATATCTATAAGTATATGTCTGATAAATATGACTTGTAATTATTGCAAAAGAATTATGTATATAATGTGGATGTACATATATATATCTATATGTTTCATTTCAATTACTTTCCACTAAAATATTATATGTGGGAATCCCGAGTGTAGAATTCCCAAACCAATGGCACTAAATTAATTAACTTGATAAAAGTTAAAACTTGACTTGGGTAGAAGTAGTAGTAACTCACTAATCCTGTAGTGTATTATGTTATATTATATTATTTAAATAACTAAAAGGAACCATAGGATTGGGGGCATTACACTGAGTAGGATTAGGGGCGTTACAGTGTATGCTCTGTATATGTCTGATTTGAATATTTAAAATATTTTTACTAATGAATTTAAAGAAGATAAAAATTGAGAAAAATCTAAATAAGACCTTCTAAAGTTTGTTCTCCTTCCTTTTTCTGTGTGTTTATTTCTAGTCAATTGACCCTAGTGAATCTACATGTAAGGGTGATGACGATAGGATAAAAATTCATGGTGGTGATCACCTGCAAAGGGAGTGGAACTCATTAATTTAGTGAAGTAATATTTGTTATAAACAAATTTATTAAGCGGCAATATAGGAAGTGTAGAAATTATGGATCCAATAATCCACAAATCACTAAACCAGCCTTTTGTTTTATTTGATGGTTTTTCATTTTGTCTAATATGCTCTAGAACTACTATTTTTAGCTCCATATTGTTGAAAGGATCATTGAAAAATGCTTGAAATTTTTGTGAATTTTGCTGGAGACTTTTTAAGTGTTAAATGGTACGGTGTGGTGTGATCAAAGATGACCTCAAGTTTGATAGAAATTGCAAATTTTTAATAATTGAAGTTTTCATCTATTTAATAAAAATATTGTGTGCTTTCTTTTGGATTAGAAAATAATGGCTAAATTAGTTTCTTGATTGAGGAGACTAAACAAGGATACTTTTCATTTTCAATTTTCATATGATCATAAATTGCTAATGTGTTTAATTATTTATCCGTTGGCTAGCCTCTCCTGCATTTATGGAAAAAAGGGCCAATTTTCATTACAACTAGCATTGATCATTCTTTTAGGGTTTTGTATGTATGAACCTCATACCCATATCATATCTAAGTGCTTTACTCAATTTGAAATAGTTCTTGAACATTATATATTTTTATTATTTAGTCATGACGGCTTATGCAGGTAAGTGACTTGAACTTAGTGATAAAGTTGACTTCATATTTGATCTTCATTTCCACTCTCTTTCATGATCAACCATATCAATGAAATATTCAAATAACAACTCACTTTTGATTTTTTTTTTCTTTACACAACAAGTTGACATCAAGTCAAACTGATCTTAGAACATGTCAAAAATTATAGGAGTGTAGACTTTTCAAGTTGTTTCAACATAGGCAAGTTTGTACATTTTAATTTTGACAACTTTTTTCTTGCCTCAAATTCACACTTCAATTCATTGTATCTTTTATACTCCACCACTTGTTTAAATTGTTTAAAGAATTGAAGAATATCAACATCCAAATTCAAGCACCTCTTTACGTTAGCATTCAAGCTCTCACTAAGTTGTGTGCTCTACATGCCTAATGTGAATAGTATCTTCTTGCAGCTCATTTTTCCTTCAACTTATAAACTGATGTTATCCATGAGTTTTCATAGACATTGTAATCTGAGAGCAATTGACTTCAAGCCTTGAAGTCTCGTAATAATGAGACCCATGCTTTGTAAATTTTCCTAAATTCTTGATGTCATTCAATATCAGATGCCATATGCATAAACCCTGGTATGTGTCAGACAACACTTCATGTAAGGCCTTAGCCATTGCTTGATCTTGATCAATAAACATGGTCTGAGGCTTTTTTTGATTATGTGCCTCCAAGAATGTCTTGAATAACCATTTGAATGATGTTGTTATCTGTTTGTATAATAATGTAGCCCCAAAGAGAACCAATCCTATATGATGATTAAATCCTAAAAATAAGGCAAGAGGCTTATGTGCATTGTTAGTGCAATATGTCGTATCAAAAGAGATAACCTCACCAAATTAATCATAATTTATTAACATTATTGCATTGAACCAAAATATGTTCGTTATTTGTTCATTTGAATCTATCTAATAGGCTTGAAAAAATGATGAATTTGTCAAGAACTATTATTGGAAATAATGAAATAAAAAGCCAGCTTCATCATAAATCAAACTCTTTTGCCAAAGATTAATATTTCTTCTGATCCAAATGGGTATGTCCAAGATTACTTTGTCTTCTGACATGATTACTCATAAGTGTAAAAGTAGATATTTGTTAAATTCCAAAATCATTTTCCAATTCAATTTCATGAGCTTTAACATTAGACATATTATGTTGATAGGCTAGCATATGTGTAGTCTCTATGAGATGAAGTACATGATTATGTTCTTCTACTAAATCATGTCTCTAAACTTCTCATTTACAAGGGCCAAAGATATTCTCATTTTACAATTAGTTCCTATCTTAGATCAAGGATTAATAGTTAAATAATCTCTTTTATCTTTTCCTCTTACTCCTTCTTTACAACAAACAAATCTCCACAAATTTATTGTTGTCTCGTCTTTGTTATTCTTGTTGGCATATGAGTTCCTAACCCAAAATCCCAATTTACTGCTATAATCAAACCAAAATTTCCATATACTCTCTATACTATCAAATTTCTTTTCTACTTTATGCTTCCAATCAAGCTCTATAGTAGTATTTTTCCTGCAAGACAAATATAAAAATTATATCAAATTAAGGTTAATGAAATTACCAATTGCCCCAAACACTAAACACTTACTAAATTACATAAACAATACATATAAAAATATTCTGCTTAAAACTTGTATTTAACAACAAACATCATAAAAATTTTTGGACAACATATATATAGCATTATTTTTGTATTTATAACCTCTAATATATTCATTGTTTTCCTTGTCAAATTGTCTTTATAGGCTCTATTATTTTTTTTCCTCTAATGTTTATAAATGGCATCAAAATATTCTTTTTTTTTCTCACTTGGTCTAATTGTCTTTTTTTTTCCTCTTTAGTTTATTTAGCTTGTG
This sequence comes from Senna siamea, assembly GCA_031216115.1. Lineage (NCBI taxonomy): Eukaryota > Viridiplantae > Streptophyta > Magnoliopsida > Fabales > Fabaceae > Senna > Senna siamea. The sequence continues at coordinate 23,387,023 of CM062354.1, read as the reverse complement.
GTTTAGATATGATCACTTCAAATTTTCATTATTGGTTCAAAAGTTTTTAAGTCAATAAAAAAACATTTCTTTAAAAGTTGGAATAAAAATCTTTATGTATTTTAAAGTAAAGATCTTTATCTATTTTATAATAAAGATCATCTACTTTAAAATCAAGATCTTCAATTATTTTAAAATATAGATCTTATATATTTTAAAATAAAGATCTATCTATTTTTCTCATAAAAAAATCAAAATAATTATACAAATAGAGACTAAATTGAAAGAAAATTTTTTTATTACAAATATATTGAGCCACAAAAGCAACGTATTGAGCCACAAAAAAAAAAAGAAAAAAAAAAGAAATGAGAGAGCAACTTTAGCTAGACGAAAATATGAAGCCATAAAAGCAACTAAATGAGTGGCTCTTACTCAAACCCTTTACACCATACATGTTCAAATGGAGTGGACGAAAACGCAACAACAATGTGGATGAAAATGCAGCAACAAAGTAGACAAAAGCGCAACAACAGAGTGGACAAAAATGTGACATGCCTTCATTACTTACATATATCAGAGTGATCGTGAAGCGTGGAAATTGTTACCAAAAATTTTTCCTTTTAACAACTGATACCACTCGAGTCGTCACTAGTTGAGTGTAACCCAAATAAACTCTTTCTTAGCTCATTCAAATTCAACTCAACTATCTCTTATGCGTAACATATACTAATACCATCATTTTCTCAACCAAGAAAATCTGGAATACAAAATTCGAGACTATTCATCATAATCAATTAAGTTACAATTTACATTTCAATAGAATTTGTCTCCAAATTTTCATGACTACATAACCCATGTCATTCATCAAAATAACCATAAAATTTTTATGTCATACATAAAATCCCCTAGCCTACATGTCATTAAACAAACCTATCTATGTAATAACCAAGAGTGTTTTTACAAATTAAAACTGAATTTTGACGCTAATTTCATGTAAACTAAGCTTGGCACGAATTTTGAGGTTGATGGTTGAAACTGAAAGGCTTTTCAGAGTCAGAAATGTGATCCATTGAAAGGAAATGCGACCCGGCGATAAAATACTGATAAACAAAGTTTTGGACTTCAGTTTCTCAGACGAAGGTTGAAACCTCTACATGGGAAGCTGTGCCAAGGTTCGGATGGAAGACGACATTTTGAAGTTTCCCCAAGTAGTCTGGGAAAAGTAGAAATCGCCCCCAAAAGCTTTAAATTCTTCGAAACCCCGCCATTTCCACCATTTCTCTCTCTCTCCTCACTTCAATTTCTCTCTCCTCTCTCTCTTTCTTCCTCCACCATGCACCACCACCTGGGCCACCATAGACCACCACCTGACCCACCAACCGACACACCTCGCCACCCTCGACCTCAGGCAACCACCCACGGCCACCAACAGCCGCCAGAGTCACTAAAAAACATAGTTTCTTTCCCTCCATCGCGAAAATTGTGCAATGTCATGATCTTCGCCGTCAGCCACCGCTGGCCATCACCGCCACCACCAGAGTGTAAGCTGAGCTGCCAGCTTCCTCCCCTAGCTCGCCGCCGCTAAATAGAGGTCTGACATGCCTAGATCGAGATAATTTTTGACTGCCGTGCTCGATCTTCGAGGCTGGAAAACACCATCCAAACAGTCGTGAACTGCCGCGCCACCACCATATTCAGACTCCCCGTCTTGCGGGCTTCACCGTGGTGTAATTTTCAAGGCCAACCACACCCCTCCATCGTGCGTCACCGTGCTCTGCCCTGCTCCACCACCAAAGAAGCCAGAAAGACACCCGAAAGACACCCAAGATTTCCCTGGGACAGATTTCCATCATTCGGCAACCCCGGTAAGGTCCGATTCACCTAAATCTAATGATTTTTGATTGAATTGACTGCTGAACGCGAATAGGAAATAAACCAACTTAGGAAATTGTGTAATCGGACTTAGGATCGTAAAATTGATGAAGTAATGAGGTTAAATATTAATTTAAATGCCTATGGAATTGATTAGGCTCGAAATCCGAGAATGCGAGAAGTCCTGGATTGATTTGGAGCAAACGGAGACCAGGTGGGATAATTTACGCTTCCCGAACGTTAGAATTGATTTTTTGGATACCTGAACACTTAGATTTAATTGCATAGATTTACATGCTACTTTTGATGGATTAAATTGTATGCATATGTGCTGAAAACCCCATTTGCATGTTAGATGATCTGTTTATCGATTTTAGATGCCATTAGGATCAATTTACTTAGGGTAGGGTACTTAATAGCTGGTATAGGACGGTCGTTAAGTATTCCGAGTGCAGGAAACTTTTATAAAGATATTATTTTAAACATATTTAGCCTGCATTGCATTAGGGATCACGCGGTAAATCAAGATGACCCTAAAAAAGGTTTAAGGAGTATAAGGAGGGATAACCTACACGGGAAAACGTTATGATTTAGGCGTAATACCCTAGAACCCTGAGGAATAACCGACTGTGTGCATATAAGTTCAAATAGACTGTATAAGGATGAGAATTGGCGTATGTGCACATGCTAGGGGATGCCCTAGATGTTGATTCTCACCCGGTCCTTGAGTGAGTGATTGGTGTTACGGATCACACTCACAATATAGGTGATATTCGAGTGATTGGTGTTACGGATCACACCCAATGATAAGAGATGTAATTTCTCTAGATGACGTGCAATTGGATGATTTTAGATACGGTCGCAGATGATTTGTGGCTGATACGGATTTAGATACACCAGGCATAGGTTTTGATTCACTTTCGATTATCGATTTTCAAAGAAATAGATTTCGATGATTTTTAGAACTTGCCGTGATTTCCATGCGATAAACTGATTTTTAAATATAAGGTATTTCACAGATTTTGAACTGAATACAGGAAGTTTGTTTTACGGTGCTTGCACCGCTGATTAATCAACCAAATTTTGAACTATATTATGAATTGTAAATTATTCTACTAGGATTTCAATATCTCACTAGGTTGTTTACTCAGATGAACAGGAACAGGGACCTATACACTAGGTGGATAATGGCTTTGACGATAGATAGGAGAGCAGCATAGTCCTAGGCTTGAATTACGATGTATATATGTATACTGATGATGTTTATATTGGATTCTATAATTTCTTCTTTTCTTTTGTTGTTAGACTGGCTGTAAATTTCTGAATTGGATGACTGTTGTACTTTGGGATACATTCGAGATACAGGGGAGACTCTGTTAGATTTTCGGTAGGGTTCATCGTTGTAAATGTATGTAATTAAGTTGGAATTTGCATTAATGGATTGTGTGCTTGATGTATGGATTTTAATTATTATTCCAGAGTATATTGTAATGACTGTATGTATAATTAGTATACCTGCGTGTAATTTTGGGTTGAACGAAATCTAAATGGACGACAAAATATCTATTTAGGTTACGCTCAACCAGTAGCGATCCCCTGACGTTCACATATCGAGAATAATTATTTCTAAAACCCATATGCTTCTGTTATGCAGTTAGAGGAAAGTATACTGTGGATTAGGGGGTCGTTACAATTATAGTATCAGAGCCTGGTTTGTCGATTATCTGGTTTAGTAGGCTAGGGACCTTGAATCTTCAGGCTTGTAGCTTTAGGGTTTTAATTGATTTAACTCTAGAATATTAGGACCTGATCTTGAATCGATAAGTAATGGAATGAATTTAATGTCTTTCTGTTAACTGTTGCTATTGAGACTAATTGTTTGCTTTCTGTGTCAGATAATTATGGCAGAACCAAGTAGGGATAACATCCATAGGCCCAGAGGAAGGCCAAGACACAGGAGTCGTATGCCAGTAGTGGCAAAGATGGAGACCGACGTCGACATGCGAGATATGATGGAGTCCATACGAAGAATGGCCGATGCTATGAGGGATCAAGCCACTACTAGTGCCAATGTAATGAGACAGTAGCAGGAGGATAGGCAAACCAGAAACGATGGAGCCACCCAGAATACTAATCCGTTGTATCAGGGATGGATAGAATTTCAGAGAGCAGGTCCATCTTCGTTTACAGGTGCCTCTGATCCAGTCGCAGTAGAAGCTTGGCTGAAGGACATGGAGAAAATCTTCAGGTTGTTGCAGTGTGACGACGAACAGAAGGTTACATATGCAACATATATGTTGAAGGGCAAAGAAGAACAATGGTGGACAGGTGCCCAACAATTGATGGAAAGCAGGGGTATCCCGCTCACCTGGGAATCCTTCATGGGAGTCTTCATGGAGCAGTACTTCCCTAAAAGCATCAAATAGTCAAAAGAAGCACAGTTCTTAAAACTTACACAGGGAGGTAGGCCCTTTGAGGAGTATCTGAGACAGTTTGAAGAGCTATCTAGATATTTTACATACCTGCGAATGCACTATGATGAGTCCTGGAAGGCAAAGCAGCTAAAAAAAGGGTCTAGACTTACCGATGAAGACTCAACTAACCCCACTTAAGATCAGAGACTTTGCGATGTTGGTGAACAAGTGTCAAATCCTGAGTAAGAACCTGGAGCAGAGACAGGCCCAGAATATGACACAGAGAATAGGAAACCGGCCAAGACCAGCAACCAGGAATCTTAATGTGAGAGGCGGCATGTTTAAACCGCAAACAGGGTCTTCAAGCGGCAGTAAACGGTCTGATAATGCACCCTGTCAGAAATGTGAGACCAGGCACCCTAATCAACCATGTTGGCATCAAACTCTATTACAATGTTATAAGTGTAGGGGCACAGGACACATGGCGATATACTGCCCTTCTAGCGGGAGCCAGCAGATATCCGATGGCCGAAGACTGCAGGCTCTAGGGAGAGTTTTCACTCTAGATGCAGCTAATGTCGACAGGTCATTAGGTTTGATGCAGGGTAGAGGTAAAATTTATAACTTTCCTTTGATAGTGTTATTTGATTCGGGTACGACGCACTCCTTTATTGCCGATGCATGCGTAGAGAAAATAAAATTACCTATAAAGACCCTACCCTCTAATCTATATATATCCATATCCTTGGGAGAAGCCACTATGTCCCCACGTATATGCCTAAATTGCCCATTAACCATTGATGGTACCTTGTTTATCGTGGACCTAGTGTGTATACCTTTGACTGGGATCGACATCATCTTAGGAATGGATTGGTTAACTAGAAATTGGGTCTTGTTAAACTGTTCTGAGGGACAATCACTTACTTCGATAACGTGCCTGTGCGTGGGAGTGACAGATCATGTGAGATAGGTGATGTATCCCTCAATCTCTCTAAGGTAGAGTTGCAGGATAGGTTAAGCATAATTTCAATCGCTAGTGACTTTCCGTAGGTGTTTCCTTTGGAAGTAAGTAAACTGCCACCACATAGAGAGATAGAATTCACTATTGACCTGATTCTGGGCACGGGCCCAATATCCATGACTCCATATCGAATGGCTCCAGCGAAATTGAGGGAATTAAAGGTCCAAATTAAGGATATGTTGGAGAAAGGGTTCATTAGGCCGAGTGTATCACCATGGGGAGCTCCTGTCTTATTCGTGAAGAAGAAAGACGAGAGTTTGAGATTGTGTATCGATTATTGGCAACTGAACAAGGTGACCATTAGGAAAAAATACCCTTTACCACATATTGACGACTTGTTTGATCAGTTGCAAGGTGCAACTATGTTTTCTAAGATAGACTTAAGATCAGGATACCATCAGATTAGGGTTAGAGAGGAATACATCCCTAAGACAGCGTTTAGCACGAGATACGGCCACTATGAGTTTCTAGTGATGCCGTTTGGATTGACAAATGCACCGGTTGTTTTCATGGATTATATGAACAGAATCTTTAGACCCTACTTAGATCAGTTTGTAGTGGTATTCATTGATGATATATTAGTCTACTCCAAGACTCATGAAGAGCATGCCCAGCATTTTAGCACGGTGCTACAGATATTGGAAGAGAAGTAATTGTATGCTAAGTTAGAGAAATGTGAGTTTTAGTTAGAAGAAGTGAAATTTCTTAGACACGTGGTAAATAGGGAAGGAATAGCAGTAAACCCTAAGAAGATTGAAGCAATGCTAAATTGGGGTCAACCTAGGACGGTCACTGAAGTAAGGAGTTTTCTGGGTTTGGCCAACTATTATAGGAAATTCATTCAAGGATTTTCTCAGATAGCCTTGCCATTAACCTGGTTGACTCGGAAGAATGTGAACTTTGAATGGAGCGAGCAGTGTGAGATTAGTTTCCAAACTTTGAAAGAGAAATTAACCACCGCTCCTGTATTAATTCTTCTAAAACCCTTAGAACCCTTCACAGTGTATACGGATGCATCACTAAAAGGCTTAGGATGCGTCTTAATGTAGGATGGGAAGGTAGTGGCTTATACATCACGACAATTGAAACCTGCCGAGGAAAACTACCCTACCCATGACTTAGAATTAGCTGCCGTCGTGTTTGCCCTAAAAATTTGGAGACATTACCTATATGGGGCTGTATTTGAGGTGTATAATGATCACAAGAGCCTTAGGTACTTGTTTGATCAGAAAGAACTGAACATGAGGCAACGTAGGTGGGTAGAATACCTGAAAGATTTTGATTTTGAATTGAAATACCATGCAGGGAAAGTGAATTTCGTAGCAGATGCATTAAGCCGAAAGTCACTACAATTAGCTAGCCTAATGATAGATGAAATGAGGTTACTTGAGCATTTTAGGAATCTTAGCCTCAACGTAATCTCGTTTCTGAAGAGATTAGTGATGAGTGACTTCTTGATAACCTGCGAGTTGAGAGAGCTGATTAGACAAGCCCAACTAGAGGACGAATCCTTGGAAGTATACGCCAACCAACCCGATTTTGGACTAGCCCCGATAGAGTATTAATGTTTTGGAAAAGGGCAGTGATTCCAAACCATCAGGAGCTAAAGGAAAAAGTGCTAGAAGAGGCTCATCGAAGCCATTATACTATTCACCCAGGTATTTCTAAGATGTATCAGGATCTAAAGAGGAATTTTTGGTGGCTTGGTATGCAGAAGGACATCACGAACTACATGAATGCCTATTTGACTTGTCAACAGGTCAAGATAGAACATCAGAGACCCGCAGGGCTAATGAAACCATTAGAGATACCAGAAAGAAAATGGGATCAAATAACCATGGATTTCGTGGTAGGATTACCTAGGGCACCAGCGGGATTTGATGCCATTTGGGTGATAGTGGATAGATTGACAAAGTCTACTCACTTTTTGCCTGTTAAGATGTGATACTCCATGGAGAAATTGGCTGAGGTATACCTTAGGGAAATCGTAAGACTACATGTAATACCATCAGGTATAGTATCCGATAAAGACCCTAGGTTTACTTTGAGATTCTGGCAATCCCTACAGCAAGCCTTAGGAACTCAGCTTAAGTTTAGAACAGCCTATCATCCTCAGACTGACAGGCAGTTTGAGAGAACTATTCAGACTTTAGAAGATATGTTGAGGGCTTGTGTATTAGAACAGAAAGGAAGTTGGGACAAACACCTACTGTTGATAGAGTTTGCATACAATAACAGTTATCACTCTACCATCGGTATGGCACCCTATGAGGCTCTGTATGGGAGGAGTTGTAAATCACCTTTGAGTTGGGTAGAGATGGGGGAGAGTACCCTATTGGGACCTGAGATTGTACAAGAAACCACTGATCAGATCAAAATGATCAGGGAAAAGATGAGGGTTGCCCAAAAAAGGCAAGAAGCCTATGCAAACAAGAGAAGAAGACCTTTAGAATTCAATAAGGGAGAGCATGTATTTCTAAGAGTGTCCCCCACCACGGGTATTGGTAGACAAGTGAGGACCAAGAAATTAAGCCCTAGATTTCTAGGACCATTCCAAATCCTACAAAGGGTCGTCCAATCGCCTACCAAATTGCCTTACCTCCCCATTTGTCCAACTTACATGATGTCTTTCATGTCTCCCAACTTTGTAAATATATCCCAGACCCTGCACATGTATTGGGGAATTAACCAATAATATTAAAGGAAAATTTAACTTATGAATCTACTCCTGTACAAATCCTTGACTTTAAGACTAAGCAACTCTGAAGTAAAATCATCCCTTTAGTTAAGGTACTTTGGCAGGATATAGCGTCTCAGGAGATGACATGGGAGAAGGAAGATGAGATAAGGCAATGATACCCAAATCTATTCACAGGTATGAATTTAGGGGACAAAATTTCTTTTAAGGGGGGAGAATGTAATAACCAAGAGTGTTTTTACAGATTAAAACTGAATTTTGACGTTAATTTCATGTAAACTAAGTCTGGCATAAATTTCGAGGTCGATGGTTGAAACTGGAAGGCTTTTCGGAGTCAGAAACGTGATCTATTGAAAGGAAACATGACCCGAAAATAAAATACTGATAAACAAAGTTCCAGACTTTAATTTCTCAAACGAAGGCCAAAACCTCTGTATGGGAACCCATGCCAACGTCCGGATGGAAGACGACATTCTGAAGTTTCCATGAGTGGTCCATGAAAAGTCAGAATCGTCCCTGGAAGCTTTAAATTCTTCGAAACCCTGCCATTTCCACCATTTCTCTCTCTCTCCTCACTTTACTTTCTCTCTCCTCTTTCTCTTCCTTCCTCTACTATGCACCATCACCTGGGCCACTGTGGGCCACCACCTGACCCACCAATCGACACACCTCGCCACCCTCAACCTTAGGCAGCCACCCACGGCCACCAACGGCCGCCAGAGTCGCCAGAAAACACAGTTTCTTTCCCTCCATCGCAAAAATCGTACAACGCCGTGATCTCTACCATCAGCCACTGTTGACCGTCACCGCCACCACCAGGGTGTAGGCTGAGCTTTCAGCTTCCTCCCCCAGCTCACCGCCGATAAATGGAGGTCCGACGTGCCTGGATCAAGAGAATTTCTATTTGTCGTGTGTCTATCTTCGGGGCCAAAAAACGCCATTCAAACGGTTGTGAACTACCGTGCCACCACCATATTCGGACTCCCCATCTTCCTGCCTTCACCATGGTGTAATTTTCGAGCCCAACCGCACCCCTCTGCCGTGCACCGCCGCGCTCCGCCGTGCACTGCCACCAGAAAAGCCATAAAGACACCCGAGAGACACCCAAAACTGCCCCAAGATAGATTTCCCTCATTTGGCAACCCCGGTAAGGTTCAATTCACCTAAATCTAATGATTTTTGATTGAATTGACTGTCGAACGCAAATAGGAAATAAACCAACTTAGGAAATTGTGTAATTGGACTTAGGATCGTAAAATTGATGACATAACGAGCTTAAATATTAATTTAAATGCCAAGGGAATTGATTAGGCTTGAAATTTCGAGAATACAAGAAGTCCTAGATTGATTTGGAGCAAACAGAGACTAGATAGGATGATTTACGCTTCCTGAACGTTAGAATTGATTTTATGGATACCTGAATGCTTAGGTTTAATTGCATAGATTTACGTGCTACTTTCGATGGATTAAATTGCATGCCTGTGTGCTGAAAATCCCATTCGCATGTTAGATGATTTGTTTATCGAGTTTAAATATCATTAGGACGGATTTACTTAGGGTAGCGTACTTAATAGCCGATATGGGACGGTCGTTAAGTATCCCAAGTGCAAGGAACTTTTAAAAAGATATTATTTTAAACAAATTTAGCCTGCATTGCGTTAGGGATCACGCGGTAAATCAGGATGACCCTAAGAAAGTTTTAAGGAGTATAAGGGGGGATAACCTACACGAGAAAACATTGTGATTTACGCGTAATACCCTAGAACCTTGAGGAATAACCGAATGTGTGCATATGAGTTCAAATAGACTATATGAGGATGAGAATTAGCATATGTACACATGCTAGGGGACGCCCTAGATGTTGATTCTCACCCAGTCCTTAAGTGAGTGATTGATGTTACGGATCACACTCACAATATAGGCGAGATTCAGGTGATTGGTGTTACGGATCACACCTAATGATAAGAGATGTAATTTCTCTAGATGACGTGCAATTGGATGATTTTAGATATGGTCGCAGATGATTTGTGGCCGATACGGATTTAGATAAACCGGACATAGGTTTTGATTCACTTTCGATTATCGATTTTCAAAGAAACAGATTTTGATGACTTTTAGAACTTTCCGTGATTTCCATGCAATAAACTGATTTTTAAAGATAAGGTATTTCACAAATTTTGAACTGAATACGGGAAGTTTGTTTTCAGTGCTTGCACCACTGAGTAATCAACCAAATTTTGAATTATATTATGAATTGTAAATTATTTTACTGGGATTTTAATATCTCACCAGGTTGTTTGCTCATATGAACAGGAAAAGGGACCTAGACGCTAGCTGGATAATGGCTTTGATGATAGAAAGGAGAGTAGCATAGTCCTAGGATTGAATTGCGATGTATATATGTATACTGATGATGTTTATATTGGATTCTGTAATTTCTGCTTTTCTTTTGTTGTTGGACTGGCTGTAAATTTTTGAATTGGATGACTGTTGTACTTTGGGATACATTCGAGATACAAGGGAGACTCTGCCGGATTTTCGGTAGGGTTCATCGTTGTAAATGTATGTAATTAAGTTAGAATTTGCATTAATGGATTGTGTGCTTGATGTATGGATTTTAATTATTATTCCAGAGTATATTGTAATGACTATATGTGTAATTAGTATAGTTGCGTGTAATTTTGGGTTGAACGGAATCTGAATGGACGACGGAATGTCTATTTGGGTTACGCTCAACCAGTAGCGATCCCCTAATGTTCCCATATCGGAAATAACTATTTCTAAAACCCATATGCTTCCGCTATGCAGTTAGAGGACAGTATATTGTGGATTAGGAGGTCGTTACAATCTACAACTTGAAATTTATGAACTTCCTGGTTGCCTTGCAACCCTCATTCACATCTCAAGCCCAGCTAAGTTCTAGGCATATCCTAGCCCTAATCATCTGAACAAACAACTTCATGAGATATAATTATCCCAGTAGAGTAATTTACAAATTTACAGTTTTATAAAAATAGTTAAAAGTTTAGCAGTACTCCCTTGGGTATCGAAAACCTCCCTCTTATGACTACAATACACATGTGAATTGATATTTCAAATTCTAGGCAAAATCTATCAAGTGGGAAATTCACGTTTTAGATTTACTCATAAATCAAATAAGTTTATCAAAATCATAAGAGTATAAGAGAACCATTCACATTAAAAATCATTATTTTAAAATACCTGTGTTTCCATTTCAATTCCTATTTGCATAACATTTCTCGTGTTACTGCAAATATCACATAACTGACAAGCATACGTTTCCCACCATTTACATCCCCATCACAATGCATGTTGTTTCCCAATCTCAATTTTTAAAATATTCCAGGGGACCGTTATCTCAAAGAATTTCACAAGACCATTTACCCATGTGATTGAGATTGTTAGCATCGTGGGGACTGTTATCCCGGCGATCATCATAAGACCATTATCCATATGACTAAGAATCTAACTTATCAGGGCATCCCCTGGCATGTGCACATCCTTCGTTAGTCTCGTTATCCACAACTATATGACAATGTATATAGATATGTGAATAATACTTAGGGTCATAGAGGATTTTCACTTAAACTAATCCATTTGCCCCGTATAGAATCTCCTCTATTTACTCCTTAAGTATTTCATAAGGTTGTATTGGTTTAAAGAGCAACCTCTAACATATACAGACTATTGCTATGAAAAATGTTACATTTTATAAAAAATTTGTCTGCATAAGGAACACATAATGATCGTCCCATACCAGCCATTAAATGTCCACCTTAAATTTTTTCTGCACTACCAGCATACAACCCAATAGTTAAATTAAAATAAGCAGCAAGGGGTTTATCTCATGCTTTCAAACACATAAAGTTGTATTTCCTTATACTCATATGAAAACATTCCATTTTATAAGCATTTTCATCAAACATTTCCCATTTCACAAAATACATTTCAGTTCAATCAATACAACTCATATTTTCACTTCAAAATAGGGTAGTGTGGATTACTTTACCTTAACCTTTTGTTCCTTCCTTGATCAAAGCTTCCTCTTTCCTCTTGGTATTTGCCTCACAAATCACTTCATGAGAAACAAATCTAGATTTCACACTAATACTTCACAATTATGCATTTATTGCATCATGCTTTCTATACATCTTGGGCTTAAGGTTTCACTATGAGATAACTCTAATCTTTCCTTTCCTATTTTAGGGTTACTTGTCACCCAACATATGAAATTCTCATATATGATGGTGTTTGAGCCTCAATCTAACCAATACTAGGGGTTTCTAAGCTTAATTCTCATTTTAAAAATCATTTTTCACATCAGAGGGCTACTAGTCGGCTGCCAGGAAGCTAATAGTTGGCTAGTTGCTCTTTGGAAGGCTGCCAGTCGATTATCGTAAAGCTGGCAGTCAACTAGTGGCTCTCTAGAATTCTGGGTTACGCAAGATAGTAGCCTGCCAGTCGACTATTAGAAGGCTACCAGTCTACTAATTGAGTTACCAGTCAACTACTGCACCTCTGTTTGAAATTCTGGATTTGTCAAAAACACGACAGGCGACTGATGCATGCTGGCAATCAACTATTATGTTCTGTGACAGCTCAAAAATCTCAGTTTTTGAAATCATTCAGCCCAGAATCTAGTATTTTTCAAGATTAAAAGGCATGAGCTTAGTTTCTAACCATTTTTACCTAAAACCTAACCATTTTTTGGCTCAAACATCAATCATACAAGCAATTTTTCACATAAAACTCAAGTGAACAGTAAAACCTAACTTGAAAAATCTGATCAAGCCTTGAAAATGCCTAATGGAAGTTAAAAACTCTAGCATTTTAGTCTAGAAACCCTTTCCTATATCCAATTAACCTCAAAATCATCATTTTAACCTAGAAAACCAAAAAATTTTGAAGAAAATGAGATTTCTCCATTTTTGCTAAATCCTAAGCATTTAAACAGATTTGATGCTTGTAGGAAGGATATACTACTTCTAAATAAGAGCTAGGATGTTTTTCATAAGAGTAGGTAAAGATTTTCTTACCTGAAATTTAGTTATAGAGAGCTTCCACTTGATTTCTCCTTTTTTTCTCCCTCACCCATGCCTTTCCTCTTCTTCTCAAATGTGGGAGTGTGCTGATAGGGAGGGAAGGAATGCATCTGAGAGAGTTTAAAGGAGTGGCACTATTGGAGCTTTAAGGACTATCTTGCAAAATATGAAAATTGTTTTGAAGTCCTTAGGTTTCATAAGACTCATGTAACCACTTTATAGCCATTTTCCATTCACATCCTACCAATTTAGCTTAAATAATAAATTTTGAAGGTATCAGATATTACAGAAAACACACCAAGTGGACAAAAATGCAACATAGTGGATGAAAACACAGCAGCAACATATATGGGCAAAAACATAGTAACAAACTTGACGAATCATAACAATGGAGAAGTAACTAATGTACCAAAATGGGGGAGCAAAATGCATTATCTTTCATCTTCTTCATCATGCGGGAAACCTCACTCGAAACAGTGCATTTCATAAAATAAAAGGAAAAAAATTACCCAAACCGCATCTTTCCACTAAAGCAAAATGGTGCATTTTAGGCAAGAGGCGTCAGATGCATGACATAGTATGGACTGCGAGATGTAAGGAACTACAGCCATTCTGCATAAAATCCTAATGTAGCTAAATGGGAAAAATTACATTTTATCCTATAAATTATAGTTTAATTATAATATTAATGTTTAAATTTTAAAATGTAATATTTTATCTCTTAAATTATTACAAAAAACTAAAATAACTAACTATCTACTAATTTCAATGTCAACAATCATTCCATGAACAGAAGTTGGCTTAATTTTTTTTTTGTAAAAAACAAGTATTTTTTAAAAGTGATATTAACAAAAGTCAATATTTTACAAAGAATTTTTAATCAAAATAAATATCTAAAGATAATTTTTAAATTCTCAAAAGTTGACTTTTAATTTTGATTTAATTATTATATGTTAAAATTAACAAATATTTTATTTTATTTTTTATGATAATTGAAGAAAACAAAATGTTATATTTTAAAGTTAATTTAAAAAATATTTTATCATATTTAATCATTAAATATTTTATATCTTTTCAACTAGATTTTCTAATCAGAAAAATGAGATATGAATTGTTCTAATAAATCACTTATTCATGATTTAATATTTTTGAAAAAAAATTCAATGCTATATTTTTATTCCTTTGGATTGACCTCTAATTATTAAATTAATTAATATACCAATTTTAAAACCTAGATTTTTTTCAAGATTTATATAAAATTTTTTTTATTAATTATAATGAAAAATTATATTTTATCATATTACAAGTGACACGTGGCATATATGGTTCATCAAGACCAAAATTATTGTTCTAGTTACCACATTATTCTCAAGATATTGGGAATAGTATCTATTGGTAAAAAAGTCAATCGGAACCGAATTTATTGATAAAAAAAAATATTAACTATGACTTGATTGAAAATAGATGAACCTAGGTAGACAAATGATCTCACATGTTCCTAATGGTCGACTTTGAATTTTAAAAATGATTCAATTATGATTAAATTGAACTGTACAAGCATGAAATAATGTGTTTGTGTGATGGTGTTTAAGTATATCATTCAGTTTTATTTATAAACAAATTAATAAAAAGGAGGATAAACAAATTTAATAACACCCAAATAATCTCCCCTCTCCAACTCTAGATTTTCTTCATCACGCAGTCTTCGACACCAATCCTTGTTATTTTCCAAGCTCATATGCAAGCATGAAAGATGAGAAGAGTTAATTTATATTATGATTTTGTGTCCATGTTTAATGATTTTGATTTCAAGTAATCACATAGTGACAAGAATATAAATAATCTTCAGTCAAAGAAGTCCCAAATGTCAAATGATTATAATCATAGTAGTAAATGAGTTTTGTCAAGGGTGCAACAAGTATTCTAAATATAGATCAATAAAAAAGGAACTCAACACTTAATTATGGCACACACAAGAAAATCAATAAGAATCAAACAAGAAGGAAACAAAGTCATCAACCGAACCCATAATAGTAGCAAAACCGAAACACAGGAGTGAGTTCAGTTTTATCTTTCTCGCAACAAGCAATACAGACACGAGAGGAATGGATTCCAATTCATCTTGAATGAGGGAAATTTTGCATAAATAACTTCTACTCATTCAATCAAAAACTTAGGACACGTTAACCACAATCTGAATAGCGCAGCAGTTAGCAAGAAAAAGAGGAAAATGGATCCACTGCTATCCGAAGAGTCTGCTGTCCCTACTGTTGGGAAGATCTAACCCATCCATGTGATCGTGCGTCCAGTGTCTTGCCATGTTTTACTTTTTTTTTTTTTTAGTTTTCTATCATCAAAACACACTGGTTTGGTTAAACAAAAAATGGTGCATTCTGAGATAGAGAAATCTTGCACTGAAACGCAAAGAAATAGTGCAGTGGAAGTATAAGCCATTTTCGAAGTGCAATAATGCCATTTTCAAAGTGCAGTCAGCCATTTTTGAAGTGCAGTAAAACCATAATATATTTTCACTTTGCTTCCTTAGTTGCTCTGCACCCATACACTAGACTAAAACTCAAAGAATATAAACAAGAGCATCATCAATGATTGCAACAAAGAAGCAAAAATCTTTCTCGATGAGCTTGGTGAAGAAGCGCTCAACCTCTACGGCAGAAACATCGCTACGGTAGTGTTACCAAATGAGAACATAGCCTTTGACGTCAAGAAAGAACAAAGCAGAGACAACCCTTGCCATTGGTGCTTCTGAGGATCAGATCCTACAGGATCATATCAAAAACAGATCGAATTGGTAAGGAATGAAAAATTTTGTCAAATTTCTTTCTTATTTTTTATGGCCATTAGCTGCTGTAAAACTCACAGTTCTTTATGAAAGATGAGGTGAAAAAAAATTGAATACGTGGCAAGACTTGAACCACTTGATGGCTTTGAATGGCTGAGATATATTGGACACCACAAGACAGCAGGGACTTTAGACAGCAGTGAATCCATTCTCGAAAAAGAGCCTTTTAGAACCACAAATTGAGCCAATTTTCTTTCGGAACAAAGTTTATGAAAAGAAATCCACAACATATTTAACCAAGAATGCAGAGCACGAGTGTTAAACTTAAAACCATTCTAGCAAAATCTAAATGCTAACTATGGCGCGATTTCACCAGAATAAGAGGTTCCTAAGGCCCCTTTCCCACAACAAGAAACAAAGAAAAGTAGACTAAAATGATTTGAAACCTACCTTGTGAGCAGACCGCAGCTTCGAGATGGCAGAATCAGGTATCTTCTGATGTTGATGGCTGGTACCGTCGCGACACAGCAATGGCAAACGGCGAGCAGTGCTTCGGCTTCTTCTCCTTCTTCTTTCTGTCGCCTTCTTCCCCTCTCTCAATCAAAAATCTCCTCCCAAATCTGATCTAAGAATGCAACTTCAAGATGGCAGAACCAGGTATCTTTTGACGTTGATGGCTGGTACCAGCACGACACAGCAATGGCAAACGGCGAGCAGTGCTTCAGCTTCTTCGTTCCTCTTTCTGTCGCCTTCTTCCCCTCTCTCAATCAAAAATCTCCTCCTCCCAAATCTTATCTAAGAACCCTTTCTGTAAGCGAAAGCAAATTTTGTTGCAAGAATTTTCTTCTTTTGGTCATGCGCTCAACTTCTTCCACTTCTTCTTCCTCTTCTAGAATAGTTGTGTGCTCCTTAGGCTGCAGCTTCCTCATCTTCTTCCTCTTCTGGAATAGTTGTGTGCTAGCTGTGTTTACGCCCCCTCACTCGAAACCTATATAAGGAGTGGCTCATATCCTCTTCAGGTATAAGCATTCTATTGCCCTAGTTGTACTCTCACATTTTCTCTCATCTCCTTCACTAACATGACCATCGGAGGCTTTAGGGAGGCATTTTCCCCCTTCTTCGCTGTCATTTGAAGGTGCTCAAGCCTCCATCGTGATGTCGACCAATTTGAAGATTATCAATATCTTTCAAGCAATAAAAATGAAACTTGTTTTAAATTGACCCACCATGTTCTTTCTTGACACATAAAAAATAAAATAAAATTATTTTTTTTCAAAATTTATAACAAAAAAGATTTGTTATTAACTATAGTTGACTAATATATATATCAATAGTTTAAAATTTTCATTGCTTGCCCAAATGATTGAACCTATGTTATACTTTCTTAAGTGAATCATCATCTTTATATTAGCCACAAATTTGTAGTAGATCAGAAATATACAGAAAATTGCCAATGGTTAATAAGCAAACAATAAGAGAAATATCAATCCGTTCACCAAGAAACTTACCTCTTTGATGAATGAGAATACAATAATAAGAAAAATATGTTATTAGTTATATTATATGTTGGGGATATATAATATCGACTGGTCTACCAACCGAGTGTAACCTCCTTAAACCATTAAGGTGGGTTGGTCGTCCCTACCTGTTGCTGTCTTAAGCATCAACCTTGACCCACACTCACCACTTGACATAGTACGAAATAGGGTAGACACACTGAAGAAAGTACTCCCATACAGATAACGTTCTAATCTCCTCTCCCTATAAATACACCCCTTGTCCAACTGTTTAAGGTGGTTACATCCATAGGCTACAAAGTAGATACTTTGGAGAAATACTTACGGGACTCCTTACACCATCTCCAGGTACCTACAATCTAAGAAGAACTTATCAATTGGCATTGCCACAATGAGGCTAGGCACCATGCCCTACTAATCTTGCAAAAAATTCACAATAAAAAACCCACAAAGAGGTTGGAACTACTCTCGACTAATCTTGCAAAAAATTCAAGATAAAAAGGCTTAAAAAAAGGTCAAGTGTTGTGCCCTACTAATCTTGTAAAAAACACAAAAAAGGCCCACTAAGAGTCTGGGCACCATGCCCTACCAATGTTACAAAGCACAAGATAAAAAGGGCCCATTTGGAACGACGTGCTTGTCATAGGTGCCAAAATGGTAAAATAGCCAATAATAGGGAAACCAAGAAGGCTAAGTGCTTCATCACAACCAAGAAAAAGCATGGAAATGTGGAAGCAAACCAAGATATGGAAAATAACACAAGAAGTAATAAACAACCAAAATTTTATAAAGTAAAAATAATTTTACAAGATTGCCAACCTTATTACAAAATACCAAAGCACAAAACACTAGTTATACACCAACAAGCCCTACAAGCCTTATAAAAAACAAAAAGCAAAAGAAAATAACATAAAAAGAGAGCCTTAAACCCTACCTTTACTTCAAGTAGGACAGTTCCTATAAGGAGTGCTGAAAACGTAGAAGCTAACTGAGCCACTAGTATTTAGCAAGACAAATACACATTTTCCTTCCACAAAATCCAAGTCTTGCCAAGAGAACGACGATGAACATCACTAACAACTTAAGCCTTGATCAAAGTGCTCACCAGAAATACGAGTCACAATCAGCACAAGAACATTAGGATAATAAGTCACAATTAACTCCTAAACAATATTCTGGGAGTCCAGCAACTTTAGAATGGATACATTCTAGACTAGAACCTACAAAATCCCCTTCCACTAGTGGGTGTTCAAATTTAACGGTAGCCGGTAGAGGGCCCTCAATGACTCGGCCATGCTAGGGGTAGCGATGCCCCCCTCCCCCATTGAAATTTTTGCATGTGAAGATGGTAGTTAGGCTGCACTCAAGCCATCCTATTAGCGACATAGCAATCCAACTCAAATAAGAGAATCAAGCTTTCAGTAGGACCGAAAAAGAAAAATCCCATGTGTTCTCAAGTAAAAAAAAAAAATCATCAAGCCTCTTAGAAAACCAAGTAGCCATAATTACACCATTTATTACAAAGTAAAAAACCAATAATCTGAAAAATAAACCAAACTAATAAAAGCCCACCGACCAGAAGCCAACAAAAATAAAGAGAGAGGAACAGCCAATCTATAAAATTTAAGGCCTAAAAAGGCCATAATATCCCATTACAAAAAAGGGCCTAATCCACAAAACCCAAAAAACCACAAAATACCATTACAAAAAAAGGGGGGCCTAACTTATGGAACCTAAAAAGAAACCCCATCCATGCCCAAAAGTAGCAATACTATATAGCTTAACTAATCTAACCCAAAAAGAAGCTATGCCAAGACCCAATCCAAAACAAGAACAAGGCTAAAAACAAAAAAGAGGGGAAGGGGAGAAAAATCAAAGATAAATAAAATCACATAGGGCTCTTGAACAAATAATTCCCTCGTGATCTCCTTCACCTCCTCCAAAGCACTGCTTAAATCCCCATCAACCACCCCTATGATGGACCAACCTCATCACCAATAATAATTTCATCCCTCACCTCTCCAACCCCTATGTCAATCTGACCATCCAAGGGCGAGGGCACATTCGCCCCCAAACTAGGAGCCCTACTTTCCCTGATGTAGCCATCTCCACCCTCTACGACCTCTGCTATGTTCGCTCCAATTGCCATGGGTGAACTACTCTTTACAAAAGCCTCTAGGGACAACATCTCTGAGGAACCAGCCATAACTACCCCTTCAACCATGCCAGAAATCACTACAAGTGCAAGTTCACTCCCTCTTCTTCCTTAACCAAACGAATGGCCCCATATAGAACCACATTTTTGACACTCATACCCTCAGTTTAAAACTCCAAGCGTAGATGAAGAAAGCAAAGATAAGCTAAATAGTTTTCTCAAGCCCACTCAGTGTCATAAAAGGCATTCTTAGCCATCGCAGTCACCTCAAACTTTAACTTCATGATCTTCTCCTCCTACATGGTAACTTTGACCAAGGCCTCCTTCTTTAGTTTGGCCTCAACATCTACCCCAAAAAGGAGCGGGTCTACTTTCTCCTTCAACAACGCCACCTGATCGAATAGATTGGCAAATGAAGATCTCAACCAATTCGGCTCTAACTTAAGAAATTTGGTTAAAGACTCTGCCTGGTTGCAGTCCCTCTCACCACATAGTGTCTCTATCTCCCTGTCCTTCTCAATCGCCTCTCTACTTAATTTTTTAATGTCATCATTAACATTCTCTCATCTACTTGGCGAGAGTGGCAAGCAATCACTTGAACCTTCACCTAGAAAAAAGAAGCATAAATGGAGCAAATCCAAAGTAACTTTTGACCCATCACATCGTGAAGCCCCCAAGGAGTAATTGTGCACAAAATTCTCCATGGCAAAACGGTTCAAAATGTAATAACCCCTCATTATATTGATATATCAGAGTAATTATAAAGCGTGAAATTTTTCACTAAATTTTTTCCATTCCCTTTATGGGTACTCATTAAGCTGTTACTAGTTAATTGTTACCTAAACAGACTCTTCCATTAGTCCATTCAAATCTCACTCAACTACTACCTATGTGCAGCATATCTAATATCACAATTTACACCATCATATTCTTTGGAATATACAATTCTAAACCATTCATTTATGAACAATTGAGATATAATTTGTAGTAATGCTACTGAAATAAACTTACTATTAACTCATTAAATTTCAGAACAATTAACTCTATTACATAATTCCATATCCTATGGCATTTATCCAAATAACCATATAATTATCATTACATTTACAATCCATAGCCCATATGCCATTTCAATTATCCTCTAAGAATTAAAATTTTACAACTCTTCTAAGTTGCCCTATAGCTTCAATACACCTTTTAAGCCCAGCTAATTTCTAAGCATATCCTGGCCCTAATCATTTGAACAAACAACTTAATGAGATACAATTATTCCAGTAGAGTAATTTACATTTTATAATTTCATAAAAAAATTGAAAGTTCATATGTACCCTTTTGGGTATAGAAAACCTCTCCCTTGTATCATAATAACACCCATGTGAATTGCATCTTACAATTTCTCATGATCAAACATATGGAAATTTACCAGATTTCATCAAAGCAACAGTTCACAAAATTCATATCGAAATCATAAGAGTATAAGACCATTATTCTGGTCAAAACATCATTTTCATAGTGCATGTAATTGCATTTCAAATCTCATTTACATAATAATACTCATGTTACTAAAAAGATTTTATAAATCTGCATATTCTTTCAAAAATCAATATGCATACCATCACATCAATGTAAAAATCAACATCTCATGGCATGTTATTTCCCAAACTCAAGCAATCATCACACTTCCTTTTATCCATGTGATGGTCACACTTCCTTTTACCCATGTGACTGAGATTGTTGTTATCACAAGGACTGTAACTCCTAGTGATTATCACACTTTCTTTTATCCACGTGATATTGTCACACTTTCTTTTATCTATGTGACTGATAATCTAACTTCCAGGGCGTCCCCCGACATGTGCACATCGCTAGTCTCATCCTTTTCCCAACTATACAATAATATGTACTAATAGGTGACTAATACTTAGGGTTATAGAGTGTTACACTTAAACTAAAATGTTTTCCCATCTAGACTATCCTCCCTTTACTCCTTTAAAGTCTTTCATTGGATTGTATTGGTTTAACAAGTAATCTCTAACAAATATAAACCATTAAAGATGAAAATCATTATATTTTACAAAGTAGTCTGCATAAGGAACACTCAATGACCATCCCATACCAACTATTAAACATTCACCCCAAACTTTGTCT
Organism: Senna siamea; assembly: GCA_031216115.1. Lineage (NCBI taxonomy): Eukaryota > Viridiplantae > Streptophyta > Magnoliopsida > Fabales > Fabaceae > Senna > Senna siamea. The sequence continues at coordinate 23,365,356 of CM062354.1, read as the reverse complement.
ACCCTACAAGCATACAACCCAATAGCCAAATCAAAACAAGCAGCAAAGGATTCATTTCATTAACATGTATAGGCAATTTTTCCTCATACTCATATGAAAATCGCTTACTAGTTCATCATTCATTTCATCAAACAATTTCCATTTCATAAAGCAAATTTTCCATTTCAAAATAAAAAATTCACATCATCATTTTAAATTAGGGGAGTATAGATTACTCTACCTTAACTTTTTGTTCCTCTCTTGATCATGTAATACCCCTTATCTTATCTTAACAACATCATAATACTTATTCAGATAAGTGGTTACATTATCTTTAGCCTTTAATTACATTAATTTCTCCTGAGAATTTAATCCATCATAAGTTTATTATGCAATTAGGTTTGGGTTCTTATGCTCAAGTAAATATCCTTTGACACAGCGAAATATATAAAAATAACATACATTACAACAGAATATATAAAAAATTTTCTACTATATATATATTATAATAACCATTTGATACATTGTTCTGTATACATATACTAGGATAGATGAAGTACCCATCTCTAAGGAGTAAGGAGACAAAAAGCCTGTCACTCAAACTCCTTTTTCAAAATATCAAGGATGAATAGGTCCTTCACATATCCTTATACATATGCCCTTTTCCCTCTATGTACAGCCAAAAATGATATTCCCAATTCTAACCCCAAAAAGACTATGTAGAATCAGGACCAAAAAGAAAGGGCTATAACTACATGCTTAAGTGTCTAATTTACTCTAAGGGAAATTCAAAGATGGATATAACATAGATATCCTTTATGATAGTGAAAGTTTCTAGAAAGGAAACTTCCACAGTGGCCAGCTCAATCTCCATTATCAAGCAGTATCTAGGCATCTGATACATATCAGCACAATAATGAGAAATATATTCCCAATAGCTAAACAAACCAATTTATTTACAATAACTTATATGTACCACTGTAATAATATAGAAAATAACTCTACATTCAATTAAAATTTCAAACTCTTTTCATATAGACCCTTGGGTATGACATATGTGACACAGGTGTGTATGCATCTATAGACATAAGATATGCAGCAAATTATGTCATTCATGGAGTGGACAACAAGCTTTCAATGCTTATATGTCTTAATCATATTCAAAAAACTCACATTCATGAAATACAAATTATAGCCACACAGAAATACTTTACTTTGGAAAGGTATACACCAGATGATTCCCTTGGGAGTATACATTAGATCATTCCCCATAAGGTAACTCACTAGGGAGGTATACATCAGATCATTCCTCCTCATAATTTTGGTCTCAGGAGGTATTCACCAGATCATTCCTCCTTGATCTTTAACTTTGACATTCATAATTACATTAAGAATTTTTATGCTATTCAATCACTTTTACATGAATTTAGACATCTTGCTATCAATGACAAAATTTCATGCTATTTACTATTCATTCTTGACCATTACATCAATTTCCCTCTTGTTACTTAACATAGGCCAATTTTGATGGCATCTTAGGCTATTTTCAATTAACATAGAAGTTTAGCCATTCTAGGAAAAATTATACATAGCATTCGGCCAAGGCAAGATAAGCATGAAAGATTGGCATTTCTAACCCATTTGGTGCATTTATAGCATTAATTTCACCAATTAAACATTATGGTAGCAATTTTCATAATTATGCTTAACCCTTTCTCACACCTAAAAATTAGGTGAGTACACTTTAGGCCATCCTTTCTCATATTTTTCTAGTTCATTATTCATACCAAACATGACAATACACCTAACCTCACAACTTCACATGTTTATACACACTTTTTAGGTGAAATGGTAAGGCTTTAAATTGGTAAAATGGCTAAAGCATAGAATTACCATAACTTTCTCTCTCTTCCTTTCTTGGAACTAAATTTATATGGTTTCTAGGCCATTTTCAAGCAAAATTTCAGCATCACTTATGTAATGCCCATATCTAGTCTTGTTGTTCATTTCGATATCAATAGATAGGTTCGATACATTATTCTTGTCCTTTTAATTATTGTCTGAGTAGTTAAACCATTCAATTTACGTTAAATAAATTAGGTTCAGGATCTTATGCTCAGATAAAAATAAAACTTACATGCACAGCGGAATAATAAAAATTCTATGCTACACGAGAAAATACAGTCTTTCATATGAATCAAATAATACAAGTCTAATAATAATCATTACAAACTGATGTACATGTCCCTGGATATATGAAGCACCTGTCCCTCGGAAGTCAGGAGATAACAGGCCTGCCACGCAAACTCCCGTACAAACTAGTGATGGACCGGTCCTTCACATATTTGTTTTCCCTGATATCCCTAGAACCACTCACATATACAATCAAATTAGCTATCCTATTCTAATTTGAGTACATCTAGGATCCAAAAATAAGGGGGTTACAAAAACCTTACTTGATCAAAAGGCACTGCCACCATGCGTCCATGCTATGCGTCCGTATCTGATACATATTAGCACATAGATGAGAAACACAAGTTTTCCAGTAGCTTAGCAATTCATAGTTTAAAAAAGCTAATATGTACCAAGGTGCAGGCACTAAAAACTGATTTAAGAGTAAAATACATAACTGTAAACAGACAATTACTGCATAATAAATTTAGTAGTTAACAAAAGTTAGAGATATTTTTCTCATGACCAGTATTCTCTTAAGCGTACCAACTTATTATTGCGAAGTTATCAGGTCGTGTATACATGTTGTGTGAACACTAGATCACAGGAGTAGAGCACCTTTGGCCACACCTCCCTAGGTCACCTGTGTGGAGCACCTTCAGCTACACCTCAAAATTCGTGGACACTCGGCCACGTATATAGCGTGATTGCGAGCACTAGGTCCTGGGCACGGAGCACCTTCGGCTACACCTCGCTAGGCCGCCCGTGTGGAGCACCTTTGGCCACACCTCACAAATTGTGGGCACTCAACCCACGTTCATGAAATCCTCAGGACACTAGATCACGGGTATAGAGCACTTTCGGCCACACCTCCCTAGGTCACTCGTGTGGAGCACCTCTGGCCACACCTCGTAATGTGTGACCACTCGAACATAGTTTCAGCATGATCGCGGACGCTAGGTCACGGGCATGGAGCACCTTCGGCCACGCCTCGCTAGGCTGCTGGTATGCATTTGGAACCCCACAGGGCGCCTACACCTCCCTTTCAAATATCTAAGGAAAGGTTTCATTTTCTCAAGCTTTCGAATAAATTTAAAGCTTCCAAACTATTTTGCTTTTTCTTAGGGAATTAGATCTGGGTTCCCTTTTAAAATACTGGCAATGGCCATGACATTCAATTTTTCTTGGAATTTAATTCTCACATAAGTTTCCCTCCAAAAATATTAATCATGGATACAATATTTTCTATTCTTCTTGAATTTAATTCTCATATAAATTTCCCTCTAAAATATTAATTATGGGTATAATATTTTCTATTTTCCTTAGAATTTAATCTTACATATATTTTTCTCGATAATATTAATTATGGATGTAATATTTTCTATTTTTCTTATAATTTAATCTTACATAAATTTTCCTCCATAATATTAATTATGAATATAATATTTTCTATTTTCCTTATAATTTAATCTTACATAAATTTCCTTCCATAATATTAATTATGAATATAATATTTTCTATTTTTCTTAGAATTTAATCTTACATTAATTTTCCTCCATAATATTAATTATGGATATAATATTTTTTATTTTCCTTAGAATTTAATCTTACATAAATTTCCCTCCATAATATTAATTATGGATATAATATTTTCTATTTTCCTTAGAATTTAATCTTACATAAATTTCCCTCCATAATATTAATTATGGATATAATATTTTCTATTTTCCTTAGAATTTAATCTTACATAAATTTCCCTCCATAATATTAATTATGGATATAATATTTTCTATTTTCCTTAGAATTCATTCCTCACATAAGTTTCCTTCTCAAGGTTTAATAATTCCTATGATAATATTCCTCTTATCCATGAACATTATTCACCTTAAACCCTCACAATTTCATTCCTCATGATGGTATTCATCATTAATTATTTTCTTATGTGGTCATGGCAATAAAATTTCCAATGCTAACTTCATCCATCTTATTTCATCTTTATTTGTATTTATTTAGCAACATAAATGTCTAACACATTATGAATCTCATTCAACATAGCCAACTCTCAAGTTTATCATGCATACTATATCAAACTACATCCTAAATCAAGAATGGAGAGGATTATTCTAGTTTCATGAAAGCAACATTGTGAAATACATATACTAACTTATGGAACCAAAATGAAGAAATTGCTAACCTACCTTGTTCCCTTTGGTCTTCCCTTTTTTTCTTTAGTTTTCCTCTTTCACGTGAGGTTATGTAGCATGTATGCAAGGAGTTTTGGACTTCCTCTTACTTCCCTTCATGTGTGGTTCGTTGGGTTTGTGGGAAGTCAACCTTTCCTTCCTTTTTCCCTTTTCTTCCTTCCGAGAGGGTGGGGTATGTGTGTAGCCAAATGAGAGTCTTGACTTTCCTTTCTTTAGGTTGAGGTGGCGTGTGCAAGAAGGATGAAATTTCCCAACTTTACTTCCTCCTATTAGGTCAATGTTACGTGCTTCCCTTCCTTCTTTCTCTTCTCTTTCACGTTAACTTCTCTTTTCCCTCCTCACGTGCGTGTGGATGATATACATATTATTTTTGTTATCAAATATACATGACTTGTGTGTTTTTCCTTTCACCAAACTCACGCCCCTCGTGCATGCTGTCCCATTCTTCTTTTGTAAGAATTTCCCATACTCTTCCTCACTTTCACGTTGCACCTTTTCCATTTGGCTTTTGTCTTTTGTCTTTTCTTAATTTCCACGCCACCCTTGCAAGGATTTCCTCTTACATGTGTACTTCCAAGTACACCTTGCTTCTTTTTCACTTCAACCACACTAGTTTATGTTTAGGGAAGAAACATCATGTTAGCGTTCTCTCTTCCTTCCCTTCTCTTCTCACGACACACCTCTCTTTTCTAAGGAGAATTGGCCGTGTAATGGTATATTTATGTGTATTAAAATTCTGCACTAAATTAAGATTGCTTGTTGCCTTGGTGTTCCTTTTCTTGCAAGTTTATCTTTCCCACTTCCACAAGCAACCTTGGTATTTCCATTTTTCTTTTTCTTTTCTCTCTTTTCTTCCCTTTCTCGTGAAGTCCTAGGTATGTCTATAAAAATTTTCTGCACCTACACCTAATGGTTCCCCTTCATCACATGTTCTTTCTCCCTTTTTCTCTCTTTTCGTGAAACTCCATGCATGCCTTATATATATATAAAAAAAATTTTGCACTATATTGTGGCATGCATGCTTGTTCCTAAATTTATTTTTTTTCTATCTTCCTTCTCTTAGGTTGCGTGCCACCTTTGCACACATATGCATCTTGTTTCATCTTTATTCTCCTTCCCATCTTTACGTGAGAGCCATGCATATATATATATATATATATATTGCATTCCTTCATCCCTCTTAACCTCACGTGTGGCCTTAAGATTTTCATGAAATTTTAATGCTTCTTCCTTTGGTACTTAGGCTAGATAACAAAAAGAGAATAAGGTTAAATTAAACATCAAATTATAGGTACCTTGTCTTTTCAATGTAAACAATTTGGCTATTAAATTATGCAAGTAAAATTTTCCTTCCTTAAGCAAATTCTTAAATTTATTAACAACAAGGAATTTATTTATTAACACCATAATTCTATCCATTATAATCATCAATTTAATCTAATTAATTTATGGGTGTTACAACTTACGTGCATCAATTTGGCCAAGATGAGTAAGTCACACATTCATGGTTAATGGTGAAATTAGAAAATGGGAAAAATGTTGAAACACTAACTTACCTAGATTTTTTCTCTCTTACCATTTTCTAACACTTTCTCACACTTTTTCTAACACCAATTTCACCAAATTTCAGCACCCTTACACAAGCAATAATTCAGCCAAAGTGAAGAATGCAAGGAAATGGAGTTATTTCACCATCTAAATTACAACACAATCATATTCAAGCAAAAACCATGCAAAAACATCATTTTCTCCCTCTATACAATACCATTTCAGCCTTGGTATAGGTTAGGGTTTTGCAAGACTATAGTTCCATCCATAAAAATTCACCATCTCTTAGGTATTCAAGCTTTCCAACATGTATATAGTCATAAACACAAGTAGTTTTCAACATATTTCAAACCCAATCATGTAAATCAACCATAAGAATGTAGAGAGAGAAAAAGCCATCATTCTTGCAAGATTGAGAACACCATAAACACACCATAAAACAAGAAAAAAATGCCATAGGCATGTTTAGCTATTTTGAAAATGCAAAATAGGTGAAATCTCCAAATTGTGTGGTAGGTTTTCTCTTCTCTTTTTCCCTTGGAAAGCTTCGGCCAGCCTCTTTCTCTCCACTCCTCTTCGAAACTTCTAGCATATGGAGGGAGAAGAAGGCTGAAATTTAGAGTTTAGATTATTTACAAAAATGTCATTGGTGCTAAAATGTCCATTTTGTCCCTTTTTCTTCTCTTTTTCATCAATGGCATTCACTCTCCTTGGAAATGTAATTTTGTACAACTTCTATGGGCTGAGACTTTTCTGCCCCTCAAGAGTTTCAAAATTGCAGAGTGGTCCCTCAACTTTTTAGAATTTGCACATATGCCACTAAGAAAATTGTCATTTTGCCATTTAAGTCCAAATGGCCATTTTAGCTCTAATTTTCACCCTTTTCGGCTTCATGGTGTAAAGATCACTTAAATAAGATTTCATAAAATTTATTTTTATGATTTTATCAATTTACCCTTATTTTGAAAAAATTACAAATTTGCCCCTAAAGCAAAATTACCTTGTTACCCTTTATGCCAAGATTATCATTTTCACCTTTTTTCTTCCTTCTAGTGAGCATAAATGGGTAAGGATTTCAAATTTCTATTTTCTTAAAATATTTAAGATAAAAATTAGATTTTATACTTTAAGTAAAATTACTAATATGCCCTTAGGATAAAATTATGATTTTGCCCTTCCTCAGGGAAATTGCCTCTTGACATCAAATGCAAGTAATCTCTTACATAACTAGATTCTTCTTCTCTCTTAAATTAAAATAATGAGAATCCTTTGATGTAATTTCATAAAATAAGAGAATTAAATGAATTTTTCCCTTCATGGTAAAATTACTATTTTACCCTTCCTTACCAAATTTCCAATTTCATTCTTTTATCATAAAAATGATTATATAATGATAAAAATGTCCATTCTAAATCCTTAATAAATCATCCTTAACATCCCACAAATAATACTAACAATAATAATAGTAACAACGTCATCAGAAAAATGCAAGTATTTGGAGCGGATGTTACAAATCAAAGTCTTCCTCTTTCCTTCTTGACTTGATCTTACAAGTCACTTTCTGAAAAATAACTTAAATTTCTCACCAGTCCTTCTCAAATATGCATCTATTGTAATATGCTTTCTATGTAACCTAGGTTTAGAGTTTTACTATAGGGCAACTCTCCTCTTTCCTTACCTATTTTAATGTTACTCATCACCTAACATATGCAACTCTCATATATGATGACATTTTTAGCCTTGTTCCAACCAATACTAGGGTTTCCAAGCTCATTCCTCACTTTAAAAGTCATTTTTCATGTTGGAGGTCTACCAGTAAGCTACCATAAAGCCAACAATCAGCCGGTTACTCTCTGAAAGGCTGCTAGTAGGCTGCCATGAAGCTAACAATCAGTCGATTACTCTCTGAAAGGCTGCCAGTCAGCTGTTGTAAAGTTAGCAGTCAACTGGTGGCTCTCCAGAATCCTGGACTTCACAGACAGTAGGCTATCAGTCAGTTGATAGAAGGCTATCAGTCAACTACTAGGCAAAAATTTAAACCCGACAGTCGACTGATAAGGCTTCCAGTCGACTGCTGCGTCTCTATATAAATTTCTGGGTTTGTCAAGAACACAACAGTGGACTGGTGCATGCTATTAGTCGGCTGCTATGTTATTCGATAGTTTAAGAACTCAAATTTTCACAATTTCTAGTCAAGATTCACTACTTTTCAAAATCAAAAAGGTATGAGCTTAGTTTCTAGCCATTTTCCCAAAAATTCTAACCATCTTCCTGCTCAAATATCACTCATACAATTTAATTTACACATCTAAAATAGGTGATAGTAAAACCTATTTTCCAAATCCAATTCAAACTTAAAAAATACTTAATGAAAGTTAAAGACTCTAGCATTTTAGTTTAGAAACCTTTTCTTAACTCCCAACAACCTCAAAATTATCACTTCAAGCCAAGAAAACTAAGATTTTGAAAATAACCTAACTTGGCCATTTTGGCTATCTCAAAGGATTTCAGCATATTTGATGCATTTTAGGAGAAGTAATATACTCCTAGATGATAGCTAAGGTGTTTACCAAGCTTTAAGCAATGATTTCTTACCTCAAATTTAGCTATGGGATGTCTCCACTTTGGTTTTCTGCTCTTTTCCCCTCTGCTCGTTTCCTTTTCTTCCCTTCTCTCCTGGAGGTTTAGCACTTTGTGCTGGTATGGAGGGAAATTATGCATATAAGGAAATCTAAAGGAATGGCACAATTAGAGCTTCAGGGACCTCCTAGCAAAATATGAAAATTGCTTTTAGTTCCTTAGGTTTCATATATCTCATGAGGAGCACTTAATAACTATTTTCCATTCAAATTTAACCCTGTAATAGTTATTCATTTTAGCCCTTGTATGAAGAAATTTCTAAGATTATCCTTTCCAAGATTTACCTTATTTCATTTATATCATACCAACTTATCCTCAAAAATAAATTTTAAGGAAGCAAGTATTACAAAAAGCACAGGGTAACTCGTTTTAGATAATAGAGGTATCGTCTTAACAATTACTAAACAAAGATTCTCTTGAAGATGCAACAAGAATATTAACGAACTATGGCCAACCAAGGACTACCACCCTCCCCAAGAACTCCTTCAGGACTTGCTCAACATTGTAATAGATTAGACGAAGCGAGCGCCCTACCTCAAAAACAAGAGCCTCCAAAGAAACTTTAGCATGAGGAGACAAAAATGCCACCCCTGATCTGTGGGGCAATCAAACGTGGATTGCAAGAACGATATTGACCCCTCAGAGACCTATCCCTTCGACACCTTTCACTACCATCAGAGATCCTAAGCAACCCCCCTGTGCTAATAAGAAGTCTCTCTTTGGGCTCTAGCAAAGCGACCCCTTTACCCTTCAATTTACAATGTTCAACATTGTGAGAGCCATCATCAGACATAGATGCTCCCTAAATCAAGAATATGTATAGACGATCAGGAGTGGGGATGGACAGGCAAGAACCCTCTTAGCAACCCATCCCATGTTCTGAGAGGCCTAACTCCCCTTGAGTGTAGTGAACAGTGGCGATGATGTAACCCACATTGAACTTGAAATTTCCTACACATAAAAACCCTTGTAAAAGAAAAAAAAAAGGAGAGAGTAGATAAAAAAAGGGGCAACAAATAAACAACACACAAGTAATAAAAAAAAAAGGGGGAAGAGAAAATAAAGAATAGGAGAAGAACGAATACCCTTTTCACTCATCAATGAAAGAAACTCTTGAGGGGCAGAGACCCCCTTCAAAGCATTCAAGGTAACTAGATAAGTGGGGGACATTCCCTCCAAAATAAGGAAGAGTATATTAGAATGTGGGTGAACCCACTTGCAATGAAACCGAGTCTCCCTACCCTTGTTAAACCACTAGTTTGGCTTATGTCCCGCACTCGTTACGATCGAAAAGAAATCCCCCTTCTAGATTTTCATCGATTTAGACAACTCAACAATAAATTTTTTCAAATCTAGCCCTCGAGACCATGACTAAAGATAAAAAAAATCCCTCATTCTGCGACTTTGAAGCATGATGAAAGTAAAAGAAAGACTCCACTGTAGGCTCAACCTCTAACTCCTGACATAAAGCCTGAAAAGCCTAGAGCAGCAACCAACTGTTCAAAGTCAGCATAGAGGGTGCACAGTGAAGATAATTCATCACGCTAACTTCAAACTCGATAAAAGGAAGAAAAGCAAAACCATTGGTCATAGGGTAAAGGTATAAGGTAAAAGAATCCTCAATACCATCTATCATAGTTTCCTTAGGGTGCATAAGGGCCAGAGCATAGTCTAGACTAAAATCACAGGGATCATTCGAAAACTCCTTCCTAAAGCAACTCCGTAGAACCTCTTCATATAGAGCAAAATAGCCCTCCCACAACTTGCGAAGATAGGCCAAAGAAGTGAACTCGCTAAACTAGTCAGTAATTACATCCTCCAAAAGCAGTCAAACGAACAATGCTTGTCACTAAAAGCACGATCAACCAACTACAGCTCAATCGCCTAGAGTACCTCTCTCGAAAGAGCCTAAACCAGAGCCCTCTCTATGGGAGACAGAAGAGCCCCAAACTCAGGAGAATCTCCATCATCGAAAACTAAAATCACCTCACTATCTCTCACTGTTGCTAAGCCAAAAGAAATGTTACCACCTACTGGCTTAAAATACAACCCTAGGGTTTGATAGGGGAACCAAAAGTCATCCATAATAGTTTCAAATGAATAAAGGGAATAATACAAGGACTCTATTGATCTCTCAAGCTAAAAATCAATACACATTCATGGAAACAACACAAGAAGGAAGCAAGGCGTACTTGACATGGTAACAGGATGAGGCACCAGTAAGCAAAAACACAGAGAGCACCTAACAAGGAAAATGTAAATGGAAAGAAAATTAAGAAGCACCTTCAAGAAAAACCTAAACCTAGGAAACAAACAAACATGGAGGAAACCTTACCCAAAATACAAGAAAATTTTTAAGATTACACAACCAGCAGAAGACCCAGTAATAAAAGGAGTCAAAGAGTCAGCTGAATAGATACAAGGAGATAAATAAATCAAAATTCATAAAATAAAATCGAGTTTGCCCTCCAAATAACTGAAACCACACCAAAAAGCACAACATACCCTAACCATGACTGACATAAGCAAAGAAAACTCTACACCTTTGACACCATAAAATTTACGAAGTATTGAGGACTACTGTTGGGGATATATAATACCAATCGATTTGCCAGCTGAGCGCAACCTCCTCAAACCATTGGCTTCCAAACAACTGACCCAACTCAAAGAGTTGGTCGTTTGTACTTGTCATTATCTTGAGCGTTAACCCTAACCCACACGCGCTTCTAACATCAATTAGTCACTGAACACAATGCAAAATAAGGGAGACATGCCACAGAAAGTACTCTCTAGGCAAATAACGTTCCAACCTCCTCTCCCTACCCCTTGTCCAACCATTTAGTGCAATTACATCCATAAGCTACAAAGCAGATACTATGGAGAAATACCTAGGGGATTCCCTATACCATCTTTGGGTACCTACAACCTAAGAAGAACTCATCATTATACAATATCACATATTTTATTTAGATGTCTTTATTATTTTTGTAGCATAACATTAGATTTAGAAGCTTATGCATTGTACATTCTTTACTCAATTACTAACTACGATTTCTTTTTCTAAACTTTTATACTTCCAACTTCTATTGACTAAGGACTTTTGGATCTTGTTTTCTTTGTTCCGTGCCCTCTTATGTCAACCTTGTGATGACTCAAAAATAGAAAAGCATCTTCTTAGACTCAAGGAATATATGATGGAACAATAACATGTAATAAAGACTTGAAAATTGATTTTAAAGTTTTAACAAATGAACTTAATGTAAAGATTATCAAATTTTTTTTTTCTTGATTTTCAATTTAGTTTACTAATATGTCACTTGAATAAAATCTTTTTCCCAAAGTCTTTCTTTTTCAAGTTATAGAAATTTAAGTTGAAGTCATTTAGATGGAATGCGAGTAGAAAAGAAATTATATAGATGTTGAATTACTAAATCTTCACAAGCAACCACATGTTACTCGATAGGATAATGACAAAACCACCTTAATTTTTTGTGTAAATTATAAAAGTATGTTTAAACGATAAAAATAACAAAAATAGTCTTTAAGATAATATAAATTTCTTTTATTAAAAAAATTAATTTTTAAATTTTTATTTAATTCTATTTATTTTTTTTGAAAGTCATAAATTTAATTTATTCTAAATTTTGAAAAAATGACTATTTTATATATGTCAAATACGTATTTATTATTAATCTATTACATTATTTAAATAATAAATATAATGTTATAGTCATTATCATATAGGTAAAATTGCAACTTATTTTTTTGTTGTAGAAGAGGTTTATCTAGCATATTTTTTATTTCACGAGAAGTTAATGTAATTTTTTAAAAGAGAAGAATAATTTTTAAAATATTTTTGAAAAGAAAAGTATAATTTACCTTAAATATTTTGTATGCAATTTGGCCAGTAAAAATTTTTGTTTGATTTGTACATTGCTAGAGTTTTTTTCCCCTCAACCTAGAAATAATAGTTCCATGAAAATTTTATTAATTTTTCATAAATAAATAAAAGATCTGTTTTAGCTATAGCTATAATTAGGGATTCACCTCTCCTATTCCTGCAGCGGAGAGAATTTTTTCTCTATTCTCGTTCCCCCGCGTCCCTTCGGGGACCCCGAATTTAATATTAAAAATAAGTAATTAAACACAGTAAGAGAGCAGGTAAGTATTATCTCAACGTTTTCTATCATAGGCCTGGTTCAGAAATTAAATTCTCGGCTACCTTAGTATTCAGCAATTTAACCTCCAATCTCAATTCCCACAAAATATCAGAATCAGACTTTCTAATTTGGAATACCATGTACAATTTGAGAGACATTTAGAAGTAATAAAGGTGACAAATAGAAAGTGATGATAGTATGTACAGAAAAGAATGATGATAAGAATTTTAGTATCCTTTGATATATGTAAAAACAATGAGACCAAAGGGGACGGGACAGCAGAGAGAGTAAGAAGAAAGACTGACCGGATAGTGGATTTCGGTTGCAAGGCGGAAGGCGAACTGGTGGATGACGGACTGCGCGATCTGGTGGACGACGGACTGTGCAATCTGATGGACGACGGATGGCAGACGTGAATGGTGGACAGCGAATGTGAACGGCGGAGCGAGATGCTGTGTTGAATGGCAATGGCGGCTTGAACTTGGAAGATGATTTCGAACCTGTACCCCTGAATCTCGCTAGGCAGGAATTTTTGCCACCCCTAGTTATAATATATGTTGAACTTTGTAAAGATTGTATGCCTCGTCATGCGAAGAATAAATTATTTTACCTATAATTAATTTTAATTTTATCCGAATTAAATTGCCTTTTTCACAAATATGTTAAGAATGCAAACTAAAGAGCTCACAAATAAATTTTTGTTTCATTTGATTTGGTTGTCCTTCATGTAAATTGTTTGTATTTGAAGTTATATATGCTTGCGTGCCTAATTGGCACGATTAATCTTTTTATTCAACTAATTAATAATTTTATATAAATAGTCCAATGTCATTTATGTGAATATATCATAATAAATATATGAAATAATTCTTAATTTTATGAGTTATAATTCATTTTGGCCAGAAGGATCGCGGAGAGACGTTGAGAACATTTTAAAACCAATTGTCCACTGAAATGAAAAAGTGTTGTATGTGCTTTACATTTTTAAGAAATGTGTCAAAATTGAATTAATATTATAATCAAACGAATTTAGTGAATATAATGATAATAATCATAATCATAATAATTCACATGGATCTTAATATTAATAAAAAGAAAGAATAAGAAGACATTAAAACACATTTTCTTTCTACTAGTGTAAATAAAAATATAGAGGAGACAATATAATTAAAAATAAAAATAATAATATATAAGTGCAATTTTTAATTGAGTAATAAAAATACTACTTTAAATTTAGCATATTTAAATTTAAAGTTAATGTTAAATTTAAATGAGAGAGAATTATTAAATTAATAAAAATAAATTATTTTAAATATATAATTAAATGATGTCCATGCTAAGTACATTTGCTAATCTAGTTACTCATGAATAATAAAAATAATTAGAAAACTTTATTTATTACATCAAAATAATATCTTAAGTTTTTTATATTGTACTATTTTTGTGTTTTCTCTTCATGGGTAACAATATGTGGTAAGCATGTTCGAATTATAAAATTAATACTTTTAATTATAATTTTTAAAGTCGGACGTACTAATTGATTCAATCGAAAACTCGATGAATTAACCTCTTGACTAATCTAGAAAAGCCACAAAATCGAATGTTTTAAGAACTAATCAAAAATCACTTAAATTGGTTAAAAATTGTTTAAAAATTGTTTAAATTAATAGAAATTGATAAAAGCTGGTGATTCAGGCAATTGATTGGTTCAGGAATTTTATTTTTTTGTTTTTCTATGATTCGTTAGAAAATGAACATTCTTCACTTTCAAAGAAGAAAAATGTTGGAGAAGATGAAGTGTCGCAACGCACACAGTATATCATTCACTTTTGAAGATGAAGCATTGGAGGAGACCTACTCAAACACCCTTCACTTTCAAGGAAGGAACAAGGGGAAGATGGATGGCGGGACTGAAGAGGAAAAGGTGGGCCTTGGGAATATAAAAAAATAAATGAAGTGAAGAAAGAGAAAAATAAAAAGATATGAATAAAAAATTATAATAAAATGAGAGTAAGTAGGTAGATGGAATAATTTTAAGTGAGAATGATAGAGAAAGTGGATGAAAAGCTTAAATGTGTAAGATATATTTATTTTATTTTATTTTATATGTAATAAAATTGTATAATGTATTCATTAATTAAATATAATATAATATAATATAATATTAATACCAATTCAACAACAATTAAATTAATGAACTATAAATCAATATGATCATCGATTCAATAATTGATTTGATTTTTAAAATATTATTTTTAACTCTTTAAGATTTCAAACATGTGCCAACAATACATTGTAATTGTCAGTATTAGAGACACCACATACCTAAAGAGTGTTTGGTGAAAGGATAAATTTTTTCTTTTTGAAAAATATGACTATCAATACTGTGATTTTAAGGAATATAATTCCCATAAATATTGTTAAAATTTTTTAGTTTTCTTTTAAATATTTCCCATAATGTACCAAGATTTGAAAGAAAAATTTTAGTCTGGTATGAAGAGGCAAATAGCCGAATATGTTGCTAGATGTCTCATATGAGAGCAGGTAAAGATAGAACATCAAAAACCTGCAGGACTATTACAATCTCTAGAAATCCCATAATAGAAATGGGATAAGATTTCAATAGTTTTGTAGTAGGTTTATCCAAAACTCAAGCAAGAAATGACACTATTTGGGTTATAGTAGACAAATTACAAAATCTACGCATTTCTTTCCAATCAAAATAAATTATTCATTAGATAAATTAGCTCAGATATATGTACAGGAAATTGTGAGACTTTATGGTATTCCTACCAGTATAATTTCAAATAGAGACCCTAGGTTCACTTCTAGATTTTGGAATGTGTTACAAGAAACTTTTGGGACTAGATTGAGCTTTAGTATTGCTTATTACCCTCAGACTGATGGGCAGACTGAAAGAATCATTCAAACTCTAGAGGACATGCTTAGGGCCTGTGCATTAGAGCAAAAGGGAAGCTGGGATAGGAATTTATCTTTGATAGAATTTTCCTATAACAATAGTTATCACTCCAGTATAGGAGTGACACCTTATAAGGCTTTGTATGACAGAAAATGTAGATCACCTATTTACTGGTTTGAAATTGGGGAAAATCAGATGTTAGGGCTTAATTTGGTATAGGAAACCATTAACCAAATCAAAATGATTAGAGAGAAAATGGCTAAGGCCCAAGATAGGCAGAAAAGTTATGTTGATAAAAGAAGGAGACCATTGGAATTTGATGAAGGAAACCATGTATTTCTAAAAGTTTCCTCGACAACTAGTACAGGTAGTGTAACAACCGAAAAAGTTCTAAAAGATAAAACCTAATTTTCGGCGCTAATTCCGATCCAACGAAGCCTGGCACAAATTTTGAGGATGGTGATTCGAAACAGAAGGTTTTTCGAAGCCAAAAACACGATCGAATGGAAAGAAACGCAATCTGGCAATTAGGAACTGACAGACGACATTTCGTGCGTCAATTTCACTGATAGAGGCCAAAACTTTTGCATAAAAATGCGTGCTGACGTTTGGAAGGAAGGCGACACCCTAAAGTATCCCCGGGTGGTCCTGGAAAAGTCGGAATCGCCCCCGAAGGCTTTAAATTTCTCGGATTCCCTCTATTTCTCTCAAATCTCTCTCTCTCCTCACCATACTTTCTCTCTCCTCTCTCTCCTCCTTCCTCTACCGTGCGTCGCCACCACAGCCACCGTGGGCCGCCACCTGGCACACCAATCGAAAACCCTCGCCACCCACAACCTCCAACAACCACCCACAGCCACCAACGGCTGCCAGCGCTGCCGAAAAACACCACTTTTCTCCTCCACCGCACGAAAACTTCGCCAGCTCAGATCGCCGCCGTCCGCCACCGTTGGCCATCACCGCCCCCACCACCGTGTAGCTTGAGCTGCTAGCTTCCTCTAGCAGCTCGCCAATGTCGAACGGAGGCCCGACGCGCCCAGATCGAGGATTTTTCTGTCTGCCATGCGTTGATCTTCATGGCCGAAAAACGCTGTCCAAATGGCCGTGAACCGCCGCGCCACCACCATATTCGGACTCTTGGACTTGCGGGCTTCACCGTGGTGTAATTTTTGAGGTAAACCACACTCCTCCGCCGTGCATCGCCGTGCCGGAGTTTCTAGACGTACATCGAGAGAAACCGAGACCACCCCGAGACAGAATTCTATCATCCGATCACATTGGTAAGGTCCGATTTCTCAAAAACTGATGACATCTGACTGAAATAGCTATCGAACGTAATTAGGTAATAAATTGACCTAGGTATTAGGACAACCGGACTTAGAATTGTTAAACAGATGACGTGACAAGTTTGAATATTCAATTTAATGTCCAGGAAATTAATTGGGCTCAGAAACTGAGATTTCGTGAAGTTCGGAATCGATTTGGAGCGACAGGAGACCAGGTAGGATAATTTACGCTTCCTGAATCCTAGATTTGACCTATTGGATACATGAATGATTTAGATTATTTGCATGGATTTACGTGCTGCTTTCGATGGAATAAATTGCCTTCCTGTGTGCTAAAAACCCTAATTGCATGTTAGACGCTTTGTTTATCGAGTTTAGATGCCCTTAAGAAGGATTTACTTAGGGTAGGGTACTTGATAGCCGGTATGGGACAGCCGTTAAGTATCCCGAGTACAGGGAGCTTTTAATTGATATCGTTTTTAACTGATTTAGCCTGTACTACGTTAGGGATCACGCGATAAATCAGGACGAACCTAAGAAAGGTTTAAGGAGTATAAGGGGGGATAACCTAGACGGAAAAACATTGTGATTTAGGCGTAATACCCTAGAACCCTGAGGAATAGCCGACCATGTACATGTGAGTTCAAATAGATTGTATGAGGATGAGAATTGGCGTATGTGCACATGCTAGGGGACGCCCTAGATGTTGATTCTCACCCGATCCTTGAGTGAGTGATTGGTGTTACGAATCACACTCACAATATAGGCTTGATTCAGGTGATTGGTGTTATGGATCACACCCAACGATAAGAGAGGTATTCTCTCTAGATGACGTGCAATTAGATGATGATTTAGACTTAGTTACAGCAGATTTGTGGCCAACGTGGACTTAGATACACCGGGCATAGGATTTTATTTGATTTCGAGTATTGATTTTAAAAGAAATGGGTTTTTATGATTTGACTATTTGCCATAAATTTCCATGTGATAAAACGATTTTAAAGATAAGGTATTTCACTGTTTTCGAACTAATTTCGGGAAGATGATTTCGGTGTTCGCACCGCTGAGTATTCAGCCAGATTTTGAATTATATTTGAACTGTAAATTATTCTACTGGGATTTTATATTTCACCAGGTTGTTTACTCAGATGAACAGGGACAAGGACAAGAACCTAGACGATAGTGGATGATACCTTGATGATTAACAGGAGAATGGCTTAGTTTAGGCTTGAACTGTCTTGTATATATTTTGATGACGTTGCTGTATATTGGTTTTTGTTAATTATATCTTCTGTAGTGATTGTATTGACTGTATATGTATAAATTAGGTACCTGTTGTATTTGGGATACGTTCGAAATACAGAGAAAACTCTGCCGGATTTTTGGTAGGGTTTATCGCTGTAAACTTGTGAATTTAAGTTGGAATGTATATGAATGCATGATGTGATGTATATATGAGTTTTAGATTTCATTCTAGAGAAATTTATGATGTATGTATGTATAATTAGTTAGCTGCATGTGAATTAGGGTTGAACGGAATCCGAATGGACAACGGGAAGTCTATTTGGGTTACGCTCAACCAGTAGCGATCCCCGGACATTCCCATATCAGGAATAACTATGTAAACCAACCCATATGCTTCCGCTAATCAGATAAGCATCGCGCATGTTGTATTAGGGGGTCGTTACAGGTAGGGCTATTAAATCCAGAAAGTTAAGTGCAAGGTAAATTAGACCTTTTCAAATTTTAAAAAGAGTTGGTCCGTCAGCTTATCAGATAGCCTTACCGCCTTTATTGTCAAATTTACATAATGTTTTTCATGTGTCCCAACTCCGAAATTATATTTTCAACCCATCCTATATTCTTGACACCAATATGATACAGTTAAAAGAAAACTTAACTTATCAACCTAAACCTATACAAATCATTGGTACTGATGTCAAACACTTGAGAAGTAAAACCATACCTTTGGTAAAAGTGTTATGGGATTCGTCGTTTCCATAAGAGGCCACATGGGAGAAAGAGGAGGACATGCAGAATAATTTTCCCGAGCTATTCATGTGATAATATAGCAAATTTCGAGGATGAAATTTTTGAAGGAGGGGAGAATTGTAATATACTCAATTCTATGATATCAGGTATGTCTTAAAACCTTAGATTCAATATTTTTGTACCTAAAAAATAGTCCAAAAATCATTTTATATTGCCTTAAACAAAGGAAGGACTAAACTGAAAAGAAATGATTAGGGACTAAAATGAAAGGAAATTAGTTTCACAAAATATCCTAAAAGTAAGCATGCAAATCGAGGTGCATTTATGGCACCTCATTATGAGAGTTGAAATTCGTGCCAATGTCATGATTGCTTTAAGAGAAATATCTAAGGGCAAAACAGTCAAAGTTTATCTAAAAATATAAATAAAAATATTTATTTATCGGATAATGTGGCTAATTTTATTTGAAAAAATTATGAAATTGCCTCTAGAATATATTTCCTAAGTTTTTGAAAAAAAATAAAAATAAAAAAAATAATTTGGGACTTAAGAGAGGTAAAATAGTTATTTTACCATAAAGGGCAAAATGGTAATTTGACACCAAGGATAAAAAGGTGATTTTACCACAAGGATATAATGGATATTTTGCCTAAAGAAACACTTTAAGAACTCCCCAAAATGCTCCTTGACATCATAACTAAGTAAGAATAAAGTAAGGGATAAAATGGTCTTTTCTCTTCCACTTAATTAATAAGTCTCCATCTTCTTCTCCAAGAAAGGAAAAAGCAACGTGAAAGTGGTAAAAGGAAAGTGCAAACCAAGAGCATAAGGAAGGAGAAGAAGGAGAAAGTGTGAAGGAGAAAAGCTTGAAAAACTTGAAGTTAAATCACAAACAATAGGAAAACAAGGTAGCTTATCAATCTCCCACCTTTATTTTCAAGATTTATGGATTTTTTACAAGTTTTGGCAAATATATGAAATCCATGAATAGTACAAGATTTTCTTTCTACAATTTTCCTTGCATAAATTTCTATATGGAATTTATTGAATGATATATGGCTATATGGAATTTTTCTTGATTTTTCACCATTTTATAAAGATTTATTGTTGGATGGATTGTAATCCTTGATTTGCTTTGGTTATGGTTAGTTAATGATATTTTCATAATGAACTATGGTTAAATATCATAGAAATGGAAGTATGATTTTGGAAATCATTTTTTTTTCATGAAACCCCTTTTTTGGCCTAAAGGAAGATGAATTTTTACACTAAATTGATGTTAAATTGTTAGTTGTAAGTGGTGTTAAAATTGGCCATGGATGAAAGGGAAAAGTGAAAGGGAATTATACTTGAAAAATCCAAAAATTCTTTTGTTGGAAAACAATCCTTGGCTGAGAATTAAAGGAAGGAAATTCATTGAAAATTTTCTATGTAAAATGAGGTTTTAGGCAAGGCTAGTATAATAAAAGTGATGGAATTATTTTTGTTAAATTTGTAACGACCCCTTGATATGACATACACAACCCTTTATCTGATTAGCGGAAGCATATGGACTTTTCTAAATAGTTATTCTCGATATGGGAATGTCAGGGGATCGCTACTGGTTGAGCGTAACCTAAATAGACTTCCCATTGTCCATTCGGATTTCGTTCAACCCTAATTCACATGCAGCTAAACTAATTATACATACATACATCATAGTTTACTCTGGAATGAAAATTAATATCCATGCATGCGGCATACCATCATTTAAATGCAAATTCCAACTTAATTACATAGGTTTACAGCGATAAACCTTACCGAAAATCTAACAGAGTTTTCTCTATATTTCAAACATATCCCAAATACAATAGTCATCTGATTTATACATATATAGTCAATCCAATAACCACAGAAGGCAGAAATTATAGAAAACTGATATACAACATCATCAGGAAAATATATATACAATGCAATTCAAGCCTAGACTAGGCTTCTCTTCTTTCTATCACCAAGTCATCGTCCAGCTAAAGTCTAGGTTCCTGTCCCTATTCCTGTTCATCTGAGTAAATAACCTGGTGAGATATAAAATCCCAGTAGAACAATTTACAATTCAAAATACAGTTTGAAATTTGGTCGAATACTCAACGGTACGAGCACCGAAAACATCTTCCCGAAATCAGTTTGAAATCAGTGAAATACCTTATCTTTAAAATCATTTTATTACATGGAAAATGTGGCAAAAACTCAAAATCATAAAAATCCATTTCTTTGAAAATCAGTAATCGTAATCAAATAAAATCCCATGCCCAGTGTATCTAAATCCATCTTGGCCACAAATCCCCTGCGACCGAATCTCAAATCGTCATCCAATTGCACGTTATCTAAAGAGATTACCTCTCTTATCGTTGGGTGTGATCCGTAACACCAATCACCCGAATCTCGCCTATGTTGTAAGTGTAATCCGTAAAACCAATCACTTACTCAAGGACCGGGTGAGAATCAATATCTAGGGTGTCCCCTAGCATGTGCACATACGCCAATTCTCATCCTCATATAGTCTATTCAAACTCACATGCTCACAGTCGGCTATTCCTCAAGGTTCTAGGGTATTACGCCTAAATCACAACATTTCCCCGTCTAGGTTATCCCCCCTTATACTCTTTAAACCTTTCTTAGGGTCGTCCTAATTTATCACGTGATCCCTAACGCAGTACAGGCTAAATCTGGTAAAAACAATATCATTTGTAAACTCCCTGTACTCGAGATACTTAATGACCATTCTATACCGGCTATCAAGTACCCTACCCTAAGTAAATCTGTCCTAAGGGCATCTAAACTCGATAAACAAAACATCTAACATGTAATTAGGATATCCAGCACACAGGCATGCAATTTAGTCCATCGAAAGAATCACACAAATCCATGTAATGAAATCTAATCATTCAAGTAATCACTAGGTCAAATCTAAGACTCGGGAAGCGTAAATCATCCTACCTAGGCTCTTGTTGCTCTGAATTAATTCATAACTTCACGAAATCCTGATTTTCGAGCCAAATTAATTCCATGGACATTTACACGAATATTTAAGCTCGTCACGTCATCCATTTCATGATTCTAAGTCTGGTTACCCTAATACCTAGGTCAATTTATTTCTTATTCGCGTTTGGCAGCTAATTCAATCAAAATTCATTAGTTTTTGGGAAATCAAACCTTACCAGTGTGGTCGGATGATGAAAATCTGTCCCAGGGTGGTCTCGGTTTCTCCCGGTGTATGTCCAGATTCTCCGGCACGGCGACATATGGTGGCGCACGGCGGAGGGGTGCGGTTGGCCTCGAAATTTATACCACAGTGAAGCCCGCAAGACGAGGAGTCTGAATATGGTGGTGGTGCGACGTTTCATGGCCGTTTGGACGACATTTTCTGGCCACAAAGAATGACGCACGACGGACGGAAAAAGCCTCAATCCAGGTGCGTCGGACCTCTGTTCAACATTGCCGAGCTGGTGAAGGAAGCTGGCAGCTCAGGCTACACGATGGTGGGGGCGGTGACAGCCAACGGTGGCTAACGGCGGCGATCTCAACTGGCAAAGTTTTCGCGTGATGGAGGAAGAAAACGTCATTTTTCGACGGCGTTGGCGGCCGTTGGTGGCCGTGGGTGGCTGCTGGAGGTTGAGGGTGGCGAGAGGAGTCGATTTTTATGCCAAATGGTGGCTCAGGTGGCGGCGCGCGATGGAGGAAGGAGGAGAGAGAGGAGAGAGAAAATAGAGTGAGGAGAGAGAGGAAATTGTGCCAAATGGCGGAGTTTCGAGAAATTTAAAGCTTCTAAGGGCGATTCTGGCTTTTCTCAGATCACCCGGGGAAACTTCGGGATGTCGGCTTCCCTTCAGACGTTGGCACGCATTTTCATGCAGTGATTCTGGCCTCCGTTTGTGAAATCAAAGTACGAAACTTTGTCTGTCAGTTTCTGATCGCCGGATTGCATTTCTTTTCGTTAGATTATGTTTCTGACTCCAAATCACTTTCTGAGTTTAACCATTTCCTTGAAATACGTGCCAGGCTTCGCTTACATGGATTTATCAAAAAAATCGAGTTTCTTTCTTTTAAAATTAATTCCGGTTATTACAAAATTAGTAGTGTGAAATTTTACCATAACCATGCAAAGTCAAGTGATGTACAAATACTCCAATGAAAGGGGAAAATATGTCCATTTGCACCTTGACATTAATTTTTGAAGAATTAATGTTTAATGGTGTTTTATGGATATATTAGAATTTAAATAAAATAATATTGGTGAAATAATAGAAAGTGTTCACCTAGCACCCTTTTGTGTAATGTTTAAATGAGGGAATATGTATTGATTATGGAAAAGAGATTATACCATTTTAATGGTATTATTTAAAGAATAGAAAAAGGAAAATTTAAATTGTAAAATATTCAATTTTTCTTGAATTTTCCTTAGGCCAAAATCATGAAATTCTCCCTTGAAATTTATTACAAATTTTATAAGAGATTTATATTATTATTATTATTTTCAATAATAGAGAATTAACTTGATTTAGGCAATGTTGTCATAAATAAATATGACAAAGAGTTTAGAAAAGAATAAAAATTTTTTCATATTCAGACAATTCCAATATGACAACGTTAACATACACATAAGGGCAAGGGTTATATTTTAACCATAGTTATTGTGTCTTGATAGTAAAATAGAGAAATAGGAATATTATATTCCGATAGAAAAGGGAAACATAGTAGACAAAGGAAAACATAGAAAGATACACAAGAGAATTAGAGGAAGTATTTCTAAAATATGATCTAGGATAGATAAGCTTGTAACTAAGTGACCAATTATCGGTATGGGACGACCGTTGTGTATTCCACGGTTGTTTCATAAATATGGATGGTGAAACATCCACTTGGAATAAAGATTTTAGAAAAACATCGTGATGGTTGCAAATTCTAAGTTAATGTAGCCTAGATGGCTAGATAAAAGGAAACATCTACTTAGAATTTAGCATAACCATGTGTACAAGCTTAGTCATCCTAGATTATATATAAGAAATGGCGTACTGGGAGTATGATCCACCAACAGTAGGGTGGTGACTTCATAGCACCCTGAGCTGCCCAGAAAGAGGAGAGGAAATGATCTACGCAATAGTAGTAATCCCATGAGCATTAAATTTTCATCCCATTAATGATCTGTAAAAAGACATTAATCAATTTAAGTACTTCGATCCACTGGGGGACACCTCAAATAGTACTAGTGGCAGAATTGTCACATAGCAGGAATATTATCTCATTCATGTACGTAGTAGTACGTGGAGTAATTCAGTTAGTGACTCTCTCGAGACTCTTAAATTCTCTTATCTATTTATCTTAAGGCTTTTAGCCAAGATTTATAAATGTTTTCCCAGTTATTGATGAATGTTTTCCCTATGTTATTAACACAAGTGCTTTACTATCTTGACACTAGAATATGTTTCTGCGGTGAACTAGTATGTGAAATAAAATGCCATATTCAACCCATATTCATATTTAAATTCATATTTATATGGATATATAAATTTATTCTTAAATACATTGCCATACATAATCATCAAAGATTGGCAGTATTTTCCCGATAAAATATCCTATGGTGGAGAAAGAAAGAATAAAGAACTGTTTCCCGTATCACTATAGTGGTACATATTAGATAAATTTTTAAATTAGATTGCTAAGCTACTGAGAAATTATTTCTCATGATTGTATCTAATATGTATCAGATGCCTAGGTATATAGTATGGTTGGAGTTCGAGATAGCATACGTGGATGTTCCATTTCTTGGATAGTTTACAATGGTTCAAGCAATCTGGATAATGTCTGCAACAGAAGTTCCTCCTCCTTCGTAGAGGAGTGAAGAAATAACACTTTTTGATTATGACTGGACTGTATATAGTTAGTTAGCCCATTATCCTAATTCTAAATGGTTGTTTTTGGAATGGAATTAGGATAGCTTATTTTGATGTACATGAAATGTAATGGGCATATATAACAGGATATGTGGTAGTGACCCACTGCTAGGTTTTGATAAGGGTATGAGTGGTAGGTTTGTTACCTCCTTACCCTAAGAAATAGTATAACTCCATATATCCTGTAGTATATATAATAACGTTGTAAGTTTGAAATAGATATGGAAAGTATATAAATGATAGTTTAAATTTATGCTGCGTTTGATCGATTATGATATATGATTATTTAGTCTTTCCCTATGTTATGAATGAATTTAATACCTGAGCAAGGATCTAAACCTAATCCCATTTATTCTATAAAATGGAAATTTATATAACTCAGGTAATAATAATAAAGGACAGAAGAGTATATAATATGCTAGTCTTATAGCCTCCAAAATATTTTATTACATTCTTAAAATTATTTATTAATGCATTTTGTTCTTTCACAATATTCCAAGATGTAATAACCGGAACTATTTTTGAAAGATACAAACCAAATTTTTTACGCTAATTCCATTTAAACTGAGCCTAGCACAAATTTTGAGGTTGATGATTGCAAGAAAGGTCGTTTGGAGTCAGATACGTGATCTAATGACAGGAAATGCGATCCAGCGATCAAGAACTGACAGACGAAGTTTCATACTTCAATTTCACAGACGGAGGCCAAAATCTCTGCATGAGAACTCGTGCCAACATCCGGATGAATGACAACGTCTTGAAATTTCTCCGAGTGGTCCGAGAAAAAGCCGAAATCACCCTTGGAAGCTTTAAATTTCCCGAAACCCCTCCATTTGTCACATTTCTCTCTCTCTCCTCACTCTATATTCTCTCTCCTCTCTCTCTTCTCTCCTCCACCGCGCGCCACCACCTGGGCCACCGTGAGCCACCACCTGGCCTACCAACCAACTCCCCTCGCCACCCTCGACCTCCAGCAGCCACCCACAGCCACCAACGGCCGCTAGACTCGCCGAAAAATGGCATTATTCTCCTCCGTCGTGTGTAAACTTCGCCAGTTGAGATTGCCACCGTCAGCCACCGTTGGCTGTCACTGCCACCACCAGCGTGTAGCCTGAGTTGCCAGCTTCCTCCAGCAGCTCGCCGCCTTTGAACGGGGGTCCGACGCGCCCGGATCGAAAGAGTTCTCGTCCGCCGTTCGTAAAGCTTCGGGGCTGAAAAATGCCGTCCAAATGGCCGTGAACTGCCGCGCCACCACCATATTCGAACTCCTCGTCTTTCGGGCTTCACTGTGGTGTGAATTTCGAGGCCAACTGTACCCTTCTGTTATGCGCCGCCGTATGCTACCATGCGCTGCCGTGTCGGAGAATCTAGATATACACCGAGAGACACGGAGACCACCCTAAGACAGATTGCCATCATTCGACAACACTGGTAAGGTCCGATTTGCCTAAAACTAATGAATTTTGATTGAATTAGCTACCGAACGCAAATAGAAAATAAACTAACCTAGGAAATAGGGTAATCGGACTTAGAATGGTAAAACGGATGACGTGACGAGCTTAAATATTTGTGTAAATGTCCAGGAAATTAATTTGGCTCAAAATCTGAGATTACGAGAAGTTCTGAATTGATTTGGAGCAAAAAGAGACCAGGTAGGATGATTTACGCTTCTCGAGTTCTAAATTTGACCTAGTAAATACCTGAACAATTAGATTTAATTGTATAGATTTGCGTACTATTTTCGATGGACTAAATTGCATGCCTGTGTGTTGGATATCCCATTTGCATGTTAGATGTTTTGTTTATCGAGTTTAGATTTCATTAGGACGGATTTACTTAGGGTAGGGTACTTGATAGCCTGTATGGGACTGTCGTTAAGTATTCCGAGTGCAGGGATTTTTATAAAGATATATTTTTAAACAGATTTAGCCAGCATTTCGTCAGGGATCACGAAGTAAATCAGGACGACCCTAAGAAAGGTTTAAGGAGTATAAGGGGGGATAACCTAGACGGAGAAACGTTGAGATATAGGCGTAATACCCTAGAACCCTGAGGAATAGCCGACCGTGTGCATGTGAGTTTGAATAAACTGTATAAGGATGAGAATTGGCGTATGTTCACATGCTAGGGGATGCCCTAGATGTTGATTGTCAGCCGGTCCTTGAGTGAGTGATTGGTGTTACGGATCACACCCAACGATAAGAGAAGATATTTCTCTAGATGACGTGCAATTGGACGATTTTAGATTCGGTCGCAGATGATTTGTGGCCGACACGGATTTAGATACACTGGGCATGGGATTTAATCTGATTATTGATTTCTGGTTTTTCAAAGATATAGACTTTATGATTTGTGAGCATTGGCCGAAATTTTCCATGTAATAAATTGATTTTTTAAGATAAGGTATTTCACAGATTTTGAACTGATTTCGGGAAGTTGTTTTCGGTATTTGCACCGCTGAGTATTCAACCATATTTCAAACTGTATTTTAAACTGTAAATTATTCTATTTGGATTTTATATCTCACCAGGTTGTTTACTTAGATGAATAGGAACACAGACCTAGACGCTAGCTGGGCGATGCTTTGGTGATAGACAGAAGAGCAGCTTAGCCTAGGCTTGAATTACATTGTATATATATTTTTTAATGATGATGCTGTATATTGGTTTTCTGTAATTTATGTTTTCTATTTGGATGATTGTTGTACTTTAGGATATGCTTGAAGTACAGAGGAGATTCTGCCGGATTTTCGTCAAGGTAGAATGTGTGTAGTATGTAAAAATATAAATTTTTTTGGTTTTGTTTCACTCTTTCTATTTCTTAAAATAGGGGTAGTCATTCTTAAAATCAGTGATTATTAGGTTTTCAATACTCTAAACATACATTTGTTATGTGAAGATAAAACTTGTTCATATTTTTTTAAGACAAAGTTACTTATGATTGTAATTTTTAATTTAATTATTATTATATGATAGTGTATATATGATTAAAGAATTTACTTTCTTTAAAAAATATATAAAAATGATCTAAGTAATTTTATAAAAACATTGAAAAACTATTATATATGTTTCCTATTTTTAACATATTTTAGAAAATGTTACAATAGAATATTTTCTATCAAATTATACCAAATACTTTTTCAATCATATTTATATTTTCAATGAAAACGAAAAAAATAACAACCAAATGTAAATTAAAAATTAAAATTAAAATAATCAAATATTATTCTTTATATTTTTATTATCAAATTTTTAATAAAAAAATGATATATTTATGAATTTTTACAATTTATCATGGTTCTTAAAAAAGTTTTTTTCACATATTTTATTTATTTTTATTGGAAAAATAACAAAATATGTATAAATTTAATCCATTAAAAATTTTTAAAAATGTTGAGTTCTTGATAATGTAATATTTCTACCCATCTATCAAACATAAAAATATAACATTCTGAATCCCATTCTTAAGAATAAAAAATATTTACCAAGGGTCAATAGGTATAGGCATATGGAACAAATAAATAGCTAATAACTAAATAACAAAAATTAAGGGGGTTTAATAACCGATTAAAATAGATATCCTATAACCAAACCAAACTACATTGAGAAAAAACGGAACAAAATCAATCAATTTTCAATTTTAATCAGTCTGTTATTTGTGATTTTTGGATGGTTTGCTTTGATTCAATTTTCAATTTATTATGCCATAAAATCGCATATATATGTATATAGAATTTAATTTTAAAACTATATTAATTTTATTACTATTTAGATTAGATATGAAAGAATTATATATCTGTTATCTATTAAATGTTGAATTGTCGATGTGTGTGTGTATATATATATAATTTTGTCTTTCTAATAAATGAAATATTCTTATTATTTAGTTGATAATGATATTTTTATATAAAGATGTGTTTTTCTTTGATTAATAATGTTCAAATGTTTAAACTGAGTCATGTTAAAAGAAGAAAAACTATCCAAACTAAATTGTCTAAAATTGATTATATCTAATTTGACTTGATTTAATATTATAAACTACAATAACAAATCAAAACTTTTTTTATTAAATGAAGTTAACTATATAAATCAAATGACGTTAAAATATTTTATTTTTACTCATTTATATAATTAAATTATTAATACTTAATTTTAACTTAATAATTTTTTTATTTATTTCTTTAATTTTTTTATCTAATTATTAAATTATCTTGTATCTGATCAATCTTATATATAAAAATTTTTAATAATCTTTTCTGTACATGACCAAATCATCTAAAATATTTTTTTACTAATTTATCTCCAGTAAGCACTACTTTAATTTTTTTTTTAATACATTTATTCTTAATCTTATCATTTTTACTGTAACCATTCATCCAATGCAACATTCATAATTCAATATTGTAAACTACAAAAAATAAATCACTTCAAACCAAACTGCTGAACAGCCTTAACCAAAACAATAGTACCGCTAGAATTCCCTAACTATCCCAAAGAAATCAATTTCAAACCGCAGTTGAATTGAATAAAAACATACGATGGAAAGAAATAAGCTTTAACCACTATATATAAGGAGCTACATATCTACTATAACACTATAAGCAATTCTATTTCACTTTACACAGCTGCTGGCCTGCTATGGCAAGAAAAGCATATTTATACAAACACCATAGAAGTATTGACCAAAAACCCTGTATTATCATATGTTCTACCCTATCTTTTCTAGATTTAATTCAACCCTTATTACGGATATGAGAATGGGATCCTCTACATCTCTAGAAAAACTGACATTCTCAATTTTTCTGAGAGAAAAAGACCCATCATATATGACTTAATACTTGATTAGTAGACCCCACTATAATTTTGCACCTCATCTCATGCACACTGTCTTTCTCCGAACTTATCTTGCATTCAGGAGCATCCGTAGCACACTCTTCATCTTTGGTCTTGCTTCCGGGGAAGTACTAACACATGAAAGAGCAACCTGAAGAATTGCAAGCATCTGGTTTCTGACAGCCTGTGATGTTCTACTGACATTAAAATCCAGAATGTGATCATGCTTTGTAGAGTTCCGCAATACCCACTTGACCAATTCAGTTCCATCAGTCACTGCAGCTTTTCCTGTCAGCAATTCAAGCAGGATTACTCCGAAGCTGTACACATTCCCGGCCATTGTTACTCTCATTGTGTATGCGTACTCTGTGGACAACCAAAAAAACATTTTAGAATTTTGAACATTTGAGAAGCTTGATCACTCAATAAATTCAAAAAATTTGGGAGAACATGGGAGAATGCAATATCCAGGCATATATTATGTTATGCACGATATTGAGTATAGTTTTTTTATGTATGCAACGAGATTTTTCAATAGAAACATGAAATGTAGATATTGTTACATAATTGACTCTTTAGATCCTCCACAGTTTAAGTTTTTACTTGAGAGCTTGATAACAAATACCTAGAAGACTTCACCTAACTTTTGTCTTTTATGTTGTTGAAAATTAATGATAATTTTATTTTAAAATGTTTAGAAGGCTATGAACAGGGTGAAGTTCAAAACTATCGGAACCACTTTACCCTACACATAATGCAATGCTAAGCCACAAATAAAGGACAGAATATTAGGAATATGCAGTCCAAGAGTTTCTGACCTGGAGGAATATAGCCAACAGAACCAGCAACTGCAGAGAAACTTCCTGTACTCTTTGAGGGATCAATCACCTTGTAGAGTTCAATATCACCAACTAGAGGCTCCTTGAGGGACTTGAGCATTATACTTTTACTTGATAGGTCAAGGAGAAGTATTGGATGGGAGGCAAATCCATGCAGAAAAGAGAGACCTTGAGCCACCCCAACTGCTATACTATATCTGCTAGCCCAATCTAAAGAGCTTCGCATGCTTCCATGAAGAGCATCATAAAGGGAGCCATTTGAGATGAATTCATACAATATATAAGCACTGTCAGTGGACAGAATATAAGCTAAAGGAGTCATGACATTTGAATTGTTCAATTTTGCCAAGACCTCTAGCTCTTTCCCAAATTTATCATGACTGCCCAGAGGGAATAGCTTGTCGCTCCAATTAAGCTTCTTGACAAAATAGATTAATCCAGATGGCATAATGGTCTTATAATAAGTTGAAAACCTAGTTTTCAGAGTTATGTTTGATGTTTCAGCAACAGCTTCCATGGCCTTGGAGAAATCAATGTTCGACCTGTGAATTCCATTTGGAGTTAACAAGTTACCTTGGATGACCTGAGGGGGTTGAAGATCTCCATGTGGCTGTAATTGTTCATCATTAACCCTGTATAAACGTCGTGAGATTGAAACAACCACCAATGTCATAAGGCCAACAAGAAAAACAGCCGCTGCCATTGCAACAAGAACAGCCACAACAACAGATTTTCCCTTCTTTGCTGATCCCAAGGAAGTGTTGGAAGATGCATTGTTACGTATGAGATCTTTATTTCCAAGTGCATCAACTACAACATGAGATTTAAAATCGGGAATGACACCAGAAAGCTGATTGTTAGAAAGTTTCAATTGTGTCAGAGACTCCATATTAGTCAAAAATTCAGGAATTCCACCAGAAAAATTGTTATCTGAGAGGTCCAAGATTTCCAAGCTATACAAACCATCAAGAGTTCTAGGAATTGGCCCACTAAAGTGGTTGCTGCTAAGGTTCAAGGCAATCTGTAGACTCTGTGGCATTTTTGGAATCACACCACTTAGCTGGTTTTCCCCAAGTTGGAGCTCCATAAGAGATACCATGCTGCTTATGGACATCGGAATAGAGCCAATGAGATTGTTTCGTTGTAAGTTGAGGCTAGTAAGTTTTCCCAAGTTGGACATTGTTGGAATGTTTCCATGTAGAGAATTCCAGCTCAAGTTCAGCGTTAACAACCTCTCCAGTCGGCCAATTTCAATTGGGATTTGTCCAGTAAACCTGTTCATTTCAAGCTTTAAGACTTGAAGATTACTAAGGCTACCAAGCACTGCCGGCAGTTCCCCAGATAGTTGATTCTGACCCAAGTTCAACAATGCCAAACTCCAGCAAGTGCGCACCTCATCCGGTATCTGGCCTGTCAAGTGATTGTATTGAAGCTCCATATACATCAAGTTATGAAGTGTTGTAAAAGTTGCTGGATGTATTGTCCCATTCAGCTTATTGTCCCCTAATCTCAATCTGACCATGCTAGAAGATATTTTTGCAGGTAATGGCCCAGATAAGATATTATTAGACAAATCTACAACCTGCAAATTTGATTGTGACAGAAGGTCTTCTGGAATTGACCCAGACAACTTATTATAACTAAGATCCAAACTCTGGAGAGATTTTGTAATTCCTTCGGGAAGAGAACCATTAAAATTGTTTGAATTGGCTGCAAAACGGGTGAGGTTTGCAATGTTTAGAAGTGTTTTTGGGATTTCACCACTGAGTTTATTAGAGGAAAGAATCAAAGTATCCAATTTGGACAGATTTCCGATATTGCTAGGAATGGACCCAGTGAAATTATTATTACAAAGATTCAAGTCCTTGAGGCTAGCTAATCTAGTTAACTGAGGAAGAATTTCCCCTTGGAAGGAATTATAAGACATATCCAGGTATTCTAACCCATCAAAACCCTGAAAACTAGGTAAAGAACCTCCTATCCTGTTCCTACTAAAATTGAGCAGCTTAAACCCCTTAATCTTTCCACACTCAGTGAAGAACTCACCTGGGATTGAGCTCAGGAAGTTCATTGAGAGATCAAGATGCTGCAAAGTTTCAATTTTGCAAACAACAGGCAAAAACGTGGAGGAAGAAATGGAAGACTCAGATAGTACAATTTTGGTTACAGAGGAATTGCCGTTGCCGCAAGTGACTCCCTTCCAATTACATGGATTTGGGTCCGCTACAACATTCCATGTAACATTTGATTCAGCTCCTTTAAGAAGCTTGGAGAGAGTGGTCATGGTGGTGGTTTGGTTCTGGGATAGCTGAGACAGCACCATTGGACAGAACCAAAAGCACAGGGAAACAAGGAGGAAAGAGGCAGAGTACCCATACCTGCCCATGCTGTGTGTGCTGGCTATAATCATCAAAGTCTTTGGGTTTTTGGGTTTTGGGTATACGATATAATCAGGGTTTAGGTGGAATAGAACAAAGGAGAGAACAATAAAGGTAAAACGGGTAGACAAATATAAGGAGGAGATTTGGGGGTGTTAGTTTGGGTGCAATGAAAGCTGCAGGAAAGAGGGGAGAGTGTTGGGTATTACTATTGGTGGCGCGGTCTTCCACTGCAGACCGAGATTGGGAGAAGATTAACATGGACCAAAAAAAAAAACAGGAAAAAGAGAAAGTGGGTTTTACTTGCTTCCTTTTTTTTTTCTCATTTTCCTCCTTTTCCTTTTTTTTTTTTCCATTGGTATTAAGTAATTTCATGGACTTTGACTCTGAACACTGACAAGCTGAGTTCAAGTGCAGTAACCAAAGGGACACACCAATGTAATGTGGTAAGAGGAATGAAAGAGAATGGCGGAATAGGATGGAATGGGACCCTTACATCTCCCCAGAGAAGAAAGAAATGCAAGAATGCAATGCAATGCTTGACTTGAAAGTTGAAACGTTGAAATGTCGAGCGGTGGATTATTCAATTCAAACACGCGTACGGAGAAATGTCTCGGAAAGCGAGGTTATTGGCTTTTGTAAGCGTGTCCCTCACTCTGCTCTAAACTGTTCTAGTGGACGGAATGCAGGTGCTGCCTCAATTATTCAATATTTCAGGTGATCTATTTTAAATTATTTTTTAAATCAATGTCCCATCTTTTAAATATATTTTTTTTTTTGAAAGTTGATATATATATATATATATATATATTAAAAATATAATAAACAAATTTTTGGAAGCGTAAATGCAAGTTGAGTCTTGGTAATTAATATACTTTAATACACTAGTTAAAAAAAATTTAATACATTAATTGAGTATTTAATAATTTTAAATTTTAAAAAATCAAAATAAATGATATTTTTATTGATTAAATATTTATTAATCAGTTAAAAAATTTTAGGTTACATTATTTTTTTAATTCTTATAATTTTATTTAATTTTTAATTGGGTCTCTATAATTTTAAAATTTATAATTGAGTCTTTATAATTTAATAAATTTTTAAATTAATTCTTGTTGTCAAAATTTTTTTAAAAATTATATTAAATTTTGTAAATGTTGTCAACATATAGTATCTTAGCACACTAAATATGTATATTTTATGCTAACAAAGAGAAAATAAATAAATAATAATATAAAAATAGATTATATATATATAATAAAATATAATTTATATTATGTAATATAAGTAGATTGAATTGAATTAAGTAAATTTATAATATTAAAATAATATATAATTAAAATATCATAAAAAAATTATCAAAATTTTAAGTTTAGGACTGATTTAAAATTTTTTTTAAATATACAGTAATTAAAATTTTTAAACTATAAAAATTTAATTAAAAATTAAATAAAACTATTTACGAATAATTTAACAAATTTTAACCAATATCATAATGTAAGGGTGCTCAAAATTAATTAAAACCAACC
Organism: Senna siamea; assembly: GCA_031216115.1. Lineage (NCBI taxonomy): Eukaryota > Viridiplantae > Streptophyta > Magnoliopsida > Fabales > Fabaceae > Senna > Senna siamea. Next base: position 23,330,947 of record CM062354.1, on the reverse strand, counting down.
TCTCTAACTAAATCAAGCAAAACCAAACAATAATTTATTACAATGGGTAATTTGTTATTTGCGACTTTTGGACAATTTAGTTCAGTTTTTAATTTATTGTGCTAGAAAATCGAAATAAACTACATATATATAATGTTATTATTGTTAATACAAATTAATTAGTTCATAAACTTATGTTTTATTCTTCATAGTAAATTTTTGTAAAAACTAAGTTGATTTTATTACTATTTGGATAAAATTTGAAATAATAAAATAATTATTATCTTATAAATCTTGAATTTGTCAATGATGTTATCCTATTATGTTATTATTTTTTATGGGTATGAAATAAAAATTATAATTTTATATTGATAATAAATGAAATGTTATATTTTCTTGTTACTTGATGTTTATATATTGAAAAGAAATTATTTTTTTTTGGTTGATGATACTAAAATGTTTAAATTTGATCAAATTAAAATATGTCCAATATATTTAAAATGGATCATATATAGTTTGATTTGGTTTAATATTATAATCTCCAATTGATAGCTTCACCTCTATATCAGACCAATGTGAACAAAATGATTGGTTCACCTCAATATTGAATTTTACGTTTTAAAGAAAATATTAATATGTAGTTTCAATTTTTTTATTTTCTCAAAATTAGTAAAATAATTAAATTGAATATTTTTGAAAAATAAAACTTAAAATTTCACCTTTTTAAAAAGGCTTTCAACCACATTTGGCTTTATTTTCTAATTTTAGGTTACAGGCTATGATATTTATTATCTATACTAAATATTTTTTATAAAATTATAAGAAAAAATGAGTAAAAGAAATATCATTATTTTTTCATCTTAGATTAATTTTTTTACTATTAGCATAAATCTAAACTATAAGTAAAAACTATTATTTATGTCAAAAACATAATGTTTATATGTCAAAAGTATTTAATAAAAGAAATTAAATTTGTATATCATGTCAATAATTTTATCCATCAATAGTTAAATCTTTTATAAAACTTTTTGATAAAATTACATTCAAAAAATTCAAAAATCAATAAATTTATCCAGTGATGTTAATATTTTTTTTTCCTATACTTTGATATAAGTATTAAGCTTTGAATAATTGGAATTTTCAATATTTTCACCAAAAAATAATTTATCCTGTATGGTATTAAAATTTTTAAGAACTTTTTATTTAATAAGATTCTCCATGAATTTTTTTTATCTTAAACTAATGAACATAAATATCTTCTCTAACATATAACCATTAAGCATACTAAGAAAATTAAGTTTTAAAGTTTATGATAATTGATATTTTGGAAATTTTTATTTTTATTCAATTTGATAAAATATATTCAAACAAAAAGTAAGCAAATGTATAAATTTTCTTATAGATAATTGCCCTATCTAATCATTGTTCATTATGACATTATGCATTGTCCCCTCTCTCTTTTTTTTTTTCAACTTTATTATTATTAATAAAATAATTAAGTTAAATTGTAGGTGTTTGATTTCTAAAAACATTTTTATTTTTCATTTTCTATTTCTATTTATGTTTCTTAAAATTAGTTTTCATTTTCAAGTCTTCAAGTTTTTATGACACTAAAGAAAGAACTCTTAGTTTATTTTTTTAGTAAAATATAAGTCATTAATCAAGTGACTGATGGTTAGTATAGGACAACTATTGGACATTCCATAGTTGAACTATAATTTTAGGTGTTAATACACTTAATCAATCATTAAGGGTGTTTTTTTTTTGTGAAAATATTTTCATTTTTCATTTTTTATTTTCATCTCTTAAAATTATTTTTCATTTATAAGTTTTTAAAAATTTAAAAATATGTTTGTTATGTAAAGTTAAAATTTTGTTCATATTTATTTTTAAATAGAATGGCTTAAATGACTATAATATTTATTGATTTTAAGTTTGATTATTATTAAATGATAAAATTTATATGATTAAAGGATTTATTTTCTTAAAAAATTACAAAAATAACACTAGTTGTTATTTAAAAACACTGAAAACATCTTTTAGACGTTTCTTATTTTTAGAAAATTTTTAAAAATATTTTTAGAAAACATTTTCTGTTGAATTTTACCAAACACATTTTCAATCACATTTTCTGTTTTAAGTGAATATGAATACAGGAAATGACAAAAGCAAACACACCCTAAGCATTTTAATTAGAGTATATGTTCACCATGATGGTTTTGATGTTTAAGTTAATGAATTCTCTTAAATGCCCAAATTAAGGGTCATGTACTTAGAATTAGACAAGACCATAATTAAGTGTGTTCATTCTAGTATATATATTTGTGGTTAGTGTACTAGGAAGTTGATCTATCGGGATAGAGTGGAAATGAACTATCTAGGATGAGGATCTTGTGAGCCTGAGATGATTTATATAGGACAATGATCTATTGAGTTATTGGATCCTTTAAGGATGCCTCAAATAGTGATTGACCTAGGACCACTATGTTAGCTTATAGTATGTTAAGAAAGGTAAGGGAAGGATAATTCATTAGGCGACGCCTTTTGGGGAGAGGTTCATTGAGCGATGCTCCCGATGCTCTCAACTTTTTATCAAAGTAAGGATGGATGCCTATGGTTTTTATGGGATGATGTCCTATTCTTTATAAGTTCATATTACCATTCTTTAATGAAGTAATGATTATAGCCTAATTTATGAGACATGGAATATGATCTTGAGCTTAGCATAATATAAGTTCATGATATCATGTTGTATGATCCATGCATTGAATCTAATAGTATAGATTTTTTATATGAAATTGATATGCATGAATGTATGTGATTTTCATAATTTATATGGCTGGTACCATCAGTGATTTTCAAACAGGATGTTATAGTTACTGGGATTGTAAATCTCATAATGTTTTCTTATGTGTCTAGATACCTAGGTTCCATGTGTTATTGGATATTGATACAGTTTAGGTGGAGTTACCTTCCTAGGATATTTCTTAATAGTATGAGACGTGTGGATGATGACAGTGTTAGAGACTCCCACTCTAACAAGAGGAGTTCATTTGCATGGATAACCGAAGTAACATAGTATTTACATTTTGATTGTATTCTGTATCTTACTCATTCCTTGTGTCACAGCCTAGTACATTTTGGAAGGTTTGTGAGTGACACTTTCTTGTTGGTTGTATAATTGGATTGGATCAAGCTATATATAATAGGTGATGTATGTTATCCACTAGTAGGTACACTAACTTAAAGACTAAGAGATAGCTATTTCTACCTTTAGATCTTCTTTTTGGAAACTATAAATATATGTAAATATCATATGTGAATGTTATGGAAAGCTTTTATGCATGTGCTTGTATATATCTAATTCTGCTAATGTAATTAATTTTGATAAATAATTAGTATAAGCAAGTGAGATTTCAGAGTTTTAGTCGCTTCAAATAAACTCCTTTAATAATAATAGCTTAGTAAAAGTGAAAAAAAAAACTTAGGTAGTGATAAATATGACTATGATTTACCTATAAAAAGTGTTAACCTTGATCTTGCATCTTGAAGGCCTCTAAATCCAAGGGGATTTGTTTACTATAAAAGACTCTAGGTACACACTACTACCACTACCCTTACTCTATTTACTCTATCCACCCCAAACTAATTTGGGTGTCGATGTCCACGAAAAAGTTTCTTGGCTCCCTCTGTGTCTTTGACCCTTTCTTGTTTTGCAAGCTTTCATAACCATGAAATCTAGCCATTGTATCCTTCATCTTGGTAAAGTTCCACTTAATCAATGAAGCCTACCACAGGACTTGCTCTAAACACCACTTCCTGTTTCTTTCTCAATCTTTCTTCTAAGACTTTACTTGTAGCTCTAACAATTTTAAAAAAGAGATCACACTTGAGCATTACAAATCTCTTTTCCCTCTTCTTGAACAATTCAATTATTAATCTTTTTTTCATGAGCCATCCCACCCTAAGGCCAAACTAGGAAGACTATCAACTTTATCACATAAAGGAAGTCCATCATCATGGTATCCACGTGAAATACCAACTTTTATATAATTTTCTGCACCTTGGTTAACTACAAGAAAAGTGAGTTTCAATGGCGACAAAAAAATTCGCCACTGAAAGATCATATTCAATGGCGACAAATTTATGTCGCCACTGAAATTCTTTAGTGGTGACCATAGGTGTTGCCACTGAAGAGCTTCAGTGGTGACATCCAAATTGTCGCCATGGAAGCTCTTCAGTGGCAAGAAATGTTGCACCACTGAAGGTATTCAGTGGCGGCAATCAAATTGTCGCCACTAAAGGTTTTTAGTGGCGACACACACAATGTTGCCACCGAAATCCTTTAGTGGGGACAATTTAATTATTGCCACTATAGAATTTTTCTGTGGTGACGATTGGTGGCGCTGCCTTATACTTTTAGTGGCGACAATTATATTGTCACCACTAATTTGTTGTCACCACTAATTCGCCAGAAATTTACAAAAGATTTTGAATTTTTCTGTGGCGATAGTTTGTGGCACTGCCTTATACTTTCAGTGGCGCCAATATTGTCGCCACTAATTCCCCTGAATTCACAAAAGATTTTAAATGTTTCCTTTGCTGACTCAAACACAGGACGTGAAAGACTGAGGCAAAGAAGCTTGCCACTATGCCACAGGAGCCTTTATTGTTTATATTGCAGCGTTTGATATATATTAAAAGTGATTAAAACATCACCTACTTAAGCCTGCATCCCTCGCGAGGGAGTTATTGGCTTAAAAATTTCCCTTTTGCTGCACGCGTTCTCTCCGACCTTCTTCATCTTCGCCATTCACCGCCCATTCGCAGTGTGTTTCACTGTCATTCTGCAGCGTAAGAACCACCGTCGCATTCACTATCTTTATCTGTGTCATTCTCGCCTTCATCGTTGCAACGTTCTTCATCCGTCGCATTCTCACGTTCATTGTTTTTGGCTGCTTCTCCATTTACACTCGTCGGCCAACCTCCGCAGACACTGGTAAGTGGGTTTTATCAACTGCATCCGCCGTTGTGGGTTTGCATCTGCGGCGACCTTCACCATAACTCAAGGTAATATTTGCGGCCTCTATAAACGCCGTTATGGGTTTACATGTTTTTTATTTTTTGATTAAAGCTCTACTCTGCTTTGGTTTGATTTGCTTTTGGGCATAATGCAATTAAAGCCTAATTTTGTTATAAGAATGGAGAAAAATGTTGTAAATTACGTGCTGCTATATTCATGAAACAGAACATTAGTTGTAGGCTTGATTTTGCTATGAAAATGGAGTTCTATTGTTGCCTAGAGATGTGCTACTGATTATTACATCTTGCTCTTGCATTTTGACTTGTCTTTGCTAGCCAAATTGAAACATAAATCTGTCCAAAATTTAGTTGCTGTTCTTGTGGGTTCTGGCCAAAATTTAGCTTGGTTTCGGGTTTACTAGAGAAGTGAGTAGTATGCTGTCTAAAAATATGCTTGTTGTCCAATTGATTTTTAATATGAATTTAGCCCAGTTTTTAGGTTGGAGAAAGTGTCCAATTTTTATCTGCTATCCTTATAGGTTTGTAATATGACACTTAGTTTGGTTTTAAACTTGAGAAGTGAGTATTTTTCTATCTCAAAGTTATGAATTTCCCCATGATATGTAATATGAATTTTAATGCAATTTTGTGTGAAAAATTTTAGTTTCAAAGCTGTCCAAATTTTTCTGTCATGCTCCAGTCTCCATTAGCATGTAAATTAGCTTTGTTTTTCATGAGGTAATGCAACTAAATGTTTTCTAAACCTAAGACCTCATCTTCATAGCCTTTAGCATGCATTTTGACTGCATTTCACATGTGAAATTAAATTTTAATGCTGTCTAAACTTGCTATAGTGTTTCCTGTCTTGGTTAGAGTATGAAGCCCAAAGTTGTCCAGAATGTATTATCTTGTCTTGGTTTCTATTTTCACGTAGTTGGACTTGAGTGTGCATGATAAATCAGGTCTAAACCTGTCCAAAATTGCTGTTGTCATTTAAGCATTATAACATACCTTGCAAGACTTGATTTTGTTGAGTAAAATATGTCATAGGCTATCCAAGTTTGCTGCTTCAATTTAGGCATCATGATATCGTAGGAATTTTTAGACATCATTTGGTCATATAATTAAGTCATGTGCCATCTAAATGTATGCTGTACAAATTCTGGCTTGTGGTCTTATGGTTTCTAACATTAATTTGGCTTTAATTTGTATGTGATTTTGAGTCGAAAGCCATCCAAATTGTTGGTTGTTGTCATATATGTTTTAAGATGGATTTGGTTTGATTTGGATGGGGAAATGAACTGAAATATACCCAGGTTTATCTAATTCTATTTTTAAGAGCTTAAAATACATTTTGGCTTATTTTTAGGTGTAGAAATGATTTCCAAGTCTGCCAAAATATCTAGTTAATGTCTCTGTAGTCTTTAATGTGAATTTGACTTGTTTCTCTTGTTAAAAAGGGGTCATATATAATAAAAAGTTACTGCCATGTTTCCATAATAATTAATGTGGTAATTTAACTTGAATTTGTACATGAGATTGAATCAAAAAGCTGTCAAAACTTGCTTCCTTGTTTAGTGACTATTAACATGTAAGATGACTTCAAATTGCATGTAAATTTGATCTAAAATGTTTTCCTAGTTTTGTTATATTTCAGTGTGCTTGGAATGCAATTTGAATATGAGGAAACAACCACATTTTTTATATTTGTAGAAACAACCTAGTTGCCTGTAAATTGGGTCTATTTTCAAACTTAATGTTATATTATATTTGAAGTTTTGAAAATAAATAAAATTGATAATATTTAGTCATGATTTGCATGATGCTATAATCCTGTGGATCATAACTATTGTCAGAATCTTTAACTCAAATGTTTTCAAGCCACTAATTATGCTTTTGTGTAAGGCCTTCCATAAGCTTTTTGGCTTGTGATCTTTGCCTTTGAAGCTTGAATGCTTTTTAATGAAGAATTATTTAGCCTTAAAAAGAAAAAGAATGAACAACTATAAATGCTAGAGACCATTGTTTTGGTCTAAGGTTCTTTAATTTCCATTTTTTTTGGGTACAAGTTGAATAGGGGTGCTTAAAAAAGATTCATTATTGATAAGTGAGGATACAATGATTGATGATGAAATTAAAGATCTAAATGAGGAACTATCAACATTTGAATCGAAGTCAGAACAAGAGCAACTCTATTGATATTGATCAAGAGCAAGTAGTAGATGTGAATGATGATTTGGCACGGGAGCTTGCTTTCTACACACAGGAACTAGAGGGAATCGGGTAGGCCTTTGAGAAGCTTCAATCAATAGGTGTCCCTTTTCTAAGACCTACAGACTATTATGCAGAAATGGTGAAGAGAGATGCTCACATGCAGACTATTATGTAGAAAATAGTTGTATTATTAGTAATTATTGACAATAATGAAAATGTAACATTACTTTTGTATAATATAATAGTAATTTGTTCTATAATTTTATTTTGTAATATTCTTTAGGTCACAAGAAATATAAAAATTTAAAAACATATCAAAAATAAAATAAATGTACAAAAATAAATAATTAAAAAATAAAATAAAAAATTTCAATGATGATAAAAAATTTTGCCACCAAAAAGAGCTTCAGTGGTGACCACTAAAAGTCGTCACTGAAGAAAGTTTCAGTGGTGACAAAAATGTTGCTGCTGAAAGAGCCTTTAGTGGCGACAATCAAAAGTCGCCACTGAAACATCTTTTGTGGCGAAATTTTCTGTCGTCACTGAAAAATAGTTTCTATGACGATTTTTGATTTTTTAATTTCATTTTTTGTGGCAACACATTTTCCTCTTTTGTGGCGACAAATGTCGCCACTATATCTCTTTCAGTGGTGAAACTTTTTTGTCGCCACCAAAGATTTTTAGTGGCAAAAGTTTCAGTGGCGATAGGTTACAACTATTTTATCGCCACTGTAACTTTTTAGTGGTGACTTTTCTGTTTTCAGTGGCGACTTTTGTTGCCATTGAAAGTCAAAATTTTTGTAGTGGTTGTGATAAAAATAAAATACACCTTCTTTGTGCTCCTTTACACCATTAGATAAAATGTGTCAAGTCAACTATCCACATATGAGGAATTCATCTAATTGATGTTGATCCGCCAAACTGATGCCTTTCTCTTTCTTTTTGCAATATTACACCGCCCCTATTGGCTTTCTTTGTCACTTGGGATTGCTAAACAATGGGTCATTCTCTTGGATCTTGATTCCACAAACCTTGCACAAACCTTACTTAGACACCTACTTTTTCCATCGCTATTCAAGAAATCAACATGACAATATCCAAGAACCAACACACACAACCTTGTGAATCAACCTCGTTCAAAATGTTTAAATAATCACAACCAGCTCTGTTCAATCTCATTTTCAATTGAAACCATGGATACAATCTAGAAATGCATAAATGAGAAACTACGCAAATCTAATTTTGACTATTGTAAATCACTTTCTACTAGTCTTAGTCGTTGCTACGGAACCCTTGAAACTAATTGGTGCTGCTTTTAGTTGTAGTTATAACAATCTACAAAAAATAAGTAAGAAGACAACATTATGATCGATACTTTAAAAAGTGATTTGAATTTCTTCAACTATCCAGACATTTCTATCAACTTTTGGTTGACAAATAGTATCACTCGCAACTTTTGTGAACACCCTATTCTGTTCAGACCTAATTGGATAAAAGTAAAATAACCAAAAAATGATTTTTTAAAAAAACAAAAAATGAAATAAATACAAAAAATAATTCAATAATAAAGTACAAAAATGTGCCTAAAAAAATAAAAAAAGACTAAAAAAAATGAGGAGCATGAGGACCTTCTTCATCCTATAATCAAGCCCAGATCCTAATTGAACCCAAAGCAAAGAAAATAAGAGGCCCAAAACACAAGAATGAAACAAGAGCCATCAGGTTTTTAAGAAGCCAATAAATTAAAAAATTAATAAATAATTAAAACAGGGAATGTAGGAGGCAGCGTCCCGTCTCCATCATCATTCACGAGTTCCCTTCTGAGGACGCAGGCTATAGCAGATTAATAGAGAAATCAAAATGGATGATAGCCTGAAGATTTTGCTTAGCAGAGAGGGCGTCTCTTTCTTCACCTTCACTGGTTCACGCTACAGCCTCCCTCGCCCACAAAAGAGATAGCTCCAGAATTGCAGAAGCTGAACGCAGGTGAGCAGGCCAGCAAAAAATAAGGAGATCGAGGAAGCTAACCTATGGAACACAGTTACGTCGGAGCCATCGTCATTCATGGCAGAGGGGGAATTCGAAATATCTTCCTTTGTTCTCTTCTCCTTGAAACCTAGATAAATAGAGAGCAAGAGGCATTTGAATGGTGGGGCGGGGGGAAGAAGGATTACGATTAAAACTTGTTTTCATTTTTGAGATAAAGAGAGACGCTCGAAGCCGCCACTGCACCCTGTCGCTGCCGTCGTGAGTGGTCGGAACTGAGCCACTGTGGCCGCTGCACCAGTGACCGACGGCGAGAGACGTTTCAGATAACGTTGCCATCCCTTGTTTGTGAGCTGCTATTGGTTCGGCTGAGAGAGGCAAGTTTTGTTTTGTTTTTTTTCTTCATGATCTCATTGTATTATTATGGCTGGACCTTTGGCTGTTGAGTATTTGTATTTAGAAACTTTGGTATGATGGACAAAAGTTTATGTTTGGTCCTTAACAGTGTGATCAAGGTAGCAATTTTTATGGATTAAGCTCTTATTTTGCTTGTGGAAATTATGGTTTGGTGTCTTAAGTTAGTGTAAGTTAATTGTTTGATATTTATTCTACTTGAAATCAATGTCTTAGTGTTAGATGATGATTCAAAGTAGAAGTATTCTGAATACTCATTGCTGGCTAATCTCCTATACTTGAAATCCATGTTCTAATCCCAAAATATAGATTAAAAATGTTCTATCACAAGTGTTGGCTCATAATGTGTTTTCCTTGGAGCATTGTCTTTTAGATGATAACACTGATTTTAACATGATGGTTCCAATGTTGTTTACCTTTATGTTTCTCCATTTAGTATCTTGTCTTTACATGTGAATATGGTGTTTTGAAGTGCTGATGTCTGTCTTGCTTTTCTCCAATTGAATTTAATGTTAAAGTGTTTAAATGGCTATTTAAATTTTCTGTCTTAGTGGCTGATGTTTAGCTAGCTTTTTATCACTTGAAATCCTCGTTAAAGTGGTTAATATTGTGGCTTCATGTTGCTGTTGGTAGCATGGTGTGCTTTCGTCTCTTTAAACCACTTTAAGGTACTTAATAGTAGCTTTGTGTTGTCACTTAGGTGCTGGTGGCGTAATGTGTTTTTCCTTTCTCTTAAAGTGCTTAATATGATGTTTTAAAGTGTTGTTTTATGGGTTGGTTGCTTGACTTAGAGGTTTCATGTTTTCGTTTTGGTTCAAATGTCATTTTAAAGTGTTAAGATGATGATTTAAGTGTTGAATAGAAGGTTTCACATTTTTTTTGGTTCTAGTGTCGTTTTAAAGTGTTAAAATGGTGATTTAAGTACTGAATGAGGATGTTTCATGTTTTCATTTGGTTCAAATGTTGTTTTAAAGTGTTAAGATGATGATTTAAGTGTTGAATAGAAGGTTTCATGTTTTCATTTTGGTTCAAATGTCATTTTAAAGTGTTAAGATGATGATTTAAGTGTTGAATAGAAGGTTTCATGTTTTCATTTTGGTTCTAGTGTCGTTTTAAAGTGTTAATGTAACATCCCATATTTTCTTGATTAGTCTAAACTAATGTTCCTCAATTAATTGCATGAATTTGCTTGTGTGATTTAATATTTAGAATAAATATGCTAAAAGATAACACTTTAAATTTGTTGAGGTGCTTGCATAAATGTTTAGGTGCTTGAGGTGCTTGCATCAATGTTTAGGTGCTTGAGGTGCTTGCATCAATGTTTAGGTGCCTGAGGTGCTTGATTTAATTTACCACTCCATTTAGTGGAATTAAGAAAGGAAATAAGAGGATAACAAAGCAAACATATGTACATGGCAATTGAACAAAAAGGGAAAAACGTGCAGCACTTCATCCTTAATCCACTTAGCATGGTGACCCAAGCATGTAATTGGATTGCCAACTAAATAGATAAAATATACAATGGGAAGGAGTTAATGCAAAAGTACAAAATTCATCTCAATAACCCAAGGGATAAGATGTTCCATGTTTTCGTTTTTGGTTTAAATCTATTTTAGATAATTTAAAGTTCTGGGAAATTAACTGAAATGCTAAATGATATGTTTGGAGTCTCTCTTTTCTGGTTTGAGTTTGTTTTGGATATTTAAAGTGATGATAATGGATTACAATGCTAAATAATACATTTGAAGCTCTCTTTTCTGGTATGAACCTGTTGTTGAAACACTAAATGAGGTGTTTCACGCCTTTTCTCTTATTTAAATATGTTTTAGTTATGTTTAAAGTGCTGGGAAATTAATTGAAATGCTAATTGATGAGTTTCATGCTTCTTCTGTGGTTTAAATCTGTTTTGGTTATGTTTAAAGTGCTGGGAAGTTAACTGAAATGCTAAATGATATGTTTGGAGTCTCTCTTTTCTGGTTTGAATTTGTTTTGGATATTTAAAGTGTTGAGAATGGATTACAATGCTAAATAATACATTTGAAGCTCTCTTTTCTTGTAAGAATTTGTTTTGGGGTGATTCAATTGGTAAGAAATGGGTTGAAATGCTTGATGCTCTCTTTTTTCTGATATAAGTCGTTTTGAATGGTTAAAGTGGTTTTAAGGGAATGGGTTGAATGCTGAATAATATGTTTTAGCTCTTTTGCTGCTCGTGTGAACTTTCTTCAATGTTTAAAATGGTAGAGATGCTAGTTGCCGCCGAGATTTTTTTAGCCATATTTTGGCACCTTAAAGCATGTTTTCAAATTAAAATGTGTGTGGTAAAGGTTCTAGTTGTTGCCCAGATTTTTTTTAGCCATGTTTTGGTGTCATAAAGCATGTTTTCAAACTAAAATGTGTGGAAAAGATGCTGGTTGCTGCCCAAATTTTTTAGCCATGTTTTGGTGTCTCAGAGTGTTGCCAAGTTAAACTTGTGTGGTAAAATTGGTGTTTGCTGGCAGATTCATTTTGAGCATTATTTTTGCATCGTAAGGCATGTTTTCAAATTAAAATTTGTGGTAAAGATTCTGGTTGCTGCCCAGATTTTTTTTAGCCATGTTTTGGTGTCATAAAGCATGTTTTCAAATTGAAATGTGCGTAGTGAAAATGCTGGTTGCTGCCCAGATTTTTTTAGCTACATTTTGGCATCTTAAAGCATGTTTTCAAATTAAAATATGTGTGGTAAAGATGTTGGTTGCTGCCCAGAATTTTTTAGCCACATTTTGGCATCTTAAAGCATGTTTTCAAATAAAAAAATGTGTGGTAAAGATGCTGGTTGCTGCCCAGATTTTTTTTGGCCATATTTTGGCATCTTAAAGCATGTTTTCAAATTAAAATGTGTGTGGTAAATGTGCTAGTAGCCCAGATTTTTAGCCATATTTTGGCACCTTAAAGCATGTTTTCAAATTAAAATGTGTGGTAAAGGTTTTGGTTGCTGCCCAGATTTTTGTCTTTAGCCATGTTTTGGTGTCATAAAGCATATTTTCAAATTAAAATGTGTGGAAAAGATGTTGGTTGCTGCCCAAATTTTTTAGCCATATTTTGGTGTCTTAAAGAGTGTTAAGTTAAACTTGTGTGGTAAAGTTGCTGTTTGCTGTCCTATTTTGGGTGAAGGAGATAAATTGAATTTTCTTGAAAAAATGGGTTTAGAAGCTTTCCAAAATGCGTGGTTGCTCTCTCATTGGTCTTTAGCATTAATTTGGCCTGTTTGAATGTGTGAATTTTGAGCCTAATGATGTCTAGAAGGTGCTGCTGTCTTGTGGATTTTTTGTGTTTCCTTTTCGCTATGTATTGCATATGAATTTGGAGTTCTTAAGCTATCTAAATGGCGTGTTACTGTCCAATGAGTTTAAATTTTCTTTAGTAATTAATTAGGAGCTTAATGCTGAATTATAGAAAAATTTCTGCTGCTGTTGCATGGGTTCTTGGGATTTGTTTGGCTTAGTTTTGCAAGTTAATTTAAGTCAAAAGGTTGTCTAAATTTGTTGCCATCATTTTGACACAAGTTTATTTTTTTTGGTTTTGGTTTTGGTTTCGGCTTTAATCTGGTGTAAGAAATATGGGCCAGGTACTTTTCAAATCTGCTCCTAACATTTTGGCATTTTTATGTGTTTTGAGATTTTGTTTTGATACGGAATTTGACCCATAAAGTTACTAAAATTTGTCACCACTCTTGTTCGAAATTGTCTATTTCCATTTACCTCTTTCTTTTTCTTAAATCTTTAATATATATAATTCTATTTCAAAATAACTATACAAAATCAAAACGAAGAGACTAAGAATATGATATTAATATGGGTTTACAAACTAAAACATACGTACTAGTCTTTTAAATTGTTTTGGTTATGAAATCATGTCAATCATCTATTCTTTGCTCTCTTCACCAAAATTAACATAAAATAAAACAAAGCAAATAAATCCATGCCTTTTCTTAAATAATTTTTCGAAATACCCAAAAGTATTGTCCCTTTTACTTATAAAATCAAAATCCAAAAAAATAATAAAAAGAAAAATGAAGGGAACTCTAAAGTGAGGATGATTGATTTCACAAATTAAAATTAATCAATTAAAAAAATATTTGCAAAATTGACTAATTATTCAATTTCTTTTACTTTCACAAAATAATAATAATAATAGTAATAAATAATAAAAAATAAATTATTTCAAGAAGTCCAAAATATCAAAAAAAGGAGAAAATGAAAAGAACTAGGAAGTGAAAATAATTGATTTTACAAATCAAAATTCAACAACTAAAGAAGATGCTTGTGAAATTAATTTATTATTCATTTTTTTTCTTTTCACAAAAAATAGTAATTTAAAAAACACCAATAAAATAATATTGGGTTTTTAATTTTGAACTACGTAGATTTTGATTTCAATTATTGAATACATAAGTCTTAAGATTTCATTTTAGTTCAAGTCTGTCTTGTAAATAATTTCATTTTCTTTTGCTCTAATTATTTTGACTATTCTATAGTTTAGTTTTATTTTATCCTTTTTCTAGCATAACAAATAGATGTTGTTTGACTTCTTACATTGAGATCGCTCTCAAGCTTTTCCTTAGTTTTTTCTCTGTATGTTTTGCACGTTTAGATTTAATTATGAGTCAAATGGCCAATTGTTAAGTTTGCGTTATTTTTTAAAGATTATATATATATGTGTATATATAATATAAATAAAATAAAATAAAAATAAATATGTATTAGGTAATTTAAATAATTATTACATTGTTTTAAAAACTTAATTTAAGATAACCATATATTGAATGAGTTTCATAAGATACCTAACACCTTATCTAAGAATTAATTAGACTCCTAAACTGATCTTTTTATTTGACACTAATTTTTTAAAAATTTGAACCTTTTCTATCATATTTTTAAAATTTTTTTACAAAAATAATTTTTATAATTTTTTTATTTTTTTAAAATTTCAATGGTAACTCCATTTATTTTCATCTTAAAAATCAGATCTAACAACCATGATCAATTCTGATCGTCCCTCACCCGTCGGTCGCCATTACAACATCCAAATGATACTTTTGACACTTCGGTCACCGTTATGGCATCCCAAATGCTACCCTACACACTTAGATTGCCATTACAACATTCCTAATGACACTTTCGAAACTTCAGTAGCCGTTTATGACATCTTGATTACCATACGAAACTTCAGTAACCATGCCAAGCCTCCTTTGAACAACCCGACTCCGTTTGTCCCTTCACAAACCTCATTTGTAATCACCTTGGATCATCATCCTCGATCATCATTGCTACTAGTCATGCTAAATCCTTAGCATTAAAGTCATGATACTACGAAAAGTTGAATCGTAAAGTTTTCGAAGTTCAGTAGCGGATAGCTTTGAAATCTATTTTTTGGTGACATGATTAACATTGAACCATTAAAAGGACCCAATATCAGCTCATTCGATGAATTACATCATCACTTCCCACTTTTTGTTCACTAGTCATCCGTTCATTTCTGCCAACGGCCGATCACCATCCTGCGGACCTGAGCTACAAACTTATAAATTCAAACCTGTTAGTTTGCAAGATGGAACCCAAGCTCACACCTTCTTGAGAGCTCAAAACCTGCTCACAATATCCTTGAGAAAGAAGATATTATGGTATGGTTCCTCTCTTTCTTTACAATTTTCTACACCCTCTGGACAAATCGTGTAAGCCTTTATGAGTATGCCACATGACGTAATCTCTCTCTCTCTCTCTCTCTCTCTATTCACAAATTCCAATACCAAAGTTCCATTTTAAATCTATAGTGATGTCACAATTATATATATTGAGCACAACATATATGTACAATATTTTAATTTTACAAAAACACATGCATCATATCCTATTATTTGCTATGGGACTTAATTCTTGATAAGTGATGGGGTTTAAATCCCATACACACATTGTGCTTAATATTGACGTAGTCAAGATATTTTTACTAATCCTATATGGGCAATAAATAAACACGCTGACAAAATATGATGATGTAATATCTTATTTTGGCTCCATTTGTAAATAGCTACTTGTTCTCGTTCAAACAGACATGACATGTAGTAAAATGCTACAATACACTAGCTTTTATCACCCCTCGATAAAAATGCATGATGTGATTACTCTTACTATATAATACTCCAACATTTACTTTCTTTAAATCCTCCTTATACTCCTATTTTGGAATATCCATATTGTCACTAAAAAACTTCATGTTATTCAAAATTGAGAAATACAAGAAGCTCTCATGGCCAGTTGAATAGCGTAATCATAAGGATTGAGAAAGACAAGAAGGTCTCACCACCAATTGAATCAGGCGATTGTAAAGATCACTTCAAACAAAAACCTTGCTTGTAGCTTCATCCTTGCCGATCATTTGGCTCGATTAAGTGATTGAACCTTGCCAAATTAACCTTTTTAGGTGATCAGGGTCCACAGAAGAATATCAATAACACAAGCCTCTAGGAGCATCCTTTAACTTTTGCCACTAGTTGCTCTATCCCTGCAAAAGGATTAGAGGATGATCCATTGCTTCACAAAAAGCTTTTTAGCTTCCATCTCTAGCCTCTCAGCCACCGCCAAAGTATCAAAGGATGATCCTTAGCCTCGTGAAAAGCTTATTAGATTTTGCTATCGGTTGTTCGATCCTTGCCAAAGGATCAGAGGGCGATACTTAGCTTCACAACAAGCTTTTTAGCTTCTGCTACCTTCCACACAATCCTTGGATTCACATAATGCTTTTTAGCTTCCTTCTTTAGCTTCTTAGCCTCCGCCAAAGGATTAGATGGCGATCCTTAGCCTTGTGAACAACTTTTTAGCTTCCACCACTATCCTTGGCTTCATGGAAAGCTTTTTAACTTCCCTCACCAATCGCTCAAGCCCACCAAAGGATCAGAGAATGATTCTTGGCCTTAATAAAAGGTTTTTAGCTTCTTCCACTAGCCACTCGACCCTCACCAAAGAGTTGTAATGTAACACTCCACCTCTACAGGTACTATACATATGCTAACTTTATAGGGGTGATGTGCTACTATCTTGTTACTTGCTTTACTACCTGAGTTCATTTTACTTATTACGTAAGATCCTTTAATTAATTGAGTTGGTTTGGTTTTACTCTCGAGTATCTCATTTAGCACTCTAACGTCAGTGAAAGTATTTAAATTGAAAATGTCACGCCTCCTAATAGAGGTTTAAGAGGAATAAGTATATTTATAACTATTATATATATATATATAAATATATATACACATCACCAAATTTTTTTTTTTAAAAAAGGTTCAATTCACAACTCCAATTCACTAGGGGTCCTATTGGGGCCATTACATCTTAACCTTATAATTAAATAAAAGAGAAAAACTAAGCGGACCATATCCACCTCCACCTCCATCTTAGTATTAGACTTAGTTACCTAGACACATCAACGCACAAGTGAGATAAAAATATTAGTAATAAAGAGAAATTATATTAGGAAATACCATTGAAGGTATCAACTTTGAGAAACACAAAAAACTCTTGCATTCAATTCATAGTTCATAAACATGCTCAAATTCAGACTGGATGTTATGCAATTATTGTGCCATGCCATGTCATGTACTGGAAATGCATATTAATAACAATAATTCATGTCTTTTTTTGGTATACTCATACCTCACCTAGTTCAAGTATAGCAATATGGTCATTCATATAATTAGAATTGAAATAACTTATCAGATCGATATATAGATATGGGTCACTTGACCCAGCATACATTGGATGAGCTCTTGGTTAGCTAACATTAACCCCTAGAGTGTCGCCTTGTATTTGCACATTCTTTCACTCACCGGATTTGTAACACCCTGCTCCTAGAGTGTCCTATTGTCTTGTTACTTTCTTTCATCTACCTAAGTTCAATTTTTAAGTATTACCCATGATCCTTTAATCAATTGAGTTGGTTTGGGTTACTCTTGGGATCTTACTCAGCACTCTAATGTCAACAGAAGTGCTAAAATAGCTAACAACATACATCCAAATATAGGTTTAATATTAATATGTATATATGGCTATTCCTATACTTAGGTCTATACATCTTCAAAGAAAATATACATCGTGTCCACTACATTTACCCACTAGGGTCTTATACCAAATTATTACATTATAACTGAACTAGCTACATGGACAGAGTCCACCTCCATCTTCGTCATGATGTTATGTCTAGCCATACAGACACATTAACGAACATATGAGATAAAAATCTCAATAACAAGGAGAAATTAGGTTAGAAAATATTGCTGATGGTGTTAGTCATGAATCACATGGAAAACTCTTGTATTCATATCATAATTCATAAATAGTCAATCATAAACAAACTAGATGTTATGTAGCTATTATGTCATTCAATGCCTTGTATTGGAATGCAATACCATAATCATATAATTAGTGGGTATGCTCATGCTTCATATCATCCACATCATTGTATATGGACGTTCATATAACTTGACAGAAAATAACTCATAACTTTCATTTATAAGGCTCATTTTGTCCATCATAACATATCTTTCTTTTATAGAAAAAATTTTATGAGTTCTTAATGGTTAACTAGCTGTAACCCCTAAGGCGTCCACTAGTATTTGTACACTAATCTTAAGAAGACCATTCTACTGTGATAGAGGTTACTGTGCCTCTATTGTGAGTCACATATCATACTTACTCACCAAATCACTGCACCTCTACTATGGTTTACAGGTCATTTTCACTCGTTCTACTGTGATGAGACAATGTTGCCTATAATTTATCCCTTTTCTGTGGGGTGGATTATTTTCTAGATACTTTGCTTAAGAATTATCCCTCTTCTGTGGGGTGAATCATTTTCTAAATGTAAGGATTATCCCTACAATGTGGGGTGAGTCCTTTTCTAGATATATAACACCTCTAATATATACGCTATACTGATTGGTTCCTTAATCATTGTTGGTTTAACTTTAAGTTGGTAACTTCATGATTGCCAGAGTAACTAACTTAGGGTTAGCCACCAATGGTGCTTTCGCAATTCTTTATAGGTTTCAATGGATGTTTTACCATCTTATTTTATGGTTCAACCATGGAATTCCCATGGATCATCCTATACCAACCATTGGTCATTCAATCTGGAACCTACCTCAACTAAAGCATATATAGGAGTACCTTTAAATATGTTTTTCTAGTTATTTCCTTCTCATTATTGTCCCATATTACTTCTTATATGTGTTACTATGTGATTTGGATAAGTTCCTAGCCTTTCCATAGTGTTTGAGAGAGGAAAGAGTCCATTTTCCAAAAAATAGGGCAGTTGATTATCCTGTTCGCCTATAGTGGTTCACACCTAAGGATTCTCCTACGAAGGTTCACCTATAGGAGATGGCCCATAAAGGTTCACTTAGAGAGACTCTCCTACAAGAGTTCACTTGCACAAGTTCACCCACAAGGGTTCACTCATAAAACTCACCATAGGCTCACCCATCAAGATTGCCTATAAAATATCATGAGTTTGCCTATAGAGGTTCACCCACAATGATTGCCTATAAAGGCTCATCTCGACAGAATATATTTAGAAGGTTTGCCATAAGCTTAGCCTTATGAAGAATAATCCATTGGTTTGCCCTTATAGGTTCATTTACAGAGTTCACTTTGGTACGCCTCTTGGCATGCCATTTAGGCTTTCCTAATGGGTCCCTTGAGGGTTTTCCTAGTGGGGTGGCACTTGCCCTCCATGCCTACAAGGAAGATCAATCATCTTCTACATGGCAGGGGTCGGCCGCGATGTTTCTTCCTATTTAAATGACTCTTTTGGATCAAAATACTTATAATAAGGGTATAAAAGAGTTTATTTTTCACAAACAGGGCTGCAATTCGACTTCTAAGGGCCTAGGAGTCAACTTATAGCTTTCTGCCAAAGAGGGGACTTGGCAGAGAGCAGGAAGTTGACTTCCTAGGGGTTGCAAGTCAACTTCTAGGCTAGAAGTCAACTTGTTCGCTCTGGACTTGAATTTCTAAGCACGAAGAACACAAAAGTCGACTTTTAGGCTGTAGAAGTCGACTTCCACATTCTTGCTATGTTTTCTAGAGTACTTTTTGATCCTTTTTAACCCTTCAAATCATGTGTTTCAATTCCAAAACAAACCATGAAACCCTTCCTTAATCTAAGGCCAACAACATACTTAAATTCTAAGAATTTGGAGCTAGAAACAATCCAAAATCATTGATTTCATACCCTTGGATGAAAGAGCAAAGAAAGCCACAATTCAAATCATGATTCAAGGCTTTCCAAACACATGAAAGCATCATTAAGCATAGATCCAATATACGAAACATAGAATTTAAGTTTAATTCCTTCGAAATTAAGCTTAGAAACACAAATTTGTCATTTTTATAAGAAAGAGAAAATAGGTTTTCTTCACGCGAGAGGAAGATGGATTTTCCTTGATTACCTTAGTCTTTGTGCATGATTTGAGTGTTCTAGAAGGTGTTTGGAGGATTCCTATCAACTCTTTCCATCTCTAAGCTCGATCTCTTCCTCTTTCCTTGGAATCTTCTCTTTCTCTCTTTATTTTCTTGGTTTTCTCTCTCTACTCACCCACTCTCTCTCTAGCTTTATATTTATGGAGCTTTATCTCTCTTCAAGCCCTCATATACATTGGTAAACTTCCTCAAGAAGTTTTTGATTAGTTGTTTGAAAGTAATTGCCAATTGGTCCCTTGGGCCAATTTGCACTTTAATAAACTTGTAGGATATTCTATCCTTTGGTGCCACTCTTTAATTTTATTTCTCCTAGGATTCTTTTTCTTAATATTTTCTACTTTAGTATACCACTATTCCTTTAGGCTAAATTCCTTCAATTTGACTCTTCTTTAAGGATAAATTGTCTAATTGTGTCACTCACCTTTAAACTTCTACTTCTCACAAACTAGACCTCCTTTCGGTCTGGTTTCTTTGCCATTCTCTCGGTAACAGGTACGTCCAACACTAGATATCATGTAAGATCAATCACATACATTATGACTTGATTAAATTCTAAGCAATTGTATTGAGGTACTTGGAGTGGGATGTGTACATGGAGGATGATCCTTCACTTCACAGAAAAAGCTTTTCAACTTCTGCCTCTAGCGTCTTGGGCCCACTAAAGGATCAGAGGGAGATCCTTAACCTTACGAAAAGCTTTTCAACTTTATCCACCAGTTGCTCGGCCCCCGCCAAAGGATTTAAGGGAAATCCTTGTCCTCATGGAAAGGCCTTTTAGCACCCACTTCTAGTCATTCAAACTAGCTAAAGACTTATGAACTTGAGGGACTAGTGATAAACATGACCATGACTCACCTATATGAGGAGTGTTAATCTTAATCTTGTATCTTGAAGGCACCACACCCAAGGGGATTTTTTTTTAGTGTAAAAGATCCTAGGCCCATTACTTATCAATCTTTGAACACTAGCGGTATGTTATATATGAAAGATGATTTAAACAATCTAAGATGAATCATAGGTTGTAGCCATCTAAAAAGCCCTTAATCCCTTTCTTCCTAATGTAACCTCTCACTATCCAAATTATCAAACATCCACAATTTCTTCAAGTTTCTCTTTATTTGATCTTAAAATTCCTAATCCTTGTCTCTTCCTAAGTTCCATAATACTTTATAAAAATTCTTGCATCATTCCTAAATTTTTCCCTTATAATTCATTAATTATCTAAGATTTCCAAATTTTCAATTTTAAAATGATTCTTACAATAGAATTGAGAGAAATTTTATAAAAATCACACAAATTTTGAAAATTTTAATTAGAGATTTAACAAAATCGAAGTATAGGATAGTGTTGCGCAAATTAATGGAGTGAAATTCAAGGTAACAAAATATCAACTTTTGAATCCAATTATAGTAAAAATGTAAATAGCTCAAACCATGAAGTAATTAACAATATTTTACTGAATCATAATTTTGAGATATATATCTTGTAAAATGAATAACTCACCTTACACTATTATTTTCAAAATTGAGATAAAATTTTTTTGGCCAATAAATTGAGAAAATATCGATATGTTAAATTTTATATATTTTGATTCCTTATTCTTTTTCTATTCACCCTAAATTTATAAGTTTTTTAAGAAAAAAAAGGAGAAAATTTCATCTATATAAACCAATGGATCATTAACCGTAAAAACATGTTTCCTGCTAGTCCTGGACCTCGGACAAGGAGATAATTATTGTTTAGTGTTGACTTGAGGCAACTTTCAAAGGCGTTTGGATTCTCTACTTGGCACTTAGTGGCGGTTTTTTCCGCTGTTAAAATTTCTTGCAACAAAAAGTATTTTTGCTTTAACTTTTTTAAAATTAATTATTTAAGCAAAATTTATAGCAACAGTAATATTCGTTGCAATAATATTAAAACAACTTTAGCAGCGAAAAAAATCGCCGCTAAAAATTCCAAGCAGCCAATAATTGAGGAGCCTTACTTTTTGTGCATTCTTGTACACTCTATTATTAGCCACTTCGAAACTCGTGGGGGGGAGGAGTTACTGTTTTTACTTTAAAAAATTTAAGTGTTTGATTAAAAAATATAAATACTTTTAAATGATAGTAAAAATAATTTTTTAGCTGTTGAACAAAAGTTTCAAATCGTAATTTTTACTTCTACCTAAAATTAAATATTTTAAGACAAAAATGCTCATATAAAAAATTATTATTTACCATAATATCCTTAATTTTTTTTTTCTAAAATCCTTCCCAAACACAAAATCTTTATGCATAATTATGCTTATTATTTTTGAAGTAATTATATATAATGTTTTATGACATATAAATTAGAACATAGAGCATTTATATATAATTTAATGTTTTTTAAAATATTTAAAATATTTATTGTAAATTTATTTTTTAATTTAATTAATAATGATAAATTAATAATAATAAATAATAATAAATATTCACAACTATTTATTTACTTAAATAAAATTAATAGTAAAATAACTTTATATATGTTATTTTTGGTAATTTGACAGTTGAAAATACTTTTTATAAAAATTGATCAAACACAAATTATTTTTTAAATACTAATAAAAGTATTTTTTAATTGAATTAGTCAAATACAAACTATTTCTCAACTCTTTCCTAAAAATCTATATATGAAAGGATTTGCTTATGAAAATGTGAATTTTTAAGTTAAAATACAATTTATCCTCTTAAATTATTTCTAAATAACACTTTATTCAACTAAATTTTCATTTGTAACAATTTATCCCACCCAACTAATGAAAAAAAAAAAAAAGAAGAAGCAAAACTATTAGGTGTTAATTTTGACATACCTTTCCTCACATACTCCTCTTATGCGCTCATCATTTAGCTCCTTTCTTCTCCAAATTGAATTAGAAGATACAATGGAGAAACGTAAACTGCAGCAGAATCAACATCTGTGTAGAATCCCTGTTGTATCTTATTCGGTTTTGGAAAGAAAGGGGCTGAATGATGAACAACTGAACATGCGAGGAACACATAAAAGAAATTTGTCAAAACTAACATTCACTTAACAGTTTCATTTTTTATTTTGTTAGTTAGGTAGGAAAAACTTCTACAAGTGAAAAGTTTAGATAAGTGAGTTGTTATTTAAGTATAGGTTAAGGGTTAAAGTGTATTTTTTTTCAATTTTTTAAATTGCTAGATTTATTTAAAAAAATTTCTGTCAATTTTTAATTTTATAATTTAATCAATGAGTTAAATTATTGATGTGATAATTTTAAAGTACATATTTTTAATGAAAATATTTAAAAATATATTTAACTATAGAAAATATCCTACATTTTGGCCAATATACCTCATAATTACATAGGAATACCAAGTATTGCCTTTCCTTTTCAAGTGAAAAGAAAAAGGAGTTCATTTTTCCGAACAGTAATATGCGCGTTAAGTAGGGTATATTGCATTATCAGCGAAGACTTGGAAATTTGATCTATGCATTAATGAATTTTTTTTATAAAAATAAATTTAAGTAAAAAAATGACGTTCAATTTATGATCAAGTTCGGATTCATAAAATACTTAAAAAAAATTTATTAATAAAAAATTATTTTAATTCGAACCCTACTATGAATAGAAATCGATCAGATTTGTTTACTCTCATTAACTGCATTAATGAATTTGGTAAAATAGTAAAATGAATCGACTCCGAAGTCTGCGCACAAATTTGGTGGGGAAATAAAAAAGTTTGCGGACAAAGTCTTCACTCAATTCCAACTAGTAATTTTAACCAAAAATAAAGGGGAGAAAAAAAGCAAGTCTTTATGTAAATTCAGTGAGTGCTGATTTCAAGTCAAGAGGCACTTAAGTCAAGAAAAGCATAAAAGAAAAGTCCTCAATCTTCATGATACGCAAACATAAAAGAGAATGAGTGTGAGACGACTTGTGAATTGGTATATTTAAGGTCTGAACGTTATTTCGATTTTTTATTTTTTAAAATTATTTTATAAAATTAGTTATAAAAATTTATATTAGTATTATCTTTATTTATTTATGTATATTATTAATAAAAATATTTGTTTTATGAGTATTTTTTGTTTTAAAAAATTAAAAATTAAAATTTTTTAATTTTTTTATACTTTATATATTTTTTTTGTCAAAAATTATTATTTAAACAATTTTTTTATTTTTAAAAATTAAAAATAATTTTTAAAAACTGCATTCAAAACGTAGTGTATTTGTCCATTCAATTAGATAAAAATAACAGACATTTTAAGATTTGATCTCATATATATGTTGCTTGGTTTAGAACCTCATGAAGTTGGTGATCATCTAATTGATTTTGAAATCCTAGTTAACCTTGCTTCTTTATTGTTTAGTTTTTTTTTTCTGTTTTATGTACAAAATAGAACAAGATCATTGGCATTGTGGGAAAACCAAATAATCCAAGAATTCTAGTATAATATTTATGAGATATAAATGATATATTTAGAATATACAATTTGTGTCATATTTTACTTCAGCGTGTAGAAACTGAAAAGAAAAATATTATACTATTCTTTCCTATTTTTAGTATATGTATTAAATAAAAAATTATATTATATATATATATATACTTATTACAAAAATGTTTAAATATTGCTAACAAATATCAACCTAATTCTTATGAAATCAATCAATTTTAAATGTTGAAAAAAATGAGAAAGGACTATCTAAAAAGAGACCACTAAAGGCAAAGAAGATGCTTCACCAAGGAGCAAATATAAATTTGATTCCTAAACTCCTAGAAATAAGGATATTAAATCTTGCAAGTGTTTCGGTATTGGTCATATAGCTTCTCAATGTCCTAACAAGAGAGTCATTATTTTGAAATATACTGAAGTTGAGACTGAATGTGAAAGTAATCCCTCCATGCCTTCACTTGAAGATGATAGTGATGAGGAAATTGAATATATTGTGAAAGGAGAATGCCTTGTGCTTAGAAGAGCTTTGAATTGTCAAATTAAGGAACATGAGTTGAATAAGCAAAGGGAAAATTTTTTTTCATACTCATTTCCTTATTAAATAAAATATGTAGTTTGATCATTGATGGAGGGAGTGTGACGCAAAATGTAACATATGCTCCTTTAATCCATGAGAGATTTTTGTTAATCTTTAAATAACTTAAATGCTTGTGTTTGTTGCATTAGATTGCATATAGTTGTATTAGAGTGAGGGACCAAATTGAAAAGAAAAGAGTGGGGATTGGAATGAAAGGCAAAGGTTTATTGGAGGAAGCTATGTAGGCTTTTAATACTCCAGGGGTAGCAAGTTGTAATTTTAGCCAAAAGAGTTATTGTAGCTACTAGATTTTTGAATTTCCTGCCAATGGTTCAAGGGCAAAATGGTAATTTAGCATATGGCTGGAGAAATTATCATTTTGAGTTGAATGATCGAGAATTAGGATAAAAAATTATAATATTTGGACCACTTATAAATAAGTGGGAATGTCAGAGCTTCTCATTTCTATCCTAAATTTAGAATTTTAGAGAGAGAGAGAGAAGAAGCTTTAGAGAGAGAAGGAGAGAGATTGAGAAGGAAGTAGAGATTATACTGTGATATGAAGTGAAATTTAGTAGCAAGAAGATTTAAGCATGCATATACTATCACTAGCAGATCATTTTACACGAAATAAGGTAGCAAACAACCTAATCCTCTTTATTTCAAAATTACTGTTCATTTACTAAAAATTGTGATTTTCATGTGATTTAAATGATAAAGGAGGCTAAACATTACATTCTTGATGTTTTTAATTGCTATTGGGTGTTTTAAACTGCATGGATATACTTATGTATGCTTAAATCAGATTATGAAAAATGAGTTTTTATCTATTGAATGAAAATGAGATTTAATCCAAGATTTGAGTGAGATTAAGCAGTCACTTAGGCTATTTTTATGTGTTAAATGATGCTTATATGCTAGTATTAAGTTGATGATTATCAAAAATAGTTTACAAACAAGTTCTTGGGCGAAAATCTGGGTCAACAGTCAATTTGAAAAATAAGGTATAACATAGCAGCTGATTACCAGCTTTCGAAAGCCGACTGTCGTGTGCTTGAGTTACCTAGAAATGTATCTAGAGCTCCAATAATTTACTACCAGTCTTTGGAAGTCAACTGTCGTATTCATCTTTTCCAAAAAATTGTTAGGAACGGAGCAGTCAACTGTTAGGCCCATTGCAGTTGACTTGCAGCCTTTGGGTTTGGAAAAATTGGCTGGACAGTGAGCAAGAAGTTGACTATCATGGGAGGTAGGCATGGACCCTATGGTTTTTGATGAAATTTAGGGAGGATCTACCAGAAAGGTGGGCAGGGACCTATGTGGTGGAGATGAGTAGGATTATACTTAGATCTACTGAATGACGCTTCAGATAGTACACAAATAGCAGTCAAAAATTGAAAATAGTTAAGAACCACGAGAAATTCACCTATAAGTGATGGTTAATAGGAAGAGTAGTTCGCTCGACAACTCTCTTGATTTCTCTTGTTATGATAATGAGTTGGCAATGACCATGATAATATGCTCTGGATTCCTTGTGCATGCTCTGTGTTTATATGTGAATATAACCCTATTACCATTATGATATATCTAGTGTAATGGATATGTGAGTTGATTATAATCTGATAATATATCCTGTGTGATGTTGCATTCATAAGTATGTGATATAATTATATTCATGCATGGTATCCCAATAGACATGATGTATTATCTGAGTATCAGAAAAGAATGTAGCATATTTTTGTATGAATATGGTGGTACATATTAGTGGTTTTTAAAATAGGTTATTATTGCTACTGAGAAATCATTCTCATAAAAGTGCTAGTCTGTATCAAATGCCTAGATTCCAAATGGTACTAGAAGTGGAGGTTGACTAGGTAGACATACCCATATTAGGGTATTTTATGGTGATAAAGGAAGTTTGGGTTATTTCAGTTATAGAAATTCCCCAATTGCCCCTACCTACAGGAGGGGTGGATATGCAGGATTAGCATGAGAGTTTTGTATTTTCACATGTAATACGTAATGCCCAATACCCTAATCCCTTGGTATTATTTTAGGAAGAGAACGAGATGATGATTTTTGGTGTGTAAAATGAGGGCATGTATGTATTAGGATATGTGAGATAAATATCCACCATTAGGTTTTTGTTATATGGGTATAAGTGGTAAGTTTGTTGTCTCTTTACCTAACTGATGACTCTCACATATTTATAAGTATATGTCTGGTGGACTGAAGTCTTATCTATTGTAAATGACTATTGAATATATTATGAATGTGAATGTATGTGTGTGTATCTATATGTTTCATTTTTATTAATTTCACTATGTTACGTGTGAGAACTCGAGTTTAGAATTCCCAAACTAATAGCAATTAATTATTTAATTCGGTAAAAGTTAAAATTTATTTAGGTAGAGATAATAGTAACTCACCAATCCTGTTGTATATTATATAATTATATTTAATTAACTAAAATGAACCATAAGATTGGGAGCATTACATTGAGTTAATATCGGAGCACGGCTACCACAACTAGTTGAGTACTAGCTAAATAGTGAAGGTTAGATTCCTCAAGATAGAGACTAATGTAGGCTAGTTAGATGAACTGCGACAGTAGACTGATTTGTATTTTTTTTTGACTTGAGGAATGAAGTGCTAGGTTTGGGTAGACAACATTTTCTATTATTGCCATATGATCTCTTATAAATATTATGTTATTGAGATTGATCACCTTGGTAATGTTTGTTTTGTAGAGTGAAATATGGCCTCACCTAGAAGGAATACTAGAAAGGAGAAGGAAAGTGAGGCCAGCCTATCAGGAGTGATATAGGCTATGAGGGGGTGGTATAGGCTATAAGGGAGTAGATTGTTGCTACTACCTAGGTCCTCAAGCAATTCCAAGAAATTGGGAATAATAATAATTGTCTTAACCTTAACCCTAATGAAGGACAAGCAGGAAATCTAGTGCATCATGGATAGTCAGAATTCCAAAAGACTAAAACTCCTTCTCTTAGGGGTGAGTTAGAACCAAAGGTGGTTAAGAAATGGTTGAGGGAAATGGAGATATTTTTTGTAGTTCTCGAGACAATAGATGCCCAGAAGGTATTATTTTTGACATACATGCTAGTTGGAGAAGCAGAGCATTGGTGGAAAGGAAAAAAAAAATTGATGGAAGCTCAGAGAATTCAGATTACCTGGGATTCATTTAAAGAAGTATTTTTAAAAAAGTATTTTCCTCAGAACCTAAGGAATGAGAAGGAAGTTGAATTCATGCAAATCAAGCAGGGTACATTGGATTTTTTCTAGGTTTATTCTTCCTAAGTCTTTGTATTTTTTCTAAGTAAGCATTTACTATTTAGAGTCTCTAGGTTTATGTTTCCTAAGCCATTAAATCAGATTTTGGGATGTGCCTCTTCAAATACATTGTATCCGTCATTTTGGAGGCAGATTAGAAATCTCAATGAAAAATTGTGTTTCTACACACCATACTTCAAAGTAGATTCTCTCTAGGGTTCTTCATTAAACTAACAGACTTATCAAGGCTTGATCAACCTTGTGGTCTTCCTACACTTCGAGTCCTTGTTCGTTCGAGTTCAAGGGTTCTAGTGGATCACTAGACCTTGTTTAAATTTCTTGGGGTGTGTATATTCAATTTGGTTGTAGGTTCATGGGATATATTCCTAGTGGACTCACACCATATTTTTACCAATGTTTCTAGTACTACATAGGTTGAGAAATTGAATTTTCCTACCATTTGACACCCTAGACCATACAAGCTGTAATGATTGAATGTATGTGATGAAATTAATGTTGATAAGAAAGTTCTTGTTTCCTTCTTAATTGGTAAATATTGTGATGAAATATTATGTGATATTGTTCCCATGAATGTTGGACATGTGCTTTTGGAAAGACCTTGGGATTTTGATATGAGGGATAAAAAGGATGGGTTTTGTAACATTCCTCCTTAAACAACTAAATTCATTTTCTTGTAATTTAATTAAAACTTTTTCATGTGGTTACAAATTAATTGCTAACAAGGGATATGGTTAATTGAAATAGAGAGATTGACTAAAAAACTAGGCTGAAATGAGACTTGGATGTTAAGAAATAAAGGTTTAAAGAGGAATGACACATTTAGATAATTAACCTATAAAAAAAGTTTCACACTTTGGGAATTTAACCTAAGTGACTAATGGCACATTAAGGTAGAAAAGGTTATAGAAATGGCATCTTGAAAAGATTAATAATTACAAATGCTATAAAAATAGGAGAAAGCTCCTAAAGGTTTAGGAAATTGCAAATTTTCCCAAGGAACAATTAGAAATTACTTTCAAATGCTGGTTGGAAAACTTCCTAAGAAAGGAAGGAAACATATATATAAAAGAGTAGAGAGAGAGACTTCAAATTGAATTATTATAAAGAGAAAGAGAACCTGTAAAGAGAGAAAGAGTGAAGGGAAAGAAGGAAATTAAAGAGAAAGCTTGAAGGACTTGAATAGGAACCACATGAACAAGTTTCTAGATGAAATCAACGCACATAAATTGTTAGGAAATGAGATAATCGGCAAACTAATCCCTTGTTTTTATTTTTGCTAAAGTTTTTGTAACACTCGCTTATACATAATCCCCAAAGTTCAACTCTTAACAAAGTTGCCTACGTTGGTGCAGAAAATTCAATAAGGACTCTGCAAGCTGAATGGAAGTGGTTGGTGTAATGCCCCTATCTAGTATTACAATTCCTCCGATGTAAATAGATAAGTTCGGTACATTATTCTTATCCTTTTATTTAATTAATGTCTGAGCAATTATACCATTAAGTTTTATTAAGCGGATTAGGTTTGGGATCTTTTGCTTAAATTAAAACTTGTATGCACAACGAAATAAAAAGAAACACTACAATACACAATGAAAATTTAAAACTTTCATGTAATTCAAATAATACAAATCCAATAATGTCCATTACATTCTAGTAAGCATGTCCCCATATATATGAAGTACCCGTCCATAGGGAGTTAGGAGACAACAAGTATGTCACTCAGACTCCCTTACGTGCAACCAAAAGAATAATCCTAAGTCTAAACCAAATATATCTGGACTAGGACCCAAAATAGGGATTACAAAAATTTTTCTTTAAACCAAAAAGGAGCTTTTATCTCCCAGCCCTGCTAAGTGTTCGTATCTGATACATATTAGCATATAGATGAGAAACACAAGTTTCCCAGTAGCTTAACAATTCGGGTTTAAAATCAACTAATATGTATCAGGGTGCAAGCACCAAATGTTTAATTCTACATTCTTGAAAATAAAAATATAGCATTGTTCATAAAAATAAAATTGGCAAGCAATGTATGATCAAATAAATGTTAATGTGAGAAAATAATATTCCTTTCAAATAAAACATCTTTGCATACTATAAAATGCATTATCACAAAATTAATAAAACGATTTGTGCTTATCATTTTTAACTTACTTTTATACATTAGTTGTGCACACTTGGGCACTGTGGACACTTGGCCACCTTTAAAATTCTTTGTGCACACTTGGGTACATGTGGACACTTGGCCACCTTTACAATTCTTTATGCACACTTGGGCACATGTGGATACTTGGCCACCTTTACAATTCTTTGTGCACACTTGGGCACATGTGGATACTTGGCCACCTTAAAAATTCTTTGTCAATTGTCAAGGGAAATCTTCTTTTTCTTGAAAATTAATACTAGTGTACATCTCTTTGAAATTCTAATATCTTCAAGAATAAAATTTCTCTTTCTTGAAAATTAATATTAATGTACATTTCTTATGAAAATTCTATTAACTTCAAGATTAATTTTCCATTCCTTGGAAATTAATGCTAATGTACATTTCTTGTAAAACTTCTAATAACTTCAAGAATAATTTTCTTTTCTTGGAAATTAATGTAAATGTACATTTCTTATAAAAATTCTAATATTTCAATAATAATTTCTCCTTTCTTGGAAATTAATTCTATTGTACATTTCTTATAAAAATTCTAATATTTTCAAGAATAATTTCTCCTTTCTTGGAAATTAATTCTATTGCACATTTCTTATAAAAATTCTATTATTTTCAAGAATAATTTCTCCTTTCTTGGAAATTAATTCTAATGTACATTTCTTATAAAAATTCTAATATTTTCAAGGATAATTTCTCCTTTCTTGGAGAACTAATTTTCTAATGCACATTTCTTATAAAGATTCTAATATTTTCAAGGATAATATCTCCTTTCTTGGAATAAATTTTCTTATATAATTCTACCAAGTTCAAGAATAATTTCTTTCCTTGAAAATAACAATATCCTTTCTTATAAAGTTCTACTAAGTTAAGAACAATTTCCTTTCTTGCAACAATAATAATATCCTCTCTTATAAACTTTAATAATAAATTCCCATATTTTTAAATTAATATTATGGTGCATAGCTTATAGATTCCAAGAATCAATTTCATGGACTTAGCCTAGGGAGATTTGTTAATTTGCAATTAATTTTCCTTCTTTTATTCCTTACTAACACCATTAAATGGTAGGGTTTCTTTACTTTATGGTCATCATGAATTTAACATTACCTAACCCTAATCCTTTCCAACAACAATATGCATGCCATCTCATCCACCAACATCCTAGTTAATCACACATGCTTAGCCAACATACACAGAGTTTGTCAAGAATGTAGGGAGACAAATATGTTCCCTAGAAAGCTTGTAAAGACATGTTGGTTGCATAAACTAAAGCATGGAACACAATATTAAATTGTTAACCTACCTCAAGGATGACTAGGATGGACTTAGCTTGACCTTTCCTTTGATCTCCTTTTACACCTTGCTTCCTTTCTCTTTAACTAAATCTCTCCCTCCTTGCCTTGACTGAATGGTTATGTCCTCTTTCCAAAATGTGAGTTGCTCTTCTCCTCTTTTTTTTTTGTGTGTGTATTGGTCTTAATGCCTTATGAAATCCCTTCTCTTGCTTGTTATTTTGTCTTACCTCTTGGCTACATGGGACGCTGCCCTCTTTTCCTTAATTATGATTATTATTTAATATCCATGCTGCCCTCTTCCACTTTCTCCTTCCCTTGTTATGTGTGGCCTAAGTGCAACCTACTTTCCTTGCTAATTTTATGTTTCTTGGTATAATATTCATGCTGCACTCACCCTCTTCTCCTTAATTATTTTGTGATTAT
Organism: Senna siamea; assembly: GCA_031216115.1. Taxonomy (NCBI): domain Eukaryota; kingdom Viridiplantae; phylum Streptophyta; class Magnoliopsida; order Fabales; family Fabaceae; genus Senna; species Senna siamea. Next base: position 23,298,613 of record CM062354.1, on the reverse strand, counting down.
TATTATTGTCCAATGGTCTTCACATGTGGTTTCTAATGCACACCTCATTTCTTGCCAACTTTGGTTTACTTCTCCCAAATTCACGCTGCACTTACTTCCTTTTTCCTTTCCCTTGCCGTGTGGGTGAGTGTGTGTATAGGCAATATAAAATTTCCAATTCTCTCTTCATTTCCGTGAACCTCACGCTGCACCTTATTTTTTTTCTCCTTCATGTGAAATCCTCCTCTCACTTTCATTTTTCTACTTGGCTAAAAAAATGCTGCACCTTTTCTTTCTTTTATTTATTTCATGGCTACACTCCTCTCTTCCTTTTTAATGTGTAAGGCTTTCTTGTTACCTACTTAATCTTATTTTCCTCACATAAAATTATGCACTAAGTGTACTTGCAAGTACTTTCTTGCAAGTTACCTCCCTTTCCTTCCTATTTCAATTTTTATTCGGCCAAAGTGAAGGGAAGACGCCACATGCTTTATTTTTTTCATTTCATGGTTGTTCCTATTGTACTTTAATTAGAATTTTCACTTCCTTGCAAGTTTAGGTTAGCTACTTAAACAAGTTAAAGGAGAGAGGGAAAAGCTTGCATTCTTACATGGTTTTTGATTTAAATAAAGGCTGCACTTTTGTCTTCTTTTCTTAACCATATTTCCATACCTCGCTTGTGCTTTAGACTTTTGCACTCTTGCTTCCTTTTTACTCCACCTTATGTTCATATATATTTAATTGTTGCACCCTTTGTGTACCTTTCCCTTCTCACTTCACATAAAGCCTCCCTTGCATGCAAGACATACCCATGCATACTTATATTTATGTAACACACACATGATTGAGACCATCTTCACGCAAAACTTGCATTTCATGCTAGGTATAAGTGGTTCCACTTTGCCACTTCATTTGATAGGTGTATATATATTATTCTTAAATGTTTTATTCTTCTTCCCTTTTCCCTTTTTATCTTAGCCACGTGGTGTACCTATATATAAAATATAAAACTCCCATTTTCCCCTAATTGGACATGTATGAAATTTTGAATTGGTTATACTCCTTCCCTTTTAGTGCTTTGGTTAGTAAAAAGAAATTAATGCAAGCATGTCAAATGTATCAAGCATTTCAAACAATACATAAATGTTCTCATTTGTTCTAGTCACCAAGCTACACAAGTAATTCCAATTAATTGAGGAAACACTAGTTTAGATTGACTAAGAAATTTTGGGGTGTTACAGTTGGTGACTAAATTGAAAAGCAGAAAAGTAGCCAAGGTAAAATCCAAAAGTTTTGCCTAGCCAACTAAAATTTAAAAATTTCTTGCCAACATTGCAAGGGCAATGTGAAATTTCACTGTTCTACAACCAAGGTGGCCTAAAGTTCTAGTTTAAGGACCAAACTACAAGATTTGTTTCCTCTCCTTCCTTTTTAGCTCATTTTTCACTCTTTCTTACCTACCACCTTGTATAAATAGCATAGGGAGAGAGAGAGAATTAGATTTTACTAACCATTTTAGACTTAGAGAGAGAAGGAGTTGACGAGAGAGAGGGCCAAGTTAGATAGAGGAAGAGAGATTCAAGGCTAGAAGTGTGGATATGAAGTTAGGAAAATATTCTAGAATCACTCTACACTGCTTCTAAACTAACATCAACATCTTATTTCAACTCACAAGGTATCTAAATATCATTTTCTCCCTTGTTTTTCAAAGTGTACTGTTTGCGAACACCATATTTTGTTCAGACGTAATTCAAAATACTTAATAAAAATAAAAATTTTAAAATTAAAAATATAGAAAATAAAAAGTCAATAAAAATATTAAAGAAAAATAAAATAAATATGGATTATAAAAATATTTTAATAATTTGCAAACTTTTAAATAATTTAAAATACAAAAAAATAAAAAATAAAAAAGGAAGTATATGTATCTTAATAATAAAATTAATCCAAATAGACTTAAAACAAAAAAAAAGGAAAAAAAAAAGAAAAGGCCCAAGCTACCTGGATCAAGCCCATTAACCCATCCTTTTTCATTCTCAAAACAAAGTGAAGACACGAAAAAGGGACCCAAAAAAAATGTAGACAAAAAGCTCAAATGCCCCTCCATTATTCTTTTTTTTTTTTTTTTTCTATAAAGAATAAATAAATAAGATTAGTGAGTCAGAAAAAGGGAAATGCACGACATGTCCCTCTCAATTCACGTGCTTCTTGTTCATCTCTAGCAAAAACGAAGCTTCAGTTAGTAGAGGCAAAATGCAGAGAAGCAGAGGGAGATGCCAGTGAGCAAAAGAGTAGGGAGACACGGTTGAAGAAGCTAGCTACGCCGGAGCCTTCATCACCCATAGCTCATGTAAGATCTGAAATCTCCCTCTGTCTTCTTCCCCCTCCAATCGGTGATATATATGGGTCATTCTATTTTGGGGCATTGAAAAGAAAAATAGAGGTAAAAATAAAATCTAAAAATCATAAAATAGGGAGACTGGAATTCGAGATTGGGAGAAAAGGATTAAGGGAGAAAGATTGAGAGAAGAGATTGGGCACGAAACTAGAGAAGAGAAAAAGGGAGGAGCGATTTGAAGGGAGAAGGAGGAAGGTAGACTGCCGCTACTGCTCTATCGCCGTCGCGCCACCGTTGCCATTGCTGTCGACATCAAAGTCATGCCTTTCCAGTCGTCCGATTTCACTTTTGAGGTTAACATCTTGATGTTATTGGTATTATTGTTTCTATTCGGGCAAAACCAAGATGTTGGAATTTTTGGTATTAAACGCATGTTCTGCTATTTAAAAATGTAGTCTACTGTTATTACAATTCTAATAGGATCACCCTTCTTTTTGGATTCTAAAGCCAAGACCTAACGTGATTGAATGTAGTGGTTTGTGGTAATAAATTGTTGGTGTTTGGTATATTTTTCTCCACTTAAACCTCATGTTAAGATGGTCAAATGGTGATTTAAGGTTTTGTTTGAGTAGCTATGCTTGGCTTGCTTTTCTATCTTGAAATCCCTTTTTAAAGTGTCAAAGTGCTGAAGTGTTGGTTTCTAATGTATTCCCCTCTTGAAATCCATTATTAAGTATTAAAAGTTTGGTTTAAAGTTTTGGTTTGATATGTGGTTGCTGGTGTGTTTTCTTTCTCTTTGGAAATCCTTTCTCTATAAGTTCTAAGAAGTTTGGTTTAAAGTGCTGGATTAATTTGTGGTTTCTAGTGTTTTTTTCCCTCTTGAAGCCTCCTAAAAGTGCTCAATATAGTCTCTTTTGAAATGTGAATTTTAAGAGCATTTACTGGTGCATTTCTTCCTTTTGAAATCTCATTTTAAAATACTGAAGGGGTGGATTAAATGCTAGTTTCACTTTTCCTTGAGAAATCTCTTTGTTAGATGCCCAAATGATGTTTTAAAGTGTGCAGATATTATGCTCATTGCAGTCTAATTTTTTTTTTTTGGGTAATGTCTTGGGTGTTCTAAGAGTTTATTTTGAAATATTTTGATTTGTTTTTGGGTGGTATACTCACGAGTGGCTCAAAAGTTTTTTGGGGATGTTAATGATTATTGAAAAAGGTTCAAAAATTGTTTGGGTTGCTTTGAACTTGTGAAAAGAGTTTAAATTTGCTTGGGGTTATAATAAGCTTGTGTGAAGAGTTTAAATTTGCTTGGGGTTATAATAAGCTTGTGTGAAGAGTTTAAAATTTGTTTGAGTTATTTTTAATTTGCAAAAATGGTTGGAAATTTGTTTTGCCACTTTGGTATTCCCTTTATGTAACATCCGCTCTTAATATGAATAAGAAATGTTTGTTAATTGTTAACTTTTAAGTTTAATGTTTGTGTATGATGCATTAATTACATATAGTTTGCATTAGTACAGGCACTTAGTTGAAAGAAAAAAAAGTTGAGTTAAGATGTGGCTAAGAACTAAATCGAAAAGAGAAAGTTTAGTTAGGCCAAAGTCATAAAGTGGCTCAAGGGCTAGAATGCAAATAGTTAGACTTAAAATTCAGAAACTCTAAAACCCTAACACAACTCACATTTCAACATTTTCTTAGATAAAGAGAGAGAGAAGGACGAATAAAGAGAGAAAGAGGTTGAACTATGATAAGAGGAGAAGATAAGCTTAAAGGAAGGGTGATTTAAGGCTAGGTAAAACATTTTACAGCAAAGGAAGAAGCATTTGAACACTAAATCCAACATATTTTTCAAGAAAATTCAGGTAGTAACTCAACTTAAACCCATTTATGAAATATTTGCTTTTGCTAAAAAATGTTATCTATGAATGATTTGAACTATGTTTAGGGTTAAAATCTACATTTTGTATGTTTTTGACTTCTATTGGGTGATGCTTGCTAAATGGTTATACTTATTTATACTTTTAACTGATTGTAAAAGTGAGCTTATGCTTTAAGTGTGAAAATATGGTTTAATCTTAGTGTTGAGTGATGTTAAGTTGAATTTTGGGTTAGTTATAAGTGCTGTATGATGTTTAAATGTTGGTGTTGAGTCCATGACTTGTAAAAATGGTTTGAAAACATGATTTTGAGGGCAAAACTCTGGATGTAGAAGTAAGTTTTAGAGCAGACAAAATGTTAATAGCCGACTGCCAGCCTTGAAAGTCGATTGCCGTATTCTTCATTTTTTAGAAAACTTTTTAGAAAGCTAGTAGCTGACTGCCCGCACTAGCAGTTGATTGTCGAGTCCAATTTTTTCCAAAAATGCCTCACAGAAGGCTAGCAGTCGATTGACAAGCTTTTAGTAGCCGACTAGTAGCTTTTGGCCAAGATAGATTTAAAAAGGGCAGCGAGCTAGCGGCCAATTGGCAGTATGGAATCAGTCCACTGCCATTTCACTGTTTCAGATAAGGAGCTCAATGAACTATTTTGAGAGAACATTTGCCCAAAATCTCACTCAAACTAAGGGTTTAAACTTGGGATGTAGTGAGTAACATGCAAGATGTAAGGTTGCGTGTCACTAGGATATCCTTGTGATAGTGATACAAAGAGAGCAGAAAAAACATAAGAAAAGAAAGAGTGAAGTATTCTAAGTGTGCGTATTAGTGGTAGATGAGCTCATAATCGAGTGACCAAGTGTCAGTATGGGACGGTCGTTGGATGTTTCATAGTTGGGTCACGAGTAGGGATGGTTAACATTTACTTGAACATTAATGATTTTGAAAACGCTATGATGGTTGCGAACTCTAAGTTAGTGTCATCTTTCAAAGGTCATTTAAGAAACATATACTTAGAGTTAAACATAATCATGGACATGAGCCGAATTACCCTAGTATATATATTAGAGAATAGCGTACCAAGAGTGTAATCCATTAGAAAGGGATGGCGATTCCATAGTCCCATGATCTGTGAAAGCAGAGTGGATAGGACCTGCCCAGAGTTGGATAAAGATTCCGTGAGTTGATAACCAGTTTCGTTTAAGGAAGAGAGATAAATTGGGTAGAGTTGACAATGATCCTGCTAGTTAAGAGATGATACTCGGATTTAGTTGAGGGACATCTCAGATAGTACAAAAAGTTTAATGTATGACTAAATAGTCACAAACTCATGCATGAATGTAGTGGTAAGTAGAGTTATTCACTGAGTGGTGCTCCCGATAACTCGTATAATATGTTTGTTTCTCCTGCTCATATGCAAATGTAAAGGCATGTTGATTACCCATGAAATGCTTGATATGAAAGTTATGATGAAAATGGTGATGAATAGACATCCTATATTGTAAAGTTTATATGTTTTAAATTCACATGCATAAATATGAGCACATAACATGAAAGTATGCTACATGCACTGTATCTTAATAGTATGTATCACATTTTTATGATGAAAAGAATGTAGAGACTTTTCGTATAAATATGATGGTACATGTCAGTAGTTTTCAAAGTAGGTTGCATTGCTACTGAGATTAAATTCTGACATAAATGTTGGCGTGTACTAAATGTGTAGGTCCCTAACTGGAGATGAAGGTAACCTGAAGAGAGATACCCTTTTTTGGGGTACAATGAATGTTTATTTTGGATAGTATAGACATATATTTATCTTGTGCTAGTCTTTATATGATTTTTAAGAAATGCTAGTATGGATTATCTCTTGTATAGCCTATATTGACTTGGATGTATATGAATTAACTAGTAATTAGCAATAGGCAAATTGATGAGGTCATGAGTGGCGGGGATGTTGCCTCTATACCCAATAGTTATTTATTGATGACAGATTTAGTATACATGTTTGTGTATAGTTATTTAGAGTAAATTATGTATATATATATATATATATATGATGGGATATTTCATTGCGAGTCTTGAGTGAGAACCCAGTGTGGAACTTGATCCAAACAGTACTCAATTAATTAACTTGGTAAAAAGTTTAAATTTACTCAAGTAGAAGTAATGATAACACATAATTATTATAATATTTATATATGATATATTTTAAATTACCTTAAAAAGAAACTATAGGCTAAGAGATGTTATACTTTAAGTGTTCAAAATGTGGTTCTCTATGGTTTGTATTCCCATTTGAGTGTGTGATGTACATTTCAAAGGTTTTTAGCATAAGGTATGAAAGCGTGTCGTAGTTAGGAAAAGCGCTAAAGATGTATTTTCACATTTAATTCATGCACTTGTATGAATACATGTCATGCTCTTGGGTTCTAACGATCTTGTTTTAACTTGAAATTAAGAAAATAGATTTTTTTAGGAATTTTTTTAAAAATATTAATCAAAAATATTTTTTCCAAATATTTCAAAAAACAACAAAAAAAATATTTTCTTTAATTTGAAATTACACAATAGTTTTTTTCCTTATTAGGATTTTTTAGAAAAAATGAAGTAAAACCAAAAAAATATCTTTCTTTTCTCAAATACTTTTGCAAAATACCAAAAATATTCTCCCTAATTTGAATTGTGGGCTTAGCCTTTATTGTAGGATTTTTCATAGGAATGAAAGTAAAAAATTAAAAAAAGGGAAAAACAAATAAATATCTTTCTTTTCCTAAATGTTTCCCAAAAAAAAAAAAACATTTTCTCTATCTTGAAATGAAGAAATTAGTTTTTTTTCTTATTTTTTCTTTTTCTCAAATATTCGCCGAAAATACCATAAAAATTTTTCTTATTAAATTAGTTATGATCTTACTAGGATTTTTCATGAAAATGAAACAAAAACAAAATATTTTTCTTTTTCAAATATTTTACAAAAAAATGTCAAAAAATATTTTCCTTTATTTTGTGAAAGTTATTTAAAATGCCTTTTTTCTAAGTAACTTCATTTGGAAATTTGGAAATTCTCTTAAATTGGACTTCACTTAGATCAAATAAAATTTTTCAAAATCCTAAAAAAATAAAAAGAAAAAAAATCAAGGAAAGTAAGAACATGATATTAATGTGAATTCACAAACCAAAGCACACAAACGAATCTTCCAAATTGTTTTATTTGTGGAATCATGTGAATCATTCTATTCTCTCTTGTTTTGCAAAAATTTGTACTTCTCTTTGCTATGTTTTTATGTGTTGAACTATGTGGGTTTTAATCCCAATCATTGGGTATGTAGGCCCATCTCTTATCTTAGTTCAAGTCTGCCTTGTAAACAATTTTTTTTCTTTTGCTTTAATTATTTTGACTTATCTATGGTTTAGTTTCATTTTATCTTTTTCGGGCATGTCAAATAGATGTTGTTTGAGTTTTTACATAAGGATTGCTCTCAAACTTTTCCTTGTTTTCATCCTGTGTATTTTACATGTTTAGTTTTAATTAGGAGTCAAATGGCCAATTATGCTTTATTTTCCAAGGATTTTTTTAAAATAAAAAATATAAAAAAGGGATAAAATAAAAATAAAGAAGTATTAAGGTAATTTAAATAATCATTAGACCACTTTTTTTTTATAAATTTAATTTAAGGTAACCATCTTTTGGATGGGTTTCCTAAGGTGCCTAACAACTTCTTTAAGAATCAATTAGACTCTCGAACTCGATCTTTGCTTCGAGATTGGTTTTCTAAAAATTTTGAGTCTTGTCTACCATATTTTTAAAATTTTTCACAAAAATAATTTTTTTATAGTTTTCCAAATTTTTCTTAAAAATTTAGTGGGGGCTCTAGTTTTTTTTTTTCATTTTAAAAGTCAAGTGTGACACTGTTCATGGTGATAAAAATGCCATTTTTCATGATTTCTGAGTCAAATGGGGATTAAAATTTACATTCTCTAATTTTCTAATTTCTATTGGATATTGAATGCTGTCTTATTGTACTATTGTATGCTTGTATAATAAATCTAAGGATTTGTGTACTGTTCATGCAAGAGAATTGGAAAAATTAGGATTTGAGGTTGATTGGGCTAGAATATTCAATATTTTCTACGTTAGAATTTTTCTAAAGGATGAGGGGATTAAGTTTTGATAATTAGAAATGAAAATGAGTTATTATGTGGACTTTATATGGATGAAAATGTAGGTTGATAAGGCAAACTAGAACGTAGCAGCTAACTACCAGGACTCTAGAAGTCAATTGTCGTGTTCTTTAGGCTGCCCAAAATGGTCAAGAACATAGTAGCTGAGTGCCAGCCCCGTAGAAATCTATTGTCATGTTCCTGATTTCCCAGAACCCAGATCAATAAGCTAAAAGCTAATTGCAAGAAGGCTGGAAGTCGACTACCACCTCCTAGGCTAGAGTACCCTGTTTAAATCGAGAGATACTAGCCAACTGCTAAAGGAGAGGAAGTTAACTAGTAGGCTCCAAAACATGAATTATGCCCCATAATCCCTAAATTTCATATTTTAAGGCTAAATAACCGACCAACCCAAAGATTCAAAGAATTTAACATCATGTAACATGAATCAGAAAGGAAAAAGAGAAGGAGAGCTATGAGAAAAGTTCATAGTATTCCTAGTGTATGCATTAGCATTAGATAAACTCAAGTTTGAGTGGCTGATTTTCAATATGGGACAACCATTAGGCATTCTACTGTTGAGCCATAAATTAAGATAGTAAAACTTTCACTTGACTGAATAAAAGAGATTTCAAAAACATCATGAAGGTTGCGAATTATAGTGTACCCTAAATAAAATGGTCAAGAAAGGATCACATATCTAGATTTAGGCATAAATGTGGCTTGGGCTAATTCACCTTAGTGTATATTGTAACAACCCCTAATATCTACATGCACACATTAGAGTTATTATGAAGCGTGGAATTCTCACTTAAATTTTTCCTTTTTCATTAACAGTTGGGTCGTTACTAGTTGAGTGTAACCCAAATAGACTCCTCTCTTGGTCTATTCAAGTTCCACTCAACCACCTCTTATGTGCAGCATGTCTACTACCATAATTCATACAACCATATGCTCTGGAATATAAAATTCTAAGATATCCATTTATAAACAATTGAGATATGACTTTTAAAATAATACTACTACATTTAACTATCCATTAATAGATTATAGCTTACGGTATTCATCAAAATAACCATATAAGTATTTATTACATATACACTTCCTGGCCTACATGCTGTTTCAAATTCCCTGTCTATGGATCCAATATGTATAGCTCTTTTAGGTTGTATTACAGCTCTAAATCATATCTCGAGCCCAACTAATCTTTAGGCATAGCCTGACCCTGATCATTTGAACAAATAACTTAATGGATATGGTTATCCTAGTAGAGTAATTTATAGATTTATAATTTCATAAAATAGTTGAAAGTTTAGCTGTACCCTTTTATGGTACAAAAAACCTCTCCCCTATATCACACCAACATACAAGTGAATTGTGAAATCACTGTTCAAATCTCATCAAACATATGGGAATTAATATTTTTTCATTGAAGCCATACTTCACAAAATTCATATCAAAATCATAGAGTATAAGACTATATTTTGGTCAAACTATCATATTTATAGTACCTATTATTTCATTTCAAACCTCATTTGCATAATAAGTTCCATGTTAATGCAAAGAGCACATAATCCTGCATATTTCCGGAAATTAATATGCATATTATCACAATCTTATAAATCATTATCTCATTGCATGCTGTTTTCCAATCCCAAGCTATCATCACACTTCCTTTTATCCATGTGACTAGGATTGTTGTTATTAAGGGTACCGTCTTCCCAGTGATTATCATACTTCCTTTTATCCACGTGATATTGTCATTGTAACACCCTTTTTAGCCTATGGTTCCTTTTAGGTATTTTAAAAGATATAATATGAAAATAATTATCAGAGTATTGGTGTTACTATTACCTCTACTCGAGTCTGATTAAAACTTCTACCAAGTTGGTTAATTGAAGGCCATATGGGTTAGTCTCTACTCTCTGATCCTCTTAACATCGTAGCGGAATAAATATACATAGAATAACCTGGATTAATTATACATAAACATGCATTTCTAATTAAATATAGTCAGTTAACTATTGGGCATGGAGGCAACAATCCTGCCACTCATAACCCCATCAGTTTTATCTATCCGTCAATTCAGCCTAATGCCTATACAGATAATTTAGAATAAGCTATACAACATAATCCTACACTAGCCTTTCTCAAAATATCATGGAGGCTAGCTCAATCCTATCATGTACTTAAGCTATTCAAATTAAACAGTTCGTATACTCAGAATGTATACTTCTTCCTACTTTACCTTCCTCCAGCCCGGGACTTACACATCTGAGACATGCCAATAATAACGTGAGAATTGAATCTCAGTAGCAATGTAACCTATTACAAAATTCGTTGACCTGTACCACCGTGCTCACACGAAAAACTCTACATTCTTTCATAAAAAATATCACATACTATTGGGATGCAGTGCATGTAGCATTTAATCATGTTATGTACTCATACATTTGCATATTCGTTAAAACATATCATCTTTAAAAATATGGAAAGTGCATTCATCATCATTTTCATCATAAAAGATTTTCCATAGGGTAATAAATATGCCTTTTGATGGTACATATGAGCAGGAGGAAACAATCAGAACATACGAGCTATCGGGAGTGTCGCCCAGAAATAACTTCACGTACCACTACATACATGAATGAGCTATCCTGGTGACTAACTGCGCCACTACTGTAGTTGAGCTATCTTGGTGACTAACTGCGCCACTACGGTAACTCTACTGCATAGTAATACCGAGGCGTCCCCCAGTCAGATCCAACGTACAATCTCAATAACTTATGAGATCGCTGTAAAACCTATGTACATGTCCTATCCTCTCCACTTTCGTGGATCATGAGGTTATGGAATCACCACCCCTTTTCCAGTGGATTATGCTCCCGGTACGCTATTCTTTAACATATACACTAGGGTGATTCGGCTCATGCCCATGGTTATTCTTTAACCTAAAGTATGTGTTTCTTTATGGCCCTTGGAAGACACACTAACTTAGGGTTCGCAACCATCACGGTATTTTTGAAGTCATCTATGTCAAGTGGATGTTTAACCATCCTAATACATGTCACAACCGTGGAATGCCAATGGCCGTCCCATACCGACAATTGGTCACTCAACTTATGAGCCTATCTACCACTAGTGCATATGCCTAGGATACTTCAATCTTCTTTTTTGATGTCTCTCCGCTCCTTTTTGTATCACTATCACAAGGACCATTCTCATCCAAGTGAAAAGTGACTATATCCTTTGCACATTACCCAAAACTCCTAGTTTCCTTGCTTACCCCTGTTGTGAGCCCTCATTTAAGTTAGTATGAAGAATTACTAAGCTCAATTCCCATTAAAAACCTCATTTCGCAAGTTATAGGGCTGCCAGTTGACTGCTAGAAGGCTAGCAGTCGGCTGGTGGCTCTCTGTAATTCTCTGTGCCAATCAGTAAGCTAGTAATCGGTTGCCAGCGTGTTGGTAACCGGCTGGTGGCTTTTTGGAATGCGTTCTAGGTAAAAAATGAGCACGATAGTTCATCGTTAGATCGCCATGATCGGCGCTTAGTACAAACCCGAGCCTGACAGTCGACTACTAGGAACCTGGCAGTCGGCTACTAAGCCTTTATCTGCACTTTTGGGTTTCCAAGAACTCAACACTCAACTGCTTAGTGCAGACCCAGGCCCGACAGTCGATTGCTAGGTGTCCGCGCGTCACCGCTAAACTTCGCTTACGCTCGGTTTTCCAAGAACACGAAAGTCGATCGCCGCTAGCCGCCACCGCTTAGTGCACTGCCCAACAATGATTGCTAGGTGTTTGGCAGTTGGCTGCTAAGCTTCTGTCTACACTTCTGGGTTTTCCAAGAACATGACAGTCGACTGCCCCTGCTTAGCTGTCGACTGCTTAGTGCACTGAGCACGACAATCAATCGCTAGGTGTCCGGCGTCAATACCGCTAAGCCTCTGTCTACACTTCTGGGTTTTACAGAATACTGAGTCGATCGCCTCGCTAGTCAGTTAATCGCTTAGTGACCGAGCCCGGTCGATCGCTAGGTGTTTGGCGCTGTCGCTAAGCTTCGTCTACACTTCGGGTTTTCAAGAACATGACGATCGCCTCGCTTAGTTGCCGATCGCTTAGTGCGCACTCCGCCCGACAATCAACTGTTAGGTGTCTGGCAGTCGGCTGCGAAGTCTCTGTCTACACTTCTGGGTTTTCCAGGAATACGATAGTCGATCGCCTCGCTAGCGATCAAGCTATGCTCCGTTGCAGTTCAAAAAATATGATTTTGATAAAACCCAGTCCAACATGCATTCTATTTTCAAATCTAAACTTATGAGCTTACTTCCCATACAACAAACTTTACTTTTCATTAAACATTTCTTGTTCATTAGCTCAAACATGGTACATTCAAGGAAATCTAGTCTATATCTCTAGATGAACACAACCCAGCCCTTCCAATCCATTACAAGCACATATATGAGAATACATTCAGCAACACAACATCCCATAAAAGTAGAAAAGCATACAGAATGTAGGTTTAACTCCAATCTCAGTTCAAACATGTAAAAATCCACATTTTCCAATAACAGTAACATTTTAGAAAAAGATAGGATTTAGGATGGATTGGTACCTTGATTCCTTGTAAATGTGTGTGTTTGGTGTGCTCGGATGACTCTCCCCTTGCTATAGGACGAATTCCCAGCCTCAAATTCGCCTCTCCCTTCAGAAATTCTTCCTCTCCCTCTTGCCCTATCTCTCTCTCTCTCTACTTGCCCTTGATCTCTCTCTCTCTCTAAGTTTCTGAAGTTTGGGCATTATGGGAGGGTTTACGGCTTTAGCTAAGGTTTAAGAGAGGTTTTGGAAATTGCTATCTAGTCCCTAAGCTCTTTTGCACTTTTAGACTCGCTCATCTTTCCCTTTTTAATTGAGTCCCTAGCTATCTCTTGCTAAGCCTTCATGTATTTCCTTTCAATTTAGTCCCTAAGCTAATGCAACTATATGCACTAATGCAACATACACAAGCATTAAACATCAAATTAACAATCATCAAATATCTCTTTAATCATAATTAGAGCAGATGTTACAGTCACACTTCCTTTTATCCATATGACATGAGAATCTAACTTTCAGGGTGTCCCCTGACATGTGCACATTGCTAGTCTCATCCTTTACCCAACTATACAGTAATATATACAAATAGGCAACTAATACTTAGGGTTATAGAGTTTTACGCTTAAATTAATACATTTTCCATGTCTAGACTATCCTCCCTTTACTACTTAAAGTCTTCCATAGGGTTGTATTGGTTTGATGAGTAATTTCTAACAAATACAGACCTTTCAAGTTGAAAACAATTACATTTTATAAAGTAGTTTTCATAAGGAACACCTAATGACCGTCCCATACTAGCCATTAAATGTCCACCCTAAATTTTGTTTGTCCCTATAAGCATACAACCCAATAGACAAATTTAAAATAAGCAGCAAAGAGTCTATTTCATGCTAATCAACATACATAGGCAAATTCTCTATATTCATATGAAAATCACATACTAGCTTAAATTTCATTTGATCAAATAAATTCCCATTTCATAAAATAAATTTCTCATTTCAAAGCAAGCAATTCACATCATTATTTCAAAATTAGGGGAGTGTAGATTACTTTACCTTAACCATTTATTCCTTCCATGATCAAGGCTCTCTCTTTCCTCTTGGTATTTGCTTCACAAATCACTTCCTGAGAAACAAATCTAGATTTCACACTAGTACTTCACAATTATGCATTTATTGCATCATGCTTTCTATGCATCCTAGGCTTAAGGTCTCACTATGAGATAAATCTCCTCTTTCCTTTCTTATTTTGGGGTTACATGTCACCCAAAATATGAAATCCTCATGTATGATAACATTTAAGCATCAATCTGACTAATGCTAGGGGTTTCTTAGTTTAATTCTTATTTTAGAAATCATTTTTCACATAAGAGGGCTGCTAGTCGATTGCTTGGAAGCTAACAGTTGGTTGGTTGCTCTTTGAAGGGTTGCTAGTCAACTGTTGTAAAGCTGGCAATCGGTTGGTGGCTCTCTGGGAATTATGGGTTTCACAAGATAATAGCCTACTAGTCAACTTTTATAAGGCTAGCAGTGGACTTCTAGGCAGAAATATGGACTCGACAGTCAACTAATGAGGCTAATAGTCAATTGTTACACCTTTGTATCAGTTTATAGGTTTGTCAAGAACATGACAGTTGACTACTGCATGCTAGTAGTCAGTTGTTATGTTCTACAACACCTCAAAAAACTTTGGTTTTTCATAATTTTCCAATCTAGATTATACCCCATTTCAATTTTAAAAGGTATGAGCTTAGTTTTTAACAATTTTTCCTCAAAACCCAACCATTTTCGGGCTCAAACATCAATCATACAAGCAAATTTTCACATACAACTAGGGTGAACAGTAAAAGCTAACTTGAAAATTCTGATTCAAGTATAGAAATGCTAAATGGAAGTTAAGGATTCCAGCATTATGGTTTAGAAACCTTTTCCTATCTCTAAGCATCTTCAAAATCCTCATTTCACACAAGAAAATTGAAATTCCTAAAGAAGAGGAAAATTTCTCCATTTTTGGATAATCCTAATATTTCAATAGATTTGAGGGGTTTTAAGTGCAGTAATCTACTCCTAAATGATGCTTATGATGTTTACCAAGCTAGAAGTAAGGATTTATTACCTGGAGTCCAACTACTTGAGGCTTCCAACTTGATTTCCTTCTCCTTCCCCTTCTTCTTGGTTTCCTTCCTTCCTTTCTCTCCTGAAGCTTCAACTCTTTCTTTTGGTGTGGAAGGGAAAGGTATAGAAGAGGGAAGAAAAGGGTGTAATAACTGAAACTTCAAGGACCTCTTAGCAAATAAGAAAATTTACTCTTTAGTCCTTCTCCTTCTATCTCCAAGCTCCTTATTTATTTAAACTCTTAAAATAAAATTCTAAGATTATCCTATAAAAATGAATTCTAAGAAAGCAAATATTACATATATACTTGGGATAATGTACTAGTAACATAATCTACTGGTAAGGGGTGATGATTCCATAGCCTCATGATTCGTCTAATGTGGAGTAGAAGTAATCTACACCTAGAGTAGTGATTTTGTGAGTATGATATGATTGTCAAAGAGAGGGAGGATGATCCATACTTTTATGTATTTGGATCCACTAGGGGATGCCTCAGAATGTACAGTGGTAAGATATCATCAGGGCCTAGGGCTATAGAGTTACTCATTCATGTAGAGCTCAAGGGTATGTATGGTGTTTACTGGACAATGCCTTTAATAGAAAAGTTGCTTTATTCTATTTTATGTGGTGAGAAAGAAGGGCTTAAGGCTCATAGTTATGTATTTCCCTATAGCATGATTGAGAATTATTCATGTTATTAGATTGATGTTAAAATGCTTTATGATGAGAATGATGTTGATGAGAATGATGTTGTACAAATAACATGAACATGTTTTCAAAGAATTTAATATGACTGTTTAACTATACATGCATCATTGAGTACATGACATGAACATGCATTGCATCCAATAGATATATGTTTATGGAATTGTGAACAAGAAGAGAATGTATGATTTTTTGTACAAGTACAACTGGTACCATTAGTGGATTTTAAAAATAGGTGTTCTAGGTAATGAGATTATAAATCTCACTTTTTATGTTGATATGTCTAGATGCCCAAGTTTCATGTGTTCCTTGAGATCGAAACTACTATATAGAGGTCCCATTCATGGGGTCGATTATCATAGTAAGAGATGTTTGGGTTATATTAGTAATAGAGGTACCCCTTATAATGCCTCTCATGGGTGGTCAGACGGTCAATCAAAAATCTACTTTCCAGTAGTTTACTTAGTAGTTCTATTTAATAGATATATTTTGGATGATCTATCCTCCATTATGGGTCCATATTATCTTTTGGGGGTGATCCATGATATTATTTTATTGTGAATAGTGGAGAAATAGGAATATATGACAGGATATGTGGTCAGTCTCCACTAAGAGGTTTATTTTGAGGCCTAATCTGAGTGGTAGACCTTATCTCTGGATGACAAAGCTAACTATAAATATGATCTAGTACCACATATCCAACTATATATGTGGTTAAGAAAATTTATTTATATGAAACTGTGACAACCCTTAGTCTATATTTCCTTTTTAAGTTAATTTAAAGAATATAACATGTAAATGTCATAATAATGGTGTGTTACTGTTACTTCTACCTAAGTAAAATTTAACTTTTTACCAAGTTGATTAATTAAGTGTCGTTTGGGTCGGGTTCTACACTCAAAAATTGTAGTGGAACATGACATCATATGTATATATATATATACATAATTTGCTCTAAATATCTATACAAAAAATGCATAGTTATTTATTGGTTAACTTCAACTTAGTCAATTAGGGTATGAAGGCAACATCCTTGCCACTCAAAACCCCATCAACGTATTTACTGACAAATTCAAGTAAATCTATGTCCATGCTTATAATATAGGCTGTACCTAAAATAATCTATACTAGCATCCCTAAACAATTATAAAGACTAGTACAAAAAAATTATGCCTATACTGTCCAAAATAAATATTTTCATGTACCCCATAAAGGGTATCTCCTTTCATGTCACCTTCATCTTCAGTTAGGGACCTACGCGTCTGGTACAGGACAACATTTATGTGAGAATTTAATCTTAGTAGTGATGCAATCTATTTTGAAAACTATTGACTTACACCACTGTACTTATACGAAAAGTCTATACATTCTTTTCATCATAAAAATGTAATAAATACTATTGGGATGCAGTGCATGAAGCATACTTTCATGTCATGTGCTCATATCCATGCATGTACATTTTGAAACATATAAATTTACAACACGGGATGTCTATTCACCATTATTTTCATCATAACTTTCATATCGAACATTCCATGGGATAACAAGCATACCCTTATATTTAACATATGAGCAGGAGAAACAAACATATCATATAAGTTATTGAGAGCTTCGCCCAGCGAACAATTCCACGTACCACCACATTCATGCATGAGCGTGTGAATATTTAGCCATGCCTTAAAATTTTGTACTATTTGAGGCATCCCTCAGTGGATCCAAGTATCATATTGGTCCCTACCGTTTTCTGACAGATCATCCCTAACCAGCAGGATCGATATTCCTTTGAATACTTTGCTTCCCTTTCATCCCAAAAGGGATTGGTATGAACTCATGGGATCACTTTCCGATTTTGGACAGGTCTTATCCACTCCACTTTCACAGATCATGGGGCTATAGAATCACCATCCCTTTTCGATGGATTACACTCTCGATATGCTATTCTCTAACATATATACTAGGGTGATTCAACTCATGTCCATGGTTATACTTAACCCTAAGTATCTGTTTCTTAAATGGCCTTTGGAAGTTAACACTAACTTAGAGTTTCTAACCATTATGGCATTTTTCAAAATCATCAAGGTTTAAGTAGATGTTAACCATCCTAATTCATGGCACAACCGTGAAATACCCAATGGCCGTCCCATACTGACAATTGGTCACTGAATTATGAGCCTATTTACCACTAATGCATATGCTTAGAATACTTCACTCCTTCCTTCCTTATGTTTTTTCGCTCTCTTGTATCACTATCACAAGGATCCTTTTATCCTAATGACACGTGACCTTACACCTTGCTTGTTACTTACTATATCCCAGGTTTAGATCCTTAGTTTGAGTGGGATTTTGGGCTAATTTCCTCTCAAAGTGGTCATTGAGCTCCTTATCTGAAATAGTGGGCTGGCAGTTGATTGATCCCATGCTACCAGTCGGCTACTAGCTCATTTTCCTTTTAAATTTATCTTGGTCGAGAGCTACCAATTGATTGCTAAAGGCGTGGCAGTCGACTGCTAGCCTTTTATGACATGTTTTTGGGAAAAACTGGACTTGACAGTCAACTGCTAGAGTAGGGTAGTCGACTGATAGCTTTCTGGAAATTTTTTTAGAAACTGAAGAACACAAAAGTCAACTTTCATGGCTGGTAATCGGCTACTAGCACTTTTTCTGCTCTAAAACTTACTGCTACATGCAAAGTTTTGCCCCAAAAACATGTTTTCAAACCATTTTCCCAAGCCATGAACTCAACACCAGCATTTAAACATCATATAGCACTTATAAACAACCCAAAAATCAACTTAACATCACTCAACACTAAGATCAAACCATATTTTAGTACTAAGGGCATAAGCCCACTTTCATAATCAATTACAAGCACGAATGAGCATGACCATTCAGCAAGCAATGTAACATCCTCTCCTAATAAGAATAATAGATGCTTGTTAGTTATCAATTTAAGTTTAATGCTTGTGTATGTTGCATCAATTGCATATAGTTGCATTAGTACAGGGACTTAGTTGAAATAAACAAAAGTTGAGTTAATATGTGGCTAAGGACTAAATTGAAAAGGAAAAATTTAGTTAGGCCAAAGTCATAAAGTGGCCCAAGGCCTGGAATGCAAATAGTTAAACTTAAAATTCAGAAACTCTAAAAGCCTAACACAACTCACACTTCAGCATTTTTCCTAGTGAGTGAAGAGAAGGGTGAGTAGAGAGAGAAAAAGGCTGAACTAGAGCAAGAGGAGAGGATAAGCTTGAAGGAATGGTGATTTGAGGCTAGGAAAAAGGTTTTACAACAAGGGAAGAAGCATTTGAACGCTAAATCTAGCATATTTTTCAAGGAAATCCAAGTAGCAACTCAATCTAACCTTATTTCTAAAATGTTTGCTTTTGCTGAGAAATCTATGAATGATTTGAACCATGTTTGGGGTCTATTTATTTTTAACTTTTATTGGGTGATGCTTGCTGAATGGTTGTGCTTATTTATGCTTGTAAATGATTGAAAGGTTGGGTTATTGTCCATTTAGTAGAATTTGTTAGTTTTCCTTGGAAGCATGATGTTTGAGCATAATAGTAAGTAATGTTTAGAGGAAAATGATGGTTTGGCATGGAAACTAAGCTCATACATTTTTAAACTTGAAATGGAATGGAATCTGGGTTGGGTAATTTCAAAAATGTAGTTTTCAGAAATGGAGTAGGATATAAAAGCTGATTGATAGCATGTATCAATCGACTGTCGTGTTCTTGAGAAACTCAGAAACACAAACAGAGACTTACCAGCTTACTAATAGCCCTATCAGTTGACTGTCAAGTCTATACTTTCTACATAGCAGTCAACTGGTAACCTTTAATAGCCAACTGCCGTGTTCTTCGTTCTACCCAGAAAGCATTTGCAAGCTATCAGTTGACTGCTAGCCTTCTAATAGTCGATTGGTAGCCCACTGCTTTGCGATTAAGGATTTTAGAGAGCAACCAATCGGTTGTTAGCTCCCAATCAGTCTGTTGATAGCCCTCCAGCATATGAAACATGATTTTTATCAAAGATTAAGCTTAGCAATCCTCCATACCACTTTGATTAAGGCTCACAATGTAAACATACAAGAAAACTATATACTTTTGAGTAACATGAAAAATGTAAGGTCATGTATTGCTAGGATGAGAGGATTCTTGTGATAGTGATACAAAGAGACTGAAAAAATGTAACGAAGGAAAGAGTGAAGTATTCTAAGCATATACATTAGTGGTAGATAGGCTCATGGCCGAAATTGTCGATATGGGACGGTCATTGGGCATTCCACTGTTGTGTTGTGAATTAAGATGGTTAACATTTACTTGAACCTTGATGATTTGAAAACGCTGTGATGGTTGCAAACTCTAATTTAGTGTCCTCTTCTAAAGGCCATTTAAGAAACATATACTTAGAGTTAAGCATAACCATGGACATGAGCCGAATCACCTTAATATATATGTTAGAGAATAGTGTACCGAGAGTGTAATCCATTGAAAAGGGATGGTGATTCCATAGCTCTATGATCTGCAAAAGCGGAGGGAATTGGACTTGTCAAGAGTTGGACAGTGAACCCATGAGTTGATAACCAGTCTTGTTTGAGGATGAGAGAAGAGTTGGGTAGAGTTGACAATGATCTAGCTTGTCATGAGATGGTACTCAGATCTAGCTAAGGGATGCCTCAGAAAGTACAAAAAGTAATAAGTGGTTGAATAGTCACAAAATCATAGATGTATGTAGTGGTATATGGAGTTGTTTGTTGCACGACGTTCCTGATAACTTGTATGTTATGTTTGTTTCTCCTGCTCATATGTTAAATGTAAAATCATGTTTGTTTCTCTATGAAATGTTTGATATGAAGGTTATGATGGAAATGATGATGAATGGAAATCTCATGTTTCAAAGTTTATATGTTTTAAATGTGCATGCATAAATATGAGAACATGACATGAAAGTATGCTTCATGCACTACATCTTAATAGTGTGTATCACTTTTTTTATGATGAAAAGAATGTGGAAACTTTCCATATAAGTACGATGGTATAAGTCAGTAGTTTTCAAAGCAGGTTGCATTGCTTCTGAGATGAAATTCTCATATAATTGCTAGAGTGTACCAAATGTGTAGGTCTCTGGCTAGTGATGATGTAACATGGAGAAAGGTACCCTTCATGGGGGTACATGAAAATATTTATTTTAGATAGTATAGGCATATATTTATTTTGTACTAGTCTTTATGATTTTTAAGGAAGGCTAGTAAAGATTATCTTTTGTATAGCCTGTCTTAACTTGGATGTATATGAATTAACTAGTACTTAGAACTAGACAAATTGATGAGGTCATGAGTGGCAAGGATGTTGCCTCTATGCCCAATAGTTATTTAATGATAATTAATAGATTTAGTATGCATTTTTGTGTATTGTTATTTAGAGTAAATTATGTATATATATATGATGAGATATTCTGTTGCAAGTCTCGAGTGAGAACCAGAGTGTAGAACCTAACCAAATGACACTCAATTAATCAACTTGGTAAAAAGTTTAAATTTACTCAGGTAGAAGTAATAGTAACACACTATTATTATGATATTTACATATTATATTCTTTAAATTAACCTAAAAAGGCATTATAGGCTAAGGGGTGTTACATTAGTTGGTATTAGAGCATGGTTTTCACAGTTAGCACATAGCTGACTTGATAGTAAGGGTAATTTCCTCAGGATAGAGACTACTACAGGTTAGTTAGCTGAGCCTAGGAATTTGACTACTTGTGCTATGTTTTGACTTGAGGAATGGAGTGCTAGGTTTGGGTGTGTACAATGTTTCCTGTGGAACCATATATTCTCTTATAAATATTATGTTAATGAGATTGAACACCTTAATAATGTTTTTTTTTTGAAGAGTAAGGTATGGCGTCTCCTAAGAGGAATGGTACATGGGATAAAGATGGTGATGTGGACTTAGCCAGGGTTTTGCAAACCCTAATGGGGATGGTAGAATCCATGAGGGAACAGGCCGCTGCAGCCACTCAATAGGCAGCTACTATAGCCGAAGTACTACTGGGTAATGCTTGCTGAATTTTATTTGTTTTTAAATTCTATTGGGTGATGCTTGCTGTAACACCCTCTATCCTACGATTCCTTTTAGAGATTTTAAAAACTATAATATGAAAATAATTATCAGAGTGTTGGTGTTACTATTACTTCTACCCGAGCCCATTTTAAACTTTTTACCAAGTTGATTAATTGAGTGCATTTGGGTTGGTCTCTACTCTCGGGTTCTCTCAATATCACAGCGAAATAAATACATATAGCATACACTTGGAGTAACTATACATATACATGCATTCTTAATTAAATATAATCAATTAACTATTGGGCATGGAGGCAACAATCCTGCCACTCATAACCCTATGAAATAGTCTATTCATCAATCCAGTCTAATTCATATACAGATAAGTTAGAATAGGCTATACAAAATAATCCTACACTAGCTTTTCTCAAAATATCATGAAGGCTAGCTCAATCCTAACATGTACTTATACTATCCAAACTAAACAGTTTGTGTGCCAAAATTGGACACTTCTTCATACCTTACCTTCTTTCTCCAACCTAAGGGGACCTACACATTTGGTACATGCCAACACTATCGTGAGAAATGAATCTCAATAGCAATACAACCAGTTACAAAATCTATTAACTTGTACCACCGTGCTCGTACGGAAAACCTCTACATTCTTTCATAAAACATATAACATACTATAAGGATGAAATAAGTGTAGCATTTAATCATGTTATGTACTCATATGTATGCATAAGCTTTTAAAGCATATCAACTTTAAAATATGGGAAGTGTATTCATCATCATTCTCATCATAAAATATTTCTTATAAAACATATGTGGGATAGTAAACATAACATCATTTGATTTCCATAACATGCAAGTAGTACATAAAACACCCTAAGAGTAATCGGGAGAGTTGCCCCGTAACAACTCCACGTACCACTGTCTATATGAATGAGCGCATGTCTATTTAGCCATGCCTTAACCTTTTGTACATTTTGAGGCATCCCCTAGTGGATCCAAGTACCATAATGGTCCTTGCCCCTTTTCGGCGGATCATTCTGACTAGCGGGATTCCTCTCTTTCGTCCTAAACGGGTCTGGTATACTCTCATGGGATCATCGTCAACTCTACCTAGATCATTTCCTCTCCACTTTTAGGTGGATCATAATACTATGGAATCACCATCCCTTTCTGATATATCACACTCCCAGTATGCTATTCTCTACATATACAATGGGGTGAATCAGCCTATGGTCATGGTTATGCTTAACTCTAAGTATATGTTTCTCATATGGCCTTTGGGAGATGACACTAAATTAAAGTTCGCAACCATCATGGTGTTTTTGAAATCATCTAAGTTCAAGTAGATGTTTAACCATCCCAATTTATGGCACAACCGTGGAATGCCCAACGGTTGTCCCATATTGACAATCAGTCATTCGATCATGAGCCTATCTACCCTAAGGCATACACTGAGAATACTTTCCTCTTTCCCTCTTTATGTTTTTTGCTCTCTCTTTCTTTCACTATCCCAAGGGTATCATCACCCAAAACTCCTAGTTTCCTTGCGTACCTATGTTGTGAGCCCTTAATTAAGTTAATATGAAGAATTACTAAGCTCAATTGTCATTAAAAACCTCCTTTCATAAGTTGGAGGGCTGCCAGTCGACTGCTAGAAGGCTAGTAGTCGGTTGGTGGCTCTCTTTATTCTTCAGATGCCAAACAGCAAGCTAACAGTAGGCTGCCAGTACGGCTGGTGGCTTTCTGGAAAGCGTTTTGGGTAAAAATATGAACATAACAGTCGACTACTCAATGCAAACCTGGGCTCGACAGTCGACTGCTAGGATTCTGGCAGTCTGCTGTTAAGCCTTTGTCTGCTCTTTTAGGTTTCCAAGAGCACGATAGTCAACTGCTAGGATGGCTAGTCGACTGCTTAGTGCAGACCCAGGCCTGATAGTTGACTGTTAGGTATTTGGCAATCAGCTGCTAAGCCTCTGTCAACACTTCTGGGTTTTCTAGGAACACGATAGTCGACTGCCCCATACTTAACAGTCAGTTGCTATGCTCCGCTACAGTTTGAAAAATATGATTTTGATAATACCTAGTCCAGAATGCATCCCATTTTTAATTCTAAACATATGAGCTTAATTCCCATACCACAAACTTTACTTTTCATTAAACATTTGTCATTCATTAGCTCAAACATGGTACATTCAAGGAAACTATTCTATATCTCTAGATGAACACAACCCAACCCTTCCAGTCCATTACAATCACATATATGAGCATAAATTCATCAACATAACATCCCATAGAAGTAGAAATGCATACAGAATGTAGGTTTAACCCCAATCTCAGTTCAAACATGTAGAAATCCATATTTTCCAGCAACAGTAACATTTCAAAAAAAAGATAAGGGTTTAGGATGGATTGCTACCTTGATTCCTGTGAAATGTGTGTGTTTGATATGTTAGGAATGATTCTCCCTTGCTGTAGGATCGAATCCTAGCCTTAAATCACCCTTTACTTTAGAAACCTTCCCTTCCTAGCCCTAACTCTACACCTTCTCTCTTTACTCGCCCCTTTTGCTTCTCTCTCTAGGATGCTGAAGGTTAGGAAGAATGAAGAGGGTTTAGGGCTGCTACTAGGGTTTAAGGGAAAGTTTGAGAAATTACTCTTTGGTCCTTGGTTTACTTTACACATTTTGTCTTATCACAATTTCCCTTTTCACTTAGGTCCTTGGCCTCACTCTCAACTAAGGAATTGTAATTCTTTTAAGTGGGTCTCTATACTAATGCAACTATATGCACTAATGCAACATACACAAGCATTAAGCATCAAATTAACAATTATCAAACATCTCTTTAATAATAATTGGAGCAGATGTTACACTTGTTGAATGGTTGTGCTTATTTGTGCTTGTAAATGATTGAAATGTTGGGTTGTTGTCCATTTAATATAATATGCTAGTTTTCCTTGGAAGTATAACATTTGAGCATAATAGTGAGAAATGTTTAAAGGAAAATGATAGTTTGGCATGGAAACTAAGATTATACATTTTTAAACCTAAAATGGAATGGAATCTAGGCTGGGTAATTTAAAAAATGTAGTTTTCAAAATTGGCGCAGGATATAACAACCAACTAATATCATGTATCATCCAACTGTTGTGTTCTTAAGAAACCTAAAAATGCAAACAGAGACTTACCAGCTGATTGGTAGCCCTATTAGTCAACTGTCGGGTCCAAGCTTTCTACATAGCAGTTGACTAGTGACCTCCAACAGTCGACTGCCGTGTTCTTTGTAATATCCGCCTCCAATATTTTTGATATATTAATATTATTATTAATGATTATTTATGTAGACGTTATTGCTTATGTGGTGTTAAGAATGATTTATCATAAGGATAGAATAGAAATTTTTATCAAAGTAGAACTAACCTAACCATAGGGGTAAAATTGTAAATTTCACCAAAGAGGACAAAATAGTAATTTTAACATAAAGGAGAAAAACCAAATTTCCACAAAAGTGCTTCATGAAATTGTGTTTGAAGGCTTTTACCCTTTTATTTTAGAAAAGAGAAGGAACAAGGTGAAAATAATTATGTTGACATAAAAGGTAAAATAGTAATTTTACCTAAAGAGGAATAAAATAGTAGTTTCATAAAAGAAACTTTGTGAACTTTATTTGAGAAGTTTTTCCTACCATTTTCAAAAAAGAGGAAAAGTGAAGGTAAAATGGTCGTTTGGACATAAAGGATAAAATGGTAATTTTTCTCAAGGATACATTGGTAATTTTTGATAAAGTAGAAGGGTAAAATGGTAATTTTAAAGAGTGAAAGGGTAAAATGGTCATGTTCCATAAGAATTCTATGAAATTACAATTTGAAGGAGAGAGGATGCCATTCTTGAGAAAGGAAAAGTAAGGAGGGTAAAATAGTTATTTTATACTAAGGGTATTTTGGTAATTTTACCTAAACCCTAATTTAAACTTCTTCATTAAAGGAGAAGAATTCAAAGAAGAGGGGAAAGGGACATGAGGTCGAGAGGAAGAAGAAGGCAAGGAGAAAACAAGGGAAAACACCAAGAAAATTTCACCTTTCTTGCAAATTTAAGGTAGCTAAACATTCCTAAATCCTTTATTTGATGTTTTATAGATTGTTGTTAGTGTTTTAAAGTTTCATGAAAGTTAGGGTTTTCTCTCTCTACATTCCTTATGACTAGTTTTTCTATTGGGTTTTGCTTGTATGAAGATATGGTTGTGTTTATGGATATTGGATTGTTTGTATGAATGAAATATTGAGAAAATGAAAATTTTTCAAGAATGGTACTCATTTTCATGAAAAACCCTAATTTTGAAATGGTTAAAAATGGCTTGAAATTGCATGGAAATGAAAGGTAAAATATGATTTTGAACTACATATTTTGAAAATGGAAGCAAAGGATTGAAACCCTTTAATTTTCTCTCTTTTTCCCCTTGTGGCCGAGAATACCATGTGAGGTTATGGCAAAAATGTTCATGAAAATATTCATGTATATGTGTATATGAAATGGTCATGAATGAGAAAGAGAAAGAAGGTATGGTTGATGATGTTACATTAGTAAATTTGCCTTTCATACCCATGTAATCCAATCTTGAAATGTGTCTTTAATATAAAGGTGAAGATGTAAGTGTAAATATATGTATGGCATGGAAAATGAGCCATGAAAATGAATGAAATGAAGGCTATACATATAGATACACACTTTGAGTATGAAAGAGTGCCATGAGTAATGGAATGTACCATTATTCTTAAATGGTATTAAGGATGGGAGAAAGGGAATAAATAGCATAAAAATCCCTAGCTTCCACTCTTTTCTCACCTTGGCCGAGAGCACCTCACCATTTTCCCTTGATGGCCGAATTCCTATGCTAATGGGAAAGAGACTAAAATATGTTTTAAATTGGCCAATGTCAAGAGAAATGGAGAGGGAGGATGTATATGATGAAAGTGAATGATACTTGCATGCATTGTGCCATTGATACATTTAAGTTTAAATTCATGTGATTATGAATGTCAAGTTTGATATTGCATGCAAATGAGGAATGAAAAGTATTGAAGGTTACAAAGAAAGGGTGGATGACAGTACTAATAAAATCCCCCTTGAGGTGAATATGATGGCACTAATTGCTACCCTAGGGATGAGATGATGACACTAATAAAATCTTTCACTCTAGGGAAAAGAAAGGCAATGAATGCCACCTACGACACTAATAATATTCCCCCTGAATACAACACTAATAAAATCCCCCTTGAGGTGTATATGATGACACTATATGATACCCTAGTGGTATACTTGACGACACTAATAAAAAGTCACCCTAGTGGTGAAGGATTGATGGCACTAAAGTGCTACTATAGGTATAAAAGGTATGAATGATATGATGATGTAACTAATGAAAGAATGTGTATGAATACTTGATGGTGTATTTTATTGGTAAATGAAACATGATAATGTAATGCCATGTAGTTATGTTCATGATATGAATTATTAGTAGTTTCATATTCATAAATGCAAATGCATATGTTTCGTATAAAGCATGCCAATAGAATTGAATGGAAATGTATTTTGGAAGGAATGGAATGTAGAAATTTTTTCTGTGTCCATACAGTAGTACATGCCAGTTATTTTAAAAATGAATGATTTTTGTTTAGCTACTGGGAAATTATTCCTCATTATTGTACTGATATGTATCAGATGCCTAGATACAATGTGGTGATGGAAATAGAAGTAGCTGTGGTAGAGGTTCCCTTCTTAGGAGCCTTTATGGTTCTGAAGGACATTTACATAATGGCAATATTTGAGATCCCTGCAACGTAATAGCAGATTTAAGGAATAAATATAATTATGTAGTTGTAGCCCTTTCTGTCCTAATTCTCAATATGTTCTTTTTGGGTAGAATTAGGACTACTATTCTTTTGGTTGTACTAATAGAAAAAAAGGGCATACACATGAATTTAGATGTGTAAAGAAACTATCCACTAGTAGGATTCTTTTTGGAAAGGGTTTGAGTGGCAGGCTTGTTGCCTCCTTACCCTATGAAAGAATACTTCACATATCCTGGCATAGGTATCAAAAAATGTAAACGATATGTGTGTGTGTGTGTAATGTTTTACAAATTCTACTGTGATGTATGGATTTTTATTTTCTGCTATGCTAAAGTATGACATCCTGAGCAAAAGAGCCTAAAGCTAATCAAATAATAAATTATTAATGGATTTAATGCTCAGGCCAATTCTTGAAAATAATAAGGTAAAGATAAATGTGACTTACTTATCTTATTATATTTTATTAAGTTTTAATGTAAAGATAAGGTGTTACATTCTTCGTTCTACCCAGAAAGCATCTGTAGGCTATTAGTTAACTGCTAGCCTTCTAAAAATTGACTGTTAGCCCATTGTTTTGTGAACTAAGGATTCCAGAGAGCAACCAGTCGGTTGTTAACTACCAATCAGTCCGTTGATAGCCCTCCAGCATATGAAACATGATTTTTTTCAAAGATTGAGCTTAGTAATCCTCTATACCACTTTGATTAAGGCTCATAATGTAGCCATACAAGGAAATTACATAATTTTGAGTAACACGCAAAATGTAAGGTCATGTGTTGCTAGGATGAGAGGATACCTGTGATAATGATACAAAACGAGCGAAAAAACGTAAAGGAGGAAAGAATGAAGTATTCTAAGCATATGCATTAGTGGTAGATAGGCTCATGACTGAATGACTAATTGTCAATATGGGATGACCATTGGGTATTCCACCGTTGTGCCATAAATTAGGATTACCTGAACCTTGATGATTTGAAAATGCTGTGATGGTTGTGAACTCTAAGTTAGTGTCCTCTTTCAGAGGCCATTTAAGAAAAACATACTTAGAGTTAAGCATAACCATGGACATGAGTCGAATCACCTTAATATATATGTCATAGAATAGCATACTGGGAGTGTGATCCATCAGAAAGGGATGGTGATTCCATATTCCCATATCTGCGAAAGCGAAGGGAATAGAACTTGTCAAGAGTTGAGTAGTGATCCCATGAGTTGATAATTAGTCTCATTTGAGGAAGGGAGATGAGTTAGGTAGAGTTGACAATGATCCCATTGGTTATGAGATGGTACTCGAATTCGACTGAGGGACGCCTCAAATAGTATAAAAAGTAATGAGTGGCTCAATAGTCACAAAATCATGCATGTATGTAGTGGTATGTGGAGTTTTTTGCTAGATAGCGCTCCCAATAACTCGTATGTTGTGTTTTTTTCTCCTGCTCATAGGTTAAATGTAAAGGTATTTTTGTTACTCTATGAAATGTTTGATATGAAAGTTATGATGGAAATGATGATGAATTGGCATCCCATGTTACCAAGTTTATATGTTTTAAATGTACATCAATAAATATGAGCACATGACATGAAAGTATACTTCATGCACTACATCCCAATAGTATATATCACATTTTTATGATGAAAAGAATATAGAGACTTTTCGTATAAGTATGGTGGTATAGGTTAGTGTAACAACCCCTCTTAAATACATATATCAAAGTAGTCATGAAGCGTGGAATTTTCACTAAAAAAATTTTTCTTTCTTTTTGGTATCACCTGGGTCATTACTAGTTGAGTGTAATCCAAATAGACTATTCTATTAGGCCATTCAAATTCCACTCAACTACCCCTTATATGCAGCATACCTAATACTACAATCCATACAACCATGCACTCTATAATATAAGACTCTAAACCATACATTCCTGAACAACTAAGATACAATTTATAGTAATACTACCAAGCTAAACTTACTATTAATTAATCACGTCTCAATATAATTATCTCCATTACATAATTTAACCTTCCCAAAGAATACATCAAATAGTCATATATATTGAAAATCACATAAACAGCCCATGGCCTTCATGCCATTCCACAATACTATCTAAAAACTCAAAATTCACAAATCTTCCAGGTTGCCTTCTTGGTCACTGAACCTCCTTCAGCCTCCTGGAAATATATTTTATCCCAAGCCTAGCTAGGTCTTAGGCATCTCCTAACTCTGATCATATGAACAATCAATTTAATGAGATAAAATTATCCCAGTAGAGTAATTTATAGTTTAAATTTTAATAAATAGTTGAAAGTTTAGCTGTACCATCTTGGGTACAAAAAACCTCCCCCCTGTAGTTATAATAACACCTATATGAATTGAAATTTCATATCCTAAACATTATAGATTATATGGGAAATTTATATTTCGCATTTACTCATAAATAAGATAAGTTCTTCAAAATCATAAGAGTATAGGGGAAACATTCAAATCAAAATCATTATTTCATAATACCTGTATTTCCATTTCAAATCCTATTTGCATAACATTTCTCATGTTACTGCGAAAATCACATAAAAATTGCATATTCTCTTACAATTGACATGCATACATTTCTAGCAATTAACATCCTCATCACAATGCATGTTGTTTCCCAATATCATTTTAATATTGAAGGGGATCGTTATCCCAGTGAATGTCACAGGACCGTTATCCTTGTGATTGAGATTGTTGTCATCACTGTAACATCTACTCCTAAATGATTAAGAGATTTTTGTTAATTGTATAATTTAAATGTTTATGTACGTTGCATTAATTTACATGTAGTTGCATTAGTTGCATTAAAGCAAGGACTTAGTTGAAAGAAATAAAAGTCAGGCCAATGTATGATTAGGGACCCAAATGTAAAGGGAAAGTTCAGTTAGGCAAAAGCAACAAAATAGCTCAAGGGGAAAAATGCAAATAGCTAAATCCTAATGTAACCCTAAAATTGCCCTAAACACTCTCACACCCCTCAAACTTTAGAAAACTTTAGAGAAAGAAGGAGAAGGGCGAGTGGAGAGAAAGAGAGAGAGAGACTTAGGGCAAGAGAGAAGGGCATTTGACTTGAAGGAAGGCTTGATTTGAAGCTAAGGGTTTGTTCTACAGCTAGGAAAGCATCATCTAAGCATCAAATACACATCCAAATTGCAAGGCAATCCAAGGTAGCAACAAAACCTTACCTCCTACTTGAATATTTTGGTTCTTGATTGGATAATGGTGTTTATAAATGTTAAAAATTGTATTTGAGGTTTAAACCTACATTCTCCAGGTTTTAAATGTCTATTGGGTATTGCTTTCTGAATGAGTGTGCTTGTTATACTTGTAAGTGATTTCTGAAAGTTATGTTTTGGCCGAAGTGCGAAAATGAGATTTAATCTTTGTGTTGGGCGAAATGTGATGGAAATGTGGGTTGTTTATTGATGTTAAATGATGCCTAGACGTTAGCATTGAGTCTATAAATCTTTTACATGAGTTATATTTATGTTTTGGGGCCAAAAATCTAGGTATATCAGAAGTTTTTATATAGAACAGAGCACTAACAGTTGACTTTCAACCTCTGGAAGTCGATTGTTGTGTCCTCTGTTACCCAAAAAATGTACCCAGAATGCATCAATCGACTGCCAGACCTTAGCAGCTGACTGTCGGGCTTACAGTGAGCTACCAGTCGACTGCTAGGCCTGTAACACTCGACTGGTTGATCTCAAGTTAGCTTCCCATTTTAGACAGAGAGCTACCAGTCAACTACCAACTCAAGGGCAGTTAACTGCAAGCCCAAAATAAAGGAAAATGAACTATATGCCTTGCTTAGATGGAGAATTGGCCCAAAATCTCATTGAGACATAAGATCTAAATCTGGGATGTAGCAGTAACATATACTATGTAATGTCAACCGTCACTAGGATGAGAGGATCCATGTGATATTGAAAGAAAGAGAGCAAAAAATATAAGAAAAAGGAAAGAGGAAAGTATTCTTAACATATGCATTAGTGGTGGATAGGCTTATGATCGAATGATTGATTGTTGGTGTGGGACGACCGTTGGGCATTCCACAATTTTGCCACAAATCAGATAATCAAAAATCTACTTGAATATAGATGGTTTTGAAACCACTGTGATGGTTTTGAATTCTAAGTTAGTGTAATCTTTCAAAGGCCATTTAAGAGACACATACTTAGAATTAAGCATGACCATAGGCATGAGCGAAATTACCCTAATGTATAGGTTAATGAATAGTGTACCGGAAGTGTGATCCATCAGTGAGGGATGGTGATTCATAGCCCCACGATCTGTAGAAGCAAAGTAAATAAGACCTGTTCATAGGTTGACAATGATCCTATGAGTTTATACTAGCCCTTTTTAGAGAAGTGAGGGGAGCGAAGTATTCAAAAGAATATCGATCCCGCTGGTCAGGGATGATCTGTCGGTAAGGGGAAGGGGCCATTATGGTACTTAGATCCACTGAGGGATGCCTCAGATAGTACAATAGTTAAGGCATGACTAAATAGTCAAATTCTCATTCATGTATGTAGTGGTACGTGGAGTTATTCACCGGGCAACGCTCCCTATGACTCTATTATATGTTTGTTCTCCTGCTCATTGTTTTAAAGATGAATGTATTGATGTTACCATATGAAAGTATTATGACAAGAATGATGATGAATTGACATCCCATGATTTGAATTCTTATATATTTCAATGTACATGCATTCATAAGAGCACAAACCATGGAAGCATAATTTAGGCATTGCACCCCAATAGTACATGCTATGTTTTAAGTGTTGAGATGAGAATACAGAGTATTTCTGTATAATTACGATGGTACAAGTCAGTGGATTTTTAAAATAGGTTTGCTTGCTACTAAGAATTATTTCTTACATAAACGTTGTCGTGTATTAGATGTGTAGGTTCCTGGCTAGAGATGGAGGTAACCAAGGAGAGATACCCTTCATGGGATATTTTGATAAAGTTTATTTTGGATAGTATAGGCTTTTAATTTATTGGGCTAACCTCCATGATTTTTGAGGAAGTGCTAGCATAATTTATCTCATGTGTAGCCTATAACATATGTATGAACTTAGAGATTAACTGGAATAGTTAGTAAGTATATGGATGGGGCCATGAGTGACAAGGATGTTGTCTCTATACCCCAATAGCTATTCAATGATAATTAACAAATTACTTATGCATAATGTATGTATAGATATTTAGAGTAAGCTATGTATTTATATTATATCATTCCGCTGCAAAATTTAAATGTGACCCGAGAGTGGAGACTTGATCCAAAATGCACTCAATAATTAACTTGGTAAAAGTTTAAATTTACTTGGGTAGAATCAATAGTAACACACCACTATTTGGATAATTATATATTATCTCCTTAAATTAATTTTAATGAACCATAGTCTAGGGGCTGTTACAATCACAAGGATCATTATCCTAGCGATTTTCATAGGATCGTTATCCATATGACTAAGAATCTAACTATCAGGGCGTCCCTTGGCATGTGCACATCATTCATTAGTCTCTTTATTTACATCTATACAACAATGTATACAGATAAGTGACTGATACTTAGGGTCATAGAGTTTTTCACTTAAACCAATCTACTTGCCCCATATAGACTATCCTCCCTTTACTCTTTAAGTCTTTTATAGGGTTGTATTAGTTTAAAGGGTAACCTTTAATAAATATAGACCATCATAGATGAAAATAGTTACATTTTGACAAAAATAGTCTACATAAGGAACACTTCATGACTGTCCCATACCAACCATTAAATTTCTACCCCAAATTTCGTTTGCACTATAAGCATACAACCCAATAGTCAAATTAAAACAAGTAGCAAAGGATTTATCTCATATTTTTCAAACACATATAGGTAATTTTCCTTATACTCGTATGAAAATATTTCTATTTCACAATAGATTTCATCAAATATTTGCCATGTCATAAAACAATTTTATTTCAAACAACACAATTCACATCATCACTTCAAATAGGGAGTGTAGATTACTCTACCTTAATCGATTATTCCTTTCTTGATCAAGGATTCCTTCCTTCTTTTTTGGACTTGGTCTTAGAAGTCACTTCTTTCACTTTTTGAGAATAAACCCCAACTTTCACACTAATCCTTTTCAAATATGCATCTATTGTAGTATGCTTTCTATGTAACCTAGTCTTAGAGTTTTACTATAGGATTTATCCAAATTTCTCCTATAAGATTTGATAACTTGATAACTCTTCTCTTTCCCTTCCTATTTTCATGTTACTTATTACCCAAAATATGCAATTCTCATGTATGATGACATCTTAACCCTCATTCCAACCAATACTAGGGGTTTCTAAGCTTAATTCTTGTTTTAGAAATCACTTTTCATGTGAAAAGGCTGCCAGTCAGCTGCTATGGAGCTAGCAGTCAGTTGGTTACTCTCTAGAGGGCTGCTAGTCGACTATTGTAAAGCTAGCAGTCTATTAGTGGCTCTTTGGAATCCTGGACTTTGCAAGACAATAGGTGTAACACCCCTAATCCTATAGTTCCTTTTGGTTAATTAAATAATATAATATAATACAGGATTGGTGAGTTACTACTACCTTTACTCGAGTAAATTTTAATTTTTACAAAGTTATATAATGAAGTGCTATTAGTCTGGGAATTTTACACTCGGGATACTCATAGTAATGTCGCAGCAAAAAACTATTTAAAATAAAACAAATAGACAAAATATATATATACTTCTTTTTTCATTCACATACATAATTCATTTACTTCTTTTTTTATTCACATACATAATTCATTTACCTTAGTTATAGTTTATATGCAACAGAAATACACTTATAAATATGTGAGAATGTCAACTAGGGTAAAGAGACAACAAACTTGTCACTCATACCCTTTTAATAAAACTGCTAGTGGATATCTATCTCATATATCTTAATACATATATGCCCTTACTTTATACATCCCAAAATCATCGTCCTAATCCTTCCAAAGATACTAATAAGGATTCAAGGTATCAGACATCACATATTTACAAGTTAAAGTAAACTACTACCAAAATAGTCCTGCATGTCTATACCTCTAGTAGGTGGGGGCGTAGGGGGAATGTCCACAACAGAAACTACCAAAATTTCTTTGATCACCATAAAATAACCCAGAATGGTTATATCTACCCAGTTCACTTCCACCTCTAGCAATATCTGAAACCTAGACATATGATACAAACCAGCACTTAATGAGAATGATTTCTTAGTAGCAATAACAACCTGTTTTAAAAAACTGCTAATCTGTACCACCGTACTCTTATGAAAAACACTATGCTCTTCTTATCATTAGATAAAATATTATTCCTATTGAGTTACGATGCATGAATTATACATTTATGTCTCACATCTCATACTCATGCTTATGCATGAAATTTAAAATCATCACATATCTATTCAATAGGATATATATATATATATATTATCACATCATAATGGTAACAGGGCATCACATAGAAACAAGAGCATAAACAAGTAAATCAGAGAATATTCTATAACACCCCAATCTTATAGTTCTTAATTGAATATTCATTTGCCACAAGACTGGGATATTATATTTATCTTTATCCTTATTTATAACCTGAGTAAAAAACATTACATTGTAATTTATATTGTATTAGGTTTGGAACTCAGTACTCAGGTTATCTTACTTTATTACATCACAGTGGAATTTAAATATTAGAAACATTTATATACTAAAAACATCATTCATATTTTTATATAATAGATACAATACCATACATATATTTTCGGATATGTTAAGTATTTACAATACTTCAGGGTAAGGAGGTAACAAACCTGCCACTCAAACCCCGATCAAAAGATCTATAAACTATTACTTTAACATATCCAGACATATATGCCCTCCTGAGTATTTACATCCAAAAATTAACTCACCCTAATATATATATATTTAAACATAGATGTAATCAGGATGAGAGGGCTACATTTTAGTTATCTACATCTAAAAACAAAAGGTATATAGCCTGGCTCCTCTATGCAGGATTAACCTCAATAACGAACACTACATAGATGTTCTGGACATATGTGAAAGGTCCCAACCATGGTATCTCTACTAACGCAACATCAACTTCTAGCCAAATTAAATACCTTGCCATCTAATAAATACTAGTTATCATAGTGAGAAAATAATTTCTTAGTAGCTAGACATTCCATTTTCTTTTAAAAAGAACACTGGCATGTATCACTGTAGTGATACGAAAACATTCTATATTCTTTATTTTCAAATATATGTATCTCTATTAGAATACTTGAGATAATTCATTACTATGTATGGCATGCAATTTTTAGATTAGAAGCTATATCCACGTATCATATAAATTCATCATATAAATATTCTCATAGTATCATGAACATAAAACATGTTAATCTTGCATAGGGAAACAACATCAATATTCATATGAAAAAAATCATAATACATAAGGAAAACAAGAATTTGTCATTGGCTAAGCCACATACAATGATAGAGTTACTTAAGAGTATCGAGACAACCACTATGTGAACTTGTCCACGTACTACTATATACATGAGTGAGATAATTTTCTTTATATCTGTGTTGTGACTAATGTCACTGGTACAATCTGAGGCATCCCCCAGTGGATCCAAGAACCTCTCTATATCATAATTACTGCCTTCTAAGCAGATTAATAACATGTTGAAAATTAAGCTCACGAGATCATTGTTTCCTATAGACAGATCATTTCCTCTTCGCTTTTAGGTGGATTATGGTGCTATGGAATCACCACCCCTTTCTAGTGGATCATACTCCCAATACGCTATCCCTAATATATGACCTAGGATGATTTGGTTTGTACCTATGATTATGCTAGATTCTAAGTAAATGTTCGTTCTTTATTGGCTAGTTTAGGTTACATTGACTTAGAACTTGCAATCATCACTATAATTCTATATTTTGTGAAATAACTAACTATCGTCCCATACTGACAGTCAATTATTCAGTTACAAACCTATCTATCCTAGAACATATACTAGGAATACTTCCTCTAAGTTCTCGTCATTGATAATCTATGTTTTCCTTTACTTTTTCTTTGTTTCCCTTATTTATTCTCTAAAGTCTATCATGATACTATGCATTTCTTTATGTATGCATTTCTAAATATTCTTGCCCTTTAATAATGAATACATTCTATGCACATGATATTTATCCTTCCATTTCACAATTACATACTTTTAATGCAAGGATGTCATGAAACTAATAATATAAATAATGAGAATTCTTAACATCTTATTTCTTCTTTTATTATATTTTGGCCAAGGTTGAAATAAACATCAAAAAATTCTCATAAGATGTCTAGGTGT
Organism: Senna siamea; assembly: GCA_031216115.1. Classification (NCBI taxonomy): domain Eukaryota; kingdom Viridiplantae; phylum Streptophyta; class Magnoliopsida; order Fabales; family Fabaceae; genus Senna; species Senna siamea. Next base: position 23,261,502 of record CM062354.1, on the reverse strand, counting down.
CTTGGTCAAAATACCAAAAATGGAGAAAATGGGTTAAATTGAATAAAATATACATTTTTATTTTATTTTTGGTCTAAATTCCCTTACTTGAAACAAAGAGCTAACCCAATTAGCTATTTCTTGTATCTTCTCATGCATGGTGATTTCTTGGTTAATGGAAGGAAAGAGGTAAGGACATCATGATTTTATTTATACAATATTTTTCCTTCTTTCTTCATGTAGTAACCGAACACATGTGGTGTTAAAGTCAATTATACAATTCCTCTTTTCACCTTTTCTATCATTGTCGGATAAATGAGGAAAAAGGGAAACCAACATAAATTAAGCTTTTGGTAAATGCAAAAGAGACAAGATAATAAATTCATATTATATAAACAATTACCTCCCTTCTTCTCTCATTGTTCTCACCGAGTGGAAATATTGATCTCATTAAAAGAATGATTGAAAATTTTCTCTCCACTCACACTTGCATGTTCGGTAAAGATAAGACAAAAGAGGAATCAATATAATTTTATTTCCAAGTCATCTTCCTTTTCTCTTCCCTCATGACCAAAAAATCACCATCACAAATACATACAAAATTTCCTTTCCACTCTCCCAAACTCTCTCGGCTAAGTTGGAAAAGGAACCAATCATATTCCTTTTACAATTTCTCCCTATGACTTTTAGGTTATACAAAAGGAAGGAAAGAAAAGAAAGGAGTCAAAATAAAAATAAAATTTCATTCTTCCTATTGCTCTCACCAAAAGAAGGAAATCTTTATTATTAAAATTAGGTTGCAACAAATTCCACCACTTGATTTTCTCTTTTCTCTTATCATCTCCACTGAATGAAAACAACCCTTTCTCTAAAATATAAATTATATAGTTCTCATTCCACTTTACTTAAGGTTTTAGTTAAAATAAAGAAGACAAAACCAATTTTGCCACTTCTACTTCTTTCCCCTCTCTTCTTATGATTAATTAATTACTTTCTCCTTTAATTTACTTGGATATTTCAATTTAGCTTATTCATGTACTCTCTTTTTTGGCCAACTATAAAGCTTTCCAATTTTTATAATTATATACATGACTATCCTACTTGTCTTCTCGGTGAAAAAAGGAGAAAGGAAAGGAAAAGAAAGAGGACAATTACAACATGTCACTTTTTCCTTTCTTCTTTTCTTCATCACCGAGTCACCTTCAAAATTTCTTCACAAAGCTTCCTTTACAAATGCTATAAGCCCCCTTTCAGTGAGAGAAGAAATTAATTCAATTAAATAAAACATCACTTTTCATTCCTCTTTCCCACCTCTTCACCGAATGGAGTAGCAATTTATTTAAAGTTTAAGTTGCACACTTTCCACTCCACTCACATGCTAGTTTCGGTCAAAGTAAGAAAAGAGAGAAACCAAAATTTACACATCTCTTTCCTTCCCTTTTTGCCTTAAATTTGAGACACTCTTCTTCATCATGTATAACTAATGCATCTTGCTCCATTTCACATGTTTCCTTTCGGCCATGCAAGGGAAATTTAGGAACGTTTATTGTTTTCACCAATTAAAAATACCCATTTCATTTCCATCATATTTTGAGCATAAGACATCATTTACCCATTATTTCCATGACTATCCAAGCATTAAAGGTTTGCTTCCATAGAAAAATTAAAGTGTTCATGAAAATGGAAGGAAATTTATTAAATTCAACACAACACTTCAATCAATTCCAAGAACACCTAAAAATGCATCCATACAACACTTTAAACATCTTTCCAAAAGAAAATCAATCAAAACAAGAATATAGAAAATTTTGCTACTATTCATGGCAGCCATTAATGAAAAGAAAAGGCTTAAAAAAGAAGTTAAACCATGAAAATAATAGCATAGGAATGTTTATCTACCTCAAGTTAGCAATGAAAATTTCTTTGGTTGCTTATCTTCTTTCCCTTGTAAGCTTCTTCCAATTTTCTCCACTTCACGCTTGCTCTCCTTCAAGTTCTTAAGTCGGTTTGCTAAGGAGGAAGAAGAAAGAGACATGGCATTTATTTTTGGTCCAAAATGATCATTTTGCCTTTGGTGGCAAAATGACCAAAATATCCTTCCAATTTTAATGGAAATGCCGTGAGATAAAAGAGAGGATAAAATGACCATTTTATTGGAATTTCACAATTTTATTTCCATTCAAAAGACAATTTTATCCTTTGGTAAAATTACCATTTTACCCTTATGATAAATTACTATTTTACCCTTATATATTTTTTAAAGGTAATCATTACTTTTTAGATATTTTTCAAAGTAATCATTACTTTTTAAAAATATCTAGATATTTTCCAGCGTCATAATTACACGTAATAAATATACCTCAATTTATGTGCAAGTAATAATGACGGTTATAAACTTTTCTCCTTTTCACTTTAGTCCTTTCCCTTTTCTTTTATTTTAGTCCCTCCTTTGTTCATAGAAAATTAAAACAATTTAATTACAATTATTCAAGCATGAAAATACTAATTTAGGAATTTAAGACATACCTGAAATTGAAAAAATGCGGATATTACATATTCTCATGGCCAATGCCAAATCTTGATCATCACAAGATCATACCAAAAGAAAATAGGAGAGTCACCAAGCGAACAACTCCTCATAAATAACCCTCACTCACGGGTGAGTTTCTTATAGTCTATGACTACCCACAGTTCTCAATTGCAATATGTATATTATCCGGTAGTCCTTGACTGCAAGTCATGTACATGCTGAAGCGTCGTCTAGTAGATCCAAGTACATCCATCCATAACACCCCCTTGAGGGTCACTGTCCACCTCTCTGATAGATAATCCCCTACCTCTACAAACCACAGGGCCCTTGCCCACCTCTCTAGCAGATCCTTCCCCATATATCTGGGATTACTGTTCTCAATAGATCATTTCTCCAAAACACTATTCATAGGTATATAGATTAGAGTGATTCGACTCATACTATGGTTATGTATAACTTTAAGTACGTGAATCCTTTGATTGGCCATAGGGGAATTCACTAACTTAAAATTAATAACCACTATGGTATTTTCAAAATCATTTAATTTAACTTTGGAATGCCCCAATTATTATCCCATACCAACAATTAGTCACTTAATATGTGCCTATTTACCACTATCCATACACTAGGAATACTTTCTCATTTCTCTGGTAATTCTCATGCTCATTGCTTTTCAATTTCATATCATTCTTGCTCTTTTTCTTTCAATCTCACCCTCATGTTACCCATTACATAATTACAGGTTTAAATCCCTTATTTGAGTGGAGTTTTGGGCTAACTATACTTTAAACTAGGTCATTGAGTTCATTTTCTGAAACAAGGGCCTGCAAGTTGACTTTCACCCTCCTGGCAATTGACTTCCAACTCTCTGTCTTGCCAAAATTTCAAACCCGAGGGCTACCAGTTGACTACTCTACACCCGATAATCGGTTGTTCCGTTCTTCACAAATTTTTGGAAAATATGACCATGACAGTCGACTGTTAACACTCTGTATATGCTTCTGGGCAACTTAAGAACACGACAGTTGACTAATAGGGTTTATAAGTCAACTACAATGTTATACTTTATTTTTTAAACTTTTCGTTGACCCAAATTTTTTCCCAAGAACTTGTTTGTAAACCTTTCTAATAATTACTAACTTAATACCAGTATATAAGCAACATTTACCACATAAAAATAGCTTAAACTACCATTTAATCTCACTTAAATCTTGAGTTAAACCCCATTCTTATTCAATAGGTAAAAACCCATTTCTCATAATCTGATTTCAGCATGCATAAGTATATTCATGCAGTTTAAAACACCCAATAGCATTCAAAAACATCAAGAATGTAGTTTTTAATCCCTTTTTTACTTTAGATAACATTAAAATCTCATTTTTTAGAATATGAATAGTAAATTTGAAATTAGAGGGAATAGGTTGTTTTGCTACCTTATTTCATGTAATAACTAGAGCATGAATCTCAAATGCACTCATAGATTACTCAACTGCCAATTTTTTGCTTCAGATTATTGTAAAATTCCTCTTCCTCCTTAATTCTCCACACTCTCTTTAGAGGTTCTCTCTCTTTCGAAAAATTAAAAAGTTTTGTACTTTAGTCTTTGCATCAAAACTCAAAAATGAAATTCCCAAAATTTTTTAAGTTTTAGCCCTTTGTTTTAGTTGGACTATTTTATAAAAACACATCTAAAAGTGTTTTTAAGGAGCGGGCATTACAATCCTCCCCCTTAAAAGAATTTTGTTCTCAAAATTCATACTTGTAATTCTAGATAGTGTTGTCTCATTTCATCCTCCTTCTCCCATGTAATCTCCTGGGTTGCTACATCCTGCCAAAGCATCTTAACCAAAGTAATTCCTTTATTTCGGAGTTGCTTAGTCTTAAAATCTAGGATCTTAACAGAAGTAGACTTGTAAGTCAAATTTTCCTTCAATACTATGGGTTGATTCCCCAATACATGAGTGGGGTCTAGAATATATTTTTTAAGTTGATAAATATGGAAGACATCATGCAAATTTGAAAGGTAAGGAGGTAAGGCAATTTGGTAAACAACTGGACCAACTCTTTTCAAGATTTGGAATGGTCCTAAGAATTGTGGACTTAATTTCCTTGTCTTATTTGTCTACCTATACCTATGGTAGGTGACACTATAAAAAATACAGGATCTCCCTCATTGAATTTCAAGGACCTCCTCCTCCTATTTGCATAGTTCTCCTGTCTTTGCTGGGAAACTCTTATTTTCTACCTGATCATTTTTATTTGATCAGTAATCTCCTGCACTATCTCAGGTCCTAACAATGTACTCTCCCCCATCTTTACCCAACTCAAGGGTGATTTACAACTCCTTCCATACAAAGTAGCATATGATGCCATACTTATAGTAGAGTGATAACTGCTATTATATGCAAACTCTATTAAAGGTAGGTATATGTACCAGCTTTCCTTTTGTTCTAGAACACATGCTTTTAACATATCCTCTAAGTTTTGTATTATCCTCTCAGACTATCTGTCAGTTTGAGGATGATAAACAGTACTAAATTGTATTGTCCTCTCAGACTATCTGTCAGTCTGAGGATGATAAACAGTACTAAATTTAAGTTGGGTTCCTAATGCTCTTTGTAAGGAATGTTAAAATCGGGATGTGAACCTAGGGTCTTAGTCTGAAACTATGCTAGATGGTACCCTATGAAATCTCACAATTTCCTTAAGGTATAATTGGGATAGCTTTTCCAAAGAATATTTGACCTTAATAGGTAAGAAATGAGCAGATTTGGTCAACCTATCCACTATCACCCATATGGAATCATAACCGGCTAGGGTCCTAGGTAGTCTTACCACAAAATCCATGGTTATTTGATCCCATTTCCTCTCTGGTATTTCCAGTGGTCTCAATAACCTAAAGGGTTTTGGTGCTCTATCTTTATCTACTGACAAGTGAGATAGGCATTCACATACTTTGCGATGTCCTTTCTCATACTTGACCACCAAAAGTTTCTTTTCAACTCTTGATACATCTTGGAAATACCTGGCTAAATAATGTAATGGCTACAATATGCCTCTGCTAACAATTTCTCCCTTAGCCCCTAATAGTTTGGAATCACTATTCTATTCCTAAACATCAATACCTTGTCAGTGGCTAACCCAAATTTTGGTTGGTTTACATAGATTTCTAGGGACTTATCCTCTTGTTGGGATTTTCTAACTTGTTCCCTCTCACAATTAATTTGAAAATCACTCATTGCTAACCTATTCGGGAGTGAAATCACATTGAGACTAACATCTTTAAAGTCTTCAAGCAATTCATCTGATCTACCATAAATTTAGTTACTTATTGGGACTTTCTACTTAATGCATCGGCTACAACATTATCTTTCCTTGTATGATACTTTAGCTTTAAATGAAAATCCTTTAAATACTCTACCCATCTTCTCTATCTCATATTCAACTCCTTTTGATCAAACAAGTACCTAAGGTTTTTATGATCATTAAAAACCTCAAATTTAGCCCCATATAAGTAATGTCTCCAAATTTTAAGGGTAGCTAATTGTAATTTTAGCCAAAAGATTTACTATAGCAAACCAAAATTTTGAATTTCCCTACAATGGTTTAGGGGAAAAATGATAATTTAGCATGTGGCCAAGAAAATTATCATTTTTAGCTGGATGATCCAAAATTAGAATCGAAATTGCAATTGCTAGACCACCTAAAATAGCACTACAAAAAAATTCATCTTCAATGGCGACAAAAGTTACCACTGAAAGTCAAGAGATCGCCACTGAAAAGCTTCAACGGCGACAAAAAATTCATCGTATGTTGCCACCGAAAATTTTGCAACTGAAGACTTTAGTGGTGACAAAATAATATCGTCACTGAAAATGCCAATAGTGGCGATACAAGTCACCACAGAAAAGTGGAAAAAATCACCACAGATGTTGAGGTGACACAAAATGTCGCCATAGATGGCCGTTTTTGTGGCAAATCAGATGGTCGTTTCCATGGTGACAACTTGTCACCATAGAAAGTCGCTTATGTGTCGACAATTCCCATCACCACAGAAACTTCCATTTATGGCGACAAGTTGTTGCCATTGAAGCCTATTTGTGGTGACTAAATATCAATTTATGTGGCGGTGGGAATCTGTGGCGATATAAATGGCTATCTATGGCGACTGTGTGTCACCACTGAATCCCATTTTGGTGGCGATAGTTGTTATCGCCACAGAAGAGGCCTTCTGGGGCAACAAATGTCACCATAGATTCTCATTAATGATTTAATTCAATTTTATTTTAATTTCTAAATTTCCTGTCACATAGAGAATATTACATAATAAAATTATGAAACAAAATACCATTACATTACAAATAAATAGTGTTACATTGTCGTCACATTGTAGTCAATAATTTATAATAATTACATAATTTACAATAGGTACAAAAGTAAGACATATTTCATGCATCATTGGTTTTGCCTTCCTGAAGTTTGCCCCTATTTAAAATAGAGACATTAAGGATAAGACAACATGTCAGCAACTCAAGAGAATCAATTATGATCATTGAAACATGATAGCAACTAATTATGGTATATGATAAACCAAATCCATCTTAAAACTTATGAGATAACAATTAGAAAAATGTCAAGGCCAAATGATGGAAAATTTGAGCCAAAACAATGACCAAATAATGGCAAATATGAGCTAAAATAATGTCAAGACCAAATACAAAAAAAAAATAAAATGAGCCAAAACAATGTCAAGAGCAAATGATAACACTAAATGCCTTTTATGCATGGTGTAATGCTTAAATGACATCATCAGAAAGATAATACCCACATTCATATGATGACAAGAAATGCCTATCAAGCTAAATTCATATGATAAATCCAGCAGCCAAAATTTGTACAGGAAGCAAAGGTTGGGACAAGATACTACCCACATCACAATCCCAAATCCAAGTTAATTGTAACATCCGCTCCTAACATTCGTATCTTATGATGACGTTGTTGTTATCATTATTGTTAGCATTAATTGTGAAGGGTTAAGGATGATTTATTAAGGAGTTAGAATGAACATTTTTATCCTTATATAATCACTTTTGTGATAAAAGAATGAAGTTGAGAATTTGGTAAGGAAGGGTAAAATGATAATTTTACCATAAAATGAATCATTATTTTAACTCTTTTATTTCATGAAGTTATGTCAAAGGACTCTTATTATTTTCATTTAAGAGAGAAGAAGAATCTAGTTATGCAAGAAATTACTTACATTAATGTTGAAAGGCAATTTTCCCTAAAAAGGGTAAAATTGTAATTTCACACTATGAACAAGATAGCTATTCTATATGAGGTGGAAAAATTTTAGTTTTTACCCTAAATATTTTATGAAGGTGGGAATTAGAAATCCTTACTTATTCTTGAACAAAAGAAGAAAGAAAGAGAGTGAAATGATAGTTTTAACATAAAGAGCAAAAAGGTAATTTTTCCAAAAATAGAAGTAAATTAGTAAATCCAAAAATGAGCCTTATGAAATTTTATTTAAGTAATTTTACTCCTTGAAACTGAAAAGAATGAAAAAGGGAGAAAAATGGCCAATTTGGACTTAATGGCAAAAAGGCACTTTTCTTAGGGACTAAAATGCAAATTCTGAGAAGTTGAGGGACCACTATGCAATTTTGAAATTTTGGAAGGGCAGAACAGTCCCAGCCCATGGAAGTTGCATAAAATTACAATGGTAAGGAGAGACAATGCCATTGTTATAAAAAGAAAAGAAAAAGGATGAAATTGACAAATTTGCAAGAGTGGCATTTTTGTAAATAAGTGAAACCTTAATTCAGCTTATTTCTTCTCCTAACTACTAGAAATGTCGTGAAAGGTGGAGAAGAAGGAAAAGTGGCTGAATTGAATTTTGCCTTGGAGAAGAAGAAGCTCCCACCAAATCAACAAGGAAATCACACATCTATTAGCTTTTCAAGGTAGATAAACAATCTTATGCCATTAATTTTATGTTTTATGGTATGTTTATGGTGTTTTCAAACTTGTAAGCATGATGGCACTTTCTCTCTCTACATGCATGTGGTAGATTTGCATGCTTGGATATGAGATATGTTGGAAATAACTTGTGGTTATGACTATAGATATGCAAGAAAGCATGGAAACTCATGAAATGGTAAGTTGCATGGATGAAACTTGATTTTGTCAAACCCTAAATGGTGTCAAGGCTGAATTTATGATTTTAAGAGTGAGGAAGTGGTATTTTTGCATGGGTTTTGCATGAATGTTGTTGTAATGTAAGCAAAGTGATGAAATAACTCCATTTTGCTTGTTTTTCTCACCTTGGCCAAATTACTAGGGTTATAAGAGTGCTGAATTTTGGACAAATTTTATGTTAGAAGGAGTGAGAGAAAGTATTAGAAAGTGGTAAGAGAGAGAAATTCTAATTAGAATTGCATTTAGGTACTTTTCTCATTGTCTAGCTTCACAAGTAGCCAAGCAAATGTGCTTTAGTCACCTTGGCCGAATGGATGCATATGAATGGTGCTAAATTTGCTCTTGAAAATGATTTAGAAATCATATAAGTTTAGTTCCAAGAAAGGAGGAGAGAGAAAATTATGGCAAATTATGTTTCAAGTAATGTTGCCAATTTAAAGTCTTACTTGTTCACTTTAAAAGTGTGTATAAAAATGTGAAATTTTGAGGTTAGACGTGTAATTATGTTTGGCATGAAAAATAAGCTAGAAAGTATGAAAAACAATGGCCTAGAGTACACTTACCTAATTTTTAGGTGTGAGAAAGTCTTAGGCATAATTATGGGAATTGTCACCATGATGTTCCATTAATAAGAGTAAGGCTAGAAATGTGCCAAAAGGGTTAGAAATACAAAGTATTCATGTTCATTTTACCTTGGCCGAATACTATATGAAATTTTCTCTAGAGTGGCTAGATTTATGAATGAGTTGGAAATAGCCTAAAGTGCCATCTAAATGGCCTATGTTAAGGGAAGAGAGACCAAAGATGTAAGGGTCAAGAATGAATGAATAATAGCATGCATCTTGCCATAAATAGAGAAATTTTTAAATCTATGCAAAAGTGATTGAATGGCAAAGAATGCTTAATGCAATTGTGAAAGACAAGGTTAAAGCTTCCTTGTGGGGAATGATCTGGTGTACACTCCCAAGGAATTAAATGAGGAGGAATGATCTGGTGAATACCTCCTGAGATTAAAAGCCTGTGAAGGAATGATCTAATGTATACCTTCCAGGGAAGTGCCTTAAGGGGAATGATCTGATGTAAAACCCAAGAAATTGAAATGTAGGAGGAATGATCTCATGTATACCTCTAAAGAGCACATTTAAGTAGGAAGGAATGATCTTATGTATACCTTCCCAGAATTGAGTAATTATAAAATTTTATGTATGTATTGCATGAATGTGATTTATGTGATTATGATTATGGAATGTAAGCATTGAATGCTTGTAGCCTATTCCTTGAATGACCTAATTGAATGTGTATTTCATTTCTATAGCTACATCCACATATGTTTTCGTGATATGTCATAACCAAGTATCTATATGAGAATAGTTTTGAAAATTAACCGCATGTAGAGTGTTTTCTGTATTATTACAGTGGTACATGTCAGTTATTTTAAAATAAAATGGTTGTTTATCTACTGGAAATGTATTTCTCATTACTGAACTGATATGTATCAGATGGTTAGATACTGCGTGGTAATCAAAGTGGAGTTGGACACGATGGAAATTCCTTTCTTAGGAGTTTTCACTATTATCAAGAATGTGTATGTTATCACTGTTTTTGAGTTTCCTATAAAATAGATGAGTATGTAAATATATAGCTATAGCCCGACCTTTCTGGAGTCCTAATTCTACGTTTATTTTTTTGGGTTTTGGAATTAGGGCTGATATTTTTGGCTGTATATAGAAAGAAAAAGGGCATATGTATAGGGATATGTGAAGGACATATTCTCTCACGGTATTTTGTAAAGGAGTATGAGTGGCAGACTTGTTGTCTCCTTACTCCTTATGGATGGGTACTTCATCTATCCCAATGTATGTATACCAAATGATGTACTAAACAATTATATAATGTATGTATATTAGAAAAGTTTATATATATTCTGTTGTATTATTTAACATTTTATATTCTGTTGTGCCAAAGCATGTTACCTGTGCAAAAGAACTCAAACCTAATTGCATAACAAACCTATGATAGATTGGATACTCAGAAGAAATGAATGTAATTAAAGACTAGAATTAATGTAACCACTTATCTAAATAAGCGTTATGACGTTGTTAAGTTATGATAAGGGGTGTTACATTAATCGTTCAACACCAAAATTGCATCACACTACCATTAAATTCCAACCCATTATGATCAACAAATCAATGTAAAAAGGGAACAGAAGAACCAAAAGTCATGGTTACCTGTTGAAATATTGACATTATTACATCTAACTATGCTTGGATCCTTTGGTCAATCTCAGCTTGCATTTTACGTTTAAGCTCAGTGTAACACCCCTTATCTTATCTTAGCAACGTCATAATACTTATTCAAATAAGTGGTTACATTATCTTTAGTCTTTAATTACATTAATTTCTCCCGAGCATTTAATCCATCATAAATTTATTATGCAATTAGGTTTAGGCCCCTTTTGCTTAGGTAAATATACTTCGGCACAGCGGAATATCAAATTTTCATACATCACAACGGAATATATAAAAAATTTCATATTATATATACAAACTATCTGTTACATCATTTGATATACATTCACTGGGATATATGAAGTATCCATCCAAAGGAGTAAGGAGACAACAAGTCTGTCACTCAAACTCCTTTCCAAAACACTAAGGATGAATAAATCCTTCATATATCTTCATCCCAGTAAGTGCCCCTTTTTCCCTTTATATAAAGTCAAAAATAGCAGTCCCAATTCTATCCTAAAAAGAACATGTAGAATCAGGACCCCAAAATAAAAAAGGCTACAGATACATACTAAAGTGTCTAGCTACTCTATAGGAAATTCAAAGATAGATATGACATAAATATCCTTTATGATAGTGAAAGTCCCTAGGAAGAGAACTTCCACCGTTGCTAGCTCGATCTCCATGATTAGACAATATATAGGCATCTGATACATTTCAACACAACAATGAGAACTATATTCCCAGTAGCTAAACAAACCAGTTTATTTAAAAAAACTGATATGTACCACTGTAATAATACAGAAAATAACCTTACATTCAGTTAAATTTCAAAATTATTTTTATATAAATCCCTAGGTATGATATATGTGAAACATGTGCGTATGCATCTATAAACATGAGATAAGAAATAAGTTATGTCATTCATGGAATGGATAATAGACTTTCAACAGTCATCTCACATAGCTCACATATAGGCAATACAAATTATAGCCATACATAAATACTTTACTTTGGAAATGTATACACTAGATCATTCCCTTCCACATCATTATGCTTTTTGGAGGTTTACACCAAATCATTCCTCCTTCATTTTATCCCTTGGGAGTATACATTAGATCATTCCCCTCAAGGTAGCTTGCTAGAGAGGTATACATCAGATCATTCCTCCTCATAATTTTGGTCTCAGGAGGTATTCACCAGATCATTCCTCTTTTGATCTTTAACTTTGGCATTCATAATTACATTAAGCATTTTTATGCTATTCAATCACTTTCACATAAATTCAGAAATTCTGCTATCAATGGCAAAATGCAAGCTATTTACCATTCATTCTTAACCATTACATAATTTTTCCTCTTTTCATTTAGCTTAGGCCAATTTTTGATGGCACCTTAGGCTATTTTCAATCAACATATAAGTTTAGCCATTCTAGGGAAAATTCCACATAACATTCGGCCAAGATGAGTAAGTCACACATTCATGGTTAATGGTGAAGTTAGAAAATGGGAAAGGTGCTTAAACATTGACTTACCTAGATTTTCTCTCTCTTACCATTTTCTAACACTTTCTTACACTTTTTCTAACACCAGTTTAACTAAATTTCATCACCCTTACTCAAGCAATAATTTTGCCAAAGTGAAAAATACAAGGAAATGGATTTATTTCACCATCTTGCTTAGAACACAATCATATTCAAGCAAAAACCATGCAAAAACATCATTTTCTCACTCTATACAATACCATTTCAGCCTTGGTATAGGTTAGGGTTTTGCAAGACCATGATTCCATCCATGAAAATTTACCATCTCTTAAGTTTTTAAGCATTCCAACATGTATATAGCCATAAACACAAGTAGTTTTCAACATATTTCAAACCCATTCATACAAATCAACCATAAGAATGTAGAGAGAGAAAAAGCCATCATTTTTGCAAGATTTAAAACACCATAAACACACCATAAAACAAGGAAAAAAAATGGCATAGGCATGTTTAGCTACCTTGAAAATGCAAAATAAGTGAAATCTCCAAATTGTGTTGGTAAGAAAATCTTCTTCTCCAAGCCTAGGAAGCAACTCGGCCAGCCTTGTCTTCTCCCCCCTTCTTCGACATTTCTAGCACCTTAAGGAAGAAGAAGGCTGAAATTTAGAGTTTAGGTAATTTACAAAAATGCCATTGGTGCTAAAATGTCCATTTTGCCCCTTTTTCTTCTCTTTTTCATCAATGGCATTCACTCTTCTTGGAAATGTAATTTTGTGCAACTTCCATGGGTTGGGACATTTTTTCCCTTTAAGAATTTTGAAACTGCAAAATGGTCCCTCAACTTTTTTAGAATTTGCACATATGCCCCTAAGAAAATTGTCATTTTGCCATTTAAGTCCAAATGGCCATTTTAGCTCCATTTTTCACCCTTTTCGACTTTATGGTGTAAAAATCACTTAAATAAGATTTCACAAAACTTATTTTTGTGAATTTACTAATTTACCCTTCATTTAGCAAAATTATAATTTTTTTCTTAAGGAAAAATTACCTTTCTGCCCTTTATGCCAAGGTTATCATTTTCACCCTTTTTCTTTCTTCTTTTAAGCATAATTGGACAAGGATTTCTAATTTCTATTTTCTTGAAATATTTAAGATAAAAGTTATATTTTCTACATTATGTAAAATTAATAATATGCCCTTAGGGTAAAATTATGGTTTTGCCTTTCTTGGCATCCATTGAACATAATCACTTATGTAACCAGATTCTTCTTCTCTCTTAAATAAAAATAATGGAAATCCTTTAATGTGATTTCATAAAATAAGAGAATTAAATAAATTTTTCCTTTCATGGTAAAATTACTATTTTATCCTTCCTTACCAAATTTCCAATTTCATTCTTTTATCACAAAAGTGATTATGTAATGGTAAAAATGTCCATTCTAACTCCTTAATAAATCATCCTTAACATCTCACAAATAATACTAACAATAATAATATCAACATCATCATAAAATGCAAGTGTTTGGAGCGGATGTTACACTCAGTTTGCATAAGGAGAAACATTTCTTGGATCATTTGAAAAGTCAGGGTATTGTTGGTTGAACGATTTCCAAGCCAAGGAGTCATAAGGATGTCTTAAAATGCCATCATCAATTTATTTCTCCTTATGAACCTCATTTGTTTTGTTGTGTGTTTTACCATAAACGACCTCTGAAGTTTAGGTTTAACTGGAAAATGATGCAAGATTTTGCTTGGTACTTTCTTCCCTTAGGGGTCACTTGACTTTCACCTAGGCTTCTTACATACAAGACATGAATTTGCATTGGCATGCTCTCGACAATATGAGATGCAATCATTTTCTCATGCATATATTTTTTTATAATCTAAACTTAAGTCCCTAATAATCTTCTTGGCTTCATAGTATGAATAAGGCATAACAACCCCATCGAGAAGAACTTCTTTAAGGAAACTAAGAATCGCATTGATAGATTTATTGGTCCAATGATTAAGACACTTCAAGTGAAGTAACCTAACTATAAAGGATAACTTCGACACTTTATTACATCTAGGATAAAGTTCTGTCTCCACATCTTTTAGTAAATCAAAGAACCTTTTTGCGTGCACATTTGGTTCTTTGCTATTTTCAGAAACACGATTTATTTCTTGTATATTTGTAAATCCATAAGCATCATGTATCATTTCGTTAATATCATCAACCACAGTATTGTCATCTTCCCCTTGACCATCATGACTACGACTGTTGGTCCTTACAAAAAGGGTTCTCCATGTAAGTCCTACACTTTGTAACTATGCCAAAATCTTTTTTTCAATAAATTGAATCTCACCATATTTCTTAGGTTAAACTCAGTGTTCCTACACCACTTACATGGACATTGAATCAAAGTATCCACCCTTGGTTGATTTTATGCCTATTCAAGAAACCTATCTATTCCTCTTACGCATGTTGGATCCACTCTATTTTTTATATCCAGCCAACTTTTGTCCATTCTATTTTCCTACATTTTGATAACAACATTTCAAGACTTCTTAAAATCTTCAAATAACAACAACACAAAAACACCACATTGTAATGCTACCTAGAAGGCCCATTGAATTAACTCTCTAAAACCAAAAATGGTAAACTAGAAAGGACCCATTGAAATAACTCTTTAAAGCCACTCTAACGACTTAGCTATTCTAAACAAAATGATATGACTAGTTTCAGACAACAATTGCGAGTTGATAATTCTATGGAATGCATATATCCTCTACACAAATTTAGTTAGAAATACAACATATATCCTCTTCTAACTTATAAGAAATATTTTATACAATACATATTTTCCAACATATTTCACAAATTGCAGCAAAAGAATCACAAAAGATCACAGAACTAGCAAGAATCAAGAGAGAAGCTTTTTATCCATAAATAAACACAGCAAGAGTCAAGACAAAATCCATTATTCTCACTCATGAATTTGCCACCATAATTTGATTTACTGCAAGCAATTAGATATATATATGACATGGATGGAGCCTCCTTGTCTCCATTATTAGTGGGTATGAGCTTTTCATCATTAGAGGGTTATAGCTCCAAGTTTCCCATTGTTTCAGCCACTCCTCCTATCAGTTGTAGAATTTTGTAAGCTCCAAAACTCTCTGATCAGAGCTTTTCATCATTCATGAACCATACTTGATGTGGGTTCACAAAGGCTAATGATATATGATATACCCACCAAATTACAATCATATTGCAGGTAATTTTAGTGTCCTTTACTTCTCTTTCATATTCTACTTGGAAGTTAAGTTATTGAAATTGAATCTCATTTTATTAGAAATTAGAGGAAAGAAATAAAATTTTCTCTTACTGTATATATAAATAAAATTGAACAAAAAATTGAAGAAGTTTAACATCTATGAAAATTCAATTGTGAATTATAAAACTATAAAAACTAATTAAAAATTAGACCTAAATATGTTCCTATTTTCATATCGTATGACCTATATATGATATAATGCAGAATTTTAATTACTAGTAAGTTTGAGTCGTTAGGAAGAAATAAGAGGAAAAATTGGCATTTGCTTGTACATCCCTTATAGGATCATTAATTTGGAAATTCTTGAATCACTTGGCACAAAAAATCTCTATTGTCAAACTAGTATGAAAGATATTGGTCTGAGTCTACTCCATTTTTTGCATAGTAGTTGGGACTCATGTCGTAATTTTGGTGACTATATGTATTATCTTCTTGGATAAATGGCTTGCTCCATCCATTATTTTCACCTTGCACTAATTTAGAATGCTGTACTATCTTTGTTACTTTTGCTTTTTTTAGATTTTAGCCTAAATTCTAGTTTCCTTAAAGTGGAAGCCTATTAACAAATTGCAGCAAAAAATTCACAAAAATCACAGCACAAGTAACATATTTTTTTAACAATTTTCCCAACAAAATATTTCCACATTGTCTTAACTACATAAATTACAGCAAAAATTCATAGAACCAGCAACATCAACACTTAACATGTTTGGGGATTCAACATTTCACATTTTGGTAACTTCAAAAATTGCAAATGGTAGGAAATCAGACCAATCATCACCATTAAAGCTTGAATTAGTTGATCGAAATGACTTACTAGTGACCATGGAGGTTGGCCAGCGGTAAAGCACAGAGAAACCACTGATGAGGATGGTGAACCACCGTAGAGCACACGAGAGTAAGCCCTTGCAGAGAGAGAACACAAGTGGATGAGGACGACGAACATTATAAAGGTACAATGTAGAACGCCATGGAAGCATGATGAACAATGACAACTCGGTTGGAGAGAGAACGTGTGGATGAGGAAGATGCAAAATTTTGAAGCCAATTGGGACGTCCACCGTACACGATGCCAACTTAAGTACCTTGGTGATGTTTTAATCTATTCTAATTTATACCAAGTGCTACAATATATACATAGAGGGCTCTTGCGGCTTAGTGGTAAGCACTGTAGCATCACATTAGTATGCCCCATGTTCGAGCCACCAAGTGAAACTTCACCTTTTATTTTTTACATTTTTGGGGCATTAGTGGCGACGCATGAAAATTCACCACTGAAAAACTTATAGTGGCAACCATATACCTGTCGCCACTAAAAGCCTCTAATGGCGATAGGTAAATTGTCACCACTAGATAAAATCAGTAGCACATAATTTGTCGCCACTGAAGTGGTTCGGTAGTGACATATTGAATGTCGCCACTAGAGACCTACAATGGCAACAGATCTTGTCACCACAGAAATATTTTAGTGGCAACTTATACTTGTTGCCACTGAAGGTTGTCTTTCGGTGGCGACATTTTTTGTTGCCACTAAAAAATCTCCATTGAAACTAACTTTTCTTATAGTGAATGATTCTTATATACTGGTATTGACTTGAGAAGGGTCAAAAATGATTTACAAACAAGTTCTTGGGCAAAAATTTAGGTCAATTGTGAGTTTTAAAAATATAGTATAACATAGAAGTTGACTTATAGGCCCTATCAGTCGATTGTTGTGCTCTTCAATTGCCCAAAAACGCATATAGAGTGCTAGCAGTCGACTGACAGCCTATGGAAGTCTACTGCCATGCTCATATTTTTTGGAAATTTGCCAAGAATGTAGTAGTCGACTGTCGAGCTACTTCAGTTGACCGATAACCCTTAAGTTTGAAAATTTTTGAGGCAGTAAGGTGCAAGTTGACTGGCAGGTCCCTGTTTTGGAAAAATAAATTCAATGAACTAGTTTAAAGCATATTTAGCCTAAAAATTCACTCAAACAAGGGATTTAAACCTATAATATATAATGGGTAACAAAAGGGTTGAAAATGAAAGAAAAAGAGCAAGAAAGAGATGAGACTTTTAAAAGGAATAAGCTTGAGAACTTCAAGAGAAATGAGAAAGTATTCCAAGCATATAGATAATGGTTGATAGGAACATACTAAATGACCAATTATTGGTATGGGATGACAATTGAAGCATTCCTTGGTTAAATTATATGATTTTGAAAATAGCATGGTGGTTATTAACTTTAAGTTAGTGAATTCCTTTATGGCCAATCAGAAGGATTCATGTGCTTAAAATTATACATAACTATGGTATGAGCTGAATCACCTTAGTTTATATACTTGTGAATAGTATTTTAGGAAATGATCTGTTAAGAATAGTAATCCCAAATATATGGGGAAGGATCTGCCAGAGACGTGGGCAGGGACCCTGTGGTTCTTAGACGTGGGGGATGATCTGTCAAAGAGGTGGACAGTGACACTCGTAGCGGTGTTGTGGATGGATGTACCTAGATCCATTAAAGGATGCTCTAGAATGTACATGAATTACAGTCAAGGACTGCCGGATAATAAACAGATTGTAGTTGAGAACTGCGGGAAATCATAGACTACGAGAAACTCACCTGTGGGTTAAGGTTATATATAAAGAGTTATTCGCTCGGCAACTCTCCTGATTTCTCTTGGTATTATCTTTTGATGATTAGGATTTGGCATTAGCCATAAGAATATGCTCTGATTTCCTTGTTTATGCTCTTGTTTCTATGTGATGCTCTGTTACCATTGTAATGTGATGTATATCCTGTGTGATGGATATGTGGTATAATCTGATGATATATGTATATCCTATGTGATGGATATGTAATGATTACATAAGTATATGAGTATAAGACATAAGATGATATAACTGTATAATTCATGCATTGTATCCCAATAGGCATAATGTTTTAATTGATGATAAGAAGAATGTAGTGTTTTCCATAAAAGTATGGTGGTATAGATCAACAGTTTTTAAAATCAGGTTGTTATTGCTACTGAGATTCATTCTCATATAAAATGCTGGTGTGTATCAGATGCCTAGGTACCAAGTCCTGCTAGAGATAAAAGTAGATATGGTGGAAATACCCTTCTTAGGATATTTCCCAACTGTGAAGGAACTGTGGATTATTTTTTTATTAGAAGTTCCCCCTACACCCTGATTCTATAAATTTTTAGGGTTATATAGTGAGATTTTGACAAGCATGATACCCTGAATCCTTATTATCCTTTTGGGAGGATCAGGAGAATGATTTTTGGATGTATAAAGTAAAGGCATATACATATTAAGATATGTGAGATAGGTATCCACTAGAGGTCTTTTGTTAAATGGGTATGAGTGATAGGCTTGTTGTCTCCTTACCCTAGTTGACACTCTCACATATCTATAGGTATATGTTTGTTGCACAGAGACTATAATGAATGTAAATGGTTCATGTATGTGAATGAAAATATATGTATATCTATTTTATCTATATGTTTTATTTTAATTATTTTCGCTGCAATATTATGTGAGAATCCTGAGTGTAGAATTTCCAAACTAGTAGCACTTAATTATTTAACTTCGTAAAAGTTAAAAAATTGACTCAAGTAAAGGTAGTAGTAACTCACCAATCCTGTATTATGTGATATTAGTTAATTAACTAAAAGGAACCCTAGAACATATATTGGAAATACTTCCTCTAAGTTCCCTTACTTTCCAGTCTAAGTTTTTTATTTCCATTCTATGTTTCCCTCTTATCATTTTCCATTCTAATTTCTTTTCTTTTTGTCCAATTTTTCATGATACTATGCCTTTACTAAAGCATACCCCTTATGTGTTCACTTTTCCATTTATGGCTAAATTGTAAGGATTTGGAAGGCTATACATTTCCTTTAGGCAAATTACAATATACATTGCCAAAGTCCCATGCCTTAACTGTCCACTTCTCTTTCCTTGAAATTGGTTAACATGATATTTATTATATTTTTCCCTTTACAATTTCATAGCTATAAATTAACCCATTTCAAGGGAAAGTGAGTGGAAGGTCTCGGCCAAAAAGGGGAAATTAAGGAAGAAGTGAAACTTTCATGTTGCATCTTCCCTCTTTCTCATCCTTTATATTATGGAAATACCATTACATCACTTTTTCTTCCATTTCCATACAATTTCCATTTTACCTATCAATACACATCAAGGGATTTTGGTAAACTATTCACTCATTCATTCATTCAGCATTTCCATTTCATTTTCCATTCAATCTATCTATGTATACATATAAGCACCCTTTTCTCACAATAAGCATATATGAATACATAGATATATATTTTTTCCCCTTGTTAGCATACACATCCCATATGAGGATTTCATGGTTATAGTGAACCATTCATCAAGGAAACCATCACACTCATCATTTTCTCCATCTCTCTTGTCTTGACCGAAATCATGGCATATATACAAACAAATTTTTGCATAATTTCTCTACCAATGCTTTCGGCCAAGACACCAAGAAAAGGAAATTGAAAGGGTTTTATCACAACATCAATTCCCTCACTCTCTTACACTTATAGGCAAGTCATTCACAATGTGTATAGACTAAAATTAAACAAAATCTACTTTACCAAGCTACTACATGCTCTCAACCAAAAGCAAGAGAAGAGGGAAATAAAGTGGTTTCCATTCAATCCTTTATTTTATCCCATTTTCACCAAAAAACAAGCATAAAAACACCAATTTTTCACCATAACCATGGCAATCCACACATTACATAGTCAATTGCAGCAAGAGAAAGCTTTATGAACATGGTGAAGCAAAATTCACAATTTCACCATAAACCATTCAATCAATCCATTCAACACTAAAAAATACACATCTATACAACATCACAAGCATAACCCAATAGATTTTCAAGCCTAAAGAATGTAGAGAGAGAAATCACAAATTCATGGCAGCCATAGAAATTCCTCAGTTATGCAAAAGACACCATGAATCATAGAATAAAGGGCAAAGGATTGTCAAGCTACCTTATTTTGCCAATCAAAGTGCCTTCACCTTAGTGTTTCCCTTACTTTATCCTGCTCCTTCTTCTTCTTCTTATTCTTCTTGTCGCTTACATTCTCCTTCTCTAACCCATCACTTTCTCTTTCTTTTAAAAGGGAATGGCGGTTTAAGTCATTTTGCCCCTCATGGAAAAATGTCCATTTTACTTTTCATTTTCTTTCAAAATTCCAAAAAGTGTAAGGGAAGGGGCTTCATAAAAATTACCATAACATTTATAGGTAAAATGACATTTTTACCCCTAAGGTGTAAAATTACTATTTTGCCCTTTATGGTAAAATGACTATTTTATCCTTCACTTTGCCATCAAAAATTTTAAAAGTGTAGGGAGACAGTCTTGGGGAATTTTGTCATGAAGTTTTTAACAAAAATGACTATTTTGCCCTTGTGGTGAAATTACTACTTTACCCTTAGGTGAAATTACCTTTTTACCTTTAGGTAAAAATTAACTATTTTACCCTTGAGATATTTTATTTAAGAATCATCATGGCTTCTAGATATTTTCCTTGGATATTTTCTAATGTAATTATTACGTTTTAGATATTTTCTGACATAATTATTACGTGCCATAAATATACCTCAGTTTGAGTGCCAAGTAATGATTACCTTGAGATATTTTATAAAACTTTTTTTTTCATTGTAGTCCATCTACTTTTCATTCAATTGAGTCCCTTTCTCGTTTAAGAAAACCTAGGGCAATTTAAATACAATCATTTAAGTATGTAATTGCTAAATTTAAGAATTTAGAACATACTTGAAATTATGAAAAAATGGATACTATAGGTTACAAACAAGTTCTTGGGTAAAAATCTAGGTCAATAGCAAGTTTGAAAAACATAGTATAACGTAACAGTCGACTTGTAGACTCTATCAGTCAACTATCGTGTTCTTCAGTTGCCCAGAAACACATCCAGAGCTTTGGAAGTCATCTGTCGTGCTCATAGTTTCTAGAAAATTGTTCCTTTCATAGTTTCTAGAAAATTGTTCCTTTTTATCATACATTTACAATTACATCACTTTTTCTTCCATTTCCATACAATTTCCATTTTAACTATCATTACACATTAAGGGTTTTAAGGTGAAATTTTGACACTTTCTTCTACCATTTCTATTCCATTTCACTTTCAATATATCTATGTATACATGTGAATATTCTTTCTTTCACAATATACTTATATGAATGCATAAATACATCTTCCCCTTTTTATGACAACATAACATAGATATGTTTATGAGAATTATTCATGAAATAAATCATCCATTACATCGTTTCTTCTTTCTTTCATGACTTGACTAAAACCATGATATATATATATATATAATTGTAAAACTCTTAGTCTTTATGAAAGGTTACTTCATGCTCTCAGCCAAGATAGCTAAAAATGGGAAAATGGGATAATTTCCAAAAACATCAATCCTCTCTTTCTCTCTTACTCATGACTGAGACATTAGCATGACATATAGGCTAGAATTTAGCAAAATTTCCTTCACAAGAACACATCATAGTCTTGGCCAAGGGAGGAGAAAAGGGAAAACAAGGTGATTTCATCAAAGTATCAATTTTCCTTCTCTCCTTTGCCTATGGCCAAAACACTAGCATGATTTTTAGACAAAATTTCAGTAAAATTTCCCTTCATAAAAAGTCATCTATTCTCGGCCAAGAGGGGAAAGAAAAGAAATCAAAATGGTTTTCATGTAATTGATGTGCCTTATTTTATACATATTTTCCTGATGTTAATTTTCAATTTTATGTAATTTTATTCTTAAAATCACCTAATTTTGCATTATTTTTATTTTCAAGCATTTTATCAAGTTATGATTAGCAAATAGATCAATTTCGAGCCTGGACAACCTTTAGAGCACCCAAAATAGGTAATTTGGGTTAATTTTACTTATTGGGCCGAGCTGAAGCCTTATTGGGCCTTGGACCGGGCTGGGAACAGTGAAAAGTAAGCAGACCCGAGTGAGAAAAGGAGAGTAAGATGGGAACAATAGCAGACTAAAAATAGAAGCAACCCGTGTGTGAGAAAGGAAATTCAGAGACTTTGCAGTGTCCAACTAGAGCTCTGTAGTGATGTGACCGCATGCCCGTGATGAGGGATGACAAGCAGGACACTGCCATCGGCTTCAGCAATCGAAATGCCATAAAATCGTGGAGTTTCGACAAGGGGCCCAAACCAACCCAGCTCATGACTTGAGAGAGAACGTGCCATTCTGCGTTATTTTTCGACTGACCCACTGCCAGCAATCGACCGTCCAACCTTCGATGACTCACCGCAACCTTCCCCCAGCTCGCTGGCTACTGCAATGCCCCAGATCGAAAGATCCAAGATGGACCCAAGAGACGAGATCCAGGAGCGATTCTCGACCCGTCTGACGTTGTCCGTCTAAGCTGCCACCAGAAATTGTTCCTCCATCGCTCGACACCTCGTCTGTAACCTTCCACCACATCTTCGGTCGTTGTTACAGTCATTTTTCGTCGGGTACCCTAGAACTAGAGATCCAACCCATTTTTAACCCGACCTACGACCCTTTTTCTAGATAGCTTTGAATTTTATTTTTCTAGTGATTTTTTGGTAGTTTTCTGATGAGATTTCGATGGTTTTTTTGTTACCATTCTATACAGTGACCATTGGGCATTTGAGAAAACAGGACTTGCATACATTTTTACTATTTTTTTCTGCTATTTAATTAATTATCTGATGAATTATCTGCTATTGAAATTATCTACTGTTATGTTTGGCTGAATTTGTAAAATTCATTGGGGTCACTGACTGTGTTGGTATTATGTTTCAATTTTTATGGATATTGATCTTGATGCTCTGATCTTCTTTGCATTTATGCATGTATTATTTAAGTTTTCATTACGAGATGTCATTGTGAATGCTAATTAGATTTCTTTTTGAGATCGAGAGATGACAATTGAAATTGGAACCTAATCATAGAGAACAATTAATTTTTGCTTAGAGATGATGTTAATTAATTGTTGGATTAAGGAGTAGCTATTCTTAATGGTAGTGGATTAGCCCGATAATGCTGATATAATATCAACCATTAAGAAGAACTAGCTAGTGGTAGGTTTGTAGCTTTAAGAAATTCATTGAGAATTTGACTTTAAATTAGAATCCACTCATAGGTAGCATAGTCAGATTCAGAAATCCATTATCCTTTATGTGTTTACCAACTAGTGTAGGTTCCCTGATGGATTTGCTTTTATAGTCTCAGTATATTCTTTTTCATTCCTTGTCACTGGTTATTGTTTATTGCACTTAGTTAATTTTTAGTATTAGTTAGAAATCAATCACTTTGACTTTTAGGCTAGATAACAGAGAACAAGTAGTAACTCTGGATTTCCCGTTTACATGGAATATGACCTTGATACTCACCATTGCACTAGGCTACATCGATAGGTTCACTGCCTTAAGTCTAGTTGCATTAGTAGCAAGCATAGCAACACATCAGTAATTCTTCCATTTATCCCATTTTTACCAATAGACAACCATAAAACACAATTTGTCCAACATAACCATGACAATCCATGCATTTTAAAATCAAATTTCACCATTTGGGGTTTTCATGAAAATGGAAGGTAAAACTTCAAATTTGTCATAAACACTTTAATTAATTCAATCAACACTCAATAATGCATCCACACATCATTTTAAGCAATTTCCAATAGAATTTCAAGCATTTCAAGAATGTAGAAAGATGAACATCACTATTTATGGTAGCCATGGGAGAGTTTCTAAAGCTTGAAAATAAACATAAAACATGCAAATAGTGATGTAAGAATGTCAAGCTGCCTTGGTTTGTCAATCAAAGTGGCTTCACCTTGGTGATTCCTCACCTTTCTCTTCTTCCTCTTCCTCCTTCACCTTCTCAGCTTTCCCTCACCTTCACTCTTACATTGGTTTTGCATTTTAGCTTAGTGAAGAAGACATGAAACATAAAGTGGTGCCAAAAATAACCCATTTACCCTTATTTTTTCCTCTATTTTTTCAAAATTAAGGAGGAGTTTGTTGTAACACCCACCTCCAATATGTTTGA
This sequence comes from Senna siamea, assembly GCA_031216115.1. Taxonomy (NCBI): domain Eukaryota; kingdom Viridiplantae; phylum Streptophyta; class Magnoliopsida; order Fabales; family Fabaceae; genus Senna; species Senna siamea. Next base: position 23,236,662 of record CM062354.1, on the reverse strand, counting down.
TATTATTATTATTATTATTAATGATGATTCTTTATGTAAATGTTTGTGTGTTATGTGGTGTCCAGAATAATGCAATAAAGGGGTAGAATGGACATTTTCATCAAGTAGCACTAGTTTTACCATAAAGGGGTAAAACTAGAATTTTTCCCAAAGAAAGGGCAAAATAATAATTTTAATATGAAAGAAAAGACAATAATTTCATCGAAGTACTTTAGGAAATTGTATTTGAAGGCTTTTACTCTCTTATCTTAGAAAGCGAGATGAAATGAGGGTAAAAATAAATATGTTGCCCTGAAGGGCAAAATGATAATTTTTACCCTAAGGGCAAAATGGTAATTTTACCTAAATAGGGATAAATTATTAATTCCATAAAAGAGACTTTATAAAACTTTATTTGAGAACTTTTGATGTTATGGCCGAAAAGAGAAGAAAATAAAAGTAGATTGGCCATTTTGTACATAAAGGGTAAAGTGGTAATTTTTCCCAAGGACCTAAAGGTAATTTTTGAACAAGTTGAAAGTCAAAATGGGAATTCAAAATTTGAAAGGGCAAGGTAGTCATTTACCATGAAAGTTTCATGAAATTACCATTGAAAGGAGAGATGATGCCATTCTTGAAAAAGAGAAGTAGTAAGGGTAAAATAGTCATTTTACACCAAGGGTATTTTGGTAATTTCACTTAAACCCTAAATTTAAGTCATCTTCCTTAAGGAGAAGAAGAATTCGAACTAAGGGAGAAGAAGGGAGGAAGGCCGAAAGCTTCACAAGGCTAGGAGGAGAGCAAAATTAAGGCAAAACACTTGGAAGATTCCACTTTTCTTGCATTTTTAAGGTAGATAACAATCCTAAAAGCCTTATTATCAGGCGAGAAGCCATGTTTGTCATGGCAAAGATGCTAGATCTTTGCAATTCTCAAGAGAAAACTACATAAAAATATGATTTTTCACCATTTTTGCCCCAAAAAACTTCATAAAAACTTTAGGAATTCATTTAGGACCAACTTTAGACTCTTTTCCCTTTTCCAAAATATCATCATACAACAAAATCAAGTTTCCATAAGATAGAAATTAAGACCACCATAAGAAGCATATCCATGGGAGAAAACTTCATAACGCACCCTTTCAATCATGTTTTAAGCATAGGTTATCCTCAAATAAGGCTCCACAAGCATATATCCAGCATATAAATCAAAGAATGCAAGTTTTAATCTCCCTAACTAAATTCAAAACAAATTTTCAAAGAAAAATCATGGGTTCTTGTAGCCAAGGGAGAAGAGGATTTCTTTGATTACCTTGAAGTTTTGTGCAGTTTGATGTTCCTAGAAGTTGGTTTGCTACTCCCTACTTTAGATCTCCCAAGTCTAAAAGCCTAAATCTTCCTACTTATTGACTTCTCTCTCTACTCTCAAGTTTCTCTCTCTTGGTGATGAAGTTCATAAAGATAAAGATGAAGATGAAGGTGATGAAGACTTCACCTTTTAACTCATATGTAAGGTTGCATGGGGATTAAAGTGCAGTTTAGTGAAATTGAAAAATAATTGGTAACTAATCCTTGGGTTAAAAATAAATTTTAACTATCCTAAAAAGTTTTTCTCCTTACGTGCCATTTTCACAATAAACTCCCTCAATGTTGCATTTCTAATTATAGGGTCTTTAATTCCTTATTTGTTATTTGGGCCAAATTACCCAAATGTATCATTTCTGTAAAATGTCATTTTCTCTTAAACTAGACCTCATTCCAATCTAGTTTCACAGTTATTTGACTCTCTACTTACTTCTATAGCTTCCTATATCACATTTTCACAATAAATATATCTCTACCACTCAAAGACTAAATTGCTTAAGAGGATGTTACACTCGTGCTATAACTACTGCCTATTTCATGCAAAGCCTTCCTTTTCCTATCAAGGTTTTGTGAAGAAATTGATAGACGATAATAGAACTTCCTTTGGGAATCCACTCCCAATAAAAGGAAATTACACCTTATCAAATGGGAGAAAGTGTGTCAAAGCAAGGACCAAGCAGGGCTTTCTATCATGAAAACTAAAGAAAGGAACCTAAAGTTTCTAGCAAAGTTAGTTTGGAGTGCCTAACAAGACAATGAAGTGGTTTGGGTTGTGTGTATATAGTGTAACACCCGCCTCTAACACTTTGCATTTTATCATGGCATTATTATTACTATTATTTATGTGATGATAAGGATGGATCATTAAAAAGATAGAATGGACATTTTCATCAAGATAAAATCACTTTTGTCATAAAAGATCGAAATTAGAAATCTGGTAAAGAAGGGCAAAAGAGTAATTTTACCATAAAGGAGAAAATGAATTTTATTTTCTTATTTCATGGAATCTTATTTAAAGATTTTACCATTTTCATTTAAGAGAGAAGAAGAATTTGGTGTATGAAGTGATTATGTCCACTTTGATGGCAAAATGGTAATTTTCCTTAAAAAGAGCAAAGTTGTAATTTTATCCCAATGGAATATTAGTAATTTTACATATGGTAGAAAATTTTAATTTTTTTTTACCTAAATACTCTATGGAAATAGAATTTGGAAGTCTTTACCTTTTTATTTTCAAAAGGAGAAAGAATAAGGGTAAATATAATGGTATTGGCATAAAGGGCAAAAAGGTAATTTTTTCTTAGGGACAAAATAATAATTTTTCCAAAGAAGGGTAAATTAATAATTTCATAAAAATAAGTCTTATGAAACTTTATTTAAGGAATTTTTGCCCATTAAACTCGAAAAGGATAAAAAAAATAAGGTTAAAATGGTCATTTGGACATAAAGGGTAAAATGGTAATTTCGTTAGAGACATATTGGTAATTTTCCAAAAAGATGAGGGGCAAATCTAGAATTTCAAAATTTGTAAGGGTAGAATTGTCCTACCTTATGGAAGTTCCATAAAATTACAACCTTAAGGAGAGTGGATGCCATTCTTGAAAAAGAGAAGTAGTAAAGGTAAATTGGTCATTTCACACCAAGGGCATTTTTGTAATTTCACTTAAACTCTAAATTAAGTCTTCTTCTTCATGAAGAAGAAGACATTTTTGAAAGGGATAGGAAAGCAGGGCGTGACCGAGAGCTTCTAAGGGAAGAAGAGAAGGGAAAATCAAGCAAAACTTCAAGGAGATTTCACTAATCTTGCACTTTTACAATAGCTAAACATGCCTAAACCCTTATTTTCTTGGTTTATGGTTTGATTAAAGTGTTCTTAAACTTACAAGAAGGTTAGGGTTTTCTCTCTCTGCATTCTTATGGAAGATTTACTTGATTGGGGTATGTATATGATGAAATCTTGCTGTGTTTATCGCTATGGATATGTTAAAATGCTTGATAACATAAGAGATAGAAATTTCTCAAGATAGGAAACCTAACTCTTGAAAAACCCTAATGTTTGTCATGGCTGAAATGGTGTGTATTAGAGTGAGAAAATGGTGATTTTGCATGAGATCTTCTTGAATATGATTGTCTTACAAGTAAAATGGTGAAAACACTTTATTTTTATGCTTGTCTCCCTTTGGCCAAGAGGTTGTCATGGTGAGGGTGTTGAAATTGACTTGAAATTGTGTCTAAAAAGAGTGAGAGAACTTGCCATAAAATGGTAAGAGAGAGAAAATTTAGTTAGGTTAATGTCTTGACACTTTTCCCATTTTCTAACTTCACCATTAACCATGAAAGTGTGTCTTACCCTTCTTGGTTGAGAGGATTCATGCAAATGGTGCTGAAAATGCATTGGAAAATGACTAGAAAATCTTATAAGTTTAGTCATAAGAAAGGAGGAGAGAAAAAGTTATGGTATTTTTATGTTTTCAGCAAATGTACCATTTTAAAGTTTTACCATTTCACCTTAAATTTGTGCTTAAAGATGTTAAGTTGTAAGATAATGTGTATTGTCATATTTAGCATGAAAAATGAGCTAGAGAAGTGTGTGAAAGAAAGGCTTAATGTGCACTTACCTAATTTGAGGTGTGAGAAAGTGTTATAGATAATTATGGAAATTGTTATCATAATGTCTAAATGGTAGAAATAATGCTAGAAACGAGTCAAATGGGTTAGAAATGCCAATCCTTCATGCTTTTCTTGCCTTGGACGAGAGGTGTATAAATTCTTCCCCTTGAATAGCTAAATTATGTTTTAATGAGTAGTGGCCTTATATGTATGTTAAAGTGGCCTATGTTAAGAAAAAAGGGGGAAAATGATGTGATGACAAAATGTGAATAACAAATTGCATGAATTATGCCATTGATAGAAATATGTTAAAAATCATGTGAATATGATTGAATGGCTTGGAATGCTCTTTGCATTTGTGAAAGAAAAGACATATAAAGATACCCTAGTAGTGAGACTCCATGGCACTATTGAGTTACTTTAGTGGTGATAGCTTGATGATATATAAAGATACCCTAGTAGTGAGACTCCACGACACTATTGAGTCATTCTAGTGGTCATAGCTTAATTACATTAAAAGATACCCTAGTGGTGAGGCTCCACAGCACTATATTGAGTCACCCTAATGGTCCAGCAACAATGATCCTAAAAGGATGGCTTTAAGCCGATCATGATATCATTATTGTTTTAATGCATGAATATGTTATAAATGTGAGTTGTTAATGTATATGTAATGTTGAAATCTTACCATCTATTCCATTAATGATACCACATGTTGTATATCTCATATTCATAGATATATACACACATGTTTCACATATGGAATACCCATAGAATTGATGAAAAGAGTTTTGAACTGAATAGAATGTAGAAATGTTTTCTGTACTCATACAATGGTACATATTAATTATTTAAAAGAAATGGTTTGTTTAGCTACTGAGAATATATTTCTCATTATTGTACTGATATGTATCAGACGCCTAGATATTGCCTGATCATGGAGATAGAAGTAGTACCAGTGGAAGTTCCCTTCTTAGGGACTCTCACCATTTTGAAAGATATCTATATTATGTCCATTATAGAACTTTCCCCTGAAGGATCTGTGTATTTAGACAACAAACATAGATATATACTTATAGCCCCTTTTATTTTGGTTTTAATTCTATATGTTCTTTTTGGGTTAGAATTAGCACTCCTATTTTTTTTTGGATGTATATAAAGGAGGAGAAGGGCACTCACTTGAGATAGGATAGGTGGAGGACCTATCCATCAATAGTATTTTGTAAAAGGAATTTGAGTGACAAGCTTATTGTCTCTTTACTCCTTATGAATGGGTACTTCATATATCCTGGGTTATGTATCAGACAATTTATATATAATATGAAAAGTTTTTATGAATTTCGTTGTGATGTATGATATTTTATTCCACTGTGCAGAAGTGCATTCGCTTGAGCAAAAGAACCCAAACCTAATCAAATAATAATTAATGATGGATTTATATGCTCAGGAAAATTAATGAAATAAAAAGGTAAAGAATAATGTAACCACTTATCTTATTACATTTTATGACATTGTTAAGTCAAGATAAGGGGTATTACATACAGACTATCCATAAATCTTTTAACTCTACAATAATAAGGAAGTGTCTTACTAAGGGGAAAGGAATTATTCAATAGGGGTGTAGAACGATTCCTTTCTTTGGAAGAAATACAATTTTCTGGATAGATGATTGGTGCTCTATAGTACCAACTAGAAATATCCTTTCAGGCCTCCTTAATATTCAAGATACCAACTTAAAACTTGTTGATGTTCTTGATACTTTAGGAAATTGGTTATGGAACTGTATTTCTTACACCTTGCCCACTGAGGTCACTCATGCCACTATGTCATAGTTCATAAATCCCAACACTAACAAGCAAGATAAGCTAGTGTGGAAGCATAGTTCAAATGGGTCTTTTAACCTCAAATCAACTTATGCACTATCTTGTTCAATATCTTAGGGAAGTAGAAGTGATATCTCACCAAGCTTCTCGAATTTAAAATGGATATGGAAGTGCAAATGCCTTAGTAGGCAGAAATTTTTACTTTGGTGCATCATGCATAATGGTATTCCTTGTAGAGTAGAACTCCTCAGAATAGGTCTCCCCATTTCTAATAATTACCCCATTTGCAGGAGGGATGAAGAAACTTTAATTCACCTCTTTAAAGAGTGCCCAATGTAATATCCACTTTTCATATCCTCAAGTATGTTATTAATTTAAATTTGTTAATTGCATACCTAAATGTTCATATATAGATTGCCCTAGGGTTTCCTAAAGTAGAGAGGGACTAAATTGAAAGAAAAGAAGAGGGACTAAAGTGAAAAGGAAAAAGGTTCCTAAAATATCTAAATGTAATGATAATGTTTAGAAAATATCTAGGCGTATTAATGATGCGTAATCATGACATTTGAAAATATCTAAAAAGTAATTATTACTTTGGAAAAATATCTAGGAGAAATATCTAAAGGCCATAATTATCTTAGGAAAATATATAAGGGGCAAAATGGTAACTTTCATCCAAGGGAAAAATGGTAATTTCACCTAATGGTAAAATGATAATTTTTACCTCAAGGGTAAAATAGTCATTTCACTTAGAAACTTTATGAAATTTTCTCTTAAGGCCAACTCCCTACACTTTTCAAAATTATGAAGACAAATAGAGGGTAAAATGGTTATTTTGGCATAAAGGGCAAAATGGTTATTTTTTCCTAAAACTAATAAACCGTCTTCTTCCATGGAAAGGGAAAGAAAGTGATGGGAAAGGGAGAGAAGGGAGAAATCCGAGAGGAGGAGAAGAAGAAGAAAAGGAAAAGTCAACCAAAAACAAGATCTCTTGCAAATTCAAGGTAGCTAAACAATCCTAGCCTTCTTAATTCATGTTTTATGGTCTCTTTTGATGTATTGAATGATTTTCATAGTTTTCATGAATAGTGAGGGTTTCTCACTCTACATTATTTCATGCTTAAATTTCTATTGGGTTATGCTTATATGTTTGAATGGATGTGTTTATAAGTGCTAGAATGGTTATTTGAATGGAATATTGAAAGTTTATGGTTTAGTCACCATGTTTCATGAAAGACCATTCTTGTTGAATTGATTGTGTAAGGTTATGATTGGCATGGATATGAGGGATAATGATGTTTTTATCCTTGAATGTTGATGAAAATGGGGAAAAGGGAAGAAATGGTTTGAAACTCTCTTGATTTCCCTTCCCTTGCTTGTTGGCCGAGAGCTTGATGAACTACTATGAGAAAGATTTTGCATGATTTTAGTTCACAAGTGTTTATTGTCTTGGCCATAAGCAAGAGTGAGAGAGAGAGGGGGATTGATGTTTATAATGAAATTTCCTTATTTCCCCTTTTCTTATATCTTGGCCGAGAGCATTATTGAGGATATTTGTATGAATAATATCTATATATGTGTTTATTACTGTGGCTAAGGCAAGAGAGAAAGAGATAATGATAGTTATGATGGTTTGCTTGATGAATTGCCTTCTATAACCATGAAATCCTGAATGTGTATTCTAATAAGAGGGGAAAGAAAATGGTGAAGGAAAGAATCATTAGTTCACATAAAAGCATGTTGTAACCCTTGATGTTTGATAGCATAAGGTATAGGAATTTGTATGGAATTGGGGGGAAATTGATGCAATTATATTTATATGATGTAAAGGCTGAAAGAAAGGGGATATATGGCATGAAAACTCCATTTTCCCTTACTTTCTTACTTTGGCCGAGACCATCCTTCCTTGTTTCCTTTGGAATGGGCCGAATTTTATTAATCTAATGGTGAAGGGAAAATGTTAACTAAATGCAAGGGAAAAAGAATATGGGTGACCATGGCATGGGATTTCAATGATGTACTTTGTGAATTTTTTTAAAGAAATGAATGACCTTCAATGTCCATACAATTCAATTATGAAGTATTATCAAACACATAAGGGTTATATTTTTCAATGAGAGGGTAGTATCATGAAAATGAAAGAAAGGAAAGAAATGAAATGAATGAAAGGAAAGGAAACCATAGAATGGAAAGGAAGAGAACTAAGAAGAAGTATTTCCAATATATGTTCTAGGATCGATAAGCTTATAACCAAGTGACTAATTGTCAGTATGGGACGACAGTTGGACATTCCACAATTGTGTCATAAATTTGGATGGTAAAACATCCACTCATTATAAGAGATTATGAAAACACCATGATGGTTGCAAATTCTAAGTTAGTGTAACCTAGTGTAGCTAATAAAAAAGGGGACATTTACTTAGAATTTAACATAACCATAGGTACAAGCCCAATCATCCTAGACTATACATAGGAAATAGTGTACTAGGGATGTGATCTACCAGTAAGGGGTGGTGATTCCATAACATTATGATTCGCCCAGAAAGCGGAGAGAAATGATCTATGAGACCACAGTAATCCTGTGAGCTTAATTTGAATGGTTGAATGGTTAATACAACCCTATTTGGGACAAAAGGGAGAAATCCTGTTAGATGAGGGATGATCTATCTAGATGACAGTGACCATTAAGGGGTACTTGGACCCACTGGGGGATACCTCAGATAGTACTAGTGCCAGAATTGTCACATGATTGAAAAGAAATTATCTCACTCATGTAAGTAGTAGTACATGAAGCAGTTTACTGGGTGACTTTCTCGATACTCTTAAGTTTCTCATATATTGACTGTGGCTATTTACCAATGACTGATGAATGTTTTTCTTATTTATGAATGGAATGTTTTTATGTTCATGATGTAACGCTCCTATCTAGTATTACCATTAGTTTCGATATAAATAGATAGGTTCGGTACATTATCCTTATCCTTTATTTAATTAATGTCTGAGCAGTTACACCATTTAATTATATTAAGTGAACTAGGTTTAGGATCTTTTCTCAGAATAAAACTCGTATGCATAGCAAAATAAAATAGATACTACACTACATAGTGAAAATTTGTGAAAATTTAAACTTCCATGTAATTCCAATAGTACAAGCCTCATAATTGTCCATTACATACGGATAGACATGTCCCCGGATATATGAAGTACCCATCCCTCGGTAGTCAGGAGACAACAGGTCTGTCACTCAGACTCCCATACATATTAAGGATGGATCGGTTCTTCACATATCTGTTTCCCCTGTATACCCCACATACATCTCATGTATACGGTCAAAAAAAGTGTCCTATGTTAAATTGAATTTATCTCGGACCCAAAACAGGGGTTACCGAAATCTCACCTAAATAAAAAAGAACTGCTACTCCTCGGCCCTGCTACATGTCCGGATCTGATAGATATTAGTATGTGGATGAGAAACATAAGTTTCCTAGTAGCTTAACAATTCAGGGTTTAAAAAAAACACAACTAATATGTATCAGGGTGCAAGCACCAAAATATTTAATCTACATTCTTGATTTTAAACATAATGTTACATATAAATGTAAACCAGCAAGTACTGTATGCTAAATTTAGGAGTCAACAGAAAATTAGATAACTCCCTTTTTCAAGTGACACGTATTCTCATAAAATTACATGTGTTATTTTGGAATTAAGTGAACGTTCTCAGGTGTTACGTGAACACTAGGTCACGGGTATGGAGCACCTTTGGCCACACCTTACTAGGTCACTCGTGTTGAGAACTTTTGGCCACACATCATAATTCATGGAAACTCAACCACGAATATAAAATCATCAAGACACTAGATCATAGGTATGGAGCACCTTCGGCCACACCTCACTAGGTTACTTATGTAGAGCACCTTTGGCTACACCTCGTAATTCGTGGACACTCGACCATGCATATAAAATCATTGGGACACTAGATCATAGGTATAGAGCACCTTCGGCCACGCCTCACTAGGTCACCGGTGTGGAGTACCTTTGGCCACACCTCGTAATTCGTGGACACTCGGCCACGTATATAAAATCATCGGGACATTAGATCACGGATATGGAGCACATTCAGCCATACCTCGTAATTCGTAAATCTTTCTATGTTTTTACTATGTTTGTTTCCTTTCTTTTCTATTAGCACACATTACCTATTTTTCATATTTATTTATGAAAAATTGGCCTAAATCAATCTAATTCTCCATTTTTGAATAATATATTTCAATCATAAAACCTTAGTAATTTTCAGGGGAGAATTTCTATGATTTTGGCCTAAGGAAAAATTTAAGAGAATTTCATATTTTATCATTTAAATTTTTCCGTTTCATTCTTTAAATCATATTATTGAAATAGGGTAATTTTTCTTTCCATAAAAATAATGTTTATCATTATTAATCAACATTATTCAACATTACTAACCATAATTCCTCACAACAATGGTCATTATTATCTAGACATAAATTTCCCATAATAATGGTCATCATTAATTAGCCTTTATTTTTTTTTTCCAATAATATATATCATTAACTAACCATAAAGTTTAACCATAACAATATTCATTCATAATTTTTCCATCACCATATTCAACACTAACTAGCCATAATTTTCCCATGATAATGGTCATCATTAATTAGTCTTAAAGTTTGACCATAACAATAATATTCCTCACTAATTTAGTCAAGCATTTCCCATAATCACATGCATCATTATTTATAATCATAAATTGTCCGCATTATTTTGGATAAGGTATTCTTTCTTACATGTGTTACATGTATTAACATTAATTTCATCATGGAATTCACAAGTTCACTTCAATATTAAGATTAGTAACCCAAGCAACCCAAACATTGAAATGATCTCTTGAGCTAATTTCTTTCATGCTTGTAGAAAATAACATTTTAAAATTCTTTAGCATTAACCCCCTCCTATATTTATCATGCAAACTCAATCAAGTTTTGTTCCTAAATCAAGAATGTAGACAAGTATTGTAGTCCCATGGAAGCAAAATCATTAAACATGCATACAAGATCATGGAACTAGAATTTAATAAAATGCTAACCTACCTTGATTCCTTTTCTCTTTCCTTTTTCTTTTGACCACCTTTGTTTCTTCCTCCTTCCAAATTTTAGTGCTTCACGTGCTCTCTCTCAATTGCTCTCCTAAGACTCTTGCAATCCTTTTTTCTTTTCTTTTTCTCTCTTGTTTCACGTATGGGTGTGTGTTGGTTGAATGGAAAACTCTCAACCTCTCTTTTACCCCTTCCTTTTCACGTGTGGTGCATGCATATTATCTCATTACTCTTCTTTTCCATCCCTTCACCCCATCTCTCCCCTTTATTTTAATTTCACTCATTTTTTATATCTTTTCTTTCCCTCCTTTTTTTTTTGGTCTTATGAAATTTAGTGTAGCCTCCTTTTTTTTGTCCACTTGGTTAAATGGATGCCACTTCTCTTCTTGCTCTTTAATTATTATTTTCATTGTCTCTTTGTCACATGTGTACTTTTAAGTACACCTTACTTCTCTTGCACCCTTAGGTTAACCTCTTGGGCACGTCATTTAGAAAGGAGGGAAGGAAAGTCATATTTTTTTTCTTATGGCTGCATGTGTGTTCTCACTTCTCCTTGCTTTCTCTCTTGCAATTTCACTTGGCCATGGTGGAAGAAAAAAAATCATGATGCACTTTCTTTTTCTTTAACTAGTGTTATTTAATTATCATAAGAGTACAATTGATACTTCCTTGAAAGCCTAGATTAACCACTAGATCACGCAAGAGGGAGAGGAGAAGAAAGTCACGCCTTGTTCCCTTGTTCACATCACCTTTCCTTCCTTTCTTTATTCCCATTTCCATTCAGCCAAGCTAGAGAATGTGGGACGCTGCACTTACTCCTTTCTTTTTGATGGAGTTGTCGTGTACATGTATGCATCCTTATAAAATAAATCTCTAAAATCACTTGCTCTTTCATCCATTCTCCCTTTCATTTCCCACATGCTTAGTTACCTCGCCCCCTTCATCACCCAAGGCCACATCCTTATGCTCATAAAAAAAATTCTGCACTTGTACTCTCTTGCTTGCAACCTTGGTATTTCTTTTCCTTGCAAGTTTAGGTTATCCACCTTTACAAGCAACTAAATTTGTAGATTACACAAAGTTTCCATACCTCACGTGTGTCCTCAAGTGCATGTCCCAAAAAAATTCTGCACCACTTTTCCCTAGCCTATTCAGTCATGTGAGAGAGGAGGGAAGAATGCATTCTTGCTTGGGAATTAAGGGCTACACCTTTTGGCTTCTTTTTCTACCTTGCGTGTGGTCCCATGCAACAATTCAATTAAAATTCTACACTATCATTTTATTTGTAGCATGCTTATAAAATTAATTTCCCATCCTCCTTTGTATTGTCCATTGGTCTTACACAAAAGATACATGTAATTTCTTTCCTTCTTAGTTCATGTGTGACTTGGAGGCTTCATGCATGAAATTGTAATTTCCATTCCTCCCTTTCATGTGGCTTTACTTGTTTTCCATGCAATAAAAATTCTACACTCCTTGCTTTATGATGCCCACTCTCCCTTACTTCCATTACACTCCACCTAATGCATATGTGTATCTATATTTATTTAATGGATGCTAACTCCTTTCCTTTGCAACTTCATGTGTGACTTGGAATTGCCATGCATAAAATATAATTCCCATTCCCTTCTTTCATGCAAGATACATACAAGGCACACTCATGCATATATTTAAATAGTTGCATCTTATCTTACTTCTCTCTTGGTACTTAGGCTAGATAACTCAAAAAGGAAAATAAAGAATTAAATTAAGCACCAAATTTTCATGCAAACTTACCTTTTAATATAACCATTTTGGGGCATTAAATTATGCAAGAAAAATTTTTCCCTCCTTAAGCTAATTCATCTAATAAATTAGGAAGCAAGCAATTCATACTAATAATTAAATAACACCATTAATTCCATCCATTTAATTAAAGAACATTAATTTAGACTAATTAAATTATGAGGTGTTACACATGATACTTAAATGTTATACATGATGAATTGTCATGATGCATATTCATGAATACATGCCATACATATATATATATATATGATTTATATGTTGCATCCCAATAGAATAAAAGGTGTTACAAAGTAAAGAATGTAGAAATGTTTTTCGTATCACTACAATGTAACACCCTTATCTTTACATGACAACATCATAAAATATAATAAGATAAGTGGTTATATTATTCTTTACCTTAATATTTCAAATATTGGCCTGAGCATTAGTTCTATTATTAATTTACTGATTAATTAGGTTTGGGCTCCCTTTTGCTCAGTTACCATACTTTAGCATCGTGGAAATAAAATTTCATACATTGTAGCAAAATTGGTAAGTAGTACAAATGTATATATGTATATTTCGTATACACTGTCTAATACATGTTCTAGGATAAATGAAGTACACGTTCATAAGGGGAAAGGAGACAACAAGTTTTTCACTCAAACCCCTTCCAAAATTCTACTAATGGATAGGTCCTTCATATATCCTAATTCAAATATTTGCCCTCTTTCCATTATCTACAACCAAAAAGAATAGTAGTCCTAATTCTTCCCAAAAAGAACATCTATAGAATTAGGACTAACAAAAAGGGCTATGGATACATAATGATGTTTTCTTTCTAAGTCTGCATATTTGCTATAGGGATTTCAACTGCAGGGATTTCAAATATGGTAAATGTTCACATATCCTTCAGGACTGTAAAGGTCTCTAAAAAAGGAACCTCTACCACACCAACCTCAATTTTTAGGATTACACAATATCTAAGCATCTGATACATACCAGTACAATAATGAGAAATAATTTTTCGATAGCTAAAAAAACCATATAATTTCAAAATAACTGGCATGTACCATTATACGAATACGAAAAAACATTTCTACATTCCATTTCTTTCAAAACAATTTTCATTCACTTCCATGGGCATGCTTTGTATGAAACATATGCATATGCATTTGTAAATATGAGATTATCACTGTTTCATGCCATGAACATATTATATGATATTACATTGTCATGCTTCATTCATCAACAAAATACACCTTTAAGCATTCATACATCATCTATCATCACATCATTCATACTTCACTTGTAATATCAATTTAGTGCCATTTATTGCTTACCACTAGGGTGAATTTTATTAGTGCTGTTAAGTCCACCACTAGGGTATCATATAGTGTCATCAAATACACCTCAAGGGGGATCTAATAGTGCCATTCTCCACCCTTTCTTAGTGACCTTTAGGAGAACATTAATAGTACAATGGTTCACCCTCTTCATGAACATTCATTTCCTTTTTAATTTATCCTTAGGGGGAGATGTAAATAGTGTTGTTCTCTCACCCCTAAGATGAAATTCATAGCCTTTACATATTCATCTCAAGGGAGATTTTATAATGACCTTCAATGCCTTTCATTTCTCATTTGCATGCAAATTTCAACCTTAATACTCATAACATATGAAATTGAAACATAATGGTATCAATGGCATAATTACATGCAATTAACATTATCATTTCATCATTTCATCCTTTCCCCCATTCCACTTGACATTGGCCATTTTAAAATACATTATAGACTTCTTTCTGTTAACACATGAATTCATCCATCAAGGAAAAAATGGGGTACTATTATCGACTAAGGTAAGAAATGGGTGAAAGATAGGGATTTTCAAATTATTTGTTCCCTTTCTTCCATTGTTTCTACCATATAGGTATTATAGTACAATTTTCATTCATTAATCATGACACTTTCTTATACTCAAAATATGTATATATATGTTTATCCTTTCTTTTCTCTACTTTCATAACTCATTTTTCATGCCAAACATATAAATACACATATTCTTTCATCTTCACATTTACAAGTACACTTTCAAAGTTAAATGGCATGGCTAGAAAATGGTAAATTTTCCAAAATCATGAAGATAACATAATTTTCTCTCTCTTCTTCTCTTATGACCGAACACAAGCATTTTTAGTCATTTTTCAAGTGAATTTCAACACCATTTGTCATGGGTGCTCTTGGCTAAGAGAGAAAATTGGAGAAAATGGGAGTATTTCACTCTTTTGTTTGCAAGGCTTTCAATTTCAAGATGTTTTCATGCAAAATCACCATTTTCTCTTTCATTTCCATACCATTTCAAAAGTTAGGGTTTTCATGAAAATGGTACCAAACATGCCAAGATTCAATCTTTCATGATTTCTAGCATACAAACATTGTCATACTCACAAACACAACTATATTTCCAAACAAGCATAGCCAAGTATAGAAAGCAAGTCTTATGGAATGTAAAGAGAGAAAACCCTAGGTTTCATGAATGTAAAAAAAACTTTAATCTTTCCATAAAATATGAAACCAAGGTTATAGGATTGTTAAGCTACTTTAAAAATGCAAGACAAGTGAAATCCCCTTGATGTTTTACTTGATTTTCCCTTCTCTTCTTCCCTTGGTAGCTCTCAGTCACGCCTCTCTTCCTCACCCTTTCGAAAATGTCTTCTTCTTCATGCAGAAGAATTAAATTATGGTTTTGGTAAAATTACCAAAATGTCCTTGGTGTAAAATGACCAATTTACCCTTAGTACTTCATTTTTAACAATGGCATCCTTTCTCCTTCCAATGGTAATTTCATGAAACTTTCATGGTAAATGACTACCTTGCCCTTTCAAATTTTGAATTCCCAATTTTCCCTTCAACTTTTTCAAAAATTACCTTTATGTCCTTGGAAAAAATTACCATTTTACCCTTATGCCCAAAATGGCCAATTCATTTTTATTTTCTTCTTTCTTCGGTCGTAACATCAAAAATTCTTAAATAAAGTTTCATAAAGTCTCTTTTATGGAATTAATACTCCATCCCTCTATAGGTACAATTACCATTTTGTCCTTGGGGTAAAAATTATCATTTTGCCCTTCATAGTAATATATTTATTTTTACCCTCATTTCATCTTGTTTCTAAGATAAGGGAGTAAAAACCTTCAAATACCATTTCCTAAAGTACTGAGATGAAATTATTGTCTTTTCTTTCATAGTAAAATTACTATTTTGCCTTTTCTTTGAAAAAATTTCAAATTTACCCCTTTATGATAAAACTAGTGCTGCTTGATGAAAATGTTCATTCTACCCCTTTATTGCATTATTCCTAACACTATATAACACAACCATTTCCATAAAGAATCATCATTAATAATAATAATATTATTATTAAATATATTGGAGGTAGGTTTTACATACGGTGGTATATACTGGTGTTTTAAAAGTGGATTGTCTAGTTATTGAAAAATTATTTCTCACAATTGTAATTGGTATGTATTAGATGCCACGATATATGATCTAGTTTGAAGTGGAGGTGGCTCTAGTAGAGATACCATTCCTAGGGTCATTCACAGTTTTGCAAGGCGTGTGGTTAGTGATAGTTATGTAAGTCCCTCCTCCTTAGTTGGGAAAAGAAATGTATCTCTTTTTGGAAAGTCATGTAATTAAATAGATCGTAGCCCTTTATCCTAATTCTCACATATTTTTGGAATAGGAATTAGGATAAATCATTTTTGGATGTAGCTAAAGAGAAGGGCATATATATCCAAATATGTGAAAGTTGTATCCATAATAGGTAGATTTTGATAAAGGTTTGAGTGACAGGTTTGTTGCCTCCTTACCTTGAGAAACTGAACTGACTTCACATATCTTAAAATATATATATGACATTGTAAATGTTTTATGAATGAACTTTACTTTCTGATGCGTTGTTATTATTATTATGGTGATTTCATTAATTGGGCTTCTTCTGTACAATGTATGAATAAATACCTAAATAAAGAAACTCAAACCTAATCACATATTAAAAGGATATTAAAATCAAACTCAGATAATAATTAAGGTTAAAAGTGAATATAACATACCAGTTTTGTAGCTCAATGACTCATGCAAGAAATGTTTTAAAGAAAAAGCTATAAGATTAGGGTGTTATACCCAATCATAGAGTCAGTTTGGAAAAAGGCTAAAGACATAAAAGTCATCCCATAACAAAACTTGCAAAATTGGATAAGGCTCAACTCTTTTGCTAATTGCCCATCCTTCTTGGGCATTCCCCATGGAACTTTGTTCATTACCATCATTTGGAGTATATGGACAACATGCAATAAATTAATATTTGACAATACAAATTTTAATGAGCAGCAATTTTGGCTTACGGCTAGCAAAAGAGTTTTTGAATTCTCTTTCCTAGCAGTAAACCAAACTCAAAGGAAAAAGTCTAATTCTAAGCATAAAGTGGAGTGCTCCTAGCATAGGCTGGTTCAACCTTGATACAGATGGCTCTTCTGAAGGAAACCCAGGAAGAATTGCAACATGAGGCGTCATTAGAGATGACAAAGGAAACTGGATCAAGGGGTTCTACAAATTCTTAGGCTTAGGTTTTGCCATTTTAGTGAAACTATAGGCTATTTTGATTGGCCAAAAGCATCAATTGTACCTCGTTAGCTGTGAAATCTGATTCTTTAGCTTCCATAACATTGATTAAAAGCATAACTACTGATACTTAGCCCCTTTTTCCTTTGGTCAATTATTGCAGGTTAATGCTTGTGTGGATGGTTTGGCCAAACAAGTTGATAGTCTTACTGATCTGACATATTTTGACTCAGTGCCTTTGTTTCTATTAAATGCTTTTGATGCTGATTCTAGGGGAATTGAGTTCCCACTTAGAGTAGGAATGGGTTGATTTTGTTTGGGCATTGTTTTTATTGTTCTTTTTTTTTGGTTGATGTTTTTGTTGTTGTTCTTGTACTACTCTGGTTGTTTTTTTTAATGAAATCCTTACTTACAGAAAAAATAAAAGATAAACATACTTATGGCAAAATAAAAGATTACAAACTAATGGGGCGAGATTTGAAATAGAGGACCAAGTTTATAGTTTAGATAAAATTATGGGACAAAAATATTATTTAACCAAGGTATTACAATTTAATTTATATCTCACTCCGTGCGCCGAAATTCTGATTCCTGACGGTAATGAATAAACAATAAACGTCGACCAGACACAAGTTGAGGGCAACAATGATTTTATTTCTAGGGCAAATATGTGAAGTCTGTCTGTTGTTCAGCATGTCAACCCAGCACACGCCTCTGCATTCTGAGTGTAGTCAATAGGGTTTTGTGAAGTCTCAAATTTTATTCACATCTTGAGTTTTCCACAGTTTCGAATACCGACATCTTTTCTGAACTTCCCATTGGACCGTTTCGCTTTGAAGCAGACGTACAAATACAATTGAACACCCCGTAATTTCCGTTATCTACCTCTCTTCTTTCTTTAGTTTCTTGTACAGTCATCTTCTCCTTTTTGCTCAGAAACTTGCTTTTTCTATCTGTCCATTTGTTTTTTTTTTTGGTGGTCTTCAATTCTTTTCTAATGGGCGTATATTGAAAATTTTCGAGTAACGTCACGCAGGTACTAATGGGTGTCATTGATTTTTACAATTCTTCTTCTTTTTTCTTGATTAAATCCAACACCAATCTGCAACAAGTTGGGTTGTCACCGAGACCCAGTTGTTCATTTGGGAGGAATCAGAAAAAGCTTGTGGCAATGGCCCCCACTATTCCCGTGGAACAAGTCAATAAGTTCCCTCAACAGTTGACCGGTGACTCCTTCATCAGAGAGCATTTGAGGAAGTTGTCTCCTTATCAGCCCATTTTGCCATTTGAGGTAGGTGTCATCAAGTTCTATTTTTGCTTGTTAGTTTTACTGGTTCCGCATTACTACTTCCACTATGTTATTTCTCCTAAACTATTCTGGGCAGTGAGTAAATTTGCGTATTAATATTTTAATTTTGTGTTCCATTGTTAGCTCATGTAGCAACTTGTGAAATTTTTTCTTTGAGTTGCTACACACGTATGTTAGGCTTGTAAACTGTGATTCCATCTCAACGTGAGGCAAGGAGTTTGCCATTAGACCCCAATTTTACTGAAGAATTGTTATTTCCTTCACTGCACTGCAATGACAAACGAAGGCTTTGCGCTGCAGGTTTTATCTTCTCGTCTCGGGCGGAAACCTGAGGATATTGTCAAGTTAGATGCAAATGAAAATCCTTACGGTCCTCCTCCAGAGGCAAGCTCTAACACTTTTGTCTTTTGAATTCTCTGGTATTGACTATGATGTTAAAAATTGACGGTGAGTTACAAGCATTATATTTGAAGGTTTTCATGTGGAAGGTTGAGTTGTGGGTGTGCCAGGATTGTCCTGACTCCTGAGCATTGCATCCTTATTTATCTTAGGAGCTGACTATACAGTTTCTGACAGGTTTTAGAAGCCCTAGGATCAATAACATTCCCATATGTCTATCCTGACCCAGAAAGTCGTAGATTGCGTGAAGCCCTTGCCCAAGACTCAGGCCTCGAGTCTGAATATATCCTTGCAGGATGTGGTGCGGATGAGCTTATTGATTTGACTATGCGGTGGGAACATAATATACTCTTTTGTGATTAAATAGGCCTCAAATTAGCATTCCCATTAGTGTTAATTTTCAGCATTGGTACAACAGATAACCATACCTTCTTTTTTGGGCTTTTATTATATGGTTTGCATATACTGCAGTTGCGTGCTGGATCCTAGAGACAAGATTGTGGACTGCCCTCCAACCTTCACTATGTATGAATTTGATGCTGCAGTTAATGGGGCACTTGTAATCAAAGGTAAGAATATATTTCCCAAACAGATTGGATCATATATTAAAGTTATTACTATCTCAAGATTATAAATTTATTCCTACTTGTCAAAGAAAATCAGAGGTTTCAATCATACATTGTGATTTTTTTTCTCTTTTATGATTATAAAATGTCAACTTCATGACTTATCAATATAAAAGGTCTTTATTATTTATTGTTATTGTTATTTGGTGATTAAAGGTCTTTATTTTATGACAGGTTTTAGTTTCCTTGTTTTAGCCTTTCATTTTATCAGCTCAGTGTGCTTTGATTTTTCTTATAATGTCTTGTCAGATGTGCGTAATCTTCTGTGTTATTCACACTGTAGTTCCAAGGAGGGAAGATTTTAGCTTGAATGTGGAACACATCACAGAGGTTGTTAAACAAGAGAAACCAAAATGTATATTTTTAACATCTCCAAACAATCCAGATGGAAGGTAAATGTCAAGTTTTCTCTGCTCATTTTGGACATAATTGTTCTGTTTGATTATTTTTCTTTTATGATTTCCTACCTTACAGCTCATAAAAGAATTTAGGTATAATTGGAATATGTCTGCTCTCTGATGCAAAGTGTTTTTTTAAGATTTCAAGTATATTTGCATGGTTCTGGTGCTTGTATTTATATTATAGTGTGCAGTATTGTATTGATCTCAGAATTTGTATGACTAAGTTGCTATTATTTAGTTTTTCTCTTTGGTTCTGCCTTATAATTTCATTTTCCTCCAATTGAATCATAATTGAGGGCAGTTTGAATGTATATAGAAAGAAATGATGTCGCAGACTATAGTTATAGAAGTCTACTCAGTTTATTTTATTTTGTGTTTTTTTCTCCCCATTGATTTATTGATAGGAACAAAAAGGACCTTTAAAGTGAAAATAAGAAAAAGGAAGAAAATGAACAAACACTAAAACAAAATCTAAATTTTAATGTCTACTCTCTGGAAAGGGTCCTTAGGACGGACAAGCCCAATACAACTGATAAGATAATTCAAGACAAGTAAATAAAATAATCCTAAGGGTATTTATAGTGGAGATATCTGACTCCAACATTTATTAGCATAATAATTTAATAATTGAAAATAAAATAGAAACATGCTCTCACTAAGGAGAACATGGAGCTTAAAATGCAGGTAGTGGCTGAGCTACTATGCTGCCCACTAATTCTGCACATGATCAGAAAATAAAGGGAGATAGGAACCCAAGTAGGTGTAACATGGAGGTCTCACTAGGAGTCACATGCTTCCTTCTAGAATAAGTCGAAAGAGGCTCATCTTGTATATTCATAACATTACACCCCTCTTGAAAAGTCGACTTGTCCTCATGGCAAATAGTGGGAAATTGTTCAGCTACAAGAGGACGATCCACCCATTGAATAAGAAGTTTAAGGGTGTGGCCTTGCTTGGTGGGGACCCATCTGTGGTTTAGCACCTTGAATGCGGTTAGATGTAGCTCCCAATTGTCACTAATAGGTAATGGAGGTGGAGGAGTGGTAGCTTGAAGTCTCTTGGCTGGCCGAAGCAATGAGACATGGAAAATGGGGCGCACTTTGGCCGAGGGAGGCAGTTCAAGTTCATGGGCAACATGACCTATCTTCCTCGTGACTGTTTAGGGACCAAAAAATCTAGGAGATAGCTTTTCATACCTTCTTTTGGCTAGTGAACATTGGCTGTAAGGTTGGAGCCTTAGGAACACTGAGTCACTTTCATTGAAGGAAAGATCTCTCCTTTTTGAATATGCTTTTACTTTCATTTGATCTGTGCCTTGGCAAGATTGGATTGCAATATTTTTAGCATGTCATCTCTTTGTTGCAGGAGTTCTTCAAGTTCCACAAGGTGAGTTTCACCTTTGACAAATGGATGCAATGTGGGGGGATCTCAGCCATATAGGATCTTGAAAAGTGTGAAACTTATTGCTATGTAAAACCTTGTGTTATAAGAATATTCTACCCATCAGAGGTATTGGTTTCATGTTTTAGGTTGTTCATGTGAAAAACATCGTGGATAAATTTCCAAACACCTATTTATCACCTCGGTTTGACCATTAGTTTGGGGATGGCATGTCGTGCTCATTCTAAGATGAGTTTTACTGAGTTCGAATATTTCTTGCCAAAAAGAACTTAGCAAGGTGCGATCACGATAAGAAATGAGAGTGAGGCATACCATGTAAGCAGATGATCTTGCAGGTGAAGAGGGTAGCCACGGTTTTGGCTGTGTAGGGATGATGTAGGGGCAGAAAATGAGCATGTTTGCTGAACCAATCAACCACCAGAAAGATTGTATCGAAGACCCCCGGATTTTGGAAGTCGCCAAATAAAGTCAATTGAAATATGATGGGCCCTGATATATACTAGGAAATATAAGCAAAGGTAAAAGGAAGAAATATTGTGAGGGACAAGATTGGAAATGAGTAGAAAAGCTGAGGGACATGTGTAGGCTCTTGAGAGAAAGTTCCAGAAGGAGTTGGTTAGGTAATTCTCAATATAGAGTGAAGGAATAGAGAGCCAAAAGGGAGGAAAATTTGGAAGGGACTTGGGAGAGTGCTAGCCTCTCGAAAGCTAGCTTTATCATTTTATTTTTCCTTGTTCTTCTACTATTTTGGTGCCACTGTAATTTCTGTTTTCCTGGTGTGTTTGTGCTGCTATTTTCTTTTTTCCAGTGCTAGTTGCTACTGTTTTATGGTGTATTTTTCCTCTATTGAGGTTTCCTTAATACTATATTAGTATTATTCAGTCATCTAGACAGGTTCCTATCAATTGGTATCAGAGCAGGTGACAATCCAAGAAAACATGGCTGGCTTGGAGAATAGGATGGACTGTTTGGAGAGAGAGATGACAGTGGTGAAGAAGGACATAGGAATCATCAAAGAGTACATGAGAGACCTTCGTGATGTTCTAGTTAGATTAAGTAAAGAAGAAGAATTGGGGGAAATACAGAAGAAGCCTATCAAATGGTCTGTTAGTTAGAGCTGATTGGAGAATTCTTAAGTTTCCCAAGCAAAGAGAGGTGAAGAAGAGAAGCTTGAGTTGAACAATGTATCAGTATTTGCATTCAAGAATGAGACAGAAGAGAAGATGAAGTCGAAGCTTATCTAATTTTTTGAATCCATGAAGACCACACTAATTTCTAGCTTGACAACCCCTATGGAAGCAAATTGGAAGTCAGAAGAGGAGATGAACTCAATCCCAGTGCTGATATCAAGCTATTTTGGAAGGTATTTATTACCATTTCAAGATGGATGTAGCCAAGGTGAGAGTATTGCGGCTGCCAAGGAGATGTGAAGTCTGATGCGTATAGACGGAGGAGGTGGTGTTCTTTTTGGTTGACAGTAGAAGATGAGGAAGATGTGGGTAATGTAAGGAAAGATAGCTAGATTATGGATTGGGTTAGGAAAATTAAGTGGGGAAGAAGCCCAATTCTAAATGGAGAAGAAAAAATTATTAGGCCCATAAATTTCTACACTTATATTATTGGGTCAACTTTCAACAATCTAACCTACAACTCATTAAAGTTAATGGGCTTGGCCTATATGATAGATGAGAGAAACCTAATTTTAGAGAAGGCTAAAGAAAATAGGCTGAACAAGGGCCCAAAAGAATTTAGGTTTATTAAACTTTTGGGGCTTCCAAACCCATATATTCTATTTACCCTGCCATTTGGCCAAGGAAAAATCGTCCATGCCGTGACTCTTCTTAAGCAATCTGAAGTGCAACGTTCTTCAGGGGAGAATGAGCAAGTTGAAGCGTGGGAGAATGAGTGTGGTTGTGTAAGGGTTTCAAAGTCATCACAGCCTCATTCAAACACACATGGCAGCAGTGTCTTAATCATTCAGATCTGGTATTCTTCTTTGTCATGCAATTATTTTGTTCACTTTCATCCATTCTCCACCTTCTGGCCTCTATTCAATTCTGTTGGTGAAGAAGATAATGAAGACAAAGAAGGGAAAGCACCAAAGAGAGATATCCAAATTCAGGAAAACAGAGAGCCCTCAATTCAAATTCTCATATATTCTATTGTGGGCAAAAATCATAGGGTTTATCTACAAATAATGGAAAAAGATGAAAAGGAAGAGGATAAAGGGAAGGAAACACTGACTCGAGAGAATATTATGGTTTATCAACTTTGGGGAGCTCTTATTTTACTTTTTACAGCCTCTTCTTCTTTTGATGGGCCATTTAATATGCTTGAAAACTCTAAGAAGGAACCTACATTTGAGTCCCTAAGAACTTTGAAGTCAATTCATAATTTTTTATATTTTAGTTTTTATGCACATTGCTTGGATGATTATAACAAGTTGGAGGGTGCAAAGGAAGTTCAGCTAGAGGGGATTCAAGTTGTGCAATGTTTCCTTCCCTTTGAATTTGGAATAGCAGATATTGGTCCAATAGGTGTTGGGCTGTGTTCTTTGAAGAAGCAAGAGCAGAGACCTACTGGAAAGAAGCCACCAATCTCAAATTCTAATTCTCACCTTGAGGGCAAGGTGAAACTTCAAGGTTCAAGTAATGATGGGCCCTAATATATACTAGAAAATATAAGCAAAGGTAAAAGGAGGAAATATTGTGAGGGACAAGATTGGAAATGAGTAGAAAAGTTGGGGACATGTGTAGGCTCTTGAGAGAAAGTTCTAGGAGTTGGTTAGGCAATTATCAATAAAGAGTGAAGGAAGAGAGAGCAAAAAGGGAAGAAAATTTGGAAGGGACTTGGGAGAGTGCTAGCGTCTTGAAAGCTAGCTTTGTCATTTTATTTTTCCTTGTTCTTCTACTATTTTGGTGCTGCTGTATTTTCTGTTTTCTTGGTGTGTTTGTGCTGCTATTTTCTGTTTTCCAATGCTAGTTCCTACTGTTTTATGGTGTATTTTTCCTCTATTGAGGTTTCCTTAATACTACATCAGTATTATTCAGTTATCTAGACAGGTTCCTATCAAAATATCTTCCCAAACCTTTGTACATGGCGGTATTGGTTGTAGGAGGCCAGCAGGTGCAAGGGATTGATACTTGTTTTGTTGGCAGGTCAAGCATTGTTGCACCATGAATTTAACATCCCTATGTAAACCAGGCCAATGAATTTCAGATGACAGGCGCTTGAGAGTTTTTAGGTAGTCTCCATGACCACCTGTTAGGAAATTGTGCACCTCCTCAAGCATTTTTTGCTTTAATTTCGTGATGTTTGGAATCACCAATCTTCCTTTAAAGAAAAGTTTGCCGTTAGCCGTACTAAAATAAGGAAAGGATTGAGGATTTACTTGAAGAGTGGATATAATGTCCTTGATATGAAGATCTTTTAGAAGAGCATCTTGAATTTCCTTGAAATCCATTGGAATTGGCATCACTATTCATAAGAAATCATTGTGTTGGGGCCTTTGAGAAAGAGCATCAACATCCTTGTTTTCAATTCCTGCCTTGTATAAGATGGTGAAATCGAAAGGCATCAATTTCATAATGAGCCTTTGCTGTTCATTGGTAGTAAGACACTGCTCCACTAAGTATTTTAGGTTGCGATGGTCAGTTTGTACCCAAAAATGCTTACCCAACAGGTAGTGCTTCCACTTTTGTAATGCAAGTACTAATGCCAATAGCTTTAGACGTAGGCCAATTTAATGCGATTGGAAAGGGTCAATCTTTAATGAAGTAGGTGATAGGATGTTCATCTTGCATCAAGAATACTCTGATCCCTTCTGTTGAAGCATCACATCCCACTACCTAAGTTTGTTAAAATTAGGAAAATGCAATAGCCCTATAATTTTTCTTAAAGCATCTTTCTTGGTTAATTTTGTGAGTGGTTGTGCAATAGCCCCATAATTTTGCACAAAGCGGTGGTAATACCCTGAGTCCCAGAAAACCCCTTAATTCTTTGACTACAGTAGGACTAGACCATTTGACAATTGCCTTTATCTTATCTTCCTCTGCTTGAACTCCTTTTTCTGAAATGATATGTCCTAAAAAATTGATCGTCCTTTGGTTGGAAAGGCATTTCTTGGGATTTGCCAAGTAGGCACCATTGTGTAAGGTGGAAAGAGTAAGATGAAGGTGCTCGCAGTGTTGTTCTACCTACTTGCTGTATACTAGTATGTCATCAAAGAACACTAGTATAAACTTGCGCAAGAATGGTCAGAAGAGGTCATTCTTGGCTGCTTGGAATGATGATAGAGCGTTGGTAAAGCCGAATGGCATCACTACAAATTCTTAGTGATCATTGTGGGTTTGGAATGCCGTCTTGTGGATCCTAAGGATTGACTCGAATCTGATGGTAGCCTGAGCACAGATCAATCTTCAAAAAGACATGAGCCCAATATAATTCATCAATCAACTCATCAATATTAGGGATTGGATACTTATTTGATATAGTGAGTTGATTGAGCTTTAGGTAGTCTACAGACATGCACTAAGTGTTATCTTTCTTCTTTTCTAAGAGGATTGGACTAGCAAAAGGGCTAGTGCTGAGGCATATAAACCCTATTTGAAGTAAAGTTGCCGCTTGCTTATTTTCTGTCTTTTGATGGTGCGGATAACGGTAAGAGTGTGTGTTAGGTGGCACTTCATCCGAGTGAAGTGTGATGGTGTGTACATGATCTCAAAAAGGAGGAAGAGCATTTCGTTCTTCGAAGATCGTCTCAAGATTTTGAATAAAATATTGAAAATCAGGATGAATAGAGGGCAAACCACCTTTAAAATCATCTCCTTTGATTAAACTTGTAGCATTACTTCAGTAGGATCAGATCTAGGTACCCCTTGCAACTTGTATTCCTAACCATTGGGCTAGAAGATTAGGAACATTTTGTTCCAATTTGCCTGAACTGTGTTAAGGGACGCCAACCACTTAATCCCTAAGACTAGGTCTACGCTGCCTATAGAGAAGGGATAATAATCTTCGACTATTTTCAACCTTGGTAGTTGCACGTAGACTTGCTTGCATAAGGTGTTACACTTGATGATGTCACCATTCCCTATTTGAACTTTGAATTTAGTCACATGTTGAGTTGGCAATTTCAATTCTTCCACCAATTGGGATCAAATAAAATTATGAGTGGACCCACTATTAATTAAAATTAGGACTTCGTGCTTCATCAGGGTTCCCTTCAACTTCATTGTAGTACCTACTCATCTTTCTAAGATTGCATGGAAGGAAATCTCGGCCATAGCTCCCTGATTCTCGACTGCGACATTCTCATTTGCAGGGTTGAATTTGAATTGATTCTTATCTTTAGCAATCTGCATAAGAGATAAGGTACAAGATTTGTAGCGATGACTGGCAGAGAAACTCTCCCCACATCTAAAGCATAATCCCTTATCTCTCCTAGCCTATCATTTAGCATCCCAAAATCTCGGAGAATATGTTGCTGCGTGGGGGTTATTAGGCGTGCATTTAAGGACGAGCCAGGGTTAGCAAGTGACGCAGTGTTAAGGCACACGGCTTGGTTCGCAGATCTTGAAGCTTGGGTTGAAATAGGTGGTTTCGGGTTATGGGCAGGGCCTAACTTTGTTTCAAATTCAATTGCCAAATTGACGGCCTTACACACACTCTTAGGTTTGTGAATTTTGACATTAGCCTTCAATTCTTCCCTGAGTCCATTTAAGAACATGCCTAATAGGCAGTGCTCAAGCCAATTATTCACTCTAACAAATCTCTTAGAAAACTCTTGACGGTACTTTGTTGGGACCCTATACTGTTTTGACAATTTAACAACCAGAGAACCAGTTCTGGAAAGATACTAGCCCTTCCCTCAAGGGGTATAGAGCTGTGAGATTAATGGAAATAAGGGAAATCAGCAGTACAAGCTGCCCAGTCAATACAGGAAAGTAAAACAGAAATCAAAGGGGCTGAAAATAGTAAAATAGCTCTGGCTTTCGAGAGGCCAGTCTCCCAATTCCTTTTTAGAATAATGCTTGCCTTTTCCATACGTTCTCTTCCTCCTTAAATCTTTAGTGGTGGTCCCCCCTTCTCCTTTTTACTAGGCAGTTAGGATTTTCCCTTCAGTCCCTCTACTTGGTCTTCCTTTATTGGCTGGTGGTCCCCCCTTTCCTTATATCTCTTTCTTCCTAGTGCCTTTGACAGCCTCTGGTTGGAATAGTAATTCATTCTCCTTAGTTAGGAAGGGTGGTAGGGGTTGTGGATCCAATGGAGGCTGTACAGATTTTTTTAATTGGGATACATGGAAAACAGAGTGGATTTTAGCATCTGTAGGTAGTTCCAGCTGATAGGCCACCTTCCCTACCCGCTATATGATCTTGTAAGGCCCACAGAACTGAGGGCTTAACTTCTCGTTGCGAAACTTAGCTAGGGAATGCATCCGATAAGGTCTAAGCTTGATGTAGACATAGTCTCCTACGTTAAACTCCACATCCCTGCTATGTTTATCTGCTGTTTTTTTCATGATCTGCTGTGATTTCTCCAGGTACTCCCTTAACTAAGCAATGATATCGTTCCTTTCCTTCATTAGTTCATTTAGATCATCCACAGCAGATTGTTTGTCCTCCCATTTAAGGAAGGAGGGTGGGTCTTTGCCTTATAACGCCTTAAAAGGGGACATACCAGCTGAGTGGTTATAATTGGTGTTAAACCAATATTCAACCCATGATAACCAACCTGCCCATCGTGAAAGCTTACTACCTGCAAAACACCTCAGGTAAGTCTCCAGGCAAGGGTTGCAACAGCCCGGCAGGACTAAGGGCCTCATATTTGCACTGCTTGCAGACTTCACAATTTGACACATATTTCTGGATATCTCTCTTCATCCCTTCCCAATAGACAAACGTAGCTAGTCTCTTGTAAGTTCTTAGGTACCCAGAATGGCCTCCCGTTGGGGTGCAGTGGAATTCCAATATCAGCTTAGGAATTCGGGGGGAGCCTCTAGGAAGAATTAAGTGGCCCTGGAATAATAGGCACCCACCCTTAATGGTGTACTCCTTGGTTGTTGGTTCGCCCTTCACCACTTGTTGCCAAATGGTATATAGCTTATCATCCTTTTTGATTTCTTCTTCCCAACTATTTAGATCATCATATTGCCACACAGTCACTGCTTTTAACTCCAAGTGATCTGCCCTTCTTGAAAAAGCATCCGCCACTCTATTTTCCTTGCTCGGTTTATATTGTATTTCAAACTTGTACCCCATTAATTTTGTCATCCACCGTTGTTGCTCTTCCCCTAAATTACGCTGTTCAAGCAAGAACTTCAAGGCTTTCTGATAAGTTTTTATGATGAAAGGGTGTCCCAATAGATAATGATGCCACTTCTTAACAGCTAAAACCACCGCCATGAGTTCCTTTTCATACACCGAACTAGATTTCTTCTTGGGCGCTATTGCTTGACTGAAATAAGCAATCGGTCGCCCTTTTTGCATTAGTACCGCTCCTATGCCCCATCCGGAGGCATCAGTCTCCAATTCAAACGGGATTGAAAAATCAGGCATTGCTGATACCGAAATTGTTACCATAGCTTGTTTGAGGGTCTCGAAGGCTTGCTGGGCTTCCCTTCCCCAATGAAACGCATCTTTCTTTAGCAAAGCCGTGAGAGGTGCTGCCAAGGTTCCATAATTCCTCACAAACCGCCTATAGTACCCTGTCAACCCTAGTAATCCCTTTAAAGCCTTCAAATTTTGAGGTGTTGGCCACTTAACCATGGTTGCTATCTTTTCTGGGTCTGCATGAACTCCTTCTGAAGATATAATATGACCCAAGTACTCCAACCTTGGTCTAGCAAAAACACATTTCTTGAGATTAATTTTCAGATGGTGCTCTTTCAAGATGCTCAATGCTTCCCTAAGGTGCCCCCAGTGAGTCTTTTCATTCGAGCTGTATATTAGGATGTCATCAAAGAAAACTAGGATGAACTTCCTCAAATGCATCTTGAATATATCATTCATCAAGGATTGGAACGTTGATGGCGCGTCGGTGAGTCCAAATGGCATTACCATGAACTCGTAATGCCCTTGGTGAGTTCTAAAAGCTGTCTTTTCCTCATCTCCTGGTCGGATCCAGATTTGGTGATACCCGGACTTCAAATCCAGCTTAGAAAATATTTTTGCACCTCCTAATTCATCCAATAACTCATCAATGGCTGGGATGGGAAACTTGTTAGGGATGGTCAGTTTGTTTAATGCTCGATAATCTACACAGAACCTCCAACTCCCATCTTTCTTCTTAACCAGCAGTACTGGACTGGAAAATGGTCCACTACTGGGTCTAATTATCCCTGCTGTTAACATTTCTCCCATTAGCTTTTCAATTTCTGCCTTCTGATAGTGAGGATACCTATATGGCCTGATATTTGGGGGTTGAGCACCTGGTTTTAATATGATAGCATGATCATGGTTCCTGTGAGGTGGTAACCCCGAGGAATCAGCCTGTACTGTTGGAAATTCTGCCAAAATCTGCTGAATTTTATCAGAAACAGCTTCTTCCTCGGCTGGTTGCATTGTTATTCCTCCATACTCTATCAAATGCCCCTGTCCTCCTCCCCTGAGCGTTTTCATTACTGACTTAAAAGAAACCAATGTTCTTACTAAGCTCGGGTCTCCTTTTAAGCATCTCTCTTCTCTCCCAATCTTCACTTTCATGGTTAATTGCTTCCAATTCACCTTTACCTCCCTTAGTGACTTTAGCCATTCAATTCCCAGCACCACATCAACTCCTCCCATGTCAAAGACATAAAAAGGTTGGAGAACCTGCAACCCTTGCAATTCTAACTCCAATGTGGGACATTTTTTGCTTCCTCTCACCTTGTAGCCATCCCCCAAAGAGACCTCATACATTCTAACCTCCTCCACCTGTATTCCTAAACGGTTCACCACTTCTGATGTAATGAAATTGTGGGATGCCCCACTGTCAATTAAAACCAACACTTCTTCCCCATGGATCTGTCCAATTAATTTCATGGTATTATTGGATGTTAGTCCTGCCACAGAGTTCATTGACAATTCTAAAGTGGTTCTCTCCTCTGCTTCTTCCCTGCATTCTTCCTCCAGTTCACATCCTTCCTCACCTGTCACAGAATCTCCCTGCTTGTTCACTTGCTGCAACAACACGACGTGCAACTGCTTATTTTTGCACACATGGGTCGGGCTATATTTTTCGTCACACTTGAAGCATAGCCCAAGTGCTCTTTTTTGTGCAGCCTCTGCCTCTGTTATCCGTCGGTAACTAGAAACGCTTGAACTCGGGGGGTGACTAGACGCTGTTGCCGATGTTGTGGGGAGCGTTTACTTTGGCTCTGTGTCGCGATTCAACACTAGAGTTTGGGTACAGGTTGCTTCTGGAGTATTAGAGGTCCTGCTCCATTGCATCCTTGGTCCAGCCCATTTACTAGAAGTCTAGTTCTTAAACTGCTTGCCTATAAGATCTTCTGGGGCCTTGCCAATGATATTATTTCTTCCACTCTATGGGCCCAATCCATAAGCTCTTTAAGTGTAGCAATCTTCATCATCCTTAACTCTGCCCTAATGTTCGGTTTAAGTCCATTCTTAAAAGCCACCATCAAGCACTCATCGGATGCCTCCTTTAACGGAGCCGACAGGGCTTCGAATTGCTCCCTATATTCTGCCACCGTCTGTGTCTGCTGTAGCGCCATCAGCCGTTCATAGTGGTCACCTTGTTGTGAATGGTGAAACTTGCTCACCACTTCTTTCTTGAATTCTGGCCAGGTTTGTATTGGGTTACGGGTTTCTGCCCACTGGTACTAGTTTAAGGCCTTCCCTTCCATACATACAGCTGCTGCCTCAATCCGTTCTGCTTCAGCCACCCCATTTATTTTGAAATACCTCTCCACTTTGAAAAGCCACCCAATCGGGTCTTCACCTTCAAAGAGTGGTAGTTCCAGTTTTCTATATTTGCTGGTGTCCCTATTATGGTCTTCCACAGATTCTTCTCTTTGGTTCCTTACTGTGTTTGAGTCGGATGGTTCTCCTTGTGGTTCTTTCCCAGACCTTACTCCCCTTTCCTCCAGTCGAGCCATCATGTCTCTCATTTCTAACATCCAGGCTTTGATATCTGTTATGTCACGTTCTACACTCTCCATTCTTGCTTCAATTCTGGTATTCACCATGCCCCGTCGTCACGTGCTCTGATACCAAAATGTTGGGACCCTGTACTGTTTTGACAATCTAACAACCAAAGAACCAGTACTGGAAAGATACTAGCCCTTCCCTCAAGGGCTATAGAGCTGTGAGATTAATGGAAATAAGGGAAATCAGCAGTACAAGCTGCCTAGTCAATATAGGATAGTAAAATAGAAATCAAAGGGGCTGAAAATAGTAAAATAGCTCTGGCTTTCAAGAGGCCAGTCTCTCCCAATTCCTTTTTAGAATAATGCCTGCCTTTTCCATACGTTCTCTTCCTCCTTAAATCTTTAGTGGTGGTCCCCCCTTCTCCTTTTTACTAGGCAGTTAGGATTTTCCCTTTCGTCCCTCCACTTGGTCTTCCTTTATTGGTTGGTGGTCCCCCCTTTCCTTATATCTCTTTCTTCTATAGTAAGTCATTGTATTTGCTGCTTGGGGTCTATCGTACTTCTAAACTGAACCAGCCTGACAAATTCCACATAGGTACTCATCAAGATTTTGAAATTCTACCGAATCATACTGCTCTTGAAGCGCGTTCAACAATTCTTCCCAATACAAGATAATTCTCTCAAAGTTAATCCAAGTGAACAAATCCAATGCGTCTTCTTCTAGGTACATAGCTGCTACATCTACTTTAGACTCATCAAGTGTTTGATAGTACCTGAAGTACTTCTCTACCTTCAGAATCCATCCTCTTAGATCTCCACCTTTGAATTTAGGGAACTCTATTTTGTTATAAGGTAATTTGGCTATACTTCTTTGACCCCAAGGTTACTTCCAATCATCATCTTGATCCTCACTCCAATGTGATCTTCTTTGCGACCCAGTACTGCTTTTCGGTCTCTTCCCCTTGTCTACTTGTGTCTTGATTGCTGCCACATCAACCACCATGGTATCAAATGAGTTGAGCGATGATAGCCATGGTGGATAACTAGGCTTTGATATCAAATTGATAGGAACAAAAAGGATCTTTAAAGCAAAAATAAGAGAAAGGAAGAAAATGAACAAACACTTAAACAAAATTTGAATTTTAATGTCTATTCACTGAAAAGGGTCCTTCGAACAGACAAACCCAATGCAATTGATAAGATAATTCAAGAAAAGTAAATAAAATAATCCTGAGAGTTTTTCTAGTGGAGATACTTGACTACATTTATTAGCATAATAATTTAATAACTGAATGTTGTTCACTAGGAGTCACATGTTATTCACTAGTTTAATTATAGGCATATTTGGTGTTTATATTTAATTGTATTATTGTTGATTTCTTTCCTATTTAGTAGTAGACATTGTGTATATATATCCTACTCATGGGATGTAAATCATATTGAAGAAATACAAAGTAATTCATTCTTCAAAAATCTTCATGGTATCAAAACTCGTGTTGCATTAAAGTTGAGCTTTGTTCTCCTTCTACAACACTAGGGTTCCTACCTTTTGCGGGTGCACACTTCAAGGAGGTTGAGTTTCTTCTCCCTCCTCTAGTGACACTGCCCCCACCACCGTAGATCAGTTTTGATCGGCTAGTTCCTCAAATTCGGCCATTGTTATGGCCGCACGTACGGTGCACTTGCCCTTCGTTTGTTTTTTGTTCATTCTTCAAGCCATGACTGAGGTGGAGTTTTCCTCCCTTGTTTTTCATCATTGCTGGCTCCAAAGAGTAGCCCATCTCTCGATTGGCCGTTCCTCCCATTTCGGCCATCGTTGGCACCTCGTGTGAAGCTCAAGCACCATTCACAATTTTTGGGTGGAGAGCCATTTGTTGTTTGTTGTCATCATCACCTTCATGGCTGCATTGCCCATTGTCTGATCGGTGAAACCCCACAAATTTAGCCGTTGTTCGTTGTCACACATGTCGGCCATCCTCTCAATCGAGTCATTTCTTGGAGGTCTTGTTTCCTCTCTTTTGTGGTTTGGTTAGATTCATGGTGAACATAAGAGATTTGATCACCTCTAGCAAGTGTTTTTTTTTCCTCTCAACCACCCCATTTTGAGCACTAGTATAAGGGCAACGAGTTTGATGGTTTATCCCATGAGTTTCCAAATAAGCACCAAAATGTCTATGTATTCTGTCTGACCTTAGCATCAAATTGAGCACAGATAATCTTATGATATGACTAGAAGTAGGAAAAGACTTCACTTTTGGCCTTCAACAGATATATCCAAGTAGTTCTAATGCAACAATAAATAAAGGGAACAAACCAATGACTATCAAATAAAGGAGTTTGAGTAGGGCCCCATACATCAGAGTGCACAGTCATAAAGGGAACGAAGCTTTTATTATGACTCAAGAGAATAATTTCTAGTATGTTTGGCATATTCACACGCATCACAGAGCAATGATTCATCCTGAGTTCTGGAAAATAAGCTAGGATAGAAATTCTTCATGACTAAAGATGATGGATGGTTTAACCGTTTATGTCACTATAGTATTTCATGGTTAACATCCATAGTCACTCTCTTATTAACGCCAAAAAATGCTTGACCTATGTCTTGAAGTCCATCAACCACATACAAGCCATCATGCAATCGGCCACTGCCAATCCTTGTTGCTATTTGAAGATCTTGAAACTCACAATGATCAGGGAAGAACACAATTTTACAGTTTAGGTCTTTGGCGTTGAAGCTAGCAGATAAGAGGTTTACAAGAAACTCAGTATATGGAATGAAAGTTTAATATCAGGAGTACAAGAGAACTTGTTCCACATAAAAGGGATACAGACTCATTAACTATTATGACATTCTCCCCTTTATGGCATGAGGAGTAGTTTTGAAGGCCATTAGAATAGCCTGACTTGTGTCTATTCACACTAGAATCAATAATCCAAGAAGGGAGATGAGTATTAAAGGTAGTACCTAACTCCATATAGTTTGGTGTGGCAATAATGATGAAATCAAATTTAGTCAAGAGGTGGTAGAGAGACTAAATTTTATCATAAGACAGATAAGCTATTGAATCTGCCTTTTTGGATGCTTCTATAGTATCTTTCTTATCAACTACATGCCCTTAAAGAACCTCGACTTTAAAAGTCCTCTTGAAGTTTTAAAGGGTAAGACTGAATATATTGTCCCTCCCAAGGTGTTTGGGTATGTTTGTTTTGTTCACACTAGAAATGGTGGAAAACTTGATCATAAAGCTCTTAAATGTGTCTTCATTGGGTATTTCCTTACACAGAAAGGTTATAAATGTTATCATCCTCCCTCTAGAAGAACCTCTGTTAGTATGAATGTTACCTTTCTCAAAAAAGAGCCTTACTTTAGTAATCTCTCATCATCTCTTTAGGGAGAGCTCAATGCAGTAAAAGAGGTGCTCCTTGATCTTGAAGACATAAGGGAGAATAAAGTTCAAGGGGAGACTAAAATTTAGAGGGAGACTGTTGGCAGACTAGATAGATTGGACAGACCTAATTTGCTTACATACTCAAGGAGGAACCAAGTAGTCAGAGCTGAAGAAGCCATTATGCAATTTGCAGAATCTTCCTCCACTGGTGAGTTATCTACATTACCTAATGAATTAGATTTAGTTATTGTTCACAGAAAAGGGTTCAGGTCTTGTGCTATACATCTTATCTCTAGTTTTGTTTCTTATGACTCCCTGTCCCCATCATTTGGAGCCTTTGTCTTGTCTATTTCTTTTATGTCTATTCAATAGAATTGGAAGGAAGTTATTACAGATCCTAAGTGGAAGCAAGTGATGGTTCAAGAAATGAATGTCTTGTCCAAAAGTGGGACTTGGGACTTGGTCTCTCCTCCACCAGATAAGAAATTTGTGGGCTACAAATGGGTCTTCAATGTGAAACATAAAGCTGATGGTTCAATAGAACTATTCAAAAGCTAGATTGGTGGCCAAGGGATTCACTCAAACTTAAGGAGTGGATTACCAAGAGACCTTTGCTTCTTTTACAAAAATAAACTCCATTAGAATCTTATTCTCCTATGTAGCTAATCTTGATTGGGACTTACACCAATTTGATGTGAAGAATGCATTTTTCCATGGAGATTTGGAAGAGGAAGTATATTTGGAGATCCCTCATGGGTTTGATAATGAAAATAGTCATGAGAAGGTGTTTAAATTGAAGAAGGCTCTATATGGATTGAAATAATTCCTGAGAGTGTGGTTTGGCAAATTCTGTAGTGTCATGATCTCTATTCTCTATCAACAAAGCAATGCTGATCACACCCTCTTCATAAGGCACCGGAAGGGCAAACTCACTTTTCTCATAGTTTATGTTGATGATATAGTGATGGTTGGAGATGATAAATAGGAGATGTTTTGGTTAAAGAAGTTGTTGGCACAGGAATTTGAGATCAAAGGTCTCGATAAACTACAATACTTTTTAGGAATTGAGGTTG
Organism: Senna siamea; assembly: GCA_031216115.1. Taxonomy (NCBI): domain Eukaryota; kingdom Viridiplantae; phylum Streptophyta; class Magnoliopsida; order Fabales; family Fabaceae; genus Senna; species Senna siamea. The sequence goes on along the minus strand of CM062354.1, from coordinate 23,200,690 downwards.
CTAGATCAGAGAGAGGAATCTTTATTTTTCAAAGAAAGTATGTTCTAGATCTCTTAGAAGAGAGAGACATGATAAGGTGTAAACTAGTAGAATCTCCTATTGAAAGTAATCACAAACTTCAATAAGGGGTTTGGCGAGTCAATTGATAAAGAGAGATATCAGAGGTTTGTTGGAAAACTTATTTACCTTTTTCACACTAGACCAGACATAGCATACGCTGTCATTTTGGTTAGTCAGTTCATGCATGATCCTCAAGAATCCCATATGCAAGCTATCTTCCCCATCTTGAGATATCTAAAATCTAGATCAAGGAAAGGATTACTTCTCTCCAAACATGGTCACTTCTAGATAGAGGCCTTTACTAATGCAGATTAGATCACTACATAATAGAAGATCTACATTTGGATACTGTACGCTTGTAGGAGAAAATTTAGTTACTTGGAGAAGTAAGAAGCACAATGTTGTTTCTAGATCCAATGCGAAGCTGAATACAAAGTTATGACACAGGGAATTGGTGAGCTTTTGTTATTGAACAGGTAAAGACAGCGGTTCACGATTTACTGGTCCAACCATGGTTGAATCGGTATTAATATTAATAATTAATTTATATATATAATAAATATATAAATATTATATTAAATAAATAAACATAATAAATATTACTTTATTATATAAAAAATATCTTTCAAAATTCAAATATCTTAAAATATATATATATTTTATTTTATTACAGCAATATAAGAAATACTAACTCACCATGTTTAAAACAATTAATTAAAACATAGGACATATTTTTTCTAATGTACCCTTATTTTTATCATTTTATGTATACAATAAGTTGGATATGAAGACCAATTGCTATATGAAACGGATTCAAATTCTTTTTAAAAAATGATATTTGAATGGAGCTATAATATAATAATATATATATATATATATTTGAAATGATTCAAATTCTTTTTCTCCTATTTCCAAGCATAAGTTTAATGCTATATACGATAAATCTGACTTCTTCCCTTTCCCAAGCATAACTCTCTCTTTTCAACTTTCATCTTATTGGCTACTACTAGTAGGTGTCATTTATTTCTATAGCCTGTAGTCTACCTTACAAAATAAGTCTCCCACTCAATCCCTCATACATATAGCTTCGTATCTCTCTCACACTCTGTATTTTCTTCTTCTTCTCCTTAAATGGAGCTTTCTTCGCAATGGCCAAATGAAAGAAAAGAAATGGAGCTCTGTTTGCGTTGAAGCCCCAAGCAAAGGAGATGAATTTAGATAAGGAAGGGGCAAGGTTCAAACAAGGAAAAAAAAATGAACCGTTGAACCTTCTAAACTGTTAGTTTTCACCAGTTTTTGAACGGTTTTCAAGGTGGCCGGCTTTAAAATTATTCTAGATCAGACAAATAACCAATGTGCCAGTTTTTCGGTCGAACCAGCCAGTTTGGTCCAGTTTTTTAATCCTTGACAAAAGCTATTAGAAGAATTGAGACTGTTGGAAAAGGAGAAGCTATCCTTTTATTGTGATAATGAAGTTGCCATTAGTATAGCTCATAATCCAATTTTACATGATCGGCCAAAACACATCAAAATTGACAGACATTTTATCAGATAGAAGGTTACTAGTGAAAAATCTTAAATGTGTTTCATGTGATGTTAGAAATGCAGCTTGTTGATGTGTTTACAAAGGCCTAAGCAAACAAATGTTTCACACGCTAGTTTGCAAGTTAGGCACGTGTGACATCTTTGCACCAACTTGAGAGAGAGCGTTGAGTAGTTTAATAATAGACAGATTTGGTGTTTATATTTAATTGTATTATTGTTGATTTCTTTCCTATTTAGTGGTAGACATTGTGTATATATACCCTACTCATGGGATGTAAATCATATTGAAGAAATACAAGTCATTCATTCTTTAAAAATCTTCACATGCTTCCTTCTAGAATAAGTCAAAAGAGACTTATCTTGTATTTTCATAATATTTATGTCTTTCTGGTCACTTACTTTTTGTTGCTAACAATTACACAACAGTATAATCGATGATAAAGTTCTCTTAAAGATACTTGAGCTACCTATACTAGTGGTGCTGGATGAAGCATACATTGAATTTTCTGGAATCGAATCAAAGATGAGTTGGGTGAAGAAATATGAGAATTTGATTGTTCTTCGGACATTTAGCAAAAGAGCTGGTATGCTAATGTTTTTTCTTTTTTCTCTTACAGGTTTACTTGTTGACTGAATCCAACTTTTGACCTTTTTTATTTGTAATGATGGAAAATATGTGATAAGTAGACTCTAACTCTATTACATAACAGCTCATTATACTAGAAATCCAGGGAAATTGAAAATGAATTGATAATTTACCTTGGTTCCTAATATTCTCAGTTAGATAATGGGTCATTATACAAGAAAAGAACTTCCTAGAAATTTAATTGGTAATTCACCTTGGTCCCTCAAAAGATTTGTGCAAGCTGTTTATTAGTGTTCTGCAGTATTCACTCTGGCTCACCAGGTAACAACAACCTCCACAAGTAGCCCTTTCTGGGGAGGTTTTTCCCTGCTCTGATACAAATTGACAGAGGTCTAAGCAAGGATAGGGAATACAGCCTTAAAACTGGCTTGTAGGGAGAAAGAACCATGCCCCATAAGTACCACATGGATTATCCGTGGGTCCTCAATGTGGGAGATTAGATTACTTTAGAGCAATGTCTTTTTGTCAGGAAGTTGATTTTAACCTGAGAAGGGGACAAGGATTTGATCATAATGGCTTCAGGTTAAGTATGACTAAGGTTGAACTTGTGCAGCTGCAGTGTGACTTATGGACAATAGTATGAGAGGACTCTCTTGAAAGATGACTTGCCAAATAACATCTCATAGTTTGCACTTTACAGTTTCAGCATCTGGGTTAAATTGGTCAAAATATTAGTGGGATCATGAAAGGAGTAGCTTCTGGTATATTGTGTAATGACTAATTGAAGTTGAATGCTAGATTTTGAGTGTCTCCTTGATTCTTGTATGAAATGATAGGCGGTCAAGAGAATGAGCATCCCTAAAATAACATGCTCAGCTAAGGATGTTCAGGTGGAAGTCTAGTAACATTAAGACTGGTAAAGAAAAAAAATGAATAATTAAGATGTTGGTAGACTTTAAATCTAGACGCTGTTTTTTAAGTGATTTGACAATTTACAACATATGGCTTCAGGGGCATTAATAGGAATGAATATATGTCCATGAGAGACATGACAGAAGGTATAGTCTATATAGGATTGAATGTTGAAAATGAACTTTTATGGCAAACCTGAATGATATTTAAATGATTATATAAAGCATGGACACACTTATCTTTAGTCCTGTCACATGTTTGATACATGACACAGCATCAACACACTATAACACATTGTAAACACACATTTGACAGGCATAGGTGTGTCAAATAAAAAAAATTATTTTTTCAATTCAGACTCGCTTCAAATCAACTTGGACACATGCTGAATATAACTTATACTTGAGCTAAGCATAGGAGCTGAAAGATGGAAAAGACCTAAAAATAAGTGAATGGAAATCTAGAGAACTTGTTTTAATGAGATTATTAAAGTTTCTTCCTACTTTTTTCGTTGTACATGAGTATTTTAAATAATATAAAGTAACAACTTTTGATTTAGTAAATTTGATTTTAAAAAAATAATAGCTTAAGTTGCTTAAAATATAGAATAGTACCAATTGTTTTTCTTTTCTACAATTATATCACTAAAAGAAAGCTTAATATATATATATATATATATATGCTGTGTGGTTCGTGTTCTATATTTTTTTTAAGTTTAATGTGTCAACATGTTTGTGTGTGGGTCATGTTAGGTATCTGTGCTTCATAGATTATTTCTAAGCAAAAGTACATTTTTGGAATCTCTTTCAATTTCGTCGCCAAAACATTTTAGCTGCCAATTTCATCCTAATTACTAATGTCATCCAAATCAGTAATGGAAAAATGTGATTTGTTGATCGTGTGATCAAACTATCTTAATTTTGATCAAATTTCATGACCTAAGCACAAAATGTAGCAGACTTCTATCTATTTCATGATCATCATTGTTGCCAGAATAAGTATACACTGAGCTGAATTCAACTTCATATTTGTATTTTTTAATGATCGTCCAGTCACTTGTTTGACAGCTAATTTCATTATGAATTTTATTTTGTAAATATTTAGGATGAATTGAGACAAAAAACTTCAGGAGTGAAACAGCAAAAATACTTCACAAAATTGAAAAGGCCCAAAACTTTAGGGATGAAAACATAACTTTTTCCTTATTTTTATTATTAAATTTGATTTAGGGGAATGAAGTTGAGTAGTTTTACCAAGTCTTTTTCTTCTAAGAGCAATTTATATGCATTAATTGGTTTATTTATGAACTATACACTTATCTTTCTTGTGAATGACATGTTAATGACACCAAACAGAATTCTGCAGCTGATTTCTCTTATGGTCAATTCATATATGACATCAATAGGTTTATCTTGTCCTAATCTGAATTCTTAACAATTAAATTCTCAAGTTCCTAATAAATAATTGTTTCAGGTTTAGCTGGACTTCGAGTGGGATATGGAGCTTTTCCTTTGAGTATAATTGAGTATTTATGGAGGGCAAAGCAACCTTATAATGTATCTGTTGCTGCTGAAGTTTCTGCTTGTGCAGCATTGCAGAACCCAACCTATCTAGAGGTTACTACGCTATTTTTAAAATTAAACTTCTCCATATATTGTTTATGCTCTCGATTGCCATGGTTGCTAACTGAAATCCAAATCTAACATTCAGAATGTTAAAAATTCATTGGTCAAAGAAAGAGAGAGGCTCTATGAACTTTTGAAAGGTGTTTCATTCCTCCGACCATTTCCAAGCCATTCAAATTTCATTCTTTGTGAAGTTACATCTGGAAAGGATGCAAAGAAGCTCAAGGTACCTTTCTTCTTGTTGTTTTTCTCCTTCCCCTATCAAATTTTTTTTCTGTGCTTCCAATTGTAAGTCCTCTAGGTAAAATGTTAACATGTGCCAGCCTGCCCTTTGCTTGATATTCTAATTTCTCCCCCTAATCATGTGAGCACATAACTCAGAGAGAATGGAGGAGAAGGCTTCTAAAATCCTTCACACATGCTGATTCTGAAATAATAGTCCCGTATTATCTTGCTTTTCCAGTTTCTGCTTTGGAATATAGTTAAAACATGGGTGAACCCATGTTCTCCCATTTTACGTTAATTGGATAGAAGTATACTGGAATTTAGATTTTAGTATTGTGTTTGAATTGTCGTTATGGCTAGCATGTATATTTAGAAATAGTACATTTGTAATTTTGAGGAAAGCATGCAAAAAGACTTCTTAAACTTTGGTCACTTGGAAATAGGTCCCAAAACTTGTAATTTTCAAATTTAGAGTCCTGAACTTTCAACTTTCAGGAAATAGTTCATTCACCGTCTAATTTTTCACTAATGATATTATTTATTGTCACATCATAATGATTTTTTTAATTTCTCTTATCAAATTGATAAGCTTAATTATAAAGTGGCAAAGAACTTGAACATTTTGAAAGTCTGGTGTAGCAATAGTTATCGCTGTTAGTGAAAAATTAGACAAAAGATTTATTTCTTAAAGATTGTAAGTTCTCAATTTGTAGCGAAAAAAAAAAAAACATTGAAAGTTTAGGGACATAATTTTCAAAATTGAAAGTTGAAAATACTACTTACAACTGACCCAAAGTTTACGGGGTTATTTTGCATTTCTTTCTAATTTTGACTATTATTAATTAGCTTGAGTCTACTTTCTTTAGTTGAAGTAGTTGATAAAGATTCTGCAGATTTTATGCTATTCTTTGTTCTGAACTTAGACTTTCATTTGTTTGAAACGTAGGAAGACCTTGCTCAAATGGGCGTGATGATTCGTCATTATGACAAGAAAGAGCTGAATGGCTATGTTCGTGTATCTGTTGGAAAGCCTGAACACACAGACATCCTAATGAAGTGCCTTCGGAAATTGTATTGATCCTTATATTCAGAAACTTGAGTTAGTAAAAAAAAAAAAAAATCATAAACTTTGGAGGTCTGATGTATTCTAAAGCTTGAAATACAGGGAGAAATAATTGTTAAATTTCCCTTTACTACGGGAAGTTATTTTCTCTTATACTTTTATTATATCAAACCAAGGTACAACAGACACAAAGCAGTGACACAATAATATCTAAAATGTTTGTGTAATTTGAATAGATGCATCATGTCTAATATAAATGTTGGACATAAAAACAATTTATTGAAGTAGATTTTGAATTAGAAATCGGATGAAATCAAGAATATAGTGATAGATAATGATTTATTTATTAATGATGTGCTATCAGGAGTAATGGGGTTACAGTTCTTCACTCCTGAGCAATGCGTCAGATTGCAATGTTCACATTAAAATATGAATTTAAGTGCGAATTTATATAGAATTGCTATCAAGCAAAACGTTTTATCATGTTTCTGTGGCGAGCGAGAGAATTAATAGAAGCTAGTATATATTGCGTTCAGCTGCTACTTGCTGGGAAACTACTACACAGTCGCAAAGGCCATTCTACTGAATAAAACTGGATCGCCTTTTGCCTATCCGTTACTAATGGAGGTATCCCACCAGGATCCACAAAATTCCATCTATATTGCCGCCTACAGTAAATTAGCAGGACTATTTGCCTCCCTAAAGGAGTAAGACCAACTTGACTGCGCTTGTTCATCTACTAACCATACAAATTGGTAGAGATTCTTAGATGTACATATTATATGACCTTATTTATGCGTTAGTTAATATCCTTCTTACTTTACAGTAGAGGAAAATAAAATAAAAATTGATTGAATTTTATTGACTAATGCATAAATTAGGTATGAGCCAAAACAAAACTCGTTTGATTCAATCATTGGATCTCATCTAGTGAAAAAAAAAAAAATACTTTTTTGTTGTTGCTGTAATGTATAAATGAGATAGTACCTAGAAAGCATGACAAACTACGTGTCCAAATAAGAATATTTTTTCTTACTCCAACAACCACTTAATACGACGTTATTAATTTTGCATGGCAGTTATTAATTTTGAAGAAATTTAAAACTTTTTTAAGCTAACCTCAATCTATCTAATGCCAAGATTGGAATGTCACTAACTATATACAAATTATGATTTTTGAATATGAACAGATAATTATCAGTTGTTATACCAAAAACTTCCTATAAATCTTTATACTTGGTGGAGGTTCTAATAGTTATGAAATCACCAAATTAAAAACCTATCATATCATATGAACAAGAATATTTTTACACTCTCGGTATACAGTATTCACAACATTAGCCTTATATAGGCTTATATAGGCTCATATCAGGAGCACGACAATTGACTGCTATAGGCTAGTAGTTGGCTACCACCTGCATTTTCTAGAAAATATGAAGCTGAAGAACAGGACAATTAACTTGTAGGATCCTGAGCTTCGGTTTTATTGCTATAACATGCTGCAAAATCCAAATTTGACCTCTTTTCAAGTCTAGAAAAGCATGAGATTAGTTTCTAACACTTAAATATAATTTATCCTTCATCAAAACTTACATATATGCTTTAAATCATCCATCACAATGGATTCAAACTCAAGTTAACTATGGTGAACAGTGAAACCGATTTTACAAAATCTGAAACAAGCAATTCTAAGTACATCTAATTGACATGAAGAACCCAATAGAAGTTAAAAACATAAGGGATGTAGGTTTAAATCCCCCTCTCAACTTAAAATACCAAAATGAGCATTTTCAACTGTAACATCCACTCCTTGTATTTATTAAGAGATGTTTGTTGGTTTTAATTAAATTAAATGCTTATGTTTGTTGTTTTAGATTGCATGTAGCTGCATTAGAGTCAGGGATTAAATTTAAAAGAAAAGAGTGGGGACTTGAATGAAAGGAAAAAGGGTTACTAGAGGAAGCTATGTAAGCTTTCCATATTTCAAGGGTAGTAAATTGTAATTTTAGCCAAAAGAGTTACTGTAGCTACCAAATTTGAAAGTTCTTGCCAATGGTTTAGGGCCAAAATGGTAATTTAGCCTATGGCATGAGAAATTATCATTTTGAGCTGAATGATCAAGAATTAGGATCATAGTTGTAATTTTCGGACCACCTATAAATAAGGCCAAAATATCATAACTAAACATGTATGTGAATGAATATAAGTTTATTTTAATTTTTCCACTACGTAATGTGTGAGAACCCAAGTGTAGTAACCCAATCTAGTAGCACTTAATTATCTGACTCAGGTAAAGGTAGTAGTAATTTACCAACCTTATAGTATATTGTATTATATAATTTAAATAACTAAAAGAAATTATAGGATTGGGGGGTTACATCAACCAAATAAAGAATATTTTCAAAGTAGAGGGATTCAGATTGCTTGCTACCTTTTGTTTATTTAAAGAAAGAAAAGTTTGTTTGAGAGCTTGCTGGTGTGTTATCTTTGCCTTCTGAATATCAAAATTCTACCTACAATTCTCTTCCTTCTTAGTTTCTCACTTTCAATATCTAAGTCTGCTCTTTCTATCTCTAAGTCTAGAATTCAGGGTGAAAATGGGGAAGGTTTCTGATATTTTCACCTATTTATAGGTGGTCCAAGTGGTCAGAGAAAATTACCATTTTACCATTGAAAATTTGGCTAAAATTCTAGTAGCTATAGTAACCCATCTTTTGGCTAAAATTATGGTTTGCTACCCCTAGAGTATTGAAAGCCTATGAAACTTTCTCAACTAAACCTTTTCCTTTCATTCAAGTCCTCGCTCTTTTCTTTTCAATTCAGACTTAAACTCTTATGCAACTACATGCAATCTAATGCAACATTCACAAGCATTTAACTTATTTAAAAACTAACAAATATCTCTTATAAATAGAAGGAGTAGATGTTACAATGGTTGTTTTTGGAGACCTACTCATACCTTTGGCTTGTTTGATAATAGCCAGAGGGTTAGAAGTTAATGTATAGATATGAGTGAGAGTTTTTGTTTAATGTGTGTGTGTGTGTGTATAAGTATATTAACTCTAACTGCAATGAAAATGTATCTCATAATGGGTCAGGTGGCCATGGGATTAGAAATAACCTTCCCTAACCTTGAACTGGTTATTTTGAAAATGTACATGCTGTATAGTTACTATATTTTATGCTCCACTAATGTTGTTCATACAAGCGAGTTATCCAAGTGAAACCCAAACTTGAAATTGAATTAATAAATGGACTCTGGGTAATAAATTAAAATTAGATTCAAGTAGTTAATTAGAAAGAGTAGTTAGTAACATACCATCCCTACAGGCTAATATATTAAACACCTGCAGAGGTAGGGTGTTACATTGTTGGTATCAGAGCATTACTCTGATTTATGTGGTGTTCCTCATTGGAAGAGCTAGGTCTAAGCTATGTGGTTGAGTTAGACAATTTTCTAGTTTACTACTAGTTTGATGTGATGAATGTAACACCTTTATTTAGTATTACAACTCCTTCGATGTAAATAGATAAGTTCGGTACATTATTCTTAACCTTAATTATTCATTACAACATCTGAGCATTCATACCATCGCAATATTATTAAAGTGGATTAGGTTTGGGTTCTTTTTCTCATATCCAAAACTCATAAGCACACGAAAATAAACTATTATACAACGAAATATATTCATATAGTGTTACATATCCTTTGTAAGTATTACATCATTTCATCTAACTGAGAATTTTACAAAACTTTTCACAGGGTCAAGAGACAATATCTTTGTCACTCAAACCCTTATGATAGAAAATACTTCAAAAAAATCCTCTACCCATACCCCCTTCAGTCTCTATGTCAATGCTATACCTCTGTATCTAATACATATTAACATATAAATGAGAAAACAAGTTTCCCAGTAGCTTACAATTCCACATGTTTAAAACCTACTAATATGTATCAGCGTTCAAGCACAGAAAACATTTTCATCTACATTCCAATCATCTAAAACATAGTCTCGTTCACATATACATATTGGTAAGCATTGCATGATTATTTGGTATGTCAATGTGATAAAGATAGTCATTCTCATAAATCATTTTTTCAACAAAGCATACATGTAACCATTGAAATAGCCATTGATAATCTATATATTCTCATTCTTAAAACTTACCTTGCTTGAGAGTGTGAAGCACATTTGGTCACACTGCAAGAAACGTGGACACTTGGCCACTTTGGTAAGAATTGTGAACACTTGGTCACATTGTGGACTCTTGGTCGCTTTATAAAATAATTGTGAACACTTGGTCACTCATACATACAATTAGCAACCATAATTCATTTTGCTATTGCCCTTGACCTTACCTATGGTAAGACACTTTATAATTTATTTACAAATAGCATAGTGATTTGGGTATCATAAATAACATAAGAGATCCACATTCGGCCATCATGGGAAAGGAATGAGATTTAATGTTTTATTTTCACATTGTCACATCTTCACATTCTTGCTATAATTTAAACTTAATGGTACTATGTATAAAACTATTTTGACTTTTCTATCACATCTAAAATTATGTAATCATACTATTGGCACTTTTTTTTCTACTTACTTTCTTGGCTTATTTTACATACTAGACTTAAGGTAACACACATTCCCCATTCTTATGTTTCAACATTAATGTGGACCCTTATTATGTGACAAATGGTAAACCATTTACTTTCTATTAATTTACCATATTTTCTCTCTTTTTCTTAGCCAAAACCGAATGGTAATCTTCTTGATAACATTTTTCAACAAGAAATTCCATACTTTACAAAGGGCACTCTCGGGTTTGACAAGTCAACAAGAGCAATGTCATAATTTTGAACCCACTTCTAGCTAGCAACCTTCATTTTGGTGTCTATAATTTAAAATATATGCTAACCATACAAGAACACACATTTCAGCATTAGCATAATTTAGAGTTTTCCATTATACATGCAAAATCTTTCCAATCATAGTTCTTTCATGAAAATAACCATGCTTATTTTCTCATATCAAGATACATCCTCAATTTACCATGCAAGCTTAGCCAAAAAGGCTTTCACCTCTTCAAAAATGTAAAGAGAACGCTAGTGTTCCATGGAAGATTAAAACACAATGGATACATTTTAAACCATGAAAAAAAAATAAGGGAATTGCTAAGCTACCTCAAGGATGCAAGGAAATGGAAGTGTCTTGGATCTCTCTTTGAGTTTTCCTTTACTCCATTGCTTCTTCCCTTCTTGGCTAAGCTAGCTAACTTCTCCCCTTCTCACCAAATGTGTTTGTGTTTTGTTTAATTTTTCAAGCTACTCCCTCTTACCGAATGCAATTGCCGTATATATATTTATTTACTTCAATCCATCTCTTGTACATTTTCTATTCGGTTACATTGAATGCTACACTTGTACTTAAATAAATTTAGACTTTCCTTGCAATCTTGTACCTATATATATTTTAATCCATACATCCTTCTTATCATTTAGTTAAGCCAAAGGAAGAGAAGAAAGGGAGTCAAGCACCTTACTTGAATGCCACCTCTTGGTTACCTTAAAATAAGATGCAACAGAAGAAAAGGAAGCAAACCACTACAACACGTCTCTCCTTCTCTCTTCCACCTCTTCACAAAATATATATACACTTGGATGCTAAACTTTCTTTCATTCTCTCATTTGTTGCTACTGGGTACATTTATATAATTTAATCTACTCCATTTAATGCTTATTCAGTTGGATAAAAAAAAACCAAAGGAAAGGAATTTAAGCACCTCAATCTTAATGTAAGCACCTCACTTATTTTTCCTCCATCGAATGGTTCCTCCTTTTTAATCATGATGATGAAATTTTCCTCATTTATTCATATATATGTCTACGGCTAAAGTAAGACAACAAGAATAAAAGAGAAACTTAAGAATGAAAGTGTCACACGTCTTTTTTTTCTTCTTTCTTCTTTTCTCCAACATCGAATCTCTTCTTTAAATTTCATTTTTTTTTCAATGTTACAAGCTTCTTAAAAATTTTACTACACTTACTTAGCATATTACCTTTCCATTCTCCTTTCTACTTTCTCTACCAAATACAATAAATTGCATACATCTTTCTCTCCACTCATATCACATTGTTTTCTTTTCTCTTAATTGATTATTAACTTATCTATTACCTCTTGTAAGCTCCTTGTACTTGTATTTCAATTTAGTTAAATAAGAAAGGAAGGTATTCATTTTTGACATCTTTATTTAAACCCTATATGACTTAATCAATTTCATCATATTGTATGGCAAACTCATCCAATTAATTAAGGAAACATAACATAAAATAGTCACAAGAATGGGGTGTTACAATGAAAGGAGATTTAGATTTGGGTAGCCCAATATTTCATGGTATGCCTTGTTTTCTCTAGATGTACTAATTTTTTGAGATTGATCACCTCAGTATTATTTGTTTTGTAGAGTAAAAAAATGGCACCCACTAAGAGGAATTCTAAAAACATTGGTAGGAATAAGGCAAACATTGAGGGAATACCACAGAATTTTCAGGGTATGGTAGAGGCCATGAGACTTTAGGCTAGTCCCACTATCCAACTACTGCAACAACTTTGAGAAGAGAGAAATCCTATGTCTTGGGTGAACCCAAAAGGAAACCAAAGGTATAAAGCTTGGTTTGAGTTCCATAAAGCTAAACCTAGAAATTTCAAAGGAGAGTATAACCTAAAGGTAGCTAATGAGTGGGTGAATAGGATGGAGAAATTATTTTGCGTATTGGGCAACACTAATGAGAAGAAAGTGGAATTTACCACTTACATGCTTGAAGGTGAAGTTGAGTACTAATGGAAGGGAGCTCAACACCTATTAGAAGGCCAAGATATTCCTTTGACTTAGGAAAATTTTAAAACAACCTTCTTTGAAGAGTACTTCCTTATAAGTGTGAGCAACGAGAGAGAATTTGAATTTATGCAGTTGAAACAAAAAGGAAGGCCTTTTGAGGAGTACTTAGCCTAATTTGAGGAACTATCTAAGTTCTCCTCTTACCTTAGGTATCATCCTAATGAAGCTTAAAAATCCATGCACCTAGAGGCAAGGTTGGATTATAAAATAAAGTAAGTGATTTCCCTACTGGAAATCATAAATTACACCGCCTTAGTGAACAAGTGTAGAATTGTAGCAAGGAAGTTGGATATCAAGGAAAGGAATAATCCCACTAATTGAGAAAATAGACCCAATTACTTCTCACCTTCCAAAAACCAAAAGTTTAGAAAAACCTTTGAAGGAAAGAAAATAATGATGTTTCCACTGACCCCTATCCCGTGCTAAATGTGAGAGATACCATGGGAGTAGACCCTATTTGATAGGTTAAAATGTATGTTATAACTGTGGCAAGTTGAGAAATATGGCTAAGAATTGTCTCTAGATTAGGAAATCTAATGGTAAAACTTAACCTAAGACTCAGGGTAGAGTCTACACCTTGAAGGGTAAGGAGGTGAGAGAATCTGATGATCTATTTAAGGGTAAGTGTATGATAGGTAACCATTCTTTAATTGCATTATTTGACTCATGCATCTCATTCCTTCATTTCTTATAAGCTAGTGAAGGGTCTAAACTTGTCTATAACTTCTTTTCCTTATGACTTGAATGTCTCCACTCCTGTAGGAGACCATGTTATTGTTTCCCAAGTTTGTTTGAATTGCCCTGTTGTTGTTACAAACAAATCCTTCCTTATTTATTTGATATGTTTGCCCATATTTGATATGGATATTATCCTTGGAATCAACTAGTTATTTGATAATGGTGTGGTCCTAGATTGTAGTATCAAATATGTGAATTTTATAGATGTCATAACCATTAACAAGAATATTCAAAGAAAGGAATAGAAAGTGGGTTTTCTAGGATCTTTTGAAGTGGAATTATTGAGAAAAATTTGTCATATCCTAGTTGTTAAGGAATACCCTAACATGTTTTCGGGTGAGGTATTTAATGTACCACCCAAAAGAGAAATAGAATTCTCCATTGAGTTAGTTCCAAGAATGGGACCTATCTCTATAGCACCCTATAGGATATTTCTTGTAGAGATGAAAGAACTCAAGATCTAGATAGAGGACCTCCTATCTAAAAATTTATTTGACCCAGTGCATCACCGTGAGGAACACCAATTCTGTTCATTAAAAGGAAAGATGGTACTTTTAGGATGTGTATAGATTATAGGCAGTTCAATTGGGTGACTATGAAGAATAAGTACCCACTGCTTTAGGATAGATGATTTTCTAGATTAGCTTAAAGGAGTGACTATTTTCTCCAAGATTGACGTAAGATCATGATACCATAAAATTAGAGTAAGAGAGGAAGATATTCTTAAGACAACCTTTCGGACCATATACTAACACTTTAAATTTAGAGTGAAGCCATTTGGTCTAACTAATGCTCTAGCTATTTTTGTAGATTACATGAATCACATATTTAGACCTTACCTTGATAAATTCGTTGTTATTTTTGTTGATGATATTCTTGTATATTCCAAAAATAAGGAAGAGCTTGAAGAGAACTTTAGCACCATACTTCAAATTTTAAGAGAGATACAATTATATTCCAAGCTAGAAAAATGTGATTTCTTGCTTGAGGAGGTGAAATTCTTGGGTCATGTAATAACCAAAGAGGGGGTAGCAATAGCTCCTGGCAAAAAGGTGAATGAAATCTATAGTGTAAATGAATGAGATACCCGAGCAGTAGCCCCAAATCAAAGCACAACTAATTAATAACCATGGTAAATAATAAAGTGAACTCAGGTAGGTAAACTAAGTGACAAGATAGTAACACATTACCTCTTTGGAAAGAATATCTATAATATTAAATAGGCTTTAGAGATGTGGGGTGTTGCACTCAAACCACTAAAACTTCAAAATCTTTCTGATCAATTTGGTTAGTAAAGCCACTATCTTAGAGAAGTCCTTCACTCTATATAACCTAATGCATAAGCCCTTCTATTTTCTGCCCTCAACTTAGTGTATTTTTAGAGTGGCAAGGTGGGCTGATATTTTGTTTGGTGGCCACAGTAGTAGAAACTTTTGATATATATATATCTATGTGTGTGTGCAATGTATTGGCTAACAGGTATCACATGGTGGGTTGATGGTCTCCGTGAGATAGGTTTGAAATCTCTGAAACTCTCATCACTACTTGATATGATCCTTAAGGTGCTTTAAAGTTTCCCCCTTTGACATTCAAATTTATTGCAAGCTATTTCTGGCGAGCAGCGAATCTTTGACTCATTTGTTGCTTCTCTTCTAGGATCTTACTCAGGATTTGACACTTATTCACCTATATTGGAAAATGCCTAATCTCCATCAGAGCTATTTAGGTTCTCATATGCAAATCCAAGTCTGCCTCCAGTTGGCTTGACTTCCAAGCTTCATTAGAATGTAGCCTTAAGTAAGTAGAATACCTAACTAACTCTTCAAATTTGGCTAAATATTCTTCAAATGGCCTACCCCTTTGTCTGAGTTTTAGAAATTTCATCTCTATAGCCTGCCTCACATTCTTAGGAAAATACTTCTCTAGGAAAATCTTCTTAAAAGATTCCCAAGTCAAAGGAATGCCCTTACTCTCTATCAACTGGCTTGCCCCATTCCACTAGTTTTTAGCCTCTTCTTTCAATATATAAACTATATAGGTAAGTTTCTGTTCATCAGTACTATGTAATAACTAAAATATCTTCTCCATCTCTTTTAGCCATCCTTCTACCACCAATGGTTTGTAGGTGCCCTTAAATTCTAGCAGTCCCGCTTTCTAGAATTCCAACCATCCTTGGTATATATGATTATTATTCTAGTTATTCCCCTCATTAAGATTTTGGCAGTTCTCCTGGTATTGCCTTATAATGTTGGTGCTAGTGGCAGCTTGATCCTTCACTACCTCTGCCATCATCTTGACTATATCCAACATATCTCGCATTTCCTCATCCCTGTCACTCCTCCCTTATGACGTTCTGGCAGTACCTCTCCTTTTATTTGCCATAGTTTGCTGATACAAAAAGGAAAAACAATTAGCCTTTAATAACAACACCTAACTATAGCAGTAAGTTTACTCTTAATATCCCAAGGATTTTAATCATAATCCTATGTATTCCAAAGTCTTAGAATTCAAATAAAAAATTCCTAATGCTGCAAGCTTGGTTAACTTTATACCACTAACCATACTAATCAATAAACCACGCTGACCAATAAACCATACTCTGATACCAACTTTGTAACAACCCCTCTTTAATTATGTATATCAGAGTGATTATGAAGCATGGAATTTTCACCACTAAAAATTTTTCTCTTTCTTAAAAAACTTATATCACTTGGGCCGTTACTAGTTGAGTGTAACCCAAATAGACTCTTCTATCAGTCTATTCAAATTCCACTCAACTACCTCTCATGCATAGCGTACCTAATACCACAATTCATACAACCATTCACTCTGGAATAAAAAAATTCTAAACCATTCATCATAGCAATTGAGATACAATTTACATTAATACTATTGAAATAAACTTCCTATCAACTAATCACAACTCAACAAGATTATCTTTACATATACAATCTATGGCCTTCATGCCATTCCACAATACTATCTAAAACTCAAAATCCACAATCTCCCATTATATATTCTCAGTCACTAAACTTCCTTTAGCCTCTTGGAAATGTATTTTATCCCAAGCTTAGCTAATTTCTAGGCATATCCAGGCCTTGATCATTTGAACAAATAACTTAATGTGATACAATTATCCCAATAGAGTAATTTATAATTTACAATTTTTATAAAACATTTGAAAGTTCAATTGTACCCTTTTAGGGTATAGAAAACCTGTCCCCAGTGTTTATAACAATGCACATGTGAATTGGAATTTCATGTTCTTGACATTATCAATTATATGTGAAATTTAAATTTCACATTTACTCATAAATTAGATAAATTCATCAAAATCATAAGAGTATAGGAGAAATATTTATATCAAAATCATTATTTCATAACACTTGTATTCCCATTTCAAATCCTATTTGCATAACATCTCTTGAGTTACTGCAAATATCACATAAAAATTGCATATTCTCACACAATTGATATGCATATGTTGTAACACCCCTTTCGCCTATGGTACCTTTTAGATATTTAAAAGATATAATGTGAAAATAATTATTAGAGTATTGGTGTTACTATTACCTCTACTCGAGTCCAATTAAAAATTTTACCAAGTGAATTAATTAACTGTCATTTGGGTCGGTCTTTACTCTCGGGTTCTCTTAATATCACAGCGAAATAAATATACATAGAATAACTTGGATTAACTATACATAAACATGCATTTCTAATTAGATATAGTCAGTTAACTGTTGGGCATGGAGGGAACAATCCTGCCACTCATAATCCCATTAAATAGTCTAATCATCAATCCAACCTAATTCATATATAGATGAGTTAAAATAAGCTATATAAAATAATCATACACTAGCTTTTCTCAAAATATCATGGAGGCTAGCTCAATCCTATCATGTACTTAAGCTATTCAAATTAAATAGTTCGTATACTCGAAATGTATACTTCCTCCTACTTTACCTTCCTCTAGCCCAGGACCTACACATCTGATACATGCCAACAATAACGTGAGAATTGAATCTCAGTAGCAATGAAACCTGTTCAAAATCCATTAACCTGTACCACCATGCTCACACGAAAAACCTCTACATTCTTTCATAAAATGTATAACATACTATAGGGATGCAATGAGTGAAGCATTTAATCATGGTATATACTCATGTGTATGCATATGCATTTAAAAAATATCAAATTTAAAAGATGGGAAGTGCATTCATCATCGTTTTCATCATAAAACATTTTCTATAGGGTAATAAATATGCCTTTTGAGCAGGAGGAAACAATCATAAGATACGAGTTATTAGGAGTGTCACCCAGCAACTACTCCACGTACCACTACATACATGAATGAGTTATCCTGGTGACTAACTGCGCCACTACAGTAATTGAGCTATCCTCGTGACTAATTGTGCCACTATGGTAACCTTACTGTATAGTACTACCAAGGCGTCCCCCAGTCGGATCCAACATACAATCTCAATAACTCACGGGATCACTGTAAAACCTCTGTATAGGTACTATCCTCTCTACTTCCATGGATCTTGAGGCTATGGAATCACCACCCCTTTTCCAGTGGATCCCGCTCCCGGTACGCTATTCTCTAACATATACACTAGGGTGATTTAGCTCATGCCTATGGTTATGCTTTAACCTTAAGTAAGTGTTTCTTTATGGCCCTTGGAAGACACACTAACTTAGGATTCGCAACCATCATGGTATTTTCGAAGTCATCTATGTTTAAGTGGATGTTTAACCATCCCAATACATGGCACAACCGCAGAATGCCAACGACTGTCCCATACCGACAATCGGTAACTCGACTTATGAGCCTATCTACCACTAGTGCATATGCCTAGGATACTTTACTCTTCCTTTTTGATGTCTCTCCGCTCCCTTTTATATCACTATCACAAGGACCATTCTCATCCAAGTGAAAAGTGACTCTATCCTTTGCATATGACCCAAAACTCCTAGTTTCCTTGCTTACCCCTATTGTGAGCCCTCATTTAAGTTAATATGAAGTATTACTAAGCTCAATTGCCATTAAAAACCTTATTTTGCAAGTTAGAGGGCTGCCAGTCGACTGATGGAAGGCTAGCAGTCGGTTAGTGGCTCTTTGTGGCTTTCTAGAATGCATCCTGGGTAAAATTATAAGCATGATAGTTGACTGCTAGTCGACTGCTCAGTACAAACTTGGGCCTGATGGTCGACTGCTAAGAACCTGCCAGTTGGCGCTAAGCCTCTGTCTGCACTCTGGGTTTCCAAGAACACAATAGTCGACTACGAGGATGGCCAGTCAACTGCTTAGTGCAGACCTGGACCCGACAATTGACTGCTAGGTGTCTGGCAGTCAGCTGCTAAGCCTCTGTCTACACTTCTGGGTTTTTCAAGAATACGGCAGTCGATTGCCCTCGCTAGCGATCATTTGCTATGCTCTGCATGATTCAGAAAACATGATTTTGATAAAACCCTGTCCAACATGCATTCTATTTTCAAATCTAAACATATGAGCTTAATTCCCGTACAATAAACTTTACTTTTCATTAAAAATTTCTTGTTCATTAGCTCAAACATGGTACATTCAAGGAAATCTAGCCTATATATCTAGATGAACACAACCCAGCCCTTCCAATCCATTGTAACACACATATAAGCATACATTCAACAACACAACACCCCATAGAAATAGAAAAACATTTAGAATGTAGGTTTTAACCCCAACTCAACTTAAAACATTCAAAACCACATTTTATCAAAAAAGTTCTGCACATTGTAAAAATGGGGTTTAGGATGGATTGCTACCTTGATTCTTGCAAATGTGTGTGTAGAATGTGTTAGAAATGATCCCCTATTATTGTAGAACTAATTTCCAGCTTTAATCTGCCCTTCTTTCAGCACAATCTCTCCTTTCTTGCCCTAGCTCGCCTCTTTCTCTCTCTACTCACCCTTTCTCCTTCTCTCTCTAAAATATGAAGGTTTGGAAGTGTGTGGGAGTGTTGGGCCTTCAGATAGGGTTTTAGGAAGTTTAGGAAATTGCTCTTTGGTCTTTAGGCTATTTTGCACTCTTGGCCTTACTTACCTTTCCCTTTTCAATTGAGTCCCTAACCACCTCTTACTAAACCCTCAGTTATGTCCTTTCAATTTAATCCCTAAGCTAAATGCAACTACATGCATTAATGCAACATAAACAAGCATTAAATATCAAATTAACAATTATCAAACATCTCTTTAATAATAATTAGAGCGGATGTTACATATGTTTCCAGCAATTCACATCCCCTTAACAATGCATGCTATTTCTCAATCTCAATTTTAAATATTCAAGGGGACTGTTATCCCAGTGAATGTCATAGAACCGTTATCCATGTGACCAAGATTGTTATAATCACGGGGATTGTTATCCCAGCAATCGTCATAGGACTGTTATCCATATTA
The DNA here is from genome assembly GCA_031216115.1 of Senna siamea. Classification (NCBI taxonomy): domain Eukaryota; kingdom Viridiplantae; phylum Streptophyta; class Magnoliopsida; order Fabales; family Fabaceae; genus Senna; species Senna siamea. Next base: position 23,180,592 of record CM062354.1, on the reverse strand, counting down.
CTGAGAATCTAACTATTAGGGCATTCCCTAGCATGTGCACATCCTTTGTTAGTCTCTTTTTTCACAACTATATGAAAATGTATACAGATAAGTGACTAATACTTAGGGTCATAGAGTTTTCCACTTAAACCAATCTATTTGCCCCATATAGACTCTCCTCCCTTTACTCCTTAAGTCTTTCATAGGGTTGTATTGGTTTAAAGAGTAACCTCTAAAAAATACAAACAATTATAGATGAAAATAGTTATATTTTTACAAAAATCATCTGTATAAGGGACACTTAATAACCTTCCCAAACCAGCCATTAAGTGTTCACTCCAAATTTCATCTGCACTATAAGCATACAACCTAATAGTTAACTTAAAACAAGAAGCAAGGCATTTATCTCATATTTCTCAAACACATACAGGTAATTTCCTTATACTTGTATGAAAAAATTTCCATTTCACAATAGATTTCATCAAATATTTCCCATGTCATAAAACAACTTTATTTCAAACAACACAATTCACATTATCACTTCAAATAGGGGAGTGGAGTACCTTAATCGTTTGTTCCTTTCTTGATTAAGGCTTCCCTCGTCCCACTTTGAATTAGCCTCATAACTCATTTCCGGAGAGATAATTTAGATTTCACACTAGTCCTTCTTAAATATGCATCCATTGCATCATGATTTCTATCCATCTTAGGCTTAAAATTTTACTATGAGATAAATTTCCTTTTTCCTTTCTTATTTTGATGTTACTTATCACCCAACATGTGCAATTCTCATGTAGGATGACATTGGGCCTCATTCCAACCAATGGTAGAGGTCTCTAAGCTTAATTCTTGTTTTAGAAATAATTTTTCATGTAAAAAGGTTGCTAGTCGGCTATTATAGAGCTAGCAGTTGCCTGGTTGCTCTTTGGAGGGCTGCCAGTCAACTGTCGTAAAGTTGGCAGTCAGTTGGTGGCTCTTTGGACTTCTAAACTTTGCAAGACAGTAGCCTACCAGTCGACTGATAGAAGGCTACCAGTACACTTCTAGTTTAGAAACCTTTTCCTATGTTTAAACAACCTCAAAATCATCATTTTAACCAATGAAAACATAAATTTCTAAAGAAAAGGAGATTTCTCCATTTTTGCTAATCCTAAGCATTTCAGCAGATTTGATGGGTTGTAGGAAGTGTATGCTACTTCTAAATGGAAGCTAAGATGTTTCTGTAGATAAGGTTTTCTTACCTGGAATCTAGCTACTTAATGCTTCCAATTTGGTTTCCTTCTCCTTTCACTTCTGTCCGGTTTCCTCTCTTCCTTTCTCTCCTCAAGTTTCTGATAGAAGGCTACCAGTACACTTCTAGTTTAGAAACCTTTTCCTATGTTTAAACAACCTCAAAATCATCATTTTAAACAATGAAAACATAAATTTCTAAAGAAAAGGAGATTTCTCCATTTTTGCTAATCCTAAGCATTTCAGCAGATTTGATGGGTTGTAGGAAGTGTATGCTACTTCTAAATGGAAGCTAAGATGTTTCTGTAGATAAGGTTTTCTTACCTGGAATCTAGCTACTTAATGCTTCCAATTTGGTTTCCTTCTCCTTTCACTTCTGTCCGGTTTCCTCTCTTCCTTTCTCTCCTCAAGTTTCTGACATCTCTTTTGGTGAGGGAAAAGGCATATTAAAGGAAGGAAAAAGATGCAGTAGCTAAAACTTTGGGGACCTCCTAACAAATAGGAAAAATTACTCTTTAGTCATTCTCCTTTTAACCCCAAGCTCTTTGTTTCATTTTAGTCCTTGAAGAAATTATAAGATTACCCTCAATACTAGATTTTAAGGAAATAGATATTACAATTATGATATTTATATATTATAGTCCTTAATTAACTTAAAAGGAACTATTGGCTAAAGGGGTGTTACAAGTGTTACAATAACTATCACATAGCAGGTTGATGGTCTTTGTGAGATAGGTTTGAAATCTCTAAAACTCTCATTAGTACTTGATATATGTAAATAATGATATTACCAACTCTCGATATATATAAGAAGGTTTTGTCTATGTATATAAATCAGGTTTTTATTTATACACTTTCGATGATATATTGTAAATGAATGTGATACCCGAGCGATAGTCCCAATCCAAAACTCAGCTAATTAATAATCCTGGTAAATAATAAAGTGAACTCAGGTAGGTAAACTAAGTGACAAGATAGTAACACACCACCTGTATGGGAAGAATATCTATGCTATTAAATAGGACTTTTAGGGGTGGGGTGTTACACTCAAACCATAAAAAATTCATATTATTTGGAGTCAATTTGGTTAACAAATTCGCTATCTTAGAGAAGTCCTTCACTCTATATAACCTGGTGTATAAGCACTCCTATTTCTTGCCCCAAACTTAGTGTATTTTAGGAGTAGTTAGGTGGGCTAATATTTTTTTTGGCAACAACAAGAGTAAAAGCTTTTGATATATATATATGCAATGTATTGGCTAACAGGTATCACAGTATAGGTTGATGGTCTCCGTGAGATAGGTTTGAAATCTCTGAAACTCTCATCACTACTTAATATATGTAAATAATGATATTATCAACTCTCTCTCTCTCTCTATATATATATGAAGCTTTTGTCTGTGTATATAGATTAGATTTTGAATTCACATACTTCCGATGACGTAGTGTAATTGAATGACATACTCGAGCGATAGTCCTAACCCAAAACTCAGCTAGTTAATAATCATGATAATAATAAAGTGAGCTCAGGTAGCTAAACCAAGTGACAAGATAGTAACACACCACATCTATGGGAAGGATATCTATACTATTAAATGGGTGGGGTGTTACACTTAAACCACAAAACTTCACATTCTTTCTAGTCAATTTGGTTAGTGGAGCCGCTATCTTAGAGAAGTCTTCCACTCTATATAACCTGATGTATAAGCACTTCTATTTCCTGACCCTAACTTAGTTTCTTTTTAGAGTAATTAGGTGGGTTGATATTCTGTTTAACAGTCGCAGGAGTACAAAATTATATATATATATAGTGGCTAGCAAGTATCACATGGTGGGTTGATGGTCTCAAAGAGATAGGTTTGAAATCATATGTAAATAATGATATTATTAACTCTCGATATATATATATATGAAGCTTTTTAAGTGTATATATTTTCAATTTTAATTCATATACTTTTGATGACTTTTTGTAAATGCATGAGATACCCAACCAAAAGTCCTAATAAAAAACTCAGCTAATTAATAATCCTGGTAAATAATAAAGTGAACTCGAGTAGGTAAACCAAGTAACAAGAATCTATAGGAGGAATATCTATACTATTAAATAGGATTTGTAGGGGTGGGGTGTTACACTCAAATCACAGAAACTTAACATTATTTATAATCAATTTGGTTACCGGTGCCAGTCTCCTAGAGATGTCCTTCACTCGATATAACCTAATGTATAAGCACTTCAATTTCCTAACCCTAGCATAGTGGTTTTAGAGTAGTTAGGTGGGCTAATATTTTTTTTGACAGTCGTTGGAGTAGAAATTATATATATGTAATGTATTAGCTAACAAGTACCACATAGTGGGTTGATGGTCTCAGTGAGATCGATTGAAATCTCTAAAACTCTCATCTGTAACCGATATATGTAAACAATGACATTATCAGCTCTCTTTGTCTCTATATATATATAAAGCTTTTATGTGTGTATATATATCAAATTTTAATTCATATACTTCCAATGACGTAGTGTAAATGAATGAGGTACCCGAGCGATAGTCTGAATCCAAAACTTAGTGAATTAATAATCCTAGTAATTAATAAAGTGAACTCGAGTAGGTAAACCAAGTGATAAGATAGTAACACACCACCTCTATGGGAAAAATATCTATACTATTAAATTGGATTTTTAAGGGTGGAGTGTTACACTCAAACCACTAAAACTTCACATTCTTTATAGTCAATTAGGTTAGCATAACTGCTATCATAGAGAAATCCATCACTCTATATAACTTGATGTATAAGAACTTTTATTTCCTGCCCTAACTTAGTGTACTTTTTGAGTAGTTAGCTAGGCTGATATTTTTTTTGGTGGCCGTAGGAGTAAAGACTTTTGATACACACACACACACATACACATTACATATATATATCTAATGCATTGGCTATCAAGTATCACATAATGGGTTTGTGGTCTCGGTGAGGTAGGTTTGAAATCATTAAAACTCTTATCAATACTTGATCTATGTAAATAATGATATTATCAAGTCCCTCTATATATATATATATATGAAGCTTTTGCGTGTGTGTATATATATATATCATATTTTAATTCAAATACTTTCAATGACGTAGTGTAAATGAATGAGATACCAGAGCAATACTCCTAATCCAAAACTTATCGAATTAATAATCTTGGTAACTAATAAAGTGAACTCAAGTAGGTAAACCAAGTTACAAGATAGTAAGGCACCACAACATTAGGAAGAATATCTATACTATTAAATACGATTTGTACGGGTGGGGTATTACACTCAAACCACTGAAACTTCAAATTCTTTATTATCAATTTGGTTTGTGGAGCCCTATCTTAAAGAAGCCCTTCACTCTATATAACATTTTGTATAAGCACTTTTATTTCTTGCCCCTAACTGAGTGTATTTTTGGGGTAGTTAGGGGGGCCGTTATTTTGCTTGGCGACTGTAAGAGTAGAAACTTTTAATATATATATATCAAGAGTTGATAATATCATTGTTTACATAAATCAAGTACTGATGAGAGTTTCAAAGATTTCTAACCTATCTCACAGAGACCATCAACCCACTATGTGATACTTGTTAGAAAATACATTATATATATATAAAGTTTTTTTTTATGTGTGTGTTTATGTATATATAGCAGATTTTAATTCATATACTTCCGATGGCGTAGTGTAAATGAATGAGATTCTCGAGTGGTAGTCCTAATCCAAAACTCAGTTAATTAATAATCCTGGTAAATAATAAGGTGAACTCGGGTAGGTAAACTAAGTGACAAGATAGCAACACACCACATTTATGGGAAGATTATTTGTACTATTAAATAGGATTTGTAGGGATGGGGCATTATAGTCGAATGACCAAAATTTCACATTCTTTGTAGTCAATTTGGTTAGCAGAGATGCCATCTTAGAGAAGTCCCTCATGCTATATAACCTGATGTATAAGAACTTTTATTTCCTAGCCCTCACTTAGTGTATTTTAAGAGTAGTTAGGTAGGTTGATTTTTTGTTTGCTGACCGCAGGAGTAGAAAATTTTGATATATATATATATGTAATTTATTGGCTAAAATGTATCACATAGTGGGTTGATGGTATCCGTGAGATAGGTTTGAAATCTCTGAAACTCTCATAACAACTTGTTATATGTAAATAATGATATTATCAACTCTCTCTCTTTATATATCAAGCTTTTCCATGTGTGTGTGTGTATCAAATTTTAATTCATATACTTTCAATGACATAGTGTAAATAAATGAGATACCTGAGCAATAATCCCAATTGAAAAATTAGCTAATTAATAATCCTGGTAAATAATAAAGTGAACTTAGGTAGGCAAAACAAGTGACAAGATATTACGAAATAGGATTTACAAGGGTGGGGTGTTATACTCAAACCACTAAAACTTGACATTCTTTATAGCCAAGTTAGATAGCAGAGCCGCTATGTTATAAAAGTCTATCACTTTGTATAATCTGATGTATAAGCACTTATATTTCCTGGCCCCACCTTTATGTATTTTTTGAGTTTTTAGGTTAACTGATATTTTGTTTGATGGCCACAGGTAGAAACTTTTGATATATATATATGTAATATATCGGCTAACAGGTAGCACATGGTGCATTGATGGTCTCTATGAGATAGGTTTGAAATCTCTGAAGCTCTCATCATTCCTAGATATATGTAAAAATTGATTTTATCAGCTCTCTGTCTCTATATATATATCAGCTTTTGTATGTTTAGTTGGATATTTTCTAGAAAACATAGGTAGCAACTGACTACCAGCTCCTGATAGCTGATTGTTGGGCCTTCAACAACTGACTACCAGATTACAGAAGCTTAATAGTCGACTGCCACGTGGTTGCAAGTCAACTGGTAGCTCTCTGTTCTCCAATACTCGACTGCTCTTGTTTTGGCAATCGACTTGTAGCATCCTGTTTGTGTTTTTTAAGATTTTATTTCTATAAGTTGACTCCTATGAGGTGCAAGTCGACTGGTAGGTGGAAATGTATTGTTTTTCATAAAGAAATTGATTTGAAAGAGCCACCTGGTCCTTAAAATGAAAAATTAAAAGTTTAGAAACAAGTTGTTGAGTTTAAGTTTCTATTTTCTTAAGGTTGTGCTCAATAGAGTCAACAATAGTGTCATCACATAAAGAAAGTATGTTATTTTTGGGTAACATTTAACATGAGATTAAAAAGAAAGAGAGGAAAACATAAAAGAGAACAAAGAAGAGTATTCCAAGTGTATGCATTAGTGGTAGATAGGCTCAAGATTGAGTGACCAATTATTAGTATGGGACAGTTATTGGGCATTCAACGGTTGAACCATAAATTGGGATGATAAAACATCCACTCAATCATAAATGATTTTGAAACACCATGATGGTTGTGAAATCCAAGTTAGTGAACTCTTCTATGGCCAACAAAAGGAGTCACATACTTAGGGTTAAGCATAACCATTGCATGAGCCAAATCACCCTAGAATATATGCTTTTGAATAGCATGCTAGGAATGTGATCTATCAATGAGGATGGTGATTTTGTAGCCTCATGATCTGCAAGGACGGAGTAGGTGTGATTTACCGGAGGTGGCAATGATCTCGTGAGATACAAAGGGATATCGATCCCACTGGTCAAGGGATTATCTGTCACAGTTGGCAAGGACCATTGAGTGAGTTTGGGATGATCTGTCAAAGAGAACAGGGACCATAATGTACTTGGGATCCACTAGGGGACGTTCTAGATAATATAGGGCAGGCATTAGAATGCTAGATGGTCAGGGACCACGAGACTCGACTCGACTCAAAACTCATTCATAAGTGCCATTAGAGCATGTGGAGTTGTTCATTGGGCAACTCTCCCAATGGCTCATATGATGATATGGTATTGTCCATTATAATATGATTGTTTTCCTTACTCATGTTATGAATGTGAATATGCTTATGTTACCATGGTTTATATATATATATATATATATGATGGAATGACATATTATAGGTTGTTGACATCTGGTGAACTGTAACTGTACGTGCATTCATAAGTACATTCTATTAAATAATGTGATGATGTTAAAATGGCATAAATGCATAAATCATGCATTTCATCCCAATAGATACTTTTTGTTAATCGATGATGGAAACGAATGTAGTGTGTTTTTGTATGATTATAGTGGTACATACCAGTGGTTTTTAAAACAGGTTGTTTTGCTAATGAGATTATTCTCACATAAATGCTGGTGTGTATCAGATGCCTAGATATCAACTGTTACTGGAGGTGGAAGTCCAGTTGTAATATCCATCTCTAAAAAATTTACTTTGAGGGTGATCTTGGAATTTTGACTCCAAGGACCAAAATGAAATAAGGGACTTGGGGGTTAATGTGAGAGGGACAAAAGATCAATTTCTTATTTTGCTAGGAGGTCCCTAATACTTCATCAGCCTATTTCCCTTTCCTATATCACACACCCTCCTTCCCATACCCAGCCAAAGTGCAGCTCATACCAAGAAAGGGAGAAGGGTCGAAAGAATGGACCAGGGAGAAGAGACGAGAAATTAAATTGGGAATTTCCCATAGCTGGATTCCAGGTAAGAAATCTTGACCTACACTTATAGAAACATCGTAGCATCATTTAGGAGTAGTTTGCTTCTCCAAAAGCCTATCCAATCTGCTAAAATGTTTAGGATTTAGTAGAAATGAAGAAGCCTTTTTTTCTTAGGAAATTTCTAGTTTTTTGGATTAAAGTGATGATTTTGAGGTTGTTTAGAGATAGGAAAAGGTTTCTGAAACATAATGTTGGAGTTTTTAACTTCCATTTAGCATTTTCTTGGCTTGAATTAGATTTTCCAAGTTAGGTTTTACTGTTCACTTGAGTTTCATATGTAATTTAGTTTGTATGATTGATATTTAAGCGTGAAAATGGTTGGGTTTTAGGGGAAAATGATTAGAAATTAAGCTCACACTTTTAATCTTGAAAAATACTGGATTCTACGATGGATGATTTCAAAAATATGAGATTTTTAAGCCGTCGCAGAACATAACAGTCGACTACCCACATGTATCAGTCGACTATTGTGTTCTTGACAAACCCAGAAACTAATACAAAGGTGTAGTAGTCAACTAGTAGCCTCATAAATCAACTGTCAAGCCCATATTTCTGCCTAGTAGTCAACTAGCAACCTTCTATCACTCGATTGGTAGGCTGTTGTCTAGCAAAGTCTAAGATTCTAGAGAGTCACCAGCCAACTGCTAGCTTCGTGATAGTCGACTGGCAGCCCTCCAAAGAGTAATCTATAACATCTGTCCGTATTTCTATGAGAGATGTTTGTTAATTTTAATTAATTGCTTGTGTATGTTATATTAGACTACATATAGTTGCATATAGTGGCATTAGTGCCAAAATTAGACTAGAAAAGGATGAGAGAATTGATTAGAAAGAGGAGAGGGACTAAAATAAAAAGTTGAAAAATTTAGGTATGAGAATTTCAATTTTGGACAAAAGAAGTAGTAACTAATTTTTGGAATTCTCCTGCCAATGGTTCAAGGACAAAATAGTAATTATATATATAGTTTGAAACTTACCATTTTAAAGCCGAATGATTAGAGATTAGGATTAAAATTTGTAAGTTGGGTCTTCTATATACAAGGCTAGAAGTAGAGTTCCTCGTTGCCCAAAATTCAAACCACTTCTAGAGATAGAAAGAGCTGTTAGGTAAAGAGAGAAATTGAGGGAGAAGAAGAAGAATCTCCACTTTCAACAAGATTTGAATCCAGAGAAGTGTTTAGGAAGGCATCCAATACATTAAGCATCATCCAAACAAGCTTTTAAGGTAGCAAAATAGCCAATCCCTTTTTATTTTCAAATTTACTGTTCATATAACTGAATTTGATGATTTTGAAGTTATTTGAAGGAAAAAGGGATTTAAAACTACATTCTTAACATTTTTACTTACTATTAGTTGTTTTTAATTGGTTGAAGATACTTATACATGCTTAAAATTGATTTTGAAAAGTGGCTTTTTCTACTTTAACAAAAATGAGGTTTAATCCCAGATTTGAGCGAGATTAAACAGTGTTTTGGATTATTTTTATGTGAAAAATGATGCTTGGAAGTTTAACTTGAATTCATGAATTTCAAAATGGCTTTACAAACAAGTTTTTGGATAAAAATTTTGGGTCAACAGCAAGTTTTAAAATAGAGCATAACGTAGCAGCCGACTGGTAACCTCCAGTAGTCGATTGTCATGTGCTTGAGTTGCCAGAAATTCATACAGAGCTTAAGCAGTCAACTGCTAGCCTCTAGAAGTCGATTGATATGTTTAAAATTTTTTAGAAAATTCATTCGATGAACATTGCATGTTCATCCTTTTCCTAAGAATTTTTCTAGAAGGCCAACAGCCAACTACCATGTCCAATTAATCGATTATCAGGCCTAATAGTAAGTTAGCAGCTGACTGCTAGCCCTGTAGCAGTCAACTGTTAGCTCTAGGGTTTAAATTTTAAAAATTGGACAGAATGCTACCAATCAACTACCAGCAGGGTATCAGTTAACTACCAACTTCTGTGAATGAACTATGAACTCAATGACATGTTTTAAAGGTAATTGGTCTAAAATCCCAATTCAAGTAAGGGATTTTAACCTAGAATATGAGAAGGGCAACATGTATATTGAATTTAAATGAAAAAGAGTAAGAGTATGATGAAGTTGATAAGTAAAGAGCAAGAATGTATAAGAGAAATGAGAAATTGTACTCTTAGTATATGTATTAGTGGTAGATAGGTTTATAACTAAATGACTGATTGCTGGTATGGGATGGTGTTTAGACATTCCACGATTATTGTGATAGTTGTAAATTCTAAGTTAGTGACTTAATGGCCAAGTTAAATAAAAAGTCACATACTTAGGATTTCACAGATCTATAGTATGCACCGAATCACCCTAATGCATATGCTTATGGATAGCAGTTTTAGGACCCCAGTATGTACTCAATGTGTAGTCTCAATAAGCATACTTTATGGTACTTGGATCCACTAGAAGATGCTCCAAAATGTACACAAATGTGATGTTGCAGTCGAGGACTGCCAATGGGCATATGTTGCCAAAAGTTACAAGTACATATTCAAAAGCATGGAGTGGCTAGCTTGACGAACCTCCTAATTTCTCTTATTATTGTTATTACATCATAATTATAATGATGATGGCGAAGGCCAATGAGAAAGGCTCTTAATTCCTTATTGCTCTTTATATGAAGTTATATAAATTGATGTGTCTGATTCTATACAAAATTTCTTAATGTGAATTGTCCATTTTGTGAGCATTTTGTATAATTTTTATTCTTAAAATCACCAAACTTTTCTTCATTTTCATTTTCAGGCATTTGATCAAGTTCTCATCAGCAATTAGAGTAATTTTGAGCTTGGACAGCCTCCAGAGCACTTAAAATAGGCCATTTGGTCAAATCTTATTTATTGGGCCTTGGACTAGACTAATTGGGCCTTACACTGGGCTAATTGGAGGGACAAAGTGAGAATCCATGTGAGAAAAATGTAGCAGCCCTTGGGAGGCTCGGGCAGCGTCGAAAATAGTGGAAATTAAAGCTTGGAATTGTGTATTTTTTAACAACATTGTAAAGTACACCAAATAGAGACCCATGTGCGCATAATGGGAGAATAAGCATTGAACAGCAAAGGGAATAATCCTATCCATCGTGAAACCATTACCCAAGAGTGAAACAATACCTACCTGAGGGAACCATTGCACATGAGAGAGAGACGACTAGAGAACCACTGTCGAGGGAGTCCAACTAGCGACCGGAGAGGCTCTGTAGAAGGTCTGCCATCGCCTCGACCGTTCGCAGCACTGTTCACTGTGTCCGTAACGCCAGAGAAAGCTCGAGACCCGATTGCAAAACTCATCCAAGTTTGAGCTCCTCTGTGTGTTTTTTGACCATCCTACCATCCGTCGTCGCACCCTGCAGCTTCAGGCAACTACTCCGGCACCTCCCTATAGCTCACCAGTCGTCGAACAGTCCAGATTGGAGAGATACAAGAAGGATCCGAATCACAACCCATCCGTGTTTTGAAGCTGGGTCTGGCGTCATCCGTCGCGTTACCCACCAAAAAGTGTCCCTTTTTCGTGCAGCACCTCTCCTGCAACCTTTCGCCGCAGCTCCGATGATCTGTGGTGCCATTTTCCAGTGGGTACCTGAGGCCAAAGGATCCAACCTGTTTTGACTCGTTTTGGTGACCCATTTTCTGGACAGCTTGGGATTTAAATTTTTCAGTGAATTTTTGCAGCCTTCCGGAAACCATTCTGCACTGTTCCATTTTCCGTTCAAGAGAAGAGGGACGTATATAATTTTTGCACAGTTATTTCTCTGAATTATGGATTTTCTGGATCGTTAGATGATGTTTATGTGTAACTAAATTTGTAAAACCCATTGGGTCCTAAAATATGTTGGCAGCCTGAATTTAATTTGCATGGATGGTTGAACATTGATTATGTGATCTCTGTTATTGTTATGAATGACTGTTTATGTTTTCATTGGCAAGACGTTGTAATGGAAACTCTTTAGATTTCTTTTAATAATCGGCAGATTTTAATTGGAATTGGACACCTAATTGTAACAGACAATTTGTTATCGCTTAAAACTAAGGTTAATAAATTGCTTGATTAAGAAGTAATGACTCTTAATAGTAGTGAACTAGACCGATAATGCTGATCTAAAATTAACCATTAGGAAGAACTAGCCAGTGGTAGATTTTAGGTTTAAGAAATTCATTGAGACCGATAGAGAATTTGAATTTGAATTAGAATTCACTCACAGGTAGCAGAGTCAGATTCAATCATCCATTATCTTTTGTATTTACCAACTAGTTCAGGTTCCCATTGGGTTTGCTTTTCTGTCTTAATTAAATTCCTCTTCCTATCAACTAGCGCTGACTAGTTATTATTGCATTTAGCTTAGTTATTAATTTAATTAGAACCGAAATCAATTTAAATTACAAGCTAGATAACAGAAAACAAGTAGTAACTTTAGGCTTTCCCGTTCTTGTGAGATACGACCTTGATACTCACCATTGCACTAGGTTACATCAATAGGTTCACTACCTTAGGTGTAGTTGCTAGATAGCATTGGTAGCATGCATCAAGGTTTTGGTGCCGTTGCCAGGGAATGTTTGTGAAAACTAGAGTGAATTTGCTATTTGTTACTTTAGCCACTTTTATCTGTTTATTTTATTTTATTTTTGTTTTTGGTTAGTTGTGTCTTTCTCTTCATTCAGTTATTAGCTGTTATTAATGTCATTTTGTCTTTTATTTTATTTTATTTTGTTTTAGATTATTTATTTTGCTATCTTAGTGGGTTTTTATTTGTTTCATTGTAGTTTCTTTTGTTGTTTTTATCTGTCCTATTTTACTCTTTGTTTTGATTGATTACTCTTTGATCTGGTTGGTGGGTTGTTTTACTGTTATTGGATTCAGGTAGTTTATGACCAGGAGTTCCAATCCTGTACCTATAGACCCTCCATCTGATCCATAATGACTGTTGTGGACTCTTGCACACAGTCGTCAGGAGGAGATGCCAGTTGAGATATTGGAGGAGGAACCAGTTGAGATTCCTGATTCTACATCACCAAAGATGGCAGCTGTAAATAACAATGATGATGCAAACCGAAAGATGTGCGAGTTCGCTAGACCTTCATTGGAAGGGACACATACGTGCATTACTCGGCCTACAATAGCACCTAATAATTTTGAGATCAAGCCCAATGTGATCCAGATGGTGCAAAAAACTATACAATTTGGAAGGATGCCCAGCGAAGACCCTAATGCTCACATAGCCAATTTCTTGGAGATATGTGACACTTTCAAGATTAATGGAACTACTGATGATGCCATTCGGCTTATATTGTTCCCATTTTCCTTGAGAGACAAAGCAAAGAGATGGCTGCAATCCCTACCACCTAACTCCATCACTATTTGGGAGACTTTGGCTGAAAATTTTTTGTACAAATATTTTCCACCAGCTAAGACTACAAAACTACGTAACAACATTTCTTCTTTTGTGCAGATGGCTGATAAGAGTATGTATGATGCATGGGAGAGATATAAAGACTTACTAAGGTGTTGACCACATCATGGATTGCCTGTTTGGATGTAGGTGCAGACTTTTTATAGCAGTTTTAATATAGCCACAAGACAGATGGTGGATGGGGCAACAGGGGGTCCATTAAATAATAAAACCCTCGAACAGGCACAGAGTTTAATAGAGGAAATGGCCATGAACAACTATCAATTGCAATCCTCAAGGGATAGGCTAGGATGGCAGGGAGTGGTCAACCAGTCAGACTCTATATCAACCTTGGCAGCTCAAGTGGAGCTTCTGGCCAAGAAGATCGACCAACTCCAGATGCCAGTGCAGGCAGCACAGTTGAGCTACGAGTTCTGTGGTGGCCCTCATTATGGTGTAAATTGTAATGTGGGAGGTATGTTTGCTAACCCCTCTTCTTCATTTTCTTCTTACAGTGTTTCTTCTGATTTTGAACAAGTAGATTACATAAGGAACGCTCTGAGACAGTAGAATAATCCATACAGCAACACATAAAACCCTGGGTGGAGGAATCATCCAAATTTTGGATGGAGAAACACTAATAACCAAGGTCCACCAGGTTTTCAGTGGTTGCACTAGCAGCAACCCCAATAGCAAGCTGCCCCAAATCAATTTCCTCAAGGGTAGGAGAACAAGCCCAATTTGGAGGAATTGATGATGAAGTTTATGTCCACTTCAGAGAGCAAATTCTAGCAAATGGACATAACACTTAGAAACCAACAGGCCTCCATTCAGAACTTGGAGAACCAGATAGGCTAGATTTCTAAGGTGTTGGCTGAAAGACAGCCAGGGATGCTCCCCAACACCACAGAGTCTAATCTAAGGGAGCATTACAAGGCTATTACTCTAAGATCAGGTAAGCAAGTATCTGGTCCTTTACTTTTACCTGATGATGATAATACTGATGTGCAGGATGCAAATGTCAATAAGGACCAAGAGCCTAAGGTAACTAAGTGTAACACCCTTTATCCTACGGTTTCTTTAGTTATTAAAAAAAACTATGATATAAAAATAATTATAAAAGTGTTGGTGTTACTATCACTTCTACCCAAGTAAATTTTAAACTTTTTACCAAGTTAATTTATTGAGTGCATTTAGGTTGGTCTCTACTCTCGGGTTCTCTAAATATCGTAGTAGAATAAATACATATAGCATATACCTAAATTAATTATACATAGACATGCATTCTTAATTAAATATAATCAATTAATTATTAGGTATGGAGGCAACGATCCTACCACTCATAACCCCATTAAGTAGTCTAATCATCAATCCAGCCTAATTCATATACAAATAAGTTAGAATAGGCTATAAAAAATAATCCTACACTAGCTCAATTCTAACATGTACTTATGCTATCTAAACTAAACAGTTTGTGTGCCTAGATTGGACACTTCTGTATACCTTACCTTCTTCCTCCACCCTAAGGGGACCTACACATCTGGTACATGTCAACACTATTGTAAGAAATGAATCTCAGTAGCAATACAACCAGTTACAAAATCTGTTAACCTATACCACCGTTCTCGCACGGAAAACCTCTACATTCTTTCATAAAACATATAATATACTATGGGGATGCAATGAGTGTAGCATTTAATCATGTTATATACTCATATGAATGCATGTGCATTTAAAACATATCAACTTTAAAACATAGGAAGTGTATTCATCATCATTCTCATCATAAAAAATTTCTTATAAAACACATGTGGGATGGTAAACATAACATCATTTCATTTCCATAACATGTGAGTAGTACATAAAACACCCTGAGAGTAATCGGGAGAGTCGCCCAACACCAACTCTATGCACTACTGTTTATATGAATGAGCGCATGTCTATTTAGCCATGCCTTAACCTTTTGTACATTCTGAGGCATCCCTTAGTGGATCCAAGTACCTTAATGGTCCCTACCCATTTCTGGTAGATCATCCCTGACTAGCGAGATTCCTTCTTTTCGTCCCAAACAGGGCTGGTATACTCTCATGGGATCACCTAGAACTCTACTCAGATCATTTCCTCTTTGCTTTTGGGCGGATCATAATAATATAGCATTACCATCCCTTTACGATGGATCACACTCCCAGTACGATATTCTCTACATATACTATGGGGTAAATCAGCTTATGGTCATGGTTATGCCTAACTCTAAGTTTGTGTTTCTCATATGGCCTTTAGGAGATTACACTAACTTAAAGTTCGTAACCATCATGATGTTTTCAAAATCATTTAAGTTCAAGTGGATGTTTAACTATCCCAATTCATGGTACAACTGTGGAATGCCTAATGGCTGTCCCATACCGACAATCGGTTACTCAATCATGAGCCTATCTACCTTGAGGCATACACTAAAAATACTTTCCTCTCTCTTTCTTTGTGTTTTATGCTCTCTTTTCTTTCACTATCCTAAGGGTTTCATCACTTAAAACTCCTAGTTTCCTTGCCTACCTATGTTGTGAGCCCTTGATTAAGTTAGTATGAAGAATTACTAAGCTCAATTGCCATTAAAAACCTCATTTAGCAAGTTAAAGGGCTGCCAGTTGACTGTTGGAAGGGTAGCAGTCGGCTGGTGGCTATCTGTAATCCTCTGGTGCCAATCAGTAAGCTAGCAGTCAGCTGCCAGCGTGCTGGTGACTTTCTAGAAAGTGTTTTGGGTAAAAATATGAGCACGACAGTCGACTGCTAAGGCAGCCAGTCAACTGCTCAGTGCAAACTTGGGCCCGACAGTCGATTGCTAGGAACCTGAGAGTCAGCTGCTAAGCTTCTGTCTGCACTTCTAGGTTTCCAAGAACACGAAATTTGACTGCGAGGATGGCCAGTCGACTGCTTAGTGTAGACCCGGGCCCGATAGTCGACTGCTCAGTGTCTAGTAGTCGACTGCTTAGTGTTTGGCAGTTGACTGCTCAGTGTCTAGTAGTCGACTGTTAAGCCTCTGTCTAGATTTCTAGGTTTTCCAAGAACATGATAGTCAACTACCCCTACTTAGCAGTAGGCTGCTATGCTCCATTATAGTTCAAAAAACATGATTTTGATAAAACCTAGTCCATAATGCATTTTATTTTCAATTCTAAACATATGAGCTTAATTCCCATACAACAAACTTTACTTCTCATGAAACATTTCTCATCTATTAGCCCAAACATGGTATAATCAAGGAAAACTAGTCTATATCCCTAGATGAACACAAATCAGCCGTTCCAATCCATTACAAGCACATATATAAGCATACATTCAGCAACACAACGTCTTATAACAGTAGAAAAGCATACAGAATGTAGGTTTAACCCTAATCTCAGTTTAAACATATAAAAATCCACATTTTCCAACAACGGTAACATTTCAAAAAAGATGGGGTTTAGGATGGATTACTACCTTGATTCCTTGCAATTGTGAGTGTAGAATGTGTTAGAAATGATCCCCTCTTGCTGCAAAACTAATTCCCAGCTTCAATATGCCCTTCTTTCAGCAAAATCTCCCTCCTTTGCCCTAACTCACCCTTTTCTCTTTCTACTCGCCCCTTTTGCTTCTCTCTCTAAAATCTGAAGGTTTGGAAGTGTATGTCAGAATCTTGGCTGCAGCTAGGGTTTTAGAAAGTTTGGGGAATTTTGTAACAACGGGAAAGATTTGAAAGAGTTTTAAGGGATTTTAAAAGATAAATTTTGATTTTTGAAGCTAATTTTTATCAAACGAAGCTTGACACGTATTTCGAGGATAATGACTTGACAAAGAAGGTCGTTTGAAGCCAGAAACACGATCGAATAGAAAGAAATGCAATCCGGTGATCAGAAACTTATGAAAGGAGTTTCGTGCGTCAATTTCATTGACGGAGGCCAAGACTTTTGCATGGAAATGCGTGCCAACATCTAGAAGGATACCGACACCCTAAAACATCCTCAGGTGGCCTGGGAAAAGTCGGAATTGCCCCTAGAGGCTTTAAATTATGCGAACTCCCGCCATTTCTCTCATTTCACTCTCTCTCCTCACCACACTCTCTCTCTCCTCTCTCTTTTCTCTCTCCACCTTCCTCCACCGTGAACGGCCGCCACAACCACCGTGGGCCGCCACCAAGGGTACCAACCGACAGCCCTCACTGCCCACAACCACCAGCAACCAACCACGGCCACCAACGACCGCCGGAGCCGCTGGAAAAATGCCGTTTTTCCCCTCCATCGCGCGAAACTTCCCCAGCTCGAATCGTCGCCGTCTGTCGCCGTTGACCCTCACCGCCCCCACCACCGTGTAGCAGTGCCCGACTTCCTCGATGCTTCGGCCCCGTCGAAAGGAGGCCGGACGCGCCTGGATCGAGGCAGAACGTCGTCCGCCGTACGAGAAGTTTCGCGGCCAGAAAATACCTCCCAAACGGCCGTGAACTGTCGTGCCACCACCGTATTCGGACTCCTAGGCTTTCGGGCTTCACCATGGTGTGATTTTCGAGGCAAACTGCACCCACTGCAGTGCGCAGGTGTGCCGTGTCTGCCTTGATCTTTGAAGCTTACGGAAGTGCCTCCTGAGAAACCGAGACCACCGTGATGTAGAATTCCATCATCCGAGCACAGTGGTAAGGTCCGATTTCCCAAAAACTAATGGTATATGCCTGAAATGGCTGCCGAACGTAATTAGGCAATTAATTAACCTAGATAACTGTGTAACCGAGTTTAGGATTGAAAATTGGATGACGTGACGAGCCTAAATGTTTAATTTTATGTCCAGGAAATTAATCAGGCTCAGAAACCAAGACTGCATGGAATTTCGAAGTGATTTAGAGCATTCGGAGACCAGGTAGGATAATTTACACTTCCCGAACCCTAGAATTGATTTAGTGGATGCCTAAATGATTTAGATGACTTGCATGGATTTGCGTGCTACTTTCGATGGGAAAAAATTGCATGCCTGTGTGCTGAAAACCCTAATTGCATGTTAGACACCTTGTTTATCGAGTTTAGATGCCTTTAGGGCAGATTTACTTAGGGTTGGGTACTTGATAGCCGGTATGGGACGGCCGTTAAGTATCCCTCATACAGGAAGCTTTTAAACGAAACTATTTTTATCAAATTTAGCCTATACTGAGTTAGGGATTGCGCGTTAAACCAGGACGACCCTAAGAAAGGTTTAGGGAGTATAAGGGTGGATAACCTACACGGGGAAACGTTGTGATTTAGGCGTAATACCCTAGAACCCTAAGGAATAGCCGACCGAGTGCATGTGAGTTCGAATAGACTGTATAAGGATGAGAATTGGCGTATGTGCACATGCTAAGGGACGCCCTAGATGTTGATTCTCACCCGATCCTTGAGTGAGTGATTGGTGTTACGGATCACACTCACAATATAGGCTTGATTCGGGTGATTGGTGTTACGGATCACACCCAACGATAAGAGAGGTATTCTCTCTAGACTACGTGCAATTAGAAGATGATTTAGATTGATTCTGGCAGATTTGTAGCCAATGTGGATTGAGATACACAGGGCATGGGATTTCACTTGATTTTGATAATTGATTTTAAAAGAAATGGATTTTATGATTGTGATATATTGCCGCAATTTCCATGTGTTTGAACGATTTTAAAGAAAAGGTATTTCACTGTTTTCGAACTGATTTCGGGAAGACGATTTCGGTGTTCACACCGCTGAGTATTCAACTGGTTTTCTAATGATAATTGAATTGTAAATTATTCTACTGGGATTCATATCTCATTAGGTTGTTTACTCAGATGAACAATGACGGCGGGAGCCAGACGATAGCCGAGGCTGACTTGAGGATAGACCGGAGGATGATTAGCTTAGGCTTGAATCATTTGTATATAATCTTGATGATGTTGTTATTTATCGGATTCTGTTTCTTATGAATTCTGCATGGATTAGACTGAATGTACATATAACGTTTCAGATAGTATGCATAGATTTTAGTGATGGATTGATGTTGCTGTGTATGGATTTATATTAGTTATGTTTACTGCTGTTGTTGGACTGGCTGTTGATTTTTAAACAGGTGATTCTGTATTTGGGA
Organism: Senna siamea; assembly: GCA_031216115.1. Taxonomy (NCBI): domain Eukaryota; kingdom Viridiplantae; phylum Streptophyta; class Magnoliopsida; order Fabales; family Fabaceae; genus Senna; species Senna siamea. Next base: position 23,161,240 of record CM062354.1, on the reverse strand, counting down.
TATGATCAAAATACAGAGGAAACTCTGCCAGATTTTCGGTAGAATTTACAGCTGTAAACTTATGGATGTGAATTGAAACGTGTATGAATGTATGACGCGACATGTATGAGTTTTAGATTTCATTCCAGAGAAATGTATGATGCATGTATGTATAGTTAATTAGCTGCATGTGAATTAGGGTTGAACGGAATCCGAATGGACAATGAAGAGTCTATTTGGGTTACGCTCAACCAGTAGCGATCCCCTGACGTTCCCACATAGGGAATAATTATGTACACTAACCCATATGCTTCCGCTAATCAGATAAGCATCGTGTATGATGTATTAGGGGGTCGTTACAAATTTTCTCTTTAGTCCCTGGGATGTTTTGCACTCTTGGTCGCACTTACTTTTCCCTTTTCAATTGAGTCCTTAACCACCTCTTACTAAACCGTCATTTATTTCCTTTCAATTTAGTCCCTAAGCTAATGCAACTACATGCATTAATGCAACATACACAAGCATTAAACATTAAATTAACAATTATCAAACATCTCTTTAATAATAATTGGAGCGAATGTTACACTAAGCTGATGCCAGTTGAGGGCAAAAAGAGCCCTGTAAGAGAGTACTAGCCATCCATTCCATACCTTGCTAGACTGAAACAGGAGAAGGTGGATCAGCAGTTTGGTAAGTTTCTTGATCTATTTAAACAGCTGAGGATTAACCTTCCTTTTGTTGAAGCCATTTCGTAGATGCCTCGCTATGTGAAGTTCTTAAAGGAAATACTAAGCAACAAGAGGAAACTAAAGGATTTGGGACTGGTGACACTGAATGAAGAGTGCTCAGCAATCCTACAAAACATGCTGCCTATTAAGAGGCGTGATCTAGGTAGTTTTACTGTACCTTGTGTAATTGGTGAACTATTTGTCATGGATGCTTTAGGTAATCTAGGAGCTAGCATAAATTTGATGCCTACTAGCTTGTTTGATAGACTAGGATTGAGTGAGCCAAAACCTACTAGGATGAATATACAATTGGCTGATAGAACTGTTAAATATCCTAGAGCTATAGTCGAAGATGTCCTTGTAAAGGTTGATAAATTTATATTTCCTGTTGATTTTGTTGTGATGGATATGGAGGGTGAGAGTAGCGTACCCTTGATTCTAGGTAGGCCTTTCCTTGCAACATCTAGGGCTATTATAGATGTCTGCGATGGGAAGTTGAAACTTAAAGTAGGGGATGAAACTATTACTTTTAACTTAGCTACCTCTGAGAGACAATCTTTAGATCATGATGATATTTTATATTCTATGGATGTCTTGGATGATGTGGTTGAATCTGAATTGGAGGAATTTTTACTTGATGACCCTTTACAGGTGGCGTTACAAGGACATGAGGATGAGTTGTCCAACGAGCAAGTGTTGGAACAACGATCTCATTTGCTGGCTATTGAGCCCAGTAACTCCACTGACCCTTTTGGTTTTCTTGACAGGTCAGAGGTGTAAAAGGTGAAACCTTCAATTAAGGACCCCCCGGCCTTGGAATTAAAGGAGTTACCTAAGCAATTGAGCTACGCCTATTTGGATGAGGCAGAGAAGCTACTAGTAATTATAGTAGCTGACTTGACACCTGAGGAGAGGGAGATGACTTTGACCTCTCTCAGGAAATACCTTAGGGCCTTTTCTTACAAGATGGCGGACATTCCTAGGATTAATCCTAGCTATTGTTCACACAAGATCCTGATGAAAGATAGCTATAGGCCAGTGGTGCAGCCACAGAAATGACTGAACCCAAACATGAAGGAAGTGGTGAAAAAGGAGGTAATTAAAATTCTTGATGCAAGTTTGATTTATCCTATTTCTGATAGCTCTTAGGTGAGTCTTGTGCAGGTTGTACCAAAGAAGGGTGGCATGACAGTGGTCAATAATAAGAAGGATGAGCTGATATCCACTAAGATGGTAACAGGTTTTCAGGTTTGCATTGATTATAGTAGACTTAATGATGCAGCCCGAAAAGACCACTTTCCTCTTCCTTTCATTGACCAGATGCTTGAACGTTTGGCAGGTCATATGTTTTATTTCTTTCTAGATGGTTTTTCAAGTTATTTTTAGAGATTCCTATTGTACCTAAAGACCAAGAGAAGACCACCTTTACCTTCCCATTGGGACGTTCACTTACAAGAGGATGCCTTTTTGACTGTGCAACGCACCAGCCACTTTTCATCTGTGCATGATGGAAATCTTCCATGATATGATTGAGGAGTCTATGGAGGTATTTATGGATAACTTCTCAGTTTTTGGTAACTATTTCTCTCATTGTTTGCTTAATTTAGAGCGTATGCTTGCACGATGCATAGAAGCAAACTTAGTTCTTAATTGGGAAAAGTGTCACTTTATGGTGAGAGAGGGGATTGTTATTGGGCATAAGATATCACATGCAGGGATAGAGGTAGATAAGGCTAAGGTTGAGACCATATCAAAGCTACCACTCCCTAGTTCTGTTAAGGCTGTTAGGAGTTTCTTAGGGCATGTTAGTTTTTATAGGAGATATATTAGAGATTTCTCTAAGATTGCTAGGCCCTTGACACAATTGCTTGTAAAAGATGTACCTTTTGTTTTTGATACTGATTGTTTGCATGCATTTGAGTTACTAAAGGAACGACTAACCACAGCCCCTATTATAGTTCCACCTAATTGGGGCTGCCTTTTGAACTAATGTGTGATGCTAGTGACTTTGCAGTTGGAGCTGTGTTAAGTCAGAGGATTGATAAAAAGTTCCAGTCAATTTATTACGCTAGCAAGACCTTGACTGATGCCCAAGAGCACTATACCACTACTGAAAAGGAATTACTTGCTGTGGTCTATGCTTTCGACAAATTTTGATGCTACTTGGTGCTATCCAAGATCGTGGTTTACACGGATCATTCAACCTTAAAGTATTTGTTTGGTAAGCATGATGCTAAGCCTAGACTCATTAGATGGATTTTGCTCTTGCAGGAATTTGATTTTGAGATCAAGGATAAGAAGGGTGCGGAGAACTTGGCTACAGATCACCTTTCAAGGTTGGAGAATCCAAATTGGGAGGCCTTAGATGAGAGAGCCATTGATGATAACTTCCAGAATAAGCATTTAGAGGCAAATCAAGTATATACTTATTCCCCTTGGTTTTGTGATTATGCTAACTATCTAGTTGTAAGGGTTTTACCAAAGGGTATGACTACCCAGCAAAAGAAGAAATTCTTTGCTGAGTTGAAATAATACATTTGGGAAGATCCTTTCTTGTTTCGTATTTGTGCAAACCAAGTAATCAGGAGATGCATAAATGGGGAGGAAATCCACCAAATCCTGAAGCACTGCCACGAAGGACCAATAGGAGGCCACCAAGCTGCAAACCACATTGCTAGGAAGGTGCTTGAAGCAGGGTTCTATTGGCCAACCATATTCCAGGATGCTAGAGCATATGTACAGGTGTTATGATGCTTGTCAGAGGTTAGGTAGCATCTCCGCCCATAACGAAATGCCCCAAATGAGTATGCAAGTGGTTGAAATTTTTGATGGTTAGGGTATTGACTTCATGGGACCTTTTCCTTCCTCATTTGTTAATAAGTATATACTTGTGGCTGTTGAGTATCTTTCCAAGTGGCCCGAAGCTCAAGCTTTCCCCACTAATGATGCCAGGGTGGTGACTAGGTTCCTAAAAAAATTGTTTGCTAGGTTTGGTACACCTAGGGCAGTGATTAATGATAGAGGGACCCATTTCTGTAGCTCCAAACTTGAGAAAGTACTTAAACATTATGGGGTATCTCATAGGTTTTCAACACCCTATCACTCACAGACTAGTGGACAAGTAGAGGTAACTAATAGGGGTTTAAAGAGAATCTTAGAGAAAACCGTGGGGGTGAGTAGGAAGGATTGAGCATCCAAATTGGATGATTCATTATGGGCCTTTAGGATAGCTTACAGAACTTCTACTGGATTTACACCTTATAGGCTAGTACATGGAAAGACTTGTCATTTACCTATTGAATTGGAACACAGGGCACTTTGGGCCTTAAAACATGTAATTTTAATGTTAGTTCTATAGGTAAAGAGAGATTGTGGCAGCTGGATGAGCTAGAAGAATGGCATCACCAAGCTTATGAAAATTCTTCCATTTACAAAGCTCAAACCAAGAAGTGGCATGATCAAAGGCTGCGTGGCTCTAAAGATTTTCAGGTTGGAGATAGGGTATTACTTTATAACTCATGTCTTCGTCTTTTTCCAGGAAAGCTTAAGAGCCGATGGTCAGGACCATTTGTGGTCAAGCAAGTCTTTCCCTATGGCATAGTGGAACTGCATCATCCTGACAAAGGAGATTTTAAAGTCAATGGGCACCGAATGAAGCACCACTATGGAGATTTATCAGAGGTCAAGGAACGAGTGCACATGGTACTTTACCTGCAAGAGTGATAAAAGGAACAAGTCCAGCTAAAAGACTCAAACAAAAAGAAGCAGTGTTATTTATTTATTTATTTACTTTATTTGTGTTATTTTATTTTTGTCTATTTTCTTCTTTTTCATTTTGTTGAGGTACATTAAAACTTTTAGATTATTTGTGCTTATTGCTGTGCTTTTTGCTTTTATTTCTGTGGTATCCCCTTTATTGTACACTGAGGGCAGTGTCTTTCTCAAGTGTGGGGTGGGTATCTATGATTTTAATGCTGCAGTTGCTGATGTTGTATTTAGTTTGATAATGGATATAGGGTATGATATTTGATTTTTTGCTTGATTCTATGCACTTGAGTCTTTGATTGTCTTTTGAGCATGTATGATTCAATCATGAATGGGCAGGCATTATTTCTTATAATGCATGTTAGAAAGCTTTTTTATTGCCTAATGTATTTTTGACCACAGCTGGGTCATACCAGTGTTGCTTGATTAGTTTTTTTCAAATTATTTAATTTTTGATTTAGGATGTTGATAATGCAGTATGCATGCACTACTTGATTGGTAATTCATATGGAAATATTTGAGAACCATATGCAATTTAGCCACACTTCAAACGTGAGATTTGAGCCTAAGATAAGCATTCATTATAAATATGCTTCAAATTCTTCTTGTTGAGTGTGTATTTCACTTGATTGTGTCTCTAGAACTTGCTCTGTAATACTTGTTGAAGTTACATAAACTTTTGAATATCAGATGATCTGGGCAACTTAGGATACACTATTTTTTGGAAAAAAAAAACCTACCCCATGTGTCCTCCGTAGTTAGCCACTATTGGGCCTTGACTTTTCCTACATCACGTACATTTTACACCTCATATTCCTTTCTATACACTATCTTCTTTCTTCACCCCATTTGTTGAAATTTGTGTGATTTAATCTTTATATAGGGATTAAAATGCATTGCCTTAATTGATGATAGTACACTAAGTTCTTTTTATCATTCCAGATGCTCCCTTCAATCCAAAAGTGTAAGCATGTAGACTACAAAAAAAAAATAAAAAAAGAAATGAAAAAAAAGGGAGATAATAAGAGTAGTCTGTTTGTTAATATTATATTCTCTGAGCATCACCAACCTCATTGAAAACTTAGTAAGAATTGTTTTTTTTAGGATTTGTTGCGTTTAATCCTTTAATCCTTCATGATGCTTAAATTGCATGAATTTTCAGCATCTATGCTATGTCAACCCAAGATTTCTTCCCTACCATCACATTAATCTCATTACAACCTTGTAAGACCCCTTGATTTTGGTATTCAATTTTTTTTAGTAGTAGCAGAGATGAGATTTATGAGCAAGCATATAGTAGATATATTCTTGTGAAGTTTCTTGAGGGATTTGTACCTTGCCAGTATACACTTTGAGTGATTTGAGAAATCTCTGACAGGCATTGATTCTTAAATATTTGGCACTAAATTGTTGGCTAAGTTGTGTTTACAACGTTATTATCTCCATTCTGCGTCAAGGTTTTTGCAATTTAGTATATGATTCAGTTTCACGAGGTATGTGTTAGGCATTATTAACTGTGGACTAGGTATGAACTTTGAGAAATTGTTGCTGTCTGTTTGAGGACTGAGTTAATGTTTTCTTGAGGACAAGTAAAAGCTTAAGTGTGGGTCCAGATTGGAGAGATCTAAGAAGGATCCAAATCGCGACCCATTCACATTTCAGGGCTGGGTCCAGCATCTTCTGTCACGTTAGCCACTGAAAAACATCCCTCTGTCATGCGATGCCTCTCCTGTAACCTTCTGCTGTAGCTCCGATGATCTGTGGAGCCGTTTTCCAGCGGGTAACTGAGAGCAAAGGATCTGACCCATTTTGACCCCTTTTGGTGACCCATTTCTGGATAGCTTGGGATTTAAATTTTCTGGTGAATTTCTAGCAGCCTTTCGGCGACCATTCTGCACTGTTCCATCTGCCGTTCAAGAGAAGAGGGACATATATATTTTTTGCATTGTTATTTCTCTGAATTGTGGATTTTCTGGACTATTGGATGATGTTTATGTGTAACAAAATTTGTAAAAACCATTGGGTCCTAAACTATGTTGGTAGCCTTAATTTAATTTGCATGGATGGTTAAACATTAATTATGTGATCTCCGTTACTGTTATGAATGACTGTTTATGTTTTCATTGGCAAGACATTGTAATGGAAACTCTTTAGATTTCTTTTAATAATCAGTAGATTTTAATTGGAATTGGACACCTAATTCTAACGGACAATATGTTATCACTTAGAACTAAGGTTAATATATTGCTGGATAAAGAAGTAACGACTCTTAATAGTAATGAATTAGACCGATAATACTGATCTAAAATTAACCATTAGGAAGAACCAGCTAGTGGTAGATTTTAGGTTTAAGAAATTCATTGAGACTTACAGAGAATTTGAATTTGAATTAAAATTCACTCACAGGTAGCAGAGTCAGATTCAGTCATCCATTATATTTCGTATTTAACAACTAGTTCAGGTTCCCATTGGATTTGCTTTTCTGTCTTAATTAATTCCTCTTCCTGTCAATTAGCACTACTAGTTATTATTGCATTTAGCTTAGTTATTAGTTTAATTAAAATCGAAATTACTTTGAATTACAGGCTAGATAATAGAAAACAAGTAGTAACTCTAGGCTTTCCCATTCCCATGAGATACGACCTTGATACTCACCATTACACTAGGTTGCATCGATAGGTTCATTGCCTTAGGTGTAGGTGCTAGATAGAATTGGCAGCACGCATCATAAATGAAGTTATGATTTGACTATTTTATGAGAAATTGAGTATCAATGTAATTTTATGAAAGGTAACCCAATAGATATGTCAATTGTATGACGATAAGAAAAATGTAGCATTTCCGTAAAGGATTAAGGTGGTATAAACTAGCTGTTTTATAAACTGGTTATTATTGTTACTGAGATTTATTCTCATTAAAAATGTTGGTTTGTATCATATGCCTATGTACCAGATAATGATAGAAGTGGAGATAGAGTTGGTGGTGATACCCTTCTTGGGGCATTTCCCAGTTGTTAAGGAACTGTGGGTCATATATATATGGGAGGTTCCTCTTACACTTTGAATGTGTAAAGTTTTAGGAACATTTTGACATGCCCGATACCTTGAATCCTTATTAAATTTTTAGAAAGGATCAGGAGGATATATTTTTGATGTATAGGATAATGGCATATATGTATTAGGATATGTGAGTTAGGAATTCACTAGTAATTTTGTTAAATAGGTATGAGTGATAGGTTTGTTGTCTCCTTACCCTAGTTAACACAGTCGCATATCCATAAGTATATGTCTGATGGATGACACGTATGAATATTGTAAATGAATGTGAATGTATCACTATATATATATGTATTTCATTTGATTAATTCTTTTTCCACTGCATAACGTGTGAGAACCCGAGTGTAGTAGTCCAAACTAATAGTACTTAATTATTTCACTTAGTAAAATTTAAAATTTGACTCGGGTAAAGGAAGTAGTAATTCACTAATCTTATAGTATTATTATATTAATTAAATAATTAACATCTAAAAATGACTATAGGATTGGGGGGTTACACAAGCAGCTGACTGCTTGCTTCATCGTAGTCGACTAATGGCCCTCCAACATGGAAAATGACTTTTAAAGCAAGGAATGAGCTTAGAAACCCCTAGAATAGAATGGAATAAGGCTCAAATGTCATCTTGCATGAGAATTACATACATTGGGTGATAGATGATGTAATGCCCTTATCTAGTATTACATTTCCTTCAATGTAAACAGATAAGTTCAGTACATTATTCTTATCCTTTTATTATTAAGTCTGAGCAGTTATACCATTAAGTTTTATTAAAGTGGATTAGGCTCTTTTGCTCAGATTAAACCTTAAATGCATAGCGAAAATAAAATACTATAGATCACAACAAAAATTTAAAACTTCATATCATATAAAATAATAATGTCCCATCAATGTCCATTACATTCTTTGTGAACATGTATCTGGATATATGAAGTACCCGTTCATCAGGAGTAAGGAGACAACAATCATGTCACTCAGATCCCTTTACAATTAACGGGGATGAACTAGTCCTTCACATATCCTTTTCCCTAACAATTGCCCATTACATCTCATATACACAACCAAAAGAATAGTCCTAGTTATAAACAAAAATATATGTAGAATAGGACCTAAAATAGGGGTTACAAAAATTTTTCTTCTAAAAAAATGAAACTGCTATCTTCTCGACCCTGCTAAGCTTCTGTATCTTATACATATTAGCATATAAATGAGAAACACAAATTTTTCAGTAGCTTAACAATTCAGGGTTTAAATGTATCATGTAACGCCCTTATCTAGTATTACATTTCCTTTGATGTAAATAGATAAGTTCGGTACATTATTATTATCCTTTTATTATTAAGTCTGAGTAGTTATACCATTAAGTTTTATTAAAGTGGATTAGGTTTGGGATCTTTTGGTCAGATTAAATCTTGTATGCACAGCGGAATTAAAATACTATACTACACAGCAAAAATTTAAAACTTCATATCATTCAAATAATAATGTTCAATAATTGTCCCTTACATTCTTTGTAAACATGTATCTAATATATGAAGCACCCGTCCATCAGGAGTTAGGACACAACAATCCTGTCACTCAAACCCCTTTACAATTAACAAGAATGAATAAGTCCTTCACATATCCTTTTTCCCAATAATTACCCATGTACCTCACATATACACAGCCAAAAGAATAATCTTAATTGTAAATCAAAATATATCTAGGATAGGACCTAAAATAGGGGTTACAAAAATTTTCTTCTAACCTAATGAAACTTCTATCTCCCCGGCCTTGCTAAGCGTCTGCATCTGATACATATTAGCATATAAATGAGAAATGCAAGTTTCCCAATAGCATAACAATTCGGGGTTTAAAATCAACTAATATGTATCATGGTGCAAGCACCAAAATATTTAATTCTAAATTCTTAGTAATTATATATAAAAACATAGCATTGTTTATAAATACAAATTGGCAAGCAATATATCATCAATTTAAATGTTAATGAGATAAAATAATATTCTTTTCAAGTAAAACATCTTTGCATGCTATAAAACACATTATCATAAAATTAAAAAAACCATTTATGCTTATCATTCTTGAAACTTAACTTTATACATTGGTTGTGCACACTTGAGCACTATGTGAACACTTGGCCACCTTTATAAATCTTTGTAGACACTTGGGTACTTGTGGACACTTGGGCACTTGTGACACTTGGCTACCTTGATAAAATCTCTATCAAGTTTCAAGGGAAATTTTCCTTTTCTTGAAAAATAATAATAATAATGTACATCTCTTTGAAATTCTAATAGCTTCAAGAATAAATTCCCTTTTCTTGGAATTTAATATTAATGTACATTTCTTATAGAAATTCTAATAATTTCAAGGATAATTTCCCTTTCTTGGAAATTAATATTAATGCACATTTCTTACAAAATTCTAATATCTTCAGGAATAAATTCTCCTTTCTTGGAAATTACTATTAATGTACATTTCTAATAAAATTCTAGAGACTTCAAGAATAAATTCCCCTTTCTTGGAAATTAACATTAATGTACATTGCTTATAAAATTCTAATATTTCAAGAATAAATTCCCCTTTTTTTTCTTGAAAAATAATATTAAAGTGCATTGCTCCTAAACTCCAAGGATTAATTCCATGGACTTGGCCTAAGGGAATTGGTTAATTTTCAAATGCAATTTTCCTCCTATATTCCTTCATTCCTTCATTAACACCATTAAAATGGTATGATTTCTTCTCTCCAGGGTCATCATTTTTCACCAAGCACAACTAGAAATTTCACACCCAATTTCATGTAACTTTCCTTTCTCATTCAGCCAAAAAGGAGTTGTTTTGTGGAGAAAGCATGGTTTTCAAAAGCATCCATCCATTTCTATCATGTATAATCATAGTTCATCATGAACATAATATTTTCTAACCCTAATCATTTCCCAAAAACAATATTCCTATCATCTCATCAATCAACATCCCAATCAATCACATATGCTTAGCCAACATACATGCATTTTGTCAAGAATGTGGGGAAAACAATCATATTTCATGGAAAACTTGTAAAGATATGTTGATTGCATATACTAAAGCATGGAATACAATCTCAAAAATTGTTAACCTACCTTGATGATGAACTAAGTGGGATCAACTTGGCTTCCTCTTTGACTTTCTTCCTTCACTTCTTCCTTGCTCCTCTTGCTACTTTTTTGGTCAACTTAACTCTTTCCCCCTTACAAAAGACTTTGTGTTTTCAAAAGAAAACTCACGTTGCTCTCCCTTCCTTTTTAGATGTTATTCTGTGTGTTTGTTGCATGTATGTCCAACAATGCAATTTCAACTCCTCTTGTCCCTTTGCTTAGGTGGTGTATGCATGCGTCCATGTTAAGAAAATAAAATTTCCATTTCCATTCTCTTACGCCACCCCATTCCCTTTTCAATTTTTTTTTCTTTTTCTTCTTATTTTTTAAGTGGTGTGTGATCCCTTCCATGTATTTAAAAAATACAATTTCCATGCTGCATTCTTTCTTTATCCCTCACATCTTTCGTTTACTCCTTCTTCTTGGGTAATTACTATTATTATTAACAAGGAGCCCTCCCTCACGTGTGGTTTTTCTTCTTTTTTTTTTGGTGTAACCCTTCTCCCCCATTTACTTGCACTTTTCTTACTTGCTTATCACGCCACCTTTGTAAAATTTCTTCTTATTCAATTTCCACATGTGTATTTTTAAGTACACTTTACTTCCTTTACACTTCACTTACACTTAGTCATGCCTAGGAAGAAAATTTCATGCTAGCATTCCCTCTTTATTCCATCTTCCTCTCCAATCGTACCCATGTGTGCATAGTCTCTTTTAAGCAACTCGGCACTCTTGCTTTCCCTTCACTTACTGTATGCTTGTGGATATATGTACACCTTAGAATGCACACTCATATGTATATTACTAAAAATTTTGCACTTTGTTCCTTTCCTAATTATTATTCCTTTCCTTGTAATCTTGGTTTTGCTGCATACATGTACGGTTACTCCATCCCTTGCACATAATCCTCCATAAGCAAACAACACTTGAGTAGTGTTCCTTCCTAATTGTGTGTTTGCCTTAGAAAAATTTCTGCACCCTTTCTTTTGTCTATTCGATCATGTAAGGAAAGGAGGGAAGGAGATCACAATTTCTCCTCTCAAATGCACTTGTGTATTTATGTGTATAATTCCCTCCTTTCTCTCTTCTTCTAGTGTGTGGGAGGCATCAAGAATTCTTCCCTTGTATTTTCTTGCTTGCAAATGTGACAACCCTTTTGTTAATTGCTTTCTTTGTTTTTCCTAATTCTCATGGCTGCACTAAGTGTACTTGGAAGTACACTTTTCTCTTCTTGCAAGTTACCTCATCCCATTGGTCACTCTACCTTCCTTTCTGCTCAAATTCAAATTTCCATTCGGCCAAAATGAAGGGAATGACACCACTAGCATTTATTCATTTTTTTTTCCATTTCATGGTTGCACCTTCCCTCTTCTCCTCACCATGCCACATGCTTTTGGTACCTTACCTTTTACATCAAGCAAGGCCAAAGCTTGTGTATATAAAGTATTAAATTATTTCCTTTCTCCATGCATATTTAAACTAAAAAAAATTCTACACTTCTCTCTTTTTTTTTGTTTTACTTGTTGCATGAACAATCCTATATTTTATTCCTCCCTTGTACCTAAATCACTCATCTCATGTAAAACCCATGCATGCTTAACCTTCCCCACTACACATATGCATGCATACTTATATTTAGGTAACACACATATGATATGGAGACCACCTTCATGCAAGACTTGCATCTCATGCAAGGTACACGTGGTTCCACTTGCCAAATCATCCAATGGTGCAGATATATATATATTGGATTGTTTCATTCTCCTTTCTTTTCCCCTTTTTGATTTGCTTTTCTTTTGGCACTTAAGCTAGGTGATACAAAAGGAAGGATAAGGAATTAAATTAAATACCTAATTTTATACAAGATTATCTTTTAGCATACCCATTTTTGAGCCATTAAATTATGTAAGCAAATTCACTCCACTTTATGATAACTCATCTAATTAATTATGAAGCATTTAATTTATAACTAATCAAGGAATACGGGGTGTTACATATTAGGGTGAAAGTACCAAAATATTTAATTCAACATTCTTGGTATGTATAAAAAAACCATAGCAATATTCATAAATATAAATTGGCAAGCATTGTATGATCAATTTAAATGTCAATGTGATAAAATACTATTCTTTTCAAATAAAATAGCTTTGTATGCTATTAAACACGTTATCATAAAATTAACAAAACCATTTATGCTTATCATTCTTAAACTTACTTTTATATAATAGTTGTGTGCACTTGGGCATTATGTAGACACTTGGCCACCTTTATAATTCTTTGAGCACACTTAGGCACTTGTGGACACTTGGCCACTTTTATTAAAATCTTTTGTGCGCACTTGGGCACTTATGGACACTTGGACACCTTTTTGGGATCATTGTGCACACTTGGGCACTATGTGGACACTTGGCCACCTTTATAAATCTTTGTGCACACTTGGGCAGTTGTGGACACTTGGCCACCTTTATAAAAACTTTAACAAGTTTCAAGGAAAATTTTCTTTTTCTTGAAAAATAATACTAGTGTACATCTTTCTAAAATTCTAATAAACTTCAAGAACAACTTTCCCTTATAACTTCAAGAATGAATTCCCCTTTTTTTGGAAATTAATGTTAATGTGCATTTCTTGTAAAATTCTAATAATTTCAAGCATAAATTCCCCTTTCTTGGAAATTAATTTTAATGTACATTTCTTATAAAATTCTAAATACTTTAAGAATAACTTTCCCTTTCTTGAAAAAGAATATTAATGCACATTTCTTATAAAATTCTAATAACTTCAAAAATAATTTCACCTTTCTTGGAAGTTAATATTAATGCACATTTCTTATAAAATTCTAATAACTTCAAGAATAAAATTCTCCTTTCTTAAAAATTAATATTAATTTACATTTCTCATAAAATTCTAATAACTTCAAGAATAAACTCTTCTTTCTTGAAAGGTAATATTAATGTACATTTCTTTTAAAATGCTAATAACCTTCAAGAATAAGTTCTATGGACTTGGCCTAAGGAAATTGGTTAATTTTTCTTTTGTAATTCAAATTCCCTCTTTTATTCCTTAACTAACATCATTAAAATGGTATAGTTTAAGTCCTCTATGGTCATTTTACTCCCCAATCACAACCAAACTCTCACACCCCTTAATGTAAAATTTCATCTTCTATTTGGCCCAAAGAGTTTCATGGGGAATAATGATTCTTGTAACCCCCCAATCCTATAGTTCCTTTTAAAGTGATTTAAACAATATAAGCAATATACTATAAGATTGGTGAATTACTACTTCCATTACTTGAGTCAAATTTTAAATATTTATCAAATGAAATAATTAGTATTATTGGTCTAGGCTATCATACTTAGGATCTCACACATTACGCAGCAGAAAATACATTAAATTAATTGACATAAAACATACATATATATACATATATACATCCATATTCATTTACAGTGTATACATATCATTCATTAGACATATATCTATGGATATGTGAGAGTTTTAGTCGGGGTAAGGAGACAACAAGCCTGTCACTCATACCCATTTAACAAAAATAGCTAGTGGATTCCTAGCTCACATATCCTAATACATATATGCCCTTATCCTATACATCAAAACTATTCTTCTGATCCTTTTACCAAAATATCATAAGGATTTAGGGTATGGGGCATACCAAAAACTTTCTACTCGAATACTTTATGTAATCAGGGTGAGGAGGGACTTCCCTTACATATATGGTCCATAGTTTCTTAATAATAGAGAAATACCCCAAGAAGGGTATTTTAACCAACTCTATCTCTATCTCAAGGAGGATCTGGTATCTAGGCATTTGATACAAACTAGCATTTTTATGAGAATAAATCCCAGTAGCATTAATAACCAGTTTTGAAAATGACTAGTTTGTACCACTATAAACTCATATAGAAATTCTAAATTTTTTTTCATAAAACAATATATCTATTGGGTTATCCTGTATAACATTTCATTTAACATTCATACACGCATGTATAGGCTCAGCTATAGCATATATCTCATCAATTCATCGAAACATATTGGTAACATAACATCATTCATAAAAATTTTATTATAAAATAAAGAGCAATAAGGAAATAAGAGCACTTCTCGTTGACCTCTGCTAATCATCATCATATAATTGCATAATAAGAGAAATCTAGAGGGGCAATATGTACACCACTCTATACTTTCAAATATGTACTTTGGCAACTATTCCTGGCAGTCCTCGACTGTATATCACATTTGTGTACATTCTGGAGCATCCTCCAATGAATCTAAGTACAATAGAGTCCACACATTTGGGTTCCATACATTAAGTACATATTAGGCTCCACCAAATGCTATTCATAAACATATACATATGGATGAATCGGTGCATACTATAGTTCTGTGAACTCTAAGTATGTGACTTTTCATTTATATTGGCCATTAAGTCACTAACTTACAATTTACAACTATCACGATAATCGTAGAATGTCTAATCACAGTCCCATACCAATAATCAGTCATTTAGATATGAACCTATCTACCACAGATAGATATGTTAAGAATACAATTTTCATTTCTCTTATGCATTCTTGCTCTTTCCTTTCAAATTTCATCACTTTCATGCTCTTTCTCATTTACATTCAAAGTATATGTTACCTTGCTTATAATTTAAGTTTAATCTCTAGTTTGAATTTAGTTTAGTCTAAATATCATTCAAAGATGTAATTAAGTTCATCTTATCATCACAAAAGGTGGCAGTAGACTGGTATCACGCTACACGTTGACTGGTTGCATTCTATTCGAACCTTTAAAATTTCAAATAGAGAGCTACCAGTCGATTGTTAGGTGCCTAGTAGTCAGCTGCTAGCTTACTATGGGGCCTGACCGTCAATTGTTAGGTCAGGGCAGTCAGCTGCTCTATTCTTGGGCATTTCTAAAAAAATGAAGAACACGGCAGTCGACTTCTAGGTGCCCAGCAGTCGATTGCTAGCATTCTGCATACATTTTTGGGTACATTAAGAACACGACAATCGACTGCTACACCTGGCAGTTAGTTGTTGTGTCTTGCTCTGTTTTATGAATTGTTGTTGACCCAAAATTTCAATCTAAAAACTTGTTATTAAACCCATTTTGAAATTAATGAACTCAAGACAAACTCCTTAACAACATTTAACATAAGAAAACAGCCCAAAACATCATATAATATTGTCCAAATCTGAGATTAAAACTCATTTTCATTCAAGTTGAAAAACCCATTTTTCATAAACAATTTTTAGTATGCACAAGTATTTTCAATCAGTTAAAACTACCCAATAGTGATTAAAAATAATAAGAATGTAGTTTTAAGTCCCTTTTTCTTTCAGACAAGTAAAATTTTGTAATTTTTAGTCATGTGAACATCAAACTCTGAAATAAAGGGATTTGATTATTGTGCTACCTTTTGGCTAATTTCAATCGGTGTTTAATGATTGGGAAGTGTTCTGGAGTGATTTCCTATCTCCTAGAATGCTTAAATCCAAGTAATAGTGTTGTTTACTCCAAATTCCTTCTCCTTCTCCCTCTAGCTCATCCTCTTTCTCTCTAGATTTTCAAAGTTCAAGATGTAATTAAAGGGTTTTGAGGGGTTCACCTATTTATAGGTGATCCGTCCCTTTGCCACTCTGCTCCCAATTCCCGACCATTTGACCTAAAATGATAATTCTTCAAACTATATATTAAATTACCATTTTTTCCCTAGCTCACTAGTGGGAAGTTTTCAAAATTCTATTGCTACAGTAAATCTTTTGGCTAAAATTACGGTCCATTGCCCTGAAGTTTTAAAAATTCTCACATCCATCCTCACCTCATCTTTTTCCTTTTAATTGTGTCCCTCTTCTTTCTCTTCACCTAAAACTCTCATTCTAATGCATCTATATGTAATCTAACGTAACATAAATTCAACATACACAAGCAATTAACTAGAATTAACAAACATTTCTCAAAATGTAGGAGTGGATGTTACAATTCTCAAGCTCATACATCCATTTCTATCATGACAATATCACTAACTATTTATAGTCCTTACATAATAACAACATTCATTTCATCACATCAACCAACATCCCAATCAATCACACATGCTTAGCCAACATAACATGTATCTTATCAAGAATGTATGGAATACAATCATGTTCCATGGAAACAAAAAAAATAGTGATTGCATATACTAAAGCATGGAACAAAATCTTAAATTGTTAACCTACCTCAAAGATGCACTACGGTGGACTTAGCTTGACCCTTCCTTTGACTTTTCCTTGCTCCTTTACTTCCTTTCTTGATCACCTTCACTCATTTCTCCTCACAACTTTGGTGTTTGACCTAGCCCCACGCCCTCACTCTCTCTCTCTCCCCTTTTTAGGGATGTTTCAGTGTTTGTGTATGCATGTGGGCTACCCATGAAATTTTAACTTTATTTTCCCTTGGCTATTCAAGTGATAGGTGCCACACGTGCATCTCGTATGTTAAACTTAAAATTTCTAATTCCATTGCTTGCAAGGCTCACGTAAGTCACATGTATCTTCTCCTTTATTATATTTTATTTTTTTCTCCCTAGCGCACGTGAAGTTTGGTCCCTTTACTCCACTTCCTCTCTTCCTCTCGTATGTGTTGTGCATGCATATCATATTAGCCTCAATTCCATTCATTCACGCCATCTCTCACCCTCATTCTTTTTATCTCATGAAATTTAGTGTAGCCCTTTCCTTGCAAACCTTTGTTTACCTCCTTGAACAAGTTAGTGGAAAGAAGGATGTCATAATTAATCTTTCATTTTTCCAAATTCTTCATTCTTCTCTCTTTGCCCACTTGGTCATGTAAGGAAGGAATGGAGGAAGGATGAGTTCATGTGTCCCATGTTTTATTAGGTGCTGCCATTTTCTTTCAACTGTTATCCTCCCTTTTCTCACTTCCATTCAGCTTTTTCCTTGGTTTAAGTGGAGTGTTTCCTTCATCATACTTGATTATTGTCCTAATTGTACTTTCAAGTACAATTACTTCCCCTACACCCTTTGTCTTACTTGTTGGTCATGTTAATGGGAAGGGAGGAGATAACCATGCTACACTTTCTTTTCCTTTATTGATTTCATGGCTGCACCTTCCCTCTTCTCCTCACCATACCACATACTTAGGTACCTTCCCTTCTACCTCATGCAAGGACAAAGTATCATACACATAGAAGTATTAAATTATTTCCTTTCTCCATATACCCCTTTGTCCTTTGTTTGCCTAGCTACACGTGTTCCTTCCTTCCTTACTTCATGTAAAACCTATGCAAGGCTATAATTC
The DNA here is from genome assembly GCA_031216115.1 of Senna siamea. NCBI lineage: Eukaryota > Viridiplantae > Streptophyta > Magnoliopsida > Fabales > Fabaceae > Senna > Senna siamea. The sequence continues at coordinate 23,143,256 of CM062354.1, read as the reverse complement.
CTTTCTTTCTTCTTTTGGTCATGTGGAGAGCAACAAAAGGGGTAGAGGAAACGTGTATCTCACGTTTCCTTTCCTAGCCATGTGGTGCACTTGGTTAAAAATAAAATTTTGCACCCCTTTATCCTTTGTTTGCCTAGCTACACGTGTTCCTTCTTATATTTTATAGTTGCCTTAAGTGTACTTGCAAGTACACATTCTTTGCTTGCAATCTTGGCATTGCTTATAGTTTAAGTGTAGCCCTCCTTACTTGTCAATTTTGTTTTACTTCTTCCCAATTTTCACATGTGCATTCATGTGTATTTTATTGCATGCATTTCTTGAAATCTCAATGTTCCTAGCCATGTGAATATATAGATATTTGTTACACTCTTTTCTGTCCCACTTGCACATGTACACACGTATACATATATATATGCACTTTTTTCAATGCCTTATTCTTCTTGGTTGTGTGGTTTAAAATATGTACATACATATCTTTTAAATTTCACATGCCCCATTAGCTTCACATGTATGTTTCCAATTGCCAAACACTTCTCTTCTTGGAAATTTAGCTACCAATAAGGAACATTAATCAAGCTCTCCAATTTTTGGCAATGACACACACAATTTACCACACTTTTTGGCAATCTATCTAATTAATTAAGAAAACATAAATTTAAATATAATTGAAAGAAAATGGGTGTTACAAGTGACATGAAAATAGAAAGGGAAATTAGGAGAAATGGTATATTAGAACACTAAGGATAGGTTTCATAACTACAAGTTTGATAAGAATTAGTGTGAAAGTGAGGCTTGTTCTAAGGTAGCAAAAGAAGTGACCTATGAGAGTAAGTCCAAAAGGAAAAAGGGAGACCTTGATTAGGAAAGGAACAAACGGTTAAAGTAGAGTAATCTACACTCCCCTAATTTAAAATAATGATGTGAATTACTTGTTTTCAAATGAGTATTTGTTTTCAAGAGATGGGAAATATTTGATGAAGCTATTGTGAATTAGAATCGTTTTCATATGAGTATAGAGATAATGCCTGTATATGTTGAAGAGCATGAAATAGGCTCTTTGTTGCTTTTTTTGATTTTGGCTATTGGGTTGTATGCTCATAGGGATAGACAAAATTTAGGGTAAACATTTAATGGCTGGTATGAGACAGTCATTAGGTGTCCCTCATGCAAACTACTTTAAAGAATATAATAGTTTTCAACTTGAATGGTCTATATTTGTTAGTGGTTACTCTTTAAATTAATATAACCCTATAGAATACTTTAAGGAGTAAAAGGAGTATAGTCTAGATAGGAAAAACATTTTGGTTTAAGTGTAAAACTCTATAACCCTAAGTATTAGTCGCCTATTTGTATATATTACTGTATAGTCGGGTAAAGGATGAGACTAGCGATGTGCATATGTTAGGGGATGCCCTCTAATTTAGATTCTCATGTAACGTGGATAAAAGGAAGTGTGACCATCACATGGATAAAAGGAAGTGTGATGATAGCTTGGGATTGGAAAATATCATGGAATGAGATGATAGTTTTTATAATGTTATGATGGCATGCATATTAATTTATGGAAATATGCAGGATTATGTGTGTTTGCATTAACATAAAATTTGTTATGCAAATAAGGTTTGAAATGAAATAACAAGCACTACGACTATGATATTTTGACCAAAATAATAGTCCTATACATATTCCCATGTATTTGTTGATGATAAAATGTAAAATTGGCAATTTACATGTATGTTGATATGATACAGGGGAGAGGTTTTCTATACCATAAAGGGTACAACTGAACTTTCAACTATTTTTATAAAAATTGTAAAGTTGTAAATTACTATACTGGGATATTTGTATCTCATGAAGTTATTTGTTCAGATGATCAGGGTCAGGCTATGACTAGGGAATAGCTGGGCTTGAGATATGATTTGATGCCACAATACAACCTAGAAAAGCTATAGATCTTGGATCCTTAGACAAGAAATTTGAATTGGCGTGTAGCCCAGGAAGAGTAATATAGTGATAAATGTATGGTTGTTTTGATAAATGTTCTAGGATGTGAAATTTTGTAATGGAGAAATTATGTTGAAATGTGATTACCTAATGGAAAGTTATGTTTAATAGTAGCTTTGATATAGACTACATATCAATTGTTCCTAAATGAATGCTTTAAAATTTTATATTTTAGAGTACATAATTGTATGAATTGTGGTATTAAATGTGTTACACTTAGAGGTGGTTGAGTGGAATTTGAATGGACTAATAGAAGAGTCCATTTGGGTTACACTCAACTAGTAACGACCTAACTATTGAGGAAAAAGGAAATTTTTTTTAGTAAGAATTCCATGCTTCATAATAACTCTAATGTATGTATGTAGATATTAGGAGTGATAAACATTCCCCTATAGCCCCCACCTATGGGAGGGATGGACATGTAGGACTAGTATGGTACTTTTTATATGTGAAACGTAAATATGTGAAGTGTACATGCCCAACTATCCTAACGCATTTGTTATATTTTAGAGAGGGTCAGGATGATGCATTTTTGGTGTACAAAGAATACGGGCATATATGTATTAAGATTTGTGAGAAATATAAGATTATCCACTAATAAGTTTTTTTGTTAAATAGGTATGAGTAGTAGGGTTGTTGCCTCCTTACCCTAAATGATCAATAGTTGATAGTCTCACATATCTATGAGTATATGTATTTTGTAAAAGAATTATGTATGTATGTGAATGTATATGAATATATTTTTATTTAATTTATTTTCACTACATTATATGTGAGAACCCGAGTGTAGAAATCCCAAACCAATGGCACTTAATTATTTAACTTGGTAAAAGTAAAAAATTTATTCGGGTAGAGATAGTAGTAACTCACCAATCTTATATTATATTGTATTATATTATTTAATTAACTAAAAGAAACTAAAAGGAACTATAGGATTGGGGGTGTTAGACCAAGTTGGTATCATAGAATAGTTACCTAGGTTAGAAGGGTAGAATTCCTCAAAATAGGGACAAGTTTAGGTTAGTTAGCTGAACCTTTGCAACTAAATTGCTTGTATTATATTGATTTGAGGCATATAATGCTAGGTTTGGGTAGAAAGTATTTCCTGTTATTGCCAAACATCCTCATATAAATATTATGTTATTAAGACTAATCATCTCATTAATGTTTGTTTTGTAGAGTGAAATATAACTCCACCTAGGAGGAATACTGGAAAGGAGAAGGAAAGTGAGGCTAGCCTGACAAGGCTGATGCAGGCTATGATGGGAGTAGCTAAGGCTACAAGGGATATAATTAAATACATGTCCAATAATGTCTATTACATTTCTGTATATATGTACTAGGATATATGAAGTACCCGTCCATCAAGAGTCAGGAGACAACAATCCTGTCACTCAGACCCCTTTACAAATTACTAGGATGGACCGATCCTTCACATATCCCTTCCTCGGTTCTTTCCAATTTACATCCCATGTCTACTGTCAAAAGAATAATCATAATTATAAACTAAATATATCTAGACTAGGACCCAAAAATAGGGGTTACAAAATTTTCGTTAGACCAAAAAGGAACTTCTATCTCCTAGCCCTGATAAGTGTTCGTATCTGATACATATTAGCATAGTAATGAGAAACACAAGTTTTCCAGTAGATTAACAATTCGAGTTTTAAAAACAACTAATATGTATCAGGGTGCAAGCACCAAAATATCTAAATCTACATTCTTGAAAATAAAAATATAGCATTATTCATAAATATAAAGTGGCAAGCAATGTATGATCAATTTAAATGTCAGTGAAATAAAAATAATATTCTTTCAAGTAAAACATCTGGCATGTTATAAAACACATTATCATAAAATTAACAAAGCATTTATGCTTATCATTCTTAAAACATACTTTTATATAAAAGTTGTGCACACTTGGGCATTATGTGGACACTTGGCCACCTTTATAAAAATCTCTTGTGCACACTTGGGCACTTGTGGACACTTGGCCACCTTTATAAAAATCTCTTATGCACACTTGGGAACTTATGGATACTTGGCCACCTTTCTAGGGTCATTGTGCACACTTAGGCACTATGTGGACACTTGGCCATCTTCTTAGGGTCATTGTGCACACTTGGGCACTATGTGGACATTTGGTAACCTTTATAAAAATCTCTTTAACCATTCTCAAGGGAAATTTTCCTCTTATTGAAAAACAATACAAGTGTACATCTCTTTAAAATTCTAAATAAGTTAAGAATAAATGTCCCTTTCTTGTAGATTAATATTAATGTACACTTCTCATAAAATTCTATTAATTTCATGAATGATTTCCCCTTTCTTTGGAAATTACTATAAATGTACATTTCTTGTAAAAATACGAATATTTTCGAGAATAATTTCTCCTGTCTTGGAATGAAATTTTAATGTAAATTTCTTATAAAAATTCTAATACTTCCAAGAATAATCTTTCCTTTTTTAGAAATTAATTCTCATGTAAAATTCTTATAAAAATTCTAGTATTTACAAGAATAATTTTTCCTTTCTTGGAAATTAATTCCAATGTACATTTCTTACAAAAACTCTAATATTTTCAAGGATAATTTTTCCTTTCTTGAAAATTAATTTTCTTATATAATTTTATCAAGTTCAAGAATAATTCCCTTCCTTGAAAATAATAATAATATCATTTCTTATAAAATTCTACTAAGTGAAGAATAATTTCTTTTCTTTCAATAATAAATTCCCATATTGTTCTGAAAATATATAATGGTGCATAGCTTATAGATTCCAAGAATAAATTTCATGGACTTGGCCTAGGGAGATTGGTTAATTTGCAATTCAATTTCCTTCTTTTATCCCTTACTAACACCATTAAATGGTAGGGTTTCTTTCCTTTATGGTCATCATGAATTTAGCATTATCTAACCCTAATCCTTTTTCCAACAATAATATGCATGTCATCTCATCCACCAACATCCCAATCAATCACACATGCTAGCCAACATACATACATTTTGTCAAGAATGTAGGTAGGCAATTATATTCCATAGAAAGCTTGTAAAAAAACATGTTGGTTACATAAACTAAAACCTGGAACACAATTATAAGAATTGTTAACCTCCCTTGATGGTGGGCTTCAAAGAAATGATCTTGGCCCTTCCTTTAGTCTCCTTCTACACCTTGCTTCCTTTCTTTCATTGGCTAAACCTCTCTCTTCTTCTTACCTTAACTGAATTGTATGGGTGTGTTTGTTCTCTTCCTCTTTTCTCCTTTCTTTTCTCTTTGCCGTGTGAGTGTGTATTTTTCTTTTGCACTTCTCTCTCTTTGCTTTACAATTTTACCTTTTTACAATTAAACACCTAATTTACACTCCAGCCTAATCATTAAGGCACATTTAGAAACAAAATCCACAAGAAAACATTAAATTGGGGTATTTTAAATTATACCATGGGTTTCAGAAGCTCAAAATTTGATTTCAGCAACTTTTCAGCAACTCTAGCGACGGTGCACGACGGTGGATAGAGACTCACGATGGCGCACGATGGTCAAGCTCAAAAAATACTCCAAAATGTAGCCCAAAACTCAAGGATACAGAATCCAGGGTCCATTCGGTGAAACACGGCTATTTAACCGTGATTTTTTAGAGGAGAAGGTGGCGACCATCGAAGCTGTTTTCCTCAATTCACGACACGTGGTGACGACATTTCATTGACTGGTAGTTGGCGGAGGAAGCTGGAAGCTCAAGGTAGCTGATGGTGGCGATGGCATGGCTGGATGGCGTCGGACGGTGGAGATCACGGTGGGGCTTTGAATTCACAATGGGAGGAAATGCGACTATTTTTGGCTACTGTGGCGTCCATCGATGGTCGGGGGTGGCAGCTGGAGGTCGGTAGCGTCTAGCTTCACAGGTGGTGGGGTTCGGTGGTGGCGCAGCATGGTGGTTTTGGCAGTGGAAAGTGGCTCGCAAATAAAAGGGAGAAGAGAGAGAAAATGTGTGATGGAGAGGGAGAGGAAAGGAAAAATGAGAGGAAAATGTGAGGTTTTGAGATTTTGTGGTCTCCAGGTGCATTTTGGTCTTTTCCCGCTTTACTCGGGGTAAATTTTGAATGCATTCTCCGATATAGGCAAGAATATAGGCCCATATGGAAGGAATTCATAAATATTTTGAAGATTTTAAGCCTTACAAATTATCTACTAAATTGCTGAAGCCAGATCGAGTTTTCTCCGTCAGATAAGACTTTTACTCTGAAAAATTCTCAAATTTTAATCACAAGCTCAGAAAAATACATTTAATTCAATTTCAACAAAATCTAAATTTATTTTACCCAATTTAAGTTATTTCAAAAATCGAGTTATTACTTTGTGTAAATTCTCTTCTTATCTGAAGCTTCAACCAAATGAGGCATGGAATACCATGCATTTAGAAGCTAGGTTAAGGCCAGAGTTGAGAAGTGTTATTGCTCCATTAGAAATCAAGAATTATGCCACACTAGTAAATAAGTGTCGTATAGTTATCAAGAATCTGGCAAAGATAAAAAAGAAAATCAAAGAATGAATTTCTTCAAAAAAAAGCAATCTAGACCTTTTAGAGGAAGGGATAATTGGTTTAGCAAAGGTCAGGGAAGTAAAAGGCCAATAGAGATAGGCGATACTTAATGTTTGCACTAAGTGTAGAAAGAGTCATGATGAGCCCTACTGGTGGCAACAAAATGTTTACTATAAATGTGGAAAGATGAGACACTTTGTTAAGGACTATCCACAATGGAAGAAACAGACTAAGACTAGTAAACCTCTAACTACTAGAAGACTCTTTACCCTTATGGGCAAGGAAGTGACTCAGTCTGATAACTTGATTAAAGGTAAATGTGTTATAGGTGATGTATCTTTGATTGTACTATTTGATACTAGCACTACTCATTCTTTCATTTCTTATGAATGTGTGAAAAGATTGGAATTACCTATATCTAGTTTACCCTATAATTTGACTATTTCTATTCCTACTAGAGATTAGGTGTTGACTTCTTTAGCCTGCTTGAATTGTCCAATCATTGTTGAGAACCAATCTTTTTTTGTTGACCTTATTTGCTTACCGTTGATTGATTTGGACGGTGTTCTAAGGATGAACTAGTTGTCTATAAATAATGTAATCTTGGATTGTTCAGAAAAATCTGTGACTTTTATAAATACCATACCTGTGAATAGGGGTATTAAGAAAAAGATTCAAAGGATGCATTTTTTGTGTTCTTCAGAGGTTGAGATTCAGCATAAACTCAATGATATCCTTGTAGTTAATGAATTTCCAAATGTCTTTCCAATGGAAATCTTAAGTCTTTCACTTGAGAGAGAAGTAGAATTCTCTATAAAGTTAGTTTTTGGAACGAGATCGATCTCTATAGCACCCTATAGGATATCTCTCTTAGAGTTAATGGAGTTAAAGGTGCAAATAGAGGATCTCTTAAAGAAACAATTTGTGAGACCTAGTGCTTCACCATAAAGAGCACCAGTGTTGTTTGTTAAGAAGAAATATGGAAGCTTGAGATTGTGTATAGATTATAGGCAATTAAACAGGGTGACAATGAAAAATAAGTATCCTTTCCCTAGAATTGATAATTTGCTAGATCAGCCAAGAGGAGTTACTATCTTTTGATTTGAGGTTGGGGTACCATTAAATTAAAGTTAGAGCTAAAGATATACATAAGACTGCCTTTAGAACTCGGTATGGGAATTATAAATTTTTGGTGATGCCATTTAGATTGACAAATGCTCTAGTTGATGAATTACATGAATTGTATCTTTAGACCTTACCTTGATTAGTTCATGGTAGTTTTTATTAATGACATTCTTGTATATTATAAAAGTAGGGAAGACCATGAACAACATCTTAGGATTGTGTTGTAGTTGCTTAGGGAAAAGTAATTGTATGCCAAATTGGACAAGTGTGAATTCTGGTTAGAAAAGGTGAAGTTCTTAGGGCATGTGATTACCAAAGATGTGGTGGCAATAAATCCCAGTAAGACAGAGGCGGTAGTTGATTAGGAAAGACCTACCATAGTGACCAAAATCCATAGTTTTCTCAAATTAGCAAGTTACTATAGGAGATTCATTCAAGGGTTTTTGCAGATTGTGTTGCCTTTGACTAGATTTGTAATATTCACTCCTTCTATTTATAAGAGATGTTTGTTAGTTATTAAATAAGTTAAATGTGTGCGAATGTTGTATTAGATTTCATGTGGTTGCATTAGTGGGAATCTAAATTGAAAGTAAAAGATCATTGAATTGAATGAAAGAAAAAGGTTTATTGAGGAAAGTTATATAGGCTTTCAATACTCCAAGGGTAGCAAACCATAATTTTAACCAAAAAATTGGTTATTGTAGCTACCATAATTTTGAAATCTACTGCCAAAGTTTTAGGGTCAAAATGTTCATTTTCCATATGGCAGGGGCAATTGCTAATTAAGGTCGGATGATTAAAACTCAACCCTGGCATTGGATAAGGGTTGAAGTTGCTTCGATTGCCTGGACCACGTATAAATAGGAGAAAATATCTGAAGCCTCATTCTTCACCTTGAACTTTAGAATTCTAGAGAGAGAAAAGAGTTAGAGAGAGAAAGTAAGGAATTAAGAAGGAAGTAGAATTTTTAAAGTGATTTAAGGTAAGAAGGTAGCAGCAAAGAAGCTTAGGAGGATATTTGATATTAATACTCTATCTTGTTGCAAGAAATAAGGTAGCAAACAACCTATTCCTCTCTATTTCGAAATTTACTATTCATATGCTAAAAAATATGATTTTCATGTTATTTAAGCCAGAGAGGAAGTAAAAACTACATTCTTGATGTTTTTAACTGCTATTGGGTGTTTTAAATTTCATGTATGTACTTATGTAAGAATAAATCAGATTATGAAAAATGGGTTTTTTTACCTATTGATGTAAATAAGGTTGAATTCAAGATTTGAGTGAGATTAAATGGTAACTTGGGCTATTTTTATGTGATAAAAAATGCTTATATGCTAGTATTGATTATAAAAAATAGGTTACTAATAAGTTCTTGGGCAGAAATCTGGGCTAATAGCCAATTTAAAAATAAAGTATAACATACCAATCATTTGTCATCTCTTGGAAGTCGACTATAGTGTTCTTGAGTTGCCAGAAATGCAATCCAAGCATCAACAATCGACTGCCAGCCTTTGGAAGTCGACTGTCATGCTCATCTTTTCCAAAAAATGGCCAAGAACGTAGCAGTTGAATGTCGAGGTCAAGGCAGTCGATTGGTAGCCTTCAGTTTGGAAAAATTTGACAAGATAGTGAGCAAAAAGTTGACTACTATATGAAAGTCAACTGGCCAGGCTCTATACTAGATGATGAACTCAATAACCTAGCTTGAAACATAATTAGCCCAAAACTCCACTCAAATAAGGGATATAGACCTGAGAAGTAATAGGTAACAAGTGGTTTGAAAGTAAAAGAGAAAGAGCAAGAATTTTGTGAAATTAAAATGGTCAAAGACCACGAGAATATTGCAAATGGTTGAGGGCCACGAGAAAATTACAGATGGTTAAAATGCCATGAGAATACTACAAATGGTCAAAAACTATGAGAAAATTGTAGATGGTCAAGGACCACGAGAAACTCATTTATGAGTAAGAAATTTTATAAATGAGGAGTTGTTCACTCTGTGACTCTCTTAAGTTCTCTTTTATGGTGATGTATGGTCTAATTTCCTTGTGTATGCTTTGTATTTATATGTGAATATAACCATGTTACCATTACAATATGATGATATATCCTGTGTGATGGATATGTGAGATGATATATCCTGTGTAATGGATATGTGATGTTCAATTCATAAGTATGAGTGTAAAATCTGCTCCTACTATGATTAAGAGATGTTTGATAATCATTAATTTAATGTTTAATGTTTGTGTATGTTGCATTAGTTGCATATAATTGGATTAGTGCAGGGACTTAATTGAAAGGAATAAAATTTTAGTTAAAAGTGTAACTAGGGACCCAATTGAAAAAGCAAAAGTGAGTGAGGCTAAAGTTACAAAATAGGCAAGGACTATAGTGCAATTATGAAGAGTTAAACTTCATAAACCCTAACCCTAACCCACACACTCCCAACCTTCAGCATTTTTAGAGAGAGAAGCATAAGGGCAAGTAGAGAGAGAAAGGGTCGAGTTAGGAGAAAATAGGGAGATTTTTGAAGGTATAAGAGAGATTTAAGGCTGAGGATTGATCCCACAACAAGAGGAAGGTCATTTAAGCACATCTTACACCCATATTTTGGATTAAATCTAGGTAATAATTCATCCTAAATCCCATTTTGAAATGTACAAAAAATTTACTAATAAATGTGATTTTGAATATTTAAAGTTAAGTCTAGGGCTTAAAACCTACATTTTATATATTCCTAACTGGTATTGAGAAATGCTTGTTGATTAGTTATGCTCATTTATGCTTGTCATTGATTGTGAAAGTAGGCTTTTTCCCTAAGTGTGAAAATGTGGTTTGATCTTAGCTTTGAGATATGTTAAGTTGAGTTTTGGGTCTGTTATAGATGCTAAATGATGTTTAAATGTTGGCTTTGAGTTCATAGCTTGAGAAAATAGTTTGAGAACATGTTTTTAGGGAAAAACTCTAGGTGAAACAATGATTTTTAGAGTAGACCGAGCACTAGCAGTCGACTGCCAGCCTTGGAAGTCTACTGTTTTGCTCATCCTATGCCTAAGAAAACATGACAGAACGCTAGCAGCCAACTGCCAGACCCCCAAAAGTCGACTATCGTGTTCTTCATTTTCCAAAATTGTTTTCATAAATCTACCATCCGACTACCAAACCATTGGGAGTCGACTGTCGAGGCTAGTAGCCAACTGCCAAGTCCCTAGCAGCCAACTGGTAACTCTCAGCCCTTGAAAAGGGACTTTATACAGTAAGCTAGCAGCCAATTGCTAGCAATAGGGAAGTTGACTGCTAGCCCTCTGACTTAGAAAATGAACTCAATTGACTATTTTAAGAGTAAATTAGCCCAAAATCTCACTCAAACTAAGTATTTAAACTTGGGATGTAGTGGGTAACATGCAAGAGATCGAGTCACAAGTCACTTGGATGATGAGATTCTTGTGATAGTCAAATAAAGAAAGCGAAAAACATAAGAAAAAGAGAGGAAAGAGGAAAGTATTTTAAACATATGCCTTAGTGGTAGATAAGCTTATGATCGAGTGACCGATTATCAGTATAGGACAGTCATTGGGTGTAACACCCAATGTTCTTTCAATTATATTTAAATTTATGTTTTCTTAATTAATTATATAAATTGCCATAAAGTGTGGTAAATTACTTGTGTCATTTAATGATTAGAATAAAGGTGCTAAGATAACATTACCAAAAATTGTAGAGCTTGATTAATGTTCCTTGTTAATTGCTGAATTTCCAAGAAGAGAAGTGTATGGCAATTGAATATATACACGTGGAGTTGATGGAGGATGTGAGTTTTAAAATATGTGTATATATATATAAACCTACACGGCCAAAGAGAAAAGAGAGAAGAGAAAATAGCATTCCTTTTAAACTTCACCTCAAGTGACCAATGGGTAATAGGAGAATGGCAATGGATAATGGGCTGCACCTGATGACATGTGAGACTATGGAACAATAATTAAGAAAGGAAAAAGAGTGCAAAATTTAAATACACAATATAATGCAACATTACGGGTGGCGTGTTTCCCTTTTCTTTCCTTCTTTTGGCACCACCAAGTAAGAGAATTAAACATGCATGTGTGAGTCTTGCATGAAAGGGGGATTTTACGTGAAGTGAGAAAGGAAAGGACGTGCAACCATGATAATTAGGAAATAGTTAAGCAAGGAGTGCAAAATTTAATTTGAAAAATAAGAAGCATGTAAGTGTATGGTGAAGAAGGATGCAAGAGAGGAAGGAGACGTGTGAAGCAAGTTTTTCTCTTTTCCTTCCTTTGTGTCATCTCAAACACAACCAAATGGAGAAATGAACATACATATATATGCATACAGCGTGAATTTGGGAAGAAGTAAACCAAAGATTGCAAGTAAGGAAGGCTACACTAAAAGTCACACGAGATGCCATTGGATAATAATGTTAAAAACAACAATAATTAAGGAGAAGGAGGGCAGCATTCCATGAGCCATTCGTCAAAAGACAAGAGGAAATGAAATTTAAAATTGTCATTCTAATATACTTGCATGCACATAAACACGAAAAAGGGAGAAAAGAAGGCAAATGCAGCATGGGAAATCAGGCTATATGTGAAGAACCAATTCATCTTCCTCCTTTCCCTTTAATGTGCTCAAGTGGACTTGCATAATAGTGTAAGCAATGTAAGTGTACTTCTAAGTACACATGCAACAACCATAGAATGATGACAAGAAGAGGGAAGTGCAGCGTGATTTTCTCCCCTCTTCCTTCCCATTACCGTGACTGAATAGCCAAAGAAGAAGGGGTGCAAAAATTTTTCTAAGTTAGGTACACGTGCACCACACTTAAATAAGTATACCAAAAGATGAAGAGAAAACTAAGAAGAGAAAAGAAAACTATAACCCATGAGGGATGGCGTGACAAGAGGGGATAAGCTAAACTTGCAAGCAAAGGAAATTATACTTGAAAGTACACATGTGGCATAAGCAATAAACAAAAAAGAAAGGAAAAAGGGAGAAGGTGCAGCATGAATGTTGGAAAGGGCAACGCTTAGAAGAAAGAAATTAAAAGATAAAAATGAGAGGGGAAGAGGGAATAATACAAAAATTTTCGCTTTCAGTGGTGACAAAAGTCGCCATCGAAAGTAGAAAATTCGCCACTAAAATTTTTTAGTGGCGACAAAATAATTGTCAATTGTCGCTACTGAAACCTTTGCAACTGAAGGTCTTTGGTGGCGACATAAAACGTCGTCACTAAAAATACATATAGTGCCGACTAATGTCACCACTGAAAAATAAAATTTTTTGCTACAAAAGTTGAAATTTAAAAGCCAAAAGTCGCTATCGAAACTTAGATTTAGTGGCGACAGAAAATGTTGCCACTGAAACTCCTTTTAGTGGCGACAAAAAATGTCGCCACTAAAGCTCCTTTCAATGGCGACTTTTTTGTCGCCACTAAATCCTTCTTCAGTGGAGACTTTTGTATGTCACCACTGAAGCCCCTTTCTGTGGCAACTTTCTTATGCCGCCACTGAATCATCTATTTTGTACATTTATTTTGTTTTTGATATTTTTTTTATTTTTATATTTCTTGTGATCTTAAGAGTATTACAAAAGAAAATTATAAAACAAAATACTGTTATATTACACAAAAGTAATGTTACATTGTTGTCAATAATTATTAATATTACAATTATCAATAATGAAATAATTTATAATAATTACACAACTAATTGGAATAAAATATAAAATATTGAAAGCGTCATTGTTGTGTAGAATTATTGTTCCTTCTTGAATTTTATCCCTATTTAAAATAGAAACATTAAGGATAAGTATAATTAGTCTCATGATAATAAAATTAAATTACAAGAGTCATAAATTATAAAAAAAATAATATATATTATCAACAAAAGACAAGACGATATGCACACTAAATACTAATTTATAAACTTGAATAATTAAAGTAACAATCTCTAACCTATTATATCTATGTTCCTTCCTTGAATTTCTTCTAATGGAACAAAATCATGAACAATATTGTCTAAGTTAACTTTCATTTCAATTTTGGTCAAATAAATAAAAAGCTTATATTGTAGTTTACAGCTTGTATTTGAATTCCCTGCTTAGGATCATTATGATACTTTTGGGAGACTAAATAAACTTGACCTAACTCAAAATTTCAAAATTATAGGGTTTTTTCTTTTTAAACAAAATAAAAAGAATCTTTTTAGTTTGGTCCCTAAAATTTTCCTAGTCTTGAAAGTAGTCCTTAAAGGTCTCAAAAGTCTCCTTAATTTATATGAGAGCCTCCATGTAACTCAATATCATATAAAATATCAAAATTTATGGAATTTCAGTTCATTACCTAGAATTTTTAAAATTTGCATTTTAGTCCCTTTCTTCTCAAATAATGGTTTTGCACTTTTTTTTCTCCCATTTTTCACTTCTATCCCATCATTTCCATTGTTTCTAACAACTTAGATTTTCAGAGGTCGCAGCAATGCCCCAGCAATTTAAAAAATTTTTAGATTAGTCCCAATTTCATAAAGTGCTTCTAAATAGTCTTCTAAGCCTAGATTGAAGTATACAAAGCTTCCTTTGAGTTTTTTGGGCATTCTAAATGTTAAAATCAGTCCCATTACAACCATTAAATCAGAAGTGAGAGGAAAGAAAAAGAAGCAAAGTGCATTCAAAATGTGCAAATCAAAGGAGCTCATTTTACTTGCATTTTTCTTTATTTTTGAGCTTTTTAAGTGCTTTTTACTGCACTTTCTCTCTCTACCCGTGGCTCTCTCTCTCTTCTGTAATTTTTTAGCAACAATGGAGATACAAGGCTCACTCAAACAAATTCAAAACACAAAATATATGAAATATTTTAACTACTTACCAATTTTCTAACAAAATCCCCAAACTTTCCCTCATTTTCACAGTATAAAAGATCCAGCCATTGGAACTTTGAGTTCCTCCATTCTACAGCAAATGAACGCTATTGTGTGCTTCTTGAATGATGGACGATGGTGGGGATGGTCGGTGATTGACCGATGGCGACCTTAGTAAGTGATGGTGGTGGTAAAAAGTGAACCTAAGTTGGAGAAGCAGGGAAAAGTGGAAGAAAGATGAAGGAAATTAAGGAGGAAAAAGATGAAGATTCCAGAGAGAGAGAGAGACATGAAATAAGTTTTAAATGTATGGGTTTCATTACTTAGGAAATTTAGAAAAATGAGGGAAAGAAAAGAAAGAGGGGAGATAGGAAGGAATTTTTTAAAAAAGGAAAGAATATGAAATTTATGATGAAATGTGTTGGAGGGAGAAGAAAAAATGAAAAATTAACTTCAAAATTTTTAGTTTCTTTTTATGCATTAGTGGCGACATTTAAAAAGTCGCCACTTAAGACTTTCAGTGGCGACATATAATGTTGCCACTGAAACCCCTTATAGTGGCGAAATTTCAATTGTCGCCATTAAAGATCTTCAATGGCAACACATTTTATTGCCATTGAAAACCTGTAGTGGCGACATTGAAAATGTCGCCACTGAAACTCTTTGGTGGTAATAGATTGTTGCCACTGAAGCTCTTCAATGGTAACTTTTTAAATGTCACCACTAGAGGTCTTTAATGGTGACACATTTTGTCGCCACAGAAGATTTTCAGTGGCGACACAAAAATTCGCCACTAAAAGAGGACTTTCAATGGCAAAATTTTTTGTCGCCACTGAAAGTCATATTTTTTGTAGTGGAAGGAAGGAGAAAACCACATGGTAAAGGCATCCAACAAAAGGAAGCAAAGAGAGTTTAAAAAGAAGTAAAGATAAACACACAAACACATTCGGTAGAGAGAAGAAAAAAGAAGGGTTAGCCAAAAAGGGAAAGAGTAAAGGGAGAACTTAAAGGGAAGGATAAGAGAACTCCATCTTAGTCCATCATTGAGGTAGGTTAACAATTTCTAAAATTGTGTTTCATGTTTTAGTATGTGTAACCACCATGCTTTTACAAGCTTCCATGGAACATGATTGTCATCCCTACATTCTTAATGAAATAAATATTATGTTGGCTAAGCTTATGATAAATTGGTATGTTGGTTGATGTTTTGAAATGAATATTGTTGTTTATGGAAGGATTAGGGTTAGATAATGTTATTTTTATGATGAACTATGATTGACTATGATAGAAATAGATGGATGATTTTGAATACCATCCTTCCTTCATAAAACTCCCTTTGGCTAAGTAGAAGATGAAAGTTCACACCAAATTGATGTTGAATTTTTAGTTGTGACTGGTATTAAAAAAAAAATTGACCATGGATGAGAGAGATTATACCATTTTAATGGTGTTATTAAGGAATAAAAAAGGGAAATTTGAATTGCAAAATAGTCAATTTCCTTAGGCCAAGTTCATGAAATTCACTCTTGAAACTTATTATAATTTTATGAGAGAATTAGATTATTATTAATTTTCAAGAATGGGAAGCTCACTCTTGAAACTTATTAGAATTTTATACAAGAATTTGATTACTATAAATTTTCAAGAATGGGAAATTTACTCTTGAAACTTAGTAGAATTTTATAAAAGATTTATATTATGATTATTTTTCAAGAATGGGAAATTCACTCTTGAAACTTATTGGAATTTTATAAGAAATTTATATTATTAGTATTTCTCAAGAATGGAGAATTAAATTGATTTAGACAACCTTGTCATAACTAAATATGACAGAGAGTTTTAAAAGGGATAAAAGTTTGCCATATTCAAACAATTCCAATATGACAATATTAACATACACATAAGGAAAAAGGTTAAATTTTAGCTAGAGTTATGTGCCTTAATAGTAAAATAGGGAATAGAAATATGGTATCCCGATAAAAAGAGGAAACATTGTGAACAAAGGAAAACATAGTTATAAAGGTGGCCAACTTTCCACATAGTGCCTAAGTGTGCACAATGATTTTATAAAGGTGGCCATGTGTCCACATAGTGCCTAATGTGCACAATGATTTTTATAAAGGTGGCCAAGTGTCCACACAGGGCCCAAGTGTGCACAATGATTTTTATAAAGGTGGCCAAGTGTCCACATAGTGCCCAAGTGTGCACAATCAAGGTATAAAAGTAAGTTTTAAGAATGGAGTGTATAAACTATTTCTATTTAATTTCCTGATAACATGCATGATTCTATAGGAATATGTTTTACTTGAAAGAAGATATCTTTTTTTATTACACTAACATCTAAATTTATCATGCAATGCTTGCCAATTTGTATTTATGAATAAGGCTATGGTTTCAAATACTGAGAATGTAGATGTAAATGTTTTGGTGCTTGCACCTTGGTATATATTAGTGAATTTTTAAACCCTGAATTGTTAAGCTACTGTGAAACTTGTGTTTCTTATTTATATGCTATTATGTACCAGATACAGACGCTTAGAAAAGCTGGGAGAGATAGGAGTTCTTTTTGTAAAAATTTGTTGTAATTCCTTATTTTGGAGTCCTAATCCTAGATATATTTTTGGGTAGGTTTAGGACTATTATTTTAGCTATGTATAAGAAAGGGAAATGGGAAATTGTTGGGAAAAGGATATGTGAAGGATTTGCTCATCCCCATTATTTATAAGGGATCTGAGTTATAGAATTGTTGTCTCCTGACTCCTTATGGACAAGTACTTCATATATCCTAGTATATGGTCTCAGAAAGATGTAATGGACATTCATTATTGAACACTGATTATTTTTATTGAACACAAATTATTTGTATTGCATGAAGTTTTATCATTTTCGTTGTGCTAAATGAAATTTTAATTATAAGGTATGGTTCTTTAAGCCAAAGAACCCGAACCTAATCCACTTTAATAGAACTTAATGGAATAAATACTTATCTTGTAGAGTGACGATATGGCAATGACATGGAGAAGTAGATCACAGGCTCAAAACACGAAAGTAGATTTGAATGAAGTCATGCAAACCATAAGGGATATGGCCGAAGCTATGAGAGCCCAGGCCACAGTCATAGCCAAAGTGCTTTGTCAGGCCCAGACCGATTGAAGCGAAGACACCTAGACCAGGGCTAAAAAGAGCAAAAACCAAGTTGGTAAAGGCTGGACCAAGTTCTAAAGAGCCAGACCCCCTGTCTTTAATGGGGTGATGAACTCAAAGAAGGTAAAGGAATGGGTACTAAAGATGGAGGAGCTATTTGAAGTACTAGGAAGCACTGAGCCACAAAAAGTCACCTTTGCCACCTACCAGTTGGACAAGGAGGCGAAGTATTGGTGGAAGGGGATGAAGCAACTAATGGAGGCCCAAGGGACTCCGATCACTTGGGAGAATTTCAGGGAGGCTGTTTTAGAGAAATATTTCCCTCAGAGCAAGAGGAATGCGAAGGAAGGGGAATTTATGCAGATTAAACAGGGTGGTAGGCCATTCAAAGAGCATATAGCCAGGTTTGAAGAGTTGTCAAAATTCTCCTCCTACCTGAAGTGGTGATCGAATAAGGCATGGAAGGCCATGCACTTAGAGAAAAACCTAGATTCAAAGTTCTATCATGAGGTATCATCCCAAGAGATCAGGGACTACCCAACCTTGGTCAACAAGTGCCACATAGCCTCCAGGTCCTTGGCAGCCTTGAAGAAGGAGAAGCAGGAATCTAAGTCATGCAAGCAGAAGAGCCCCTCTAGATTCAATAGGAGTCGTGATAGGAAGTTCCTGAGGAATCAGACCGAGAAAAGGCCAATGAATGCTCCAACTTGCCAGAGCAACTTCTCAAAGTGTGGGCGGAACCATGGAGACAGAACGTGTGTTATCGATGTGGGAAACCAGGGCACATCTCCTGAGTTTGTCCAACCCTGAAGAGGCCAGAGGAACCCACAAGACCCCTTACCAAGGGAAGGGTGTATACCCTAAAAGGTAAAGAGGTGGGTTAGTCTGAGGATCTGATGAAAGGTATTTGCTTTATTAATGATGTTCCTTTAATTACATTGTATGATTCTGGCGCCACCCATTCCTCTATTGCAGTAGACTGTGTTCAAAGATTGAAACTACCCACAACCACCCTGCCTTATAAGCTTTTCATAGCAGTACCCACTAATGAACGTGTGTCTACTTCCTTGGTTTGCTTGAACTGTTCTATTGTTATTGGGAACAGAAACTTCAATGTAGACATTATCTGCTTACCCATGGTTGAACTAGATGTCATCCTTGGTATGGACTAGCTCTCTTCAAACAATATTATCTTGGACTATTTAGCTAAGTCTGTGACCTTTATAGATACTAAACTAGTAGGAATAGGGATTGAGAGGAAAAACCAGAGAATAGGTTTCTTGTGTTCCTCAAAAGTGGAAAGTCAACAGAAGCTAAAAACCATTCCTATAGACAATGAATTTTCAAATGAGTTTCCAAAGGAGATTACAAGTCTCCCACTAGAGAGGGCGGTAGAGTTTTGATGTGTGCTGCCAATGCTATTTAGCAACAACACCTAAGGCAGTGAACCTATCGATGTAGCCTAGTGCAATGGTGAGAATCAAGGTCGTATTCCTCAGGAATAGGAATGCCCAGAGTTATTGCTTGTTCTCTGTTATCTAGCCTAAAAGTCAGAGTGATTGATTTTACCTAAACAAACATCTAACTACAAGCAATAATAAACTAACAACGAGAAGGAACAGATGAAAATACACAGAGGCAAGAAATGCAAATCCATCAGGGAACCTACACTGGTTGGCAAACACACGAAGGATAATGGATTACTGAGTCTAACTATGCTACCTGTGGGTGAATTCTGATGCAAATTCAAATTCTCTGTCGGTCTCAATGAATTTCTTAAACTTAAAATCTACCACTTGCTGGTTCTTCCTAATGGTAAATTTTAAATCAGCATTATTGGTCTAATTCACCACTATTAAGAGTCGTTACTTCTTAATCCAGCAATTTATTAACCTTAGTTCTAAGTGATAACAAATTATCCCTTACAATTAGTTTTCCAATTCCAATTATCATCCGTCGATCTCAAAAAGGAATCTAATTAACATTACCACGATGTCTCGTAAATAACGCTAATACATACATTCATAATTGTAAAGGAGATCACACATTAAATTCAACATCCATGCAATTAAAATAGCATTCCAACACAGTTAGGGACCCCAATAAATTTAACAAATCTAGCCACACATATTTACAGATAGCAAATAGTCCAACAGCTGGCAATCCATCAGAAAATTCATCAGGCAATCAATTATACAGGAGATAAAAATAGTATAAATTAAGCACGCTCCTATCTTCTCAATTGTCCAATGATTACTGCATGGATTGGTCACTAGAAAACCACCAAAATCTCGCCAGAACACTGCCAGAAATTCACCGAAAAATTCAAATCCCAAGCTATCTAGAAACGGGTCACCCACTAGGTCAAAATGGGTCAGATTTTGGTTTATCGAGTCCCGCCAAAAAACGCCAAAATCATCAGCCTGAACTGGGGCGGATGGTCGCGGTAGGGGCGCTGGTCGACAAAGTCACTTTCTGATGGCGGGGCGCTGGTCGACGGAGTCACTTTCCGATGGCGGCGTGGACAAACAGCGACGAGAGCAGCTCCAAAAGCAATTGGATCCTCTCACGAGTCACGATCTTCTCCGCATTAAGGACGACTAAAATGGGCAACGCGGACGACCGAGATGGCAGTGGACCATCCATGGAGTCTCTCCGGTGGCAACTCGACCTCCCTCGGTGGTAAATCGGAATGGGCGTCACTCACGGTTAGATGGGTCTTCACGCGTTCTTCACGATGGGACTCTTGTTGCTACTGTTCACTTCAGCCTTCTCATCCCATTTCAGGCGTGGGTCATGGGTCTTGGGCGCTACTATTTTCTTTTTATTCCATTTCACGCGTGGGACTCCACTTTTCACAATGGATTGTTTGCTTAATGGCCAAGTACTTTACACAATTGGCTCTTTTTTTTTCAATTTCACCTGTGGGTCTCTTGTATCTACTGTTCCTCTTCACTCCGGGTTTGGTAATGGATTCCACAGGTTTTTCATTGTTCAATGCCATTTTCTCCACTATTTTCACGCTGCTTGGGTCCCACGCACATTGCTCAAATTTTCCTTCACTCTAAATTAATCTGTTTGCTGACGAAGACTTGATAAAATGATTGAAAGCGAAAATGAAGCAAAATTAGGTGATTTTAATAATAAAATTAGACAAAATGCTTCACAAAATGGACAATTCACATCCACCAATTTTGTATAGAATTGGACACATAAAATCACCCCACACTTAAGCTTTTGCTTGTCCTCAAGCAAACATTAACTCAGTCCTCAAATAGACAGCAACAATTTCTCAAAGTCCAAACCTAGTCCACAGTTAATAATGCCTAACACATCCCTTATGAAACTTAATCATAGACCAAATTACAAAACCTTGACACAGAATGGAGATAATAATGATGCATACACAACTTAGCCAGTAATTCAATGCCCAGTATTTAAGAATCAATGCCTCTCAGAGATTACTCAAATCACTTAAAGTGTATACAGGTAAGGCACAAATCCCTTAAGCAACTTCACAAGAGTACGTCTACTATATGCTTGATCATAAATCTCATCTCCGCTACTACTAAACACTGAATACCAAAATCAAGGGGGGGTCTTAACAAGGTTATAATGAGATTAAGGTGATGGTAAGGAAGAAATTTTTTTTGTAGAAGAGGCATAGATGCTAAAAATTCCTGCAATTGAAGCATCATGAAGGACTAAAGGATTAAATGCAACAAATGCTAAACATAACAATTCTTACTAAGTTTTCAATAAAGTTGGATATGCTCAAAGAATAATATCAACAGATAGGCTACTCTTATTATTATCTTTCTTTTCTTTTCTTTTCATTTTTTTTTCATTTTTTTTCTTTCATAATTAGCCTGCATGCTTACACTTTTAGATTGAAGGGACCATCTAGAATGATAAAAATAACTTAGTGTACTATCGTCAATTAAGACAATGCATTTTAATCCTTGTACAAAGAATAAATCACATAAATTTCAGCAAATGGGGTGAAGAAAGAAGATACTAAATAGAAAGGAATGAGGTGTAAAATGTAAGTGATGAAGAAAAAGTGAAGGCCCCAAAAGTGGCTAACTAAGGAAGGAATATGAGGTGTAAAATTTAAGTTGCCCAAATCATCTGATATTCAAAAGTTTATGTAACTTCAACAAGTATTACAGAGCAAGTTCTAGAGACACAATCAAGTGAAATACACACTCAACAAAAAGAATTCAAAGCATATTTGTGATAAATGCTTATCTTAGGCTCAAATCTCACGTTTGAAGTGTGGCTAAATTGCATATGATTCTCAAATATTTCCATATGAATTGCCAATCAAGCAGTGCATGCAAACTGCATTATCAACATCCTAAATCAAAATTGAACAATATGAAAGATAATCAAGCAACATGGGTATGACCTGGCCGTGGTCAAGAATACATTAGGCATTAAAAATACTTTCTAACATAAACTATGAGAAACAATGCCTGCCCATTCATGACTGAATCATACATGCTCAAAAGACAATCAAAGACGTAAGTGCATAGAATCAAGTAAAAATCAAGTATCCTCTCCTAGATATACTATCAGCACAAATACAGCATCAGCAAAAAGTAGCATTAATATGCGGCATCCTGAACTAGTAGAGGGAAAATGAGTCAAAATAATAAAGGCACACCACCCCACACTTGAGGATCACACTGTCCTCAGTGTACAGCCAAAGGGGATACCACAGAAATAAAAGCAAAAAGCGTAGCAATAAGCACAGATAATCTAAAAGTTTTAATGTACCTCAACAAAATGAAAAAGAAGAAAATAGATAAAAATAAAATAACATAGATAAAGTAAATAAAAAATACAGTGCTTCTCTTTGTTTGAGTCTTTTAGCTGGAATCATTCCTTCTATCACTCTTTCAGGTAAAGCACCACATGCACTCGCTCCTCGACCTCCAATGGGTCTCCATAGTAGTGCTTTAGTCTATGCCCATTGACTTTGAAATCTCCTTTGTCAGGATGATGCAATTCCACTGTGCCATAGGGAAAGACTTGCTTGATCACAAATGGTCCTAACCATCGGCTCTTAAGCTTTCCTGGAAAAAGATGAAGATGTGAGTTATAAAGTAATACCCTATCTCCAACCTAAAAATTTAGAGCCACGCAGCCTTTGATCATGCCACTTCTTGGTTCAAGCTTTGTAAATGGAAGAATTTTCATAAGCTTGGTGGCGTCATTCTTCTAGCTCATCCAACTGCCATAACCTCTCTTTACCTGCAAAAATAACATCAAGATTGCATGTTTTAAGGGCCCAAAGTGCCCTGTGTTCCAATTCAATAGGCAAATGACAAGTCTTTCCATACACTAGCCTATAAGGTGTAAATCCAATAGAAGTTCTGTAAGCTGTCCTAAAGGCCTATAATGCATCATCCAATTTGGATGCCCAATCCTTCCTACTCACCCCTACGGTTTTCTCTAAGATTCTCTTTAAACCTCTATTAGTTACCTCTACTTGTCCACTAGTCTGTGGGTGATAGGGTGTTGAAAACCTATGAGATACCCCGTAATGTTTTAGTATTTTCTCAAGTTGGGAGCTACAGAAATGGGTCCCTCTATCACTAATCAGTGCCCTAGGTGTACCAAACCTAGCAAACAATTTTTTTAGTAACCTAGTCACACCCTGGCATCATTAGTGGGGAAAGCTTGAGCTTCTGGCCACTTAGAAAGATACTCAATAGCCACAAGTATATACTTATTACCAGATGAGGAATGAAAAGGGCCCATGAAGTCAATACCCCACACATCAAATATTTCAACCACTTGCATACTCGTTTGGGGTATTTCGTCACGGGCAGAGATGTTACCTGACCTTTGACAAGCATCACAAACCTGGACATATGCTCTAGCATCTTGGAATATGGTTGGCCAGTAGAACCCTGCTTCAAGCACCTTCCTAGCAATGTGGTTTGCAACCTGGTAGCCTCTTGTTGGTCCTTCATGGCAGTGCTTCAGGATTTGGTGGATTTCCTCCCCATGTATGCATCTCCTGATTACTTGGTCTGCACAAATACGAAACAAGAAAGGATCTTCCCAAATGTAGTATTTCAACTCAGCAAAGAATTTCTTCTTTTGCTAGGTAGTCATACCCTTTGGTAAAACCCTTGCAACCAAATAGTTAGCATAATCACAAAACCAAGGGGAATCAGTATATACCTGAATTGCCTCCAAATGCTCATCTGGGAAGTTATCATCAATGGCTCTCTCATCTAAGGCCTCCCAGTTCTGATTCTCTAACCTTGATAGGTGATCTGCAGCCAAGTTCTCTGCACCCTTCTTATCCTTGATCTCAATATTAAATTCTTGCAAGAGCAAAATCCATCTAATGAGTCTAGGCTTAGCATCATGCTTACTGAACAAATATTTCAAGGCTGAATGATTCGTGTAAACCACGGTCTTGGATAGCACCAAATAGCATCGAAACTTGTCGAAAGCATAAACCACTGCAAGTAACTCCTTTTTAGTAGTGGTATAGTGCTCCTAGGCATCAATCAAAGTCATGCTAGCATAATAAATTGGTTGGAACTTTTTATTAATCCTTTGACCTAACACAGCTCCGACTACAAAGTCACTAGCATCACACATTAGTTCAAAAGGCAGCCCCCACTTAGGTGGAACCATAATTGGAGCTGTGGTTAGTCGTTCCTTTAGTAACTTAAATGCATGCAAGCAATCAGTATAAAAAACAAAAGGTACATCTTTTACAAGCAATTGAGTCAAGGTCTAGCAATCTTAGAGAAGTCTCTAATAAATCTCCGATAAAAACCAGCATGCCCTAAGAAACTCCTAACAGCCTTAACAGAACTAGGGGGTGGTAGTTTTGATATAGTCTCAACCTTAGCCTTATCTACTGCCATCTTTGCATGTGATATCTTATACCCAAGAACAATTCCCTCTCTCACCATAAAGTGACACTTTTCCCAATTAAGCACTAAGTTTGCTTCTATGCATCATGCAAGCATACGCTCTAAATTAAGCAAATAGTGGGAGAAAGAGTTACCAAAAACTGAGAAGTCATCCATAAATACCTCCATAGACTCCTCAATCATGTCATGGAATATTGCCATCATGCACCACTAAAAAGTGGCTGGTGCGTTGCACAATCCAAAAGGCATCCTTCTGTAAGCGAACATTCCATATGGTCAGGTAAAGGTGGTTTTCTCTTGGTCTTCAAGTGCAATGGAAATCTGAAAATAACATGAAAAACCATCAAGAAAGCAATAAAACATATGACCTGCCAAACATTCAAGCATCTGGTCAATGAAAGGAAGAGGAAAGTGGTCTTTTCGGGTTGCATCATTGAGCCTCCTATAATCAATGCAAACCTGAAAACCTATTACTGTTCTAGTGGGTATCAGTTCATCCTTCTCATTCTTGACCACTGTCATGCCACCCTTTTTAGGTACAACCTGCACAGGACTCACCCAAGAGCTATCAGAAATAGGATAAATCAAACCTGCATCAAGAAGTTTAATTACCACTTTTTTCACCACTTCCTTTATGTTTGGGTTCAATCATCTATGTGGCTGCACCATTGGCCTATAGCTATCTTCCATCAGGATCTTGTGTGAACAATAACTAGGATTAATCCCAAGAATGTCCGCCATCTTGTAAGCAAAGGCCCTAAGGTATTTCCTGAGAGAGGTCAAAGTCATCTCCCTTTCCTCAGGTGTCAAGTCAGCTACTATAATTACTGGCAACTTCTCTGCCTCATCCAAATAGGCATAGCTCAAGTGCTTGGGTAACTCCTTCAATTCCAAGGTTGAGGGGTCCTCAATTGAAGGTTTCACCTTCTGCACCTCTGACCTGTCAAGAGAAACAAGAGGATCAGTGGAGTTGCTGGGCTCAATAGCCAGCAAATGAGCTAGTTGTTCCAACACTTGCTTGTTGGACAACTCATCCTCATCTCCTTGTAATGCCACCTGTAAAGGGTCATCAAGTAAAAATTCTTGCAATTCAGATTCAACCACATCATCCAAGACATCCACAGAATATACAGTATCATCATAATCTAAGGATTGCCTCTTAGAGGTAGCTAAGTCAAAAGTAACATTTTCATCCCTTACTCTAAGTTTTAACTTCCCATCACAGACATCTATAATAGCCCTAGACATTGAAAGGAAAGGCCTACCTAGAATCAAGGGTACGCTACTCTCACCCTCCATATCCATCACAACAAAATCAACAGGAAAGATGAATTTATCGACCTTTACAAGGACATCTTCAACTATACCTCTAGGATATTTAACAGTTATATTAGCTAATTGGATGTTCATCCTAGTAGGTTTTGGCTCACCCAATCCCAGTCTATCAAACAAGCTAGTAGGCATCAAATTTATGCTAGCTCCGAAATAAGCTAAAGCATCCATGATAGACAGATCACCAATTACACAAGGTACAGTAAAACTCCCTGGATCACGCCTCTTAATAGGTAGCTTGTTTTGTAAGATTACTGAGCACTCCTCATTCAATGTCACCAGTCCCAAATCCTCCAATTTCCTCTTGTTGCTCAGTATTTCCTTCAAGAACTTCGCATAGCTAGCCATATGCAAAATGGCTTCAACAAAAGAAAGGTTAATCCTTAGTTTTTTGAATAAATCAAGAAACTTACAAAACTATTGATCCACTTTCTCTTGCTTCAGCCTAGCCGGGTATGGAATGGGTGGCTGGTACTCTCTTATGGGGCTCTTCTTGCCCTCAACTTGCACTAGCTTATTAGCTCAAGCTCTTGGTCCTTATTGACACTTGTATCCTGCATATCAGTATGATCATCAGTAGGTAAAAGTAAAGGACCAGCTACTTGTTTACCTGATCTTAGAGTAATAGCCTTGCAATGCTCCCTTGGATTAGACTCGATGGTGCTTGGGAGCGTCCCTGGCTGTCTTTCAGCCAACACCTTAGAAATCTGGCCTATCTGGTTCTATAAGTTTTGAATGGAGGCCTACTGGTTTCTAAGTGCTGTGTTCGTTTGCTGGAATCTGCTCTCTGAAGTGGACACAAACTTCATCAATTCCTCCATATTGGGCTTCTTCTCTTGCCCTTGAGGAAATTGATTTAGAGCAGCTTGCTGCTAGGGTTGCTGCTGGTGCAACCGTTGAAAACCTGGTGGACCCTGGTTATCAGTGTTTCTCCATCCAAAATTTGGATGATTCCTCCACCCGGGGTTGTATGTGTTGCTATATGGATTATTCTACTATCTCGGAGCATTCCTCATGTAATCTACCTATTGAAAATCAGAAGAACCACTGTGAGAAGAAAATGAAGAAGAGGGGTTAGCAAACATACCTCCCGCATTACAATTCACACCATAATGCAGGCCACCACAGAACTTGTAACTTGACTGTGCTGCATGCACTGGCATCTAGAGTTGGTCAATCTTCTTGGCCAAAAGCTCCACTTCAGTTGCCAAGGTTGATATAGAGTCTGACTGGTTGACCACTCCCTGCCGTCCTTGCCTATCCCTTGAGGATTGCCACTGATAGTTGTTCATTGCCATTTCCTCTATTAAACTCTGTGCCTATTCAGGGGTTTTATTATTTAATGCACCCCTTGTTGTCGCGTCCACCATCTGCCTTGTGGCTGTATTTAAACCGCTATAAACTGCACCTGCATCCATACAAGCAATCCATGATGTAGGCAACACCTCAGTAAGTCTTTGTACCTCTCCCATGCATCATACATACTCTCATCAGCCATCATCACAAAAGAAGAAATGTCATTACGTAGTTTTACAGTCTTAGCTGGTGGAAAATATTTGTACAAAAACATTTCAGCCAAAGTCTCCCAAGTAGTGATAGAGTTAGGTGGTAAGGATTGCAACCATCTCTTTGCTCTGTCTCTCAAGGAAAATGGAAACAATCTAAGCCGAATGGCATCATCGGTGGTTCCATTAATCTGGAAAGTGTCACATATCTCCAAGAAGTTAGCTATGTGGGCATTAGGGTCTTCATTGGGCATCCCTCCAAATTGCACAGTTTGTTGCACCATCTGAATCACATTTGGCTTTATTTCAAAATTGTTAGCTACTATTGTAGGCCGAGTAATGCACGTCTGTGTCCCTTCCAATAAAGGTCTAGCAAACTCGTACATCATTCTATTGGCATCATCATTGTTATTTGCAGCTGCCATCTTTGGTGATGTAGGGTTAAGGATCTCAACGGGTTCCTCCTCCAATATCTCCACTGGCACCTCTTCCTGACAACGGTGTGCACAGGTCCACAACAGTCATTCTGGATCGGATAGAGGGTCTATAGGTATAGGATTGGAACTCCAGGTTATAAACCACCTGAATCCAACAACAGTGAAATTGCCTGCCAACCAGATCAAAGAGCAATAAACCAAAACAAAAGGTAAAATAGGTTAGATGAAAACCAATGACAGAAACAACAACAAATAAATTAAAACCCAGTAAAATAGCGAAGTGATTAATCTAAAAATAAAATAAAATAAACAAAAGACAAAATGAAATTACTAAAAGCCATTAACTGAACGAAGAGAAAGACACAACTAACCAAAAACAAAAAAAAAAGTAAATAGAAAAAAGTGGATAAAGTAACAGATAGCAATTTCACTCTAGTTTTCAAAAATAGTTCCTCGGCAACGGCGCCAAAAACTTGATGCGTGCTGCCAATGTTATTTAGCAAAAACACCTAAGGCAGTGAACCTATCGATGCAGCCTAGTGCAATGGTGAGAATCAAGGTCGTATTCCTTGGGAACGGGAAAGCCCAGAGTTACTACTTGTTCTTTGTTATCTAGCCTAAAAGTCAGAGTGATTGATTTTACCTAAAATAACATCTAACTACAAGCAATAATAAACTAACAGCGAGAAGGAACAAAAGAAAATACATAGAGGCAAGAAATGAAAATCCATCAAGGAACTTACACTGGTTGGCAAACACACGAAGGATAATGGATTACTGAGTCTAACTATGCTACCTATGGGTGAATTCTGATGCAAATTCAAATTCTCTGTCGGTCTCAATGAATTTCTTAAACTTAAAATCTACCACTGGCTAGTTCTTCTTAATGGTAAATTTTAAATCAGCATTATTGGTCTAATTCACCAATATTAAGAGTCGTTACTTCTTAATCTAGAAATTTATTAACCTTAGTTCTAAGTGATAACAAATTGTCCCTTAAAATTAGTTTTCCAATTCCAATTATCATCCGTCGATCTCAAAAAGGAATCTAATTAACATTACCACGACGTCTTGTAAATAACGCTAATACATACATTCATAATTGTAAAGGAGATCACATATTAAATTCAACATCCATGCAATTAAAATAGCATTCCAACACAGTTAGGGACCCCAATAAATTTTACAAATCTTGCCACTCATATTTATAGATAGCAAACAGTCCAACAGCAGGCAATCCATCAGAAAATTCATCAGGCAATCAATTATACAGGAGATAAAAATAGTGTAAATTAAGCACGCCCCTATCTTCTCAATTGTCCAATGATTACTGCACGGATTGGTCGCTAGAAAACCACCAAAATCTCTCCAAAACACTGCCAGAAATTCACTGAAAAATTCAAATCCTAAGCTTTCTAGAAATGGGTCACCCAACTGGGTCAAAATGGGTCAGATCTTGGTGTATTGGGTACCTGTCGGAAAACGCCCAAATAAGTGGCCTGAGCTAGGGCAGAAGGTCGCGGTATGGGCATTGGTTGATAGAGAGTCACTTTCCGGTGCCGGCGTGGAGAAATGGCGACGGGAGTAGCTCCAAAAGCAATCGAATCCTCTTACAGGTTGCAATCTTCTCCGCGTTACGGACGGCTAAAATGGACGGCGTGGACGGCCGAGACGGCGGTGGACCGCCCATAGAGTCTCTCTGGTGGTAACTCAGCCTCCCTCGGTAGCGAATCGGCACGGGCGTCGCTCATGGTTGAATGGGTCTTCATGCGTTCTTCACGATGGGACTCTTGTTGCTACTGTTCACTTCAACCTTCTCATCCCATTTCACAAGTGGGTCATAGGTCTTGGGCGCTACTATTTTCTTTTTATTCCATTTCAACCGTGGGACTCCACTTTTCACGATGGATTGTTTACTTAATGGCCAAGTACTCTACACAATTGGCTTTTTTTTTTTCAATTTCACCCGTGGGTCTCTTGTATCTACTGTTCCTCTTCACTCTGGGTTTGGTAATGGATTCCACAGGTTTTTCATTGTTTAATGCCAATTTCTCCACTATTTTCACGCTGCCTAGGTCCCACGCATGCTGCTTAGATTTTCCTTCACTCCAAATTGCTTTGTTTACTGACAAAGACTTGATAAAATTCCTGAAAATGAAAATGAAGCAAACTTAGCTAATTTTAATAATAAAATTACTCAAAATGCTCACAAAATGGACAATTCACATCTAGCAATTTTGTATAGAATCAGACACATCAAGTTTTCCACAGACCTAGTCCTTGTGGTAGGGCTAATTTCCATAGTACCCTATAAGATGTCCACGATGGAATTAAGTGAGTTAAAGGAGCAAATACAAGACCTCTTAGCAAAACAATTCATCAGACCCAATATGTCATCGTGGGGAGCACTGGTGTTATTTTTCAAGAAGAAGGATGGGAGTATGAGGATGTGTATAGACTATAGGCATTTGAATAAGGTAACTATGAAGAATAAGTACCCACTCCCTAGGATCGATGACCTGTTAGACCAACTAAAAGGGGCCACTATTTTTATAAGATTAATTTGAGATTGGGGTATCATCAAATTAGGGTTAGGAATGAGGACATACCTAAGACTGCCTTTAGGACCAAGTATGGGCATTATGAATTTCTCGTGATGCCCTTTGGCCTTACAAATGCTCCAGCCATTTTTATGGACTACATGAACTGCATCTTTAGACCCTACCTCGATCAGTTCGTAGTAGTGTTTATTGATGACATATTAGTGTATTCCAAGAATAAATGGGAGCATGAATAGCACCTTAGGATAGTGCTACAAATAGTCAGGGAGAAGCTGTTATATGCTAAGCTTGAGAAGTGCGAGTTTTTGTTGGAAGAAGTAAAGTTCCTAGGGTATGTGATTTCCGATAAGGAAGTGTCAGTGGATCCTAGTAAGACTAAAGCAGTAGTAAACTAGGAAAGACCCACTACTTTGACTAAAATAAGGAGTTTTCTGGGTTTAACAGGATACCATAGACGGTTTATTCAGGGGTTTTCACAAATAGTGATGCCTATGACCAAGCTAACCCAAAAGGATGTTCCATTTGTGTAGGACACAAAATGTGAACAAAGTTTCCAAACCTTGAAGGAGAAGTTAACCATTACACCCATCCTAGTTATCCCAGACCTTTTAGATAAATTTGAGTTATATTGTGATGCATCTAAAAAAGGGTTAAGATGTGTCCTGATGCAAGGAGGGAGAGTGGTAGCCTATACTTCTAGGCAATTAAGGCCACATGAGAGAAACTATCCTACCCATGATCTAGAGTTAGCATCCATAGTATTTGCCTTGAAGATTTAGAGACATTACCTCTATGGGTTGAGGTTTAAGGTATTTAGTGACCATAAAAGTCTCAAGTACCTCTTTGACCAGAAGGAGTTGAATATGAGACAAAGGAGGTGGATGGAATTCATTAATGACTATGATTTTGAATTGAAATAACATCCAGGTAAGGCAAAAATTGTGGCAGATGCACTAAGTAGGAAGTCCCTCCATGTAGCTCGACTGATGGTGAGTGAGATGGACTTAAAAGAGAAATTTAGGAACATGAGGTCGTCCACTCTGGTGTTACCTAAAAAAATCTGCTTGAGCAAATCTTAGAAACCCAGAAGGGTGATGAATTCCTAGAGTCTCTAAAGGATTTAAAGGAATTCATAAGGGTGGCAGATAGAATGGTAACCTTCCAGAATAGGATGTATATTCCTAAGACTAGTGAACTGAGAGATAAGATTTTAGAGGAAGCTCACCAAAGTAAGTACACTGTTCATCCTAGAGCCACTAAGATGTACTAGGACTTGAAGAGGAAGCTCTAGTGGCCAGGAATGAAGAAACATATAATGGAGCATGTTGCTAAGTGCCTAGTATGTCAACAGGTAAAGATTGAGCACCAAAAATCTACTGGGTTATTACAGCCCTTAGACATCCCTGAGTGGAAGTCAGACAAGATTTTAATGGATTTCATGGTAGGTCTACCTAGAACCCAATCAAGGAATGATGTTATTTGGGTAATAGTGGATAGGTTAACTAAGTCCACTCATTTCCTACCCATTAAGATTAACTACTCATTAGATCGATTAGCCCAGCTATATATTCAGGAGATAGTAAGACTTCATGGTGTACCCATTAGCATCGTCTCGTTTAGGGATCCCAGATTTACCTCTAGGTTTTGGAGAGCCCTATAGGAAGGACTAGATTAAGCTTTAATACAGCATATCATCCTCAAACAGATGGATAGATGGACTGATGGAGAGAACAATTTAGACCTTAGAGGATATGCTTAGGGCTTGTGTTTTAGAGTACTAAGGAAATTGGGAAAGGAGTCTATCACTAATCAAATTTTCCTAAAACAATAGTTTCCACTCTAGCATAGGTATGGCACCCTATGAAGCCCTGTATAATAGGAAGTGTAGGTCCCTATTATGTTGGTATAAAGTGAGGGAGAGGTAACTGTTGGGTCTTAAGTTAGTGCAGCAGACAACTAATCAGATTAAAATGATTAGAGAGAAAATGGCAAAGGCTCAAGACAGACAGAAAAGCTATGCTAACAAGAGGAGAAGACCACTAGAATTTGAGGAAGGAGACCATGTTTTTCTAAAAGTATCCCCAACTACTGGGATTGGTAGAGCTATGAGGTCTAGAAAGCTAAGTCCCCGATACATTGGACCTTTCCAAATATTAAAGAGAGTGGGTCCATCACCATACCAGATAGCCTTATCCTCAGATTTGTCCAACCTTCATAATATTTTCTATGTCTCCCAGCTCAGAAAGTATATACCAAACTCCTCACATGTACTTGATGCTAGTACTCTGCAATTAAAGGAAAATATAACATATCAGCCAAAACCTATACAAATCATTGGTATTGAGGTTAAGACCTTGAGGAACAAGTCCATTCCCCTGGTAAAGTTCTTGTGGGATCAGATGGCACCACAAGAAGCCACTTGGGAAAGAGAGGAGGATTTGCACAGAGCGTATCCAAAATTATTTGTAAGGAGGAGAGAAATGTAACACCCTATGTTCTTTCAATTATATTTAAATTTATGTTTTCTTAATTAATTAGATAAATTTCCATAAAGTGTGGTAAATTGCTTGTGTCATTTAATGATTAGAATAAAGTTGCTAAGATAACATTGCCAGAAATTGAAGAGCTTGACTAATGTTCCTTGTTAGTAGCCGAATTTCCAAGAAGAGAAGTGTATGGCAATTGAATATATATACATGGTGTTGATGGAGGAATTGAGTTTTAAAATGTATGTGTGTGTGTGTATATATATATATACCTACATAGCCAAAGAGAAAAGAGAGAAGAGAAAATAACATTCCCTTTAGCCTTCACCTTAAGTGACCAATGGGTAATAGGAGAATAGCAATGGATAATGGGCTGCACCTGATGACATGTGAGACTATGGAATAATAATTAAGAAAGGAAAAATAGTGCAGAATTTAAATATACAATATAATGCAACATTATGGGTGGCATGTTTCCATTTTATTTCCTTCTTTTGGCACCGCCAAGTAAGAGAATTAAGCATGCATGTGTGAGTCTTGCATGAACGGGAGATTTTACATGAAGTGAGAAGGGAAAGATTCAGCCATGATAATTAGGAAATAGTTAAGCAAGGAGTATAGAATTTAATTTGCAAAACAAGAAGCATGTAAGTGTATGGTGAAGCAAGGATGCAAGACAGGAAGAAGATGTGTGAAGCAAGTTTTTCTCTCTTCCTTCCCTTGTGTCATCTCAAACACAACAAAATAGAGAAATGAACATACATATATGTGGATCCAACATGAATTTGGGAAGAAGTAAACCAAAGATTGCAAGTAAGGAAGGCTACACTAAAAGTTACACGAGAGGCCATTGGACAATAATGTTCATAACAAAAATAATTAAGGAGAAGGAGGGCAGCATTCCATAAGCCATTGGTCAATAGACAAGAGGAAATGAAATTGAAATTTTTCATTTTAATATACTTGCATGCACAAACACATGGAAAAGGGAGAAAAGAAGGCAAATGTAGCGTGGGAAATGAGGCTACACGTGAGGAACCAATTCATTTTCCTCCTTTCCCTTTAACTTGCTCAAATGGGTTTACACAATAGTGTAAGCAATATAAGTGTACTTTGAAGTACACATGCAGCAGCTAAGGAATGATGACAAGAAGAAGGAAGTGCAGCATGATTTTCTCCCTTCTTCCCTCCTATTAGTGTGACCAAATAGCCAAAGAAGGATGTAAAAATTTTTCTAAGTTAGGTACACGTGCACCATGCTTAAATAAGTGTACCAAAAGATGAAGAGAAAACTAAGAAGAGAAAAGAAAAGTGCAGCCCATAAGGAATGGCGTGACAAGAGGGGATAAGCTACACTTGCAAGCAAAGGAAATTTTACTTGAAAGTACACATGTGGCATAAGCAATAAACATTAGCGATAAATAAACAAGAAAGGAAAAAGGGAGAAGGTGCAATGTAAATGTTGGTATGGGCAACACTTAGAAGAAAGAAATTAAAAGATAAAAATGAGAAGGGAAGAGGGAGGGAAGGAGAAAACCACATAGTAAAGGCATCCAACAAAAGGAAGGAGAGAGAGTTGAAAAAGAAGTAAAGATACACACACAAACACATTCGGTAGAGAGAAAAAAAAGAAGAAGGGCTGGCCAAAAAAGGAAAGAGCAAAGGGAGAACTCAAAGGGAAAGCTAAGAGAACTCCATCTTAGTCCATCAATGAGGTAGGTTAAAAATTTCTAAAATTGTGTTCTATGTTTTAGTATGTGTAACCACCATGCTTTTACAAGCTTCCATGGAACATGATTGTCTTCCCTACATTCTTAATGAAATAAATGTTATGTTGGCTAAGCTTATGATAAATTGGTATGTTGGTTGATGTGTTGAAATGAATATTGTTATTTATGGAAGGGTTAGATAATGTTATTTTCATGATGAACTATGATTGACTATGATAGAAATGGATAGATAATTTTGAATACCATCCTTCCTCCATAAAACTCCCTTTTGGCCGAATGGAAGATGAAATTTCACACTAAATTGATGTTGATAGTTGTGACTGGGATTAAAAATAATTGACCATGGATGAGAGAGATTATACCATTTTAATGGTGTTATTAAGGAATAGAAAAGGAAAATTTGAATTGCAAAATAGTCAATTTCCTTAGGCCAAGTTCATGAAATTCACTCTTGAAACTTATTATAATTTTATGAGAGAATTATATTATTATTAATTTTCAAGAATGGGAGGCTTACTCTTGAAACTTATTAGAATTTTATACGGGAATTAGATTATTATAAATTTTCAAGAATGAGAAATTTACTTTTGAAACTTAATAGAATTTTATAAGAGATTTATATTATGATTATTTTTCAAGAATGGGAAATTCACTCTTGAAACTTATTGGAATTTTATAAGAAATTTATGTTATTAGTATTTCTCAAGAATGGAGAATTAAATTGATTTAGACAACCTTGTCATAACTAAATATGATAAAGAGTTTTAAAAGGGATAAAAGTTTGCCATATTCAAACAATTCCAATATGACAACATTAACATACACATAAGGACAAGGGTTAAATTTTAGCCAGAGTTATAGTGCCTTGATAGTAAAATAGGGAATAGAAATATGGTATCCCGATAAAAAGAGGAAACATTATGAACAAAGGAAAACATAGAAAGAGACACAAGAAGTTTTATAAAGGTGGCCAAGTGTCTACATAGTGCCCAAGTGTGCACAATTATTTTATAAAGGTGGCCAAGTGTCCACATAGTGCCTAAGTGTGCACAATTATCATACAATGCTTGCCAATATGTATTTATGAATAAGGCTATGGTTGCAAAAACTGAGAATGTAGATGTAAATGTTTTGGTGCTTGAACCCTGGTACATATTAGTGAATTTTTAAACCCTAAATTGTTAAGCTACTAGGAAACTTGTGTTTCTCATTTATATGCTATTATGTACCAGATGCGGATGCTTAGCAAAGTCGGGGGAGATAAGAGTTCTTTTTCTCAAAATTTTTTGTAATTCCTTATTTTAGGGTCCTAATCCTATATATATATTTTGGGTAGCTTTAGGACTATTATTTTAGCTGTGTATAGGAAAGGAAAACGAAAAATTGTTAGGAAAAGGATATGTGAAGGACCTGTTAATCCCCATTATTTGTAAAGGAGTCTAAGTGATAGGATTGTTGTCTCCTAACTCCTTATGGATAGATACTTCATATATCCTAGTATATGGTCTCAGAAAGATGTATTGGACATTCATTATTGAACACTAATTATTTGTATTGAACACAGATTATTTTTATTGCATGAAGTTTTATGATTTTCATTGTGCTAAATGAAATTTTAATTTTCGCTGTGCATAAGGTATGATTCTCTGAGCAAAAGAACCCGAACCTAATCCATTTTAATAGAACTTAATGGAATAAATGCTCAGATGTTAATAATAAAAGGATAAGAGTAACGTACCAAACTTATCTAATTACATCGGAGGAATTGTAATACTAGATAAGGGCGTTACATTGGGCATTCCATGGTTTGGCTTTGAATTAGGATGGTTAAACATCCACTTGAACTTAGATGATTTTCAAAACACTGTGATGGTTGCAAACTTTAAGTTAGTGTCATCTTCCAAAGGCCAATAAGAAACACATACTTAGAGTTAGCAAAACCATAGACATAAGCCGAGTTACCCTAGTGTACATGTAAAGAATAGCATATCAGGAGTATAATCCATCAAAAGGGGATGGTGATTCCATAGTATTATGATTTGCCTAAAAGTGAAAAAGAAATGATCTGAGTAGAGTTAATGGTGACCCAATGAGTTGATAACCAGTCTTTTTTGAGGAAGGGAAACATTGGGTAGAGTTGATAACTATCTCTTTGGTTATGAGATAGTACTCAGATCTAGTTGAGGGACACCTTCGAATGTACAAAAAGTTAAAGTTAGAGTTAAAAGCTATAGTTAGATAAAGAATGGCTGAATAGTCACAAACTCATGCATATAGATAGTGGTATGTGGAGTTATCACTGGGTGACACTCCTGGTAACTCTTATGATATGTTGTTTTTCCTACTCGTATGATAAATGAAAAGGCATGTTTATTTTCTCACAACATGTTTACATGGAAAGTTTGAGAAGAAATTTATGATGAGATGATGAGGATTGAACATCCTATATTTTATAGCTTATATGTTTTAAAAGAACTTGCATAAATCTAAGCATATGACATGAGAGTATGTTGAATGCATTATATCCCAATAGTATATAGTATGTGTTATGTTTTATGATGAAAGAATGTAGAGATTTCTGTATAAATATGGTGGTACAGTTCAGTAGTTTTCTAAGACAGGTTACGTTGCTACTGAAATTCATTTCTCACATGAGTGATGACATGTACTAGATGTGTAGGTTCCTTGGCTGGATGAGAAGTTAAGCAAGAGAGAAGTGCCCTTCATAAGGGTACTTGAGAATGTCTATTTTGGATAGTATAGGCACATGTTTCATTTGTACTAGTCTTTATAATTTTTGAAAAGGCTAGTAAAGAATATCTCTTGTATAGCCTATATTAATTTATATGTATATGGATTAGTTTGAATTTATGGATACAAAATTTGAAGGGGTTATAAGTGGCAAGGTTGTTGCCTCCATACCCTAATGAGTTAAATTTAAGTTAATGAATGAGTATTTATGTATGTTTGTATATAGCTATTTTCGATGAATTATCTATATGTCTTAGATCTGATATTTCGCTGCTACGTGTGAAAGCCCGAGTGTAGAACTCAATCCCAAATGGCATTCAATTAATCAACTTCGTAAAAGTTTAAAATTTACTCAGTAGATGTAACGGTAACACACTACCATTAATATATATTTATGTATTATATGTTTTAAGTAACTTAAAAGGAACCATAGGCTAAGGGGGTGTTACGGGCGGTACAATGAGATATACCTATATAATTCATGCATGGTATCCCAATAGGCAAGATATATTATGTGATTATAAAAAGAATGTAGTGTATTTTTATATGATTATGGTGGTACAAACCAGTAGATTTTAAAATAGGTTGTTATTGCTATTGAGATTTATTCTCATATAAATGTTGGTTTGTATCAGATGCCTAGATTCCAAATTTTACTAGAAGCGGAGGTTGATTGGGTAGACATACCCATATTGGGGTATTTTATGGTGATAAAGGAAGTATGGGTCATTTCAGTCATAGAGATTCCCCCATCGCCCCCACCTATAGAGGGGTGGATATATAGGATTAGTATAGTAGTTTTATATTTTGGCATGTAAATATGTGATGCTCAATACCTTGATTCCGTATGATTATTGTTGGAAGGATCAGGAGGATGAGTTTTAGTGTATAAAATGAGGGCATATATGTATTAGGATATAGGAGATAGGTATCCACTATTAGGCTTTTTTGTTAAATGGGTATGAGTGGCAGGGTTGTTGTCTCCTTATCCTACTTAGCCTCGCGTATCTATAGGTACATGTCTTATGTAAAGTAACTATAATTATTGTAAAAAGAATTGTGTATGTGTATGAATTTGAATATATATATATTATTCTATTTATTTTTGCTGCATAACATGTGAGCACCCGAGTGTAGAAATCCCAAACCAATTCGCACTTAATTATTAACTTGGTAAAAGTTAAAATTTACTTGGGTAGAGGTAGTAGTAACTCACCAATCTTATAGTATATTGTATTATATTATTTAATTAACTAAAAGGAATCATAGGATTGGGGGTGTTACAAGGTTGACCAGGAAAGATGTTCCATTTGTGTGGGATTCCAAATGTGAACATAATTTCCACACATTGAAAGAGAAACTAACAACCGCAACTATCTTAAGTATTCTTGATCCCTTATAACACTTTGAATTATACTGTGACGTATCCAAGAAAGGCCTAAGGTGTGTCTTGATGCAGGATAGGAAAGTAGTAGCCTATACCTCTAGACAATTGAGACCTCATGAAGGAAATTATCCTACTCATGATCTAGAATTAGCAGCCATAGTTTTTGCCTTAAAACTTTGGAGATATTATCTCCATAGATTTAAATTTGAGGTATTTAGTGACCATAAAAGTCTTAAATATCTATTTAATTAGAAGGAGTTGAACATGAGGCAAAGAAGATGGATAGAGTTCATTAAAGATTATGATTTGGAGTTAAAATACCATCCAGGAAAGGAAAACATAGTGGCAGATGCATTAAGTAGGAATCCCTCCATGTAGCTCACATGATGGTGAATGAGATGAACCTAATCGAGAAGTTTAGGAACTTGAGTTTGTCCACTCTAGTATTGTAGATACAATATACCTAAGTGAAATGAGAATTGAGAATAACCTTAGAACTCAAATCTTAGCCCAAAGAGAGGATGAATTCTTAAAGTCTCTAAAGGACCCAAAGAATTTCAAGAAAGAAGCTAATGGGGTAGTAACCTTTTAGAATAGGGTATATGTCCTAGAATCAGGAGGATTGAGGGACCAAATTTTAGAGAAATCCCATAAGAGCAACTATACTATTCATCCTGGTACCATTGAGATGTACCAAGACTTGAAAGAAAATTTTTGGTAGCTAGGTATGAAAAAGCACATAGCTGAGTATGTTACTAACTGCTTAGTGTGCCAGCAGGTGAAGATTAAACATCAGAAACCTGCAAGATTTTTGTAACCTCTAGAAATCCTTGAGTGGAAATGGGATAAAATTTTTATGGATTTTGTGGTTGGCTTACCTAGGACTTAGTTAGGAAATGATGCAATTTGGGTAATAGTGGACCGATTACCTAAGTCTGCACATTTCTTACCCATCAAAATAAAATACTTACTAGATAAGTTAGCCCAGCTATAACTTTAGGAAATAGTGAGGCTCTACGAAGTGTCCACTAACATTATGTCAAATAGAGACACTAGATTTACTTCTAGATTCTAGAAAGCTTTGCAAGAGGCTTTCGGTACCAACTTAACTTCAGCACTACTTATCATCCACAAACTGATAGGCAAACTGAAAGAACCATACAGACTCTAAAAGATATGCTTAGAGCTTGTGCTTTAGAATAGAAAGGGTGTAACGTCCGTATCACTC
Source organism: Senna siamea (assembly GCA_031216115.1). Lineage (NCBI taxonomy): Eukaryota > Viridiplantae > Streptophyta > Magnoliopsida > Fabales > Fabaceae > Senna > Senna siamea. The sequence goes on along the minus strand of CM062354.1, from coordinate 23,103,246 downwards.
CCTTAGTTTATGGTTCCTTTTGGTTCTTTAAAGGATATAATATATATAAATATCATACTAGTAGCATGTTACTGTTACATCTACCCAAGTAAATTTGAACTTTTACCAAGTTAGTTATTCGAGTGTAGTTGGATCGGTCTCTACTCTCGGTTGTACACTTAGTCTCATAGCGAAATGAAATAATGTGATACAATAGTTACTTTAGCTAGATGTACAAACATCATGCATATTTACTTCCATAATTAACATAGAATAACTATTAGGGTATGGAGGCAACAACCCTACCACTAAAACCCCATCAAACATGTATATTCATAAATTCTAGCTAATCCATATACATCTAATCAATATAGGCTATACATAAGGTAAATTATGCTAATGCTTCCTTAAAAATCATGAAGGCTAGCCCAATAAATTAAAAACCTATACTATCCAAAATAACTTTTTTAAAATACCCATAGAGGGTACCTCTCCCTAGGTTACCTCCATCTCCAGCTGATACCTATACATCTCATTCATGCCAGTGTTGATGTGAGAAATAAATCTTAATAGCAACCAAACCTATTTTAAAATCTGCTGGCTCGTACCACCATAATTATACAAAAATACTCTGCATACTCATTTCAACATTTTGAAAACATAACATGTATTATCGGGATGCAACGCATGAATCATGCTTTCATGGTTTGTGCTTAAGTGTATGCATGTACTTTAAAATATATAAGCTTTCATGTCATGGGATGTCATCTCAATATCATGCTCTATCACAAAATTTTCATCTCATACATTTCATATGGTAACATCATCATATTCATCTTTAAAATCTGAATAGGAATCAAACATACTTAGAGTTATTAGGAGTGCTGCCCAGCAACCACCTTCATGTACCATACATACATAAGTTTATGACGATTCAACCACCATACCTTTTTGTACTATTTAGAGCATCCCCTAGTGGAATCAAGTACAATGTGGGCACTGTCCTCTCACAAATCATTCCAATATAGTAGGATTTAAAGTTTCCTTTCCACCCCATAAGGGACTACTTATAATGTGGTCACTGCCCTTCTACAGATCACTCTGTGTACAACGAGAATTTATTTCCCTTTCTACCCCATAAGGGACTGCTTTTTTAACTCATGGGGTCATATCCTGATACGCTATTCATTAATGTATATACTAGGATGATTCGGCTCATGTCATGGTTATGCCTAACTCTAAGTACGTGCCTAATTTAATGGCCTAAAAAATTGCACTAACTTAGATTTTGCAACCATCATGGCATTTTTCAAAATTATCGAAGCTTAATTGGACGGTTACCCACCCAGTGTATGGTACAATCGTGGAACTCCCAAGGCTGTCCCAGACTAACCATTGGTCACTCAATCATGAGCCTATCTATCCTAATACATACTCTAGGAATATTCCCATCCTTTTGATCTTTCATGGATTCCTTTCTCTTTCTTTCACTATCACAAGGATCTTGTGTTTGGGTGAAGTTTTTGGCCAATTCTCCATCAAAAATCAAGGTGTAAAGTTCATTTTTCTTTCATTTTGGACTTACAGTCGGCTACCCTCTCATTGGCAGTCAGCTACTAACTCTTTGTATAAACTGGGAAGCTAACTCGAGAGCAACCAGTCAACTGTTCTAAGTCTAGCAGTTGATTGCTAGCTTACTATAAGCCCGAAAGTCGGCTGCTAAGGTCTAATGGTCGGTTGATGCATTCTGGGCACATTTTTTGGGATGCTAATAGTCGATTGATCCAAGGCTTGTAATGCCTTAACAACCCCTTTGTAACACCCCATATATTCTTGATTGGTTTTAAATTAAATGTTTTCTTAATTAATTTGATGAGTAACCATAAAAATGTGATGCAATTGCCTTAGTGATGTAATGAATTATAAATGTCATAGGGGAAATGTGTGAAAATTTAAGTGAATGAATTAATTTCTCATTTCCTTCCTTTTACTAACTAAATTATGAAAGGTGAAGGGTATAGCCAACTTAAAATACATGCACGTGCCATTAAAGAGGGGAAGGAAAAGGGTTAGCATCTAATATATATATGTACATATGCATTTGGTGGAGTAAAATATAAGCAATGGAGTGTGGCATGTGACATTAAACCTCCCCCTTCCCTTTTATTCAAAAGTGGCCGAATGACTTTTCCAGTTAATAAGTAAAATAAGACAAGGAAAGATAGCCAAATATGTGCGTGTATTGTGAAGTAAGAGTGCAAAAATTGTTTAAAATAAAACATGTATATGTGTGTGTACGATTGGTGGGGAAGAAGGACATGACCTATAAATAACCACAAGACAATAGAAATTGAGAAGAAAGAGAGAGCAAGAAAGGTGTGTGGGATTAGTTTTCCCCTTTATCTTCCCTTTTGTTTCATTTTCTCTTCCAATACACTATGGCCAAGAGATGAGTGAGCTAGCTTGAGGGGGACAACTTGCCTAAAATTCAACTTTCCTTCCCGTGATGGAGTTCACGTGCATGTGGAGAAAAAAAAATTGCTAGGACTAGAGGCTTGTGTGAAAGGAGCCATACAGCTACGTGAAGAATGAAGCTAGCGTGGACCTCTTTCTTTTCTTTCCTCTAGCGTGATGAAGGGGTAGTGTAAGAGTGCAAGCAAATGGGCTGCACTTAATAATAATAATAATAATAACAATAATAATAAAGACTAAGGAGGAGAAATGGCATCAGGAGTGAGGGGATGAGATAACTTTCAAGAAGGGAATTTCACATGTATACATGGATGCATAAGACGTTGGCCTTGCGTGAAGCAAAAGGAATTCCCATAAGCATGAAGGATGCTGAGACATGGTGGCTCATGTGGAAGGGGCAGCCTACGTGGAAGGGTGCCTTGCGTGGCTCTCCTTCCTCCTTTCCTTTGACTTGGCCAAGTGGTTAAGCCACTAATAAAATTTTCCATTATATGAATTATACTTAAAGAACACATGTGGCACGGTAAGGAGAAAAGGGAAAGAGCAGCGAGAACCTTTGGATAAAACACAACATTGCAAGGAAAATAAGGCTGCACCTAATTACACGTGAGGCCATAGAATGATAACAAGGAGAATGAAGGTAGCGTCCCTTTGGTTTGGCCAAGTAGAAAATGTGAGGGAGAGAGAGAAGTGAAAAAGGAAGTAAAGATACACACACAGCAACTTCATCCAAGAAAAAAGAGAGAAAGAGGGAGTAAAGCAAAGGTGTATATGGCAAGAGAGAAAAGAGAATTAGCTGAGAAAGAAATGATCAAAGGAGAAAGGAAGAAGTAAAGGGAGAAAGTCAAAGAGGAAGCCAAGCTAATCCCATCTTAGTTCATCCTTGAGGTAGGTTAGTAATTCATTTGGACTTTTATTCCATGTTTTAAAATATATGAATCATGGTTTTCCAAGCTTACATGGAACAATAGATGCTTGTCTACATTCTTGAATAGGTGGATGTTTCTTGGCTAAGCATTGTGTGATGATTTGAACTATTGTGCTTGCATGGTTAATATCTCTTTGTGTTAGCATAGATGTTAGGACTTCCATACGAGGAATTCGGGTAGTAAAACATGGCTTGTGTAAGGGAGAACCCTAACTTAAGATAATGCCAGGAAAATTGTATTGTGTATAGTTAATAAAGGTTCTAAGTTATGCATATCACAATAGGAAAAGAAACCTAAGTAGCATGTGACAAAAATTTGACATTCTCCTTATTATTTTGCCAAACCTAAAATGGCCTTAGCAAGGTAGGAAACCTTTTAATGAGAATTGTGTAAGGGAGATGTTAATTTGGTTTAGCCTATGAGAAGGGAAGAAAATATGGCTAGCTAAGGGATAATTAATTAGTTACCTTTTGCACATAATAAGGTCCTATATAATTATTAAAATGTAAAAATAGAGGTAACTGTGTAAGCCTTAAACCTAAAATGTAGCAAGCACTGAGGAAAACGAGAAAAATAAATGGTTGAAGGCTATGATTGCACAAATTAAAGGTGGGGGAGAGTACCCTAAAAATTAATGCATTGTGCCATGAAAAGTCTTAAATTTGATTATTGTAATTTATAGTGGCCGAATCCCTATGGCAACAATGAATGCATGACAATGTGCCTTATAAGGGTTAAATGCTAGGGGAGAGTAAAATGATAAGAATAAAAGAAAGTATCAATGACATAATTGCCTAATTTAAATGTAAGAGGACATCGTAAGACTTTTAATGCATACTGTCGATTGGTAAAAGTGTGACCTAGTGAGGTGTGGCTGAAGGTGCTTCACACTCATGACCTAGTGTCACACAGAATCTATAAAGGTGGCCAAGTATCCACAATACTTAAGGTGTGGCCAAAGGTGCTCCACACATGTGACTTAGTGAGGTGTGGCCAAAGGTGCATAATTGGCAAGGTAAGTTTTAAGAATGACATGCATGAGTGATTGTTGTTTTTTTTTTTTTTGTGCTAGCATGCATAATCCTATGAAAAGATGTTTTATTTGAAAAAGAACATTTAATTTTACCATATTGTTATCTTCAATAATAATGCAATGTGTAATGACCCCCTAATCCACAATACATTATCCTCTATCTGAGTAGCGAAAACATATGGGTTTTCAAAATAATTTATCACTTTTTCGCATTTTGGGAATGTCAAGGAATTGCTACCGGTTGAGTGTAACCCAAATAGACCCTTACTGCTATCCATTCAGATTCCACTCAACCTTAAATCCACTGTAGCTATACTAAATTCACATACAATCATCACAAGCTCTAGACTATCATATCTAATAACCAATAATTAAAATATACAATCCATTCACATGTAATCTATCTTCAACAAAAATTTAGACATTCATTTCTTCCGAAAATCTGGTAGAGTTTCTCCTGAAATTTGGACGTTACCCAAATACAAACAGCCAATATCCAGTAAATTTACATCCAATAAAAATCCAACAATAGCAAATCATTAACAAAAATATATACAATAACAAATTCAAGCCTAAACTACGCTACATCATCCGTTTGTCATCCAATCTCTGCCTAGCTATCTCCTAGGCCCCTGTTCCTGTTCATCTAAGAAAACAACCTCATGAGATAGTTAAATCCTAGTAGAGTAATTTATAATAATTAAATTCAAAACTAGATGGATACTCAATGGTGACAAGCACCAAAAACATCTCCCCGTGTTCATTTCGAAATCAGTGAAATACCTTGTCTTTTAAAATCATTAAAATGGCATGGAAAACGAGGTAATCAATTAAATGAGTATAAAATCTATTTTTTTTGAAAATCTGTAATAAAAATCCAAATCAAATCCATTGCCCGGTGATTTTCACATTCACATCTGTCACAAGTATTATGTGACCGTATTTGAATCTATCCAATTGCATGCCGTTTTACGAAAATCAGTCTTTTATCATTGGGTGTGATCCATAACACCAATCACCTGAAAACATACCTATATCATGAGTGTCATCCATGACACCAATCACTCACTCAAGGACTGGGTAAGAATCAATATCTAGGGCGTCCCCTAGCATGTGCACATACGCCAATCCTCATCCTCATACAGTCTATTCGAAATCACATGTACACGGTCGACTAGTTCTCAGGGTTCTAGGATATTACGCCTAAATCACAATGTTTTCCCGTATAGGTTATCCCCCTTATACTCCTTAAACCTTTCATAGGGTCGTCCTGGTTTATCACGTAATCCCTAACGAATGTAAGATAAATCCAATTAAAATGATACATTTATAGAATCCTCTGCACTCGAGATACTCAATGGCCGTCCCATACTGGCTATTAAATACCCTACCCTAAGTTAACTCGTTCCTATGGCATCTAATTCTGATAGCCAAATCGTTCTAACATGTAACAGGCAATGCACACAGGTATACAAAAATACTCATTAAAAGAAGCACGTATTCCTATGCAGTTAGATTAATCTAAATCAGGCATTCACAACGTCAAATAAAAGTTAGGGGAGCGTAAATCACTCTACCTGGTTACCATTTCATCCTAATTAAATTCGGGGCTTCCCGTATCCTTGAAATTAGAGCCTCGTTAATTTCTTGGACAATTTAATCAAAGTTTTAGTTTGTTACTTATTCAATTTAATTTCTTACATACGATTACATGTTTTCCTAGGCCAGTATCTTTCCTATACATGTTCGGCATCCAATTCAGTCAGAAAACATTAGATTAGGGTAATTTAGATCTTACCGAGGGTTCCAAAAGATAGAAATCTAGTTCGAGACAACTTTTGGCATCTTCAGCAGTGGCGCATGGTAGTTTACGGTGGTGCACAACAGAGAAATGCAGTTGAGGTTGAAAATTACACTAGAATGGATCCCGCAAGATAAGCAGTCTGGATCTGGGGTTGGTTTGGTGGTTCTCGGCCATTTAGGTGGCATTTTTGGCTATGAAGATTTACGCAAGGCAGATGACTTTTGCCTTTATCCGGGCGCATGGTGGCAATGTTGGGTGACTGGGAGCTGTCAGAGGAAGCTAGCAGCTCGGCCTTCCTAATGGTGGGGGCAGTGTTGCCAGACAACGTTAGATGGCAAAGATCATGGTGGGTGGAGAAACACACGATGAAGGGGGAAGAGAGGCATTTTTCGATGGCTGTGGCATCCGTCGTTGGTCGTGGATGGTGGCGGGAGGTTCAGGGAGTCGAGCTGGACCGGTGGCTAGATCAAGCGACGACATAGGGTGGCAGTGCTGGCTGCGCACGGTGGCAAACGTGAAGGAGAGAGAAGAGAGAGAAAATAGAGTGAAGAGAGAGAGAGGAAATGGAAAATGAGAGGGAAAATGAAGTTTTTGAAAGTTTAAAGCCTCTAGGGGCAATTCGGTCTTTTGCCACTTTGCCTGAGGGAATTTCTGTATGCCGTCTTTGATCCGGGCAAGGGCATGGATTCCCATGCAATAATTTTGGCCTCCGTTTAAGGAACTGAAGTTCGAGACTTTATCTGTCAATTTCCTAACGCCGGGTCACGTTTTCCTGCATCAGATCAAATTTTAACTCTGAAAAATTCCCAAATTTCAATTGTAATCTCAGAAAATTGCACCGAATTCAATTTTAATGAAATCCTAATTAAATTCACCCAATTTAATTTTTTTCAAAAATTCTAGTTTATTACACTCTCCCCCCTTAAAAGAAATTTTGTCCCCAAAATTCATACCTGTGAATAGCTCTGGGTATCGTTGCTTCATCTCATCTTCCTTCTTCCACGTCATCTCCTGCGATGCTACATCTTGCCAAAGTACCTTAACTAAAGGGATTACTTTATTCCGTAGTTGCTTAGTCTTAAAGTCAAGGATTTGTACAGGTGTAGATTCATAAGTTAAATTTTCCTTTAATATTATGGGTTGATTCCCCAATATATGCGCAGGGTTTGGGACGTATTTACGAAGTTGCGAGACGTGAAAGACGTCATGCAAATTGGACAGGTATGGGGGTAAGGCAATCTGGTAAGCGACTGGACTGACCCTTTGCAGGATTTAGAATGGTCCTAGGAATCTGGGACTCAGTTTCTTGGTCCTTACTTGTCTACCAATACCCGTGGTGGGGGACACTCTTAGGAACACATGCTCTCCCTCATTAAACTCTAAAGGTCTCCTTCTCCTATTGGCATAGGCTTTCTGTCTTTGTTGGGCGGCCCTCATCTTTTCTCTGATCATTTTGATTTGATCAGTGGTCTCTTGTACAATATCAAGTCCCAACAGTGTACTTTCCCCCATTTCTACCCAACTTAGAGGTGACTTATAGCTTCTCTCATACAGAGCAGCATAAGGTGCCATACCGATGGTAGAGTGATAACTATTATTGTATGCAAACTCTATCAAAGGTAGGTGTTTATCCCAACTTCCTTTTTGTTCTAGCACACAAGCCCTTAACATGTCTTCTAAAGTTTGGATTGTTCTCTCAGACTGCCCGTTAGTCTGAGGATGATAGGCTGTGTTAAATTTAAGCTGGGTTCCTAGTGCTTACTGTAGGGATTGCCAAAATCTCGAAGTAAACCTAAGGTCTCGGTCTAACACTATATCTGATGGTATCTCGTGTAACCTCATAACTTCCCTAAGGTATACTTCAGTCAGTTTTTCCATGGAGTATCTCATCTTGACAGGTAAAAAGTGAGTAGACTTGGTTAATCTATCCATTATCACCCAAATGGCATCATAACCAGCTGGTATCCTAGGTAATCCTACTATAAAATCCATGGTTATTTGATCCAATGTCCTTTCTAGTATTTCCAATGGCTTCAGTAGCCTTGGGGGTCTTTGATGCTTTATCTTGACCTTTTGACAAGTCAGACAGGCATTCACATAGTTTGTGATATCTTTTCACATGCCTGGCCACCAAAAATTTCTCTTCAAATCCTGATACATTTTGGAAATACTTGGGTGGATAGTATAATGGCTTCGATGAGCCTCTGCTAACAGTTTTTCCTTTAGCTCTTGATGGTTAGGGATTACTATTCATTTCCTAAACATCAATACTCCATTAAGGGCTAGTCCAAAATCAGGTTGGTTTGCATAAATCTCCAAGGATTCATCCTCTAGTTGGGCTTGTCAAATTTGTTCCTTCAGATCGCAGGTTATCAAGAAGTCACTCATCACTAATCTCTTCAGAAACGAGATTACATTGAGGCTGAGATTCCTAAAGTCCTCAAGTAACTTCATCTCATCTACCATTAGGCTGGCTAATTGTAATGACTTCCGGCTTAATGCATCTACTACAACGTTAGCCTTCCCTACATGGTATTTTAACTCAAAATCAAAATCCTTCAAATACTTTACCCACCTTCTTAGCCTCATATTCAGTTCCTTTTGATCAAACAAGTACCTAAGGCTCTTGTGATCACTATAATCCTCAAATACAGCCCCGTATAAATAATGTCTCCAAATCTTTAGGGCAAACACAACGACAGCTAATTCCAAGTCGTGAGTAAGGTAGTTTACGTTCGCAGGTTTCAATTGCCTCGACGTATAAGCCACTACTTTCCCATCCTACATTTAGACGCATCCTAAACCTTTCATTGATACATCAGTATACACTGTAAAGGGTTCTAAAGGTTTCAGAATTATTACCACATGAGCGGTGGTCAATTTTTCTTTCAAAGTCTGGAAACTATCTTCACACTGCTCGCTCCATTCAAAGTTTACACCGTTCTGAGTCAACCGAGTTAATGGCAAAGCTATCTAGGAAAATCCTTGGATGAACTTCCTGTAATAGCTGGCCAAACCTAGAAAACTCCTAACTTTAGTGACCGTCCTCAGTTGACCCCAATCTAATATGGCTTCAATCTTCTTAAGGTTTACTGCAATCCGTTCCCCATTTACCGCGTGGCTTAGAAATTTCACTTCCTCCAACCAAAACTTACATTTCTCAAATTTAGCATACAATTATTTTTCTTCCAATATCTGTAGCACCGTGCTAAGATGTTAGGCATGCTCTTCGTGAGTCTTGGAATAGACCAAAATGTCATCTATGAATACCACTACAAATTGATCCAAGTAAGGTCTAAAGATTCTGTTCATGTAATCCATAAAGACAGTAGGTGCATTTGTTAATGCAAATGGCATCACTAGAAACTCATAATGGCCATACCTAGTGTAAATGCTGTCTTAGAGATATCTTCTTCTCTAACCCTAATCTGGTGGTATCCCGACCTTAGGTCTATCTTGGAGAATACAGTCGTACCTTGCAACTGGTCAAATAAGTCATCAATCTGTGGTAATGGGTACTTGCTCCTAATGGTCACTTTGTTTAGTTGTCGATAATCAATACATAACCTTAAACTCCTGTATTTCTTCTTTAAGAGTATGACCGAAGCTCCCCACGGTGACACACTCGGCCTAATGAATCCCTTTTCTAACATATCCTCTATCTAGACCTTTAGTTCCCTTAATTCTGCTGGGGGCATTCAGTATGGGGTCATAGCTATTGGGCCTGCATCCAAAATCAGGTCAATTGTAAATTTTATCTCTCTAGGTGGGGTAGCCTACTTGCTTCCAAAGGAAACACCTCTAGAAAGTCACTAACAATTAGGATTAGGTCTAACCTTTCCTACAATTCTACCTGAGAGAGATTTAAGGACACATCACCTATCTCACATGCTTTGTCACTCCTAAGTATAGGCACGGTATCCAAGTAAGTGATGGTTCTCTCAAAATAGTTTAACAAAACCCGATTCCTAGACAACTAATCCATTCCCAGAATGACATCGATCCTAGTCAGGGGTAAAGACACGAGGTCCACAATAAAGAGGGTGTTTTCAATGGTAAAGGGGCAATTTAAGCATATTTGTGGGGATATGGTAATCTCTCCTAAAGGTGTGGTCACGTGTAAGTCACATGGCATGGTTTGTAAAGGTAGGTTTATTCTTTCCATGTATACATCAGAAATAAAAGAGTGCATAGCACCTAAATCAAATAATATTATCAAAGGAAAATTGTAAATTTTACCTTTACCCTGCATTAAACCTAATGACCTGTCGACGTTTGCCGCATCCATAGTAAAGACTCTCCCTAGAGATTGCGGTCTTTGGCTACCTGGTGTCTGCTGGCTTCCGATTGAGGGACAGTACTTTGCAAGGTGTCCTATACCCCGACACTTCTAAGATTGCACTAGAGTCTGATGCCATCAGGGTTGGTTAGGATGTCTGGTCCCACACTTTGAAGAAAGAGCACTGTCGGGCCGTCTTCCGCTGCTTGAAGACCCTGGCTATGATTTGAACATTCCGCCCTTCACATTGAGATTTCTAACTGGTAGTCTTGTCCTGTTACCTATTCTTTGTGTCATGTTCTGCTTCTGTTCTTGGTTCTTACTCAAGATTTGACATTTGTTCACCAGCACTGCAAAGTCTCTGATCTTGAGCGGGGTAACCTATGTTTTCATTGGAAAATCTATGCCCTCTTCCAACTGACTTGCCTTCTAGGCTTCGTCATAATGCATTCTTAGGTAAGTGGAATATCTGAATAGTTCTTTAAATTGTTCCAAATATTCCTCGAATGGTCTACCTCCCTGTGTGAGCTTCAAGAACTCTGCTTCCTTGGATTGTCTGACACTTTCAAGGAAGTACTTATCCAGGAAGACCCTCTTAAAAGATTACTAAGTGAGCGGAATGCCCTTGCTCTCCATCAGCTGATGAGCTCCTGTCCACCATCGTTCTTCTTCACCCTTAAGCATATATGTTACATATCTCACTTTCTGTTCATCGTCACAATGCAACAAATGGAAGATCTTCTCTATCTCCTTCAGCCATACTTCAACGATGGCTGGATCAGAGGCACCTGAGAATGGGGGTGGACCTGCTCTCTGAAATTCAATCTACCCTTGATACATCGGGTTGGCATTCTGAGTGTTTTCATTATTTCTGGTCTGCCTGTCTTCCTGTTGTTGCCTCATTACATTGGCGCTTGTAGTAGCTTGATCCCCCATGGCGTCGGCCATCATTCGTATAGAGTCCATCATCTCTCGCATGTCAACGTTAGTCTCCATGTTACTACTACCTGAGGCGCCCTGGCTCCTGTGTCTTAGCCTTCCTCTTAGCCTCTGAGTGTTATCCCTGCTAGTTTCTGCCATAGCTATCTAACACAGAAAGAAAATTGATTTGTCTTTATTAGTAACAGTTAGCAGAAATATGTTAAATTCATTCCTTCATTTATCAATTCAAGATCAGGTCCTAGGTATTCCTGAGTTAAATTAATCAAAATCCTAAAGCTGCAAGCCCAAAGATTCATAACCACTAGCCTACTAAACTAGACAACCAACAAACTGGGCTTTGATATCATATTTGTAATAACCCCCTAATCCACAATACACTATCCTCTATTTGAGTAGCGAAAGTATATGGGTTTTCAAAATAATTTTTCACTTTTTCCCGTTTTAGGAATGTCAGGAAATTGTTACCGGTTGAGTGTAACCCAAATGGACCCTTACCACTGTCCATTCAAATTCCACTCAACCTTAAATCCACTGCAGCTATAATAAATTCACATACAATCATCACAAGCTCTGGAATATCAGATCTAATAACCAATAATTAAAATATACAATCCATTCACATGCAATCTATCTTAAACAAAAATTCAGTCATTCATTTCTACCAAAAATCTGGCAAAGTTTTCCTAAAATTAAGATGTTACCCAAATAAAAACAGCCAATATCCAGTAAATTTACATCCAATAAAAATCCAACAGTAAATCATTAACACAGATATATACAATAACAAATTCAAGCCTAAACTACACTACATCATCCATCTGTCATCCAATCACTGCCTAGCTATCTCCTAGGCCCCTGTTCTTGTTCATTTGAGCAAACAATCTCATGAGATAGTTAAATCACAGTAGAGTAATTTACAATAAATAAATTCAAAACTAGCTGGATGCTCAGCGGTGAGAAGCACCGAAAACATCTCCCCGTGTTCATTTCAAAATCAGTGAAATACCTTGTCTTTTAAAATCATTAATATGGCATGGAAAATGAGGCAATCAATTAAATGAGTATAAAATCTATTTTTTTTGAAAATCTATAATAAAAATCCAAATTAAATTTATTGCCCGGTGATTTTCACATTCACATTCGTCACAAGTCTTATGTGACCGTATCTGAATCTATCCAATTGCATGCCGTTTTACAAAAATCAGTCCTTTTATCGTTGGGTGTGATCCATAACACCAATCACCCAAAAACATGCCTATATCGTGAGTGTAATATGTCACACCAATCACTCACTCAAGGACTGGGTGAGAATCAACATCTAGGTCGTCCCCTAGCATGTGCACATACGCCAATCCTCATCCTCATACAGTCTATTCAGAATGACATGCACACGGTTGACTAGTTCTTAGGGTTCTAGGATATTACGCCTAAATCACAGCTTTTCCTCGTATAGGTTATCCCCCCTTATACTCCTTAAACCTTTCATAGGGTCGTCCTGGTTTACCACGTAATCCCTAACGAATATAGGCTAAATCTAATTAAAATGATACATTTATAAAATTCTCTGCACTTGGGATACTCAACAGCCATCCCATACTGGCTATTAAGTACCCTACCCTAACTTAACTTGCTCCTATGGCATTTAAGTCTGATAGCTAAATTGTTCTAACATACAATAGGCAATTTTAGCACACAGGCATACAAATATACTCATTGAAAGAAACACGCATTCCTATGTAGTCAGATTAATCTAAATCAGGCATTCACAACGTCAAATAAAAGTTAGGGGAGTGTAAATTACTCTACCTAGTTACCGTTTGCTCCTAATTAAATTTGGGGCTTCCTGTATCCTCATAATTTGAGCGTAGTTAATTTCCTAGGTAATTTAATCCAAGTCTTAGGCCGTTACTTATTCAATTTAATTTCCTACATCTGATTACACGTTTTCTAGGCTGATATCTTTCTTATACATGTTTAGCATCCAATTCAGTCAAAAAACATTATATTAGGGCAATTTAGATTTTACCAAGGGTTCGAGAAGATGGAAATCTGATTCGAGACAGCTTCTAGCTTCTTCGGCGGTAGCGCACGATAGAGAGATGCGATTGAGTTTGAAAATTACACGAGAATGAAGCCTGCTAGATAAGGAGTCCAAATTTAGGGTTGGTTTGGTGGTTCTTGATCGTTTAGGTGGCATTTTCCAGCGGTGAAGATTTGTGCACGGCGGACGGTTTTTACCTCGATCCGGGCACGTGGCAGCAGCATTCGGCAGTTGGGAGCTATCAGAGGAAGCTAGTAGCTTGGCCTTCCCAATGGTGGGGGTGGTGTCGCCGAATGGCGTCAGACGGTGGAGATCACGGCTGTGGAGATCACGGATGTGGAGAAATGCACAACGAAGGGGGAAGAGAGGCATTTTTCGACAGCTGTGGCGTCCATCATTGGCCGTGGATGGTGGCAGGAGGTTTAGGGAGTCGAGCTGCACCGGTGGCTAGGTCAGACGATAGTGTAAGGCGATGGTGCTAGCCGCGCACGGTGGCAAAAGTGGAGGAGAGAGAAGAGAGAGAAAATAGAGTGAAGAGAGAGAGAGAGAGGAAATGGAAAATTAGAGGGAAAATGGAGTTTTTGAAAGTTTAAAGCCTTTAAGGGCAATTCAGTCTTTTGCCACTTTACTCGGGGAATTTCTATATGCTGTCTTTGATTTGGGCAAGGGCACGGGTTCCCATGTAAGAATTTCAGCATCTGTTTAAGGAACTAAAGTTCGAGACTTTATCTTTCAATTTCCTAATGCCGAGTCGCATTTTCCTTCATTGGATCGAATTTTAACTCTGAAAAATTCCCAGATTTCAACCATAATCTCAAAAAATTGCGCTGGATTCAATTTAAAAGAAATCCTGATTAAATTCACCCAATTTAATTTTTTTTGAAAATTCTAGTTTATTACACAATGCTTGCCAATTTGTACTTATGAATCAAACTCTATTTTCAACAACCAAGAATGTAGATGTAAAAACTTTGGTGCTGCACCTTGGTACATATTAGTAGAGTTTTTAAATCATGAATTGTTAAGCTACTAGTAAACTTGTGTTTCTTATTTATATGCTAATATGTACCAGATGCGGACATGTAGCAGTGCCAAGGCAAATGGGAGTGCATTCTATTAAAATGTAATTTCTTATTTTGGGGTCTTGATTCTAGATAAATTTTGGGTTAGGATTAGGAATATTATTTGATCGTGTATATGAAAGGAATATGGGAAACTACTGGGGAAAGGATATGTGAAGGATCTGTTCGTCTTATTATTTTAAAAGGAGTTTGAGTGACAGGATTATTGTCTCCTAACTCCTTAGGGACGGGTACTTCATATATCCTGGTATATGTTCTCAGGAGGATGTAATGGACATTCATTATTGAACATTGATTATTTGTACTATATGTAAATTTTATGATTCCCTCTATGCTGTATGAATTTTTTAATTTTTGTTGTGCATATAGTATGATTATCTGAGCAAAAGAACCTGAACCCAATCTATAATAATACTTAATGGTGTAAATGCTCAGACGCTGTAAATAAAAGGATAAGAATAATGTACCAAACTTATCTAGTTACATCGAAGGAATTGTAATACTAGATAAGGGCATTACACCCTTAGCCTATGGTTCCTTTTAGTTATTTAAAAGGTATAAAATATGAATACTATAATAGTAGTATGTTATTTAAAAGGTTTCTTTCATTTTGGGCTAGCAGTCGACTATCCTCTTACTGGCATTCAACTGCCCTCTCACTAGCAGTCAGCTGCTAGCTCTCTATCTAAACTGGGAAGCCAACCCAAGAGCTGTAACACCCACTTTTTCTTTTGATTTCTAGATTATTGCTTCCTTAATTATTTGAATGATTTTGCCATAAATTGTGATGAAAATGCTTTGGTGATGTAGTGTTTAGAATAAATGTTAAAAATGAAAGAATGGACATAGACATTAAGTAGTATGAATTTTTCATAAAAAGGGAAAATCAAGTTTTAATAAAGTCACATTGGTTTTCTTACCTTAGCCGAGAAGATGGGTGAAAGTAAAAAGGAAACATGTAAAATTTTGTCCTTTTTTCCTTCTTTTCTAGTTGAATTAACATGTGAGTGGAGTGGAAAATTAAATTTGTATTTTAATCACAAATATTCCACCATTTGGTGAAGAAGTGAGAGAGAGAATTGGAAAGTGAAGTTAATTAACATTAACACATTCCCTGCTTGTCACCAAGAAGCTTGCAAGAGAGAAATGGTAATTGGTTAAAAGAATATGATGTTGATTCATGAGGAAGGAAAGGAGAATGAAAGAGATGTGTTGGACTTGTATTCTTCTCTTTTCCTTTCATTTCTTAATATTAATTGTACCAAGAAGCCAAATGGGAAGAATACATTTGATGAAAGCTATATAGAAAGGGAATTGACTTTACAATTTAATAATTTCAATTGCTTCTATTTTGTCTTACCTTGACCAAGCATGTAAGAGTGAATGGAGAGGAGATTTCATAATGATTAACTAAAGGAGAAAAAGCCATTATGTGAAGAGGTGGGAGAGAGAAAGGGAGACGTGTTCCAATGACCTTCTTTTCCTTCTCTTTGCTTTTTTATTTTAGTATAATCGAGAGATGAAATAAAGGAGTTGCCAGATATGGATTTTTATTCCAATGACTCGGTCATGAAGCGGTAATGAAGAAAGTAAAGTGCTTGACTTCTTTCTTTCCTTTTCTTCCTTTTGGTTTAGACGAATAGTTAAAAGGAGGAATGGATTTAAATATATATATGCATACGGTGATAGGAAGAAAAGCTTGGCATTTATTCAAAAAAATACATATGCATTTGGTGACATAAAATGAGAGTAGGAAATAAACCTTAGAAGGAAGAAAAACAACTTGGAGGAAAAGGAAGAAAGGAGTTCGGCCGAAAGGGAAAGAAGCAAGGGATTAAGTTAAATTCAAGCAAAATATCAAGGAATTTTCACTTTTCTTTCATTATTAAGGTAGCTTAACATTTCTATTGTTTTTTCTTCATGATTTTTGGTATGTTTATAATGATTTGAAACTTTCATGAAACATAAACTTTCTATCTTTACATTCCTCAAGATGCAAACCTTCCTTTGGCTAAGCTTGTATAATGATTTGGTTGTGTTTGTTGATGTGATGATGTGGATGTTGTTAATTCCATGTGAGAATGGTTGTTGTAAAAATTTCAGCATGCATCATGAAAAACCCTAGGATGAGAAAGTGATGAAATTTTATATTCTTGAATCAATATATGTTTTATGTCAAAAACATTTAAAGAAAGCATGCTAGCTAGATTTTAGTTTTAAATCATGGTATTAAAATTTTTACCTATCTAATCTGAGAACATCCCATTTTGACATATAAAATGGCTTGCTAAAAAATGTGTGGGGAGAAATCCTATTTCGGTTTTGTTAAAAGAAGAGGGAAACTAATGGCAAATAGATGTGTGGTAATGTGCATATTCTATTTCATATGATAAATTCTCTTGTTATTGTCCTTGAGATGTAAGAATGATAAAATGTGTATAACCATAAAGTTATCATGCAAAATGAGCCAAGAAAATAAGTAAAAGAAAATGGCTAATGGTATGGTTACCTGATTTGAATGGAGAGAAAGTACCATAATAATTTAATACATGGTATCATTAGGTTTGAAATGTAGAAAGGATGGAAGAATGTGAAAGTTTAACATGAAAAACCTTAGATTTCATTCCTTTCTCACGATGACTGAAAGCAATCACTCATTTTAGTCTTGGTAGCCGAATCCATATGCTAATTGTAAATGTTTATAATGTATCTCACAATGACTAAAGTCTAGGGAAATTGGAAGAGTGGTAGTAAGATGAATTGTGGTTGCTATTTGTATGTACATGTGCCATTAATGTTCTTATGTTGAAATTTTATGAAATTATGGATGGCTAGTCTAAAATCACATATAAAGAGGTATTTGCAACACAATCTTTTCTAGAAGTGGCCAAGAGTCTACAATGTGACCAAATGTTCACAATTCTTAATAAAAGTGGCCAAGGGTCCACAATGTAACCAAGTGTTCACAATCCTAAATAAAGGTGGCCAAGTGTCCACATTCCTTAAAGTATGACCGAAAGTGTTTCCCACTTCAAGATATTAAGTTTTAAGAATGAAAGGAGAAGACAATGATCTATTAATTCGGTTTCTATATGTATATCTTGATATCCATTTCAAAGAGATTCTTTATATGCTTTATAATAAATTATGTTATGTGTAATATGAAAAAAATTCATTGTTGTCACATTGAAACGCACCAATAAATTATGCAATGTTTGCCAATGTGCATATATGAAAGAGATTAGGTATTAAATGATTGGAATGTAGATGAAATTTTTTTTTGTGCCTACACAGTGGTACATGTCAGTAAGTTTTAAAATGTTTAATTGTTAAGCTACTAAGAAACTTGTGTTCTCATTTATGTGCTGATATGTATCAAATGCAGAGGTATAATATTGCCATAGAGATTGAAGTGGCATGGGTGGAGGTTTCTTTCCTTAGAAGTATTTTGGACTATAAGGGTGAGTGACAGACCTGTTGTCTCCCTACCTTTATGAAAAGTTTCTTTGCAAATTCTCAGTTATATTAAATGATGTAATACTTGGGAAAGGATATATGATACTTTATGAATTTATCTAAAATGTATTATATTTTGTTTTCACTGTGCTTACAAGTTATGATCTAAGTAGAAGAACCCTAACCTAATCAATTTTAATAATATAGCGATGGTATAATTGTTCAAACGTTATTAATGAATAATTAAGGTTAAGAATAATGTATCGACCTTATTTGTTTACATCTGAGACATTGTAGTACAAGATAAGGGCATTACAAGAGCAACCAGTTGACTGTTCCAGGGCTGGCAATCCACTACTAGCTCGCTGTGAGCCTGATAGTTGGCTGCTAAGTCTATCAGTCGACTAATGCATTCTAAGTGTGTTTTTTGGGTAATGAAGAACACGACAGTCGACTTCCAACACTGGCAATTGGCTACTAGTGCTTTATTTTGCATAAAAACTTCTTATATACCTAGATTTTTTTTCTGAAAACATAATTACAACTCGTGCCAAAGGTTTATGAACTCAATGCTAACATCTATACATCATTTACATCAATAAACAGCCCGTATTCCAGCTACATTTCACCCAACATAGAGATTGAACTTCATTTTTGCATTTAAGGAAAAACTCAACTTTCAGACATCATTTACAAGCATAACAAGCACAGCCATAGAATGCAAGTTCTAAACCCCCATACACTTAAAACATTCATAAGCATCATTTTTAGTTAAGATCAAACATTTCATGAAAATAGGGTTTAGGTTTTGCTGCTACCTTGGATTTTCTTACAGTTGGACGTGTATATGATGTTTAAATGGTGCCTTCCTAGCTATAGAACGCTTCCCTAGCTTCAAATCTGGCCTTTCTTATAGCCAGGTGCCCTTCTCTCTTGCCCTAAGTCACCTTCTCTCTCTCTCTACTAGCCCTTCTCCTTCTTTCTCTAAGTTTACTGAAGCTTGAGTGATATGAGGGTGTCTAGGGTTCAATTAGGGTTTAAGTGTAGTTTTTTTTATTGTAATTTAGTCCTTGAGTCATTTTACAACATTAACCTTAATACTTTTTCCCTTTTCAATTTGGTCCTTAGTTACACTTTAGCTAAACTTTCATTTCTTGCAACTAAGTCCCTATTGTAATGTAACTAATGCAACTATATGTAAATTAATGCAACATATAAAAGCACTTAAATTTAAAATTAACACACATCTCTTAATCATATTAGGAATAGATGTTATGAAGGGAGCTGCGATAAGAATTTACCATTAGTAGAGTTTGCATACATATAGTTTCCACTTTAGCATAGGAATGGCTCCTTATAAAGCCTTGTATGGGAGGAAGCGTAGATCACCTTTGTGTTGGTTTAAAGTGGGAGGAAAGGCAATTACTAGGGCCTAAATTAGTGCAACAAGCTATAGATCAGGTAAAAATGATCAAGGAAAAGATGGCTAAGGCCCAGGATAGACAAAAGAATTATGCTGATAAGAGAAGAAAACCACTAGAATTTGATGAAGGAGATCATGTCTTCCTTAGGGTATCCCCAATTACTGGTATTGGTAAAGCTATTAAGTCCAAGAAACTAAATCTTAGATGCATTGGTCCATTCCAAATTTTGAAACGAATTAGTTCATCCACATACTAAATAGTTTTACCCCCATATTTTTCCAATCTCTATATTGTTTTTCATGTTTCACAACTTTGCAAATATATTCCAGATCCTTCACATATTCTTGACACTAGTATAATACAATTAAAAGATAATTTTACTTATCATTTGAAACCTTTGAGAATTATTGATACTGAAGTCAAGCAATTAAGGAATAAGAATATTCCACCAGTCAAAGTGTTGTGGGATCAACCATCGCCACATGGGAAAATGAAAAAGACATGAGAAGAACCTATCCAGAGCTATTTGAATAGTTATGTTATAATTTTGAGGACAAAATTATTTTAAAGGAGGGGAGAAATGTAACATCTACTCCTTCTATTCATGAGCGATGTTTGCTAGTTATTAAATAAGTTAAATGCTTGTGTATGTTGCATTAGATTACATGTAGTTGCATTATAGTGAAGGATTAAAATGAAAAGAAAAGGATAGGGACTAAATTGAAAAGAAAAGAGCAGAGACTTGAATGAAAAGGAAAAGGTTAAGTTGAGGAAGTTATGTAACTTTAATTAGATCAGGGGTAGCAAAATGTAATTTTGCCAAAAGATGAGTTACTATAGCTAATAGATTTTTGAAATTTCCCTTCAAGGTCTTAGGGGCAAAATGGTAATTCTCCATATGACCGGAGAAGTTTTTAATTGAGACTGGATGATCAAAACTCAACCCTGACATCAAATAAGGGCTTTAGTTTCCCCAACCCCTTAGACCACCTATATATAGATGTAAATATCAAAACCCTTACCATTTTCCACCCTAAATCTAGAACTGCTAGAGAGAGAGAGAGAATGAGATAGAGAGAGTGAGAAATTTAGAAGAAAAAGGACTTTAGGATGAAGTTTGACATTTTAAGAGCAAGAAAGCGCACCAGGAAACTTTCAAATAAGCATCGACATGTCTTAAACCAGCAACAAGGTAGCAAACAATTTGATTCCCTCTATTTTGAAAAATATTCTTCACTTTGTTGAAAATGGTGATTTTGATTCTATTAAGTCAAGAGAGGGATTTAAACCTACATTCTTTGTGTTATTAACTTTTATTGAGTGTTTTATGCCAATTAGATGTACTTATAAATGATTATTTCAAATTTTGCAAAATGGGTTGCACTGTTCACCATGGTTGACTTGAGTTTCAATCCATTGTGATGGATGATTTTAAGCATATATGTGAGTTTTGATGTAGGATAAATGATGATTTGGTATTAGAAACTAATCTCATGCTTTTTCTAGACTTGAAAAGAGGTGAAATTTGGATTTTGTAACATTTCATAGTAGCAAAACCGAAGCCCAAGATCTTGCAAGTCAACTTCCATGTTTTTCAGCTAGATATTTTCCAGAAAACATTGGTAGTAGCCAATTGCTAGCTCCTAGCAGCCGAATGTTGAGCCTTCAGTAACTGACTACCAGTTTGGGCCCTAACAATGGTCACTCTCCCACCTTATACCAACAAAAAGGGGATCTACAGTTTCTCCCATATAGGGCTTCATATGGCACCATCCCTGTACTAGAGTGGTAGCTATTATTATAGGAGAATTCTATTAATGGCACACTTTGTTCCCAATTCCCTTTGTACTCCAAAGTACAGGTCCTAAGCATGTCTTTTAGAGTTCGTATGGTCCTTTCTGTTTGACCATCAGTTTGGGGATTGTAAGCGGTACTGAAATTTAGCCTAGTACCGAAAGATTCTTGTAAGGTTGTCCAAAATCTAGAGGTGAATTGGGGATCTCGATCCAAAACAATACTAGTGGGAATTCCATGCAGTCTCACTATCTCCTGAATATATATTTGGGCTATTCTATCTAAGGAGAAATTGATTCTGATAGGTAGGAAATGTGCTAATTTGGTTAATCTATCCACAATTAATGAGATAACATCTTTCCCTAACTGAGTCTTAGGCAATCCCATTACAAAATCCATTGAGATCTTATCTCCTGAATGTCTAAGGGTTGTAGTAACCCAGTAGGTTTCTGATGTTCAATTTTAACCTGCTGGCATACTAGACATTTGGTTACATATTCTACTATATTTTTCTTCCTACCTGGCCACCAAAACTTTCTCTTGAGATCTTGATACAACTTAGTGGCTCTAGGATGGACAGTATACTTACTTTGGTGAGTTTCTTCCAATATGATTTCTCTCAATCCCCCTATTTTAGGAACATATATCCTCATCATTCTCTTTTATGAATTCCTTGGAATCCTTTAGGGATTTAAGAAATTCATCATCCTTTTGAGCTTTAAGAATTTAAGCTCTAAGGGTATTCTTAATTTTTAGCTCACTTAAACAGATTTTATTTGGTAACACCAGCATAGACAATCTTAGGTTCCTAAACTTTTCTATTAATTCCATTTCGCTCACCATCAGTCAAGCTACATGGAGAGACTTCTTACTTAGTGCATTAGCCACAATGTTTGCCTTGCTTGGATGGTATTTCAATCCAAAAGTCATAATCCTTAATGAATTCCATCCACCTTATTTGCCTCATATTTAGCTCTTTTTGGTCAAAGAGGTACTTGAGACTTTCATGGTCACTAAATACCTTAAACCTAGACATAGAGGTAATGTCTCCAAATCTTCAAGGCAAATACTATGGCTACCAATTCTAGGTCATAGGTAGGATAGTTCCTCTCATACTGTCTTAACTACCTAGAAGCATAGGTTACTACTCTCCCCTCTTGCATCAGGACACATCCTAACCCCTTCTTAGATGCATCACAATATAATTTAAACTTGTCTAAAGGGTCAGGGATAATCAAAATAGGTGCATTGGTTAACTTCTCCTTCAAAGTTTGGAAACTTTGTTCATATTTTGTGTCCCACATAAGTGAAAATCCTTTTGGGTCAGCTTGGTCATGGACATCGCTAGGGACCGAGATGCTATACAACACTTGTTAACCGATGTTAGGTAATCCTTCATCTCCTGGGATGCTACCTCGTTATACAGCTCAGGGTCTAAACTATTCTCCAAGTACATGGCTTTCCATGCCCCGTCTGGTTTCCACTTCTGATAGGAAGAGAATTTTGACAAATCTTCGAACCTGGCTAAGTGTTCTTCGAAGGGTCTGCCACCCTGTTTTATCTGCATAAACTCCCTCTCCTTCACATTCCTCTCACTTTGGGGAAAATACTTCTCTAAGAATGCATCCTTGAAGTTCTCCCAAGTGATCTAAGTCCCCTGGGCTTCCATCAATTACTTCATCCCTTTCCACCAATATTTGGTCTCCTCTTCTAGCTGGTATGCAGCAAAGGAGACCTTTTGCGGTTCGGCACTTCCCAGCACTTCAAAAAATTCCTCCATCCTCTGAACCCATTCCTCGGCCTTCTTGGAATTCATCACCCCAGTAAAGACAAGAGGCCTGGCCTTTTGGAATTTAGTCCAGCCTCCACAAACTTGGGTCCTTATTTGCTCATCCCCCATTTATGTATCCTCACTTCGATCAGTCTAGGCCTGACAGAGTGCTTCGACTGTGACTGCAACCTAGACTCTCATAGCTTCGGCCATATCCCGCATAGTCTGCATAACCTCATTCAAATCGATCTCTACATTTTGAGCCTAGGATTTACTCCTTCATGTCGGTGCCATATTTTCACTCTACAAAACAAGCATTACCGAGGTGATTAGTCTCAATAACAAATTATTAAGAAGAGAATGTATAACATCAATAGGAGCTTCTATCTGTCCAAACCTAATGCTCCATTCCTCAAGTTCAAAACAAAATACAAGTTAGCCGACCACCTAGGTATAACCAACTAACCTGAACTAGTCCCTTCCTTGAGCAATTCTAACCCGTTTCTATCTTAGGTAGTTGTGCTCTAATACCAACTTAATGTAATGCCCTTATCTAGTATTACAATTCTTTTGATGTAAATAGATAAGTTTAGTACATTATTTTTATCCTTTTTATTTATTAACATATGAGCATTTATACCATTAAGGCTTATTAAGGTGGATTAGGTTTGGGTTCTTTTGCTAAGATCAAATCTCATATGCATAGCGGGAATAAAAATACCATACATCACAGTGGAATTTAAAATTTTCATATAATCCAAATAATAAATATCCAATAATGTCAGATACAATCTTTGTAATCATGTACCAGGATATATGAAGTACCCATCCATAGGGAGTCATGAGACAACAAGCCTGTCACTTAAACTCCCTTTAAAATAACAGGGATGGACCGATCCTTCACATATCCTTTCCTCAGCAATTTCCCATTTCCCTCTCATATATGCATCCAAAATAATAGTCCTAATTCTAAATCAAAAACATATCCCGAATAAGGACCCTAAAAGCGCAAAATATCTCTATCAAAAGAATGGCCTCTAATGCTACCTTCATCCTTGTAACACCCTTTAGCCTATGATTCCTTTTAGGTATTTAAAAAGATATAATATGAAAATAATTATCGAAGTATTGGTGTTACTATTACCTCTACCCGAGTCCAATTAAAACTTTTACCAAGTGAATTAATTAACTATCATTTGGGTTGGTCTCTACTCTCGAGTTCTCTCAATATCACAGCAGAATAAACACATATAGCATACACCGAAATTAACTATACATAGACATGCATTCTTAATTAAATATAATCAATTAACTATTGGGTATGGAGGCAACAATCCTGCCACTCATAACCTCATTAAATAGTCTAATCATCAATCCAGCCTAATTCATATATAGATAAGTTAGAATTGGCTATACAAAATAATTCTACACTAGCCTTTCTCAAAATAACATGAAAGCTAGCTCAATCCTAACGTGTACTTATGCTATCCAAAATAAACAGTTTGTGTGCCTAGATTGGACAGTTCTACATACCTTACCTTCTTACTCCAGCATCAAGGGAACCTACACATTTGGTACATGTCAACAATATAGTGAGAAATTAATCTCAATATCAATACAACCAATTACAAAATTCGTTAACCTGTACCACTGTGCTCGCATGGAAAACCTCTACATTCTTTCATAGAACATATAACATACAATAGGGATGCAATGAGTGAAGCATTTAATCATGGTATATACTCACATGTATGCATGTGCATTTAAAACATATTAACTTGTAAACATGGGAAGTGTATTCATCATCATTCTCATCATAAAAAATATCTTATAAAACATATGTGGGATAGTAAGCATAACATCATTTCATTTTCATAACACACGAGCAGTACATAAAACACCCTGAGAGTAATTAGGAGAGTCGCCTAGCAATAACTCTATGCACCACTGTCTGTATGAATGAGCGCATGTCTATTTAGCCATGCCTTAACCTTATGTACATTCTGAGGCGTCCCCTAGTGGATCCAAGTACCATAATGGTCCCTGCCCCTTTCCGGTAGATCATCCCTGACCAGCAGGATTCCTCCATTTCGTCCCAAACGGGTCTGGTATACTCTCATGGGATCATCGTTAACTCTACCTTGATAATTTCCTCTCCGCTTTTGGGCGGATCATAATACTATGGAATCACCATCCCTTTCCAATGGATCACACTCCTGGTACGCTATTCTCAACATATACTATAAGGTGAATCGGCCCATGGTCATGGTTATGCCTAACTTTAAGTATGAGTTTCTCATATGGCCTTTGGGAGATGACACTAACTTAAAGTTCACAACCATCACAGTGTTTTCGAAATCATCTAAGTTCAAGTGGATGTTTAACCATCCCAATTTATGGCACAACCGTGGAATGCCCAACGTCCATCCCATACCGACAATCAGTCACTCAATCATGAGCCTATCTACCTTAAGGCATACACTGAGAATACTTTCCTCTCGCCCTCTTTGTGTTTTCTGCTCACTTTTCTTTCACTATCCCAAGGGTATCATCACCCTAAACTCCTAGTTTCCTGGCTTACCTATGTTGTGAGCCTTTAATTAAGTTAGTATGAAGAATTACTAAGCTCAATTGTCATTAAAAACCTCATTTTGCAAGTTAGAGGGCTGCCAGTCGACTGTTGAAAGGCTAGCAGTTAGCTTGTGGCTCTCTGTAATCCTCTGGTGCCAATCAGTAAGCTAGCAGTCAGCTGCCAACGTGCTGGCAGCCAGCTGGTGGCTTTCTGGAATGCATCTTGGGTAAAATTATAAGCACGACGCCGATCGCTAGATCGCCATTCGACCGCCGGTGCAAACTGGCCCGATAGTCGACTACCAAGAACCAGGCAGTTGGCTACTAAGCCTCTGTCTGCACTTCTGGGTTTCTGAGAACACAACAGTCGACTACGAGGATGGCCAATCAACTGCTTAGTGTAGACTCAGGCTCGACAGTCGACTGCTAGGTGTCTGGCAATCGGCTGCTAAGCCTCTTTCTACACTTTTAAGTTTTCAAGGAACACTAGCTGATCGCTTACTTAGCAAATGGCCGCTATACTCCAAGTAGCTCAAAAACATGATTTTGATAAAACCCAGTCCAACATGCATTCTATTTTCAAATATAAACATATGAGCTTAATTCCCATATAACAAACTTTGCTTTTCTTTAAACATTTCTTTCTCATTAGTTCAAACATGGTACATTCAAGGAAATCTAGTCTATATATCTAGATGAACACAACCCAACCCTTCCAATCCATTGCAACACACATTTGAGCATACATTCAGCAACACAACATCCCATTAAAGTAGAAAAGCATACAGAATGTAGGTTTTAACCCCAATCTAAGTTCAAACATGTAAAAATCCACATTTTCCAACAACAGTAACTTTTCAAAGAAAGATGGGGTTTAGGATGGATTGCTACCTTGATTCCTTGTAAATGTGTGTGTTTGGTGTGCTAGGATGACTCTCCCCTTACTATAGGATGAATTCCCAGCCTCAAATTTGCCTCTCCCTTCAGAAATTCTTCCTCTCCCTCTTGCCCTAGCTCTCTCTCTCTCTACTCACCCTTGACCTCTCTATCTCTCTCTAATTTTCTGAAGTTTGGGCATTATGGAAGGGTTTAGGGCTTCAGCTAGGGTTTTAGAAAGTTTGGGAAATTGCTATCTAGTCCATAAGCTCTTTTGCACTTTTAGACTTGCTCATCGTTCCCTTTTCAATTGAGTCCCTAGCCACCTCATGCTAAACCCTCATTTATTTCCCTTCAATTTAGTCCCTAAGCTAATGCAACTACATGCATTAATGCAACATACACAAGCATTAAACATCAAATTAACAATTATTAAATATCTCTTTAATAATAATTGGAGTGTATGTTACAATCCTCTCCCGAGATTGCTAAATAGCTGGATCTGATACATATTAGAATACAAATGAGAAACACAAGTTTTCCAATAGCTTAAAAATTCATTATTTAAAAAACTACTAATATGTACCAGGGTGCAAGCACCAAAAACACTTTCATCTACATCTCGGTATTTTAAATATAATTTTTTTCATAAATATAAATTGGCAAGCATGACATGATTATTGGAAATGTCAGGGTGTTAAGATATATATTCTCTATTAATTAAAACATCTTTTCATGGAATTATACATATCTTCATAAACAAATAAATAAAATCATTTGTACATTTCATTCTTAAAACCTACCTTTGTAAATTGATTGTGCACACTTGGGCACTTTGTGGACACTTGGCCACCTTATAAAATTCATTGTGCACACTTGGGCACTTGTGGACACTTGGCCACCTTTATAAAATTCATTGCGCACACTTGGGCACTTGTGGACACTTGGCCACCTTTAAGAAATTCATTGTGCACATTTGGGAACTTGTGGAAACTCAGCCACCTTTGAGAAATTCATTGTGCACACTTGGGCACTAGTGGACACTCGGCCACCTTTATAGAAATTCATTGTGTACACTTGGGCACTTGTGGACATTGGCTACCTTTAAGAAATTCATTATGCACATTTGGGCACTTGTGGACACTTGGCACCTTTGAGAAATTCATTGTGCACACTTGGGCACTTATGGACACTTGGCCACCTTGAAGAAATTCATTATGCTCTAATTGTCTATTAGCATGTGTTCTTAAATTAACCATCCATAATCTCTTAAATTTTCAACATGAGAACACTAATGACATAAATAGGATAAGTTACATTCATCCTTTATTTAATTCTAATTTTCTCATTTTTCCCTTGACTTTAGCCATTAAAAACATTTTACAAGTCACTTTCATTAGCTTATGCATTCGGCTACTAGAACAAAAGGGAAAATTATGCTCGGCCATGAGGTGGTAACAATAATCCCTAAGGTTTTACATGCCACATGATCCAAGTTCTCCCACTTTTCTATAAGTTACGCTTAGTAAGGTCATGCCTTAAATTCTAGGGTGCTTTCTTGGTTCATACAACATGCAAATTTAAGGTTACCTTCCCTTCTCAATCCTTATATTGCAATGTCAAAGTGAATCTTTATTTGCCAAATTTTCTATAACTTAATTTATCATAATTTCTTTCTTGCAAAAGGCCATTCGGTTTTAGTATTCCACAAGAAAACATTAGGGTTTGAAAACTACATTCTATCTAGAATAAATTAATTAAGCATCTATAACTTCACACATGTATTAACCATTCAAGAATGCAATATTTTAGCTCTATCTCGTGCTAGAATTTTTTTAATTATGCAAGCTGAAATTTACCGACAATAATTCTTTTCATGAAAATGGCAACATACACTTTATCATATCTACAACATAACCAATTTATCATACAAGCTTGGCCAACATAACATTCATTTCATCGAGAATGTAGGGAAGTAAATAATGTTCCATGAAAGCTTGTAAAACATGGCGATTTCATATACTAAACCATGGAACAAAATTTTAAGAATTGTTAACCTACCTCAAAGATGGAACCAAAGTGGATTGTCCTAGCTTCCCCTTGAATTTTCCTTGCTCCTTTGCTTCCTTTCTCTCTTAATCCACTTACCTCTTTCCCTCCTCACAAAAATTTTGTATTTACTCTAACACTCACGCCACTCTATCTCATTTGGATCCCCTTCCCGCGTGTGTGTGGTTTTCCAAGCTATGAAGTGCTCTCCCTCTCTTTTTTTTCCTCCATGCGTTTGCATGCATGTATATTAAACATACAAATTTCCATTCCATTCCCTTTTGTCTATTCTCCTCACATTGACATTTACATTTTCTTGCACTCCTTGGTTTAGCTACTCGAGAACGTCAATGGAAAGGAGGAGGGAAGTCACATTTTTATACCTATGGCTGCACGTGTACTCTTACTTCACATTGCTTTCACCTTTGCAATTTCACACGGTCACATTTAAAGGGAGAAAGAAAGGGAGATCACACCAAGAAAGAGAAGCAAGGGGGTCACACAATCTCTTCCTCACACAAATGTACGGCTATGGCAATCACATGTTTTGTCCAATATAATTTAATTCCTACGTAACTAATCATATGGTGGTGCCAAGGGAAAGGAAAATGCATTCAAGCTACTCTTCACGCAAGGCCTCTCTTGTCACTTGGTCACTTTAATTAAAAAAAATAGAAAGGAAGGGATGGAATGTTTGTTGGTTAAATAATAAAAAAAAACCCAATGAATAAAAGAAAGGGAATTATGCCAATTTCGTACATCCCCTTTTTCTTCCTTCACCGATTGCATGTATGGTTATTAAATTATATTTTCCCCCCTTCTTTTTTTTTTCTCTTCCCAATCTTTTCTAGTCTTGTGGTTATATGGTACCTTTAAAAATCCATCTTCCTCTTCCTATTTCACGTGATGCTAACTTTTCCCTTTCGTTATTGAGATAAATTTTGTACTTTTACTTTAACCCCTCCCCTTTGTATATTTTATCTATTTAATTGGCAATCCAATCACATGCTTGGTTCACCATGCTAAGTGGATTAAGGATGAAGTGCTGCATGTCTTTCCCCTTTTTCTCAATTACTGTGTACATATATTTGCTTTGTTATCCTCTTCTTTTCTTTCTCAATTCGGCTAAATGGAGAGGTAAATTAAATCAAGCACCTCAAGCACCTAAACATATATGCAAGCACCTCAAGCACCTAAACATTTATGAAAGTACCTCAAGCACCTCAAATAAGCAAGTGTTCTTATTCATTCTAAACACTAAGTTACACAAGCAAATTCATTATACTTTATGGCAAGCTTATCTAACTAATTAAGGAAACATTAATTTAGCTATAATTGAAAGAATATAGGGTGTTACATTATTCATGTTATGAATGTGAATATGCTTATGTTATGATGGTTTATATATATATGATGGAATGACATATTATATATTGTTGACATTTGGTGAACTGTAACTATACATGCATTCATAAGTACATTCTATTCTATAATGTGATGATGTTAAAATGCCATAAATGCATAAAATCATGCATTGCATCCCAATAGATACTACTTTCTAATCGATGATACAAAGGAATGTAGTGAATTTTTGTATGATTACGGTGGTACAGACTAGTGGTTTTAAAACAGGTTGTTCTGCTACTGAGATTTATTCTCACATAAATACTAGTATGTATCAGATGCCTAGATTTTAGCTAGTGCTAGAGGTGGAAGTCCAGTTGGTAGAGATATCATTTTTAGGATATTTTATGCTAATAATGGAGATCTGGGTGATAGCAGTAATATACATTCCCTCATTGCCCTTATCTACGATAGGGATGGACATGAAGGACTAGTATGGTAGTTTTTATATTTGACATGTAAATATGTGAAGCGTACATGCCCCACTATCCTAACCCATTTGTTATATTTTAAAGAGGGGTCAGGATGAGGCATTTTTGGTGTACAAAGAATGAGGGCATATATATATTAAGATATATGAGAAATATAGTCTCCTTACCCTAAATGATAAATAGGTATGAGTGGCAGGGTTGTTACCTCCTTACCCTAAATGATAAATAGTTGATAGTCTCACATATCTATAGGTATATGTCTTTTGTAAAAGAATTATGTATGTATGTGAATGTATATAAATATATTTTTATTTCATTTATTTTCATTGTGTTACGTATGAGAACTTGAGTGTAGAAATCCAAAACAATAGCACTTAATTATTTAACTTGGTAAAATTTAAAAATTTACTAGAGTAGAGGTAGTAGTAACTCACCAATCTTATATTATATTATTTAATTAACTAAAAGGAACTATAAGATTGGGGGTATTACAGGCTCACCAAAATAAGGATACCTCGAACTTCATCAATGGAGATGGATTAAGAGATACACCTCGATCTAAAAATGAAACAAAGGATTGAGTTCACCAACTTAGTGAGAAGATAATAAATACTATAACAAGAAGGGAATAAACCCAAACTCACGAGTGTTTGGCAAACATCGATATCACATTAATTTATGGTTTTAGAGAAGAAAGCTTCATTAACAGGTAATCATATACTAATATCAAAAAGATATAACTACCATTATATTCTAGATTAATTTCCTTTCTTATAATTTTAAAGAACATGCATATATATATAATATAGTCAGGGCAACACTTTAACAAACCCAAATAGAGCAGAAGTGAGCAAAAAGCTCATAAGGGTAAATTGATCATAACACTAAGCTAACTGTAGAAAAGCTTATAGCTTAATATAATTTAGAGGATCATTTTACATATACTCTTCTAATAGATCTAATCCATATGTGTTAGTTGACACACGGGGCTAGCAACACCCTTGCAAGCTAGGGTTTTCTATGTGCACCCTTCCCATATACTTTTAATTAGAAATTTATATAAGTCCACTAAAACACTTGACACTTCGAAACTATAAATTCAAATTTACCATAAATAATACATAATCAAAATCCACCAACTAACAAAAAAGTTCATAAGGTTGCATTCCATATGATATAACCATAATTACATTTCTTAAATAAATATTCTCAAATAGCAAACTTTTAGAGAAGTTTCACATCAATTGATTTATTTCATGTCAAGGTGAAGAAAAATTTGACTAATACAATTTAATAACCATATTTCTAGAAAAGACCTTAGGATAAAATTTTCATAACACTTAAAATATAATTTAGATACAATCGTAACATTATGAATAATATTCATAAAACAGATCTGACAATAGCAATCAATATATCAATAAAAACATACGGAGTTTATCAATGGGAGCATAATGGAGAATAGAACTTGTAGAAACTTGGTTCATTCTCGAAAACAAAGGTAATAGGCTAAAATTCACCAGAAAATGCACAAGGAGTATAAAAGATGGTATATTAGGTTGTAACACCCTCTTATTCTATGGTTCCTTTTAGTTATTAATTGATACAATATATATATAGGTGTGTTACTATCCTTCTACCTAAGTGATTTTAAAACTTTTTACAGGTTAGCTTGATTGAGTGCATTATAGGCCCGGCCTTTACTCTCAGGTTTCATTCATTCTCATAGCTAAATAGAATATATATAAATATACCTAAATTAACTATACATAAACATGCATTGTTAGTTAAATATAGTTAAATAACTATTGGGCATGGAGGCAACAATCCTACCACTCATGACCCCATCAGCTAATATAAACATCTGTTCATATACATTCAAGTTATGATAGGTTATACATGAGATATTCCATACTAGCCATTCCAAAAATCATAAAGAATAGTACAATAATAGCATGTGCCTATATATCTCAAAATAAATTAAACAATTCCATATACCCTTTATTTGTTATTTCTTCCCATGTTGCCTCCTCTTCAGCCATGGGACCTACACATCGGATACATGCCAGCACTCTTGTAAGAAATCAATCTCAGTAGCAATGCAACCTATCTTTAAATATTAACATCCTGTACCACTATGGTTACATGAAAACATCTCTACATTCTTTCATCATAAAGCATAATACATAACATATATTATTAGGGTTTAAGGCATGTAACATACTTTCAATCAAGTTCTCAGATTTGTGCATGTACATTTAACCATATCATCATTCAAATAGGGGATGTCCATTCATCATCATTTTCATCATCACTTTCATATAAAACATATGTGGGATAGTAAACATGCCATTATTTCATTTTCATAACATGTGAGCATTATATAAAACACCCCAAGAGTAATCGGTAGAGTCGCCCATCAATAACTCCACACACCACTATCTATACGAATAAGCACATGGCTATTTAGTCATGCCTTAACTTTTATACATTCTGAGGCATCCCTTAGTGGATCCAATTACCATTATGGTCCCTGCCCCTTTTTGGTAGATCATCCTTGACCAACGGGATTACCTCCTTTCGTCCTAAGCGAGGTTAGTATAAACTCATGAGATCACCGTTAACTCTACTTGGATTATTTTCTCTCCTCTTTTAGGCAGATCATAGTACAATGGAATCAGTATCCCTTTTCGATGGATCACACTCCCGGTATGCTATTCTCTGCATATACTCTAGGATGAATCGGCCTATGCCTATAGTGATGCTTAACTCTAAGTATGTGTTTCTCATATGACCTTTAGGAGATGACACTAACTTAAAGTTTGAAACCATGACAGTGTTTTCAAAATCATCTAAGTTCAAGTGGATGTTTAACCATCTCGAATTATGGCACAATTGTGGAATGCCTAACAACCATCCCATACCAACAATCGGTCACTCGATCATGAGCCTATCTACCCTAAGGCATACACTTAAAATACTTTCCTCTTTCCTCTTTTATGTTTTTTGCTCTCTATTTATTTCACTATCCCAAGGGTCTCATCACCCAAGGGATTTATGACTTTATCTTATGCATGTTACCAACTACATCCCTGGTTTAGATCCTTAGTTCGATTGAAAATCTAGGCTAATTTCCTCGCTTTTGGGCGCCCTACTGGGCTTTTTAGTGACGGTTTTATTCATTGCTAAAGTGTGTTTTAATATTATTGCAACGAATATTATTGCTGCTAAAAATTTTTTTAAAATAATTAATTTAACAAAAGTTATAGTGACAATAATATTTTTTGCAAAAAACTTTAGTAACGGAAAAAACCACTGCTAAAACGCCTAGCAGCACCTAACAGGGAATCCAAACGCAATTTCCTCTTAAAATGGTCAATTGAGCTAATTTTCTGAAACAGAAGGCTGATAGTTGACTTCCCCCTACCGGCAGTCGGCTGCTAGCTTACTGTTTATATTTCCTCTCTTGGCCGAGAGTTACCAGTCGGTTGCTAATGTAACGCCCTTATCTAGTATTACAACTCCTACGATGTATCCAAATAAGTTCCTTACACTATTCTTAACCTTAATTATTCATTTACAACATCTGAGCATTTATACCATTAAGTATTATTAAAGTGGATTAGGTTCGGGTTCTTTTGCTCAGGTAACCATACTCTATGCACAGCGAAATTAAAATTTCATACATCATAGTAGAATTTCTAAAACTTTCATATTACAAATAATAAATGTCTGTTACATCCTTCTGTGAATATATACCAGGATATGTGAAGTACCCATCCATAGGGAGTCAGGAGACAACAAGTCTGTCACTTAAACTCCTTTTACAAAATACTAGGGATGGACAGGTTCTACACACATCCTTTCCCTAGTAATTACCCTTTTTCCTTTACTATATACAACCAAGTATAACAGTCCTAATCCTTGTAACACCCCATGTTCTTGTAAGTACATTTAAATTCAAGAATTAATCAAATAAATTGCCATGAACTATGCCCGATTACGTGTGTGATCTAATACTTAAAATAAATATTGGAAAGGATGATATCGTATAAAAATTTTAAGTGCTTGAGGTGCTTAAGGTGCTTTAATAAAGTTTGAGGTGCTTGATTTAATTTTCTTTTTCTCCTTTCTTTCATTTAGCTAGCTGAATTGTCAAGGGAAGAGGGAATTAAAGCTAAATATAAGAACCTCACGACAAGCACAATTGGGATAAGAAGGACGTGTAGCATTGGCATACATGTATATACATATTTTATATGGTGAAGCAGCAAGGTGGGAAGGAGAAAGAAGAAACGTGTGAGGAAGTTCACTTAATACTTTCCTTCACAATCATCCTAACCGAACAACTTGCTCATGTCAACAAATAGAATATGCAAATGCAAGAGTGCAGAATGTAATTCAATAAAAAAAGGAAAAAGTGGGTACACATATGTGCGTAATGTGAAGCAAGAATGCAGAATGATTTAACATAAAATGCACACGTACGGTGGAAGCTAATGGGGGTGGACTAGATATAAGAAATTAAAATACAAAACTATGGACTTTGCATGAAGGGAGACATCCACATGACATGGCAGCTCACAAGAATCCATTTCCTTCCTTTCCTTGGGTTTAATTGACTCCACCAACTAGACAACACATGGATTAGATTAAGACACCTAAGGGAGTACGGGAAACAAGAAGATAAAAGGGAAGGGAGATATGTGATTTGGTCTTCCTCCTTATCCGTGTATTATGCCACCGAATGGGGTGTGTATGGCAAAGGAATTGGGATGCCAACGTGAGCTTCTTAGGACCAAGAAATACAAACATGTATTTGATGGGGGGAAGGAAAGATGCAGCATTCAATACTCCTCACATAGCTATACATCTTGTGTGCAAAAGTAAAGCTAGCGTAAGTTCCTTCTTTTCCTTGGCGTGATTAGTTGGCTAAAGGAAGAGTGCAAGGGAAGTAATTGCACTTAATTGTACATGGTACCATGAAATGCTAAGGGGGGCTGCGTTCCATTAACCAAGTGGAAAAATAAATCAGGCTACACTAGCATCTCACGTGAGGCCACAAAGGAAAAATAAATCAATAGTGAGAATGGGGTGTGGTATTCCTTTTTGGGTTTATTACAACGTATACAAGGGAGAGAGCAAAAGAAAGGGTACGTTGGCAAGAAGAGAGAGCAGCTTCATAATTGAGAAAACACACACAAACAATCGGTCAAGGGAGGAAGTGAGATAGCCAAGAAAGGAAGGAGCAAGGGAGCAAAGGAACAAGAGAAATTCAAGAGAAACACTAGAAGACTTTCATCATTTTTTCCACCACTTGAGGTAGGTTAACCATTCAATTCTTTGTTCCATGTACTAACTATGCAATCAATGTCTATCTGTAAGTTTTCCATGGAACCTAGGTGATCCTTACATTCTTGATTTAAATGGTATGATTAATGGCTAGCATGTGTGGTTAATAAATGGTTGATGGATGGAATGACATGAGGATATTGTTAGATTATGGATTAGGATTTAAAAATTGTGATAATCATCAAGGAAAATAACTCTAATCCTTTAAGTGTATTAAGCATAGAACAAAGGAAAGGAATGGCATGGCCAAATGAAGAAAAATTTCTTAGGTTAAGTCCATGATAGTCATTATTGGAAATGTATAAGCTATGCACCATGAATTTAATTCAAAGCTTGGAAATCTATTTTGGATGACACAAGAAAAGGAAAATTTAGGGTCATTACTAACACTTTTAGAAAAATTTATGTGGGGGTTAATTGTTCCAAGAAAGGAAAAATTGTATGGTCATTATTAATTATTTTTGGAAAGGAATTGTATTGGAATACATTTTCTAAGAGAAGGGCAATTTTATGGTCATTATTAATTGTTTTTAGAAAGGAACTATATTGGAATAAATTTTCTAAGGGAAAGGCAATTTTATGGTCATTATTAATTGTTTTTAGAAAGGAATTGTATTGGACTACATTTTCTAAGAGAAAGGCAATTTTATGGTCATTATTAATTGTTTTTAGAAGGGAATTATATTGGAATAAATTTTCTAAGGGAAAGGAAATTTTATGGTCATTATTAATTGTTTTTAGAAGGGAATTATATTGGAATAAATTTTCTAAGGGAAAGGCAATTTTGTGGTCATTATTAATTGTTTTTAGAAAGGAATTGTATTGGAATACATTTTCTAAGAGAAAGGCAATTTTATGGTCATTATTAATTGTTTTTAGAAAGGATTATATTGGAATAAATTTTCTAAGGGAAAGAAATTTTATGGTCATTATTAATTGTTTTTAGAAGGGAATTATATTGGAATAAATTTTCTAAGGGAAAGGCAATTTTATGGTCATTATTAATTGTTTTTAGAAAGGAATTGTATTGGAATACATTTTCTAAGAGATTTATGGCCGTTATTATTTGTTTTTAGAAAGAAATTGTATTGGGAGAATTATTAAGAAGGAAGGGGGCGTTGCAATTTTAGGTCCAAGAAAGGGAAACTATTATTGAAATTATTAGGAAGAAAACATACATGAGAAATGATTTCGAAGAAAAAAATTAGTAAGGGGATTACTAGACCATGCACTAGATATTATTCCCAAGAAAAATAGAAACTTCTCCTTAAAGATTGAATTTCCCATAGAAAGTAAATACTTACACTAATCCATGAGAAAGAAAAATCTATCCCTGAATCCAATGACAATTCCAACGAAATACATCGATAAGAAATTCCAAGAAAAAGAAAGTTTATTCTTAGAGATCATTATAAATTATCGGGAAGAGGATCCATGCTCGTGACCCGAGGTACGTGGCCGAGTGTCCATGAATCACGAGGTGTGGCCGAAGGTGCTCCACATGAGTGACCTAGTGAGGTGTGGCCGAAAGTGCTCAACGCCAGTGATCTAGTGTCTAGATGACTTTGTCTACATGGTCGAGTGTAACGACCCCCTAATCCACAATACACTATCCTCTATCTGAGTAGCGGAAGCATATGGGTTTTCAAAATAATTTTTCACTTTTTTCCTTTTAGGGAACGTCAGGGGATCGCTACAGTTGAGCGTAACCCAAATAGACTTTTTCGTTGTCTATTCAGATTCTGCTCAACCCTAAATCAATTGTAGCTATACTAAATACACATACAATCATCACAACAAGCTCTGGAATATTAAAAATAGTAACCATAAAATTAATGATACACATTCATGGACATGCATTCCATCTTAAACTCAAATTCAAACATTAATTCCTGCTAAAAATTCGGCAGAGTTTCCCCTGTAATCTGGACATCTCCCAAGTACAAATAGTCAACAAATCCAGTAAATACATTCAATACAAAATCCAACAACAATAGAATCATCAACATAAATATATATAAAATAACAGATTCAAGCCTAGAAACTACGATGCATCTTCCGTTTGTCATCCAATCTCAGCCCAGCTATCTCTTAGGCCCTTATCCCTGTTCATCTGAGCAAAAAACCTCATGAGATAGTTAAATCCCAACAGAGTAATTTACAGTAAATAAATATTCAAAACTAGTTGGATGCTCAACGGTGCAAGCACCGAAAATAACTCCAGTGTTTATTTCAAAAAATTAGTGAAATACCTTATCTTTTAAAATCATTAAAATAGTACGAAAAAATGAGGCAATCATTCAATGAATATAAAATATATTTTCTGAAAATTTGTGATCAAAAATCTAAATCAAATCCATTGCCCGGTAGTTTTCACATTCACATCTGTCACAAGTCTTATGTGATTGTATTTGAATCTGTCCAATTGTATGTCATTTACGAGAAATCAATCTTTTATCATTGGGTGTGATCCATAACACCAATCACCCGAAATCACGCCTATATTGTGAGTGTGATCTATGACACCAATCACTCACTCAAGGACCGGGTGAGAATCAACATCTAGGGCGTCCCCTAGCATGTGCACATACGCCAATCCTCATCCTCATACAATCTATTCAGAATCACATGCACACAGTCGACTAGTTCCCAGGGTTCTAGGATATTATGCCTAAATCATAACGTTTCCCCATATAGGTTATCCCTCCTTATACTCCTTAAACCTTTCTTAGGGTTGTCCTAGTTTACCACATAATCCCTAACGAATACAGGCTAAATCTGATGAAAATAATACATTTATAAAATCCTCTGCACTCGGGATACTCAACGGCCATCCTAGACCAGCTATCAAGTACCCTACCATAAGTTAACTCACTTCTATGGTATCTAAATCTGATAGCTAAGTCGTTCTAACATGCAATAGGCATATACAGCATAGAGGCATGCAATTATACTCATTGAAGGCAGCATGCATTTCCATACAATCAAATTAAATCATTTAGGTATCCACAAAATCAATCTAAAATTAGGGGAGCGTAAATTACCCTACCTGGTTACCGTTTGCTCCTAATTAAATTTGGGGCTTCCCGTATACTCAAAATTCGAGCCTAGTTAAGTTCTTGGGTAATTAAACCATTGTCTTAGTTCGTTACTTATTCAATTTCACTTTCTTACGTCTGATTACATGTTTTCCTAGGTCAATAAGTTTTCTATACATGTTCGACATCCAATTCAGTCAGAATACATTAGATTAGGGTAGTTTAGACCATACCAGGGGTTCTGAAAGGTGGAAATCTAATTCTGGACAATTTCTGGCTTCTTCAACGGTGGTGCACAGCGGTGCACGGTAGAGGGGTGTGGTTGAGGTCAAAAATTACACCAGGATGAAGCCTGCAAGATGAAAATTCTGAATCTAAGGTTGGTGTGGCAGTTCTCGACCGTTAAGGTAGTGTTTTTCGACGGTGAAGTTTTATACACGGCAGATGAAAAATGCCTCGATCCAGGCGTGTGGCGGCTCCATTCAACAGTTGGGAGCTATCGGAGGAAGCTGGCAGCTCGGCCTTCCTAATGGCCGGGGCAGTGACATCAGATAACTCCGGACGGCGGAGATCACGATGGCCGAAGGATTTCGCGACGGAAGGAGAAAAAGAACTTTTCCTGGTAGCCGTGGCATCTGTGGGTGGTCGGGGTTGGTCGCAGGTGGTTGGGGGTGGTGAGCTACGTCGGTGGCTGGGTTAGGCAGTGGCGCAGGGCGGCGAAGGTGGCTGCGTGCAATGGTGAAGGGAGGAGAGAGAAGATAGAGAAAGTAGAATAGAGGAGAGAGAAGGAAAATGGGAAATGGTGGGGTTTTGTGGAATTTTGGGAAGTTTAAAGCCTCTAAGGGCAATTTTGTCTTTTTCCACTTCACCTGGGGAAACTTTCAGATGCCGTCTTTGATCTAGGTGAGGGCACGGGTTTCCATGCAGGGTTTCAAAGTCTGATACTCTATCTGTCAA
The DNA here is from genome assembly GCA_031216115.1 of Senna siamea. Lineage (NCBI taxonomy): Eukaryota > Viridiplantae > Streptophyta > Magnoliopsida > Fabales > Fabaceae > Senna > Senna siamea. Next base: position 23,063,562 of record CM062354.1, on the reverse strand, counting down.
TTTCCTATCGCCAAGTCGCGTTTTCCTTCATCGGATCGGATTTTAATTTTGAAAAATCCTCAGATTTCAACCGTAATCTCAGAAAATTGTGCCAGATTCAATTTTAAGGAAATCCTGATTAAATTCACCTAATTTAATTATTTTCAAAATTCTAGTTATTACATCGAGTGTCTACGAATCACGAGGTGTGGTCGAAGGTGATCCACACGAGTGACCAAGGGAGGTGTGGCCAAAGGTGCTCCATGCCCATGACCTAGGGTTCGCATATTATCCAAGAACGTTCACCCAATCGATGACAGTAAGGGAAAGAACTAAATGTATAACCGCTCTGATAATTTTGCAAGAACACATGTGATTCTATGAGCATACGTTTTCCTTGGAAAAGAGTTATTTAATTTTCTATTGATTGTTGAATTTATCATGCAATGCTAGCCTATTTACATTTATGAATATCATTACGATTTAATATCAATAATTTAGACTAAATGTTTTGGTGCTTGCACCCTGGTACATATTAGTTGATTTTAAACTTCGAATTGTTAAGCTACTAGAAAACTTGTGTTTCTCATCTATGTGCTAATATGTATCAGATACCGATGTGTAGCAGGGTCGCGTGGTTGCATTTCTTTTTGCTTAAGTACGATTCTGTAACCCCTTATTTTTGGGTCTAAGATGTATCTAATTTAGAATAGGATAATTTTTTAACTGTATACATGAGTTGGATAGGGGAAAACGGTATGTGAAGGACTGGTCCCCCCTTAATTTGTACGGGAGTTTGAGTGATAGACCTGTTGTCTCCCGACTTCCGAGGGACAGGTACTTCATATATCCAGGGACACATTTAACAACATGTAATGGAAATTTTTGACCATGTATTATTCGAGTTCTATGATAGTTTAAATTTCTACTGTGTAGCATTTTTATTCCACTATGCGTGAAAGTTTTCATTCTGAGAAAAAGATTTCGAACCTAATCTACTTAACATAAATGAATAGTATAACTGCTCAGACATTAATCAAACAAAGGATCAGGATAATGTACCGAATCTATCTATTAATATTGGAAGTAATGGTAAGACTAGATAGGGTGTTACAATCCTAATCCCAAAAACAATATATAGAATCAGGATCCAAAATAAAGGACTACAAAATTTCTCTTAACAAAAGAACTTACTCTAAGGCTACTTCCATCTTTCCCTAAATTTGCTAAACGTCTGCATCTGATACATATCTGGGCACAAATGAGAAAACTAGTTTCTTAGTAGGTTAACAATTCTATATTTTAAAATCTACTAACATGTACCAGTGTGCAAGAAGAAAAACATTTTTATCTACATTCCCATTATTTAAAACATAGTCTCATTCGCATATACAAATTGGTAAGCATTGCATGATTATTTGAAATGTCCATGTGATAGAAGTGGATATTCTCATTTCAAGTATAACATCTTTCCATGGGATCATACATGTTAAAAACTGAAATAGACAATAATCATCTATACATTTCATTCTTAAAACTTACCTCAAAGTGTGAAGCACCTTTGGTCACACTTCAAGGAATGTGAACACTTTGCCACCTTTAAGAAAATAGTTATGAACGCTTAGTCACATTGTGGACTATTGGCCACCTTTATAACATAATTGTGAACACTTGGTCACCTTTATAAAATAATTGTGAACACTAGGTTACAAGTGTGAAGCACCTTTGGTCACACTAAAAAAAATGTGGACACTTGGCCACCCTTTTTAAAATAATTGTGAACACTAGGTCACAAGTGTGAAGCACCTTCGGTCACACTACAAGAAATGTGGACACTTGGCCACCTTTATAACATAATTGTGAATGCTTGGTCACATTGTGGACTCTTGGCCACTCATACATACAATTAGCAACCATAATTCACTATACTTTATAATTCATTTACAATTGGCATGGAGATTCAGCCACAAAAAATTAAAATGAGACATTGGTTTCGGCCACCATGGTAAGATAATAATCCTTAAGGTTTCTCATGCCACATTATCAAATTTTTCCCTTCTTTCTATGTTTTAAACTTAATGGTACCATGCCTTAGAATTTCTAGGGTACTCTCTCCCACATTCCATTTTTGTAATTATATCATTAGCAATTTATTTTACTTATTTTCTTGATTCATGTTACATATACATACTAAGTTTAAGACTACACAAATTCTTAATTCTTGCATTTAAATACCAAGGTGGGTTCTTATTATGTGTAAAAAGGATAAATAATTCACCATACCTTAATTTACCCTATATTCTTTCCTCCCCTTAGCCAAATCCGAATTGTACTCTCCCTTACCTCATTTTCATCAAACCATTTCCTACCTTACACAAGTTACTTTCGGATTTGGTAAGACACTAAGAATAATGTCAAAATTTTAAATCTAATTCTAAACACATACTAACTATACAAGAATGCCAATTTTTAACATTATCATAAGTTAGAGTCTTCCATTATACATGTTGAATTTTGCCAATAGTAGTTCTTCCATGGAAACAATGATATTTACTTTAACACATCACTAAACATAACCAAATTACCATACAAGCTTAGCCAACATGACATTCATATCTTAAAGAATGTAGAGAAAGAGTTATTGTTCCATGAAAGCTAAAAGCAAGAGGAGTTTATCTTAAATCATTAAACAAAATTAAGAGAATTGCGAAGCTATCTCAAGGATGAAATCAAATAGAGTTGTCTTAGCTTTCCCTTTGAATTTTCCCTTACTTCCTTGCTTTTCCCCTTCTCAGCTAGCCTTCCTTCTTCTCCCTCACTGAATGTGTTTTAGTGTTTAGTTTAATTCTCAAGCTGATCTCACTCTTCCTAAATTCTCTTGTCGTGTGCACCTTTCATTCAATCTATCTCTTGCATATTTTTTATTCCCTTACATTGAGTGCTACAGTGTACTTTAAGTACAATTCACATTACTTTCCATTTTGTATTACTGCTCGTCCACGTTAAAGGAAGGAAAAAAAAAAAAGAAAAGGTCACGCAAGCTTCCTACTTCACGCAAGAGGTACTATCACGCAAGGAACCTTTGGATGCTACACTTTTCTTTCCTCCTTCTCATTAGTCATTGACGTGAATTCCTATAAGTTTGATTAAATATTCAAATTCTCTTACCTTCTTTTCCTTCCACCGAATGCATATATGTATATTTAATGGAGGTTAAATTCTTTTCTCCCTTCTCCCTTTCTATTATTTTGTGGCATTAATGAATGACATTGTTGTATTACGTGATTGTGAAGCTATCTCCCTGAAGTGCTGCATGCATATATATGTATATTTAACTCCACCCATTTTAATACTTACTCGATTACCTAAAAGTAATTAAAGGAATAAATTGGGATGGATTTCACCATGCACATATATGTATTTTATCCACTTCTTTTGTTTATTTTATCTATTTAATTTGGCGAGCTATTCGGTTAGGATGAGACAAAAGGAATGATAAGAAGAAGGAAAGAGTGCAAATCCCACATGTTTCTTCCTCATCCCTTCTTTTCTCCATCACTGAATCACTTTTATGATTACAAGTTCCTTCTAATATTGCAAGCTCCTTGATAAAATTCAGTTATCATACATGTATATTTTATTTCACTCTCTCCTTTAGTGATTCAGCTAGGCAACAAGGAAGGAAATAAGGAAAGAACTTAAGCATTTTAAATGTATCAAGAACTTTATTCTTTATGTAAGCACCTCAATTTTCACATGTATCCTTTTTATGAACATTTCATGCTACCTAATACCTAGGTCCATTCTTTCCATTATGACATTCATTCTTCATTACATCACTAAAGCAATTTCATCACATTTTATGACCAAGTCATCCAATTAATTAAGAAAACATGACATAATATTATTCAATTGTCACATGTGTACCTTTAAGTACACTTTGCTTCCTTTACACTCTACTTACACTTACTCACTCCTAGGGAGGAAATTTCATGCTAGCATTCCCTCTTTCTTCCATCTTCCCCTCCAAATCCACATTGTACTTCTCTTTCCTTTCAAAAAAAATTTGTGCTTCCTTGCAAGCTTAATTTGACAACTTGATCACACCACCTCCTCTCTTTTCTTATTCTAATTTCCATTCAGCCACCACGCAAGGACGCTACACTTTTCTTTATTTATTTCATGGTTGCACCAGATTCTTCTCCCATGCTTGTTTAATTTACAAAAACAAATTCTGCACTCTATTTTATTGAAGCACTCGGTCACGGCTAGGGTAAATGGGCACTGCACCTTTTTTTTTGTTTTACTTATATATATAACTACTTCCCTTCTTGCTTGAAATTGGTACTTCCTTCCCTTGCACGTTAGTCCTACACCACAAGCAACTATATTTATATGTTAAATAAAATTTTTGCACCCTTTCCCTAGCCTATTCGGTCACCTTAATTGAAGAAATAAAAAAGAAAGAATGGGATGTGCATTAAGGACTCTTATCCTCCTCCACTTACACGCACACACACATATGCATATATTTTAATTATAGCATCTTATCTTGCCTTTCCCTCTTGCACGTGTACACATGCATATATACCTATATATACATTTTTTTTCAATGATTTATTCTTCTTGGTGGTGTAGTTTAACATATATATATATATAGTAATGCTTAAAAATTCATATGCTCCATTAACTCCACATGCATGTTCCACATTGCCACCCACTTCTCAATGGTCATAACCATGTGGGTATATATACATATTTAAAACTCCTTTGGTTTGCTTTTCTTTTGGCAATTAAACTTGGTGACTCAAAAGGAAGAATAGAGAATTAAATTAAACCTCAAATTTTATGCAAGATTATCTTTTAGCATACCCATTTAGGCCATTAAATTATGCAAGAAAATGCCCCCACTTTATGCTAACTTATCTAATTAATTATGAAGTATTTAATTTATAGCTAATCATTAAATGAAACAAGTAATTCCATCCAATTTAAAGGATATTAATTTAGACTAATTAAAGTTATGGGGTGTTACAACATACCTATAAAAATGATTGAAAAGAGTTTTGAACTAAATAGACTGTAAAAATATTTTTTTTGTATTCGTACTGTGGTACATATCAATTTTTTTGAAAGAAAATGGTTTGTTTAGCTACTGAAAAATTATTTCTCACTATTGTACTGGTATTTATCAAATGCCTAGGTATTGTCTCATTATGGAGATTGAAGTGGGAACAGTAGAAGTTCCTTTCTTAGGAACTTTTACCATATTAAAGGATACTTACATTATGTCTATAGTAGAACTTCCCCCTGAGTAATCTACAGACCTAGAATGTAAACATCAATATATACTTGTAGCCCTTTTATTTTGGTCCTAATTTTGCATGTTCTTTTTGGGTTAGAATTAGGACTCTTATTTTTTAGATGTATATAAAGGGGAGAAGGGCACATACTTGAGATAGGATATGTGAAGGACCTGTCCATCAATAGTATTTTGTAAAAGGAGTTTTAGTGACATGCTTGTTGTCTCCTTACTCCTTATGAATGGGTACTTCATATATCTTAGATTATGTATCAGACAATTTATATATATAATATGAAAAGTTTTTATGAATTCCACAGTGATGTATGAAATTTTATTTTCGCTATGCAGAAGTATGTTCACTTGAGCAAAAAGAACCCAAACCTAATCAAATAATAATTAATGATGGATTTATATGCTCAGGCAAATTAATGAGATAAAAAGGTAAAGAATAATGTAACCACTTATCTTATTACATTTTATGACGTTGTTGAGTCAAGATAAAGGGTGTTACATAGATCATTTGAGAGGAGCTGCTATGTTCTCAAAGAATAATTTGAGGTAAGGGTACCGTCAAATCAGGTTAAGAGAGGAAAATATCCCTAAGAACCAAATTTGGGTATTACAAATTTCTTGTGATTCCATTTGGATTGAGAATGTTCTAGCTATACCACTTTCCCCTGATTTGCATCCACTTAATCTAGAATTAACCATAATTAGTCCCTGACATAGGATAAACCATGGGCATACCATACTACCGAAATTTATTCTCTCTTAAATACTTCAAATGAAACATATATATTTAGGAACATAATTTATGACAGCTCTTTTTGATTTTTCACAATAGTCCCTTATGGAAAAATTACAATTTAATTACACATGCTTTCAACTATGGCACACACATATACATCACATATTTCATTCATAAAGCCCTGCAATATAATATAATTAGCACATTTCAATAGCATAAATTTTCCAATATAAATTTCTTAGAGCCATTTGAGTTTCCAATTACCTTTCTATTAGGAAGATTAAGATGTACTAATTTTAATCACTACAATATTAGTTCTCTTCTACATACTATTATCTCTAATTAAGTTTTTAGTCTTTCATGGTCCTATCCCCTTAAATTCTCCTTAAACCCTATTCCCTAATGTAAGTTTACTTATTTTAGTTCCTATGATGAAGTCCCATTTCCAAAGACACTATAATTGAGGGTTTCAACATTCAAGGTAATGACACAGAGGTGTTGCATATTAAAATTTAGGGAACTTTACCATAGAGAAACCCATTTTTGGTCACAGCAAAGATGACCAAATATGCAAATACCCAATCATCCCAACATCACACAAAGAGCCAATTGTGTTTACTTAAGATAAATAATCTGTCAAAAATAACTTTAATTCTATCTACACTATTACATCTCAATTTTGGCAAATTTAGTGCAATAAAGCTTTAATTTTTTTATAAGGCAAATTCATGGCATTGCACTTACTAACACATCATAATGGAACAACATACCAGATATCCAAATTTCTCAATTGCACACACATATGCAATTAGGAAATATTATCTAAGAAGTCATAGGTTCCACCAAATTTTGAACAACAAAATTTTGAACATATATAGAGTTACTCCAAAACAACTTTAACAAGATTTTTCCTAATTTATTTTATACTCACTTGAGCACAAGGAGGGGAAGTGGAAGTTAGAGGATTTCTCAAGAACAAATAGAGGTATGAAGAACTATCCTACCTTAAGATTTTTAGCAGGAGAAGAACATTTTCTTTGGGTTTCCTCTTAGTTTAGTGCTGCTCTTCCTTCCCACGATGAGAATCTTTTATAACCTGATGTGCCTTATTTTATACATTTTTTCTTGATGTTATTTGTGCATTTTGTGAGCATTTTATGTAATTTTATTATAAAAATCACCTAAGTTTGCATTATTTTTCATTTTCAGGCATTTTATCAAGTTAGTTTCAGTAAATGAAGCAAATTTGGGCCTGGAAAGCCTTTAGAACACCCAAAATGGACCATTTGGGCCAATTTTCCTTATTGGGCCAAGCCAATGCCCTTAATGGAGCTTGAGATGTGAGAGATAAGAGTCGTACGATAGAAGGAGAAGGACTGAGGCAATTGGGGCTTGGTGATCCTCCTTGGCAGAGCTCTGTAGCTACGTGATAATGTGCTAGTGCCAAGGGACGACAAGCGAGACACTGTTGTCAACTTCAGCCATTGGAATGCTTCAGATCCGTGAAGTTTTGGCAATAAACCTGAGAACCTGAGAAGGAAACCCATTCGAGTTCACTGTTGTTCCATGGCATTTTTCACCCAATCTACCATCTGTGGTCATCCGTTAAACCTCAGCCAAATCGTCTGTGGCTGCTCATCCATCTACTGGTGACTCATTGATGAGTTTTTGTCAGATACCTGAGAGCTTAGACTCGACAAGATTTGTAACCCATTTGGAATTTTTTGTCTGATTTGCCACTAAAAATCGTTCGTCTATCCCTTAGAGACTCAATCGCGTCCTTTTTCCTGCTCACTGGTGGTCCGTGGTGCAATTTTCATTTGAGAATCTGAAAACTTGACCTGACCTAACCTGACCCATGAGGAATTTAATGGGAAATCCATGAATATGAATTTCAAGGGGTTTTCTAGAGACTTTTCATTGGTTTTTTGCAGGCCATTCCATACAATTACCATTGGGCATTTGAGAAGAAAAGGATGTGTATAATTTTTACTATTTTTTCTCCTATATTTGATTGTTTGATGGATTATCTGATGGAATTACCTATGAATATGTGTAGCTAAATCTGTAAAAGTCATTGGGGTTTCTGACTATTTTGGTATTTTGTTTTAAATTGTATGGATTGTTGATTCTGATTGTGTAATCTTCTTTGCAATTATGAATGCATCGTTTAAGTTTTCATTACAAGATATTGTTTTGAATGCTAATTAGATTTCTTGTTAAGATCAAGAGATGATAATTGAAATTGGAACCTAATCACAGAGAATAGTTAATTTTTGCTTAGAGATGAAGTTAATTAATTACTGGATTAAGAAGTAGCTATTTTTAATAGTGATGAATTAGAACGAAAAGGCTAATCTAAAATCAATCATTTGGAAGATTCTAGTGGTAGATTCTTAGGTTTAGAAATTTAATTGGCTCGAGAGGTAAATTAAATTAAATTTAAATTAGAATTTACTCACAGGTAGCATAATTAGATTCAGTAATCCATCATCCCTTTTGTATTTTCCAACGGGTACAAATCCCCTTTGGGTTTACTTTTCTTATCTTGACACATTTACTTTTTCATTTACTGTCGCTCGTAGTTATTATTGCTTGTATTTAGACATTCGTTAGTTAGAAATCAATCACTTTGACTTTTAAGCTAGAAAACAAAGAAAAAGTAGTAACTCTGGGCTTTCTCGTTCTCATGGGATACGACCTTGGTACTTGCCATTGCACTAGACTGCATTGATAGGTTCACTGCCTTAGGTGTAGCTGCATTGGTAGTGCATCATGTAACACCCCATAATTTAATTGGCCTAAATTAATGGTGTTATTTAACTAATTAGTTTGAATTTCTTGCTTGCTAATTAATTAGATGAATTATTTTTAAGGAAGGGAAATTTGGTGCTTAGAATTAATTCTTTGATTTCTTTATTTACCTAGCCTAAGTACCAACTAAGAAGCAAAATGAGATGCAACTATTTAAATACATGCATGAGTGTGTCTTGCATGGAAGAAGGGAATGGAAGTTAAACTTTTTGCATGGCAATCCCAAGCCACACGTGACGTAGAAAGGAAAGGATAGCAAAAGCATTCAAAAATTTTATTATACATATATATGCATGGGTTTCACATGAATGGAGAAGGGGAAGAAGGATGCAACAAAAATATATAGGTGTGTGTAAGTGTCACGTGAATGAGGGAGGAAAAGAGAGAATAGAAAAAGAAAAAGAAATACCAAGGTTCCTTGTAAAGGTTAGTTGCTTGTAAGAGTGGATAAATCCAAACTTGCAAGAAAGGGAAATACTAAGTGTGCAAGCAAAGACAAAGTGTACTTGCAAGTACACTTTGTGCAAATATATATGTATATATACATATCCAAAAATGTGCATACTTTTCTTTAAAAAAAAAAAGAGAAAGAAGAGAAAACAAGGAAGTGGGTGGCATGAAGTGAAGGAAAAGAAACAAGTGGAAAGGTGTATTTCATAAAAGACACACATGCTCACATGAAAATGAGGAGACAAAAGAGAGATTGAGATTTATTTTCATGCAACCTAAACATCCCCCACACATGAAAATAAGAGAGATGAGAGGAAGAAAAGAAAAGAGAGAGAAAGGAGAGGGAGAATGTAACGACCCCCTAATACAATATACACGATGCTTATCTGATTGGCGGAAGCATATGGGTTGATTTACATAGTTATTCCCGATGTGGGAATGTCAGGGGATCGCTACTGGTTGAGTGTAACCCAAATAGACTTCCCGTTGTCTATTCAGATTCCGTTCAACCCTAATTCACACGCAGCTAACAAATTATACATACATACATCATAAATTACTCTAGAATGAAATCTAAAACTCATATACACATCACGTCATACATTCATACACATTCCAACTCAAATCCACAAGTTTACAACGGTAAACCCTACCAAAAATCCGGCAGAGTTTCCTCTGTATTTCAAACATACCCAAAATACAATAATCACCTGTTTACAATTACACAACCAGTCCAACAACAATAGTAAACATAATGACAGAAATCCATATACAGCAACGTCAATCCCATAACTACAGTCAACATAAAACACTTGATTTATTCATGTACAGTCAATCCAATCACTACAGAAAACATAGAAGATAGAACCCAATATACAGCAACGTCATCAAAGTATATACACAAGACGATTCAAGCCTAAACTAAGTCATTCTCCTGCTTATCAACAAGGCATCATCAGCTATCGTCTGGGTTCCTATCCCTGTCCCTGTTCATCTGAGTAAACAACCTGATGAGATATAAAATCCCAATAGAATAATTTACAGTTCAAATATACTTCAAAAATTGGCTGAATACTAAGCGGTGCAAACAACGAAATCATTTTCCCGAACTCAGTTTGAAAACAGTGAAATACCTTATCTTTAAAATCGTTTTATTACATGAAAATTTGCTGCAAATAGTCAAAATCATAAAATCCATTTCTTTCTAAAATCAATACTCAAAATCAAATAAAATCCCATGCCCGGTGTATCTAAATCCACGTTGGTTACAAATTCGCTGTAACCAAGTCTAAGTCGTCATCTAATTGCACGTCATCTAGAAAGAATACCTCTCTTATCGTTGGGTGTGATCCGTAACACCAATCACCCGAATCAAGCCTATATTATGAGTGTGATCCGTAACACCAATCACTCACTTAAGGACCGGGTGAGAATCAACATCTAGGGCGTCCCCTAGCATGTGCACATACGCCAATTCTCATCCTCATACAGTCTATTCGAACTCACATGCTCACGGTCGGCTATTCCTCAGGGTTCTAGGGTATTACACCTAAATCACAACGTTTCTCCGAGTAAGCTATCCCCCCTTATACTCCTTAAACCTTTCTTAGGGTCGTCCTGATTTATCGTGTGATCCCTAACGCAGTATAGGCTAAATCGAGTAAAAATAATGTCAATTAAAAGCTCCCTGTACTCAGGATACTTAACGGCCGTCCCATACTGGCTATTAAGTACCCTACCCTAAGTAAATCTGTCCTAAGGGCATCTAAACTCGATAAACAAAGTGTCTAACATGCAATTAGGGTTTTCAGCACATAGGCATGCAATTTATTCCATCAAAAGCAGCACGTAAATCCATGCAAATCATCTAAATCATTCAGGTATCCACTAGGTCAAATTTAGGGTTCGGGAAGAGTAAATTATCCTACCTAGTCTCCTGTCGCTCCAAATCGATTCAGAACTTCATGTAATCTCAGTTTCTGATTCCAATGAATTTCCTGGACATTAAATTAAATATTTAGGTTTGTCACGTCATCCATTTTTTGATCCTAAGTCCGGTTACCCTAATACCTAGGTTAATTTATTGTCTAATTACGTTCGTCAGCTATTTCAGTCAGATATCATCAGTTTTTGGGAAATCGAACCTTACCAATGTGATCGGATGATGGAATTCTGTGTCGGGGTGGTCCTGGTTTCTCCCGATGCACGTCCAGAAACTCTGGCACGGTGGCGCACGACGGAGGGGTGCGGTTTGCCTCGAAAATTACACCACGGTGAAGCCCACAGGTCCAGGAGTCCGAAAATGGTGGTGGCGCGGCGGTTCATGGCCGTTTGGATGGCATTTTTCAGCCACGAAAGTCATCACACGACGGACAGAGATTGCCTCGATTTGGGTGCGTATGGCCTCTGTTCGATGTGGATGACCTATTGGAGGAAGCTGGCAGCTCAGGCTACACGATGGTGGGGGCGGTGACGACCAACGGTGACGGACGGCGGCGATCTAAGCTAGCAAAGTTTTCACGCGGTGGAGGAGAAAAGTGGCATTTTTCAGCGACGTTGGCGGCCGTTGGTGGCCGTGGGTGGTTGCTGGAGGTTGTGGGTGGTGAGGGTTGTCGATTGGTATGCTGGGTGGCGGCCCACGGTGGCTATAGTGGCGGTTCACGGTGGAGGAAGGAGGAGAGAGAGGAAAGAGAAAATGTGGTGAGGAGAGAAAGAGGTTTGAGAGAAATAGAGGGAATTCGGGAAATTTAAAGCCTCCGGGGGCGATTCTGACTTTTCCTGGACCACCTAGGGATGCTTTAGGGTGTCAGCATCCTTCCAGACATCGTCACGCATTTCCATGCGAAGTTTTTGGCCTTTGTCAGTGAAATTGACGCACAAAACGTATTCTGTCAGTTTCTAATCGTCGGGTTGCATTTCTTTCTGTTTAATCATGTTTCTGACTTCGAGCAGCCTTCCATTTCAAATCACTATCCTCGAAAGTCATGCCAAGCTTCGTTTAGTTGGAATTTGCGTAGAAAATTAAGTTTTATCTTTTAAAATTCTTTCAGTTGTTACATTCTCGCCCCCTTAAAAGAAGTTTTGTCCCCAAAATTCATACCTGTAAACAGTTCTGGGTATCTTTGCCTCATCTCTTCTTCTTTCTCCCACGTGATCTCCTGCGATGCTACATCCTGCCAAAGTACCTTAACTAAAGGGATTATTTTACTTTGAAGTTGCTTAGTCTTATAGTCAAGGATTTGAACAGGAGTAAATTCATACGTCACATTTTTCCTTTAATATTTTCGGTTGATTCCCTAATACATGCGCAGGATCTGGGACATATTTACGAAGTTGGGAGACGTGGAAAACATTATGTAAGTTGGACAAATAGGGAGGTAAGGCAATTTGGTAGGCAACGAGACTAACTCTTTTTAAAATTTGGAATGGTCCTAGGAATCTAGGGCTTAGTTTCTTGGTCCTTACCTGTCTGGAAATGCAGTGGTGGGGGACACTCTCAGAAATACGTGATCTCCCTCATTAAATTCCAAAGGCCTCCTTCTCTTGTTGGCATAGGATTCTTGCCTCTGTTGGGCAATTCTCATCTTTTTCTTGATCATTTTAATTTGATCAGTGGTTTCTTGTACCATCTTGGGTCCCAACAGTGCACTCTCCCCCATCTCTACCCAACTTAAAGGTGACTTACAACTCCTCCCATACAGAGCCTCATACGATTGCCATCTGGATGGTAGAGTGATAACTGTTGTTGTATGCAAACTCTATCAACGGCAAGTGTTTATCCCAACTTCCTTTCTGCTCAAGCACACACGCCCTTAAAATGTCTTCTACGGTTTGAATAGTCCTCTCAGACTGCCCGTCAGTTTGAGGATGATAGGCAGTGCTAAATTTAAGTTGGGTTCCTAAGGCTTGCTGTAAGGATTGTCAGAATCTCGAAGTAAACCTAGGGTCTCGATTAGATACTATACCTGACGGTATTCCATGCAATCTCACGATTTCCATAAGGTATACTTCGGCTAATTTCTCCATGGAGTAACGCACCTTGATAGGTAAAAAGTGCGCAGACTTGGTTAACCGATCCACTATCACCCAAATGGCATCAAATCCTGCTGGTGTTCTAAGTAATCCTACCACAAAATCCATAGTGATTTGATCCCATTTCCTCTCTAGTATCTCCAATGGTTTGAGTAACCCCAGGGGTTTTTGGTGTTCTATCTTAACCTGTTGACAAGTCAAACAGGCATTCACGTAGTTCGTGATATCCTTCTGCATACCGGTCCACCAAAAATTCCTCTTTAAATCCTGATACATCTTGGGAATATCGGGGTGAATAGTGTAATGGCTTCTATAGGCTTCTGCTAACACTTTTTCCTTTAGCTCCTGATGGTTCGAAATCACTACCCTCTTCCTAAAGATCAAAACTCCATCAGGTGCTAGTCCAAAGTCGGGTTGGTCTGCGTATACTTCCAAGGATTCATCCTCAAGTTGGGCTTGTCTAATTAATTCTCTCAATTCGTAGGTTATTAAAAAGTCACTCATCACTAATCTTTGTGGAAATGAGATTACGTTGAGGCTGAGATTCCCAAAATCCTCCAGTAGCCTCATCTCACCAATCATTAAACTAGCTAATTATAGTGACTTTCAGCTTAATGCATCAGCCATGACATTCGCTTTTCCTGCAAGATATTTCAACTCAAAATCGAAGTCTTTTAGGTATTCTACCCACTTATGCTACCTCATGTTTAATTCCTTCTGATCAAACAAATACCTAAGGCTCTTATGATCACTATACACTTCGAATACCGTGCCATATAATTCTAAGTGATGGGTGGGATAGTTCTCCTCTGCAGGTTTTAATTGTCGCGATGCGTAAGCCACAACTTTCCCATCCTGCATCAATACACAACCTAGGCCTCTCAAGGATGCATCTGTGTAGACAGTAAAGGGTTCTAGGGGTTTCGGAATAATTAATACAGGAGCGGTGGTTAATTTCTCTTTTAGAATTTGAAAACTAGTCTCACACTGTTCGCTCCATTCAAAATCTACCCCTTTTCGAGTCAACCGGGTTAATGGCACAGCTATCTAAGAAAATCCTTGAATGAATTTCCGATAATAGCCGGCCAAACCCAGGAAACTCCTAATCTCGGTGATCGTTCTAGGTCGATCCTAATCTAATACTGCTTCAATTTTCTTTGGGTCGACCGCTATCCCTTCCCCATTTACCACGTGTCCTAGAAATTTTACTTCTTCTAACCAAAACTCACATTTCTCTAGCTTTGCATACAATTGTTTCTCTTCCAGTATCTGTAGCACCGTGCTAAGATGCTGGGCATGTTTTTCGTGAGTCTTGGAATAGACTAAGATATCATCGATGAATACCATTACAAATTGATCTAAATAGGGTCTAAAAATTCTATTCATATAATCCATAAAAACAGCGGGTGCATTCGTTAATCCAAACAGCATCACTAGAAACTCGTAGTGGCCTTATCTTGTCTTGAACGCTGTCTTAGGAATATCATCCTCTCTAACCCTAATCTGGTGGTATCCTGATCTTAAATCTATCTTAGAAAATACAGTCGCGCCTTGCAACTAATCAAACAAATCATTAATACGTGGCAATGGGTATTTATTCTTGATGGTCACCTTATTCAATTGTCGATAATCAATACACAGTCTTAAACTCTCGTCTTTCTTCTTTACGAATAAGACCAGAGCTCCCCATGGTGATACACTTGGCCTAATAAACCCCTTCTTTAACATATCTTCGATTTGGACCTTTAATTCTCTTAATTCTGCAGGGGCTATACGATATGGGGTTATGGCTATTGGACCTGCTCCCAGAATCAGGTCAATGGTGAATTCTATCTCCCTAGGTGGTGGCAGTTTACTTATTTCCATAGGAAATACCTCCGGAAAGTCACTAACGATTGAGATTTGACTTAGACTATCCTGCAACTCTACCTCAGAGAGATTGAGGGATATATCACCTATCTCACAAGCCCGATCACTCCCTCATACAGGCACATTATCTAGATAAGTAATTGTCCCTTCAGAATAATTCAACAAGACCCGATTCCTAGTCAACCAATCCATTCCCAAAATAATGTCGATCCCTGACAATGGTATACACACTAGGTCCACAAGAAATAAAGTATCTTCAATGGTTATGGGGCAATTTAGGCATATTCATGGGGACATAGTGGCTTCTCCCAAGGGTGTGGATATGTATAGATCACAGGGCAGGGTTTGAACAGGTAATCTTATTCTTTCTACGCATGCATCAGTAATAAAGGAGTGCGTAGCACCCGAATCAAACAATACTATCAAAGAAAAATTATAAATTTTACCTCTACCTTGCATCAAGCCTGAAGACCTGTCGACATTGGCAGCATTCATAGTAAAAAATCTCCCTGGAGCCTGTGGTCTCCGGCTACCGGATGTCGGCTGATTCTCGGTGGAAGGGCAGTACCTGGCTATGTGTCCTTTACCTCCACATCTATAACACTGAAGTGGAGTCTGATGCCAGCAGGGTTGATTCGGATGTCTGGTGCCACACTTCGGATAGGGATTATTATTAGGTCACCTCCCACTACTACTAGAAGCCCCTAGTTACGGTTTAAACATACCGCTTCTCACGTTAAGGTTTCTGGGTGCTTGTCTGGGCCCGTTCCCTATTTGCTGTGTCATATTCTAAGTCTGTCTCTGTTCTAGATTCTTGCTCAGAATTCGGCACTTGTTGACTAGTGTGGCGAAGTCTCGAATCTCCAGGGTAGCTAACTGAGTCTTCATAGGTAAATCTAGGCCTTCTTCTAGTTGGTTCGCTTTCCAGGCCTCGTCATAATGCATTCGCAAGTAGGTAGAGTATCGTGATAATTCTTCAAATTATTTCAGATACTTGTCAAATGGCCTGCCTCCCTGTGTGAGCTTCAGAAACTGTGCTTCCTTTGATTGCTTTACGCTCTCAGGGATATATTGATCCATAAAGACCCTCTTGAATGACTCCCAGGTAAGTGGAATGCCTCGGCTCTCCATCAGTTGCTGGGCATCTGTCCACCAAAGTTCTGCTTCGCCTTTCAACATGTATGTTGCATATGTGACCTTCTGCTCATCGTCGCACTGCAACAATCTGAAATTATTTTCAATTTCTTTCACCCAAGCTTCTACAACAGCTGGATCGGAGGCACCTGTAAATAGAGATAGACCTGCTCTCTGAAACTCGATCCATCCCTGATATAGTGGGTTTGCATGTTGGGTGGCTCTGTCATTTCTCGTTTGTCTGTCTTCCTACTGCTATCTCATTACATTAGCGCTGGTAGTGGCCTGATCTCTCATCGCATCAGCCATTAATCAGATGGATTCCATCATATCGCGCATGTCGACATCAGTCTCCATGCTACCACTACTCGAAGCACCCTGATTGCTGTGCCTTCGCCTTCCTCTGGGCCTGCGAGTGGCATCCCTGCTAGATTCTGCCATACTTATCTGAGACAGAAAATAAACAAATCAGTTATATAGCAACAGTTAACAGAAATACATTAAATTCATTCTGTTACTTATCGATTCAAAATGAGGTCCTAACATTCCAGAGTTAAATCAATTGAAACCCTAAAACTGCAAGCCTGAAGATTCAAAGTCCTTAACCCACTACACCAGATGATCCGACAAACAAGGCTCTGATACCATAATTGTAACGACCCCCTAATACAATATACACGATGCTTATCTGATTGGCAGAAGCATATGGGTTGATTTACATAGTTATTCTCGATGTGGGAATGTCAGGGGATCGCTACTGGTTGAGCGTAACCCAAATAGACTTCCCGTTGTCTATTCAGATTCCGTTCAACCCTAATTCACACGCAGCTAACAAATTATACATACATACATCATAAATTACTCTGGAATGAAATCTAAAACTCATATACACGTCACGTCATACATTCATACACATTCCAACTCAAATCCACAATTTTACAGCGGTAAACCCTACTGAAAATCCTGAAGAGTTTCCTCTGTATTTCGAACATACCCAAAATACAATAATCACCTGTTTACAATTACACAACCAGTCCAACAACAATAGTAAACATAATGACAGAAATCTATATACAGCAACGTCAATCCCATAACTATAGTCAACATAAAACACCTGATTTATACATGTACATTCAATCCAATCACTACAGAAAACATAGAAGACAGAACCCAATATACAGCAACGTCATCAAAGTATATACATAAGACGATTTAAGCCTAAGCTAAGTCATTCTCCTGCTTATCACCAAGGCATCATCAGCTATCGTCTGGGTTCCTGTCCCTGTCCCTGTTCATCTGAGTAAACAACCTGATGAGATATAAAATCCCAATAGAATAATTTACAGTTCAAATATACTTCAAAAATTGGCTGAATACTCAGCGGTGCAAACACCGAAATCATTTTCTCGAACTCAGTTCAAAATTAGTGAAATACCTTATCTTTAAAATTGTTTTATTACATGGAAATTTGCTGCAAATAGTCAAAATCATAAAATCCATTTCTTTTTAAAATCAATACTCAATCAAATAAAATCCCATGCCCGGTGTATCTAAATCCACGTTGGTTACAAATTCGCTGTAACCAAGTCTAAGTCGTCATCTAATTGCACGTCATCTAGAGAGAATACCTCTCTTATCGTTGGGTGTGATCCGTAACACCAGTCACCCAAATCAAGCCTATATTGTGAGTGATCTGAGCTGGCGAAGTTTTCACGTGGTGGAGGAGAAAAGTGGCATTTTTTGGCGACGTTGGCGGCCGTTGGTGGTCGTGGGTGGTTGCTGGAGGTTGTGGGTGGTGAGGACTGTCGATTGGTATGCTAGGTGGCGGCCCACGGTGGCTGTAGTGGCAGTTTACGGTGGAGGAAGGAGAAGAGAGAGAAGAGAGAAAATGTGGTGAGCAGAGAGAGAGGTTTGAGAGAAATTGAGGGAATTCAAGAAATTTAAAGCCTCCGGAGGCGATTCTGACTTTTCCCGAACCACCCGGGGATGCTTTAGGGTGTCAGCATCCTTCCAGACATTGTCACGTGTTTTCGTGCGAAGGTTTTGGCCTCCGTCAGTGAAATTGACGCACGAAATGTCTTCTGTCAGTTTTTGATCGCCGGGTTGCATTTCTTTCTATTTAATCATGTTTCTGACTTCGAGCAGCCTTCCATTTCGAATCACTATCCTCGAAAGTCATGCCAGACTTCGTTTGGTTGGAATTTGCGTAGAAAATTCAGTTTTATCTTTTAAAATTCTTTCGATTCTTACAGAGAACGTGAGACATTATGGGAAAATTGAAAGACCAAGGAAAGAGGAAGTAAGGAAGAACTCAAAGGGGAAGCCAAGGAAACTAAAAGAAGGGCCAAGAATATTTTCTCTAGCACACCTTCAAGGTAGACTAACAATTCCAATTTTTGTTCCATGTTCTAGATATGCAACTCAATGTCTATATTTAAGTTTTCCATGGAACTTAGGTTGTCTCTACATTCTTGGTTTTAAATGTATGGTTGTTGGCTAGCATGTGTGGTTATGAAGTTATTGATAGATGAAATAGCATGAAGATTTGGTTGAATCATGTATTAGGGTTAGAAGTTGTAATGATCACCAAGAAAAAATCCCTAACTTTTAAGTGTATTAAGGAAAGAACAAAAAGAAAGGAAATGAAATTTCTAAATGAACAAAACTCCCTCGGCTAAGTTCATAAGGTTCATTCTTGGAATTTTTTTTAGCCATGCAATATGACTTTGAATCAAAGTGAAGAAATTATGTGTTGGTATTAACTTTTCCAAGAAAAAGAACTAATTATGGACATTATTAGAATTTTTGGAAAGCAATTATACATTGAAATCAATTTTCCAAGAAAAGAAATAATTATGGATATTATTAGAATTTTTGGGAAGCAATTATATATTGAAATCAATTTTCTAAGAAAAGGAAATAATTATGGATATTATTATAATTTTTAAAAAACAATTATACATTGAAATCAATTTTCCAAGAAAGGAAATAATTATGGATATTATTAGAAATTTTGGGAAGCAATTATATATTGAAATCAATTTTCTAAGAAAAGGAAATAATTATGGATATTATTAGAATTCTTGGAAAGCAATTATATATTGAAATTAATTTTCCAAGAAAAAGAACTAATTATGGACATTATTAGAATTTTTGGAAAGCAATTATACATTGAAATCAATTTTCCAAGAAAAGAAATAATTATGAATATTATTAGAATTTTTGGGAAGCAATTATATATTGAAATCAATTTTCCAAGAATAAGAATTAATTATGGACATTATTAGAATTTTTGGAAAGCAATTATATATTGAAATTAATTTTTCAAGAAAGAGAAATAATTATGGAATACATTAAAATTTTTAGAAAGAAATCTACATTGGAATCTAGTTCCCAAGGAAAGAGAGAATCATTAGAGAAATTATTAGAGTTTTAAGACGAGATTGTACATGGGAATTAAATTTCAAGAAGGAGAAATTTTAGGGAGATTACTAAAAATGTGTAGAAAGAAGAAGGGAAAAGTAATATTGAAATTGATAGTATTTTACAAGAGATATACCTTAGAAATTAACTTCAAGAGAAATAGAAATTTGTTACTTAAACGTTGCAATTTCCCATAAGAAATGTGTCTTTGCCTTAACTTACAAGAAGAAGAAAGTTTCCTTGGAAAAATTTGATAAGATTTTCAAAGGTGGCCAAGTGTCCACCTAGTGCTCAAGTGTTCACATTTACCCTAGGTGGTGGCCAAGTGTCCACATAGTGCCCAAGTGTGCACAATGACCCTAGGAAGGTGGCCGAGTGTCCACATGTGCCCAAGTGTGCACAAAATATTTTAAAGGTGGCCAAGTGTCCACGAGTGCCCAAGTATGCATAGCTCAAGTTCACAAAAATTTAAGAAGGATAAGCTTAAATAAGTTGATACCGTTATACTAATGTAAGTCACCGCATGAGTATTTATAAGTACATTGTTTTCATCTTATTAATATTTTAATTGACCAATTATTGCTTGCCAGTTATATTGTGTATTATGCTATATTTTATTCCAAGAATGTAGAATTGGTATTTTCATGTTTACACCCTGATACATATTGGTTGTTTTAAAACCGGATTGTTATGCTACTGGGAAACTTGCGTTTCTCATTATATGCTAATATGTATCAGATACAGACGCATAGCTGGGCCAGGAGTTCGAGGTCTTTTTGGGTTAAGAAATTTTGTGACCCCTAATTTTTTTTGCCTAGACATACTCTGAATTGAACTAGGATTATTCTCTTAGCAGTAGTCCTGTGAGGTATTTAGGCAAGAATGGGGGAAGGGATAGGTGAAGGACCGATCCGTCTGAAAAATTTGTAAAGGGAGTCTGAGTGACAAGATTGTTGTCTCCTAACTTCCTAAGGATGGGTACTTTGCATATCCTGATACACATTCACTGTTTTGTAATGGACATTATGAAACTTATTGAATTGTACAAAAGTTTAAATTTCACAAAGTAGCATAGTATTTCTTTATTCCGTTGTGCATGTAAGTATAATTAATTTGAGCAAAGGATCTCGAACCTAATACATATAACATAATCCGATGGTTTAACTGCTCAGACTTAAAATAAATAAAAGATAAAGATAATGTACTGAACCTATCTATTTATATCATAATTGATATTATATATGGGTGCTACATAAAGTTAGTATCAGAGCATAGCTACCTAGGTTAGGACGGGGTAGAATTCATCAAGTAAGGGACTAGTTCAAGTTAGTCAGTTGTACCTAGGTGGTTGGATAGCTTGTATTGTGTTTTTCACTTGGGAAATGGAGCATTAGGTTTGGGAAGATGGGAGCTCCTGTTGGTGTTATATGCTATCTTCTTAATAATCTGTTATTGAGCTTGATCACCTCGGTAATACTTGTTTTACATTTTGGCAGCATGACACCGGCATGGAGAGGTAGACCACGGACTCGAGATGCGAGAATAGATGTAAATGGAATTATGCAAACCATGCGAGACATGGCAGATGCTATGAGAGCCTAGGTTGCAGTTACAAATGAGGCACTCCGTCAGGCCCAGATGGACCGAAGCGAAGAGACCCAAACAGGGGCAGAGCAGGTGAGGAACTAAGTTTACAGAGGTTATTCTGACTTCTAGAGAGCCAGGCCTCCAATTTTTAATGGTTTGGCGAACTCAAAGAAGGCCGAGGAATGGGTCCAGAAGATGGAAGAGCTGTTTGAGGTATTGAGGATCGCAGAGCCGCAGAAAGTCATCTTCGCCACCTACCAACTGGAAGGGGAGGCGAAGCACTGGTGGAAAGGTATGAAGCAATTAATGAAGGCCCAAGGGACCCCACTCACTTAGGATAGCTTTAGGGACGCATTCCTAGAAAAGTATTTTCCCTAGAGCGAGTGGAATGCAAAGGAAGGAGAGTTTATGCAAATCAAGTAAAGAGGCAAGCCCTTCAAAGAACATCTGGCTAGGTTCGAAGAGTTGTCCAAGTTCTCTTTGTACCTGAAGTGGAGACCCAATGTGTAACCCCACAATCCTACAGTTCCTTTTAAGTTAATTAAATAATATAAACTATATACTATAAGATTGGTGAATTACTACTTCCCTTACCCAAGTTAATTCTTAATTGTTTACCAAATGACATAATAAGTATTATTGGTTTGGGCTACTACACTCAGGATCTCACACGTTACGCAGCGGAAATAAAAAATATTAGTTAAAATAACATACATGTGCATACATATATTCATATACATAAAAATTCATTTACAATGTATACATATCATTCATTAGACATATATCTATGGATATGTGAGAGTGTTAGCTAGGGTAAGGAGATAACAAGCCTGTCACTCATACCCATTTAACAAAAATAGCTAGTGGATTCCTAGCCCACATATCCTAATACATATATGCCCTTATCCTATACATCGAAACTATTCTCCTGATCCTTTTACCAAAATATCACAAGGATTTAGGGTATGGGGCATACCAAAACTTTCCTAGAACATTACATCCTCAAGGTATGGGAGGAAATTCTCATATATACACAACCCACACTTCATGAATAACTGAAAATACCCTAGGAAGGGTATATCCACCACTTCCACCTCCACTTCTAGTACTATCTAGAACCTAGGCATCTGATACAAACTAACATTTTTATGAGAATAAATCCCAGTAGCATTAACAAACATTTTTCAAAACAGCCAGTTTGTACCACCGTAAACTCATACAGAAATTCTACATTCTTTTTCACAAAACAATACATCTATTGGGTGATCCTGTATAACATTTCATTTAACATTCATACTTGTATGCATTGCTTATTATATATGTTCAGCTCGTAGTATACATCACATAAACTCATTGAAACATATAGGTAACATAGCATCATTCATATAACTTTCATCATAAAATAAAGAGCAATAAGGAAATAAGCACACTTCTCATTGGCCTCTGCCAATCGTCATCATATGATTGTATAATAAGAGAAATATGGAGGGCAACATATGCACCACTCCATCATCATAATTATCATCATATGATTGCAAAATAAGAGAAATCTGAAGGGGCAACATATGCTCTACTTCATACTTTCGAATATGTACTATGGCAACTTATGCCTGGCAGTTCTCGACTCTGGCAACTTATGCCTGTCAGTCCTCGACTGCACATAACATTGCGTACATTCTGGAGCATCCTCCAGTGGATCCAAGTACCATAAGGTTCCCAACTCTATGTCCCACACATTAAGTACATATTGGGGTCCTCAAAATGCTATTCATAAACATATATATATATATATATGGGTGAATCAGTGCATACTATAGTTCTGTAAACTCTAAGTATGTGACTTTTCATTTATTTTGGCCATTAAGTCACTAACTTACAATTTACAACTATCATGATAATCGTGGAATGTCCAATCACCGTCCCATACTAGCAATTAGTCATTCAGATATGAACCTATCTACCACAAATACATATATTAAGAATACAATTTTCATTTCTCTTATGCATTCTTGCTCTTTCCTTTTAACTTTCATCAGTTTCATGCTCTTTCTTGTTGTCATTCAAAGTATATGTTACCTTGCTTATAATTTGAGTTAAATCTCTAGTTTGGATTTAGTTTTTGGGTTAGATATCATTCAAATACATCATTAAATTCATCTTTTCATCACAAAAGGTGGCAGTCGACTGGTATCACGCTGCAAGTCGACTGATTGCATTATGTCTAATTTTTCAAAATTCCAAACAGAGAGCTGGCAGTCAACTGCTAGGTGCTTGGTAGTTGGCTGCTAGCTTATTATGGGACCTGACAGTCGACTGTTGGGTCAGGGTAGTCGGCTGCTCTGTTCTTGGGCATTTATGGAAAAATGAAGAACACGACAATTGACTTCCAGGTGCCCGGCAGTCGACTGCTAGCATTCTGTATACGATTATGGGCATCTCAAGAGCACGACAGTCGATTGCTGCACCAAGGCAGTCGGCTGCTGCGTCTTGCTCTGTTTTGTAAATTGTCGTTAACCCAAAATTTCAATCCAAAAACTTGTTTCTAAATCCATTTGAAATTGATGAACTCAAGATAAACTCCTTAGCAACATTTGACACAAGAAAACAGCCCAAAACATCATGTAATCTTGTCCAAATCTGAGATTAAAACTCATTTTCGTTCAAGCTGAAAAACCCATTTTTCAGAAGAAATTATAAGTATGCACAAGTATTTTCAATTGGTTAAAAACACCCAATAGTGATTAAAAAAAATAAGAATGTAGTTTGTAATCCCTTTTTCTTTCAAACAAGTTAAATTTCGCAAATTTCAGTAATATGAACAGTAAACTCCAAAATAAAGGGATTGGGTTATTATGCTACCTTAATCCGTGTTTAACTAATGTATTGATGCTGATTGATGCTTTAGATGCCTTCTTAATCAATTTTCTAACTTTAAATCTTGCTAGAAGTGAGATCCTCTATCTTTTTCCTTCATTTTCTCTTTCTAGCTTGTCTACTCTCTCTCTCTAGAATTTCAGAGCTCAAGATGCCAAATGAAGGGTCTAAAGGATTAGCCTATTTATAGGTGATTCGGCCCTTTGCAATTTTGCTCTTAATTCCCAACCATTCGGTCCAAAATGATAATTCTTCCAACTATATGTTAATTTACCATTTTGTCCCTAGCTCACTAGCAGGAACTTTCAAAATTCTGTTGCTATAGTAAATCTTTTGGCCAAAATTATAATTGTCATATCTAAATTCTTTCACATTTCACTTTAGTCCTTTTCTTCATTCTAGTCAAATTTCTCACTCATTTTTAGTCCACTTCTTGCACTCATGCAACTATATGCAAGCTAATATAACATAAATGCAACATACATAAGCAATTAATTAGAATTAACAAACATCTCTCAAAATTTTAGGAGCGGATGTTACACAATGAAGCATGGAAGGCCATACACTTGGAGAACAGCTTGGACTCGGAGCTGTACCATGAAGTGGCTGCGCAAGAGATCAGGGATTACCCAACACTAGTGAATAAGTGCAGAATAGCTTCTAGGTCTCTGGCCGCACTACAGAAGAAGAGACAGGAGGCGGGCTTCCTTAAGAGAAAAAGCCCAGCCAAATTTAGTAGAGGCTGAGATAGGAAATTTCAGAAGGACCAAACTAGGAAGAGGTCGGTGAATACCCCAGCTGCGCAGATCACCTGTTCGAAGTGCAGGCAAAACCACGAAGACCGACTGTGTATGATAGGTCAGAACGTGTGTTACCAGTGTAAGAAGCCAGGACACATCTCCCGAGTCTGTCTGACATTGAAGAAGCCAGAGGAACCCGCAAGGCCTTTTACCAAGGGAAGGGTATATACCCTAAAGGGGAAAGAGGTGGCCCATTTCGAAGGTTTATTGAAAGGTACGTGCTTTATTCATGATATTCCTTTAATTGTGTTGTATGATTCTGGTGCTACCCACTCATTCATCTCAATAGACTGTGTTCAGAAACTAAAAATACCCACAACCACCTTACCCTATGAGCTTTCCATAGCAGTACCCCCTGATGAACATGTGTCCACAACCTTGATTTGTTTGAAATATTCCATTGTAATTGAAAATAGGACCTTTTTGGTAGACCTTATCTGTTTGCCCATGATTGAACTAGATGTCATCCTTGGTATGGACTAGCTCTCTTGAAACAATGTTATCTTGGACTACTTAGCTAAGTCTGTGATTTTCATAAACACTAGGCCAGTAAATGTGGGGATAGAGAGGAAAAACCAGAGGATGAGTTTCTTATGTTCCTCAGAGCTAAAAAGTCAACAGAAGTTAGAAACCCTACCTATGGTCAATGAATTTTTGGATGTGTTTCCGAAAGACATTACTAGTCTCCCATCGGAAAGAGAAATAGAGTTTTCCATAGACTTAGTTCCTAGGGCAGGACCAATTTCCATAACACCCTATAGGATGTCCCCGATGGAGTTAAAGGAGTTGAAGGAGCAGATAGAGGACCTCTTATCAAAATAATTCATTAGACCTAGTGTGTCATCGTGGGGAGCTCCTGTGCTGTTTGTTAAGAAGAAGGACGGGAGTATGAGGATGTGCATAGATTATAAACAGTTGAATAAGGTAAAAATAAATAATAAGTATCCTCTCCCTAGGATCGATGACCTATTAGACAAACTGAGAGGGGCCACTATTTTTTCCAGGATTGATCTGAGGTTGGGGTATAATTAGATCAGGGTTAGGAAAGAGGACATACCTAAGACAGCCTTTAGGACTAGTTATGGGCACTATGAATTCCTCGTAATGCCCTTTGAACCGCATCTTTAAACCTTACCTCGATCAGTTAGTAGTAGTGTTTATCGATGACATATTAGTGTATTCCAGGAATAGACGAGAGCATGAGCTGTAACGACCCCCTAATACAACATACGTGATGCTTATCTGATTAGCGGAAGCATATGGGTTGGTTTAAATAGTTATTCCTGATGTGGGAATGTCTGGGGATCGCTATTGGTTGAGCATAACCTAAATAGACTTCCCGTTGTCCATTCGGATTTCGTTCAACCCTAATTCACACGCAGCTAACTAATTATACATACATACATCATAAATTTCTCTGGAATGAAATCTAAAATCCATATATACGTCACATCATACATTCATATACATTCCAACTTAAATTCACAAGTTTACAGCGGTAAACCCTACCGAAAATCTGATAGAGTTTCCTCTGTATTTTGAACATATCCCAAATACAATAGGAACCTGATTTATACATATACAGTCAATCCAATCACTACAGAAAACATAAATGATAGATACAGCAACGTCATCGAAATATATACAATAAAATTCAAGCCTAGACTAAGCCATTCTTTTGTCTATCATCAAGGCATCATTAGCTATCATCTAGGTTCCTGTCCCTGTCCCTATTCATCTGAGTAAACAACCTGATGAGATATAAAATCCCAGTAGAATAATTTACAGTTCAAATACAATTCAAAAACTGGCTGAATACTCAGCGATGCAAGCACCGAAAATAACTTCCCAAAATCAATTCGAAATCAGTGAAATACCTTATCTGAAAAATCGTTTTATCACATGGAATTTGTGGCAGATAATCAAAATCATAAAAATCCATTTCTTTGAAAATCAATACTTGAAATCAGGTGAAATCCCATGCCCGATGTATCTAAATCCACATGAGCCACAAATCCTCTGTAACCAAGTCTAAATCGTCATCTAATTGCACGTCATCTAGAGAGATTACCTCTCTTATCGTTGGGTGTGATCCGTAACACCAATCACCCGAATCTAGCCTATATTGTGAGTGTGATCCGTAACACCAATCACTCACTCAAGGACTGGGTGAGAATCAACATCTAGGGCATCCCCTAGCATGTGCACATATGCCAATTATCATCCTCATACAGTCTATTCGAACTCACATGCTCACGGTCGGCTATTCCTCAGGGTTCTAGGGTATTACACCTAAATCACAATGTTTCCCCGTGTAGGTTATCCCCCCTTATACTCCTTAAACCTTTCTTAGGGTCATCCTGGTTTAACGCGTAATCCCTAACACAGTACAGGCTAAATCTGATAAAACAATTTCATTTAAAAACTCCCTGTACTCGGGATACTTAACGGCCATCCCATACTGGCTATCAAATACCCTACCCTAAGTAAATATGTCCTAAGGGCATCTAAACTCGATAAACATAACGTCTAACATGTAATTAGGATATCCAGCACACAGGCATGCAATTTATTCCATCGAAAGTAGCACGCAATTCCATGCAATGAAATCTAATCGTTCAGGCAATCACTAGGTTAAATCTATGACTCGGGAAGCGTAAATCATCCTACCTGGTCTCCTGTTGCTCCGAATCAATTCAGAACTTCACGAAATCCTAGTTTTCGAGCCAATTAAATTCTCTGGACATTTAAATGAATATTCAAGCTTGTCACGTCATCCGTTTTACGATCTTAAGTCTGATTATCCTAATTCCTAGGTCAATTTATTTCCTAGTTACGTTCGGCAGCTATTTCAATCAAAATTCATCAGTTTTTAGAAAATCAGACCTTACCAGTGTTGTCGGATGATGGAAATCTGTCCTGGGGTGGTCTCAGTTTCTCCCGGTGTATGTCCAGATTCTCCGGCACGGCGGCATACGGTGGTGCATGGCGGAGGGGTGCGGTTGGCCTCAAAATTTACACCATGGTGAAGCACGCAAGACGAGGAGTCCAAATATGGTGGTGGCACGGCGGTTCATGACCGTTTGGATGGCATTTTCTGGCCACGAAGAATGATGCATGGCAGACAGAAAAAGCCTCGATCCGAGCGCGTCGGACCTCCGTTTGACGTCGGCGATCAGGTGGAGGAAGCTGGCAACTCAGGCTACACGATGGTGGGGGCGGTGATGGCCAATGGTGGTGGACAACGGCGATCTCAGCTGGCAAAGTTTCCACGTGATAGAGGTGGAAAACGCCATTTTTCGGCGGCGCTGGCGGTTGTTGGTAGCCGTGGGTGGTTGGTGAAGGTTATGGGTGGCGAGGGTTGTCTGTTGGTATGCTAGGTGGTGGCTCACGGTGGCTCTATTGGCGGCGTGTGGTGGAGGAAGGAGGAGAGAGAAGAGAGAGAAAGTGAGGTGAGGAGAGAGAGAGATTTGAGAGAAATAGAGGGAATCTGGGAAATTTAAAGCCTCTGGGGGCAATTCTGACTTTTCTCGGACCACCCGGGGATACTTTAGGGTGTCGGCTTCCTACCAGATGTTGGCACGTATTTCCATGCAAAGGTTTTGGCCTCTATAAGTAAAATTGATGTACGAAACATCGTCTGTCAGTTTTTTATCGCCGAATTGCGTTTCTTTCCATTTGATCATGTTTTTGACTTCGAACAACCTTCCGTTTCAAATCATTATCCTCGTAAGTCGTGCCAAGCTTCGTTTGATTGGAATTAGCGTCGAAAATTAGGTTTTATCTTTTAGAAAACTTTTCTGTTGTTACATGAGCAGCATTTAAGGACAGTGCTGCAAATACTCAAGGAGAAGCAGCTGTATGCTAAGCTAGAAAAGTGCGAGTTCTGGCTAAAGGAAGTTAAGTTCTTAAGGCATGTGCTTTTTGATAAGGGAGTATCTGTAGATCCTAGTAAGATTGAAGTAGTAGTGAACTGGGAAATACCCACTACTATGACAAAAATCAGGAGCTTTCTGGGTTTAGCAAGATACTATAGAAGGTTTATTCAGGGATTTTCACAAATAGTGATGTCAATGACCAAGCTAACCAGGAAGGACTTTCCCTTTGTGTGGGACACAAAGTTTGAAAAAATTTTCCAAACCCTAAAGGAGAAGTTCACCACTACACCTGTGTTAGTCATCCCTGACCCTTTAGTGTAGTTTGAGTTATACTGCGATGCATTTAAGAAAGGGTTAGGATGTGTGCTGATGCAAGGAAGGAGAGTAGTAGCCTATGCTTCTAGGCAGCTAAGGCCGCATGAGAGAAACTACCCTACCCACAACATAAAGTTGGTGGCCATAGTGTTTACCTTGAAGATATGGAGGCACTACCTCTATGGGTCTAAGTTCGAGGTATTTAGTGACCATAAAAGTCTCAAATACCTCTTTAACCAAAAGGAATTAAACATGAGACAAATGAGGTGGATGGAATTTATTAAGGACTATGATTTTGAGTTAAAGGATCATCCGGGCAAGGCAAACATTGTGGCTGACGCACTAAGTAGGAAGTCTCTCCACGTAGCTCGTCTAATGGTGAGCGAGATAGACTTAATAGAAAAATTTAGGAACATGAGGTTATCCACTCTGGTGTTACCTAATAAGATCTGTCTGAGCGAGTTAAGGATCAAGAACACCCTTAAAGCTCAAATCTTAGAAGCCCAGAAGGAGGATGAATTCCTAGGATCCCTAAAGAACTCAAAGGAGTTCACAAGGGAGGCTAACGGAATGGTAACTTTCTAGGGTAGGATGTATATCCCTAAGATAGGAGAACTGAGGGATAAGATTTTAGAGGAAGCACACTGAAGTACACTATTCATCCAGGAGCCACTAAGATGTATCAAGACTTAAAGGAGAAGTTTTGGTGGCTAGGGATGAAGAAGAACATAGCAGAGTATGTAGCTAGGTGCCTGGTGTGTCAGCAAGTCAAGATTGAACATCAAAAGCCTGCTGGGTTATTACAACCCTTAGATATCCCCGAGTGGAAGTGGGACAAGATTTTCATGGACTTCGTAGTTGGACTACCTAGAACTCAATCAGGAAATGATGCTATCTGGGTCATAGTGGATAGGTTAACCAATTTCAGTCACTTTCTACCCATTAGAATTAACTACTCCTTGTTTCATATAGGGATCCCAGGTTTACCTCTAGGTTTTGGAGAGCCCTGCAAGAAGCCTTTGGAACCAAGATAAATTTTAGTACAGCCTATCATCCTCAAACTGATGGACAAACGAAGAGAACCATTCAGACGTTAGAGGATATGCTTAGGGCTTGTGCCTTAGAGTACCAAGGAAATTAGGAAAAAAGTCTGCCGCTGATTGAGTTTTCTTACAATAATAGCTTCCATTCTAGTATAGGCATGCCTCCCTATGAGGCCCTGTATGGGAGGAAATGTAGGTTGCCATTATGTTGGTATGAAGTGGGTGAGAGGCAGTTGTTAGGTCCTGAGTTAGTACAATAGAACACTGATCAGATTAAGATGATCAGAGAAAAGTTGGCAAAAGCTCAAGATCGGCAAAAGAGCTATGCTGACAAGAGGAGAAGGCCCCTAAAATTTGAGGAAGGTAGTCATGTTTTTCTGAAGTTGTCCTCGACTACTGGGATTGGTAGAGCTATGAAGTTTAGAAAGCTAAGTCCCAGATACATTGGACCGTTCCAGATATTAAAGAGAGTAGGTCCATCAGCATATCAGATAGCCTTACCCCCACACCTGTCCAACCTTCACAATGTTTTCCATGTCTCCCAACTCTAAAAGCACATACCCGACCCCTCCCATATACTTGACTCCAGTACTCTGCAATTAAAGGAAAATCTGACTTATCAATAAAAACCCATTCAAATCATCGGTATTGAGGTCAAGACCCTGAGGAATAAGACCATTCCCCTGGTAAAGGTCTTGTGGGACTCAACGGTACCACAGGAAGCTACTTGGGAGAGGGAGGAAGACATGCACAAGGCTTACCCAGAACTATTCCTATGAGGTATGTATGAATTTTGAAGACGAAATTATTTTTCAGGAGGGGAGAAATGTAACACCCCATAATTTAATTGGCCTAAATTAATGGTGTTATTTAATTAATTAGTTTGAATTGCTTGTTTGCTAATTAATTAGATTGCTTGTTTGCTAACTAATTAGATGAATTATTTTTAAGGAAGGAAAATTTGGTGCTTAGAATTAATTCTTTGATTTCTTTATTTACCTAGCCTAAGTACCAAGTAAAAAGCAAAATGAGATGCAACTATTTAAATATATGCATGAGTGTGTCTTACATGGAAGAAGGGAATGGAAGTTAAACTTTTTGCATGGCAATCCTAAGCCACACATGAGGTAGAAAGGAAAGGATATCAAAAGCATTCAAAAATTTTATTATACATATATATGCATGGGTTTCACATGAATGGAGAAGGGGAAGAAGGATGCAACAAAAATATATAGGTGTGTGTAAGTGTCACGTGAATGAGGGAGGAAAAGAGAGAATAGAAAAAGAAAAAGAAATACCAAGGTTCCTTGTAAAGGTTAGTTGCTTGTAAGAGTGGACAAATCCAAACTTGCAAGAAAGGGAAATACTAAGTGTGCAAGCAAAGACAAATTGTACTTGCAAGTACACTTTGTGCAAATATATATATATCCAAAAGTGTGCATACTTTTCTTAAAAAACAAAGAGAAAGAAGAGAAAACAAGGAAGTGGGTGGTGTGGAGTGAAGGAAAAGAAACAAGTGGAAAGGTGTATTTCATGAAAGACACACATGCTCACATGAAAAGGAGGAGACAAAAGAGAGATTGAGATTTATTTTCATGCAACCTAAACATCCCCCACACGTGAAAATAAGAGAGATGAGAGGAAGAAAAGAAAAAAGAGAGAAAGGAGAGGGAGAAGGTGAGACATCAAGGAAAAATTGAAAGACTAAGGAAAGAGGAAGTAAGGAATAACTCAAAGGGGAAGCCAAGGAAACCAAAGGAAGGGCCAAGAATATTTTCTCTAGCACACCTTCAAGGTAGGTTAACAATTCCAATTTTTGTTCCATGTTCTAGATATGTAACTCAATGTCTATATTTAAGTTTTCCATGGAACTTAGGTTGTCTCTACTTTCTTGGTTTTAAATGTATGGTTGTTGACTAGCATGTGTGGTTAAGAAGTTGTTGATAAATGAAATAGCATGAAGATTTGGTTGAATCATGTATTAGGGTTAGAAGTTGTAATGATCACCAAGGAAGAATCCCTAACTTTTAAGTGTTTTAAGGAAAGAACAAAAAGAAAGGAAATGAAATTGCCAAATGAACAAAACTCCCTAGGCTAAGTCCATGAGGTTCATTCTTGGAATTTTTTTTAGCCATGCAATATGACTTTGAATCAAAGTGAAGAAATTATGAGTTGGTATTAACTTTTCCAAGAAAAAGAAATGATTATGGACATTATGAGAAGTTTTAGAAAGCAATTATATATTGAAATAAATTTTCCAAGAAAAAGAACTAATTATAGACATTATTAGAATTTTTGGAAAGCAATTATACATTGAAATCAAATTTCCAAGAAAAGAAATAATTATGGATAATATTAGAATTTTTGGGAAGCAATTATATATTGAAATCAATTTTCTAAGAAAACAAAATAATTATGGATATTATTAGAATTTTTGAAAAGCAATTATACATTGAAATCAATTTTCCAAGAAAAGAAATAATTATGGATATTATTAGAATTTTTGGGAAGCAATTATATATTGAAATCAATTTTCTAAGAAAATGAAATAATTATGGATATTATTATAATTTTTGGAAAGCAATTATACATTGAAATCAATTTCCAAGAAAAGAAATAATTATGGATATTATTAGAATTTTTGGGAAGCAATTATATATTGAAATCAATTTTCTAAGAAAAGGAAATAATTATGGATATTCTTAGAATTTTTGGAAAGCAATTATATATTGAAATTAATTTCCCAAGAAAAAGAACTAATTATGGACATTATTAGAATTTTTGGAAAGCAATTATACATTGAAATCAATTTTCCAAGAAAAGAAATAATTATGAATATTATTATAATTTTTGGGAAGCAATTATATATTGAAATTAATTTTCTAAGAAAAGGAAATAATTATGGATATTCTTAGAATTTTTGGAAAGCAATTATATATTGAAATTAATTTTTCAAGAAAGAGAAATAATTATGGAATACATTAAAATTTTTAGAAAGAAATCTACATTGGAATCTAGTTCCCAAGGAAAGAGAGAATCATTAGAGAAATTATTGGAGTTTTAAGACAAGATTGTACATGGGAATTAAATTTCAAGAAGGAGAAATTTTAGGAAGATTACTAAAAATGTGTAGAAAGAAAAAGGGAAAAGTAATATCGAAATTGATAGTATTTTACAAGAGATAAACCTTAGAAATTAACTTCAAGAGAAATAGAAATTTGTTACTTAAACGTTGCAATTTCCCATAAGAAATGTGTCTTTGCCTTAACTTACAAGAAGAAGAAAGTTTCCCTAGAAAAATTTGATAAGATTTTCAAAGGTGGCCAAGTGTCCACCTAGTGCCCAAGTGTCCACCTAGTGCCCAAGTGTTCACATTTACCCTAGGTGGTGGCCAAGTGTCCACATAATGCCCAAGTGCACACAATGACCCTAGGAAGGTGGCTAAGTGTCCACATATGCCCAAGTGTGCACAAAATATTTTAAAGGTGGCCAAGTGTCCATGAGTGCCCAAGTGTGCACAGCTCAAGTTCACAGAAATTTAAGAAGGATAAGCTTAAATAAGTTGATACTGTTAGACTAATGTAAGTCACCGCATGAGTATTTATAAGTACATTGTTTTCATCTTATTAATATTTTAATTGAACAATTATTGCTTGCCAGTTATATTGTGTATTATGCTGTATTTTATTCCAAGAATGTAGAATTGGTATTTTGGTGTTTGCACCCTGATACATATTGGTTGTTTTAAAACTGGATTGTTAAGCTACTGGGAAACTTGTGTTTCTCATTATATGATAATATGTATCAGATACGGACGCATAACTGGGCCAGGAGTTCCAGGTCTTTTTGGGTTAAGAAATTTTGTGACCCTTAATTTTGTTTTCCTAGACATACTCTAAATAAAACTAGGATTATTCTCTTGGCAGTAGTCCTACGAGGTATTTAGGCAAGAATGGGGGAAGGGATAGGTGAAGGACCAGCCCATCTTAAAAATTTGTAAAGGGAATATGAGTGACAGGATTGTTGTCTCCTGGCTTCCTAAGGACGGGTACTTTGCATATCCTGATACACATTCATTGTTTTGTAATGGACATTATGAAACTTATTGAATTGTACAAAAGTTTAGATTCTGCAAAGTAGCATAGTATTTCTTTATTCCGCTGTGCATGTAAGTATAATTAATCTGAGCAAAGGATCCCAAACCTAATGCGTATAACATAATCTGATGGTTTAACTGATCAGACTTAAAATAAATAAAAGATAAAGATAATGTACTAAACCTATCTGTTTATATCAGAATCAATACTAGATAGGGGTGTTATACATCAAATGGTAGAGGATGCTTCTTCCTCACTTGGTAGAGCTAGGGTTCGAGTTTGATGAGGAATGAGGGAGAAATGGAAGAGAAAATAGGCTTTCTCTCTCTAGTTTTCTTTTCTCTCTTCCTTTAGTGTGAGCTCTCTTCCTTAAGTGTGCGTGTGCTTTTTCTTCGAATGGGAGGAGGAGAAGTTGTGAGTTTATTGGCTATGGTACTTGGAAGAAATAAAATTTTGTTGTAATTTAGTTAGGTAATTAAAATTAAATTATTGTTCAGATAGGGGTTCTGTTCCTAGGCAGAGGTTTAAGTTTTCTCCAAAATCTCTATTTTTCCCTTTTAAGACCTCCTAATTGTTATTTTATTAGTCTTTCGGTCTAAATGTTAAAATTTCATTGGAAAAAAAGATGTAATTTAATTTAATTAGATTAATTAATTATAATTAGACCTCATTATACAAATTTGACATTTAATTATTCTATAAAATTTTGAGATGTTACAATTCTCTCCCCTTAAAAGAAATTTTTCCTTCAAAATTTAGGATTTACTTGTAAATAGGTAGGGGTACTTCTATCTTATTTCATCCTTTTTCTCCCATGTCACTTCTTGGATAGTTGAACTTTGCCACAATGCTTTAACCAATGGTATTATCTTACTTCGTAGTTTCTTAGTCTCAAATTCCAAGATCTTCATAGGTTCTAATGAATAAGTCAAATTTCCTTTTAACTATAATGGACTATTTGTTAGGACATGGGTGGGATTTGGAATATATTTTTCTGAGTTGAGATATTTGGAACACATAGTGGATGCTGAAGATGTTCGGGGGTAGAGCTAATTGGTAAGCGACTGAACTTACTTTCTTAAGGATCTAAAAGGGTCCTAAGAATCAAGGGTATAATTTATTAGGCCTAATTGCTCTACCTGCTTCAATAGTAAGGGTGATTTTCATAAATACATGTTCTCCCTCTTAAAATTTCAGTGGCTTTCTTCTCTTATTAGCATAGGCTACTTGCCTGTCCTGGGCTACCTGTAGCCTTTCCCTAATGGTTTGAATTTGATTAGAGGTATGCTATACCAGTTCAAGTTCTAGCAACTTCCTTTCCCTAATTTCTATCCAATAAAGAGGAGATCTGCACTTTATACTATACAGGGCTTTGTAAGGAGCCATATTCAAACTAGAATGATAGCTGTTGTTATAAGCAAACTCCGATACAATACAGGGCTTTGTAAGGAGCCATATTTAGATGTTAGGCTACTTCTAGGGGAATATTTTGAGCATCTATTCAAAAGTATTTTCCAATTATTCTCTTGGGAAATTTTACAATTAAATAAAATTCTAGGCTATTTTACCCTTTAGTGCCACTCATAAATTTTAATTTCCCTAAAATTCCATCCTTAAAAAATTTTATTTTTATTATATTATTACTCTTTGGGAAATTTTCCCTTAATGTAACACTTATCTACATTCAAATTGCCTAATTGTGTCACTTGTCTTTAAGGCTCCATTTCTCACAAATCGGACCTCATTTCAATATCAGTTTTTAGTAGTTTTGTCTAAAGCTTACACTTCTAGCCATAGACACCAATTAATATCAAACACATGCAAAAGGAATGACTTAAACCACACATATACAATTTAGCTATTTGGAGTGAAATTTTACACAAAATACTCAATAATTATATAGGAAAGTAGCTCATATAGTCCCTACTCAAATACTAGACCCTTAACTAGTAGTGAGAGTTTGTACCTATGATACTAATAATACCCAAACATCTCGGACCACCATTAGTTATCCCATGAAAGGGACATCTACCTAAACAACCTCTATCTCAAGCAGCATATGAAACCTAGGCATTTGGATACATTAATGAAAATTTGAGATTTATAATCTCAATAGCCAAATCACTTGTTCAAAACCACCAATGGTATCAATTTTGTAACACCCCTTATCTTATCTTATCTTAACAACATCATACAACATATTCAGATAAGTGGTTACATTATTCTTAGCCTTTTATCATATTAATTTTACTGAGCATTTAATCCATAAATAATTTAATATAGGATTAGGTTTGGGTCCTTTTGTTTAGGTAACGTACTTTTGCACAACGAAAATAAATATCTCATACATTACAGCAGAATTTATAAGAACTTTGATACCATGTATATATATATATCATAACTGTTTGATACATAGTTCCACATACATGTGCTAGGATATATAAAGTACCCATTCCTCAAGAGTAAGGAGATAACAAGCCTGTCACTCAAACTCCTTTTTACAAAACATCATGAAAGAACAAGTCCTTCACATATCCTCATACATCTGCCCTTTACCCTCTATGTATAGCCCAGAAATGATAGTCCCAATTCTAACCCCAAAAAAGAACATAGAGAATCATGACCAAAATGTTAGGGCTACATACACATAACTATAGTATCCAGATCACTCTAGGGGCATTTCTATAATATACATGATATAGATATCCTTCAGTATGGTGAAAGTTCCCAGGAAGGGAACTTTCACTGTGGCTATTTCAATCTCCAAAATTAAGCAATATCTAGGCATCTGATACTTATTAGCACAATAATGAGAAATATATTCTCAATACCTAAAAAAACTATATTCTTTTAAATAACTGAGATGTGCCACTGTATGAATACAGAAAATAACTCTACATTCAGATTAGTTCCAAAATTCTTTTCATACAGATATATGGGTATGACATACGTGAAACATGTGTGTATGCATTTATAAACATGAGTTATGCAACATATGATATCATTAATGGAATGAATAACAAGCTTTCATTGTTCACATACTTTAAACATTCTCACATAGAACACATTCATACAATACAAATCATAATATCTCATAAATGCTTTATTCTTGGGAGTTATACACCAGATCATTCCTCCACATGATTGAATTCTCTAGAGGTATACACCAAATCATTCCTCCTGAACTTAATTACTTGGGAGTTTACACTAGATCATTCCTCACAAGGTGTTATTGTTGGGAGGTTTACACCAGATCATTGCTCCTCAAAATTCTAGTCTTTAGAGGTATTCACCAGATCATTCCTCCCTTGAGCTTTAACCTTGCCTTTCACAAGTACAGTAAGCATTTCTATGCTAATCAATCATGTTCACCTGATTTTGGACATATTTCTATCAATGGTAAAATGTATGCTATTTACCATCCATTCTTGACCATTACATCATTTCCCCTTTCTTCACATAGCATAGGCCATTTTGGATGGCACCTTAGGCTACTTTCAATTAACACATAAGTTAGCCATTTTAGGGAAAATTCTACATAGCATTCAACCAACGCAAGAAAGTAATGAGGAATTGGCATTTCTAACCCATTTGATTCATTTCTAGCATTATTTTTACCATTTAAAAATTATGGTAACAATTTCCAAAATTATGAGTAATACTTTCTCACACCTCATTTTCTTATAAGTGTACTTTAAGCCTTTCTTTCACACATCTTTCTAGCTCATTTTTCATGCTAAATTTGTCAATGCATATTATCTTAAAACTTCACATATCTGTGCACATTTTTTTAAGTGAATTGGTAAAAAATGTTTGAAATGGTACATTGGCCAACACATAAAATTACCATAACTCTCTCTCTCCTCTTTTCTTATGACAAATCTTACAAGGTTTTCTAGCCATTTTCAAGTGATATTTCAGCACCATTTGCATGGGTCCATTTGGCCAAGATGGGTAAGTTGCCATTTCATAGTTTATAGTGAAGTTAGAAAATGGGAAAAGTTCCTAAACATTAATCTAACTAGATTTTCTCTCTCTTACCATTTCATGACACTTTTTCTCACTCTTTCTAGCACCATTTTTAACCAAATTTCAGCACCATCACAAGACCTAGCATTTGGCCAAAGACAGAAAAACAAGAAAATGAAGTTATCTCACCATCTTGCTTACAATGCAACCATATTCAAGTAAATCCATGCAAGACTATCATTTTCTCACTCTTTAAGACACCATTTCAGCCTTGGTACAAGCTAGGGTTTTTCAATACTAGGGTTCCAAACATGAAAATTTTCTATCTCTTAGATTATCAAGCATTTCAACTTGTCCATAGCCATAAACACAAGTATTTTTCAACACATTCCAAACCCATTCAAACAAATCATCCATAAGAATGTAGAGAGAGAAAAACCATCCTTCTTGTAAGAGTAAGAACACCACAAACAAACCATAAAACAAGAAAAGAATGGCATAGGCATGTTTAGCTACCTTTAAAATGCAAAAT
Source organism: Senna siamea (assembly GCA_031216115.1). Lineage (NCBI taxonomy): Eukaryota > Viridiplantae > Streptophyta > Magnoliopsida > Fabales > Fabaceae > Senna > Senna siamea. The sequence goes on along the minus strand of CM062354.1, from coordinate 23,024,713 downwards.
AAGTGGAATCTCTAAGTTGTTTTGCCTTGAAATCCTTCTTTTCTAAGCCTAGATGTGTGTTCGGCCAGCCTCCTCTTCTCATCTCTTCTTCGACAATTTCATGATCCTAAGGTAGAAGAAGACTTAAATTAGGGCTTTGGTGAAATTACCAAAATGCCCTTGGTGTGAAATGACCAATTTACCCTTACTACTTTTCCTTTTCAAGAATGGCATCCACTCTCTTTAGGAATGTAATTTTATGCAACTTCCATGGGCTGGGATGTTTCTTCCCCTTAATAATTTTGAAATTTCAGAATGGTCCCTCATTTGTTTGAAATTATAAATATGCCCCTAAGAAAATTACCATTTTGCCATTCAAGTCCTAATGGCCATTTTAGCTCCATTTTTCACCCTTTTTGACCTTAATGTGTAAAAATAATTTAAATAAGGTTTCATAAAACTTATTTTTGTGAATTTACTAATTTACCCTCTTTTATCAAAATTACCATTTTGCCCTTAAGGCAAAATCACCTTTTGCCCTTAAGGCAAAATTACCTTTTGCCCTTTATGCCAATGTTGCTATTCCCACTCTTATTCTTTCTCCTTTTGAACATAAAAGGGTAAGGACTTATAATTTCTATTTCCTTGGAATATTTAAGGTAAAAATTAAATTTTTTCCATTATGTAAAATTACTAATATGCCCTTAGGGTAAAATTATAGTTTTGCCCTTGTTTGGGAATAATTGTCATTTTGACATCAAATATACATAATCACTTACATAACTAAATTCTTCTTCTCTCTTAAATGAAAATGATGGAAGTCCTTTAATGTAATTTCATGAAACCAGAAAATTAAATTAATTTTTCCCTTCATGGTAAAATTACTATTTTACCCTTCTTTACCAAATTTTTTAGTTTCACTCTTTTTATGAAAAAAGTGACTCTGTCTTGATGAAAATGTCCATTCTACCTTTTTAATGAACCCTCCTTATCATCACATAATTAATAATAATAATGATGACATTAAAGAATGCAAAGTATTAGAGGCAGGTGTTACAAATTGTACAAATACAAAAAACATACATTCTCGTTTACATAATCAGTTGCCTATTGGATGCAATGTGTAACATCCACATCTAATACTTCGAGATTTATTATGAAATTATTGTTATCATTGATTAAACATGTAGATGTTATTATTTTATGTAATGATATGGATGGTTCATTAAAGGGATAGAATGGACATTTTCATCAAGATAGAACCACTTTTGTCATAGAAGAGCAAAATTAGAAATTCGGTAAAGAAGGGAAAAATAGTAATTTTACTATAAAGGAGAAAATAAATTTTATTTTCTTATTTCATAGAATCACATTAAGGAATTTTATCATTTTCCTTTTAAGAGAGAAGAAGAATTTAGTGTGAAGTGATTATGTCCACTTTGATGGCAAAATGGTAATTTCCCTTAAAAAGGGAAAAGTTGTAATTTTACCCCAATGGCATATTAGTAATTTTTCAAAAGATAGAAAATTTAATTTTTACCTAAATACTTCATAGAAATAGAATTGGAAAGTCTTTACCCTTTTAATTTAAAAATAAGAAAGAATAAGGGTAAATATAATAGTATTAGCATAAAGGGTAAAATGGTAATTTTTCCAAGGAAGGGTAAATTAGTAATTTTATAAAAATAAGATTATGAAACTTTATTTAAGGAGTTTTTGCCCATTAAACTTGAAAAAGGTGAAAAATGAGGTTAAATTGGCCATTTGGACATAAAGGGTAAAATGGTAATTTCTTAAGGGACATAATGGTAATTTCCCAAAAAGATGAAGGGCAAATCTAGAATTTCAAAAATTATAAGGGCATAATTGTCCTAGCCTATAGAAGTTCTACAAAATTACAATTCTAAGGAGAGTGGATGCCATTTGTGAAAATGAGAAATAGTAAGGGTAAATTGGTCATTTTACACTAAGGGCATTTTTGTAATTTCACCAAAACCCTAATTTAGGTCTTCTTCCTTTAGGTGCTGAAATAGTTGAACAAGAGAGGGAGAAGAGGGGCAAGCCGCAACCATCTTCAAGCTTGGGGAGGGAAGAAAACAAGCTAGAACACTTGAAAGATTGTACTCTTCTTGCATTTTCAAGGTAGCTAAACATGCCTAAAACCTTATTTTCTTATTTATGTTTAAGGTGTTTTAAGGTTTCAAGAAACTTAAGAATTTCTCTCTTTACATTCTTGTGGAGGATTTCTTTGAATGGGTTTTGCTTATTTTGAAATCTAGTTGTGTTTATGAATGTGGACATGTTGAAATGCTTGAAAACATAAGAGATTGAAATTTTTCATGATTGGAACCTAACTCTTGAAAACCCCTAATTTTTGATATGGCTGAAATGGTATGGAAAGAGTGAGAAAATGGTGATTTTGCATGAGATCTACTTGAATATCAATGTCTTGTAAGCAAAATGGTGAGATAACTTCATTTTCTTGTTTTTCTCTCTTTGGCCAAGAGCTTGCCTTTATGATGGTGCTGAAATGTTCTTGAAAATGTGTCTAAAAATGGTGGAAGAACCTGTTATGAATTGGTAAGAGAGAGAAAATTATGTTAGGTTAATGTTTTGGCACTTTTCCCATTTTCTAACTTCACCATTAACCATGAAAGTGTCCATTACCCTTCTTGGCCGAGAGCACCCATGGCAAATGGTGCTGAAATCCACTTGAAAAATGACTAGAAACACTTATATGTTTAGTCATAAGAGAGGAGGAGAGAGAAAATTATGGTATTTTCATGATTTTGCCAAATGTACCATTTATAGTTTTACCATTTAACCTTGAAAGTGTGCTTAAAAATGTGAAGTTTTAAGATTATGTGCATTTTCATGTTTGGAATGAAAAATGAGCTAGAAAAGTGTAGAAAAGAAAGGCTAAATGTACACTTACCCATTTTGAGGTTTGAGAAAGTGTTATTCATAATTATTGAAAATGTTGCCATAATGCCTAAATGGTGAAAAGAATGCTAGAAATGAACCAAAATAGCTTGGAAATACCAATTCTTCATTTTTTTTCTTGCCTTGGCTGAATGATATATAAATTTTTCCTTGAATGGCTAAATTTATGTATTAATAGAGAGTAGCCTAAGGTGCATTCTAAAATGGCCTAAGTTAAGTGAAATGGGGAAAAATGATGAAATGATTAGATGTGAGTGATAAATTGCATGCATTATGCCATTGATGAGAATATGTTCAAAGTTATGTGAATGTGATTGAATGACTTGAAATGCTCCTTGCAATTGTGAAAGAAAAGGCATGAAAAACCACCAATAAAGGGTGGAGCATGGCACTTTTACATCCCCCTTTGAGGTGAACATGTCAAAGTTATGAATGATATCCTAGGGGTAAGAGCACGGCATTATTATATCATCCCCTAGAGATCCATAAAAGGCAATGAATGTTACATGAAGGAAAGGACCACAACACTTTTTATGTCCTCCTAGAGGTTCCCAGTAAAGGGTAGAGTATGGCACTATTAGATCCCCCTTGAGGTGTATGTAATGGCATCATATAATACCCAAGTAATGAGTCATTCTAGTGGTAATAACTTGATGACATTTAATGATACCCTAGTGGTGAGACTTCATGGCATTATAATGAATCACCCTAGTTCTCAAGCAAGAATGATACAAAAAGATGGCTCTGAGTAGAGTATGATGTCGTGGTAGTTTCTAAACATGAATGTTTATAAATGTGTGTTGTTAATGTATGTGGAATGTTAATATGTTATCATATATTTCATTAATGACATAACATGTTGCATATCTCATATTCGTAGATCCATACACACTTGTTTCACATATAGCATACCCATATAATTGATTAAAAAGGGTTTTGAACTAAATGGAATGTAAAAATGTTTTCTGTGTTCGTATAATGGTACATATAAGTTATTTGAAGAAAATGGTTTGTTTAGTTATTAGGAAATTATTTTCCACTATTGTACTAGTATGTATCAAATGCCTAGGTACTATCTCATTATAGAGATTGAAGTGGCCGTAGTAGAATTAAGACTCCCCATGAATGATCTACAGACCTAGATAGCATATTAGATATGTACTTTTAGCCCTTTTAATTTGGTCCTAATTCTGTATGTTCTTTTTGCATTAGAATTAGGACTTTTATTTTTTAGATGTATATAAAGGGAAGAAGGGTACATACTTGAGATAGGATATGTGAAGGACCTGTCCATCAATAGTGTTTTGTAAAAGGAGTTTGAGTGACTAGCTTGTTGTCTCCTTACTCCTTATGAATGGGTACTTCATATATCTTGGAATATGTATCAAATAATTTATATATATGAGATGAAAAGATTTTATGAATTTCACTATGATGTATGAAATTTTATTTTCGCTATGTTGAAGTATGTTCACCTGAGCAAAAGAACCCAAACCTAATCAAATAATAATTAATGATGGATTTATACTCTCAGGCAGATTAATGAGATAGAAAGGTAAAGAATAATGTAACCACTTATCTTATTACATTTTATGACGTTGTTAAGTCAAGATAAGGGGTATTACACAATGCATGAATCATATTCTCATGTCACGTACTTATGGATGGATGTATAGTTAAATAATCACAACAAACTATTAGGGCATGTTCATACATATTATATAACATCATCATAAAGCATTTCATCATAAAACATTGTAACATGATCAGTCTCAATTATACATTTAGTGGAATCTCATAAAAACTTGGTCTCAGGTCTTGTCTTCATCATATAAAAGAGAGCACTAGGAGCTTAGCTCAATGAGCATCTCCTTGAAGTCATCACCTAGAGAATGACCTTCCTTTGCCTTCTGATATACCCCTGAGCTCTTCATGAATGAGTCTTGTAACATTCGCTCATAATGTGAATAAGAGATGCTTGTTAGTTGTTAATTCAAGTTTAATTCTTGTGTATGTTATATTAATTGCATATAGTTACATTAGTGTAGTGACTTAGTTGAAAGTAGTAAAAGTTAAGTTAAAGTATGACTAAGGACTAAATTGAAAAGGGAATGTTTTGTTAGGCTAAAGTCATAAAAAGGCCGAAGGGCAAGAATGTAATTAGTTAGACTTAAGAATTTAGAAACCCTAAACCCTAACACATAACTCAAACTTTAGAACTTTCTAGAGAAAGAAAAAGAAGGTGGAGTAGAGAGAGAGTGGTGAGTTAGGGAAAAGGGGAAGATGTAACATCCGCTCCAATTATTATTAAAGAGATGTTTGATCATTGTTAATTTGATGTTTAATGCTTGTGTATGTTGCATTAATGCATGTAGTTGCATTAGCTTAGGGACTAAATTGAAAGAAAATAAATGAAGGCTTAGTAAGAGGTGGTTATGGACTCAATTGAAAAGGGAAAAGTAAGGCCAATAGTGCAAAACAGCCCAGGGACCAAAGAGCAATTTCCCAAACTTTCTATAACCCTAGCTGAAGCCTCAAAACTTTCACACACTTCCAAACCTTCATATTTTAGAGAGAGAAGCAGAAGGGGCGAGTAGAGAGAGAAAGGGGTGAGTTAGGGCAAAGGAGGAAGATTTTGCTGAAGGAAAGGGCTGATTGAAGCTAGAAATTAGTTATGCAGCAAGGGGGGATCATTTCTAACACATTCTACACACAAATTTGTAAGAATCAAGGTAGCAATCCATCCTAAACCCCATTTCTGAAATGTGCAGAAATTTTATGATAAAATGTGATTTTGAATGTTTTAAATTGAGTTGGGGTTAAAACCTACATTCTGTATGCTTTTCTACTTTTATGGGGTGTTGTGTTGCTGAATGTATGCTCATATGTGTGCTGTAATGGATTGAAAGGGCTGGGTTGTGTTCATCTAGATATATAGACTAGATTTCCTTGAATGTACCATGTTTGAGCTAATGAACAAGAAATGTTTAATAAAAAGTAAAGTTTTTGTATAGGAATTAAGTTCATATGTTTAGATTTGAAAATAGAATGCATGTTGGACTGGGTTTTATCAAAATCAAGTTTTTTGAACTGCTGCAGAGCATAGCAGCTGACTGCTAAGCAAGGCCAGTCGACTGTCATGTTCCTGGAAAACCCAAAAGTGTAGAATGAGGCTTAGCAACCGACTGCCAGACACCTAGTAGTCGAATTTCGGGCCTGGGTCTGCATTAAGCAGTCAACTTGCCATCCTGGCAGTTGACTGTTGTGTTCTTGGAAACCCAGAAGTGCAAACAAAGGCTTAGTAGCCAACTACCAGGTTCTTAGCAGTCAACTGTTAGGCCCAAGTTTGCAATGAGCAATCGACTGGCAGTCCTAGCAGTCGACTGTCGTGCTTATAATTTTACCCAGGATGCATTCCAGAAAGCCACTATCCGGCTGCCAATGTTACTGATTGGCACCAGAGGATTACAGAGAGCCACCAGCCGACTGCTAGTGTAACAACGGGAAAGATTCGAAAGAATTTTTAAAGAATTTTAAAAGATAAAACTTGATTTTAACCCTAATCCCAATCAAACGAAGCGACCGTGATTTTGAGGATAATGACGACTTGACGGAAGTCGCTTGAAGCGAGAAACATGATCAAGCGAGAAAGAAATGTAATCCGCGATCGAGCGGAAGGAGTTTCATCGTCACTTTCGTTGTGATGAAGACTTTCGCATGGAAATAAGCCCAGCGTACGGAGGGATGCCGAGCACCTAAAAGATCCCGGTGGCACAGGAAAAGTCGGGATCGCCTGGAGGCTTTAAGTGAAAGCCCGCCATTTCTCCCATTTCACTCTCTCTCCTCACCACTCTCTCTTCTCTCTTTTCTCTCTCTTCCTCCGCGTGAGCAGCCCACCACAGCGAGGCCGCCACCAAAGTACCAAAAGCTGACCCTCGCTGCCCACAACCACAAAGAACCAGCCACGCCACCATGGCCGCCGGGAGACGCCGAAACGCCCGTTTTTCCTCATCGTAAATTCCCCCGACCGATCTTGCGCGCGTCGACGTAGTTGATCGCCCCGCTTCACCAGGTAGCCCGAGCCGACTGCCTCGATGTTTGCCTCGGTCGGCCAAAGGAGGCCGGACGCGCCGGATCGAGGCAAAACGCCGTCCGGCCGTCGCGAAGACTCTTCGTGGCCGGAAAACACGGTTCAAGCGGTGAACGGCGTGCCACCACCGTATTCTCGGACTCCCGAGCTTACGGGCTTCACCGCAGTGGTGTGATTTTCGAGACAAACGCACCTCACCGCGCGTCTGCACGTGCACCGCGCGTATAGTGTCAGCCGTGTCGAGTTCCTGGGCGTGCATCCCGAAACCGAGATCAAGGGGACGTGAAATTCATAATCAGCAAGTGGTAAGGTCCGTTTTCCCAAAAGCGATGTTATATGATTGAAATGGTGCGAATGTAATTAGAGCAATTAATTAACCTAGGTAGCTGTGTAGCAGTTTAGGATTGAAAAGTGGATGACGTGACGAATCTAAATATTCAATTTCATGTCCAGTGGAATTAATTGGGCTCAGCGAGATTTCACGAGTCCTGATTTGAATTAAGCGACAGGAACCAGGTAGGATAATTTACACTTCGAACCACTGAATTGATTTAGTGAATACCTAAGCGGTTTAGCGACTTGTATGGAATTGCGTCTTTGCTGATGGGATAAAATTGCATGCTGTGTCTTTGAAAACCCTAATTGCATGTTAGACACCTTGTTTATCGAGTTTAGATGCCTTTAGAAGCGGATTTACTAGGGTTGGGTACTTGATAGCCGGTATGGGGCAGTAGTTAAGTATCCCTCAGACGAAGCTTTTAAACGAAACTATTTTTATCGATTTAACTCAGTCTTGAGTTAGGGATTGCGTTAAACCAGGGCGACCCTAAGAAAGGTTTAGAGTATAAGGGTGGATAACCCACGGGGAAAGCGTTGTGATTTAGGCGTGATACCCTAGAACCAGGAATAGCCGGCCCAGAGTGCATGTGAGTTGAATAGATTTGTATGAGGATGAGAATTAGCGTATGTGCACATGCTAGGGATCGCTACAGATGTTGATTCTCACCGGTCCTTGAGTGAGTGATTGGTGTTACGGATCACACTCACAATATAGGCTTGATTCGGGTGATTGGTGTTACGGATCACACCCAACGATAAGAGTATTCTCTCTAGACTACGTGCAATTAGAAGATGATTTAGATTCCCGATTCTGATGGATTTGTAACCAGCGTGGATTGAGATACACAGGCGTGGATTTCATTTGATTTTTTATAGTGATTTTAAAAAGCAATTTCCAGTTATAATATATTCTTGCCAATTTCCATGTGTTTAAGCGATTTTAAAGATAAGGTATTCCCTTGTTAACTGATTTGGGAAAGGCGATTTCGGTGTTCGCATGAGTATTCAGCGGTTTTTGAATAATATTTAAATTGTAAATTATTCTCTGGGATTCATATCTCATTAGGTTGTGTACTCGGATGAACGAGGGCGAGGCAGAGCCAGGCGATAGCCGAGGTGACTTGAGGATAAACAGAGGATTATTTAGCAGGCTTGAATCGTTTGTACATATACTTTGATGACACCGTTAATTATCAGATTTTGTTTCTTGTAACTCATGTATGGACTAGATCACGAATGTATATATGACGTTTGAGCCAGTATGTATGGATTATAGCGATGAATTAATGTTACGGTGTATGGATTTATATTAGTATGTTTCTTGCTATTATTGAGTGGTTGTTACGTTTTAAGCGGTGATTACGTATTTGAGGATATGACCAAATTACGGAGGAACTTCTGCTGATTTTCGGTAGAACTTACAAGTCAAAACTTATGATTTGAATTGAAATGTGTATGAATGTATAATGAGATATGTATATCAGTTTTAGATTCCATTCGGAGTTATTATTGATGATATATGTATGTGTATTTAGTTAGGCTGCGTGTGAATCGAGGTTGAGCGAATACAATGGATAGCGGAGAATCTATTTGGGTTCACGCTCAACGATAGCGATCCCTGGCGTTCCCACGCGGAATAAACATTGAATGCCATATGCTTAGCTAATCAGGCGAGCATCGGCGTATGGCGTGATAGGGAGTCGTTACAATTATGTTATCGAGCCACGTTTATCGGATCTTACGGTTTAGTGGACTTAGGACTTTAAATCTTGGGCTTGCGGCTTTAGGATTTTGATTGATTTGACTCAGCATGATAGGACTGATTTGAATTGATAACGGAATGATTTTGATGTATACATTAATTATTCTTTGTGTGGCCGATCCGTTTGTTTACGTATCGAGATAAACATGGCGAAATCTAGCGAGGGCGCCACACGGAGCTAGGGGAAGGCGAGCACGGCAGTGCGTCGGGTAGTGGTAGCGCATAGGCGAGGTTGACATGCGTGAGATGATGGAATCTATCAGTTAATGGCCGATGCCATGAGAGGCGAGCCACTTTACGGTGCCAATGCAATGAGGCGGCCGGGATGATAGACGGACGAAGCAGCGGACCAGCGGGTGAATCCACTATATCGGGGATGGATTGAATTCGGAGGCGAGTCCATCTCAGTTCACGTGCCTCCGAACCAATTTCTTTGTGGAAGCTTGGATAAAAGGAATTGAAAAGATTTTCAGGTTGTTGCAAAGGTCTGACGAAGAAACGAAACAGTCACATATGCAACATATATCTTTGAAGGACGAAGCTGAACTTTGGTGGACGGATGCACAAAGAATTGATGGAAGCGAGGCATCCATCACTTGGGAATCTTTCAAGAGTCTTCATGTAGATCGATATATCCCCGAGAGGCGTGAAACAAGCAAAGGCTCGATTCACAAGCTCACCCAGGAGGCGAGCCGTTTGATGAGTATACAAGCAGTTTGAGAATTATCAAGGTACTCTGCCTGCGAATGCATTACGATGAGGCTTGAAGCGAAACAACTAGAAGAAGGCCTCGATCTACCTATGAAGACTCGGTTGGCTACCACGGAGATTCGAGACTTTGCCACCTTTGGTGAATAAGTGCTGAGTCGAGCAAGAATTTAGCGACAAAGCTCAAAATATGACACGTCTGAGCAGAGGCAAGCGCCAGAAATCCCGAATGTAAGCGGTATGTTTAAGCCCAACCAGGCTTCTAGTAGCGATGGGAAGCGACTGATAATACTCTTTGTCGAAGTGTGGTACGGACATCCAAATCAACCTGCGGCATCGGACTCCCTCCAGGTGTTATAGATGTGGAGCGCCAGGACACATGGCGGATCTTGCCCTTCCACGGGAATCGGTAGGCATTATCCGGTGGCAGAAGACACAGCTCAGGAGAGTTTTACCATGAATCTGCCAGCGTCGCCAGTGTCCTCGGGCTTGATGCGAGGTAGAGTAAAATTTATAATTTTTCTTTGATAGTATTGTTTGATTCGGTGCTCACGCCTCCTTTATTCAGCTGATGCATCGTAGAGCGAATGAGATTACTGTTCAAACCCTTGCCTGACCTATATATCCACACCTTGGGAGAAGCCACTATGTCCCCACGAATATGCCTAAATTGCCCTTTAACCATTGAAGATACCTTATTTCTTGTGGACTTAGTGTGTATACCATTATCGGGGATCGGCGTTATTTTGGGAATGGATTGGTTGACTAGGAATCGGGTCTTGTTGAATTGTTCAGAAGGGACAATTACTTATCTAGATAACGCACTGCGTGGGCGTAATGACAGAGCTTGTGAGATAGGTGATATGTCCCTCAATCTCTCGAGGTAAGTGCGGGGATAGATTAAAGTCAAATCCCGATTGTTAGCGACTTTAGGAGGTATTTCCTTTGGAAATTTGTAAAGCGCCACCACTTAGAGAGATAGAATTCACCATTGACCTAATTTGGGAGGCGGGTCCAATAGCTATGACCGTGTCGTATGGCCCCATGAGATTGAGAGAATTAAAAGTCAAATCGAAGACATGTTGGAGAAGGGGTTCGTTAGGCCAAGTGTATCACCATGGGAGCTCCGGTCTTATTAAAGAAGAAAGGCGGAGTTTAAGGCTGTGTATTGATTCTGACAATTGAATAAAGTGACCATTAAGAACAAATACCCATTGCCACGCGTATTGGCGATTTGTTTGATCGATTTGCAAAGCGCGTATTTTCTAAGATAGATTTAAGGTCGATACCACCAGTTAGGGTTAGAGAGGAGGATATTCCCAAGAGCGACCGGGACAAGACACGGCCATTACAGTTTTTAGTGATGCCGTTTGGATTGAACGAATGACCGTTTGTCTTTATGGATTATATGAACAGAATTTTTCAGGCCCTATTTAGATCAATTTGTTGTGGTGTTCATTGGCGATATCTTAGTATATTCAAGACTCACGAAGAGCATGCCCAAAGACATCTTAACGCGATTATTCAGATCTTTGGAAGAGAAACACTGTATGCAAAGGAGAAATGTGAGTTTTGGTTAGAAGAAGTGAAATTTTTAGGGCATGTGGTAAATGGGAAAAGGAATAGCGGTCGACCCAAAGAAAATTGAAGCGATTAGATTGGGATCAACCTAGAACTGTCACCGAGATTAGGATTTTCCTGGGTTTGGCCAGTTATTATCAGAAATTCATTCAAAGATTTTCCACAGATAATTTGTGCCATTGACGATTAACTTCGGAAAGGGTAGACTTTGAATGGGCGAGCGGTGTGAGACTAGTTTTCGGATTCTGAAGAGAAATTGACCACAGCTCTGTACTAATTATTCGAAACCCTAGAACCCTTTCTGTATACGCAGATGCATCTTTAGAGAGGCCTAGGTTGTGTTTTGATGCGAGGATGGGAAAGTTGTGGCTTATGCATCAGCGACAATTGAAACCTGGCAGGAGAGAACTATCCCACCCATGTGACTTAGAATTTAGCCGTTGTGTTTGCCCCTAAAGATTTGGAGACTTTACGTATGGCGTGATTCGAGGTATATAGTGATCATAAGAGCCTTAGGTATTTGTTTGATCGGAAGGAATTAAATATGAGGCAGGCGAGGTGGGTAGAATACTTGAAAGACTTTGATTTTGAATTGAAATATCATGCGGGGAAAGCAAATGTTGTGGCCGATGCATTAAGCGAAAGTCACTACAATACTTGAGTTTAATGATTAGTAGATAGAGATCTTGGAGGATTTTGGGAACCTTAGCCTCAACGTAATCTCATTTATAGATTAGTGATGAGTGACTTTTTGATAACACTGCGATGAGAGAATTAATTAAACAAGCCCAACTTGAGGATGAATCCTTGGAGGTATATGCAGACCAACCCGACTTTGGATTAGCACTGATGGAGTTTTAATGTTTAGAAAGAGAATAGTAATCCCAAACCATCAAGAATTAAAGGAAAAAGTGTTAGCGAAGCTCACGAAGCCATTACACTATCCACGGTATTTCCAAGATGTATCGGGATTTAAAGAGAAATTTTTGGTGGCCTGGTATGCGTGGAAAGATATCACGCAGTTACGTGAATGCTGTTTGACTTGTCAAGCAGGTTAAGATGAAACATCGAGAAACGCGGGGCTACTTAAGCCATTGGAATGTGAGAGGAAATGGGATCAAATCCTATGGATTTAGTGGTTGGATTACCTAGAACACCAGCAGATTTGATGCCATTTGGGTGATAGTGGATAGGTTGACCAAGAATGCACACTTTTTGTAATGCGTTACTCCATGGAGAAATTGCAAAGTATACCTTGGAAATTGTAAGACTATGGAATACGGTATAGTATCGATCGAGACCACACTAGGTTTACTTGAGATTTTGGCAATCCTACAGCCTTAGGAACTGCTTAAATTTTAGCACCTGCCATCCTCGTTGGAGCGATCTGAGAGGACTATTCAAACCCTGAAGACATGTTGAGGGCGTGTGTGCTTGAGCAGAAAGGAAGTTGGGATAAACACCGCGTTGATAGAGTTTGCATACAATAACGCATGATTATCACTCTACCATTGGCATGGCAATCGATGAGGCTCAGTATGGAAGGAGTTGTAAGTCACCTTTAAGTTGGGTAGAGATGGGGAAAGTGCATTGTTGGGACCTGAAATGGTGCAAAAACCACCGATCAAATTAAAATGATCGGGAAAAAGATGAGAGGCCAAGTGAGGCAAAGAATCTTATGCTAATAAGAGAAGAAGGCCTTTGGAATTTAACGAGGAGATCACGTATTTACAGAGTGTCCTCTACGGGTATTGGTGACAGATAAGAACTAAGAAGCTAAGTCCTAGAATTCTAGGACCATTCCAAATTTTACAAAGAGTCGGTCAGATTTGCCTACCACAGTGCGCATTACCTCCCATTTTGTCCAACCTCCATGATGTTTTCCACGTCTCCCAACTTCGTAAATATGTCCCGAGATCTGCATGTATTAGAGAATCAGCGAGTAATATTAAAGGAAAATTTGACTTATGAATCTACTCATGCTCAAATCCTTGACTATAAGACTAAGCAGACTTGAGTAAAATGATCCCTTTAGTTAAAGGTACTTTGGCGGGATGTCGCATCGCAGTGAAATGGCGTGTGAGAAAGAAGATGAAATGAGACAAAGATATCCAGAACTGTTTACAGGTATGAATTTTGGGGACAAAATTTCTTTTAAGGGGGGGAGAATGTAACAACGGGAAAGATTGAAAAGAATTTTTAAAGAATTTTAAAAGATAAAACTTGATTTTAACCCTAATCCCAATCAGCCTGACCGATTTTCGAGGGATAATGACTTGACACGAGAAGGTCGCCAGGCGAAACATGATCGAAGCGAAAGAAATGTAATCCGCGATCGATCGGCGGAAGGAGTTTCATCACGTCACTTTTGTTGAGGCCAAGACTTTCGCATGGAAATGCGTGCAACGCGTCTGGAGGGATCTGACACCCTAAAAGATCCGGTGGCACAGGGAAAAGTCGGGATCGCCCCTGGAGGCTTTAAACTGAAAGCCGCCATTTCTCCCATTTCACTCTCTCTCCTCACCACACTCTCTCTCTCTCTTCTCTCTTTCTCTCTCCACCTTCCTCCACGAAGTGAGCAGCCACCCACCGACCATAGTGGCGCGCAGAGGTACCAACCGACAGCCCTCATCGCCCGAACCACCGTGACCAACCACCGCCCCCAGGCCGCCGGAGCGCCCGAAAAAGCGCGTTTTCCTCTCTCCATCGAAAATTTCCCGACCGATGCGCGCCGTCAAACAGCCGTTGATTCGCCACCGCCACCAAGTGGCCCGAGCCGCTGCCTCGATGGCTCGGCCGGAAGAGGCGACGGCGCCCGGATCGAGGCAAAACGCCGTCGCCGTCGAGACTCGCCGTGGCCGGAAAACGTTCAAGCGGTAGTGAACGCGCCGATGCCACCACCGTATTAGGACTCCTGACTTACGGGCTGCAGTGGTGTGATTTTGGAGACAAACCGCACCTCACTGCGCGTGTAAATGTGCCTTGCGCAGTCTTGTGATGCCGCTGCGGAGTTCTGGACGCGGCCATCGGCGAGATCACCGGGACGTGAATTCCATAATCAATACCGATGGTAAGGTCAGTTTTCCCAAAAACTGATGTTATATGATTGAAATGGCTGCGAATGTAATTAGGCAATTAATTAACCCAGTAGCGTGTAACCGGGTTTAGGATTGAAAATTGGATGACGTGACGAATCTAAATATTCAATTTCATGTCCAGAGAATTAATTGGGCTCGAAGCGAGATTTCACTGAGAGTCTGATTTGAATTGAAGCGACCAGGAGACCGGTAGGATAATTTACACTTCCCGAACCCTGAATTGATTTAGTGAATACCTAACCGATTTAGGCGACTTGTATGGAATTGCGTCTTTGCTTCGATGGGATAAAAATTGCATGCTGTGTCTTTGAAACCCTAATTGCATGTTAGACACCTTGTTTATCGAGTTTAGATGCCTTTAGAGCGGATTTACTTAGGGTTGGGTACTTGATAGCGGTATGACGTAGTTAAGTATCCCTACAGAAGCTTTTAAGCGAAACTATTTTTATCGGTTGCTTTGTCTTGAGTTAGGGATTGCGTTAAACCAGGACGACCTAAGAAAGGTTTAGGAGTATAAGGGTGGATAACCTACGGGGAAGCGTTGTGATTTAGGCGTGATACCCTAGAACCACGAGGAATAAGCCGTGAGTGCATGTGAGTTCGAATAGGTGTATGAGGATGAGAATTAGCGTATGTGCACATGCTAGGGGGCGCCACTAGATGTTGATTCTCACGGTCCTTGAGTGAGTGATTGGTGTTACGGATCACACTCGCAATATAAAGCCGATTCGGGTGATTGGTGTTACTGGATCACCCAACGATAAGAGAGGTATTCTCTCTGCAGACTTCGTGCAATTAGAAGATGATTTAGATTGATTCTGATGGATTTGTAACCAACGTGGATTGAGATACACAGGGCATGGGATTTCATTTGATTTTATGGTGATTTTAAAAAGCAGTTTCCAGTTATAATATATTGCCGCGAATTTCCATGTGTTTAAGCGATTTTAAAGATAAGGTATTCCATTTTAACAGTGATTAAAGCGATTTGATTTCGGTGTTCGCATCTGAGTATTCAAGCGGTTTTTGAATAATATTTAAATTGTAAAATTATTCTCTGGGATTCATATCTCATTAGGTTGTGTACTGGATGAACGGGGAGGCGGGAGCTCGCATTTATAGCTCTAGGTGACTTGAGGATAGACAAGAGATTATTTAGCTGAGCTTGAATCGTTTGTACATATACTTTGAATAACATGTTAATTATCGATTTTTGTTTCTTGTAACTCATGTATGGACTAGTCGAATGTATATATGGCGTTGGGCCGTATGTATGGATTATAGCGATGAATTAATGTTACGGTGTATGGATTTATATTAGTATGTTTATCTGCTATTATTGGGTGGTTGTTACGTTTTAAATGGTGATTACATCTTGGGGATATGACCAAATTCTGAAGGAAACTTCTGCTGATTTTCAGTAGAACTTTACAACGTAAACTTATGGATTTGAATTGAAATGTGTATGAATGTATAATGAGATATGTATATCAGTTTTAGATTCCATTCCAGAGTTATTATTGATGATATATGTATGTGTATTTAGTTAGCTGCGTGTGAATCAGGGTTGAACGGAATCTGAATGGATAACGGAGAATCTATTTGGGTTACGCTCCAAGAGCGATCCTGCGTTCCCAGCCAGGAATAAACATTCAGAATGCCACATATGCTTCCGCTAATCAGACGAGCATCGCGTATGACGTATTAGGGGGTCGTTACAGCTAGCCTTCAAGCAGTCGACTGGCAGCCTTCTAACTTGCAAAATGAGGTTTTTAATAACAATTGAGCTTAGTAATTCTTCATACCAACTTAAATAAGGGCTCACAACAGAGGTAGGCAAGGAAACTAGGATTTTTGGGTGATTATACCCTTGGGATAGTGAAATAAAAAAGAGCAAAAAACACAAAGAGGGAGAGAGGAAAGTATTCTCAGTGTATGCCTTAGAGTAGATAGGCTCATGATCAAGTGACCGATTATCGGTATAGGACGGCCGTTGGGCATTCCACGATTGTGCCATAAATTGGGATCGTTAAACATCTACTTGAACTTAGGTGATTTCGAAAACACCGTGATGGTTGCGAACTTTAAGTTATTGTCATCTATCAAAGGCCATATGAGAAACACATACTTAGAGTTAAGCATAACCATGACCATGGGCCAATTCATCCCATAGTATATGTAGAGAATAACATACCAAGAGTGTGATCCATCAGAAAGGGATGGTGATTCCATAGTATTATGATCCGCCCAAAAGTAGAGAGGAAATGATCTGGGTAAAGTTAACAGTGATCCCATGAGAGTATACCAGCCCTATTTTGGATGAAAGGGAGGAATCTCGCTGGTTAGGGATGATCTGCCAGAAAGGGGCAGGGACCATTATGGTACTTGGATCCACTGGGGGATGCCTCAGAATGTACAAAAGGTTAAGGAATGACTAAATAGACATGCGCTCATTCATACAGACAATGGTGCGTGGAGTTGTTGCTGGGTGACTCTCCCGATTACTCTCAGGGTGTTTTATGTACTGCTCGCATGTTATGAAAATGAAATGATGTTATGCTTACTATCCCACATATATTTTATAAGAAATGCTTTATGATGAGAATGATGATGAATACACTTCCCATGTTTTAAAGTTGATATGTTTTAAATGCATATGTATGCATATGAGTATATACCATGTGTAAGTGCTTTACTCATTGCATCCCTATAGTACGTTATACATTTTATGAAAGAATGTAGAGGTTTTTCGTGCGAGCAAGGTGGTGCAGGTTAACGGATTTTGTAACTGGTTGTATTGCTACTGAGATTCATTTCTCACAATAGTGTTGACATGTACCAGATGTGTAGGTTCCCTTGAGCTGGAGGAAGGTAAAATAGGAAGAAGTACACATTCTGAGTATATGAACTATTTAATTTGAATAGCTTAAGTACATGATAGGATTGAGCTAGCCTCCATGATATTTTGAGAAAAGCTAGTGTAGGATTATTTTGTATAACCTATTCTAACTTATCTGTATATGAATTAGGCTAGATTGATGATTAAACTATTTAATGGGGTTATGAGTGGCAGGATTGTTGCCTCCATACCCAATAGTTAATTGATTATATTTAATTAAGAATGCATGTCTATGTATAGTTAATTCAGGCGAATGCTATATGTGTTTATTCCGCTGTGATATTGAGAGAACCCGAGAGTAGAGACTAACCCAAATGATAGTTAATTAATTCACTTGGTAAAAGTTTTAATTGGACTCGGGTAGAGGTAATAGTAACACCAATACTCTGATAATTATTTTCATATTATATCTTTTAAAATACCTAAAAGGAACCATAGGCTAAAGGGGTGTTACAGAAGAGATTTTCTAAAGGAAGAACATATTTGAGGCTAGGGAAGTGGTCTTATAGAAAGGGAAGGACCATTTTAACACATCATACACACACATTCTTTAGGAAATCAAGGTAGCAACTCAACTTAACCCTATTTTTTGAAATGTCCAGCCCTTTGTTGGAAAAATGTTGTTATGAATGTTTTAAGCTATGTTTGGGTTTTAAACCTACATTCTCAATGTTTTTGACTTCTATTGGGTGCTGCTTGCTGAATAGTCATGCTCATTTATGGTTGTAATTGGTGGTGAAAGTGGGCTTATGCCTTAAGTGCAAAAATATGGTTTGATCTTAGTGTTGAGTAATGTTAAGTTGAGTTTTAGGTTGTTTATAAGTGCTATATGATGTTAAATGCTAGTGTTGAGTTCATGTCTTGTGAAAATGGTTTGAAAACATGTTTTTAGGTAAAACTCTAGATATAGCAATAAGTTTTAAAGCAGACAAAACCCTAGAAGCCAACTGCTAGCCCTTAAAAGTTGACTGCCATCTTCTTCATCTACCCAGAAAGTATTACAGAATGCTAGTAGCCAACTGCCAGCTCTGAAAGTCAACTATCGTGTTCTTTATTTTCAAGAAAATTCTCCAGAAAGCTAGCAGCTAACTACCCACTCTAGCAGTCGACTATCGGGCCTAGTCTTTCCTATAAATGTCTCACAGTATGCTAGCAATCGACTACCAAGCTTATAGCAGCCGACTGGTAGCTCTCAGTTGAGATAGATTTGAAAGGACAGCGAGCTAGCAGCTGACTGGCAGCTTGGGACCAGTCGACTGCTAGCCCACTGTTTCAAATAAGGAGCTCAATGACCTATTTTGAGAGATAGTTAGCCCAAAAATTCACTCAAACTAAGGATCTAAACTTGGGATGTAGCGAGTAACATTTAAAATGTAAGATCATATGTCACATGGATAAGAGGATCCTTATGATAATGAAATAAAGAGAGTGGAAAAACATAAGAAGAGGAAAAGAAAAGTATTCTAAGCATATGCATTAGTGGTATATAAGCTCATAATCGAGTGACCGATTATCGATATGGGATGGTCATTGGGCATTCCATGGTTATGCCATGAATTAGGATGGTTAATGTCTACTTGAACATAGATGATTTCAAAAACGCCATAATGGTTGCGAAATCTAAGTTAGTCTAATCTTCCAAAGGTCATTTAAGAATCACATACTTAGAGTTAAGCATAACCATGGACGTTAGCCGAATCACCCTAGTATATTTGTTAAAAAATAGCATATTGGGAGTGTGATCCATAAAAAAGGGATGGTGATTCCATAGCTCCATGATCTATAAAAGTGGAGTGGATGAGACCTGTCCATAGTTAGACAGTGATCCCATGAGTTGTTAACCAACCCTTTATAGGACGAAAGGGATATCGACCCCGCTAGTTAAGGATGATCTATCAGAGTTGATAGGGACCATATAGAGAGAGTTATTCCATCACCATTTAGGATGAAAGGGGGTATCATATTACTAGTTAGGGATGATCTACAAAAAAGGTAGGGACCATTAAGGGGTACTCGAATCTAGCTAGGGGATACCTCAAATAGTACCAATGGCAGAATTGTCACATAAGATGTTAAGTTAACTCATGCATGAATGTAGTGCTATGTGGAGTTGTTCGCTAGGCGGTTCTCCTGATAACTCATATGATATGTTCATCTCTCCTACTCATTTGTTAAATGAAAAAGCAGGCTTGTTACCCCATGTAATGTTTGATATGAAAATTATGATGAAAATGATGATGAATGAACATCCCATGTTGTAAAGTTTATATGTTTTAAATGTACATGCATAAATATGTCACATGACATGAAAGTATACTCCATGTATTGCATCCCAATAGTATGTATTACATTTTTATGATAAAAAGAATGTAGAGACTTTCCTTATAAGTACGGTGGTACAGGTCAGTAATTTTCAAGATAGGTTGCATTACTACTGAGATTAAATCCTCACATAAATGCTAGCGTGTACCAAATGTGTAAGTCCTTGGCTGGAGATGAAGGTAACCTAGAGAGAGGTACCCTTCATGGGATACATTAAAATATTCATTTTAGATAGTATAGGCATATATTTATTTTGTACTAATTTTTATGACTTTTTAGGAAGGCTAGTATAAATTATCTCATGTACAACCTATATTATAAGTATGGACATAGATTTATTTGATTATTTTAGGCAAATACGTTGATGGGGTTTCGAGTGGCAAGGATGTTGCCTTCGTACCCTGATAGCTAAATTAAGTTAACTAATGAGTAAGTATGCATGTTTGTGTATAGCTATTTAGAGTAAATTACATATATATATACATATGATCTGATATTCCACTACTAGTTTTGAGTGAGAACCTGAGAGTATAACCCAACCCCAAATGGCACTCAATTAATCAACTTGGTAAAAAGTTTAAATTTATTTTAGTGAAAGTAATAGTAACACACCATTAGTATAATATTTACATATTATACTCTTTAAATTTTATAAAAGGAACTATAGATGAAGGGGTGTTACAAGTCTTCTAATGGTCTTAGACTATAGTGGTATCTAACCACGGTACTATTTGAGGTGTCCCTTAATGGATCTATGTACAAAAATATGGATCATTGTCCCTCTCTTTGACGAATCATATCTTACTCACGAGATCACTACTCTTTGTATATCACTTCCACTTTATCCTAGATGGATCATGAGGCTATGGAATCACAACTCCTTACCAGTGGATTATATTCCTAGTACACTACTGACAAGTTTATATACTAAGGTGATTCAACTCAAGTCATGGTTATGCCTAATTCTAAGTACATGACCTTAATTGGCCATCTAGAGTACACTAACCTAGAATTAGCCATCATCACAGTGTTTATGAAATCTTTTTTAAGAATCAAGTGGATTTTTTACCATCCCAAATTATAGCTCAATCATGGAATACCCTACAGTCATCCATACCAACTATCGGTCACTTGATCTTGAGCCTATTTACTACTAATGCATACACTAGGACACTTTCTTAATCTCTCATGTTCTCTCATTTTCTTTTCGTGTTACATATTGCTTGATTCTCTTAATATTATGATTTTAGTGGTTTATTGAGTATTTGATTTATAATTAGGGTATTATAGAGTTCAAAATCATGTTTTGAAGCCTACTTGTTGACTTTTAACACCCTGACGGTGGGCTGGTGCCTCTCAACCTAAAATAGTATTATCTAACTCGAGAGCTGGCATTCAACTGCTAGCCTACTATGGAAAGGCTTGGGCAATTTGGGCTTGACCTTTACAGGCAAAAGGAAGAACACAACAGTTGACTTTCAAGAGCCTAGCAATTGGCTTCTACGTTCAACTCTATCACACGTAAATTTGTATTTGCTTATTATTATTCCATTTTTTAGCCCACTTTAACATCTAATGATTTGATTTTTGTCCCCTCTAGTCCCAAAAGCTTCCCAACATACAAAGTGATCCCTTTTTCCTTGTATGAACAATACGCCTGCTCATTAATCTACCATATAAGCAGTTATAAGCACAATATATCAACATTTCTCCTCCAAAAGAGGTTACTAAAATAGAGAATGTAAGTTTTAATCCCTTATTACATTCAAAAATCATAAAAAAAATGCAAAGTTTTGCAAGATGAATAGTACACATTCAAAAAATGAGGGAAAAGGGAGATTTAGCTACCTTGATTCATATTTAGAGTGTTATATGTGATCCACATGCATTGGATGCTGCCTATGAGGGAGTTACCAAGCTTTAAAATGCACTTTTCCTTCTTGGATCCCTCTTTCTCTCTCTTTATGATCACACCCTCTCCTTCTCTAAGATACCTCTTTCTCTCTCTAGTTGAAGCTTGGTCTGATGAAGTGAGGTGCTCTCTCTCTCTCTCTTTCCAATTATATATAAAGTGGTGATAGTTAGGTAAGGGAAATATAGTGTAAAAAGGAGAGAAAATAAGTTTTCCAATTTAGTCCCTATACCCACTGTTTCGAGCTTCTTCAGTAAAAAAATGTGGGATTACCATACTACCTTTGCAAGATTTGGCAAGGAGTTCCAAAATTCGGTTAGCTATAGTAACATTATCTAGTTAGATTTCTCGATATGCCCCTAGTTTTCTTTATGAATTTTACTTTGGTCCCTGTGTCTTTCCTTGCAACTCATAAGGACTCCATTAAAATTCCCTACACCAATATAGGAATTTTGTCATAATTTAAATTCTATAGATTTATTTAAAAATGGGTGTTACAACTAGCATGTTCACCTCAGTTGCAAGCTGGTAGACCAAAGATAGAGCATGTATAGGTGGATGATTAAGAGACCACACTATGGTGGAAGATGTAGGGGGTGGCATAAGTTTGGGGGTTGGAAACTATACAAGGTAGACAATAATGCCCAATAGAGGGGGTTACACTATAGCATGAGCTGGTGGAATCACCAAAGCAAGAGACAAAATGGTAGAATAATGGGCAAGATGCCCAATGCTATAAATGGATCGGGGGCTAGAATTGATCATGACTAATAGAATGGTAATTCTGGTGCCATGGTTAGCTACAAGTCATAGATGGAAGGATCAAGATATAAGTATCAAGACTGATGGGGGAGTTAGTGTAACTATGTCCAGAGGAGAATCAAATAATAGAGAAGGTCATGGATGCCATAATTGGACCATAGTAGATCATTGTTGGATTTGCTACCTTTTTTTTACAATGGGTAAGCTCCTCTTCCCCCATGTCGCTAGGGGGCTTCAGTGGATGTGACATGGGCTAAGGATGACAACATCATTCATAAAGGTATGGTCGCTAGGATGACAAAGCATAACTCGTGCAAGGACCAAGACAATAGGTGGTGTAAGTGTGAGAAGAGCAGCAAAAGTATTATTGAGTGCCATTTTAGAAGTAAGAAAGAAGAATCTTATAAGTGTAAGAATGTGTAAGAAGATGCAAGAAACTTTCAAGGTGGTCTAGGTTAACCATGCTAGGCACCAATGATGATTCAATTTTAGACTAGATCCCGAGAATAGTGTAAGAGCTAGCGATGGTTGAGACCTGTGCATAGTGGATAACGTAAGGAATGCAGAGGAAGAGGTTGCTCCCCGATTGCACCTCTAATGCTTTAGTGAGCAAGAGAAAGCAAAATGAGCTACAATTGTTTTGATATCTAGGTACTAAGGGGTAACCCCATATTTATAGGGTTTCCAAGAGGTTATAGGCATGAAAGGTGCCTAAGTCCATCTTTTGGATGATCTCTTGTCATGGGTGTGGCCCCAAGGTCAGAAACCCAAGTCTATGAGGGTGAATGCCCACAAGTGGTTTGGCATGGTATTATTAAGAATAAAATTGGCAATTTAGGTATCCCATTCAACCTTATGACGTGAGATGATAGAATATTTTGATTGTCATTAGGTAATACTCTTTTACTTTTAATATGATATTGGGGTGTTATCTCAATGTCATTCTGTTAAAACAAAACAACATAGCCAACATGTAAACCCTAAAAAAAGGTAGGCTGACCAGAACTAGAGCCAAGGAAAAACTCATGATCGGTAAGCCAAAGCAAAATAAATAAATAAATAAAATGCAAGCAATTTCTAATATTATTAGTTATAAGCATAAAAAATGTCTACTGAAAATCCAGTAGTCTCCCCTGAAATTTAAACATTTGCAACTACAGAGTTTCACTCTCAACCAATTTAAAAATCAGTAGATCATACAAAATAAATCAAAATAATAATAGGGATCTTGCCTATGATTAAATAAGCTATCTAGATTCATAATTAGTTATCTAAAATTCAAAATAAATAATAACCCACCCACACTACAAAAATTTTGACTTTCAGTGGCGACAATAGTTTCCACTGAAAGCAGAAAAGTTGCCACTGAAAAGTTATAGTGGCAACAAAATAACTATAACTTGTCACCACTGAAACTTTCGCGATTGAAAGTCTTTGGTGGCGACAAAAAAGTTTCACTGAAAAATAGATATAGTGGCGATAGTTGTCGCCACAGAAGAGGAAAATGTGTCACCACAGAAGATGAAATTAAAAAAATCAAAAGTTGCCACAGAAGCTATTTTTCAGTGGCATAACATTTCTTGCCACTAAAGACCTTTCGTAGCGACAATTTGGATGTCACCACTGAAGCTCTTCAGTGGTGACTTTTTCTGTCACCATGGAAAAGTCAACACTAAATCTCACTTTTCTTTTAGTGACACAAAGTGGGATCACCAAAAGATAATGTAGTCTTAAAGTACAAGAAAGGAGGCGGGTCATATGCTAGACCTTTATTCGAAAAATTAAATGAGGGGGTGAGTTCACTAACTTAGTGAATAGATAATACACACACTAACAGAAAGAGAACAAACCTAAATGCACAAGTTTTTCACAAACACTGATATCACATTTATTGTGTAGAGAAGAAAGTTTCATTAACATGTAACCACACATTAGTCTCAAAAAATTAGCTATTATTATATTATGGATTAATTTCCTTTCTTTTAAGTTTAAAGAATATATGTATATATAAAGATAGAAAATATAGTTAGGAAACACATCAACATAACTAAATAGAACAGGATTGTGCACAAAGCTCATAAGGGTAAAGTAACCACAAAAAGTAGCACATAGTTCATGAGAGTAACTAGCCATAGAAAAACTTGTAGCTTAATAAAATTCATAGGAGCATTTTTCTGCGTCTAGATTCTCTGCTTGGCACTTGCTTAGCACTTAGTGGCAGTTTTTTCCACTACTAAAATTTTTTACAACAAAAAGTATTGCTACTATAACTTTTTCAAAATTAATTATTTAAACAAAATTTATAACAACAGTAATATTCGTTGCAATAATATTAAAAAAACTTTAGCAATGAAAAAACCGCCGCTAAAAGTGCCAAGCAAGTGCCAAGCAAAGGATCCAAAATCCATTTTTTTCTTGTGTTGGCCGACACATAGGCTTAACAACACCCTCGCTATCTAGGGTATCTAAGGTACACTGAGGGCTAATGATTATTGCCATTAGCTGCAGGGTTTTGTATCAGATGAATTTCCATATAAAATACTTTGAATAACTATTAATTTAAGTTCACTATATAGCAAATACTATATAATCACAATCCATCAATTGGAATAGAGTTCATAAGGTTAGCCTTTCAATATGATATACTCATACTGATGTTACTAAAAAAAATATATCCAACAAAAGCATTTCATAGAAGGTTCTCATTAACTAATTTTTCTCAACACAAAGGAAAGAAAAATTTAACTACTGCAAATTTATAATAAGATTGTAAGAAGAGATCTTATAGAATAATACTGAAAAAATAATTTAATTTCTAATATATCTTCACATTATAAGTAATATTCCTTGGTAGAATAGTTAATAGTAATCAAAATATTCACATTAATAGTGATATTAATAGAAAAGTTAATAGTAATCAAAATATCAATCATCTATAAGAAGCTCATCAATATTGAGAAATGAGATTATTGAAATTTGGAGCAGGAACAGCTCAATCAAGATGCCAGATTAGGAGCAGCTCCAAAAATTCCTTATTAAAAAGTAGATATGAACTTATCAAAAAGTAGATATGAAATGTAACATATCAAATAAAAGAAAATAGAGGATTATAAGTAAAAAAAATTATGAAAGAGTGAGAAATTAAAATTTTTTTTATCTTTTTATTATATTTTAAATTAATTTTTTTAAAAAAAAAATTTGACTTATGCCTATCATTACCTTTAACTATTCAAAAGCCATCACCCCATATATGTCGAAGTCATGACCAAGGCAAAAGCTACCCTTAACGAATTTCCCTAATAAAAGTTCACCAACTACAAAAACTTCACATACCAACAAAACAGATGATGTTTGACTAAAAGAAAACTAAACCGTTGCCTATTATTGATATTAAAGAACAGCTATACGCTCATCACCTAAAGAGAACAAGTATACAGTTCAAAGTCCCTTAGGCGACATCCAGTGAAATTGGAGCAATGGAGAGAAGTTTAGTACAGTTCTTGCGTAAAGATGACACGTATAAATCAAGAAATGGTCCAAACTTTTTTTTTAAGGACATCTAATAAAATTACAACGATACAATTGAAAATAAAAAATATCACTTAATATAATATTGTAAAAATAAGTTTTTTTTTAGTTGATAAATCGAAAGCTTTGTAACTATTAATTCATGACTTGGACTGGTATAGATAGTATTTCTTTTTTCTTAAAATGAAATTTTTTAAAAGAAATTTCACCAAAAATAAGATTTTTTTAATCATTTAGGTTTATGAAATTTGTCTAAGTGATGATATTTTAAAGAAAAATATCACTTAAACAAGTTTAAGTTATGAGATAATAGTCATGTGAATTCTTATATCCCATAATAATTGGACAAATTTTGTTTAATGGAGAGACTATTTTAATTAAAAAGTTATTTAAAAAATTAATTTAAAATATTTTATTTCTAAATGAATAATTAAAAAACAATAATATTTCATAGACTAAATTATTAATTTACTAAAAAATTATAATGATTAAGAAGTGTTAATTTGAATCATCTAATGTATAATTAAACTAATTCCTTTTCAGTACAGGCAAAGTTAAGCCTTTCATATTATAATTAAGAGATTAGAGAAAAACTTATAACCTTAAAGAGAAATTGGGTATTAGCTAAAATTTAAATACGGTAATATTTTTAATCATTTATATTATAATTACTCTAAAGTCTTTTGTTATTTGTGTCTAAAATTATATATTATATTACATAAAAGAAAATATGTGAGTGAGGAGAGATGAAAAGAAAGTAAAAATAATAGAAAGTTATAATAAAAAAAATAGAAAATTAAATAATTTTTTATTATTTAATTTATTATTTTAAAATATCATAATTTTTTATATTATATTTCTAAAATAAAAAAGAAAACATGCAGTTTTGTGCATGCCAAACTTTTAGTATTTCAAATGCTTGAACCTATGACAGTATGTTCAACTGATCCTTTCGAAAAAACTTAATGTATAAATTTAATTATTTGTTTGAAAGAAATTCAAAAAAAAAAAAAATCAAATCTTAAGGAGTGAAACTTATGATCTCAGACCTGATCTCATCAAAACATGTATGACCATTCAAAAGCTATAAATGTGGAAAGTGAAATCGAACGGAGAGAAAATTATGCAGCTAGCAACATCAGAGAGTAAAGGCTTGCTTTGAAAAATCATCAAACTAACATAAGCACATATGGCATAATACTTCCACCATATTCCCACCTAACCTAGTGAAATAATTAGCACTATAGTAGCAGTCATATTCCAATAGTGGTAGCTGGCCGATATAATATGAACAACGATGGTTTATCATTTCAGACACCATATAATTATATTATTCAATTAATTCCAACTTGATTTGAAACTAGTAACCCAACTTAGTTATATATAACTATGGTTATACCAAGTGTTGTATACACCACTAGCTGGCTATTCCTTTCCCTTCCAAACTCATATCATACCTGAGCAAGCAAGCAAGCATGAGTTCCATAGAGAATAATAACCACAAGGTTCTTCCTGTGAAACCTCCCACTAAGGAAGAGGACGATGAGGCTTGCCTCTATGCTATGCTCTTATCTAGCCTTCAAGTTTTCCCTGCGATTCTGAACGCAGCCATTGAACTGAAGGTGTTCGAGATAATGGTAGAGAGAGGTGGACCTGGTGTATTCTTGTCTGTGTCTGAGATTGCCTCTGAGCTTCCGACACAGCACCCTGAATTGCGCAATAGGCTTGATCGAATGCTGCGTGTGCTTGCCTGTTTCAAGGTTGTGGATTGCATCACACGAGTCGGCCATGGAGTTGAGAGGCTCTATAGCTTGTCTCTTACTGGGAGTTACTTCTTGCAGAATCAAACTGAGAGCCTTGCTGCCTTCTCTAACCTCACCTGCCATCCAGCTACTGTTAAAGTTTGGTAAGTAGTGTACGTACTTACTTACATGAATGGACCTTTCCTTTACTTATATATATATATATTTCTATACTAACATGGACATGCATTTTAGGCAAGCTACATGTCTATTATGGTGGATTCCTTTCTTGTCTTATTAATGTGATGAATATTTCAAAACAATGATTTCACTACATTTTTTTTAAAGAAAAAAAGGAGCCAAGGTTTTAAACTTATGTTTAATTTTTTAAAAAACGGTATATTATGTTTATGCCCCCTGAATTTCTTAAAATTTTTTCATTTACACTCTCCTTAATCTTAATTCATATGTTAGAACTTCTTCTAAAATTATAAAAGTATGCCATTTAAACTCATTTCAGTTATGAAAATATTTTTCTAAGCCTTCTTACTTTTTCTAGAAGCATTAACTTCTTCTAAATTAGGCTAATTGAAAGTTTCCAAGAAAGAAAGTGCGTCTAGCTTTGTTAATAATTTTGTTAATAAAGATAATACTTTGATATAAATTAAAATAAGAGAGCGTATTGATGCATTTTTTTTTCAAAAATTAATTTAATTGTTATTATTATTATTATTATTATTATTATTATTTTGTTATTATTTTTTTCATGATTTTTTTTTTAAAATTTTTTCAAGATGTTAAAGCTAAGGTTGTTACAACTTATATATCTCTATTAAGATTTTTGCTCTGCTCGTTTGCTCTAAACTATCTTTTGGAAGGACTTTCACCAGGTTGAGCTCTACATATATAGTACCTACTTGTCCTTTCTGAAAAAAATGATTTTTTCCAACACTAATGAGTAACTGTTTTTGGGTGAACATCATAATTAAGATTTCTTTCTATCTAATTACTTGTTTTTTAATTGAAATGTTTGTCTGTTTGTTTTTGTTTTTCTCTTTCCAAATCCAAGATTATAGAAATCGACAGAATATAAAGGATGTCCCCAAATGATGGGACTAGGTTTTTTTTTTATTCTTTCTTTCAGTTACTTTTCTTTTTCTTTAGAATTTTATTTTTTTTTGGCTCCTCTACAAAAAATGTGAGTTTTTTAATTAGGCTCAAACTCTTGGCAGAGGAGTAAACAATTTTTTTTTTTTACAAGATTCACAAGTCCATGTTTAAAAGAACTTGAACTCTCCCTATTTGATCCTTTTTTGAAGTGAATATTGATTTTACTAATATATATTTTTATACAATATAATAAGTATTAAAAGTATATTTGATTAATATAGAAATTTATTTTAAAATTTTAAAATGAATTAAACTTATATTTTTTTAACTAATAATAAACAACATTAAAATACAAGTTTCTAAAATATTTTTAATAAATTATTAATACTATTTTAATTAAAGTGAATAAAATTATAATTAATCTTTTAATTTTAAAAAATAGAATATAATTTTTAAATAAAAAGAAATATAATATATATATTTTTCAAAAGATTGTGTAATTTGCTTGATAGAAAAATTAAGGTATATATTATAGAAACTGCATCAAGTCGAGTTTGTCCCGATTTTTCAAGTATTGTAAATATTAATTATTCTTTTTTGAAAACGTAAATATTAATTAGACTAAAATGTATATAATTTTTTTAAGTTGAAATTTTTGTGCAAATAACCTCTTTTAACTATAAAAATTAATTTAAAACTTTTTTAAATTTTATAAATTGTAGAAAAATTCTTATAACAAGCTTTTTCATCTAAAATTTTAAACCAGATGATAGAAAAGTCAAATTATTTAAAATTTTTTTTTGTACAAGGCATAAAATTCAGAGAAACTTTTACATAAGACCTATTAATATTCATAGAAATTTTTTACATAAAATCTAAAGTTTAAGAGAATTTTCTATATTTTGTTATAATTTGATTTTACTTAAATGTTATTATTCTATCAAAGTTTTGGATAAAAAAGTTAATAAAAATTTTTTTCATATAAATTGCGAAGTTTGAAAAAAGATTTTGGATAATTTTAATAGTTAAGAAGATTATCTACATATAACCTAAATGAATTTTATGTATTTTAAACTATTAATTCTTTAAACAAGGAGCCCTTGTCCAAAAAATACATGATTTATAAAACACTAGAAAACATTAGCATTACAAATGGTTTGATTTGAATTGATCTAACCCTTTGACAAAAAAAAAAAAAACTAAACTAAACTAAAACCAAAACGAAAAAGAAGTAACGGCACTAGTTTTTAGTTAAACAGAAACGAATGCAGCAATCCGTGGCAATAATTAGAAGAAAGTACTGTTTTTGTTTTTTAAAAATATATTTTATTTTAATTAAGTCTTCAAAAAATTATATCTTTCAATTTAATTTTTTAAATAATGTTTTCAATACACTTTAATCTATATTAAATAGTATTATATAAAATCAAAATAACAATCCATATTTCCAAACAATTTTATAACAACTTGAATAGCAACTAGTTTGTTCAGTAAAACATACATATAATTAATATAATTAAATTATTTAAAAAAAATTGTTTGAAATTAAGAATTTTTTTTATGACTATCAGAAACTAAATTGATATAAATTATATTTTTTAAAACCAAAACAATTCAATCCAATAATTATATAGGTATAGTATCTACAATATTCTGTGAATAGTACAAAATAAGTCATACATTACATCTAGGGTGTCCTCGTATTGTTACTATTCTATGATATGGAGAGCCATTTAATAAATGCTACACTTGATTAATTTGACGGCAGGTTGAACATCAAGGATGCAATTCTTGATGGAGGAGTGGACCTATTCAATAAAGTTCATGGGATAACCATTTGGAAACACATGGAGGAGGACACAAAAATGAATGAAACATTCAACAAGGCAATGGCAGGCATATCAGCCATCCAGATGAGGAAGTATTTGGAAGTGTATGATAGATTTGAAGGAGTGTCAACATTAGTTGATGTGGGAGGAGGCACTGGCCAAAGTCTCAAAATGATCATCTCCAAGCACCCTAATGTAAAGGGTATTAACTTTGACTTGCCCCAAGTCATTCAACATGCCCCACCCTGTCCAGGTATTATTCCTAATTTTCTGTCCAATTTTAAAATGGTATGTCGTATACATTTTCTTTTTCTCTGTTTTAGCAAATTAATTAAACTTTTTTTCTATGAGATTAAAATTATAGTACTCCTATATATTTCATTTGTTTTGAAAAATTATGTGGCATTTTCTTAATTAATGGATAAAAAGAATTTACAATTTGTTTCATCTTAATCAAAATAACCTTAAAGATATCAATTTTTTATTGAAATTATAATTTATTAAAATATATTTTAAATTTTTTCAATATTGTTATTTTGAGTTAAAATTCATAATTTTAATTTATTTTAAATTTTTAAAAATATTTTTATACTATTAAAAAATATATATTTAATACTTGTTGTGTAAAATATAATGGTTTTTTTATTAGACAAGCTATAAGTGTAGATTTCTTTTATCTTTAAAAAAATGGGTATTAAAATTTTTTAAAAGAGAGAGAAGAGGAATGTAATTTCACATTTCTTAAAAAAAAATAACTGTAATTTATCCCTTTTGTTTCTTGATTATATATTTATTTTTAGTAGAGCAACGGGTTATGAATAATAGTAATCTAGCCAACAAATAAAAATCTTACACTGGACAAAAGTCAAGTTAGATGTGTTTGATTTTGGACGAAATATTTATATTATTCTTTATCATGTTTCATATTTAATTGGTGGATGTAAAGTCACCTATTTTCAACGCTAATTAATATATATCGACTTGTTTGTTTGATTATTTGTCTTGTTTAGAAAATCTAGTTTTATTTAGTCTATATGTGTCGTTTTCATGGCAGCGTCTTAATCTTTGGAAATTTCCAAAAGAATCTATTTTGCTTTCAAAAGGCATACGCTAAATACTTGCGAGGACTGCAAATGCTTAATACTTTCTAAATACTTAATGCTTTCAAAATTAAAGTAGTAACTGACTTCACCTGCTTTGTTTTTACTTCTAAACACTGTTATAATTTATAAATTAAGGCCGCCGAAATAACTGCAAAAAACAAAAGAGTAAAGTCAACAGTTGAAAATATCTAAAATTAAAGAATAGCACAATCCAATAGCGGTAAGATCTGACTTTAGTTTTGGTGTAGATAAGAGAGCAAAAAGAATCAAATATTGGGCTTTTTCTTTTTTTTTTTTCTCCTTACTATGTTTCACAAGATTTAATTTTAACTTAAGCCAACGTATTGATGTCATGCTCGTTTGTTAATCCCATTTTATGAAGGAATTGAACATATTGGAGGAAATATGTATGAAAGTGTTCCAAAAGGTGATGCAATTATGGTCAAGGTAAGATAATTCTTATGCTCTAAATTAATTTACTTCTTACCAGATTATGCCAATAATAAATAAATATATAAACATATCAAAAACTAAAAACTTTAAGTACTACCTATTGTTAACATGCATATAATATATTATATCTATATTAAATGATTGATTTGGTCTACGTAAATAATTTTTCAATATGCTAAGATAAAACTTTTCCATGTTTGGATATGCTTGTGCAGGCTACAAGTCATAATTGGTCAGATGAAAAATGTGTAGCACTTTTGAAAAATTGTTACAAAGCACTTCCACAAAATGGGAAGGTCATTATTTTTGACATGATAATGCCTGAAGAACCAGAGTCAACTGATGCAGCTAAGTATGTCTCCATTATAGACAATACAATGTTAATACAAGCAGGAGGGAAAGAAAGAACTGAGAAAGAATTTGAGAAGCTATGTAAAGACTCTGGATTCTCCAGTTTTCGAGTTGTTTCTCGTGCTCTTTCGATTTATGGAGTCATAGAGTTTTATAAGTAAACTCTGCAATAGTTTTGCAGCTTCGACTTTTGAATATATAATTATGAGAAAATAATAATTATATATGAATAAGTAAAATGCAGAAGGTTATGCCTCCCATGATTAGATTCAATATCTAGGGAGATTGTCAGGGTTTGTTTGTTTTGATTATTTTGATTCCGTGAGAGTTGGGAATGAAGCTTATCTTGTACTATTTTATCTCATGCCTTACCCTTTAGATTTGATAATTCTCAATTCCCCATCCTTGTATCTTCACTTTTATCTGTTGGAATGGTATGATATTTCACTTGTCTTTTTTGGCTTGTCTAATATATCACTTTAATAAGGCTCTATCTGTAACACCCGCCTCCGATATGCTTGATATTATTATTATTAATAATGATGATTCTTTATGTAAATGTTTGTGTTATATGGTGTCAAGAATAATGCAATAAAGGGGTAGAATGGACATTTTCATCAAATAGCACTAGTTTTATTATAAATGGATAAAATTAGAATTTTTTCAAAGAAAGGATGAAATAGTAATTTTACTATGCAAGAAAAGATAATAATTTCATCTAAGTACTTTAGGAAATGATATTTGAAGGCTTTTACTCTCTTATCTTAGAAAGGGAGATGAAATGAGGGTAAAAATAAATATGTTGCCATGAAGGGCAAAATGATAATTTTACCTAAAGAGGGATAAATTATCAATTCCATAAAAGTGACTTCATGAAACTTTATTTGAGAATTTTTGATGTTATGGCCAAAAAAAGAAGAAAATAAAAGTGAATTGGCCATTTTGGGAGTAAAGGGCAAAATGGTAATTTTACCCAAGGACCTAAAGGTAATTTTTGAAAAAGTTGAAGGGCAAAATGGGAATTCAAAATTTGAAAGGGCAAGGTAGCCATTTACTATGAAAGTTTCATGAAATTACCATTGAAAGGAGAGAAGATGCCATTCTTGAAAAAGAGAAGTAGTAAGGGTAAAATAGTCATTTTACACCAAGGACATTTTGATAATTTCACTTAAACCCTAATTTTAAGTCATCTTCTTCCTTAAGGAGAAGAAGATGTTGAACAATGGGAGAAGAAGGCGGCTTGGCCGAAAACATCTTCAAGCTTGGAGGAAGAGAAAAATTAAGGAAACCACTTAGAAGATTCCACTTTTCTTGCATTTTCAAGATAGCCAAACAATCTTAAAGCCTTAGTTTCATGTTTTATGCAAAAGATTAAAGTGTTTTATGTTTCAAGAAACCTAGGGCTTTTTCTCTATACATTCTTATGGTGGATTTCTTTGAATGGGTTTTGCTTATGTTGAAATATTGTTATGTTTGTGAATATGAACATGTTGAAATGCTTGAAATTATAAAAGAATGAATTTTTCCATAGATGGAACTTGTTTCATGAAAAATCCTAACTTTTGAAATGATTGAAATGGTATGGAAATGAAAGAGAAAATGGTGATTTTGCATGGGAATTACTTAAAAATGAAAGCTTATAAGTATTGGATGGAAACCCATCCATTTTCTCCCACTTTCTCTCTTGGCTGAGAGCACCTAAGCTTAATGGTGTTGAAGTTTGTGTGAAAAATATATAAAGATGTTTATGTGTTCAGTCATGAGAGAGGAAGAGAGAGAAAATTACGTTATTTTGATGATTTTGACAAATTTACCATTTTCTAGTTATGCCATTCAATCTTAAAAGTGTGCTTAAAGTGTGAAGATGATGGAATCTACCCTTTTCTAACCTAGGTAGCTGTGCTCTGATACCAACTTAATGTAACATCCATTATCTTATCTTAACAACGTCATAATACATATTCAGACAAGTAGTTACATTATTCTTAGTCTTTATTCACATTAATTTTTCCCTAGCATTTAATCCATCAAAAATTAGTTATGCAATTACGTCTGGGTTCTTTTGCTCAGGTAAACATACTTTGGCACAGCAGAATATAAAATTTTCTTACATCACAACGGAATATATAAAAACTTTCATATTACATATGAAAACTATCTATTACATCATTCAGTATACATTTACTAGGATATATGAAGTATCCATCCAAAAGGAGTAAGGAGACAACAAGCCTGTCACTTAAACTCCTTTCCAAAATACTGTGAATGAATAGATCCTTCATATATCCTTCTCTTAGTAAGTGCCCCTTTTTCCCTTTATGTATAGCCAAAAAAATAACAGTCCCAATTCTATCCCAAAAAGAACATATAGAATGAGGATCAAAATGAAAGGGCTACGGATACATACTAAAGTGTCTGATTACTCTAGAGGAAATTCAAAGATAGATATAATATAAATATCCTTTATGATAGTGAAAGTCCCTAAGAAGGAAACCTCCACTGTTGCTAGCTCGATCTCTATGATTAAGCAATATCTAGGCATCTGATACTTATCAGCATAACCATGAGAAATATATTCCCAATAGCTAAACAAACCATGTTCTTTAAAAATAGCTGATATATACCATTGAACGAATACAAAAAATAGCTCTACATTCAGTTCAGTTCCAAATAGTCTTTCCACACAGATCTGTGGGTATGATATATGTGAGACTTGTGTGTATATGTCTATAAACATGAGATATGCAACATGTTATATTGTTCATGGAATGGATAATAAGCTTCCAATGTTCACATATTTTAATCATGCTCACATAGAACACATTCATGCAATACAAATCATACTATCTCATAAATTCTTTACTCTAGGAAAGTATACACCAGATCATTCCCTCCTACATGATTGTGTTCTCTGGAGGTATACAATAGATCATTCCTCCTGCATTTAATTCCTTGGGAGTATATACCAGATCATTCCCAACAAGGAAACTTTCTTGGGAGGTATACATCAGATCATTCCTCCTCAGGATTTTGGTCTTAAGAGGTATTCACCAGATCATTCCTCCTTAGAATTTTCATCTTGCCTTTCTCAACTATGATAAGCATTTCTATGCCATTCATTCAAATTCACATAGTATTGAACATATTTCTATCAATGACAAAATATATACTATTCATCATTCACTCTTGACCATTTCATTATTTTCCCCTCTTTTCATTTAGAATAGGCCATTTTAGATGGCACCTTAAGCTACTTTCAATTAATATATATGTTTAGCCATTTTAGGGAAAACTTCGCATAGCATTCGGCCAAGGCAAGGAATCACATGAGAAAATGGCATTTCTAACTCATTTGGTTCATTTCTAACATTATTCTTACTATTTAAATATTATGGTAACAATTTCCATAATTATGCCAAACATTTTCTAACACCTCAAAATTTGGTAAGTGCACTTTAGGCCATCCTTTTTCACATTTTTTTTAGCTCATTTTTCATACCAAACATGGCAATACATCTAATCTCACAACTTCACTTTTTTATGCACACTTTTAAGGTGAAATGGTAAGGCTTTAAATTAGTAAAATTCTTAAAGCATAAAATTTACCATAATTTTCTCTCTCCTCATTTCTTGGGATTAATTTTATATGGTTTATAGGTCATTTTCAAGAGCATTTTCAACATCATTTCCATACATCCATTCGGCCAAGGCGAGTAAGTCACACTTCTTTGGTTAATGGTGAATTTATAAAATGGAAAAGTGCCTAAACATTAATCTAACTAGATTTTCTCTCTCTTACCATTTTATAAAACTTTCTATCACCATTTTTAACCAAATTTCAGCACCATTACAAGGCCTAGCATTCGGCCAAAGAGGAAAAAAACAAGAAAGTGAAGTTATCACACTATCTTGCTTACAATACAACCATATTCAAGTAAATCCCATGTAAGAACATCATTTTCTCACTCTTAGAAACACCATTTCAGCCTTGGTACAAGTTAGGGTTTTTCAAGACAAAGGTTCCATTCATGAAAAATTGTCATCTCTTAAGTTTTCAAGCATTTCAACATGTCTATAGCCATAAAAACAAGTAGTTTTCAACATATTTCAAACCCATTCAAGAAAATCAATCATAAGAATGTAGAGAGAGAAAGACTATCCTTCTTGAAAGAGTAAAAACACCATAAACAAACCATAAAACAAGAAAAGAATGCCATATGCATGTTTAGCTACCTTGAAAATGCAAAACAAGTGGAATCTCCAAGTTGTTTTGGTTTGAAAATCCTCTTCTCCAAGCCTAGGAAGCTATTCGGCCAGCACCTCCTTCTCCTCTCTTCTTCAACCATTCTAGCATCCTAAGGTGGAAGAAGACTTAAATTAAGGTTTTGGTGAAATTACCAAAATGCCCTTGGTGTAAATTGTCCCATGTACCCTTACTACTTCACCTTTTCAAGAATGGTGCCTACTCTCCTTAGAAATGTAATTTTGTGCGACTTCCATGGGTTTGGATGTTTCTACCCTCTAGAATTTTGAAATTGCAGAATGGTCCCTCAAATTTTCAAAAATTACAAATATGCCCCTAAGAAAATTGCCATTTTGCCATTCAAGTCCAAATGGCCATTTTAGCTCCATTTTTCACCCTTTTCAGCTGTATTGTGTAAAAATCACTTAAATAAGATTTCAAAAAACTTGTTTTCATGAATTTACTAATTTACCCTTCTTTTAGCAAAATTATAATTTTTTCCTAAGGTAAAATTACTTTTTTGCCCTTTATGCCAATGTTATCATTTTCATTCTTATTCTTTCTTCTGTTGAACATAAATGGGTAAGGATTTCTAACTTCTATTTCCTTGAAATATTTAAGGTAAAAATTATATTTTCTACATTTTGTAAAATTACTAATATTCCTTTAGGGTGAAATTATGGTTTTACCCTTTTTAGGAAAAATTGCCCTTTTTGACATCCATTGCACATAATCACTTACATAACTAGATTCTTCTTCTCTCTTATATAAAAGTGATGAAATTCCTTTAATATAATTTCATAAAATAAGAAAATTAAATTAATTTTTTCCCTTCATGGTAAAATTACTATTTTACCCTTCCTTACCAAATTTTCAATTTCATTCTTTTATAGCAAAAGTGATTATGTATTGATAAAAATGTCCATTATGTCTCCTTGATGAATCATCCTTAGCATCCCATGAATAATACTAACAATAATAATAATAACAACATCATCATAAAATGCAATTGTTAGGAGCGGGTGTTACATTTAGCATGAGAAATGAGCCATGAAAATGTAGAAAAAGAATGGCTAAATATATAGATGCACATTTCAAGAATGAGAAAGTGTAATAACCTGATTTTTGAAATAAATTAAATTGGGTAAAATAAATTTATATTTTGTTGAAATTGAATTAAGCGTATTTTTCTGAGCTTGCTGTTAAAATTTGAGAATTTTTTGAAGTAAAAATCTTATCAGAGGAGAAAACTCAATCTGGCTTTAGCAATTTAGCAGATAATTTAGAAGGCTTAAAATCTTCAAAAGATTTTTGAATTCCTTCCATATGGGCCTATATTCTTGCCTAGATTGGAGAATCATTCGAAATTTACCTCGGGCAAAGCGGGAAAAGACCAAAATGCCTCTGGAGGCCACAAAATCTCAAAACCTCATATTTTCCTCTCATTTTTCCTTTCTTCTCTCTCTCCTTCACACATTTTCTCTCTCTTCTCCCACAAGGAAAGAAAGGAAGAAAGATGTAGAAGGAGACCAAAGGAAGGGCTAAGATAATTTCTTTGTAGCCCACCATCAAGGTAGGTTAACAATTCTTATGATTGTGTTCTAGGTTTTAGTTTATGCAACCAACATGTTTTTTTACAAGCTTTCTATGGAACATAATTGCTTACCTACATTCTTGACAAAATGTATGTATGTTGGCTAGCAAGTGTGATTGATTGGGATGTTGGTGGATGAGATGACATGCATATTGTTGTTGGAAAAAGGATTAAGGTTAGATAATGCGAAATTCATGATGACCATAAAGGAAAGAAACCTTACCATTTAATGGTGTTAGTAAGGGATAAAAGAAGGAAATTGAATTGCAAATTAACCAATCTCCCTAGGCCAAGTCCATGAAATTTATTCTTGGAATCTATAAGCTATGCACCATATATATTTTCAGAATAATATGGGAATTTATTATTGAAAGAAACAAAATTGTTCTTGACTTAGTAGAATTTTATAAGAAATGATATTATTATTATTTTCAAGGAAGGGAATTATTCTTGAACTTGATAGAATAATATAAGAAACTTAATTTTCAAGAAAGGAAAAATTATCCTTGAAAATATTAAATTTTTGTAAGAAATGTACATTGGAATTAATTTCCAAGAAAGGAGAAATTATTCTTGTAAATACTAGAATTTTTATAAGAATTGTACATTAGAATTAATTTCTAAGAAAGGAAAGATTATTCTTGGAAATATTAGAATTTTTATAAGAAATGTACATTAAAATTTCATTCCAAGATGTAACAACGGGAAAGATTTGAAAGAGTTTTAAAGGATTTTAAAAGATAAATTTCGATTTTTGAAGCTAATTTCCATTAAATGAAGCCTGGCATGACTTTCAAGGATAGTGATTCAAAACAGAAGGTCGTTAGAAGCCAGAAACACGATCAAACAGAAAGAAATGCAATTCGGCGATCAGAAACTGACGGAAGAAGTTTCGTGCATCAATTTTGTTGACGGAGGCCAAAACTTTTGCGTGGAAATTCGTGCTAACGTCTGGAAGGATGAAGACACCCTAAAACATCCCCGGGTGGCCCGGGAAAAGTCAGAATCGTCCCTGGAGGCTTTAAATTACCCGAATTCCTTCTATTTCTTTCATTTCACTCTCTCTCCTCACCACACTCTCTCTCTCCTCTCTCTTTTCTCTCTCCACCTTCCTCCACCGTGAACGGCCGCTACAGCCACTGTGGGCCACCACCAAGGGCACCAATCGACAGCCCTCACTGCCCACAACCTCCAGCAACCAACCATGGCCACCAATGGCCGCCGGAGCCGCTGAAAAAATGTCATTTTTCCCCTCCATCGCGCGAAACTTCTCCTGCTCGAATCGCCGCCGTCCGTAGCCTTTGACCGTCACCACCCCCACCACCATGTAGCCCGAGCTGCCAGCTTCCTCCAGTAGCTTGCCGCCGTCGAAAGGAGGCCGGATGCACCCGGATCGAGGGAAAACGCCGTCTGCCATGCAAGAAACTGCGTGGCCAGAAAACGCCGCCCAAACGGCCGTGAACCACCGTGCCACCACCGTATTCGGACTCCTGGGCTTGCGGGCTTCACAGTGGTGTGATTTTCGAGACAAATCGCACCCCTCCGCCATGCGCCACCATACGCCACCGTGCGCCGCCGTGTTTCACCGTGTCAGAGCTTCTGGACATGCATCGGGAGAAACCGATAACACTGTGACGTAGAATTCCATCATTTGAACACATTGGTAAGGTCTGATTTCCCAAAAACTAATGGTATATGACTGAAATGGCTGCCAAACATAATTAGGCAATAAATTGATCTAGGTTTTAGCGTAACCGGATTTAGGATCGAAAAACGAATGACGTAACGAATCTAAATATTTAATTTCATGTCCAGGAAATTAATTGGGCTCAGAAACTGAGATTTCATGAAGCCCTGACTTGATTTGGAGTGACCGGAGACCAGGTAGGATAATTTACACTTCCCGAACCCTAGAATTGATTTAGTGAATACCTGACTGATTTAGATGACTTTCATGGAATTGCGTGCTGCTTTCGATGGGATAAAATGCATGCCTATGTGCTGAAAATCCTAATTGCATGTTAGACACCTTGTTTATTGAGTTTAGATGCCTTTAGGACGGATTTACTTAGGGTTGGGTACTTGATAGCCGGTATGGGACGATCGTTAAGTATCCCTAGTACATGGAGCTTTTCAACGAGATCATTTTTATTAGATTTAGCCTATATTGAGTTAGGGATTACGCGTTAAACCAGGACGACCCTAAGAAAGGTTTAGGGAGTATAAGGGTGGATAACCTACACGGGAAACGTTGTGATTTAGGCGTAATACCCTAGAACCCTGAGGAATAGCTGACCGATTGCATGTGAGTTCGAATAGACTGTATGAGGATGAGAATTGGTGTATGTGCACATGCTAGGGGACACCCTAGATGTTGATTCTCACCCGATCCTTGAGTGAGTGATTGGTGTTACGGATCACACTCACAATATAGGCTTAATTCGGGTGATTGGTGTTACGGATCACACCCAACGATAAGAGAGGTATTCTCTGTAGACTACGTGCAATTAGAAGATGATTTAGATTTAGTTACAGCGGATTTGTAGCCAATGTGGACTGAGATACACAGGGCATGGGATTTTATTTTATTTTGATGATTGATTTTAAGAAGAAATGGATTTTATGATTTCAATAAATTGCCACGATTTCCATGTAATTAAATAATTTTTAAAGATAAGGTATTTCACTGTTTTCAAACTGATTTCAGGAAGATGATTTCGGTGTTCGCACCGCTGGGTATTCAACCGATTTTTGAATAATATTTGAATTGTGAATTATTCTACTGGGATTCATATCTCATTAGGTTGTTTACTCGGATAAATAGGGACAGGGACAGGAGCCCAGACAATAGCTGAGGCTGTCTTAAGGATAGACCAGAGGATGATTTAGCTTAGGCTTGAATCGTTTGTACATATACTTTGATGACGTTGTTGTTTATCAGGTTCTGTCTCTTATGTTTTCTGTATGGATTGGACTGAATGTATATGTAATATTTTAGATAGTGTATATGGATTGTAGTGATGAATTGACGTTGCTGTATATGGATTTATATTAATTATGTTTATTGCGGTTGTTGGACTGGCTGATTGATTTTAAACAGGTGATTTTGTACTTGGGATATGGTCGAAATATAGAGGAAACTCTGCCGAATTTTCGGTAGGGTTTACCATTGTAAATTTATGGATTTAAGTCGAAATTTATGTGAACGTATGATGCGATGTATATACGAGTCTTAGATTTCATTCCAGAGTAATGTGTAATGTATGCATGTATAATTAGTTAGCTGCGTATGAATCAGGGTTGAACGGAATCTGAATAGACAACGGAAAGTCTATTTGGGTTATGCTCAACCAGTAGCGATCCCTTGACATTCCCACATAGGGAATAACCATGTAAACTAACCCATATGGTTCCGCTAATCAGATAGGCATCGCATATGACGTATTAGGGGGTCGTTACAATTATGGTATCAGAGCCCGGTTTGTCAGATTGTTGGGTTTAATGGGTTAAGGACTTGAATCTTCGGGCTTACAGCTTTAGGGTTTTGATTGATTTAACTCTGGAATGATAGGACCTGATTTTGAATTGATAATGAATGGAATGAATTTAATATCTTACTGATTAACTGTTGCTGTGTGACTGATCTATTTGTTTCTGTGTTAGATAAGTATGGTAGAATCGAGCAGGGACGCCACACGTAGGCCCAGAGGATGGCCAAGGCACAGAAACCAGGGTGCTTCAGGTAGTGGTAGCATAGAGACTGAGGTCGACATGCGTGACATGATGGAATCCATCCGGTTAATGGCTGATGCGATGAGAGATCTGGCCACTACCAATGCAAATGTACTGAGACAGCAGCAGGAAGATAGACAAACGAGAAACGACGGAGCCACCCAACAGGTGAATCCACTATATCAGGGATGGATTGAATTCCAGAGAGCAGGTCCATCTCCGTTTACAGGTGCCTTCGATCCAGCTGTTGTGGAAGCTTGGGTAAAAGGAATTGAAAAGATTTTCAGGTTGTTGCAGTGCGACGATGAATAGAAAGTCACATATGCAACAT
The DNA here is from genome assembly GCA_031216115.1 of Senna siamea. Lineage (NCBI taxonomy): Eukaryota > Viridiplantae > Streptophyta > Magnoliopsida > Fabales > Fabaceae > Senna > Senna siamea. The sequence goes on along the minus strand of CM062354.1, from coordinate 22,982,302 downwards.
ACATGCTGAAAGGTGAAGCGAAACTTTGGTGGACAGATGCCCAGCAACTGATGGAGAGCCGAGGCATTCCACTGACTTGGGAATCTTTCAAGAGAGTCTTCATGGATCAATATATCCCTGAGAGCGTGAAACAAGCAAAGGAAGCACGCCTCTGAAGCTCACACAGGGAGGCAGGCCATTTGACGAGTATCTGAAACAGTTTGAAGAATTATCAAGATACTCCACTTACCTGCGAATGCATTACAATGAGGCTTGGAAAGTAAAGCAACTAAAAGAAGGCCTCGACTTACCTATGAAGACTCAGTTAGCTACCATGGAGATTCAAGACTTCGCCACACTGGTCAACAAGTGCCAAATTCTGAGTAAGAATTTAGAACAGAGACAGACTCAGAATATGACACAACGAACAGGGAACCGGCCCAGACAAGCACCCAGAAATCTGAATGTAAGAAGCGGTATGTTTAAACTGCAACCAGGGGCTTCTAGTAGCAATGGGAGGCGACCTGATAATACTCCTTGTCCGAAGTGTGGTACCAGACATCCGAATCAACCCTGCTGGCATCAGACCCCACTCCAGTGTTATAGATGTGGAGGCACAAGACACATGGCCAGATACTGCCCTTCCACCGGGAATCAGCCGACATCCGGTAGCCGGAGACCACAGGCTCCAGGGAGAGTTTTTACTATGAATGCTGCCAATGTCGATGTGTCTTCTGCTTGATGCAGGGTAGAGGTAAAATTTATAATTTTTCTTTAATAGTATTGTTTGATTCGGGTGCTACGCACTCATTTATTGCTGATGCATGCGTAGAAAGAGTAATATTACCTGTTCAAACCCTGCCTTGTGACCTATACATATCCACACCCTTGGGAGAAGCCACTATGTCCCCACGAATATGTTTAAATTGCCCCTTCACCATTGAAGATACTTTATTTCTTGTGGACCTAGTGTGTATACCATTGTCAGGGATCGACATTATTTTGCGAATGGATTGGTTGACTAGGAATCGGGTCTTGTTGAATTGTTATGAAGGGACAATTAATTATCTGGATAACGTACCTGTGCGAGGGAATGACAGAGCTTGTGAGATAGGTGATATGTCCCTCAATTTCTCTGAGGTAGAGTTGCAGGATAAGCTAAGCCAAATCCCAATCGTTAGTAACTTTTCGGAGGTATTTCCTTTGGAAATAAGTAAACTACCACCACCTAAGGAGATAGAATTTACCATTGACCTAATTTCGAGAGCGGGTCCAATAGCTATGACCCCATATCGTATGGCCCCCGCAGAATTAAGAGAATTAAAGGTCCAGATCGAAGATATGTTAGAGAAGGGGTTTATTAGGCCAAGTGTATCACCATGGGGAGCTCCGGTCTTATTCGTAAAGAAGAAAGACGGGAGTTTAAGACTGTGTATTGACTATCGACAATTGAATAAGGTGACCATTAAGAACAAATACCCATTGCCACGTATTGATGATTTATTTGATCAATTGCAAGGCGCGACTGTATTTTCTAAGATAGATTTAAGGTCAGGATACCACCAGATTAGGGTTAGAGAGGGGGATATTCCTAAGATAGCATTCAGGACAAGATACGGCCATTACGAGTTTTTAGTGATGCCGTTTGGATTGATGAATACACCCGTTGTTTTGATGGATTATATGAACAGGATTTTCAGACCCTATCTAGATCAATTTGTGGTGGTATTCATTGATGATATTCTAGTCTATTCCACGACTCACGAAGAGCATGCCCAAAGATCTTAGCGGTGCTGAGATCTTTGGAAGAGAAACAGTTGTATGCAAAGCTAGAGAAATGTGAGTTTTGGTTAGAAGAAGTGAAATTATTAGGACACGTGGTAAATGGAAAAGGAATAGCGGTCGACCCAAAGAAAATTGAAGCAGTATCAGATTGGGATCGACCTAGAACGGTCTCCAAGATTAGGAGTTTCTTGGGTCTAGCCGGCTATTATCAAAAATTTATTCAAGGATTTTCGCAGATAGCTGTGCCATTGACCCGATTGACTCGGAAAGGGGTAGATTTTGAATGGAGCGAATAGTGTAAGACTAGTTTTCAAATTTTGAAAGAGAAATTGACCACCACTCCTGTATTAATCATTCCGAGACCCCTAGAACCCTTTACTGTATACACAGATGCATCCTTGAGAGGCCTAGGTTGTGTATTGATGCAGGATGGGAAAGTTGTGGCTTATGCATCGCAACAATTGAAACCTGCAGAGGAGAACTATCCCACCCATGACTTAGAACTAGCTGCCATTGTGTTTGCCTTAAAGATTTGGAGACATTACCTGTATGGCGCCGTATTTGAGGTATATAGTGATCATAAGAGCCTTAGGCATTTGTTTGATCAGAAGGAATTAAACATGAGGCAGCGTAGGTGGGTAGAATACTTGAAAGACTTTGATTTTGAGTTGAAATATCATGCAGGGAAAGCAAATGTTGTAGCCGATGCATTAAGCTGAAATTCACTACAACTAGCTAGTTTAATGATTGGTGAGATGAGGTTACTTGAGGATTTTGGGAACCTTAGCCTCAATGTAATCTCATTTCCGCAAAGATTAGTGATAAGTGACTTTTTGATAACCTGTGAATTGAGAGAATTAATTAGAAAAGCCCAACTTGAGGATGAATCCTTGGAAGTATACGCAGACCAACCCAACTTTGGATTAGCACCTGATGGAGTCTTAATGTTTAGAAAGAGGGTAATGATCCCGAACCATCAGGAATTAAAGGAAAAAGTGTTAGCAGAAGCTCACAGAAGCCATTACACTATTCACCCAGGTATTTCCAAGATGTATCAAGATTTAAAGAGGAATTTTTGGTGGCCTGGTATGCGGAGAGATATCACGGATTACGTGAATTCCTGTTTGACTTGTCAACAGGTTAAGATAGAACACCAGAAACCTGCAGGGCTACTTAAGCAATTGGAGATACCAGAGAGGAAATGGGATCAGATCACTATGGATTTCGTGGTAGGATTACCTAGAACACCAGCAGGATTTGATGCCATTTGGGTAATAGTGGATCGGTTAACCAAGTCTGCGCACTTTTTACCTGTCAAGGTGCGTTACTCCATGGAGAAATTAGCCGAAGTATACCTTAGGGAAATCATGAGATTGCATAGAATACCGTCAGGTATAGTATCTGATCGAGACCCTAGGTTTACTTCGAGATTTTGGCAATCTCTACAGCAAGCCTTAAGAACCCAGCTTAAATTTAGCACAGCCTACCATCCTCAGACTGATGGGCAGTCTGAGAGGACTATTCAAACACTAGAAGACATGTTAAGGACGTGTGTGCTTGAGCAGAAAGGAAGTTGGGATAAACACCTGCCGTTGATAGAGTTTGCATACAATAACAGTTATCACTCTACCATCGGTATGGCACCGTATAAGGCTTTGTATGGGAGGAGTTGTAAGTCACCTTTAAGTTGGGTAGAGATGGGGGAGAGTGCACTGTTGGGACCTGAAATGGTGCAAGAAACCACTGATCAAATTAAAATGATTAGAGAAAATATGAGAATTGCCCAACAGAGGCAAGAATCATATGCCAACAAGAGAAGAAGACCTTTGGAATTTAACGAGGGAGATCACGTATTTCTGAGAGTGTCCCCCACCACGGGTATTGGTAGACAGATAAGGACTAAGAAACTAAGTCCTAGATTCCTAGGACCATTCCAAATTTTCCAAAGAGTCGGTCCCATTGCTTACCAAATTGCTTTACCTCCCTATTTTTCCAACCTACATGATGTTTTCCCCGTCTCCCAACTTCGTAAATATGTCCCAGATCCTGCGCATGTATTAGAGAATCAACCGATAATATTGAAGGAAAATTTGACTTATGAATCTACTCCTGTTCAAATCCTTGACTATAAGACTAAGCAACTTCGAAGTAAAATAATCCCTCTAGTTAAGGTACTTTGGCAGGATGTAACATCGCAGGAAATGACGTGGGAGAAAGAAGATGAGATGAGGCAAAGATATCTAGAACTGTTTACAGGTATGAATTTTGGGGGCAAAATTTCTTTTAAGGGGGGGAGAATGTAACAACGGGAAAGATTTGAAAGAGTTTTAAAGGATTTTAAAAGATAAATTTCGATTTTTGAAGCTAATTTCCATTAAACGAAGCCTGGCACAACTTTTGAGGATAGTGATTCAAAACAGAAGGTTGTTAGAAGCCAGAAACATGATCAAACAGAAAGAAATGCAATCCGGCGATTAAAAAATGACGGAAGAAGTTTCGTGCGTCAATTTTGTTGACGGAGGCCAAAAATTTTGCATGGAAATGCATGCCAACTTCTGGAAGGATACCGACACCCTAAAACATCCCTGGGTGGCTCGGGAACAGTCGGAATCGTCCCTGGAGGCTTTAAATTACGCGAATTCCCTCTATTTCTCTCATTTCACTCTCTCTCCTCACCACACTCTCTCTCTCCTCTCTCTTTTCTCTCTCCACCTTCCTCCACCGTGAACGGCTGCTACAGCCACCGTGGGCCGCCACCAAGGGCACCAGCGACGACCTCATCGCCACAACCTCCAGCAACCAACCACGGCCACCAACGGCCGCCGGAGCCTCCGAAAAAATGCCGTTTTTCGCCTTCATCGCGCGAAACTTCTCCTGCTCGAATCTCCGCCGTCCATCGCCGTTGACCATCACCGCCCCCACCAGTGTGTAGCCTGAGCTGCCAGCTTCCTCCAGTAGCTTGCCGCCGTCGAAAGGAGGCCGGACGCGCTCGGATCGAGGGAAAACGCCGTCTATCGTATGAGAAACTTCGTGGCCAGAAAACGCCGCCCAAACGGCTGTGAACTGCCTTACCACCACTGTATTCGGACTCCTGGGCTTGCGGGATTCACAGTGGTGTGATTTTCGAGACAAACCGCACCCCTCTGCCAGTGCCACCGCGTCGCCCGCAGTGTACGCCGTCGAAAGCTTCTAGACGTGCATCGGGAGAAACCGAGACCAGTGTGACGTAGAATTACATCATTTGAACACATTGGTAAGGTATGATTTCCCAAAAACTAATGGTATATGACTGAAATGGCTGCCGAACGTAATTAGGCAATAAATTGACCTAGGTTTTAGCGTAACCGGATTTAGGATCGAAAAATGAATGACGTAACGAATCTAAATATTTAATTTCATGTCCAGGAAATTAATTGGGCTCAGAAACCGAGATTTCGTGAAGCCCTGACTTGATTTGGAGCGACCAGAGACCAGGTAGGATAATTTATACTTCCAGAACCTTAGAATTGATTTAGTGAATACCTGACTGATTTAGATGACTTGCATGGAATTACGTGCTGCTTTTGATGGGATAAAATGCATGCCTGTGTGCTGAAAATCCTAATTTCATGTTAGACACCTTGTTTATCGAGTTTAGATGCCTTTAGGACGGATTTACTTAGGGTTGGGTACTTGATAGCCGGTATGGGACGACCGTTAAGTATCCCTAGTACAGGGAGCTTTTCAACGAGATCATTTTTATCAGATTTAGCCTGTACTGAGTTAGGGATTACGCGTTAAACCAGGACGATCCTAAGAAAGGTTTAGGGAGTATAAGAGTGGATAACCTACATGGGGAAACGTTGTGATTTAGGCGTAATACCCTAGAACCCTGAGGAATAGTCGATCGAGTGCATGTGAGTTCGAATAGATTGTATGAGGATGAGAATTGGCGTATGTACGCATGCTAGGGGACGCCCTAGATGTTGATTCTCACCCGGTCCTTGAGTGAGTGATTGGTGTTACGGATCACACTCACAATATAGGCTTGATTCGGGTGATTGGTGTTACGGATCACACCCAACGATAAGAGAGGTATTCTCTGTAGACTACGTGCAATTAGAAGATGATTTAGATTTAGTTACAGCAGATTTGTAGCCAATGTGGACTGAGATACATAGGGCTTGGGATTTTATTTGATTTTGATGATTGATTTTAAGAAGAAATGGATTTTATGATTTCGATAAATCACCGCGATTTCCATGTAATTAAATAATTTTTAAAGATAAGGTATTTCACTGTTTTCGAACTGATTTCGGGAAGATGATTTCGGTGTTCGCACTTGGTTTATTCAACGGTTTTGAATAATATTTGAATTGTGAATTATTCTACTGGGATTCATATCTCATTAGGTTGTTTACTTGGATGAATAGGGACAGGGACAGGAGCCCAAACAATAGCCGAGGCTGTCTTGAGGATAGACCGGAGGATGATTTAGCTTAGGCTTGAATCGTTTGTACATATACTTTGATGACGTTGTTGTTTATCGGGTTCTGTCTCTTATGTTTTCTGTATGGATTGGACTGAATGTATATGTAATATTTTAGATAGTGATATGGATTGTAGTGATGAATTGACGTTTCTGTATATGGATTTATATTAATTATGTTTATTGCGGTTGTTGGACTGGCTGATTGATTTTAAACAGGTGATTTTGTACTTGGGATGTGGTCGAAATACAGAGAAAACTCTACCGAATTTTCGGTAGGGTTTACCGCTGTAAATTTATGGATTTCAGTCAGAATTTATGTGAACGTATGATGCGATGTATATACGAGTCTTAGATTTCATTCCAGAGTAATGTGTAATGTATGCATGTATAATTAGTTAGCTGCGTATGAATCAGGGTTGAACAGAATCTGAATAGACAACGAAAAGTCTATTTGGGTTACGCTCAACCAGTAGCGATCCCCTGACATTCCCACATAGGGAATAACCATGTAAACTAACCCATATGCTTCCGCTAATCAGATAGGCATTGCGTATGACGTATTAGGGGGTCGTTACACAAGACATGAGAAATTATTCTCGAAAATATTAGTATTTTTACAAGAAATGTACATTTATAGTAATTTCGAAAGAAAGGGGAAATCGTACATGAAATTAATAGAATTTTATGAGAAGTGTACATTAATATTAATCTACAAGAAAGGGACATTTATTCTTAAATTATTTATAATTTTAAAGAGATGTACACTAGTATTATTTTTCAATAAAAGGAAAATTTCCCTTGAGAATGGTTAAAGAGATTTTTACAAAGGTGGCCAAGTGTTCACATAGTGCCCAAGTGTGCACAATGACCTTAGAAGGTGGCCAAGTGTCCACATAGTGCCCAAGTGTGCACAATGACCCTAAGAAGGTGGCCAAGTGTCCACATAATACCCAAGTGTGCACAATAACCCAAGAAAGGCGGCCAAGTGTCCACAATAGATTTTTATAAAGGTGGCCAAGTATCCAAAAGTGCCCAAATGTGCACAAGAGGCCAAGTGTGCACAAGAGATTTTTATAAAAGTGGCCAAGTGTCCACATAGTGCCCAAGTGTGCACAACTTTTATATAAAAGTATGTTTTAATAATTATAAGCATAAATGCTTTGTTAATTTTATGATAATGTGTTTTATAACATGTCAGATATTTTACTTGAAAGAATATTATTTTTATTTCATTGACATTTAAATTGATCATACATTGCTTGCCAGTTTATATTTATGAATAATGCTATATTTTTATTTTCAAGAATGTAGAGTTAGATATTTTGGTGCTTGCACCCTAATACATATTAGTTGTTTTTAAAACTTGAATTGTTAATCTACTGGGAAACTTGTGTTTCTCATTACTATGCTAATATGTATCAAATATGGACACTTAGCAGGGCCAGGAGATAGAAGTTCCTTTTTGTTCTAAAGAAAATTTTGTAACCCTTATTTTTGGGTCCTAGTCCAGATATATTTAGTTTATAATTATGATTATTCTTTTGACAATAAACATGGGATATAAATTGGAAAGAACTAGGAAAGGGATATGTGAAGGACCAGTCCATCTTAGTAATTTGTAAAGGGGTCTGAGTGACAGGATTGTTGTCTCCTAACTCCTGACGGATGGGCACTTCATATATCCTGGTACATATATACAGAAATGTAATGGACATTATTGGACATGTATTTAATTGAATTACATGAAGGTTTTAATTTTTGCTGTGTATTTTAGTATATTTTTATCTATTCCGCTGTGCATACGAGTTTTAATCTGAGCAAAAGATCCTAAACCTAATCCGCTTAATATAATTTAATGGTATAATTGCTTAGACATTAATTAAATAAAGGATAAGGGTAATGTACCGACCTATCTGTTTGCAATGGAGGAATTGTAATACTAGATAGGGTCATTACAAAAAGTGTCATAAGTAATGGAAGGAAATTGTTCTATTATGCTTAAATGGTAGAAAGGATGGAAGAAAGGGAAAAAATAACATGAAAACCCCTAGCTTCCACCTCTTTCTCACTTTAGCCGAGAGCAACACCCTATTTTTCCTTGATGGCCAAATTCATATGTCATTGTAAATGAACCTAAAATGTGTTTAAAAATGGACAATGTCAAGAAAAATGGGGAGAAGGATGAAATGATGAAATGTGAATGATAATTGTGTAACATCCACATTTAATACTTTGAGGTTTATTATGACATTATTGTTCTCATTGATTGAACATTTCGATGCTATTATTTATGTAATGATAAGGATGGTTCATTAAAGGGATAGAATGGACATTTTCATCAAGATAGAACTATTTTTGTCATAAAAGGACAAAATTGGAAATTTGGTAAAGAAGGAAAAAATAGTAATTTTACTGTAAAGGAGAAAATAAATTTTATTTTCTTATTTCATGGAATTACATTTAAGGACTTGTATCGTTTTCATTTAAGAGAGAAGAAGAATTTAGTGTGCAGTGATTATGTCTACTTTGATGGCAAAACGGTAATTTTGCCTAAAAAGGGCAAAGTTGTAATTTTACCCCAAGGGCATATTAGTAATTTTTTATAAGATAGAAAAAATTAATTTTTACCTAAATACTTCATAGAAATAGAATTGGAAAGTCTTTACCCTTTTATTTTAAAAAGGAGAAAGAATAAGGATAAATATAATAGTATTGGCAAAAAGGGCAAAGTGGTAATTTTGTCCTAAGGACAAAATGGTAATTTTTCAAAGAAGGGTAAATTAGTAATTTTATAAAAATAAGATTTATGAAACTTTATTTAAGGAGTTTTTGTCCATTAAACTAAAAAAGAGTGAAAAATGGGGTTAAATTGGCCATTTGGACATAAAGGGTAAAATGATAATTTCTTTAGGGACATAATGGTAATTTCTAAAAAAAGATGAAGGGCAAATATGGAATTTCAAAAATTATAAGGGCAAAATTGTCCTAGCCTATGGAAGTTCCATAAAATTACAATTCTAAGGACATAATGGTAATTAAAATGATAAATTGGTTATTTTACACCAAGGGTATTTTGGTAATTTTACCAAAACCCTAATTTAGGTCTTCTTATTCCTTAAGATGGGGAAGAAGTCGTGCAAAGGGAGGCTTGGTCGAAATACTCACAAGGGAAGGAGAAGAAGTGCAAAAACAAGGCAAAACACTTAGGAAATTCAACATTTCTTGTATTTTCAAGGTAGCTAAACATGCCTAAAGCCTTAATTTCTTGTTTTATGGTATGTTTAAAGTGTTCTAATGTTTCAAGAAACTTAAGGCTTTCTCTTTCTACATTCTTATAGAGGATTTCTTTGAATTGATTTTTCTTATGTTGAAATTTAGTTGTGTTTATGAATATGGACATGTTGAATGCTTGAAAACATAAGAGATTGAAAATTTTTATGATTGGAACCTAACTCTTGAAAAACCCTAATTCTTGATATGGCTGAAATGGTACGGAAAGAGTGAGAAAATGGTGATTTTACATGAGATCTACTTGAATATCAATGGCACAATGGTGAGATGACTTCATTTTCTTGCTTTTCTCTCTTTGGCAGAGAGCTTGCCTTTGTAATGGTGCTAAAATGTGTCTAAAAATATGTCCAAAAATGGTGGAAGAACTTGTTATGAATTGGTAAGAGAGAGAAAATTATGTTAGGTTAATGTTTTGGCACCTTTCCCATTTTCTAACTTCACCATTAACCATGAAAGTGTCCATTACCCTTCTTGGCCAAGAGCACCTATGGCAAGTTGTGCTGAAATTCACTTGAAAAATGACTAGAAACACTTATATGTTTAGTCATAAGAGAGGAGGAGAGAGAAAATTATGGTATTTTCATGATTTTGGCAAATGTACCATTTTAAAGTTTTACCATTTAACCTTGAAAGTGTGCCTAAAAGTGTGAAGATGTAAGATTATGTGAATTTTCATGTTTGGCATGAAAAATGAGCTAGAAAAGTGTAGAAAAGAAAGGCTAAATGAACACTTACCTATTTTGAGGTGTGAGAAAGTGTTATACATAATTATTGAAAATGTTGCCATAATGCCTAAATGGTAAAAAGAATGCTAGAAATGAACCAAATAGCTTGGGAATACCAATTCTTCATGTTTTTCTTGCCTTGGCCGAATGTTATATGCATTTTCCCTTGAATGGCTAAATTTATGTGTTAATGGAAAGTAGCCTAAGGTGCATTTTAAAATGGCCTAAGCTAAGCAAAATGGGGAAAAATGATGAAATGATTAGATGTGAATGATAATTTGCATGCATTATGCTATTGATGAGAATATGTTTAAAGTTATGTGAATGTGATTGAATGGCTTGAAATGATCCTTGCAATTGTGAAAGAAAAGGCAAGAAAGGTCACCAATAAAGGGTGGAGTATGGCACTATTAGATCCCCCTTGAGGTGAATTACATAAAGGTTATGAATGTTATCCTAGGGGTAAGAGCACGACACTATTATATCTTTCCTTAGAGATCCATGAAAAGGTAATGAATGTTACCTGAAGGAAAGGTGTAATACCCGGTCCTTTGAAAATTTTAATAATGATGATCATTTTGAAATGTTAAATGAGGATTTAAATGAAATAAGGAAGTGGAGGTTGTAGCAAAAGGGATTGAAATATAAATTTTTGTAAATTGAAAGATGGTCCCTGAGCAAGTTCATAATGCCATTTCCTTTCTCCTTTCATATGCACCATTTCCCTCCTTACTAACACATTTCCAAGCCTGAGGTGGAGAGGGACCGCACGGGAGAGAAGAGAAAAAAGGGATAAGAGAAGGAAATCAAGATTGAAGCTCCAGAACTCAGATTTGAGGTAAGAATCCTCCATCTAATCCTTAGAAAATCTTTTCTGCATCACTTAGTAATAAATTTCTGCTCTAAAATGCCCCCAAGTCTTTCAAAATCAGAGATGGAAAGGAAAGTAGGAAAAATATAGGGCATTTCATATTTTCAAAGATTTAAACTGGATAAATTGACTTTGAGATTTGTTTAAGGTTAGGAAATGATTTTTGGACTAATATGCATGATTTATAACTTCCATTTGTTGATCCCTAGGCTTGAATCATAACTTTTCCATGTTATGTTTCCTTCTACTCGTTTTTCATGTGGATCTCTGATATGAGTGATGTTTTAGACTTAGAAATTTATGGGTTTTACTCGGGAACAAATAAAGACTAATCTTATGTAAATTTTAGATATTATAGATTGGTAATATGGGCTGTATTTGATGAAAACTCACATTTCTAGACTGTCAAAGAACAGAAAATTCGACTGTCAGGCAGGCACCAGTCGACTGCCGAGCCACTGGAAAACTCAAGATTATACACAGTAACTTAGCAATCAACTGCCAGGTAGGCACTAGTCAACTGTCGAGCCACTGTAAAGTCTAGAATCACACATAGAGGTGCATCATTCGACTACTAGGTGCGCACCAGTTAACTGCAAGCCCCCTGTCTTGCAAAATATAGCCTTTCAGAGAGCAATCAGCCAACTGCTAGCTTATGGCAGCCAACTGGTAGCTCCCTCGATGCATAGAAATGATTTTAAAACATGATTTGAGCTTAGAAATCCCTGGTTTTTGATTTGAACAAGTTTTAAACATCATCCTATATGAGAATTTCATGAGAAGAGTGCTAGAAAACCAAAGAAATAGTTAAGAGAAGTGGGAAAATAAAGGAAAATCTTAGTGAAACCTTAAGATAGGGTTACATAAGTGCATGATAGAAGGGATATGGCATTGATATTGGAGTTTTTTGCCTCAGGAAACAACTGGTGAGGATAACCTAAAGATAAAAGAGGAGAATCTTGTTCATAAAAGGAGAAAATGGTAAAGGTAGAGTAATTTACACTCTCTGACTTTTAACTTATGATTGTGAATTGCTATTTTAAGTATGATTTGTAAATTGATTGGGAATGTTTATTGAAAATGATTGAGTTACTAAGATTTTCATATGAGTATAGATAAGAGTTTCCTATTAATGAGATACTCTTTGCATGTTTTGTAGTTTGGCTATTGGGTTATATGCCATAGCGACAGACTAGCTTAGGGTGGATATTCAGTAGCTGGTATGGGACAACCTTTGAATATCCCCTATGTAGATCATTTATAAATTGATTATTTTCATGGAATTAGTCTGTATTTGTTAGAATAATGCATTAAACCAAGACAACCCTATGGAAGGCTTAAAGAGTAAAGGGTGGATAGCCTATACAGGGTGAAGTTATGGTTTAAGAATAGTATCCCATGAATTTGAGTATTAGTCAACTATGTGTATGTATTGCCATACAGACTATATGAGGATGATACTAGTAGTGTGTACATACCGAGGGATGCCTTGGAAGTTAGCTCTTGCCTATCCTTGAGTGTTACAGATCACACTCAAAAAATAGGGCATGTTTTCGGGGGATTGGTGTTATGAATCACATTCAACCAAAACCATGTTTTAGATACAATGACATGCAATTGAGAAAATGATCACATGAGAATTGTGATAGATGTATATATGTATGATATTTACAAGCATGATTTAAAAGTATGATTTTTGTAAAGTTCAAATGCTATACTCATGTCCTTGAATGGATTTTCCCATGTTTACTCTGATTTAAAAATCACTTAGTAGTTCAATGTAATTGAATTAATATTGGGAAGCTGATTTCTGTGTTTAGCACAGCTGAACCTACGACTTCTTTAGAAAGTATTAATTTTGTAAATTGCTTTACTGGGATTTATATCTCATCAAGCCATTTGTTTAGATGACCAGGAACAGGGGATGCCTAGAAGGTAGTTGGGCATGAGAGAGGGATGCTGAGGATGCAAAGAAATGTCAGTAGAAGTGTATAGTACTAAAAATGGAATCATAGTAGACTAAGGGTGTTGTGTATATATTTGATGATAAGGTCTAGGACTTAGAATTTGTAAGAGAGATATAATGATTTTTGATGTAATTAATGATGTATGTATGAACTTGTTATTTATTGTATAGAATATTCCAGAGTAATGTGTTATAATATATTATGATATTAGAATTGCTAAACAGGATGGGTGCTTAAGTGGAATTTGAATGGACTGTGAGGGAGGTCTATTTGGGTTACACTCAACCAGTAGCGGCTCTCTGACGTTCCCTAAGTTGGGAAAGTGAAAAATTTACCATAGATTTTTATGCTTTCGCTACTATATACTCTGATATATGTCTAGTAGGATAAGGGGGTCGTTACAGAGTGGTATTAGAGCTCGATTATGAGTTCACCTAGTTGTGATTGAGTATTTAGGTTGATTTACATGTAATCAGATCTGCAGTATTAGGAAATTGATTAATTTGGCTCTAGAATATATAGGATTTTGATCAATAATTGAGATATTAGGTATGACTGTGCGGTCATAGCTAGATGCTTTTACTGCAACTAATGGTTTTCCTTTTTGTATTAGCAAATTATGGCAAACTCTTGTAGAGGCACAACTGGAAGGTATGGGGAAAGTAGTAGCAGGGATGATGACATGAGGGAGATGATGGACTCCTTCCAAATGATGGCAGATGCAATGAGAGAGCATGCTACTGTAAGTGCCAATGTAATGAGACAATACCAAGAGGAACGCCATGGTCATGACGATAGGAATAATAGAAACAACAACCAATTATACCAAGGATAGATTGAGTTCCAGAGAGCAGGACCACCAGCATTCTTGGGCACTGGTGAGCCAACAGTTGTGGAAGGATGGCTGAAGGAGATGGATAAAATCTTTCAACTGTTGCATAGTACAGATGATGAGCCTTATTTTATACATATTTTCCTGACAGGAATTGTCCATTTTATGAGCATTTTATGTAATTTTATTCTTAAAATCACCTAAGTTTGATTTATTTTTATTTTCAAGCATTTTATCAAGTCATCATCAATATATGGAGTAATTATTGAACTTGGACAACCTTTAGAGCACTTAAAATAGGCTATTTGGGCCAATTTTGCTTATTGGGCCTTGGACCGGGCTAGAAAGAGGAGAAAAGTAGCTATACCCGAGTGAATCAGACTGGGAGTCAGGTGGATTTGAAGTGCAACGTGCATTGAACAGTACCTGAAAAATCCATTGCCCATCACGTGACCCAAACCACTTCCATCGTGAGAGAGAGGCTGAGAAATGTGACCCACCTGAGCGGCTTTCCATGGCGGCGTGGCAATGTTCTAGTGTCAAGGGACGACGAGTGGGACACCGCTATCCAAGCCAACCACTAGAAGGTTCTAACACGATAGAGATTTGAGAGAGAAGACGCACAACCTGAGAGAGACCTGTCCAAGTTTGAGCTTCTCCGCAGCATTTTCCAGCTGCCGTCACCCTTACAACCTTTAACAAGTCGTCCACCACCTTCCCTCAGCTCACCGGTCACCAAAACATCCTAGATCAACGAGATTCGTGATGGACCCGATTCGCGATCCGATTGCGTTTTGAGCTAATTTTTCCGTCATCTGTCTGAGCTGCCACCAAAAACTGACCCTCCATCACTCAGCGCCTCCCCCGAGACATTCTGCCCTAGCTCAGGCCATCGTTGCAATCATTTTTTGGTGGTTACTCGAGACCCTAAGGATCTGACTCGTTGACCCAGCCCGCGACTCGTTTTCCTAAACAGCTTTGGAATTTAATTTTCTGGCAGTTTTCTAGTGAGATTTGGTGGTTTTCCAGTGACCATTGGATAATTGGGAAGACAAGATTGCTTAAATTTTTATTATATTTTATCTACTGTCTGATGAATTTTCTGATGGATTGTTTGCTGTTAGATTTTTTGTTGTCTGTAAATATATGTGGCTAAAATTGTAAACTCCATTAGGGTCCTTGACTGTGTTGGTATTCTATTTAATCTGTATGGATATTGATTTTAACGTTGTGATCTTCTTTGTGGTTATGCATGCACTGTTTAAGTTTTCATTGCGAGACGTCGTTGTGAATGCTAATTATATTTCTTTTTGAGATCAACAGATGATAACTGAAATTGGAACCTAATCGCAGAGAATAATTAATTTTTGCTTAGAGATGAGGTTAATTAATTGCTAGATTAAGGAATAGCTATCCTTAATAGTGGTGAATTAGACCGATAAGGCTGATATGAAATTAATCATTAGAAAGAGATTCTAGTGGTAGATTCTTAGATTTATAAATTTAATTTCTTGAGAGGGAAATTGAATTTAACTTAGAATTTACTCATAGGTAACATAGTCAATTTTAGTAATCCATTATCCTTTGTGTGTTTTCCAATCAGTATAGGTTCATTGATGGATTTGCATTTCTTGCCTCTGTATGTTTTCTTATGTTCCTTATTGCTGGTAGTTTTTTACACTTAGTTAATTATTAGGATTAGTTAGAAGCAATTACTTTGACTTTTAGGCTAGATAACAGAGAACAACTAGTAACCCTAGGCTTTCTCATTCCCGAGGAATACGACCTTGATACTCACCATTACACTAGGCTGCATCAATAGGTTCACTGCCTTAGGTGTAGTTGCATAAGTAGCATTGGCAGCATGCATCAAGTTTTTGGAACAGTGGGTTACTTATACAACTTATAAGATGAAGGGAGAGGCTGAATACTGTTAGAGTGGGGCCAAGCAACTAATGGAGAGCAGAGGCACTCCACTCACATGGGAATATTTCAAAGGAATTTTCTTGGAGAAATATTTCCCTAAGAATGAGAGGCAGGCCAAAGAAACTGAATTCCTGCAGCTTAGACAATAGGGCAGGCCATTTGAAGAATATCTAGCTAAGTTTGAAGAATTGGCCAGATACTCAACCTACTTGAGGTTGCATTATGATGAAGCCTAGAAAGTATGCCAGCTAGAGGCAAGGTTGGGCTTGTAGATGGAAACACAAATAGCCCCAATGGAGATAAGGGACTTTTCGATGCTGGTGAATAAATGCCGAATCCTTAGTAAGCATCTAGAGGAAAGGTATAACATGACTCAGAGAATAAGAGGCTGACAGAAACAACCAGCTAAAAACCTGAATGCGAAGGGTGAAAATTTTAAACCACAACAAAGGTCATCAATCAGCAATAGAGGTCCTAAAGCTACTAATTTCCTGAAGTGTAGGACAAAGCATGGGAACCAACCTTGTTGGCATCAGACGCCAATAAGATGTTACAAATATGGAGGCACGGGATATTATGCAAAGTACTGTCCAACCGGTGGAAGCTAGCAAAATCCAATTGGGCTAAGACTATAAGCTTCGGGAAGAGTCTTTACTCTGGACGGAGCCAATTTCGATAAGTCACCTAGATTAATGCAGGGTAATGGTAAGATTTACAATTTTCCCTTGATAGTATTGTTTGATTCGGGTGCTATGCACTCTTGCATATCTGATACATGTGTGGGAAAACTTAACTTACCTTTACAAACCATGCCTTTTGATTTGCGTATTTCCATACCTTTAGGAGAAACAACTATATCCGTACAAATATGCCTAAACTGTCCTCTTTCCATTGATGATACCTTATTCATTGTGGACCTTGTATGATTGCCTTTGACTGGGATTGACGTCATTCTAGGGATGGACTGGTTATCTAAGAATCGAGTCCTATTGAATTGTTCTGAAAAGACTATCTCTTATTTGGATATCGTACCAGTAGGTGGGAGTGACAGGGTATGTGAGATAAGTGATATCTCCCTTAACCTCACTCAGGTAGAATTGCAAGAGCAGATAAACCAAATTCCTGTGGTGAGTGATTTTTCGGAGGTATTGCCCTTAGAGATAAGCAAGTTGCCACTACCAAGAGAGATAGAATTCACTATAGATCTAGTTTCGAGTACAGGCTTGATAGCTATGACTCCCTATAGAATGGCCCCGGTAGAATTGAGAGAGTTGAAGGTCCAAATAGAGGACTTATTGGGGAAGGGATTTATCAGGCCAAGTGTATAACACCGGGGAGCTCCTATCCTATTCGTAAAGAAGAAAGATGAGAGCATGAGACTATGTATAGATTACCGCCAATTAAATAAGGTGACCATTAAGAATAAATACCCACTACCTCGAATAGATGGCTTGTTTGACCAGTTGCAAGGTGCAACGGTATTCTCCAAGATAGACTTAAGATTGGGATACCAATAAATTAAGGTTAGGGAGGAAGATATCCCTAAGACAGCATTTAGCATAAGATATAGTCATTATGAGTTTCTAGTAATGCCTTTTAGATTAACCAATGCCCCCACTGTCTTTATGGATTACATGAATAGAATTTTTCGACCTTACTTGGACAAGTTTGTAGTGGTATTCATAGATGATATCTTAGTCTACTCCAAGACTCACGAAGAGTATGTGCAACATTTTAGCACGGTGCTACAGTTGTTGGAAGAGAAGCAATTGTGTGCTAAACTTAAAAAGTGTGAGTTTTGGTTAGAGGAAGTGAAATTTTTAGGTCATGTGGTAAATGGGGAAGGAATTTTGGTAGACCCTAAGAAAATTGAAGTGGTACTAGATTGGAGTCAACCAAGGACAGTCACTAAATTTAGGAGTTTCTCGAGTTTGGCAGGCTATTACAAGAAGTTCATACAAGAATTTTCCCAGATAGCCCTACCCTTAACCCGACTGACTAGGAAGGGAGTTGAGTTTGAATGGACAGAGCTGTGTGAGCATAGTTTCCAAAACCTGAAGGAAAAATTAACTACAGCTCCAGTGCTCACAATACTTAAACCCCTAGAACCATTTATAGTTTATATAGATGCATCAAGGAAAGGATTAGGATGTGTCCTAATGCAAGACCAGAGAGTAGTTGCTTATGCATCTAGACAACTAAAACCTACAGAGGAAAATTATCCTACCTATGATTTGGAATTAGCTGCCATAGTATTTACCCTGAAGATTTGGAGACTTTACTTGTACGGGGCTGTATTTGAGGTTTTTAGTGATCATAAGAGCCTTAGGTACTTATTTCATAAAAAAGAATTAAATATGAGGCAGAGAAGGTGGGTAGAATACCTAAAGGACTTTAACTTTAAGTTAAAGTATCATGCAGGGAGAGCTAATGTGGCGGCTGATGCATTAAGTAGGAAATCCTTACAAGTGGCTAGTTTGATTATAGATGAAATGAGATTACTTAAGGACTTTAGGAATCTCAGCCTCAATGTAATTTCATTCCCAAAGAGACTGGTGATGAGTGACTTCCTGATAGATTATGACTTGAGAGAGTAGATTAGACTAGCCCAACTAGAGGATGAATCATTAGGAGTCTATATGAACCAACCTGATTTTGGCCTAGCTCCTGATGGAGTGCTAATGTTCAAGAAAAGGATAGTAGTGTCAAACCATCAGGAACTAAGAGAGAAAGTGTTAGAAGAGACTTATTAGAGCCACTATACCATTCACCCAGGTATTTCCAAAATGCATCAAGACTTAAAAAGAACTTTTTAGTGGTCGGGTATGCGAAATGACATTGTAAAATATGTGAATGTTTGTTTTACTTGTCAGAAAGTTAAGATAGAGCATCAAAGACCCACAGGATTATTGAGACCACTAGAGATACCAGAGAGGAAATGAGATCAGGTAACCATGGATTTTATAGTCGGACTACCTAGAACACCACCTGGTTACTATTCCATTTGGGTAATAGTGGATAGATTAACCAAATCTGCTCATTTCTTACCTATAAAAATTAGATACTCTATAGAGAAGCTAGTTCAAGTCTACCTTAAGGAGATTGTGAGATTACACGGGGTACCATCAGGTATAGTATTAGACTGAGACCCTAGGTTTACCTCAAAATTTTGGCATAGAAAGCATTAGGAACCCAACTTAAGTTTAGCACTGCTTATCATCCTCAAAATGATGGACAGTCTAAGAGAATGATTAAAACTTTAGAAGATATGTTGAGGGTGTGTGTGCTAGAACAGAAGGGAAGTTGCATATCACCCTTTAGTTGGGTAGAAATAGGAGAGGGTACCCTAATAGGACCAGAGATTATGCAGGATACCATTGATCATATTAAGATGATTAGGGAAAAGATGAGAGTAGCTCAACAAAGGCAAGAAAATTATGCCAATAGAAGGAGGTGACGTTTGGAATTTAATGAGGGAGATCACATATTCTTGAAAGTGTCACCTACTACGGGTATTGGTAGACAGATAAGGACAAAGAAATTGAGTTATCGATTCTTAGGATCGTTCTAAATCCTACAAAGAGTCATTTTAGTCACCTACCAAGTAGCCTTACCTCCTTACTTGTCAAACTTGCATGATGTCTTTCACGTCTCGCAACCCTGGAAATACGTCCCAAATCCCACTCATGTATTAGGGAATCAATCGATAATATTAAAGAAAAATTTAACCTATGAATCTACTCCTGTCCAAATCCTAGACTTTAAGACTAAGCAACTTCGGAATAAAGCAATTCCCTTAGTCAAGGTATTGTGGCAGGATGTAGTAATGCAGGAAATGACATGAGAGAAGGAGGAAGAAATGCGACAACGCTATCCAGAACTGTTCACAGGTATGAATTTTGAGGACAAAATTCTTTTAAAGGGGAGGATTGTAATACTCGGTCCTTTGAAAATTTTAATAATGATGATAATTTTGAAATGTTTAATAAGGATTTAAATGAAATAAAGAAGTGAAGGTTGCAGCAAAAGGGACTGAAATATAAATTTTTGTAAATTGCAAGATGGTCCCTGAGCAAGTTCATAATGCTATTTCCTTTCTCCCTTCATATACACCATTTCCCTCGTTACCAACACATTTCCAAGCCTGAGGTGGAGAGGGACCGCACAGGAGAGAAGAGAAAAAGGGTAGAAGAGAAGGAAATCAATATTGAAGCTCTATAACTCAGATTTGAGGTAAGAATCCTACATCTAATCCTTAGAAAATCTTTTCTGCATCACTTAGTGATAGCTTTCTGCTCTAAAACACCCTTAAGTCTATCAAAATTGAAGAGGGAAAGGAAAGTAGGAAAAATATAGGGCATTTCAGATTTTTAAAGATTTAGACTGGATAAATTGACTTTGAGATTTTTTTGAGGTTGGGAAATGATTTTCAGACTAAGATGCATGATTTATAGCTTCCATTTGTTGATCTCTAGGCTTGAATCAGAACTTTTCAAAGTTAGGTTTCTTTCCACTCGATTTTCATGCATATTCTCTAATTTGAGTGATGTTTTGGACTTAGACATTTATGGGTTTTACTCGAGAACAAGTAAAGACTAAGCTCATGCAAATTTTAGATGTTATAGACTGGTAACTTGGGCTGTATTTCATGAAAACTTGCATTTTTGGATTGTCAAAGAACAGAAAAGTTAACTACCAGCATGCACCAGTCGACTATCGTGTTCTTTGTAAACCTAGAAATGCATACAACAGCTCAGCAATAGACTGTCAGGCAGGCACCAATCGACTGCCGAGCCACTGGAAAACTCAGGATTATACACAGAAACTTAGCAATCAACTACCAGGCAAGCACCAGTCAACTGTTGAGCCACTGTGAAGCCTAGAATCGCACACAGAGGTGCACTAGTCGGCTGCTAGGCACGTACCAATTGATTGTCGAGCCCCTGTCTTGCGAAATATAGCCTTTTAGAGAGCAATCAGCTGACTGCCAGCTCATGGCAGCTGATTGGTAGCTCCCTCGACGCACAAAAATGATTTTAAAACATGATTTGAGCTTAGAAATCCTTGGTTTTTTATTTGAACAAGGTTTAAACATCATCCTATATGAGAATTTCATGAGAAGAGTACTAGAAAACCAAAGAAATAGTTAGGAGAAGTGGGAAACTAAAGGAAAATCTTGGTGAAACCTTAAGATAGAATTACATAAGTGCATGATAGAAGGGATATGGCATTGAGATTGGAGTTGTTTGCCTTAGGAAATGATTGGTGAGGATAATCTAAAGATAAAAGAGGAGAATCTTGTTCATAAAAGGAGCAAACGGTAAAGGTAGAGTAATTTACACTCCCCGACTTTTAACTTATGATTGTGAATTGCTATTTTTAGTATGATTTGTAAACTGATTAGGAATGTTTACTAAAAATGATTGAGTTACTAAGATTTTCATATGAGTATAGATAAGATTTGCCTATGAATGAGATGCTCTTTGCATGTTTGCTAGTTTGGTTATTGGGTTATATGCCATAGGGATAGACTAGCTTAAGGTCGATATTCAGTAGCTGGTATGAGACGACTGTTAAATATCTCCTATGCAGACCCTTTATAAATTGATTGTTTTCATTGAATTAGTCTGCATTTGTTGGGAATTATGCATTAAACCAGGACAACCCTATGGAAGGCTTAAGGAGTAAAGGGTGGATAGTCTATACAGGGTGAAGTTATGGCTTAAGCATAGTATTCCATGACCTTGAGTATTAGTTGACTATGTATATGTATTGCCATATAGACTGTATGAGGATGAGACTAGTAGTGTGCACATACTAGGGGACACCCTAGAAGTTAACTCTCGCCTGTTCTTGAGCGAGTGATTAGTGTTACAGATCACACTAGCAAAATAGGGCGTATTTTTGGGGGATTGGTGTTATGAATCACACCCAACCAAAACCAAGTTTTAAATAAAACGGTATGCAATTGAGAAGATGATCACATGAGACTTGTGATAGATGTATATATGTATGATATTTACAGGCATGATTTAAAAGTATGATTTTTATAAAGTTTAGATGCTATACTCATGTCCTTGAATGGATTTTCCCATGTTTACTATAATTTAAAAAGCACTTAGTAGTTCACATGTAATTGAATTAATATTGGGGAGCTGATTTCTATGTTTGGCATAGCTGAACTTGCGACTTCTTTAGAAGGTGTTAATTTTGTAAATTGCTCTACTGGGATTTATATCTCATTAAGTCGTTTATGTAGATGACTAGGAACATGGGATGCTTAGGAGATAGCTGGGCATGAGAGAGGGATATTGAGGATGCAAAGAAATGTCAGTAGAAGTGTATAGTACTAAAACTAGAATCGTAATAGACTGAGGGTGTTTTGTATATATTTGATAATGAGGTCTGGGACTTAGAATTTGTAAGAGAGATATAATGATTCGTATGTAATTAATGATGTATGTATGAACTTGTTATTTATTGTATAGAATATCTCAATTGTTTCTGAATGGCTATTACAATTTTATATTCCAGAGTAATGTGTTGTAATATATTATGATATTAGAATTACTGCACAGGATGGGTGGTTGATTGTTTGAATGGACTATGAGGTAGGTCTATTTGGCTTACACTTAACCAGTAGTGGCTCTCTGACGTTCCCTAAGTTGGGAATGTGAAAAATTTACTATAGATTTTTATGCTTCCACTAGTATATACTCTGATATATGTCTAGTAGGATATGGGGGTCGTTACAAAAGGACCACGACACTTTTTATGTCCTCCTAAAGGTCACCAATAAAAGGTAGAGTATGGCACTATTAGATCCCTCTTGAGGTGTATGTAATGGCATCATATAATACCCAAGTGGTGAGACTCCATAGCACTATAATGAGTCACCTTAGTGGTAATAACTTGATGACATTTAATGATACCCTAGTGGTAAGACTCCACGGCACTATAATGAGTCACCGTAGTGGTAATAACTTATGACATTTAATGATACAGTAGTTGTGAGACTCCATGACACTATAATGAGTCATCTTAGTGGTAATAACTTGATGACATTTAATGATACCCTAGTGGTAAGATTCCACAACACTATAATGAGTCACCCTAGTGGTAATAACTTGATGACACTTAATGATACCCTAGTGGTGAGACTCCATGGCACTATGATAAGTCACCCTAGTGGTCAAGCAATAATGATTCCAAAAGATGGCTCTGAGTAGAGTATGATGTTGTGGTAGTTGCTAATCATGAATGTTTATAAATTGAGTTGTTAATGTATGTGAAATGTTAATATTTTACCATATATTTCATTAATGACATAACATGTTGCATATCTCATATTCATAGATGCATACACACATGTTTCACATATAGCATACCTATAGAATTGATTAAAAAGGGCTTTGAACTGAATGGAATGTAAAATTTTTTTCTGTATTTGTACAGTAGTACAAATCAGTTATTTGAAAGAAAATGGTCTGTTTAGCTACTGGGAAATTATTTCTCACTATTGTATTGGTAAGTATCAAATGCGTAGATCCAATGTAGGAATGCACCAAACTAGCAGATTTAGGGAGTAAATAGAAACTATGTAATGTAGCACTTTTAGTCATAATTTCTGCCTTACGTATTTTGAGATAGAATTGGTATTACTATGCTTTTGGAAAAAAGAGGTTCGAGTGACAGGATTGTTGTCTCCTTACCCCTATATATATGAATACTTAATATCTCCTGGATGTGTATCAGAAGACTTAAATGATATACATATAGTTATGGAATGTTTTACAAATTTTGCTTTGAGGTATGGAATTTTATTTTCACTATGCTAAAGTATGTTTACCTAAGCAAAAGAACCCAAATCTAATCAAATAATAATTAATGATGGATTTATATACTTAGGGTAATTAATGAGACAAAAAGGTAAAGAATAATGTAACTACTTATCTTATTACATTTATGACATTGTTATGCCAAGATAAAGGGTGTTACAAATTGCATGTATTTGTGTCATTGATACCTTTATGTTTCAATGTCATACATTATGAATGCCAAGTTTGAAATTACATGCAATTGAGGAATGAAATGCATTGACTGACACCAAGATAGGGTAGAGAATGGCACCATTAAATCCCCCTTGAGGTGAATATGTAAAGATTGTGAATGTTATCCTAGGGGTGATAGAACAACACTAATTACATCTTTCCCTAGAGATAAATAAAAAGGCAATGAATGTTACCTGAAGGGAGGGACAACGACACTATTTAAGTCCTCTTAAAGGTCACCAACAAAGGGTGGAGAATGTCACTATCAGATCCCCCTTGAGGTGTATTTGATGGCACTATATGATATCCTAGTGGTGGACTTAATGGAACTAATAAAATTCACCCTAGTGGTGAGGAATAAATGACACTAAATTGTTAATACAAATCAAGTATGAATGATGTGATGATAGATGATGTATGAATGCTTAAAGATGTGTTTTGTTGATGAATGAAGCATGACAATGTAATATTATATATTATGTCCATGACATGAAATGTAAATAATCTCATATTCATAAATGCACACACACACACATATATATTTCACATAAAGCATGCCCATAGAATTGAATGAAAACTGTTTTAAAAAGAAATGGAATGTAGAAATGTTTTCTGTATCTATACAATGGTACATGCTGGTTATTTTTACAATGTATGGTTTGTTTAACTATTGAAAAATTATTTCTCATTATTGTATTGGTATGTATCAGATGCATGATGGTAATAATTGAGAATCCTTGCAATGTGTAATAACCGAGATTGTTTTTACAGATAAAAACTGAATTTTGACGCTAATTTCATGTAAAATGAATTCGGCATAATTTTCGAGGTTGACGGCTGAAATTGAGAGGCTTTTAGAAGTTAGAAATACGATCTGATAAAAAGAAACACGACCTGGCGATAAGATGTTGACAAATGGAGTTTCAGACTTTGGTTTCTCAGCCAAAAGCCGAAACCTCTGCATGAGAATCTATGCCAATGTCCGGATGGAAGATGACATCCCGAAGTTTCCTCGGGTGGTCCAGGAAAATTCAGAATCACCCTCGTAAGCTTTAAATTCTCTAAAACCCCGCCATTTTCACCATTTTCCTCTCTCTCCTCTCTCTCTTCCTTCCTCCATCGCGCATCACCACCTAGGCCACCGTGGGCCACCACCTGACCCACCAATCGACACACCTCGCCACCTCCGACGTCCAGCAGCCACCCACGGCCACCAATGGCTGCCAGAGTCGTTGAAAAATGTAGCTTTTCCTCCTTCCTCGCGTGAAATTTCGCCCACAGTGATCTCTATCGTCAGCCACCGTTGACCGTCACCGCCACCACCAACGTGTAGGCTGAGCTGCCAGCTTCCTTCCCCATCTCACCGTCGTCGAACAGAGCTCTAACGCACGCAGATTGAAGGAAATTCCATCTATCATGCGTCAATTTTTTTGGTTAGAAAACACTATCCAAATGGCCGTGAACCGCCGTGCCACCACCAAATTCGGACTCCCCATCTTGCGGGCTTCACCATGGTGTAATTTTTTAGGCCAATTGCACCCCTCTGCCGTGTGCCATCGTGAGCTGTCGTGCACCACCATCGGAGAAGCCAAAAAGACACCCGAGACTGTCCTGGAACAGATTTCCATCATTCGGCAACCCTAGTAAGGTCCGATTCACCTAAACCTAATGATTTTTTATTGAATTAGCTGTTGAACGTGAATAGGAAATAAATCGACTTAGGAAATTGTGAAATCAGACTTAGGATTGTAAAACTGATGGCATAATGAGCTTAAATATTCATTTAAATAGGGAATTGATTAGGCTCAAAATTCGAGGATACGAGAAGTCCCGAATCAATTTTTGGAGCAAACGAAGACCAAGTAGGATAATTTACGCTTCCCGAACGTTAGAATTGACTATATGGATACCTGCATGCTTAGATTTATTTGCATGGATTTACGTGTTGCTTTCGATGGATTAAATTACATGCCTGTGTGCTGGAAACCCCATTTGCATGTTAGATGATTTCTTTATCGAGTTTAAATGCCATTAGAATGGATTTACTTAGGGTAGGGTACTTAATAGCCGATATGGGACTGCCGTTAAGTATCCCGAATGCAGGGGATTTCATGAATATATTATTTTTAAACAAATTTAGCCTGCATTGCGTTAGGGATCATGCGGTAAATCAGGACGACCCTAAGAAAGGTTTAAGGAGTATAAAGGGGGGTAGCCTACATGGGAAAATGTTGTGGTTTAGGCATAATACCCTAGAACCCTAAGGAATAGCTGACCATGTGCATATGAGTTCGAATAGACTATATCAAGATGAGAATTAGCGTATGTGCACATGCTAGGGGATGCCCTAGATGTTGATTCTCACTCGGTCCTTGAGTGAGTGATTGGTGTTATTGATCACAATCACAACATAGGCGAGATTCGGGTGATTGGTGTTACAAATTACACCCAATGATAAGAGATGTAAATTCTCTGGATGACATGCAATGGGAGGATTTTAGATACGGTCACAAATGATTTGTGGCCAATACGGATTTAGATACACCGGGCATGGGTTTTGATTCACTTTTGATTATCGATTTTCAAAGAAACAAATTTTGATGATTTTTAGAACTTGCCGTGATTTCCATGCGATAAACTAATTTTTTAAAGATAAGGTATTTCACAGATTTTGAATTGAATACGGGAATTTTGTTTTCGGTGCTTGTACCGCTGAGTAATCAACCAGATTTCGAACTATATTATGAATTGTAAATTATTCTACTGGGATTTCAATATCTCACCAGGTTGTTTTCTCATATGAACAGGAACAGGGACCTAGACACTAGCTGGGTAACGACATTAATGATAGACAGGAGAGCAGCGTAGTTCTAGGCTTGAATTGTAATGTATATATGTATACTGATGATGTTTATATTGGATTCTGTAATTTCTACTTTTCTTTTGTTGTTGGACTGGCTGTAAATTTCTGATTTGGATGACTGTTGTATTTTGGGATACGTTCAAAATACAGAGGAAACTCTGCCAGATTTTTGGCAGGGTTTATCACTGTAAACGTGTATGATTATGTTGGAATTTGCATGAATGGATTGTACATTGTATATATGGATTCTAGTTTATCATTCCAGAGTATCTTATGATGAATGTATGGAAAATTAGTATAACTGCATGCGAATTAGGGTTGAACAGAATCCGAATGGAGGATGGAATGTCTGTTTAGGTTTAGGGTTACACTCAACCAGTAGCGATCGTCAGATGTTTTCCTTAAAAAGGGAAAAGCAAAAAATTATTGTTAAAACCCATATGCTTCTGCTATGCAGATAGAGGACAGTATATCGTGGATTAGGGGGTCGTTACAATTATGGTATCAGAGCCCGATTTGTCGATTGTCTGGTTTAGTGGGCTAGTGATTATGAATCTTCGAGCTTGCAGCTTTAAGGTTTTAATTGACTTAACTTTGGAATATTAGGACCTGATCTTGAATCGATAAGTAATGGAATGGATTTAATGCCTTTTTGTTAACTGTTGCTGTTAAGACTAATCTGTTTGCTTTCTGTGTTAGATAGTTATGGCAGAACCAAGCAGGGATAGCACCCGTAGGCCTAGAGGAAGGCCAAGACACAGGAATCAGGGTGCTTCAGGTAGTGGCAGCATGGATACTGACGTCGACATGCGAGATATGATGGATTTCATACGGAGAATGGCCAATGTCATGAGGGACCAAGCCACTACTAGTGCAACGTAACGAGGCAGCAGCAGGAGGACAGGCAAACCAGGAACGATGGAGCCACCCAAAATGCTAACCTGCTGTATTAGGGATGGATAGAATTTCAGAGAGTAGGTCCATCCTCTTTTGTAGGTGCCTCTGATCCAGCCGCAGTAGAAGCCTGGCTGAAGGACATGGAGAAGATCTTCAGGTTGTTGCAATGTGATGATGAACAGAAGGTTACATATGAACATATATGTTGAAGGGTGAATCAGAACATTGGTGGATAGATTCCCAATAATTGATGGAAAGCAGGGGTATCCTGCTCACCTGGGAATCCTTCAAGGGAGTCTTCATAGAGCAATACTTCCCTGAGAGCGTCAAATAGTCAAAGGAAGCACAGTTCTTAAAGCTCACCCAGGGAGGCAGGCCATACGAGGAGTATTTGAGATAGTTTAAAGAGCTATCCAGATATTCCACATACCTACGGATGCACTATGATGAAGCCTGGAAGGCAAAGTAGGTAGAAGAGGGTCTAGACTTACCGATGAAGACTCAGCTAGCCCCACTTAAGATGAAAGACTTGGCGATGCTGGTGAATAAGTGTCGAATCCTGAGTAAAAACCTAGAGCAGAGACAGGCCCAGAATATGACACAGAGGATAGGAAACCAGCCAAGACCAGTAACCAGGAATCTCAATGTGAGAAGAGGCATGTTTAAACCACAACCAGGGTCTTCAAGCATCAGTAAATGGTCTGATAATGCACCCTGTCAGAAATACAAGACCAGACACCCTAATGAACCCTGTTGGCATCAAACTCCATTACAATGTTACAGGTATGGAGGCACAAGACACATGGCAAGATATTGCCCTTCTAGCGGGAGCTAGCAGACATCCGGTGGCCAAAGACCGCAGGCTCCAAGGAGAGTTTTCACTCTAGATGTAGCTAATGTCGACAGGTCATCAGGTTTGATGCAGGGTAGAGGTAAATCTATAATTTTCCTTTGATAGTATTATTTGATTCAGGTGCGACGCACTATTTTATTGCTGATGCATATGTAGAGAAAATAAAATTACCTATACAGACCCTACCCTGTGATCTATATATATCCACACCCTTGGGAGAAACCACTATATCCCCTCGTATATGTCTAAACTGCCCCTTAACCAGTGAGATACCTTGTTTATCGTGGACCTAGTGTGTATACCCTTGATTGGGATCGACATCATCTTAGGAATGGATTGGTTAACTAGGAATCAGGTCTTGTTAAACTATTCTGAGAGGAAAATCACTTACTTAGATAACGTGCCTGTGCGTGGGAGTGACAAAGCGTGTGAGATAGGTGATGTGTCCCTCAATCTCTTTGAGGTAGAATTGCAGGATAGATTAAGCCTAATTTCAATCGCTAGTGACTTTTCGGAGGTATTTGCTTTGGAAGTAAGTAAACTGCCACCACCTAGAGAGATAGAATTCACTATTGACCTAATTCCAGGCGCGAGCCTAATAGCTATGACTCCATACCGAATGCCCCCAGAGGAATTGAGGGAATTAAAGGTCCAAATTGAGGATATGTTAGAGAAAGGGTTCATTAGGCCGAGTGTATCACCATGGGGAGCTCCAGTCTTATTCGTAAAGAAGAAAGACGGGAGTTTGAGATTGTGTATCGATTATCAACAATTAAATAAGGTGACCATTAGGAACAAATACCCTTTACCATGTATTGACGAATTGTTTGATCAGTTGCAAGGTGCGACTGTGTTTTCTAAGATAGACTTAAGATCAGGATACCACTAGATTAGGGTTAGAGAGGAAGACATGCTTAAGAAAGCTTGTAGCATGAGATACGACCACTATGAGTTTCTAGTGATGTCGTTTGGATTGACAAACGCACCCGCTGTCTTAATGGATTATATGAATAGAATCTTTAGACCCTACATAGATCAATTTGTAGTGGTGTTCATTGATGATATCTTAGTGTATTCCAAGACTCATGAAGAGCATGCCCAGCATCTTAGCACGGTGCTACAGATACTGGAACAGAAACAATTGTATGCTGAGTTAGAGAAATGTGAGTTTTGGTTGGAAGAAGTGAAATTTCTTAGACACGTGGTAAATGGGGAAGGAATAGCAGTAGACCTTAAGAAAATTGAAGCAGTATTAGATTGGGGTCAACCGAGAACAGTCATCGAGATTAGGAGTTTCCTGGGTTTGGCTAGCTATTATAGGAAATTCATTTAAGAATTTTGAATGGAGTGAGCAGTGTGAGAATAGTTTCCAAACTTTGAAAGAGAAATTGACCACCGCTCCTGTACTAATTCTTCTGAAACCTTTAGAACCCTTCACAGTGTATACGGATGCATAATTGAAAGGCTTAGGATGCGTGTTAATGCATGATGGAAAAGTTGTGGCTTATGCATCATGACAATTGAAACCTGCCGAGGAAAACTACCCTACCCATGACTTAGAATTAGCTGCAGTCATGTTTGCCTTAAAGATTTGGAGACATTACCTATACGGGGCTGTATTCGAGGTGTATAGCGATCACAAGAGCCTTAGGTACTTGTTTGATCAGAAGGAATTGAACATGAGGTAGCATAGGTGGGTACAATACCTAAAGGATTTTGATTTTGAATTGAAATACCGTGCAAGGAAAGCGAAAGTAGTAGCTGATGCATTAAGATGAAAGTCACTATAATTAGCTAGCCTAATGATAGGTGAGATGAGGTTACTTGAGGATTTTAGGAACCTTAGCCTCAACGTAATCTTGTTTTCGAAAAGATTAGTGATGAGTGACTTCTTGATAACCTGCGAGTTGAGAAAGCTGATTAGACAAGCCCAACTAGAGGATGAATCCTTGGAAGTATACGCTAACCAACCCGATTTTGGATTAGCCCCTGATGGAGTATTAATGTTTAGAAAGAGTGTAGTGATTCCAAACTATCAGGAGTTGAAGGAAAAAGTGCTAGCAGAGGCTCATCGAAGCCATTATACTATTCACCCAGGTATTTCCAAGATGTATCAAGATCTAAAGAGGAATTTTTGGTGGCCTGGTATGCGAAAGGACATTACAAACTACGTGAATGCCTGTTTGACTTGTCAACAGGTCAAGATAGAACATCAGAAACCTGCAGGGCTATTGAAACCATTGGAAATACTAAAAAGGAAATGGGATCAAATAGCCATGGATTTCGTGGTAGGATTGCCTAGGACACTAACTGGATTTGATGCCATTTGGGTGATAGTGGATAGATTGACCAAGTCTGCTCACTTTTTACCTGTTAAGATGTGATACTCTATGGAGAAATTGACCGAGGTATGCCTTAGGGAAATCGTGAGATTACATGGAATACCATCAAGTATAGTATCCGATCGAGACCCTAGGTTTACTTCGAGATTATGACAATCTCTACAGCAAGCCTTAGGAACTTAGCTTAAGTTTAGCACAGCCTATCATCCTCAGACTGATGGGCAGTCTGAGAGAACTATTCAGACTTTAGAAGATATGTTGAGGGCTTGTGTACTAGAACAGAAAGAGAGTTGGGATAAACACCTACCGTTGATAGAGTTTGCATACAATAACAGTTATCACTCTACCATCGGTATGGCATCTTATGAGGCTATATATGGGAGGAGTTGTAAATCACCCTTGAGTTGGGTAGAGATGGGGGAAAGTACCCTATTGGGACTTGATATCATACAAGAAACCACTAATCAGATCAAAATGATCAGGGAAAAGATGAGGAGTGCCCAACAGAGACAGGAAGCATATACAAATAAGAGAAGAAGACCTTTAGAATTCAATGAGGGAGAGCATGTATTCCTGAGAGTGTCCCCAACCACGGGTATCGGTAGACAGGTAAGGACCAAGAAACTAAGCCCTAGATTTCTAGGACCATTCCAAATCCTACAAAGGGTCGGTCCAGTCGCCTACCAAATTGCCTTACCTCCCCATTTGTCCAACTTACATGATGTCTTTCACGTCTCCCAACTTTGTAAATATGTCCTAGACCCTGCGCATGTATTGGGGAATCAACCAATAATATTAAAGGAAAATTTGACTTATGAATCTACTCCTGTACAAATCCTTGATCTTAAGACTAAGCAACTCCGGAATAAAATAATCCTTTTAGTTAAGGTACTTTGGCAAGATGTAGCGTCTCAGGAGATGACGTGGGAGAAGGAAGACGAGATGAGACAACGATACCCAGAACTATTCACAGGTATGAATTTTGGGGATAAAATTTCTTTTAAAGGGGGAGAATGTAATAACTGAGATTGTTTTTACATATTAAAACTGAATTTTGACGCTAATTTCATGTAAACTAAATCTGGCATGATTTTTGAGGTTAACGACTGAAACTGAGAGGCTTTTAGGAGTTAGAAATATGATATGATAAAAAGAAACACGATGAATATATGGATTCTAGTTTATCATTCCAGAGTATCTTATGATGAATGTATGGAAAATTAGTATAGCTGCATGTGAATTAGGGTTGAACGAAATCTGAATGGACGATGGAATGTCTATTTGGGTTACGCTCAAACAGTAGCGATCCCCAAATGTTTTCCTTAAAAAGGGAAAAGTGAAAATTTATTGTGAAAACCCATATGCTTTCGCTATGCAGATAGAAGACAGTATATCGTGGATTAGGGGGTCGTTACACAATGGACTAGCAAATTTAAGGAATAGTTATAATTGTGTAACTGTGGCCTTTTGTTCTAATTCTACACATGTTATGTTTGGAGTATAATTATAACTACTATTCTTTTGGAATGTACATGATGGGAAAAAGGCATATGTATTAAATAGGATATGTGAAGAATTCATCCATTAATAGTATTATTTTGAAGAGAGGTTTGAGTGGCAGGTTTGTTGCCTCCTTATTCCTTTGAGTGATTACTTCACATATCCTGATTATGTATTAGGCAGTGTAAACATA
Organism: Senna siamea; assembly: GCA_031216115.1. Lineage (NCBI taxonomy): Eukaryota > Viridiplantae > Streptophyta > Magnoliopsida > Fabales > Fabaceae > Senna > Senna siamea. Next base: position 22,949,756 of record CM062354.1, on the reverse strand, counting down.
TATATATTATGTTTTTATAACTTTTGCTGCAATGAATGGAATTTTATTCCCGTTGTGCTTAAGTATGTTAACCTGAGCAAAAGAACCCAAACCTAATCAAATCATTAATTATTGATGGATTAAATGCTCAGGCAAATTTATAAGTTAATGTGGTGAAGATAAATGTGACATTCCTATCTTATTACATTTTATGACGTTGTAATGTCAAGATAAGGGTGTTACACTATCATTGTTAAAAAAATAGGTATAATTTTTTGATTGATTCTTTATAGTTATAATTGAGTCGCTATAAATTAACAAATTCTTAATTTAGTCTCACCTTTAAATTTTTGTCAATATTCTATTAAATTTTGTTAATATGTTAATTATATCATCTTGATATTATGAAAATTTAAGTCAATCTATTCATATTACTTAACATAAATTACATTTTATTTCATATATGTAAATTACTTTTATATTATTTATTTTTCACTTTTTTGTTGACATAAATAATGCATATTTAGAATGTTAAAATAGTATATTTTGATAATATTAATAAAATTTAACATAATTTTAACAAAAATTTAACAATAAGAACTAAATTAAAAATTAGTTAAATTAATTATAGGGATTTAATTACAAATTTTTAAACTATAAGGACTGAACTAAAAATGATTGAAACTATATGGATCACAAGAATACAACAACAACAACAAAAAACAAAGGTTTGTTTAAATTATTTATAGTTAAATTTATCTTTGATCATTTCTATGTTTAAATTATTTATAGTTAAATTTATCTTAATAGTTATTATACTTTCTTCCATCTTGTTAACTCTTCATATAGGAGTCTCTAATGGTCTCCTCTTTGTACATGACTAAACCACCTAAGGTGTGTTTCTATCAATTTTTTATGATAAATTCTACCCTAAATTTTTCTCTTTAATACAATCATTCCTAATCTTATCCTATCTAGTATGTCTACTAATCTAATGTAACATTCTCATTTTTGTGATGTTAAATTTTTTCTCATGTTGAATATTTATTGCCCAATATTAAGTATCATGTAACAATGCAGGTTTTATAGTGTGCGATAAAATTTTTCCTTAAGTTTGAGAAGCACTTATTTATAAAAAAATAACATATAAAACTTGTTTCCATTTCATTCACCTAGTTTAGACCTTATGATTTATAACCCCCTCTATTTCTCCATTATTTTGTATTTATAGTACCCAAATAATTAAAACTTATAACTTTATATATATATATATGGAATGATCTCCTAGCACTACAAAAAATAAGGGAAATAGTGGCGCCTTAAGTAGTCATTTAGTGGCTCTTCAAGCGCCAGTACTATAACATCGTGGTGCTTGTGTAAGCGCCAATATTTTTAGTATCAAGACCTTTTTTCCTGGCACTTCAACTCAGCCACTGGTGTATATGCCACAATTTTAAATTGTGGCACCTGCTAAGCACCAAAATCATTTTGTGACACATTTCTAAATTTTTTTTTTTTTTTCATTTATTGGTGCCTGCAGAGTACCGTTATTATTTATGATGAATTTTTAATTTGATTTTCCTAATTTATTATTGTGACGCCTTTTAAGCACCACTATGTTTTTAGGTTGAATTTTTTTATTTCATAATAGTGTCACCTTCCAAGCGCCAAGATGTTTTTGCATGAATTTTTAAATTTTACTTACTGGCGCCTTATAAGCACCACCATTTTGGTCTGAAAGGCGCCACTAAATTGGTCTAATCTCTACCTTGCAACACCACAATTTTTGTCTAAGTTCATATATAACTTTTTTGGTTTGATTGTTCCTAACTCTTTTTAAGCACTATTTAAAGTCAGATTTTTAAAATCATTGTTCCTGAAGCTTTCAAAGTGTAACAATTATTTAGATATCCTTTTTTCAAATGATCCACACCACATTTACAATTCCTAATTAACATAAAAAAATATGAACCCAAATATCATATATTCAAAATAGTATCATAATTACAAAAGATTCCTATATTAAAAACCACATGAGCTTAACATATACAATTCGTAATTATAATTCAAAATAATTAATAACAAGTCAGTACCCTAAGTTTCCTTGCACCAAATTTGTACACATAGGATTTTATGCTATATACTTACTACTTTAAATGCCAAAATATGTAATACCCCATTTACTGAGTAGGATCTTCCCTCACTGATGAGTAAGGCTCAGCTAAAAGTTGTCCATTATTTACATCAGATGCCTGAAAGGATTAACAAGTTTTTTATAGCTTGAATGAAACAAAGGAAATAATTTTTTTTGAATAAAAAAATAATTATTAAACCAACCTGAGGATTAAAAAAGTGTACAAACTCAGGTGGAACATTTCCTAATAAATTCTAAAAAATGTAACCCAAGGTATTTCTCATCTCTTGATTCGAAGATTGTAACCTTGAAACTTCTTGTTGAAGAGCGACGTTAGAAGTATTAGCACCTTGATTTATTGGCATCCTACCAAACCTAGTTGTATTCATGCCAAATACTTGAGTTGGACTAGGGCTAAATCCTAAACCATGAACTCTTCCAGGACATTCTTTTCCCAATACTTGTCCTAAAGAATCTTGCTTATAAATGGTCTTAGATAAAGTTCCTTGACTTTCAATTTCTAATATTTTTTCCTAAAATAACAAATTAACGTGTTAACTAAGAGGTAAAGAAATAAAGTGCATCAATTGGTCCAAATCAGCATAAAATACATTCAAAAAGCCTAAGATTAAGCTAAGAGTTGAGTGTAAATATTTCTTTCATGTACTTTCTCATCATGCCTAAAATACATGCAAAAAGCCAAGAAACATTGAAAAACATGGCTCTTTATGCTTTCAAATTGAGTTGATAGATTGACCATTGAACTCTAAGTGGGAATGAACCACCCACCAAGTCAAAATCATGGAGATGAAAACAAGAAAATATATATCCAATCCATTCCAACACAAAAAAGCCTAGTTTCCCTAATATTCAATCATTAAACAACGTTTAAAATTGATAGCTCCAACAAGGAAGAAACAATAATAGGTTTATACCACTCCCACAATATGAACCCAACATTTATCTGATACACACAGCTAGCAAAAAACCAAAGAACATAAGACATTGGTAATGAGAAAAATGAATTCCTTACAGAGATAACCTCAAATGGCTGGGGTTAAGCACCTTCAGTAAGTAAAAATTGACATTAAAAAATAATTCCAACTAAACATTTATAATACTTACACTTACAACCCTAGCCTCATCATTGACATAAGCTCCATCTGCCTTCTTGTGTGTTGCAACAAATATAGCACCCCTACTCATAGGCTTGCCATTTGCCAATTCCTAACATATATTAATTGAAAAATATCATTATCGTGAAATAAGCAAGTATAACAAAAGTGTATTATTACCATTTCATTTTTTTTTCTTGCGATACTTTTAAACCCACAAGTATGTGGCATCTTCAACTTCTCTTGATTTAGTCGGTTATTATTACTTATTTCCTGTAAAGTTCAAGAAGAAAAATTAAGTTGTGTTGTTGTAAAAGCCCTTTGATTTAAAAATCTAATTTGAACCTTACTTGGGTCTTTCAATCTAATCTATAATCAATGAAGGCTGCCCATATATCTTGTGGTATGAACTCAGAATGCATGGCTTAAAATGTTTTTCTCCCTAGTGGCATCCCATTTGTAATACATGTGAAACAACTCAATTTGATAATTCCTCCACTTTCCAATTTGTTTCAAGACAAATTTTTTTGCAAGCCAATCATCTAAGCAAAACTTATCCTTCAAATCACAATATCAAAGATTAGTTCATTTAAAGTATATGCCAATAGAAATGTAATTTTTTACTAAGTAAAAATTTTATATTACCTTTAAATTATCAAAAAAAGTATCCTTATAGCTATTAGGAACTTTATCCCATGAATGATAGCTTATCAGAAATGCCTTCAAGTTAGTCTCAATCACTCCAATGACTCCACCCAAAAGGCCAGTTGCTTCCCTAATTGATTGACCTTGTTCATTAAAGGGTACAACTATACATTGCCCTGCAACAAGTGTCTAAATTTCATGCAACCTTAATCGTCCTTCTCTAGTGTTTCCTTACTCATCTATAAAATGAAAAATACATCAAGATAATATCACTAATTTGAATAGTAAAATGGAGAATTTTCAATTGCCGATGATATTAATGGTCCAAAATGAACTTCTACTTCTTTTAGTTGAGGACTGGGCTAAGGCAACAGTTGAAGCTAGTTCTAAGGTTTGGGCTGGGGTTGGCATTGATTCTGATGTATGGGTAGGGGGTGGAGATGGCACTGGCTCTGAAGGTTGAGGAGTGGGAGATAGAGATAGAGTAGGGGCAGTTGAGGAGTCTCCACGAGGTCTACAGGCCTTTTGCTTTAATCTTCCCATACATACAACTTTTAATAAATATTAGAGAACAAAGTAAAGATAAAAACAAATGAATAGAGAAGTATAAAAAGCATATCCTTGAAAGACTCATATTGATAACCATAATGCTATTCTCAAATAAACACCTTACATGATCTTATATATTAGTTTAAACAAAGGAAAAATCAACCATTAACTACACAATCATTTGATCCTTATCATTGTTATTCACACTATCAACAGCATCCATGATAGGCAATTCTTCTTCTTCAACTCCCCTTGCCAAAGATATACTCTCCACATCATAGAAAAAAAACACTGCTAATTGTTGTTGTGGGTATGGTTCATTCTCATGGACATTCTCTTCATCTCCTATCTCCTACAAATCTTGTGGCTTCAATTGAACAAGAATGCACCACTCTCTGTCAACTTTATTGTTAACATAATACACCATTTGAGCTTCAGAAGCTTGAATATAAGGCTCATCATTTTCATGTGTGCCAATGTGAATTAATTGCGAGAAATTTATCAAATTGAACCTAAAGGCATCCCTTTTCATTCTCAATGTTGTTGTTGTATTATCCCATTTGCACTTAAACATTGTGATCATGAACCGACCATGATAATTTAACTCAATTATGTCTACCAACTTTACATAATAAGGAACACCTCTAAAAATTGGTCAATTATCATTGCTGCTTGCATAACTATTTGTACCAAATGAGCCAAATACTCTATTATTTTGAGTTTTTAACCCTTGTTCTAGAGCCATGGCACGGAATTTACAACCATTGATGTTAAATGCACTAAATTGTCTAACGTGTCACAGTGAACCTTTTGCTAGACATTTGATGTCTTTCGAATGAGCTACACTTTCATCATTTGGAACTTATAATTTCCACAAAGATTCATTAGATTTTTTAGTTGTCGTATATAATAACCATCATAAAAAAATAGGACACCACTTACTCGACCATAAAACCATGAAGCAAACTCCCTATGAATTGTCCTTTATATAATTGAAGTAGAACGAGTGTGATTTCTCAACCTTCTTCTCATAATCTCCTTAAATTCTCTATATTTTTAACAAATTAACAAATTTATTTCAAAGGATTGAAAACATCCATCAAATTAACAAATCTACGAAGTTAATTATTGGATAAATCTTTCTACGTGTTTATAATTCAGTAGTACATGGCAATGAGCTTGATGTTTCTCCATATCTGTAAGTTTGACATATGAGTAACCTCTAACTGGCTTGCCTATTTGAGGAAAAATTGTTTCCACCTAAGATGATTCAACTTCATTTGGTTGATCATCAACACTTCCAAGGTGATTGAATCTTGTCTTAGTTCCATATAAGTACCTTAAAGAATATGTAAGGCATTCTTCAGCAATGTAACTTTCCACTATAGATCCTTCAGGTTGTGCCTTATTACGCATGTAAGACTTCAGAAATCCTAAGTACCTATAAGTTTGACATATACCTGAGTGAAAAGTCTTATTCCAATCATGATAAAAAAGCAATGAAATTGCATAAAATTATGTTGAGAATTTTACCTTTCTATTGGATACATCCACCTGTAATGAACAAGCCCTCCACACTTGGCTTCACTAACTAAATGAACAATCATATGAACAATACTGTAAAGAATGATGGGGGAAATAACACTTCCATATGATATAGGCATACCACAACTCTGTTTTGAAGATTGTCTAACTCAGAAGCACTCAGTACTTTACCACATATATGTCGAAAAAATGAACACAACTTCACTAAGATTGTGCATATATGATTAGGTAACATAGTTCTTAATGCTATTGGTAACAATTGTTCCATCAGAATATGAGAATCGTGACTCTTTAGTCCAAATAACTTATGGTTCTTTAAATCAACACATCGAGAAATGTTGTTGGAATAACCATTTAGGACCTTGACATTCTTCAAGATATTGAGAAATTTATCCTTGTTTGAATTTTTTATTGTGTATAAGGACAAAGGATATTTTCCATTGTCATCCGGCCAAAAGTCTTGACGGATTCCCATGGCACGTAGGTATTTTTAAGCATTGAGATGATCTTTTATCTTACCAGCTTCATTGAGTAATGTATATATGACTTTATCACACAAATTTTTCTCAATATGCATCACATCAAGGTTGTGTCTTAACAAATTAAATTCCCAATAAGGAAGCTGAAAAAATATACTTTTCTTCCTCCACTGGGAATCACTTCTTTGGCACAACTATTACAAGTTCTTTTCCCTCTAACATCTAACTCTTGTCCTTTCCCAAAGGTCACATCAATATTCTTCACTTGCTTCAATATTTTTGAGCCTGATAGTGAAATTGTGGATTCCTTATTTCAAGGTTACCATCAAACCATAGTTGATTCAATATGAATTATGCCCAGGTTCCAAAAAATAAAGGTAGCCCATGAAGCACCATTTTCTACTAAAAGGCAATTAAAAAGTGTTTGAGGCAGTATTGCAAGACGGACAAGCTAATCCCATATATTTGTTCCATCTAGATAAGGTACCAAGACCAGGAAAATCACTAATGGTCCACATTAGCACTGCCCACAATGTGAACATCTTAGCTAATGAAGAATAATATTTTTTCACTCCATTTATCCATAATTCGCTTAATTCTTCAATTAAAGGCTATAGGTAAACATCTATATCATTCCTGGACATACGTTTACCTAGAATAATCATAGAAATAATGAAAGATTTAGCTTCATACACATCCACGAAGGCAAGTTGTATAGGAATAAGAACCATGAGCCATATGCTATAATTGGTACTCAGTGTTCCAAAAGGATTAAAACCATCACTAGCTAGCCTAAGTCGTACATTACGTGATTTTGAGGCAAAGTCAGGATGAATTTCATAAATGACTTCCATGCCTTAGAGTCTCTTGGAAGCCTCATTAACCTGTCATGGTTTTTATCTTCTTCATGTCACCTCATAAAATCTGTAGTTTTAGAAGACATGTATAGTCACTGTAATTTTGGTTTCAAAGGAAAGTAACATAGAACCTTAGCTGGTTGCTTCTTCTGCTTATGCTTTTTATCCCTATCAAGCATATTGCTTGCATGTTTATTGGTTTTCCATATAGAAGTGTGATAAACTTTGTGAGATTCCTTACTTGCATCGCATACGATCATTTGGACAAGCACCGATCTTTGAATAACTAAGACCAAGTTTATTTATTATTTTTTTGGCCTCATAAAATGAACTAGGGATATTCCCATGCTCAAAAGCATCGTTCAACAATTCAAGTACCATAGACATTGCTTTGTCAGTTATCCGACAATAACACTTGATATGATATAACTTAATTAGAAAGGATAACCTTAAGTACTTCGCACACCCGAGATATAACTCCTCATTGCAATCTCTAACTAAATCTGCAAAATATGAATCATCCTTATGTTTTCTGCTCCTCTAGAGATGTGCTTGTTTCCATTGTAGTGGGTCTACTAACTCCAGATGCATAGTGAATCATATCTTGCATACAATCTTGTTTAGGAAAATTTCTCTGACTACCTAAAACATCGTGTGGTACATTTGAAGTATCGTTTGCACTTCCCATCACTGACTCTCCATGCCAAGTCCAGATAGTGTACCCTTGTGGGAATTAGGTACAAATTAAGTGGTCATATACCACTTCTCTAGCTTGCCACCTTCTAAACCCAAAGTGGCTACATGGACATCATATCTTATTGTTGGCAATTATGTGTGCAAATGCAAAATCTAAAACCTCATTCAAGCCTTTATCATATTCAGGGTTAAGTCATGACTTGGTAATCCAAGATTTATCCATACTTAAAACCTATATTAAGAAAAATATTAGCAATATTAATCAGCAAAATATCATCCCTACTAGAATTAGAAATCAATAAAATGCAAGCAAAATATCTGAGGTTTACTTAAGGTTTGACTAGGAGCTTCACAGTCTAAATGCTAAATAGGATAGAATATGACTCAAAACAACACTTTAAACACCTTAAAAGAAACTTTTAGAACACTAAGTATGCCTCACAGCACTTTAAAAACCTTAAGAGAAACTTTGCTTAAAGTTTGATCAAGAACTTTGAGACATAATGGATCCTTTTCTTAAAAATATTACAAGTTTGTCCTTTGTTCTAATTCTCTCATGATTTTGTTTTAGTTGATGTCATTTATTCCTATTTATGACGTATAAAGATAAATGTTTTTGTTGTTCACTAAAATTTGACTGGCATTTTCTAACTGCAGGATTTTATGAACATATGAACACAAGGATATATGTATATATATATATGACATGATGATAACAAAGAAAACTTCCAAGTTTTACTTTGTCAATTATGAGACATGGTTTTGGCAATTGTGAACTGTGAATATTTCATGTATTTATGGTTAAATAGTGTTATTATTAATTTCAAGACATTTTCGCTTTCCACCCATCATATATATATATCTTATAATCAATTATAATAATGCCAGTTTCAATCAACAATACATTTGTACTTTTAATTTGCAGTTTTTCTATATATATATTATACATACGAAAATACGTTATTTCTCAAAAGAAACCATATTATTTGATTGATGCAATAACAGTTCAAATCTAGATATTATATGAAGTATATATATAAACACAGAATAGTGATTTCCTCCTAATTAAGTAAGTATGACTCTTCAATATATATATATATGGATCAATGAATGCAAATCCCAAACGAACTGCATGAATTATCTGCATACAATATATATATGTAAAGCATTTGAAGTGGGGTTCTGGGTAGCTAGGCAGTAATTAAGTTAAAACTTAAAGCTAGATTCATGAAACTAGCTATCTCTTTATTACAGCACTATGTATATACAAGAAAGAAGAGGCAGATAGAGTAGTAGTAGGACACTATAATATGGTAATTAAAAGTCAAGGCTTATGTTTGAGAAACATAGAGTTAATACACTGGCTAAAAAAAGGGTTAAAGAGTTAATATAGTTAGAAGTTCTATAATTTTTCCAATTTTCTTTGCCCTAGTTATAGTCCCATTCCATTGGAGCATGTTAGCTAAAAATGGTATTAAACTAGAGCTATCAAGATTAATAGTTCTTTCATTATAATCTTTTTCTTTAAATGCTATTTTGATGATTGTTTTTCAATTATCCTCATCATTTTCAATGTAAAGGTCAGGTGACCATGCAATTGCAACAATCACACTATCCACAACACTATATTCTGCTATTAAGAAATGCAATCAATTATGTGGAAATATAGTTTTCTCTTCTATTCATGTATGTCCTTTGTAACGACCCCCTAATACGACATACACAACCCTTTATCTGATTAGCGGAAGCATATGGGCTATTCTAAATAGTTATTCTCGATGTGGGAATGTCAGGGGATAGCTATTGGTTGAGCGTAACCCAAATAGACTTCCCGTTGTCCATTCGGATTCTGTTCAACCCTAATTCACATGCAGCTAAACTAATTATACATACATACATCATAAATTACTCTGTAATGAAATCTAGTATCCATAAAAATGGCATATAATCATTCATACTAATTCTAACTTAAAATCGCAAGTTTACAGCGATAAACCCTACCAAAAATTCAACAGAGTTTTCTTTGTATTTTGAACATATCCATAATACAACAGTCACCTATTTACAGATATATAGCCAGTCCAATTACAACAGAAAACATAAATGACAGAAGACCAATATACAGCAACATCATCGAAATATATATACAATACAATCCAAGCCTAGACTAAGCTTCTTTTCTGTCTATCTTCAAGTCATCATCCAGCTAACGTCTAGGTTCCTGTCCCTGTTCCTGTTCATCTGAGTAAACAACCTGGTGAGATATAAAATCCCAATAGAATAATTTACAGTTTAAATACAATTCAAAATCTGGTTGAATACTCAGCGGTGCGAGCACCGAAAACATCTTATCGAAATCAATTCAAAATCAGTGAAATACCTTATCTTTAAAATCATTCAATTACATGGAAATTGTAGCAAATACTCAAAATCATAAAATCCATTTCTTTGCAAAATTAGTCATAGAAATCAGGTTAAATCCCATGCCTGGTGTATCTAAATCCATGTCAGCCACATATATCATCTGCGACCGCATCTAATCGTCATCCAATTGCACGTCATCTAGAGAGATTACCTCTCTTATCGTTGGGTGTGATCCATAACACCAATCACCCGAATCTAGCCTATATTGTGAGTGTGATCCGTAACATCAATCACTCACTCAAGGACCGGGTGAGAATCAACATCTAGGGCGTCCTCTAGCATGTGCACATACGCCAATTCTCATCCTCATACAGTCTATTCGAACTCACATGCTCACGGTCGGGTATTCCTCAGGGTTCTAGGGTATTACGCCTAAATCACAATGTTTCCCCGTGTAGGCTATCCCCCCTTATACTCCTTAAACCTTTCTTAGGGTCGTCCTGATTTATCGCGTGATCCCTAATGTAGTACAGGCTAAATCTGGTAAAAATAATGTCAATTAAAAACCCCCTGTACTTGGGATACTTAACGGCCGTCCCATACCGGCTATCAAGTACCCTACCCTAAGTAAATTCGTTCTAAGGGCATCTAAACTCGATAAAAAAAACATCTAACATGCAATTAGGATATCCAGCACACAAGCATGCAATTTAGTCCATCGAAAGTAGCACGAAAATCCATGTAATGAAATCTAATCGTTCAGGTAATCACTAGGTTAAATCTAGGACTCGGGAAGCGTAAATCATCCTACCTGGTCTCCTGTCACTTCAAATCAATTCAGAACTTCACGAAATCTCAATTTTTGAGCCAAATTAATTCCCTGGACATTTACACGAATATTTAAGCTTATCACGTCATCTGTTTTACCATTCTAAGTCTGGTTACCCTAATACCTAGGTCAATTTATTTCCTAATCATGTTCGACAGCTAATTCAATCAAAATTCATTAGTTTTTAGGGAATCGGACCTTACCAGTGTTGTCGAATGATGGAAATCTATCCCGGGGTGGTCTCAATTTCTCCCAGTGTATATCTAGATGCTCTGGCACGGCGGTGCACATTGACGTACGGCAGCGCACAGCAGAGGGGTGCATTTGGCCTCGAAAATTACACCACGATGAAGCCCGTAAGATGAGGAGTCCGAATATGGTGGTGGCGCGACAGTTCATGGCCGTTTGTATAGCATTTTTTGGCCACGAAGAATGACGCACGATAGATGAAAAAAGCCTCGATCTGGGCGCGTCGGACCTCCATTCAACATCGGCGAGCTGGTGGAGGAAGCTGGCAGCTGAGGCTACATGATGGTGGGGGTGGTGACGGGCAACGGTGGCTGACGGCAGCAATCTCAGCTGGTGAAGTTTTCGCGCGGTGGAGGAAGAAAATGCCATTTTCTGGCGGCACTGGCAGTTGTTGGTGGCCGTGGGTGGTTGCTGGAGGTTGAGGGTGGTGAGGGGAGTCGATTGGCATGCTAGGTGGTGGCTCACGGTGACTCAGGTGGCGGCGGGCAGTGGAGGAAGGAGGAGAGAGAGGAGAGAGAAAGTAGAGTGAGGAGAGAGAAAGATTTGTGCCAAATGGCGGGGTTTCAGGAAATTTAAAGCTTCCGGGGGCAATTCTGACTTTTCCCGGACCACCCGGGGAAACTTTAGGGTATCAGCTTCCTTCCAGACGTCGGCTCAAGTTTCTATGAGAAGCTTTTGGCCTCCGTAAGTGAAACTGAAGTATGAAACTTCGTCTGTCTGTTCCTAATGGCCGGATTGCGTTTCTTTCCATTCAATTGTGTTTTTGACATCAAATCGCGTTCCAAGTTTAACCGTTGCCTCGAAATACATGCCAGGTTCCACTTACATGGATTTATTAAAAAATCGAGTTTCTTTCTTTTTTAAAATTAATTTCGGTTATTACATCCTTTCTTCCTCTATCTATATTTCTATAATTAATAACATTTATGTTTTATTTTATGTATATGTAGGCTAACTAAAGTTTTAAAGTCAAACTGCTACAATCAACAACTTCTTGAGTACAATTGATATTGTAAGAATCCATAATTTATGGAAAGATGGAGGGATATTAATTCAAACACAAAATGATTAATCATCAACTCAATCATAAAATATATATTGGCCTTTATACCCTTCCTAATTTGCCAGCATAAATCTTGGCAATACTAGCCTTATCACAAACTATGTTATATGTATATTAATGCACCATAAAACTTAAGTTTTGGATGAAGCATATTTAGAAAATGTATATATGAAGATCATCATATTATTTTTCTTCCATTGCCTATCACAACTTTTATCATAGCACTTTCAGTTGGTCATAACAATGAAAAACAAAGTTATTTTCATCTTAAATGGCCTTAACTCAAACTCTTTTAGCAGTACATAGTGACACATTTTTTTTTAATTTTCTTTTAAAGCATTAACTATTTTATTTGTTATTTTTCTGTTTTGTCTAATTGTAAACCCTAGTGTTTGGTTGGAGATTATGTTATTCTAAATAGATTTATGATGGCCAATGTCACATTTTACTAGGGGTAAAGTTGCTGTGTAACCAAAAATTAGTCTTATCCTAAACCAGTTTGGATAAGCACACAAAATAACTAAAAGTTTCACAAGATTTCAAAAGATAAACAACAAAGCTAAACATTAGCTTTTTGTTAAAAAATATTTTCATTTTAAAATACTTAACTTTGACCTCCTATTTTTGCTTAGAAATAGATAAACAAAGAGGCAAAATGTTAGGCACCCTACTAGTTGAAAGAAAGGGCCATTCAAACACAAAACAAAATAGAGAAGGCCCAAGCTAACGAGAGAAAGCTAAAACAAATGAAACAACAAACAAAGGAGGAAGTAGCGTAGTGTAGTGTAGAGTGGAGCAGTAAAGAGAGAAGACATAATAAATCACAATTAAATAATGCTAAATATGTGAGAGGGTCATTGACATTATAATGACTTAAAAAAGAATTAATAAGAAGCAAAATATTTTTGATGATTTACAGCATGATATGGTATATCACATTTCTCCCTCTTCTCCTGTAGTGCTCACTCAATATTATAATTCAGAACTACCTCTTAAGTTTAACCTCAAAAGCTTCAAACTTTGAAGTTGAAGTAATAAGACTATAACTGAATGGTTATTGACTATTTAGAGTTTGGTTGTACAAAGGAGGGAGGACACTTTGAAGTAATAAGTTGCAGTGAAAAAATAAAAAGGTGAAATTTGTTGGTTCAGAAGATAGAGATCGAAAAACCAAGGAAGCTGCCGTAAGTGAATGGTGAGCCCTTGTAGGTTGACCAAGGACAATGGATATGAATATAGGCATTGTATCATTACTACAAAACTATCAAAAAGAGATGCCTGCATGAAACCACAAAATTAATAATCACTCATTCACTCAATGTTTATATGGTAATTCATTATATATACATTACATACAATTCAAATTGTACCATCTATTCATTAATCAATTCTCTTTCACATTTTCTGCATTTCACTCTTTCACTTTCTTCTTTTTCTATTTTCAAATTTTAGGTCATTTTAAAGAACTATGGTATGAAATTTATTTATATTAATTATATAAAGAGGGAGAGAAATATTATAGACACTTGGTAGGGTTATTATAGGCCCATGAAGACATGGATGCCAATTAAAGAGAGAGAGAGATGAAAATAGTGGACATTGAATTCATGGTTATGAAAGGGGGACCAAGGACAAAGGAAGAAAGAGTGAGGGAAGATGAGAGTTGAAGAAGTGAATAGTGAAAGGCAATGTAGAGAAGAGAGTAGAGCTTATAAATGTATGTGCTCCTCTTAGCTGGCTACTCTATTTACCTATGCCTTTAGTGAGGTCCACATTAAGCTTAGGGCTGCTCTTTCATACTTGAATACTTCTATAGCAGAAAGATACACTATCTTTATCTCTATCTGTATCTGCCTCTTCAAAAAGCACTTACTCACAGTTATAACTCAACCATGATAGAAGTTTTTACTTTCTAGCCTACACCCTAGTCTTCCCCCTAAGTCCCTATCTTAACTCTACTCACTACTCATAATGTATTTATTCAGTAGTGTGTTGTGTTTAAGCTTATCTATGTGGGTCACTGCTTACTGCCTTAGTTAATTAATTCCCTGTGTTTTCTAACACTCTGTCCATTCCCTAACCATCTCTACTTCTTTCTGTAACACCTCTAGTAGCAACACTTATCCATGACTCCTTTATAATTAATTAAAAGATATAAAATATAGTTATATAATAATGGTGTGTTATCGATACCCTTACCTAAGTAATTTTAAACTTTTTATAATTTAATTTGGTTGAGTGCATCTTGGGTTGGGTCTCTACTCTCGAATTTCACTCACTCTCATAGTGGAATAGAATATATAAAATACACTTGAAGTAGCTATACATAAACATGAATTCTTAGTTAAATATAGTTAAATAACTATTGGGCATGGAGGCAACAATCCTGCCACTCATGACTCCATTAGCTAGCCTAAACATTAGTTCATATACAACCAAATTAAGATAGGCTATACAAGAGATATTTTATACTAGTCTTCCCAAAAATTATAAAGACTAGTACAATGTTAGCATGTGTCTATACTATCTCAAAATAAATTAATCAATTTCATATACCCCCTAGTGGGTACTTCTTCTTAGGTTACCTCTTCTTTAGCCACGGGACCTACACATCTAATACATGCCAGCGCTAAGGTGAGAAATGAATCTCAATAGCAATGTAACCTATTTCAAAATCCACTAACCTATACCACCATGCTTACACAAAAAAGCTCTACATCCTTTCTCATAATAAAATATAGTATTTACCATTGGGATGCGATGCATGTAGCATTTATTCATGTTATGTACTCACACATATGCATGTACATTTAAGACATATTAACTTTAAAACATGAGAAGTGCATTCATCATCATTTTCTTAATAAAACATTTCTTTAGTTTATTAACATGCCTTTTGAGCAGGAGGAAGCAATCACGTCACATGAGCTATAGGGAGTATCACCCAACAACAACTCCACGTACCACTATATACATGAATGAGCTATCTCGGTGATTACTATGCCATATAGTAAAATATTGCTCTAGTACATCTGAGGCATCCCCTAACTGGATCCACTTGTACAATCTCAATAACTCATGGGATCACTGTAAACCTCTGAACAGATCTTATCCTCTCTACTTCCACAGATCATGATGTTATGGGGTCACCACCATTACTTCTGAGGTGGATCACCCTCTAAGCCTTATCCTCTCTGCTTACACAGATCATGAAGCTATGAAGTCACCATCATTACCTCTGAAGTGGATCATAATCCCGATACGCTATCCTCTAACATATGCACTAGGCTGATTTAGCTCATGCCTACAGTTATGCTTTAACCTTAAGTATGTGTTTCTTAATGGCCTTAAAAAAACTCACTAACTTAAGGTTTACAACTATCATGGTGTTTTTAAAATCATCTAAGTTCAAGTGGTTGTTTAACCACCCTAATTCATGGCACAACCATGGAATGCCAACGGCCGTCTCATACCAACAATCGGTCACTCATTTCATAAGCCTATCTACCATTAATGCATATGCCTAGGATACTTCACTTTTCTTTTTTGAAGTCACTCTGCTTTCCTTTTTGGTATCATTGTCACAAGGACCATTCTCATCCAAGTGATAAGTGACCCTTTTCCCTTGCATATTACCTTAAAAAACTAGCTTCCATACTACCTATGTTATGAGCCTTAAACCATGTAGTACAATAGATTTCTAAGCTTAATTCTAGTTCAAAATCACATTTTGCAAATTAAAGGGCCATCAGTCGATTGTTGGAAGGTTGGAAGTCTGCTAATTGCTTTTTGGAATCCTCAGGTTGCAAGACAATAAGTTGCTAGTTGACTATTAGAAGGTTGGTAGTCAGCTAGTCGCTCATTCAAATGCGTCTTGGGCAAAATAAGAACCAACTGTTGACTTCGAGGATAGCCGGTTGACTACTTAGTGTAAACTTGGGCCCGACAGTCGACTGCTAGGAGGACGGTAATCGGTTGCTATGTCTAAGTCTACACTTTTAGGTTTCCAAGAACACGACAGTCGATTACTAAATAGTTGGTAGTCGGCTACTATGTTTCGCAGTAGTTTAGAAAACTTCTTTTTGACATCACCCAATCCAAAACTCATTCCATTTTCAATTTAAAACATATGAACCTAGTTTCCATGCCATAAACTTTACTTTTCCTCAAACCTTTCTTATCATTATGCTCAATTACTATACATTCAAGGAAAGCTAGTCTATATTTCTAGATGAACAGAAACCAACCCTTCCAATCATTTGCAAACACATATAAGCACAAAATTTCAGCAAAAACAACATCCAATGGTAGAAGAAAACATATAAAATGTAGGTTTAACCCTAAACTCAATTCAAATATTAAAAAATCATGTCTATCTAGTAACATTCAACATTTCAGAAAAGAGAGGGGTTTATAATGGATTGCTACTTTGATGTGCTAAGAAGGCTCTCCCTTTGTTTTAGAACTAATTTCCAGCCTTGGATCTGCTCTTCCTTTAGCAAAAATCCTCCTCCTTTGCCCTAGTCGCCCCTCTCCTTCTCTACTTGCCCTTCAGCTTCTTTCTCTAAAAATTCTGAAGGTTTGAAGTAAATGGAAGGTTTAGGGTTTAACTAGGGTTTAAGGAAGTTTGGATAATTGCTCTTTGGTCCCTGAGCTGTTTTGCATTCTTGGAATCTCACCTTTTGTAATGCCCTTATCTAGTATTACAAGTCCTTCGATGTAAACAGATAATTGCAGTACATTATTCTTAACCTTAATTATTTGTTTACAACATCTGAGCAGTTATACTATTAAGTATTATTAAAGCGGATTAGGTTCAGGTTCTTTTTCTCAGATAACCATACTTTATGCACAACGGAAATTAAATTCATTACATCATAGAAAAATTTATAAAATTTACATATAATACAAAATAATAAATTTCCAATAAGAAATGTCCATTACATCCTTCTATGGTCATATGCCAGGATATATGAAGTAGCCATCCATAAGGAGTCAGGAGACAACAAGCCTATTACTCAAACTCCTTTAACAAAATACTGGGGATGAACCAGTCCTTCATATATCCTTTCCCTAATGATTGCCCCTTTTCCCTTTTCTATATATAGCTAAAATAATAGTATTAATTCTAATCCCAAAAACACATAGAATTAAGACCCAAAATAAAGGAATACAAAATGATCTTAACACAAGGAACTTCCATCTTTCCCCGGCACCGCTAAACGTCTGCATCTAATACATATTAGCATACAAATAAGAAACACAAGTTTCCCAATAGCTTAATAATTCATTATTTTAAAAATGAACTAATATGTACCAGGGTGCAAGCACTAAAAACATTTTCACTTACATTCTAGTAATTTAAAATATAGTCTCATTTATATATACCGAATGGCAAGCATTGCATGATTATTTGAAATGTCAATGTGATAAAAGTAAATATTCTCATGTCAAGTGTAACATCTTTTCATGGGATCATACATGGTAAAACTAAAATAAACAATGATCTGTTATACATTTCATTCTTAAAACTTACCTTATCTCAAAGTGTGAAGCACCTTTGGTCACACTTCAAGAAAAGTGGACACTAGGTCCCGAGTGTGAAGCATCTTCGGTCACACCTCACTAGGTTACATGTATGGAGCACCTTCGGCCACACCTTAGGAATTATGGACACTTGGCCACCTTTATCATTGTGAACACTAGGTTCTGGGTGTGAAGCACCTTTGGTCACACCTCACTAGGTCATGTGTGTAGAGCACCTTTGGCTAAACCTCAAGAATTGTGGACACTTGGCCACCTTTATCATTGTAAACACTAGGTCCCGAGTGTAAAGTACCTTCGGTCACACCTCACTAGGCCACATGTGTGGAGCACCTTCGGCCACATCTCAAGAATTGTAGACACTTAGCCACCTTTACCATTGTGAAAACTAGGTCACAGGTGTGAAACACCTTCGGTCACATCTTGTAACAACAGAAAGAATTTTAAAAGAGTTTAAAGGATAAAAATCAAATTTTTAAACCCTAATCCCAATCATATGAAGCCTGGCACAAATTTTGAGGATAATAACTTGACACAGAAGGTTGTTCAAAGCCAGAAACACGATCAAACAAAAAGAAATGCAATCTGGCGATCAAAAACTGACGGAAGGAGTTTCGTGCATCAATTTCATTAACGGAGGCCAAAAATTTCGCATGGAAATGCGTGCCAACATCTGGAAGGATGCTGACACCCTAAAACATCCCTGGGTGGCCTGGGAAAAGTCGGAATCATCCCTGAAGGCTTTAAATTACGCGAATTCCCTCTATTTCTCTCATTTCACTCTCTCTCCTCATCATACACTCTCTCTCTTCTCTCTCCTCCTTCCTCCACCATGAATGGCCACTACAGCCATCGTGGGCTACCACCAAGGGCACCAACCGACAGCCCTCATTGCCCACAACCTCCAACAACCAACCATGGCCACTAACGGCCGCCGGAGCCGCCGGAAAAATGCCATTTTTCCCCTCCATCGTCCGAAACTTCTCCAGCTCGAATCGTCGCCGTCCGTCATCGTTGACTGTCACCGCCCCTACCACCGTGTAGCCCGAGCTACCAGCTTCCTCCAGTAGCTCGGCGCCGTCGAAAGGAGGCTAGACGCGCCTGGATCGAGGAAGAACGCCGTCCGCCGTGCGAGAAATTTCGTGGCCAGAAAATGCTGCCCAAACGGCCGTGAACTGCCGCACCACCACCGTATTCGGACTCCTAAGCTTGCGGGCTTCACCGTGGTGTGATTTTTGAGACAAATCGCACCCCTCCGCCGTGCGCCACCGTATGCCGCTGTGCTTGCGTGTGCCACTTGTGAAGCTACGGGCGTGTATCCCGAGAAACCGAGACCACCCTGACATAGAATTCCATCATCCGGACACATTGGTAAGGTCCGATTTCCCAAAAAATGATGACATTTGATTGAAATGATTGCCGAACGTAATTAGGCAACTAATTAACCTAGGTAACTGTGTAACCGAGTTTAGGATTAAAAATTGGATGACGTGACGAGCCTAAATGTTTAATTTTATGTCCAGGAAATTAATCAGGCTCAGAAACCGAGAATGCGTGGAATTCTGAAGTGATTTAGAGTATTCAGAGACCAGGTAGGATAATTTACACTTCCTGAACCCTAAAATTGATTTAGTGAATACCTGACTAATTTAGATAACTTGCATAGAATTACGTGCTGCTTTCAATGGGATAAATTGCATGACTGTGTGCTGAAAACCCTAATTTCATGTTAGACACCTTGTTTATCGAGTTTAGATGCCTTTAGGATAGATTTACTTAGGGTTGGGTACTTGATAGCTGGTATGGGACGGCCGTTAAGTATCCCTCTTACAGGAAGCTTTTAAACGAGACTATTTTTATCAGATTTAGCCTGTACTGAGTTAGGGATTACACGTTAAACTAGGACGACCTTAAGAAAGGTTTAGTGAGTATAAGGGTGGATAACCTACACGGGGAAACATTGTGATTTAGGCATAATACCCTAAAACCCTGAGGAATAGCCGACCGAGTGCATGTGAGTTCGAATAGACTGTATGAGGATGAGAATTGGTGTATGTGCACATGCTAGGGGACGCCCTAGATGTTGATTCTCACCCGGTCCTTGAGTGGGTGATTGGTGTTACGAATCACACTCACAATATAGGCTTGATTCAGGTGATTGGTGTTACGGATCACACCCAACGATAAGAGAGGTATTCTCTCTAGACTACGTGCAATTAGATGATGATTTAGATTTGGTTACAACAGACTTGTAGCCAACGAGGATTGAGAGACACAGGGCATGGGATTTTTACTTGATTTTGATGACTGATTCTAAAAGAAATTGACTTTATGATTTCAAGTACTTGCCGCAATTTCCATGTGTTTAAACGATTTTAAAGATAAGGTATTTCACTATTTTCGAACTGATTTCGGGAAGACAATTCCGGTGTTCGCACCGCTGGGTATTCAACTGGTTTTTAAATGATAATTGAATTGTAAATTATTCTACTGGGATTCATATCTCATTAGGTTATTTACTCAGATGAACAGGGACAGGGACAGAGCCAGGCGATGGCGGTGACTTCAGGATAGACCGGAGGATGATTAGCTTAGGCTTAAATCAATTGTATACATACTTTGATAACACTGTTATTTATTGGGTTCCATCTCTTATGTTTTCTGTATGGATTGGACTGAATGTACATATAATGTTTCAGATAGTGTATATAGATTTATGTTAGTTATGCTTATTGCTGTTGTTGGAATGGCTGTTTGAGTTTAAAAGGTGATTTTTGGTACTTTGGGAATGTTCGAAATACAGAGGGAACTCTGCCAGATTTTCGGTAGAATTTACCACTGTAAACTTATGGATTTGAATTGAAATGTGTATGAATGTATGACGCGACGTGTATATGAGTTTTAGATTTCATTCCAGAGAAATTTATGATGCATGTATGTATAGTTAGTTAGCTGCATGTAAATTAGGGTTGAACGGAATCCGAATGGACAACGGAGAGTCTATTTGGGTTACGCTCAACCAGTAGCAATCCCTTGACGTTCCCACATAGGGAATAAGCATTTAGAATACCCCATATACTTCTGCTAATCAGATAAGCATCGCGTATGACGTATTAGGGGGTCGTTACACATCTCACTAGATCACATGGTGGACACTGGGCCACCTTTATAATTTAATTGTGAACACTTGTTCATATATACATACATATAGCCACTACAATTCCTTTTATTTTTATCATTTTAATCTTCCTTGCATTTAGCTCTCATAAGGTACATTCTCATGCATTCATTGTTAGCATAGTGATTCGGCTACCAAAACAAAATATGGGTTTTGGCCACCATAAAAAATAATCACATTTAGGATTTTCATGTCACATTGCCATGTTTTTTTTTCATCCTTACTATAAGTTAAATTTCATGACATTATGCATTAATTCTTAGGGTACCTTCTCCCATATTTAATTTGTGTAACTATTGCCATTAACCACTTATTCTACTTACTTTTTTTGTCCATGCTACACCCTAATTTAAGACTTACACACTTGTCTCCATTTTTACATTTTAATAATAATGTGGGGCCTTATTGTGTGTCAATAATTAACTATACCTTAATTAACCATAATTTCTTTCCTTCTATTAGCCAAAACTAAAGTATAATCTTTCTTACAAAATTCTCATCAAGCCATTTCATACCTCCCAAAAGCCATTTTCGGGTTTGGCAAACCAACAAGAGTAATGTTACAAATTTTGAACCAAATTCTAGCTAGCAACCTACATCTTTGATGTAACGCCCTTATCTAGTATTACAACCTAGCATTGGCAAATAGATAAAGTCGCTACATTTATTCTTATCCTTATTTATTTACAATTAATATCTGAGCGTCCCTTCCATCACCATATCATTCAATTATATAAATGTAAATTCTTTGACTCAGATAAAACGTATAAGCACAGCGAAGGTAAAATATATTTTACAAGGGATAAAGTGACTACGTTACAATATGTTTGTAAATACTACAATAGTGCCTTACTCTCAGTATTATCAACACTTAACTTAGGGTCAGGAGACAACATAATTTCTGTGACTCAAACCATTAGTTACACAACATTCTTACAAAATCCTTCCTTAATGCTAGTTCCATCTTACTCAGAACTTCACTAATTACCTACATCTGATACATATGAGCACATAAATGAGAAAACTAGTTTCTCAGTAACTCAACAATTCACAATTTAAATTTTTACTGACATGCACCACTGTGCAAGCACAGAAAAATCTCCTTTTCTTTTATTATTGTTTTTCACATCCCATCATTTCATGATTAAATTCTTTCATATGAATGTATTGACAATCATGGTGAGATCAATTTATCTATCATTGTAGCAATTATGCTCATTCACATGCATAGGATAATTCTTTCTCAGAAGAATATATATATCTAATAATGAAATCAAATAATATTTACATGTATATATATACATCTTTCATTCTTAAAACCTATCATAAACATACTATAATACAATTATGATTAGCATAATACTTCAGTCATCCTACTATAAGTAAAGTATGAATTAACTTTAATACTTTATTATGCTTATATTTTTCTAATTTACATTATCTAAGATAATTAAGAGTCATTATATTTAATCACTTTTATATATTAATAACAATATAAATTCCTATTAGTCAAAACAAATTTTCTTCTATTAGAATTAATTCTTTAAATTGTATATCCCTTACTAACAAGAATTTTGTACCTTATGTTCTACGAGTAAAACCTATATTACTATATCAAATATAACTTTCCAGCACTTCATTTAGTTAGATTTAAGAAATTATTTTCCATAATATTTATTTCCTAGAAATATTCATGTACATGTGTCATTTCCCTAACTAATTCCAATTTATATTCCTATTGATCCTCCATTAAAGCACATGTTTAATTCCGATTTATGTCTTTCATTTCATTCCAATTTCTCTCCATTTCTACTTAGCTAAATGACGTTTTCCTTCCACTAAATTCAGCACTTAAGTCTTACCTTACCGACATTATTTTTAAAAGGGGTTAGACAATACAAGCCATTGCTAATTCTTTCATCAATACTAACTATCATTCTTTACTTAATTTTCTATAAATTATAATGTATCTTACTCACCCAATTATATAAATAATCCCTCCTAACTTTTATTATATCTTCCATTATAAATGCAGAATTTATTTCCTTTTAAATTCCTATAAATTAAAATGTATCTTGCTCACCCAAATATATAAAATAGCCCTCCTAACTTTTTATTATACTTTCCATTATAAATGCAGAATTTGTTCCCTTGGTTATATCTTTTCATGGCTTTACAACCTTCACGTTAACCTTGCAAGCAAAACATCCCACTCCCTTATACCTCATTACCAACTATAATCCTTCTCATAAGTTTCTCTAAATTAAAATAGATTTTTCTCATACAATCACACCAATTCTCCTCTCTAAATTAAAATAGATTTTACTCATACAAATACACCAATTGTCTATATTAAATTTGGTTAGCTCTTTCATTATAAATTTTGGATTTTTCCTTTAATATATTTTCTTATGAATATGACAATAAACTCTCAAGAAATCTCCCACTCTCTCGTACACACTTAACCAAAAGAGAGTTCATATTTCCAAACATATAACAAGGTAGACTTACATTTCATTAACTTCTAAACCGTAAGAATATATATATATCCCACAAAATAAGAAAACAATTGAATGGAATTGCTAAGTTACCTTAAGGATACAAGAAGAATGAAGAGATTTTTGGTGTTCCTTTTGGAGTTTGCTTACTTCCTTGTGTCTTTGGTTGCACGATTTTCTCTCCTTTCCTATTGTTTAAGTGTTTGTGTCTAATACCCGTAGCTCTCCTTCTCTCAAATGCTTATGTGATTTTGTTGCAAAATTATCAAACTCTTCTCCATTATGTACATTATATGTAACCGACTCCAAGCTTCTTTCTTTTTTTAATGTGACTGAGAGTTATGCCTACACTAGCTTCCAATTTTTACATCCTTTCACCAAGTGTAGTTTTTATTTTCCCTTTTATTTTATTAAATGATACATTATCCCTTCTATTCTTGGTCACACACCACCTCTTCACCGAAATAAAATATAGGCACGGTTTCATTGAAAGTAGAATGAAATGAGAGAAAATGAGAATAGTTATGGCAGCATGTCTTTCTCCCTTTTCCCACCTCTTCACCGAAAGTCCCATCCACTTACACATTCGGTTAATGTGAGGAAAAGGAATGATAAAATGAAAGTAAGAGAAGAATTTCCATACGCCTTCTTCATTGCAATTTTCCTTTTCACTAATGATGTCTTTGAAAGCTAGCCTCTTTTCTTTCATTCATTCTAATTGCTATTGCCATATACATGTACCTTATTTAATTTAAATTAGGCATATCCCTTCACATTCGGTTATATCAATTTTTATAAGAGAAAGGAATTTTTAAGCACCTTAAGCACCTAAGTATTTATGTAAGCACCTCAAGCAACTCAATGAAATATGTCTCTTACTTACTCCTCCCCTTGAATTCTCGGTTAAGCAAAACGGAAATGAAAGGAAGAAGTTAATTTAAGGGTAAAGTGTTACGCTTTTCCCTTTTTCTTTCTTCTTTGTCTTGTCATTCTTATAATCAAGCCATTCAATTCTTTATAACTAAGCATCCTTTTCTTCTCTATCCTAATAATCTATATTAATATGTATAGAGTTTTCTTTCCCTCCATTCTTAATTATTTGGCTAAAGTAAGATGAAGAGAAATTAAAATTCTCACATTACAAGGCATTCCTCATTTTCATCACTTTCGTTCTTCCCCTTGTTATATTTTTCTCTAAACATTAGATTACTAAGGTAATTTCTTCATCTTTTATTTTGTTACCTTAAGAAAATAGCAAAGTGAAGTAATTAAGAAATTAGGGGTGTTACAAAATGCATGAGGGGAAAGGAATTGGAAATTTTATTTTTAATAATATATGGATGCATGCACATGCCACCTAATCAAAGAGACAAGAGGAGTTGAGATTTTCATTTTCTTCACATTCAAAAAACACACGGCAAGAAAGAAAAGAGAGAGCATCCTACACTTTAGAACATATGCACTCACAAATTCGGTCAAGGCAAGGAGAGAGGGATCTTGTCAAAGAAAAAAGAAGCAAGGTGTAGAGGGACGTCAAAGGAAAGGCTAAGATCACTTCATCCTAGTAATCCTTGAGGTAGGTTGACAATTCTTAAACTTGTGTCCCAAGGTTTCCTATGTATACACCATGTTTTTACAAGATTTTATGGGACATTATTGCTTTCCTACATTCTTGATATTATTAATGTTATGTTGGCTAAGTTTGCATGATAGATCGGTATGTTGGTATATGATGAAATAAATATTGTTGTTACTGGAATATTTTGGTTAGTTAGTGATATTATCATGATGGACTACATTTGAGCATGATAGAAGTGGATGCATGTTTCTTGAAAACCATTTTCTCCATAGTGGAAGTGATAGAATTATTTTTATGATTATTGAGAGTGTGAAATTCTGCTATAACCATGTAAATTCAAGTGAGGTAAAAATATTCCCATGAGAGAGAAAATATGTCCACTTGCACATTGGAGCAAATTTTTGAAGAGTTAATGTTCAATTGTGCTTTATGGATATATTAGAAATTAAATAAAATAGGATTGGTGAAATAATAGAAAGTGTTTATCTAGCATCCCTTTGGGTAATGATTAGATGAGGAGATATGTGTTGATTATGAGAAAGAAATCATCCCAATTTAATAGTAATATTTAAAGAATAGAACAAGGGAAATTTAAATGGTAAAATATTCAATTCTCTTGAGTTTCCCTTAGGCCAAATCATGGAATTCTCTTTGAAAATTATTAAAGTTTTCAAGAGATTTATGCTATTAAATTATCCCACTTTAATGGTAATATTTAAAGAATAGAAAAATCAAAATTTTAATGGTAATATTTAAAGAATTTTTTATAAAGGTGGCCAAGTGTCCACAAGTGCCCAAGTGTGTACAAGAAGTTTTATAAAGGTGGTCGAGTGTCCACAAGGTGTCCAAGTGTGCACAATTAGCAAGTTAAGTTTTAAGAATGAAATACACAAGTGATTTTTGTTTGTTCTGTGATAACATGTATTTTTCCCTAAAAAGATATTTTATTTAATAGAGAAGTTTTACTTTATCACCTGGAATTTCCAATAATCATATAATGCTTGCCAATTTATATGTGTGATAAAGACTATGCTTTAAAAATTGAGAATGTAGAGGAAAGCATTTTTTGTGCTTGCACCTTGATACATATTAGAAAATTTTAAACCCTGGATTGTTAAGCTACTGGGAAACTTCTGTTTGTCATTGGTGTGTTAATATGTATCAGATGCGGACATCTAGCAATGCCAGAGCAGATATGAGTTCTCTTTGTTAAGAGTATTTTGTATTCTCATATTTGTGCCTTGATTCTTGATATATTTTGAGGTTAGAATTAGGATTATTCTTTTGGTTGTGTATATGAAATGTAAATGGGGGATTGTTGGGAAAAGGATATGTGAAGGACCGGTTCATTTCCATTATTCATAAAGGGGTCTGAGTGACAGGATTGTTGTCTCTTGACTCTTGATAGACAGGTACTTCATATATCCTAGAAACATGTTTACAAAGAATGTAATGGACAATTATTGAACATTATTATTTGAATAATATGAAGTTTTAAATTTCCGTTGTATAGTATAGTATTTTGATTTTCGCTGTGTATACGAGATTTAATCTGAGCAAGAGATCCCGAACCTAATCCACTTAAATAAAACTTAATGGTATAACTGCTCAAACTTAATAATGAAAGGGTAAGAATAATGTACCGAACTTATCTATTTACATCAGAGGAAGTGTAATACTGGATAAGGGCGTTACACCTATTGTCCTAAATGGGGATGGTTTAACCTTTTAAAAATTAAGCTCATAGGATCACTATCACCTCACACAGATCATTTCCTCTCTGCTTTTGGATAAATTATGATGCTATGGAATCACCACCCGTTATTGGTGGATCACGTTCCCAGTACGCTATTTCCTATATATAGACTAGGATGATTTAGCTTGTACCCATGATTATGCTAAATTCTAAGTAAATGTCCCTTTTTATTGGCAATACTAAGTTACACTGAGTTAGAATTTGCAATCATCACAGTGTTTTCTACCTTTTCTTATATCCGAGTGGATGTTTAACCATCCAAATTTATGACACAATCGTGGAATGCCTAACGACCGTCCCATACCGACAATTGGTCACTCGGTTACAAGCCTATCTATCGTAGAACACATGGAAATATTTCCTCTTAGTTCTCTTCCTTTTCCTTTCTTTCCTTTCTTGCTTTTCTTTCATTTTCATGATACTTCTTTGAATACATACATACATACATATATATATGTATGTATATATACACATTTTCATTCTTTCATTTTCATGATTCTTCTTTCATGACATATGTGCATATACATATATCCTTTCTTTCTTTCATTTTCATATTTTCCTTAATATATCTACATATACATATAAATATCCCTTTCTCACAATATATATATGTATGTATATATAAATACATCATTTCATCATGCATCATTCCATCATTCCCTTCTTGTTGGAACACACATTCAAGGTTACAATTTTATGGCTATGGAAGGTAATTCATCAATCAATTCATCATAAACATCAAGTTCTCTTTCTCTCTTGCTTATGGCTGAAAAAATAAAACTAAAATCATGCAAATTTTCTCCATGGTGCTCTCAGCCAACATGCAACAAGAGGGGAAATAAGGGAGTTTCATCATAAACCTAAATTCCTCTCTCTCTCTTACTTATGGCTAAAACAATAAATACAAACATGGACTAAAATCATGTAAATTTTCTCCATGGTGCTCTCACCCAACATGCAATAAGAGGGGAATTAAGGGAGTTTCAAACCATTTCTTCCCTTTCTCCCATTTTCATCTACATATAAGCATAAAAACATCATTTTCCCTTCATATCCAAGACAATCATAACCTTACACAATCAATCCAACATAAAGGGTTTTTCATGAAACATGGTGAACTAACTATCATCCTTCAATATCTCATTCAAACATCAATTCTGACATTCTCAAACACATTTATACAACCATTTAAGCAAAACCCAATAGCAATTCAAGCTTAAAAGAATGTGGAGAGAGAAACCCTCACTATTCATGGAGTCATGAAATCATTCAATCCATCAAAAGAAACCATAAAACATGAATTAAGAGAGTTAAGATTGTTTAGCTATCTTAAAAAGTGAAGAAATCTAGTTCTTACTTGCCTTGTCCCTTGGTTTTCCCCTTTTCTTCTTCTTCCTCCTCTCGGCCTTCTCCCCTTTTTCTCCCTTTCCATCACTTTCTTTCTCTTTTCATGAAAGGGAGATGTTTAATTAGTTTTAAGAAAAATGACTATTTTTCCCTTTATGCCAAAATGACTATTTTACCCTCCATTCATCCCCTTATTTTTGAAAAGTTCAGGGAGATAGCCTTCAAGAAAATTCTCATGAAGTCTTTAGGTGAAATGACTATTTTACCCTTGAGGTAAAAATTATCATTTTACCCTTGGGTGAAATTACCATTTTGTCCTTGGGTTAAAATTACCATTTTATCCCTAAGATATTTTCTTATGGCATTCATGACTTTTAGATATTTTTCCTAGATATTTTTCCAAAGTAATCATTACTCTTTATATATTTTCAAACATCATAATTACGCATCAGTAATATGCCCAGATATTTTCTAAAGTAATATGACGCTTTATATATATTTAGGAACTTTTTTCCTTTTCATTTTAGTCCTTCCACTTTTCTCTCAATTTAGTCCCTCTTTACTTGGTGTTAACCTCTAGTGATTTAAACATAAACATTTAGGTATGCAATTACCAAATTTAAGAATTAACAACATACTTGAAGATTTGAAAAGTGGATATTACAAAGGTAATTACAACTCACCAATCCTATAGTATATTTTATTATATTATTTAATTAACTAAATGAAACCATAGGATTGGGGTGTTAGATGGTACACGCGAGGAAGGTGTCAGTTACCCCAAAATGTCTGATAATATAAATGTTCAATTAATTTATATATTCTCTAAATTCCCCCTGACAATCATATGTAAGTGTATAAAAATGTTCAAAGGTTGGACTTGACCTAGGGGGAGTACCAAGGGCCTACATATATCCTTATGGGATGAAAGGCCACATAGTTCGGGGGTAGAAAAGACAACCTTAGTGAGTTGATTGATTCCAATTTAATATTTTCATAAAGAAACAAACAAAGGCATAAAAGGATGCCAAAAGAAAATATGCTTGAATTGAGTTATTTGATTTTATTTTAAAAATCCTCTATATCCTCATTACTTTATCTCCTTGATTTTTCCTCTTTTCTATTTTTTTGGGTTTTTTTTGAAGAATTCTTTTAAATTAAGTGAAATTTTAATTTTCAAGGAATTTGAAAAAAGTTCACATAAAATTATTTGAAAAAAATAGATATTTTTAGGATTTTTGATTTTATATGAGAAGGGGAAATATTTTTGATATTTTTATAAATCTTTTGAGGAATAAAAATTTTTTTGGTTTTTATTTTATTTTGTATGAAAAAAATCCTAATAAAACAAAACTAATTTCTTAATTTCAAGATTGGAAAAATATTTTTGGGTATTTTCCTACTAAGTCTGCTCATTTCTTACTTATTAAAATTAATTTCTTTATAGACAAGTTAGAACAATTTTATATCCAGGAGATAGTGAGATTGCATGGAATCCTTACTAGCATTGTCTCAGATAGAGACCCTAGATTTACCTTTAGATTTTGGAGAGCCTTTCAAGAAGCTTTTGGTACTAGGTTAAGCCTGAGTACAGCCTATCATCCAAAAATGGATGGACAAACTGAGAGGAATATTCAGACTCTAAAAGATATGCTTAGGTCATGCACCTTGGAGTATAAGGGAAGTTGGGACCAAAGCCTAGCTTGACAGAATTCTCATATAATAACTGTTTACATTCTAGCATAGGGATGACATCCTATGAAGCTTTGTATAGGAGGAAGTGTAGATCACCTCTATGCTGGTTTGAGGTAAGGGAAAGACAATTGCTTGGGCCAGAGTTGGTTCAGTTAACTAAAGAATAAATCAGGATGATCAGGGATAAGATGGTTAGAGCTCAAGATAGGCAAAAGAAATATACTAACAAAAGAAGGGGACCACTTGAATTTGATGAAGGGGATCATGTTTTCCTTAGGGTATCTCCTGTTACTGGTATAGGTAGAGCCATTAAGTTTAGAAAATTGAATCCAAGGTACATTGGGCCATTCCTAATCTTGAGAAAGGTTGGTTAATCAGCATACCAAATAGCCTTACCCCCATTCTTATTGAACCTCTATAATGTTTTCCATGTCTCGCAACTTTAAAAATATATCCACGACCCATCCCACATTCTTGATGCTAGTAAAGTACAGTTAAAAGAGAATTTAACTTATCATCCAAGACCGTTGAGAATTATCGAGAATGAGGTTAAGCAATTGAGGAACAAGGTCATCCCTCTAGTTAAGGTTTTATGGGATCAGTCATCTCCACAAGAGGCGACATAGGAGAAGGAAGAGGACGTGAGGAAGTCCTACCCATAATTGTTTGAATAGGTATGTTTTAATTTCAAGGATGAAATTATTTTAAAAGAGGGGAGAATGTAACATCCGCTCCTAATATGATCAATAGATGTTTGTAAATTGTTAATATAACTTTAATGATTATGCATGTTGCATTGATGGCATATAATTGCATTAGTGTAAGTACCAAAGTGAAAGGAATAAAAGTTGAGTTAAAAGTATAGCTAGGGACCCAATTGAAAAGGGAAAGTAGAGTGAAGCTAAAACCATAAATGGCCAAGGACCAAAATGCAAATAGGAAGAATAATAATTCAAAAACCCTAACCTTAAACCCTTGCACACTTTAACCCATCAGCATTTTTAGAGAGAGAAGCATAAGGGGCGAGTAGAGAGAGAAAAGGGCAAGTTATGGCACAAGAAGGGAGTTTTGCTGAAGGAAAGGGAGAATGTAAAGCTGGAAATTAGTTTTACAACAAAGGGAGGACTTTTCTAGCATATCAAACATGCAGAATCAAGGTAGCAAATCATCCTAAACCCTATTTCTAAAATATATAGTAAATTTTCTAATAAATGCGATTTTAAATGTTTAAATTTAAATCTGGGGTTTTAAACCTATATTTTATATGTTTTAACTGTTATTGGGTAATGTGTACTAATTTACCTTTCTCATTTATGCTTGTGAATGATTATGAACTTAGGTTTTTGCCCTAAGTGAGAAAGATGTGGTTTGATCTTAGTTTGAACATGTTAAGCTATTTTATGGGCATTTTATGAATGAGAAATGATGTTTGAATGTTGGCATTGAGTTCATGATTTAATTAAAGAATTTAAGAACATGTTTTGGGGCCAAACTCTGGGTAAAACCATAATTTTTCAAGTAAATCAAGCTCTAGCAGCAGACTACCAGTCTTGGAAGTCAACTATCGTGCTCATCCTTTGCGCATAAATGAGAGGAAAAATGCTAGTAGCCAACTGCCAAACCCTTGAAAGTCAACTATCATGTTCTTCATTCTCTAAAAAGTTTTTTAGAAGGCTAGCAGTAAACTTCTAGACCCTTGGAAGTCAACTGTCAAGGCTAACAGCCGACTGCCAAGCCCTAGCAGCCAATTGGTAGCTTTCAGCCAAGAATAGGGATTTTAGATAGTGAGCTAGTAGCAGGTTGCCAATAAGAGGGAAGTCGACTACCAGTTCTCTGATATGGATAATGAGCTTAATTGAGCATTTTAAGAGGAGATTAGCCCAGATTTTCACTGAAACTAAAGATCTAAACCAAAGATAGAGTCACAAATCACTCAGGTGATGACACCCTTGTGATAGTGAAAGAAAAAGAGAGTAGAAAACACAAAAGAGGACAAAGGAAAGTATTCTAAGTGTATGCCTTAAGGTAGATAGGCTCATGATCAAGTGACTGATTGTCGGTATGGGACGATCGTTGGGCATTCTGTAGTTGTGCCATAAATTGGGATGGTTAAACATCTACTTGAACTTAGATGATTTTGAAAACACCGTGATGGTTGCAAACTTTAAGTTAGTGTCATCTCCCAAAGGTCATATTAGAAACACATACTTAGAGTTAAGCATAACCATGAGCATAGGCCGATTCACCCTAGAGTATATGTAAAGAATAGCGTGCCAGGAGTGTGATCTATCAAACAGGTATGGTGATTCCATAGTACTATGATCTACCCAAAAGTAAAGAGGAAGTGATTTAGGTAGAGTTGATGGTGATCCCATGAGTTTATACCAGGTCTGTTTGGTACGAAAGGGAGGAAATCCCGCTGGTCAGGGATGATCTACCGAAAAGGGGTAAGGACCATTAAGGTACTTGGATCCACTAGGGGACACCTCAAAATGTACCAAAATTAAAGATGAAAGTTAGAATTAGCTAAATAGTGGCTAAATAGTCACAAACTCATTCATACAGATAGTGGTGCGTGGAGTTGTTGCTGGGCGACTCTCCCAATTACTCTTATAATGTTTTATGAACTCCTCACATGTTATGAAAATAAAGTGATGGCACGTTTATTATCCCATATATGTTTTACATGAAAGTGATGAGAGAATGATGATGAATGGACATCCCCTATTTGAAAGATGATATGGTTAGGTGTACATGCATAAATTTGAGCACATGATAGAAAGTATGTTGCATGAATTATGCCCCAATAGTATATGCTATTCATTATGTTTTATGATGAAAGAATGTAGAGATTTTTCATGTAAGAACGATGGTACAGGTTGGTAATTTTAAAGATAGGTTGCATTACTACTAAGATTAATTTCTCACACGTGTGCTGGCATGTATAAGATGTGTAGGTTCCCTTGTGCTAGAGGAGAAGGTAAAGTGGGAAGAAGTACCCTCCCTATGGTACATGGAAATACTTATTTTGGAAGTGTATAAGCATATATTATTATTGTGCTAGTCTTCATCATATTTTGAGGAAGGCTAGTAAAGATTTACTATGTATAGCCTATATTGAATTAGTTATATATGAATTATTCTCAATTCATGAATAGACATGTTGGTGGGGTTTGAGTGGCAGGATTGTTGCCTCCATCCCTAAATAGGTTAAGTTAAAGCTAATCAATGAGTATTTATACATGTCAGTGTATATCTATTCAGGATGAATTATGTATGTATATATATATGTGATCTAACATTCCACTGCAAAAGTTGTGAAAGCCCGAGTGTAGAACCCAACCTAAATGGTGCTCAACTAATTATTTAATCAACTTGGTAAAAGTTTAAAATTTACTCGAGTAGAGGTAATAGTAACATATTAATATTATGATAATTACATATTATATCCTTTAACTAACTAAAAAGGAACTATAGGTAATGGTGTGATACAAGAGGTGTTACAACCTGAAAAGGAACTATATTATACATGTTTATGTATAGCTATTTAGAGTAAATTATATTTATATATACATGTAATTGACCCGATATTTCGCTACGGAATTATGAGAGCCCAAGTGTAAAACCCAATCCAAATGGCACTTAATTAATCAACTTGGTAAAAGTTTAAAATTTGCTCGGGTATATGTAACAGTAACACACTACTATTAATATAT
This sequence comes from Senna siamea, assembly GCA_031216115.1. Lineage (NCBI taxonomy): Eukaryota > Viridiplantae > Streptophyta > Magnoliopsida > Fabales > Fabaceae > Senna > Senna siamea. Next base: position 22,915,939 of record CM062354.1, on the reverse strand, counting down.
ATATGTTTTATATCTTTTAAAGAACTAAAAGGAACCATAGGCTAAGGGTGTGTTATGGGTGTTACATCATCCATATAGATTTGAATTATAAGGATGTCTTTTTTGGACGGTTTTGTAAAAAGTGTGGTGTCTATTCTTCCTTTGTAAAACCATTCTCAATTAGAAACAAACTTAGCCTCTCATACCATGCCCTAGGAGCTTGCTTTAGACCATATAAAGCTTTTGTAAGTTTGTAAACATGATTAGGTTTGTTGAGACTTTCAAAATCTGGTGGTTGTTTTATGAAAACATCCTCATTTAGATATCCATTTAAGAATTCAATTTTAACATGCAAATGCTAGTGAAATTCTGATTGATTCTTGTAACATCTTCTCTTAATATGATTAAGAGATGTTTGTTAATTGTTAATTAAAATTAAATGCTTGTGTAGGTTGCATTGTTTGCATATTGCTACATTAGTGCAGGAACTTCATTAGTGCAGGGACTTGGTTAAAAGAAATAAAAGCTAAGCCAAAGTATGGCTAAGGACTAAATTGAAAAGGGAAAGTTCAACTAGGCTAAAATCACGAATGGGCCAAGGGCAAGAATGCAAATAGCCATACTTAAAACTTCATAAACCCTAAACCCTAACACACCTCAAATTTCAACACTTTCTAGAGAGAGAAGGTGGTGAGTTAGGGCAAAGGGGAAGGGATTTCTAAAGGAGGAACGAATTTGAAGCTAGGGGATTAGTCCTCCAGCAAGGGAAGGACCTTATTAGCACATAATAAACACATTTATTAAGAAATCAAGGTAGCAACTCAACCTAAACCCCATTTCTAAAATGTTTTCTTTTGCTAGAAAAATGTGTTGATGAATGTTTTGAGTTAAGTTTGGGGTTTAAACCTACATTCTCTATATTTTTAACTACTATTGGGTGATGCTTGCTGAAATGTTATACTTATTTATGCTTGTCATTGATTGTTAAAGTAGGCTTATGCCCTAAGTGCAAAAATGTGGTTTAATCTTAGTTGGAGTGTTGTTACGTTGAGTTTTGGGTCTGTTATACAAGCTAAGTGATGTCTAAGTATGGGTGTTAAGTTCATGGCTTGAGAAATTGTTTTGAAAACATGTTTTTAGAGTGAAAATCTAGATTTAATAGTGAGTTTTACAATAGATAGAACGCCAATAGCTGATTACCAGACCCTAGAAGTCGACTACCGTGTTCTTTATTTTCTAGAAAAAGTTTTTAAAGGCTAGTAGTCAACTGTCGAGCCCATTTTTTGGTAGCAGTCGATTGCTAAACCTTTACTAACCAACTGGCAGCTCTCGACCAAGGTAGAGTAAAGGGGACAATAGGCTAGTAGTTAACTGCCAGAATGGGATCAGTCGACTGCCAGCCCACTATTTCAGATAGTGAGCTCAATAACCTATTTTAAGAAACACAAACTTTCACATCACATCTTCCCTCTTTCTCATCTTTTATATTATGGAAATACCATTACATCACTTTTCTTCCATTTCCATACAATTTCCATTTTACCTAGCAATATATATCAAGGGATTTTGGTAAACTATTCACTCATTCAGCATTTCCATTTCATTTTCCATTCAATCTATCTATGTATACATATAAGCACCCTTTTCTCACAACAAGCATTATGAATACATAGATATATATTTCCCTCTTGTTAGCATACACATCCCATACGAGGATTTCATGGTTATAGTGAACCATTCATCAAGGAATCCATCACACTCATCATTTTCTCCTTCTCTCTTGTCTTGACCAAAATCATGGCATATATACAAAACAAATTTTTGCATAAATTCTCTTCCAATGCTTTCAGCCAAGATACCAAGAAAAGGCAATTGAAAAGGTTTCATCACAACATCAATTCCCTCACTCTCTTACACTTATGATCAAGTCATTCACAATGTGTATAGGCTAAAATTAAACAAAATCTCCTTCACCAAGTTACTACATGCTCTCGACCAAAAGCATGAAAAAAGGGAAATAAAGTGGTTTCCATCCAATCCTTTCTTTTATTCAATTTTCACCCACAAACAAGCCTAAAAACACTAATTTTTCACCATAACCATGACAATCCACACATTACATAGTCAATTGCAACAAGAGAAACCTTCTTGAACATGGTGAAGCAAAATTCACAATTTCACCATAAACCATTCAATCAATCCATTCAACACTTGAAACAAATCCATACAACATCACAAGCATAACCCAATAGATTTTCAAGCCCAAAAGAATGTAGAGAGAGAAACCTCAAATTCATAGCATCTATGAAAATTCCTCAATCATGCAAAAGACATCATGAATCATAGAATAAAGGGTAAAGGATTGTTAGGCTACCTTATTTTGCCAATCAAAGTGCCTTCACCTTAGTGTTTCCCTTATTTTTTCCTTCTCCTTCTTCTTCTTCTCCTCGATCACGTTCTTCTTCTCCATCCCGTCACTTTCTCTTTCTTTCAAGAGGGAATGGCAGTTTAAGTGGGTCATTTTTCCTCCCATGGCAAAATATCCATTTTACCCTTCATTTCCCTTCAAAATTCCAAAAAGTGAGGGAAGGGACTTCATAAAAATTACCATGACATTTCTAGGTAAAATGACCCTTTTCCCCTAAGGTGTAAAATTACCATTTTATCCCTAGTGCAAAATTACCATTTTGCCCTTTGTGGTAAAATGACTATTTTACCCTTCACTTGCCATCAAAATTTCAAGAAGTATAGGGAGACAGTCTTAGGAAAATTTATAATGAAGTTTTTAAGGGAAATGACTATTTTACCCTTGTGGTAAAACTACTATTTTACAATTAGGTGAAATTACCTTTTTACCCTTGGGTAAAAATTAACTATTTTACCCTTGGGATATTTTTTTAGAGTCATCATGGCTTTTAGAAATTTTTCTCAGATATTTTCTAATGTAATCATTACGTTCTAGATATTTTCTGACATAATTATTACGTGCCATAAATACACCTCGATTCGCATGCCAAGTAATGATTACCTTGAGATATTTTATAAAACTTTTCTGTTTTCACTTTAGTTCCTCTGCTTTTATTTCAATTAAGTCCCTTTCTCATTTAAGAAAACTTAAGACAATTTAAATACAATCATTTAAGTATATAATTGCAAAATTTAAGAATTTAGAACGTACCTGAAATTATGAAAAAGCAGATATTATAGTGATCCTATGAGTTGACATACCAGCCCCACAAGGGATGAAAGGGGTATTCTCCTGCTAGTCAGGAGTGATTTGTCAAAGTTAATAGGGACCATATAGAGAGTTATACCAGCCCCATAAGGAAAGAAAGGGATATCAACTTGCTGGTCAAGGAATGATCTGTAAAGAGGGTAGTGACCATTAAGAGGGTACTTAGATCCGGCTGGGGGATGCCTCAAATAGTTCTAGTGGCAGAATTGGCACATATGATGTTAAGTGAACTCATGCATGAATTTATTGGTACATGGAGCCGTTCATTGAGTAGTGCTCTCAGTTACTCATGATATGTTTGTTTCTCCTGCTCATATGTTAAATGAAAATGTATGTTTGTTACCCCATGGAATATTTTATATGAAAGTTATGATGAGAATGATGACAACTGAACATCCCATATTTCAAAGTTTATATGTTTCAAATGTACATGCATAGATATGAGCACATGATATGAAGTATATTGCATGCACTCTATTCCAATAGCTTATGTATTATGTTTTATGATGAATTGAATGTAGAGATTTTTTGTATGAGTACGGTGGTACAGGTTAGTAGTTTTCAAAGTAAGTTACATTGCCACTGAGATTAATTTCTCACATAAGTGCTGGCATGTACCAGACATGTAGGTCCCTTGGCAGGAGATAAAGATATCTTAGGAAGAGGTGCCCATCCTGTGGGTACATAGAAAGATTTATTTTGGATAGTATAGGCATATGTTGATTTGGTACTAGTCTTTATGATTTTTTGAGAAAGGCTACTATAGATTATCTCTTGTATAGCCTATCTTAACTTGGATGTATATATGACTATCAATAGTCCATTTGATGGGGTTATGAGTGGCAGGTGTAACACCTCATAATTTAATTAGCTTAAATTGATGTTCTTTAATTAATTGGATGCAAATGCTTGTGTGATTTTGGTATTTAAATTAAGTATCCTCTCAATTTGTAAGATATTGGATTTTAAATTAACTCTCCATTTTAGCCAAATTAGGTGCTTAATTTAATTCTCTATTTCTCCTTTTGAGTCACCTAGCTTAAGTGCCAAGAGAAAAGCAAGATAGGGTGCAACATTTAAAAATATGTGCATGTGTGTGTTCATGCAAGTGGGAAAGGTTAAGCATGCATGGGAAAGGAAGGAATTTAAATATATGCATGTGTGTGCCATGCATGCATCCTACGTGAGAGAAGGGAATGGGAATTCTATTTTTTATGGATGAAAGTCTCAAGCCTCACGTGAAGTGGAAAGGAAAGAAGAATGAAGCACCAAAAATATATATATGTGTGTGGGGGGGGTTCATGTGCACTATAAAAGAAAGAAAATACATGTGCCTTGAGTAGGACCAAAGGACAATAGGAAAGAGGATGGGAATTAATTTTATAAGCATGCTACAAGTAAAACAATGGTGCAGAATTTTTAATTGAAATAAGGTTAGGAGAAGAAGACACAAAGGTGCAGCCTTTAATTTCCATGCAAGAATGTTCCCTCCTTCCTCACGAGACTAAATAGACTAGGGGGAACAGTGCAGAAATTTCATTTAGCATGTGAAAATAGTTGCTTGTGGGGTGTAGCTAACGTGTAAGGGAAGGAAAACACCAATTGCATGCAAAAAGGAAATTAGTTAGATGCATAAGTAAAAAAAAAGGGAGCAGTGTCCTTATCTCCACATGAAGGCTGAATGGAAGTTAGATTAAGAGAAGAAAGGAAGGTGGAATAAATAATGGAAAGAGGTAACTTGTAAGCAAAGGAAAGTGTACTAGCAAGTACACTTAGTGCAAAATTTTTATGAGGGAAATAAGCTTATGTGTGCAACAAGAAAGCCCCACACATTATACAAATAAAAAGGGAAAAGGTGCAGAATTTTCTTGCATTCCCACATGCCAAAGACAAGAGAAAGAGGAGAAAAAGAATGCAATTTTCAAGCAAGATGGTGTGGAAGGTGTAACATCCGCTCTAAACACTTGCATTTTTATGATGACGTTGTTACTATTATTATTGTTAGTATTAATTGTGGGGTGTTAAGGATGATTAATCAAGGAGTTAGAATGGACATTTTTATCATTATATAATCACTTTTGTGATAAAAGAATGAAATTGGAAATTTGGTGAGGAAGGGTAAAATAGTAATTTTACCATGAAGAGGAAAATCAATTTAATTCTCTTATTTATATCAAAGGACTCTTATTATCTTTATTTAAGAGAGAAGAGGAATCTAGTTATGTAAGAAATCACTTGCATTTGATGTCAAAAGGCAATTTCCCTGAGGAAGGGCAAAATTGTAATTTTACCCTAAGGGCATATTAGTAATTTTATATAATGTAGAACATATAATTTTTACCTTAAGTATTTTAGGAAAATAAGAATTAGAAATCCTTACCCACTTATGCTTAAAGAAAGAAAGAAAAAGGGTGGAAATGATATCTTTGGCATAAAGGATAGAAAGGTAATTTTGCCTTGGGAAAAAATTGTAATTTTGCTAAAATAAGGGTAAATTGATAAAATCATAAAAATAAGTTTTGTGAAATCTTATTTGAGTGATTTTAACACAATAAAGCCGAAAAGGGTGAAAAATGAAGTCAAAATGGCCATTTGGACTTAAATGGCAAAATGACAATTTTCTTAGGGGCTTATTTGTAATTTCTGAAAAGTGAAGGGACCACTCTAAAATTTTGAAATTCTTGAGGGGCAAAGTCCCAGCCCATAGAAGTTGAATAAAATTATATTTTTAAGGAGAGACAATGCCATTGATGAAAAAGAGAAGAAAAAGGGACAAAATGGACATTTTAGTACCAATGGCATTTTTGTAAATAACCTAAATTTTAAATTTCAGCCTTTATCTTCCTCCAAGTGCTAGAAGTGTCGAAGAAGAGTAGAGAAAGAGAGAGAGGCCGAGTTGCTTCATAGACAAGGAGAAGAAGAATTTCTCACCAAAACAACTTAAAAATTACACATGCATTGGCTTTTCAAGGTAGCTAAACATACCTATGCCATTCTTTTCTTGTTTTATGGTGTGTTTATGGTATTTTCAACTTTGCAAGAATGATGAATTTTTCTCTCTCTACATTTTTATGGTTGATTTGCATGATTGGGTTTGAAATATGTTGAAAACTACTTGTGTTTATGGCTATATACATGTTGGAAAGCTTGAATATCTAAGAGATGGTGAATTTTCATGGATGGAACCCTAGTCTTGCAAAACCCTAACCTATATCAAGGCTGAAATGGTATTGTATAGAGTGAGAAAATCATATTTTTGCATGGTTTTTGCTTGAATATGATGGCGTTGTAAGTTAGATGGTGAAACAACTCTATTTCCTTGCATTCTTCACTTTGGCCGAATTGTTGCTTGTGTAAGGGTGCTGAAATTTGGTGGAATTTGGTTAAATTGATGTTAGAAAAAGTGTGAGAAAGTGTTAGAAAATGGTAAGAGAGGGAAAATTTAGGTAAGTTAGTGTTTAAGAAATTTTTCCATTTTCTAATTTCACCAAAAACCATAAATGTGTGACTTACTTATCTTGTTCAAATTGATTCTTGTAAGTGGTGCTGAAATTTTGCTTGAAAATGGCCTAGAAACCATATAAATTTAGTTCCAAGAAAGAGAGAGAGAGAGAAAGTTATGATAATCCTATGCTTTAGCCATTTTACCATTGTAAAGCATTACCATTTCACCTAAAAAGTGTGTATAAACATGTGCAGTTAGGAGGTTAAGTGTATTGTCATGTTTGGTAGGAATGATGAGCTAGAAAAATATGAGAAAGGATGGCCTAAAGTGTGCTCACCTAATTTTTAGGTGTGAGAAAGGGTTAGGCATAATTATGAGAATTGTTACCATAATGTTTAAATGGTAAGAAAAAGGCTAGAAATGAACCAAATGAGTTAAAAATGCCATTTTCTCATTATTCCCTTGCCTTGGCCGAATGCCTTGTATAATTTTCCCTAGAATGGCTAAATTTCTATGTTAAATAAAATAGCCTAAGGAGCCATTAAACTTGGCCTATGTTAAGTGACAAGAGGGAAAATGATGTAATGGTTAAGATGAATAGTAAATAGCATGAAATTTAACCATTGATAGCAAGATTTCTAAATTCATGTGAAGGTGACTGAATAGCATGAAAATGCTTAATTGTAGTTATAAATGCCAAAGTTAAAGATTAAGGAGGAATGATCTGGCGAATACCTCCTGAGACCAAAATTATGAGGAGGAATGATCTGATGTATACCTCCATAGTGAGTTGCCTTATGGGGAATGATCTAATGTATACTCCCAAGGAATAAAATGCAGGAGGAATGATCTGGTGTAATCCTCCAAAGAACACCATGATGTGGAAGGGAATGATCTGGTGTATACCTTTCCAAAGTAAAGCATTTCTGTGTATCCATAAGTTGTATTGCATGAATGTGACTTTTGTACATATGATTTAAACTTAAAAGCATTGAAAGCTTGCTTCCCATTCCATGAATGACATAATTGATTGCATATCTCATGTCTATAGATGCATACACACATGTTTAACATAATTCATACCCAAAGGTCTATATGAAAAGAGTTTGAAATTTTAATTGAATGTAGAGGTGTTTTTTGTATTATTACAGTGGTATATATCAGTTATTTTAAATAAATTGGTTTGTTAAGCTACTGGGAATATATTTCTCATTATTATATTGATATGTATCAGATGCCTAAATATTATCTTATAATAGAGATCGAACTGGCTACGGTGGAAATTCCCTTTTTGGGAACTTTCACTATTATAAAGGATGTTTATGTTATATCCATCTTTGAATTTCCTCTGGAGTAAATTAGACACTTAAGTATGTAGTCATAGCCCTTTCTTTTTTATCCTAATTCTATATAGTCTTTTTCGGGTAAGAATCAAGACTATCATTTTTTTGGCTGTACATAGGGGGAAAAGGGCATATGTATAAGGATATGTGAAGAACATATGCTTCCATGATATTTTGTAAAAGGAGTATGAGTGGTAAGCTTGTTGTCTCCTTACTCCTTAAGGATGGGTACTTCATTTATCCTAGTATATGTATAAAGAACAATGTACCAAATAGTTATGATAATATATGTATAGTGGAAAATTTTTCATACATTCTGTTGTGGTGTATTTATTTTATTTCCGCTATGCCAAAGCATGTTTACCTGAGCAAAAGAACCTAGATCTAATTGCAATTAAAATTATGATGGATTAAATTCTCAAGAAAAATTAATGAAATTAAAAGCTAAAGATAATGTAACCAATTATTTGAATAAGCATTATGACGTTGTTAAGATAAGATAAGGGGTGTTACAGAAGGAAAGGAAAGTAGGAGTGGCGTGAAGGACAAGGAATTAGAATGGGTATTTGAATGCAAGCCACCTAAGCAAGAGACAAAAAGAGTGAGAAATTTCATGCAATGCCACACGTGAAGGAAGAAAGAGAATTGAAATTGAAATTTGTAGTCTCACAAGGAGGTATGCATACGTGAAGAGAAAGGAAACAAAAGGGAGTTGAAAATTCCATTTTTCATACATGAAATTCACATTCACTCATGGAAGGAGAAAGAGAGGTGGAAAACTTCATCTTTGCATGCTACACAACCTCATGTGAAAGAGAGAACTAGAGAAAAGAAAAAGAGAGAGGGAGGGCATGAAGAACTCCAAGAGTGTGAGGAGGAAGAAGAAAAGGTACTCAAAGAGGAAGACAAAAAGGAATCAAAGGAACAAAGAGGAAGCCAAGAAAGACCATCTTAAGGCACCAAAGAGGTAGGATAGCAGTTTAAACCTTTGTTCCATGTTCTAGTTTATGCAACCCACATGTTTATTTTCAAGCTTTCCATGGAACTTAAGTTGGCTTTACATTATTGACAATATGTGTATGTTGGCTAAGCATGTGTGGTTAGTTTGAATATGGGTGGATGAGATGGTATGCATATTGTGTTGGAAAAGAATTAGGGTTAGATGGTGTTATTTCATGATGACCATAAAGGAGAGGAACCCTACCATTTAAGGGTGTTAGTAAGGAATGAAAGAAGGAAATTGATTTGTGAATTTAACCAATCTCCCTAGGGCAAGTACATAAAATTTATGCTTGGGAATGATAAGCAATGCACCATGATATTGATTCAAAATATGGGAATTTATTTTGAAAGTCATAAGAGAGAATATTATTATTATTAATGCAAAAAAAGAAAATATTTTTTGGAGAGAATTTTATAAGAAATGTACCTTAGAAATAGATGCCCAAGATAGGAGAAATTATTCTTTAATTATGAAATCTTTCATAAGAGATATACATAGAAGTTATTTCTAAGGAAGGAGAAATTATCCTTGGAAATATTGAAATTTTCCATAAGAAAGGTACTTTAGAATTTATTTCCAATATAGGGAAATTTATTCTTGAAAGATTAAAAATTTTCATGAGGAATGTATATTAGAATTTATTGCCAATAAAGAAGGAATTTATTCTTGAAAGATTAAAATTTTCATGAGGAATGTATGTTAGAATTTATTTCCAATAAAGAAGGAATTTATTCTTGAAAGATTAAAATTTTCATGAGGAATGTAAATTAGAATTTATTTCCAATAAAGAAGGAATTTATTCTTGAAATATTAAAATTTTCATGAGAAATATACGTTAGAATTTATTTCCAATATAGGGGAATTTATTCTTGAAATATAAAAAATTTTAAAGAGGGATGTACAATAGTAATGATTTTCAATAAAAAGAAAATTTCCCTTAATAATTGATAAAGAATTCTAAAGGTGGCCAAGTGTCCACATGTGCCTAAGTATGCACAAAGAGTTTTAAGGTGGCCAAGTATCCACATGTGCCCAAGTGTGTACAAAGAAATTTTAAGGTGGTTAAGTGTCCACATGTGCCTAAGTGTGCACAAAGAGTTTTAAGGTGGCCAAGTGTCCACATATGCCCAAGTGTGCACAATGAATTTTAAAGGTGGCCAAGTGTCCACATGTGCCCAAGTGTGCACAACGAGCTTCAAGAGGTGGCCAAGTGTCCACGGTGCCCAAGTGTGCACAACCAATGAATAAATGTAATTTAAGAATGATAAGCATAAATGGATTGGATAACCTTATGATAATGTGTTTTTATAGCATGCCCAATATTTTATCTGAAAGAAATAGTATTTGACTGCACTGACATTTAAGTTAATCTATACATTTCTTGCCAATTATCTTCATGAATTATGCTATACCTTATTTTATTTTCAAGAACGTAGAATTAAATATTTTGGTACTTGCACCCTAATACATATTAGTTGTTTTAAAACCCGAATTGTTAAGCTACTAGGAAACTTGCATTTCTCATTGTGGCAGTAGACCTGAGATGTAATTGGGAAAGAACCGGGGAAGGGATATGTGAAGGACCGATCCATGTTAGTGATTTGTAAGAGGGTCTAAGTGACAGGATTGTTGTCTCCTAACTTCCTATAGAAGGGTACTTCATATATCCCGGTACATGTTTACAGAATTTAATTGATATTATTGGACATGTATTCATTTAAATTACATGAAGGTTTTAATTTTCACTGTATAGTTTAGTATTTATTGTATTCCGCTATGCATAAGAGTTGTTAATCTGAACAAAAGATCCCGATCCTAATCCGCTTAATATAACTTAATGGTATAACTGCTCAAAAATTAATGAAATAAAAGGATAAGAATAATGTACCGAACCTATCTGTTGCATCAGAGGAATTGTAATACTAGATAGGGGCATTACAGTAGGGATGGTGCCTCCATACCCCAATAGTTAAATTAAAGTTAACTAATGAGTAATTATGCATGTTGGTGTATAGTTATCTAGTGCACATTATATATATATACATGATTTGATAATTTTGTTGTGATTCTTGAGTGAGAACACGAGTGTAGAACATGACTCCTAATGGTACTTAATGAATAAACTCGGTACAAAGTTTAAATTTACTCAACTAGAAGTAATAGAAACACACCAATATTATGATATCTATATATTATACCTTTTAAATAACTAAAAGGAACGATAGGCTTAGGGGGTGTTGCAATTTTATTCTAGCTACTGGTGCAAAAGTTTCTTCGAAATCAATACCTTCTTGTTGATTATACCCTTGAGCAACTAGTCTTGCTTTTTTTCTTATAACATTACCTGCCTCATCTAGCTTGTGTTTGAATGCCCATTTGGCTCCAATTACTGATTGATCTTTAGTAGAAGGAACAAGCTTTCAGACTTTGTTTCTTTCAAATTGATTAAGTTCCTCTTGTATAGCAATAATCCAATTGTTATCCATCTAAGAATTGTTTTTAGATCAAGAATGTAACACTCTCAATCCTATAGTTCCTTTTAGTTAATTAAATAATATAATATCATAAACTATAAGATTGGTGAATTGTTATTACCTTTACATGAGTAAATTTTTAACTTTTACAAAGTTAAGTGATTAGGTGCTGTTAGTTTGAGTTTCTACACTCGAGTTCTCACATGTAACGCAACGAAATTTAAATAAAAGTAAACAACATATATATTCAGATACATTATGATCAGTAAGATGTAGGTAAATAAATTCACATAAATTCAGTTCCATTTTCAGATATATACCTATAGATATGCCAGGTCAGCATTAGTCAGTCAGTTAGGGAGGAGGCAATAAAACTACCACTAATACCCTCATAAAAAAATTCTATTAGTGGATAATCTCCTTTCTCTCACATATCTTGGATACATATATGCCTTTATTTCTCTATACATTAAAATTAATCAACCTGACCCTCTCTAAAATATATAATAAGGAATCAAGGTATTGGGCATGTACACTTATATTCCAAATATCTACACGTCAAAATGTATCAACTACCATACTACTCATATAACTCTACCCCTTCTGCAAGTGAGGGAGATAGAGGGATATCAATAACTGTAATTACCCATAACTCTTTGACTACCATTGAATACCCCAAGATGGATATCTCTATCATAGCAATCTTCGTCTCTAGCAGAATTTGAAATCTAGGCATCTGATACACACCAGCATTACTGTGAGAAGACTTCTCAATAGTGTAACAATATATTTAAAAAACCACTAGTTTGTACCATTGTAATCATACAGAAATCTAATACATTATTTTCCATCATCAAATAGAAAATATTATCTATTAGGATGCAATGCATAGCATTATAGAATGTACTTACAAATGCATGCATAATTACAATTCACCTGATGTCAACAATATACAATATGTCATTTCATCACACATATTTGCCATGGTAACATGATCCTATTCACATTTAAAACATGAGCAAGGAAAATAATTATATCATAATGGCCAATGTCATATCATCATATAAGCCATTAGGAGAGTTTCCTAGTGAACAACTCCATGTGCTCATATAGCACTCATGAATGAGTTTTGAGTTAAGTCTTGTGGTCCCTAACCACTACCAATCAGACACTTGCCTTGTACTATCTAGAGCATCCCCTAGTGGATCCCAAGTACACAATGGTCCTTGCCCTTACGAAAAATCATCCCATACTCACTCAGTGGTCCTTGACAACTCTAATAGATCATCCCTGACCAGTGGGATCAATACCCCTTTAGATACTTAATTTTCCTTTCATCCCATAAAGGGGTTGGTATAACACATGAGATCACTACCACCTCTGACAAATCACACCTACTCTACCCTTGCAGATCATGAGGCTATGGAATCACCATCCTCACTGATGGATCACATTCCTAGCATGCTATTCACAGGCATATATTTTAGAGTGAATTGGCTCATGCTATCGTTATGCTTAACCCTAAGTACGTGACTCTTTTTGTAACACCCCTTATCATAACTTAACAACGTCATAACACTTATTTAGATAAGTGGTTACATTAATTCTAGTATTTGATTACCTTTATTTCTCCTGAGCATCCAATCCATCATAGATTTTTTATGCAATTAGGTTTGGGTTTTTTTGCTCAGGTAACATGCTTTGGCACAGTGAAATATAAAATATTAAATAATACAATAGAATATATGAAAAATTTTCTAATATACATACATTATACAACTTTTTAGTACATCATTTGGTATACATACACTGGGATAAATGAAGTACCCATTCATAAGGAGTAAGGAGACAACAAGTCTGCCACTCATACTCCTTTACAAAATACCATGAGTGAATAGGTCCTTCACATATCCCTATATATATGACCTTTTTTTTTCTATATACAGCCAAAAATATCAGCCCTAATTCTAAACCCAAAAAAATAGACGAAGAATTAGGACTCCAAAAGGTCGGGCTATAACTATATATTTACGTACTCATCTATTCTATAGGAAATTCAAAAATAGTGATAACATACACATTCTTGATAATAGTGAAAACTCCTAAGAAAGGAATTTCCACCGTATCCAACTCCACCTCGATTACCATGCAATATCTAACTATCTGGTACATATCAGTTTAGTAATGAGAAATACATTCCCAGTAGATAAAAAACTAGTTTATTTTAAAATAACTGACACGTACCACTATAATAATACAAAAAACACTCTACATGCGGTTAATTTTCAAAACTATTCTCATATAGATACTTGGATATGACATATCACAAAAACATATGTGGATGTAGCTATAGAAATGAAATACACATTCAATTAGGTCATTCAAGGAATAGGCTACAAGCATTCAATACTTACATGCCATAATCATAATCACATAAATCACGTTCATGCAATATATACATAACATTTCATAATTACTCAATTCTGGGAAGTTATACATGAAATCATTCCTTCCTACTTAACTGTGCTCTTTGGAGGTATACAAAAGATCATTCCTCCTACATTTCAATTTATTGGGGTTTACATCAGATCATTTCCCTTAGGGCACTTCCTTAGAAGGTATACATTAGATCATTCCTTCACAGGCTTTTAATCTCAGGAGGTATTCACCAGATCATTCCTCCTCATTTAATTCCTTGGGAGTATACACCAGATCATTCCCCACAAGGAAGCTTTAACCTTGTCTTTCACAATTACATTAAGCATTCTTTGCCATTCAATCACTTTTGCATAAATTTAAACATTTCACTATTTATGGCAAGATGCATGCTATTATTCATTCATTCTTGACCCTTGCATCTTTGGTCTCTCTTCCCTTAACATAGGCCATTTAGATGGCACTTTAGGCTATTTCCAACTCATTCATAAATCTAGCCACTCTAGAGAAAATTTCACATAGTATTCGGCGAAGGTAGAATGAACATGAATACTTTGTATTTCTAACCCTTTTGGCACATTTCTAGCCTTACTCTCATTAATGGAACATCATGGTGACAATTCCCATAATTATGCCTAAAACTTTCTCACACCTAAAAATTAGGTAAGTGTACTTTAGGCCATTCTTTTTCATACTTTTCTAGCTTATTTTTCATGCCAAACATAATCACACATCTAATATCACAATTTCACATTTTTATGCACACTTTTAAGGTGAACAAGTAAGACTTTAAATTGGCAACATTGCTTGAAACATAAATTGCCATAATTTTCTCTCTCCTCCTTTCTTGGAACTAAACTTATATGGTTTCTAAATCATTTTCAAGAGCAAATTCAGCACCATTCATATGCATCCATTTGCCCAAGGTGACTAAAGCACACTTGCTTGGCTACTTGTGAAGCTAGACAATGAGAAAAGTACCTAAATGCAAATCTAATTAGACTTTCTCTCTCTTACCATTTTCTAGTACTTTCTCTCACTCTTTCTAACATAAAATTTGGCTAAAAATTCAGCACTCTTATAACCCTAGTAATTCAGCCAAGGTGAGAAAGACAAGCAAAATGGAGTTGTTTCATCACTTTGCATACATTACAACAACATTCATGAAAAATCCATGCAAAAATACCATTTTCTCACTCTAACAACCACAAACTCAGCCTTGACACCACTTAGGGTTTAATAAAATCAAGTTCCATCCATGCAAATTCACCATTTCATGAGTCTCCATGCTTTCTTACATATCTATAATCATAACCACAAGTTATTTCCAACATATCTCATATCCAAGCATACAGATCCACCATACACATGTAGAGAGAGAAATTTCCTTCATGCTTACAAGTTTGAAAACATCATAAACATACCATAAAACATGAAATTAATGGCATTGGATTTTTTATCTACCTTGAAAAGCTAATAGATGTGTGATTTCCTTGTTGATTTGGTGGAAGCTTCTTCTTCTCCAAGGAAAGATGCAATTTAGCTACTTCTCCTTCTTCTCCACCTTTTACAACATTTCTAGTAATTAGGAGATGAAATAGGCTGAACTAAAGTTTGACTTATTACAAAAATGCCACTCTTGCTAATTTGTCAATTTCATCCTTTTTCTTTTCTTTTTTAACAATGGCATTGTCTCTCCTTGCCATTGTAATTTTATTCAACTTCCATGGGCTGGGACTGTTCTGCCCTTCCAAAAATTTGAAATTGCCTAGTGGTCCCTCAAAATTTTGAAAATTACATTTTAGTCCCTAAGAAAAGTGCTTTTTTGCCATTAAGTCCAAATTGGCCATTTTTGCTCCCTTTTTCATTCTTTTCGGTTTCAAGGAGTAAAATTACTTAAATAAAATTTCATAAGGCTCATTTCCATGAATTTACTAATTTACTTCTATTTTTGGCAAAATTACAATTTTTTCCCTAAGGAAAAATTACCTTTTTGCCCTTTATGTTAAAACTATCATTTCACTCTCTTACTTTCTTCTTTTGATCAAGAATGAGTAATGATTTCTAATTCCCACCTTCATAGAATATTTAGGGTAAAAACTAAAATTTTCTCACTTCATATAAAATAGCTATCATACTTATAGTGTGAAATTACAATTTTACCCTTTTTAGGAAAAATTGCCTTTCAACATCAATGTAAGTAACTTCTTGCATAACTAGATTCTTCTTCTCTCTTAAATGAAATAATGAGAGTCCTTTGACATAACTTCATGGAATAAAAGAATTAAACTAATTATTCATTTCATGGTAAAATTACCATTTTACCCTTCCTTACCAAATTTCCAACATCATTCTTTTATCACAAAAGTGATTATATAATGATAAAAATGTTCATTCTAACTCCTTAATAAATCATCCTTAACCCTTCACAAATAATGCTAACAATAATAATAACAACAACGTCATCATAAGATACAAATGTTAGAAACAGATGTTACACTTTTCGTTAGCCATAGGAGAGTTCACTAACTTAGAATTTGCAACCATCATAGTTTGTTCAAAATCATTTATGAATGAGAAGTTGTTTTAACATCCCAAAATATGGTTCGACCATGGAATGCCCAACAATTGTTCTATACCAATAGTTGGTCACTCAATCATGAGCCTATCTACCACTAATGCATACACTTGGAATACTCTTCTCTTTTTTCTTCCATCTTTTCCTCTCTTTCTTTTCAATCTCATGTTACATGTTACCCGAAAAACTATACTTTTCTTGTGTAATGACATTATTATTGACTCTGAGCATAACCTTAGGAAAATAGAAACTTGAACTCAAAAACTTGTTCTAAACTCTTGAGGTTTCATTTTAAAAACTAGGTGGCTCTTTCAAAACAATTTCTTCATGAAAAACTATACTTTTCCACCTATCAATCGACTTACACCCCATCGCAATCGGCTTATAGAAATAAAATCTTGAAAAATGGCAATAGGAAGCTACAAGTCAGCTGCTAGAACTATACCAAGTGATTATTGGCTAAAAGAGAGCTACCAATCAATTTTTAGGCCTATAGTAGTCGACTGATAAGCTACTATAAATTGGTAGTCGGTTACTGGAGGCTTGATAATCGATTGCCAAGAGTTGGCAGTCGGTTGCTGCTTATATTTTTTGGAAAATTATAGGCTGAAGAACATGGAAGTCTGGAAGTTTGGAATTAGGGTCATAATGGTGAAAGGTTTTAGGGTTTGTGATTTATATAAGGGTTCTATGTGGTCGGGGAAATTACAACCCTTATCCAGTGTCAGGGTTGAGTTTTTGGTTTCCTAGCCTCAAATGGCAATTTCTTCGTTCCTATGGAGAATTACACTTTTGCCCCTAAAATATTGGTGGGAAAATTCAAAAATCAATTAGCTACAGTAACTCCTTTTTGGCTAAAATTAAATTTTCTACCCTGGACTAATGGGGATTCACCTAACTCCCATAACTTATTCTTTTTCCTTTTCATTTTAGTCCCTAGCCTTTTCTTTTTACTTTAGTCCCTTACTCTAATGTTGCTATATGAAATCTAATGCAGCATACACAAGCATTTAACTTATTTAATAATTAGAAAACATCTCTCAGAAATAGTAGGAGCAAAAACCTAATGGTGGGGCTAGACCCTGGACATAGGGAAGAGTATACAAGTTAAAGGGTAAAGAGGTGACTTAATCTGATGATGTGTTTAAGGGTAAGTGTATGATAGGTAGAAAATCTTTAATTGCATTATTTAACTATGGTGAATCTTATTCCGTTATATCTAAAAAGCTTATGAAGGATTTAAAATTTCTTATGACTTCACTTCCCTATGATTTGAATGTTTCCACTCTTATAGGAGACTATGTTATTGTCTCTCAAGTTTACTTAAGTTTTCGAGTTATTGTTGAAAATAGGTCCTTTCTTGTTGATTTGATTTGTTTACCTATGTCTAATATGGATATTATTTTTGGGATGAACTGGTTATTTGATAATGATGTAGTCCTGGACTATATTAGTAAATTTGTGACTTTTATAGATGCCATAACCATGAATAAGGATATTGAAAGAAAGAAATAGAAAGTAGGTTTTCTAAGATCTTCTGAAGTAGAACTGTTAAATAAATTTGATCAAATTCCACTTGTTAGAGAATTTCCCGATGTCTTTCCAAGTGAGGTGTCTAGTTTGCCACTAGAAAGGGAAATCAAATTTTCCATTGAGTTAACTCTTGGTAAAGGGCCCATTTCTATAACACCCTATAGGATGTCTCTTGTACAATTAAGGGAACTTAAGGCCCAAATAGAGGATCTTCTTTCTAAAGGATTCATTAGACCTAGTGCCACCATACGGAGCACTAGTTCTTTTTATTAAGAAGAAGGATGATAGATTGAGAATGTGTATAGAGTATAAGCAGTTGAATTGGGTGACTATGAAAAATAAATATCCGTTCTCTAGGATAGATGACCTATTGGATAAACTCGAAGGAGTAGTAGTAGTCTCCAAGATTAATTTGAGATCAGGATACCATTAGATTAAAGTAAAAGAAGAGGAAATTCCTAAGACACCTTTAGAACCCGTTATGGACACTTTGAATTCAGAGTGGTGCCATTTGATCTAACAAATGCTTTAGCTATTTTCATGGATTACATGAATCGTATCTTTAGACCCTACCTTAATAAATTTGTCATGGTGTTTATAAATGATATTCTAGGACATGTTATAACCAAAAATGGGGTAGCCATAGATCTTAGTAAATAGAAGTAATGATGAAGTGAGAAACCATTAGACAGTGATTGAGATTCTTAGTTTCTTAGGTTTGGTGGGATACTACCATAGGTTTATTCAAGATTTTTACAGATAGATTTACCATTAACCAAGTTGACCTAAATGGAGGTGTCTTTCATGTGGTCTAAATAGTATGAACGGAGTTTTCAAACTCTTAAGGAGAGACTCACCACCACTCATGTGTTAGTAATTCCTGACCCCTTAGGATCCTTTGAAGTATTCATCGATGCTTCTAAGAAAGGGCTAGGTTGTGTACTTGTGCAAGACAAGAGGGTAGTTACCTATGCTTCCAGATAATTAAGACCTCAAGAGGAGAATTACTCACTCATGATTTAAAATTAGTAGCCATAGTGTTTTCCTTGAAGATTTGGCGACATTATCTTTATGTCACAAAATTTGAGGTATTTAGTGACCAAAAGAGTATCAAATATCTCTTTAATCAGAAGGAATTAAACATGAGGCAGAGAAGGTGGATGGAATTTGTAACACCCACTTTTTCTTTTGATTTCTAGATTATTGGTTCCTTAATTATTTGAATGATTTTGCCATAAATTGCGATGAAAATGCTTTTGTGATGTAGTGTTTAGAATAAATGTTAAGAGTGAAAGAATGGACATAGTTATCAAGTAGAATAAATTTTCCATAAAAGGGAAAATGAAGTTCTAATAAAACTCACATTGGTTTCTTCTTACCTTAGTCGAGAGAGTTTGTGATAGTAAAAAGGAAACATGTGAGAAATTTGTCCCTTTCTTTCTTGTTTTAGCTGAATTAATATGTGAATGGAGAGAATTGGGAAAGTGAGGATTGATTAATATTAATGTATTTCCTTCTTGTCACCAAGGAGCTTGTAAGAGGGAAATGTTAATTGGTTAAAAGATGATATTGTTGATTAGTGAGAAAGGAAAGGAGAAATAAAAGAGACATGTGAATTTGATTTCTCTCTTCTTACATTGACTGAAACTAGCATGTGAATAGAATGGAAAGTGTACAACTTAAACATTAATAATAAATTGTTACTCCATTCAGTGAAGAAGTGGGAAAGAATAATAGAAAGTGATGTATTATTGAAGTGAATTAAATTCTTCTTTCATTGAAGGGCTTGTAGCATTAGGAAAGGGACCTTTGTTAAAGAGTGTGAGAGTGACTCAGTGATGAAGAAAAGAAGAAAGGAAAAAGAGACATGTTGCACTTTTATTCTTTCTTTTCCTTTCATTTCTTTCGTCTTAACTTAACCGAGAGTGTAAGTGTGAATGGAGAGAAGAATGTATCACTATTATTTCAAGGAAAGAGAATTAATTCCATTTAGTGAAGGAAATAGAAGAGAAAAGAGAAAGCAATAATTAACAAATCCATATTAGCTCCTCTTCCTCTTCTTAACTAAGAAGCCATGTAGGAAGAAAAAAGGAATTTTGTTGTTTCTTTTTTCCATTTGGCCGTAAAAGCAATTGAGAGTAGGAAGGAGAATTTGGCATTTATTTAAATACATATATGCATATGATAATAGTAATTGAGACTAGAGAGGAGAGTTAGCATTTATTCAAATATATATAAATATTCGGTGATAGCAATTAAGAGCAAGAAATGAAGTTTATGAAGTTACCTATGCATTCCATCATTTCAACCGAATTGAAGAGAAAAGTTGGCTAAGTTGGTTGCAAGTAGTGACAGCAATTAAGAGTAGGGAAATAAACTTTAGAAGGAAGAAAAAGAACTCGGATGAGAAAGAAGAAAGGAGGTTGGCCGAAAGGGGAAAAAAGCAAGGAACTAAGATAAATTCAAGGAAAACATCAAGGCACTTTCACCTGTCTTGCATTCCTAAGGTAGCTTAACATTTATATGGTTTTTTTTCATGATTTATGGTGTATTTATGATGATTTGAAACTTTCATGAAACATAAAATTTCCATCTTGACATTCCTCAATATGCAAATATAACGCCCCTATCTAGTATTACAATTTCTCTGATGCACTAGATAGGTTCAGTAAATTATTCTTATCCTTTCATTTAATTAATGTCTGAGCAATCATATCATTAAGTTATATTAAGCGGATTAGGTTCGGCATCTTTTGCTCAGATTAAAACTCGTATGCATAGCAAAATAAAAAGAAATACTAAACAACACAGAAAAAATTAAAACCTTCATGTAATTTAAATAAATACATGTCCAACAATGTCAATTACATTATGTAAACATGTACTAGGATATATGAAGTACCCATCCATAGGAAGTCAAGAGATAACAATCCTATCACTCAGACCCCTTTACAAATTTCTAAGATGGACTGGTCCTTCACATATCCCTTCCCCGGTTCTTTTCCATTTACATCCCATGTCTACTGGCAAAAGAATAATCCTAATTCTAAACTAAATATATCTAAAATAAGACCCAAAATAGGGGTTACAAAAATTTTATAGACCAAAAGAAACCTCTATCTCTGGCCCTTCTATGCATCTGCATCTGATATATATTAGCATATAAATGAGAAACACAATTTTCCCAATAGCTTAACAATTCAATTTTAAAACAACTAATATGTATCAGGGTGCAAGTACCAAAATATTTAATTCTGCATTCTCGAAATAAAAGCATAATATTGTGTATAAACATAGATTGGCAAGCAAGGTATCATCAATTTAAATGCTGATGTGAGAAGACAATATTTCTATCAAATAAAACATCTTTCATGCTATAAAATTGCGTTATCATAAGGTTTCAAAATCCATTTCTGCTTATCATTCTTAATTTACTTTTATTCATTAGTTGTGCACACTCAGGCACCTTAAAAATTCTTTATCAATTATCAATGTAAATTTTCTTTTTCTTGGAAATTATTACTAGTATACATCCTTTTTAAAATTCCAATATCTTCAAGGTTAAATTCCTCTTTCTTGTAAATTAATGTAAATGTACATTTCTTATGAAAAATTCTAATATTTCAAGAATAATTTCTCCTTTCTTGGAAATTAATTCTAATGTACGTTTCTTATAAAAATTTAGCATTTTTTTAAAATATTTTCCTTTCTTGCCATAATTATAATATCCTCCCTTATGACTTCAATAATAAATTCTCATGTTTTGAATCAATATCATGGTGCATAGCTTATAAGTTTCAAGAATAAATTTCATGGACTTGGCCTAAGGACGTTTGTTAAATTGGCAATTCAATTTCCTTCTTTTTTTTTTCCTTACTATCACCATTAAATGGTAGGGTTTCCTTCCTTCATGGTCATTATGAATACAATATTATCTAACCCTAATCTTTGTCCAACCACAATATTCATGCCATCTCATCCACTCACATCCCAATCAATCACATACACTTAACCAATATATATAAATATTGTCAAGAATGTAGGAAAACAATCATGTTCCATAGGAAGCTTGTAAAGACATGGTGGTTGCATAAATTAAAGCATGGAACACAATCTTAAATTGTTAACCTACCTTGATGGTGAACAAAGTTGGATTTATCTTGACCTTTCCTTTGACTTTTCCTTGCTTCCTCTTTGCTCCTTTGCTTCCTTTGTTTTTCCTTCTTGATCACCTTCACTTTTTTTTTCTTCAAAATCTTGGTGTTTCACTCAACTCACGCCCTCCCTCTATTTTTTTTCCCCTTTTCTTTCTTGCCATGTATTTGTGTAGCTCTCAAGGTGGTATGCTCTCTCTTCCCTTTCTCTCTTCTTTTCTCTTCACGTGTGGTTTGTTGTATGCATGAAAAATCAAATTCCCACTCTTTTGTTTCTTCCTTAGGTAACGTGTGCTTGTGTCCATCATAAAAAAAATACCATTTCCAGTTGCTTTCCCCCACTTCACGCTACACCTCCTTCTTTCTTTCTTTCTTTATGTGTGCCTTTGTATGTATCTCCCATACAAGAAATTTCAATTCTCTTTCCTTCTTCATGTGTGGGTATTGCATGAATTTCCCAACTCTTTTTGTCTCTTGCTTAGGTAGCATGGCATGCATAAAATTTTAAATTTCCTTTTTACCTAGGTGGCGTATGCAAGCATCCATGAGTTAAAATGCAAATTTCCAATTCATTCATGCCATGCTTCATCTCCATATTTCCATATTGTACATTTCTTCTCTTTTCTTTTTCTACACACTACACCCTCTCTTTTCCTTCATTATTATTGTGATTATCATTATTGTCCAAGGGTCCTCACGGGGGTTCCTAATGCCCACCTCCTTCCTTACAAATCTTGGTTTACTTCTCCCAAACTCACGCTGCACTTGTTTTCTTTTTCTTCACATGAAATTCTCCTCTCCCTTTCATCTTCCTACTTGGCTGAAGAAAAAATGCTGCACCATGAGGCATACCTTTATGTTTCTAATTAACTTCCCTTCTTTCCCTCTTCTCCTTGCATGTGGAAGGGCTTGAAATTTTGCACCTTGTACTTTCTTACTTGCAACCTTGGCATTTCTTATCTTAATTACCTTCGTTTCCCTAATTTCTATGCTGCACTAAGGTGTACTTGAAGTACACCTTTCTTGGCTTGTAAGTTGTCTTACCCTCTCATTCATGCCACCTTTTCTTCTTCTCTTCATTCTAATTTTCCATTCGGCCAAGTCAAAGGAAGTGGGACATTGCACTTGTCCTTTCCTTCGTCCATTGCATGTAGGAGGGGTACATTGTCTCTCTTCTCCACCATGGTACCCTATTCACCCCCTTTTCATGTAGGATGCATGCAAGGCACACACACACACATTAATCTCTTTCTCCACGTCAGAAAAAATTTCAAGTGAGGGGAAACATATTTCACACATTATTCCTTCCCTAGCCATGTGGTACATGAAATTTTGTAACAATGTTTGCACTCTTGCTTCCCTTATACGCAAGACACCTATGTTAGCATTGCATATATGCCCTTTTATTTTCTTCCTTATAGCATGTGTGTCTCTATTGCCATGCACCCCTTGAAATCTTCACGCATTTACATAAAAATTTTGCACCTTTTGTTTTAATTGTTGCCTTCATATATAATTAATTTCCATTCTCCTTTCTATTGTCCCTTGGTCTTATGCAAGACACCTATGTTAGTATCTTTTCTTCCTAGTTCACGTGTCCCTTCCTTCTCCCCTCTTACCGAGTCATGCATGGCTTATATATATATATATTTTTCTTTTCTTCCTAGTGCAAGTGATGCTTAGGTGGCAAAATCAAGGGAATAAAGAAAGGAAATTAAGTACTTCACTCACACCAAATTCCCTCTTACTTTTATGCTACTCCACCGATTGCATGTGCATTTCTATACTTAATGGATGTTAGCTCCTTTCCCTTCCCAATTGCATGTGTGTCTTTATATGTAGACTTAATTACCATATATTTGTCACTCTCCTCCTTCTTTTGGCTGAGTAGGTATATATATATATATACCTATATTTTTAAGCTCACACCCTCTATCAACTCCACGTGTGCATTTTGAAATGCTTCACATTTTTTCTTTCTTTCCTCATTTTTACTAAATGTAGTGGTACTCTAAATCAAATATCTCAATATTTGAAAGCATATTTATTTTAAATACAAAACCACACAAAAAACTCATTCCAATTAATTAAGGAACATTAATTTAGAATAATTAAAATTATTAGGTGTTACAGCAAACCTTTCTTTGGCTAAGCTTGTATAGTGATTTGGCTATGTTTGTTGATATGATGATGTGGATGTTGTTATTTCCATGAAAGAATGGTTGTTGTAAAAATTTCAGCATGCATCATGAAAAACCCTTGAATGAGAAAGTGTTGAAATTTCATGTTCTTGAATGACTAATATATGTTTTATGTTAAAAACACCTAAACGAAGCATTCTAGTTAGATTTTGGCTTGAAACCATGTCATTACCCTTTTTAATCTACGTAACCCGAAAGCATCTTTTTGTTTGATATATAAAGGCTTGCTGAAAAATGTGGGGATAAGAGTCCCATTTTTGTTTTGGTAAAGGAAGAGAGAAAATAATGGTAAATGGATGTATGATAAATTTTCTTTTCTTTTTCATATGATAAATTTTCATGTTATTGTCCTTGAGATGTAGGAATGATAAAATGTGTATAACCATAAATTTAGCATGAAAAATGAGCTAAGAAAATAAGTAAAAGAAATTTCAAATAGTATGGTTATATATTTTGAATGTGAGAGAAAGTACCATAAGAATTTTAATACATGGTATTATTAGGTTTGAAATGTAGAAAGGATGGAAGAATGTGAAAATTTAACATGAAAAACCTTAGATTCCATCCCTTTCTCATGATGGCTAAAAGAAATCTCTCATTTTAGTCTTGGTAGCCGAATCCATATGCTAATTGTAATTGACTTATAATGTGTCTTACAATGGCTAAGTTCAAGGGAAATTGGAAGTGTGATAGTAAGATGAATTGTGGTTGCTAGTTATATATATATATGTGACATTAATGTTCTTATGTTGGAAAATTTATGAGATTATGGATGGATAATCTAAGATCACGTACCAATAGACAACTGCAACATAATATTTCCTAAAAGTGGCCAAGAGTCCACAATGTGACTAAGTGTTCACAATTCTTTATAAAAGTGGCCAAGAGTCCACAATGTGACCAAGTGTTCACTATTCTTACAAAGGTGGCCAAGTGTCCACATTTCTTGAAGTGTGACCGAAGATGTTTCATACTTTAAGACAAGGTAAGTTTAAGAAGGAAATGAGAAGATAGTCATTAATTAATTCGGTATGTCTTGGTATAAATTTTAGTAAGGTTCTTTATATGCTTTCTATGAAAATATGTTATATTTAAAATGAGAAAGTCCATTTTGTCACATTGACACACCAATAAATCATATAATGCTTGCCAATATACGTATGTGAATGGGATTATATTTTAAATGATTGGAATGTAGATGAAATGGTTTTCTGTGCTTGCACAGTGTTACATGTCAGTAAATTTAAAAATGTTAAATTGTTAAGCTACTGGGAAACTTGTTTTCTCATTTATGTATTGATATGTATCATATGCCGAAGTATAACATTGTCATAGAGATTGAAGTGGCATGATAGAGGTTCCTTTTCTTATGACTATGTATTAAATACCTATCTTAGGAATATTTGGGATCATAAAGGTTTGAGTGACAGACTTGTTGTCTCCTTACCCTTATGAAAAGTTGCTTCAAGAATCTCAAATGAACTAAATTATAGAATACTTGGGAAAAGATATATAATTTCTAATTAATATCTCTATGAATTTATTTCAAATGTATGATATTTTATTTTTGCTGTGCTTTCAAGTTATGGTATGAGCAATAAAACCCTAACCTAATCAATTTTAATAATATTGCGATGGTATGAATGCTTAGACGCTATTAATAAATAATTAATGTTAAGAATAACATACCAAACTTATTTGTTTACATCTGAGGTGTTGTAATACTAGATAAAGGCGTTACAGAATTCCTTAAGGATTATGAGTTTGAGCTTAAGTAGCAACCTTGGAAAGCAAATGTGGTTGTAGATGCTTTGAGTGGGAAATCTTTGCATGTAGCCCACATTATGGTGAATGAGTTGAAATTGATCAAGAAGTTTAGAGATTTAGCTCTATCTACATCTGTATTATCTTATAGGATTTGCCTACATCATTTTTAAATAAGTTTTGATCTAAGGGCTTAAATTCTTAAAGCTAAAATAGATGATGAATCCTTAAAGTCCCTTAAAGACATGAAGGAGTTCAACAAGCTACTGATGCAGTAGTACATTTTCAAAATGCGATTTATGTCCTTGATAGTAAGAATTTAAGGACCAAAATCCTAGAAGAAGATATTAAGAGTGATTACACAATCCACCTTGGCACCACTAAGATGTATCAGGACTTAAAGTTTAGATATTGGTGGCCAAGTATGAAAAGAGACATTACTGAGTTTGTTGCTAAGTGCTTAGTATGTCAAAAAGTAAAGATAGAACATAAAAAACTTTTGGCATGCTATAGCCATTAGTTGTCCCTAAATGGAAATGGGATAAGGTGACAATGGACTTTGTAGCAAGTTTACCAAGTACTCAGTTGTAATATCTACTTTTCATGTCCTCACGTATGTTGTTAAATCTTAAATTTGTTAATTGCATACCTAAATGTTGATATGTAAATTGCCTTAGGTTTTCCTAAAGTAAAGAGGGACTAAATTGAAAGAAAAGAAGAAGGACTAAAGTGAAAAGGAAAAGGGGTCCTAAAATATTTAAACATAATGATTACCTTTAGAAAATATTTGGGCGTATTAATGACGCGTAATCATGACGTTTGAAAATATCTAAAAAGTAATGATTACTTTCGAAAAATATCAAGGAGAAATATTTGAAGGCCATGATTACCCTAGGAAAATATCTTAGGGGCAAAATGGTAACTTTGTACCCAAGAGCAAAATGGTAATTTCACCCAAGGGTAAAATGGTAATTTTTACCTTAAAGGTAAAATAGTCATTTCACTTAGAAACTTTATGACAATTTCCCTTAAGGTCGTCTACCTACACTTTTCAAAATTATGAAGGTAAATGGAAGGTAAAATGATCATTTTGGCATAAAGGGCAAAATAGTCATTTTCTCTCATAACGCTAATAAACTATCTTCTTCCATGGAAAGGGAAAGAAAGTGACAGGTAAGGGTAGAAGGGAGAAAGCTGAGAGGAAGAGAAGAAGAAGAAGAAGAAGGGGAAAAGTGAAGGAAAAGCCAAAAAGATACCACTTTTCTTGCAAATTCAAGGCAGCTAAACAATCATAACCCTTCTATTTCAGGTTTTATGATTTCATTTGGATGATTGAATAATTTTATGGCACAACCGTGGAATGCCCAACGGCTGTACCATATCAATAATCGATCACTTGATCATGAGCCTATCTACCCTGTAAAAACCTCATTTCGCAAGTTAGAGGGCTTCCAATCGACTGCTAGAAGGCTAGCAGTCGACTAGTAGCTCTCTGTATTCCTCAAGTACCAGACAGTAAGCTAGCAGTTGGTTGATGGCTCTCTGTAATCCTCTAGTGCCAATCAGTAAGCTAGCAGTCAGCTGCCAACACATTGGCAACCGACTGGTGGCTTTCTTGAATGCCTTCTGAGTAAAAATATGAGCACGACAATCGACTTCTAAGATTGCCAGTCGACTGCTTACTGCAAACCTGGGCCCGACAGTCAACTGCTAGGAACTTGGCAGTCAGCTGCTAAGCTTCTGTCTGCACTTTTAGGTTTCCAAGAACACGATAGTCAACTGCGAGGATGGCCAGTTGACTGCTTAGTGCAAATCTAGGCCCGACAGTCGACTGCTAGGTATCTGGTCGTCGGCTACTAAGCCTCTGTCTACACTTCTGGGCTTTCCAAGAACAAGGCGATCAATCGCCTACTTAGCGATCGATTGCTATGCTCACATTCTGATTGAGAAAACATGATTTTGATAATATCCAGTCCAAAATGCATTCTATTTTCAATTCTAAACATATGAGCTTAATTCCCATACAACAAACTTTACTTTTCATTAAACATTTCTCATTCATTAGCTCAAATATGGTACATTCAACGAAATCTAGTCTATATCACTAGATGAACACAACCTAGCCCTTCCAATCAATTTCAAGCACATCTATGAGCATACATTCAGCAACAAAACATCCCATAGAAATAAAAAAACATACAAAATGTAGGTTTAACCCCAATCTCAGTTTAAACATGTAGAAATCCATATTTTCTAGCAACAGTAACATTTTAGAAAAAGATAGGGGTTTAGGATGGATTGCTACCTTGATTCCTATGAAATGTGTGTGTTTGATGTGTTAGGAATGATCCCCCCTTGCTATAGAACTCATTTCTAGCTTCAATCAGCCCTTTCCTTTAGCAAAATCTCCCTCTTTTGCCCTAACTCGTCCCTTTCTCTCTTTACTCGCCCTTTCTGCTTCTTTCTCTAAAATCTGAAGGTTTGAAAGTGTGTGGGAGTTTTAGCTGCAACTAGGGTTTAAGGGGAAGTTTAGGAAATTACTTTTTGGTCCTTGGTTTACTTTACACATTTTGTC
Organism: Senna siamea; assembly: GCA_031216115.1. Taxonomy (NCBI): domain Eukaryota; kingdom Viridiplantae; phylum Streptophyta; class Magnoliopsida; order Fabales; family Fabaceae; genus Senna; species Senna siamea. Next base: position 22,887,219 of record CM062354.1, on the reverse strand, counting down.
TCAGCATAATTTCCCTTTTCACTTAGGTCCTTGGCCTCACTCTCAACTAAGGAATTGTAATTCTTTCAAGTTGGTCCCTATACTAATGCAACTATATGCACTAATGTAACATACACAAGTATTAAGCATCAAATTAACAATTATCAAAAAACTCTTTAATAATAATTGGAGCGGATGTTACATGCACATCGTTCATTAGTCTCTTTAACCACAACTATACGACAATGTATACAAATAGGTGACTAATACATAGGGTCATAGAGCTTTCCACTTAAACCAATCTATTGGCCCTGTAAAGACTCTCCTCCCTTTCCTTGTTAAGTCTTTGATAAGGTTCTATTGATTTAAAGAGTAACCTCTAACAAATATAGACCATCATAGATGAAAATAGTTATATTTTTACAAAAATAATTTGCATAAGGGACACTTAATAATTGCTCCATACCAGCCATTAAATATCCACCCCATATTTCGTTTGCACTACAAGCATACAACCCAATAGTCAACTTAAAACAAGCATTAAGGGATTTATCTTATATTTCTCAAACACATCCAGAGAATTTCCTTATGTTCATATAAAAATATTTCCATTTCACAATAGATTTCATCAAATATTTCCCATGTCATAAAATAACTTTATTTCAAACAACATAATTCACATCATCAATTCAAATAGCGGAGTGTAGATTACTCTACCTTAACTGTTTCTTCATTTCTTGACCAACGCTTCCCTCTTTCCTCTTTGAATTAGCCTCACAACTCACTTCCTGATAGACAATTTAGATTTCACACTGGCATTACTCAAATATACCTAAGCTTGAAATCTTACTATGAGATAACTCTCCCTTTTCCTTTCCTATTTTGATGTTACTTATCACCTAACACTTGTAATTCTCATGTATGATGACATTTGAGCCTCAATCCAACCAATAATAGGGGTTTGTAAGCTTAATTCTTATTTTAGAAATCATTTTTCACTTTAAAAGGCGTCCAGTCAGTAGCCGTGGAGCTAGCAATTAGCTGGTTGCTCTCTGAAGGGCTGCCAGTCGACTGTTATAAACCTGGTAGTCGGTTGGTGGCTCTCTAGAGTTTTGGACTTCGCAAGATCGTAGCCTATTAATCAACTGATAGAAGGCTACTAGTCGACTGCTAGGCAAAAATTAAAATTGACAGTCAACTGATGAGGCTACAAGTCGACTGTTGTGCCTCTATATGAAATTCTATGTTTTTCAAGAACATGACAGTTGATTGGTACATACTATTAGTCGGCTATGATTTTTTGCGACCGTTTGAAAAAACAAAATTTCCAGTGCAGAATCTAGTATTTTTCAAGATTAAAAGGTGTGAACTTAGTTTCTAACCCTTTTCCCCCAAATCCTAACCCATTTCATGCTCAAATATCACTCATACAAGTTAATTCACACATCTAAAATGAGTGAACAGTAAACCTAACTTTGTAAATCAGATTTAATCCTAGAAATTGCCTAATAGAAGTTAAAAACTCTTGTATTTTAGTTCAGAAACCTTTGCCTATCTCCAAAATATAACACCCCAATTTCATAGCCATATTTATAATGTTATTTATTGAAAAATCCTTTTCTTATGAGACTGGTGTGTTATATACACTTCTGTCCTTTATATCTTACTTGAGTTCTATAAATATTCATTTATAGTATACATTTAATTAGGTTCGGATCCTTACTTAGGTATCACATTCCATCATCAATACAACGAAAATCTACTAATCATACATCACAATCCATAAAAATTCAAGATAAATTTGAACTTTTTCTTTACATACATTTACATCTAGTTCAAAGTTACTACAAGATATATGTAATTTTCCTATTTTCATAGGGTAAGGAGGTAACAAACCTACCACTCAAACTCGTTTCAACTATTTTTCATAAACTTTATATGTATGCTTTACATATCCATATACTTATATGTATCTCTAACATAATATATATTGTTCCATTTCTTGGGATGAATAGCTAACTCCTTCTGTCTTGTAGTACCATAATGGTCCTAGTCATCTGATACATACCAGAAAATAATGAGAAAATAATTTCTCAGTAGCTATGCATTCCACATTTCATCTCTGAACTATGGTATGTACCACCATATAGGTATAGAATACAATTTTCATTCTTTATTCTTAAATTCCATTATTTCTAAGAAATGCTATAAATGAACTAGTCAGATGTATAGGATAAAGTTTATGAGGTATATCTATAATATATCAGTTATAAAATTAAAACAGTATCAATTTCAGTCACATTCATAGTTCACCATATACCGTCTAATACCATGATTAAGAAAGTACATTCATTAAATTTCCATTTAGCCATAGATAATTTAAGAGAAACAACACTTACCATTCATGGAAAACTGTATTATTTATAAGGAAAATAAACATTCATATTTTGCTAAAAGCCATATTTTCAATTCAAAGAGACACAAGAGTATCAAAAGTATAAATTATTCCACATACTACCACGTGCATGAATGAGATAGCTGCTCTATCAAGTGTGTGACAATTCTGCTACTGGTATATCTGAGGCATCCCTCAATAGATTCGAGTACCCATTCACATTCAGTGATCATGTCATAAAGATAGATCTAAGTGGGAATTTCTCCCAGGGTTCAGTCAAACTAAGCTCATAGAATCACTATTATTCACACAGATCATCTTCTCCCCGCTTTATGGGTGGTTCATGATGCCATAAATCACCACAAACTACATTATGGATCATTTCCCAGTATGTTATTTCCTTCTACTAGGATGATTAGGCTTAATCCCATAATTTTTCCAAATTCTAAATAAATGTCACCTGTTCAATTGGCTATCTATGTTACACTAACTTAGAATTCGCAATCATCACAGTGTTTTCGAAATTCTTTCATTCCGAGCGGATGTTTCACCATCCAAATTTACTACACAATCATGGAATGCCCAACGGCCATCCCATACTGACAATTGGTAACTTGGTTATAAGCCTATCTACCCTAAAACATATATTGGAATCACTTCCTCTATGTTTCTCTTTATTGAACATTCAAATATTTTCCTTCCATTCAATGTTTTCCAATACTATGCTATGTTTTTCCTTATTTATGTCATAAATCAATCCTTTTCTTTCCTAATTCATGATGATACTATCATTCTAACTTTCTAAAAAGAAAACCTTTAAATCTCAATAACAATTTCACTCTTGAATTTGTATAAAAGGGAAGGTTCATTCTTGGTCAAGAAGAATCCTTAAGAAATTTAAGATTTTCATACTTAAAAATTTCTATTTGTCACTCTTGCCATATAATAAGCAAAATAAATCACTTTTCCTTCCCATTTACACTAAATTCTCTTTTTCACATTTTATTACATTTAAAGGGTTTCAAAGGTGAACCTTTTCCATTTCCTACTTATTATTCCATTTTCCCCATTTCTCACCTAATTATACATACCTAAGGTGTGTATAATCATTGTCTCCCTACACTTAAGCATGCACAAAAATTGCTAGAATTTCCAAGATTGCACAACATATTCATTTAAATTTAATTGCAATGTCATGTTATTTCCTTTGTCTACTTTAAACAATTTCATTACATTTGTTTACAAAATTTTTCCATCAATATTTCCATGTTATAAAATTGGTCAAGTAGGCTACATGGAATTTAATGGGATCATTTTGCATAAAAATAATTGCCAATTAATCTTGCTTCAACCAAGACACACATAGAAATTTCAGCACATTTCCTTCACCAAAAACATGCATACTCTCAGTCAAGATGGAATTTTTATGCAAATTTGGGCATTTCAACCAATTGACACTTATTCTACCCTCCATTGGCCATAACTTGAATTACCAATAAGCTACTTTAAAATTTTTCAAACAATTTTCCAAATCTCATTTTGCTAGCCATGGCCTAAAGAGGAATTTTGTGCAAAATCATCATTTTTCATATAATCATTCCTTTAATCCCATTTTCATCAACCATAAACCATCAATCACCATTTATCCATAAAAATCAAGGCAAAACAAACAATTTAGCATGACATTCATGAATTTGGGGGTTTTAGGGCAAATGAAACAAGACTTGGGAAATGAACATAAACACTTTCATAATTGAAATTAACCATCACAAAGAACTCCAAACTTCTTTCTAAGAATTAATCCATAGAAATTTTGAGAATTTAAGAATGTAAACTTAAGAACATGATTGTTCATTCAGCCACAAAAATCTCAAAAGCTTGGAAAATCCATTAAAAACATGAAATAAGTGATGGAAGAATGCTAAGCTACCTTGATTTATAATTTTTGGTGGATAAACCTTGAAGTTTCCTTGCCTTCTTCTCCTTTTTCTCCCTTATGAAGCCTATGGTTTTTCTCCCTTCCAAAAGCCTTCACATCATCTTTTCTAAGGAGGAGAAGAAGAAGAAGTGAGACTTATTTTAAATGGCTAATATGACCATTTTGCCTTTAGTGGCAAAATGACCAAAATACCCTTCACTTTTTCCTTCCTGAAACCTTGACATGCAAGGGTATTTTAGGGATTTTCAAAGTGTTTCTTGAGGTAAAATTCCCCTTATGTCCTTGTGATAAAATTACCTTTTTACCCTTGGTGTCAAAATTACCATTTTGCCCTTCATGATAAAATGACCATTTTACCCCTCTTAAGTGTCGAACCAATTTTTTTTTTGAAAAATTTTGGAAAAATATTCCAAAGGCAATTTCATAAGTTTTTTAGATAAAAATTAGCCATTTTATTTGATAAATAAATATTTTATTCTTATTTTTAGATAAAATTTGATCAATTTTCCCCTAGATATTTTTCTTGTAGCAATAATGACATTGGTGCCATTTTCAAACCTCATAAATGTACGCCATAAATGTACCTCGATTTGTGTGCTTACTATCAGGATATTTTGTAAAACAAATTTCCTTTCATTTTAGTCCCTAAGCATTTCCTTTTAGTTTAGTCCTTCCTTTGTTCAAAGCAATATAAAATGATTCTTGGACTATTTTTCAGGCATAAAAATATTGAGTTTAGGATTCTAGGACATACCTGATATCATAGAATTAAGGATATTACACAAACAACCTCAAAATCATCATTTTAGGACAAGAACTCCAAGATTTTGAAAATAACCTATCTTGGCCATTTCAGAAGATTCTAATAGATTTAAAGCATTTTAGAAGAAGAAATCTACTCCTAGATGATGACTAAGATGTTTACTAAGCTATAAGTGAAGATTCCTTACCTCAAATCTGGTTATGGAAGGTTCCCACTTTGGTTTCTCCTCCTTTCTCCCTTCCTTATTCTTCCTTCCTTCTCTCTTTCCTAGTGTAAGTGGCACTTTCGTTTGGTATGGGAAGGAGGTGTGTGATATAAGAAAGGAGAAATAGGTTAATGATGTATTAGGGACCTTCTAGCAAGACAAGGAATTTTCTCTTTAGTCCCTTACATTTTAACCCTAAGTCCCTTGTTTCATTTTAGTCCTTGAAGAAATTCTAAGATTACGATAAGGAAATGGATATTACAGATAATGATATTTATGATGGTTTACTTGATGAATTTCCTTCTATAGCCATGAAATCCTAACCTTGAATGTGTATTCCAATAAGAGGGGAAAGAAAATGGTGAAGGAAAGGCTCATTAGTTCACCTAAGAGTATGTTGTAACCCTTGATGGTTGATAGCATAAAGTATGGGAATTTGTATGGAATTGGGAGGAAATTGATGTAATTATGTTTATATGATGTAAAGTGTAACATCCTCCCCTATTTCTATGAGAGATGTTTGTTAATTTTAATTAATTTCTTGTGTATGTTACTTTAGACTACATATAGTTGCATTAGTGTAAGAACTGGATTAGAAAAAAAATGAGAAAATTGATTAGAAAAGGGAAAGGGACTAAAATAAAAAGTGGGAAAAGTTCAGGTATGAGAATTTCAATTTTAGCCAAAATATGTACTGTAGCCAATAGAATTTTAGAATTCTCCCGCCAATGGTTCAAGGGCAAAATGGTAATTGTAACACCCCTTATCTTACCTTAACAACGTCGTGTTACTTCCTTAGATAAGTGGTTACATTAATTCTAGTCTTTAAATATATTTAAAGATCCTGAGCATCTAATCCATCATAGATTTATTTCGCTATTAGGTTTGGGTTCTCATGCTCAGGTGAAATGCTTTGGCACTGCGGAATATAAAACATTAAACACTACAGTAGATTACATACAAAAACTTTCCATATATACATATACATATACATCATGACATCTATTTAGTACATCGTTTCATATACAGACATCGGGATAGATGAAGTACCCATCCTGAAGGAGTAAGGAGACAACAAGCCTATCACTCATACCTCTTTTTCAAAATACTATGAGAGAATCGGTCCTTTATATATCCCTATACATATGCCTCTTTTTCTGTCTATATACAGCCAAAATATTAGTCCTAATTCCAATTCCCCAAAACAAGGAATTAGAACTCCAAAAAGTTGGGCTATATCTATATATTTAAGTCATCATCTGCTCCATCGAAAATTCAAAAACGGTGATAACGTACACATTCTTGAGAATAGTAAAGGTACCCAAGAAAGGGATATCCACTGTATCTAACTCCACTTCAATTACCATGCAATATCTAACCATCTGATACATATTAGTTCAGAATGAGAATTGTATTCCCAGTAGATAAACAACCAGTTTACTTTAAAATAACTGACATGTACCACTGCAATAATGCAGAAAATACTTTACATGCAATTTAATTTCAAAACTCTTTTCATATATACACTTGGATATGATTCATTATGGAAACATGTGTGGATGCAGCTATAGCAATGAAATACACATTCAATTCATTCATTCATGGAATAGGCTATAGGCATTCAATGTGTAAATATCATAACATATAATAAACCTCAGCTTTTAGGATAGACACTAGATCATTCCCCCTGCCTCTTCTTCCTTGGGAGTATACAGAAGATCATTCCCCACAAGGAAGCATCTTTTTAAGAATGGATGCATCAAATCATTCCTCCTCATTAATACCTTGGGAGTATACAGAAGATCATTCCCCACAAGGTAACTTTCCTGGAAGGTAAACATTGAATCATTCCTCCCCTTCACAGGCCTCAGTTTCAGGGATCATTCACTGGGTCGTCCCTCATCCTCATTTCAATTCCCTAGGGCACATATCAATCATTTCCCACCAAGGCACCTTAACCTCGCATTTCACATTACATCAAGCAATTTCATGCCATTCTTTACCTCGCATTTTACATCACATCATGCATTTTCATGCTATTCTTTAACCTTGTATTTCACATCACATCAAGCGTTTTTATGTCATGCAAACATCTTTTACATAAATGTAAACATTCCATTGATAATAGCACAATAATGCCATGCAAACACTTTTATATAACATATGCCTATTCGGGTGGTACCTCAAGCCACTTCCAATGGACATATAAGATTGGCCATTCTAGGGAAAATGCCATATTACATTCGGCCAAGGCAAGAAAAATATGAGAATGTGGAACTTTTAACTCATTTGGTTCCTTTTTAGCATTATTCTCATCATCTAAGCATTTTGGCAACACTTTCAATAATTATGCCTAACATTTTCTCACACCTCAAATTTGTGTAAGTGTACTTAGAGTCATCCTTTTTCACGCTTTTCTAACTCATTGTTCATATCAATGATGACCATACATCTAATCTCACAATTTCACATTTTTAGGCATACTTTTAAAGTGAAAAAGTAAGACTTTAAATTGACAACATTACTTAAGGTATAACTTGCCATGATTTTCTCTCTCTTCTTTTCTTAGAACTAGACATATATAGTCTCTAAGTCAATTTTTAAGAACAATTTCAGCATCATTCATATGCATTCATTCAGCCAAGGTGACTAATGCACACTTATTTGGTTATTTGTGAAGCTAGACAATAAGAGAAATACCCAAATGCAAAGTTAATTGAACTTTCTCTCTCTTACCATTTTCTAGAACTTTCTCTCACTAGTTCTAACACAAAATTTTGCCAAAATTCATCACCAACATGAACCCTAGCATTCGGCCAAAGTGAGAAAACAAGCAAAAGTGGAGTTGTTTCATCAATTCCCTTCCAACACAACAACATTCATGCAAAAACCATGCAAAATACCATTTTCTCACTCTAAAAAGAACAAATTCAGCATTTACATAATTTAGGGTTTAGAAAAATCAATTTCCATTCATGCAATCTTACCATCTCATGAGTTTCCATACTTTCCAACATATCTATAGTCACAACCACAAGTGATTTCCAACATTTTTCACATCCAAGTAGGAAAATCTATCATACACATGTAGAGAGAGAATTTATCACCTTTCTTACAATTTTGAAAACACCATAAATCTACCATAAATCATGAAAATAATTGCATAAGGTTGTTCATCTACCTTGAAAAGCCAATGGATATGTAATTCCCTTTCTAATTTGATGTAAGCTTCCTCTCCTTCAAGTCAAGATGGGTTTTCGGCTATCTCCTCCTTCTTCTCCTTCCCTTTCTCCTCTTTCTAGTAGCTAGGAGAAGAAATAGGCTGAATTAAAGTTGGACTTATTTACAAAAATGCCATTCTTGCAAATTTTTGTCAGTTTCATCCTTTTTCTTTTCTTTTTATAACAATGGCATTGTCTCTCCTTACCATTGTAATTTCATGCAACTTCCATGGGATGGGACTGTTTTGCCCTTCCAGAATTTTGAAATTGCATAGTGGTCCCTCAACTTTTCAAAATTTGCATTTTAGTCCCTAAGAAAAGTGCACTTTTGCCATTAAGTCCAATTTGGCCATTTTTCCTTCCTTTTTCATTCTTTTCGGTTTCAAGGAGTAAAAATCACTTAAATAAAAATCCATAAGGCCCTTTTCCATGAATTTACTAATTTACTTTTATTTTAGCAAAATTACCTTTTTACCCTTTATGCTAAAACTATCATTTCACTCTCATTCTGTCTTCTTTTGATCAAGAATGAGTAAGGATTTCTAATTCCCACCTTAACAAAATATTTAGGGTAAAACTACAATTTTCTCACATCATATAAAATTACCATCATAATCATGGTGTGAAATTACAATTTTACCCTTCTTAGGGAAAATTGTCCTTTAATATTAACATAAGTAATTTCTTGCATAACTAGACTCTTCTTCCCTTTTAAATAAAAATAATAAGAGTCCTTTGTCATAACTTCATGAAATAAGAGAATTAACTAATTATTCATTTCATGGTAAAATTACCATTTTACCCTTCCTTACCAGATTTCCAATTTCATGCTTTTATCACAAAAGTGACTATAAAATGATAAAAGTGTTCATTATAACTCCTTACTAAATCATCCTTAACCCTTCAAAATTAATACTAAAATAATAACAACAACAACATCATCATAAATTACAAGTGTTAGGAGCGGATGTTACAGTAATTATGTATATACTTTGAAACTTACCATTTTGAGGCTGAATGATAAGAGATTAGGATCAAAATTTGTAAGTTGGGTCACCTATATATAAGGCTGGAAGCCAGCATCCTTCATTACCCAAAATTTAAAACCACTTTTAGAGAGAGAAAGAGCACTTAGGAGAGAGAAAAATGAGGGAAAGGAAGCCAAATCTTCACTTTCAGCAAGAGTTAAATCCTGAGAAGTGTCTAGGAAGACATCCAATACATTAATCAGCATCCAAACAAGAATTTAAGGTAGCAAAATAACCCAATCCCTTTTTATTTTGAAGTTACTATTTATATAACTAAACTTGATGATTTTAAAGTTGTTTGCAGGAAAAACAGATTTAAAACTACTTTCTTAATGTTTTTATTTACTATTGGGTATTTTCAATTGGGTGAAGATACTTATGCATGCTTAAAATTGATTATCAAAAGTGGGTTTTTCTACTTGCAACAAAACAAAGAGGTTTAATCCCATATTTGAATGAGATTAAACTGTGTTTTAGACTATTTTTATGTGTTAAATAATCCTTGGAGGTTTATCTTGACTCCATAAATTTTAGAATGGATTAAGATAATAAGTTTTGGGGTAAAAATTTGGATCAATGGCAAGTTTTAAAACAAAGCATAATGTAGTAGCTGACTGGTAGTTTGCAGCAATCGACTATCATGCTCTTGAGTTGCCCAGAAATTCGTACGGAATTTGAGCAGTCAACTACTAGCCTCTAGAAGTTGACTAATACATTCAAAATTTTCCAAAAAATTCATTCGATGAATAGTGCATGTTCATCCTTTTCCTAAGAATTTTTCCAAAAAGGTGGTAGTTGACTGATGAGCCCCAACAGCTGATTGTTGGGCCTACCAGTAAGATAGCAGCCGACTGGTAGCCCTGTAGCAGTCAACGGATATCATTTAGATTTAAATTTTGAAAATTAGATAGAATGCTACTAGTCGACTGTTAGTAAGGTATCAGCCGACTGCCAGCTTCTGTGAGTGAATTATGAACTCTTGACATGTTGAACATATTTGGTCCAAAAAAACCCAATTCATATAAGGGATTTAAACCTAGAGTACAAGAAGGTTAACATGTACTTTGAATGTAAATTAAAAAGAGCAAGAGCATAATGAAATTGAGAAGGAAAGAGCAAAAATGCATAATAGAAATCAGAATTGTATTCTTAGTGATGTATTAGTGGTAGATAGGTTCATAACTGAATGACTGATTGCTGGTATAGGACAGTGATTAGACATTCCACGATTATTGTGATAGTTGTAAATTATAAGTTAGTAACTTATTGGCCAAGTTATATAAAAGGTCACATACTTAGGATCTCACAAAACTACAGTATGCATCAAATCACCCTAATGTATATGCTTATAAAAAGCGTTTTGGGACCTCAGTAAATACTAAATGTGTAGACTCAATATGGGGACACTATTGTACTTGGATCCACTATAGGACGCTTCAGAATATACACAAATATGATGTTGCAGTCGAGGACTACCAATGGGCTTATGTTACCAAAAGTTAAGAGTACATATTCAAAAGTATAGAGTGGCTCAGTTAATGACCCTCATGATTTTTTTTATTATTGTTATTATGTGATGATTATCGTGATGATGGAAAAAGTGGATGAGAAAGGCTCTTATTTCCTTACTGCTCTTTACATGAAATTATATGAATGAAATTATGTTACCTATATGTTTTGACTATTTTATGAGATATATGCCCTGTGTGGCACATATAGAGTAAATGATGCATGCAATTATGAGTAGTAAATGTAATTTTATGTAAGGCAACCTAATAGAAATATCCTTTGTATAACGATAAGAAGGATGTAGCATTTCCGTATGGAATTATGGTGGTACAAACTACTTGTTTTATAAATTGGTTATTATTGCTATTGAGATTCATTCTCATTAAAAATGTTAGTTTGTATCAGATACTTAGGTACCAGATATTAATAGAAGTGGAGATATAGTATGTGGATATACCATTTCTGGGGTATTTCCCTATTATCAAGGAACTGTGGGTCATATATGTATGGGAAGTTCCTCCCACACCTTGAGTGTATAAAGTTTTAGAAACATTTTGGCATGCCCAATACCCTGAATCCTTGTAAAATATTTGGGAAGGATCAGGAGAATAGATTTTTGATGTATAGGATAAGGGCATATATGTATTAGGATATGTGAGCTAAGAATTCACTAAAAACCTTGTTACATAGGTATGATTGATAAGCTTGTTATCTCCTTACCCTAGTTAACACACTCGCATATCTATGGGTATCCGTCTACACAGATGGATATTGTAAATTAATGTGAATGTATCTATAAATATGTGTTTCATTTCCATTAATTCATTTTGTTTTTTTCTACTTAATGTGTGAGAACCTGAGTGTAGTAGCTGAGACTAATAGTACTTAATCATTTCACTTGGTAAAGTTTTAAAAATTGACTCTGGTGAAGGAAGTACTAATTCCCTAATCTTATAGTATATAGTATTATTATATTAATTAAATAACTAAAAAGGAACTATAGGATTAGAGGGTTACATAAAGGATGAAAGAAAGGGATATATAGCATGAAAACTTCATTTTTCCCTTACTTTCTTCCCTTGTCTGAGACCATCCTTTCCTGTTTCCCTTAAAATGGGCTAAATTTTGTTCATCTAATGGTGAAGAAAAAATGATAACTAAATGCAAGGGAAAAAGAATGTGGGTGGCTATGGCATGGGACTTCAATGATGTATATTGTAAATTGTCTAAAAGAAATGAATGACCTCCCATGTCCATACAATTCAATTATGAAAGTATTATCAAACACGTAAGGGTTATATTTTTCAATGAGAGGGTAGTATCATGAAAATGAAACAAAGTAAAGAAATGAAATGAATGAAAGGAAAGGAAAACATAGAATGGAAAGGAATTGAACTAATCGGAAGTATTTTCAATATATGTTCTAGGATAGATAGGCTTGTAACTGAGTGACCAATTGTCGATATGTAACGACCGTTAGGCATTCCACGGTTGTGTCATAAATTTGGATGGTAAAACATCTACTCGGTATAAGAGATTGTGAAAACACTGTGATGGTTGCAAATTCTAAGTTAGTGTAACCTAGTGTGGCCAATATAAAGGGGGATTTACTTAGAATTTAGCATAATTATGGGTACAAGCCCAATCATCCTAGACTATATATAGGAAATAGCATATTGGGAAGGTGATCCATTGATAAGGGGTGGTGATTCCATAGCATCATGATCTGCCCTAAAAGTAGAGAGGAAATGATATGTCAGATCACCATGATCCTGTGAGCTTAATTTTGATGATTGAATAGTTTATCCAACCCCGTTTGTGATAAAAGGGAGAAATCCTACTGGACGAGGGATGACCTGTCTAGATGACAAGGACTATTAAGGGTACTTGGATTCACTGCGGGGCGCCTCAGATAGTACCAGTGGCAGAATTGTCATATGAATGGAAAGAAATTATCTCACTCATGTAAGTAGTAGTACGTGTAACATCCGCTCCTAGTATGATTAAGAGATGCTTGTTAGTTGTTAATTTAAGTTTAATGCTTGTGAAAATTGCATTAATTACATATAGTTGCATTAGTGCAAGGACCTAGTTGAAAGGAAATAAAGCTTAGTCAAATTATAACTAAGGACCAAATTGAAAAGGGAAAGTTCAACTAGGCTAAAGTCACAAAAGAGCCCAAAGGCTGGAATGCAAATAGCTAGACTTAATAATTCAGAACCCTAACCGTAAAACACAATTCCAAACTTTAACATTTCTAGAGAGAGAAGGAGAAAGGCGAGTAGAGAGAGAAAGTGCTGAGTTAAGGCAAAAAGGGAGGGATTTTCTGGAAGAAGAAATGAATTTAAGGCTAGGGATTGGTCTTACAACAAGGGGAGGTGTAATATCCATATTTTTATAATTTCAAGTATGTTCTAAATTCCTAAATTTAGTAATTTCATACATGAATAATTGTAATTAAATTTTTTTAGGTTTCCTTAAATGGGGAAGGGACTCAACTAAAAGAAAAGTAAAGGGACCAAAGTGAAAAGAGAAAAGTTTTATAAAATACCTAGAATCATCATTACTTTTGTAACGCCCCTATCTAGCATTACAACTTATTTCGATGTAAATAGATACGTTCGGTACATTATTATTAAACTTTTATTTATTTAATTTCTGAGCAGTAATACCATTTAGTTATATTAAGTGAATTAGGTTTGGGATCTTTTGCTTAGAATAAAACTCGTATGCACAACGGAATAAAATAAATAATATACTATATAGTGAAAATTTACGAAAATTTAAACTCCATGTAATTCCAATAATACAATTCTCATAATGTCCATTACACACATGATAGACATGTCCCAGGATATATGAAGTACCCATCCCTCAGAAGTCAGGAGATAACGGGTCTGTCACTCAGAATTCCATACAATTAAGGATAGACAGGTCCTTCACATATCTGTTTCCCCTGTACACCCCATATATATCCCATGTATACAGTCAAAACATTTGTCCTATTCTAAATTGAATTTATCTAGGACCTAAAATAAGGGTTACACAAGTCTCACCTAAATCAAAAGAACTGCTACTCCTCATCCTTGCTACGTGTCTGGATTAGATACATGTTAGCACATGGATGAGAAACACAAGTTTTTCAGTAGCTTAACAATTCAGGGTTTTTAAAACACAACTAATATGTATCAGGGTGCAAGCACCACAACATTTGATCCGCATTCTTGATTTTAAACATAATGTTACACATAAATGTAAACTAGCTAGCACTGCATGATAAATTTTTAAGTCGACAAAAAATTAGATAACTCCTTTTTCAAGTCACACATATTCTTATAACATTACATGTGTTATTACGAAATTATCAGAGCACTTATGCGTTTAATCCTTACTCTTACCATTACGGATTAAATGAATGTTCTTGGGGGTTACGTGAACACTAGGTCACAGGTATGGAGCACCTACACCCACACCTTACTAGGTCACTCATGTGGAGCACCTTTGGCCATACCTCGTAAACCGTAGACACTTTGCTACGTATATAAAATCATCGGAACACTAGATCACGAGTATAAAGCACCTTCGACCACACCTCCTTAGGTCACCCGTGTGGAGCACCTTCAACCACACCTTATAATTCGTGGACACTTGGCCACATATATAAAATCATCAGGACACTAGATCACATGTATGGAGCACCTTCGGCCACACCTCCCTAGGTCACTCTTGTAAAGCACCTTTGGCCACACCTCGTAATTTGTAGACTCTCAGCCACCTATATGAATTCATCGTGAACGCTAGGTCACAAGCATAGACCACCTTCAGCCATGCCTCACTAGGTCGTCGATGTGGAGCACCTTTGGCCACACCTCGTAATTTGTGAATCTTTCTTTGTTTTACCTACGTTAATTCCTTTCCCTTTTTTTAGGGCACATATTACCCTCTTTGTCATATCTATATATGATAAATTTTGCCTAAATCAATTTAATTCCCCCTTTTTGAATAATGTATTCAATTATAAAACCTTGATAAATTTCCATGATTTTGGCCTAAGAAAAAATTCAAGAGAATTTCATATTTTATCATTTAAATTTTACTCTTTCCATTATTTAAATCATATTAATGAAATGGGGAAATTTCCTTTTCCATCACAATCAAGATTTCCATCATTAATCATGATTTTTCCCTGATAATATTATTCAATATTACTAACTATAAGTTCTCACAATAATGGTCATCATTTTCTTGGCCATAAATTTCCCATAATAATGTTCATCATTAATTGCTCATAAATTTCCACAAACCATTATTCCTCATTACTAAGCATGATTTTTCCAAGACACATTCACCATTAATTTAGCCATAATTTCCTCCATATCAATGGTAATCATTATTAGTCTTAAATTTGACCATAACAATAATATTCATCACTAATCTAATCAATTATTTCCCATAATCACATGCATCATTATTAATGATCATAAATTTTCCCATTATTTGAGTAAGGTATTCTTTCTTACATATGTTACATTTATTGACATTAATTTCATCATGGAATTCACAAGTCCACTTCAATATTAAGAGTAGTGAACCAAGCAACCCAAATCATTGAAATGATCTCTCATTTTAAGTTCTTTCATGATGTTAAGAAGATAACATTTTAGGTTTAAACATTAACCACCTCCTAGATTTATCATGCAAGCTAAGTCATATGTTATTCCTAATTCAAGAATGTAGTCAAGGGTTCAAGTTCCATGGAAGCAAGATCATTAAACATGCATACTAAATCATGGAACTAGAATTTAATAAATTGCTAACCTACCTCAAGGATGAAGCCAACGTAGATTGTCTTGGGTTTTCTCTTGAATTTCCTTTGCTACTTTGCTCCTTGTTTCCTTCCTTGCCTTATGTATCTTGTCAATTTGGCTAGTCTTCCTTTTTCTCCTTTTTCTTTTCCTTTCCTTCTGAGTAGGTGTGTGTGTATTGGTTAAGTGCTCTCTTTTCCTCTCTTGCCATGTGTTAGTATATGGGAATGTTACCATTCAATTTTTTTTAATTCCATTCCCTACTTCTATTGTTCATTTGGTAAGGGGAACTACTCCTTCTAATTTTAATTATTATTATCTACTAGTCCCTTGTGTACTTTAAGCACAATTCGCATGATGGAGCCTTGTGTTGATTGGTTAACCCCTCGGTCAAGAAAAAGGGAGGAAGGAATGTCCCTCCAAGAAAGATAAAAAAAGATCACACCATCTCCCTTCCTCACGTACGAATGGCCATGTCAAGCTATCATGCCTTGGCATTTGATCATGCTTATATGAGTTCCTTTCACTCCACGCAAGTCTAGCATTCTATGCATGCCACTTCATAACTTGGTGACATCAATTGGAAGGAAAGAGGAGGTTTCACATGCTGTACGATTTAGGCTGCAACCTTCCTTTTTTTACTTCAAACTTCTACCTTCCTTTCTTTCACACGGTGTGCCCTTCCCCCTTTTATTAATATGGCTGCATGTGTTCCTTTTCCTCGACATGTTTTGTTTCCAAAAAGGAATTCTGCACACTGGTTTTCTTGAAGCACTCGGTAATTCATGCAAGGAAGGAAGGAAGAGAGAGGATGAGTTTATATGTCCCCTGGGTAATTGGGTGCTGCCATTCTTCTTCTTTTCTCTTTTCTCTTCTCTTCTTTTTTTTTTCAATGCTCTTTTCCCTTTTGCACGTAAACCATGTATTCACGCCAAGTACACCTATCCACCTAATGTATTTTTGTTTAAGTAACTCTCACACCTATTGGGTTATTTGTTATCTACTTCACACCACCTTCTATGCCTATATATTTAATTTGTTGCATGCTAAAAATTCAATTCCTATCCTCCTTTGTATGGTCCATTGGTCCCACACAAGATGCATGAAATTTCTTTCCTCCCTAGTTCACGTGTGACTTGGAGTTCCCATGCATAAAATATAATTTTCATTCCTTTCTT
Source organism: Senna siamea (assembly GCA_031216115.1). Classification (NCBI taxonomy): domain Eukaryota; kingdom Viridiplantae; phylum Streptophyta; class Magnoliopsida; order Fabales; family Fabaceae; genus Senna; species Senna siamea. The sequence goes on along the minus strand of CM062354.1, from coordinate 22,870,197 downwards.
TCATGTAGGATACATGCAAGGCACACACATGCATATATTTAAATTGTTGCACCTTATATTACTTCTCTCTTGGTACTTAGGCTAGGTAACTCCAAAGGAAAATAAAGAATTAAATTGAGCATCATTTTTTTTATACAAGCTTACCTTTTAATATAATCATTTTAGCCCATCAAATTATGCAACCAAATTTGCCCCTCCTTAAGCTAATTCCTCTAATTAATTATGAATCAAGCAATTCATACTAATCATTAAATGACACAATTAATTCCATCCATTTAATTAAAGGGCATTAATTTAGGCTAATTAAATTGTGGGGTGTTACAACTTTGCATGAGGATCGAGGCACATTAATGATGCACAATCATGATGCTTAAAAATATCTAAAAAGTAATGTTACTTTATAAAATATTTGGAGAAAATATTTGAAATTCATTATTACCTTTAGGAAAATATCTAAGGGTAAATTAGTAATTTACCACTAGAGATAAAATGGTAATTTTACCAAAAGGACAAAATAGTCATTTTGACAAGAAAAAGTTTGTAAAATTTTAAGAATACCCTCTTATTAACCCCACGGCTATTTGATGGAAATTAAAGGGTAAATTGGTCATTTTGCTACCAAGGGCAAAATGGTCATTTTTCTCCCTAATTAAGCACGACTTCTTCTTCAAGCAAAAGACAAAACTGCTGTGAGGGAGAGAAGGAGGAAAATCAAGAGCTTGAAGGAAGAAGAAGAAGGAGCTAATGTGAAGGAATCACCAAGGAGAATTCACTTCCATTGCAAAATCAAGGTAGCTTGACATTCTTACATCACTATTTTCATGTTTTATGATAATTTCCAAGCTTTAGAAAATCTCCTATGGTTGAATTAATAGTCATGTTCATCTTTCTACATTCTTAAAATGTCTAAAATTCTATTGGAAATTGCTTAGAATGTTGTATGGATGTATTATTGAGTGTTGATTGCAATTTTTAAAGTGTTTATGACAAGTTTGAAATTTTGCCTACCATTTCCATAAAAACCCTAATTCATGAAAAGTGATTGTATAATGCATGGATTGTCATGATTTTGTTGGGTAAATTTTGTTTGATGATTAATTGTTGATGAAAATGGTATAAATGAGAGGTTTGTATGAAATTCACATGGATTCTCATTCTTTCCCCTTTTTGGCTGTGGATATGTCATTTTGTAAGAAGGGAAATTTTGCTAAAATTTTGCCTAGTCAACATGCTATTGTCTCGGTTATGGCCAAAGGAGGGAAGAAGAATTGATAATTTGATGAAAATGCATGTTTTTCCCATTTTTCCCTCTTTGGCCGAAAGAACTTTGTTGGCTTGAGAAGAGAATTTTATTAAATTTTGTCTAATGGTTATGCTAAGAATTTCGATTATAAGTAAGGGAGAGAAGGAAAATTCATCTTTTGATGAAATTATGCCATTTTCTCCATTTTGATTACCTTAACCAAGACCATAAAGGAAAATTTTATGGAGATTTGTTTGTAAATATTTATCATGGTTTCAGTCAAGGTATGAAAGAAAAGAGCATAGTTAATGTTGATAAATTGTCTAGTATACAATTTGCATAATCATGACATCCTAGCATTTGAAATGTATAGCTATGAATGGGGGGAAATTGTATGTATGTATAACTATAGGTACATTATGAGAAAAGGAATACTTATAGGTATGAATGGCTATGTTAAGAGTGAAGTGGAATGGTATGACAAAAGAAATTGTTGAAAGTTCACCTTAGGGCCCTTAATGTGAAATGAAATAAGATATTGAAATTGTATAGAAGTTGAAGGAAAATTATATAGATATGTTTATATAATGGCAAGAGTAAAAGATATGGAATTCAAAGTGAGAAACTCTTATTTTTTCCCTTGAACTCTTCTCTTGACCGAGAGTAACCTTTTCCACATCTATGCAATTTTAGTCATGAAATTGTTAGCAATATATAAGGGTCATAGTTTTTATGAAAATGTAGTATCATGATAATTAAAGGAATAGAAGGGGAAACATAGATAAGAAAAGGAAAACATAGAAATATAGGAAAGAGGACTTAGAGGAAGTATTTCCAATGTATGTTTTAGGATAGATTGGCTTGTAATCGAGTGACCAATTGTCGATATGGGACAGTTGTTGGGCATTCCACGGTTGTGTCATGAAATTGGATGGTAAAACATCCACTTAGTATGTGGAGTAGTTCACTGGGTGACTCTCCCAATACTCTTAAGTCTTTCTTTCAAAGAGTTATGGCTTTTAGCCAAAGATTGATTATTGTTTTCCTTATGATTGGTATTTGTTTTCCTGTGAATGATGAATAGTTTCCCTATATGTACTTACAGCCAAAAATGTTTTTCCCATTATCATGATACTAAATAGTATATATGGCGAACTACTGTAATGAACTATCATCTAGTATACTCATTGATGCTTAAAGAAAGTTATATATGTATTCCAATAGAATGAATTGTAATTTGAATAAAGAATGTATAACTATTTTTCGTATCACTATAGTGGTATATACTAGTGTTTTCAAAAGAAAATAGATTATCTAGCTACTGAGAGTTTATTTCTCATAATCATAATTAGTATTTATCAGATGACACACTACATGATTTAGTTAGAACTTGACATAGCGTTGGTTGAAATTCCTTGGCTACGTGTCTTTATCGTTGTGTAGAATATCTATGTAATCATAGTAATGGAAGTCCCTCCTCCTTAGAAGGGGTGAGAAGAATGTATCTTTTTGGGGAAAACTATCTAAATAGATAGTTTTTAGCCCTCTTATCCTAGTTCACTTATCTTTTTGGAAAAAGAATAAGGATAAGTCATTTTTGTTGTATATAGAGAAAAAGGGGCATATACATCCGGATATGTGAAAGTATTATCCAATAGTAGGTATTTTGGTAAAAAAGGGTTTGAGTGGCAGGTTTGTTGCCTCCTTATCCTTAGAAACTATATGACTTCACATATCCAAAAATATATGTAAGACAATGTAAATGATGGTTGAATGGGAATATATTTATATATATGTTTTAAATTTTTGTTGCATTATTATCCAATTGGTTTTCTTTTAATTATTCAATATTCTACTATGTAATACATGAATGAGATACCTGAGTAATAATTCCCAAGCTTAATCAAATAATCAATGGAAATTTGAAAAATTTATTCAGGTAGTAATTAAGGACAAAGATAAATATCACATCCCAATCTTGTAGCAAAAGATTTGTCTAAAGAAGTATTTATAAGAAAAGAAATAAGGTTGGGGTGTTACATTAATTGGTATCAGAATACAACAGCCTAGGTTAGGAAAGGGTAGATTCCTTAAGAAAAGGGCTAGTTAGTTGGCTAAACCTAGGTAATCGGCTAACTTGTGTTTGTTTTGACTTGAGGAATGTAGTATTAGGTTTAGGAAGATGGTAGCTCTTATGGATGTCAAAGATTCTTTATTAAATCTTATGTTATTAAGATTGATCACCTCAATAATGTTTTTTTTTAAGAGTAAAATATGGCATCCACTAGGAGGAGCAATACACAGAACCAAGACAGGAATACAAATATGGATGGGGTTATGCAAGCTTTAATGGGCATGGCAAAAGCAATGAGAGAATAGGCTGCTGCCACCAATACGCAAGCAAAGGCTGCCACCCAGCAAGCAACTGCTATAACAGAAGCTATTAGACAAGCAAACGAGGGTAGAAATGTCAATAATAACCCTAAGAATGAACAAGGTAGAAACCATAGGAATGGAGGTTGGTTTAAATTTTAGAATGTAAGCCTCCTACTTTTAGGGGAAGTTATAATCCAAGATTTTCTAAAGAATGGTTGATCGAATTAGAGAAGTTATTTTTTGTTCTTGGTAGCACAGAGGAACAGAAGGTCTCTTTCTCTACCTATATGCTGACAGGAGAAGTTGAGCGTTAGTGGAAGGGAGCTAGATAGTTAATGGAGGCCAGGGGTATCCCAATCACCTGGGAATCCTTTAAGGAGACTTTTCTAGAGAAATACTTTCCCCAATGCTTGAAAAATGCAAAGGAGGATGAATTTATGCAGATTAAATAAGAAAATTTACTTTTGAGGAGCTTCTGTCAAGATTTAAGGAATTATTAAAATTTTCCTCCTACTTGAAGTATAGACCTGATAAAGCCTATAAGGCTATGAACTTAGAGGCTAGCCTGAGCCCCGAGTTGCAAAATGTTGTGGCATCTCAAAAGATCCAAGAGTATGCTACTCTGGTTAACAAATGTTGAATTGTTTCCAGGACACTGGTGGCAGTGGAGAAAGAAAATAGGAATCCAAATTTCTTAAGAGAAAGATGCCACCGGGATTTGTTAAAGGTAGAGGAAGTAAATTTGGCAAGAACTAGAAATGGAAGAAGTCTATGCTAGTTAATTCTAACAGCTGTCCAAAGTGTGGAAGAAACCATGGGAGTAAACCATGTTTGTGGGGACAGAATGTGTGTTATGGATCTGGAAAGTTAAGACATTTTGCTAAGGAGTGTCCAGTACTGAAAAAAGATGACTAAGATCCCTAAACTAGCAACTAAAGGAAGAGTTTATACTCTTAAAGTGAAAGAAGTAGCTCAATCCAATGATCTGATCAAAGGTAAGTGTTTAGTTAAAGACGCAACTTTAATTGTATTGTATGACTCTGGCGCAACACATTCCTTTATTTCTTTGGATTAAGTGAAGAAGTTGAATTTACCTATGTTAAACTTACCATATAAGCTATCTGTGTGTACTCTAAATGGAGAACAAGTTTTGACTTCTTTGGTTCATTTGAATTACCCAATTGTGATTAAAAATACACCCTTTATAGTTGACCTTATTTGTTTACCTTTAGTAAACTTAGATATTATCCTTAGGATGGATTGGCTCTTTAGAAACAATATAATCTTAGACTGTTTTGCAAAATCTATGACTTTTACAGACACCTTACCAGTGAATGGGAGAACTGAGGAAACAAATAAAAGAATGAGTTTCTTATGCATTTCTGAGATTAATAGTCAGCATAAACTCTCTAGTATCCCAATTTTCTGTGAATTTCTTGATGTATTTGCTAATGAAATCTCAAGTCTTCTACTCGAAAGAGAAGTAGAATTTTCTATCGAATTGATCCTTGGGATAGGATCGATTTCTATAGCTCTATATAGGATTTCTCCCATAGAGTTAAAGGAACTGAAAGTACAGATAGAAGATCTTTTAGAGAAGCAATTTATCAGACCCAGTTCTTCATCTTTGGGAGCACCTATATTGTTTGTGAAGAAAAAGGATGAAATTTTGAGGTTATGTATTGATTACAGATAATTGAATAGAGTTACCATTAAGAATAAGTATCCCCTCCCTAAGATAGATGACTCGTTGATCAATTAAGAGGAGCTATAGTGTTCTCAAAAATTGATCTAAGATTAGGATATCATCAAATCAGGGTTAGAGAAAAATATGTTCCTAAGATAGCTTTTCGAACTAGGTATGAGCGTTTTGAATTTCTGGTAATGCCATTTAGATTGACCAATGCTCTAGCTATCTTTATAGATTACATGAATTTTATCTTTAGACCCTACCTTGATCAATTCGTGGTAGTGTTTATTGATGATATTCTTGTATATTCTAAGGATAGGAAAGAGCATGGCCAACATCTGAGAATTGTGCTACAATTGCTTAGGGAGAAGCTATTGTATGCCATATTGTCTAAATGCGAATTATGGCTAGAGGAAGTGAAATTCTTAGGACATGTGATTACTAAAGATAGAGTCTCTGTAGATCCCAGTAAAACTGAGGCAGTAGTGAATTAGGAAAGACCTACCACGGTAACAGAAATTTATAGCTTTCTTGGATTGGCTAGCTACTATAGATAGTTTATTCAAGGGCTTTTACAAATGGCCTTGCCTTTGACTAAACTGAATAGAAAGAACGTCCCATTTGAGTGGAATTCAAAATGTGAAGATAGTTTTCAAATTCTAAAAGAAAGGCTAACCATAGCACCTGTTTTGGCCATTCCTAATACTTTAGGACACTTTGAGTTGTATTGTGATGTGTCTTAATGCAAAACATAAAAGTAGTGGAGTATGCCTCTAGGCAATTGAGATCCCATAAAGAGAATTGTAATATCTGCCTCAAATATTCTTGATTATTATTATTATTATTATTATTAAATATGATTATTTATGTAGATGTTATTGTTTATGTGGTGTTAAGAATGATTTCCCAAAATGTGTAGAATGGACATTTTCATCAAAGTAGAACTAGTTTTACCATACAGGGTAAAATTTGAAATTTTATTAAGAAGGGAAAAATAGTAATTTTACTATAAAGGAGAAGGCAAAAATTTTACATAAGTATTTCATGGAATTGCAATTGAAGGCTTTTACCCTTTTCATTTTAAAGAAGAGAAAAAATAAGGGTGAAAATGGTTATGTTTACTTCAATGGCAAAATGGTAAATTTTCCTAAATGGCAAAATGGTAATTTTGTCTTAATGTCATATTAGTAATTTTTTCAATAAGGGGTAAAATAGTAATTTCATAAAATGTTTCATAAAAAAATTCCATTTAAGGACTCTTTGCATGACATTTTCCAAAAATGAAGGTAAAATGGCCATTTATACATAAAGGGTAAAATGGTAATTTTACCCAAGGACATATTGGTAATTTTCAAAAAAGTGGAAGGGTAAGATGGTAATTTCACTTAAGGAGACTTTGGTAATTTTTGAAAAGTGGAAGGGTAAGATGGTAATTTTACTCAAGGACACATTGGTAATTTTTGAAAAGTGAAAGGGTAACATGGTAATTTTCTAAAGTGGAAGTATAAAGTGGTCATGTTCTATAAGAGTTCTATGAAATTACAATTTGAAGGAGAAAGGATGCCTTTCTTGAAAAAGAGAAGTAAGAAGGGTAAAATAGTCATTTTACCTCGACAGCATTTTGGTAATTTCACCTAAACCCTAATTTAACCTTCTTCTTCATGAAAGGAGAAGAAGTCAAACAAGGAGAAAAAGAGAGGGTGTGGCTGAAAGGAAGAAGAAGGAAAAACCAAGGAAAAACATCTAGGAATTTTAACCTTTCTTGCAAATTCAAGGTAGCTAAACATTCTTAAACCCTTATTTTCATGTTTTATGGATTGTATAAAGTGTTTTAAAGTTTCACAAAAGCTAGGGTTTTCCCTCTATACATTCCTTATGCTTGATTTTTTGAATGGGTTTTGCTTATGTTGAAACATTGTTGTGTTTGTGAATATGGATATGTTCATATGCTTGAAATCTTGAAAGATTGAAAATTTTCATGAATGGCACTTATTCCTTGAAAAACCCTAACTTTTGAAATGGTTGAAACGGCATGGAAATGAAAGGGAAAACAGTGATTTTGCATGAGACTATCTCAAAAATGAAAGCCATGTAAGCTAAAGATTGGAACATTTCCATTTTCACTCACTTCCTCTCTTAGCTGAAAGCACCTAGGATTATTGTTGAAAATGTTTACTTAAAAAATGCCCAAAAATTTGTGTTTGTATTCGGTCATGAGTGAGGAAGAGAGAGAAAATTATGTTAAGTTGATGAATTAGCAAATTTACCATTTCCTAGCTATGCCAATTAGCCTTGAAAATGTGCTTAAAATGTGAAGATGAAGGAATATGTGTAATTATATGTTTGACATGAAAAATGAGCTATGAAAATGAAGAATATGAAAGGTTAAACATATAGATGCACATTTTGAATATGAGAAAGTGTCATGAGTAATGAAAGAGAAATGTACCATTATGCTTAAAAGGTGGAAAGGATCGAAGAAAGGGAAGAAATTGTAACGACCCCCTAATACGAAATACACAATGCTTATCTGATTAGTGGAAGCATATGAGTTGGTTCAATTAGTTATTCCCGATGTGGGAATGTCAGGGGATCGCTACTGGTTGAGCGTAACCCAAATAGACTTTCCGTTGTCCATTCGAATTCCGTTCAACCCTAATTCACACGCAGCTAAACTAATTACACATACAATAATCACCTGTTCACAATCAAACAGCTAGTCCATCATAAATTACTCTGGAATGAAATCTACAACTCATATACACGTCACGTCATACATTCATACACATTCCAACTTAAACTCGTCAGTTTACATCGATAAACCTTACCAAAAATCTGGCAGAGTTTCCTCTATATTTCGATCATATCCAAATACAATAATCACCTGTTCACAATCAAACAGCTAGTCCAACAATAACAGCAAACATAAATAATAGAATCCATATACAGCAACGTCAATCCCATCACTACAGTCAACATACAACACCTGATTTATACATGTACAGTCAATCCAATCACTACAGAAAACATAGAAGACGGAACCCAATATAAAACAACATCATCAAAGTATATATATACAAAACGATTCAAGCCTAAGCTAAGTCATTCTCTCGTTTATCACCACGGCATCCTCAGCTATCGTCTGGGTTCCTGTCCTTGTCCCTGTTCATCTGAGTAAACAACCTAATGAGATATAAAATCCCAGTAGAATAATTTACAGTTCAATATCATTCGAAAACTGGTTGAATACCCAGTGGTGCGAACACCGAAATCATCTTCCTGAAATCAGTTCGAAAACATTGAAATACCTTATCTTTAAAAATTGTTTAATTACATGGAAATCACGGCAATTAATCGAAATCATAAAATTCATTTCTTTGAAAATCAATTATTAAAATCAAGTAAAATCCCATGCCAAGTGTATCTAAGTCCACGTTGGTCACAAATCCGCTGTAACCAAGTCTAAATCATCATCTAATTGCACGTCATCTAAAGAGAATACCTCTCTTATCGTTAGGTGTGATCCGTAACACCAATCACCCGAATCAAGCCTATATTGTGAGTGTAATCCGTAACACCAATCACTTACTCAAGGACTGGGTGAGAATCAACATCTAGGGCGTCCCCTAGCATGTGCAAATACACCAATTCTCATCCTCATACAGTTTATTCGAACTCACATGCACACGGTCGACTATTCCTCAGGGTTCTAAGGTATTACGCCTAAATCAAAATATTTCCCCATGTAGGCTATCCCCCCTTATACTCCTTAAACCTTTCTTAGGGTTGTCCTGGTTTAACGCGTAATCCCTAACGCAATACAGGTCAACTCAAGTAAAAACGATATCAATTAAAAGCTCCCTGTACTCGGGATACTTAACGACTGTCCCATACCTGCTATCAAGTACCCAACCCTAAGTAAATCCGTCCTAAGGGCATCTAAACTCGATAAACGAGTGTCTAACATGCAATTAGGGTTTTCATCACACAGGCATGCAATTAATTCCATCGAAAGCAACACGTAATTCCATGTAAATCATCTAAATTATTCAGGTATCCACTAAGTCAAATCTAGGGTTCGGGAAGAGTAAATTATCCTACCTGGTCTCCTGTAGCTCCAAATCAAATTAGGACTTCACGTAATCTTGGTTTCTGAGCCCAATTAATTTCCTGGACATTAAATTAAATATTCAGAATTGTCACGTCATCCTTTTTTCGATCCTAAGTTCGGTTACCCTAATACCTAGGTCCATTTATTGCCTAATTACGTTCGGCAGCTATTTCAGACAAATATCATCAATTTTTTGGGAAATCGGACCTTACCAATGGGATTGGATGATCGAATTCTATGTTACGGTGGTCTCGATTTCTCCCGATACACGTCCAGAAGCTGGCGCAGGTGGCACAGGTGGCAGCAGAGGGTGCGGTTGCCTCAAAAATTACACCACGGTGAAGCCCGCAAGTCCAGGAGTCCGAATATGGTGGTGGCGTGACGGTTCACAGCCGTTTGGATGGCTTTTTTTGGCCACAAAAGTTGACGCACGGCGGATGGAGATTGCCTCAATCCGGGCCCGTCCGGCCTCTGTTCGATGTCGACGAGCTACTAGAGGAAGCTGGCAGCTCAGGCTACACGGTGGTGGGGGCGGTGATAGTCAACGGTGATGGATGGCGGCGATCTGAGCTGGCGAAGTTTTCGCGCAGAGGATAAGAAAAGTGGCATTTTTCGGCGACGCTGTCGGCTGTTGGTGACCGTGAGTGGTTGCTGGAGGTTGTGGGTGGTGAGGGCTGTCGATTGGTATGCTGGGTGGCAGTCCACAGTGGCTGTAGCGGCGATTCACGGTGGAGGAAGGAGGAGAGAGAGGAGAGAGAAAATATGGTGAGGAGAGAGAGAGATATGAGAGAAATTGAGGGAATTCAGGAAATTTAAAGCCTCTGAGGGCCATTCTGACTTTTCTCGGACCACCCGGGGATACTTTAGGGTGTCGGTATCCTTCCAGACATTGGCACGCATTTCCATGCAAAGGTTTTGGCCTCCATCAGTGAAGTTGATGCACGAAACATCTTCTGTCAGTTTCTGATCACCGGATTGCATTTCTTTCTGTTTGATCATGTTTTTTACTTCAAATAACTTCCCGTTTCGAATCACTATCCTCGAAAGTCATGCCAGGCTTCGTTCGATTGGAATTTGCATCGAAAACTAGGTTTTATCTTTAAAAATCTTTCAAAATCCTTTTGGTTGTTACATTTTGGGATTGACGTTGCTGTATATGGATTCTGTTATTTATGTTTGCTGTTGTTGTTGGACTGGCTGTTTGATTGTGAACAGGTGATTATTGTATTTAGATATGATCGAAATACAGAGGAAACTCTGCCAGATTTTTGGTAGGGTTTATCGATGTAAACTGACGAGTTTAAGTTGGAATGTGTATGAATGTATGACGTGACGTGTATATGAGTTGTAGATTTCATTCCAAAGTAATTTATGATGTATGTATGTGTAATTAGTTTAGCTGCATGTGAATTAGGGTTGAACGAAATTCGAATGGACAACGGAAAGTCTATTTGGGTTACGCTCAACCAGTATCGATCCCCTGACATTCCCACATCGGGAATAACTAATTGAACGAACACATATGCTTCTGCTAATCAGATAAGCATTGCGTATTTCATATTAAGGGGTCGTTATAGAAATAACATGAAAATCCCTAGCTTCCACTCTTTTCTCACCTTGGTCGAGAGCATCCCTCCAATTTTCCCTTGATGGCTGAATTCATGTAGTAGTTGAAAAACAATTAAAATGTATTTTAAATGGGTTAATATCAAGAGGAAATGGAGAAATGATGTGTATGAAAAGGTAAAAATTGAAATGTGACCAAATGTGCTTGCATAATTGAATTGTAACCAATGTAATATCCACCCTTTCTATCTATTGAGATATGTTTTGTTAATTTTTAATAAGATGAATGCTTGTGTTTTTTGCATTAGAATGCATATAGTTGTATCACAATAAGAGTTTTAAGGGAAAAGAAAGAATAGGGACTAAATTGAAATGAAAAGATGGAGTGAGGAAAGTTATGTGAATCTATAATATTTCTAGGCAGCAAATCATAATTTTAGCCAAAAGAGTTATTGTAGCAACCAGAATTTCAAGACTTCCCGCTAGTGAGATAGGGACAAAATGGCAATTTAGCATATAGCCAGGGAAATTATCATATTGGACCAAATGGTCAGGAATTTGGAGTAGAACTACAAATTCTGGGATCACCTATAAATAGGTGAAAACACTAGAACCCTTACTTTTGCATCTGAGTTCTAAAATCTAGAGAGAGAAAGGATGAGTTAGAGAGAGAAAGGGAGAAATTGTGAAGGAAGAAGTTTATAAGAGGAGTTGAGCATTCTGGAAGTTAGGAAAACACACCACCATACTTCAAAACTATCATTTACAATTTTCAAATCAACAACGTAGCAAATTACCTAAATCTCTTAATTTTGAAATTTACTATTCATAGCTAGAAATTTTAGTTTTTCATGTTATTTAAACTTGAGAGAGAACAAAACCTACATTCCTAATTTTTTTTATTACTATTGAGCATTTTAAACAACATGGATGTACTTATGAATGCTTAATTTCAATTCTAAAAATTAGGTTTTTCCTTATGTTTGAGAAGAGGGTTAAATCCAAGATTTGAGTAAGAATAATCAGTAGTTTGGGTTGTTTTTGTGTGATAAATGAAGCTTTTGTACTGGTGTTGAGTTCATAATGGTCAAAAATGATTTATAAACTCATTCTTGGGCTAAAATTTTGGTCAACTGCAAGTCTTAAAAGTAGAGTATAACGTAGTAGCCAACTACTAGCTCCTAGTAGTCAACTGTCATGTTCTTTGCTTGTCCATAAATGCATACAGAGTGCTAGCAGTCGACTGGTAGCCCTTAGGTTTGGAAAATTCCTAGAAAGTAAGCTGTAAGTCGACTGCCTGGAGGCTGGAAGTTGACTAGCAGGCCTCTATTTTCAAAAATGAACTTAATGACCTAATTTGAAGTATAATTAGCCCAAAACTCCATTCAAATGAGGGATTTAGACTTGAAATGTAATGGTTAACATGGGAATTGTGAATGTTTTGAGAATGAATGAGAAAGAGGAGAGAAATATGAGATTTTAAAATGAGATGAGCATGAACCATAAATGAGAGTAACTACAATTGGTTATACTGCGAGAATTGCTATAACTGGTTATACCGTAAGAGTTGTTGCAACTGGTTATGTCGTGAGAATCACTACAACTAGTTATACATTAGAATTGTTGTAACTAGTTAAACGATGAGAATCCCTGCAACTAGATAGAGATCACGAGAATATTGTAAACGGTTAACCATAAAAACATTGCTAATAGTTAACCATGAGAATATTGTAGATGGTTAACCTGCAGATGGTCAAGGACCATGAGAAAACTCATTGATGAATGAGAAATTTTTAAAGATTTCTTTTATAATGCTTTTGATTATGGCCATAGCAAAATACTCTGATTTCTTTTGTTTATGCTCTATATGATATGTGGATATAATCTTGTTACCATTACAATTTGAGAATATATTCTGTATGGTGGATATATGATGAAATACATGTGTATTCATAAGTATATGTGAGAAAATTCAAGTTAATTCATGCATATTATCTCAATAGTTATGATGTATTATTTTATATTGAAAGGAATGTAGTGTATTTCTGTACTAGTACGGTCGTACAAATCGACAGTTTTAAAAATACAGGTGATTATTGCTATTGAGAAACTTTTCTCATTAAATTTTGATTTGTATTAGATGCCTAGGTTCCAGATCTTAGTAGAAGTGGAAGTGGAATGGGTGGACATACCCATCTTCGGTTACGTCATGATAATAAAGGAAGTGTGGGTCGTTTCAGTGATAGATATTCCCCCTACTCCCCAACTTACGGAGGGATGGACATGTAGGACTAGTGTGTTAGTAGGATTGTATAGTAGTATTTTGACATGACCGATATCTTGAATCCTTATTAATATTTTGAAAGGATCAGGAGGATAAATTTTTTTATGTGAGAAAAGAGGACATATATGTATTAAGATATGTGAGATAGATATACACTAGCAGTTTGGTTAAACAGGTCTGAGTGACAAACTTGTTGTCTCTTTATGTTGGTTAACACTCTCACATATCTATAGGTATATGTCTTGTATAACTAAGAAACAATTATTGCACATTATTCATGTGTGTGAATGTAAGAATATAAGAAAATATAAGAATATCTATATATTTATTTTTAGTTATTTTTGCTGTGTAACGTGTGAGAACCCTAGTGTAGTAACCTAAACTAGTAGCACTTAACTATTTAACTTGGTAAAAAGTTAAAATTTACTTGGGTAGAAGTAGTAGTAACCCACCAATTCTGTTGTATATTGTATTATTTAATTATTTAAAAATGATCATAGGATTGAGGGGTGTTACACCGAGTTGGTATGAAAGCATAGCTACCATGGTTAGCACTTAGCTGACTCAGTAGTGAAGGGTAGATTCCTCAGGATAGAGACTAATCAGGTTAGTTAGTGAGACTAGGTAGTAGAATAACTTGTATTATATTTTAACTTGAGAAATGGAGTGCTAAGTTTGGGGTAGAAGGTATTTCTTATTGGTGCCATATGATCTCTTATAAATATTATGTTATTGAGACTGATCATGTTGGTAATATTTGCTTTGTAGAGTGAAATATGGCTCCACCTATGAGGAATAGTGATAAGGAGAAGGAAGGTAAGGGAAGTATGGAAATGATGATGCAAGTCATGATGGGAGTGGTAGAGGTTATGAGGGACAAGTAGGAAACCCGGTGTATCATGGCTAGAAAGAATTTTAAAAAGCTAAACCTCCTTCCTTTAGGGGTGAGTTTGACCCAAAGGTGGCCAAGGAGTGGCTAAGAGAGATGGGGAAGCTATTTTTGGTTCTAGGGATGATTGATGCTCAGAAAGTTTTATTTTTCACCTATATGCTAATAAAGAGGCAGAATATTGGTGGAAGGGAGCAAAGCAATTGATGGAAGTTCAGGGAACTCTAATCACTTGGAATTCATTCAAAGAAGTGTTTCTTGGGAAGTACTTTCCTCATAATGTGAGGAATGAGAAGGAAATTGAATTTATGCAAATCAAGTAGGGAAATTTAACATTTGATGATTATCTGGCTAAGTTTAAGGAACTGTCTAAATTTTCTTCCTATTTAAAACTTCAACTAGATAAAGCTTGGAAGGCCTTGCATTTAGAGGTTAGGTTGAGGTCTGAGTTAAAAAGTGTTGTAGCTCTACTGGAAATAAGAAATTATGCCACATTAGCAAACAAGTGTCGCATAGTTGCCAAAAATCTAGCGAATATTGAAAAGGAAAAACAAAGAGCTAACTTCCTTAAACGAAAGTAACCAAGATTTTTGGGAGGGAGAGATAACAAGTTTGGTAAAGGCCAGGAAGGTAAAAGGCCGATGGTAAGACTAGTGATGTCGAATGTTTGCCCTAAATGCCGAAAGAATCATGAAGGACCCTGTAAATGGCAACAACCAAAGACATTGCAAAGTGTTTGTTATAAGTATGGAAAGGAGGGACATTTTATTAGGGATTGCCTATAGTGGAAGAGACAAGGTGACACCACTAGACCTCCTACTATTAGAAGAGTTTATACCCTTAAAGGTAAAGAAGTGGCCCAATATGATGATTTAATGAAAGGTAAATGTTTAATAAATGATGCATCTTTAATTTTACTATTTGATTCTGACACTACCCACTCTTTCATTTCATTGGAATGTGTGAAGATATTAAATTTATCAGTGACTAGCTTACCTTACCAATTATCTATTACTATTCTAACTAGAGAGTAGGTTTTGACTTCTTTAGCCTACTTGAATTGCCAAATTGTTGTTGAAAATAGATCTTTTGTTGTTGATCTGCACCTTAGGTGGATTTGGACATTATTTTTGGGATGAACTGGTTATCTATAAACAATTTGATCTTGGATTGTTCAGATAAATTTGTGACTTTTATGGATGCCTTACTAGTGAATAGGAGTGTCGAGGAAAAGAATAAGAGAATGTATTTTCTATAGAGAATGCATTTTCTATGTTCTTTTAAGATTGAAATTTAGCATAAGTTTAGTACTATCCCTATAATAAATGAATTTCTAGATGTTTTTCCTGAAGAAATCTTAAGTCTTCCACCTGAGAGAGAGATAGAATTCTCTATAGAGTTGATTCCTGGAATGGGACTGATCTCTATAACACCCTATAGGATGTTTCCCTTAGAGTTGACAAAATTAAAGGCGCAGATAGAGGACCTCTTAGAAAACAAATTTATTAGACCTAGTGCTTCACCATGATGAGCACCAGTGTTGTTTGTCAAGAAGAAGGATGGCAGCTTGAGATTGTGTATAGATTATAGGCAATTGAATAGAGTAACTGTGAAAAATAAATGCCCACTCCCCATAATAGATGATCTGTTGGATCAATTAAGAGGAGCCACCATGTTTTCCAAAATTGATTTGAGGTTGGGTTACCATTAAATCAGAGTTAAAACAGAATGCATATAGTTGTAACGCCCATAATGCCCTTAACACCCCCTTAGCCTATGGTTCCTTTTAAGTTACTTAAAAGATATAATGCACATATATATATAAATATATATATATAATAATAATCATATTAATAGTGTGTTATCGTTACATCTACTCGAATAAATTTTAAACTTTTTACCAAGTTGTTTAATTGAGTGCCATTTAGGTTGGTCTCTACTCTCAGGCTCTCTTAACAACACAATGGAATAAATATCGCATACATATACATAATTATCTTAATTAACTATACATCAACATGCATAATGCTCATCGATAAATCTTAACCTATTAGGAAATGGAGGCAACAATCCTGATACTCAATTTCCACCACAATATCTATCCATCAATTTAGGCTAATCCATATACAGATGATTCAAAATAGGCTATACAAAATAATCATTTACTAGCCTTTCTCAAAAATACCCTAAAGACTAGCTCAATTCTATCATGTACCTATACTATCCAAAATAAATAGTTTTATGTGCCCAAAATGAACACTTCTTCATACTTTACCTTCCTCTCCAGCCCAAGGAAACCTACACATTTGATACATGCCAACACTCATGTGAGAATTAAATCTCAGTATAAATGCAACCTACCTTTAAATTACTAGCTTGTACCATCGTGACCACATGGAAAATCTCTACATTCTTCAACCATAAAACATGTATATAATGTGTGCCATTTGGGATGCCCTGCACACAGCATATTCTCATAAAATTTGCTCAAATTTATGCATGTGCTCTTAACATGTAAACTTTAACATAAGGGATGTCATCTCAATATCATAACTTTACATATAAAACATATTATGGGGTATGAACATGCCATTACTTTACTTTAAACATATGAGCAGGTAAAGAACACATCACAAGATTTATTATGAGCACTTCCCAGAGAACACTCCACATACCACTGTCAATATAAATGAGTTTGTGACTAGTCAGCCACCATATACTCTAGCTTTTAACTTTATCCTTTTATACATTCTGAGGCGTCCCTCAACCAAATCCGAGTACCATTCTCATAACCAGTGGGATAGTTGTCAACTCTACCCAACATCTCCCTTCCCCTTATGGGACTGGTTATGAACTCATGTGATCACCGTCAACTTTACTCGAATCATTTCCTCTTCTCTTCTGGGCAGATCATAATACTATGGAATCACCATCCCTCTTCGATGGATCACACTCCCAATATGCTATTCTTTAACATATACTCTAGGGTCACTCGTCTCATGCCTATGGTCCTGCTTAACTCTAAGTACATGTTTCTTAATGGCCGTTGAAAGAGGACACTAACTTAAAGTTCACAACCATCATGGTGTTTTTAAAAATCATCTTAATTCAAGTGGATGTCTAACCATCCTAATTCATGGCACAACTATGGAATGCCCAACGACCGTCCAATACCGATAAATGGGTCACTCGATCATGAGCCTATCTACCACTAGGTATACACTTGGAATACTCCCCTCTTTCCTCTCTTATGTGTTCTACTCTTTCTCTTTCACTATCATAAAGATCTCATCATCCAAGTGAATTATGACTCTATCATTTCACTTGTCACAAGGATCTCATCATCCAAGTGATGCGTGACTCTATCTCTTGCATGTACCTAATACATCACAAGTTTAGATCATTAGTTTGAGTGAGATTTTGGGTGATTTTCCTCTTAAAATGGCCAATTGAGTTTATTTTCCACGTTAGAGGGCTGGCAGTCGACTTTCCCCTTGTTGGCAATTAGCTACTAGTTCACTATCTAAATTCCCTATTTTTGGCTGAGAGCTACCAATCGACTGCTAGGGCTTGGCAGTCGGTTACTAGCCTTGACAGTCAACTTTCAGGGGTCTAGTAGTTGGCTGCTAACCTTTTGGAAAACTTTTTGGAAAACAAAGAACATGAAAATCAACTTCTAGGGGTTTGGCAGTCAACTACTAGCATTCTGTTTCACGTTTCTAGGCAAAGGATAAGCACAACAATTGACTTTCAAGGCTGGTAGTTGGCTGCTAGCATTCTGTTTACTTGAAAATTTATGGTTTTACATAGAGTTTGACCCTAAAAACATGTTCTTAAATCATTTACTTAAATCATGAACTCAATGCCAACATTTAAACATCATTTCTCGTTCATAAAATGCCCACAACATAGCTTAACATGTTCAAACTAAGATCCAACCACATATTTCTCACTTAGGGCAAAAACCTAACTTCACAATCATTCACAAGAATAAATGAGCAAGGTAAATTAGCACACATTATGAAATAGCAGTTAAAACTGCGAATGTAGGTTTAAAACCACATATTTAACTTCCAACATTTAAAATCACATTTATCAAAAAAAATTTCTACATATTTCAGAAATAGGGTTTAGGATAAATTTCTACGAAGATTCCTAGAAAAAGTGTGTTTTGGATGTGTTAGAAAGGTTTTCCCCTTGCTGTAGAACAAATCCTCAGTCTCAAATTCACCTTTCCTTCTGAAAATCCCTTCCTCTATGCAAAAACTTAGCTCTTTCTCTCTTTACTTGCCCTTTCCTTTCTTTATCTAAAATTCTTATTGTTAAAACTGTGTGAGAGGTTTAAGGTTCAACTAAGGTTTTTAAGGAAGTTTTGGAAATTACTCTTTAGTCCATAAGTTACTTTGCACATTTTTTCTCAGCGCATTTTCCCTTTTCACTTGGGTCTTTAGCCACACTCTTCACTTAGAATTTCATTTCTTTCAATTAGGGTCCTACACTAATGCAACATGCACAAGAATTAAGATTGAATTAACAACTAACAAACATCTCTTTAATCATACTAGGAGCGGATGTTATATTTCTCCCTCCTTTAAAATAATTTTGTCCTCAAAATTAGAACGTACCTATTTGAACAGCTCCAGATAGGATTTCCTTATGTCCTCTTCCTTCTCCCATGTTGCCTCTTGTGGAGATAACTGATCCCATAAGACATTAACTAGAGTGATGATCTTGTTCCTCAATTTCTTGACCTCACTCCCAATGATTCTTAGTGGTTTTGGATAAGTTAAATTCTCTTTTAACTATATTGTCTTGGCATTAAGAATGTAGGATGGGTTATGGATATATTTTCGAAGTTGCTAGACATGGAAAACATCATGGAGGTTCGATAAGAACAGAGGTAAGGCTATACGATAGGCTGATTGACCAACTTTTCTCAAGATTTGGAATGGCCCAATAAATCTGGGATTTAACTTTTTGGACTTAATGGCTCTACCTATAACAGTGATCAGTGATACCTTAAGGAAAACATAATCCCCTTCATTGAATTTTAGTGATCTCCTTCTCTTGTCAGCATACTTCTTTTGTCTATCTTGTCCCTTAGCCATCTTATCCTTGATCACTCTGATCTGGTCTGTGGTCTGTTGGACCAACTCTGGTCCGAGCAACTATCTTTCCCCTACCTCATACCAACACAAAGGTAATCTATAATTCCTCATATGCAAGGCTTTATTGAGTGTTATCCCTTATGCTAGAATGTAAACTATTATTGTATGAGAACTCTATTAATGATAGGCTTTAGTCCCAACTTCCCTTATGCTCCAAGGCACATAACCTAAGCATATCTTATAAGGTTTGAATAGTCCTCTCGGTTTATCCATCCGTTTGCGAATGATTGGCTGTACTCAGGCTTAACCTAGTACTAAAAGCTTCTTGAAAGGCTCTCTAAAATCTAAAGGTAAATCTAGGGTTTCTATTTGAGACAATGCTAATAGGAATTCCATATAGTCTCACTATTTCCTAGACATACAAATGAGCTAATTTGTCTAACGAGAAATTGATCTTAATAGGTAGGAAATACGCAATTTAGTCAATCGGTCTACTATCACCCAAATAGCATCATTTCCTAATTGAGTCCTAGGTAGTCCTACTACAAAGTCCATGGAAATCTTATCCCACTTTCACTCAAGGATATCAAGAGGTTGTAACAATCCAGCAAGTTTTTCATGTTCAATCTTCACCCACTGACATACTAAGCACTTAGCAACATACTCAGCGATGTTCTTTTTCATGCCTGCCCACCAAAATCTTCCCTTCAAATCTTGGTACATCTTAGTGGCATCAGGATGAACAATGTAATCGCTCCTATGGGCTTCCTCTAAAATTTTCTCCCTCATTTTCCCTAGACTTGGGACATAAACCTTATTCCGGAAGGTCATTAGCCCATTGGCCTTCTTATGAAATTCCTTTGAGTCCTTTAGGGACTTTAAGAATTCATCTTCCTTTTAGGCCTCTAGGATCTAAGTTTTAAGGTTGCTCTCAATCCTCAGTTCACTCAGGTATACCCTGTCTGGCAACACTAGAGTAGAAAAACTCAGATTCCTAAACTTTTCAATTAAGGTCATCTCACTCACTATCATTTAAGCTACATAGAGGGATTTCCTACTCAGGGCATCCACCACAACATTGGCTTTGCTTGGATGGTATTTCAACTCAAAGTCATAATCCTTGATAAACTCTATCCATTTTCTCTGTCTCATGTTTAGTTCCTTCTAATCAAAGAGATACTTGAGACTTTTGTGGTCACTAAATACCTTAAACCTAGACCCATAAAGATAATGCCTCCAAATTTTCAAGGCAAAAACTATGGTTGCTAGTTCTAGGTCATGAGTAGGGTAGTTACTCTCATGGGGCCTTAACTGCCTAAAAGCATAGGCCACTACCTGTCCCTCTTACATCAGGACACACCCTAGGCCTTTCTTGGATGCATTGCAATACAGCTTAAATCTTTCCAAAGGATTTGGGATAACTAGCATAGGTGCAATGGTTAACCTTTCCTTCAAGGTTTGGAAACTATACTCACATTCAGAATCCTAGCTAAAAGGAACATCCTTTCGAGTTAACTTGGTCATTGGCATCGCTCTTTATAAATACCCTTAAATAAACCTTCTGTAGTAACTGGCTAATTCGAGGAAACTACAAATCTCAGTCACCATTGTAGGTCTCTCCTAATTAAGCATTGCTTCAGTCTTATTAAGATCTACTACTGCCCCCATCCTTGGTGATTACATGTCCTAGGAATCTCGCCTCTTCTAACCAAAAATCACATTTTTCAAGTTTTGCATACAACTGACTCTCCCTAAGCACTTGCAACACAATCCTAAGGTGTTGTTCATGCTCTTGTTTATTCCTAAAATACACAAAATATTATCAATAAACACTACCACGAACTGATCAAGGTAGGGTCTAAAGATGCGATTCATGTAATCCATAAAAATAGCTGGAGCATTTGTTAGTCCAAATGGCATTACAAGAAATTTATAATGCCTATACCTAGTCCTAAAAGTGGTCTTTGGTATATCCTCACTTCTCACTCTGATCTGATGGTATCTTGACCTCAAATCAATCTGAGTGAATATAGCTACTCCTCTCAATTGGTCAAGTAGGCCATCAATCCTAAGGAGGGGATACTTGCTTTTCACTGTCACTTTATTCAATTGCATATAATCTATGCAAATTCTCATACTTCCATCCTTTTTATTGACAAATAATACCGATGCTCCCCATGATGAAGCACTGGGCCTAATGAATTGTCTTTTCTAGGAGGTCTTCTATTTGAACCTTTAATTCACTTAGCTCTAGGGGTGACATCCTATAAAGTGCTATAGAGATCGGTCCTGCCCTAGGAACTAACTTTATAGAGAACTCTACTTCTCTTTCTAGGGAAAGACTAGAGATCTCTTTGGGAAAGACATCAGGAAAACCTCTCACTACAGGGACCCTATCAATCTTATGCTGACTCTTAACCTCAAAAGAACACAAGAAACACAATATTTGGACCTTTTCCTCTATACCTTTATTCATAGGTATGATGTCCATAAAAGTCATAGACTTCTCAAAATAGTTCAAGACTACTTTATTGAAAGACAACCAATCCATTCCAAGGATAACATCTAAGTCCACCAATGGCAGACATATTAAGTCAATAACAAAAGGTTTACTTTCAACAATGATAAGGCAATTTAGGTAAGTCAAACAAGTAAAAACATGTTTTTCAGTTGTAGTAGAATGGATAACTTATATGGCACTTTGGTTACAGGTAAGCTCAGTCTTTCCACAAATTCATGGGAAATAGAGGAATAAGTGGTGTCAAAATCAAACAGCACAATTAATGGAACATTGTTTATAAAACACTAACCTTTTATATAATCATCAGATTGGTCTACCTCTTTGCCCTTGAGGGTGTAAACTCTCCCTCTAGTTAGAGGCTTAGGGGCCTCAGCTGGTTTCTTCCACATTGGGCACTGTTTGATGAAATGGCCTAGCTTCCCATATTTATAATAGAGATTCTAGCCCATCCATCATGGCTTATCGCCACGATACTTCCTACACTTAGGGTAGCCATTTGAAGCGGCTTGCCCAACCATTGGCTTCTTTTTAGGTTGAACCTTACCAGATTGGGTCTCTTTTCCTTAAAAAAGGCCTGGGTGACTTTCGGTTAAACAATTTCTTCCCCTTGGCTATCTCTGTTAAACTCTTGGAGACTATTCGACACTTATTAGCCAAGATGGCATAACTCTTTATCTCTAATAGATCCATAGTGCTCCTTAGTTCTAGATTTAGCCCGGCCTGTAGGTGCATGGTCTTCTAAGCTTTATCCTGCCTCAACTATAGATAGGAGGAGAACTTGGATAGCTCTCTAATTTCACCAGGTAATCATCAAAGGACATGAACCCTGTCATATTTTCATAAACTCCACCTCTTTATCGTTCCTTAAATTTTGGGGGAAGTACTTCTTTAGGAATGCCTCCTTGAAAGAATCCCAAGTAATTTGAACTCCTTGGGCCTCTATTAATTGCTTAGCCCCCTTTTACCAATTCTCGGCCTCTTCTGCCAGTGTGTAGGTAGAGAACTGAACCTTCTGGGCCTTTACACTCCCCAAAACTACAAACAACTTTTCCATCTCAGCTAACCACTCTTCAGCAAGCTTCAGGTTAAACTCACCCCTAAAGATTGGAGGTTTAGCCTTCTAAAATTTTGACCATCCCTTATAGGCCTAATCCCTCACTATTTACCCTTAGGGTTAAGGTTTTGATTTACATTTCTATCCTTCTACATTTACTGAAGTACTTCAGTTGTGGTAGTCGCCTATTGGGTGGCAACAGCAACCTGTTCCCTCATAGACTCTACCATTCCCATGAGGGTTTGCATAACCTCAACTAAATTTGCTACTCCATCTTTGTCCCTTATACCATTTCTCATGAGAGGCACCATACTTTACTCTACAAAATAGATATTACTGAGGTGATCATTCTCAATAACAAACATTTATCAGAGAATATATGGCTCCACAAGAAACATTGTACACCCCAACCTAGCACTCTATTCCTTAAGTCAAAACATAACATAAGTAGTCAACTATCATGGCTCAGGTAACTAACCTATAGTAGTATTTATCCTGAGGAATCTACCCATACTACCTAATTAGCATCTATCACTACTGAGTGAGCTATGTTTGAACCATGGTAGCCATGCTCTAATACCAACTAATTATGTAACGACCGTAACACCCCCTTAGCCTATAGTTACCTTTAAGTTACTTAAAAGATGTAATGCACAAATATATATATAATAATCATATTAATAGTGTGTTACAATTACATCTACCTGAGTAAATTTTAAATATTTTACCAAGTTGTTTAATTGAGTGCCAATTAGGTTAGTCTATACTCTCTGGCTCTCTTAACAATGTAGCGAAATAAATACATATACATATACATATACATAATTATCTTAATTAACTATACATCAACATGCATAATGCTCATAGATAAATCTTAACTCAACCTATTAGGAAATGGAGGCAACAATCCTACCACTCAATTTCCAACAAAATATCTATCCATCAATTTAGGCTAATCCATATACAGATGATTCAAAATAATCATTTACTAGCCCTTCTAAAAAATATCCTGAAGACTAGCTCAATTCTATCATGTATCTATACTATCCAAAATAAACAGTTTTATGTGGCCAAAATAGACACTTCTTTATACTTTACATTCCTTTCTAGCTCAAAGAAACTTACACATCTGATACATGCCAGCACTCGTGTGAGAATTAAATCTCAGTAGCAATGCAACCTACCTTTAAATTACCAGCCGGTACCACCGTGACCACATGAAAAATCTCTACATTCTATCATCATAAAACATGTACATAATGTGTGCCATTTGGGATGCCATGCACGCAGCATATTCTCATAACATTTGCTCAAATGTATGCATGTGCTCTTAACATGTAAACTTTAACATAAGGGATGTCATCTCAATATCATAACTTCACATATAAAACATATTGTTGGGTATAAACATACCATTACTTTACTTTAAACATATGATCAGGTAAATAACATCTCACAAGAGTTAGCTAGAGTGCCACCCAGCGAACACTTCATGTACCGTTGTCTATATGAATGAGTTTGTGACTATTCAGCCACTATATACTCTAGCTTTTAACTTTATCTTTTTGAAAATTCTGAGGTGTCCCCTTGCTGGATCTAGTACCATTCTTATAACTAATGAAATAGTTGTCAACTCTACCCAACATCTCCCTTCACCTTACGGGACTAGTTATCAACTATGGGATCACCGTTAACTCTACCCAAATCATTTCCTCTCTACTTTTGGGCAAATCATAATACTATGGAATCACCATCCCCCTTTGATAGATCACACTCTCAGTACACTATTCTTTAACATATACTCTAGGGTGACTCAGCTTATACCAATAGTCTAGCTCAACTCTAAGTACGTGTTTCTTAATGGCCGTTGAAAGAGGATACTAATTTAAAGTTCACAACCATCACGATGTTTTCAAAAATCATCTTAAACCAAGTGAATGCCTAACCATCCTAGTTCATGGCACAACCGTGAAATACCCAACGATTGTCTTATACTAACAAATGGGTCACTCGATCATGACCCTATCTACCATTAGGCATACACTTGGAATACTCCCCTTTTTCCTCTCTTATATGTTCTACTCTTTCTCTTTCACTATTATAATGATCTCATAATCTAGGTGAATTGTGACTCTATCATTTCACTTGTAACAAGGATCTCATCATCCAAGTGACATGTGACTTTGTCTCTTGCATATACCCACTACATCTAAAGTTTAGATCATTATTTTGAGTAAGATTTTAGGCAATTTTCCTCTTCAAATGATCAATTAAGTTCATTTTTCATGTTAGAGGGCTGGCAGTTGACTTCCCCTTGTTGGTAGTCAGTTGCTAGCTCACTATCTAAATTCCTTATTATTGGCCGAGAGTTATCAATCAACTGCTAAGGCTTGGTAGTTCGCTACTAGCCTCAACAGTCGACTTTTAGGGATCTAGCAGTTGGCTGCTAACCTTCTGGAAAACTTTTTGTAGAACGAAGAACACAACAGTCAACTTCTAGGGGTCTGGGAGTTGGCTACTAGCGTTATGTCTCACGTTTCTGGGTAAAGGATAAGCGTAGCAGTCGACTTCCAAGGCTGGCAATCGGCTGCTAGTGCTTGGTTTACTTAAAAAATTATGGTTTTATCCAGAGTTTAGCCTCAAAAACATGTTGTTAAATCATTTACTTAAATCATGAACTCAATGCCAACATTCAAACATCATTTCTCATTTAGAAAATTCCCATAACATAGCTTAACATGTTCAAACTAAGATCAAACCACATCTTTCTCACTTAGGGCAAAATCCCAACTTCACAATGATTCACAAGAATAAATGAGCAAGGTAAATCAGTACACATTACCCAGTTGTAGTTAAAAACACATAAAATGTAGGTTTTAAACCCTAGATTTAACTTCAAACATGTAAAATCACATTTATCAAAAATTTTTTTTACATATTTCAGAAATGGGGTTTAGGATGAATTGCTACCTGGATTCCTAGCAAAATGTGTGTGAATGTGTTAGAAATGTTCTCCCATTGCTGTAGAACAAATGCCCAGCCTTAAATTCGCCTTTCCTTCTAAAAATCCCTTCCTCTATTCATAAACTCAACTCTTTCTCTCTCTAATCGCCCTTACCTTTCTCTCTCTAATATTTTTTATTATTAGAAGTGTGTGAGAGGTTTAGGGTTTAGCTAGGGTTTTTAAGGAAGTTTTGGAAATTGCTCTTTAGTCCCTAAGTTACTTTACACATTTTGTCTTAGCACATTTTCCCTTTTCACTTGGGTCCTTAGCCACACTCTTCACTTAGAAATTCATTTCTTTCAATTAGGTCCCTACACTAATGCAACTATATGCACTAATGCAACATGCACAAGCATTAAGATTGAATTAACAACTAACAAACATCTCTTTAATCATACTAAGATCAGATGTTACAGTTGTATTAGAATAAGAGTTTTAAGGGAAAAGAAAGAATAAGGACCAAATTGAAATGAAAAGATGGAGTGAGGAAAGTTTTGTGAATCTTTAATATTTTTGAGCAGCAAACCATAATTTTAGCCAAACGAGTTACTATAGTAACCAAAATTTTGATGCTTCTTGCTAGTGAGTCCGGGGCAAAATGATAATTTAGCATATAGTCAAGGGAATTATCATATTGAACCAAGTGTTCAGGTGTTTGGAGCAAAATTGCAAATTCTGTGATCACCTATAAATATGTGAAAATACCAGAACCCTCACTTTTGCATCTTAGTTTTAAAATCTAGAGAGAGAGGATGGGTTAGAGAGTGAAAGGGAGAAATTATGAAGGATAAAGATTATAAGAGGAGTTGAGCATTCTGGAAGCTAGGAAAACACACCAGAATACTTCAAAACTATCATTTACAAGTTTCAAATCAATAATAAGGTATCAAATCACCTGAATCTCTTAATTTCGAAATTTACTGTTCATGTCAAGGAATTTTGTTTTTCATGTTATTTAAACTTGATAGAGAACAAAGCCTACGCTCTTGATTTTTTTTATTACTATTGAGTATTTTAAACTACATGGATGTACTTATGAATGCTTAATTTCAATTTTGAAAATAAGGTTTTTCCTTATGTTTGAAAAGAGGGTTAAATCCAAGATTTGAGTAAGAATAATCGATAGTTTGGGCTATTTTTGTGTGATAAATGAAGCTTTTGTACTGGTATTAAGTTCATAATTGTCAAAAATGATTTATGAACCAATTCTTTGGCTGAAATTTTGGTTAACCGCAAGTTTTAAAAATAGAGTATAACGCAGTAGCCTACTGCCAGCTCCTACCAATCGAAGGTCGTGTTCTTTAGTTGCCCAGAAACGCATATAGAGTGCTAGTAGTCGACTGCCAAACCTTGAAAGTTGACTGTAGTACTCATACTTTCTAGAAAATTGCCAAGAACAGAATAGTCGACTCTCGAGCTTGTAGCAATCGACTAGTAACCCTTGGGTTTGGAAAATTCTAAGACAGTAAGCTGCAAGTTAACTTTTAAGAGGCTGAAAGTCGGTTGGTAGGCCTCTATTTTGGAAAATGAACCCAATGACCTAATTCAAAGTATAATTAGCCTAAAACTCAACTCAAATGAGAGATTTATACTTGAAATGTAATGGTTAACATAAGAATTAAGAATGTTTTGTGAATGAATGAGAAAGAGAAGAGAAATATGAGATTTTAAAATGATATGAGCATGAACTATAAATGAGAATAACTACAACTGATTATGTCACGAGAATTGTTGCAGCTGGTTATGCCGTGAGAATCACTGCACCTGGTTATACCATGAGAATTGTTGCAACTGGTTAAACCGTGAGAATCACTACAACTAATCACAGACCACGAGAATACTGCAGATGGTTAACCATGAAAATACTATAGACAGTTAACCATGAGAATATTACAGAAGGTGAAAACCACGAGAATATTATAGATGGTCAAGGACCACGAGAAAACTCATTTATGAATGAGAAATTTTTAAAGATTTCTTTTATAATGCTTTTAATTATGGCCATAGTAAAATGCTCTAATTTCTTTTGTTTATGCTCTATACGATATGTGGATATAATCTTGTTACCATTACAATTTGAGAATATATTCTGTGTCGTGGATATGTGATAAAATGCATGTGTATTCATAAGTATATGTGAGAAAATTCAAGTTAATTCATGAACATTATCTCAATAGGTATGATTTATTATTTTATATTGAGAGGAATGTAGTGTATTTCCATACTAGTATGGTGGTACAAATAGGCAATTTTAAAAATACAGGTGATTATTGCTACTGAGAAACTTTTCTCATTAAATGTTGATTTGTATCAGATGCCTAGGTTCCAGATCTTATTAGAAGTGGAAGTGGAATGGGTGGACACACCCATCTTGGATTACTTCATGATAATAAAGGAAGTGTGGGTCATTTCAGTGATAGATATTCCCCTTACTCCCCCACCTACTAGAGGGGTGGACATGTAGGACTAGTGTGTTAGTAGGATTGTATAACAGTATTTTGACATGCTCGATACCTTGAATCCTTATTAATATTTTGAAAGGATCAAGAGGATGATTTTTTTGGTGTGATAAAAGAGGACATATATGTTTTAAGATATGTGAGATAGATATACACTAAAAGTTTGGTTAAACAGGTATGAGTGACAAACTTGTTGTCTCTTTACCTTGGTTAACACTCTCACATATCTTTAGGTATATGTCTTGTATAACTAAGAAACTATTATTGTACATTATTCATGTATGTGAATGTAAGGATATAACAAAATATAAGAGTATCTATATATATGTTTTTAGTTATTTTCGTTGCTTAACGTGTGAGAATATAAGTGTTGTAACCAAACTAGTAACACTTAATTATTTAACTTGGTAAAAAGTTAAAATTTACTCGGGTAAAAGTAGTAGTAACCCACCAATACTATTGTATATTATATTGTATTAATTAATTATTTAAAAATGAACATAGGATTGGGGGGTGTAACAACCAAAGGTGCTCACATAATTGAAAAGTGACCAAAGTTGTTCACACACTTAAGTAGTGACCGAAGGTGCTCACATGCTTAAGAATTGATTGAAAATGTGTACACACTTAAGTGGTGACCGAAGGTGCTCACATACTTATGTGATGACTCAAAATGTTTACATATGTTATATCTTACATGCATAAATGTGGCTTTATTAATTCTTGCAATAGACACATAGGCTTAGAAAGTAGATATAATTATGTAACTGTAGCCCTTTATGTTTGGTCCTAATTTTATATATGTTATTTTTGGGGTAGAATTAGGACTACAATTCTTTTTAGTGGTATATAAGGGGAAAAGGGCACATAATTGAAACAAGATGTGTGAATGTCTATCCATTAGTAGGATTCTTTTTGGGAAAAGGGGTTTGAGTTGTAGGCTTGTTGCCTCGTTACACTTATGAACGAATACTTCACATATCCCAACTTATGTATCAAATAGTGTGTATATATAATTTTTTTTTTACAAATTCTACTATGATGTATGGATTTTTATTTTCGCTGTGCAAAAATATGATAACCTGAGCAAAAGAGCCCAAGCCTAATCAAATAATTAAATATTAATGGATATAATGCCCAAGCCAATTCTTAAAAATAATAAGGTAAAAATAAATATAACTACTTATCTTTTTATAACACATGACATAGAATTAGCTGTTATAGTGTTTGCCTTGAAAATTTGGAGACATTACTTGCATGCATCTAATTTTGAGGTATTTAGTGATGATAAAAGTCTTAAATATCTCTTTAACCAAAAGGAATTGAACATAAGACAAAGAGGGTGGATGGAATTTTTGAAAGACTATCATTTTGAATTAAAACCATCCGGGAAAGGCAAATATAGTAGCAGATGCTCTAAGTAGGAAATCTCTTCATATAACTCAATTAATGATTCATGAAATGAGTCTTGTAGAGAAATTTAGGAACTTGAGGCTATTTACCTTAATGTTACTAGATAGAATATATCTGAGTGATTTAAGAACTGAAAATACCCTTGGAACTTAAATATTAGAGGCCCAAAAGGAAGATGAGTTTCTAAAATCCCTAAAGGACTTCAAGGAGTTCAAAAAGGAAACTGATGGTTTGCTAACCTTCCACAATAAGATGAATGTTCTTGAATTTAGAGGATAAAGGAACATGATACTAGAGAAACCTTACTAAAGCAACTATACTATTCATCTTGGAGCCACAAAGATGTATCAGGATTTGAAAGAAAAATTTTGGTGGCCAGGTATGAAAAGGAAAATAGCTGAGTATTTTGCTAAGTGTTTAATATGCCAGCAAGTAAAAATAGAACATCAAAAACTTGTAGGGCTATTACAACCTCTATATATCCCTGAATGGAAATAGGATAAGATTTCAATGGATTTTGTGATAGGATTACCTAGGACTCAAGAAGGAAATGATGCCATTTGGATTGTGGTTGATAGATTGACAAAATTTGCACATTTCCTACCAATTAGAATAAATTATTCATTAGATAAACTAGCTCAAATATATGTTTAAGAAATTGTTAGGCTCCATGGGATTCCTACCAGTACTGTATCAGATAGAGACCCTAGGTTTACTTTTAGATTTTAGAAGGCGTTACAAGAAGACTTTAGGACTAAGTTGAACTTCAGTATTGCTTATCATCCTCAAACTGATGGGCAGACTAAAAGAACCATCCAAGCCCTAGAAGACATGCTTAGGGCATGTACATCAGAACAAAAAGGAAGTTGGGATAGGAACTTACCTTTAGTAGTGATTTGCTACGATTAAACTATATGTAACCACACCTTAAGGTAGTGTACCTGTCAGTGTAGCCTAGTTTAATGGTGAGTATCAAGGTCGTATCCCAAAGGAATAGGAAAGCCCAGAGTTACTACTTACTCGTTGTTATCTAGCTTAAGATAAATGATGATTTTAATTAAACTAATTCTAACTACTACTACTATAGCTACAGAGAGAAGGTAAGGTAAGTGTTAATATAGAGAATTATCAAGTTTCTAGAAAAGCAAACCCATTGGAGTCCTATACTAGGTGATATTTAAACAAAGGATAATGAGTTATAAAATTGATTGTGCTACCTATGGGTGAATTCTATAACAAATCCAGATTTCCAGTTGGTTTCAAAGGATTTCTAAAATCTATACCTTCTATCAGCTATTTAGGTCCAATGGTCAAGTATAGATCAGCAGTAGTGCTCTAATTGACCTCTATTAGAAATTTCTTCTAATCCAGCAATCATAAACCTCTAGGTCTGAGCGGATATCAATTGTTCTCTTTAGTTAGTTTTCCAATTCCAAACATTGTCGGTTAGAGTTTCTGAGAGGAATCTAGATAGTTTTCCTTATAACGTCTCGTAATGAAAACTAAATTATTCTTTAACTAGAAGAAGACCACACAAAGTAATTTATAATTCAACCATGAAAAACTCAAAATATCAACATTTAAGAACCCCAATTGGGTTCTACCAATCTAGCTACTCATGCTCATGAATAAAAAAAAAAGAAATATAATAAAGGAAGAAGAACAAAATGGAGACAGAAACACCCTCATCGGTCAAGTTTTAAATGAATAGCCTTAACTCTAAACTCCTCCTTGATTATGCTCCTAGTTGCCTCTTGATGCTTCCCAATCTCTTCCTTCAATTCTTAATTGAATCTCCATGGCTTGTGACCATTGTGAAGAGACAAGGGAATTGAAGTATTAATCTTCAAATATTAGCAAGGATTGTCATGATCTAAGCTACTCCAAGTGCTCTTGGTTTTCCCCTCTTGAACACCTTTAAGTGATTCCTTTTCTTCTTGCTCTTTCTCCTATTTATAGGTAAGGGAACGCCTCTCTAGGCTTCCACACGATTGTGTGGTAGCCTAGAAAGTGGCATGGCCATGTGATAGCCTATGTAGGCGGCATGACTATGTTGTAAGCTATGTTCCAAAAGGAATCCATCTGTGGTGTGATTTTGGCCATCTCTTGGTTGGAGATTGTTGCTCTGACTGTGTAGGGAGGTGCATAAGATGTCTTTGGCATGTGAAGAGATGTTTTCTAGAAGCTTTAAGGTAGCATAGGCATGTGGTAGGGTGTTTTCTAGAAGACTTCATGTGTGGTCATGCTAAAAGGTGCAATTTGTGGTGTATTAAGTCTTTAGACACTTGGTTTTGATTCATTTTGCTTCAAAACTTCTTTATACCTGGAAAAAGCTTTGATAACATGAAAACAAGTGGAAACATGGGTAATTATATATAAAACACATAAGATATACTCCTAAAGTAAGTGGAATTTAACCAATAAATATGTATAATTATGTGCTTATCAAATACCCTTTCCCAAGAGAGTAGAGAGACTACTTTGATATTTATCATATATAAAATTTTCTCTTGCTTTCTTTTTTCCTTTCACTTTTCTTCTTTTCTTCCTTCCTTTTCTTTTCCTCTTCTTCATATATATATATTGCAATTTTTCATTCTTTCTATTATTCAATCATGGATTGAGGGGGTACCTCAAATGATGAGACGACTTAGTGGATTGTCTTCTGTTGCGGTAACACATTTTAATCCAAAGATTGAAAGCAAACCACACAGGTACAAACATATAGGGTGGTAGAGAAAGATAATGTAAGAAGTGGAATATAAGGTGTAAAGGTGTATATAACGAGGAATATGTCAAGGCTCAATAATAGTCAAGTAAGGGAAACACATAAGGTAAGCTTTTTGGCTAGCGGTAGTGTATCCTAAGTTGCCCAAATCATTTTTGATATTCAAAAGTTCATGTAACTTTGACTAGTATTGCAAAGCAAGTTCTAGAGACATAGTAAGATGAAATGCACACTCAAAGAAGAAAAATTCAAAGCATGTTTGTAATGAATGCTCACTTAGGCTCAAATTCTTTCATTTGTAGTGTGTGATTTCATAGGGTTCCTAAAATTCCCAATTGAATTACCAGTCAAGTAATGTATGCAATTCTTTCTATCAATATCATCATATAAGAGTTTATGCAATGTAGAACATCATTAATGACATTGAAGTATCTAACTGTCACAGGGCTATTTTTCTACATGAGCTATGAAATACAATTATTGTTTATCATGAATTCAAAAAAGATTTACAGGAGAGTGTGTGTTCTAACTCCTATCCATGTTATGACACAGTGTAAAGCATTTATTTGAAAGGAATAAAATAATGAAGTTAAAATAAAATAACATGAAGTGAAAAATGAAATAGAATAACTAAAAAATTTTGAAAAATTTAGGCAATAAATAAAGAGATATAAAATAAAAAAGATATAAAATAGTTAAAGAAAATAATAAAATAAATAAATATAACAAAATAATTGAAATTTTTTTTATTTGATTTATTTGATAAAGTAGCTTTGATAGATTAAACAAAACTAAAGTTAAACTAAAATAAACTGAAAGGAGCTACCCCACACTTAAGATTGACACTGTCCTCAGTGTATAGTAAAGGGTGATCCTAAGAGGAAAAATAAACATAAAATTCAACAGGAGTTACCCACCCCACACTTAAGGGTCACACTAACCTTAGTGTATGCAAAGGGGATATTTCAAAATAAAAGAGATAGTGCAAAAAGATACAAACGAACAAAAAGCCTTAAAGAATATTAACGAAAATAAAGTAAAAGAGACGAGGAAAAAAAAAGAAGTTTACTTATAGCCCTCATTAGGCGGAGCTGTGGGAGGAAGAAGGCTTTTGAATAGAAGGGCATTGGGGTATTTTTGATGAAAGGGTAAGGTTAGTTCCCTCTTATCTGGTGTTAACTCAGTTGTTATGATTGTAGACCGCTTCTTGACCTCATCCATATGTGCAACTAAAGTGCTTAGGTGTTTCCTTTTATTTCAGGACTAGGGGGTCTTTAATTAAAGGTTTCACCTCTTGCACCTTTGACCTATTAACAGAAATAGATGGGTCAGTGGGGCTACTAGGCTCATTGGCTAGTAAAGAGGCTAATTACTCCAACACTTGCTCATTGGACAACCCATCCTCATCTTCAACCACCTGAAAAAGGTTTAGTAAGCAAAAATTCTTGTAGTTATTCCTGTAAAGAGTCATCAAGTAATGTTTCCTGTAAATGAGAGTCATCAACATCATCCAACACATCCACATAATGCATAGTATCATTATAATCTAAAGATTGTTGCTGAGAAGTATCTAAGTTGAAAGTAACAGCCTCATCATCTACTATAAGTGTTAACTTTCCACCCAAAATATCTATTAAGGCCCTAGATGTTGCAAGGAAAGGTCTACCTATAATCAAGGGTATACTACTTTCACTTTCCATGTCTATCTCAAAAAATTCAACAGGAAATATAAACTTGTAAACTTTTACCAGTACATTTTCAATTATACCTTTAGGATATTTAATAGTTTGATCAGGTAATTTATAGCAATCTTAGTAGGTTTCACAATCCTAGTCTATCAAACAAGCTACCAGACATTATATTTACACCAGCTCCTAGATCAGCTAGCATATCTATAACAGGCAGTTTACCAATTACACAAGGTACAGAAAAACTCCCTAGATCATTTCTCTTAGTAGGTAGCTCTTTGTTGAATTGTTGTGCACTCCTCATTCAGTGTCACCAGCCCCAAATCCTTGGATTCCTATTTGTTACTTTTCAACTGTTCAAGTGGATCAATATACTTATTGAACTGATGAAAGGATTCTTCTTGCTTTAGTTTAACAAGGTATGGAATAGGTGCCTAGTACTCCCTTACAGGACTTTTCTTGTCCTCAATTGGCTTAGTTACCTCAGGTTCTGGTTCCTTACTGACCGGCACATCTTGCATAATAGTATTATCATCAGTTAATAGAGATGGACCAGATACTTCCTTACTTGATATTAAGGTAATAGCATCGCATTGCTCCCTTGGATTAGACTTTGTGGTGCTGGGAAGTGTCCCTGGCTATTTCTCAACCAACACCTTAGAAATCTGGCCTATTTGATTCTCCAAGTTCTGAATGGAAGCCTAGTAAATTTTAAGGCTGTATCTATCTGCTGGAACTTGCTCTCTAAAGTGGACAAAAACTTCGTTAGCAATTCCTCTAGAGTAGGCTTCTTCTCCTGCCCTTGAAGAAATTGATTTAGAGAAGATTTTTGTTAAGGTTGTTGTTGGTTCAACCATTGATAATCTTGTGGGCCTTGGGTGTTGTTATTTCTCCAGCTAAAATTTGTATGGTTTCTCCACCCAGGGTTGTATGTGTTGCTATAGGGGTTACCCTGATGTCTTGGTTATTTCCTATATAATTTACCTATTCACCTTCAACAGAACCCAAGTTAAAAGAAAAGGAAGATGAAAGGTTAGCAAACATACCTCCTGCACTACAGTTTGCACTATAATGTGAGGCATTATAAAATTCATAGCCTGACTGTGCTGCTTGTACTGGCATCTGGAGTTGGTATATTTTCTTGGCTAGAAGCTCCACTTAAGTTGCCAAGAATGACATAGAATTTGCTTGATGGACCGCTCCCTACCATCCAGTTCTATCTCTAGAGGATTGCCATTGGTAATTGTTCATGACCATCTCTTATATCAGATTTTGTACCTGCTCTGGGGTTTTGTTAAGAGCTCCCCTTGCTACTGCATCCACCATCTACCTAGTAGCTGGGTTTAGTCCACTATAAAAGGTCTATACCTGCATCCATATAGGCAGTCTATAGTGTGGGCAACATCTTAGCAAGTCTTTATACCTCTCTCATTCATTGTATATGCTTTTATCATGCATCTACACAAAAGAAGAAATATTATTGCGCATTTGTGCAGTCATAGCAGGAGGACAGTACTTGTATAAAAAATTTTCTGCCAACTCATCCCAAGTGGTGATGGAATTAGGGGGAGGGATTGCAACCATCTTTTGGCCCTATCCCTTAAGGAAAATGGAAATAGCCTAAGCCTAATGGCGTCGTCGTTGGTTTAGGGTTTAGGGTTCCATTTATCTTAAAGGTGTCACGTATCTCCAAGAAGTTGGCGATATGTGCATTGGGGTCCTCACTAGGCAGTCCTCCAAGTTGTATAATTTGTTGTACCATTTGGATGATGTTTGGCTTCATTTCAAAATTATTTGTATCGATTGTAGGCCGATTGATGCATGTGTGTGTTCCTTCTAATGAAGGTCTCGCAAAATCATACATTTTTCGGTTACCATCGTTGTTGTTATTATTGTTGGCCATCTCTTGTGGAGTATGAATAGGAGTTTGAACTGGCTCTTCCTCAATAGGGTGTGAACTCCTCAAACTATTGAGATACAGTTAAGGTTCAGATAGAGGTTCTATAGGACTAAGGTTAGAACTTCTAGTAAAAAACTATATTAGACCAAAAAAAATATGGGAAATAAAATGATAGTAAAAAGAAAAGTAACTAAATATAAAGCTTAATGAATTAATGAAACTAATAATTGCGAAAACTGAATTAAAAACAATAGAATGGTTA
Organism: Senna siamea; assembly: GCA_031216115.1. Lineage (NCBI taxonomy): Eukaryota > Viridiplantae > Streptophyta > Magnoliopsida > Fabales > Fabaceae > Senna > Senna siamea. The sequence continues at coordinate 22,833,901 of CM062354.1, read as the reverse complement.
AATTATCAACTCCTAAGTTCACTCTAATTTTCTCACAAAAGTCCCCAGCAACAGCGCTTGTAATACCCCCATTAACCTATGGTTCAATTTAAGTATTTAAAGGTATAATGTATATAATTATCATAATAATGGCGTGTTACTATCACTTTTACCCAAGTAAATTTTAAACTTTTTACCAAGTTGATTATGTGAGTTCCATTTGTGTTGGTCTCTACTCTCGGATTCTCTCAACATCGCAGCGGAATAAATATATATAGAATACACCTGGATTAACTATACAAAAACATGCATTCTTAATTAAATATGATAATTAACTATTGGGCATGGATGCAATAATCCTGCCACTCATAACCCCAGCTTCATCTATTTAGTAATCCAGCCTAATTCCTATACAGATAAGTTAGAATAGGCTATACAAAATAATCCTACACTAGTCTTTCTCAAAATATCATGAAGGCTAGCTTAATCTTACCATGTACTTATACTATTCAAACTAGACAGTCTGTGTGCCTAGATTGGACACTTCTTCATACTTTACCTTCTTCTCTAGCCCAAGGAGACCTACACATCTAGTACATACCAACACTATTGTAAGAAATGAATCTCAGTAGCAACGCAACTTGCTACGAAATCCATTGACCTGTACCACCATGCTGGCACAAAAAAACTCTACATTCTTTCATAAAACATATTGCATACTATTGGGATGGAGTGCATGTAGCATTTAATCATGTTATATACTCATACATTTTCATATTCATCAAAACATATCATCTTTAAAACATGGGGAGTGCATTCATCATATTCTCATCATAAAAAATTTCTTATAAAATACATGTGTGATAGTAAGCATGCCATCATTTCATTTCCATAACATATGAGTAGTACATAAAACACCTTAAGAGTAATCGAGAGAGTTGCCCAATAACAACTCTACACACCACTATCTACTTAAATGAGTGCATGGCTATCTAGTCATGCCTTAACTTTTGTACATTCTAAGGCGACCCCAGTGGATCCAAGTACCTTAATGGTTCCCGCCTCTTTTCGGCAGATCATTCCTGACCAGTGGGATTCCTCCCTTTCATCTCAATCAGAGCTGGTATAACTCTCATGGGATCACTGTCAACTCTACTTGGATCATTTCCTCTCTAATTTTGGGTGTATCATAATACTATGGAATCACCATCCCTTTTTAATGGATCACACTCTCGGTACGCTATTCTCTACATATACTATAGGGTGAATCGGCCCATACTCATAGTTATGCTTAACTCTAAGTATGTGTTTCTCATATGGCCTTTGAGAGATGACACTAACTTAAAGTTCGCAACCATCACAGTGTTTTTGAAATCATCTAAGTTCAAGTGGATGTTTAACCATCCCAATTTATGGCATAACCGTGAAATACCCAACGACCGTCCTATACCAAAAATCAGTCACTCGATCATAAGCCTATCTACCCTAAGGCATACACTGAGAATACTTTCCTCTTTCCCTTTTTTTGTTTTCTGCTCTCTCTTTGTTTTACTATCACAAAGGTCTCATCACCCAAAACTCCTAGTTTCCTTGCTTACCTATGTTGTGAGACCTTGATTAAGTTAGTATGGAGAATTACCAAGCTCAATTGTCATTAAAAATCTCATTTTGCAAGCTAGAGGGCTACCAGTTGATTGTTGGAAGGCTAGTAGTCGGCTAGTGGCTCTTTATATTCCTCAAGTGCTAAACAGAAAGCTAGCAGCTGGCAGCCGACTGGTGGCTTACTGGAACATATCCTAGGCAAAAATTGGAGCATGACAGTTGACTAATAGGATGGCCAGTCAACTGCTAAGTGAAAACTTAAGTCTAATAGTCGATTGCTAGGAATCTAGCAGTCGGCTATTAAGCCTCTGTCTACACTTCTGAATTTCCAAGGGCATAACAATCGATTGCGAGTATGGCTAGTCGACTGCTTAGTACAAACCCATGCCTGATAGTCGACTACTAGGAACCTAGTAGTCAGCTGCTAAGCCTCTGTCTACACTTTTGGGTTTTTCAAGAACACGGTAGTTGACTGCCTCATATGTAGTAGTCGGCTGTTATGCTCTGCTGCAATTCAAAAAACATAATTTTGATAGTACCCAGTCCAGTATGCATTCCATTTTCAATTCTAAATGTATGAGCTTAATTTCCATACAACATACTTTACTTCTCATTAAACATTTCTCATCCATTAGCTCAAACATGGTATATTCAAGGAAAACTAGTCTATACCTTTAGATGAACACAACCTAGCCCTTTTAATCTATTACAAGCACATATATGAGCATATATTTAGCAACACCACATCCTATAGAAATAGAAAGGCATATAGAATGTAGGTTTAACCCCAATCTCAGTTCAACATTTAGAAATCCATATTTTCCACCAGCAGTAAACATTTAAAAAAAGATAGGGGTTTAGGATGGATTGCTACCTTGATTCCTTACAAATTTTGTGTAAGATGTGTTAGGAATGATCCTTCCTTGCTGTAGGACTAATTTCTAGCTTTAAATATGCTCTTTCCTCAGCAAAATCTCTCCTTTCTTGCCCTAGCTTACCCTTTTCTCTCTCTACCCATCCTTCTATTTCTCTCTCTAAAATCTGAAGGTTTAGAAGTGTGTGAGAGTTTAGGGCTTCAGCTAGGGTTTAAGGGAAAGTTAGTAAATAGCATTCTAATCCCTAGCCACTTTGTAGTTTTAGTCTCCATATATTTTCCCTTTTCACTTAGGTCCTTAGCCTTACTCTCAACTAAGGAATTGTATTTCTTTCAAGTTGGTCCCTATACTAATGCAACTATATGTACTAATGCAACATACACAAGCATTAAACATCAAATTAACAATTATCAAACATCTCTTTACTCATAATTGGAGCAGATGTTACAATGCCAAAAACTTGATGTGCTAGCATTGAACTATATGTAGCCACACCTTAAGGCAGTGCACCTGTTAGTATATCCTAGTGCAATGGTGAGTATCAAGGTCGTATCTCATGGGAACAAGAAAGCCCAGAGTTACTACTTACTCATTGTTATCTAGCCTAAGACAAATGGTGATTTTAATTAAACTAATTCTAACTACTAATACTATAGCTACAGAGAGAAGGTGAGGCAAGTGTTAAGATAGAGAATTATCAAGTTTCTAGAAAAGCAAACCCATTGGGGTCCTAAACTAGTTGATGTTTAAACAATGGATAATGAATAATGAAATTGATTGTGCTACCTGTAGGTGAATTCTATAACAAATCCGGTTGGTTTCGATGGATTTCTAAAACCAATACCTTCCATTAGCTATTTGTGTCCAATGGTCAAATGTAGATCAGCAATAGTGCTCTAATTCACCTCTATTAGGAATTCCTCCAACTCCAACAATCGTCAACCTCAAGGTCTGAGTGGATATCTACTATTCTCTCTAGTTAGTTTTCCAATTCCAAACATCATCAGTTAGAGTTTTTGAGAGGAATCTAGATAGTTTTCCCTATGACGTCTCATAATGAAAACTTGATTAATCATTAACTAGAGAAAGATCATGCAATCTAATTTATAACTCATTCATATTAAACTCAAATTATCAACATAGTTTAAGAATCCTAATTGGGTTCTACCAATCTAGCTACTTATGTTCATGAATAAAACAATACGATATATAACAAAGAAAGAATAACAAAATGGAAACAAAAATATCCTTATCTATCGATTTTTGGATGACTAGTTTTGACTTTGAACTCCTTCTTGATTATGCTTCTAGTTTCCTCTTGATGCTTCCCAATCTCTTTCTTTAATTCTTGAATGAATCTCCACAGCTCTTACCTTTGTGAAGAGACAAGAGAATTGAAGTGTTAAGCTCTAAAAACTAGCAAGGATTGTCACGCTCCAAGTACTCTCAGTTTTCCTCTCTTGAATGCCTTTTAAGCTCTTGCACTTCCTCCTATTAATAGGTAAAGGAGGCATGCATTTAGGCTCCCACACGGCCGTGTAGCTGCCTAGAAAATGGCACGGTTGTGTGGTGGCCAAGTGAGGGAGCACGACTGTGTGGTTGGCCGTGTTCTATAAGCTAAGTCTTCTTTGTGCATTTTCAGCCTTCTTTTGATTGGAAATGGTTGTTATGGATGTCTTTGAGGTATGGAAGGGTGTGTTCTAGAACATCTAAGGTAGCATAGCCGTGTAGTAGGGTGTGTTCTAAAAGACTTCATGCTTGGCCTTGCTACAAGATGCATTTTGAGGTACTTTGAGCCTTTAGACACTTGGTTTTGATCTATTTTGCTTCAAAATTGCTTAGTACCTAGTGAGCTTAGATAACATGAAAATAAGGTGGAAACATAGGTAATTATACATAAAACACATAAATATACTCTTAAAGTGAGTAGAATTTATCAAATAAAAATGTATAATTATGTGCCTATCAAGTAGAATTTGTTTATAATAACAATTTTCATTCCAACATAGGAATGACACCTTATAAAGCATTGTATGGAAGAAAATTTAGATTGCCTTTATGCTGGTATGAAATAGGGGAGAGAAAACTGTTAGGGCCTAACCTAGTGCAACAAACCACTGATCAGATTAAAATGATTAAGGTGAAAATGTTAAAGGGTCAGGATAGACAGAAAAGTTATGTTGACAAACGAAAAATACCATTTGAATTTGAAGAGGGAAACCATGTCTTCCTAAAGATCTCCTCGACCACTAGCATAGGTAGGGCTATAAAGTCCAAAAAGTTAAGTCCACGGTATATTGGACCTTTTTAGAATTTAAAAAGAGTAGGTCCATCTACATATTAGATAGCCTTACCACCCTTTTCATCGAATCTTCATAATGTTTTCCACGTGTCCTAACCCCAAAAGTATCTCCCCGATCCTTCTTATATCATTGATGTCAGTACAGTAAAATTAAAAGAAAACTTAACCTATTAACCAAAACCTATGAAAATCATCGGTACTAACGTCAAATAGTTGACAAACAAGATAGTTCCTTTAGTGAAGGTGTTATAGGTATAGGATCAAACTCCACATTCGGAGGCCACGTGGGAAAAGGAAGAGAATATGTAGAGAAATTTTCCTGAGCTATTTATGTGAAAGCACAACGAATTTCGAGGATCAAATTCTTTTGAAGGAGGGGAGAAATGTAATATCTGCATTTTTATAACTTCAAGTATGTTCTAAATTCCTAAATTTAGTAATTTCATACTTGAATAATTGTACTTAAATTGTTTAAGGTTTCCTTAAATGGGGAAGGGACTAAACTGAAAGAAAAGTGAAGGGACCACAGTGAAAAGAGAAAAGTTTTATAAAATATCTATCGTAATGATTACTTGAATTACACAAGGATCGAGGCACAATGACACGTAATAATGATGCTTAAAAATATCTGAAAATCATGATTACCTTTAAGAAAATATCTAAGGATAAATTAATAACTTACCACAAGGGTAAAATGGTAATTTACCACCAAGGGTAAAACGATAATTTTACCAAAAGGACAAAATAGTCATTTTGACAAGAAAAAGTTTATAAATTCCAAGAATACCCTCTTATTAACCCCATGGCTATTTGATGGAAATTGACGGGTAAATTGGTTATTTTACCACAAGGGTAAAATGATCATTTTTCTCCCTAATTAAGGTAGCTTGACATTCCTACATCACTATTTTCATGTTTTATGATAATTTCCAAGCTTTAGAAAATCTCCCATAGCTGAATGAATAGTGATGTTCATCTTTCTACATTCTTAAAACGTCTAAAATTCTATTGGAAATTGCTTAGAATGTTATATGGATGTATTATTGAGTGTTGATTGTAATTTTTAAAGTGTTTATGACAAGTTTGAAATTTTGCATACCATTTCCATGAAAACCCCAATTCATGAAAAGTGATTGTATAATGCCTGGATTGTCATGATTTTGTTGGGTCAATTGTGTTTTATGATTAATTATTGATGAAAATAGGATAAATGAGAGGTTTGTATGAAATTCACATGGATTCTCATTTTTTCCCTTTTTGGCCGTGGACATGTCATTTTGTAAGGGAAATTTTTTTGAAATTTTACCTAGTCAACATGCTATTGTCTCGTTCATGGCCAAAGGAGGTAAGAAGAATTGATAATTTAATGAAAATGCATGTTTTTCCAATTTTTCCCTCTTTGGCTAAAAGTACTTTGTTGGACTAATGATTATGCTAAGCATTTTGGTTATAAGTAAAGGAGAGAAGGAAAATTGATCTTTTGATGAAATTGTGCCATTTTCTCCATTTTGATTACCATAACTAAGAGCATAAAGGAAAATTTTATGGAGATTTGTTTCTAAATATTTATCATGGTTTTAGTCAAGGTATGAAATATAAGGGAATAGTTAATGTTGATAAATTGTCGAGTATACAATTTGCATAAGCATGACATCCTAGTGTTTGAAATGTATAACTATGAATAGAGGGGAAATTGTATGTATGTATACCTATAGGTACATTATGAGAAAAAGAATACTTATAGGTATGTGTAACGCCCCTATCTAGTGTTACAATTCCTCCGCTGCAACCAGATAGGTTGGTACATTATCCTTATCCTTTATTTAATTAATGTCTGAGTAATTATACCATGAAATTATATTAAGAAGATTAGGTTCGAGATCTTTTGCTCAGATTAAAACTCGTATGCACAGCAGAACAGATAAAAATATACTAAACTACATAGCAGAAATCAAAACCTTCAGGTAATTCAATTAAATACATGTCCAATAATGTCCATTACATTTCTGTATATATGTACCCGAAATATGAAGTACCTGTCCATTAGGAGTCAAGAGACAACAATCCTATCACTCAGACCCCTTTACAAATTACTAGGATGGATCGGTCCTTCACATATCCCTTCCCTAGTTCTTTCCAATTTACATCCCATGTCTACTGTCAAAAGAATAATCCTAATTATAAACTAAATATATCTAGACTAGGACCCAAAAATAGGGGTTATAAAATTTTCCTTCGACTAAAAAGGAACTTCTATCTTCCGGCTCTGCTAAGCATCTATATCTGATACATATTAGCATAGTAATGAGAAACACAAGTTTCTCAATAGATTAACAATTTTAGTTTTAAAAACAACTAATATGTATTAGAGTGGAAGCACCAAAATATCTAACTGTACATTCTTGAAAATAAAAATGTAGCAATATTCATAAATATAAACTAGCAAGCAATGTATGATCAATTTAAATGTCAATGAAATAAAAATAATATTCTTTCAAGTAAAACATCTAACATCATAACCAGTAGGTGTCCTAGGTAATCCCACTACAAAGTCCATGGTTATTTGATCCCATTTCCTTTCTGGTATTTCCAGTAGGCTTAATAAACTCATAGGGTTCTAGTGCTTTATCTTTACCTGCTGACAAGTAAGACAAGCATTCACATAATTTGTAACATCTCTCCTCATACTCGGTTACCAATAGTTTCTCTTTAGCTTCTAATACATCTTAGAAATACCAGGGTGAATGGTATAGTGGCTACGATGGGCCTTTGCTAATGGCTTCTCTCTAAGTCCTTGTTGATTCGTGATTACTACCCTGTTCCTAAATGATAATACCCCATGATCACCTAACCCAAAATTAGGTTGATTTAAATAAATCTCTACGGATTCATCCTCTTATTGGGCTTGTCTTATCTGTTCCCTGAAATCACAGCTTATTTGAAAATCACTCATGGATAACCTATTTGGTAGTGAAATTACATTGAGACTTAAATTCCTAAAGTTTTCAAGTAATCTCATCTCATCTATCATCAGACAAGCCACCTGCAGGGATTTCCTACTCAGTGTATCACTACAACATTTTCTTTCCCTACATGATATTTCAACTCAAAATTAAAGTCTTTCAAATACTCTACCCACCTTCTTTGCCTCATGTTCAACTCTCTCTGATCAAATAAATACCTAAGGCTTTTATGATCACTATAAACCTCAAATCTTGCTCCCCATAAATAATATCTCTAAATCTTTAAAGCAAAGACTATAATAGCTAACTCTAAATCATGGGTGGGATAGTTTTCCTCTGCATACTTCAATTGCCTATATGTATATGATACTACCTTCCCAACCTGCATTAACATGCATCCTAAACCTTTCTTTGATGCGTCATTGTAAACCTCAAATGATTCTATGGGGTTTGATATAACTAACATTAGAGCGGTAGTCAATTTCTCCTTAAGAGTTTGGAAACTCCTCTCACATTTCTCGCTCCCTCCAAACTCTCACCCTTCCTAGTTAATCGGGTTAATGGCAAAGCAATTTGAGAAGATCCTTGTATAAATTTTTGATAATAGCCTGCCAAACCTAGAAAGCTTCTAATCTCCATAATTGTGCTTAGTCAATTCCAACTTAACACAACCTCAATCTTTTTGGGATCTACTGAAATCCCTGCTGCATTCACTACATGATCTAAGAACTTGACCTCCTTTAACAAGAATTCACAATTCTCTAATTTCGCACACAACTGCTTCTCCTTCAATATCTGCAACACCATCCTGAGATGTTGTGCATGCTCTTCAAGAGTCCTAGAATAGATCAGAATGTCATCCATGAATACCACCATAAATTGATCCAAATAAGGTCAAAAAATTCTATTCATGTAGTCCATAAACACTGCTGGGTATTGGTCAAGCCGAATGACATCACTAAAATCTCATAGTGGTTATATCGGGTGCTTAAAGCTATTTTAGGGATATCCTCCTCCCTGACCCTAATCTGGTGGTATCCTGACCTTAGATCTATCTTGGAGAACACAGTTGCTCCCGTCTTTCTTTCTCATAAATAGAACAAGAGATCTCTAAGGTGACACATTAGGTTTAATAAACCCCCTTTTTTAATAGGTCCTCAATCTGGACTTTAATTCCATCAATTCTATGGGTGTTATCCTATAGGGCAAAATTGAGATCGATTCGGTGCTGAACACTAGATCAATGATGAATTCAATTTCCCTATATAGGGGTAACTTCTTTATCTCTAAGGGAAACACTGCAAGAAACTCCCTTACTATAGGAATGGTGCTAAGCCTCTCTTAGATTTATCTCTGGGAATAGCTTAGAAAATTTTCATTGACTTCACTAAGTCTATCACCCTTAAATGTAGGGAGCCTAGCCCTCTAAAATTTAGTCCACTGACTAGTAGCCTAGTTCCTTATTGGATCATTTTCAGGCTGAGTGTTCTCACTCCTGTCTTTTCTTAGAATACACCATGATATCTTCCATAAATACTAGCCCAAACTAATCCATGATATTGAACACATGTTCATCAGTTGGGACTACTATAGACAATTGCCAAGATAAGCTAGTCATCGGTAACTTTAACCTTTGGACATAATCTATTATCAAATCCTTAGACTAGTTGCTTCTCCACCTTCGAGGGATAAACCCTTCCACCAATACTTAGCCTCTCCTTCTAGCTGATACGCAGCAAAGGAGACTGTCTACGACTCAGCACTACCCAATACTTCAACAACTCCTCCATCTTCTGTACCTATTCTTTCACCTTCTTTGGGTTCATCACACCAATAAAGGCAGGGGGTCTGGCTCTTTGGAATTCAGTCCAGCCTCCCCCGACTTGAGTCCTTATCAGTTCCGCCCCATTCTAAGTATCTTCACTCTGATTAGTATGGGCCTGACAGAGTGCTTCGGCTGTGACTGCAACCTGGGCTCTCGTGGCTTCTACCATTTTTCTCATGGTCCGCATCACCTCATTTAAGGCCACTTCCATGTTTTAGGCCAGTGATATGCTTCTCTATGTCAGTGCCATACCATTACTCTACAAATCAAGTATTACTAAGGTGATCAGGCTCAATAACAATTGATTAATCAAGTAACGTATAACATCAACAAGAGCTTCTATCTTCCCAAACCTAATACTCCATTCCTCAAGTTCAAAACAAAATACAAGCTAGTCAGCCACCTAGGTACAATTGACTAACCTGAACTAGTCCATTCCTTGAGGAATTCTACCCTGTTCCTAACCTAGGTAGCTGTGCTCTGATACCAATTAATGTAATGCCCCTACCTAGTATTACAATTCCTCTGCTGCAACCAGACAGGTCGGTACATTGTCCTTATCCTTTTGTTTAATTAATGTCTAAGCAATTATACCATTAAATTATATTAAGCAGATTAGGTTCGGGATCCTTTGCTCAAATTCAAACTCGTATGCACAGTAGAATAGATAAAAATATACTAAACTACACAGAAAAAATTAAAACCTTCATGTAATTCAATTAAATATATGTCCAATAATGTCCATTACATTTCTGTATATATGTACTTGGATATATAAAGTACCCGCCCATCAGGAGTCAGGACATAACAATCCTGTCACTTAGACCCCTTTACAAATTACTAGGATGGACCGGTTCTTCACATATCCCTTCCTCGGTTCTTTCCAATTTACATCCCACGTCTACTATCAAAAGAATAATCCTAATTATAAACTAAATATATTTGTACTAGGACCCAAAAATAGGGGTTACAAAATTTTTCTTAGACCAAAAAGGAACTTCTATCTCCTGGCCTTGCTAAGTGTCCGTATCTGATTCATATTAGCATAGTAATGAGAAACACAATTTTCCCAATAGATTAACAATTTGAGTTTTAAAAATAACTAATATGTATTAGGGTGCAAGCACCAAAATATCTAACTTTACATTCTTGAAAATAAAAATGTAGCAATATTCATAAATATAAACTGGCAAGCAATGTATGATCAATTTAAATGTCAATGAAGTAAAAATAATATTCTTTCAAGTAAAACATCTGACATCTTATAAAACACATTATCATAAAATTAACAAAGCATTTATGCTTATCATTCTTAAAACATATTTTATATAAAAGTTATGCACACTTGGGCACTATGTGGACACTTGGACACGTTTATAAAAATCTCTTGCGCACACTTAGGCACTTGTGGACACTTGGCCACCTTTATAAAAATCTCTTGTGCACACTTGGGCACTTGTGGAATACTTGGCCACCTTTAAAATTCTTTGTCAAATTTCGAGGGAAATTTTTTTTTTCTTGAAAAATAATACTAGTGTACATCTCTTTAAAACTCTAATATCTTTAATAGTAAATTCCCTTTTCTTGGAAATTCATATCAATGTAAATTTCTTATGAAAGGTATAATATTCTCAATAATACTTTCTTCTTTCTTGGAAATTAATTCTAATGTACATTCTCTCTAAAAATTCTAATATTTCAAGAATAATTTCTACTTTATTGGAATTAAATTCTAATGTACATTTCTTATAAAAATTCTAATAACTTCAAGAGTAATTTCTCTTTCTTGAAAATTAATATCAATGTACATTCCTTATAGAATGTTAATAAACTCAATAATAAATTCCCCTTTTTTTTAAAAAAAACTCACATTGATGTCCATCTCTTATAAACTTCAAGAGTAAATTCTCATTTGTTTTTAAAAAATAATATTAAGGTGCATTGCTTGTAAATTACAAGAATAAATTCCAAGGACTTGGCCTAAGGAAATTGGTTAATTTGCAATTCAATTCCCCTATTTTATTCCTAAACTAACACCTTTAAGATGGTATTATCCTTTTCCTCTATGGGTATCATTTTCTCACCATGTACAACTAGAAGTTTTACACCCAATTTCGTGTAAAATTTCCTCTTCCATTCGGCCAAATGGAGTTTTTATGAAAGAAGCATTGTTTTCAAAAATATCCATCCATTTCTATCATATTTAATCATAGTTCATCTTGAAATAACATTATCTAACCCTAATCCTTTCACAACAACAATATTCCAGTCATCTCATCAACCACATTCCAATCAATCACACATGCTTATTTAACATAACATGCTTTTTATCAAGAATGTGAAGAAAAAAATCGTGTTCCATAGAAAGCTTGTAAAAAATGTTAATTGCATATACTAAAGCATGGAACAAAATCTTAAAATTGTTAACCTACCTTGATGTTAGGCTACAAAGAAATGATCTTGGCCCTTCCTTTGGTCTCCTTCTAAACCTTGCTTCCTTTCTTTCCTTGGCTAAACCTCCCTCTTCTTCTTGCCTTAACTAAATTGTATGGGTGTGTATGTTCTCTTCCTCTTTTTTGCTTTCTTTTCTCTTTACTGTGTGAGTGTGTATTTTTCGCTTGCACTTCTCTCTCTTTCCTTTATAATTTTACCTTTTTACAACTAAACGCCTAATTTACACTCCCGCCTAATCATTAAGGAACATTCAGAAACAAAATATATAGGAAAACATCAAATTGGGGTATTTTAAATTGTACTGAGGGTTTCAGAAGCTCAAAATTTTATTTCAGCAACTTCGGTGACGGCGCACTATGGAGCATGGCGACAGACGGCAATTGAGGTCAAAAAATACTCTAAAATGTAGCCCCCAACTCGAGGATGCCAGATTTGAGGTCTGTTCGGAAAAACATGGTTGTTTAACCACAATTTTTTGGCCCAGAAGGCAGCAACCGTTGAAGCTATTTTCCTCTGTTCACGGCACGTGGCAGAGGCATTTAACTGGCTGGCAGTTGGTGGAGGAAGCTGGTAGCATAAGTTAGCTGATGGTGGCATTAGTGTGGCCGAACAACATCGAATGGCAAAGATCACGGTTGAGCTTAAAATTCTTGATGAGAGGAAACACGGTTGTTTTTGGCCGTTGTAGCGTCCATCGGCAATCGGGAATGCTAGCTGGAGGTCGACAGCATTAAGCTGCACAACTGGTGAGGTCTGGCGGCGGTGTAGCGCGGTGATTCTGGCGGCTGGATGGTGGAGCACGAATGAAGGGGATAAGATAGAGATAATGTATGGAAGAGAGAGAGAGGAAAGGAAAAATTAGAGGAAAATGTGAGGTTTTGAGATTTTGTGGCCTTTACGAGCATTTTGGTCTTTTCCCACTTTGTCGAGGTAAATTTCGAATGCATTTTTCAATCTAGGCAAGAATATTGGCCTATATGGAAGAAATTCAAAAATCTTTTGAAGATTTTAAGTCTTCTAAATTATCTGCTAAATTCCTAAAGACAGATCGAGTTTTCTCCGTCAGATAAGATTTTACTCTGAAAAATTCTCAAATTTTAATTGCAACCTCAAAAAAATACCTTAATTCAATTTTAACAAAATCTAAATTTATTTTACCCAATTTAATTTATTTTAAAAATCGAGTTATTATAGTATGCATGGCTATGTTAAGAGTAAAGTGGAATGATATGACAAAAGAAAGTGTTGAAAGTTCACCTTAGGGCCCTTAATGTGAAATGAAATGAGATATGGAAATTGTATAGAATTGGAAGGAAAATTATGCCGATATGTTTATATAATGGAAAGAGTAGAAGATAGGGAATTTAAAGTGAGAAACTCTTATTTTTCCCTTGAACTCTTCTCTTGGCCAACAGTAACCTTTTCCACATCTATGCAATTTTCGTCATGAAATTGTTAGCAATATATAAGGGTCATAGTTTTTATAAAATGTAATATCATGATAAGTTAAAGGAATAGAAAGGGAAACATAGATAAGAAAAGAAAAACATAGAAAGAAAGGAAAACATAGAAATATAGGAAAGAGGACTTAGAAGAAGTATTTCCAATGTATGTTATAGGATAGATAGGCATGTAACCGAGTGACCAATTGTCAGTATAGGACAATCTTTGGGCATTACACAATTGTGTCATGAAATTGGATGGTAAAACATCCACTCGATATGAAAAGTTTAGAAAACATTGTGATGATTGCAAATTCTAAGTTATTATAACCTAGTTGGACAATAATAAAAGGGGACATTTACTTAGAATTTAACATAATCATAGCTACAGGCCTAATCGTTCTAGTCTATATATGAGAAATAACATTCTGGGAAATGATCCACTAGAGAAGTGGTAGTAATCCATAGCATCATGATCCGCCCAATATCAAGGAAGAAATAATCTGTGTAAAGCTACAGTGATCCCGTGAGCTTAATTTTAACAGTTTGCCTTCAAGAAATAGATATGAAAAGGGGTATTGGATCCACTGGGGGACGCCTCAGATAGTACCAATGGTAGAATTGTCATATGGTAAATAAAATTATCTCACTCATGTGGGTAGAGGTACGTGGAGTAGTTCACTGGGTGACTCTCTCATTACTCTTAAGTCTTTCTTTCAAAGAGTTATGACTTTTAGCCAAAGATTGATTTTTTTTCCTTATGATTGATATCTATTTTCTTATGAATGATGATTAGTTTCCCTATATGTACTTATACACAAAAATGTTTTTCCTATGATCATGATACTGAATAGTATGTATGGTGAATTTTTGTAATGAACTATCATATAGTATACTCATTGATGCATGCCATACACATTAAATAAAGTTATACATGTATTCCAATAGAATGATCTATAATTTGAATAAAGAATGTAGAATTGTTTTCTATATCACTACGATGGTCCATACTAGTGTTTTCAAAAGAAAATGGATTGTCTACCTTTTGAGAGTTTATTTCTCATAATCATAATTGGTATGTATCAAATGACACACTAAATGATCTAATTAGAACTTGACATGGCATTGGTTGAAAATCCTTGGCTAGGTGCCTTTACCATTTTGCAGAATATCTATTTAGTCACAGTAATGAAAGTCCCTCCTCCCTAGAGAGGGTGAGAAGAATGTATCTTTTTGGGGAAAACTATGTAAATAGATAGTTTATAGCCCTCTTATACTGGTTTAGTTATCTTTTTGGAAAAAGAATCAGGATAAGTCATTTTTTCTGTATATAGAGAAAAAGGGTAATATATATTCGAATATGTGGAAGTATTATCTAGTAGTAGGCATTTTGGTAAAATGAGTTTGAGTGGTAGGTTTGCTACCTTCTTACCCTTAGAAACTATATGACTCCACATATCCAAAAATATATGTAAGACAATGTAAATAATGGTTGAGTCAGAATATATATATATGATTTAAATTTCCACTGCATTATTATCCAAATTGGTTTTCTTTTAATTATTCAATCTTTCATTGTGTAATACAAGAATGAGATACCTGAGTAATAATTCCTAAGCTTAATCAAATAATCAATGGAAATTTGAAAAATTTACTTGGGTAATAATTAAGGACAAACATAAATATCACATGCCAATATTGTAGCAAAGGATTTGTCTAAAGAATTATTTATAAGAAAAGAAATAAGGTTGGGGTGTTACAAAAGGACCTTATTAGCACATCATACACGTACATTTCACAGGAAATCAAGGTAACAACTCAACCTAAACCCCATTTTTTTGAAAATGTTCAGCTCTTTTTACTAGAAAAATGTGATCTATGAATGTTTCAAGTTATGTTTGGGGTTTAAACCTACATTCTCTATATTTTTAACTACTATTAGGTGATGCTTGCTGAAATGTTATGCTCATTTATGCTTTTCTTTGATTATGACAGTGGGCTTATGCCTTAAGTGCCAACATGTGGTTTAATCTTAGTTGGAGTGCTGTTAAGTTGAGTTTTAGGTTTGTTATAGAGGCTAAGTGATGTCAAAGTATGGGTGTTGAGTTCATGGCTTGAGAAATTGGTTTGAAAACGTGTTTTTAGAGCAAAAATTTGGATTTAGCAATGAGTTAGAGCAAATAGACGACTGCTAGCCTCTGAAAGTTTACTGCCGTGTTCTTCATCTACCTAAAAACTAGTTTTGAACACTAGCAGCTAACTGCCAGACCCTAGAAGTCAACTACCATGTTCTTCATTTTCCAGAAAATGTTCTTAAAGGCTAGCAGTTGACTGCCCCCCTCTAGCAGTCAACTATTAGGTCCAGTTTAAGGCTAGCAGTCGACTGCCAAGCCTTTAGTATCCAACTGGTAGCTCTCGGCCAGGACAGAAAAGAGAGGAAAGTGAGCTAGCAGCTGACTAGTAGCATAGGACTAGTTGACTACCAACCCCCTGATTCAGATAATGAACTTAATAACCTATTTTAAGAGATAAATTGCCCAAAATCTCACTCAACTAAGGATCTAAACCTGGGATGTAATGGGTAACATGTAAGAAGTAAGATTCATGTGTCACTAAGATGAGAGGATCCATGTGACAATGAAATGAAGAGAGTGAAAAACATAAAGAAAGTTAAGGGGATAGTATTCTAAGCATATGCATTAGTGGTAGATAGGCTCATGATCGAGTGACCGATTATCATTATGGGACAACCATTAGGCATTTCATGGTTGTGCCATGAATTAGGATGGTTAAACAACTACTTGAACTTAAATGATTATGAAAACGCTATGATGGTTGCAAACTTTAAACTAATGTCATCTTCCAAAGGCCATTTAAGAAACACATACTTAGAGTTATGCATTGTAATGCCCTTATCTAGTATTACAACTCTTTCGATATAAATAGATAAGTTCGGTACATTATTCTTAACCTTAATTATTCATTTACAATGCCTGAGCATTCATACCATCACAACATTATTAAATTGGATTAGGTTTAGGTTCTTTTTCTCAGATCCAAAACTTATAAGCATAGCAAAAATAAACTATTATACAGCAGAAATATATTCATACAGTGTTACATATCCTTTGTAAGTATTACATCATTTTATCTAGCTGAGAATTTTATAGAACTTTTTACAGGGTCAGGAGACAACATCTCTATCATTCAAACCCTTATGATACAAAATACTTCAAAAAGAAACCTCCACCCATGTCCCCTTCAGTCTCTATGTCAATGTTATATCTCTGTGTCTGATACATATTAGCATATAAATGAGAAAACAAGTTTCTCAGTAGCTTAACAATTCCATATTTTAAAATCTACTAATATGTACCAGTGTGCAAGCACAAAAACATTTTCATCTACATTCCAATCATCTGAAGTATACTTTCTTTCATATATACACATTGGGAAGCATTGTACAATTCATTGGTATGTGTCATTGTGACAATGGTGGACATACTTATTTCAAATATAACATATTTTCATGGGAAACATACATACTAAAAATTAAAATAGATACTTCTTATCTATAAATTTCATTCTTAAAACTTACCTTACCTTAAAGTGTAAAGCACCTTTGGTCACACTTTCAAAAATTTGTGGACACTTGGCCAACTTTGTAAGGATTGTGAACACTTGGTCACATTGTCGATGCTTGGCCACTTTTATAGAAGAGGTCAACACTTGGTCACCTTGTGGACTTTGGCCACTTTCACACAGATAGTGAACACCTAGTCACTTATACATACACATAGCAACTACAATTCCTCTCATTTTTATCATTTCCATTTCCTTTACATTTAGCCATTACGAGGTACATTCTAATGCATTCACAATTAGCATAGTGATTTGACCACAAAATTAAAATGAGGCATTAGTTTTGGCCAACATGAAAAAGTAATCAAACTTAGGATTTTTCATGTCACATTGTCATATTTTCCCATCCTTTCCTTAATTTAAGCTAAATGGTAACATACATTAATGTCTAGGGCATTTTCTCCCACATTCAAATTATGTAACCATTGCCATTAAAAATTTATTCTACTTACTTTCTTGGCTCATGTTACATACTAAATTTAAGGTTACCTACAATTTTTCATTCTTGTATCCATGCAAAAGGTTAAACAATTTACCATGTATTAATTTATTACGTAACAAGACAACCATTTTCCATATGTTATTTTATTACTATATATTCTCTTTCATTTTTTACCAAAACTGAAGTGGAGTCCTTTTCCTATCCATTTATCATTCTTTATTTTCTTCTCTTACTAAAACCAAAAGGTATCTTTTTCCCACATATTTTTTAGCAGCACTTTTACATGTCAAAAAAAATGGTCTCAGTCTAAGTAGGCTAAAAAGAGTCATATTATGGTTTCATGCCAAATTTTAGCTAACATGATTCCTTTGGGTACTTTTAACATAAACACATACATGGACCTTTAAGAACATGAAATTTCCACACTTTATAATTCTAAGGTTTCTCAATATGCATGTTGAAATTTTCCATTAACCATTCCCTCATGAATTTAGCTACATCTACCACCACACATCAACAATCACAGCCAATTCCATTCATCATACAAACTTAGCCAATGGAAACATTACATCTTAAGGAATGTAAAGCTATAGAATTTGATTCCATAAAGACTTTAAATCATACTACATAATTTAAATCATGAAATCAAGACATAGAATTGCTAAGCTACCTCAAGGATGCAAGAATGATGAAGATGTCTTGGTGTTTCTCTTGAATTTTATCTTTCTCCCCTGCTTCTCGTCTTCTCGGCCAAGCTAGCCTTCCTTCCCCTCTCGCTGAATGCTTGTGTGTTTTTCTAAAATGTTAAGCTACTATCCCTATCACCTTGGTATATAAATGCTAAGCTACTCTCCCTCTCACCGAATGCAAAAGTGTCGTATGCTTACATAGATGTATATTTAATTCCATCCATCTATTGTGTATTGTTTATTCGGTTAAGCTAAAAAAGAAAACTAAAGAAAGAATTTCAGCATCTTAATTGTAATGCATCAAGCACCTCAATTCTCCCCTCTCGGTTATCTTGAAATAAGAAGCAAGAGAGGAAAAGAGAGCTATTACAACATGTCTCTTCCTCTCTCCCACTTCCCTTCCACTCCCATTAACAAGCTCGGCTAACAATGCAAAGTGAATTAAGAGTGAAGTGCTGCATGTCTTTTCCTTTTTCTCAATTGTCATGTACATGTATATATTTTTACCAATTTGTGTTGTTTACCCGGTTAAACCAAAAAGGAGAGAAGGAGGTCAAGCACCTCATTTCATGACCGCTTCATGAAATGACTGAGTAATTGGAACTAATTCCACATCGCTTTATAAAATGACTGAGCAATTGGAACTAATTCCACATTGGCAATTCCCTCACTCATCTCTCGGCCATATTGTATTGGAAAAAGAAACAAAAGGGAAGAAAAGGAAGAAGGCTAATCCCACACGTTTCTCTTCCCCTCTTCCACCTCTTTACCAAGTATATATATATATTTAAATGCTATACTCTTCTTTCCTTTCCCAATTGTCCTTGCCGTGGGTTTATATAGCTTTGACTAAAGTCCAAGTTCTCTCACCTATTCTCACCCACTTTTTGCCATTCGGTTAACTAAGGAATACAAGGAAGGAAATTGAGCACCTTTTTTGTCATGTAAGCACCTCATTTTTCATGGCCAAGTATCACTAATTGGAAGCATTATTTTAGTTAGCATAAGAATTATAAAATCTTTCTTCACTCACACTTACAATCTTGGCCATAACAATGCCAAAGGAATGAAAGGAAATTCAAGAGTAAAAATTTCACATGTCCCTTTCTCCTTCTCTTTTCTTCTTTGTCGTATGGTTGTATAATTTTAAATAAGCTCCACATTTAATATTTGTTCTACACTATACCCTCTAAAGCAATTTCATCACATTTTATGGCAAAGTCACCTAATTAATTAAGGAAATATTAATTTAAAAATAATTAAGAGAATAAGGGTGTTACATGCATAACTGTGGACATGAGCCAAATCACCCTAGTCTATATGTTAGAGAATAGCATATTGGATTGTGATCCATTGAAAAGGGATGGTGATTCCATAGCCTATGATCTATGTAACTTGAGTGGATGAGACCTATCCAGAGTTGGATAGTGATCCCATGAGTTGACATACTAGCCCCGCAAGAGACGAAAGGGATATTCTCTAGCTAGTCAGGTGTGATCTGTTAGAGTTGATAGGGACCATATAGATTTATACTAACCCCACAAGGGACGAAAGGGATATCAACCCACTGGTCAAGGAATGATTTGTAAAGAGGGTAGTGACCATTAAGTAGGTACTCAAATCTAGCTAGGGGACGTCTCAGATAGTGCCAATGGCAAAATTGTCACATATAATGTTAAGTGAACTCATGCATGAATGTAGTAGAACGTGGAGTCATTTTTTGGACGGTGCTCCCAGTGACTCATATCACATGTTTGTTTCTCCTGCTTATATGTTATATGACAATGTATGTTTGTTAACCTATTTATGGTTTATGGTGAAAGTTATGTTGAAAATGATGATGAATGCACATCCCATATTGAAAAGATTATGTGTTATATAAGCACATGATATGAAGTATATTGCATGACGTCCATTCCAATAGCATATGTATTATGTTTTATGATGAAAAGAATGTAGAGATTTTTCGTATGAGTATGGTGGTACAGGTTAGTAGTTTTCAAATCTGGTTGCATTGCTACTGAGATAAATTTTTCACATAAGTATTGGCATGTACCAGATGTGTAGGTCCTTGGCTGGAGATAAAGGTAACGTGGGAAGAGGTACCCTTCATGGGGGTATATAGAAAGATTTATTTTGAATAGCATAGGCATATGTACATTTGGTACTAGTCTTTATGATTTTTGAGAAAGGCTAGTATAGATTATCTGTTGTATAGCCTATATTAACTTGGATGTATATAGATTAATGATCATTATCAATAGTCCATTTAATAGGGTTATGAGTGGTAGGAATGTTACCTCCATACCCCAATAGTTAAATTAAAGTTAACTAATGAGTAATTATGTATGTTTGTGCATAGTTATCTAGAGTACATTATATATATATGATTTGATAATTTCGCTGCGATTCTTGAGTGAGAACCCAAGTGTAGAACCTGACCCCAAATGGCACTCAATTAATAAACTTGGTAAAAAATTTAATTTTCTCAGGTAAAAGTAATAGTAACCACCATTATTATGATATTTATATATTGTAGTCCTTAATTAACTTAAAAGGAACCATAGGCTAAGGGGGTGTTACAGGTGCTACATTTAGTTGGTGTCTGAGCATGGTTACCACGATCAGCAGTTGACTTGGTAGTGAGTGTAACGCCCTTATCTAGAATTATAATACCTCAGATGTAAACAGATAAGTTTGGTACATTATCCTTAACCTCAATTATTTATTTATAATGTCTGAGCATTCATACCATCATAATATTATTATATGATTAGGTTTGGATTCTTTTACTCATATCATAACTTGTAAGCACAGCAAAAATAAAAATGTAATACATCTGAAATAAATTCATTAGATATCATATATGTTATCCCAAATATTACATCACTTAATATCTTTGAAATTGGTAAAGAAATTGTTCATAAGGGTAAGGAGACAACATCTCTGTCTCTCAAACCCTTATGACACAAAATACTCTTAAGAAAAGAAACCTCAACTCATGCCACTTCAATCTCTATGACAATGCTATAAATCTGCATCTAATACATATCAGCACATAAATAAGAAAACTAGTTTCTTAGTAGCTTAACAATTCAACATTTAAAATTTACTAATCTATACCATTATGCAAGCATAGAAAAATAGTTTCATCTACATTCCCATTATTTAAAATATAATTTCATTCACATACACATATTGGCAAGCATTATAAGATTTATTGGTGTGTTAAAGTGACAAAATGGACTTTCTCATTTTAATTATAACATATTTTCATAGAAAACATATAAAGAACTTTACTAAAATTTATACCAATGAATACATATAGAAGACCGAATTAATAGATGGTTGTCTTCTCCTTTCATTCTTAAAACTTACCTTGTCTTGAAGTGTGAAACACTTTCGGTTATACTTCAAGAAGTGTGGACACTTGGCCACCTTTGCAAGAATAGTGAACACTTGGTCACATTGTGGACTTTTGGCTACTTTTAAGAAAGATTGTGTTGCCATTGTCTATTGGTATGTGATCTTAGATTCTCATATCCAACATAAGAACATTAATGGTACATATATATATATACACACACAATTAACAACCAAAATTCAAGTTACTCTCACCCTTCCAATTTCCCTTGAATTTAGCTATTGTAAGACACATTATAAGTCATTTACAATTAGCATATGGATTTGGTTACCAAGACTAAAGTTAGGAATTGCTTTTGGCCATCATGAGAAAGGGTGGAATCTAAAGTTTTTCATATCCAATTTTTCACATTCTTCCGTCCTTTCTACCTTTCAAGACTAATGATACCATATATTAAAATTATTATGGTATTTTTCCTCACATTCAAATTATACAACCATTCCATTAATCATTTCTTTTTACTTATTTCATTGGCTCATTTTACATGCTACACTTTATGGTTACACACATTTTATCACTCCTACATCTCAAGGACAATAACATAAAATTTATCATATGAAAAGAATAGACAAGTTACCACACATCCATTTACCATTCTTTTCTCTCTTCTTTTACCAAAATCGAAAGGTGATTTTTCCCACACATTTTTCAGCAAGCATTTCTATATGTCAAAAAGGGATGCTCTCGGTTTAGATAGGTTAAAGAGAGTAATGCCATGGTTTCAAGCCAACATCTAGATAGTATACTCCCTTTAGGTATTTTTAACATAAAACCTACATTAACCATGCAAGAACATAAAATTTCACCACTTTCTTATTCTAGGTTTTTGCATGATGCATGATGAAATTTTTTCAACAACTATTCTCTCATGGAAATAACAACATCCACATCATCACATCAACAATTACATCCAAATCATCATACAAGCTTAGCCAAAGAAAGGTTTGCATCTTGAGGAATGTAAAGATAGAAAGTTTATGTTTCATGAGAATTTTAAATCCTTATAAACATGTTATAAATCATGAAAAAAAAACTATAGAATTGCTAAACTACATTAGGAATGCAAGAAAGTAAAAGTGTCTTGAGGTTTTCCTTTACTTTGTTTAGTTCCTTGCTTCTTTCCCTGTTTGGTCACTTCCTTTCTTCCTTCTCCTCTGAGTTCTCTTTTTTTTTCTTCCTTCTAAGACTTATTTCTCTACTCTTACTTGCTATCAATATGTGCAACCGACTTAGTCCACTTCTCCCTTTAATTCGACCAAAATGATGAAATGTATAGGTAGCTTCTTAAAAGTTACTTCCCATTCTTTAATTGCCATCACTGAATATATATATTTAAATAAATGCTACACTCTCTTCCCTATTCTTAGTTGCTATTACCTCATGACGATATGTATTTAAATAAGAGTTAAACTCTCCTTCCTACTCACTGTATGTATATATATGTATATTTAAATCAATTCCTCCCATTGACCATTCGATTAAACAAAAGGAAGAAAAGAAAATAAGGCAAGGCAAAGTATAAACCTTCATTTAATCACTCAATCACATTAAAATGAAAAGCAAAGAGAAGAAAAAGAGAGAAAGCCATTGAAACATGTCTCCCTTTCTTTCTCCCACCTATTTACTGAATGCTTCTTTCCATTCCCACCTACACACTCAGTCAAGGTAAGACAAAAGGAATGAAAGAAAAATAAGAAACAAAAGTGCAACACGTCTCTTTTTTCTTTCTTCTTTTCTTCATTACTGATTCACTCTTACAATTTTTCTTAACAAAGCCTTCTTTCTACATACTATAAGTCCTTTGTTGCAAGAAGAAATTAATTCACTTAAATAACACCTCACTTTCCATTTCATTCACATGCTAGTTTCGGTCAATGTGAAAAAGAGAGATTAAATTCACACATCTCTTTTATTTCTCCTTCCCTTCCTCACGAATCAACATCATTATCTTTTAACCCATTACAATTTCCCTTTTGTGAGATCCTTCGTGACTTGGAAGGAAACGTGTTAATATTAATCAAACCTCACTTCTAATTCTCTTTCCACTCACATATTAATTCAACTAAAACAAGAAATAAAAGGTGTTCATTCTTAACATGTATTCTAAACACTACATCACAAAAGCATTTTCATCACAATTTATGGCAAAATCATTCAAATAATTAAGGAAGCAATAATCTAAGATTCAAAAGAAAAAGTAGGTGTTACAGTGAGGGTAGATTCCTCAAGATAGAGGCTACTACATGTTAGTTAGCTAAGCCTAATCAGCTGACTACTTGTGCTATGTGTTGACTTGAGGAATGGAGTGCTAGGTTTGGGTGCGTATAATATTTCTTGTGAAGTTATATATTCTCTTATAAATATTCTATTAATGAGACTAATCACCTCAATTATGTTTGTTTTAAAGAGTAAGCTATAGCGCCACCTAGGAGAAACAGTACATGGGATAAAGATGGTGAAGCGAACTTTGTTGGGGTTATGCAAACCCTAATGGAAATGGTAGAGGCTATGAGAGAATAGGTTGCTGCTGCCACTCAATAGGCAGCTACTACCGCTAAAGCATTTTGGTAGATGCAGGAGGACTAGAATGTGAACCACAACCTTAACCCCAAGGGAGGATAATTAGAGGATCAGGCCTATAAGGGATGGTATAAGTTTTAGAAAGCTAAGCCTTCTACTTTTAAGGGTGAGTTCAACTCGAAAGCGGCCGAAGAGTGTTTAGAGGAGTTAAAGAATTGTTTGCAGTTTTGGGGAGTACAAAGGCCTAAAAGGTCCAATTCTCTACTTACATGTTGGCTAGAGAGGTAGAGAACTAGTTGAAGGGGACCAAGTAGTTAATAGAGACCCAAGGATTCCAGATCACCTGGGATTCTTTCAAGGAGGTGTTCTTGGTGAAATACTTCTCCCAAAGTGTGAAGAATGATAAGGATATAGAGTTCATGAATATTAGACGACTTCATGTCTTTTGATGATTACTTGGAAAAGTTTGAGGAGCTATCTGAGTTCTCCTCTTATCTACAGTTGAGGTAGGATGAAGCATGGAAGGCCATGCACTTATAGGCCGAGTTAAATCTAGAATTGAAGAGCATTGTGGCTCCTTTAGAGATACGAAACTATGCCATATTGGCTAACATATGTCGCATAATTTCAAGGGGCCTAGTAGAGATTAGGAAGGGGAAGAAAGATTTCAACCCCATTAAAAGGAAGATAGTAGAATCTTGCCAAAGGAAAGAAGTACAAGTTTGGTAAAGCCCAGTCAGGGAAGAAGCACATGGTTGGGCAAACTGATTCAAACAACTGCCCCAAATGTGGATGAAATCATGGGAATAAGCCATGCTTGCTGGGATGGAATGTCTGTTACAAGTTTGGTAAGCTAGGACATTTCATCAAGGATTGCCCATTGGGTAAAAAGGTAACTAAGGCCTCTAAGCCTCTGACTAAAGGGAGAGTCTACACCCTCAAGGGGAAAGAGGTAGACCAATTCGATAATTCCATTAAAGGTCAATTTTTAAAAAATAATGTTTCTCTAATTATACTGTTTAATTCAAGTGCCACTCATTCTTCATTTTCCATGAATATGTGGAACAATGGAGCTTACCTATAACTAAATTATCTTATGAGTTATCCATTTATACTTCAGCTAGAAAAGATGTTTTAACTTCTTTGACTTACTTAAATTACCCTATCATTGTTGAAAGTAAACCTTTTATTGTTAACCTTATCTGTCTGCCTTTGGTGGATTTAGATGTCATTCTTGGGATGGATTGGCTGTCTTTTAATAAAGTGGTCCTATATTGTTTTGAGAAGTCTGTGACTTTTATAGACACTATACCTATGAAAAGGGGAATAAAGGAAAAGATCCAACAATTATGTTTCCTATGTTCTTCTAATGTTAGGGTCGGCATAAGCTTGATAGTATCCCTATAGTTAAGGAGTTCCCTAATGTATTTCCCAAGGAGATCTCTAGTCTTCCACTAAAGAGAGAAGTAGAATTCTCGATAGAGTTAATCCCTAGAGCAGGGAAAATTTCTATAACACCTTATAGGATGTCTCCCTTAGAACTAATTAAGTTGAAAATGCAAATAGAGGACCTCTTAGAAAAGCAATTCATTAGGCCCAATGCTTCATCATGGGGAACACCAGTGTTATTTGTGAAGAAGAAGGATGGAAGTATGAGAATGTTCATAGATTATAGGCAGTTGAATAAAGTGACGATGAAAAACAAATATCCCCTCGTTAGGATTGATGAGCTGTTAGATTAACTAAGAGGAGCAGCTATCTTTACTAAAATTAATTTGAGGTCAAGGTACCATCAAATTAGAGTGAGAAGTGAGGATATACCTAAGATTTTTTCTAGGACTAGGTATAGGCATTATGAATTTCTTGTAATGCCATTTGGCCTAACAAATGCTCTAGCTATGTTCATGGATTACATGCATGACATCTTTAGACCCTACCATGATTAGTTCATTGTAATATTCATTGATGATATTCTTGTATATTCTAGAAATAGGCAAGAGCATGAACAACACCTTGGGATTGTGTTGCAAGTGCTTAAAGAGAAATAACTATATACCAAACTCAAGAAGTATGAATTTTGGTTAGAGGAAGTGAGGTTCCTAGGGCATGTGATTACCAAGGATGGGGTAGTAGTAGATCTAAGTAAGACTGAATCGGTGGTCCATTGGGAGAGACCTACAACGGTGACTGAAATCTGTAGTTTCCTCGGACTAGCCAGTTACTACAGGAGGTCTATCCAAGGGGTTTCACAAATAAAGATGCCAATGACTAAGTTGACCCAAAAGGATGTTCCATTTATGTAGGATTTTAAATGTGAACATAGTTTCCAAAACTTGAAGGAAAGGTTAACCACTGCACTTGTATTAATTATCCCAAATCCTTTGGATAAGTTTGAGCTATACTACAATGCATCCAAGAAAGGTTTAGGGTGTATCTTAATGTAAGAAGGGAAAGTAGTAGCCTATGCTTCTAGACAATTAAGGCCCCACGAGGGAAATTATCCCACTCATGACTTAGAATTAATAGTCATAATGTTTGCCTTGAAAATTTGGAGACACTATCTTTATGGGTCTAAGTTTGAGGTATTTAATGACCACAAAAATCTCAAGTACCTCTTTGATTAAAAGGATTAAACATGAGACAGAGAAGATGGATAAAATTCATCAAGGATTATGATTTTGAATTGAGATACCATCTAGGTAAAGCCAATGTTGTAGCTAATACCTAAGTAAAAAATCCCTCCATACAGCTTAGATGATGGTGAGTGAGATGAGTTTGATAAAAAATTTCAAAAATTTAAGCTTATCCATATTAGTGCTACTAGATAGAATATTTCTAGGTGAATTACAGATTGAGAGTGATCTTAAAACTCAGATCTTATAGGCCTAAAAAGAGGATAAATTCTTAAAGTCCTTAAAGAACCTAAAGGAATTCAAGAAAGGAATTGATGGGGTAGTGGCCTTTTAGAACAGGGGGTATGTCCTAACGTCTGAAGGACTAGGGGATAAAATCTTAAAGGAAGCCCATAGGAGCAATTATACTATACATCCTGGTGCCACTAAGATGAATCATGACTTGAAGGGTAGATTTTGGTGGCCAGGCATGAAAAAGCACATCGCTAAGTATGTTGCTAAGTGCCTAGTGTGTCAGCAGGTGAAAATTGAACATAAAAAACCTACTAGATTGTTGCAACCTCTTGATATCCCTTAATGGAAATGAGATAAAATTTTTATGGACTTTGTGGTAGGTTTACCTAAGAATCAATTAGGAAATGATGCTATCTAGGTGATAGTAGACTGATTAACTAAGTTTGCACATTTTCTACCTATTAAGATCAATTTCTCCTTAGACAAATTAGCCCATTTGTATATTTAGAAGATAGTGAGACTACATGGGATCCCCACAAGCATTGTCTCAAATAGGGACCCTAGGTTTACCTTTAGGTTTTGGAGAGCCTTCCAAGAACCTTTAGTACCAGGTTAAGCTTGAGTACCGCTTATCATCCTCAAATGGATAGACAAATGGAGAAAATTATTGAAACTTTAAAGGATATGCTTAGGCATATGCCTTGGAGCATAAGGGGAGTTGGGACCAATGCCTAGCATTGATAGAATTCTCATACAATAACAGTTTTCATTTTAGCATAGGGATGACACCCTATGAAGCTTTGTATAGGAGGAAGTGTAGATCACCTTTGTGTTGGTTTGAGGTAGGGGAAAGCCAATTACTCAGACCAAAATTGGTATAGCAAATGAAAGAACAAATCAAGATGATCAAGGATAAAATGGCTAGGGCACAAGATAGGCAAAAGAAGTATGTTGACAAAAGAAGGAGGCCACTAGAATTCAATAAAGGGGATTATGTCTCCCTTAGGGTGTCGCTCATCACTGGTATAGGTAGATCCATTAAGTCCAAAAAGTTAAACCCCAGATTTATTGGACCATTCCAAATTTTGAGAAGAGTTGGTCAATTAGCCTACCAAATAGCCTTACCCCTGTTCTTATCAAACCTTCACAATATTTTCCATGTCTTGCAACTTCAGAAATACATCTATGACCCATCTCACATTCTTGATGCCAGTACTGTAAGTTAAAAAAAATTTAACTTATCATCCAAAACCTTTAAGAATCATCAAGAATGAGGTCAAGCAATTGAGGAATAACAATATCCCTTTGGTTAAGGTTTTATGGGATCAGTCATCTCCAAAAGAGGTGACATGGGAGAAGGAAGAGGATATGAGGAAGTCCTACCCTGAGTTATTCGAATAGGTACATTCTTATTTCAAGGACAAAATTATTTTAAAGGAAGGGAGAAATGCAACATCCGCTCCTAGTATGATTAAGAGATGCTTGTTAATTGTTAATTTAAGTTTAATGCTTGTGAATGTTGCATTAATTGGATATAGTTGCATTAGTGCAGGGACCTAATTGAAAGGAAAGAAAGCTGAGTCAAAGTATAACCAAGGACCAAATTGAAAAGGCAAAGTTCAACTGGGTTAAAGTCACAAAAGGGCCCAAGGGCTAGAATGCAAATGGCTAGAATTAATAATTCAGAACCTTAACCCTAAAACACAATTCAAAACTTTAGCATTTTTAGAGAGAGAAGGAGAAGAGAGAATAAAGACAGAAAGTGCTGAGTTAGGGAAAAAGGGGAGGCATTTACTGTAAGAAGAAATAGACTTGAGGTTAGGGATTGGTCTTGCAATGAAGGATGGACCTTATTAGCTCATTATACACACATTTCTCAAGAAATCAAGGTAGAAACTCAACCTAAACCTCATTTTTTGAAAATTTTAGCTCTTTGCTAGAAAAATGTGATTTATGAATGTTTCGAGTTAAGTTTAGGGTTTAAACCTACATTCTCTATGTTTTTAACTGTTATTGGGTTATGCTTGCTGAAATGTTATGCTCATTTAAGCTTGTTATTGATTGTGAAAGTGGGCTTATTCCCTAAGTGCGAAAATGTGATTTGATCTTAGTTGGAGTGTTGTTAAGTTGAGTTTTGGGCCTGTTATAGAGGCTAAGTGATGTCTAAGTATGGGTGTTAAGTTCATGGCTTGAGAAATTGGTTTGAAAACATGTTTTTAGAGCAAAACTCTAGGTGTAGTAGTGAGTTAGAGCAAATAAAACACCAGTAGCCGACTGCTAGCCTCTGGAAATCAACTGATGTGTTCTTTGTCTACCCAGAAACTAGTTTTGAACACTAGCAGCTAATTGTCTGACCTTGGAAGTCGACTACCATGTTCTTCATTTTCCAGAAAACATTCTTAAAGGCTAATAGCCAACTGCCCCGCTATAGCAGTTGACTGTCAAGTCTAGTTTAAGGCTAGCAGTCAACTACCAAGCCTTTAGCAGCTAACTGGTAGCTCTTGGCCAAGACAGAATAGAGAGGCCATTAAGCTAGTAGCTGACTGGCAACATAGGACTAGTTGGCTGCTAGCCCCCTAGTTCAGATAATGAACTTAATAACCTATTTTAAGAGATAAATAGCCCAAAATCTCACTCAACTAAGGATCTAAACTTGAGATGATGTGGGTAACATGTAAGAAGTAAGATTCACGTGTTACTAGAATGAGAGGATCCATGTGATAGTGAAATTAGGAGAGCAAAAAACATAAACAAAGTTAAGAGGATATTATTCAAAGCATATGCATTACTGGTAGATAAGCTCATGATCGAGTGACCGATTGTCGGTATGGGATAGCTGTTGGGCATTCCACAGTTGTGCCATGAATTAGGATGGTTAAACATCCACTTAAACTTACATGATATTGAGAAAACCATGATGGTTGAAAACTTTAAGTTAATGTCATCTTCTATAGGCCATTTAAAAAACACTTAGAGTTATGCATAAGTATAAACATGAGCTGAATCACCCTAGTCTATATGTTAAAGAATAGCGTGCTGAAGTGTGATCCATTGGAAAGGGATGGTGATTCCATAGCCCGTGATTTGCATAAGCAGAGTGGATGAAACCTATCTAGAGCTGGATAGTGATCCCATGAGCTAACATACCAACCTTGCAAGGGATGAAAGGTTTAACCCCCCTAATCCTACAGTTCCCTTTTTAAATGATTTGAATAATATAAACAATATACTATAAGATTGGTGAATTACTACTTCCTTTACCTAAGTCAATTTTTAATTATTTATCAAGTGAAATAATGAGTATTATTGGTTTGGGCTACTACACTTGGGATCTCACACATTAAGCAGTGAAAAATACCTTAAATTAATTGACATAAACATACATACATATATACATTCACATTCATTTATAGTATATACATATCATTCAGTAGATATATATCTAGGGATATGTGAGAGTGTTATCTAAGGTAAGGAGACAACAAGCCTATCACTCATACCCTTTTAACAAAAGTAGCTAGTGGATTCCTAGCTCACATATCCTAATACATATATGCCCTTATCCTATACATTAGAACTATTCTCTTGATCCTTTTAACAAAATATCCTAAGGATTCAGGGTATCGAGCATACCAAAAACCTTCTACTCTAATACTTCATGTGATCAGGGTGGAGGAAGGACTTCCCATACATATATAATCCATAGTTCCTTAATAATAGGGAAATACCCTAGGAAGGTTATTTCAACCAACTCCATCTCTATCTCAAGAAGGATCTGATATCTAAGCATCTGAGACAAACTAGCATTTTTATAAGAATAAATCTCAGTAACATTAATAACCAGTTTTCAAAACAGCTAGTTTGTACCACCATAAACTCATACGAAAATTTTACATTCTTTTTCATAAAACAATACATCTATTGGGTTATCTTGTGTAACATTTCATTTATCATTCATACTTGCATGTATAAACTCAATTAATAATATATATTTCATACATTCATCAGAACATATAGGTAACATAATATCGTTCATATAACTTTCATTTATAAAATAAAGTGCAATAAGGAATTAAGAGCACTTCACGTTGGCCTCTGCCAATCATCATTATAATCAACATCATATAATTGCATAATCAAAGAAATTTGGAGGGGCAACATGTGCACCACTATGCTTTCGAATATGTACTTTGGCAACTATGCCTGGAAGTCCTTAACTGCATATCATATTTGTGTACATTCTAGAGCATCCTCTAGTGGATCCAAGTACAGCAGAGTCCCCACATTTGGGTTGCATACATTGAGTGCATACTGGGGTCCATAAAATGCTATTCATAAACATATATATATGGGTGAATCGCTGTATACTATAGTTCTATAAACTCTTAGTATGTGAATTTTCATTTATATTGGCCATTAAGTCACTAACTTACAATTTACAACTATCACGATAATCGCAGAATTTCCAATCACCATCCCATACCAACAATCAATCATTCAGATATGAACCTATCTACCACAGATACATATATTAAGAATACAATTTTCATTTTTCTTATGCATTCTTTCTCTTTCCTTTTAAATTTCATCATTTTCATGCTCTTTCTCATTTACATTCAAAGTATATGTTACCTTGCTTATAGTTTAAGTTTAATCTCTAGTTTGGATTTAGATTTTAGGCTAGATATCATTCAAATGTAATTAAGTTCATCTTTTCACCATAAAAGGTGGCAGTCGACTGGTATCACACTACAAGTTAACTGGTTGCATTCTGCCAAATCTTTAAAATTCTAAACAGAGAGCTATCAATAAACTGATAGGTGCCTGGCAATCATTGCTAGCTTCTTTGTTCGACAATGATCATTTGAGTTGAGGCAGTCGGTTGCTCTGTTCTTAAGCATTTTTCGAAAAATAAAGAACACGACAATTGACTTCCAGGTGCCCGACAGTCAATTGCTAGCATTTTGTATGTGTTTCTGAGCATCTCAAGAGCACAACTGTTGACTGCTGCACCGTGACAGTAGGCTGCTACGTCTTGCTCTATTTTATAAATAGCTGTTGACCAAAATTTTCAATCCAAAAACTTGTTTTAAAATCCATTTTAAAATTGATGAACTTAAGATAAAATTTTTAGCAACATTTAACACAAGAAAATAATCCAAAACATCATATAATCTTGTCCAAATCTGAGATTAAAACTCATTTTCATTCAAACTAAAAATCCCATTTTTTAGAAGCAATTTTAAGCATGCACAAGTATTTTCTATCGATTAAAAAAGACCCAATAGTGATTAAAAACAATATGAATATAGTTTTAATCCCTTTTTCTTTCAAACAAGTTCAATTTTGCAAATTTCAATAATATGAATAGTAAACTTTAAAATAAAGGAATTAGGTTATTAGGTTACCTTAATCCGAGTTAACTGATGTTTAGATGCTAGTTAATGTTGTAAATTCCTTCCTAATCACTTTTCTGACCTTAACTCTTGCTAGAAATGAGATTCACTATCTTTCTTCTTCAACTTCTCTCTCTACTCGGCCACACACACTCTCTCTCTAAAATTTCAAAGTTCAAGATGCAATTGAAAGGTTCTAAGGGATTCACCTATTTATAGGTGATCCGTCCCTTTGCCATTTTGCTCTCAATTCTCGACCATTCGGCCCAAAATGATGATTCTTCCAACTATATGCTAAATTACCATTTTGTCCCTAGCTCACTGGCGAGAAGTTTTCAAAATTTTGTTGCTACAGTAAATATTTTGACTATAATTACGACCTATTGCTGTTTTAGAAATTCTCACATCCATCCTCAACATCATAGACTAGGATGATTTGTCTTATACCCATGATTATGCTAAATTCTCAGTAAATGTCTCTTTTTATTGGCTATACTAAGTTACACTAACTTAGAATTTGTAATGATCACAGTGTTTTCACATGTGCTTATATCTGAGTGGATGTTTAACCATCCAAATTTTTCACACAACTATGGAATGCCCAATGGTCGTCACATACATATATATATACACATATATTGGAAATACTTCCTCTTAGTTCTCTTCCTTTTGTTTTCTATGTTTTCCTTTCTTCCTTTTATTTATTTCCTTTCTTTCATTTTCATGATACTTCTTTGAATACATACATATATATATACACAAATTTGAATTCTCTCATTTTCATAATGCTTCTTTCATGACATATGTATATATATATACGGGATCATTTTCATATTTTCCTTAACATATCTACATATACATATAAATATCCTTTTCTCACAATATATGTATATATAAATACGTCATTTCATCATTCCATCATGTATCATTCCATCATTCCCTTTTTGTTGGAACACACTTTCAAGGTTAGAATTTCATGGCTATGGAAGGTAATTCATCACTCAATGCATCATAAACATCAAGTTTTCTTTTTTGCTTGGTTATGGCTGAAGTAATAAACACATACATGAATTTTATTCATGCAAATTCTTTCATGGAGCTCTTGGCCAACATGCAAGAAGAGGGCAAATAAGGGAGTTTCATCATAAACATCAATTCCTCTCTCTCTCTCTCTTGCTTATGGCCGAAACAAAAAGCACACACATGGACTAAAGTCATGCAAAATTTCCTCCATGGTGCTCCATTAAGCTCTCAGCCACCAAGAAAGAATAGGGGAAATAAGGGTGTTTCAAACCATATCTTCCCTTTCTCCCATTTTCATCAACGTATAAGCAAGAAAACATCATTTCCCTCTATATCTGTACCAATCATAACCTTAAACAATCAATCAAACATAAAGGGGCCATTCATGAATATAGTGAACCAAACCATAAACTTTCAATATGTCATCCCAACAACAATTTTAGCATTCACAAACACATCCATACAACCATTTAAGAAAAACCTAATAGAAATTCAAGCTTAAAAGAGTGTAGAGAAAGAAAACCTTACTATTCATGAAACCATCAAAATTGTTCAATACATCGAAAGAGACCATAAAACATGAATTAAGAGGGTTATAATTGTTTAGCTACCTTAAAAATTGAAGAAATCTAGTTCTTGCTTGCCTTTTCCCTTACTTTTTCCCTGTTCTTCTTCTTCTTCTTCCTCTCGGTGTAACGACCCCCTAATCCACAATACACTATCCTCTATCTAAGTAGCAGAAGAATATGGGTTTTCAAAATAATTTTTTCTCTTTTCCCTTTCAAGGAACGTCAATAGATCGCTACTAGTTGAGCGTAACCCAAATAGACTTTTTCGTCGTTCATTCGGATTACGCTTAACCATAAATCAACTATAGCTATACTAAATATGCATACAATCATCACAAAAAACTCTCAAATATTAAAACTAATAACCATAAATAGAATATACACCCATTCACATGCAATCCATCAAAAACTCAGAAATTCAGACATTAATTCCTGTCGAAAATTCGACAGACTTTCCCCTGTCATCTAGACATCTCTAAAATACAAATAGTTAACAAATCCAGTAAATACATTCAATATAAAAATCCAACAACAACAAAATCATTAACATAAATATATATATAATAACGGATTCAAGCCCAGAAACTATGCTGCATCGTCCATTTGTCATCTAGTCTCCACCTAGCTATCTCCTAGGCCCTTATTCCTGTCCATCTGAGAAAACAATCTCATGAGATAGTTAAATCTCAGTAGAGTGATTTATAGTGAATAAATATTCAAAACTAGTTGGATGCTCAATAGTGCAAGCACCAAAAACAACTCCCGTATTTATTTCGACAAACTAATGAAATACCTTATCTTTTAAAATCATTAAAATAGCACAGAAAATGAGGCAATCAATCAATGAATATAAAATCTATTCTTTTCTAAAAATCAATGATAAAATTCTAAATCAAATCCATTGCTCAATGGTTTTCACATTCACATCTGTCACAAATCTTATGTGATTGTATTTGAATCTGTCCAATTTCATGTTATTTTATGAAAATCAATCTTTTATCATTGGGTGTGATCCATAATGCCAATCACCCAAAATCACGCCTATATTGTGAGTGTGATCCGTGACACCAATCACTCACTCAAGGACTGGGTGAAAATCCACATCTAGGGCGTCCCCTAGCATGTGCACATACGCCAATCCTCATCCTTATACAGTCTATTCGGAATCACATGCACACGATCGACTAGTCCTCAGGGTTCTAGGATATTAGGCCTAAATCACAACGTTTCCTTGTATAGCTTATCCCCGCTTATACTCCTTAAACCTTTCTTAGGGAAGTCCTGGTTTACTACATAATCCCTAACGAATGCAGGCTAAATCTGATGAAACAATATAATTATAAAATTCCCTGCACTCAAGATACTTAATGGCCGTCCCATACCTTCTATTAAGTACCCTACCCTAAGTCAATCCGTTCCTATGGCATCTAAATCCGATAGCCAAATCGTCTAACATGAAATAGGATTTACAGCGCACAAGCAAGCAATTATACCCATTGAAGGTAACACGTATTTCTATGTAATCAAATTAAATCATTTAGGTATCCACAGAATTAATCTAAAATCAGGAAAGCATAAATTAACCTACCTAGTTACTGTTTGCTCCTAATTATATCCAAGGCTTCCTGTATCCTTAGAATTCGAGCCTAGTTAATTTCCTGGGCAATTATACCAATATCTTAGTCCGTTACTTATTTAATTTTACTTTCCTACGTCTGATTACACGTTTTCCTAGGTCGATAAATTTTCTATACATGTTTAGCATCCAATTCAATCAAAATACATTAGACTAGGGAAATTTAGATCATACCATGGTTTTCAAAAGGTGGAAATCTAATTTTGGACCCTTTTTGGCTTCTCTGGCAGTGGCGCACAGTGGCTCACGGTGGCGCACGGCAAAATGGTGCGGTTGAGGTCAAAAATTACACCAGAATGAAGCCCACAAGATGAGGAGTTCGAATCTAGGGTTGGTGTGGTAGTTCTCGGCTGTTAAGCTGGTATTTTTCAATGACAAAGTTCCATGCACGACGGACAGAAAATGCCTTAATCCAAGCATGTGGTGGCTCCGTTCAACGATTGGGAGCTATCGGAGGAAGCTAGCAGCTCGGCCTTCCCAATGGCGGGGGTGGTGACGTCAGACGACTATTTTCCCGGTGGTCGTGGAGTCCATGGTTAGCTAGGGTTGGTCGCAGGTGGTTGGGGGTAGTGTGATGCATCAATAGCTAGGTTAGACGACAGCACAGGGCGACGAAGGTGGCTGTGCGCAGTGGTGAAGGGAAGAGAGATAAGAGAGAGAAAGTGGAATGGAGGAGAGAGAAGGAAAATGGGAAATGGTGGGGTTTTGTGGAATTTTGGGAAATTTAAAGCCTCAAAGGGCAATTTGGTCTTTTACCACTTCACTCAGGGAAACTTTCGGATGCTTTCTTTGATCTGAGCGAGGGCACGGGTTCCCATGCAAGGTTTTTGATCTCTATCTAAGGATCTGAAGTCTGATACTCTATCTGTCAACTTCCTATCACCGGGTCGCGTTTCCTTCATCGGATCAGATTTTAATTCCAAAAAATCCTCAAATTTTAACCGTAATCTCAAAAAATCATGACGGATTCAGTTTTACCAAAATCACAATCAAATTCACTCAGTTTAATTATTTTCAAATTTTTGGTTATTACATTCTCCCCCCTTAAAAGAAATTTTGTCCCTAAAATTCATACTTGTGAATAGCTCTGGGTATCGTTGTCTTATCTCGTCTTCCTTCTCCCATGTCGTCTCCTGCGACTCTATATCTTGCCAAAGTACCTTAACTAAAGGGATTACTTTATTCCGGAGTTGCTTAATCTTAAAGTCAAGGATTTGTACAGGTGTAGATTCACAAGTAAAATTTTTCTTTAATGTTATGGGTTGATTCCCCAATACATGCGCAGGGTCTGGGACGTATTTACGAAGTTGCAAGACGTGAAAGACGTCATGTAAATTGGACAGGTATAAGGGTAAGGAGATCTGGTAAGCGACTGGACCGACTCTTTGCAGGATTTGGAATGGTCTTAAGAATTTTGGGTTTACTTTTCTGGTTCTTACTTCTCTACCAATACCCATGGTGGGGGACACTCTCAGGAAAACATGTTCTCCCTCATTAAACTCTAAAGGTCTCCTTCTCCTATTAGCATAGGCTTCCTGTCTTTGTTGTGCCGCTCTCATCTTTTCTCTGATAATTTTGATTTGATCAGTGGTCTCTTGTATAATATCAAGTCCCAGCAGTGTACTTTCCCCCATTTCTACCTAACTTAGAGGTGACTTATAGTTTCTTCCATACAGAGCAGCAAAAGGTGCCATACCAATGGTAGAGTGATAGCTGTTATTGTATGCAAACTCTATCAAAGGTAGGTGTTTATCCCAAATTCCTTTCTATTCTAAAACACAAGCCCTTAACATATCTTCTAAAGTTTGAATTGTTCTCTCAGACTGCCCGTCAGTCTGAGGATAATAGGCTGTGTTAAATTTAAGCTGGGTTCCTAATGCTTGGTGCAAGGACTGCAAAAATCTCAAAGTAAACCTAGGGTCCTGGTCTGAAACTATACCAGATGG
This sequence comes from Senna siamea, assembly GCA_031216115.1. Classification (NCBI taxonomy): domain Eukaryota; kingdom Viridiplantae; phylum Streptophyta; class Magnoliopsida; order Fabales; family Fabaceae; genus Senna; species Senna siamea. Next base: position 22,796,305 of record CM062354.1, on the reverse strand, counting down.
TATCCCGTGTAGTCTCACGACTTCCCTAAGGTATACTTTAGTTAGTTTTTCTATAAAGTATCTCATCTTGACAGGTAAAAAGTGAGCATACTTGGTTAATCTATCCACTATCACCCAAATGGCATCATAACCAGCCGGTGTCCTAAGTAATCCTACTACAAAATCCATGGTTATTTGATCCCATTTCCTTTCTGGTATTTTCAGTGGCTTCAGTAGCCCTGCAGGTTTTTGATGCTTTATCTTGACCTGTTGACAAGTCAGACAAGCATTCACGTAGTTCGTGATGTCCTTCTGCATGCCTGGCCACCAAAAGTTTCTCTTCAAATCCTGATACATCTTGGAAATACCTGGGTGGATAGTATAGTGGCTTCGATGAGCCTCTTCTAACACTTTTTCCTTCAACTCCTAATGGTTTAGGATTACTACTCATTTCATAAACATCAATACTCCATCAGGGGCTAGTCCAAAATCAGGTTAGTTTGCATATATCTCCAAGGATTCATCCTCTAGTTGAGCTTGCCTAATTTGTTTCCTTAGATCGCAGGATATCAAGAAGTCACTCATCATTAATCTCTTCGGAAACGAGATTACGTTGAGGCTGAGATTCCTAAAGTCCTCAAGTAACTTCATCTCATCTACCATTAGGCTGGCTAATTGTAATGACTTCCAGCTTAATGCATCTGCTACAACGTTAGCCTTCCCTGCATGGTATTGTAATTCAAAATCAAAATCCTTCAAGTATTCTACCCACCTTCTCTGCCTCATATTCAGTTCCTTTTGATCAAACAAGTACTAAGGCTCTTGTGATCACTATAAACCTCAAATACATCCCCGTATAAGTAATGTCTCCAAATCTTTAGGGCAAACACAATGACAGCTAATTCCAAATCATGGGTAGGATAGTTTTCCTCTACAGGTTTCAATTGCCTTGATGCGTAAGCCACTACTTTTCCATCCTGCATTAAGATGCATCCTAAACCTTTCATTGATGCATCTGTATATACTATAAAGGGTTCTAAGGGTTTTGGGATTATTAACACTAGAGTGGTGGTCAATTTTTCTTTCAAAGTCTGGAAACTATCTTCACACTGCTCGCTCCATTCAAAGTTTACACTTTTTCGAGTCAACCGGGTTAATGGCAGAGCTATTTGAGAAAATCCTTGGATGAACTTCCTGTAATAGTCGGCCAAACCTAGAAAACTCCTAACCTCAGTGACTATCCTTGGTTGACCCCAATCTAATACTGCTTTGATTTTCTTAGGGTCTACTGCAATCCCTTCTTCATTTACCACGTGGCCTAGAAATTTCACTTCCTCCAACCAAAAATCACATTTTTCCAACTTAGCATACAGTTGTTTTTCTTCCAATATCCTGTAGCACCGTGCTAAGATGTTGGGCATGCTCTTCGTGAATCTTAGAATAGACCAAAATGTCATCTATGAATACCACAACAAATTGATCCAAGTAGGGCCTAAAGATTCTGTTCATATAGTCCATGAAGATAAAAGGTGCATTAGTTAACCCAAACGGCATCACTAGAAACTTATAGTGGTCGTACCTAGTGCTAAACGCTATCTTAGGGATGTCTTCCTCTCTAAACCTAATTTGGTGGTATCCCGATCTTAAGTTTATCTTGGAGAATATAGTCGCACCCTGCAATTGGTCAAATAAGTCATCAATTCATGGTAACGGGTACTTGTTCCTAATGGTCACCTTGTTCAATTTCCGATAATCAATGCATAACCTTAAACTCCCATCTTTCTTCTTTACGAATAGGATAAGAGCTCCCCATGGTGATACGCTCGGCCTAATGAATCCCTTTTCTAATAATTCCTCTATCTGGACCTTTAGTTCCCTCAATTCTACTGGGGCCATTCGGTATGGGGTCATAACTATTGGGCTTGCACCCGAAATCAGGTAAATGGTAAACTTTATCTCTCTAGGTGGGAGCATCCTACTTACTTCCAAAGGAAACACCTACGAAAAGTTGCTAACAATTGGGATTAGGTCTAACCTTTATTGCCATTCTACCTGAGAGAGATTTAGGGACACGTCACCTATCTCACATGCTCTGTCACTCTCACGTACAGGCACTGTATCCAAGTAAGTGATAGTCCTGTCAAAACAGTTTAACAAAACCCAATTCCTAGAAAACCAATCCATTCCTTGAATGATGTCAATCCCAGTTATGGGTATACACACTAGGTCCACAATAAACATGGTGTCATCGATGGTTTCTCCCAAGGGTGTGGAAATGTGTATGTCACAAGGCATGGTTTGTAAAGGTAAGTTTATTCTTTCCACGCATACATTAGAAATAAAAGAGTTTGTGGCACCCGAATCAAACAATATTATCAAAGGAAAATTGTAAATTTTACCTCTACCCTGCATCAAACCTAATGACCTGTCGACGTTTGCCGCATCCATAGTAAAGACTCTCCCTGGAGCTTGCGGTCTTCGGCCACTTGGTGTCTACTGGCTTCCGCTTGAGGGGCAGTACTTTGCAAGGTGTCCTTTACCCCCACACTTGTAACATTGCACTAGAGTCTAATGCCAGTAGGGTTGGTTAGGATGTTTGGTCCCATACTTCTTACAAAGAGCACTATCGGGCTGTCGGCTGCTGCTTGAAGACCCTGTCTGTGGTTTGAACATCCCGCCTTTCACATTAAGATTTCTAGCTGGTGGTCTCGGCCTGTTACTGGTCCTCTGCATCATATTCTACTTCTGTTCTAAGTTCTTTCTCAAGATTCAACATTTATTCACCAGCACTGCAAAGTATCTAATCTTAAGTAGGGCAAGCTGTGTCTTCATCAGCAAATCTAGGCCCTCTTCCAACTGACTTGCCTTCCAAGCTTCGTCATAATGCATCCTCAGGTACGTGAAATATCTGGATAGTTCTTCAAATTGCGCCAAATATTTCTCGAACAGTCTACCTCCATGTGTGAGCTTCAGGAATTTTGCTTCCTTAGACTGTCTGACGCTTTCAGGGAAGTGTTTATCCATGAAAACCCTCTTAAAAGATTCCCAGGTGAGCGGAATACCCCTGCTTTCCATCAGCTATTGGGCTTCTGTCCACCATCGTTTCGCTTCACCCTTAAGCATATATGTTGCATATGTCACTTTCTGTTCATCATCACAATGCAATAAACGGAAGATCTTCTCTATCTCCTTCACCCAGGCTTCAACTACGGATGGATCGGTAGCACTTGAGAATGGGGGTGGACCTGCTCTCTGAAACTTAATCCACCCTTGGTACATTGGGTTGCCATTCTGAGTGTTCCTATCGTTTCTGGTCTGCTTGTCTTCCTATTGTTGCCTCACTACATTGGCACTTGTAGTAACTTGGTCCCTCATGGCGTCAGCCACCATCCGTATAGAATCCATCATCTCTCGCGTGTTAACGTTGGTCTCCATGCTACCACTGCCTAAGGTGCCTTGGTTTCTATGTCTTGGCCTTCCTCTTGGCCTCCGAGTGTTATCCCTGCTAGGTTCTACCATGGCTATCTGACATAGAAAGAAAATTGATTAGTCTTTAACAGCAACAGTTAACGGCAACACGTTAAATTCATTCCTTCACTTATCAATTCAAGATCAAGTCTTAGATATTCCAGAGTTAAATCAATCAAACCTTAAAGCTGCAAGCTCGAAGATTCATAACCTATAACCCACTAAACCAGAAAATTGACAAATCGGGCTCTAATACCATATTTGTAACGACCTCCTAATCCACAATACACTATCCTCTATCTAAGTAGTGGAAGCATATAGGTTTTCAAAATAATTTTTTCTCTTTTCCCTTTCAGGGAACGTCAGGAGATTGCTACTAGATGAGCGTAACCCAAATAGACTTTTTCATCGTCCATTCAGATTCCGCTGAACCATAAATCAACTACAACTATACTAAATACGCATACAATCATCACAACAAACTCTCAAATATTAAAACTAATAACCATAAATAGAATATACATCCATTCACATGCAATCCATCAAAAACTCAGAAATTCAGACATTAATTCTTGCCGAAAATCCAGCAGAGTTTCTCCTGTAATCTGGACATCTCTGAAATACAAACAGTCAACAAATCCAGTAAATACATTCAATATAAAAATCCAACAACAACAAAATCATTAACATAAATATATATACAAAATGGATTCAAGCCTAGAAAGTATGCTGCATCGTTCATCTATCATCTAGTCTCCGCCCAGCTATCTCCTAGGCCGCTGTTCCTATCCATCTGAGCAAACAACCTCATGAGATAGTTAAATCCCAGTAGAGTGATTTACAATGAATAAATATTCAAAACTAGCTGGATGCTCAGCGGTGCAAGCATCAAAAACAACTCCTGTATTTATTTCAAAAAACCAGTGAAATACCTTATCTTTTAAAATCATTAAAATAGCACAGAAAATGAGGCAATCAATCAATGAATATAAAATCTATTCTTTTCTAAAAATCAGCGATAAAAATCTAAATCAAATCTATTTCCTGGTGGTTTTCACATTCACATCTATCACAAATCTTATGTGACTGTATCTGAATCTTTCCAATTGCATGTCATTTTATGAAAATCAATCTTTTATCATTAGGTGTGATCCATAACACCAATCACCCAAAATCACGCCTATATTGTGAGTGTGATCCGTGACACCAATCACTCACTAAAGGACTGGGTGAGAATCAACATCTAGGGCGTCCCCTAGCATGTGCACATACGCCAATCCTCATCCTCATACAGTCTATTCGAAATCACATGCACACAGTCGACTAGTCCTCAGGGTTCTAGGATATTATGTCTAAATCATAATGTTTCCCCGTATAGGTTATCCCCCCTTATACTCCTTAAACCTTTCTTAGGGATGTCCTGGTTTACCACGTAATCCCTAACAAATGCAAGCTAAATCTGATGAAACAATACAATTATAAAATCCCCTGACTCGAGATACTCAACGCCCGTCCCATACCAACTGTTAAGTACCCTACCCTAAGTCAATCCGTTCCTATGGCATCTAAATTCGATAGCCAAATCGTCAAACATGCAACAGGCATTTACAGCACATAGGAATGCAATTATACTCATTGAAGGCAGCACGTATTTCTATGCAATCAAATTAAATCGTTTAGGTATCTATGAAATCAATCTACAATCAAGGAAGCATAAATTACCCTACCTGGTTACCGTTTTCTCCTAATTATATCTGGGGCTTCCCGTATCCTCAAAATTCGAGCTTAGTTAATTTCTTGGGAAATTAAACCAATGTCTAAGTCTGTTACTTATTCAATTTCTTACGTCTAGTTACATATTTTCCTACGTCAATAAATTTTTTATACATGTTCAAATCCAATTTAGTCAAAATACATTAGATTAGGGAAATTTAAATCGTATTAGGGGTTTCGAAAGGTGGAAATATGATTTTGGACCCTTTCTGGCTTCTCCGGAGGTGGCGCACAACTGCGCACGGCAGCTCACAGTGGCACACGGTGGAAAGGTGCGACTGAGGTCAAAAATTACACTAGAATAAAGCTCGCAAGATGAGGAGTCCGAATCTGGGGTTGGTGTGGTGGTTCTCGGCCGTTAAGCTGGTGTTTTTTTATAGCAAATTTCCACGTACGGCGGATGGAAAATGCCTCAATTCAGGCATGTGGCGGCTTCATTCAACGATTGGGAGCTGTCGGAGGAAGCTGGTAGCTCGGCCTTCCCAATGGCGAGGGCGGTGACATCGGACGACGCTGGACGGCAAAGATCACAGTGGCTGAAGGATTTCACGACAGAGGGAGAAAAAGAGCTTTTCCTGGCGGCCGTGGTGTCCGTGGGTGGCTGGGGTTGGTCGCAGGTGGTCGGGGCGGTAAGTTGCGTTGGTGGCTAGGTCAGACGACAGCGCAGGGCGGCAGAGGTGGTCGCGCACAGTGGTGAAGGGAGGAGAGAGAAGAGAGAGAAAGTGGAATGGAGGAAAGAGAAGGAAAATGGGAAATGGGAAATGGTGGGGTTTTATGGAATTTTGGAAAATTTAAAGCCTCTAAGGGCAATTTGGTCTTTTGCCACTTCACCCAGGTAAACTTTCGGATGTCATCTTCGATCTAGGCGAAGGCACGGGTTCCCATGCAAGGTTTTCGGTCTCAATCTAAGGATCCAAAATTTGATACTCTATCTATCAATTTCCTATCGTCAGGTCACGTTTTCCTTCATTGGATCAGATTTTAATTTCAAAATTCCTCAAATTTTAATCGTAATCTCAAAAAATCGTGCCAAATTCAGTTTTAACGAAATCATGATCAAATTCACTCAGTTTAATTATTTTCAAATTTTTGGTTATTACACTCGGCCTTCTCCTCCTTTCTCTCCTTCCTTCACCTTCCTTCACCTTCCTTCTCTTTTCATGAAAGGGAGATGTTTAATTAGTTTAGGAAAAAATGACCATGTTACCCTTTATGCCAAAATGACTATTTTACCTTCCATTTGTAACCCTCTAATCCTATAGTTGCTTTTTAGTTGTTTAATTAATATAATAATATTATATATTATAAGATTAGTGAATTACTACTTCTTTCACCTGAATCAATTTTTAAATTCTTACCAAGTGAAATGATTAAGTAATGTTAGTCTGGGCTACTACACTCGAATTCTCACACATTATGTAGCGAAAAATAGAAGGAATTAATGGAAATGAAACATATATACATTTATAGATACATTCACATTCATTTAAAATATTTACAAATGTCATACCTTAGATATATATCTATGGATATGTGAAAGAATTAACTAGGGTAAGGAGACAACAAACTTGTCACTCATTGTAACTCCCCAATTCCATAGTCATTTTAAGTTATTTAATTAATATAATAATACTATATACTATAAGATTAGGGAATAACTACTTCCTTCACCCGAATCAAATTTTTTTTAATTTTTTACCTAGCGAAATGATTAAGTACTATTGGTCTGGGCTACTACACTCGGATTCTCACACGTTACGTAGCGAAAAATAAAATGAATTAATGAAAATGAAACACAAATATATTTATAGATACATTCACATTCATTTACAATATTTATCAATGTTATCCCATAGACATATACCTATGGATATGTGAGTGTGTTAACTAGGGTAAGGAGACAACAAGTCTGTCACTCATACCTATTTAACAAAATTACTAGTGAATTCCTAACTCACATATCCTAATACATATATGTCTTTATCCTATACATCAAAAATCTATCCTCCTAATCCTTCCCAAAACTTTAACAAGGATTCAAGGTATCGAGCATGTCAAAATGTTTCTAAAACTTTATACATTCAAGGTGTGATAGGGACTTCCCATACATATATGACCAAAAGTTCCTTGATAACAGGGAAATAACCTAGAAAAGGTATCTTCAATAACTGTATCTCCACTTCTATCAATATCTGGTACCTAGGTGTCTAATATAAACCAGCACTTTTAATGAGAATAAATCTCAGTAGCAACAATAACCAATTTATAAAACTAGTTTGTACCACCTTAATCCCTTATGGAAAATGCTACATCCTTCTTATCATCATACAAATGATATATCTATTAGGTTACATTACATAAAATTACAGTTGATACTCATAATTGCATGCATCATTTACTTAATATGTATCACACAGGACATATATCTTATAAATTAGTAAAAATATATTAGTACATAATTTCATCCATAAAAAATCATATAAAGAGCAGTAAAGAAATAAAAGCCTTTTTCATTAGCTTTCGCTATCATCATGATAATCATCATACAATAATAATAATAATAATAATAATAATAATAAGAGAAATCAGGAGGGTCGTCAAGAAAGCCACTCTATACTTTTGAATATGTACTCTTAACTTTTGGCAACATATACCCATTAGTAGTCCTCAACTACAACATCACATTTGTATACATTCTGGAGCATCCTCCAGTTAATCCAAGTACAATGAGTCCCCATATTGAGTCTACACATTGAGTACATACTGAGGTCCCCAAAAAGCTATTCATAAGCATATACATTAGGGTGATTCGGTGCATACTATAGTTATGTGAAATCCTAAGTATGTGACTTTTTATTTAACTTGGCCATTAAGTCACTAACTTGGAATTTACAAGTATCACGATAATCATGGAATACTTTTGTTATGAACCTGTCTACCATAATACATATACTAAGAATACAATTCTCATATCTTTTATGCATTCTTGCTCTTTCCTTATCAATTTCATCATACTTTTGCTCTTTTCATTTACATTCAAAGTGCATGTTACCCTTATTGTATTATAAGTTTAAATCCATTGCTTAAATTAGGTTTTTGGACCAATACCTTTCAAAAATATCATTTCATAGTTCATTCACAAAAGTTGGCAGTTTGCTGATACCCTGCTAACAATCGACTGGTAGCATTCTGTCCAATTTTCAAAATTTAAACCTGGGAGCTATTAGTCGACTGCTACAGGGCTGGCAATCGGCTGCTAACTCACTATTAGGCTTGACAGTCGACTGTTAGGGCTTATCAGTCGATTACCACCTTTCTGAAAAAATTCTTAGGAAAAGTATGAAAATGCATTGTCCATCGGATGATTTTTTTGGACAATTTTGAACTCAGTAGTCGACTTCTAGAGGCTAGCAGTTGAATGCTTAAACTCTGTCGGCTACTAACTCACTGTTAGACCCGACAGTCAACTGTTGGGACTCATCAGTCGATTACCACCTTTCTAGAAAAATTCTTAGGAAAAGGATAAACATGCACTGCTCATCGGATGAATTTTCTAGAAAATTTTGAACGTAGCAGTCGACTTCTAGAGGCTAGCAGTCAAATGCTCAAACTCTGTATGAGTCTCTGGGCAGCTCAAGAACATGATAGCCGACTTTTGGAGGCCACCAGTTGATTGCTAAATTATGTTATGTTTTAAAACTTGCATTTGATCTATAATTTTTATCCAAAAATTTGTTTGAAAAGCCATTTTGAAATTCATGAACTCACGATAAACTTCCAAGCATCATTTTCCACATAAAAATAGTCCAAAACACTATTTAATCTCACTCAAATCTAGGATTAAATCTCATTTTTGTTCAAGTAGAAAAATCAACTTTTCATAATCAATTTTAAGCATCTGTAGGCATCTTCAACCGATTAAAAAAAACCAATAGTAAGTAAAAACATTAAGAATATAATTTTAAATTCCTTTTTCATTTAAACAACTTCAAAATTATCAAGTTCAGTTATATGAATAGTAACTTAGAAAACAAAAAGGGATTGGGTTATTTTGCTACCTTACATGCTTTGGATGATGCTTAACGTATTGGATGCCTTTCTAGACACTTCCTTGGATTCAACTCTAGCTGAAAGTGAAGATTCTTCTTGTCCCTCACTTTCTCTCTCTAATTGAATGTTCTTTCTCTCTCTAAAAGTGGTGTTGAATTTTGGGTAATAGGGAACTCTACTTCTAGCCTTATATATAGGTAACCTAAACTTACAAATTTTCATCCTAACCTCTGATCATTCGACCTCTAAATGGTAAGTGAGGGAGAATTCCAAAAATTAGTTGGCTACAATTCTTCTTTCGGCTAAAATTTAAGTTCTCATACCTAAACTTTTTTACTTTTCATTTTAGTCCCTATCCCCTTTCTAGTCAATTCTCTCATCTTTTTCTAGTCCAATTTTGGCACTAATGCCACTATAAGCAATATATGTAGTCTAATACAATATACACAAGCAATTAATTAAAATTAACAAATATCTCTCATAGAAATAGAGGCGAATGTTACACTCATACTCGTTTAACAAAAGACCGCTAGTGAATTCCTAATTCACATATCTTAATACATATATGCCCTTATACTATACCTAAAAAATCTATCCTTGTGATCCTTTCCAAAAATTTAAAAAGGATTCTAGGTATTGGGCATGTCAAATTTTTTCTAAAACTTTACACATTCAAGGGGTGGAAGGGACTTTCCATACATTTATAACCCACAATTCCTTGAAAATAAGGAAATACGCTATAAAGGGTATCTCCATCAACTCAACTTCCACTTCTAGCAATATCTGGTACCTAGGCATCTAATACAAACTAGCATTTTTAATGAGAACAAATCTTACTAGCAATAATAACCAATTTATACAACTAGTTTGCACCACCGTAATCCCTTACGAAAAATTACACATTCTTCTCATCATTATACAATTGATATATCTATTGGATGGCCTTGCATAAAATTACATTTGATACTCATAATTGCATGCAACATTTACTTGATATGCACCACATAGTGGATATACCTCATAAAATAGTCAAATCATATAGGTAACATAATTTCATTCATCTAACTTCATATAAAGAGCAGTAAGGAAATAAGAGCATTTCTCATTGGCCATCACCATCATTATAAAAACTATCATAAAACAATAACAATAAGAGAAATCAAGAAGGTCATTGAGCAAGCTACTCCAGACTTTCGAATATGTACTCATAAATTTTTGGCAACATATGCCCATTGATAGTCTTTGACTGCAACATCATACTCGTGTACATTTTAGAGCGTCTTCTAGTCAATCAAAGTACAATAGAGTCCCCACATTGAGTCCACACATTGAGTACATAATAGGGTCCCCAAAATGCTATTCATAAGCATATACATTAGGGTAATTTGGTGCATACTATAGTTATGTGAAATCCTAAGTATGTGACCTTTTATTTAACTTGGCCAATAAGTCACTAACTTAGAATTTACAACAATCATGATAATCACAAAATGTCTAATCATCATCCCATACCAGCTATTAGTCATTCAATTTTGAACCTATCTACCACTAATACATATACTAAGAATACAATTCTCATTTCTCCTATGCATTTTTGCTCTTTCCTTCTCAATTTCATCATACTCTTGCTCTTTTTCGTTTAAATTCAAAGTACATGTTACCCTTCTTGTATTCTAGGTTTAAATCCCTTACTTGAATTGGGTTTTTGGACCAAATACGTTTCAAACATGTCATTGAGTTTATAATTCACTCACAGAAGATGGTAGTCGGTTGGTACCCCACTGACAATCAACTGATAGCATTCTGTCTAATTTTCAAAATTCAATCCCAAGAGCTATCAGTCAACTGCTACAAGACTGGCAGTCAGTTGCTAGCTTAATGTTGGGCCTGACAGTCGACTATAAAAAAATTACAATCGACTGTTGGCCTTGTAGGAAAAATTCTAGAAAATAAAGAACATGACAGTCAACTTCCACAGTTAGCAGTTGACTGCCAGAAATTTACACATTCAAGGTGTGGAAGGGACTTCCCATACATTTATAACCCACAATTCCTTGACAATAAGGAAATACCCTAGAAAGGGTATCTCCATCAACTCAACTTCCACTTCTAGCAATATCTGGTATCTAGGCATCTAATACAAACTAGCATTTTTAATGAAAACAAATCTTACTAGCAATAATAACCAATTTATACAACTAGTTTGCACCACTGTAATCCCTTACGAAAAATTATACATTCTTCTCATCATTATACAATTGATATATCTATTGGATGGCCTTACATAAAATTACATTTGATACTCATAATTGCATGCAACATTTACTTGATATGCACCACATAGCGCATATACCTCATAAAATAGTCAAATCATATAGGTAACATAATTTCATTCATCTAACTTCATATAAAGAGCAGTAAGGAAATAAGAGCATTTCTCATTGGCCATCACCATCATCATAAAAACTATCATAAAACAATAATAATAAGAGAAATCAAGAGGGTTATTGATCAAGCTACTCCAGACTTTCGAATATGTACTCGTAAATTTTTGGCAACATATGCCCATTGATAGTCCTTGACTGCAACATCATACTCGTGTACATTCTAGAGTGTCTTCTAGTGGATCAAAGTACAATAGAGTCCCCACATTGAGTCCATACATTGAGTACATAATAAGGTCCCCAAAATGCTATTCATAAGCATATACATTAGAGTGATTTGGTGCATACTATAGTTATGTGAAATCCTAAGTATGTGACCTTTTATTTAACTTGGCCAATAAGTCACTAACTTAGAATTTACAACAATCATGATAATCACAAAATGTCTAATCATCATCCCATACCAGCTATTAGTCATTCAATTTTGAACCTATCTACCACTAATACATATACTAAGAATACAATTCTCATTTCTCCTATGCATTTTTGCTCTTTCCTTCTCAATTTCATCATACTCTTGCTCTTTTTCGATTAAATTCAAAGTACATGTTACCCTTCTTGTATTCTAGGTTTAAATCCCTTACTTGAATTGGGTTTTTGGACCAAATACGTTTCAAACATGTCATTGAGTTTATAATTCACTCACAGAAGATGGTAGTCGGTTGGTACCCCACTGACAATCAACTGGTAGCATTCTGTCTAATTTTTAAAATTCAATTCCGAGAGCTATCAGTCGACTGCTACAGGACTGGCAGTCAGTTGCTAGCTTACTGTTGGGCCTGACAATCGACTATAAAAACATTACAATCGACTGTTGGCCTTCTAGGAAAAATTCTAGAAAATAAAGAACATGAAATTCAACTTCCACAGTTAGCAGTTGACTGCCGGAACTCTATATTTGTTTCAAGGTAGCTCAAGAACACGACAGACGATTACCTCGAACCACCAATTAGCTGCTACATTATGCTCTATTTTAAAACTTGCTATTGACCTAGAATTTTTATTCAAAAACGTGTTTGTAAAGCCATTTTGAAATTTATAAACTCAATATAAACTTCTAAGCATCTTTTAAAATGTGAAAATAGTCCAAAACACCATTTAATCTCACTCAAATCTAGGATTAAACCTCATTTTTTTTCAATTAGAAAACTCACTTTTCAGAATCAATTTTAAGCATGCATAATTATCTTCAACCAATTCAAAATACCCAATAGTAAGTAAAAACATAAAGAATGTCGTTTTAAAACCTTTTTCCTTAAAAAAAACTTCAAAATCATCAAGTTCAATTATATGAATAGTAACTTCAAAAATAAAAAGGGATTGGATTATTTTGCTATCTTAAATTCTTGTTTGAATGCTAATTAATATATTAGATGCCTTCCTAAACACTTCTGTAGATTCTACCCTTACTGAAAGTGGAGATTTAGCTTCTTCTCCCTCACTTTCTCCCTCTACCCAACTTCTCTTTCTCTCTCTAGAAGTCGTTCTAAATTTTTGGGTAATGAGGAGGCCTAACTCCCAGACTTATATAGGTGACCCAAAACTTACAATTCTGATCCTAACCTCTAATCATTTGGCCTCAAAATGGTAAGTTTCAAAATGGTAATTGCCCTTGAACCATTGGCAGGAGAAATTCCTGAATTCTATTGGCTGCAGTAATTCTGTTGGTCAAAATTGAAATTCTCATACCTGAACTTTTTCGCTTTTCAGTTTAATCCTTCTCCCATTTCTAATCAATTTTCTCATTCTTTTCTAGTCCAATTATGGCACTAATGCAACTATATGTAACTATCTTCAATCTAATGCAACATACACAAGCAATTAATAAACATCTCTCATAGGAATAGGAGCGGATGTTACATTTCTCCCCTTCTTTTAAGAAATTTTGTCCTCAAAATTTATACATACCTACATAAAAATTTTTGAAAATTTTCTTCTCATCTCCTCCTCTTTTTCCAAGGTTGCCTCTTGTGGTGATGACTAATCCCATAATATCTTTACTAAGGGAATAGTCCTATTTCTCAATTTTTTTGTCTCAGTGCCAATAATCTTCAAAGGTCTTAGTGTATAAGTCAAATTATCCTTTAATGGTACCGTACTAGCATCAAGAATATGTAAAGGATCAACAGGATATTTTCGTAGTTAAGAAACATGAAATACATTGTGGAGATGGGATAGAAATTGGGGCAAAGCAATTTGATAGGCAAACGAACCAATCTTTTTCAAGATTTGAAACGGTCCAATGTATCTCAGGTTTAACTTCTTGGACTTAACAGCCCTACCAATATCGATAATAGGAGAAACTTTAAGGAAAACATGATCCCTTTCAAATTCTAATGGTTTTCTTCTTTTATCAGCATAACTTTTCTACCTATCCTGGGTCTTAGCCATCTTTTCTCTGATCATCTTAATTTCATCTATGGTTTATTGAACTAATTCTAGCCCTAGTAGTTGTCTCTTCCCTACCTCAAACTAACACAAGGGTGACCTACATTTTCTTTCGTACAATGCTTCATAAGGAGCCATCTTTATGTTGGAGTGGAAACTATTATTATATACAAATTCTATCAGGGGTAAATTTCTATCCCGATTCCCCTTTTACTCTAATATACATGCCCTAAGCATATGTTCTAGAGTTTGAATAGTTATTTCAGTCTACCTATCAGTTTGTGGATGATAAGCAGTACTGAAACTAAGTTTAGTACCAAAAGCCTCCTGCAAGGCTTTCCAGAATCTAGAAGTAAACCTAAAGTCTCTATAAGATACTATATTAGTGGGAACTCTATAGAGTCTCACTATTTCTTCTATATATAATTGGGCCAACTTATTTAATGAAAAACTTATTTTGATAGGCAGGAAATGTGCAAATTTAGTTAATCTATCTACAATCACCCAGATTGCATCATTCCCAGATTGAGTTCTAGGTAAACTAACTACAAAATCTATAGAAATCTTATCCCATTTCCATTTAGGGATTTCAAGAGGTCGTAGTAATCCTGCAGGTTTCTGATGTTCAATCTTTACCTACTGGCATATTAGAAATCTAGCAACATACTCAACTATTTGCTTTTTCATACCTAGCCACCAAAATTTCTTTTTCACGTCTTGATACATCTTAGTGGCACTAGGATTAACAGTATAGTTGCTCTTATAGGCTTCTTCTAGAATTATGTCCCTCAGTGCCCCTGACTTTAGAACATAAATCCTATCTTAGAAGGTCACTACCCCATCAATACCTCTCTAGAATTCTCTTAGGTGCTTTAGGGACTTTAAGAACTCATCTTCCCTTTAAGCCTCTAATGTCTGAGTTTTAAGATTGTTCTCAATTTTTCATTCACTCAGATATACCCTATCTAGTAGCCCCAATGTGGATAGGCTCATATTTCTAAATTTTTCTATTAGGCTTATTTCATTCACCATCATGTGAGCTACATGAAGGGATTTCCTACTTAAAGCATCTGCCACTACGTTAGCTTTTCCTAAATGGTACTTTAATTCAAAATCATAATCTTTTAAAAATTCCATCCATCTTCTTTGCCTCATGTTTGATTCTTTCTGATCAAAGAGATATTTAAGATTTTTGTAGTCACTAAATACCTCGAACCTTGACCCATATAACAATGTCTCCAAATCTTCAAGCCAAACACTATGGCTGCCAATTCTAAGTCATAGGTAGGGTAATTTTCTTCATGAGGTCTTAGTTGTCTAGAGGCATATTCTATTACTCTCTCATTTTGCATCAAGACACATCCTAGGCCCTTTTTGGATGCATCAGAATATAGTTCAAAACTCCTTAGCGGGTCAAGAATAGTCAGAACAAGTACCGTGGTCAATTGTTCTTTCAACAGTTGGAAACTATGTTCACATTTGGGATTCCACACAAATGGAACATCTTTCCTAGTTAATTTAGTCAAAGGCAGTGCGATCTACAAAAATCTTAAAATAAATCTCCTATAGCAACTAGCTAATCCAAGAAAGCTATAAATTTTGGTCACCGTTGTGGGTCTCTCCCAACCAACCACCCCTTTTGTCTTACTTGGATCTATTACTACTCCATCTTTAGTGATTACATGACCTAATAATTTCACCTCTTCCAACCAGAACTCACACTTCTCAAGTTTGGCATACAATTACTTTTCTCTAAGCAACTGTAATACAATCTTAAGATGGTCTTCATGCTCTTCTCTAATTTTAGAATACACAAGAATGTCATCAATAAACACTACCATGAACTGATCAAGGTAGGGTCTAAAGATACAATCCATGTAATCCATAAAGATAGCTAGAGCATTCATTAGTCCAAATGGCCTAACAAGAAAATCATAATGCCCATATCTGGTTCTAAAGGCTATCTTATATATGTCTTTTTTTCTCACTCTGATTTGATGGTACCCCGACCTCAAATCAATTTTGGAAAACACAGTAGCTCCTCTCAATTGATCCAATAGATCATCTATTCTAAGGAGTCAGTACTTATTCTTTATTATTACTCGATTCAATTGCCTATAGTCTTTGCACAATCTCAAACTTCTATCTTTCTTCTTAAGAAACAGTACTAGTGCACCTCAACGTGAAGCATTGGGCCTAATAAATTGTCTTCCTAAGAAATCTTCTATTTGTAACTTTAATTCATTTAACTCTAAGGGAGACATTCTATAGGGCGCTATAGAAATTGGTCCCGCACCAGGAATCAGTTCTATAGAAATTTTTATCTCTCTATTAGGTGGAAAGACTTGAAATTTAATTGGGAAAGACATCTGAGAATTCAAAAACTACTAGAATAGCATTAAGTTTATGCTGGAATTCAATTCATAAGAACACAGAAAGCTCATTTTTTGATCTCTTCCTCAGTTTTCCTATTTACAAGCATGGTATCTATAAAATTCATAGACTTATTAGAACAATCCAAGACTATATTGTTTATGGACAACCAATCTATCCCAAAAATAATATCCAATCCCACCAAAGGTAAACAAATAAGGTCAACAATGAAAGGCTTAATTTCAACAACAAGGAGACAATTTAAGTAGGCTAAAGAAGTCAATACCTGCTTTCCTGCAGTTGTGGAAATAGATAGCTCATAGGATAGTTTAGATAAAGGTAAATTCAGTCTTTCTACACATTCCAAGGAAATGAAAGAATAAGTGGCACCAGAAACAAACAGTATAATTAAAGATATATCATTTATTAAATATTTACCTTTCATCATATCATTGGATTAGACCGCTTCTTTACCCTTGAGAGTGTAAACTCTTCCCATAGTAGAAGGTCTAGTGGGCTCAGTTGACTTTTTCCACTCAAGGCAATCTTTGATATAGTGACCCAATTTTCTAAATTTATAACATACACCTAGTTGGAATCTACAAGATCCACTATGATTCTTTTCACATTTTGGACAAGTATTAGGTACTACCTACCTTATCATAGGATTCTTCCCCTTTTGGTTTCCTTCATTCCTATTATCTCTTCCTCTAAAGGATCCAGGTTGTTTCATCTTGAAGAAGTTAGTTCTTTGTCTTTCTTTTTCCATGTCGGCCAGGTTCTGAGAAACTATGCAACACTTGTTTACTAGCATAGCAAAGTTTCTAATTTCAAATGGAGCAATAGCATTCTTTAGCTCTGACCGCAACCCAACTTCCAAATGCATGGCTTTCCATGCCTCATTTAGATGAAGTGCCAAATAAGGAGAGAACTTAGACAACTCTTCAAATTTAGCTAAGTAGTCCTCAAAAGTCACACTACCCTATTTCAACTATCTGAACTTAATTTCTTTCTAGTTCCTTACATTCTCAAGGAAGTATTTTTTTCATATACAATCTTTTAAATGATTCCTATGCAATCTGGGTTCCTTAAGCCTCCAGTAATTGTCTAGCTCCTCTACACTAATATTATCTCCAATGAGCATAAAATTGGCAAACAATACTTTTTGATCATCAATATTTCCTAGGACTTCAAACTA
This sequence comes from Senna siamea, assembly GCA_031216115.1. NCBI lineage: Eukaryota > Viridiplantae > Streptophyta > Magnoliopsida > Fabales > Fabaceae > Senna > Senna siamea. The sequence goes on along the minus strand of CM062354.1, from coordinate 22,778,632 downwards.
TTTCTCCATCTCTCGAAGCCATTCTTCAGCTGCTTGTGGGTTAAACTCACCCCTAAAGGAAGGAGGTTTATTTCTCTAAAATTCAGGCCAACCATTCTAAGCTTAGTTTCCCACTTGTCCAACCTTAGGTTTTGGATTGTGATTCACAGGTTTATTCTCTTGGAATTGTCAGAATGCTTCAACAGTAGCAACAACTTGTTGAGTAGTAGTAGCAGCTTGTTAAGTGGCAACAGCAGCCTATTCCTCATGGCTTCTACCATTGCCACCAGAGTCTGAATAACCCTAGTTAAGCTATCCTCATTCTCCTTTTCCTTTACAATATTCTTCCTAAGTGGGACAATATTTCACTCTACACAACAAACATTACCGAGGTGATCAGTCTCAATAACACAATATTTATAAGAGATCATATGGCACCAATAAGAAATACTGTCTACCTAAACCTAGTACATCATTCCTTAAGTTAAAAACAATACAAGACAATTACCTGCCATAGCTCAGCTAAGTATCTTGTATTAGTCCCTATCTTGAGGAATCTACCCTTCACTACCAAGTCAGTACTCCCTAGCCGTGGTAATAGTGCTCTGATACCAACTAAGTGTATCCCTTCAATCCTATAGTTCCTTTTTAGTTATTTAATTAATATGATAATACTATATACTATAAGATTAGTGACTTACTACTTCTTTCACCCGAATCAATTTTTAAAGTCTTACCAAGTGAAATGATTAAGCAATATTAGTCTGGGCTACTACACTCGGATTCTCACACATGACACAGTGAAAAATATAAGGAATTAATGGAAATGAAACATATATACATTTATAAATACAATAACATTCATATACAATATTTACAAATGTCATACATTAGGCATATATCTATAGATATGTGAAAGCATTAACTAGATTAAGGAGACAACTAGCTTATCACTCATACCTATTTAACAAAAGACTACTAGTGAATTCCTAATTCACATATCTTAATACATATATGCCCTTATACTATACCTCAAAAATCTATCCTCCTAATCCTTTTCAAAAATTTAACAAGGATTCATGGTACCGAGCATGTTAAAATGTTTCTAAAAATTTATACATTCAAGGTGTGGGAGGGACTTCCCATACATATATGACCCATAATTCCTTGACAATAGGAAAATGCCCCAGAAAGGGTACCCTATCAACTCAACTTCCACTTCTAGTAATTTTTGTACCTAGGCATTTGATACAAACCAGCATTTTTAATGAGAAAAAATCTCAATGGCAATAATAACAAATTTATAAAATAACTAGTTTGTACTATCGTAATCCCTTACAAAAAATTCTACATTCTTCTCATCATTATACAATTGATATATCTATTGGGTTGCCTTACATAACATTACATTTGATACTCATAATTGCATGTATCATTTACTTGATATGCACCAAATAGGGCATATAGCTTATAAAATAGTATAATCATACAGGTAACATAATTTCATTCATCTGACTTCATAAAAAGAGCATTAAGGAAATAAGAGCATTTCTCATTGGCCTTTGCCATCATCAAAATAACTATCATATAATAACAATAATAAGAGAAATTAGGAGGGTTGTCGAGCGAGCCACTCCATACTTTCGAATATGTACTCGTAACTTTTTGGCAACATGTGCTCATTGGCAATCCTCGACTATAACATCATATTTGTGTACATTCTAAAGCGTCCTCTAGTGGATCCAAGTACAATAGAGTCCCCACTTTTAGTCCACACATTAAGTACATAATAAGGTCCGCAAAACGCTATTTATAAGTATATATATATTAGGCTGCTTCAGCCTATACTATAGTTATGTGAAATCTTAAGTATGTAACTTTTTATTGAACTCGGCCAATAAGTCACTAACTTAGAATTTACAACTATCACGATAATCATGGAATGTCTAATCACTATCCTACACTAGTAATTAGTCATTCAATTATGAACCTATCTACCACTAATATATATACTAAAAATACAATTCTCATTTCTCTAATATATTTTTACTCTTTCCTTATCAATTTCATCATACTCTTGCTCTTTTTCATTTAAATTCAAAATGTTACCCTTCTTATATTATAGGTTTAAATCCCTTACTTGAATTGGGTTTTTGGACAATACCTTTCAAACATGTCATTGAGTTCATAATTCACTCACACAAGCTGGCAGTCAGCTAGTACCTGGCAGTTAGCATTCTGTCCAATTTTTAAAATTCAAACTCGAGAGCTATCAGTCGACTACTATAGGGCTAATATTCGGTAGCTAACTTACTGTTGGGCCTGACAATCAATTGTTAAAGCATGGCAGTCGGCTGTTAGCCTTCTAGGAGAAATTCGAGAAAATGAAGAACATGGCAGTCGACTTCCAAGGCTGGCAGTCAATTGTTAAAGCTCTGTATGCATTTCAGGGCAGCTCAAGAATGCAAAAGTCAACTACTGAAGACCACTAGTTGACTGCTACATTATCCTCTGTTTTAAAACTTGCCGTTGACCCAGGATTTTTATTCACAAACTTGTTTGTAAAGCCATTTCGAAATTTATGAACTCAAGATAAATTTTCAAGCATCTTTTAACACGTTAAAACAGTCCAAAACACCGTTTAATCTCACTCAAATCTAGGATTAAACCTCATTTTTGTTCAAGTAGAAAAACCCACTTTTCAAAATCAATTTTAAGTATGCATAATTATCTTCAACCAATTCAAAATGCCCAAAAGTAAGTAAAAATATTAAGAATGTAGTTTTAAATCCCTTTTTCCTTCAAACAACTTCAAAATTGTCAAGTTTAGTTATATGAAAAGTAACTTCAAAAATAATAAAGGGATTGGGTTATTTTGCTACCTCAAATTCTTGTTTGGATGCTGATTAACATATTGGATGCCTTCTTAGACACTTCTCTGGATTCAACCCTTGCTAAAAGTAAAAATTTAGCTTCTTCTCCATCACTTTCTCTCTCTACTTAACTGCTCTTTCTCTTTCTAGAAGTGGTTCTAAATTATTGGGTAATGAGGAGGTCTAACTCCTGGCCTTATATAGGCGACCCAAAACTTGGAATTTTGATCCTAAGAGTTTCAAACTATATACATAATTACCATTTTTCCCCTAACCATTGGCGGGAGAAATTCCAAACTTTTGTTGTCTACAGTAATTCTTTTGGTCAAAATTAAAATTCTGATACCTAAAATTTTCCACTTTTTAGTTTAATCCTTCTCCCCTTTCTAATCAAATTTTTCATTCTTTTCTAGTCCAATTCTGGCACTAATGCAACTATATGCAACTATATTCAGTCTAATGCAATATACACAAGAAATTAATTAAAATTAACAAACATCTCTCATAGAAATAGGAGTGGATGTTACACCATTTTTCTTCTTATTTTCGAAAAGTGTACAGAGGAAACCTTCAAGAAAATTGTCATAAAGTCCTTAGGTAAAATGACTATTTTACTCTTGAAATAAAAATTACCATTTTGCCCTTATGTAAAAATTATCATTTTGTCCCTGAGATATTTTTTTAAGACAATTATGACTTTTAGATATTTTTTTAAAGTAATCATTACTTTTTAGATATTTTCAAATGTCATAATTACGCGTCATTAATACTCCTATATATTTTTTGAAGTAATCATGACGCTTTAGATAGTTTTAGAAACTTTTTTCTTTTCATTTTAGTTCTTTTACTTTTCTTTTAATTTAATCCCTCTCTACTCGGTAATAACCTAGAGTGACTTAAACATAAATATTTAGGTATGCAATTATCAAATTTAAGAATTAAGAACATACCTGAAGTTGTTAAAAGTGAATATTATAACCCTAAACCTAAAATTGAATTTCTTAATGATTTTGGGTATTTAATTTAAAATTAAGCTTGAGTAACTAAGTGAAGTTATGTTAGTAGCATCTTATCTCTATGGGAATATATATGTTTTGTACTTGTAGAGGTGAGATGAGGTGTCACAACTAACCACTCATACAACCCATATCAGTTTTTCACTCATACTTGGGTTTTTCACTCCCCACATGATCTAGTTAGTAGCATCATGCACTTACTGCATGCCCTTATTTTTAGGACCACTCATTTGCATTTCCATCACTGTTTCGATAGTGCTTCAGTATTTTCTATTTTCTATTTTTTGTTTTTCAATTTTATTTTAAGTTGGATATGCCTACTATAAATATCCCTAGGCCTAGTTTATCATCAAGATTTTATTACTTATTTGTATTGAGTTTGTTCCTACACACCTATATTAAAGTCTCAATTTAAGATTCTTGCTTTGAGTCTCAATATAATTTCTGTGTTCTCTACTGTTTCTAAGAATTTGGCAAAATAATACTGGGAGAATCTGAGATTAACTTAACGGAATAGTTTCCTACGAAGAAGAGAGGAACAGTGTCTGATAAAGAAGAGATTGATATGGAATTTGGACCAAACAGCATAGTAGGTGAAGGTACAAGCCAAGTGAAGACGTGAACAAGAATGTGCGGAGGGGCAAAACGGTCAAATTAAAACCATATAGGACACGCGATTACCAAATGGAATGAAGAAGATTCTAGTGAGCTGTGCTGTAGTTGATTGTTACGTGGTTGTAGAAACGACAAAAATAAAATGTTACATAGGAGAGTTGCCTTTTATTTTTATTCTAGAGTGTGCTCGTTTTCTTTTCAGTCGCGAATTTGGATTGGAGTTTTTTCCAAGGGCATTTTCATACTTTTGCTTTGATGTTGATAGTTGATTTGAATCTATTTAAGTATTTTTCTGTGTTATTACTCTAGTATTTGGTTATACAATATCTGTTTGTATCAATTACATTCAAATATAGGTCAATTCTCCCCAGCGTCAAGAGCACCAGTTCAGACCTAAATGGCGACTTTACTCATCGTTGAATTGAAATAATGACAAAATTAATTGGACAATTCAAATGTAAATAAAGATGACGATTAAGCACGAAAACGCCGCCCATAGTATCCACTTGTGTATCATCTATCTGTCTGATATGACATCATTCGTTCTAGCACAGATAAATATTTATTAAAAAGGCATATCAATCGACAAAGTAACGGGTATATAATTATAGCATGCACTACTCCATATTATATTTATAAAAAAAAAAAAAAATTTAGTAACATTTTTTTTAATTTTTAAAATTTAAAAAAATTTATATTAACTCTTTTTAATATTTTTTTTATTAATTTTAATTATTTTAAATTAAAAAATTTTTAAAAATTCAAATAAAAAAAATTATTATCTAATATTTTCTTTCCTCCTTTTTTCTGTCCCTTTATTCCTTCTCTTCTTCATTTTCAAACACTGAGAAAAAAACAGGTCTTTAGTACAATCATTTTCCGGTACATCAAGTAATGGATAGGTGAGGAAGTGTTTTGGCAATTGCCTGTGAAAAGGAACCTCTTGGTCATTTTTTGCCGTCAGAAACAACCGTAATCAACAGCTTTGAGAATTCATTCTATGAAAGCCTAGCTAGAAATGCAGATGGATGACATTCATAAAGAAATATAAAATGATCTGGAAATCAGAATTACTAACAATAGAATATTGGGATGTAAATGAAAGAAAATAAAGAGTAAATGAAAGAAAAAATAAATAAATATACAACCGATTCATTTAGAAACACTACCCTCAACTTTAAAAAATTGTAAAGTACCACCGTCAACTTCTCTGTTAATGCTTGTTGTTAACGGAGATGCCATATTAGACTGTTATTTGTCATTTCACACTCATTCATTTAAAAACAATTACAGTTTAAATCTTGAAGGATGATAATTGTGGAACTTTTTCGTTTTCTGTTTTTTTTTTAACCTTTTAAAATTGAAGCGGGTGTTTATAAATGGTTCAAAGTTGGAGGGGGTAGTTAAACGGAAAGCCACACAGATGTGCAATCATGTCTCATGACTCATGACCAATACTTTCTTAATACTCGGATCTATATATCATACTGGTGATAACGTGGCAAAAAGCCAAATAATTATAATATCAAAGCAACACCAGTGAGATTCAACCCAAGACAAATTTAGAATTTCTTCAAAAAGCTACTTGACAAACTAAGCATCCAAGCAAGCTTTACATTTTAAGATGCATCTACAATACAGAGACATGAATATTGACAACTGAAAGGGAAGAGACATGAAATGCCAGTGAAAGTGAAGGACCCTAGTCAGACCAAAAATCACAATATGCTTGAAAATCAATTCCACTTTTCTCTGTAGGCTCCAGCAATGAAGTGAAATTATAAAACCGGCATCTCTTGCATTGCATCAATGACACAATTAACTATCTGGGACTAATGTCATCTTTCTTGAATATTGGGCATAATTACCAATTCTGTGGTCTCCCTCAACTTTTTAAGGATAATAGGTCAGAAACGGCAGGCATTTAACAATAATAGATCAATAATAATTTCTGAATAATGAACCGATGTCAATATCAGCAAAAAAATTATCTTATTTGATTGCACACAGAACTTCTTATCTCTCTTCAATATCCGCAGTTTTATAATCAGCATGCATCATAAGGCTCTAATTCTTGAATATTTGAGTCTTCTTCAGGTTTAGGAGGCTAGCAATTGGTGCTATCCAGCATGCTTCTTCAACTTCTACCTGTTGCAAACTAGCGGAACCTGGTATATGACCTTAGCTTTCTGATTCCCTTTCTTTGACCTCAACTTGTTTGAGCTTCGTGTTGCCAGTTGGTTTGGTTACCTAACAATTCGGGAAGGCATTTCCAGTTGAACAACTTGTCTTAGCAGATAAGATTCCCATAGTAATGGCCAACAAGCTCCAACTTCCCTAAGTATAAACAAATCTATAACATCAATATTTTCTCCAACTTTATAGGCATCTCCATAGCAGATTCAAGTTTATAGTTAGATATCCAATTCCATATCAAATAATCCTGTAGTGAATCTCAGTGGACTACGCTTTGATAAACATTTTTTTCTCCTCCCCTAATTTCCTTAGCTCCAAGTTTAATGGTTAACTCTCTACTTTCTTACATATTTCAAAACCAAGATATTACCTTAGTCAGAAAAGAGTCAATGTAAGATTTTTGTACGATGAGATTCCTGTCCCAAGATCATCTTTAGTTCCTCCAACAGCTATATCTGAGTTTGCTACAACGGTTTTCAGGCTGTAACATGATGGGAGACTTGCAAGTAGAATAGTCAGCAATGTCCTAGGACACCAAAGACCAGGGTTAAAACTTAAAACTAGCATATCCTAAGGAAAATCCAAACATCTACAAGTCAAAATCAAACACTTTTCCAATATTGCCACATACTTAAGTTTGTTCTGCCTCAAAATTCTTGGAGCCCTTGTGACAACCATATCTTTAAAACTTATAAACATACCATACCAAACTTCATACTGTACAAATAAGGGCAAAACAGATCATTTATATACAAAAGATACGACACTTATCATAACCATTTTGGTGATTATTGAAGGCAAAATGGGATCTTGGCCATTATTAATTGCCATAGTAGTTGCAGCCACTGAAACCACAATATTTTATTTATCCCATTCTTACTCTTGCCAAAAATTGCCATAATTCATTTCAAATTTGAATTATATGAAGTAAATGTCACGAGTACCTCAAACAGTTCATTTATATTATCTGCTGTCTTTGCTGATGTCTCTATAAAGAACATTCCATTCTTCTCTGCATAGTCAAGGGCATCCTTCACCGAAACAGTAAAGCATAATATATGAGGAAGACAAGGGGTTATTTGTCTATAAAAGATCGACTTTATTGAGGACTGTAGCACAACCTGAACAGGCACTTCCCGCTTCTCTTGAAGATCAGCTTTATTGCCAACCAAGGCCATAACAATATCAGGGCTTCCATGCTTTTGTAACTCCTATAAAAATCACTACATATATCAGCTGCTTAAAAAGCTTGCCAAAATAAGCACAAAGAAGGAAAGAAGGAGAGAAGAAACTTAAAGCTGTCTAATTAATAAAGAAACGTAAACGTAAGAGCACGTGAGGAATGACCACACAACACATTGAAACCATACATGTTAATCATCAGTTCACCAAATTGACTATCAGCTATCAATCTAGTTCTCTAGACAGCTTGTCCAGTACCTTCACCCATAATTATTATGATTAGAGCTTTTCTAGCCTCCTACAGAGACCAATAAAAGCAATATAATGTGAGAAAAAAAAGGAGGAAAGTGCTATTTTACTTTTATTTTTATAAAAGGCATTTTGTGGGCTATAAAACAAATCTCGCTAAGAATTGTTTACAATATTGCCACTCAGCATATAGATTGTCAGCATCTTCTATCTTCCTTTATTATTTCTAAAATTCAAAAAAAAAAAAATGAAATTCATAAACATGTCAAATAGGGGTTAGATATTATGAGCAAATAAAAAAAAATTAGAATAAAAACAAAATTTTTAGAACAATATTAGAATTTTATTAATTTTAATGCTAGGCAACTTTGGTAATTAAAATAAATAATAAATTTAAGTAGAAAAATAATAAAATTAGAGTTAAATAGTGATTATATGAATTATTTCGAGTACATAGTTTAAATTTAAAAATTTTTCAAAATTAAAATTTTACCCAATAAAAATTCTCTATCCGCTAGAAACCTAATGACAAATATTTTTAAGGGACTTAAAACTCTTAAAAAAATTTCAAATCTTTTCCATTTTTACCTATGAATTTGTTTGAATAAAAAATATTATTCAAAACCTTATTTTTACAAGACCTAAAATTGTCTTTTTGTTATAAAAAAATGGCTCAAAAGACCATTTTACTCATAAAATCACTTTTCCCATCAAACGAAACCACATTTTTCACATTTCCTTCTTCCTCCTCGTTCCCCTTTTTCCACTTCATTTTCTCTCATTCCTCCACCAAGCTGGCAACCAACTTCCATTTCCAGCCACCACTGTCAATTCTGGTCGGCCTTCCACCACCACATCCATCATTTTTTGATGCTGTTGGCAGCGTCGTTCAGCTGCAACCAGAGAAGAGACGTTCTTTGCTGTGTGTTGAGAGTTGGGAAAAACAATGGTTTTGGCTGGGGCTTCTTTCTTCCTATAAGTGAGTAGTTTCTATACTTTTAAGATTTTTGTTGATTTGCACTTATTTTGGTGAATGTTTGTTTCATTTCCTTGCTGAAAATTTGAGAGAGAGAGAGAGAGAGAAGAAGAATCCATCTTGATTATTTTGGAAAGACAAATTAGTGTTGACTCCATTGAGCAAATACTCAAGCAAAGGTTTTGATGATGACAAACAAATTGAAATGTTTCATGAATAAATTCAGTCCAAAGAAGCTCACCAAAGGTTGAAAAAAGAATATTCTAGTATATAGTAGGCTAGGACTAAATGTGAAGGTATAATAGAAACTGGAGCTCAAAATCTTTTTTCAGACTTTTGAGGTTTCTTTCTAAAGACTAAGTGGCCTTTACAAAATATATTTTTCATGAAAAAAATCAATTTTTCACCTAGCATTCAACTTGCACATTATAGCAGTCAACTGGTAGAAATGGAACCTTGAAAAATTCAAACAGAAAGCTACAAGTTGACTGCCAAGATTCTATCAGTCAACTGATAGTTAACAGAGAGTTACCAGTCAACCGTTAAACCATAGCAACCGACTGCTAGGCCACTGGAAGCTGAAAGCCTTTCATTGGAGGCATGACAGTCGACTGCCATGGGATAACAGCTGATTGCCAGTGTTGTATTGAAAAAAAAAAAATCTTTTCCAAAATGCCAACAAAGTGACAGTTGACTGCTATCTGCCTGCAATGAGAAGTTTTAAATTTAAGGACATAGAAGTCGACTAACAGATTATAACAGTCGACTTGTAAAGTGCAAAAGTGACATCAGGCAAAGTACAAACGGCTATTTTTTGCAGAGATTCTGAATGATTTCCTCACGTTTTCTCTTGCAAAAATTTTAGAAATACAACCTCTATAAAGCCTCAAAGAAACAAATCAATCTTCTAAAAATCTCTTTGAGCTCCTATTTTTATTATCATTTATAGCTCTTCACTTGCAACATTTACTTTGAAAGAGAGAGTTCTCCTGTTTGAGCAATTTCTTTCATCTAGAAAGCTGAGAGATATTCAAGAAAAGGTTTTCCTTGAAAGAAATGAAAAAGAAAAAGTGAGAAAGATTTGTTGTGACTCACAAGTGCCCTGTTTAAACTTGTGGTAATAGTGAAAATCTCAAATTGTGCTTGGAAACTGGATGTAAGCTTTGTTGGATAAGTTAAAGTAGGATAAATCATTGTGTTCTTTATATTTTCGCACATTATTTCTTGATCTTACATTCAGCACTTACTTTACTGCTCTTGCTTAGTCTTGCTCTATTTTGTTAACTTAACTGAATTATTCTCTGCATCTGCTATTTAAACTGATATAACTATCTATACATTTGCTCTAAAGCCCTTCAGCTGTTCATTAAGTTTTCAAAAGGCAAAAAAATTTTATAACACCCTGCCAGCCATTCCTAACAAGTGATGTCAAAGCTTGGCTCTTGGTAAAAAGATTTAACAGTCTCAAGAGTTCGGCGGGATTTGGTGATAATGTGTTATCTGAATGACTTTCTATTAATAAACCTCCAGACTTTAATGGAGAAAACTATCTTTTCTAGAAACTTAAAATGAAAATATTTTTTAAAGCAGTGGATATTGATCTTTGGGAAGTAATTGAAGATGGACCCTATATTTCTTCTAAAGAAGAGAATGATCAATCAATTAAAAAGTCCAAGATTGAATGGATTAATGTAGAAAAAAAAAAATTCAATTAAATGTTAAAGCAAAGTTAATTTTTACAAGTGCACTAAGCCAAAATGAATATTTCAAAGTCTCTAACTATGAAAGTGCAAAAGAAATGTGGAAGGCTTTAGAAATTGCCCATGAGGGAACTACTGATGTTAGAGAAAACAAAATAAACTAACTTACTCATCAATATGAAATGTTTAGAATGAAACCAAGAGAACAAATTAAAAAAATGCAAATAAGATTTACTCACATTATGAATCATTTGGAAGTTTTAGGTAAAAGTTACACAACAAAGGAGCTGGTGGCCAAATTCTTGAGAACTCTTCCCATAGAATGACAACCAAAGGTGACAATCATTGAAAAAAGCAAAGGAGAATCAATAAAGTCAGTATTAGCTCTCTTTGGAAACCTCTAAGAGCTTGAAGCAAAATTGCAGCAGCTCATAATTTACGAAGAGCAAGATAAAAAGAAGAAAAGTCTATCACTTAAGGAAACTTCATCTCAATAAATAGAAGATGAAGAAGATGATGACAGTTCAAATCTTCTTCCTGATGGAATTGAAATAGATGAAGAAAACTTTGGATTGTTTGCCAAAAAATTTGAAAAATTCTTCAATAGAAAGCAGGGAATGAGGAGAACCTTTAGAAGAAATTAAAATGGAAGCAAGGAGCCTCCAATTTGCTATGAATGCAGAAAGACTGGGCATATCAAATGGGAATGTCCTCAATACTTGAAAAAGCAATAAGCATTGGAAAAGAAAAAGAAAAAGAAAAAGGCTTTTCTCTCATCAATATGGGGTGATAATGATGAAGACAAGGATGAAGAGCAAGATGAAGCAAACTTATGCTTGATGGCAAAAGAAAAGGATGAGTTAATAAATCAAAACCTATCTCCTTATGATGAACTTCTAGATGCTTTTGAAGAATTGCATAGTGAATCCCTTAAAATTGCAAAAGCCTTATTTCTTTAAAAAAGAAAAGCTTTAGATTTTGAAAAAGAAGGTAATTGCTTAAAAGAAGAAAACTCATCTTTAAAACAAAAAATCACCATCTTAAAAAAAACGCAAAATGTGCTTAAATTCCAATGCTTGTAAAATGTGTGAAAAACTAGAAATTGAAAAAGAAGATTTAACAAACACTTTAGCTAAGTTCACAAATGGAAGAGACAACTTAAATATAATCCTTAGAAAACAAAGATATATTTTCAATAAAGCTGGTATAGGATATAAATCTAACACAAAGCAAAAATACTATAAAAACTTATTTGTTCCAGCTATTCAATCAAGTAATTCCTATACCACTTGTTTTCATTGTGGTCAAAAAGAACATAACTCTCATACATGTGCTTACAAGAAAAATAGACTTTTTGAAAACAAGAAAAAGCGGTTTCCTAAAGGGATGACTAACTCTCAAGGACTTAAAAAGATTTGGATATCTAAAAACAAAAGTTGAAAATCTTTCTGCAGATTTGTCTAAAGGCAAATAGTGACAAATAGTACTTGGATAGTGTCTGTTCAAAACACGACTGGAAATAAATCCAAGTTCATCTCTCTTCAACCCAAGAATAAAAAGAAAGTCACCTTTAGAGGAGATGGTAAAGGAAGCATCATTGGTATAGGTAAAATTGGTAAGAATTCATCTACCACCATTGACAATGTGCTATTAGTAGAAGGATTAAATCATAATCTCTTAAGTGTTAGCCAACTGTGTAACAAAAATAACAAAGTAATTTTTGACTCAAATCATTCCTCTATAGAAAACAAAACCAGCAATAAGTTCCTATTAATAGGACATAGAATAAACAATGTGTACATAGTTAACTTAGATGAAAAACCCCTTTTAGACTCAAAATGTTTAATTAGCATAAGTAATGATAGTTGAGTTTGACATAAAAGATTAGCTCATGCTAATATGAGTCTTTTAGATAAATTACCTAAGAAGGATCTAGTGATAAGCTTACCTAAGATCAATTTTGAAAAAGATAAAATTTGTGATGCATGCCAAAATGGAAAACAGGTTAAAATTTCTTTCAAATCTAAAGTTATTGTTTCTTCCTCTAGGCCTTTACAGCCTTTCCACCTAGACTTGTTTCGTCCATCTAGAATGAAAAGTCTAGGAGGGAACTCTTATGTACTACTTGTTGTGGATGATTTTTTAAGATTTACTTGAACTTTATTTCTCTCTCATAAAGATCAAACTTGTACATCTTTTATCAAATTAGCCAAAATTATTCAAAATGAACAAGGCTGAACTACTGTAAAAATTAGAAGTGACCATGGGGGAGAATTTGAGAATAATTACTTTGAAAACTTCAGTGATGAAAATGAAATTAAATATAATTTTTCTTGCCCAACAACTTCTCAACAAAATGAGGTAGTATAAAGAAAAAATAGAACTCTAGAAGAAATGGTTAAAACAATGCTTAATGAAAGACAACTGCCTAGCTATTTTTGGGCTGATGCTATAAATACTGCTTGCTACATTATGAATAGAGCATCACTCAAACCTATCTTAAAGAAAACTCTTTATGAATTGTACAAAGGAAAAAAACCTAATATTTCTCCTATTCATGTATTTGGCTACTAATATTTTGTTCATAACAATGGAAAAGACAACTTGGAAAAATTTGATGCTAAATTTGATGAAACTATCTTCCTAAGATACTCTAGCACTAGCAAAGGCTACAGAGTTTTTAATAAAAGAACCTCTTCTGTTGAAGAATTTATTCATGTTGTTTTCGATGAATCTAACCTTCTTGAATTAAGAAACTCATCTAGTGACATTACAGTTAGACTTGAAAAAATGAGCAACCAAGATGAAGAAAACAACAAAAAAGAGAAAGACAAATCAATAAGTCCAAACTGTGAAAGAGTTGATCAAGAAACAGAGGGAACTCTACCAACATCATGGAGAAATATAAGGCATCATCCAATCGACCAAATTATAGGTGATGTATCACTATGGGTAATGACTAGAAACTCACTTAGAAATGTTAACTCTAACATTGGTCTTCTATCTCAAATTGAACCTAAAAATATAGAATAAGCCTAAATGGATGAACATTGGGTATTGGCAATGCAAGAAGAACTGAATTAATTTGAAAGAAGTCAAGTTTGGGACTTAGTTTCTGTAACCAATGATCACCCAATTAATGGTACCAAATGAATTTTTAAGAATAAACTAGATGAATCAGGAAAAGTAGTAAGAAATAAAGCTAGACTAGCTGCAAAAGAATATAACCAAGAAGGGATAGACTATGATGAAACCTTTACACCAATAGCAAGATTAGATGTCATTAGAATGCTTTGAGCATTTACATGCTCTAAAGATTTTAAACTATTTCAAATAGATGTAAAAAGTATATTTTTAAAAGGTTTCTTAATGGAAGAGGTTTATGTAATGCAATCCCTTGGTTTTGAAAATTTAAATTTGCCCAATCATGGTTTTAAATTGAAAAATGCTCTATATGGCTTAAAACAAGCTCCTAGAGATTGAGCAACTTCCTAATTGCGAATAACTTTTTAAGGGGTAAAGTTGACACTACATTGTTTATCAAGAAAAGAGACAATGACTTACTAATTGTTCAGATCTATGTAGATGATATTATTTTTGGATCTACTGATGAAACTCTGTGAAGAATTTGCCAAGCTTATGCAGGGAGAATTTGAAATGTCAATGATGGGTGAACTCAACTTCTTCCTTAGACTACAAATTAAGCAACTCAAGGAAGAGATTTTTGTTAGCCAAACAAAATATATCAAGGAGTTACTTAAGAAGTTTGACATGAAAAATGCAAAGGCAATTGGAACTCCAATAAGTCCAGTCATCAAAATGGACAAGGATGAAGAAGGTGAACCATTTGACATTACTAAATATAGAGGTATGATTGGTTCGCTACTATATTTGACTGCAAGTAGACCAGACATAATATTCAGTGTATGCATATGTGCAAGGGTCCAAACTTGCTCCAAAATGTCTTATTTCACTATTGTAAAAAGAATTTTCAAATATCTGGTTGGAAACTCACATATGGGATTATGATATCCTAAAAGATATCCATGTCAGTTGACAAGTTTCTTTGATTCTGATTTTGCTGGTAGTTCAGTTGATAGAAAAAGCACTAGTGAAACTTGTCAATTTCTTAGAAACTCATTATTATCTTGATTTAGCAAAAAACAAATTTGTGTAGCTCTTTCAACTGCTGAAGTTGAATATTTAATAGCTAGAAGTTGTTATATATAAGTTTTATAAATGAAACAACAGTTCCAAGATATAGATGTGGTCCTAGAAAGCATCCCAATTAAATGTGACAATAATAGTGCTACAAAATTAACCAAAAATCCCATCATGCATTCACAAACTAAGCACATAGACATAAAACATCATTTTATTAAAGATCATGTGTGTAATCATAATGTCTCTTTGGAATTTATTCAAACTAACTATCAACTTGCTGATATTTTTACAAAACCTCTTCCTAAAGAAAGATTTTGTTACATCAGAAAAGAACTTGGACTAACATCACCCCCATTGAGTATATTTATTGCTTTAATTCCTCTTTTCATTTGAACAAACTTAAGCTTCGAAGTGACCTTAGATTTGTTTTGCAGGACCTTCCTTAATCCCATAAGGCTGTTTGAAAATTGAAAAAAGAAAGTTCAAATGTGTTGAAAAATGCCAAAATGTTGGACAAAAGATTTTATAAAAAAGAGGGGCACCTGAGACTACATTTGAATTAAATATCCAGAAGAAATAGAGTTAGAATTCCTTGGACATCATATGAAGGTACCAATTGACTGCATCAACGATAGCAGTCAACTACTATCTCTCTGGATTGCAAAACATTCCATCACAGAGGGCTGACAATCGACTGACATAATGGTACTAGTCGACTACTAAGTTCTTCCCTTTTCTGGGTTTGTAAGAACGTAGCAGTTGACTGACAAGCAAATGGCAGTCAACTAGTAAGTTACTGGAAACTCACAAGGCATTTTGCTCACTCGACAGTCGATTACTAAGGACCTGTCAGTCGACTGTTATGCCTCTAAACTGGTTTTTTAAAAGGGGAAACCTCCATTTTCGCACATACCTCCACTTTTTCACTCCAAATTCTCTCAAATTTTCAATTTTCTGTGCCAATTCCTTCTAAAATCACACCGATTACTTGGTTCCTCCTTCATTTTTGACCAAAACCCCATCAATTTCTAAGCCATTATCGTCCAATTCGCTCACCAATTCTCTAAAACACTCCATTCAAAACCCTAGCTCCCAAATCGCCCTCTCTCTGATTTTAACCAAAATCTTATATACTCTGCTCACTTTGCTTCCACCAAACACTTATTAATCCTCTCACCTTCATTTTTCAATCAAGAAAATCATCCAATGGCCGAGTGAACCAAGAGAATGAGGACCAAGGGGTCTACTTCAAGAAACTCAACACCACCAGGGCTATTCTCTTCTGAATCCCAAGAGCGAAATTATGTTGAGAACTTTGCTCACCGATTAGTGGCATCCAATAAAGTTGATGTTGCCTTTTTTGGGAAAGAGAAATTTCTCATTTTTCCTCTATTGAAAAATGCTGGATTGTATAAATTGATCAAAATTCAAAAGAAATAGAACCATAAAATTGTTGAAGTTTTCTATTCTAACATGCAATGGGATGAAGTTGATCACCGCATAACTACTGAGGTCAAAGGCAAAGTGATCCAATTTACCCAACAGCAGCTGGGAGCTTGGTTGGGTGCTGAGCCTATTGGCCACCTATTTGGAGATCATCCCACTTTCCTAAGCAGTATTCCAAATTATGAAGCACGAGTTGTTTAGAATGCATTGCTTCCTACCCTTAAAGTTCATCCCACAGCCAATTTCCCAACCAACCAACCTGAACTTGAGAATCACCCCCTACATTATGTCATTGCAAATTGCTTAGTAAACAAGGGAGGTAATTTGGCCTATGCAAGTGAGTTTGAGCAATTTGCTATATATTGTGTGCTTACTAGAGATCCCTTTAATGTCCCTTACTTTATTATGGAAAAAATGCTGAGAAGTGCAAGGATCAAGAAGGTCGTACTCTCCTTTGGCTCATTAATCACATGGATCCTTAAAAAGCATTAAGTTGATCCTTTTGATGAGGAAATCCTCACCCCTTCCGCCATTGATGAGACCACCCTCTCCAAATTTCACTATGTGAGATATAGTGGTGTTTAGGTAAAGAAAGGAACAAAGGGAGCAAAGGGAAGCTGCTCAAACTCAGCCTAAGGATGTTCCAATACTTGATGAGGGTCCTTCAACCATGCCCACATCTAATTCTCACAATTCCTCAATGATTCTGGATGCCCTTCACCTTCAGGCCTCAATTTTTCAACGGTTCGATACTTTGGATCAACACTTGACTCTTTTTAAGGCTGATTTCACCTTTAGATTTGATGGGTTGGTAGAGCATGTTTCTGAACTTGGCACAAGGGTCATAGCACTCAAGCTTACCTCTGTTGACAACAATAAGTTATTGAAGCAAATTCAGCAGCTGCAACCTTCGGGATCAAGGGCCAAACTATAGATTATTTTCATTTTTTACTGATTGTTGTACTTACCTTCTCTCTTTTTGTTGATGACAAAAAGGGAAGAAGTAGCTAGCCTAAGGAAAACCTTATCTAATTTCAGTTATGTATCTTTAGTTTTGATTAAATATATTTTGATTAAATATTTTGATTGCCTAAATCTAATTCTGATTGAATATATTTGGCTGCCTAAATCTGATTCTGATTGAATATTTCCTGAATCTATTGCATAATCTTTTTTTGGATCAATTGTGTAAACTTTACATTTCAGGAAAAGCTACAACAAAGATATGCATAAATTTAGGGGAGTTTTCTGTTAAAATTGATATTTTTACTCTAACTCAATATCAAGTGCTTAATGAAAATCAATGTGTTTGTCATCATTAAAACGGGGGAGCTTGTTAACTCCATTAAGCAAATACTCAAGCAAAGGTTTTGATTATCACAAACAAATTGAAATATTTCAGGAATACATTTAGACCAAAGAAGCTTACCAAAGGTTGAAGAAGGAATATGCTACTAGATAGTAGGCTAGGACTAAATGTAACGGTATAATAGAAACTTAAACTTAAAATCTTTTTTCAGACTTTTGAGGTTTCTTTCTAAAGGCATGGCCTTTACAAAATGAATTTTTCTTGAAAAAGACCAATTTTTCACCTAGTAGTTAACTTACACATTATAGTAGTCAACTAGTAGAAATAGAATTTTGAAAAATTCAAACAAAAGGCTACAAGTCAACTGCCAGGATTCTATCAGTCAATTGACAGCTAACAGAGAGCTACCAGTCAACCACTAAACCATAGCAACGGAATGCTAGGCCACTGGATGCTAAAAGCCTTTCACTAGATGCATGATAGCCAACTGTCATGGGATAGCAGCCAACTGCCACTGCGCTGTATTGAAAAAAAAAAAACTCTCCCAAAATGCCTTTAGTCGACTGCCAACAAAGTAATAGCCGACTGTTACCTGCCTACACTGTGAAATTTTAAACTTAAGAACACGAAAGTCAACTAACAGATTATAGCAGTCAACTTATAGAGTGCAGAAGTGATATAAGGCAAAGTACAAACGGCTATTTTTATAGAGATATACTCTAATTCGTTTTTGAATGATTTCCTACGTTTTCTCTTACAAAAATTCTATAAATACAACCTCTGGAAAGCCTAAAAAAAAACAAGCTACACATTTTCTAAATCAATCTTTTAAAAATCTCTTTGAGCTCCTATTTCTATTATCATCTATAGCTCTTCACTTGTAACCTTTACTCTGAAACAGAGAGAGTTCCTCTGTTTAAGCAATTTCTTTTATCTAGAAAGCTGGTAAATATTCAGGGAAAGGTTTTCCTTAAAAGAACTAAAAAAGAAAAAGTGAGAAAGATTTGTAGTGACTCACAAGTGCCCTGTTTAAACTTGTGATAATAGTGAAAATCCTAAGTTGTGCTTGAGCACTGGATTAAGCTTTGTTGGATAAACTAAACCAATATAAATCATTGTGTTCTTTATAATTTTGCACATTATTTTCTAATCTTACATTCAGCACTTACTTTACTGCTCTTGCTTAGTCTTGCTTTGCTTTATTAACTTAATTGAACTATTCTCTGCATCTGCTATTTAAACTAATATAACTATCTATACATCTGCTCTAAAGCCCTTCAGCTGTTCATTAAGTTTTCAAAAGGCAAAAAAATTTTATCACACCCAATTCACTCCATTCTTGGGTACCAGCCATTCCTAACAATTAGTAAACTCAAATAGCTAAAGAAGAGGTTTAGAAGTTATTAGAGTTGGGGATTTGAAACTTAGGTTGTCAAATGAAATGTAAATTGTCATTGTATATAGATTTTGAGTTTTAAAATAAATGAATATAAGAATAAGAGTGTTTGTTAGTGATTAATTCTTCTTTAATAATTGGTTTTAGATTGGGTAAATTTGCAAACTTTTACTAATTAAGAATTATCCCATCTAACTAAACTTTAAAGTGTAGTCATGAAACCCCATTGGAAGTTTTGAACTTATGGAAAAGTAATTGGATATGGATGGGGATTTAAATTGAAAGATGGATTAAGCACTCTATATGGTTAAGTTTAGCTAAATAATTAGAATGGAAATGAAATTAAAACTTTTAGAGAACTTATGTCTAACCTAACCCCCATAATGAATGATGAAGCATAGTAAAATGAAGGAAAGATGAAACTAATAGCAGCTATTGCATTAGTTGTAACTATAGGGAATATACAATTAAAATAAATTAGAACACTTCTTAATGTTTATATTGTTGAAAATTGGGAATTGATTTCTCAAAGTAAATCCATAGATTGATTATTTGATTAAAAATAGGAATTTTAGGTATTCTAATGGGTTTGAGACAAGTAATGGGCTGAAGGTTTATAGTAGAAAGAAAAAAGGCAGAAGGCAGAAAGGGTAGAAAAGAAAAAGGGTCAGATAACTAATTCTGACAATGGTAGTGGAGCAGAACTGTGAAGTGGAGCAAGACCGTGAAAGGGATAAATAAAGGCTGGAGGGATATGTTTTGGTTCTCAGGCATGAACATGGATATGGAAAGAGAATTCTAACTTCTCGAATTGCTAGAGCGATGTGATGACATTTTTCTCCTTGCTATTTTCTTCCATCTAATACTATGAGTGCAGTCTGTTATATTAGCAGTGCTGTGTTAGTTGGTAATTCACTGTTTGTGTGTGCTGTATTGAGACTCTACTTATGCGATAGTGAATATATTACAGTGTTTCATCCAAATTGCATTCAAAGTTCCATTATTTTGGTATTAGAGCAGGTGTTCTAAGCCGGGGAATGGCAAATACAAAATGGTAAATATCAGGATGGAGATCTGAGTAGAGGGAGTTGAAAGAGAAGTAGCAGACATGAGAGGGGAAGTAAGAGATATCCAAGGAGATGGGTTTGATAACTGAATTTGTGCAAGAACTTAGAGAAACATGACTGAAATAAAAGTGGCTTTGAGGAACTCGTGTAAGGGGGTAGCTGGAACCAAAACAATGCCACAACCAGGAGCAAGGGGAACTGGAAATCACACTGAAGCAGGGGACAGTGGTGTCATGCAAAACAGAGACGATGGTACATGCAAATAAAGGATGGTAACAAATATAGAAAGTTAGAGATTCCCCTTTTTGCTAGACAGGACCTGATAGGGTGCATTTTCAAAGTAGAGAAAGTATTTCCATGTAAATTAGCGCAGAAGAGAATCTTGACAATGCAGCTGTATGTCTTGAAGGGAAGGCCCTTAATTGGTTCCAATGGATGGAGATAAGAGCCCCATGGGTTCATGGGAGGAGTTCAAGGTTGAGTTGGTTGAAAGGTTCCAACCATCTCAAGGAGACGGATATGAGAGACTAATGGCATACAGCCAAAAAAGATCAATAACCCAGTATAGTAAGGACACAAACGAGCATATGCTCATGGAAGCGTTCAGCAACGGGCTGAAGGAGGAGATCTAGGCAAAGGTCAAAATGGAGCAGGTTGCTACATCAAAAGACCTAATCGGCAAATTGAAAAAAGAAATATAATCCTAGATGAGGCTAGAGAGGCCAAGTTAACCAAGACCAAGGTGAGAAGCTGGACTAAGAGTATTGGGCCTTTCTTAAGCCCATTAATGTCACCCAAAAGTGCCTTGCTCAATAATCCAACACAAAGTCACAACGGGAAGCGAGAAGCGAGAAGCGAGCAAACCAACAACGACCAGAGACGCAAAAACATAGGGCTAGTGTCTTCATCCTTCTATGCTTCTAACAGAATACCTAGGCAGTATAAACACATGACTGATGTCGAGTGGAAGTGCAAGAGAGAGTTGGGATTATGTTTTCGTTGTGATTGGTCCCAATCACAAATTCAAGAGCAGCCTGTTGTAGGTCCTGCTATTGGCTAAAGAGGATGACTCGAAAAATAATGGGGAAGGGAATGGATTAGCAGAAGAGGTGGAAAAAAATGTGGAGGAAACAGTATCGATGGAGCTATCTCTCAACTCTATTGTCAGAATTTCTTCCAACAATACCATGAAGCTTAAGGGACAAATTAAAGAGGAAGTGGTGGTGGTGATTGACAGTGGGGCTACCTACAACATTATACCTTCGGATGTGGTGCACAAGCTTAAGATTTCGGTGAGTAGGACCCGCAACTCTGAAGTGATGATTGGAAATGGTTACCATGTGTTTGGGAATGAAATTTTTAGCGGTGTAGAGTTGGAGCTGCCAAGCATTCGAATTAATCACTCATTTTTTCCACTTGAATTAGGAGGGCGAATGTAGTTCTAGGAGTCACTTGGTTGAAATCATTAGGGGAGGTAGGGGCTGATTGGAGAAAATTAACTATGAAATTTAATCTAGACCAGCATGAGATATGTTTGAAAGGGGATCTAACGTTGACCAAGACAATTGTTTCCTTGAAATTGATGCTAGAATTATCAAGAGAAAAGGTGAGGGTATTTAGTGGAGTTTGGTGAAATGGAGATTCAGCAAGAGAGCAATAAGGAGCAACCCCAATCAATAGCGTCATTAGTATCAGAGTTATTCAAGCAACCGAATGGATTACCCCCAATGAGAATGAAAGATCATGCTAATGAACTTAAATTAGGTGCTTAACCCCCGAACATAAGGCCTTATCAATACCCTCACTCACAAAAGGATGAAATTGAGAAGATGGTAAAGAAAATAATGCTGGTTGGCATCATCCGACCCAGTAGTAGCCCTTTTGCAAGCCCGATATTGCTTGTGCTAAAAAAAGAAGGGAATTTGAGATTCTGTGTGGACTACTAAGCTCTTAACAAGGTGACCATCCTTGACAAATTCTCTATTCCAGCTATTGACAATCTTTTGGATGAATTAGGGGGTGTAGTGGTTTTCTTGAAATTAGATCTCAAATTCAAAAACAAGATGGGGATGAGCACAAGACAACCTTTAGGACACATTAGGGTCACTACAAGTTCCTAGTTAAGCCGTTTAGACTCACAAATGCACCCTTCAATTTTTAGTCCTTCATAAATGAAGTATTTCAAGAGTACTTCAAAAAATTATCTTAGCTTTTTTCAATGATATCCTAATCTACAGTGCTGATTTTTCTGCCCATATAGATCACTTGAGAATGACTTTTGAAAAGCTCAACGCTCACAAGCTGGTAGTGAATAAAAGTGCTCTTTCGGTCAAAGCAAGTTGCAGTATTTGGGGCTGTTGTGTATCAATTAGTATCAAATTATATCAATTAGAATAAAATTAGCCTAGAGTTTAGGCTAGACATTAGGGATTATCATTTAATTGTATTTATTGTATTTATTATGATTTCTTAGAATAGGTCCTTTCTTCTTATATAAATACCCTACACTTTGCTCTTGTAATACACACAGAAATTTTCATTCTACATGGTATCAGAGCCTACTTGATCCTCCGGTAGCATTTCTTTTGGGCTGTGTTTCTTTCCAGTCCAAACACTTTCTTTTCCATCTGTTTTCAATTCTAGTCACTCATTACCCGACTACTTCCTGGACTTTTCTTGAAACACGCGCCCCACCGCCGTGTTCAGAAGGTTCCGATCTGCCAGTAGCCGGAACGCCGTCGCCGTCGCCGCCGCCACGCCGACCTAATCGTTGCGCACGCCACGGCGCGTGACGCCACCTCCGTCGTTGTCGATCGCCGCTGTTTCCGCCGTAGTGATCGCCGTGCTGCCCTCTTCTCATTTCTAGTGGTTGCCGTACTATCCTCTTCCTATTTTCAAGAAGTAGAGCTTCCTTCAAACCAAAAACGGTGATGAATACTGCTAAATCAGGTATTTTTTCCACCATTAGTGGAACACCTACCATTACCTCTGAAAAATTGCATGGGGCATACAATTACAAATCTTGAAATTTGCATCGGTTGCTTATGGTTTAAAGGACAAGGATATTTAGAACATTTAACTAAGCGTGACATTGATATAGCTGAAATGAATAGACCAGATTGGATAAAAATTGATGCTCAACTTTGTTCCTTATTATGGCATTCTCACGGACTCTCGATTACTTCCAACATACCAAGTTTATGAAATATGTTATGATGTGTGGAACAAGGCAGCCTCAATATATAGTAATGATATTCGCCGCTATTATGATGTTTTATCTAATCTTGTCAATCTCAAGCATCAGGACTTGGATACTACCACTTATGTGAGCAAAATTGAGGCTCTCAAACATGAGTTTAGATCATTGATGCCTGCCACAGCCTCAACTTCTGATCAAGAAGCACAATGGGACAAATTTTCTATGGTTATGACACTAATCAATTTACGTCCTGATCTTGATGCAGTTAGAGATCAGATTTTGGGAGGTTCTAATATTCCCACATTAGATGATGTCCTTGCTCGGTTGGTGCGCATCTCTGTATCACAGACTCCAACTATCCATAATACTGTTCCTCCAGTTGTTGACTCTTCAGCATTGGTATCCCAAATTGGTGAGAAAGGGAATCCAAGTGGAGGAAGCGGGCGTAGTAGTGGTCATGGCGTCCTCAATGTACACATTGCAATAAGGTGGGACATACTCGAGACCGTTGCTGGGTGCTCCATGGTCGTCCATCTCGTTCTGTCAATGTTGCTCAGTCTGACATATCATTGACCAATAATCATTCTTCACAGTCTATCTGTTTAACTGGTGAAGATTACAACGAGTATCTACAGTACCAACAAGCTAAACAGTCATCTGTGGCTGCCTCGATTGCTCAGCCGGTAATGTAGCGCTTGCTTTGCTCGTTCACGACATTGGACCATGGGTTCGTGACTCGGGTGCCTCTGAACATATCTCTGGTAATAAAAATCTATTTTCTTATCTTTCTAGTTCCTCTTCTCTTCCTTTAGTAACTCTGGCCAATGGTTCTAAAACTGCTGCTACAGGGATTGGGCAAGCCCAAATTCTTCCTTCCATATATGTTGATTCTGTCCTTTATGTTCCTGAGTCTCCTTTCAATCTTATTTCTGTTAGTAAATTGACTCACTCTCACAAATGTTCCATTACCTTTTCTAATCAAAGCGTTTATGTCCAGGATCGAAGTACGGGAAAGACGATTGGCGTAGGACATGAGTCACAAGGCATAATACCATCTTTCGCCTACAACATCTCCAGTTGCATGCACATCCAGTTGCTCCCCATCTCTCGTCCACAATCGTTTGGGACATCCAAGCCTTTCCAAACTCCGGAAAATGGATGCTTCTCTTTCTACCTTGTCCTCCCTCCCTTGTGAGTCATGTCAGTTGGGTAAACAACCACGTAGTTCCTTTCCTACTAGCCTTAATAATAGGTCTACATTTCCTTTTCAACTTGTTCACTCTGATGTCTGGGGTCCTAGTCGTGTGTCTTCTACTTTTGGCTTTCAATATTTTGTAACTTTCATTGATGACTATTCTCGTTGTACTTGGTTGTACTTGATGAAAACTCGTTCTGAGGTATTTAACATTTTTCAAAATTTTTGTGCTGAAATAAAGACTCAATTTAATACCACCATTTCTATCTTACGTTCTGATAATGCTAAAGAATATTTATCTACCTCTTTTAAGACATTTATGACTTCTCAAGGGATTTTATATCAAACCTCTTGTCCCTATACTCCACAACAAAATGGGGTAGCCGAACGTAAGAATCGTCATCTTATTGAAAGCTTGACTCGTACTTTACTCATCCATCATAATGTTCCTACTTCTTTTTGGAGTGATCTTTGTTCTCACTGCATGTTATCTAATTAATCGCATGCCTTCTTCTGTATTAAATGATCAAATTCCTCATTCTCTGTTATTTCCCAATGACCCTCTTTATCATCTTCCTCTTCGTGTTTTTGGTTGTGTCTGCTTTGTTCATGATTTGACCCCAGGTAAAGATAAGTTTGCTGCCAACTCCATCAAGTGTGTTTTCCTCGGATATGCTCGTCTCCAAAAGGGCTACCGATGTTATTGCCCAACCACTCGACGATGTTTCACCTCTCCTGATGTGACCTTCTTTGAGTCTTCTCCATTCTTTGTGTCTACTATACCTGATAATATCTCTGTGACCCTTCCTATTCCTTCCCTTGCTTCTTTAGAAGCTTCACCATGAGTCCCCTAGTCCTCCTCTCCCGGACTTATCATCGCCGCTGCGTCTTAAGTCCACAGATGCTCTTCTCGACTCACTACCTTCGTTCGAATTGCCCGTTGCTCCGGTCCAACATTTGCCCACTACTCCTCCAATTGCCATTTGTAAAGGTACTCGCTCCACTCGTAATCCTCACCCTGTTTATAATTTTTTGAGCTATCATCGTTTATCTATTCCATATTATGCCTTTGTGTCTTCTTTGGATTCTATTTCTGTTCCTAAGACTACTAGTGAGGCTTTAGCACATTCGTGTTGGAGGCAAGCCATGCTTGATGAGATGACTGCCTTGCATTCTAATGGTACATGGGACTTGGTTCCTCTCCCTCCTGGAAAATCTCTGGTTGGTTGCCGATGGGTATATGCAGTTAAAGTCGGTCCAGATGGAAAAGTTGAAAGAGTAAAAGCTCGTTTGGTGGCAAAAGGATACACTCAGATCTTTGGCTTGGATTATGGTGATACCTTCTCTCCCGTTGCCAAAATTGCTTTGGTTCGCGTCTTCTTATCAATTGCAGCTATAAATCATTGGCCACTTTATCAACTTGACATTAAAAATGTCTTTCTTCATGGTGAATTGGAGGAGTAAGTCTATATGGAGCAACCGCCTGGTTTTGTTGCTCAGGGGGAGTCTGGGAAAGTATGTCGACTCCGTCGTTCTCTTTACGGATTCAAACAATCACCTAGAGCTTGGTTTGGCCGGTTCAGTTCCGTGGTTCAAGATTTTGGAATGATTCGCAGTGAAGCTGATCACTCAGTCTTCTTTCGCCATACATCACAAGGCAAGTGCATATATCTAGTTGTTTATGTAGATGACAATGTTATTACAGGCAATGATGATTTAGGCATTCTCCAACTCAAACAACATCTATGTAACCACTTCCAAACCAAAGATTTGGGGAAACTTAAATACTTTCTGGGAATTGAGGTTGCCCCGATCCGATCTTGGTGTTGCCATTTCACAACGAAAGTATGCACTTGACCTATTAGAAGAGACAGGCATGACAAGCGCAAACCGGTGACACTCCAATGGATCCAAATGTCAAACTCCATCTAGACAGGGAGAATTGATTGAAGATCTGAAAGATATCGAAGACTTGTTGGAAAACTTAATTATCTCACCATCACTCGTCGGATTTATCTTTTCTTTGTGAGTATAGTAAGCCAATTCTTACAGTCACCATGTGATAGTCATTGGGATGCGCTTGTTGAATCCTTCGATATATTAAAGGAGCACCAGGCCAAGGATTATTATATGAAGATAAGGGAACTCCCAAGTTGTTGGCTTTCTTGATGCAGATTGGGCGAGTTCAATTGATGATAGGCGATCCACGTCAGGATATTGTGTGTTCATCGGTGGTAACCTAATCTCTTGGAAAAGCAAGAAACAAAATGTAGTTGCAAGATCCAGTGCAGAAGCTGAGTATCGTGCTATGGCTTTAGCAACTTGTGAACTACTATGGTTAAAGCAACTTCTTCAGGAGATACAATTTGGGAACACAGAAAAGATGGAGCTGGTTTGTGATAACCAAGCAGCAATGCACATTGCCTCAAACCCTGTGTTCCATGAGAGGACTAAACATATTGAAATTGATTGTCATTTTATTAGGGAAAAAATTCAATCTGGGTGCCTTGTTACTCGATTTGTCAATTCAAATGATCAATTGGTAGATATATTCACTAAGTCTCTAAGATGCCCTCGGATAAAATATATATGTAACAAGCTTGGTGCATATGACTTATATGCTCCAGCTTGAGGGGGAGTGTTGTGTATCAATTAGTATCAAATTATATCAATTAGAATAAAATTAGCCTAGAGTTTAGGCTAGACATTAGGGATTATCATTTAATTGTATTTATTGTATTTATTATGATTTCCTAGAATAGGTCCTTTCTTCTTGTATAAATACCCTACACTTTGCTCTTGTAATACACACAGAAATTTTCATTCTACAGGGGCATATTATTTCAGCCAAGAGAGTGCAAGCCAACCCCACCAAGGTGGACAACATGCTTACATGGATGACTCCCAAAGACCTCTTTACATGGGTTTCTAGAACTCACCAGGTACTATCGCAAATTTGTGAAGGATTATGGCAAGATAGCCACACTCTTGATATCCTTGCCCAAAAAATATGCATTTTTATGGGATAATGAAGCCTAAAAGGCTTTTGAGAAGTTGAAGATCGCAATGACCATACTTTCGATTTTGGCCATGTTGGATTTCTCTGGCCCTTTTGAAATTGAGGTGGATGCATTGGGAAATGGAATGGGAGCTGTTTTGATGCCAAAGGGGAGACCCATAGCTTATATAAATGCTGAAGGCAAGAGATAGAGCTTTGAAGGGTTATATAAATCCTTGGGAACCAAAGATGGGGAGGGAAGAATATTCAAGCTTGCTAATAGTAGGGAGCGAAAGACAAGAAAGATAAATCAAGTGAAATGTATTAGGATGACAAAGGTAATATCTTGATAAGGGAACAAGATATCCAAAAGCAATAAAAAAAAATTATTTTCACAAACTTTTTAATAAAGGACACGTTTACTTGTCATGCTGATAGGTTAAGTACTAAAGAGGAGGATCTCAAATATAGTTTTTATCGAAGAATCCAAGAGTTTGAAATAATACAGGCATTGAAGAAAATGGATAATGGTAGAACAGTAGGACCTAATAATATACCTATTGAGGTGTAGAAGAGTTTAGGTAGAAAAGGTGTAAATTGGTTAACAAAGTTATTTAATAGGATATTGAGATCCAAGTAAATGTCGAATGAATGGAGAAAAAGTATTTTAATCCCAGTATATAAGAACAAGGGTGATATACAAACTTGTGCAAATTGTAGGAGAATCAAGCTCATGAGTGATACTATGAAATTATGAGAGAAGGTTATTGAACGGAGATTGAGATTGGACACACAAATTATAGAGAACCAATTTGGTTTTATGTCAGAAAAGTCAACCATAGAGGCGATATATTTATTAAGAAGATTAATAGAGATATAAGACAGCTCATAAAGATTTATATATAGTTTTAATTTATTTAAAAAAGACCTATGATATAATACCGATAGAGATATTATGAAAGGCTTTAGAAAAGAAAGTAGGTAGTGTGGCTTATATTCAAACAATCAAAGACATGTATGATAGGGCACAACTTGTATGAGAACACAAGGTGGAGCAACGAAGGGTTTCCCTATAACCATAAGAATACGTCAAGTTTCAGTTTTGAATCTTTACCTTTTTAACTTAGTATTAGATGTACTCACTAAACATATCCAAGAGGCAACACCAAGCTATATACATTTTGCTGATGATATAGTTCTTGTTGGAGATTCTAAAGAAGTAAACGAAAAATTAGAGAGATGCAATCAAACTTTGGAGACATACAAGTTCCGTATAAGACAAAGCAAAACGGAATATCTGGACTGTCAATTAGTAAAGGAACACTAATTTTAGGGTAGAGAAGAAACTTAGAGATCATTCCATATAAGAAGTCACAAATTTTCAATATTTGGGAACAATAATACAAAATAATTGAGAAATAGAATTAGACTTAAATAATAAGGTTTAAGCTAGGTGGATGAAATAAAGGCAGGCTTTAAGAGTTATTTGTGATAGAAAAATATCACTAAAGCTTGAGGAAAAATTTTATCGTATAACTATAAGACCTGCACTATTTTATGGTACTAAAAGTAAGGCAATAAAAAGTCAACATGAGGAAAAAATTCAATGTTACAGAAATAAGAATATTACATTGGATGAGTGGTCACACCAAAAAGGATAAGATTAGGAATGAGTGTACTAGAGAGAGTCGAGTAGCACCTATAATAGAAAAGTTAGTAAAAACATATCTTAAGTAATTTGGTCATATACAGAAAAGACCATTAGAGGCTTCTGTACAAAGAGTTGACCAGATGAAAAATAATCTAATAACTAAAGATAAGAGATAAAAAAAAAACAATAGGAAAAACTATTAGGATGAATTTAACTATTAATAATCTAACTATATAAATGAATAAAGATAGAACACGTTAGCATTGCTTGATTCATATAGTCAACCCACCTAGTAGGAAAAGGCCTTATTTGTTTTTGTATTTTCTTGCATCTGATACTGTGAGTGCCTTTAGTTATATTAGCAGAGCTGTGTTAGCTGGTAGTTTGCTATTTGTGTGTGCTATATCGAGACTCTACTACTATGACAGGAAGGATAGGATCAGGAACGAGTGTATTAAAGAGAAAATCGAGGTATAATCTATCATAGATAAGTTAGTAGAAATATGTCTTAGATGGTTTAGTCATATACAAAGAAGGCCACTAGACGCTCCCTTATGTAGAGTTGACCAAATGACAGATAGCTCAATAATTAGAGGTAAGGGAAGACCAAAGAAAAAAATAGGAGAATCTATTAAGTTGGAATTAAATATTAATAAATTAAATATAGAAATGAGCAAAGATAAAACACGTTAACATCACTTAATCCAAATAGCCGATCCCACTTAGTGGGAAAAGGCTTGGTTTGTTGTTGTTGTTTCATCCAAATTACATTCTGGGTTCTATCATATTCCTAAAATAATTGAAGTTAAAATGATGGTAATCTTGGTAATATAGGAATTTTATTTGTAGATCTTATGAATGGGATGTGAGGATTGAAGATGGAAATTGGAATTGTGTATGATAATAGAAGATTGGAAAATTCTAATTAATTCATAATGGGTTTCACTTGATTAAATTAGGAATTTTGGGAATCTGAGACAATCAAACTCAATTTGAAAAGTATGGTATTGTGCATTTAGGTGCACCAGGAGTGTCTTTTTCTCTTAGAGACCTCACTTGATATTCTTATTAGACATTACTATGAGTAGATAAAGTCGCTACTGTAACATACACTCCTAATACTTGCATTTTATGATAATGATGTTATTATTATTGTTAATATTATTTGTGGGATGTTAAGGATGATTTATTAAGGAGTTAGAATGAACATTTTTACCATTATATAATCACTTTTGTGATTAAAGAATGAAATTAAAAATTTGGTGAAGAAGGATAAAATAGTAATTTTACCATGAAGGAAAAAATTAATTTAATCCTTTTATTCATAAAGTTACATCAAAGGACTCTTATTATTTTCATTTAAGATAGAAGATGAATTTAGTTATGTGCTTTTGTTGTCAAGAAGACAATTTTTTCTGAGAAGAGTAAAATCGTAATTTCACCCTAAGAGCATATTAGTAATTTTACATAATGTAGAAAATTTAAATTTTTATCTTAAATATTTTAAGAAAAATAAAATTAAAAATCCTTGTTCAACTATGCTTCAAAGAAAAAAGAAAAAGGGTTAAATGATAATCTTTGGCATAAAGACATTTTGCCTTACGGGTAAAATTATAATTTTGATAAAATAAGGATAAATTAGTAAAATTACAAAAATAAGTTTCATAAAATCTTATTTAAGTAATTTTTATACCATGAGGCCGAAAAGGGTGAAAATTGGAGCAAAAATTGCCAATTTGGACTAAATGGCAAAATGACAATTTTTCTTAGGGGCTTATTTGCAATTTTCAAAAAGTTGAGGGACCACTCTACAATTTCTAAACTCTTGAGGGGCAAAACAGTCTCAGCCTATGGAAGTTGTATAAAATTACATTATTAAGGAGAGACAATGTCATTGTTGAAAAAGAGAAGAAAAAGGAATAAATTGGACATTTTTACCACTAATGGCATTTTTATAAATAATCTAAAGTCTATATTTCAACCTTCTTCTTCCTCCATATGCTAGAAGTGTTGTGAAAGGTGAAGAAGGAGGGAGAAGGCCGAATTGCTTCATAGCTTTGAAGAAGGAGGAGTTCTCACAAAAACAACTTGGAAATTACACTTTTATTAGCTTTTCAAGGTAGCTAAACAATCCTATGCCATTCTTTTCTTGTTTTATGGTGTGTTTATGGTGTTTTCAATTTGCAAGAATGATGGCTATTTCTTTGTCTACATTTTTATAATGGATTTGCATGCTTGGACTTGAAATATGTTGAAAACAACTTGTGTTTATGGTTATAGACATGTTGGAATGTATAGAAACTCATGAAATGGTAAATTTTCATGGATGTAACTTTGATTTTGCCAAACCCTAACTTGTACCAAGGCTGAGTTTGCGTTTGTAAGAATGAGAAAATGGTATTTTTGCATGATTTTTGCATGAATGTTGTGGTATTGTAAGTAAGGTGATGAAATCATTCCATTTAGCTTGATTTCTCCTCTTGGCCGAATGCTAGGGTTTGGAATGATGTTGAATTTTGGCAAATTTTTGTGTTAAAAAGAGTGAGAGAAAGTGTTAGAAAATGGTAAGAGAGAGAGAGTCTAGGTAAGTTAGTGTTTAAGCATTTTTCTCAAATTCAAATTTCACCATTAACCATGAATGTGTGATTTATTTATCTTGGCCAAATTGATGCATGTAAGTGGTGCTGAAATTTTTCTTAAAAATGGCCTAGAAACTATATAAATTTAGTTCCAAGAAAGGATGAGAGAGAAAGTTATGGTAATTCAATGTTTTAGCCATTTTACCAAATTTAAAGCCTTACCATTTCACCTTAAAAGTATGCATAAAAATGTGAAGTTGTGAGATTGTGTGCATTATCACATTTGGTATGGAAAGTGAGCTAGAAAAATGGGAAAAAAGATATCCTAAAGTACACTTACCAAATTTTGAGGTGTAAGAAAGTGTTAGGCATAATTATGAGAATTGTTACTATTATGTTTAAATGGTAAGAAAAAGGTTAAAAATGAGCCAAGTGAGTTAGAAATGTCATTTTCTCATGATTTCCTTAACTTGGCCGAATGCTATGTGTGATTTTTCCTAGAATGGCTAAATTTTCATGTTAATTGAAAATAACCTAAGGTGCTATCAAAATTGTCCTATGCTAAGTGACAAGAGGAAAAATGATGTAATGGTCAAGAATGAATAGTAAGTAGCATGAAATGTTTGCTATTAATAACAAGATGTCTAAATTCATGTGAAAATGACTGAATAGTATGAAAATACTTAAATGCAAGTATGAATGCCAAAGTTAAAGATTAAGGAGAAATGATTTGGTGAATACCTTTTGAGACCAAAATTATGAGGAGGAATAATCTGACGTATACCTCCATAGTAAGTTACTTTGTGGGGAATGATGTAATGTATACTCCCAAGGGATAAATGTAGGAAGAATGATTTGGTATAAACCTCTAAAGAACATCATGATGTGGAAGGGAATAATCTAGTGTATAACTTTCCAAAGTAAAGTATTTTTGTATGGCCATTAGTTGTATTGCATGAATGTGACTTTTGTGAATATGATTTAGACATATAAGCATTGAAAGCTTATTGTTCATTCCATGAATGATATAATTTGCTACATATCTCATGCATATAGCTGCATACACATCTGTTTTACATATGTCATACCCAAGGGTCTTTATAGAAAGAGTTTGAAATTTTAATTGAATGTAGAGGTGTTTTCTATATTATTACAGTTGTACGTATCAGTTATTTTAAATAAACTGGTTTGTTTAGCTACTGAAAATGTATTTCTCATTATTGGACTGATATCTATCAAATGCCTAGATACTGCTTGATAATGGAAGTTAAACTAGCAACAGTGGAAATTCCCTTTTCGAAAACTTTCACTATAGTGAAGGATGTTTATGTTATAACTATCTTTGAATTCCCTCTAGAGTAGATAAGTACTTAAATATGTAGCTATAGCCCGATCATTTTGGGGTCTTAACCCTACATGTTCTTTTTGGATTGAAGTTAGGACTAACATTTTTTTGACTGTATATAAAAGGAAAAAGGGCATATGTATAAGGATATGTGAAGGACCTATTCATCCACGATATTTGTAAAGGAGTATGAGTGGCAGGCTTGTTGTCTCCTTACTCCTTATGGATGGATACTTCATCTATCCCAGTATATGTACACAAAACAATGTACCAGATAGTTATGAAAATATATGTATAGTGGAAAAGTTTTTATATATTATATTGTGGTGTATGTATTTTATTTATTGATTTATTGATTTATTTATTTCTTCCGCTGTGCCAAAACATCTTTTACCTGAGCAAAAGAACCCAAACCTAATAGCAAAATAAATTCATGATGGATTGAATGCTCAAGAGGAGTTAATGTAATTAAGGGCTAAAGATAATGTAACTACTTATCTGAAGAAGTGTTATAACGTTGTTAAGATAAGATAAAAGATATTACAGCTACAATGCACCTTTCCTTTTATATATTATGCCCTTGATGAATCCTACTTCAATTTTATCTTTTTCAAATTCCTTTTCGATTTAAATTCCATATTTTAATCGTATTTTGAATATATGCTATTTTGTGCCAAGACAAAGTCTTAGCTTTGATCAATTATGTTGAAATTATTTTTTATTCTAAGAATGTTTTATCTTGACAAAGGAGTTATGTTATTGTGAAAATTCTAAAGAGAAATGTTTACTTGTATGAGTTTACTGTTTATGGAAGGTTAGTATTGGTTCTATGATAATTAGTGAAAATTTATAATTGATGTTATTATTGTTTTAAAAATAGGAAGAATTCTTTCGAGAACTATGGTCCTGCAACAATATCTATAGCCCTATGCACACCTAGGTGTAAATCTCAACTAGCAGAGGTTAGTTAATGCTAGCCCTAAGTGCAGCCACACATATAGAGTGTATATATCCTATATGGAGGGTTTGGGGACACATAAAGGAGTTGTGGCCAGAGTTATGTGATGTCTATATGGTGTTGAGGAGGGATGAAACCAGGAGGGTACATGAAATTGTTCTGTGAGATGTCCCTCCCATATGAATTAGGAAAAATTACTTTCATTATTATACCAAAACTTTTTTAATACTCGGCACAAGAAATGAATATGCTATTCACACTCACAATGACCAACAATAAGTCTATTTTATGATACCTATTATTTATAATAATCTATTATTGACTTATGTTTCTATGGCCATGATGATAAAAAGGATTTTATAACGGGATGAACATTTTAGTTTGATTGACTCTACCATCCACATAAAGCATGTCAACACATCAAAGTAGCCAACATTTCAATCAGGACAAAATTTCAATGCCAAGATTGATTCATGTTAGTATTGACAAGAATTACAGATGAAAGTCACAACAGCATATTTCATACTATGAAGGAGATTGCTTCTATCATTTTGATGTACTACAACCAAATATCATTCAACTTTATTTGGAGTGGACATCCCCAATTTATAATATTAGAATCCTTAAAGGCTTTCTTCAGCCTCCACAAGCCTTCATCTTTCCACGCTTCTAAAATTCTAAATTATTTGTTAGTTAATAAGCCTCAAATGTCAAAAGCCATGTTACCACTGTTCAATGTTCAAAGGTACTACAGCTTCAGAAAAATTTAAAATTTTAGTCCCTTTTTTGTTTCTCAAATCAAAGAGAAATGTTAACATCCATTTGTCCAGTCACTTCCAACTACTATAATTAAAAACCAAGGAAGTAGATCAATAAAAGATTGAATTCTACCCCATCCTTGTACAGTTCCACACGAAAATCTAGTTGATTGTGATTTATAGCTGTTAAATAACTATATCAAACCAGATATGGCAATATAGCATCATACAATAACTACAAATCTACCTTAACCCAGTACTGCGCTTTGGAGAATGATTCTGGTCTTGTTATATCATAGACAATAACTGCAACTGCTGCACCGCGATAATACAGTGGTGCCAGTGCAGCATACCTAAAATGGATAATCACCAATCAACTTTGGTTCCCATATATTTGTTGATATAAGAAGGGGATAGTTTATGAGAAACAAATTATAGACTTGAGCTCTCCTGGTAGTTGGCAGAATAAAGAATACATAAAAAGCAAGACTAGGAAAAATACCTCTCTTGACCAGCAGTATCCCATATTTCAAACCTGACTGTTGTAGAGTCATGTAACGCTATTGTTTGTGACAAAAATGAAGCTCCAACAGTTACCTTACATTACAAAGACTAACAAATGTGAGTTACCCTAAAATGAAATAATTTTCAAAACAGACAAAATATGTGTCTATCCATCCACTAGAACCACATAAGAATATAAGCAAAAATCTACTTCATATTTCCTATTAAATAAAGGGTAAATTACCATTAATTCTCCTGAATTTTAAGGTTTTATCACTTGATACTGCTCTAGTTTAAAAAATAACTCCACCTCTACATGTCAGGAAGGATTTCTAAACAGAGTAATCCAAAAGTTAATTACACATTTACCCTTAACCCATCTCTACTCTCACTTTCACCAACCCACCTCTACATGTATCAAAACCCACCACTTAAGGGTCAATTGAAAAAACCTGCAATTCCAAATGATGTTACCTACTAAATAACTTTACAGCTCAGGCTAGACCAAACTATGAGGGGCAATTTTCTAGCAACATGTGGCTTCGTGGCTTTAATGTGAGGAGAAGAACCCAGGTAGTTGCTTAACATTTTTCCACCTGCATTAGGGATCTTGTACAGAAGTTACATGAAACAGTAGGGGAGGACAGAGTCTTTTGTCAAACTAGAGGGTATCAAGTCACAACGCCTTAAACCTCAAGGGAGGTAATGTTAATTATCTGACCCAAAAATAAAATTATCTGAAAAGAGATGTAAGAAGTAAGAAAAGTAACATGTGACTTGCCTTGGATGTTGGATCAAACTGACCACGAACAAATCGAAGTACAATACAGCTTTTACCAACACCAGAATCACCTAAGAGAACAAGCTGCATTCAATTGACATTTAAATGTTAGTTGCTGTTCCTAAAAAAATTGAGCAAAACTGAATTGGTTATTTTGTAACTATTTCAATAAAACCCCCCTCACCCACCAAGAGCTTAATTCACCCACCAAGAGCTTAATATATAGTTAAAAGCAGTACCAACGAAAAAAAATCACGTGTTATATCTATGAAACATTTTTTGGAAAAAAAAATGATCAATGCTAGATAACCAAAAAAAAATGCCTCTTTTTTACGGCTATTAAAGAGAATTTTCTTAAAACGGGTTGTAACTTTTTCTCTTTATTGTTTTGGAACCGAATAATTACATCCAATATAAAGTGAACAACCAATGGAACAAAATCAATTCTCCTTTATAACGAAAAAGTATGAAACGATGTTCGACAACCGTGCCACTAGACAAATATCCGCCTCAACATATAATGACATTAACTGATATTGCAAAATTACAAAAAGGTTTAATCAGAGACAAACTGAAACAAAATACAGGAAATTAATAATTTCCATGCTCCAATAAATGAAAAAACCATTAATTTTCATATGCTGACAGTTACCTCCAAGTCAACATTAAATGTCAAATTTACGGGAGTATACTATTCATTATTACATTTGAAAATGTCAAATGACCATGTTCGTGAAAGTAAACAGTTGACGAGAACTTTATAGATTACCTTCACGCGTAAATTCTTAGCGTCCTGACCTTCATCGTTCTCCAAATTGGACAGACCAGGCCGTCTTGGATTTCTATCTGGAAACACAATGAAAACAACCCATAATCTCAGCAAAGCTACAAATTAATAAATTCTAAATGAGATGTAAAGCAAAAATGATCAAACCCTACAAAATTACAACCCAAAATGAAAATTGAAGTAAAATAAAAAAGAATACACAATTAGTCTTAGATTCGATCCCATTTCAGCCGCAGAGCAAAACTTTAACAAATAATTTCGCCAAGAGTCAGCATTTTTAACCGATGTCAAGTGACAAAATAAAAGGGACCGAAAAAACTAGAGCGATAGATGCGTCGAAAAATTAATATAACGAGAAAATTACCAGGATGGGAGGATGTGCAACCCATAGATGAGAATTTCCAACTGTATATATACAAATATGAATGTAAAAATGGTTTAGAAAAGAGTAGGTCTCAATATCCAACAATCTAATGCGCAATTGGATGATTGTGTGATTATGTCCTTCTGGACAGAACTGGGTCGATAATGGCCGGTACAAAAAAACTTGTTTGTTTCCACAGAAATTGTATTGTGCCAACCAAGCACAACCTGAGAAAGTTAATGGTATCTGTGGAAACTTCGGAAAATTTTAGGCCATACTTTCCATGACTCAATGAGAATTGATAACTTGGCCTCCCTGTTTCAGTCATTCAAAATAAAATAATAACTAATATTATTCCCATGCAACATACCAATTCTATAGTCGTTTATATTTTTAAAATAAGAAGTAATAATATTTTAATTAGTTAATAATTTATAATTTATTCAATACATATCAATAGATGAAGGTTTCATGAAGGAAGAGTTAAATTTTGTTATGTTTAAAATATTTATAAATGATATATCACAAAAATATAAAATAATAATTAAATTATGTAAAATTATTATAAATATCGTGTTTAAACAAAATTTAAGTTACATTGTGGATAATCAAATATAAAAAAAATTAAATATAACATTACGTAAAAGTTGACATGAATATCTTATTTTAGATTTTAGATTCTCTACTTGGCATGTACCTGCTTAACATTTTTAGCGGTGATTTTTTGTTATTAAAATATATTTTAATATTACAGCAACCAATATTACTGTTGCTATAATTTTTATTTTAATAATAGTAATACTTTTTGTTACAATAAATTTTAACAACGAAAAAAATTATCGCTAAAAGTACTAAGTACGTGTCAAGTAAAGAGTACCAAACGAAGATTTTAGATGCCTTATTTTATATTCTAGACAGTTCTTTTCTATACAACACTAGTATCACCCCTGTGAGATCCATAGTAATATTATATATATATTTATTTATTTATTTAAATAGGTAAATGTAAAATAGTATTATAATTTTAAATAACATTTTTATATATAAAATATAAAATTTACAATTTAAAAAGACTCGATAATAAATTCATGTGTATTTTTAAAAAAAAAATTAAATTTATTAAATGCACTAAATATGATATTATAATTTATTATTTGATATGCATATATTAATTAAGATTTCTTTTAAGAGATAAATTTGAAACTTAATAAGCTCATTGACAATTTAAAATTTTCATATTTTAAATACTTGTATTTATAAAAATTTAAAATTTTAATAATAAGTTATTAAAGATATAATTATATTTAATTTTTAAAAACATTAAATTTTTATATTAAAGGTTATCATTTTTTAATATCATATATATTTTTAATTAAAGATATAATTAATTTGATATAAAAATCACTACAAAAAAATAATGTTTTTTCGGCGCTTCATTAGTGGCACTTCACTAAAAGTACCACTAAATTGATATTTTAGTGATGCTTCATGAGGTACCCAAATTTTTTTTATTTCGTAACGCCTGTGATAGGATTTTGGCGCCTAAAGCGTCCTAAAATTTAAAATAACATATAGATATATATGTTTTTAATTTACTAGCGCTTATTAGGAAATATGTTATGTTTATTATTTAATTTTACTGGCGCCTTGAATGCGTCGTTATTATTTCAAATACCGACGCTTACAAGCGTCACAAGAATACCCACCGCCAAATCACCAATTTCCCTCATTCTGGCTCATCGTTTCCCTCCTGATGCATCGATAAAAAAGATAGAAGTTATATTTTCCTCCTATTTCCCTCCCTTTGGAGCATTAGACGAAATTTGGTTCTACCTTTGACCTTTGCGTTCGCTCGCTCACCCTTCTCGTTTGACCTTCGTGTTCACTCACTCAGCCTTCTTGTTCGGTGAGTTTTTTTTTCTCTATTTCTTCATTTTAATTTTTGATTTGGTTGTGGTTTCAATTTGGGGCTCGATTTTTTTATAGGGTTTGACCTATGTGTGAGTTCCGAGTTGATGGGAGGGTTTCATTTTGGTTGTAGGTTTCCATTTGTTTATAAGTTTTTCCAGTTCTCTTATTTGTTTCTGAAAGTTTGTGGGTTTGGGGAATGAGTGATTGAAGACATGTGGTAGACAAATAGATTACTTGTTTTGATAAATTAGTGAGAGGTTCTAGGGAAGTTATTAAGAGTACCTTTGCATCTAGTCTTATGGAAACAGAGAGAAGGACAAAAAAAAAAAGTAAAAGATCTAGAGTCTGAAATTTTGCATTACGTTGGATTTGAATTTTCTCTTCATTTAGTTATTTGTGTAAGCCATGATGATAGTATCTAAGACCTTAGGTGAACAGTGAAGTACAATGCAAATAAGCCAAAAAAACAACCAGAAAAGTAGTGAACCACAAATGACTAAGTGAGGGATTAAGAGTGAAAGAATACTTTGCGCACACACACGTTAATATCTGGGCAAATCAATACTATCCCCTTTTACAGCCTCCTTTTTTCTATTCTCTTATTTTATTCAGTAAAATAGAAATCTAATTTTTATTTAAAATAAAAAGCTTAGTCTCTCTTCCTAGTAATTTTTTTTCTTTAGGTTTCTACTTTGCTTTGGGCTTTCACTAGAACTAGCTAGTCATATATGCCAATTAAGTTATTAATTAATGCATTGATGAATCTTCAAATTCCCTTTAACATTTCTATCTTCCTATCTGCACTAATTGGCATTTTCCTCACTGAATGTTGTAGTATTCACTATTGAGAATCAGAATGAGAATAGGAATGTTTTACTGGTTAGTCAAGTGGGGATGTGATGAGAGGACAAGGAGGCTTTGAAGTCCTTTGTTTATAATCCTTTAAGTACATAAATATGTTATGTTTATTGTATGAATTCTATTGGAATAGTGGTTTTTTTCTTCGTATATCCTGTCAATCCAAGAAATTATGAAGGTTCTGTTATAATTGTTCTTTCTTTTTTGCCAAAATTCTGTTATCATTCATTCTACTGGCAGACAATTGTGAATATAATTAGGGGGTGTAATTGAAGCAGTAAGCTTTTTGTAATTAATCTCATTGCATAAGATATGGGTTTTGATATAAGAGCCAAATATATAATTAATGCATGGAAGGGTGTTGATGTGGTTGATGGTTCCAAAAGAAACCTTGTAATTAATCTCCTTTTACAGCACTGAATCAGAATTGTGTTATGTGTAAATGTACCGTTGCGTTTGTAACAATTGATTACTAAAATGAGTGATAAATTATCCCTATTATGCTATGTTTTGTCCCTGTAATTATTGCAGCAAATGCCCCTAAAACCCGAGCCTCCATGTGTAAATTTCATATGGTGTATATATATGTGAATTGCTAGAATTTTAGGTAGGTGCTTCAATGGAATTGTAGGTAGGTGCTTTGTTCAAAGGCTAGAAAAAACAAATTGTGACAATTCTAGGAAATTATATAGTTTAGTGAAAATTAAGTGCCAACAAAGACTTAAATCACTGGTTGACACACCTTCTTTGTCTATATAATGAGATCTATATAATTGGATTTTGCTTTTCACTTCCTATAATTACAATAGCTGTTTCTATCATTCTCAGTAATTCTATGGTTGATTCTAAAGGAACACAGCAAAATCTGGGCTTCAAGGCTCTTACAAGACTTAATTATTAAAATATCAAATCATTCCCTATTGTTTTAGCTACAATCACCCACTCTTTACTCTCAATTCTATGTCTTCCCATTTTTCTAGGGATCTTAAATTAAAAAATTTTGGATGCCTATATAGAATGAGATTTTTTAAAAGAAATATTTAAATTTCGTACTTTGATTATTAAACTGTTGATGATAGCAGTTGTTTTGTGAATGTCTCATAGGAAGCCAGCAAACAAAACAACTATCATCGTTCTGCACACACTACTAGTTTATCTTATAAACAATGCTTACGTAGTACCTCAACTTGTACATGTTATTATTTTTGAAGCCATTTGTGGTTTTATTCCACCAAAGTATTTGACTCTATGTTTAATAAAAA
Organism: Senna siamea; assembly: GCA_031216115.1. Taxonomy (NCBI): domain Eukaryota; kingdom Viridiplantae; phylum Streptophyta; class Magnoliopsida; order Fabales; family Fabaceae; genus Senna; species Senna siamea. Next base: position 22,737,314 of record CM062354.1, on the reverse strand, counting down.
ATTTTAAATAATTTGATGTGTCTAAAGATTTTTTACATTAATTATAAAGTTTGAGTAAGGCATTAACATGAAGGGTCCGATGTAGATACAAGTAGATTATATTACAGGTAATAAACTTTGATGAAGATAAGGGGGTTAAGCTTTCCACAGTTGAGGTAAGGTGGACACGTAGCCATTGATGTTCCTTTTGGTGTCACCATCTCTTAGTTGGACTTATTTTTTTAAGATTTTATTCCTCTTTGCTTTGTCTTGCACACTTATATTTAGCTTTCGCATTAATTTTAAACCATGTTTGTCTTAAGATACACATGAAATTAATATTATATACAACAATTGTCATTTTTTTCTAAAATTTGTTCTGTTAGACTACATTGGTCGATGGGTTAAATGCAAACTTGAATAAGTAAATGCTGAATATATACACTATACGAGTGTTGTGTTTTGTTTTTGGCTCTTTTAGTTTATTATATATTTGACATAAGCCCACGCCCTTTCTTCAGTGATTACTTAACATTACTGATTGTTTTGTTTAGCATTCAACCACACTGCATGAGTACATATCTAGTTGTATTTTGTCTATCTATTTGATTCAATCATGGGAGAGACCAATATAGACTTTGTAAGTTTTTACGTTGACTTGTGTCACTCTTAATTTGATCTAAGTTTAAATGATAATAGCCTGAAAAGGCTGCCATTACTAACATCTCTTAAATGTCATTATTCTTGACCTCTCTTTGTTCTAATTTGTTGGACAATAGATTTTGGATACTAACTAAATAACTTGGCCAACAAATATATATGTTTGACATGTTTTATGTTATGATGTGGTATCATATTCTTAAAAAAAAATGATGTATGTTGTGTTTCTTATTACTTCATAAGATTATGTCTTAATAGATTTGTGAAATACAACTTCCATTATTGGCTTTCTTTTGTTTTTATTGTTATGGGTTTGAAACCAAAATTTTGAACATGCATGTGTAGTTAAGAATGAATGAATATATATTGCATAAGCTTCCCTTTTTAGTGCTTCCATTTTGAAACCAGAATTCTGAACATGCCTTGTTTCATTTTGTTTGAATTTATGTTTCATTCCCCCACTCCCCTTATAGATACAAAATGTGAACCTTTTGTACTATGTTTTTCATAAAAAGGATTTTGGTGAAGATCTTACTTTTTTCTGATGACATAGTTCCAAAATTTTACCCCACAATTGCTTTCTCACATGCTATTAATATTATTGATTGAATCGATCACTAGCTTTTGTGGATTCCCTGTAAAAGGCGAAGAACAGTACTGTGTTAGTAAAAAGTTGCAAGTTTTACAGGTTAGATTTGTTGGGAGTTACAGATATTATTTTTCTCTTAAAAAATTATAAAAATAACATTGATTATTATGTAAAAATTGCTCCTTCAATTGAACCTTTCTACTTTCTACTTAATAGAAACTTTCACAAAAAAGATATTACATGGATTGTGTGATGGACACATTGCATGGATTGTGTGATGGATATCACAAAAAAGAAAAAAGATAAGCAAAAAATATGAATATGTTTTGTAATGCCCTTATCTAGTATTACAATCCCTCCAATGTAAACAGATAAGTTTGGTACATTATTCTTATCCTTTTATTATTAAGTCTGAGAAGTTATACCATTAAGTCTCATTAAAGTGGATTAGGTTCGGGATCTTTTACTCAGATTAAATTTCGTATGCATAGCCGAATTAAAAGGCTATACTACACAACAAAAATTTAAAACTTTTATATTACAACTGATAAATGTCTAATAATAAATGTTCATTACATCCTTCAAAGAATATATTCTGGGATATATGAAGTACCCGTCCATAAGGAGTCAGGAGACAACAATCTTGCCACTTAAACTCCTTTTACAAATACGAGAGGAATAGGTCCTTCACATATCCCTTCCTCAGTAATTTCTTGTTCCCCTTTCATATACATGGGCAAAATAATAGTCCTAGTTCTAATCCCAACATACATCTAGAATCAAGACCCAAAAATAAGAGGTTACAAAAAAATTTCTTTTAACCAAAAAGAACTTCTATCTTCCCCGGCACTGCTAAGCGTCCGCATATAATACATATTAACATATAAATGAGAAACACAAGTTTTTCAGTAGCTTAACAATTTAGAGTTTAAAAATCAACTAATATGTATCAGGGTGCAAGCACCAAAATATTTACTTCTACATTCTTGGTATTTAAAAACATAGCATTATTCATAAATACAAAAAGGCAAGCATTATATAATTATTGGAAATGTCAATGTGGTAAAATAATATTCTTTTCCAGTAAAACATCTTTGCATGCTATTAACATATTATCACAAAATAAACAAAAATCATTTGTGCTTATCATTCTTAAAACTTACCTTTATACATTAGTTGTGCACACTTGGACACTATGTGGATACTTGACCACCTTTATAATATAATTGGGCACACTTGGGCACTATGTTGACACTTGGCCACCTTTATAAAATTTCTTGTGTACACTTGGACACTTTGTGGATACTTGGCCACCTTTATAAAATTTCTTGTGCACACTTGGGCACTATGTGGACACTTGGTCACCTTTATAAAATAATTGTGCACACTTGGGCACTTTGTGGACATTTGGCTACCTTTATAACATTTCTTGTACACACTTGAACACTATGTGAACACTTGGCTACCTTTATAAAATAATTGTGCACACTTTGGCACTATATGGACACTTGGCCACCTTTATAAAATAATTGTGCACACTTGGTTACTATGTGGACACTTGGCCACCTTTATAAATATGGAAAACTTTTTTCTCCCTTTTTAAACTCTTTCTCATATTTATTTGTGATAATGTTGCCTAACTCAATTTAATTCCCCATTTTTGAAAATAATAATGCTATAAATCTCTTATAAAATTTTAATAAATTTCAAGGAAGAATTTCATGGTTTTGCCCTAAGGGAAATTCAAGAAAATTAAATATTTTATAATTTAAATTTACTTTTCTATACTTTAAATAATACCATTAAAATGGTATGATAATTGTTAATTTGATGTTTTATGCTTGTGTATGTTGCATTGGTGCATATAGTTGCATTAGTATAGGGACCAACTTGAAAGAAATACAATTCCTTAGTTGAGAGTAAGGCTAAGGACCTAAGTGAAAAGGGAAAATGTATGGAGACTAAAGCTACAAAGTGGCCAGGGATTAGAATGCAATTTCCTAACTTTCTCATAAACCCTAGTTGCAGCCAAAACTCCCACACACTTCTACCATACCATATTTTAGAGAGAGAAGCTAAAGGGGGCGACTAGAGAGAAAAAGGGGCGAGCTAAGGCTTGAGGAGGGAATTTTAATGAGAAAAGAGCAGATTTGAGGCTAAGAATCACCTTAATAGCAAGGGAGGATCATTTCTAACACATCAAACACACACATTTCATAGGAATCAAGGTAACAATCCATCATAAACCCCATTTTTGAAATATATAGAAAACTTGCTGATAAATGCGATTTTTAAATGTTTCAAGTTATGTTTGGGGTTAAACCTACATTCTGTATGTTTTTCTATTTCTATGGGATTTTTTGTTGCTGAATGTATGCTCATATACGTGCTTGCAATTTATTGGAAGGGCTAGGTTGTGTTCATCTAGAGATATAGACTAGTTTTCCTTAAATATACCATGTTTGAGCTAATGAATGAGAAATGTTTAATGAAAAGTAAGGTTTGTTGTATGAAAATTAAGCTCATATATTTAGAATTGAAAATAGAATGCATTCTGGACTAGGTATTCTCAAAATTATGTTTTCTGAATTGTAACGGAGCATAGCAGCCGATTGCTAAGTAGGGGCAGTCGACTGTCGTGTTCCTAGAAAACCCAGAAGTGTAGAAAGAGGCTTAGAAGCTGACTGCCAGGTTCCTAGCAGTTGATTGTTAGGCTCGGGTCTGCACTAAGCAGTCGACTGGCCATCCTTACAGTCGACTGTCGTGTTCCTAGAAAACTCAGAAGTACAGACAGAGGCTTAGTAGTCGACTGCTAGGTTCCTAGCAATCGACTGTCGGGCCCAAGTTTGCACTGAGAAGTCGACTAACAGTCTTAGTAGTCGATTTTCATGCTCATATTTTTACCCAAAACACATTCCAGAAAGCTACCAGCTAGCTCTAATATGCTAGCTTACTATCTGGTATTCGAGGAATACAGAAAGCCACCAGTCGACTACTAGCCTTCCAACAGTCGACTGGCAGCCCTCCAACTTGCGAAAGGAGGTTTTTAATGACAATTGAGATTAGTAATTCTTCATATTAACTTAATTAAGGGCTCACAACATAGGTAAGCAAGGAAACTAAGAGTTTTGGGTGATGATACCCTTGGGATAGTGAAAGAAAGAGAGAGCAAAAAACACAAAGAGGGAAAGAGGAAATTATTCTCAATGTATTCCTGAGGGTAGATAGGCTCATGATCGAGTGAACGATTGTCGGTATGGGACGGTTGTTGGGCATTCCACGGTTGTGCCATAAATTAGGATGGTTAAACATCCACTTGAACTTAGATGATTTTGAAAAATTGTGATGGTTGTGAACTTTAAGTTAGTGTCATCTCCTAAAGGTCATATGAGAAACACATACTTAGAGTTAAGCATAACCATGACCATGGGCCGATTCATCCCATAGTATATGTAGAGAATAGCATACCGAGAGTGTGATCCATCGAAAGGGATGGTGATTGCATAGTATTATAATCCACCCAAAAGTGGAGAGAAAATGATCCGGGTAGAGTTGATGATGATCCCATAAGAGTTATATCAACCTCGTTTGGGACGAAAGGGAGGAATCCCACTGGTCAGGGATGATCTGTCGGAAAGGGGCAGGGACCATTAAAGTGCTTGGATCCACTAAGAGATGCCTCAAAATGTACAAAAGGTTAAGGCATGGCTAAATAGACATATGCTCATTCATATAGACAGTGGTGGGTGGAGTTGTTGCTGGGCAATTCTCCCGATTACTCTTAAGGTATTTTATGTACTACTCGCATGTTATGGAAATGAAATGATGTTATGTTTACTATCCCACATGTGTTTTATAAGAAATGTTTTATGATAAGAATGATGATGAATACACTTCCCATGTTTTAAAGTTGATATGTTTTAAATGCACATGCATACATATGAGTACATAACATGATTAAATGCTACACTCATTGCATCCCTATAGTATGGTATATGTTTTATGAAAGAATGTAGAGGTTTACCATACGAGCACGATGGTACAGGTCAATGGATTTTGTAACTGGTTGTATTACTACTGAGATTAATTTCTCACAATAGTGTTGGCATTTACCAGATGTGTAGGTCCCCTTGGGCTAGAGAAAGAAGGTAAGGTATGAAGAAGTGTCCAATCTGGTCACACAAAATGTTTAGTTTGGATAGTATAAGTACATGTTAGGATTGAGCTAGCCTTCATGATATTTTGAGAAAGGCTAGTGTAGGATTATTTTGTATAGCCTATTCTAACTTATCTGTATATGAATTAGGCTGGATTAACAGATAGACTATTTAATAGGGTTATGAGTGGCAGCATTGTTGTCTTCATGCCTAATAGGTAATTGATTATATTTAATTAAGAATGCATGTCTATGTATAGTTAATCTAGGTGTATGCTATATGTATTTATTCCGCTGTGATATTGAGAGAACCCGAGAGTAGAGACCAACCCCAAATACACTAAAATAATTAACTTGGTAAAAAGCTTAAAATTTACTCGGGTAGAAGTGATAGTAACACCAACACTCTGATAATTATTTTCATATAATAGTTTTTAAAATAACTAAAGGAACCGTAGGATAGAAGGTGTTTCAAGATGAACACTTTCTATTATTTCACTAACCTTCTCTTATTTAATGTCTAACATATCCATAAGACACAATTAAACATTAATTCTTCAAAAATTTCTTCAATGCGCAATTAGACATATTTCCCTTTCCATTGGAATATTTGAACATCACTTGATTTTGCATGGGTATGGCAAAATTTCACACTATCAATGTAGCAAAAGTATTTCCATCACTTTTATTATTCTAGCCTTGTCTAAAGCCTTACTTTGCATAGAAAATTTCCAATAAATTTCCTTCCCTTTATTTATGGTCAAAAAGGGACTTTCAAGGCGAAAAATGGTTTCCAATTTCATACTTCTATTTCTATCATGTTCAACTATAGTTCATCATGAAAATGTTATTAACTAACCACAATCCTCCTATAAACAACAATAGTCATTTCATCACATCAACCAACACCAATCTATCATACAAGCTTGGCCAATTCATTTTATCAAGAATGTAGGGAAGACAATCATGTTCCATGGAAACTTGTAAAAGCATGGTGATTGCATATACTAAAGCATGGAACACAATCTTAGAAATTGTTAACCTACCTCAAATATGAACAATAGTAGACTTGTCTTATCTTCCCTTTGACCTTTCCTTTCTCCTTTACTTCCTTTGCTTCCCTTCTTGATCCCTTTCACTCTCCTTCTTCACTAATTTTGTGTTCTCATGTGCTTTGCCTCTCATCCTTATGCCACTCTACCTTTTCTTTTCCCCTTTTTCTGCACGTGTGTGTGGTTTTTCCCCTGCAATATTGAATGCCCTCTCTCTATTTTTCTCTTTTCCCTTCCTCCCATACGTGTGTGCATGCATGTATACCCAAATACTAATCCCCACTCTATTTCCTTTTATCTATTCAAGTGATGGGCTACACACTCTTCTCTCTCCCTTTTCTTTTATTTATTATTAATTATCATTGTTTATGCCACATGTGTACTTTTAAGTACACTTTACTTCCCTTGCACTCTACCTTAGACACTTCACGCCAAAGAAGGGAAAGAAAAAGGTTCCATGCTATCATTCCCCTCTCATCACACTTTCTACTCGGCCAAACTAAGGGATGCTGCCTTTCTTCTTCTTGTCCTCATTCCATAGCTGCATGTGTACTTAGACGTACACCTACCTTGCTTGCTAGTTGGGTAATCCTACTTGGGCAAGAAAAGTGGAATGTTGCACTCTCTTTTTTTCATTACTATCATTTCATGGTTGCACGTGGGTTTATGGAATTTTAGCTTTCCTTGTGCTCTTGCACTTGCCTAGTCTTCATCAAAAGGAAGGAAGACAGAAGAAGAGGTTCACACCAGCTACCTCGTGCACATAAATCGTACGACTTCTTCTCCACACAAGCTTACCCATTTTTAGGCCACGCTAGCTACATGATTTGGGTGGCACTTCTTATATCTCATCCTATTTGCTCCCACATGTGTATTTTATTTAAGAAAATTTTGCACTCTCCTTGTTACATGTATTTTATTTATTTAGCTCCTCCTAGCTTCATGATCACTTGGTTTATTTGAAGGAAAGTCAAGAGGAAAACTATCTGCACATGTTTCCTCCTTGCTAGTCGTGTAATTTATGTGAATTAGCTCCTTGCTTAGCTATTTTCTTCTCTTAATCTTCATGGCTGCTCTAATTGTACTTTAAGTACAATTTGCACTTCCTTGCAAGCTTAGGTTAGCTACTTAGAAAAGTTAAAGGAGGGAAGGAAGCTTGCATTACATGTTTTCCCTTTTCCTAGCCGTGTAGATGTATTCTTTGAAATAAAATTTTGCACCCCTTGCTTAATTATTTTCTTTTTCCTAATTATCATGGTTGCACGTCCTTTCCCTTCTCACTTCACGTGAAATCTCCCTTTCATGCAAGACACACCCATGCATACTTAACTCTTTCTCTTTGTGGCGCCAAGAGAAGAAAAGAAAAGGATACATGCTACTCCACGTTTGTGCAACATAATTCCATTACTATGTGAACTTAGCATTCGGTGGCACCAAGGGAAGGAAAAAGGATTCACGTAGGCCCTTCCTCCACACAAGGCTTGCATTTCATGTAAGGCACATATGGGTTCCACTTTGCCACTTCTTTCGATGGTTGTATATATATTACTTTTAATGCTTTATTCTTCTTTCCTTTTCCCTTTTTGTCTTAGCCACGTGGGTGTATATATATATATAACTCCTATTCTTTACCAATTGGACGTGCATGAAATTTTGAATTGGCTATACTCCTTTCTCTTTTTGTCTTAGCCACGTGGGTGTATATATATATATAAAGAAAGTATGTTAAATGTATCAAGCATTTCAAACAAGAAAGTGTTCTTATTTATCCTAGACACCAAGCTACACAAGTAAATTTGATTAATTGAGGGACCATTAGTTTAGACTAATTAAGAAAATATGGGGTGTTACATGTTTAAGATCCTAAATATTGGATTACCAAGTCATGACTTAGCCCTGAATATGATAAAGGCTTGAATGAGTTTTTAGATTTTGCATTTGCACACACAATTTGCCAACAATATGATAAGATATCCATGTAGCCGTTGTGGGTTTAGAAGGTGGCAAGTTAGAGAAGTGGTATATGACTACTTAATTTGTACCCAATTCCCACAAGGGTACACTATTTGGACTTTGCATGGAAAGTCAATGATGGGGACTGCAAACAATACTTCAAATGTGCCTCACGATGCAGCAAGTAGTCAGAGTAATTTTCTTGATCAAGATTGTATGCAAGATATGATCTACGATGCATTTGGAGTTAGTAGAGCCGCTACAATGGAAACATATGATTCTTTTGAGGAAGTAGAGAGCAGAATACATGGGGATGATTCATCTTTTATAGATTTAATTAGAGATTGCAATGAGGAGTTATATCTTGGGTATGCAAAGTACTCAAGGCTATCCTTTCTAATTAAGCTATATCATATGATGTGTTATTGTCGGATAACTGACAAAGAAATGTCTATGATACTTGAACTATTGAACAATGCTTTTGAGCATATGAATATCTCTAATTCATTTTATGAGGCCAAAAAAATAATAAATAAACTTGGTCTTAGTTATTCAAAGATCGATGCTTATCCAAATGATTGTATGCTATATTATAGAAATGATGCAAGTAGGGAATCTTGCAAAGTCTGTCACACTTCTAGATGGAAACGCAATGAATGTGCAAGCAACATGCATAATGGGGGTAAGAAGCATAAGAAGAAAAAGCAACCAGCTAAGGTTCTATGTTACTTTCCTTTGAAACCACGATTGCAGCAGCTATACATATCTTATAGGATGATAGATTTTATGAGGTCGCATGCAGAAGATAAAAATCATGACGGGCTAATGAGACATCCAAGAGGTTCTAAGGCATGGAAGTCATTCGATGAAATTCATCCTGACTTTGCCTCAAAACCACATAATGTATGACTTGGTCTAGCTAGTGATGGTTTCAGTCCTTTTGGATCACTGAGTACCAATTATAGCATATAGCCCGTGTAACACCCCTAATTTCTTAATTACTTCACTTTATTTTTTTCTTAAGGTAACAAAATAAAAGATGAAGAAATTACCTTAGTAATCTAATGTTTAGAGAGAAATATAACAAGGGGAAGAACGAAAGTGATGAAAATGAGGAATGCCTTGTAATGTGAGAATTTTAATTTCTCTTCATCTTACTTTAGCCAAATAATTAAGAATGGAGGGAAAGAAAACTATATACATATTAATATAGATTATTAGGATAGAGAAGAAAAGGATGCTTAGTTATAAAGAATTGAATGGCTTGATTATAAGAATGACAAGACAAAGAAGAAAGAAAAAGGAGAAAGTGTAACACTTTACCCTTAAATTAACTTCTTCCTTTCATTTCCATTTTTCTTAATCGAGAATTCAAGGGGAGGAGTAAGTAAGAGACATATTTCATTGAGGTGCTTACATAAAGAATGAGGTGCTTACATAAATACTTAGGTGCTTAAGGTGCTTAAAAATTCCTTTCTCTTATACAAATTGATATAACCAAATGTGAAGGGATATGACTAATTTAAATTAAATAAGGTACACGTATATGGCAATAGCAATTAGAAAGAATGAAAGAAAAGAGGCTAGCATTCAAAGAAATCATTAGTGAAAAGGAAAATTGCAATGAAGAAGGTGTATGGCAATTGTTCTCTTGCTTTCATCTTATCATTCCTTTTCCTCACATTAACCGAATGTGTAAGTGGATGGGACTTTCGGTAAAGAGGTGGGAAAAGGGAGAGAGACGTGCTGCCATAACTATTCTCCTTTTCTCTCATTTCATTCTACTTTCAATGGAACTGTGCCTATATTCTATTTCAGTGAAGAGGTGGTGTGTGACCGAGAATAGAAGGGATAATGTATCATTTAATAAAATAAATGGGAAAAGAAAAACTGCACTCGGTGAAAGGATGCAAAAATTGGAAGCTAGTGTAGGCATAACTCTCGGTCACATTAAAAAAAGAAAGAAGCTTGGAGTCGGTTACATATAATGTACATAATGGAGAGGAGTTTGATAATTTTGCAACAAAATCACATAAGCATTTGAGAGAAGGAGAGCTACGGGTATTAGACACAAACACTTAAACAATAGGAAAGGAGAGAAAACCATGCAACCAAAGACACAAGGAAGTAAGCAAACTCCAAAAGGAACACCAAAAATCTCTTCATTCTTCTTGTATCCTTAAGGTAACTTAGCAATTCCATTCAATTGTTTTCTTATTTTGTGGGATATATATATATTCTTACGGTTTAGAAGTTAATGAAATGTAAGTATACCTTGTTATATGTTTGGAAATATGAACTCTCCTTTGGTTAAGTTTGTACGAGAGAGTGGGAGATTTCTTGAGAGTTTATTGTCATATTCATAAGAAAATATATTAAAGGCAAAATCCATAATTTATAATGAAAGAGCTAACCAAATTTAATATAAAGAATTGGTGTATTTGTATGAGTAAAATCTATTTTAATTTAGAGAGGAGAATTGGTGTGATTGTATGAGAAAAATCTATTCTAATTTAGAGAAACTTAGGAGAAGGATTATAGTTGGTAATAAGGTATAACGAAGTGGGATGTTTTGCTTGTAAGGTTAATGTGAAGGTTGTAAAGCCATGAAAAGATATAACCAAGGGAACAAATTCTGCATTTATAATGGAAAGTATAATAAAAAGTTAGGAGGGCTATTTTATATATTTCGGTGAGCAAGATACATTTTAATTTATAGGAATTTAAAAGGAAATAAATTCTGCATTTATAATGGAAGATATAATAAAAGTTAGGAGAGATTATTTATATAATTGTGTGAGTAAGATACATTTTAATTTATAGAAAATTAAGTAAAGAATGATAGTTAGTATTGATGAAAGAATTAGCAATGGCTTGTATTGTCTAACCCATTTTAAAAATAATGTAGGTAAGGTAAGACTTAAGTGCTGAATTTAGTGGAAGGAAAACGTCATTTAGCTAAGTAGAAATGGAGAGAAATTGGAATGAAATGAAAGACATAAATCGGAATTAAACATGTTCTTTAATGGAGGATCAATAGGAATATAAATTGGAATTAGTTAGGGAAATGACACATGTACATGAATATTTCTAGGAAATAAATATTATGGAAAAGAATTTCTTAAATCTAACTAAATGAAGTGCTAGAAAGTTATATTTGATATAGTAATATAGGTTTCACTCATAGAACATAAGGTATAAAATTCTTGTTAGTAAGGGATATACAATTTAAAGAATTAATTCTAATAGAAGAAAATTAGTTTTGACTAATAGGAATTTATATTGTTATTAATATATAAAAGTGATTAAATATAATGACTCTTAATTATCTTAGATAATGTGAATTAGAAAAATATAAGCATAATAAAGTATTAAAGTTAATTCATCCTTTACTTATAGTAGGATGACTGAAGTATTATGCTAATCATAATTGTATTATAGTATGTCTATGATAAGTAAATGCAAAGGAGATCGAAGCACAAGAATAATGATAGTTGTAGTTACTGTGTATATGCATAAGTGACCAAGTGTTCACTAATTTCATGAGAGTGGCCAAGAGTCCACAACGTGACCAAGAGTTCATTAATCTCATAAAAGTGGCCAAGAGTCCACTATGTGACCCAGTGTTCACAAATTTTAAGTGGCCAAGTGTCCACAATTGTTGCAGTAAGACTAAATGCATGTTACCTATGCAAGGTAGGTTTTAAGAATGGAAGATGTATATATATACATGTAAATATTATTTGATTCCATTATTAGATATATATATATTCTTATGAGAAAGAATTATCCTATGCATGTGAATGAGCATAATTGCTATAGCAATAGATAAATTGATCTCACCATGATTGTTAATACATTCATATGAAAGAAATTAATCATGAAATGATGGGATATGAAAAAAAAAATAAAAGAAAAGGATATTTTTCTATGCTTGCACAGTGGTACATGTTAGTACAAATTTAAATTGTGAATTGTTGAGTTACTGAGAAACTAGTTTTCTCATTTGTGTACTGATATGTATCAGATGCAGGTAATTAGTGAAGGTCTGAGTAAGATGGAACTAACATTAAGGAAGGATTTTGTAAGAATGTTGTGTAACTAAGGGTTTTAGTGACAGAAATTATGTTGTCTCCTGACCCTAAGTTAAGTGTTGATAATACTGAGAGTAAGGCACTATTTCAGTATTTACAGACATATTGTAACATAGTCACTTTATCCCTTGTAAAATATATTTTACCTTCGTTGTGCTTATACGTTTTATCTGAGTTAAAGAATTGACATTTATAGAATTGAATGATATGGTGATGGAAGGGACGCTCAGATATTAATTGTAAATAAATAAGGATAAGAATAAATGTAACGACTTTATCTATTTGCCAACGCTAGGTTATAATACTGGACTTTGTCTATTTGCCAATGCTAGGTTATAAGGATAAGAATAAATGTAACGACTTTATCTATTTGCCAACGCTAGGTTTGTAAAGGTAAGTTTATTCTTTCCACACATGCATTGGAAATAAAAGAGTGCGTAGCACCTGAATCAAACAATATTATCAAAGAAAAATTGTAAATTTTACCTCTACCCTGCATCAAACCTAATGACCTGTCGACATTTGCTACATCTATAGTAAAGACTCTCCCTAGAGCCTAGGGTCTTCGGCCACCTGGTGTCTGCTGGCTTCCACTTGAGGGGCAGTACTTTGCAAGGTGTCCTATACCCCCACACTTGTAACATTGCACTGGAGTCTAATGCCAGCAGGGTTGGTTAGGATGTATGGTCCCACACTTCTGACAAAGAGCACTATCAGGCCATCGCCTGCTGCTTGAAGACCCTGGCTGCAGTTTGAACATCCCGCCTTTCACATTGAGATTTCTAGCTGGTGGTCTCGGCCTGTTATTGGTCCTCTGCATCATATTCTGCTTTTGTTCTAAGTTCTTGCTCATGATCCAAAATTTGTTCACAAGCATTACAAAGTCTCTAATCTCAAGCGGGGTAAGCTGTGTCTTCATCGAAAAATCTAGGCCCTCTTCCAACTAACTTGCCTTCCAAGCTTTGTCATAATGCATCCTCAGGTACGTGGAATATCTGGACAGTTCTTCAAATTACGCCAAATATTCCTCGAACGGTCTACCTCCTTGTGTAAGCTTTAGGAACTCTGCTTCCTTGGACTGTTTGACGCTTTTAGGGAAGTATTTATCCATGAAAACCCTCTTAAAAGATTTCCAGGTGAGCGAACTACCCCTGCTTTCCATCAACTGTTGGGCTTCTATCCACCATCGTTCCGCTTCACCCTTAAGCATATATGTTGCATATGTCACTTTCTGTTCATCGTCACAATGTAATAAACGAAAGATCTTCTCTATCTCCTTCAGCCAGGCTTCAACTGCGGCTGGATCGGTAGCACCTGAGAATGGGGGTGGACCTGGTCTCTGAAACTCAATCTACCCTTGGTACATCGGGTTGGCATTCTGAGTGTTCCCATCGTTTTTGGTCTACCTGTCTTCCTGTTGTTGCCTCATTACATTGGCACTTGTAGTAGCTTGGTCCCTCATGGCGTCAACCATCATTTGTATGGAATCCATCATCTCTTGCATGTTGACGTTGGTCTCCATGCTACCACTGCCTGAGGTGCCTTGGTTTCTGTGTCTTAGCCTTCCTCTTGGCCTCTGAGTGTTATCCTTGCTAGGTTCTACCATGGTTATCTGACACAAAAAGAAATTGATTAGTCTTTAATAGCAACAGTTAATGGCAAAACATTAAATTCATTCCTTCACTTATTAATTCAAGATCAGGTCCTAGATATTTTAGAGTTAAATCAATCAAACCCTAAAGCTGCAAGCCCAAAGATTCATAACCTTTAACCCACTAAACCAGACAATCGACAAAATGGGCTCTAATACTATATTTGTAACGACCCCCTAATGCACAATACACTATCCTCTATCTAAGTAATGGAAGCATATGGGTTTTCAAAATAATTTTTTCACTTTTCCCTTTCAGGGAACATTAGGAGATCGCTACTAGTTGAGTGTAACCCAAATAAACTTTTTCGTCATCCATTCAGATTTCACTCAACTCTAATGCTATTGCAGCTATACTAAATACACATACAACATCACGAAAAACTCTGGAATATTAAAACTAATAACCATAAATAAAACATACATTCCATTCACATGCAATCCATCAAAAACTCAGAAATTCAAACATTAATTCCTGCCAAAAATTCGGCAGAGTTTCCCTTATAATCTGGACATCTCTGAAACATAAACAATCAATAAATCCAGTAAATACATTCAATATAAAACTCTAACAACAACAAAATCATTAACATAAATATATATACAATAAAGGATTCAAGCCTCGAAACTATGCTGCATCGTTCTTCTGTCATCTAGTCTCCGCCCAACTATCTCCTAGGCCCCTGTTCCTGTCCATCTGAGCAAACAACCTCATGAGATAGTTAAATCCCAGTAGAGTGATTTATAGTGAATAAATATTCAAAACTAGCTGGATGCTCAATGGTGCAAGCACCAAAAATAACTCCCGTATTTATTTTGAAAAACCAGTGAAATACCTTATCTTTTAAAATCATTAAAATGGCACAAAAAATGAGGTAATCAATCAATGAATATAAAATCTATTCTTTTCTAAAAATCAGTGATAAAAGTCTAAATCAAATCCATTGCCCGGTGGTTTTCACATTCACATATGTCATAAGTCTTATGTGACTGTATCTGAATCTATCCAATTGCATGTCATTTTACAAAATCAATCTTTTATCGTTGGGTGTGATCCATAACACCAATCACCCGAAATCACGCCTATATTGTGAGTGTGATCTGTGACACTAATCACTCACTAAAGGACCGGGTGAGAATTAACATCTAGGGCATCCCCTAGCATGTGCGTATACGCCAATCCTCATCCTCATACAGTCTATTCGAAATCACATACACGCGGTCTACTAGTCTTCAGGGTTCTAGGATATTACGCCTAAATCACAATGTTTTCCCGTATAGGTTGTTCCCCCTTATACTCCTTAAACCTTTCTTAGGGACGTCCTGGTTTACCACATAATCCCTAACGAATGTAGGCTAAATCTGATGAAACAATACAATTATAAAATCCCCTGCACTCAAGATACTCAACGGCCGTCCCATACCAGCTGTTAAGTACCCTACCCTAAGTCAATCCATTCCTATGGCATCTAAATCTGATAGCCAAATCGTCTAACATGCAACAGGCATTTATAGCACACAGGCATGAAATTATACTCATTGAAGGCATCACACATTTCCATGTAATCAAATTAAATCATTTAGGTATCCACGAAATCAATCTAAAATCAGGGAAGCATAAATTACCCTACCTATTTATCGTTTACTCCTAATTATATCAGGGGCTTCCCGTATCCTTGAAATTTGAGCCTAGTTAATTTCTTAGGAAATTAAACCAATTTCGTAGTCTGTTACTTATTCAATTTCACTTTCATATGTCTAATTACACGTTTTCATAAGTTGATAAATTTTTTCTACATGGACAGCATCCAATTCAATCAAAATACATTAGATTAGGGAAATTTAGATCGTATCGAGGGTTCTGAAAGGTGGAAATATGATTTTGGACCCTTTTTGGCTTCTTTGGCGGTAGTGCATGGCAGAGCACGGTGAAGCACAGCAGAGATACCATCGATGACACCCTGTTTATTGTGGACCTAGTCTGTATACCACTGACTGGGATCGACATCATTTTAGGAATGGATTAGTTGTTAAGGAATTTGGTTTTGTTAAACTCTTCTAACAAGACTATCACTTACTTGGATGCCATGCCTGTACGTGGAGTGATAGAGCATGTGAGATAGGTGACATGTCCCTAAATCTCTCTCAAGTAGAATTACAGGAAAGGTTAGACCTAATCCTAATTGTTAGCGACTTTCTAGAGGTGTTTCCTTTGGAAGTAAGTAAGTTGTCCCCACCTAGAGAGATAAAGTTTAGCATTAACCTGATTCCGGGTGTAGGCCCAATAGCTATAACCCCATACCGAATGGCCCCAGTGGAATTGAGGGAACTAAAGGTTCAGATAGAGGAATTATTAGAAAAGGGATTCATTAGGCTGAGCGTATCACCGTAGGGAGCTCCTGTCCTATTCGTAAAGAAGAAAGACGGGAGTTTAAGGTTATATATTGATTATCGACAATTGAACAAGGTGACCATTAGGAACAAGTACCCATTACCACGAATTGATGACTCATTTGACCAGTTACAAGGTGCAACTGTATTCTCCAAGATAGACTTAAGATCAGGATACCACCAAATTAGGGTTAGAGAGGAAGACATCCCAAAGACAGCGTTTAACACTAGGTACGACCACTATGAGTTTCTAGTGATGCTGTTTGGGTTGACTAATGCACCTGCTGTCTTCATGGACTATATGAATAGAATATTTAGGCCCTACTTGGATCAATTTGTTGTGGTATTCATAGATGACATTTTGGTCTATTCCAAGACTCATGAAGAGCATGCCCAACATCTTAGCACAGTGCTATAGATATTGGAAGAAAAAAAACTGTATGCTAAGTTGGAAAAATGTGAGTTTTGGTTAGAGGAAGTGAAATTTGTAGGCCACATGGTAAATGGAGAAGGAATTGCAGTATACCCTAAGAAAATCTAAGCAGTATTAGATTGGGGTCAACCAAGGACGATCACCGAGGTTAAGAGTTTTCTGGGTTTGGCCAGCTATTACAAGAAGTTCATCCAAGGATTTTCCCAAATAGCTTTGCCATTAACCCGGTTGACTCGAAAAGGTGTAAACTTTGAATGGAGCGAGTCGTGTGAAGATAGTTTCCAGACTTTGAAAAAAAATTGGCTACCGCTCCAATGTTAATAATCCTGAAACCCTTAGAACCCTTTACAGTATATACAGATGCATCAATGAAAGGTTTAGGATGCGTCTTAATGCAGGATGGAAAAGTAGTGGCTTATGCATCAAGGCAATTGAAACCTGCAGAGGAAAACTATCCTACTCACGATTTGGAATTAGCTGCCGTTGTGTTTGCCCTAAATATTTGGAGAAATTACTTATACAGGGTTGTATTTGAGGTTTATAGTGATCACAAGAGCCTTAGGTACTTGTTTGATCAAAAGGAAATAAAGATGAGGTAGAGAAGGTGGGTAGAATACTTAAAGGATTTTGATTTCGAATTAAAATACCATGCAAGGAAGGCTAACATTGTAGCAGATGCATTAAGCCGGAAGTCATTACAATTAGCCAGCCTAATAGTAGATTAGATGAGGTTACTTAAGGACTTTAGGAATCTCAGCCTCAATGTAATCTCGTTTCTGAAGAGATTAGTGATGATTGACTTCCTGATATCCTGCGATCTGAGGGAACAAATTAGGCAAGCTCAACTAGAGGATGAATCCTTAGAGATATATGCAAACCAACCTGATTTTGGACTAGCCCCTGATGGAGTATTGATGTTTAGGAAACGAGTAGTAATCCCAAACCATCAGAAGCTGAAGGAAGAAGTGTTAGTAGAGGCTTATCGAAGCCACTATACTATCCACCCAGGTATTTCTAAGATGTATCAGGATTTGAAGAGAAACTTTTGGTGGACAGGCATGCGGAAGGACATCACGAACTACGTGAATGCTTGTTTGACTTGTCAACAGGTCAAGATAGAGCATCAAAAACCTTGAGGCTTTCAAGCCACTGGAAATACCAAAAAGGAAATGGGATCAAATAACCATAGATTTTGTAGTAGGATTACCTAGGACACCAGCCGGTTATGATGCCATTTGGGTGATAGTGGATAGATTAACCAAGTCTGCTCACTTTTTACCTGTCAAGATGAGATACTCTATGGAAAAATTGACCGAAGTATACCTTAGGGAAGTCGTGAGACTACAAGGGATACCATCTGGTGTAGTTTTAGACCTGGACCCTATGTTTACTTCAAGATTTTAGTAGTCCTTGCAGCAAGCATTAGGAACCCAGCTTAAATTTAGCATAGCCTATCATCCTCAGACTGACGGGCAGTCTGAGAGAACAATTTAAACTTTAGAAGATATGTTGAGGGCTAGTATGTTAGAACAGAAAGGAAGTTGGGATAAACACCTACCTTTGATAGAGTTTGCATACAATAACAGCTATCACTCTACCATTGGTATGACACCTTTTGCTGCTCTGTATGGGAGAAACTATAAGTCACCTCTAAGTTGGGTAGAAATGGGGGAAAGTACACTGTTGGGACCTAATATTGTACAAGAGACCACTAATCAAATCAAAATGATCAGAGAAAAGATGAGAGCAGCCCAACAAAGACAGGAAGCCTATGCCAATAGGAGAAGGAGACCTTTAGAGTTTAATGAGGGAGAACATATTTTGCTGAGAGTGTCCCCCACCACGGGTATTGGTAGTAAAGTAAGGACTAGAAAACTAAGCCCCAAATTCTTAGGACCATTCCAAATCCTATAAAGAGTCGATCCAGTCGCTTACCAGATCGCCTTACCCTTATACCTGTCCAATTTGCATGATGTCTTTCATGTCTCGCAACTCCGTAAAAATAAACTTGGCACAATTTTCTAAGATTATGGTTAAATTTTGAGGATTTTTCAGAATTAAAATTCGATCTGATGAAGAAAAACGTGACCCGACGATAGGAAATTGATAGATAGAGTATCAGACTTTGGATCCTTAGATGGAGACCGAAAACCTTACATGGGAACCCGTGCCCTCACTAGATTAAAGACGGCATCCAAAAGTTTCCCTAGGTGAAGTGACAAAAGACCAAATTACCCCTAGAGGCTTTAAATTTCCCAAAATTCTACAAAACCCTACCATTTCCTATTTTCCTTCTCTCTCCTCCATTCCACTTTCTCCATCTTCTCTCTCCTCCCTTCACTACCACGCACAACCACCTCCACTGCCTTGCGCTGCTATCTAACCCAGCCACCGATGCAGCTCACCACCTCCGACCAACCCCAGCCACCCACGGATGCCACGACTGCCAAGTGAACCTCTTTTTCTCCCTTCGTCGTGAAATCCTTCGGTCGCCATAATCTCTGCCGTCCAGCATCGTTCGACGTCACCATCCCGGCCATTGGAAAGGCCAAGGTGCCAGCTTCCTCCGACAACTCTCAGCCATTGAACGGAGTCACCATGCGCCTGGATCGAGGCATTTTTTATTCACCGTGTGTGGAACTTTACCGCCAAAAAACACCACCTTAATGCCTGAGAACCACCACACCAACCCTAGATTCGGACTCCTCATCTTGCGGGCTTCATTTTGGTGTAATTTTTGACCTCAATCGCACCCCTCGCTGTACGCCACAGTGCTCCGACGTGCGTCACCGCCGGAGAAGCCAAGAAGGGTCTAAAATCAGATTTCCATCTTTCAGAACCCTCGGTACGATCTAAATTTCCCTAATCTAATGTATTTTGACTGAATTGGATGCCGAACATGTATAGAAAATTTATTAGCCTAGGAAAACGTGTAATTAGACGTAAAAAAGTGAAATTGAATAAGTAACGGACTAAGACATTATTTTAATTGCCCAGGAAATTAACTAAGCTCAAATTCTGAGGATACGGGAAGCCCCAGATATAATTAGGAGCAAACGGTAACCAAGTAGGGTAATTTATGCTTCATTGATTTTAAATTGATTTCATGGATACCTAAATGATTTAATTTGATTGCATAAAAATGCGTGCTGCCTTCAATGAGTATAATTGCATGCCTGTGTGCTGTAAATGCCTGTTGCATGTTAAACGATTTGGCTATCGAATTTAGATGCCATAGGAACAGATTGACTTAGGGTAGGGTACTTAACAGCCTGTATGGGACGGCCGTTGAGTATCCCGAGTGTAGGAGATTTTATAATTGTATTGTTTCATCATATTTAGCCTGCATTTGTTAGGGATTATGCAGTAAACTAGGACGTCCCTAAGAAAGGTTTAAGGAGTATAAGGGGAGACAACCTATACGGGGAAACGTTGTGATTTAGGTGTAATATCCTAGAACCCTGAGGATTAGTCGACTGTGTGCATGTGATTTCGAATAGAGTGTATGAGGATGAGGATTGGCATATGTGCACATGCTAGGGGACGCCCTAGATGTTGATTCTCACTCGGTCCTTGAGTGAGTGATTGGTGTCACAGATCACACTCACAATATAGGCGTGATTTCGGGTGATTGGTGTTATGGATCACACCCAATGATAAAAGATTGATTTTCATAAAATGACATGCAATTGGATAGATTCAGATACAGTCACATAAGACTTGTGATAGATGTGAATGTGAAAACCACCGGACAATAGATTTGATTTAGACTTTTATCACTAATTTTCAGAAAAGAATAGATTTTATGTTCATTGATTGATTGCCTCATTTTTCGTGGCATTTTAATGATTTTAAAAGATAAGGTATTTCACTGGTTTTTCAAAATAAATACAAAAGTTATTTTCAGTGCTTGCACCGTTGAGCATCCAACTAGTTTTGAATATTTATTCACTGTAAATCACTATACTAGGATTTAACTATCTCATGAAGTTGTTTGCTCAAATGGACAGGAACAGGGGCCTAGGAGATAGCTAGGCGGAGACTAGATGACATACGGACGATACAACGTAGTTTCTAGGCTTGAATCCTTTATTGTATATATATTTATGTTAATGATTCAGTTGTTGTTGGATTTTTATATTGAATGTATTTACTGGATTTTTTGACTGTTTGTATTTCAGAGATATCCAGATTACAGGGGAAACTCTACTAGATTTTCGACAGGAATTAATGTTTGAATTTCTGAGTTTTTAATGGATTGCATGTGAATAGAATGTATATTTTATTTATGATTATTAGTTTTAATATTCCAGAGTTTGTCGTGATGTTGTATGTGTATTTAGTATAGCTGCAGTAGCATTAGAGTTGAGTGGAATCTGAATGGACGATGAAAAAGTCTATTTGAGTTATACTCAACCAGTAGCGATCTCCTAACGTTCCCTGAAAGGGAAAAGTGAAAAAATTATTTTGAAAACCCATATGCTTCCATTATTTAGATAGAGGATAGTGTATTGTGGATTAGGGGGTCGTTACAATAAGCACTACATCTTAAATTATGAAACAAAAACCATAGAATTGTTAAGCTATCTCACTAGTGCAAAAGTGATGAAAACGTCTTGGTGTTTCTCTTGGATTTTTGCTTATTTCCTTATTCCTCCCTCTTTCGGCCGAACTAATGTCTTTCTTCTCCCAAATGCTTATGTGCTTTTGCCTAAATACCAAGCTGCTCTCCTTCTCACCGAATGCTTATAAGTTTTAGCATAAATGTCAAGCTCCTCTTATTTGTTATCCATATGTGCAACCGACTTCATACTTCTCCTTTTAATTCGGCCGAGATGATAGATCACTTCTTACATTTACTTTCTAATTTTTAATTGCCATCACCGAATGCATTTTTGTTTGATGGGATGCTACACTCTCCTTCTTATTCTCAATTGCTATTATTTATAGCTACACGTGTATTTAAATAGAAATCAAAATTTCCTTGCAACCATGTACACATATATAAATCAATAAATGCTTCCTTCTTATCATTCGATTAAGCCAAAGGAAGAGAAGAAAAGGAAATCCATGTAAGACACTCATATCTTAGCACTTGGTTATTTAAATACAAGTAATGAGAAGGAAAGAAAGAGAGTTATGGAAACACGCCTCTCCTTCTCTCTTCCACCCCTTCACTAAATATATATAAATATATACACTTGAATGCTACACGTTCTCCCTTCATCTAATTTGTTGTTGCCATATGCATTTATATAATTTAATCTAATCCATGTGATGCCTATTTGATTAAATCAAAAGGAACCAAAAGAAAAGAATTTAAGCACCTCAATTTTAACATAGGCACCTCACTTTTCATACAAGCAACTCACTCTTCATGTAAGCATCTCACTTGCATTCTCGGCCAAGAAAAGGAATGGAAGGAAGCTTAAGAGTAAAAGTCTAAGAAGTAGTCAATTTCCCTTTTTCTTCTTGCATGTCATAGTTTCTTCTTTTCTTTGTTTCTTCCCTTTTATTCACTGAGTGTTTAAGATGGTATTATAATAAATGCCAAGCTCCTACTAATTGTTCTCACTGTGCATGTTTATATATTTTTAATTTAACTCTTTCCTTTGGCAATTTGACTAGATGAAAGGAAGAAAAATAAAGAATTAAATCGAGAACCTTACTTGGCAAAGTTCCTTTCTCCTTTCTTTACTCACACATCAAATTGTCTTCCTTCTTGTAACTCCTTGGTGTGAAGAAACACTTATCCATTTCTTAATTCGACTACCATAAGAAATAAAAGAGACAATCTTCACATGTTTTCTTTTTATAAACATTTCATGCTACTTAATACCTAGGTCCATTCTTTCCCTTGTGACATTTATTCTACATTACATCACCAAAGCAATTTCATCACATTTTATGGCCAAGTCATCCAATTAATTAAGGAAACATTAATTTAGAAATAATCAAGAGAATATGGGGTGTTACATGTATAAAATTAAAAGAGATAAGTTATTTTTTGGTACTTGAAAGATAAGCAATAATATAATTTAGTCTCTAAAATATCATAATATATATTTTAATCCCTGAAAGATTACAACTGTTAACTCATTAGTCTATATGTTGTTAGTTATTAATGTAAAAGATAACGAGAGATGTTAAATACTAATCGATTCTTAAAAAATTATAAATATATACTTTTTACTCTCTTAATATACTAGTAATGCAAACTATAATAAAAAGTGGAAGAATTTAATCATAGATTAGTATTTAACCATATTTTCAAAGTGTGACATATAGCAAATAAATTTGTATATTAGCACTTAACCATAAATCAATAAATAAATATTTGATATTTTTATATAATTTTTTCCTAATTTATCTAGTACTTATTTTTGCACTATTAAAGTGAACAAACATCATAAAAGTTCTATAGAGATACATTAAGATATCTCTATTATCCTAGCCATTCTAAATAAATATATGAAATATTTCAACTGCATAATCAGAAAATAAACTAGCACTGATATGTGATGTTTTTACTACATATACAGTATATATTATGTTTTTTACTTACAAGCCACAAAAATTTAAATATTTTTTTAACACCTAGCAATTTCAACCCAAGCACTTATGTTTATTAAATACCTATTAACTTTAAGTTTCATTTTGATTTAATTCTAAATTTCAATGTATTATATAATATGTTTTGCTAGCAAGGTTGTATGCATATGTATGAGTGATTTCATTTATGATTTGCCATTATTTTTTTATATACATACATGATCCAATGTTAGTAACTTTAATGAATTAAATATTTTTACATGTCATTTAAATTGTTAAATTAGTGAACAAAGAATCAAATAAGTAACAAAAATAAAGAGACAAGAAAATTCCACACAAGTAAATATTTTTTTTTTTTTTCAAATTTCATTCTTTATTGAATAAAGTAACTTAATTAACCTTAAAAAAATGTTTTATAGTATACAACTCTAAAAGTATAAAACATTTAGCAAATGGACAATATTAGAAAATTAAAGTGGGACACTACTAAATATAGGTGAATTGCTAGGTGCTATAAATATATTTAAATTTGTGTGACTTGTAAGTGAGAAACAAAATATATGCTACATATGTGGTTTGTTTACTGATTGTATAGTTAAAATGTTGCATATATTTAACTAAAATTGGTAGGATAGTAAATATATCTTAATGTCTCTCTTTATCATTATTATGATGTTCTTTTATTTTAATAATTTAAAAAATAGGTGCTAGATAAATTAAGAAAAAATTGTATAAAAATATCAAATGTTTATTTATTGATTTATGGTTAAGTGATAATATATAAGTTTATTTGTTGCAAGTCATACATTGAAAACATGATTAAGTATTGATCTATGATTAAGTTCTTTCACGTTTTATTATAGTTTAGACTTTTGTACACGAAGAACTAAAAAGTACATACTTCTAATCTTTAGGGACCATTTAATATTTAATGTCTCCCTATTATATTTTTTATTAATGGCTAACGGCTTGTAAATTAATGAGTTAGCTATTGTGATCTTTCAAAGACTAAAATGCATATTATGATTTCTCGATACTAAATTGTATTATTGTATATCTTTCAAGGACCAAAAAATAAGTTATCTTAAATTAAAAATTAGATAAAAATATTTTAATTTTTGTAACGTATTAAATGTCTAAATGATGTGAAAGCCTCAGAAATTTCACCAAAATCCATTTTATAAAATAATAAAATTCAAAAAGTTCATTTTAAAAAAGTTATTTCCCTTAAACCCCAATTTTTATATTTTAGTGTAACTAATTCGTTTGGGAGTCAAATGAATTACACAAGGTAATCTATCAGATACCCAAATAGATTATCTTTTATTTTAAAAAATCTAAACCTAATACATCTGGATACTAGACATATTGGTCTAGTATTATTTATTTTAATCTAGCAACTACTAGGGATGAATTAGGCTTGTCAAAACACATTTAGGCCTACTTTTACATTATGCTTTTGGAGTCTCACTTGTCGATGTCTAATGTCCATTACCTTGTAATCTTTTCTTTTTGTTTCTACAATTGTCACCTAGTACCTTGGGAATACACCTAATAAATGTCGGCTCCATGTTTTAATGCTACTGTCATAATGTGTCTAGCACATCTTCATAGTTACTGTGCTATGTTCTGACAACTACCTGTCTTAATCTTGACAATTAGGTTTAATGGTTTATAAAGAATTTAAGAATCTATCATATGTGCTCTATTAGATAATTGCCTTGTTTTCAAATTATGCCTTGTTCATCTTTATTTTATTATAATTATAAGCACAATAATCTTTATGCAAGGATAAGAGAATAAGTAATAATTGAGTAAAGATTTATTGAATGACCAAACTTACTATATAGTCATTTTAGAATGGACTTATAGAACTATAATAGATGAATCAAATTTGGCCATCACATGGTGAGATTACAAGTGACTAGACAAAAAAAATTTCAGAGAATAAGAACAATACAGTTCTTTAGAGAATGAGTCCTTTACATTTGTCCCAATTATCCTCTACACACAACTTGACATATTGTTATGGAATACACTTATGAGTCTATTGCCCTTATTGCTAAATTTTGAGATTAAAATCCATATCCTTCATATCATGACCCTAGTTTTCCTCTTTTAATGAAAATTTTCCTTAATTTTTGCCTAAGCCATTACACTTATAGCTTAGCAGGCATTATTTCTTACACTAACTTTTCCTTCAGTACCTTACGAGCTTTTATTATTCTCACCTATTTCTAAATAATTTGTAGCATTTGGTTTTTGCTAAAATCTCGTGTTGGGTATAGGGAATTTTACGAAGTCCTTATGTGTTGCAAGGAGGAACACAAGGAATAAAGTGAAAAGAAAAAAGAAAACCAAGGGCAGATTCGAGAATTTAGCCAAAGAAGGTTATTGTAGCTAACCGAATTTTGAAAACTCCCTGCCAGTGTTGCAAGGACAATAAGATAATTTTGTTATTTCATAACTAAGGAGGCAAGAGGAGTGAGCTCAGGGACTAAATTACTGACTTATTTCGATCACTTCCTCACACCATATTTTCTCATCTCTTACCTACCACCCCTATAAATATCCTTAAGGAGAGAGAGAGACTAGAGCACCACCATAGGAAAATGATTACTCCTTATTTATGGATTTCAGACCTATAGGACTTTGTAATGTCACTTACAAAACTATCTCCAAAGTATTTATCAACAAACTTCAGAAATCCATGACCAAGCTCATTTCTCCTTTCCAAAATACTTTTGTCAAAGGAAGGAAGATTACAAATAACATCATTATTGTAACAACCCTTAATATCTACATACATACATTAGAGTTACCATGAAACATGGAATTCTTGCTAAAAATTTTCCTTTTTTAATAACAATTAGGTCGTTACTAGTTGAGTGTTACTCAAATAAACTCATCTTTTAGTCCATTCAAGTTCCACTCAACTACTTCTTATGCGCAACATATCTAATATCACAATTCATACAATTATGTACTATAGAATAAGAAATTCTAAAACATCCATTCAAGAACAATTAAGATATAGTTTACAATAACACTAGTAAAATTTACTCCTCCATTTGATTTACATCTCATTATATTTAACTCCTACATATAAATCCACATCCTATGACATAAATCAAAGTAACTATACAATCACCATTACATATACATTTCATAGCCTACATGCCACTCTGAATTTCCTATTTAACATCTCCAAAATTTACACATCCTTCTAGGTTGCCTTGCAGCTCCAACATACATTCCATGCCCTGCTAATTTCTAGGCGCATCCTAGCCCTGATCATTTGAACAAACAACTTAATGAGATATGGTTATCCCTATAGAGTAATTTACAATTTTATAAAACAATTAAAAGTTTAGTTGTACCCCTTTATGGTACAGAAAACCCTTCCCCTGTATCATAACAACAAGCATGTGAATTGCAAATCTCATATTCTATTTTCATCAAATACATGGGAATTTAACATATTTCATCAAAGCTATAGTTCATAAAATTCGTATCATAATTATAGAGTATAGGACCATTATTTGGGTCAAACATCATTTTCACAATGCCTATAAGTTCATTTCAAACCTTGTTTTCATAACAAGTTCCATGTTAATGTAAAAAGCACAAGATCTTGCATATTTTAATAAATTAATATGCATATCGTCTTACATTATAAAACTCATCATCTCATTGCATGCTGCTTTCCAATCTCAAGCTATCATCACACATTCTTTTATCTATGTTGTAACATTTGCTCCAATTATGATTAAATAAATGTTTGATAATTGTTAATTTAATGTTTAATGCTTGTGTATGTTGCATTAGTGCATATAGTTGCATTAGTCTAGGGATTAAATTGAAAGAAAATACATGAAGGTTTAGCAAGAGGTAGCTAGAGACTCAATTGAAAAGGGAAAGATAAATGAGGCCAAGGTTGTAAAGTAGCTTAGGGACTAAAATGCAATAACCTAAACTATCCTTAAACCTTAGTTAAAGCCCTAAACCCCACATACTTCCAACCTTCAGCATTTCTAGAGAGAGAGATACAGAAGGGGTAAGTAGAGAGAGAAAGGGGCTAGTTAAGGCAAGGAGGGAGATTTCTAAAGGCAAAAGGGCAGATTCAAGGCTAGGAATCTTGCAGCAAGGGGATAGTTTTCCTAACACATCCTATGCACACATTAGCAAGGAATCAAGGTAGCAATCCATCATAAACCCCTTTCTTTTTTGAAAAGTTTACTGTTGTTAGAAAATATGAATTTCTAAATGTTTGAACTGAGATTGGGGTTAAACATACATTCTGCATGCTTTTATATTTCTATGAGATGCTGTGTTGCTGGAATATATGCTCATAAATGTGCTTGTAATTGATTGGAAGGGTTAGGTTGTGTTCATCTAGAGATATAGACTAGTTTTCCTTGAATGTATCATGTTTGAGCTAATGGATGAGAAATGTTTAATGAGAAGTAAAGTTTATTGTATGAAAATTAAGCTCAAGTGTTTAGAATTAAAAATGGAATGCATTCTAAACTAGGTACTATCAAAATTATGTTTTCTAAACTATAGCGGAACATAACAACCGACTGCTATGTATGGGGTAGTTAACTGTCGTGTTCCTGGAAAATCCAAAAGTGCAGACAAAGGCTTAGTAACTGACTACCAGATCCCTAACAGTTGACTGTTGGGCCTGGGTTTACACTAAGCAGTCAACTAGCCATCCTCGCAGTTGACTGTCGTACTCTTATTTTTGTCCAAGACACATTCTAGCAAGCAACTAGTCGGCTGCCACTGCTAGCTTACTATCTAGCACCCGAGGAATACAGAGAGCCACCAATCGACTACTAGTCTTCCAACAGCCGACTGACAGCCTCTAACTTGCAAAATGAGGTTTTTAATGGCAATTAAGCATAGAAATTCTTTATACTAACTTGATTAATGGCTCACAACATGGGTAAGTAAGGAAACTAGGAGTTTTAGGTCATGTGCAAAAGATATAGTCACTTTTCACTTGGATGAGAATGGTCCTTATGATAGTGATACAAAAGGGAGTAGAGAGACATCAAAAAGAAAGAGTGAAGTATCCTAGGCATATGTATTTGTGGTAAATAGGCTCATAAGTTGAGTGACCGATTGTCGGTAGAGGACGACTATTAACATTCCACGGTTGTGCCATAAATTGGGATGGTTAAACATCCACTTGAACATAAATGATTTTGAAAACACCGTGATGGTTGCGAACCCTAAGTTAGTATGTCTTCCAAGGGCATTAAGAAACATATACTTAAGGTTAAAGCATAACCATAGAAATGAGCTGAATCACTCTAGTACATATGCTAGAAGATAGCGTATTGGGAGGGTGATCCACCTCAAAGGAATGGTTGTGACTCTATAGCTCTATGATCCACAAAAGTAGAGAGGATAAGGTCTAGCAGGTGATCCACCTCGAAGGAATGGTGATGACCCCAAGGCCTTATGATCCGTGGAAGTGGAGAGGATAGGATTTGTTCGAAGGAATATGGTGATCCCATGAGTTATTGAGAATATACAAGTGGATCTAACTGGGGGACGCCTCAAATGTACTAGAGCAGCATTTTACTGTAGTGATGCAATAGTCACTAGGATGGCTCATTCATATATGTAGTGGTATATAGAGTTGTTGCTAGGTGACACTGCCGATAGCTCATATGATGTGATTGTTTCCTCTTGCTCAAAAGGTATGTTAATACTCTAAAGAAATTTTTTATGATGAGAATGATGATGAATGCACTTTCTATATTTTAAAGATGATATGTTTTGATGAATATACATATGTATGAGTACATAACATGATTAAATTCCACCAGCACTACATCCTAATAGTATATGATATGTTTTATGAAAGAATGTAGAATTTTTCATGCGAGCACGGTGGTACAGGTTCATGGATTTCGTAACAGGTTGTATTGCTACTGAGATTCATTTCTCATGATAGTGTTGGCATGTACTAGATGTGTAGGTCCCCTTAGGCTGGAGAAAAATGTAAAGTATGAAGAAGTGTCCATTCCGAGCATACAGATTGTTTAATTTGAATAGCTTAAGTACAAGGAATTACGCTGAATTAATGAATAGACTAATTGATGGGGTTATGAGTGATAGGATTGTTGCCTTCATGCCCAATAGTTAATTGACTATATTTAATTAAGAATGCATGTTTATGTATAGTTAATCCGGGTATATTCTATATATATTTATTCTGCTGCGATGTTGAGAGAACCCAAGAGTAGAAACCAACCTAAATGGCACTCAATTAATCAACTTGGTAAAAAGTTAAAAATTTACTCAGGTAAAAGTGATAGTAACATACCATTATTATGATAATTATATATATTATACCTTTAAACACTTAAAAAGAACCATAGGCTAATGGGAGTGTTACATATGTGACATGAGAATTTAACTTCCAGGGCATCCCTTGACATATGTACATCGTTATTCTCATTCTTTACTTGACTATACAATAATATATACAAATAGGTGACTAATACTTAAGGTTATAGGGTTTTTCACTTAAACCAAAATGTTTTTCTCTTCTAAACTATCCTCCCTTTACTCCTTATAGTCTTCCATAGGGTTATATTAGTTTAAAGAGTAACCTCTAACAAACACAGACCATTCAAATTGAAAACAATTTTATTATTTAAAGTAGTATGCGTAAGGGACACCTAATGACTGTCCCATACTAGCTATTAAATATCCATCCTAAATTTTTTCTGTCCCTATGAGCATACAACCCAATAGCCCAAATTAAAATAAGTAGCAAGGAGTCTATTTCATGTTTTTCAACATACAAAGTCAATACCTCTATAATCATATGAAAACCATTTACACACTAAAAATTCAATTCATCAAATAAATTCCCATATCATAAAACCAACTTTCATTTCAAAGTAAGCAAATTCACATCATCATTTAAAAATTAGGAGAGTATAGATTACTTTACCTTAACCACTTGTTCCTTTCCTGATCAAAGTCTTCCTTTTTCCTTTTGGACTTGCTCTTATAAGTCACTTCTTTCGCTACCTGAGAACAAACCTCACTTTTACACTAATTCTTATCAAATATATAGCTATGTAACCTAGGCTTAGTGTTTTACTATAGTATTTATCCTAATTTCCCTTTCTATTTTCATGTCACTTATCACTTAACATATGTAATCCTAAGGTATGATGACATTTGAGCCTTATTTTATTCAATTATAGGGGTTTCCAAGCTCATTCCTTGCTTTAAAAGTCATTTTTCATGTTAAATGGTGATTAGTCAGTTGCCTTAAAGCAAGCAGTCGGCTGATTGCTCTCAAGAGGGCTGCCAGTCGACTATCACAAAGCTAGCAGTCGGCTGGTGGCTCTTTGGAATCCTGGACTTTGCTAAACAGTGGCTTGCTAGTCGATTGGTAGAAGGCTAACAGTCAACTGCTAGGCAGAAATTTAGGCCCAATAGTCGACTGAAAAGGCTATCAGTCGATTGCTGCACCTTTGTATCAATTTTTGGGTTTTTAAGAATACGACAGTCGACTAGTGCATGCTAACAATTGGCTGTTATGTTTTGTAATAGCTTAAAAATTTAAGTTTTCAAAATCATCCAGCCTAGATTCCCCCGCATTGCAAATTTAAAAGTCATAAGCTTAGTTTCTAAACATTTTCCCCCAAATCTTAACCATTTTCATGCTAAAAAATCATTCATTCAAGCCAATTTACACATTAGAGTCGGTGAACAGTAAAACCTAATCTTTAAATCTGAAATCAACCTAGAAAACACTAAACAGAAGCTAAAAACTCCAATAATATGGTTCAGAAACCTTTTCCTGTCTCCAAACAACCTCAATGTCACTATTCTAACTCAAAAAACCATAAATTTCTTAAGAAAAGGAGATTTCCCCATTTTTTCCAAACCTAAACATTTCAGTAGATTTGATGGGTTTTAAGGGAGGAAATCTACTCCTAAATGATGCTAAGATATATTACTAAGCCATTAGTACAGGTTTCTTACCTCAAATCTGGTTATGAAAGATTTTCACTTTGGTTCCTCCTCTTTTCCCCTTTCACTTGTGCTCTTCCTCTCGTTCTTAACGTTAAAATGTGCTGATAGGGAGGGAAAGTATGCTGTTGATGTGCTACAATAGATCTATATGTAGCCACACCTTAAGGCAGTGCACCTATCAACGTAGCATAGCGTAATGGTGAGTATTAAGGTTGTATCCCATGGGAATGAGAAAGCCCAGAGTTACTTCTTAATCGTTGTTATCTAGCCTAGAAAGAGTAATGATGGATTAACTAAATCTAATTATCACTATCTTGACTTTAGAGGGAAAGTAAGGCAAGTTTTAAGAAGGCAAATTATCAAGTTTTAGAAAAGAAAACCCATTAGGGTCTTAGACTAGATGATATGTAAACAAAAGATAATGGGTTATGAAATTGATTATGGTACCTGGGCAAAACAAATCTAGATTTCCGGTTGGTTTCAATGGATTTCTAAAACCTATACCTTCCATTGGCTATTCGTGTGCAATGGTCAAGTTTAGATCAGCATAAGGGCTTTTTAAGAGTTCCTCTTAGTCCAACAGTTGTCAACCTCTTGGTTTGAGCAAAGATCAACTATTGTCTCTAGTTAGTTTTCTAATTCCAAACTTCATCGGGTAGAGTATTTGAGAGGAATCTAGATAGTTTTTCTTACGACGTCTCGTAATAAAAATTGATTAATCTTTAACTAGAGGAAGATCACACAATTCAATTTATAACTCAATCATATTCAAATCAAAGTATCAACATATTCTAAGAACCCTAATTAAGTTCTACCAATCTAACTACTCATGTTCATGAATAAAACAACAAGAATTAAATCAAGGGAAGAAGAACAAAATGGAAACAAAAATATCCACATCTGTCAAGTTTTGGATGACTAGTTTGGATTCTGAACTCCTTTCTTGATTATGCTTCGAATTGCCTCTTGATGCTTCCCAATCTC
Organism: Senna siamea; assembly: GCA_031216115.1. NCBI lineage: Eukaryota > Viridiplantae > Streptophyta > Magnoliopsida > Fabales > Fabaceae > Senna > Senna siamea. Next base: position 22,704,804 of record CM062354.1, on the reverse strand, counting down.
TTTCTTCAACTCTTACTTGACTCTCCATGGCTTGTGACTTTTGTGGGGAGGCAAGAGAATTGAAGTTTTAGGCTCCAATGACTAGCAAGGATTATCACACTCCAAGCTACTCCAAGTGCTCTTGGTTTCCTTCTCTTTAGACGCATATAAGTGATGCTTTCTCTCGTTATGCCTTCTATTATTTATAGGCAAGGGAGGTGCCTCCTCAGGCCTTCACACGACGTGTGGTAGCTTAGAAAGTGGCATGGCTATGTTGTAGGCCGTGTTCCAAAAGAAATCTGTCTGTAGTGTGTTTTTGGTCGTTTCCTGGTTGGAGATTATTGCTCTGGCCGTGTAGGAAGGTGCATAGGATGTCTTTGGCATGTGGAGAGGTGTGTTCTAGAATTTTTAAGGCAACATGGGTGTGTGGCAGGCTGTATTCTAGAAGACTTCCTGTGTGACCATGCGAAAAGGTGCATTTTGAGATGCTTTGAGCCTTTAGACACTTGGTTTTGGTCTATTTCTCTTCAAAACTGCTTTATTATACCTAGGAAAAGCTTTGATAACATGAAAAGTGGAAAAACGAGTAATTATATATAAAACATATAAAATACACCCCTAAAATAAGTGAAATTTAGCACTTAAATATGTATAATTATGTGCTTATCATATTACCCCAAACTTAAGCTTTTACTTATCCTCAAGCAAACTTTCATTTAATTCATAAAAAACAATAATAGCTTTTCATGGTTAATACATACTCCACAGTCTATGTAACTTGATGCTACATGAATCTTACACCATAATTCTTGGTGTTGCAAGCCCTTTACTAATAACAGAGATAGTTAGATTGAATGCACTTCCTCAACAAGCAATTTATTATTTGATCAGGAACCACTGCCTCACAGAGATCACTCAATGTCGCTTAGAAGTGTATATGGGTGAAGTGAAATCTCTCAAGCAATTTCATAGTACCATGCCTTCCATATGCTTGCTTATAAATCTCATCTCCACTACTTGTGAAAACTTGAATATCATGATCAAAGGGTCTTGACAGGGTTGTAATGGGGCTTGAGGTAGAGGTAGGTGAAGAATTTGGAAAAGGGTACAAATATGTTGAAAATGCATGTGGGCCTAGGGAGATTTCAAGGATCAAATGTGGTAGACACAGTTTTCACTGAGCTTTTTAGTTCAGAGAATACCCTTTCCTAAGATAGTACAGAGATTGCTTTGATAATTATAATTTTTTTTCTTCTTGCTTTCTTTTTCCTTTCCTTTCCTTCTTTCTTTCTTTCCTTTCCTTTCCTTTCCTTTCCTTCTTTCTTTCCTTTTTCTCTTCTTCATATATTATTTTTTTCTTTTTTTGCTTTTTTCAGTCTTGCAGTCTTTCTAATTTTTAGTCTTGGATTGAGGGGGTTTCTCAAAAATAGAGGGAAGACTCAGTAAATCCTTATCTTTTGAGATAGTGCATTTTAATCTAGATATGAAGAACAGACCACAAAAATTTCAACATATAGGGTGGCAAAGAAACGTATTGTAAAGAAAAAGAAGTGGAAAATAGGGTGCAAGAGTGTATATATGGAAGAACATGCCAAGGCTCGATAATGGTCAACTAAGGGAAACACATCGGGTAGGCCTTTTAGTCAATAGTGGTGTAACCTAAGTTACCCAAATCATATCTGATATTCAAAAATTTATGTAACTTTGACAAGTATTACAAAGCAAGTTCTAGAAACATAGTAAGATGAAATGCACCCTCTAAAAGAAAAATTTAGAGCATGTTTGTAATGAATGCTCGCTTTGCTCAAATCCTCACATTTATAAGGTGTGGTTTTATAGGTTCCTAAAATTTTCAATAAAATTGATAGTCAAATAATGCATGCATATCTTCCTATTCATATTATTAGTTAAGAGTGTATGCAATGTAGAACATGGTGCAAGATGTGGGAGCATCTAGGTGCCGTAAAACTGATTTTCAATATGAGCTATGAAATGTATTTATTATCTTATATGAATTGAAAACAAGAGTTAGACTTTTGACTTCGTAAGATTACAAGTGTGTGTTTTATGTTCATGTTATGACTTAATTATAAAGCAATGCTTGAAGAAAATGACAATTGCAAGAAAATGAAAATTGCTAATATACTTTGGAATGCACATATTGGATAGCACTTTATTGTGATACACTTATTTGAAATGTGATATGTGATAATCAAAGTAAAGATGAAAAATAAAGTATAAAACTAAAAAGAAAGAGTAAAACTACGAGGAGTCCACCCTACACATAAGAGAAACATTGTCCTTAGAGTTACGAAGATGGGGGAAACTCCTGGACACCTGCAATAAGGGTATAGAGAAACATTATTGATTACTGCCATGCTGGATATATGGGCAGTGTGCGTCCTGCCAAAGTCAGATCCTGGATATGCTCATGTAGAACTTTGACCTTTCTCACCAGTCGAGTGATGTAGGGACCAAAGCATATGATACATTGCTAGACATCTTTGGTGAAAGTGGAAATCTGGGTTGCTAACACGTACCCAAGATCTACCTTCTATGTTGATGCCTTTCCCAGAGGATTAACAGGTTTGTCAGAGTGACTTCATCAAAGTTTTCTGCTTGGCCTGTAAGAGTGTGAGATAAGATAGAATGAAAATACCTCAAGTTGTGCGGTAAGTACCTTACTTTAGCATTGCTAGAGGTGTACTGGCGGGGTCTAGTGGTGATCTGATTCCACATAGTGGGGAAAGTGACTGTCAGAGTGTAAAGGCATCCTATGTATGTGGCTTTGTTTAGTTCTTTTGTAGTCCATAAGCCTAGGTGCCATCTGAAGTATGGTATGGACATAGAAAAGTCCATGCCTCTTAATCAGAATGCGATAGTCTCTGGCTCTCTCCAGTCAGTGATATGCTCTTTCAAGGAGAAGGTCCTGCATAATTCTAATGTTAGTTCCCAATATGTGGTTTCTCCAATGGTGAAAAACCTTGCATACAGTGGTGTGTCCATGAGAATAGTCTGTTCTGCAGTCAAGTTGTCAAGGATGATTCAAGGTCCAACTCCTATGAGTTTGAACCAAAAAGCTTGGTAATTCTCTTATTCCTCGTCTTCATAAAAGATCAACAATGGGTGGCGACTTCCAAGGTCAGCTTTGAAGGTCCCCCCTTCTTCTTGAGGTGACACTATAAGAGGAAGAGCTTGACATGGTCCAATAAGTGGATGAAGAACTTAGAGTGACTCCTCTTGTGGATGTGACACTGGAGAATGAAGAGCTCAACATGATCCTGAATTGACGAAAATTAGTTATAAAGATATTAAGAATCTAAGGCAAATAATTATGCAACGTCTATCCTATTCATTTATTGAGCTTTCTTGATTAAACTAAATAAGAAAGATTCTATTGCTAGAATCTTGATGTATGCGTGAAAAAAAAATCAAAACTTTTCATATGGTTTTTGCATGGTAATAATTTATTTTATAAAAGAATGAAGAAAAGAATTCAAAAATATAATTCTTTATTTTCCAAGAATGGATTTTCTTGATCAAGATTCTGTCTTTGAAGTTCTTTATGGATCCAAGAATAATGCATGGCCATGTATAGCAAGAAAGATTCTATCAAGAAACCATAGAAACCGTAAAAGGAAATAATATTTATATTTTCTAGTTTATGTGCTGCCTAAAAGAAACGTAAAGAAATTTTCTTGCATATCAAGGTTCGTTTCAGCTACTATATTGTTTATGACAGAATTTTTGCTTTTATGTTCAAGAGAGGATGACATGGTAATGTATAAGAGATATTAAAGAAGCATGAATCTTGGCAAAGAAATTATTTAGAAGATAAATCTTGAAACAATGCATTATGAATTTAAAAAGAATTTAAACATGAAAGATTTATGAATCTTGGAACTATATAAATGAAGAATGAAAAAGATTGGAGAAGAATTAAACTAGAATATGTGAAGACTTATGCATACTATATAATTCTTGAAAAGAAAATATGTGAAGAATTAAACTAAAATGATTTTTCTTGAATACCTATGAAAAGATAAAAGAGAATTAAGGAAGAAACATACTTACTTGGAGGGAAGACTAGGCATGAGAGAGAGAGAGAGAGAGAGAGAGAGAGAGCTAGGGAGACCTAAATTGCAAGGAGGGAAAATGAGAGAATTTCTTACTAATGCATGGCTTCTCCTCCTTATATAGGCATGGTTTCCCTTTCTTTGGCTTCTCCTCTTTCTAGTGGGACATGGAATTCACGCACCAAGGGGTAGGCTAACGTTTTTGTATTTTAATTTTTTTGGATAAGCCATTTATTTTCAAACACTAAGGATTTAATCTTCAAGATGATTTTTAAATTATCCCTAGGATATTCTTTAAAAGATCTTTAAGAAGATTTCATCCTTTATTTGAAATTTTAGTTCAATGGCCTTTTAATCAAATTTTGAAAATTAAAGATAAGGCACATTGAAATTCAAATGGTTTATCATGTTAGCTAGTCCTTTCTTTTTCTCTAGTCCTCTTGGCTATCTTATTTTTTTCTCATCCAAGTTAAAAAAAATTTTTTTATTAACCAATAAAACTTGAAAATAAAAATGAAAGAAAAATTATTTGTATTTTTCAAAATATATGAACTAAAAGGGAATTAAATTTTTATTTTTATTTTCATTCATTTATTTTTATTATATATATATTTAGAGTTTATTAACTGACCTATTTATATATATATTTAGAGTTTATTGACTGACCTATTTAACTACCAGGTCATGGAGGAATATTACCTGGTCTTTTATTGGGTTTCCATGATAATGCTTGAGACAGTGCCCATTTACCTTAAAATTTCCCTGGTTAGGGTCATGAATTTCAATGGCACCATAGGGAAATACTTGCTTAACTGTGAAAGGTCTTGACCATCAGCTTCTTAACTTTCCTGGGAAGAAGTGGAGATGTGAATTGTATAGGAGTACCTTGTCTCCTACTTGAAAACTTTTAGACATGCGTATTCTTTTCTCCTGCCATTTCTTTGTTCGGGCTTTGTAATTGGAAGAATTTTCATATTCTTGGTGTCGCCATTCTTCTAATTCACTTAGCTGCCACAATCTTTCTTTCCCTGAAGAATCAACATCAAAGTTACATGTTTTCAGGGCCCATAGTGACATGTGTTCTAATTCAACAAGTAAATGGCAAGATTTTCCATACACAAGTTTGTATGGTGTGAATCTAGTGGGTGTTCTATAGGCTATTCTAAAAGCCCATAATGCATCATCTAACTTAGCCGCCCAGTATTTTCTATTTGTTCCCACAGTCTTTTCTAAGATTATTTTCAATCCCCTATTGGTTACTTTAGCTTGCCCACTAATTTATGGGTGATAGGGTGTAACAAGTCTATGGGTTACTCCATAGCGTTTGAGTACTTTCTCTAATTGGTAGTTACAGAAGTGGGTTCCTTTATTGCTAATTAGTGCCTTAGGTGTGCCAAACCTATTTTTAGGAACCTAATTACTACCCTAGCATCATTGGTGGGGAAAGCCTGGGCTTTCGACCACTTTGAGAAGTATTCAATTGCAACTAGAATGTACCTATTACCATCTGACGAAGGGAAGGGTCCCATGAAATCTATACCCTATACATCAAATATTTCGCGTCTGGATTCTCTGCTGGGCGCCTGCTGGGTGTTTTAGCAGAAGTTTTTTTTGTTGCTAAAATTTTTTGCAACAAATATTATTGCCACTATAACTTTTGTTAAATTAATTATTTAAACAAAAGTTATAACAGCAACAATATTCGTTGCAATAATATTAAAACACAATTTAGCAACGGATAAAATCACAGCTAAAAAGCCCAGCAGGCACCCAGCAGAGAGCGCCAAGTAGAGGATCCAAAATCAAATATGTCTGCTACATGTATACTTGTTTCGGGCATTTCATTTCGGGCAGAGATATTACCTGAACTTTGACATGCATCACAAACCTGGACATACTTTCATGCATCCTGGAATATAGTAGGCCAATAAAATCTTGCTTCTAACACCTTCCTGGCAGTATGGTTAGCTGCTTGATGTCCTCTTGTTGGTCCCTTGTGACAATGGCTTAAAATCTAGTTGATCTCCCCATGTACACATCTTATAATTACCTGGTTTGCACAAATTTGAAATAAAAAGGGGTCTTCCCAAATGTAATACTTTAACTCAGCAAATAATTTCTTCTTTTGTTGAGTTGCCATATCCTTTGGTAAGACTCTAGCGACCAGATAGTTAGCATAGTTAGAGAACCACGGGAGATCAGAATATACCTGCATCACCTCTAAGTGCTCTTCTGGAAAGTTTTCATTTATTCTTCTTCAACCAGAGCCTCGAGGTTTGGGTTCTCTAGTCTCGATAGGTGGTTTGTAGCTAAATTTTTTGCACCTTTCTTATCTTTAACCTCTATGTCAAGCTCCTGTAGCAATAATATCCATCTGATTAGTCTAGGTTTAGCATTATTTTTCAAAAATAAATACCTCAGAGCTGAATGGTCTGTGTAGACCATGGTCTTTAAAAGTACTAAGTAGCTTTGAAACTTATCAAATGCATACACCACTGCAAGTAGTTCTTTTTCAATAGTAGTGTAGTTTTCTTGAGCATTAGTCAATGTCTTTCTGGCATAGTAGACGGGTTGGAATTTCTTGTCAATTCTTTGGCATAGAACTGCTCCAATTGCATAGTCACTGGCGTCACACATTAGTTCAAAAGGTAATCCCTGATTAGGAGATATCATAATGGGGGCTATGGGGGCTGTGGTCAGTCTCTCTTTTAATAACTCAAATGCCTACACACAATTATTATCAAATTCAAATGATGTGTCTTTGGCAAGTAACTGAGTCAATGGTCTAGCAGTCTTAGAGAAGTCTTTTATGAATCTCCTATAAAATCTGGCATCTCTTAGGAAACTTCTTATTGCTTTCACAGAGCTAGGAGGTGAAAGCTTTTATATGACTTTAATTTTTGCTTTGTCAACTTCCAAACTTGCATGGGATATTTTGTGACCTAGGACAATCCCTTCTTTAACCATGAAATGGCATTTTCCCCAATTTAGAACCAAGTTTGCCTCTACACAATGAGCTAACATCTGTTCCAAATTGGCTAGACAATGTGTGAAGGAATTTCTGAAAACAGAAAAGTCATCCATGAATACTTCCATCAAATCCTCGATCATATCATGGAATATTTCCATTATACACCTTTGAAAAGTGGCAAGTGCATTACACAGTCCAAAGGGCATTTTTCTATAGGCAAATGTGCCATAAGGGCAAGTGAAAATAGTCTTCTCTTGGTCTTTAGGAGCAATGGGTATTTGAAAATATCATGAAAAACCATTAGAAAAATAATAGAATATGTTACCTTCCAATCTCTTAAGCATCTGATCAATGAATAGAAGGGGAAAATAGTCTTTTTGGGTTGCATCATTTAATCTGTGGTAGTTTATACAAACCTAATAACTGATTACCGTCCTTGTTGGTATAAGCTCATCCTTTTCATTCTTTATTACCGTAGTGCCTCCTTTCTTTAGCACTACTTGCACAGGACTGACCCAGGAGCTATCAGAAATAGGGTAGATCAAACTTGAATCGAGAAGCTTAATCACTTCCTTCTTCACTACCTCCTTCACGTTCGGGTTCAGACGTCTCTTGGAAATTAATATTAAAGTATATTTCTTATGAAATTCTAACAATTTCAAGAATAATTCCCCTAAAAATGTATATCTATAATAATCTAATTCTTGAAAAGAATTCTATCAAGTCTTCAGGTAATTCTCCCACTCTTAGAAATAATTAATCACCCAATTCTCTTGGAAAATTCTAACAAATCTCTAGGTAAATTTTTCCATTCTTGGAAATAATTAATAATCCAATTCTCTTGAAAAACTCTAATAAATCTCAAGGTGAATTTTCCACTCTTGGAAATTAATGATAATCTAATTTTTTTTGGAAATTTATCAAGGGTGAATTACATGGACTTAGCCTAGGGAAATTGACTAGTACTAAATTCGAATTTCCCTCTTTTATTTGTCAATTAACACCCAATTTCGTGTAACTTTCCTCTTTCATTCGGCCAAGGGAGTTTTTATGGAGGGAGCATGGTTTTCAAAAACATCCATCCATTTTTATCATGTATAATCATAGTTCATCATGAAACCAACATTATCTAACCCTAATCCCTCCACAACAACAATATTCATATCATCACATCAAAAACATCCCAATCAATCACACATGCTTAGCCAACATACATGCAATTTATTAAGAATGTAGGGAAGACAATCATGTTCCATAGAAAACTTGTAGAAACATATTGATTACATATACTAAAGTATGGAACACAATCTAAGAAAAATTGTTAACCTACCTTGATGATGATTAGGATGGACTTAGCTTGACCCTTCCTTTGATCTCCTTCTTCACCTTGCTTCCTTTTCTTTAACTAGATCCTTACTCCTTCGCTTCCTTTGATTCCCTTCTTGATCCCCTTCACTCTCCTCCTTCACTAAATTTTTGTGTCTTCACATGCTCCCCCTTTCTCTCTCAAAGTGCTCTCCTTTTCTTTTCTTTGCCGTGTATGTATGTGTGGTTCTCAATGTTGCATGCTCTCTCTCTCTCTCTCAAAGTGCTCTCCTTTTCTTGTCTCTTTTTCTCTCTTTGTTGTGTGAGTGTGTTGCATGCATGCAAAAATGAAATTCCCAACTCTTTTGTCTCTTGCTTAGGTGATGTGTGCATGTATCCATATATAAAAAAATATCATTTCCAATTGCTTTTCTCTCATGCATTCGGTCAATGGCTACACACTCTTCTCCTTCCTAATTAAAATTATTTCTTAGTCACTTTGTACTTGCAAGTACCATTTACTTCTCTTGCACTCTTCCCTTGTCCACTAGCTCACGCAAAAGAACGAAAAAGAAGAGAAGAACCCATGCAACACCATTCCTCATGTATGGCTCCTCCTTCCCTTACAATTTCAATAAGACGCAACCCTCATTCTTTTGTCCTATGAAATTTAGTGCAGTACTTTCCCTTCTTTTCCTTGTAAATTTACATTTACTTAGTGTTCACGCCACCTTCCTTTTTCCTCATGCTCTTTGTTTCCTCCTTCCCTTAATTAATTATTATCATCATACCAGTCTCCATTCCTTTCATCCAAGCTGCACTCTTCCTTTTTTTTTCCTTTTGCCTTGCATGTGGTTTGAGTGTATGCCTCCTTTCTTGCTAACTTTGGTTTACTTATCCATAAATTTGCCGCACTTTATTCTATTTCCCTTTTCTTGTTTGCAATACACCTCCACTTAGTGTTCACGCCAGCTCACTTTCATTACTCAAAAAAAAAAAATATATATATATATATATATAACAAATAGGGAATTTTGTGTGGAAGGCATCAAAATTCTGCACCTTGTACTTTCTTGCTTGCAATTTTGGTAATCCCTTTTTTAATTGCTCTCTCTCCTTTTTCCTAATTCTCATGGCTACACTAAGTGTACTTGTAAATACACTTTCTTTGCTTGCAAGCTACCTTATCCCCTGATTCATGCCACCTTCCTTTCTTCTCTTCATTCACATTTCCATTTGGCCGAGTTGAGAGAAAAGGGGATGCTACACTTGTTCTTTCCTTTGTCCATTGCATATAGGAGTGTTGCATTGTTTCCTTTTCTCCCTATGATTGAGGTGGCATGTTGCACTTTCTTTTTTCCCTTTGGTCATGCCATCCTCGTTCCCTCTTTCATTGTGTTTTATTTTATCCTAACTGCACCTTCCTTCCTCACTTCATGTAACGCCCATGCAAGGCCATAATTTCTAACACTTCTTTTATTTCAAACCAATCTCCCTCTCCTTCAATTCACGTGTGTTTTCCCATGAATATTTAATGGCTATTTTTTTTTCATGGCATTCCCCCGTGTTCGTGCCCGTGTGGTTCATATATATATTTTTTGAGATAAAATTCTGCACTTTTGCTTCCCTTCTTCCTAATTGCACATGTGGGCTTATATGCATTTTTAGTTTGCTTTTCTTTCCTTCCCCAATTCGGCTAAAATGGAGAGGTGATCTAAATCAAACACCTTAACAAATTGAAAGCATATTTATTCTAAATACAAAAATCACACAAGCAATTTCATCCAATTAATTAAAGAATATTAATTTAGATTAATTAAAATTATGGGGTGTTACATTTCTCCACTCCTTAAAAATAATTTCGTCCTTGAAATTCATACGTACCTCATAAGAATAATTCTGAATATGCTTAGCGCATTTCCTCCTCTCTTTCCCAGGTGGTTCTTGCAGTGATGTTAGATCCCACAAGATCTTTACCAGGGAAATGACCTTATTCCTCAGGGTCTTGACCTCAGTACCAATGATTTGTATAGGTTTCAGCTAATAAGTTAGATTATCCTTTAATTGCAGAGTACTGGCGTCAAGTATATGTGAGGGGTCGAGTATGTACTTTCTGAGCTAGGAGACATAGAAAACATTGTGAAGGTTAGACAAATATGGGGGTAAGGCTATCTAGTATGCTAATGGACCTACTCTCTTTAATATCTAGAAAGGTCCAATGTATCTAGGACTTAGCTTCCTAAACCTTATAGCTCTACTAATCCCAGTAGTCGGGGATACCTTAAAAAAAACATGGTTCTCTTCCTTGAATTTTAGGGGTATTCCCCTCTTATCAGCATAGAGATTAACGAGTTGACTATAGCGAAATTATCAGGCCATGTCACCTGGGCCGTTAACAGCTAACAGCTTAGAGATTAACGAGTTGACTATGGCAATCTTTTAGGGACTGAAATGTGTATTATGATTTTTCATGGACTAAATCGTAGTTTGACATATCTTTCAATGATCAAAAAGTAGATTTACTCTTTTAAATTTGATATTTAATGAGAAAAATTTTATTTTGGTCCTTCAAAGATATGGTAACTTTTAATTTAATCCTTTACAGATCATTTTCATCAATTTTATTCCTCAAAGATAAAAATACATTTGATGTTACCATTTTATTTAAGTTATATCCATATCTTAACCTCTCACTTAACAAAATGTCGAATAAAATTTTTCTTGTTAATGTAAAAGTTATAAGTAATAGAAAATTCACATCATATTAAAAAAATCTATGCATGAAATTATTCAAATCAACCATAATTCTCAAATTTTCGTTAGATATGTAATTAGTAAAAAAAATCATGTATATATGTAATTAGAAAATTTTGATTTATATCTTAACATTTTATGTTATATAGATTAATGTGTGATATGCAAGACAACTATGTCATAAAATAAATTAAGCTTCAACATTGCATTAAGAAATTATATATGAATTTTGGATAGAAAAGCATCATTGATGATATTTTCATATTTAAAAAATTAAATTGACAAAAATAATCTATAGATAATCAAATTAAAAGTCATTATATCTCTTGACAACCAAAATAGAGTTTTTCTTAGTTTTAATTTTGAATTGAATTTGAGTAGATTATTTAAGATTTATATTTATTTTATTTTTATTATTTTTATACCTTTCAACATTTGAGCCAAGAAATGTGAGTTAGGCTTTCTTTTTCCTATTACGTCATACTTTTTTTTTTATTTTGTTATTTATTTTTATTTTATCTTGGAAAAATATAATGTTTACACTTAAGCCTCTTTACTTATTTTGTAGGTTTAAAAAAAATTAAAAGTGAAGTTTTAATATTCTTATCTAAAGAGCAAGAAAAAGCTAAAGAACACGTGTTTTACAACATACCAACCATAACCAAAGAAAATTTTTAATCATGGACACTTCGTGCCCAAAGAGAGTTTTCCCTCAACTTAAGCATCTATTGCTCATGATTGTTTTACTCAATTTTAAATTTTGAAACTCAAATCACCTAATCTCATTGTTTAAAAGAGAGTTTTACATCTATACATCTGTCACTTATTACGGGTTACTTAAAATTTTCAATTTTTGAACTTGAATCACTTGATGCTTGTCATTCAAAAGAGAGCTTCTCGTTTGTGCACCTGTCGCTCGTGGCAAGTTACTCAAATTTTAAAATTTTTAAACACAAATCACCCAACCCTCATTCAAAAGAGAGTTTTCTGTCCATGAACCTATTGTTCGTGATGGGTTACTCAAATATTTAAATTCTTGACACGAATCACCTTATATTTCTCGTTCAAAAGAGAGCTTCTCATCTGTGCACTTGTCACTCATGACAAGTTACTCAAATCTCTAAATTTTTTAACATGAATTAGTTGGTCCCAATTATAATAAACAGAAAAATCCATAGACAACATTAAGAAATAATGCACAATAAAGATATTTGAGTTTAAACTTGTGCAAATGCTATAATATGTAAGGACACCATGCCACTTATCTCATAATCAAGCAAAGTGTGCATGTCCCTTTGTGTTCACATACATACATAGTACACACTCATTGTGCTCTTTTTCTATTAAGCATACCTATATCTCATACACATTAGATCCAATACCAACTAATATGGATTTCAAATACTAATTTTCCAAACATATTCATAACAAAATAAGCACATCAACTCATTTCTCATAAGCTGTGAACCCTCACTGGTTCGAAACCCTCATTGATTCGTTCCACATGACTGATATGCTTTGAAAACATTTTTGTACTACCTTGAGTTTAGCCCACTAGCGTTGGCCTTGGCCCCTTTTAACCCGGTCTCTATCTACTAAGACATCCCCTAAGTTGATCCATGTCACATAGAACCATTAGGAGTATCGCCAATCGAAACATCCTTTGCATAGTTGGGCTCAACTCCCTTATGAGGAGATTCATTCCCCTGAGCTCATGAGATCACCTACCTTCTGAGGAACATATCTCTCATTCTTGGAAATCACCTCCCTTCCAATGATCACATTTCTCCTTTAGTACCATATTCTCTAGCATAGATACCTAAGATGACTTAACCCTTGCCACAGTAAGTGTTAAAGTTTAAGTATATGACCTTTTTTAATTTACCGGTTAAGTAGGGTTAATATAGAAATCACACTGTCACAAAGAACATTGAATAGGTATTGCCACCCCTAATCATAGCTTAACTGTAGATTGTCCAACGGTTATCCTATATTGACTATCGATCAAGAGGTTAGTCTATTTCTAGTACATATAAGAAGGATAAGTTTTCCTTTCCAAAACAATTTTCACAAAATCATGACCATATTACATTGCATATATCTATTTCTTTTTTTTTTATGTCATATGTTTATGTACGCATTATCACAGGTTGGAATATCATATTCAGAACCTACTAGTCGACTGTTCAGGACTAACAATCGACTAGTAGCTTTTGTTTAAAAAGTCACCCATTCTAGACTTGCACCTTATCCAATCTCGAGTCACCAATCGGCAAGTCTAGGGATAACAGTTGGTTGTTGAGCCTCAATTTCACTATTCTAGTATTTCTAAGTTTTCTGGGTTTGTCAAAGACACACCAATCAAGTGTTACAAGCTTGGTGATCAGCTCTTGCCCCTCGATTTGGCCACCTTAATGAATGTTTAGTTCAAACTTTCCTCCCTTGCCATCCCAAACCATTCCCAACATGTTTCCAGCATACATGAGTCTCAAAACACCTTTTATACATGTTTTCTCCTACTTACATGAATTTCATGGCAAAAATATCATCGGTGCAACTATATGCATGCACACAAGTTCAACACTCACATATATCACAAAATCAAGGCTCAAATTTCAGTTTAAATATCACACATGATGTCTAAAACTCCAAACAACAACATCCAAAACAAAGTTCACCAACAAAATCATTTCCAACACATTTGGGTCTAGAAAGAGAAAACATGAAAAACCCATTATAAATAGGATGAAGGGGAGTTCTATCTACCTGGATTCCAAGAATATCTTCTCTCTTTTTTTCTTTTATTTTCTTTTTCTCTCCTAGCCAACCTCATGCATTTTTCAAGTTGCATCTTAGCCATTCATTGCCAACAAATCTCAGCCATTGATTCTACCTTCTTCCCCAAGTACCAATTTAATATTATTCCTTTAAGGCTGTTTTGGCTACATGTAATTCCTCAAATCTATTTTTCTCCCATTTATCCTTCATTTGATCTCATTTCCTAAATAAAAGGTATTTAGATCCTCTAAAGTAGAAGAGAGGGAAGAAGTTCGTAAAGTTAAAGAGAGATAAGAAGAAAAAAATTAGGCCATGACCCATTTAAGGTGGGTCATTTATTTTTCTCTCTCCTAATTTTTTGTTCTACATATCTCCCACCTACTTTAGGAACTTCACACTATTAAGTACTTCAAAGGATTTTTTCCAAATAAAAGGTCGTCAACACTCATCTCTAGGTTAAGGCATAGTTTGGCCAGAGAGATAGACCAAATATCTAAGTAACTACGAAAAATGAATGTCATGTTATTTAGCCCACTTCCCTTTTTTCTATCTCCAAGTCTCCCAAGGGTTATTTTTCCCTATTTGTCCTAGCTTTCTAGTCCCATGTGACATCCCAACATGCACACACAAAGCCAATAAAACACATTAACACAAATTCCAGCACATTCAAAATAGTAAAAATACAGGTTACACAAATCCTAAATTCAGCCATCCAATGCAGGGAAGCTACACTTAAGATTGACCAAAGAGGAGATTTAGTTTTGGGCAAATGCCTAAGAATATGTTTGACTGTAATAGCCCGAAAAAGGAAAACTAAAATAATGGAATTACTTGAGATCAAGTATTTGGCAAGTTATCATCCCCTTCCATTTGTTGCAAGAGTTCCAATATACTTCCAGCTTTTCTTTTGGCCCTATCAGTGCCACTTTCTGATAATTCATGCAGTGCTTCTCCTGCACCAAGGTCTTTTGCTACTTTCAACTGGAGCGGATCTCCTGTGCAAAGGGACCACAACACAGCAGCAGCATTTTCCCTGTTGCGTGGGGAACCAGTTCGTATAACCTCAAGAAGAATAGGAATTGGTTCAGCCTGGCCAATTGCAGTCCTGCCTTCATGATGGCTTGCAAGAATTGCAAGTATTGCTAGAGCTTCATCTACCATCCCATCTCCAGCTTTCCTAAGAAATGTCATCAGTGGGCCAACTATACCAGCCTTTACAGCTCTTGCTTTGTTTCCCTGATAGATAGAAAGATTAAAAATAGCAGTAGCAGCATCCTTTTTACCTCTGGGAGTACCCTCACAAAGTAAGCTAATCAAAGCTGGAATAGCCCCAGCAGCTCCTATTGCAACCTTGTTTTCATCTAGAACAGATAAACTGAAGAGAGTTGCAGCTGCATTTTCTCTAGCCTCCATACTTCCATTTTTCAGCACATCTACAATATCTGGTATAGCTCCTGCATTTACTATGGTTCCTTTGTTACTCTCATTGATGGACAGATTGAGAAGAGCTGTAACAGCATGCTCCTGGGTTCGAGGATCTGATGAAGAAAGCAGATCCACAAGAAGCGGTATCGCTCCTGCTTCAGCAATACATACTCTGTTATCCGCATTTCTCTTAGCCAGCAATCGGAGCTCACCAGCAGCCGCCCTTTGCTGTTCCATATTACCAGTTGCTAGTCTATCCAATAAAGCATTAATAGAAGCTCGATCACAATCTGAAAGACTGCTTCCAAATTTCTTTGTTCTACAGCTCCCTTGCTTCTTTGGTAGCTCAACACCATTGCTTTCGCACCATAAAGCAATCAGACTCTTCAAAGCATAGTTAGGGGTTAGGGCTGTGTGCAAAAGTGTCTGCTGTGTTTTTGGACATGTTTTATCGCCAACATCAAGCCATTTTTGAATGCAGGATCTTTCATAAGTCTGCAAAATACAGTAAACTATTTGTGAATAACCATAACTGATATCAACTAGCAATCTCACATGGAAAGACAGTCTGTTGGTTATACCTGTCCAGTAGAGACAATTACAGGATCTTTCATTAGCTCAAGAGATATTGGACACCTAAAATCATCAGGAATTACCGGAGATCTATGCTTAATTGAAGCCTTTTCACCCTCAGGGGGGTCAGCTTCAGAGTTTTCATTGAGTACACAGTCCGTTAGCTTCTTAAGAAGAGATGACATTATCTCCAAAGAGTCCCATGGTTCTCCACCACTTAAGATCACCAATTCATGTAATTCAGCTGACTCTTTCTTCATGTCATTTATAGTCTTCAGATGCAACTTCTCAGAAAGTCTATTGAGTATTTCAGGGTCAGGATCTTTTTCTATTAGTGCTACAGCTAAATCCAAGTCTAGTTTTAAATCAGCTAATTCCATTGTAGCTTTAGCTCTTTTGAATTGAGCATGCACGAGTTCAATCTGGAAAGAGTAAAACAGGTTAAAACAGTTATCAAAAGCTCTAGTACTTAAATCCAAGAATCGATACTGTCCCTTCTTTTGTCAAAGATTGCCATTGACAAGAAGTTCAACGCAGAACAGCCAAATAAGATTTGTAGAAATAACAAATATAAATCACCACTGATTTTTATGATACTGTGAAATGTCTATTGAAGTTTAAAGAAAACACCTGTTGTTGAACTTCCTCTGATATCTCAAGTTTGTTGTATTGAAGTTCACTCATTGCTGCTTCAATTTGGTCATTTACATGTTGAAACTTTTCTGCCATTTCATTCCTCTGCAAGGCCTGTGACATGTAAACCAGCTACTACATTAATATCAATGGTCTAAATATACTCAATATAAATTTTAAAGGAAAAACCGAACTAAAGGAACAGAGTAGGGCTAAGATTTGAACTATATTGATATTGAGGAACTTGCCTAGTTTTGTTGGGCTGCTAGATGCCTAGTTTCGAAAGTTATCAATAACAACTCTAATCTTACCAAATTAAAAAAGCCACAAAGAAATGAGAATTAATCATGTACAATTCAGGCAGTAAAAATATTGAATTGCGAACACCTATTCTATCCAGTTGATTGGTTTTTCTAGCAGTTTAGAGAAAATGATTAAGAATTAAAATACAAAGAGAATGATTCGCTTTACCACAAAATTTGTGCATGTACAGAATTCAAAGGAGGAAAATATATACATGAGGACCTATATATATAGACATATAATGCATAACTATATACAAATGACTGTTTTAGAATTTCCATTTGCAAGATATTTCAGAACCTGACAAAAGCAAGTTCTTATTTTCTTTCCAGAATAAGTATTTGCCTTCTTAAATTTTAACTTCCAATAGTAAAGTATTCTGCTGTAGTAGTTGTGAAGTAGCGGCAAAAGATTTCTCACAAACAAAGCCAAATCGAAGAGATAGGAAACAATAATTAAATGAGGTTAAACTTTAAGTTCCAGAAATCACACAAAATTTAAGTAATTAGGGTATTTGCACATACATATATGTACATCTTAGAGTGGAAGAAGATGAAATAAGCACTGGCATAAGCAATTTACAAAGACACAAGGAATAATAAACATGGGCAACATTAGCATCTCACTTCACAATCCAAACAGAAGCATAAAAACAAAAGAAAAGAAAAGAAAAGAAAAAAAACCAAAACCAGAAACCAGAAACCAGAAACAAAAATAGGTAGCACGAAGTCATTGGCAATTAATCATAGGTTAAAGAAACAAAAACAAAAAAGTGAACAAAACAAAAATTTTGGTAGTTATATATACCCGATACAGCTTACTCCCTTGGTTCACGAACTTGAGAAGACTCTGAGCTGAATCCAAAGCAATGGCCAATGATTCAAAGGATCGAATTTCTTCATCGCCTAGCGATTCACAATCACCATCCTTAATTTCCTCAAGCAAAGGACTCAATAGCTTCACCCTCCGAACCAAATTCCCGTACATCCTCTTGCAAACGTTTCGACACTCCGGTAGACCAGAAATATCCTTGATGGAACAAAGCAATCGATCCACCAACAGAGCCTTTGAATTCTCACTAGCACTCATTTTTTTTTTGCTGAGCCACCGAAACTAAAGTTAGAGCGGCTTAAAATTGAAGCCAAAATTGGGGGCGTCTCCAAAAAAAGATTGAGCAATCTATAAAATGAGAGATCAAAGATTGTCTAAGTAATAATCAAAGATGCGAGCGATTAAGACGGTGAAGAGCAGGAACAGCCATTGGCGCTCAGCTATTGAGAAAGGGAGACGCGGGGTGTCACCAGGCCAAATTCCGAATCAATTACGAGATGAAGACATAGAATTGGAATGGAATTGAATTGAATTGGATAAAGAAGTAATAATTAATAATAGAGAGTCGTGGTATTTGTGTTTGACTACCGAATGGAAAAGACACTTTTCTTAATTTTTTTAAAATACAATGGTAAAAATATTTTTATATTTTTAAATTTTATATTAATTTTTAATTTTATTTCTAAAATATATTTATTGTTAATTATACCTACAAAATTTTTAATTATGATCAATTTTATCTCAAAACTTAATATCATCAAATCTATTAATAAAAAAAATTGACCTAACGTATGATGTAATATTTTTTATTGATGCAAAATTTTTAATTTATTAGTTAAAAAGTCACGTAATAATAAAAAATTTAATTCATCAAAAAATTTATATTATGTAATGTGTAAATAAAGTATAATATGTAAATATCTTAGTGAGTTAAATTTTTTATTATGACATAATTTTTTATCTAATAAATTAAAAGTATTGAGTCAGTAAAAAATATTTCATCAGTCGTCAAGTCATCTTTTTTTTTTTTAATAAATTTGAAGGTGTTAGATTTTGAAATAAATTTGATTGTAATTGAAAACTTTGAAAACATAATTAACAGTAAATCAACTTTATAAAAAATTAAAAATTAATGTAAATTTTAAAGACATAAAATGTGTTTTTGCCAAATAAAATTAGAGTTTAAATTTTATGTTCTCAAAATATAAAGCATATTCTTTAAAATATAAAAATAAAAAAGCTTGTTTAAATAATTTTTTTAACAAAAAAAAATAAAATATGTGTTTTGAAAACAAAAAATATAAAATAATTTAAAAGTTTTTTGAACTTCAATTTTTTTAAAAAAATAAATAAATCTTTTAATTAGTAATATATATACAAATATATAAAAAATAATATTAATATATATTCTCATTATTAATTTTATAAAACAAATTTTAAAAATAAAAAAATTCAAACAGGTCTATATATATATATATATATATATATATAGTTCTTAGTGAAAAACAAGCATTCAACACAGGTTTTTTTATTTTTAAAATTTAAAAATATTTTTAAAAATTATATTTAAAAAATGCCTACGTCACTTGGCTTTCACATAACTCCATATTTGTTGCTTTCCTTTTATGTTTCGTCAATAATGGAGCTTTTTCTTTTAAACTTTTCTTAAAAAATTTGGTATTTTATTAAAATAAAAATCAAAGGAGATAATTTTTAAGGATTAACATTTGTACCATATCAAATTAAGATTTTTAATATTTTAAAAATGACTAAAATATAAAAAATGTTTTGAACTTCACACAAATTTTATATTTTATATTTTGTATAAATTGATTAAATTTTTTATCCAAATTATAACGAAGGCTTGCTATGTCACCTTGAATGAAGCCACGTTAGATTTTAATTTGATTTGGATTAAGGTATTGTTGTTATTTTACATCTACACCCTCCATCTCTCACGGAAAAAAGAATTTTTTAACTAGCTTACTGAGTGCACCTTCACTCAAAGCTCACCAGACAGGAAGTTTTTCTCACCCATTGAAATCGCAGCGTCATTCGAAGCTCACTGAAGAGAAGAAGAGAAGCATTTATCACCTATCATTTCTCACACATTCAAACTCACGACATTCGAACCCCACCAGATCTATATCATCTAAAAAACTGGCTTTGAATCGAACCCTAACTGAATCGAAGCCCCACCATCTTTGAATGGATCAATCCTTGTTACTGTTATATGGATCAATCTTAGATTTCAAGATATTTCTTTGAATTAGTGATATTATCCTCCATCTTTGGTTTTGTTATTTGGGTTAATTTTACTTAATCTTCAAATTTTAATGTTATTGATTAATTGATTGAGTTAACTTGCAGGGAAGCAGGCACAAGTTCAAAAGAAGAGAACATGAGAACTTTCTTACGTTGTAGTTATATCAAAGATGTAAAACAAAATCCTTTAGATCCCTATAATGCACACCAAGTGTTTGAGATAATTCGTAAGCAAGGTGGCTTCCACACACTAAATTCATTGTTGAAGATAGGCTTTCCTCCTAAGTTCTTGAGGAGAAAAGGTTGGAGAATCTCTACCAAGACACCCCACCATTACTGTCTGGATGAAGCTTTAGGCCTTAACACATCCTTGCGTGCCCAATAATTAGCATACTTCAATTTCCCATTATCCAATGCTCGTTCTGAACCAGTAGTCATGGGGAAGTGGTATGTTCCTTTCATGTTTGTAAAGTAAAATATGAAACTTAGCTAGTGACCAATTGAAGAACTCAGTATTCTACAAAATGAGTCTCCAGCTAAGATGGGAAAAGATATTCTCAATGGAAAATAGAGATAGTGAGAAAAATGCAGTATCTATGGATGTAGTTATTGGAAGAGAATTTGTAATGGTTGGTGGAAAGGAAGCTGTTTTAGGTGATAGAGATGTTGATAGTGATGGAGTTTTGTGGTTTAATGGTAAAGGAGAGGGTTGAGCTTGACAGTCTGTAATTTTTAGGTGAAAGAGATGATGATGTTGATGGTGATAGAGCTTGGCAATCTCATCATCTAGTACCACTATCCCACTTGGATAACTTCGTTATCTGTAATTTTTGCACAAAATATTGCAAACCCTTCTCAATATAATTTTTGAATGAGAAAATTGCAAACCCTCTCATACTAACACACAACTACCCAAACCCCTTTACTTGATTAGGCATGTAGTGTGTGTGTGGGAAAGTCATCCCTTTCACCATTTTCTAGGGTCTTCACTCTCCTCGCTCTTTAAAATTGTCCAATGTGGTACTTGTAACATCCTCCTAAGAAGCTTAATGTAACACCCCATATTTCCTTGGTTGGATTTAAATTAATGTTTCTTTAATTAATTGGGTGAGTTTGATATAAAGTATGATGAGTTTGCTTATGCAATTTAATGCTAAAGAATAACACCTTCTTTCTAGTGTTAACCAAGAAAGTTAGTAAATTGGAACGGAAATTTTGTTGAAGTTAAATTAAAGAAAAAGGGATGATGACTTCGGCCTTAAGAAAAGAGAGGAAAGGAATGAAATATAGCAAATATTGACTTCTCTTTCGTCAGTGCAACCGAAAAGACAAGTGAGCAAAAAGAGATTCATTTTTAATTCTTATGCCAATTAAAATAATGCTTCCAATTAGTGATGAAGGTAGAGGAGGGAAAGAAAGAGTGACGTGTGGCATTAAACTTTCTCCTTTTTTTTGTCCCTTTAGCCTTTAATCTCAAGTGACCGAATGGTTTTGCCAATCAATAAGTAAAATAAACCAAGGAAAAAGTAGTTAAATGTGTGTGTGTGCAGTGAAGTAAGAGTGCAGAATTTAACATAAAATACACACATGTAGGTGTACAGTGGAAGCCAATTGGGAACTAGATATAGGGAATTAAAATGCAAAACCATATGCCTTGCATGAAGGAGGCTGTAACACCCCTTATCTTATCTTAACATCGTCAAACAACATATTCAGATAAGTGGTTATATTATTCTTAGCCTTTTATTATATTAATTTTATTGAGCATTTAATCCATCAATAATTTAATATATGATTAGGTTCAGGTCCTTTTGCTCAGGTAATGTACTTTTGCACAACAAAAATAAATATCTCATACATTACAGCGAAATTTATAAGAACTTTGATACCATGTATATATATATATCATAATTGTTTGATCCATAGTTCCACATACATGTTCTAGGATATATAAAGTACCCATTCATAAGGAGTAAAGAGACAACAAGCTTGTCACTCAAACTCCTTTTACAAAATATCATGAAAGAACAGGTCCTTCACATATCCTCATACATCTGTCCTTTACCCTCTATGTACAGCCAAAAATGATAGTCCCAATTCTAACCCCAAAAAGAACATAGAGAATCAGGACCAAAATGTTAGGGCTACATATACATAACTATAGTACCCATTTCACTCTGGGGGTATTTCTATAACAGATATAATATAGATATCCTTCAGCATGGTGAAAGTTCCCAGGAAGGGAACTTCCACTGTAGCTATTTCGATCTCCATAATTAAGCAATATCTAGGCATATGATACATATCAGTACAATAATGAGAAATATATTCCCAGTAGCTAAACAAACCATGTTCTTTTAAATAATTGATATGTACCACTGTATGAATACAGAAAATAACTCTACATTCAGTTTAGTTCCAAAATTCTTTTCATACAGATATGTGGGTATGACATATGTGAAACATGTGTGTATGCATCTATAAACATGAGTTATGCAACATATGATATCATTAATGGAATGAATAACAAGCTTTCAATGTTCACATACTCTAAACATTATCACATAGAATACATTCATACAGTACAAATCATAATATCTCATAAATGCTTTACTCTTTGGAGGTATACACTAGATCATTCCTCCACATGATTGTATTCTCTGGAGGTATACACCAGGTCATTCCTTCTAAACTTGATTCCTTGGGAGTATACACCAAATCATTCCCCACAAGGTGTTATTATTGGGAGGTTTACACCAAATCATTTCTAACCCATTTGATTCATTTCTAACATTATTTTTACCATTTAAACACTATGGCAACAATTTTCATAATTATGGATAATGCTTTCTCACACCTCATTGTCTTGTAAGTGTACATTAAGCCTTTATTTCACACACCTTTCTAGCTCATTTTTCATGTTAGATATGATAATGCACATTATCTTACAACTTCACATACTTATGCATATTTTTAAGGTGGGATAGTAAGGCTTTTAAAATGGTAATATGGCTAAAACATAAAAATACCATAATTTTCTCTCTCCTCCTTTCTTAAGACTAAATTTATATGGTTCCTAGGTCATTTTTCAAGAGCATTTTCAGCACCATTTACATACATACATTCGGCCAAGGTTAATAAATCACAGTTCTTGGATTAATGGTGAAGTTAGAAAATGGGAAAAGTGCCTAAACATTAATCTAACTAGATTTTCTCTCTCTTAACATTTCATAACACTTTTTCTCAATCTTTCTAGCACCATTTTTAACCAAATTTCAACACCATCACAAGAGCTAGCATTCGACCAAAGAGAGAAAAACAAGAAAATGAAGTTATCACATGCTTACAATACAACCATATTCAAGTAAATCCCATGTAAGACTATCATTTTCTCACTCTTTAAGACACCATTTCAGCCTTGGTACAAGCTAGGGTTTTTCAAGACTAGGGTTCCAAACATGAAAATTTCTATCTCTTAGATTATCAAGCATTTCAACATGCCCATAGCCATAAACACAAGTAGTTATCAACATTCCAAACCCATTCAAACAAATCATCTATAAGCTTATATGTTTAGACTAGATTTCCTTCAATGTATCATGTTTGAGCTAATGAATGAGAAATTTTTAATGAAAAGTAAATTTTGTTGTATGGGAATTAAGCTCATATGTTTAGAATTGAAAATAGAATGTATTCTGGACTGGGTATTCTCAAAATTATTTTTTCTAAACTATAGTAGAGCATAGCAGCTGACTACTAAGTAGGGGTAGTCGACTGCCGTGTTCTTGGAAAACCCAAAAGTACAGACAGAGGCTTAGTAGCCGACTGCTAGGTTCCTAACAGTCGACTATCGGGCCCAGTTTTGCACTGAGCAGTCGACTGTCATGCTCATATTTTTACCCAAAACGCATTCCAGAAAGCCACCAGCCGGCTGCCAGCATGCTAGCTTACTAATTGGCACCAAGGATTACAGAGAGCCACCAGCCGACTACTAGCCTTCCAAAAGTCGACTGGCAGCCCTCTAACTTGCAAAATGAGGTTTTTAATGACAATTGAGCTTAGTAATTCTTCATACTAACTTAATTAAGGGCTCACAACATAGGTAGGCAAGGAAACTAGGAGTTTTGGGTGATGATATCCTTGGGATAGTGAAAGAAAAGAGAGCAAAAAACACAAAGAGGGAGAGAGGAAAGTATTCTCAGTGTATGCCTTAGGGTAGATAGGCTCATGATCGAGTGACCAATTGTCGGTATGTGACGGTCGTTGGGCATTCCACGGTTGTGCCATAAATTGGGATAGTTAAAAATTCACTTGAACTTAGATGATTTCGAAAACACCGTGATGGTTGTGAACTTTAAGTTAGTGTCATCTCCTAAAGGCCATATGAGAAACACATACTTAGAGTTAGGCATAACCATGATAATGGGCTGATTCACCCCATAGTATATGTAGAGGATAGCGTACTGGGAGTGTGATCCATCGGAAAGGGATGGTGATTCCATAGTATTATGATCTACCCAAAAGTGGAGAGGAAATGATCTGGGTAAAGTTGACGGTGATCCCATGAAAGTATATCAGCCGCATTTGGGACAAAAGGGAGGAATCCGTGTCGGGATGATCCGGAAAGGGCGAGGACCATTACAGTACTTGGATCCACTGGGGGACGCCTCAGAATGTACAAAATTTAAGGCATAAATACATAGACATGCGCTCATTCATATAGACAGTGGTGCGTAGAGTTGTTGCTGGGCAACTCTCCCGAATACTCTCAGGGTATTTTATGTATTACTCGCATGTTATAGAAATGAAATGATGTTATGTATACTATCCCACATATGTTTTATAAGAAATGCTTTATGATGAGAATGATGATGAATACACCTCCCATATTTACAAGTTGATATGTTTTAAATGCACATGCATACATATTAGTATATAACATGATTAAATGCTACACTCATTGCATCCCAATAGTATGTTATATGTTTTATGAAAGAATGTACAGGTTTTTCGTGCGAGCACAGTGGTACAGGTTAACAAATTTTGTAACTGGTTATATTGCTACTGAGATTCATTTCTCACGATAGCGTTGGCATGTACCCGATGTGTAGGTCCCTTTGGGCTGGAGAAAGAAGGTAAGGTATGCAGAAGTGTCTAATCTGGGCACACAAATTGTTTATGTTGGATAGTATAAGTACATGTTAGGATTGAGCTAACCTTCATGATATTTTGAGAAAGGCTAGTGTAAGACTATTTTGTATAGCCTATTCTAACTTATTTGTATATGAATTAGGCTGGATTGATGAATAGACTATTTAATGGGGTTATAAGTGGCAGAATTGTTGCCTCCATACTCAATAGTTTATTGATTATATTTAATTAAGAATGCATATCTATGTATAGTTAATCCAGGTGTATACTATATGTATTTATTCTGCTGTGATAATGAGAGAACCCAATAGTAGAGACCAACCTAAATGCACTCAATAAATCAACTTGGTAAAAAGTTTAAAATTTACTCAGGTAGAAGTGATAGTAACACCAACACTCTGATAATTATTTTCATATCATAGTTTTTAAAATAACCAAAGAAACCGTAGGATAGAGGGTGTTACACAGTGATCTGATGAGTGGAAATGACATGTGACCCTCAAAGAGGCATAATGATCCATTATGGGGTGTGATCCATCACAGAGAATAGTTGTAACGACCCCCTAATACGTCATGCGCGATGCTTATCTGATTAGCGGAAGCATATGGGTTATTCTACGTAGTTATTCCCTATGAGGGAACGTCAGGGGATCGCTACTGGTTGAGCGTAACCCAAATAGACTTTCCGTTGTCCATTCAGATTCCGTTCAACCCCAATTCACACGCAGCTAACTAATTATACATACATGCATCATAACTTTCTCTGGAATGAAATCTAAAACTCATATACACGTCGCGTCATACATTCATACACATTTCAATTCAAATCCATAAGTTTACAGCGGTAAATTCTACCGAAAATTCGGCAGAGTTTCCTCTGTAATTCGATCATATCCCAAATACAGAATCACCTGTTTAAACATCAACAGCCAGTCCAACAACAGTGATAAACATAACTGACATAAATCCATACACAGCAACATTAATTCATCACTACAATCCATGTATACTATCTGAAATGTTATATGTTCATTCAATCTAATCCATACAGAATTCATAAGAAACAGAATCCGATAAATAACAGCATCATCAAAGTATATATACAAATGATTCAAGCCTAAGCTAATCATTCCCCGGTCAAAGTATATATGTACATTCAAATTCATTATCGCCTGGCTCTCGCCTCGTCCCTGTTCATCTGAGTAAACAACCTAATGAGATATGAATCCCAGTAGAATAATTTACAAATCAATTATCATTCGAAAACCAGTTGAATACCCAGCGGTGTGAACACCGAAATCGTCTTCCCGAAATCAGTTCAAAAACAGTGGAATACCTTATCTTTAAAAATCATTTAATTACATGGAAATCGCGGCAATATATCACAATTAGAAAATCTATTTCTTTTTAAAATCAATCATCAAAATCAAGTGAAATCCCATGCCCTGTGTATCTCAATCCACGTTGGTTACAAATCCGCTGTAACCAAATCTAAGTCATCTTTTAATTTCACGTAGTCTAGAGAGAATACCTCTCTTATCGTTGGGTGTGATCCGTAACACCAATCACCCGAATCAAGCCTATATTGTGAGTGTGATCCGTAACACCAATCACTCACTCAAAGACCGGGTGAGAATCAACATCTAGGGCATCCCCTAGCATGTGCACATACGCCAATGCTCATCCTCATACAGTCTATTCGAACTCACATGCACTCGGTCGGCTATTCCTCAGGGTTCTAGGGTATTACGCCTAAATCACAAAGTTTCCCCGTGTAGGTTATCCACCCTTAGACTCCCTAAACCTTTCTTACGGTCGTCCTGGTTTAACGCGTAATCCCTAACTTTCGATGCAAGACTAAATCGATAAAAATAGTTTTGTTTACAAGCTTCCTGTACGAGGGATACTTAGCAGTAGTCCCATACCGGCTATCAAGTACCCAACCCTAAGTAAATCTGCCCTAAAGGCATCTAAACTCGATAAACAAGGTGTCTAACATGCAATTAGGATTTTCAGCACACAGGCATGCAATTTTATCCCATTGAAAGTAGCACGCAAATCCATGCAAGTCATCTAAATCATTTAGGTATTCACTAAATCAATTCTAGGGTTCAGGAAGTGTAAATTATCCTACCTAGTCTCCGAATGCTCTAAATCACTTCAGAATTCCACGCAGTCTCAGTTTCTGAGCCTGATTAATTTCCTGGACATAAAATTAAACATTTAGGCTCTTCACATCATCCAATTTTCAATCCTAAACCCGGTTACACAGTTACCTAGGTTAATTAGTTGCCTAATTACGTTTGGCAATAATTTCAATCAAATGTCATCATTTTTTGGGAAATCGGACCTTACCAATGTGTCCGGATGATGGAATTCTACGTCACGGTGGTCTCGGTTTCTCGGGATGCATGTCCAAAAGTTTCGGCACGGCGACACACGGCGGTGCACAGTGGCGCATGGTGGTGCACGGCAGGGAGGTGCGGTTTGCCTCGAAAATCACACCACGGTGAAGCCCGCAAGCCCAGGAGTCCGAATATGGTGGTGGGACGGCGGTTCACGACCGTTTGGGCGGTGTTTTCTGGCCACGAAGCTTCTCACACGGCGGACGGCGTTCTTCCTCGATCCGGGCGCGTCCGGCCTCCTTTCGACGGCGCCGAGCTACTGGAGGAAGCTAGCAGCTTGGGATACACGGTGGTGGGGACGGTGACGGTCAATGGCGATAGATGGTGGCGATTCGAGCTCGAGAAGTTTCGCGCGATGGAGGGGAAAAATAGCATTTTTTCGGCGGCTCCGGCGGCCGTTGGTGGCCGTGGTTGGTTGTTAGAGGTTTTGGGCAGTGAGGGTTGTCGGTTGGTGCCCTTGGTGGTGGCCCACGGTGGCTGTAGTGGCCGTTCACGATGGAGGAAGGTGGAGAGAGAAAAGAGAGAGGAGAGAGAGAGTGTGGTGAGGAGAGAGAGTGAAATGAGAGAAATTGAGGGAATTCGCATAATTTAAAGCCTCCAGGGACGATTCTGACTTTTCCCAGGCCACCCGGGGATGTTTTAGGGTGTTGGTATCCTTCCAGACGTCGGCACACATTTCCATGCAAAAGTTTTGGCCTCCGTTAACGAAATTGATGCACGAAACTCCTTCCGTCAGTTTCTAATCGCCGGATTGCATTTCTTTCTGTTTGATCATGTTTCTGGCTTCAAATGACCTTCTGTGTCAAGTCATTATCCTCAAAATACGTGTCAAGCTTTGTTTGATTGGGATTAGGGTTAAAAATCAAGTTTTTATCTTTCAAAATCCTTTAAAACTCTTTCAAATCTTTTCAGTTGTTACAATAGTGATCTTAAAATGATAAAGGGAGATAGGGGGAGGCACCACCAAAATATTAATATTTGTAAAAGAAAAAACTTTGTAAAATCTTATTTTAAAGAAAAGAGCGGTTTGCAATCCAAAAATGAGTTTGAGAGTCTAATTATGCATGGTGTAACATCCATTCCTTTTATTCATGAGAGTGTTTGTTAGTTATTACATATGTTAAATGCTTGTGTATGTTGCATTTAGATTGCATGATGTTGCATTTAGATTAAGGGACCAAATTGAAAAAAAAAAGGAGCTAGGACTAAAGTGTAAAGGGAAAAGGTTCAATTAGGAAAGTTATGTAACTTTCATTAGCCCAGGGGTAAAAATTTAATTTTAGCCAAAAAAGGGTTACTATAGCCAATAGATTTTTAAAATTTTTGGCCAATGATTCAGGGGAAAAATTGTAATTCTCTATATGACCGGAGAAATTGCCATTTGAGGTCGGGTGACTAAATGACGACCCTGGCTTTGGATCAGAGTTACCATTTCCCTGACTCCATAGAAGTACCTATATATATAGGGCAAAAATATGAAACCCTCCACCATAACCATACTTTAAACTTCCTAGAGAGAGAAAGAGGGTGTTTTAAAGAGAGAGGGAGAGAATTTGAAGGAGAAGGCTTCCACTTGAAATCCAACGCGATCTGAAGTAAGAAATTGTAAAGAGAAACATCATAAAGGCATTAGACATCACCAGCACCTTTAATAACAAGAATCAAGGTAGCAAACAATCTAATCTCCTTTATTTTCAAAAAACATTGTTCATCCTATTGAAAGTGGTGATTTTGATGTTGTTTGGGATAGGAAAGGAGATTAAACCAACATTCTTTGTAATTTTGACTTTTATGGGATGTTGTATGCTGAATACATATACTTATGCATGATTATATCAAATTATATGGAATGGATTTCACTGTTCACTATGTTTGAATTTCTATGATTTGTGATATTGAGTATGAAAAGTGAATGATGTTTGGGAGAAATGATGAATTAACACTAGAAATTGAGTTTAATGACTTTTTCTAGACTTGAATAGAGGTGAAAACTAGACTAAGTGACTTTTCATAGCAGCAAAACTGAGTTTCAAGGGCATACCATTCGACTTCTATGTTCTTTAAGTCGCAATTTTGTAGTCTAGGAAGGTAGAGATGGCGATTGCCCGGCTTATAGTAATATCATTGCCACGCCCTGAGACCAATTTCGGACTTCTGACATACTAGTAGCAAAGTAGTAGCTTTCCCCAGTCAGATAGTCCCATGTCAGATTTTTCACTATTTTATTACCACAAGCTGACTACTATAAAGTATAAGTTGGTTGCTAGGTGAAAAAAATACTATTTTTCACAAAGAAATTGTGTTAAAAGGGTCACATACTCTTGGAATAAACACCTCAATTGTCTATAAGAAGTTTTAAATCTAAGTTTCTATTTTCTTTAGTATATGCTCAATATAGTCAATAATATTGTCATCATATAAGAAGGTTATAAATTGTGGGTAACAGGTAACATGAGGTTAAGAGCAAAAAACATAAAAGAGAAAAGAGAAGAGTATTCCAAGTGTATGCATTAATGGTAGATAGGCTCATGATTGAGTGATCGACTATCGGTATGGGATGGTCGTTGGGTATTCCATGGTCAAACCATAAATTTAGGATAGCAAAACATCCACTCAATCATAAATGATTTTGAAAACACCATGATGGTTGCGAATTCTAAGTTAGTGAACTCTTCTATGGCCAACAAAAGGAGTCACATACTTAGAGTTAAGCATAACCATAGCATGAGCCGAATCACCCTAGTATATATATACTTATGAGTAGTGTGATAAGAATGTGATCCATCAAAAAGGATGGTGATTCCATAACCTCATGATTTGTAAGGGCAAAGTAGGCATGATCTGTTAGAGGTGGCAGTGATCTCGTGAGTTATACCAAGCCCTTTATGGGATGAAAAGGAAATGAGGTATCCAAAGGGATATCGATCCTGCTGGTCATGGGATGATCTGCCAGAGTTAGTAGAAACCAATGAGAGTATGGGATGATCTATCAGAGAGGACAGGGACCACAATGTACTTAAGATCCATTATGGGACACTCTAGATAGTACAGGACAAATAGAGGGTTGCTAGATGGTTAGGGACCACGATACTCAACTTAAAACTCATTCATAAGTGCTTTAAGAGCACGTGGAGTTGTTCGCTGGTCAACTCTCCCATAGTGAATATGGCAATGGCCATTATGATATATTTTGTTTTCCTTGCTCATGTTTTAAATGTGAACATGATCATGTTACCATAGCAAATATATATAAGACAAAATGACATATTTGTATTGTTGACATCCAGTGAACTGTATCTGTACATGCATTCATAAATACATGTTATCATGCTATAACTGTGTAATTTATATAGTGCATTCCAATAGATATTATTTTTAATATTTGAAGAGAAAAGAATGTAGTGGATTTTCATACATGTACGGTGGTATATATTAGTAGTTTTGAGATAGATTGTTATGTTACTGAGATTTATTATCATATAAATGTTGGTGTGTATCAGATGCCTAGGTACTAGATTTTGTTAGAGATAAAAGTGAAGGAAAGAGA
This sequence comes from Senna siamea, assembly GCA_031216115.1. NCBI lineage: Eukaryota > Viridiplantae > Streptophyta > Magnoliopsida > Fabales > Fabaceae > Senna > Senna siamea. The sequence goes on along the minus strand of CM062354.1, from coordinate 22,673,808 downwards.
GATACCCTTTTTAGGGTATTTCACAATAGTTAAAGAATTGTGAGTTACCACAGTGATTAAAGTTCCTCCATTACCTCCACCCACAAGAAGGGTGAAATTCCAAGACTAGTGTATAAATGGTATATTTTGACATGTAGATATTGAAGTTGTACATGTCCCAATATCCTATTTGAAAAGGGTCAAGATGTTTAGTTTTGATGTACAGGAAAGGAGGGCATATATGTATTAAGATATGTAAGAAATACAAGATTATCCACTAGTAGGTTTTTTTAAATGGGTATGAGTAGCAAGGTTGTTGCTTCTTTACCCTAAATGGTAAATAGTGAATAGTCTCACATATCTATAGGTATATGTCTTGTGTAAAGAAATTATGACTTTTGTAAAAGAATTATGTATGTGAATGTGTATATATATATCTTTATTTCATTTATTTCTACTTCGTTACGTGTAAGATGTAACATCTAGTCCTAATGTGATCAAAAGATATTTGTTAATTGTTAATTTAAATTAAATGCTTGCATTTGTTACATTAATGTCATATAATTACATTAGTGTAAGGACTTAGTTGAAAGGAAGAAAAGTTTAGTTAAAGTATGATCAAGGACCAAATTGAAAAGGAAAAACTATATGAGGACAAAGTCACAAATGGCCAAGGACTAAAATGCAAATAGAGAGAGTTAAAACTTCAAAAACCCTAACCCTAACCCACATAACTCACGCTTTAACATTTTCTAAAGATAAAGAATGGTGAGTAGAGAGAGAAAGGGACGAGTTAAGGCAAAGAGGAGGAGATTTACTGAAGGAAGGGTGATTTGAGGCTAAGGAAAACATTTTACAGCAAGGGAAGGATCATCTGGACACTCAATCTAACATATTTTCAAGAAAAATCCAGGTAGCAACTCAACCTTAATCCCATTTCTAAAATGTTTGCTTTTGATGGAAAAATGTGATTTATGAGTGTTTTAAGTTAAGTCGGGTTTAAACCTACATTCTATATGTTTTCCAATTCTATTGGGTGCTGCTTGCTGAAATGTTGTGCTTAGTTGTGCTTGTAAATGATTGGAAAGGTTGGGTTGTTCATCTAGTAGAATATGCTAGTTTTCCTTGGATGCATAATGTGTAAGCTTAATGATGAGGAATGTTTAGAGAAAATTAAGGTTTTTGGCATGGAAACTAAGCTCATATGTTTTAAACTTGAAATGAAATGAAATATGGGTTAGGTAATCTCAAAAAAATGCATTTCAGAATTAGCATAGGGTATAATAGTCAACTGATAGCATATGGCAACTGACTGTTATGTTCTTGAGAAACCTAGAAACGTATACTTAGACAATACAGCCGACTAGTAGCCCTATCAGTCAACTGTTAGGTCTGAGATTTTTACATAATAGTCGACTAATAACCTTGGCAGTCGACTATCATGTTCTTCATCTTGGCTAAGAAGTATTCTAGAGAGCAATCATTCAATTTCCAGCCTTCCATGAGTCAACTAGTAACTTGCTGTTTTGCAAACTAAGGATTTTAGAAAGTGATCAATTGACTGCTTGCCTTCCATCAGTCGATTGATAGCCCTCCAACATGTGAAACATGATTTTTTTATTAAAGATTGAGCTTAGTAATCCTTCATACCACCTTGTTTAATGCTCATAATGTAATTATACAAGGAAACTACATACTTTTGGGTAATGTGCAAGAGATAAGGTTATGTGTCACTTGGATGAGAGGATCCTTGTGATAGCAATACAAAGAGAGCAAAAAAACATGAGAAAGAAAAGAGTGAAGTATTCTAAACATATGTGCTAGTGGTAGATAGGCTAATGATCGAGTGACCGATTGTCGATATGGGACATCCATTGGATATTCCATGGTTGTGCCATAAATAGGGATGATCAAATATTTACTTGAACCTAGATGATTTTGAAAATGCTGTGATGGTTGTGAACTTTAAGTTAGTGTCATCTTCCAAAGGCCATTTAAGAAATACATACTTATGGTTAAGAATAACCATGAGTATGAGCCAAATCACTCTAGTATATATGTTAGAGAATAATATACCAGGAGTGTGATCCATTAGTAAGGGGTGGTGATTTCATAGCCTCATGATCCATAGAAGTGGAGATGATAGGAGCTGTATAGAGGTTTTACAATGATCCTGTGAGTTTATGAGATTGTACTTAGATCTAGCTCGGGGACACCTCAGATAGTACTATGCGATGGGGAGTTAACTAGTAGGCCTGATTAGTCTGAGATAGCTCAAGATTCTTTGTAATGGAGTTCGATTCGTCACTAGGATAGCTCATTCATGTATGTAGTGGTAAGTGGAGTTATTGATAGGCGACACTCCCGATATCTCCTATGTTATTATTATTTCTACTGCTCATAGGTAAAATGAAAAGGCATGTTTATTACCCTAGGAAATGTTTTGTGATGAAAATAATGATAAATGGACATCCCATATTATGAATTTAATATGTTTTACCTGTACATGCATGAATATAAGCACATGACATGAAAGTATGTTACATGCACTGCATCCCAATAGCGTGTACTATATTTTTATGATGAAAGAATGTAGAGATTTTTTGTATAAGTACGGTAGTACAGGTTAGTAGTTTTTAAAGACAGGTTGCATTGCTACTGAGATTAATTTCTCACATAAGTGATAGCATGTACCAGATGTGTAGGTCCTTATCTGGAGATAAAGGTAACGTGGGAAGAGGTACCTGTCATGGGGGTATATAGAAAGATTTATTTTGAATAGAATAGGCATATGTTTATTGGTACTAATCTTTATGATTTTTAAGAAAGGCTAGTATAGATTATCTGTTGTATAGCTTATCTTAACTTGAATGTATATGGATTAATTATCACTATCAATAATTCATTTAATGGGGTTATAAGTGGTAGGGATGTTGCCTTTATACCACAATAGTTAAATTAAAGTAAACTAATGAGTAATTATGCATGTTTGTCTATAGTTATCTAGAGTACATTACATATATATGATTTGATGATTTTGTTGTGATTCTTGAGTGAGAACCCGACCCCAAATGGCACTCAATTAATAAACTTGGTAAAAAGTTTAAATGTATTTAGGTAGAAATAATAGTAACACACCATTATTATGATATTTATATATTAAAGTCCTTAATTAACTTAAAAAGAACTATAGGCTAAGGGGGTGTTACAGGTGTTACATGAGAACTCGAGTGTAGAAACTCAAACCAATTGACACTTAATTATTTAACTTGGTAAAAGTTAAAAATTTACTCAGGTAGAGGTAATAATAACTCACTAATCTTATATTATATTATATTATATTATCTAATTAACTTAAAGAAACTATAGGATTGGCGGTGTTACACATGGGGAAGGTGTGAGGCACCCTACAACACTTGTTCTTACGAAATATTACCCTGAGTTAATTATGTAAAGTTTATATGGTCTTAAATTTATTTTAATTACCCTTCCATCAAACATGTACAAAATTAAATAATTAAATTAAATATGTAAAGAGGAAAAAAATTAAATAGCCAAAAACTAAAATTACAAAAAAAAAGAAAAAAAAATTATTTACAATGGGCAACTTGACTTAAGAAAAGGACCTATGGCCTACGTACCCAATAAAGGGATCAAAGTCCATGTAGTTCAAATCATAGAAAATTGGTGTCACTTGATTAATATTTTTTTAATTATTATTTTTGGTGAAAAGGAAAGAAAATGAATAATAAATCAATTTCGCAAATATTGGTTGGCGTGTTTTGATTTGTGAAATTAATTATCCTTCCTTTCTTGCTCTCTTCATTTTCTCTCCTTTTGATTTTTTTGAATTTTTGAAATAATCTATTTTTATTTATTTTTTTTGAGAAAAAGAAATAATAAGAAAAGACCCAAATTTAACTAGCATTGGTACCTATTGTAATGCCCGATCCCTTAGAAATTTTGATAATGATGATAATTTTGAAATGTCAAATGAGGATTTAAATGAAATAAGGAAATGAAGGTTATAACAAGAGGGACTTAAGTACAATTTCTTTATCTTTGCTAGGAGGTCTCTGAGGCTCTAATAGTGCCACCCTTATGGACCACCCTATATGTTTTCTTTCCCACCATATCAACTCATTTCCAAGTTTGGGGAGGAAGAGAACCGCGCGGGAAAGATGAGAAAAAGGGGAGAAGAGAAGGAAATCAAGATTGAAGCTTCAGAACTCAGATTTGAGGTAGGAAATTCCTCAACTATAGCCTATTTAGCTTTTCAAACATCATCTAGCTAGATTTTCTATAATGAGGACACCCAAATCTGTCAAAATCAGGGAGAAAACAAAAATAGGAAAAACTTAGGGCATTTTGGATTTTCTGAGATTAAGACCAGATAAACTAATTCTGAGGTTAGGAAATGATTTTCAGACTAAGATGCATGATTGATAACTTCCATTTGTTGATCTCTAGGCTTAAAATTAGAATTCTAAAGTTAGGTTTTTCTTCCACTCATTTTGCATGTAGATTCTTTGATTTGAGTGATGTTTTGGACCTAGAAATTTATAGGTTTTGCTCAGAAACATGTAAGGATTAAGCTCATATAATTTTCATATGTTATGGACTAGTAATCTAGGTTGCATTTGATGGAAACTTGCATTTTTAGAATGTCAAAGAATAGAATAGTCTATTGCCAGCATGCACCAGTCGACTGTCGTGTTCTTCGCAAACCTAGAATTTTACTTAGCTTAGCGACTAGTTAGCGCCAGGCATCGCCGATGATTGCCGAGCCAATCATTAAACTTCGAATTTAGACACAACGGCTTAGCGATAGGTCGCGGCACCAATCGATTTTTGAGCCACTGTGAAGCCCAGAATTGCACACAAAGGTGCGCTAGTAGACTACCAAGCGCGCACCAATGGATGAGAGGATCCTTGTGATAGCAATACAGCTTTCCAAAGAGCAATCAGTCGACTTCCAGCTCCTGGCAGTCGACTGGTGTAATGCTGTACTCCAGTCTTACCACTTAACGTTGGTAACAGATAAAGTCATTACATTTATCCTTATACTTATTTATTAACAGTTAACATTTGAGCGTCCATACTTATCATTCCCTTTTAAGTTATCAATTCTTTAACTCAGATAAAATTTATAAGCACAGTGAAGTGATAATACAATTTACAATGGATAACGTGACTAACAGTACCTTACTTTCAATGTTACTAACTTAGGGTTAAGAGACAACATAATTTCTGTCACTCAAACCCGTAGTTACAAAATATTATTACAAAATTTTTTCCTTATAGCAAGTCCCGTGTCACTCAGAACTTCACTAATTACCTGCATCTGATACATATCAGCACACAAATGAGAAACTAATTTCTCAATAACTTAACAATTCACAATTTAACTTTTACTAATATGTACCACTGTGTACGCACAGAAAATTTTCATTTCTTTTATTACAATTATTCACATTCCATCATTTCATACTCCAATATTTTCATATAAATATGTTAACAATAATAGGAAGTTCAATTGCTATATTACTATAACAATTACCCTTATTCGTATGTAAAGGATAGTTCTTACTCAGGAGAATATACATGTATCTAATAATGGATTTAATTAACAGTTATATATATATATGTATATTTCTCATTCTTAAAACTTACCTTGCATTCATAATATGCATTTAGTCTTACTACAACAATTGTGGACACTTGGCCACTCAAAATTTGTGAACACTGGGTCACTTAGAGGACTCTTGGCCACTTTCACGAGATTAGTGAACTCTTGGTCACGTGTGGACTCTTGGCCACTCTCATGAGATTAGTGATCTCTTGATCATGTATGCATATATACGGCAACTATAATTATCATTATTCTTACATTTCAATCTCCTTTGCATTTACTTATCACAGACATGCTAGGATACCATTATGATTAACATAGTACTTGGGTTATCCTATTATAATAAGGTATGAATTACTTTTAATATTTTATGATACTTAGATATTCTTTTAATTAATATTATTTAGGATAATTAAGAGTCCTTATATTTACTCATCTATATATATTAATAGTAATATAATTGACTACCAGTCAAGGCTAACTTTCTTCCATTAAAATTAATTCTTTAAATTGTATATTTATCTATTAATTCTTCCTAACTTTTATTATAATTTCTATTAAAGTGCAAAATTTATTTCTTTCTAAATTCTTATAATTCAGAAAGTATCTTATTTACTCCGTTACATAAGATAGCCATTCTAAATCTTTATATACTTTCCATTATAAGTGCAGAATTTATTCTCTTGGTTCTCTCTCTTTATGGTCTTATATTCTTCGAAACACCCTACTCCCTTACACATTATTATAATTTATACTTTTCCTCCTAAGTTTTCTAAATTTAAACAGATTTTTCTTATACAATTTCCTTAATTCTTTCCTTTAAATTAGAATTTAATTTTTCTCATATAAATACATCCCTTCCTATATAAATTTCGGCTAGTTCCTTTATTCTATATCCTAAATGCTACCTTCCCATATTTCATTATGAGTGTGATAAACAACTCTAAAGATATCTTTTCTTCTCAGTGTAAACTCTAGATTTCAAATTTCCTATGTTTGCTTATGAATATAACCATGATTTATGGAGAGTTCTTCCACCATCTCGTACGCACTTATTAACATTGGAATTCCTATTTCAGCACCTATAACAAAGTAGACTTACTTTTCAACCATTCCTGTTCCGTGAGTTATATATTTACCTCTCAACAACTCTTGCACTGTGAGAATCTATATATATATTCACTTTGCAATAGCTCTTGTACCGTGAAGACATAGGGATATAATATATACATTCTACAATTAAGAATAAATGGAATGGAATAGAATTAAATTGCTAAGTTACCTTAAAACACGAGAAGGATGAAGAGAATTTGTTTTAGTGTTTGGAGTTTGCCTTCTTCTTACTTTCTTTTTGAACGATTTTCCTCCCTTTCCTATTGCTTAAAGAAATATGCCTAACATCCATAGCTTCCCTTTTCTCCAAATGAAATCTTTCTCCACATCTCAAACTCCTCTCTTATTTAATTTACGTTTCACCGAATGCATGCATTTTTCTTTTCCCCATTTATAAATTTTGTCTTATTAAATTCGTGCATGCTCCTCCCTTTTTCGGACACATATACACACCACCTCTTCACCGAATTGAATTGTCACATAGGCTATAAATGACACCTCACCTCTTCACCGAGTTATCACATAGGCTATAGGTAGATTGGTAGGTTCCATTAGATGTGAGATAAAATGAGAGGAAAGGATGAGGATGGCGGCAGCACGTTTCTCTTTCATTTCTCACCTCTTCACCAAAATTCTCTATGCATTCATCTATTCAGCTAGTGTGAGGAAAAAGAGTGATGAGTTGGAAGAAAGATAGAAATTTGCACACGTCTTCTCCCGTGTGACTTTCTTTTTCACTCGTGGTGTATGTTGAATGCTAGCCTCCCCTATTTCATTCTTCTTACTTGCTACTACTTTAAGTTACATATATTCTTTTATATTTGGCTATATTAATTTATGTAAGAGAAAGAGGCCCTTTTTAAGTACCTCATCCTTTATAATTAAGCACCCTTATTTTCCTATCCTAATAGCCTATACTAATATATAGAGTTTTCTTTCCCTCCATTATGAATTATTTGGCTAAAGTAAGACAAAAAGAATTTAAAATTCTCACATTACTATGCATTCTTTATTTTATCACCTCTGTTCTCCCCCTTGTTACATTTTTATTATTTATTATTATTATTATTATTATTATTATTATTATTTTTAAACATTAGATTACTAAGGTATTTTCTTCGTCTTTTATTTTGTTACCTTAAGAAAATAGTGAAATAAAATAATTAAGAAAATAGGGGTGTTATAACTGGTAGCTTCCTTGATGCAAAGAAATGATTTTTAAACATGAATGGAGCTTAGAATCCCTAGGTTTTGATTGGAATAAGTTTCAAATATCATCCTATATGAGAATTACATGAGAAGAGTGATAGAAAACTACAAAAATAGTGGGAATCCAGAGGAAACCTTAGTGAAACCTTAAGATAGGATTTGTATAAATGCATATTTGAGGAAGAATTAGAATATAAACCTTACCTATTGCCTCAGGAGACAAATTTTGAAGATCACCTTGAGGTAAATAAGGAAAATCCTGATCAAAAGAGGAGCAAACAATAAAGGTAGAGTAATCTACACCCCTTACTCTTATTAATGATTATGAATTATTGTGTAATAAATATGATTTGTATTGATTGAGAATGATTGCTAAACATGATTGATTTTATTTAGATTTTTTAAGTATAGAAAAGACTTGCCTGTGATGCTCTTTGCATGTTTGCTAGTTTGGCTATTGGGTTATATGCCATAGGGACAGACTAGCTTAGGGTGGATATTCAGTAGTTGGTATGGGACGACCGTTGAATACCTCCTATGAAGATGTTTATAAATCGATTGTTTTAATTGAATTAGTCTGAATTTGTTAGGAATTATGCATTAAACTAGGACAACCCTATGGAAGGTTTAAGGAGTAAAGGGTGGATAGCCTATACGGGGTGAAGTTGTGGTTTAAGTATAGTATCCCATGACCTTGAGTATTAGTCGACTATGTGTATGTATTGCCATATAGACTGTATGAGGATGAGACTAGTAGTGTGCACATGTCGGGGGACGCCCTGGAAGTTAGCTCTCGCTTGTCCTTGAGTGGGTGATTAGTGTTACGTATCACACTCGCAAAATAGGGCACATTTTTGGCTGATTGGTGTTACGGATCACACCCAACCAAAACCTTATTTTCAGATAAAACGGCATGCAATTGAGATGATTAATCAATGAGATGTGTGATAGATTAATGTATGAGATTTTTCAAGCATGATTTCAATATGATTTTCAGACTTGAGATGCTATATTCCCTGTATGTTTTGCATTGATTTCTCGTATTCATTTTAGTTAAAGTATTCAGTAATTCACTTATTTTCTAAATTGATTTTGGGGGAAATTTTTTTCTGTGCTTAGTCACAACTGAGCCAGCAACTATTTTTGAAAGTATTTATTTGTAAATTGCTCTACTAGGATTTTTATATCTCATCAAGTTGTTTGCTCAGATGATCAAGAACTGGGGTTGCCTAGAAGATAGCTAGGCAGGAGAGTGGATGCTAAGACTACCAGGCAACACTAAAGGATCTGTATAGTATTGGATTGAAATTGTAGTAGGTTAATGGATTGTATATGTTTTGGTTTTAGAAATTTCACAATGAAGCTGATAAATTATGGTTGTATATATATACATGAATTTACTTTATGGTGATAGAATATCTAAATTATTTCTAAATGGCTGTTAGAATTTTATATTCCAGAGTAATGTGTTGTAATATATTATGATATTAGAATTGCTACACAAAATAGGTGGTTGAGTGGAATTTGAATGGACTGTAAGGAAGGTCTATTTGGGTTACACTCAACCAGTAGCGACCCTCTGACGTTCCCTAAATTGGGAAAGTGAAAATTTATTTAATATATTTTTATGCTTCGTATAGTATATACTCTGATATATGTCTAGTAGTCTAAGGGGGTTGTTACACCTACGATGATTTATTATCACATGTGGCTCGCCAGTTGACACCTTACGGCCTATGAAGACTTAAAAGTCTCACAGCTAACTCTAAAATTAAAGTAAAAGACAACTTTGAGCTTATGAAGACATATAGTCTCAAGTGACACAACATTCAATTTTATGTCTACGAAAACTTTAAAGTCCTACGTGACAAGAACTAAACAATCTAAAGTTAAGGTAAGAAGATGGAAAGACCAACATTAAACTTACGAAGACTTGTGGTCTCACGCGATTCAATGTTCAATTCTTTTACTGTTCACCATGTTTGAAATGTGTTTCAATTTTATATAATGGATGACATTGAGTATGAAAGTGAGAGATAATTGAAGTAAATGATGAATTAATGTATGAAATTAAACTCATGCCTTTTTCAAGACTTGAAAAGAGGTGAAATTCGAACTAAGTAAACCTTCATAGCAGTAGAATTATAGCTCAAGATCCTACAAGTTGACTTCTATGTTCTTTGGCTCAAAATTTTGCATAATAGGCAAGTATCAGTCGACTGCTAACTTCAGGCAGCGAACTGTTGAGCCTCCAGTGAATGACTACGAGCTATCAATAAACTATTAGCCGACTGCCATGGGCCTAACATAGAGTTTTGGTAGCCAACTTGCAACCTTCTATTTGAGTTTTCAAGGTTTTATTTCTACAAGCCAACTACTATGAAGTGTAAGTTTACTGGTATGTGGGAAAATAATGTTTTTCATAAAGAAAGTTTTTAAAAAGCCACCTAGTTTTAGAGAAGAAACCTTAAAAGTTTAGAAGAAGTTTTTGAGTCCAAGTTTCTATTTTCTTAAGTGTGTGCTCAATAAAGTCAACAATAATGTCATCATATAAGGAAATTATAGATTTTGGGTAACATGTAACATATGGTTGAAAAATAAAGAGTGAAAAATATAGAAGAGAAAAGGGAAAAGTATTCCAAGGGTATACATTAGTGGTAGATAGGCTCATAATTGAGTGACTGACTATCGATATGCGATGATTGTTGGGTATTCCACAGTCGAACTATAATTTGGGATGATAAAACACCCACTCCATCATAAATGATTTTGAAAACACCATGATAGATACAAATCCTAAGTTAGTGAACTCTTATATAGCCAACAAAAATGGGTCTATACTTAAAGTTAAGCCTAACCATAGCAAGAGTCGAATTACTCTAGAATATATGCTTGTGAATAGTGTACTAGGAATGTGATCCATTAGAGAATGATGGTGATTCCATACCCTCATGATTCACAAGGGTAGAGTAGGCTTGATCTATCAGAGGTGACATTGATCTCGTAAGTTATACCTGCCCCATTTAGAATGAAAGGGAAATGAAGTATCCAAAGGAATATCGATCCTACAGCTCAGGGATGATCTGTTAAAGTTAATAGGGATCATTGAGTGAGTTGTACCAACCCTGTTTGGGATAAAAGGGAAATGAAATATTGGAATAGAGATTGATTGCACTGGTCAGGGATGATCAGCTGCGAGGGCAAGGACTATTGAGTACTTAGATCCACTAGGGGATGCTCTAGATAGTACAGAGTAGTCACAGACTACTAGTGGTCAGGGACCACAAGAAACTCAACTCAGAACTCATCCATGAGTGTTGTAGGAGCACATGGAGTTGTTCACTGAGCAATTCTCTAATTTCTCAAATGATGATTTTGGCATTGGCCATTATGATATACTTTGTTTTCCTTGCTCATGTATTAAATGTAATATATTCATGTTACCATGGCAAATATATATGATGAAATGACATACCTTACATTGTTGACATCTGGTGAACTATAATTATGCATGCATTCATAAGTACATGCTATAATTGTATAATTCATGTAGTGCATCCCAATATATACTGTTTTTTTATTTGATAATGAAAAGAATGTAGCGAATTTTCATATGAATATGGTTGTACAGGTAAGTGATTTTTAAACAGTTATTATGCTACTGAGAATTATTCTCACAAAAACGTTGGTGTGTATAAGATGCCTAGATTTAATATCTTGCTGGAGGTTGACATAGCATGGAGGAAAATACCCTTTAAAGGGTATTTCATGATAGTTAAGGAAGTTTGGATGGTCGCGATCATAGAGGTTCCTCTATCACCCCCACCTACAGTGTAACATCTACTCTTACTATGATTAAGAGATGTTTGATAATCATTAATTTAATGTTTAATGCTTGTGTATGTTGCATTAATTGCATATAGTTGCATTAGTGCAGGACTAAATTGAAAGGAATAAAAGCTGAGTTAAAAAGTGTGACTAGGGATCCAATTGAAAAGGGAAAAGTGAGTGATGCTAAAGTTACAAAATAGGTAAGGACTAGAGTGCAATTATGAAGAGTTAAACTTTAGAAACCCTAACCCTAACCGACACATTCCCAACCTTTATCATTTTTAGAGAGAGAAAAAGGTGAGTTAGGGTAAAATAGGGAGATTTTTGAAGGTAGAAGAGAGATTTAAGGTTGGGGACTAATCTTACAACAATAGGAGGGTCATTTAAGCATATCTTACACGCACATTTTAGATTAAATTCAGGTAGCAACTCAACCCTAAACCCCATTTTTGAAATTTGCAGTAACTTGCTGATAAATATGATTTTGAATGTTTTAAGTTAAGTATAGGGTTCAAACCTACATTCTCTATGTTTTTAAATTCTATTAGGTGATGATTGCTGAATGGTTATGCTCATTTATGCTTGTCATTGATTGTGAAAGTGGGCGTTTGCCCTAAGTGCAAAAATATGGTTTGATCTTAGCTTTGAGATATGTTAAGTTGAGTTTTGAATCTGTTATAGATGCTAAATGATGTTTAAATGTTGGCTTTGAGTTCATAGCTTAAGAAATCAGCTTGAGAACATTTTTTTAGGGCAAAAATCTGGGTAAAATAATGATTTTTAAAACAGATCGAGTGCTAATAGTTGACTACCAGCCCTGGAAATCAACTTCCGTGCTCATCCTCTGCCCAGAAAAGCAAGACATAATGCTAGCAGCTGATTGTCATGTTCTTTATTTTCTAGAAAATCTTTTAGAAATTTAGCAACTGATTGCCAAGCCATAGGAGTTGATTGTCGAGGCTAGCAGTCGACTGGCAAGCCCTTAGTAGCCGACTGGTAGCCATTAACCAAGACAGGAGAAATTAGACAGTGAGCTAGCAACTGACTGTCAATAAGAGAGCAGTTGACTGCCAGCCCCCTGACTTGAATAATGAACTCAACGATCATTTTAAGAGATAAATAACCCAAGATCTCACTCAAACTAATGATTTAAACCTGGGATGTAGTGTACATGCAAGAGATAGAGTCACGAGTCACTAGGATGAGAGGATCCTTGTGATAGTGAAACACAAATGGAGTAGAAAACACAAGAGAGGAAACAGAAAAGTATTCTGAATGTATGCCTTAATGGTAGATAGGCTTATGGTCGAGTAACTGATTGTCGATATGGGATGGCCATTGGCTTTCCATGGTTGTGCCATGAATTAGGATGGTTAAACATCCACTTAAACTTAGATGATTTTGAAAATATTGTGATGGTTTCAAACTTTAAGTTAGTGTCATCTTCCAAAGGCCATTTAAGAAACACATACTTAGAGTTAAGCAAAACCATGGACATGAGTCAAGTCACCCTAGTGTATATGTAGAGAATAGCGTGCTGGGAGTGTGATCCATTGAAAAGGGATGGTGGTTCCATAGTATTATGATCTGCCCAAAAGCGGAAAGGAAATAATCTGGGTAGAGTTGACGATGATCCTATGAGTTGATAACAGTCTCATTAGAGGAAGGGAGACATTGGGTAGAGTTGAAAAATATCTTGCTGGTTATGAGAATGGTACTCGGATCCAGTTGAGGGATGCCTTAGAATGTATAAAAAGTTAAAGTTAAAGTTAAAGTTAAAGCTAGTGTTATAGCTAAAGGGTGGCTGAATAGTCACAAACTCATGCATATAGATAGTAGTATGTGGAATGTTCGCTGGGCAATGTTCCCAATTACTCTTATGGTGTTATATATCCTGATCATATGTTTAAAGTAAAGTAATAGCATGTTTACAATCCTACAATATGTTTTATATGAGAAGTTATAATGAGATGATGTTGAATGAACATCCCATATTTTAGAGCTTATATATTTTAAATGAACTTGCATAAATATGAGCATATGACATAAGAGTATGTTGTATGCATTGCATCCCAATAGTGCATAGTATGTGTTATGTTATATGATGAAAGAATGTAGAGATTTCCATATAATTACGATGGTACAAGTTAGTAGTTTTCTAAGGCAGGTTGCATTGCTACTGAGATTTATTTCTCACATGAGTGCTTGCATATACCATATGTATAAGTTCCTTGGCTGGAGGAGAAGGTAAGCAGGAGAGAAGTACCCTTCATGGGGGTACTTGAAAATGTCTGTTTTGGATAGTATAGGCACATGTTTAACTTGTACTAGTCCTTATAGTTTTGGAAAGTCTAGTAAAGAATATCTCTTGTATAGCTTGTATTGATTTAGATGTATATGGATTAGTCTGAATTATGGATACAAAATTTGAAGGTGTCGTGAGTGGCAGGGTTGTTGCCTTCATACCCTAATGAGTTAAATTAAAGTTAATGAATGAGTATTTATGTATGTTTGTGTATAGCTACTTAGGATGAATTATGTATATGTCCTGGATCTGATATTCCACTGCTACGTGTGAGAACCCGAGTGTAAAACCCAACCCAAATGGCACTCAAATAATTAACTTGGTAAAAGTTTAAAATTTACTTGGGTAGATATAATAGTAACACACTACTATTATAATATTCATATATTATACCTTTTAAATAACTAAAGGAATCATAGGCTAAAGGGGGTGTTACGAGCATTACATATAGGAGGGGTGAAATTACATGATTAGTCTAATAGTTGTCATATTTTGACATGTAAATATTTAGAGTAAAATTATACATGCCCATTATCCAAATCCCTTATTATGTTTTTGGAAAGGGTTAGGATGATTTATTTTGATGTATAGGAAAAGAGGGTATATATGTATTCAAGATATGTGAGAGAAATTGGGTTACCACTAATAGGATTTTGACAAGAGTATGAGTGGCAGGGTTGTTGTCTCCTTACCCTAACTGACAAACTGATGCTAATCTTACATACCTATAAGTACATGTCTTAGGAAAAAAAATGATGTATGTGAATGTATATACTTATAACTAATCAGAATGTATATGAATATATGTATGTATTATTATTTTCTTTATTTCTGCTACATTACGTTTGAGAACCCGAGAGTAGAGACTTGAACCAGTGGCACTTAATTATTCAACTTGATAAAAATTTAAAATTTTTACTCAAACAGAGGTAATAGTAACTCACCAATCTTATAATATATTAGATTATATTATCTAAATAACTAAAAGGAACTATAAGATTTGGGGTGTTACATATATCCCGTGTGTCAGTTACCCCTTGATTGTTTGCTTTGACATTTGGCAAGTTTGGGCCATTATTCACTCCAGTACTTGGATGTGGATCTTTGTCCACTGCTACTCCAATAACCATTATTCTTGTGTTGATTATGGGTGAAGACTGAGGATTTCCCATAATCTTTCCTAGTGTTTCAGTCAACGTTCTCATTATTTTAGCCATTTGATTCTCCATGGCTGTCATCTGACTACTTAATGCAACATTATTAGAATTAGTTCTTTGTTTAGTGCCTAAATTTTGTCCTTCCATGGTTCTACCTCTAGCTTAAGTGTTATATATCCTTGTAAGGGGAGGAAGGTCCTGGTTAGATGCGTTTCCTCTGGAACGAGCAATGTTGTCTCTGTCAATAAAAAAATCATATTAACTTCGATTTCTTACCATTTATCTAGGATGTGCATTCATCAAGCAGATTGTATTTGGCATAAATGATCTTTGGTCACAACTTCCCCTATCTTTCTTCAAAAACTTATTGTTTTACATGAAAGAGTAGGGTTGAAAATCAGACAGAGGGGGACTTGGGATCTAACCTTAACCAATGTCTTTCGTTAAATTGTTTTTATTAGCAGCATAAAGGAGGACATTAGATCCATTTTTTTCCTCTTACCCAAGTGATTCCCTTTTATTTTCTCTAGTATTTTATAAGTAAATGGGAAAATGAAAAGTTGATATTCAATTAAGGGAGAATTTACTTATTCCCACTTGAGAGATACCTTTAAATCATTTTTAACCCTTCCTTGGTAATGAATTTTTTAACAACAACTAGAATGAAAAAAAGTATTTTATAATAGTTAAAAGTTGTTAATCATATGTTCATTACATAGTTAGATTCTTTAGTCCATGTACAATATTTCCACAAAATTCAAAAAACTCTAGAATCTTAGGCAAGGTTTCCGATGGGTTAACCATGATTTTAGCGTGTTTGAAGATTCTGGAAAAGTTGGGGATGGCATGATTCATTAGTCTAATCATTCTTTGAAGTTGATCCCTCCATATATCTGCTATTGTAGCTTCCTCTTCATAGGATTGTTTCCATTGTTCAACCAAAATCGATTGACGATCGAGGCTATCACTGAGCACTTGGGTTTTATTTACATCTTCTTTGGCATTGATCAATTCTTGAGACATCATCTCCAAAGTTTCCATGAGCTACTTGACTTCTTCCATTAATTCCCTCAATGACTTGAGAATGTATAAGTTCTCCTCTAGCACATCCTTTTCTTTTACTTCCTTCGTCAGCTTAGCTCTATTGTTCTTCATCCTTACTTCATTTTCTTTAATGTGCCTCTATGCTTCTTCCATTGTTCTCTTTAACCTTTCAACATCCCCTTTCAATCTTTGATTCTCAGAATTTTGGTCATATTCTCTCTTTCTTTTGAAAGTGAAAAATTCCTCTTGGAGTCTTTTATATTCAGCTTGCAATCAAGTCACCTCATCTTGACTCTTTCACTTTTCTTGATTGAGGTTATCGATCATGTCTTCCTTTGCCTTTAACTATCTAGAGAGCTCCTCATTTATCTTTTGGGTATCACCACTCAGTTTAGGATCATGTGGAGCAAAAGCAAGATTTACCCCAATTTTTCTTTTTGTCAACCAAACCTTATACTCCTTAGAAGCATTGACCTTCTGTTTGCCACATTCCACTTTTCCTTTGTAATTTATCTTTTTCCAAGCATCCCCTACTTTTTGGTTTAAGCATTTGGCCTCTAGGTCATTATGAGTGAAGTATAGGGCTTGGACTAGCTCACTAGAAGGGATCTTTTGTAGAAATGACATTTTTTGTAACATGATCTCAAGGTTATAGTTCACAGTTCCTCTTAGGCCGACCAAAGGTACATTTTGAAAAATATCCACAAAAATAAACAATTTTCTCATCCTACCACAAGTCAACTTCCAATGAATTAAATCTTCTTTCAAGTGCTCAAAGGTTTCTACCCACTCATTTTTGTTTAACTGTATGTTTCCTTCTCAATTTTTAAAGAGAGTTAGCGGATTACTATATGGATCATGCCTTTCTTTTTGAAACTTCTTTCCGAACACATGATTGGTAATCCAAATGTATAACAACGGGAGACAGCCTTTGATCTTTCTACCTCGTTTCATATGGAACTAGCTTAAGGATATGTATGTTTCTGCTAGGATTGCTAGCATGGGGCTAACTCAATAGTTCTCAATAGCTTGAAATATGCTAATGGTCCCCAAGTCGATTATCCTAAGGGTAGATGGGAACAAGACTACTACATAGATAACTAAGCAAGGACTTTATTAAACACTTCCAAATTTCCTTGTTTTTCTAGAGCCTTTAAATGGGCTTCCATAAACTTCCTTGAAATCCCTTGTGTCTGTCTTGAGCAAACTATCTTTATGGATTCCACATTAACACCCAAAACCTTGGCTATAACACTCAATGAAGGTAAGTGTCCAAGATATAAGTAGCTGGAGTATTTGGCCCAAGTAGCATTCTTAATAATTCCCCATACTCCTCAAAAGTGGGTGCCATTTGGAAGTCTAAGAAAGTGAAGCATTGCAACGACACATTCCAATATTGTGCCAGTATTGTTAATGCTTCAGTCTGCATCGGTATATGTAACAAATCTAGTATATTCCCATACTTCTTACCAAAATCCTGAAGAGCTTTTTCTTTGACAAGTCAAATTAATTAAGCTAGACTGTTTGTTGGTCCATTCCAGTAGTTATCTTAATCCCCTTCTTTCTATATACAAGACCAGTAATACCCTATTCTAAAATATTTTACGCCATTAGTTCTTTTATGCCAAATACAATCACATGCTTGTCAACCTGCAAGCAACTTTGAAATAAGAAAAAGTAATGTAAGACAATGTAGCAGAATAATTTTTGTTTTATATACATATAGATTCATTAAATGATACCTCATTTTGGTTATTAAAAAAAGTTCCTCTTTTCTCTAGGTACTCATGGTCCCATGGGATTAGAGAAAACTAACAAATAACTTACAAGTACCTCAAGGTTCTACATGGTTTTAGTTTTCTTTTATTTTTTTTATAATTTTAAAAAAAGGAAAGAATGGATTGTTGAATGAGGCACTATCTAACACATCTTGGTATTATTTGGTAAGGGAAGATTTTTCCTCCAGAAACAAGTAGCTTCATAGGGAATTGAAAATGATGAATTATCTAACAGAGGGTTGATTCTCTACCTAATCATTACATTTTTGAACTTATACCAAATACTACCAAGACACTTCTATTTATTATAACTTGGGTAGGTTGCTTGAGTTGTATGGAAATTTTTTTTTCTGAGTGCTTATAAACTTACGGGAAAATAAAGAAGGTCAAATGACTAGGGACGAAATGAGTTTCCCACCCCTTCATTTGTTTTGAGAAATCATTATCTTTTTTACTTGAGCAACCTACTAGGCTTAGCCTTTTAAGAGTGTAACATGCTTCCGTCCATTGCAGGAATCTTCTATTATGACCTATGCATGATAATATGATACAAAATTTTTGCTCACTGTGGTCCCTTAAGGTGGAACACCCATAGACCGAGTTAAGGGACTAATGCAAATACCATCCTCATGGAATACGAATGTCTATGTGCAATGACATATGGTGCCCATTTTGGCAAGAGTAACTATTGATTCTCTATCCTAAAATGTCAATCACATGCAGAGTGGTCCAGGTTAAGAAATAAGCTCTCCATTGTCCTATAATAAGTGAATCTTAAGTTGGGATGTTTAACCTTATAAAAGTTCGGCCCTAGCTATCCACGAGGCTTCTAAGCTTTTCTATCATGAAAGTTTAGGTGGATCTACTTCCTTAGAAGGCTCCCAAGCTGCCACCATTAGTATGGAGATCCCACTCAGTAAACCTAAACCTCTAAAAACTTAAAGTCCTATGGGTTACAAACTTACCAAATGAGTAACAACTTAGGTGAAGTCTTCACAATAACCTCCGAGGACTTGGAGTCCCATGGAGAAACCATTACAAACTTCTACTAACCTGAGGTACTCACAGGTATAGGGCCCAAATAGTGTGTGAGGACAATGTGGAGTCCTCAATAAATGAGGACATCATACAAACCTGATACCATATCACTCACCCTTCCCTCATCTGTTTAATAGATACAATGAATAAATAAATCTAACAAACAAACAAACAATAAATAAATATCAAAGAATATATTGGATATATATAAAAAAAGAAAAAAATATTATATACATAAAAAATAAACAAAAAATAAAAAGGGTAAAAAAAAAAGGAAAAGGCCATATCATTTTACATAATTTAGTTAATGACGGGCTTGACTCTTTAAATTTTCCTAGTGGAGTCGTCAAATTGTCACACCAAAAATATGACATGAATAGCAAATAAAATAAAATTCAAGTTTCCTAAAGTTTAATTCAAAAAAAAATTTTAAAAGAGAATCGCTACCAAAATTTTAATGTTTTAAAAGAAATAAAATTTAGAAAATCTTTTTTTTTTATATAGAAAAGAGTTGTTTGGGATTCAAATATGAGTTCAAGAGTCTAATTGTTTGTGGAGAAGGTGTGCGACACCCCATAGCACTTGTTCTTACAAATAGTTACCCTAACTTAATTATGCAAAATTTGTATGGCCTTAAATTTATTTTAATTACCCTTCCATCAGACATGTAAAAAATTAAATAATTAAAGTAAATATGTAAAGAGGAATAAAATTAATTAGCCAATAATTAAAATTAAAAAAAAAAGAAAAAATATTTATAATAAGAGACTTTACCTATGAAGAGAACCTAGGGCCTATGTATCCAATGAAGGAATGAAACTCTGTAGTTCAAATGGTAGAAAATTGGTGTCACTTGACTCGTATTTTTTAATTATTATTTTTGGTGAGAAGGGCAAAAAATGATTAATAAATTAATTTCACAAGTATTGGTTGGTGAGTTTTGATTTGTGAAATTAATAATCCTCACTTTCTTGCTCTCTTGATTTTCTCTCCTTTTAATTTTTTTTAACTTTTGAAATCTATTTTTATTTATTATTTTTGAGAAAAAGCAATAATAAGAAAAGACTCAAATTTACCAACATTGGTACTTACGATGATTTATTATCACACGTGGTCTGCCTGTTGACACCCTACGACCTACGAAGACTTAAAAGTCTTACACAGCTAACTCTAAAATTGAAGTAAAAGACCAACGTTGAGCCTATGAAGACTTATGTCTGAGAAAACTTTAAAGTCCCACGTGATAAGAACTAAACAATCTAGAGTTAAGTAAGTATAAGGAAAGACCAACATTGAACCTACAATGACTTGTGGTCTCATGCGATTCAATGTTCAATTCTTTATCTGCAAAGACTTGAAAGTCTCACGTGACTAGAAACCTAATCATCAAAATAGATTAAATTCAACCAATCTTCCTAATAGAAATTTCAGAGCAGGTGCTTATGTGATAGTGTTTAGTCTAGTGTCACAACATTAACCTAACAAATAAGTAAACCCAAAAATTAATATAAACAAGCCAATCTTTAAATAAGACGCCAAATTTAGACTGCTTGTTTCCTTTTCGAAAGCCTCACATTGACCCTTTTGATCCCCACCATGTTCCCTGGGTCAAGTTCCAAGAAAAGCAAATGACTTAGCATGACTACTCAATAAATACAATTTTATAAACATTTCTAGCTTCAAATAAAGAAATGTCCTTAAACTAGACCCAACAAGTTAATTTACTATAGTAAAAACCATGGAGATCCAATATACCCCAAAATAATAGTAATAAGCTTACCATAGCCACTAAGTGCAACAAAGTTACCAATTTATATTCAGTGTTAAAATAGTAACTTCAGTCACCAAGCTTAACTCATTATCAATATATATTAATCTCATCAAGCATTAATAAGCATAAATTTTACTTGAACTAGACACAAACAAACTAATTTAATTCCATCAAGCATCAATGAGCATTAGCGTGTCGAGGCTAAATTTGAAAACAACACTTCATTTTTCACCATCTATTAGGCAAGAATAAACTAACAAAAATTAGTTCTAAAATAGCTATAAACATCAACTTTATTTAGACATGATATAACAGCTTCCAAAAAACCATAAGCACTTATTTTATCAAAGCAACAGTATACATCATACTGTCAAAGCTATGTTTAATCAAAGTATATTAACAACAACTTCTTTCTCTCAAGTAGCAATAAGAAACAATAAAAATCACCATCTCAAAGCTGTAATAAGCATCAGCTAAATTCAACCATAATATCTTAACAATGCCTCTCAAGTCTCTTAAGTAACAACTATCACTATAGTATAACAATGAGTCACAAGCAGTATAATCTCAAAATGTCTAGCACGAATATTTCTTCACCCATGAATTTCTATATTTTAGTAGCTATTGAGACCACCTACACTACAACACAATTTAATTGTTTTAAAATGTCCCAATTCACCATTGAAATAAAAACCAAGCCATCTGTAACTTTCATACCATGAAGTGAACTTTGTTTCAATTTATTTTCATACATCCCCATTCTAATTTATGATTAGCACCAATCGTAAAGTTACTCATTCATGATTAGCATCAAAACATACACTAAAAAATTGGGCATAGGATATAGGTCACAACACTATAAAGGTAACTAACTATACTCATGTCTGGTCCCAATAGTAGACCAATGAGAAATACAATTACAAAAATAATTTTAGGTGCACCCAAATCACATTAAGATTAACAAGACCAGCTCAGAGGTTCAAAACTTAGTCATGAGAAATACTCTGAATGCAATAAACTCCTCCAACTCGTGAATATGAAGGGCCATCAGGATCAAAATCTCAGGAACAATCCATTAATACCACAAACTTGCTAGAACAACAAGCAATCTTAAACCAATTGATTAATTTATTTTCATAATGTCAAAGATACATGTTACTAATTTATAATTAGTCTTCATTCAAAGAGAACATGGGAAAAATTAAATGAAAGGATATCACTAACATTAATTTATACCTAACATCAATAAGTATTCAAACATGAAAGAAAGGAAATGTACAAATTCACTTCATACAGATGAGAAATATGATTTAACATGGAATTCCCAATACATTTAGCTCATATCATTCTTAACCAAGTGATTTGTCAGAATAGGGATCTTTACAAAAACAAAGTATATAAAAACCACAACCACATCACTAATTCAACCCAAAACAAAGAGGATAAGAAATCAAACAATTCCCTTTTCACACCTTTACTAGATACAACACGTTATAGCTCATAAATACGAATTGATGCAAACAAGATGCAAGAGCTCCATTAAGCATAACACTCAAACAAGCCTACTTCTAATCAACACCAAACAGCCCATGACAAAATCAAGTGTTAAAAGGTTATGAGGATTTGACATTTTACCTTGCTCGGACAACTAACAGCGGCCCGATATGGTGGTGGTGACGATGGATGACAACAATTAAGGGTAGTGCGACTCTGAAGTGCTTCTTTCTTGCCCAAGAACCTCTCGAATATGTTTCAAATCATGCTTTATTTGTCTCTAGCTTGCAGTTGCTACAATGATCATCAGTGGCAGTGGTGATAGCGAGGATGATGATGGTGGCTGTGGACGCTGTGGTGCGAGTTTCCTCTTCCGGTGTGCGTCCGTCTCTCACTCTCTAATTCCCTTTATTTTTGTTGCATCCATTCGTCTATCAATCCTTGCTGTGTTGCGTCATCCATATATCTTGATCTCCGTTTTGTTGCACGAACATAAATGTGAGTGCTATGTTGTCCCTGTTCTGATGTCTCTGTCCATGCTTCTCTCTGTTCGATCTTCTTTATATGAGGCGAAAGAGGCATCTGGATCCTCAGAAGTTTGACTTTTATGCTATCCTCGACTGTCCATTTGAAACGACGTCGTTCCAGCTCTTTGTTTTTGAAAACCTTAAGTTGAAACACACTGTTTGCATATTGTCACTTTCTTTCATTCATAGTCCATCTCTCTTCTTCATCTTTGTGTACTGAATCCAAAACTCCTCCTCAAATTTCACTCTTCGGCGAAGCCTATCAACAGGAATGACAAAAATCATAGTGAAGCTTGGATATCAGTATGAGGACCCATTTAGGTTTATGGATAATCTTTATGACCTTTGTGTCTTTCTTGCAAGCTTGGAAGCGAAAACTATAGACCCCTACAAGGTATGAGTTGCTCTGCGTCTTATCTTGGTGTAATAGATTTTAATACCGTCAATAAAATGATTCAAGTTGTCACATTCTGCTAGACATGATGCAATGGTTCTGATTTATTAATGAGGCTTGATTTGAATTGGGGATTGAGAATTTGAAGGATATAGGGTATGGAACGATATTGAATCTAGAGTTTTTCGTTTGATTGCAAAAGGATAATTGGTAAGATATAGTGAACATGAGTTGGATTAATACCCAAATGTGAAAATGATGCTAATTTTGTGTTTCCAGCTATCATCAAGTAAGATGGAAGGGAAAAAAATCCCATTTTTATCTAGTTATTGTTCTTTAGGAGTATATACTAATCACACCTACTTCATTTTCATTAAATCCTTGGAGTTGATAAAAATGCAAGTCAATGGGAAATTCAGAAGGCTTTCCATAAGTATGTCTCGTAAATTTTTGTTCCTTGTCATAACTAATATTATTCATTAGACTTCTGTAATTGATTATGCTCCATTGATGTGTGTATGTTTTCTAAAGTGTCCATATCTATAATATATTGCCTTCTTTCATATTACTGCAAATAACTAAGAAGCATTCTTTTAAAAAGGAAGAAGAAAAAGAAAGAGTAGTGTGATAGGGATACTTATATCAATTTAGTGACCTATAAAATGCGGTCATAAAAAAGCATGCAAAATATTAATCTTTTGAACTTCCTTAACTACACAAATGAAGTTTGGAGACGAAAAAGATGGGTTGTGGCCCCTGAATAATATCATGTTAAAAGAATTGTGTGGTGATAGTTTTGTCTTTATTTTTGTCTTGACTTTTAATTGGTTAGTTAATGTCTACATGAAACTTGGATGACTGAGAACAAAATTTGAATCTTGTTCTTGTTTTTAGTTCTAGCATTGAATTTGTGAATAAGTAAATATATGCTCTTTTTTTTTACTCCAAATCTGATTCAAATGGTGGGTATTGATTGATATAAGTAAGTTGGATTCACTCTGAACTGTGTTAATGCTCCTTTATATGCACACTGAATAAACTGTGACTGGGTTGCTAAAATATTTGAACATACTTATGCATTTCCATTACTAATTGGGAAGTCACAAGAATAATGGGTTGAATTAAATTAGAAATTTTGCATCAATGAACTTGTTTAATTTTAAACAAGGCTTAGTCCTATTGTAAATTAATTATGGGATGATTTAGATTTTAAGATAAATGGTTCGGTCTCAAAATATACATTGGTAAAAATTACACAAAATCTATGTTATTTGGATAGAGGGCTATGAATTTATCTACATATCATATTGGTACAACTATTGTTATTGAAATTTACAGATATGGTTGGAGTCCCACAACAATTTTTCTTTTATCAGATGGTGTTTTGAGTTCTGACATGATTCTTGAAATTGTCTCAAGTCACAAAAGTTTGAAGTCAATTAAAGACACTTTCAAAGCTTGGTAGATGATGTTTTCAACTATGTTCTGCATTCATCAAGATTAACTAATTATGTTATTCATTTCAGTTTCTTCACAAGATTCTGGCAAATTTTTGGTTACCAGTTCTGATTCAAAAGTCAGAATCCTTAAAGGAAATACCAACAAAATTGCAATACATTACAATGTACTGGAAGCTGAAATAGTGAAATTGTAGAGTAGGGAATGTTGGGTATTCTATAGCAAGAATAGGAAATGTGAAATGAATGTACTAGAAGCTATTATAATATCTGTTGTAATTGACATTTTATATCAATAAAATATGATTTTATTAAGCTTTATGTCTATATTTCATTATGAATACATTATTTAATATTGAATACATCCTTGAGTTGTTCTAATAGGACCTTTTACAATAGTTTCCAATACATTTAGATAGCAAAATTTTAGGGGCTTTATTAGGCTTCATTAGATGCTGCTTTCCTTGACAAATTTGATGCTTCTTTCCTCGACAAATCTGATGCTGCTTCACTCTCAATTTGGAAGGTTTGGATGTCCATTGCATAAGTCAAATCTACAAGAGCTTGTTCACTTGAACATATTTTGTTTCCATCTTGAGAGTAGAGATTCACAGTGTAGTTCCCATTTTCCATGCAATGTAAAATAGACTAAAGGCATACAAAAAATGGCAACCTATCTTGCTTTTAGTAATTTTGATAACAAAAATGATCAAGTTTATTAAATGTGGCATTATCAAAGGAAAGATGTCTCTGCATATTTCATGATTTTTGGTTAGTTAATACTGCTATGATAAAATAAGTGCTAATTTTTAAAAGGATGGTACTCAGTCAAAATGAACATTACAATCTCATCATTTTCAGCTTACAACAAAAGTTACAATAGAAGTAGAACTCAATAGAATTTATTTTGATAAATATACTGTAAATTAACATTCTAAAAGCAGTAGTCTGCAACACAGAAAATGTAAGAAATAAGAGAAATAAAAGCATTGAGTATTTTAAGATAGTATAGAAATAAGAGAAAATCTAATACAGGGAAGAATGAGTATGTAGTGATTTCATGACAGAAATGTGTAACATCCGCTCTAATTATTATTAAGAAGATGTTTGATATTTGTTAATTTGATGTTTAATGCTTGTGTATGTTGCATTAATGCATGTAGTTGCATTAGCTTAGGGACTAAATTGAAAGGAAATAAATGAGGGCTTAGTAAAAAGTGGTTAGGGACTCAATTGAAAAGGGAAAAGTAAGTAAGGCCAAGAGTGCAAAACAGCTCAGGGACCAAAATGCAATTTCCCAAACCTCCTAAAACCCTAGCTGAAGCCTTAAAACTCCCACACACTTCGAAACCTTTAGA
Source organism: Senna siamea (assembly GCA_031216115.1). Taxonomy (NCBI): domain Eukaryota; kingdom Viridiplantae; phylum Streptophyta; class Magnoliopsida; order Fabales; family Fabaceae; genus Senna; species Senna siamea. Next base: position 22,647,721 of record CM062354.1, on the reverse strand, counting down.
TTTTAGAGAGAGAAAGAGAAGGGGCGAGTAGAGAGAGAAAAGGGTGAGCTAAGGCAAGAAAGGAGAGATTGTGTTGAAAGAAGGGCAAATTAAAGCTGGAAATTAGTTTGCAGCAAGGGGGGATCATTTCTAACACATTCTACACACACATTTGCAAGAATCAAGGTAGCAATCCATCCTAAAACCCATTTTTGAAATGTGCAGAACTTTTTTGATAAAATGTGATTTTGAATGTTTTAAGTTGAGTTGGGGTTAAAACCTACATTTTGTATGTTTTTCTATTTCTATGGGGTGTTGTGTTGTTGAATGGGTTGTGTTCATCTAGAGATATAAACTATATTTCCTTGAATGTACCATGTTTGAGCTAATGAACAAGAAATGTTTAATAAAAAGTAAAGTTTGTTGTATGAGAATTAAGCTCATATGTTTAGATTTGAAAATAGAATGCATGTTGGACTGGGTTTTTTCAAAATCATGTTTTCTGAACTACAGCGGAGCATAGCAGCCGACAGCTATGCAGGGGTAGTCGACTGCCGTTTTCCTGGAAAACCCAGAAGTGTAGATAGAGGCTCAACGGCCGACTTCCAGATACCTAGCAGTTGACTGTCAAGCCCGGGTCTGCAATAAGCAGCTGACTGGCCATCCTTGCAGTCGACTGTTATGTTCTTAGAAACCTAGAAGTGCAGACAGAGGCTTAGCAGCTGACTGCCATGTTCCTAGCAGTCGACTGTCGTGCTTATATTTTTACCCAGAATGCATTCTAGAAAGCCACTAGCCGACTACTAGCTGCTAGCTTACTGATTGGCACCAGAGGATTACAGAGAGCCACCAACCGATTGCTAGCCTTCCAACAGTCGACTGGCAGCCCTTTAACTTGCAAAATGAGGTTTTTAATGGCAATTGAGCTTAGTAATTCTTCATACTAACTTAATTAAAGGCTCACAACATAGGTAAGCCAGGAAACTAGGAGTTTGGGTGATGATACCCTTGGGATAGTGAAAGAAAAGAGAGCAAAAAACACAAAGAGTGAGAGAGGAAAGTATTCTCAGTGTATGTCTTAGGGTAGATAGGCTCATGATCGAGTGACCGATTATTAGTATAGGACGACCATTGGTATTCCATGATTGTGCCATAAATTGGGATGGTTAAACATCCACTTGAACTTAGATGATTTCGAAAACATCATGATGGTTGTGAACTTTAAGTTAGTGTCATCTCCCGAAGGCCATATGAGAAACACATACTTAGAGTTAAGCATAGCCATGACCATGGGCTGATTCACCCCATAGTATATGTAGAGAATAGCGTACCAGGAGTGTGATCCATCGGAAAGGGATAGTGATTCCATAGTATTATGATCCGTCCAAAAGCAGAGAGGAAATGATCCGGGTAGAATTGACGGTGATCCTATGAGAGTATACCAGCCCCGTTTGGGACGAAAGGGAGGAATCCCGCTGGTCAGGGATGATTTGCCAGAAAGGGCAGGGACCATTACTATACTTGGATCCACTCGGGGATGCCTCAGAATGTACAAAAGGTTAAGGCATGGCTAAATAGACATACGCTCATTCATATAGATAGTGGTGCGTGGAGTTGTTGCTGGGCGACTCAACCGATTACTCTCAGGGTGTTTTATGTATTTCTCACATGTTATGAAAATGAAATGATGTTATTCTTACTATCTCACATATGTTTTATAAGAAATGCTTTATAATGAGAATGATGATGAATACACCTCCCATGTTTACAAGTTGATATGTTTTAAATGCACATGCATACATATAAGTATATAACATGATTAAATGCTTTACTCATTGCATCCCTATAATATGTCATACGTTTTATGAAAGAATGTGGAGGTTTTCTGTGCAAGCACGGTGGTACAGGTTAACAAATTTTGTAACTGGTTGTATTGCTACTGAGATTCATTTCTCACAATAGTGTTGACATGTACCAGATGTGTAGGTCCCCTTGGGATGGAGAAAGAAGGTAAGGTATGCAGAAGTGTCCCATCTAGGCACACAAACTATTTATTTTGGATAGTATAAGTACATGTTAGGATTGAGTTATCCTTCATGATATTTTGAGAAAGGCTAGTGCAGGATTATTTTGTATAGCCTATTCTAACTTATTTGTATATGAATTAGGTTGGATTGATGATTAGACTATTTAATGGGGTTATAAGTGGCAGGATTGTTGCCTCCATACTCAATAGTTAATTGATTATATTTAATTAAGAATGCATATCTATGAATAGTTAATTTAGGTGTATGCTATATGTATTTATTATATTGAGAGAACCCGAGAGTAGAGACCAACCTAAATGTATTCGATAAATCAACTTGATAAAAATTTTAAAATTTACTCGAGTAGAAGTGATAGTAACACTAACACTCTGATAAATATTTTCATATTAAAGTTTCTAAAATAACTAAAGGAACCGTAGGATAGAGGGTGTTACAAAATGAAAATTAGCCAAAAGCTTCTACCTTGAATTCTCTCCAAAAAAACAAATGAAGGGCTTGATTATCAGTATCACTTATAGCAGTATAATGCTTAATTTTCTTCAAACATTTCAATTTGTTCATCATATGTTATAACTTGATAAATATAAAATATTATTTCACATACAACAGTATATTTGCTTCAAGTAATATACTTAATTTTCCACGAAATTTTCTTAATTCATTTAGTAGTTATGTTTCTGGTCTCTAATACCAAGTTTGTAAACAGACACTATCTCAAAAGACACAAAGGAAAACAGCAAGACCAAATACACAATGACAACCTACGATACATAGACACTTGAAATAGTTTATAAATGAGAATTATCCTGTGTTTATCCATTAATATTTCTTGCCAGCTGGTTAAACAACTTCCAACTCATGGTAAGGATGGAAATTAGGGAGGCAAAAATTGGTGTTTTGTATCTATGGAAATAAACTACTTGCTCTTAGCATAAGGAGGTTGGAGGAAAAGTAAATTGAAATAATCAAAATAAATGAGACATGAAATTGAAATATATATTAGAGTCAACAGTGATAGATATTGTATGGATTGATAGCCTATACAATCTTATAGTTCACAAATCAAATGTAGGAGAAAGTTAATAATAATTGCATATAGAGTAACATGGTACATTAATCATTTATAATTACTAGAACTAAGGAAACTTGCTTGACATAAACATATATTCACAAGGATTTCCCTTATAAGAACATATAGGGAAACCATAACGAAATGAAAAGTTTATTTTTCTTCATCTTCATTAACCCAGCCCATTTGATCGAATTAAGAATATATTAAAACACAACAATCACCTTCATTCTAACTCAGCAATATTGTCAACCAGTGTTTGATTGTACTACACAAGCTTTGAGAACAAGAATGCAAATGTACTCAAACTAACCTATACCAACATTAAATCTACATTAGATAATGAATTAAATAGGTAAGCCAGTAGCAGAGTGTCCCAAAAATTGAGATCTCAAAAAGTGAGCAAGGGAGAAGAACGGTGTTAACTTCAAATGCATTCAGAGAGAGAGAGAGAGAGACAGATAGAGAAGAAAGAAGCTCTACCCATTAAAAGATAAAAGAAAGGAAAGAAGAAGACACGATTTCAGAGGCAAAGAAAATCTAATACAAATGCATAAACACGGCTAGTTGGGTGGTGGTAGATCCAAACTCTCTCAGAATAGCACTTAGCAGTGATTGAAAATCGGGAGCAGATCTAGACGGGGTGACAAACTCGATGGTGCCAGAATCTCCACAACTACACGAAGGTCTTCCCTTCTCACACGAGAACGACGTCATATTTAGTCCTTCTGAGAGTGGGAAGAAAAAAGAGCTTCGAAACGCACCGTTTTACTTTTTCCAAAATGGTGCGTTCCGAGTTAAGATTTTAAGAAAAAAAAAAACAAAGGTGAAAGCGACGTCGTTTTAATTGATAGCTGAGGATAGTGTGAATAATGGACAGCTGAGGATCCTTTCAAGAAAGGGTGTGGATGGAAAAGGAAGGTGTGGGGATTGAAGGAGAGAAGAGGGGAATTGAGGATGATCGAGGGATTTTGGTGATTAAGATAATTAAAGGGCTTTTAGGAAGGAATTTGGGATAGTGGTATTTGATTGGAGATTTGGGAATTTTAGGGATGTTAGGGAAGGAGATTATGGTGATGAGGAGGATGAAGCTACATGCAAGAGAGGGCCTGATGATGTATTTTTAATTTGTCTTATTTTTCTCTTATTTTTTTTATTTTTTTATTCATTAATTCTATTTGGGCCTTATTACTTGTTTTCGGATTTTTTTTTTTTACTTTTAGGCTTTGAATCATTTTTTTTCTAAAACTTACCAAAACATCTAAAATTAAAACACTTTTCATTTAATAATTTTTATTTTTATTATTTTTTTTAAATTTGGCTAAACAAAATATGGTGTTCATAAGTACCATCAATGGTAGTTTCTAACATGGTTTCTTTTGATTGTTCAGATTGTGACTCACATGTGCATTGATGTGTCCTGATGTCTAGATATCTAGTCACGATTAAGGTGGAGGTAGAGGTGGTCTAAGTGCTCAGCGTTGGGTACTATATAAGGATTGGCGAGATTATGATATGGATTGTGGATGCACTACCGCTCCTAGTGGGTTAGTGTGACAAAGGGGATGACTTTCTTTTTAGCGCTCCATGTTAGGAATGGTTGGCACCTAAGAGGGGGGTGAATTAGGTGTTATAAAATTTTTGCCTTTTGAAATCTTAATGAATAGCTAAAGAACTTTAAGGCAGATGTATAGAAGAGTTATATCAGTTTAAATAGCAGATACAGGGAATAGTTTAGTTAGACTAATAAAAACAAAGCAAGTCAAAGTAAGAGTAGTAAAGTAAAGTGCTGAATATAAGATCAGAAAATGATGTGTAAAAATGTAAAGGAGACAAGGATTTATCTTAGTTTAGCTTATCCAACGAAGCTTACATCGAGTCCCCAAGCACAATTTGGGATTTTCACTATCACCACAAGTTTAAATGGGGCACTTGTGAGGTACTACAAATCTTTATCACTTTCTCTTTTTTTACTATTTCAAGGAAAAGCTTTCCTTGAATATCTCTCAACTTTCTAGATGAAATAATTTGTTTAATTAAATAAACTCTCTCTTTTTTAGAATAGATATTACAAATGAAGAACTATAGATAATAATAGAAATTAGAACTCAAAGAATTTTTTAGAGGACTTATTTAGAATGTGTAACTTCATTGTTTTGAGGTTTTCTAGAGGCTTTATTTATAGAGTTTTTACAAGAGAAAATTTTAAAAAATTGTTTAGAAAAAACTCAAAGTGTATCTCTATAAAAATAGCTATTTGTACTTTGCCTGATGTCACCTTTGTATCTTACAAGTCGACTGCCATAACCTGCAAGTTGACTTCTATGTTCTTCAGTTTAAAATTTCGCAGTATAGGCAGGCAACAGTCAACTATTACTTTGTTGGCAGTCGATTGATGGCATTCTAGAAAAGAATTTTTACATTACAATGCTATTGTAGTCGATTGCTATCCGATGGCAGTCGACTGTCGTGCCTCCAATGAAAGGCTTCTAGCTTACAGTGGTCTAGCAGTCAGCTGCTATGGGTCTAGCAGTTGAATGGTAGCTCTTTGTTAGTTAGCAGTCAACTGATAGAGTCCTAACAATTGACTTTTAGCCTTTTGTTTGAAATTTTCAAGGCTCTATTTCTACCATCTAACTACTATGATGTGTAAGTCAATTGCTAGGTGGAAAAATGGTGTTTTTCAAGAAAAATTCATTTTGTAAGAGTCTCTTAGTCTTTAGAAAGAAACCTCAAAAGATGAGAAGAAATTTTTGAGCTCAAGTTTCTATTTTACCTTTACACATTTAGTCATAGCCTACTATCTAATAGTGTATTCTTTCTTCAATCATTTGGTGAGCTCTTGGACTGGATGTGTACCTGAAATATTTCAATTTTTTTGTAATCATCAAAACCTTTTCTTCAGTGTTTGCCCAATGGAGTCAACAATCTCCTCCTTTTTTATGATGGCAAACACATTGATTTTATTTAAGAACTTTAATATTGGGGTTAGAGTGAAAAATATTAATTTAAAAAGACTTTCCCTAAATTTATGCATAACTTTGTTATAATTTTGCACAGCTTGCCCTGAAAGGTACAAGGAGTTTAGTGTTGTCTCAGAAAAAGATTATGCAATTGATCTAGGCAATCATCATAATCAGCTAAATAGATTCAATAAAAATCAAAGATACATTTAATAACTTAGATATAAAGTTTTCCTAAGCTAACTACTTCTCTCCCTTTTTTCATCAACAAAAAGAAAGGAAGGGTAAATAATGTAACACCGTTATTCAGTATTACATTTCCTCAGGTGTAAATAGATAAGTTCGCTACATTATTCTTATCGTTTCATTTAAATCGTCTGAGCATTTATACCATTACATTTTAGTAAAGTGAATTAGGTTAGGGTTCTTTTGCTCAGATCAAATCTCATACGCACAGCGAAAATAAAATTCAATCTATCATAGTGGAAGACTTACATACAATACGAACAATAAATGTCCAATAAATGTCTGTTACATCCTTCATAAACATGCACTAGGATAGATGAAGTACCCGTCCATAAGGAGTCACGAGACAACAAGCCTGTCACTCAGACTCCTTTTACAAATAATAAGGGTGAACCGATCCTTCACATATCCTTTCCCCATCAATTTCCCGTTTCCCTTTCATATACACAGCCAAAATGATAGTCCTAATTCTATTCCAAAAATACACCTAGAATCAGGACCCAAAATAAGGAATTACAAGAATGATTTTAACAAAAAGAACTCTTATCTTCCCCGGCACTGCTAAACATCCGCATCTGATACATATTAGAATACAAATGAGAAACACAAGTTTCCCAGTAGCTTAACAATTCATTAGTGTAAAATGAACTAATATGTACCAGGGTGCAAGAACCAAAACATTTTCATCTACATTCTCAGTATTTAAAACATAGTCTCATTCACATATACCAATTGGCAAGCAGTACATGATTAATTGAAATGTCAATGTGATAAAAGTAGATATCCTCTTTCGAGTAAAACATCTTTTCATGGGATTATGCATGTTATCACTAAATAAACAACAAGGACTAATTATGTATTTCATTCTTAAAACTTACCTTTATAAATTGATTGCGCACACTTGGGTACTTTGTGGACACTTGGCCACCTCTATAAATTAATTGTGCATACTTGAGTACTTTGTGGACACTTGACCACCTTTATAAAATTTAGTGTGCACACTTGGGCACCTTGTGAACACTTGGCCACCCTTATAAAGTTTATTGTGCACACTTGGGCACTTTGTGGACACTTGGCCACCTTTATAAAATTTATTGTGCACACTTGGGTACCTTATGGACACTTGGCCACCTTTATAAAATAATTATGCACAGTTGGATACCTTGTGGACACTTAGCCACCTTTATAAAATTTATTGTGCACACTTGGGCACTTTGTACATACATATAGCAACTAAATTTCCTTTTATTTTTATCATGTTAATCTCTCTTGCATTTAGTCCTCATAAGATAGATTCTAATGCATTTATTTTTAGATTCAGCCACCAAAATTTGAATTAACATATGGTTTCAGCCACCATGGAAAAATAATTCTAATTTGGGATTTTTCCCATCCTTGCCATAAGTTAAACTTCATGACCTTATGCATTGATATTTTTAGGGAACTTTCTCCCACATTTAATTGGTGCAACCATTGCCATTAATCATTTAATTTACTCATTCTCTTAATTCATGTGACATACTAGGTCTAAGACTACACACTACTTTTAAGGTCACACTCTTACTCCACTTTTACAATTTAATATTAATGTGGGCTTTATTATGTACAAAGAGATGAACTAATTAACTATACCTCAATTGGCTATATTTTCTTTCATAATCGAATGGTAGCTCCCTTTGTACAATTCTCATAACAAAATTTCCTACCTTACAAAGAATATATATATACTCCCTTAGAACATATGCTAACTGTACAAGCATAAAAATTCCAGCATTAATATAATTTAAAGTTTTCCATTATTCATACCAAATTTTACCAACAATAGTTCTTCTATAGAGGCCACATTAGCTACTTTAACATAAGGATACATTAGCCATGCTAGAAGAAAATTTTTAGCACTATTTTATGTTAAAAGTTTCCATATCACATGCTAAATTTCACTAGCAATGGTTCTCTCATGATAATATAATATCTATTTTAACACATCCACAAACATATCCATTTTCCATGCAAGCTTAGCCAAGAGGCACTCACATTTCAAGAATGTAGACAAGTAACTCATGTTTCATGAAAGCTTGGAAAAAATCATGATGCATGTACTCTTAAACATGGAACAAAAGTTAATGAATTGCTAACCTACCTCAATGATGAACTAAGATGGGATTAACTTGGCTTTCTCTTTGACTTTCTCCCTTTACTTCTTCTGTGTTCTTTTGCTTCTTTCTTTCTTGGTCAACTTTACCTCCCTCTCCCTTCCGAATGTGTGTGTTTTTCTTAGTGTAAAGCTGCTCTCTCTCCCCCTCTCAAAATGCTCTCCCCTTACCAAAGTTTTCTTTTATTTTCTTTCACTTACGCTACTCTCTTTCTTTCCCCTTTTTCTTTTTCTTTTATGGCCTTGCGTGAACTTTTAGTGCAGCCCACTTTTCTTAGAATTTTTGTGTTACTTAATCCCCTTACCAAACTTTTTATTTTCCTTATTCCTCACGTTGCACTCCCCTTCTTAGCAATGACATGTAGTGTGTGTCTTTCATCTCTCCCTTTTCATTTTCTATTTGGGTAATGAGAGGTTGCACACTTTTCTCTTTCTTATTTTTAATCATTGTCATTCACTAGCCAATATGTACTTTTAAGTAAAATTTCCATTTCCTTGCAATATTGGGTTAACTTACTTGGGCACGTCAATAGAAAGGAGGAGGGAAGTCACACAACTTCATTCCTCATGTTGCTCTCTCCCTCTCTTGCCATATCCTTATGCAATTTCCCCTCTCATTTTCATTCCTCTTTTCTCCTTGATTAAGGTGGCATGTTGCACTTTATTTCCCCCTTTTTTTTTATCTTTAATTATTATTTACTTGCCACATGTATACTTTAAGTACAACCCTTTCTTACAATCTCACCTTAACCCATTTGGTCATGCCACCTCCCTTTGTACACTGCCCTTTCCTTTCCTTCTCCCACTTCTCTTGTCTTGTGGCATTACCGAGTGGGGTTTTTACATTATGAAGTGGTGAGGCCATCTCCCTAACATACTGAATGCATATACACATATTTAATCTCATCCTTTATACGTAGGCTTCTTCCTTCATGCAAGCCTCATAGTTCATGCAAGGCACACGCGAGTCTCCTTTCTCGGGTATGTTGGAGGCAACACAAGGGAAGGGAAAGAGACTTGTCTTACACGTCTCTTCTTCCTCTCTTTCACCTCCCACTAACCGTACCATCCCATTCCCAATTGTCCTTACCTTATGCCTATCTTTGTGTGTTTACTTCACACAAATTCTGCACTCTTTGTTCCACCGTACACCCACACATTTGACTACTTTTGTTTATTTTACCCATTACTTGGCAACACCATTTGGTCCCTTGAGGAAGAAATTTGTAGGCCACACGTCACTCTCTTCTTCCCTTCTATCTTCATTACTAATTGGAAGCATTATTTTAATTGGCATAAAAATGAAATCCCTCTTGTTGTCTTATCTTCTCGATTGCAATAAAGAAAGAGTAGTCAATATTGGCTATATTCCATTCCTTTCCCAATTATTCTTTCCATGCACGTATTCATATATATATTTAATTTGGTTTTCCCCTCTTGCTTCCTTCATGTCACACTTCCCTCTTGCTTTTATTTTATCCTAAAGAATGCATGTGCATATATATATATATATATCTAGTGGATGCTAACCTAGTTTCTTTCCTTTCTCCATTGTGCCTGCCATAAGGATTTAGCTTTAATTCCCTCTTTCTTTTGGCAATTCGGCTAACTAAATGAAAGAAAAGAAAAATTAAATAAAGCACCTTAAGGAATTGAAAGTGTTATTCTTTAGCAATATATTCTAAATATTAGGTCACACAAGCAAATTCATCCAATTAACTGAGGAAACATTAATTTAGACTAATCAAAAGAATATGGGGTGTTACAAATACAATAAACAATAGAAAAGAAAACCAATCTATTATGAGCCCCTTGATCTCGAAGGCTGCTAAAATTTCTTTAAAAGCTCCTTATTGTTGACAGAGGTAAGCTCTGTGTGTAACCCCCCAATCCTATAGTTCCTTTTAAGTTGATTAAATAATATACTATAAGATTGGTGAATTACTACTTCCCTTACCCGAGTCAATTCTTAATTATTTATCAAATGACATAATTGGTATTAATGGTTTGGGCTACTACACTCGGGATCTCACACATTACGCAACGAAAATAAAAACATATTAGTTAAAATAACATACATATGCATACATATATTCATATACATCAACATTCATTTACAATATAGACATATCATTCATTTAGACATATATCCATGGATATGTGAGAGTGTTAGCTAGGGTAAGGAGACAACAGGCCTGTTACTCATACCATTTAAAAAAAATAACTAGTGGATCCCTAGGTCACATATCCTAATACATATATGCCTTTATCCTATACATCAAAACTATTCTCCTGATCATTTTACCAAAATATCACAAGGATTCAGGGTATGGGGCATATCAAAAACTTTCCTAAAACTTTACATCCTCAAGGTGTGGGAGGAACTTCCCATATATACACAACCCACACTTCCTGAATCACAGGAAAATACCCTAGGAAGGGTATCTACACCACTTCCACCTCTACTTCTAGTACTATCTGGAACCTAGGCATCTGATACAAACCAACATTTTTATGAGAATACATCTCAGTAGCATTAATAACCATTTTTCAAAACAGCTAGTTTGTACCACCGTAAACTCATACAAAAATTCTACATTCTTTTTCATGAAACAATACATCTATTGGGTGATTCTATATAACATTCCATTTAACTTTCATACTTGAATACATAAACTTAACTTATAGTACATATCTCATCAATTCATCAAAACATATAGGTAACAAGGCATCATTCATGTAACTTTCATCATAACATAAAGAGCAATAAAGAAATAAGAGCACTTCTCATTGCGCTCTGCCAATCATCATCATAATTATCATCATATAATTGCATAATAAGAGAAATCTGGAGGGGCAACATATGCACCACTCCATACTTTCGAATATATACTCTGGCAACTTATTCCTGGCAGTCCTCAACTGCATATAACATTTTTGTACATTCTGGAGCGTCTTCCAGTGGATCCAAGTACCATAAGGTTCCCAACTTTGGGTCCCACATATTAAGTACATACTGGGGTCCTCAAAATGCTATTCATAAACATATATATATGGGTGAATCGGTGCATACTATAGTTTTGTAAATTCTAAGTATGTGACTTTTCATTTACATTGGCCATTAAGTCACTAACTTACAATTTACAACTATCATGATAATCGCAGAATGTCCGATCATCGTCCCATACCAGTAATTAGCCATTCAGATATGAACCTATCTACCGTAAATACATATATTAAGAATACAATTTTCATTTCTCTTATGCATTCTTGCTCTTTCCTTTTAATTTTCATCACTTTCATGCTCTTTCTTATTTACATTCAACATATATGTTACCTTGCTTGTAATTTGAGTTTAATCTCTAGTTTGGATTTAGTTTTTTAGCTAGATATCATTCAAATATATCATTAAGTTCATCTTTTCATCACAAAAGGTGGCAGTCGACTGGTATCACGTTGCAAGTCGACTTATTGCATTCTGTCTAAATTTTTTAAAATTCCAAACAGAGAGCTATCAGTCAACTGCTAGGTGTCAGCAGTCGACTGCTAGCTTACTATTGGGCCTGACAGTCGACTCCTGGGTCGAGGCAGTCAGCTGCCCTATTCTTGGGCATTTATGGAAAAATGAAGAACGAGGCAGTCGACTTCCAGATGCCCGACAGTCGACTGCTAGCATTCTGTATGTGTTTCAGGCATATCAAGAACATGACAATGATCAAGCTACCAGAGCGATCATTGCTGCATCTTGCTCTATTTGTGAATTTTTGTTGACCCAAATTTTCAATCCAAAAATTTTTTTCTAAATCCATTTTGAAATTGATGAACTCAAGATAAACTCCTTAGTAACATTTAACACAAGAAAACAACCTAAAACATCATGTAATCTTGTCCAAATATGAGATTAAAACTCATTTTCGTTCAAACTGAAAAACCCATTTTTTAGAAGAAATTTTAAGCATGCACAAATATTTTCAATCAGTTAAAAACACTCAATAGTGATTAAAAACAGTATGAATGTAGTTTGTAATCCCTTTTTCTTTCAAACAAATTCAATTTCACAAGTTTGAATAGTATGAATAGTAAACTCTGAAATAAAGGGATTGGGTTATTATGCTACCTTTATATGTGTTTAACTGTTGTATAGATGTTGATTTGATGCTATAAATGCCTTCATAATCACTTTTATGACCTTAAATCTTGCTAGAATTGAGATTTACTTCCTTTTTCCTTTAGTTTCTCTCTCTAGCTCGTCCATAATTTCTCTTTCTAAAAATGGTAGTCTAAGCTTTGGAATGAAGGGTCTGACTCTTGTCCCTATTTATATGACAATCTGACACTTGCATAGATTCACAATTTTTGATCATTTGGCCTCAACTTGGTAAATTTCAAACTATATGAGAAATTCTCATTTTATCCCTAACCCATTGGCTGGAGAATTACAAAAGTCTGTTAGCTATAGTAATTCTTTTGGCCAAAATTGCAATTGTCATACCTAAACTCTTCCACCTTTCATTTTAGTCCTTTTCTTCTTTTTAGTCAAATTTCTCACTCATTTCTAGTCCAATTCTTGCACTCATGCAACTATATGCAAGCTAACATAACATAAATGCAACATACACAAGCAATTAACTAAAATTAACAAACATCTCTCAACATTTAGGAGAAAATGTTACATTTCTCCCTTCCTTTGAAGAAATTTCATCATCAAAATTTATACGTACCTATACAAATAACTCTAGATACACTTTTCTCATATCATCTTCCTTCTCCCACGTAGCTTCTTGGGGCGTTGACTGATCCTATAATACCTTTACTAGTGGAATTGTCTTGTTTCTCAATTGTTTGACTTCAGTCCTAATGATTCTTAAAGGTATAGGATTATAAGTTAAATTATCTTTTAATTGTACTATTCTAGCATCAAGAATATGTGAAGGATCAGGAAGATATTTACGAAGTTAAGAAATATAAAACACATCATGGAGATTGGATAGAAATGGGGGTAAAGCAATTTGATAAGTAGATTGGCCAACCTTTTTCAGAATTTGGAAAGGTCCAATGTATCTTAGGCTCAACTTTCTGGACTAAATAGCCCTGCCAATACTAGTAATAGGAGAAATTTTAAGGAAAACATGGTCTCCTTCCTAGTGGTCTTCTCCTTTTATCAGCATAACTTTTTTGCCTATCTTGGGCTTTAACCATATTTTCTTTAATCATCTTGATTTGTTCTATGGTTTGTTGAACTAATTCGGGCCCTATTAGTTGTCTCTCCCTCACTTTAAACCAACACAAGGGTGACCTACATCTTCTTTTATACAAAGCTTCATAAGGAGCCATCCCTATGCTGGAGTGAAAACTATTATTGTAGGCAAATTCCAATAAAGGTAAATTTCTATCCCAATTCCCTTTTTGCTCTAATGTACATGCTCTAAGCATATCTTCTAGAGTCTGAATAGTTCTTTCAGTCTGCCCATTAGTTTGTGGATGATAAGCAGTATTGAAGTTAAGTTTAGTACCAAAAGCCTCTTGCAAGGCTTTATAGAATCTAGAAGTAAACCTAGGATCTTTATCAAATACTATATTAGTAGGAACTCCGTGGAGTCTTACTATTTCTTGTATATACAATTAGGCCAACTTATCTAATGAGAAATTTATTTTGATAGGTAGGAAATTTGCAGATTTAGTTAATCTGTCTATAATCACCTAGATTGCATCATTTCTTAATTGAGTTTTTGGTAAACCTACTACGAAATCCATAGAAATCTTATCCCATTTCCATTTAGGGATTTCAAGAGGTTGAAGTAGTCCTGCAGGTTTCTGATGTTCAATTTTCACCTTATGGCATACTAAGCATTTAGCAACATACTTAGCTATTTGCTTCTTCATGCCTGGCCACCAAAATTTCTTTTTCAAATCTTGATACATCTTAGTAGTACCAGGATGAATAGTATAATTGCTCTTATGGGCTTTTTCTAGAATTATATCCCTCAGTCCTCCTAAATATGGGAAATAAATTCTATCTTGGAAAGTCACTACCCCATCAATACCTCTTTTGAATTCTTTTGGGTTCTTTAGAGACTTTAGGAATTCATCCTCGCTTTGAGCTTCTAATATCTGAGTTCTAAGGTTATTCTCAATTTTTAACTCACTCAGACATATCCTATCTAGTAACACCAATGTGGATAGGCTCATATTTCTAAAATTCTCTATTAGGCTCATTTCATTTATCATTGGTTGAGCTATGTGGAAAGATTTTTGACCTAGTGTATTTGCCACTACATTGTCTTTTCCTGAATGGTACTTCAATTCAAAATCATAATCCTTTAAGAATTCCATCCATCTTCTTTGCCTCATGTTTAATTCTTTTTGGTCAAAGAGATATTTGAGACTTTGTGGTCAATAAATACCTCAAACCTCGACCCATACAAATAGTGTCGCCAAATTTTTAAAGCAAACACTATGGCTGCTAATTCTAAATTGTGGGTGGGGTAACTTTCTTCATGAGGCCTTAATTGTCTAGAGGCATATGTGACAACTCTCCTATTCTGCATCAAGACACATCCTAGACCCTTCTTGGATGTATCACAATACAATTCAAAATTTTCTAAGGGATAGGGGATTATTAAGATAGGTGTTGTGGTCAACCTTTCTTTTAAAATTTGAAAACTATCTTCACATTTTTGATCCCACACAAATGGAATATCTTTCATAGTCAATCTAGTCAAGGGCAATGCAATTTGCGAAAACCCTTGAATGAATCTCATATAATACTCTGCTAATCCAAGAAAACTCTGAATTTTAGTCACTGTTATGGGTCTCTCCCAACTAATTACAACTTCTATCTTATTAGGATCTACTATTACTCCATCTTTAGTGATTACATGAATTAAGAATTTCACCTCTTCTAACTATAATTCACATTTTTCAAATTTTGCATACAATTACTTTTCCCTAAGTAACTGTAATACAATTCTAAGATGACGTTCATGCTCTTCACTACTCTTAGAATATACAAGAATGTCATCAATAAACACTACCACGAACTGATCTAGGTAGGGTCTAAAGATACGATTCATGTAATCCATAAAAATAGCTGGAGCATTCGTCAATCCAAATGGCATTACCAGAAATTCATAATGCCCATATCTAGTTTTAAAGGCTATCTTAGGTATGTTTTCTGTTCTTACTCTGATTTGATGGTACCCCAACCTCAAATCAATTTTGGAAAACACAGTAGCCCCTCTCAATTGATCTAACAAATCATCTATCCTAGGAAGTGGGTATTTATTCTTCACAGTTACTCTGTTAAGTTGTCTATAGTCTATACATAGCCTCATACTTCCATCCTTCTTCTTTACAAACAAAACTGGTGCTCCCCAAGGTGAAGCACTGGGCCTAATAAACTGCTTCCCTAAAAGATCCTCTATCTGCACCTTCAATTCAGTTAACTCTAAAGGAGACATTCTATAAGGCGCTATAGAAATTGGTCTCGTGACAGGAATCAATTTTATAGAAAATTCTATCTCTCTCTCAAGTGGAAGGCTTGCAATTTCGTTGGGAAAGACATCTAGAAATTCACAAACTACAAGAATAGCATTAAATTTATGCTGAAATTCAACTTTAGAAGAACACAGAAAACTAGCTCTTTGGGTCTCTTCCTTAATTTTCCTAACTATCGGCATGGCATCTATAAAAGTCACAGATTTCTTAGAACAATCCAAGACTACATTGTTTGTAGACAACCAATCCATCTCGAGAATAATATCTAATTCTTCCAAAGGTAAACAAATGAGGTCAACAATGAAGGGCTTATTCTCAACAATAAGGGAACTATTTAAGCAAGCTAAAGAAGTTAATACCCGCTCTCCTGCGACAGTAGAAATAGATAACTCATGGGGTAATTTAAATAAAGGTAAACTCAATCCTTCCACACATTCACAAGAAATGAAAGAATGAGTAGTGCCAGAATCGTACAACACAATTAAAGATATACCACTTATCAAACATTTACCTTTTATCAAATCATTGGATTAGACCACTTCTTTACCTTTGAGAGTGTAAACTCTTCCTATAGTAGGAGGTCTTGTGGGCTCAGTTGACTTATTCCACTCAGGGCAATCTTTAATGAAATGACCTGGTTTCTAGTCAAATTTCTCACTCATTTCTAGTCCAATTCTTACAATCATGCAACTATATGCAAGCTAACATAACATAAATGCAACATACACAAGCAATTAACTAAAATTAACAAACATCTCTCAAAATTGAGGAGCAGATGTTACACTATGGCTATAAGTCATGTGCCAAGATCAATAACTTGCCTTGCCGGCCCATCAAGTCTTAAATTAAAATGAGCCTTGAGAGAGTTAAAAATTTGATTCAAAGTATCAAACCTTTGAAAGACAGAGGCCTGAAAGTTTTGAAGGGCATCCAAAAATATGGAAGAGTTATGGGGATCAAATGTGGGAATGGATGAAAGGCCTTGATTATGGGCTGAAACATCCTTAGACTGATTTTGGGCAGACTCTCTTCGTTCCCTTTGTTCCCTTCTTTGTTTCTGAAAATGTGACAAAGGCTTCTATACCTATGCATCATCGTGTGTCAGATAGTGGAATCTGGATAAGTAGTCTCGTCAATGGCAATTGGACTTAAGATTTCCTTATCAAAGGGATCAATTTGATTCTTCTTAAGGATCCATGTGATCAATGAGCCATAAGAGAGGACAAATTTCTTGATCCTAGCACTCTTTATCATCTTCTCCATAACAAAATAGGGGACATTGAAAGGATCACCTGTGAGGACACAATACATTGCAAACTACTAAGGCTCACTTGTAAAGGCAAAGTAATCTCCCTTGTTCACTAAACAGTTGGCAATGATATAGTGGAGGAGGCGATTCTGAAGTTTAGATTTGGTGGTGGGAAAGTTAGCAGTTGGACGAACTTCAATAGTAGTAAGCAAATCATTCTGAGCAGGATTGGGCTTTATAGTTTGCAATGCTACCTAAGGAAGATGGCTGATCTCCAAACAAGTACCTAGCAGACTCAACACCTAACTAAGCTCCTATTTTTTGTTGGGTAAATTTTATCACTTTTCCTCTTACTTCAATAGATATACAGTGGTTAACATCATCCCATTTCATGTTTGAATAAAAAACTTTGACAATCTTGGGAGATTTTGATTAGTTTATAGAGGTTAGCATTTTTCTAGGGTGGGAAAATTGGAAATTATTCTTTCTTAAAAAATGCGACATCAACATACTTACTTGAGGTAACTAATCATTGTGCGAAGTTCTCTACATAATTCCTCTCTTGAGATTTAGAGGAAAAGAGCCCTTGTAGTGCCGAGCTTTATAAAGTAAAACCCTTAGTCCTCATTCACTTGGTACGCTTGGGCATTGGATGATATACTCGATTTGGAAATGAGAGAGAGAGAGAGAGGATGAATGAGTTTTTGTGGAAGCAAAGTGGGCAAAAGATGTAAGAGATTTGGTCAAAATTAGAGAGAGGGCAATTTGGGGCTTTAAGGTTTCAAATGGAGTGTGTTAGAGAATTTTTGAGTGAATTAAAGGGTACTAGATTGGTAATTAATGGGGCTTTGGTCATAAATAGAGGAGGAATCAAGTAACTGATGTGATTTTTGAAAGGATTTACATTGGAAAGTGGAGATTTAAGAGAATTTAGAGTAGAGAAATAGAGGTTTCTACAAAAATAAAGGTTCCCCTCCTTCTAAGAAAGCATTCCAAAGATGTAGTATTCAATTGGTATGTTCAAAGTGAGCCCAAAAAAAAAAAGGAGGAACATGACAGTCAATTGGTGGACCTTTAGCAGTCAACTGTCGAGGGAGAAAAGTGCCTATTAAGTTTCTAGTAGCTTACCAGTCGACTACCATCCACTTGTCAGTCGACTGCTATATTCTTACATCAACCCAGAAAAGGGGAAGAACATATTAGTTGACTAGTACCGCTATGATAGTCGACTTGTAACATTCGCTCCTAACACTTGTAATTTATGATGATGTTGTTATTGTTATTATTTTAGTATCACTTACGAAGGGTTAAGGATGATTTAGTAAGGAGTTATAATGAACACTTTTATCATTTTATAATTACTTTTGTGATAAAAGCATGAAATTGAAAATCTGGTAAGGAAGGGTAAAATGGTAATTTTTCCATGAAATGAATAATTAGTTAATTCTCTTATTTTATGAAGTTATGAAAAAGGACTTTTATTATTTTCATTTAAGAGGGAAGAAGAGTCTAGTTATGCAAGAAATTACTTATGTTAATATTAAAGGACAATTTTCCCTAAGAAGGGTAAAACTGTAATTTCACATCATGGTTATGATTGTAATTTTATATGATGTGAGAAAATTGTAGTTTGACCCTAAATATTTTATTGAGGTGGGAATTAGAAATCCTTACTCATTCTTGATCAAAAGAAGAAAGAATGAGAGTGAAATGATAGTTTTAGCATAAAGGGTCAAAAGGTAATTTTACCTTATGGACAAAATTGTAATTTTGCTAAAATAAAAGTAAATTAGTAAATTCATGGAAAAGAGCCTTATGGAATTTTATTTAAGTGATTTTTACCCCTTGAAACCAAAAAGAATGAAAAAGGAAGCAAAAATGGCCAAATTGGACTTAATGGCAAAAGTGCACTTTTCTTAGGGACTAAAATACAAATTCCGAAAAGTTGAGGGACCACTATGCAATTTTGAAATTCTGGAAGGGCATAACAGTCCCAGCCCATGGAAGTTGCATAAAATTACAATGGTAAGGAGAGACAATGCCATTGTTATAAAAAGAAAAAAAAGGATGAAATTGACAAAATTTGCAAGAATGGCATTTTTGTAAATAAGTCAAACTTTAATTCAGTCTATTTCTTCTGCTAGCTACTAGAAATGCCATGAAAGAAGGAGAAGAAGGAGAGGTGGCCGAAATTCATCTTGCCTTGGAAGAGAAGAAGCTTACATAAAATTAAAAGGGGAATTACATATCCATTGGCTTTTTAAGGTAGATAAACAACCTTATGCAATTATTTTCATGTTTCATGGTAGATTTATGGTGTTTTCAAAATTGTAAGAAAGGTGGCAATTTCTCTCTCTACATGTGTATGGTAGATTTGCATACTTGGATGTGAAATATGTTGGAAATCACTTGTGGTTGTGACTATAGATATGTTGGAAAGTATGGAAACTCATGAAAAGGTAAGGTTTCATGAATGGAAATTGATTTTTCTAAACCCTAAATTAGGTAAATGCTGAAATTGTGCTTTTTAGAGTGAGAAAATGGTATTTTGCATGGTTTTTGCATGAATGTTGTTGTGTTGGAAGGGAATTGATGAAACAACTCCACTTTTGCTTGTTTTCTCACTTTGGCCGAATGCTAGGATTAATGTTGGTGCTGAATTTTGGCAAAATTGTGTGTTAGAATTAGTGAGAGAAAGTTCTAGAAAATGGTAAGAGAGAGAAAGTTCAATTAACTTTGCATTTGGGTATTTCTCTTATTGTCTAGCTTCACAAATAACCAAATAAGTGTGCATTAGTCACCTTGGCCAAATGAATGCATATGAATGATGATGAAATTGTTCTTAAAAATTGACTTAGAGACTATATATGTCTAGTTCTAAGAAAAGAAGAGAGAGAAAATCATGGCAAGTTATACCTTAAGTAATGTTGTCAATTTAAAGTCTTACTTTTTCACTTTAAAAGTATGCCTAAAAATATGAAAATGTGAGATTAGATGTATGGTCATCATTGATATGAACAATGAGTTAGAAAAGCATGAAAAAGGATGACTTAAAGTACACTTACACAAATTTGAGGTGTGAGAAAATGTTAGGCATAATTATTGAAAGTGTTTCCAAAATGCTTAGATGATGAGAATAATGCTAAAAGGGAACCAAATGAGTTAAAAGTGCCACATTCTCATATTTTTCTTGCCTTGGCCGAATGTAATATGGCATTTTCCCTAGAATGGCCAATCTTATGTGTCCATTGGAACTGGCTTGAGGTACCACCCGAATAGGCATATGTTATGTAAAAGTGTTTGCAGGGCATTATTGTGCTGTTATCAATGGAATGTTTACATTTATGTAAAAGATGTTTGTATGGCATGAAATTGCTTGATGTAATGTGAAATGCGAGGTTAAGGTTCCCTGGTGGGAAATGATTGATATGTGCCCCAGGGAATTGAAACGAGGAGGAGGGACGACCCAGTGAATGATCCCTGAAACTGAGGCCTGTGAAGGGGAGGAATGATTCAATGTTTACCTTCCAAGAAAGTTACCTTGTGGGGAATGATCTTCTGTATACTCCCAAGGTATTAATGAGGAGGAATGATTTGATGCATCCATTCCTAAAAAGAGGCTTCCTTGTGGGGAATGATTTGGTGTATACTCCCAAGGAAGAAGAGGCAGGGGGAATGATCTGGTGTCTATCTCCTAAAAGCTGAGGTTTATTATATGTTATGATATGCATTACAAAGATGTGATTTATGCGAATATGATTATGATATTTAACATTGAATGCTTCTGACCTTTATTCCATGAATGCATTGATTTAATGTGTATTTCATTTCTATAGCTGCATCCACACATGTTTCCATAATGAATCACATCCAATTGTATATATGAAAAGAGTTTTGAAATTTAATTGCATGTAAAGTATTTTCTGCATTATTGCAGTGGTACATGTTAGTCATTTTAAAATAAACTGGTTGTTTATCTACTGGGAATGCAATTCTCATTACTGAACTGATATCTATCAGATGGTTAGATATTGCATGGTAATTGAAGTAGAGTTAGATACAGTGGATATTCCTTTCTTGGGTACCTTTACTATTCTCAAGAATGTGTATGTTATCACCATTTTTGAATTCCCGATGGAGTAGATGATGACTTAAATATATAGCTATAGCCCAACTTTTTGGAGTCCTAATTCTTTATTTTTGGGGAGTTG
Organism: Senna siamea; assembly: GCA_031216115.1. Lineage (NCBI taxonomy): Eukaryota > Viridiplantae > Streptophyta > Magnoliopsida > Fabales > Fabaceae > Senna > Senna siamea. Next base: position 22,626,307 of record CM062354.1, on the reverse strand, counting down.
GAATTAAGACTAATATTTTTGGCTGTATATAGACATAAACAGGGGCATATGTATAGGGATATATGAAGGACCGATTCTCCCATGATATTTTGTAAAAGGGGTATGAGTGACAGGCTTGTTGTCTCCTTACTCCTTCAGGATAGGTACTTCATCTATCCCGGTGTCTGTATATGAAACGATGTACTAAATAGATATCATAATGTATATGCATATGTATATATGAGAGGTTTTTGTATGTAATCTACTGTAGTGTTTAATGTTTTGTATTCCGCTGTGCCAAAGCATTTCACCTAAGCATGAGAACCCAACCTAATTGCAAAATAAATCTATAATGGATTGGATGCTCGGGAACTTTAAATATAATTAAAGACTAGAATTAATGTAACCACTTATCTAAGGAAGTAATATGACGTTGTTGAGGTAAGATAAGGGGTGTTACACGACTGCTAGCTCTCTGTGATGGAATTATTGAGATCCAAAGAGATAGCAGTCGACTGCTAACATTTTGGCAATCAACTGGTACCTATATATGGTGTCCAAGGAATTCTAACTTTTTTTCTTTTGGATACTTTACTCAAATAAAGTCTCAGCCCCCCTTTTATAAGGTCCTTTGTCTAAATATTTTGGCATTTCAAGTAATCAACAATCTTGAATTCTCTTTCCTCATTTTTTAGACACCCTTATGGGATCAAGGAAGGACTTGTAAAACAAATCTAAGGCCACTCCGATGCTTAAGTTAATACATATGAAAAAAGTGTTAGAGCAATAAATATGCTTAATAGGGTGATGTCAATCCAAGTTCTTTTCTTATGTGACAAAATCTTTTTTCAGGAAGAGGTTTTGTAAAAATGTCAGCAAGTTGATAGTTTGTTTGGATAAATTCTAAAGAGACATTATGATTAAGCACATGATTTCTAATAAAATGACATTTGATATCTATATGCTTAGCTTGTGAATGTATAATGGGATTTTTTGTTAAGTTTATAGCACTGGTATTGTCAGATTTAATTAGAATATTTTCTAGGACCACATCCATATCTTGGAGCAATTGTTTCATCTATAAAACTTGTGTACAGTGACTTCTAGCTGCTAAATATTTAGCTTCAGCAATTGAAAGAGCTACACAATTTTTCTTTTTTCTAAACCAAGATACTAATGAGTTCCCAAGAAATTGACAAGTTTCACTAGTGCTTTTTCTATCAGTTGAACTACTGGCAAAATCAGAATAAAAAAAACTTGTCAACTGCCCTTTAGGATACCAAAATCCCATATGTGAGGTTTGTAACACCCTAATCCTATGATTCTTTTTAGTTCATTAGATAATATAATATTTATACTATAGGATTAGTGAGTTACTACTACTTCTACCTAAGTAAATTTTATATTTTTACTAAGTTAAATAGTTAAGTAACATTAGTTTGGGAATTCTACACTTGGGATACTCACATGAAATGTCGCAATGGAAATAATTAAAATAGAACATATATATATGTACATTTACATTCATATACATAATTCATTTACAATAACTATAGGTTATATATTTACCAGACATATACTTATAGATATGTGAGTGTGTCGACCAAGGTAACGAGACAAAAAACTTTTCACTCATACCCATTTAACAAAAGGTTGCTAGTGGATTTCTAGCTTACATATCCTAATACATATATGCCCTCATTCTATACACCAAAAACGATCCTCCTAATCCTTCCAAAATAATAATAGTAAGGATTCAGGGTACCGAGCATGTCAAAATATGTGACCTACGTCACTACTCCTAATCCTGGAATTCCATTCCTCCAGTGTGTGAAGGTGATGGTGGTATTTCCACTACAATAATTACCCATAATCCCTTAATCAAGGTAAAATACCCCAGAAAGGGTATCTCGATCGCTTTCACCTTTATCTCTAGAAATAACAGGTACCTAGGCATCTGATTCACAATCATTATTTACATGAGAATGAATCTCAGTAGCACAAAAATCTATTTAAAAAAAGCCACCAGTAGATATCACTATACTAGTAGGAAAATTCGCTACATTCCATTTCATTCTCAATTAACAAAAAAATATCTATTAGGGTTCCATGCATGATATATGCCATTATGCCCTCATAATTTCATAATATGTACTTGCGGCTGCATGCACACTTATCATTCACCAAATGTTCACAATATAAAACATGTCATTCCATCATATATTCACGGTAACATGATCATATTCACATATAAAACATGAGTTAGGAAAACAATCATATCAAAATGGCCAATGCCATATCATCATCAGAGATATCGAGAGGGTCACCTAGCGAACTACTCCATATGCTTTATAACACCCCAATCTTATAGCTTTTCTTTATAATTAATTCTTTAATAAAACTTTTAGCTACAAGATTGGCATGTTATCTTTATCTTTGTCCTTAATTATTACCCGAGTAAAATTAATAATTTCCATTTAATGTTTAGTTAGGCTTGGGGCATATTATTCAGGTATATTATATAGAAACTGCATTATAGAAGACTAAATAATTAAAAACAATATTTTGATAACAACGAAGTAGAAATTTAAAGTTAATTATATATGTATTGTAACGTCCTTATCTAGTATTACAATTCCTTCGATGTAATTAGATAAGTTTGGTACATTATTCTTATCCTCTTTATTTACAATGTATGAGCATTTTCACCATTAAGTTTTATTACAGTGGATTAGGTTCGGGTTCTTTTGCTCAGATCAAGTCTCATATGCACAACGAAAATAAAATACCATACTTCATAGAAAAATTTAAAACTTTTATACAATACAAATAATAAATGTCCAATAAATGTCTATTACAACCTTTGTAATCATGTACCAGGATATATAAAGTACCCATCCATAAGGAGTCAGGAGACAACAAGCCTGTCACTCAGACTCCTTTACAAATAATAGGGATGAACAGGTCCTTCACATATCCTTTCTCGGCAACTTCCCATTTCCTTTCATATACACAGTCAAAATGATAGTCCTAATTCTAATCCAAAATATATCTAGAATTTAGGACTAAAAATAAAGAATTACAAAAATACTTTTAACAAAAAGAACTTTTATCTTCTCTTAGCACTGCTAGGCATCTGCATCTAATATATATTAGCATACAAATGAGAAACACACGTTTCCTAGTAGCTTAACAATTCATCATTTTAAAATCTACTAATATGTATCAGGGTGCAAGCACCAAAACATTTACATCTACTTTCTTAATATTTGAAAACATAGCCTTATTCACAATATAAATTGGTAAATAGTGCATGATCAATTTCGATGTCAATGTGATAAACGTAGATATCATCTTTCAAGTAAAACACATTTTCATGGGATTGCTGGTAGACTCATGAGATCACTGCCACCTCTGATAGATCACATCTACTCCACCTTTGCAAATCATAAGGCTATGGAATCACCATCCCTTTCTAATGGATCATGTCTCAGCATATTTTAGGGTAAATTGGCTCATGTTATGGTTATGCTTAACTCTAAGTATGTGACTCCTTTTCATTGGCCATAAAGAAGTTTATTAACTTAGAATTAGCAACCATCACGACGTTTTCAAAATCATTTATGATTGAGTGGATGTTTTACCATCCCAAATATATGGTTTGACCATGGAATGCCCAATGACCATACCATACTAATAGTTGGTCACTCAACTATGAGCCTATCTACTACCAATGTATACACCTGGAATACTTTACTCTTTTCACTTTTATGTTTTCCTCTCTTTCTTTTCAATCTTGTAATATCCACTCCTAATATGATTAAGATATGTTTGATAATTATTAATTTAAGTGTAACACTTGTGTATGTCTCATTAGTTACATATAGTTACATTAGTGCAGGGATTTAGTTAAAAAGAAATAAGTGTTGAATTAAGAGGTGACTAAGGACCTAAGTGAAAAGAGAAGATTCAGCTAGGAAAATTTCATGAAAAGAGACAAGGACTAGAATACAATTAAGGGGGAATTATATTTCAGAAGCTCTAAAGCCCTAAAAACATTTTAATCTTTAGCTACTTATAGAGAGAGAAAGAGAAGGCAATTATAGAGAGATTGAGTTAAGGCAAAGGAGGGAGATTTTTGAAGGATGAAGAGAGATTTGAGACTAGGGACTGATTCTACAGCAAAGGGAGGATTATTGGAGCCTACTTACATGCACATTTCGAATTAAATCTAAGTAGCAATTCAACCTAAAACCCTATTTCTAAAATAAGCAGTAACTTGCTTATAAACGTGATTTTTGAATGTTTTAAGTTAAGTCTACATTTTAAACCTACATTCTCTATGTTTTTAAATGCTATTGGGAAATGCTTACTGAATGGTTATCCTCATTTATGCTTGTCATTGATTGTGAAAGTGGGCTTTTGCCCTTAGTGCAAAAATGTGGTTTGATCTTAGCTTTAAGATAGTTTAAGTTGTGTTTTGGGTCTTTTATAGATGCTAAATGATGTTTGAATGTTGGCTTTGAGTTCATAACTTAAGAAAAAAGTTTGAGAACATGTTTTTGAGGCAAAAATTTGGGTGAAACAATGATTTTTAGAATATACCAAGCACTAAAAGCTGACTACTAGCCCTGGAAGTCGACTATTGTGCTCATCCTTTGCATAGAAAAGTAAGACAGAACGCTAGCAGTCGATTGCCAACCCCTAGAAGTTTATTGTCGTGTTATTCATTTTCTAAAAAAATTTTCAGAAAGCTAGTAGCCGACTACTAGCCCTTAAGAGTCGATTGTCGAGGCTAGCAGTTGATCGCCAAGCCCTTAGCAGCCGATTGGTAGCTCTCAACCAAGACAGGGAAAATTAGACAATGAGCTAGAGTCGACTGCCAGAAAGAACAGTCGGCTGCCATCCCCCTGACTTGGATAATGAACTTAATGATCATTTTAAGAGGTAATAGCCTAAGTTCTCACTGAAACTAATGATCTAAACCTGGGATGTAGTGGGTAATATGCAAGAGATCCAGTCATGAGTCACTTAGATGATGAGATCCTTGTGATAGTGAAATAAAGAGAGCAAAAAATATAAGAAAGAGAGAGAGAAAAGGAAAGTATTCTAAACATATGCCTTAGTGGTGGATAAGCTCATGATCGAGTGACTAATTATCGGTATGGGACGGCCATTGGGCATTTCATGGTTGTGCCATGAATTAGGATGGTTAAACATCCACTTGAACTTAAATGATTTCAAAAACACTGTGATGGTTGCAAGCTTTAAGTTAGTGTCATCTTCCAAAGGCTAGTTAAAAAACACATACTTAGAGTTAAACAAAACCATGGACATGAGTCGAGTCACCCTAGTGTATATGTAGAGAATAATGTACCGGGAGTGTGATTCCATAGTATTATGAATCGCCCAAAAGCAAAGAGGAAATATTTTGAGTAGAGTTGATGATGATCCTATGAATTGATAACCAATCTCATTCGAGGAAGGGAGACGTTGGGTAGAGTTGACAACTATCTCGTTGGTTATGAGAGTGGTACTTAGATCTAGCTGAGAGACCCCTTAGAATGTACAAAAAGCTAAAGTTAAAGCTAGAGTTATAGCTAAAGGTGGCTGAATAGTCATAAACTCATGCATATAGACAGTGGTATGTAGAGTTGTCACTAGGCGGCGCTCCCAATAACTCTTATTATGTATTATTTTCCTGGTCATATGTTTAAAGTAAAGACATGTTTACTATCTCACAATATGTTTTACATGAAAGTTATGATGAGATGATGAAGAATGGACATCCCTTATTTCAAAGTTCATATGTTTTAAAGGCACTTGCATAAATATGAGCACATGATATGAAGTATGTTGCATGCATTGCATCCTAATAGTATATGTTATGTTTTTATGATGAAAAAATGTAGAGATTTTTGTATAAATACAGTGGTACAGGTTAGTAGTTTTCAAAGACAGGTTAAATTGCTATTGAGATTCATTTCTCACATGAGTGCTAGCATATACCAAATGTGTAGGTTCCTTGGCTAGAGAAGGTAAGCAAGAGAGAAGTACCCTTCATGGGGGTACCTGAGAATGTCTATTTTGGATAGTATAGGCACATGTTTAATTTGTACTAGTCTTTATAATTTTTAGAAAGGCTAGTAAAGAATATCTCTTGTATAGCCTATATTGATTTAGATGTATTTGGATTAGTTTAAATTTATGGATATAAGATTTAATGGGGTTTGAGTGGCAGGGTTATTGCCTCCATACCCTAATGAGTTAAATTAAAGTTAATGAATGAGTATTTATGTATGTTTATATATAGCTACTTAGGATGAATTATGTATATATATTTGATATGATATTTTGTTGCAACATTATGAGAGCCTGAGTGTAGAACCTAACCCAAATGGCACTTAAATAATTAACTTAGTAAAAGTTTAATATTTACTCAGGTAGATGTAACAGTAACACACTACTATTATTATAATATTCATATATTATACCTTTTAAATTACTAAAAGGAATCATAGGCTAAAGGGGGTGTTACAGGCATTACACTTAGTTGGTATCAGAGCATGGCTACCATGGTTAGCACATAGCTAACTCGGTAGTGATAAACGCTAATTAGTAGTGAGGGTAGATTCCTCATTGTAACACCCTCTATCTTACGGTTCCTTTAGTTATTTTAAAAACTATAATATGAAAATAATTATCAGAGTGTTAATGTTACTATCACTTCTACCCAAGTAAATTTTAAACTTTTTACCAAGTTAATTAATTGAGTGCATTTGGGGTTGGTCTATACTCTCAGGTTCTCTCAATATCACAGCGGAATAAATACATATAGCATACACCTGGATTAACTATACATAAACATGCATTCTTAATTAAATATAATCAATTAACTATTGGGCATAGAGGTAACAATCCAACCACTCATAACCCTTTTAAATAGTCTATTCATCAATCCAGCCTAATTCATATACAGATAAGTTAGAATAGGCTATACAAAACAATCCTACACTAGCCTTTCTCAAAATATCATGAAGGCTAGTTCAATCCTAACATGTACTTATACTATCCAAAATAACCAGTTTATGTGCCTAGATTGGACACTTCTATATACCTTACCTTCTTTCTCTAGCCCAAGGGGACCTACACATCTGGTACATGTCAACACTATTATGAGAAATAAATCTAGTAGCAATACAACCAGTTACAAAATCCATTAACCTGTACCATCGTGCTTGCATGAAAAACCTCTACATTCTTTTATAAAACATATAACATACTATGGGATGTAATGAGTGTGTCACTTAATCATGTTATATACTCATATGTATGCATGTGCATTTAAAACATATCAAATTTAAAACATGGGAAGTGTATTCATCATCAATCTCATCATTACATTCATATAAAACATGTCTGATAGTAAACATGTCATCATTTCACTTTTATAACATATGAGCAGTACATAAAACACCCTAAGAGTAATCGAGAGAGTTGCCTAGCAATAACTCCACACACTACTATCTATATGAATGAGCGCATGGATATCTAGTCATGCCTTAACCTTTTGTACATTCTGAGGCATCCCCTAGTGGATCCAAGTACCTTAATGGTCCTTGCCCCTTTCTGGCAGATCATCCCTGACTAGCAGGATTCCTCCCTTTCATCCCAAATGGGACTGGTATAACTCTCATGGGATCACCGTCAACTCTACTTAGATCATTTCCTCTCCGCTTTTGGGTGAATTATAACACTATAGAATCACCACCCCTTTCAGATGGATCACACTCCCGGCATGCTATTCTCTACATATACTATGGGGTGAATCAGCCTATAGTCATGGTTATGCTTAACTCTAAGTACGTGTTTCTCATATGGCCTTTAGGAGATGACACTAACTTAAAGTTCGCAACCATCACGGTGTTTTCAAAATCATCTAAGTTCAAGTGGATGTTTAAGAACCCTAATTTATGGCATAACCATGGAATGCCCAACGACCGTCCCATATCGACAATTGGTCACTCGATCATGAGCCTATCTACCCTAAGGCATACACAGAGAATACTTTCCTCTTTCCCTTTTTGTGTTTTCTACTCACTCTTTGTTTTACTATCACAAGGGTCTCATCATCCAAAACTCCTAGTTTCCTTGCTTACCTATGTTGTGAGCCATTAATTAAGTTAGTATGAAGAATTTCTAAGCTCAATTGCCATTAAAAGCCTCATTTCGCAAGTTGGAAGGCTTCCAGTCGATTGTTGGAAGGCTAGCAGTCAGCTAGTGGCTCTCTGTAATCCTCTGGTGCCAATAAGTAAGCTAGCAGTCGACTGGTGGCTTTCTGTAATACATTCTGGGGAAAAATATGAGCACCACAGTCGACTGCTAACACTGTTAGTCGACTGCTCAATGTAAACCTGGGCCTAACAGTCGATTGCTAGGAACCTGGCAGTTAGCTGCTAAGCCACTGTCTGCACTTTTGGGTTTCCAAGAGCACGATATTCGAATATTAGGATGGCCAGTTGACTACTTAGTGTAGACCCGGGCCCGACAGTTGATTGCTAGGAATCTGGCAGTCGGTTGCTAAACCTCTGTCTACACTTTTAGGTTTTCCAAGAACACGGCAGTCGACTGCCCCTTACTTAACAATTGGCTACTATGCTCTGTTGTAGTTCGGAAAACATGATTTTGATAATACCCAGTCCAGAATGCATTCCATTTTCCATTCTAAACATATGAGTTTAATTCCCATACAACAAACTTTACTTTTCATTAAACATTTCTCATCCATTAGCTCAAACATGGTACATTCAAGGAAAACTAGTCTATATCCCTAAATGAACACAACCGAGCCCTTCTAATCCATTACAAGTATATATATGAACATACATTCAGTAACATAACATCCCATAAAAGTAGAAACGCATACAGAATGTAGGTTTAAACCCAATCTTAGTTCAAACATGTAAAAATCCATATTTTTCAACAAAAGTAACATTTCAGAAAATGATAGGGGTTTAGGATGGATTGTTACCTTGATTCCTGTGAAATGTGTGTTTGATGTGTTAGGAATGATTCTACCTTGCTGTAGGATCGAATCCTAGCCTTAAATCACCCTTTACTTTAGAAACCTTCCCTTCCCAGCCCTAACTCTGCACCTTCTCTCTCTACTCGCCCCTTCTGCTTCTCTCTCTAGGATGTTAAAGGTTTAGAAGAATGAAGAGGGTTTAGGGCTGCTGATAGGGTTTAAGGGAAAGTTTGGGAAATTGCTCTTTGGTCCCTAGGTTTATTTTACACATTTTGTCTCAGCATAATTTCCCTTTTCATTTAGGTCCTTGGCCTCACTCTCAACTAAGGAATTGCAATTCTTTCAATTTGGTCCCTATACTAATGCAACTATATGCACTAATGCAACATACACAAGCTTTAAGCATCAAATTAACAATTATCAAACATCTCTTTAATAATAATTAGAACGGATGTTACACTCAAGATAGGGACTACTACAAGTTAGTTAGCTAAGCCTAGGCAGTTGAATACTTGTGCTATGTTTTGACTTGAGGAATGAAGTGCTAGGTTTGGGAATGTACATCATTTCTTATGGAGCCATATATTCTCTGATAAATATTTTATTAATGAGACTGATCACCTCAATAATATTTGTTTTGAAGAGTAAGCTATAGTGCCTCCCAGGAGAAATGGTACAAAGGAAAAAGATGGTGAAGCAAATTTAGCTAGGGTTATACAAACCCTTATGGGGATGGTAAAGGCCATGAGAGAACAAGTCACTGCTGCTACTCAGCAGGCCATTGCTGTTACCCAACAGGTGGCTACCACTACTGAAGTACTAAGGCAGATGTAGGAGGATAGAAATGGGAATTGCAACCCTAACCCTGAGGTTGAACCAGTGAGGGATTAGACCTACAAGGGGTGGTTTAAATTTCAAAAAGCCAAAACTCCTTCCTTTTGGGGCGAGTTTAACCCAAAGATAGAGAAAGAGTGGTTAGTAGAGATGGAGAAGTTGTTTGCAGTCCTGGGGAGTACAGAGGCCCAGAAGGTTCAATTCTCCACTTACATACTGGTTGAAGAGGTTGAGCATTAGTGGAAAGGGGCTAAGCAGTTAATGGAGGCCCAAGGAGTCCAAATCACTTCAGATTCTTTCAATGGGGTATTCCTAGAGAAGTACATCCCCCAAAATGTGAGGAAAGATAAAAAGGTAGAGTTTATGAAGATAAGATAGGGCTTCATGTCATTTGATGACTACTTGGCAAAATCTAAAGAGCTATCCAAGTTCTCCTCTTACCTACAAGTGAGGCAAGATGAAGCATGGAAGGCCATGCACTTACAGGCTAGGTTAAATCTAAAATTGAGGAGTGCTATGGCTCCGTTAGAGATAAGGAACTATGCTATATTAGCTAACAAATGCTATATAGTTTCAAAGAGCCTAGCAAAGACTGGGAAGGGGAAGAAAGAGTTCAACCCCCTTAAGAGGAAATCCCAGCCAGATTTTGCCAAAGGAAAGGAGAGTAAGTTTGGTAAGGATCAGTTAGGGAAGAAGCCTATGGTTGGGCAAATTTCTTAAGATAATTACCCTAAGTGTGGGACAAAGCTTGAGAGCAAGCCATGTTTGCTGGGACAAAATGGCTGCTATAAGTGTGGTAAGTTGGGACATTTCATTAAGGAGTGCCTACTGTGGAAGAAACCAGCTGAGGCCTTTAAGCTTCTGATTAGAGGGAGAGTCTACACCCTCAAGGGCAAGGAAGTAGACCAATCCAATGATTCTATAAAAGGTTAGTATTTTATAAATGATGTTCCATTAATTGTACTATTTGATTTTAGCGCCACTCATTCCTTCATTTCCCATGAATGTGTCAAAAGATTAAGCTTACCAATAACCAAATTGCCATATGAGTTACTCATTTCTACTGCAACTGGAAAACATGTTTTGACTTTTTTAACTTGCCTAAATTGCCCTATCATTGTTTAAACTAAACCTTTTGCTATTGACCTTATCTATCTGCCTTTGATGGACTTAGATGTTAACCTTGGAATGGAATGACTGTCTTTTAATAAGGTAGTTTTAAATTTTTTTGATAAGTCTATGACTTTTATGGACACTATACCTATAAATAGGGGTATTAGGGAAAAGATCCAATGATTATATTTTCTATGTTCTTCTAAGGTTGAGAGTCAGCATAAGCTTGACAGTATCCCTATAGTTAGAGAGTTCCCTGATGTCTTTCTCGAGGAGATTTCTAGTCTTCCACCAAAGTGAGAAGTAGAATTCTCTGTGGAGTTAGTCCCTGGGGCGAGACAGATCTCTATAGCACCTTATAGGATGTCTCTTTTAAAATTAAGTGAGCTGAAATTGCAAATAGAAGACTTCCTAGAAAAGTAATTCGTTAGGACCAGTGCTTCATCATAGGGAGCATCGGTGTTATTTGTGAAGAAAAGGGATGGAAGTATGAGAATGTGCATAAATTATAGGCATTTGAATAAAGTGACAGTGAAAAACAAATATCCCCTCCCTAGTAGCTATGTTTAGTAAGATCAATTTGAGGTCGGGGTACCATCAAATTAGGGTGAGAAGTGAGGATATACCTAAGACTGTGATGAGGACATTCCCATTTGGGCATTCCACGGTTGTGTCATAAATTGGGATGGTAAAACATCCACTCAGATACAAGAATTTTAGAAAACACTGTGATGGTTGCAAATTCTAAGTTAGTGTAACTTACTAAGGCCATAAAAGGGACATTTACTTAGAATTTAGCATAACCACGTGCGCAAGTCACATCATCCTAAATTATATGTATAAGATAGCATACCGAGAATGTGATCCACTAGTAAGAGGTAGTGATTCCACAGCATCATGATCCGCCCAAGAGCGAAGAGGATATGATCCAGACAAAGGTGACAGTGATCCTATGAGTTTTAGAGGAAGTATTTGGATCCACTGAGGGACACCTCAGATAGTACTTGTGACCGAAGGTGCTCACATACACTTGCACAATAACTGAAGGTGCTCTTGCTTAAGGAAACTCACTCATATATGTAATGGTATGTGGAGTAGTTCACTAGGTGACTCTCCTAATACTCTTATGTTTCTCTTATGAGGAAAGTGGTATTAGCCACAATGCTATGAATTTTTCTCTTATGAAATATGCATATGTTCATGATACCTATGTGATGGTTTCATTATGTAATGATGTTATGAAATGTTATGAATGGTGAACTATCTTTATAGTGAATTATGTTTATGCCTTCATGAATACATGTCATACTTATATATATGAATCATGCATGATATCCCAATAGATTGTATTATATTTTAAAGAAAAGAATGTAGAATGTTTTTCATATTATTATAGTGGTACATGCTAGAGGTTTTCAAAAAGAATGGATTGTTTAGCTACTAGGAATTTATTTCTCATAATTGTCCTGGTCCGTATCAGATGACTATATATAACCTACTATTGGAGATAGAAGTAACGTTGGTTGAAATACCCTTTTTAGGGTCATTTACAGTTTTGCATGGGATATAAGTTCTGGCAGTGTGTGAAAAATTGTATCCATTAGTAGGAACATTATTGATAAGGGTTTGAGTGGTAGGGTTCTTGCCCCTTTACCCTATGTATTGACCAAAACTTCATGTATGAGGAATATATATATTAATGATTTTTTTATCTTCCGTTGTGTTATTATTAACTTTTTTTGTTTAGTCTTTCATTGTGCAATGTATGAATTAAGAATACCTGAGTAAAGGAATCCAAACCTATTCAATTATTAAATAGCAATTAGAATCACACTCAGGTAAAAGTAAGGATAACACATCAGTCTAATAACAAGATGGTTTATAAAATAAACAGTTAATGGAATTGGCTATAAGATTGGGGTGTTATAAATAGTCCAAAATTTTCTTCATTCTCAATTCCATCAGGGAGAAAATTTAAACTATCATCATCTTCCTCTTCTTCTATTTGCTGAGATGAAGTTACTTTAAGTTACAGAATTTTCTTCCTATTATCTTGCTCTTTATAGAGCATAAGCTGTTGCAATTTTTCTTCATGTTCTTGAAGGTTCCCAAAGAGAGCTTATTATGATTTTATTGACTCTCCTCTGCTCTCTTCAATGGCTATCACCTTTGGTTGTCATTCCATAGGAAGAGATCTTAAGACTCTAGCCACCAGTTCCTTTGTTGTGTAGCTTTTGCCTAAAGCTGCCAAATGATTCACAATGTGAGTAAATCTAATTTGCATTTCTTTAATTTGTTCTCCTAGTTTCATTCTAAAAATTTCATATTGATAACTAAGTTGATTTATTTTATTTTCACTAACACTAGTAATTCCCTCATGGGAAATTTCTAAAGCCTCCCATATTTCTTTTGCACTTTCACAATTAGAAACTCTGAATTATTCATCTTGACTTATTGTACTTGTGAGAATTATCTTAGCTTTTGCATTTAACTGAACTTTTCTTTTATCTACATCAGTCCATTCAATCTTGGGTTTTTTAATTAATTGACCATTCTCTTCCATTGAAGGAATATAGGGTCCCTCTTCAATTACTTCACAAAGATCAACATCCACTACTTTAAAAAATATTTTCATCCTAAGTTTCTAGAAAATATAGTTCTCTCTATTAAAGCATGAAGGTTTGTTAATACAGAGTCCTTCACATAACACATTATCACCAAATCCAGCTATGTGAACTCTTGAGACGATTAAGTCTTTTTTACTAAGAGCCAAGCTCTGATACCACTTGTTAGGAATGGTTGGCACCCAATAGGGGGGTGAATTAGGTGTTATAAAATTTTTGCCTTTTGAAATCTTAATGAATAGCTAAAGAACTTTAAGGCAGATGTATAGAAGAGCTGTATCAGTTTAAATAGCAGATGTAGGGAATAGTTCAGTTAGATTAACAAAAACAGAGCAAGCCAAAGTTAGAGCAGTAAAGTGCTGGATGTAAGATTAAAAAATGATGTCCGAAAATGTCAAGGAGATAAGGATTTATCCTAGTTCAGCTTATCCAACAAAGCTTACATTTAGTCCCTAAGCACAACTTGGGATTTTCACTATCACCACAAGTTCAAATAGGGCACTTGTTAGCCACTACAGATCTTTCTCACTTTCTCTTTTTTTTCTCTTTCAAGGAAAAGCTTTTCTTGATTATCTCTCAACTTTCTAGATGAAAGAAGTTTCTTAATCAAAGAAACTCTCTCTCTTTTAGAGTAGATATTACATATGAAGAACTATAGAAAATATAAATTAGAGCTCAAAGAATTTTTCAGAGGATTTATTCAAAATGTGTAACTTCATTGTTTTGAGGCTTTCTAGAGGTTGTATTTATAGAGTTTTTGCAAGAGAAAATGTTAAAAAATCGTTCAAAACCAAATCAAAGTGTATCTCTGCAAAAATAGCCATTTGTACTTTGCCTGATGTCACCTCAGTACCTTACAAGTTGACTGCCATAACCTGCAAGTCGACTTCCATGTTCTTCAGTTCAAAATTTTGTAGTGCATACAGGTAGCAGTCAACTGTTACTTTGTTGGCAGTCGACTGGTGGCATTCTGGAAAAGAATTTTTACATTACAATGTTGTTGCAGTCGACTGCTATCCCATGGCAGTCTATTGTCGTGCCTTTAGTGAAAGGCTTCTAACTTACAATGGTCTAGCAATTGGCTGCTATAGGTCTAGCAGTTGACTGATAATTTTCTGTTAGTTAGTAGTCGACTGATAGTGTAACATCCGATCCTCTTATTCATTAGGAGATTTTTTGTTAATTTTAAATAAGTTAAATGCTTGTGTTTGTTGCATTAGATTGCATGTAGTTGCATTAGAGTCAAGGACTAAATTGAAAAGAAAAAAGTAAGGACTTGAATGAGAGGAAAAAGGTTAAGTGAAGGAAGTTTTGTAAACTTTCCATAATTAAGGGTACCATACCATAATTTTAGCCAAGCAAATTACTGTAGCTATTAGGATTTTGAAAATTTGCCGCCAATGGTTTAGAGGCAAAATGGTAACTTAGCATGTGGCTGGAGAAATTATCATTTTGAGCTAGATAATTAAGAAGTATGATTAGAATTGGCAATTCCTAGACCGCTTATAAATAAGGCCAAATTACAAAGCCTTAATCCTTCATCTTGCATTCAAAATTCTAGAGAGAGAGAGATATTTTAGAGAGATAAAGTGAGAATTTACAAAGGAAGTGGTATTTTTACAATGAATTTCCAACCAGAATTCACATTTTCAAGTTTGGCATACAATTGCTTTTCCCTGAGCAACTGCACACAATCCTAAGATGATGTTCATACTCTTAGCTACTTTTAAAGTATACTAGAATGTCATCAATAAACCCTACCACGAACTGATCAAGATAAGGTCTAAAGATACGATTCATGTAATATATGAAAATAGCCAGAGCATTTGTCAATCCAAATGGCATTACAAGAAATTCATAATGCCCATATCTGGTCCTAAAGGCTATCTTAGGTATATCTTTTGTTCTTATTCTGATTTGATGATACCCTGATCTCAAATTAATTTTTGAAAACACAATAGCTCTTCTCAATTGATCCAATAGATCATCTATTCTGGGGAGTGGGTATTTATTCTTTATAGTTACCCTGTTCAACTGCTTATAATCTATACACAATCTTAGGCTTCCATCTTTCTTTTTCAAATTCTTAGGTTATGTAATCACTAGAGATGGTGTAGCAATAGATCCAAGTAAGACAAAAGTGGTAGTTGGGTAGGAGAAACCCATAACAGTGACCAAAATTCGTAGTTTCCTTCTATTAGCCAATTACTATAAGAGATTTATTTAAGGATTTTCACAGATAGCATTGCCTTTGACTAAATTAACTAGAAAAGATGTTCCATTTATGTGGGATGACAAATGTGAGCATAGTTTCCAAACTTTGAAAGAAAAACTAACCACTACACCTGT
The DNA here is from genome assembly GCA_031216115.1 of Senna siamea. Classification (NCBI taxonomy): domain Eukaryota; kingdom Viridiplantae; phylum Streptophyta; class Magnoliopsida; order Fabales; family Fabaceae; genus Senna; species Senna siamea. The sequence continues at coordinate 22,610,383 of CM062354.1, read as the reverse complement.
CTTAATCATTTCAGATCCATTAGAAAATTTTGAAGTTTATTGTGATGCATCCAAGAAGGACTTAAGGTGTGTGTTGATGCAGAACAGAAAAGTAGTAGCATATGTGTCTAGGCAATTGAGACCTCATGAGCAAAATTATCCTACCCATGAACTAGAATTAGTAGCCATAGTATTTGCCTTGAAAATTTAGAGACATTACCTCTATGGAGCTAAATTTAAAGTATTTAGTGACCACAAAACTCTTAAATACCTTTTTAACCAAAAAGAATTGAATATGAGGTAGAGGAGATAGATTTATTAAAGATTATGACTTTGAATTAAAGTACCATTCAGGAAAGGTAAACGTAGTGGCTAATGCTTTAAGTAGGAAATCCATTCATATAGCTCACATGATGGTGAGTGAAATGAGCTTGATTGAGAAATTTAGGAATTTAGGTTTGTTTACTCTAGTGTTGCCAGATCGGCTGTACTTGAGTGAAATGAGAATTGAGAGTAATCTTAGAACTCAAATCTTAGAAGCTCAAGAAGAAGATGAATTCTTAAAGTCCTTAAAAGACTCAAAGGAATTCAAGAAAGAAGTAGATGGGGTAGTAACCTTCCAAAATAGGTTATATATCCCAAAATCAAGAGAGTTAAGGAATAAAATTTTAGAGAAAGCCTATAAGAGCAACTATACTGTTCAACTTGGTGCCACTAAAATGTATTGATATTTGAAAGAAAACTTTTGGTGGCCAAGTATGAAGAAGCACATAGCTGAGTATGTTGCCAAATACCTGGTATGCCAGTAGGTGAAGATCAAACATAAAAAACCTACAGGAATGTTACAACCTCTAGAGATTCCTGAATGGAAATGAGAGTGAATTTCCATGGATTTTATAGTTAGTTTGCCTCAAACTCAATTGGGAAATGATGTAATTTAAGTGATAGTAGATTAACTAAATCTGCACTTTTCCTACCTATACAAATGAATTTCTCATTGGATAAGTTAGCCTAATTGTATATACAAGAAATAGTGAAACTCCATAGAGTACCCACTAGTATAGTATCTGATAGAGATTCTAGGTTTACTTTTAGATTCTAGAAAGCCTTGTAAGAGGCATTTGGAACCAAGTTGAATTTCAATACCGCTTATCACCCACAAACTGATGGGCAGACTAAAAGAACCATACAGACTTTAGAAGATATGCTTAGAGCTTGTATATTAGAGTAAAAGGGAAGCTGGGATAAAATTTTACCCCTAGTAAAATTTTCTTATAATAATAATTTCACTCCAGTATAGGAATGGCTCTATATGAAGCCTTATATGAGAGAAAGTGTAGATCACCATTGGGTTGGTTTGAGATGGGAGAGAGACAAATATTAAGGCCAGAGTTAGTTTAACAAACTACTGATTAGATAAAAATGATCAGGGAGAAAATAGCTAAGGCCTAAGTGATAAACACATAATTATACATATTTATTTGCTAAATTCCACTTACTTTGGGAGTATATTTTATGTGTTTTATGTATAATTACCCATGTTCCTACTTGTTTTCATGTTCTCAAAGCTTTTCCCAGGTATAAAGCAGTTTTGAAGCAAAATGGACCAAAACCAAGTGTCTAAAGGCTCAAAGCACCTTAAAATGCACCTTTTAGCATGGCCACACATGAAGTCTTCTAGAACACACCCTATCACACACCCATGCTACCTTAAATCTTCTAGAACACACCACTCCACATCCCAAAGACATCTTATGCACCTTCCTACATAGCCAGAGCAACAACTCCAACCAAGAAACGGCTAAAATCACACCACAAAGGGATGTCTTTCAGAATACGGCCTACAACACGGCCATGCTCTCCACTTGGGCTACACACGACCATGCCACTTTCTAAACTGCCACACGGCTGTGTGGAAGCCTAGAGAGGCATCTCCCTTTCCTATAAATAAGAGAAGGCGCAAAGAGAGAAAGTCATCACTTGAAGGCGTTCAAAGAGAGGGAAACCAAGAGCACTTAGAGTAGCTTGGAGTGTGACAATCCTTGCTAGTCTTTGGAGCATAATACTTTAATTCCCTTGCCTCTTCACAAAGGTCACAAGCCGTGAAGAGTTAATCAAGAGTTAAAGGAAGAGATTGGGGAGCATCAAGAGGCAACTAGAAGCATAATCACTAAAGGAGTTCAGAATCCAACTAGTCATCCAAAACTCGATAGATGAGTATATTTTTGTTTCCATTTTGTTCTTCTTCCCTTGTTATAATTCTCGTTGTTTTATTCATGAACATGAGTAGCTAGATTGGTAGAACACAATTGGGGTCCTTAAACTATGATGATATTTTGATCTTAATAGGATTGAGTTATAAATTGAATTGTGCGATCGTCCTTGCAACGCCCTTATCTAGTATTACAATCCCTCTGATGTAAACAGATAAGTTGGTACATTATTCTTATCCTTTTATTATTAAGTCTGAGCAATTATACCATTAAGTCTCATTTAAGTGGATTGGGTTTGGGATCTTTTGCTCAAATTAAATATCGTATGCACAACATAATTAAAAGGCTATATACTACATAGCAAAAATTTAAAAATTTTATATTACAACTGATAAATATCCAATAATAAATATTCATTACATCCTTCAGAGAATATATTCTTAGATATATGAAGTACCCGTCCATAAAGAGTTAAGAGATAATAATCCTGCCACTCAAACTCCTTTTACAAATATGGGACGAACAAGTCCTTCACATATTCCTTCCCCAGTAATTTCCCGTTCCCCTGTCATATACACAGGAAAAATAATAGTCCTAGTTTTAATCCCAACATACATCTAGAATTAGGACCCAAAAATAAGAGGTTGTAAAAAAATTACTTTTGACCAAAAAGAACTTCTATGTTCCTCGACACTGCTAAGCTTCTATATCTGATACACATTAGCATATAAATGAGAAACACAAGTTTCCCAGTAGTTTAACAATTCAGAGTTTAAAAATTAACTAATATGTATCAGGGTGCAAGCACCAAAATGTTTACTTCTACTTTCTTGGTATTTAAAAACATAGCATTATTCAAAAATACAAATTGGCAAGCATTGTATAATTATTGCAAATTTCAATGTGGTAAAATAATATTCTTTTCCAGTAATACATCTTTGTATGCTATTAACATGTCATCACAAAATGAACAAAAATCATTTGTGCTTGTCCTTCTTAAAACTTACCTTTATACATCAGTTTGTGCACACTTGGGCATTATGTGGACACTTGGCCACCTTTATAAAATTTCTTATGCACACTTGGGCACTTTGTGGACATTTAGCCACCTTTATAAAATTTCTTGTGCATACTTGGGCACTATGTGGACACTTGGCCCCCTTTATCAACTAATTGTGCACACTTGGGCACTTTGTGGACACTTGGGCACTTTGTGGACACTTGGCCACCTTTATAAAATTTCTTGTGCATACTTGGGCACTATGTGGACACTTGGCCACCTTTATCAACTAATTGTGCACACTTGGGCACTTTGTGGACACTTAGCCACCTTTATAAAATTTATTGCACACACTTGGGCACTATGTGGACATTTGGCCACCTTTATGAAATAATTGTGCACACTTGGGCACTTTTTGGACACTTGGCCACCTTTATAAAATTATTCTGCACACTTGGGCACAGGTGGACACATGGCCACCTTTATAACTATCGAAAACTTTTTATCCCTTTTTAAACTCTTTCTTATATTTATTTGTGAAAATATTGCCTAACTCAAATTAATTCTCTCTTTTTGAAAAATAATAATGCTATAAATCTCTTATAAAATTTTAATAATTTTCAAGGAAGAATTTCATGGTTTTGGCCTAAGGGAAATTCTAGAAAATTAAATATTTTTACAATTTAAATTTCCTTTTGTATACTTTAAATAATACCATTAAAATGGTATGATCCCTTTTTTTTTTCCATAATCAACACATTTTCCCTCATCTAAATATTACACAAGAGGATGCTAGATAAACACTTTCTATTATTTCACCAACCATATCTTATTAAATTTCTAATATATCCATAAGACACAATTAAATATTAATTCTTCCAAAAATTTCTTCAATGTGCAAATGGACATATTTTCCCTTTCCCTTGGAATATTTGAACATCACTTGATTTTTGCATGGCTAAGGTAAAATTTCACATTATTAATGTAACAAAAGTATTTCCATCACTTTTATTATTCTAGCCTTGTTTAAAGCCTTACTTTGCATAGAAAATTTCCAATGAATTTCCTTCCCTTTGTTCACGGCCAAAAGGGACTTTCAAGGCGAAAAATGGTTTCCAACTTCATGCTTCCATTTTATCATGTTTAACCATAGTTCATTATGAAAATATTATTAACTAACCATAATCCTTCCATAAACAACAATAATCATTTCATAACATCAACCAACCTAATCTATCATACATGCTTAGCCAACACAACATTCATTTCATCAAGAATTTAGGGAAAACAATAATGTTCCATGGAAGTTGTAAAAGCATGGTAACGGTATGTACTAAAACATAGAACATGAATTTAGAAATTGTTAACCTACCTCAAGGCTAAACTAGGATAAGGTAGCTTGACTCTTCCTTTAGCTTTCTCCCTTTTCTTCTTCCTTGCTCCTTTCCTTCTCGGTCTCCTTAGCTCCTTCCCTCCTCACAAACTTTGTATTTTCTTTTTAATGCTCACGCCACTCTCTCCTTTTTCTTTGAATGCACTTGCTGTGTGTAAGTGTTTTCTTCAAGTTTGGAATCCTCTCTCTCTCTCTTTCTCTTCTCGTGCGTGTGTGCATGCATGTATATCCAAATACTAATCCCAATTCCCTTGTGTCTATTCGGTTGATGGGCTGCCCACTCTTCTCATCCCTATTTAAAATTATTTCCTAGGCACCTTGTACTTTTAAGTACAATTATCCTTGCTTTTATGTGTAGTTCATCCCATTCATTCACGCCACCTTATTCATTCACGCCACCTTGTTTTTTTTCTTTCTTTTCTCCTTTTCTTCTCTAGCCATGCGTGTGATGCTCCCATATCGCCAATACAACTTCCAAATTCCCCATTTTCACGCTACACTTTTCCTCTCTCTTTTTTTTTGTTATTAATTATCATTGTTTATGCCACATGTGTACTTTCAAGTACACTTTTCATTGTTTGCAAAGTTGTCTCATCCCATTTGTCATGCCATCCCTTATGGGCTGCACTCCCTCTCAATGCAAATTTTTTCCTACCAATTCCATTAGTCACACAAGGGAGGGATTGAAGAAAGGCACGAAACCTTCCCTTTTCATGCCATACGTTCGGCCATGCATGGAGGTCTTTTTGGCCTTCTTTCTTGGTATGTCAAAGGTAGCACAAGGGATGGGGAAGCTCGCTTGTATGACATGTTAGATATACCCTTGCAAGTGTACTTGGAGCTGCATTTTTCCTTTCCTTCGTCCAATGCATATAAAAGTATTAAATTGTTCCCTTTCTCTTCTTGGTTGAGGTGGCATGCTGCACCTTATTTTCCCTTTTGGTCATGCCACCCCCTTCCCCTTTGCACACACGTGAGGCTCCTTCCTCGGTTATTGTTAGAGATAACACATTACACCATTTTTTGCACTCTTTTCCCTTTGTCCATTCGGTCACATTTGAAGGAAGGAAGAAAGGAAGGAAATAGCTTCACCGTACATGCATACATACATGGTTAAATGTTGCTTGTGTCCCTTCCTAAATGTGTGTTTAATTTAGAAAAATTTCTGCACCCTTTTTCTTTATCTATTTGGTCATGTAAGGAAGGAATGGAAGGAGATCACAAGTTACTCCTTTCTTAATTATTATTCCATAGCCTCTCATGTCATCAAGTGTAGCCTATTATTCATTGGAAATGCCCACTCAGCCACTTGTGAAGGAAACTTGAAGGCCACTCGTCACTCTCCCTCTCACTCTTGATTCATCGAAAACATGTATATATTCATATATGTCAATGCTGCTCACTTTTCTTTCTTTTCCCATTTACACGTGTGCACACATATATCTATATATATATTTTTAGAATGCTTTATTCTTCTTTCCTTTCTCCTTTTTGTCTTAGCCACATGGGTGTATATATAAAATATAAAACTCCTATTCTTCACCAATTAGACGTGTTTGAAATTTTGAATTGGTTATACTCCTTTCTCTTTTAGTGCTTTGTTAGAAAAAAGAAATTAATACAAGCATGTTAAATGTATCAAGCATTTCAAACAAGAAAGTGCTCTTATTTATTCTAGACACCAAGCTACACAAGTAAATCTAATTAATTGAGGACACATTAGTTTAGACTAACTAAGAAAATATGGGGTGTTACATTTCTCCTTCCTTTAAAATAATTTCATCCCCAAAATTTATACATACCTTATGGGAATAACTTTGGATATGCCTTGCACATGTCTTCCTCTCTTTCCCATGTGGCTTCTTGTGGTGTCGTCTGATCCCACAAGACCTTTACCAAGGGAATGGTCTTATTCCTTAGGGTCTTAACCTCAGTACCGATGATTTGTACATGTTTTAGCTGATAAGTTAGATTATCCTTTATTTGTAGAGTACTGGTGTCAAGTATATGTGAGGGGTTGGGTATGTACTTTAGAGCTAGGAGACATGAAAAACATTATGAAGGTTGGATAGATGTGGGGGTAGGGCTATCTAGTATGCTGATGGACCCACTCTCTTCAATATTTGGAAAGGTCCAATGTATTTAAGACTTAGCTTTCTAGACTTTATAGCTCTACCAATCCTAGTAGTTGAGGATACCTTCAGAAAAACATAATTTCCTTCCTTAAATTCTAGGGCCCTTCTTCTCTTGTCAGCATAGCTTTTCTGCCTACTCTGAGCTTTAAGCATCTTTTCTCTGATCAGTTTGATTTGATTAGTGGTTTTTTGAACCATTTTAGGCCCTAGCAATAGTCTCTTTCCCACCTCATACTAATACAAAGGGGATCTACACTTTCTCCCATACAAGGCTTCATATGGTGCCATCCCTATACTAGAGTGGTAGCTATTATTATAGGAGAATTCTATTAATGGCATACTTTATTCCCAATTCCCTTTGTACTCCAAGGTACAGGCCTTAAGTATGTCTTATAGAGTTTGAATGGTCCTTTCTGTCTGACTATCAATTTGGGGATGGTAAGCGGTACTAAAATTTAGCCTAGTACCGAAAGCTTCTTACAAAGCACTCTAAAATCTAGAGTTGAATCGGGGATCTCGGTCTGAAATAATGCTAGTGGGAATCCCATACATTCGCACTATCTCTTGAATATATATTTGGGTTAATCTATCTAAGGAGAAATTGATCCTGATAGGGATGAAATGGCCTAACTTGGTTATTCTATCCACAATTACTTAGATAGCATCTTTCCCTGACTGAGTCTTAGGTAATCCCACTACAACATCCATTGAGACCTTATCCCATTTCCCCTTAGGAATGTCTAGAGGTTGTAGTGACCCTACAGGTTTTTGATGTTCAATTTTAACCTGTTGGCACACTAGACACTTGGTTACATACCCCGCTATGTCTTTCTTCATGCCTAGCCACCAAAATCTTCTCTTAAGATCTTGATACAACTTAGTAGCTCTAGGATGAATAGTATATTTACTTTGGTGAGCTTCTTCTAAAATTTTATCTCTCAGTTCACCTGTCTTAGGAACATACATCCTATTTCGGAAGGTTAGCATTCCATCGGCCTCCCTTATGAACTCCTTTGAATCCTTTTGGGACTCTATGAATTCATCACCTTTTTAGGCTTCTAAGATTTGGGCCCTAAGAGTGTTTTCAATTCCTAACTCACTCAGGCAGATCTTATCAGGTAACACTAGAGTAACCAACCTCATGTTCCTAAATTTCTCTATTAGGTCCATTTCACTCACCATCAGTCGAGTTATATGGAGAGACTTCTTACTTAGTGCATCAGCCACAATGTTTGCCTTGCTTGGATGGTACTTTAATTCAAAATCATAGTCCTTAATGAATTCCATCCACATCCTTTGTCTCATATTCAATTCCTTTTAGTCAAAGAGGTACTTGAGACTTTTATGGTCACTAAATACCTCAAACTTAGACGCATAGAGGTAATGTCTCCAAATCTTCAAGGCAAATACTATAGCCCCTAACTCTAGATCATGGATAGGATAATTTCTCTCATGTGGCCTTAGTTTCCTAGAAGCATAGGCTACTACTCTCTCTCCTTGCATTAGAACACACCCTAATCCCTTCTTGGATGTGTCATAGCATAACTTAAATTTTTCTAGAGGGTTTGGGATAACTAAAATGAGTGTAGTGGTCAACTTCTCCTTTAGGGTTTGGAAGCTTTGTTCACACTTTGTGTTCCACACAAATGGAACATCCTTCTAGGTTAGCTTGGTCATAGACATTGCTATTTGTGAAAACCCTTCAATGAATCGTCTACAATATCCTCCTAAACCCATAAAACTCTTGATTTCAGTCACAATAGTAAGCCTTTCCCAGTTTACTACTGCTTCAGTCTTACTGGGATCCATTGACACTTCCTCCTTAGAAATCACATGCCCTAGAAACTTGACTTCTTCCAATTAAAACTCGCACATCTCTAGCTTAGCATATAACTGCTTCTCCTTGAGTATTTGTAACACTATCCTGAGATGTTGCTCATGCTCCCATCTATTCTTGGAATACACTAGTATGTCATCAATGAACACTACTATGAATTGATCGAGGTAGGGTTTAAAGATGCGGTTCATGTAGTCTATGAAAATAGATAGAGCATTTGTAAGGCTAAAGGGCATCACGAGAAATTCATAATGCCCATACCTAGTCCTAAAGGCAGTCTTAGGTATGTCCTCATTCCTAACCCTGATTTGACGATACCCCGATCTCAAATCAATCTTAGAAAAGATAGTGACCCCTCTTAGTTGGTTTAACAGGTCATTGATCTTAGGGAGAGGATACTTATTCTTTACAGTCACCTTATTCAGCTGCCTATAGTTTATACACATCCTTATACTCCCATCCTTCTTCTTGACAAACAACACAGGAGCTCCCTATGATGACACATTGGGTCTGATAAATTATTTTGCTAAAAGGTCCTCTATCTGCACGTTTAATTCATTTAATTCTACTAGGGTCATCCTATAGGGCGCTATGGAAATTGCTCCTGCCCCATGAACTAGGTCTATGGAAAACTCTATCTCTCTCTCTGGTGGGAGACTTGGGATCTCTTTTAGGAACACATTTGAAAATTCATTGGCTATAAGGATGATTTCTAGCTTTTGTTGACTTTCTGCTTTCGAGGAACACAAGAAACCCATTCTTTGGTTTTTCCTCTCGATCCTCATACCTATTGGCTTAGTATCTATGGAAGTCACTGACTTAGCTAAATAGTCTAAGATAACATTATTTGAAGAGAGCTAATCCATACCAAGGATGACATCTAGTTCAACCATGGGTAAGCAAATAAGGTCTATAAGAAAGGTTCTATTTTCAACCACAATGTGATAATTCAAACAAGTTAAGGAAGTAGATACATGCTCATTAGTGGGTATTATTATGGAAAACTCATAAGGTAGGGTAATTGTGGGTAATTTCAACTTTTGAACACAGCCTACTGAAATGAAGGAATGGGTGGCGCCAGAATCATACAATGCAATTAAAGGAACATCATTAATAAAGCATGTACCTTTCATCAAGTCCTCGGACTAGGCCACCTCTTTACCCTTCAGGGTATACACTTTTCCCTTGGTCAGGGGTTTTGTGGCTTCCTCTGGCCTTTTCAGGGTTGGACAAACTCAAGAGATATGCCATGGCATCCCACATTGGTAACATATGTTCTGTCCTATCAGGCATGATTTATCTCTATGGTTTTGCCCAGATTTCGAGCAGTTGGTCTGGGAAGTTGTAGCGTTCATTGGCCTCTTCCCAGTCTGATTCCTCAAGAACTTCCTATCACAGCCCCTGTTGATTCCAGATGAGCTTTTCCTTTTGAGAAATCCAGAATCTTGCCTTCCTTTCTTTAACACTGCTAGGGATTGGGAGGCTATGCGGCACTTGTTGACCAAAGTTGGGTAGTCCCTGATCTCTTGTGTTGCCACCTCATGATACAGCTCCCACTCCAAGATGTTCTCTAAGTGTATGGCTTTCCATGGCCCGTCTAGTCTCTACCTTAGGTATGAAGAGAACTTAAACAACTCTTTAAACCTGGCTAAGTGTTCTTCAAGGGGTCTATCACCTTGTTTAATCTGTATAAATTCCCCCTCCTTCGCATTATTTTAGCTTTGGGGGAAGTACTTCTCCATGAATGCGTCTCTGAAACTTTCCCAAGTGATTGGGATCCCCTGGGCTTCCATCAGCTGCTTCATTCCCTTCCACCAATATTTTGCCTCCCCTTTCAATTGGTAAGCAGTGAAGGAAACTTTCTACAGCTCAACACTTCCTAGCATTTCAAACAGTTCCTCCATCTTCTGAACCCATTCCTCGGCCTTCTTTGACTTCATCGCCTCGTTAAAGACAGGGGGTCTGGCTCTTTAGAACTTGGTCTAACCTCCAATAACTTAGGTTTTGGTCTTTTCAGCCCCGGTCTAGTTGTCTTTGCTCTGATTGGTCTGGGCCTGATGGAGCACTTTGGCTGTGACTACAGCCTGGGCTCTCATAGCTTTGGCCATATCCCTCATGGTCTGTATAACTTCATTCAAATCTACTTCTATGTTTTGGACCTGTGCTCTACTTCTCTGTGTCAGTGCCATATCGTCACTCTACAAAACAAGTATTACTAAGGTGATAAGGCTCAATAACAAATGATTAAGCAGACAACATATAACATTAATAGGAGCTTCTATCTTCCTAAACCTAATGCTCCATTCCTCAAGTTCAAAACAAAATACAAGTTAGTTGATTGCCTAGGTACAACTAACTAACCTGAATTAGTCCCTTCCTTGAGGAATTATACCCCGTTTCTATCCTAGGTAGCTGTGCTCTGATACCAACTTCATGTAAGGCCCTTATCTAGTATTACAATCCCTCCGATGTAAACAAATAAGTTTGGTACATTATTCTTATCCTTTTATTATTAAGCTTGAGCAGTTATACCATTAAATCTCATTTAAGTTAATTAGATTTGGAATCTTGTGCTCAAATTAAATCTTGTATGCACAGCAAAATTAAAAGGCTATACTACACAGTAAAATTTTAAAACTTTTATATTACAACTAATAAATGTCCAATAATAAATGTTCATTACATCCTTCAGAGAATATATTCCTGGATATATGAAGTACCCGTCTAAAAGGAGTCAAGAGACAACAATCCTGCCAGTCAAACACCTTTTACAAATACTGGATGAATAGGTCCTTCACATATCCCTTCCCCAGTAATTTTTTGTTCCCCTATCATATACATAGGCAAAATAATAATTCTAGTTCTAATCCCAACATACATCTAGAATCAGGACCCAAAAATAAGAGGTTACAAAAAAATTACTTTTGACCAAAAAGAACTTCTATATTCCCCGGCATTGCCAAGCATATGCATCTGATACATATTAGCATATAAATGAGAAACACAAGTTTCTCAGTAGCTTAACAATTCAAAGTTTAAAAATCAACTAATATGTATCAGGATGCAAGCACCAAAATGTTTACTTCTACATTCTTAGTATTTAAAAATATAGCATTATTCATAAATATAAATTGGCAAGCATTGTATAATTACTGGAAATGTCGATGTGGTAAAATAATATTCTTTTCCAAAAAAACATCTTTGTATGCTATTAACATGTTATCACAAAATGATCAAAAATCATTTGTGCTTATCCTTCTTAAAACTTACCTTTCTGCATTAATTGTGCATACTTAGGCACTATATGGATACTTGGCCACCTTTATAAAGTTTCTTGTGCACACTTGGGTACTTTATGGACACTTGGCCACCTTTATCAAATTTCTTGTACACACTTGGGCACTTTGTGGACACTTGGCCACCTTTATAAAATCATTGTGCACACTTGGGCACTTGTGGACACTTGGCCACCTTTATAACTATAGAAAATTTTTTATCCCTTTTTAAACTCTTTCTCATATTTATTTGTGACAATATTACCTAACTCAATTTAATTCTCCCTTTTTGAAAAATAATAATGCTATAAATCTTTTATAAAATTTTAATAAATTTCAAGGAAGAATTTCATGGTTTTGGCCTAAGGGAAATTCAAGAAAATTAAATATTTTTACAATTTAAATTTCCTTTTCTATACCTTAAATAATACCGTTAAAATGGTATGATCCCTTTTTTTTCCATAATCAACACATTTTCCCCTCGTCTAATTATTACACAAGAGGATGCTAGATGAACACTTTTTATTATTTCACCAACCTTATCTTATTAAATTTCTAATATATCCATAAGACACAATTAAACATTAATTCTTCCAAAAATTTCTTCAATGTGCAAATGGACATATTTTCCCTTTCCCTTGGAATATTTGAACATCACTTGATTTTTGCATGGCTTAGGCAAAATTTCACACTATCAATGTAACAAAAGTATTTCCATCACTTTTATTATTCTAGCCTTGTCTAAAGCCTTACTTTGCATAGAAAATTTCCAATGAATTTCCTTCTCTTTGTTCATGCCCAAAAGGGACTTTCAAGGTGAAAAATGGTTTCCAATTTCATGCTTCCATTTCTATCATGTTCAACCATAGTTCATCATGAAAATTCTATTAACTAACCATAATCCTTCCATAAACAACAATAATCATTTCATCACATCAACCAACCCAATCTATCATACATGCTTAGCCAACACAACATTCATTTCATCAAGAATGTAGGGAAAACAATAATGTTCCATAGAAGTTGTAAAGGTATGGTGATGGCATGTACTTAAACATGGAACATAAATTTAGAAATTTTTAACCTACCTCAAGGCTAAACTAGGATGAGGTAGCTTAACTCTTCCTTTGACTTTCTCCCTTTTCTTCTTCCTTGCTCCCTTCTTTCTTGGTCTCCTTAGCTCCTTCCCTTCTTACAAACTTTGTATTTTCTTTTTAATTCTCACGCCACTCTCTCCTTTTCCTTTGAATGCACTTGCCGTGTGTAGGTGTTTTCTTCAAGTGTGGAATGCTCTCTCTCTCTCTCTCTTCTCTTTCTCTTCTCATGCGTGTGTTCATGCATGTATATCCAAGTACTAATCCCAATTCCCTTGTGTCTATTCAGTTGATGGGCTGCCCACTCTTCTCATCCCTAATTAAAATTATTTCCTAGGCACCTTGTACTTTTAAGTACAATTATCCTTGCTTGTACATGTGGTTCATCTTATTCATTCATGCCACCTTGTTTTTTTTTCTTTCTTTTGTCCTTTTCTCCTCTAGCCATGTGTGTTCATGCTCTCATATCCATAATATAACTTCCAAATTCCCCATTTTTATGCTGCACTTTTCCTCTCTCTATTTTTTTTGTTTATTATTAATTATCATTGTTTATGCCACATGTACTTTCAAGTACACTTTTCTTTGCTTTCAAGGCTATCTCATCCCATTTGTCACGCCATCCCTCATAGGCTGCACTCCCTCTTAATGTAAATTTTTCCTACCATTTCCATTAGTCATGCCTAGGGAAGAAATTAAGGAAAGGCACGAAACCTTCCCTTTTCATGCCATAGGTTCGGCCATGCATGCAGGTATTTTTGGCCTTCTTTCTTGATATGTCAAAGGCAGCACAAGGGATAGGGAAGGTGGCTTTTATGACATGTTAGATATACCCTCACAAGTGTACTTGGTGTTGTATTTTTCCTTTCCTTCATCCAATGCATATAGAAGTATTAAATTGTTCCCTTTCTCTTCTTGGTTGAGGTAGCATGCTGCACCTTATTTTCCCTTTTGGTCACGCCACCCCCTTCCCCTTTACACGCACGTGAGGCTCCTTTCTCGGTTATTTTTGGAGACAACACATTAAACAATTTTTTGCACTCTTTTCCCTTTGTTCATTCAGTCACATTTGAAGGAAGGAAGAAAGTAAGGAAATGGCTTCACCATACATGCAAACATACATGGTTAAATGCTGCACGTGTCCCTTCCTAAATGTGTGTTTAATTTAGAAAAATTTTTGCACCCTTTTTCCTTTATCTATTTGGTCACGTAAGGAAAGAAGGGAAGGAGATCACAAGTTACTCCTTTCTTAATTATTATTCTATAGCCTCTCATGTCATCAAGTGCAGCCTATTACTCATTGGAATTTGAAATGCCCACTCGGCCACTTGTGAAGGAAACTTGAAGGTCACTTGTCACTCTCCCTCTCACTCTTGATTCACCAAAAACATGTATATATTCATATATGTTAATGCTGCTCACTTATCTTTCTTTTCCCACTTGCACGTGTGCACACATATATCTATATATATATTTTTAGAATGCTTTATTCTTCTTTCCTTTCTTCTTTTTGTATTAGCCACGTGCATGTATATATAAAATATAAAACTCCTATTCTTCACCAATTAGACGTGCATGAAATTTTGAATTGGTTATACTCCTTTCTCTTTTAGTGCTTTGTTAGAAAAAAGAAATTAATACAAGCATGTTAAATGTATCAAGCATTTCAAACAAGAAAGTGCTTTTATTTATTCTAGACACCAAGGTACACAAGCAAATCCAATTAATTGAGGACACATTAGTTTAGACTAACTAAGAAAATATGGGGTGTTACATTCCTCTAGTTAAGGATTACTCAAGTTTTTATTATGAGATGTCGTAAGGAAAACTATCTAGATTCCTCTCAAATACTTTAACCTATGATGTTTGGAATTGGAAAACTAACTAGAGAGAATAGTTGATCTTTGCTCAAACCAAGAGGTTGATGACTGTTAGACTAGGAGAAACTCCTAATAAGCACTAATGCTGATCTAAACTTGACCATTGGAAAAAAAGAGCCAATGAAAGGTATAGGTTTTAGAAATCCATTGAAACCAACTAGAAACCTGGATTTATTTTACATAAGTAGTATAATCAATTTTGTAACTCATTATCCTTTATTTACATATCATCTAGTCTAAAACCCTAATGGGTTTGCTTTTCTAGAAACTTGATAATTTTTTATTTTAACACTTGCCTAACCTTCTCTCCATAGCCAAAGTAATAGTATTTAGAATTAGTTTAATTAAAATCACCATTTGTCTTAGGCTAAATAACAAAGAGTAAGTAGTAACTCTAGGCTTTTTCGTTCCCATGGGATACGACCTTGATACTTACCATTTCACTAGACTACACTGACAGGTGCATTGCCTTAAGGTGTGGCTACATATAGTTCATTGGTAGCATATCACTAAGATAGACAGAAAAGTTATACTGATAAGAGGAGGAAACCCCTAGAATTTGTAGAAGGAGACCATGTTTTCCTCAAAGTTTCTCCAGTTAAAGGTATTGGTAGGGCTATTAAGTCAAGGAAACTGAATCCTAGATACATTGGACCATACCAGATCTAAAAGGAATTGGTTCATCTACTTATCAAATAGCATTACCTCTATTTTTGTCCAATCTCCACAATATTTTTCATGTTTCTCAACTTCCTAAATACATTCTCGATTCTTCACATGTTCCACTAGTAAAGGTATTGTAGGCTTAATCCTTACCATGAGAAGTAACCTTGGAGAAAGAAGAGGAGTTGAGAAGAAATTTTCCAAAAATTTTTGAATAGGTATATACAAATTTTGAGGGTGAAATTTTCAAAAGGAGGGGAGAAATGTAGCATCTGCTCCTCCTATTCATTAAGAGATTTTTTGTTAATTTTAAATAAGTTAAATGCTTGTGTTTATTGCATTAGATTGCATGTAGTTGCATTAGAGTCAGGGATTAAATTGAAAAGAAAAGAGAAGGGACTTGAATGAGAGGACAAAGGTTGAGTGGAGGAAGTTTTGTAAACTTTCCATAATTCAGGGTAGCATATTGTAATTTTAGCCAAGAAAATTACTATAGCTACTAGGATTTTAAAAATTTTCTACCAATGATTCATGGGCAAAATGGTCATTTGGCATATGGCCAAAGAAATTATCATTTTGAGCTAGATAATCAAGAATTATTATCAGAATTGGCAATTCTCATACCACTTATAAATAAGGCCAAATTATAGAACCTTAATCCTTTACCTTGCATTCAGAATTCTGGAGAGAGAGAGGGACATTTTAGGCCAGTTGTTACACGAAACAAGGTAGCAAAACAACTTATTCCCTCAAATTTTGAATTTACTGTGCATATACTGAAAATGAGATTTTCCTGTTATTTGAAGTAAAAAAGGGATTAAAAACTATAATCTTGATGTTTATGAATGCTATTGGGTGTTTTAAACTGCATGTTTATACTTATGCATGTTGAAATCAGATAATGAAAAATGGGTTTTTACCTATTGAATGAAAATAGGGTTATATCCAAGATTTGAGTGAGATTAAACAATAGTTTGGGCTATTTTTATGGGTAAAATGAAGCTTTTATACTGTATTGAGTTGATGATTATAAAAAATGATTTATAAAATGATTCTTAGGTTAAAATTTTGGTTAACTGCGAGTCTTAAAAAATAGAGTATAACACAGCAACCGATTGCTAGCTCTTAGCAGTAGATTATCGTGTTCTTCAATTGTCTAGAAATGCATCCAAAGTGTTAGCAGCCAACTTCCAGGAGATTGGAAGTTGATTGTCGTGCTTATATTTTCCAAAAAATTGCCAAGAACAGAATAGTCAACTATCAGGCTTATAGCAGTCAATTGGCAGCTCTCGGGTTTAGGAAATTTTGAGATAGTGAGCTACAAGTTGACTGCTAGTAAGGTAGAAGTCGACTAGTAACACTTTGGTTTAGAAAATTTGAGGCAGTGAGCTACAAGTTGACTATCAAGAAGGTGGAAATCGACTAGCAGGCCTCTGTTCTGGAAAAATGAACTCAAAGACCTAGTTTGAAGCATACTTAGCCTAAAAATTTACTCAAATAAGGGATTTAAGCTTAGAATGTGTAATGGGTAACAAGAGGGTTGAGAATGATTGAAAAAGAGTAAGAAAGAGATGTGATAATTAAAAAGGAATAAGCATGAGACTACTAGAGAAATGATAAAGTATTCCTAGTTTATGGATAGTGTTAGATAGGTACATATTAAGTGACTAGTTGTTGATATGGGACAATAATTAGGGCACTCCACGACTAAATTACATGGTTTTGAAAACACCATGGTGGTTATTAATTTTAAGTTAGTGAACTCCCCTTTGGCTAATTAAAGGATTCACATACTTAAAGTTATACATAACCATGGTATGAGCTAAATCACCCTAGTTTATAGACTTTTGAATAATATTTTGGGGAAATGATCTGTTGAGAATAGTGATCTTGGATATATAGGGAGAGATCTGCCAGAGAGATGGGCAGGGACCTTGTGGTTCTTGGAGGTGGGGAATGATCTGTCAGAGTGGTGGACATAGACCCTCATAGGGCTATTATGTATGGATGTACTTGGATCCATTGGGGGACACTCCAGCATGTACATATATTGCAATCAAGGACTGTCGAATTATGAATACATTGTAGTTGAGAACTACAGGTAGTCACAGACTACAAGATACTCACCTAAGAGTGAGGGTTTTATGCGAGGAGTTGTTGGCTTGATGACTCTCCTAATTTCTCCTGCTATGATCTTGTGATGATCATGATTTGGCATTGGCCATGAGAATATGCTCTAATTTCCTAATTTATGCTCTTATTTTTATGTGACTATGTGATACCCTGTTACCATTATGATGTAATATATATCTTGTGTGATGGATATGTGGTATGATATATCTTGTTTGATGGATATGAAATATAATCTGATTACATATATATCCAGCTAAATGGATATGCGATGATTTATATTATATGCATAGTATGATTATGAGATGATATAACTGTATGATTCATGCATGGTATCCCAATAAGCATAATGTTTTATTTTATAATAAAAAGAATGTAGTGTTTTTTGTATGAATACGGTGGTACAGACCAGTGTGTTTTAAAAGTCAAGTTGTTTATTGTTACTAAGATTCATTCTCATTTAAAGTACTAGTTTGTATTAGATGCCTAGGTACCCGGTTCTATTAGAGATGGAGGTAAAGATAGTGGAAATACCATTCTTATGGTATTTCCCAGTGGTGAAAGAATTATGGATTATATTTGTCCTAGAAGTTTCCCCTACTCCTTGACTACATGAGGTTAGGATCAAAAGGGTGTATTTTTGACATGCCCAATAGTTATGGACCCGAATGGTATGAGTGACCTAGGAATACACTAGCAGTCTTTTGTTAAGTGGGTATAAGTGATAGGCTTGTTGTCTCCTTACTCCAGTTAACACACTCACATATCCATACTTATATGTCTAATGGGTAACACTTGTAAACATTATAAATGAACTATGTATGTGGATGTATATGCATATATTTATGTATCTTATGTAATTATTTTAATTATTTTTCATTGTTATCTTACGTGTAAGAGTCCGAGCATAGAATTCCCAAGCAAATAACACTTAATTATTTAACTTGGTAAAAGATAAAAATTTTACTCAGGTAAAGATAATAGTAACTCACCAATCTAGTATTATAAAAAAAATCATAAGATTGGGGGTGTTATAGATAGAGTCCTGGAAGTCGACTTTTAGCCTTCTGTTTGAATTTTTCAAGGCTCTATTTCTACCAATTGGCTACTATGATGTGCAAGTCGATGGCTAGGTGGAAAAATGGTGTTTTCCAAGAAAAATTCATTTTGTAAGAGCCACTTAGTCTTTGGAAAGAAACCTCAAAAGTTTAGAAGAAGTTTTTGAGCTCAAGTTTCTATTTTACCTTTACACATTTAGTCCTAGCCTATTATTTAATAGTGTATTCTTTCTTCAATCATTTGGTGAGCTCTTGGACTAGATGTGTACTTGAAATATTTCAATATTTTTGTAATCATCAAAACCTTTTCTTGATTGTTTGGTCAATGGAGTCAACACTCCACTACCCCTGCCCTATTATGGGAAGGCCAAAAGGTGCTAGTATATATATTCAATAGGAGGGTGGATCTTACTTGTGATCTAATACATGTATATAAGTATGCTAATTTGTACTGTAGTAACAATTAGCCTAAAATGGGTTAGGTGGTCTTGAGGAAAGTCATCATCATTTTTCAAGTTATCACCTAGTATTGTGAAACTATGCACATATATGTATAATTGTATATATAAATATCTAACTCTTATATATCAATATATCCTAGAATTTATACTTTCGCTATTGAATGAATCCAAGTGTGAATCCCGAGTGCAACCTTAAACTTGAAATTGAATTTAATAAAGAAAATAAGACATTAATTTAAAATTGTACTCGGGTGGTTAATTATAAAGACAAGTTAGTAGCATATCATCTCTATGGAATAATGTATGATAAAAACCACCATAGGTAGGATGTTATAGGTCTTTTTGAGGAAAATACACAACAAATCCTCCCTTCATCCACAATCCCACATTGTTTCTCTCTATTAGAAAATCAAACTCTTCTCTTAACTTTTCCCCATCTTGAGCTAAATAAATTAGCATATTTTCACCATAATTAACCACATTTGAAGAAACACCCCTCAATCAGCCCTTCCTCTCCTTCGGGCTATACAAGTCCTCCCTAAAGTAATAATAATAAGTACATTCAAGTCATTGGTGATGATACAAAACTATCCTTCTTATAATATACTTCTTTATCATCATATCATGATAGATATAAATTTTTATTCACATGAGTTAACAAATTTTAATAATGTAGATATGGATGATAATAAGCATTCAATATATTATAAAGTATAGCTTCTAAACCAAACTAGCTCTTCATATAAACCAAAATACCAAGGCAAGTGGTTTTTGTTATCAAATAAAATTACTTCTTGTGTTATATGTCTTGCGGTATTTTACAAAGCCAAACTTATAGTTAAAAACATAAAATTAAAGAATTGTTATCTCTAGCTCCTTGCGAAAGTTTCCACTCTTTAGCCTTACATGTTATCTCGCTTGTTTTTCTTCAACTTTTACTCATACAATGACCTCCAAGAATTACAATAAAGAAAATATGAAATAAAAAATATGGAGAGCAACCTTAAAATTTTTTTCGATTCTAAAAAGGGGCATGATAATCTATATTATTTCCTAGAATGTAAATAAGATTTTGTCTCTATAGATATTGATAGAGATATAACTTCAAGTTGCTAAACTGAGATGGTGGAGCTTTAGTGGGGCTCCGACTGAGAATTGGAGGTACTTCCATTAAGAGATGATTGGGTTTTGATTCAATTGGTGTTCAATTCAAAGTTGGTTGTTTAGACGATCTAGAGCTGGTGGAGTTTAAATGTTGTGAGTTTAAATGTGTAATAAATGATGGGTGATAGATGCTCCTTTCCTTATCGTCAGTGAGCTTCAAATGCAACTACAATTTCAATGGGTGAGAAATGCATCCTCTTTAGTGAGCTTTGAGTGGAGCTGTGTTGTGTAACCTTGTTAAAATTTCCTCTTCTCTATGTTGGCTTACTCTCGTGGGTGGGTGAAAGATGGAGGGTGTTGATGTGGAATGACAATAATGCCTTTGATCCAATCAGATTAAAATATAATGTGGCTTAATAAAAGGTGACATACTAAGCTTCCATTAAAATTTGGATGGAAAACTTAATGGATGATGTTATCTACACGAACTAGAAAGTTTATGAGGGTCTTAGGTCAACTTTTAAAGTTCAAGAAGGTTATGTGCACATACCCTAAAGTTTATGGGGGTTCTCTCACAAATGATTTGGAAGAATCCTAAACCCTAGACTACCATGATCTCTTGCAAAAAATGATACATAGACACTTGAGCACACTAACGTATTGAATGAGAAATGATCTTATGGTCCCTTCTAGTTAATTAAATAATATAATACAATATACTACAAGATTGGTGAGTTACTACTACCTCTACCTGAGTCAATTTTTAACTTTTACCAAGTAAACAATTAAGTGCCATTAGTTTGGGAATTCTACACTCAGGGTTCTCACAGTAATGATGCAGTAAAAATAATTGAAACAAAACATATATATATACATTCACATTCACATCTATATAATTAATTCTTTTACAATAAGTACTAGTTATATACGTCAAACATATATCTATGGATATGTGAGTGTGTCAACTAGGGTAAGGAGACAACAAGCCTATCACTTATACCCATTTAACAAAAGCCTATAAGTGGATACCTATCTCACATATCCTAATACATATATATGTCGTCGTGCTATGCACCAAAAATCACCATCCTAATCTTTCCCAAAAATAGTAATGAGGATTTATGGTATCGAGTATGTCAAAATATGTAGCCTACTACTATAATCCTGAAATTCCACCCCTCCTATGGGTGGAGATGATAGAGTTACTTCAGCCATGGTAATAACCCATAACTCTTTCATTAAAGTAAAATATCCTAAAAAGGGTACTTTATCACTTCTACCTTGATCTCTAACAATATCTAGTACCTAGGCATATGATACATACTAGTATTTATATGAGAATAAATCTCAATAGCATAACAATCTATTTTAAATTTACTAGTCTGTATTGCCATACTTGTACAGAATTCCACTACATTTCCTTATATCCTTAATTAGAGAAACAAAATCTATTAGGATGCAATGCATGTATATATTATGCCATCATAATTTCATAGTATGTACTTATAGATGCATGTGCAGTTATAGTTTACCAAATGTTCACAATATAAAACATGTCATTTCATCATATATTCATGGTAACATGATCATATTCACATATAAAAAATGAGACAGGAAAACAATCATATCATTATGGTCACTACCATATTATCATAAGATACATTGGGAGAGTCCCCTAGCAAACAACTCCATATGCTTCACTCACACTCATGAATGAGTTTTGAGTCGAGTATTATGGTCCCTTACCATTTAGCAGCCCAACGTCTACCCTATATTATATAGAGTGTCTCATAGTGGATCCTAAGTACACTGTAGTCACTGTCCCCTCTGACAGATCATCCTACACTCGCTAACTGGTCCCTGCCAACTCTGATAGATCATCCCATGACCAGTAAAATTGATATCCCTTTGGATATTTCATTTTCCTTTCGTCTTATAAAAGGATTAGTATAACTCACGAGATCATTGCCACCTTTGACAGATCATATCTACTCTACCCCTTGCAGATCATAAGGCTATGAAATCACCATCCCTTTCTAATGGATCATATCCCAGCACGCTATTCACAAGCATATATTCTAGAGTTAATCAGCTCATGTTATGGTTATGCTTAACTCTAAGTAGGTGACTCCTTTGGTTGGCCATAGAGAAGCTCACTAACTTAGAATTCACAACCATCACAGTGTTTTCAAAATCATTTAAAATTAAGTGGATGTTTTACCATCCCAAATATATGGTTCAACTATAGAATGCCCAATGACCATCTCATTCCAATAATTGGTCACTCAACTATGAGCCTATCTACTACTAATGCATATGCTTAGAATACTTTACTCTTTTCTCTTTTACGTTTTCATCTTTATCTTTTCATTCTCATGTTACATGTTACCCAAAATCATACTTTTCTCATGTAACAACATTATTGTTGACTTTATTGAGCATAACCCTTAGAAGAGTAGAAAATTGGACTTACCTACTTGTTCTAGACTCTTGGGATTTCACTTTAAAGGCTAGGTGGCTCTTTCAAAACAATTTTCCATGAAAAACCATATTTTCCCACTTACCAATAGATTTATATCTCACAACAATGGAATTATAGAGTTAAATTCTTGAAAAACCAAAATAGCATGCTATCAATCAGCTACTAGCCTTGCATCAGTTGATTGTTGGCTAACAGAAGGCTATCAGTCAACTACCAACCTTGTATCAATCAGCTGAAGAGTTATTTTCTACTCGACAATTGACTGTTAGATGCTATCAATCAACTGCTACCTAGGTTTTCTGGAAAATATTGTAACGACCCCCTAATACAACATACGCGATGCTTATCTGCTTAGTGAAAGCATATAGGTTTATTTACATAGTTATTCTCGATGTGGGAATGTCAGGAGATTGCTACTGGTTGAGCGTAACCCAAATAGACTTCCCGTTGTCCATTCAGATTCCTTTTAACCCTAATTCACATGCAGCTAAACTAATTATACATACATACATCATAAATTACTCTGGATTGAAATCTAAAACTCATATATACATCATATCATGCATTCATATACATTCCAACTTAAATTCACAAGTTTACAGCGGTAAACCCTATCAAAAATCTGGCAGAGTTTCCTCTGTATTTTGATCATACCCAAAATACAATAATCACCTGTTTGTAATTATACAGCCAGTCCAACAACAACATAAAACATAAATGACAAAAATCCATATACAGCAACGTCATCAAAATATATATATAAGACAATTCAAGCCTAAACTAAGTCATTCTCCCATTTATCACCAAGGCATCACTAGCTATCATTTGGGTTCCTATCCCTGTCCCTGTTCATTTGAGTAAACAACCTGGTGAGATATAAAATCCCATTAGAATAATTTACAGTTCAAATACAATTCAAAAATCTGGTTGAATACTCAACGGTACGAACATTGAAATCATCTTCCCGAAATCAGTTCAAAAACAGTGAAATATCTTATCTTTAAAATTGTTTTATCACATGGAAATTGCTGAAAATAGCCAAAATCATAAAAATCCATTTCTTTTAAAATTCAATACTCGAAATCAAATAAAATTCCATGCCCAGTGTATCTAAATCCACATTGGCTACAAATCCGCTGTAACCAAGTCTAAATCATCATCTAATTGTACGTCATCTAGAGAGAATACCTCTCTTATCGTTGGGTGTGATTCGTAACACCAATCACCCGAATCAAGCCTATATTGTGAGTGTGATCCGTAACACCAATCAGTCACTCAAGGATCTGGTGAGAATCAACATCTAGGGCATCCCCTAACATGTGCACATACGCCAATTCTCATCCTCATATAGTCTATTCGAACTCACATGCACACGGTTAGCTATTCCTCAGGGTTCTAGGGTATTACGCCTAAATCACAATGTTTCCCCGTCCAGGTTATCCCTCCTTATACTCCTTAAACCTTTCTTAGGGTCGTCCTAATTTATCGCGTGATCCCTAATGTAGTACAGGCCAAATCAGGTAAAAACGATGTTAACTAAAAGATCCCTGTACTCGGGATACTTAACGGCCGTCCCATACCAGCTATCAAGTACCCAACCCTAAGTAAATCCGTCCTAATGGGATCTAAACTCGATAAACAAAGTGTCTAACATGCAATTAGGGTTTTCAGCACACAGGCATGCAATTTATTCCATCGAAAGCAGCACGTAAATCCATGCAAATCATCTAAATTGTTCAAGTATCCACTAGGTTAAATCTAGGGTTCGAGAAGCGTAAATTATCCTACCTGGTCTCCTATCGCTCCAAATCGATTCAGAACTTCACATAGTCTCAGTTTCTGAGCCCAATTAATTTCCTGGACATTAAATTGAATATTCAGGCTTGTCACGTCATCCGTTTAACAATTCTAAGTTTGGTTGCCCTAAAACCTAGGTCAATTTATTACCTAATTAAGTTCGATAGCTATTTCAATCAAATATCATCAGTTTTTGGGAAATCGGACCTTACCAATATGATTGGATGGTGGAATTCTATCTCGGGGTGGTCTCAATTTCTCCCGATGTACGTCCAGAAACTCTGGCACGGTGGTGTACGGTGGCTCACGGCAGAGGGGTGCGGTTTACCTCAAAAATTACACCACGGTGAATCCTGCAAGTCTAGGAGTCCGAATATGGTGGTGGCGCGGTGGTTCACGGCCGTTTCGATGGCATTTTTCGGACATGAAAATCGACGCATGGCAGACAGAAAAATCCTCGATCCGGGTGCGTCGGGTCTCTGTTCGACGTCAGTGAGCTGTTGGAGGAAGCTGGCAGCTCAGGCTACACGGTGGTGGGGGCAATGACGGCCAACGGTGGTGGATGGCGTCGATCTGAGCTAACAAAGTTTTCACGCGGTGGAGGAGAAAAGTGGCATTTTCCAGCGACACTGGCAGTCTTTGGTGGCCGTGGGTGGTTGATGGAGGTTGTGGGTGGTGAGGGCTGTCGATTGGTGTGCCAGGTGGTGTCCCACGGTGGCTGTAGTGGCAGCGCACGGTGGAGGAAGAAGGAGAGAGAGGAGAGAGAAAGTGTGGTTAGGAGAGAGAGAGATTTGAGTGAAATGGAGGGAATCCGAGAAATTTAAAGCCTTCGGGAGCGATTCTGACTTTTCTCGAACCACTCAGGCATACTTTAGGGTGTCGGATTCCTTCCAGACGTCAACACGCATTTCTATGCAAACATTTTGGCCTCTGTCAATAAAATTGATGCACGAAATGTCGTCTATCAGTTTCTAATTGTCGGGTTGCTTTTCCTTCCATTCGCTTGTGTTTTGACTTCAAAAGACCTTTTGTTGCCAATCCTCATCCTCAAAATACGTGCCAACCTCCGTTTAAAAGGAATTAGGGTTAAAATTTTGATTTTATCCTTTAAAACTTTTTCGGTTGTTACATTCTTCCCCCCTTAAAAGAAATTTTGTCCCCAAAATTCATACCTGTAAATAGTTCTGGGTATCTTTGCCTCATCTCTTCTTCTTTCTCCCATGTCATCTCCTACGATGCTACATCCTGCCAAAGTACCTTAACTAAAGGGATTATTTTACTTCGAAGTTGCTTAGTCTTATAGTCAAGGATTTGAACAAGAGTAGATTCATAAGTCAAATTTTCCTTTAATATTATCGGTTGATTCCCTAATACATGCACAGGATCTGGGACATATTTACAAAGTTGGGAGACATGGAAAACATTAGGTAGGTTGGACAAATAGGGAGGTAAGGCAATTTGGTAGGCAACGGGACCAACTCTTTGTAAAATTTGGAATGGTCCTAGGAATCTAGGGCTTAATTTCTTGGTCCTTACCTGTCTACCGATACTCGTGGTAGAGGACACTCTCAGAAATACGTGATCTCCCTTGTTAAATTCCAAAGGCCTTCTTCTCTTGTTGGCATAGGATTCTTGCCTCTGTTGTGCCACTCTCATCTTTTCCCTGATCATTTTAATTTGATCAGTGGTTTCTTGTACCATTTCGGGTCCCAACAGTGCACTCTCCCCCATCTTTACCCAACTTAAAGGTGACTTACAACTCCTCCCATACAGAGCCTCATACGGTGCCATACCGATGGTAGAGTGATAATTGTTGTTGTATGCAAACTCTATCAACGACACGTGTTTATCTCAACTTCCTTTTTGTTCAAGCACACAAGCCCTTAACATGTCTTCTAGCGTTTGAATAGTCCTCTCAGACTGCCCGTCAGTCTGAGGATGATAGGCTATGCTAAATTTAAGCTGGATTCCTAAGGCTTGCTGTAAGGATTGCCAGAATCTTGAAGTAAACCTAGGGTCTCGATCAGATACTATACCTGACGGTATTCCATGCAATCTCACGATTTCCCTAAGGTATAATTCGGCTAATTTCTCCATAGAGTAACGCACCTTAATAGGTAAAAAGTGAGCAGATTTGGTCAACCTATCCACTATCACCCAAATGGCATCAAATCCTGTTGGTGTTCTAGGTAATCCTAACACAAAATACATAGTGATTTGATCCCATTTTCTCTTTAGTATCTCCAATGGTTTTAGTAACCCTGCGGGTTTTTGGTGTTCTATTTTAACCTTTTGACAAGTCAGATAGGCATTCACGTAGTTCGTGATATCCTTCCACATACCGGGCCACCAAAACTTCTTCTTTAAGTCCTGATACATCTTGGAAATACCAGGGTGAATAGTGTAATGACTTATATGGGCCTCTGCTAACACTTTTTCCTTTAGTTCCTGATGGTTCGGAATCACTACCCTCTTCCTAAACATTAAAACTCCATCAGGTGCTAGTCTAAAATCGGGTTGGTCTACGTATACTTCCAAGAATTCATCCTGAAGTTGGGCTTGTTTAATCAATTCTCTCAATTTGCAGGTTATCAAAAAGTCACTCATCACTAATCTTTGTGGAAACGAGATTACGTTGAGGCTGAGGTTCCCAAAATCCTCAAGTAACCTCATCTCACCAATCATTAAACTAGCTAATTGTAGTGACTTTCGGCTTAATGCATCAGCCACGACATTCGCTTTTCCTGCATGATATTTCAATTCAAAATCAAAGTCTTTTAAGTATTCTACCCACCTACGCTGCCTCATGTTTAATTCCTTCTGGTCAAACAAATACCTAAGGCTTTTATGATCACTATACACTTTAAATACCGCGCCATACAGGTAATGTCTCCAAATCTTTAGGGCAAACATGACGGCAGCTAATTCTAAGTCATGGGTGGGGTAGTTCTCCTCTGCAGGTTTCAATTATCGCAATGCATAAGCCACAACTTTCCTATCCTGCATCAATACACAACCTAGGCCTCTCAAAGACGCATCTGTGTATACAGTAAAAGGTTCTAGGGGTTTCAGAATAATTAGTACAGGAGCGGTGATCAATTTCTCTTTCAAAATTTGAAAACTAGTCTCATACTGTACGCTCCATTCAAAATCTAGCCCTTTCCGAGTCAACCGGGTTAATGGCACAGCTATCTGAGAGAATCATTGAATGAATTTTCGATAATAGCCAGCCAAACCTAGGAAACTCCTAATGTCGGTGACTATTCTAGGTCGATCCCAATCTAATACTGCTTCAATTTTCTTTGGGTCGACCGCTATCCCTTGCCCATTAACCACATGTCCTAATAATTTCACTTCTTCTAACCAAAACTCACATTTCTCTAGCGTTCCATACAATTGCTTCTCTTCCAGTATCTGTAGCACCGTGCTAAGATGCTGGGCATGCTCTTCGTGAGTCTTGGAATAGACTAAAATATCATCGATGAATACCACAACAAATTGATCTAAATAGGGTCTGAAAATCCTATTCATATAATCCATAAAAATAGCAGGTGCATTCGTCAATCCAAACGGCATCACTAGAAACTCGTAGTGGTCGTATCTTGTCCTGAATGTTGTCTTAGGAATATCCTCCTCTCTAACCCTAATCTGGTGGTATCCTGATCTTAAATTTATCTTAGAAAATACAGTCGCGCCTTGCAACTGATCAAACAAGTCATCGATACGTGGTAATGGGTATTTGTTCTTGATGGTCACCTTATTCAATTGTCGGTAATCAATACACAATCTCAAACTCCCGTCTTTCTTCTTTACGAATAAGACTGGAGCTCCCCATGGCGATACACTTGGCCTAATAAACCCCTTCTCCAACATATCTTCAATTTGGAACTTTATTTCTCTTAATTCTGCTGGGGCCATACAATATGGGGTCATGGCTATTGGGCCCGCGCCCGGAATCAGGTCAATGGTGAACTCTATCTCCCTAAGTGGTGGCAGTTTACTTATTTCCAAAGGAAATATCTTTGGAAAGTCACTAACGATTGGGATTTGACTTAGTCTATCCTGCAACTCTACCTCAGAGAGATTGAGGGACATATCACCTATTTCATAAGCCCTGTCACTCCCTTGTACAGGCACGTTATCTAGATAAGTAATTTTCCTTTCGAAACAATTCAACAAGACCCGATTCCTAGTTAACCAATCCATTCCCAAAATAATGTCGTTCCCAGACAATGGTATACAAACTAGGTCCATAATGAATAAAGTATCTTCAATGGTTAAGGGGCAATTTAGGCATATTCGTGGGGACATAGTGGCTTCTCCCAAGGGTGTGGATATGTATAGGTCACAGGGCAGTGTTTGAACAGGTAATCTTATTCTTTCTACGCATGCATCAGCAATAAAGGAGTGCGTAGCACCCGAATCAAACAATACTATCAAAGAAAAATTATAGATTTTACCTCTAACTTGCATCAAGCCCGAAGACTTGTTGACATTGGCAGAATTCATAGTAAAAACTCTCCCTGGAGCCTGTGGTCTCTGGCTACCGGATGTCGGTTGGTTCCCGGTGGAAGGGCAGTATCTGGCCATATGTCCTGTACCTCCACACTTGTAACACTAAAGTGGAGTCTGATGCTAGCAGGGCTAATTCGGATGTCTGGTGCCACACTTCGAACAGGGATTATTATCAGGTCGCCTTCCACTGCTACTAGAAGCCCCTGGTTGCGGTTTAAACATACCGTTTCTCACGTTAAGGTTTTTGGTTGCTTATTTGGGTCAGTTCCCTGTTCTCTGTGTTATATTCTGTGCCTGTCTCTGTTCTAGATTCTTGCTCAGGATTTGGCACTTGTTTACCAGCGTGGCGAAGTCTCGAATCTCCAGGGTAGCTAACTAAGTCTTCATGGGTAAATCTAGGCCTTTTTCTAGTTGCTTCGCTTTCCAGGCCTCGTCATAATGCATTCGTAGGTAGGTGGAGTATCGTGATAATTCTTCAAATTGTTTCAAATACTCCTCAAATGGCCTGCCTCCTTGTGTAAGCTTCAGGAACTGTGCTTCCTTTGATTTTTTTACGCTCTCAGGGATGTATTAATCCATAAAGACTCTCTTGAAAGACTCTCAGGTAAGTGGAATGCCTCTGCTCTCCATCAGTTGTTGGGCATCTGTCCACCAGAGTTCTGCTTTGCCTTTCAACATGTACGTTGCATATGTGACCTTCTATTCATCGTTGCATTGCAAAAATATGAAAATCTTCTCAATATCTTTCACCCAGGCTTCTACAATAGCTGGATTGGAGGCACCTACAAATGGAGATGGACCTGCTCTCTGAAATTCGATCCATCCCTGATACAGTGGGTTTGTATGCTGGGTGGCTCTGTCATTTCTCGTATGTCTGTCTTCCTGTTGATGTCTCATCACATTAGCACTGGTAGTGGCTTGATCTCTCATCGCATCAGCCATCAACCGGATGGATTCCATCATATCGCGCATGTCGACATCAGTCTCCATGCTACCACTACCCGAAGCACCCTGATTCCTATGCCTTGGCCTTCCTCTGGGCCTGCGGGTGGCATCCATGCTAGATTTCCATACTTATTTGACACAGAAAATAAACAGATTAGTTATACAGCAACAGTTAATAGAAAGGCATTAAATTCATTCTGTTACTTATCGTTTCAAAATCAGGTCCTAACATTCCAGAGTTAAATCAATTGAAACCCTAAAGCTTCAAGCCTGAAGATTCAAGTCCCTAACCCACTAAACCAGACGATCCGACAAATCGAGCTCTGATACCATAATTGTAACGACCCCCTAATACAACATACGCGATGCTTATCTGCTTAGCGGAAGCATATAGGTTTATTTACATAGTTATTCCCAATGTGGGAATGTCAGGAGATCGCTACTGGTTGAGCGTAACCCAAATAGACTTCCCGTTGTCCATTCAGATTCTGTTCAACCCTAATTCACACGCTGCTAAACTAATTATACATACATACATCATAAATTACTCTGGATTGAAATCTAAAACTCATATATACATCACATCATGCATTCATATACATTCCAACTTAAATTCACAAGTTTACAGCGGTAAACCCTACCGAAAATTCGACAGAGTTTTCTCTGTATTTCGATCATACCCAAAATACAATAATCACCTGTTTGCAATTATACAGCTAGTCCAACAACAACATAAAACATAAATGACAGAAATTCATATACAGCAACGTCATCAAAATATATATACAAGACAATTCAAGCCTAAACTAAGTCATTCTCCCATTTATCACCAAGGCATCACCAGCTATCGTTTGGGTTCCTGTCCCTGTCCCTGTTCATCTGAGTAAACAACTTGGTGAGATATAAAATCCCAGTAGAATAATTTACTGTTCAAATACAATTCAAAAATCTGGTTGAATACTCAGTGGTGCGAACACCGAAATCATCTTCCCGAAATCAATTCAAAAATAGTGAAATACCTTATCTTTAAAATCATTTTATCACATGGAAATTGCGGAAAATAGTCAAAATCATAAAAATCCATTTCTTTTAAAATTCAATACTCGAAATCAAATAAAATCCCATGCCCAATGTATCTAAATCCATGTTGGCTACAAATCCGCTGTAACCAAGTCTAAATCGTCATCTAATTGCACATCATCTAGAGAGAATACCTCTCTTATCGTTAGGTGTGATCTGTAACACCAATCACCCGAATCAAGCCTATATTGTGAGTGTGATCCGTAACACCAATCACTCACTCAAGGACCGGGTGAGAATCAACATCTAGGGCATCCCCTAGCATGTGCACATATGCCAATTCTCATCCTCACACAGTCTATTCGAACTCACATGCACACGATCGGCTATTCCTCAGGGTTCTAGGGTATTACGCCTAAATCACAACATTTTCCCATCTAGGTTATCCCCCCTTATACTCCTTAAACCTTTCTTAGGGTCGTCCTGATTTATCGCGTGATTCCTAATGCAGTACAGGCCAAATCAGGTAAAAACGATGTTAATTAAAAGCTCCCTGTACTCGGGATACTTAACGGTCGTCCCATACCAGCTATCAAGTACTCAACCCTAAGTAAATCCATCCTAATTGCATCTAAAATCGATAAACAAAGTGTCTAACATGCAATTAGGGTTTTCAGCACACAAGCATGCAATTTATTCCATCAAAAGTAGCACGTAAATCCATGCAAATCATCTAAATCATTCAAGTATCCACTAGGTTAAATCTAGGATTCGAGAAGCGTAAATTATCCTACCTGGTCTCCTGTTGCTCTAAATAGATTCAGAACTTCACATAGTCTCGGTTTCTAAGACTAATTAATTTCCTGGACATTAAATTGAATATTCAGGCTTGTCACGTCATCCGTTTAACAATTCTAAGTCTGGTTGCCCTAATACCTAGGTCAATTTATTGCATAATTACGTTCAGCAACTATTTCAATTAGATATCATCAATTTTTGGGAAATCGGACCTTACCAATGTGATCGGATCGTGGAATTCTGTCTCGCGGTGGTATCGGTTTCTCCAGATGTACATCCAGAAACTCTGGCACGGTAGCACACAACGGCACACTGCGGAGGGGTGCGGTTTGCCTCAAAAATTACACCACGGTGAAGCCCGCAATTCCAGGAGTCCAAATATGGTGGTTGCACGGTGGTTTACGGCCGTTTGAATGGTGTTTTTTGGCCACGAAAATCGATGCACGACGGACGGAAAAATCCTCGATCCAGGCGTGTCGGGCCTCCATTCGACTTCGGCAAGCTGTTGGAGGAAGCTGGCAGCTTAGGTTACATGGTGGTGGGGGCGGTGACGGCCAACGGTGGCGATCTGAGCTGATGAAGTTTTTGCGTGGTGGAGGAGAAAAGTGGCATTTTTCGGCAATGCTGGCGGCCGTTGGTGGCCATGGCTGGTTGCTTGAGTTTATGAGTGGTGAGGGCTATCGATTGGTGTGCCAGGTGGTGGCCCACGGTGGCTGTAGTGGTGGCACACGGTGGAGGAAGAAGGAGAGAGAGGAGAGAGAAAGTATGGTGAGGAGAGAGAGAGATTTGAGAGAAATGGAGGGAATCCAGGAAATTTAAAGCCTTTGGGGGCGATTCTGACTTTTCCGGGACCACTTAGGGATACTTTAGGGTGTCGGCTTCCTTCCAGACGTCATCACGTGTTTCCATACAAAGGTTTTGGCCTCCGTCAATGAAATTGACGCATGAAACGTCGTCTGTTAGTTTTTGATCACCGGGTTGTGTTTGCTTCCATTCAATTGTGTTTCTGACTTCGAAAGACCTTCTGTTGCCAATCCTCATCCTCAAAATATGTGCCAGCCTCCGTTTAAAAGGAATTAGTGTTAAAAGTTTGATTTTATCCTTTAAAATTTTTTCGGTTGTTACAAATATGAAGCTGAAGAAAATGATAGTTGGCTAAAAAGAGCTGTCTGTCGACTGATATGTGCATTTTCTAGAAAAATATGAAGATGAAGGACATGCCAGTCGACTAATAGATGCGACAATCGGTTGATAGACGCGACAGTCGGTTGCTGGGATCTTGAAGCTTTGTTTTACTACTATGAAATACTACAAGTCCAAATTTAAACTTATTTCAAGTCTAGAAAAGTATGAGATTAGTTTCTAACACTTAATTATCATTTATATTTCACATAAAATACTCAAAACCATCCATCACAATGGATTCAACTCAAGTCAACTTTGGTGAACAATACCACCCATTTTTTAGAACCTAAAACAAGTAATCCTAAGTACATATAATTGGTACAAAAAAACTGGTAGATGTTAAAAATACAATGAATGTAGGTTTTAACTGCTCTCTCATTCAAATAATAGTAAAATCCTCAATTTCAAAAATAAGTAGAAACTTTCAAAAATGAGAGAATTAGATTGTTTGCTACCTTCTGATTGTTCAAAACACATAAATGTTTGTTTGAAGACCTGCTGGGGTGTTATTCTTGCCTCTGGGATGTCAAACTTCTTCCTACAATCTTCTTCCCTCAATTTCTCTCTCTTTCTCTCTCTAAGAAGAAGTTTGAGGTTTGAAAATATGGTTATGATGGAGGATTTCAGATTTTTGAGTCTATTTATAAGTAGTCCAAGCAGTCGGAGAAACTACAACCCTTATCCGATGTCTGGGTTGAGTTTTGATCATCCAACCTCAAGTAGTAATTCTCCCGACCATATGGAGAATAACTATTTTGCCCTTGAAACTTTGGTAGGAAATTTCAAATTCTGTAAGCTATAGTAACCAATATTTTGGCTAAAATTATGGCCTACTATCCATAGAGTATTGAAAGCCTATATATCTTCCCTAACTAAATGTAACACCCCTATCTAGTATTACAATTCCTCCGATGCAACCAGATAGGTTTGGTACATTATTATTATCCTTTTATTTAATTAACTTCTAAGCAATTATACCATTCATTTATATTAAACGGATTAGGTTCAAGATCTTTTTCTTAGATTTAAAACTTACATGCACAGCGAAATAAAAGAAATTCTATGCCACACAATAGAATTTAAACTTTCATACAATTCAATGATATAAGTCCACTAATGTCCATTACATTACAGTAAACATGTATCAGGATATATGAAGTACCCATCCACAGTAAGTCAAGAGACAACAATCCTGTCACTCAGACCCCTTTACAAATTTCTAAGATGGACTGGTCCTTCATATATCCCTTCCTCGGTTCTTTCCCATTTACATCCCATGTCTACTGCCAGAAGAATAAACCTAATTCTAAACTAAATATATCTGGACGAGGACCGAAAGTAAGGTTACAAAAATTTTCTTTAAACCAAAAAGAACTCGATCTCTCAGCCCGGCTATGCGTCCACATATGATACATATTAGCATAGTAATGAGAAACACAAGTTTCCCATTAGCTTAATAATTCGGTTTGAAAACAACTAATATGTATAAGTGTGCAAGCATCAAAATATTTAATTCTACATTCTTGGAATAAAAACATAGCATTGTGTATAAACATAAATTAGCAAGCAATGTATGATTAATTTAAATGTCAATGTGATAATATTCTTTTCAAGTAAAATTTCTTTACATGCTATTAAACACGTTATCATAAAATTAACAGAACCATTTCATCTTATCATCCTTAAATTTACTTTTATATAATAGTTGTGCAAACTTGGGCACTTGGACACCTTTATAAGATCTCTTGCGCACACTTAGGCATTTATAGACACTCGACCACCTTTCTAGGGTTATTGTGCACACTTGGGCACTACGTGGACACTCGGCCACCTTCCTAGGGTCATTGTACACACTTAGGCACTACATGGACACTCGGCCACCTTCCTAGGGTCATTGTGCACACTTGGGCACTACGTGGATACTGGGCCACCTTCCTAGGGTCATTGTGCACACTTGGGCACTACGTGGACATTGGACCACCTTCCTAGGTCATTGTGCACACTTGGGCACTACGTGGACATTGGGCCACCTTCATAGGCTCATTGTGCACACTTGGGCACTACGTGGATACTCAGCCACCTTCCTAGGGTCATTGTGCACACTTGGGCACTACATGGATACTCAGCCACCTTCCTAGGGTCATTGTGCACACTTAGGCATTACGTGGACACTCGGCCACCTTCATACGCTCATTGTGCACACTTGGGCACTACGTGGATACTCAGCCACCTTCCTAGGGTCATTGTGCACACTTGGGCACTATGTGGACACTTGGCCACCTTCCTAGGGTCATTGTGCACACTTGGGCACTATGTGGACACTCGGCCACCTTCCTAGGGTCATTGTGCACACTTAGGCACTATGTGGACACTTGGCCACCTTTATAATTCCTTAACAATTCTCAAGGGAAATTTTCCTTTTATTGAAAAATAGTACTAGTGTACATCTCTTTAAAATTCTAAATAATTTAATAATGAATGTCCATTTCATGGAAATTAATATTAATGTACACTTCTCATAAAAATTCTATTAATTTCATGAATGATTTCCCCTTTCTTTGGAAATTACTATAAATGTACATTTCTTGTAAAAATACTAATATTTTTTAGAATAATTTCTCTTTTCTTGGAATTTAACTCTAATGTACAATTCTTATAAAAATTCTAGTATTTTTAAGAATAATTTCTCCTTTCTTGAAAATTAATTCCAATGTACATTTCTTACAAAAACTTTAATATTTTCAAGGATAATTTCTCCTCTCTTGAAAATAAATTTTATTATATAATTTTATCAATTTCAAGAATAATTCCCTTTCTTATAAAATTCTACTAATTCAAAAACAATTACCTTTCTTCCAATAATAAATTCCCATACTTTGTTTGAAAATATATATTGGTGCATAGCTTATAGATTCCAAGAATAAATTTCATGGACTTGACCTAGGGAGATTAGTTAAATTAACAAATCAATTTCCTTCTGTTATTCCTTACTAACATCCTTAAATGGTAGGGTTTCTCTACTTTATAGTCATCATGAATTTAACACCATCTAATCCTAATTCTTTTCCAACACAATATGCATGCCATCTCATCCACCAAAATTTCAACTAACCACACGCGCTTAGCCAACATACATACATATTGTCAAGAATGTAGGGAGACAATTTTGTTCCATAGAAAACTTGTAAAACATGTTGGTTATATAAATTAAAGCATGGAACAAAGTCTTAAATTGTTAACCTACCTTAAGGATGACTAGAAGGAAGTGACCTTGGCCCTTTCTTTGATCTCCTTCTACACCTTGCTTCCTTTCTCTTTGACTAAATCTCCCTCTTCTTCTTGGTACATTTCCAAGCCCTTTTTCAGCACCAATTGCATGGCATGCTCTCGGCCAAATGGAGAGATCAAAAGTTTCGGGAGGTTATTCTCATAATTAGTTTCCTGATAAAATAATTTAAATCTTATGCTATTTTTTTTCAATTTTAACTTTCCTCTAATTAAATGCCTAATTTCCACTTCTTTCTAATCATTAAGGAACATTCAGAAACAAAATCTACAGGAAAACATCAAATTGGGGTATTTTAAATTGTACCAAAAATTTCAGAAGCTTGAAATTTGATTCCTGCTACTTGCAAGCAACTCCAGCGATGGCGCACGGTGGCGCACAGCAACAGATGGTGACTGGGGTCAAAAATACCCCAAAATGTAGCCCATCACTCGAGGATTCTGAATCTAAGGTCAGTTTGGCAAAACACAGCAGTTTAATTGTGGCTTTCTGGTGAAGAATCGATGGTGGTCTGAACTTTTTTCCTTCATTCACGACGCGTGGCGGTGACTCTTCACCGGTTGGCAGCTGGTGGAGGAAGCTAGCAGCTCAGGCTAGCTGATGGTGGCAGCAGTGCGGTTGAACGACTTCAGACGATGGAGATCGAATTTGGCTTTCGAAATCTTGATAGAGGGAAATGCAGCTATTTTAGGCCGTTGTGGTGGCCGTCGAAGGTCGGGAATGGCAGCAGGAGGTTGAAAACTACGAGCTGCACAAGTGGCGGGGTCCAGTGGTGTCACAGCACAGCAGTTTTGACGGTGGAGGTGGCACATGAAGGTGAGAGGGAAGAGGGAGAAATTATGCGAAGGAGAGAGAGAGGAAAGGAAAAATGAGAGAAAATAATGGGGTTTTAGCATTTTGTGGCCTCTAGGGATATTTTGGTCTTTTTTCGCTTTGCCCAAGGTAAATTTTGGATGAATTCTTCGATCTAGGCAAGAATATAGGCCTATATGGAAGGGATTTGGAAATATTTTGAGGATTCTAAGCCTTCCAAAATATCTGCTAAATTCCTAAAGCCAGATTAAATTTTCTCTGTCAGAGAAGATTTTTATTTCAAAAAATTCTCAAATTTTGACTGTAAGCTCAAAAAATATGCTTAATTCAATTCCAAAAAAATTTAAATTTATTTTACCCAATTTAATTTATTTAAAAGAATTGGTTTATTACACTAAACCTTTTCCATTTCATTTAAGTCCATGCTCTTTCCTTTTCAATCACATCCCTCACTCTAATGTAACTATGTGTAATTCATTCTAATGCAACATACACAAGCAATTAGCTTATTTAAAAACTAGAAAAGATCTCTCATAACTAGATGATGTGCTACCAATGAACTATATGTAGCCACACCTTAAGGTAGTGTACCTGTCAGTGTAGTCTAGTACAAAGGTGAGTATCAAGGTCGTATCCCACGAGAATGGGAAAGCCTAGAGTTACTACTTACTCATTGTTATTTAGCCTAAGAAGAATAATGGTTTATCTAAACTAAATCTAAATACTACTATTGAGCTACGGAGAGAAAGTGAGGCAAGTGTTAAGATAGAGAATTATCAAGTTTCTAGAAAAGTAAACCCATTGGGATCTTAGACTGGATGATATGAAAACAAAAGATAATGGGTTATGAGATTGATTATGCTACCTCTGTAAAACAAATCCAGATTTCTAGTTGGTTTCAATGGATTTCTTAAACCTATACCTTCCATTGGCTATTTGTGTCCAATGGTCAAGTTTAGATCAGCATTAAGCTTTTTAGGAGTTTCTCCTAGTCCAGCAGTTGTTGACCTCTTGGTCCAAGCGAAGATGAATTGTTGTCCCTAATTAGTTTTCCAATTCTAAACATCATCGAGTAGAGTATTTGAGAGGAATCTAGATAGTTTTTATTACCACGTCTCATAATAAAAACTTGATAAGTCTTTAACTAAAGGAAGATCACACAATTCAATTCATAACTCACTCATGTTCAAACCAAAATATCAACATAGTCTAAGAACCCTAATTGGGTTCTACCAATATAGCTACTCATGTTCATGAATAAAGCAACAAGAAATATAATAAAGGAAGAAGAACAAAATAGAGACAGAAACACCCTCATCGGTCGAGTTTTGGATGAATAGCCTTGACTCTGAACTACTCCTTGATTATGCTCCTAATTGCCTCTGGATGCTTCCCAATCTTTTCCTTCAATTCTTGATTGAATTTCTACAGCTTGTGACCTTTGTGAAAAGACAATGGAATTGAAGTATTAAGCTCCAAGGATTAGCAAGGATTGTCACACTCCAAGCTGCTCTAAGTGCTCTTAGTTTCCTCTCTGGATCGCCTTTGAAGTGATGCCTCTCCTCCCTTACACCTTCTCCTATTTATAGGCAAGGGAGGTGTCTCCTTAGACCTCCACATGGCCATGTGGGTGACATGGCCATGTTGTAGGCCATGTGGGTGACATGGCTATGTTGTAGGCCATGTTCTAGAAGACATCTGTCTATGATGATTGTTCGATCGTTCCTTGATTGAAAATTGTTGCTTTGGCCGTGTAGGAGTGTATAAGATGTCTTTTTCATGTGGAGAGGTGTGTTCTAGAAGATTTAAGGCAGCATGGGCATATGGCAGGGTGTGTTCTAGAAGACTTCATGATTGCCCATGTGAAAAGGTGCATTTTTAGGTGCTTTGAGCCTTTAGATGCTTGGTTTTAGTCCATTTTGCTTCAAAACTGCTTTGTACTTGGGAAGATCTTAGATAACATGAAAACAAGTGGAAATATGGGTAATTATACATCAAACACATAAAATATACTCCTAATGTGAGTGAAATTTAGCCAATAAATATGTATAATTTTGTACTTATCACTAGATAGAGTGGATGTTACAAGAAATACATTCTTAGTAGTCATAAAACCCAAATTTTGATAACATTTTTATTGATGGTACTTATTGTATTACATATAGAAAACACATAAGATTTATGCATCCAAGAATTATAAGGTGACATGTATAAACATATACAGTGCAACCATCATACATGACATCCTCTACCCATACCTTTAGCATAGCTATCATGGCTTCCTTGTATTAAACTTTGTTTTTTCCTGATGTTTTAATCAAACTATAAATATGTGTTTCCATTCCTTTAGATTCTAACATAAGGCAAAATGACTGACAAAATTTGGATTTTAGTTAAAGATGTATTGATGAAATGATACTTGTAATGTTAATTTTGAACTTTGATACTAATTGGTTGTCTGACAATGTTTTAGAGGGGATTGAATTAAAATATGTGGTGATTTTTTTATTTTCTATTAAATAGGGATTTGATTTGGATTTAGATTTTAGTCATTATTTTATGTTCAAACAGACTTGGGATTTTCTTTTAATGCATATTGTGTGATGCTTGCTTTTATTCAAGAAATTTTAACACATATTTGGGTTTTTGTTACATGATTGAGTGATTATGGAATTTTGATTTTACTTGGGTTTTAATGCATTTAATTAGGGCTTATCAGTAGGTCGATCGGACCCACCGGCTCGCCAGAGCCAACTTAACCTTGAAGATTGGGTTGAATTGGATCAAGTACTTAGTTTAGTTCCATCGATTATAATACATGAAATAACACAAATGTGAAGTAGCTAACATGGAAATCTTTCACCTATTCAAGGATTTTCTTTGCTCATATCATGGCTTGCCTCACTAATGATCAAACTATGAACCAATTCCTTGTATCTGGCCTAATCAAGGCTTGCCTCACTCTTAACTATACTATGAACGTGTATTGCTAGGGCTCCTCTAAAGTGGATCCATCAACCATAATATAATACCTAAAATTTTCTAGAGATTACCTCCCTCTTGAAAATAATTTCTCCTAGTACGAGTTTTTGGAACATATATACATAGGATGATTAAACTCAAACCATAGGAAAGTATGAAAATCTAAGTAAGCAAAAAATTATGTAATTTTAGAGAACTCAAGGCCTATTAGGGTACACTAACTTAGAAATCACATTTCGTTATAGAGAATATTATATAGGTGTTTTAATCCACCTTAATTCTAGTTTAACCATGGACTATCCAATGATTGCATCACTCTATACTGATTATTGGTCATTCGATCTTGAGTAAAGTCTATCACTAGTGTATATGTTAAGAGTGAATTTCCATTTCCTTTTACATGTTGTCATAACTCACATATTCTTTAAAATAGGTAAGCCATATAGCATAATTTCCTTTTTTATGGCATGAACCATATTTTTTAGGATTATTAATCATACCTAATGGCAATTTCCAAGATTATTTTCCAAGTTTAATAACCATAAATTAAAATAAATTTTCATGATTAATATTTTTCTAACTATAATTATACATTTTAGTATTATAATTATATTTTCACTAATATAATTACTTATTCATTAATGAAGCTTAACTTCTATAATTACATTTTATTTAATATAATTATGTTATCATTAGTTAAACTTATTTTCTATCATGGTTATTAAAAATGCATTTTAACTTGTGAAATTCCACTAGTTTATGTTCCTACATGAGAAAAAATAGTCAACTTGGTTGTAAACTGAAAAATTAGAAAACTTGGTTCAAAATCACATAAACCTGTGAAATCAATTGCAAAATCACGATCTTACGTCTAAGTTTACATTTTCTCTTCACTTCTCCTATAGCCCCATTTACTTGAATTTTTTTGTTCACCCACCTTGCCTAACCTAAAATAAAAATCATCAACAACTATAAAGCATACCTAATAATTGAAAAAAGGGGGACAAAAGTGAACCTCAAGCTCACTATCTGCTTGGCTTTATTGTTTCCTACTACTACTTTAATTAAACGAAATGAAGGAGCCAAAAAGGAATGAACAAATCATTGAAGTATGAACTTAAAGCTTGGAGGGAGCAAAACAATGATAGTATATTGGATATAA
The DNA here is from genome assembly GCA_031216115.1 of Senna siamea. Taxonomy (NCBI): domain Eukaryota; kingdom Viridiplantae; phylum Streptophyta; class Magnoliopsida; order Fabales; family Fabaceae; genus Senna; species Senna siamea. The sequence goes on along the minus strand of CM062354.1, from coordinate 22,569,176 downwards.
ACTTGCTTCACTGGCATGTGTGAGGAATAAATTAAAATTGTGTTAATTTTGGATTATAACTCTATACTTGGCTACCATTTCTATCTCTAGTTTATAGTTTAAATAGAGAGAATTTTTTTGAGTTGATACAATGAATTTCTTTATCAACTATGATTTTGTTTTGAAAAAATACTTAATAGTAATCTTCAACTTTGGGTGATCTGCATTTCTAAAATTTTCTTATTGTCATGAACTTTGAAAAATAAAAAAAAGAGAACTTCTAAAAATATAGTTGAGTTGAAGCTACAATTCTTGTGAAGTTGTGATGTGTTTTTTCATTGAACATAGGTGAAGCTTTACGTGATGTTAGACACAATGTTCCAGCAAATTAGTTTTAGGGATTGGTTTATCTATAAATTTAATTTGTGTATTTAAATGATAATGTTGTTAACATTATTTAAGATGGTTAAGTGTGTTATGTATTGGGAATTAGAAGTTTTTATTTTTATTTAGATATAATTTTTGATATGATTTATTTAGCATTATGATTGACTGCATTTCATAAATTTAGTTATCTCATTTTGATCATTCAAGCTTGGAAGGGAATTTAGCAATTATAAGTAGAACCAACTGACATTTTACATACAATGGATTTTTCCTAAATGTTTTAATGTGGATGTAGCCTTTTATTGATTTTTTTTCCTAATTGATTAATTGATTTCCTTAACTTTTTATTATGAATTCTTGACTAAGTGATCAACTGACAGTGTTGCCTAATTTGGAAGTATTTATATATGTGAAAAGCTTTGAATTGGGTGATTTTAGGTTGAGTTCTATTTGATTTTTATTTCATTTGTATTAATTATGGCAAAGATATATATATATATATATATATTTATTATTCATTAACATAAGTAAATTCTTATGAGTTTACATGTTAAGTTTATCTCTTCTTTAAACTCTGAATTTTGATAATCTTGCATGGGACTATTGAAAATGAAAGTAAAGAGCAGGAATTGCAAGCTTTAGTTACTTGCTATATACAAATATATAATATATAATATATATAATTCTATTATACAAGTTTGAAATTGTAACACATCTAACTTTAATTATTTGTTATCACTAATTAGTGAAAGCTATTACTTATTTGTAATTTAAAATATTAATTTATCACTTAATACTTTTACTAAATGATGTATATAATTTTATAATAATAATCTTTTTTATGTTATCTATATTATTTTTATTTTATTAGTTTAATTGATTTTTTAGTAATCCAATGATTGCACTAGTAATTTGATGACTCAAGTATGAGTTTTTGCCAATCTAGTCAAAACACTATTATTTATATACTAGAGGCTTATATTCACAAAAGTGAATGTCAATGTTTTTTGTTAATTTTTTTAATATAATATAAAAATAATTATTATATTTTAAAATAATAAATTAAATAATAAAAAATTATTTAAATTCTCACCTTTTTTTTTATAATTTCTCACTATTGTAATTTTCTCTCTTCTTTCTTTTCACATCACATATTTTATTTTATATGATATATTATATAATATATAATTTTGAAAGCTAATAATAAAAAATTGAGATAACCTACTTTTTGGTCCTTGAAAGATAAACAATAACATAATTTAGTCCACAGAAGATCATAATAGACATTTTGGTCTCTGAAAGATCACAATAGTTAACTCTTTAGTCCTTGAGCAATTAGTAATTAACATAAAAGATAATTAGAGATGTTAAATACTAACTAGACTCTAAAAGATAATTAGAAATATGTACTTTTTAATCCTTAGTGTACCAACCCAAATTATAATAATAGGTGGAAGAACTTAACTATAGATCAACAATTAATCATGTTTTCAAAGTATGACTAGCAACAAATAATGTCATATATCAACACTTAACCATAAATCAATAAATGAATATTGTTGGGTGTCTTAGTCTAGAAAATTAAAATTATTTTAATTCTTAATTTATACAGTATGAGGGAATCAAGGTCGATCCCATGAGGATTGATCATTATCTTGTGATCTAATGAATGATTTATGATTGGAAAAATAACAAACAATCAAATGTAAAATAGGGGGTTGATGATATGAGGATGTGAAGGTAAATAACAGTAATAAACAAAATTAAAGCTATCACTGATGTAACCCATGGGCACAACTTACACAAGGGAAGGGAGTAAAATAGATGAAAAAATGTTCTAGTTAGGAATTATGAAGTTTTGGATATTACACTAATCATTAGCCTAACTGTTCTGTAAATAACAAGAAAACTAGGCACAAAAATCATGCAATCGTTGAATCGCTACCTAATTAAAGAATTGAGAAACATTAATTAATTCCCCTTAATTTCTAAGTAACCCAAAACATGTATTTGAGTTTAACCCAAAAATACCATTAAGATTTCGAGCAACACATGAGTACAAGTTAAATCAGTGGAACGTCCTACTAAATTTAAACTAGAATCGTGACTTCCCTAATCAAATGCAAGAAACATGTATGTCACACTCAACTAGATGCTACCTAAGCATCATCCATTGAACAATTATGGATTCAATTAACAACGCTAGCTATAAAATCCTACCTTAAGTTTCTTAGAAAATTCCAATCAACTAAGTTCTCCTGAATTATAATTTATACTAATTGATTCACATTTTTTTGTGAGTTTCCTTGTCTAAAAGGGTCAAAATCCCTTGTTAATTCTCACTTTATTCTATATTTAAAATTTCCTAGTTATTATCCTTAAGAAGGTTAATTTTATTAATTCACATTATCTTGCAATTTGAGGATACAATAATGTTTACTTTCATTTCCCATACATCCATACTGGGTTCACATAGTCAAAATAAAGTATCACTACCTAATTTCTATGATACTACATCATATAAAGGCTCTTAGCCATACATCTTTCATACACACACACACATCCAAAATATCAAAATACATTAAGCAGTCCTACATACAACACTATTGTGGAACATAAGGTGTTGTAGGGGGAGAGGGCATCTTTATCACTACAACTACAATTAGCTCTTGCACGACGATGAAGGTACTGAGTAAAGGGATACTAACCATGACAATCTCAATCTCTAATACCAAATGGTAGATGCCATTTGTAACATGTTAGTGGGGGTGAGAATTATAAAATTCTTAATAGGGTAAAATTCTATTATTTAAACCAAAATAATGTATGGAATTAAATCACCTTACCAGTCATTCACATGAAAGTGAATCAACAAGGAAGGTAAGCTATAGATATTTATATATACATGTACTTAGCTTACCATAAATCATCAGCCACCATATTCTTGTCATTAGGCCTAGCATAATTAGCACATTGCTTTCATCTAAGCTCATAATTTTCATTTTGTGACCTTATTCACCATATATATTACTTACTTTCAATAAAATTTTACCACATATATTATACACAATCTTCTTAGCATGTTTGGAATTGTAATAAAGAGTGAAGTTTAAGCACAATATCTTTAAGGCCTAATTAGAACCCTGAGCTTATCTCCTCTCTTTTGGTATATTGATAAATGATACCAAGCATTTTCATAAATCAATTAAACATATAGAATGTTTATAATTATCCCATACTAACCATGGACATTCATTCTAGAAATTTTAAGAAACAAGCATATAATAAAATGGCATCATCCTTAATGCTTTCTTAGCCCCTATTCAATCATTTCTTGAGTGGCAATATAAAATCATTTAAAGGACACCAAATATTCCCTTTTTTCCATAATTCAATGCCCCTTTTATTAAACTTACTTAATGGTCACTACTTAATTTTCCTCCTCCTAAATAAGCATTCGATTTTGAGTCACAAGGCCCCTTTTATTTTCTACTTTCTCAAGTCTTGTCTTTTTAGTGTTCCTACCATGATTTTTGTAATTCCCTAGTGATTTCACGAAAGGATTTCCCTCATGTGCTTAGAGAGGTTTTCCTTTAATTAAATTTAATCTTCCCTAGCCTATCATTTTTCTTAAAATATCTTATAAATTTTGATTCCTAACTACCCTATAAATTTGTGGCTTACTCTTATGTAAAATTATAAATCTAGTTATATGGATTTCTTGAGTTATTTTCCTTTTTTATTAAGTCCCTCTCATTTTAAATCATTTGTATTACATTCTAATTCTTTCTTCCTACTTACCTTTCCTGCCATTCTTCTATATCACGATCTTATGACACTTAAGTTATTATATTTAAGGGAATAAATTCTAGAATTTGTGTATTGACCATGCCTACTACTTCCATTTTGTGGCTTTCTTTTCTTGGTAACTCTAATTTCTCACTTATTATGATACTATAGGGAATTCTCTATCCCATCATTAAATAAACACACAACCCCCCCTCCAATATGTTGCTTAAGCAACCTGTGAAAATGGCATGTTGTGTCATTCAATTTGCACATATGTGTATTAAATTCTTACCATGTTATTTGTCATAGTTTAACACGTCCCTTTCCTCTACCCCCCATTGTTAGGTTCAATTATTTGATAATTTTATACTTTCTTTTCTTATTTATTTTGATTTTTTTAATTAAATATGAGTAATTTTTCAATAAATTTTATAATTAGATATAATTTTAATAGCTTAGCACATTTTTTCTTTTTCTTTTGTAATATTTACCAATGCAGTAAATAGAGAGTGAGCATGCATAAAATGAATAAATAAATAAAATAAAAATAAAAATATGCTTATCATCTTAGGATGATCATATATCTAAAAGCTTATCATCTTTTTAAACATCATTATATTTTAAGGGATTTTGACTTATCATGATCTTTTTTGAAAACTCTATCATCCCTCTCAACCATTTACTCATCCTATCTTATCTTATTTTAACTTATCTCATCTCATAGGATTTTGACTTATCATGATCTTTTTTGAAAACTCTATCATCCCTCTCAACCATTTACTCATCCTATCTTATCTTATTTTAACTTATCTCATCTCATCTTATCTTGACTTATCTCTTATTTTATCTTATCCTATCCTCTCTTTTGAAAAATCCTAGAATCCCTCTTGGCCGAGGATCCTCCTTGAAGATGGATAGCATTCTTCTATAAATGTCGTATTCTTGGTTGTGAGAAAGGGAGAGACCTTTTCTTGGATCAGGGGAGACGCAAGACAGAGAGAAAGTTCAAATGTAGAGAGAGAAAGATCAAGCCAGATGTAATGACCCCCTAATACAACATACACAATCCTATATCTGCATAGCATAAGCATATGGGTCTTTAAAATGTTATTACCGATGTGGGAATGTCAGGGGATCGCTATTGGTTAAGCGTAACCCAAATAGACTTCCTGTTGTCCATTCAGATTTCTTTCAACCCTAATTCACATGCAACTATACTATTTACGCATACATTCATCATAAATCACTCTGGAATGAAAACTAAAATCCATATACACGGCATACAATCATTTAATGCGAATTCCAACTTAATTTTGCAAGTTTACAGTAGTAAACCCTACCAAAAATTTGGCAGAGTTTTCCCTGTATATCGAGTGTATCCCAAATACAATAGTCATCCTGTTTGCAGATATACAGCCAATCCAATAACAATAGAAAACATAAATTACAGAAGACCAATATACAACCACATCATTACAAAGATATACAACATAATTCAAGCCTAGACTAAGCTGCTCTTCTATCTATCACCAAGGCATCGTCTAGCTAGTGTCTAGGTCCCTGTCCCTGTTCCTGTTCATCTAAGTAAACAACCCGGTGAGATATAAAATCCCAGTAGAATAATTTATAGTTCAAAATACAGTTCAAAATCTGGTTGAATACTCAGTGGTGCAAACACCGAAAATAACTTTCCGAAATCAGTTCAAAATTTGTGAAATACCTTTCCTTTAAAATCAATTTATCGCATGGAAATCACGGCAAATTCTAAAATCATCAAAATTTGTTTCTTTGAAAAATCAGTAATCAAAATCAGTTTAAATCCCATGCCCGGTGTGTATCTAAATCCATGTTGGCCACAAATCCTCTGCGACCAAATGTCAAATCATCCAATTGCACGTCATCTAGAGAAATCTTATCTCTTATCGTTGGGTGTGATCCGTAACACTAATCACCCGAATCTCGCCTATGTTGTGAGTGTGATCCGTAACACCAATCACTCACTCAAGGACCGGGTGAGAATCAACATCTAGGGCATCCCTTAGCATGTGCACATACGCCAATTCTTATCCTCATACAGTTTATTCGAACTCACATGCTCACGGTCGGCTATTCCTCAGGGTTCTAGGGTATTACGCCTAAATCACAACGTTTCCTCATGTAGGATATCCCCCCTTATACTCCTTAAACCTTTCTTAGGGTCGTCCTGATTTATCACATGATCCCTAACGCAGTACAGGCTAAATCTGGTAAAATAATATCATTTAAAAATTCCCTGTACTCAGGATACTTAACGGCCGTCCCATACCGGCTATCAAGTACCCTACCCTAAGTAAACCCATCCTAATGGCATCTAAACTCGATAAACAATTCATCTAACATGCAAATGGGGTTTTCAGCACACAGGCATTCAATTTAGTCTATCGAAAGTAGCACGTAATTCTATGCAATTAAATCTAATCGTTCAAGTATTCACTAGGTCAAATCTAGAACTCAGGAAGCGTAAATCATCCTACCTGGTCTCCTGTTGCTCTGAATCAATTCATAACTTCACGAAATCCCGAATTTCAAGCCAATTTAATTTCTTGGACATTTACACGAATATTTAAGCTTGTCACGTCATCCGTTTTATGATTCTAAGTCTGATTACCCTATTACCTAGGTCAATTTATTTCCTATTCGCGTTTGGCAGCTAATTCAATCAAAATTCATTAGTTTTAGGTAAATCAGACCTTACTAGTGTTGTAGGATGATGGAAATCTGTCCTGGGGTGGTCTCGGTATCTCCCAGTGTATGTTTAGATTCTTTGACACGGTGACGTATGGCAGCGCCTCAAAATTCACACCACGGTGAAGCCTGCAAGACGAGGAGTCCGAATATGGTGGTGGTGCGACGGTTCACGGCTGTTTGGATGGCATTTTTTGGCCCCGAAGTTTTACGCACTACTAACGAAAAATGCCTCGATCCAAGCACATCAGACATCCGTTCAACTTCAGCGAGCTGGTGGAGGAAGCTGGCAGCTCAGGCTACACGCTGGTGAGGGCGGTGACGGCTAATGGTGGCTGATGGCGGCGATCTCTGCTAGCGAAGTTTTCACGCGATAGAGGAGAAAAATGCCATTTTTCGACGGCGCTGGCGGCCGTTGGCGGCGGTGGGTGGCTGCTGGAGGTTAAGGGTGGCGAGGGGAGTCGGTTGGTAGGCCAGGTAGTGGATCACGGTGGCTCAGGTGGTGGGGCGCAATGGAGGAGAAAAGAGAGAGAGGAGAGAGAAAATAGAGTGAGGAGAGAGAGGGAAATGCAACAAATGGCAGGGTTTCAGGAAATTTAAAGCTTCCGGGGCGATTCTGAATTTTTCCTGGATCACCTGGGGAAACTTCAAGATGTCAGCTTCCATCCAGACATTGGCACAAGTTCCCATGCAGTGATTCTGGCCTCCGTTTGTGAAATTAAAGTACGAAACTTTGTCTGTCAGTTCCTGATCGCCAGGTCGCATTTCTTTTCGTTCGATTGTGTTTCTGACTTCAGATTGCTTCCCGATTTCAACCGTCGATGTTGAAATCTGTGGCAGACTTAGTTTAATTGGAATTAGCATCAAAAATTAGGTTTTATCTTTTAAAAATAGTTGCGGTTATTACACCAGACACTACTTTTTTTATCATTTTCGTTGATGAATTTTTCTTATTTGATTTGTTTTATCTCTACACTAATAATTATATGTAGATAAATTTCTTTTACCTAATCAAGGTTAATAAAAGTTTGATTTCTTTCAATTTTGAGATCTAATTACTTTCTTATTTCTCTTTATTTCTTTAATATTTATGCATTCTCCATGCTTAATCACTATTATTGCTTGTTTGTTAGATTCAATAGGGTCCATTGTTCTTTCATTCAAACAATATACTGCCAATTGAGATAATCAAATTCGTAATTGTTTAATTATCTTGATATCTTGTGGTAAAATAACAAAGATCAATACAAGGGATTATACTTTTGTTATGTGAATGCATGATCTAGTCTAAACAAACCGAGCTTATGTGTTTGTTAGCTGGAATTAGTAGTCTTTCTGGAGTTTACAACGTTCAATAAACTAAACCTTAAGATTATGTTTAAGATTGTTTATTGATCAAGGATTAATCAAAGAGCTTATTTTGGTTAACGAATAAATAGAGAAAGACAGGTTGTTAGAGCTTTTTAACAACCATAGCTAATTTATTAATTAAGAGATTGAGCTATCTTTGAACAAATGATTAATTGAAGAAATCAAAACTGAGATTATACCTTATTTGGGTACTACTTAAAATTGATTTTCTTATTGTTTATTTGTTCTTGTTTAATTATTTCATTTTTAATTAAGTTCTCTTTAAATCTCAAATATTTCCTTTTACTTGTTTATTTAGGCTAAGAGAATTAAATTGTTACTAATCTTTGTGGGTTCGACCCTACTCATCACTAATTGCAAAATAATTTTATGTAGTAGGTTTAATTTGCTGGAATCGACAACCATCACCTATAATTTTATTTTCTAAATTGGTCCTACAATTTATCCTATAAAAACTACACAAATTTCACTCTAAGACTACCCCATTTGGCATGCTATAGGTAGGGTGTAACGACCCTCTAATTCACAATACACTTACCTCTATCAGAGTAGCGGAAGCATATGGGTTTTCAAATCAATTTTTTTTAATTTTTCCCCAATTCGGGAATATCGGAGGGTCGCTACAGGTTGAGTGTAACCCAAATAAACTCTTACCACTGTCCATTCAGATTTCACTCAACCTTACGTTATACATATCTATGCTAATTTTCACATAAAATCATGACACGCTTTGGAATATTAGTTCTAATAATCATAAAATTAGAATACGCAATCCATTCATATGCAATTCAACTTAAACCGATATTCAAACATTCATTTCTGTCAAAAATTTGGCAGAGTTTTCCCTGTAAATCGAATGTTCCCCAAAGTACAAATAGTCAATAACCAATAGTTTACATCCAGTCAAATCTAACAGTAAATAGCAACATCAATACATTTAATTACATAATCAATTCAAGCCTAAAACTACACAACAATGTCCTTTCGTTATCCTGCTCCTACCCAGCTATATCCTAGGCATACCTTATTCCTGATCATCTGAGCAAACAACTTCATGAGATAGTGAAATCCCAGTAGAGTAATTTACAATATACAGTTATAAAATAGTTGGATGCTTAGTTGTGACAAAGCACAGAAAACATCTCCCCGTGTTTAATTTAAAAGCATGTGAATTACCTTATTCTTTAAAATGTGAAATCGCATGGGAAATGGTGCAATAAATAAAATGACTATAAAATACTTATTCTAAAAATTGATAATGAAATTTTGGTTTAAAAATCATGCCCAGTGGTTTTTGCACACACATCAGTCACGAGTCTCATGTGACTATTTACAAATCTATCCAATTGCATGCCATTTTTACGGAAATGATACTTTTTCGTTGGGTGTGATCTATGATACCAATCACCCAAAATCATGCCTATATTGTGAGTGTGATCCGTGACACCAATCACTCACTCAAGGACCGGGTGAGAATCAACATCTAGGGCATCCCCTAGTATGTGCAAAAATGCCAATTCTCATCCTCATACAGTCTATTCAGAACTACATGCACACAGTCGACTAGTTCTCAAGGTTATAGGAGATTACACCTAAACCACAACGTTTCCCCATATAGGTTATCCCCCCTTATGCATCTTAAACCTTTCATAGGGTCTTCTTAGTTTAACGAGTAATCCCTAACGAATGTAGGCTAAATTCGATTAAAAATGATGCATTTACAAAATCATATGCACTCGGGATACTCAAAAATCGTCCCATACCAGCTATTGAACACCCTACCTTAAGTTAACCCATTCCTATGACATCTAAATCCGATAGCCAATCAATCTAATATGCAACAGGCATTTATAGCACGCAGGTATATAGATATACTCATCAATCGTAGCATGTATTCTCATGCAATCAAACTACTATAAATTAGGCATTCACAGTGTCAAATAAAATTTAGGGGAGCGTAAATCACTCTACCTTTTTATCGTTTGCTTATACACAATCCGGGGCTTCTCGTTTCCTCAAAAATCAAGCCTAGTTAGTTCCCTGGGCAATTTAATTAAAATCTCAGGCAGTTTCCTATTCAATTAAACTACCCTATGTCTGGTTACAATTTTCCTAGGCCGGTGTAATTCCTATGCATGTTTGGCATTAAATTTCAATAAGAAAACATTAGATCGGGGTAATTTAGACCGTATTGGGGGTTTCAAAAGATGGAATTTTGGTTCTGGACATTTTCTGGCAGCTCCAATGATGGCGTACGGCAGAGCACGGCGGCAGCCCGTGACTTACAGTGGCGTACGGCGGACGGCTATAGTTGGGGTCAAAATTACACCAAAGCATAGCCAGCAAGTCGAGGAGGCCGGATCTAGAGTCCGTTTGGCGGTTCACAGCCATTTGAATAGCATTTTCTGGCAAAGAAGAACGACGCACAGCAGATGGTTTTTGCTTTATTCTGGGCGTATGACAGCAGCGTTCACCGACGAGTTGTCAGAGGAAGCTGGTAGCTCGGCCTTTCTAAAGGTGGGGGCAGTGTCACTGGATGGTGTCGAACTGCCGAGATCATAGCGGCGAAGGAAAATCACGACGGAGGGAAATGTGGCATTTTTTGTCCACTATTGCATGTGTCAATGGCCGGGGATGGTTACTGGATGTTAGGGGTGTTGAGCTGCACTAGTGGCTGGGTCCATTGGTGGCGCAAGTCGGCATTCTGGTCATGTATGGTGGATGGAAGTGGAGGAGAGAGGGAGGAGAAAAATGGAGGGAGGAGAGAGAGAGGAAAGTGGAAATGTGAGAAAAAATTAGAGTTTTTGAAACTTTAAAGCCTCTAGGGGCATTTCGATCTTTAGCCACTTCGCCCGAGGGAATTTTCAGATGCCTTCTCCGATTCGGGTAAGGGCACAGATTCCCATGGAAGGAATTTGGGCTCCGTTTAAGGAATTAAAGCCCATTACTTTATCTATCAATTCCCTGACATTGGGTTAAGTTTTCCTCCATCAGATCAAATTTTGACTTCAAAAAAGTCCTAAATTTCGGCCGTAGACTTAGAAAATTACGTCGGGTTTAATTTTAATAAAATTAATATTTAATTTATCCAATTAAATTATTTTTAAAATTTGGTTTATTACATAGGGTATTTCTCCTCTTTAATTAAAGTACTTTACCGCAATTTTCCTTTACTGATTTTGTAACACCCGCTCCAAAAACTTGCATTTTTGATGATGTTGTTATTATTATTGTTAGTATTATTGGTGGGATGTTGAGGATGATTTATCAAGGAGTTAGAATGGATATTTTTATCAATATATAATCACTTTTATGATAAAAGGATGAAATTGGAAATTTGGTAAGGAAGAGTAAATAGTAATTTTACCATGAAAGGAAAATTTATTTAATTCTTCTATTTTATGAAATCACATTCAAGGATTTCTATTATTTTTATTTAAGAGAGAAGAAGAATTTGGTTACATAAGTGATTATGTGTAATGGATGCCAAGAAGGGCAAAATTGTAATTTTACCTTAAAGGCATATTAGTAATTTTACATAATGTAGAAAATCTAATTTTTATCTTAAATATTTCAAGAAAATAGAAATTAGAAATCCTTACCCAATTATGCTTAAAAGAATAAAGAAAAAGGGTGAAAATGATAACCTTGTCATAAAGGGCAAAAAGGTAATTTTGCCTTAGGGGCAAAATTGTAATTTTGTTAAAAGAAGGGTAAATTAGTAAATTCACAAAAATAAGTTTTGTGAAATCTTATTTAAGTGATTTTTACACCATGAAGTCGAAAAGGGTGAAAAATAGAGCTAAAATGGCCATTTGGACTTAAATGGCAAAATGTTAATTTTCTTAGGGGCATATATGTAAATTCTAAAAAGTTGAGGGACCACTCTGCAATTTTGAAATTGTTAAAGGGCCGAAAAGTCCCAGCCCATGGAAGTTGCACAAAATTACATTTCCAAGGAGAGTGAATGCCATTGATGAAAAAGAGAAGAAAAAGGGATAAAATGGACATTTTAACACCAATGGCATTTTTGTAAATTACCTAAACCCTAAATTTCAGCCTTCTTCTTCCTTAAGGTGCTGGAAATGTCGAGGAAGGGAGGAGAAGAGAGGGCTGGCCGAATTGCTTCCTAGGCTTAGAGAAGAAGATTTTCACACCAAAATAACTTGGAGATTCCACTTGTTTTACACATTCAAGGTAGCTAAACATGCCTATGCCATTCTTTTCTTGTTTTATGGTGTTTTTAATCTTGCAAGAAGGATTAATTTTTGTCTCTCTACATTCTTATGATTGATTTGCATGAATGGGTTTGAAATATGTTGAAAACTACTTGTGTTTATGGCTATAGACATATTGAAATGTTTGAAAACCTAAGACATGGCAAATTTTCATGGATGAAATCATAGTCTTGAAAAACCCTAACCTATACCAAGGCTGAAATGGTGGTTTTAAGAGTGAGAAAATGATGTTCTTGCATGGTTTTTGCTTGAATATGATTGTATTGTAAGTAAGATGGTGAGATAACTCTATTTTCATGGTTTTTCCTCTTTGTCTGAATGCTAGGTGATGTTATGGTGTTGAAATTTGGTTATAAATTGTGTAAGAAAGGATGAGAGAAAGTGTTATAAAATGGTAAGAGAGAGAAAATCTAGTTATATTTATATTTAGGAAAATTTCTCAATTTCTAGCTTTACCATAAACCATGAAATTATGACATACCTATCTTGGCTGAATGGACTCATGTAAATGGTGCTGAAATTTTGCTTAAAAATGGCTAGAAAATCTTGCCAAGTTTGTCACAAGAAAATAGGAGAGAGAAAATTATGGTACTTTTATGTTTTAGTAAAAGAACCATTTTAAAATTGTTACCATTTCACTTTGAAATTGTGCATTAACCTGTAAAGTTGTAAGAAAATATGCATTGACAAATTTAGCATGAAAAATGGGCTAGAAAGATGTGTGAAAAAGGGGTTTATTACACTTAAAAGGAAATGAAGTGTGAGAAAGCATTGCCTATGATTATGGAAATGGTTACCATAATTCTTAGATGTAAAAATGAATGCTAGAAATGTACCAAATGGGTTAGAAATGCCAATCCTTCATGCTTATCTTACCTTGGCCGAATGCTATGTTGAATTTTCCCTAGAATGGCTAAATTTATGTGTGAATTGAAAACAGCCTAAGGTGCCATCAAAATTGGCCTATGCTAAGTGAAAAGAGGGAGAATGATGTAATGGTCAAGAATGGATGGTAAATAGCATGCATTTTGCCATTGATAGCAGGATGCCTAAATTCATGTGAAAGTGAGTGAATAGCATGAAATTGCTTAATGTGGCTGTGAATGGCAAAGTGAAAGATCAAGGGAGGAATGGTCTGGTGAATATCTCCTGAGACCAAAATCTTGAGGAGGAATGATCTAATGTATACCTACTAAAAAGCTACCTTGTGGGGAATGATCTGGTGTATACTCCCAATGTAACATCCGCTCCAATTATTATTAAAGAGATGTTTGATAATTGTTCATTTGATGCTTAATGCTTGTGTATGTTGCATTATTTATAGGGACCAACTTGAAAGAATTACAATTCCTTAGTTGAGAGTGAGGCCAAGGGCTTAAGTGAAAAGGGAAATTGTGCTGAGACAAAATGTGTAAAGTAAACCAAGGACCAAAGAGAAATTTCCCAAAATTTCCCTTAAACCCTAGTAACAGCCCTAAACCCTCTTCATTTTTCCAAACCTTCAGCATCCTAGAGAGAGAAGCATAAGGGGCGAGTAGAGAGAGAAGGTGTAGAGTTAGGGTTGGAAAGGGAAGGTTTCTAAATTAAAGGGTGATTTAAGGCTGGGATTCGATCCTACAACAAGGGAGAATCATTCTTAACACATCAAAAACACACATTTTGTAGAAATCAAGGTAGCAATCCATCCTAAACCCCTATCTTTTTCTGAAATGTTACTATTGTTGGAAATATGGATTTCTACATGTTTGAACTGAGATTGGGGTTAAACCTACATTCTGTATGCTTTTCTACTTTAATGGGATGTTTTGTTGCTGAATGTATGCTCATATATGTGCTTGTAATGGATTGGACGGGTTGGGTTGTGTTTATCTAGGGATATAGATTAGTTTTCCTTGAATGTACCATGTTTGAGCTAATGGATGAGAACTGTTTAATGAAAAGTAAAGTTTGTTGTATGGGAATTAACCTCATATGTTTAGAATTGAAAATGGCATTCATTCTATATTGGGTATTATCAAAATCATGTTTTCTGAACTGCAATAGAGCATCGCAGCCGACTGTTAAGTATGGAGCAGTTGACTGTTGTGTTACTGAAAAACCCAGAAGTGTAGACAGAGGCTTAGCAGCCGACTACCAGATTCTTAGCAGTCGACTGTCAGGCCCGAGTCTGCACTAAGCAATCAGTTAGCCATCCTTGCAGTCGACTATTATGCTCTTGTAAACCGAGAAGTGCAGACAGAGGCTTAACAGCTGACTGCCAGGTTCCTAGCAATCGTCTGTCAGGCCCAGGTTTGCATTGAGTAGTTGACTGGCTGTCTTAGTAGTCGACTGTCTTGTTCATATTTTTACCCAGAACACATTCTAGAAAGCCACCAGCCAGTGACTGTTAGCTTACTGATTAGCACTAGAGGATTACAGAGAGCCACCATCTGACTGCTAGCCTTCCAATAGTCGATTGGCAGCCCTCTAAATTGTGAAATTTAATTAATGGCTCATAACATTGGTAAGCAAGGAAACTAGAAGTTTTGGGTGATGAGACCCTTGTGATAGTAAACAAAGAGAAAGTAGCAAACATAAAAAGGGAAAGAGAAAAGTATTCTCAGTGTATGCCTTAGGATAGATAAGCTCATAATCGAGTGACCAATTGTCGGTATGGGACGGTCGTTGGGCATTCCATGGTTATGCCATAAATTGGGGTGGTTAAACATCCACTTAAACTTAAATGATTTTGAAAACACCATGATGGTTGCAAATTTTAAGTTAGTGTCATCTCCAAAAGGCCATATAAGAAACACGTACTTAGAGTTAAGTATAACCATGACCATGGGCTGATTCACCCCATAGTATATGTGGAGAATAGCGTACCGAGAGTGTGATCCATAAAAAAGGGATGGTGATTCCGTAGTATTATAATCTACCCAAAAGCGGAGAGGAAATAATCTGAGTAGAGTTGACAGTGATCCCATGAGAGTTATACCAGTCCCATTTAGGACAAAAGGGAGGAATCCCACTAGTCAGGAATAATCTGCCGAAAAGGGGCAAGGACCATTAAGGTACTTGGATCCACTGGGGGACACCTCAGAATGTACAAAAGGTTAAGGCATGACTAAATAGCCATGTGCTCATTCATATAGATAGTGGTGCATGGAGTTATTGCTAGGAAACTCTCTCGATTACTCTTAGGGTATTTTATGTACTGCTCATATGTTATGAAAGTGAAATGCTGGCATGTTTACTATTACATATGTTTTATATGAATGTAATGATGAGATTGATGATGAATACACTTCCCATGTTTTAAAGTTGATATATTTTAAATGCACATGCATACATATGAGTATATAACATGATTAAGTGCCACAATCATTGCATCCCATAGTATGTTATATATTTTATGAAAGAATGTAGAGGTTTTTCGTGTAAGCACGGTGGTACAGGTCAATGGATTTCGTAACTGGTTGTATTGCTACTAAGATTCATTTCTCACAATAGTGTTGGCATGTACCAAATGTGTAGGTCCCCTTGGGCTAGAGAAAGAAGGTAAGGTATGAAGAAGTGTCCAATCTGGGCACACAAACTATTTAGTTTGGATAGTATAAGTACATGTTAGGATTAAGCTAGCCTTCATGATATTTTAAGAAATGATAGTGTAGGATTATTTTGTATAGCCTATTCTAACTTATCTGTATATGAATTAGGTTGGATTGATGAATAGACTATTTAATGGGGGTTATGAGTGACAGGATTGTTGCCTCTATGCCCAATAGTTAATTGATTATATTTAATTAAGAATGCATGTCTATGTATAGTTAATATAGGTGTATGTTATATGTATTTATTCCGCTGTGATGTTGAGAGAACCCGAGAGTAGAGACCAACCCAAATGGCAGTCAATTAATCAACTTAGTAAAAAGTTTAAAATTTACTCGAGTAGAAGTGATAGTAACACCAACACTCTAATAATTATTTTCATATTATAGTTTTTAAATGTCAAAAAGGAACCATAGGATAGAGGGTGTTACACCCAAGGAATTAAATGCAGGAGGAATGATCTGGTGTATATCTCTTGAGAATACAATCATGTGGGAAGGAATGATCTAGTGTATACCTTCCAAGAATAAAGCAATTATGAGCTATTATGATTTGTATTGCATGAATGTGTTCTATGCGAGTAAGATTAAAGTATGTAAACATTAAAAGCTTGTTATTCATTTCATTTATGATACAACATGTTGCATATCTAATGTTTATAGATGCATATTCACATGTTTCACATATATCATACCCATAAATCTATATGAAAAGACTATTTGGACTGAATTGAATGTAGAGTTATTTTTCTATACTCGTAAAGTGGTACATTCAGCTATTTTTAAAAAAAAAAAATTGGTTTGTTTAGCTACTGGGAATATATTTCTCATTGATGTGCTGATTATGTATTAGATGCCTAGATACTGCTTAATAATAAAGATCGAGCTGGCTATGGTGGAAGTCCCCTTTTTAGGGACTTTCACTATCACAAAGGATATTTATGTTATATATATCTTTGAATTTTCACTAGAGTAAATTAGACACTTTAGCATTAGTCATAGCCCTTTCTTTTTAGTCCTGATTCTCTATATTCTTGTTTAGTTTAGAATTGGGACTATGATCTTTTTGGCTGTACATAGAGGGAAAAGGGCATATGTATAAGGATATATGAAGGACCTATTCATCCTTGATATTTTGAAAAAGGAGTTTGAGTGACAGGCTTGTTGTCTCCTTATTCCTTATGGATAGGTACTTTTATATCCTAGTATATGTATCCAAAATGATGTACCAGACAATCACTATATGTGTATATAATATAGAAGTTTTTTTTTTGCTATGATGCATGAAAATTTTATATTCTGCTATGCCAAAGATATTTACCTAAGCATAAGAACCCAAACCTAATTGCATAATAAATTGGTGATGGATTAAATGCTCAGGAAAAATTAATGTAATTAAAGACTAAGAATAATGTAACCACTTATTTAAATTAGTATAATGACATTGTTAAGATAAGATAAGGGGTGTTAAGATTTTATACCTAAAATCATGGTAGTAGGTCTTGTTATATCCCTATTTACACCTGTCTTTAGCTACCAACAAATCCAGACCCATTTCGCATAATTATCTTCCACAATTACAACAATTTAGCTCTCCATTTTTCCCTTAATTGCTTGCATTTAACCAAGTTCATGATAAAATTTTAGTTCTATTTTAGGTGTACAATTTTTATCAGAATTTCATCCATATGATCCCTACTCTATTATGTAATTTCAAATTAAATTGCAGTCACCTAAGGTTACACAATGTAGCCTATGTTTTAACACACAAATCACCAATTTCCTAAGATTTTATCCAACAAAATTACCTACTTTTCTCTATTTAAATTCTGTTGGGTTTTTCATAAATTTTCCTGGGTCTTCTCTCAGTCAATAGCAAGTTCACATCTAAGAAAATGACATGCATGTAAAGGATAATGGTGGAAGAGTAAATTTAATCACCATACACAACAAAAGAATTACCCTACCTTGAAGGTTAGCAAGGATCCCTCTCGGTTAAGCTCTTCTCTTGGACAGTTTATGTTTCTCCCCTACAATAGATTTCTTCTCCCTTTGATTCAGCTCCAAAATTTCATGCAAGTGATCTACTTAGTTTTCCCTTGGACAACATTTTGAAGAGAAAAAGATAAAGCTTGAATGAGGATTTTCCCTTCCTCTCTCTCGGTTCTCACCCTTTCTCCATGCTCTCTCTCTCACACACTTTGTTGGGGGTTGAAGTATTTTCCTTCTAAATGAAGAAGTAAGCCTAACGTAGGGGTGATATAGAGTTGGATATAAGTGGGGAAATTTTTCTTTATGTGGATCACTAAAGGAAATAAAATTTTATTTAGTATAAGTGGATGTTTTCTTTCCCTTGGTGACTCATCTTGATAATTTATAATTACATGTTGGTAATTTATTTTGTTTTTTCTTATTTTCCTTCTCATTTTATTTTATTAGTTTCTTCTTCTAAATTCTCTTTAGACATGAGGGATTTAATCTTTCTCTTTTCCTTCTAGTAATGAGAGTATTTCTAATTTAAAGTTTGATTGTATTTTTACTATCCTATTTTTCATAGCACTTCTTCATTCCACTTTTATTGTATTTTCTCCCATGTTTCCCATCCTATTTTAATTTGATAGATTAATTAAAATAAATCTAATCCCTAACAATTTCTAAGAATTACACACATGCCACATTCATAAAAATCACAAACTCAAACATTTAAGAATTCACATTAAACAAAGAATTAACACACACAATTCCATATTTTTAAATTCTTCCTAATTAACCATAAAGTTTCTTATTTAGCTGCTTA
This sequence comes from Senna siamea, assembly GCA_031216115.1. Taxonomy (NCBI): domain Eukaryota; kingdom Viridiplantae; phylum Streptophyta; class Magnoliopsida; order Fabales; family Fabaceae; genus Senna; species Senna siamea. Next base: position 22,550,301 of record CM062354.1, on the reverse strand, counting down.
AGGGTGGATATTACAATTCTTCCCCCCTCCCCTTTAAAGAATTTTGCCCTCAAAATTAGGACATACTTGTGAAAAAGGTGGGGTATCCCACCTCATTTCATCTTCTCTTTTCCAAGTTGCTTCTTGGACAATTGAGTCTTGCCACAATACCTTGACTAAAGCAATGATTTTGCTTTGAAGTTACTTGGTTTCAAATACTTGGATCTCAACAGGTTTTAACTGATAATTTAGGTTCTCTTCTAATTGTGCAAGACTATCCTAGACAATATGTGTGGAATCGGGGATGTATTTACAGAGTTAAGATACATGGAAGACATTGTGGAGGTTGGACAAATTTGAGGGTAAGTTTATTTGGTAGGTAACTGGGTTGACTCTTTTAAAGATTTAGGAAGGTTAAAAACACATGTTCTCCTTCTTGAAATTCCAATTTCTTCTTTTATTTTCATAGGTTTCTTGCTTGTGTTGTACTATTCTTAACTTTTCCCTGATCATCTAAATTTTCTCTAAGGTTTTTTTGCACTAATTTGGGTCCCAAAAATATCCTTTGCCTCCCTTCAATCCAAAAAATAGGAGAAATAAAGTTTCTTCCATACAGTGACTAATAAGGTGCCATGCCTATGCTTCAATGATAACTATTGTTATATGAAAATTCTACCAAAGGCAAGTACCTTTCCCAACTTCCTTGTCAATTTAAAGCACATGCCCTCAACATGTCCTCTAGGGTTTAAATAGTTTTTTCTATTTTCCCATCAGTTTGAGGATAATAAGCTGTAATAAAATGGAGTTGGGTCCCTAGTTCTTACTGTAAAGCCTATTAGAACCTGAAGGTGAATCTAGGGTCTCAATCAAATACTATTCCCATAAGTACCCCATGAAATTTCATTATTTCTTTAAGATAAAATTGAGCCAATTTATCCAAAGAATAGCTCAGCTTTATGGGTAGAAAATGAGTTGACTTTGTTATCCTATCCACTAAAATCCGTACGGAATCACATCCTGAGGGTGTCTGAGGTAGCCTTATGATAAAATCCATGGTAACCTAATCCCATTTCCATTTAGGTATTTCTAAGGGTTGTAAGAATGTTGAGGGCTTTTGGTGTTCTATAAATTTTAGTGGTCCCAGGATGGATGGCATATTTACTACGGTGTGCCTCATCTAAAATTTTCTCTTTCAATCTTGAGTCTTGAGGAATCAAAATCCCACTCTTAAATAGTATGATCCCATCAGGTGCCTCGGTAACTTCTTATTTGTAACGACCCCCTAAATCATAGTATGTAGTCATCTATCAGAGTAGCAAAAGCATACAATATCCTTAATAAATTCTTTCACTTTTCCTATGTTAGGGAACGTCAGAGGGTCACTACTGGTTGAGTGTAATCCAAATAAACTCTTCTCATAATCCATTCAAATTCCATCAACCATAAACCCTATGCAGCCTTTCTATTATCACATTATAAACCATATCATACTCTGGAATATAAATTCTAACAACCATTCAGAAACAATTGAGATATACTATGTCATACTACTAAATCCATTCATACATCGGCAAATAAAACTACAATTCATCAAATTCATTACAAAAATCTATTATCCAAAACATTTGTTCCTGAAAATTCGACAAAATTTCCCTTAAAAAAAGGACATTTCCCATTTATACAACAACCCACAATATCAACAAAATTCAGCAATTTCATCAATAAATCCAAAAGATAGTAATACATATTCACATATATATATTCAATCCTAATTTTCTACATCCACAACACAGTGTTATCATTCTCCAAGGATATCCTGGCATCCTTCTTCTGCCCCAGCTATCTCCTAGGCATTCCTTGTTCCTAATCATCTGAGCAAACAACTTAATGAGATTATTAGATTCTAGTAGAGCAATTTACAATTAAATATTTACAAAATAGTTGCATACTCAGATGTGTTGAGGCACAGAAAATGTCTCCCCAAATCAGTTTAAATACATGTGAATTACTAAATACTTTTAAATTCAAAATGAATATGGAAAATCAATGCAAAACAATATAATGAGTATAATATCTTTAATATGAAAAATCATACTGAAAATCATGCCTAAAATTTATATATATTCATCTATCACACATCTCATGTGATTATTTATTTCATGTTGCATGTTCTTTTTTTTGGAAACATGGTTTTGGTTGGGTGTGATCTATAACACCAATCACCTAAAAAAAATGTCTTATATTGTGAGTGTGATACGTAACACCAATCACCCACTCAAGGATCGGGTAAGAACTAACATCCAAGGCATCCCCCAACATGTTCACAACAGCTAATTCTCATCCTCATATAGTTTATGTAGCACTACATATGCATAGTCGACTAATACTCAAGGTTATAGGGTATCATATTTAAACCAAAACATCACCCCGTATAGGTTGTCCACCTTTACTCCTTAAACCTTTCATAGGGTTGTCCTGGTTTAATGCATAATTCCCAACAGATGCAAACTAATTCAGATAAAATAAATCAATTTATAAAATCATCTGCATAGGGGATATTTAACGACCGTCTTATATCAGCTATTAAATATCTACCTTTAGTTAGTTTATCCCTATGGCATATAATCCCAATAGCCAAATTCTAGTAAACATGCAACAAGCATTCTTAATACAAAGGAAATCTTATATACTTATATATATAATTCTCATGTGAATCAATTATTTTTAGCACTCATTCCTATTCAATACAAATCATACTCAAATCATTAATTCACAACGTCAGTTAAAAGTTAGGGGAGTGTAGATTACTCTACCTTTTACCATTTGCTCCTACTCGAACTAGGGTTTTCCTTTTTTCCTCGGAGATGGTTCTCACAATTAGTTTCTTGAGGAAACAATTCAAATCTTATGCAAGTTTCCTTTCAATTATACTTTCTTATAATTAAATGCCTAATTTATACTTCGGTCTAATCATAAATGTAACAACGGGAAAGATTCGACAGAGTTTTTAAAGAATTTTAAAAGATAAAACTTGATTCTAACCCTAATCCCAATCAAACGAAGCACATGCGTATTTGAGGATAGTGACTTGACACAGAAGGTGGATTGAGCGAAACTCAATCAAAGAAAGAAATGCACTGGCGATCGAGAAACTAACGAGGAAGGAGTTTAGGTGCGTCACTTTCATTGGCGAGGCAGACTTTTGCATGGAAATGCGTGCGGCGATCACGGAAGGATCTGACACCTAAAAGATTCGGTGGCTGGGAAAAGTCGAGATCGCCTCGGAGGCTTTAAGTGCGAAGCCCACCATTTCGCTCATTTCACTCTCTCTCCTCACCACACTCTCTCTCTCTTCACTCTTTTCTCTCTCCACCTTCCTCCTAAGTGAGCGGCCACCACGACCACCGGTGGGCCGCCACCAAGGGTACTGTAGCAGCGACCCTCACCGTTGCTGACCACCAGCTGACCAACCACCGCACCAACTGGCCGGAGATCTTGGGAAAAATGCTATTTTTCCCTCCATCATGTAAGCTTCCCAACCCGATCCGCCACCGTCGACGCCGTGGACCCTCACGCCCCACCACACTTAGGTGGCAGAAGCACATTTGCCTCCGATGGCTTCGGCGCCGTCGGGAGGCCAGACGCGCCGGATCGAGGCAAAACACCGTCTGTAGGTCACGAGACTCTTCGTGGCTGGAAAACACTTTCCAAGCGGCCGGTGAACCGCGTGCACCACCGTATTCGGACTCTACGAGCTTACAGGGCTTCACCAGTGGTGTGATTTTCGAGACAAAATGCACCTACCACCGGCGCCCTTAGTACCACCGTCGCCCATTGTATCTGCCGTCTTTGGAGTTTCTCGGGCGATGCATCCCGAAGCGAGATCAAGGGGCGTAGAATTCCATCATCCGAGCGCAGTGGTAAGGTTCATTTTCCCAAAAACTAATGTTATATGACTGAAATAGCTGCCGAACGTAATTAGGCAATTAATTAACCTAGGTAAGCGTAAACCAGGTTTAGGATTGAAAATTGGATGACGTAGCGAGATCTAAATATTCAATTTCATGTCCAGAAATTAATTGGGGTACCGAGATTTCGTGAGTCCCGACTTGAATTGAAGCGGCAGGAGACCAGGTGGGATAATTTACACTTCCGAACCCTAGAGTGATTTAGTGAATACCTAAGCGATTTAGGCGACTTGTATGGATTTGCGTCTTTGCTGATGGGATAAAATTGCATGCCTGTGTCAAAACCTAATTGCATGTTAGACACCTTGTTTATCGAGTTTAGATGCCTTTAGGGTGATTTACTTAGGGTTGGGTACTTGATAGCCGGTATGGGGCGTAGTTAAGTATTCCTCGTCTGAGGAAGCTTTTAAAGCGAAACTATTTTTATCGATTTGCTTTGTCTTGAGTTAGGGGTTCTTGCGTTAAACCAGGACGACCCTAAGAAAGGTTTAGGGAGTATAAGGGTGGATAACCTACACTCGGGAAGCGTTGTGATTTAGGCGTGATACCCTGTAACCACTGAGGAATAGCCATTGAGTGCATGTGAGTTGAATAGGCGTATGAGGATGAGAATTGGCGTATGTGCACATGCTAGGGGACGCCACTTGATGTTGATTCTCACCCGGTCCTTGAGTGAGTGATTGGTGTTACGGATCACACTCACAATATAGGCTTGATTCGGGTGATTGGTGTTACGGATCACGCAACGATAAGAGAGGTATTCTCTACAGACTACGTGCAATTAGAAGATGATTTGGAGATTCTTGATGGATTTGTAACCAGCGTGGATTGAGATACAGGAGGGCATGGGATTTCATTTGATTTTTATAATGATTTTAAAAAGAAATGTATTTCTGATTGTGATATATTGCATGATTTCCATATGTTTAAGCGATTTTAAAGATAAGGTATTCCTTGCTTTTCAAACCGATTTGGAAGACGATTTGGTGTTCACACCGTTTGAGTATTCAACTGGTTTTGAATGATATTTAAATTGTAAATTATTCTCTGGGATTCATATCTCATTAGGTTGTGTACTCGTGATGAACAGGGGCGAGGCGAGGAGCCAGGACGATAGCGAAGCTGACTTGAGGATGTATTGAGGAATTATTTAGCTTAGGCTTGAATCGTTTGTACATATACTTTGATGACCCATTAATTATCAGATTTTGTTTCTTGTAACTTATGTATAGACTGGTGAATGTATATATGACGTTTTAGACCGGTATGTATGGATTAGAGCGATGAATTAATGTTACGGTGTATGGATTTATATTAGTATGTTTCTTTCTTGTTGTTGGTGGTTGTTACGTTTTTAAGCGGTGATTACGTACTTGGGATATGACCAAATTACGAGAGGAAACTTCTGCGGATTTTCGGTAGAACTTACAGCCGTAAACTTATGGATTTGAATTGAAATGTGTATGAATGTATAATGAGACAAGTATATCAGTTTTAGATTTCATTCCAGAGTTATTATTGATGATATATGTATGTGTATTTAGTTAGCTGCGTGTGAATCAGGGTTAAACGGAATCTGAATGGATAACGGAGAATCTATTTGGGTTACGCTCAACCAGTAGCGATCCCCTGACGTTCCCACATAGGGAATAAACATTCAGAATGCCACATATGCTTCCGCTAATCAGACGAGCATCGCGTATGACGTATTAGGGGGTCGTTACAATAAAGGCCTAATTGGAATCAAAATCTATAGGAAATCATCAAATTAGAGTATTTTAAATTATACCGAGGTTTTGGAAGTTTGACCTTTGATCCATGCTTCTTTCCAGCAACTCTGGTGACAGCGCACAGCAACGGATAGTGGTTGGCATAAAAAATTAGTCTAAAATGTTGCCCGAAGCACAAGGATGCCAGATTCAGGACCAGTTCGGTGAAAAACAACAGTTTAATTGCGATTTTCTGGCAAAATGCAAACGGAGCTCCAAAACGTTTCTCCTCCGATTGCAGTGCATGGTGTAACGCCCCTATCTAGTCTTGTTGTTCATTCTAATATCAATAGATATGTTCGATACATTATTCTTATCCTTTTAATTATTGCCTAAGGCATTAAACCATTCAATTTATGTTAAATGAATTAGGTTTGGGATCTTTTGCTCAGATAAAAATAAAACTTACATACACAGCGGAATAATGAAATTCTATGCTACATGATGAAAATACAATCTTTCATATGAATCAAATAATACAAATTTGATAATAATCATTACATACTAATGTACATGTCCCTGAATATATGAAGTACCCGTCCCACAGAAGTCAGGAGACAATATGCCTACCACTTAGACTCCTGCACAAAATAGTGATGGACCGGTCCTTCACATATCCGTCTTCCCCGATATCCCCAGAACCACTCATATATACAATCAAATTAGCTATCCTATTCTAATTCGAGTATATCTAGGATCCAAAAAAGGGGGTTACAAAAACCTTACTTGATCAAAAGGTACTGCCACCACGTGTCCTTGCTATGCGTCCTTATCTGATACATATTAAAACATAGATGAGAAACACAGGTTTCTTCAAAAATGAAATTACATTGAGATTGAGATTCCTAAAGTCCTCAAGTAATCTCATTTCATCCACCATCAGACTGGGTACTTGTAACAACTTCCTGCTTAATGCATCAACTACTACATTTGCTTTCCTTGTATGGTACTTTAAGTCAAAGTCAAAGTCAAAGTCCTTCAAATACTCTACCCACCTTCTCTGCCCATATTAAACTCTTTATGATCAAATAAGTACCTAAGGCTCTTGTGATTACTAAAAACCTCAAACACAGCCTTGTACAGATAATGTCTCTAAATCTTTAAGGCAAATACCATAACAATTAATTCCAAGTCATGGGTAGGATATTTTTCCTCTACAGGTTTCAGTTGTCTTGATACATAAGCAACTACTCTCCTATATTGCATTAAGACACATCCTAAACCTTTCATTGATGCATCTGTATAGACCGTAAATGGCTGTAAGGTTTTGGGATTACTAAAACTAGACCGATGGTTATCTTTTCTTTTAGGGTTTGAAAACTATTCTCACAACGCTCACTCCATTCAAAATCAACACCCTTTCTAGTCAGCCAGGTTAATGGCAAGGCTATATAAGAAGATCCTTGTATAAACTTCCTATAATAACCTGCCAAACCTAGAAAACTCCTAACTTCAGTGATCGTTCTTGGCTGACCCCAGTCTAGTACTGCTTAGATCTTCTTAGGGTTCACTGAAATTCCTTCCCTATTTACCACATGACTTAAGAACTTCACTTCTTCTAGCAAAAACTCACATTTCTCTAACTTAGCATACAATTATTTTTCCTCCAACATCTGTAACACCATGCTAAGATATTGTGCATGTTATTTGTGAGTCTTATAATAGACTAAGATGTCATCTATGAATACCACTACAAATTGGTTTAAGTAGGGTATAAAAATCCTATTCATGTAATCCATAAATTCCATTGGGGCCATTCTATATGGGGTCATTGCTATTGGGCCTGTACTCGAAATTAGGTCAATGGTGAACTCTATCTCTCTAGGTGAGGGTAACCTGCTTATCTCCAAGGGAAACACCTCTGGGAAATTGCTAACAATAGGAATTAGGTTTATCCTTTCTTGCAATTCTACCTGAGAGAGATTAAGGGAAATATCACTTATTTCACACGCCTTATCATTCCCACCTACAGGTAAGGTATCCAAATAAGTGATAGTCCTTTTAGAACAATTCAACAGAACTCGATTCCTAAATAACTAGTCCATTCCTAGAATGACGTCGATCCTAGTCAAAGGCAAACACATAAGGTCCACTATGAATAGGGTGTCATCAATGGAAAGAGGATAGTTTAGTTATATTTGTGGGGATATAATTGTCTCTCCAAAAGGAGTGGAAATATATAGATCAAATGGCATGGTTTGCAAAGGTAAGTTTATTTTTTCCACGCATGCATTAGATTTGAAAGAGTGCGTAGCACCCGAATCAAACAACTATTAAAGGAAAATTATAAATCTTACCTCTACCCTGCATCAATCCAGGTGACTTGTCGACATTTGCTTTATCCAGAGTAAAGAATCTTCTTGGAGCTGGATAGTACTTTGCATAATGTCTTGTACCTCCACATTTGTAGCATTATATTGGTGTCTGATGCCAACAGGGTTGATTTGGATGCCTGGTCCTACATTTCAGGCAGTTAGTAGTTTTAGGACATTTATTGCTGCTAGATGACCCTTGTTGTGGCTTAAAATTTCCACCCTTCACATTCAGATTCTTGGCAGGTTGTTTCTGCCGACCTCTAGTTCTCTGATTCATATTCTACCTTTCCTCTAGATTTTTACTAAGGATTCAACATTTATTTACCAGCATCGCGAAGTCCCTTATCTTCATTCGACATTTATTTACCAATAACTCACATGTACCAAAGGATCGTCACATCTGGTTGTTATTCCTGTTATTCCCATCGTCCCAATTCTGACGATCCTCTTGATATTGTCGCATCAAATTGGCACCAGTGGTAGCTTACTCTCTCATAGCATCTGCCATCATTCTTATAGAGTCCATCATGTCCCTTATCTCAACATTATCCTCTCTACTACTCCTTCCTCGTGTCCCTTGACTTCTATTTCTTGGCCTTCCTCTTAGCCTCCCCGTAGTATCTCTGTTAGCATCTGCCATGGCTCACTGACACAAGAAAAGAATTAGTTACCCTTTAATAGTAACAAATTATCTGCATAGTAGCAAATTTATTTCTAATATCTCAATTTCATATCAAATCCTATATATTCAAGAGTCAAATCAATTTCAAGTCCTAAAGTTGCAAACCTGAAAAATTAATAACTAATAAACTGATAAATCGGGCTCTAATACCACCTTTGTAATGACCCCTTAAATCATACTATATATTCATCCATCAAAGTAGCAGAAGCATACAATATTCTAAATAAATTCTTTCACTTTTCCCATGTTAGGGAATATCAAAGGGTCGCTACTGGTTGAGTGTAACCCAAATAGACTCTTCTCATAATCCATTCAAATTCCACTCAACCATAAACCCTATAAAACCTTTATATTATCACATTATAAACCATATCATACTCTGGAATATGAATTCTAACAACCATTCAAATACAATTGAGATATACTATGTCATACTACTAAATCCATTCATATTTCGGCAAATAAAACTACAATTCATCAAATTCATTATAGAAATCTATTCTCTAAAACATTTCTTATCGAAAATTCAGCAGAATTTCCCTTAAAAATAGCACATTTCCCATTTATACAACAACCCACAATATTAACAAAATTCAACAATTTCATCAATAAATCCAAAAGACAACAATACATCTTCACATATATATATTCAAGCCTAATCTTCTACATCCATAACTCAATGTTATCATTCTCCAAGGATATCTTGACATCCTTCTTCTACCCAGCTATCTCGTATGCATTAGATCCTAGCAAAGCAATTTGCAAATAAATATTTACAAAATAGTTGCATACTCAATTATGCTGAGGCACAAAAAATGTCTCCCCAAATCAGTTTAAATACATGTGAATTAATAAATACTTTTAAATTCAAAATGAATATGGGAAATCAATGCAAAAAAATATAATGAGTATAATATCTTTAATCTAAAAAATCATACTAAAAATCATGCCTAAAATTTATATAAATTCATCTATCACACATCTTATGTGATTATTTATTTCATGTTGCATGCCGTTTTATCTAAAAACATAGTTTTGGTTGGGTGTGATTCGTAACACCAATCATCTAAAAACAATGTCCTATATTGTGAGTGTGATCTGTAACACCAATCACCCACTCAAGGACCGGGTGAGAACTAACATCCAGGGTATCCCCCAGCATGTGCACAATAACTAATTCTCATCCTTATACAGTTTATATAGCACTATATGCGCATTGTCGACTAATACTCACAGTTATAGGATATCATACTTAAACCAAAACATTGCCTTGTATAGGTTGTCCACCCTTTACTCCTTAAACTTTTCATAGGGTTGTCCTGGTTTAATGCATAATTCCTAACAGATGTAAACCAATTCAGATAAAATAAATCAATTTATAAAATCGTTTGCATAAGAGATATTCAATGGTCGTCCCATACCAGCTATTGAATATCCATCTTGAGTTAGTCCGTACCTATGGCATATAATCCCAATAGCCAAATTCAAGCAAATATGCAACAAGAATTCTCAATACACAAGCAATCTTATATATTGATATATATAATTCTTATGTAAATCAATTATTTTCAACACTCATTCCCATTCAATACAAATCATACTCGAATCATTAATTCACAACGTTAGTTAAAAGTTAGGGAAGTGTAGATTACTCTACCTTTTACCATTTACTCTTACTCAGACCAGGGTTTTCCTTTTTCCTCAGAGATTGTTCTCACAATTAGTTTCCTGAGGAAACAATTCAAATCTTATGCAAGTTTCCTTTCAATTATACTTTCTTATAATTAAATGCCTAATTTCTACTTCGATTTAATCATTAAAGCCTAATTGGAATTAAAATCTGCAGGAAATCATCAAATTGGAGTATTTTAAATTATACCGGAGGTTTCAAAAGTTTGAAATTTGATCCTTGCTTCTTTCCATCAACTTCGACGATAGCACACAATGGCTCACGACAGCGTACAATGAGGGATAGTCGCTGCCATAAAAAATTAGCTCAAAATATAGCTCGAAACACGAGGATGTCAGATTCAGGACCAGTTTGGTGAAAAACATCGGTTTAACCGTGATTTTCTGGTAAAATCCAAACGGAGCTCTAAAAAGTTTCTCCTCCGAATACGGTGTGTGGCGGCGTTTCTTCACTAGTTGGTAGGTGGGAGAGGAAGAACGCAACTCGAGCTAGCTATTGGTGGCAGCGGTGTGGTCAAACGGTGGCATTTTTTGGCCGAATCAAAGATGAGAAGTTGGCAGCCAAAGGTGGATAAATCTAGAGTTTCTCAGCGCTATGGTGGCCATCATCACTGCGGTGGCTTATTACAGTGTTGGGTTAAGCTACTGAACCTTCTAGCAGTGGTGGGCGACGTTAACTCGGTCGAACGGTGAACGAGCGTGGTGAAGGTGGTTGATAGATGTAGCTTCACGGGGAGAGGACCGTGTATGAGGAGAGAGAAGGAAAATTTGAAAATATGAAGGGTAGGTTTGGTATTTTAACATATAAGGGCAATTTGGTCATTTATTAAATATACTCTGGATAAATTTTTTGATACAATTTTTAATTCATCCTCAAATACAAGATAATTTAGAAGGAACTTAGGAATCTTTAGAGCTTCATAAGCTCAGGGAAATTTTCCTAAATCAATTCCAAAAAATTTTCAATTTATTTTATCCAATTTAATTTATTTTTAAATCGGGTTATTACACTATTGGTCCCTTGTTGTTTCTAGATTTTCACTTCTTTCTTGTGCCTCTTTAAAATTTGATTTCTCAATTCATAATTTATTCTAAACTCATTGATCACAAACCTGTTGGAGGTAGTGATCACATTCAAGCTTAGATATCTAAGACTGTCAATTAACTCCATTTCATTTATTATCATATGGGCCATCTGTATGGATTTCCTACTTAAAGCATTGGCTACTACAATAGACTTCCCTTGGTGATAACTTTTGATGCGCTGCCAATGCAACTATACCTAAGGCAATGAACCTATCAATACTATCTAGTGCAATGGTGAATATTAAGGTCGTATCCCATAGGAACGGGAAAGGCCAGAGTTACTACTTGTTCTCTGTTATCTAGCCTAAGAGTCAAAGTGATTGATTTCTAACTAACTAATGTCTAACTAAATGCAACAATGACTACCCGTGATAGTGAATGGAAAAGAGAATTTATCAAGGCAAAAAGCAAACCCACTAGGGTCCTGTACTAGTTGGAAAACACATAAGGGATAATGGATTATTGAATCTAATGATGCACCTGTGAGTGAATTATAACCTAAAATTCAACTTTACTATCGTTACAATTGAATTTTTTAAACCGAAGAACCTACCATTGGAATGTCTTCCAAATGATTGATTTTAGATTAGGATTATTGTTCTAATCCACTTCTTAAAATTCGTTACTTATTAATCCAGTAATTAATTAACCTTAGTTCTAAGTGATAATCAATTGTTCTTTATAATTAGATTTCTAATTCGAGTTAGAATCCATTGATTGCTAAGAGAAATCTAACTAGCATTCATCACAATGGCTTGCAAAGAAAACTTAATCATTCAGTCATAATTGTAAAGAAGATCACATAATCAAATTTAATATCCATACAATTAAAACCAAGATACTAACATAGTCAAGAACCCTAATGGGTTCTACAAATTTAGCTACTAATGTTCATAGTCCAAATAGCTAGAAAATCAAATTTACACCGTGGGTCAGGTTGAATTCCAGATGGAGCAGTACGGACACCCGTCGAAAAACCTCTTTGAAAGTCTACAATTTCAAATTTTGGCTACTACCCATGCAATAATGCAAGTTAGGTTGTAGGTCACTAGAGAAATAGCACCAATGGCATCTGAAGGTTAGATGGAATGCTATAGACGAGTCACCTAAGGACAGACAGTCAGCCATGGATAGTAGACCAAATGAAAAACCTTGAATAGGTCATGAAATAGGGCCAAGTCATGCTATCTAGTTTGTCATAGGTTGCTTCTGAATGCCACAGAAGGTTTGGTGGCCAAAGTTGACCAAGGTGTCCCGACAATCATCCACTAGTCACCAGAAGTCGTCACTCTGCTGCTCGAAGGAAGATCGAAGGTCAAAATCTGTGCCCTAGAAGAGCCTCGCAAATGGAATTTCACTGTTGCAAATCACAAAAAACTATGAAAAATCCCCCTTGACCTCAATCAAGTTGTTGTGGCTTATCCCCTCGACGCGTCATGCGATCCTCTCCTAATGTTGCAGACCACTCCCTCTCGATGCGTCACCAAAAGAAATGCTCTAGATGATATGGAAGAAATGCTCGGTGTATTATCTGCTTACTTAAAATTTATTTTTGATAACCAAATTATAAAGTAAACCATGGAAAAGGATAATCTTAGAAGTTTACCTCAAGGACTTAAATGAACAAGAAACTTGGGGTTAAAGTTAGAGGGATTAAAAAGCAATTTTTCCTATTTGCAAGGAGGTCCCTAAAATTTTAGCTACTAAACCCTTTTCCTCCCTCTAGCATGCTTCTTCCTTCTATACCAACACAAGTGCAAAAACTCCAGTAGAGAAGGGAAGAAAGGAAAAACAAGCATAAGGGAAAGGAGAAGATGTAACGCCCGTAACACCCCTTTTAGCCTAAGGTTCCTTTTAGCTATTTAAAAGGTATATTATATGAATATTATAATAGTAGTGTGTTATTGTTACATCTACCCAAGTAAATTTTAAACTTTTACCAAGTTAATTATTTGAGTGCCATTTGGGTTAGGTTCTACATTCGAGTTCTCACACGTAGCAGGGGAATATCGGATCTAGGATATACACATAATTCATCCTAAGTAGCTATACACAAACATACATAAATACTCATTCATTAACTTTAATTTAGCTCATTAGGGTATGGAGACAACAACCCTACCACTCATGAGCCCTTCAAATTTTGTATCCATAATTTAGACTAATCCATGTACATCTAAATCAGTACAAGCAATACAAGAGATATTCTTTACTAGCCTTTCAAAAACTATAAGGACTAGTACAGGTTAAACATGTGCCTATATTATCTAAACTAGACATTTTTAGGTACCCCCATAAAGGGTACTTCTCTCTTACTTACTTCTCCTCCAACCGAGGAACCTATACATCTGGTGCATGCTAGAACTCATATGAGGAATAAATCTCAGTAGCAATGCAACCTTTCTTAGAAAACTACTAACCTGTACCACCATATTTATACAAAAATCTCTAAATTCTTTCATCATATAACATAACACATACAATACACTATTGGGATGCAATGCATGCAACATACTCTCATATCATATGCTCAGATTTATGCAAGTTCATTTAAAAATATAAGCTTAAAAATATAAGATGTTCATTCAACATCGTCTCATTATAAATTCTCATAACTTCTCATATAAAACATATTGTGGGATAGTAAACATGCCATTACTTTACTTCAAACATATTAGTAGGATATATAACACCATAAGAGTAATCGGGAGCGCTGCCCAGTGAACAACTCCATATACCACTGTCAACATGCATGAGTTTATGACTATTCAACCACCCTTTAGCTAACTCTAGCTTTTAACTTACACTTTAAATTTTTGTACATTCTGAGGCATTCCTCAGCAAGATCTGAGTACCATTCTCATAATAGTAGGATAGTTGTCAACTCAACCCAACATCTCCCTTCCTCTAATGAGACTGGTTATCAACTCATGGGATCATCATTAATACCTGGATCATTTCTTCGTTGCTTTTGAGTGCATCATAATACTATGGAATTACCATCCCTCTCCGATGGATCACACTCCCATCATGTTATTCTCTACATATACACTAGGGTGACTCGGCTCATGTCCTTGGTTTTACTTAATTATAAGTATTTGTTTCTTAAATGGCCTTTGGAAGATGACACTAACTTAAAGTTCACAACCATCACGGTTTTTTTAAAATCATCTAAGTTTGAATGGATGTTTAACCATCCTAATTCATGGCATAACCATGGAATGCCAAAGGTCGTCCTATACCTTCAATTAGTCACTTGACTATGAGCCTATCTACCACTAAGGCATACATTCAGAATACTTTCCTCTTTCCTTTCTTGTGTTCTCTACTCTCTCTGTGTTTCACTATCACAAGGATCCTTTCATCCTAGTGACTCATGACTCTATCTCTTGCATGTTGCCCACTACATCCCAAGTTTAAATCATTAGTTTGAGTGAGAATTTAGGCTAATTTCCTCTTTAAATGGTCAATTGAGCTCATTATCTAAGTCATATGGCTAGCAATTAACTGCTCTCTCACTGGCAGTCGACTACTAGCTCATTGTGTAATTTCCCTTGTCTTGGACGAGAGCTACCAATCAGCTGCTAAGGGCTTACCAGTCAAATGCTAGCCTCGACAGTCGACTCTCAAGGATTGGCAGTCAGCTACTAGATTTTTGAAAGATTCTTTGGAAAATGAAGAACACGACAGTGACTTCTAAGGGCTGGTAGTTGACTATTAGCATTTTTTCTTGCTTTTTTAAGCAGAGGATGAACACAATAGTCAAATTCTAGGGCTGGCAATTGGCTGCTAGTTCTCGGTCTATTCTAAAAATCATTGTTTCACCCAAAGTTTTTCCCAAAAAACATGTTTTCAAACTACTTTCTCAACCTATGAACTCAAAGCCAACATTTAAACATCAGTTAGCATCTATAACAGACCAAAAACTCAACTGAACATATCTCAAAGCTAAGATCAAACCACATTTTTGTACTTAGGGCAAAAGCCCACTTTCACATTCAATGACAAGTATAAATGGGCATAACCATTCAGCAAGCATCACCCAATAGCATTTAAAAATATAAAGAATGTAGGTTTGAACCCTAGACTTAAAACATTCAAAATCACATTTATCAACAAGTTGCTGCATATTTCAGAAATAGGGTTTTGGGTTGAGTTGCTACTTGGATTTAATCTGAAATGTGCATGTAAGATGTGCTCAAATAACCCTCCTCTTGCTGTAGAATTAATCCCCAAGCTCAAATCTCTCTTCTACCTTCAAAAATCTCCCTCTTTTGCACCCTTTTCTCTCTTTACTCGTCCTTTTGCTTCTCTCTCTAGAAATGCTAAAGGTTGAGAGTGTGTGGGTTAGATTTAGGGTTTTTGAAGTTTAACTCTTCATAATCATACTATAGTCCTTGCTTAGTTTGTGACTTTAGCCTCACTCACTTTTCCCTTTTCAATTGGGTCCCTAGTTATACTTTTAACTCAGCTTTTATTCCTTTCAATTAGGTCTCTGCACTAATGCAACTATGTGCAACTAATGTAACATACACAAGCATTAAACATTAAATTAACGATTATCAAACATCTCTTAATCATAGTAGGAACAGATGTTACAGAAGAAAACTAAGAGGAAGTCTCCCATAACTGGATTTGAGGTAATAAATCTATACTTATAGCTAGGTAAGCATCTTAGCCATCATTTAGGAGTTGATTACTTCTCCTAAAATGTATTAAACATGTTGAAGTCTTTTGAGATAGCAAAAATGGCCAAGTTAGGCTATTTTTGAACTCTTGGTTTTTTTGGCCTGAAATGATGATTGTGTGGTTTTTGGGAGTTAGGAAAATGTTTCTAAATTAAACTGCTAAAGTCTTTAACTTCCATTAAGCATTTTATAGGCTTGAATTAGATTTGGAATGTAGGTTTTATTGTTCACATGTTTTGAATGTGTAAATTCCTTGTACGATTGATATTTGAGCATAACAATGGTTATAAATTGAGGGGAAATTATCGATAGGGGTTAGAAAGGAAGCTCATAACTTTTAATCTTGAAAAACATTATAAAAATTTCAAAAATCAGGTGTTTCAAACTGTTATAAAACATGAAAACTAACTGATAGGATGCAACAGTGGATTGTCATGTTCTTGACAAACCCAAAAATTAATACAGAGATGTAGCAGTCAACTGGTAGCCTTATCAGTCGACTGTCGAGTCTAAATTTTTGCCTAGCAGTTAACTGATAACTTTTTATTAGTTAGCTAGTAGCCTACTATCTTGCGAAGTCCAGGATTCCAGAGAGCCACCAGTAGATTTCTAGCTTTATGACAGTCAACTAGCAGCCCTCTAGAGAGAAATTGGTCAACTGTTAGCTTCGTAGCAGCTGACTGGTAGCCCTCCAACATGAAATTTGACTTTTAAAGTGAGGAATGAACTTGGAAACCTCTAATGTTGGCTAGAATGAGGCTCAAAATGTTATCATACATGAGAATTACATATGTTAGGTGATAAGTAACATGAAAATAGGAAAGGAAAGAGAAGAGTTGTCTAGTTATGAAATCTCATAGGAGAAATTTAGAGGAATCCTATAGTAAAACTCTAAGCCAAGTTGGATAGAAAGTATACTGCAATAGATACATATTTGAGAAGGATTAGTGTGAAAGTTGAGGTTTATTCTCAAGAAGTGAAAGAAGTGACTTATGATACCAAGTCAAAGAAGAAAGAAGGAAGCCTTGATAAAAAAAGGAACAATCAGTTATGGTAGAGTAATCTACACTCCTTTATTTGAAGTGATGATGTGAATTGTGTTGTTTGAAATAAAAATTGTCTTATGAAATGGGAAATATTTGATGAAAAAGCAATTATTACGAAATAGAAATATTTTCATATGAGTATAAGGAAAAGTTAACTATATATGTTTGATAAATCCTTTGTTTCTTGTTTCAATTTGACTATTGGATTGTATGCTTATAGTGCAAACAAAATTTGGGGTGGACATTTAATGGCTGGTATGGGATAGTCATTAGGTGTTCCTTATGCAGACTTTTGGTAAAAATGAAACTATTTTCATCTATAATGGTCTATATTTGTTAGAGGTTACTCTTTAAACCAATACAACCCTATGAAAGACTTTAAAAGTAAAGGGAGGATAGTCTATATAGGGTAAACAGATTATTTTAAGTGAAAAACTCTATGACCCTAAGTATTAGTCACCTATCTGTATACATTATTGTATAGTTATGGATAAAGAGACTAAGAAATGATATGCATATTTCAGAGGATGCCTTGATAGTTAGATTCTTAGTCATATGGATAATGGTCCTATGAAAATCGCCAGGATAATGGTCCCCGTGATGACAACAATCTCAGTCACGTGGTCTTGTGACATTCACTGGGATAACGATCCCCGTGAATAATAAAGTGAGATTAGGAAAAAACATGCAATGAGATAAGGATTTTAATAGCTGTAAAGATATGTATATTAACTTTGAGAGAATAAGCAATAGATAGGATGTTTGGAAATAACATGAGGAATGTTATGCAAACGAGATTTGAATTGGGAATACAGGTATTATGAAATAATGATTTTTATTAGAATTTTTCTCCTATACTCTTATGATTTTGATGAAATTATAATTAGAAATGTGAAGTTCCCATTTGATTGATAATGTCTAGAATATGAAATTTCAATTCAGACGTGTGTTATTAAAAGCTATAGGGGAGAGGTTTTCTGTACCTAAAAGGGTATAACTGAATTTTCAACTATTTATGAAAAATTTAAACTGTAAATTACTTTACTAGGATAATTGTATCTCATTAAGTTGATTGTTCAGATGATTAGGGTTAAGAGATGCCTAGGAACTAGCTAGGCTTGGGATAAGAAATATTTCTAGGAGGTTGAAAGAGGTTCAGTGACCAAGAAGGCAACCTGGAAGATTTTTGAATTTCGAGTTTTTAGATAGTATTGTGGAATGGTATGATGGCCATGGGCTATATATGTAATTGTCAATATATATAACCATTTGATGTATCCTTTGGGAATGTTGAATTATTTAATGGAGATGATTATGTTGAGATATGATTAGTTAATAGGAAGTTTAGTTCGGTAGTATTACTATAAATTGTATCTTAATTGTTAAGAAATGGATGGTTTAGAGTTTTATATTCTAGTGTATAGTTGCATGGATTGTGGTATGAGGTATGCTGCACATAATAGGTAGTTGAGTGAAATTTGAATGGACTAATATAAGAGTTTATTTGGGTTACACTCAACTAATAACGACCCCTAATGGTATAAGTTTTTAAAAGGAAAAAATTTTGTGAGAATTTCACGCTTCTTAATTACTCTGATAATGTAAGTATATAAGAGGGGTCATTAGACTTAGGTCTCGCGGCTCTTTCTCCCTTCCTGGACTCGCTTAAAGGCAAGGCTTGCCTATTCCAAGCCAGGTGTGCTACTAGTCCAACACGGGTGGAACACCCAAAATGGGCAAGTTGGTCCAAAGGTCCAAAACAAGCACTCTAAAGGCTATTTAAGCTCAAAATTTCTTCATTTGCTAATGATGACTTGATAAAATGCCTGAAAATGAAAAAGGATACAAACTTAGGTGATTATTGGAATAAAAACACACATAAAATGGACAAATAATATCAAGCAAATATGTGTAAAATAAAGCACATCAAATCACCTTACACTTAAGCCTTTTCTTGTCCTCAAGTTAATTTGGTCCTAGAAAAATGACAATAGTTCCTCAAAAATCATATCTAGTCCACAATTAATAATACCTAACACATCCCAAGTGAAACTAAATCATAAATCAAGTTGCATAACCTTAACACAGAATGGAAATAATAACAATTCACACATAACTTAACTAGCAATTCAATATCAAATATTTAAGAGCCAATGCCTCATAAGGATCACTCAAATCACTCAAAGTGTATAAAGGTAAAGTACAAATCCCTCAAGCAAGTTCACAAGAATTTGCCTACCATATGCTTGCTCATAAATCTCATTACTATGATCAAAGGGTTTTGACAAGGTTGTGATGGGATTAAGGTAAAGGTGAGGACAAATGTTGGAAACTCTTGCAATCTCAACATCATGAAAGCTCAAAGGATTAAATGCAACAAAATGCTAAACACAAAAAATTTCACTAAGTTTTCAATGAAATAGGGGATGCTTAAAGAGTACAATATCAAAAGAGAACATAGACTGCTCTTATTTTGTTTTCTTTTTTTCATTTCTTGTTTTTTCTTGTTTTTTTCTCATTTTTTTCTTTTTCGACAGTCTGAATGCATACAGTTTTGAATTGAAAGGAGCACTTAACATGAAAAAAAAGACTTAGTGAACTATCACTAATCAAGACAATGCATTTAAATCCAATTATGAAGAGCAGATCACACAAATTCTAGCACATAAGGTGAAAAAGAAGACAATGTTAAGAAAAGGAATATGAGGTGTAAAGGTGTAAATAGTTAAGAAAATTTCAAGGCTCAATAATGGCCAACTAAGGGAAACGTAGAGGGTAGGCTTTTTGGCCAAAAGTAGTGTATCCTTAGTTACCCAAATCATCCTCTGATATTTAAAAGTTCATGCAACCTCAACAAGTATTACAGAGCAAGTTCTAGAGGCATGATCGAGCAAAATGCATACTCAAACAAGAAAGTTAGGAGCATACTTGTAACGGATGCTCAAAATTGGCTCAAACCTCAAATTTGAAGTTTGGTAAAATTGCATATAGCTCTCAAAAAATTCCATATGAATTCTCAATCAAGCAATGCATGAAAATTGAATTATTCACATCCTAAATCAAAATTAAACAATTTGAAAAACAACTAGGTAACACTAGTATGACCCGATCGAGATGATGCATTAAACATCACTAACTATTTTCCAATATGAACTGAGGGAAATAATTCCTGCCAATTCATAAATTGAATTAGAAATGCTTCAAAGACAAACAAAACTTAAATTCATAGAATCAAACCAAATCAAGTATCCTGTCTTATATCCACTATCATCATAAATACAACATCAACATTCTGTAATATCAATATATAGTATCCTGTCTTATATCCACTATCAACATAGATATAACATTAGCAATCTGTAGTATCAATATACAGTATCATAAGCTAACTCAAGAGAAAGAGCCAAAATAATAGAAAAGAAACTAAATAATAAATACCCACCCCATACTTAAGGAACACATGTCCTTAGTGTACAAAAAAGGGGATATCCCAAAATAAAATCATAAAATACAGAAAGAAACAACAAATCCAATAGTCTTAAAGTAAATCCTAAAAAAATGAAAAAGAAGAAAATAAAAAAAATAAAAAGGATTATTTTTTTTTGTCACAATCTCATGCAAAAAATAGCTGGATTTGACCTCAGGAAAGTCTGTAATCTTGTAAGCATCAACATTTGGGTATTTCCTGAGAGAGACCAAAGTCATATCCCTCTAATTAGGCATTAAGTAAGCTACTCTAAACACTAGCAGCTTCTCTACCTCATCTAGATAGGTGCATCTTAAGTGCTTAGGTAGTTCCTTCAATTCCAAGATTGTGGGGGTCTTTAATTGAAGGTTTTAGCTTCTACACCTTTGACCTGTCAAGAGAAATATAAGGGTTAGTATAGTTGATGGGCTCGGTAAAGCTTCTAGGTTCAATAGAGCTATTGGGCTTAGTAGCTAGCAAATAAGCTAATTGTTCCAACACTTGCTCATTGGGCAACTCATCCTCATTTCCCTATAATGGCACCTGCAAGGGCCATTAAGCAAGAATTCCTGCAATTCAAACTCAACAATATCATCTAAGACATTCACAGAATATACAGTATCATCATGGTCTAATAGTTATCTTATAGAAGTAGCCAAGTTAGAATAAACCTTCTCTTGCTTCAGTCTAGCAAGGAATGGAATAGGTGGCCAGTACTCTCTCATAGGACTCTTCTTATCCTCTATTTTCATTGGCCTACTTACCTTAGGCCTAGCTCTTTACTGACTGACACATCCTATATAATAGTATCATCATCATTAATCAATGGTAAAGGGCCAAATATTTGCTTAACTTATCTCAGAGTAATAGCATTGCAATGCTCCCTTAGATTAGGCCCTGTGCTATTGGGGAATGTCCCTAGCTATCTCTTAGCCAACATTTTAGAAATTTAGCCTATTTTTGATTCTCCAAACTAGGCTTCTTCTCTTGTCCTTGAGGAACTTGATTCAAAGTAGTTTGTTGTTGGGGTTGCTACTGGTACAACCATTAAAACCTGATGGACCTTAGGTATTATTGTTTCTTTAGTTGAAATTTGGATAGCTCCTCCACCTAGGGTTGTATGTATTTTTGTAAGAATTGTTCTGTTGTCTTGGGGCATTCCCCATATAATCTACCTGCTTAAAATTAGAAGATTAAAATTAGAAGAAAAGGAAGAAGTGGAAGGTGTAGCAAACATACCTTCTACATTACAATGCACGCCATAATGCAAGCCACCACAAAACTTGCAGTTAAACTATTCTACCTGCACTAGCATTTGGAACCAACAATGGCAAAATAACCCAACAATTGAATAGCAGAAAAATTAATTAAAAGCAAAAATAAAATAAAAAAATGGCTAAAGTAACAAATGGCAAATTCACTCGAGTTCCCACATAAAATGTCCTTAGCAACGACTCCAAAAACTTGATGCATTGCCAATGCAACTACACCTAAGGCAGTGAACCTATCAATGCAGTTTAGTGCAATGGTGAATATCAAAGTCATATCCCATAGGAATGGGAAAGCCTTGAGTTACTACTTGTTCTCTGTTATATAGCCTAAGAGTCAAAGTGATTGATTTCTAACTAACTACTGTCTAACTAAATGCAATACCGACTACTAGTGACAGTGAATGGAAAAGATAATTTATCAAGGCAAAAAGAAAAACACTGGGGTCTTGTACTAGTTGACAAACACATAAGGGATAATGGATTATTGAATCTAATGATGCTACCTGTGAGTGAATTCTAAACTAAATTCAACTTCACTATCGTTACAATTGAATTTCTTAAACCTAATAACCTACCACTGGAATGTCTTCCTATTGATTGATTTTAGATCATCATTATCATTCTAATATACTACTATTAAGAGTCATTACTTCTTAATCTAGCAATGAATTAACCTTAGTTCTATATGATAATCAACTATTCTTTGCAATTAGATTTCCAATTCTAGTTAAAATCTGTCGATTGCTAAAAGAAATCTAAACAACATTTATCATAACTTCTTCTAAAGAAAACTCAATCATTTAGTCATAATTGTAAAGAAAATCACATAATCAAATTTAATATCCATACAATTAAACTAGGATACCAACACAGTCAGGACCTTAATAGGTTATACAAATTTAGCTACTAATGTTCATAGTCCAAACGGCCAAAAAATAAAATTTACAGAAGAAAGAAAGAGGTAAAAACATGTACGTCCCTCTTCTCTCGAATTCTGGATGGAGCAGTATAAACAGCCGCTGCAAAATTACCAAAAAACCTCTTTGAAACTCTAAAATTTTGGATTTTGGCTATTGCCCATAAAGTAGCGCAAGTCAGGTCGCAGGTCACTGGAGAAATAGCACCAAGAGCAGCTGAAGGTCAAACAGAAGGCTGCAGACGCGTAGCTTAAGGATGAAAAGTTAGCTACAGATGGCAGACCCAACGAAAAGCCTCTAATGAGTAAAACATGGTTGAGTCACGCTGTGAGTCTATCGTGGGTCGCTCCTTAACGCCATGGATGGGTTGCGATTTTGTGGCCAAATTCAATGGTAGTGTCTCAATAGTTGTCCCCTAGTGACCAAAATTTGTCGCACTATCACTCGAAGGAAGATCAAAGGTCAAAATCCATGCCTTAGTGAAGCCTCGCGAATGAAAGTTCACTATCATGAATCACAAAAATCTTTGAAAAATCCCTCTTGACCTCGTTCAAATCGTTGTGGCTTATACCCTCGACGCATTATGCGATCCTTTCTTGATGACGTGCACTACTCCCTCTCAAAACGTTGCCTGAAGAAATGCTCTACATGACGCGGAAGAAGTGCTCAGGTCTTGTGACTCCTTCTCCCTTCCTAGACTTGCTCAATGCACAACCCGCCTATTCTAAGTTAGGCGTGCTAGTGGTCCAACACGGGCAGAAGGCCCAAAATTATTCCATTTGTTGATAATGACTTGATAAAATGCCTAAAAATGAAAAATGATATAAACATAGGTGATTCTTCGAATAAATACACACAAAATGCTCATAAAATAGAAAAATAATATCAAGCAAATATGTGTAAAATAAAGCACATCAACTTTAAATCAAAATAATAGTCCTTAAGGAATTTTACCCACCTATGTTGCATTATATTTAACTCTTTTTTATCAAACAAATATTTTAGACTTCTTTTATCGCCATATACCTTACTCTTAACTCAATCCAAATAGTGTCTCCACATTTTTAGAGCAAACACTACTACAACTAACTCCACGTCATGAGTGTGATAATTTTCTTCATAAGGTCTTAATTAAAGGGAGGCATATGCTACTACTTTCTTATTTTGCATCAAAATACATCAAAACATCAGGCAGATAATATAACATTATATAACAACATCTAAATAAGTGGGGCTGGGGGTATCTCTATAATAAATACCACAATAATTCTTGGATGAAGGCGAATGTTCCCAAAAGTAAAAAACTAACCATCAAAACTTGTTATGCTCTTGAAAACAAAACTTAGAAAAAAGAAAGAAAATACCAAAGGTGGACAGAAAAGGAATGATTAATGGCTGAATGTCATCTGAATTAAGGAGAAAACAAAATACAATGGTGGCCTTTTTTCAAGCAAGAAGTTGGCTCTAATACTCAGATGAGTGTTTACACAATTCAATAGTTCAAACTACAACTCATTCAGATATTTAAAATATAACTTAGGTTACAAAACAAAATGGTGAGTAAAGCATGACATAGTGTTGAAAGCGTGATGCTCCCTTCCTTGTGTGCTACTCGTGCATAACCCTTGTGTATGGCATCCCCGTGCATAATCCTCACGTGTTGCTCGTGCATTGCCCTCTCATGTAGCCCTTAATACTTCATCTAATAGCTTTTTCTTCTTATGTTGAGGTCCCTTACTCTCCTGGCCACCTCATGCTTTACTTCCTCTTTATTGTCCAACTGCCTTCCACCTATATTGTTATCGCCTTTAGTCTCTTGGTTGCCACTGTGATTGCTAGGGTTCATAGCAATACCTACCCCATCGAAAATAACCTTGTCCTCAAGGTTAATAAAGGGAAAACCCTTTTTTAAATGCACCAAAAACTCCCTGGATGCTTCCTCCCAAGGACTGTCTTCCCTTCCACCAAAATCATCTTTCTTCCTTCTATAGTTTTGGTATCAATGATGGCATTTGCCGTTGGAATTTTACCCAAGTTAGTAGGTGTAACACCCCATAATTTTAATTAGTCTAAATTTATGTTCTTTAAATTATTGGATAAAATTTTCTTGTGTAATTTGGTATTCAAAATAAATATACTTTCAATTTGTAGGATAATTGATTTAGATTACCTTTCCCATTTTCGCCAAATTAAGGAAGGAAAGAAAAGTGTGGCATGATAAAAATATTTGGAAGTACACGGCAACATATATAAAGGGAAAGGCAAGATAAGATGCAACATTTAAAATATATGCATGTGTGTACACGTGCAAGTGGGAAAGGAATGAGTGTGACAAATGTATATAAATGTTCATATGGCTAGGGACATGGGGACTTCAAGAATGCATGCACATGTGAAAAATGAGATGCCATGAAGAAATAGCCATTAAATATTCATGGGAAATCACACGTGAATTAAAGGAGAGGGAGATTGGTTTGAAATAAAAGAAGTGTAAGGAATTATGGCCTTGCATGGGTTTCACGTGAAGTGAGGGAGGGAGGAACATTTGTAGCTAGGCAAACTAAGAAAAAGAGAAGTGAAGAAAATTTTAATGTTTGAATATGCATGGAGAAAGGAAATAATGTAATAGTTTAGATGCACAACCTTTGGCCTTACATGATGAAAAAGGGAAGGTACAAAAGCATGTGGTATAGTGAGGAATAAAAGGGAAGCAAGAGTGCAAAAGCTTCTAAAGCACACATGAGGTATAGAAATATAATTAAGAAAAGAAGACAAAGAGTGCAGCATTTATTTAGATTAAAAACCATGTATGAATGCATTCTTTCCTTCCTTCCTTACTTGACCAAATAGGCTAGGGAGAAGTACAAAATTTTTAATTTAAATATGCATGGAGACTTTATGTGAAGGGGAGAGAATAAAGTGCAATGTGAGTCTAGGGGAAAACATAAAAAATTGGTAAGGAAGGGAAGTGTAGGTGAAAATGGCATGACCAAGTAGGTTAGGAGGTGAGTGCAAGCAAGATAAAGTGTACTTGCAAGTACACATGTGACTAATACATTGAGTAAAACACAAGATTCCAAGAAATAAGAAAGGGGGCTATACATTCCTTCAAACACACAGCTAGCTACAATTAGGGGAAAAAGAAGAAATATGAAATATTGGAATATGGAATTGATTCGCATGAACAAATGCACATTGCCAACTAGAAAATGAAAGAGGATGGAATTAGAAATTGCATTTTTATTATTATTTATGGATGCTTGTATATGCAACCTAAGCAAAAGGGACAAGAGGAGTTGAAATTTTCAAGTGTGAGAGATACATGCAAAACACCTGTAAAGAAAGAAAGAAAAGATAGAGTGGCATGTGGGAAAAGAAATTAGAAATTTTATGAATGCATGCCCATGCCACCTAAGCCAAGAGGAAAGTACACATGAGAGTTGCATTTTAGGATACATGAAACACACACCCGTGGAAGGGAGAAAAAGATGAAAAGAGAAAGGAAAAGAAAGAGAGGAAGGAAGAGAGGTTTCCATTTTGGGTGATACACACACCACACCCTCATTGTAAGAAAGAAAAGGAGAGGAAAAGAGAGAGCATTCCACACTCTAGAGGGATACACACCCACACATACGGTCAAAGTAAGAAGGAAGGGATTTATTCAAAGGAAAGGGAAGCAAGGTGTAGAAGGAGATTAAAGGAAGGGCTAAGCTAAGTCCATTCTAGTCATCATCAAGGTAGGGTAATAATTCCAACACAATTGTGTTCCATATTTTAGTATGTGTAACCACCATGATTATACAAGTTTTCCATAGAGCATGATTGTATTTCCCTACATTCTTGATAAAATGCATGTATTATTGTCTAAGCTTGTATGACAGGCTGGTGTGATGAAATGAATATTGTTATTATGTAAGAGTGATGTTTAGCTAATAACATGCTCATGATGAACTAGAACTTAGTATGATAAAAAGGGGGGTATAATTTTGAGAACCATTTTCTCCATGGAGCTCCTCTTTAGCCGAATAGAAGATGAGATTTGATACTAAATTGACATTGAACTTTTGTCATGATTGGGTTAAAGAATTTCCCTTAAGCCAAAATTATTCTTGAACTTGGTAGAATTTTATAAGAAATGATTTTAGTATTATTTTTCAAGAAAGGGAATTATTCTTGAACCTAGTAGAATTTTTCTAAGAGATGACATTAATATTTCACAAAAAGGGAAGTTATTAGGATTTTATTAGAAATATACATTAAAATAAATTTCGAGGAAAGGGGAATTTATTCTTGAAATGTTGGAATTTTATAAGAAATGTACATAAACATTAACTTCCAAGAAAGGAGAATTTATTCTTAAAGATATTGGAATTTTATAAGAAATGTACATAAATATTAACTTCCAAGAAAGAAGAATTTATTCTTAAAGATATTAGGATTTTATTAGAAATGTACATTAAAATAAATTTCCAAGAAAGGGGAATTTATTCTTGAAATGTTGGAATTTTATAAGAAATGTACATAAACATTAACTTCCAAGAAAGGAGAATTTATTCTTAAAGATATTGAAATTTTATAAGAAATGTACATAAATATTAACTTCCAAGAAAGGAGAATTTATTCTTAAAGATATTGGAATTTTATCAGAAATGTACATTAAAATTAACTTCCAAGAAAGGATAAATTATTCTTGAAAATATTAGAATTTTTATAAGAAATGTACATTAGCATTAATTTCCAAGGAATGGAAATTATTCTTGTAATTAATAGAATTTTCATAAGGAATGTACATTAATATTAATTTCCAAGAAAGGGAAATTTACTCTTGAAGATCTTAGAATTTTAAAGAAATGTACACTAGTATTATTTTTCAAGAAAAAGAAAATCTCCCTTGAAAATTGACAAAGAAATTTAAAGGTGGCCAATTGTCCACATGTGCCTAAGTGTGCACAAAGAATTTTAAAGGTGGCCAAGTGTCCACATGTGCCCAAGTGTGCACAATGATTTTAAAAGAAAGTGGCCAAGTGTCCATAAGTGCCCAAGTGTGCACAAAGATTTAAAAAGGTGGCCAAGTGTCCACAGTGCCTAAGTGTTCAAAACTAATGTATAAAAGTAAGTTAAGAATGATAAGTATAAATGGTTTTGTTAATTTTGTGATAATGTGTTTTATAGTATGCAAAGATGTTTTATTTGAAAGGAATATTATTTTCTCACATTAACATTTAACTTGATCATACATTGCTTGCCAATTTGTGTTTATGAATAATGTTATGTTTTTATATATCCCAAGAATATAGAATTAAATATTTTGGTGCTTGCACCCTGATACATATTAGTTGATTTTAAATCCCAAATTGTTAAGCTACTGGGAAACTTACGTTTCTTATTTATATGCTAATATATATTAGATGCGGACTCTTAGCATGGCCAGGGAGATAAAAGTTTCATTTTGGTTTAAAGAAAAATTTTTGTAACCCCTATTTTGGGTCCTAGTCCATATATACTTGGTTTAGAATTAGGACTATTCTTTTGGTTGTAGACATGGAATGTAACTGGGAAAGAACCGGGGAAGGGATATGTGAAGGACCAGTCCATCCTCAAAAATTTGTAAAGGGGTTTGAGTGATAGGATTGTTGTCTCCTGACTCCTGATGGATGGGTACTTCATATATCCTGGTACATGTTTACAGAAATGTAATAGACATTATTGGACATGTATTTATTTGAATTACATGAAGGTTTTTAATTTTTCGCTATGTAGTTTAGTATTTTGTTCTATTCCATTATGCAAACGAGATTTAATCTGAGCAAAAGATCCCGAACCTAATCCACTTAATATAACTTAATGGTATAACTGCTCAGACATTAGTTAAATAAAAGAATAGGAATAATGTACCGAACCTATCTATTTGCATCAGAGAAATTGTAACACTAGATAGGGGCGTTATAGTAGGTCACTGCATTACCATGGCAGGAGGTTCTCTGATATATTGTTTTAGTAAGGAGACATGGAATATATTATGGACTTTAGCTTCGATAGGTAGTTTGATCTTATAAGCGACTTTACCCACTATAGTCTCTATCCGATAAGGACCATAAAATTGTTTGATCAATTTGAAGTTCAATCTTTAACCTATTGTCTATTGTCAATATTGATGGAATTTTACCCATACCCAATCCCCTTTGGCCAAGTTAACCTCTGTCCTTTTACTATCCACCATTTTCTTTATATGATTCTGAGCTTTGAGCAGCTGATGTTTGAGTTATTTCTAAATAACTTCTCTTCATTCTAACATATCAATGAATGTGTCTATGCAAGTAAAAGTAGGGATCTAGCCAGGGATGCTCCTTGGATTGCTACCATATAATGCTGCATATGGTGTCATAACAAGACTCGTGTGGAATGATGTATTATACCAAAATTTTTCCTAAAGAAGGTACTCTAGCCACAATCAAGGATTAGTATGAGTGAAGGCTCTCAAATATTGTTTTAGACAGTGATTGAGAACCTCTATTTGGCCATTAGTCTCAGGATGGTAGGCAGTGTTATGATGGAGGGCTATACCACTTAATGACATCAGATGAGACTAAAATTGGCTCAAAAAAATGTTATCTTTGTCTGTCACGATGCTCGTAGGGAATCCATGTAACTTGACCACCATATCTACAAATTTTAAGGCTACCTTTATGGCTGTGAATCCTAGTTTTAATGCTCTAAAATGTCTAACTTTAGTGAATCTATCCACCACAACAAAGATGGTTGTGTGCCCCATCGACATAGGCAGTGAGATTATGAAGTCCATGGTAATATACTCCTAGGGGCAACTGGGAATAAGTAGTGGTTGTACGACCCTTTCTTCTTAGTAGTAGGGTACTTCACTTGTTGCCAGTTAAGGCATCCTTTTGTGAATTGTATTACATCCCTTCTCAAGCCTTCCCATTTAAAGATGGATACGGTAGCTTTGTAAGTTTTATTTATTCCTCCATGTCCCCCCATTGGAGAAGTATGAACAAGGTTTAGTAGGTATTGGGCAATAGATTCTCCC
This sequence comes from Senna siamea, assembly GCA_031216115.1. Taxonomy (NCBI): domain Eukaryota; kingdom Viridiplantae; phylum Streptophyta; class Magnoliopsida; order Fabales; family Fabaceae; genus Senna; species Senna siamea. Next base: position 22,520,380 of record CM062354.1, on the reverse strand, counting down.
TACATTTCTAGTGCAGATCAACCATCGCTTCATTGCTGGTATTGGCCTCTCTAATTTGCGAGAATATAGGATGTTCAATAGAAGAACTTATTGCCATTAAGACAAAAGTTTCTCCCTCCAACTCCTCCTTCCTTAACAAGGCATCAGCCATTGCATTTGTTTTGCCAGGTCTGTAAAAAATCTCATATTAAAAGCACAGTAGCTTGGACAAGTAAAACTATTGCTCTGGTGTTTGTATGACCTGATGTATCAGCTCTCGCAGGCTTTTGTGATATGTTTTGATGAAAAAGGCTCAAACTAGCAAATTATATCTCCATTTCATTACAGTCTGTGTAATCACATATAGCTCCTTGACATAGGCTGAGGATTTTCTGAGCTTCTCATTAAGTTTCTTTCTAAAGAAGACAAGAGGATGGCTATTTTGACTCAAAACTGCTTCTACTTTTGTACTTAAAGCATCTATTTCCACGATAAAGGGAATGCCAAAATTGGTCAAAGCTAGCACTGGTGGGCTAGTCATAAAATGCTTAAGCTTTTGAAATGTATGCCCTGTCTGTCCATACAAACCGTCTCTTCTTGAGCAGCTCTGTTAGGGCGTGGGCAATGTTGGCATACCCTTTAACAAACTTCTTATAGTATATTGTCAACCCTAAGAAGGCTCTTTGTTGTTACTCCAGCATAGCAAAAATCTTTCGTTGATCCACCTGCACCCCTACTATAGAAATGACATGTCCAAGATACTTAATGTGGGTCTGCTCGAATGTACACTTGGATTTTTTTTGCATAGAACTGGTGTTGTCTCAACAGCTACAATACAATTCTCAGATGTTGCAAGTGCTCCTCCCAATGCTTACGGTAAACTAGGATATCATCAAAGAATACAGCAATGAATCTCTCAAGATAGGGCTAAAAGAGCTTGTTCATCGTGGATTGGAAAGTGGTAGGCACATTGTGAGACTAAAGGGTATCACTACAAATTCATAGTGCCCTTAGTGGGTGCAAAATGCTATCTTGTGAATGTCACTATCTTCCATTATGATCTAACGATAACCTGAATGCAAGTCCAGTTTGGAAAAGTAGGCTACTCTGTGAAGCTCATCCAGAATCTCATTAATGGTAGGAATAGGAAATTTTCCCTTAATAGTGATGGCATTAAGGGCCCTGTAGGCCACACAAAATCACCAACTCCCATCCTTCTTTTTCACTAACAACACTGGTAAGGAGAAACAGTTGTGGCTTTCCTTAATGATACTTGCCTGCCTCATTTCTTCTACCAACCTTTCAATCTCATATTTTTGAAAATGAGGATACCGATAGGGTTTGACTGCTACTGCCTTGGCTCCCTCTTCTAAATGAATCCTATGATTGACACCCCTAAAGGGAGGTAACTCCTTAGGTTCTTCAAAAACTTCTGTAAATTCAGCCAACACCTCCTCCATTTCCCTAGGACACCCTCCTACCTCAATTTCCTTTTGTAAGGACATTATGTAACAACGGGAAAGATTTGAAAGAGTTTTAAAGGATTTTGAAAGATAAAAACTTGATTTTAACCCTAATCCCAATCAAACGAAGCCTGGCATGAAATTTGAGGATAATGACTTGACACAAAAGGTCGTTCGAAGCCAGAAACACGATCAAACAGAAAGAAATGCAATCCGGCGATCAAAAACTAACGGAAGAAGTTTCATGCGTCAATTTCGTTAACGGAGGCCAAAACTTTTGTATAGAAATGCGTGCCGATGTCTGGAAGGATGCCGACACCCTAAAACATCCCTAGGTGGCCCGGGAAAAGTCAGAATCGTCCCTGGAGGCTTTAAATTATGTGGATTCCCTCTATTTCTCTCATTTCACTCTCTCTCCTCACCACACTCTTTCTCTCCTCTCTCTTTTCTCTCTCCACCTTCCTCCACCGTGAACGGCTGCTACAGCCACCGTGGACCGCCACCAAGGGTACCAACCGACAGCCCTCACTGCCCACAACCTCCAGCAACCAACCACAGCCACCAACGGCCACCGAAGCCGCCGGAAAAACACAGTTTTTCCCCTCCATTGAGCGAAACTTCTCCAGCTCGAATCGCCGCCGTTCGTCGCCATTGACCGCCATCGCCTCACCACCGTAGCGAGCCGCGACTTCCTCGATGGCTTCGGCGGCCGAAGGAGGTCGGACGCGCCTGGATCGAGGAAGAACGCCGTCCGCCATGCGAGAAGCTTCGTGGCCAGAAAACACTGCCCAAACGGCTGTGAACCGCCATGCCACCACCGTATTCGGACTCCTGGTCTTGCGGGCTTCACCGTGGTGTGAGTTTCGAGGCAAACCGCACCTCCTCGCCGTGCGCCGCCATGTGCCGCCGTGCCAGAGCTTCTGGACGTGCATCCCAAGAAACTGAGACCACCGTGACGTAGAATTCCATCATCCAGACACATTGGTAAGGTCTAATTTCCCAAAAACTAATGGTATATGACTGAAATGGCTGCCGAACGTAATTAGGCAACTAATTAACCTGGATAAGCGTATGCAAGGTTTAGGATTGAAAATTAGATGACGTGACGAGCCTAAATGTTTAATTTTATGTCCAGGAAATTAATCAGGCTCAGAAACTGAGATTGCATGGAATTTTGAAGTGATTTAGAGCATTCGGAGACCAGGTAGGATAATTTACACTTCCCGAACCCTAGAATTGATTTAGTGAATACTTGAATGATTTAGATATCTTGCATGGATTTACGTGCTGCTTTCGATGAGAAAAATTGCATGCCTGTGTGCTGAAAACCCTAATTGCATGTTAGAAACCTTGTTTATCGAGTTTAGATGCCTTTAGGACAGATTTACTTAGGGTTGGGTACTTGATAGCCAGTATGGGACGGCCGTTAAGTATCCCTCGTACAAGAAGTTTTTAAATGAGACTATTTTTATCAGATTTAGCCTGTACTGAGTTAGGGATTACGCGTTAAACCAGGACGACCCTAAGAAAGGTTTAGGGAGTATAAGGGTGGATAACCTACACGGGGAAACGTTATGATTCAGGCGTAATACCCTAGAACCCTGAGGAATAACCGACCGAGTGCATGTGAGTTCGAATAGACTGTATGAGGATGAGAATTGGCGTATGTGCACATGCTAGGGGACACCCTAGATGTTGATTCTCACCCGGTCCTTGAGTGAGTGATTGGTGTTACGGATCACACTCAAAATATGAGCTTGATTCGGGTGATTGGTGTTACGGATCAACCCCAACGATAAGAGAGGTATTCTCTCTAGACTACGTGCAATTAGAAGATGATTTGGATTTGGTTACAACGAATTTGTAGCCAATGTGGATTGAGATACACAGGGCATGGGATTTTACTTGATTTTATGATCGATTTTAAAAGAAATGGATTTTCTAATTATGATATATTGCCGCGATTTCCATGTAATTAAATGAGTTTTAAAGATAAGGTATTCCACTATTTTCAAACTGATTTCGGGAAGACGATTTCGGTGTTCGCACCGCTGGGTATTCAACTGGTTTTCGAATGATAATTGATTTGTAAATTATTCTACTGGGATTTATATCTCATTAGGTTGTTTACTCAGATGAACAGGGACAGGGGCAGGAGCCCAGATGATAGCCGAGGCTGACTTGAGGATAGACCGGGGAATGATTAGCTTAGGCTTGAATCCTTTGTATATATACTTTGATGATACTGTTATTTATCAGATTCTGTTTCTTATGAATTCTGTATGGATTAGACCGAATGTATATATAACGTTTCAGATAGTATACATGGATTGTAGTGATAAATTAATGTTGCTGTGTATGGAATTATGTCAGTTATGTTTATCACTGTTGTTGGACTGGCTATTGATGATTAAACAGGTGATTCTGTATTTGGGATATGATTGAATTACAGAGGAAACTCTGCTGGATTTTCGGTAGAATTTACCACTGTAAACTTATGGATTTGAATTGAAATGTGTATGAATGTATGACGCGACGTGTATATGAGTTTTAGATTTCATTCCAGAGAAATTTATGATGCATGTATGTATAGTTAGTTAGCTGCGTGTGAATTAGGGTTGAACGGAATCTGAATGGACAACGGAGAGTCTATTTGGGTTACGCTCAACCAGTAGCGATCCCCTGACGTTCCCACATAGGGAATAATCATTTAGAATACCCCATATGCTTCCGCTAATCAGATAAGCATTGCGTATGACGTATTAAGGGGTCGTTACACATTAGACAGATGAGGTTATGGTGGCCTGCAAGTTGCTGCATAGCCTTCTCATTTACTGGTGTAGTCCTCTCCCTTTAGCTAATGCTATAACACCCCCAATCCTATATTCCTTTTTGGTGATTCAATAATATAAGGTGATATAATGTAGGATTGATGAGTTATTATTGGCTCTACCCGAGTATATTTTTAACTTTTTCTAAGTTAAATAATTGAGTGTCACTAGTTTAGAAGTCATTTAAATGAGATAGATAGATATAGAGATATTTACATTCACATTCAACTATACATAATATTTATACATACATAAATAGTAGTGTGTGCTAGATATATACCTATAGATATGTGAGCCTAAGTAGGGTAAGGAGACAATAAGCTTGCCACTCATACCCTGTTTTACGTAAAATTTTCTATCTCACATATCTTAATACATATATGCCCTCCTTACTTACACCAAAATCATCCTCCTGATCCTTCCAAAATATTAATAAGGATTCAGGGAAGTAGGCCTGTCAAAATACTAGATACTCCTAGTTATGCATACAGTCAAGGGGTAGGTGGTAATTCAAATACAAATAGGACCCATAATCCAGTGATCATAGGAAAATACTCTAGAAAGGGTATCTTTACTACCTCTATCTCTACCTCCAACACCATCTAGTACCTAGGCATTTGATACAACTCAGCTTTAATGAAAAATATTTCTCAGTAGCAATAATCACCTATGTTTAAAAATAGCTACTTGTACCACCATACAAATACAAAAATCCACTACATTCTTTCTCATCATAATTTAAAATATTATGCTATTGGAAAAATATACATGGATTATACAATATCTCATGCATATACTTATGATTACACATGCACTTCAACAGATATTCATCATACAAGATGTATTCTCAGATTGTAATGGTAACAACTCATATTCTCATATTAGTATATAGCATAAACAAAGAAATCATGCAATTTGATATGGCCATAGTCAAAAGCATCATAAAATAAATCTTTCAAAATTTTCATTCATAAATGAGTTCTCTTGTGGTCATAAACCACTAGCAATCATTCTCGTGGTTTTCACCATCTGCATTCATTCTCGTGGTTAACCGTCAGCATTAATTCTCGTGGTTAACTATCAGCAATAATTCTCATGGTTAACTGTGTGTAAAATTTTTCCTAGATTACATCTAGTTGCAGCTATTCTTGCTGTATAACCAATTGCATCCTTTCTCGCGGTATAACCAAATGTAGTTTTTCTCGCGGATCAACTAATTTCAATTACTCTTATTTATGTTTTATGCTCAATTAAAATCTCTCATTTCTCCTCTCTTTCTCATAATTTCTCAAACATACTCATTTCTCATGTTACCCATTACAATTCAAGGTTAAATCCTACATTTGAGTGATGTATTGGGTTAATTGTGGATCAAAATAGGTTAATGAGTCAAATTTCCTAAAACAAAGAGCTATAAGTCGACTTCTAGCCTCCTGATAGTCAACTTCCACTTACTGCCTAAAAAATATCTCAAACAGAAAGCAACCAGTCGACTTCTAGGATCCCGATAGTCAACTGCTTTGTTCTTGGCTAATTTCTAGCCCCTGGCAGTTGATTGTTAGCATTCTGGATACGTTTCTAGGCAACTCAAGAGCACAACAGTCGACTGGTAGGGTCTACAAGTCGACTGCTACGTTATGCTCTGTTTTAAAACTCGTCATTGACCAATTATTTTAACCCAAGAACATGTTTTTAGATTAGTTTTGATGATTAAAAACTCAATAACATTATAGGAGCTTCATTTACCATATAAAAATAGCTTAAACCACTAATTACTCAAGCTCAAATCTTGGATTTAAACTCTTTCTCAAAAACCATGAAAATCCTATTTTTCAGATTTGCATTCATGCATTCACAAGTATATTTAAGTAGTTTAAAATATCCAATAGCAATTAAAAACACTATGAATGTAGGTTTTAATCTTCCTCCAGTTTAAAATTATGAAAACTCAGAATTTCCAACTATGAATGGTAAATTTCAAAAATGAGGGAGATAGGTGATTTGCTACCTTTTTGCTCATTTAAACTTGGTATTTGATTATGGTGAAGTGTTCTGGTAAGTTTCCTTAGCTTTTTGAATGCTTAAATCCAATTAACAACTTTCTTCTTTCACAATTCCAACTTTTTCTCTCTCTATCTCATCATCTCTCTCTCTAAAATTTCTAAATTGAAGTTGCACAATGAGGTGCTCTAGAGGCTTCACCTAATTATAGGTAATCTGGTCATTTGCAATTCCACTCTTAATTCCCGACCATTTGGCCCAAAATGATAATTTCTCCAACTATTTGTTAAATTACCATTTCATCCCTAACTTACTAGCAGGATGTTTTCAAAATTATGTTGCTACAGTATGGCTAAAATTATGGCTTATTGCCCTGAAGTTTTGGGAATTCAAACCTCTATCCTCACCTTATCTTTTTCCTTTTAATTTAATCCCCATTCATTCCTTTCCCTTAAAACTCTTATTCTAACTTATTTTAATGCATCTATATGCTATTTAATGCAACAAATACAAGCATTTAATTCATTTACAATCAACAAACATCTCTTAATGTGTAGAGGGAGCGAATGTTACAACTGCTATTTTCCTTGGTGGTTAAAACTCAAGGTCATTCGCTTGTGATTAATGACAATATCTCTTAATTCGACTAACCATTGTACCTCAAAACTATATCTATTCCTTTGATCTTTGGGATAAACAAATCTACCTTAGCTTTATGTCCTTACAATTTGAGATTTACCTCCTTACACTTGCTGACACACTTCAAACTTTCTCCATTGCCAATCAAGCCTTTTGCCAATCATGACCTTAAAAGGCTTGATTGCTATAGTGGGTAATTGCAGCTGAGTTGCCGCTTCCTTCTTAATGAAGTTATGGGTGTTGACACTATTCGCTAACACCATTACTTCCTTCCCTTCACATTTCCCATTAATCTGTAATGTGTTTGGATGAAATTGCCCTTCCTCAATTTCTTCCTCTCCCTGTCCAACACTTTCATATGCTTCACACACATTAGGTGGCTTCCATAGTTCTTCCAATTTCTCTTGTCCAACCATTAAACAAAATCTAGGTTTACACTTGTGAGACATTGAATACTTCTCATCACAGTAATAACACAATCCTTTCTCCCTTCGCGACCTTATCTTAGCTGCTGTTAATCTCTTATAGTTACTATTTTGGCTTGTAGCAGAAGTCTATGGTTGAGAACTAACCATAGGGCCATTAACAATCGATTGAGAGACTAAACTCCTTCCCTTACTACCTCCATTCCATCCACTCTTAGCTGCGACCATAGGCGCTGAATAGAAAGCATTACTGAATGGTTTAGAGTAGCTTGGAGCCACAAACTTACTTGTTTGCTTCAAATTATTCTTTAGTTTCAATTGCTTTTATTCATGAAGCTTGCCTAAGGAAACTGCATGGTGATATTTTGCTAGTTGAGCTAGTTTCAGCTTACACTTCAAATACTCCAACCCAATAATAAAGAAGCTAATCAGCCATGGCTTGGGCAATCCAGTTACTTGCATAAAAAGTAGCTCAAAAGTTGCTTGATACTCGTCCACAATACTGGTTTGTTTTAATTCTTTCAATGCAGCTTTCGGATCTTTATACAAAGATTTTTTGAATCTAATCCTTATAGCTTAAATGAAATCCTTCCATGACTTCGCTCCTCCATTTTGCATCAGCCACTTGTACTATGAGTACACTGAACCTTCCAAATGTAATGAAGCGATCTTTATTTGCTGTTCTACTGGTGTGGCTTATAATTCGAAGAACTCCTCAATTTTGAAGATCCAATCCTCCACTTCTTTCCCATAATAGTGAGGGATCTTTACCTTCATGTTACGGCCAAGAAAACTCCCTTGATGATCTGTTCGATTATCTTCTATGCGAGTATTAGCATATGATGTTGATGCCTGATTAACTTGAACTATTAGCTTAGGTTCAGCAACTGATTTGCCTTGGATGAGTGTAGTCAATTCTAGCAACATTCCTTATACACTTTTGAGCCTCTTATCTGTCTTAGCCATTCTGTCTTTTCTCCTCTAATACCAAGCACCAATCTTCTCTTTATTCATTAGTTATGCAGTACAACTCCTGGATACTAGCTTGAAGCTCTTGGTTGCGAGTTCCATTGGCAATTGTGACCTCTCTCATTGAAAGCACTAAATATTATGCTCTTGAAAACAAAACTCAGAAACAAGCAAGCAACAACTAAAGGTGGACAGAAAAGGAATGATTAATGGTTAAATGTACTTAAAAAGAAAATAGAATACAATGGTGGCCTCTTTTCGAGCAAGAAGTTAGCTCCAATACTTAGACGAGTGTTTACACAATTCAATAGTTCAAACTACAGTTCATTCAAATATTTAAATTACAACTCATAAGTTACAAAACAGAATGGTGAGTAAAGTGTGACATAGTGTTGAAAGTGTGATGCTCCCTTCCTTGTGTGCTACCTGTGTATAACCCTATTGTATTGCATGCCCGTGCATGATCCTCACATGTTGCTCATGCATTACCCTCTCATGCAGCCCTTAATACTTCATCTGATAGCTTCTTCTTCTTTTGTCGAGGTCCCTCACTCTCCTGGCCACCTCATGCTTTACTTTCTCTTTATTGTCCAACTGCCTTCCACTTACATTGTCATTGCCTTTAGTCTCCTGATTGCCATTGTGATTGCTATGATTCATAACACAACCTTGACTTCTAGTACCAAATCATAACAAGGCATCTAAATGTTTTAGTATGAGTAAAAATTAGGAAAATTCTCAATAAGATAAAGTTATTGTCATAATCACATATTTACACAATCAAGCACTTTTACAAGCAATTCACATATAAGTGATCAAAGTAACAATAATAGGGAATTAATAAATCATTATCTTACTGGAGTTACCCTCTAATTTACCCTTATAGGCTTCGTAGAAACCATTGCTTGAATTTGAGCTCATGAAAACATTAACTATGGGACCTTAGTCACCATTTATATTTCGCACTGTAAAACTTACATCTTTGACATGCTATTACCGCTCAACTATATATTATCATTTTAGCTTGTTTGGAGTCACAATAAGGATTGAAGCCCAAGTACAGTGTCATTGAGGCCTAATTACGACCATGGACTTGCCTCCTCCTTTTCACTGTTACTTGACCATAGAAACCAATTCACCATATAGAGTACCCATGATTATCCTATACTAATTATAGATATTCATTCAAAGTAAGCCAAAATGCAACATTCCAATGAAAAGCTTAGAATTTATATGGCAAGGAAAATCCCTTTCTCTTCTTTTTATTAAATTCTAATCTTTTCATTCTTTTCATTAACTTACTACTTGTAACATCCACTCCTTCTATTTACTTCTTTAGCCTGCTTAAATTGCCCAATTATAGTTGAGAATAGACCTTTTGTTGTTGATCTTATTTGTTTACCTTTGATTGATTTGGACATAATTCTTGGGATGAACTGGTTGTCCTTACATAATGTAATCTTGGATTATTTAGAAAAATATGTGACTTTTATAGATACCATGCCAGTCAATAGGGGTATTAAGGAAAAGAACCAAAGGATGCATTTTCTATGTTCTTCTGAGGTTAAGATTCAACATAGACTCAACAATATCCCTATAGTAAATGAGTTTTCGGGTGTCTTTCTGATGTGTCTTATTTTATACATATTTTCTTGAAGTTATTTATCTATTTTATGTAATTTTATTCTAAAAATCAACAAGTTTGCATCATTTTCATTTTCAGGCATTTTATCAAGTCATCATCAGCAAGCAGAGCAATTTTAGACCTGGGCAGCTTTAGAGCACCCAAAATGGGCCATTTGGGCCAATTTCTCTTATTGGGCTGAGCCAAAGCCCTTAATGGGGCTTTAGGGCATGAGTTAAGGGAGGAGCAGCATGTATTAGATAAAAAAAGGAGAGAGTCGCGTGATTGAGGAGAAAATAATAGACCGTGCACGGGAAAGGGAGAAGACTAAGATTTTAGAGCGTCCAACTGGAGCTCCGTAGTGGCACGATAGCATACCAATGACGAGAGACAACGAACGAGACACCGCAGTCGATTTCAGCCACCAGAACATGGTAAAAATCATGAACTTTTGGCAAGTAACTCGAGCGACCCATTCGTAACCCATCCAAGTTCGCAGCTTCTCCGTGGCATTTTCAACTCAACTGTGATCTTCCCTTAGCTCGTCGGCCACCGTAATACACCAGATCAGAAGATTCAAGCTAAATTTGATATGCGATCCATTTGTGATTTCGTGACTCATCTGATGTGGTCTGTCCGAGCTGCCATAAAAAATAACTCCTCCATCACTCGGTGCCTCGTTCGCGACCTTCTGCCTGATCTCTAGCCACCATTGCAGTTGTTTTCTATTGGGTACCCGAGAACTCGAGATTCGACCCATTTTGCAACCTGACCTACAAAGGCTTCCATTAGGCAGTCCAAAAATCTAAATTTTTTGACAGTTTTCCAATCCTTTTTCGGTGGTTTTCTGGTGACCATTTTATTCTATAGCCATTAGGCATTGGATAAGATAGGGCTTGCGTAATTTTTACTATTTTTATCTACCGTTTAATTAATATTATAATGAATTATCTGATGGGATTGCCTGTGAATATTTTTAGCTAGTTCTGTAAATCCATTGGGGTTCTTGACTGTGTTAGTATTCTATTTTAAATTGTATGGATTTTTTATTTTGATTGTGTGATCTTCTTTGCGATTATGAATGTATTGTTTAAGTTTTAATTATGAGACATCATTATGAATGCTAATTAGATTTCTTTTTGAGATTGACAGATGACAATTGAAATTGAAATCTAATAGTAGAGAACAATTAATTTTCGCTTAAAGATGAGGTTAATTAATTGTTGGATTAAGGAGTAGCTATTTGTAACATCCACTCCAATTATAATTAAAGAGATGTTTGATAATTGTTAATTTGATGTTTAATGCTTGTGTATGTTGCATTAGTGCATATAGTTGCATTAGCCTAGGGACGAAATTAAAAGGAAATACATGAAGGATTAGCAAGAGGTGGCTAGGGACTCAATTGAAAAAGGGAAAAGTGAGTGATTCCAAGAGTGCAAAATAGATGAGGGACCAAAGACTAAATACCCAAACCTCTTTTAAACCCTAGTTGAAGCCCTAAACCCTTCCACACTTCCAACCTTCAGCATTTCTAGAGAGAGAAGAAAAAAGGGCGAGCAGAGTGAGAAAGGGACAAGTTAGAGCAGGGAAAAAGACTTCTAAAGGCAAAAGGGCAGATTCAAGGCTAGGGATTAGTCCTGTAACAAGGGGATAGTCTTCCTAACACATCCTACACACACATTTGCAAGGAAATCAAGGTAGCAATCCATCCTAAACCCTTCTCTTTTCTAAAATGTTTACTATTGCTGGAAAAAATGAATTTCTAAATGTTTAAATTGAGATTGGAGTTAAACCTAAATTCTGTATGCTTTTTTACTTCTATGGGATTTTGTGTTACTGAATGTATGCTCATATATGTTCTTGTAATTGATTGGAAGGGCTGGGTTGTGTTCATCTAGAGATATAAACTAGTCTTCCTTGAATGTACCATATTTGAGCTAATGGATGAGAAATTTTTAATGAGAAGTAAAGTTTGTTATATGGAAATTAAGCTCATATGTTTAGAATTGAAAATGGAATGCATTATAGACCGAGTATTATCAAAATTTTCTTTTCTGAACTACATCAGAATGTAATAGCTGACTGTTAGGTATAGGGCAATCAACTGTCATGTTTCTAGAAAACCCAAAAGTGCAGATAGAGGCTTAGCAGCCGACTAATAGATTCCTAGTAGTCAACTGTCGAGCCTGGGTTTGCACTCAGCAGTCGACTGTTGTGCCCTTATTTTTGCCTAAGACACATTCTAGAAAGCGACCAGTCAGCTGGTAGCTGGTAGGCAGCTGACTGCTAGCTTACTTTTTGGCACTCGAGGAATACAGAGAGGCACTAGTTGACTGTTAGCCTTCTAGCAGTCGACTAGCAGCCCTCTAACTAGCGAAATGAGGTTTTTAATGGCAATTGAGCTTAATAATTCTTCATACTAACTTAATTAAGGCCTTACAACATAGGTAAGCAAGGAAACTAGGAGTTTTAGGTGATGAGATCCTTGGGATAATGAAGTAAAGAGAGAGAAGAAAACACAAAAAGGGAAAGAGGAAAGTATTCTCAGTGTATGCCTTAGGGTAGATAGGCTCATGATCGAGTGACAGATTTTGGTATAGGACGGTCGTTGGGCATTCCACGGTTGTGTCATATATTGGGATGGTTAAGCATCCACTTGAACTTAGATGATTTCAAAAACGCGTGATGGTTGCGAACTTTAAGTTAATGTCATCTCCTAAAAGCCATATAAGTAACACATACTTAGAGTTAAGCATAACCATGGGCATGGACCAATTCACCCCAAAGTATATGTAGAGTATAGCATACCAAGAATATGATCCATCAAAAAGGGATGGTGATTCCATAGTACTATGATCTACCCAAAAGAAGAGAGGAAATGATCCAAGTAGAGTTGACGGTGATCCCATGAGAGTATACCAGCCCCATTTTGGACGAAAGGGAGGAATCTCGTTGGTCAGGGATGATCTGTCAGAAAGGGCCAAGGACCATTATGGTACTTGGATCCACTAGGGGAAACCTCAAAATGTACAAAGGTTAAGGCATGACTAGATAGCTATGCGCTCATTCATATAGACAGTGGTGCATGGAGTTGTTTTTGGGTAACTCTCCCGATTACTCTTAGGTTGTTTTATGTACTGCTCACATGTTATGGAAATAAAAAAATGGTATGTTTACTATCCCACATGTGTTTTATAAGAAATTTTTTATGATGAGAATGATGATGACTGCACTTTCTATGTTTTAAAAATGATATATTTTGATGAATATGTATATGTATGAGTATATAACATGATTAAATGCTACATGCACTCCATCCTAATAGTATGTGATATGTTTTATGAAAGAATGTAGAGCTTTCCATGCAAGCACAATGGTACAGGTTAATGGATTTCATAATAGGTTGCATTGCTACTAAGATTCATTTCTCACGTTATTATTGGCATGTGCCAGATGTGTAAGTCTCGGGCTAGAGAGAAGGTAAAGTAGGAGTAAGTACCCACTATGGGGTACACAAAAGTGACCATTTTGGGATAGAATAGGCAATTTTTTTATTTACACTAGCTTTCATGATATTTTGGGAAAGGCTAGTATTGATCCAACTTGTATAGCCTAGTTAGACATAGATGTAGATGAAGGGATGCTTAGATGAAATTATAGTGGCATGAGTGGCAGGATTGTTGCCTCTATGTCTAATAGTTAATTATCATATTTAATTAAGAATGCATGTTTATATATAGTTAATCCATGTGTATTCTATAAATATTTATTTTTCTACGATGTTGAGAGAACCCAAGAGTAGAGACCAACCCAAATAGCACTCAATTAATCAACCTGGTAAAAAGTTTAAAATTTACTTAGGTAAAAGTGATAGTAACACACCATTATTATGATAATTATATACATTATACCTTTAAAAACTTAAAAGGAACTATAAGCTAATGGGGGTGTTACACTATTCTTAATAGTGGTGAATTAGAACGATAAGGCTGATTGAAATCAATCATTAGGAAGAGATTCCAGTGGTAGATTCTTAGGTTTAGAAATTTAATTGTCTCGAGAGAGAAATTGAATTCAACTTAGAATTCACTCACGGGTCTCATAATTAAAATTAATAATTCATTATATTTTGTGAATATACTAACTAGTACATCTCCCCAGTGGGTTTGCTTTCCTTGTCTTGGTTAACTCATTTTCCATTCACTTGTCACTGGTAGTTTATTATTTCACTTAATTATTAGTTTAGTTAAAAATCAATCACTTTAATTGTTAGGCTAGATAACAGAGAACAAGTAGTAACTCTAGGCTTTCCCATTCCTGAGTAATACAACCTTGATACTCACCATTGCACTAGGATACATCGATAGGTTCACTGCCTTAGGTGTAGTTGCATTAACAGTGCACATCAAGTTTTTGGTGCCATTGTCGGGGAATTGTTTTTGAAAACTAGAGTGAATTTGCTATTTGTTACTTTAGCTATTTTTATTTTATTTTATTTTGTCATGTTTTATTTTTTTTTTATTTGTTACTCTTTGATTTGGTTGTTGGGTTATTTGGCAATCATTGGTTTTAGGTAATTTATGACCATGAATTCTATATCAGTCTTGGCAACTTAAATACAAAGGAAGCTTCTGGCCAAGCATATTTACCAATACCTAATGCCAGAGCAGGTAGCATAGTTTAGCTGTGAGTTCTGTGGTGACCCGAATTATAGTAAACACTGTAATGCCAAAGGTATGTTTGCTAACCCTTCCACATCTCTCTTTTCTCCTTAGATTGTTTCTGCTGATTTTGAACAGGTCAATTATATGGGGAATGCCCTAATAAGCACATAATTATACATATTTAACTGCTAAATTCCACTCATTCTAGGCGTATATTTTATGTGTTTTATGTATAATTACCTGTGTTTTCACTTGTTTTCATGTTATCAAAGCTTTTCCCAGGTATAAAGCAGTTTTTAAGAAAAATGGACCAAAACCAAGTGTCTAAAGGCTCAAAGCACCTCAAAATGCACCTTTTTGCATGGTCACAGAGGAAGTCTTCTTGAACACACCCTGCCACATGTCCATGCTGCCTTAAATCTTCTATAACACACCTCTCCACATGCCAAAGACATCCTACACACCTTCCTACATGGCTAGAGCAACAATATCTAACCAAGAAATGCCAAAAACACAATGCGGATAGATTTCTTCTGGAACACGGCCTACAACACGGCCATGCCCTTCACTTAGGCTACCACATGGCCATGCCACTTTCTAGGCTGCCACACAGCTGTGTGGAGGCCTAAGGAGGGAAAGCATCACTTTTAGGCATCTAAGTAGAAGGAAACTAAGAGCATTTGGAGTAGCTTGGAGTGTGACAATCCTTGCTAGTCTTTGGAGCCTAAAACTTCAATCCCTTTGCCTCCCTGGTCACAAGCCGTAGAGAGTTAATCAAGAGTTAAAGAAAGAGATTGGGAAGCATCAAGAGGCAATTCGAAGCATAATCAAGAAAGGAGTTCAAAATCCAAACTATTCATCCAAAACTTGACAGATGAGGATGTTTTTGTTTCCATTTTGTTCTTCATCCCTTGATTTAATTCTTATTGTTTTATTTATGGACATGAGTAACTAGATTGGTAGAACCCAATTGGGGTTCTTAGACTATGTTGATACTCTGATTTGAATATGATTGGGTTATAAATTGAATTGTGTGATCTTCCTTTAGTTAAAGATTAATTAATTTTTTATTACAAGACGTCGTAAGAAAAACTATCTAGATTCCTCTTAAATACTCTAACTAATGATGTTTAGAATTGGAAAACTAACTAGAGAGAATAGTTGATCTTTACTCGAACTAAGAGGTTGACAATTGCTGAACTAGGAGAAACTCCTAATAAGCTTTAATGCTGATCTGAACTTGACCATTGGACACGAATAGCCAATGGAAGGTATAGGTTTTAGAAATCCATTGAAACTAACCAAAAATCTGGATTTACTTTACACAGGTACCACAATCAATTTCATAACCCATTATCTTTTGTTTACATGTCATCTAGTCTAAGACCCCAATGGGTTTGCTTTTCTAGAACTTGATAATTTGTCGTCTTAACACTTGCCTTAATTTCCCTCTAAAGTTAAGATAGTGATAGTTAGAATTAGTTAATTAAAAATCCATCATTATTCTTCCTACGCTAGATAACAACAATTAAGTAGTAACCTAGGCTTTCTCGTTCTCGAGGGATACAACCTTGATACTTACCATTGCGCTAGGCTACACTGACAGGTGCATTACCTTAAGTTGTAGCTACATATAGTTCATTGGTAGCACACCAAGTTTTTGGCGCCGTTGTCGGGGATCATTTGTGTGAAAACTAGAGTGAAATTAGGAATTTTCACTTTAGCCATTTTATTTTAATTTGTTCTTTTTCTTTTAGCATTTAATTTGTTTAATTATTTTTCTTTAAGTTTTGCTTCTTTCAGTATTTAAATTGTGAATTGTTTCTAATTGACCTGAGTACTAACCCCAATCCAACTAATCCTCTTTCTGAGCCTGAATAATATCTTAACTCAAGATCACATTCATGTCATATCGAGGAGGAGCCAATTCAAATTCCTATTCATACACCACAAGAGATGGCCAATAATAACAATAATAATGATGGTAACCAAACAATGTATGCATTAGTTGGCCTACCATAACAGCCAATAATTTTGAAATAAAGCCAAACATTATCCAAATGGTGCAACAAATAGTACCATTTAGAGGTTTACCCAGTGACGATCCCAATTCTCATATTGCTAACTTTTTGGAGATATATGACACCTTTAAGATAAATGGAACCACTGATGATGCCATTGGGCTTAGGTTGTTTCCATTTTCCTTAAGGGATAGGGCCAAAAGATGGTTGCAATCTCTCCCCCTACCTCTATCACCACTTGGGATGAGTTAGCCAAAATTTTTTTATACCAATACTTCTCTCTTACTAAGACTACATAGATGTGCAATAATGTTTCTTCTTTTATGCAGATGCATGATGAGAGCATGTACAATGCATGGGAGAGGTACAAAGATTTGCTCAGATGTTGCCTACATCATGGACCGCCCGTGTGGATGAAGGTATAGACATTCTATAGTGGATTGAACCTAATCACTAGGTATATGGTAGATGCAGCAGCAGGGGGAGCTCTTAACAACAAAACCTTAGAGCAGGCACAAAATCTGATAGATGAAATGGCCATGAATAACTATAAATGTCAATCCTCTAGAGAAAGAACACTACGGCAAGGAGTAGCCCATCAAGCAGATGCCATATCACTTTTGGTAGCTCAAGTAGAGCTCTTGACCAAGAAAATAGACTAACTACGGATGCCAGTACAAGCAACAAAGCTAAATTGTGAATTTTGTGGTGGTCGACACTACAGTTCAAATTGCAATACAGGTAGTATGTTTGCAAACCCTTCAAATTCCTATTCATCTAACTAAGGGGCTGTTGAATTAGAATATGTAGATTACATGGGGATTGCCCCAAGACAACAAAACAACCTATATAGCAATACATACAACCTCGGGTAAAGGAACCATGCAAAATTTGGATGGAAAAACAACAATAATCAGGGACCACTAGGATTTCAGAAATTGCATCAACAACAATCTCAACAAAATCCTAAGACCTAGTTCTCTCAAGGATAAGAAAATAAGCCTAACCTTAAAGAACTATTAATTGAATTTATAGCCTCTTCAAAGGACAAGAAATAATAGACAGAGAGAGATCTTAGAAATCAACAGTCCTTGATCCAAAATTTGGAAAACCAAGTAGGCCAAATGTCTAACATGTTGACAGAAAGACAACCAGGCATGCTCTTAAGCATCACTAAATCCAATCTAAGAGAGTAATATAAAGCTATCACTTTGAGGTCAGGTAAGGAATTGATTGAGCCTTTACCCTTACCAAAGGATAATGAAAGGATGCCAAATGAATAGATAGCTAAAGAAAATGAAGTGGCAAAAGAAGAACTAGTCCATGGTGAAAAAAAGAAAAGCCCTGTGGCAGAATATCAGCCACCCATTCCATATCCTGCTATACCGAAGTAGGAAAATATTGATCAATAGTTTGGTAAGTTCCTAGATTTATTTAAATAACTAACGATCAATCTACCTTTTGTTGAAGCCATTTCGTAGATGCCTCGTTACATGAAGTTCTTAAAAGAGATTATGGGAAACAAAAGGAAATTAGAAGATCTTAGGTTAGTAACCCTAAATGAGGAATGCTTAGCTATTTTACAAAACAAGTTGCCTATAAAGAAATGCGATCTAGGAAGTTTTATCGTACCCTGTGTAATTGGTGAACTCCCGATCAAGGATGCCTTAGTCGACTTAGGAGCTAGCATCAACTTAATACTGACCAGCTTGTTTGATAAACTTGGGCTAAGTGAACTAAAACCCACTAGGATGAGCATACAATTGGCAGACAGAACAGTCAAGTATCCTAGGGGTATAGTAGAGGATGTGCTTGTAAGAGTCGATATGTTTATCTTTCCTATGGATTTCGTGGTGATGAATATGATAGGTGAAAACAACATACTTCTGATCTTAGGATGACCATTCCTTGCGACATCTAGAGCCCTTATTGATGTTTGCGATGGAAGGTTGCAACTTAGAGTAGGAGATGAAATAGTCACCTTTAACCTAGCTGACTCCCTTTGACAATCCATGGATTATGATGATACAATATATTCAATGGATGTACTAGATAATGAAATAGAAGCATATCTACAGGATTTTTTATTAAGCAACTCTTCTCTAGAGACTTTACCATAAGATCATAGTTTGACAAATGAACAGGTGTTGCAACAATTGAGGAGTTTGTTAGATACAGAGCCCAGTAACCCTGCCTCAGCTGAACCAGATGAAATAGACCATATCCTTTCCATAGACAGGCCAGAAGAAGAAGAGGTAACACTTTTAATTAAGGACCTTCCAGCCCTATAATTAAAAGAGTTACCTAAGCATTTGAATTATGCCTACTTAGACAAGGAGGAGAAGGTGCCAGTGATTATAGCAGTAGATTTAACTCTTAAAGAGAGGGAAATTACCCTAGCTTCTCTTAGAAAGTATCCCCGAGCTTTTGCATATAAGATCTCAGATTTTTTTGGGATAAATCCTAGCTACTGGTCTCACAAGATTCTCATAGAAGATAATTATAAGCCAGTGGTACAGCCACAGAGACGTCTAAACCCAAATATGAATGAAGTAGTGAAGCGAAAGTGATTAAGCTTCTTGATTCAGGTTTGATCTACCCTATTTCTGATAGCTCCTGGGCTAGTCATGTGCAAGTAGTGCCAAAGAAAGGAGGCATTACAGTAATAAAGAATGATAAGGATGAGCTTATACCGATGAGGACAGTAACCAGTTATCAAGTTTGTATAGACTACCACAGATTAAATGATGCAACCCAAAAAGACCATTTTCCCCTTCCATCCATTGATTAGATGCTTGAGAGATTGGTAGGTGACATGTTCTATTGTTTTCTTGATGGTTTTTCAGGATATTTCTAGATACCTATTGTTCTTGAGGACCAAGAGAAGACTACCTTCACCTGCTCTTATGGAACATTTGTGTATAAGAGAATGCCCTTTGGACTGTGCAATGCACCTGCCACTTTTCAAAGGTGTATGATAGCAATCTTCCATGACATGATTGAGGATTTATTGGAAGTATTCATGGATGACTTTTCTATTTTCAGCAATTCCTTCACACATTGTCTAGCCAATTTGGAATGGATGTTAGCTTATTGTGTAGAGGCAAACTTGGTTTTAAACTGGGAAAATGCCATTTCATGGATAAAGAAGGGATTTTCCTAGGTCACAAAATATCCCATGTAGGTTTGGAAGTTGACAAAGAAAAAATTTAAGTTATATCAAAGCTTCCACCTCCTAGCTCTGTGAAAGTAATAAGAAGTTTCCTAAGACATGCCAGATTTTATGGGAGATTCATCAAGGACTTCACCAAGATTGCTAGACCATGGACTCAGTTGCTTGCCAAAGGCACATCTTTTGAATTTGATAGTGACTATATGCAGGCATTTGAGTTATTAAAAGAGAGACTGACCATAGCCTCCATTATGATATCTCCTAATTAGGGATTACCTTTTGAGCTGATGTGTGACCCCAGTGACTATGCAGTTAGAGTAGTTCTAGGCCAAAGAATTGATAAGAAGTTCCAACCCATCTACTATGCCAGCAAGACATTGACTAATGCTCAAGAAAACTACACTACTACTAAAAAAGAACTACTTGCAGTGGTGTATGCATTTGATAAGTTTTGGAGCTACTTAGTACTCTCAAAGATCGTGGTTTACAAGGATCATTTAGCTCTGAGGTATTTATTTTTGAAAAATAATGCTAAACCTAGACTAATTAGATGAACATTATTGCTGCAGGAGTTTGACATAGAGGTGAAAGACAAGAAGGGCATAGAAAATTTAGCTGCAGACCACCTATTGAGACTAGAGAACCCAAACCTCGAGGCTCTAGATGAAGAAGCAATAAATGACAACTTTTTAGAAGAGCACTTAGAGGTTATGTAGGTATATTCTGACCTCCCTTGGTTCTCAGATTATACTAACTATCTAGTAGCTAGAGTCTTACCAAAGGTAAGGATATGATAACTCAACAAAAGAAGAAATTCTTTGCTTTGTTGAAGTATTACATTTGGGAAGACCCCTTTCTATTTCGAATTTGTGCAGACCAGGTAATTAGAAGATGTCTACATAAGGAAGAGAGTAACTAGATTCTAAGCCATTATCACAAAGACCCAACAAGAGAACATCAAGCAGCTAACCATACTGCCAAGAAGGTGTTAGAAGCAGGATTTTATTGGCCTACTATATTCCAGGACGTACAAAAGTATGTCCAGGTTTGTGATGCATGTCAAAGGTTAGGTAATATCTTTGCCCAAAATGAAATCCCCTAAACAAGCATACATGTAGTAGAAATATTTGATGTATGGGCTAGAGATTTCATGGGACCCTTCCCTTCTTCATATGGTAACAAGTATATTCTAGTTGCAGTTGAATACTTCTCCAAGTATCCGGAAGCCCAGGCTTTCCCCACCAATGATACTATAGTAGTACCTAGGTTCTTAAAAAGACTATTTGCTAGGTTTGGCACATCTAGGGTACTAATTAGAGATAAAGGAAGCCACTTCTGTAACTACCAATTAGAGAAAGTACTCAAATGCTATGGAGTAACCCATAGACTTGCTACACCCTATTGTAACACCCTTATCCAGTATTACAACTTAGCGCTGATAACAGATAAAGTCGTTACATTTATTATTATCCTTATTTATTTACAATTAATACCTGAGTGTTTATTCCATCACCATATTAGTATTTAATTCTATAAATATAAATTCTTTGACTCAAATAAAACTTATAAGCACAGCAAAGGAAAAATATATTCTAACAGGAATGAAATGACTAAGTTACAATATGTCTGTAAATACTAAAATAGTGCCTTAATTCTAGTATTATCAATACTAAACTTAGGGTTAGGAGACAACATAATTTCTGTCACTCAAACCCTTAGTTACAAAATGTTCTTACAAAATCCTTCCTTAATGCTAGTTCTATCTTACCCAGAACTTCACTAATTACCTGCATTTGTACACATCAGCACACAAATGAGAAAACTAGTTTCTCAGTAGTTTAACAATTCATAATTCAAATTACGTTGGCATGTACAACTGTACATGTAATATCCTCAATTCTATGATATCAGGTATGTCTTAGAATCCTAGACTTAATATTTTTATGCATGGAAAATAGTCCAAAAATTATTTTATATTACCTTAAACAAAGGAAGGACTAAACTGAAAGGAAATGATTAGGGACTAAAATGAAAGGAAATTTGTTTCACAAAATATCCTGATAGTAAGCACGCAAATTGAGGTACATTTATGGCACACATTTATGAGGTTTGAAAATGGTGCCAATGTCATAAATGCTGCAAGAAAAATATTTAGGGGCAAAACAGTCAAAATTTTATTTGAAAATAAGAATAAAATATTTATTTATCAGATAAAATGGCTAATTTTTATTTGGAAAATTATGATTTTGCCTCTAGAATATTTTTCCAAAATTTTTCAAAAACAAAATTTGGTTCGGCAATTAAGAGGGGTAAAATGGTCATTTTACCATGAAGGGCAAAATGGTAATTTTGACACCAAGGGTAAAAAGGTAATTTCATCATAAGGACATAAGGGGAATTTTACCTAAAGAAACACTTTAAAATTTCTAAAATACCCTTACATGTAAAGGTTTTAAGAAGGAAAAAGTGAAGAGTATTTTGGTTATTTTGCCACAAAGGGAAAAATGGTCATATAAGCCAATTTAAATAAGTCACACTACTTCTTCTTCTCCTCCTTAGAAAAGACGACGTGAAGGTTTTTTGAAGGGAGAAATACCATAGGCTTCATAAGGGAGAAAAGGGAGAAAAAGCAAGGAAACTTCAAGGTTTATCCACCAAAAATTGCAAATCAAGGTAGCTTAGCATTCTTTCATCACTTATTTCATGTTTTAATGGATTTTTCCAAGCTTTTGAGATTTTCATGGCTGAATGAACAGTACATGAATAGTGATGTTTTTAAGTTTACATTCTTAAATTCTCAAAATTTCTATGGATTAATGCTTAGAAAGTAGTATGGAGTTGTTTGTGATGGTTAATTTCAATTATGAAAGTGTTTATGTTCATTTCCCAATTTTGTTTCATTTGCCCTAAAATCCCAAATTCATGAATGTCATGCCAAATTGTTTGTTTTGCCTTGATTGTTATGGATAAATGGTGATTGATGGTTTATAGATGATGAAAATGGGATTAAAGAAATGATTATATAAAAAATGATGATTTTTGCACAAAATGCCTCTTTAGGCCATGGCTAGCAAAATGAGATTTTGAAAATTGTTTGAAAAATTTTAAATTAGCTTATTGGTAATTCAAGTTATGGCCAATGGAGGGTAGAATAATTGTCAATTGGTTGAAATGCCCAATTTTGCCTAAAAATCCCATCTTGACCAAGAGTATACATGTTTTTGGTGAAGAAAGTGTGTTGAAATTCCTATGTGTGTGTCTTGGTTGAAGCAAGATTAATTGGCAATTATTTTCATGCAAAATGATCCCATTAAATTTCATGTAACCTACTTGACCAATTTTAGGACATAGAAATATTTATGGAAAATTTTGTACAAAAATGTAATGAAATTGGTCAAAGTATACAAAGGAAATAATATGACGTTGCAATTAAATTTTAATGAATATCTTGTGCAATCTTGGCAATTATAGCAATTTGTGTGCATGCTTGAGTGTGGGGAGACAATGATTATACACACCTTGGGTATGTATAATTAGGTGAGAAAGGGGGAAAATGGAATAATAAGAAGGAAATGGAAAATGTTCAACTTTGAAACCCTTTAAATGCAATAAAATGTGAAAAAGGGAATTTAGTGTAAATGGGAAGGAAAAGTAAATTTATTTTGCTTATTATATGGCAAGAGTGACAAATAGAAATTGTTAAGTATGAAAATCTTAAATTTCTTAAGGATTTCTCTTGACCAAGAATGAACCTTCCTTTTTATACAAATTCAAGAATGGAATTGTTATTGAGATTTAAAGGTTTTCTTTTTAGAAAGTGAGAATGATAGTATCATCATAAATGAGGAAAGAAAAGGATTGAATTATGACATAGATAAGGAAAAACATAGCATGGTATTGGAAAACATTGAATGGAAGGAAAATATTTGAATGTTCAATAAAGAGAAACATAGAGGAAGTAATTCCAATATATGTTCTAGGATAGATAGGCTTATAACCGAGTGACCAATTGTCAATATGGGACGGCCGTTGGACATTCCATGGTTGTATCATAAATTTGGATGGTGAAACATCCGCTCGAAATGAAAGAATTTCAAAAACGCTGTGAATATTGTGAATTCTAAGTTAGTGTAACCTAGATGGCCAATTGAACAGGGGACATTTACTTAGAATTTGGCAAAATTATGGGATTAAGACTAATCATCCTAGTTGATATATATAGGAAATAGCATACTGGGAAATGATCCATAATGTAGGTTGTGGTGATCTATGGCATCATAAACCGCCCATAAAGCGGGGAGAAGATGATATGTGTGAATAACAGTGATTCCATGAGCTTAGTTTGACTGAACCCTGGGAGAAATTCCCACTTAGATCTGTCTTTATGACATGATCACTGAATGTGAATGGGTACTCAGATCCACTGAGGACGCCGTAAGTACCAAGTGTAATTGTCACACACTTGATAGAGCGGCTATCTCATTCATGCACGCTGTAGTATGTGGAGTAATTTATACTTCCGATACTCTTGTGTCTCTCTAAATTGAAAATATGGCTTTTAGCCAAATGTGAATTTTTATTTTCCTTATAAATAATGCAATTTTCCATGAATGGTAAATGTTGTTTCTCCTAAATTATCTATGGCTGAATGGAAATTTAATGAATGTACTTTCCTGATTATGGTACTAAACGGTATATGGTGAACTATGATTGTGATCAAATTGATATTGTTTTTATTTTATAACTGATATATTATTGATATACCTCATAAACTTCATCCTATACAGCTGACTGGTTTATTTATAGCATTTCCTAGAAATGATGGAATTTCAGAATAAGGAATGTAAATTGTTTTCCGTACCCATCCGGTGGTACATACCATAGCTCAGAAATGAAATGTGGAATGCATAGCTACTGAGAAATTATTTTCTCATTATTTTCTGGTATGTATCAGATGACTAGGACCATTATGGTACTACAAGAAAGAACGGATTAGCTACCCATCCCAAGAAATGGAATGATATATATTATGCTAGAAATACATATAAGTATATGGATATGTAAGGCATACATATCAGGTTTATGAAAAATAGTTAAAAAGGGTATGAGTGGCAGGTTTGTTGCCTCCTTACCCTATGAAAGCAAGAAAACTACATATATCCTGCAGTATATGTAACAACGTTTTCACGTTGAACTGGATGTAAATGTATGTAAAGGAAAAAGTTTAAATTTATCCTGAATTTTTATGGATTATGGTGTATGATTATTAGACTTCCGCTGTATTGATAATTGATATGATACTTGAGTAAGGATCCGAACCTAATGAAATGTATACTATAAATGGATATTTAAAGAACTCAGGTAAGAAATAAAGGATAGAAGTGTATATAACACGCCAGTTTCTTAAGTGAAGGATTTTTCAATAAATAATATTTTAAATATGCCTTTGAAATTGGGGGTGTTATAGTACACACATATAGGAAATCTTTGTTGACTTATCAATGCAGTAACAATACTCATTTTAGCAGGGACATAATTATAAGTAGCAATCAGAATAGTAATCATCGTAACTAGTAGTCATCAACATATATATATATATAAGAAATCTTCATTCTTAAAACTTACCTTGTATTTATACCCCACATTCATGTCATCTTGCAACAAAAGTGGACACTTGGCCACTAAAATTTTTTTCATGTGAACGCTTGGTCACATTGTGGACTCTTGGCCACTTACGTAGTTTTCGTGAACTCTTGGTCACGTGGTGGGCTCTTGGCCACTTTCATGAGATCAGTGAACACTTGGTCACTTATACATATATACTGTAACTATAATTATTATTCTTGTCATACTTAACACTAGTTCTACATTATATTCTATCTTTTTAGACCACAATATGATATAGTCATAATTAGCTCACTCAATGGCCTTTTCACTCCTATTTAAAGTACTCATTCACTATATCATATTGGTTTTTATTAGTTCCTTCATCTTATTCAATCTAGTTAATTAATTAACTATGTTACTACATCTCATATTTTGTAAGGCTGAGGGTTTATGTCAACCAAAGTTTCTATGTCAATTTTCCTTATATCACCATGTTATACTCCACACTAATCTCCACAAAGTTTTCTTATCTATGTGTCATTATACTACCAATAACCTCATTTTTATTATTTAATTTTGTTTATAGGATAAATTGGTTAGATGGTATTTTATTCTCTAGCCTTACATCTAAGTCATTCATATCCCATCTAGGACCATTAATTCCCACCACAATTTCCCTCAATATACTAATTATTTCCATATTGTATTTCATATCCTAGCGTGATAGTGAATGCCTAGGTCCCACAAATTCTGCTCTTACTAGATTATTTTACACCATAGTTGCATCCCTATTACACATTATACTTTCAGCAATATATTCAATTATAATGGGCTCTTATATCTAATTAATTGTACTCCTAGTAATTTATTATAGTAATTAACTCCAACTATACTACACGTGGTAATTAACTACAGCCATACTACATGTTGTCAGCACCTACTACACATTTTTATCTCTTATAGATAATTCATTGCACTCACCATAATTTATTCTAAGAGGTGCCGCATCCATGCTACATGTTGTAAATGATTCCAACCATACTACACTTGGTTCCTTGAAAATTTATACTACCTTAATGTATATGCTAACTACCCCTTAAACTCATCTAAATGCTACCTCTAGAATAATTTTGTATTTTCCCTTTTTTTTTCACCAAGACGTTAAAAAGGTTCCTATAATTATATACTTCTAATCTCTATCCTAATAAGGAAATTCTCTCTTTTATTTATCAGACCATTACCCCATTTGGACTTCATGTATATTTCCCTAACATAAAGAGTGGTATAGACGTTTCATCCACAGCTTTGGGATACATAATTATTCCTCATAATTTCTCATATATTATACCCAAAGATAGGGGAATTATTAAACTACCTTATGATTGCAAGAGTGTTGAACTTAATGTGTTGAGTTTTTCCCTTCGATCAAGCTTCTGCCTTTCGTTCTTTCCATGTGCTTTTCTTCTCCTCTCGTCAGATTTTCTTTCTCCTTCTTTTCTCTGCCTCACCGACTAGTTTCTAGGTGTTTTTACCACGTTCTCTTCCTTTATATGCGACACATATATACATTTAAGGATGTCTATTCCAAGCTAGGTCGGTCATCCTAAGGATGTAGAAAAAGGTGTATGGTTATCTTCTCTCACCTACTTCTCGTTTGGTTTAACGTTAATATGCCATGAAAAAGAAAAGAAAATATTGTAGAACGATTAATCAACTCATTCATCACGTTTCATGGGAGGGAGATAACAAAACAAGGAAAGAGAAAGAATGCAACTCTACACGTCTCTTCCTCACTTTTCCACCTCTCTACCGTGTGCATGTCTCTTTCCTATCTTGTAATGAAATTAAATGCTGCATGGAATGAAGATAAAAGCATGCATTTCTTCTACGTGTCCTTTCCTTTTCTCTCTTTCTCCCTCACCGAATTCTTTCCTTCACCCTACTATGTTTTTATTTTTCCTTCTTCTTTAGCTACACGTGTAATCCTTTCGCTTCAATTAGTTTTATATTTATTTTTATTCATAACTCATTCTTTCGGTTAGCAAAAAGAATGGAAGGACGGGTCACATGTTATGCCTTGTAAGCAATCTCTTAATCATTTTAAAGTGGGAGGTAAGGGAAGAAAGAAGGTACCTCACCATCATACTTCCATCCAATCCTTCCTTTGTTCATGCATTATTTATTTCCCTTTTTATTTGGTTTTCTTAATGTTTTCCCATGTGTACTATTTAATTGTAAACAAAGGATTTAGCTCCCTTACTGTATAAAGTCATAACTTCCTTCCCTTATCCTTTATCTACTTCTCTTTTATCTAGTTGTCTAAAATAATGCTAAAACAAACAAAAATTTTCTACACTAATATCTATGCATTTGATATTTTTAATACAGTTAAGAAAGTATGGGATGTTACATTTCTCTCCTTTGTGAAAATAATTTCGTCCTCGAAATTTATACGTACCTTATATAAATAATTCTGGATAATTTTTCTTCATGTCTTCTTCCTTCTCCCATGTGGCTTCCTGTGGTGATGTTTGATACCATAAGATCTTCACCAGAGGAATGGCTTTATTCCTTAGGATCTTGACTTCAATACCGAGAATTTGTAAAGGTCTTGACTGATACGTTAAATTATCCTTTAATTGTAGAGTATTGGCGTCAAGTACGTGTGAAGGATCAAGTATGTATTTTCTGAGTTGGGACACATTGAAAACATTGTGAAGGTTTGACAATTGAGGTGGTAAGGCTATCTAGTATATAGATGGACCCACTCTCTTCAGTATTTGAAAACGTCTAATATATCTAGGACTCAACTTTCTAGATTTCATAGCTCTATCAATACCAGTAGTTGGAGAAACTTTAAGAAAAACATGATTTCCCTCTTCAAATTCTAGTGGCCTCCTTCTTTTATCAGCATAGCTCTTTTGCCTGTTTTGAGCCTTAATCATCTTGTCTCTGATCATTTTAATTTGCTCAGTGGTTTGTTAAACAAGTTTAGGGCCTAACATTTGTCTCTCCCCAACCTCATACCAACATAATGGAGATTTACATTTTCTTCCATACAAAGCTTCATATGGTGCCATTCTTATACAAGAGTGGAAGCTGTTATTGTAAGAAAACTCTATCAATGGTAGACTCTATTCCTAATTGCCCTTATATTCTAAGATACAAGCCCTAAGCATGTCTTCTAGAGTTTGAATAGTTCTTTCTGTCTGTCCATCGGTTTAGGGATGGTAAGCAGTACTGAAATTTAGTCTAGTACCAAAAGCTTCTTGGAAAGCCCTCCAAAATCTTGAAGTGAATCTGGGATCTCTATCTGATACAATGTTAGTGGGATTTCCATAAAGCCTCACTATTTCCCGGATATATAATTGGGCTAATCTATCCAAGGAGGAATTTATTTTAATTGGTAGGAAATATGCTGATTTAGTTAGTCTGTCTATAATCACCCAAATGGCATCATTCCCTAAGTGAGTTCTAGGTAATCCCATTACAAAGTCCATTGAAACCTTATCCCATTTCCACTCAAGAATGTCTAGAGGTTGCAGTAATCTTGTGGGCTTTTGGTGTTCAATTTTAACTTGTTATCATACTAGACATTTTGCTACATGTTCTGCTATATTCTTTTTCATTCTTGGCTACCAAAACCTTTCTTTCAAGTCTTGATACATCTTAGTGGCTCCCGGATGGACAGTATATTTACTTTGATGAATTTCTTTTAAAATCATCTTTCTTAGTTCTCCTGTCTTAGGAACATATATTTTGTTTTGAAATGTTACCACTCCATCACTTTCCTTTTTGAAATCTTTGGAATCCTTTAGGGATTTAAGAAATTCATCATTCTTCTGTGCTTCAAAAATTTGGGTCCTGAGGGTATTTTCAATCTTTAATTTACTTAAACAAACTTTATTAGGTAGTATAAGAGCAGACAATCTCATGTTTCTAAATTTTTCTATTAATCCCATTTCACACACCATCATTTGAGCTACATGAAGGGATTTCCTACTTAAAGCATCTGCCACTATATTTGCTTTACCTGGGTGATATTTAAGTTCAAAATCATAATCTTTTATAAATTCCATCCACCTTCTTTGTCTCATGTTTAATTCCTTCTAATTAAATAGGTACTTAAGGCTTTTATGATCACTAAAGACTTCAAATTGAGATCCATAAAGATAATGTCTCTAGATTTTTAAAGCAAATACAATGGCTGCTAGTTCTAAATCATGAGTAAGATAATTTCTCTCATTGTTGTCTCAATTGTCTAGAAGCATAAGCTACTACCTTTCCTTTATGCATGAGGACACACCCTAGACCTTTTTTTGATGCATCATAGTATACTTCAAATGTTTCCATAGGATTTGGAAGAATTAAGATAGGGATAGTGGTCAATTTATCCTTTAGAGTTTGAAAAATTTGTTCACATTTGTTATCCCATATAAACAGAACATCCTTTCGGGTTAACTTAGTCATAGGCATTGCTATTTGTGAAAACCCTTGAATAAACCGCTTATAATATCCTGCTAATCCCAAGGAACTCCTAACTTCAGTTATAGTAGTAAGTCTTTCCCAGTTTAC
Organism: Senna siamea; assembly: GCA_031216115.1. Lineage (NCBI taxonomy): Eukaryota > Viridiplantae > Streptophyta > Magnoliopsida > Fabales > Fabaceae > Senna > Senna siamea. The sequence continues at coordinate 22,490,407 of CM062354.1, read as the reverse complement.
TACTGCTTCTATTTTGCTAGGGTCAGCTGATACTCCCTCCTTATAAATCACATGTCCTAAGAAATTCACTTCTCCCATCCAGAAAGCACACTTTTCTAGCTTGGCATACAACTGCTTTTCTCTAAGTATGTGTAACACTATTCTAAGATGTTGTTCATGTTCCTACTCATCTTTAGAATACACTAGAATGTCATCAATAAACACTACCACGAATTGGTCGAGGTAGGGTCTAAAGATACGGTTCATGTAATCCAAAAAAATAGCTGGAGCATTTGTCATGCCAAAGGGCATCACCAGGAATTCATAGTGTCCATACCTAGTCCTAAAAGCAGTCTTTGGTATATCTTCTTTTCTAACTCTAATTTAATGGTATCCCGATCTTAAGTTAATTTTTGAAAAGATAGTGGTTCCTCTCAATTGGTCTAATAAGTCGTCAATTCTAGGGAGAGGATACTTAATCTTCACAGTTACCTTATTCAACTATCTATAATCTTTGCACATTCTCATGTTTCCGTCCTTCTTTTTGACAAACAACACAGGTGCTCCCCAGGATGATACGCTAGGTTTGATAAATTATTTTGCTAGAATATCTTCTATTTGTACCTTTAATTCATTTAATTTCGTTGGAGACATCCTATAGGGTGCTATGGAAATTGGTCTGGCTCTAGGAATTAATTCTATGAAAAATTCTATTTCTCTCTCTAGTGGGAGACTTGTTATCTCTTTTGGGAATACATCGGGAAATTCTCTACCTACAGGAATTTTTTCTAGCTTTTGCTGACTTTTCATTTCTGAAGAACAAAAGAAACTCATTCTCTAATTTTTCCTTTCAATCCCTATATTTACTGGTTTGGTATCTATGAAAATCACGGATTTAGCTAAACAGTTCAAAACAACATTATTAGAAGAGAGCCAATCCATACCAAGGATGATATCTAACTTAATCATAGGTAAACAAATGAGGTCCACAATGAAGGTTCTATTTTCAATTACAATAGAGCAGTTTAAACAAATCAGTGAAGTGGACACATGTTCATCAGTAGGTACAGTTATGGAAAGTTCATAAGGTAGGTTAGTTATTGGCAATCTCAATTTTTGAACACAGTCTAAGGAAACAAATGAATAGGTGGTGCCAGAATCGTACAATACAATTAAAGGAATATTATTGATAAAACACATACCTTTCATCAAATCCTCAGACTAGGCTACTTCTTTACCCTTTATGGTATATACCCTTCCTTTGGTGATAGGTCTTGTGGGTTCTTCTGGTTTCTTCAGGGTAAGGCAAGTCCTGGAGATGTGTCTTGGCTTCCCACATTTATAACACACATTCTGTCTTATCAGGCATGGTTTATCTCTATGATTTCTTCCACATTTTGAATAGTTATTCTGAGAAATTGGAATATTCCTTGGCCTCTTCCTTGTCTGATTCCTTGGAAACTTACTATCATGGCCCCTATTGAATCCAGGTAGATTCTTCCTCTTAAAGAATCCAGCTTCCTGCCTTCCTCCCTTTAGTGCAGCTAAGGATCTGGAGGCTATTCTGCATTTATTAACTAAGGTTAGGTAATCCCTAATTTCTTGGGATGCTACCTCATGATATAGTTCTGGGTCTAAACTGTTCTCCAAATGTATGGCTTTCTATGCCCCATCTGGTATCCACTTCAGGTATGAAGAGAATTTTGACAACTCCTCAAACCTGGCTAAATGTTCTTCAAATGGTCTGCCACTCTGTTTTATCCGCATAAACTCACCCTCTTTAACATTTCTCTCACTCTGGGGAAATTATTTTTCCAAAAATGTATCTCTAAAATTTTCCCAAGTAATCTGAGTCCCCTGAACTTCCATCAACTGCTTCATCCCCTTCCACCAGTACTTAGCCTCTCCTTCTAGCTGATATGCAGCAAAAGAGACTTTCTGTGACTCGGTGTTTCCCAATACATCAAAGAGTTCCTCCATCTTCTGTATCCACTCCTCTGTCTTCTTTGAATTCATAACTCCATTAAAGACAGGGGGTCTGGCTCTCTAAAATTCAATCCAACCTCCACAGGCTTGAGCTCTCACCTCTTCAGTCCCATTCTGAGTATCCTCATTTCGATTAGTTTGGATATGATGGAGTGGTTCAGCCATGACTACAGCCTGTTGAGAGGAAGCTATGGCTTGTACTCTCATAGCCTCTACCATACCTCTCATTGTCTGTTTCATTTCATTCAAATTTACTTCAGTTTTCTGAGCTTGTACCCCACTTCTCCTTGTTGGTGCCATACTATTACTCTACAAAAAAAATATTACCAAGGTGATCAGTCTCAATAATAATTTATTAAGCAGATAACAGATAACATCGATAAGAGCTTCTATCTTTTCCCCTAATACTCTATTCCTCAGGTCACAACAAATTATAGGTCAATTAATCGCCTAGGTACAGTCAACAAACCTAAACTAGTCCTTTCCTTAAGGAATTCTACCTCATTGCCCAATTACTATCCTAGGTCACTATGCTCTAATACCACTTTAATGTAACACCCTTATCTAGTATTACAACTTAGCGTTGATAACAGATAAAGTCGTTACATTTATTCTTATACTTATTTATTTACAATTAATATCTGAGCGTCTATTCCATCACCATATTAGTATTTAATTCTATAAATATAAATTCTTTGACTCAGGTAAAACTTGTAAGCATAGCGATGGAAAAATATATTCTAATAGGAATGAAATGACTATGTTAAAATATGTTGTAAATACTACAATAGTGCCTTAATTCTAGTATTATCAATACTTAACTTAGGGTTAAGAGACAACATAATTTATGTCACTCAAACCCTTAGTTACAAAACATTCTTACAAAATCCTTCCTTAATGCTAGTTCCATCTTACCCAGAACTTCACTAATTACCTACATTTGGTACACTTTAGCACACAAATGAGAAAACTAGTTTCTCAGTAGTTTAACAATTCATAATTCAAATTAACTATGTTACTACATCTCATTGGTTTTTATTAGTTCCTTCATCTTATTCAATCTAGTTAATTAATTAACTATGTTACTACATCTCATATTTCGTAAGGATGAGGGTTTATGTCAACCAAAGTTTCTATGTCAATTTTCCTTCTATCACCATGTTATACTCCACACTAATCCCCACAAAATTTTCTTATCTATGTGTCATTATACTACCAATAACCTCATTTTTATTATTTAATTTTGTTTATAGGTTAAATTGGTTAGATGGTATTTTATTCTCTAGCCTTACATCTAAGTCATTCGTCTCCCATATAGGAACATTAATTCCTACCACAATTTCCCTCAATATACTATTTATTTATATACTGTACTTCATATCCCAATGTGATAGTGAATGCTTAGGTCCTACAAATTCTGCTTCTACTAGATTATTTTACACCATAGTTGCATCCCTGTTATAGTTATACATCCAGCATTATATTCAGTTATAATGGGCTCTTATATCTAATTAATTGTACTCTTAGTAATTTATTATAGTAATTAACTCCAGCTATACTACACGTGGTAATTAACTATAGCCATACTACATATTGTCAGCACCTACTACACATTTTTATCTCTTATAGATAATTCATTGCACTCACCATAATTTATTCTAAGAGGTGCCGCATCCATGCTACACGTTGTAAATGATTCCAGCCATACTACACTTGCTTCCTTGAAAATTTATACTACCTTAATGTATATGCTAACTACCCCTTAACCTCATCTAAACGTTACCTCTAGAATAATTTTGGATTTCCCCTTCTTTTTTTTCACCAAGATGTTAAAAAGGTTCCTATAATTATATACTTCCAATCTCTATCCTAATAAGGAAATTCTCTCTTTTATTTATCAGACCATTACCCCATTTGGACTTCATGTATATTTCCCTAACATAAAGAGAGGTATAGAAATTTCATCCACAGCTTTGGGATACAGAATTATTCCTTATAATTTCTCATATATTATACCCAAAGATAGGGGAATTATTAAACTACCTTGTGTTTGCAAGAGTGGTGAACTTAATGTGTTGAATTTTTCCCTTCTATCAAGTTTCTTCCTTTCATTCTTTCTATGTGCTTTTCTTCTGCTCTCGCCAAATTTTCTTTCTCCTTCATTTCTCCGCCTCACCGACTAGTTTTTGGGTGTTTTTACGACATTATCTTCACTTATATGCGACACATATATACATATAAGGATGTCTATTCCAAGCTGGGTTCTAAGGATGTAGGAAAAGGTGGCTCTTGTTTGGTTATCTTCTCTCATCTACTTCTCAATCGGTTTAACGTTAATATTCCATGGAAAAGAAAAGAAAATATTGTAGAACGATTAATCAACTCATTCATCACGTTTCATGGGAGGGAGATAACAAAACAAGGAAAGAGAAAGAATGCAACTTCACACGTCTCTTCCTCACTTTTCCACCTCTCCACCATGTGCTTGTCTCTTTCCCATCTTGTAATGAAATTAAATTCTGCATGGAATGAAGATAAAAGAATGCATTTCTTCTACGTTTCCTTTCCTTTTCTCTCTTTCTCCCTCACCGAATTCTTTCCTTCACCCTACTATGTTTTTATTTTTCCTTCTTCTTTAGCTACACGTGTAATCCTTTCGCTTCAATTAGTTTTATATTTATGTTTATTCATAACTCATTCTTTTGGTTAGCAAAAAGAATGGAAGGACGGGTCACATGTTATGCCTTGTAAGTAATCTCTTAATCATTTTAAAGTGGGAGGTAATGGAAGAAGGTACCTCACCATCATACTTCCATCTAATTCCTTCCTTTGTTCATGCATTATTTATTTCCCTTTTTATTTGGTTTTCTTAATGTTTTCCCATGTGTACTATTTAATTATAAACAAAGGATTTAGCTCCCTTACTGTATAAAGTCATAACTTCCTTCCCTTATCCTTTATCTACTTCTCTTTTATCTATTTGTCTAAAATAAGGCTAAAACAAACAAAAATTTTCTACACTAATATCTATCCATTTGATATTTTTAATACAGTTAAGAAAGTATGGGTCCTGGATATATTCGAGCTAGAATAAGATAATTAATTTGACTGTGTACATAAGTGTTTATAGGGTATATTAGGGAAAACAAATATGTGAAGGACCGGTCTATCACTACCTTGTACAGGAGTATGAGTGACAGGCCTGTTGTCTCTTGACTTCTGAGGGACAGGTACTTCATATATTCGGGGACATGTATATCAGTATTTAATGGAAATTACTAGATATGTATCATTCGAGTTATATGATATTTGAAATTTCTGTTGTGTAGTGTAGTATTTTTATTCTGTTGTGTATTAAGTTTTTAAATCTGAGCAAAAGATCCTGAACCTAATCCGATTAACATAAATTGAATGGTATAACTGCTTAGACAATAATTAAACATAAAGGATAAGAATAATGTACCGAATCTATCTGGTTGCATGAAAGGAATTGTAATACTAGATGAGGGCATTATATTAAGTGGGTATCAGAGCATAGCTACCTAGGTTAGGAACGGGGTAGAATTCCTCAAGTAAGAGACTAGTTCAGGTTAGTCGGATGTACCTAGGTGGTTGGCTAGCTTGTATTGTGTTTTAATATTGGGGAATTGAGCATTAGGTTTGGGAAGATGGAAGCTCCTATTGATGTTATATGCTATCTGCTTAATAATCTGTTATTGAGCCTAATCACCTTGGTAATACTTGTTTTACAGATTGGTAGCATGAAACCGACACAGAGAGGTAGACCACGGACCCGAGATGCTGGAATAGATGTGAATGAAATGATGCAAACCATGCGAGACATGGCGGATGCTATGAGAACCCAAGCTGCAATTACAGCTAAGGCGCTCCGTCAGGCCTAGAATAACCGAAGTGAAGAAACCCAGATAGGGGCAGAACAGGTAAAGATCTAAGTAGGTGGAGGCTGGTTATACTTCTAGAGATCCAGGCCTCCCATTTTCAATGGTTTAGTGAGTTCAAAAAAGGTTGAAGAGTGGGATTAGAAGATAAAAGAACTGCTTGAAGTTACCTTCGCCGCCTACCAGCTAGAGGGGGAGGCGAAGCATTGGTGGAAAGGAACGAAGCAACTGATGGAGGCCCAAGGGACTCCGATCACCTGGGAAAGTTTCAGAGATGCATTCCTCAAGAAGTACTTTCCCCAGAGTGAGAGGAATGTTAAGGAAGGTGAGTTTATGTAGATCAAATAGGGTGGCAGGTCATTTGAGGAACACCTAGCCAAGTTTGAACAGCTGTCAAAGTTCTCTTCCTATTTAAAGTGGAGGATGAATGGGACATGGAAAGCCCTACACTTGGAGAATAGCTTAGACCTGAAGCTATACCATGAGGTAGCATCCCAAGAGATCCGAGATTATCTGACTCTAGTCAACAGGTGCAGAATCGCCTCCCGGACCCTAGCAGCCCTACAAAAGCAGAAAAAAGAAGCTAGTTTCCATAAAAGGAAGGGCCTAACCAATTTCAGCAAGAGCCATGACAGGAAGTTTCAAAGGAGCCAGACAGGGAAGAAGCTAGTGAACACTCCAACTCCAATACCCCAACGCAACTGTTTGAAGTGTGGAAAGAATCACGAGGGTAGGCTATGTATAATAGTGCAGAACGTATGCTACATATGTGGCTAGAGGAACCAGCCAGACCTCTTACTAATGGAAGGGTGTATACCCTGAAGGGGAAAGAAGTGGCTCAATCTAAAGATTTGCTGAAAAGTACGTGTTTTATTTATGATATTCCTTTAATTTTATTGTATGATTCTGGCGCCACCCATTCCTTTATTTCAGTAGATTGTGTTCGTAACTTAAGGTTGACCATAACCACCCTACCATATGAATTTTCTATAGCAGTACCAACCAGCGAACACGTGTCTACATCCTAAATTTGTTTAAACTGTCCCATCATAATTGCAAACATAACTTTATTGTAGACCTTATCTGTTTACCCATCGTGAAACTAGATGTCATCCTTAGTATGGACTGGCTCTCTTCAAACAATGTTATCTTGGACTGCTTAGCTAGGTCTATGACTTTGATAGACACTAGGCCAGTAAATGTGGGGATAGAGATGAAAAATCAGAGGATGGGTTCTTATGTTCCTCGGAGGTAGAAAGTCAGCAAAAACTAGAAACCATACCCGTAGTTAAGGAATTTCTAGATGTGTTTCCAAAAGACATTACAAGTCTTCCACCAGAGAGAGAAATATAGTTTTCCATAGATCTAGTCCCTGGGACCGGGCCAATTTCCATAGCACCCAATAGGATGTCCTCGATAGAGTTAAAGGAGTTGAAGGAGCAGATAGAGGACCTCTTAGCAAAACAATTCATTAGACCCAGTATATCATCGTGGGGACCTCCTGTGTTGTTTGTTAAGAAAAAGGACGGAAGTATAAGGATGTGAATAGACTATAGACAACTAAATAAGGTAACAATAAAGAACAAGTATCCTCTCCCTAGGATCGATGACCTATTAGACCAATTGAGAGGGGCCACTATCTTTTCCAAGATTGATCTGAGGTTAGGGTATCATCAGATCAGGGTTAAGAAAGAAAACATACCTAAGACCGCCTTTATGACTAGGTATGGGCACTATGAATTCCTTGTAATACCCTTTAGAATGACAAATGCCCTAGCTGTTTTCATGGATTACATAAACCGCATCTTTAGACCCTACCTCAATCAGTTCGTAGTGGTGTCTATCGATGACATATTAGTGTATTCCAGGGATAGACAGGAGCATGAGCAACATCGAAGGATAGTGCTGCAAATACTCAGGAGAAGTAGTTGTATGTTAAACTAGAAAAGTGTGAATTTTTGTTACAAGAAGTCAAATTCCTAGGGCATGTGATCTCTGATAAGGGAGTGAACTGGGAAAGACCCATTACTATGACAAAAATCAGGAGTTTTTTAGGTTTAACAGGATACTATAGGAGATTCATTCAGGGGTTTTAGCAAATATCGATGCTAATTACCAAGCTAACCCAGAAGGACGTTCCCTTTGTGTGAGGCACAAAATGTGAAAAAAGTTTCCAAACCTTGAATGAGAAGTTGACCACTGCACCTGTGCTAGTCATCCCTGACCCTTTAGTAAAGTTTGAGTTATACTGCGATGCATCTAAGAAAGGGTTATGATGTGTACTGATGCAAGGAGGGCGAGAGTGGCCTATGCTTCTAGGCAGCTAAGGCCACATGAGGGAAACTACCCTACCTATAACCTGGAGTTGGCAGCCATAGTGTTTGCTTTGAAGATATAGAGGAATTACCTCTATAAGTCTAAGTTCGAGGTATTTACTGACCATAAAAGTCTCAAATACCTCTTTGACCAGAAGGAATTAAACATGAGACAAAGGAGGTGGATGGAATTTATTAAGGATTATGATTTTGAGTTAAAATACCATCCAAGAAAGGCAAACATTATGGCAGATGCCTTGAGTAGGAAATCTCTCAATGTATCCCAACCGATGGTGAGCGAGATGGATTTAATCAAGAAATTTAGGAACATGAGACTGTCCACTCTGGTGTTACCCGATAAGATCTGCCTGAGCGAGTTAAGGATCGAGAGCTCCCTTAGGGCCCAAATCTTAGAAGCCCAAAAGGAGGACAAATTTCTAAGATCCCTAAAGGATTCAAAGGAATTCATAAGGGATGTTGACGGAATGGTAACTTTAGGGTAGGATGTATGTCCCTAAGACAAGAGAACTCATGGATAAGATTCTAGAGGAAGCTCACTAGAGTAAGTACACTGTTCATCCTGGAGCCACTAAGATGTATCAAGACTTGAAGGAGAAGTTCTAGTGGCTAGGAATGAAGAAGAATATAGCAGAACACGTAGCTAGGTGCCTTGTATGTCAGCAGGTCAAGATTGAACATCAAAAACCTGCTGGGTTATTACAACCTTTAGATATCCCTGAGTGGAAGTGGGATAAAATTTTAATGGACTTTGTGGTAGGACTGCCTAAAACTCAATCAAGGAATGATGCTATCTCGGTTATAGTGGATAGGTTAACCAAGTCTACTTACTTTCTCCCCATTAGGATTAACTACTCCTTAGATAGACTGGCACAGCTATATATTCAGGAGATAGTGAGACTTCATGGGGTACCCATTAGCATTGTCTCTAATAGGGATCCTAGGTTCACCTCTAGGTTTTGGAAAGCTCTACAAGAAGGCTTTGGAACTAGGCTAAATTTTAGTATAGCGTATCATCCCCAAACAGATGGGAAAATGGAGAGAACCATTCAGACCCTAGAGGATATGCTTAGGGCTTGTGTTTTATAATATCGAGGGAACTAGGAAAAGAGTCTGCTACTAATTGAGTTCTCCTATAATAATAGTTTCCACTTTAGTATAGGCATGGCACCCTATAAGGCCTTGTATGGAAGGAAATGCAGGTCTCCCTTATGTTGGAATGAAGTGGGTGAGAGGCAGTTGCTAGGCCCTAAGTTAGTGCAACAGACAACTGATCAGATTAAAATGATCAGAGAGAAAATAGCAAAGGCTCAAGACAGGAAAAAAGAGCTATGCGAAAAAAAGAAGAAGACCCTTAGAATTTGAGGAAGGGAATCATGTTTTTCTGAAAAGTATCCCCAACCACTGGGATAAGTAGAGCTATAAAGTCCAGGAAGCTAAGTCCCAGATACATTGGGCCTTTTCAGATATTGAAGAGAGTAGGTCCATCAGCATACCAAATAGCCTTACCCCCACATTTGTCCAACCTTCACAATGTCTTTCATGTCTCCCAGCTCCGAAAATATATACCAGACCCCTCCCATATACTTGACGTCAGTACTCTGAAATTAAAGGATAATCTGACTTATCAGTCGAAACCTATTCAAATAATCTGTACTGAGGTCAAGACCCTGCGGAATAAGGCCATTGCTCTGGTAAAGGTCTTGTGGGACTCAACGGCACCACAAGAGGCTACCTAGGAAAGGGAGGAGGACATGCACAATGCTTATCCACAGTTATTCTCATGAGGTACGTACAAATTTTGAGGACAAAATTATTTTAAGGAGGGGAGAAATGTAACACCCACAATTTAAGTAGCTTAATGGATAAAATTCATGGTGCTAGTTAATTTATTTCTTGTTACTAATGAATTTAAGAAATTGGCTTAAGGAAGGAAAACTTCACTTGCATAATTTAATGGCTCAAATTTTCTAGATTAAAAAGACAAATTACATAAGAATTTGATGCTTAATTTAACCCTTATTCTCTTTTTGTTATCTAGCCTAAGTACAAAAGGAAGGAGCATTAAATTTTATGCGTGAAAATCTCAATGCCACACGTGAGGTTAAGAAAGGCATTCAATTTATATATATATATGTGCATGAGTTTCACGTGAAGAAGAGAAGGAGAAGTAAGATGGAAAAAGTAGGTGAAGCCACGTGAAAGGAAAGGAGAAAAGGTAATGCATGAATCTCATGCAAGACTCACGTAAAGTGGGAAGGGAAAGAAAGAGTGCAACCTTCAAGTAAAAATATAAATACAATATAATAATATACATGCACATCTCACTGATCGGCAAGGAGAGAGGAAAGGAGACGTGTGAAATTAGTAAACCCCTTTGACTCCTCTCATAAGCAACCAAAGGAACACTAGAAGGAAAGAATTAAACAAAAGAAGCATGGCCCACACGTGCAACTAGGAGCAGTTTGGTTGATGCCACGACACAATGGAAATTATAAGAGGGAAATAGAAACAAAATAGGCAGCAAAAGCAAGATAAGAGGCTACACAAAGGATAGAATGGGATGGCATGAAAGGCAAGAATTCATCCTTTTCACTTCGTGCTACTTACCATACCCGAACAAGGAGGAAACGACATAAATGTATGATGAAAGGGAAAAGTAGAAAAGAGAGAATAGATAGAGACAATATATATATAGACATAGCCTGCACGTTTGGGAGGGAGTGCAGATTGTAAATTAAATAAACAACAAGAAAATACATGAAGTGGGCAACTTACCACGCCTAACACCCCCTCCCTCTTGCGTGATTAGTTGACTAAGGGAAGAGTGCAAGGGAAGTAATTGCACACAATTATACATAGGACCATGAAGTGTAAAGAGAGGCTATGTTCCATTAACCAAGTGGAAAAAATGATGAATCAATGAATGAGTGAGGTTGCACTACAATATTTATGTGAGACCACAGAAGAAAGATAGAAAATAATGAGAATGGAAAGTGGAATTTCATTTTTCACGAGGGAACAAGGGAGAAGGGTGTGACACTACCTTAACCAAAAGGAAAATATGCAAGGAAAAGGAGAGCAGCCCATTCAGTGAGAGAGAAAAGGTGAATTAGCCAGGGAAGGAAGAAGCTAAAGAGTAAGATATCAAAGGAAATTCAAGAGAGAATCAAGACAAGTTACATTGGGTTCCTTGTAAGGTAGGTTAGCAATTTCTTTGTTTTAGTTCCATAAGTTAGCATATATGTTTTAAAATTTTGCTTTTGTAACACCCTCTATCCTACAGTTCCTTTAGTTATTTTAAAAATATAATATGAAAATAATTATCAGAGTGTTGGTGTTACTATTACTTCTACCCGAGAAAATTTTAGACATTTTACCAAGTTGATTTATTGAGTGCATTTGGGTTGGTCTCTACTCTCAGGTTCTCTCAAGATCACAGTGGAATCAATACATATAGCATACACTAGGATTAACTATACATAGACATGCATTCTTAATTAAATATAATCAATTAACTATTGGGTATGGAGGCAACAATCTTGCCACTCATAACCCCATTAAATAGTCTAATCATCATTCTAGCCTAATTCATATACACATAAGTGAGAATAGGCTATACAAAATAATCCTACACTAGCCTTTCTCAAAGTATCATGAAGGGTAGCTCAATCCTAACATGTACCTATACTATCCAAAATAAACAGATTGTGTGCCTAGATTGGACACTTCTGTATACCTTACCTTCTTTCTCCACCTCAAGGGGACCTACACATCTAGTACATGTCAACACTATTATGAGAAATGAATCTCAGTAGCAATACAACCAGTTACAAAATTCGTTAACCTGTACCACCGTGCTCATACGAAAAACCTCTACATTCTTTCATAAAACATATAACATACTATGGGGATGCAATGAGTGAAGCATTTAATCATGTTATATACTCATATGTATGCATGTGCATTTAAAACATGTCAACTTTAAAACATGGAAAGTGTATTCATCATCATTCTCATCATAAAACATTTCTTATAAAACATATATGGGATAGTAAACATAACATCTTTTCCTTTCCATAACATGCGAGCAGTACATAAAACACCTTGAGAGTAATCGGGAGAGTTGCCTAGCAATAACTCCATGCACCACTGTCTATATGAATGAGCGCATGTCTATTTAGCCATGCCTTAACCTTTTGTACATTCTGAGGCATCCCCCAGTTGATCCAAGTACCTTAATGGTCCCTGCCCCTTTCTGGTAGATCATCCCTGACCAGCGGGATTCCTCTCTTTCATCCTAAACGGGGCTGGTATACTCTCATGGGATTACCGTCAACTCTACCCGGATCATTTCCTCTCCACTTTTGGGCGGATCATAATATTATGGAATCATCATCCCTTTTCGATAGATCACATTCCCAGTACGCAATTATTTACATATAATATGGGGTGACTCAGCCCATGGTCATGGTTATGCCTAACTCTAAGTATGTGTTTCTCATATAGCCTTTGGGAAATGACACAAATTTAAAGTTCACAACCATCACGATGCTTTTGAAATCATCTAAGTTTAAGTGGATGTTTAACCATCCTAATTTATGGCATAATTGTGGAATGCCTAACGACCGTCCCATACTGACAATCGATCACTCGATCATGAACCTATCTACCCTAAGGTATACACTGAGAATAATTTTCTCTCTCCTTCTTTGTGTTTTTTGCTCTCTTTTCTTTCACTATCCCAAGGGTATCATCACCCAAAACTCCTAGTTTCCTTGCCTACCTATTTTATGAGCCCTCAATTAATTTAGTATAAAGAATTACTAAGCTCAATTTCCATTAAAAAAAACCTCATTTCATAAGTTAGAGGGCTGCCAGTCGATTGTTGGAAGGCTAGCAGTCAGGTAGTGGCTCTTTGTAATCCTTTAGTGCCAATCAGTAAGTTAGCAGTCGGCTGCCAGCAGAGAGACATCAAAAAGGATGAGTCAAGTGACCGATTGTCGGTATGGGATGGCCATTGGCATTCCGCGGTTGTGCCATGTATTAGGATGGTTAAACATCCACTTGAACATAGATGATTTTGAAAACACTATGATGGTTGCGAGCCCTAAGTTAGTGTGTCCTCCAAGGGCCATAAAGAAACGTATACTTAAGGTTAAAGCATAACTATGGGCATAAGCCGAATCATCCTAGTGTATATGTTAGAGAATATCGTACTGGGAGTGTGATCCACTAGAAAAGGGGTGGTGATTCCATAGCCTTATGATCCGTGGAAGCGGAGAGGATAGGACCAGTACATATGTTTTACAGTGATCTCGTGAGTTATTGAGATTGTACGTTGGATCCGGCTGGGGGACGCCTCGGTAGTACTATGCAGTAGGGTTACTGCAGTGGCACAGTTAGTCACCAGGATTGCTCAATTACTATAGTGGCACACTTAGTCACCAGGATAACTCATTCATGTAGGTAGTGGTACGTGGAGTAGTTGCTAGGCGACACTCCTGATAGCTTGTATCTTATGATTGTTTCCTCCAGCTCAAAAGGCATGTTTATTACCCTATGGAAAATGTTTTATGATGAAAACGATGATGAATGCACTTCTCATGTTTTAAAGTTGATATGTTTTAAATGCACATGTATACATACGAGTATATACATGATTAAATGCTTCACTCATTACATCCCCATAGTATGTTATATGTTCTATGAAAGAATGTAGAGGTTTTCCATGCGAGCACGGTGGTACAGGTTAACAGATTTTGTAACTGGTTGTATTGCTACTAAGATTCATTTCTCATAATAGTGTTGACATGTACCATATGTGTAGGTTCCTTGAGCTTGAGTAAGAAGGTAAGGTATGCAAAAGTGTCCAATCTAGGCACACAAACTGTTTATTTTGGATAGTATAAGTACACGTTAGGAATGAGCTAGCTTTCATGATTTTTTGAGAAAGGTTAGTGTAGGATTATTTGTATAGCCTATTCCAACTTGTCTGTATATGAATTAGGCTGGATTGATGGTTATACTATTTAATGGGGTTATGAGTTACAGGATTGTTGCCTCCATACCCAATAGTTAATTGATTATATTTAATTAAGAATGCATGTCTATGTATAGTTAATTCAGGTGTATGCTATATGTGTTTATTCTGCTGTGATATTGAGAGAACCCGAGAGTAAAGACCAACCTAAATGACAGTTAATTAATTCACTTGGTAAAAGTTTTAATTGGACTTGGGTAGAGGTAATACCAATACTCTGATAATTATTTTCATATTATATCTTTTTAAATACCAAAAAGGAACCATAGGCTAAAGGGGTGTTACACACATAATTATACATATTTAACTACTAAATTGCACTCATTCTAGGGGTATATTTTATGTGTTTTATGTATAATTAACCTTTTTTCCACTTGCTTTCATGTTATCAAAGCTTTTCCCAGGTATAAAGCAGTTTTGAAAAGAAATAGACCAAAACCAAGTCTCTAAAGGCTCAAAGCACCTCAAAATGCACCTTTTTGCATGGTCACACAGGAAGTCTTCTTGAACACATCTTGCCACATGCCCATGCTACCTGAAATCTTCTATAACACACCTCTCTATATGCCAAAGACATCTTATGCACCTTCCTACATGGCCAGAGCAATAATCTCCAACCAAGAAATGCCAAAAACACAATGTGGACAGATTTCTTTTGGAACATAGCCTACAACACGGCCATACCCTCCACTTAGGCTACAACATGGCTATGCCACTTTCTAGGCTGCCACACAGCCATGTGGAGGCCTAAGGAGGTGTGTCACTTGCCTATAAATAGGAGAAGTCACAAGGATGGAAAGCATTACTTCTAAATGTCTAAGGAGAAGGAAACCAAGAGCACTCATAGTAGCTTAGAGTGTGACAATGCTTGCTAGTATTTGGAACCTAAAACTTCAATCCCCTTGCCTCCCTAAAAAGGTCACAAGCCATGGAGAGTCAATCAAGGGTTGAAGAAATAGATTGGGAAGCATCAAGAGGCAATTTGAAGTATAATCAAGAAAGGAGTTCAAAATCCAAACTAGTCATCCAAAACTCGACAGATGAGGATGTTTTTATTCCCATTTTGTTCTTCATCCCTTGATTTAATTCTTATTGTTTTATTCATGAACATGAGTAGCTAGATTGGTAGAACCCAATTAGGGTTCTTAGACTATATGATTGGGTTATAAATTGAATTGTGTGATCTTCCTTTAGTTAAAGATTAATCAAGTTTTTATGACGAGACGTCATAAGAAAAACTATCAGATTCCTCTCAGATACTCTAATCAATGATGTTTGGAATTGGAAAACTAACTAGAAAGAATAGTTGATCTTCGCTCAGACCAAGAGGTTGACAATTGCTGGACTAAGAGAAACCCCTAATAAGCCCTAATGCTGATCTAAACTTAACCATTGTACACGAATAACCAATGGAAGGTATGTGTTTTAGAAATCCATTGAAACCAACTAAAAATTTGGATTTGCTTTACATAGGTAGCACAATCAATTTCATAACCCATTATCTTTTGTTTACATATCTTCTAGTCTAAGACTCTAATGGGTTTGCTTTTCTAGAAATTGATAATTTGGCATCTTAAAACTTGCCTTACTTTTCCTCTGAAGTCAAGATAATGATAGTTAGATTTAGTTAATGAAAAATCCATCAGTATTCTTCCTAGGCTAGATAACAACAATTAAGTAATAACTCTGGGCTTTCCCATTCTCAAGGGATACAACCTTGATACTCACCATTGCGCTAGGCTACACTGACAGGTTCATTACCTTAAGGTGTGGCTACATATAGTTCATTGGTAGCACATCATGCCCTAAGTCAGTAAAACGATCCTTATAGCAATGTGTAAAACTCTGGGTGGAGTACCCATCCAAATTTTGGATGGATCAATAATACCCAAGGTCCATAAGATTCTCAGTGGCTACACCAGCAACAACTCTAATAACAAATCACTTTCAATCAATTTTCTCAAGGATAAGAGGAGTTTAGTATGGAGGAAATGCTTATGAAAATTGTGTCTACTATGGATACAATTCTTAGAAATCAACAGGCCTCCATTCAAAACATAGAATATCAGGCAAGCCAAATTTTTAAGATGTTGACTGAGACACAGCCAGAGATGCTCCCTAACAACATTGAGTCTAAACTAAGGGAGCATTGCAATGCTATCATTCTAACATCTAGTAAGCAAGTATCTTACCCTTTGCTATTGACTGATGATAATATTATTACGCCAGATATGCTAGTCAGTAAAGAGTCAGAGCCAGAGGTAAGTGGGTCGTTAGAAGTGGAGGACAAAAGTCCTATGAAGGAATACATGCCACTTGTTCTATACCCTGCTAGACTAAAGTAGGAGAAGGTTTGTTCTAACTTAACAACTTCTTTAAGACATTCTTTAGATCATAATGATCCTGTTTATCCTATAAATGTCTTAAATGACGTTATTGAGTCTGAATTGCAGGAATTCTTGCTTATTGAGTCTGAATTGCAGGAATTCTTGCTTAATAAGCTAGTGTTAGAACAATTAACTCATTTGCTAGCTACTGAGCCTAGTAGCTATATTAAACTTTCTGTTTCTTTTGACAAGTTAAAGTTACAGGAGGTGAGACTTTCAATAGAGGACCCCTTAGTCCTAAATTGAAAAAATCACCTAAGCACTTAAGCTACACTCATCTGTTTGAGATAGAGAAGCTACAAATGAAATGATTATAATAGTTGAGCTGATCCTTACTATAAGGGATATACTTTTAGCCTCTCTTAGAGACCATCTCAAGACACTTGTTCACAAGATTCCTCTACCTCTCTCGTTTCTACCATAGTGGGACAAAAATTAAGCAATTTATTTTATTTGCTAACAATAACTTTGAGACTATTGGATTTTCTTTTTGTTCCTACTTTATGTTGTTAATTTGGGATACTAACCTAGTTATACACTGAGGGCTATATGACCCTCAAGTGTGGGGTGGGTATATGTTATTGATTTTTTTTGTTTCTTTTTCTTTTAGGATACCCTTTTACTATACACTGAGGATAGTGCAATCCTCAAGTGTGGGGTGGTGTGCTTCTATTATTTTGATCCCTTTTCTTCTGTTAGTTCAGGATACTACATATTGATGCTACTTTTTGCTGATGTTGTATTTATTTTGATAGTAGATATAAGATATGATACTTGATTTATGCTTGATTCTATGCCTTAAGCTTTTTTTTTGTCTTTGAAGCATTTATAATTCAATTTATGAATTGGAAAAAATTGTTCCCCTTAATTCATGTTGGAAAATAGATAGTGATGTTTAATGCATCATCTCGGTCAGGTTATACTGGTCACCCCAGTCAAGTTATATAGGTGGTACTTAATTATTTTTCAAATTGTGAAAATTTTGATGTAGGATGTTGATAATGCAAATTACATGTACTACTTGACTTATAATTAAATTTAAATTTTTTTAGAACCATATGCAATTTTATCACACTTTAAATGTGAGATTTGAGACTATTTTGAGCATTCATTACAAGTATGATCCTGAATTTTTTGTTTGAGTGTGCATTTTACTTGATTTTGCCTATAGAACTTGCTATGTAATGCCTGTTAAGGTTGCATGGACTTTTGAATATCAGGAAATGATTTGGGTAAATTAGGATACACTACTTTTGGCCAAAAATCCACCTTCTATTTTTCCCTTAGTTGGCCACTATTAAGCCTTGACATTTACTTCATTATATAGACCTTTCCACTTCACATTTCCTTTCTTTGCATCGTCTTCTTGTTCATCCTATATGCTGGAATATGTGTGATTTGCTCTTCATATTTGTATTAAAATGCATTGCCTTGATTGAGGATAGTTCACTAAGTCCTTTCTTCATTTAAATGCTCATTTCTGTCCAAATATGTATATTAAGAAGACTACAGACTGCAAAAAAAAATGATGATGAAAAAAAAGCCTAAAAAAATAATTAAAATTATAGTAGTATTTATTCTCTTTGACTTTTGGATAAATTACTCTTTGAGCATCCATTTACTCATTTAAAAGTTGGTGAAATTTTTTGTGTTTAGTAATTTGCTGCTTTTTTAATCCTTTGAATATTCATGATGTTGAAATTACATGAGTTCTAGCATATCTATCACCTCTTCCCAAAATTTCCCTACCTTTATCTCAACCTCATTACAACCTTGTCAAGACCCTTTGATCTTGGTATTCAATTTTTCGCAGTAGTAGAGATGAGATTTATGAACAAACATATGTTAGGCAAATTCTTGTCAAATAACTTGAGGGATTTATACTTTACCCTTATACACTTTGAGTGATTTGAGTGATCCTTGTGAAGCTTTGGTTCTTAAATTTTTGTTATTAAATTGTAGGTTAAGTTTTGTATGCGTTGTTATTATTTCTATTTTGTGTTAAGGTTGTGCAATTTCATTTATGATTGAGTTTCACTTGGGATGTGTTAGGTATCATTAAATATGGTTTAGATATGATTTTTGAGGAACTATTGCTATTTGTTTAAAGACTGAGTTAATGTTTGCTTGAGGACAAGCAAAAGCTTAAGTGTGTGGTGATTTGATATGTCTTATTTTATACATATTTGCTTAAAGTTATCTATCCATTTTATGAGAATTTTATGCAATTTTATTATAAAAATACCTAAGTTTGCATTATTTCATTTTTAGGCATTTTATCAAGTCATCATCAGTAAAAAGAGTAATTTTGGACCTGGATAGCCTTTAGAGAACCCAAAATGGGTCATTTAGGCCAATTTCTCTTATTAGGCAAAGCCAAGGCCCTTAATGGGCCTTTAGGGCATGGCCTAAGGGAGGAGCAGTGTGTATTGGGAGAAAAACATAAGAGAGCGGCGTGATTGAGAAGAAAAGAACAGACCGTGTGCGGGAAAGGGAGAAGACCAAGCTTTTAGAGCATCCAACTAGAGCTCCGTAGTGGCATGATAGCATGTTGGTGAAGGGAGACGACGAGATGGACACCGCTATTGGTTTCAACCATCGAAACGCCACAAAACCTTGGAGTTTCATCGAGCAACGCACGTGACCCGATTGATAACTCGTCTAAGTTCGTAGCTTCTCTGTGGCATTTTTTGACTAACCCATTGTCCATGGCCATTCCTCTAACTTCAGGCAACTCAATCATGACCTTCTCTTAACTCATCGGCCACCGCAACGTGCCAGATCAGAAGATCCAATACAGACTTCAGATGCAATCCAGTTGTGATTTCGTGACCCATTTGACATTGTTTGTCCGAGATGCCACAAAAAATACTCCTTCGTTGCTCAGTGCCTTGTCTGCGACCTTTAGCCTGATCTTTTACTGTCGTTGCAGCTATTTTTTGTCGGGTACTTGAGAACTCAAGATCCAACCCATTTTGCAACTCAACCCGTGAAGGCTTCCATTGGGCAGTCCAAAAATCTAAATTTTCTAGCAATTTTTTGGTCCTTTTTTGGTGGTTTTCCAGTGACCATTGGGCATTTGATAAGATAGGGCTTCCATAATTTCTACTATTTTTGTCCACTATTTAATTGATTATCTGATGGATTATCTGATGGGATTGCATGTGAATATGTGTAGCTAGTTTTGTAAACCCATTGGGGTTCCTAACTGTGTTGGTATTCTGGTTTAAATTGTATGAATTTTTGATTCTAATTGTGTGGTCTTCTTTGTGATAATGAATGTATTGTTTAAGTTTTTATTATGAGACATTGTTGTGAATGCTAATTAGATTTCTTTTTGAGATCAAGAGATGATAATTGAAATTGAAACGTAATCACAGAGAACAATTAATTTTCGCTTAGAGATGAGGTTAATTAATTATTAGATTAAGGAGTAACTATGCTTAATAGTGGTGAATTAGAATGATAAGGCTTATCTGAAATCAATCATTAGGAAGAAATTCTAGTGGTAGATTCTTAGGTTTAGAAATTTAATTGTCTTGAGAGAGAAATTAAATTAAACTTAGAATTCACTCACAGGTATCATAATCAAAATTAATAATTCATTATATTTTGTGAATATACCAACTAGTATAGGACCCTAGTGGGTTTTCTTTCCTTGTCTTGGTTAACTCTTTTCCCATTCAGTTGTCACTAGTAGTTTATTATTGCACTTAATTAATTCCTAGTTTTGTAACATCTGCTCCAATTATGATTAAAGAGATGTTTGATAATTGTTAATTTAATCTTTAATGCTTGGGTATGTTGCATTAGTGCATATAGTTGCATTAGCCTAGGGACTAAATTAAAAGGAAATAAATAAAGGTTTAGTAAGAGGTGGCTAGGGACTCAATTGAAAAGGAAAAAATGAGGGAGTTTAAGAGTGCAAAATAGCTCAATGACCAAATAGTAATTTTCTTAAACCCTAGCTGTAGCCTTAAACCCCCATCTACAGTAGAGCATAGCAGCTGACTACTACGTATGGGGCCATCGATTGTCATGTTCTTGGAAAACCTAGAAGTGCAGATAGAGGCTTAGTAGCTGACTTCCAAGTTCCTAGTAGTCGACTGTCGGGCCCAAGTTTGCACTAAGCAGTCGACTGGCCATCCTAGTAGTCGACTGTCGTGCTCTGATTTTTGCTAGGACATATTCTAGTAAGCCACCAGCCGGCTAGCTTGCTATTTGGCACTTGAGGAATACAGAGAGCCACCAGCCGACTGTTATCCTTCCAACAATTGACTGGTAGCCCTCTAGCTTGCAAAATGAAGTTTTTAATGGCAATTAAGCTTAGTAATTCTCCATGCTAACTTAATTAAGGGCTCATAACATAGGTAAGCAAGGAAACTAGGAGTTTTGGGTAATGAGACCCTTGTGATAGTGAAACAAAGAGAGAGCAAAAATCACAAAAAGGGAAAGAGGAAAGTATTCTCAGTGTATGCCTTAGGGTAGATAGGCTCATGATCATGTGACCGATGGTCGTTATGGGATGACCATTGGGCATTCCACAATTGTGCTATAAATTAGGATGGTTAAGCATCCACTTGAACTTAGATAATTTTGAAAACATCGTGATGGTTGCAAACTTTAAGTTAGTGTCATCTCCCAAAGGCCATATGAGAAACACACACTTAGAGTTAAGCATAACCATGGGCATGGGCCAATTCACCCTAGAGTATATGTAGAGAATAACACACTGGGAGTGTGATTCATCATAAAGGGATGGTGATTCCATAGTATTATGATCTGCCCAAATGCATAGAGAAAATGATCCAGGTAGAGTTAACGGTGATCCTATGAGAGTTATACCAGCCCCGTTTGGGATGAAAAGGAGGAATCCTACTACTCAGGGATGATCTACCGGAAAGGGGCAAGGACCATTATGGCACTTAGATCCACTGGGGGATGCCTCAGAATGTACAAAGGTTAAGGCACGACTAAATAGGCATGCGCTCATTCATATAGACAGTGGTGCATAGAGTTGTTGTTGGGCGACTCTCCTGATTACTCTTAGGGTGTTTTAGGTATTACTCACACGTAATGGAAATGAAATGATGGCATGTTCACTATCACACATATGTTTTATAAGAAATGTTTTATGATGATAATGATGATGAATGCACTTTCCATGTTTAAAAGATGATATGTTTTGATGAATATGCATATGTATGAGTATATAACATGATTAAATGCTACATGCACTACATCCCAATAGTATGTGATATGTTTTATGAAAGAATGTAGAGTTTTTTCGTGTGAGCACGGTGGTATAGGTCAATGGATTTCATAATATGTTACATTGCTACTGAGATTCATTTCTCACTTTAGTGTTGGCATGTATTAGATGCGTAGGTTCCCTTGCATTGGAAAAGAAGGTAAAGTATGAAGAAGTGTTTAATATGGGCATACAGACTATTTAAGTTGAATAGGTTCAGTACATGGTAGAATGGAGCAAGCCTTCACGATATTTTGAGAAAGGCTAGTGTAGGATTATTTTGTATAGTCTATTCTAACTTATCTGTATAGGAATTAGGCTGGATTGATGAATTTAATGGGGTTTTGAGTGGAAGGATTGTTGCCTCCATACCCAATTGTTAATTGATTATATTTAATTAAGAATGCATGTTTATGTATAGTGATGAGCCTTATTTTATACATATTTACCTGATCTTAGTTGTCCATTTTTAAGCATTTTATGTAATTTTATTCTTAAAATTATCTAAGTTTGCTTTTTTTTGGCATTTTATTAAGTCCTCATCAGCAAACGGAGCAATGTTTGAGTATGGACAGCCTTCAGAGCACTCGAAATAGGCCGTTTGGGCAAATTTTGCTTATTGAGCCTTGGATCGGGCTGATTTGGGGAAAAAAGGAGTGAATCCGCCCATTTTTTAGGGAGACCTGCATGCAGACCCGAAGACCCATCTTGGAGACCCGGACCACGTGAAGAAAACCAGAGCAGCAAGTTTTAGGAATTAAGGGCAACAATACCGTGAGAGGACCCGAACTCGTGTGTGTGCAGTGCGAGATTTTTAAGTGCCAACCAGAGCTCCAAGGCAGCACGACCGCGGGCCAGTGACGGGGGACGACGAGTAGGACACTGTCGTTGCCTCCAGCCACTTGAACGCCTTAAAATCGCGGAGCTTTAGCGAGAAAATTGCGCGACCCGGTTGCTCAACTAGTCTACATCTCAACTCCTCCATGCGTTTTTTGACTAACCCACTGCTAGCAACCATCCTTGCAACCTTCAGCGACACACCAACCACCTACTGCTAGCTCGTCGGTCACCGCCAAGCCTCGGATCACGAGATCTGTGCTAGACTTAAGAAGCGCGATCCGATTGCATTTCGTGACTTGTTCTCTTTCTTCATCCTGTTTTCGTCTATTTTGGCTGTTTGTGCTCCATCCTCGGTGTTCTCCAGCCATCTGCCGCCATCCAATCTTCCAGAAAGGTACAAGTCCGTTGGGTACTTGAAAACTTGGTATCCGACCCGTTTCTAACCCGACCCACGACCCATGAAGCATTCGACAACTTTGGGATTATTTTTTCAATATTTTTCTGGCAGTTTTTTGATCTTTTTTCGATGGTTTTTCGGTAACCA
The DNA here is from genome assembly GCA_031216115.1 of Senna siamea. Classification (NCBI taxonomy): domain Eukaryota; kingdom Viridiplantae; phylum Streptophyta; class Magnoliopsida; order Fabales; family Fabaceae; genus Senna; species Senna siamea. Next base: position 22,467,145 of record CM062354.1, on the reverse strand, counting down.
ATCTATACAGTGACCATTGGACAATTGAGAAGACAGGATTGCATAAATTTTTACTTTATTTTATTTGTTGTTTAATGAATTTTTTGATGGATTATCTACTGTTGGATTATATGCTGTCTATAAATATGTGTGGCTAAACTTGTAAAATTCATTGGGGTCCCTGATTGTGTTGGAATACTGTTTTAATTGCATGGATAATTGAATGTTGGTTATGTGATATTCGTTATTTTTATGAATGAATGCTCATGTTTTCATTGACAAGACGTTGTAATGAAAGCTAATTAGATTTATTTTTGAGATCGAGAGGTGATAATTGAAATTAGATGCGTAATTGTAACAGACAATTTGTTATCACTTAGAACTATGGTTAATAAATTGTTGGATTAAGAAGTAACGACTCTTAATAGTGGTGAATTAGACCGATAATGCTAATTTAAAATTTACCATTAGGAAGAACCAGCCAGTGGTAGATTTTAAGTTTAAGAAATTCATTGAGACCGACATAGAATTTGAATTTGAATTAGAATTCACTCACATGTAGCATAGTTAAATTCAGTAATCCATTATCTTTTGTGTGTTGCCAACCAGTGTAGGTTCCCTGATGGATTTGCATTTCCTGCCTCAGTATATTTTGTCATCCCTTGTAGCTGGTTATTGCTTATTACATTTAATTAATTGTTAGTTTAGCTAAAATTAATCACTTTAATTGCTAAGCTAAATAACAGAGAACAAGTAGTAGCTCTGGGCTTTCCCGTTCTTGAGAAATACGACCTTGATACTCACCATTGCACTAGGCTGCATTGATAGGTTCACTGGCTTAGGTGTAGCTGCATAAGTAGCATTGACAGCATGCATCAAGTTTTTAGCGCCGTTGCTAGGGATTGTTTGTGAAAAATAGAGTGAAATTTCTATTTGTTACTTTAGCCACTTTTATTTGTTTTATTTTGTTTTTTTTTCTAGTTAGTTGTTTGATTTGTTCTATTTGTTTTATTTTTGTTTCCATCAATGGTTTTTATCTATTTTGTTTTATTTTTTTGTTTTGATTTAATAGTCTTTGATCTGGTTGTTAGGTTGTTTTGTTGTCATTGGTTTCAGGTAATTTATGACCATGTATTCTTTATCAGTCTTGATAGCTCAAATACAAAGTGAGCTTCTGGCCAAGCAATTTTATCAATGCCTGATGCCAGAGCAAGCCGCATAGTTTGGCTGTGAGTTCTGTGGTGGCACGCATTATGGTGTTAATTGTAATGTGGGAGGTATGTTTGCTGACTCCTCTTCTTCATTATCACTTAGAACTATGGTTAATAACTTCTTGTCCTCCATTATTCTTACTCAGAAAGTTCTTTAAGACACTCTTTAGATCATGATGATGTTATTTATCATGTGGATGTCTTAGATGACGTTATTGAGTCTGAATTGCAAGAATTCTTGCTTAATAACCCTTTACATTGCAAGGAGAAGAGGAAGAGTTGTCCAACGAGCAAGTTTTGGAACAACTAACTCATTTGCTGGCTACTAAGCCTAGAAGCTATACTGACCATTCTATTTCTTTTGATAGGTTAGAGTTGCAGGAGGCGAATCCTTTGATGGAGGACCTCTCAGTCTTAAAATTGAAAGAATCACCTATGCACTTAAGCTGCATTCATTTGTATGAAGTGGAGAAGCCACAACTGATTATAATAGCTGACCTGATCCCTATTTAAGGGGATATCATTTTGGCATCTCTTAGAGACCATCTCAGGGCACCTGTTTACAAGAATCCTCCTCCTCTCCCATTTCCACCAAAGCGACACAAAACTTAAGCAATTTTATTTTATTTTATTTTATTTCATTTTATTTTCTGCTAATAGTAATTTGAGACTATTTGATTTTCTATGTGTTATTGATTTTTCTGTTCCTTTTTCTTTTGGGATACCCCTTTGGCTGTACACTGAGGATAGTGTAATCCTCAAGTGTGGGGTAGTGTGCTCCTATTATTTTGACTCCTTTTTCCTATGCTAGTTTTGGATGCTGTATATTAATGCTACTTCTTGTTGATGCTGTATTTTTGCTGATAGTAGATATATGACAAGATTCTTGATTTTGCTTGACTATATGCAGTTAAGTTTTGTTTGTCTTTGAAGCATTTATAATTTAGTTTATGAATTGGTAGAAATTGTCTCTCTTAATTAATCTTGGAAAATAGTTAGTGATGTTTAATGCATCATCTCATTCGGGTCAGACCGGTCACGCCGGTCGAGTTATTCAGGTGGTACTTAATTATTTTTCAAATTGTGAAAATTTTGATTTAGTGTGTTGATAATGCAAATTGCATGCACTTCTTAACTTACAATTCAGCTGAAATTTTTTTAAAACCATATGCAATTTTACCATGCTCTAAATGTGAGATTTGAGCCTATTTTGAGCATTCATTACAAGTATGCTCTTGACTTTCTTGTTTGAGTCTGCATTTTGCTCGATTTTGCCTCTAGAACTTGCTCTATAATGCTTGTTGAAGTTGCATGAATTTTTGAATATCAGATGATTTGCGCAACTTAAGATACACTATTTTTTTTTCCAAAAAGCCTACCCCATGTGTCTTCCTTAGTTGGCCACTGATGGGGCTTGACTTTTCCTTTGTCACTTACATTTTATATCTCGTATTTCTTTTCTATTCACTGTCTTCTTTCTTCACCCATTTGCTAAAATTTGTATGATTTACTCTTTATTCATGGATTAAAAATGCATTGCCTTAATTGGTGATAGTACACTAAGTTCTTTTTATCATTCTAGATGCTTCCTTCAATCCAAAAATGTAAGCATGTAGGCTAGTTATTGAAAAAAAAAAGAAAAAAAAAGAGATAATAATAAGAGTAGTCTGTCTGTTGATATTATATTCTTCGAGCATCACTAACTTATTGAAAACTTAGTAAGAATTGTTATGTTCAACATTTGTTGCATTTAATCCTTTAATCCTTTATGATGCTTAAATTGCATGAATTTTTAGCATCTATGCCACTTATACCAAAAATTTCTTCCCTACCTTCACCTTAACCTTATTACAACCCTGTTAAGACTCCTTGATTTTGGTATTCAATTTTTAGCAATAATGGAGATGAGATTTATGAGCAAGCATATAGTAGGTATATTCTTGTGAAATAGCTTAAGGGATTTGTGCTTTACCCTTATACACTTTGAGTGATTTGAGTGATCCCTGTGAAGCTTTGGTTCTTAAATTTTTTTGTTATTGAATTGCAGGTTAAGTTGTGTATGCATTGTTACTATTTCCATCTTGTATTAAGGTTATGCAATTTGAGTTATGATTAAGTTTCACTTAGTATGTGTTAGGCATCATTAAAGGTGGTTTAGATATGATTTTTGAGAAATTATTGCTGTTTGTTTGATAACTGAGTTAGTGTTTACTTGAGGACAAGTAACAGCTTAAGTGTGGGGTGATTTGATGAGCCTTATTTTATACATATTTACCCAATCTTAATTGTCCATTTTTTGAGCATTTTATGCAATATTATACTTAAAATCACCTAAGTTTGCTTTATTTTTATTTTCAGGAATTTTATCAAGTCCTCATCAGTAAACGAAGCAATGTTTAAGCCTGAACAGCCTTTAGAGCACTCAAAATAAGCCATTTGGGCCAATTTTGCTTATTGGGCCTTGGATTGGCTTTATTGGGCCTTAGATTGGGCTAATTTGGGGTAAAAAGGAGCGGATCCACCCATTTTTAAGGGAGACCCGTGTGCAGACCTGAAGACCCGGCTTGGAAACCCAAACCACGTGAAGAAAACCTGAGCAGGATGTTTTGGGAAGTAAGGGGTATAGTGCATCGAGAGGACCCAAACCCGTGTGCGTGCAACGCAAGATTTTGAAGTGCCAACCGGAGCTCTGCGGTGGCGCAACCACGGTTTGGTGATGGGGGATGACGAGTGGGACACTGCCATCGCCTTTAGCCACTGAAACGCTATAAAATCATGGAGCTTGAACGAGAAAATCGCGCGACCCGATTACTTGAGCCCTCCACATCTTAGCTCCTCTGTGCATTTTCTGGCCGACCCACCACTAGCAACCATCCCTGCAAACTTTAGTGACACACCAGTCACCTTCTGCTAGCTCCTCGGTGGCTACAAAGCCTCAGATTGCGAGATCCACGACGGACTTGAGAGGCGTGATCCGATTACATTTCGTGACCTATTCGCATTTTTTGTCGAGTTTCCATCTGTTTCTGCAATTCGTGCCCCATCCTCGGTGTTCCCCAGTTGTCTGCCACCGTCTAACTGACCGAAAAGGTGCAGATCTGTCGGGTACTTGAGAACTTGGTATCCGACCCGCAACTCGTGGAGCATTGGACAGCTTTGGGATTATTTTTCTAGCATTTTTTGGGTAGTTTTTTAGTCCTTTTTCGGTGGTTTTCCGACAACCAATCCATACAGTGACCATTAGACAATTGAGAAGAGAGGATTGCATAAATTTTTACTATATTTTATCTGCTGTTGGATTGTGTGCTGCCTGTAAATATGTGTGACTGAACTTGTAAAATTCATTGGGGTCCCTAAATGTGTTAGATTATTGTTTTAATTGCATGGATAATTGAATGTTGGTTATGTGATCTTCATTATTTTATGAATGAATGCTCATGTTTTCATTGACAAGACATTGTAATTAAAGCTAATTAGATTTCTTTTTGAGATCGAGAGATGATAATTGAAATCAAACACCTGATTGTAACAGAAAATTTGTTATCACTTAGAACTAAGGTTAATAAATTGTTGGATTAAGAAGTAATGACTCTTAATAGTGGTGAATTAGACTGATAATGCTGATTTAAAATTTACCATTAGGAAGGACCAGCCAGTGGTAAATTTTTAGTTTAAGAATTTCATTGAGACCGACAGAGAATTTGAATGAGAATTAGAATTCACTCACAGGTAGCATAGTCAAATTCAATAATCCATTATCCTTTGTGTGTTGCCAACCAGTGTAGGTTTAATCTAGGTGTGTTCTATGTATATATACTTATTTTGCTGTAATGTTGAGAGAACTTGAGAGTAGAGATCAATCCAAATGGCACTCAATTAATCAACTTGGTAAAAAGTTTAAGATTTACTCGGGTAGAACTAATAGTAACATACTATTATTATGATAATTATATACATTATACCTTTAAACACTTAAAAGGAACCATAGGTTAATGGGGGTGTTACAATTTTAGTTAAAAATCAATCAATCTAATTGTTAGGCTAAATAATAGAGAACAAGTAGTAACTCTAGGATTTTTCATTCTTGAAGAATATAAACTTGATACTCACCATTGCACTAGCCTGCCTTGATAGGTTCACTACCTTAGGTATAGTTGCATTAACAACACACATCAATTTCTTGAAGAAATCTTAAGTCTTTTACCTGAGAGGGAAGTCTATAGAGTTAGTTCTTGGAATGGGATCGATCTCTATAGCACCCTATAGGATTTCTCCCTTAGAGTTGACGAAGTTGAAGGTGCAGATGTAGGATCTTTTAGGGAAACAATTTGTTAGACCTAATGCTTAACCATGGGGAGTACCAGTGTTGTTTGTGAAGAAGAAATATGGAAGCTTGAGGTTGTATATAGACTATCGGCAATTGAGCAAAGTGACAATAAAGAATAAGTATCCCTCCCTAGAATAGATGACCTATTGGATCAGTTAAGAAGAGCTACCATGTTTTCCAAAATTGATTGAGGTGAGGGTACTATCAAATCAAAGTTAAAGTTGAAGATATACCTAAGACTGCCTTTAGAACCAGGTATGGGCATTATGAATTTATTGTAATGCCATTTAGATTGACAAATACTTTAGCTATTATTTAGATTGACAAATACTTTAGCTATTTTTGTGGATTACATGAATCTTATCTTTAGACCATACCTTGATCAATTTGTGGTAGTTTTTATTGGTGACATTCTTGTATATTCCAAAAGTAGGAACAAGCATGAAAAACATCTTAGTATTATACTGCAGTTGCTTAGAGAAAAGTAATTGTATGCCAAACTTCATAAATGTGAGTTCTAGTTAGAAGAAGTGAAGTTCTTAGGGCATGTAATTACAAAGGATAGAGTAGCAATAGATCTTAGTAAGATAGAGTCAGTGGTTAGTTAAGAGAGACCAACTACAGTGATCGAAATCCATAGTTTTTCTCAAATTAGCAAGTTACTATAGGAGATTTATTCAAGGGTTTTCGTAGATTGCGTTGCCTTTGACTAGGTTGACTAGGAAAGATGCTCCCTTTTTGTGGAATGCCAAATGTGAACATAGTTTCCAAATTTTAAAGGAAAAATTGACCACAATGCCTGTCTTAACTATTACTACTCCCCTAGACATTTTGAATTGTATTGTGACGCATCCAAGAAAGGCCTAGGGTGTGTCTTGGTACAGGATAGGAAAGTAATAGCCTATGCCTCTAGATAGATGAGACTTTATAAGGGAAATTATCCTATGCATGATTTAGAATTATCAGCCATAATATTTTCCCTTAAGATTTGGAGACATTACCTCTATAGGTCTAGATTTGAGATATTTATTGACCACAAAAGTCTCAAATATCTTTTTAATCAGAAGGAGTTGAACATGAGATAGAGGAGGTGGATGGAGTTTATTAAGGATTATGATTTTGAATTGAAATACCATCCAAGAAGGCAAACATAGTGGTAGAAGCCTTAAGTAGGAAATCCCTTCATGTAGATTACATGATGGTGAATGAGATGAGCTTAATTGAAAGGTTTAGGAATTTTAGTTTGTCTACTCTGGTATTGCTAGATAGGATTTACCTGAGTGAAATAAGAATTGAGAATCATATTAGAACTTAGATCCTAGAAGACCAAGGAGAAGATGATTTCTTAAAGTCCCGAAAGGACTCAAAGGAATTCAAGAAAGAGGTTGATGGGGTAGTGACTTTTCATAATAGTGTATATGTCCCAAAATTAGTGGGATTAAGAGACAAAATCCTAGAGGAAGCCCATAAGAGCAACTATACTATTCATCCTAGTGCGACTAAGATGTACCAAGATGTAAAAGAGAAATTTTGGTGGCTAGGTATGAAAAAGCACATAGCTGAGTATGTAGCTAAATGTTTAGTGTGCTAGCAGGTGAAGATTGAACATCAGAAATTTGTAGAACTATTGCAACCTTTAGAAATCCTTGAATGGAAATGGGATAAAATTACCATGAATTTTATAGTAGGATTACCTAGAACTTAGTCAAGAATGATGCAATATAGGTGATTGTAGACAGATTAAGTCTGCACATTTCCTACCTATTAAAATAAATTTCTCATTGGATAAGTTGGCCTAATTGTATATACAAGAAATCGTGGTAGTGTTTATTGATGACATTCTTGTGTATTTTAAAAGTAGGGAAGAGCATGAAAATTATCTTAGGATTGTGCTGCAATTGCTCAGGGAAAAGCAATTATATGCCAAACTTAAATAGTGTGAATTTTGGTTGGAGGAAGTCAAGTTCTTAGGACATGTAATCACTAGAGATGGGGTAGGAGTAGATCTCAGTAAGATAGAAGCAGTAGTTGGTTGGGACAAACATACCAAAGTGATCAAAATATATAGTTTTCTCTAATTAGTAGGTTACTATAGAAGATTTATTCAAGGGTTTTCTAATGTGCCTTATTTTACACATCTTTTCTTGATGTTAGTTATCCATTTTATGAGTATTTGATGTGTCTTTATTCCAAAAATCACTTAAGTTTGTATCTTTTCTCTTTTTAGGAGTTTTACCAAGTCATTATCAGCAGTAGAGTCATTTTAGAGTCCTAAATAACCAAAAACAAGGAAGACACACGGCCATAAGGAAGAAACCATCTTTGGACATGGCCATGCTCCTTTCTAGATGACCATGTTGGAGAAAATGGTATCCAATATAGCCATGCTCCATTGTACACACCCATGTTGAGAGCTACATGCCCATGTTGAAGTTAGACACAACCATGGTGAAGAAAATGAAGTGGGACACGACCATGTTCATTCTTACATGGCCATGTAGAGAAAAAGGAAGTGGGCATGACCATGCTAACCTTGGCACAATTGTGTTCTTCAATGTGGAATGGCCATGTTTGATTCACCATGCCCATGTTGGTGCAATAATGAGCTACACGATCATGATTTCTTAGACATGGCCATGTTATAGAAGAAATGGATGAACACAGTCGTGATTACTTGGACATGGCTGTGTGGGTCTTGTTGGCCATGAAAATGGTCGTGTTATCCATGAAAACGACCATGTAGTTGTTAACACACACCCTTGTTGAAGTTTGGCTATAAAAGCGAGAAGCTGACAAAGAGAACAGGTTTCACAATTTTTATCTTACACTTTCCTTAGAGCTATAGAGAGACACATTTTGGACACTAAAGGATGACTGATAGGAGACTGCTGTTAACCTTAAACATTTGATTTCTAACCCTTGAAGTTCTGTTAGAGATTGGAAGAAGAGATCGAAAGCACGTCAGGAGGCAATCAAATTTCATTTACCAGGGGATTAAAGATTGAGGTTGTACGTCCGCCATTCGAGAGAATAAGGGTGTACTTGTTTTTATTTTCTTCTTTCTTCTTTGTAATTTATTTTCTAGTTGTTATACCCATGAACATGAGTAGCTAGACTTGTTAAACCCATTGGGGTTCTTTACTATGTTGGTATTTTTGCTTTGAACGTATGAACATTGAATTTGGTTTTGTTACCTTTCTTATAATTATGAATTAATGTTTGGTTTTCTTTACAAGATATTGTATGGAATAATATGTAGATTTCTTTAGTTGCGTCAAGTGATCTTAATTGAAATTGGAAATCTAATTGTAAGGGACAATTAATTTTTACTTAGAGATAAGGTTAATTAATTGCTGGATTAAGGAGTAAAGCTCTTACGACCCTTAATAGTGGTGAATTAGAATGATAATGCTAATCTAAAGTCAATCACTAGGAAGAGATTCCAATGGTAGGTTCTTAGAATTAAAAATTTAATTATCTCGAGAGGGAAGTTGAATTTAATTCAAAATTCATTCACGGGTAGCAAAAATTAAATTCAATGATTTAATATCTTTTTGTGTGTTTGTCAACTAGTATAGTTCTCCCTTGGGTTTGCTTTTCTTTTCTTGATAAATTCCTTTCTTGTTCAGTATCTTGGATTGTTTATTGTTGCAATTAATTAGCAGTTTAATAAGAAATTAATCACTTCTATTCTTAGGCTAGATAACAAAGAACAAGTAGTAACTCTAGGCTTTCTTGTTCCTTTGGGATGCGACCTTGATAATCACCATTCTACTAGATTGTATTGATAGGTTCACTGCCTTAGGTGCAGTTGCATTGGCAACACATCTTTTTCATAGATCGCGTTACCTTTAACTAAATTTACTCAGAAAGATGTTCGATTTTTGTGGAATTCCAAATGTGAACATAGTTTCCAGACCTTGAAAGAGAGACTAACGACCACACCTGTCTTAACTATTCCTGATCCCCTTGGACATTTTGAATTGTATTGTGATGCATCCAAGAAAGGTTTGAGATATGTCTTGATGTAGGATAGGAAAGTAGTAGCCTATGCCTCTAGACAACTGAGACCTCATGAGGGAAACTATCTTACTGATGATCTAGAATTAAAGGCCATAATGTTTGCCTTAAAAATTTGGAGACACTACCTTTATGGGTCTAAATTTGAGGTATTTAGTGACCATAAAAGTCTTAAATATCTCTTTGATAAGAAAGAATTAAACATGAGACAAAGAAGATGGATGGAGTTTATCAAGGATCATGATTTTGAATTAAAATACCATCCAGGGAAGGCAAATGTAGTGGCAGATGCCTTAAGTAGGAAATAACTTCATGTAGCTCAAATGATGGGCTTAATTGAAAAGTTTAGGAATTTGAGTTTGTCTACTCTAGTATTACTAGATAGGATATACTTAAGTGAAATGAGAATTGAAAATAACCTTAGAACTTAGATCCTAGAAGCCCAAAGAGAGGATGAATTCTTAAAGTCCTTGAAAGACTCGAGAGAATTCAAGAAAGAAGCTGATAGGGTAGTAACTTTTCAAAATAGGGTGTATGTCCCAGAATCAGGGAGATTAAGGGACCAAATCTTAAAGGAAGCCTATAAGAGCAATTAAACTATTCATCCTAGTACCACTAAGATGTACCAAGATTTGAAAAAAAATTTTGGTGGCCAAGTATGAAAAGGCACATAGATGAGTATGTTGCTAAATGCTTAGTATGCTAGTAGGTGAAGATTGAACATTAGAAACTTACAAGACTGTTGTGACCTCTTGAGATTCCTGAATGAAAATGGGAGAAAACCTCTATAGACTTTGTGGTGGGTTTACTTAGAACTCAATATAGAAATGATGCAATTTGGGTGATAATGGATAGACTAACTAAGTCTGTACATTTCCTACCCATTTAAGATAAATTTTTCATTGGACAAGTTGGCCTAATTATACATACAAGAAATAGTGAGACTCCACAGAGTGCCCACTAGCATTGTGTCAGATAGAGACCCTAGGTTTACTTTTAGATTCTAGAAAGCCTTGAAAGAGGCCTTCGGTACTAAATTGAACTTCAGTACTACTTATTATCCATAAAATGATGGGCAAACTAAACGAACCATACAAACCCTAGAAGATATGCTTATGGCCTATGCATTAGAACAATGGGGAATTTGGCATAAAAACTTACTACTAGTCAAATTCTCCTACAACAATATTTTCCACTCTAGCATAGGGATAACTCCTTATAAAGCCTTGTATGGGAGAAAGTGTAGATCACCCTTATGTTGGTTTGAAGTGGGGGAAAGACAAATATTAGGGCCTAAAATAGTACAACAAACTACAAAGCAAATAAAAATGATCAGGGAAAAGATGGCTAAGGCCTAGGATAGACAAAAGAGTTATGCTGATAAGAGGAGAAGACCACTAGAATTTGTTGAAGGGCATCATGTTTTCCTTAGGGTTTCTCTAATTACCGGTATTGGTAGGGCTATTAAGTCTAAAAAACTGAACCCTAGATACATTGGACCCTTCCAAATCCTGAAAAGGATTGCTTCATCTGCTTATCAAATAGCGTTGCCCCTATTTTTGTCCAATTTCCATAATATTTTTCATGTTTCTCAACGCCATAAATACATTCTAGATCCTTCACATGTCCTTGATGGCAATACAGTACAATTGAAAGATAACTTGACATATCATCCTACACCTTTAAGAATGATTGGTACTAAGGTCAAGCAATTGAGGAATAAGACTATTCCACTAGTAAAGGTATTGTGGGATTAGTTATCACCACAAGAAGCCATATGGGAGAAAGATGATATGAGAAGAACCTACCCTGGGCTATTTGATTAGGTACTTTTTAATTTCAAGGACGAAATTATTTTAAAGGAGGGGAGAAATGTAACATCTGCTCCTTCTATTTATGACAGATGTTTGCTAGTTATTAAATAAGTTAAATACTTGTGCATGTTGTATTAGATAACATGTAGTTGCATTAAAGTGGGTGACTAAATTGAAAAGAAAAGAGCAGGGACTTAAATGAAATAGAAAAGGTTTAGTTAGAGAAGCTATATAGGTTTTCAATATTCTAGGGGTAGCAAAACATAATTTTAGTCAAAAGAGTTGCTGTAGCTACTAGATTTTTTAAACTTCCTGCCAAGATTTCAGGGGCAAAATGATTATTTTGCATATAGCCAGAGAAATTATTATTTTAACCTGAATGATCAAAAACTAGGATAAGAGTTGCAAGTTTCAAACTGCCTATATAAGGCTGGAGGTCAGAATCTCTCCCTTATCCAATCTCAAAATTGAAACCTAGAGAGAGAAAGAAGGGCGCTTAGAGAGAGAAAGCCAGGAAAAGAAGAGATTGGAAGTAGAAAAACTCCACTGTGGCCTAAATCTGCTTAAATCTACACCTAGGAAGTGTATCTGATACTAACAACAACAAATTAAGGTAGCAAAAAACCTAATCCTCTCTAGTTCAGAATCACTGTTCATATGTTGAAAGTTGTGATTTTCACGTTATTTAAGCAAGAGAGGGATTAAAACTACACTCTTGATTTTTTTTACTACTATTAGGTGTTTTAAACTGCATGGATGTACTTATGTATGCTTAAATTAGATTATGGAAAATGGGTTTTTACCTATGGATGAAAATGAGGTTGAATCCAATATTTGAGTGAGATAAAATGGCAATTTGGGTTGTTTATATATGTTAAATGATGGTGATATGTTGGTATTAAGTTTATGATTATCAAAAATAGTTTACAAATAAATTTTTGGGCAAAAATCTAGGTTAAAAATAATTTTCAAAAATAGAGTATAACATAACAGTCGACTGTCATGTTCTTAAGTTACCCAGAAACATATATAGAGCACTAGCAGCCAACTCCCAGCCCTTGGAAGTTGACTAATGTGCTTAACTTGTCCAGAATATCACCAAGAACGTAACAGTTAATTGTCGGGTCCCAAGCAACCAACTAGTAGCCCTTGTGTTTGGAAAAATTTACAAGACAGTGAGTAAACAGTTGACTGCTAGATCCTGAAAGTTGACTGTCCAATCTCTAATTTGGAAAATGAAATCAATGACCTAATTGAAGTGTAATGAGCCTAAAACTCCACTCAAAGAAGGGATATAGACTTGGAATGTAATGGGTAACACGTGGTTTGAAAGTGAATTTGAGAAAGAGCAAGAACAATATGAGATTTGAAATGAAAGAGCATGAGAAATAAAAGAGAAATGAGAAAATATTCTTAGTATATGAATTAGTGGTAGATAGGCTCATGTCGAGTGATCGATGTAACATCCGCTCCAATTATGATTAAAGAGATGTTTGATGATTGTTAATTTGATGTTTAATGCTTGTGTATGTTGCATTAGTGCATATAGTTGCATTAGCTTAGGGACTAAATTGAAAGGAAATACCTGAAGGCTTAGCAAGAGGTGGCTAGGGACTCAATTGAAAAGGGAAAGATGAGCAAGTCTAAAAGTGCAAAAGATTTTAGGGACTAGATAGCAATTTCCAAAACCTCTCTTAAACCCTAGCTGAAGCCCTAAACCCTCCCATAATGCCCAAACATCAAAAACTTAGAGAGAGAGAGAGATCAAGTGCGAGTAGAGAGAAAGAGCTAGGGCAAGAGGGAGAGGAAGAATTTCTAAAGGGAGAGGCGAATTTGAGGCTGGGAATTCATCCTATAGCAAGGGGAGAGTCATCCTAGCACACCAAACACACACATTTGCAAGGAATCAAGGTAGCAATCCATCCTAAAACCCATTTCTAAAATGTGCAGAACTTTTCTAATAAAATGTGATTTTGAATGTTTTAAGTTAAGTTGGGGTAAAACCTACATTCTGTATGTTTTTCTATTTCTATAGGGTGTTGTGTTGCTGAATGTATGCTCATATGTGTGCTGCAATGGATTAGAAGGGCTGGGTTGTGTTCATCTAGATATATAGACTAGATTTCCTTGAATGTACCATGTTTGAGCTAATGAACAAGAAATGTTTAATGAAAAGTGAAGTTTGTTGTATGGGAATTAAGCTCATATGTTTAGATTTGAAAATAGAATGCATGCTGGATTGGTTTTTATCAAAGTCATGTTTTCTGAACTGCAACGGAGCATAGCAGCTGACTGCTAAGTAGGGGTAGTCGACTACCATTTTCTTGGAAAACCTAGAAGTGTAGACAGAGGCTTAGCAGCCGACTGCTAGACACCTAGCAGTCGACTGTCAAGCCCGAGTTTGCACTAAGAAATTGACTAGCCATCCTCGTAGTCGACTGTTTTGTTCTTGAAAACCCAGAAGTGCAGAAAGAGGCTTAACAGCCCACTGCTAGGTTCCTAACAGTCAACTGTCGAGTCCGGATTTGCACTAAGCAGTCAATTGACAGTCCTAGCAATCAACTGTCGTGCTTATATTTTTACCCAAAACGCATTCTAGAAAGCCACCAATTGCCAAGAGCCGGCAAATGATCGCTAACTTACTGATTGGCACAAAGGATTACAGAAAGCCACCAGCCAACTGCTAGCCTTCCAGCAGTCGACTGGCAGCCCTCTAACTTGCAAAATGAGGTTTTAATTGGCAATTAAGCTTAGTAATTCTTCATACTAACTTAAATAAGGGCTCACAAAAGGGGTAAGCAAGGAAACTAGGAGTTTTGGGTAATGTGCAAAGGATAGAGTCACTTTTCACTTAGATGAGAATGGTCCTTGTGATAGTGATACAAAAGGAAGCGGAGAGACATCAAAAAGGAAGAATGAAGTGTCCTAGGCTACCCCTGTTGTGGTAGATAGGCTCATGAGTCGAGTGAGCGATTGTCGATATGGGACGGCCATTGGCATTCCACGGTTGTGCCATGTATTAGGATGGTTAAACATCCACTTGACATAGATGACTTCGAAAACACCGTGATAGTTATGAAACCTAAGTTAGTGTGTCTTCCAAGGGCCATATAGAAACACATACTTTAGGTTAAAGCATAACCATGGGCATGAGCCGAATCACCCTAGTATATATGTTAAAGAATAACGTACTGGGAGCGTGATCCACTGGAAAAGGGGTGGTGATTCCATAACCTCATGATCCGCAAAAGTAGAGAGGATAGGACATGTACACAGGTTTTACAGCGATCCTATGAGTTATTGAGATTGTACGTTGGATCCGACTAGGGGACGCCTCAGTAGTACTATACAGAAGAGTTACCGTAGTGGCGCAATTAGTCACCAGGATAGCTCAACTACTGTAGTGGCGCAGTTAGTCACCAGGATAGCTCATTCATGTATATAGTGGTACGTGGAGTTATTGTTGGGCGACACTTTCGATAGCTCGTATGTTCTAATTGTTTCGTCCTGCTCATATGTACCATCAAAAGGCGTATTTATTACCCTATGGAAAATTTTTATAATGAAAATGATGATGAATGTTTTTAAAGATGATATGTTTTGACGAATATGAAAATGTATGAGTGCATAACATGATTAAATGCTACATGCACTGTATCCCAATAGTATGTGGTATGTTTTATGAAAGAATGTAGAGTTTTCGGTGTGAGCACAGTGGTACAGGTCAACAGATTTTTGTAACAAGTTTCATTGCTACTGAGATTCAATTCTCACATTATTGTTGGCATGTATCAGATGTGTAGGTCCCAGGCTGGAGGAAGGTAAAGTAGGAAGAAGTATACATTCCGAGTATACAAACTATTTAATTTGAATAGCTTAAGTACATGATAGGATTGAGCTAGCCTCCATGATATTTTAAGAAAGGCTAGTGTAGGATTACGTTGTATAGCTTATTCTGAATTATTTGTATAGGCATTAGGCTGGATTGACGGATAGATAAAACTGATGGGGTTATGAGTGGCAGGATTGTTGCCTCCATGCCCAATAGTTAACTGACTATATTTAATTAGAAATGTATGTTTATGTATAGTTAATCCAGGTTATTCTATGTATATTTATTCCGCTGCGATGTTAAGAGGATTCGAGAGTAGAGACTAACCCATATGGCCTTCAATTAACCAACTTGGTAAAAGTTTTAATTGGACTCAGGTAAAGGTAATAGTAACACCAATACTTTGATAATTATTTTCATATTATATCTTTTTAAATACCTAAAAGGAACCATAGGCTAATGGGGTGTTACAATCGATTTTCGGTATGGGACAATCGTTGGGTATTCCACAGTTGAACCATAATAGGGATGGTAGAACTCCCACTAAATTATTTTGAAAACATCGTGATGGTTACTAATTTTAAGTTAGTAAACTCTCTTACGGCAAGTTAAAGCAGTCACATACTTAAAATTAGTTACAGCCATGGTATGAGCCGAATCACCCTAGTCTATATACTTGTGAATGGTATATTAGGAGATGATCCGTTTCTTTTAAAATAGAATAGTAATCCTATAACACCCCAATCTTATAGCTATTTGCATAAGTATAATGTTTATAAATCCTTTGGCTATAAGATTAGCATATTATACTCTTCTGTCCTTTATTATTATTACCTAAGTTCTATAAATTTCCATTAAATAGTATAAATATGATTAGGTTTAGATCCTTGCTTAGGTATTAAAATCATTCATATCACAGCGGAAGACTAAATAATCATACATAATAATCAATAAAACGCAGCACAAATTTAAACCATTATTTATATACTTTCCATATCCTTTTCAAACTTACAACGTTATTACATATACTATAGGATATATGGAGTTATACTATTTTCTTAGGGTAAGGAGGTAACAAACCTACCACTCATATGCCTACCAAAAGCCTAGCAGTGGGTTACTACCACATATCCTATTATATAAGCCCATTACATTTCATATACATCAAAATAAGCTATCCTAATTCCATTCCAAAAGAACCATTTAGAATTAAGGTAATGGGCTAACTAACTATGTACATTCTAGTCATAACCAAAAAGTGTTATTTCTTCACTCCTCTACAGAGGAGGAGGAGGAGGAACTTCTATCACAGACATTACCCAAATTGCTTGAACCACTATAAACTATCCCAGAAATGGAACATCCACGTATGCTATCTCGAACTCTAACCATACTATATACCTAGGCATTTGATACATATCAGATACAATCGTGAGAAATAATTTCTCAGTAGCTTAACAATCTAGTTTAAAAATTTATCTAATATGTACCACCGTAGTTGTAACACCCCATAATTTAATTAGCTTAAATTAATGTTCTTTAATTAATTAGATGCAATTGCTTGTGTGATTTTGGTATTTAAATTAATTATTCTCTCAATTTGTAAAATATTGGATTTTAAATTACCTCTCCATTTTATCCAAATTATGTGCTTAATTTAATTATCTATTTCTCCTTTTTGAGTCACCTAGCCTAAGTGCCAAGAGAAAAGCAAGATAGGATGCAACATTTAAAAATATGTGCTTATATGTGTGTGCATGCAAGTAGGAAAGGTTAAGCATGCATGGGAAAGGAAGGAATTTAAAAATATGCATGTTTGTGCCATGCATGCATCCTACGTAATAGGAGGGAATGGAAATTCTATTTTATTGCATGGAAACTCCAATCCATGTGAAATGGATAGGAAAGAAGACCCAAAAGCATTCAAAAAATTATATGTACAATGAGTATGTGTGTATATGGCAAGGAGAAAGAAACCAATACATGTGGCTTGCATGAGGCAAAAGGAAAGGATGCAGAATTTTATTGTGTAAGTATGCATGGAGGGAATTTAATAAACCAATACATGAAAGCAACAAGCAAAACCAAAAGGTGCAGAATTTTTTTCATGCACCACAAGAATAGGGACATGGGAATTGCAAGGAAATGCACATGTGAAAAGTGGGAGGAATTAAAACCAATTTGACAAGTAAAGAGGACTGTACTTAAACTATAAGTAATGCCAAGATTGCAAGCAAAGGAAAAGTGTACTTACAAGTACACTTAGTGTAAGAAAATATATATATAAATATATTGAGTGCAAAATTTTTGTGAGGGAAATGAGCTTGTGTGTGCAACAAGAAAGTCCTATACATTATAAAGATAAAAGGGGGAAAGGTGCAGAATTTTTTCCACACCCACACGCCAAGGACAAGAGAAAGAGGGAATAGAGAATTTTATATGTACACACACTCACACCCACACGGCTAGAAAAAGGAAGGAGGAAGCAAGTGCAGCGTTATATTAGGAAGGAGAAAAAGGTAATCAATTGCAAGCAAGGTGGCATAAAAGAAAAAGGATAGAGTAACTTGCAAGCAAAACAAATTGTACTAAGAGGTACACATGCGGAATAAGCAAGGATAAATTAATAATAAACAAGAAATAATAAAAAAATAAATGGAGAATGTGCTACCCTAGGACACGTGAAGAAAGAAAGGAGGAATGAAATTTCTAAGTGTGGGAAATACATACCAAAAGCACATGTAAAGAAGGGAAGGAAAGGTAGCGTGTAAGTCAGGGAAAGGAAATTCAAAATTTTATGCATGCCATGCCACCTAAGCAAGAGACAAAAGAATTGGGAAATTTATGCCAAACCCACACGTGAAGGAAGGAAAGAGAGTTGAAATTTCTTGTGTTGGAGATACCTACCACACACACATGGAAGGAGAATAGAAGTTGAAATTTCCATCTTTTTGCATGCATGCAACCCACTCCCACACGGCAAGAAGAGAGGAAAGAGAAAGGGAAAAGAGAGGCTCTATTTAGACATACACATACACTGCCAAGGAAGAGAAAAAGAGAAAAGGGAAATTTTATCCTTAAAGATATTGGAATTTTAAAAAGGGATATATGCTAGTAATAACTTTTAAGAAAATGAAAAATTTTCCTTGATAATTAACAAAGAATTTTAAAGGTGACCAAGTTTCCACAAGTGCCCAAGTGTGCATAGCTAAAGTACAAAGAAAATTTAAGAATGATAAGCCTAAATATTTTGTTAATTTTGTGATAATGTATTTCACAGCATGCCAGTTGTTTTATTTGAAAGTATATTATTTTCATCCTATTGACATCTCAATTAATCATATCTTGCTTGTCAATCTATGTTTATGCACAATATTATGTTTTATTTCGAGAATGTACAATTAAATATTTTAGTGCTTGTACCCTAATACATATTAGTTTTTTTTAAAACCAAATTGTTAAGCTACCGGAAAACTTGTGTTTCTCATTCATATGCTAATATGTATCAGATGCAGACGCATAGCAGGGCTAGGGGATAGAAGTTCTTTTTGGGTTAAAGAAAATTTTGTAACCCAAATTTTTGGGTCCTATTCTAGACATAGTTTAGAGCTAAGATTATTCTTGTGGCAGTAGACTTAAGATGTAGTTAGGAAAGAACCAGGGAAGGGATATGAGAAGGATTGGTCCAACTTAGTGATTTGTAAAGGGGATTGAGTGATAGGATTATTGTCTCCTGACTTCTTATAGATGTATACTTCATATATCCTGGTACATGTTTACGGAACTGTAATTGATTGTTGGACATGTAACAACCCCCTAATTCATAATCTACATACCTCTATCAGAGTAGTGGAAGCATATAAAGTTTTAAATAAATTTTTCATCTTTCCCATATCAGGGAACATCGGAGGGTCGCTACTGGTTGAGTGTAACCCAAATAGACTCTTTCCACAGTCCATTCAGATTCCACTCAACCCTAAGTCCTATGCAGCATTTCTATTATCACATACAAACCATAACATGGTCTGGAATATAAATACTAATAACCATACAAATTCAAAATACTAAATCCATTCAAATTCATTTCAAAATAAACCATTCTTCCATACCGTTTTCCTATCAAAAATTCGACAGAGTTTCCCCTAAAAATCGTACGTTTCCCTTAAATACAAAAAATCCAAATCCATAGAATACAACCAGAAAACCATTAAAAATCAAATCCATCATACATCCAGTAAATTCATCAGAATTCAACCAACAGTATAGATATATACATTTATATATAATTCAAGCCTAGACTAAACCACAACGTCATCCCGCTATCCAGCTTTTGCCCAGCTATCTCTTAGGCATTCCCTGTTCCTGTTCATCTGAGCAAACAACTTCATGAGATAGTTAAATCTCAGTAGAGAAATTTATAATTTATAGTTCTAAAATAGTTAGATGCTCAGTTGTGACAACACACAGAAAACATCTCCCCATATTCAAATTAAATGCATGTGAATTATCGTATTCTTTAAAATATATAAAACACATGGGAAATCGATGCAAATAATAAAATTATCATAAAATCTTTATTTTGAAAATTTATACTAAAGTTCTTATTTAAAATCATGCTTAGGGGTTTTCATATACTTGTCAGCCACAAGTCTCATGTGACTATTCATCATTCTTTCTAGTAACAATGCTGTTTTTACAGAAAACATAATTTTACGTTAGGTATGATCCGTAACACTAATCACCCAAAAACACGCCTATATTGTGAGTGTGATTCGTGACACCAATTACTCACTCAACGATCGGGTGAGAATCAACATCGAGGGTATCCCCTAGCATATGCATAAATGCTAATTCACATCCTCATACAGTTTATACAGAATTATATATGCATAGCTGACCAATTATCAAGGTTATAGGATATTATACTTAAACTAAAATGTTATCCTGTATAGGTTGTCCCCCATTATACGCCTTAAACCTTTCATAGGGTTGTCCTAGTTTAACGAATAATCCCTAACGAATGTAGACTAAATCTAATAAAAAATAATTCGTTATGCAAAACTGTCTGCATACGAGATATTCAACGACCGTCCCATACCAACTATTGAATACCCACCTTAAGTCAGTTTACTCCTATGGCATATAAATCCGATAGCCAAACATCTCAAACATGCAACAGGCATACTCCACACATAGGCATACACATATACTCATATATTTTAGCACGTATTCTCATGCAATGAAATTATTCTAAACAGGCATTCACAATGTCAATTTAAAGTTCAGGGGAGTGTAAATCACTCTACCTTTTATCGTTTGCTCCTAATTGGATCGAGATTTCTTGTTTCCTTGGCAATTGATCCTAATTAGTTCCCTGGGAAAAATAATTAAATTCTTAAGTGGGTTTTTCTTTCAATTAGACTTTCCTACGTCAATTTATCAAATTCCTAGGCCGGTCTAATTCTTAAACATATTTGGGGCCAATTTCAATAGAAAAATAGCAAATTGGGGTATTTTAAATTGTACCAGGGGTTTTGGAAGCTTGAAATCTGATTCTGACAACTTTCTAGAAACTTCAACGATGGTGCACGACAGAGCACAGCAGCGGACGACAGTGTACAGTGGCTGGGTTCGAAAGATACACTAAAATGTAGCCCGTAACTCGAGGATGCCAGATCCAGGATCTGTTCAGTGAAACACGGCCATTTAGATGACATTTTCTGGCAATGAAGTGCGACATACAGTGACCTATTTTTCCATTATTCTGGGCATGTGGCAGCGGTGCTCCACCGACTAGAAGCTAGCAGAGTAAGCTGGCAGCTCAGGCTACCCAACGATGGCAGCAGTGTGGCCGGACGACGTCAAACGGAAGAGATTGTGATAGAAGAGGAATTTAACGACGAAGGGAGAAATAGGCTATTTCTAGCCACGCAATCGAGGATGAGGTCAAGGGCTGAAGTTCGTTCGTCGGCAATTAGGGATGGTGGATGAAGGTCGAGGGCGTCGAGCTGCATCGACTGTGGGGTCTGGCAGCGATATAAGGCGGTGGTTCTGGCGGTGCAAGGTGGCACGCAAAAATGAGAGAGAAGAGAGAGAAAATGTAGGGAAGAGAGAGAGAGGAAAGGAAAAATAAGAGGGAAAATGAGGATTTTTGAGTTTTAAGGCCTCTATGGGCATTTTGGTCTTTTTCCACTTTGCCTGGACTAAATCTTGGATACCTTCTCTGATCTAAGCAAGAATATAGGCTTACATGGAAGGAATTTACAGATCTTTTGAAGAATTTAAGCCTTCCAAATTACCTGTTAAATTCCTGAAGCTGGATCAAGTTTTCCTCCGTCAGATAAAATTTTTACTCAAAAAAATTCTCAAATTTCAAATGCAGGCTCAGAAAATCATGATGAATTTGATGTTAACAAAAATCTAAATTTATTTTTCCTAATTACTTTATTTTAAAAAAATTGGGTTATTACATGACATGTATTTAATTAAATAGCATGAAGATTTTAATTTTCGCTGTATAGTTTAGTATTTCTTTTATTCCGCTATGCCTATAAGTTTTTAATATGAGCAAAAGATCCCGAACCTAATCTGCTTAATGAAATTTAAAGGTATGACTACTTAGACATTAATGAAATGAAAGGATAAGAATAATGTACCAAACCTATCTGGTTACATCGGAGGAATTGTAATACTAGATAGGGGCATTACAGTAGCGATACGGAAAGTAGTTCTATATTCTTTCTTTCTCCACCATAGGATATTCTATTGGGAAAATACTGTCAATCCTTTATGTTTATGTATAGAAATGTATTTAAGAATAAATTTATGTATCAATATAAATATGAATTTAAATATGTACATGGCATGAATATGGCATTTTATTTCACATACTAGTTCACCACAGAAACATATTTTGGTGCCAAGATACTAAAACACTTGTGTTAATAACACAAGGAAAACATTCATCAATAACTGGGAAAACATTTATAAATCTTGTCTAAAAGCCATAAGATAAACAAATAAGAGAATTTAAGAGTCTCAGGAGAGTTACTAAGTGAACTAATCCACGTACTACCACATACATGAATGAGATAATTTTCCTGCTATGTGACAATTCTACCACTATTACTATCTGAGGCGTCCCCTAGTGGATCTGAGTACTTAAACTGATTAATGTCTTTTTATAAATCATTAATGCGGTGAAAATTTAATGCTCATGGGATCACTACTAATGCATAGATCATTTCCTCTTTACTTTCTGGGTGGATCATGGTGTTATGAAGTCACCACCCTACTGTTGGTGGATCACACTCCCAGAATGCCATTTCTTATATATAATCTAGGATTACTAAGCTTGTACACATGGTTATGCCAAATTCTAAGTAGATGTTTCCTTTTATCTAGCCATCTAAGCTACACTAACCTAGAATTTGCAACCATCATGACGTTTTTCTCAAATCTTTATTCCGAGTGGATGTTTCACCATCCATATTTGTGAAACAACCGTGGAATGCACAACGGCTGTTCCATACCGATAATTGGTCACTTGGTTACAAGATTGTCTATCCTAGATCATATTTTAGAAATACTTCCTCTAATTCTCTTATGGATCTTTCTAAATGTTTCCCTTTTGCTATCGGAATACAATATTCCTATTTCTTTATTTTACTTTCAAGACATAATAACTATGGTTAAAATATAACCCTTGCCCTTATGTGTATGTTATCTTGTCATATTGGAATTGTTTAAATATGGAAAACTTTTTATCCTTTTTTAAACTCTGTCATATTTATTTATGACAATGCTGCCTAAATCAATTTAATTCTCCATTCTTGAAAATAATAATAATATAAATCTCTTATAAAATTTTTAATAAATTCCAAGGGAGAATTTCATGATTTTGGTCTAAGGGAAATTCAAGAAAATTGAATGTTCTACAATTTAAATTTCCCATTTCTATTCTTTAAATAATACCATTAAAATGGTATAATCTCTTTTCCATAATCAATACATATTCCCTCATCTAAACATTACACAAAAGGGTGCTAGGTGAATACTTTCTATTATTTCAGCAATATTATTTTACTTAAATTCTAATATATCCATAAAACACCATTAAACATTAATTCTTCACAAATTAATGTCAATGTGTAAATGGACATATTTTTCCCTCTCATTGGAATATTGGTACATCATTTAGATTTCCATGGTTATGGAAAAATTTCACACTATCAAGTTAACAAAAATATTTCTATCACTTTTATTATTCTAGCCTTGCCAAAAATCTCACTTTGTATAGAAAATTTCCAACGAATTTTCTTCCCTTAATTCTTGGGCAAGGCTTGTTTTCCAATAAAAGAATTTTTTATTTTTCAAGTAAAATTCCCTTTCTCCTTCCCCTTTCATTCATGGCCAATTTCTTTAAACACCAATGGCAAGCTAAAAATTTAACACCAATTTTGTATAAAATTTTCCTTTTCTCTCGGCCAAAAAGGAATTCCATGGAGCAAAATTGGTTTTCAAAATCATACCTCCATTTCTATCATATCTAACCACAATTCATCGTGAAAATATCATTAACTATCCATAACCAAAGCAAATCAAGGATTACAACCCATCTAACAAGAAATCTTCATAAAATGGTGAAAAATCAAGAAAATTCCATATAGCCATATATCATCCAATAAATTCCAAAAAAATCCTTAAATGCATCCATGCAACCGTATAAACATTTCCCAATAGAAATTTATGCAAGAAAAATTGTAGAGAGAAAATCTTGCACTATTCATGGATTTCATATATTTGCCAAAACTTGCAAAAACATCCATAAATCTTGAAAATAAAGGTGGAAGATTGATAAGCTACCTTGTTTTCCTATTGGTTGTGATTTTACTTCAAGCTTTCCAAGTTTCTCTCCTCCACACCATCACTTTCTTCCTCTTCTTGGTATGTTCGGCTTTCTCTTTCTTTTTCCCACTTTCACGCTGCCTTTTGCTTACTTGGAGAAGAAGATGAAGTCATATTAATTAAGTGGAAGAGAAAAGACCATTTTTTCCCTTACTTTATCCTTACTTAGTCATGATGTCAAGGGGCATTTTGGGGAGTTCCTAAAGTGTTTCTTTAGACAAAATACCCATTATATCCTTATGGTAAAATTACCTTTTTACCCTTGGTGTCAAATTACCATTTTCCCTTTTATGGTAAAATGACCATTTTACCCCTCTTAAGCCCCAAATTTTTTTTATTATTATTGTTTTTCAAAAATTTGGGAAAAATATTTTGGAGGCAATTTCATAATTTTTTTAGATAAAATTAGACACTTTATTTGATAAATAAATATTTTTATGTATATTTTTAGGTAAATTTTAACTATTTTGCCCTTAGATATTTCTTTTAAAGCAATAAATTCCATAAAAATCCTTAAATGCATCCATGCAACCATATAAACATTTCCCAATAGAAATTTATGCAAGAAAAATTGTAAAGAGAAAATCTTGCACTATTCATGGATTTCATATATTTTCCAAAACTTGCAAAAACATCCATAAATCTTGAAAATAAAGGTCGAACATTGATATGTAACATCCACTCGAATTATGATTAAAGAGATGTTTGATGATTGTCAATTTGATGTTTAATGCTTGTATATGTTATATTAGTGCATATAGTTGCATTAGCCTAGGGACTAAATTGAAAGGAAATAAATAAAGATTCAGTAAGAGGTGGCTAGGGACTTAATCGAAAAGGGAAAAGATGAAGGAGTCTAAGAGTGTAAAATTGCTCAATGACCAAATAGCAATTTCCCAAAACCCCTTAAACCCTAGCAGCAGCTCGAAACCCTCCCACACTTTTAACCTTTAGCATTCCTAGAGAGAGAAGCAAGAGGGGTGAGTAGAGAGAGAAAGGGGAGAGTTAGGGCAAAGAAGAGAGATTTTGCTAAAGGAAAGAGTGGATTGAAGCTGAAAATTAGTTCCACAACAAGGGAGGATCATTTCTAATACATCAATCACGCACATTCTACCAAGAATCAAGGTAACAATCCATCTTAAACCCCTTTACTTTTTGAAAAGTTTACTTTTGCTGCAAAATATGAATTTCTAACTATTTGAATTGAGATTGGGGTTAAACCTACATTCTGTATGCTTTTCTATTTCTATGGGATGTTGTGTTGCTGAATGTATGCTCATATATGTGCCTGTAGTGGATTGGAAAGGCTGGGGTTGTGTTCATCTTGAGATATAGACTAGTTTTCCTTGAATGTACCATGTTTGAGCTAATGGAGGAGAAATGTTTTATGAGAAGTAAAGATTGTTGTATAGAAAGTAAGCTCATGCGTTTAGAATTGAAAATGGAATGCATTTTGGACTGGGTACTATCAAAATCATGTTTTCTGAATTGCAATGAGTATAGCGATCATTGCCAGATTCCTAACGATCAACTATGCGCCTGGTCTACATTAAGCAATTGACTAGCCATCCTCACAATCGACTATTGTGGTTTTGGAAACCTAGAAGTGCAGATAGAGGCTTAGCAGCCAACTGCTAGATTCCTAGCAGTCGACTGTCGGGCCCAGGTTTGCACTAAGCGGTTGACTGGCCATCCTAGCAGTCAACTGTCGTGCTTTGATTTTCATCCAAGACACGTTCCAGTAAGCCATCAATTGGCTACCAACATGCTGGCAGCCGACTACTAGCTTGTTGTTTGCCATTTGAGGAATACAGATAGCCACCAGCCAACTACTAGCCTTCCAACAAATGACTGGAAGACCTTTAGCTTGCGAAATAAAATTTTTAATGGCAATTGAGCTTGATATTTCTCCATACTAACTTAATTAAGGGCTCACAACACAGGTAAGCAAGGAAACTAGGAGTTTTGGGTGATGAGACCCTTGTGATACTAAAACAAAGAGAGAGCAGAAAACACAAAAAGGGAAAGAGGAAAGTGTAACATCCACCGCCAACACTTTACAATTCTTTAATATCATCATCATTATTATTAATTATGTGATGATGAGGATAGTTCATTAAAATGATAGAACGAACAATTTCATCAAGATAGAGCCATTTTTGACATAGAAGAATGATGGAAAAATTTGGTAAATGAGGGCAAAATAGTAATTTTATCATGAAAGGGAAATTTATTTAATTTTCCTATTTCATGAAATTATAATAAAGGACTTTTATCATTTTCATTTAAGAGAGAAGAAGAATCTAATTATGTAAGTGATTATGTGCTCTTGATGTCAAAAAGGCAATTTTCCCTAAGAAGGGCAAAGTCATAATTTTACCCTAAGGGCATAATAGTAATTTTACATAATGTAGAAAATATAATTTTTACCTTAAATATTTCAAGGAAATAGAAATTAGAAACCTTTATTCATTCTTGCTCAAAAGAAGAAAGAATAAGGGTGAAAATAGTTAAACATTTCCCAATAGAAATTTATGCAAGAAAAATTGTAGAGAGAAAATCTTGCACTATTCATGGATTTCATATATTTGCCAAAACTTGCAAAAACATCCATAAATCTTGAAAATAAAGGTGGAAGATTGATAAGCTACCTTGTTTTCCTATTGGTTGTGATTTTACTTCAAGCTTTCCAAGTTTCTCTCCTCCACACCATTACCTTCTTCCTCTTCTTGGTATGTTCAGCTTTCTCTTTCTTTTTCCCACTTTCACGCTGCCTTTTGCTTGCTTAGAGAAGATGAAGTCTTATTAATTAAGTAGAAGAGAAAATACCATTTTGTCCCTTACTTTATCCTTACTTAGTCATAATGTCAAGGGGCATTTTGGGGAGTTCCTAAATTATTTCTTTAGGCAAAATACCCATTATATCCTTGTGGTTAAATTACCTTTTTACCCTTGATGTCAAATTACCATTTTTCCCTTTATGGTAAAATGACCATTTTACCCCTATTAAGTCCTAAATTTTTTTATTATTATTATTGTTTTTCAAAAATTTAGGAAAAATATTCTAGAGGCAATTTCATAATTTTTTCCAAATAAAATTAGCCACTTTATCTGATAAATTAATATTTTTATGTATATTTTTAGGTAAAATTTGACTATTTTGCCCCTAGATATTTCTCTTAAAGCAATCATGACATTGGCACGAATTTCAACCCTTTATGATGTGTCATAAATGCACCTTGATTTACATGCTTACTTTTAGGATATTTTGTGAAACTAATTTCCTTTCATTTAAGTCCCTAATCATTTCCTTTTAGTTTAGTCCTTCCTTTGTTTAAGGCAATATGAAATGATTGTTGGACTATTTTTCAGGCACGCAAATATTGAATCTAGGGTTTTAAGACGTACCTGATATCATAGAATTGAGGATATTACAAATCTTGTGTTTTTAGCACAGGAACTGCCAGAGAGGTAGGCAGGGACTCTTGTGGTGGAAATAAGGACGATTGTACTTGGATCCACTAAAGGATGCTCCAGATAGTACACTGATAGTAGTCAAGAACTGAGGGCAGTCAAAAACTGTGAGTAGTCATGGACTACGAGAAACTCACCTATGAGTGATGATTTAATACGAGGAGTTGTTCGCTCAGTAACTCTTTTTTATGTGCATGAAATAGGGCATATATGTATTAGGATATGTGGGAAGTTATTTTTATCCACTAATAGGCTTTTTGTTAAATGGGTATGAGTGGCAGAGTTATTTCCTCCTTACCCTAGTTGACAAATCTCACATATCTATAGGTATATGCCTTGTGTACAGAAGCGACAACTATTGTAAAAGAATTATATATTTGTATGTATTTGAAATGATCTACACATATTATTATTTCTTTTATGTCCACTGCATTAAGTGTGAGAACCTGAGAGCAGCAGCCCGAACCAAATGGCACTCAAAATGTTTTACTTGGTAAAAGTTAAAATTTACTTGGGTAGAGGTAGTAGTAATTCACCAATCCTATATTATATTATACTATTTAATTAACTAAAAAGAACTATAGGATTTGGGGCATTACAGAAAGTGATAGAACAATGAGAAAGAAGAAGAATATCTTGAAGGAAAAAGTAAATCCAAGCTTAAAAGTTGTGAACTCAGCTAGAAAGGTCACATATCGAAGCTTAGAACATAAGAAATCATGCACCAAAGCTAAGGTAATCAAGAAAAATGTAATTTCCCCTTGTGTTGGCAAAACTAATTCTTCTCTCTTTCTAAAGATGTTAAATATGGACTTCTGAACTTGTTTTATAAACTTGCATTCATGATTTTATATGTTGGATTTATGTCTGTTGGGCATTGCATGTTGTTGAAATGACTTTAAATTACTAATTCAAGTGTGGGTCTTGCTTTGTACTTCCTCCACGATTGGAAATCTTTTCTTTTGGATTGGTTCTAGCTTATAAGGGCTTAGTTTGGCATATAAATTCTTTAAAATTTGGAACAAGTCCCTAATTGAGTTTTGTGTGAAAACCCAAAGTTGGAGGAACAAAATGGATAAAAAAGGACTGTAAAAATTAGAGCACAAACGTTGAAGTTGACTTCCAAACCCTAGAAGTCAACTTTTGTGCTCTTTGTGCCCAAAAATCTAGTTCCATAACCTAGCAGTAGACTTGCAGGACCTAGATTTTTCAATAAGTAGAAGGGCTTAATTCAAGCAATGATGATTTGTTTCATAAGTTAGCATTTTCTTCTAGGAATGTCCTACTATAATCTCTCAAGATTTACCCTTAGGATTGACTATTCCCAAACAGAAACCAATCTTAGAAACACTTGTGTAAGCTCTACCCCTTCTTAATAAGGACAGTGCTCCTCTTGCTTATTCAAGAATTTTTTTTTTCTTTTTTCTTGCTACAATTTTTAGGAAATATTTTAACTCTTGTCTAGCTTTTCATATCCTTTTAACGTAAGGACAAGTGTTGCTAGCACTTGCACCTAGTTACTCAGCTATCATAAGACTAAGAGGCTATTAACACTGGTCATAATCTTGATATGATCATAGGAGCAGAATTTTATTCAATATTCCTACAACTGATTTAGGGGTAAGCCTTTTCACATGAGAAGGCATGCCTTTTGATACATAATCTCAATTACTTAATTACTCCACAATTGTTTTCTATTCTTCTTTTTCTTTAGTTTTTTTAAGCAAGAATTGCAAGGGATGGGATTAAAGGGGCATACTTAAGAAGTTATGCTAAGGCTAGTGTCTTCTTGGGATAGCCATCCTATGAGTAAATGTAGTAGTCAAAACAAGAGGAATTCAGGAAGCGAGGAATTCATATTCATTAAGCTAGTAAGTCTTATAAATTTATTACCCTTTTAATCTACTAAACATCTATGATATGATTTTTATAAAGGAACCACAGAGAATCATGTGGAATTGGAATCAAATAAGATTAATTAGTGACTATTAAACAATTCTAAGAATTTAAAATCAGGGTAATGCTGTAACACCCCATATCCTTTTGATTAGTTTTAAATTAATGTTCCCTTAATTAATTGGATGAGTTTACTATAAATTATGATGAATTTACTTGTGTAATTTAGTGTTTAGAATAAATAAGCTAAGGGAGAACACCTTCTTTCTTGCGCTAACCAAATAAGCATATGAGTGGGAGGAAACACCACACAAAAAAATTGAGGTGCTTACATAAAGAATGAGGTGCTTAATTTCCTTCCTTGAATTCCTTAGTCAACCGAATGGTAAAATAAGTATGAGTGAGTGAGAGAATTTAAATTCTTCTTAGTTATTCCACTGTGCAATGCTATGGGAACTATAAAAAATTTTAAATCCTATATCACTATACGGCGAAGAGGAAAAGAGGAAAGAGGCATGTGGCATTTGCTTTCTTTCTTTTCTTCTCCTTGTTCACGCCCAAGGTAACTGAGAGATGTGAGTTAAAAGCTTGAGTTCTTTCCTTATTTCCTTCGATGTTGCCTAACCGAATCACTAAAGGAGAGAGAGTGAAATAATATATATATATGATAAGTGAATTTTATCAAGGAGCTTGCAATATTAGAAGGAACACATAATCATAAAAGTGATTCGGTGATGGAGAAAAGAAGGGAGGGGGGAAGAAATGTATGGAAATTATACTCTTTCCTTATTCTTATCATTCCATTTTGTCTCATCCTACCTGAAAGTGTAAGAGGGAATGAATGAAAATACTAAGTAAAGAGGTGGAAGAGAGAAAGAATAGATGTGTGAGGATAACCTTCTTCCTTTCCTTCCCTTGACTTTGTCCTCCAGGTAACCGAGTAAGCATTAAATGAGTGAATTTAAATATATATATGCATGCAGGAAGTTAGGGAGATAGCTTCACAATTACATAATATAGAAATGACATTTGGTAATGCCACGAAACAATAAGAATTGAAAAGAGAAAGGAAAGTGTAGCCTCCAAGGGTCTCTTGTGCGGCCGTACGTCTTACATGAAGAGTGAGGCTGCATGACTTTCCCTTCTTCCTTTCCCTTGGCGTGACCAAGTGGATTAATTAATACAAATTGCAAGTAATTTGAATTGTACTTAAAGTACACGTGTAGCACTCAATGTAAGGGAATAGGAAATATACAAGAGATAGCTTAAAGGAAAAGGGACACATACGTGGCAATTGTATTGGGAAGGAAGAAAGCAGCTTGAAAGAAAAAAATAGGCTTTTGTGAGGGGAAAAAGAGCTAGCCGAGAGGGAAGGAAGCAAGGAAGTAAGGGAAAATTCAAAGGAAAAGCTAAGACCATTCCATTTTTAGTTTATCCTTGAGGTAGCTTAGCAATTCTCTTAATTTTGTTTCATGATTTAAGATAAACCCCTCTTGCTTTTAGCTTTCATGGAACAATAACTCTTTCTCTACATTCTTGAAGATATGAATGTCATGTTGGCTAAGCTTATATGGTAATTTAGCTATGTTTAGTGATATGTTAAAGTAAATATTGTTGTTTCCATGGAAGAACTACTATTGGCAAAATTTAGCATGTATTGTGGAAGATTCTAACTTATGATAATGATAAATAGTGGTATTCTTGTATAGTTAGTATGTGTTTTAAGTTATAAATACCAAAATGAAGGTTGCTAGCTAGAATTAGATTTAAAAATTTTGACATTGCTTTTGTTGTCTTACCAAATCTGAAAGTGACTTTTGTAAGGTAGGAAATGGTTTGATGATGATTAGGTAAGGGAGAGTACAATTTGGTTTTGGCTAAGGGGAGGAAAGAATATAGGGTAAATTAAGGTATGGTGAATTGTTTATTCTTTTTACACATAATAAGAACCCACCTTGGCATTTGAATGTAATAATTGAGAATGTATGTAACCTTAGACTTAGTATGTAACCTGAATCAAGAAAACAAGTAAAATAAATTGCTAATGATATGATTACAAAAATGGAAGGTGGGAGAGATTACCCTAGAAATTCTAAGGCATGGTACCATCAAGTGTAAACCATAGAAAGAAGGGAAAATTTGATAATGTGGCATGAAAAACCTTAAGGATTATTATCTAATCATGGTGGCCGAAAACAATGTCTCATTTTAATTTTAATGGCCGAATCACTATGCTAACTGTGAATGCATTAGAATGTACCTTGTAATGGATAAATGCAAAGGAAATAGAAATGATAATAATAATGAGAGGAATCGTAGTTGCTATGCATATGTATAAGTGACCAAGTGTTCACTATTTTCATAAAAGTGGCCAAGAGTCCACAATGTGGCTAAGAGTCCACAATGTGACCAAGTTTTCATAAAGTTGGCGAAGAGTCCACAATGTGACCAAGTGTTCACAAGTCTTATAAAGGTGGCCAAGTGTCCACATTCCTTGAAGTGTGACCGAAGGTTCTTCACACTTTGAGGCAAGGTAAGTTTTAAGAATGAGAATATATAAATGATCATTAGCTATTTTAATGGTTATATGTATGCTTTTACTGAAAATATGATGTATGACCATTTTATTACACTGACATTCCAAATAATCATGCAATGCTTGCCAATCTGTACATATAAATGAGACTACGTTTTAAATGACTGGAATATAGATGAAAATGTTTTCTGTGCTTGTACACTAGTACAGATTAGTAGATTTTTAAATTGTTAAGCTACTGAGAAACTAGTTTTCTCATTTGTGCGCTGATATGTATCAAATGCAGACGTTTAGCAATTTCGGGGGAAGGATGGAAGTAGCATTAGAGGAAGTCCTTTTGTTAAGAGCATTTTTGTAGTCCCTCATTTTGGGTCACGATTCTATATATATTTTTTGGATTAGAATTAGGACCGTTATACTTGGTTGTATATAGTAAAGGAAAAATGGTAATTATTAGGGAAAGGATATGTGCAGAACCTGTCCATCCCTACTATTTTGTAAAAGGAGTTTGAGTGATAGGCTTGTTGTCTCCTGACTCCTTATGGATGGGTACTTCACATATCCTGGCATATGGTCACAGAAGGATGTAATAGACATTTATTATTTGTAATATGAAAGTTTTATAAATTTCGTTGTGAAGTATGCAATTTTAATTCTGCTGTGCATAAAGTATGGTTACCTAAGCAAAAGAACCCGAACCTAGTCCACTTTAATAATACTAAATGGTATAAATGCTCAGACATTATAAATGAATAATTAAGGTCAAGAATATTATAACAAACTTATCTAGTTACATCGAAGGAGTTGTAATACTAGATAAGGGCATTACAAATGCAAGAAAAAAGTAAGATTTAAACTATAAAACAAATTAAAACAAATTTGTAGGAAAATAAAGTCAAGGACAAGAAAAAAATAATGAAGGCTTCTCTCACACTTAAATGTTGCATTGTCCTTAATGCAACAACAAATGAAGGACAAGGGAAAGGAAAACTTCCCTAAACTGCTAGGATGATAGGGTCTGTTGTGATGGAAAGCCCTGGCGATCAAGGAATTGCATCATCATTTGTTTCAGATCTACAATTTAAGCTTCAATAGACTACAACCTAGACTACAGGGAAGAGGCAAATCATGGTTTTAATGTTGTTCAAGGTGAAGGTGATGCTACAGTAGGAGTTAGTGTACTGTCTTATTCATCAAATGAAAAGTGGCAATCTACATGCTCATTTACTAGCTGCATGGCTACTAGGGTCTTAAGGTCTAAATGTAGCATAGGAGATGAGGAGGAAGATGGTAAAGAATCAAGGTCGAAGAGATGATCATTCTTTGCTAGATTGGTAATATAGGATCCCAAGATCAGGGCCTCCTAGTAGAAATGGCTAGGGCAACTTATGAGACAAACCAATATCCCAAATTAACTTTCTTTTTTCTACCATTCACCAAATGAAAAATAACTCAACCTTATTAAGTAGGCCAGGGTTATCTTTCCTTCTAGAAAAGGAATAGGCAAGGAATCAATGGATAACTTTTAGTGCATGGTTTGGTAAGTAGTGGTCTCTAATTTTTCCTGAATCATATTTGGCATAGGGAAGACCATTGAGGTCTCTGTATGCTTGAGTTGCCACAAAATCCTCAAGATAATCACTGAATGCCTCTTGACATGTTCTTAAGGCTAAGAGTTTAAGGCCCAAAAATCCTAAGGAGACATTGAATTATGTAATAGGAAGCGAGAATTGTGTGCCTAAAATCCTAAATTTAACTCCATCAGGGGTGTATGGATTTACATTCTTAGGCATGTTAAAGATAAACGTAACATAGAAATCGCTAATTAAATGGCCAACTATAGGACAAGTGATGGAAAAGTAGAGGTTCCTAATGAACTGCCAATGTAACTACACCTAAGGCAGTGAACCTATCAATGCAATATAGTGGCATGGTGAGTATCAAGGTCATATCCCATGGGAATGGGAAAGCCCTGAGTTACTACTTGTTCTTTGTTATCTAGCCTAAGAATAAGAGTGATTATTTTCTAACTAAACTAATGATTAAACAATAAATGATCAATGATAATTAGCAAGAAGGGAATTAAATCATGAAAAGAAAAGCAAACCCAAAGGAGAACTATACTAGTTGGCGAACACACAAAAGATATTGAATCATTGAATCTAATTTTTGCTATCTGTGAATGAATTTTGAATTAAATCCAATTACCATCTCAAGATAATTGAATTTTTAAATCTAAAACCCTACCACTGAGATCTCTTCCTAATGATTGATTTTAGATCAGTATTATCGTTCTAATTCATTACTATTAAGGGTTATATGACCTTTACTCCTTAATCTGACAATTAATTAACCTCATCTCTAAGTGAAAATTAACTGTCCCTTACAATTAGATTTCTAATTTCAATTAGGATCTCTCGATGCAACTAAAAGAAATCTACATATTATTCTATACAACATCTTGTAAAGAAAACTAAACATTAATTCATAATTGCAAGGTTGTAAAATCAAATTCAATCTTGATACATTCAAAACAAAAATACCAACATAGTACAAAACTTTAATGGGTTTAACAAATCTAGCTACTCATGTTTATGGGTACAATAACCAGAAAATCAATTAAAAAGAAGAAAAGAAGAAATAAAAACATGTACACCCTTATTTTCTTAAATGGCGGATGCACAACCTCAATCTCCAATCTCCAATTTCCCAGTGAATGAAATCTGATTGCCTCTCGATGTTCTTTCTATCTCTTCTTTTAATCTCGAATGGAACTCCAATGGTCACAAATTGGATTTCTAAGGTCCAAGGTAGTCTCCTATTAGTTTTCCTTTAGTGACCGAAATGTGTCTCTCTATAGCTCTAAGGAAAGTGTAAGATTAAAATCATGGAACCCTTTCTCTCTGTTAGCTTCTCCCTTTTATAGCTAAACTCCAACACGCCTATGTACATGCAACCACATTTTTGTGGAAGGTAAACACGCCCATTTTTCTCACGAACGTATCCATGTTTTATGCTAAAACCTCTAACACACCCATTTTAAGGACAACATGATCATTTTCATGGGAAATAAGCCTACCACAGCCATTTCAAGGCTAGCATGGCCGTGCATAGCATCAGTTCCTTTAACATGGCCATGTAAAAATGAGCATTATTGTGTTGGACACCATTTTCTCCAATATGGCCATGTAGGACACCATTTTCTCCACCATGGCTGCGTAATAGTGAGCATAGGCATGTAAACTTCAATTCTCTAACATGGGTGTGTAAGAGTGAGCATGGGCATGTCCCAAGGTTGTCTTCTTCCTTATGGCTATCTAAAATGACTCTACTACTAATGATGACTTGGTAGAACTCCTGAAATGAGAAACGATACAAACTTAGGTGATTCTTGGAATAAAAACACATAAAATGCTCATAAGATAGACAAATAACATCAAGAAAATATATGTAAAATAAGGCACATCAAATCACCCCACACTTAAGCTTTTACTTTTCCTCAAGGAAATATTAACTCAGTCATCACAAAAATAACAATAGCCCCTCAAAAATTTATGCAGTCCACAGTTAATAATACCCAATATATCTTAAGTGAAGCTTAATTATGACTCAAATTACAAAACCTTGATACATAATGAAAATGATAACAATACATACAAAACTTAACCAACAACTCAATGTCAAATGTTTAAGAACCAATGCCTCACAGGGACCCCTCAAATCACTCAAAGTGTATAAAGGTAATGTACAAATCCCTTAAGTAATTTCATAAGAACCTATTACCATATACTTTCTCATCAATCTTATCTCTACTACTGCAAAAAATTAAACACCAAGATCAAAGGGTCTTGACAAGGTTGTAATGGGATTGAGGTAAAGGTAAGAGAAAATTGGGAGAAAGGGTTAATCATATATTTTGAAAATTCATGCAATCTCAAATCATGAAAACTCCAAGGATTAAATACAACAAAGTGCTACATACATTAGACTTTCACCAAGTTTCTAATGAAGTAGGGGATGCTTAAAGATTAAAACATCCAAGAGTAAAATGAATAAAGACTTCTTTGATATCCACTTTTTTTTTCAATAATTGCAGTCTTCCTAATATACAGCTTAGGATTGAAGGGAGCATCTAAAAAGAAGAAAAGACTTATTGAACTATCATCAATTTAGACAGTGCACTTTAATCCAAATATAAAGAGCATATCACAAAAATTCCAATATATAGGGTGAAAAAGAAGACAATGTAAAAAATAGAAAATATGAGGTGAAAAAGTGTAAGCAGTGAAGGAAATGTCAAGGCTCAATAGTGGCCAACTAAGGGAAACAAAAAGGGTAGGCTTTTTGGCAAAAACTGGTGTATCCTAAGTTGCCCAAATCATTTCCTGATATTCATCAAGCCATGTAGTCTCAATAAGCATTACAGAGTAAGTTCTAGAAGCATAATTGTAACACCCTCTATCCTATGGTTCCTTTAGTTATTTTAAAAACTATAATATGAAAATAATTATTAGAGTATTGGTGTTACTATCACTTCTACTCGAATAAATTTTAAAATTTTTACCAAATTGATTAATTGGCTGTCATTTGGGTTAGTCTC
Source organism: Senna siamea (assembly GCA_031216115.1). Lineage (NCBI taxonomy): Eukaryota > Viridiplantae > Streptophyta > Magnoliopsida > Fabales > Fabaceae > Senna > Senna siamea. Next base: position 22,430,549 of record CM062354.1, on the reverse strand, counting down.
TACTCTCGGGTTCTCTCAACATCGCAGCGGAATAAATACATATAGCATACACTTAGATTAACTATACATAGACATGCATTCTTAATTAAATATAATCAAATAACTATTGGGTATGGAGGCAACAATCCTGCCACTCATAACCCCATTAAATAGTCTAATCATTAATCTAGCCTAATTCATATATAGATAAGTTAGATTAGGCTATACAAAATAATCTTACACTAGCCTTTCTCAAAATATCATGAAGGCTAGTTCAATTCTAACATGTACTTATACTATCCAAAATAAACAGTTTGTGTGCCTAGATTGGACACTTCTTCATACCTAACCTTCTTTCTCCAACTCAAGGGAACCTACACATCTGGTACATGTCAACACTATTGTGAGAAATGAATCTCAATAGCAATATAACCAGTTACAAAATCCGTTAACTTGTACGACCGTGCTCGCACAGAAAACCTCTACATTCTTTCATAAAACATATAACATAGTATGGGGGTGTGGCATTTAATCATGTTATATACTCATATGTATGCATGTGCATTTAGAAGATATCAACTTTAAAACATGGGAAGTGTATTCATCATCATTCTCATCATAAAACATTTCTTATAAAACATATATGGGATAGTAAACATAACATCATCTCATTTCCATAACATAGGAGTAGTACATAAAACACCCTATGAGTAATCGGGAAAGTCGCCCAGCAACAACTCTAAGCACCACTGTCTATATGAATGAGCGTATGTCTATTTAGCCATGTCTTAACTTTTTGTACATTCTGAGGCATCCCCCAGAGGATCTAAGTACCTTAATGGTCCTTGCCCCTTTCTGACAGATCATCCCTGACCAGCGGGATTCCTCCCTTTTGTCCCAAGCGGGGCTGGTATACTCTCATGGGATCACTGTCAACTCTACCCAGATCATTTCCTCTCCGCTTTTGGGCAGATCATAATACTATGGAATCACCATCCCTTTTTGATGGATCACACTCCCAGTACACTATTCTCTACATATACTATAGGGTGAATTGGCTCATGGTAATGGTTATGCTTAACTCTAAGTAGGTGTTTCTCGTATGGCCTTTGGGAGATGACATTAAATTAAAGTTCACAACCATCATAGTGTTTTTAAAATCATCTACGTTTAAGTGGATGTTTAACCATCCCAATTTATGGCACAACCGTGGAATGCCCAATGGCCGTCCCATACCGACAATCAATCACTCGATCATGAGCCTATCTACCCTAAGGCATAAATTGAGAATACTTTCCTCTTTCCCTCTTTGTGTTTTCTGCTCTCTTTTTCTTTCACTATCCCAAGGGTATCATCACCCAAAACTCTTAGTTTCCTGGCTTACCAATTTTGTGAGCCTTTAATTCAGTTAGTATGAAGAATTACTAAGCTCAATTGTCATTAAAAACCTCATTTCGCAAGTTAAAGGGCTTCTAGTCGACTGTTGGAAGGCTAACAGTCAGCTGGTGGCTCTCTATAATCCTCTGGTGCCAATCAGTAAGCCAGCACGTTGGCAGCCGGCTAGTGACTTTTTGGAAAGTGTTCTGGGTAAAATATGAGCATGACGATCATAAAGGCGCTAGTCGATCGCTAAGGCAAACTTGGGCCTGAAAGTTGACTGCTAGGAACCTGGCAGTCGGCTACTAAGCCGCTGTCTACACTTTTGGGTTTCTAAGAACACGACAGTCAATAGTGCAAACCTAGGCCTGACATTTAACTGCTAGGAACCTGGCAGTTGGTTATTAAGCCTTTATCTACACTTTTGGGTTTTTGAGGAACACGGCAGTTGACTGCCCCTACTTAGCAGTCAGCTGCTATGCTCCGTTGCAATCCAAGAAACATAATTTTTATAACACCCAGTCCAGAATGCATTCCATTTTTAATTCTAAACATATGAGCTTAATTCCCATATAATAAACTTTACTTTTCATTAAACATTTCTCATCCATTAGCTCAAACATTATATAATCAAGGAAAACTAGTCTATATCCCTATATGAACACAACCTAGCCCTTTCAATCCATTACAAGCACATATATGAGCATACATTCAGCAACACAACATCCCACAAAAGTAGAAAGCGTATAGAATGTAGGTTTAACCCTAATCTCAGTTCAAACATGTAAAAATCCACATTTTCCAACAATAGTAACATTTCAGAAAAAGATGGGGTTTAGGATGGATTGCTACCTTGATTCTTGCAAATGTGTGTGCTTGATGTGTTAGAAATGTTTCCCCCTTGTTGTCGAATTAATTTCTAGCTTTAATCAGCACTTTCCTTTAGCAAAATCTCTCTCCTTTGCCTTAACTCATCCTTTTCTCTCTCTACTCACCCCTTTTGCTTCTCTCTCTAAAATTTGAAGGTTTGAAAGTGTGTGGGAGTTTTGGCTGCAGCTAGGGTTTTAGGAAGTTTGGGGAATTTTCTCTTTGGTCCTTGGCTTACTTTACTCATTTTGTCTCAGCACAATTTCCCTTTCAATTGAGTCCCTAACCACCTCTTACTAAACCTTCATTTATTTCCTTTTAATTTAGTCCCTAAGCCAATGCAACTACATGCATTAATGCAACATACACAAGCATTAAACATTAAATTAACAATTATCAAACATCTCTTTAATAATAATTATAGCGGATGTTACAATAATTCAAGCAAAATGCACACTCAAATAACAAAATCAAGAGCATCATTATATTGAATTAATGTTTAAGGTGTGGCAAAGTTGCACATGGTTCTTAAAAAATTTTCATATGAATTATCAATCAAGCAGTACTATAATTTGTACTATCAACATCCTAAATCAAAATTAAGCAATTTGAAAAATTAGGTAACAATGGTATGATCTAGCCGTGATCAAATATGCATTGGACATAATTAACTACTTTCCAACATACACTTAAAGGAAACAATCACTGTCTGCTCGATAATAGAATCATACATGCTTAAAAGATAAACTAAAACTTAAATGCATCAAATCAAGTATCCTATCATTTCTCTAATATTAGCATTATTACAACATCAGTAGTAGCATGTATTATCATTATATACAGTCATTTGAAGCTTAACAAAAGAGAAGGAGTTAACAATGAAAGCACAACACTAGATAAAAGAAAAGCAAAATAAAAGATGCCCACCCTACACTTGAAGAACACATTACCCTCAATGTTCAGTAAAAGGTACATACCACAATAAAAATAAAAAGTGCAGATACAAATAGAAAAATTCAATAGTATAAAATAAAATAACAGAAAGGAAAATGAAAAAATAAATGGATTTCTTAAACATTGCCTTGATCAGATTGGGAAGAGGTGGTATCCTATAACCATAGGCCCTGGGGTATTTTCTAAGAGAAGTCAAAGTCATCTCTCTTTCATCAGGTGCCAGGTCAGTCGATATAGTTATTTGCAACTTCTTCCCTTCATCAAGAGAGGCGTGACTTAAGCATTTAGGCAGTTCCTTCAATTCTAAGACTGGGTGGTCCTTCATTTAATGTTTCATCGTTTGTACCTCTGACCTATTAAGAAAAATAGAAGGGTCAGTAGAGTTTTTGGGCTCATTAGCTAGCAAAGAGGCTAGTTGCTCCAACACTTGCTCGTTAGACAACCCATCCTCATCTTCCTGCAATGATACTAGAAAAGGGTTAGTAAGTAGGAATTCTTGCAATTCTACCTATAAAGAGTCATCAAGAAACATTTCTTGCAAATGAGACTCAGCCACATCATCCAAGACATCTATAGAACATGCAACATCATTGTAATTTAAGGACTATATCTTAGAAGTAGCTATGTCAAAAGTGATAGTCTCATCACCTACTTTAAGTTTCAACTTTCCATCACAAACATCTATCAGAGCCCTAGATGTTATAAGGAAAGGTCTACCTAGAATCAAGGTTATTCTACTCTCACTTTCCATGTCCATCACAACAAAGTCAATAGGAAATATAAACTTGTCAACTTTTACCAGTACATTTTCAATTATACCTTTAAGATATTTAATAGTTTGATCAGCCAATTGTATAGCTATCCTAGTAGGTTTAGGCTTATGCAATCTTAGTTTATCAAACAAGCTAGTAGGCATCAGATTTATACTAACTCTTAGATCAACTAGAGCATCTATAATAGGCAGTTTACCAATTACACAAGGTACAAAAAAACTCCCTGGATCATGTATCTTAACAGGAAACTTGTTTTGTAGAATTGCTATGCACTCCTCATTTAATTTCACCAGCCTTAAATCCTCTAGTTTATTCTTATTAGTTCTCAGCTATTCAAAATGGATCAAGAGACTTACCATACTGCTGATAAATTTTCTCCTGACTCTTCTTATACTCAACTGGCTTGCTTACCTCAAGCTTTAATTCCTTATTGAGTGGTACATCCTGCACAATAGTATTATCATAAGTCAATAGAGAAGGACCAGATACTTGCTTACCTGATATCAGGGTAATAACATTGCATTACTCCTTTAGGTGATGTGCTACCAATGAACTATATGTAGCCACACCTTAAGGCAGTGCACCTGTCAGTGTTGTCTAGTATAAAGGTGAGTATCAAGGTTGTATCCCATAGGAATGGGAAAGCCCAAAGTTACTACTTACTCGTTGTTATTTAGCCTAAGAAGAATAGTGGTTTATCTAAACTAAATCTAACTACTACTATTGAGCTACGGAGAGAAAGTGAGGCAAGTGTTAAGATATAGAATTATCAAGTTTCTAGAAAAGCAAACCCATTGGGATCTTATACTGGATGATATGCAAACAAAAGATAATGGGTTATAAGATTGATTGTGTTACCTGTGTAAAAAAAATCCAGATTTTCGGTTGGTTTCAATGGATTTCTTAAACCTATACCTTCCATTGGCTATTCGTGTCCAATGGTTAAGTTTAGATCAGCATTAAGCTTTTTAGGAGTTTCTCCTAGTCCAGCAGTTGTCGACCTCTTGGTCTGAGCGAAGATCAAATGTTCTCTCTAGTTAGTTTTCCAATTCCAAACATTATTGGGTAGAGTATTTGAGAGGAATCTAGATAGTTTTTATTACCATGTCTCGTAATAAAAACTTGATTAATATTTAACTAGAGGAAGATCACACAATTCAATTCATAACTCAATCATGTTCAAATCAAAATATCAACATAGTCTAAGAACCCCAATTGGGTTCTACCAATCTAGGTACTCATGTTCATGAATAAAACAACAAGAAATATAATAAAGGTAGAAGAATAAAATGGAGACAGAAACACCCTCATCTATCGAGTTTTGGATGGATATCCTTGACTCTGAACTCCTCCTTGATTATGCTCCTAATTGCCTCTTGATGCTTCCAAACCTTTTCCTTTAATTCTTGCTTGAATTTCCACAGCTTGTGACCTTTGTGAAAAGATAATGGAATTGAAGTATTAAGCTCTAAGGATTAGCAAGGATTATTGCACTCCAAGATGCTCCAAGTGCTCTCAGTTTCCTCTCTTGATTGCCTTTGAAGTGATACCCCTCCTCCCTTGCGCCTCCTCCTATTTATAGGCAAGGAAGGCGTTTCCTTAGGCCTCTACATGGGCATGTGGGTGACATGGCCGTTTTGTAGGCTATATGAGTGATATGTCCGTATTGTAGGCCATGTTCTAGAAGACATCCATTCGTGATGATTTTTCGATCGTTCCTTGGTTGAAAATTATTACTCTGGTCGTGTAGAAAGGTGTATAAGATGTCTTTGTCATGTGGAGAGGTGTGTTATAGAAGATTTATGGTAGTATGGGTGTGTGGCAGGGTGTGTTCTAGAAGACTTGATGGGAGCCCATGCTAAAAGGTGCATTTTGAGGTGCTTTGAGCCTTTAGACACTTGGTTTTGGTCCATTTCTCTTCAAAACTGCTTTGTACCCAGGAAAAACTTGGATAACATGAAAACAAGTGGAGACACGGGTAATTATACATAAAACACATAAAATATACCCCTAAAGTGAGTGGAAATTAAATATGTATAATTATGTGCTTATCATTAGGTTAGACTCTATGGTGTTGGGGAGCATCCTTAGCTATCTCTAAGCTAACATCTTATAAATTTGACATATATGATTCTCCAAGTTCTTAATGGAGGCTTGATAATTTCTAAGGGTTATGTCCATCTATTAGAACCTTCTCACTAAAGTGGACACAAACTTCATTATTAATTCCTTCAAAGTGGGCTTCTTCTCTTGCCCTTGAGGAAATTGATTTGGAGTGGCTTGTTGTTGGGGTTGCTGCTGGTGCAACCACTGATAACCTAGTAGGCTTTGAGTGTTGTTATTTCTCTAGCAAAAATTTCAATGGTTCCTTAACCCAAGGTTGTATATGTTGTTATAGGGGTTACCCTACAATTTTGAGACATTTTCCATATAATTTACCTATTCAAAATCAGAAGAACCTAAGTTAAAAGAAAAGGAAGAAGGGTTAGTAAACATACCTCCTGCATTACAGTTTGCACCATAATGCAGGCCATCATAGAACTCGCAGCTTAGCTGGGCTGATTGCTGGCATCTGGAGTTGGTCGATCTTCTTGGTTAAAAGCTCTACCTGAGCTACCAAGATTGATGTAGAATTTATCTGGTTGACCACTCGTTGCCTTACTGATCTGTCCCTAAAGGATTGTCATATGCTAAATCATCTGGATCACATTTGTCTTGATCTCAAAGTTATTTACTGCAACTAAAGGGCGATCAATGCACGTCTGTGTCCCTTCCAAGGAAGGTCTAGCAAAATCGTACATCATTCAGTTTGCCTCATCATTATTATTTGTATGTGCCATCACAGGTGGTGTATTAATAGGGATCTCAATTGGTGCCTCCTCTATGTGTCATAAACGAGACCTTAAGCTATTGAGATACCATTTTGGTTCAGACAGAGGATTTATGGGCTCAGGATCATAACTCCTAGTCATAAACTACCTAGATCCAACAACATCAAATAGCCCAACAACAAGACAATAAAAGAATAAGACAAAAACAAAAACTAAGTAAAACAGAAAAACTAACAATTGAAACAAAAATAAGCCAAAAAAATCAACAACAGAATAACAAAACAACTGATCAAAAAGAAAAAGACAAAATAAAACTACTAAAAGCTAATTAATAACTGAATGGAACGAAAGAAAAGAAGAAAAGAATAACTAATCAGAAACAAATAAAATAAAATGCAACAAATAAAAGTAGCTAAAGTAACAATATCAAATTCACTCTAGTTTTCACACAAAATTTCCTCGGCAACGGAGCCAATGCAACTGCACTCAAGGCAGTGAGCCTATTGATGCAATGTAGTATAATGGTGAGTATCAAGGTCGTATCCCACGAGAACGGGAAAGTCCAAAGTTATTACTTGTTCTTTGTTATCTAGCCTAAGAATAGGAATGATTGTTTTCTAACTAAACTAATGCTTAAACAATAAATGATTAAAAATAATTAGCGATAAGGGAATTAAATCAAGACAAGAAAAGCAAATCCGAAGGAGAACTATGCTAGTTGGCAAACACACAAAAGATATTGAATCATTGAATCTGATTTTTTCTATCCATGAATGAATTTTGATTTAAATCCAATTACCCTTTTGAGATAATCGAATTTCTAAATCTAAAAACCTACCACTAGAATCTCTTCCTAATGATTGATTTTATATATGCATTATCATTTAATTCAGTACTATTAAGGTTCATAAGAGCTTTACTCCTTAATCTGGCAATTAATTAACCTCATCTCTAAGTGAAAATTAACTGTCCCTTACAATTAGATTTCCAATTTCCATTAAGATCTCTCGTTGCAACTAAATCTATATATTATTACATACAATGTCTTGTAAAGAAAACTAAATATTAATTTATAATTGCAAGAAAGGTCATAAAATCAAATTCAATGTCTATACGTTCAAAACTAAAATACCAATAGAGTAAAGAACCCCAATGGGTTTAACAAATCTAGCTACTCATGTTGATGGGTACAACAACCAGAAGATTAATTACAAAAGAGGAAAGAAGAAATAAAAACATGTACACCCTTGTTCTCTTGAATGGCGGATGCACAGCCTCAATCTCTAATCTCCCAGCAAATGAAATCTGATTGCCTCTTAACGTGCTTCCAATCTCTTTCTTCCAATCTGTAATAAAACTCCAAGGGTCACAAATTGGATGTTTAAGGTCAAAGGTAGTCTCTTATCAATCATCCTTTAGTGTTTGGAATGTGTCTCTCTATAGGTTTAAGCAAAGTGTAATATCAAAATTGTGGAACTCATTCTCTCTATCAACTTCTCCCTTTTATAGCTAAACTCTAGCATGCCTGTGTACATGGCAACCACGTCCATGTGGAAGGTAAACACACCAATTTTTCTCAAAACTACAGTCATGTTTCATGCTAAAAAGCTCCAACACACTTATTTTAAGGACAATATGGCCGTTTTCATGGAAAATAAGCCTACCACGGCCATTCCCAAGATACCATAGCCGTGCACAACATCATTTCCTTCAACATGGTCATGTAGAAATGAGCATTATTGTGTTAGACACTATTTTCTCTAACATAGCCTTGTAAGAATGAGCATAGCCATGTTGGACACCATTTTCTCTACCATGGTCGTGTAGGAGTAAGCATAAGCGTATCCAACTTCAATTTCTCCAACAAGGGCGTGTAAGAGTGAGCATAGCTATGTTAGACACCATCTTCTCCAACATGGGCATAGCATTGGCATGTCCAAGGTTGTCTTCTTCCCTAAGGCCAAGTTCTTCCATGTTTTTTGGTTATTTGGGACTCTAAAATGACTCTACTACTGATGATAACTTGGTAGAACTCCTGAAATGAGAAAAGATATAAACTTAGGTGATTCTTGGAATAAAAACACATAAAATGCTCATAAGATAGACAAATAACATCAAGTAAATATGTGTAAAATAAGGCACATTAGTTCCAACCTATGTTATCTACATAATCATTGACATCCTGCACTAAGTTTAGAGTATAAGGGTTAGGATATCTATAGCTCACAATATTTGAAAATTGGATGTCTATAAATCTTTACTTTAAAGCCTTCTCTACAAATTTCATATTAAAAGGCAGGGAGATAGAATCAGGGGATAAGATGCTCTTACCCTTGTTGAGCCTATTTTTAAATCTATGCATAGAGAGAGGCTGATGCTAGGATCGGGTGGCTTGTGTAGCCTGAGTAGTAGAGGCAGAGATTGTTAGCTTCTTAGTAACATCTCTCTTAATGGGTACTTTGTAACTAAGCCCTAGTGACTCTTTGAGTGTAAGGTCTCTTTGTAGGCCTAGTAAGGGGCTCAAGGAAGGATGTAACATCCTTTTATTGTGCTATAGCAGGGTTAGAAGGTGACCCTTGAGTAGCAAATTATTAGGGATGATGAGGAGCGAAAGGTGGGAAAATTTAGAGGCAGTTTCCTATGATCATAACGTGGAAGGGGGAAGACTTGGGGAAAGAGGAGGGGTAGTTATTTTGGAGTTTAAGTAGTTGATAGAGCAGCTTTATAAAGCCTAGAGGAGCGGCGAAGGAAAGTTACAAAAGGGATAAAATAAGGAGTGATGTGTCATATTTTATACATATTTGCTTGATGTTATTTGTCTATTTTATGAGCATTTTATGTAAGTTTATTCTAAAAATCACCTAAGTTTGCTACTTTTTCATTTTCAAGCATTTTAGCTAGTCAATATCAGCAAATGGAGTAAATTTGGGCCTGGATAGCTTTAAAGCACCCAAAATGGACCATTGAGGCCAATCTTTCTTATTGGGCTAAGCCAACGTCCTTAATGAGCCTAGATTGTGGGTGACCCGGCCTTGGGGGAGAAGACCAGTGTGAGGAAGGAGAAAAAGGCTTGCAATAGTAAGACAAGCTGAACCGTGCATCACGTAAGAAAGAGAGAAGGTCGAGATTTTAGAGCGTCCAACTGAAGCTTCGCAATGATGTGACTTCACTGCAGTGACAAGGGACGATAGGCGGGACAACACCATTAGTTTCAGCCGCTAAAATGCCTCAAAGTTGTGTAGTTTTAGTGAGTAACCCGCGTAACCTGATTTGTAACCTATCTAAGTTCGCAGCTTCTTTGCGGCATTTTTGGCCAACCCACCGTCCGTGGCCATCCCTACAACTTCAGGAAAGTCAATTGAAACATTTTCTCAGCTCACCGATCACTGATCAGAAGATCTGAGACAGACCTAAGATGTGATCTAGGAGTGATTTTGTGACCCGTCCAACGCCGTCTATCCCATTAACCACTAAAACTTGCTCCTTTGTCGCTCGTCTCCTTGTTCATGACCTTTCACCTTATCTCCGGTCGCTATTTTAGCAATTTTTTATTAGGTACCTAAGAACTCAAGATCCGACCCGTTTTGACCTGCGACCTAAGACCCATTTTTTGGACAAATTTGAATTGTATTTTTTGTCAAAATTTTGGCAAGATTTCAATGGTTTTCTGGCGACTATTCTGTATAATGACCATTGGGCATTTGAGAAGACAGGGCTTGCATAATTTTTACTATTTTTATCTCCTGTTTAATTAATTTTCTAATGGATTATCTGCTGTTGGAATTGTCTATTGTTATGTGTCGCTAAATTTGTAAAATCCATTGGCTTTCTTGATTGCGTTGGTATTTTGTTTTAATTTGTATGGATATTGATTTTGACGTTGTGATCTTTGTGATTATGCATGTATTGTTTAAGTTTTCATTACGAGACGTCGTTGTGGATACTGATTAGATTTCTTTTTGAGATCTAGAGATGATAATTGAAATTGGAACCTAATCACAGAGAACAGTTTATTTTCGCTTAGAGATTAGGTTAATTAATTACTGGATTAAGGAGTAGCTATTCTTAATAGTGGTGAATTAGAAAGATAAGGTTGATCTGAAATCAATCATTAAGAAGAGATTCCAGTGGTAGATTCTTAGATTTAGAAATTTAATTGTCTCGAGAGGGAAATTGAATTTAACTTAGAATTCACTCACAGGTAGCATCATTAGACTCAATAGTCCATTACCCTTTATGTGTTTGCCAACTAGTACAAGTCCCCAATGGGTTTTCTTCCCTTGTGTTGGTTAACTCCTTTCCTATTCACTTGTCACTAGTAGTTTATTATTGCATTTAATTAATTATTAGTTTAGTTAAAAATTAATCACTTTAATTGCTTGGCTAGATAACAGAGAGCAAGTAGTAACTCTAGGCTTTCTTGTTCCTACGGAATACGACCTTGATACTCACCATTGCACTAAGCCGCATCGATAGGTTCATTGCCTTAGTTGTAGTTACACAGGTAGCAAGCAGATCAAGTTTTTGGGCACCGTTGCTAGGGAGCTTTTGTGAAAACTAGAGTGAGATTGCTATTTGTTACTTTAGCCACTTTTATTTATTCTATTTTGTTTCTATTTTTGGTTAGTTTTTTCTTTCATTTCATTCAATTATTGGCTTTTATTAGTTCTATTTTATCTTATTTTATTTTATTTTAATTAATTATTTTGCTATTTAGTTGGTTTTTATTTGTTTTGTTTTTGTTTCAGTTGTTGGTTTTTATCTGTTTTGTTTTATTTCTGTTTTGGTTTATTACTCTTTAATCTAATTGTTGGGCTATTTTGTTGTTATTGGATTCAAGTAGTTTATGACTAGGAGTTCTAATCTTGTACCTATAGACCCTCTACCCGATCTATAATGACTGTTGTGGACTCATGCACATCATCGTCAAGAGGAGGTGCCAGTTGAGATCCTTGATCATACACCACTAAAGATGGCAGATGCAAATAACAATGATGATGCTAATCAAACGATGTACGAGTTCACTAAACCTTCATTGGAAGGGACATAAACATGTATTACTCATCCTACAATAGCAACTAACAATTTTGAGATCAAGCCAAATGTGATCCATATGGTGCAGCAAACTGTACAATTTAGAGGGATGCCCAGTGAAGACCTTAATGCTCACATAGCCAATTTCTTAGAGATATGTGACACTTTCAAGATAAATGGAACTACCGATAATGCCATTCAGCTTAGATTGTCTCCATTTTCCTTAAGAGAAAAAGTAAAGAGATGGCTACAATCCTTATCATCTAACTCCATCACTACTTGGGATACTTTGGCAAAAAACTTTTTGTACAAATATTTTCCACCAGCTAAGACTACAAAAATGCATAACGACATTTCTTCTTTTGTGTAGATGGCTGATGAGAGTATGTATGATGCATAGGAGAGGTATAAAAACTTGTTGAGGTGTTGTCCACATCATGGATTTCCTGTGTGGATGCAAGTGTAGACTTTTTATAGTAGTTTAAATATAGCCAAAAGCAGATAGTGGATGTATCAATATGGGGTATATTAAATAAAAAAAACCCCTAAAAAGGCACAAAATTTAATAGAGGAAATGGCCATGAACAACTATTAGTGGCAATCCTTAAGGGATAGGCTAGGACGATAGGGAGTGGTTAACTAGACAAACTCTATATCAACCTTGACAGCTCAAGTGGAGCTTCTGGCCAAGAAGATCAACCAACTCCAGATGCCAGTGAAAGCAGCACAGTCCAGCTATGAGTTCTGTGGTGGCTCGCATTATGGTGTCAATTATAATGCGGAAGGTATGTTTGCTAACTCCTCTTCTTCATTTTCTTCTCACAATGGTTATTCTGATTTTGAACAAGTAAATTACATGGGGAATGCCTCAAAACAGTAGAATAACCCTTATAGCAACACCTACAACCCTGGGTGGAGAAATCATCCAAAATTTGGATGAAGAAATAACAATACCCAAGGTCCACCAGGTTTTCAGCAATCACATCAAATCACGCCTCCTCCGCAGCAATTGTAACACCCACTTTTTCTTTTGATTTCTAGATTATTGCTTCCTTAATTATTTTAATGAGTTTAATATAAATTGTGATGAAAATGCTTTTGTGATGTAGTGTTTAGAATAAATGTTAAGAGTGAAAGAATGGACATAGTCATCAAGTTGCATGAATTTTTCCATAAAAGGGAAAATGAAGTTTTTAATAAGTTCACAATGGTTTCTTCTTTCCTTAGCCGAGGAGGTTTGTGAAAGTAAAGGAGACATGTGAAATTAAGAAAGATACATTAGTTATACATGATGAAGAAAAGTGTCTCGATTTTAAGGCAAAAAGGGAAGAAAAGAGACATGTGAATTTGGTTTCTCTCTTTTCTTACATTGACCGAAACTAGCATATGAATGGAATGGAAAGTGTGCAACTTAAACTTTAATAATAAATTGTTACTCCATTCGGTGAAGAAGTGGGAAAGAGGAATGGAAAATGATGTATTATTTAATTGAATTAATTTCTTCTTTCACCAAAGGGCTTGTAGCATTTGGAAAGGAAGCTTTGTTAAAGATTGTGAGAGTGACTCGGTGATGAGCAAAAGAAGAAAAGAAAAAAATACATGTTGCACTTTTGTTCTTTTCTTTTCCTTTCATTTCTTTTGTCTTACCTTGACCGAGATTGCAAGTGTGAATGGAGAGAAGAATGTATCACTATTATTTCAAGGAAAAAGGATTAATTCCATTTGGTGAAGGAGATGGAAGAGAAAAGAGAAATTGATGATTAACAAATCTATATTAGCTTATTTTCCCCTTCTTTCGAGAAGACATGTAGGAAGGAAAAGAGAACTTTGCTTCTTCTTTTTTCCATTTGACCTTAAAAATAATTGAGAGTAGGAAGGAGAGTTTGGAATTTATTTAAATACATATATGCATATAGTGATAGAAATTGAGAATAGGGAGGAGAGTTTAGCATTTATTCAAATATATATATGCATTTGGTGATAGCAATTAAGAGTAGGAAATAATGTTTATGAAGCTACCTATGCATTTCATCATTTTGGCTGAATTGAAGGGAGAAGTTGGCTAAGTTGGTTACATGTGGTGATAGCAATTAAGAGTAGGGAAATTAAATTTTAGAAGAAAGAAAAAGAACTCAGAGGGAGAAGGAAGAAGAGAGGTTGACCGAAAGGGGGAAGAAGTAAGGAACTAAGACAAAATCAAGGAAAACATCAATACACTTTCATTTTTCTTGCATTCTTAATGTACCTTAACATTTCTATGGTTTTTGTTTCATGATTTAGAGTATATTTATCATGATTTAAAGCTTTCATGAAAGATGAAATTTCTCTCTACATTCCTTAAGATGCAAACCTTTCTTTGGCTAAGCTTGTATGATGATTTGGTTGTATTTGTTGATGTAATGATGTGGATGTTGTTATTTCTATGAAACAATAGTTGTTATAAAAAATTTCAGCATGCATCATGAAAAACCCTAGAATGGGAAAATGTTGAAATTTCATGTTATTGCATGGCCAATGTATGCTTTATATTATAAACACCTAAAGGAAGCATGCTAGCTAGATTTTAGCTTGAAACCATGGTATTACCCTTTTTAACCTACCTAACCCAAGAGCATCCCTTTTTGATATATAGAAGGGCTTGCTAAAAAATGTTGGGAAAAAATCCCATCTCGATTTTGGTAAAGGAAGAGAGAAAATAATGGTAAATGGATGTATGGTAATTTGTCTATCATTTTTCATATGATAAATTTTCATGTTATTGTCCTTGAGATATAAGAATGATAAAATGTGTGTAACCATAAATTTAGCATGCAAAATGAGCCAAGAAAATAAGTAAAGTAAATGGCTAATTTTATGGTTACATAATTTGAATGTGAGAGAAAGTACCATAATAATTTTAATACATGGTATCATTAGGTTTGAAATGTAGAAAGGATGGAAGAATGTGAAAATTTAACATGAAAAACCTTAGATTCCACCCCCTTCTCATGATGGTTGAAAGCAACCTCCCAAATTGGTCTTGGTAGCTAAATCCACAATGTGACCAAAATGTTCACAATTTTTCAGAAAAGTGGCCAAGAGTCTACAATGTGACCAAGTGTTCACAATTTTTCATAAAAGTGGCCAAGAGTCCATAATGTGACCAAGTGTTCACTATTCTTATAAAAGTGGCCAAGTGTCCACATTTCTTGAAGTGTGACCAAAGGTGTTTCACACTTTAGGACAAGGTAAGTTTTAAGAATGAAATGAGAAGGTAATTATTAATTATTTTGATTTTTCATATATATGTCTTGGTATAAATTTCAATAAGGTTCTTTATATGCTTTCTATTAAAATATGGTATATTTAAAATGAGAAAAATCCATTTTGTCATGTTGATACACCAATAAATTATACAATGCTTGCCAATATACATATATGAAGGAGATTATGTTCTAAATGATTAGAATATAGATGAACTTGTTTTCTATGGTTGCACAGTGGTACATATTAGTAATTTTTAAATGTTGAATTGTTAAGCTACTAAAAAACTTGTTTTCTCATTATATGTTGATATGTATCAAATGCTGAGGTATAACAGTGTCATAGAGATTGAAGCGACATGGGTGGAGGTTCCTTTTCTTAGGACTATGTATTAAAAAACTTGTTTTCTCATTTGTTTCGTTCTAATTCTTTGACTATTTTCTTTTTGGGTGGAATTAGGATTGTACTTTTGGTTATGAATAGAAAAAGGGTAATAGTTATGTTAAGATATGTGAAGAGTATATCCATCTTAGGAGTATTTTGGATCTTAAGGGTTTGAGTGACAAACCTGTTGTCTCCCTAACCTTGTGAAAAGTCTCTTCAAAATCTCAAATCTATTAAAGAATATAATATTTGGAAAAGATATATGATATCTAAATAATGTCTCTATGAATTTATTTAAGATGTATGACATTTTATTTGCTCTGTGCTTATAAGTTAGGATCTGAGCAAAAGAACCCGAACCTAATTAATTCTAATAATATTGTGATGGTATGAATGCTAAGACGCTATTAATGAATAATTAAGGTTAAGAATAATGTATTGAACTTATCTGTATACATTTGAGGTGTTGTAATACTAGATAAGGGCATTACAGCAACCTCAGTCACAAGCTTCCCCAATTTAGTTCCCTCAGGGGTAAGAAAAAAGCCCAATTTTCAGGAATTGATGATGAGATATGTGTCATCAATGGACACATTCATTAGAAATTAGTAGGCCTCTATTCAAAACTTAAAGACTTAAGTGGGCCAAATGTCTAAGATGTTGGCTGAGAGATAGCCAAGGACACTCCCTAGTTCCACAGAGCCAAATCCAAGGGAGCATTGCAAGGCCATTACTTTGAGATCAGGTAAGCAAGTAACTGATCCTTGGCCTTTGACTGATGATAATACTATTATGTAGGATGAGCCAGTAAATAAGGAGCTAGAACTGACAGCAAGAGAGATAATGCATGTTGAGGGCAAGAAGAGCCTTGTGACAGAATACCAGTCGCCCATTCCATACCCTGCTAGACTGAAGTAGGAGAAGGTTGATTAACAGTTTGGTAAGTTCCTTGATATATTCAAATAGTTAAAGATTAACATTCCTTTTGTTGAAGCTATTTCACAGATGCCTCGCTATGCGAAGTTCTGAAAGGAAATATTGAGCAACAATAGGAAACTGGAGGATTTGGGGCTAGTGACATTAAATGAGGAGTGGCCGGCAATCCTACAAAATAAGCTACCTATTAAAAGGTGTGATCCAGGGAGTTTTATTGTACCTTGTGTAATTGGTGAATTTTTTGTTATGGATGCTCTAGCTGATTTAAGAGTTGGCATAAATTTGATGCCTACTAGCTTGTTTAATAAACTAGGATTGAGTGAGCCAAAACCTACTAGGATGAATATAAAATTGGCTGATAGAACTATTAAATATCCTAGAGGTATAGTGGAAGATGTACTTGTAAAGATTGATATATTTATATTTCTTGTTGATTTTGTTGTGATGGATATGGATGGTGAGAGTATCGTACCCTTGATTGTAGGTAGACCTTTCCTTGCAACATCTAAGGCTATTATAAATGTATATGATGGAAAGTTTAAACTTAGAGTTAGGGATGATACTGTCACTTTCGACTTACCTGCCTCTAATAGATAATCCTTAGATTATAATGATACAGTTTATTCTGTGGATATCTTAGATGATGTTGTTCAGTCTGAATTGTAGGGACTTTTTACTTGATGATCCTTTAGAGGTGGCATTGCAAGAAAATGATAATGAGTTGTCCAACGAGCAAGTGTTGGAATAACTAACTCATATGCGAGCTATTGAGCCCAACAACAATACTGACCCTTTTCTTTCTCTTAACAGGTCGAGGTGCAAAAGGTGAAACCTTCAATTGATAACCCCCCAATCTTGGAACTAAAAGATTACCTAAGCAGTTGAGCTATGCCGATTTGGATGAGGCAGAGGAGCTGCTAGTAATCATAGCAGTTGACTTGACATTTGAGGAGTTGAAGATGACTTTAACCTCTCTCAGGAAATACCCTAGGGCCTTCGCTTACATGATGGCAGACATTCCTAGGATTAATCCCAACTATTGTTCACACAAGATTTTAATGGAGGATAGCTATAGGCTAGTGGTGTAGCCACAGAGATAGCTGAACCCAAACATGAAAGGAGTGGTGAAAAAGGAGGTAATTAAACTTCTTGATTCAGGTTTGATTTACCCTATTTTTGATAGCTCTTGGGTGAGTCTTGTGCAGGTTGTACCTAAGAAGGGTGGCATGACAGTGGTCAAGAATGAGAAGGATGAGCTCATACCCACTAGGACGGTAATATATTTTTAGGTTTGCATTGATTATAGGAGGCTCAATGATGCAACCTGGAAAGACCATTTTCCTCTTCCTTTCATTGACTAGATGCTTGAATGTTTTGGCAGTTCACATGTCTTATTGCTTTCTTAATGGTTTTTCAAGTTATTTTCATATTCCCATTGCACCTGAAGACCAAGAGAAGACTACCTTTACCTGCCCATATGAGACGTTTCCTTACAGGAGGATGCCTTTTGGACTATGCAATGCGCTGGCTACTTTTCAATGGTACATGATGGCGATCTTCCATGACATGATCGAGGAGTCTATAGAGGTTTTTTTTTATGACTTCTCAATTTTGGTAGCTCTTTCTCTCATTGTTTGCTTAATTTAGAGCGTATGCTTGCACGATGTATCGAAGTAAACTTAGTTCTTAATTGCGAAAAGTGTCATTTTATGGTGAGAGAGGGGATTGTTCTTGGGCATAAGATATCACATGCAGAGATGGAGGTAGATAGTGCTAAGTTTGAGACTATATCAAACTACAACCCCCTAGTTCTATTAAGGTTGTTAAAAGTTTCTTAGGGCATGCTAGTTTTTATAAGAGATTTATTAAAGATTTCTTTAAGATTGCTATGCCCTTAACTCAATTTCTTGATAAGGATGTTCCTTTTGTGTTTGATACTGATTGTTTGCATGCATTTGAGTTACTAAAGGAACGACTAACCACAGCCCTTATTATAGTTCCACCTAAGTGGGGGTTGCCTTTTAAACTAATGTGCGATGCTAGTGACTTTACAGTTGGAGCTGTGTTAGGTCAGAGGACTGATAAAAAGTTCTAGCTAATCTATTATGCTAGTAAGACCTTGATTGATGCCCGGGAGCATTATACCACTACTGAAGGAGTTACTTGTAATGGTCTATGCTTTCAACAAATTTTCTTTCTATTTGGTGTTATCCAAGACCATGGTCTACATGGATCATTCAGCCTTGAGGTATTTGTTCAGTAAGCATGATGCTAAGCCTAGACTCATTAGATGGATTTTACTCTTACAGGAATTTGATATAAAGATCAAAGACAAGAACTTGGCTGTAGATCACTAATCAAGGTTGGAGAATCCAAACTTGGAGGCCTTAGATGAGAGGGCCATTGATGATAACTTCTCGGATGAGCATTTGGAGGCAGTTCAGGTATGTACTAATTTCCCTTGGTTTTGTGATTATGCTAACTATCTAATTACAAGGGTTTTACCAAAAGGTGTGAATACTTAGCAAAAGAAGAAATTCTTTGCTAAGTTGAAATATTTCATTTGGGAAGATCCTTTCTTGTTTCGTATTTATGCAGACCAGGTAAACAGGTGATGCATACATGGGGAGGAAATCCGCCAGATTCTGAGGCATTGCCATGAAGGACCAACGGGAGGGCACCAAGCTACAAACCACACTTCTAAAAAGGTGCTTGAGGCAAAGTTCTATTGGCCAACCATATTCTAGGATGCTAGAGCATATGTCCAAGTTTGTGATGTTTGTTAAAGGTCAGGTAATATCTCTGCCCATGATGAAATGCCCCAAACAAGTGTGCAAGTTATGGAAATTTTTTATGTTTGGGGCATTGACTTGAGGTAATAAGTATATCCTTGTGGTTGTTGAGTATCTTTCCAAGTGGCAAGAAGCTCAGGCTTTCCCCACTGATGATGCTGGGGTAGTGACTAGGTTTCTTAAAAAATTGTTTGCTAGGTTTAGTACACCTAGGGCACTGATTAGTGATAAAGGGACCCATTTCTATAGCTCTCAACTTGAGAAAGTACTTAAATATTATGGGGTATCTCACAAGTTTTCAACACCCTATCACCCGCAGACCAGTGGGCAATTAAAGGTAACTAATAGGGGTTTAAAGAGAATCTGAGAGAAAACTGTGGGGGTGAGTAGGAAGGATTGGGCATCCAAATTGGATGATGCATTGTGGACCTATAGGATAGCCTATAGAACATCTACTGAATTTACACCATATAGGCTAGTATATAGAAATACTTGTCATTTACCTATGAAATTAGAACACAGCGCACTTTAGGCCTTTAAAAGAATGGCAGCTAAATGAGCTAGAAGAATGGCACCACCAAGCTAATGAAAATTCTTCCATTTACAAAGCTTGAACCAAGAAGTGGCATGATCAAAGGCTGCGTGGCTCTAATGACTTTCAAGTTGGAGATAGGGTATTACTTTATAACTCATGTCTTCATCTTTTTCTAGGAAAGCTTAAGAGCCAATGGTCAAGACCATTTGTGGTTAAGCAAGTCTTTCCCTATGGCACAGTGGAAGTGCATCATCCTAACCAAGGAGATTTCAAGGTCAATGGGCACAGCCTGAAGCACTACTATAGAGACTTATTGGAGGTCGAGGAACGAGTGCACATGGTGCTTTACCTACAAGAGTGATAGAAGGAATGAGTCCAGCTAAAAGACTCAAACAAAAAGAAGCAATTTTTTTTATTATTTACTTTATTTGTGTTATTTTATTTTTGTCTATTTTCTTCTCTTTCATATTTTTAAGGTACATTAAGACTTTTGGATTATCTTTGCTTATTGCTACACTTTATGCTTTTATTTCTGCGGTATTCCCTTTTTTGTACACTAAGGCTAGTGTCTTTCTCAAGTGTGGGCTAGGTATTTATTATTTTGATGTTGCATATTGCTAATGCTATATTTATTTTGATAGTGGATATAGGATATGATACTTAATTTTTGCTTGATATTATGCAGTTAAGTTTTGTTTGTCTTTGGAGCATTTATAATTAAGTTTTTGAATTAATAAGAATGTTTTCCCTTAATTTGTGTTAAAAAACAATTAGTGATGTCTAGCGCATCATCTTGGTCGGGTCACACCGATGTTACTTATTCTTCAAATTTTTTAATTTTAATTTAAGACATTGATTTTGCAATTTGCATGCATGAATTCATTAAGAATTCATACGGAAATATTTTTAGAACCATATGCAATTTTATTACACTCCAAATGTGAGATTTGAGCCTATTTTAAGCATTCATTACAAGTATACTATTGACTTTCTTGTTTGAGTGTGCATTTTACTTGATTTTGCCTTTAGAACTTGCTCTGTAATACTTGTTGAGGTTGCATAAACTATTGAATATCAAGAGATGATTTGGGCAAGTTAAGATACACTACTTTTGGCTAAAAAGTCCACCCTCTGTGTTTCCCTTAGTTGGACACTATTGAGCCTTAACATTTTCTTCACTTTTTGCACCTTTTCTCCTCATATTCATTTTTCTTACAGCGTCTTCTTTTTCACCCTATATGTTGAAAATTGTGTGATTTACTATTCATATTTAGATTAAATTGCATTGTCTTGATGGATGATAATTAACTAAGTCTTTTCTTTAGATTCTCCTTTCAATCCAAAGTTGTTTAGTAGCAAGATTGCATTTTTGAGAAAAAAAAGAGACAAAAAAAGATATATATATACATATTTATAAAAAGCAGTCTTTATTCTCTTTCTCATTGGATATGTTACTCTTTGAGCATCTCCTGTTTCATTGAAAACTTGGTGAAGATTTTTGTGTTAAACACTTTGCTACTTTTAATCCTTTGAGTCTTCATCATCTTGAAATTACATAAGTTTCATCACATCTATAACCTCTTCCAAAAAACAAAATTCCTCATCCTTACTTTAACCATATTACAACCTTGTCAAGACCCTTTGAACTTGGCATTCAATTGTTCATAGTAGTGAAGATGAGATTTTTGAGCAAGCATATAGTAGGCAGATTGTTGTAAAATTTTTTTGAGGGATTTGTACTTTACCCTTACAGAATTGCAGGTTAAGTTGTGTATGCATTACTATTATTTCCATCCTGTGTTAAGGTTGTGCAATTTGATTTATGATTGAGTTTTACTTGGGATGTGTTAGGTATTATTAATTATTAATTGTGAATTAGATATGATTTTTGAGGAACTATTGTTGTTTGTTTAAAGACTGAGTTAGTGTTTGCTTGAGGATAAGCAAAATCTTAAGTGTGCAGTGATTTGATGTGCCTTATTTTATACATATTTGCTTGATGTTATTTTTCTATTTTATGAGTATTTTATGTAATTTTATTCTAAAAATCACCTAAATTTGATTCTTTTTCATTTTCAGGCATTTTAGTAAGTCAATATCAGCAAATGGAGTAAATTTGGGCCTGGACAACTTTAGAGCATCCAAAATGGACCATCTGGGCCAATTTTTCTTATTGAGCCAAGCCAATATCCTTAACGAGCTTGTATTGTGGGTGAACTGGCCTCGAGGGAGAAGACCTGCATGAGGAAAAAGGAGAAAAAGGCTTGGAACATTAAGACAAGTTGAACCATGCATCACATAAGAAAGGGACAAGACTAAGATTTTGGAGCATCCAACCGGAGCTTCGCGGTGGTCCGACTTCATTGCGGTGATAGGGGATGAAGGGTGGGATACCGCTATTGGTTTTAGCCAGAGGAAAGCCGCAAAACCATGGAGTTTCAGCAAGCAACCCCCGCTACCCGATTCGTAACCCGTCCACGTTTGTAGCTTCTTTGTGGCATTTTTCAGCCAACCCACCATCCGTGGCCGTTCTTACAGCTTTAGGCAACTCAACTGTAACATTCCCTCAGCTCATCGGCCACAGCAGCACTCCAAATCAGAAGATCCAACATAGACCCAAAAAGCGATCCAAAAGTGATTTCGTGACCCGTCTGACGCCGCCCTTCCTATTAATGACAGGAAATCACTCCTTTGTCGCTTGGTGCCTCGTCCGTGACCTTTTGCCTTATCTCTGGTCGCTGTTGTAGTAGTTTTCTATCAGGTACTCAAGAACTCGAGATTCGACCCATTTTAACCCGTGACTCGTTTTCTGGACAGATTTGAATTGTATTTTTCTGGTAATTTTCTGGCATTTTTTGGTGAGATTTCAGTGGTTTACCAGTAAACATTTTGTATAGTAACCATTAGGCATTTGAGAAGACAGGGATTGCATAATTTTTACTATTTTTATCTCCTATTTAATTAATTGTTTGATGGATTATCTGTTATTAGAATTTTCTGTTGTTATGTATGGATAAATTTGTAAAATCCATTGGGGTTCCTGACTGCGTTGGTATTTTGTTTTTAATTTGTATTGATATTAATTTTGATGTTGTGATCTTCTTTGCGATTATGCATGTATTGGTTAAGTTTTATTATGAGACATCATTGTGAATGCTAATTAGATTTCTTTTTGAGATCGAGAGATGATAATTGAAATTGGAACCTAATCACAGAGAACAATTAATTTTCGCTTAGAGATGAGGTTAATTAATTATTGGATTAAGGAGTAGCTATTCTTAATAGTGGTGAATTAGAACGATAAAGCTGATTTGAAATCAATCATTAGGAAGAGATTCCAGTGATAGATTCTTAGATTTAGAAATTTAATTGTCTCGAGGGAGAAATTGAATTTAATTTAGAATTCACTCACAGGTAGCATTATTAGACTCAATAGTCTATTACCCTTTATGCGTTTGCCAACTAGTATAGGTCCCCAATGGGTTTGCTTCCCTTGTGTTGGTTAACTCCTTTCCTATTCACTTATCACTAGTAGTTTATTATTACATCTAATTAATTATTAGTTTAGTTAAAAATCAATCACTTTAATTTCTAAGCTAGATAACATAGAACAAGTAGTAACTCTAGGCTTTCCTGTTCCTACGGAAAATGACCTTTCTAACGCCCTTATCTAATATTACAATTCCTTTGATGTAAACAGATAGGTCCGATACATTATTCTTATCCTTTTATTATTAATGTCTGAGTGTCTACACCATTAAATCTTATTCAAGTGGATTAGGTTCAGGTTCTTTCCCTCAGATAACCATAACTTGTGCACAGTGGAAATTAAAATTTCATACATCACAACGAAAAGCAGAAACTTACATACAATACAGATAATCTGTGTTCAATACAAATAATCAATGTTCAATAATGAATGACCAGTACATCTTTCTGAGACCATATACTAGGATATATGAAGTACCCATCCATAAGGAGTCAGGAGACAACAATCCTTTCACTCAGACTCCCTTACAAATAATTAGGGATGAACAGGTTCTTCACATATCCTTTTCCTAACAAATTTTCATTTCTCTTTCATATACATAGCTAAAATAATAGTCCCAATCCTACCCAAAAATATATCTAGGATTAGGACCCCAAAATAAGAATTTACAAAAAACTTCTGACAAAAAGAACTCTTATCTTCCTTGGCTTTGCTAAGCATTCACATCTGGTATATAATAGCATATAAATGAGAAACACATGTTTCCCTTAGCTTAACAATTCAGGGTTTAAGAATTCACTAATATGTGCCAGGGTGCAAGCACCAAAACATTTGCATCTACATTCTCAATTTTTGAAACCATAGCCTTATTCATAAATACAGATTGACAAGCATTACATGATAAATTTAGATGTCAATGTAATAAAAACAGAGATCCTCTTTCAAGTGAAACATATTCTCATAAAATTATGCATGTTATCATAAAATAAACTAAAAATCATTTATGCATTCCATTTAACAAAATTATAAGTATTTCATTCTTAAAACTTACTTTTATACCTTGTTTGTGCACACTTGGGCACCTTGTGGACACTTAGCCACCTATATAAAATCATCGTGAACATTAGGTCACGAGTATAGAGCACCTTCGGCCACTCCTCACTAGGTCACATGTGTGGAGCACCTTCGGCCACACCTCATGAATTGTGGACACTTAGCCACCTGTATAAAATCATTGTGAACACTAGGTCACAGGTATGGAGCACCTTCGGCCACACCTCACTTGGTCACATGTGTGGAGCACCTTTGGCCACACCTAATGAATCGTGGACACTTGCCACCTATATAAAATCATCGTGAACACTAGGTCATGGGTATGGAGCACCTTCGGCCACACTTCACTAGGTCACATGTGTGGAGCACCTTCGCCCACGCCTCATAGATCGTGGACACTTGCCTACCTGTATGAAATCATCGTGAACACTAGGTCACGGGTATGGAGCACCTTTAGCCACACCTTACTAGGTCACATGTGTGGAGCACCTTTAGTCACACCTTATGAATTGTGGACACTTGGTCACCTATATAAAATCATCGTGAACACTAGGTCACGGGTATAAAGCACTTTCAGTCACAACTCACTAGGTTGCACTAAATGACACTATACATTAAAGTTCTTATAGTGTCTTATTACATTTAAATTAGGCAATCATGACATTGACAATTTCTTCTATTTTTATCATTTTGATCTCTCTTGCATTTAGTTTTCATATAATACGTTCTAATGCGTTCCTTGTTATATTCAGCCACCAAGGTATAATAGCTAAATTTAGGACTTTTCATGACACATTGCCATATTTTCTTTTCTTCTTTTAGTCTAAATTGAATTAACATCTCCCTTAAACAATTCCTATTATAATATTTCCTACCATGCTAAGGTCATTTCAGGTTTGGCAAAATAATTAGGAGGATGTCAAATTTTCATCACCTACAAATTAGGCTTCCATTTTTTATTGTGATAGCCATAACTTAGCCTAATTATTGATTATATAAGGATGCAATTTTCCCATGTTATCTTAGGTTTAAGCTTTCTTTTATACATGCTACATTTATCAACATTATTTCTATCATGGGAATCATAACCTCTATTCCAAAACAATGAGACATTAGCCATGCAACACATCCTATTTCAATAATCTCTTGTTCTAGGTTCCTTTATAAAAACACCAATATTAATTCTAACACATCAACAACCACATTTATTTATCATTCAAGCTTAGCCAAGTGACATTCATAACATCGAGAATGTAGGGAAGATTAATTTCCCATGCAAGTTTGTACAAACATGGTGCATATATATTAAAACATGGGACACAAATTTAGGAATTGTTAACCTGCCTTAATGATGGACTAAGTTAGATTGTCTTAGGTCTTCTCTTGATGGCCCCTTGCTCCTTTGCTCCTTTATTTCTTGGTCTCCTTAGCTCTTTCCCTCCTCAGAACACTTTGGTATTTACTCTCACCCTAACGCCACTCTACCTTTCCTTTTCCCCTTTGCCTTGTGTTTTGTGTTATTTTCAAGTATAAAATGCTCTCTCTCTTTCTCCTCTCCCTTCCTATTGTGCATGTGTGCATGCATGCATATCAAAATACTAATCCTAATTCCATTCCCTTTTGTCTATTCGGGTGAGGGCTACACACTCTTCTCATCTCTAATTAAAATTATTTCCTAAACACAATGTACTTTTAAGTACAATTATCCTTGCTTATACTTGTAGTTTTTCCCCTTTTTCACGCCATCTCTCCTTTTTTTTCTCTTAATTCTCCAAGGCTGCATGTGTACTTAGAAGTACACTTACATTTCTTACACTATTGTGCAAGTCCACTTTAGCAAGTTAAAGGGAAAGGAAAAAGAGAAATCATGTCGTGCTAGTTCTCTTTCCCACGTAAGGTTACACGTTCTTTAAGCTTCACCATTTCCATTCCTATGCATCTCTTTACTCGGTCACATTGTAGGAGGAATTCATGCCATACCTCAACTACATGCAAGACTATACGGTTAGGCAATAACTTCTTTCTTTCTTTTTTTGGCGTGTGGAAGGCAACACAAGGGAGAGGAGAAAAACTTGTATTATACATTCCCTCCTTCCCTCTTCCCTCTTCCCACCTGTAACATCATCTCCTAAATTTTGAGAAATGTTTGTTAATTTTAATTAATTGCTTGTGTATGTCACATTTATGTTATGTTAGCTTGCATATAGTTGCATGAGTGCAAGAAGTGGACTAGAAATGAGTGAGAAATTTGATTAGAATGAAGAAAAGGACTAAACTGAAAAGTGAAAGAATTCGGGTATAACAATTGTAATTTTGCAAATGAATTATTGTAGCAACAGAATTTTGAAAAGCTTCCCGCCAGTGAGCTAGGGACAAAAATGGTAAATTAACATATAGTTGGAAGAATTATCATTTTGGACCGAATGGTCAGGAATTAAGAGCGAAATTGCAAAGGGCTGGACTGCCTATAAATAGGCCAATCCTTCAGACCCTTTATTTGGCATCCTAAGCTCTAAAATTCTAGAGAGAGAGAGTGGACAAGATAGAGACAGAAACTGAAGGGAAAAGACAGAGAATCTCAATTATAGAAAGATTTGAAGTTAGAAAAGTGATTAGGAAGGCATCTACAACATCAATCAGCATCTATACATCAGTTAAACACGGATTAAGGTAGCATAATAACCCAATCCCTTTATTTCAGAGTTTAATATTTATACTATTGAAATTTTTGTTTGAAAAAAAAAAGGGATTACGAACTACATTCTTATTGTTTTTAATTACTATTTGGTTTTTCTAATCGATTGAAAATACTTGTGCATGCTTATAATTTCTTCTGAAAAATGGGTTTTTCAACTCGAACGAAAATGAGTTTTAATCTCAGATTTGGACAAGATTACATGATGTTTTGGGCTGTTTTCTTGTTTTAAATGTTGCTAAGGAGTTTATCTTGAGTTCATCAATTTCAAAATGGATTTAGAAATAAGTTTTTGGATTGAAATTTTGGGTCAACGGCAATTTACAAAACAAAGCAAGACGCAGCAGCCGACTGCCCTGGTGCAGCAATCAACTGTCGTGCTCTTGAGATGCCCAGAATCATATACAAAATGCTAGTAGTCGACTGCTGGGCACACGAAAAGTCAACTATCATGTTCTTCATCTTTCCAGAAATGCCCAATAACAGAGCAGCCAACTACCCAAGAATCGTATACAAAATGCTAGTAGTCGACTGCTAGCTTACTGTTGGGTCCGACAGTCGACTGCTGGCACCTATCAGCCGATTGCCAGATCTCTGTTTGGAATTTTGAAAATTTAGACAGAATGCAATTAGTCGACTTGTAGCATGATACCAGTCGACTGCCACCTTTTTTTATGAAAAGATGAACTTAATGATGTATTTGAATGAAATCCAGCCCAAAAACTAAATCCAAACTGGAGATTTAACTCAAATTATAATCAAGGTAACACATACTTTGAATGTAAACAAGAAAAAGCATTAAACTGATGAAAGTTAAAAGGAAAGAGCAAGAATGCATAAGAGAAATGAAAATTGTATACTTAATATATGTATTTGTGGTAGATAGGTTCATATCTGAATCACTAATTGCTGGTATGGGATGGTGATTGGACATTCCACAATTATCATGATAGTTGTAAATTGTAAGTTAGTGACTTGATGGGCAATGTAAATGAAAAGTCACATACTTAGAATTTATAGAACTATAGTATGCACCGATTCACCCATATATATATGTTTATGAATAGCATTTTGAGGACCCCGGTATGTACTTAATGTGTGGGACCCAGAGTTGGGAACCTTATGGTACTTGGATCCACTAGAGGATGCTCTAGAATGTACGCAATGTTATATGCAGTTGAGGACTGACAGACATAAGTTGCCAAAGTTAAGGACAACCAAGCATAAGTTGCCAAAGTCGAGGACTACCAGGCATAAGTTGCCAGAGTACATAGTCAAAAGTATGGAGTGGAGCATATGTTGCCCCACCAAATTTCTCTTATTTTGCAATCATATGATGATAATTATAATGATGGAGCAGAGCATATATTGCCCCTCCAGATTTCTCTTATTATACAATCATATGATGATGATTGGCAGAGGCCAATGAGAAGTGCTCTTATTTCCTTATTACTCTTTATTTTATGATGAATGTTATATGGATGATGCTATGTTACCTATATGTTTTGATGAGTTTATGTGATGTATACTACGAGCTGAACATATAAAGTAAGCAATGCATGCAAGTATGAATGTTAACTGAAATGTTATATAGGATCACCCGATAGATGTATCGTGTTGTGAAAAAGAATGTAGAATTTCCATATGAGTTTACGGTGGTACAAAATGGCTGTTTTGAAAAATGGTTATTAATGCTACTGGGATTTATTCTCATAAAAATGCTGGTTTGTATCAGATGCCTAGGTTCCAGATAGTACTAGAAGTAGAGGTAGAAGTGGTGGATATACCCTTCCTAGGGTATTTTCTAGTGATTCATGAAGTGTGGGTTGTGTACATATGAGAAGTTCCTCCCACACCTTGAGGATGTAATGTTTTATGAAAGTTTTTGATATGCCCCATACCCTAAATCCTTGTGATATTTTGGTAAAAGGATCAGGAGAATAGTTTCGATGTATAGGATAAGGCATATATGTATTAGGATATGTGAGCTAGGAATCCACCAGCTATTTTTGTTAAATGGGTATGAGTGATAGGCCTATTGTCTCCTTACCCTAGCTAACACTCTCACATATCCATAGATATATGTCTAAATGAATGATATGTCTATATTGTAAATGAATGTTGATGTATATGAATATATGTATGAACATTTATGTTATTTTAACTAATATGTTTTTATCTCTGCTGCGTAATGTGTGAGATCCCGAGTGTAGTAGCCCAAACCAATAATACTAATTATGTCATTTGGTAAATAATTAAGAATTGACTCAGGTAAGGGAAGTAGTAATTCACTAATCTTATAGTATATAGTTTATATTATTTAATTAACTTAAAAGGAACTGTAGGATTAGGGGGTTACACTGGGTTGGTATCAGAGCACTACTACCATGGCTAGTTAGAACTAGGTCGGTAGTGAAAGGGTAGATTCCTCAAGATAAAGACTAATGTAGGGTAGTTAGCTGAGCCATGGCAGTTGACTAGCTTGTGTTATGTTTTGACTTGAGGAATGAAGTATTACGTTTGGGTAGATGATATTTCTGATTGGTGCTATATGATCTCTTATAAATAATATGTTATTAAGACTGATCACCTCGATAATGTTTGTTTTGTAGAGTGAATTATGGCCCTACCTAGGAGAAATACTGGGAAGGAAAAGGAAGGTGAGACCAATTTAGAAAGAGTAATGCAAGTCATGATGGGAGTGGTAGAGGCTAAGAGGGAACAAGCTACTGTTGCTGACCAACAGGCTACTACTGCTACTCAATAAGCTGCAGCTTCGGCTAAAGCACTTAGGTAATTTCAAGAGAATAGACTGGTGAATCCCCATCCAAATCCTGAAGTTGGATAGATGAGAAACCAAGCCTATAACGGTTGGTTTGAATTTCAAAGAAATAATCCTCCTTCCTTTAGGGGTGAGTTTAATCCATAAGCAGCTGAAGAATGGTTATGAGAAATGGAAAAATTGTTCGAGGTTGTAGGGGATACGGATAAACAGAAAGTATTGTTTGCTACTCACATGCTTGTTGGGGAAGTAGATTATCGGTGGAGAGGAGCGAAACAATTACTGGTAGCTCAAGGGATCCAGATCATCTGGGAAGTTTTTAAAAGAGTGTATTTGGGAAAGTATTTCCCTGAGAACGTGAGAAACCAGAAGGAAATTGAATTTATGCAGTTAAAGCAAGGTAAAATGACTTTTGAAGAGTATTTAGCAAAATTTGAGGGACTATCTAAATTCTCTTCTTATTTAGAGCATCATCCAAATGAGACATAGAAAGCATTGCATCTAGAAGCTGGGCTAAGATCGGAGTTAAAGAATGTTGTTGCTCCGTTTGAAATTAGAAACTTTGCTATCTTAGTTAACAAGTGTCG
This sequence comes from Senna siamea, assembly GCA_031216115.1. Lineage (NCBI taxonomy): Eukaryota > Viridiplantae > Streptophyta > Magnoliopsida > Fabales > Fabaceae > Senna > Senna siamea. The sequence goes on along the minus strand of CM062354.1, from coordinate 22,400,237 downwards.
CATTATTTCTCAGAACCTAGCTGACACAGAGAATGAGAGATAGAGAGTCAATTTCTTTAAAAGAAAACAGCCTGAGGAAGAGATAATAGAAATGAGAGAATCCAGAAGGGGAAGAAACCTGTGGTGAGATAGGCAGTACCCAATGCTTGTCCAAAGTGTGGGAAAATTCATGGCAGACCTTGTAGATTCCAATCAAGTGTGTGTTATAAGTGTCGAAAACCAGGTCATTTCATTAAAGATTGCCCTGAGTGGAAGAAATCAACTGAGCCCACAAGACCTCCTACTATGGGAAGAGTTTATACTCTCAAAGGTAAAGAAGTGGTCCAGTCTGATGATCTCATAAAAGGTAAATGTTTGATAAATGATATATCTTTAATTGTACTGTATGATTCTGGTGCCACTCATTCTTTCATTTCTTATGAATGTGTGGAAAGATTAAGTTTACCTTTATTTAAATTGCCCCATGAGTTATCTATTTCTATTGCCGCAGGAGAGCAAGTATTAAATTCTTTGGCTTGCTTAAATTGTCCCCTTGTTATTGAAAATAAGCCTTTCTTTGTTGACCTCATTTGTTTACCTTTGGTGGGATTGGATGTTATTCTTGGGATGGATTGGTTGTCTGCGAACAATGTAGTCTTGGACTATTTTAAGAAATCTGACTTTTATAGATGCCATGCCGGTAATTAGGAAAATTGAGGAAGAGATCCAAGGAACTAGTTTTATGTGTTCTTCTAAAGTCAAACTTCAGCATAAACTTAATGCTATTCCGGTAGTTTGTGAATTTCCAGATGTCTTTCCCCATGAAATTTCAAGCCTTCTGCCTAAGAGAGAGATAGAGTTTTCTATAAAATTGATTCCTGGCATGGGACCAATTTCTATAACACCTTATAGAATGTCTCCCTTAGAGTTAACTAAATTGAAGGTGCAGATAGAGGATTTTTTAGGGAAGCAGTTTATTAGGCCCAGTGCTTCACCTTGGGGAGCACCAGTTTTATTTGTAAAGAAGAAAGATGGAAGTATGAGATTATGTATAGACTATAAACAATTGAATCGGGTAACTGTGAAGAATAAATACCCACTTCCTAGGATAGATGATTTGTTAGATTAATTGAGAGGAGCTATTGTATTTTCCAAAATCGATTTGAGGTCGGGATACCATCAAATCAGAGTCAGAATAGAAGACATACCTAAGACAGCCTTTAGAACCAGATATGGGCATTATGAATTTCTTGTAATGCCATTTGGATTGACAAATGCTCCAGCTATTTTTATGGATTACATGAATCGTATCTTTAGACCCTACCTTGATTAATTTGTGGAAGTATTTATTAATGGCATTCTTGTATATTCTAAGAGTAGTGAAGAGCATGAACATCATCTTAGAATTGTATTACAGTTGCTTTAGGGAAAAGCAATTGTATGCAAAATTTGAAAAATGTGAATTATGGTTAGAAGAGGTGAAATTCTTAAGTCATGTAATCACTAAAGATGGAGTAACAGTAGATCCTAGTAAGATAGAAGCGGTAATTAGTTGGGAGATGCCCACAACAGTGACTAAAATTCAGAGTTTTCTTGGATTAGCAGTGTATTATAGGAGATTTATTCAAGGGTTCTCGCAAATTGTGTTGCCTTTGACTAGAATGACTAAGAAAAATACTCCTTTTGTGTGGGATCACAAATGTGAAGATAGTTTTCAAATTTTAAAGGAAAAGTTGACCACAACACCTGCCTTAACAATTCCTGATCCCTTAGGAAATTTTGAATTGTATTGCGATGCATCTAAGAAGGGCCTAGGATGGTTCTTGATGCAGAATGAGAGAGTTGTCGCATATACCTCTAGACAATTAAGGCATCATGAAGAAAATTACCCTACCCATGATTTAGAATTAGCAGCCATAGTGTTTGCTTTAAAAATCTGGCGACACTATTTGTATGAGTTGTGGTTTGAGGTATTTAGTGACCACAAAAGTCTTAAATATCTCTTTGACCAAAGAGAATTAAACATGAGGCAAAGAAGACGGATGGAATTCTTAAAGGATTATGATTTTGAATTAAAGTACCATCCAGGAAAGGCCAATGTAGTGGCAGATGTACTAAGTCAGAAATCTCTCCACATGGCTTAATTAATGATAAGTGAAATGAGCCTGATAGAGAAATTTAGAAACATAAGCCTATCCAGACTGGTGTTACCAGATAGGATATGTCTGAGTGAGTTAAAAATCGAGAATAATATTAGAACCCAGATATTAGAAGCTCAAAGAGAGGATGAATTCTTAAAGTCCCTAAAGGACCTAAAAGAATTTAAAAGAGGTGTCGATGGGGAAGTGACTTTCCAAGAAAGAATTTATGTCCCAAACTCAGGAGGATTGAGGGATATAATTCTAGAAGAAGCCCATAAAAGCAACTATACTATTCATCCTGGTGCTACCAATATGTATCAAGATTTGAAGAAGAAATTTTGGTGGCCATGTATGAAGAAGCAAATAGCTGAGTATGTTGCTAGATGCCTAGTGTGCCAGTAGGTGAAAATTGAACATCAGAAACCTGCAGGACTATTACAACCTCTTAAAATCCCTTAATGGAAATGGGATAAGATTTCTACAGATTTTGTTGTAGGTTTACCAAAAACTCAATTAGGAAATGATGCAATCTGGGTGATTGTAGACAGATTAACTAAATCTGCACATTTCCTACCTATCAAAATAAATTTCTCATTAGATAAGTTAGCCCAATTGTATATACGAGAAATAGTAAGACTCCACGGAGTTCCTACTAATATAGTATCTGATAGAGACCCTAGGTTTACTTCTAGATTCTGGAAAGCCTTGCAGGAGGCTTTTGGTACTAAACTTAGCTTCAGTACTACTTATCATCCACAAACTGATGGGCAGACTGAAAGAACTATTCAGACTCTAGAAGATATGCTTAGAGCATGTACATTAGAACAAAAAGGAAATTGGCATAGAAATTTGCCTTTAGTGGAATTTGCCTACAATAATAGTTTTCACTCTAGCATAGGGATGGCTCCTTATGAAGCTTTGTATGGAAGAAAATGTAGGTCACCTTTGTGCTGGTTTGAAGTGGGAGAGACAACTATTAGGGCCCGAATTAGTTCAACAAACTACAGATCAAATTAAGATGATTAAGGAAAAGATGGCTAAAGCCCAAGATAGGAAAAAAAGTTATGTTGATAAAAGGAGAAAACCACTAGAATTTGATGAAGGAGACCATGTTTTCCTTAAAATTTCTCCTATTACTGGTATTGGCAGGGCTATTAAGTCCAAAAAGTTAAGCCTAAGATATACTGGACCTTTCCAAATCTTGAAGAAAGTTGGCCAATCTGCTTATCAAATTGCTTTAACCCCATTTCTGTCCAATCTCCATGATGTGTTTCATATTTCTCAACTTTGAAAATATCTTCCCGATCCTTCACATATTCTTGATGTTAGAACAGTACAATTGAAAGATAATTTGACTTGTAAACCAAGACCTTTAAAGATTATTGGCACTGAGAATAAACAATTGAGAAGCAAGACAATTCCCCTGGTAAAGGTATTATAGGATCAGTCATTGCCCCAAGAAGCTACGTGGGAGAAGGAAGATGATATGACAAGATATTTCCCAGAGTTATTTGCATAGGTACGTATAAATTTCGTGGATGAAATTTCTTAAAAGGAGGGGAGAAATGTAACATCCACTCCTAAATTTTGAGAAATTTTTGTTAATATTAATTAATTACTTGTGTATGTCACATTTATGTTATGTTAGCATGCATATAGTTGAATGAGTGCAAGAAGTGGACTAGAAATGAGTGAGAAATTTGATTAGAATGAAGAAAAGGACTAAATTGAAAAGTGAAAGAATTCAGGTATGACAATTGTAATTTTGGCCAAAAGATTTATTGTAGCAACAAAATTTTGAAAGCTTCCCACCAGTGAGCTAGGGACAAAATGGTAAATTAACATATAGTTAGAAGAAGTATCATTTTGGACTGAATGGTCAGGAATTAAGAGCAAAATTGCAAAGGGCCAGACTGCCTATAAATAAGCCATTCCTTCAAACCCTTTATTTGGCATGCTGAGCTATAAAATTCTAGAGAGAGAGAATAGATGAGCTAGAGAGAGAAACTAAAGGAAAAAGACAGAGAATCTCACTTCTAGCAAGATTTGAAGTTGGAAAAGTGATTAGGAAGGCATTTACAGCATCAATCAGCATCTATACATCAGTTAAACACAGATTAAGGTCGCATAATAACCCAATCCCTTTATTTCAGAGTTTACTATTTATACTATTGAAATTTGCGAAATTGAACTTGTTTGAAAGAAAAAAGGATTACAAACTACATTCTTATTGTTTTTAATCACTATTGGTTGTTTTTAACCGATTGAAAATACTTGTGCATGCTTATAATTTCTTCTAAAAAATGGGTTTTTCAACTTGAACGAAAATGAGTTTTAATCTCAGATTTGGACAAAATTACATGATGTTTTGGGCTGTTTTCTTATGTTAAATGTTGCTAAGGAGTTTATCTTGAGTTCACCAATTTCAAAATGGATTTAGAAACAAGTTTTTAGATTGAAATTTTGGGTCAACGGCAATTTACAAAACAGAGCAAGACACAGCAGCTAACTGCCCCGATGCAGCAGTCGACTGTTGTGCTCTTGAGATACCCAGAATCGTATACAGAATGCTAGTAGTCGATTGCCGGGCACCTGGAAGTTAACTGTCGCGTTCTTCATTTTCCCAAAAATGCCCAAGAATAGAGCAACTGACTGCCTCGACCCAGTTGTAGACTATCAGGCCCAACAGTAAGCTAGCAGTCGACTGCCGGCACCTATCAGATGACTGCCAGCTCTCTGTTTGGAATTTTGAAAATTTGGACAGAATGCAATCAGTCTACTTGCAGCATGATACCAGTCGACTGCCACATTTTGTGATGAAAAGATGAACTTAATGATGTATTTGAATGATATATAGCCCAAAAACTAAATCCAAACTTGAGATTTAACTCAAATTATAAGCAAGGTAACACATACTTTGAATGTAAACAAGAAAGAGCATGAAACTGATGAAATTTAAAAGGAAAGAGCAAGAATGCATAAGAGAAATGAAAATTGTATTCTTAATATATATATTTTTGATAGATAGGTTCATATCTGAATGACTAATTACTGGTATGGGACAGTGATTGGACATTCCATGATTATTGAGATAGTTGTAAATTGTAAGTTAGTGACTTGATGGGCAATGTAAATAAAAAGTCACATACTTAGAATTTACAGAACTATAGTATGCACTGATTCACCCATATATATATATTTATGAATAGCATTTTGAGGACCCCGGTATGTACTTAATGTGTGGAACCCAGAGTTAGGAACCTTATGGTACTTTGATCTACTATAGGACGCTCCAGAATGTATGTAATATTATATACAGTCAAGGACTGACAGGCATAAGTTGCCAGAGTACATATTCGAAAGTATGGAGTGGAGCATATTTGGTCTTTCATATTTCTCTTATTTTGCAATCATATGATGATAATTATGATGATGGAGCGGAGCATATGTTGCCCCTCTAGATTTCTCTTATTATACAATCATATGATGATGATTGGCTGAGGCCAATAAGAAGTGCTCTTATTTCCTTATTGCACTTTATTTTATGATGAAAGTTTTATGAATGATTCTATGTTACCTATATGTTTTGATGAGTTTATGTGATGTATACTACGAGCTGAACATATAAAGTAAGCAATGCATACAAGTATGAATGTTAAATGAAATGTGATACAGGATCACCCAATAGATGTATCGTTTTGTGAAAAAGAATGTAGAATTTTCGTATGAGTTTACGGTGGTACAAACTGGCTGTTTTGAAAAATGGTTATTAATGCTACTGGGATTTATTCTCATAAAAATGCTGGTTTGTATTAGATGCCTAGGTTCTAGATAGTACTAGAAGTGGAGGTAGAAGTGGTTGATATACCCTTCCTAGGGTATTTTCCAGTGATTCATGAAGTGTGGGTTGTGTATATATGGGAAGTTCCTCCCACACCTTGAGGATTTAATGTTCTAGGAAAGTTTTTGATATGCCCCATACCCTGAATCCTTGTGATATTTTGGTAAAAGGATCAGGAGAATAGTTTCGATGTATAGGATAAGGACATATATGTATTAGGATATATGAGCTAGGAATCCACTAGCTATTTTTGTTAAATGGGTATGAGGGACAGGCTTGTTGTCTCCTTACCCTAGCTAACACTTTCACATATCCATAGATATATGTCTAAATGAATGATATGTCTATATTGTAAATGAATGTTGATGTATACGAATATATGTATGCACATTTATGTTATTTTAACTAATATGTTTTTATCTTCGCTGCGTAACGTGTGAGATCTCGAGTGTAGTAGCCCAATCCAATAATACTAATTATGTCATTTGGTAAACAATTAAGAATTGACTCGGGTAAGGGAAGTAGTAATTCACGAATCTTATAGTATATAGTTTATATTATTTAATTAACTAAAAAGGAACTGTGGGATTGGGGGGTTACAGCACCAACTGTACACCCTCACATGTGTGTTACTTAAATTAATTCTACACCTCTTTTTCTTTACTTCGCTACATGCATACATATCTATTTAGCTCCTCCTAGCCTCATGATTACTCGTTTACTTTGAAGGAAAGTAAAGGGAAAACTAGCTTCACACATTTCCTTCCATCCTAGCCGTGTGGGTGTATTTTTATGTTAAAAAAATTTTGCACTTCTTGCTTACCACCTGTTCTTTTCTTCATTTTCCTAGCTGCACATCCTTTCCCCCCTTTCATGCAAGACTCACATATTCATGCATAATTCTCTTACTTGATGGCACCAAAAGAAGGAGAGAAAAGGGAAACAAGCCACCCACAATGTTTCATTATATTGTGTATTTAAATTCTGTCCTTTTTTCCTTTCCTAATTATTATTCCATAATCCCACATGTCGTCAAGTGCAACCACTTATCCATTGCCATTCTCCTATTACCTATTGGCCAATTGAGATTGAGGCTAAAGGGAAGGAAGGAGGCTTAATGCCACTTTTCTTTCTCACTTCCCCCTTGCCATATAGGTATAGGAATTTAGAGAATTTGGAAATTATTTCCCCCTTGTCTTTCCCACATACATGTGTATACACACATACATATATATATATTGAAATGCTTTATTCTTCTTTCCTTTCTTAGTTGACTTGTCGTGCATATACATATATTTATTAATGTTTTGTTTTCTCCTTTGGCAATTAAGCTAGGCGACACAAAAAGAAGAATAGGGAATTAAATTAGACACATAAATTTTATGCAATATTACCTTCTAGCACACACAAATTTTTTTTTCTAGCAATTAAATTATGCAAGCTATTAACCACACTTTATGGTAACTCATCCAATTAATTATGAAACAAAAATTTAAGATAATCAAGAGAACACGGGGTGTTACAACCTTGATACTCACCATTACACTAGGCTACATTGATAGGTTCACTGCCTTAGGTGTAGATGCATAGGTAGCAAGCACATCAAGGAGATGTAATGCCCGCTCCTTAAAATCATTTTTGGATGTGTTTTTATCAAAATGGTCTAAATGAAACAAGAGGCTAAAACTTTGAAATAATTTTTTAGAAGATTTTTAGAAATTTCATTTTTGAGTTTTGCTTCAAGGACTTAACTGAAACAAGAAACTTAGGGTTAACGTAAGAGGGACTAAAGAGAAATTTTCATATTTACAAGGAGGTCCCTAAAATTTTAACTCCTGAAACATTTTATTCCTTCCCATATGTTTCTTCCCTTCATACCCACGCAAAGCTCTAAGGCTCCAAGAAGGGGAGAAAATCACGAGCAGTGGAGAAAGAGGAAGGAAGCAAAGTGAAAATGTTCCATAGCCAAATTTGAGGTAAGGAATCTTCACCTATAGCTTAGTAAGCCTCTTAGCCATCACCTAGGAGTAAATTTCTTCTTCTGAAATGCATCAAATTTGATGAAAACCTTCTAAAATAGCAAAAATGGCCAAGTTAGGTTATTTTCGAAATCTACATGTTCTTGGCCTGGAATGATGATTTTAAGGTTGTTGGGATTTAGGAAAAGGTTCCTAAACTAGAATGCTATAGTTTTTAACTTCCATTAGGAATTTTCTAGGCTTCAATCAGATTTTCAAAGTTAGATTTTACTATTTAGTCATTTTGGATGTGTAGATCAACTTGTATGAGTGATATTTAAGCATGAAAATTGTTAGGATTTGGGGGGAAATGGTTAAAAGCTAAGCTCACACTTGTTAATCTTGAAAAATATTGGATTTTGGACTAGAAATTTCAAAAATTTGGTTTTTACAAACTTTTGCAAAACATAATAGCTGACTAATAGCAGGTACAGGTCAATTGTCGTGTTCTTAACAAACCGAAAAATCTACACAAGAACATAGCAGTCGACTAGTAGACTCATCAGTTGACTATCGAGTTTAATTTTTGCCTAAATATCGACTGGTAGCCTTCTATCAGTCGACTGGTAGGCTACTGTCTTGCGAAGTATAAAACTCCAGAGAGCCATTAGCCAATTACCAACTTTACGATAGTTAACTGGCAGCCTTCCAGAGAATAACCAACTAAATATTAGCTCCATAGTAGCCGATTGGCAACCTTTTAACATGAAAAAGATTTCCAAAATAAGAATTGAGCTTAGGAACCCCTAGTATTGGTTGCATTAAGGCACAAATGTCATCATACATAAGAATTGTAATGCCCTTATCTAGTATTACAACCTAGTTTTGGCAAATAGATAAAGTTATTACATTTATTCTTATCCTTATTTATTTACAATTAATATCTGAGCGTCCCTTCCATCACTATATCATTCAATTCTATAAATGTAAATTCTTTGACTCAGATAAAACGTATAACCACAACGAAGGTAAAATATATTTTACAAGGGATAAAGTGACTACGTTACAATATGTCTATAAATACTACAATAGTGTCTTACTCTTAGTATTATCAACACTTAACTTAGGGTTAGGAGATAACATAATTTCTGTCACTCAAACCCTTAGTTACACAACATTCTTACAAAATCTTTCCTTAATGATAGTTCCATCTATAACGACCCCATAATACAACATACGTGATACTTATCTGATTAGCGGAAGCATATGGGTTGGTTTAAATAGTTATTCTCGATGTGGGAATGTCAGGGGATCGCTACTGGTTGAGCGTAACCCAAATAGACTCCCCATTGTCCATTCGGATTTCGTTCAACCCTAATTCACATGTATCTAAACTAAATATACATACATACATCATAATTTACTCTAGAATGAAAACTAAAATCCATACAAATGGCATACAATCATTAGATGCAAAATCCAACTTAATTACACAAGTTTACAGCGGTAAACCCTACCGAAAATCTGGCAGAGTTTCCTCTGTATTTTGAACATATCCTAAATAAAACAGTCATCTGATTTATACATGTACAGTCAATCCAATCACCACAGTAGGTAGAAATTACAGAAAACTAATATACAACATCATTAGGAAAATATATAAAATGTAGTTCAAGCCTAGACTAAGCTTCTCTTCTATCTATCACCAAGTCATCGTCCAGCTAACGTCTAGGTTCCTGTCCCTGTTCCTGTTCATATGAGTAAACAACCTGGTGAGATATAAAATCCCAGTAGAATAATTTACAATTCAAAATATAGTTTGAAATCTGGTTGAATACTCAGTGGTGCGAGCACCGAAAACATCTTCCCGAAATCAGTTCGAAATCAATGAAATACCTTATCTTTAAAATCATTTTATCACATGGAAATCACGGCAAATAATCATAATTATAAAAATTCATTTCTTTAAAAATCAATCATAGAAACAGGTTAAATCCCATGCCGAGTGTATCTAAATCCATCTTGGCCACAAGTCCTCTGCGACCAAATCTAAAATCGTCATCTAATCGTACATCATTTAGAGAGATTACCTCTCTTATCGTTAGGTGTGATCCGTAACACCAATCACCCGAATCTAGCCTATATTGTGAGTGTGATCCGTAACACCAATCACTCACTCAAGGGTCGGGTGAGAATCAACATCTAGGGCGTCCCCTAGCATGTGCACATACACCAATTCTCATCCTCATACAGTCTATTCAAACTCATATGCACACGGTCGGCTATTCCTCAGGGTTCTAGCGTATTATGCCTAAATCACAACGTTTCCCCGTGTAGGCTATCCCCCCTTATACTCCTTAAACCTTTCTTAGGGTTATCCTGATTTATCGTGTGATCCCTAACGCAGTATAGGCCAAATCTGATAAAAATAATCTCATTTAAAAACTCCCTGTACTCGGGAAACTTAACGGCCGTCCCATACCGGCTATCAAGTACCCTACCCTAAGTAAATTCGTCCTAAGGGCATCTAAACTCAATAAAAAAAGCGTCTAACATGCAATTATGATATCCAGCACACAGGCATGCAATTTATTCTATCAAAAGTAGCACGTAATTCCATGCAATTCAATCTAATCATTTAGGCAATCACTAGGTCAAATCTAAGACTCGGGAAGCGTAAATTCCCTGGACATTTAAATGAATATTCAAGCTTGTCACATCATCCGTTTTACGATCCTAAGTCTGATTATCCTAATTCCTAGGTCAATTTATTTCCTAATTATGTTTGGCAGCTATTTCAATTAGAATTCATCAGTTTTTGGGAAATTGGACCTTACCAATGTTGTTGGATGATGGAAATCTGTCTTGGGGTGGTCTCGGTTTCTCCTAGTGTATATCCAGATGCTCCGGCACGGTGGTGCACGGCGGCATATGGTGGCACACAGCAAAGGGGTACGGTTGGCCTCAAAAATTACACCACAGTGAAGCCCGCAAGATGAGGAGTCCGGATATGGTGGTGGCGCGGTGGTTCACGGCCGTTTGGATGGCATTTTTTGGCGGTTTAATCTAACACATGACGGACGAAAAAAGCCTCGATCCAGGTGCGTCGGACCTCCGTTCAACGTCGGCGAGCTGGTGGAGGAAGCTGGCAACTCAGGCTACACGCTGGTGGTGGCAGTGATGGCCAACGGTAGCAAACGGTGGTGATCTCAGCTGGTGAAAATCCCACGCTATGGAGGAGGAAAACGCCATTTCTTGGCGACGCTGGCGGCCATTGGTGGTCGTGGGTGGCTGCTGGAATTTATAGGTGGCGAGGGCTGTCGGTTTGTCTGCCAGGTGGTGGCTCAGGTGGCGGCACGCGGTGGAGGAAGGAGGAGAGAGAGGAGAGAGAAAGTGAAGTGAGGAGAGAGAAGGAATTGTGACAAATGGCGGGGTTTCAGGAAATTTAAAGCTTCTGGGGGCAATTCTGACTTTTCTCAAATCACCCGAGGAAACTTCGGGATGTCTGTTTCCCTCCAGACGTTGGCACACATTTTCATGCAGTGATTCTGGCCTCTGTTTGCCAAATTGAAGTACAAAACTTTATCTGTCAGTTCCTGATCATCGAATCACGTTTCCTTTCATTTGATCATGTTTCTGACTTTGAACGGCCTTCCGTTTCAAATCATTGCCCTCGAAAGCCATGCCAGGCTTCGCTTACGTGAAATTATCATGAAAATCAAGTTTCTTTCTTTTTAAATTAATTCTGGTTATTACATTCTCCCCCCGTTAAAAGAAATTTTGTCCCCAAAATTCATACCTGTGAACAGTTCTGGGTATCTTTGCCTCATCTCTTCTTCTTTCTCCCACGTCATCTCCTGCGATGCTACATCCTGCCAAAGTACCTTAACTAAAGGGATTATTTTACTTCGAAGTTGCTTAGTCTTAAAGTCAAGGATTTGTATAGGAGTAGATTCATAAGTCAAATTTTCCTTTAATATTATCGGTTGATTCCCTAATACATGCGTAGGATCTGGGACATATTTACGAAGTTGAGAGACGTGAAAAACATCATGTAGGTTGGACAAATAGGGAGGTAAGGCAATTTGGTAGGCAACGGGACAGACTCTTTGTAAGATTTGGAATGGTCCTAGGAATCTAGGGCTTAGTTTCTTGTTCCTTACCTATCTACCATACCCGTGGTGGAGGACACTCTTAGAAATACATGCTCTCCCTCATTAAATTCTAAAGGCCTTCTTCTCTTGTTGGCATATGATTCTTGCCTCTGTTGGGCAACTCTCATCTTTTTCCTGATCATTTTAATCTGATCAGTGGTTTCTTGTACAATCTTGGGTCCTAACAATGCACTTTCCCCCATCTTTACCCAACTTAAGGGTGACTTACAACTCCTCCCATACAGAGCCTCATAAGGCGCCATAATAATGGTAGAGTGATAACTGTTATTGTATGCAAACTCTATCAACGGCAGGTTTTTATCCCAACTTCCTTTCTACTCAAGCACACAAGCCCTTAACATGTCTTATAGGGTTTGAATAGTCCTCTCAGACTGCCCGTCAATCTGAGGATGATAGGCTGTGCTAAATTTAAGCTGGGTTCCTAAGGCTTGGTGTAGGGATTGCCAGAATCTTGAAGTAAACCTAGGGTCTCGATCGGATACTATACTTGACGGTATTCCATGTAATCTCATGATTTCCCTAAGTATATTTCGGCTAATTTCTCCATGGAGTAACGCTTTTTTACAGGTAAAAAGTGAGCAGATTTGGTCAACCTATCCACTATCACCTAAATGGCATCAAATTCTGCTGGTGTTTTAGGTAATCCTACCATAAAATCCATATTTATTTGATCCCATTTTCTCTCTGGTATCTCCGATGGTTTTAGTAGCCCTGCGAGTTTCTGGTGTTCTATCTTAACCTGTTGACAAGTCAAACAGGCATTCACGTAGTTCATGATATCCTTCTGCATACCGGGCCACCAAAAGTTCCTCTTTAGGTCCTGATACATCTTGGAAATACTGGGGTGAATAGTGTAAAGGCTTCTATGGGTCTCTGCTAACACTTTTTCCTTCAGCTCCTCATGGTTCGGAATCACTACCCTCTTCCTAAACATCAAAACTCCATCAGGTGCTAGTCCAAAATCGGGTTGGTCTGCATATACTTCCAAGGATTCATCCTCAAGTTGGGCTTGTCTAATCAATTCTCTCAATTTGCAGGTTATCAAAAAGTCACTCATTACTAATCTTTGCAGAAATGAGATTACGTTGAGGCTGAGATTCCCAAAATCCTCAAGTAACCTCATCTCACCAATCATTAAACTAGCTAGTTGTAGTGACTTTCGGCTTAATGCATCAGCCATGACATTCGCTTTTCTTGCATGATATTTGAATTCAAAATCAAAATCTTTTAGGTATTCTACCTACCTACGCTGCCTCATGTCAATTCCTTTTGATCAAACAAATACCTAAGGCTCCTTTTATCACTATACACCTCAAATACAACGCTATACAAGTAATGTCTCCAAATCTTTAGGGCAAACATGACAGTAGCTAATTCTAAGTCATGGGTGGGGTAATTATCCTATATTGGTTTCAATTGTCGCGATGCATAAGCCACAACTTTCCCATCTTGCATTAAGACACAACCCAGGCCTCTCAGGGATGCATCTATATATACGGTAAAGGGTTCTAGGGGTTTCAGAATAATTAGTACAGGAGTGGTGGTCAAATTTTCTTTCAAAATTTGGAAACTAGTCTCACACTGTTCACTCCATTCGAATTCTACCCCTTTTCGAGTCAACCGGGTTAATGGCACGACTATCTGAGAAAATCCTTGAATGAATTTCCTATAATAGCCGGCCAAACCCAGGAAACTCCTAATCTCAGTGACCGTTCTAGGTCGACCCTAATCTAACACTACTTCAATTTTCTTTGGGTCTACCGCTATTCCTTCCCCATTAACCACATGTCCCAAGAATTTCACTTCTTCTAACCAAAACTCACATTTCTCTAGCTTTGTATACAATTTCTTCTCTTCCAGTATCTGTAGCACCGTGCTAAGATGCTGGGCATGCTCCTTGTGAGTCTTAGAATATACTAAGATATCATTGATGAATACCACTACAAACTGATCTAAATAGGGTCTGAAAATTTTGTTCATGTAATCTATAAAAACAGCGGGTGCATTCGTCAATCCAAAAGGCATCACTAGAAACTTGTAGTGGTCGTATCTTGTTCTAATCGCTGTCTTAGAGATATCCTCCTCTCTAACCCTAATCTGGTGGTATCCTGATCTTAAGTCTATCTTAGAAAATATAGTTGCGCCTTGCAACTGATCAAACAAGTCATCAATACGTGGTAATGGGTATTTGTTCTTGATGGTCACCTTATTCAATTGTCGGTAATCAATACACAATCTTAAACTCCCGTCTTTCTTCTTTACGAATAAGACCGGAGCTCTCCATGGCCTAATGAACCCCTTCTTCAATATATCTTCGATTTGGACCTTCAATTCCCTTAATTCTGTTGGGGCCATACGATATGGAGTCATGGCTATTAGGCCTGCTCTCGGAATCAGGTCAATGGTGAACTCTATCTCCCTAGGTGGTGGTAGTTTTCTTACTTCCAAAGGAAATACCTCCTGAAAGTCACTCGCAATTGGGATTTGGCTTAGCCTATCATGTAACTCTACCTCAAAGAGATTGAGGGACATATCACCTATCTCACAAGCCCTGTCACTCCCTCGCACAGGTACGTTATCCAGGTAAGTGATTGTCCTTTCAGAATAATTCAACAAAACCCAATTCCTAGTTAACCAATCTATTCCCAAAAATGATGTCGATCCCAGTTAATGGTATACACACTAGGTCCACAATCAACAAAGTATCTTCAATGGTTAAGGGGAAATTCAAGCATATGCGTGGGGACATAGTGGCTTCTCCCAAGGGTGTGGATATGTATAGGTCACAGGGCAAGGTTTGAATAGGTAATTTTATTCTCTCTACACATGCATCAGCAATAAAGGAGTGCGTAGCACCCGAATCAAACAATACTATCAAAGAAAAATTATAGATTTTACCTCTACCCTGCATTAAGCCCGAAGACCTATCGACATTGGCAGCATTCAAAGTGAAAACTCTCCCTGAAGCTTGTGGCCTTCGGCTACCGGGTGTCGACTGATTCCCGATAGAAGGGCAGTATCTGGCCATATGTCCTGTACCTCCACACCTATAACACTGAAGTGGAGTCTGATGCTAGCAGGGTTGATTCAGATGTCTAGTTTCGCACTTCGGACAAGGTGTGTTGTCAGGCCGTCTTTCACTGCTACTAGAAGCCCCTGGTTGCGGTTTAAACATATCGCTTCTCACTTTAAGATTTCTGGTTACTTGTCTGGGCTGATTACCTGTTCTCTGTGTCATATTCTGAGCCTGTCTCTACTCCAGATTCTTGCTTAGGATTCAGCACTTGTTTACCAGCCTGGCAAAGTCTCTAATCTCCAGTGTTGTTAGCTGAGTCTTTATGGGTAAGTCTAGGCCTTCTTCTAATTGCTTTGCTTTCCAGGCCTCGTCATAGTGCATTCGCAGGTAGGTAGAGTATCGTGATAATTCTTTAAACTATTTCAAATACTCCTCAAATAGCCTACCTCCTTGTGTGAGCTTCAGAAATTGTGCTTCCTTTGATTGTTTTACGCTCTCAGGGATGTACTGGCCCATAAAGACTCTCTTGAAAGACTCCCAGGTAAGTGGAATGCCTCTGCTTTCCATCAGTTGGTGGGCATCTGTCCACCAGAGTTTTGCTTCGCCTTTCAACATGTATGTTGCATATGTAACCTTCTGCTCGTCGTCACACTGCAACAATCTGAAAATCTTTTCAATATCTTTCATCCAGGCTTCTACCGCAACTGGATCAAAGGCACCTGCAAATGGAGATGGACCTGCTCGCTGAAACTCGATCCATCCCTGATACAATGGGTTTGCATTCTGGGTGGCTCCGTCATTTCTAGTCTGTCTATCTTCCTGTTGCTGTCTCATCACATTAGCACTGTTAGTGGCTTGATCTCTCATTGCATCGCGCATGTTGACATTAGTCTCCATGCTACCACTACCCGAAGCACCCTGATTCCTGTGCCTTGGGCTTCCTCTGGGCTTGCGAGTGGCATCCCTGCTAGATTCTGCCATGCTTATCTGACACAGAAGCAAACAGATCAGTCATAACAGCAACAATTAACAGAAAGGCATTAAATTCATTTTGTTACTTATCGGTTCAAGATTAGGTCCTAACATTCCAGAGTTAAATCAATCAAAACCCTAAAGCTGCAAGCCTGAAGATTCAAGATCCCTAACCCACTAAACCAGACGATCCGACAACCTGGCTTTGATACCATAATTGTAAAGACCCCCTAATATAACATATGTGATACTTATCTGATTAGCATAAGCATATGGGTTGGTTTAAAAAGTTATTCCAGATGTGGGAATGTCAGGGGATCGCTACTGGTTAAGCGTAACCCAAATAGACTCCCCATTGTCCATTCATATTCCGTTCAACCCTAATTCACATGCAGCTAAACTAAATATACATACATACATCATAATTTACTCTAGAATGAAAGCTAAAATCCATACAAACATCATACAATCATTAGATGCGAAATCCAACTTAATTACACAAGTTTATAGCGGTAAACCCTACCGAAAATTCAGTAAAGTTTCCTCTGTATTTTGAACATATCCCAAATACAACAGTCATCTGATTTATACATGTACAGTCAATCCAATCACCACAGTAGGCAGAAATTATAGAAAACTAATATACAACATCATCAGGAAAATATATACAATGTAGTTCAAGCCTAGACTAAGCTTCTCTTCTGTCTATCACCAAGTCATCATCCAGCTACGTCTAGGTTCCTGTCCCTGTTCCTGTTCATCTGAGTAAACAACCTGGTGAGAGATAAAATCCCAGTAGAATAATTTACAATTCAAAATACAATTTGAAATCTGGTTGAATACTCAGCGGTACGAGCACCGAAAACATCTTCCCAAAATCAGTTCGAAATCAGTGAAATACCTTATCTTTAAAATCATTTTATCACATGGAAATTGTGGCAAATAATCATAATCATAAAAATCCATTTCTTTAAAAATTAATCATAGAAATTAGGTTAAATACCATGCCCAGTGTATCTAAATCCATCTTAGCCACAAGTCCTTTGCGACTAAATATAAAATCGTCATCTAATTACACATCATCTAGAGAGATTACCTCTCTTATCGTTGGGTGTGATCCATAACACCAATCACCCGAATGTAGCCTATATTGTGAGTGTGATCCGTAACACCAATCACTCACTCAAGGATCGGGTGAGAATCAAAATCTAGGGCGTCCCCTAGCATGTGCACATACACAAATTCTCATCCTCATACAGTTTATTCAAACTCACATGCTCACGGTCGGCTATTCCTCAGGGTTCTAGGGTATTATGCCTAAATCACAATGTTTCCCCGTGTAGGCTATCCCCCCTTATACTCCTTAAACCTTTCTTAGGCTCGTCCTGATTTATCGCGGGATCCCTAACGCAGTACAGGCTAAATCTGATAAAAACAATCTCATTTAAAAACTCCCTGACTCGGGAAACTTAACGGCTGTCCCATACCGGCTATCAAGTACCCTACCTTAAGTAAATCCGTCCTAAGGGCATATAAACTCGATAAACAAAGCGTCTAACATGCAATTAGGATATGCAGCACACAGGCATGCAATTTATTCCATCGAAAGCAGCACACAATTCCATGCAATTCAATCTAATCATTTAGGCAATCACTAAGTCAAATCTTGGACTAGGGAAGCATAAATCATCCTTCCTGGTCTCCTGTTGCACAAAATCAATTCAGAACTTCACGAAATCTCAATTTTTGAGCCAATTAAATTCCCTGGACATTTAAATGAATATTCAAGCTTGTCACATCATCCATTTTACGATCCTAAGTCCGATTATCCTAATTCCTAGGTCAATTTATTTCCTAATTACGTTTGGAAGCTATTTCAATCAGAATTCATCAGTTTTTGGGAAATCGGACCTTACCAATGTTGTCGGATGATGGAAATCTGTCCCGAGGTGGTCTCGATTTCTCCTGCTGTATATCCAGATGCTCTGGCACGACAACGCATTGCAGTGTATGGCTGCGCACGGCGAAGGGGTGCGATTGGCCTCAAAATTTACACCACGGTGAAGCCCGCAAGATGAGGAGTCTGAATATGGTGGTGGCATAGCGGTTCACAACCGTTTGGATGGCATTTTTTAGCCTAAAAAAATGATAGACAGCGGATGGAAAAAGCCTTGATACGAGCGCGTCGGACCTCCATTCAATGTCGGTGAGCTGGTGGAGGAAGCTGACAGCTCAGGCTACACGTTGGTGGTGGCGGTGACGACCAACAGTGCTGGACGGCGGCGATCTCAGCTGGCGAAAATCCCACGCGATGGAGGAGGAAAACGCCATTTTTCAGCGACGCTGGCGGCAGTTGGTGGTCGTGGGTGGCTGTTGAAAGTTATGGGTGGCGAGGGCTATCGGTTGGTATGCCAAGTGGTGGCTCATGGTGGCTCAGGTGGCGGCGCGCGGTGGAGGAAGGAGGAGAGAGAGGAGAGAGAAAGTGGAGTGAGGAGAGAGAAGGAATTGTGACAAATGGCAGGGTTTCAGGAAATTTAAAGCTTCCGGGGGCGATTCTGACTTTTCTCGGATCACCTGGGGAAACTTCGGGATGTCGGTTTCCCTCCAGATGTTGGCACGTATTTCCATGCAGTGATTCTGGCCTTCATTTCAGAAATTGAAGTATGAAACTTCTTCTGTCAGTTCCTGATTTCTATATCGCGTTTCCTTTCATTCGATCATGTTTCTGACTTTGAACGGCCTTCCGTTTTAAATCATCACCCTCGAAAGTTGTGCCAGGCTTCACTTACGTGAATTTATTGTGAAAATTGAGTTTCTTTCTTTTAAAATTAATTCTGGTTATTACACCATCTTACTCAGAACTTCACTAATTACTTGCATCTGATACATATCAGCACACAAATGAGAAAACTAGTTTCTCAGTAACTCAACAATTCAAAATTTAAATTTGTATTGACGTGTACCACTGTGCAAGCACAGAAAAATCTCCTTTTCTTTTATTATTGTTTTTCACATCCCATCATTTCATGATTAAATTCTTTCATATGAATGTAAACAATCATGGTGAGATCAATTTATCTATCAATATAGTAATTATGCTCATTCACATGCATAGGATAATTCTTTCTCAGAAGAACATATATATCTAATAATGGAATCAAATAATATTTACATGTATATATATATATCTTCCATTCTTAAAACCTACCTTGCATAGGTAACATGCATTTAGTCTTACTGCAACAATTGTGGACACTTGGCCACTTAAAATTTGTGAACACTGGGTCACATAGTGGACTCTTGGCCACTTTCATAAGATTAGTGAACTCTTGGTCACGTTGTGGACTCTTGGCCACTCTCATGAAATTATTGAACACTTGGTCACTTATGCATATACACAGTAACTACAACTATCATTATTCTTGTGCTTCGATCTCCTTTGCATTTACTTATCATAGACATACAATAATAAAATTATGATTAGCATATTACTTCAGTCATCCTACTATAAGTAAAGTATGAATTAACTTTAATACTTTATTATGCTTATATTTTTCTAATTCACATTATCTAAGATAATTAAGAGTCATTATATTTAATCACTTGTATATATTAATAACAATATAAATTCCTATTAGTTAAAACTAATTTTCTTCTATTAGAATTAATTCTTTAAATTGTATATCCCTTACTAACAAGAATTTTATACCTTATGTTCTATGAGTAAAATCTATATTACTATATCAAATATAACTTTCCATCACTTCATTTAGTTAGATTTAAGAAATTCTTTTCTATAATATTTATTTCCTAGAAATATTCATGTACATGTGCCATTTCCCTAACTAATTCCAATTTATATTCCTATTGATCCTCCATTAAAGAACATGTTTAATTCCGATTTATGTCTTTCATTTCATTCCAATTTCTCTCCATTTCTACTTAGCTAAATGACGTTTTCCTTCCACTAAATTCAGCACTTAAGTCTTACCTTACCTACATTATTTTTAAAATGGGTTAGACAATACAAGCCATTGCTAATTCTTTCATCAATACTAACTATCATTCTTTACTTAATTTTCTATAAATTAAAATGTATCTTACTCACCCAATTATATAAATAATCCCTCCTAACTTTTATTATATCTTCCTTTATAAATGCAGAATTTATTTCCTTTTAAATTCTTATAAATTAAAATGTATCTTGCTCACCTAAATATATAAAATAGCCCTCCTAACTTTTTATTATACTTCCCATTATAAATGCAAAATTTGTTCCCTTGGTTATATCTTTTCATGGCTTTACAACCTTCACGTTAACCATGCAAGCAAAACATCCCACTCCCTTATACCTCATTACCAACTATAATTGTAACAACCCTTTAGCCTATGGTTTCTTTTAGGTATTTAAAAAGATATAATATGAAAATAATTATCAAAGTATTGGTGTTATTATTACCTCTACCTAAGTCCAATTAAAACTTTTACCAAGTTGGTTAATTGAAGGCCATATGGGTTAGTCTCTACTCTTGGATCCTCTTAACATCGCAGCGGAATAAATATACATAGAATAACCTAGATTAACTATACATAAACATGCATTTCTAATTAAATATAATCAATTAACTATTGGGTATGGAGGAAACAATCCTGCCACTCATAATCCCCATTAAATAGTCTAATCATCAATCCAACCTAATTCATATATAGATAAGTTAGAATAGGCTAAACAAAATAATCATACACTAGCCTTTCTCAAAATATCATGAAAACTAGCTCAATCCTATCGTGTACTTATACTATCCAAAATAAACAGTTTGTGTGCCTAGATTAGACACTTCTGCATACCTTACCTTCTTACTCCAGCTCAAGGGAACCTACACATCTGGTACATGTCAACACTATTGTGAGAAATGAATCTCAGTAACAATACAACCAGTTACAAAATTTGTTAACCTGTACCAGCATGCTCGCACAAAAAACCTTTACATTCTTTCATAGAACATATAACATACTATGGGGATGCAATGAGTGAAGCATTTAATCATGGTATATACTTATATGTATGCATGTGCATTTAAAACATATCAACTTTAAAACATAGGAAGTGCATTCATCATTGTTTTAATCATAAAACATTTTTCATACGGTAATAAACATACCTTTTGAGCAGGTGGAAACAATCATAAGATACGAGCTATTGGGAGTGTCGCCTAGCAACTACTCCACGTACCACTACATACATGAATGAGCTATCTTGGTGAATAACTGCGCCACTACAGTAATTGAGCTATCCTTGTGACTAACTATGCCACTAGGGTAACCCTACTGCATAGTACTACCAAGGCGTCCCTTAGCTGGATCCAACGTACAATCTCAATAACTCATGGGATCGCTGTAAAACCTATGTACAGGTCCTATCCTCTCTGTTTTCACAGATTATGAGGCTATGGAATCACCAGCCCTTTTCCAGTGGATCATACTCCTGGTACGCTATTCTCTAACATATACACTAAGGTGATTAGGCTCATGTCCATGGTTATGCTTTAACCTTAAGTATGCGTTTCTTTATGGCCCTTGGAAGACACACTAACTTAGGGTTCGCAACCATCATGGTGTTTTCGAAGTCATCTATGTTCAAGTGGATGTTTAACTATCCTAATACATGGCACAACCACGGAATGCCAACGGCTGTCCCATACCAACAATCGGTCACTCGACTCATGAGCCTATCTACCACTAATGCATATGCTTAGGATACTTCACTCTTCCTTTTTAATGTCTCTCCACTCTCTTTTGTATCACTATCATAAGGACCATTCTCATCCGAGTAAAAAGTGACTATATCCTTTGCACATTACCCAAAACTCCTAGTTTCCTTACTTACCCCTATTGTAAGCCCTCATTTAAGTTAGTATGAATAATTACTAAGCTCAATTGTCATTAAAACTCTCATTTTGCAAGTTAGAGGGCTGCCAGTCGACTGTTGAAAGGCTAGCAGTCAGCTGGTGGCTCTCTGTAATTTTTTGTGCCAATCAGTAAGCTAGCAGTTGGCTGCCAGTGTGCTGGTAGCCAGTTAGTGGCTTTCTAGAATGCATTCTAGGTAAAAATATAAGCATGATAGTCGATTGCTAGGACTGCTAGTCGACTGCTCAGTGCAAACCCAGGCCTAATAGTCGACTGTTAGGAACCTGGCAGTTGGTTGCTAAGCCTCTGTTTGCACTTCTGGGTTTCCAAGAACACAATAGTCGACTGCGAGGATGGCCAGTCGAATGCTTAGTGCAGACCCGGGCCCGACAGTCGACTGCTAGGTGTCTAGCAATCGGCTTCTAAGCCTCTGTCTACACTTCTGGGTTTTCTAAGAACACAACAGTCGATTGCCACAGCAGCAATCGGTTTGCTATGCTCTCGATTGAGAAAACACAATTTTGATAAAACCCAGTCCAGCATGCATTCTATTTTCAAATCTAAACATATGAGCTTAATTCCCATACAAAAAACTTTACTTTTCATTAAACATTTCTTGTTCATTAGCTTAAACATGCTACATTCAAGGAAATCTAGTCTATATATCTAGATGAACATAACCCAGCCCTTCCAATCCATTGCAACACATATATGAGCATACATTCAGCAACACAACACCCCATAGAAATAAAAAAAACATACAAAATGTAGGTTTTAACCCTAACTCAACTTAAAACATTCAAAATCACATTTTATCAGAAAAGTTTTGCACATTTCAGAAATGGGGTTTACTATGGATTGCTACCTTGATTCCTTGCAAATGTGTATGTTTGGTGTGCTAGGATGACTCTCCCCTTGCTATAGGATGAATTCCCAGCCTCAAATTTGCCTCTCCCTTTTGCCCTAACTCTCTCTCTCTAAGTTTCTGAAGTTTGGGCATTATGGGAGGGTTTAGGGCTTCAGCTAGGGTTTAAGAGAGGTTTTGGAAATTGGTATCTAGTCCCTAAGCTCTTTTGCACTTTTAGACTTGCTCATCTTTCCCTTTTTAATTGATTCCCTAGCCACCTCTTGCTAAGCCTTCATGTATTTCCGTTCAATTTAGTCCCTAAGCTAATGCAACTATATGCACTAATGGAATATACACAAGCATTAAACATCAAATTAACAATCATTAAACATCTCTTTAATCATAATTGGAGCAGATGTTACAATAATCCTTCTCTGAAGTTTCTCTAAATTAAAATAAATTTTTCTCATACAATCTCACCAATTCTTCTCTTTAAATTAAAATAGATTTTACTCATACAAATACACCAATTCTCTATATTAAATTTGGTTAGCTCTTTCATTATAAATTCTGGATTTTTCCTTTAATATATTTTCTTATGAATATGACAATAAACTCTCAAGAAATCTCTCACTCTCTCGTACACACTTAACCAAAGGAGAGTTCATATTTCCAAACATATAACAAGGTAGACTTACATTTCATTAACTTCTAAACCATAAGAATATATATATATTCCACAAAATAAGAAAACAATTGAATGGAATTGCTAAGTTACCTTAAGGATACAAGAAGAATGAAGAGATTTTTGGTTTTCCTTTTGGAGGTTGCTTACTTCCTTGTGTCTTTGGTTGCACGATTTTGTCTCCTTTCCTATTGTTTAAGTGTTTGTGTCTAATACCCGTAGCTCTCCTTCTCTCAAATGCTTATGTGATTTTATTGCAAAATTATCAAACTTCTCTCCATTATGTACATTATATGTAACCTACTCTAAGCTTCTTTCATTTTTAATGTGACCGAGAGTTATGCCTACACTAGCTTCCAATTTTTGCATCCTTTCACTGAGTGCAGTTTTTCTTTTCCCATTTATTTTATTAAATGATACATTACCCTTCTATTCTCGGTCACACACCACCTCTTCATCGAAATAGAATATAGGCGTGGTTCCATTGAAAGTAGAATGAAATGAGAGAAAAGGAGAATAGTTATGGTAGCACGTCTCTCTCCCTTTTCCCACCTCTTCACCGAAAGTCCCATCCACTTACACATTCGGTTAATGTGAGGAAAAGGAATGATGAGATGAAAGTAAGAGAACAATTGCCATACACCTTCTTAATTGTAATTTTCCTTTTCACTAATGATGTCTTTGAAAGCTAGCCTTTTTTCTTTCATTCTTTCTAATTGCTATTGCCATATACGTGTACCTTATTTAATTTAAATTAGGCATATCCCTTCACATTCGGTTATATCAATTTTTATAAGAGAAAGGAATTTTTAAGCACCTAAGTATTTATGTAAGCACCTCAAGCACCTCAATGAAATATGTCTCTTACTTACTCCTCCTTTTGAATTCTCAATTAAGCAAAACGAAAATGAAAGGAAGAAGTTAATTAATTTAAGGGTAAAGTGTTATGCTTTCCCCTTTTTCTTTCTCCTTTGTCTTGTCATTCTTATAATCAAGCCATTCAATTCTTTATAACTAAGCATCCTTTTCTTCTCTATCCTAATAATCTAAATTAATATGTATAGAGTTTTCTTTCCCTCTATTCTTAATTATTTGGCTACAGTAAGATGAAGAGAAATTAAAATTCTCACATTACAAGGCATTCCTCATTTTCATCACTTTCGTTCTTCCCCTTGTTATATTTTTCTCTATACATTAGATTACTAAGGTAATTTCTTCATCTTTTATTTTGTTGCCTTAAGAAAATAGTAAAGTGAAGTAATTAGGAAATTAGGGGTGTTACAAGAATTACATAGGTTGGGTGATAAGTAATACCAAAATAGGAAAGGAAAAAGGAGAGTTATCTCATAGTAAAACTTTAAGCCTAGGATGCATAGAAAGCATGATAATATGAATGCATATTGGTGAAGGACTGGTCTGAAATCTAGTTTGTTTCCCAGGAAGTGATTTGTGAGGCTAAGTCAAAGAGGAAAAAGGGAAGCCTTGATCAAGAAAAGAACAAACGATTAAGGTAGAGTAATCTACACTCTCCTATTTGAAGTGATGATGTGAATTGTGTTGTTTGAAAATAAAGTTGTTTTATGATATGGGAAAATATTTGATTAAATCTATTGTGAAATGGAAATATATTCATACGAGTATGAGGGAAATTGCCTGTATGTGTTTGAGAAATATGAGATAAAGCCCTTGCTACTTGTTTTAATTTGACTATTGGGTTGTATACTTATAGTGCAGATGAAATTTGGGGTGGACATTTAATGGTTGGTATGGGACGATTATTAAGTGTTCCTTATACAGAAAATTTTACAAAATGTAACTATTTTTCATGCTAATAGTTTGTATATGTTAAAGGTTGCTCTTTAAACCAATACAACCCTATGAAAGACTTAAGGAGTAAAAGGAGGAGAGTCTATATAGATCAAATGGATTGGTTTAAGTGGAAAACTCTATGACCCTAAGTATTAGTCACCTATCTTTATACATTGCCATATAGTTATGGATAAAGAGATTAACGAATGATGTGTACGTGCCAGGGGATGCCCTGATAGTTAGATTCTCAGTCATATGGATAACAGTCCTATGATGATTGCTAGTCATTGTGAAGATAACAATCTCAGTCACATGGATAATGGTCTTGTGACAATCTTTGGGATTATGATCCCCTTGAATATTGAAAATTGAGATTAGGAAACAACATGCATTGTGATGGGGATGTAAATGGTGGGAAACATATAAATATCAATTATGAGAGAATGTGCATTTTTTTTATGTATATTTGTAAGAATATGAGAAATGTTATGCAAATGAGATTTGAAATGAAAATATATGTATTATGAAATAATGATTTCGATTTGAATGTTTATCCTATACTACTATGATTTTGATAAAATCATCTGATTTATAAGTAAATGTGAAATGTGAATTTCCCATATGATTAATAATGTTTAGAATATGAAATTTCAATTCACATGCATATTATTATAACCATAGGGGAGAGGTTTTCTATACCTAAAAGGGTACAATTGAACTTTCAACTATTTATAGAAATTTAAATTATAAATTACTCTACAGGGATAATTGTATCTCATTAAGCCATTTGTTCAGATGTTCAGGGCCAGGATATACGTAGAACTTGGCTGCGCTTGAGGTGTGTATGAGGGTTGCAAGGCAACCTAGAAGATTGTGAATTTTGAGTCTGTAGATAGGTTTGTTTAATGGCATGTAGGCTAGGAATTATATGTATATAATGAGAATTATATGGTTATTTTGATGAATGCCATAGGTTTTGAAGATATGTAACTTAGATAATTTTGTTAAGATGTGATTTGTTTATGGGAAGTTAATTTCAATAGTATAAATATAAATTGTATCTCAATTTTTATGATGAATGGTTTACAATTTTATACTCAATAGTATATGTTTGTATCAATTATGGTATTAAAATATATTACGCATAAGAGGTAGTTAAGTTAAATTCAAATGGACTAAGAGAAGAGTCTATTTGGGTTATACTCAACTAGTAATGGCCCAAGTGGTATGAGTTTTTAAGGAAGAAAAGAACAAAAATTGTGAAAAATTCCATGCTTTATGATCACTCCAATGTATGTAGATTAATGAGGGGTCATTACAAAATTGGTATCAGAGCATGGTTTATTGGTTAGCCTAGTGAGTGGTATAGGTTTGGCCGACCTTATAGCATTACGAATTGTTGATTTGAATTCTTAAACTTTGGAATACATAGGATTATGATTAAAATCCTTAGGATATTAAGAGTAAACTTACTGTTATAGTTAGGTGTTGTTACTAAAGGCTAATTGTTTTTTTCCTTTTTGTATAAGCAAACTATGGCAAATACAAGGAGAGATACTGCCATAAGTTCACGAGGGAGGAGTGACAGGGATGAGGAAATGCGAAATATGATGGATTCATTTAGGATGATGGCAGAGGCAGTGAGGGATTAACCTGCCAACATTATAAGGTAACACCAGGAGAACCACCAAAATCCTAATAAGGGGAATAACCAGAATAATAACCATATGTACCAAGGCTGGTTGGAATTCTAGAAAGCAAGACTGCCAACATTTAAGGGCACCTATGAACCATTGGTGGTAGAAGGATGGCTAAAGGAGATGGAGAAGATATTCTAGTTACTGCATAGTACTGACGAACAGAAAGTTACTTATGTAGTTTATATGCTGAAGGAGGAGGCTGAAAGTTGGTAGAACCTGGCGAGGCAGTTGATGGAGAGTAGGGGTATTCCTTTGACTTGGGAATATTTCAAGAAGATTTT
The DNA here is from genome assembly GCA_031216115.1 of Senna siamea. Lineage (NCBI taxonomy): Eukaryota > Viridiplantae > Streptophyta > Magnoliopsida > Fabales > Fabaceae > Senna > Senna siamea. The sequence goes on along the minus strand of CM062354.1, from coordinate 22,372,926 downwards.
CTTGGAAAAGTATTTCCCTAAGAATGTGAGGTAGGCCAAGGAGATGAAATTCCTGTAACTTAGGGAAAGGGGCAGGCCATTTGAAGAATATTTATCCAAATTTGAAGAGTTGGCTAGGTATTCTACTTATCTGAGGCTACATCATGATGAAGCCTAGAAGTCGAGCCAATTAGAGGCAAGCTTGGATTTGCATATGAGAACACAAATAGCCCCAATGGAGATTAGGGATTTCACAATATTGGTGAATAAGTGTCAAATCCTAAGTAAGAGTTTAGAAGAGAATCAACAAATGAACCAAAGATTCACTACTCGCCAGAAATAGCCTGCAAGGAATTTGAATGTCAAAGGGGGAAACTTTAAGGCACCTCAAGGGTCATATAATAGGAGCCAATGCTCTAAGGTTGCCAACTGTCTTAAGTGTAGAAACAAACATAGGAATGAACCCTGCAAATACATAATGCCAGTGACATGCTTTAAGTGCAATAAGATGGGGCACATTGCAAAGTATTGTTTGACCAGTGAAAATCAATAGAATCCTGGTGGGCTAAGGCCATAAGCCTCGGGGAGATTCTTTACCTTAGAAGGGGAAACATTGAGAAATCACCATGACTGATGTAGTGTAGAGGTAAGATTTATAATTTTCCCTTAATAAAACTGTTTGATTCGAGTGTTACACACTCTTTTATATCTAATACATTGGTGGGGAAAATAAAGTTACCTTTTCAAACCATGCCATATGATTTACATATTTCTACACCTTTAAGAGAATCTACAATATCTCCTTAAATTTGTTTGACCTGTCCTCTATCTATTGATGGCTATCTGTTTATTGTGGACCTTGTGTGTTGACCCGTAACTGGGATTGATGTCATTTTAGGAATGGATTGGTTAGCTAGGAATCGAGTTCTTTTAAATTGTTTTGAAAAGACTATTACTTATTTGGATGCCTTACTAGTGGGTAAAAGTGATAGGGTGTGTGAGATGAATGACGTTTTCCTTAGCTTCTCCCAAGTAGAATTCCAAGAGAGGCTTAACTTAATTCCTGTTGTAACAGACTTTCCAAAGGTATTCCCTTTAGATATAGTCAAGTTAACTCCACTGAGAAAAATTGAATTCACTATAGACTTAATTCCTTGTAAGGGCCCAATATCCATGACACCCTATAGGATGGCTCCAATAGAACTAAAGGAGTTGAAAGTCCAAATAAAGGACATGTTGGAGAAAGGGTTCATTAGACCAAGTGTGTCACCATGGGAAGCTCTTGTTCTATTTGTAAAGAAGAAGGATGGGAGCATGAGATTGTACATAGACTATTGATAACTAAATAAGCTAACTATCAAGAATAAATACCCCTTACCCTAGATAGATGACCTATTTGACCAATTAAAGGGGCCACTATATTCTCCAAGATAGATTTGAGTTCCAGATACCACCAACTCAGGGTTAGGAATAAATATATTCTTAAGAAAACATTTAGCACCAAATATGGCCATTACGAGTTTTTGGTGATGCCATTTGAACTAACTAATGCTCCTACTATTTTTATGGACTATATGAATAGAATTTTTTGACCTTATTTGGACCTATTTGTGGTGGTATTTATTGATTACATCTTAATCTATTCCAAGACTTATGAAGAGCATGTACAACATCTTGGTATGGTGCTATAGATGTTAATGGAAAAGCAATTGTATACTAAGTTGGAAAAATGTGAGTTTTGGTTAGAAGAGGTTAAATTTTTATGTTATGCGGTGGATAGGAAGGGAATTACAGTAGACCCTAAGAAGATTGAAGCTGTACTAAATTGGACTCAGCCGAGAATAGTCATAGAGATTAGAAGTTTTCTTTGTTTGACAGGTTATTATTGAAAGTTTACATAAGGATTCTCTAAAATAGCCTTGCCATTGACCCGATTGACTCGAAAAGGGGTTGAGTTTGAGTGGAATGAACAATGAGAGCATAGTTTCCAAACTTTGAAGGAAAAACTAACTATCACTCCAGTATTAATAATCTCAAACCCAATAGAGCCTTTTGAGGTATATGCAGATGCATTAAAGAAAGGTTTAAGATGCATCTTAATGCAAGCAAGGAAAGTAGTTGCCTATGCATCTAGACAGCTCTAACCTGCAGAAGAAAACTATCCCACCCATGATTGAAGCTAGCTGCTGTGGTTTTTGCCCTAAAAATTTGGAGATATTACTTATATGGGGCTAGATTTAAGATTTTTAGTGATCATAAGAGTAACATATTCTCCTCCTATTTATTAAGAGATGTTTTTTAATTTTAAATAAGTTAAATGCTTGTGTTTGTTACATTAGACTACACGTAGTTTCATTAGAATGAGGGACTAAATTGAAAAAAAAAAAGAACGAGGGCCCAAATGAAAAGAAAAGGCTTAGTAGAGGAAGTTATGTGAGCTTTCCATTTTCAAGGGTGGCATAAGTAATGTTTGCCAAAAGATTTATTGTAGTAACCAGAAATTTGAATTTTCCCACCAATGGTTCAAGGGCAAAATAGTAATTTGACATGTGGTAAAAAAAAATTATCAATTTGTGCTGAATGATCCAGAATTAGGTTCAAAATTTGTAATTTTTAGACCACCAAGAAATAGGCCAAAATACCATAACCCTTACATTTGTTATTCTGAGTTCAAAACTTAGAGAGAGAAAGAGAAGTTTTAGAAAGAGAGTATGGAGAATTCAAAAGAAAGAGGGGATTTTAGAGTAGAGTTGATTGTAGGAAAGATTAAGAAGGCATCTACTATTGTTTACAAACTTCTTCAACAAGGAACAAGGTAGCAAAAGAACCTAATCCCTTTAATTTTGAATTGCTATTGGGTGTTTTAAATTGCATAAATATACTTATGCATGTGGATATAACATTATAGGAAATGGATTTTTACCTATTGTGTGAAAGTAAGGTTTAATCCAAGATTTAAGTGAGAGTAAATAGTAGTTTAGGCTATTTTTATGTGATAAATGATGTTTGTATATTGGTATTGAGTTGATGATGGTCAAAAGTGATTTACAAACAAGTTTTTGGGCAAAAATTTGGGTCAACCATGAGTTTTAAAAATAGAGTATCATCTAGTAATTGACTTATAGGCCTTATCAGTCGACTGTCGTGCTCTTCAGTTGCCCAGAAACACATATAAAGTGCTAGCATTCGATTGCTAGCTTGTGAAAGTCGAATGCCATGATCATATTTTCTAAAAATTTGCTAAGAACATAACAATTGACTATGAGGCTACATCAATCAATTGGTAACCCTCGTGTTTGAAAAATTTTTGAGGTGGTGAGCTGCAAGTCTACTGCCAAGAGGGTAGAATTTGATTGGCAAGCCCTATTTTGGAAAAATGGACTCAATGATTTTGTTTGAAGCATATTTAGCCCAAAACTCTACTCAAATAAGGGATTTAAACCTAGAATATATAATGGGTAACAAGAGGATTAAGAATGAAAGAAAAAGAGCAAGAAAGAGATGAGATTTTGAAAAGGAATAAGCATGAGAACTTTAAAAGAAACAAGAAAGCATTCCAAGCATATGGATAGTGGTAGATAGGAACATACTGAATGACCAATTATTGGTATGGGACGACAAGTGGGGCATTCCACAGTTAAATTACATGGTTTTGAAAACACTATGATGATCATTAATTTTAAGTTAGTGAATTTCCCTATGGCTACTTAAAGGATTCACGTACTTAAAGTTATATATAACCATGGTATAAGTCGAATCACCCTAGTCTGTAGACTTATGAATAGTGTTTTAGGGAAATGAGCTGTTAAGAACATTAGTCCAGGATATATGAGGAAGGATCTGCCAGAGAGGTGGTTAGGAACCCTATGGTTCTTAAAGGTGGGGAATGATCTGTCATAGCAGTGGACAGAGAGCCTCGTGGGGGTGTTATAGATGGATGTTCTTGGATCCACTAGAGGACTCTTCAACATGTACATTAATTGCAGTTGAGAATTGCTGGTAGTCATGGACTATGAGAAACTCACCTATGAGGGAGGGTTATATACAAGGATTTGTTCACTCTATAACTCTCTTGATTTATCTTGGTATGATCTTGTGATGATCATGATTTGGTATTGGCCGTGAGAATATACTCTGATTTCCTTATTTATGCTTTTATTTCTATATGATGCCCTATTACCATTATAATGTGATGTATATCTTGTGTGATGGATCTGTGGTATAATCTGATGATATATGTATATCCTGTGTGATGGATATGAAATGATTGCATAAGTATATAAATGTGAGACATGAGAAGATATAATTGTATAATTCATGCATTGTATCCCAATAGGCATAATGTTTTAATTGATGATAAGAAGAATGTAGTGTTTTCTGTAAATGTACAGTAGTAAAGATCAATATTTTTTAAAATTAGGTTGTTATTGCTACTGAAATTCATTTTCATATAAAATGCTGGTGTGTATCAGATGCCTAGGTACCAGGTCCTGCTAGAAATGGAAGTAGAGATGGTGGAAATACCCTTCTTGGGATATTTCCCAATTGTGAAGGAACTATGGATTGTTGTATTAGAAGTTCCCTTTCCACCCTAATTCTATAAAGTTTTAGGGTTGTATAGTGAGATTTTGACAAGCCCGATACCCTGAATCCTTATTATCATTTTGGGAGGATTAGGAGAATGATTTTTTTATGTATAAAGTAAGGGCATATATGTATTAAGATATGTGAGATAGGTATCCACTAGCAGTCTTTTGTTAAATGGGTATGAGTGACAAGATTGTCATCTCTTTACCCTAGTTGACACTCTCACATATCTATAGATATATGTCTATTGCACAAAAACTATAATAAATGTAAATGGATCATGTATGTGAATGAAAATATATGTATATATATTTTATCTATATGTCTTATTTTAATTACTTTCACTACAATATTATGTGAAAATCTTGAGTGTTGAATTTCTAAACTAGTAGCACTTAATTATTTAACTCGGTAAAAGTTAAAATTTAACTTGGGTAAAGGTAGTAGTAACTCACCAATCCTGTATTATATGCTATTATTTAATTAACTAAAAGGAACCATAGGATTGGGGGTGTCACAATAAGAGCCTTAGGTATTTTTTGATCAAAAGGAGTTGAATATGAGACAGAGAAGGTGGGTAAAGTATTTAAAGGATTTTAACTTTGAATTAAAATATCATGCTAGGAAAGCCAATGTTGTAGCTGATGCATTAATTAGAAAGTCCCTGCAAGTAGTTAGCCTTATGATAGATGAGATGAAATTGCTTGAATACTTTAGGGATCTTAGTCTCAATGTGATTTCACATCCGAATAGGTTAGCAATGAGTGACTTCTAGATTAATTGTGAACTAAGGGAACTAGTTAGACAAGCCCAAAAAGATGATGAATCCCTAAGAATCTATGCAGATCAACCAGATTTTAGGTTAGCCACTAATGGGGGTATTGATGTTTAGGAACTGAGTAGTGATCCCAAACCATCAAGAGCTAAGGGAGAAATTGCTAGCAGAGGCACATCGTAGCCATTACACCATTCACCGAAGTATTTCTAAGATGTATCAAGAGTTGAAAAGAAACTTTTGGTGGTCAAGTATGTGAATGTCTGTCTTACTTGTCAGTAGGTAAAGATAGAGCATCAAAAACCCGCTAAGTTATTAAGACCACTAGAAATACCAAAGAGTAAATGAGATTAGATAACCATGGATTTTGTGGTCGGACTACCTAAAACCCCAGCCGATTATGATTCTATATGGGTGATAGTAGATAAGCTGACCAAATCTACTCATTTCTTATCTGTCAAGATCAGATATCTTATGGAAAAGTTAGCCCAACTATACCTAAAGGAAATTGTGAGATTGCATGGGGTACCCTCTAGCATAATGTCAGACCAAGACCCTAGGTTTATGTCCCAATTTTGGCAATCCTTACAAAGAGCATTAGGAACCCAACTAAAATTTAATATTTCTTATCATCCTGAAATCGATGGACAATATGAAAGAACAATACAAACCCTGGAGAATATGTTGAGAGCATGTGTGCTAGAATAAAAAGGAGGTTGGGATAAGTACCTACCTTTGATAGAGTTTTCATACAACAATAGTTATCACTCTACTATAGGTAAGGCACCGTATGTTGTTTCGTATAGGAGGGGTTGTAAGTTACCCTTGAATTAGGTAGAGATGGGGTATAGAATAATGTTGGTACCTGAGATCGTACAAGAAACTACTGATCAAATAAAAATGAATAGAGAGAAGATGAGAGTTGCCCAGCAGATACAGGAAAACTAATGCAAATATGAGGAGAAGGCCTTTGGAATTCAATAAGGGAGACCATGTGTTTTTGAGAGTGTCACCTACCATAAGTATTGGTAGACAATAAGGACAAGGAAATTAAGTCCATGATTTTTAGGACCATTCTAAATCCCAAAAAGAGTTGGCCTAGTCACTTATCAAATTGCCCTACCTCCCTACCTTTCAAATTTGCATGATGTCTTCCATGTCTTGCAACTCAGAAAATATGCCCCAAACCCCACACATGTATTGGGGAATCAACCTATAGTATTAAAGGAAAATTTAACTTATGCATATACTCCTATTCAAATCCTAGATTTCAAGGCTAAGCATCTCCAAAATAAAGTAACCCCTTTGGTTAAGGTACTTTGGCAGGATGTAGCAACCCAGGAAATGACATGGGAGAAGGAGGATGAAATGAGATAACACCATCCAGAATTGTTTACAAGTATGAATTTTGAGGACAAAATTCCTTTAAGGGGGGAAAAATTGTAATGCCCGCTCCTTAAAAACATTTTTGGATGTGTTTTTATCAAAATGGTCAAACTGAAACAAGAGGCTAAAACTCTAAAATATTTGCAATTTTTGAAACAAGGACCATTTCATTTTTGAATTTTTCTTTAAGGACTTAAATGAAACAAGAAACTTGGGGTTAAAAGTGAAAGGGACTAAAGAGCAATTATCATATTTGTAAGGAGGTCCCTGAAATTTCAACTCCTGAACCATTTTATTCCTTCCTATATGTTTCTTCCCTTCATACCCATACAAAACTCCAAGGCTCCAAGAAGGGGAGAAAGTCATGAGTAGAGGAGAAAGAGGAAGGGAGCAAAGTTGAAATCTTCCATAGTTGGATTTGAGGTAAGGAAGCTTCACCTATAGCTTAGTAAACCTCTTAGCCATCACTTAGGAGTATATTTCTTCGTCTACAATGCATCAAATTTTCTGAAAAGCTTTTAAAATAGCAAAAATGGCTAAGTTAGCTTATTTTCTAAATCTGGGTGTTCTTGGGCTGGAATGATGATTTTGTGGTTGTTGGGAGTTAGAAAAAGGTTCTTAAACTGTAATTATAAAGCTTTTAACTTCCATTAGGCATTTTCTTGGCTTGAATCATATTTTCAAAGTTAAGTTTTACTATTCACTCATTTTGGATGTGTAGATTAACTTGTATAAGTGATATTTAAGCATGAAAATGGTTAGGATTTGGGGGAAATGGTTAGAAACTAAGCTTACACCTTTTAATCTTGAAAAAATATTGGATTCGGGATTGGAAATTTTGAAATTTTAGTTTTTTACAAACTATCGCAAAACATAATAGTCGACTAATAGCTTGTACCAATTGACTATCATGTTCTTGACAAACCCATAAATCTACACAGGAATGCAGCAATCGACTAGTATCCTCATCAGTCGACTGTTGAATTCAATTTTTTCCTAGCAGTCAATCAGTAACCTTTTTTTAGTTGACTAGCAGGCTACTTTCTTGCAAGGTCCAAAACTCTTGAGAGCTACTAGTTGACTGCTAACTTTATGATGGTCGAATGGCAACATTTTAGAGTGCAACTAGCTTATTGCTAGCTCTATAGTAGCCGATTAGCAACCTTTTAACATGAAAAATGATATCTAAACCAATAATTGAGCTTAGAAACCCCTAGTATTGGTTCGATTGAGGATAAAATGTCATCATATAAGAGAATTACATAGGTTAGGTGATAAGTAACATCAAAATAGGAAAGGAAAGAGGAGAGTCATCTCATAGTAAAACTTTGAGCCTATGATGCATAGAAAGCATGATACAATGAGTGCATATTGGTGAAGAACTGGTGTGAAATCTAGTTTGTTTCTCAAGAAACGACTTGTGAGGCCAAGTCAAAGAGGACAAAGGGAATCCTAGATCAAGAAAAGAACAAATGGCTAAGGTAGAGTAATCTACACTCCCTTATTTGAAGTGATGATGTGAATTGTGTTGTTTGAAAATAAAGTTTTTTTATAATATGGGAAAAATATTTGCTAAAATCTATTGTGAAATGGAAACATTTTCATATGTGTATGAGGAAAATTTCCTATATGTATTTGAGAAATATGAGATAAACCCCTTGCTGCTTATTTTAATTTAACTATTGGGTTGTATGCTTGTAATGCAAATGAAATATAGGGTGGACATTTAATGTCTGGTTAGGACAGTCGTTATGTGTTCCTTATGTAGACATTTTTATAAAATGTAACTATTTTTCTATGAGCCTAAGTATTAGTCACCTATCTGTATTCATTGTCGTATAGTTGTGGATAAAGAGACTAACAAATGATGTGCACGTGCCAGTGGATGCCCTGATAATTATATTCTGTCATATGGATAAAGGTCCTATGACGATTACTGGGATAATGGTCCCCATGATGATAACAATCTTAGTCACATGGATAATGGTCCTGTGACATTCTTTGGGATAATGGTGCCCTTAAATATTTAAAATTGAGATTGGGAAACATGCATTGTGATAGGGAAGTAAAAGGCAGGAAACATATGCATATCCATTATGAGAGAATATGTAGTTTGTTTTTTGTGATATCTGCAATAACACGAGAAATGTTAAGAAAATGAGATTTGAAATGAAAATATAGGTATCATGAAATATTGATTTTGATTGGAATGTTCATCCTATACTCCTATGATTTTGATGAAGTCATCTGATTTATGAGTAAATGTGAAATGTGAATTTCCTAGATGATTGATAATGTTTAGAATATGAAATTTCAATTCACATGCATATTACAATAATCACAGGGGAGAGGTTTTCTATACCCAAGAGGATACAACTGAACTTTTAACTATTTGTAAAAATTTAAATTGTAAATTACTCTACTGGGAAAATTATATCTCATGTAGTTGTTTGTTTAGATAATTAGGGCCAGCATATGCCTAAAACTTAGCTAGGCTTAAGGTGCGTATGAGGGTTGCAAGGCGACCTAGAAGATTGTGAATTTATAGTTTGTAAATAGGTTTGTTTAATGGCATATAGGCTAGGAATTGTATATATATAATGATAAGTATATGGTTATTTTAATGAATGCCATAGGTTGTGAAGATATGTAATGGAGATAATTCTGTTGAGATGTGATTTGTTGGTGGGAAGTTGACTTCAATAGTATAAATGTAAATTGTATCTCAATTGTTATGATGAATGGTTTAGAATTTTATGCTCCAAATTATATGTTTTTATCAATTGTGGTATTAGAATATGATGTGCATAAGAGGTAGTTGAGTGGAATTCGAATAGACTAAGAGTCTATTTGGGTTACACTCAACTAGTAATGGCCCGAGTGGTATGAGTTTTGAAGGAAGAAAAGAAAAAAAATTTGTGAAAAATTCCACGCTTTATGATTACTCTGATATACGTAATTAATTAGGGGTCATTACAAGAGACGATTGAGTTTTAGGTAAAGTTAGCAAAGTAAGGAGAGTAGTGATATGAGGGATAGATTCCATGGGCATAGAAGAGGGTGAGGTAGCAATAGAGGCTTAAGGTGAGTCTAGGGGTATGGGCACGAGAGTCTAGGGAGGCGAATTAGGTAATGGAGAAGATGAAGGTATAATTGATTTAGATGGGGGGCTCGTTAATAGCCACAGGTATGGAAAGTAGGTGAGAGTTTAGGAAGGGTTTGAATTGTATTAGGGAGGGAGGTATGGGATTTATAAATAGGAGAGGGAGGTTGTATTATGGTGGCTTTTGATGGGAATAGAGAGGAAAGGCTTGAGGTTTTGTTGGGAATTGAGGGAGTTTTTACTTGGGAAGAAGAAGGGTTCAGGGAAATGGGTAGAGTGGTGGTGGCATTGTTAATATTCATAAGGGGATGGGGAAGAAGATGGGGATGGATCAAGATGCAGTGATTCTATGTTATGAATGAAGGGGAGTTAGGAGTAGTGGGAATGGTTACCTTATATTGAACAATAGAAGAATATAGAGTGGACTCCCATGCTTTTGGTGTAGGTTATGTGATTGAAAGGGATGAGTTATGTCTATGGTCTATTTTAGTTGACAAAGGGGAACCAATTATTCCTATAAAACTTTAGTGCTACATTCTTTAGGTCAACAAAGGAAGTTTTTAAGGAAGGGTTTCCTCCTTAGATAAAATGGGTGTCTTCTACCTCTAACCTTAATTTTGAGGGTTATTTAGGGCATCTAGAGGATAATCGATCAATTCATTAGGAAGCGACAAGAGGAGTTCATAAGGTCCTTAGGGAAGAAAGGGTTATGGGAACTTGAGACCTCAATTGGGTCATGAGATGGTGATATAAGAAGAGAAGGAATTACTTGGAGGGGTATAGGTAAAAGAAGTTCTTTGATGGAAGAGTTTGAGGACATGGGAGATAGAGTTCTACCAAAGAAGAAGGCTTAGTTGGAATAATGGCCAAGTAAGGGAGTATGGCACAAAAGTTTGTCCGGCCATAGGAAGTGTAGGCTCACCCTTGAGAACTTAGGGCTCTTGCTCCAGAGGAACTTCCTTGCCCATGGATGGGGATTTCTTTGATTATTTCCATTGATGAAGCTTAAGAATGTTTGTTTTGCTAATGGAGTTTGAGGGGTTTTGCTAAGGCAAAGTGTAACACCCCCAAGCCTATGGTCCTTTTAGGTGATTAAATAATATAAGGTGATATAATATAGGATTGATGAGTTTACTATTGTCTCTACCCGAGTATATTTTTAACTTTTTCTAAGTTAAATAATTAAGTGCCACTAATTTGGGTTGCAACACTCGGGTTCTCACACATTACGCAGCGAGAATAAATAAAGAAATTTAAATGAGATAGATAGATATAGGGATATTTACATTCACACTCAACTATACATGATATTTATACATACATAAACATTAGTGTGTGTAGACATATACCTATAGATATGTAAGCCTAAGTAGGGTAAGGAGACAACAGGCCTACTTATACCCAGTTTTTAAACAAAATTTCCTATCTCACATATCTTAATACATATATGCCCTCCTTACTTACACCATAATTATCCTCTTGATCCTTTCAAAATACTAATAAGGATTCAAGGAAATGGGCATGTCAAAATACTATACAATGCCTAATACTTCATGTAGTTAGGGGGTGAGAGGAACTTTCTAGACATAGACAACCCATAATTCTTTAATTAAAGGAAAAAGCCCTAGAAATGGTATCTCAACCATTTCCACCTCAACCTCTAAGAAAATATGGTACCTAAGTATTTAATACAAATTAGCATTTAGTGAGAAAAGTTTCTCAGTAGCAAGAATCACCTGAAATTTAAAAACCTGCTGCTTTGTACCATCGTACTGATATGAAAATGCACCACATTCTTTAACAATAATTGAAATATTATGCTATTGGAATAATATCAATAAGTATTATAAAAACATACTTATGAATACATGTGTACATCATCAGATATCTGTTACACAGGATATATTTTTAAATCGTAATGGCAACAGATAATAGTTATATATTAATATAGAGATCAGTATAGAGCATAAGCAAGGAGATCAAGCAATTTGATATAGCCATAATCAAAAGCATCACAAAAGAAATATTCAAACATTTCCATTCATAAATGAGTTCTCTCTTGGTCATGAGCCAATTGCAATCATTCTGGTGGTTTTCACCATCTGCAACCATTCTTGTGGTTGACCATTTGCAATAATTCTCTTGGTTAACCATTTGTAAAACTTTTTTTGGATTATAACCAGTTGTAGCTATTCTCGCGGTATAACCAAATGTAGTTATTCTCGCAGTATAACCAAATGTAGCTATTCTCGCAGTATAACCAAATGCAGCTATTCTTGCGGCATAACTATTTATAGCTATTCTCGCGGATTAACCATTTATAGTTACTCTCATTTATGGTTTATGCTCATATCATAAAATCTCATGTTTCTCTTTTCTTTCTCATTCATTCTCAAGCATTTTCAATTCTCATGCCAACCATTACATCTTAGGTTCAAATCCTACATTTGAGTGAAGTATTAGGCTAATTGTGGCTTAAAATCGGTTATTGAGTTAAATTTTTACAAAACAGATAGCTACAAGTCAACTTCTAAACTCCTGGCAGTCGACTTCCAGCTTACTATCTCAAAAATATTTCAAACAGAGAGCAACAGTTGACTTTCAGGACCTCAACAGTCGACTGCTCTGTTATTGGCTAATTTCTAGAAAACAAGAACACAACAATCGACTTCCAACTTACTGGCAATTAGCTGCTAGATTCTAGATATGTTTCTGGGTAACTCAAGAGCATGACAATCGACTGGTAAGGGCTACAAGTCGACTTCTATGTTATACTCTATTTTAAAACTCATAATTGACTAATTTTCTTAGCCCAAGAACATGTTTTTAAAATGGTTTTTGTAATAACCCAAATTTTTAAAATAAATTAATTGGGTAAATTAAATTTTTATTTTGTTAAAATCGAATTCAGTATAATTTTCTAAGCCTACGGTTGAAATTTGGGAATTTTTCAAAGTCAAAATCCGATCTTACGAAGAAAAACTCAGTCTGGCGTTAAGGAATCAGTAGCTAAATTGGAAGGCTATAAATCCTTAAAAGGAGTCTGAATTCCTTCCATGTGGGCTAGTATCCTTGCCAGGTCGGAGAAGGCATCCGGGAATTCCCCGGGTGAAGTGGCAAAAGACCAAAATGCCCTTAGAGGCTTTAAAATTTCAAAACCACACTTTTTCCCTCTCATTTTCTCTTTTCTCTCTCTCTACCCTACATTTTCTCTCCCTTCTCTCCTCTCACCTTCACCACCGTGCATGGCCGAAAATGCTGCCCTGCAAAGCCGCTGGACCCAGCCGTCGATGCAGCTCGACATCCCTGACCTCCAGCCACCATCCCCTACCACTGATGGACGCCACAACGGCCAAAAATAGCTAGTTTTCCCTCCGTCATGATTTTTCTCCTCCCGTCGTGATCTTTGCTGTCCTATGCCATCCGGCAACACCACTACCACAGTTGGGAAGCCTGAGCTACCAGCTTCCTTTGATAGCTTCTAGCCAGTGGAACGCCGCCCCCACACGCCCAGAACAGGGGAAAAACTGTCTATCGTACGTCACTTTTCGTCACCAAAAAACACTATCCAAATGGTCGAGTTTTTCCAAACAGACCCCGGATTCGGTATCCTCGAGTTACGGACTACATTTTGGTGTATCTTTCAACCCCAACAGCCACCGCCACTGTATGCCACCGTGAGTCATTGTCCGTCATCGTGCGCTACCATGCGCCATTGTTAGAGTTGCCGAAAAACTGCCAGAATTAAATTTCAAGCTTCCGAAACCCCCGGTACAGTTTAAATTACTCTAATTTGATTTTTTCCTATCGAAATTGATCCCAAACATGTTTAATGAGTAAACCAACTTAGAAAATTGATATATTGACGTAGGAAATCCTAATTGAAAGAAAAATCTGCCTAAGAATTTAATTATTTGCCTAGGGAATTAATTAAGAGCAATTGCCAAGAGAAAAAGGCTTGGAAATGTATCAAGAAAGAAGAAACAAAGGAAGCAAGGTAGGTTAACAATTTAAATTTTGTTCTATGTTTTGATTATGCAATCTAATGTTTATATTCAAGCTTCCCATGGAACTTAAGTTGCCTCTACATTCTTGACTGAAATGTATGTCTGTTGGCTGGCTTGTGTGTTTTGTTGAAATGTTGATCAATGAGATTGCATGAGCATGTTGTTGGGAAAAGAATAACATTGCATGGTTTTAAATTCAAGCTGGAAAAAGGAAAATTTTCCCAAAAATTGTTAGAATGCTTATAAGAAATGCACGTTAAAATTTATTTCCAAGAAAGGGAAAATCATTTTTGAAAATACTAGAATTTTTAGAAGAATTGTACACTAGGGTTAAAATTCAAGAAAAGCGAAAGTATTTTCGAAAATATTCGTATTTTCACAAGAAGTGCACATTTATAGAAATTTTCAAAGAAAGGGGAAATCAATCATGAAAATAATAGAATTCCTATGAGAAGCATACATTAATTTTAGATTTTTCAGAAAAGGACAATTATTCTTAAATTATTTAGAATTTTAAGAAAAAGGGGATGTACACTAGTATTATTTTTCAATAAGAGGAAAATTTCCCCTGAGATTTGTTAAAAATTTTATGCACGTGGCCAAGTGTCCATGATTTATGATGTGTGCCCAAAGGTGCTCCACACGGGTGACCTAGCGAGGTGTGGCCAAAGATGCTCCATACCCACGACCTAGTGTTTGCGATTATGCTATATACGTGGCCGAGTGTCCATAGATTATGAGGTGTGGCCGAAGGTGCTCCACACGAGGGACCTAGTGAGGTGTGGCCAAAGGTTCTCTATACTTGTGACCTAGAGTTCACGATGATTTTATGTACGTGGCCAAGTGTCCACGATTTATGATGTGTGGCCGAAAGTGCTCCACATGGGCAGCCTAGCGAGGTGTAGCTAAAGGTGCTCCATATCGATGACCTAGTGCTAGCGATTATGCTATATACATGGCCGAGTGTCCACGGATTATGATGTGTGGCTGAAGGTGCTCCACACGGGCAACCTAGCGAGGTGTGGCCGAAGGTGCTCCATCCCTATGACCTAGTGCTAGCATTTACGATATATTTGTGGCCGAGTGTCCACGGATTATGAGGTATGGCTGAAGGTGCTCCACACGGGTGACCTAGTGAGGTATGGCCGTAAGCGCTTCATATCCATGACCTAGGGCTCATGATGATTTCATAAAGGTGGTCTAGTGACCACATAACATCCCAGAACGCTTAATTAATTTAGATTGATAAGTGTAAAAGTTAATAAATAAGTAATTTGTGTAATTACGCGATAACAATTATAATTTTATTTGGATATGTTTCATTTGGGAGAGGATGCCTGATTTTTATATTGACATTTAAATTATTTTGCAACGCTTGCCTGATTGTATTTATAAATAGCATTATGTTTTTAATGTCAAGAATGTAGAATGAAATGTTTTGGTGCTTGCACCCTAGTACATATTAGTTATTTTTAAAATCAAATTGTTAAGCTACTAGGAAACTTGCATTTTTCATTACTATGATAATATGTATCAGATACGGATGCATAGCCAGAGCAGGAGGTAGCTGTCACATTTCGATTTAAGGAGATTTTTGTAACCCTATTTCAGGTCCTTGTTCAAATTTGTTTAGTTTAGAACTAAGGTTATTCTTTTGGTAGTAGACATGGGATATTTGAAAGACCAGTCCATCTTTGAAATTTTTGAAGGGGTTTGAGTGACAGGATTGTTGTCTCCTGAATCCCTATGGACAGGTGCTTCGCATATCCTGATATATGTTGATTGCAATGTAATGGACATTATTGGACATGTATTTATTTATTTAAATTACATGAAGGTTTTAATTTCTACTGTGTAGTTTAGCATATTTTTATCTATTCTGCTGTGCATACGAGTTTTAATCTAAGAAAAAGATCTCGAACCTAATCTGCTTGTTATAATTTTTAATGGTATAACTGCTCAAACATTGATTAAGAGAAAGGAAATGAAGAATGTACCGAACCTATCTGCTTTTATCAGAATTAATGGTAATAATAGATAGGGGCATTACAGTTTTGATAATTAAAAACTCAATAACAACATAATAGCTTCTTTTACCACTCAAAATAGCCCAAACTACCGATTACTCATGCTCAAATCTTGAATTTGAACTCCTTTTTCAAAATCCATGAAAAGCCTATTTTTTAGATTTGCATTCAGACATTATTAAGCATATTCATGCATTTTAAAACATCTAATAGCCATAAAAAACACTAAGAATGTAGGTTTTAACCTATCTCAAACTTAAACAACAGAAAAATCAAAGTTTTTAGTTATAAATAGTGATATTTCAAAAATGAGAGAGATTGGTGATTTGCTACCTTTTTGCTGATTTATACTTGGTGATTGATGTTTGGAAAGTGTTCTGGGATGATTTTCCAGCTCCAGAAATGTTTAAATCCCTCTAACAACTTACTTCCTTCACAATTCCAACTCTTTCTCTCTCTAACTTAATCTCTCTCTCTCTAGGTTATGGACTAAAGTTGCATAATGAGGTGCTTTGGAGGCTTCACCTATTTATAGATGTTCCTAAAACTTGAAATTCTACTCCAAATTTTGATCATCTGATACAAAATGATAATTTCTCCGGTTACATGTTAAATTACCATTTTGTCCTTAGCTCATAAGTGGGAAGTTTTCAAAATTTTGTTGCTACAATAAATCGTTTGACTAAAATTATGACTTATTGCCTTGAAGTTTTGGAAATTTACACATTTATCCTCACTTCATCTTTTTCCTTGCAATTTTATCCTCGTTCCTTCCTTTTCCTTAAAACTCTTATTCTAACTTATTTTAATGCATCTATATGCTTTTTAATATAACAAACACAAGCATTTATTCCATTTAAAATTAACAAACATCTCTTAATGAGTAGAAGAAGTGGATGTTACACAAAGGATATGAAAGGGTAGAGGAATGAATTGTTAGTGGAGAAAGTGGAAATCTATATGTGGGGAGTAAGGAAAAGGAAGATTTTCTAAAATGGGGAATTGGTGCTCTGACAGGTGCCCAGGGAAAGTTGTTATTCTGTTCGTTATGTGATTTGATTCCCTTACCCTTTTTTTTTTTTGCACAAAGATGTACTCCATTAAACTCCATCATATATGATGTAACTATTTGGATGAATGTTCCTTCTTAGATTTGAAAATTTGCTCTTCCTTATATAAGCCATAGGAACGGCTTAGGTATTCCCTGAAATGAAAATTTATAGAATGAGCACAAAGAAATTAAAAGAAATAGGACACTCCTTGTTACCTTGGTGGCTCTGTGACCACATAATCTTCATTTCCCAGGTAAATTTTGTCCAAATTTATAACTTGGAATCCCTTATAGAAAGGTTTAAGAACACCTTGTCAATATCAATGCTTCTTATCTCAACAGCTCTATGAGAGAAGACTTTGGTCACAATAAATGGACCAAGCCACTTTGACTGTAACTTTCTAGGAAAGAGCGTTAATTTTGAATGGAACATTAGAACTTTCTGTCTAGGAACAAAATGTTTCCTGACTAAATTTTTATCCTGAAACTTCTTATCTATTGTAATTCTTTGCATTAATATAAGCTCATTTCTGATCTCTTCTTGTTCTTGAAGCTGATGCTTCCTACGTTTTTCAACCTCATTGAGATTGGTTTTGAACTCTTTAATAGCTCAGTATGCCCGATGTTCTATCTCAATAGGTAGGTGACAAGATTTTCCATAGAAGATTCGATAAAGGGACATGCCAATAGGAGTTTTATTTGCTATCCTATATGCCTACAAAGCATCTTCTAGCCTTTGGCTCCAGTCTTTTCTATTAATCTTAACAAATTTTCTAAGAAAGATTTAATCTCTTTGTTCAAGATTTTTGTTTGGCCATTAGTATGAGGATGATACAAAGTGAACTTTTTTGTTGTGGGCTGTATATTTGGTCAATAAAGATTTTTTAGTATTCTATTGTAAAAATGGGTTACCCTATCACTAATGAGCATCTTTAAGGTTCCAAATCTTAAAAAGATGTTATACTTGATGAAACTCATAAAATTTTTAGAATCATTAATTCAGGTTGCCTTTGCTTCCACCCATTTAGACACATAATCCATAGCTAAGAGTATATACTTGTGACCACAGGATTCAAGGAAGGGTCTCATGAAATCTATACCCCAAAAATGGAAGGTTTCTATGTCTAAGATAGGAGTTATAGGCATTTGATCATGTTTCACAAGATTTCTTGTCTTTTGGCAATTCTCACCAGCCTTATAAAATAGGTAGGAGTATTTAAATAGAGATGGACAATAGAATTTTGCTTTTAATATCTTATAAGTAGTTTCGAAAGAACTATAGTGACTTCCACATGCTTGAGTATGGCAAGACTGGAGAATTTTCTTTGTTTTCTCTTGGGGCATGCATCTACATATGATCTAATCTACTCTATACCTCTATAGGTAAAGTTCATCCCAAATATAATGTTTGGCTTCCCTTTTTAATTTCTCCTTAACGTTTTTGTTAAGATCCTTGGGAAACTTTCTATTGGTCAGGTAATTGACCAAATCATCATAATATGGAACCACCATTTTTTGCTAAGAATAGATATTCTATAAGAAAAATTTCCTCCACTTGTAAAGATTCATGGGCATGGCTAATCCTACTGAGGTGGTCAGCCACTAAGTTTTCTAACTCTTTTTTGACCTTTATTTCCAACTCAAATTCTTGCAACAAAAGCACCCACCAATGAGCCTTGGTTGGGCCTCCTTTTTTTGCATCAAATACTTTAACATGACATGGTCTTAGTAGATTATCACCTTTGTCCCAAGTAAATAAGATATTAACTTCTCCAAAGAAAATGCTATTGCAAAAAGGCTCCTTTTTCATAGTAACGTAGTTCAGTTTGGCAATATCTAGCATCCTTGAAGCATAGTAGATAATAGTTGGCTTCCTATCTACTCTCTAACCCAATACAGCTCCTACTACGTAGTTGCTTGCATCACACATGATTTCTAATGGAGGATCCCAGTTGCGTGATTACATCACTAGTTTTGAGGTCAGTCTTTCTTTGAGAAAATTGAAAGCTTTTCTACAATGCTCATCAAACTCAAAAGCCATTTCTTTCTGCAAGAGCTTGCACAATGGCTGAGTTATCTTGAAGAAATCCTTGATAAATCTCCTATAGAACCCTGCATTACTAAGGAATGAACTTCTCGCACAAATGTAGGGTAAAGCAATGTTTTAATCAAGTCTATTTTTGCTTTATCAACCTGTATGCCCCTTTTTGAAACTATATGTCCTAGAATTAAGCCCTTATCTACCATTAAATGATAATTTTCATAATTTAAAACTAAGTTGGACTCTACGCATCTTTTTAAGACCTTAGTTAAATAAGCTAAGCAGTCATCAAAAGACTTTCATATACTATAAAATCATCTATAAAAAACTCAATTATTTCCTCAATATTATCAAAGAAGATACTTACCATGCACCTCTTAAATGTGTTAGGAATGGCTAGTACCTAAAAGGAGGAATGAATTGGGTGTTATAAAATTTTTGCCTTTTGAAATCTTAATGAATAGCTAAAGAACTTTAAGGCAGATGTATAGAAGAGCTATATCAGTTTAAATAGCAGATGTAGGGAATAATTCAGTTAGATTAACAAAAACAAAGCAAGTCAAAGTAAGAGCAGTAACGTAAAGTGCTGAATGTAAGATCAAAAAAAGATGTGCAAAGATGTAAAGGAGACAAGGATTTATCTTGGTTCAACTTATCTAAAAAATCTTTTATCCAGTCCCTAAGCATAACCTGGGATTTTCACTATCACTACAAGTTTAAATAAGGCACTTGTGAGGCACTACAGATCTTTCCACTTTCTCTTTTTTTGCTCTTTTAAGAAAAACCTTTCCTTGAATATCTCTCAACTTTCTAGATGAAAGAAACTCTCTCTCTTTTAGAGTAGATATTACAGATGAATTATAGATAATAATAAAAATCAGAGCTCAAAGAATTTTTTATAGGATTTATTCAGAATGTGTAAGTTGATTATTTTGAGGCTTTCCAAAGGCTGTATTTATAGAGTTTTTGCAAGAGAAACTGTTAAAAAATCATTCAAAAACAAGTTAAAATTTATCTCTACCAAAATAGCCATTTGTACTTTTCCTAATGTCACCTTTATACCTTACAAGTTGACTGCCATAACCTATAAGTCGACTTTCATGTTCTTTAGTTTAAAATTTTGCAATGCAAGCAAGCAATAGCCGACTGTTACTTTGTTAGTAGTCCACTGATGGCATTCTAGAAAAGAATTTTTACATTATAGTGCTGTTACAGTCAATTGCTATCCCATGGCAATCGACTGTCATGCCTCTAGTGAAAGGCATTCCAACTTACAGTGGTCTAGCATTCGGTTGCTATGGGTCTAGCATAGCAGCCGACTACTAGCTCTTTATTAGCTAGTAGTCAACTGATAGAGTCCTGGCAGTCGACTTATAGTCTTCTGTTTGAATTTTTTGAGGCTCTATTTCTATCAGTTGACTAAAATGATGTGCAAGTCAACTGCTAGGTGGATAAATGGTGTTTTTAATAAAAATTCATTTTTTAAGAGCCACTTAGTCTTTGGAAAGAAACCTCATAAGTTTAGAAGAAGTTTTTAAGCTCAAGTTTCTATTATACCTTTACACATTTAGTCTTAGCCTACTATCTAATAGTGTATTATTTCTTCAATCATTTAGTGAGCTCTCGGACTGGATGTCTACTTGAAATATTTCAATTTATTTGTAATCATCAAAACCTTTTCTAGAGTGTTTGCTCAATGGAGTCAAAAAAATGTAGCAAGTGCATTAAAGAGACTAAATGACGTTCTTCTATACACGAAGGTTCCAAATGGGCAGGTAAACTTTGTTTTCTCTTGATCCTTTGGTGCTACCAAAATTTGAAAGAAACCTAAAAATCCATCAAAACAACAATAATGAGTCTTTCCAACTAATCTTTCAAGAATTTGGTCAATAAAGGGGAGAGGGAAGTAATCTTTTCTTATAGAAGAGCTTAGTTTTCTATAATCAATACAGACTCTCCACCTATTTTGTGCATAAGTGGGAACCATTTCAACTTCTTCATCAGTTACTGTAACATCCGCTCCTAACACTTGTAACTTATGATGATGTTGTTGTTGTTATTATTTTAGTATTAATTATGAAGGGTTAAGAATGATTTAGTAAGGAGTTATAATGAACACTTTTGTCATTTTATAATCACTTTTGTGATAAAAGCATGAAATTGGAAATCTGGTAAGGAAGGGTAAAATGGTAATTTTACCATGAAATGAATAATTAGTTTAATTCTCTTATTTCATGAAGTTATGAAAAAGGACTCTTATTATTTTCATTTAAGAGGGAAGAAGAGTCTAGTTATGCAAGAAATTACTTATGTTAATATTAAAGGACAATTTTCCCTAAGAAGGGTAAAATTGTAATTTCACACCATGGTTATGTTGGTAATTTTTTATGATGTGAGAAAATTGTAGTTTTACCCTAAATATTTTATTAATGTGAGAATTAGAAATCCTTACTCATTCTTGATCAAAAGAAGAAAGAATGAGAGTGAAATGATAGTTTTAGCATAAAGGGTAAAAAGGTAATTTTACCTTAGGGGCAAAATTGTAATTTTGCTAAAATAAAAGTAAATTAGTAAATTCATGGAAATGAGCCTTATGAAATTTTATTTAAGTAATTTTTACTCCTTGAAACCGAAAAAAATGAAAAAGGAAGCAAAAATGGCCAAATTGGACTTAATAGCAAAAGTGCACTTTTCTTAGGGACTAAAATGTAAATTCCAAAAAGCTGAGGGACCACTATGCAATTTTGAAATTCTGGAACGCCAGAACAGTCCCAGCCCATGGAAGTTGCATAAAATTACAATGGTAAGGAGAGACAATGCCATTGTTATAAAAAGAAAAGAAAAAGGATGAAATTGACAAAATTTGCAAGAATGGCATTTTTGTAAATAAATCCAACTCTAATTGAGCCTATTTCTTCTCCTAGCTACTAGAAATGCCGGGAAAGAGGGAGAAGAAGGGGAGGTGGCTGAAATTCATCTTGCCATGGAGGAGAAGAAGCTTACATCAAATTAAAAAGGGAATTACATATCCATTGGCTTTTCAAGGTAGATAAACAACCTTATGCAATTATTTTCATGTTTCATGGTAGATTTATGGTGTTTTAAAAATTGTAAGAAAGGTGGCAATTTCTCTCTCTACATGTGTATGGTAGATTTGCATACTTGGATGTGAAATATGTTGGAAATCACTTGTGGTTGTGACTATAGATATGTTGGAAAGTATGGAAACTCATGAAATGGTAAGATTGCATAAATGGAAATTTATTTTTCTAAACCCTAAATTATGTCAATGCTGAATTTGTGCTATTAAGAGTGAGAAAATGGTATTTTGCATGGTTTTTGCATGAATGTTGTTGTGTTAGAAGGAAAAGGATGAAACAACTCCATTTTGCTTGTTTTCTGATTTTGGCCGAATGCTAGGGTTCATGTTGGTGCTAAATTTTGGCAAAATTTTGTGCTAGAACTAGTAAGAGAAAGTACTAGAAAAGGGTAAGAGAGAGAAAGTCCAATTAACTTTGCATTTGGGTATTTCTCTTATTGTCTAGCTTCACAAATAACCAAATAAGTGTGCATTAGTCACCTTGGCCGAATGAATGCATATGAATGATGCTGAAATTGTTCTAAAAAATTGACTTAGAGACTATATATGTCTAGTTCTAAAAAAAGAAGAGAGAGAAAATCATGGCAAGTTATACCTTAAGTAATGTTGTCAATTTAAAGTCTTACTTTTTCACTTTAAAAGTATGCCTAAAAATGGGAAATTATGAGATTAGATGTATGGTCATCATTGATATGAACAATGAGTTAGAAAAGCATGAAAAAGGATTACTTAAAGTACACTTACACAAATTTGAGGTGTGAGAAAATGTTAGGCATAATTATTGAAAGTGTTGCCAAAATGCTTATATGATGAGAATAATGCTAAAAAGGAACCAAATGAGTTAAAAGTGCCACATTCTCATATTTTTCTTGCCTTGGCTGAATGTAATATGGCATTTTCCTTAGAATGGCCAATCTTATGTGTCCATTGGAAGTGGCTTAAGGTACCACCCGAATAGGCATATGTTATGTAAAAGTGTTTGCATGGCATTATTGTGCTATCATCAATGGAATGTTTACATTTATGTAAAAGATGTTTGCATGACATGAAAATGTTGATGTGATGTGAAACGCATGGCTAAAGAATAGCATGCAAATGCATGATGTGATATGAAATGCGAGGCAAAGAATGGCATAAAATTGCTTGATGTAATATGAAATGCGAGGTTAAGGTTCCCTGGTGGGAAATGATTGATATGTGCCCAAGGAATTGAAATGAGGAGGAGGGACGACCCAGTGAATGATCCTTGAAACTGAGGCCTGTGAAGGGAAGGAATGATTCAATGTTTACCTTCCAGGAAAGTTACCTTGTGGTGAATGATCTTCTGTATACTCCCAAGGTATTAAATGAGGAGGAATGATTTGATGCATCTATTCCTAAAAAAAGGCTTCCTTGTGAGGAATGATCTGGTGTATACTCCCAAGGAAGAAGAGGCAGGGGGAATGATTTGGTGTCTATCTCCTAAAAGCTAAGGTTTATTATATGTTATGATATGCATTACAAAGACGTGATTTATGTTAATACGATTATGATATTTAAACATTGAATGCTTATAGCCTATTCCATGAATGAACTGATTGAATGTGTATCTCATTTCTATAGCTGCATCTACACATGTTTCCATAATGAATCATATCCAAGTGTATATATGAAAAGAGTTTTGAAATTAAATTGCATGTAAAGTATTTTCTGCATTATTGCAGTGGTACATGTCAGTTATTTTAAAGTAAACTGGTTGTTTATCTACTGGGAATACAATTCTCATTACTGAAATGATATGTATCAAATGGTTAGATATTGCATGGTAATTGAAGTGGAGTTAGATACAGTGGATATTCCTTTACTGGGTACCTTTACTATTATCAAGAATGTGTACGTTATCACTGTTTTTGAATTCCCGATGGAGTAGATGAGGACTTAAATATATAGTTATAGCCCAACTTTTTGGAGTCCTAATTCTTTGTTTTGGGGAGTTGGAATTAAGACTAATATTTTTGGCTGTATATAGATAGAAAAAGGGGCATATGTATAGGGATATATGAAGGACCGATTCTCCCATGATATTTTGAAAAAGGGGTATGAGTGACAAGCTTCTTATCTCCTTACTCCTTCAGGATGGGTACTTCATCTATCTCGGTGTCCGTATATGAAACGATGTATTAAATAGATATCATAATGTATATGTATATGTATATACGAAAAGTTTTTGTATGTAATCTACTGTAGTGTTTAATTTTTTATATTCCACTGTGCCAAAGCATTTCACCTGAGCATGAGAACCCAACCTAATTGCAAAATAAATCTATGATGGATTGGATGCTCGGGAACTTTAAATATGATTAAAGACTAGAATTAATGTAACCACTTATCTAAGGAAGTAATATGACGTTGTTGAGGTAAGATAAGGGGTGTTACAGTTACCACTGTGATGCTTGTTTTTTTAGGAACCACTTGTACTAGACTAACCCATTTGTTGTTAGAGATAGGGTGCATCATTCTAATGTCTACCAATTTCAAAATTTCTTTCTTCATCACCTTCATCATAGGTGGTTTCAACATTCTCTAATTCTCCCTCTTAGGTTTTTCATCTTCCTCTAACGATGGGCAAGATATCTCCTTCTCCAAGGTAAGCATACTTTAGGTGCTTCATGCTTGAGTAAAGGTTTCAATTCCATTTTGGGTGCCTGCATAATGCAAGGAAGAATCTTAGTATAGGAAGGATTTAATTCATTCATAGAATAAAATTCAGACTTGGTTTTTATATTTCTGTGATTTGAGAATCTTCCCCATAAGTAGCTTCAAGCTGCTTAAGGCTAGCTTTATCTATATTCGTGCTCAAAACAGTGTTTAGTCTATCAAGATGTTGAAGTTTGAATAGTTCTTGGATCAAAGGCTTAATTATCTCTACTTTTCATACTAAAGGAATGTCTTTAAGATACTTCATTGCATTGTATATATTGAACTTGATCACTTGGCCATAGAATTCCATTATCAAAGCTCCTTTATGAACATCTATTTTTGTTTTGTCTGTACTAATAAATGACCTCCCAAATAGTATGTCTGACTATTTTTTTGAATTGTCATTTTCCATATCAAGAATGTAAAAATCAGATGGGAATACTAAGTCATTTACTTGTACCAATAGATCTTCTAATACCCCTTAAGGGTATACCATAGATTTGTCCGCCAATTGTATCACAACTCTTGTCTTTTTTAGCAATCCAGCATTGAGGGTTGTATAGATTGAAAATGACATCACATTAATCGAAGCTCTTAAGTCACATATTGCCATTTTTATTCCTACATTTCCTTCCTTGCAGGAAATAGCAAACATGCCTTGGTCCTTACACTTTTTAGGCATTTTCTTTTGAAGAATGATAGAAATATTTTCTCGTATACTCACTCTCTCATTCCCTAGTAACTTCTTCTTATTTGTGCATATTTCCTTAAGGAACTTAGAATATCTCATTACTTACTTAATGGCATCAAGAAGAGGTATGATTTCTTCCACTTTCCTGAAAGTCTCCATGATCTCCTTTTCTTATTTCTCCTTTTTGGATCTGAACAATCTTTTTAAGAAAGGCGATTTGATTATCAAAGCTGGTAGAAGTTTAGACTTCTTTTCTTCTGTTGACTTCTCTAGTACAAAAATTTTTGCCTCTGTCTCTTTATCCCTTTACCCTTGTGCCCATGGTCTCTTTTCTCAAGAAAATTTTCTAGTTCCTTCCCACTTAGAATGATAGAACTAGCATTTTTTGTCTCAGATTGACCTCTATCTATAAAAGTAATTTCCCTTTCAATTGGGTTTCTAGTTTACTCACTTGGTTAGCTAACTGACTTATCTAGGCCTCCAAGTTTTGGACGGCAGGGATAATTTGGTTTTGAAACTACTAGTTACTCTAATTCATTTGAGTTATTTGACTTTGGATCTTTTGGTTACTAACGATTAGCTATTTAATCAACTCTTCGAGAGATGGGCTTGACTTAGAAGAGGAAGGAATGGAATGTTGTTAAGATGGTTGAGCAAGTTTGGATTGAAAATTACTATACCTTTATTATTGGTTTTGGAAATTAGAAGGGCTTTGATAATTTTGGTTTCTTGGGGCATAACTAAAGTTTAGACACTTTCTCCATCCAAGATTGTAGGTGTTGGAGTCAGGGTAAAATTTCCTTTGTTGAGGCTAAAATCCTCCTACAAAATTTACTTCCACCTGAACATCATCTTGTAGACTAGGGAACATGTTAGTTTGATGCCCTTGCATGCCATAGGCTCCACAGAGCTTAGGTTGTTGATTTTGGTTCACCACCATACTCTTTGCTAGCTTTATTAAGTGACTCATTTATTGGTTGAATTTGAGTTCCACTGGAGTGCTTTACACCTCATTCACTCTGATCATCACTTCAGCTTTTGAACCAAACTTCTTAGAGTTTTTAGCCATAATATTAATCAATTCCCTAGCTTCCATAGGGATTTTATTAACAATTGATCCAAATTTGGCAATATCTAGCAATTTATTCTCATTAGGTAGCAATCCTTCATAGGTGTAATGGATCAGTGACTGCTCTGATATGTCATGCTAAGGCCAGCTGGTGCATAATCTTTTGAATTTGTCCCAATATTGATAAGAGACTTTAGATTCTTTCTGTTTTGCACTACAAATTTCTCACCTAATTTTCATAGATCTTGAAGCAATGAAGTGCTCTTCAAGAAACATTTTCATCATGTCTTCCCATGTTGTGATAGTTCTAAGGGGTAGGTAAAATAGCCACTATTTTGTAGCATAAAGAGAAGGGAAATACTCTCAACTTTATCTGCTCTTCACTAACTCCATAATGTTTCAACTTGAAACACACGATATATAATTCTTGGAGATGTAAGTAAGGGCCTTCATTAGGCAGCCCTATGAATTTAGGCAATTTAACATCTGCTCCTAATATGAATAAGAGATGCTTATTAGTTGTTAATTTAAGGTTAATGCTTGTGTATGTTACATTAATTTCATATAGGTGTATTAGTATAGGGACTTAGTTAAAAGAAATAAAATTTAAGTTAAGATGTGGCTAATGACCAAATTGAAAAGGGAAAATAGAGTCAGACCAAAGTCACAAATGGGATAAGGACCAAAATGTAAATTAGGAGACTCGTATAGTCAGAAACCCTAAAACCTTAACCTATAACTTACACTTTAGCATTTTACTAGAGAGAGAAAAGGCGAGTAGAGAGAGAAGGAGGCTGAACTAGGGCAAGCAAAGAGGAAAAGCTTGAAGGAAGGGTGATTTGAGGCTAGGGATTGATCTTACAGCAAAAGGAGAACCAGTTAAACACAATGTACATACAAAGTTTTAAAAAATCCAGGTAGCAAATCAACCTAACCCTTATTTTTGAAATGTTCAGCTTTTGACTGAAAAATGTTGTTATGAATGTTTTGAGCTAAGTTTAGGTTTTAAACCTACATTATCTCTATTTTTTACTGCTATTGGGTGATGCTTGCTGAATAATTATGGTCATTTATGTTTGTAATAGATTTTGAAAGTGGGCTTATGCCCTAAGTGCAAAAATTTGGTTTGATCTTAGTATTGATTAATGTTAAGTTTTGGGTTTGTTATAAGTGCCATATGATGCTTAGATATTGGTGTTGAGTTTATAGCTTGAGAAAATAGTTTGAAAACATGTTTTTAGCTAAAGTTCTGGATGTAGCGATAAGTTTTAGAGCAGACTAAACACTAGCATCTGATTGCCAGGCCTTGGAAATCGACTGCCGTGTTCTTCATTTTTAAGAAAATTTCCCAAAAGGCTAGCAGCCTACTACCCTACTCTAGTAGTTGACTGTCGGGTCTAGTTTAAGGCTAGCAGTCAACTGCCAAGCCTCTAGTAGCCGACTGGTAGCTCTCAGCCAAAACAAATTAGAAAGGGCAGTGAGCTAGCAGCTGACTAGTAGTATGGCATTAGTCGACTGCTAGCCCACTGTTTTAGATAAGGAGCTCAACAACTTATTTTGAGAGAAAATTAGCCTAAAATCTTACTCAAACTAAGAATATAAACTTACGATGTAATGGATAACATATAAGAGATAAGGGCACATGTCACTCAAATGAGAGGATCCTTGTGATAGTGAAATAAAGAGAGCATAAAACATAAGAGAAGAAAGGAAAGAGTGAAGTATTCTAAGTGTATGTATTAGTTGTAGATAGGCTCATGATTGAATGATTGATTGTCAATGTAGGGTGACTGTTAGGTATTCCATGGGTTTGCCATGAATTTGGATGGTTAAGCATCCACTTAAACATAGATGATTGCGAAAACATTGTGATAGATGCAAACTCTAAGTTAGTGTAATCTTCCAAAGGCCATTAAGAATCATATACTTAGAGTTAAGCAAAACCATGGACATGAGCCATATCATCCTAGTATATATGTTAGAGAATAGCGTATCGAGAGTGTGATCCATTGGAAAGAGATGGTGATTTTATAACCCTATGATCTACGAAAGCAGAGTGGATAATACCTGTCCATAGTTAGATAGTGATTCCATGAGTAGTTATACCAGCCCCATTTGGGACAAAAGAGATATCATCCCACTGGTCAAGAATGATCTGTCAGAGTTAATAGGGATCATATAGAAAGAGTTATACTAGCCTTATTTGGGACAAAAGGGATATCAACCCACTGGTTAAGAATGATCTGTAGAAAGGGCAAGGACCATTAAGGGGTACTCAAATCCAACAGCGGGATGCCTTAGATAGTGCTAGTGGCAGAATTGTCACATATGATGTTAAGTTAATTCATGCATGAATGTAGTGGTACGTGGAGTTGTTTGTTGGGTGGCACTCCCTATAACTCATATGATATGTTTGTTTCTCATGCTCATATGTTAGATGTAAAGGTATGTTTATTACCTCATGAAATGTTTGAGGTGAAAGTTATGATGGAAATGATAATGAATGAACATCCCATATTTTAAAGTTTATATGTTTTAGATGTACTTGTATAAATCTGAGCACCTAACATAAGAGTATGTTTCATTCACCGTGTAACAGTCTAGCCGCCCACTTGCAGATATTGTCCACTTTGGTGGTTATCTAGCCACCTCACGATTTTGTTCTTCTCCCCCTATCCCTTCGGAGGAGAAAATGTGTCTACAAGGGAGAGGTATCCACACCCTTATAAGGCATGCTTCATTCCCCTCTCCAACCGATGTGGGACATTACAAATCTACCCCCCTTAGGGAGCTCAGCGTCCTCGCTGGCACACCGATTTGGGCCTTGGCTCTGATACCAATGTAACAATCCAGCTGCCCACTTATAGATATTGTTTGCTTTGGTGGTTATCGAGCCACCTCACGGTTTTGTTCTTCTTCCCCTATCCCTTCGGAGGAGAAAGCGCGTCTACAAGGGAGAGGTATCCACACCCTTATAAGGCATGCTCATTCCCCTCTCCAACCGATGTGGGATATTACGCACTGCATCCCAATAGTATGTATTATGTTTTTATGATGAAAAGAATGTAGAGATTTTTCATATGAGTACAGTGGTATAGGTTAGTAGTTTTCAAAGCAGGTTACATTGCTACTGAGATTAATTTCTCACATAAGTGCTAGCATGTACTAGATGTGTAAGTCCTTTAGCTGGAGAGGAAGGTAACATGGAGAGAGTTACCTTTCATGGACTACATTGAAATGTTGATTTTGGATAGTATAGGCATATGTTCAATTTTTGCTGGTCTTTATGATTTTCGAGGAAGGCTAGTTTAGATTATCTCTTGTATAGAATATATTGACTTGGATGTATACGTATTGACTAGAAATTATCAATAGGCAATTTGATAGTGACATGAGTGGTAGAGATAGTTGGCCAAAAGATGGATGCCAATGCCATGGGACACCTTAGGAGAATTACGAAGTCTTAAGTTAGGATTGGATATTTAGGTTTGAGTTGTATGTATATAAGGATAAATGTGTTACTTCGTGATGAATATCTCGTGATGTAGATTTGTGTAATGAAATTTATGGAGTGTTAAATTGTGGATGGAAGAATGATTTAAATGCTCATACTGTAAAGTATATCTCAATTGTCTTTCAATGACTATTAGACTTTTATATTCCAGAGTACATATGGTATGAATTGTGATATTAGATATGCTGCGCAGAAAGTGGTGGTTGAGTGGAATCTAAATGGACTAGAAGGAGAGTTTATTTGGGTTACACTCAACCAATAACGACCCTCCTACTTCCCAACACGCTATTCACAATCATATATTCTAGAGTGATTCAACTCATGCTATGATTATGCTTAACCCTAAGTACGTGAATCCTTTTGTTAGCCATAAAAGAGTTCACTAACTTAGAATTTACAACCATCACGGTGTTTTCAAAATCCTTTATGATTAAGTGGATGTTTTACCATCTCAAAATATGGTTTGACCATGGAATGCCCAACGATCGTCCCATATCAATAGCTGATCACTTAATCATGAGCCTATCTACCACTAATGCATACACTTGAAATACTTTTCTCTTTTCTCTACTATGTTTTCCGCTCTTTCTTTTCAATCTCATGTTACACATTACCCGACAAGCTATACTTTCCTTATGAAATGACATTATTATTGACTCTATTGAGCATAACCGTAGGAAGATAGAAACTTAGACTCAAAAACTAGTTCTAAACTCTTGAGGTTTCATTATTGTACTAATCAACAAATTGTAACTTTATAAGAATTTCAATTTTTTTTAAAGTTGATTTTACTTAAATCTTTATATTTATCTTATCTCTAATTACTATATTTCTTTTATAATATTTTATGTCTATTTTTTCATATTAATATAATTAAAAATATAAATTTATATAAATTTTATATTTATATATATTTATAAAATAAAATGAAAAAATCTTTAATATAGAAAAAATATGCAATATTGATGCTTGTCGTTTATTAGTGAAAGTCAAACCTTATGATAAAAAGAACCAAT
This sequence comes from Senna siamea, assembly GCA_031216115.1. Lineage (NCBI taxonomy): Eukaryota > Viridiplantae > Streptophyta > Magnoliopsida > Fabales > Fabaceae > Senna > Senna siamea. The sequence continues at coordinate 22,341,901 of CM062354.1, read as the reverse complement.
ATATAGAAGTATACCCTTTAGGTCAACATATATACATGTTTGCTCACAATACAAAGCATGAATAGTAATTGACCAGATTCAACAATATTCCTAAGAGAAAACACTTATGATACTCGAACTCATGCCTTATCGAATATTTTATTACATTTTTAAATTGGTTAATTATGAGCAGCAAATGCTAGTCACAATATACGTTTCAACAAAACAAGTTAAGTCATTAGTAAAAGTGAAGATGAAGTTAATAAGGGTACTACTATGAAAAATGAAAACTTCGAACTTGAAGACACAATTATATGCTAAATTCTCATATAACTATTGTATTGGAAGATATATTTATAAATTAAAGAAGAGTACAAAAGATGCGTCATATTATGTTTCAAAAAAATTAGATCAATATAGATAAAGATAAAAAAATACACAGATATGAAGTATCATTTTATGTACAATAACGGGGGGTTATAGAATAAAAAATAAATTCACTCGATTTCAGACTTGGTACAACCTAAAGTCATCATTCTCTTTGGTTTGCACAACCAAAAAATTATTCCAAGAGTCTACAAGAAGATGAAAGAATATGGGATTGTATCAAGAATTATGTACAAAAAAATACGAGAACATCATCTAGTGTTGAGGGAATTACATGAATAAAGATTAAAAAAAGAATTGATCTAATTCAATTCATAATCTATATGGGATTTCCAAAGTTATTAATAGAAGGTAAACCTCAAAGAATTGAAGAACTATAGATGAATGTGCAAAAAATAATTAATTGTATGAACGAAAAACTCAACATTTCTATTATAGGAATAGAAAAATCCTAATGGACACCCTAGTATTCTTGTAGAATTTATAGCAAACAATTAAAGAATAGAGTCTCTTTTAGTAAAGCAATGAAAAAAGCTATTGAATTAACTGAATAGCAAGTACAAAAGGAGTTCAAGTATAAATTTTGGGACGTATTGACAGGAAAGAAATTGCATGTATTGAATGGATCAAAAAAGGTAGGATTCCTTTACAAACAAAAGAAAAATCTTTCCATTCATATACTATTAAATCAAAATAAAAATGAGCAATTTTAATTTAATTTTATAAGATTGAATAAAAATTTGATTAATCATTTGATATTGATATAATTGCTATGCTTATTGTATGATTCGTTGAGTTGGTTTTTTTTTTATTTTAAAGTTGTTAGGATTTAACAAAAAAAAACCAACTCACAGTATTAATAAATTAATAACTATAGAACTAATAACTAACTCATCACTTCGCATTATCTGGATCTAAAGAACCAATCAAGATATGAATAAAGATATGATATATTGGTGATATCATTATACCAACTAAAATATTTCATAAAAAAGAAAAGAAAAGAAAAACAAATCTGATTATGAGTTGTGAATCAATAAGAATATATGGATAAATGAAAGGGTTAAAGAAAGAGAGAAAAAGACTATCAATGATAGAGAATTCTAACATGTAAGGTCTGTTAGTCATCTCATAAAAGGTAGTGTAATAAAGCATCAATATTAAGTAATCCATAATTAGATAACTATATTCATAGAATAAGCAAATAAAGAGTCCCGAGTCACTAAAACTGAGAAGGTTGACTCAAGAAAAAAAGAAAATGGAATTAGAGGATCTATTATACAATTTAGACATAACCATTAATCGAGAAGTGATAAGAACGATTGAATCGATGAATGCATAAGATTTTATTAAAATAAATCTTAATGATTCATTGGGTGGGGGGCGGCACAAACCAAGAACCAATCCATTTATTCTGAAGGAACCATGTTTTGAAGAGTCATGGGCTAACCCTACATCTGAAATAGATAATGAAATAGTAAATATTCTCTAAAAAAAATTTGATTTTATTGGATTTCTAAATTAGGGCCAATTCGATATGATATGATAATAAAAGGAAAAACAAACTTAGAACCTTATAACATAAAAAAATTATCTATTTATATATAGATAGCAAGAATTTTTTATAATAGAAAAAGAATACTTGTTTAGTTATATATCAAAACAAGATATATAAATTTCCAATTGATTAGATGAGATCTCAAAAAATCCCATGATGATTCAATATATTATTTTAAATCCATGTATATTCTATTTTAATCATTTCATTTGTGATGAGACATATGAGATGAAAATTTCATGAACGGTTCTATAGTAGAGATGGAATTGAGAAAGAACCATCAACTATAACCCCAAAAGAACTAGATTCCGTAAACAACTTAGAGGAAGAATGAAAGGAACCTCCTCTCGAGGTAATCATATTTGCTTCGATAGATATACTCTTCAAGCACTTGAGCCCACTTGGATTTGTTATGAATGCTGCTAGTGGTGCTACCTTGCATAACTTGGATGACATGGATACCACCATTCCCTTGCACTTGGATGACACTAAGGATGATTTAGGGCACAAGGAATCACAAGGAGGTGTACTGGAAGACTTAAAGGAGTCTAGCCAAGCAAGCCATGCATGTGTGAGAGAGTTAGTTACTAGAGGGAAGACTTATAACATGTGATATTGAGTAAAGGGCAGAAGGGAAGCGCACGCATCATGCTGCTAGCATGGAGGCACACGACTGTGTCATGCTTTTCTTACTAGGGACGTCACACCAACAACATTTCACATTTTCATCAGCTTTATGTATTTCGTAGCAAAGGTTGTATAGGCAATCTTTGACTTGTATTTTGTTTAACAGAATTAGAGTTGTCTTTACTTGAAAGTGAACATTCTTGTTATTTTTTCTTCCTTACTGAGCTTAACCAAAATCATATCATTAAGCATTCCTCTCTTCTCCATTTTACTTTGATGGAATTTCGTAGAATTGTGTCATTGGTGCTTTCATTGAGAGAGTCGTGATAGCCGATGGAACTTGCAACTAGGAGCTTCGTGCTAATGTTCAATGTAATGTTTGCCCTTTTATATTCTCAGGAATATTATCAATTCTTAAATTCAATAGTTGCATACCTAAATATTCATGTTTAATTTGCCCTAGGATTATAAGACGTGAAAGGGACTAAATTGAAAGAAAACTTTAGGGACTAAAGTGAAAAGGAAAAAGTTCTTTAAAATATCTAAGGTATAATCATTACGCCTCCTAAATATCTAGTGCATTAATGACGTGTAATCATTATGCTTGGAAAATATATAAAATGCAATGATTATGTTAGAAAATATCTGGAGAAAAATATTTGAAAGCCATAATGATCTTAGGAAAATATCCTAAAGGCAAAATAGTCATTTTTACCCAAGGGTAAAATGGTAGTTTCACCCAAGGGTAAGATGGTAATTTTTACCTTAAGGGTAAAAATAGTAATTTCACTTAGGAACTTCATGAAAATTTTCATAAAGGCCATCTCTCTACACTTTTTGAAAATAAGGTAAATGGAGGGTAAACTAGTTACTTTGACATAAAGGGAAAAATGGTCATTTTTCTATAAAGGTAAAATGGACATTTCCCTTAAATGATTCATGAAATTACATGGAATGGCAAAGTCCCCCATGTAACACCCCATATTCTCTTGATTGGTTTTAAATTAATGTTTCCTTAATTAATTAGATGCTAATCGGGAAACTTGTGTTTCTCATTTATATGCTAATATGTATCAGATGCGGATGTTTAGCGGTGCCAGGGAAAGTTGGAAGTACCTTTTGTTAAGAGTAATTTGTATTCCTTTATTTTTGGTCTTAATTCTATATATTTTTTTGGGACTAGAATTAGGACCATTATTTTGGCTGCACATAGAAAAGGTAAAAAGGGCAATCATTGGGGGGAAGGATATATGAAGGATCGGTTCACCCCCGGTATTTTGTAAAAGGTGTTTGAGTTACAGGCTTGTTGTCTCCTGACTCCTTATGGATAGGTACTTCATATATCCTGGCATATGATCATAGAAGGATGTAATGGACATTTATTCTTGGATATTTATTATTTGTATTATATGTAAGTTTTATAAATTCCGCTATGATGTATTGAATTTAATTTTCATTGTGTATAAAGTATGGGTATCTGAGCAAAAGAACCTGAACCTAATCCAATTTGATAATACTTAATGGTATAACTGCTCAGACGTTATAAATGAATAATTAAGGTTAATAATAATGTATCAAACTTATCTATTTACATCGAAGGACTTGTAATAATAGATAAGGGCATTACATTAAGTTGGTATCAGAGCACAGCTACCTAGGTTAGAAAAGGGCAGATTCCTCAATGAAGGGACTAGTTTGGGTTAGTTGGTTGTACCTAGGTGGTTGGCTAACTTGTATCTTGTTTTGAAGTTGAGGAACGAAGTATTAGGTTTGGGAATATAGAAGCTCCTGTTGGTGTTATATGTTATCTGCTTAATAATCTACTATTGAGACTGATTGTAACGAACCCCTAATATGACATACACAATCCTACGTTTACATAGCGGAAGCATATAGGTCTTTCTAAGTAGTTATTCCCGATGTGGGAATGTCAGGGGATCGCTATTGGTTGAGCGTAACCCAAATAGACTTCCTGTTATCCATTTGGATTTCGTTTAACCCTAATTCACATGCAGCTGCGCTAATTATACATACATACATCATAATTTACTCTGGAACTATACATACGGTATACAATCATTAAATGAAAAATCTAACTTAATTACACAAGTTTACAGTGGTAAACCCTACCGAAAATCTAGCAGAGTTTCCTTTATATTTCGAACATATCCATAATACAACAGTCACCTGTTTACCATTATACAGCCAGTCCAAACAACAATAGAAAACATAATTTACAGAATACCATTATGCAACAACATCAATAAACGCATATACAATACAATTCAAGCCTAAACTAAGCTTCTCCTCTATCTGTCATCAAATCATCGTACAACTAACGTCTAGGTTCCTGTCCCTATCCCTGTTCATCTGAGTAAACAACCTGGTGAGATATAAAATCCCAGTAGAATAATTTACAGTTCAAATATAATTCAAAATCTTGCTAAATACTCAGCGGTGCAAGCACCGAAAACATCTTCCCGAAATCAATTCTAAATCAGTGAAATACCTTATCTTTAAAATCATTTTATCATGTGGAAATCCATTTCTTTGAAAATCAATAATAAAAATTGGGTAAAATCCCATGCCCAGTGTATCTAAATCCACGTTGGCCACAAATCCTCTGTGACCAAGTCTAAATCGTCATCTAATTGCACGTCATCTAGAGAGATTACCTCTCTTATCATTGGGTGTGATCCGTAACACCAATCACCCGAATCTAGCCTATATTGTGAGTGTGATCCGTAACACCAATCACTCACTCAAGGACCAGGTGAGAATCAACATCTAGGGTGTCCCCTAGCATGTGCATATACACCAATTCTCATCCTCATACAGTTTATTCGAACTCATATGCTCACAGTCGGCTATTCCTCAGGGTTCTAGGATATTACGCCTAAATCACAACGTTTCCCTGTGTAGGCTATCCCCCCTTATACTCCTTAAACCTTTCTTAGGGTCATCCTGATTTATTGCGTGATCCCTAACGTAGTACAGGCTAAATCTGATAAAAATAATCTCATTTAAAAAAACTCCCTGTACTCGGGATACTTAATGGTCGTCCCATACCGGCTATCAAGTACCCTACCCTAAGTAAATTTGTCCTAAGGGCATCTAAACTCGATAAAAAAAGCGTTTAACATGCAATTAGGATATCCAGCACACAGGCATGAAATTTATTCCATTGAAAGTAGCACGTAAATCTATGTAATTAAATCTAATCGTTCAGGTAATCACTAGGTCAAATATAAGACTCAGGAAGCGTAAATTATCCTACCTGGTCTCCTATTGCTCCGAATTAATTTAGAACTTCTCGTAGTCTCAGTTTTTGAGCCAAATTAATTCCCTGAACATTAAATTGAATACTCAGCTTGTCACGTCATCCGTTTTATGATCCTAAGTCTGGTTACCCTAATACCTAGGTCAATTTATTTCCTAATTGTGTTCGGTAGCTAATTCAGTTAGAATTCATCAGTTTTTGGGAAATCGGACCTTACCAGTGTCTTCGGATGATGGAAATTTGTCTCGGGATGATCTCAGTTTCTCCCGGTGTATGTCCAGGTGCTTCGGTACGACGGTGCATGGTGGCGTATAGCGGCGCACGGCGGAGAGGTGCGGTTGGCCTCGAAATTTACACCACGGTGAAGCTCACAAGACCAGGAGTCTGAATATGGTGGTGGCGCGGCAGTTCACGGCCATTTGGATGGTGTTTTCTGGCCACGAAGAATGACGCATGACGGATGGAAAAAGCCTCGATCTGAGCGCGTCAGACCTCCATTTGACGTCAGTGAGCTAGTGGAGGAAGCTGGCAGCTCAGGCTACACGATGGTAGGGGCAGTGGCTGCCAACGGTGACAGATGGCGGCGATCTCAGCTTGCGAAAATCCCACGCGATGGAGGTGGAAAACTCTATTTTTCGTCGGCGCTGGCGGCCGTTGGTGGCCATGGGTGGTTGCTGGAGGTTGTGAGTGGCGAGGGTTGTCGGTTGGTAGGCCAGGTGGTGGTTCACGGTGGCTGTGGTAGCGGCGCACGATGGAGGAAGGAGGAGAGAGAGGAGAGAGAAAGTGAAGTGAGGAGAGAGAAGGATTTGATAAAAATGGAGGGATTCTAAGAAATTTAAAGCCTCCGGGGGCAATTCTGACTTTTCCCAGATCACCCGGGGAAACTTCGGGATGTCGGCTTCCTTTCAGATGTTGGTACGTGTTTCCATACGAAGGTTTCAACCTTAGTCAGTGAAATTGAAACACGAAACATTGTCTATTAGTTCTTGATCGCCGGATTGTGTTTCTTTCCATTCGATTGTGTTTTTGACTTTGAACGACCTTCCATTTCAAATCATCATCCTTGAAAGTCGTGTCAGGCTTCGCTTACGTGAATTTATCATGAAAATTGAGTGTTATCTTTTAAAAACGATTTCAGTTGTTACACTGATCACCTTAATAATACTTGTTTTATAGAGTGATAGTATCGCACCGACAAGGAGAAGTGCATCACAGGCACAAAATGGTGAGGTAGACATGAATGAGCTGATACAAACAATGAGGGGTATGGCCAAGGCCATGAGAGTTTAGGCTGCAGCTTCCTTACAGTAAGCCGCAGTCACAGCTGAAGCACTCTGCTAAGTCTAAACTGAGCAGAGTGAAGATACTCAAACTGGGGCTGAATAGATGAGAACCTAAGTTGGTGGAGGCTAAACTAAATTCCAAAGAGCCAGGCTTCTTGTATTTACTAGAGCGATGAACTTAAAGAAGGCTGAAGAATAGGTGTAAAAGATGGAAGAGTTATTTGAAGTATTGAGGAGCACTAAGCCGCAGAAAGTATCCTTTGTCGCATATCAGCCGGAAGGGGAGGCTAAATATTAGTGGAAAGGAATGAAGCAGCTGATGGAAGCCTAGGGGACCCAAATCACTTGGGAGAACTTCAAGGATGCAAAATAATAGTCCTAGTTCTAATCCTAACATACAGCTAGAATCAGGACCCAAAAATAATAGGTTACAAAAATTTTGCTTTTTACCAAAAAGAACTTTTATCTTCCCCGGCACTGCTAAGCGTCCGTATCTGATACATATTAGCATATAAATGAGAAATATAAGTTTCCCGGTAGCTTAACAATTCAGAGTTTAAAAAAACAACTAATATGTATCAAGGTACAAGCACCAAAATATTTACTTTTACATTATTGGTATTTAAAACATAGCATTATTCATAAACACAAATTGGCAAGCATTGTATAATTATTGGAAATGTCAATGTGGTAAAATAATATTCTTTTCAGTCAAACATCTTTGTATGCTCACAAAATGAACAAAAATCATTTGTGCTTATCATTCTTAAAACTTACCATTGTACTTTAATTGTGCACACTTGGGCACTATGTGGACACTTGGCCACCTTTATAAAATAATTGTGCACACTTGGGCACTATGTGGACACTTGGCCACCTTTATAAAATTTCTTGTGCACACTTGGGCACTTTGTGGACACTTGGCCACCTTTATAAAATTTCTTGTGCACACTTAGGCACTATGTGGCACTGGGCCACCTTAATGAAATTTTTTCACACATTTGGGCACTTTTGTGGACACTTGGCCACCTTTATAAAATTTCTTGTGCACACTTGGGCACTATATGGACACTTGGGTATCTTTATAAAATTCTTGTGAACACTTGGGCACTTATTATCTCTTTTTAAACTCTTTAGTAGATTTATTTATGACAATGTTACCTAAATCAATTAATTCTCCATTGTTGAAAAATAATCATAATATGAATCTCTTATAGAATTCTAATAAATTTCAAGAGTGAATCTTCCATTCTTAAAAAATGGTCATAACATAAATCTCTTATAGAATTCTAATAAAATTTCAAGAGTGAATTTTCCATTCTTGAAAATAATCATAACATAAATCTCTTATAGAATTCTAATAAAATTTCAAAGAGTGAATTTTCCATTCTTGAAAAATAATCATAACATAAATCTCTTATAGAATTCTAATAAAATTTCAAGAGTGAATTTCATGAACTTGGCCTAAGGGAAATTCATGAAAGATGGACTATGTTGCAATTCAAAATTTCCTTTCCTATTACTTAATTAATGCCATTAAAATGGTGTACCCTCTTTCATCCATGGTTAATTCTTACTACACCAATCATATCTAAAAATTCCACATCAATTGAGTGTGATCTTTCATCTTCCAATCGGCTAAAAAGGGAAGTTCATGGGGAAAGATGGTTTTCAAAATCATACTTTCATTTCTAACATATTCAACCATGGCTCATCATACAATCAACATTAACCATGGTTCATCATACAATTAACATATTCAACCATGGCTCATCATAATTCTTCCATAAACAACAATATTCATTGCATCCCATCAACCAACATCCCAATCCATCATACATGCTTAGCCAACACAACAATTATTTCCTCAAGAATGTAAGGAAAACCATAATGTTCCATGGAAGTTGCAAAAGCATGGTGATAGCATATACTAAAACATGGAACATAATTTTAGAATTGTTAACTTACCTCAAGGATGATTAGGATGAGATTAGCTTGACTCTTCCTTTGACTTTTCCTTACTCTTTTGCTTGCTTTCTTGATCCCCTTCCCTCTCCTTCTTTACTAATTTTGTGTGTGTGCCCACATCACCCTATCCTCCTTTTTTTTTCTTACTATGGGTGCATATATGCTCTATGGACTTCCTCTTGCCTTGTGTATGTTGCTAACTCAGCTAGTCCTTCCTCTCCTTGCTTTGTATGTGTGTAGTTTAATGAGAATCCTCTTGTTGAGTCACCCTACCTCTCTCTTTCTTTTATCATTCTTTTCTAATGGAAATCACGTGCAACCCACTTTCTTGTAACATTGGTGTTACTTGTCCCACATTCACGTTGCATCTTTTCCTATTTCCTCATATATTTTGTTCACTCCTTCTCCTTAGTTAATTATTATTATCAAGTACCACTCCTTCCTTGCTCTCTTAGGAATACTATACGTGTAATCTCTCCTTCTCCCTTGTTGAGTGGGTGCATGTGTGCATATAAAATATACAATTTTGAATTCTCTCTTCCCTTTTTATTTTTAATTCAGCCAGACCAACACTCACATTGCATGTGTACTTTTAAGTACACTTTAATTCCCTTGCATACCTCCTTAGCCACTTACTTCACGCCAAAGAAAGGAAAAAAGGCTCCATGCTACCATTCCCCTCTCTCTTTTTTTCTCTATGCGTGTGCATGCATGTGTATTCCAAATACCAATTTCCATTCCATTCCCTTTTTGTCCATTCTTCTCACCTTGCAGCCCCACGTGTCATTTACATTTTCTTACACTCCTTGGTTTAGCTACTAGGGCACAACAATGGGAAAGAGAGAGAGAAACCATGCATCTCCTTCTCCCATGCTACTCTCCCCTCCTTTTGTGCTCTGTGTGTGTGTGTATGTAATTAAGATTTCATAGCTACAATGTACTTTCAAGTACAACACACCTTGCTTGCTAGTTGGGTAATCCTATTTGGGCAAGCAAAGTGGAATGCTACCCTCTTTTTCCTTACAACATTTCATGGCTGCATGCCTACCTTAACGTACACTTTACCTTGCTTGTAATCTCATTCTAACCCATTTGTCATGCAAGCCCTTCACCTTAGCATTATTCATGTCCATGTAAGCTGCTCCCTCATGCAAGGTGGTACGATTTTAGGCTAGTTTTACGCTGCATGTAACGACCCATAATTTCAATTAGTCTAAATTAATGTTTTTTTTAATTAACGGGATGCAATTACTTGTGTCTTTTAATGATTAGCTATACATTAAATACTTTGTAATTAATTAGATGAATTAGCTTAAAGAAGGGCAAATTTGCTTGCTTAATTTAATGGCTCAAAATGGGTATATCAAAAAATAATCTTGCAACAAATTAGGTGCTCAAATTAATTCTCTATTTCCCTTTCTAGTCACCTAGCCTAACTGCCAAGAGAAAAGGAAGATAGGATGCAACATTTAAATATGTGCAAGTGGGGAAAATTAAGCATGCATATATATATGCATATGTGTGCCTTGCATGCACCCTATGTGAGAAAGGAGAAACTCTATTTTTATGCATGAAAATTCAAGCCTCACGTGAAGTTGCAAAGGAAAGGGAGTTGGCATCCATTAAATAAATATAGATACACATATACATTAGGTGGAGTGTAATGAAAGTAACAGAGAGTGGCATGTATCATGAAGCAAGGAGTGCAGAATTTTTATTGCATAAAAAAAAGTTTATATATGCATGTGTGGGTGTACATATGCAAGTTGGGAATAGAGGTAGAATTTATTTAAATAAACCAAAGAAAGTGCAGAATTTTTAATTGAAACATGCACAAGGAGCACACGTGAGGATGGAAAAAGGGTTAAGGAAAGAAGACAAAAGTGTAGCCTTTATTTAAATTTAAAAAAACCATGTAAGAATGTAAGTTTTTCCCTCTCTCCTTTAACTTGTGCAAGAAGCTAACCTAAACTTGCAAGGAAGTGAAGATTTTACTTAAAGTACAATGAGAACAACCATGAAATGGAAACAATTAAGGCACGTGGCGTCTTCCTTTCCCCTTGGACAAATGGAAGTTGAAGAAAAGGTGGGGTGTAGCATGAAAAGTTAGAGGAAGTGGAACCCATTTGACAAGAAGGAAGGGCTATACTTAAACTACAAGTAATGCCAAGGGTGTAAGCAAAGGAAAGTGTACTAGCAAGTACACTTAGTGCATAATTTTTGTGAGGGAAAGGAGCTTGTGTGTGCAACAAGATAGTCCCACACATTATAAAAATAAAAGGGGAAAAGGTGTAGAATTTTCTTGCATCCCCACATGCCAAAGACAAGAGGAAAAGGAGAAAAAGAATGCAACTTTCAAGCAATGCAACATGTGGAAAGAAAGGGAACAAAAAGGGAGGTGAAAGTTGCATGAAAATGAGAAGGAAATGTGGCATGTAAGTGAGGGAAAGGAAATCCAAAATTCTATGCATGCTATGCCACCTAAGCAAGAGAAAAAGAGAGTTAGGAATCCCATGCAATGCCACATGTGAAGGAAGAAAAGAGACAAAAGGGAATTGAAAATTAGACTTTTATGCCTACAAAAAACCACACGTGAAGAGGAAAGAAGAGAGAAAAGGAAGAGAGAGCTTGCAACATAGGAAACTACACATACACACACATGAGAAAGAGAGAACAAGCGAGAGAATGTGAATTTTGAGAAGAACTCCAAGAGTGTGAGGAGGAAGAAGAAAAGGTGCTCAAAGAGGAAGGCAAAAATGAATCAAAGGAACAAAGAGGAAGCCAAGCAAGACCATCTTAGGGCACCAAAGAGGTAGGTTAACAATTTAAACTTTTGTTCTATGTTCTAGTTTATGCAACCCAAATGGTTATGTTCAAGCTTTCCATGGAACTTAAGTTGGCTCTACATTCTTGAAAATATGTGTGTATGTGGCTAAGCATGTATGGTTAGTTTGAATGTGGGTGGATGAGATGGCATCCATATTGTGTTGGAAAAGAATTAGGGTTAGATGGTGCTATTTCATGATGACCATAAAGGAGAGAAACTCTACCCTTTTAAAGTGTTAGTAAGGAATGAAAGAAGGAAATTGATTAATTAATTTCATCAATCTCCCTAGGCCAAGTCCATAAAATTTATGCTTGGAAATGATAAGCTATGCACCATGATATGGATTCAAAATATGGGAATTTATTTTGAAAGTCATAGGAGAGAATATTATTATTATTAATGCAAGAAAAGAAAATAATTTTCAGAGAGAATTTAATAAGGAATGCACCTTAGAAATAAATGCCAAGATAAGAGAAATTCTTCTTTAAATATGAAAACTTTCATAAGAAATATACCTAGAAATTATTTCTAAGAAAGGAGCAATTATTCTTTAACTATGAAATCTTTCATAAGAGATATACATAGAAGTTATTTCTAATGAAGGAGAAATTATCCTTGGAAATATTGAAAATTTCCATAAGAAATGTACTTTAGAATTTATTTCCAATATAGGGAAATTTATTCTAGAAAGATTAAAATTTTCATGAGGAATGTATATTAGAATTTATTACCAATAAAGAAGGAATTTATTCTTGAAAGATTAAAATTTTCATGAGGAATATATATTAGAATTTATTACCAATAAAGAAGGAATTTATTCTTGAAGGATTAAAATTTTCATGAGGAATGTATATTAGAATTTATTTCCAATAAAGAAGGAGTTTATTCTTGAAATATTAAATTTTCATGAGAAATATACGCTAGAATTTATTTCCGATACAGGGGAATTTATTCTTGAAATATTGAAAAATTTTAAAGAGGGATCTACAATAGGAATAATTTTCAAGAAAAAGAAATTTTTCCTTAAAAATTGATAAAGAATTCTAAAGGTGGCCAAGTGTCCACATGTGCCCGAGTGTGCACAAAGAGTTTTAAGGTGACCAAGTGTCCACATGTGCCCGAGTGTGCACAACGAGTTTTAAGGTGACCAAGTGTCCACATGTGCCCGAGTATGCACAACGAGTTTTAAGGTGGCCAAGTGTCCACATGTGCCCAATGTGCACCAAGAAATTTAAGGTGGCCAAGTGTCCACATGTGCCCAAGTGTGCACAAATAAATTTAGAAGGTGGCTAAGTGTCCAAGGTGCCTAAGTGTGCATAACCAATGAATAAAAGTAAATAAAGAATGATAAGCATAAAATGGATTTGATAACTTTATGATAATGTATTCTTATAGCATGGCCGACATTTTATTTGAAAGAAATAGTATTTGATTACACTGGCATTTAAATTAATCATATACTTTGATTGCCAATTATATTCATGAATTATGCTATATTTTGTTTTATTTTCAAGAATGTAAAATTAAATATTTTGGTGCTTGCACCTTGATACATATTGGTTACTTAAAAATTTGAATTGTTAAGCTACTAGGAAACTTGTGTTTCTCATCATATGCTAATATATATCAGATGCGGACGCATAACTGGGTCAGGAGATCAAGTTCTTTTTGGGTTAAAGAGAATTTTTGTAACCCCTATTTTTGGGTCCTAGTCCAGACATAGTTAGTTTAGAACTAGGATGATTCTTTTTGGCAATAGACCTGAGATGTAATTGGGAAGGAACCGGGGGAGGGATATGTGAAGGACTGATCCAATTTAGAAATTTGTAAAAGGGGTTTGAGTGAAAGGACTGTTGTCTTCTGACTCACTATAGACAGGTACTTCATATATCCTGGTACATGTTTATAGAATTGTAATTGATATTGTTGAACATGTATTTATTTAAATTGCATAAAGGTTTTAATTTCTGTTGTGTAGTATAGTATTTCTCTTATTTCGCTGTGCATACAAGTTTTTAATCTGAGCAAAAGATCCTAAACCTAATTCAATTAATATAAATTAATGGTATAATTGGTCATACCTTAATTAAATAAAAGGATAAGAATAATGTATCGAACCTATCTGGTTGCATCAAAGGAATTGTAATATTAGATAGGGGCATTACATTGCACATGTTTTGGGCAGCCTAATTAAATTCCTTCATGAATTCATCATGAAGTGGCGCTAAGGGAAGAAAGGAAAAGGATTCATGTAGCCTCCTCCTTAATGCAAGGCTTGCATTTCATGCAAGGCACACATGGGTTTCACTTTGCCACTTCATTTGATGGGTGTATATACATTATTTTTAAATGCTTTATCCTTCTTTCCTTTCCCTTTTTTGTCTTAGCCATGTGGGTGTATCTATAAAATAATTAAAGGCTCTTATCCTTCACCAATTGGAGGCTTCATTTTAATAAGAATAAAATAAATCCCTCCTCACTCATTGCATTCTCGGCTACACTTTAACCACTTTAATATATACATATTTCAATGCTACACTCCTTCCCTTTCCCAATTGCACGTGTAGGTATATGTATTATTTTATTTATTTTTGTTTGTTTTTCCCCTTGGCAATTAAGCTAGGTGAAAGGAAGAATAATTAGGAAATTAAATTGAACACCTCAATTCAATGCCATGTCATTCTATAGAATATTTATTCTAAATATTAAATCACACATGCAATTTATCCAATTAATTAAGGAAATTTTAATTTAAAACCAATCGAGGGAATATGGGGTGTTACAGGTAGACCCTTTGAAGAACACTTAGCCAGGTTTGAAGAGTTATCAAAGTTCTCTTCTTACCTGAAGTGGAGATTGGACAAGGCATGGAAAGACATATACTTGGAGAACAATTTGGACCCAGAGCTATATTTTGAGGTGGCATCCCAAGAGATCAGGGATTACCTGACATTGGTTAACAAGTGCCATGTAGCCTCCAAGTCCCTAGCAGCACTAAAGAAGGGGAAGCAGGAATTTGGATTGTTCAAGAGAAAGAACCCATCCAGATTCAATAGGGGCCAAAGTAGTAAGTTCCTAAGGAACGAGACAGGAAGGAGGCTGATGAACATTCTGACTTTCTAGAATAACTGTTCAAGATGTGGGAAGATTTATGGAGATAGGTCGTGCCTGATGGGACAAAATGTGTGCTATAGATGTGGGAAGTTAGAGCCTATCTCCAGGGCTTGTCTTACCTTGAAGAGACTGGAGAAGACCACAAGACCTGTTACCAAAGGGAGGGTGTATACCATAAAGGGTAAGGAAGTGGCCCAATCCGAAGATTTGATGAAAGGTACGTGTTTTATTAACGATGTTCCTTTAATTGTATTGTACGATTTTAGCACCACTCATTCCTTTGTTTCAATAGACTGTGTTCAGAAATTGAAATTTCCAACAACCACCCTGCCTTATGAACTTTCCATAGCAGTACCTACTAATGAACATGTGTCTACTTCATTGATTTATTTGAACTGCTCCATTATAATTGAAAACATAATCTTCATTATATACCTTTTCTGTTTACCAATGATTGAACTGGACATTATCCTTGGTATGGACTGGCTCTCTTCAAACAATGTCATCTTGGATTGTTTAGATAAGTCTGTGACTTTTATAGACACCAAACCAATAAATATGGAGATTGAGAGGAAAAACCAGAGAATGGGTTTCTTGTGTTCATCAGAAGTGGAAAGTCAGCAAAAGCTAGAAACCATCCATATAGTCAATGAATTTATGGATGTGTTCCCAAAAGAGATTATAAGTCTCCCACCAAAGAAGGAAATAGAGTTTTTCATAGAGGTGGTCCCTTGGGCAAGACCAATTTCTATAACACCTCATAGGATGTCCGCAATGGAATTAAATGAATTAAAGGTAGAAATAAAGGACCTCTTAGCAAAAAAATTTATTCGACCCAGTGTGTCATCATAAGGGATACCTATGTTGTTTGTCAAGAAGAAGGATGGGATAATAAGGATGTGTATAGATTATAGGCAGTTGAATAAGGTAACTATGAAGAATAAGTATCCTTTCCCTAGGATCGATGACCTGTTAGACCAACTGAGAGGGGCCACTATCTTTTCTAAGATTGATTTGAGATTAAGGTATCATCAAATCAGGGTTAGGGATGAGGACATACCTAAGACTACCTTTAGGACTAGGTATGGGCATTATGAATTTCTTGTGATGCCTTTTGGCTTGGCAAATGCTCCAGCTATTTTTATGGACTACATGAACTGCATCTTTAGACCCTACCTCGATCAATTCGTAGTAGTATTTATTGATGAAATATTAGTGTATTCTAAAAATAGACGGGAGCATGAACAACATCTCAAGATAGTGCTACAAGTACTCAGGTAAAAATAACTGTATTCTAAATTAGAGAAGTGTGAATTCTGGCTAGAAGAAGTGAAATTCTTAGGGCATGTGATTTCTAAAGAGGGAGTGTCAGTGGATCCTAGTATAATTGAAGCAGTAGTAAACTGTGAAAGGCCTACTACTGTAACAAAAGTGCATAGTTTTTTGGTTTAGCAGGATACTATAGATCGTTTATTCAGGGATTTTTGTAAATAGCGATGCCTATGACCAAACTAACTCAGAAAGATGTTCCATTTGTGTGGGACACAAAGTGTGAACAAAGTTTCCAAGCTTTGAAGGAGAAATTGACCACTACACCTATTTTAGTTATCTCAACCCCTTTGGAAAAATTTGAATTATACTGTGATGCATCTAAGAAAGGTTTAGAATGTGACCTAATGCAAGAAGGGAGAGTGGTAGTCTATGCTTCTAGGTACTTAAGGTTGCATGAGAGAAACTATCCTACCCATGACCTAAAGTTGGCAGCCATAGTGTTTGCCTTGAAGATTTGGAGACACTACCTCTATGGGTCTAGGTTTGAGGTATTCAGTGATTATAAAAGTCTCAAGTACCTCTTTGATAAAAGGAAATTGAATATAAGGTAAAGGAGATGTAACACCCCATATTCTTTGATTAATTATAAATTAAATGCTTTATAATTAATTAGATGAGATATCATAAAGTGGGGCGAATTTCTTCTTGCATAATTTAATGGCTCTAAAATGGGTATGCTAAAAGATAATCTTGCATAAAATTAGGTGTTTAATTTAATTCTCTATTTTTCCTTTTGAGTCAACTAGTTTAAGTGCTAAAAGAAAAGCAAACCAAAATGCATATTAAAACCCACACATGCAATTGGGAAAAAGGGGATGCAACAATTAAATATATTATGTGCATATTTGGTGGAGTAAAAAAGGAAGCAAGAGTGCTGATTATTTTTAGCAACAAACATGTGAGTGTACGACTAGTGGGGCTGCTAAATAATACAAATTAAGGAAGAGAGGAAGTGCAGAAATCACCCAAAGTAATGTCACATATATGTGTGGAACCATCCCTTTTCTTCCTTTCCTTTGGTGCCACAAAAGGGGGGGGAGTTCACATGCATGAAAAAAATTGAGATGAGTGGTGTGTGGGAGAGGGTTTCGTCCATTTCCTTGGCATCCCATTAATCGCTAGATATAAGGGAGAAGAGTGAAGGTGGCTTGTGATAATGAACAAGTATATTCACACGACAAAGGAATTTAATAAGAGAGGAAAGAGTATTCAATTCAATGAAGGGAAGGAGTGCAGAAAACAAGGACAGCTTGCATGGCATGACCTCATTTCTTCACCCCTTATTGATGTGGCTGAGTGGGTTTGCACAAAATGCAAGCAATGTAAGTGTACTTCTAAGTACACATGCAGCAGCCATGGAATGATGACAAGAAAAGGGAAATGAAGCATGATTTCCTTCCTCCCTCTTTCCCATTGGCATGATCGCATAACCATAATAATTAAAAAGGAAAGGGTACAGTGTGATGTTCACGAGAATGAGGATTTGGTGCTAGGATTATGTATTTCTTTTTTTTCTTTTCCTAACCAAACAACTACATGAAGGATGGATTTAAAAATATATATATAAGCATGCAGCAATTGATGGTTACGTGTTCCCATGACTTTCTTTCCTTTGGCGTCACCAATTGATAAAATTAAATATGGACAAATGAATCCTACATGGAGGAAGAGGCTTACGTGCAAGGGATAGAGTAACCATACATGAGCATGCAGTAAGAAAACACTTATCATTCCAATATAAAAGGCCATTCGGTGATGCCTCAAAGCAAGAGAAATGTGCAGCTTGCGTGTAAGGAATCTTGCTTGAACTTTTCCTTTTCCCTTTCCTTAATGTGGTTGAGTGGTTAAGCCACTAGTTCAAGATTTCCATTAAGGTAAAGTGTACTTAAGTACACGTGAGGTGAGGCTAGTGCATAATAATAATTAGGGATAGAAAGGAGAAGTGAGGCTTGTGTGAGTTCCCTTCTTCCCTCCCTTGGCATGCCCGAATGACTAATGAAAGAGTGCAAAAATTAGTAAGTTAAAGTACATATGTGTTGGGACGGTGGAAACTATTTCAGGGGTAAATATATGAATTCAAATTTTGTAATGTAATACGTGTAGTCCTAAGCAATGACAACTAATAATAACCAAAAATGAAAAGGTGCAACAAGCCATTTTTCACCAAAGAAGAAAGATACAAGAAAGGGTTTATAGTAAAGGGGACATGACAAGAGAGAGAGGGCACTCTATATTTTAGAAAATCCATACACACACATGGCAATTTCCTCAAAAAAGGGAAAAAGAGCAGCTTGGAAAATTAAAAACAAACCACAAATGTGTTAGGTGAAGGGAGAGGGAGCTTAACTGAGAAAGAAAAAGCAAAGGAGTAAAGAATCAAAGAGGAAGCCAAGCAAAACCCATCTTAGGGCACCATTGAGGTAGGTTAGCAATTCATAAATTTTGTTCCATGATCTAGAATTCATGCATGATGAATTTTTGCCTTCATGCAACTTTAGTACTTGTCTACATTCTTGAAATAGGAGTGACACTTGACTAACTTGCATGATAAATACATAAGGTGGTTGATGTTTTCTATAAATCATGAAAGAACCTAGAACAAGAGATCATGGAAATAGCATGTGTTGCTTGGCTTAGGTCTCGTAGTATTGGAGTAGACTTGTGATTTCCATGACAAAATTATTGTTGCTATGAGAAAACTATGGTTAGTTAATGATGAACATTGTTATGGGAGAATTATGGCTAGTTAATGATGAATGTGCTCATAGGAAAAATTATGGCCAATTAATGATGAATATGGTTATGGAAAATTAAGGCTAGTTAATGATGCACATTGATATGGGAAAATAATGGGTAGTTAATGATGTGTTGATTATGGAAAATTAAAGCTAGCTAATGATGAATATTGTTATGGAAAATTAAAGCTAATTAATGATGAACATTGTTATGGGAAAATTATGGCTAATTAATGATGTGATGATTATGGAAAAGGAGTTATCCCATTTTAATGGTATTATTAAAAGAATGGCAAAAGGAAAATTTAATTGATAAAACATGAAATTTTCTTGAGTTTCCCTTAGGCCAAAATCATGGAAATTCTCTGTTGAAATCTATTAAAATTTTATAAGAGAAATATAGTATTCAAGAATGGAGAATTAAATTGATTTAGGCAAAATTTGTCATAAATAAATAAGACAAAGAGGTATTGTATGCCGATAGAAGAAGGGAAATGCAACTAATAAGGGAAAGCATAGGAAGATACACAATTATGAAAAGAAATGTGGCCAAGTGTCCTCAAATTATGAGGTGTGGCCGAAAGTGCTCTATACCTATGACCTAGAGTTCACAATGATTTTATATACATGGCCGAGTGTCTACATATTACGAGGTATGGCCAAAGGTACTCCATACATATGACCTAGTGTTCACGATAATTTACATACATGGCCGAGTGTCAAAGAATTATGAGGTGTAGCCAAAGGTGCTCCATACCCATGACCTAGAGTTCACGATGATTTTATATACGTGGTCGAGTGTCCACGAATTAGAAGGTGTGGCTGAAAGTGCTCCACACGGGTGACCTAGTGAGGTGTGGCCGAAGGTGCTCCATACCTGTGACCTAGCTTTAATAATGATTTTATATATATGGCTGAGCGTCCATAAATTACAAGGTGTGGTCGAAGGTGCTCCACACGGGTAACCTAGTGAGATGTGGCTGAAGGTGCTCTATACCCATGACCTAGTGTTCATAATGATTTACATAAGTGGTTGAGTGTCCATAAATTACGAGATTTAGCCAAAGGTGCTCCACACGTATGACCTAATGAGGTACGGCCGAAGGTGCTCTATGCCTGTGACCTAATGTTCACGATGATTTCATAAGGGTGGCCTAGTATCCACATAACACCCCAGGATGCTAAATTAATCTATAACGGTAAGTGTAAGAATTTAATGCATAAGCAATTTTTGGTTTAATTCCGCGATAACATGTATGATTACACGAGAATGTGTTTCACTTGAAAATGATATGTGAATTTGTGTATATTGACATCTATATTTATCATGCAATGCTTTCCTGTTGTATTTATGAATAATGCTATGCTTTTAATATCAAGAATGTGGAAGTATACGTTTTGGTACTTGCACCCTGATACATATTAGTCAATTTCTAAACCCTAAATTCTTAAGCTACTGGGAAACTTGTGTTTCTCATTCATATGCTAATATGTATCAGATGCGGACTATTCTTTTGGCTATGTATATGAGATGTACATGGGAAATCATTGAGAAAGGATATGTGAAGGACCAGTCCATCCCTAGCAATTTGTAAGGGAGTTTGAGTGACAGGCCTATTGTTTCTTGACTTCCTGTGGACGGGTACTTCATATATCCGGGTACATGTTTACCAAAGTGATGGACATTATTGGATATGTATTATTTGACTTATATCAAAGTTTAAATTTTTGCTGTGTTATATAATATTTTTGCTGTGCAAATGAGAATTGATCTGAGCGAAAAGAATCCAAACCTAATCCATAATAACAAAACTTAATGGTATGAATACTCAGATGTTAATAATAAAAGGATAAGCATAATCTACTGCATTTATCAGTTTACATCAGAGGAGTTGTAATACTAGATAAGGGCATTACAGGAGATGGATGTAATTCATTAAAGACTATGATTTTGAATTGAAATACCATCCAAGCAAGGCAAACATTGTGGTAGATGCATTAAGTAGGAAGTCTCTCTGTAACACCCCATTTTTTCTTGATTAGTCTAAATTGATGTTCCCTTAATTAATTAGATGAGTTACCTTAAAGTGTGGTGAATTGCCTATGTAATTTAATGGCTAGAATAAATGTGCTAAATGATAATATTGCATAAAATTGAGGTGCTTGATTTAATTTCTCTTTTCTTTCACTTAGCTAGCCGAATTACTAAAGGAAAGAAGAGTATAGCCAATTTGAATATATGCACAAGCAAATGGTGAAGGGGAGAATGATGGGAGTTTTTAAAGTAAATATATTTATAACCACACTACTAGGCAAGTGGGAAATGGAAGAAGGGTGTAGCATTTAGATATACAAAATTAAAATAGTTAATGCAAGAGTGCAGAATTTAATTTCAATAAACAAAGGAAAATGAAAATAGTTAAATATGTGTGTGGGTATAGAGAAGCATGAGTGCAAGAGAGGAAAGAGACGTGTGGGACAAGTCTCTTTCATTTCCCTTGTGTTGCCTCCAATGTGCTCAAAGTGGGAGACTCACGTGTGCCTTGCATGGAACATTATGTCTTGCATGAAGGGAGAAGCCTATGTGTAAGGGTTGGAGTTAAGTATGTAAATATGCATGCAACAAGCTAGGGAAATGGCTTCACAAGTTCACAAAATTAGAAATGCCAAGCCGTGTGGATTGCATGAGAGGTAAGGCTTGTGTGGAAGGACATTGGCGTGTGGTGTATGTTTCCTTTTTCCCTTCCCTTACGCTAACTTAACGTACCCGAGGAAGAAGAATAAAGATCTGTATAGCTTACTTGGAGAATGAAGCTTGCGTAAACCTTCCTTCCTGCTTTCTTTCAATGTGATCGAGTGGAATTACAAAGTGGAAGCAAGGTGAAGTATATTAAGGAGTACACGTGTAACCATGATTAAATAAGGATAATCAAAGATGAGAATAAAGTGAGAATTCCCGCCTTTCCATCATTAACGTGCCCGAGTGACTAACCTAAGATTGCAAGGAAATGCAAATTGTACTTAAAAGTACACTTATGGCAATTAAACAACAATAATTAAGGATAGAAAAAGAAAAAGGAAGTGCAGCATACCACCTTGGCTAAAATAGAAAAGATGAATGGAAATGAGAGGGGAAATTTCATGTCGATACAGCAAGAAAGAGGAAGGGCAGCGTGAATGTTGGATAAGATGCCAAACTTCAAGGAAAGGGGGCTGCACTAAAATCACACGTAAGGCTTTTAAATAAAAATAATAAAGAATGGAAAGGAGTGCAGCGTCCCATCTTTAGCCGAGTTGGCAACATACACAAGGTAAGGGGGACTTCATAAAACATTGATACACACACAAAAATAACATTTTAGGAAGACAGTGAGAGCAGTTTGAAAGAGGAACCAAGTGTTTGTGAAGGGAGCAAGAGCTACTTGGCCAAGAGAGAGAGGAGGCAAGTGATGTATCTTATTTTATACATATTTGCTTGATGTGATCATCCATTTTATGAGCATCTTATGTAATTTTATTCTAAAAATCACCTAAGTGCATTATTTTTGATTTTCAGCATTTTATCAAGTCATTATCAGCAAAAGGAACAATTTTAAGCTTGGACAGCCTTCAGAGCACCCAAAATAGGCCATTTGGGCCAATTTTCCTTAATGGGCCTTAGACTGGGCTCATTGGGCCTTGGACTGGGCTGATTGGGGGGAAAAAGTGAGGACCCATTAGAGAAAAGGAAAGCAGACCCAAAGTGCAGCGTGTTTTGAAGGGGAGAGGAATAGTACTCGTGCATCCATTACCCATTGCGTGAAAGAGAGTGTTCGCCAAATAATGAACCAAGAAAGGGGGGTTAAATTGGTTCTTCTAAATTAAAGTTTCCTTCTCAAAAATCTTTTAGGTGTATGTTTCAAAGTTTCTAAGAAAATTCACCACCCTCTTAAACTTTGAATATTGAAACTAAAGTTAGGTTAATGATAATGAGGATAAGGAAGAGAAAAATCACACTCAAGATTTATAGAGGTTCAGACTCAAGATAACTCTTGATCCTACGTCCTCTCCCCAAGAACATAGAAAGGGTATTTCATTATAAGGGTAATTCAAAAAAATACACCTGGGAAACCTTCATACACCTAGGCTTAGCATAGACCTGCTTTTAAGCCACCTAGCAACCCATAGAAGGCTCAGCACACCTGCTTTTACTCCACCTAGTATTTTTCTAACACACACTTACCCTTGCCCAACTTAATCAGTAGCCTACTGATCCAAGCCAATGTACACCTCACTTAATTCTCTCTTTCCAGACTCCTAACTAGATTCTTAGATAGAAAGAAATGTTTGAGGATTTTGAATACAGAATACAATAGGAAGTAATATACTCTAACTCACAAAGAGCAAAATACACTTTTCATCACAAAGGTAGTAGGAGAATTTTGGATGATGATTTTAATCAAATTAAGCTTAATGATTCTCTCTCGTGTGTTCAATTCTTCTCCATCTTCTCTATTTATAGATTCTTCAAATATAGCCATTGAGAATAACATTTAATACAACAATAAATGATGTGCAGCATGCTGTCCATGGAGCCTCTACTTGATCAGAGTTGACTTTGCATGAGTCTTGAAACATTCAAGGTTAATGCTGGTAGACAGGAGGCTAATTGTTCCTTTTTAGCCATTAGCCTCATATTTTTCCACAAGTAGAGCACCTGGCTAACCAGAGAGTTTCTTGAGACGCACACCTTTCCATATTTGTTCCATGCTTTATAGTACATCCTGCTTTCTCTGCTTCATCTTTTTGGCTATGATGCACTGTCATGGCTTCAGACATTGGCTTACAGTTCTACTGTACCATTGTAGAATTTTGCTTTTATTTTTAGTCACTTGCTTTAATTTGCCTTTCTGAAGCTACTTAATGTTTAGACATTTACGAAAAATGTGTTGGAGTGCCGTTGCAGTTGCTTTTTCCTTTTCCCACTTTATTGTTTGAAATGCTTGGAAAGTAACATGTCATTTTTCATGGTGAGTACAAAATTCAACTTTGAGTGGGCCTTATTGTATGAAGGTATTGGGCCTTAAAAAACATTTGCGTCAGAAGTATTGGGCTTTCTGACAAAACATTTACAAAAAAATATTAGACTTTTTAGCAACTTTTACCAATAATGAATTAGGCTATTTTTCAATAATTCTGAAAACTTGTGCACAAAATAATTTAGGTTATTTTTTAATGAATTGGGCTATTTGACAAATAATTTTATTGAAAATAATTTTCCATTAATAAAAAATAAATAACTTAAGACATGTTCCAACAGAGAGAATGGACTTGAGCAGAATCGCGGGACACCGAGGGAGAACTGCCACTGAGGGAGGCCGAGCAGCTACCCAGAGAGACTTCACGGACGATCCTCCACTGTCTTGGCTGTCCGTGGCACCCGTTCCCGGTGTCCGTAATGCGAGCGGGAGAGAGACCCATGCGAGAATCTGATTCATGACCCATGCACAAGAAGCCCAATCTGGTCGTTTCTGCACCATCTGCCACTATTCCACTACACCGCGAGCTTGTCTGAACACCGCCTATACCGAATCGATGCCCAAACTGCCAGATTTGTGATGGAGGTGACGCGACCCGAGACTGACCTGCTTTTCCATTTCTCGACCTAGCTCACATTTTTCGTCCGGTTTTCATCTATTTTTGTCATCTATGAGTCGTCCTTGGTGTTCCCCAACTATTTGCCGCCATCTAGGTGACCGAAAGGGTGCAGATCCATAGGGTACCTGAGACCTTGGGATCTGACCCGCGACCCATAGAACTTTTGGACAGAATTAAAGTTGATTTTTTTGGCATTTTTTGGGTAGTTTTTTAGTCTTTTTTTTGTAGTTTTTTGGTGACCAATTTGTACAGTATAATTGGGCATTTGAGAAAATAGGGACTATGTATAATTTTATTATTTTTTATCTCCTATTTAATTTACTGTCTGATGAATTATCTGTTGGATTGTCTACTGAAAATATTTATCATGTATAGCTAAATTTGTAAAATCCATTAGGGTCCCTGACTGTGTTGGATTGTTGTTTTAATTTGCATGGATATTAAATTTGATACTATGATCTTCTTTACGGTTATGGATGTACTGTTTAAGTTTTCATTACGAGATGTCGTTGTGAATGCTAATTAGATTTCCTTTTGAGATCAAGAGATGATAATTGAAATTGAAATCTAATGACAGAGAACAATTAATTTTCCCTTAGAGATGAGGTTAATTAATTATTGGATTAAGGAGTAGCTATCCTTAATAGTGGTGAATTAGACTGATAAGGCTGATTTGAAATCAATCATTAGAAAGAGATTCGAATGGTAGATTCTTAGATTTAGAAATTTAATCGTCTCGAGAGGGAAATTGAATTTAACTTAGAATTCACTCACAGGTAGCATAGTTAATTTCAATAATCCATTATCATTTGTGTGTTTGTCAACCAGTGTAGGTTCCCTAGTGGATTTACTTTTCCTGCCTCAGTATATTTTCTTCTGTTCCTTGTCACTAGTAGTTTATTTGCACTTAGTTAATTATTAGGATTAGTTAGAAATCAATCACTTTAATTGCCAGGCTAGATAACAGAGAATAACTAGTAACTCAGGGCTTTCCTATTCCCGAGGAATATGCCTCTTGATACTTACCATTGCACTAGGCTGCATCGATAAGTTCACTGCCTTAGGTGTAGCTGCTTAGTTAGCATTGGCAGCACACATTAAGTTTTTGGCATCGTTGTCGGGGACTATTTGTGAAAACTAGAGTGAAATTACTATTTGTTACTTTAGCCACTTTTATCTGTTTATTTCGTTTTTAGTTCTAGTTAGTTGTTTATTTCGTTCCATTTGTTTTATTTTTGTTTTTGTTTTATTTGTTGGTTTTTATCTATTTTTTTATTTTTGTTTTGATTTATTACCCTTCGATCTAATTGTTGGGCTGTTTTGTTGTTGTTAGTTTCAGATAATTTATAACCATGGATTCTTTATCAGTCTTGGCTGCTGAAATACAAAGGGAGCTTTTGATCAAGCAAATATATAAACCCCTAATGCCAAAATAGGCAGCACAAGTTGGTTGCAAGTTTTATGGTGGCTCGTATTACAGTGACAATTGTAATGCGAGAGGTATGTTTACTAACTCCTCTTCTTCATTTTCTTCTCACACTATTTCTGCTGATTTTGAATAGGTCGATTATATGGGGAATGCCCTAAGTCACCAAAATGATCCTTGCAGCAATACATACAACGCTGGGTGGATGAGCTATCTAGATGTCAACTAGAGAAACGATGCTACCCAGGGTTCACCTGATTTTCAATGGTGGTACCAACAGCAACCCCAAAAAAAAACTACCCTATATCAATTTCCTCAAGTGCAAGAGAATGAATCCAACTTGGAGGAAATGATCATGAAGTCTGTGTCCACTTTAGAGAGCTAGTTCCAGCAGACAGACACAATCCTTAGAAATCAGCAGGTCTCCATTCAAAACTTAGAGAACCAAATATGCCAAATTTCTAAGTTGTTGGCTAAGACATAGCTAAAGACGCTCTCTAGCATGACAGAGTCCAAACCAAGGGAGCACTGCGATGCTATCACCCTAACATCTGGTAAGGGAGTATCTGACCATTGATTGATGATAATATTATTGAATAGGATGTGCCAATCAGTAAATAGTCAAAGCTTAAGGCAAGTGGGCAAGTAAAAATGGAGGACAAGAGTCTTATGAGAGAACATAGCCCACCTATTCCATACCCTACTAGACTAAAGCAAGAGAAGGTTTATTCTGACTTGACAAATTCTTTAAGACACTCTTTCGATCATAATGATCATTTTTATCCTGTGGATGTCTTAAATGGTGTTATTGAGTCTGAACTCTAGGAATTCTTGCTTAATAACCCTTTGCAGGTAGCATTGCAGGGAGATGAGGAAGAGTTATCCAACAACTAAGTGTTGGAATAACTAATTCATTTGCTAGCTATTGAGCCTAGCAGCTATACTGACCATTCGTTTCTTTTGATCAGTCAGAGTTGTAGGAGGTGAATCCTTTGATGGAGGACCCCCTGTCTTGAAATTGAAAGAATCACCTATGCACTTAAGCTACATTCATTTGTATGAGGTGGAGAAGCCACAAGTGATTATAACAACTAACCTGATCCCTACTAAAGGGGATATAATTTTGGCATCTCTCAAAGACCATCTCAGGGCACCTGTTTTCAAGATTCCTCTTCCTATCCCATTTCCACCAGAGTGGGACAAAACTTAAGCAATTTTATTTCATTTCATTTCATTTTACTTTCTGCTAAGAATAATTTGAGACTATTTGATTTTTTGTTTGTTTTTTATTTTTCTATTTCCTTTTCTTTTTGGATACCCCTTTGGCTATACATTGAGGATAGTGTAATCCTCAAGTGTGGGGTGGTGTGCTTCTATTATTTGACCCCTTTTTATTCTATTAGTTCAGCATAGTGCATATTGATGCTACTTTTTGCCAATGTTGTATTTGCAATAATAGTAGATATAGGACAGGATACTTGATTTTTCTTGTCTATATGCACTTAAGTTCTGTTTGTCTTTAAAGCATTTATAATTCAGTTTATAAATTGGTATAAATTTTTTCCCTTAATTCATGTTGGAAAATAGATAGTGATGTTTAATGCATCATCTAGGTCGGGTTATACCGATCACCCTGGTCAGGTTATATAGGTGGTACTTAATTATCTTTCAAATTGCGAAAATTTTGATTAAAGATGTTGATAATGCAAACTGCATGCACTGCTTAACTTACAATTCAATTGAAATTTTTTAGAACCAGATGCAATTTTACCACACTCCAAATGTGAGATTTGAGCCTATTTTGAGTATTCATTACAAGTATACTCTTGACTTTCTTGTTTGAGTGTGTATTTTTCTTTATTTTGCCTCTAGAAATTGCTCTGCAATACTTGTTAAAGTTGCATGAATTTTTGAATATCAGGAGATGATTTAGGCAACTTAGGATACACTAATTTTAGCAACAAAAAAAAAGCCTACCCTCTGTGTTTCCCTTAGTTAGCCACTTTTGAGCCTTGACATTTCCTTCACTTTTTGCACCTTTACAACTCACAGTACTTTTCTTTACATCGTCTTCTTTTTTACCTTATATGTTAGAAATTGTGTGATTTACTCTTTATGTTTAGATAAAATGCACTGTCTTGATTGGTAAGAATCCATCGAGTATTTTCTTCAGATGCTCCCTTCAATCCAAAGTTATTTATTAGCAAGACTGCAAAAATTTTTATTATCTTGTTTATTGGATATGTTATTCCTTGAGCATCTCCTATTTCATTGAAAACTTTGTGAAAATTTTTGTGTTTATCACTTTGCTACTTTTAATCCTTTGAATCTTCACCATGTTGAAATTGCATGACTTTTGGCATATCTATCACCACTTCCCAAAAATTTTCCTCACCTTTATCTTAACCACATTACAACCTTATTAAGACCCTTTGATCTTGGTATTCAATTTTTTGCAGTAACAGAGATGAGATTTATGAGCAAGCATATGGTAGGCAGATTTTGTAAAAATAGCTTAAAGGATTTATACTTCATCCTTATACACTTTGAGTGATTTGAGTGATCCCTGTGAAGCTTTGGTTCTTAAATTTTTGTTATTGAATTGCATGTTAAGTTGTTTATGTGTTGTTTTTATTTCCATCTTGTGTTAAGGTTGTGCAATTTGATTTATGATTAAGCTTCAATTGGGATGTGTTAGGTATCATTAACTATGGTTTATATATGATTTTTGAGGAGTTATTGCTATTTTTTTGAAGACTGAGTTAGTGTTTGCTTGAGGACAAGCAAAAGCTTAAGTGTGGGGTGATTTCATGTGTCTTATTTTATACATATTTGCTTGATGTGAATCATCCATTTTATAAGCATTTTATGTAATTTTATTCTAAAAATCACGTAAGTTGCATTATTTTTCATTTTCAGGCATTTTAACAAGTCATCATCAGCAAATGAAATAATTTTGAGCCTAGATAGCCTTTAAAGCACCCAAAATAGGCCATTTGGGCTAATTTTGCTTATTGGGCCTTAGACCGGGCAAATTAGGGGGAAAAAGTCAAGACCCGCAGGAGAAAAGGGAAATAGACCCGAAGTGCAACGTGTTTTGAAGGGGAGAGGAATAGTACCCGTGCATCCATTACCCATTGCGCGAAAGAGAGAAAGGACCCGAGCAGAATCGCACGACGTCGAGGGACAACTACTACCGAGGGAGGCCGAGCAGCTAACTGGAGAGGCTCCACAGATAGTCCTCCACCGTCTTGGTCATCTGCGGTGCCCATTCTCGGCGTTCGTAATTTGAGCGGGTGAGAAGGATCCAGTTTGCAACCTGCACACAAGGACCCCAATTCGGCCATTTATGCACCGTCCGCTGCTGTTCCACTGCACCACAAGCCTATCTGACCACTGCCTATGCCAAATTGCTGCCCAAACTGCCAGATTTATGACGGAGGTGACGTGACCCGACTCACATTTTCCATGGGTTTTCCTCTATTTTCGCCATCCATGAGCTGTCCTTGGTGTTCCCCAGTTGTCTGCCATCGTCCAGGTGACCGGAAGGGTGCAGATCCATCAGCTACCCGAGAACTTGGGATCCAAACAGTTTGATTTGACCTGCGACCCGTAGAGCTTTTGGACAAATTAAAGTTGATTTTTTCAAAATTTTTCTAGCAGTTTTTTGATCCTTTTTCAGTGGTTTTCCAGCGACCAATTCGTATAGTATAATTGGGCATTTGAGAAAATAGGGACTATGTATAATTTTATTATTATTTTATCTCCTATTTAATTAACTATCTGATGACTTATCTATTGGATTGTCTACTATAAATATTTGTCATGTGTAGCTGAATTTGTAAAATCCATTGGGGTCCCTGACTGTGTTGGATTGCTATTTTAATTTGCATGGATATTGAATTTGATATTGTGATCTTCTTTGCGATTATGCATGTACTATTTAAGTTTTCATTACGAGACTTCATTGTGAATGCTAATTAGATTTCTTTTTGAGATCAAGAGCTGATAATTGAAATTGGAATTTAATCGCAGAGAACAATTAATTTTCGCTTAGAGATGAGGTTAATTAATTGCTGGATTAAGGAGTAGCTATCCTTAATAATGGTGAATTAGACTAATAAGGATGATCTAAAATCAATCATTAGGAAGAGATTCCAATGGTAGATTCTTAGATTTAGAAATTTTATTATCTCGAGAGGGAAATTGAATTTAACTTAGAATTCACTCACAGGTAGCATAGTTAATTTCAATAATCCATTATCCTTTGTGTGTTTGTCAACCAGTGTAGGTTCCCTAGTGGATTTACTTTTCCTGCCTCAGTGTATTTTCTTCCATTCCTTGTCTCTAGTAGTTTATTTACACTTAGTTAATTATTAGGATTAGTTAGAAATCAATCACTTTAATTGCTAGGCTAGATAACAGAGAACAACTAGTAACTCTGGGCTTTCCCGTTCTCGAGGAATACGACCTTGATACTCACCATTGCATTAGGCTGCATCGATAGGTTCACTGCCTTAGGTGTAGTTGTTTAGGTAGCATTGATAGCACACATTAGCAAGGGAGTAAGGGAAAGTTCAAAGGAAGGGTCAAGATAATTCCATTATTTTGCACCACTTGAGGTAGGTTAGCAATTCTTAAAATTTTGTTCCATGGTTTAGTATATATTCACCATATATTTACAAGCTTTCATGGAAAATTATTTTCTTCCCTACATTCTTAATGATAGGAATGTCATGTTGGCTAAGCTTGTACGGTGAATTGGCTATGTTGTAGATGTGATAAAATGTATTTTGCCATTTCCATGAAAGAACTATTGTTGGTAAATTTGAGCTTGCATAATGAAAAATTCTAACGTGAGATAGGGCTGAAATATTGAATTCTTGAATGGTTAATATATGTGTGAAGTTCTAGACACCTAAATGAAGGATTCTAGTTAGAATTTAGTTTTAAAATTATAATGTTTTCCTTGTTGGTATGCTAAACCCAAAAATGGCTTTTGCAAGATATGAATTTGCTTACTGGAAATTGTTAAAGTAAGATTGCAATTTAGTTTGGCTAAGCGAAAGAAAGAAATTATGATAAATCAAGATATAGAAAATTCGGCTCTAGCTGATAAAGATTCACATTAGCATTGAAACATAAGAATTGAGAAGGGTATCTAACCTTAAATTAGCATGTGGTATGAATCAAGAAAGCACCCTAGAATTTAAGGCATGATCTCATTAAATGTAAATTATAGAAAGGTGGGAGAAATTTGACCGTGTGGCATGTAAAACCTTAAGGATAATTGACCTATCATCATGGCTGAACACAACTTTTCCCCTATTTTAGTTCTAGTAGCCGAATACATAAGCAAATGATAATGATTTTTAAAATGTCTTTTAATGGCTAAAGTCAAGGGAAAATGAGAAAGTTAGAAATAAAGGAAGGGTGAATGCAATTTATTCCTATTTATGCCATTAATGTTCTTATGTTGAAAGTTTAAGAAATTATGGATGACTAATTTAAGACCACATAGTGCCTAAGTGTGCATAATTACTTTATAAAGGTGGCCAAGTGTCCACAAGGTGCCCAAGCATGCACAATTAGCAAGGTAAGTTTTAAGAATGATGATTATTGCTTATTCCAGTTTTAACAAGCATCCTATGAACTAAATGTTTTACTAAAAAGGGAATACCTACTTTTATCACATTGAAATTTCCAATAATCATGCAATGCTTTCCAATTTGTATTTATGAATAAGGCTATGTTTTCAAATACCAAGAGTGTAGATGTAAATGCTTTGGTGCTTGCACCCTAGTACATATTGGTAGATTTTTTTTTAAAAGTAATGAATTGTTAAGCTACTGGGAAACCTGTGTTTCTCATTTGTATGCTAATATGTATCAGATGCAGATGTTTAGCAGTGCCAAGGAAGATAGGGGTCCTTTTGGGTTGAAGGCATTTTGTAATTCCTTACTTTGGGTCCTGATTCTAGATATATTTTTGGATTAGAATTATGACTATTATTTTGGCTGTGTATATGAAAGGGAAACGAAAAATTGTCGGGAAAAGGATATGTGAAGGACTAATCCATCACTTCTATTTTAAAGGGAGTTTGAGTGACAGGCTTGTTGTCTCCTGACTCCCTATGAACAAGTACTTCATCTATCCTGGTATATGTTTACAAAGGATGTAACAAAAATTTATTATTTGTAATATAGAAGCTTTATAAATTTTTGATGTGATGTATGATATTTTATTTTCGCTGTGCGTATGAGATTTAATCTGAGCAAAAGAACCCAAATCTAATCCACTTTACTAAAACTTAATGGTATAAATGCTCAGATGATTTAAATAAAAGGATAATAATAATGTATCAAACTTATCTATTTACACCCGAGGGAATGTAATACTGGATAAGGGCATTACACTTTCCATGTAGCTAGACTGATGGTGAGTGAAATGGGCTTAATAAAGAAATTTAAGAACATGAGGTTGTCTACTCTGATGTTACCTAACAAAATCTGCTTGAGTGAATTAAGAATTAAGAACACTCTTAGGGCTTAAAAATTAGAAGATCAGAAGGGTGATGAATTCCTAGAGTCTCTAAGGGATTTAAAGGAGTTCATGAAGGAGGCTGATGGAATGGTAACCTTTCAGAATAGAATTTATGTTCTTAAGGCTAGTGAACTAAGGGATAAGATAATAGAGGAAGCTCACCAAAGTAAATACACTATTCATCCTGGAACCACTAAGAAGTATCAGGATTTGAAGGAGATGTTTTTGTGGCCAAGTATGATGAAACAAATAGCGAAGCATGTAGCTAAGTGCTTAATATGTCGGCAGGTAAAGATTGAGCACCAAAAGCTTACTGGGTTGTTGCAGCCCTTAGACATTCCTGAGTGGAAGTGGGAAAAAATTTCAATGGATTTTGTAGTAGGTTTACCTAAAACCCCATCAAGGAGTGATACTATTTAGGTAATAATGGATAGGTTAACTAAGTTTGCTCATTTCTTACGCATTAAGAGTGCTAGCAATCAACTACCAGGAGGCTAGAAGTCAACTACCATGCTCATATTTTTCAGAAATTGCCAAGAATAAAACAATCGACTGTTGGGCTTGTAGCAGTCAACTGGTAGCCCTCGAGTTTAGAAAATTTTGAGACAGTGAGCTGCAAGTCAACTATGAATAAGGTGGAACTTGACTGGTAGCCCTCGGGTTTAGAAAATTTTGAAGCAGTAAGCTGTAAATAAACTACTATAAGGGTGGAAATCGACTGGAAGGACTTTGTTTTGGAAAAATGATCTCAATGACCCATTTTGAAGCATGTTTCACCCGTAACTTCACTCAAATAAGGGATTTAAACCTAGAATGTATAATAGGTAACAAGAGGGTTAAGAATGAAAGAAAAAAAGCAAGAAAGAGATGTGATAATTGAAAAGGAATGTGCATGATAATTACTAGAGAAATGAGAAATTATTCCTAGTTTATGGATAGTAGTTGATAGGTACATATTAAGTGACCAGTTATTGGTATGGGACAACAATTGGAGCACTCCATGGCTAAATTAATTAGTTTTAAAAACACCATGGTGGTTATTAATTTTAAGTTAGTGAATTCCCCTATGTGTAACGACCCCCTTACCATAGCATATAATTTAGGAAGCGTGAAATGCTATGAAAATTTTTTTACTTTCAAAATATTCATGATTCGGGGCTGTCACTAGTTGAGTGTAACCCAAATAGCTGTCCCTATTCAGATTTCACTCAACCCTATACCTGTGCAGCTAATCTAAAACCTCAAATCATCAAAAATACAGCCATCAACATACTCTAGAATATACACTAGGTTTCCTTTCATATATTACATTTGAGATACTAATTACAGGATATAAAACATAAACATTTACCACACTAATACATCACTAATTCCAAATACAAATTCAATGATTAATAGACACCATATGAAGGCTATTAAGCCATTTACAACTAATATTATGAGCTAAAACATAGCTTCTCAGTCCTTTACAATTCTATGCAGCAAATCTATTCATCTCGGCTAATTCCTAGTGCCATCACGCACTTGATTTCCTGAACACATAACTTACTGATATTTTGAATCCCAGTAGAGTAATATACAAATTATTTTATTCAAAACAGCTACGTGTTCAGCTATACCGCCGTTCGGGTATACAAAACCTCTCCCTAAATTATTCAATGAACCAAACGTGTGAATTGAAGCTTCAGTTATTAAAAATCAATAAACATGGGAAATATAGTGGCTATTCAGAAATTATCAATCAAAATCATTCCCTCAATCAAAGAGTATAAGTATTTATCAAAAATGATTTTTTTTTAAATGCCTGTAGCCAAATTTTCATATTCATGGCATAATGCTACTACGTAACTGTAAGGATTTCAGTCATCTGTACATATAAACATAAAATCATATAAATAAATTCACAATTCATTGCCTGTTGTTTTCCAATCTCATTTTAAATCACGGGGACCGTCCTCTCGGTGATTGTCATAGGACTATCCTCCTTGTGACTAAGAACCTAATATCGAAAAGGGCATCCCCCATCATGTGCACATTAACAATAGGTATCATTTATCTATGTCAACTATAAAGCAACGTATACATATAGGTGACTAATACTTAGGATCATAGGGCTTTACTATTAAACCAATCCATTCCCCCATATAGACTCTCCTCCTTTACTCCTTATAGTCTTTCATAGAGGTGTATTGGTTTAACAGGTAACCCTAACATATACAGACCATTTCAGCGTCCAAATAATAATAGTTCAAAAGCAGGTCTAAATATGGAATACTTGAAAACCGTCCCATACCAGTTATCAAGTATCCATCCAAGGTTTCGTCTACACTATAAGTATACAATTCCAATAGTCCAATCAAATCAAGCAGCAAATAATTTCCAAATATATTTCAAACACATGCAGGTCTTTTCTTATACTCATCTAATCCAACACACATTTCCCAGTACATGTTCGCAAACACAGTCACAACAATCAATTCACAGCAAACATTTATCAAAATAAAGGGGAGTGTAAATTACTCTACCTTAAATCGAGATTTCCTTCGTTTAACTTAAGATTCTCCTTCTTTTCCTTGGACTAATTATTCACGTCACCTCTGTACATTTTTATAACCAACGTTCATAATTAAAACTTAATTTCAAAGCCTAAAAATAATAAGTTTGCACTTTATTCCTTCATTTATCCCAAAGTTGGTTTTTAGCTATAAAATTATCCAATTCACTCTATGATGCTTTTGGGAGGCTAATTAAACTTAATTCACTCAAAAGTTCAGAATGTATAAGGTTTACGTTGCTTAAACAGGCTATATCATCCTTTTCAATTTAGTCCCTAAACTTGAATCGAAACTTTTCCAACAACTTCCTTCCATTTTCCAATTCCATATATTCATACGAGTCCTAATTAAGTTAAGGATTATAGTGATGCATCAAATTTTGCAATTCCACTTCATACCAAACTTTTTCAAATTTTACATTTTAGTCCCTATTTACAAATTTATGATTTTTATCATTCTTCCCCAATCTAACCCATCAATTCATCCCTAATGGCATTATAGAAGCTAGAAATTGTAAAAAAAATTGATTAATTCAAAGTTTTTTAGTGTATACCAAAGATTTTGAAAATTTACAATTTAGTCTCTACACCTTCCAAGGCTTTTCTCGGCGACTGGCAGTGATGACGGTAGCGGCTAAGGTCACTGGCGGCTCGAGGATGTTACTAGGCAGCTCAAGCACCGATCACAAGTGGTCGAACAGCGCCGAAATGGTTAGATCAAAGACGTCTTCGAAGTCACAAAGGGAAGAAGAAAGTGCCATTTTTTGGCAGCTATGGTGGTCTGGCGAGGCTCCTGGTGGCATCGACGATGTCAGGTAGAGCTGCTGCACCTTCTGGCAGTGATGAGTGGCGGTGCGGTGGCAAAATGGTGGTGGGCAATTTTGATGAAGGGAAAGCGTGAGAGAAAAAAGTGAGAGACGCAGGGAGAGATGATGCACGAGGAGGAAGAAGAATGAAGTGTAAAAATGAGCAAATATGGATTTTAATATTTCTAAGGGCATTTTGGTCTTTTCTCACTTCGTCCTAGATAAATTTTGAATGTGTTTTCCAATTTAGGAAAGAGTTTAGGATGATATAGAAGGAATTCAGAAATTTTAAAACTATCATAAGCCTCTCAAAAGTTTTTGTAAAGTTTCTCAAGGCAAATAAAAATTCTACTATCGGATATAATTTAATTCCAAAATTTCTCAAATTTTAGCTACCATCTTAGAAAAATTTCCTTAATCGCCTCCCAATAATATTTCAAGGTTTCCAAATATTTTATCCCAATTCTCTAAATAAACTTAAATTGGGTTATTACATTCTCTCTCCCTTGAAAAAGAATTTTGTCCCTAAAATTCATACCTGTGAATAACTCTGGGTATTGTTGCCTCATGTCATCTTTCTTCTCCCAAGTCACATCCTGACTCACTGTATCTTGCCAAATAACCTTAACTAAAGGGATTACTTTATTTCAAAGTTGTTTAGTCTGGAAATCAAGGATCCTAACAGGGGTAGAATCATAAGTTAATTTTTTTTTTTAATAATATAGGTTGATTCCCCAATACATGAGTGGGATCTGGAACATACTTCTTTAGTTGGGAAACATGGAAAACATGGAAAACATTATGTAAGTTAGATAGGTAAGGAGGTAGGGTGATTGATAGGCGATTGGCTGACTCTCTTTAGGATCTGGAATGGCCCTAAGAATCTAGGACTTAACTTTTTAGTCCTTATTTGCCTAACTATGCTCGCGGTAAGGGATACTCTAAAAAACACATGATCCCCTTAATTGAACTCCAAAGGTCTCCTCCTCTTATTAACATAACTTTCTTGTCTCTGTTAGGCAACCCTCATTTTCTCTCGAATCATCTTTATCTATTTAGTGGTCTCATGAACTATGTTAGGTCCCAAAAATATGCACTCTCCCATATCTACCCAACATAAGGGTGATTTACAGCTTCGTCCATACAAAGCAGCATACGGTGCCATACCTATTGTAGAGTGATAACTATTGTTATAAGCAAACTCTATCAAAGGTAGGTACTTGTCCCAACTTCCTTTTGGTTCTAGCACACACGCATTTAACATATCCTCCAAGGTTTGTATTGTCCTCTCAAACTGTCTATAGGTTTGAGGATGGTATGCGGTGCTAAACCTCAATTTGGTCCCTAATGCTGTTTGTAAGGATTTCCAGAATCTAGAGGTAAATCTAGGGTCTCGGTCAGACACTATGCTAGATGGTACCCCATGTAACCTCACTATTTCGTTAAGGTAAATCTGGGCTAGCTTCTCTAAGGAATATTTAATCTTAATTGGTAAGAAGTGAGTAGACTTGGTTAATCTATCCACTAACACCCAAATGGAATCATAACCAGCAGGTGTCCCAGGTAATCCCATTACAAAATCCATGGTTATCTGATCCCATTTCCTTTCTGGTATTTCCAATGGCCTCAATAAACCTGCAAGGTTCTGGTGCTCTATCTTTACGTGCTGACATGTAAGATAGGAATTCACATAATTTGTGACATTTTTCCTCATACTTAGCCACCAGAAGTTTCTCTTTAACTTTTGATACATCTTAGAAATACCAGAGTTGATGGTATAGTGGCTACGATGAGCCTCTGCTAATAGCTTCTCTCTAAGTCCTTGATGATTCGAGATTACTACCCTATTCCTAAACAATAAAACTCCATCATTAGCTAACTCGAAATCAGGTTGATTCAAATAAATCTTTAAGGATTCATCCTCTAATTGGGCTTGTCTTATCTGTTCCCTCAAATCATAGCTTATTTGAAAATCACTCAGATCCCTAAAGTCCTCAAGTAATCTCATTTCATCTATAATCAGAAAAGCCACCTGTAGGTGTTTCCTACTTAGTGCATTGAATACCATATTTGCTTTCACTGTATGATATTTTAACTCAAAATTAAAGTTTTTCAAATAGTCTACCTACCTTATTTGCCTCATGTTTAACTCTCTCTGATCAAACAAATACTTAAGGCTTTAATGATCACTATAAACCTCAAATCTTGCCCTGTATAAATAGTGTCTCTAAATCTTTAAGGCAAAGACTATGACATCTAAGTCTAAATCATAGATGGGATAATTTTTCCTCTACAGGCTTCAATTGCTTAGATGCATATGCTACTACCTTCCTAGCCTACATTAACACGCATCCTAAACCTTTCCTTCATGTGTCAGTATAAACCTCAAATGATTCTGTGTGGTTTCGTATAATTAACACTAGAGCAGTAGTCAATTTTTCCTTAAGAGTTTAGAAACTCCTTTCATATCTCTCGCTCCATTTAAATTCTACACCTTTCCTAGTTAACTAAGTTAATGGCAAAGCGATCTAAGAAAATCCTTGTATGAATTTTTGATAATAGCCTGCCAAACCAAAAAAGCTTCTAATTTCAGTAATTGTAATTGGCTAGTTCCAACTTAACACAGCCTTAATCTTTTTAGGATCCACTGAAATCCGTACTGCACTCACTATATGTCCTAAGAACTTAACCTCCTCTAACCAGAATTCACATTTCCCAAATTTTGCGTACAACTGCTTCTCATCTAATATCTGCAACACCATCCTAAGATGTTGTGCATGCTGTTTGAGAGTCCTAGAATAGATTAGAATTTCATTTATGAATACCACCACAAACTGATCCATATAAGGTCAAAAAATTCTGTTCATACAGTCCATAAATACCACTAGAGCATTGGTCAAGCTGAATGGCATCACTAAAAACTCATAATGGCCATATCGGGTACTAAAAGCTGTCTTAGGAATATCCTCTTCCTTGGCCCTAATTTGGTGGTATCCTGACCTTAGATCTATCTTAGAGAAAATAGTTGCTCCCTATAATTGGTCAAAAAAATCATCTATTCTAGGTAGGGGATACTTGTTCTTAATGGTCACTTTGTTCAGCTGATGGTAATCTATACATAATCTCATGCTCCCATCTTTCTTTTTCACAAATAGGACAAGAGCTCCCCAAGGTGACACACTGGGTCTAATAAACCCCATTTTTAATAGGTCCTTTATCTGGACTTTTAATTCCCTCAATTCTTTGGGTGCCATCTTATAGGGCGAGATTGAGATTGGTTCAGTGCCTGGCACTAGGTCAATGGTAAATTCAATTTCCCTATATGGGATAGGGGGTAATTCAAGAAGATCTAGGTAGAAATAGTTAATTTTCCTAAAGGAGTGGAAATGCACAAATCAAAAGGAAAACTTTGAAAAGGTAAATCAAAATTTCCCATACATGTATTAGCTATAAAAGAGTGTATAGCACCCGAATCAAACAATACTATTACAAGAAAATCATAAATTTTACCTCTACCCTGAATCAGTCTTGGTGATTCCTCGACGTTTGCCCCATCCAAGGTAAAAACTCTCCTTGGGGCTTGAGGTCTTGGACCTCCTAATCCACTAGAACCTGATTGACTTCCATCAGATGGGCAGAATCTCGCAAAATTCCCTATCTTCCAGCACTTGAAACAAGTCATAGGCACTCTGTGTTTGTAAGGTTCATTTCTATGTCTTCTTCCATACCTGGGACAATTAGGTATTTTTGGCTGTCTATTACCACTAGATGATCCTTGTTGTGGCTTAAAGTTTCCTCCTTTGACTTTGACATTTAAGTTTTTGGCAGGCTGTTTCTATCGAGCAGCGAACCTCTGATTCATATGCTGCTTCTCTTCTAAACTAGAACTCAAGATCCTACACTTGTTTACCAAAATTGAAAAATCTCAAATTTCCATCGGGCCTATCTGGTTCCTCATTTGCCAGTCTAGGCTTGCCTTCAGCTGTCTAGACTTTCAAACCTCATCTGGATACAGCCTCAAATATGTGGAATACTTGGTTAACTCTTCAAATTAAGCCAAATACTCCTCGAATGGCCTGCCCCTCTATTTAAGTTGTAGAAACACTGTTTCCTTAACCTGTCTGACATTCTCAGGGAAATACTTCTCTAAAAATACTTGTTTAAATGTTTCCCACATTAACGGAATGCCCCTACTTTCCATTAGTGGTCTGGTACCACTCCACCAGTTTTCTACTTCATCCTTCAACATATATATGGTGTAGGTGACTTTCTACTCATCTGTGATGTGAAGTAGTTGAAAAAATTTCTCCAATTCTTTTATCCATCCTTCAACTACCAAAGGTTCATATGTACTCTTGAACGTTAGTGGTCCTGCTTTCTGAAACTCCAACCAGCCTTAGTACATGTAATAGTCACCCTATTCATTAGTTCCATGACCATGTACAAGATTTGGCCTTTCGTGATTTTTTCTCATTAGGTTGGCACTAGTGGCAGCCTGATCTCGCACTGCCTCATCCATCATTCTGAAGGAATCTATCATTTCTCTCATTTCTTCACCTCTATTACTCCTTCCTCTCGTTCTTCCTCTTGATCTCCCAATAGACCCACTTCCTGGATTTTCCGTGGCTTTCTGATATAAAAGAATCAAATAAGCTTTTAGCAACATCCATAAAACCATGGCAGCTAGTTTATCCTTAATATCTCAAATGTCAAATTTAAAGCCTATATATTCCAGAGTTTAAGATTTCAAAATCAAGAATTCCTAAAGCTACAATTTAATCATCAGCTTAATATCAATCTCACATTGCCCACAAGTTATCAAAACTGAGCTGTAATACTAAATTATAACGACCCCCTTACCATAGCATAAATTTAAGAAGCATGAAATGCTATGAAAATTGTTTTACTTTCAAAATATGCATCGTTCAGGGCCGTCACTGGTTGAGTGTAACCCAAATAGCCATCCCTATTCAGATTTCACTCAACCCCATACATGCGTAGCTAATCTAAAACCTCAAATCATAAAAAATACAGCCATCAACATACTCTGGAATATACATCTAGGTTTCCTTTCATACATTACATTTGAGATACTAATTACAGGATATAAAACATAAAAATTTACCACACTAATACATCACTAATTCCAAATACAAATTCAATGATTAATACACACCATATGAAGGCTATTAAATCGTTTACAACTAATATTATAAGCTACAACATAGCTTCTCAGTCCTTTGCAATTCTATGTAGCAAATCTATCTGTCTCAGGTTAATTCCTGGCACCATCACGCACTTGACTTCCTGAACACACAACTGACTGATATTTTGAATCCCAGTAGAGTAATATACAAATTATTTTATTCAAAATAGCTACGTGTTCAGCTCTACCCCCGTCTGGATATAGAAAACCTCTCTCTAAATTATTCAATTAACCAAACATGTGAATTGAAGCTTCAATTATTAAAAATCAATAAACATGGGAAATATAGTGGCTATTCAGAAATTATCAATCAAAATCATTCCCTCAATCAAAGAGTATAAGTATTTATCAAAAATTAATTTTTTTAAATGCCTGCAGCCAAATTTTCATATCCATTGCATAACGCTACTACATAACTACGAGGATTTCAGTCATCTGTACATATAAACATAAAATCATATAAATAAATTAACAATTCATTGCCTGCTATTTTCCAATCTCATTTTAAAATCATGAGGACCATCTTCCTAGTGATTGTCACAGGACCGTCCTCCTTGTGACTGAGAACCTAATATTGAGAGGGGCATCCCCCATTATGTACACATTACCAATAGGTCTTGTTTCTCTATGCCGACTATAAAGCAACGTATACATATAGGTGACTAATACTTATGATCATAAGGCTTTACTCTTAAACCAATCCATTCCCCCATATAAACTCTCCTCCTTTACTTCTTATAGTCTTTTCATAGGGGTGTATTGGTTTAATGGGTAAACCTTAACATATACAGACCATTTCAGCATTCAAATAATAATAGTTTAGAAGCAGGTCTGAATATGGAATACTTGAAAATCATCCTATACCAGTTATCAAGTATCCATCCAAGGTTTCGTCTGCACTATAAGTATACAATTCCAATAGTCTAATCAAAACAAGTAGCAAAGAATTTCCAAATATATTTCAAACATATGCAGGTATTTTCTTATACTCATTTAATCCAGCACACATTTCCCAATCCAAGTTCACAAATACAGTCACAGCTATGAATTCATAGCAAACATTTATCAAAATAAAGGGAGTGTAAATTACTCTACCTTAAATCGAGATTTCCTTCGTTTAACTTAAGATTCTCCTTCTTTTCCTTGGACTAATTCTTCAAGTCACCTGTGTATATTTTTATAACCAACGTTCAGAATAAGAACTTATTTTCAAAGCCTAAAAATAATAAGTTTGCACTTTAGTCCCTCATTTCTCCTAAAGTTGGTTTTTAGCTATAAAATTATCCAATTCACTCTATGATGCTTCTAGGAGGCTAATTAAACTTAATTCACTCAAAAGTTCAGAATGTACAAGGTTTGCATTGCTTAAACAGGCTATATCAACCTTTTCAGTTTAGTCCCTAAACTTGAATCAAAACTTTTCCAACAATTTCCTTCCGTTTTCCAATTCCATATATTCATATGAGTCCTAATTAAGTTAAGGATTATAGTGATGCATCAAATTTTATAATTCCACTTCATACCAAACTTTTCCAAAATTTACAATTTAGTCCCTATTTACAAATTTGTTGTTTTCGTCATTCTTCTCCAATCTAACCCTTCAATTCATCCCTAATGGCATTATAGAAGATAGAAATTGCTGAAAAATTGATTAATTTAGAGTTTTTCAGTGTATACCGAAGATTTTGGAAATTTGTAGTTTAGTCCCTGCACCTTTTAAGGCTTTTTCTTGTAACTAGCGGCGGCGGCGGCAACAGCGATGGCTGAGGTCACTGGCAGCTTGGGGATGTTATTGGGTAGCTCAAGAACTAATCACCATTGGTCGAATGGTGCTAGAATATCCAAATCGAATACGTCTTCGAAGTCACAACGGGAAGAAGAAAGTGCCATTTTTCGATGGCTATGGTGGTTCGGCGAGGCTCTTGGTGGCATCAACGGTGTCAGGCAGAGCTACTGCACCTTCTGGCGGTGCGGTGGTCGGTTGGTGGCTAAACGGTGGTGGGCAGTTTTGATGAAGGGAAAGCGTGAGAGAAAAAAGTGAGAGACGGAGGGAGAAAGGATGCACGGGGAGGAAGAAGAATGAAGTGTAAAAATGAGCAAATATGGATTTTAATATTTCTAAGGGCATTTTGGTCTTTTCTCACTTCGTCCTAGATAAATTTTGGAGGTGTTTTTCGATTTAGGCAAGAATTTAAGATGATATAAAAGGAATTCAGAAATTTTAAAACTATCACAAGCCTCTCAAAATTATCTTCAAAGTTTCCCAAGGCAGATAAAAATTTTGCTATCAGATATAATTTAATTCTAAAAAATTCTCAAATTTTAGCTACCAGCTCAGAAAAATTTCCTTAATCACCTCCCAATAATATTTCAAGTTTTCCAAATATTTTATCCCAATTCTCTAAATAAATTTAAATTGGGTTATTACACTATGGCCAATTAAAGGATTCACGTACTTAAAGTTAGACATAGCTTGTGAATAGTGGTTTGGGGAAATGATCGATTGAGAACAATAACCCCAAGTATGTAGGGGAGGATCTACTAGAGAGGTGGGCAAGGACCCTATGATTTTTGAAGGTGGGGAATGATCTATCAAAGCGG
Source organism: Senna siamea (assembly GCA_031216115.1). Taxonomy (NCBI): domain Eukaryota; kingdom Viridiplantae; phylum Streptophyta; class Magnoliopsida; order Fabales; family Fabaceae; genus Senna; species Senna siamea. The sequence continues at coordinate 22,298,038 of CM062354.1, read as the reverse complement.
TAGATAGAGACCCTCGTGGGGTTATTGTGGATGAATGTACTTGGATCTACTGGGAGACTCTCCAGCATGTACATAGATTATAGTCAAGGACTACCAGATTATGAATACATTGTAGTTGAGAATGCGAGAAGTTGTGGACTACAAGATACTCACCTGAGAGTGAGGGTTTTATGTGAGGATTTGTTTGCTTGGCAACTCTCTTAATTTCTCTTGGTATGATCTTGTGATGATCATGATTTGGAATTGGCTATGAGAATATGCTTTGATTTCCTTATTTATGCTCTTGTTTCTATGTGATTATGTGATACCCTGTTACCATTTTGATGTAAAATATATTCTGTGTGATGGATATGTGGTATGATATATCCTGTTTGATGGATATGAAATATAATTTGATGACATATATATCTGGCTGAATGGATATGCGATGATTTATATTGCATGCATAGTATGATTATGAGATGACATACTATATACTTCATGCATTGTATCCTAATAAGCATAATTTTTTATTTTATAATAAGAAGAATGTAGTGTTTTCGTATGAATACGATGGTATAGATTAGTGAATTTTAAAAGTTAGGTTGTTTATTGCTACTGAGATTCATTCTCATTTAAAGTACTGGTTTGTATTAGATGCCTAGGCATCAGGTTCTGTTAGAGATGAAGGTGAAGATACTAGAAATACCATTCTTAAGGTATTTCCTAGTGGTGAAAGAATTATGGATTATATTTATCCTAGAAGTTCCCCCTACCCCTTGACTACATGAGGTTAAGATCAAAAGTTTATATTTTTGACATGCTCGATACCCTAAATCCTTATTAATCTTTTAGAAAGGATTAGGATAATGACTTTTGGATGTATAAAGTAAGGACATATATGTATTAGGATATGTGAGCTAGGAATACACTAGTAGTCTTTTCTTAAGTGGGTATGAGTGACAAGTTTGTTGTCTCCTTACCCCAGTTGACACACTTACATATCCACACTTATATGTCTAATCAGTAACATCTGTAAACATTATAAATGAACTATGTATGTGGTGTATATGTATATATGTATATATCTTATTTAATTATTTTAATTATTTTTTGCTACGATCTTACGTGTGAGAGCCCGAGCATAGAATTCTCAAACTAATAACACTTAATTATTTAACTTGGTAAAAGATAAAAATTTTACTCAGGTAAAGGTAGTGGTAACTTACCAATCTAGTATTATATGATATAAAGAAAATAGAAAAACCATAGGATTAGGGGTGTTACATTTTATTCCAAGGGCATTTTGGTAATTTACCATTCATGAATTAAAACTCCCATTTCCTCCATGGAAGAAGGGAGACCGAGGAAATAGAAAAAGAGAAAGAGAAGTTGTGAGGGAGAAGAAGAGAGGAAGAAGAAGAAAGAAGGGAAATTTCAAGGAAAAACAACCTTAGACAATCAAATTTCTCCACTTTAGTAAACAAAAATCCCATTCCCTTCATAAAGGAAAAGAAGGACGTGAAGGTGAAAAGGAAGGGGAAAAAGGACATGAAGGTGAAGAGAAAGGGGAAGAAGAAAAATTCAAGGATTCAACATAGAAACACCATTTCTATTGCAAAATCAAGGTAGCTAAAAAATCCTACCCCTTTTATTTCAAGTTTTATGGATTATTTTTCTTGAATGGAAATTTATATGGTTTTCATGAAAAAGGGGATTTCTCTCTCAACATCCTTTTATGATGAATTTGCTATAGGGTATTGATAGTATGATTGTTTTGGATGTATTTATAAATTTTTTAAATGTTATTGAGATGGAAATTGTGAAGAAAATAATATTAGTTCACCTCTGTTCACGATGAAACCCTTGATGTTTGATAGAAAAAAGTATAGAGAGTATAGAAATGGAAGGGAATTGATGTATCTATGTTTGAATAATGTAAAGGATGGAAGAAGGTGAAGAAATGACATGAAAGTCCCATTTTTCCCTCACTTTCTTCCCTTGGCTGAATTGGAAAAGAAAGGGAAATTTATGTATTTATATTTGTATAATAAAAAGGAAATTCATGTATTTGTGTTTGTATGATGGAAAAGATGGAAGAAAGGGAAACAATGGTTAGAAACTCTCTTAATTCCTCTTCTTTTTGCATGTGGCTGAGAGCTTTAAGTGTTACCATGGAAGAAATTTTGCATAACTTTAGTCCATGTGTGCGCTTGGTGATTCGGCCATAAGTAAAAGTAAGAGGGAAAATTGATGTTTATGATGAAACTCTTTTATTTCCTTTTTCTTACATAGTGGCCGAGAGCACTATGGAGAGAATTTGTATGAATAAAGTCCATATGTGTGTTTATTGTTTTGCCATAAGTAAGCAAAAGAGAGAAAATGATATTACAAAGTGATATGTGTTATAAATTTCATGAAAGGAATGTATAACCTTCCATATTCATACATTCTTATTTAAAAGTGCTATCAAACATGAACGGGTAATACTTCAATGTAAAAAGGGTATCATGATAAATGAAAGAAAGGAAAGGAAAGGAATGAAATGCTCATGTAACACCCCATATTCTCTTAACTATTTTTCATTAACGTTCCCTTAATTGATTGAATGAGTTTTTCATAAAATGTTATGAGATTGCCTTGGTAATGTAGTGTAGAATAAACATTACAATGGAAGCAATAAATTTCGGTATTAAGTAGTATGAAACACTTACAAAATGGAGAGATGTAAAGACTTTATCTTTATTTATGGTGTTAGTAGAATTAAAATAGAAGTGGAGCAAAGAACACAAGAATGATGGAGGGATATGTTAATCAAGTGAAGTAAACCTTACCAAGGAGCTTGCAAAAATTAAAAGAAAAGTATAATTATTCGATCATCAAGAAAGGAAAAAGGAAGAGGCATAGGGTACTTTTACTCTTAGGTTTCATTCCATTCCTTGACATACCTTGGCCGTATAAAAATATATGAATGGATGAGGAAAATTTTATCATCATGATTAAAGAGGAGGAACCATTTAGTGGAGGAAAAATAATTGAGGTGCTTGAAGTGCTTAAGGTGCTTAAGGTGCTTACATTAAGTTTAAGGTGCTTGATCCACTTGCTAGAAATATGTACGACAAAGAAATTTAGGAAGGATTTGGTAATTCGAAAAGTTTAAGCAATTAGGGAAGAAGAGGCCGTGACATGTAAGAAGGGAAAATGAAATTTACTACTTCTTCTTACGTTTTGCTCTTAAATTTCCATCCATCCCTTTTATTGCCTTGACTGAGAATGTGAGGGAGGTGCTTACATTAAAACTTATGTGCTTAAATTCTTTTCCTTCATTCCTTTTTAATTAACCAACAAGCATCACATTCTTTCTCTCTCATTGTTTTAATTAAGGTGATCGAGTGACAAGAGAGTGCCTTGCGTGAATTACATACCTTCTTTTCCTTTAGCGCCAGTGAGTGATGAATTTACATATGCATGTATAATGCTAAGATGTGAATCTTGCGGGAAATGTGCAGCTTGCGTGAATGGGTGCCTTGCGTGAACCTCCCTTCTTCCTTTCCTTTGACGTAACCAGGTGGTTAACCCATATGTATAAGATTACAATTAAGGTGGATTGTACTTAAGTACATGTGTGGCCATAAATTAATAATAATTAAGAATAAGAAGGAGAGTATAGCATTTGGTGAGGGGCAAAGGAGAGCTAGCTTGGCCGAGAAGGGGAGAAGCAAGGGAGGAAGACAAAATTCAAGAGGAACACCAAGATGCCTCCATCATTCTCACACCCTTGAGGTAGCTTAGTAATTCTATGTTTTATTTTCATGATTTAATTTATGTTGTATGACTTAAAGTTTTCATGGAATTTAATTTTCTAGTTCTACATTCCTTGAGTTGCAATGTTTTCATTGGCCAAGCTCGTATGATGAAGTGAATTGGTTGGGATTGTGGAGATGATAATGTGGATTTAGCTAATCCCATGATGAAATGGTTAATGGAAAAATTCCAACATATTTAATGAAACCCCTTAGAATTAGAAAGTGTAGGAAATAGTTTATTCAATGGTCCATGTGTGTTGTTAAGTGTAAGTTCCCTAAAGGAAGCATGTTACTCACGATTTAGCTTGAAATTGTTATATAGCTTCCTTTAATTTTTTAAGAGCATTTCTCTTAAAATAATATGCATGTGCTACTAAAAATCTAAAATTAAAGTTACTTTCGTTCGAATGAAATAATAGTGCAAAGAATGATGAATGTAGGTTATTTTCTTATCTAGTAATATACATTAGAGGTAAGAGTGACAAAATGTAGGAAATTATCAAGTGTATCATGCAAATAAGTCAATAACATAAGAAAAAAGAAGAAGAAGAAGAGTAATGAAATGGTAATATGACTTGAAATGTGAGGAAAGGTGCCCTAAAAATGTTAAAATATAATATGATTAAGCTTGCAAGTTAGAAAGGATGGGAGAATATGGAATAATGGATAGGAAACACTTTAAGTTTCATCCTTTATTATAGTGGCCGAATATAATCTCCAAGATTAATTAAAATGGTCAAAGCATTTTACTATTAGCAAAGAAGTTATAAAGTGTTTTGCAATAGATATAGCCAAGAATAATAGCATGAGGAATTGCGATAGCTAAGTGTAAGTACAAGTAACCAAGTGTTCACTAATTTTATAAAAGTGGCCAAGAGTCCAAAATGTGACCAAGCATTCACAATCCTTCCAAAAGTGGCCAAGTGTCGACATTTCTTATAGAGTGACCAAAGGTGCTTCATCCTCTCAGATAAGGTAAGTTTTCAGAATGAGAATATAGAGGTAATACTTAATTGGTTCAATTATTATATGTATGCTTTCCTTGAAAAAGAATTATAATTAAAATGGGAATAGCCATCCTTACCACGTTGACATACCAATTAATTATACAATGCTTGCCAATGTATTTATACGATAGAGATTAATTACTAAATGATGGAATGTTGAAGAAATTGTTTTCTGTGCTTGCACAGTGGTATATATAAGTGAGATTTAAATTTTGAATTGTCAAGCTACTGAGAAACTAGTTTTCTCATTTGTGCACTGATATGTATCAGATGTAGATATTTAGCAATTTTGGGGAAAGATGGAAGTGGCATTAAAGGAAGTCCTTTGTTAAGAGTGTTTTTGTAACCCTTCATTTTGGGTCATGATTCTATATATTATTTTTGGATTAGAATTATAACTGCTATTTTTGGTCGTATATAGTAAATAAAAAAGGTAATTACTGGGAAAATGATATGTGAAGGACCCGTTCATCCCTAGTATTTTGTAAAAGGAGTTTGAGTGACAGGCTTGTTGTCTCCTTACTCCTCATGGATGGGTACTTCACATATCCTGGTATTTGTTCACAGAAGGATGTGACAGAAAATTATTATATATATATAACATGAAAGTTTTATAAATTCTGCAGTGATGTATGAAATTTTAATTTCGTTGTGCATAAAGTATGTTTACCTGAGCAAAAGAACCCAGACCTAATCATATATTAATTACTGATGTATTAAATGCTCAAGAAAATTAATAAGATAAAAAGGCAAAGAATAATGTAACCACTCATCTGATCATATTATATGACATTGTTAAGTTAAGATAAAGGGTGTTAAGCTCAAATAAAGAGGCAAACATAGAAAAGGAAAGGAGAACATAGAATAGAAAGGAAGAGAATTTATAGGAAATATTTCTAATGTATGTTCTAGGACAGATAGGCTTGTAACCGAATGACTAATTGTCAGTATGGAATGATAGTGTGCATTCCACAAAAGTATGAGAATATAGTGATGATTGCAAATTCTAAGGTAGTGTAACCTAAGGTGACCAATAAAAGGGGGACATTTACTTAGAATTTAGCATAATCATAGGTACAAGCCAAATCATCTCAGTCCATATATAGGAAATATCGTACTGGGAAGATAATCCAATAAGAGGCATACTTGATTAGTCTAAGAGACAATCCAATGAGGCATACTTGATTAGTCCAAGAGACAATACAATGAGGCATACTGGATTAGTCTAAGATGTAATCCATTGAGACATACTTGATTAGTCTAACAGACAATCCATTGAGGCATACTTGATCAGTCTAAGAGACGGTCCAAAAAATCACACTTGGAGGATTAGTTTAAGAGACGATCCAATAAACGGTACTTAGAGGATCAATCTAAGAGACAGTCCATAATGTTATAAATGTTATAAATTGTGAACTAATTTATGAAATGTTATGAATGGTGAATTCGTTATCTTGAACGCTATTATACTTTCATAAATACATGCCATTCTTATGTATATATATAAATCATGAATGATATTCTAATAGATTGTGCTATATTTTAAAGAAAAGAATGTAGAATTTTTTTTGTGTTATCACGGTGGTACATGCTAGAGGTTTTTGGAAAAGAATGGATTGTTTGGCTACTGGGAATTTAATTTTCATAATTATCTTGGTGTGTATCAGATAACCAGGTATAGATTACTACTAAAGTTGTAGAGAAGATGGGTTCTAGCAATGTGTAAATGTTATGTATGATATTAATAAATATTAACAAGGGTTTGAGTGGCAGATTGTTGCCTCCTTGCCCTATGTATTGACCTACAACTTTATGTATGAGAAATATATAAATGACGTTTCATTCTCTGCTCTGTTATTATTAACTTTTATGATATAGCCTTCCGCTGTGCAATGTATAAATGTAATACCTGAGTAATGGATCCTAAACCTAATCAAATACTAAATAGAAATTAAAATCAAGCTCAATTAATAATTAAGAATTAAAGGATAATGTAACACACCAGTCTTGTAGCATAATGAATTCTAGATTGGGGTGTTATATTCAAGAACTTATGCATATGAATGGAGAACGTGTAGGGGCTTTGCATCAGAGGAATGAAGATCAATTGACAGAAATAGATAAGCGACTGGAGAGTGTGGAAAACTTGCTATGTGATTTGACTACACACATTAGAGGCAAGTCAGTAGCAGCTTCAGATCTAGTAGTTCAAACTAACGAAGCTTCTCTATCATCGTTTGATGCTTGGGCAGGAGAAACTCGTCTAGAAACTCTAGGAATTTTTCTTGGTTGTAACATGAAGATAGAGATTCCACATTGTAATGGCAAGGAGACGGAGGATTGGATATTCAAGATTAAAGAATTCTATGAGATGTACTCTATACCAATAAAATAGTGTATGCGAGGCATGTGAACATGGGAAAAATTTCTCAAAGCCATAAGAGTCAGGTTTAAGAGGTCGCTGTATATAGATCCTAAGGTAGCAGTTAAGGAACTAAAGCAAACAAGGACTAAATAGAAATTAAAATCAAGCTTAATTAATAATTAAGAATTAAAGGATAATGTAACACACCAGTCTTATAGCATAATGAATTCTAGATTGGGGTGTTATATTCAAGAACTTATGCATATGAATGAAGAATGTGTAGGTGCTTTGCATCAGAGGAATGAAGATCAATTGACAGAAATAGATAAGCGACTGGAGAGTGTGGAAAACTTGCTACGTGATTTGACTACACACATTAGAGGCAAGTCAGTAGCAGCTTCAGATCTAGTAGTTCAAACTAACGAAGCTTCTCTATCATCGTTTGATGCTTGGGCAGGAGAAACTCATCTAGAAACTCTAGGAATTTTTCTTGGTTGTAACATGAAGATAGAGATTCCACATTGTAATGGCAAGGAGACGGAGGATTGGATATTCAAGATTAAAGAATTCTATGAGATGTACTCTATACCAATAAAATAGTGTATGCGAGGCATGTGAACATGGGAAAAATTTCTCAAAGCCATAAGAGTCAGGTTTAAGAGGTCGCTGTATATAGATCCTAAGGTAGCACTCAAGGAACTGAAGCAAACAAGGACTATGGATGACTATCAAGCAGCTTTTGAGCTACTGTCTACTCAGGTCACTGGGTTACCAGAACCATGGCTGATTAATTTTTTCATCGCTAGTTTCGATGAATACCTGAAGCGTGAGCTACAACTAGCTCAGCTTGTAACATCCACCCCTATTTCTATGAGAGATGTTTGTTAATTTTAATTAATTACTTACGTATGTTGCATTAGATTGCACATATTTGCATATAGTTGCATATGTGCCAGAATTGGACTATAAAAGAATGAGAAAATTGATTAGAAAGGGGAGAAGGACTAAATTGAAAAGTGTAAAAGTTCAAGAATGGGAATTTCAATTTTGACTAAAAGAATTACTATAGCCAACTGATTTTTGGAATTCTTCAACCAATGGTTTAGGGGAAAAATTGTAATTATGTATGTAACACCCTATATTCTCTTGATTATTCTAAATTAATGTTTCCTTAATTAATTGGATGAGTTTGCTATAAATTATAATGAAATTTCTTGTGTAATTTAATGTTTAGAATAAATATGACAAAGGATAACACCTTCTTCCTTGTGGTAACTGAATTATAATGTGAGTAGGGAGGAAAATACTACATAAATTATAAGGTGCTTGAGGTTCTTACATAAAGCATGAGGTGCTTGATTTAAATTTCATTTTCATTTAGCTGAATTAAGAAAGGAAAGAAGAGTATGGCATTTAAATATATGTATACATGTGCACTCGGTGGAAGAAATGAAAGGGATGTACGAAATTGGTTTATTCCTCCTAAATTTTAGCCAAGGAGATGAGTGAGTGGAGAGAGATTTATTTTTATTCTTATGCTAATTAAAATAATGTTTCCATTTGGTGAAGATAAAAGTGAGAAGAGGAAGAAGAACATGGCTTTTATATAACCACAAGGAAATAGAAATTGAGAAGAGAGTAAGAAAGAGAGACGTGTGGGATTAGCCTTCTTCCTTTTCTTCCATTTTATTTTATTTTATTTTCTTTTATTTTCTTTTCTTTTCTTTTCCAACACAATATGGCCGAGAGATAAGTGAGCTTGCGTGAAGGTGCAGCTTGCATAAATTCATTTTTACTTTCCTTTGGTGCCATCGAGTGATAAATTCCCATAGGCATGCTAAAACGTGAAGCTGTGTGAACTGTACCTCTTTCGTGTGAGTATGAAGCATGCATGACTTCCCTTCCTCCCTTCCTTCAACGTAGCAGAGTGGGAATACCAAACTTGAAAGCAATGTGAATTGTACTTAAAAGTACACGTGTGGCTATTAAACAATCACAATTAGGGATGAGAAAGAGGTGTGGCATCCCATTACCCGATAAGACTACATACAAGAGAGGGATGACATTTAATTAAAGAGGCTTATGGCAATAGCATTTGGGGAAGGGGAAGAGAGCAGCTTAACATTGGAAGGAAGCACACAAACATTGGTGAGAGGGGAGAAAAGGCTAAGTTTAACGAGAAAGAAAGAAGCAAGTAAGTAAGGGAAAAATTCAAAGGAAGAGCTAAGACAATTCCCTTTGGTTTCATCATTGAGGTAGCTTAGAAATTCTTTTAATTTTGTTCCATGGTTTAGAATATATTCATCATGTTTTTCCAAGCTTTCATGGAATATTAGTTTCCACTCTACATTCTTCAAAATGTGAATGTCTCTTTGGCTAAGCTTGTATGGTAAAATGGATGTGTTTGTTGATGTGATGATGTGGATGTAGTTGTTTTCATAAAAGAGTAATGGTTAAAAGAATAAACAAAATTTCAGCATGCTCCATAAAGAATAGAAAAGTGTTGAAATATCATGTTTTGCATGGCTAATGTACGTTTTATGTTAAAGAGACCTAAAGGAGGCTTATTAGTTAGATGTTGGTTTTAAACTATGGCATTATCCCCTTTAAATCTACCTAACTGAGAGCTTTCCATGTTGACATCTAGAAGAAATTACTGAAATTGTGGGAGAAGGGATCCCACTTCGATTTTGGTTAAAAAGGGAGAGAGAGAAAACAAGAATAAAGTAACATAGGGTAAATGGTTTACTTGTTTTATAAATGGTGATGTTAGTAGTAGTGAGATGTGAGAATAATGAAATGAGAAATTATAAAATGCAACATATAAATTAAGCCAAGAAAAGAAATAATAGACATGAAAAATTGCATGGTTACCTAACTTAGATGTAATAGAAAGTATTATAATAATTTCAAGACATGGCATCATTAAGTTTTAAATGTGGAAAGAGTGGAAGAATGTGAAGAATTAATATGAAAAACCCTAGATTCCACCCTTTTATCATGATGGCCGAACATCATTCCCCATTTTAGTCTTAGTAGCCGAATACATATGCAAATGGTAATGAATTATAATACTTCTTATAATGGCTAAATTAAAGGGTGCACAATTAATTTATAAAGGTGGCCAAGTGTCCACAATGTGACCAAGTGTTCACAATTAATTTATAAAGGTGGCCAAGTGTCCATAATGTGACCATTTGTTCACAATTAGTTTATAAGGTAGCCAAGTGTCCACAATGTGACCAAGTGTTCACAATTAGTTTATAAAGGTGGCCAAGTGTCCACAATGTGACCAAGTGTTCACAATCAATTTATAAAGGTGGCCAAGTGTCCATAATGTGACCAAGTGTTCACAATCAATTTATAAAGGTGGCCAAGTATCCACAATGTGACCAAGTATTCACAATCAATTTATAAAGGTGGCCAAGTGTCCACAATGTAACCAAGTGTTCACAATTAATTTATAAAGGTGGCCAAGTGTCCACAATGTGACCAAGTGTTCACAATTAATTTATAAAGGTAGCCAAGTGTCCACAATGTGACCAAGTGTTCACAATTAATTTATAAAGGTGGCCACGTGTCTACATTCCTTGACGTGTGACCAAAGGTGCTTCACACTTTAAGGCAAGGTAAGTTTTAAGAATGAAATGTATGGATGATTATTGTTTATTTTAGTTTTAGCATGTATGATCCCATGAAAAGATGTTTTACTTGAAAGAGAATATCTACTTTTATCACATTGACATTTCAAATAATCATGCAATGCTTGCCAATCGGTATATATAAATGAGACTGTGTTTTAAATGACTAGAATGTAGATGGAAAATGTTTTTCTATGCTTTTACACTAGTACATATTAGTATATTTTAAAATGACAAATTGTTAAGCTACTGGGAAACTAGTTTTCTCATTTATATGCTAATGTGTATCAGTTGCAGACGTTTAGCAATGTTGGGGAAAGATGGGAGTCCTTTTGTTAAGAGCATTTTTGTAGTCCTTTATTTTGGGCCCTGATTCTATATATAGTTTTTGGATTAGAATTAGGAATGTTATTTTTTTGGCTGTATATAGAAGGAGAGAGGGTAATTACTGGGGAAAGGATATGTTAAGGACTTGTTCATCCCTATTATTTGTAAAAGGAGTTTGAGTGACAGGCTTGTTGTCTCCTGACTCCTTATGGACGGGTACTTCATATATCTTGGTATATGTCCACAAAGGATATAACAAATAGTTATTGCGTGTAATATGAAAGTTTTATAAATTTTGCTGTGATGTATGAAATTTTATTTCTGCTGTGCTTATAAGTTTTGATCTAAGTAAAAGAACCCGAACCTAATTCACTTTAATACTACTTAATGGTATAAATGCTCAGACATTGTAGATGAATAATTAAGGTTCAAAATGAACTTATCTATTTACATCGGAGGAATTGTAATACTAGATAAGGGCATTACAATGTATATAGTTTGAAACTTAACATTTTGAGACTGAATGATCAGAGACTAGGATCAAAATTGTAAGTTTTGGATCACTTATATAAGGCTGAGCGTTGGACCTCCTCATACCTAAAATTCAGAACCACTTCTAGAGAGAGAAATAGAAGTCAAGTAGAGAGAGAAAGTGAGGGAGAAATCTCTACTTTTAACAAGGGTTGAATCTATAAAAGTTTTTAGGAAGGCATTCAATATGTTAATCAGCATACAAACAAGAATTTAAGGTAGCAAAAGAACCTAATCCCTTTTTATTTTTGAAGTTACTGTTCATATAACTGAACTTGATGATTTTGAAGTTATTTGAAGGAAAAAGGGATTTAAAACTACATTCTTAATGTTTTTACTTACTATTGGGTGTTTTGAATCAATCGAAGATACTTATGCATGCTTAAAATTGATTCTAAAAAGTGAGTTTTTCTAATTGAACAAAAACTAGGTTTAATCCCATATTTGAGTAAGATTAAATAATGTTTTGGATTGTTTCCATGTGTTAAAAGATGCTTGGAAGTTTATCTTGAGTTCATAAATTTCAAAATGGCTTTACAAACAAGTTTTTGAATAAAGATTATGGGTCAACGATGAGTTTTAAAATAGAGCATAACATAGCAGCCGATTGGTGGTTTGTAGCAGTCGACTATCGCATTCTTGAGCTACCTAGAAATACATACAAAGCTCTAATAGTCGACTGCCAGCCCTGGAAGTCGATTGTCGTGTTCTTCATTTTTCAAAATTTTTCCCAAAAAGCCAATAACCAATTGCCATGCTTTAATAGTTGACTGTTGGGCCCAACAATAAGCTAGCAGCTGACTGCCAGTCCTATAGCAGTCAACTGATAGCTCTCGGGTTTGAATTTTGAAAATTAGACAGAATGCTACTAGTCGGCTGGCAATAGAGTACCAGCTGATTGCCAGCTTTTGTGAGTGAATTATGAACTCAATGACATGTTTGAAAGGTATTTGGTCTAAAAACCCAATTCAAGTAAGAGATTTAAACCTAAAATACAATGTGGGTAACATGTACTTTGAATTTGAGAAGGAAAGAATAAAAATGAATAAGAGAAATGAGAATTGTATTCTTAGTATATGTATTAGTATAGATAGGTTCATAACTAAATGATTGGTTGCTGGTATGGGATGGTGATTAGACATTCCATGATTATTGTGATAGTTGTAAATTCTAAGTTAGTGACTTATTGGCCAAGTTAAATAAAAGGTCACAAACTTTGGATTTCACATTACTATGGTACGCACTGAATCTGTAACATCCACTCCTAATAATTGCATTCTATGATGACGTTGTTATCATTACTATTATTATTGTTAGTATTATTCATGAAATATTAGGGATGATTTATCAAGGAGTTAGGATGGACATTTTCATTAATACATAATCACTTTTGTGATAAAAGAAGGAAATTGGAAAATTTGATGAGAAAGGGGTAAAATAGTAATTTTACCAACAAAGGATAAATTAATTTAATTTTCTTATTTCATGAAATTATATCAAAGGACTCTAATTATTTTTATTTAAGAGAGAAGAAGAATCTAGTTATGTGAAGAGATTTCTTACATTTGATGTCAAAAGGCAATTTTCCCTAAAAGGGCAAAATTGTAATTTTGCTAAAATAAGGATAAATTAGTAAATTCACATAATAAACTTTATGAAATTTTATTTAAGTGTTTTATACATATCAAAATCAAAAAGAAGGAAAAATGGAGCAATAATGGCCAATTTGGACTTAATGGCAAAAATGGCAATTTTCTTAGGGGCTTATTTGTAATTTTCAAAAATTTGAGGGACCACTGCAATTTCAAAATTCTTGAGGGGCAGAAAAGTCCCAGCCCATGGAAGTTGCACAAAATTACACATCCAAGCAGTGACAATGCCATTGTTGAAAAAGAGAAGAAAAAGGGACAAATTAGACATTTTAACACTAATGGCATTTTTGTAAATAATCTAAATCCTAAATTTCAGCCTTCTTCTTCCTCCAAGTGCTAGAAGTGTCGAAGAAGAGTGGAGGAGAGAGAGGCTGAGTTTCTTCATAGGTAAGGAGAAGAAGAATTTCTCACTAAAAAACTTGGAAATTACATTTGTATTGGCTTTTCAAGGTAGCTAAACACACCTATGCCATTCTTTTCTTGTTTTATGATGTGTTTATGATGTTTTTAATTTTGTAAGAAAGGTGGCTTTTCTCTCTCTACATTCTCATGGTTGATTTATTTGAGTGGGTGTGAAATATGTTGAAAACTATTTGTGCTTATGACTATAGACATATTGGAATGCATGAAAACTTAAGAGTTAGTATGTTTTCATGGATGGAACTTTGTTTTTGAGAAAACCCTAACCATGCCAATGCTGAAATGGTGTTGTGTAGTGTGAGAAAATGATGTTTTTGTATGGTTTTTGCATTAATATTGTTATATGGCAAGTTAGATGATGAGACAACTTCATTTTGCTCACTTTCTCTCTTTGGCCGAATGCTAGAGTTTATGGTGGTCCTAAAATTGGTTAAAAAGGTACTAGAAAAAGTGTAAGAAGGTGTTAAGAAATGGTAAGAGAGAGAAAATATAAGTGGGTTAATGTTTAAGCATCTTTCTCATTTTCTAACTTTAGTATAAATCAAGAAAGTGTGTTTTATTCACCTTGGCTGAATGGTTGCATATAAATGGTGCTGAAATTACCCTTGAATAATGCCTTAGGAATCATATAAATTTAGCTTTAAGAAAGGAAAAAAGAGAAAATTATGGTAATTTCATGCTCTAGCCAATTTTTCCAAATTAAAGCCTTACCATTTCACCTTAAAAGTGTACCTAAAAAATGTGAAATTGTGGGACTAGATGTGTTGTCATGTTTGGTATGAACAATAAGTTAGAAAAGCATGAGAAAGAATAACTTAAAGTATATTGACCAAATTTTTTGGTGTAAGAAAGTGTTAGGCATAATTATGCAAATGGTTACCATAATGTTCAAATAATGGAAAGAATACTAGAAATGTGCCAAATGAGTTAGAAATGCAAATCTTCCATGTTTATATTGCTTTGGCCAAATGCTATATGGTATTTTTTCCCATGTATGGCTAAATTTATATTTTAATTTGAAATAGCCTAAAGTTTCATCTAAAATGGCATATGTTAAGTAAGAAGAGGGAAAGTAAGGCACTGGTCAAAGAATGGATGGTAATTAGCATACTTTTGTCATTTAAAAGCAAAATGTCTAAATTCATAGAAAAGTGACTGAATGACATAAGAATGCTAAATATACTTGTGAATGCCCAAGTTATAGACCAAGGGAGGAATGATCTGGTGAATACCTCTTGGACTAAAATTTTGAGGAGGAATGATCTGATGTATACCTCCTAGGAAAGTTACCTTGAGGAGAATGATCTGGTGTATACTCCCAAGGAACGAAATGCAGGGGGAATGATCTAGTGTATACCTCCTGAGCACATAATTATGTGGGAAGGAATGATCTGGTGTATATCTTCCCAAAGCAAAGCATTCACAAAATATTATAATTGATATTGTATGAAAGTGTTCTCTGTGTGCATAATTGAAATGTGTATCCATTGAAAACTTGTTATCTATTCCATTAATAATACTATATGCTTCATGTCCCCTGTTTATAGTAGCATATACACATGTTTTACATATATCACACTCATAAATCTATATGAAAGAATAGTCGGAACTAAACTGAATGTAGAGATGTTTTCTGTATTCGTACAGTGGTATATATCAGCTAAGTTTAAAAATGGTTTGTTTAGCTACTGGGAATATTTTTCTTATTATTGTGTTGATATATATCAGATGCCTAGATACTGTCTTATTATGGAGATTGAGCTGGCAACGATGGAGATTCCCTTTTTGGGAACTTTCACTATTATAAAGGATATCTATGTTATATCTATGTTTGAATTCCCTCTGGAGTAGATAGGCACTGTAGAATGTAGCTATAGCCCTATCATTTTAGAGTCCTAATCCTAAATGTTCTTTTAGGGTTAGAATTAAGACTGTCATTTTTGGATGTATATAGATGGAAAAAAGGGGCATATCTATGGGGATATGTGAAGAACCTATTCCTCCCTGATATTTTGTAAAAGGAGTATGAGTGACAGGCTTGTTGTCTCCTTACTCCTTAGGAATGGCTACTTCATCTATCCTAGTATATGTATACAGAACAATGTATCAAATAGTTATGAAAATCTATGTACAGTGGAAAAGTTTTTGGATATTATTTGTGATATATATTTTTTTATTTTTTTTCTTATTATTATTTCGCTGTGCCAAAGCATGTGTACCTGAGTAAAAGAACCCAGCATAATTCCTTAATTATATTACTAATGGATTGAAGGCTCAGGCAAATTTATTGTAAATAAAGGTAAAGAATAATGTAACCACTTATCTAAATTTATATGACGTTGTTAAGATAAGATAAGGGTTGTTAAAGAATCACCCTAATGTATATACTTAGGAATAGCATTTTGGGGACCTTATTAAGTACTCAATGTGTGTGGATTCAATGTGGGGACTCTATTATACTTGGATCTACTGGAGGACGCTTCAAAATATACTCAAATATAATGTTGCAGTCGAGGACTGCCAATGGACATATGTTGCCAAAAAGTTATGAGTACATATTCAAAAGTGTGGAATGGCTCGCTTGACAACCATCCTGATTTCTCTTATTGTTATTATATGATAATTATTATGATGATGGCGAAGGCCAAGTCTTATTTCCTTACTAATCTTTATATGAAGTTAAATGAATGAAATTATGTTGCCTATATGATTTGACTATTTTATGAGGTATATGCCCTATGTGGTGTATATCAAGTAAATGATGCATGCAATTATGTGTATCAAATGTAATTTTATGTAAGGTAACCCTATAGATATATCAATTGTACAATGATGAGAAGAATGTAGAATTTTCTGTAAGGGATTACGGTGGTACAAACTAGTTATTTTATAAATTAATTATTATTGCTACTGAGATTTGTTTTCATTAAAAATGCTGGTTTGTATCAGATGCCTAGGTACCAAATATTACTAGAAGTGGAAGTTAAGTTGATAGAGATACCCTTTCTAGGGCATTTCCCTGTTGTCAAGGAATTGTGGGTCATATATGTATGGGAAGTCCCTCCCACACCTTTAATGTATAAAGTTTTAGAAATATTTTGACATGCCCGATACCTTGAATCCTTGTTAAATTTTTGGAAAAGATCAAGAAGACAGATTTTTAAGGTATAGTATAAGGGCATATATGTATTAGGATATGTAAATTAGGAATTCACTAGCGGTCTTTTGTTAAACAGGTATGAGTGACAAGCTTGTTGTCTCCTTACCCTAGTTAACACTTTCACATATCCATAGATATATGTCTAATGTATGACATTTGTAAATATTGTAAATGAATATAGATGTATCTATAAATGTATATATGTTTCATTTCCATTAATTCCTTCTATTTTTCGCTACATGATGTGTGAGAATCTGAGTGTAGTAGCCCAAAATAATAGTACTTAATCATTTCACTCGATAAGAATTTTAAAAAATATTGATTAGGGTGAAGGAAGTAGTAATTCATTAATCTTATAGTATATAGTATTATTATATTAATTAAATAACTAAAAAGGAACTACAGGATTGGAGGATTAAACAACCAATGTCCTACCACCATGCTGTTTCACTGGCCAAGCTCCATAAGCAAAAGTAACTAAAGTTGAAAACTACACTTAAACCAATAAGCAAGCTACCAATCCCAAGCTACTCTAAGTCGTTTGGCAATGCATCGTATACTGTTCACAATATGGCTCCTAGAAGTGGATGGAGTGGGGGAATTAAAGGAGGAAGTATAGCTTCTTAGACTTTTATCAATGGACCAGAGAGGAATTCACCACAGAACACTACTGTTAGTCAAAATACCAATTTCAAACAGTTGACTACAGTTGAGATTAAGGCATGAAGGGAGAAAGGCTTGTGTTACTACTGTTTTAACACCCCATATTCTCTTAATTAGTTTTAAATTAATGTTTCCTTAATTAATTAGATGAGTTGCCATAAAACGTGATGCAATTGCTTTAGTGATGTAATGAAGAATAAATGTCACAAGGGAAAGAATAGACCTAGGTATTAAGTAGCATGGAATGTTCATAAAAAGGGAATATGTGAAATTGAGGTGCTTGAATTAATTTTTCTTTTCTTCCTTGTGCCTAGCCTAATTGCCAAAAGGGAAAACCAAATTTAAAATATATATACACGTGCAATTGGGAAAGGAAAGAAGTGTGTAGCATTGAAGTATATATATGCATATCTAGTGAAGCACCAAGGTGGGAGGGAGGAGGGAGAAACGTGTGGAAATTTCACTCTTTCCTTCTTCCTATCATTCCTTTTTCCTCATCCTAACTAAATAGCTTGCCAATTAAATAGATAAAATATACAAAAGGAAAGTGGCTAATGTAAGAGTGTAGAATTTATTTTTAAAAAATAAACTACACATGTGTAGGTGTATGGTGGAATCAATTAGACACTAGATGAAGGGAATTAATACATAGGATGTAAAACCATATGCCTTACGTGGGGAGTAGCTTGCATGAATTCATTTCTTTCCTTCCCTTTGGCACCACCGAGTGATGGGGTTGTATATATATAAAACATTGGCCTTGCGTGAAGTAAAAGGAACTTACATAGGCATGTAGGATGCTAAGACATGGTAGCTTACATGGCCGTATTTCTTAAGTGAATCCCTTTTCATTCCCTTCTTTTGGCACCATTGAGTGAGGGATTTACTTGTGCAAGAAAAATGCTAATACATAAGTCTTGCATAGAAGGTATAGCCTACGTGAAATGGTGTCTTGCGTGAACCTCTCCTCTTCCCTTTACTTTAACGTGGCTGAGTGGTTAACCCACTAACACAAGATTTCCATTCAGGTGAATTATACTTAAGGACATGTATGGCTATTAAATAATAATAACTAAGAATGGGAAGGAGGACAGCATCCCATGTAGCTGAGGGGTGAGACAAAATGGCAAGCAATGTGAATTGTACCTAGAGAACACGTGTAGTACCCAAATGGAAGGGATTAGATAACATACAAGAGAAGGGATTTCATAAAACATAGATATACACATACGACAGGGGAAAAAGGGAGAGCAGCATGAGAATTAAAGAAAACCCAAAAGCTTTAGTGAGGGAAGAAAGAGATAAGTTGACCGAGAAAAGAAGAAGTAAGGAAGTGAGGGGAAAATTCAAAGGAAGAGCTAAGACCATTCCATTTGATTTCATCTTTAAGGTAGCTTGGCAATTCTTTTAATTTTGTTCCATGGTTTAGAATATGTTCATTATGTTTTTCCAAGCTTTCATGGAACATTAGTTTCCTCTCTACATTCTTGAGTATGTGAATGTTTCTTTGGCTAAGCTTGTATGATGATTTGGTTGTATTTGTTGATGTGATGATGTGGATGTTGTTTATTTCCATGAGAGAATGGTTGAAAAAATTTCAACATGCATCATGCAAAAACCTAGAATAAGAAAGTGGTGAAACTTTATGTCTTGCATGATTAATGTTGGTTTTATGTTAAAAATACCTAAAGGGAGTATACTATCTAGATGTTGGATTAAAGCCATGGCATTACCCTTGTTAACCTATCAAACCCGAGAGTAACCTTTGCAATGCATGGAAAAGATTGCTAAAAAAATGTGAGGAAGGTTACATTTCGGTTTGGTTAAGAAAGAGGGAGAATACAATGATAAATTAACATATGGTAAATTGTTTATCCTTTTTACACATAATAAGAACCCACCTTGGTATTGGAATGTAAGAATTGAGACTTTGTGTAGCCTTAGCCTTAGTATGTAACATGAATTAAGAAAATAAGTAAAATAAATTGCTAATGATATAACAAAAAAAAATGGAAGGTGGGAGAAAGTACCCTAGAAATCCTAAGGCATGGTACCATTAAGTTTAAAACATAGAAAGAAGGAAAATTTTTTTTGACAATGTGGCATGAAAAACCTTAAGAATTATTACCCTATCACGGTGGCCGAAACCAATGGCTCATTATAATTTTAGTGGTCGAATCACCATGCTAATTGTAAATGGATTATAAAGTGTAATGAATTATGGTTGCAAATTAATTTATAAAGGTGGCCAAGTGTCCACAATGTGACCAAGTGTTCACAATTAAATCATAAAGGTGGCCAAGTGTCCACACATGTGACCTAGTGAGGTGTGATCGAAGGTGCTTCAAACTCGTGACGCAGTGTTCACAATGATAAAGGTGGCCGAGTATCCACAATGCATGAGGTGTGGCCGAAGGTGCTCTACACATGTGACCTAGTGAGATGTGACTGAAGGTGCTTTACACCCAGGACCTGGTGTTCACAATGATAAAGGTGGCCGAGTGTCCACAATGCATGAGGTGTGGCTGAAGGTGCTCCACACATGTGACCTAGTGAGTTGTGGCCTAAGGTGCTTCACGCTCGTGACCTAGTGTTCACAATGATGTTATAAAGTTGGCTAAGTATCCATAATTCTTAAGGTGTGGCCGAAGGTGCTCCACACATGTAACCTAGTGAGGTGTGACCGAAAGTGCTTCACACTCATGACCTAGTGTTCACAATTATGTTATAAAGGTGTCTAAGAGTGCACATTCCTTGAAGTGTGACCAAAGATGCTTCACACTTTAAGGCAAGGTAAGTTTTAAGAATGAAATGAATAAATTGAGTATTGTCCATTTTAGTTTTAACATGTATGATCCCATGATGAGATGTTATACTTGAAATAAAGATATCCACTTTTATCACATTGAAATTCCAAATAATCATGCAATGCTTGCCAATCTATTATGTGAATATAGATGAAAAATGTTTTTCTATGCTTGCACACTTGTACATATTAGTAGATTTTAAAATAATGAATTGTTAAGAACTAGGAAACTTGTTTTCTCATTTATATGCTAACATATATCAGATGCAAATGTTTAGCCATGCTAGGGAAAGGTAAAAGTCCCTTTTGTTAAGAGCATCTTGTATTCCTTTATTTTAGGTCCTGATTCTATATATTATTTTTGGAATAGAGTTAGGACTGTCATTTTTGCTTGTAGATAGCAAAGGAAAAAGGGAAATTTCTGAGGAAAAGATATGTGAAGGACTTTTTCATCCCTATTATTTTGTAAGAGGAGTTTGAGTGAAAAGATTGTTGTCTCCTGACTCCTTATGGATAGGTACTTCATATGTCCTAGTATATGTTCATAGAAGAATGTAACAAACAGTTATTATATGTAATATGAAAGTATTTATAAATTTTGCTATGATGTATGAAATTTTAATTTTGTTGTGCTTATAAGTTTTGATCTGAGCAAAGGAACTCGTGTAACATCCACTCCAATTATGATTAAAGAGATGTTAGATGATTGTTAGTTTGATGTTTAATGCTTGTGTATGTTGCATTAGTGCATATTGTTGCATTAGCCTAGGGACTAAATTGAAAGGAAATAAATAGAGATTTAGTAAGAGGTGGCTAGGGACTTAATTGAAAAGGGAAAAGATGAGGAAGTCTAAGAGTGCAAAATAGCTCAAGGACTAAATAGCAAATTCCCCAAAATCCCTTAAACCCTAGCTGCAGCCAAAACCCCCACACACTTCCATCATACCAGATTTTAGAGAAAGAAGCAAAAGGGGTCGACTAGAGAGAGAAAAGGGCGAGCTAGGGCTTGAGGAGGGAATTTTACTGAGCAAGGTGCAGATTTGAGGCTAGAAATTAGTCTAATAGCAAGGGAGAATCATTTCTAACACATCCAACACACATTTGCAAGGAATCAAGGTAGCAATCCTTCCTAAACCTCTTTCTTTTCTGAAAAGTTTACTATTGCTGCAAAATATAAATTTCTAATTGTTTGAACTGATATTGGGGTTAAACCTACATTCTGTATGCTTTTCTATTTCTATGAGATGTTGTGTTGCTGAATGTATACTCATATATATGCTTGAAATTGATGGGAAGGGTCGGGTTAATTTCATCTAGAGGTATCGACTAGATTTCCTTGAATGTACCATGTTTGAGCTAATAGATGAAAATTTGTTTATGAGAAGTAAAGTTTGTTGTATGGAAACTAAGCCCATGTGTTTAGAATTGAAAATGGAGTGCATCCTAGACTGGGTATTCTCAAAATTATGTTTACTGAACTACAGTAGAGCATAGTACCCGACTACTAAGTAGGGGCAGTCGACTGCCGTGTTCCTGGAAAACCCAGAAGTGTAGACAAAGGCTTAGCAGTCGATTGCTAGATTCCTAGCAGTCAACTGTCAGGCCCCAGTTTGCACTAAGCAGTCGACTGGCCATCCCTGCAGTCGACTATCGTGCTCTTGGGAACCCAGAAGTGCAAACAGAGGCTTAGCAGCCGATTGCTAAATTCCTAGCAGTTGACTATCGAGCTCGGGTTTGCACTAAGCAGTCGACTGGCCATCATAGCAGTCGAATGTCATGCTTTTATTTTTCCCAGGATGCATTCTAGAAAGCCACCAGCCGACTGCCAGTGTCTAGCTTACTATTTGGCACTCAAGGATTACAAAGAGGCACTAACTGACTGCTAGCCTTCTAGCAGTCGATTGGCAGCCCTCCAACTTACTAAATGAGGTTTTTAATGGCAATTGAGCTTAGTAATTCTTCATACTAACTTAATTAAGGGCTCACAACATAGTTAAGTAAGGAAACTAGGAGTTTTGAGTGGTAATACCCTTGTGATAGTAAAACAAAGAGAGAGTAGAAAACATAAAAAGGGAAAGAGGAAAGTATTCTCATTGTATGCCTTAGGGTAGATAGGCTCTTGATCGAGTGATCAATTGTCAATACGAGATGGTCGTTGGGCATTCCACGATTATGCCATAAATTGAGATGGTTAAACATCCACTTGAACTTAGATGATTTTGAAAACACCGTGATGGTTGTGAACTTTAAGTTAGTGTCATCTCCCAAGAGCCATATGAGAAACACATACTTAGAGTTAAGCATAACCATGGGCATGGGTCGATTCACCCTAGAGCATATGTAGAGAATAGCATACCAGGAGTGTGATCCACCTTAAAGGAATAGTGGTGATTCCATAGTATTATGATCCGCCCAAAAGCAGAGAGGAAATAATCCAAGTAAAGTTGACAGTGATCCCATGAGAGTTATACCAGCCCCGTTTGGGACAAAAGGGAAGAATCTCGTTGGTTAGGGATGATCTGCCAGAAAGGGGCAGGGACCATTAAGGTACTTGGATCCACTAGGGGACACCTCAGAATGTACAAAAGTTAAGGCATGGCTAAATAGACATGCGCTCATTCATATAGACAGTGGTGCATGGAGTTGTTGCTGGGTGACTCTCCCGATTACTCTTGTGTGTTTTATGTACTGCTCAAATGTTATGAAAGTGAAATTTTGGCATGTTTACTATCACACATGTGTTTTATAAGAAATTTTTTATGATGAGAATGATGATGAATGCACTCCCCATACTTTAAAGATGATATGTTTTGATGAATATGCTTATGTATGAGTACACAACATGATTAAATGCTACATGCATTACATCCCAGTAGCATGTGATATGTTTTATGAAAGAATGTAGAGTTCTTCCATGCGAGCACGGTGGTACATGTCAATGGATTTCATAACAGGTTGTATTGCTACTGAGATTCATTTCTCACGATAATGTTGGCATATACCAGATGTGTAGGTCCCCCTGGGCAGGAGGTAAAGGTAAAGTATGAAGAAGTGTCCAATATGGGCACACAGACTATTTAATATTGGATAGCTTAAGTACATGGTAGAATGAAGATAACCTTCATGATATTTTGAGAAAGGCTAATGTAGGACTATTTTGTATAGCCTATTCTAACTTATATGTATATAAATTAGGCTGGTTTGATGAATAGACTAATTAATGGGCTATGAGTGGCAGGATTGTTGCCTCCATGCCCAATAGTTAACTAATTAGATTTAATTAAAATGTATGTCTATGCATAGTTAATCCAAGGTTATTTAATATACATATATATTTATTCCGTTGCGCTATAGAGAGAACCCGAGAGTAGAGACCAACCAAAATGTCACTAAATTAATCAACTTGATAAAAAGTTAAAAATTTACTCGAGTAAAAGTGATAGTAACACCATTATTATGATAATTACATACATTATACCTTAAAACACTTAAAAGGAACCATAGGCTAATAAGGGTGTTACACTTGTTACAAAATCCAATGACCTATACCACTGTGGTCGCACGAAAAAATCTACATTCTTTCATAAAACATATCATATGCTATTGGGATGTAATGTATGTAGCATTTAATTATGTTGTGTACTCATACATATGCATATTCATCAAACATATCATCTTTAAAACATGGGAAGTGCATTCATCATCATTCTCATCATAAAACATTTATGTGATAGTAAACATGCCATCATTTCATTTCCATAACATGTGAGCAGTACATAAAACACCCTACGAGTAATCGAGAGAGTCGCCCAACAACTACTGTCTATATGATGAGCAGATGTCTCTTTAGCCATGCCTTAACTTTGTACATTCTGAGGCATCCCCTAGTGGATCCAAGTACCATAATGGTCCCTACCCCTTTCCAGCAGATCATCCCTGACCAGTGGGATTCCTCCCTTTTGTCCTAAATGGGGCTGATATAACTCTCATGGGATCACCGTCAACTCTACCCGAATCATTTCCTCTCTGCTTTTGGGCAGATCATAATACTATGGAATCACCATCCCTTTCTGATGGATCACACTCCCGATACGCTATTCTCTACATATACTCTAGGGTGAATCGGCCTATGCCCTTGGTTATGCGTAACTCTAAGTTTGTGTTTCTCATATGGCCTTTGGGAGATGACACTAACTTAAAGTTCACAACCATTATGGTGTTTTAGAAATCATCTAAGTTCAAGTGGATGTTTAACCATCCCAACTTATGGCACAACCATGGAATGCCCAATGGTTGTCCTATACCGACAATCAGTCACTCGATCATAAGCCTATCTACCCTAAGGCATGCACTGAGAATACTTTTCTCTTTCCCTTTTTTGTGTTTTTTGCTCTCTCTTTACTTCACTATCCCAAGGGTCTCATCACTTGAAACTCATAGTTTCCTTGCCTAACTATGTTGTGAGCCCTTAATTAAGTTAGTATGAAGCTTAATTGCCCTTAAAACTTCATTTCACTAGCTAGAGGGCTGCCAATCGACTGGTAGAAGGCTAGCAGTCAGCTAGTGGCTCTCTATATTCCTCGGGTGCTAGACAGTAAGTTAGCAGTCTCTGGCAGTCGACTGGTGGCTTGCTAGAATTTTTCTTGGGAAAAAATTAGCGCATAACAGTCGACTGCTAGGATGGCCAGTTAACTGCTTAGTGCAAACTTGGGCCCGACAATAGACTATTAGGAACCTAGCAGTCGGTTGTTAAGCCTCTGCCTGCACTTTTAGGTTTTCCAGGAATATGACAATCGACTGCCCCATAAGTAGCAGTCAGCTACTGTGCTCCGTTACAGTTTAGAAAACATAGTTTTGATAGTACTCAGTCCAGAATACATTCCATTTTCAATTCTAAACACATGAGCTTAATTTTAATATAACAAACTTTACTTTTCATTAAACATTTCTCATCTATTAGCTCAAACATGGTACATTCAAGGGAAACTAGTCTATACCTCTAGATGAACACAACCCAGCCCTTTCAATCCATCACAAGCACATATATGAGCATACATTCAGCAACACAACATCCCATAGAAGAAAAGCATACAGAATGTAGGTGTAACCCTAATCTCAGTTATAACATTTAGAAATCTATATTTTTCAGCAACAGTAAACACTTTAGAAAGGATAAGGTTTTAGGATGGATTGCTACCTTGATTCTTGGCAGAATATGGGTGTTTAATGTGTTAGAAATAATCCTCTCTTGTTGTAGAACTAATTTCCAACTTCAATCTACCCCTTCCTTTAGCAAAATCTCTCTTTTATTGCCTAGCTCGCCCCTTTCTCTCTCTACCCATCTCTTCTACTTCTCTATCTAAATTGTAGATGGGTGAAAGTGTGTGGGGGTTTTAGGGCAGAAGTTAGGGTTTAAGGAAGTTTAAAGGAATTGCTATTTGGTCCCTGAGCTATTTTTCATTCTTAAACTCCCTCATTTTTTCCTATTCAATTGAGTCCCTAGCCATCTCTTACTAAACCTTTATTTATTTTCTTTCAATTTAGTCCCTAGGCTAATGCAACTATATGCACTAATGCAACATAAACAAGTATTAAACATTAAATTAACAATTATCAAACATCTCTTTAATCATAATTGGAGAGAATGTTACATTAATTGTCCATTTTATGAGCATTTTATGTAATTTTATTCCTAAAATCACCTAAGGTTGCATTATTTTTATTTTCAAGAATTTTATCAAGTTATCGTCAGCAAATGGAGCAATTTTGAGCTTGGACAGCCTTCAGAGCACTCAAAATAGGCCATTTGGGCCAATTTTGCTTATTGGGCCTTGGATGGGGCTAATTAGGCCTTGGACCAAGATAATTTGGAGAAAAAGTGAGCTGACTTTCGTGAAAAAGGACCAGACCTGAGCTTGGAAGTAGATACTTGAGAGGAACAAGAGTAGCATCCATGCATCGCGCGAGTGAGAGAGAGCCGAGAAACGTGATTCATTTGGACAGCTTTCCACAGCGATGCGATGACCTTCTAGTGTTAGGGGATGACAATCGAGACACCACTGTCCAAGCAAGCCACTGGAACGTGCTAGAACGGTGGAGATCCGTGAGAGATTTGAACCAACCTGTTTCATGACACGTCCATAGATCGGCCTTTTGTGGCATTTTCCAAGCAACCCACCATCCATCGTCGCTCCCTACAACTTTAGGCAACCCAACCACAACCTCCCCCAGTTCGCTAGCCGCTGCAACACTTCAGATCGTGAGATTCACGATGGACCTGAGAGACGAGATCCGGTAGCATTTCGTGACCCATTTATGTTTTTCATCGGGTTTTCATCTATTTTTTCTGTCTGTTTGCCCTCCTTAGTGTTCCCCAGTTATCTGCCGCCATCCAACTGACCAGAAGGGTGTAGATCCGTCAGGTACCCGAGAACTCGGGATCTGACCTATGACTCATGGAGCTTTTGGACAGCATTGGATTTAATTTTTCTGGCATTTTTCTAGCAATTTTCTGGTGAGATTTTAGTGGTTTTTTGGCAACCATTCTATACAGAGACTATTGGACAATTGAGAAGAGAGGACTTGCATAAATTTTTATTATTTTTATCTGCTGTTTAATTAATTATCTGATAGATTATCTGTTGTTGGAATTATCTGCTATTGTAAATATGTGTAGCTGAATTTGTAAAATTCATTGGGGTTCTTGACTGTGTTAGATTGATGTTTTAATTACATGGATGTTGAATTTAGTTGTGTGATCTTCTCTACAGTTATGAATGTATGTATTAGCTTTATTTATGAGACGTCATGATAATGCTAATTAGATTCCTTTTTGAGATCGACGGATATTAATTGGAATTGGAAAACTAATTGTAAGGAACAATTAATTATCACTTAGAGCTATGGTTAATTAATTATTGGATTAAGAGTAGCTAAAAGTTATTTCTTAATAGTGGTGAATTAGACCAATAATGCTGATTTAAAATTTACCATTAGGAAGAACCAGCCAATGGTAGATTTTAGGTTTAAGAAATTCATTGAGACCGACAGAGAATTTGAATTTGAATTAGAATTCACTCACAGGTAGCATAGTAAAATTCAGTAATCCATTATCCTTTGTGTGTTTGCCAACCAGTGTAGCTTCCCTGACGGATTTACATTTCTTGCCTCCGTTAGATCATCGGCCTCCACAACACCTTGGATCGCAAGATTCACGACAGACCTGAGGATGGGATTTGGTTGCATTTTGCCACCCGTTCTTGTTTTTCGTCAGGTTTTCATCCATTTTCACTGTCTGTGTGCCATCCTCAATGTTCCCCAACTGTCTGTTGCTGTCCAACTGATCGGAAGGGTACAGATTCATCGGGTACCCGAGAACTCAGAGCCTAATGTAACAACCGAAAAGTTTTCTAAAAGATAAAACCTAATTTTCAACATTAATTCCAATCAAACGAAGCCTGGCATGACTTTCGAGGATAATGATTTGAAACGGAAGGTTGTTCAAAGTCAGAAACACGATCGAATGGAAAGAAACACAATCTGGCGATCAAAAACTGATAGACGACGTTTTGTGCATCAATTTCACTAACGAAAGCCAAAACCTTCGCATAGAAATACGCACTGACGTCTGGTAGGAAGCCGACACCCTAAAGTATCCCCGGGTGGTCTGAGAAAAGTCGGAATCGCCCCCAGAGGCTTAAAATTTCCTGATTCCCTCCATTTCTCTCAAATCTCTCCTTCTCCTTACCTCACTTTCTCTATCCTCTCTCTCCTCCTTCCTCCACTGTGCTCTGCCATCACAACCACCATGGGCCACCACCTGGCACACCAATCGACAGCCCTCGTCACCCACAACCTCCAGCAACCACCCACGGCCACCAACGGCTGCCAGCACTGCCAAAAAATGCCATTTTTCTCCTCCACCGTGCAAAAACTTCGCCAGCTGAGATCACTGCCGTCTTCCATCGTTGGCCATCACCGCCCCCACCACCGTGTAGCCTGAGCTGCCAGCTTCCTCCAGCAGCTTGCCGACGTCGAATGGAGGTCCGATGTGCCCGGATCGAGGATTTTTTTGTCTGCCGTGTCTCATTCTTCATGGTCAGAAAACGCCATCCAAACGACCGTGAACCTCTGTGCCACCACCATATTCAGACTCCTGGTCTTACGAGCTTCACCGTGGTGTAAATTTTGAGGTAAACCACACCCCTCTGATGTGTGCCGCCATACGCCGCTGTGCGCCGCCGTGGCGGAGCTTCTGGACATACACTGGGAGAAACTGAGATCACCCCGGGACAGAATTCCATCATCCGATCACATTGGTAAGGTCTGATTTTCCAAAAACTGATGAAATCTGATTGAAATAGCCGTCGAACGTAATTAGGCAATAAATTGACCTAGGTATTAGGGTAACCGAACTTAGGATCGTAAAACAGATGACGTGACAAGCTTGAATATTCAATTTAATGTCCAGGAAATTAATTGGGCTCAGAAATCGAAACTACGTGAAGTTCTGAATCAATTTGGAGCGACAGGAGACCAGGTAGGATAATTTACGCTTCCCGAACGTCAGAATTGACCTTGTGGATACCTGAACAACTTAGATTAATTGCATGGATTTGCTTGCTGCTTTTGATGGAATAAATTGCATGCCTATGTACTGGGTATCCTAATTGCATGTTATACGCTTTGTTTATCGAGTTTAGATGCCCTTAGGATGGATTTACTTAGGGTAGGGTACTTGATAGCCAGTATGGGACGGTCGTTAAGTATCCCGAGTACAGGGAGTTTTTAAATGAGATTATTTTATCAGATTTAGCCTGTACTGCGTTAGAGATTACGCGTTAAACTAGGACGACCCTAAGAAAGGTTTAAGGAGTATAAGGGGGGATAGCTTACACAGGGAAACATTATGATTTAGGCGTAATACCCTAGAACCCTGAAGAATAGCTGACTGTGAGCATGTGAGTTCGAATAGACTGTATGAGGATGAGAATTGGCGTATGTGAACATGATAGGGGATGCCCTAGATGTTGATTCTCACCCGGTCCTTGAGTTTGGTGTTACGGATCACACTCACAATATAGGTGAGATTCGGGTGATTGGTGTTACGGATCACACCCAACGATAAGAGAGGTATTCTCTCTAGATGACGATTTAGACTTGGTCACAGAGGATTTGTGGCCAACGTGGATTTAGATACACCGGGCATGGGATTTTACCTGATTTCGATTATTGATTTTCAAAGAAATGGATTTTATGATTTCGATTATTTGCCACGATTTCTATATGATAAAATGATTTTAAAGATAAGGTATTTCACTGATTTCAAACTGATTTCAGGAAGATGTTTTTGGTGCTCGCACCGCTGAGTATTCAACTAGATTTTTAATTGTATTTGAACTGTAAATTATTCTACTAGGATTTTATATCTCACCAGGTTGTTTACTCAGATGAACAGGGACAGGGACAGGGACAGGAACCTAGACGATAGCTGATGATGCCTTGGTGATAAAAAGGAGAATGGCTTAGTTTAGGCTTGAACTGTCTTGTATATATTTCGATGACGTTACTGTATATTGGTTTCTATCATTTATATTTTCTGTAGTGATTGGATTGACTGTATATGTATAAATCAGGTGACTATTGTATGTGGCATATGTTCGAGATACAGAGGAAACTCTGCCAGATTTTCAGTAGGGTTTACTGATGTAAACTTATGAATTTAAGTTGGAATGTATATAGATTCATGACGTGATGTATATATGAGTTTTAGATTTCATTCTAGAGAAATTTATGATGTATGTATGTATAATTAGTTTAGCTGCGTGTGAATTAGGGTTGAACAAAATCCGAATGGATAACGGAAAGTCTATTTGGGTTACGCTTAACCAGTAGCGATCCCCTGACATTCCCACATCGGGAATAACTATATAAATCAACCCATATGCTTCCGCTAATCAGATAAGCATCGCGTATGTTGTATTAGGGGGTCGTTACACCTGACCCGCTTGACCCGACTCACAACCTGTGGAGCTTTTGGACAGCATTGTATTTAATTTTTCCAGTGTTTGTCTGGCAGTTTTTCGACGAGAATTTAGTGGTTTTCTAGAGACCATTCTGTATAAAGACTATTGAGCAATTGAGAAGACAGGACTTGCATAAATTTTTTACTATTTTTATCTACTATTTAATTAATTGTTTGATGAATTATGTATTGTTGGAATTGTCTGCTGTTGTAAATATATGTGGCTGAATTTGTAAAATTCATTGGGGTTCCTAACTGTGTTGGATTGCTGTTTTAATTGCATGGATGTTAAATTTAGTTGTGTGATCTTCTTTACATTTATGAATGTATGTATTAGCTTTATTTGTGAGATGTTGTGATAATGCTAATTAGATTCCTTTTTGAGATCAACGAATAATAATTGGAATTGCAAAAGTAATTGTAAAGAACAATTAATTATCACTTAAAGCTATGGTTATTAATTGCTGATTAAGAGTAGTTAAGAGTTATTTCTTAATAGTGGTGAATTAGACGGATAATGCTAATTTAAAATTTACCATTTGGAAGAACCAGCCAGCGATAGATTTTAGGTTTAAGAAATTCATTGAGACTATCAGAGAATTTGAATTTGAATTAGAATTCACTCACAGGTAGCATAGTCAAATTTAGTAATCCATTATCCTTTGTGTTTTCCAACTAGTGTAAGTTCCCTGATGGATTTGCTTTTCTTGCCTCCGTATATTTTCTTTTGTTCCTTGTTGCTGGTAAGTTATTATTTCTTGTAGTTAGACATTAGTTTAGATAAAAAGCAATCACTTTAATTACTAGGCTAGATAACAGAGAACAAGTAGTAATTCTAGGCTTTCTCATCCCCGAGGAATACAACCTTGATACTCACCATTGCACTAGGTTGCATCGATAGGTTCACTGCCTTAGGTGTAGTTGCATAGGTAGCATTGGCAACATACATCAGTTACCATAAACTTTATAGTTGCACTACCAAAATTAGTTGGAAACATAACTATCATGGTGGTAGTTAATAGTTTCACCAAAGTGGGGCATTGTGGAGCCCTTAAACCAAGCTTTATAGCTTCAAATGTGGCAGCCAAATTCATTGAAATCATAGTCAAACTCCATGGGTTCCCTTCCTACATCATTACTAATAAGAATTCCATATTTCTCAACCAATTTTGGAAACAACTAATGTACTTCAGTGACACCAAGCTTCATCATAGCACAACCTATCATCCTGAAATAGATAGCTAGACTGAGGTCTTAAATAGATGTTTAGAGTAGTACTTGCATGCTTTCACTCACAGCAATCCTAAGTTGTGGAGTGAATATTTGCCATAGACTGAATGCTAGTATAACAAATCCTACCACTCTTCAATTGTCGTGACTCTATATCAAGAACTATATGGTTTTGATCCATAGCAAATTCTAGGGTTTGTTCCTACTTCTT
Organism: Senna siamea; assembly: GCA_031216115.1. Taxonomy (NCBI): domain Eukaryota; kingdom Viridiplantae; phylum Streptophyta; class Magnoliopsida; order Fabales; family Fabaceae; genus Senna; species Senna siamea. The sequence continues at coordinate 22,266,216 of CM062354.1, read as the reverse complement.
CCAGAGTAACTTCCTTTAATGAACTCTTGGAAAAAAATTGGAGTTGCTTCAAGATCAACTTAAGTAGCATTAGCAGAAAGCACAACAACATATGAAGAAACTAGCTGATAGAAGCCGAATGGATATGATCTTTTCGATCGGTGATTGGGTTCTGATTAAGTTTCACGCATACAAGCAGTAGTCTACAACTCATAGACTAAGTTATAAGTTGGCCAAGAGGTATTATAGACCCTACTAGGTCCAAGAATGAATTTGTCAAGTAGCTTACCAAGTGCCATTACCACCTGACAACAAGGTACATCCAGTGTTCCATGTGTCTCTACTCAAACCATATCTGGGACAACCTTCTTCTACAGTCCAACCTTAGCCAAACTTGGAAGAGAATAGGAAATTCCTTTCACTATTACTGACAACAAAAGTGTGGATGGTTCCACTATGGTCCTGGTAGAATGGACAAGAAAGCTAATGTGTTGCCAATGCTCTATATACAGCCACACCTTAAGGAAGTGCACCTATCAATGTAGCCTAGCACAATGGTGAGTACCAAGGTCGTATCCCACGGGAATGGGAAAGCCTAGAGTTACTACTTACTTATTGTTATTTAACCTAAGATAAATAGTGATGGAATCAACTAACTAAATCTAGATAACTACAGAGGGAATCGATTATGTAATGCTCTACTCCAGTCTTACCACTTAACGTTGGTAACAGATAAAGTCATTACATTTATCCTTATACTTAGTTATTAACAGTTAACATCTAAGCGTCCCTACTTATCATTCCCTTTTAAGTTATCAATTCTTTGACTCATATAAAATTTATAAGCACAGCGAAGTGATAATACAATTTACAATGGATAATGTGACTAACAGTACCTTACTTTCAATGTTACTAACTTAGGTTCAGGAGACAACATAATTTCTGTCACTCAAACCCGTAATTACAAAATATTATTACAAAATTCTGTCCTTATTACCTGCATCTGATACATATCAACACACAAATGAGAAACTAATTTCTTAGTAACTTAACAATTCGCAATTTAACTTTTACTTATATGTACCAATGTGTACACATAGAAAATTTTCATTTCTTTTATTACAATTATTCACATTCCATCATTTCATACTCCAATATTTTCATATAAATATGTTAACAATAATAGGAAGTTCAATTGCTATATTACTATAGCAATTACCCTTATTCGTATGTAAAGGATAGTTCTTACTCAGGAGAATATACATGTATCTAATAATGGATTTAATTAATAGTTATATATATATGTATATTTCTCATTCTTAAAACTTACCTTGCATTCATAACATGCATCTAGTATTACTACAACAATTGTGGACACTTGGCAACTCGAAATTTGTGAACACTGGGTCACTTAGTGGACTCTTGGCCACTTTCATGAGATTAGTGAACTCTTGGTCACATGTGGACTCTTGGCCACTCTCATGAGATTAGTGATCTCTTGATCATGTATGCATATATACGGCAGCTATAATTATCATTATTCTTACATTTCAATCTCCTTTGCATTTACTTATCACAAACATGCTAGGATACCATTATGATTAACATAGTACTTTGGTTATCCTATTATAATAAGGTATGAGTTACTTTTAATATTTTATGATACTTAGATATTCTTTTAATTCATATTATTTAGGATAATTAAGAGTCTTTATATTTACTCATCTATATATATTAATAGTAATATAATTGACTACCAGTCAAGGCTAACTTTCTTCCATTAAAATAAAATCTGTAAATTGTATATTTATCTATTATTCTTCTTAACTTTTATTATAATTTCTATTAAAGTGCAAAATTTATTTCTTTCTAACTTCTTATAATTCAAAAAGTATCTTATTTACTCTGTTACATAAGATAGCCATTCTAAATCTTTATATACTTTCCATTATAAGTGCAGAATTTATTCTCTTGGTTCTCTCTCTTCATGGTCTTATATTCTTCGAAACACCCTACTCCTTAAACATTATTATAATTTATACTTTTCCTCCTAAGTTTTCTAAATCCAAACAGATTTTTCTTATACAATTTCCTTAATTCTTTCCTTTAAATTAGAATAAATTTTTCTCATATAAATACATCCCTTCCTATATAAATTTCGGCTAGTTCCTTTATTCTATATCCTAAATGCTACCTTCCCATATTTCATTATGAGTGTGATAAACAACTCTTAAGATATCTTTTCTTCTCGGTGTAAACTCTGGATGTCAAATTTCCTACGTTTTCTTATGAATATAACCATGATTTATGGAGAATTCTTCCACCATCTTGTATGCACTTATTAACATTGGAATTCCTATTTCAACACCTATAACAAAGTAGACTTACTTTTCAACCATTCCTGTTCTGTGAGGTTATATATTTACCTCTCAACAACTCCTGCACTGTGAGAATCTATATATATATATTCACTTTGCAACAGCTCTTGTACCGTGAAGTCATAGGGATATAATATATATATATATTCTACAATTAAGAAACAATGGAATGGAATAGAATTAAATTGCTAAGTTACCTTAAAACACGAGAAGGATGAAGAGAATTTGTTTTAGTGTTTGGAGTTTTCCTTCTTCTTACTTTCTTTTTGAACGATTTTCCTCCCTTTCCTATTGCTTAAAGAAATTTTCCTAACATCCTTAGCTTCCTTTTTCTCCAAATGAAATATTTCTCCACGTCTCAAACTCCTCTCTTATTTAATTTACGTTTCACCGAATGCATGCATTTTTCTTTTCCCCATTTATAAATTTTGTCTTATTAAATTATGCATTACTCCTCCCTTTTTCGGACACATATACACACCACCTCTTCACTGAATTGAATTGTCACATAGGCTATAAATGACACCTCACCTCTTCACCGAGTTATCACATAGGCTATAGGTAGATAGGTAGGTTCCATTAGACGTGAGATAAATTGAGAGGAAAGGATGAGGATGGCGGCAGCACGTTTCTCTTTCATTTCTCACCTCTTCACCGAAATTCTCTATGCATTTATCTATTCAGCTAGTGTGAGGAAAAAGAGTGATGAGATGGAAGAAAGATAGAAATTTTCACACGTCTTCTCCCGTGTGACTTTCTTTTTCACTCGTGGTGTATGTTGAATGCTAGCCTCCTTTCTTTCATTCCTCTTACTTGCTACTACTTTAAGTTATGTATATTCTTTTATATTTGGCTATATTAATTTATGTAAGAGAAAGAGGCCATTTTTAAGTACCTCATCCTTTATAATTAAGCACCTTTATTTTCCTATCCTAATAACCTATACTAATATATAGAGTTTTCTTTCCCTCCATTATGAATTATTTGGCTAAAGTAAGACAAACAGAATTTAAAATTCTCACATTACTATGCATTCTTTATTTTAACACCTCTGTTCTCCCCCTTGTTACATTTTTATTATTATTATTATTATTATTATTAAACATTAGATTACTAAGGTATTTTCTTCGTCTTTTATTTTGTTACCTTAAGAAAACAGTGAAATAAAATAATTAAGAAAATAGGGGTGTTATAGATTACACTTGATCAGAAGGGAGAGTATCAAGTCAAGAAGGGAAAACCTATTGGGGTCCTAAACTAAGTGATATATAAAAGAAAGATTATAAATTATAAAATTGACTATGCTACCTATGAGTGAATTCTAAAGTAAATCCAAATTCTCTGTCGGTCTCAATGGATTTCTAAGACTTATAACCTCTTATTGGCTGGTTCTTGCTAATGAGTGATTCTAGATCAGCTTTAGAGTTCTAATCCACTACTATTAGGAAATCCTCCTAATCCAGCAATTAGTCTACCTTTAGTTTCGAGTGAAGATAAATTATTCTCCTTAGTTAGTTTTCCAATTTCAAACATCATCTGTCGAGTTGTTGAGAGGAATCTAAATAGATTTCCCTACGACATCTCATAATGAAAACTGAATTAATATTTAACTAAAGGAAGATCACACAATCTAATTTATAATTCAATCACTTTAAACTCAAAATATCAACATAGTTTAAGAACCCCACATGGGTTCTACCAGTCTAGCTACTCATGTTCATGAATAAAACAACAAGAAATATAATTGAAAGGGATGAAGAACAAAATGGAAATAGAAACACCTTTATCTGTCGAGTTTTGGGTGAAAAAGTCTTGGCTTTGAACTTCTCCTTGATTATGCCTCTAGTTTCCTCTTGATTTCTTTCAATCTCTTCCTTCAAATTTTGGTTGAATCTCCATGGATGTTACCTTTGTATAGAGATAAGAAAATTGAAGTATCAAGGTACAAGGAAAGGAAGGGATTTTCACATTCCAAACCACTTTGTTGTTCTCGATTTTGCTCTCTCTAGTCACCCCCTTCTCTTCATATGCTCCCTCTTATTTATAGGCAAGGTTGGCATGTCTTTAAGCTTCAACACGACCATGTGGATATGTATAAAGTGGCAAGGTCGTGCCCTTGGTGGTGTTAGTGGTCGTGTTCTACAAGGGATATATAAATGGTGTGTTTTTGGCCTTCTTTTGGATGGAATTATGTGTTATGGCCTTGTTAGAAGGTGCTCAAGGTGGCTTAGCCATATGGAAAGGCGTGTTCTGTAACACCCTCTATCCTACGGTTCCTTTAGTTATTTTAGAAACTATAATATGAAAATAATTATCAGAGTGTTGGTGTTACTATCCCTTCTACCCGAGTAAATTAAAAACTTTTTACCAAGTGAATTAATTAACTGTCATTTGGGTTGGTCTCTACTCTCGGGTTCTCTCAATATCATAGCGAAAAAACATATATAGCATACACCTGAATTAACTATATATAGACATGCATTCTTAATTAAATATAATCAATTAGCTATTGAGTATGGAGGTAACAATCTTGCTACTTATAACCCCATTAAATAGTCTAATCATCAATCCAACCTAATTCATATTCAGATAAGTTAGAATAGGCTATACAAAATAATTCTACACTAGTGTTTCTCAAAATATCATGAAAGTTAGCTCAATCCTAATGTGTAGTTATACTATCCAAAATAAATAGTTTGTGTGCCTAGATGGGACACTTCTGCATACCTTACCTTCTTACTCCAGCTCAAGGGAACCTACACATCTGTTACATGTCAACACTATTGTGAGAAATGAATCTCAGTAGCAATACAACCTGTTACAAAATCTGTTAACCTGCACCACCGTGCTCGCACAAAAAACCTCTACATTCTTTCATAGAACATATAACATACTATGGGGATGCAATGAGTGAAGCATTTAATCATGGTATATACTTGTATGTATGCATGTGCATTTAAAACATGTCAACTTTAAAACATGGGAAGTGTATTTATCATCATTCTCATCATAAATCATTTCTTATAAAACATATGTGGGATAGTAAGCATAACATCATTTCATTTTCATAACATGCGAGCAGTACATAAAACACCCTGAGAGTAATTGGGAGAGTCACCCAGCGACAACTCCACGCACCACTGTCTATATGAATGAGCGCAGGTTTATTTAGCCATGCCTTAACCTTTTGTATATTTTGAGGCGTCCCCCAATGGATCCAAGTACCATAATGGTCCTTGGCCCTTTCTAGCAGATCATCCCTAACCAGCGGGATTCCTCCCTTTCGTCCCAAATGGGGTTGGTATACTCTCATGGGATCACCGTCAACTCTACCTGGATTATTTCCTCTTCGCTTTTGGGTGGATCATAATACTATGGAATCACCATCCCTTTCCAATGGATCACACTCCCGGTACGCTATTCTCTACATATACTATGGGGTGAATTGGCCCATGGTTATGGTTATGCCTAACTCTAAGTATGTGTTTCTCATATGACCTTTGGGAGATGACACTAACTTAAAGTTCGCAACCATCACGATGTTTTCGAAATCACCTAAGTTCAAGTGGATGTTTAACCATCCCAATTTATGGCATAACCGTGGAATGCCCAACGGCCGTCCCATACCGACAATCGGTCACCCGGTCATGAGCCTATCTACCCTAAGGTATACACTGAGAATACTTTCCTCTCTCCCTCTTTTTGTTTTCTGCTCTCTTTTATTTCACTATCCCAAGGGTATCATCACCCAAAACTCCTAGTTTCCTTGCCTACCTATGTTGTAAGCCCTTAATTAAGTTGGTATGAAGAATTACTAAGCTCAATTGTCATTAAAAACCTCATTTTGCAAGTTAGAGGGCTGCCAGTCGGCTGTTGGAAGGCTAGCAATCATCTGGTGGCTCTCTGTATTCCTCGAGTACCAGGCAATAAGCTAGCACGCTAGCAGCCGGCTGGTGGCTTTCTGGAATGCATTCTGGGTAAAATTATAAGCACGACAATCAACTGCTAGATCGCGGTCATCGCTCGGTGTAAACCTGGGCTCGACGGTCATCGCTAAGAACCTAACAGTCGGCTACTAAGCCTCATGCGCACTACGGGTTTCCAAGAACACAACAATGATCGTGAGGATGGCGGCCGATCGCTTAGTGCAGACCCGAGCCTGACAGTCGATTGCTAGGTGTCTGGCAATTGGCTGCTAAGCCTCTGTCTACACTTATGGGTTTTTCAAGAACATGGCAGTTGATTGCCCCTGCTTAGCAGTCGGCTGATATGCTCTACTGTAGTTCAGAAAACATGATTTTGATAAAACCCAGCCCAGCATGCATCCTATTTTCAAATCTAAACATATGAGCTTAATTCCCATACAACAAACTTTACTTTTCATTAAACATTTCTTGTTCATTAGCTCAAACATGGTACATTCAAGGAAATCTAGTCTATATATCTAGATGAACACAACCCAGCCCTTCCAATCCATTGCAGCCCACATATGAGCATACATTCAACAACACAACATCCCATCAAGGTAGAAAAGCATACAGAATGTAGGTTTTAACCCCAATATCAGTTCAAACATGTAAAAATCCATATTTTCCAACAACAGTAACATTTCAGAAAAAGATGGGGTTTAGGATGGATTGCTACCTTGATTCCTGCGAAATGTGCGTGTTTGATGTGTTAAGAATGATCCCCCCTTGCTGCAGAACTAGTTTCCAGCTTTAATCTGCCCTTCTTTTAGCACAATCTCTCTTTTCTTGCCCTAGCTCGCCCCTTTCTCTCTCTACTCATCCCTTCTCCTTTTCTCTCTAAAATCTGAAGGTTTGGAAGTGTGTGGGAGTTTTGGGGCTTCAGCTAGGGTTTTAGGAAGTTTGGGAAATTGCTCTTTGGTCCCTAGGCTGTTTTGCACTCTTGGCCTCACTTACCTTTCCCTTTTCAATTGAGTCTCTAACCACCTCTTACTAAGCCCTCATTTATTTCCTTTCAATTTAGTCCCTAAGCTAATGCAACTACATGTATTAATGCAACATACACAAGCATTAAACATCAAATTAACAATTATCAAACATCTCTTTAATAATAATTAGAGCGGATGTTATATTTTTCCCTTCTTTTAAAATAATTTCGTCCTCGAAATTAAAACGTACCTATTCAAACAATTCAGGGTGGGACTTCCTCGTGTCCTCTTCCTTCTCTCACGTCGCCTCTTGTGGAGATGACTGATCCCATAAAACCTTAACCAGAGGGATAGCCTTGTTCCTCAATTGCTTAACCTCATTCCCGATAATTCTCAATGGTTTTGGATGATAAGTTAAATTCTCTTTTAATTGTACTGTACTGGCATCAAGAATGTGGGATGGGTCATGAATATACTTTCAAAGTTTTGAGATATGGAAAACATCATGGAGGTTCGATAAGAACGGGGGTAAAGCTATTTAGTATACTTATTGACCAATCTTTCTTAGGATTTAGAATGGCCTAATATACCTTGGATTCAATTTTCTAGACTTAATGGCTTTACCTATACTAGTAACAGGAGATACCTTGAGGAAAACATGATCCCCTTCATTGAATTCTAGTGGTCTCCTTCTTTTGTTAGCATACTTCTTTTGCCTATCTTGGGCTCTAGCCATTTTATCCCTGATCATCCTAATTTGGTCTATAGTTTGCTGGACCAACTCCAGTCCGAGTAATTGTCTTTCCCCTACCTCTTACAAACACAGAGGTGATTTACACTTCCTCCCATGAAAGGCTTCATAAGGTGCTATCCCTATGCTAGAATGAAAACTGTTATTGTATGAGAATTCTATCAATGTTAGGCTTTGATCCTAACTTCCCTTATGCTCTAAGGCACACGACCTAAGCATATCCTCTAAGGTCTAAATTTTTCTCTCAGTTTGTCCATCAGTTTGAGGATGATATGCGGTACTCAAGCTTAGCATAGTGCCGAAGGCTTCTTGGAAAGCTCTCCAAAATCTGGATGTGAATCTAGGATCTCTATCTGAGACCATGCTAATAGGAACTCCATACAATCTCACTATCTCCTGGATGTACAAACGAGCTAACTTGTCCAAGGAGAAATTAATCTTAATGGGGAGGAAATGAGCATACTTAGTTAATTGGTCTACTATCACCCAAATAGCATCATTTCCTAACTGTGTCCTTGGCAATCCCACTACAAAATCCATAGAGATTTTCTCCCACTTTCATTCAGGGATATCAAGAGGTTGTAAAAAACCAACATGTTTCTGATGTTCAATCTTCACCTGCTGACACACTAAACATTTGGCAACATACTCAACTATGTGCTTTTTCATGCCTGGCTACCAAAATCTTCCCTTCAAGTCTTGGTACATCTTAGTGGCACCAAGATGAATAGTATAGTTTCTCTTATGGGCTTCCTCTAAAATGCTCTCTCTGATTTTCCCTAGACTCAGGACATAAACCCTATTCTGAAAAGTGATTACTCCATCAACTTCCTTATGGAATTCCTTTAGGTCCTTCAGGGACTTCAGGAACTCTTCCACCTGTTGGGCCTCTAGGATCTGAGTCCTAAGGTCACTCTCAATCCGTAATTCTCCTAGACATATTCTATCTGGTAATCTGATTGCAGATAAGCTCATGTTCCTAAAATTCTCAATTAAAGTCATCTCACTCACCATTATTTAAGCTATGTGAAGGGATTTCCTACTCAAGGCATCTGCCACCACATTGGCTTTGCCTGGATGGTATTTTAGCTCAAAATCATAATCCTTAATGAACTTCATCCCTCTCCTCTGTCTCATGTTCAGCTCCTTCTGATTAAAGAGGTACTTGAGACTTTGTGGTCATTGAATACCTCAAACCTAAACCCATAACGGTAATGCCTCTAATTTTTTAAGGAAAAAATTATGGCTGCTAGTTCTAGGTTATGAGTAGGGTAGTTGCACTCATGAGGCCTTAACTATTTAGAAGTATAGGCCACTACCTTTCCCTCTTGCATCAAGACACATCCCAAACCTTTCTTGGATGCATCGCAATATAGCTCAAATTTTTCTAAAGGATTTGGGATAACTAGCACAGGTGCAGTGGTTAACCTTTCTTTCAAGGTTTGGAAACTATGCTCACATTCAGAGTCCCATCTAAATGGAACATCCTTTTGAGTTAACTTGGTCATAGGCATCGCTATCTGCAAAAACCCTTGGATAAACCTTCTATATTAACCAGCTAATCCAAGGAAACTACAAATATTAGTCACTATTGTAGGTCTCTCCCAATGAACCACAGCTTCAGTCTTACTGGGATCTACTGCTACCCCATCCTAGGTAATCAAATGCCCTAGAAAATTCACCTCATTTAACCAAAACTCACACTTCTCTATTTTTGCATACAGCTGTCTCTCCCTAAGCACTTGCAACAAAATCCTAAGGTGTTGTTCATGCTCTTCCCTATTTCTAGAATATACCAGAATATCATGAATGAACACTACCACAAATTGATCAAGATAAGGTCTAAAGATGCGATTCATGTAATCTATGAAGATAGCTAGAGCACTTGTTAGACCAAATGGCATCACAAGGAATTCGTAATGCCTATACCTAGTCCTAAATGTAGTCTTAGGTATATCCTCACTTCTCACTCTGATCTGATGGTACCCTGACCTCAAATCGATCTTACTAAACATAGCTGCTCCTCTTAATTAATCTAATAATTCATCAATCCTAGGGAATGAGTATTTGTTTTTTATGGTCACGTTATTCAATTGCCTATAGTCTGTGCACATTCTCATACTTCCATCCTTTTTCTTCACAAACAACACCGGTGCTCCCCATGATGAAGCACTTGGTCTAATGAATTGCTTCTTTAAGAGGTCTTCTGTTTGAACCTTGAGTTCACTCAGCTTTAAGGGAGACATCCTATATGGTGCTATAGAGATTGGTCCCACCCCAGGAACTAACTCTATAGAGAATTCCACTTCTCTCTCTGGTGGGAAACTAGAGATCTCCTAGGGAAAGACATCAGAAAACTCTCCAACTACAGGGATACTATCAAGGTTATACTGACTCTCAACCTCAGAAGAACACAGAAAACATAATCTTTGGATCTTTTTCCTCAGTACCCCTATTCACAGGTATAGTATCCATAAAAGTCACAGACTTCTCATAACAATTTAAAACCACTTTATTAAAAGACAGCCAATCCATTCTTAGGATAACATCTAAATCTACCAAAGGCAGACAGATAAGGTCAACAACAAAAGGTTTACTTTCAACAATGATAGGGCAATTTAAATAAGTCAAGGAAGTCAAGATATGTTTTCCAGCCACAGTAAAAATAGACAAATCATATGGGAGTTTGGTTATAGGTAAGCTCAACTTTTCCACACATTCATGTGAAATAAATGAACGAGTAGCACTAGAATCATACAGTATAATTAAAGAAATATCATTTATGAAACATTGACCTTTTATAGAATCATCAGATCGGTCCACCTCTTTACCCTTGAGGGTGTAGACTCTCCCTCTAGTTAGAGGCTTAGGGGCCTCAGCTGGTTTCCTCCACAATGGGCACTCCTTGCTAAAGTGTCCTGGCTTGCCACACTTGTAGCAGACATTCTGTCCCACCAAACAGGGCTTATTCCCATAACTCTTCCCACACTTGGGGCAGTTACCTGAAGCAGTTTGCCCACCCATGGGCTTCTTCCTAGTCTGTACCTCTTTACCCTTACCAAATTCCTGTGGCATCTTTCTCTTAAGGGGATTATACTCCTTTTTCCCCTTAGCAGCCTCTGTTAGGCCCTTTGCCACTATGCGAAACTTATTCACTAACAAGGCATAGTTCTTTATGTCCATGGGAGCTACAAAATTTTTCAACTCCTGATTCAGCCCAGCCTATAAGTGCATGGTCTTCCATGCTTCATCCTACCTAACTTGCAAGTAAGAGGAAAACTTAAATAGCTCCTCAAACTTAGTCAGGTACTCATCAAAGGACATGTTACCCTGTCTTAACTTCATAAACTCCACTTCCTTATCATTCCTTACATTTTGAGGGAAGTACTTCTCTAAAAACACCTCCTTAAAATAGTTCCAGGTGATTTGGACTTCTTGGGCCTCCATTAACTGCTTGGCCCCTTTCCACCAATGCTCAGCTTCCCCAGCTAGCATGTAGGTGGAGAATTGTACCTTTTGGGCATCTGTATTTCCTAGTATTGCAAACATCTTCTCCATTTGAGTCAGCCATTCTTCAGCAAGCTTTAGGTTAAACTCACCCCTAAAGGTCAGAGGTTTAGCTTTCTGAGACTCAGACCATCCCTTATAGGTCTGATCCCTCACTAGTTCTCCCTCAAGGATAGGGTTTCGGTTCACATTCCTATCCTTCTACATCTGCCTTAGCACTTCAACAATGGTACCTGCCTGTTATGTGGCAATAGCGGCCTTTTCCCTCATGGCCTCCACTATCCCTATTAAGGTTTGCATTACCCCTGCCATATTTGATTCTCCATCCTTGTTCCTTATACTATTTCTCCTGGGAGGTGCCATACTTTACTCTACAAAACAAATATTAATGAGGTGATCAGTCTCAATAACAAACATTTATAAGAGAATATATGGCTCCATAGGAAGTATTGTACATCCCAACCTAACACTATATTCCTCAGGTCAAAACATAGTATAAGTAGTCAACTGCCTAGGCTCAGCTAACTAACTTGTAATAGTCTCTATCTTAAGGAATCTACCCATACTACCTAATTAGCATTTACTGCTACCGTGTCAACTATGTGTTAACCGTGGCATCCATGCTCTGATTTAGTGGTCATGTTCTAAGAGGGATACATAAATGGTGTGTTTTTGGCCTTCTTTTGGATGGAATTGTGTGTTATGGCCTTGTTAGAAGGTGCTCAAGATGGCTTAGCCATATGGAAAGGCGTGTTCTAGAAGCCAAAGAGTAGCATGGCCATGTGGAAGGGTGTGTTATAGAAGACTTCATGCTTGGCCTTGCTACAAGATGCATTTTAAGGTGCTTTGAGCCTTTAAACAATTGGTTTTGGTATATTTTGCTTCAAAATTGCTTTACACATGGATAAAGCTTAGATAACATGAAAACAAGGTAGAAACTCAGGTAATTTTGAATCAAACACATAAATCATGCTTCTGATGCAAGTAAAAATTATCAATTAAAACTGTGTAATTATGTGCCTATTAAAAGCCTTGAGAGGAAGCTTCATGAGAGAGCTAGGATGTGTTAAATAGTATATTTCATAACATCAACCTTGAGGACAAGGTTGTTTTCTATGGGGGAAGTATTGTTACGAATACTGCTAGTAGTGCTAATTTAGATGACTTGGATGACACGGATGCCACGGATACCACCATTCCCTTGCACTTGGATGACACTAAAGATGACTTGGGGTACAAGGCATCGTAAGGAGGTGCACGGGAAGAATTGAAGGAGTCCACCCAAGCAAGCCATTCACATGTGAGAAAGCTAGTTACTAGAGGGAAGACTTATAGTGTGCAATATTAAGTAAAGGGCGGAAGGGAAGTGTGCGCATCATGCTACCAACATGGAGGCACATGGGTTGTGTCACGCTTTTCTTGCTAGGGACGTCACACCAACAGAATTTCACATTCTCATCAAATTTATGTATTCTATGTAACATTTGCTCTTAATATGAATAAGAGATGTTTGTTACTTATTAATTTAAGTTTAATGTTTATGTATGTTACATTATTTGCATATAGTTACATTAGTGCAGGGACTTAGTTGAAAGGAACAAAAGCTGAGTTAAGACGTGGCTTAGGGCTAAATCAAAAAAGGGAAGTTTAGCTAGGCCAAAGTCATAAATGGCTAATGGCAAGAATGCAATTAGTGGGAGTTATTAATTCAGGAACCCTAAACCTTAAAAAATACAATTCCAACTTTAGCATTTTCTAGAGAGAGAAAGAGAAGGGCAAGTAGAGAGAGAAAGTGATGAGTTAGGGTAAAGGGGAGGAGATTGGCTAAAGGAAGAAAGGATTCGAGGCTAGGGATTGGTCTTACAACAAGGGAAGGACCATTTTAACACATCATGCAAGCACATATCTCAGGAAATCCAGGTAGAAACTCAAACTAACCCCATTTTTTAAATGTTCAACTCTTTGGTGAAAAATATTGTTATGAATTTCTGAGTTTTGTTTAGAGTTTAAACCTATATTCTCTATTTTTGACTTCTATTAGGTGTTGCTTGCTGTATGGTTGTGCTCATTTATGCTTATAACTGATTGTGAAAGTGGGCTTATGCCCTAAGTGTGAAAATATGGTTTGATCTTAGTATTGAGTGATGTTAAGCTGAGTTTGGGTTGTTTATAAGTGCTATATGATGCTTAAATGCTAGTGTTGAGTTTATGGCTTGTGAAAATGGTTTGAAAACTTATTTTTAGGGCAAAAATCTAGATGTAGCAGTAAGTTTTAGAGCAGATAGAACACTAATAGCCGACTGCCAACCCCTGAAAGTTGAATATCATGTTCTTCATGTTGAGAGAAAATTTGCCCAAAATCTCACTCAAACTAAGGGTCTAAACCTGGGATGTAGTGCGTAACATGCAAGATGTAAGGTCAAATGTCACTAAGATGAGAGGATCCCTTTAAAAGTGATATAAAGAAAGCAAAAAGACATAAGAAAGGAAGAAGTGAAGTATTCTATGCGTATGCATTAGTGGTAGATAGACTCATGATCGAGTGACCGATTGTTGATATGCTACAGCCATTGGGCATTCTATAGTTGTGCCATGAATTAGGATGGTTAAATATTGACTTGAACGTAGATGATTTTGAAAATACCATGATGATTACTAACTCTTAGTTAGTGTCATCTTCCAAAGGCCATTTAAGAAACACATACTTAGAGTTAAGCATAACCATGGAAATAAGTTGAATCACCCTAGTATATATCTTAGAGAATAGCATACCGAGAGTGTGATCCATTAGAAAGGAATGGTGATCCCATGGCCCTATGATTTGTGAAAGTGGAGTGGACGAGACTTATCTATAGTCATACAGCGATCCTATGAGTAGTTATTCCAACCTCATTTGGGACCAAAGGATATTATCCTTTTGGTTAAGGATGATCTATTAGAGTTGACAGGGACCATATAGAGAGAGTTATACTAGCCCCGTTTGGGACAAAATGAGCATCATCCCACTGGTCAGGGATGATCTACAAAAGGGCAGGGACCATCAAAGGGTACTTGGATCCAGCTGGGGGATGCCTAAGATAGTGCTAGTGGTAGAATTGTCACATATGTTGTTAAGCTAACTCATGCATAAATATAGTGGTATGTGGAGTTGTTCACTGGGCGACGCTCTCGATAACTCATATGATATGTTTGTTTGTCTTGCTTACATGGTAAATATAAAGGCATGTTTATTACTTCATTGAATGTTTAATATGAAAGTTATGATGAAATAATGATGAATGGACATCCCATATTGAAAATTTTATATGTTTTAAATGTACATGCGTAAATATAAGCACATAACATGAAATTATGCTTCATGCACTGCATCCTAATAGTATGTATCACATTTTTATGATGAAAAGAATGTAGAGATTTTCATATAAGTATGGTGGTACAGGTTAGTGGGTTTCCAAAGTAGGTTAAATTGCTACTAAGATTCAATTCTCACATAAATGTTGGCGTGTACCAGATGTAAAGGTCCCTGGTTGGAGATAAAGGTAACCTGAATAAAGGTACCCTTTCTGAGGTGCAATGAATGTTTATTTTGGATAATATAGGCATATATTTATCGTGTGCTAGTCTTTATGATTTTTAAGGAAGGCTAGTATAGATTATCTCTTGTATAGCCTATATTAACTTAGATTTATATGAATTAACTAGTAATTAGCAATAGGCAAATTGATGAGGTTATGTGTTATGAATCATAACAATCACTATGGTAATCAGGAGACTAAAGGCAATGACAATGTAGGTGGAAGGCAGTTGGACAATAAAGAGGAAGTAGAGTATGAGGTGGCCAGTTGAGTAAGGGAC
Source organism: Senna siamea (assembly GCA_031216115.1). NCBI lineage: Eukaryota > Viridiplantae > Streptophyta > Magnoliopsida > Fabales > Fabaceae > Senna > Senna siamea. The sequence continues at coordinate 22,250,852 of CM062354.1, read as the reverse complement.
CTCAACACACGAAGAAGAAGCTATCAGATGAAGTATTAAGGGCTGCATGAGGGGCAATGCATGAGCAACACGTGAGGATCATGAATGGGCATGCAATACATAAGGGTTATGCACAGGTAGCACATGAGGAAGGGAGCATCACATTATCAGCATTATGTCACGCTTTACTCACCATTTTGTTTCGTAACCTATGAGTTGTATTTTAAATATTCGAATGAGCTATAGTTTGAACTATTAAATTGTGTAAACACTCATCTGAGTATTGGAGCTAGCTTCTTACTTAAAAAGAGGCCACTTGTGTATTCTATTTTCTCCTTATTTCAGAGTACATTCAGCCATTAATCACTCCTTTTCTATCCACCCTTGGTTGTTGCTTGGTTCTGAGTTTTGTTTTCAAGAGCATAACATTTGGTACTTTCATTGAGAGAGGTCGCGATGGCTGATGGAACTCGCAACCAAGAGCTTCGAGCTAGTGTCTAGGAGTTATACCACATAATGCAAATGAATGAAGAGAGGATTGGTGCTTGGCATAAGAGGAGAGAAGATAGAATGGCTAAGATAGATAAAAGGCTTAAGAGTGTAGAAGGAATGCTGTGGGAATTGACTACACTTATCCGAGGCAAATCGATTGCTAAACCTAAGCCAATAGTTCAAGATAATTAGGACCACCATATTAGCTAATACTCGTATAGGAGACAATCGAACAGATCATTAAGGGAGCTTTCTTGGCTGTAACATAAAGGTAGAGATCCCTCACTGTGATGGGAAAGAAGTGAAGGATTGGATCTTCAAAAGAGGAGTTATTCGAATTATATGCCACACTAGTGGAGCAGCGAATGAAGATCGCTTCATTTCATTTGGAAGGTGTAGCATACTCATGGTACAAGTGGCTATTGCAAAATGGAGGAGCGAGGTTGTGGAAGCATTTCATTGAAGCTATAAGAATCATATTTAAAAAATCTCTGTATGAATATCTAAAAGTTGCACTGAAAGAATTAAAATAGACTAGTAATGTGGACAAGTATCAAGCAACCTTTGAGCTACTTTCTACGCAAGTAACTAGATTGCCTAAGCTATGTCTGATTAGTTTCTTCATTACTGGATTGGAGGAGTATTTGAAGTGTGAGCTATAGCTGGCTCAATGATCAATGTATCACCATGCAATTTCCTTATCCAAGCTTCATAAACAGAAATAATTGAAACTAAAGAACAATATGAAGCCAACAAGTAAGTTTGTGGCTCCAAGCTACTCTAAACCATTCACTAATGCTTCCTATTCAGCGCTTGTGGTTGCATCTAAGTAGATGGAATGAAGGTAGTAAGGGAGGGAGTTTAGTCTCTCAATCGATTGTTAATGGTTGGACAAGAGGAATTGGAAAAACTATTAAAGCTACCTGATGTGTATGAAGCAAACGAGAGTGAAGGACAGGGGGAGGAAGAAACTATGGCAGTAGTCTAGAGATTAGTTACATTGCTTTGGAAGGACAATTTCATCCAAACACTGTGTGGATTGCTAGGAAATGTGAAGGGAAGGAAGTAACGGTGTTGGGGGATAGTGGCAGCACTCATAACTTCATTAAGAAGGAAGTGGCAATTCAGCTGCAATTACCCACTATAGAAATCAAGCCTTTTAAGGTCATGATTGGCAATGGAGAAAGTTTGAAGTGTGTCAACAAGTGTAAGGAGGTAAATCTCAAACTGCAAGGACATGAAGCTAAGGTGGATTTGTTTATCCTAGAGATCAAAGGAATAGATGTAGTGTTGGGGGTACAATGGTTAGCCAAATTAGGAGATATTGCCATTAATCACAAGCAAATGACCTTGAGTTTTAACTACCAAGGAAAATAGTAGCACCTAAAGGGAGTGCAGCTACTAGTGATCACACTAGTAAATATGAAGGCTGTGCAGCAACTTGCAGGCCATTATTGTAACGACCCCTATTTCTACATGCATACATTAGAGTTATCATAAATCGTGGAATTCTTCCTAAAATTTTTTCCTTTTTCACCAATAGTTGGCTCGTTACTAGTTGAGTGTAACCAAAATCAACTCTTCTATTAGTCCATTCAAGTTTCACTCAACCACCTTTTACACGCAGCACATCTAATATCACAATTCATACAATTATATACTCTGGAATATAGAATTCGAATACATTAATTCATGAGCAACTGAGTTACAAATAATAATAATGCTACTGAATTTAACCTTTCGGAAATAAATTACATTTCTATTTCATAATTCTACACTCGGTGTCAGTCATTACAATAACCATATAATTATCATTTATGTATAATCCTTGGTCTAGGTGCCATCTCAAATTTCTTGTAACCAAATTTCACAATTCTACACTCCTTCTAGGTTGCCTCACAACTCCATACATCTGAAGCCCAGTTAATTCCTAGGCATATCCTGGTCCTGACCATTTGAAGAAACAAATTAATGAGATATGGTTATCCCAGTAAAGTAATTTACAAATTTATAATTTTACAAAACAATTGAAAGTTCAGTTGTACCCTTTTATGGTACAGAAAACCTCCCCCTTGTATCATACCAACATACAAGTGAATTGCAAAAATCCATAATTCTAAATTCGTCAAATGTATAGGAATTAACATATTTTCATTTAATGCCATATTTCACAAAATTCATATTAAAATCATATAGTATAGGACCATATTATAGTCAAGGTATCATAATCATAGTGCCTGGTACTTCATATCAACTTCATTTGCATAACAAGTTCCATGTTAATGCAAGAAGCACTTAATCTTGCATATTCCCAAAAATTAATATGCATATCATTTAACATTATAAAAATTATCATCTCATTGCATGTTGTTTTCCAATCCCAAGCTATCATCACACATCCTTTTGTCCATGTAATGGTCACACTTCCTTTTATCCATGTGACATGAGAATCTAACTTCTAGGGTGTCCCCTAACATGTGACCATTTTTAGTCTCATCCTTTACCCGACTGTACAACAATATATACAAATAGGTGATTAATACTTAGAGTTATAGAGTTAAAAACTTAAATCAATATTTTTTCCCCATTTAGACTATCCTCCCTTTACTCCTTAAAGTCTTCCATAGGGTTGTATTGGTTTAAAGAGTAACCTCTAACAAATACAGACAATTCAAGTTGAAAACTATTATATTCTTTATAGTCTGCATAAGGGACACCTAATGACCATCCCATACCAGCCATTAAATGCCCACCCCAAATTTCATTTGTCCCTAAAAGCATACAACCCAATAGCCCAATCAAAATTAGCAGCAAATAATCTATTTCATGCTTTACAACATACATATGCCATATCTCTATACTCAAATGAAAACATTTCTAGTTCACAACAGTTTCATCAAATATTTCCCATCTCATGAAAATGAATTCTCATTTCAAACAAGCAATTCACATCATCATTTTAAATTAGGGAAGTGTATATTACTCTACCTTAATTGTTTATTCCTATCCTTATCAAGGTCTTCCTTTGTCCTTTTGGACTTGCTCTCATAGGTTACCTCTTTCGCTACCTGAGAATAAACCTCACCTTCACACTAATTCTTATCAAATATACAGCTATGCAACTTAGGCTTAGTGTTCTACAATAGTATTTCTCCTAATTTGCCTTCCTATTTTAATGTCACCTATCACCCAACGTATGTAATTCTCATGTATGATGACGTTTGAGCCTTATTTCATTCAATTTTAGGGGTTTTCAAGCTCATTCCTTACTTTTAAAGTCATTTTCCATGTTGGAGGGTCATCAGTCAGCTGCCATGAAGCAAGCAGTCGGCTGATTACTCTTTGGAAGGCTGCTAGTCGATTGTCATGAAGCTAGCAATCGGTTGGTGGTTCTATGGAATCCTAAGTTTCGTTAAGTAATGGCCTGTTAGTCGAATGATAGAAGGCTGCCTGTCGACTGCTAGGCAGAAATATGGGCTCGACAGTCAACTAATAAGGTTACCAGTTAACTATTGCGCCTCTGTGTTAATTTTTGGGTATACCAAGAACACAACGGTCGACTGGTGCAGTCAGCTATTATGTTTTGCAACAATTTAAAAATTCAGGTTTTCACCATTTTCCAACCCATATTCCACTACATTACTAATTTAAAAGGCATGAACTTAGTTTCTTGCCATTTTCCGCCAAATCCTAACCATTTTTGCGCTCAAATATCAATCATACAATCTGATTTACATATGCAACTTGAGTGAATAGTGAAACCTAGTTTGAAAAATATGATTCAAGCCTAGAAAATGCTTAATGGAAGTTAAGGACTCTAGCGTTATAGTTTATCAACCTTTTCTAACCCCAAACAGCCTTAAAATCATTATTTCTCAACAAAAAATTAAGAATTTATGAAGAAAAGGAAATTTCTCCATTTTTGTTAATCCTAACATTTCAGCAATTTTGAGAGGTTCTAAGTGCAGTAATCTATTCCTAAATGATGCTTAGGATATTTACCAAGCTGTAAATAAGGATTTCTTACCTGGAATCCAACTATGGAAGACTCTCACTTGGTTTCTCATCTTTTCTCCCTTACCCACGCCTTTCCTTTCCTTCTCAGTCAATGGGATGTGCTGATAGGGAAGGGAAGTATGTTGCAAATAAGGAAGCCAAAGGCAGTGGCACTGTTAGAGTTTCAGGGATTGTAACTCCCTAATCTAGTATTATAATGTCTCTAATGTAAACGAATAAGGGCTATACATTATTCTTAACCTTAATTATTTATTAATAATGTCTGAGCGTTCACACCATCATAATATTATTCAAGTTGATTAGTTTTGGGTTCTTTTGCTTAGATCAAAACTTATAAGCACAGCGAAATAAAATGTAATGCACTAGAGATAAAATCATAAAACATTACATATACTTTCAAAAGTGTTACAACATTGCATCTATAGGAGAACTGTCAAAACTCATCCTAGGGTCATGAAACAACATATTTATCACTCAAACCCATAAGCTACAAAATATTCTTAACAAAAGAACCTTCTCTAATGCCACTTCCCTCCTCCCCCAAAATTGTTAAATATCTGCATCTGATACATATCAGCACACAAATGAGAAAACTAGTTTCTCAGTAGCTCAACAATTTAACATTTTGAATCTTACTGACATGTACCATTGTGCAAGCGTAGAAATTAATTTCCTCTACATTCCAATCATTTGAAACATAGTCTCATTCACATACCTCTATTGGCAAGCATTGCATGATTTATTGTTATGGTAATGTGACAAAGGTGGTCATTTTCATTCCAACTATAACATAACTTTAGGGAAACTATACATACAAAAATATTGAAATGGCAATTATCATCTATACATCTCATTCTTAAAACTTATCTTTTCTAGAGGTGTGAAGTACATTCGGTCACACTCCAAGAAATGTGGACACTTGGCCACTTTTAGAAGCATTATGAACACTTGGTCACATTGTGGGCTCTTGGCCACTTTTGTAATATAGTTGCAAACACTTGGTCACATTGCGGACTCTTAGCCACTTTTATGAAGTAGTTGTGAACACTTGGTCACTCATACACACAATTAGCAATCATAATCTATTTTTCTATTACCCTTGATCTTAGCTATGGTAAGACACTTTACAATTCATTAACCAATAGCATAGTTATTTTGCTATCATAAATAACACAAGAGATTACATCGGACCATTATGGGAAAGGAATAAAATCTAATGTTTTACTTATCACATTGCTACATTGTCTCCTCATTGCTATAATTTAAACTTAATGGTACTATGTATAAAAATTATATTTTGGTATTTTCTATCATATCTAAAATTAGATACTCATACTGTTGGCACTTTTTCTGCTTACTTCCTTGGCTTATTTTACATTCGAAACGTAAGGTTACATACATTCCTCATTCTTACATCTATACATAAAAAGTAAAAAATGTACCACATATTAATTTATCATGTAACAAGATAACCATTTTCCATATGTTATTTTCTTACTATATATTCTCTTTACCATTTTACCAAAACTAAGGTGAAGTCCTTTTCCTATACATTTATCTTTCTTTATTTTCTTCTCTTACTAAAACCAAAAGGTAACTTTTTCCCATATATTTTTTATCAGCACTTTTACAGGTTAATTGAAATGCTCTCGGTCAAAGTAGGTTAAAAAGAGTCATATCATGGTTTCATGCAAATTTTTAGATAACGTGATCCCCTTGGGTACTTTTAACATAAACACTTCATGGACCCTTTAAGAACATGAAATTTCCACACATTATACTTCTAAGGTTTGTCAATATGCATGCTGAAATTTTCCATTAACGATTCTCTCATGGATTTAGCTACATCTACCACCACACATCAACAATCACAACCCATTGCATTCATTATACAAACTTAGCCAATAGAAACATTACATCTTAAGGAATGTAGAGCTAGAGAAATTGATTCCATGAAGACTTTAAGTCATACTAGATAATTTAAATCATGAAATCAAAACATATAATTGCTAAGCTACCTCAAGGTTGCAAGAATGATGAATGTGTCTTGTTGTTTCTCTTGAAGGTTACCTCAATCCCTTGTTTTTTCTTCTCTCGATCAAATTAGCTCCTCCTCTTCTCACCGAATGTGTTTTGCATTTTGTTTAATTCTCAAGTTGCTCTCCATCTCACCGTGGTATATAAATGCTACACTCTCCTTCTTAGTCTTAATTGTTATTATTTCTAGCTACACGTGTACTTAAGTACAATCCACTTTACTTGCAATCGTGTATATATATAGATTAACCACTCGGTTATGTCAAAGGAAAGGAAGAAGAGAGATTCACACAAGCTACACACTTCACACAAGAGAGACATTTCACGCAAGGTATATGATTTAGCATTATACATGGATATAATTTAATTTAGTCCATGTGCTGCCTATGCGATGGAATCAAGGGATAAAAGAAAAGAAGTTAAGCACCTCAATTCTTATTTCTCAGTCACCTTAAAGACAAAAGTAAGGGAAGAAGATAGAAAATCATACACGTCTCTCTCCCTTGCTCCTTTACACCTCTCTATCGAATGCATATATATACTTAATGGATGTTAAACTCTTTTCTCTCTTATCAATTTCTATTGCCATGTGGTTATGCACTTCAATTGTCTCAAGCATCACAATAAAATGATTCAGGAACCTCAATTGTCTCAAGCATCTCAAAAAATGATTTAAGCACCTTAAACTTAATGTAAGCACCTTAAGCACCTCACTACTATATTTCTTATATTGAATGGCTCCTCCTCTCTAATCATTATGAAAATTTACCTCATTCATTCATATATCTATATTTATGTCTAAGGTCAGACAAAAAGAATAAAAGGGAAACTTAGAAATAAAAGTTCCACACGTCCTTTTCTCCTTTCTCCTTTTTTTCAACACCAAATCACTTCTTTAAAATTTTATTTTTTTCCAATGTTGCAAACTTCTTAGAAAAAGGATTTACTTCACTTACTTAAGATATCACCTTTCCATTCCCCTTTCTAATTTCTCTTCCAAATACTATAAATTGCATACGTCTTTCTCTATACTAATATCACATTGTTTTCTTTTCTTTAAATTGATTATTAACTTATCCATTATCTCTTGTAAGCTCCTTGTACTTTTATTTCAATTTAGTCAAACAAGAAAGGAAGGTATTCATTTTTTACATCTTTATTTTAAACTCTATATCACTTAATCAATTTCATTATATTGTATGGCAGACTCATCCAATTAATTAAGGAAACATAACATAAAAATAGTCACAAGAATGGGGTGTTACATTTGTCCCCTCCTTGAAAATAATTTCATCCTCAAAATTTATACATACCTCATGTAAATAATTATGGATACGCTCTTCTCATTTCCTCTTCTCTTTGCCAGGTGGCTTCCTGTGGTAATGTTCAATCCCGCAAGATTTTTACTAGGGGAATGGTCTTATTCCTTAGGTTTTTGACCTCAGTATCGATAATTTGTAAAGGCTTTGGCTAATATGTTAGATTATCCTTTAATTGTAGAGTACTGGCATCATGTATATGTGAAGGATCAGGTATATATTTTTTGAGCTGGGAGACATGGAAAACATTATGAAGGTTTGACAAGTGTGGTGGTAAGGCTATATAGTATGCTGATGGACCTACTCTCTTCAACATTTGGAAAGGTCCAATATATCTAGGACTTAGCTTTCTAGATTTTATAGCTCTACCAATACTAGTAGTTGGGGATACTTTTAGAAAAACATGGTTTCCTTCCTCAAATTCTAGTGGTCTTCTTATTTTGTCAGATAGCTTTTTTGTTTATTTTGAGATTTAATCATCTTTTCTCTGATCATTTTAATTTGATCAGTGGTTTGTAAAACTACTTCGAGTCTTAAAAATTGTTGCTCTCTAACCTCATACCAACATAAAGGGGATCTACACTTTCTCCCATACAAGACTTCATATGGTGCCATCCCTATACTAAATGGTAGCTATTATTATAAGATAATTCTATTGATGGTAAACTTTGTTCCCAATTCCCTTTGTACTCCAAAGTACAAGCCCTAAGCATGTCTTCTAAGAGTTTAGATGGTTCTTTCAGTCTACCCATCAGTTTGGGGATGGTAAGAGGTACTAAAATTTAGTCTAGTACCAAAATCTTCGTGTAAAGCTCTCCAAAATCTAGAGGTGAATCGAGGATCTCAATCTGAAACAATGCTAGTGGGAATTCCATAAAGTCTCATTATCTCCTGAATATATATTTAGGCTAATCTATCTAAGGAGAAATTGATATTGATAGGTAGGAAATGTGCTGATTTGGTTAATCTGTCCATAATTACCCAAATTGCATCTTTTCTTGACTGAGTTTTAGGTAATCCCACTACAAAATCCATTGAGATCTTATCCCATTTCTACTCAGGAATGTCTAGGGGTTGTAGTAACCCTGTAGGTTTTTGATGTTCAATTTTAACCTGTTGGCACACTAGACATTTGGCTACATACTTTGCTATATTTATCTTCATACCAAGCCACCAAAACCTTTTCTTAAGATCTTGGTACATCTTAGTGGCTCCAAGGTGGATAGTATACTTGCTTTGATGAGTTTCTTCCAAAATGATTTCTCTTAATCCTTCAGTTTTAGGAACATATATTCTATGCTAGAAAGTTACTATTCCATCATTTTATCTTATGAATTCCCTTGAATCCTTTAGGGATTTAAGAAATTCATCATCCTTCTGAGCTTCAAGAATTTAGGCTCTAAGGGTATTCTCAATTTTTAGCTCACTTAAATAGATTTTTTTTGTTAACACCAGAGTAGACATTCTCATGTTCCTAAATTTTTCTATTAATTCCATTTCACACGCCATAATTTGGGCGACAGGCAGAGATTTCCTACTTAGAGCATCTACCACAATATTTGCTTTATCTAGATGGTACTTAAGTTGAAAATCATAATCTTTTATGAATTCCATCCATCTTCTTTGTCTCATATTTAATTCTTTCTGATTAAACAGGTACTTAAGACTCTTATGGTCACTAAAGACTTTGAATTTAGATCCATAAAGGTAATGTCTCCAGATTTTTAAAGCAAATACAATGACTACTAATTTTAGATCATGAGTAGGATAATTTCTTTCATATGGTCTCAACTGTCTAGAATCATAAGCTATTACGTTTCCTTTCTGCATCAGAACACACCCTATACTTTTCTTTGATGCATCACAATATAATTTGAATGTTTCTATAGGGTTTGGAAGAATCATGATAGGCGCTAAGGTCAGTTTGTCCTTTAAAGTTTGGAAACTTTGTTCACATTTAGTGTCTTATATGAATGGAACATCTTTTTGGGTTAACTTAGTCATAGGCATCTCTATTTGTGAAAACCCTTGGATGAATCGTCTATAATACCTTGCTAACCCCAAGAAACTCCTTATTTCAATTATAGTAGTGGGTTTTTCCCATTTTACTACTACTTCTATCTTGTTAGGGTCAACTGACACTCCCTTAGAAATCACATGTCCTAGGAAGTTCACTTCTTCTAACTAGAAGGCACATTTTTCTAGTTTGGCATATAATTATTTTTCTCTAAGTATTTGTAACACTATCCTTAGATGTTGTTCATGCTTTTGCTCATTTTTAGAATACACTAATATGTGATCAATAAACACTACTATGAACTGATTGAGTTAGGGTCTAAAGATGCGATTCATGTAATCCATAAAAATAGCTGGAGCATTTGTTAGGCCAAAAGGCATCACAAGGAATTCATAGTGCCCATACCTAGTCCTAAAGGTAATCTTAGGTATGTCTTCATTTCTAGCTCTAATTTGATAATACCTTGATCTCAAGTTAATTTTAGAAAAGATAGTGGCTCCTCTCAATAGGTCTAACAGGTCATCAATTCTAGGGAGAGGATATTTATTCCTCATGCTTCCATCTTTCTTCTTGACAAACAATATAGGTGCTCCCCACGATGACACACTGGGTTTGATAAATTGTTTTTCTAAGAGGTCCTCTATTTGCACCTTCAATTCATTTAATTCTATGGGGGACATCCTATAAGGTGCTATGGAAATTGGTCCTGCCCCAGGGATTAGTTCTATGAAAAACTCTATTTCTGTCTCTAGTGGGAGACTTGTAATCTCTTTTGGGAATACATCTGGAAATTCAATGACTATAAGAATGTTTTCTAGCTTTTGCTAACTTTTCACTTCTGAGGAACACAAGAAACTCATTCTCTGATTTTTCCTCTCAATCCCTATATTTATTGGTTTACTGTATATGAAAATCACAGATTTAGCTGAACAATCCAAAATAACATTATTAGAAGAGAGCCAATCCACACCAAGGATAATATCCAGTTCAATCATAGGTAAATAAATAAGGTCTATAATGAAAGTTCTGGTTTCAATCACAATAGAACAGTTCAAAAAAGTTAATGAAGTGGACATATATTCATCAATAGGTACTGCTATGGAAAGTTCATAAGGTAGGCTAGTTGTTGGAAATTTCAATTTTTAAACACAGTCTAATGAAACAATGAATGGGTGGCACTAGAATCATACAATACAATTAAAGGAACATCATTAATAAAACATATACCTTTCATCAGATCTTCAGACTAGGCCACTTTACCCTTTAAGGTATACACCCTTCCCTCGGTAATAGGTCTTGAGGTCTCCTCTAGTTTCTTCAGGGTAGGACAAGTCCTAGAGATATGCCTTGGCTTCCCACATTTATAGCACACATTCTGTCCCATCAAACAAGGTCTGTCTCCATGATTCCTCCCACATTGAGAAAAGTTATTTTGAGAAATTGGAATATTCATTGGCCTCTTCCCTGTCTAGTTCCTCAAAAACTTACTATCACAACACCTATTGAATCCGGGTGGCTTTTTCTTCTTAAAGAATCCAGCTTCCTATCTTCTCTCTCTAGTGCTGCTAAAGACCTGGAGGCTATTCTACATTTATTAACTAATGTTAGGTAATCTCTGATTTCTTGAGATGCTAGTTCATGATACAAATTAGGATGCAAGCTATTTTTTAAATGCATAGCCTTCCATGCCCCATCTGATCTCCACTTCAAATATGAAGAGAATTTTTATAACTCTTCAAGCTGAGATAAATGTTCTTCGAATGGTCAGCCACCTTGTCTTATCTGCATAAATTCCCCTTCTTGGGCATTTCTTTCACTATGAGGGAAATATTTTTCTAGGAATGCATCTTTAAAATTCTCCCAAGTAATCTGAGTTCCCAACACTTCCATTAACTATTTCATTCCCTTGCACCAGTATTTAGCCTCCCCTTCTAACTGATAAGCAGGAAAGGATGCTTGCTATGACTCTGTGCTTCTCAATACATCAAACAACTCCTCCATCTTCAGTTCCTACTCTTCTGCTTTCTTTGAATTCATCACACCATTAAAGACAGGATGTCTGGCTTTTTGGAATTTAGTCCAGCCTCTACCGACTTGAGTTCTCATCTATTCAGCCTCATTCTGAGTATCCTCACTCCGATCAGTCTGGATTTGGTGTAGTGCTTCAGCTGCGACTACAGCCTACTGAAAGGAAGCTGTAGCCTAAACTCTCATAGCCTCTAAGTATTACCGAGGTGATCAGTCTCAATAACAAATTAATAAGCAGATAACATATAACACCAACAAGAGCTTTTATCTCCCCAAACCTAATACTCCATTCCTCAAGTCACAACAAATTATAGGTTAATCAACCACCTAGGTACAGTTAACTAACCTAAACTAGTCCCTTCCTTGAGGAATTCTACCCCATCTCTATTTTAGGTAACTGTGCTCTGATACCAACTTAATGTAACACCCTTATATAGTATTATGTCTCTAATGGAAAGGGATAAGGTCTGTACATTATTCTTAACCTTAATTATTTATTAATAATGTCTGAGCCTTCACACCATCATAATATTATTCAAGTTGATTAGGTTCGGGTTCTTTTGGTCAGATCAAAACTTATAAGTAAGGCGAAATAAAATGTAATGCACTAGAGATAAAATGATAAAAAATTACATATACTTTCATAAGTGTTACAACATTGCATCTATAGGAGAACTGTTAAAACTTATCTTAGGGTCAGGAGACAACATCTCTGTCACTCAAACCCTTAAGCTACAAAATATTCTTAATAAAATAACCTTCTCTAATGCCACTTCCATCTGCCCTCGAAATTTCTAAATATCTACATCTGATATATATCAGCACACAAATGAGAAAACTAGTTTCTCAGTAGCTCAACATTCAACATTTTGAATCTTACTGAGATGTACCACTGTACAAGCACAGAAATTAATTTCCTTTACATTCCAATCATCTGAAACATAGTCTCATTCACATACCTCTATTAGTAGGCATTGTATGATTTATTGGTATGTCAATGTGACAAAGGTGGTCATTTTCATTCCAACTATAACATAACTTCAGGGAAACCATACATACAAAAATATTAAATTGGCAATTATCATCTATACATCTCATTCTTAAAACTTACCTTGTCTAGAGGTGTGAAGTACATTCGGTCACACTATAAGAAATGTGGACACTTGGCCACTTTTGGAAGCATTGTGAACACTTGGTCACATTTTGGACTCTTGGCCACTTTTATAAAATAGTTGTGAACACTTGGTCACATTATGGACTCTTGGCCACTTTTATAATAAAGTTGTGAACACTTGGTCACATTGTGGACTCTTGGCCACTTTTGTGAAATAGTTGTGAACACTTGGTCACCCATACATACAATTAGCAATCATAATCTATTTTGCTATTTTCCTTGATCTTAGTTATGGTAAAACACTTTACAATTCATTAACCAATAGCATAGTGATTTGGCTATCATAAATAACACAAGAGATTACATCTGGCCATTATGGAAAAGGAATGAAATCTAATGTTTTACTTCTCACATTGCTACATTGTCACCTCCTTGCTATAATTTAAACTTAATGTTACTATGTATAAAAATTATATTTCAATTTTTTCTATCATATCTAAAATTCGGTACTCATATGATTGGCACTTTTTCTACTTACTTCCATGGTTTATTTTACATCCGAAACATAAGGTTACATACATTCCTCATTCTTACATCTATATATAAAAAGTAAACAATGTACCATGTATTAATTTATTATGTAACAAGATAACCATTTGCCATATGTTATTTTCTTACTATATATTCTCTTTACCTTTTTACCAAAACCAAGGTGAAGTCCTTTTCCTATCTATTTATCTTTCTTTATTTTCTTCTCTTACTAAAACCAAAAGGTAACTTTTTCCCATATATTTTTCAGCAGCACTTTTACAGGTTAATTGAAATACTCTCGGTCTAAGTAGGTTAAAAAGAGTCATATCATGGTTTCATGCCAATTTTTAGCTAACATGATCCCCTTCGGTACTTTTAACATAAACACATACATGGACCCTTTAAGAACATGAAATTAACACACTTTATATTTTAAGGTTTCTCAATTTGCATGTTGAAATTTTCCATTAACCATTCTCTCATGGATTTAGCTACATCTACCACCACACATCAACAATCACAACCCATTCCATTCATCATACAAACTTAGCCAATAAAAACATTACATCTTAAGGAATGTAGAGCTAGAGAAATTGATTCCATGAAGACTTTAAGTCATACTACATAATTTAAATCATGAAATCAAAACATAGAATTGCTAAGCTACCTCAAGGGTGCAAGAATGAAGGTGTCTTGGTGTTTCTCTTGGAGGTTACCTCACTCCCTTGTTTCTTCTTCTCTCAGTCAAATTAGCTCCTCCTCCTTTCACCAAATGTGTTTTTGTGTTTTTTTTAATTCTCAATCTGCTCTCCCTCTCACTGTGGTATCTAAATGCTACACTCTCCTTATTATTAGTTGTTATTATTTTCTAGCTACACGTGTACTTAAGTATAATCCACTTTACTTGCAATCTTGTATATACATAGATTAACCACTTGGTTATGTCAAAGGAAAAGGAAGAAGAGAGATTCACGCAAGCTACACACTTCACGCAAGAGTAAGGTCCATGGTTTAGCATTATACATGGATATAATTTAATTTAGTCCATGTGATGCCTATGCAGTGGAATCAGGGGATAAAAGAAAATAAGTTAAGCACCTTAATTTTAATGTAAGCACCTCAATTATTGTTTCTCGGTCACCTTGAAGACAAAATTAAGGGAAGAAGATAGAAGACCATGCACGTCTCTCTCCCTTGCTCCTTTACACCTCTCTACCGAATGTATATATATACTTAATGGATGTTAAACTCTTTTCTCTCTTCTCAATTTCTATTGCCGTGTGGTTATGCACTTCAATTGTCTCAAGCATCTCAATAAATGATTTAAACACCTTAAACTTAATGTAAGCACCTTAAGCACCTCACTACTATATTTATTCTACCGAATGGCTCCTCCTCTCTAATCATTATGAAAATTTGCCTCATTCATTCATATATCTATATTTACATCTAAGGTAAGACAAAAAGAATAAAAGGGAAACTTAGAAATAAAAGCTCCACACGTCCTTTTCTCCTTTCTTCTTTTTTCCAACACCAAATCACTTCTTTAAAATTTCATTTTCTTTCCAATGTTACAAACTTCTTAGAAAAATGATTTTCTTCACTTACTTAAGATATGACCTTTCCATTCCCATTTTTAATTTCTCTTCCAAATACTATAAATTGCATACATATTTCTCTCCACTAATATCACATTGTTTTCTTTTCTCTAAATTGATTATTAACTTTTCGATTATCTCTTGTAAGCTCCCTATACTTGTATTTCAATTTAGTTAAACAGGAAAGAAAGGTATTCATTTTTGACATCCTTATTCTAAACTCTATATCACTTAAGCAATTTCATTATATTGTATGGCTAACTCATCCAATTAATTAAGGAAACATAATGTAAAAATAGTCACAAGAATGGGGTGTTACAGGGACCACTTTGCAAAATATAAAAATTACACATTAGTCCTTCTCACTTCAACCTCAAGTTTCAAGTTTTCATTTTATTCCTTGAAGGAAAAATTTTAATATTATTCTCAATATTAAATTTTAAGGAAGCAGATATTACAACCATAGCCTCATCTATCTATTGTCCTTATAGAAGGAAATTGAGGTAAAAGGGTGTCCTTGGGAAATAGAGGAGGTGTTGGCTGAATTCCCAGAAGTTTTTAAAGAACCCAAGGAGTTACCTCCCTTTAGAGGTGTCAATCACATGATTCATTTAGAAGAGGGAGCCAAGGTAGTAGCAGTCAGATCCTATCGATATCCTCATTTTCAAAAAGATGAGGTAGGCAGGGATCATTAGGGAAAGCCACGGTCATTTCTCTTAACCAGCGTTGTTACTAAAAAAGAAGGATAGGAGTTGGAGATTTTGTGTGGACTACAGGGCCCTTAATGCCATCACCATTAAGGATAAATTTCCTATTCCCATAATTGATGAGATTCTGGATGAGCTTCATGGAGCAGCTTACTTTTCCAATTTAGACTTGGTTTTGGTTATCATCAGATCAGAATGGAAGATAGTGACATTCACAAGATAGCATTTTGCACCCACCAAGGGCACTATAAACTTGTAGTGATGCCCTTTAGTCTCACTAATACACCTGCCACTTTCCAATCCACCATGAATAAGCTTTTTTAGCCCTATCTTAGGCTATTCATTGTTGTATTCTTTGATGATATCCTAGTTTACAGTAAGCATTGAGAGGAGCACTTGCAACATCTGATAATTATATTAGAGCTATTGAGACAACACTAGTTCTATGCAAAAAAATCTAAGTGTACATTCGGGTAAATCTACATTAAGTATCTTGGTCATGTCATTTCTATAGCAAGGGTGCAGGTGGATCAACAAAAGATTGTTGCTATGCTGGAGTGGCCTATTCTTGTGAACATCAAACAACTAAGAGGCTTCTTAGGGTTGATAAGATACTATAGGAAGTTTGTTAAAGGGTATGCCAACATTTCCCATGCCCTAACAGAGTTTCTTAAGAAGGGATAGTTTGCATGGACACACAGGGTTGAGCATGCATTTTAGAAGCTTAAGCACTATATGACTAGCATACCAGTGTTGGCTTTGCCCTATTTTGGCATTCCCTTCACTATGGAAATAGATGCTTCAAGTACAGGAGTAGGAGTAGTGTTGAGTTAGAATGGCCATCCTTTTGCCTTCTTTAACAAGAAACTTAATGAGAAGCTCAGAAAATCCTTAGCCTATGTCAGAGATTTGTATGCAATCATACAAGATGTGATAAAGTGGAGACATTATTTGCTAGGTAGAGCCTTTCTCATTAAAAAAAATCACAAAAGCCTGTGAGAATTGATGCATCAGGTCATACAAACACCAGAGTAGCAATTTTACTTGTTCAAGATGCTAGGCTTTTAGTATGAGATTGTTTATAGACCTAGCAAAACAAATGTAGTGGTTGATGCCTTGTTAAGGAAGGAAGAGTTAGAGGGAGAAACTTCTGTCCTAATGGTAATAAGTTCTTCTGTTGAACATCCTGTATTCTCACAAATTAGAGAGGCCAATACCAGTAGTGAGGAGATGGATGATCTGCACCAAAAATGCAAGGAGACTCTATTGCCCAGTACCTACCAAATTAAAGATGGGGTGTTATTTTGTGAGGAATGCATAGTAGTACCTAATAATGCAGAATTGAGGAAGCAAATACTATACCTTTTCATACTTCTATAATCATGAGACAGAGGAATAAACTTACAAAGTTATTACATCCATCTTTAAATGGGAAGGCTTGAGAAGGAATATAATATAATTCACAAAAGGATACCTTAATTGTCAGCAGGTGAAGTACCCTACTAAGAAGGGGCTCTTACAACCACTACCTATTCACAATTTTCCCTCAGAGCATATCACTATGGACTTCATAATCTCACTGCCTAGTTTGATGGGGCACACAACCATCTTGGTAGTGGTGGATAAATTCACTAAAGTTGGACATTTTGGAGCATTGAAACCAAGATTCATAGCCATAAAGTAGCCTCAAAATTTGTAGATATGGTGGTCAAGTTACATAGATTCCCTGCAAGTATCATGACAGACAGAGACAACATTTTTCTGAGCTAATTTTGGTCTCAACTAATATCCTTAAGTGGTACAGCGCTCCACACAGCACTACCTACCATCTTGAGACTGATGGCTAAACAAAGGTTCTCAATTGCTGTTTGGAACAATATTTAAGAGCTTTCACTTATACTGATCCCTGATTGTAGCTATAGTACCTTCCTTGGGCAAAATTTTGGTACAATACATCATTCCACATGAGTCTTAGTATGACACCATACATAGCATTATATGGTAGCAATCCCAGGAGCTTCCTTGGCTACATCCTTGCTTCTGCTCATGTAGACACACTTAATGAGTTGTTAGAACAAAGAGAAGTTATTCAGCAAAAGCTTAAACATTAGTTGCTCAAAGCTCAGAATCGTATGAAAAAAATGGTAGATAAAAAAAGGACAGAGGTCAACTTGGCCAAAGGGGATTGGGTGTGTGTAAAATTCCATCAATATCATCAATATCAACAACAGATAGTAGCTCAAAGATTGAACTTCAAATTGACCAAACATTTTATAGTCCTTATCAAATAGAGACCAAAGTGGGTAGAGTCGCTTACAAGCTTAAACTAACTGTCGAAGCTGAAGTCCATAATGTATTCCATGTCTCCTTACTAAAACAATATATCGAAGAACCTCCTGTTGTGGTAATGTAGTGGCTTACTAACTTTGGTAAAATTACAATGCCCAATGCCATCATTGATACCAAAACTATAGAAGGAAGATAGATGATTTTGGTGGAATAGGAAGATAGTCCTTGGGAGAAGGCATCCTAAGAGTTTTTAGAGGATTTATAGAAGGCTTTTCCCTCTACTAACCTTGAGGACATGGTCATTTTCAATAAGGCAGGTATTATTATGAATCATAG
This sequence comes from Senna siamea, assembly GCA_031216115.1. NCBI lineage: Eukaryota > Viridiplantae > Streptophyta > Magnoliopsida > Fabales > Fabaceae > Senna > Senna siamea. The sequence goes on along the minus strand of CM062354.1, from coordinate 22,232,388 downwards.
CAATCACAGTGGCAACCAAGAGACTAAAATCAATGACAATGTAGGTGGAAGGCAGTTAGACAATAAAGAGGAAGTAGAGCATGAGATAGCTGGGAGAGTAAGGGATCTATACACAAGAAGAAGAAGTTATTGGATGAAGTATTAAGGATTGCATGAGAGGGCAATACACAAGTAACACATGCGGATCATGCACGGGCATGCAATACACAAAGGTTATGGATGAGTAGTGCACGAGGAAGAGAGCATCACACTTTTAGCACTATGTCACGCTTTACTTAGCATTCTATTTCGTAACCTATGAGTTGTATTTTAAATATTCGAATGAGCTGTGGTTTGAACTATTGAATTGTGTAAACACTCATCTGAGTATTAGAGCCAACTTCTTGCTCAAAAAGAGACCACCATTGTATTCTATTTTTCCCTTAATTCAAAGTAAATTCATCCATTAATCATTCCTTTTCTTTCCACCTTTTCTTGTTACTTACTTGTTTTTGAGTTTTTTTTCAAGAGCATAACATCATGAGTGGCAATGATGTTGCCTCGATGCCTAATAGTTATTTAATGAAAATTAAAAAATTTAGTTTACATGTTTATGTATAGTGCCCAATATGTTATAAAACACATTATCATTCTTAAAACATACTTTTATATAAAAGTTGTGCACACTTGGGCACTATGTGGACACTTGGCCACCTTTATAAAAATCACTTGTGCACACTTGGGCACTTGTGGACACTTGGCCACCTTTATAAAAATCTCTTGTGCACACTTGGGCACTTGTAGACACTTGGCCACCTTTTTAGGGTCATTGTGCACACTTGGGCACTATGTGGACACTTGGCCACCTTCCTGGGGTCATTGTGTACACTTGGACACTATGTGGACACTTGGCCACCTTCTAGGGTCATTGTGCACACTTAGGCACTATGTGGACACTTGGCCATCTTTATAAAAATCTCTTTAACCATTCTTAAGGGAAATTTTCCTTTTATTGAAAAATAATACTAGTGTACATCTCTTTAAAATTCTAAATAATTTAAGAATAAATGTCCCTTTCTTGTAGATTAATATTTATGTACACTTCTCATAAAATTCTATTAATTTCATGAATGATTTCCCCTTTCTTTGGAAATTACTATAAATGTACATTTCTTGTAAAAATACTAATATTTTCGAGAATAATTTCTATTGTCTTGGAATGAAATTTTAATGTACATTTCTTATAAAAATTTTAATACTTCCAAGAATAATCTTTCCTTTCTTAGAAATTAATTCTAATGTAAAATTCTTATAAAAATTCTAGTATTTACAAGAATAATTTCTCCTTTCTTGGAAATTAATTCCAATGTACATTTCTTACAAAAGCTCTAATATTTTCAAGGATAATTTTTCCTTTCTTGAAAATTAATTTTCTCATATAATTCTATCAAGTTCAAGAATAATTCCCTTCCTTGAAAATAATAATAATATCATTTCTTATAAAATTCTATAAGTCAAGAACAATTTCTTTTCTTTCAATAATAAATTCCCATATTTTTCTAAAAATATATAATGGTGCATAGCTTATAGATTTCAAGAATAAATTTCATGGACTTGGCCTAGGGAGATTAGTTAATTTGCAATTCAATTTCCTTCTTTTATCCCTTACTAACACCATTAAATGGTAGAGTTTCTTTCCTTTATAGTCATCATGAATTTAGCATTATCTAACCCTAATCCTTTTTTTAACAACAATATGTATCTCATCTCATCCACCATCATCCCATTCAATCACACATTCTAGCCAACATGTATACATTTTGTCAAGAATGTAGGTAGGCAATTATGTTCCATATAAAGCTTGTAAAAAAACATGTTGGTTGCATAAACTAAAACCTGGAACACAATCATAAGAATTGTTAACCTACCTTGATGGTGGGCTACAAAGAAATGATCTTGGCCCTTCCTTTGGTCCCCTTCTACACCTCACTTCCTTTCTTTCCTTGGCTAAACCTCCCTCTTCTTCTTGCCTTAACCGAATTCTGTGGATGTGTATGCTCTCTTCCTCTTTTCTCCTTTTTTTTCTCTTTGCCGTGTGAGTGTGTATTTTTCATTTGCACTTCTCTCTCTTTCCTTTACAATTTTACCTTTTTACAATTAAATGCCTAATTTTCACTCTGGCCTAATCATTAAGGCACATTCAAAAGCAAAATCCACAAGAAAATATCAAATTGGGGTATTTTAAATTCTACCTGGGATTTCGAAAGCTTAAAATTTGATTTTGGAAACTTTACAGCAACTCCGGGGATGACGCACGATGGTGGACGGTGACTCATGGTGGCGTATAATAACTGGGGTCAAAAAATACTCCAAAATGTAGCCAAAACTCAAGGATGCTAGATCCAGGGTCCGTTTGGCGAAACATGACTGTTTAACTGTGATTTTTTCGTGGAGAAGGCGGCAGCCGTCTAAGCTATTTTCCTTTATTCACGACGTGTGGTAGTGGCGCTCCTACGGTTGAGAGATGGCAGAGGAAGCTGGCAGCAGTGTGGCCAAAGGCGTCGGACGACGGAGATTATGGTGGGGCTTCGAATTCACAACGGGAGGAAACACGACTATTTTTGGCCGCTTTGGTATCCGTCGATAGTCAAGGATGGCAGCTAGAGGTCAGCGGCGTCGAGCTACACAGGTAGCGGGATCTAGTGGCGGTGCAGTATGATGGTTCTGGCGGTGGATAGTGGCGCGCGAATGAGAGGGAGAAGAGAGAGAAAATATGTGAAGGAGAGAGAGAAGAAAGGAAAAATTAGAGGAAAATGTGAGGTTTTGAGATTTTATGGCCTCTAGGGGCATTTTGGTCTTTTTTCACTTTTCCTGAGGTAAATTTCAAATCCATTCTCTGATCTAGCCAAGAATATAGGCCCATATGGAAGGAATTTGAAAATCTTTTGAATATTTTAAGCCTTCCAAATTATTTGCTAATTTGCTGAAGCTAGATCAAGTTTTCTCTGTCAGATAACATTTTTACTCTGAAAAATTCTCAAATTTTAACCGCAAGCTCAGAAAAATACGCTTAATTCAATTTCAACAAAATCTAAATTTATTTTACCCAATTTAATTTGTTTCAAAAATCGGGTTATTACAACCTAAGCAAGAGATAAAAGAGTTGGGAATTTCATGCAATACCCATACATGAAGGAAGGAAAGAGAATTGAAATTTCTTGGGTGGGAGATACATACAGCACACACGTGTGGAAGGAGGAGGGAAGTTGAGAACTTCATTTTTTTCATGCATGCAATAACCCACACGTGAAAAGAGAGAAAAAGGAGAAAAGAAAAAGAGAGAACTTTGAGGGAAATGAGGGAGCACATGAAGCACCAATTGTGAGGAGGAAGAAGTAAAGGTGATCAAGAAGGGAAACAAAGGGAGCAAAGAATCAAAGAGGAAGCCAAGCAAAACCATCTTAGGGCACCAAAGAGGTAGGTTAACAATTTGAGATTTGTGTTCCATGTTTTAGTTTACGCAACCAATATGTTTTTCAAGCTTTCTTAAGAACAAAATTGTCTCTCTACATTCTTGACAAAATGTATGTATGATGGCTAAGCATGTGTGATTAATTGGGATGTTGGTGGATGAGATGGCATGCATATTGTAGTTAAAAAAGGATTAGGGTTAGATGATGCTCAATTCATGATGACCATAAAGGAAAGGAACCCTACCATTTAATGGTGTTAGTAAGGAATAAAAGAATGAAATCTCCCTAGGCCAAGTCCATAAAATTCATTCTTGGAATCTATAAGCTATGCACCATGATATTGATTCAAAACTTATGGGAATTTATTTTTGAAAGAAAGGAAAATGTTCTTGACTTAGTCGAATTTTTAAGAAAGGATATTTTGTAATTTCCAATGAAGGAGAAATTATTCTTGAAATATTATAATTTTTTCATAAGAAATATACATTAGAATTTATTTCCAAGGAAGCAGACATTATCCTTGAAATATTGGAATTTTCCATAAGAATTGTACAATAGAATTAATTTCCAATGAAGGAGAAATTATCCTTGAAATATTAGAATTTTCATAAGAAATGTACATTAGAATTAATTTCCAAGAAAGGAGAGATTATTCTTGAAATATTAGAATTTTTCATAAGAAATGTACATTTACATTAATTTACAAGAAAGGGAAAATTATCCTTGAAATTAAAAAAATTTTCACAAATGAAGTCCATTAATAATAATTTCCAAGAAAGAGGCATTTTATCATTGAAGATATTGAAATTTTTTTTTTAAAAAAAAAGAGGATTTACACTAGTAATAATTTTCAAGAAAAAGAAAATTTTCCTTGATCATTGATAGAGAATTTTAAGGTGGCCAAGTTTCCCCAAGTGCCCTAGTGTGCACAAAGAATTTTAAAGGTGGCCAAGTTTCCACATGTGCCCAAGTGTGCACAAAGAATTTTAAAGGTGGCCAAGTGTCCACATGTGCCCAAGTGTGCACAAAGAACTTAAAAAGGTGGCCTAGTGTTCACGGTGACCAAGTGTGCACAACTAATGAATAAAAGTAAATTAAGAATGATAAGCATAAATGGATTTTAAAACCTTATGATAACACAATTTTATAACATGAAAGATGTTTTATTTGATAGAAATATTTTCTTCTTACATTAGCATTTAAATTGATCATACCTTGCTTGTTAATCTATGTTTATGCGCAATATTATGTGTTTATTTCGAGAATGTACAATTAAATATTTTGGTGCTTGCACCCTGATACATATTATTTGTTTTTAAAACCCAAATTGTTAAACTACTGGAAAACTTTTGTTTCTCATTATATGCTAATATATATCAAATAAGAACGCTTAGTAGGGCTAGGAGTTAGAAGTTTCTTTTAGGTTTAGAGAAAACTTTTGTAACCTCTATTTTGGGTCTTAATCTAGACATATTGTTTAGAATTAGGACTATTCTTTTGGCAGTAGAAGGGATATGTGAAGGACCGGTCTATCCTTAGTAATTTGTAAAGGGGTCTAAGTGACAGGATTGTTGTCTCCTAACTCCTGATGGACAAGTACTTCATATATCCTGGTACATGTTTACAAGAAATGTAATGGACATTATTGAACTTGTATTTTTTTGAATAACATGAAGGTTTTTATTTTCACTATGTATTTTAGTATATATTTTATCTATTTTGCTGTGCATACAAGCTTTTAATCTGAGCAAAGATCCCAAACCTAATCTGCTTAATAAAACTTAATGGTGTAACTTATCAGACATTAACTAAATAAAAGGATAAGAATAATGTACCGAACCTATTTTTTTGCATCGGATGAATTGTAATACTAGATAGGGCGTTACACTTAGTTGAAAGGAACAAAAGCTGAGTTAAGATGTGGCTTAGGACTAAATTAAAAAAGGAAAGTTTAGCTAGGCCAAAGTTATAAAATAGCCAAGGGTAAGAATGTAATTAGTGGGAGTTAATAATTCAAGAACTCTAAACCCTAAAAAACACAATTCTAACTTTAGCATTTTTTAGAGAGAGAAAGTGGTGAGTTAGGGCAAAGGGGAACAGATTGGCTGAAGGAAGAAAGGATTTATGGCTAGGAATTAGTCTTACAGTAAGGGAAGGACCATTTTAACACATCATACATGCACATTTCTCAGGAAATCCATGTAGAAACTCAACCTAACCCTAATTTTGAAATGTTCAGATCTTTGCTGAAGAATGTTGTTATGAATGTTTTGAGTTATGCTTGGGGTTTAAACCTACATTCTATATGTTTTTTACTTCTATTGGGTGTTGCTTACTGTATGGTTGTGCTCATTTATGTTTGTAGATGATTTTGAAAGTAGCCTTAAGCGCTAAGTGCAAAAATATGGTTTGATCTTAGTATTGAGTGATGTTAATTTCAGTTTAGGTTGTTTATAAGTGTTATATGATGGTTAAATGCTGGTCTTGAGTTTATGGCTTGTGAAAATGGTTTGAAAACTTATTTTTAGGGCAAAACTCTAGATATAGTGGAAAGTTTTAGAGTAGATAGAATGCTAGCAGCTGACTGCCAGCCCTTGAAAGTTGACTGCCATGTTCTTCATTTTTTAAAAAATTTTTAAGAAGGCTAGAAGCCAACTGCCCACTCTAGTAGTTGACTGTCGGGTCTAATTTTTCCCAGAAATGCCTCATAGAGGCTAGCAGTCAACTGCCAAGCCTTTAGCCATTAATTGGTAGCTTTCGGCCAGGACAGATTTAAAAGGGCAGTAAGCTAGCAGCCAACTAGTAGTATGGGATCAATCGACTACCAAGCCACAGTTTTAGATATGGAGCTCAATGACTATGTTGAGAGGAAATTAACCCAAAATCTCACTTAACCTAAGGATCTAAACTTGGGATGTAGCGAGTAACATGCAAGTTGTAAGGTTGCGTGCCACTAGGATGAGAGGATCCTTGTGAAAGTGATACAAAGAGAGTGGAAAAACATAAGAAAGGAAGGAGTGAAGTATTCTAAGCGTATGCATTAGTGGTAGATAGGTACATGATTAAGTGACTGATTGTCGGCATAGGACGGTCGTTAGGCATTCCACAGTTGTGCCATGAATTAGGATGGTTAAACATCCACTTCAACATAGATGGTTTTGAAAACACTGTGATGGTTGCAAACTCTAAGTTAGTGTCATCTTCCAAGGGCCATTTAAGAAACACGTACATAGAGTTAAGCATAATGATGGACATGAGCCAAATAGCCCTAGTATATATCTTAGAGAATAGCATACCAAGAGTGTGGTCTATCAGAAAGGGATGGTGATTCCAAAGCCCCATGATTTGTGAAAGTAGAGTGGATAAAACCTATCCATAGTTTGAGAGCGATCCCATGAGTAATGATACTAGCCCATTTGGAACAAAAGGGATACCATCCCGCTGGTCAAGGAGGATTTGCTAGATTTGATAGGGACCATATAGAGAGGGTTAGACTATCCCTATTTGGGATGAAAGGGATATCACCCCACTGATTAGGGATGATCTGCAAAAAAGGTAAGGACCATTAAGGGTACTCAAATCTGGTTAGGGGACGCCTCAGATAGTGTCAGTGGCAGAATTGTCACATATGTTGTTAAGATAACTCATGCATGAATATAGTGGTACTTAGAGTTGTTTGCTGGGCGGCGCTCCCAATAACTCATATGATATGTTTGTTTCTCCTGCTCATATGTTAAATGTAAAGTCATGTTTATTAGCTCATGGAATGTTTAATATGAAAGTTATGATGAAATGATGATGAATGGACATAGCATATTTAAAATTTTATATGTTTTAAATGTATATACGTAAATATGAGCACATGACAGGAAAGTATGCTTTATGCACTGCATCCCAATAGCATGTATCACGTTTTTGTGATGAAAAGAATGTAGAGATTTTCTGTATAAGTATGATGGTACAGGTTAGTGGGTTTTCAAAGTAGGTTACATTACTACTGAGATTCAATTCTCACATAAATGTTGGTGTGTACTATATGAGTAGGTCCCTGGTTGGAGATGAAGGTAACCTGAAGAGAAGTTCCCTTTCTTGGGTATAATGAATGTTTATTTTGGATAGTATAGGCATGTATTTATCATATTCTAGTCTTTATGATTTTTGAGGAAGGCTTGTATAGATTATCTCTTGTATAGCCTATATTAACTTGGATATATATGAATTAACTAGTAATTAGCAATAGGCAAATTGATGAGGTCATGAGTGGCAGGGATATTGCCTCCATGCCCAATAGTTATCTAATGATAATTAACAGATTTAGTATGCATGTTTGTGTATAGTTATTTAGAGTAAATTATATATATATGTGATGGGATATTCTGCTACGAGTCTTGAGCGAGAGCCCGAGTGTATAACTTAACCCAAACAGTACTTAATTAATTAACTTGGTAAAAGAAAAAAAAATTTATTCGAGTAGAAGTAATAGTAACATACCATGGTTATGATGATGTACATATTAAATCTTTCAAATTAATATAAAAGGAACTATAGGATAAAGGGTATTACATTCTGTAGCAAAGGTTACACAGGCAAGCTTTGAGTTGTATTCTGTTTAATAGAATTGAAGTTATCCCTACTCGAAAGTGGATGTTCTTGTTTTTTTTTCTTCCTTATCAAACTTAATCCAGAATCATATCATTCAGCATTCCTCTCTTCTCCATTTTACTTTGATTGAATTTCATAGAATTGTATCAAATCTCATCTAGACAAATAGAAGTAGGGTGGCGAGCAATGTCACGAAATGCCCACCTTAGTGGAAAAATATGGGCACACATATTTCCAGATAAATCGGTTATTGTAAGACCTATAGAAACACATATGGGTTCGAGAAAAGGATCTCCTAAATATTGGGTAGCTATCGTTAAACTAGGTATAATACTTTATGAAATGGGTAAAGTCACAGAAAATATAGCCAGAAATGCTATTTCAATAGAAGCATCCAAAATGCCTATACGAACTCAATTCATTATTTCAACATAATAATTAGAACCAAAGGAAAGAGGTCTTTGGGATGAAAAAAACAATTGCAATTGTAGGTTTCTTTTTTTTATTTACTTCGCTCTTTACACTAAAAGAATAGAGAAAAAATGATATGATTCAACCTCAAACCCATTTAAATGTAACTGATAATAGTAGGGCCCGTGAATTGATGTGTATTCGAATCATAAGAACTAGTAATTGACAATATGCATATATTGGAGACTTTATAGTTTCTGTAATCAAGGAAACAATACCAAATACTCCTTTAGAAATATTAAAAGTAATCAGAGTTGTAATTGTATAGACTTGTAAAGAACTCAAATGTAATAACGATATGATAATACAATATGATGATAATGCTACAATTGTCATTGATCAAGAAGGAAATCCAAAAGGAACTTTAACTTTTGGTGCAATCACCCAGGAATTGAGATAATTAGATTTCACTAAAATAGTTTCATTAGCACCCAAGGTATTATAAGACAAGACCATGATATATTTATAGTATTTAAATTAAATAGATTAATTAATAGATTGATTATTTCTCACACATATACCTTTTTTATGTATTTGTAATTATTATAAATGTTATTAAATTCTTTATAAATTGGGATTTCATTATAAATATAAAAATTGATGTGCCTTATTGAGACATATTTTCTTGATGTTATTTGTCCATTTTATGGGCATTTTTTGTGTTTTTATTCTAAAAATCACCTAAGTTTGTATCCTTTTTCATTTTTAGGCATTTTATCAAGTTAGTATCAGCTAATAGAACAAATTTGGGCCTGGATAGCCTTTAGAGCACCCAAAATGGATCATTTGGGCCAATTTTCCTTATTGGGCCAAGCCAATGCCCTTAATAGGCCTTGAGAGTGGGTGGATGGCCAGGTAGAGAGCAACCACGCGAGAAAGAAAAAAAAAGAGCTTCATACGTGAGAGTCTAAAATCGGTGCACGAGAGGAAGGAGCCTTGAGGCATTTCTAGGCAGAGGCTGACGTGCTGGTGCTAGGGGACGACAAGCGAGGCACTGCCGTCGACTTGAACCACTGGAATGCTTCAGATTTGTGGAGCTTCAACAATAGACTCGCTCGACTTAAGAAGGCAACCCATTTCCATCACGACTATTTTATGGCATTTTTTGTCCGATCCACCACTCATGCCTATCCATTTAACCTTAAGTAGCCCATCTATGTCTACTCATCCATCTGCCAGTGATCAATCAGCTAGTTTCTTTCAGATACCTAAGAACCTGAGAGCTTAGATACGACAAGATTTGTGACCTATTTGGCATTTTTAGTTCGATCTGTCACCAAAAATTGTTCGTCTGTCCCTCAGTGACTCAACTACGACCTTCTCCTACTCGGTGATGGTGTGCAGTGCAATTTTTTATCCGATATCTGAGAACCCGACCCGACCTGTGAGGCATCAATTGGGCAGTCTGATAATTTGACTTTTTTGGCAGTTTTTTGGCAAGTTTTTGGTGGTTTTCTGGAGGCTATTCCGTACAATTACCATTGGGCATTTGAAAAGATAGGGGCGTGCATAATATTTACTATTTTTATCTCTTGTATAATTGATTGTCTGATGGATTATCTAATGGAATTGCCTGTGAATATGTATAGCTAGATCTATAAAACCTATTGGGGTTCCTAACTGTGTTCGTATTTTGTTTTAAACTGTACGAATTTTTGATTCTAATTTTGTAATTTTCTTTGTGATTATGAATGCATTGTTTAAGTTTTCATTATGAGACATCATTGTTAATGCTAATTAGATTTCTTTTTGAGATCAAGAGTTGATAATTGAAATTGGAACCTAATCATAGAGAACAGTTAATTTTTGCTTAGAGATGAGGTTAATTATTTGCTGGATTAAGGAGCAGCTATTCTTAATAATGGTGAATTAGAATGATAAGGCTGATCTGAAATCAACCATTAGGAAGAGATTCCAGTGATAGATTCTTAGGTTTGGAAATTTAGTTGTTTTGAGAGGGAAATTGAATTTAACTTAGAATTCACTCACAGGTAGCATAATCAGGTTCAATAATCCATCATCCCTTGTGTATTTGCCAGTTGGTATAGGTCCCTTTTGGGTTTACTTTTCTTATCTTGACACATTTCCTTTTTCATTCACTGTAGCTAGTAGTTATTATTGCTTGTAGTTAGACACTAGTTAGTTAGAAATCAATCACTTTAACTTTTAGGCTAGATAATAGATAACAAGTAGTAATTCTAGGCTTTCCCGTTCCCGTGGGATACAACCTTGGTACTCACCATTGCACTAGACTGTATTGATAGGTTCACTACCTTAGTTGTAGTTGTATTGGCAGTGCATCAAAAGTGTTTTTTTAAATATTATTAAATATCAAAATCAAAATATTTAATAATTCAATAATTCACAAATAAATAATATTTAATATAATTAATAAAAGAATAAAATATAGAAAATAATAAAAGAGTATGTTGATTATATCAAAAGTCAAGGGCAATAATAATTTTAGTTTATCATGGGTAAGGACACCATTGCTGACATAATAACTTCTATACAAAATGCTAACATGAATAGAAAAGGAACGATTGAGTACCATCTATTGAAATCATCGAAAACAATGTTACAATACCTTTCCGAGAAGGTTTTATTGAAAATGTGAGAAAACGTCAAGAAAGTAAAAAAGATTTTTTAGTTTTAACTCTACTACATAAAAGAAATAGGAAAGGATCATATAAAAATATTTTGAATTTAAAATGAAAAGTATACCTGGTCTATGAATCTATTCTAATTATCAAAGAATTCTTAGAATTTTAAGAGGGATAGGGATTGTAATTCTTTCCACTTCTTGAGGTATAATGAAAGATTGAGAGGTTTGATTAGAAAGTGTAACATCCTCTCCTAATATGATTAAGAGATGCTTGTTAGTTGTTAATTTAAGTTTAATGCTTGTGTATGTTGCATTAATTGAATGTAGGTGCATTAGTGTAGGGACTTAGTTGAAAGGAAAGAATGCTAAGTTAAGAGGAATGCTGAGTTAAGAGGTGGCTAAGGACTAAATCAAAAAGGGAAAGTTTAGTTAGGCTAAAGTCATAAAGTGGCCCAAGGACAAGAATGCAAAATTTGAGACTTAAGGATTCAGAAACCCTAAACCCTCACACAACTCTAACTTCAGCATTTTTAGAGAGAGAAGGAGAAGGGTGCGTAGAGAGAGAAGGTGTAATATCCGCATTTTTCAAATTTCAGGTATGTCTTAAATTCCTAAATTAGTATTTTCATGCCTGAATAATTGTAATTAAATTGTCTTAATTTTCTATGAACAAAGGAGGGACTAAACTGAAAGAAAAGAAAAATGACCAAAGTAAAAAAGAGAAAATTTTATTAAAATAATAAGCGTCATTATTACTTGCATACAAATTGAGACACATTAATTACGTGTAATCATGATGCTAGAAAAATATCTAGAGAAAATATCTAAAACGTAATGAGTACCTTTAGAAAATATCTAGGGGTAAAATAGTAATTTATCATAAGGTTAAAATAGTAATTTTACTACCAGGGATAAAATGGTAATTTTATCAAAGGATAAAATTATCATTTTAGAAGAAGAAAAATTGTGAAATTCCTAACAAAATGTTCTTCTTCATCTCACGACATTTTCACTAAAATTGGAAGGGTATTTTGGTCATTTTACCACCAAGGGCAAAATAGTCATTTTGGGCCAAAATATATGCCACATACCTTTCTCCTTCCTCCTTAGCAAACCAACTTGAAGACTTGGAGAATAGGAAGCCATGAAGTGAAGGGAATTGGAAGAAGATTACAAGTGAAGGAAAAGAAGCAACCAAAGTGATTTCCATTGCAAACTTGAGGTAGATAGACATTCCTATGCTGTTATTTTCATGGATTAACTTCTTTTTCAAGCTTTTCCTTTTCATCAATGGCTGCCATGAATAGTAGAAAATTTTTCTACATTCTTGTTTTGCTTGATTTTCTATTGGAAACATTTTTAAAGTGTTGTGTGGATGCATTTTTAGGTATTTTTGGAATAGATTGAACTAGTATGATGATTTTGAAAAAATTCCTTCCATTTTCATGAAAGCTCTAATTTTCCAAGGATGTAAACTTTTCATGCTTGGATAGTCATGAAAACAATGGGTAAATGATTTTTTATGCCTAAAATATGATGGAAATAAGATGGTTAACTTTAATTGGTGAAAACAACCAAAGTTCCTAATTTTCCCTTGCTTGATCGAGAGGAGGCATGCAAAAATAAGTAAGAGAAATTGCCATAAGAATGGATGTAGGATATGTAACGCCCCTATCTAGTATTACCATTAATTCTGATACAAGCAAATAGGTTCAGTACATTCTTCATTTCCTTTCTCTTAATCAATGTCTGAGTAGTTACACCAATAAAAATTATAACAAGGAGATTAGGTTCGAGATCTTTTGCTCAGATTAAAACTCGTATGCACAACGAAATAGATAAAAATATGCTAAACTACACAGCAAAAATTAAAACCTTCATGTAATTTAAATAAATAAATACATGTCCAATAATGTCCATTACATTACAGTCAACATATATCAGGATATGCGAAGCACCTGTCCATAAGAAGTCAGGAGACAACAATCCTGTCACTCAGACCCCTTCACAAATTTCAAAGATGGACCGGTCCTTCAAATATCCCATGTCTACTGCCAAAAGAATAACCCTAGTTCTGAACTAAACAAATTTGAACTAGGACCCGAAATAGGGTTACAAAAATCTCCTGAAATCAAAATGTGACAGCTACCTCCTACTCTGGCTATGCATCAACATCTGATACATATTAGCATAGTAATGAGAAACGCAAGTTTCCCAGTAGCTTAACAATTTAGTTTTAAAAATAACTAATATGTACCAGGGTGCAAGCACCAAAACATTTCATTCTACATTCTTGACATTAAAAACATAATGCTATTCATAAAGACAATCAGGCAAGCATTGCATGATAATTTCAATGTCAACATAAAGATCAGGCATCCTCTCCCAAATGAAACATATCCAAATAAAATTATAATTGTTATCACGTAATTACACAAATTACTTATGTATTAACTTTTACATTTATCAATCTAGATTAATTAAGCGTGCTGGGATGTTATGTGGTCACTAGACCACCTTTATGAAATCATCGTGAGCCCTAGGTCATGGATATGGAGCGCCTGCGGCCTTACCTCACTAGGTCACCCTTGTGGAGCACCTTTGGCCATAACTCGTAATCTGTGGACACTCGGCCACATATATAGCGTAATCGCTAGCACTAGGTTATGGGTATGGAGCACCTTTAGCCACACCTCACTTGGCTGCCCGTGTGGAGCACCTTCGACCACACATCATAAATCATGGACACTCAACCATGTACATAAAATCATTGTGAACCCTAGGTCATGGGTATGGAGTACCTTCGGCCACACCTCATAATCCGTGGACACTCGGCCACGTATATAGTGTAATCACAAACACTAAGTCGTGGGTATGGAGCACCTTCGGCCACACCTCGCTAGGTCACCCATGTGGAGCACTTTTGGCCACACATCATAAATCATGGACAGTTGGCCACGTGTATAACATTTTTAACAAATCTTAGGGGAAATTTTCCTCTCATTGAAAAATAATACTAGTGTAATCCCCTTTTTCTTAAAATTCTAAATAATTTAAGAATAATTGTTCTTTTCTGAAAAATCTAAAATTAATGTACACTTCTCATAGGAATTATATTATTTTCATGATTGATTACCCCTTTCTTTGAAAATTTCTATAAATATACACTTCTTATGAAAATACAAATATTTTTGAAAATCTTTTACTTTTCTTGAATTTTAACCCTAATGTACAATTCTTCTAAAATTTCTAATATTTTCAAAAATAATTTTCCCTTTCTTGAAAATAAATTTTAACGTGGATTTCTTATAAGAACTCTAATAATTTTTGAGGAAATTTTCCTTTCTTCAGCTTGAATTTAAAACCATGCAACACTATTCTTTTTCCAATAACATGCTCTTGCTATCTCATTGATCAACATTTCAACAAAACATAGAAGCCAGCTAACAGACATACATTTCAGTAAAAACTGTAGAGGAAACTTAAGTTCCATGGAAAGCTCGAATATAAACATTAGATTGCATAATCAGAACATGGAATAAAAGTTAAATTGTTAACTTACCTTGCTTCCTTTTTTTCTTCTTTCTTGATACATTTCCAGGCCCTTTTTCCTAGGCAATTTCTCTTAATTAATTCCCTGGGCAAACAATTAAATTCTTAGGTGGGTTTTTCTTTGAATTAGGCTTTCCTACGTCAATATATCAATTTTCTAAGCCGGTTTACTCATTAAACATGTTTGAGATCAATTTTGATAGGAAAATATCAAATCAGAGTAATTTAAATTGTACTGGGGGTTTCAGAAGCTTGAAATTTGATTCTGGCAGTTTTTCAGCAATTTGGCAATGGCATGATGCGATGGCGACAATTATAGTCAAAAGATACACCAAAACATAGCCCACAACTCGAGGATGCCAGATCCGGGGTCCGTTTGGACAGCATTTTTTGGTGACAAAAAGTGACACACAGTAAATAATTTTTCCCTCGTTTTGAGCATGTGGTAGTGACGTTCCACCGGTTGAAAGCTATCAGAGGATGTTGGCAGCTCAGGCTTCCCAATGTTAGCGACAGTGTCACCGAATGGCATCAAGCAGCAAAGATCATGGTGGGAGGAGAAAAATCACAACGGAGAGAAAACTAGCTGTTTTTGGCCGTTATGGCATCCTTCGGTGTTTGGGGATTGTGGCTGGAGATCGGGGATGTTTAGTTGCACTGATGGCTGGGTCTGACGGTGGTGCAGGGCGGTGTTTCTGACCGTGTATGATGGCAAAGGTGAGAGGAGAGAAGGGAAAGAAAATATAGGAAGGAGAGGGAGAGAAAAGAGAAAATGGGAGGGAAAAAGTGGGGTTTTGAAATTTTAAAGCCTAAAGGGGCATTTCGGTCTTTTGCCACTTCACCCAGGAAAATTTCCAAATGCCTTCTCTGACCTGGGCAAGGATACTGGCTCACATGGAAGGAATTCAGACTCCTTTTAAGGATTTAAAGCCTTTAAATTTATCTGCTGATTCCCTGACGCCAGATCGAGTTTTTCTTTGTCAGATCAGATTTTCACTCCAAAAAATTCCCAAATTTCAACCATAGGCTCAGAAAATTATGTTGAATTCAATTTTAACAAAATCAAAACTTAATTTGCCCAATTAATTTATTTTAAAATTTGGTTTATTACATTCTCCCCCCTTAAAATAATTTTGTCCTCAAAATTTCATACCTGCAAACAATTTTGGGTAACGTTGCCTCAACTTGTCCTCCTTCTCCCACGTCATCTCCTGTGATGCTACATCCTGCCAAAGTACCTTAACTAAAGGGATCACTTTATTCTGGAGTCGCTTAGTCCTAAAGTTAAGGATTTGGATAGGTGTAGATTCATAAGTCAAATTTTCCTTTAATATTTATGGGCATATTCCCCCAATACATATCTAGATTTGGGACATTTTAACAGAGTTGCAAGCCATGGAATACGTTATGCAATTTTGACAAGTAAGGAGGTATTTATCTCAGTTCCTTTCTATTCTAGCACATAATCCCTTAACATATCTTCTAAGGTTTGTATTGTCCTCTCAGCATGTCCATTGATCTGAGGATGTTATGCAGTGCGAACCTCAGTTGGGTCGCTAATGCCTACTGCAGGGTTGTCAAAATCTTGAGGTAAACCTAAGGTCTCGATATGATACTATACCTGATGGTACCCCGTGTAGTCTCACAATCTCCCTAACATAGACTTGGGCTAGTTTCTCCATGGAATACCTAATCTTATTAGGTAGAAAGTGAGCAGACTTAGTTAATATATCCACTATTACCCAGATGGATTCATAACCATCTAGAGTTCTAGGTAGTCCAACTACAAAATCCATGATGATCTAATCCCATCTCTTCTCTGGTATCTCCAGTAGCCTCCATAAACTCATAGGGTTCTGGTGCTTTATCTTTTCTTTCTAACAAGTAAGACAAGCATTCACATAATTTGTGATATCCTTTCGCATACCTAGCCACCAAAAGTTGCTTTTCAAGTCTTGATACATTTTGGAAATACCTCTAAATGGTATAATAGCTTCAATGAGCCTCTGCTAACACTTTTTCCTTTAGTCCCGATGGTTTGGAATTACTATTATTTTCTTAAACATCAATACTTCATCAGGGGCTAACCTAAAATCAAGTTGATTCAAATAAATCTTTAAGGATTCATCCTCTAATTAGGCTTTTATTATCTGTTCCCTCAATCACATCTTATTTGAAAATCACTCATGGCCAACCTATTCGACAGTGAAATTACATTAAGACTTAGATCCCTAAAGTTCTCAAGTAATTTCATCTCATTTGTCATCATAAATCCACCTGTAGGGATTTCCTACTCTGTGCATCAGCTACATCATTTGCTTTCCCTGCATGGTATTTCAACTCATAAGTAAAGTTTTTTTTTTGTTTCAAATCCTCTAGCCACCGTCTCTGCCTCATATTCAACTCTCTCTGATCAAATAAATATCTAAGGATTTTACAATCACTATAACCTTAAATCTTGCCTCGTGTAATTGGTTTCTCTAACTTTGTAAGGCAAAGAGTATAGCAGCTAACTCTGAGACATGGGTGGGATAGTTTCCTCCATAGGCTTCAATTGCCTAAATGCATATACTACTACTTTCCCATCCTGCATAAACACGCATCCTAAATCTTTCTTTGATACGTCAGTGTACCTCAAATGATTCTGTGGGGTCTGTTATAACTAACACTAGAACATTAGTTAATTTCTCCTTAAGAGTTTGGAAACTCCTTTCATGTTTCTCATTCCACCTAACTTCTACACCCTTCCTAGTTAACCAGGTTAATGGCAAAGAGATTTGAAGAAATCCTTGTATGAACTTTTGATAATAGCCTACCAAACCCAGAAAGCTTTTAATCTCTGTAACTATGCTTGGCCGTTATCAACTTAACACAGCCTCAATCTTTTTAGGGTTTACTGAAATCCCTGTTGCATTCACTACGTGACTTAAGAACTTGACCTTCTCTAACAGAATTCACAATTCCCAATTTCATACATAACTACTTCTCTAATATCTGTAACACAATCCCGAGATGTTGTGCATGCTCTTCAGGGGTCTTAGAATAGATCAAAATATCATCTATGAATACCACCACAAACTGATTAAAGGAAGGTCAAAAAATCCTATTCATGTAGTCTATAAACACTGATGGGTATTGGTTAAACTGAATGTCATCACTAAAAACTTATAGTGGCTATATCGGGTGCTTAAAGCTGTCTTAGGGATATCCTCCTCCCTGACCCCAATCTGGTGGTATCCTAACCTCAGATCTACCTTGGAGAAAACTGTTGCTCCCTATAGTTGGTCAAACAAGTCATCTATTCTGGATAGGGGTATTTGTTCTTAACGATCACTTGTTCAGTTGACGGTAGTCTATGCATAACCTCTTGCTCCTATCTTTTCCATAAATAGAACAAGAGATTCCCAAGGTGATGCATTGGGTCTAATAAACCCCTTTTTAATAGGTCCTCAATCTGTACTTCAATTCCCTCAATTCCATAGGTGTCATCCTATAAGGAAAAATTAAGATTGGTTCAGTGCTAGACACTAGATCAATGGTGAATTCAATTTCCCTATGTGGGGGGTAACTTCTCTATCTCCAAGGGAAACATTACAAGAACTCC
This sequence comes from Senna siamea, assembly GCA_031216115.1. Taxonomy (NCBI): domain Eukaryota; kingdom Viridiplantae; phylum Streptophyta; class Magnoliopsida; order Fabales; family Fabaceae; genus Senna; species Senna siamea. Next base: position 22,214,102 of record CM062354.1, on the reverse strand, counting down.
CTTACTATAGGAATGCCGCTAAACCTCTCTTGGAGTTCTCCTTAAGAATAGCTCAGAAGATTTAATTGACCTTACTAAGTTTATCACCCTTAAATGTAGAGAGCCTAGCCCTTTAAAATTTAGTCCACTGACTAATATTCTAATTCCTTATTGGATCATTTTCAGGCTGAGTGTTCTCACTCTTGTCTTTTCTTAGAATACACCCTGATATCTTCTATAAATACTACCACAAACGGATTCATGATATTGAACACATATTCATCAGTTGGGACTACTATAGACAATTGCCAAGATAAGCTAATCATCGGTAACTTCAACCTTTGGACACAATCCTTTATCAAATCCTTAGACTGGTTACTTCTTCACCTTCGAGGGTATAAACCCTTCTACCCATACTTAGCCTTTCCTTCTAGTTGATACGCAGTAAAGGAGACTGTCTACTCTCAGCACTACCAGTACTTCAAACAACTCCTTCATCATTTGTACCCATTCTTCTACCTTCTTTGGGTTCATCTCACTAGTAAGGATGGGAGGTCTGGCTCTTTGGAATTCAATCCAACCTCCCCCGACTTGAGGTCTCATTAGTTCAGTCCCATCCTAAGTATCTTCACTTCGATCAGTCTGGGCTTGAGGGAGTGCTTTGGCTGTGACTACAGCCTGGGCTCTTGTAGCTTCTGCCATTTATCTTATGGTCCTTATAACCTCATTCAAAGCCACTTCCATGTTTTGGGCTTGTGATTTGCTTCTCCATGTTTGTGTCATAGCGTCACTCTACAAATCAAGTATTACTGAGGTCATCAGGCTCAATTACAATTGATTAAGCAGGTAACGTATAACACTAACAAGAGCTTCTATCTTCCTAAACCTAATACTCCATTCCTTAAGTTCAGAACAAAATACAACCTAGTCAACCGCTTAGGTACAGCTGACTAACTGAACTAGTCCGTTACCTGAGGAATTCTACCCCATTCCTAACCTAGGTATTTGTGCTCTGATACCACTTAATCTAACACCCCTATCTAGTATTACCATTAATTATGATACAAGCAGATAGGTTCAGTACATTCTTCATTTCCTTTCTCTTAATCAATGTTTAAGCAGTTATACCATTAAAAATTATAACAAGTAGATTAGGTTTGGGATCTTTTGCTCAGATTAAAACTTGTATGCACAGTGGAATAGATAAAAATATGCTAATCTATACAACAGAAATTAAAACCTTCATGTAATTTAAATAAATAAATACATGTCCAATAATGTCCATTACATTACAGTCAACATATATCAAGATATGCGAAGCACCTATCCATAGGAAATCAGGAGACAATAATATTGTCACTCAAACCCCTTCACAAATTTCAAAGATGGACCGGTCCTTCAAATATCCCATGTCTACTGCCAAAAGAATAACCCTAGTTCTAAACTAAACAAATTTGAACTAGGACCCGAAATAAGGTTACAAAAATCTCCTAAAATCAAAATGTGACAGCTACCTCTTGCTCTGGCTATGCGTCTGCATCTAATACATATTAGCATAGTAATGAGAAATGCAAGTTTCCTAGTAGCTTAACAACTCAGTTTTAAAAATAACTAATATGTAGCAGGGTGCAAGCACCAAAATATTTCATTCTACATTCTTGACATTAAAAACATAATGCTATTCATAAATACAATTAGGCAAGCATTGCATGATAATTTAAATGTCAACATAAAGATTAGGCATCCTCTCCCAAATGAAACATATCCAAATAAAATTATAACTATTATCGCGTAATTACACAAATTACTTATGCATTAACTTTTACATCTATCAATCTAGATTAATTAAGCATTTTGGGATGTTATATGGTCACTAGACCACCTTTATGAAATCATCGTGAGCCCTAGGTCATGGATATAGAGCGCCTACGGCCTTATCTCACTAGGTCACCCATGTGGAGCACCTTCGGCCATACCTCGTAATTCATGGACACTCGGCCATGTGTATAGCGTAAATGCTAGCACTAGGTCATGAGTATGGAGCACCTTCGACCATACCTCACTTGGCTGCCCGTGTGGAGCACCTTCAGCCAAACATCATAATCCTTGGACACTCAGCCACATATATAGCATAATCGCTAGCACTAGGTTATGGGTATGGAACACCTTCGGCCACACCTTGCTAGGCTGCCCGTATGGAGAACCTTGGGCCACACATCATAAATTGTGGACACTCAGCCACGTACATAAAATCATTATGAACTCTAGCTCACGGGTATGGAGCACCTTCAGCCACACCTCAGTAGGTCCCTCATGTGGAGCACCTTTGGCCACACCTCATAATTTGTGGACACTCGACCATGTATATAGCGTCATCGTGAACACTAGGTCATGGGTATGGATCACCTTTGGCTACACCTCGCTAGGTCGCCCATGTCGAGTACCTTTGGCCACATATTGTAAATCATGGACACTTAGCCATGTGCATAAAATTTTTAACAAATCTCAGGGGAAATTTTCCTCTTATTGAAAAATAATACTAGTGTACATCCCCTTTTTCTTAAAATTCTAAATAATTTAAGAATAATTGTCCTTTTTTGAAAAATCTGAAACTAATGTACACTTCACATAGGAATTCTATTATTTTCATGATTGATTTCCCCTTTCTTTAAAAATTTCTATAAATGTACACTTCTTGTGAAAATACGAATATTTTCGAAAATACTTTCGCTTTTCTTGAATTTTAACCCTAGTGTACAATTCTTCTAAAAATTCTAGTATTTTCAAAAATTATTTTCCCTTTTCTTGGAAATAAATTTTAACGTGCATTTCTTATAAGAATTCTAACAATTTCTGAGGAATTTTTCCTTTCTTCATCTTGAATTTAAAACTATGCAACACTATTCTTTTTCCAACAACATGCTCATGCTATGTCATTGATTAACATTTCAACAAAACACACAAGCCAGCCAATAGACATACATTTCAGTCAAGAATGTAGAGGCAACTTAAGTTCTATGAAAGCTCGAATATAAACATTAGATTGCATAATCAGAACATGGAACAAAAGTTAAATTGTTAACCTACCTTGCTTCCTTTGTTTCTTTTTTCTTGATACATTTCCAGGCCTTTTTTTCTCAGAAATTGCTCTTAATTAATTCCCTGGGCAAATAATTAAATTCTTAGGCGGGTTTTTCTTTGAATTAGGCTTTCCTATGTCAATATATCAATTTTCTAAGCTAGTTTACTCATTAAACATGTTTGGGATCAATTTTGATAGGAAAACATCAAATTGGAGTAATTTAAACTGTATCGGTGGTTTCAGAAGCTTAAAATTTGATTTTGGCAGTTTTTTGGCAACTTTGGCAATGGCACACATCGATGGCGACAGTTATGGTCAAAAGATACAACAAAATGTAGCCCGCAACTCGAGGATGCTAGATTCGGGGTTCTTTTGGCAAAAATTGGCTATTTGGATGACATTTTCTAGTGACAAAAAGTGACGCATGGTGGATAATTTTTCCCCCGTTTCGGGCCTGTGGCGGCGACATTCCACCAAGTGGAAGCTGTCAAAGGAATCTGGCAGCTCAGGCTTCCCAATGGTGGCAGTGGTGTTACCGAACGACGTCGGATGGTGGAGATCATGGCGGGAGAAGAAAAATCACGATAGAGGGAAAACTAGCTATTTTCATCCACTGTGGTGTCCGTCGGTGGCTGGGGATGGTGGCTAGAGGTCGGGGATGTCCAGCTACACCGATGGCTGGGTCCAGCAGCAATGCAGGGCGGCATTTCTGGCTGTACACAATGGCGAAGGTGAGAGGAGAGAATGGAGAGAAAATGTAGGGAGCAGAGAGAGTGAAAAGAGAAAATGGGAGGGAAAAAGTAAGGTTTTGAAATTTTAAAGCCTCTAAGGGCATTTCGATCTTCTGCTAATTCGCCCGGGGAAATTCCCGAATGTCTTCTCTAACCTGGGCAAGGATACGAGCCCACATGGAAGGATTTTGGACTCCTTTTAAGGATTTAAAGCCTTCCAATTTATCTGCTGATTCCCTGACGTTAGACCAAGTTTTTCTCCATTAGATCTAATTTTGACTCTGAAAAATTCCCAAATTTCAATCGTAGGCTTAGAAAATTATACTGAATTCGATTTTAACAAAATCAAAATTTAATTTACCCAATTAATTTATTTTAAAAATTTGGGTTATTATAGGATATCTCGACTTTAAGGTAAAAGATAGGGAAAGAGACATGCACAAACTTTCCTTTTCTTCTTTATTTTAATTGAAGTGTAAGTGAGGGAATGAGCGTTTAGCAATTGTATTTTGATGTAAAGTGTTAATTTTTTTGGTGATGAGGTGGAAAAGAGAATGGAAAGTAATATTTAATTAAATTAGTTTAGCTTTCTGGCTCGATGAAGAAGGAAAAAGGGAAGAAAGAAAAAGAGATAAAATTGAATTTTCTTTCTTTAGTTTAGCTAAAAGACAAGTTAATGGGAAGAAACTTTGCAAATATATTTTAATAATGAAGATTTCAGGAAAAATGAAGTCTTATTATTTGTCTTGGCTTCTTTTACTTTAGCAAATGATAGTAGGCGGTCATGAAGAAAGTAAAAAGGGAAGAGACTTTATAAAAAGTGTTTAACTTCTTTCTTGTTTTATTATAATCAAAAACATAAATAAATGGAGAGAAAACTTCATAATTCTTATTTTAAATATACTTCATTCGGTTATGATATAAAAGAAGAAAAAAATTAAGTGATTGAGAGAAAGCATGGAATCTTTCCCTTTTCCTTCCATCTAGTCGAAAAGTCATTTAACATTGTCAAGTTATGTTACTGACTTTTGGTTTCAAGTAAAGGGAAAAAGAGAATAATAAGGAATTACCTATTATTTAAATTATTAGTTTCATGACATCCTTGCATTAAAAATATGTAATTGAAAAATGGAAGGGTCAATATCATGTGTATAGATATGTATGCATTATTAAAGAGCAAGAATATTTAGAAATGCATACCTAAAGAAAGAAATAGTATCATGATAAACTTTAGAGAATAAAGAAGGGAAACAGAGAAAAGATAAAGGAAAACATACAAAGAAAGGAAAACATAGATTATCAATGAGGAAAACTTAGAGGAAGTATTTCTAATATATGTTCTAGGATAGATAGGTTTGAAATTGAATAACTGACTGTTGGTATGGAACAACAGTTAATTATTCCACAAAATATGGAATTACAGTGATGATTGCAAATTCTAAGTTAGTGTAACCTAAAATGGCCAATAAAAAGGGGACATTTACTTAGCATTTAGCATAATTATAGGTACAAACCAAATCATCCTAGGTTATATATTAGAGATAGCATACTGGGAATATGATCCACTGGAAAGGGGTGGTGATTCCATAGCATTATGATCTACCCAAAAGTGGAGAGGAAATGATTTTTTTATAGGAAACAGTGATCCCATGAGCTTAATTTTTAACATGTTATTAATTTACGTAGAAGGTAGTAATTATGATATAAAGAGGTACTTTGATCCATTGGGGGACGCCTCAGATTATACCAGTGACATTATTCACACTACGGATATAGAGAAAATTATCTCACTCATGTACATAGTAGTATGTGGACAAGTTCACATAGTGTTTGTCCTGATACTCTTAAGTATCTTTATCATTGTATGTGGCTTAGCCAATCACATGTGCTTATTTTCCTTATGTATTATGATTGTTTTCCTATGAATATTGATGTTGTTTCCCTATGCAAGACTAATATGTCTTATGTTTATGATACTATGAGGACATCTATATGATGAACTTACATGATATACTAATGTAGTTTTTACTCTAAAATGCACGCCATACATATGAATGAATTATACCTTGAATTCCAATAAAAATAAATATATTTGAAAATAAAGAATGTAGAATGTTTCTGTATCACTACTGTGGTACATGCCATTATTTTTTAAAAAAGAAAATGGAATGTCTAACTATTGAGAATCTATTTCTCACTATAATAACTAGTGTGTATCAGATGGCAAGGTATCTAATCTAGCTCGAAGTGGATATTGCATTAGTGGAAATACCTTGGTTAAGCCCTTTTACTTACGTGAAAAATATATATGTAGTGTTTGTTACAGAGATTACTCCTGTTTAGAGGAGTCTGACTACCTATCTTTTGTTATCAAATGTAAATAACTAAAATATAGCCTTCTCATCCTGATTGCATATATGTTTTGAGAAAAGTCAGGATGAGTCATATGTTGTTGTAAATACTCATGATGGCATATATATCTGGATATGTGAAAGTAATAGTAGCTAATAGATATTTTGTAAAAAAGGTTTGAGTGGCAGGTTTATTGCCTCTTTACCCTGGAATATTGTAAACACTTAGCATATCCTTAAGTATATGAATGACGTTGCATCTATTATATGAAAATATATGAATGAGGTTTTTGGTATATAAATGTTCTTAATATTTAGTTTCCACTGCAATGCAATTAAGTAAGAAACCTAATTATCGAGTGTCAAACCTAATACAATATAAATTACAACGTAATAATTTTACTTAGGTTATAAGTAAGGATAAAGATAAATGTAATATCCCAGTCTTTGACAAATGAATAATTAAGTGTTCATATGAGAAGCTCTAAGATTGAGTTGTTATAGAAGGTGGTGAGTTAGGGCAACGGGGAAGAGATTTGCTGAAGGAAGAATGAATTTAAGGCTAGGGATTGATCTTACAGTAAGGTAAGGATGATTTTAACACATTGTAATGCACATTCTTCAAGAAATCTAGGTAGCAACTCAACGTAACCCTATTTTCTAAAATGTTTAGCTCTTCGCTGGAAAACTATTGTCATAAAAGTTATAAGTCATGTTTAGGGTTTAAAACCTACATTCTCTATGATTTTAGCTATTATTGGGTATGCTTACTAAATTCTATGCTTATTTATGCTTGTAATTGATTATAAAAAAGGGCTTATGCCATAAATGTGAAAATGTGGTTTGATCTTAGTGTTGAGTGATATTAAATTGAGTTTGGGTTACTTACAAGTGCCATATGATGTTTAAATGCTAGTGTTGAGTTCAAGGATTGTGAAAATGGTTTGGAAATATGTTTTTGGGGTAAAACTTTGGGTGTAGCAGTAAGTCTTAGAGCAGATAGGATGCTAGCAGCTGACTGCCAGCTCTTGGAAGTCGACTGCCATGTTTTTTTTCTACTCAAAAAACATTACAAAATGCTAGATCCAACTGCCAGCCTTGGAAATCAACTGTTGTGTTCTTCATTTTCTAAAAAATTTTCTAGAAGGCTAACAACCGACTACCACACCCTAACAGTCGACTGTCGGGCCCAAATTGTAGCTATCAACTGATTGCCAGGTTATAGCAATCGGCTAGTTGCTCTTAGTTTAGCAAATTTTAATAAGGAAAGTGAGGTAACAATCTACTAATGGCTGGGTAATAGTTGACTAATGTGGCTCTATCATGAATTAAGAACTCAATGGCATGTTTGGAAGAGAATTAGCTCAAAATCTCACTCAAATTAAGGATCTAAACCTGAGATGTAGTGGATAACATGCAAGAGATGGTCATGTATCACTCGAATGAGAGGATCCTTGTGATAGTGCAAAAAGAGAGCGAAAACATAAGAAAAGAAAGGAAAGAGGAAAGTATTCTAAGCGTATGCATTAGTGGTAGATAGGCTCATGATCGAGTGACTGATTGTCGATATAGGACAGCCATTTGGCATTTCACAGTTGTGCCATGAATTAAGATGGTTAAATATCCACTTAAACTTAGATGATTTTGAAAACACCATGATGGTTGCAAACTTTAAGTTAGTGTCATCTTCCAAAGGCCATTTAAGAAACACGTACTTAGAGTTAAGTAGAACCATGGACATGAGCCAAATCACCCGAGTATATATGTTAGAGAATAGCGTACCGGGAGTGTGATCCATTGAAAAGGGATGGTGATTCCATAGTATTATGATTCACCTAATGGAGGAGAGGAAATGATCTGGGTAGAGTTGATAGTGATCCTATGAGTTGATAACCAGTCTCGTTTGAGGAAGAGAGAAGTTGGGTAGAGTTGACAACAATCCCACTGGTTATGAGATGGTACTCAAATCTAGCTGAGGAACACCTCAGAATGTACAAAACCTTGGAGAGCTTATGTGTGGCTAAATAGTCACAGACTCATGTATGAATGAAGTGGTATGTGGAGTTGTTTGTTAGGCGGCGCTCCTAATAACTCTTATAATATGTTGTTTTTACTGCTCATATGTTAGATGTAAAGGCATGTTTGTTATCTCACGAAATGTTATATGAAAGTTATGATGAAAATGATAATGAATAGACACCCCATATTTTAAAGTTTATATGTTTTAGATGTACATGCATAAATCTGAGCACATGACATGAGAGTATGCTGCATGCACCACATCCCAATAGTATGTATTATGTTTTTATGATGAAAAGAATGTAGAGATTTTTTGTATGAATATGGTGGTACAGGTTAGTAGTTTTCAAAGTAGGTTACATTGCTACTAAGATTAATTTCTCACATAAATATTGGTGTGTACAAGATGCTTAGGTCCCTGGTTGGTGATGAAGGTAACATGGACAAAGGTACCCTTCATGGGGGTACATAGAAATATCTATTTTGTATAGTATAGACATGTGTTTATCTTGTGCTAGTTTTTATGATTTTTGAGGAAGGCTAGTATAGATTATCTCTTGTATAGCCTATATTAACTTAGATGTATATGAATTAACTAATAATTATCAATAGGTAATTTGATATAGTCATAAGTGGTAGGGATATTGCCTCCATGCCCAATAAATATTTCATGATGATTAACGAATTAATTATGCATTTTTATTTATAGTTATTTAGCATATACTATTTATATATATGATGTGATATTCTGCTATGATTCTCAAGTGAGAACCTGAGTGTAGAACTTGACCTAAACGGTGCCTTATAAATTAACTTGATAAAAGTTAAAATTTACTCGGGTAGAAGTAATAGTAACACACCATTATTATGATATTTGTAACACCCCATATTCTCTCGATTGGTTTTAAATTAATGTTCCCTTAATTAATTGACTGAGTTTGTTACCAAGAATAATGAATTGCTTAAGTAATTTAATGGTTAGCATAAATGTGCTAAAGGATAACATTGCATAAAATAGAGATGCTCAATTAATTTTTCATTTCTTCCTTTTTGGTTAGTTGAATTGCCAAGGAGAAAAGAGTATGGCAAATTAAACATATACAGTGCAATTGTTGAAGGATATGAGTTTTTTTTTATATACCCGCACAACTAGGACAAGTGGGAAAGGAAAGGAGTTAACATCCATTAAATACATATAGATGCACATGCATTCAATGGAGTAACACAAAAGCAAGATGGGATTTAGTGTAAGTGAGGTGATTAATTTCTCTTCTTTATTTCCTTTGAGTCCGCCACCTAAGCATCATGTGCACTAGGAAGGAAAAGAGAATATATATATACATACAAATGCACTTGGTGAAGAAGACAAAAGTAAGGAGAGGAAGGAAGGTGCAAAATTTAATTGAAGTAAAATACATAATGCTACAATATGGGTTTACGTGTTTCCATGTCTTTCTTTCCTTGGCGCCACCGAATAAGCATTAAGGGGTGGAATTATATATACATATATCTATGCATGCAGCAATTTAGGGAGATAACCTCACACTTACACAATATGAAATGTCATTCAGCAATAGGTAATGTGAAGAGAGAAAGAAGGAGAGTCAAGATTGCTTGAGACAATGGAAATACATACCCACACAACAATAGAACTTGGGAAAAGAGAAAAGAGTATCATATTCATATATGCATTCGGTAAAGGGAAGGAAAGTGCAGTAACCAAGGACACCTTGCATGGTCATACATCTTGCGTGCATCCATTGCATTCCTCCCTTTTGGCGCCATCGAATAAGGAGTTACATGGGAAATAAATTATGCTCCCAACCGTGTAGCTGCATGGCCATACGTGTGGCGTGAGGAAGGAGGATTTTGTGATTTCCTTCCTTCTTTCCCTTAACTTAGCCGAATGGGAATGTGAAGGAGAAGCCTTGTGTGTAAGCATGGAGCTGGCGACTTCCTTCATTCCTTCCTCCAATGTAGCCTAGTGGGATTACCAAACTTGCAAGCAATTAGAAGAGTACTTAAAAGTACACATGCGGTAATTAGATAAAAATGATTAAGGAGAAGGGGGTAGTGTGACAAGTGGGTAATGTAAGAGTTCAAGTAAATGGGTGTACTTAGTAATAATAATAATTAAGAATAATGAGGAGAAGGGGCATCTGATTGAGTGGATTAGATGACTTACAAGAGGAAGAGGAAAGGAAGTGTGATACATCAAGAGAGAAAAAGAGAGAGGGAGCAGCTCACATTTTGGAAAACACACACACACACGGCAAGTGCATCCAAAAGAGATAGGGTAGCATAAGTGTTCAAGAAAATGCAAAAGCTTGTGTGAGGAGAGGAAGAATTTGACCCAAGAGGAAGAAGCAAGGGAGTAAGGGGAAGATTCAAGAGGAAACCCAAGATAATTCCACCTTAGTTCATCCTTGAGGTAGGTTAGCAATCCATTAACTTTTGTTCCATGTTTGAGAGTACGTGCATGAAAAAAATTGTATTGAGAAGTAATCTGTATAGAACTCAGCATGGTCTATTTGTGTCAAAGGTCTTGGATATGTAACTACTCAAGATATAATTTTGCCACCTTCTACAGAAATCATTGATAATACACAACATATAACTAACCTAATAGAACCTATTAATTTGTGCACTGAATTAAAAATTAAGAGGAATTGAGGATATCATATAAAAACACTAAATACCTTTCAAGATGAAATTTATCCTATAGATGTTGTATTCATGCCTGTTTGAAATGCAAATCATTGTATTCATTCTTATGCGAATAAGAATGAAAAACAAGAGATACTTTTTCTAGAAATATGGACAAATGGAAGTTTAACTCTTAAAGAAGCACTTTATGAAGCCTCCCAAAATTTGATTTATTTATTTATTCCTTTTTTACATGTGGATAAAGAAAAATTAAATTAAGAAAACAATCAACACAGAGTTACTTTACCCCTTTCTACTTTTCATGATGGATTGGCTAAACTAAGGAAAAATAAAAAAAAGAAATAGCATTGAAGTCTATTTTTACTAATCAATTAGAATTGCCTCCAAAGATCTATAATTGTCTCAAAAGGTCCAATATTCATACATTTTTGGAGCTTTTAAATAACAATCAAGAAGAACTTATGAAAACGAAAAATTTTCACATAGAAGAGTTAGAACATATATTGGAGATTTTAGAAATAGAAAATCATGTTGCATAAAATTTAAATCCATTGGATTTTTTTTCTAAAAAAATAGATGAAAATGTGGGTTTTGAATCTTTAACACAAATCCATATACTTGAAATAAGCCTAAAATGGAATAGATGTATCTAGGGATTAATAGTGTCAAAGTGAATTGTAACCCCCAATCCTATTGTCCTTTTTTAGTTATTTACATAATATAATACAATACACTATAAGATTGGTGAAATACTACAACCTCTACCTAAGTCGATTTTAACTTTTTACCGAGTTAGATAATTAAGTGCCATTAGTTTGGGTTACTACACTCAGGTTCTCACACGTTATGCAACAAAAGATAGTCGAAATAAAACATATATGTGATTAGTTATATACACAATAGTTAACTATCAATACATATAGCTATGGATATGTGAGTTTACAAAAGCTAGTCAACTAAGGTAAGGAGGCAACAATCTTGCCACTCATACCCCTTGTTTTTCTCACATATCCTTATACATATATGCCTTCATGATTTTCTTACATTAAAATATCTATCTACATGCCCCAAAATATTCCAAATATCATCCCCTGTCTCACAACACTGGGAGAATTTCTACTACTAAAAACACCAAAAATTCCTTAATGATAGGAAAGTACCCCAAAAAGGGTTTCTCCACATAATCCACTCAATCTTCATTAATACCTGGTATCTAGGCATCTGATACAAACCAGCATTTTTAATGAGAATAAATCTCAGTAGTAATAACAACCAATTTATAAAATCGCTAGTTTGTACCACCATACTTATACGAAAGATACTTTACATTCATTTCTCATCATTATGTAAAATATCATAGCTATTGGGATGCTATGCATGAATGTCATCATATGTCATACTTATAAATGTATGTACATTTCACCTCATATCCATTACATAGGATAAATTATCATATTATATTGATAACATGATCAATCTCACATAAAAACAATTTCACATATAGAGAAGTAAGGAAATCAGAGCATTTCTCAGTGGCTTTAACCAAACCCATAATCATCATAATACAATAAGAGAAATTACGAAAGTCGCCAAGCGAACAACTCCATGCATAAAATTTAGCACTCATGAATAATTATTCTTTCTTTCTTTTCTTCTATTTCACTTAACTTTACTCTACTCGTGATTCAATTCAACTTCCATGTACTATCTGGAGCGTCCTCTGGTGGATCCAAGTACTCAATGGGTTCTCCGCCACACTCACTATGGTCCCTACCACACCCCATATCAGATAGGTTACCCCTAATGGTTCCTTCTACACCCCCTGTCTAGTAGTAACCTAATGCTCCTTGCCACACCCCCTGTCCAACAGATCATCCCTAAACTAGTGGGATTGATATCACCTATGATATCTTACTTTCCCTTTCTACCCAAAATAGGACTGGTCTATCTCAACACACGAGTTTACTGCCACCTCAGAAAATTCATTTTATTACTTCGCACTTTCGAATCATGAGGCTATAAGTCTATATGATCACCATCTATCTCAAATGGATCATATTTCATCACGCTATTCACATGTAGATAAATTAAGGTGATTCAGCTCATACTATAGTTATGTGAAATTTGAAGTACATGACTCTTTAAATTTGGTCATCAAGTTCAGCAACTTAGAATTTACAACTATCACAATATTTTCAAAATAATTGATAACTTGACAATGGAATACCTAATCACTGTCCCATATTAGTAATTAGTCAATAAAGTATGAACCTATCTACCATTAATCTATATACTAGGAATACAATTCTCACTTCTCTTATTCTTTTCTTATGCTCTTTCCTTTTCAATTCTCATCTCATTTCATTCTTGCTCTTTCTCTTTTGTACACAATCCTCATTTTACCCATTACATAATTCTAGGTTTAGATCCCTTATTTAAGTGTAATTTTGGGCTAACTATGCTTCAACTAAGTCATTGAGTTCATTTTCCAAAATAGAGGTCGATCAGTCAACTTCCACCCACCTGGCAGTTTACTTGTAGCTCACTGTCCTGAACAATATTCAAACTCGAGGGCTACCAGTCTACTGCTACAAAGCCTGACAGTTGACTGCTATGTTCTTGGCAATTTTTTGGAAAAATTTGAGCACGGCAATCGACTTCCACGGGTTGGCAATTGACTACTAGCACTCTGTATGCATTTATAGGCAACCGAAGAATGTAATAGTCAACTACTAGAAGCTGGCAGTATGCTGCTATGTTATACTCTATTTCTAAACTTGCGGTTGACCTAAATTTTTGCCCAAGAAATAGTTTATAAACCCTCTCTAATAATCAACAACTCAATACTAGCATATAAGCATCATTTATCACTTAAAAATAGCCTAAGTTACCGTTTAATTTCACTCAAATCTTGGATTAAACCTCATTTTCATTCAATAGGTGAAAACCCATTTCTCATAATCTGATTTATACATGCATAAGTATATTCATATGGTTTAAAACACCTAATAACACTCAAAAACAACAAGAATGTAGTTGTAATCCCTCTCTTACTTTAAACACATCAAAATCATCATTTTCATCAACATAAATAGAAATTCAAAATTATAGGGATTGGGTTTTTTTGCTACCTTAAATCTTTACTTTTAAATAGTTTGTGTGCTAGATGCCTTCCTGGATGCGTTTGTGGATTCAATCCCTTCTGAAAATGGGACTATGATTCTTTCTCCCTCACTTTCTATCTCTGGATGCCCTTTACTTTCTCTCTCTAAAAGTTTAGAGTGATTATATAAAAGGAGAGAGTGTGGTTGGCTACTTTATATAGGCAGCCTAGAAATTACAATTTGACACTACTTTTCGATCATTTAGCTTCAAAATGGTAATTTTTCCAACTCTATACATAATTACCATTTTTCCCCAAAACCGTTGACGGGAAATCTCAAAATTCTATTAGCTATTGTAACCCTTTTGGCTAAAATTGTGTTTTATACACTTAACCTTTTCCCTTTTGTACTTTGGTCTTCATCCACTTTCATGTTAATTTCTCACTCTAATTTAGTTCAACTTCTATACTAATGCAACTATATACAATCTAAATACACAAGAAATTAATTAAAAATTAACAAACATCTCTCATAGAAATAGGAGAAGATGTTACATTTCTCCCCTCTTTTTAAGAAATTTTGTCCTCAAAATTTGTACGTACCTAATTAAAATTTTTGAAAAATTTCTTCTCATCTCTTCTTTCTCTCATGTTGCCTCTTGTAGAGATGATTGATTCCACAATACCTTCACTAAAGGAATAGTCTTACTTCTCAATTGCTTGACCTCAGTACCAATAATTTTCAAAGGTTTTGAATTATAAGTTAGATTATCTTTCAATTGTATTGTAATGGCATCAAGAATATGAGAGGAATTTGAAAGGCATTTAAGTAGTTAAGAAACATGAAATACATCGTGGAGGTTAGATAAAAATGGGGGTAAAGTGATATGGTAAGCAGATGGACTGATTCTCTTTAAGATTTGATAGGGTCCAATGTATTGGACTTAATAGCTCTACCAATACCAGTAATTGGGGAAACCCTGAGAAATACATAATCCCTTTCTTTAAAATTCTAGTGGTCTTCTCGTCTTATTAGCATAACTTTTCTGCCTATCTTAGGCCTTTGTAACACTCGCCCCTAATACTTTGCATTTTATAATGGCATTGCTATTATCATTATTAGTAGTAGTATTATGTATGTGATGATAAGGATGGTTCATCAAAACTATAGAATGGACATTTTCATTAAGATAGAACCACTTTTGTCGTAAAAGAGCAAAATTGGAAATCTGGTAAAGAAGGTCAAAATAGTAATTTTACCATGAAGGGGAAAATTAATTTTATTTTCTTAGTTCATGAAATTACATTTAAAGACTTTCATTATTTTCATTTAAGAGAGAAGAATTTAGTTTGGGAAGTGATTATGTCCACTTTGATGGAAAAATGACAATTTTTTCTGAAAAGGGCAAAATTATAATTTTACCCCAAGGGCATATTACTAATTTTGCATAAGGTAGACAAATTTAATTTTTGACTAAATACTTCATGGAAATAGAATTGGAAAGTCTTTACCCTTTTATTTTCAAAAGGAGAAAGAATAAGGGTAAAAATAATAACATTGGCATAAAGGGCAAAAAGGTAATTTTACCTTAGGGGTAAAATGGTAATTTTGCCAAAATAAGGGTAAATTAGCAATTTCACAAAAAATAAGCTTTATGAAACTTTTATTTAAGTTATTTTTGCCCATTAAATTCAAAAAGGGTGAAAAATGGGGTTAAAATTGCCATTTGAACATAAAGGGCAAAATGGTAATTTTCTTAGAAACATATTGGTAATTTTTCAAAAAGATGAGGGGCAATTCTGGAATCTCAAAATTCATAAGGGCAGAAATGTCCTAGCCTATGGAAGTTCCCCAAAATTACAATCCTAAGGAGAGTGGATGCCATTCTTGAAAAGGAGTAGTAAAGGCATTTTGGTAATTTCACTAAAACCCTATTTAAGTCTTCTTCTTCTTTTAAGAGAAGAAGTCGAAAAGTAAGGGAGAAGAGGTGCTGGCCGAACACACATCTAAGCTTGGAGAAGAAGGATTTCAAGGTAAATTAACTTGGAGATTTCACTAATCTTGTATTTTTAAGGTAGCTAAACATGCTTAAACCCTTCTTTTCTTGTTTTATGGTTTGATTAAACTGTTCTTAAACTTGTAAGAAGGATGGGTTTCTCTCTCTACATTCTTATGGAAGTTTTACTTGAATCGGGTTTGTATATGATGAAATCTTGTTGTGTTTATTGCTATGGATATGGTGAAATGCTTCAGAAGACGAGATAGAAATTTCTCAAGATTGGATAACTCTTGAAAAACCCTAATGTTTGCCATGGCTAAAATGTTGTGTATTAGAGTGAGAAAATGGTGATTTTGCATGAGATCTATTTGCTTATGATTGTCTTACAAGCAAAATGGTGAAAACACTTCATTTCCATACTTGTCTCTCTTTGGCTAAATGGTTGTCATGGTGAGGTGCTAAAATTTTCTTGAAAATGTGTCCAAAAGTAATGAGAGAACTTGCTATAAAATGGTAAGTGTAACGCCTTTATCCAATATTACAACTTAGCATTGGCAAACAGATAAAGTCGTTACATTTATTCTTATCCTTATTTATTTACAATTAATATCTGAGCATCCCTTCCATCACGATATCATTCAGTTCTAAGTATAAATTCTTTGACTCAGATAAAACTTATAAGCACAGCGAAGGAAAATATATTTTACAGTGAACAAAGTGACTACGTTACAATATGTCTGTAAATACTACACTAGTGCCTTACTCTCAGTATTATCAACACTTAACTTAGGGTTAGGAGACAACATAATTTCTATCACTCAAACCGTTAGTTACACAATATTTTTACAAAATCCTTCCTTAATGCTAGTTCTGTAACAGTCTAGTCGCCCACTTGCAGATATTGTCCTCTTTGGGCCAGGGAATGTCTCACCCGTCATCCCTCAAGGCTTTGTTCTTCCCCTTATCGAGGGGAAAAATGCGTCTACAGGGGAGAGGTATCCACACCCTTATAAGGCATGCTTCGTTCCCCTCTCCAACCGATGTGGGACATTATAAGTTTGATCTTACTCAGAACTTCACTAATTACATGTATCTGATACACATCAATACAAAAATGAGAAAACTAATTTCTCAGTAGCTTAACAATTCATAAATTCAAATTGTACTAACATGTACCACTCTGCATGCACAAAAAATCTTATTGACATATCAATGCTATAACAAGAGTCATTTTGCAGGAACATAGATATAAATAGCCATCAGATTAGTCAATCATCATCAATATACATATATAAGGATTTCTCATTCTTAAAACTTACCTTGTATATATGCCGCATGCATGTCAGCTTGCAATAAAAGTGGACACTTGGCCACTAAAATTTTCATGTGAACACTTGGTCACATAGTGGACTCTTGGCCACTTACTTAGTTTTAGTGAACTCTTGGTCACTTTATGGACTCTTGGCCACTTTCATGATATTAGTGATCACTTGGCTCCTCATACATCTCAATCCTTATTATTATTATGATTGCTACTACTTTCACCTTATAATTTAATTATTAGGCTATAATTTGACATATTCATAACTAGATTAATCCCTTGTCCTTTTCATACCCATTTAAAGTGTTAATTCACATTACCACTAGCCTAAATTTGTTTTCTTAATTCACCCTTTCCAATATGATTATACCAACTATATGCTATGAATTCTATAACTAATAAAAATGTGCATTTTTGGTAACTCAAAATTGTATAATTATTTCCCATCTCTTTACCATTGTATATCGTACACTTATTTTAATACAATTTTCTCCTATCCGTGTGTCCTTATGTCCCCACTAATCTTATTTTTATTATTATTAATCTTCCTCTAGCCTTAATTTATGGTATAATATTCTACTTTCCAGTCTTATATTTTAGTAATCTGTCTCCTATATTTTATAATTATCTCCCACCATACTTTCTTTCCATATTTAATTTTATTCATGCTATATTTCATTTTCCAGCTCCCTATTTGATTAAAATAAATTATTACATTTAAGTAACTTATTTCCTACCTGGATAATTACATTCCACATCTATTTTTGTCTAATTACTGTTATTTCCACGCTCTACCTCCTATTCTAGCGTTTTATTAGATTAAAATGGGTGGTTGTGTCTTACAATTTTGCTCACAACATTTCTTTCTATTAAATAACTACACTACACAGTATCATATCTTATATCTCAGTATCACGTTCCATTTAAGGTTTACTCTTATATGTACATGTCCATTTATGTTCAAACTACTTTCTTCTGTGGAATCCTCTACGTTTAGTATTTCTTCATTATTTAGCTCATATATTCCTTAAGTATGTAACTAACTATATCACTCCATGTGTTGCTCTACTGCACGAGCTCATCTATGATCTTATATCCCTTTCCTTTACCTACAAACTCCATCCTGAGTTCTGTAAATGCCATCCAGAAAGTATATCTCAGAATTTTCAGTTATTCCACCAAGACCTGTAAGAAATACATCTCCATATATTTCCCTATTATAAGATAGATTGTATACGTTCTATCCACGGCCTTAGAACACAGGATGGTTTTTCATAATTTTTCTCATATTAAAACTAAAGGTAATGGAATGGTTAAGCTACCTTATGATTACACAAGTGGTGCAATTGCCATGTACGTGTTCCTTTAGCCTGGTATCCTCCCTCTCGTTCTGTCCGTGTGTTTTTCTCCTTATACCTTCAGGTTTTTCTTCCTCCTTCCTTTCCTACTATCACTGAATGGTTTTTCTGTACTCTTACAGATTTCTCTTTCCTTATATGCGACACATAGGTACAAATAATCATGCCTATTCTAAGTTTGGTCGGTCATCCTAAGGCTAGGAAAAGATATTCATTATATGGCTATTTTCTCTTAGTAGCTTTCGGTTGGTTTGGCAGTAGCAGGTCATAGGAAGGAAAAGAAATTGTTGACGAGGGATTAAGCAGCTCCTTCATCATGCTTTATAAGAAGGGAATAGCAAAGAAAGGAAAGAGAATTAATGCAATTCACATGTCCCTCCCTCAATTTTCCACCTCTCCACCGTATGCATGTCTCCTTCCCATCCTATAAAGGAATTTAAATGCTACATGGAATGAAGATAAGAAACATGGAATGCTTCTACACGTCTTTTCCTTTTCTCGCTTCACTAAATTCTTTCTATGACCATAATATGATTTTACCTTCTATTCTCCTTTAGTTACATGTGTAGTCCGTGAGCTTTAATTATCCTTATGTTTATATTTATTCACACCCACTCTTTCGGTTAGCAAAAAGGATGGAAAAATGGATTCACACGTCAAGCCTTATAGGCTATCTCTTGCTCATTTTAAAGTGGGAGGTAAAGGAAGAAAAGGTATCTCAGTATCACTCTTCCATCCATTCCTTTCCTTGTGCATGCATTATTTATTTCCCTTTTTATTCAGTTTTCTTAATGTTTTCCCACATGTATTATTTAATTACAAATAAAGGATTTAGCTCCCTTACCATATAAAGTCATAACTTCCTTCCCTTCTTTTCTCTTATCCTTTGTCTTCTTCTCCTTTTTTCTAGTTTTCTAAAATAAGGCTAAGAGAAACAAAAGATTTCTACATTAATATCTATCCATTTGATATTTTTAATACAGTTAAGAAAGTATGGGATGTTACAGTAAGAGAGAGAAAAATTGGTTAGGATAATGTTTTGACACTTTTCCCATTTTCTTACTTCATTAACCAAAAAAGTGTGACTTACCCATCTTGGCCCAATGGATCCATGTAAATGGTGATGAAATGTCGTTTGAAAATGGCTAGAAAACCTTATAAGTTTAGTTATGAGAAAGGAGGAGAGAGAAAGTTATGATATTTTTATGTTTCTAACAAATGTACCATTTTCACCTTAAAAGTGTGCTTAAAAATGCAAAGTTTTAAGATTATGTGAATAGTCATATTTGACATGAAAAATGAGCTAGAAAAGTATGAAAAAGGATAGCCTAAATTGCACTTACCTAATTTTGAGGTGTGAGAAAGTGTTATGCATAATTATGGAAATTGTTACCGTAATGTTCAAATGATAGAAATAAAGCTAGAAATGAACCAAATGGGTTAGGAATGCCAATTCTTCATGATTTTCTTACCTTGACCGAATGCTATGTGAATTTTCCCTTAAATGGCTAAATTTTTGTATTAGTAGAAAGTGGCCTAAGGTGCATTTCAAAATGTCCTATGCTAAGTGAAATGAGGAGAAATAATGAAATGATAAATTATGGATGATAAATTACATACATTTTTCCATTGATAGAAATATGCTCAAAATCATGTGAATATGATTGAATGACATAGGAATGCTTTTTGCATTTGAGAAAGGCAATGCTAAAACCTTGAGGAGGAATATCTGATGTATACCTCCAAACAATAACACCTTGTGGGGAATGATCTGGTTTATACTTTTAAGGAATTAAACTTTAAGGATGAATGATATAGTGTATACCTCTAAAGAACAAAACCCTGTGGAGGAATGATCTGGTGTATACCTCCAAAGAATAAAACATTGAGGAGATGTTATGATTATTTATAATGCATGAATGTGTTATAAGTGTGAATTGTTAATGTATATGAACATTAAAATCTTACCATATATTCCATTAATGTTATCACATGCTGCATATCTCATGTTCATAGATGCATACACACATGTTTCATATATGACATACCCATAGAACTATATGGAAAGAATTTTGGAATTGAATAGAATGTCGAAATGTTTTCTGTATTCGTACAGTGGTACATATTAGTTATTTTAAAGAAATGGTTTGTTTAGCAATTGGGAATGTATTTCTTATTATTGTATTGATATGTATCTGATGCCTAGATATTATATGATCCTGGAGATCGAGATAGTAACAGTGGACGTCCCCTTCTTAAGGACTTTCACCATACTAAAAGATATATATATTATGTCTATTATAGAACTTCCCCGAGAGTGAACTGAGCACTTTAGTTATGTACTTATAGCCCTTCATTTTAGTCCTGATTCTATATGTTCTTTTTTTTGGGTTAGAATTAGGACTGCTATTTTTGGCTGTATGTAGAAAAGGGAAAAAGGGCAATTATAGGGGAAAGAATATGTGAAGGACTTTTTCATCCATAGTATTTTGTAAGAGGAGTTTGAGTGACAAGCTTGTTGTCTCCTTACTCCTTATACATAGGTACTTCTTATATCTTGGTATAAGGATACAAAATGATGTAATAGACAGTTATCATATATATATATTATGAAAGTTTTATAAATTTTGCTATGGTGTATGACATTTTATTTTCGTTGTACAAAAGTATGTTTACTTGAGCAGAAGAACCCGAATTTAATCAAATATTAAATTATTGATGAATTAAATGCTCAAGCAAGTTAATGAGATAAAAAGGTAAAGAATAATGTAACCACTTATTTGATCATATTATATGAAGTTGTTAAGATAAGATAAAGGGTGTTACAGCCTTAGCCATCTTTTCTTTGATTATTTTAATTTGATCTGTAGTTTGTTGGACTAACTTAGGCCCTACCAATTGTCTTTCCCCAACGTCAAACCAACACAATGGTGATCTACAATTTCTCCCATATAAGGCCTTATAAGGAGTCATTCTTATACTAGAATGGAAACTATTATTATAAGAAAACTTTACTGAAGGCAAAATTCTATCCCAACTTCCCTTTTGTTCCAATACACACGCCCTAAGCATGTCTTCTAGAGTTTGAATAGTTTGTTCAATATGCCCATCAGTTTGTGGTTGATAAGCATTACTGAAATTGAGTTTAATGCCAAAAGCCTCTTGTAAAGCTCTCCAGAATCTAAAAGTAAACCTAGGGTCCCTATCATATACAATATTAGTAGGAACTCTGTCGAGTCTCACTATTTCTCATATGTACAATTGGGCCAATTTATCTAATGAAAAATTTATTTTGATAGGCAAGAAATGTGCAGACTTAGTTATTCTATCAACTATCACCCAAATTGCATTATTTCTTGACTGAGTTTTAGGTAAACCCACCATAAAATCCATAGAGATTTTATCCCATTTCCATTTAGGTATTTCAAGAGGTTGTAATAATTCTACAAGTTTCTGATGTTCAATCTTCACCTACTGGCATACTAAACACCTAGTAATATACTCAGCTATATGCTTTTTCATACCTAGCCACCAAAATTTCTTTTTCAAATCTTGCTACATTTTAGTGGCACCAAGATGAACAGTATAGTTGCTCTTATGGGCTTCTTCTAGAATTATGTTCTTCAGTCCTCCTGACTCTGGAACATAAATCCTATCTTGGAAAGTCACTACCCTATCAATACCTCTTTTAAATTCTCTTAGGTCCTTTAGGGACTTTAAGAACTCATCTTTCCTTTGAGCCTCTATTATCTGAGTTCTAAGGTTGTTCTCAATTTTTAACTCACTAAGATATATCTTATCTGGTAACACCAGTGTGGATAGGCTCATGTTTCTAAATTTCTCTATTAAGCTCATTTCATTTATCATTAATTGAGCCATATGGAGGGATTTCCTACTTAGCATATCTGCCACTACGTTTGCTTTTCTTGGGTGATATTTTAACTCAAAATCATAGTCTTTAAGAAATTTCATCCATCTTCTTTGCCTCATGTTTAATTCTTTCTGATTAAAGAGATATACTTTTGTGGTCACCAAATACCTCAAACCTAGGCCCATACAAATAGTGTCTCCAAATCTTCAAGGCAAGCACTATAGCTACTAATTCTAAGTCATGGGTAAGATGTAACAACAGGAAAGATTTGAAAGAGTTTTAAAGGATTTTGAAAGAGAAAAACTTGATTTTTAACCCTAATCCCAATCAAAAAAAGCCTAGCACGCATTTTAAG
This sequence comes from Senna siamea, assembly GCA_031216115.1. Classification (NCBI taxonomy): domain Eukaryota; kingdom Viridiplantae; phylum Streptophyta; class Magnoliopsida; order Fabales; family Fabaceae; genus Senna; species Senna siamea. The sequence goes on along the minus strand of CM062354.1, from coordinate 22,191,265 downwards.
GATAATGACTTGACACAGAAGGTCGTTCGAAGCTAGAAACACGATTAAACAGAAAGAAATGCAATCCGCAGATCAGAAACTGACGGAAGGAGTTTCGTGCGTTAATTTCATTGACGGAGGCCAAAAATGTCACATGGAAATGCGTGCCAACATCTGGAAGGATTCTGACACCCTAAAACATACCTGGGTGGCCTGGGAAAAGTCAGAATCATCCCTGGAGGTTTTAAATTACGCGGATTCCCTCCATTTCTCTCATTTCACTCTCTCTCCTCACCATAATCTCTCTCTCCTCTCTCTTTTTTCTCTCCACCTTCCTCCACCGTGAACGGCAGCTACAGCCACCGTGGGCCGCTACCAAGGGTACCAACCGACAGCCCTCACTGCCCACAACCTCCAGCAACCAACCACGGCCACCAACGGCTGCCGGAGCCGCCGGAAAAAAAGCTGTTTTTCCCCTCCATCGCGCGAAACTTCTCCAGCTCGAATCGCCGCCATTCGTCGCCGTTGACCGTCACCGCCCCCACCACCGTGTAGCCCGAGCCGGCTTCCTCCAAAGAGTTTCGGCCGCCGAAAGGAGGCCGAACGTGCCCAGATTGAGGAAGAACGTCGTCCGCCGTGTGAGAAGCTTCGTGGCCAAAAAACACGCCCAAACGACCGTGAACTGCCGCGCCACCACCGTATTCGGACTCCTGGGCTTGTGGGCTTCACCGTGGTGTGATTTTTGAGGTAAACTGCACCTCCGCGTAGTGCGCCACCGTGCCGGAGCTTTTGGACGTGCATCCCAAGAAACCGAGACCACCGTGACGTAGAATTCCATCATCCGGACATATTGGTAAGGTCCGATTTCCCAAAAACTAATGGTATATGACTGAAATGGCTGCCGAACGTAATTAGGCAACTAATTAACCTAGATAATCGTAAATCGAAGTTTAGGATTGAAAATTGGATGACGTGACGAGCCTAAATGTTTAATTTTATGTCCAGGAAATTAATCAGGCTCAGAAATTGAGACTGCGTAGAATTCTGAAGTGATTTAGAGCATTCAGAGACCAGGTAGGATAATTTACACTTCCCGAACCCTAGAATTGATTTAGTGAATACCTGAATGATTTAGATGTCTTGCATGGATTTGTGTGCTGCTTTCGATGGGAAAAATTGCATTCCTGTGTGCTGAAAACCCTAATTGCATGTTAGACACCTTGTTTATCGAGTTTAGATGCCTTTAGGATGGATTTACTTAGGGTTGGGTACTTGATAGCCGGTATGGGACGGCCGTTAAGTATCCCTCGTACAAGAAGCTTTTAAAAGAGAGTATTTTTATCAGATTTAGCCTGTACTGAGTTAGGGATTACGCGTTAAACCAGGACGACCCTAAGAAAGGTTTAGGGAGTATAAGGGTGGATAACCTATATGGGGAAACGTTGTGATTTAGGCGTAATACCCTAGAACCCTAAGGAATAACCGACTGAGTGCATGTGAGTTCGAATAGACTGTATGAGGATGAGAATTGGCGTATGTGCACATGCTAGGGGACGCCCTAGATGTTGATTCTCACCCGGTCCTTGAGTGAGTGATTGGTGTTACGGATCACACTCACAATATAGGCTTGATTCGGGTGATTGGTGTTACGGATCACACCCAACGATAAGAGAGGTATTCTCTCTAGACTACGTGCAATTAGAAGATGATTTAGATTTGGTTACAGCGAATTTGTAGCCAACGTGGATTGAGATACACAGGGCATGGGATTTTACTTGATTTTGATGGCTGATTTTCAAAGAAATTGATTTTATGATTTCGAGTACTTGCCGCGATTTCCATGTGTTTAAAAGATTTTAAAGATAAGGTACTTCACTGTTTTCGAACTGATTTCGGGAAGAAGATTTCGGTGTTCACACCGCTGGGTATTCAACTGGTTTTCGAATGATAATTGAATTGTAAATTATTCTACTGGGATTCATATCTCATTAGGTTGTTTACTCAGATGAACAGGGACAGGGGCAGGAGCACAGACGATAGCCGAGGCTGTCTTGAGGATAGACCAGAGGATTATTTAGCTTAGGCTTGAATCGTTTGTACATATAGTTTGATGATGCTGTTATTTACCGGGTTATGTATCTTATGATTTCTGTATGGATTGGACTGAATGTATATGTAATGTTTCAGATAGTGTACATGGATTTTAGTGATGAATTAACTCTGTTGTACATGGATTTATGTTAAGTATGTTTATTACTGTTGTTGGAATGGCTGTTTGATTTTAACAGGTGATTTTCGTATTTGGGATATGATCGAAATACAGAGGAAACTCTGCCAGATTTTCGGTAGAATTTACCACTGTAAACTTATGGATTTGAATTGAAATGTGCATGAATGTATGACGCGACATGTACATGAGTTTTAGATTTCATTCCAGAGAAAATTTATGATGCATGTATGTATAGTTAGTTAGCTGCGTGTGAATTAGGGTTGAACGGAATCCGAATGGACAACGGAGAGTCTATTTGGGTTACACTCAACCAATAGCGATCCCCTGACGTTCCCACATAGGGAATAATCATTTAGAATACCCCATATGCTTCCGCCAATCAGATAAGCATCGCGTATGACGTATTAGGGGGTCGTTACATAAGATAGTTTTCTTCATGAGGTCTTAGTTGTCTAGAGGCATACGCTACTACTTTCCCATTTTGCATCAAGACACACCCTAAGCCCTTCTTTGATGCATCACAATACAGTTCAAAACTTCCTAGAGGATCAAGAATTGTTAAGATAGGTGTTGTAGTTAGTTTCTCTTTCAAGGTTTGGAAACTACTTTCGCATTTGGAATTCTACATAAATGGAACATCTTTCCTGGTTAATTTTGTAACATCCACTTCTAATATGATTAAGAGATGTTTGTTAATTGTTAATTTAAATTAAATGCTTGTGTTTGTTGCATTAATTGCATATAGTTAGTGTAGGGACTTAGTTAAAAGGGAAGAAAGTTGAGTTAAAATATGACTCAAGACTAAATTGAAAAGGAAAAACTGAGTGAGGCTAAAATTATAAAATGGCTAAGGACCATAATGCAATTAGTGAGAGTTAATAATCAATAACCCTAAAACACAATTCCAAGCTTCAGCCACTTCTAGAGAGAGAAAGAAAAAGGAGAGTATAGAGAGAAAAAGGCTGAGTTAGGGCAAAGGGGAGGAGATTTACTGAAGGAAGAGTGATTTGACACTAGGGAAAACATTTTACAAGGGAAGAATCATCTTGACACTCAATCCATTATATTTTCAAGGAAAATCCAAGCAGCAACTCAACCTAAACCCCATTTTTAAAATGTTTTCTTTTGATGGAAAAATGTGATTTATAGGTGTTTTGAGTTAAGTCAGGGTTTAAACCTACATTTATATGTTTTCTAATTCTATTGGGTGTTGCTTTTTGAAATATTGTTCTTAGTTATGCTTGTAAATGATTGAAAGGATTGGGTTGTTGTTCATCTAGCAAGATATGCTAGTTTTCCTTGGATGCATAATGTGTGAGCATAATGATGAGGAATGTTTAGACAAAAGTGAGGTTTTTGGCATGGAAACTAAGCTCATATGTTTTAAAATTGAAATGGAATGAAATCTGGGTTGGGTAATCTCAAAAAAATATATTTTAGAACTGGCACAGGACATAATAGTCGATTGATAGCATGTGGCAGTTTACTGTTATGTTCTTGAGAAACTTAGAAACGTATACTTAGACATAATAGTCAATTGGTAGCCCTATCAATTGACTGTCGAGTCTGAGTTTTCTACATAACATCGACTGATAACCTTACCAGTCAACTGTCATGTTTTTCGTCGTACCTGGGAAGCATTGTAGAGAGCGATCAGTCGACTGGTAGCCTACTGTTTGACGACCCGAGGATTCCAGAGAACAATCAACAACTACTAGCCTTTTATTAGTCGACTGATAGCACTCTAACATGTGAAATATGATTTTTTTAATCAAAGATTGAGCTCAGTAATCCTCCATACCACCTTATTTAAGGCTCACAATATAATCATACAAGGCAACTACAGACTTTTAGGTAATGTGCAAGAGATAAGGTCACGTGTCACTCGGATGAGAGGATCCTTGTGAAAGTGATACAAAGCGAGCGAAAAAACATGAGAAAGGAAAGAGTGAAGTATTCTAAATTTATGCACTAGTGGTAGATAGGCTCATGATTGAGTGATCGATTGTTGGTGCGATAAATAGCTTCCAAATGCATAGACTTCCATGCCTCATTTGATTGAAGTTGTAAATAAGAAGAGAACTTAGACAACTCTTCAAATTTTGCCAGATAGTCATCAAATGACAAGTTTCCCTGCTTAATTAGCATAAACCTAATCTCCTTCTCATTATTTACATTATCAGGAAAATACTTCCTAAGAAACACTTCTTTGAACGAATCCAAGGTAATCTGGACTCCCTAAGCTTCCATCAACTGCTTTGCCCCTTTCCACCAGTGCACTGCTTCTCCCATCAACATATAGGTGGAAAACAAAACCTTCTGGGCCTCAGTTGTCCTAAGAACCACAAACAGCTTCTCAATCTCTATGAGCCACTCTTCAGCCATCTTTAGGTTAAACTCACCCCTAAAGGAAGGAGGTTTAGCTTTTTGGAACTCTAAAAACCCTAATAATTTGGATTTCTTACTTATCCCCTAATAGGATTTCGGTTGGGGCAAGCATTGGTTTCATTTTCCTGAAACTGTCAGGGGACTTTGGTAGTAGGTGCAACTTGTTCTCTCATGGCCTTAGCTAGCCCCATTATAACTTGCGTCACTCTCTCCATATTACCCTCTCCTTCCTTCTCCTTTCTAGTATTTTTTTTATGTGGAGCCATATTTTACTCTAGAAAATAAACATTACCGAGGTGTTCAGTCTTAATAACATAATATTTATCAGAGATCATATAGCACCAATAAGAAATACTATCTACCCAAACCTAGCACTTCATTCCTTAGGTCAAAACACATGGTAGCCACGTCATTCAACTGCCATGGCTCAACTAACTACCATGTATTAGTCTCTATCTTGAAGAATCTACCCTTACTACCTAATCAGCATTTATCACTATTGAGTCATCTATGTGCTAACTGTGGTAGCCATGCTCTAATACCAACTAAATGTAACCCCTAATCCTGTAGTCCTTTTTTAGTTATTTAGATAATATAATAAAATACACTATAAGAGTGGTGAATTACTACGACCTCTAGCTGAGTCAATTTTAACTTTTTACCAAGTTAGATAATTAAATGCCATTACTTTAGGTTACCACACTCGAGTTCTCACACGTTATACAATGAAAGTAGTCGAAATAGAAAATATATATGATTAGTTATATACACAACAATTACCTATCAAGAAATATACCTATAGATATATGAGTTTACAAAAACTAGTAACTAAGGTAAGGAGGCAACAATTGTACCACTCATACCCTTTTTTTTTCACATATCCTTATACATATATGTCTTCGTGCTTTTCTTACATCAAAATATCTATCTACATGCCTCAAAATATTCCAAATATCATCCCCTATCTCACAATACTAAGGCAATTTCTACTACTAATAACATCCAAAATTCCTTAATGATAGGAAAGTACCCCAAAAAGGGTATCTCCACATAATCCACTTCAATCTCCACTAATACCTGGTATCTAGGCATCGGATATAAATCAACATTTTTAATGAGAATAAATCGTTGTAACAATAACAACCAATTTATAAAATCGCTAGTTTGTACCACCGTAAATACTCTACTTTCTTTTCTCATCATTATGAAAAATATCATGGCTATTAGGATGCTATGCATGAATGTCATCATATGTCATACTTATAAATGCATCCGGATCCTCTGCTGGCATGTCCTTGCTGGGCGCCTGTTGGGCGTTTTAGCAGTGGTTTTTTCTGTTGCTAAAGTCTTTTGCAACGATTTTTATTGCCACTATAACTTTTGGTAAATTAATTATTTAAACAGAAGTTATAGCAGCAATAATATTCGTTGCAATAATATTAAAACACACTTTAGCGATGGATAAAACCGTCGCTAAGAAGCCCAGCAGAGAAGTGCCCAGCAGGGGATCCAAAAGCCTCATAAATGTATGTACATTTCACCTCATATCCATTACACAGGATAAATTATCAGATTATATTGGTAACATGATCATTCTCACATAAAAACATTTTCACATACAGAGCAATAAGGAAATCAAAGCATTTCTCAATGGCCTTATCCAAACCCATAATCATCATAATACAATAAGAGAAATTAGGAGAGTCACAAAGTGAACAACTCCATGCATAAAATTTAGCACTCATGAATAATCATTCTTTCTTTCTTTTCTTCTATTTCACTTTACTTTACTCTACTCATGGTTCATTTCAACTCCCATGTACTATCTGGAGCATCCTCTAGTGGATCCAAGTACTCAATGGGGTCTCTGCCACACTTACTATCGTTCCTACCATACCCCCTATCAGGTAGGTTACCCTTAATGGTTCCTGCTACACCCCCTATCTAGCAGTAACCTAATGCTCCCTGCCACACCCCCTGTCCAGCAGATCATCCCTAAACCAGCAAGATTGGTATCACCTTTGATATCTTACTTTCCCTTTCTACCTAAAATGGGACTGGTATATCTTAACACACGAGTCTACTACCACCTCGGACAGTTCATTTTCTTACTCCGCACTTGTGAATCATGAGGCTATAAGTCTATATGATCACCATCTATCTTAGATGGATCATATTTCATCACATATTCACAAGTAGATAAATTAAGGTAATTTGGACCATACTATAGTTATGTGAAATTCTAAGTACATGACTCTTTAAATTTGGCCATCAAGTTCACTAACATAGAATTTACAACTATCATGGTATTTTCAAAATAATTGATAACTTGATCATGGAATACCTAATCACCATCCTGTAACACCCCCAAACCTATATTCCTAATTGGTAATAAGATAATATAATATAGGATTGGTGAGTTATTACTACCTCTACCCAAGTATATATATATATTTTTTTAACTTTTTCTAAGTTAAATGGTTAAGTGCCATTAGTTTGGGTTACTACACTCGGGTTCACACGTTACGTAGCGGAAATAAATCAAGTAATTTAAATGAAATAGATAAATATAGAGATATTCACATTCACACTCAATTGTACAAAATATTTATACATACATATACAATAGTGTGTGCCAAACATATATCTACAGATATGCAAGCATGAGTAGGGTAAGGAGACAACAAGCCTACCACTCATACCCTATTTTAAGTAAAACTCTCAATCTCACATATCTTAATACATATATGTCTTCCTTATCTACACGATATGTCTAAATACTATAAACTCCTAAATATATATACAGTCAGGGGAAAAGTGGTAACTTAAATACAAATAGGCTATACTACTTCTATCTCTATCTCCGTCAGCACTTGATACCTAGGCATCTGATACAAATCAGCTTTAATGAGAAATATTTCTTAGTAGCAATAATCACTTGTAATTTAAATACTGCTAACTTGTACCACCATACAGGTACGAAAATCCACTACATTCTTTTTCATAATAATTCAAACATTATGCTATTGGAGCAATGTACATAGATGATATAAATATTTCATGCATATACTTATGAATATCTTTGCACCTCAACAAATATTCATCACACATGATATCTTCTCAGACTGTAATGGTAACGCATCATATTCTCATATCAGTATAGAGTATAGAGCATAAACAAAGAACTCATGCAATTTGATATGGCCAAAATCAAAAGCATCATAAAAGAATTCTTAAAAACATTTTTATTCATAAATGAGTTTTCTCGTGCCTATGAGCCACCTGCAATCATTCTCGGGTTTCACCATCAGCATTTATTCTCAGGTTAACCGTCAGCATTTATTCTCAAGTTATTCGTCAGTATTTATTCTCAGGTTATCCATCAACAATTATTCTCAGGTTAACTGTCTGTACAACTTTTCTTGGATTAAATCCAGTTGCATCTATTCTCACGGAATAACCAAATGCATCCATTCTCGTGGAATAACCAAATGCATCCATTCTCGTGGTATAACCAAATGCATCCATTCTCGTGGATCAACCATTTGCAGTCAATCTCATTTAAGGTTTATGCCCATTAAAATTCTCATGTTTCTCTTCTTTTTCTCATGATTTCTCAAGCTACACATTTCTTATGTTACCCATTACCAGTCAAGATTAAATCCTATATTTGAGCGAACTATTGGGCTAATTGTGTACAAAAGAGGTTATTGAGTCTATTTTCCCGAAACAGAGAGCTACAAGTCGACTTCCAGCCTCCTGGCAGTCGACTTCTAGCCTCCTCGCAGTCGACTTCCAGCTTGCTGCCCCAAAAATGTTTCAAACAAAGGAGCAATCGCTTGACTTCAGGACTCGACAAATAATTGCTTTATTCTTGGCTAATTTCTGGAAAATAAGAACACGGAAGTCGACTTCCAGCCCCTGGCAGTCGACTACTAGCATTTTAGATACAATTCTAGGCAACTCAGGAGCACGACATTCGACTGGTAGGGCCTTCAAGTCAACTGCTACAATATGCTCTATTTTTTGAAAGCCCGTTGTAACAACGGGAAAGATTCGAAAGAGTTTTAAAAGGATTTTAAAAGATAAAACTTGATTTTAACCCTAAGCCCAATCAAACGAAGCCTGGCACGTATTTTGAGAATAAGGACTTGACACAGAAGGTCGTTTGAAGCCAGAAACACGATCAAACAGAAAGAAATGTAATCCGGTGATCAGAAACTGACGGAAGGAATTTCGTGCGTCAATTTCATTGACGGAGGCTAAAGTCTTCGCATGGAAATACGTGCCAACGTCTGGAAGGATGTCGACACCCTAAAACATCCTCGAGTGGCCTGGGAAAAGTCAAAATCGCCCCTGGAGGCTTTAAATTACGCGAACTCCCGCCATTTCTCCCATTTCACTCTCTCTCCTCACCACACTCTCTCTCTCTTCTCTCTCCACCTTCCTCCACCGTGAACGGCCGCCACAGCCACCATGGGCCGCCACCAAGGGTACCAACCGACAGCCCTCACTGCCCACAACCACCAGCAACCAACCACGGCCACCAACGGCCGCCGGAGCCGCCGGAAAAATGCCGTTTTTCCCCTCCATCGTGCGAAATTTCCCCAGCCCGAATCGCCGCCGTCCGATGCCATTGACCCTCACCGCCCCCACCACCGTGTAGCCCGAGCTGCCAGCTTCCTCCAGTAGCTCGACGCCATCGAAAGGAGGCCGGACGCGCCCGGATCGAGGTAGAACGCCATCCGCAGTGCGAGAAGCTTTGTGGCCAGAAAACACCGCCCAAATGGCTGTGAACCGCAGTGCCACCACCGTATTCGGACTCCTGGGCTTACGGGCTTCACCGTGGTGTGATTTTCGAGGCAAACCGCACCTCCCCACCGTGCGTCGCCGTGCGCCACCGTGCGCCACCATGTGCCGCCGTGCCGGAGCTTCTGGACGTGCATCCCGAGAAAATGAGACCATCGGGACGTAGAATTCCATCATCCAAGCACAGTGGTAAGGTCCGATTCCCCAAAAACTAATGGTATATGACTGAAATAGCTGCCGAACGTAATTAGGCAACTAATTAACCTAGGTAACGGTGTAACCGGATTTAGAATCAAAAAACGGATGACGTGATGAATCTAAATATTCAATTTCATGTCCAGGGAATTAATTGGGCTCAGAAACCGAGATTTCGCAAAGTCCTGACTTGATTTGGAGCGATCGGAGGCCAGGTAGGATAATTTACACTTCCCGAACCCTAGAATTGACTTAGTGAATACCTAAATGATTTAGATAACTTGCATGGAACTACGTGCTGCTTTCGATGGGATAAAATTGCATGCCTGTGTGCTGAAAACCCTAATTGCATGTTAGACACCTTGTTTATCGAGTTTAGATGCCTTTAGGGCGGATTTACTTAGGGTTGGGTACTTGATAGCCGGTATGGGACGGCCGTTAAGTATCCCTCGTACAGGAAGCTTTTAAACGAAACTATTTTTATCAGATTTAGCCTGTACTGAGTTAGGGATTACGCGTTAAACCAGGACGACCCTAAGAAAGGTTTAACGAGTATAAGGGTGGATAACCTACACGGGGAAACATTGTGATTTAGGCGTGATACCCTAGAACCCTGAGGAATAGCCGACCGAGTGCATGTGAGTTCGAATAGACTGTATGAGGATGAGAATTGGCGTATGTGCACATGCTAGGGGACGCCCAAGATGTTGATTCTCACCCGGTCCTTGAGTGAGTGATTGGTGTTACGGATCACACTCACAATATAGGCTTGATTCGGGTGATTGGTGTTACGGATCACACCCAACGATAAGAGAGGTATTCTCTCTAGACTACGTGCAATTAGAAGATGATTTAGATTCTAAGCATGGATTTGTAGCCAACGTGGATTGAGATACACAGGCATGGGATTTCACTTGATTGATAATCGATTTTAAAAGAAATGGATTTTATGATTGTGATATATTGCCGCAATTTCCATGTGTTTGAACGATTTTAAAGAAAAGGTATTTCAACGTTTTGAATCGATTGGGAAGACGATTTTGGTGATCACACCGCTGAGTATCCAACTGGTTATCGAATGATAATTAAATTGTAAATTATTCTCTGGATTCATATCTCATTAGGTTGTGTACTCAGATGAACAGGGACAAAAGGTGAGCCAGGCGATTTATAAGCCGACTTGAGGATGTAATCGAGGATGATTAGCTTAGGCTTGAATCATTTGTATATATACTTTGATGACGCTGTTATTTATCGGATTCTGTTTCTTATAAACTTTATATGGACTAGACTGAATGTATATATAACGGTTCAGATAGTATACATGGATTTTAGTGATGGATTGATGTTGCTGTGTATGGATTTATATTAGTTATGTTTATTGCTGTTATTGGACTGGCTGTTGATTTTTAAACAGGTGATTCTGTATTTGGGATATGATCAAATTACAGAGGAAACTCTGCCGGATTTTCGGTAGAAATTACTACCGTAAACTTATGGATTTGAATTGAAATGTGTATGAATGTATGACATGACAGGTATATGAGTTTTAGATTTCATCCCAGAGTTATTATTGATGATGTACATATGTGTATTTAGTTAGCTACGTATGAATCAGGGTTGAACGGAATCCGAATGGACAACAGAGAATCTATTTGGGTTACGCTCAACCAGTAGTGATTCCCTGACGTTCCCACATAGGGATTTAGAATACCCCATATGCTTCCGCTAATCAGATAAGCATCACGTATGACGTATTAGGGGGTCATTACACCCGTTGACCCAAATTTTTACACCAAGAAAAAGTTTTTAAAATGGTTTTGATGATTTAAAACTCAATAACAGCATAAGAGCTTGATTTACCACAAGAAAATAGCCCAAACCACCGATTATTCTTGCTCAAATCTTGGATTTAAACTCTTTTTCAAAAACCAAAAAAACCCATTTCTCATATTTACATTTATGCATTCACAAGTATATTCAAGCATTTACAAACATCCAATAGCAATCAAAAACACTAAGAATGTAGGTTTTTAATATCCCTTCAGTTTAAAATCATGAAACTCAAAATTGTCAACCATAAACAGTAATTTTGAAAAATAAGGGAGATAGGTGATTTGCTACCTTTTTCTGATTTTCAATCGGTATTTGATAGTTGACAAATGTTCTGGTAAGTTTTCTTAACTCCAGAAAGGCTTAAATCCGTCTAACAGCTTACTTCCTTCACAATTTCTGCTCTTTCTCTCTCTACTCATCCTCTCTCTCTCTAAATTTCAAAATTCAGGATGCAAATGAATAGCTCTAGAGGCTTCACCTATTTATAGGTGATCCAGCTCTTTGCAATTCTACTCCTACTTCCCGATCATTCGACCTAAATTGGTAATTCTTCTAACTTTATGTTAAATGACCATTTCATCCCTAACTGCCTGGCGGGAAATTTTTCAGAATTCTGTTGCTACAGTAAATCATTTAGCTAAAATTATGACCTATTGTCCTAAGGTTTTGGAATTTCATATCTTTGTCCTCACTTTATCTTTTTCCTTTCAATTTGGCCCCTATTCTTTCCTTTTCTTTAAATCTTTTATTCTAATGCAACTACATGCAGCATAATGCAACAAACACAAGCATTTGATTCATTAAAAATTAACAAAAATCTCTTAATGCGTAGAAGGAGTGGATGTTACAATTCTCCCTTCCTTTAAAAAATTTTCTCCTTAAAATTTAAAACGTACCTAGATAAATAACTCTAGATAAACTCTTTTCATATCATCTTCTTTCTCCCACGTGGCCTCCTGTGGCGATGATTAGTCCTACAACACCTTTACCAGTGGAATTTTCTTATTCCTCAATTGTTTAACTTCAGTACCAATGATTCTTAAAGGTCTTGGATTATAATTCAAGTTATCTTTCATTTGTACAATACTAGCATCTAGAATATGAGAAGGATCTGGGATATATTTACGAAATTGAGAAATATGAAAAACATTGTGGAGATTAGACAAAAATGGTGGTAATGCTATTTGATAAGCGGATAAACCTATTCTTTTCAGAATCTAGTATGGTCCAATGTATCTAGGATTCAGTTTTCTAGACTTAATAGCCCTACCAATACTAGTAATTGGAGATACTCTGAGAAAAACATGATATCCTTCTACAAATTCTAATGGCCTTCTCCTCTTATCAACATAAATCTTTTGTCTATCTTGGGCCTTAGCCATTTTCTCTTTGATCATTTTTATTTGATCAGTTGTCTATTGAACTAATTTCAGTCCTAGAATTTGTCTCTCTCCCACCTCAAACTAACACAAGGGTGATCTACATTTTCTCTCATACAAGGCTTCATAAAGAGCCATTCCTATGCTGGTATGAAAACTATTATTATAGGAAAATTCTATCAAAGGAAAAATTTTATCCCAACTTCCTTTCTATTCTAATATACAAGTCCTAAGCATATCTTCTAATGTCTAGATCGTCCTTTCTGTCTATCCATCAGTTTAAGGATGATAAGCAGTACTAAAATTCAACTTAGTACTAAATGCCTCTTACAAGGCTCTCCAGAATCTAGAAGTGAACCTAGGATCTCTATCTGATACTATACTAGTAGGTATTCCATGTAGTCTTACTATTTCTTGTATATACAAGTGGGCTAACTAATCCAATGAGAAATTTATTTTAATAGGTAGAAAATGTGCAAATTTAGTTAATCTGTCAACAATCACCTAGATTGTGTCATTTCTTGACTAAGTTCTAGGCAAACCTACTACGAAATCCATGGAAATTTTCTCCCATTTCCATTTAGGAATCTCTAGAGGTTGTAACATTCCTACAGGTTTTTGATGTTCGATCTTCACCTGCTGGCACACTAGAAATTTAGCAACATACTCAGCTATTTGCTTTTTCATACCTGGCCACCAAAAATTCTTCTTCAAGTCTTGGTACATCTTAGTAGCACCAGGATGAATAGTATAGTTACTTTTATGGGCTTCTTCTAAAATTTTATCCCTCAATTCTCCTAACTCTGGGATATACACCCTATTTTGGTAGGTTACTACACCATCTATCTCTTTTTGGAATTCTTTTGGATTCTTTAGAAACTTCAAGAATTCATCTTCCTTTTGGGCTTCTAGGATTTGAGTTCTAAGATCATTCTCAATCTCATTTCATTCAAGTATAACCTATCTAGTAATACTAGAGTGGATAAACTCAAATTCCTAAACTTCTCAATTAAATTCATTTCACTCACCATCATATGAGCTACATGAAGAGATTTCCTACTTAAAGCATCAGCTACTACGTTTTCCTTTCCATGATGGTACTTTAATTTAAAATCATAGTCTTTAATAAATTTCATCCACCTCCTCTATCTCATATTCAACTCTTTGATTAAAATGGTATTTGAGACTTTTGTGGTCACTAAATGCCTCAAATTTAGATCCATAGAGATAATGTCTCCAAATCTTTAAGGCAAACACTACGGCTGCTAATTCAAGATCATGGGTAGGATAATTCTTCTCATGGGGTCTCAATTTCCTAGACGCATATGCTACTACTTGCCTATTTTGCATCAAGACACACCTTAAGCCCTTCTTGGATACATCACAATACACTTCAAAAATTTCTAATGGATCAGGAATAATTAAGATAGGTGTGGTTGTTAGTTTTTCTTTCAGAGTTTAGAAGCTATGTTCACATTTGACATCCCACACAAATGGAACATCTTTCCTAGTCAAAGGCAATGTTATTTGCAAAAACCCTTGAATAAATCTCCTATAGTAACCGGTTAATCCGAGAAAACTACGAATCTCCGTCACTGTGGTAAGTCACTCCTAACCAACTACCGCTTCTGTCTTACTAGGATCTACTGCTACTCCATCTCTAGTGATTACATGACCTAAGAATCTTACCTCCTTAAACCAAAATTCACACTTCTCAAGTTTAGCATACAATTGCTTCTCTCTAAGCAACTACAGCACAATCCTAAGATGATGTTCATGCTCTTCGCTACTTTTAGAATATACAAGAATGTCATCAATAAACACTACCATGAATTGATCAAGATAGGGTCTAAAGATATAATTCATGTAATCTATGGAAATAGATGGAGCATTTGTCAATCCAAATGGCATCACAAGGAATTCATAATGCCTATATCTAGTTCTAAAGGTTGTCTTAGGTACGTCTTCTTTTCTCACTCTGATTTGATGGTACCCTGACCTCAAATCAATCTTGGAAAATACAGTAGCCCCTCTCAATTGATCCAAGAGATCATATATCCTAGGAAGTTGATATTTATTCTTTATTGTTACCCTGTTCAGTTGTCTATAATCTATACATAACCTTAAGCTTCCATCTTTCTTTTTCACAAATAATACCAGTGCTCCCTATAGTGAAACACTAGGCCTAATAAATTATTTTTCTAATAAGTCTTCTATCTGTACTTTCAACTCTGCTAATTCTATGGGAGACATTCTATAAGGTACTATAGAGATTGGTCCTATTCCCTGAATCAATTCTATAGAGAACTCTATCTCTCTCTCAAGTGGAAGACTTAAGATGTCCTTAGGAAAAACATCAGGAAATTCACACACTACAGGAATAACATCAAATTTATACTGAACTTTAATCTCAGAAGTACATAGAAATTGCATTCTTTCATTCTTTTCCTCAGTACTCTTGTTTACCAATATGGTATCTACAAAAGTCACAGATTTTTTCTAAACAATCCAAGATTACATTATTTGCAGACAACCAATTCATCCCAAGAATAATGTCCAAATCCACTAAAGGTAAGCAAATCAGATCAACAACAGATGATCTGCTCTCAACAACAATAGAACAATTCAAGCAGGCTAAAGAATTCAAAACCTACTCCCCCACTGGAATAGAAATAGACAATAGATGAGGTAAACTAGTCACAAGTAAATTTAATCTCTTCACTCATTCCAATGAAATGAATGAGTGAGTAGCGCCAGAATCAAACAATACAATTAAAGATATATCATTAATTAAACATTTACCTTTCATTAAATCATTGGACTGAGCCACTTCCTTACCCTTGAGAGTATAAACTCTTCTAGTAGTAAGAGGTTTAGCGGTATCACCCTATCTCTTCCATAGTGGACAATCTCTAATGAAGTGGTCCTTCTTTCCCACATCTATAGATACACCCTGTTGTACCTTTGGTTGTAGCCATTTGTAGGGTCCCTCATGACTTTTATGGCATTTAGGACAAACATCAGGCATCACTGATCTCACCATAGGCCTTTTTCCTTCCCGACCTCTACCAAATCTACCTTTTCTCCCCGAAAAAGATCCTGGTTGTTTTCTTTTAAAGAAGTTACTCTTTTGCTTTTCTTTCTCAGTCTCCACCAGATTTTTGGAAACTATGCGACATTTGTTTACCAATGTGGCATGATCTTGTATTTCTAACAGAGTTACCACATTTTTCAACTCAGACCTCAACCCAGCCTCTAGGTGCATTGCTTTTCATGCTTCATCTGGTTGAAGTCTCAGATAGGAGGAAAATTTGGATAATTCATCAATTTTTGCCAAATAGTCATCAAATGTCATATTACCCTACTTGATCTACATAAACTCAATTTCTTTTTCATTCCTCACATTCCGAGGAAAGTACTTTTCAAGAAATGCTTCCTTAAATGAGTCCCAAGTAATCTGGACTCCTCTAACTTCCATCAATTGTTTCTTTCCCTTCCACCAATTTTCTACCTCTCCGTCTAGCATATAGGTGGAGAATAAGACCTTTTGAGCGTCAGTTGTACCAAGAACCACAAATAATTTTTCCATCCTTTTCAACCATTCCTCGACTAATTTTGGGTCAAGCTCACCCTTAAAAGAAGGAGCATTTGCCTTTTGAAATTCAGACCATCCATGATACACCGGGTTTCCTGCTTGTCCTTCTTAAGGATTAGGGTTATTATAGTTACTTCCCTATTCCCAAAATTGCCTAAGGACATGAGTAGTAGCAGTTGCCTGCTCTCTCATAGCA
Organism: Senna siamea; assembly: GCA_031216115.1. Taxonomy (NCBI): domain Eukaryota; kingdom Viridiplantae; phylum Streptophyta; class Magnoliopsida; order Fabales; family Fabaceae; genus Senna; species Senna siamea. The sequence goes on along the minus strand of CM062354.1, from coordinate 22,174,658 downwards.
TGGGTAGTAGTGGCTTCTTGCTCTTTCATAGCCTCTGTCATGCCTATCATGGCCTGCACTAGTCTCTCTATATTACCTTCTCCTTCCTTCTCCTTTCCAGTATTCCTCTTAGGTATAGCCATATTTCACTATACAAAATAAACATTACCGAGGTGATCAGTCTTAAAAACATAATATTTCTAAGAGATCATATGGCACCAATAGGAAATACTGTCTACCCAAACCTAGCACTCCATTCCTCAAGTCAAAACAGAATACAAGTCAGTGAACTGTCTAGATTCAGCTAACTAACCCGTACTAGTCTCTATCCTGAGGAATCTACCATATGTTACCGAGCCAGTGCTCAACTAGCCGTGGTAACCGTGCTCTAATACCAACTCAGTGTAACACCCTCAAACCTATATTCCTTTTTGGTAATAAGATAATATAATATAGGATTGGTGAGTTATTACTACCTCTACCCAAGTATATATATATTTTTTTAACTTTTTCTAAGTTAAATGGTTGAGTGCCATTAGTTTGGGTTACTACACTCGGGTTCACACATTACGCAGCGAAAATAAATAAAGTAATCTAAATGAAATAGATAAATATAGAGATATTCACATTCACACTTAATTGTACATAATATTTATACATACATATACAATAGTGTGTGCCAAACATATATCTACATATATGCAAGCCTGAGCAGGGTAAGGAGACAACAAGCCTACCACTCATACCCTATTTTAAGTAAAACTCCCAATCTCACATATCTTAATACATATATGTCTTCCTTATCTACACGATATGTCTAAATACTATAAACTCCTAGATATATATACAGTCAGGGGAAAAGTGGTAACTTAAATACAAATAGACTTTACTACTTCTATCTCTATATCCGTCAGCACTTGGTACCTAGGCATCTGATACAAATCAGCTTTAATGAGAAATATTTCTCAGTAGCAATAATCACCTGTAATTTAAATACTGTTGACTTATACCACTGTACAGGTACGAAAATCCACTACATTCTTTTTCATAATAATTCAAACATTATGCTATTGGAGTAATGTACATAGATGATATAAATATTTCATGCATATACTTATGAATATCTTTGCACCTCAACAAATATTCATCACACATGATATCTTCTCAGACTGTAATGGTAACGCATCATATTCTCATATCAGTATAGAGTATAGAGCATAAACAAAGAACTCATGCAATTTGATATGGCCAAAATCAAAAGCATCATAAAAGAATTCTTAAAAACATTTTCATTCATAAATGAGTTTTCTCGTGGTCATGAGCCACTTGTAATCATTCTCGGGTTTCAACCGTCAGCATTTATTCTCAGGTTAACCGTCAGCATTTATTCTCAAGTTATCCGTCAGCATTTATTCTTAGGTTATCCGTCAGCATTTATTCTTAGGTTATTCGTCAGCATTTATTCTCAGGTTATCCGTCAGTAATTATTCTCAGGTTAACCGTCTGTAAAACTTTTCTTGGATTAAAGCCAGTTGCAGCTATTCTCGTGGTATAACCAATTGCATCCATTCTCGCGGAATAACCAAATGCATCCATTCCCGCGGAATAACTAAATGCATCCATTCTCGTGGTATAACCAAATGCATCCATTCTCGCGGATCAACCATTTGCAGTCATTCTCATTTATGGTTTATGCTCATTAAAATTCTCATGTTTCTCTTCTTTTTCTCATGATTTCTCAAGCTACACATTTCTTATGTTACCCATTACTAGTCAAGATTAAATCCTATATTTGAGCGAACTATTGGGCTGATTGTGTACAAAAGAGGTTATTAAGTCTATTTTCCCGAAACAAAGAGCTACAAGTCAACTTCTAGCCTCCTGGCAGTCGACTTCCAGCTTACTACCCCAAAAATGTTTGAAATAGTGAGCAATCAGTCAACTTCCAGGACCCTGACAGTCGACTACTCCATTCCTGGCTAATTTCTAGAAAATAAGAACACAGAAGTCGACTTCCAGCCTCTGGCAGTTGACTGCTAGCATTCTGGATATGATTCTGGGCAACTCAGGAGCACGACAGTCGACTGGTAGGGCCTACAAGTTGACTTCTGCATTATGCTTTCGAAAGCCCGTTTACCTAAATTTTTACACCAAGAACAAGTTTTTAAAATAGTTTTGATGATTTAAAACTCAATAACAGTACAAGAGCTTCATTTACCACAAGAAAATAACCCAAACCACCGATTATTCTTACTCAAATATTGGATTTAAACTCTTTTTCGAAAACCAGAAAAACCCATTTCTCATATTTACATTTATGCATTCACAAGTATATTCAAGCATTTACAAACATCCAATAGCAATTAAAAACACTAAGAATGTAGGTTTTTAATCTCCCTTCAGTTTAAAATCATGAAACTCAGAATTTTCAGCCATAAACAGTAATTTTGAAAAATAAGGGAGATAGGTGATTTGCTACCTTTTTGCTTATTTTTAATCGGTATTTGATGGTTGACAAATGTTCTGGTAAGTTTTCTTAACTCCAACAAGGCTTAAATCCGTCTAACAACTTACTTCCTTCACAATTTCTACTCTTTGTCTCTCTAGCTCGTCCTCTCTCTCTCTCTAAAGTTCAGAATTCAGGATGTAAATGAAGAGCTCTGGAGGCTTCACCTATTTATAGGTGATCCGGCTCTTTGCAATTCTGCTCCAAATTCCCTATCATTCAGCCTAAATTGGTAATTCTTCTAACTTTATGTTAAATGACCATTTTGTCCCTAACTGCCTGGCGGGAAATTTTTTAGAATTCTGTTGCTACAGTAAATCATTTGGCTAAAATTATGACCTATTGCCCTAAGGTTTTGGAATTTCATATCTCTATCCTCACTTTATCTTTTTTCTTTCAATTTGGCCCCTATTCTTTCCTTTTCTTTAAATCTTTTATTCTAATACAACTACATGCAGCATAATGCAAAAAACACAAGCATTTGATTCATTAAAAATTAACAAACATCTCTTAATGCATAAAAGGAGCGGATGTTACACGTTCCATATCGGCAAGTAGTCAATCAAGTATGAACCTATCTACCATTAATCTATATACTAGGAATACAATTTTCACTTCATTCTTGTTCTTTCCTCTTCAATTCTAATCTCATTTTATTCTTGCTCTTTCTCTTTCATACACAATCTTCATGGAACCCATTACATAATTGTAAGTTCAAATCCCTTGTTTGTGTGTAATTTTGGGCTAACTATGCTTCAACTAAGTCATTGAGTTCATTTTCCAAAACAGAGGCTGACCAATCGACTTCCGCCCACCTGGCAATTGACATGCAGCTTAATGTCTTGAAAAATTTTCAAACCTGAGGGCTACTAGTTAACTACTACAAGCCTAACAGTTAACTACTACATTCTTGGTAATTTTATGGAAAAATTTAAGCATGACAGTCGACTTTCACAGGCTAGCAGTTAACTGCTAGCACTCTATATACTGTAGGCTTTCCCGTTCCCGAGGAATATGACCTTGATACTCACCATTGCACTAGGCTGCATCGATAGGTTCATTGCCTGAGGTGTAGTTGTATAGGTAGCACTAGCAGCACACATCAAGTTTTTGGCGCCGTTGCTAGGGAATTGTTTGTGAGAACTAGAGTGAAATTGCTATTTGTTACTTTAGCCACTTTTATTTGTTTTATTTTGTTTTTATTTCTAGTTATTTTTTTGTTTCATTCCATTTGTTTTTTTTTTGTTTCGGTTATTGGTTTTTTTTTGTTTTGATTTATTACTCTTTGATCTAGTTGTTGGGCTATTTCACTCTTGTTGGTTTCAGGTAATTTATAACCATGGATTCTTTATCAGTCTTGGCAAATCAAATACAAAGTGAGCTTCTGGCCAAGAAAATTTATCAATGCGAGTTCTATGGTGGCCCGCATTATGGTGTCAATTATAATGCGGGAGGTATGTTTGCTAACTGTTCTTCTTCATTTTCTTCTTACACTGTTTTTGTTGATTTCGAACAAGTCGATTATATAGGGGATGCCCCAAGTTAGCAAAATGATCTGTATAACAATACATACAACTCTGGGTGGAGTAACCATCCAAAATTTGGATGGATCAACAATACCCAGGGTCCACAAGATTCTCAGTGGCTACACAATAGCAGCTCCAATAATAAAACACTCATGATCAATTTCCTCAAGGATAGGAGGAGTCCAATCTTGAGGAAATGCTCATGAAATTTGTGTCTAACACGGACATAATCCTTAAAAATCAATAGGCCTCCATTCATAATATGGAATACCAAGTAGGCCAGATTTTTAAGATCTTAGTTGAGACACAGCCAAAGACGCTCCCCAGCACCATAGAGTCTGAACCAAGGGAGCATTGCGATGCTATCACTTCGACATTTGGTAAGCAAGTATCTGGCCCTTTACCATTGATTGATGATTATACTATTGAACAAGATGTGCCAGTCAGTAAAGAGCTAAAGCCTGAGTTAAGTGGGCCAGTGAAAATGGAAGACAAGTGTCCTGTGAGGGAATATAGCCCACCTATCCCAAAACCTACTAGTTTGAAGTAGGAAAAGGTTTATTCTGACTCAGCAACTTCTTTAAGACACTCTTTCGATCATGATGATCCTATTTATCCTGTGGATGTCTTAGATGATGTTATTGAGTCTGAAATGCAGGAATTCTTGCCTAATAACCCTTTAAAGGTAGCATTACAGGGAGATGAGGAAGGGTTGTCCAATGAGTAAGTGTTGGAACAACTAACTCATCTGCTGGCTACTGAGCCTAGTAGTTATACTAACTTTTCTGTTTCTTTTGATAGGTCAGAATTGTAGGAGGTGAAAACTTCGATGGAGAACCCCCCTAGTTCTGAAATTGAAAGAATCACCTGAGTACTTAAGCTGCATTCATTTGTATGAAGGGGATGTAATTTTGGCATCTCTCAGAGACTATCTCTGGGCACTTGTTTATAGATTCCTCCTCCTTTCCCATTTTTGGCAGAATGAGACAAAACTTGAGCAATTTATTTTATTTTATTTCATTTTATTTTCTGCTAATAATAACTTTAAGACTATTGGATTTTTTGTTTGTTTCTACTCTATGTTTTTAATTTAGGATACCAACCTAGTTGTACACTGAGGGTAATATAACCCTCAAGTATGGGGTGGGTATACGTTATTGATTTTTCTATTTCTTTTTCTTTTGAGATACCCTTTGGTTGTACATTGAGGACAGTGTAATCCTCAAGTGTAGGGTGGTGTGCTTCTATTACTTTAACCCCTTTTTCTTCTGTTAGTTCAAGACACTGCATATTGATGCTACATTTTGCTGATGTTGTATTTATGCTGATAGTAGATATAAGACATGATACTTGATTTTTCTTGACTCTATGCAATTAAGTTCTGTTTGTCTTTGAAGCATTTATAATTTAGTTTATGAATTGGCTGAAATTGTTTCTCTTAATTCATGTTGGAAAACAGTTTGTGATGTTTAATGCATTATCTTGGTTGGGTTATACAGGTGGTACTTAATTATTTTTCAAATTGTGAAAATTTGATTTAGTACGTTGAAAATGCAAACTGCATGCACTGGTTGACTTACAATTCAGTTGAAATTTTTTAGAACCATATGCAATTGCACCACACTTCAAATGTGAGATTTGAGCCTATTTTAAGTGTAACACCCTTTATCCTACGGTTCCTTTTAGATATTTTAGAAAATATAATATGAAAATAATTATCAGAGTATTGGTGTTACTATTACTTCTACTTGAGCAAATTTTAAACTTTTTACCAAGTTGATTAATTGAGTGCATTTGGGTTGGTCTCTACTCTCGGGTTATCTCAATACGCAACGGAATAAATATATATATATAGAATACACCTGGATTAACTATATCAAAAAAATAATTCTTAATTAAATATAGTTAGTTAACTATTAGGCATGGAGGCAATAATCCTGCCACTTATAATCCCATTAATTAGTCTATTCATCTATTCAGCTTAGTTCCTATACAGATAAGTTAGAATAGGTTATATAAAATAATCCTACACTAGCCCTTCTCAAAATATCATACACTAGCCCTTCACTTTTTGCGCCTTTACACCTCACATTACTTTTCTTTACATCATCTTCTTTTTCACCTTATATGTTAGAAATTGTGTGATTTACACTTCATATTTGGATTAAATGCACTATCTTGATTGGTAACAATCCACTAAGTATTTTTCTTCAAATGCTCCCTTCAATCTAAAGCTGTTTATTAGCAAGACTGCAAATATATATATATCAGAAGAGACAAAGACAAAAGGATAACAAATTTTTTTTTTGAAAAGCAGTCTTAATTATCTTGTTTATTGGATATGTTATTCCTTGAGCGTCTCCTATTTTAGGCAACCCAATCGCAACTTCCCCCAGCTTTCTGGTCGTCGCAATACCCTAGATCGCGAGATCTATGATAGATCCAAGAGATGCAATCCGGTTGTGTTTCATGACTCATTTGTGTTTTTCGTAGGGATTTTGTCTATTTTTGCTATTTGTGTGTCGTCTTCAGTGTTCCCCAGCTGTCCGCTATCGTCCAAATGATCGAAAGGGTGTAGATCCATCGGGTACTCGAGAACTTGGGATCCGACCCATTTGACCCAACCCGTAACCCATAGAGTTTTGAATAGCTTTGGTTTTGATTTTTTTGGCTTTTTTCTGGCATTTTTTTAGTGAGATTTCGGTGGTTTTCTGGTGATTATTTTGTACAGTGACCATTGGGTAATTGAGAAGACAGGACTTGCATAAATTTTTACTATTTTTATCTACTGTTTAATTAATTGTCTGATGGATTATTGATGTTTCTTATTTTATAAAAAATTTCTTAATGTGAATTGTCCATTTTACGTTATTTTTCTTTTTCAGGCATTTTATCAAGTCATCATTAGCAAATAGAGAAATTTTGAGCCTAAACAGCCTTCAGAGCACCCAAAATAGGCCAATTTTGCTTATTGGGCCTTGGACTAGGCTAATTAGAGGAAAAAGGTGAGGACCTGTGTGAGAAAAGCATAGGAGGCCTATGCAGTGGACATATTAGGGGAGAATAGCTTGGAACAATGTTTTTTGTCGGATACTCGAACCCATTGCATGAGAGGTGAGACCCGTAGAGCTTCGCGTGAACGAAGGTGGTTTTGGGTGCAGTTCACGACGGCACAACCTCACTCCGACAATAAGGGACGACGGGTCACCCACTACCACCGTGCATTACCATCGAAAAGCAACAGATCGACAAGAGAAGACGCAATACCCGAGAGGAAGACTCGTCCACATTGCGACGTTCTATGGTGTTTTTCAACCGACCCCCACCCGCCATCACTCCCTGTAACTTCAAGCAACCCAACTGCAGCTTCCCCCAGCTCATTAGCCGCCAAAATAGCCTAGATCAGTGAGATAAGTGACAAACCTGATTTGTGACCCATCCGCGTTTGTAGTTGATTCTGGCAGCATTTTTTCGAGCTACCACCGAAAATTGACCCTCCGTCACTTAGTGCCTACCCCGCGACCTTCCGCCTCAGCTCCAGCACAATTGCTACCATTTTCTGTCAGGTAACCAAGAACTCAGGATCTAACCTGGTTGACCTACAACTCGTGACCTGTTTCTGGATAGATTTGAGCTGTATTTTTTTGGAGGTTTTCTGGAAATTTTTCGATGAGATTTTGGTGGTTTTTCGGCAACTAATTTGTGCTGTAACCATTGGGCAATTGAGAAGACAGGGGCGTGCATAATTTTTATTGTTTTTATCTCTTGTATAATTGATCAAGGGAATCTCCATCCGCCGTGCGAGAATCTTTGTGGCCGGAAAACGCCATCCAAACGGCCGTGAACTGCTGCACCACCACCGTATTCGGACTCCTGGACTTGCGGGCTTCATCGTGGTGTCATTTTCGAGGCAAACTGCTCCCCTCCGCCGTGCTCCACCGTACGCCACCGTGCCAGAGCTTCTGGATGTGCATCGGGAGAAACCGAGACCACCGTAACACAGAATTCCATCATTCGATCACATTGGTAAGGTCCGATTTCCTAAAAATTGATAATATCTGATTGAAATAGCTGCCGAACATAATTAGGCAATAAATTAACCTAATTATTTGAGTAACTGGATTTAGGATTGAAAAATGGATGACGTGACGAGCCTGAATATTTAATTTCATGTCCAGGAAATTAATTGGGCTTAGAAACCGAGATTGCGTGAAGTTCTGAAGTGATTTGGAGCAACCGGAGATCAGGTAGGATAATTTACACTTCCCGAACCCTAGATTTGACCTAGTGAATACCTGATTGATTTAGATGATTTGCATGGATTTACGTGCTACTTTCGATGAGATAAATTGCATGCCTGTGTTCTGAAAACCCTAATTGCATGTTATACACCTTGTTTATCGAGTTTAGATCCCTTTATGATGGATTTACTTAGGGTTGGGTACTTGATAGCCGTTATGGGACGGCCGTTAAGTATCCCTAGTACAGGGAGCTTTTAAATGAGATTATTTTTATCAGATTTAGCCTATACTGAGTTAGGGATTACGCGTTAAACCAGGACGACCCTAAGAAAGGTTTAAGGAGTATAAGGGGGGATAGCATACACAAGGAAACGTTGTGATTTAGGCGTAATACCCTAGAACCCTGAGGAATAGCCGACCGAGTGCATGTGAGTTCGAATAGACTGTATGAGGATGAGAATTGGTGTATGTGCACATGCTAGGGGACGCCCTAGATGTTGATTCTCACCCGGTCCTTGAGTGAGTGATTGGTGTTACGGATCACACTCACAATATAGGCTTGATTCGGGTGATTGGTGTTACGGATCACACCCAATGATAAGAGAGGTATTCTCTGGATGACGTGCAATTAGAAGACGATGATTTAGATTTGGTTACAGTGGATTTGTAGCCAACGTGGATTGAGATACCTCGGGTATGGGATTTTACTTGATTTTGATGATTGATTTTAAAAAGAAATGGATTTTATGATTTCTATTAATTGTTGCGATTTCCATGTAATTAAATGATTTTTAAAGATAAGGTATCTCACTGTTTTCAAACTGATTTCGGGAAGAAGATTTCGGTGTTCGCACTGCTGGGTATTCAACCAATTTTTGAATGATATTTGAATTTGTAAATTATTCTAATGGGATTTTATATCTCATTAGGTTGTTTACTCAGATGAACAGGGACAGGGATAGGAACCCAGATGATAGACGATGATGCCGTGATGATAGGCAGGAGAATGACTTAGCTTAGGTTTGAATCGGCTTGTATACATATGCTTTGATGATGTTGCTGTATATTGGGTTCTGTTCTTTATGTTTTCTGTACGGATTGGATCGGCTGTACATGTATAATTTAGATGCTTAGTATTGATTGTACTGATGGGATTGACGTTGCTGTATATGGATTTATGATAATCATGTTTATTGATGTTGTTGGACTGGTTGTGTAAATGTAAACAGGTAGTTATTGTATTTGGGATATGATCGAATTACAGAGGAAACTCTGCCGAATTTTCGGTAGGGTTTACTGCTGTAAACTTATGGATTTAAGTCGGAATGTATATGAATGTATGATATGATGTATATATATGAGTATTAGATTTCATTCCAGAGTAACTTGTGTTGTATGCATGTATAATTAGTCAGCTGCGTGTGAATTAGGATTGAACAGAATCTGAATGGACAACGGAAAGTCTATTTGGGTTACGCTCAACCAGTAGCGATCCCCTGATGTTCCCACATAAGGAATAATCATTTAGAATAACCCATATGCTTCTGCTAATCAGATAAGCATCATGTATGTCGTATTAGGGGGTCGTTATAGTCTATGTCCACTTTAGAGAGTAGGTTCCAGTGGACAGACACAATCCTTAAAAATCAATAGGCCTCCATTCAAAACATGGAATACCAAGTAGGCCAAATTTTTAAGATGCTTTATTTGTGCTGATAGTAGATATAGAGTATGATACTTGATTTTTGCTTGATTCTATGCACTTGAGTCTTTGATTGTATTTTGAGCATGTATGATTCAGTTATGAATGGCCAGGCATTGTTTCTCATAGTGCATGTTAGAAAGCAGTATTAATGTCTAATGCATTTTTTGCCACGGTCGGATCATATCGGTGTTGCTTGATTTTTTTTGTTCAAATTGTTTAATTTTTTATTTAGGATGTTGATAATGTAGTATGCATGCACTGCTTGATTGGTAATTCATATGGAAATATTTGAGAACTATATGCAATTTAGCCACACTTCAAACGTGAGATTTGAGCTTAAGACAAGAATTCATTATAAATATGCTTCAAATTCCTTTTTTTGAGTGTGTATTTCACTTGATTGTGTCTCTAGAACTTGCTCTGTAATACTTGTTGAGTTACATAAACTTTTGAATATTAGATGATTTGGGCAACTTAGGATACACTATTTTTTTGCCAAAAAGCGTACCCCATATGTCTTCCTTAGTTAGCCACTGTTGGGCCTTGACTTTTCCTTCATCACTTACATTTTACACCTCATATTCCTTTCTATACAATGTCTTCTTTCTTCATCCAATTTGCTAAAATTTTTGTGATTTACTCTTTACACATGGATTAAAAATGCACTACCTTGATTAGTGATAGTATACTAAGTTTTTTTATCATTCTAGATGCTCCCTTCAATCGAAAAGTGCAAGTATGCAAGCTAATTATGAAAAAAAGAGATAATAATAAGAGTAGTCTGTCTGTTGATATTATATTCTCTGAGCATCACCAACTTCATTGAAAACTTAGTAAGAATTGTTATGTTTAGCATTTGTTGCGTTTAATCCGTTAATCCTTCATGATGCTTCAATTGCATGAATTTTCAGCATCTATGCCACTTCTACCAAAAATTTCTTCCCTACCATCACCTTAACCTCATTGCAACCTTGTTAAGACCCCTTGATTTTGGTATTCAATTTTTACCAGTAGCGGAGATGAGATTTATGAGCAAGCATATAGTAAACATATTCTTGTGAAGTTTCTTGAGGGATTTACCTTACCAGTATACACTTTGAGTGATTTGAGTAATCTCTAAGAGGCATTGATTCTTAAATAATTGGCATTGAATTGTTGGATAAGTTGTGTATGCATCGTTATTATCTCCATTCTGCATTAAGGTTTTGTAATTTGGTCTATGATTAAGTTTCACAGGGGATGTGTTAGGCATTATTAATTGTGGACTAGGTATAGACTTTGAGAAACTATTGCTGTTTGTTTAAAGACTAAGTTAATGTTTGCTTGAGGACAAGTAAAAGCTTAAGTGTTGGGTGATTTGATGTATCTTATTTTATACAAAATTGCTTGATGTGAATTGTCCATTTTATGAGCATATTAAATAATTTTATTATAAAAATCACTGAAGTTGCATTATTTTTCATTTTAAGGCATTTTATCAAGTCATCATCAGCAAATAGAGAAATTTTGAGCCTAAACAGCCTTCAGAGCACCCAAAATAGGCCATTTGGGCCAATTTTGCTAATTAGGCCTTAGACCGAGCTAATTGGAGGAAAAAAGTGAGGACCCATGTGAGAAAAGCATAGGAGGCCCATGCAGTGCGCATATTGGGGGAGAATAGCTTGGAATAGTTTTTATTGTAAGATACCCAAACCCATCACACAAGAGGTGAGACCCGTGGAGCTTCGCGTGAACGGAGGTGGTTCTAGGTGGAGTTCATAGCGATGTGACCTCACTCCAACAATAGGGGATGACGGACAAGCCACCATCACCGTGCATTGTCGTCAAAAAGCAGAAGATTGATGAGATAAGATGCCCGACCCAAGAGGAAGACCTATCTACATCGCTACATTCTGCAGCATTTTTTGACCGACCCACCGCCCCTCATCGCTTCCTGTAACTTCAGGTAACTGAACCACAGCTTCCCTTAGCTCACCAGCCTACGAAACAGTCCAGATTGGCGAGATCCATAATGGACCCAAGTCGTAACCCATCCATATTTAGAGCTGATTTCGGCGTCATCCGTTTGAGCTACCACCAGAAACTGACCCTCCATCACTCAACGCCTCCCCCATAACCTTTCACCGGCCACCGTTCCTGCCATTTTTCGTCGGGTACATAAGAACTCGGGATCCGACCCGGTTTACCTGGGACCCATAACCCATTTTCTGGATAGATTTGAGCTATATTTTTTTTAGAGGTTTTCTGGAAGTTTTCCAGCAAGATTTTGGTGGTTTTTTGGTGACCAATTCGGGCAGTAACCATTGGGTAATTGAGAAGACAGGGGCGTGCATAATTTTTACTATTTTTATATCATGTATAATTGATTATCTAATGAATTTTTTGATGGATTTGATGTTGGGATTTTCTGCTGTTGTAAATATGTGTGGCTGAATTTGTAAAATCTATTAGGGTCCCGGACTGTGTTGGATTGCTATTTTAATTTGCATGGATGTCAAATTTGATACGGTCATCTTCTTTGCGGTTATGCATGTATTATTTAAGTTTTCATTCCAAGATGTCATTGTGAATGCTAATTAAATTTCTTTTTGAGATTAAGAGATGATAATTGAAATTGGAACCTAATCGCAGAAAACAATTAATTTTTGCTTAGAGATAAGGTTAATTAATTACTGGATTAAGGAGTAGCTATCCTTAATAGTGGTGAATTAGACCGATAAAGATGATCTGAAATTAATCATAAGGAAGAGATTCTAGTGGTAGATTCATAGATTTAGAAATTTTATTGTCTCAAGAGGGAAATTGAATTTAACTTAGAATTCACTCACAAGTAGTATAGTCAATTTCAATAATCCATCATCCTTTGTGTGTTTTCCAATCAGTATAGGTTCCCTGATGGATTTGCTTTTCTTGCCTCTGTATATTTTCTTTCGTTCATTGCTGCTAGTAGTTTATTGCACTTAATTAATTATTATTTTAGTTAAAAATCAATCACTTTAATTACCAGGCTAGATAACAGAGAACAAGTAGTAACTCTGGGCTTTCTTGTTCCTAAGGAATACGACCTCGATACTCACCATTGCACTAGGCTGCATCGATAGGTTCACTGTCTTTGGTGTATTTGTTTAGGTAGCAGAGGTAGCAACACATCAATTATCTGCTGTTGGAATTGTCTGCTATTGTAAATTTGTGTGGCTGAATTTGTAAATTTCATTAGGGTCTCTGACTGTGTTGGTAGTCTGTTTAATCTATATGGATATTGATTTTGGTGTTGTGATCTTATTTGAGGTTATGCATGTACTATTTAAGTTTTTATTATGAGACATCATTGTGAATGCTAATTAGATTTCTTTTTGAGATCGAGAGATGATAATTGAAATTGGAACCAAACCGCAATGAACAATTAATTTTCGCTTAAAGAAGAGGTTAATTAATTGCTGGATTAAGGAGTAGCTATCCTTAATAGTGGTGAATTAGACCGATAAAGCTGATCTTAAATCAATCATTAGGAAGAGATTCTAGTGGTAGATTCTTAGATTTAGAAATTTAATTGTCTCGAGAGGGAAATTGAATTTAAATTAGAATTCACTCACAGGTAGTGTTGTCAATTTCAATAATCCATCATCCTTTGTGTGTTTTCCAATTAGTATAGGTTCCCTGATGGATTTGCTTTTCTTGCCTCTGTATATTTTCTTTCGTTCATTGTCGCTAGTAGTTTATTTCACTTAATTAATTATTGGTTTAGTTAAAAATCAATCACTTTAATTACCAGGCTAGATAACAGAGAACAAGTAGTAACTCTGGGCTTTCCCGTTCCCAAGGAATATGACCTCGATACTCACCATTGCACTAGGCTGCATCGATAGGTTCACTGCCTTAGGTGTAGTTGCTTAGGTAGCAAAGATAGCAACACATCAATTATCTTCTGTTGGAATTGTCTGCTACTATAAATATGTGTGGCTGAATTTGTAAATTTCATTAGGGTCCCTGAATGTGTTGGTATTCTGTTTAATCTATATGGCTATTGATTTTGATGTTGTGATCTTCTTTGTGGTTATGCATGTACTGTTTAAGTTTTCATTATAAGACATCATTGTGAATGCTAATTAGATTTCTTTTTGAGATCGAGAGATGATAATTGAAATTGGAACCAAACCGTAGTGAACAATTAATTTTCGCTTAAAGAAGAGGTTAATTAATTGCTGGATTAAGGAGTAGCTATCCTTAATAGTGGTGAATTCGACCGATAAAACTGATCTTAAATCAATCATTAGGAAGAGATTCTAGTGGTAGATTCTTAGATTTAGAAATTTAATTGTCTCAAGAGGGAAATTGAATTTAAATTAGAATTCACTCACAGGTAGTATAGTCAATTTTAATAATCCATCATCCTTTGTGTGTTTTCCAATTAGTATAGGTTCCCTGATGGATTTGCTTTTCTTACCTCTATATATTTTCTTTCATTCATTATCGCTAGTAGTTTCACTTAATTAATTATTGGTTTAGTTAAAAATCAATCACTTTAATTACCAGGCTAGATAACAGAGAACAAGTAGTAACTCTGGGATTTCTCGTTCCTAAGGAATACGACCTCGATACTCACCATTGCACTAGGCTGCATCGATAGGTTCACTGTCTTAGGTGTAGTTGCTTAAGTAGCACAGGTAGCAACGCATCAATTATCTGCTATTGGAATTGTCTACTATTGTAAATATGTGTGGCTGAATTTGTAAATTTCATTAGGGTCCCTGACTGTGTTGGTATTCTGTTTAATCTGTATGGATATTGTTTTTGATGTTGTGATCTTCTTTGCGATTATGCATGTACTGTTTATGTTTTCATTATGAGACGTCATTGTGAATGCTAATTAGATTTATTTTTGAGATCGAGAGATGACAATTGAAATTGGAACCAAATCGTAGAGAACAATTAATTTTTTCTTAGAGATGAGGTTAATTAATTACTGGTTCAAGGAGTAGCTATCCTTAATAGAGGTGAATTAGATCGATAAAGCTGATCTGAAAGCAATCATTAGGAAGAGATTCTAGTGGTAGATTCTTAGATTTAGAAATTTTATTGTCTCAAGTGGGAAATTGAATTTAACTTAGAATTCACTCATAGGTAACATAGTCAATTTCAGTAATCCATTATCATTTAGGTGTTTGCCAATCAGTATAGGTTCCCTGATGGATTTGCTTTTCTTGCCTTCTTATATTTTCTTTCGTTCATTGTCTCTAGGAGTTTATTGCACTTAATTAATTATTAGTTTAGTTAAAAATCAATCACTTTAATTACTAGGCTAGATAACAAAGAACAAGTAGTAACTCTGGACTTTCCCGTTCCCAAGGAATACAACCTCGATACTCACCATTGCAATAGGCTACATCGATAGGTTCACTATCTTAGGTGTAGTTTCTTAGGTAGCATAGGTAGCAACACACATCAATTATCTACTGTTGGAATTGTTTGCTATTGTAAATATGTGTGGCTGAATTTGTAAAATTCATTAGGGTCCCTGACTGTGTTGGTATTCTATTTAATCTGTATGGATATTGATTTTGATGTTGTGATCTTCTTTGCGGTTATGCATGTACTGTTTAAGTTTTCATTATGAGATGTCATTGTGAATGCTAATTAGATTTCTTTTTGAGATCGAGAGATGATAATTGAAATTGGAACCTAATCGCAGGGAACAATTAATTTTCGCTTAGAGATAAGATTAATTAATTGCTAGATTAAGGAGTAGTTATCTTTAATAGTAGTGGATCAGACCGATAATGCTGATCTAAAATCAACCATTAGGAAGAACCAGCTAGTGGTAGGTTTGTAGGTTTAAGAAATTCATTGAGACCGACAGAGAATTTGAATTTAAATTAGAATCCACTCACAGATAGCATAGTCAAATTCAGTAATCCATTATCCTTTGTGTTTTTACCAATTAGTGTAGGCTCCTTGATGGATTTGCTTTTCTTGCCTGTGTATATTTTCTTTTGTCCCTTGTTGCTGGTGGTTTATTATTGCTTGTAGTTAGACATTAGTTTAGATAAAAATCAATCACTTTAATTGTTAGTCTAGATAACAGAGAATAAGTAGTAACTCTAGCTTTCCCGTTCCCAAGGAATACGACCTTGATACTCACCATTGCGCTAGGCTGCATTGATAGGTTCATTGCCTTAGGTGTAGTTGCATAGGTAGCATTGGCAGCACACATCATTATTGCTACTAGACAACAAAATGGGTTTTCGAATTTATTAACATTCTCCAAACAAAGGCAATGTTAATAATCTTGTTGATACTGAAATCATTAAAAGAACACCCATTAACTTATCGGGCACTGCATGAAGTATTTGAAATACAGAAAAGAAATACCATTCAGGAAATATTTCCAAAGCAGTTGCAAATGGATCCACAGGTTCTCCAATCATTGATGGCTCTAGAACTGCTAAACCTACATTACAAGCAATATTACCTAGAATTACTACGAGAAAAATATATAAGAGATCATTGGGCCATGTAAGTTCTCTATTATAATTATAACCCATTCCTTTAGCCAATTTAGCTCTTAATACAGGATCATTGAAGTCAGGTTTTTTTGTTATTGGGATAGATGAATTCTTATAGATCTGCCCTCCAAAAGAACTAGACATGGTAATTTTTCATCATCTGGCTCAAGCATAAATCAAACGAATTGAATGAATCTATCTAAAAAAGTTATGTTATGCACACATATATGAATATGAAGATTCTAAGTAGGAAAAAATTTAGTAGATTCTCCTTTCTAGAGTTAGAACTATCCATTGTAAGAAATTTAGCTCTTATAAGTAAATGCTCAATACCCAAGTAGGCTTACAAAGTTGACAGAGTTTTCTGGGTCATCTCAAACCTTGTGATTAGCCCTTATCTCCCCAAAATCTTAAAGCCTTTTACTATACATACAAAGGATTTACTTGTTACTAATATAATATAGTCCCTGTTATTCTTTATATCTACTTATTTCACTCTGATAGTATCATAAATCGAGTTAATGCAGAGGAAATGAATGCATTTCCATACTATTAAGTTAATTGACATAGATAAGACAAAATCTGGATTATATCACTTAATTTACTAGATCTTATGAATCCTATTCATGCAAGACATGATGGAGTCTGATTATAGAAAATTTTCTCTTCAAAAAACTAGCCTATCCTCTGTAGGGGCCTTGCACGGTGGTTGGAACAAAGACACATTTAATTGTGAATTCGAATGTCGCAAATAATAAAAAGTCATATATCTGCACAGCCTAATCAATAGTTCAAGTCACACACTCCCATAATCCATTTTTTCTTTAAAGAATTCCCTTCAACTATTCATGTCTATCAAATAAATAATCCATTTTTGTGAAGTTGAAGGGAAATATCCAAAAACATATCTTATCCTTTTAAATAATCCATATTTGTAAAAAGGCAATACTATTGTTCTCATCCCCCAAAATAATAAATGATTGATTCCAAATATCTATAATCCATATTCTCTATAAAGGACCGAAAATGCCTTGCTTATGTATCATTGGAAAGTGCATTAACATAAATACGACAATAAGAAGAGGTAATACAAAAGTGTATTAACTATAAAAAATGAGTCAAGGTAGATTGTCGCACACTAGCACTTTCGCATAATAACTTTACCAAAGATGATCCTATTATAGGAATAGCTTCAAGTTGTTACAATTTTGATTGCCCAATAACTAATTTGGTCCCAAGGTAAGGAATAACTAGTTACACCAAAGGATATGGTCAATGTAGCCAAAACTAAACCTGTAACCCAAGTCAATTTGTGAGGTTTTTTAAAACCACCTATGAGATACACATGAAATACGTGTAGGATCATCATTAGGACCATCATACTTGCCGACCATCGATGAACTAATTGAATTAACCAACCAAAGTTAGCTTTGGTCATTATATATTGAACAAAAGCAAAAGCCTCAGTAAGGTGGGATGATAGTAAAAAGTCATAGCAAACCTCGTCACTACTTGGACTAAAATACAAGTGTAATTCCTCATAAACAATAAAATATGTTGACATGAGGAGGAATGTATTTACTAGTTACATCATCTAGAATTGCCTGAATCTCAAGAAGTTCTTCAAACCAATCATAAACCTTAATTATTGAGATAGGTAAACCAAGGGGACTCCCCTTCTGAGAAACGTATATGAGAATTTCATCTCGTACTGCTCAAATAGAAATACCTAAATACTGGTTATAATGGATGTGTAATAAATAAACAAATATATAAATATAATAATTAATAATTAATATTATAATAGAATTAATAGAATATTTTTGATAGTTTAATTTTTTAATTTTTGAAATTTCTATTTGTTTTATATATTTTCCATTTTTAAATTTAGGGATTTCTCAATAGGTAATGTTGCTCCAATACCCAACCAAAGGGCCATTGCGATACCAATTCCATACCATTATGGAAGAAGATTCAAGTAAAATATGCACTTCCTCAATTCCTTGGCTTAGACAGGACATTTATTCTATGTCGCTATTCTTGGATCTAAGGGAGAATACATTCACATTCTTATCATCTTTGGTAAAATTAAGTCCACCATAGAAACATTCATAAATTGTTCTACTATAAGGGACATTCGTAGAGACATTCATTAGCAGATAACCCTAATTTAGGTTTAATAGTACATCCAAATAAGGGACAACCATAATTGTTCAATTTATCTCTCTCAACTTAGATGCCGTAAGGTAGACCTTGGAAAGTTTTAATATAAGAAGTAGGCCATAACACAAAAATGCATTGTGCAAGAACCCTTCATTCTATTCTTTTTATTTTTTATCTTTTAGATACTTTATCAAAAAAAAAAAAGGAAAGAGTATTAAGAAATGACATTCTTATGTTTGATGTGTAACACCCCTTTTCTTACCTTAACAACGTCATATAACATATTCAGATAAGTGGTTACATTATTCTTAGCCCTTTATCTTGTTAATTTTCCTAAGCATTTAATCATTAGTAATTTAATGTATAATTAGGTTTGGGTCCTTTTGCTTAGGTACACATACTTTTGCACAGCAGAAATAAAATCTCATACATCACAATGAAATATATAAAAACTTTCATATCATATATGATGACTGTCTGTTACATCATTAAGTATACATATACCAAGATATATGAAGTACCCATCCATAAGGAGTAAGGAGACAACAAGCCTATCACTCAAACTCTTCTTACAAAATACTAGGGATGAACAAGTTCTTTATATATCCTTTCCCCCATAATTGCCCTTTTTTCCTTTTCTATATACAGCCAAAAAATAGCAGTCCTAATTCTAACCCAAAAAGAACATATAGAATCAGGACCAAAATAAAGGGCTACACGTACATAACTAAAGTGCCCCGTTTACTCTGGGGGAAGTTCTATAATAGACATAATATATATATATATCTTTCAACATGGTGAAAGTCCCTAAGAAGGGGACTTCCACTGTTGCTATCTCGATCTCCAGGATTAGACAATATCTAGGAATCTTAGGCTACTTTCCATTAATATATAAATTTAGCCACTTAAGGGAAAATTTACATAGCAATCGGCCAAGGCAAGAAAAGCATGAAGATTTGACATTTCTAACCCTTTTGGTTTATTGCTAGCATTATTTCTATCATTTGAACATTATGGTAACAATTTCCATAATTATGCATAGCACTTTCTCACACCTCAAAATTAGTCAACTGCACTTTAAGCCTTCCTTTTTTCATACTTTTCTAGCTCATTTTTTTTATGCCGAATGTGACAATGCACATGATCTTACAACTTCACATTTTTAAGCACACTTTTAAGGTGAAATGGTAAAACTTTAAAATGGTACATTTGGTAGAAACATAAAAATACCATAACTTTCTCTCTCCTCCTTTCTTATGACTAAACTTATAAGGTTTTCTAGCCATTTTCCAATAAAATTTCAGCACCATATACATGCATCCACTTGGCCAAGATGGGTAAGTCACACTCTTTTGGTTAATGGTGGAGTTAGAAATAGGAAAAGTATCAAGACATCATCCTAACCAAATTTTCTCTCTCTTACCATTTTATATCAAGTTCTCTCATTACTTTTGGACACATTTTCAAACAAATTTCAGCACCCTCACCATGACAACCATTTGGCCAAAGAGAGACAAGCATGAAAATAAACTATTTTCACCATTTTTCTTGCAACACAATCATAAACAAATAGATCTCATGCAAAATCACCATTTCTCACTCTAATACACAACATTTCATCCATGGTAGACATTAGGGTTTTTCAAGAGTTAGGTTCCAATCTTGAGAAATTTCTATCTCTTGTGTTATCAAGCATTTCAACATATCCATAGCCATAAACACAACAAGATTTCATCATACACAAACCCCATTCAAGTAAATCTTCCATAAGAATGTAGAGATAGAAAACCCATCCTTCTTACAAGTTTAAGAACACTTTAATCACACCATAAAATAAGAAAATAATGGGTTAGGCATGTTTAGCTACCTTAAAAATGCAAGATTAGTGAAATCTCCAAGTTGTTTTCCCTTGAAATCCTTCTTCTCCAAGCTTGGATGTGTGTTCGGCCAGCACCCTTTCTCCCTCACTTGTTTGACTTTTTCTTCTCCTAAAGGAAGAAGAAGACTTAAATTAGGGTTTTGGTTAAATTATCAAAATGCCCTTGGTGTGAAATGACCAATTTACCCTTACTACTTCTCCTTTTCAAGAATAGCATCCACTCTCCTTAGGAATGTAATTTTGTGGAACTTCCATGGGCTGGGACGTTTCTGCCCTTAAGAATTTTGAAATTCTAGAATTGCCCCTCATCTTTTTAGAAAATTACCAATATATCCATAAAGAAATTACCATTTTACCCTTTATGTCCAAATGCTCATTTTAACCTCATTTTTCACCCTTTTCGAATTTAATGGGCAAAAATCACTTAAATAAAGTTTCATAAAACTCCTTGTTGTGAAATTACTAATTTACCCTTCTTTTGAAAAAATTACCTTTTTGCCCTTTATGCTAATGTTATTATTTTTACCCTTATTCTTTCTCCTTTTGAAAATAAAAGGATAAAGACTTCCTAATCCTTAAGTAAAATTACTAATATCCCCTCGAGGTAAAATCACGATTTTGCCCTTTTTAGGAAAAATTGTCATTTTTTCATCAAAGTAGACATAATCACTTCCCAAACTAAATTCTTCTTCTCTCTTAAATGAAAATAATAAAAGTCCTTAAATATAATTTCATGAAATAGGAGAACAAAAATTTATTTCTTCTTTATGGTAAAATTACTATTTTATCCTTCCTCAACAAATTTCCAATTTTGACCCCTTTATGGCAAAAGTGATTCTATCTTGATGAAAATGTCTATTCTATCTCTTTGATGAACTATCCTTATCATCACATAAATAATAATAATAATAATAATAATAACAACAACAACAACAATGTCATTATAAAATGCAAAGTATTAGGGGCGGGTGTTGTAACGACCCCCTAAATCATTCTATGAATTCATCTATTAGAGTAATGGAAGCATACAAAGTTCTGAATAAATTCTTTCACTTTTCCATGTTAGGGAACGTTAGAGGGTCGCTACTGGTTGAGTGTAACCCAAATAGACTCTTCTCACAATCCATTCAAATTCCACTCAACCATAAATCCTGTGCAGTATTTCTATTATCACATTATAAACCATATCATACTCTAGAATATAAATTCTAACAACCATTCTGATACAATTAAGATATGTTATATCATAATCCATTCATAAATCAGTAAATAAAACTAAAATTCATCAAATTCATTATAAAAATCTATTCTCCCAAAACATTTTCTACCAAAAATTTGGTAGAGTTTTCCTTAAAAATTGGACATTTCCCTTTTGTAAAATAGCCCAATATTCAACAAAATCCAGCAAATTTATCATTAAAACCTAAAATTAGCAATACAGATTCATAATATATATTCAAGCCTAATTTCTACATCCACAACACAGCGTTATCATTCTCCAAAGGTATCCTGACATCTTTCTTCTTCCTAGCTATCTCGTAGGCATTCCTTGTTCCTGATCATCTGAGCAAACAACTTAATGAGATGATTAGATCCTAGTAGAGCAATTTACAATTAATTATTTACAAAATAGTTTCATACTCAACTATGACAAAGCACAGAAAATGTCTCCCCAAATCAGTTTAAATACATGTGAATTACTAAATATTTTTAAATTCAAAATGAATATGGAAAATTAATGTAAAACAATATAATGAGTATAATATCTTTAATCTAAAAAATCATACTGAAAATCATGCCTGAAATTCTTATATATTCATCTATCACATCTCATGTGATTATTTATTTCATGTTGTATGTCGTTTTATCTGAAAACATAATTTTGGTTGGGTGTGATCCGTAACACCAATCACCTAAAAACAACGTCCTATATTGTGAGTGTGATCCATAATACTAATCACCCACTCAAGGATCAGGTGAGAATCAACATCTAGGGCATCCCATAGCATGTGCACAACAGCTA
The DNA here is from genome assembly GCA_031216115.1 of Senna siamea. Classification (NCBI taxonomy): domain Eukaryota; kingdom Viridiplantae; phylum Streptophyta; class Magnoliopsida; order Fabales; family Fabaceae; genus Senna; species Senna siamea. The sequence continues at coordinate 22,152,133 of CM062354.1, read as the reverse complement.
ATTCTCATCCTCATACAATTTATATAGCACTACATACGCATAGTCGACAATACTCAAGGTTATAGGATATCATACTTAAACCAAAACATCGCCCTGTATAGGTTATCCCCCCTTTACTCTTTGAACCTTTCATAGGGTTGTCCTGATTTAATGAATAATTCCTAACAAATGTAGACCAATTCAGATAAAATCAATCAATTTACAAAATCGTCTGCATATGGAAGATTCAATGGCTGTCCCATACTATCTATTGAATATCTACCTTAAGTTAGTCTGTCCTTATGGCATATAATCCCAATAGCCAAATTCTGGCAAACATGCAACACGCATTCTCAATACAAAGGAAATCTTATATACTCATGTAAAATTATCATGCAAATCAATTATTTTCAACACTCATTCCCATTCAATACAATTCATATTTTAAACAGTAATTCAAACATCAGTTAAAAGTCAGGGGAGTGTAAATTACTCTACCTTTTACCTTTGCTCCTATTCGGACTAGGGTTTCTCCCTTTTCCTCAGAGATTGTTCTCACAATTAGTTTCCTAAGGAAACAACTCAAATCTTATGCAAGTTTCCTTTCAATTATACTATCCTACAATTAAATGCCTAATTTCTACTTCGATCTAATCATTATGGCATATTCGAAATCAAAATCTACAAGAAAACATCAAATTGGAGTATGTTAAATTATACCAGAGGTTTTGAAAGCTCAAAATTTGATCACTGCTTCTTTCTAGAAACTCCGACGATGGTACACGGTGAAGCACAGCAACACGCAATGACGGACAATAGCTGGCGTCAAAAATTAGTCTAAAACATAGCCCGAAGCTCTAGGATGCCAGATCTGGGGTAGGATGGGTGAAAACAATGGTTTAACCATGATTTTTTGATGAAATGCGATAGAGCTTTAAAAACATTTCTTTTTCTATTGCTACGTGTGGCAGCATTTCTTCGCTGGTTAGCAGTTGGTGGAGGAAGAAGGTAACTCAGGCTAGCTGTTGGTGGCAGTGACGCAGTTGTACATGACATTTTTTAGCCGAAATAAAGAGTTAAATTGCTGAACAGAAAAGAGGAGAAATTGTGAAATATAACCGCTGCAGTGGCTATCAGCGGTCGGGGATGGCATCTAGAACTCGATGGCGACGAGTTGTACAGGTGGTGTAGTCTGGTGGTGGCACAGCCTAGCGAGTCCAGCAACAAAAGGTGAGAGGGAAGGAAGGGAGAACTTGTGTGGGATGAAAGTAAAATGGACGGGAATGAAGGAGATTTTGACATTTATGGCATTCAGGACCATTTTGGTCTTTTCTCACTTTGCCCTAGATAAATTTTGGATGCATTTTTCGATTTAGGAAAGAATATGGGACAATATGGAAGGGATTTCAGAATTTTTAAGGATCTTTAGCCTCCTAAAAATATCTGCTAAGTTCCTGTAGGTAGATAAAATTTTCTCTGTCAAATAAAATTTTTATTCTGAAAAATTCTCAAATTTAAATTGCAAGGTCAGGAAAATTTTCTTAAATCAATTCCAACAAAATTTTAATTTATTTTATCTAATTTAATTTATTTTTAAATCAGGCTATTACATTCTCCCCCTTAAAAGAATTTTATCCCAAAAATTCATACCTGCAAACAATTCTAAATAATGTTGTCTCATCTCTTCCTACTTTTCCCACGTCATCTCCTGAGATGCTACATCCTGCCAAAGTACCTTAACTAAAGGGATTACTTTATTCCAGAGTTACTTAGTTTTAAAGTCAAGGATTTGGACAGGAGTAGTTCATAAGTCAAATTTCTCTTTAATATTATGGTTTGATTCCCCAATATATGTGCGAGATCTGGGACATATTTTTGGAGTTACAAGACGTGAAATACGTCATGCAAGTTTGACAGGTAGGGAGGTAAAGCAATTTGGTAGGCGACTAGAATGACTCTTTGTAGGATTTGGAATGGTCTTAAGAATCTGGGACTCAATTTCTTTGTCCTTATCTGTCTACCAATACCTGTAGTGGGTGACACTCTCAAGAATACGTGCTCTCCCTCATTGAATTCTAAGGGTCTCATTCTCCTATTTGCATAAGTTTCTTGTCTCTATTGGGCAACCCTCATCTTTTCCCTAATCATATTAATCTGAATAGTAGTCTCTTGTACAATCTCTAGTTCCAACAGAGTACTCTCCCCCATATCTACCTAACTTAAGGGCAATTTACAACTTCTCTCATACAGAGTAGCATATGGTGCCATACCTATGGTAGAGTGATAACTATTATTGTAAGCAAACTTTATCAGAGGTAGGTATTTACCCTAACTTTCCTTCTGTTCTAGCACACAAGCCCTTAACATATCTTCCAAGGTTTGGACTATTCTTTTAGACTATCCATCGATCTGAGGATGATAGGCGGTGCTAAACTTAAGTTGGGTTCTTAATGCCCGCTGTAGGGATTGCCAAAATCTCAAGGTAAACTTAGGGTCTCAATCCTATACTATACCCGATGGCACCTTGTGCAGTTTCACAATCTCCCTAAGGTAGACTTAGGCTAATTTTTCCATGGAATACCTAATCTTGATAGGTAGAAATTGAGTAGACTTCGTTAATCTATCCACTATTACCTAAATGGAATCATAACTAGCTGGTGTTCTTGGTAGTCCAACTATAAAATCCATGGTTATCTGATTCTACTTCCTCTTTGGTATCTCTAGTGGCCTTATGATGCTTTATCTTAACTTGATGACAAATAAGACAAACATTCACATACTTTGTGATATCCTTTCGTATACTTGACCACCAAAAATTTCTTTTTAGGCTTTGGTACATCTTCAAAACACCTGGATGAATAGTATAGTGGCTTCGATAAGCCTCTGCTAACACTTTCTCCTTTAGTTCCTGATGGTTTAGAATTACTATCATTTTCCTAAACATTAGTACTCCATCAGGGGCTAACCCAAAATCAAGTTGGTTCACATAGATTCCCAATGATTCATCCTCTAGTTAGGCTTGTCTAATCTGATCCCTTAAATCACAATTAATTAAGAAGTCACTCATTACTAATCTCCTAAAAAATGAAATTACATTGAGGCTAAGATTCCTAATGTAACGCCTCTATCTAGTATTACTCTTAATTATGATATAAACAGATAGGTTCGGTACATTATCTTTATCCTTTATTTAATTAATGTATGAGCAGTTATACCATTAAATTAATTTAAGTGGATTAGGTTCGAGATCTTTTGCTCAGATTAAAAACTACAAGCACAGTAGAATAACAAAAATTCTATACTACACAACGAAAGATTAACTTTCATACAATAAAAATAATAAGTGTCCAATAGTGTCCATTACCTTACAATCAACATATATCAGGATATGTGAAGTACCTGTCCCTAAGAAGTCAGGAGACAACAATCCTGTCACTCATACCCCTTTAAAAGTTTCCAAGATGGACCGGTCCTTCACATATCCCTTTCCTGGTTCTTCCCCAATTACATCTCAGGTCCATTGCCAAAAGGATAATCCTAGCCTAAATGAAGTATGTCTAGACTAGGTCCCAAATATAGGGGTTACAACATTTCTTAAACCGAAGAAAAAACTTGATCTCCCAGCCTGCTATGCGTCCACATCTGATACATGTTAGCATATAATGAGAAACACAAGTTTCCCAGTAGCTTAACAATTTGGATGTTTAAAAACAAGTAATATGTATCATGGTGCAAGCACCAAAACGTTTAATTCTACATTCTTGAAAATAAAATAAAACATAACATAATTCATAAATAAAATTGGAAAGCAATGTATGATCAATTTAAATGTCAATGTGATAATATTATTTTCAAGTGAAACATCTTCACATGCTATTAAACACGTTATCATAAAATTAGCAAAACCATTTCAACTTATCATTCTTAAAATTTACTTTTATATAATAGTTGTGCACACTTGGGCACTATGTGGACACTTGGCCACCTTTATAAAAACTCTTGTGCACACTTGGGTACTTGTGGACACTTGGCCACCTTCCTAGGGTCATTGTGCACACTTGGGCACTATGTGGACACTTGGCCACCTCCTAGGTCATTGTGCACACTTGGGCACTGTGTAGACACTTGGACACCTTTATAATTCTTCAACGATTCTCAGGGAAACTTTTCCTTTTATTGAAAAATAATACTAATGTAAATCTACTTAAAATTCAAAAATTTTAAGAATAAATGTCCCTTTCTTGGAAATTAATATCAATGTACACTTATCATAAAAATTCTATTAATTTCATGAATGATTTTCCCTTTCTTTGGAAATTACTATAAATGTACATTTCTTGTGAAAATACTAATATTTTCGAGAATACTTTCGCTTTTCTTGGAATTTAACTCTAATGTACAATTCTCATAAAAATTCTAGTATTTTCAAAAATAATTTCTCCTTTCTTGGAGATTAATTCCAATGTACATTTCTTACAAAAATTGTATTAATTTCATGAATGATTTTCCCTTTCTTTGGAAATTACTATAAATGTATATTTCTTGTGAAAATACTAATATTTTCAAGAATACTCTCTCTTTTCTTGGATTTAACTCTAATGTACAATTCTCATAAAAATTTTAGTATTTTCAAAAGTGATTTCTCCTTTCTTGGAGATTAATTCCAATGTACATTTCTTACAAAAACTTTAATATTTTCAAGGATAATTTCTCATCTCTAGAAAATTAGTTTTCTTATATAATTTTATCAATTTCAAGAATAATTTCCTTCCTTGATAATAATAATAATATCCTTTCTTATAAAATTCTACTAATTCAAAAACAATTTTCTTTCTTCCAATAATAAATTCCCATATTTTTTTTTGAAAATATATATTGGTGCATAGCTTCTAGATTTCAAGAATTAATTTCTTAGACTAGGCCTAGGGAGTTTTATTCACTTGGCAATTCCATTTCCTTTCTTGTTGTTCTTTACTTAATATACTTAAAAGGTACGGTTCTTTCTTTGTGGCCACCATGAAGTTAATACCATTCAATCTTAATCCTTTTCTTAACAAAATCTTCATGTTCTCTCACCCATTAACATTCGAATAAACCACACATGCTAGCCAACATACATACTTTTAGGTCAAGAATGTAAAGATAACTTAAGTTCTATGGAAAGGTTGAATATAAACATTATATTGCATAACTAGAACATAGAACAAAAGTTTAAATTGTTAACCTACCTTGCTTCCTTTCTCTTTGACTAACTCTCCCTCTTCTTGTTGATACATTTCTAGGCCATTTTTCCTCAAAAATTGATCCTAATTAGTTTCTTGAGGAAATAATTCAAATCTTAGACGGGTTTTCCTTTCAATTATGCTTTCCTACATTAATTTATCTAATTCTTAGGTTGGCCTAATCCTTAAATATGTTCGGAGTCAATTTCGATAGGAAAACATCAAATTGGAGTATTTTAAATTGTATCAAGGGTTTTGAAAGCTCAAAATTCGATTTAGGCAACTTTCCAATGACTCCAACGATGGCGCACTGCGGTGCATGGTGGCGGACGGTGACTCACGATGGTGCATGGCGGTGACGGCGGCTCATGGCAGTGCACAGTGGTGGATGGCGGTTGGGGTCAAAAAATACTCTAAAATGCAGCCCGCAACTCGAGGATGCTAGATCCAGTGTGTGTTCATAGAAACATGGCTGTTTAATCGTGATTTTTAGATGGAGAAGGCGGCGGTTGTCAAAGTTATTTTCCTCTGTTCATGGTGCGTGGCAGCGGTGTTTCACCTACTAGCAACTGGTGGAGGAAGCTGGCACCTCAAGTTACCCAATGGTGGCGGTGGTGTGGCCAGACGGCGTTGGATGGTAGAGATCATGGCAAAGCTCCAATTTCAAGACGGGAGGAAACGCGACTATTTTCGGCCGCTGTGGTGTCCATCAACGGTCGGGAATGGCAGTTGGAGGTCAGCGGCGTTGAGCTGCACAAGTGGCAGGGTCCGGCGGTGGCACAGCACAGTGGTTTTATTGGTTGGAGGTGGAATGTGAAAATGAGAGAGAAGAGAGAGAAAATGTGTAGAGGAGAGAGAGAGGAAAGGAAAAATGAGGAAAAATTATGGGGTGTTGGGATTTTGTGGCTTCTAAGGGCATTTTGGTCTTTTCTCACTTTTCTCGGGGTAAATTTCGGATGCATTCTCTGATTTAGGCAAGAATATAGGCCCATATGGAAGGAATTCGAAAATCTTTTGAAGATTTTAAGCCTTCTAAATTATCTGCTAAATTCCTGAAGCCAAATCGAGTTTTCTCCGTTAGATAAGATTTTTACTTCGAAAAATTCTCAAATTTTAACCACAAGCTCAGAAAAATACGCTTAATTCAATTTTAACAAAATCCAAATTTATTTTACCCAATTTAATTTATTTTAAAAATCTGGTTATTACACCTAAAGTCTTCAAGTAATCTCATCTTATCCACCATCAGATTGGCTACTTGTAATGACTTCCTACTTAATGCATCACCTACTACATTAGCTTTCCCTGCATGGTACTTAACTCGAAGTTAAAGTCCTTCAGATACTCTACCTACCTTCTCTACCTCATATTCAACTCTTTCTGATCAAATAGGTACCTAAGGCTTTTGTGATCACTAAAAACATTAAACACAGCCCCGTACAGATAATTCCTCCAAATCTTTAGGTCAAATATCATGGTAGCTAATTCCAAGTCGTGGGTAAGATATTTTTCCTCTATAGGTTTCAATTGTCTTAATGCATAAGTGACTACTCTCCCATCTTGAATTATGACGCATCATAAACCTTTCATTACTGCATCTGTATAGACTGTAAATGGTTCTAAGGGTTTTGGGATTACTAAAATTAGAGCGATGGTTAACTTTTCTTTCAGGGTATAAAAAATATGCTCACAATGCTCACTCCACTGAAATCAACACCCTTCTTAGTTAGCCGTGTTAATGGAAAGTCTATCTAAGAAAATCCTTGTATAAACTTCCTATAATAACGTGCCAAACTCAAAAAACTCCTAACTTCAGTGACCGTTCTTGGGTAACCCTAATCTAATACTACTCTGATTTTCTTAGGGTCTACTAAAATTCCTTCCCTATTTACCATATAACCTAAGAACTTCACTTCCTCCAGCCAAAACTCATATTTCTCTAACTTAGCATACAATTTTTTTTCCTCTAACATCTGTAACATTATGCTAAGATTTTGTGCATGTTCTTTGTGAATCTTGGAATAGACTAAGATGTCATCAATGGAAAGAGGACAATTTAGGTATATTTGTGGGGATATAGTTGTCTCTACTAACGGTATGGAAATATGTAGATCAAATGGCATGGTTTGACAAGGTAAGTTTATTTTTTCCACACATGCATTAGATATGAAAGAGTGCGTAGCACCCGAATCAAACAATACTATCAAAGGAAAATTATAAATCTTACCTTACCCTATATCAATATGGGCGACTTGTTGACATTTGCTCCATCCAGAGCAAAGACTCTTCTTGGAGCTTGTGATCTTTGGCCACCTAGATTCTGCTAGTTTCCACCAGTTGGATAGTACTTTGCATAATGTCCCATACCTCCACATTTGTAGCATTATATTGGTGTCTGATGCCAACAGGGTTGTTTAGGATGCTTGGTCTCACATTTCGAGCAATTAGCAGTTTCGAGACATCTATTGCTGCTAAATGACCCTTGTTATGGCTTAAAATTTCCACCCTTCACATTTAGATTCTTGGCGGCTTGTTTTTGCTGACCTCCAGTTCTTTGATTCATATTCTGTCTTTCCTCCAGATTTTTACTAAGGATTCAACATTTATTTACCAACATCATGAAGTCCTTTATCTCCATTGGGGCTATCTGTCTTCTCATCTGCAAGTCCAACCCTGCTTCTAGTTGGCTTGATTTCCAAGCTTCATCATAACGTAGCCTCAGATAGGTGGAATATCTACCCAATTCTTTGAATTTGGCCAAGTATTCTTTGAACGGTCTACCCCTTTGTTTGAGTTACAGAAATTTAGTTTCCTTAGCCTGCCTTGCTATAACGCCCTTATCTAGTATTACAATTCCTCTGATGTAAATAGATAGGTTTGATACATTGTTCTTATCCTTTATTTAATTAATGTCTAAGCTTTTATACCATTAAGATTTATTAAGCGGATTAGGTTTGGGTTCTTTTTGCTCAAATGCAATCTCGTATGCACAGTAGAAATAAAATACCATACATTGCAGCGAAAATTTAAAACTTTTATATCATTCAAATAATACATATCCAATAATGTCCAATACATTTCGATAAACATATACCCAGATATATGAAGTACCTGCCCGTCAGGAGTTAGGAGACAACAGGTCTGTCACTCAAACTCCTTTGCAAATTGTTAAGGATAGACAGGTCCTTCACATATCCTCTCCCAGGCATTTCCCATGTACATCTCATATACACAACCAAAAGAATAGTCCTAATTCTAAACCAAAATATATTTAGACTAGGACCCAAAATAGGGGTTACAAAAATTTTTCTTTTAACCAAAATGAAACTTCTATCTCTTGGCCCCATTGAGCATCTGTATCTGATAAATATTAGCATATAAATGAGAAACGTAAGTTTCCCAGTAGCTTAACAATTCAGGGTTTAAAATCAACTAATATGTATCAGAGTGCACATACCAAAATATTTAATTCTACATTCTTGATATATATATAAAAACACAACGTTATTCATAAATACAATTTGGCAAGCATTGTATGATCAATTTAAATGTCAATGTGATAAAATAATATTCTTTTCAAGTAAAGCAGCTTGCATGTTATAAAAACGCATTATTATAAAGTTAAAAAAACCATTTATGCTTATCATTCTTGAAACTTAACTTTATATATTAGTGGTGCACACTTGGGTACTATGTGGACACTTAGCCACCTTTCAAAAACTATTATGCACACTTGGGCACTTGTGCACACTTAGCCACCTTTCAAAAATTATTGTGTACACTTGGGCACTTGTGGACACTTGGCCACCTTTATAATTCTTTGTGCACATTTAAGCACTTATGGACACTTGGCCACCTCGATAATTCTTTGTGCACACTTGGCAACCTTGATAAAATCCCTTTCAAGTTTCAAGGGAAATTTTTCTCCTCTTGAAAAATAATACTAGGGTACATCTCTTTAAAATTCTAATATCTTTAAGAATAAGTTCCCTTTATTGGAAATTAATATTAATGTACATTTCAAAAAAATTCTACTAACTTCAAGAATAAATTTTCTTTTCTTGGAAATTAATATTAAAGTATATTTCTTATGAAATTCTAACAATTTCAAGAATTAATCCCCTTTTCTTGGAAATTAATATTAAAGTACATTTCTTATGAAATTCTAACAATCTCAAGAATAAATCCCCTTTTCTTGGAAATTAATATTAAAGTATATTTCTTATGAAATTCTAACAATTTCAAGAATAAATCCCCTTTTCTTGGAAATTAATATTAAAGTACATTTCTTATGAAATTCTAAAAATTTCAAGAATAATTCCCTTTTCTTAGAAATGTATATCAATAATAATCTAATTCTTGAAAATAATTCTCTCAAGTCTCAAGGTAATTCTCCCACTCTTAAAAATAATTAATCACCCAATTCTCTTAGAAAATTTTAACAAATCTCTAGGTAAATTTTTCCATTCTTGGAAATAATTAATAATCCAATTTTCTTGAAAAACTCTAATAAATCTCAAGGTGAATTTTCCACTCTTGGAAATTAATGATAATCTAATTTTTTTTTTTTGGAAATTTCTCAAGGGTGAATTACATGGACTTAGCCTAGGGAATTTGACTAGTACTAAATTCAAATTTCCTTCTTTTATTCATTAATTAACACCCAATTTTGTGTAACTTTCCTCTTCCATTTGGCTAAAGGAGTTTTTATGTAGGGAGCATGGTTTTCAAAAACATCCATCCTTTTTTATCATGTATAATCATAGTTCATCATGAAACCAACATTATCTAACCCTAATCCTTCCACAACAGCAATATTCATATCATCAAATCAACAATATCCTAATCAATCACACATGCTTAGCCAACATACATGCAATTTATCAAGGTGGCCAAGTGCCCAAGTGTGCACAAAGAATTTTCAAGGTGTCCAAGTATCCACAAGTACCCAAATGTGCACAATGAATTATAAAGGTGGCCAAGTGTCCACAAGTGCCCAAGTGTGCACAATAATTTTTGAAAGGTGGCCAAGTGTCCACATAGTGCCCAAGTATGCACCACTAATATATAAAGTTAAGTTTCAAGAATGATAAGCATAAATGGTTTTGTTAACTTTATAATAATGTGTTTTTATAGCATGCAAGCTGCTTTACTTGAAAAGAATATTATTTTATCACATTGACATTTAAATTGATCATACAATGCTTGCCAAATTGTATTTATGAATAACACTGTGTTTATATATATATATATATCAAGAATGTAGAATTAAATATTTTGGTGCTTGCACCCTAATACATATTAGTTGCTTTAAACCCCGAATTGTTAAGCTACTAGGAAACTTGTGTTTCTCATTTATATGCTAATATGTATCAGATACGAATGCTCAACAGGGTCGGGAGATAGAAGTTTCATTTTGGTTAAAAGAAAAATTTTTGTAACCTCTATTTTGGGTCCTAGTCTAGATATATTTTGGTTTAGAATTAGGACTATTATTTTGGCTGTGTATATGAGATGTACATGGGAAATGCCTAGGAGAGGATATGTGAAGGATCGGTCCATCCTTAACAATTTGTAAGGGAGTCTGAGTGAGAAACCTATTGTCTCCTGACTCCTGACGGGTGGGTACTTCATATATCCAGGTATATGTTTACCAAACTGTACTGGACATTATTGAACATATATTATTTGAATGATATGAAAGTTTTTAATTTCTGCTACAATGTATGGTATTTTATTTTCACTGTGCATACAAGATTGGATCTGAGTAAAAAGAATCCAAACCTAATCCGCTTAAAAAATCTTAATGGTATAAATGCTCAAACATTAATTAAATAAAGGATAAGAAAAATGTACCGAACCTATCTGTTTACATCAAAGGAATTGTAATACTAGATAGGGGCGTTACACTTGCACTCTCAGGGAAGTATTTCTAACGACCCCCTAATACGACATACACAACCCTTTATCTGATTAGCGAAAGCATATGGACTTTTCTAAATAGTTATTCCCGATGTGGGAATGTCAGGGGATCGCTACTGGTTGAGCGTGACCCAAATAGACTTCTCGTTGTCCATTTGGATTCCGTTCAACCCTAATTCACATGTAGCTAAACTAATTATACATACATACATCAGAGTTTACTCTAGAATGAAAACTAATATCCATACATGCAGCATACCATTATTTAAATGCAAATTCTAACTTAATTACATAGGTTTACAGCGGTAAACCCTACCGAAAATCTGGCAGAGTTTTTTTTGTATTTTGAACATATCCCAAATACAACAATCATCTGATTTATACATATACAGTCAATCCAATAACCACAATAGGCAGAAATTACAAAAAACTGATATACAACATCATCAAGAAAATATATATACAATGCAATTCAAGCCTAGACTAAGCTTCTCTTCTATCTACCACCAAGTCATCGTCTAGCTAACGTCTAGGTTCCTGTCCCTGTTCCTGTTCATCTGAGTAAACAACCTAGTGAGATATAAAATCCCAGTAGAATAATTTACAATTCAAAATAAAGTTTAAAATCTGGTTGAATACTCAGCGGTGCGAGCAACGAAAATATCTTCCCAAAATCAGTGAAATACCTTATCTTTAAAATCATTTTATTACATGAAAAACGCGACAAATACTCAAAATCATAAAAATCTATTTCTTTGAAAATTATTAATCATAATCGGATAAAATCCCATGCCCAGTGTATCTAAATCCATATAGCCCACAAGTCCTCTGTGCCCAAATCTAAATCGTCCTCCAATTGCACGTTATCTAGAGAGATTACCTCTCTTATTGTTAGTTGTGATCCGTAACACCAATCACCCAAATCTCGCCTATGTTGTAAGTGTGATTTGTAACACCAATCACTCACTCAAGGACCGGGTGAGAATCAACATCTAGGGCATCCCCTAGCATGTGCACATACGCCAATTATCATCCTTATACAGTCTATTCGAACTCACATGCTTATGGTCGCCTATTCCTCAGGGTTCTAGGGTATTACGCCTAAATCACAATGTTTCCCCGTGTAGGCTATCCCCCCTTATACTCCTTAAACCTTTCTTAGGGTCGTCTTGATTTATCGCGTGATACCTAACACAGTACATGCTAAATCTGGTAAAAAAAATTTCATTTAAAAACTCCCTGTACTTGGGATACTTAACGGCCGTCCCATACTGGCTATCAAGTACCCTACCCTAAGTAAATCCATATTAAGGGCATCTAAACTCGATAAACAAAACATCTAACATGCAATTAGGCTATCTAGCACACAGGCATGCAATTTAGTCCATCAAAAGTAGCACGTAAATCTATGTAATGAAATCTAATCGTTCAGGTAATCACTAGGTCAAATTTAAGACTTGGGAAGCATAAATCATCCTACCTGGTCTCCTGTTGCCCCGAATCAATTCAAAACTTCATGAAATCTCAATTTTTGAGCCAAATTAATTCCCTGGACATTTACACGAATATTTAAGCTCATCACGTCATCCGTTTCATGATTCTAAGTCCCGTTACCCTAATACCTAGGTCAATTTATTTCCTATTTGCGTTCGGCAGCTAATTCAATCAAAATTCATTAGTTTTTAGGAAACAGACCTTACCAGTGTGGTCGGATGACGGAAATCTGTCCCAGGGTGGTCTCGGTTTCTCCCGATGTATGTCCAGATTCTTCGGCATGGTGGCGCACGGTGGAGGGGTACGGTTGGCCTCGAAATTTACACCACGGTGAAGCCTACAAGATGAGAAGTCTGAATATGGTGGTGGCGCGGCGGTTCACGGCCGTTTGGACGGTATTTTTCGATACACGTATGCACAGAAAATGAAAAATGCCTCGATCAAGGCGCGTCGGACCTCCGTTCAATGGCGGCGAGCTGGTGGAGGAAGCTGGCAGCTCAGGCTACACATTGGTGATGGCGGTGACGGCCAATGGTGGCAGACGTTAGGGATCTCAGCTGGCAAAGTTTTCGCATGATAGAGGAAGAAAACGTCATTTTTCAACGGCACTGGCGGCCGTTGGTGGCCGTGGGTGGCTACTGGAGGTTGAGGGTGGCGAGGGGAGTCGATTGGTATGCCAGGTGGTGGCTCACAGTGGCTCAGGTGGCGGCGCTTGGTAGAGGAAGGAGGAGAGAGAGGATGTAACAACGGGAAAGATTCGAAAGAATTTTTAAAGAATTTTAAAAGATAAAACTTGATTTTAACCCTAATCCCAATCAAACGAAGCTTGACACGTATTTTGAGGATAATGACTTGACAGAAGGTCGCGAAGCGGAAACACGATCAAGCGAAAGAAATGTAATCCCGGCGATGCGGCGGAAGGAGTTTCGTGCGTCACTTTCATTAGCGGAGGCCAAGACTTTCGCATGGAAATGCGTGCCAGCGTCTGGAGGGATCTGGAGACACCCTAAAAGATCCCCGGTGGCCTGAGGAAAAGTCGGGATCGCCCTCGGAGGCTTTAAGTGCACGAAGCCGCCATTTTCTCCCATTTCCTCTCTCTCTCTCACCACACTCTCTCTTCTCTCTTTTCTCTCTCACCTTCCTCCACCGTGAACGGCCACCCACAGACCACCGTGGGCCGCCACCAAGGTACCAGCAAGCGACCCTCGCGCACAACCACCGACAGACCAACCACGCAGCCACCCGGCCGGAGGAGCGCCGCGGAAACGCGTTTTCCTCCATCGCGTGAAATTTCCCCGGCCGATCTTGGCCGTAGTCAGCGCCGTTGGCCGTCACCGCCCCCCACCACGCCAGTGTGGCAGTACGCCGGCCTCCTCGATGCTTCAGCCGTCGAGGCCGACGCGCCGGATCGAGGCAAACGCCGCCCGTGCCAGGCGAACTCTTCGTGGCTGGAAAACACCGATTCAAGCGGCCGTGAACCGCCGTACCACCACGTATTCGGACGCTCACGAGCTTACGGGCTTCACCGTGTGGTGTGATTTTCGAGACAAACCGCACCTCACCGCCGTGCGCCTCGACCGCTGCCGAGTGCCGTAGTGTCTGTGTCGAGTTCTGGGCGTGCATCCCGAGAAATCGAGATCACCAGGGGCGTAGAATTCCATAATCCAGAAACGATGGTAAGTGGATTTTCCCAAAAAGCGATGTTATATGATTGAAATGGCTTGCACGAGCGTAATTGGGCAATTAATTAACCTAGTAGCTACGTGTAGCGGTTTAGGATTGAAAATTGGATGACGGAGCGAATCTAAATATTCAATTTCATGTCGAGGAATTAATTGGGCTCGGCTTAAACCGAGATTTCACGAGTCTGATTTGAATTGAAGCGGCAGGAGACGGTGTAGGATAATTTACACTTCAGGAACCCTAGAATTGATTTAGTGAATACCTAAGCTGATTTAGGCGATTTGTATGGAATTCGCGTCTTTGCTTTCGATGGGATAAAATTGCATGCCTGTGTCTTTGAAAACCCTAATTGCATGATAGACACCTTGTTTATCGAGTTTAGATGCCTTTAGGGCGGATTTACTTAGGGTTGGGTACTTGATAGCGGTATGGGACGGAGATTAAGTATCCGTGGCACAGGAAGCTTTTAAGCGAAACTATTTTTATCGATTTAACTTTGTCTTGAGTTAGGGATTGCTGGCGTTAAACCGGGCGACCCTAAGAAAGGTTTAGGGAGTATAAGGGTGGATAACCTGGGAAGCGTTGTGATTTAGGCGTGATACCCTAGAACCCCGAGGAATAGCCGAATGAGTGCATGTGAGTTCGAATAGGCGTATGAGGATGAGAATTAGCGTATGTGCACATGCTGGGGCGCCCTAGATGTTGATTCTCACCCGGTCCTTGAGTGAGTGATTGGTGTTACGGATCACACTCACAATATAGGCTTGATTCGGGTGATTGGTGTTCACGGATCACACCAACGATAAGAGGTATTCTCTGCAGACTCATGCAATTAGAAGATGATTTAGATCGGTTCTGATGGATTTGTAACCAGCGTGGATTGAGATACACAAGGCATGGGATTTCATTTGATTTTTATGACTGATTTTAAAAGCTTGATTTCCGTGTTGTGATATATTGCCGTAATTTCCATGTGTTTAAGCGATTTTAAAGATAAGGTATTCCTTGTTTTATTGATTTGGAAGACGATTTCGGTGTTCGCCCACGAGTATTCAAGCGGTTTTTGAATGATATTTAAATTGTAAATTATTCTATCGGATTCATATCTCATTAGGTTGTGTACTTTCGAGATGAGCGAGGGCGGGGCGGGGAGCCAGGCGATGGCAGGTGACTTGAGGATGTAAACGGAGGATTATTTAGCTTAGGCTTGAATCGTTTGTACATATACTTTGATGACACTATTAATTATCAGATTTTGTTTCTTGTAACTTATGTATGGACTAAAGTGAATGTATATATAGCGTTTGAGACGGTAAAGATGTATGGATTGTAGCGATGAATTAATGTTACGGTGTATGGATTTATATTAGTATGTTTCCTTGTTATTGAATGGTTGTTACGTTTTAAGCGAGGTGATTCGTGACTTGGGATATGACCAAATGAGGAAACTCTGCCGGATTTGGTAGAACTACGGTAGTAAACTTATGGATTTGAATTGAAATGTGTATGAATGTATAATGAGACATGTATATCAGTTTTTAGATTTCATTCGAGTTATTATTGATGATATATGTATGTGTATTTAGTTAATTTGCGTGTGAATCGGGGTTGACGGAATCGAATGGATAACGGAGAATCTATTTGGAGTTCACGCTCAACGA
The DNA here is from genome assembly GCA_031216115.1 of Senna siamea. NCBI lineage: Eukaryota > Viridiplantae > Streptophyta > Magnoliopsida > Fabales > Fabaceae > Senna > Senna siamea. The sequence goes on along the minus strand of CM062354.1, from coordinate 22,136,172 downwards.
GCGATCCACAGCGTTCCCACATAGGGAATAAACATTCAGAATGCCACATATGCTTCCGCTAATCAGACGAGCATCGCGTATGACGTATTAGGGGGTCGTTACAGAGGAGAGAGAGGGAATTATGCCAAATGGCAGGGTTTCGAGAAATTTAAAGCTTTCGGGGGCGATTCTGACTTTTCCCAGATCACCTGGGGAAACTTCAGCATGTTGGCTTCCCTTCAGATGTTGGCATGCGTTTCCATGCAATGATTCTGGCCTCTGTTTGTGAAATCAAAGTACAAAACTTCGTTTGTTAGTTCCTGATCGTCGAATTAAATTTCTTTTCGTTAGATTATGTTTCTGACTCCAAATCGCTTTTTGAGTTTAACCATTGCCTTGAAATATGTGCCAGGCTTCACTTACATGGATTTATCAAAAAAATTGAGTTTCTTTCTTTTAAAATTAATTTTGGTTATTACAGTATTTCTCCAAGAAGATCCTCTTGAAAGAATCTCATGTGAGTGGGGTACCCCTGCTCTCCATGAGCTGCTTAGCTCCGGTCCACCAATGTTCTGCCTCTCCTTTCAGTATATACATTGCATAAGTAACCCTCTGCATATCTGTACTATAAAACAGTTGAAAGATCTTCTTCATCTCCTTCAACCACCCTTCTACTACCAATGGCTCACATGTGCCTAAGAACGCTAGTGGTCCTGCCCTTTGAAACTCTAACCAACCCTAGTACATCTGATTGTTATTCTTGTTATTCCCGTTGTCCCGATTCTATGATCCTCTTGATACTACCACATCATATTGGCACTTGTGGCAGCTTGCTCTCTTATAGCATTTGCCATCATTCTTATAGAGTCCATCATATCCCTTATCTCAATATTATCCTCCCTGCTACTACTCCCTCTTGTCCTTTATCTTTTATTTTGTGTCCTTCCTCTTGGCCTCCCCCTAGTATCTCTGTTAGCATCTGCCATGGCTAACTAACACAGAAAAAGGATTAGTTAGCCTTTAACAACAACAATTATTAGCATAATAGCAGATTTATTCCTAATATCTCAATTACAAATCAAATCTTATATATTCTAAAGTCAAATCAAATTCAAGTCCTAAAGCTGCAAACCCAAAAAAATTCATAACCAATAAAACCAATAAATCGATAAATCGGGCTCTAATACCACCTTTGTAACGACCTCCTAAATCATTTTATGCATTCATCTATCAGAGTAGCAAAAGTATACAAAGTTCTAAATAAATTCTTTCACTTTTTCCATGTTAGGGAACGTCAGAGGGTCGCTACTGGTTGAGTGTAACCCAAATAGACTCTTCTCACAGCCTATTCAAATTCCACTCAACCATAAATCCTAGTGCAACATTTCTATTATCACATTATAAACTATATCATACTCTGAAATATAAATTCTAACAACCATTCCAATACAATTGAGATATGCTATATCATACTACTAAATCCATTTATACGTCAGTAAATAAAACTACAATTCATCAAATTCATTATAAAAATCTATTCTCCCAAAACATTTTCTACCAAAATATTGGTAGAGTTTCCCCAAAAAATTAGACATTTTCCTTTTGTACAACAGCCCAATATTCAACAAAATCCAACAAATTTATCATTAAAACTAAAAATTAGCAATACAGATTCATAAATATATATTCAAGCCTAATTTCTACATCCACAACATAGCATTATCATTCTCCAAATGTATCCTGACATCTTTCATTTGCCTAGCTATCCCCTAGGCATTCCTTGTTCTTAATCATTTGACCAAACAACTTAATGAGATGATTAGATCCCAGTAGAGCAATTTACAATTAATTATTTACAAAATAGTTACATACTCAGCTGTGATGAAGCACAGAAAATGTCTCCCCAAATCAGTTTAAATGCATATGAATTAATAAATACTTTTAAATTCAAAATGAATATAGGAAATCAATGCAAAACAATATAATGAGTATAATATCTTTAATCTAAAAAATCATACTAAAAATTATGGCTAAAATTCTTATATATTCATTTATACCACATCTCATGTGATTATTCATTTCATGTTGCATATCGTTTTATCTGAAAACATGGTTTTGGTTGGGTGTGATCAGTAACACCAATCACCCAAAAACAACGTCCTATATTGTGAGTGTAATCCATAACACCAATTACCCACTCAAAGATCAAGTGAGAATTAACATCTAGGGCATCCCCCAGCATGTGCATAACAGCTAATTCTCATCCTTATACGGTTTATATAGCACTACATATGCATAGTAAACTAATACTCTAGGTTATAGGATATCATACTTAAACCAAAACATCGCCCCTTATAGGTTATCCCCCCTTTAGTCCTTGAACCTTTCATAGTGTTGTCCTGGTTTAATGAATAATTTCTAATGAATGCAGACCAATTTAGATAAAATCAATCAATTTATAAAACCATTTGCATAGGGGATATTCAATGGTCGTCCCATTCCAGCTCTTGAATATCCACCTTAAGTTAGTCTGTCCCTATGGAATATAATCCCAATAGCCAAATTCTAGCAAACATGCAACAAGCATTCTCAATACACAGGCAATCTTATATACTCATGTAAAATTCTCATGCAAATTAATAATTTTTAGCACTCATTGCCATTCAATACAATTCATACTTAAAATAGTAATTCACAATGTCAGTTAAAAGTCAGGGGAGTGTAAATTACTCTACCTTTTACAGTTTGCTCCTATTCATACTAGGGTTTTTCCCTTTTCCTCGAAGATTGTTCTCACAATTAGTTTACTAAGGAAACAACTCAAATCTTATACAAGTTTCCTTTCAATTATACTTTCCTATAATTAAATGCATAATTTCTAATTCGGTCTAATCATTATGGCATATTTAGAATCAAAATCTACAAGAAAACATCAAATTGGAGTATTTTAAATTATATCAGAGATTTCGATAGCTCAAAATTTGATCCCTGCTTCTTTCTAGCAACTCCGGTGACGGCACACGATGACGCACGGTGGCAGATAGTGGCTAGCGTCAAAAATTAGTCCAAAATGTAGCCCGAAGCTCGAGCATGCCGAATCCGGGGTCAGTTGTGTGAAAACTGTGATTTAATTGTGATTTTTTGATGAAATGCTACAGAGATTCAAAAACGTTTCTTTTCCAATTACTGCACGTGGCGGCGTTTCTCTGCTAGTTAGCAGTTGGTAGAGGAAGAAGCCAACTTGGGCTAGCTGTTGGTGGTGGTGGTGTAGTCGTATGGTGACTTTTTTCGGCCAAAATGAAGAGTTGAATGGCCAAATAGAAAAGAGGAGAAACTGCAAAATGTGGTTGCTATGGTGGCTGTCAGCGGTGGGGGATGGCAGTTGAAGCTCAACAGCGATGAGCTGCACAAGTGGCGCGGTCCAGTGGTGGCGCAGCTCGACGAGTCTGGCGACGAAGGGTGGCGCGCGATGGTGAGAGGGAAGGAAGGGAGAACTTGCGTGGGATGAAAGAAAAATGGACGGGAATGAAGGAGATTTTGACATTTATGGCATACAGGGGCATTTTGGTCTTTTCTCACTTTGTCCTAGATAAATTTTGGATGAATTTTTCGATTTAGGCAAGAATATGGGACAATATGGAAGAGATTTGGGAATTTTTAAGGATCTTTAACCTCCCAAAAATATTGCTAAGTTCCTAAAGGCAGATAAAATTTTCTCCGTTAGATAAAATTTTTATTTCGAAAAATTCTCAAATTTAAACTGCAAGCTTAGGAAAATTTTCTTAAATCAATTCCAACAAAATTTCAATTTATTTTATCTAATTTAATTTATTTTTAAATTGGGTCATTATAAGTTTTACATGATGTTGTTAATAACAAGTATTTTTTTCCAGATCAAATAAATCATTTTTCCCGGGATTCATGGGAACAAATAACTTTTTTTCCATAATATGAAAAACCTGTTATTTATATTTTATTTATTATTTATTATAATATTCTAATTCTAATAATAGAATATGAATATATTATATATTAATTTATTAATTTTTATTAATTTAAATATCTATTTTTTATTAATTTAATATTATCTTTATTATTTTTAGATTATTTTTATTATTTTTATTTTATATTAGAATTGAATATTATATTAGAGTTGAATAATACTCAAAATAAATAAATATAAAAAATAGAAATTAAATATTTAAATATATAAAATACCTATAATATCTAAATAGAAATTAAATGAAATTAAAAATATAAATTAATATATAAATATAATTCTTAATTCTTAATTCTTAATATTATAATAGAATTAATGGAATATTTTACAGTAGTTTAAATTAACTCCTATTTCTTCATTATCTATGTTAGGCCAGATATTCTATGGATAGAAGTTTTTTTAATAAAATAAACTCTTTTTCTTTAATTATGGGCTATGAGAATTATGTATTTCAATTTCTATCCTTATACGTATAATAGGTATTGATATTTATTTGAATTTCATTTTCTCATTATCAGTTGACAAGGTCAAAGTTATTCTATCTAATTTTTTATAGATATGTTTAGTGTTTGTGAGATGCCCTTGAATCACTACATTACTTGATTTGAAGGTTCTCAATGGTTTATGTGAAATTTTCTTAGACATTTTGATATATTATATATATGCTTATTGTGCTTACTGTGTTTGTATTTTTTAGGCCCTTTATTCACTTTAATTCAATTTGATGTAAATGAACCATAACTAGGTGTCCTATTCCTAATAGATTGATCACAAAATAACATATCCAAATTACAAGAAATCCCATAAAGGCCACTATTGAAGAATTTACACATTTCAATTTTTTATTTTTTCTTGTATGTAAATAAATTGTAAATATGGTCCAAGTAATAAAAGCCCAAGTTTCCTTTCGATCCCAATTCCAATATGATCCCTAAGCCTCATTAGCCCTTACTGTTCCCGAAAGAATAATTATGGTTAAAACGATAAAACCTAGACTAATAATAAGATAACTCTAATGATCCAATTGTTGAATAAATTGAGACTGTAATAATCTCTATAAGAAGGAAAATAAGTGTTTTGTAAACATTATTTCTTTTCATGTATTTGATCTCATAAAATGATTGATTAAAAAAAATTCTTGTTCTTAATGGAATCTTATAAATATATATTACTTTATATTCTTTTTTTAAAATTATGTTGACCAAGAGATGTTGAAGCTACATAGATTATTTGAATTGCGCCTAATAGAATTAATTAAGGAAAAATATAGAATGAGTGTGGGGTAATAATTCCATATTAATTCAAACCAATCCATAAACTCCCATTTTTAATAAGATTCTGGCTAAAAGCATACAAGTATACTATAATGTGCCTCTCCCTAGGTGTCTGGTAACCATGTATGCAAGGGTATAATCCGTAATTTGACAGCAAATGCAATAAGAAATCCAATATAGAATATTATAACCCTCCAAGTTGCAAAGTTTTATTCATTTTACCATTTAATAACTCATAATCATATCTTGATAACTAAATATTTGCAACTTGGTAATTTAAAGGAAACTTTTCAAGTATTTAAATTGATCCCTGATATTGGAAAAATTTGTTTCCTCTCTTTTGTCTTCGTTCAAGATTGGAATGAGTCGCACATACACCTTAGTACATTTCTTAGTATAAAACTAAACATAATGTGTAGTATAGGAGAATCTATTCTCTTTCTTTTTTTAAATGTCCTTGGAGATTGTGTAGTGGTTACTCTAAAACTATTTTCTTACATGTTAGTGATATTTTTTGTTTCTCTTTTCATCTTTGTATTCCTATCTAACGATTTAGGATGAAATATGGGATGCAAAGAATAAAAACTCATTTTTTTTCTTTTTGTGTTTTCCTTGCTTGTGCTTGATTTTGAAATATTCTTATTATCTATTTTACATCTTTAACTATTAAACAAGAAAATATAAAAGTTAATTGTTAATAAAATCAATATGAAAAAAAAATAAACAAAGAAAACAAAAAAAGTTAATCGTTAATACATAGATGACATATTAATATTTTCAAATACAATTAGTAATCATGAAAAAAACTTACACCTATTTGTAAGTATTATTGAAGAAAGAGGATTAAATATATCAATAAAAAAAGCTGAATTAAGAAAAACGGGAATACCATTTCTAGGACAATATATTTCATCAGATGGAATATAGTTACAAGAACATATTAGTAAAAAAAGTATTAGATTTTCAAACAATAAAAAATAAGAGGGAATTACAATCATTTTCAAGATTAATAAATCAATCTAGAAATTATACTTTTAATTTATCTAAATTTACTTCTAAAATATCAAGACTGGCAGGAGAAAAAAATAAAGACACATGGAATGAGGAAATTGAAAAAATAATACAATACATTAAACAATTATGTCAAGATTTACCTAAACTAATAATACCAAATTATCCTAATATAAAATGGATAATATATATAGATGCTTATGATAATTATTGGGGAGCTACATTATATCATGAAAATAGAAATGAAGAAATTGTTACTAGATATGCTAGCGGAAAATTTAATGATACTCAAAGTAAATATCATTCTAATTGGAAATAATTTTTAGCTATAGTAAAAGTAGTAGAAAATTTTGAATTATTTATTGTTAATACTAATTTTATTATAAAAACTAATAATACTCAAGTAAAATACTAGTTGAATAAAAGGAATTATAACAAATAAATTAAGCACTAAAATGCTAATCAAATGGAAAAGTGATTTATCTTTCTATGGTTATGATATTAAATATATAAAAGGAAAAAATAATTTAGTGGCTGACTTTTTAAGCAAATGGAATCTAATCAAGGACAAACCAGTATGACAAATAACCAGGGTTCTCTAAAGAAAATGTCTACTATTAACCAAGTAATAATCAAGCTCAATATCCTAGAGATGAAATGAGCTTCATGCAAGGACAAGTACAAATATCAATAATATTAACTCTTCAATAAATGCTCTTTATGGGTTTGATGAAAAATTAAAAACATGAGTATTATGTTTGGAAAACCAGAATACAAATAAATAGGTGGAAGATAAAAGTAAAAAGAATAAGCAGGTGGCACATGAAATTAAGAACCCAAAATCGATAACACAATCTACCCAAAAAACCTCTTTTTTTGAAATAATCAAATCCCAACAAGAAGAAAACAAAAGGAAAAAAGAAGCCTAAGATCCAATAGCCCATCAACCAATAACCCATCTTCTAGTAACTAGAAAAAACTCCAATTTTAAAACTATAGAACAATACCAATTAATTAGATTAATTATCCATAAACTCAACCATCTGTCCATATCCACCAAAACTATTAAGTATATAACACCCCAATCTCATAGCCATTTCCATATAATGCTTATTTTATAAACCATCTTTTTATAAGAGTGGTGTATTATCCTTACTTTTACCTGAGTGTGATTCAAATTTCTATTTAATAACTGAGTATGTTTGGATTCCTTTACTTGGGTATTCTTAATACATACATTGCACAACAAAAGACTATACAATAACAGTTACTAATAATACAGTAGAAGATAAAATATCATTCATATATATATTCCTTATACATAAGGTTTTTAGTCAATACTAGGGTAAGGAGGCAACAATCCTACCACTCAAACCCTTTTAGTAATATTCCTATACCATTCCTCATATATTGTCAGGACCTATATCCCCTGAAGAACTATGACTAACTATAGAGAAGATATTCCAATCAACGTTACTTTTATCTCTATTTGTGGATTATACCTAGTTATTTGGTACATACCAGGATAATAATGAGAAATAGATTCTTGGTAGCCAAGCAATCCATTCTTTTGAAAAACCTCTGGTATGTACCACCATAGTGATATGGAAATCATTTCTACATTCTTTACTTTAAAACACCATTTATTCTATTAGGATGCAACATAGAACTCATATAAGTGTGTATGGCATGTATTTATGAATATGCATTATAATAGTACATCATGATAGTTCACCACATATAGCATTTGAGTATCATGAATATAAAAACATTCTGTTCATAAATAAGGAAAGCATTCATCATTCATAAGGAAAACATTCATCAATTGTAACATCTGATCTTTCTATTTATGAGAGATGTTTTTTAGTTTTAAATAAGTTAAATGCTTGTGTATGTTGCATTAGATTGCATATAGATGCATTAGAAGGAGGGAATAAATTACAAAAAAAAAAAAAGAATGTGGACCTAAATGAAAGGAAAATGTTGAGTAGGGGGAAACTATGTAAATTTTCCATATTTAAGCGTAGCATATCACAATATTAGCCAAAAGATTTATTGTAGCAATTAGAAATTTGAAATTGCCCGCCAATAGTTAAGGGGTAAAAATGGTAATTTGGCATATGGCCGGGAAAATTATCATTTTGAGATGAAATGGTCTAGAATTTGTAATAACCCAATTTTTTTTAAATAAATTAATTGGGCAAAATAAATTTAGATTTTGTTAAAATTGAATTCAGCATAATTTTTTGAGCCTGCGGTTGAAATTTGAGAATTTTTCAGAGTCAAAGTTTTATCTAATGGAGGAAAAATCGATCCGGCTTTAGGAATTTAACATGTAATTTGGAAGGCTTAAATTCTTCAAAAGATCTCTTAATTCCTTACATATGGGCCTATATTCTTGCCCGGATCAGAGAATGCATCCAAAATTTATCTTGGGCGAAGTGGAAAAAGACCAAAATGCCCTGGAGGCCTTAAAACTCAAAAACGCCACTTTTTCCCTCATTTTTCCTTTCCTTTCTCTCTCCTTCCTGCGTGCGTCATCTTCCTCCCTCACCTTCACCACACCTGTCCACCGTCTGGCCGAGTCACCACTGCCTATCACTGTCGAAAGGTTCGTCAGCTCAGCCCGACGCTGCAGCAAGCCACCGCAGTGACCGACGGCCACCACAACTACTGAAAAATGTCATTTTTCTAGAAAATCTCTGTCGTTCGACATCGTCTGGCCACACCGCCACTACCGTTAGGTATCTTGAGCTACCAGCTTCCAACCAGTGGAGCACTGTCGCCACGCGCCCGGAATAGAGGAGAAATAATCCATCATGCATTGCACTTCATCTCGAAAAATGTCGTCTAAACAACCGTGTTTCATCGAACAAACCCTGAATTCAGCATCCTCGAGTTGCAGGCTATATTTTGGTGCATCTTTTGACCCCAGTCGCCGTTTGCCGCCATTTGCCGTTTGATGTTTCAAGCTTCAAATTTCAAGCTTCCGAAACCCCTGGTATAGTTTAAAATACCTCAATTTGATGTTTTCCTGTAGATTTTGTGTCCGAATGTGCCTTAATGATTAGACCGAAGTGAAATTTTGGAATTTGATTATAGGGAAGTAAGAAATAAAAGGAAGCAAGGTGTAGAAGGAGATCAAAGGAAAGGCTAAGATCAGTTCCTTCTAGTCATCCTCAAGGTAGGTTAACAATTTGAGATTATGTTCCATGCTTTAGTTGATGCAACCAACACGTTTTACAAGCATTCTTAGGAACATAACTGTGTACCTACATTCTTGACAAAATGTATGTCTGTTGGCTGGCATGTGTGGTTTATTGAAATGTTGATGGATGACATAGCACGAGTATGTTGTTGGAAAAATCATAGAGTTGCATGGTGTTAAATTCAAGTGGGCCACAAAGGAAGGAAACTGTAATGACCCCCTAATACGAAATACACGATGCTTATCTGATTAGCGGAAGCATATGGGTCATTCTTAAGTAGTTATTCCCGATGTGGGAATGTCAGGGGATCGCTACTGGTTGAGCGTAACCCAAATAGACTTTTCGTTGTCCATTCAGATTCTGTTCAACCCTAATTCACACGCAGCTAAACTAATTACACATACATACATCATAAATTACTCTAGAATGAAATCTACAACTCATATACACGTCACGTCATACATTCATACACATTCCAACTTAAACTCGTCAGTTTATAGCGGTAAACCCTACCGAAAATCTGACAGAGTTTCCTCTGTATTTCGATCATATCCAAATACAATAATCACCTATTCACAATCAAACAGCCAGTCCAACAACAACAGCAAAAATAAATAATAGAATCCATATACAGCAACGTCAATCCCATCACTACAGTCAACATACAACACCTAATTTATACATGTACAGTCAATCCAATCACTACAGAAAACATAGAAGACAGAACCCAATATACAGCAACGTCATCAAAGTATATATATACAAGATGATTCAAGCCTAAGCTAAGTTATTCTCATGCTTATCACCAAGGCATTATCAGCTATCGTCTGGGTTCCTGTCCCTATCCCTATTCATTTGAGTAAACCACCTGATGAGATATATAATCCCAGTAGAATAATTTACAGTTAAAATATCATTCAAAAACTGGTTGAATACCCATCGGTGCGAACACCGAAATCATCTTCCCGAAATCAGTTCGAAAATAGTGAAATACCTTATCTTTAAAAATCATTTAATTACATGGAAATCGCGGCAATTAATCGAAATCATAAAATCCATTCCTTTGAAAATCAATCATTAAAATCAAGTAAAATCCCATGCCCGGTGTATTTAAGTCCACATTGGTCACAAATTCGCTGTAACCAAGTCTAAATCATCATCTAATTGCACGTCGTTTAGAGAGAATACCTCTCTTATCGTTGGGTGTGATCCGTAACACCAATCACCCGAATCAAGCCTATATTGTGAGTGTGATCCATAACACCAATCACTCACTCAAGGACCGGGTGAGAATTAACATCTAGGGCGTCCCCTAGCATGTGCACATACGCCAATTCTCATCCTTATATAGTCTATTCGAACTCACATGCACACGGTCGGCTATTCCTCAGGGTTCTAGGGTATTACGCCTAAATTACAACGTTTCCTCATGTAGGCTATCCCTCCTTATACTCCTTAAACCTTTCTTAGGGTCGTCTTGGTTTAACGCGTAATCCTTAACGTAGTACAGGTCAAATCAGGTAAAAACGATATCAATTAAAAGTTCCCTGTACTCAGTATACTTAATGGCCGTCCCATACCGGCTATCAAGTATCCAACCTTAAGTAAATCCGTCCTAAGGGCATCTAAACTTGATAAACAAAACGTTTAACATGCAATTAGGGTTTTCAGCACACAAGCATGCAATTTATTTCATCAAAATCAGCACGTAAATCCATAAAAATCATCTAAATCATCCAGGTATCCACTAAGTCAAATCTAGGGTTCGGGAAGCGTAAATTATCCTACCTAGTCTCCTGTCGCTCCAAATCACTTCAGAACTTCACGTAGTCTCAGTTTCTGAGCCCAATTAATTTCCTGGACATTAAATTAAATATTCAAACTTGTCACGTCATCCGTTTTTCGATCCTAAGTCCGGTTATCCTAATACCTAGGTCCATTTATTGCCTAATCACGTTCGACGACTATTTCAGTCAAATATCATCAGTTTTTGGGAAATCAGACCTTACCAATGGGATCGGATGATGGAATTCTATGTTGCGGTGGTCTCGGTTTCTCCCGATGCACGTCCAGAAGCTCCAGCACAGTGGCACACGGCGTCGTACGGTGGCGCACGGCGGAGGGGTGCGATTTGCCTTGAAAATTACACCACGGTGAAGCCCGCAAGTCCAGGAGTCCGAATATGGTGGTGGCACGACGGTTCACGACCGTTTGGATGGCGTTTTCTGGCCACGAAAGTCGATGCCCGACGGACGGAGATTTCCTCGATCCGGGCACGTCCGAAAGGAAAAATCTAGGGAAATTACCCAATTAATAAATCTCCATAGGCCAAGTCGATGGAATTGATTCTTGTAATTTACAAGCAATGCACTTTAGTATTGTTTTTCAAAAAAAAAAAGAAAAGGGAATTTATTCTTGAGGTTTATAAGAGATGAACATCAATGTAATTTTTAAGAAAAGAGAAATTTATTCTTGAGTTTATTAACATTCTATAAGAAATGTGCATTGATATTAATTTTCAATAAAGGGAAATTACTCTGAAAGTTATTAGAATTCTTATAAGAAATGCACGTTAAAATTTATTTCCAAGAAAGGAAAAATCATTTTTGAAAATACTAGAATTTTTTAAGAATTGTACACTAGAGTTAAATTTCAAGAAAAGCGAAAGTATTGTCGAAAATATTAGTATTTTCACAAGAAATGTACATTTATAGTAATTTCCAAAGAAAAGGGAAATCCTTCATGAAATTAATAGAATTTTTATGAGAAGTGTACATTGATATTAATTTCAAAGAAAGGGACATTTATTCTGAAAATTTTTGAATTTTAAAGAGAGGTACACTAGTATTATTATTTAATAAAAGGAAAAGTTCCTCTGAGAATTGTTAAAGAATTATAAAGGTGGCCAAGTGTCTACGGAGTGCCCAAGTGTGCATAATTACCCAAGGTGGTGGCCCAGTGTCCACGTAGTGCCCAAGTGTGCACAATGACCCTAAGAAGGTGGTCGAGTGTCCACAGAGTGCCCAAGTGTGCAGAATTACCCTAGGTGGTAACCCAGTGTCCACATAGTGCCCAAGTGTGCACAATGACCCTAGGAAGGTGGCCGAGTGTCCACAGAGTGCCCAAGTGTGCACAGTTACCCTAGGTGGTGGCCAGTGTCCACGTAGTGCCCAAGTGTGCACAATGACCCTAGGAAGGTGGCCGAGTGACCACAGAGTGCCCAAGTGTGCCAAGTGTGAATAATGACCCTAGGAAGGTGGCTAAGTGTCCACACGGTGCCCAAGTGTGCACAACTACCCTAGGTGGTGGCCCAATGTCCACGTAGTGCCCATGTAATGACCCTCTAATCCACAATACACAGTCCTCTATTTGCATAGCGGAAGCATATGGGTTTCTCTAAATAGTTATTCCCGATATGGGAACATCAGGGAATCGCTACTGGTTGAGCATAACCCAAATAGACATTCTGTTGTCCATTCAGATTTTGTTCAACCCTAATTCACATGCAGCTATACTAATTATACATACATTTATCATTAATGACTCTGGAATGAAAACTAAAATCTATATATACATCATATCAAGAATTTATACAAATTCTAACTTAATTTCACAAGTTTACAGCGGTAAACCCTACCAAAAATCCGGCAGAGTCTCCCCTGTAACTCGGACATGTCCTAATAGTACAACCAGTCATCAACACAACAGATTATATCCATTAAATAGTATACATCCAATTTAACAAAAAAATAACGATTAATTACATCATTCAGTACAGACATCCACAACAAAGATATATATATACATCGTAAATTCAAGCATAGACTATGCTATTCTCCTTTTTGTCATCAATGTCTCGCCCAGCTAGCGTCTAGGTCCCTGTTCCTGTTCATCTGAGTAAACAACCTAGTGAGATATAAAATCCCAGTAGAATAATTTATAGTTCAAAATACAGTTCAAAATCTGGTTGAATACTCAGCGGTGCAAACACTGAAAACAACTTCCTGAAATCAGCTCAAAATTCGTGAAATACCTTATCTTTAAAAATAAATTTATCGCATGGAAAATTGCGGCCAATGCTCACAAATCATAAAGTCTATATCTTTGAAAAATCAGAAATCAATAATCAGATTAAATCCCATGCCCAGTGTATCTAAATCCGTGTCTACCACAAATCATCTGTGACTGAATCTAACGTAATCCAATTACACGTCATCTAGAGATATTTCATCTCTTATCGTTGGGTGTGATTCGTAACACTAATCACCCAAATCTCGCCTATGTTGTGAGTGTGATCTGTAACACCAATCACTCACTCAAGGATCGGGTGAGAATCAACATCTAGGGCATCCCCTAGCATGTGCATATACGCCAATTCTCATCCTCATACAGTCTATTCGAACTCACATGCACATGGTCGACTATTCCTCAGGGTTCTAGGGTATTACACCTAAATCACAACGTTTCTCCGTCTAGGTTATCCCCCCTTATACTCCTTAAATCTTTCTTAGGGTCATCCTAATTTACTACGTGATCCCTAATGAAATGCAGGCTAAATCTGTTTAAAAATATATCTTTATAAAATTCCCTGCAATCAGAATACTTAACGGCCGTCCCATACCGGCTATCAAGTACCCTACCCTAAGTAAATCTGCCCTAATGACATCTAAACTCGATAAAAAAAACATCTAACATGTAAATGGGATATCCAGCACACAGGCATGCAATTTAGTCCATCGAAAGTAGCACGTAAATCCATGCAATTAAATATAATCGTTCAGGTATCTACACAATCAATTTCAACGTTCAGGAAGAATAAATTATCCTACCTGGTCTCCGGTTGTTCCAAATTAACCCGCGACTTCTCATATCCTCGAATTTTGAGCTAAATCAATTCCATGGACATTTAATTGAATATTCAAGCTCGTTACGTCATCCATTTTATGATCCTAAGTCCTATTACCCTATTACCTACGTTAATTTATTTCCTATTCGCATTCGGCAGCTAATTCAATCAAAATTCATTAGTTTTAGGCGAATCAGACCTTACCAAGGTTGCCAGATGATGGAAATCTATCTCGGGGTGGTCTCGATGTCTCTCAGTGTATATCTAGATTCATCGGCACGGCGGAGCACGACAGTACATGGTGGCGCACAGTGGTGCATGGCGAAGGGTGCAGTTTGCTTCAAAAATCACACCACAGTGAAGCCCATAAGATAAGGAGCTCGAATATGGTGGTGGCGTGGCTGTTCACGGCCTTTTGGATGGCATTTTTTGGCCCCGAAACTTTACACACGGTGGACAAAAATTCCTTTGATCCGGGCACATTAGACCTCCGTTCAACGGTGGTGAGCTGGTGGAGTAAGCTGGCAGCTCGGCCTACACGCTGGTGGTGGCAATGAGGGTCAACGGTGGCCAACGGCGATGATCTCAACTGGCAAAACTCTCACGCGATAAAGGAGAAAAACGTCGTCTTCTGGCGGCTCTAACGGCCGTTGGTGGCCGTGGGTGGCTGACGGAGGTCGAGGGTGGCGAGGGGAGTCGGTTGGTAAGCCAGGTGGTGGCTCACGGTGGCCCAGGTGGTGGCGCACGGTAGAGGAGAGAAGAGAGAGAGGAGAAAGAAGTGGAGTGAGGAGAGAGAGAGAAGTGATAAAAATAGAGGGATTTCAAAAAATTTAAAGCTCTCGGGGCGATTCTGACTTTTCCCAGACCACCCGGGGAAACTTCGAGACTTCGCCTTCATTTCAGACGTTGCCACGGGTTCCCATACAGAGTTTTTGGCCTTCTTATAAGAAACAGAAGTCTGAAACTCTATCTGTCAGTTTCTAATCGTCGGATCGCGTTTCCTGTCATCAAATCGCGTATCTGACTCCGAACGGCCTTCCGTTTCAACCATCGACCTTTAGATTCGTGCCAGACTCAGTTTAAATGAATTTAGCATCAAAAGTCTGTTTTATCTTTTAAAAATTAGTCTCGGTTATTACAGCCCAAGTGTGCACAATGACCCTAGGAAGGTGGCCAAGTGTCTATAAAGTGCCCAAGTATGCACAAGAGATTTTTATAAGGGTGGCCAAGTGTCCACATAGTGGCCAAGTGTGCACCACTTTCATATAAAAGTGTGTTTTAAGAATGAAAAGCATGAATGCTTTGTTAATTTTTTGATAACGTGTTTTATAGCATGTAAGATGTTTTATTTGAAAGAATATTATCTTTATCTCATTGACATTTAGTTTGATCATACGTTGCTTTCCAGTTTATAATTATGAACAATGCTATACTTTTATCTTCAAGAATGTAGAATTAAACATTTTTGTGCTTGCACCCTGATACATATTAGTTATTTTTAAAATTCGAGTTGTTAATCTACTGGGAAACTTGTTTTTCTCATTATTATGCTGATATGTATCAGATAAGGATGCTTAGCAGGGCCAGGAGATAGAAGTTCCTTTTAGGTCTAAGGAAAATTCTGTAACCCTTATTTTTGGGTCCTAATCCAGATAAAGCTAGGATTATTCTTTTGGCAGTAGTCCTAAGATGTAGTTAGGAAAGAACAGGGAAAGGGATAGGTGAAGGACCAGTTTGTCTTGGAAATTGTAAAGGGAATTTGAGTGACAGGATTGTTGTCTCCTGATTTCCTATAGACGGATGCTTCGTATTTCCTAATATATGTTTACTGTAATGTAATGGACATTATTGGACTCTCATTAATTGAATTGTATGAAGTTAATCTTCCGCTGTGTAGTATAGAATCTCTATTATTTCGCTGCGCATGTAAGTTTTTAATCTGAGCAAAAGATCCTGAACCTAATCCGCTTAAATTAAATTAATGATATAATTGCTCATACACTAATTAAATAAAGGATAAGGACAATGTACCGAACCTATCTGTTTATATTAGAATTAATAGAAATACTAGATAGGGGTGTTATAAAATTAGGATCAGAATTGCAATTCTTGAACCACCTATAAATAGAGCTAAAACTAAGAAGCTTCATTTCTTCACCTTTACTTCAAAATTTTAGAGAGAGAGTGAGGGACATTTTAGAGAGAGGAAATGGGAATTTATAAAGGAAGTGGCATTCTTACAGTAAATCGAGGTAAGAAATTACTAGCTGAGCAATCTAGGAGTTCATATGATAATTTTACACTAGCTTTTACACTAAACAAGGAAACAAAACAACCTAATCCCTCTAATTTTGAATTAATATTCATATTAATGAAAATGATGATTTTGCTATTGTGTAAAGTAAGAGAGGGATTAAAATTACATTCTTGGTGTTTTTGAATTCTATTAGGTGTTTTAAATTGCATGAATATACTTATGCATGTGGATATCAGATTATGGGATTGGGTTTTTACCTATTGTGTGAAAATAAGGTTTAATCCAAGATTTGAGTGAGAATAGATGGTAGTTTGGGCTATTTTTATGTGGTAAATGATGCTTGTATACTGGTATTGAGTTGAGGATGGTCAAAAATGATTTACAAACTTGTTCTTGGACTAAAATTTGGGTCAACAAAAGATTTTAAAAATAGATTATAACGTAACAGTTGACTTATAGGCCTTATCAATTGGTTGTCGTGCTCTTCGATTACCTAAAAACACATACAGAGTGCTAGCAGTCGACTGTTAGCCCATAGAAGTCGACTGTCGTGCTCATATTTTCTAAAAATTTTCCAAAAACGTAGCAATCAACTGTTAGGCTACAGCAGTCAACTAGTAGCTCTCGGGTTTGAAAATTTTCGAAGACAATAAGCTGAAAGTCGACTACCAGGCCCCTGTTTTGGAAAAGTGAACTCCCCTTGGGTTTGACCTAGTTTGAAGCATAATTAGCCCAAAACTCCACTCAAGTAAAGGATTTAAACCTAGAATATATAATGGGTAACAAGAGGGTTAAGAATGAAAGAAAAATAGCAAGAAAGAGATAAGATTTTGAAAAGGAATAAGCATGAGAATTTCAAGAGAAATGAGAAAGTATTCCAAGCATATGGACAGTAGTAGATAGGAACGTACTAAATGACTAATTGTTGGTATGGGATGACAATTAGTGTAATATCCGCATTTTTCTAAGATCAGGTGTGTTTTAAATTTATGAATTTAATAGTTCTCTAACTAAAGATTTGAGTGAAATTATCGTAGGAATTTCAAAAATGAGAAAAGGGACTAAATTGAAAGGAAAAGTTAGGGACTAAAGTGAAGGAAATAAAAGTTTAATAAAAGAACAAAATATAATCATTATGCCTCCAAAATATCTCGCACATTTATGATACATCATTATGATGATGGGAAAATATTTGAAAGCGTAATGATTATGTCGGTAAAATATCTGAAAGTCATCATGACTATAGAAAATATCCCAATGGAAGAACGATCAATTTCTTGACCAAGGGCAAAATAGTAATTTTTTCTTTGAAATGAAATAATAAATTTTATTTCAAGGAAAAGTAGTAATTTTATTTATTAAATTATGAAATAATTTTCCAAGGCTAATATTTCCTACAATTTCAAAATTTGGGGGATAATGAAGGGCTAAACGATAATTTTACCCTAAGATAAAATAGTAATTTTTACCACAAGAGTAAAATTATCATTTTTATAGAAAAGTAATGACAAATTCCCTCATGATCATTCCCATAAAAATTTGTAAATTATGAAAGCCAATAAAGGGGTAAAATAGTCATTTTAGCCAAAAAGCAAAATGGTAATTTTACACTAAGGGTAAAATTGTAATTTTACACCTTAAGGATAAAATTGTCATTTTATCAAAAATATTTATGAAATTTATATTTTATCAATTATCAAATTTGTGAAGCAAAAAATGAAGGAAAAAGAATGGAAAAGTGAAGAATAAAGTGAAAATTTAAAGAAGGGACAAAATGGTCTTTTGCCCTTTCTTTTTAAAATGCACCTCCTTCTTCTTCTTCTAAGCAGCACCACGACGTGAAGCAGGGGAGGAGGAAAACGTTGTTGCACTATTAAGGAATAAGGGAGGGAAGAACATGAAAGAAGCAACAAAAGACCAAAGTAAAATCATTTCTATTAGCAAATCAAGGTAGCTTTACATCCTCCCACCATTTATTTCATGTTTCATGGTAGTTTCAAGGTTTTAATCCTCTTCCATGGCTGCCATGAACAGTACCAAAAAATCTCTCTACATTCATGAAATGCTTAGAATTCTATTGGGCTTTGTTTGGAATGTTGTATGGAAGCATATGGGAGTGTTGATTGAATTTGTGGAAGTGTTTATGACTAGTTTCAAATTTCTCTTCATTTCCATGAAATATTCCCTTTCTTTTTTATTAATGGTTGTATAGTGCTTTGGTTCTCATGATTTGGATGGATAATTGATGTTTTATACCTAAATGATGATGAAAATGGGATAGGATGTGAAGTTGTATGAAAATGATAATTTTCCTTCATTCTTCCTTGCTTGGCCGTGAATGCGAAGTGGGAAAAATTCTACACCTATGTGTTTATCCAATAAGCTATATTTTGGCTATAAACAAAAAGGAGGAAAGAAAGGATTTATTATTTAAGAAAATAGTATTTTCTCCAATTCCCCTCACTTGGCCGTATTTATGTAATGGTAAATGGAGAATTTTGTGTCAATGTTGCACAATTTTTGGCTAAGAACAAAGAAGGGAAAGAATTAATTTAGTAATCAATAAAATTTTTTATTTTCCTAATTCCCCTTTTTGCTTGGTCAAGAATAGCTTGTGGATGGACAAAGACAATAGTGTAAATAATAAATTTAAAGTATGGATTAATATTTAGGCCAATGGTGAAGGATAAGGAAAATAAATTTTAGTGATAACTATCCCATTCTCACACTTTTGGATATCTTGGCCAACAACATGTAGGAAAAACTTATAGAAATTTTATAAGAATTTAGCTTGATTTTGGTCAAGATGTGGAAGAAAAGAGATAAACATAAATTAATTCATGTATAAATTTCCAAATCATGAAAATCTTAGCATTTGAAATAGACAAACAAAAAGGGGGGTAGATATAATTATGTATTTATACAAGTTGTTATGAAAGGAAAGACATTTATATAAATGCATAATTAAGTAAAAATTTATGAAATGGAAATGGATGGCAGAGAAAAAGTGTAAATGTTCACCTTAGGACCTTAAATGTGAAATATAAAAAAATATGGCATGAAAATTTGTATAGAAATATAAGGGAAACTATAGAATTATATTTATGAAAAGGGCTAGAGTAGAAATTGGGAAATTGAATTGAGAAATTACTAATTTTTCCTTATTTTCTTCTCTTGGCCGAGATAACACCCTTATTTCTATACAATTTGGCCATGAGATTGTTATGAAGGTCATAGTTTATGAAAGTGTAGTATCATGACTAGTTAAAGAAAGAAAGAGGGAAACATAGATAAAGAAAGAAAAACATAGCAAGAAAGGAAAACATAGAGATGTAAGAAAGAAACTTATCGGAAGTATTTTCTATACATGTTCTAGAATGGACTAGCTTGTAACTGAGTGACCAATTGTTAGTATAGGACAACCGTTAGGTATTCCACGATTGTATCATAAATATGGATGGTAAAACATCCACTTGGAATAAATATTTTAGAAAACATCGTGATGGTTACAAATTATAAGTTAGTGTAGCCTAAATGGCCTATTAAATAGAGATATTTACTTAGAATTTAGCATAAT
Source organism: Senna siamea (assembly GCA_031216115.1). Classification (NCBI taxonomy): domain Eukaryota; kingdom Viridiplantae; phylum Streptophyta; class Magnoliopsida; order Fabales; family Fabaceae; genus Senna; species Senna siamea. The sequence continues at coordinate 22,116,019 of CM062354.1, read as the reverse complement.
AATGGATGCAAGCCATGTCATCCTAGAATATATATAGGAAGTAGCATACTAGGAAAATGATCCACTAGTAAGGGGTGGTGATTCTATAGCATCATGATCCGCCTAAAAAGCAAAGAGGAAATGATCTGTGCAGTTAGCAGTGATCTCATGAGTTTAATTTTCTAAAATATTAAAGCAATCCCCTATAGGGTGGAAAGGGAAGAAACTCCCGTTATATATGAAATGATCTGCAGTAAGGGCAATGACCACATCGTAAGCAATCCCTTATGGGGTGGAAAGGGAAGAAACTCTCACTGTATATGGGATGATCTACGGTAAGGCAGTAACCACACGATACTTGGATCTATTATGAGACATCTCAGATAGTACCAATGATAGAGTTTGTCATATAGAGAATAAAATTATCTCATTCATGTAAGTAATGGTACGTGGAGTAGTTCACTAGGTAACTCTCCCGATACTCTTAAATCTTTCTTTCTCAAAGATTTGGCTTTTATCTACGGATTATTTATAGTTTTTCTTATGACTGATATCTATTTTCCTATGAATGATGAATCATTTCCTTATATTTATTGATATTTATAAATGGTTTCTTGTGATTATGATACTGTAAATTGTATAAGGTGAATGGTTAAAATTATCATAATACACTGTCACATTAGATATTCATATTTGCATACCATACACATTAAAGAGAATTAGTTATTAAAGCCCATAGAATGAAAAATGAGATTTTTAATAAAGAATGTAGAACTATTTTTCCTTATCATTAAGGTGGTAAATATCAGATTAATTTAAAAGATAAGGTTGTAAAGCTACTAGGAAATTATTTCTCTCATTTGTATCTGTCATGTATCAAATGCCAAGGTTTATGGTATGGCTCGGAGTTGGGATGGCATACATAGACATTCCCTTTTAGGTTCTTTTATAGGGATCTAAGTCGTATATGTAGTAACTGTTAAGAAACTCCCTCTTTTGTAAAAGAATGAGAATAAGAGCTATTTGGATATATATAAGAAATAAGCATATATGTCAGGATATGTAAAAGATATCCACTAATAAGAATTTTTGTTAAAGGGTTTGAGTGGCAGGCTTGTTGCCTCCTTGCCCTAGTAGTAGTAGTAGAAGCATGCATATCTTGAAATATATGTATTAAATGATGTTGTATTTATTGTAAATATGTAGCAAATGCAAATATATGCAAGTTTTATTTAGGACATTGTAACTAAATTTGATTATTTATTTAGTTTTGTCACTGCATATTGTATGAGTGTAATACCGAGTAAATGATCCCATACCTAATTCAATTAATAAATGGATAATATTGGAAAAAGAAAAATTTTAATAGAGTTAAAATTAAGGACAAAAGTAAGGATAACATGTCAATCCTGTAGCCAAATATTTTATTAAAGAAAGTATTTATAAAGAAAGGCTACAAGATTGAGGTGTTATAATTAGGGCATTCCACAATTAAATTATATGATCTTGAAAACATCGTGGTGGTTATTAATTTTAAGTTAGTGAATTCCCCTATAGCCAATCAAAGGATTCACATACTTAAAGTTATACATAACCATAGTATGAGCTGAATCACTTTAGTCTATATACATGTGAATAGTATTTTAGGGAAATGATCTGTTAAGAATAGTAATGACCTTATAGTTCTTAGAGGTGGCGAATGATCTGTCAGAGCAGTGGATAGAGACCCTCATAGGGGTGTTGTGGATGGTTGTACTTGGATCCACTAGAGGACGCTCCAGCATGTACATGAATTGCAGTCAAGGACTGCTAGATTATAAATGAATTGTAGTTGAGAACTATGGGTAGTCATAGACTACGAGAAACTCACCTGAGAGTGAGGGTTCTATATGTGAAGTTGTTCACTTGGTGACTCTCCTAATTTCTCTTGGTATGATCTTGTGATGATCATGATTTGTCATTAACCATGAGAATATGCTTTGATTTCTTGTTTATGCTCTTGTTTCTATGTGATGCCCTGTTACCATTATAATGTGATATATATCCTGTGTGATGGATATGTAATGATTGCATAAGTATGAGTGATGTGCTACCATAGATCTATACGTAGCCACACCTTAAGGCAGTGCACCTGTCAGGGTAGCCTAGTGCAATGGTGAGTATCAAGGTCGTATCCCTTAGGAACAAGAAAGCCCAGAGTTACTACTTACTCGTTGTTATTTAGCCTAAGAAGAATAGTGGTTTATCTAAACTAAATCTAACTACTACTATTGAGTTACGGAGGGAAAGTGAGGCAAGTGTTTTTCAGATAAGGAAATATCAAGTTCTGAGAAGCAAATCCATTAGGGTCCTAGACTAAATGATATGTAAAAAAAGGATACTGAATTATAAAATTGATTATTGTGACAACCCCCTAATATGACATACACAACCCTTTATCTGATTAGCGGAAGCATATGGGCTATTCTAAATAATTATTCTCGATGTGGGAATGTCGGGGGATCGCTACTGGTTGAGCGTAACCCAAATAGACTTCTCGTTGTCCATTCGGATTTCGTTCAACCCTAATTCACATGCAGCTAAACTAATTATACATATATACATCATAAATTACTCTAGAATGAAATCTAGTATCCATACATACGGCATATAATCATTCATACAAATTCCAACTTAAAATCGCAAGTTTATAGTGGTAAACCCTACCGAAAATTTGGCAGAGTTTCCTCTATATTTCGAACATATCCATAATACAATAGTTACCTGTTTACAGATATACAGCCAGTCCATTTTCAATAGAAAACATAAATGACAGAAGACCAATATACAGCAACATCATCGAAATATATATACAATGCAATTCAAGCCTAGACTAAGCTTCTTTTCTTTCTATCTCCAAGTCATCATCAAGTTAATGTCTAGGTTCCTGTCCCTATTCCTGTTCATCTGAGTAAACAACCTGGTGAGATATAAAATCCCAGTAGAATAATTTACAATTCAAAATACATTAAAAATCTGGTTGAATACTCTGCGATGTGAGCACTAAAAACATCTTCCCGAAATCAATTCGAAATCAGTGAAATACCTTATCTTTAAAATCATTTTATCACATGGAAATCGCGGTAAATAATCGAAATCATAAAGTCCATTTCTTTGAAAATCAGTCATAGAAATTAGGTTAAATCCCATGCCCAGTGTATCTAAATCCGTGTCGGCCACATATATCATCTGCGACCTCATCTATTCGTCATCCAATTGCACGTCATCTAGAGAGATTACCTCTCTTATCGTTGGGTGTGATCTGTAACACTAATCACCCGAATCTCGCCTATATATTGAGTGTAATCCGTAACACCAATCACTCACTCAAGGACTGGGTGAGAATCAACATCTAGGGCGTCCCCTAGCATGTGCACATACGCCAATTCTCATCCTTATACAATCTATTCGAACTCATATGCTCATGATCGGCTATTCCTCAGGGTTATAGGGTATTACGCATAAATCACAACGTTTTCCCATGTAGGCTATCCCCCCTTATACTCCTTAAACCTTTCTTAGGGTCATCTTGATTTATCGTGTAATCCCTAATGCAGTACAGGCTAAATTTAGAAAAGCAATGTCAATTAAAAACCCTCTATACTCGGGATACTTAACGGTCGTCCCATACCAGCTATCAAGTACCCTACCCTAAGTAAATCCATCCTAAGGGTATCTAAACTCGATAAATAAAACATCTAACATGCAATTAGGATATCCAGCACACAGGCATGCAATTTAGTCCATTGAAAGCAGCACGTAAATCTATGCAATGAAATCTAATTGTTCAGGTAATCACTAGGTCAATTCTAGGACTCAGGAAGCGTAAATCATCCTACCTGGTCTCCTGTTGCTCCAAATCAATTCAGAACTTCACGAAATCCTGATTTTCAAGCCAATTAAATTCCCTGGACATTTAAATGAATATTCAAGCTTGTCACGTATCTGTTTTATGATTCCAAGTCCGATTACCCTAATACCTAGGTCAATTTACTTCTTATTTGCATTAGGCAGCTAATTCAATCAAAATTCATCAATTTTTGGGAAATCGGACCTTACCAGCATTGTTGGATGATGGAAATCTATCTCGGGGTGGTCTTGGTTTCTCCCAGTGTATGTCCAAATGCTCCAGCACGGCGATGTACGGTGGTGTACGGTGGAGGGGTGCAGTTGGCCTCAAAATTTACACCACGATGAAGCCCGCAAGATGAGGAGTCCGAATATGGTGGTGGCGCGGCGGTTCACGGCCGTTTGGATGACATTTTCCAGCCATGAAGAACAACGCACAGCGGACAAAAAAAGCCTCGATCCGAGTGCGTCAGACCTCCATTTGACGTCAGCGAGCTAGTGGAGGAAGCTGGCAGCTTAGGCTACATGATGGTGGGGGCGGTGACGGCTAATGGTGGCAGACGGCGGCAATCTCAGCTGGCGAAGTTTTCATGCGATGGGGGAGGAAAACGGCATTTTCCTGCAGCGCTGGCGGCCGTGGGTGGTTGTTGGAAGTCAAGGGTGGCGAGGGGAGTCGATTGGTATGCCAGGTGGTGGCTCAGGGTGGCTCAAGTGGCAGCGCGCGGTGGAGGAAGGAGGAGAGACAAGAGAGAGAAAATAGAGTGAGGAGAGAGAGAAAATTGATAAAAATAGAGGGATTCCAAGAAATTTAAAGCCTTTAGGGGCGATTCTGACTTTTCTTAGACCACCCGGGGAAAATTCGGGATATCAGCTTCCATCCAGACGTTGGCATGGGTTCCCATGCAAAGATTTTGGCCTCTGTCAGTGAAAATGAAGTACAAAACTTTGTCTGTCAGTTCCTGATCGCCGGATCGCGTTTCTTTCCATTTGATTGTGTTTTTGACATCAAATCGCTTTTTGAGTTTAACCATTACCTCGAAATACATGCCAAGTTTCTCTTATATGGATTTATCAAAAAATCAAGTTTCTTTCTTTTTAAAATTAATTTCAATTATTACAATTATGCTACCTGTGGATAAATTCTATAGCAGATCCAGGTTTCCTGTTGGTTTTGATGGATTTTTAAGACCTATACCACCCATTGGCTATTTTAGTCTAATGGTCAAGTATAGACCAGCAGTAGTGCTCTAATTCAACTCTATTAGGAATTTCTCCTAATCTAGCAATTGTCAACCTCTAGGTCTGAGCAAAGATTGATTGTTATCTCTAGTTAGTTTTCCAATTCCAAACATCATTAGTTAGTTTTCCTTATAATGTCTCATGATAAAAACCTGATTAATCTTTAACTAGAGGAAGATCACACAATCTAATTTATAGCTCAATCAAAATATCAACATAGTCTAAGAACCCAAATTGGGTTCTACCAATCTCGCTACTCATGTTTATGAAAAAAATAACAAGAAATATAATAAAGGAAGAAGAACAAAATAGAGACAGAAACACCCTCATTGGTCGAGTTTAGGATGAATAGCCTTGACTCTAAACTCCCCCTTGATTATGCTTCTAGTTGCCTTTTGATGCTTCCCAATCTCTTGCTTCAACTCTTGATTGAATCTCTATGGCTTGTGACCTTTGTGAAGAGACAAGGGGATTGAAGTATTAAGCTTCAAAGACTAGCAAGGATTGTCACGCTCCAAACTACTCCAAGTGCTCTCAATTTTCCTCTCTTGAATGCCTTCGAAGTGATGCTCTCCTTCTTACGCCTTCTCGTATTTATGGGCAAGGGAGGCACCTCTCTAGGCTTACACATGACGGTGTGGAAGCCTAGAAAGTGGCATGGCCATGTGGTGGCCTATATAGGAAGCATGGCATGTTGTAGGTCGTGTTCCAGAAGGAATCCATCCGCGGTGTGATTTTGGCTATTTATTAGTTAGAGATTGTTAGTTTGACCGTGTAAGGAGGTGCATAAGATTTTTTTTAGCATGTGTTGAGGTGTGTTTTAGAAGCTTTAAGGTAGCATGGGCATGTGGTAGGGTGTGTTCTAGAGGACTTCCTGTGTGGCTATGCTAAAAGGTGCATTTTGAGGTGCTTTGAGCCTTTAGACTCTTGGTTTTGGTCTATTTCAATTCAAAACTGCTTTGTACCTGGGAAAAGCTTGGATAACATGAAAGCAAGTGGAAACATGGGTAATTATACATATAACACAAAAAATATACTCTTAAAGTGAGTGAAATTTAGCAAATAAATATGTATAATTATATGCTTATCATAATACCCCACACTTAAGCTTTTGCTTGTCCTTAAGCAAACTTTTATTTAATTCATAAGAAACAATAATAGCTTTTCATAGTTAATACATACTCCGCAGTCTATGTAACTTAATGCTACATGAATCTTAACCATAATTCTTGTTGTTGCAGGCCCTTCATAAATAATAGAGATATTTAGATTGAATGCATTTCTTCAATAAGCAATTCATTGTTTGATTAGGAGCCACTGCCTCACAGAGATCACTCAATGTTGCTTAGAAGTGTATATAGGTGGAGTGAATTCTCTTAAGCAATTTTATAGTACCATGCTTTCCATATGATTACTTATAATCTCATCTCCATTACTTGTGAAAATTTGAATATCTTGATCAAAAGGTCTTGACAAGGTTGTAATGGGGCTTGAGGTAGAGGTAGGTGAAGAATTTTAGGACAAAAAGGGATACAGATATGTTTAAAACACATGTGGTCCTAAGGAGATTATAAGGATTAAATGCAGTAGACATAGTTTTCACTAAGCTTTTAGTTAAGAGAATAGCCTTTCCTAAGATAGTACAGAGAGTACTTTGATAATTATAATTTTTCTCTTGCTTTCTTTTTCCTTTCCTCTTCTTCTTTTCTTTTCTTTTCATATATTTTTTCTTTTGGTAGTCTTGTAGTCTTTCTAATATTCAGTCTTGGATTAAGGGGGTGCCTTAAAATAAAGGGAAGACTTAATGAGTCATTATCTATTGAGATACTACATTTTAATCCAGATATGAAGAATAAACCACACAAATTTCAACATATAGGGTGGCAAAGGAAGATATTGTAAAAAGAAATGGAATATGGGGTGTAAGACTGTGTATAATGAAGAAAATGTCAAGGCTTAATAATGGTCAACTAAGGGAAACACATAGGGTAGGCTTTTTGGTCAATAGTGGTGTAACCTAAGTTGCCCAAATCATATCCAATATTCAAGAATTCACGTAATTTTGACAACTATTACAAAGCAAGTTCTAGAGGCATAGTAAAATGAAGTGCACCCTCTACAAGAAAAATTTAGGGCATGTTTGTAATGAATGCTCTCTTGGATCAAATTCTCACATTTATAGGATATGGTTTTATAGGCTCCTAAAATTTTCAATAAAGCCAGTTAAGTAATGCATGCATGTCTTCCTATCCATATTATTAGCTAAGAGTGTATGCAATGTAGAACATGGTGCAAGATGTAAGAGCATCTAGGTGCCATAAAACTATTTTTTCTATATGAGCTATGAAATGCAACTATTGGTTAGTATAAAAAAAATTCAGAAAATTTAACTTGTTTGACTTGCAAGATTATGAGTGATGTTATCATGTTATAACTTACTATAAAGCAATGCTAAAGAAAATGAAATGTCCATCATTTGCTAATATGATATACTTTGGAATGCACATTGGATAACACTTTATTGTGATACAGTAAAGCAAAAACAATGTAAAGTAAAACTAAAATAAAATGAGTCACCCTACACTTAAGACAAACATTGTCCTCAGGATTTGCAAAAATAGAGAGAACTCCTGGATACCTGCAATAAGGGTATAGGAAAATGTTACTACTTATTGCCACGTTGGGTACACAGGTAGTGTACATCCTATTGTAGTCAGATCGTGGATATGCTCATGTAGAATTTTGACCTTCTTTGTCAGCCAAATCATGTAGAGACCAAAGCATATGGCATTTTGCCTGACATCTCCAATGAAAGTAGAGATCTGGGTTGCTAAAACATATCCAAGATCTACCTTCCTATGTTGATGCATCGCCCAAAGGATGAACAAGTCTATTGGAGTGATTTCATCAAAGTTTTCTACCCAGCCTATAAGAGTGTGAGATAAGATGGAATAAAAATACCTTAGACTATCCAGGAGGTTCTTTGCTATAGCGCTGCTAGGGGTGAAACTGCTGGAACAGCTGGTGATTTGGTTCCACATAATGTGTGAGGGAATCGTTTAGATGTAGAGACATTCTCTATATGTGTCCCCATTAAGTTCTTCTAAAGTATAAAGGCCTAGGTGCCACCTGAAGTGCGATATGGACATATAGAAATTTGTTCCTCTCAACCAGAAAGAAACGGTGTTTAGGTCATTCCACTCATGAATTTTTTGCTTTAGGGAGAATGTACTGAAGAATTCCAAGGTTAACTCTCTATATATAGGTTCGTTTATGCTGAAGAACCTTTCATACAAGGATGTGTTTGTAACAATCGAAATATTTTTAAAGATAAAACTTTATTTTTGACGTAAATTCCAATTGAACAAAGCTTGGCACGACTTTCAAGGATGGTAATTCAAAAATAAAGAGTTTTTAAAGATGAAAATCAGACTTTGAACCCTAATTCCTTTTAAACTTAGGCTGGCACATATTTTGAGGACGAGAATTTGCAACAGAAGGTTGTTCGAAGTCAAAACACGATCAAACGGAAAGAAATGCAATCCGGTGATCAAAAACTGACAACAGACGTTTCGTGCATCATTTCCACTAACGGAGGCTAAAACCTTTGCATAAAAATGCGTGCAAACATCTGGAAGGATGTCGACACCCTAAAGTATCCCCGGGTGGTCCGGGAAAAGTCGGAATCACCCTCGGAGGCTTTAAATTTCTCGAATTCCCTCTATTTCTCTCATATTTCTCTCTCTCCTCACCACACTCTCTCTCTCCTCCTTCCTCTACCGTGAACTGCCGCTACAGCCACCGTGGACCGTCAACCAGCATACTAATCAACAGCCCTTACCACCCACAACCTCCAGCAACCACCCACGGCCACCAACGGCCGCCAGCTTCATTGGAAAATGCCACTTTTCTCCTCCACCATGCGAAAAATTTGCCACCTCAGATCGCCGCCGTCTGTCGCCGTTGACCGTCGCCGCCCCCACCACCGTGTAGCTTGAGCTGCCAGCTTCCTCCAGTAGCTCACCGACGACGAACGGAGGCCAGACGCACCCGGATCGAGGGAATCTCCGTCCATCGTGCGAGAATCTTCATGGCAGGAAAACGGCATCCAAACGCCCGTAAACCACCGCGCCACCACCATATTCGGGCTCCTGGACTTGCGGGCTTCACCGTGGTGTAATTTTTGAGGCAAATCGCACCCCTCCACTGTGTGCCACCGTACACTGTTGTGCCGAAGCTTCTGGACGTGCATCGGGAGAAATCGAGACCACCGTGACACAGAATTCCATCATCCGATCCCATTGGTAAGGAAATTAATCGGGCTCAGAAACCAGATTACGTGAAGTCCTGATTTGATTTGGAGTTACAGGAGACCAGGTAGGATAATTTACGCTTCCCGAACCCTAGATTTGACCTAGTGGATAACTGATTGATTTAGATGATTTGCATGGATTTACGTGCTGCTTTCGATGGTATAAATTGCGTGCCTGTGTGCTAAAAACCCTAATTGCATGTTAGACACTTGTTTTATCGAGTTTAGATGCCCTTAGGACGGATTTACTTAGGGTTGGGTACTTGATAGCCGGTATGGGATGGCCGTTAAGTATTCCGAGTATAGGGAGCTTTTAATTGATATTGTTTTTATCTGATTTGACCTGTACTGCGTTAGGGATTATGCGTTAAACCAGGACGACCCTAAGAAAGGTTTAAGGAGTATAAAAGGGGATAGCCTACACGGGGAAAAATTGTGATTTAGGCATAATACCCTAGAACCCTGAGGAATAGCCGACCGTGTGCATGTGAGTTCGAATAGATTGTGTGAGGATGAGAATTGGCGTATGTGCACATGCTAGGGGACACCTTAGATGTTGATTCTCACCCAGTCCTTGAGTGAGTGATTGGTGTTACGGATCACACTCACAATATAGGCTTAATTCGGGTGATTGGTGTTACGGATCACACCCAACGATAAGAGAGGTATTCTCTCTAGACGATGTGCAATTAGATGATGATTCAGATTTGGTTACAGCAGATTTGTGACCAACGTGGACGTAGATACACCGGGCATGGGATTTTACTTGATCTTGATGATTGATTTTCAAAGAAATGGATTTTATGATTTCGATTAATTACTGTGATTTCCATGTAATTAAATGATTTTTAAAGATAAGGAATTTCACTATTTTCGAACTGATTTCAGGAAGATGATTTCAGTGTTCGCACCGCTGGGTATTCAACCAGTTTTCGAATGATATTTGAACTGTAAATTATTCTACTGGGATTTTATATCTCATTAGGTTGTTTACTCAGATGAATAGGGACAGGGACAGGAACCCAGAAGATAGTGGTTGAGGCCTTGGTGATAAGCAGGAGATTGACTTAGTTTAGGCTTGAATCATTTTGTATATATATACTTTGATGACATTACTGTTTATTGGGTTCTGTCTTTTATGTTTTCTGTATGGATTGGATCGATTGTACATGTATAAATCAGGTATTATGTGACGTATGTCGTAGTGGGATTGACGTTGTTGTATATGGATTCTGTTAATTATGTTTATGTTGTTGATGGACTGGCTGTATGATTATAAACAGGTGATTATTGTACTGTGGATATGATCGAAATACAGAGGAAACTCTGTCAGATTTTCGGTAGGGTTTACCGCTGTAAACTAACGAGTTTAAGTTGGAATGTGTATGAATGTATGACGTGAAGTGTATATGAGTTGTAGATTTCATTCCAAAGTATTTTATGATATATGTATGTCTAATTAGTTAGCTGCATGTGAATTAGGGTTGAACGGAATCTGAATGGACAACGGGAAGTCTATTTGGGTTACGCTCAACTAGTAGCGATCCCCTGATATTCCCACATCGGGAATAATTATGTAAATCAACCCATATGCTTCCGCTAATCAGATAAGCATCGCGTATGTCGTATTAGGGGGTCGTTATAGTGTTCAAGAGGCTGGTCAATTCTAAAGTCAAGCTAGCTGAGATACAGCATCTAGCTCCTATAATCTTTAAGCGGAATGCTTGGTACTTTTCTTCTTGCTCATCTTCGTGAAATGTCAGTAGTGGGTGGTGATTCCAAAGGTTGGCTTCAGAGGTCTCCCTTCTTCTTAAAGTGACACTGTAGGATGAAGAACTTGACATGGTTCAATGAGTGGTTCCTCCTCTTCTTGATGGGACACTGGAGGATGAATTGCTCATCATGATCCTGAATTGTCATACGTTAGTTATAAAGGTTTAATAATCAAGGGTAAATATCAATGCAACTTCTATCCATATGATTTATTGAGATTTATTGATTAAAATAAAAGAAGAAAGATTCCATTGCTAGAATCTTGATGCATACATGAACAGAGACAAGATTTTTGTTTTATTTTTGCATGATGATGATTTATTTTATTAAAGAATGAAGAAAAGAATTCAAGAATATGATTCTTTATTTTTCAAGAATGGGTTTTCTTTATCAAGATTTCATCTAAAGAATAGTTATTTGAAGTTATTTATGGATACAAGAATAATGCATAGCCGTGTATAGCAAGAAAGATTAAAGATTCCATCAAGAAACCATAGAAACCATAGAAAGGGAAAGTGAAAGAAAGAAATAAGATTCCATAGTTTCTAGTTTATGTGCTACCTAAAAGAAACCATAAAAAGATTTGCTTACATATCAAGTGTTTCTTTCGTATCCTATATTATTTTTGACAGAATTTTATTTTTATGTTCATGAAAGAATGAATCTTGAAGGCTATAATGATGACACGGTAATTGTATGCACATAAGAAACCAAAGAAACATGAATCTTGAAGATGATTATATAAAAAAAAAAACGAATCTTAGAACTATATGAATGAAAATGAAAAAGAATTACGCATGGTATATGATTCTTAGAAAGAAATTATGTATGCGATAATTAAAGAATTAAAATGAAGATGATTTTTATTGAGTGCTCATGAAAAAGAGAAAAGAGAATTAAGGAACAAAACATACTTACTTGGAATGAAGACTAGGCATGAGAGAGAGAGTTAGGGAGGCTGAGAATGTAAGCAAGAAAATGAGATTTTGCACTTACCAATTGTGAAAGAGTGCACGGCTTTTCCTCCTTGTATAGGGACAGGAATTCCTTTCCCTAATGGTAGCTTATCTTCACGTGTGAGAGAGTATATGGATTTGAATTTTATGCCATTATATTTTTAGCTCTTTATTTTTTTTTAAATGGTGATTATGCTCTTTTAAAAGATCCTAAGGTTATTATCCTAAAAAAAATATTTTAGATAAGTCTAAGGATAAACTTTGAAAGATTTTAAAGAATTTATCATTTCAAAAATCAAGAGTGATGCAACATTAATTAATTCAAATTCCTTTCACATAATTTTTGAAAATTTAAGAATAAGGTAGCTTTGAATTTGAGGTGGCTTATCATGATAGGTTATGATTTGAATTTAAACCTTTTTATCCTAACCTCTCTGCCTTTTAGTTGGAATTTTTGGACATGCTCTCTTTATTTATCCAAGTAAGTTCAAAAATTTTTATTAACTAATAAACTAAAAATAAAAAGATTATTATTATTATTATTATTATTATTATTATTATTCAAAATATTCGAAATAAAAGAGAATTAAATTTTTGTTTTTTTTAGTCCACTAACTGAACTTATTTAAATACCAGGTCATGAAAGAATATTACCTGGTCCTTTATTGGGTCTCCATGATAATGTTTGAGACAGTGCCCATTTACCTTAAAGTTTCCTTGATTAGGATCATGAATTTCAATGGCACCATAGTGAAATACCTGCTTGACTGTGAAAGGTCCTGACCATCGGCTTCTTAATTTTCTTGGAAAATAATGGAGATGTGCATTGTATAGAGCACCTTGTCTCCCACTTGAAAACTCTTAGACCAACGTATTCTTTTATCATGCCATTTCTTATTTTGAGCTTTATAGATGGAAGAGTTCTCATAAGCTTGGTGTCGCCATTCTTCCAACTCATTAAGTTGCCATAATCTTTCTTTTCCTGAAGAAACAACATCAAAGTTACATGTCTTAAGGGCCCATAGTGCCCTTTGTTCTAATTCAACAAGTAAATGGCAAGATTTTCCATACACAAGTCTGTATAGTGTGAATCCAGTGTATGTTCTATAGGCTATCCTAAAGGCCCATAATGCGTCATCTAGCCTAGCTGCCCAATCCTTTCTGTTTGTTCCCACAATCTTTTTTAAGATTATTTTTAATCCCCTATTGGTTACTTCTACTTGGCCACTAGTTTGTGGGTGATAGGGTTTAGCAAATCTGTGGGATACTTCATAGCATTTAAGTACTTTCTCTAATTGGTAGTTATAGAAATGGGTTCCTCTATCATTGATTAGTGTCTTAGGTGTGCCAAACCTAGCAAATAGTCTTTTTAGGAACCTAGTTACTACCCTAGCATCATTGATGGGGAAAGCTTGAGCTTCCGGCTATTTTGATAAGTATTCAACAACTACTAAAATATATCTATTACCATATGAAGAAGGGAAGGGTCCTATAAAATCTATACCCCATACATCAAATATTTTTGCTACATATATGCTTGTTTGGGGCATTTCATTCCAGGCAGAGATATTACCTGACCTTTGACATGCATCACAAACTTGGACATACTTTCGTGCATCTTGGAATATGGTTGGCTAATAAAACCCTGCTTCTAACACCTTTTTGGCAATATGGTTAGCTGCTTTGTGTCCTCCTGTTGGTCCTTTATGATAATGGCTTAGAATCTGGTTGATCTCTTCCCCATGTATACATCTTCTAATTACCTGGTCTGCGCATATTTGAAATAGAAACAAGTCTTCCCAAATATAATGTTTCATCTTAACAAAGAATCTCTTCTTTTGCTGAGTTGTCATATACTTAGGTAAGATTCTAGCAACCAAATAGTTAGCATAATCAGAGAACCAAGGAAGGTCAGTATATACCTACATTACCTTTAAGTGCTCTTCTAGAAAGTTGTCATTTATCGCTTTTTTGTCTAGAGCCTCGAGGTTAGGGTTTTCTAGTCTCGATAGGTGGTCTGTAGCTAAATTTTTTGCACCCTTCTTATCTTTCACCTCTATGCTAAACTCTTGCAATAATAATGTCCATATGATTAATCTAGGTTTAGCATTATTCTTCCTAAATAAGTATTTTAAAGTTGACTGATCTGTATAGACCATGGTCTTTGATAATACTAAATAGCTCTAAAATTTATCAAATGCATATACCACTACAAGTAGTTCTTTCTTAGTAGTGGTGTAATTCTCTTAGCCGACAGTCAATGTCTTGCTGGCATAGTAAATGGGTTACAACCTCTTTTCAATTCTCTGGCTTAGAACTGCTCTAATCACATAGTCATTGGTGTCACACATCAGTTTAAAAGGCAGTCTCCAATTAGGTGATATCATAATGGGGGCTGTGGTCAGTCTTTCTTTAAGTAACTCAAATGCCTGCATGTAGTTGTCATCAAATTCAAAAGGTGTGTCCTTAGCAAGTAACTCAGTCATGTGTAACATCCGCTCTAATTATGATTAAAGAGATCTTTGATGATTGTTAATTTGATGTTTAATGCTTGTGTATGTTGCATTAGTGCATATAGTTGCATTAGCTTAGGGACTAAATTGAAAGGAAATAAATAGAGATTTAGTAAGAGGTGGCTAGGGATTCAATTGAAAAGGGAAAAGATGAGGAGTCTAAGAGTGCAAAATGGCTCAAGGACTAAACAAAAAATTCCCAAAAATTCTTGAAACCCTAGCTGCAGCCAAAACCCCTACACACTTTCACCATACTAGATTTTAGAGAGAGAAACTAAAGGGGGTGACTAAAGAGAGAAAGGGGCAAGCTAGGGCTTGAGAAGGAAATTTTACTGAGGAAGGTGTAGATTTGAGGCTAGGAATCAGTCTAATAGCAAGGGAGGATCATTTCTAACACATCCAACACACATTTGCAAGGAATCAAGGTAGCAATCCATCATAAACCCTTTCTTTTATGAAAAGTTTACTGTTGCTGTAAAATATAAATTTCTAATTGTTTGAACTGAGATTGGGGTTAAACCTACATTCTGTATGATTTTCTATTTCTATGGGATGTTATGATGTTGAATGTATACTCATATATATGCTTGAAATTGATGGGAAAGGCTAGGTTGTGTTCACCTAGAGGTATAGACTAGATTTCCTTGAATGTACCATGTTTGAGCTCATATATGAAAAATGTTTTATGAGAAGTAAAGTTTGTTCTATGGAAACTAAGCCCATGTATTTAGAATTGAAAATGGAGTGCATCCTGGACTGGGTATTTTCAAAATTATGTCTTCTGAATTGTAACGAAGCATAGCAGCCGATTGCTAAGTAGGGCAGTTGACTATCGTGTTCCTAGAAAACCTAGAAGTGTAGATAGAGGCTTAGCAGCCGACTGCCAAATTCCTAACAGTCGACTGTCGGGCCCGGGTCTGCACTAAGAAGTCAACTAGCCATACCTGTAGTCAACTGGCATGCTCTTAGAAACTCAGAAGTGTAGATAAAGGCTTAGTAGCTGACTACTAGATTCCTAGCAGTCGACTTTCGAGCCCAGGTTTGCACTAAGCAGTCAACTGGCCATCCTAGTAGTCGACTATCGTGCTTTTATTTTGCCCAGGACGCATTTCAGAAAGCCACTAGCTAACTGCCAGCACATTGGTAGCTGACTGCTTGCTTACTGTTTGGCACTCAAGGATTACAGAGAGCCACTAGCTAACTTCTAGCCTTCTAGCAGTTGATTGCCAGCCCTCCAACTTATATGAAATGAGGTTTTTAATGGCAATTGAGCTTAGTTATTCCTCATACTAACTTAATTAAGGTCTCACAACATAGGTAAGAAAGAAAACTAGGAGTTTTGGGTAATGAGACCCTTGTGATAGTAAAACAAAGAGAGAGCAGAAAACACAAAAAGGGAAAGAGGAAAATATTCTCAATGTATGCCTTAGGGTAGATAGGCTCATGATCGAGTGACCGATTGTTAGTATGGGATAACCATTGGGCATTCCACGGTTGTGCTATAAATTAGGATAGTTAAACATCCACTTGAACTTAGATGATTTTGAAAACACCGTGATGGTTGAGAACTTTAAGTTAGTGTCATCTCTCAAAGGCCATATGAGAAACACATACTTAGAGTTAAGCATAACAATGGGCATGGGCCGATTCACCCTAGAGTATATATAGAGAATAGCGCACCGGGAGCGTGATCCACCTCGAAGGAATGGTAGTGATTCCATAGTATTATGATCCACCAAAAAGCGGAGATGAAATGATCCTAGTAGAGTTGATGGTGATCCCATGAGAGTTATACCAGTCTCGCTTTAGGATAAAAGAGAAGAATCTTGCTGGTCAGGGATGATCTGCCGAAAAAAGGGCAGGGACCATTAAGGTACTTGGATCCACTAGGGGACGCCTCAAAATGTACAAAAGTTAACACATGGCTAAATAGACATGCACTCATTCATATAGATAGTGGTGCGTGGAGTTGTTGGTGGGCGACTCTCCCGATTACTCTTAGGGTGTTTTATGTACTGCTCATATGTTATGAAAGTGAAATTTTGGCATGTTTACTATCACACATGTGCTTTATGAGAAATTTTTTATGATGAGAATGAAGCTGAATGCACTCTCCATGCTTTTAAAGATGATATGTTTTGATGAATATGCTTATGTATGAGTACACAATATGATTAAATGCTACATGCATTACATCCCATTAGCATGTGATATATTTTATGAGAGAATATAGAGTTTTTTCGTGTGAGCACGGTGGTACAAGTCAATGGATTTCGTAATAGGTTGTATTACTACTGAGATTCATTTCTCACGATAGTGTTGGCATGTACCAGATGTGTAGGTCCCCTTGGGCGGGAGGTGAAAGTAAAGTATGAAGAAGTGTCCAATATGGGCACACAAACTATTTAATATTGAATAGCTTAAGTACATGGTAGAATGAAGCTAGCCTTTATGATATTTTGAGAAAGCCCAATGTAGGACTATTTTGTATAGCCTATTCTAACTTATCTATATATGAATTAGGCTGGATTGATGAATAGACTAATTTATGGGTTATAAGTGGTAGGATTGTTGCCTTCATGCCCAATAGTTAACTAATTATATTTAATTAAAATGCATGTCCATGTATAGTTAATCCAGGGTTATTCTATATACATATATATATTTATTCCGCTGTGATGTTGAGAGAACCCGAGAGCAAAGACCAACCTAAATGGAACTTAATTAATCAACTTGGTAAAAATTTTAAAATTCACTTAGGTAGAAGTGATAGTAACACACCATTATTATGATAATTATATACATTATACCTTTAAACACTTAAAAGGAACCATAAGCTAATGGGTGTGTTACATCATGGGTCTGGCAATCTTGGAGAAGGCCTTGATGAATCTTCTATAGAATCCGACATGTCCAAGGAAACCTCTTATTGCTTTCATAGAGCTAGGTGGTGGAAGCTTCGATATAACTTCAATTTTTGCCTTATCTACCTCCAGTCCTGCATGAGATATTTTATGGCCTAGGACAATTCCTTCCTTAGCCATGAAATGGCATGTTTCCTAATTTAGAACCAAATTTGCCTTTACGCATCGAGCTAACATTCGTTCTAAATTGGCTAGACAATGTGTGAAGGTATTGCCAAAAAAAAAAAGTATCCATGAACACTTCTATAGAATCCTTAATCATGTCATGGAAGATTGCCATCATACACCTTTGAAAAGTGGCAAATGCATTGCAAAGCCCAAAGGGAATTCTCCTATAAGCAAATGTTCCATAGGGGCAAGTAAAGGTAGTCTTTTGTTGGTCCTTAAGAGCAATAGGTATATGAAAATATCCTAAAAAACCATCAAGGAAACAATAAAACATATTACCTGCTAATCTCTCAAGTATCTGATCAATGAATGGAAAGGGAAAGTGGTTTTTTCGGGTTGCATCATTTAATTTGCGATAATTTATACAAACCCGATAACCTGTTACCATTCTTGTGGGTATAATCTTATCCTTCTCATTCTTTATTATTGTAGTTCCTCCTTTCTTTGGCACTACATGCACAGGACTAACCCAAAAGCCTTCAGAGATAGGGTAGATCAAACCTGCATCTAGGAGTTAAATCTCCTCCTTCTTTACTACCTCTTTCATATTAGGGTTCAAACTTCTTTGTGGCTATACCACCGGCTTATAGCTATCTTCCATTAAAATCTTATGAGAGTAGTAGTTGGGATTTATCCCGGGGATATATGAGATTTTATATGCAAAAGCTTGGGGATACTTTCTAAGAGAGGCTAGTGTAACAGCCCATACTCTATTGATTGTTTTAAATTAATGTTTCCTTAATTAATTCGATGAGTTACCATAAAGTGAGGTGAATTGCTTGTGTAATGTAATGGATAGAATAAATGTGCTAAAGGATAAAATTGCATAAAATTGAGGTGCTCAATTTAATTTTTCCTTTCTTCCTTCCCTAATTAGCCGAATTGCCAAGGAGAGAAGAGTATGGCAAATTGAACATACATGCACATGCAATTGGGAAAGGAAATAAGTGTAGCATTGAAATATATGTGCAGAATTTATTTCAATAAACAAAGGAAAAGAGTTAGCATCACGTGAAATAGGAAGAAGGGTGTGGGTTTATATATATATATATGACCACACGGTTAGGAAAAGGAAAGAATTCAGCCTCCAATAAATACATATATATACACGTGTAACCATGAGTAATTAAGAAAAAGAGAGGAGAAAAGGCAACATTCCCTTTAGCCTTAATCTCAACGTGATCGAATGGGTAATGCAAAAATTTCAAGGATAATGGGCTACACTTGATCACATGTGAGGCTATGAAATAATAACAACTAAGGAAGGAGTGTAATACCCATAGGTACATTCAGTGAAGGAAGGAAAGTACAGCACTCAAGTGTAGCTTGTGTGAAAAGTGTGTCTAACATGAAGGTGCAGCCTGCATAAATCCAGTTTTCCTTTCCTTTTGGTGCCCCAAGTGAAGAGGTTATAGGGGAATTAAGTTGAAATCCCAAACCGTGTAGCTATATGGCCGTACGTGTGGTGTGTTGGAGGAGAATTTTGTGACTTCCCTTCCGTAGCATGACTTCCTTCCTTCCTTCCTTTAACTTGGCCGAGTGGTTAACCATTTCACACAAGATTCCACTATATGAATTGTACTTAAAGTACATATAGGGCTAGTAAATAATATTAATTGAAAATAAAGAGGAGAAGTGGCATCGGGATTGAGGGGATAAGATAACTTACAAAAGGGGAATTTCATATGGATACATACATGCATAAGACGTTAGCCCTTGCATGAAGAAAAAGGAACCCCCATAAGCATAAAGGACGCCGAGCCATGGTAGCTCGCGTGGAAAGGGCAGCCTACGTGTACGAGGGTCTTTCACGGCTCTCCTTCTTCCTTTCCTTTAACTTAATCGAGTGGCTAATCCACTCACACAAGAATTCCATTATATAAGTTGTACTTAAAGTACACATGTGGTATGGCATGGAGAAGAGGGGAAGAGCATATGAGGTGCATGAATCCTAATTACAAAACTTCAAGAAAAAAAGGCGCTGCACCTAATTACACGTGAGTTTCATGAATCCATCTTCCTTTCTCTTCCTTGGCGTGGCCAAATGGGTAACATGAGGAGACAATGAAATGGCTTGCACTTAGATTACACATGAGGCAATTAAATAAGAATAATAAAAGATGAGAGTGGTACCTAGAGTACACGTGGGGCACCCAAATGTAAGGGACTCAGTAACATGCAAAAAGGGGGAAGAGAATGAGAGTAGCTTGGGAGAAAGAGAGAGATCAGCGTGAGTTTTAGAGATTACACAAAAATTTGTGAGGAAGGAGAGTTAAGTTGACCAAAGACAAGAGGAAACAAAGAGGAAGGGAGAGCTCAAAGGAAGAGTCAAGGCAATTTCATCATTTTGCACCACTTAAGGTAGGTTAGCAATTCATTTAGATTTTTGTTCCATGTTTTAGAATATATGCATCATGATTTTCCAAACTTTCATGGAACATTAGTTGCTTGTCTACATTCTCAAAAGTGTAAATGTCTCTTGGTTAAGCTTGCATGGTGAATAGATGTGGTTGTGATTAGTTAAAATTGATATTGTTATTTTAAGGGAGGATCATTGTTAAAAATAAATTGTAGCATGTATAGTGAAAACCCTAAGGCATGATAAGGCTGGAAAATTTACATTATATATGGCCAATGAATGTTACAAGTTATAGATATCAAAATAAAAGTGGCTTTTGTAAGATAGTAAATTGCTTGCTAAAAATTTGTGTCAGAAAGATAGAAGTTCGATTAGCTAAGGAAAGGAGGGAAAAAAAAGAAGATTATGACAACTTAGAATATAAAAGATTTGGCTTTGGTTAATAAAGATTCAAATTGCTACTGGGATGTAAGAATAATTAAATATATGTAACCAAGATTTTAGCATGTAACTTGAACCCAAAAAGGTAAGTAGAATAACGTGACATGGGAATCCTAAATTGGATTATTTCTCCATAGTGTCTGAAACCATATTGTATTTCAAACCTTGGTGGCCAAATTTACTAAGGAATGCATTAGAATGTATTTTTTGAGGACTAAATGCAAGAGGGATTAAAATGTTAGAATAAAAGAAAATGTAGTTGCCATATGTATATACATAGTGCCTAAGTGTGCACAGTTAATTTATAAAGGTGGCAAAGTGTCCACACAGTGCCCAAGTGTCCACATAGTGCCCAAGTGTGCACAATTAATTTATAAAGGTGGCTAAGTGTCTATAACGTGCCCAAGCATGCACAATTAGTAATGTAAGTTTTAAGAATGAAATGCATAATTTATCCTTGTTGTTTCAATTTTGTTTTGACATGCATCCCATAAAAGACATGTTTTACTTGAAAGGGAATATCTACTTTTATCACGTTGACATTTCCAATAATCATGCAATGCTTGCCAATTTGCATTTATAAATATGGCTATGTTTTCAAATGCCAAGAATGTAAATGTAAATGTTTTTGGTGCTTGCACCCTGGTACATATTAGTAAATTTTAAAATAATGAATTGTTAAGCTATTGGAAAACTTGTGTTTCTCATTTGTATGCTAATATGTATTAGATACGGACGCTTAGCAGTGCTGGGGAGGATAGGAGTTCTTTTTGTCAAAAGCATTTTTGTAATTCCTTATTTTGGGTCTTGATTCTAGATATATTTTTGAATTAGAATTAGGACTATTATTTTGGCTGTGTATATGAAAGGGAAAGGGGAAATTGCTGGGGAAAGGATATGTGAAGGACCGGTCCATCCCTGTTATTTTAAAGGGAGTTTGAGTGACAGGCTTGTTGTCTCCTTACTCCCAATGGGCGGGTACTTCATATTTCCTGATACATAATTACAAAGGATGTAACAGACATTTGTTGAACATTTATTATTTGTATTATATGGAAGTGTTAAATTTCGCTGTGATGTATTTTATTTTCACTGTGCATATGAGATTTGATTTAAACAAAAGAACTTGAACCCAATCCACTTTAATAAAACTTAATGGTATAAATGCTCAAATGTTGTAAATAAAAGGATAAGAATAATGTACCAAACTTATTTGCTTACATCGGAGGAATTGTAATACTAGATAATGGCATTACAGCTAGGGTTATCTCCCTCTCTTCAGGAGTTAAATCTGTTGCTATAACAACTCAATTTTTTTAAAATAAATTAAATTTGGTAAAATGAATCCAGAGTTTTGTTGAAATTGAATTAAGGAAGATTTTTTGAATTTTAAGCTAAAATTTAAGAAAATTTCAGAATTTAATGATATCTGATAGCGAGGTTTTGATCTACCAGAGGAATTTTTGAGGATAAGTTCGCGACGCTTGCGATCTTTTGAAAATCTTCAAATTTCCTTATACATCGTCTTAAATCTTGCCTAAATCAAAGAGATGCATTCAAAAACTTAGATCCGATGAAAGGAGAAAGACTAAAATGCCCTTAAGGACCCTAAATACTCAAACCCCTCTCATTTCTCTCATTTTTCCCACATTTTTCTCTCTCTCTCTCCTCTCCCGTGCACACCACCCCATCAACCACCTTCACCATGCCTGGCCACTGTTCGGCTGACTTACGACCTCCTGCTAGTGTCAGAAGGTTCCCCAGCTCAGCCCAAGACTACAGCAAGTCACTGCCGTGACCGACGATCGCCATAGCCAGTGGAGAATGTTGTCTTTTCCTTCCTGTCGTGTTTCCAAGGCCAAGGCGCAATCTCTATCATCTGACGTCATCTGGCCACACCACCACCACTGTTGGAAAGCCTGAGCTGCCAGCTTCCTTTGCCAACTTCCAGCCTTCGTGCGCCACCGTCACGCACCTAGAATAGGGGAAAGAAGTTTTCAACGTCCGTCAACTTCTCCGCCGAAAAATGCCATCCAAACGGTCGTGTCTCGCCAAACAGGCCCCAAATCTGGCCTTCTCGAGTTATATGCTACGTTCTGGTGTATTTTTTGACCCCAGCCGCCGTGAGCCACCATGGGCTGCCGTCTATCGTCGCTAGAGCTGCTAGAAAATCACATAATTGAGATCTCGAGCCCCCGGAGCCTCTAGGAAATCAGAATTCAAGGAAGCGAGGTGTAGATGAAGATCGAAGGGGGCCAAGATAAGCTTTTTCTAGTAATTCTCCAGGTAGTTTGACAATTCTGAAAAAATAATGTACCACGATTACTTTTGTGTATGTCTGTTTACTAGCTTCAATGGGACATTGTTGAAATTTTGCATTCTTGATGTTATTTACACTCGCTAGCTGAAATCATAGAAATAAAGTTAAAATAAGTTAGGAAAATAAGAACCATAGTTTAAGGCGATAAGATATATCGTACACTGACAAAAAGAAAAGAAAAGAAATGCAACAGATAGGGAAATATAGATATAAGCACACGATTTATGATGTGTGGCCAGAGGTAATCCACATGGGTGACCTAGCAAGGTGTGGCCAAAGGTGCTTCATACTCATGACCTAGAGTTCGTGATCACGTTATGTACGTGGCTGAGTGACCATGATTTACGATGTGTGGCTAGAGGTGATCCACACGGGTGACCTAACGAGGTATGGCCAAAAGTGCTTCATGCCCATAACCTAGAGTTTTTGATCATGTTATGTACGTGACCGAGTGACCACGATTTACGATGTATGGCCAGAGGTGATCCACACGGGCGACCTAGCGAGGTATAGCCAAAGCTGATTCATGCCCATGACCTGGAGTTCACGATCACGCTATGTACGCGGCTGAGTGACCACGATTTACGATGTGTGGCCAAAGGTGCTCGACACGGACAGCCTAGTGAGGTGTGGCCAGAGGTGCTTCATGCTTATGAACTAGGGCTCACGGCGATTTCGTAAAAGTGACCTAGCGTCCACTTAACACCCCAGGCGCCTAATTAACACAGATTGAAAAATGTAAGAGCTAATACATAATTAAATTGCATAATGTCACGATAACATGTGTAATTTCATTTAGATATGCTTCATTAAAAGCGAACGCCTGATTTTTATGTTAAAGTTTAAATTATCACGTAACGTCTGCCTGATTTCTTTTGTGGGTAATTTTATGTTTTAATAACAAGAATGTAAAATGAAATTGTTTTGGTGTTGTGCCCTTATACATATTAGTTATTTTAAAACTCAAATTTTTAAACTACTGGGAAACCTGTGTTTCTCATTAGTATGCTAATGTGTATCAGATATAGACACTTAGCAGGGCAAGGAGATAGGAGTTTCTTTTTGGTTGGAGGAAACCTTGTGATCCCCTATTTTTAAGTCCTAGTTCGAATTTATTGAATTCAGAACTAGGGTTATTCTTTTGGGCAACAACCATGGGATATTTGAAGGACCGGTCTATCTTTGAAATTCTTAAAGGGGTCTAAGTGACAGGATTGTTGTCTCCTGACTTCCTACGGACAGGTACTTTGTATATCCTGAGATGTGCTTATGGAAATGTAATGGACACTATTGATTTTTTGTATTTAATTTGATTACATGGATGCTTTAATTTCGCTATGTAGTTAGTGTATTTTTATCTATTCCGTTGTGTATGTGAGTTTTAATCTGAGCCTAAGATCCTGAACCTGATTCGCTCCAATTAATTTAATGGTATAACTGCTTAGACATTAATTAAATAAAAGATAAAGATAATGTATCAAACCTATCTATTTATGTCAGAGTGTTCAATAAGACTAGATAGGGGCATTACAGTTGCTATAATTACGAGCTTCTTGTCCAAGTAGGCATAATTTAAATGTTTAGGTAACTCTTTTAATTCTAGGGCTGAAGGGTCCTTAATTGAAAGTGTTACCTCTTTTTCTTCTTGCCTGTCTATGGAAAGGATATGGTCTATAGTTTCATCTAGTTTAGCTGGAACAAGGTTGCTAGGTTCTGTATCTAACAAAGTTCTCAATTGTCGCAATACCTGTTCATTTTTCAAACCATCTTCTTTTTCTATTAGAGTCTCTTGAGAAGAGTCACTCAATAATAATTCCTATAAATATGCTTCTATTTCATCATCTATAACATTTATTGAGTATACAGTATCATCGTGATCTATGGATTGTCGAATGGAGTTGGCTAGGTTGAAGGTGACTGCTTCATCCCTTACTCTGAGTTACAACCTTCCATCGCAAACATCTATAAGTGCTCTAGATGTCGCAAGGAATGGTCTTCCTAAAATCAGTGGTATGTTGCTACCACATGTCATATCCATCACCACGAAGTCCATGGGAAAGATGAACTTATTGAATCTTACAAGCACATCCTCTATTATACCCCTAGGATATTTGATTGTTCTGTCTGCCAATTGTATGCTCATTCTAGTGGGTGTTGGTTCACTCAGTCCAAGTTTATCAAACAAGCTAGTCGATATTAAGTTGATGCTAGCTCCTAAGTCTGCTAAGGCATCCTTAATTAGGAGTTCACCTATTACACAAGGCACAATAAAGCTTCCCGGATCACGTTTCTTTATGGGCAACTTGTTTTGTAAGATTGCTGAGCATTCCTTATTTAGAGTTACTAGTCCAAGGTCTTCTAATTTCCTTTTATTGCTCAAAATCTCCTTTAAGAACTCTGCTTAATGGGGCATCTACAAAATGGCTTTAACAAAAGGTAGATTGATCGTTAGTTGTTTAAATAAATCTAAAAACTTACAAAACAGCTTATCAATATTTTCCTGCTTCAGTCTAGAAGGATATGGAATGGGTGGCTTATGTTCTGTCATAGGGCTTTTCTGCCTTTCACTATGAACTAGTTCCTCTTTTGAAGCTTCATGTTCTTTATGTATCTATTCATTGGCATCTTTCATTATCCATTGGTAAAGGTAAAGGCTTAATCAATTCCTTACCTGACCTTAGAGTGATAGCTTTACATTGCTCTCTTGGATTGGATTTAGTGGTGCTCGGGAGCATAGCTAGCTATTTTTATTTCAACATCTTAGACATTTGGCCTACTTGGTTTTCCAAGTTGTGGATTGAGGCCTGTTGATTTCTAAGATCTCTATCTATCTGTTAATGTCTATCCTCCGAAGCAAATATGAATTTAATCAGTAGTTCCTAAAGGTTGGGTTTCTTTTCTTATCCTTCAGAGAATTTGGTTGGAGGATTTTGCTAAGGTTGCTATTGGTGCAGCTTCTGAAATCCTGGTAGTCCTTAATTATTATTGTTTTTCCATCCAAAGTTTGGATGGTTCCTCCATTCAAGGTTGTATGTATTGCTGTATGGGTTATGCTACTATTTTGGGGCAATCCCCATGTAATCTACCTGTTCTAATTTAGCAGACCTATAGTTAAATGAATAAGAAGTTGAGGGATTTGCAAACATACTACTCGTATTGCAATTTGAACTGTAATATAGGCTACCATAGAATTCACAGCTTAGTTATGCTGCTTGTACTGGCATCTAGAGTTAGTCTATTTTCTTGGTCAAGAGCTTTACTTGAGCTGCCAAAAGCAATATGGCATCTATTTGATGGACTACTCCTTGCCATGCTAATCTTTCTCTAGAGGATTGCCATTGGTAGCTATTCATGGCCATCTCCTCTATTAAATTTTGTGCCTTCTCTGGGGTTTTATTCTTAAGAGCTCCCCTTGCGACTGCATCTACCATCTGCCTAGTGGTTGGGTTCAGTCCACCATAAAATGTCTGTACCTGCATCCATACGGGCAGTCCATGATGTGGGCAACATCTGAGCAGATCCTTGTACCTCTCCCATGCATTATACATGCTTTCATCATGCATCTACAAAAAAGAAGAAATATTATTGCGCATCTGTGCAGTCTTAACATAAGGGAAGTACTTGTATAAAAAATTTTCTACCAACTCATCCCAAGTGATGATTGAATTTGGGGGGAGAGATTACAACCATCTCTTAGCCCTATCCCTTAAGGAAAATGAAAACAACCTAAGCCCAATGGCATCATCGGTGGTTCCATTTATCTTAAAGGTGTTACATATCTCTAAAAAGTTGGCGATATGAGAATTTGGGTCCTCATTGGGCAAACCTCCAAACTGTAATGTTTGTTGCACCATTTGGATGATGTTTGGCTTGATTCCAAAGTTGTTGGCCACTATGGCAGGCAGACTAATACATGTTTGTGTCCCTTCTAATAAAGGTCTAGCAAAATCATACATTGTTTGGTTACCATCATTGTTATTTTTATTGGCCATTCTTGTGGTGTATGACAAGGAATTTGAACTGGTTCCTCCTCAATGTGACGTGAAACTTGAGTTATGATATCGTTAAGGTTCAGGAAGTTGATTAGTCAATTCAGGGTATGTACTCCTAGACAAACTATTAGAGATAATTGATAATTTAAGAACTGAAAGAAACAAAACTTAAAAAATAATAAACAAATTAAATGCTTAAAGAAAAATAACAAAATAAAATAAAATGGCTAAAGTAACAATTCCTAATTTTGCTCTAGTTTTCACACAAATGTCCCTAGAAACGGTGGCAAAAAACTTGATGTGCTACCATAGATCTATATGTAGCCACACCTTAAGGCAGTGCACCTGTCAAGGTAGCCTAGCGCAATGGTAAGTATCAAGGTCATATCCCTCAGGAATGGGAAAGCCTAGAGTTACTACTTACTCGTTGTTATTTAGCCTAAGAAGAATAGTGGTTTATCTAAACTAAATATAACAACTACTATTGAGCTACGGAGGGAAAGTGAGGCAAGTGATTTTAAGATAAGGAAATATCAAGTTCCAAAGAAACAAACCCATTGGGGTCCTAAACTAGATGATATGTAAACAAAGGATAATGAATTATAAAATTAATTATGCTATATGTGGATGAGTTCTATAGAAAATCTACATTTTTGGTTGGTTTCGATAGATTTCTAAAACCTATACCTTGCATCAGCTATCTAGGTTCAATGGTCAAGCACAGATTAGTAGTAGTGCTTTAATTCACCTCTAATAGGAATTTCTCCTAGTCCAGCAATCATTAACCACTAAGACCGAGCAAAGATTGACTGTTTTCTCTAGTTAGTTTTCCAATTCCAAACATCATCAGTTAGAGTATTTGAGAGGAATCTAGATAGTTTTCCTTACGACATCTCATGATAAAAACTTGATTAATCTTTAACTAAAGGAAGATCACACAATTCAATTTATAACTCAATCAAAATATCAACATAGTCTAAGAACCCCAATTGGATTCTACCAATCTAGCTCCTCGTGTTTATGAATAAAACAACAAGAAATATAATAAAGGAAGAAGGATAAAATGGAGACAAAAACACCCTCATTAGTCGAGTTTTGGATGAATAGCCTTGACTCTGAACTCCTCCTTGATTATGCTCTTAGTTGCCTCTTGATGCTTCCCAATCTCTTACTTCAACTCTTGATTAAATCTCCACAGCTTGTGACCTTTGTGAAGAGACAAGGGAATTGAAGTATTAAGCTCTAAATACTAGTAAGGATTATCACGCTCCAAACTACTCTAAGTGCTCTCAATTTTACTCTCTTGAATGCCTTCGAAGTGATGCTTTCCTCCTTGCGCCTTCTCCTATTTATAGGTAAGGGAGGCACCTGTCTAGGCTTCCACACGACCGTGTGGTAGCTTTGAAAGTGGCATGGCCGTGTGGTGGCCTATGTAGGGAGCATGGCCATGTTGTAGGCCGTGTTCCAGAAGGAATCCATCTAGGGTGTGATTTTAGTAATTTCTTGGTTGGAGATTGTTACTCTGATGATGTAGAGAGGTGCATAAGATGTTTTTGGCATGTGGAGAGGTGTGTTCTAGAAGCTTTAAGGTAGCATGGGCGTGTGGTAGTGTATGTTCTAGATGACTTTATGTGTGGTCATGCTAAAAGGTGCATTTTGAGGTGCTTTGAGCCTTTAGAGTCTTGGTTTTGGTCCATTTCGCTTCAAAATTGCTTTGTACCTGGGAAAATCTTGGACAACATGAAAAAAAGTGGAAACATGGGTAATTATACATAGAAAACAAAAAACATACTCCTAAAGTGAGTGGAATTTGGAAAATAAATATGTATAATTATGTGCTTATCAATAAGTATGAGATATAAGATGATATAACCATATAATTCATGCATTTTATCCCAATAAGCATAATGTTTTAAATGATGATAAGAAGAATATAGTGTTTTCTGTAAAAGTACAATGGTACAAATCAGCAGTTTTTAAAATCAGGTCATTATTACTACTGAGATTCATTCTCATATAAAGCACTGGTGTGTATCAAATGCCTAGGTATTAGGTCTTACTAGAGATGGAAGTGGAGGTAGTGGAAATACTATTCTTAGGGTACTTCCCAGTTGTGAAGCAACTATGGATAATTTTTGTAGTAGAAATTCCCCTTACACCTTAGTTGCATGAGATTAGACTTTGTGTAGTGTATTTTAACATACCCAATACCCTGAATCCTTATTATCATTTTAGTAGGATTAGGAGGATGATTTTTTTGGTTGTATAAATTAAGGGCATATATGTATTAAGATATGTGAGTTAGGTATCCACTAGCAGTTTATTGTTGAATGGGTATAAGTGACAGGCTTGTTGTCTCCTTACCCTAGTTGACACTCTCATATATGTATAGGTATATGCCTGCTGTGCAGAAACTATAATGAATGTAAATGGATCATGGATGTGAATGAAAATATATGTATATATTTTATCTATATGTTTTATTTTAATTATTTCTGCTGTGATATTATGTGAGAATCTCGAGTGTAGAATTCCCAAACTAGTAGCATATAATTATTTAACTTGGTAAAAGTTAAAAGTTTACTCGAGTAAAGTTAGTAGTAGTAACTGACCAATTCTATACTATATGATATTATTTAATTAACTAAAAGGAGCCATAAGATTGGGGGTGTTACACTGAGTTGGTATCAGAGCATGACTACCAAGGTTAGTATATAGCTAACTCAGTAATGAAGGATAGATTCCTCAGGATAGAGATTAATGCAAGTTAGTTAGCTGAGCCTAGGCAGTGGACTAACTTGTATTATGTTTCAACTTGAGGAATAAAGTGCTAGGTTTGGGTAGACAGTATTTCTTATTGGTTCCATATGACCTCTTATAAATATTATTTTATTATGACTTATCACCTCGATAATGTTTGTTGTGTAGGGTGACTATAGCCCCACCTAGAAAGAATACTGGAAAGGAGAAGGATAGTGAGAGTAATATAGAGAGAGTGATGCAGGTTGTGATGAGAGTAGCTGAGGCCATGAGGGAATAGGCTACAACTACTACCCATGTTCTCTGACAATTTCAAGGGAATGAACATAATAACTACCCTATCCCAAACCCTATTGGAGGACAAGTAGGGAATCAACTTATCAAGGACGGTTAAAATTTTAAAAGTCGAATCCTCCTACCTTTAAGGGTGAGTTCAATCTTAAGTTAGCTGAAGGATGGCTTATGGAAATGGAAAAGTTGTTTACGGTTCTTGGGAGTACTAATGCTCAAAAGGTCCTATTTTTCACTTATATGTTGACTGGAGAAGCTGAACATTGGTAGAGAGGAGCCAAACAGTTGATAGAGGCTCAAGAAATCTAGATTACCTAGGAATCATTTCAAAGGGTATTTTTGGAAAAGTATTTTTCTCAGTGTAACGCCCTTATCTAGTATTACAACACCTCAAATGTAAACAGATAAGGTCGGTACATTATTCTTAACCTTAATTATTTATTAACAATGTCTGAGCATTCATACCATCGCAATATTATTAAAGTGGATTAGGTTCAAGTTCTTTTACTCAGATCAAAACTTATAAGCACATCGAAAATAAAATGTAAGACATCAGAGATACATTCATACAGTATTACATATCCTTTCATAAGTATTACATCATTTCATCCAACTGAGAACTATAAAGAAATTTTTCACAGGGTCAGGAGACAACATCTCTGTCACTCAAACCCTTGTGATACAAAACACTCTTAATAAAAGAACCTCCTTTAATGCCACTTCTATCTCTATGAAAATGCTAAACATCTGAATCTGATACATATTAGCACATAAATAAGAAAACTAGTTTCTCAGTAGCTTAACAATTCAACATTTTAAATTTTACTGACATGTACCACTGTGTAAGCACAGAAAACAATTTCTTCTACATTCAATTCATTTAAAATATATTTCCATTCACATACACATATTGGCAACATTGCATGATGTATTGGTGTGTCAATGTGACAAAGGTGTTCATTTCTATTTCAAATATGACATATTTTTAGGGAAAGCAAACATATTAACAATTGAACTAGACAATGATCATCTATACAATTCATTCTTCAAACTTACCTTGCTTTAAAGTGTGAAGCACCTTCAACCACACTTCAAAAATGTGAACACCTGGCCACTTTTGTAAAGGTTATGAACACTTTGTCACATTGTGGACTCCTAGCCACTTTTATGAATACTTGTGAACACTTGGTCACATGGTGGACTCTTGGCCACTTTTATGAAAATGGTGAACACTTAGTCACTTATACATACACATAGCAACTACAATTCATCTTATTATTTTCCTTCCAATTTCCTTTGCATTTAGCTATCATAAGGTACATTCTAATTCATTTACAATTAGCATAGTGATTTAGCCACCAAGATTAAAATGAGAGATTGGTTTTGGCCACCATGAGAAAGGAATAAACTTAGGTTTTTCATGTCATATTGTCACATTTTTCCATCCTTTCTATAATTTAAACCTAATGGTACCATGCATCAAAATTTCTATGGTACTTTCTCCCACATTCCAATTTATGTAACCATGCCATTAGCAATTTATTCTACTTACTTTCTTGGTTCATGTTACATACTAGATTTAAAGTTACACATATTCCTCCATTCTTACATTCTAATAATAATGTGGACCTTTATTAGCCAAAATCGAATTTTTTATACATTAATTTACCATATTTTCTATCTTTTTCTTAGCCAAAACCAAATTGAAATGTTTCTTATAAAATTTTCAATAAGCAAATTCATACCTTACAAGGCCACTCTCGGGTTTGGTAAGCCAAAAACTAGTCTAAGCCAAATTTTAGCTAGTATACTTCCTTTAGGTGTCTATAACCTAAAACATACACTAGCCATCCAAGAATAAAAAATTTCAGCATTATCTCATGCTAGGGTTTTTCATTATGCATGCTGAATTTTACCAACAATAATCCTTTCATAGAAATGACAATATCCACTTTATCACATCAACAAACATAACCAAATTACTATACAAGCTTAGCCAAAGAGGTATTCACGTCTTAAAGAATGTAGAGAAAAAGTTAATGTTCCATGAAAGCTTGAAAGCATGATAAATATATCTTAAATCATGAAACAAAGACCATAGAATTGCTAAGCTACCTCACTAATGCAAGAATGATGCAAGTGCCTTGGTATTTCCTTGAATCTCTCTTAACCTTTGCTTCTTCCCCTTTCAGTCACTTCTTGCCTCCCTTTCTTCTGAGTTCTCTTTTTGTTTTCCTTTCTTCTAATGTTTATTTCCTATGATTTTATGTCATTGAATGCCTATGTGATGTAACATTAATTCCAAGTTGCTCTCCCTCTCACCGAATGCTTATGGTTTATGTAATGTCTTTAAATAAGTGTCAAGCTCCTCCTAATGATTCTCACCGTGCATACACATATATATTTAAATCAACATTTTTGTTTATTTTAACTATTCGATTAGTCAAAAGGAAGAAAAGTAAGGAAATGATTCAAGCACCTTAGTCACTACTTTCGGTCATATTGAAGATAAAAGGCAAGGGAAGAAAAGAAAGAAAGCCAATATCACATGTCTCTCTTTCTCTCTTCCACCTCTTCACTGTATATATTTATTCACTTGAATGAATGTTACACTTTCTTCCTTCTTCTCCTTTGTTATTGCCGTAGGTTTATATAGATTTAAATAAACTCCAAATTCTCTTACCTTCTCTTAATTGCCATCACATAATATATCTATGCATATTTAAATTAATGCTCCCTTTTTACCATTCGGTCAAACGAAGGAATAAAAGAAAGGAAATTAAGCACCTCACTTTTCATGACCAAGTATTTTCTTCTCTTTTCTATCTTCATCACTAATTGGAAGCATTAAAATATAATTGTAACAAGTCACAAGTCACCGAATGGAAGCATTATTTTAATTAGCATAAGAATTGTAAAAATCTCTCTTCACTCACACTTACACTCCAAGTATTGCAATATCACTTCCCTTGTTCTCACCGAGTAGATGCAGTCTTAATTATTAAGATAATGTGTGTAGAACTTTCTCTCTACTCATTTGTCTTCTTGGTTAAATTAAAGGAAGAGAAGTCAATTTTTGCAACATTACATTCCTTTCCTTTCTTTTCTTAAGACCGAAATCATCATCCCTTTTTCTTTAATTTAACTTCAAAAAAAATTTCTTTCAATTCACAAACTTTCTCAGTTACAATAAAGAAAGAACAAGCCAAATTTTGTACATCCCTTTCATTTCTCTTTTCTTTCTCCATGCATTACATTATCTTCCTTCTTGTAAGCTCCTTGGCGACTTGTAAGGAAACACTCACTCATGTCTTAATTTGGCTAACATAAGAAAGAAAAGGAATAATTTTCATATGTTTCCTTTTTATGAATATTGCATGCTACTTAATGTCTATGTCCATTATTTCCCTTGTAACATTTATTCCAAACACTACATTAACCAATCAATTTCATCACACTTTATGGAAATTCATCCAATTAATTAAAGAAACAATAATTTAAAAAAAATCAAGAGAACAAGGGGTGTTACACTCAGAATGTGAGGAATGAAAGAGAAATAGAGTTTATGCAGGTCAAATAGGGTAGTAGGACTTTTGAATACTACCTTGCTAGGTTTGAAGAATTGTCCAAGTTCTCTTCTTATTTAAAGCTCCAACTAGATGAGAATTGGAAGGCAATGCATTTAGAGGTAGGATTGAGCCCAGAATTAAAAAGTGCAGTTGCTCCAATGGAAATAAGAAATTATGCCATGCTAGTGAATAAGTGTCGCATAGTTACTAAAAACCTAAGGGATGCTGAGAAAGAAAAGCAGGAAAAAATTTTTTTGAAGAGGAAACAATCTAAACCTTTTATAGGAAGGGACAATAGATTTGATGGAACCCATAAAGGAAAAAGGCCAATATTTAGGTAGGTGATGCCTAATGTCTGCACCAAGTGTGGAAAAAGTCATGGTGGACCTTGTAAAGTCTAAAAATTTCGACAAGGCATCTGCTTCAATTGTGGAAATAGGGACATTACCACAAGGATTATCTAGAGTGGAAAAGATAGGGTGACACCATTAGAACTCCCACTACTAGAAGAGTTTATACCCTCAAGGGCAAGGAAGTGGCCTAGTCCGATGATTTAATGAAAGGTAAATGTTTATAAATTATGTATCTTTAATTGTACTGTTTGATTTTGGCACTATCCATTCCTTTATTTTGTTGAAATGTGTGAAGAGATTAAATTTGCCTATAATTAGCTTACCCTACTAATTTTCTATTTCTATTCCATCTAGAGGGTAGGTTTTGACTTCTTTATCCTACTTGAATTGTCCTATTGTTGTTGAGAAAAAATCTATTGTTGTTGCTCTGATTTGTTTACCTTTGGTGGATTTGGACATTATTCTTGGGATGCACTGGTTGTCAGTAAACAATGTAGTCTTGGATTGTTTAGATAAATCTATGACTTTTATAGATGCCTTACCAATTAATAGGAGTATTGAGGAAAAGAATCAGAGAATGCATTTTCTATATTCTTCTAAAGTTGAGATTCAACATAAGCTTGGTACTATTCCTATAGTAAATGAATTTCCAGATGTCTTTCCTAAAGAAATCTTAAGTCTTCCACCTGAGAAACAGATAGAGTTTTCAATAGAGTTTATTCTTGGAATGGGACCAATCTCTTTAGCACCCTATAGGATGTTTCCCTTAGAGTTCACAGAATTAAAGGTGCAGATAGAGGACCTCTTAGAAAAACAATTCATTGGACCAAGTGCTTCACCCTGGGGAGCCCCAATGTTGTTTGTCATGAAGAAGGATGGAAGTTTGAGATTGTGTATAGATTATAGGCAATTGAACAGGGTAACTATGAAGAATAAATATCCCTTCCGTAGAATAAATGATCTATTGGATCAATTAAGAGGAGCTACTATGTTTTCCAAGATTGATTTGAGGTCAGGGAACCATCAAATTAGAGTAACAACAGAAGACATACCTAAAATAGCCTTTGGAACCAGATAAGGGCATTATGAATTTCTTGTAATGCCATTTAGATTGACAAATGCTCCAGCTATTTTCATAGATTACATGAACATATCTTTAGACCTTACCTCGATCAGTTCATGGTAGTGTTTATTGATGATATTTTGTATATTCTAAAAGTAGTGAAGAGCATAAACAACATCATAGGATTGTGCTGCAATTTCTTAGAGAAAAGGAATTGTATGCTAAACTTGAGAAGTGTGAATTCTGGTTAAAAGAGGTAAGATTCTTAGGTTATGTAATTACTAAAGATGGAGTTGCTATAGATCCTAGTAAGACATAAGCGGTGGTTGGTTGGGAGAGACCCACAATAGTGACCGAAATCCATAGTTTTCTCGGATTAGCCGGTTACTATAGGAGATTTATTCAAGGGTTTTTGCAAATAGTGTTGCCTTTGACTAAATTGACTAGAAAGGATGTTCTATTTGTGTGGGATGCCAAATGTGAAGATAGTTTTCAAAATTTAAAGGAAAGACTGACAACCACACCTGTCTTAATCATTCTAGATCCATTAGCAAATTTTGAAGTATATTGTGATGCATCCAAGAAGGGCCTAGGATGTGTCTTGATGTAAAATAGGAAAGTGGTAGCATATGCGTCTGGGCAATTGAGATTACATGAGAAGAATTATCTAACCCATGATCTTGAGTTAGTAGCCATAATGTTTGCCTTACAGATTTAGAGAGACTACCTCTATGGGTCTAGATTTGAGGTATTTAGTGACCACAAAAGTTTCAAATACTTTTTTAATCAAAAAGAGCTGAATATGAGACAAAGGAGATTGATGGAGTTTATTAAGGATTACGATTTTAAATTGAAGTATCATCCTGGAAAGGCAAACATAGTGGCTGATACTCTAAGTAGAAAATCCCTTCATGTAGCTCACATGATGGTGAGTGAAATGAACTTGATTGAGAAGTTTAAGAATTTAAGTTTGTCCACTTTGGTGTTGCCAGATAGGTTATACCTAAGTGAAATAAGAATTGCAAATAATCTTATAACACAAATCCTATAAGCCTAAAGGGAAGATGAATTCTTAAAGTACCTAAAGGACCTAAAGGAATTCAATAAAGAATTTGACAGGATAGTAACCTTCCAAAATAAGTTGTATATCCCAAAATCAAGAGGATTAAGGTATAAAATCTTATAGGAAGCCATTAAGAGCAACTATACTATTCATCCTGGTGCCACTAAGATGTACCAAGATTTGAAAGCAAATTTTTGGTGGCCAAGTATTAAAAAGCATATTGTAACATCCGTTCCAAATATAATTAAAGAGAGGTTTGTTAATTATTAAATTAAGTTTAATGCTTGTGTATGTTGCATTAGTTTCATATAGTTGCTTTAGCCTAGGGACTAAATTGAAAGGAAATGCATAAAGGTTTAGTAAGAGGTGGCTAGGGACTCAATTGAAAAAGGAGAAATAAGGCAGTTTAAGAGTGCAAATAGCTTAGGGACCAAATGACAATTTCCCTAAACTTCCTTAAACCCTAGCTGAAGCCCTAAACCACACACACTTCTAACCTTCAGCATTTCTAGAGAGAGAAGTAAAAGAGGAAGATTCTGAAGGCAAAAGAGCAGATTTAAGGCTAGGAAATTGTCCCATAGCAAGGGGATAGTCTTCTTAACACATACTACACACACATTTGCAAGGAATGAAGGTAGAAATTCATTATAAACCCCTCTTTTTTCTAAAAATCTCACTATTGTTGGAAAATTATGAATTTCTGAATGTCTGAACTGAGTTGAGGGTTAAACCTACATCCTATATACTTTTCTATTTCTATGGGATGTTATGTGCTAAATATATGCTCATATATGTGCTTGTAATGGATTAGAAGGGCTGGGTTGTGTTTATCTAAAGATATAGAAACTAGTTTTCCTTGAATGTACCATGTTTGAGCTAATGGATGAGAAATGTTTAATGAGAAGTAAAGTTTGTTGTATGGAAATTAAGCTCATGTGTTTAAAGTTGAAAATGGAATGCATTCTAGACTGGGTACTATCAAAATTATGTTTCTAAACTCCAGCAAAGTATAGCAGCTGACGACTAAGTATGGGGCAATAAATTGTCGTGTTCTTGAAAAACCTAAAAGTGTAGATAGAGGCTTAGCAGCTGACTGCCAAATCCCCAACAGTTGACTGTCGGGCTTGGGTTTGCACTAAGCAGTTAACTGGCCATCCTTGCAATCAACTGTCGTGCTCTTATTTTTGCTCAAGATATATTCCAGCAAGCCACTAGCCAGCTAGTTAGCCGATTGCTAGCTTATTGTCTGGTACTTGAGGAATACAGAGAGCCACTAGCCGACTGCTAGCCATCTAGCAACCGACTAGCAACCCTCCAACTTGCAAAATAAGGTTTTTAATGGTAATTGAGCTTAGTACTTCTTCATACTAACCTAATTAAGGGCTCATAACATAGGTAAGCAGGGAAACTAGGAGTTTCAGGTGATGAAGCCCTGGTGATAGTGAAACAAAGAGAGAGTAGAAAACACAAAAAGGGAAAAGGGAAAGTATTCTTAATGTATACCTTAAGGTAGATAAGCTCATGATCGAGTGACCGATTGTCAGTATGGGACGGCCGTTAGGCATTCTATAGTTGTGCCATAAATTGGGATGGTTAAACATTCACTTAAACTTAGATGATTTCGAAAACATCATGATGGTTGCAAACTTTAAGTTATTGTCATCTCCTAAAGGCCATATGAGAAACACATACTTATAGTTAAGCATAACAATAGGCATAGGCCAATTCACCCTAGGGTATATGTAGAGAATAATGTACCGAGAGTGTGATCCACCTCGAAGGAATGGTGGTGATTTTATAGTACTATGATCTACCCAAAAAGTAGAGAGGAAACGATCTGGGTAGAGTTGACGATGATCTCATGAGAGTATACCAGCCTTATTTTGGACAAAAAAAAAGGAATCCCACTAGTTAAGGATGATCTATTGGAAAGGGGCAGGGACCATTAAGGTACTTGGATCCATTGGGGGATGCCTCAAAATGTACAAAAGTTAAGGCATGACTAAATAGACATGCTCTCAATTATATAAACAGTGGTGCGTAGAGCTATTGCTAGGTGACTCTCCCGATTACTCTTAAGGTGTTTTATATACTGCTCATATGTTATGAAAGTGAAATGATGGTATGTTTACTATTACACATATGTTTTATAAGAAATTTTTTATGATGAGAATGATGATAAATGCACTTCCCATGTTTTAAAGATGATATGTTTTTATGAATATCCATATGGATGAGTATATAACATGATTAAATGCTACATGCACTACATCCCAATAGTAAGTGATATGTTTTATGAAAGAATGTAGAGTTTTCCATGCGAGCATGGTGGTACAGGTCAATGGATTTCATAACAGGTTGCATTGCTATTGATATTCATTTGTTACGATAGTGTTGGCATGTACTAGATGTGCAAGTCCCTTTAGGCTGGAGAAAGAGGTAAAGTGGGAAGAAGTGTCAATTCCAACCATACAGACTGTTTAATTTGAGTAG
This sequence comes from Senna siamea, assembly GCA_031216115.1. Lineage (NCBI taxonomy): Eukaryota > Viridiplantae > Streptophyta > Magnoliopsida > Fabales > Fabaceae > Senna > Senna siamea. Next base: position 22,077,563 of record CM062354.1, on the reverse strand, counting down.
CTTAAGTACATGGTAGAATAGAGCTAGCCTTCATGATATTTTGAGAAAGGCTAGTGTAGGATTATTTTGTATAGCCTATTCTAACATATCTATATAGGAATTAGGCTGAATTAATGAATAGGCTAATTGATGGGGTTATGAGTGGCAAGATTGTTGCCTCTATGCCCAATAGTTAATTGATTATATTTAATTAAGAATGCATGTTTATGTATAGTTAATCCAAGTATATTATATATATTTATTTCGCTGCAATGTCGACAGAACTCGAGAGTACAGACCAACCCAAATGGCACTCAATTAATCAACTTGATTAAAAGTTTAAAATTTACCCAGGTAGAAGTGATAGTAACACACAATTATTATGATAATTATATACACAACACCTTTAAACACTTAAAAGGAACCATAGGCTAATGGGGGTGTTACATTATTGGTATCAGAACATGGCTACCACTGTTAGCACATAGCTGACTTAGTAGTGATAGATGCTAATTAGGTAGTATGGGTAGATTCCTCAAGATAGAGACTATTACAGGTTAGTTAGGTGAGTCTAGGCAGTTGAATACTTGTTATATTTTGACTTGAGGAATGGTGTACTAGGTTAGGAATGTACAGTATTTCTTATGGAGCAATATATTCTCTTATAAATGTTTGTTATTGAGACTTATCACCTCAGTAATATCTATTTTGTAGAATAAAGTATGGCACCTCCCAAGAGAAATGGTATAAGGGACAAGGATAAAGAAGCAAATTTGGTTGGGCTAATGCAGACCTTGAAAGGGATGGTGGAGGCCATGAAGGAACAGGCTGCTGCTACCACACAACAGGCAGCTACTACTACTAAAGTACTAAGATAAATGTAGGAGGAGAGGAATGTAAACAAAAACCCTAACCTTGAGGGAGAACCAGATAGGGATCAGACCTATAAGGGATGGTCTGAGCTCTAAAAGGCCAAACCTCCAACCTTTAGGGGTGAGTTTAACCCGAAGCTTGATGAAGAGTGGTTGGCTGAGATTGAAAAGTTATTTGCAGTTCTAGAGAGAACAAAGGCCTAGAAAGTTCAGTTCTCTACCTACATGCTGGTGGGAAGGGCAAGCATTGGTGGAAAGGGGTCGAGTAGTTAATGGAGGCCCAAGGAGTCCAAATCACCTAGAACTCTTTCAAGGAGGTATTTTTGGAAAAAGTACTTCCCTCATAACATAAGGAATGATAAGGAAGTGGAGTTTATGAAGATAAGACAAGGCAACATGTCCTTCGATGACTACTTGACAAAATTTAAAGAGTTGTCCAAGTTCTCCTCTTACCTACAAGTTAGGCAGGATTAAGCATGGAAGGCCATGCACTTACATGCTGGGCTGAATCAGGAGTTGAAGAACGTTGTAGCCCTAATGGAGATAAAGAAATATGCTCTATTAGTAAATAAGTGTCGTATAGTGGCAAAGGGCCTAACAGAGACTGTTAAGGGGAAAAAAGAGTATAATCCCCTTAAGAGAAAGATACCACAAGACTCTACTAAGGGCAAAGAAATTCAAAATGGAAAGAAGTCTATAGCTGGGCAGAAGACTTTGAATGGCTACCCCAAGCGCGGGAAAAATCATGGGAATAAGCCCTATTTGATGGGACAAAACATCTGGTACAAGTGTAGCAATCTAGGACACTTTAGCAGAGAGTGGCCATTGTGGAAGAAACCAGCTGAGCCCCTAAACCTTTGACTAGAGGGAGAGTCTACACTCTCAAGGCAAAGAGGTAGACCAATCTGATGATTCTATAAAAGGTCAGTGTTTTATAAATGATATTCCTTTAATTGTACTGTTTCATTCTAGCGCCACTCATTCCTTTATTTCTCATAAATGTGTGGAAAATTTAAACCTATATGTGACCAAACTCCCATATGATTTGTCTATTTCTATTGCAGCTGGAAAACATATCTTAACTTCCTTAACTTGTTTAAATTGCCCTATCATTGTTGAAAGTAAACCTTTTACTGTTGACCTTATCTGTCTGCCTTTGGTGGACTTAGATGTCATTCTTGGAATGGATTAGCTGTCTTTTAATAAAGTAGTTTTAAATTTTTTTGAGAAGTTTGTGACTTTTATGGATACTATACCTGTGAATAGGGGTACTGAGGAAAAGATCCAAAGATAATGTTTTCTTTGTTCTTTAGAAGTTGAGGGTCAGCATAAGCTTGATGGTATCCCTGTAGTTAGAGAATTTTCTTATGTCTTTCCCAAGGAGATCTCTAGTCTTTCACTAGAAAGAGAGGTAAAGTTCTCTATAGAGTTAGTTCCTGAGGTAGGACTAGTCTCTATAGCACCTTATAGGATGTCTCCCTTAGAGCTAAGTGAATTAAAGGTTCAAATAGAAGATCTCTTAAAGAAGTAATTCATCAAGCCCAATGCTTCATCATAGGGAGCACCGGTCTTGTTTGTGAAGAAAAATGATGAAAGTATGAGAATGTGTATAGTCTATATGCAATTAAATAAAGTAACTGTGAAAAACAAGTATCCCTTCCCTAGGATGGATGACTTGTTCGATTAATTAATAGGAGAAGCTATGTTTACTAAGATCGATCTGAGTTCGAGGTACCATCAGATCAGAGTGAGAAGTGAGGATATACCTAAGATTACTTTTAAGACTACGTATGGGCATTATGAATTTCTTATGATTCCATTTGGCCTAACAAATGCTCTAGCTATTTTCATGGATTACATGAATCGTATCTTTAGACCCTACCTTGATCAGCTCATGGTAGTATTCAGTGATGATATTCTTGTATATTCTAGAAATAGGCAAGAGCATGAACAAAACCTTAGAATTATGTTGCAGGTGCTTAAGGAGAGGCAATTGTATGCAACACTAGAAAAATGTGAGTTTTGGTTAAATGAGGTGAGATTCTTAGGGCATGTGATCACCCAGGATGGCGTAGCAGTAGATCCCAGTAAGAATAAAATTGTGGTTCATTGGGAGAGACCTACAACAATGACTGAAATCCATAGTTTCCTTAGATTAGCTAGTTACTATAAAAGGTTTATCCAAGGGTTTTTACAGATAGCGATGCCTATGACCAAGTTGACCTGAAAGGATGTTCCATTTAGGTGGGATTCTGAATGTGAGCATAGTTTCCAAACCTTGAAGGAAAGGTTAACCACTGCACCTGTGCTAGTTATTCCAAATCCTTTGGAGAGATTTGAGCTATACTGCGACGCATCCAAGAAAGGTCTAAGGTGTATCCTAATGCAATAGGGAAAAGTACTAGCCTATGCTTCCAGACAATTAAGGCCTCATGAGTGCAATTACCCTACTCATAACCTAGAACTAGCAGCCATAGTGTTTGCCTTGAAAATCTGGAGGCATTATCTTTATGGGTCTAGGTTTGAGGTATTTAGTGACCACAAGAGTCTTAAGTACCTTTTTGACCAAAAGGAATTGAACATGAGACAAAGGAGATAGATGAAGTTCATTAAAGACTATGAATTTAAGTTGAAATACCATCCAGGCAAGGCCAATGTTGTGGCAGACGCCTTGAGTAGGAAATCCCTCCACATAGCTCAAATGATGGCAAGTGAGATGAGCTTAATAGAGAATTTTAGAAATTTGAGTTTATCCACATTGATGCTATCAGATAGAATATGTCTAAGTGAATTGCGGATTGAGAGTAACCTTAGGACCTAGATCCTAGAGGCCCAAAGGTAGGATGAATTCTTAAAGTCTTTAAAGGACTCCAAAGAATTCCAAAAGGAGGTGGATGGGTTATGACCTTTCAGAATAGGGTTTGTGTCCCAAGTCTAAGGGAATTGAGAGAGAAGATTTTAGAGGAAGCCCATATGAGCAACTATACTATTCATCCTAGTTCCACTAAGATGTACCAAGACTTGAAGGGAGGATTTTGGTGGCCGAGTATGAAAAAGCACATCGCTGAGTATGTTGCTAAGTGCTTAGTGTGTCAGCAGGTGAAGATTGAACATCAGAAACCTACTGGGTTGTTGCAACCTCTAGATATCCCTTAATGGAAGCAGGATAAAATCTCTATGGATTTTGTAGTGGGATTTCCAAGGACGCAGTCAGGAAATAATACTATTTAGGTGATAGTAGACCGATTGACTAAGTTTGCACATTTCCAACCCATTAAGATCAATTTCTCCCTAAAAAAATTAGCTCATCGATATATCCAGGAGATAGTGAGACTGCATGGAATCCCTATTAGCATTGTCTCAAATAGAGATCCTAAATTCACCTCTAGATTTTAGAGAGCCTTTTAAGAAGCTTTTGGTACTAGGCTAAGCTTGAGCATTGCCTATCATCCTTAAACAGATAGACAAACTGAGAGAACCATTCAGACCTTAGAGGATATGCTTCGGTCATTTTCCTTAAAGTATAAGGGAAGTTAGGATCAAAGCCTAGCATTGATAGAATTCTTATACAATAATAGTTTCCATTCTAGTATAGGGATGACACCCTATGAAGCCTTGTATGAGAGGAAGTGTAGATCACCTCTATGTTGGTTTAAGGTAAGAGAGAGATAGTTGCTCAGACTAGAGTTGGTTCAGCAAACTATAGACCAAATTAAGATGATCAGGGATAAGATGGCTAGGGCTCAAGATAGACAAAAGAAGTATGTTGATAAAAAAAGGAGGCCACTAGAATTCTGTGAAGGGGATCATGTCTTCCTTAAGTTATCACCTATTACTGATATAAGTAAAGCCATTAAGTCCAGAAAATTGAATCCAAGGTATATTGGGCCATTCCAAATCCTAAGAAAGGTTGGTCAATCAGCATACCAAATAGCTTTACCTCTATTCTTAGTGAACCTCCATAACATTTTCCATGTCTCGCAACTTACAAGTATATCCATGACCCATCCCACATTCTTGATGTACAGTACATTTAAAAGAAAATTTAACTTATCATTCGAAGCCATTCAGAATCATTGGGAATGAGGTCAAGCGATTGAGGAACAAGGTCATCCCTCTGGTTAAGGTTTTATGGGATCAGTTATCTCTACGAAAGGTGACATGGGAGAAGGAAGAGGACTTGAGGAAGTCCCACCCCGAATTATTCAAATAGATACATTTTAATTTAGAAGATGAAATTATTTTAAAGGAAGGGAGAATGTAACATCTACTCTAAATATGATTAAAGAGATGTTTTTTAATTGTTAAATTAAGTTTAATGCTTGTGTATGTTGCATTAGTTTTATATAGTTGCATTAGCCTAGGGACTAAATTGAAAGGAAATACATAAAGGTTTAGTAAGAGGTGGCTAGAGACTCAATTGAAAAGGGGAAAATAAGGGAGTTTAAGAGTGTAAAATAGCTCAACGACCAAATGAAAATTTCTCCAAACTTCCTTAAACCCTAGCTGAAGCCTTAAACTACACACACTTTCAACCTTCAGCATTTCTAGAGAGAGAAGCAAAAGGGGTGAGTAGAGAGAGAAAAGAGCAAGTTAAGGCAAATGAGAGAGATTCTGAAGACAAAAGAGCATATTCAAGGCTAGGAAATAGTCCCACAGGAAGGGGATAGTTTTCTTAACACATCCTACACACACATTTGCAAGGAATCAAGGTAGCAATTCATACTAAACCCCTCTCTTTTCTAAAAAGTTCACTATTGCTGGAAAAGTATGAATTTCTAAATGTTTGAACTGAGTTTGGGGTTAGACCTACATTCTGTATGCTTTTCTATTTCTATGGGATGTTGTGTGTTGAATGTATGCTTATATATGTGCTTGTAATGGATTGGAAGGGCTGGGTTATGTTTATCTAGAGATATAGAGACTAGTTTTCCTTGAATGTACTATTTTTGAGCTAATGGATGAAAAATGTTTAATGAGAAGTAAAGTTTGTTGTATGGAAATTAAGCTCATATGTTTAGAGTTGAAAATGGAATGCATTCTGAACTGGGTACTATCAAAATTATGTTTTCTAAACTGCAGTGAAGCATAGTAGCCAACTACTAAGTATAGGGCAGTTGACTATCGTGTTCCTGAAAATCCCAGAAGAGCAGACAGAGGCTTAGCAGTTAATTGCCAGATCCCCAGCAGTCAACTGTCGGGCCCGGGTTTACACTAAGCAGTTAACTGGTCATCCTTGCAGTCAACTGTCGTGCTCTTATTTTTGTCCAAAATGCATTCCAGCAAGCCACCAGTTGGCTACCAGCCCGCTGGCAGCTGACTGCTAGCTTATTGTCTGGCACTCGAGGAATACAAAGAGCCACCAGCTGACTGCTAGCCTTTCAGCAGCTGATTGGCAGCCCTCTAATTTGATAAATGAGGTTTTTAATGGCAATTGAGCTTATTACTTCTTCATACTAACTTAATTAAGGGCTCACAACATAGGTAAGTAGGGAAACTAGGAGTTTTGGGTGATGAATGTAACATCCGCTCCTAACACTTGTATCTTATGATGACGTTGTTGTTATTATTATTGTTAGCATTAACTATGAAGGGTTAAGGATGATTTATTAAGGAGATAGAATGAACATTTTTATCATTATATAATCACTTTTGTGAAAAAAAAAAAGCAGAATGAAGTTGGAAATTTGGTAAGGAAGGGTAAAATGGTAATTTTATCATGAAATGAATAATTAGTTTAATTCTTTTATTCCATGAAGTTATGTTAAAGGACTCTTATTATTTTCATTTAAGAGAGAAGGAGAATCTAGTTATACAAGAAATTACTTACATTAATGTTGAAAGACAATTTTCCCTAAAAAGGGTAAAATTGAAATTTCACACTATAAGTATGATAGCAATCTTATATGAGGTGAGAAAATTTTAGTTTTTACCCTAAATATTCTATGAAGGTGGGAATTAGAAATCCTTACTCATTCTTGATCAAAAGAAAAAAGTAAGAGAGTGAAATGATAGTTTCAACATAAAGGGCAAAAAGGTAATTTTTCCTTAGGGGAAAAATTGTAATTTTGCCAAAAATAGAAGTAAATTAGTAAATTCATGGAAATGAGCCTTATGAAATTTTATTTAAGTAATTTTACTCCTTGAAACCGAAAAGAATGTAAAGGGAGCAAAAATGGCCAATTTGGACTTAATGGCAAAAAGGTATTTTTCTTAGGGACTAAAATGCAAATTTCAAAAAGTTAAGGGACCACTATGCAATTTTAAAATTTTTGGAAGGGCAAAATAGTCCCAGCCCATGGAAGTTGCATAAAATTACAATGGCAAGGAGAGACAATGCCATTGTTAAAAAAAAAAGAAAAGAAAAAGAATGAAATTGACAAATTAGCAAGAGTGGCATTTTTGTAAATAAGTTAAACTTTAATTCGGTCTATTTCTTCTCCTAATTACTAGAAATGTCGTGAAAGGTGGAGAAGAAGGAGAAGTGGCTGAATTGCATCTTTCCTTGGAGAAGAAGAAGCTTCCACCAAATCAACAAGGAAATCACACATCTATTAGCTTTTCAAGGTAGATAAACAATCATATGCCATTAATTTCATGTTTTATGATATGTTTATGGTGTTTTCAAACTTGTAAGCATGATGGAAATTTCTCTCTCTACATGTGTATGGTGGATTTGTATGCTTGGATATGAGAGATGTTGGAAATAACTTGTGGTTATGATTATAGATATGTAAGAAAGCATGGAAACTCATGAAATGGTGAATTTGCATGGATGGAACTTGATTTTATTAAACCCTAAGTGGTGTCAAGGCTGAGTTTGTGGTTGTTAAAGTGAGAAAATGGTATTTTTGCATGGATTTTGCATGAATATAAGTATTGCAAGCAAGGTGATGAAACAACTCCATTTTGCTTGTTTTTCTCACCTTGGCCGAATTACTAGGGTTATAAGAGTACTGAATTTTTGGCCAAATTTTATGTTAGAAAGAGTGAGAGAAAGTACTAGAAAATGGTAAGAGAGAGAAAGTCTAATTAGATTTGCATTTGAGTACTTTTTCATTGTCTAGCTTCACAAGTTGCCAAGCAAATGTGCTTTAGTCACCTTGGCCGAATGGATGCATATGAATGGTGCTAAATTTGCTCTTGAAAATGATTTAGAAACCATATAAGTTTAGTTCCAAGAAAGGAGGAGAGAGAAAATTATGGCAATTTATGTTTCAAGCAATGTTGCCAATTTAAAGTCTTACTTGTTCACCTTAAAAGTGTGCATAAAAATGTGAAATTGTGATATTAGATGTGTGATTATGTTTGGCATGAAAAATAAGCTAGAAAAGTATGAAAAATAATGGCCTAAAGTACACTTACCTAATTTTTAGGTGTGAGGAAGTGTTAGGCATAATTATGGGAATTGTCACCATGATGTTCCATTAATGAGAGTAAGGGTTAGAAATACAAAGTATTCATGTTCATTCTACCTTGGCCGAATACTATGTGAAATTTTCTCTAGAGTGGCTAGATTTATGAATGAGTTGGAAATAGCCTAAAGTGCCATCTAAATGGCCTATGTTAAGGGAAGAGAGACCAAAGATGCAAGGGTCAAGAATGAATGAATAATAGCATGCATTTTGCCATAAATAGTGAAATGTTTAAATTTATGTAAAAGTGATTGAATGGCAAAGAATGCTTAATGTAATTGTGAAAGACAAGGTTAAAGCTTCCTTGTGGGGAATGATCTGGTGTATACTCCTAAGGAATTAAATAAGGAGGAATAATCTAGTGAATACCTCCTGAGATTAAACGCCTGTGAAGGAATGATCTAATGTATACCTTCTAGGAAAGTGCCCTAAGGGGAATGATCTAATGTAAACCCCAATAAATTGAAATGTAGGAGGAATGATCTTGTGTATACCTCCAAAGAGTACAGTTAAGCAGGAAGGAATGATTTCATGTATACCTTCCCAGAATTGAGTAATTATGAAATGTTATGTATGTATTGCATGAACGTGATTTATGTGATTATGGTTATTGCATGTAAGCATTGAATGCTTGTAGCCTATTCCTTATATGACCTAATTGAATGTTTATTTCATTTCTAGAGCTACATTCACATATGTTTTTGTGATATGTCATATCTAAGTATCTATAAGAGAATAGTTTTGAAAAATAACCGCATGTAGAGTGTTTTCTATATTATTACAGTGGTACATGTCAGTTATTTTAAAATAAACTGGTTGTTTATCTACTGGGAATGTATTTCTCACTTCTGAACTGATATGTATCAGATGGTTAGATATTGCATGGTAATCAAGGTGGAGTTAGACACTGTGGAAATTCCTTTCGTAGGAGTTTTCACTATTATCAAGAATGTGTATGTTATCACTATTTTTGAATTTCTTATAGAATAGATGAGTACGTAAATATATATAGCTATAGCCTGACCTTTTGGAGTCCTAATTCTTCGTTTATTTTTTTTAGGTTTCGAATTAGGGCTGATATTTTTTGCTGTATATAGAAAGAAAAAGGGCACATGTATAGGGATATGTGAAGGACCTATTCACTTACGATATTTTGTAAAGGAGTATGAGTGGGAGACTTGTTGTCTCCTTACTCCTTATGGATGGGTACTTCATCTATCCTAGTGTATGTATACCAAATGATGTACTAAATAGTTGTATAATGTATGTATATTAGAAAAGCTTTTATATATTCTGTTGTATTATTTAATATTTTATATTCCGCTGTGCCAAAGCACGTTACCTGAGCAAAAGAACCCAAACCTAATTGCATAACAAATCTATGATGGATTGGATGCTCAAGAGAAATAAAGGTAATCAAAGACTAGAATTAATGTAACCACTTATCTAAATAAGCGTTATGACGTTGTTAAGTTATGATAAGGGGTGTTACAATGAAACCCTAGTGATATTGAAACAAAGAGAGAGCAGAAAACACAAAAAGGGAAAGAGAAAAGTATTCTTAGTGTATGCCTTAGGGTAGATAGGCTTATAATCGAGTGATCGATTGTCGGTATGGGATAGTCGTTAGGTATTCCACGATTATGCCATAAATTGGGATGGTTAAACATCCACTTGAACTTAGATGATTTCTAAAACACCGTGGTAGTTGCGAACTTTAAGTTAGCATCATCTCCCAAAGGCCATATGAGAAACACATACTTAGAGTTAAGCATAACCATGGGTATGGGTCAATTCACTCTAGAGTGTATGTAAAGAATAGCATACTACGAGTGTGATCCACCTCAAAGGAATGGTGGTGATTCCATAGTACTATGTTCCACCCAAAAAGCAGAGAGGAAATGATCCCGGTAGAGTTAATAGTGATCCCATAAGAGTATACCAGCCCCATTTAGGACAAAAGGAAGGAATCCCGCTGGTCAGGGATGATCTGTTGGAAAGGGGTATGGACCATTAAGGTACTTAGATCCACTGGGAGATGCCTTAAAATGTACAAAAGTTAAGTTATGACTAAATAGACATGCGCTCATTCATATAAACAGTGATACGTGGAGTTGTTGCTGGGCAACTCTCTCAATTACTCTTAGGGTGTTTTATGTATTGCTCATATGTTATGAAAGTGAAATGATGGTATGTTTACTATCACACATGTTTTATAAGAAATTTTTTATGATGAGAATGATGATGAATGCACTTCTTATATTTTAAAGATGATATGTTTTTATGAATATGCATATGGATGAGTATATAACATGATTAAATGCTACATGCACTACATCCCAACAGTAAGTGATATGTTTTATGAAAGAATGTAGAGTTTTCCATGCGAGCACAGTGGTATAGGTCAATGGATTTTGTAACAGGTTACATTACTACTGAGATTCATTTCTCATAATAGTGTTGGCATGTAATAGATATGTAGGTCCCTTTGGGCTGAAGAAAGAGGTAAAGTAGGAAGAAGTATCCATTCCGATCATACAGACTATTTTATTTGAATAGCTTAAGTACATGGTAGAATGGAGCTAGCCTTTATGATATTTTGAGAAAGGGTAGTGTAGGATTATTTTGTATAGCCTATTCTAACTTATCTATATAAGAATTAGGCTGGATTAATGAATAGGCTAATTGATGGGGTTATGAGTGGCAAGATTGTTGTCTTTATGCCTAATGGTTAATTAATTATATTTAATTAAGAATGCATGTTTATGTATAGTTAATCCAAGTGTATTCTATATATATTTATTCTGCTACGATGTCAAGAGAACCCGGGAGTAGAAACCAACCCAAATGGCACTCAATTAATCAACTGATAAAAAGTTTAGAATTTACTCAGGTAGAAGTGATAGTAACACAACACTATTATGATAATTATATACACTACACCTTTAAACACTTAAAAGGAACCATAGGCTAATGGGGATGCTACACATATAGCTAAGTATATTGCTAAATGCCTAGTGTTCCAGCAGGTGAAGATTGAACATCAAAAACTTGTAGGAATGTTGCAACCTCTAGAGATTCCTAAATGGAAATGGGAGAAAATTTTCATAGATTTTGCAGTGGGTTTGCCTAGAACCCAATCAGGAAATGACGCAATCTGGGTAATTATGGACAGATTAACTAAATCTACACATTTTCTACCTATTAAATTAAATTTCTCATTGGATAAGTTGGCCTAATTGTATATACAAGAAATAGTGAGACTCCACAGAGTACCCGCTAGTATAGTATCTGATAGAGATCCTAGATTTACTTCCAAATTCTGAAAGCCTTACAAGAGGCATTTAGGACTAAGTTGAACTTTAGTACTACTTATCATCCTCAAACTGATGGGCTGACTAAAAGGACAATCCAGACATTAAAAGATATGCTTAGAGCTTGTATATTAGAACAAAAAGGGAGTTGGGATAGAATTTTTCCTTTAGTGGAGTTTTCTTATAACAATAGTTTCCACTCTAGTATAGAAATGACTCCATATGAAGCCTTATATGGGAGAAAGTGTAGGTCACCATTATATTGGTTTAAGGTGGGGGAGAGACAAATATTAAGGCCTGAGTTAGTGTAACAAACTACAAATTAAATAAAAATGATCAAAGAGAAAATGGCTACAACCTAGGATAAGTAAAAAAGTTATGCTGATAAGAGGAGGAGACCATTATAATTTACAGAAGGAGATCATGTTTTCCTCAAGGTGTAACATCTACCTTTAATACTTTGGGATTTATTATAACATTATTGTTATCATTGATTGAACATTAAGATGTTATTATTTATGTAATGATAAGAATGGTTCATTAAAGGGATAGAATGGACATTTTCATCAAGATAGAACCACTTTTATCATAAAAGGGTAAAATTAGAAATTTTGGTAAAGAAGGGCAAAATAGTAATTTTACTATAAAGGAGAAAATAAATTTTATCAAATTATTTCATGGAATTACATTCAAGGACTTTTACCATTTTTATTAAAGAGAGAATAAGAAATAAATGTGGAAGTGATTATGACCGCTTTGATGGCAAAATGGTAACTTTTCCTAAAAAGGGCAAAGTTGTAATTTTATCTCAAGGGCATATTAGTAATTTTTGATAAGATAGAAAAATTAAATTTTACCTGAGCATTTCATGGAAATAGTATTGGAAGGCCTTTACTCTTGTATTTTAGAAAGGAGGAAGAATAAGGGTAAAAATAATTATATTGACATAAAAGGAAAAATGGTAATTTTACCTTAAGAGCAAAATGGTAATTTTACCAAAGAAGGATAAATTAGTAATTTCATAAAAATAAGTTTTATGAAACATTATTTAAGAAGTTTTTTCCCACTAAACTCGAAAAGGATGAAAAATGAGGTTAAAATGGTCATTTGGACACATAGTAAAATGGTACTTTCATTAGGGATGTATTGGTAATTTTTCAAAAAGATGAAGGGCAAAACTATAATTTAAAAAAGGATAGGGGCAGAATAGTCCTAACCTATATAAGTTTCATAAAATTACAATTCTAGAGAGAGAGTGTGCCATTGTTGAAAAAGAGAAGTTATAAGGGTAAAGTGGTCATTTTTGCACCAAGGGCATTTTGATAATTTTCCAAAACCCTAATTTAAGTCATCTTCTTCCTTAAGAAGGGGTAGAAGTCGTGAAAGGGGAGGCTTGGCCGAAATACTCACAAAGGAAGGAGAAGAAGTGCAAAAACAAGGCAAAACACTTAAGAAATTCAACTTTTCTTGCATTTTCAAGGTAGTTAAACATTACTAAACCCTTATTTTCATGTTTTATGGATTGATTTAAGCATTTTAAAGTTTCATAAAGTTAGGGTTTTCTCTCTCTACATTCCTTATGACTTGTTTTTCTATTAGGTTTTGCTTGCATAAAAATATAGTTGTGTTTATAAATTTTGGAATGTTTGTATGATTGAAATAATGAGAAAATGAAGTTTTTCAAGAATGGTACCTATTTTCGTGAAAAATCCTAATTTTGAAAGGGTTAAAGATGGCTGGAAATTACATGGAAATGAAAGGTAAAATATGATTTTGAACTCATATTTTGAAAATGGAAGCTAGGTAAGCAAAGGAATGAAATCCTTACATTTTCTCCTTTTTCTCCTTATGGCCAAGAGCACTATGCACTTGTCTGACTGAAGTTTTCATGAAAATGCTCTTGAATATATGTAAATGAAATGGCCATGAGTGAAGAAGAGAGAGAAAGTAAGGTACATGGTGTCAAAATGATGAATTTACCTTTCTTATTCATGGAATCCAAACTTGAAAAGTGTCTTTGATATGAAAATGAAAATGTATGTGTAAATATATGTATGGCAAGGAACTTAAGTCATGAGAATGAAGAAAATAAAAGTTATACATATAGATACACATATTAAGTATAAGAAAGTGCCATGAATAATGAAAGGAAATTGTACCATTTATGTCTAAGTGGTAGAAAGGATGGAAGAAAGGGAAAAACTAGTATGAAAATCCCTAGCTTCCACTCTTTCCTCACCTTGGTCGAGACCACCTTTCTTGTTTCTCTTGGAATTGATTAAATCTTGTTATTGATATTATGAAGGAAAAATGTAAAATTTTATGCTAACCAATTTCAAGAGAAAAAGAAAATGGGGATTAGTGTGGCAAAGGGATATAGTGATGTGTCTTATGCATTTTATAGAATAAATTTCTAGTTTTTCGTATCCATGGTATACGTCATAAATTTCATATGTAATCTTCCATATTCATGTAATTCAATTGGAAAGTGTTGCCAAGCAAGAAAGGGCTGTATTGTGAAAGGGTTAAATAGGTATCATAAAAATGGAAGAAAGAAAGGAAAAGGGAAACATTGAAAGAAAAGGAAAAATATAGAATGAAAGAAAAGATAACCTAGAGGAAGTATTTCTAATATATGATCTAGGATAGATAGAGTTGTAACCGAGTGACCAATTGTTGGTATGGGATGACTGTTGGGCATTCCACAGTTATGTCATGAATTTGGATGGTTAAACATCTATTTCATGTAAGAAGTTTAGAAAACACCGTAATAGTTGCAAATTCTAAGTTAGTGTAACTTATATGACTAATAAAGAAGGGACATTTACTTAAGATTTAGCAAAGTCATGGGTACAAGTCGAGTTATCCTAGATTATATATGAGGAATAACGTACTGGGAGTTTGATCTACCGAAAAAGTGGTGATGATTCCATAGCATCATGATCTGCCTGAGAAGCAGAGAGGAAATGACTTACACAGTTAGCAGTGATCCCATGAGCTTAATTTTCTTTTTAAAGATAAAAGTAGTCCCCTATGAGGTAGAAATGGAAGAAAACTCCTGTTGTATATGGGATAATCTACAAAAGGGCAATGAGCACGCGTTATTTGGATCCATTGAGGGACGTCCCAGATAATACCATTGTAGGATTGTTACTTATGTGTTTAAATTAACTCATTCATGTAAGTAATGGTACGTGGAGTAGTTCACTATGTGACTTTCCCGATACTCTTAGGTTTCTCTTCTCTAAAGAATGGCATTAGCCATAATGTTATGGTTGTTTTCCTATTTTCCTAATTTTATGATTTGTATGATCTTACAATGATGAATGATTTATGCATATCCATTATGACACCTATTTGACACTTTTATTATGAAATGATATTAAAAAATGATAATGACTGTGAACTTCATTCTTATATTGAACTATATTGTGCTTTCATTAATATATGCCATATTGACATCTATGAAATATACATAATATCCCGATAGATAATATGATATTTTAAAGAAAGGAATGTATAATGTTTTCTGTGTTATCACAATGGTGCATGCTAGGGGTTTTTTTAAAAGAATGGATTGTTTGGCAATCGAGAATATATTTCTTATAATTATCCTGGTGTGTATTAGTTAACCAGGCACACCCTGCTACTAGAGATAAAGGTAATGTGGACTGAAATATCTTTTCTAGAATCAAGCACAGTATTGCTAGGAATATGGGTTCTATTAGTATGCAAAAGTTATGTATGGTAATAGCAAAGTATTACAGGGGTTTGAGTGGCAGGGTTGTTGTCTCCTTACCCTTATATATGAATACTTAATATCTCTTGGGATGTGTATCAGAAGATTTAAATGATATACATATGGTTATGGAATGTTTTGCAAATTCCATTGTGATGTATGGAATTTTATTTTCACTATGCTGAAGTATGTTAACCTAAGCAAAAGAACCCAAACCTAATGAAAATATTGATTATTGATGGATTTAATGCTTAGGCTCATTTTTACATAATAAGGTAAAAAATAATGTAACCACTTATCTTATTACATATTATAAAGCTGTAATATAGAGATAAGGGGTGTTACACTCTAGTTACTGGTATTGGTAGGGCTATTAAGTCTAGAAAATTGAATCTTAGATACATTAGACCATACCAGATTCTGAAAAGAGTTGGTTCATCCACTTACCAGATAACTTTACCCCTATTTTTGTCCAATCTTTACAATGTTTTTCATGTTTCTCAACTTCATAAATACATTCCTGATTCTTCACATATTCTTGATGCCAGTATAGTACAATTGAACAATAATTTGCCTTATCATCCTAGACCTTTAAAAATTATCAGTATTGAAGTCAAACAATTGAAAAATAAGACCATTCCCCTAGTAAAGGTATTGTGGGATTAGTCAGCATCACAAGAAGCAACTTGGGAAAAAGAAGATGACATGAGAAGAACATATCCAGAAATTTTTGGATAGTTATGTACAAATTTAGGGAACAAAATTTTTTAAAGGAGGGGAGAAATGTAATAACCGCTCTTTCTATTTATAAGAGATTTTTATTAGTTTTAAATAAGTTAAATGCTTGTGTATGTTGCATTAGATTGCATATAGATACATTAAGAGGAGGGACTAAATTAAAAAAAGAAAAGAATAGGGACCTAAATGAAATGAAAATGTTGAGTAGGGGGAAACTATGTGAGTTTTCCATATTTAAGGGTATCATATCATAATATTAGCCAAAAGATTTACTATAGCAATTAGAAATTTGAAATTGTCTGCCAATAGTTTAGGGGCAAAAATGGTAATTTGGCATGTGGCTAGGAAAATTATCATTTTGAGCTGAATGGTCTAGAATTATGATCAGAATTGCACTTCCTAGACTACCTATAAATAGAGCTAAAACTCAGAAGCTTCATTTCCTCATCTTCACTTCAAAATTATAGAGAGAGTGAGGGAAAGGAAGTTAGAATTTATAAAGGAAGTGGCATTTTTAATCGAGGCAAGAAGTTGGTAGCTGAGAAATCAAGGAGTTCATCTGATAATTTTACACTACCTTTTTCCACGAAACAAGGTAAAAAAACAACCTAATTCCTTTAATTTTGAATTACTATTTATATTGATGAAAATGATGATTTTGCTATTGTGTAAAGTAAGAGAGGGATTAAAACTACATTCTTAGTGTTTTTGAATGATATTGGGTATTTTAAATTGGATGAATATACTTATGCATGTGGATATCAGATTATGGGAAATCAATTTTTACCTACTGTGTGAAAATAAGGTTTAATCCAAGATTTAAGTGAGAATAAATGGTAGTTTGGGATGTTTTTATGTGGTAAATGATGCTTGTATACTAGTATTGAGTTGAGGAGGGTCAAAAAAGATTTACAAACTTGGTCTTGGGCTAAAGTCTGGGTCAACGAAAGATTTTAAAAATAGAGTATAATGTAGCAGTAGACTTATAGGCCCTATCAGTTGACTGTCATGCTCTTCGGTTGCCCAGAAATGTATACAAAGTGCTAGCAGTTGACTGCTAGCCCGGGGAAGTCAACTGACATGCTTATATTTTTTAGAAATTTTCCAAGAACGTTGTGGTCGACTGTTGGGCTGCAGTAGTCGACTAGTAGCCCTCGGGTTTGAAAAATTTCCAGGACAGTAAGCTGGAAGTTAACTGCCAAAAAGGTGGAAGTTGACTTGTAGGCCCCTATTTTGGAAAATGAACTCAATAACCTAATTTGAAGCATAATTAGCCCAAAACTCCACTCAAGTAAAGGATTTAAACCTATAATATATAATAGGTAACAAGAGGGTTGAGAATGAAAGAAAAAGAGCTAGAAAGAGATGAGATTTTGAAAAGGAATGAGCATGAGAATTTCAAGAGAAATGAGAAAGTATTCCAAGCATATGGATAGTGGTAGATAGGAACATACTAAATGACCAATTGTTGGTATGGGATGACAATTAGAGCATTCCATTGTTAAATTATATGATTTTGAAAAAATCGTGGTGGTTATTAATTTTAAGTTAGTGAATTCACTTATGACCAATCAAAGGATTCATGTACTTAAAGTTATACCTAATCATAGTATGAGTTAAATCACTTTAGTATATATTCATATGAATAGTGTTTTTGGAAAATGATCTATTGAGAACAATAATGTTGAATATATGGGGAAGGATCTATTAGAGAGGTGGGCAGAGACCTTATGGTTCTTGAAGGTGGGGAATGATTTGTTAGAGTGGTGGACAGAGACCCTTATGGGGGTGTTATGGATAGTTGTACTTGGATCCATTAAAGGACGCTCTAGCATGTACATGAATTGAAGTCAAGGACTACCGAATTATAAATGAATTGCAATTGAAAATTGTGGGTAGTCATGGAATACGAGAAACTCACTTGAGAGTGAGGGTTTTATATGTGATGCCCTATTACCATTATAATGTGATGTATATCCTGTGTGATGAATATGTGATGATTGCATAAGTATGAGTATGAGATATAAGATGATATAACTGTATAATTCATGCATTGTATCCCAATAAGCATGATGTTTTAATTGATGATGAGAAGAATGTAGTGTTTTTTGTAAAAGTACGATGGTACAGATAAGTAGTTTTTAAAATCAGGTTGTTATTGCTACTGAGATTCATTCTCATATAAAGTGCTGGTGTGTATCAGATGCCTAAGTACCAGGTCTTGCTAGAGATGGAAGTGGAGGTAGTGGAAATACCATTCTTAGGGTATTTCCCGATTGTGAAGTAAATATGGATTATTTTTGTAGTAGAAATTCCCTCTACACCTTAGTTGCATGAGATTAGACTCTGTGTAGTGTATTTTGACATGCCTAATACCCTAAATCCTTATTATTATTTTGGTAGGATCAGGAGAATGATTTTTTTTATGTATAAATTAAGAACATATATGTATTAAGATATGTGAGATAGCGGTCTTCTATTAAATGGGTATGAGTGATAAGCTTATTGTCTCCTTACTATAGTTGATACTCTCACATATATATAAGTGTATTTCTGTTGCACAGAAACTATAATGAATGCAAATGGATCCTGCATGTGAATCAAAATATATGTATATATTTTATCTATATATTTTATTTTAATTATTTTTGCTGCGATATTATGTGATAATCTCGAGTGTAGAATTTTCAAACTAATAGCACTTAATTATTTAAGTTGGTAAAAGTTAAAAATTTATTCAGGTAGAGATAGTAGTAACTCATAAATCCTGCACTATATGATATTATTTAATTAACTAAAAGGAACTATAGGATTAGGGGTGTTACATCAATTATAAAGAAAATATTTATCAGTCATAAGGAAAACATTTATCAGTTATTGGCTAAAAGCCACAGTCAATGAAAGAGAAAGTTAAGAGTATCGGGAGAGTCACCTAATGAACTACCTCACATACTACTACATACATGAGTGAGTTAATTTTCTTTTCCAGTTCCAGTCATGTGACAGTTTTGCCATTGGTACTATTTGAGGCATCCCCTAGTGGATCCAAGTACCTATTTCTAGTCAAACTCTAGTCAATGGTCACTGCCTTTAGGCAAATCACTAATATTTGAAAATTAAGCTTACAGGATCATTGTCAATTATACCCAGATCATTTCCTCTTTGCTTTTGGATAGATCATAATGCTATGGAATCACCACCCCTTACTAGTGGATCACATTCCCAGTACGCTATTTTCTATATATGGACTAGAATGATTTGACTTGTACCCATGATTTTGCCAAATTCTAAGTAAATGTCCCTCTTTTTATTGGCCACACTAGGTTACACTAACTTAGAATTTGTAATCATCACAGTGTTTTCACACTTTTTATATCCAAGTAGATGTTTAACCATCCAAATTTATGACATAACTGTGGAATGCCTAACGGTTGTCCAATACCGATAATTGGTCACTCGGTTACAAGTCTATATATCCTAAAATATATATTAGAAATACTTCTTCTATGTTCTCTTCTTATTCCATTTTATGTTTTTCTTTCATTTTCTTTTCTTTCATTCATTTTTCATGATACGCTTTTCTCATTGAAAAATATAACTTTATATGTATGATAATACTTTCATGAGTTGTATAGACATGGGAGGTCATTCATTTTTCTAATATTGTTTTATATATTAATCTTGGAAGTTTTCTATAAAATAAATCTAAAATAAAATCTTTGTTATTCATAAGTTTGCAATCTTGCTTTATAAGAATACTTTTTATATTCACATACATATTGGTTTAAATATTTTGGGTATAGACTACATATTTTTTATTTTGTGTATTTTTGTTATGGATTTTTTTATTTTTTATTTGATTATGTAATAAAATAATATTTATTATTTTTATTGATTTAATATGATAATTATATATTTATTATATATATAAAATAATTATTAATATTAATATCGATTCAATCATAATTTAATCATGATTGTACCAATGAATTGTGAATGGTGAATCACCCCCTTGATTGGTTCATTTTTTAAAATGTTGGTTAATTTAAATTGTTAGTACATTAAGAATTAAACAAATACATATTTTTAATTTTTTAAGAATTATTTAACATTTAATATTTTTTATTTTTTTATTAATAACTAACTATCTAGACTATCAAAATAACTATTATAATTTTTTAAAATTTAAAATATACAGTATAATTTTTTATAAACTAAAATTATTGCTTATGTTTTAAAAACTTATAAGGGAGTTATCTTTACAAAATTTTTTACAATTATTATAATATAAATATAATAATAGGTTAACTAAGGAACTATTTTTGAAGAGAGAGAAAAAAGAGGCAGGGTCATGTCCCATTCGTTTGGCCCCACCCTCTTTCCCTTGTTCTGCAACGGTGCTGGAATCCTGACTCCAAGCCACTAAATTTCCATATTTGGCTTCGTGGAAGGAAGTAAAGTTCATACTTAATTTCCAGTTCAATCCCTAGATGAAGGTCAAAAGGTTTCTCTCACTCCCTGTTTTGGCGGTGTTTTCACTGATGGCTTTTGTGTATTACTTTACAATCTTCGTCTTTCTCGCGGATTGGGTCGGCTTGCACAGTTCTCTTGGCACTTTGAATGCCTTCATTTTTACCTTATTGGCCTCTCTGTGTCTTTTCTCTTTCGTTGTTTCCGTTCTTACAGACCCGGGCCATGTTCCTTATTCGTATTTCCCTGATGTTGAAGGCAGAGGAATCGCAGGTCATGTAAACGGCAGAGATGTAAGTTTTACACATGGCAAACAATAAATTGGGTCTGAATTGACTTATATTATATATTAAATCTGAGGGAAGGGTGAAGCTAGAATGTTAAATTTTGCATTATGATTTGTTTTTATTTATTGCTTGGAGAACGGAAATGTGCTGCTGTAAAGCATGAACTGCAACTCCGTATTCTTGGGTTTTGTGCAGATCGGTTTTTCAATTGCTTGTATCAATAAACAGCCCAATCTTATCTCTTTCTTCTTGTTATCTGTTTCTATTTCCAAATGTATTGATGCTGCAAGTCTTTCAAATTACCTATTATGGTTGATTACCAAATAATTTGCAGTGATTATTGTTGTGTATAGCGATTTATGTTTCTATTATTAGATGCATTAACATTGCGTACTCCTCTTTCACCAAAAAAAAAAAACATTGTGTTAGCTTCTATCTCTCATGACTTTTTACTTTACTACAAACAATGGTTGAAATGTCTCTTCTTATGATTATTATCATAAAATTGCTGATCTGATCTATTTGTGATAGAGAGGTTGTTGATAATGATTGCATAAAATTGCGTTGGATGAGTGGACTTAGAAAGGATAGGATTAGAAATAATTGTATTGAAGAGAAAGTTGGGTAGCACTTTATCATAAAAAAGTTGGTTGAAACGTGCCTCATGTGGTTTGGTGAGGAGGCCATTAAAGGAAGAAAGTCCAATAAAAAGTAGAGGGAGACCAAAGAAAATAATAGAAGAAATTATGAGCATGGATTTAACTATTAATAAATAACCTAACCATAGAAATGAGGGAAAGATAAAATATATTATTGTTATTTGATCCATGTGGCCGATTCCACCTAGTGAGAAAAGACTTTTTTGTTGTTGCAAAGAGGTTTGATAATGAATTCTTGATATATCACATATTACTTTATCTATTAAGCTTGACCTCTTATTGAATTACTTAACTAATGTGCTTCAGAGTGTAGAACAGAAGAGATGTGACAAATGCTTTACATACAAGCCTCCTAGGACTCATCATTGTCGAGTTTGTAGAAGATGTGTTCTAAAAATGGTAGGTTAGTTGCTTTTTTTTTTTTTGCTTCACAGTAATAGATTTTTTTTGAGCTCCAATAGTGTAATTGTTGTGCTTAGGGTTTAAGGTTCTAGTGCTTCTTCTCTTTTCTTGGCTATTTTGATGCAGGATCATCACTGCATGTGGATAAATAATTGTGTTGGTTATCGGAATTATAAGGCTTTCTTTGTTCTTGCATTATATGCCAGCATAGCAAGTATTCATTCTATGGTATGTTTTGTTTTTGGTATCTATTGGTTTTCCTCTGATCAGGTTTTCAATGTTACACATGAGCTTTCCAATGTGTAGGTCATATTTATAAACTTTGAACTTCGAAAGGACTGGGAGTCATACAATGGAAGTTCTCTTAAGATATACTATGTAAGTTATTGCAGTAATCTACTGGTGTTCTAATATATCTGTTACTTCATTTTTTGATGCCTTGGAGATTAGGCCATAGAATACGGAGTTTATTGGCAATTTGTGTTAGGTCAAAACTTCAATGGATTAATGATGTCTTTGAAGCTAAAAAATCTAGGGTTCAGAAATTTGGTCTTTATATAGAAGGAAAAACACCTTTGACTTCAGGAAATACACAAGCGAATTGCTTTACTAAGACGCTGAAATGTACATACAAAGTCTGTTTACTACTTAAAGACCCTCTTAGGTTACAGAATAGACTGGACACTTAAGTGACTCAGTAAATGGCTTGTGATTCATGCTTGACTATTTTTTAATATCACCAACCTTCAGTTATGAGAATAACGTTTTCAAGACTCATTAATTAGGCAATTGACTTAGTACATGGTATTAGGATTCTAACTAACTAGTAAATATTTAACTAAATTAAAAAATAACAAGAATATTTTATTCTGCATGAATTGCGCTTGATTGGACAGAATTTAGTTATCATGAGTGAAAAGCTTTTTAGGAGACAATACTTGGAAAGTGTAGATTGTATGGTACCGAATGTTGGGCAGTAAAAAGTTAATATAAACAAAAATTCAATGTCAAAAAAATGAGAATATTGGGTTGGATGAGTAGACATACTAGAAAGGATAAGATTAAGAACAATGTTGTTGAAATTGCACGAAATGTCTCAATTCAACAACCATATGATACCGATCGTGAAGCTAATTGTTCAAGGGTCGGAATTGCTGTGATAATTGTTGGAATCGTGCGTTTTGCGATGAAAATCGCGAATTGCATGTTTCCAGAGATTCTGCATTGGGTCTGAAAGATGGGTTAAAAGGACCCATTCAGCCAAGGAGATGCACCATCTTTCATTTTTTTTCTAAAACGTATGTAAAGTGGCTAAATAGTGCAATTTCTATATTGTCAATATGTTGATAATAAGAAATAGAATATACTAAAGATAAAGGCTTGTTTACTTTTGTGATGGGCGTGGGCCATTGAATTGTGAAATTAAATAAACCTAATTTTATTAAATCAGCAATTAAGCATTGGTTGCCTATATATTATAATATTAGGTTTAGCATTTAGTAGTACCCTTATATTGAGCAACTTACCACTAGTTATTGCCTCAAAACTCAAAAGTCAAAACTTTTCCACCAAGAAAAGTATCGACTTCTTCCCTTATCTCTCCCAACCTTTTGTTCTCTTGTAGCCATGGCTAAGAAAAGAAGGACATAAAGAAAGACACGACTTGGGATCATTCATATGATATATCCTAAGCTAATTCTTTCGTGTTCATGAATTGTACCATTTGATATGACTTACTATTCGAAACTTTGCATTTCTATTCACGATTTGAATTGCAATTTGACAACCTTGATTAAGAATGAGTTCATTAGAGAGAATGTTGAGATAACACCTACAACAACAACAACAAACAATGTATTTTTTCTTTAAATGAGGTCGGCTATATAGATCAAGCGACACTAACATGTTTTATATTTGCTCATTTCTATAGTTAAGTTATTAATAATTAAATCTATTCTAATAATGTTGCTTATTGTTTTCTTTAGTCTTCCCTTACCTTTAGTTATTGGACTATCTTTCATTTAGTCAATTCTTCGTATAAGAGCCTCTAATGGTCTTCTCTATACATGATCAAACCACCTAAGGCGTGTTTCTACTAATTTTTCTATGATAGGTTCTACTTCGACTTTCCCTCTAATGTACTCATTCCTAATTCTATCATTTTTAGTGTACCTACTCATCTAACCCAACATTTTCATTTCTGTAATGTTGAATTTTTGCTCATGTTGACTTTTTATCACCCAATATTCAATACCATACAATAATGAAGATCTTATAGCTGTACAAAAAAAATTTTCGTTAAGCTTAAGTGGTACTTTTCTATTATAAATAATAACTGAAACCTTCCTCCATTTCATCCACCCAACTTGAACCCTATGATCTCCATTATTTTGTATTATCATTCTCAAATACTTGTAACTTCTTGTATGAAATGATCTCCAAGTTTCATTTCTACCCTAGAATCAGTGTCCTTTTCACTAAATTTACATTCCATATATTCTATTTTGCTATGATTTATACAGAACCTATATGTCTCTGAAGCTTGTATCCACCTCTCTAATTTTTCGTTTATTTTTTCTTTAGAATCTCCAACAAGGACTATCATAAGCAAAAAACATACACTTTGGTGCTGCCTCTTGGATATGTTCAATGAGCACATCCAATACCAAGTTATAAAGGTAAGGGCTCAGAGTTGAACCTTGATGTAGTCCTATGGTTATAAGAAAATTTTTTGTGGCTCCACCTTGTGTTCTCACACAAGTCGTGGCCCATCATACATGTTTTTGATTGCTCATATATAAGCCACACAAACTTCTTTCTTTTTTAAAGCCTTCCATAATACTTCTTTCAATACTCTATTATAGAAAAATTGGTAAAAATGTTGCGATTGTACTTATCATAGAAAATTTGGTAGAAACACACCCTAGGTGGTTTGGCTATGTATAGAGGAGACCGATAAAGACTTCTCTACAAAGAGTATATCAAATGGAAGATAGTCCAATAACTTGAGGTAAGGGAACACCAAAGAAAACAATAGGAAATAACTATTGGGATTGATCTAACTGTCAACAATTTAACTATAGAAATGAGCTAATAAAACATATTGATGTCTTTTGATCCATATAGCTAACCTCACCTAATTGGAAAAGGCTTTGTTTGTTGTTTTTTACTTGGAAAGTGCTGGTATTGACAGGAAAATCAAGGGAGTGGGTTCTCATATATCCATATATTGTATACAATTGCTTGTACCATATGCAAATACAAACTACTGATTTTTTTTCATCACCAGCTATTCATTCTACACTTTACTCTCTATAGGACAGCTTGCACTTTAGAGATTCATACATCCATTAGGCTATTTGCATCAATTATCCCATAATTTGAGAAAATTTATCCTTGAGTTTTGAAATATTGATGCACTAAAGCATATAATTTCTTGAATAGCATGAGAGTGCCCACTCCTTAAATTCTGGTTTATTAAGGAATTAATAATCTTGGAATATTGATCGGGTACTGAATACAAATGGATGAAATACTGTAATATATTCACTGCCACAACACTAAAGTCTCAAAACAGCACACAAAATAGCAAAATACCAGCACATAGCACTGTCATCAACCCAAGTATGCACTCACACTCACACTATCAGATAGAAGAAAATAGCATAAAGAAAACTATCAGCAAACCCTCTAGCAATTCAAGAAGCTAGAATTCTCCTTCCTTGTCCATGATCTTCCTTGAAAAATCATATCGCGGCCATCCAGCCTTTATATATCTCCTGCACAATCCTGCTCCACTAAGCCACTGTTAGAGTTGGTTATTTGGCCATTTTCCTCACTTACCCCCATTGCCACTTGTCTCTTTTTCTTTCTACTATATACCTTTAGCCCACTACCCATCATGGGCCTATCATTGCTGCCCCCTAAAAGAGCCACCTTGTACCCAAGGTGGAAGTTGGGAAATTGCTAATTTACAATGTCAAAAGACTCCTAAAATAGACACTTGATCGCAGAGCCCTTAAATGTGTCTTAATTGGGTATTACCCTACACAGAAATGTTATAAATGTTATCATCCTTCCTCCAAAAGAACATTTGTTAGTATGAATGTTACTTTTCGCAAGACAGAGCCCTACTTCAGTAATCCCTCATCACCTCTTCAGGGGGAGCTCAATGCAGTAGAAGAGGTGCTCATTGATCTTGAAGACATAAGGGAGAATAAAGATCAGGGGAGATTGTTGGAAGATTGGATAGATCTGATTTGCATACATACTCAAGGAGGAACCGGGTAGACAGAGTTGAAGAAGCCATCGTGCAATCTGCAGAATCCTCCTCCACTAGTGGGTTATCTACATTCCCCAATGAATTAGATTTCTCTATTGCTCACAAAAATGGGGTCAAGTCTTGTACTAAACATCCTATGTCTAATTTTGTTTCCTATGACTTCTTGTCTCCATCATATAGAGCCTTTGCTATGTCTATTTTTTTTGTATTTATTCCAAAAAATTGGAAGGAAACTATTACATATTCTAAGTGGAAGCAATCGATGGCTGAAGAAATGAAGGTTTTGTCCAAAAATGGGACTTGGAACTTAGTCTCTCCTCCACCAGATAAGAAATTGGTGGGTTGCAAATGGGTCTTCACTATGAAACATAAAGTTGATGATTCGATAGAACAATTCAAATCTAGATTGGTGGCCGAGGAATTCACTCAAACTTATAGAGTGGATTACTAGGAGACCTTTGCTCTTGTTGCAAAAATGAATTTCATTAGAATCCTGTTATCCTATGTAGCTAGTATTGATTGGGACTTACACCAATTTGACGTAAAGAATGCATTTCTCCATGGAGACTTGGAAGAGAAAGTATATATGGAGATCCCTCCTAGGTTTGATAATGAATAAAGTCAAGGGAAGGTGTGTAAACTGAAGAAGGCTCTATACAGATTGAAACAATCCTTGAGAGTGTGGTTTGACAAATTCAATAGTGTCATGATCTCCTTTGGCTATCAATAAAGCAATGCTGATTGCACCCTTTTCATAAGTCACCAAAAGGGCAAACTCACTCTTCTCAAAGTATATGTTGATGACATAGTGATGATTGGAGATGATAAAAAAGATAAGTCTTGGTTGAAGAAGCTATTGGCACAGAATTTGAGATCAAAGATGTCAATAAACTACAATATTTCTTGAGAATTGAGGTTGCTAGATCAGAGAGAGGATTCTTTATATCTCTCAAAGAAAGTATATTATGGATCTCTTAGAAGAGACTGACATAACAGGGTGTAAACCTCCCATTTAAAGTAATCACAAACTTTAATTAAGGGTTGGAGAGTTAGTTGATAAGGAGAGATATTAGAGGTTGGTTGGGAAACTTATTTACCATTCTCACACTAGACCAGACATAGATTACGCTATCAGTTTGGTTAGTCAGTTCATGCATGATCCTCAAGAATCCCATATGTAAGCTATCTTCCTCGTCTTTCAGTATTTAAAATCTAGCCTAGGGAAAGGATTACTTTTCTCCAAACACGGTCACTTCCAGATAAAAGCCTTCACAGATGCAGATTGGGCCGAATCACTAGATGATAGAAGATCTACATCTAGATATTGTACGCTTGTAGGAGGAAACTTAATCACTTGGAGAAGTAAGTAGAGTGTTGTTGCTAGATCCAATGTAGAAGCTGAATACAGAGCTATGACACAGGGAGTTTGTGAGCTTCTGTGGTTACAAAAGCTATTAGAAGAATTGAGATTGCTAGAAAAGGAGAAGCTGTCTTTGTATTGTGATAACAAGGCTGCCCTTAGTATATCTCATAATCCAGTTTAGCAAGATCAAACAAAACACATTGAAATTGATAGATATTTAATCAAAGAGAAGGTTACTAGTGGAATCTTAAGCTTGTTTTATGTGATGTCAGAAAAGCAACTTGCTTATGTGTTTACCAAAGCCTAAGCAAACAAATGTCTCACATGCTAGTTTGTAAGTTGGGTGTGTGTGGCATCTTTGCACTAACTTGAAGGGGAGTGTTGACTAGCTTAATTATATGTAGATTTGGTGTTTATATTCAATTGTATTATTGTTGATTTCTTTCCTATTTAGTGGTAGACATTGTGTATATATAGCCTACTCATGGGATGTTAATCATATTGAAGAAATACAAGTAATTCATTCTTTAAAAATCTTCAATCAGCAAACTCTCCAGCAATTTGAGAAGCTAGAATTCTCCTTCCTTGTCATGAGCTTCCTTGAAAAACCATATCGCATTCTTCCAGCCTTTATATATCTCCTGCACTGTCCTGCTCCACTAAGCCACTGTGAGAGTTGGTTATTTGGCCATTTTCCTCATTTACCCTGCTGCCACCTGTCTCTTTTTCTTTCTACTATATACCTTCAGCCCGCTACCCATCTTGGGCCTATCAAATATTGTCTCCGTGCTCAAGATTAAAATTGTTAGCAAAATTATTTGACTTTGATCAACATGTGTTGACAAGACAGCCTTGATTTGAGTTTTGTCATGGTTTGTGGCACAACATCCCATTGCTTCAAGAATCTAATCTAACCATTGTTTCCTTAGCTCTATTTTATAGCTAAACCCTGCTATAGTATTTTAGAACAGCATCATCTATATATATATATATATTATATGCATCAATGTATTATATTGTTCATTTTTTACATCATATATGCAGCAAGGAACCAGAAGGTTTTTCTTGATGAAACCCTTTCATGCTTGAAGGTTGCTTCTGATTTCCTTTTGGGAAAAATTTGCTCATCTCACAACCAACTTTTAATTTTGGCAACTAATTTTTCCCAACTTTAAAAATAGCCTAGTAGCTCATCTTTCCATATTTTTGTTGGTTGATTAATCTTTGTTATCACCCTACACTTGAAATTTCCAATGATTAACCCACCCATGGATTCCGAAGCAGAAGAATTTGTGCTTAGAAACCAATTCTCCAAACTTGACCATTCTTTGTGAACTTAAAGTAGCTGTTTAGAGACTTTTCTTTCAAAGTTCTGAGCATTCCTTTTTTCTATAACCTTGGTGTAGTCCTATGGTTGTAGAAAAATCTTTCATGGATCCACCCTGTGTTCTTACACAAGTCATGGTCCCATCATCATTCATATCCTTGATTGCTTGAATATAAGCCATACGAACACTTTTCTTTTCCAAACCCTTCCATAATACATCTTTCAGTACTCTATCATAATTCTTTTAATTCAATATATTGTTTACAAACTTTTAACTTTTAATCTTGTAAATAAGAAAAATAACTATTCTTATCTCAATAATGATTAGAAAAATAAGTACATACTCCTATATCCTATATTATTATAACTAATTTTATTAGTTATCTGAATTTTAAGATCATTTTTAAGAATCTTATACAGTTACATTATTGTTTTGATTGGATTTTATATGATTAAAGGTTCATTATCTATTTTTATTATTGTAAAATTTTTCATATATTATGACTTTTTTTAAAAAATTATTTTAGTATATATCACCATACCTGTAACTATATTTTGAAACCTAAGGTTGAACTATTATGACCAGATACCGAAATAACAGAGTTGATAAGAGAAAAAGGAGCTGTAGCTCTAGTATTATTGCATTTAGGAAAAGGGGCAAGAGAATTTTTACCAAATTGACAAGACTCACACTCTAGAGACTTAAGAGAAATGACTAGGCACCTTGTAGCTGATTTTATGATGCAAAAAGCTATTGCATTCTACATTGTCTAATGTCTGATTGTTTCCTTATACGTAAGTGAAGTTTTTAACACTATTTTCCTTGAGGTCTAACTATTTTATTCTCTATGTTTCCCTCCTTAATTTTGCTTATGATTTGTAGATGTAGAGTATCTTTTACTTCCTTATAATCATGTTTAATGTTGAAACTTGTAATTTGTGTTTAGGTCGCATGTGGATTGATGTTGATCAGCTTGACCACAACCCTTTTAACCCTTTTTGGATGGCACGTCTATCTTGTCCTTCATAATATGACTACCATAGAGGTGGTTTGCTAGTTATACACAATGAAATTGTTTTAAATACGTCACTGGATATCTCATTTTGTGCTTCTGACCAGTATTACGAAGGAAAACGTGCAAAATGGTTGGCTAGAAAATCTGGACAAAGCTATCGACATCCATTCAACATGGGTGCATATAAAAACATTACTTTGGTATACATTTATCCTTTATGGTATTTTTGGCACTGATATGCAAGTATTATGTTGGTAGAAACATGTTGTATTGGATGAGTGGACACACTTGAAAAGATAGGATTATGAATGAGTGCATTAGAGAAAAAGTTAAGGTAGGACTATCATAGAAAAGTTGATAAAAATATGTCTTAGGTGGTTTGGTCATGTATGAAGAGCATGAAAGGCTCCAGTATGAAGAGTTGACCAAGTGGAAGATATTTCAATTACTAAAGGTAGGGGGAGACCAAAGAAAACAATAGTAGAAATTATTAAGATAGATTTAACTATAAATAACCAAATAGTAGAAATGAGCCAAGATAGAACATGTTGGCGTTGCTTGATCTATATAACTGACGCTATCTTGTGGAAAAATGCTTTGTTTGTTGTTGTATATGCATGTATTATGTACTGATAATTATTTTCTGCCTGCTATCTTTTAGTATGTTCTTAAATCTTACTCTTAAACAGCTTTTAGGTTCAAACATGCTGAAATTGCTATGGCCAACAGCAGTAAGCCATCTGAAGGATGGAGTTAGCTTCCCTACAGTACGTGATAATCACTTCTCTGGTCCGGCCAATTCCTGAATCAACCGCAGGTTACCCTCATTGGTCTTGAAATAAAGAATTGAGTTTGTTCATTTGGTAATGCAGCTGTTTCAACCATCTAGAGTTCATTTGGATGGTCTTTCAACAGACAAAAACAATGCTTACACTGAGTTCAGTGATAAATTTCTTGACCAAGTAACCAAGTGTTGCCCTCCAACCGGAAACTCTCCATCTTAGACTGCTGAATATGGAAACTATATTTAGAAATTGTCAGGCAAAGCTTGCAATTTACTTAGGTTTCATGTTTTTCTGACAACTGGATTCAAGCCAGCACATTGAGAAGGTAAATTTGTAGTTATTTCATGTATAAGCGATAAAAGGTCTTTTGCATTGTGTTCATACAGAGTTTCTAGATATTTCCATTTGTAGGTCTGTTAATCGTTTGTGCTGAGTATATCTTTTCTGGTCATTTTTTTCATGCAGAAATTACTATTACTTTCAGTTTTTTTTTTGTATAAATTTGATGAGTATCATTGTTGTATTGTATCTCTTACATTTTAGGACTTCTAAATTTGACGAGTTTGGTCAAAACTTGGTGGATGATGTTTTGTGTAAATTTGATCAGCATCCCAATTGTAATTGTCATGCTTTGACTTCTATGTAGGCACACATTTTCTTTAAAGAGTTTCAGAAGAATTAGGGAAAATTGATCATGCCATGTCTAATTTTAGTTTTAGAGTAAACACTTACCTCTCTTGAGGGTAAGTTAAACAATCTTTAAGATTGAGGTATGCTTTATGTCTAGGATTCAATTGCTACTCACGCCCCTTTTCCCACTCACTACTTGCCTAGTTGCCTTGATCCTCTCCTTTGTAACCCAGAGAACGAAGCTTTTTATTGTAGAAATTACAAGGACCACTTCGGTTTAAAATATTAAAAGAGAATTCCTTCTCGTAGTTTCTTTATTAAAAGAGAATATATTTAAAATATCATATATAATAAAGGGAGGTAAACTAGTGATTTTTTATTCTAAATTAAAGCTTATATCAGCAAATTGATAAGAGGTAAATCGATGTAATTTCCCCAACAAATGGGAATCTTCTGTTATTTACAATTAACCTCATGAGAGCTGAATGTAAATGAAACTTTCTTTCTGTTTCAGTTATATTTTAGTTATACTGTGACCTAAGATTTGTCCACGTACACTCTTGCAACGAGATAATCATTTATCATTATAGAACCTAGGACCAGTTTTAACTGACTTTCTTGTGCCTGAAATGGATGAATCTGATCTGTTTATTACACTGCTTCACTCTTGAAGACTAAGAATTGCTTAGTGGTTAAACAGAGTGATATGCTAGGACACATGAGTGCTATATTGATTTTAGAGGATTCTAGTTACTCTGCAAAGTCGATACATTGATAAGTGCCTTAAAATTTTCAAAATTGCTCATCTTAGATGGTTATATCATTAAAAGACAGCTTTTATTGTTATATAAAATATGCAACAGTTGCATGTTGATATTTGCTTCAATATATTCTGGTAGTGAACTCGAATCACCTTGTGTCATATTAAATGAAGGGTTTGGTATGGACATATCAATGCCATGTGAGATTGGCTTCATAGCATAAATGTGTATATGGATTCAGAATTGCTGAGAATGACAGGGATAGGGAATGAAAGTGTAAAACGCTTGATTTAATTCAGTCACCTGTGTCTAATAATGCTAGGTCTAAGTGTCTCGGTTGAGGCTGATATTCTGACCTATGTTTCTTTTATATATAAAGGAATAGTAGACACTTTACGAAAGGATATGGCATCCAGACATATTGTTTCAAGGTGCTTAAATGAGATTGATGGTAAATTTCTATGGTCCAAGTTGAGAATGCGTTCCTTCTGAATCAGTGATAACCTGAATCCTTATTCGAAGCAGTTATGAACAACAAATTTAAAAGACAACAAAATCAATTGTTCATTTAATGCTAACTTCTATTTTTGTGGCAATGAATGATGCCTTAACGAGCAAATAATGGATATCCTATGATTTGCCTCTAGGATATAAACCAACAATCTCCTAGTTGCACTAGAGCGAATCATTCATGTATCTTGTACCATAAGTCTTAGTGTGACTATTATGCTTCTGCTACGCTAGAGGCATGGTCAATGGATCTGGGTGAGTACATAGCATGGCATACATGATAGATCCAATTGCTGATGCATATGAAATCTTGTCCATACACTCTTTCTCCTCTTGAGCCATTGGACATTGAGTTTTGGAGAGAGCTATAATATTCGCTCCTACTAATTATGAGAAATATTCGTTAGTTATTAAATAAGTTAAATGCTTATGTATGTTACATTAGTCTGTATATAGTTGCAGTAGTGCAGAGATTTAATTGAAAATGAATAGGGACTAGAATAAAAGGGGAAAAGGTTAAGTTAAGAAAATTATGTAAATTATCATTAGCTTAAGGGTAGAAAATGCAATTTTAGTAAAAAAGGAGTTACTGTAGCTAACAGATTTTTGAAATATCTTGCCAGTAGTTCAAGGGCAAAAGTGTAATTTTTTATATGATAAGAGAAATTGCCTTTTGAGGCCGAGTGACAAAAAAAAACTCAACCCTGACTTTGGACAAGGGTTGCAGTTTCTCTAACTACATAGAACTACCTATATATAAGCAAAAAACCAG
Source organism: Senna siamea (assembly GCA_031216115.1). Lineage (NCBI taxonomy): Eukaryota > Viridiplantae > Streptophyta > Magnoliopsida > Fabales > Fabaceae > Senna > Senna siamea. The sequence continues at coordinate 22,044,242 of CM062354.1, read as the reverse complement.
AACACTTGACTACCACAAAACTCATTTTCTGACTTCTAGAGAGAGAGGGGACATTTTAGAGTGAGAAAGAGATTGTGAAGGAGAATGATTCTAACTTGAATTCAAACGTGATTTGAAGTAGAAAATCTAAAGGGGGAACATCTGGAAAGGCATTAGACACCATCAACATATCTTTTAACAAAAATCAAGGTAGTAAATAATCTAATCCCCCTCATTTTTTAAAAGTACTGAAAAATGGTGATTTTGATGTTGAGATAAGAGAGGGGTTTAAACTTATATTCTTTCTATTGTTAACTTCTATTGGGTGTTTTATGCTGAATAGCTGTACTTACACATGCTTGTTTCAAATTATGACAAATGAGTTTTAGTGTTCACCATGTTTGAAATGTGTTTCAATTTCATATGATGGATGATATTGAGCATGAAAGTGAGAGATAATTGGAGTAAATGAAGAATTAATGTTTGAAACTAAACTCATGCCTTTTTCTAGACTTGAAAAGAGGTGAAATTCGAACTAAGTAACCCTTCATAGCAGTAGAATTGTAGCTCAAGATCTTGCAAGTCGAGTTCTATGATCTTTAGCTCAAAATTTTACAGAACAGGTAGGCATTAGTCGACTGCTAGCTTCTAGTAGCCGACTGTCAAGTCTCTAGTAAACGATTACTTGCTGACAGTGGACTGCTATAGGCCTAACAGTTGACTAGTAGTTCTCTGTTAGCCCATAATCGACTAATATAGTTCTAGCAACTGACTTGTAGCATTCTGTTTAAGTTTTCAAGGTTTTATTTTTTCAAGTCGACTGCTATGATGTGTAAGTCGACTGGTAGGTGGAAAAATAGTATTTTTCATGAAGAAATTGTTTTGAAAGAGCCACCTAGTCTTTGAAAAGAAACTTCAAAGGTTTAGAAGAAGTTTTTGAGTACAAACTTCTATTTTCTTAAGTGTGTGCCTAATAGAGTTAACAATAATGTCATCATATAAGGAAATTACAGATTTTGGGTAGCATGTAACACTAGGTTGAAAAAGAAAGAGCGATAAACATAGAAGAGAAAAGAGAACAATATTCTAAGTGTATGCATTAATAGTAGATAGGCTCATGATTGAGTGACTGACTATTGCTATAGAACAGTCATTAGGGCATTCCATGGTCGAACTATAATTTGGGATGGTAAAATATTTACTCAATCATAAATAATTTTGAAAACACCGTGACGGTTGTAAATTCTAAGTTAATGAACTCTTCTATGGCTAACAAAAAGGAGTTATGTAACACCCCTTATCTTGGCTTAATAACGTCATATATTATAATCAGATAAGTGGTTACATTATTCTTTATCTTTTTATTTCACTAATTTTCTTGAGCATTTAATCTATCAGTAATTTAATATATTATTAGGTCTGAGTTCTTTTGCTCAGGTAAACATACATTATGTACAGAGAAAATAAAATTTCATACATCATAGCAGAAGTCATAAAAACTTTCATATTATATATATAACAACTGTCTGTTACATCATTCAATATACACATTCCTAGATATATGAAGTACCCATCCATAAGGAGTAAGGAGACAACAAGCCTATAACTCAAACTCTTTTTACAAAATACTATGGATGAACAGGTCCTTCACATATCCTATCTCAAGTATGTGCCCTTCTCCCCTTTATATACATCCAAAAATAAGCGTCTTAATTCTAACCCAAAAAGAACATATAAAATTAGGACCAAAATAAAAGGACTACAAGTACATATTTATATCTGTTGTTTAGGTACACAGATCATTCAGGGGGAAGTTCTATAATAGACATAATATATATATCCTTTAATATGGTAAAAGTTCTTAAGAAAGGAACTTCTATTGTTGCCATTTCAATCTCCATAATCAGACAATACCTAAGTATATAATACATACCAATACAATAATGAGAAATAAATTCTCAGTAGCTAAAAAAATTATTATCTTTTAAATAATTGATATGTACCATTGTACGAATACAAAAAATATTTTTACATTCTATTCAGTTCAAAACTCTTTTCATTCAATTTTATGGGTATGCCATATGTGAAACATGTGTGTATGTATCTATGAATATGAGATATGCAATATGTGGTATTATTAGTGGAATAGATGGTAAGATTTCAACATTTCACATACATTAACAACTTACATTTATAACACATTCATGCATTATAAATAATCATGGTATCATACTCGGCTTAAAGCCACCCTTTTAGAATCATTCTTACTGGACCACTAGGGTGACTCAATATAGTGTTGTGGAGTCTCACCACTGGGTATCTTTTAATGTAATCAAGGTATCACCACTAGAGTGACTCAATAGTGTAGTGGAGTCTGTCTACTAGAGTGTATATATCATCAAGCTATCACCACTACAGTGACTCAATAGTGCCGTGGAGTCTCACTATTAGGGTATCTATATATGTCTTTCCTTTCACAAATGCAAAGAGCATTCCAAGCCATTCAATCATATTCACATGATTTTGAAGATATTTCTATCAATGGCATAATGCATGCAATTTGTAACACCCCATAATTTAGTTAGTCTAAATTAATGGTTTTTGATGAAAGGAATTAATGGTGTCATTTAATTAATTATTATTAATTGTTAATTAATTAGATGGATTAGCTTAATGAGGAGAAATTTTAGGGTACATAATTTAAAGGCTTAAAAGGGTTATATTCAAAAGTAAACTTGCAAAAAAATTTTTAGTGCTTAAAATTAATTCTTAAATTTCTAAGAAAGAAGCAATGTAAGATACATTTATTTAAACATGTGCATGAGTAAGCTATGCATGTATTCTATATGAAAGAAGAGAATTTTGCATGTATTCATGCATGGTCCACGTCAAAGGAGAGAGGGAAGAAGGATGCAACAATATATATATATATATATATATATATGCATGAGTTCACATGAATAAGGAGAAGGAAGAATGAAACACATAATATTTCAATTAGGTGGCATGTTCCATGATTTTCTCTCTCTAGGCGCCATCCATTGGATGAAATTAAACATGCACAATTTTTGGTAGGAAAGGGAGGGGTAACACTTTGCAAAAAAAAATATATATATATATGCAGGTTTCACATGGATTAACTTTTAATACATCAAGGAGCATGGGCTGCACCGAGTGAGGAAGTGCTTGGCATGAAGGCATGGTTTATGTGCAAACGAGAAAAGAAGAAAAATGGCAACCCTCCATTACCCAAAGGATATATGAACTCATCCTCTTTCTCTTCCTTCCTCCCTTGTGTAAATGATTGAGTGCTTTAAGAAAAGCAGTTGCAGAATTCCTTTGCCCGTGTGGAAGAAAGAAAGGTAGAAATTTGAAAGAAAAGAGGAAGGTTGTAGCCCCAAACTGTACAACACGTGAACCCTCTCCTTTCTTTCCATTTGACGCCACCAAGGGATGGAGTGGCATGCATAGGACGCTAGACTTGCATGGAGTGAAAGGAACTCATATAAGCATGATTAAATATCAAAGCATGGCAACTTGACGTGTCCCTACGTGCATGAGTAAGGGAGATGGTGTGATCTTTTGTTTTTTATTTTTCTTAGAGGGACGTTCCTTTCTCCCTTTTCTTGACTGAAGGGTTCACCAACCCACCCAAGACTCCATAATGCAAATTGTGCTTAAAGCACACAAGGGACTAGTAGACAATAATAATTAAAATTGGAAGGAGGAGTAGTATCCCTTGCCGTATGAACAATAGAAGTAGGGAATGGAAATAAAATTTTTTTATGGTAACATTCCCACACACTAACACGTGACAAGAGAGGAAGAGAAAGCACTTAACCCATACACACACATGCCTACTCGGAGAAAAAGGAAGAGAAAAAGGAAGAGAAGGAGGACTAGCCGAATTGGCAAGGTGCACAAGGTAAGAAAGGAACCAAGAAGCAAAGTAGCAAAGGAAATTCAAGAGGAAGCCCAAGAATATTCTCTCTAGCACACCATCAAGGTAGGTTAGCAATTCTTTTATTTTAGTTCCATGATTTAGTATACATGCTTTAAAATTTTGCTTCCATGGGACTAGAGTGATTATCTACATTCTTGATTTTGGGATAAAACTTGATTTAGTATGCATGATAAATATAGGAGTTGGCTAAGGTGAATGAAATTAAAAGATGTGATTCTCCTACAAGTATGAAAGGAATTAGCTCTAGAGATCATCTTAATGTTGGGTTACTTGAGTTATTGATCTTAATATTGAAGTGAGCTTGTGAATCCCCTAATGAAATAAATGTCAATACATGTAATCCATGCAATAAGGAATTCCTTGTTCAAAACGAATGGAAAATTTATGGTAGCTAATTCCATTCGTTACCATATTGATCTTAATAAATGCATGAGATTATAGAAAATTTATGTCTATTCACAGTAATACATGTGATTAAGGGAAATAATTGACTAGGATAGTAATGGATATTATTGTTATGATTACCTATGAAACTAATTAATGATGAACACCATCATGAGAAATTTGATTTTAAGGGTTTAAGACTAATAATGATGACTATGGATAGGAGGAATATTATTATGAAAATTATTAGAATTTTTAGAAAGAAAAATATATATTAGAATTAAATTCCAAGCAAAGTAAATTATTATGGAAATTATTTAGAAATTTCTAGAAAGAAAATGCGCATTGAAATTAATTTCCAAGGAAAGAAATTAATAATTGAGATTATTAGAATTTCATAAGAAAATGTATCTTAGATATTATTCCTAAGAAAAATAGAAACTATTCCTTAAATATTAAATTTTTCATAAGAAATGTATAATTACATTAAACTATAAGAAAGAGAAAATTTTCATTAAAATTAATAGCATTCCCAATAAAGTACATTAATGGTAAAATCCAAAAAAAGAAATGTTAATTTATAAGCTATTAAAATTTAAGAGGGGATGTATGCTAATAATTCTCAAGAAAAGAAACTTTTCCCTGGATAATTAAAGAAATGTAAAGGTGGCCCAGCGCCCATATGGGGCCCCGAGTGTGCACTAGTGACCTAGTGAGGCATGGCCGAAGTTGCTCCATGCCTGTGACCTAGTGTTCACAGTGAATTTATGTACGTGGCCGAGTGTGCACGAATTACGAGGTGTGGCCAAAGGTGCTCCACACGGTGACCTAGGAAAGTATGGCTGAATGTGCTTCATACTCGTAATCTAGTGTCTCGATGATTTTATGTACGTGGTCGAGTGTCCACGATTTACGAGGTGTGGCCAAAGGTGGTCCAAACGGGCGGCCTAACGAGGCGTGGCCAAAGGTGCTCTATGCCCACGACCTAATGCTCTTGATTATGCCATATGCGTGGTCGAGTGTCCACGATTTATGAGGTGTGGCCGAAGGTGTAACAACCCCCTAATACGTCATACGCGATGCTTATCTGATTAGCGGAAGCATATGGGTTAGTTTACATAATTATTCCCTATGTGGGAATGTCAGGGGATCGCTACTGGTTGAGCGTAATCCAAATAGACTTTTCGTTGTCCATTCAGATTTCGTTCAACCCTGATTCACACGCAGCTGACTAAATACACATACATACATCATCAATAATCCTGGAATGAAACTATAGTCCATACATACGGCGTACAATTATTAAACTCAACATCTAAAACTCATATACATATACTGTCAAGCGTTCACATACATTCTAACTGAATTTCCCAAGTTTACAGCGGTAAACCCTACCGAAAATCTGGCAGAGTTTTTTCTGTATTTCGATCATATCCAAAGTACAAAATCACCTATTTACAATCAAGCAGCCAGTCCAACAACAGCAATAAACATAATTAACATAAATCCATATATAGCAACGTCAATTCATCACTATAATCCATATACACTATCTGAAATATTACATGTACATTCAGTCCATTCCATATAGAAACATAAGAGACAAACCCAATAAACAACGTCATCAGAGTATATGTACAAACAATTCAAGCCTAAGCTAAATCATCCTCTGGTCTATCCTCAAGTCAGCCTCGGCTATCGTCTGGGTTCCTGTCCCTGTCCCTGTTCATCTGAGTAAACAACCTAATGAGATATGAATCCCAGTAAAATAATTCACAATTCAAATATCATTCGAAAATTGGTTGAATACCTAGCAGTGAGAACACCAAAATCATCTTCCCGAAATCAGTTCGAAAACAGTGAAATACCTTATCTTTAAAAATCATTTAATTACATGGAAGTCGTGGCGATTTATCGAAATCATAAAATCCATTTCTTTTTAAAATCAATCATAAAAATCAAATAAAATCCCATGCCCGGTGTATCTCAATCCACGCTGGCTACAAATCCACTGTAACCAAATCTAAATCATCGTCTTCTAATTGCACATCATCTAGAGAGAATACCTCTCTTATCATTGGGTGTGATCCGTAACACCAATCACCCAAATCAAGCCTATATTTTGAGTGTGATCTGTAACACCAATCACTCACTCAAGGACCGGGTGAGAATCAACATCTAGGGCGTCCCCTAGCATGTGCACATACGCCAATTCTCATCCTCATACAGTCTATTAGAACTCACATGCACTCGGTCGGCTATTCCTCAGGGTTCTAGGGTATTACGCCTAAATCACAACGTTTCTCCGTGTAGGTTATCCACCCTTATACTCCCTAAACCTTTCTTAGGGTCGTCCTGGTTTAACGCGTAATTCCTAACTCAATACAGGATAAATCTGGTAAAAATAATCTCGTTTAAAAGCTCCCTGTACTAGGGATACTTAACGACCGTCCCATACCGGCTATCAAGTACCCAACCCTAAGTAAATCCGTCCTAAAGGCATCTAAACTCGATAAACAAGGTTTCTAACATGCAATTAGGGTTTTCAGCACACAGGCATGCAATTTATCCCATCGAAAGCAGCACGTAAATTCATGCAAGACATCTAAATCAGTCAGGTATTCACTAAATCAATTCTAGGGTTCGGGAAGTGTAAATTATCCTACCTGGTCTCCTGTTGCTCTAAATCAATTCCGAATCTCATGAAGCCTTGATTTCTGAGCCCAATTAATTTCCTGGACATGAAATTAAATATTCAGACTCATCACGTCATCCATTTTTCGATCCTAAATCTGGTTACTCAAATACCTAGGTTAATTTATTGTCTAATTACGTTTGACAGTCATTTCAGTCATATACCATTAGTTTTTGGGAAATAAGACCTTACCAATGTGCTCGGATGATGGAATTCTGTGTCACGGTGGTCTCAGTTTCTCCCGATGCATGTCCAGAAGCTCCGGCACGGCGGCACACGGCGGCGTACGGTGGCGCAAGGCAGAAGGGTGCGGTTTGCCTCGAAAATCACACCACGGTGAAGCCCGTGAGTCCAGGAGTCCGAATACGGTGGTGGCGCGGCGGTTCACGGCCGTTTGGGTGGTGTTTTTCGGCCACGAAAATTCTTGCACGGCGGACGGAGTTTCCCTCGATTCGGGCGCGTCCGGCCTCCTTTCGACGGCGGCGAGCTACCGGAGGAAGCTGGCAGCTTAGGCTACACGGTGGTGGGGGCGGTGACGGTCAACAGCGACGGATGGCGGCGATCTGAGCTGGTCAAGTTTCGCGCGATTGAGTGAAAAAATGGCATTTTTTCGACGGTTCCAACGGCCGTTGGTGGCCGTGGTTGGTTGCTGGAGGTTGTGGGCAGTGAGGGATGTCGGTTGGTGTCCTTGGTGGCAGCCCATGGTGGCTGTAGCGGCCGTTCACGGTGGAGGAAGGAGGAGAGAGAAAAGAGAGAAGAGAGAGAGAGTGTGGTGAGGAGAGAGAAAGATATGAAAGAAATAGAGAGAATTCATGAAATTTAAAGCCTTCAGGGACGATTCTGACTTTTCTTGGGCCACCCGGGAATGTTTTAGGGTGTCGGCACCCTTCCAGACGTCGGCACGTATTTCCATGCGAAAGTTTTGGCCTCTGTCAACGAAATTGACGCACGAAATTTCTTCCGTCAGTTTCTGATTGCCGGATTGCATTTCTTTCTGTTTGATCGTGTTTCTAGCTTCGAACGACCTTCTGCGTCAAGTCATTATCTTCGAAATACGTGCCATCCTCAGTTTAAAGGGAATTAGGGTTCAAAGTCTAATTTTCATATTTAAAAACTCTTTTGTTTCGAATTACTATTCCCGAAAGCCGTGCCAAGCTTTATTCGATTGGAATTTGCGTCGAAAATGAAGTTTTATCTTAAAAAATCTTTCAAAATTCTTTCGATTGTTACAGAAGGTGCTCCACACTCGTGACCTAATGTTCATGTAACACGCATAAACACTGATAATTCTGTAATGAACTAGTAAGCTTATGAGAATACGTGTTACTTGAAAAAGATATCTAATATTTGTTAACTTATAAATTTATCATGCAATGATTGCCAGTTTACAGTTATGTGTAATATTACGATTAAAATCAAGGATGTAGATTGAATGTTTTGGTGTTTGCACCTTGGTACATATTAGTTTCTTTTAAACTATAAATTGCTAAGCTATTGAAAAACTTGTTTCTCATTTATATGCTAATATATATCAAATACGGACACATAGTAGGGCTGCAAGGTAGCAATCTCTTTTTGATTATGATTTTTTGTAATCTCCTATTTTGGGTCCTAGATAGATCTGATTTAGAATAAGACATTATTTGGACTGTATACATGAGTTGTATTTGGGGTATACAGGGGAAACGGATATGTGAAGGATCGGACCATCCTTCATTTATACGGGAGTTTGAGTGACAGACCTGTTGTCTCCTGACTTCTAATGGTCGGGTACTTCATATATTCGGGAATATGTCTTATCAGCATGTAATGAAAATTATTGGACTGTATTTATTTGAATTATATGAAGGTTTTAATTTTCGCTGTGTAGTGTAGTATTTTTATTCTGCTATGCATATAAGTTTTTATTCTAAACAAAAGATCCCAAACATAATCTGTTTAATATAATTGAATGGTATAACTGCTCAGACACTAATCAAATCAAGGATATGGATAATGTACCCAACCTATCTCTTGATATCGGAGTTAGCAATAAGACTAGATAGGAGTGTTATACAATTTGTTATTCACATTTAGTCATCACATCATTTTTCCCCATTTTACTTAGCTTAGTCCATTTTAGAATGCACCTTAGGCTACTTTCTATTAGCACATAAATTTATCCATTCAAGAAAAATAGACATAGCATTCGGCCAAAGTAAGAAAAGCATGAAGGATTGGCATTTCTAACCCATTTGATTCATTTCTAGCATTATTTCTATCATTTGGACATTATGGTAACAATTTCTATAATTATGCATAATACTTTCTCACACCTCAAAATTAAGTAGGTGCACATTAGGCGGGCATTTCTTTTACACACTTTTTTAGCTCATTTTTCATGCCAAATATGACAATGTACATAACCTTATTACTTAACATTTTTAAGCACTCTTTTAAGGTGAAATGGTAAAACTTTAAAATGGTACATTTGTTAAAAACATAAAATACCATAACTTTCTCTCTCCTCCTTTCTTATGACTAAATTTATAAGATTTTCTAGTCATTTTCAAATGTATTTTTAGCACCATTTGCATGGATCCTCTCGGCCAAGAAGGGTAAGGAACACTTTCATGGTTAATGGTGAAGTTAGAAAATGAGAAAAGTGGCAAGATATTAACCTAACTAAATTTTCTCTCTTTTACCATTTTATGGCAAGTTCTCTCAATCTTTTTAGACACATTTTCAAGCCAATTTTAGCACTTTCACCATGACAATCTCTGGGCCAAAGGGCCAAAGAGACAAGCATGGAAATGAAGTATTTTCACCATTTTGCTTGCTAGACAATTATATTCAAGTATATCTCATGCAAAATCACTATTTTCTCACTCTAATAAACACTATTTCAACCATGACAAGCATTAGGGTTTTTCAAATGTTAGTTTCCAATCTTGAGAAATTTCAATATCTTATGTTTCAAGCATTTCAACATGTCCATATGCATAAACACAACAAGATTTCAACATATACAAAGCCCAATCAATGAAATCTTCCATAAGAATGTAGAGAGAGAAAATCCTAACATTCTTGCAAGTTTAAGAACACTTTAATCAAACCATAAAACAAGAAAATAAGGGTTTAGGTATGTTTAGCTACCTTGAAAATGCAAGAAGTGTGAAATTTCCTAGTTGGTTTGCCTTGTAATCCTTCTTCTTAAAGCTTGGAAGAGTTTCAGCCAGTCCCTTCCTCTCCTCTCTTGTTCGACAATTTCAACATCTAAAGGAAGAAGAAGACCTAAATTAGAGTTTTGGTGAAATTACTAAAATATCCTTAGTGTGAAATGACTAATTTATACTTACTACTTCTCTTTTTCAAAAATGACATCCACTCTTCTTAGGCTTGTAATTTTATCAAACTTCTATAGGTTAGGACAATTCTGCTCTTATAAATTTTAAAATTCTAAATTTGCCCCTCATCCTTTTGAAAAATTACCAATATATCCTTAAAGAAATTACCATTTTATCCTTTATGTCTAAATGACCATTTTAACTCTATTTTCACCTTTTTCGAGTTTAATGGGCAAAAATCACTTAAATAAAGTTTTATAAAGCTTATTTTTATGAAATTACTAATTTATCCTTCTTTGAAAAAATTACCATTTTGCCGTTTATGCTAATACCATTATTTTTATCCTTATTATTTCTCCTTTTGAAAATAAAAGGGTAAGGACTTCCAAATTCTATTTTCATGGAGTCTTTATGCAAAAATTAAAATTTTTTATCTTATATAAAATTACTAATATGCAAATAGGGTAAAATTACAACTTTGTTCTTTTTAGGAAAAATTATCATTTTTCCATCAAAATGGACATAATCACTTCAAACATTCAATTCTTCTTCTCTTTTAAATGAAAACAATAAAAGTCCTTAAATGTAATTCCATGAAATAAGAAAATAAAATTTATTTTCCTCTTTATGATAAAATTACTATTTTGCCCTTTCTTACCAAATTTTTAATTTTCGCTCTTTTATGACAAAAGTGATTCTATCTTGATAAAAATGCCCATTCTATCTCTTTAATGAACCATCCTTATCATCACATAAATAATAATAATGCCATGATAAAATACAAAGTATTAGAGGCGAATGTTACAAGTCACGTACTTAGAGTTAAGTGTAATATTTGCTTCCTTAGAATTCATTTTTGGAGGATAATCTTAAAATTTTATTTCAAGAGTTTAAATGAACAAAGAGCTTCGAGATAGAAAGAGATGGACTAAAGAGTAAATTTTCTAATTGCTAGGAGGTCCCTGAAGTTTTAGCTATTACACCCTTTTCCTCCCTGTTATATGCCTTTACCTTCCACACCATAAGAAAGAGTTGAAGCTTTAGGAGAGAAAGGAAGGAACAAAACTGAGCAAAAGGGGAAGAAGGAAATCAAGTTGGAAGCCTCATGTAGTTGGATTCTAGGTAAGAAATCCTTACTGCACTTAGAACCCTTCAAATTTGCTAAAACATTAGAATTAGCCAAAAATGGAGAAATTTTCCTTTTCTTCAAGAATTTTGATTTTCTGGTGTAAAATGAGGATTTTGAAGATGCTTGGAGATAGGAAAAGATTTCTGAACCATAATGTTGGAATCCTTAACTTCCATTTAGTATCTTCTAGGCTTAAATTAGAATTTTCAAGTTAGGTTTTATTGTTTACTCAAGTTGTATGCGAAAATTTGTTTGTATGGTTGATGTTTGAGCCCGAAAATGGTTGGGTTTTAGGGAAAAATTGTTAGAAGCTAAGCTCATACTTTTTAAAATTGCAATGAGGTGGAATCTATACAGGAAAATTATAAAAAACTAGAGTTTTTGAGTTGTTGTAGAACATAAAAGCTGATTGCTAGCATGCAGTAGTCGACTGTCACATTCTTGACAAACCTAGAAACTGATACAGAGGTGTAGCAGTCAATTGGTAGCCTCATCAGTCAACTATCGGGTCTATATTTCTACCCAATAGTCGACTGCTAGCCTTATAACAGTCGATTGGTAGGTTACTATCTTGTAAAACCTAGAATTACCAAAGAGCCACCAGTTAACTATCAGCTTTACGACAGTCGACTGGCAACCCTTTAGAGAGCAACCAGCCGACTACTAGCTTCTTGGTAGCCGACTGGCAGCCCTTTAATGTGAAAAATGATTTATAAAATAAGAATTGAGTTTAGAAACTCCTAGCATTAGTCGGATTGAGGCTCAAACGTCATTATACATGAGGATTTCATTTGTTGGGCAACAGGTAACCTTAAAATAGGAAAGGAAAGAGGAGAGTTATCTCATAGTGAAACCGTAAGCCTAGGATGCATAGAAAGCATGATGTAATAAAGGCATAATTTTGAAGTACTAATGTGAAATCTAGATTTATTTCTCAGGAAGTGATTTGTGAGGTAAGTACAAAGAAGAAAGAGGGAGCCTTGATCAAGGAAGGAACAAACGGTTAAGGAAGAGTAATCTACACTCCCTTAATTTTGAAATAATGATGTAAATTGCTTGCTTTGAAATGAGAAATTTATTTTATGAAATAAGAATTTATTTGATGAAATGAAATTTGAGCTAGTATGTGATTTTCATATGAATATAGAGAATTTGCTTGTGTATGTTGATTATCATAAAATGGACTTTTTGCTATTTGTTTTAAATTTGGCTATTGGGTTGTATGCTTATATAGACAGATGAAATTTAGGGTGGACACTTAATGGTTGGTATGAGACGGTCATTAAGTGTTCTCTATGCAGACTACTTTATAAAATGTAATTGTTTTCAACTTGAAAGGTCTGTATTTGTTAGAGATTGCTCATTAAACTAACAAAACCCTATGAAAGACTTTAAGGAGTAAAGGGAGGATAGTCTAGATGGGAAAAAGTTTTGGTTTAAGTGTAAACTCTTTAACCCTGAGTATTAGTCGCATATTTGTATATATTACTTAAAGGATGAGACTAACGATGTGCACATGTCAGGGGATGCCCTGAAAGTTAGATCTCATGTCACATAGATAGAAAGACGTGTGACAATATCACGTGGATAAAAGAAAGTATGATAATTACCGAGAGGATGGTCTCTGTGATAACAACAATCCTAGTCACATGAATAAAAAGAAGTGTGAGCATCACATGGATAAAAGGAAGTGTGATGATAGCTTGGGATTGAAAAACAGCATGCAATGAGATAATGATTTATAAAGTTGTGATAACATGCATACTAATTTCTGGAAATATGCAAGATTATGTGCTCTTTGCATTAACATGGAACTTGTTGTGTAAATGAGGTTTGAAATGAAATAACAGGCACTATGAATATGACATTTTGACTAAAATATGGTCATATACTATATGATTTTGATATGAATTTTGTGAGGTATGGCTTTAATGAAAACATATTAATTCCCATGTGTTTGATGAAAATTGAATATGGATTTCGCAATTCACTTGTACGTTGTTGTGATACAGGGGAGAGCTTTTCTGTACTATAAAGAGTACAGTTAAACTTTTAACTATTTTATGAAATTATAGATCTGTAAATTTCTTTAGTGAGATAACTATATCTTATTAAGTTGTTTGTTCATATGATCAGGGCTAGGCTATGCCTAAAGATTAGTTGGGATTGAGATATGATTTAGAGCTACAACACCACCTAAAAGAGTTGTAGATCTTGGATCCATAAATAGGAAATTTGAAACGGCACATAGGCTAGGAAGTGTATATGTAATGAATACTTATATGGTTATTTTAATGAATATTGTAAGCTATAATCTATTAATGGATAGTTAAATGCAATAGTATTATTTTAAAAGTCATATCTTAATTGTTTATAAATGGATATCATAGAATTTTATATTCCAAAGCATATGGTTGTATAATTTGTGGTATTAGACATGTTGCACATAAGGGGGTTGAGTGGAACTTGAATGGACCAAGAGAGGAGTCTATTTAGGTTACACTTATCTAGTAATGACCCAACTATTAATGAAAAAAAAAAATTTTAAGTGAAAATTTCATGCTTCATAATAACTCTGAAGTGTGCATGTAGATATTAGGGGTCATTACAAGTTGGTATCAAAGCCTAGTTTAGGGGAAAGCCAGGCTAGAGCCATAGTTTATTGGTTTATTGGTTCATGATTGGCCAAGCTTGTTGCTTTAGGAATTGTGATATGAATTCTTAGACTCTGGAATATATAGGATTGTGATTACAACAATTGAGATATTAAGAGTGAACTTGCTACTATGGTTGTATTTTTTGTCACTAAAGGTTAATTGTTTTCCTTTTGTATTAGCAGACCATTGCAGGCACTAGAAGGGGAACTACAGGAAGGCTAAGAGGTAGCGATGAGATGAATGAAGAATTGAGAGATATGATGGGCATGTTTAGGATGATGGCTGAGGCAGTAAGAGATCAAGTTGCCACTAGCGCCAACATCATGAGGCAGTATCAGGAGAGGCACCAAAATTCTAATGAAGAGAATAATCAAAATAACAACCACATGTACCAAGGTTAGCTGGAGTTCCAAAGGGCAAGACCACCAACATTCACAGACACATGTGAATCAATGGTAGTGGAAGGATGGCTAAAGGAGATGGAGAAAATCTTTCAACTACTGCATAGCATTAAGGAGCAAAGGGTTACTTATCCAGCATACATGTTAAAGGGTGAAGCAGAAAACTGGTGGAGTGGGGACACCCTACTAATTTGGGAGTCTTTCAAGAGAGTCTTGGAGAAATACTTCCCCGAGAGCGTAAGGCAAGCAAAGGAAACAAAGTTCTTATAGCTCAAGCAAAAGGGCAAGTCCTTTGAGGAATATCTAACCAAGTTCGAAGAATTAGCTAGGTACTCTACATATTTGAGGCTACATCTTAACGAGGCCTAGAAGTCAAGCCAGTTGGAAGCGGGTTTAGACTGGCAGATGAAGATACAAATAGCCCTAATGGAGATCAGGAATTTTTCAATATTGGTGAATAAATGTCACATCTTTAGCAAGAGTTTGGAGAAGAAGCAGTATATGAACCAGAGATTTACTGCTTGGTAGAAATAACCTACGAAGAAATTGAATGTAAAAAGGCGAAACTTCAAGGCACCTTAATGGTCATCCAGTAGTAACCTACGCCCAAAGGTTGCTGATTGCCTAAAGTGTGGAAACAGGCATGGGAATCAGTCCTATCGGTACCGAACACCAGTGACGTGCTTCAAGTGTAGAAAAATAGGGCACATTGCAAAGTATTACCCGATCGGTAAAAATTAACAAAATCCTAGTGGGCCAAGGCCACAAGCCCCAGGAAGAGTCTTTAGCTTGGACGGGGCCAATGTCGATAAATTACCTGGTCTGATGCAAGGTAGAGGTAAGATTTATAATTTTTCCTTAATAATACTGTTTGATTCGAGTATTACGCACTCTTTCATATCTAATACATATGTTGGAAAAATAAACTTGCCTTTTCAAACCATGCTATATGATTTACATATTTTCACGCCTTTGGAAAAATCTACAATATCTCCTTAAATTTGTTTAAATTGTCCCCTTTTCATTGATGACCACCTATTTGTTGTGGATTTGGTGTGCTTACCCATGATTGGGATCGATGTCATTTTGGGGATGGATTGGTTGTCTAGGAATCAAGTTCTTTTGAATTGTTTCGAAAAGACTATTACTTATTTGGATGCCTTACCAGTGGGTAGGAGTGACAGAGTGTGTGAGGTAAATGATATCTTCCTTAACTTTTCTTAAGTTCCAAGAGAGGCTTACCTCAATTCCTATTGTTAGAGATTTTCCTAAGGTATTCCGTTGAGAGATAGTCAGGTTACCCCTACCGAGAGAAATCGAATTCACCATAGCTTGGTTCTTAGAACTGGTTTAATATCTATGACACCCTATAGGATGGCTTTGATAGAAATGAAGCAGTTAAAGGTCCAAATAAAGGACATGTTGGAAAAGCGCTTCATTAGGCCTATCTAGTTAAAATTTAATTTTGTTTTAGGATCTCTCTACAATAAAGACACTTGTAACCAAATACAATCATATAGTTAAGTTGTAACGCCCCTATCTAGTGTTACCATTCATCCGATGCAAATAGATAGGTTCGGTACATTATTCTTATCCTTTTATTTAATTAATGTCTGACTAATTATACCATTAAGTATCATTAAGCAGATTTAGTTCGGGATCTTTTGTTCAGATTAAAACTTGTATGCACAACAGAATATACCTATATTTTTAAGCTCACACCCTCCATCAACTCCATGTATGCATGTTGAAATGCTTCACATATTTCTTTCTTTCCTCATTTCGGCTAAAGGTAGAGGTACTCTAAATCAAACATCTCAATAGTTGAAAGCATATTTATTTTTAAATACAAAACCATACATACTGGTAAACATATCTCCGGATATATGAAGTACCCGTCCATCGGAAGTCAGGAGACAATAGGTCTGTCACTCAGACTCCCTTACAAATTTATAAGGATGGATCGGTCCTTCCCATATTCATCCCTAAGGATATCCCATATACATCTCATGTCTACTTCCAAAAGAATAATCCTAATTCTGAGCAATATGTCTAGACTAAAACCTATAATAGGGGTTACAAAAATTTTTGCTTCTAACCAAAAGAGAAACTTCTATCTCCCAGCCCTCTTAAGCGTCTGTATTTAATACATATTAGCATATAAATGAGAAACACGAGTTTTTTAGTAGCTTAACAATTTGATTTTTACAAAACCAACTAATATGTATCAGGGTGCAAGTACTAATTATTTAATTATACATTCTTGAAAATAAAATATAAGATTGTTCATAAATATAAATTGGCAAGCAATGTATGATTAATTTAAATGTCAATGTAATAAAAATAGATACTTTTATCAAGTAAAACTAACTTGCATGCTATAAAAATGCGTTATTGTAAAGTTTAGCAATTCCATTTATGCTTATTATTCTTCTTGAAATTTACTTTATACATTAGTTGTGCACACTTAGGCACTGTGTGGACACTTAGCCACCTTATGAATCTTTGTGCACACTTGGGCACATGTGGACACTTGGCCACTTTTAAAATTCTTTGTACACACTTGGGCTTTTATGGATACTTGGCTACCTTGGTAATTCTTTGTGCACACTTGGACACATGTGGACACTTGGCCACCTTTTTGTCAAGATTCAAGGGAAAATTTCTTTTTTTTTTTTTTTGAAAAATAATACTAGTGTACATTTCTCCAAAATTCTAATATCTTCAAGGATAAAATTCCTCTTTCTTGGAAATTGATATTAATGTACATTACTTGTGTAAATTCTATTAACTTTAAGAATAATTTTCCTTTCTTGAAAATTAATTCTAATGCACAATTCTTATGAAAAATTCTAATATTTCAAGGATAATTTCTCCTTTTTTGAAAATTAATTCTAACGCACAATTCTTATAAAAATTTTAGTATTTTCAAGAAACATTTTCTCCTTTCTTGAAAATTAATTCTAATGTACATTCCTTATAAAAATTCTAATATTTCAAGAATAATTTCTCCTTTCTTAGAAATTAATTCTATTGCACATTTCTTATGAAAAATTTGAATATTTCAAGGATAATTTCTCCTTCATTGGAAATTAATTCTAATATACATTTCTTATGAAAAATTTTAATATTCAAGGATAATTTTCCCTTCCTTGGAAATTAATTCTAATGAACATTTCTTATAAAAATTATAGCATTTTAAGAATATTTTCTTTTCTTGCAATAATAATAAGATCCTCTCTTATGACCTCAATAATAAATTCTCACATTTTTGGATTAATATCATGGTGCATATCTTATACATTCCAAGAATAAATTTCATGGATTTGGCCTAGGGAGATTTATTAATTTGGCAATTCAATTTCCTTCTTGTATTCCTTACTAACACCATTAAATGATAGGGTTTCTTTCCTTTATGGTCATCATAAATTTAACATCATCTAACCCTAATCCTTTTCCAACACAATATGCATGCCATCTCATCCACCAACATCCCAACTAACCACACATGCTTAGCCAACATACATACATATTGTCAAGAATGTGGGGAGACAATTAAATTCCATAGAAAGCTTGTAAAACATATTGGTTGCATAAACTAAAACATGGAACACAATCATAAAGAATTGTTAACCTACCTCTTTGGTGCCCTAAGATGGTTTGCTTGGCTTTCTCTTTGATTCTTTAATCCCTTTGCTTTCCTTCTTGATCACCTTTACTTCTTCCCCCTTACAATTTTGGTATCCTTGTTTAAGCTCATGTTTTCCCCATTTCTCTCAAGGTGCTCTCCTTTTTTATTTTTTATTTTTCTCTCTTCTTTCCTTGTGAGTGTGTTTCATGCATGTAAAAATGGAAATTTCAACTTCTCTTCTCCTTCCATGTGTGTGTGTTGTATGTATCCCAAAAATGCAACTCTCGTGCACTATCCTCTTGGCTTACATGTGCATGCATCCATCTTGGAATTAAGTCTCCAAATCCATTACCATGTCATTCCTTTTTTTCTATTGTAGCCACACGTGTCCTATACCTTTTTTGCACTCTTTGGTTTAGCTATATGGACACATCATTGAGAAGGAGAGAGGGAACCCAATGTAGCTCCATTTCGACGCTGCACCTCCCTTTTCTTTCTTCACGTGTGTTTGTATATCTTCCTTGAGTGGGATGCTGCCTTTTCTCTTTTCTTTTCCTCATGTGTGGTTGTTGCATGAACTTCTCACCTCTTTTTGTCTCTTGCTTAGGTGGGCCATATGCATAAAATTTTTTACATTTCTTTTCCTTTACTTACATGCTACTTTTCCTTCCTTTCTTTATGTGTGTTTTTGCATGTATCTCTCACACTTGAAAATTTCATTTGTCCTTTCTTTCTTCACGTGTGGGCATTGCATGAGTGTGAAAGAAAATGTCCCTTTTTCTTAGTGTTCACGCCATCATCTCCATATTTCAATAATCTCCATTTCTTCTCTCTTTGTCTTTCTTCATGCTACACCTTACTCTCTTACGTGTTGTGCAAGCATATCATCCTATTACTCTCCTTTCCATCCCTTTTCCTTTATGCATTCGATCCATGGCTGCACCCTATTATTATTTTTTAATGTGTGAGGCTTTCTTGTTGCATACACCATCTCAATTTCCTCACACAAAATTCTACACTAGGTGTGTTGGCAAGTACACTTTTCTTTGATTACAAGTTACTTCTTCCTATAGTTTACTCCATCTCCCTTTCTTTTCTTATTTTAAATTTCCATTCAACCATCAAGGACACTGCACTTCTTCCTTTCCTAACTATATTTCCATAACTTCATGTGTGCATCTATATACCTATACCATTGCCATGCATTCCTTGCGTTTTCATGTCTCCTAGTCGAGGGGTTCATGCATTTTTTTGAAATACAATTATGCACTTTTGCTTTGTTCACACACAAGTATATATATTTTTATAAATTCTACACTCTCCTCACTTTTGTCTTCCCCACCGAGTGCATAAGTAACATTTATATATTTTCTTTTCCTTCCTAGTGCAAGGGATGCTTAGGTGGCGAAATCAGGGGAATAAAGAAAGGAAATTAAGTAGTTCACTCACGCCAAGTTCCCTCTTGCTTTTATGGTACTCTACCGATTGCATGTGCATTTCTATATTTAATGGATGCTAGCTCCTTTTCATTTCCAATTGCACGTGTCTCTCTATGTATAGACTTAATTATCATATATTTTGCCACTCCCCTCCTCCTTTTGGCCAAGTAGGTATATATATATATACCTATATTTTTAAGCTCACACCCTCCATCAACTCCATGTATGCATGTTGAAATGCTTCACATATTTCTTTCTTTCCTCATTTCGGCTAAAGGTAGAGGTACTCTAAATCAAACATCTCAATAGTTGAAAGCATATTTATTTTTAAATACAAAACCATACAAGCAACTCATTCCAATTAATTAAGGAACATTAATTTAGACTAAATAAAATTTTGGGGTGTTACATAAGTAATTTAAAAACATTCAAAGTACTTACTGTAGATTCCTTTATCTCAGTGAAGGAGCGAGGGCTACATGTATGTAATGTTGTTTGTTTTGCCTTATTTATTTTATTCCTTTCACTAATAGCCTACAAGAATGAAACTCTCATAGGCCAAATAACTGAATCAAAATGTCACTAAAAAACACATAATTGCACCATATCTTAAATTCATTCGAACCATAATGAGCTACCAACCATTCCTAATCTTCAGGAGTAACATCTGCAGGCCGATGAGCTAGTTTCTCTTTGTCAATGCTGAAATGGTTGTAATTTTTGTGCATACGTGTCTTCCATACCTTGAAAAGTTGTTGCATAGTGCTGATGACAAATTTTTCCATCACCATATGTTTTCTGCCATCGCCAATCTCAAACTTCTCCTATAATATGAACAAATATACGTGTTGTAAAAAATTTCAAAACTACGAAGTTATATATATTTTTTAACTTATTACCTTTACTTTTAGCCATATTGCTTGTCCATATGTGGTGAAAACATTTTGCCATCTTCCAACTCTGAAAGAGATAGTTTGCCTCACAAGAAATCCACTGTAATTGGCTATATCTCTAGCCTCAGGACCCACAACTCGTTGAATATCTTTGAGGATGTCAATCTTGATCTTGCTTCCAAATTTTTGTCTTAATGTCCACTGCAATGGACTTATATTTTCCTCTACCAGTCTTAGTAGTGCAGGATGCTGCAAAAAAAAAAAAAAAGGGAAACGGTTAACAGTCGTTTGTCCAAATATTATCGAACTACAAGCATAAAGATAAATCAACCTACACTGCTCAAATTCCTTGACCCTTGCGCCATTGGAGAATCCTTATTCAGGTGATGCTGTGATCCTTAGGCCATTAGAGAATCCTCTCTTAGCTGATGGCTTGGTCCTGCGGCCATTGGAGAATCCTCTCTTAGCTGATGAAGACGCTTTGGACCACTATCAACATGTCGTGGCGAAAATCACCAAGCCGAACTCCTCCTTGATTGACACCTCTTCCTCGACGTGAACAAGTTTTTATACCCCTAAGGCCTCGACCTCATCCAACTTCTGACATTTCCTGCAACGTTGTATTTACACAATTAAACAACAATTCATCCATGTAGTAAACAAAATAAATTAAAGTTATAAATGGTAAGATATATATGCTTTGATTAAACAGAAAAAGATAAAACTTAACAAGAGTTTATGGTTACACTTATATCTATGCTATAACAACCTTTAATTAGTGGTTATAATCGTTTGTGTCTAGTGTGTTATTGTCAAATATGAAGTATTCTTCCTCACTTTCTTGGTTACACTCACATCCACATCACTATCATCAATGAAATTCGCTTCATCAGCATTATGCATATTTCTTCATTCAGGTGCACTTTCTTGATTGATAATTTGTGATTCAACATCTACCCTTTGAAAAGGAACTACAATCTCGTTGTCCACTGCATTGGCAGATGAAGCATTTAATTGATCAACCTTAAGTTGTTGATACGCTTCTTCATCGAGTGACACATGATAACCATCATCACCATCATCTTCTGCAGGCATGTTAAATTGGTCACACGGATTTGTCTTCACAACAATAGCCAACCTGGATCAATCATGTCATCTAGGTAGAACACTTGTTCTGCTTGAGACGCCAAGACAAAAGGCTTATTCATATTCAATGACCCCCGAGTATTGACACTTGTAAATCCATATTTATCTACTTTGTATCCTCTTTCTAAATGAGCAACGTCCCACCAATGACACTTGAAGAGGTATACCTTCCTATATTTGATATAAGAAAGTTTATAAACATCCTCTAATATGCCATAGTACTCCTTTTTAGGGTTTGAATCATCACACTTTACAAGAACTTTGACACTTTATTACATCCAGGATAAAGTTCTGTCTTTGTATCTTTTAGTAAATCAAAGAACTTTTTTACGAGTACATTTGGTTCTTCACTATTTTTAGAAACGCAGTTCATTTCCTCTATATTTGCAAATCAACAAGCATCATGTATCATCTCATTAATATCATCAACCACAGTATTATCATCTTCCCCTTGACCATCATGACTACGACTGTTGGTTCGTACAAAGGCTTTTCCATGTAAGTCCCACACTTTGTAACTATCCCTAAATCCTTTTTTCAATAAATCGAATCTCACCAAATTCCTTAGCTTAAACTCTGTGTTCCTACACCCCTTGCATGGACATCGAATCAAAGTATTCACCCTTGGTTGATTGTATGCCCATTCAAGAAATCCATCTATTCCTCTTATGTATCTTGGATCTGCTCTATTTTTTTATATCTAGCCAACTTTTATCCATTCTATTTTCTTACATTTTAGTAAGAACATTTCAATACTTTTTTTTATTTTTATCAAAGACAGTTCTCATTCAAAAAAGAAGGCGTAAAGCCAAATTGCACTGACACAGACTTTACTCTTGGATAATTAAAATGAGAGAAAAATAGGAGAACATCAACTAAATCCTTAAGCAATATATCTAAGAAAATTAAAAATCAAATCTTTTACACAAATTTAATTAAAAATACAACATACATACTGTAACACTCCCATAGCCTATGGTTCCTTTTAAGTATTTAAAGGTATAAAATATATATTTATCATAATAATGTAGTGTTACTATTACTTCTACCCTAGCAAATTCTAAATTTTTTACCAAGTTGATTAATTGAGTGCCATTTGGGGTCGGGTCTCTACTCTTAGGTTTCACTCACTCTCGCAGTGGAATAGAATATACCTCGATTAACTATACATAAACATTCATTCTGGGTTAAATATGGTTAAATAACTCTTGGGCATGAAGGTAACAATCCTGCCACTCATAACCCCATCAGCTAGTCTAAACATTAGTTCATATACATCCAATCTAAGATAGGCTATATAAGAGATATTCTATACTAGCCTTTTCAAAAATCACCAAGACTAGTACAAGTAAACATGTGCCTATACTATCTTAAAATAACTATTTCCATGTACCCCATGGTGGGTACTTCTTCCCACTTTACCTTCTCCTATAGCATAAGAGAACTTATACATCTGATATATGCCAGCACTCGTGTGAGAAATTAATCTCAATAGCAATGCAACCTATTTTTTTAAAAGTTACCAACCTGTACCATCGTGTTTACATGAAAAATTCTCTGCATTCTTTCATAATAAAATATAATACATAGCATGTATTATTGGGTATAATGCATGCAACATACTTTCAATCATGTGCTTAGATTTATGCATGTACATTTAACCATATCATCTTTCAAATAGGGAATGTCCATTCATCATCACTCTCATATAAAACATATGTGGGATAGTAAACATGCCATCATTTTATTTTCATAACATATGAGTAGTACATAAAACATCCTAAGAGTAATCGGGAGAGTCGCCCAACAACAACTCTATGCATCACTATCTATATGAAAGAGTGCATGGCTATTTAGTCATGCCTTAACTTTTGTACATTCTAAGACGTCCCTCAGTGGATCCAAGTACCATTATGGTCCTGTCCCTTTTTGGCAAATCATCCTTGACAAGCAAGATTGCCTCCCTTTCGTCCCAAGCGAGGTTGGTATAAACTCATGGGATCATCGTCAACTTTACCCGAATCATTTTCTCTCCACTTTTAGGCAAATCATAATACTATGGAGTCACCTCCATTCTTCCGAGGTGGATCACACTCCCAGTAGGCTATTCTCTACATATACTCTAGGGTGAATCGGCTCATGCCCATAGTTATGCCTAACTCTAAGCATATGTTTCTCATGTAGCCTTTAGGAGATTACACAAACTTAAAGTTCACAACCATCACGGTGTTTTTAAAATCATCCGAGTTCAAGTGGATGTTTAACCATCCCAAATTATGGCGCAACCATGGAATGCCCAACGACCGTCCTATACCAATAATTAGTCACTTGATCATGAGCCTATCTACCCTAAGGCATACACTTAGAATACTTTCCTCTTTCCTCCTTTGTGTTTTCTGCTCTCTCTTTATTTCACTATCCCAATGGTCCCATCACCCAAGGGATTCGTGACTCTATCTTATGCATATTACCCATTACATCCCTGGTTTAGATCCTTAGTTTATGTAAAAATTTAGGTTAATTTCCTCTTAAAATGGTCAATTGAGCTCATTTTCTAATTCAGAAGGCTGGCAGTCAACTTCCCCCTTACTGGCAATTGGCTACTAGCTCACTATCTAAAATCTCTGCTCTTGGCCGAGAGTTACCAATCAGTTGCTAGGGTTTGGGAGTCGACTGCTAGCCTCAATAGATGACTTCTAGAGGTTTGGCAGTCGGCTATTAGCATACTGTGAAATCTTCGTTGAAAGATTTAGGCCTAATAATCAACTGTAGGGGCTTGGCAGTTGGCTGATAGCCTTCAAACTATTTTTTGGAAAGTGAAGAATAGAACAGTCGACTTCCAAGGGTCTGGAAATTGGCTGCTATCATTCTCTCTCGCATTTTTGGGCAGAGGATGAGCATGACAGTTGACTTCTAGGGTTAGCAGTCGGCTGTTAACGCTCGGTTTACTTGAAAAATTATGGTTTAACCCAGAGTTTGTGTAACACCCCATATTCTCTTGATTGGTTTTTAAATTAATGTTTCCTTAATTAATTAAATGAGTTTTCTATAAAGTATGATGAATTCGCTAGTGTGATTTAATATCTAGAATAAATATACTAAAGGATAACACATTCATTCTTTGTGGTAACCGAATTATAATGTGAGTGGGGGGAAAAAACTACATAAAAAAAATTTAGGTTCTTGAGGTGCTTGAATTAATTTTTCTTTTCTTCCTTGCACCTAGCCCAATTGCCAAAGGGGAAAAACCAAATTAAAAATATATATACATGCACGATAAAGGCAATTGAGAAAGGAAAGAAGAGTATGATGTAACACCCCATATTCTCTTGATTGATTTTCGATTAAATACTTTCTTAATTAATGTGATGAGTAGCCATAAAATGTGATGCAATTTCTTTAGTGATGTAATGAATTATAAATGTCATAAGGGAATTATGTGAGAATTTGGGAGAATGATTTAATTTATTATTTCCTTCCTTTTAACAACCAAAGTACCAAAGGTAAAAGGTATAACCAACTTAAGATACATGTGAAATGGATAAAGGGAAGAAAAATGGTTACCATCCAATAATATATATATATATTGCATTAGGTGGAGTATAATAGAAGCAAAGGGGAGTGGTGTGTAACCTTAAACCTTCCCTTTCCTTTTTCCTCAAGTGGCCGAATGGTTTTTCCAATTGGTAAGTAAAATAAGACATGGAAAAATAGCTAAGTGTGTGTGTGTAATATGAAGTAAGAGTGCAAAATTTTTTACAAGAGATACACCCACACGGCTAGAAAAGGGGAAAACATGTGAGGCGAGTCATCCTTCCCTTGACCTTCCTTCCAAGTTACCAAGTAATCATGAGAGGGAAGAAATTAAATATATGTAGCAAGCTAGGGAAATGATTTCACAACCTCATGAAAATAGAGGTGCCAAGCCATGTAGACTACATGAGAAATGAGGCTTGCATGTGATGTAAGTTTCCTTTCCCTTTTCCCTTGTTTCACCATCGACATACTGAGAGAGAAGAGTAAAGATCCTTACATGACCGTACAACCTTGCATAAGGTGGTGTGGGTAGCTTTTATGAGTGTGAATTATCTTCTCTCCTTTCCATTCACTTGCTAAGTGGCCAACCCCAAGCTTGTAAGGAAAGGATAATGGTACTTAGAAGAACACATAGAATGAGGTGGCAAAAAGAAAGAGATGTGTAAAGTTAGCTTCCTTCTCTTTTTTCATTCCCAATGCAATCAAATGGGAGAATTAAATATATATGCAGCAAGAAAAAAAAGGGGTGCAAAATTTATTTAAAGAAAAAGATATATGTAGGCATGTGTGTATGGTGGATCAAGTATGCAAGAAAAGGGAAAAGCGTAGGGCACGTTCCTTCCTTCCTTCCTTCTCCTTGCCCGTATACAAGACCACCAAATGATGAAGTTGCATGCATAAGATGTGGTCCTTGGTTGAAGCAAAAGAAATTCCCATAAGCATGTAGGATGCTGAGACATGGTGGAGTATGGCTGTACGTTTTAAGTAAACGCCTTTCTTTCTTCCTTATGGCGCCACTGAGTGAGGGATTTACTTATGTAAGCAAATAAGACACGAGTCTCACGAGGAGGGGGCAGCCTACGTGGAATGGTACCTTGTGTGACCCTCCTTCCCACTTTCTTTTAATATGGCTGGATGGTTAACCCACTAATGCAAGATTCCCATTAAGGTGAATTGTACTTAAGGGACGTATATGGCTATTAAATAATAGTTAAGAGTAGGGAGGAGGGCAATGTTTCATGTAGTCTAATGGTAAGACAAATTGGCAAGTAATGGGAGTTGTACCAAGAATATACGTGTAGCACTCACATGTAAGAGATTTGGTAACTTACAAGAGGGGAAAAGAAAGGAAGGCAGCATCCCTTTAACCAAGTGGGAATACAAAATTTCAAGGGAAATGGGCTGCACCTAATCATACAAGAAGCCA
This sequence comes from Senna siamea, assembly GCA_031216115.1. NCBI lineage: Eukaryota > Viridiplantae > Streptophyta > Magnoliopsida > Fabales > Fabaceae > Senna > Senna siamea. The sequence goes on along the minus strand of CM062354.1, from coordinate 22,017,635 downwards.
TGAAATCATAATAATGGGAGTGAAGGTAGCATTCCCTTTGGGCTAAATAGAAGATGTAAGGAGAGAGAGAAAATAACATGAACTTTTTCTTTTCTTTCCATATAATGTGTTCAAGTGGGTAACCTAAAATTGCAAGGAAATGCAATTGTACTTACAAGTATACTTATGAAAATTAAGCAATCATAATCAAGGAGGAGGAAAAAGGGGAACACGCCACTTAAGCAAAGGGAAAGGAGGAATTGAGATTTCTTTTGGACATACATACATTACACGCACGCAGAAGGAGTGAAAGATAGAGGAGAGAGAGAGAGAGAGAGAGCATTTCATACATGAAGAAAACCCCGAAACTACACATGATGCCCACTAGCTAAGAAAATAAAGAAAAGAGAGAGCATCCCACACTTTAGAACATACACACCTACACATTCAGTCAAGGCAAGGAGAGAGAAATCTAGCCAAAGAAAAAAGGAAGCAAGGTGTAAGAGGGAGTTCAAAAGAAGGACCAAGATCATTCCATCCTAGTTATCCTTGAGGTAGATTAACAATTTCTAAGATTGTGTTCCTTGCTTTAGTACATGCAATCACCATTCTTTTACAAGTTTTCCATGGAACATGATTGTCTTCCCTACATTCTTGATAAAATGCATGTTATGTTGGCTAAGCATGCATGATTGATTGGGATGTTGGTTGATGTGATGAACTGGATATTGTTGTTTTTGGAAGGATTATGGTTAGTTAATGACCTTTTCATAATGAACTATGGTTGAATATGATAGAAATAGATGCATGGTGTTGAAAACCATTTTTCTCCATGAAACTCCCTCTTTGGCCGAAAACAAAAGAAAGGAAATTCATTGGAAATTTTAATGTAAAGTAAGGCTTTAGGCTAGGTTAGAATAAGAAAAGTGATGAAAATATTTTGGACACCTTGAGAGTGTGAAATTTTTGCCATAACCATGAAAAATCAAGTGATGATCAAATATTCTAATGGAAAGGGAAAATATGTCCACTTGCACATTGAAGAAAATTTTCTTTGAGGAACTAGTGCTTAATTGTGTCCTATGGATATATTAGAAATTAAATGAGATAAGGTTGGTGAAAAAAAAATATAGAAACTGTTCATCTAGCATCCTCTTGTGTAATGTTCAGATGAGGGAAAATGTGTTGATTATGGAAAAAGGGATAAAACCATTTTAATGGTATTATTTAAAGTATAGAAAAGAAAATTTAAATTGTAAAAATATTTAATTTTCCTGAATTTCCCTCAAGCCAAAACCATGAAATTCTTCCTTGAAATTATCAAAATTTTATAAGAGATTTATAGCATTGTTATTTTTCAAAAAGGGAGAATTAAATTGAGTTAGACAATATTGTCACAAATAAATATGAGAAAGAGTTTAAAAAGGTATAAAAAGTTTTTCATATTTATAAAGGTGGCCAAGTGTCCACAAAAGTGCCCAAGTGTGCACAAGAATTTTGTAAAGGTGGCCAAGTGTACACAAAAGTACCCAAGTGTGCACAAGAATTTTATAAAGGTGGCCAAGTGTCCACAAAGTACCCAAGTGTGTACAAGAAACTTTATAAAGGTGGCCAAGTTTCTACAAGTGCCCAAACGTGCATAATCAATTTATAAAGGTAAGTTTTAAGAATGATATGCACAAATGATTTTTGTTCATTTTGTGATAACATGTTAATACCATGCAAAGATGTTTTACTAGGAAAGAATATTATTTTACCACATTGACATTTCCAACACTTATACAATGCTTGCCAATTTGTGTTTATAAATAATGCTATATTTTTAATACCAAGTATGTAGAAGTAAATATTTTGGTGCTTGCACCCTAATACATATTAGTTGATTTTTAAAAATCTGAATTGTTAAGCTACTGGAAAACTTGTGTTTCTCATTTATATGCTAATATGTATCAAATGCAGATGCTTAGCAGTGCTGGGGCAGATAGAAGTTCTGTTGGTCAAAAGCAATTTTTTTGTAACCTCTTATTTTAAGGTCCTAATTCTAGATGTATGTTGGGATTAGAACTAGACTATTATTTTGCCCATGTATATGAAAGGGGAACGAGAAATGACTGGGGAAGGGATATGTGAAGGACCTGTTCGTCCCATATTTGTAAAAGGAGTTTGAGTGGCAGGATTATTGTCTCCTAACTCCTTATGAACGGGTACTTCATATATCTCAGAATATATTCATTGAAGGATGTAATGAACATTTATTATTAGACATTTATTAGTTGTAATATAAAAGTTTTAAATTTTCATTGTGTAGGATAGCCTTTTAATTTTGCTGTGCATATGAGATTTAATTTGAACAAAAGATCCCGAACCTAATTCACTTAAATGAGACTTAATGGTATAACTACTCAGACTTAATAATAAAAGGATAAGAATAATGTACCAAACTTATTTTTTTACATCGAAGGGATTGTAATACTAGATAAGAGCGTTACATATGACATTTAAATATATGTATACATGTGCACTCGGTGGGAGAAATGAAAATGATGTACGAAATTGGTTTGTTCCTCTTAAATTGTAGCCAAGAAGACAAGTGAGTGGAGAGAGATTTATTTTTATTCTTATGATAATTAAAATAATGCTTCCAATTGGTGAAGATAAAAGTGAGAAGAGGAAGAAGAACGTGACTTTTATATAATCACAAGGTAATAGAATTGAGAAAAGAGAAAGAAATAAAGACGTGTGGGATTAGCCTTTCTCCTTTTCTTCCCTTTTATTTTATTTTCTTTTCCAATATAATATGGCTAAGAGATGAGTGAGCTTGCGTGAAGGTGTAGCTTGCATAAATTCATTTTCCCCTCCCTTGGCGCCACTGAGTGATGAGAGTGCATAGGAATTAAATTATATTGCCAAAATGTGAAGCTGCATGAACCGTACCTCTTACGTGTAAGTATGAATCTTGCGTGACTTCTATTCCTCCCTTCCTTCAAAATAGCCGAGTGGGAGTACCAAACTTGCAAGCAATGTAAATTGTATTTAAAAGTACACATGTGACAATTAAATAACAATAATTAAGGATGAAAAAAAGTGCAGCATGTAACATTCGCTCCTAACACTTGTATCTTATGATGATGATGTTGTTATTATTATTGTTAGCATTAATTGTGAAGGGTTAAGGATGATTTATTAAGGAGTTAGACTAAACATTTTTATCATTATATAATCACTTTTGTGAAAAAAAAGAAAGAAAAGAATGAAGTTGGAATTTTGGTAAGGAAGGGTAAAATGGTAATTTTATCATAAAATGAATAATTAGTTTAATTCTTTTATTCCATAAAGTTATGTTAAAGGACTCTTACTATTTTCATTTAAGAGAGAAGGAGAATCTAGTTATGCAAGAAATTAATCTAGTTATGCAAGAAATTAATCTAATTATGCAAGAAATTACTTACATTGATGTTGAAAGACAATTTTCCCTAAAAAGGGTAAAATTGTAATTTCACACTATGAGTATGATAGCAATCTTATATGAGGTGAGAAAAATTTAGCTTTTACTTCAAATATTCCATGAAGGTGGGAATTAGAAATCCTTACTCCTTGATCAAAGAAGAAAGTAAGAAAGTGAAATGATAGTTTTAACTAAAGGGCAAAAAGGTAATTTTGCCTTAGGGGAAAAATTATAATTTTGTCAAAATAGAAGTAAATTAGTAAATTGATGGAACTGAGCCTTATGAAATTTTATTTAAGTAATTTTACTCCTTGAAACTGAAAAGAATGAAAAAGGGAGCAAAAATGGCCAATTTGGACTTAATGGAAAAAAGACACTTTTCTTGGGGACTAAAATGCAAATTCTGAAAAGTTGAGGAACCACTATGCAATTTCAAAATTTTTGGAAGGGCAGAATAGTCCCAACCCATGGAAGTTGCATAAAATTACAATGGCAAGGAGAGACAATGCCATTGTTAAAAAAGAAAAGAAAAAGGATGAAATTCACAAATTAGTAAGAGTGGCATTTTTGTAAATAATTCAAACTTTAATTCAGCCTATTTCTTCTCCTAATTAATAAAAATGTCGTGAAAGGTGGAGAAGAAAGAGAAGTGGCTGAATTGCATCTTGCCTTAGAGAAGAAGAAGCTTCCACCAAATCAACAAGGAAATCACACATCTATTAGCTTTTCAAGGTAGATAAACAATCCTATGCCATTAATTTCATGTTTTATGGTATGTTTATGGTATTTTCAAACTTGTAAGCATGATGGAAATTTCTCTCTCTACATGTGTATGGTGGATTTGTATGCTTGGATATGAGATATGTTGGAAATAACTTGTGGTTATGATTATAGATATGTAAGAAAGCATGGAAACTCATGAAATGGTGAATTTGCATGGATGTAACTTGATTTTATTAAACCCTAAGTGGTGTCAAGGCTGAGTTTGTGGTTGTTAGAGTGAGAAAATGGTATTTTTGCATGGATTTTTCACGAATGTTGTTGTAATGTATGCAAAGTGATGAAACAACTCCATTTTTCTTGTTTTTCTCACCTTGGCTGAATTACTAAGGTTATAAGAGTGCTGAATTTTTAGCCAAATTTTATGTTAGAAAGAGTGAGAGAAAGTACTAGAAAATGGTAAGAGAGAGAAAGTCTAATTAGATTTGCATTTAAGTACTTTTCTCATTGTCTAGCTTCACAAGTAGCCAAGCAAGTGTGCTTTAGTCACCTTGGCCGAATGAATGCATATGAATAGTGCTGAATTTGCTCTTGAAAATGATTTAGAAACCATATAAGTTTAGTTCCAAGAAAGGAGGAGAGAGAAAATTATGGCAATTTATGTTTCAAGCAATGTTGTCAATTTAAAGTCTTACTTGTTCACCTTAAAAGTGTGCATAAAAATGTGAAATTGTGAGATTAGATGAGTGATTATGTTTGGCATGAAAAATAAGCTAGAAAAGTATGAAAAAGTGTAGTAACTGAAACTGTTTTTGAAAGATAAAAATCAAATTTTTGACGCTAATTCCATTTAAATTGAGTATGGCACAGATTTTGAGGTCGATGGTTGAAACGGAAGGCCGTTCAGAATCAGATACGCGATTTGATGACAGGAAACGCGATCCGGCCATCAGAAAATGACAAACAGAGTTTCAGACTTTGGTTTCTTAAACGGAGGCCAGAAACTCTGCATGGGAACCCGTACCAACGTCCGGAGTGAAGGCGACTTATCAAAGTTTCCCCGATGGTCTGAGAAAAGTCAGAATCGCCCCTAGGAGCTTTAAATTTTTTGAAATCCCTCCATTTCTATCACTTCTCTCTCTCTCCTCACTTTACTTTCTCTCTCCTCTCTCTCTTCTCTCCTCCACCGCATGCCGCCACCTAGGCCACCGTGAGCCATCACCTAGCCTACCAAATAACTCCCCTCACCACCCTCGACCTCCAGCAGCCACCCACGGCAACCAAGGGCCGCCAGACTTGCCGAAAAATGGCGTTATTCTCCTCCGTCGCGTGAAAACTTCGCCAGCTGGGATCACCACTGTTAGCCACCGTTAGCCATCACTACCACCACCAGTGTGTAGGCTGAGCTGCCAGCTTCCTCCACCAGCTCGCCGCCATTGAACAGAGGTCTGACGCACTCGGATCGAAGGAGTTTCCATCATCCGTGCATAAAGCTTCGGGGCCAAAAAATGCCATCCAAACGGCCGTGAACCGCCGCACCACCACCATATTCGGACTCCTCGTCTTGCAGGCTTCACCGTGGTGTGATTTTCGAAGCAAATCGCACCCTCTACTTGTAGCCTATTCCTTGAATGATTTTCGAAGCAAAGAGCACAGTTAAATAGGAAGGAATGATTTCATGTATACCTTTCCCAGAATTGAGTAATTATGAAATGTTATGTATGTATTGCATGAACGTGATTTATGTGATTATGATTATGGCATCTAAGCATTGAATGCTTGTAGCCTATTCCTTGAACGACCTAATTGAATGTGTATTTCATTTCTATAGCTACATCCACATATGTTTTCGTGATATGTCATATCCAAGTATTTATAAGAGAATAGTTTTAAAAATTAACCGCATGTAGAGTGTTTTCTGTATTATTACAGTGGTACATGTCAGTTGTTTTAAAATAAACTGGTTGTTTATCTATTGGGAATGTATTTCTCACTTTTGAACTGATATGTATCAGATGGTTAGATATTGCATGGTAATCGAGGTGGAGTTAGATATAGTGGAAATTCCTTTCTTAGGAGTTTTCACTATTATCAAGAATGTGTATGTTATCACTGTTTTTGAATTTCCTATAGAATAGATGAGTACGTAAATATATATAGCTATAGCCTGACCTTTTGGAGTCCTAATTCTTCACTCACGGTATTTTGTAAAGGAGTATGAGTGGCAGACTTGTTTTCTCCTTACTCCTTATGGATGAGTACTTCATTTATCCCAATGTATGTATACCAAATGATATACTAAACAGTTGTATAATGTATGTATATTAGAAAAGTTTTTATATATTCTATTGTATTATTTAATATTTTATATTCCATTGTGCCAAAGCACGTGACCTGAGAAAAAGAACCCAAACCTAATTGCATAACAAATCTATGATGGATTGGATGCTCAGGAGAAATAAAGGTAATCAAAGACTAGAATTAATGTAACCACTTATCTAAATAAGCGTTATGACATTATTAAGTTATGATAAGAGGTGTTACACAGCACACCACCTTAACCGAATAGAAAAGATGAATTTAATTAAGGAAGCTTATGGAAATAGCATTTGGGGAAGGGAGAAGAGGGCAGGTTAACATTGGAGGGAAGCACACAAGCATTCGGTGAGAGGGGAGGAAAGGCTAAGTTGACTGAGAAAGAAAGAATCAAGGGAGTGAGGGAAAAATTCAAAGGAAGAGCTAAGACAATTCCCTTTGGTTTCATCCTTGAGGTAGCTTAGCAATTCTATAGTTTGTTCTTTTATGATTTAAAGTATGATTATCCTAATTTAAAGCTTTCATGAAACATAACTCTCTCTACACTCGTCAAGATGCAAACCTTTCCTTGGCTAAGCTTGTGTGATGATTTGGTTGTGTTTTTTGACGTGATGATGTGGATGTATTTGTTTTCATAAAAGAGTAATGGGTAAAAAGAAAATTTACCATGCTTCATGAAGAACCTTAGAATAAGAAAGTGTTGAAATATTATGTTTTTCATGGCTAATGTATCTTTTGTGTTAAAGTAGACATTGTGGCTTCCATGGAAGAACTATTGTTGGTAAAATTTAGCATGTATAATGGAAAACCCTAACCTAAGATAATGCTAGAAAATTTAGACTCTTGTAAAGTTAATATGTGTTTTAAGTGTATATACCAAAATAAATAGGGCTAGCTAGCATTTGATTAAAAATTTGACCCTTTCCTTGTTGGCTTGCTAAAACCAAGAGTGGCCTTGGTAAGGCATGGAATTGCTTGTTAAAGATGGTGTAAGAAAGATGGCCATTCAGATTTAACTATGAAAAAGAGAGAGAATATGATAAATTAATGTATGGTAATTAGTTTACCTTGTTGCACACAATAAAGGTCCATATCATATTGAAATGCAAGGGTATGTGACATGTGTAATCTAAATTCTAGTAGGTAAAGGAAAAGAATAAAAGAGTCACAAAAGTAAGTAGAGGGACTTGCTAAGGACATGATTACATGATTTAAATGTGTAAAGAGGTAACATGGAAATTTTAATGCATGGTATCATTAAGCTTAAATCTTATAAAGGGGGTAAATATGTAACGATGTAACGTGAAAAACCTTAGTTTCGTTTCTCACCCATGATTGTAACACCCTCTATCCTACGGTTCTTTTTAGAGATTTTAAAAACTATAATATGAAAATAATTATCAGAGTGTTGGTGTTAATATTACCTCTACCTGAGTCAATTTTTAAACTTTTTACCAAGTTGATTTATTGAGTGCATGTGGGTTGGTCTCTACTCTCAGGTTCTCTCAATATTGCAGCAGAATAAGTATATATATATATCTATAGAATACACCTGGATTAACTATACATAAACATGCATTCTTAATTAAATATAGTTAGTTAACTATTGGGCATGGAGGCAACAATCTTGCCACTCATAACCCCATTAATTAGTCTATTCACCAATTCAGCCTAGTTCCTATACATATAAGTTAGAACAGGCTATACAAAAAAATCCTACACCAGCCCTTCTCAAAATATCATGAAGTCTAGCTCAATCCTACCATGTACTTATACTTCTGAAATTAAATAGTCTATATACCCAAATTGGACACTTCTTCATACTTTACCTTCTTTCTATAGCCTAAGGGGACCTACACATCTGGTACATGTCAACACTATTGTGAGAAATGAATCTTAGTAGCAATACAACCAGTTACGAAATCCATTGACCTGTACCATTGTGCTCGCACGAAAAACCTCTACATTCTTTCATAAAACATATAACATACTATTGGGATGCAATGAGTGTAGCATTTAATCATGTTATGTACTCATATGTATGCATGTACATTTAAAACATATCAACTTTAAAACATGGAAAGTGTATTCATGGTCAATCTTATCATTACATTCATATAAAACATGTGTGATAGTAAACATAACATCATTTCATTTCTATAACATGAGAGTAGTACATAAAACACCCTAAAAGTAATCGGGAGAGTTGCCCAGCAATAACTCCACACACCACTGTCTATGTGAATAAGCGCATGTCTATTTAGCCATGCCTTAACCTTTTGTACATTCTGAGGCGTCCCCCAGTGGATCAAAGTACCGTAATGGTCCCTACCCCTTTTCAGCAGATTATCCCTGACCAACGGGATTCCTCCCTTTTATCCCAAACGGGGCTGGGTATACTCTTATGGGATCACCGCCAACTCTACCCGGATCATTTCCTCTCTGCTTTTGGGCAGATCATAATACTATGGAATCACCATCCCTTTTCAATGGATCACACTCTCGATACACTATTCTCTATATATACTATGGGGTGAATTGGCTCATGGTTATGGTTATGGTTATGCTTAACTCTAAGTACATGTTTCTCATATGGCCTTTGGGAGATGACACTAACTTAAAGTTCGCAACCATCATGGTGTTTTCAAAATCATCTAAGTTCAAGTAGATGTTTAACCATCCCAATTTATGGCACAATCATGGAATGCCCAATGGCTGTCCCATATCGACAATCGGTCACTCGATCATGAGCCTATCTACCCTAAGGCATACACTGAGAATACTTTCTTCTTTCCCTTTTTTTAGTTTTTGCTCTCTCTTTGTTTTATTGTTATAAGGGTATCATCACCCAAAAACTCCTAGTTTCCTTGCTTACCTATGTTGTGAGCCATTAATTTAGTATGAAGAATTACTAAGCTCAATTGCCATTAAAAACCTCACTTCGCAAGTTAGAGGGCTGCCAGTCGACTATTGGAAAGCTAGTGGTTCTTTGTAATCATCTGGTTTTAATTAGTAAGCTAGCAATCGGTAGCCAGATGGTGGCTTTATAGAATGCGTTCTGGTAAAAATATGAGCAGATAGTTGACTGCTCAAACTACCAGTCAACTGCTCAGTGCAAACTTGGGCCCAACAGTCGACTGTTAAGAACCTGACAGTTGGCTGCTAAGCCTCTATTTACACTTTTGGGTTTCCAATAGCATAATAGTCGACTGCTAAGATGGCCAGTTGACTACTTAGTGCAGACTCGGGCTGGACAGTCGACTGCTAAGAATCTAGCAGTTGGCTGCTAAGCCTCTGTCTACACTTTTGGGTTTTCTAGGAACACAGTATTTGACTACCTCATACTTAATAGTCGGCTGCTATGCTCCGCTGCAATTCAGAAAAAATGATTTTGATAATACCCAGTCCAGAATGCATTTCATTTTTAATTCTAAACATATAAGCTTAATTCCCAAACAAAAAACTTTACTTTTTATTAAACATTTCTCATCCATTAGCTCAAACATGGTACATTCAAGGAAAACTAGTCTATATCCCTAGATGAACATAACCCAGCCCTTCCAATCCATTACAAGCACATATATGAGCATACATTCAGCAACACAACATCCCATAAAAGTAGAAAAGCATATAGAATGTAGTTTTAAACCCAATCTCAGTTCAAACATGTAGAAATCCACATTTTCCAACAACAGTAACATTTCAGAAAAAGATAGGGGTTTAGGATGGATTGCTACCTTGATTCTTGCAAAATGTGTGTGTTTGATTTGTTAAGAATGATTCTCCCTTACTGTAGGATCGAATCCCAACCTTAAATCACCCTTTACTTTAGAAACCTTCCCTTCCCAGCCCTAACTCTGCACCTTCTCTCTTTACTCGCCCCTTTTGCTTCTCTCTCTAGGATGCTGAAGGTTTGGAAGAATGAAGAGGGTTTAAGGCTGCTGCTAGGGTTTAAGGGAAAGTTTGGAAAATTACTCTTTAGTCCTTGGTTTACTTTACACATTTTTTCTCAGCACAATTTCCTTTTTCACTTAGGTCCTTGGCCTCACTCTTAACTAAGGAATTATAATTCTTTCAAGTTGGTCCCTATACTAATGCAATTATATGCACTAATACAACATACACAAGCATTAAGCATCAAATAATAATTGGAGTGGATGTTACAATGATGGCAGAATGTAATTCCTTATGTTATCATGATAACCAAATTACTATGCTACTCATAAATGAATTATTTTTATTAAGGTGGCCAAGTGTCTACAATTCTTAAGGTGTGACTGAAGGTGCTTCACACCTGTGACCTAAAGTTTACAATTATTTTATAAAGGTGGCCAAGTGTCTACAATTCTTGAGGTGTGATCGAAGGTGCTTCACAATGGTGACCTAATAATGCATGACCGAAGGTACTTCACACATGTGACCTAGAGTTCACAATTATTTTATAAAGGTGGCCCATTGTCCACAATTCTTAAAGTGTGACTAACAGTGCTTTACACTGGTGACCTAGTGAGGTGTGACCAAAGGTGCTTCACACCTGTGACCTAGAGTTCACAATTATTTTATAAAGGTGGCCAATTGTCCATAATTTTTGAGGTGTGACCAAAGGTGCTTCACACCTGTGACCTAGTGTTCACAATTATGTTATATAGGTGGCCAAGTGTCCACAATTCTTGAGGCATGACCAAATGTGCTTCACACTGGTGACCTAGTGAGATGTGATCGAAGGTGCTTTACACCTGTGACCTAATGTTCACAATTATGTTATAAAGGTGGCCAAGTGTCAACAATTCTTGAGGTGTGACTGAAGGTGCTTCACACATGTGAGCTAGTGTTCAAAATTATTCTATAAAGGTGGCCAAGTGTCCACATTCCTTGAAGTGTGACCAAAGGTGCTTCGAACTTTGAGGCAAGGTAAGTTTTAAGATTGAAATGTATAACTGATCATTGTCTATTTTAGTTTTTACATGTATGATCCCATGAAAAGATGTTATACTTGAGATGAGAATATCTATTTTTATCATGTTAACATTTCAAATACTCATGCAATGCTTGCCAATTTGCATTTGTGAATGAGACTACGTTTTAAGTAATGAGAATGTAGATGAAAATATTTTTGTGCTTGCACACTAGCACATATTAGTGGATTTTCAAATGATGAATTGTTAAGCTACTCGAAAACTTGTTTTCTCATTTATATGCTAATATGTATCAGATGCGAACGTTTAGCAATGTTGGGAAAAGATGGAAGTCCTTTTTGTTAAGAGCATTTTTTTGTAGTCCTTTATTCTGGGTCCTGATTCTATATATGTTTTTGGATTAGAATTAGGACTGTTATTTTGGTTGTATATAGTAAAGGAAAAAGGGCAATTACTAGGGAAGGGATATGTGAAGGACCCATTCATCCCTATTATCTTGTAAAAGGAGTTTGAGTGACAGGCTTGTTGTCTCCTGATTCCTTATGGATGGGTACTTCTTATATCCTAGTACACGTTCACAGAAGGATGTAATACACAGTTATTATATGTAATATGAAAATTTTATGAATTCTATTGTGATGTATGAAATTTTAATTTCACTGTGCTTATAAGTTTTTATCTAAGCAAAAGAACCTGAACCTAATACACTTTAATAATACTTAATGGTATAAATGCTTAGACGATGTAAATGAATACTTAAGGTTAATAATAATGTACCAAACTTATTTGTTTACATCAAAAGAATTGTAATACTAGATAAGGGCATTACAATTTGGCCCAAAAAATCTATTCTTAAATCATGAACTCAATGTCGACATTCAAACATCATTTCTCGTTAATAAAATGCCCATAACATAACATGTTCAAACTAAGATCAAACCACATCTTTCTCACTTAGGGCAAAAACCCAACTTCAAATCATTCACAAGCCTAAATGTGCAAGGTAAATCAGCATACATTACCCAATAGCAGTTAATGACACATAGAATGTAGGTTTAGAAACCCCAGATTTTACTTAAAACATTTAAAATTACATTTTACCAAAAAATTTCTGCATATCTCAAAAGTGAGGCTTAAGATGAATTGCTACCTTGATTCCTTGCCAAATGTGTGTATTTGATGTGTTTAGAAGGCTCCTCTTGTTGTAAAACTAATTTATAGCTTCAAATCTGCTCTTTCCTTTAGCAAAACTCCTTTCTTGTGCCCTCTTACTTCTCTCTCTAAAATGATGAAAGTTGGAATTATATGGGAGGCTTAGGGTTCAGTTAGGGTTTAAGAGAAATTTGTGTAATTGCTCTTTGGTCCCTAAGCTATTTTGCACTCTTGGAATCACTCACTTTTATCTTTTCAATTAAGTCCCAAGTCACCTCTTATTAAGCTTTCATTTATTTTCTTTCAATTTAGTCCCTAGGCTAATGCTACTATATACCCTAATGCAATATACACAAGCATTAAGATTAAATTAACAACTTGAAAGCATCTCTTTAATCATACTTGGAACAGATGTTCTAATGAACTGCTTCTCTAGAAGATCTTCTATTTGTACATTAAGTTAACTTAGCTTTAAGGGAGGCATCTTATATGGTGCTATAGAGATCTATCCCACCCTAGAAACTAACTCTATAGAGAATTCTACTTCTCTCTCTTGTGGAAGGCTAAAATTTTCTTTCGGAAAGACATAAAAAACTCTCTAATTACAAGGATACTATCAAGCTTATGCTGACTCTCAACCTAAAAAAACATAGTAAACACAATCTTTGGATCTTTTTCTTGGTGCCCTCATTCACAGGTACAGTATCCATAAAAGTTATAGACTTCTCAAAATAATTTAAAACTACCTTGTTAAAAGACAGCCAATCCATTCTAAGAATGATATCTAAATTCATTAGATAGATGAGGTCAACAACAAAAGGTTTGTTCTCAACAATAATAGGGCAATTTAGGCAAGTTAAGGAAGTCAAAACATGTTTTCTAATCGCAATAGAAATAGACAAGTCATTTGGTAGTTTGGTCGTAGGTAGGCTCAACTTTTCCACACATTCATGTGAAATAAAGGAATGAGTAGCGCCAGAATCATACAGTACAATTAAAGGAATATCATTTATAAAATACAGACCTTTGATAGAATCATTGGATTGGTCCACCTCTTTGACCTTGAGAGTGTAAACTCTTCCCTTAGTTAGAGAGTTAGGGGCCTCAGCTAGTTTCTTCCATAATGGGCACTCTTTGCTAAAGTGTCTTGACTTGCCACACTTGTAGCAGAAGTTTTATCCAAGTAAACAGGGCTTATTCCCATAATTCTTCCCGCACATGGGGCAGCCATTTGAAGTAGTTTGCCCACCCATGGGCTTCTTCCTAGTCTAGACCTCATTCCCCTTAGCAGGGTCTTGTGGCATTTTCCTCTTAAGGGGATTATACTCCTCTCTCCCCTTAGCAGCCTTTGCTAGACCCCCCGCACTATGCGGAACTTGTTTCCTAACAAGGCATAATTCTTTATCGCCATAGGAGCCATAACCTTTTTCAAATCCTGGTTCAGCCCAGCCTGTAAGTGCATGGCCTTCCATGTCTCATCCTTTCTCACTTGCAAGTAAGAATAAAACATAGATAACTCCTCAAACTTAGCTAGATAGTCATCAAAAGGCATACCTTCCTGCTTGATCTTCATAAACTTGACCTCTTTCTTATTCCTTACACTCTGAGGAAAGTACTTCTCTAGAAAAGCATCCTTAAAAGAGCCCTAGGTGATCTGGACTCCTTGGGCCTCTATCAACTGCTTGGCCCCTTTCCCTTAGTGCTCAGCCTCTCTAGCTAGCATGTAGGTGGAGAACTGAACCTTCTGGGCCTCTATATTCCCTAACACTATAAACAACTTCTCTATATCAGCCAACCACTCTTTAGCGAGCTTCAAGTTGAACTCACCCCTAAAGGTTGGAGGTTTGGCCTTCTAAAGCTCAGACCATTCCTTGTAAGTCTGATCCTTCACTAGTTTTCCCTCAAGGTTAGGGTTTCGATTTACATTCTATCCTCTTGCATCTGCCTTAGTACTTCAGTAGTGGTAGTCACCTGTTATGTGGCAGTAGCAGCCTGTTGGGTGGCAGCAGCGGCCTATTCCCTCATGGCCTCCACTATCCCCATCAAGGTCTGCATTACCCCGACCAAATTTGCCCTCCATCCTTGTCTCTTGTATTATTTCTCCTGGGAGGCGCCATAACTTAGTCTTCAAAACAAACATTATTGAGGTGATCAGTCTTATCAATAGAATATTTATTAGAGAATATATGGCTTCATAGGAAAGACTGTACATTCCCAACCTAGCACTCTATTCCTCAAGTCAAAAAATAATAAGTAGTCAACTGCCTAGGCTCAGTTAACTGACCTATAATAGTCTCTATCCTGACCTAATTAGCATATACCGTTACCGAGTCAGCTATATGCTAAGTGTGGCAGCCATGCTTTGATACTAACCAAATGTAACACCCCTTTAGCCTATAGTTCCTTTTGAGAATTTAAAGTTATAAAATATATATTTATCATAATAATGGTGTGTTACTATTACTTCTACCCGAGTAAATTCTAAACTTTTTACCCAGTTGATTAATTGAGTGCCATTTAGGGTCAGGTCTATACTCTTAGGTTTCACTCACTCTCACAACGAAATAGAATATATAGAATATACCTAGATTAACTATACATAAACATGCATTATGGGTTAAATATAATTAAATAACTATTGGGCATGGAGGCAACAATCTTGCCACTCATGACCCCATCAGCTACTCTAAATATTAGTTCATATACATCCAATCTAAGATAGGCTATACAAGAGATATTCTATACTAGCCTTTCCAAAAATCACCAAGACTAGTACAAATAAACATATACCTATACAATCTCAAAATAACTACTTCCATGTACCCCATGGTGGATACTTCATCCCACTTTACCTTCTCCTCCAGAATAAGGGAACCTATACATCTAATACATGCCAGCACTTGCATGAGAAATTAATCTCAATAACAATGCAATATGTCTTTTTAAAAATTACTAGCCTATACCACCATGCTTACACAGAAAAATCTCTACATTCTTTCATCATAAAACATAATACATAGCATATACTATTGGGGTATAATGCATGCAACATACTTTCAATCATGTGCTTAAATTTATTCATGTACATTTAACCATATCATCTTTCAAATAGGGGATGTACATTCATCATCATTCTCATCATCACTTTCATATAAAACATATGTGGGAAAGTAAACATGCTATCATTTCATTTTTATAACATATAAGCAGTACATAAAACATCCTGAGAGTAATCGAGCGAGTCGCCTAGCAACAACACCATGCACCATTGTCTATATGAATGAGTGCATGGCTATTTAGTCATACCTTAACTTTCGTACATTCTGAGGCATTCCTCAATGGATCCAAGTACCATTATGGTCCCTGCCCCTTTTCGACAGATCATCTCTTACCAGTTGGATTGCCTTCGTTTTGTCCCAAGCAGGGCTGGTATAAACTCATAGGATCACCGTCAACTTTACTCAGATAATTTCCTCTCTGATTTTGGGTAGGTCATAATACTGTGGAGTCACCACTATTCCTCTGAGGAGGATCACACTCTCGGTACGCTATTCTCTATATATACTCTCAGGAAAATCGGCTCATGCCCATGGTTATGCCTAACTTTAAGTATGTATTTCTTATTTATCCTTTGGGAGATGACACTAACTTAAAGTTTGCAACCATCACGGTGTTTTCAAAATCATCTAAGTTTAAGTGAATGTTTAACCATCCCAAATTATGGTGCAACCATGGAATGCCCAACGGCTATCTCATACTAACAATCAGTCACTCGATCATGAGCCTATCTACCCTAAGGCATACACTTATAATACTTTCCTCTTTCCTCTTTTTTGTTTTCTACTCTTTCATTATTTCACTATCCCAAGGGTCTCATCATCTAAGAGATTCGTGACTCTATTATATGTATGTTACCCAATACAGCCCTAGTTTAGATCCTTATTTTGACTGAAAATCTGGGTTAATTTCCTCTTAAAATGGTCAATTGAGCTCATTTTTTGAATCAAAGGGCTGGCAATCAACTTCCCCCTTGTTGGCAGTTAGCTGCTAGCTTACTGTCTAAAATCTCTGTTCTTGGCTGAAAGCTATCATTTGGCCGCTAGGGCTTGGCCGTCGGTTGCTAGCCTTGACAGTCGACTTCCAAGGCTATGGTAGTCGACTTTTAGCCTATTGTGAAATCTTCGTGGAAAGACTTGGGTGCGACAATCAACTGAAGGGCCTTGACAGTCATCTACTGGCCTTCAAACTATTTTTTGGAAAGTGAAGACCACAACAGTTGACTTCCAGGGGTTTAGCAATCAGGTGCTAGCATTTTGTCTCGTATTTCTAGGCAAAGGATGAGCACGGTAGTCAACTTCCAAGGCTGGTAGTTGGTTGCTAGTGCTCGATTTACTTGAAAAATTATGAGTTTAGCCCCAAAAACCTTTTCTAAAATCATTTACTTAAATCATGAACTCAGTGCCAACATTCAAACATCATTTCTCATTAATAAAATGCCCATAAAATAACTTAACATGTTTAAACTAAGATCAAACCACATCTTTCTCACTTAGGGCAAAAGCCCAACTTCAAATCATTCACAAGTATAAATGAATAAGGTAAATCAGCACACATTACCCAATAGCAGTTTAAGACACATAGAATGTAGGTTTAGAAACCCCAGACTTTACTTAAAACATTCAAAATTACATTTTACTAGAAAATTTTTACATATCTCAAAAGTAGGGTTTAAGATGAATTGCTACCTTGATTCCGTACCAAATGTGTGTGTTTGATGTTTTTTGAAGGCTCTCCCCTTATAGTAGAAGTAATTTCTAGCTTTAAATCTACCTTTTCCTTTAGTAAAACCCCTTCTTATGCCTTAACTCACCCCTTTCTCTCTCTAGTTGCCCTCTCGCTTCTCTCTTTAAAATGATGAAAGTTAAAAGTATGTGGGAGACTTAGAGTTCAGTTAGGGTTAAGAGAAATTTGGATAACTGCTCTTTGGTCCCTGAGCTATTTTTCACTCTTGGAATCACTCACGTTTCCCTTTTCAATTGAGTCCTAAGTCACCTTTTGTTAAGCCTTCATTTATTTTCTTTCAATTAAGTCCCTAGACTAATGCAACTCGTAACATCCACTCTAATTATAATTATAGAGATGTTTGATAATTGTTAATTTGATGTTTAATGATTTTGTATATTGCAATAGTGTATATAGTTGCATTTGTAACGACCCCCTAATCCACAGTATACTATCCTTTATCTGTCTAGCGGAAGCATATGGGTTTTTGAAATAGTTATTCCTGATGTGAGAATGTCAGGGGATCGCTACTGGTTGAGTGTAACCCAAATAGACTTCCCGTTGTCCATTCGGATTTCGTTCAATCCTAATTCACATGTAGCTATACTAATTATACATACATTCATCATAAATTACTCTGCAATGAAAACTAAAATCCATACAGACAACATATCATGTATTCATACAAATTCCAACTTAATTACTTAGGTTACAGTGGTAAACCCTAACGAAAATTTGGCAAAGTCTTCTCTGTATTTCAAACATATCTCAAAGTACAACAGTCATCCAATTTATAAATATACAGCCAGTCAAATAACAATAGAAAAGAAGATATTTCAAAAAACCAATATACAACATCTTCAGTATAAATATATACAATGCAATTCAAGCCTAGACTAAAATTTGCTTTTAAATACATTACCAAAGCATCGCCCAGCTAGCGTCTAGGTCCCTGTTCCTGTTCATTTGAGTAAACAACCTAGTGAGATATAAAATCCCAGTAGAATAATTTACAGTTCAAAATACAATTCAAAATCTGGTTGAATACTTAGCGGTGCAAGCACCAAAAAAAATTTCCCGAAATCAGTTCAAAATCTGTGAAATACCTTATCTTTAAAAATCAATTTATCGCATGAAAAATGTAACATGCAAATGGGATATCTAGCACACAGGCATGCAATTTAGTCTATCGAAGGTAGCACGTAAATCCATGCAATTAAATCTAATCGTTTAGGTATTGACTAGGTCAAATCTAGAACTCGGGAAGCGTAAATCATCCTACCTGGTCTTCAGTTGTTCCAAATCAACCCGGGACTTCTCGTATCCTCGAATTCTGAGCTAAATCAATTCCCTAGACATTTAATTGAATATTCAAGCTCGTTACGTCATTTGTTTTACGATCCTAAGTCCGATTACCCTATTACCTAAGTCAGTTTATTTCCTCTTCGCGTTCGGTAGCTAATTCAATCAAAATTCATTAGTTTTAGGTGAATCGGACCTTACCAAGGTTGCTGGATGATGGAAATCTATCTTGGGGTGGTCTCGGTATCTCTCGGTGTATATCTAGATTCACCGGCACGGCAGCGCATGGTGGCACATGGTAGAGGGTGTGGTTTGCGTCGAAAATCACACCATGGTGAAGCCCGCAAGATGAGGAGTCCGAATATGGTGGTAGCAGGGCGGTTCACGGCCGTTTGGATGGTGTTTTCTGGCCTCGAAGCTTTACACACGGCGAACAGAAACCCCTTTAATCCGGGCGCATCAGACCTCCGTTTAATGGCGGTGAGCTGGTGGAGGAAGCTGGCAGCTCAGCCTACACGCTGGTGGTGGCACTGATGGCCAACGGTGGCTGACAGCAGCAATCCCAGCTGGCGAAATTTTCACACGACGGAGGAGAATAACGCCATTTTTCAGCGAGTCTGGTGGCTCTTAGTGGCCTTGGGTGGCTGCTGAAGGTCGAGGGTTGCGAGGGTAGTCGGTTGGTAGGCCAGGTGGTGGCTCATGGTGGCAGCGCACGGTGGAGGAGAGAAGAGAGAGAGGAGAGAGAAAGTGGCATGAGGAGAGAGAGAGAAGTGATAGAAATAGAGGGATTTCAGAAAATTTAAAGCTCCCCGAGGCGATTCCAATTTTCTCGGACCACCCGGGGAAATTTTGAGATGTCGCCTTCACTCCAGACGTTGGCAGGGGTTCCCATGCAGAGTGTTCGGCCTCTGTTTAAGAAACCGAAGTCTGAAACTCTATCTGTCAGTCTCTGATCACCGGAACGCGTTTCTTTTCATTAAATTGCATTTCTGACTCCAAATAGCTTTCTGATTTCAACCATCGACCTCGAAAATCATGCCAGACTCAGTTACATGAAATTTAACGTAAAAATTCAATTTTATCTTTTAAAAATAGCCTCGGTTATTACAATCTCCCCCCTAAAATAAATTTTGTCCCCAAAATTCATACCTGTGAACAGCTCTGGGTATCGTTGCCTCATCTCTTCTTCTTTCTCCCACGTCATCTCTTACGACGCTACATCCTGCCAAAGTACCTTAACTAAAGGGATTATTTTACTTCAGAGTTGCTTAGTCTTAAAGTCAAGGATTTGTATAGGAGTAGATTCATAAGTCAAATTTTCCTTTAATATTATCGATTGATTCCCTAATACATGCGCAGGATCTGGGACATATTTACGAAGTTGGGAGATATGAAAAACATCATGTAGGTTAGACAAATGGGGAGGTAAGGCAATTTGGTAGGCAACGGGACCGACTCTTTGTAAGATTTGGAATGGTCCTAGGAATCTAAGGTTTAGTTTCTTGGTCTTTACCTGTCTACTGATACCCGTGGTGGGGGACACTCTTAGAAACACATGTTCTCCCTCATGGAATTCTAGGGAAACTTCGAGATGTTGCCTTCACTCCAGACATTGGCACGGGTTCCTATGCAGAGTTTTCAGCCTCTGTTTAAGAAATCGAAGTCTAAAACTCTGTCTGTCAGTCTCTGATCACCGAAACACATTTCTTTTCATTAAATTACTTTTCTGACTCCAAATTGCTTTCCAATTTCAACCATCGACCTCAAAAATCGTGTCAGACTCAGTTACATGAAGTTTAACATAAAAATTTGGTTTTATCTTTTAAAAACAGCCTCGGTTATTACAGCATTAGCCTAGGGACTAAATTGAAAGGGAATACATAAAGGTTTAGTAAGAGGTGGCTAGGGACTCAATTGAAAAGGGAAAAAATTAGAGAGTTTAAGAGTGCAAAATAGCTCAGTGACCAAAGAGCAATTACCCAAACTTCCTTAAACCCTAGCTGTAGCCCTAAACTCTCTATGCACTTCTCACTTTCATCATTTCTAGAGATAGAAGCAGAAGGGGCAAGTAGAGAGAGAAAGGGGCGAGCTAGGGCAAGAAAAGAGAGATTGTGCTGAAGGAAGGGCATATTTGAAGTTGAAAATTAGTCCTACAGCAAAGTAGAGAGAGAAAGGAGCGAGCTAGGGCAACAAACTATACAGTTTGGAGGTCTACCTAGTGAGGACCCTAATGCACATATCGCCAATTTCTTAGTGATATATGACACCTTTAGAATCAATGGAACCACTGATGACGTCATTAAACTTAGGTTGTTTCCATTCTCTCTAAAGGACAGGGCCGAGAGATGGTTGTAATCCCTCCCTCCTAACTCCATCACCACATGGGATGCTTTGGCAGAAAAATTTCTCTATAAATATTTTCCTCCCTCTAAGACTGCACAGATGCGCAATAATATTTCTTCTTTTGTGCAGATGACTGATGAAAGCATTTATGATGCTTGGGAGAGATACAAAGACCTGTTAAGATGTTGCCCACACCGTGAACTACCCATATGGATGCAGGTGTAGACCTTTTATAGTGGTCTGAACCTAGCCACTAGGCAAATGATAGATGTAGTAGTAGGAGGAGCTTTGAACAATAAGACCCCTGAGCAAGCACAAAATCTAATAGAGGAAATGGCCATGAACAATTACCAATGGCAATCCTCTAGGGACAGACGACACGGAGTGGTCAACTAGTTAGATTCTACATCAGTCTTGGCAGCTCAAGTGGAGCTTTTGGCCAAGAAAATTGATGAACTCCAGATGCCAATTCAGGCAGCACAGTCAGGCTATGAATTTTGTGGTGGCCCACATTATGGTGCAAACTGTAATGCAAGAGGTATGTTTGCAAACTCATTAACTTCATTTTCATCTAAATTGGGTTCTACTAACTTATAATAGGTAAATTACATAGGTAATATCCCAAGATAGCTGAATAACCCATACAGCAACAAATACAACCCTGGGTGGAAAAATAATCCAAATTTCAGTTGGAGAAACAATAACACCCAAGGTCTACCAGACTACCAGTGGCAGCAGCAGCAAACTCAGTCATAAGCTGCCCCAAATCAATTTCATCAAGGGCAGGAAAAAAATCCCAGTTTTAAGGAATTTATGATGAAGTATATGTCCTATATGGACACAATCCTTAGAAATCAACAGGCCTCTATTTAAAACTTAGAAACTCAGTTAGGCCAGATGTCTAAGTTGTTGGTTGAAAGACAACTAAGGATGCCCCCCAGTACTGCAGAGCCAAACCCAAGAGAGCATTGCAATGCTATCACCCTGCTATCATATAAGCAAAAGCCTAGTTCTTTATAATTGACTAATGATACTACTATTGTATAAGATAGGCTAGTCAGTAAGGTACCAAGATTAGAGGTTAGCAAACCAGTGCAAGCTGAGGACAAGAAAAACCTTATGAAAGAGTACCAGCCATCTGTTCCATGCCCTACTAGACTAAAGCAGGAAAAACTCTTTCAACAGCTTGGTAAGTATATTGACCACTTGAACAGCTAAAAAGTAACAAACAGGAACCCAAGGATTTGAGGTTGGTAACACTGACTAAAGAAAGCACATCAACCCTACAAAACAATCTACTTGCTAAGAGTCATAATCTAGGGAGTTTTTCTATACCTTGTGTTATTAATAAACTACCTATTATAGATTCTTTAGTTGATTTAGGATCTGGAATTAATTTGATGCCTACTAGCTTGTTTAATAGATTAGGATTAAGTGAATTGAAACCTACTAGGATAACTATACAATTAGCCAATAGAACTATTAAACATCCTAGGGGTATAATTGAGAATGTGCTAGTAAGAGTTGACAAGTTTATATTTCCTGTTGCCTTTATTGTAATGGATATGGAAGGTGAAAGTAGCATACCCCTAATTATAGGCAGACCTTTCCTTGCAACAGCTAGGGCTCTTATAGATGTTTTTGATGGAAAGTTAATGCTTAGAGTAAGGGATGAAACTATCACTTTTGATATAACCACTCCTCACTTGCAGGAAATATCACCTAATAACCCTTTGCAAAAGCAACTACATGAGAACTTGATTTTTGACCCTTTGTAGGTAGCTAATGAGTCTAGCAGTGATATTAACCCTTCTATTACTGTTAACAGATCAAAGGTGTAAAAGGTGAAACCTTTAATTAAGGACCCCCTTGTCCTGAAACCAAAAGAACCACCTAAGCACTTTAGGTACACATATATAGATGCAATGAAGAAGTAGCCTATGATCATAATAGCTGAGTTAACATCAGATAAGAAGGAATTAACTTCACCCACTCGCCAGAAACACCCTAGAGCCCTTTCATTCAGAAGCCCTCCACCTCCTCCAGCTCCGCCTGATCAAGGTAGTAATTAAACTTCCCTTTTTCTTCATCCTTCTCTTTAACTTTATTTTCATTCATATACCTTAGTTTTTTTTTTTACTATTTTCTTTCTCTGTGTATCTTTCCAACTTATTTATTTTCTTTTGAGATATCCCCTTTGCTGTACATCGAGGACAGTGTTTGTCTTAAGTGTGGGGTGACTCCTAGTTTAATTTTAGTTTTCTTTCTTCTCAAATAAATTTTCTAATTCAATTTCAATTTAATTTTTGAATAAAATTTGATTTGATCTCAAATAATTTTTTTTTAAAAAAAAGAATTTTTAGTATAGTAGTTTTTAGTTTGATTAGTTTACATTCTCCTTTGTTCATTCAGTTTATGTTGGTTTACATTATTCTTTTTTCTTTACTTTATTTTTATTTTATTTTATTTTACTTTGTTCATAATGCAAATAAGTGCTTTCCTATATGCATTCCAAAGGGTAGAATACTAGTGATTGTCATTTTCTTCACCATTGCTTTATATTAAGTCATAACATGGATAAAATATAACACACACTTATACTTTTACAAGCTAAACTCTTTTAAATCCATATTAGACAATAAATGCATTTCATAGTTCATATAGAAAAACAGTTCTATGGCACCTAGATGCTCCTACATCTTACACCATGTTCTACATTGAATACACTTTTAGTTGATAATATAGATAAGAAGACATGCATGCATTACTTGACTAGCAATTTTATTGGAAATTTTAGGAAACCTATAAAACTACACCCTATAAATGTGAGGACTTGAGCCAAAAGAGCATTCAGTACAAACATGGTTGAATTTTTTCTTGTAGAGGGTGCATTTCATTTTACTATGCTTCTAGAACTTTCTTTGCAATACTTGTCAAAATTACATGAATTTTTTAATATTGGATATGATTTGGACAACTTAGGATACACCACTATTGACCAAAAAGCCTACCCTATGTGTTTCCCTTAATTAATCATCATTGAGCCTTGACTTGTCCTTCTATATATATACACCCCTACACCCTATATTTCATTTCTTTTTTTTTTTTTACACTATCTTTCTTTGCCACCCTATATGTTGAAACTTGTGTGGTCTGTTCTTCATATCTAGATTAAAATGCACTATCTTAATAGATAAGGATTCACTAAGTCTCCTCTTTATTTTGAGATACCCCCTTCAATCCAAAATTGAATATTAGAAAGACTGCATACTGCAAAAAGAAAAAGAAGAAGAAAAAAAAGAGTATCAAAGCAGTCTCTGTACTATCCTCAGAAAGGGTATTCTCTAAACTAAAAAGCTCAGTGAAAACTATTTCTACCGCATTTAATCCTTGGAATTTCCTTAGGATCACATGCATTTTTAACATATCTGTATCCTTTTTTCCCAAATTATTCACCTACCTCTACCTCAAGCCCCATTACAACCCTGTCAAGACCCTTTGATCATGATATTCAATTTTTCGCAAGTAGTGGAGATAAGATTTATAAGCAAGCATATGGAATGCATGGTACTATGAAATTGCTTGAGAGATTTCACTTCACCTATATACACTTCTGAGCTACATTGAGTGATCTCTGTGAGGCAGGGGTTCCTAATCAAATAATGAAATGCTTGTTAACGAAGTGCATTCAATCTGGCTGTATCTGTTATTTGTGAAGGGCCTACAATGCCAAGAATCATGGTTAAGAATCATATAGCATCAAGTGGCATAGACTATGGAGTATGTATTGACTATGAAAAGTTATTACTCTTTCTTATGAACAAAATGAAAGATTTCTTGAGGACAAGCAAAAGTTTAAGTGTGGGGTATTATGATAAGTACATAATTATACATATTTATTGGCTAAATTTCACTCACTTTAGGAGTATATTTTGTGTGGTTGATGTATAATTACCCATATTTCCACTTGTTTTCATGTTATCTAAGCTTTTCCCTGGTATAAGTAGTTTTGAAAGGAAATGGATTGAAACCAAGCATTCAAAGGCTCAAACACCTCAAAATGCACCTTTTTTGCATGGGCACATATGAAGTCTTCTAGAACACACCCTGCCACATGCCCATGCTGCCTTCAATCTTCTAGAACACACCTCTTCACATGACAAAGACATCTTATACACCTTCCTACATGGCCAGAACAATAATTTTCAACCAAAGAACGATCGAAAAATCATCACGAGCGGATGTCTTCTAGAACATAGCCTACAACACGGCCATGTCACCCACATGGCCTACAACATGGCCATATCACCCAAATGGCCATGTGGAGGCCTAAGGAGAAGCCTTCCTTGCCTATAAATAGGAGGAGGCATAAGGGAGGAGGGACATCACTTCAAAGGCGATCAAGAGAGGAAATTGAGAGCACTTGGAGCAGCTTGGAGTGTGACAATCCTTGCTAATACTTGGAGCTTAATACTTCAATTCCATTGTCTTTTCACAAAGGTCACAAGCCGTGGAAATTCAATCAAGAATTGAAGGAAAAGGTTGGGAAGCATCAAAAGGCAATTAGGAGCATAATCAAGGAAGAGTTCAGAGTCAAGGCTATCCATCCAAAACTTGACTGATAAGGGTGTTTCTGTCTCCATTTTTTTCTTCTTCCTTTATTATATTTCTTGTTGTTTTATTCATGAACATGAGTAGCTAGATTGGTAGAACCCAATTGGGGTTCTTAGACTATATTGATATTTTGATTTGAACATGATTGAGTTATGAATTGAATTATGTGATCTTCCTCTAGTTAAAGATTAATCAAGTTTTTATTACGAGACGTGGTAATAAAAACTATCCAGATTCCTCTCAAATACTCTACCCGATGATGTTTGGAATTAGAAAACTAACTAGAGAGAACAGTTGATCTTCACTAGGACCAAGAGGTTGACAACTGCTGGACTAGGAGAAACTCCTAAAAAGCTTAATGCTGATCTAAACTTGACCATTGGACACAAATAGCCAATGGAAGGTATAGGTTTAAGAAATCCATTGAAACCAACCGGGAATCTGGATTTGTTTTAACAGGTAGCACAATCAATCTCATAACCCATTATCTTTTGTTTGCATATCATCCAGTCTAAGATCCCAATAGGTTTACTTTTTTAGAAACTTGATAATTCTCTATCTTAACATTTGCCTCACTTTCTCTCCATAGCTCAATAGTAGTAGTTAGATTTAGTTTAGATAAACCACTATTCTTCTTAGGCTAAATAACAAACGAGTAAGTAGTAACTTTGGCCTTTCCTGTTCCCATGGGATACGACTATGATACTCACCTTTTTACTAGACTACACTGACAGGTGCACTGCCTTAAGGTGTGGCTACATATAGTTCATTGGTAGCATATCACCTTTACTAGAAGGCACGACCACTTCCTTTTACTCTTAGTTTATGTAACACCCCAAATCCTATAGTTCCTAATAGTTAATTAAAGAATATAATATAATATACTATAAGATTGGTGTCTTACTATTATCTCTACCTGAGTAAACTTTTAACTTTTACAAAGTTAAATAATTAAGTGCCATTATTTTGCTTCTCTACACTTTGGTTCTCATATGTAATGCAAAAAAAAATAAATGAAATAACAATACATACATATATTTAGATACATTCACATACATCATTTCTTTTTTGAGACATATACTTATATATATGTGAGATTAGCATCAGTTTGTCAGTTAGGGTAAAGAGGCAACAACCCTACCACTCATACCCATTTCAAAATCCTACTAGTGGATAATACTATTTCTCTCACATATCTTGAATACCTATATGCCCTCTTTTCCTCTACATCAAAAATCAATCATCCTGGCTGTAACACCTTATTCTTGTGGCTATTTTTATGTTATTTTTTCTTAATTAATTGGATGACTTGGTTATAAAATGTGATGAAATTGCTTTAGTGATGTAATGTAGAATAAATTTCACAAGGGAAAGAATGAACCTAGGTATTAAGTAGCATGAAATGTTCATAAAAAGCAGACATGTGAAAATTGAGGTGCTTGATTTAATTCCAAATTTTCTTCCTTTCATCTACCCTAATTGCCAAAGGAGAAAGCTAAATTAAAAATATATATATGCATGCATGGTAATGACTCTTAGAAGGAGCTTGGCAATTGGTGAAGTTTAAGCAATTGGTAAAGAAGAGAACGTAACATGTAAGTAGAAAAAGGGAGTTTGACTACTTAATCTCCACCTTTGACTGTGAAACCAATGGAAAATAGGAAGAAGCATGTGAATTTTTTATAACCACACGGCAATAGAAATTGAGAAGAGAGAGATGTGTGGCATTAAACTTCCTTCTTTTCTTCCCTTTTAGCCTTTAATCTCAAGTGACCGAATGGTTTTGCCAAATTAAATAAATAAAATAAACAAAAGAAAAGTAGTTAAATATATATGTGTGTATGGTAAAAGCAATTCCTTTTGAGTTCACCAAATAGGAACTAGATATAGGGAATTAAATTATATCCATATATAATGCTAAACCGTATACCTTGCATGAAGTGTGTCTCTCGCGTGAAGTGGTGGCTTGCGTGAATCCCTCTCCTTCCTTTCCTTTGGCATGACCGAGTGGTTAATACAAGATTGCAAGGAAATGGATTGTACTTAAGTACACGTGTGGCTATTAAATAATAATAATTATGAATGAGAAGGAGGGTAGCGTCCCATTTAGCCGAGTAGACAACATACAAAAGAGCAATTACATTAAACATAAATAGATAAATGAATACGGCAAGTGTATGGATGAGAGTGAAAGCATCTTGAGAATTAGACAAGGTGCAAAAACATATTTAGTGAGGGAAGAAGGAGCTAACTTAGCCAAGAAAGGAAGAAGCAAAAGAGTAAAGGGAAATTCAAAGAGGAATCCAAGATAATTCCATTTTATTTTATCCTTTAGGTAGCTTAGCAATTCTGTGTTTTGATTGTTGATGTGTGGTGGTAGGTGTAGCTAAAATCATGAGTATGGTTAATGGAAAATTTCAGCATGCCTAATGAGAAATTTTAGAATTATAAAGTGTGGAAATTTCATATTCTTGACAGGTCCATGTATGTGTTTATGTTACAAGTAACCAACAGGATAATGTTAGCTAAAATTTGGCATGAGACCATGGTATGGCTCTTTTTAACCTACTTATGCCGAAAGTATTTCATTTTGACATGTAAAAGTGCTGTTTAAAAATATATGGGAAAAAGTTACCTTTTGGCTTAGTAAGGGAAGAAAATAAAGAATGATAAATGTATAGGAAATGGTCTCTATTTCGGTTTGGTAAAAAGGGAAAGAGAATATACATAGTAAGAAAATAACATATGGCAAATGTTTACCTTGTTACATAATGAATTAATACATGGTTCATTGTTTACTTTTTATAAATATATGTAGAATGAGGAATGTATGGAACCTTAAGTTTAGGACACAAAATAAGCCAAGGAAGTAAGAAAAAAAAAAGGTGCCAATAGTATGAGTACATAATTTTAAATATGATAGAAAATACCAAAATATAATTTTATACATAGTACCATTAAGTTTAAATTATAGCAAGGAGATAAAAATATAGCAATGTGACTAGTAAAACATTGGATTTCATTCCCTTCCCATAATAGCTGAATGTAACCTTTTAGATTATGTGTGAAAACCAAAATACTATGCTATTTGTAAATGAATTATAAAGTGTCTTACCCTAGCTAAGGTCAAGGACATTAGTAAAATAAATTATGGTTACTAATTGTAAGTAGGAGTGACCAAGTGTTCACAATTATAAAGTGGCCAAGAGTCCACAATGTGACCAAGTGTCCACAATTATTTTGTAAAGTGGCCAAGAGTCTACAATGTGACCAAGTGTTCACAATCCTTACTAAAGTGGCCAAGTGTCCACGTTTCTTGTGGTGTGACCAAATGTGCTTCACACTGTCAAGCAAGGTAAGTTTTAAGAATGAGAATATATAAATAATCACTAGCTATTTCAATGGTTACATGTATGAATTTTCTGAAAATATGATATATGAGAATGACCATCCTTATCACATTGACATTCCTAATGATCATGCAATGCTTGCCAATATGTATATCTGAATAAGCCTATGTTTTAGATGACCGGAATGTAGATGAAAATGTTTTTTGTACTTGCACACTGATACATATTAGTCCGTTTTTAAACATGTGGAGTTGTTAAGCTACTGGGAAACTTGTTTCTCATTTATATGCTAATATATATCAGATACAGAGATATAGTTTTGACATAGAGACTTAAGGGGGCATAGGTAGAGGTTCCTTTTTGAAGTATGTGTAGCCTTTCATTTTGGGTCTTGATTCTATATGTTTTTTTTGTTAGAATTAAGATTGCTATTTTTGGCTATATATAGAAAAGGGAAAAAGGGAAATTACAGAGGAAAGGATAAATGAAGAACCTGTTCATCCATAGTATTATGTAGAAAGGGGTTTAAGTGACAGGCTTGTTATCTCCTTACTCCTTATGGATGGGTGCTTCACATATCCTGGTATATATGTACTGAATGTTGTAACAGACAGTCATCGTATATGATATGAAAGTTTTTATAAATTTTTCTATGCAAAAGTATGTTTACCTGAGCAAAATGACCCAAACCTAATTATATTTTATATTTCTGATGAATTAAATGCTCAGGAAAATTAACAAGATAAAAGGCTAAGAATAATGTAACCACTTATCTAGACATGTTATATAACGTTGTTAAGATAAGATAAGGGGCGTTACACTAGCCCTCTCCAAAAATATAATAAGGGGTTAGGATAATGGGCATGTATTACTCCACTTTAAATATTTACATGTCAAAATATATTAACTTCTATCCTAATCATGGAACTCCACCCCTCCTGTAGGTGGGGGTGATGGGGGAATCTCAATAACTGTAATTACCCATATCTCTTTGACTACCATAAAATACCCCAAGATGGGTATCTCTACCATAGCGACATCTACCTCCAGCAAAATATGATATCTGTAACACCCCAATCTATGGTTCCTTTTAGTTAATTAAATAATATAATATGATATACAATAGGATTGGTGAGTTATTACTACTTCTACCCAAGTAAATTTTAACTTTTACTAGGTTAATTAATTAAATACTATTAGTTTAGGAATTCTACACTCGGGATTCTCACACATAACACAACGAAAATAATTAAAACAACAACATATATATATACATTCACATTCATATACATAGTTCTTTGACAATAGTTGTAACTTTTTAATGCTAGACATATACCTATAGATATGTGAGAGTGTCAACTAGGGTAAGGAGACAACAAGCCTATCACTTATATCCATTTAATAAAAACCTAGTGGATACTTATCTCATATATCTTAATATGTATATGCCCTCGTATTATACACCAAAAATCACCATCCTGATCCTTCCCAAAAAAATAATAAGGATTCAGGGTATTGGGCCTGTGAAAATATGTAGCCTACTATAGTCTTGAAATTCTGCCCCTCTTGTGGGTGGAGATGATGGAGGTACTTTAGTTATGGTAACAACCCATAACTCTTTAATCAACGTAAAATATTCCAAAAGGGTATCTCTATCACCTCTACCTCGATCTCCAACAATAATTGGTATCTAGGAAACTGATGCACACTAGTATTTATATGAGAATAAATCTCAGTAGCATAAGAATCTATTTTAAATCTACTAGTTTTTATCAACATACTTGTACGAAAATCCACTACTTCCCTTTTATCCTCAATTAGAAAAACAAAATCTATTGTGATGCAATGCATGCATATATTATGCCATCATAATTTTAAGGTATGTACTTATGGATACATGCATAGTTATAGTTCACCAAATATTCACAATGTAAAACATGTCATTTCATCACATATTCACGGTAACATGATCATATTCACATATAAAACACGAGTAAGGAAAACAATCATATCATAATGGTCAATGCCATATCATCATAAGAGATATCGGGAGAGTCACCTAGTGAACAACTCCACGTTCTCCACTAACACTCATGAATGAGTTCTGAGTCAAGTCTCATGGTCCTTGACTATTTAGTAGCCCAACGTCTACCCTGTACTATTAAGAGCATCCCCCAATGGATCCCAAGTACACTATAGTCCTTGTCCTCTCTGATAGATCATCCTACACTCGCTCACTGGTCGATGTCCTCTTTGACAGATCATCTCAGACTAGCGGGCTTGATGTCCCTTTTGGATACCTTATTTCCCTTTCGTCCCAAAAGGGGTTGGTATAACTCACGAGATCACTGCCAACTCTGACAGTTCACGCCTACTCTGCCCTTGCAAATCATGAGGCTTCGAAATCACCATTCACACGGATGGATCCCATTCCAACATGATATTCACAAGCATATATTTTAGGGTGAATCAACTCATGCCATAGTTATGCCCAACTCTAAGTATGTGACTCATTTGGCTGGCTATAGAGAAGTTTGCTAACTTAGAATTCACAACCATTGTAACATCCGCTCCAATTATGATTAAAGAGATGTTTGATAATTGTTAATTTAATGTTTAATGCTTGTGTATGTTGCATTGGTGCATATAGTTGCATTAGCCTAGGGACTAAATTAAAAGGAAATAAATAAAGGTTTAGTAAGAGGTGGCTAAGGACTTAATTGAAAAGGAAAAAGATGAGGGAGTCTAAGAAGGCAAAATAGCTTAAGGATTAAATAGCAATTTCTAGAATCCCTTAAACCCTAGAAATAGCCCTAAACCCTCTCACAATTCTAACATTCAACATTTTTAGAAAGAGAAGCAGAGGGACAAGTAGAGAGAGAAAGGGGCGAGCTAGGTAAGCAAGGAGAGATTTTGTAGAAGGAAAGGTAGATTTGAGGCTAGGAATTAGTCCCACAGCAAGGGGAGAGCCTTTTTAACACATTCAACACACATTTGGTGAAAAGTTTACTTTTACTACAAAATATGAATTTCTAACTGTTTGAACTGAGATTGGGGTTAAACCTAGATTCTGTATGCTTTTCTATTTCTATGGGATGTTTTGTTGCTGAATGTATGCTCATATATGTGCTTGTAATGGATTGGAAGGGTTGAGTTGTGTTCATCTAAAGAGATAGACTAATTTTCCTTAAATGTACCATGTTTGAGCTAATGGATGAGAAATATTTAATGACAAGTAAAGTTTGTTGTATGGAAATTAAGCTCATATGTTTAGAATAAAAAAAAGAGTGCATCTTACATTGGGTATTATCAAAATCATGTTTTCTAAACTGCAACGGAGCATAGCAGTCGACTACTACATATGGGGTAGTTGACTGCCATGTTCTTGGAAAACCCAAAAGTGTAGATAGAGTCTTAGCAGCCAACTACCAAATTCCTAGCAGTCAACTATTGAGCTTGGGTCTGCACTAAGCAGTCGATTGGCCATCCTCACAGTCGACTATCATGCTCTTAGAAATCTAGAAGTGTAGAAAGAGGCTTAGAAGCTGACTGCCAGATTCCTACCAATCGACTGTTGGGCCCGGGTTTGCACTAAGTAGTCGACTGCCCATCTTAGCAATCGACTGTCATGCTCTGATTTTTGCAGGATGCATTCTAGTAAGCCACCAGCCGGTTGCTAGCATGCTGGCAGCCGACTACTAGCTTTTTGTTTGTTACTTGAGGAATACAGAGAGCCACAAGCTAACTGCTAACCTTCTAGCAGTCGACTGGTAGCCCTCTAGCTTGCGAAATGAGATTTTTAATGGCAATTGAGCTTCGTAATTCTCCATACTAACTTAATTAACAGCTCCCAACTTCGGTAAGTAGGAAAACTAGGAGTTTTGGGTGATGAGACCCTTGTGATGGTAAAACAAAGAGAGAGCAGAAAACACAAAAAAGGGAAAGAGGAAAGTATTCTTAATGTATGCCTTAGGGTAGATAGGCTCATGATCGAGTAATTAATTATCGGTATGAGATGGCCATTGGGCATTCCACGATTGTGCCATAAATTGGGATGGTCAAACATTCACTCGAACTTAGATGATTTCGAAAATACCGTGATGGTTGCAAACTTTACGTTAGTGTCATCTCCCAAGGGCCATATGAGAAATACATACTTAGAGTTCAGCATAAGCATAGGCATAGGCCGATTCACCTTAGAGTATATGTAGAGGATAGCGTATTGAGAGTGTGATCCAACTCAAAGGAATGGTGGTGATTCCACAGTATTATAATCCACCCAAAAGCGGAGAGAAAATGATTCGGGTAGAGTTGACGGTGATCCCATGAGAGTTATACCAGCCCCGTTTGGAATAAAAGGGAGGAATCCCGTTGGTCAGGGATGATCTACCAAAAAGGGGTAGGGACCATTAAGGTACTTAGATCCACTGAGGGACGCCTCAGAATGTACAAAAGTTAAGGCATGGCTAACTAAACATATGCTCATTCATATAAACAGGGTGTGTGGAGTTGTTGCTAGGCGACTCTCCCAATTACTCTTAGGGTGTTTTATATACTACTCATATGTTATGGAAATGAAATGATGGCATGTTTACTATCACTCGTGTTTTATAAGAAATGTTTTATGAAAATAATGATGATGAATGCACGTCCCATGTTCTAAAGATGATATGTTTTTATGGCTATGCAAATGTATGAGTACACAACATGATTAAATGCTACATGCATTACATCCCACTAGCATTACATCCCACTAGCATGTGATATGTTTGATGAAAGAATGTAGAGTTTTTTTATGTTAGCATAGTGGTACAGGTTAATGGATTTCATAGCACGTTGTATTGCTACTGAGATTCATTTCTCAAGATAGTGTTGGCATGTACCAGATGTGTAGGTCCCCTTGGGTGGGAGGTGAAGGTAAAGTATGAAGAAGTGTCCAATCTGGGCATACAGACTGTTTAATTTGGATAGCTTAAGTATATGGTAGAATGAAGATAGCCTTCATGATATTTTGAGAAGGGCTAGTGTAGGAATATTTTGTGTAGCCTATTCTAACTTATCTGTATATGAATTAGGATGGATTGATTAATAGACTAATAGTTGCCTCTATGCCTAATAGTTAACTAATTATATTCAATTAAAATGCATGTCTATGTATAGTTAATCCAAGGTTATTCTGTATACATATATATATTTATTCTGCTGCAATGTTGAGAGAACCTGAGAGTAGAGACCAACCCAAATGGCATTCAATTAATTAACTTGGTAAAAAGTTTAAAATTTATTCGGGTAGAAGTGATAGTAACACACCATTATTATGATGATTATATACATTATACCTTTAAACGCTTAAAAGGAACCATAGGCTAATGGGGGTGTTACAACCATCACAGTGTTTTCAAAATCATTTATGATTGAGTGGATGTTTTATTATCCAATTTATGCTCGACTATAGAATACCCAATGACCGTTCCCTCCCAATAGTTGGTCACTCAATCATGAGCCTCTCTACCACTAATGTATACACTTGGAATACTTCTCTCTTTTCTCTTTTAAGTTTTATTCTCTTTCTTTTTGACCTCATGTTACATGTTACCCAAAAACTATACTTTTCTTTTGTGATGACATTATTGTTGACTCTATTGAGCATAACCCTTAAAAGAATAGAAACTTGGACTCACAAACTTGTTCTAAACTCTTGGGATTTCACTTTAAAGGCTAGGTGGCTCTTTCAAAATAATTTCTCCATGAAAAACCTGATTTTCCCACCTACCAATCGACTTATACATCATAGTAGTCAAATTATAGAGTTCAAATCTTGACAAATAAAAAAAGCATGCTATTAGTCAGCTGCCAGCCTTGCATCAGTCAATTGCTGGCTAATAGAAGGCTATCAGTCGACTGTTAGCCTTGTATCAATCGGCTGGTAAGCTACTATCTGCCCTGATAGTCGACTATTAGATGCTATCAGTTGACTGCTACCTGGGTTTTTTGGAAAATATAAAGTTGAAGAACACGACAGTCGGCTGCCAAGAGCTATTAGTCAATGGATACGTGTATTTTCTGGAAAAATATGAAGATGAAGAACACGCTAGTCAATTGATAGATGTGATAGTCGGTTGTTGGGATCTTGAAGCTTCATTTTGCTGCTATGGAATACTAAAAGTCTAGATTTTAACTCATTTCAAGTCTAGAAAAGTATGATATTAGTTTTTAACACTTAATTATCATTTATCTTTCATAAAAAAAGGCTTAAAACCATCCATTACAATAGATTCAACTCAAGTCAACTTTGGTGAACAGTACCACCCTTTTTTAGAATTTGTAACAAGTAATTCTAAGCATATATAATTGGTACAAAACACCCAATATATGTTAAAAATAGAAGGAATGTAGGTTTTAACTTCTCTCTCATTCAAACAATAGTAAAATCCTCAATTTCATAAATAAGTAGAAACTTTCAAAGATGAGAGAATTAGATTGTTTGCTACCTTTTGATTGTTCAAAAAACATAAATGTTTATTTGAAGATTTTCTGGTGTGTTATTCTTGGCTCTGAGATGTCAAACTTCCTTCTACAATCTTCTTCCTTCAATTTCTCTCTCTTTCTCTCTTTAAGAAGTCTAAGGTTCGAAAATATGGTTATGGTGGACGGTTTCAAATTTTTACATCTATTTATAGGTAGTCCAGGTGGTCAGGGAAACTACAACCCTTGTCCAATGTCCAGGTTAAGTTTTAATCATCCAACCTCAAGTAATAACTTCTCCAGCCATACGAAGAAATACCATTTTGCCCCTGAAGTTTTGGCAGGAAATTTCAAATTTCTATTTGCTACAGTAACCATTATTTTGGCTAAAATTATGGCTTATTGCCCTTGGAGTATCAAAAGCCTATATATCTTCCCTAACTAAAAACTTCTGCATTTCATTCTAGTCCTTGCTCCTTTCTTTTTAATTTAATCCCTCACTCTAATGAACTATATGCAATTCATTCTAATGCAACATACACAAGCAATTAGCTTATTTAACAACTAACAAGTATCTCTCATAAATAAAAAGAGCAGATATTACATTATCTAGGCATCTAATACACACCGACATTTATATGAGAATAAATCTTAGTAGCAGAACAACCTGTTTAAAACATATTGACATGTACCACTATATTCATATGGAAATCCACTACAGTCTTTTCATCATCAAATAAAAATAGTATCTATTTGGATGCAATTCATGAATGGCACATTTATAGCATTATGGCATTATAGGATGTACTTATGAATAC
This sequence comes from Senna siamea, assembly GCA_031216115.1. Taxonomy (NCBI): domain Eukaryota; kingdom Viridiplantae; phylum Streptophyta; class Magnoliopsida; order Fabales; family Fabaceae; genus Senna; species Senna siamea. Next base: position 21,981,433 of record CM062354.1, on the reverse strand, counting down.
ATGCATAGTCACAGTTCACCAAATGTCAATAATACAAGATATGTCATTTTATCATATATATTTGCCATGGTAACATTATCATATTCACATTTAAAAAAAGAGTAAGGAAAACATGCATATCATAATGGCCAATGCCAAAACCATCATATGAGCCACTAGGAGAGTCATCCAGCGTGCTCCTATAGCACTCATGGATGAGTTCCCATGGTCCTTGATCACTAGCAGTTCGTGCTTGTACTGTACTATCCGGAGATCCAAGTACACAAGGTCCTTGCCATCTTCGCAGATCATCCCTAACTCACTCAATAGTCCTTGCCAACTTTGACAAATTATCCTTGACTAGTGGGATCGATATCCCTTTGGATACTTCATTTCTCTTTCATCCCCTTGTATAACTCACAAGATCACTACTAACTTTGAAATATCACACCTACTCTGCCCTTGCTGATCATGAGGCTATGGAATCACCATCCTTTCCTGATGGATCACATTCCTAGCATGTTATTCACAAGTATATATTCTAGAGTGATTCAGCTCATGCTATGGTTATGCTTAATTCTAATTATGTGACTCTTTTTAGTTGGTCATAGAAGAGTTCACTAACATAGGATTCATAACCATCACGGTGTTTTCAAAATTATTTATGATTAAGTAGATGTTTTACCATCCCAAATTATGGTTCGACTATGGAATGCCTAATGACCATCCAATATCGATAGTTAGTCACTTAATCATGAGCCTATCTACCACTAATGCATACACTTAGAATACTCTTCTCTTTTCTCTTCTATGTTTTCTGCTCTTTTTTTACTCAATTTCATGTGACATGTTACCCAAACTTGCTATTTCCTTATATGATGGCATTTTTGTTGACTCTATTGAGCACACACTTAAGAAAAATAGAAACTTGGACTCAAAACTTCTTTGGGAAAAACACTAATTTTTCACCTAGCAGTCGACTTACACCTCATAGCAATCAGCTTATAGAAATAAAACCTTGGAAACTCACATAGAAGGCTACAAGTCGGCTGCCAGAACTATACCAGTCTACTTTCAAGCACATGGCAATCAATTGATAAGCTACTGTAAGCTAGTAGTCATGCAGTGGAGGCCTGACAGTCGGTTGCCAGGAGCTGGCAGTCAACTACTGCCTGCCTATTTTGGAAATTTTCAAGCTAAAGAACATAGAAGTTAACTTGTAGGATCTTGAAGCTTAATTTTTATTGTTATGGAAGTTTTACTAAATCTGGATTTCACCTCTTTCAGTATAGAAAAAAGGGACGAGTTAGGTTTCTAGCATCAATTCACCATTTAATCCAATTATCACTCACTTTCATGCTCAATATCATCCATTATATGGAATTGAAATACTTTTCAAACATGGTGAACAGTAAACCCATTTAATAAAATTTGAAACAAGCATGTATAAGTACATTTATTTAGCATAAAACACCCAATAAAAGTTAATCATACAAATAAAGTAGGTTTAAATCCCCTTTCTTAACTTAAATCATCTCAAAATCACTATTTTCAGAAAATGGATAGTGTTTTTCAAAAAATGAAGGGATTATATTGTTTGTTACTTTGATTATTGATGAAAAGTGTGTAGATAATGTTAGATGCCTTCCTTTTTTTGATATTTTACTCTTGGAAGTGTTAAAATCTACACTAGAATCCTTCTTCTTCAAAATCTCTCTGTCTTTCTCACAAAAAGGCTCTCTCTCTCTTTAGAAGTTTGAAGATGAGTTTTTGTGATGAAAGGTTTCATGGTTTGAGACTTACATTGCGGTTTCACATGGTTGAATAAAATTGTAACCCTTAACCCATTTTCTTTTACTTAATCTAGAGTTGGGATCAAGTTTTTGGTCACTCGGCCTCAAATGGCCATTTCCCCGGTCATATGAAGATTTACACTTTTGCCCCTGAAATATTGATAGGAAAATTCAAAAATTGGTTAGTTACAGTAACTCCCTTAGCTTAGTTCTTATTCTTTTCTTTTCAATTTAGTTCCCATTCACTTTCAACTTGGTCCTTCGCTCTCTTTCAATTAAGTCCTTGCACTAATTCAACTATATGCAGACTAATGCAGCAAGCACAAGTATTTAACTTACTTAATAGCTAACAAACATCTCTCATAAAAAATAGGAGCAGATGTTACAGTTTAGGTCTTGCATTTTTCCTATATCATATATATAGGTGAAACATGAATCTTAGTATGATAGGGAGTGTTTATGGGCTTAAGATTATTATTCCTAGTCCAACTGGGTTAACCTTAAGCTTTGGTTTAAACTAATTAATCCTAGTCTAACGAGGATAACTTAAGCCCAATATCTAATTAATCCTAGTCCAACTAGGTTAATCCTTAAGCCTGAGCTTAAACTAATTACTCCTAGTTAAATTAAGCCCAATATGTAATATAATATACTAAAGCCCCAAAGGATACCATCTTAGTATTACTTTAATATTAAGATGTAAAATATAATATAATATATATACATTATATATAATATATATATTATATTAGACTAAATTATATTATATTAACCTCAATTCATCCTGTTCTTTTGTATGACCTTGTAGGTTCTTATTACATTGGCATTGACCAAAAAAATAAATTTTTCAAGATCAACAAATAGTGAACAGCATCTAGCAATGCATCACTGCTACCCAAGTAATAAGAATGTCTTTGATTCGAAATCTGTGAACAAAATTCTTATGTAATTTAATCTATTTTGTATAGATATCTAAGTTGAACTCAAGGTATGGAATATGTCATCTCTTTTTAAATTCAACTCATGTTTCTTGATCCATGAGTGGACTAATTAATAACAAATAAATCAATATCACACAATGATCTATTTGAGCATGGTCATGCATTTCTTAGTCTATTTTCAATTAAGGGGCCCATGGATATCTCACCTCTAAAGGAAGGACAAAATCTCACCTATATCATCCATATCCCACTACATAATAAGTGACATACCCAAATATTGCCTATTGGGTCACCCTATTAAGGATGACTTTAAATAGTACCACAATATATAACTTATCATGTAGAAATCATGGTGACTTTAGCTTAATACATGTTCAGTGTGAGAAGTGCTTATGACAATCCATAAGAATCCATGTAATACTCTCACTGTGGCTCATTCCAGTATAGGTGTTCTCTAACAAATATACTCATGTAATGACTTGACATATCATATCCATGACTTTAGTCATCAATCAACATACATGCTAGTCATGCAGTATTATTGTTATCCCAATTTGTAATAATACTTGACTAGGAAAAATTTTAACAATAATAAATTATTCTAGGGATAGTTAATTTATTGCAATATGATGCACAGATATATCAAAATATAACAACTGAAATGCCTTTATATTAAATGTAAGAAAATGTGTACAGTCAATCATCCTATGATTTGTCTCTAGGGCATACAACAATAGTGGTGCCTATGCAAGTCAAACATCTTTTGTTAGGTAGGCCTTGGTAATTTGATATAAGCGTAATTCATGATGGATTCATAAATAGGTACACATTGAAGATGAATGGCCACAATATCACACTTACTCATATGACACCATTTGACATTTATCAAGACCAGATTAAAACAAGGTCTTTGACCAATGAGGGTAATGGTAGTGAGAATACAAAAAGAAAAGAGAGAAAAGAGGCCAAGAGTGAAACGAATAAAGAAAAAGGCCCAATGGTGAGTGATTGGACAAGAGAGGAAAAGAAAGTGAGGTGTGAAGGAGAGAAGAAGTTAGTGAGTGAAAAGAAAGAAAAGAATGTGAAAAGTGAGAAAGAAGAAAATGAGAGGATTCAAGAAGTTAAGAAGCAACTTTGCTTTTATGCAAAATAAAAGGAGTTAAAGAGTGCATACTTAGGCAAAAGAGCTTTAATCTTGATTCGTTTTAAGGAAACTTTTTTAACTCACACTAACCTTGATCAGAGCTTATCTAGTGTGTTTGTGACTATTGTAGGATTATAATGATGTCTCTAAAGAAGAGGTACCCTATGGGTTACCACCATTAAGTGTAACATCCAATACTACTATGAATAAGAGATGTTTCTTAGTTGTTAATTTAAGTTTAATACTTGTGTATGTTGCATTAATTGCATATATTTGCATTAGTATAGGGACTTATTTGAAAGGAAAGAAAGCTGAGTTAAGAGGTGGCTAAGGACAAAATTGAAAAGGGAAAGTTTAGTTAGGCCAAAGTCATAAGGTGGCCCAAGGACAAGAATGCAAATTTTGAGACTTAAGGATTTAGAAACCCTAAACCCTCACACAAATCTAACTTCAGCATTTCTAGAGAGAGAAGGAGAAGGGTAAGTACAGAGAGAAAGTGGTGAGTTAGGGCAAAGGAGAAGAGATTTGCTTAAGAAAGAATGGATTTGAGGCTAGGGATTGGTCTCACAATAAGGGAAGGGTTGTTTTAGCACATCATACAAGCACATTTCTTTAGGAAATCTAGGTAGCAATTCAACCTAATCCCATTTTCTGAAATATTAAGCTCTTTGCTGGAAAAATGTTGTCATGAATGTTTTAAGTTATGTTGGGTTTTAAAACCTACATTCTCTATGTTTTTAACTTCTATTGGGTGATGCTTGTAGAATGCTATGCTCATTTATGCTTGTATTTGATTTTGAAAGAGGGCTTATGCCCTTACTGCAAAAAAGTGGTTTGATCTTAGTTTTGAGTATTGTTAAGTTGAGTTTTGGGTTTGTTACAAATGCTACATGATGTCTAAGTATTGGTGTTAAGTTTATAGATTGAAAAATTAGGTTAAAAACATGTTTTTAGAGCAAAACTTTGGGTGTAGCAGTTAGTTTTAAGAGCAGACAGAATGCTAGCAGCCGATTGCTAGCCCTAAAAGTCGATTGTCATGTTCTTTGTCTACCTAGAAAGCCTTAAAGAATCTAGCAGTTGACTGCCAGACTTTAGAAGTCGACTGCTGAAACACCCTCTATCCTACGGTTCCTTTAGTTATTTTAGAAACTATAATATGAAAATAATTATCAGAGTGTTGGTGTTACTATCACTTCTACCCGAGTAAATTTTAAACTTTTTACCAAGTGAATTAATTAACTGTCATTTGGGTTAGTCTCTACTCTTGGGTTCTCTCAATATCACTGTGGAATAAACACATATAGCATACACTTGAATTAACTATACATAGACATGCATTCTTAATTAAATATAATCAATTAACTATTGGGTATCTTAATTAAATATAATCAATTAACTATTGGGTATGGAGGCAACAATCCTGCCACTCATAACCCCATTAAATAGTCTAATCATCAATCCAGCCTAATTCATATACAGATAAGTTAGAATAGGCTATACAAAATAATCCTACACTAGCCTTTCTCAAAATATCATGAAAGCTAGCTCAATCCTAACGTGTACTTATACTATCCAAAATAAACAATTTGTATGCCTAGATTGGACACTTCTGCATACCTTACCTTCTTCCTCTAACTTAAGGGAACCTACACATCTAGTACATGTCAACACTATTGTGAGAAATGAATCTCAGTAGCAATACAACCAGTTACAAAATTCGTTAACCTGTACCACCGTGCTCACATGGAAAACCTCTATATTCTTTCATAGAACATATAACATACAATGGGGATGCAATGAGTGAAGCATTTAATCATGGTATATACTTATATGTATGCATGTGCATTTAAAACATATCAACTTGTAAACACGAGAAGTGTATTCATCATCATTCCCATCATAAAGCATTTCTTATAAAACATATGTGGGATAGAAAGCATAACATCATTTCATTTTCATAACATGCGAGTAGTACATAAAACACCCTGAGAGTAATCGGGAGAGTCACCCAGTAACAACTCCACACACCACTATCTATATGAATGAGCGCATGTCTATTTAGCCATGCCTTAACCTTTTGTACATTATGAGGCATCCCTCAGTGGATCCAAGTACCGTAATGGTCCCTGCCCCTTTCTGGCAGATCATCCCTGACCAGCGGGATTCCTCCTTTTCGTCTCAAACGGGGCTAGTATACTCTCATGGGATCATCGTCAACTCTACCTAGATCATTTCCTTTTTGCTTTTGGGTGGATCATAATACTATGGAACCACTATCCCTTTTTGATGGATCATACTCCCGGTACGCTATTCTCTACATATACTATGGGGTGAATTGGCCCATGGTCATGGTTATGCTTAACTCTAAGTATGTGTTTCTCATATGGCCTTTGGGAGATGACACTAACTTAAAGTTCGCAACTATCACGGTGTTTTCGAAATCATCTAACTTCAAGTGGATGTTTAACCATCCCAATTTATGGCACAACCATGTAATGCCCAACAGTCATCCCATGCCGACAATTGGTCACTTGATCATGAGCCTATCTACCCTAAGGCATACACTGAGAATACTTTCCTCTCTCCCTCTGTGTTTTTTTCTCTCTTTTCTTTCACTATCCCAAAGGTATCATCACCTAAAACTCCTATTTTCCTGGCTTACCTATGTTGTGAGCGTTTAATTAAGTTAGTATGAAGAATTAATAAGCTTAATTGCCATTAAAAACCTCATTTCGCAAGTTAGAGGGCTACCAGTCGATTGTTGGAAGGCTAGCAGTCGGCTGGTGGCTCTCTGTAATCCTCTGGTGCCAATTAGTAAGCTAGTAATCGTTGGCAGCTGGCTGGCGGCTTTCTAGAATGCGTTCTGAGTAAAAATATGAGCACGACAGTCGACTGCTAGGATTGCCATTCGAATGCTCAGTGCAAACCTGGGCCCGAAAATCGACTGCTAAGCCTCTGTTTGCACTTCTGGGTTTCCAAGAACACGACAATTGACTGCAAGGATGGCCAGTCGACTGCTTAGTGCAGACCCGGGCCTGACAGTCGACTGCTAAGTATCTGGCAGTCGGCTGCTAAGCCTCTGTGTACACTTCTCGATTTTCTAGGAACACAGTAGTCAACTTCCCCTGCTTAGCAGTCAGCTGCTATGCTCTACTGCAATTCAGAGAACATGATTTTTTTTTTAGAATACCCAGTCCAGAATGCATTCTATTTTCAATTCTAAATACATGAGCTTAGTTACCATACAACAAACTTTACTTTTCATTAAACATTTCCCATCCATTAGCTCAAACATGGTACAATCGAGGAAAACTAGTCTATATACCTAGATGAACACATCCCAGCCCTTCCAATCCATTAAAAGCACATATATGAGCATACATTCAGCAACACAACATCCCAAAAAAGTAAAAAAGCATATAGAATGTAGGTTTAACCTCAATCTTAGTTCAAGCATGTAAAAATCCACATTTTCCAACAACAATAACATTTTAGAAAAATATGGGCTTTAGGATGGATTGCTACCTTGATTCTTGCGAAATGTGTGTGTTTGATGTGTTAGGAATGATCCCCCCTTGCTGTAGAACTAATTTCTAGCTTCAATAAGCCCTTTCCTTTAAAAAAATCTCCCTCCTTTGCCCTAACTCACCCCTTTCTCTCTCTAATCGTCCCTTCTGCTTCTCTCTCTAAAATCCGAAGGTTTGGAAGTGAGTGAGAGTTTTGGCTATAGCTAGGGTTTAAGGGGAAGTTTGGGAAATTGCTCTTTGGTCCCTGGGCTATTTTACACTCTTGGCCTCACTTACTTTTCCCTTTTCAATTGAGTCCCTAACCACCTCTTACTAAACCCTCATTTATTTCCTTTCAATTTAGTCCCTAAGCTAATGCAACTACATGCATTAATGCAACATACACAAGCATTAACCATCAAATTAACAATTATTAAACACCTCTTTAATAATAATTAGAGCGAATGTTATAACTGTCGTGTTCTTCATTTTCAAAAAAATGCTCTCTAAGGTTAGCAACTGACTGCCCCACTCTAGCAGTCGACTACTAGGCCCAGAATTTCTCAAAATTTTCTCATAGTAGGCTAGCAGTAGACTACCAAGCCTTTAGAAACTGACTAGTAGCTCTAGGCTAAGATAGAACAAGAAGGTCAACGAGCTAGCAGTTGACTACCAGTATGGGACCAGTCGACTGCCAGCCCACTATTTAGGATAAGGAGCTCAATAACCTATTTAAAGAGGTAATTAATCTAAAATCTCACTCAAACTAAGTGTAATAAACAAAACTATTTTGAGAGATAAAATCAAATTTTTGATCCTAATTCCATTTAAACTGAGGTTGGCACGTATTTTAAGGTGATGGTTGAACTCAGAAAGCGATTTAAATCCAGAAACACAATCAAATAGAAAGAAACATGATCTGGCGATCAAGAAATGATAGATGACATTTCGTACTTTAGTTTCATTGACGGAGGCCAAAATTTTTGCATGGGAACTCGTGCCAACGTCTGGGTGGAAGCCAACATCCTAAAGTTTCCCCAGGTGGTTCGAGAAAAGTCAGAATCGCCCCCGGAAGCTTTATATTTCCTGAAACCCCGCCATTTGGCCTAATTTTCTCTCTCTCCTCACCTCACTTTCTCTCTCCTATCTCTCTTCCTTCCTCCACCGTGTGCCACCAACTGAGCCACTGTGAGCCACCACTTGGCATACCAATTGAATCCCCTCACTACCCTCAACCTCCAGCAACCACCCACCAACTTTGTAGCACTGCTGAAAAACGGCATTTTCCACCTCCATCAGGCAAAAACTTTGCCAACTAAGATCGCCGCCGTCTGCCACCATTGGCGGTCACCGCCACCACCATCGTGTAGCCTGAGCTGCCAGCTTCCTCCACCAACTAGTCGACGTCGAACGGAGGTCTGACGCTCCTGGATTGAGGCTTTCTCTGTCCAAACTAGCTAGTTTAATGATTGGTGAGATGAGATTACTTGAGGATTTTAAGAACCTTAGCCTCAACATAATCTCATTTTCGCAAAGATTAGTGATGAGTGAATTTTTGATAACCTGTGAATTGTGAAAACTGACTAGACAAGACCAACTTGAGGATGAATTCTTGGAAGTATACGCAGACCAACCTGATTTTGGAATGGCACCTGATGGAGTCTTGATGTTTAGAAAGAGGGTAGTGATTCTGAACCATCAGGAACTAAAGGAAAAAGTGTTAGCAGAGGCCCATAGAAGCCATTACACTATTCACCCTAGTATTTCCAAGATGTATCACGAATTAAAGAGGAATTTTTGGTGGCCCGGTATGCGGAAAGACATCACGAACTACGTGAATGCCTGTTTGACTAGTCAATAGGTTAAGATAGAACATCAGAAACCCGCAGGGCTACTAAAATCATTGGAGATACCAGAAAGGAAATGGGATCAAATCACTATGGATTTCATGGTAGGATTACCTAGAAAACCAGCAGGATTTGTTGCCATTTGGGTAATAGTGGATAGATTGACCAAGTCTACACACTTTTTACCTGTTAAGGTATGTTACTCCATGGAGAAATTAGCCGAAGTATACCTTAGGGAAATCGTGAGATTGCATGGAATATCGTCAGGTATAGTATCCGATCGAGACCCTAGGTTTACTTTGAGATTCTGGCAATCTTTACAGTAAGCCTTAGGAACCCAACTTAAATTTAGCATAGTCTATCATCCTCAGACTGACGGGTAGTCGGAGAGAACGATTCAAACCCTAGAGGACATGTTAAGGGCTTGTGTGCTAGAGCAGAAAGGAAGTTGGGATAAACACGTGCCGTTGATAGAGTTTGCATACAATAACAGTTATCACTCTACCATCAGTATGGCTCGTTATAAGGCTCTGTATGGGAGGAGTTGTAAGTCACCTTTAAGTTGGGTAAAAATGGGGGAGAGTGCACTGTTGAGACCCGAGATTGTACAAGAAACCACTGATCAGATTAAAATGATCAAGGAAAAAATGAGAGTTGCCCAACAGAGGCAAGAATTATATGCCAACAAGAGAAGAAGGCCTTTGGAATTTAATGAGGGAGAGCACGTATTTCTAAGAGTGTCCCCCACCACGGGTATTGGCAAAGGTAGACTAAGACAGCTAAGCCCTAGATTCCTAGGACCATTCCAAATATTACAAAGAGTCTGTCCCAGTTGCTAGGTGCCTTACCTCCCTATTTGTCCAACCTACATGATGTTTTCCATGTCTCCCAACTTTGTAAATATGTCCCAGATCCTGCGCATGTATTAGGGAATCAACCGATAATATTAAAGAAAAATTTGACTGATGAATCTACTCCTGTTCAAATCCTTGACTTTAAGACTAAGCAACTTTGAAGTAAAATTATCCCTTTAGTTAAGGTACTTTGGCAGGATGTAGCATCACAAGAGATGATGTGGGAGAAAGAAGAAGAGATGAGGCAACAATACCCAGAGTTGTTCACAGGTATGAATTTTGGGGATAAAATTTCTTTTAAGGGGGGGAGAATGTAATAATTGAAACTATTTTGAGAGATAAAATTGAATTTTTGATGCTAATTCCATTTAAACTGAGGCTGGCATGTATTTCAAGGTGATGGTTAAACTCAGAAAGCGATTTCAAGCCAGAAACACGATCGAATGGAAAGAAACGCGATATGGCGATCAGAAACTGACAGATGATGTTTCGTACTTGAATTTCACTGATGAAGGCCAAAAGCTTTACATGGGAACTCGTGCCAATGTCTGGATGGAAGCCAACATCCTAAAGTTTTCCCGGGTGGTCCGGGAAAAGTCAGAATCACCCCTAGAAGCTTTAAATTTCCTGAAACCCCGCCATTTGGCCTAATTTTCTCTCTCTCCTCACCTCACTTTCTTTCTCCTCTCTCTCCTCCTTCCTCCACCACATGCAAATCAAGCCGTGAGCCACCACCTGGCATACCAATTGACTCCCCTCGCCACCCTTAACCTCCAGCAACCACCCACGACCGCTAGCGCCATCGAAAAATGGCATTTGCTACCTCCATCGCGTGAAAACTTCGCCAGATAGTCACCGTCACATCAGTGGTCGCCACCGCCATCAGACGTAGCAACAGCTCGCAAGCTTCCTCCATTAAGCTTGTGACGAACGGAGGTCTGATGCTCCTAGATTGAGGCTTTTTTCATTCATCGTGCGTCACCATGCACCGCCGTGCCGGAGCATCTGGACATACACCGGGAGAAACCGAGACCACCCTGGGATAGATTTCCATCATCTGACAATACTGGTAAGGTCCGATTTCCTAAAAACTAATGAATTCTGATTGAATTAGTTGCCAAACGCAATTAGGAAATAAATTGACCTAGGTATTAGGGTAACCGGACTAAGAATGGTAAAACGGATGATGTGATAAGCTTGAATATTCATTTAAATGTCTAGGGAATTTAATTAGCTCAAAAAATGAGATTTCGTGAAGTTCTGAGTTAATTTGGAGCAATAGGAGACTAGGTAGGATAATTTACGCTTCCTGAGTCTTAGATTTAACCTAGTGATTACCTGATCGATTAGATTTCATTGCATGGATTTATGTGCTACTTTCGATGGACTAAATTGCATATATGTGTGCTGGATATCCTAATTGCATGTTAGATGTTTTTTTTATCGAGTTTAGATGCCCTTAGGATGGATTTACTTAGGGTAGGATACTTGATAGTTGGTATGGGACGGCTGTGAAGTATGCCGAGTATAGGGATTTTTTAATTGATATTCTTTTTACCAGATTTAGCCTGTACTGCATTAGGGATCACACGATAAATCAGGACGACCCTAAGAAAGGTTTAAGGAGTATAAGGAGGGATAGCCTACACGGGAAAATGTTGTGATTTAGGCGTAATACCCTAGAACCCTGAGGAATAACCAACCATGAGTATGTGAGTTCGAATAGACTGTATGAGGATGATAATTGGCGTATGTGCACATGCTAGGGGACGCCCTAGATGTTGATTCTCACCCGGTCCTTGAGTGAGTGATTGGTGTTAAGGATCACACTCATAATATATGCGAGATTCGGGTGATTGGTGTTACGGATCACACCCAACGATAAGAGAGGTAATCTCTCTAGATGACATGCAATTGGATGACGATTTAGATTGGGTCGCAGAGGATTTGTGGCCAAGATGGATTTAGAAACACTGGGCATGGGATTTAAGCTGATTTCTATGAATGATTTTCAAAGAAATGGATTTTTATGATTTTGAGTATTTGCCGCAATTTTCATGTGATAAAATGATTTTAAAGATAAGGTATTTCACTGATTTCAAACTGATTTCGGGAAGATGTTTTCGGTGCTCACAATGCTGAGTATTCAACCAGATTTTGAACTGATTTTGATCTGTAAATTATTCTACTGGGATTTTATATTTCACTAGGTTGTTTACTCAGATGAACAGGAATAGGGACAGGAACCTAGACGTTAGCTGGAAATAACTTGGTGATAGACAGAAGAGAAGCTTAGTCTAGGCTTGGATTGCATTGTATATATTTTCCTGATGATGTTGTATATTAATTTTCTATAATTTTTGCCTACTATGGTTATTGGATTGACTGTATATGTATAAATCAGATGAATGTTGTATTTGGGATATGTTTGAAATACAGAGGAAACTCTGCCAAATTTTCAGTAGGGTTTACCACTGTAAACTTGAGATTTTAAGTTAAAATTTGTATGAATGATTGTATGCCATATGTATGGATATTAGATTTCATTCCAGAGTAATTTATGATGTATGCATGTATAATTAGTTTAGCTGCGTGTGAATTAGGGTTGAACGGAATCCGAATTAACAACGAGAAGTTTATTTGGGTTACGCTCAACCAGTAGCGATCCCCTGACATTCCCACATCGGGAATACTATTTAGAAAAGTCCATATGCTTCCGCTAATCAGATAAAGGATTGTGTATGTCGTATTAGGGGGTCGTTACACTGAGGATCTAAAGCTAGGATGTAGTGGGTAACATGCAAGAGATAAGGTCATGTGTCACTCAGATGAGAGGATCCTTGTTATAGTGAAATAAAGAGAGCAAAAATTATAAGAAAAGAAAGGAAAGAGGAAAGTATTCTAAGCATATGCATTAGTGGTAGATAGGATCATGATCGAGTGACTGATTATCGGTATGGGATGGTCGTTCGGCATTCCACGGTTCTGCCATGAATTAGGATGGTTAAACGTCCACTTGAACTTAGATGATTTTGAAAACACCGTGATGGTTGAAAACTTTAAGTTAGTTTCATCTTCCAAAGGCCATTTAAGAAACACGTACCTAGAGTTAAGCAGAATCATGGACATGAGCTAAACCATCCTAGTATATATGTTAGAGAATAGCATACCAAGAGTGTGATCCATCAGAAAGAAATGGTGACTTCATAGTATTATGATTTGCCTATTGACAGAGAGAAAATAATCTGGGTAAATTTGATAGTGATCCCATGAGTTGATAACTAGTCCTGTTTGGGGAACGGAGAAGTTGGATAGAGTTGACAACAATTCCGTTAGTTATAAGATGGTATGCGTATCTGGCTGCGGGATGCCTCAAAATGTACAAAAATTTAGAGCTTTTGTGTGGCTGAATAGTCATAAACTCATCTATGAATGAAGTGGTATGTGGAGTTTTTTGCTAGGCGATGTTCCCAATAACTCTTATTATATGTTATTTTTCCTTCTCATATGTTAGATGTAAAGGCATGTTTTTTATCCCATGAAATATTTTATATGAAAGTTATGATGAAAATGATAATGAATAGACACCCTATATTGCAAAGTCTATATGTTTTAGATATACATGAACAAATATGAGCATATGACATGAGAGTATGCTTCATGCATTGCATCCCAATATTATGTATTATGTTTTTATGACGAAAATAATGTAGAGATTTTTTATATGAGTACGGTGGTATAGATTAGTAGTTTTGAAAGCAGGTTGCATTGCTACTGAGATTCAATTCTTACATAAATACTTGGGTGTACTAGATGTGTAGGTCCTTGGCTAGAGATGAAGGTAACCTAAAGAGAGGTACCCTTTCTAGGTTACAATAAATGTATGTTTTGGATAGTATAGGTATGTATTTATCTTGTGCTATTCTTTATATTTTTTAGGAAGGCTAGCATAGATTATCTCTTGTATATCCTATATTAACTTGGATGTATATGAATTAACTAGTAATTAGCAATAGGCAAATTGATGAGGTCATGAGTGGCAGGGATGTCGCCTCTATACCCAACTAGTTAATTTAGAGTTAATAATGAGTAATTATGCATGTTTGTGTATAGCTATTTAGAGTAAATTATGTATATCTATAGGGTCTAGTATTCCAATGCGATTCTCGAGTGTAGAACCAGACCCCAAATGGCACTCAATTAATCAACTTGGTAAAAGTTAAAATTTACTCAAGTAGAAGTAATATTAACACACCATTATTATATTATTTACATATTATACCTTTTTAATTAATATAAAAGGAACCATAGGCTAAGGGATGTTACATTAAGAGGGATTGAACATTAGATTAACTTTGTAGTTGGAGAACAAATTCCCAATAGACCAGCTTATGAAGCAACCCTGAAGAGACAAAGAAGTTATAAAGGCAAGTAGATGAATTGTTAGCGAATGAGTACGTAAGGCAGAGCATGAGTCCTTATGTTATACTAGTTCTTTTGGTACCAATAAAATATGAGACTTAGTGGATGTGTGTAGATTGTAAGGCTATCAACAAAATCACTTTAAAGTATTGCTATCCTATTCCTAGATTAGATAACATGCTAGATGAATTACATGGTGTGTGTGTGTCCATTAAGATTGATTTGAAAAGTGGCTATCATCAAATTAGGATGAAAGAAGAAGATGAATGAAAAACTACATTCAAGATAAAATATGGGCTGTATGAGTGGTTAGTGATGCCTTTTGGGCTATCTAATGCACCTACTACATTCATGCATTTAATGAATCATGTCTTGTGTAAGTTTCTTGGAAATTTTGTGGTTTTATATTTTAATGATATTTTGATTTATTACAAATGCTTGGATGATCATATCTTGCATGTTAGAACTATTTTGGATGTTCTTAGGAAAGAGAAATTGTACGCAAATCATAAAAAGTGCTTTTTGTGTGGATAAAATTGCATTTTTGGGATTTGTTCTAAGTTCAAAGGGAGTAGAGGTTGACACTGAAAAGGTGAAGGCTATCCAGGAATGGCCAACACCTTAGTCTGCTAGTGATGTAAGGAGCTTTCATGGTTTGACAAGTTTCTATAGGTGACTTATTGGAGATTTCTCTACTATTGCGACCCTAATAAATGAAGTTGTTAAAAACAGTGTTGGATTCCAATGGGATAAAAAAAAAAGAGAAAATGCATTTAACACTTTGAAAGAGAAGTTATGTTCTACACATGCTTTGTATATACCTAATTTTTTCAAGACTTTTGAAATTGAATTTGATGGTTTTGGGATTGGTATAGGGGCTGTTTTGTTAGAGGAAAACCAATCCATAGCATATTTTAGTGAGAAGTTGAGTGGACCCATTATGAATTACTCTGCTTATGATAAAGAGTTCTATGTTTTGATCAGGGTTCTTGAAGTGTGGGAACATTATTTGTTGCCAAGAGAGTTTGTCATACATAGTGATCACCAATCACTAAAGTACTTGAAAGTGCAAAGAAAGTTGAGCAAGAGGCATGCAAAGTGGGTGGAGTATCTAGAATCATTTCCCTATGTGATCAAGTATAACTAAGGTAAATACAATGTTGTGGTTGATGCACTTTCGAGAAACTTAGATGGGAAGATGAAGGCTGAAGTGGTTAAAACAATACGTGAGAAAGAACACGAGAATATTGAAAAGAAGAATCACATGAACACTCAAAAAGCCAATAAGGGTTGGAAGTAAATTATTTTTAAACCTAGAGATTAGGTTTCGATGCATTTTCAAAAGTAAAGGTTTCTACAACAAAGAAGATCAAAGCTTGATGCAAGAGGTGATGGACCATTCCAAGTGCTAGAGAGAATCAATAACAATTCATACAAATTATATTTGTTAAGTGAGTACAATGTTAGTGCTACTTTTAAAGTTTCTGATCTTTCTCCTTTTGACTTTGATTCTGATTTGAGGACAAATCCTTTTGCAAAAGGAGGGATTCATGTGAGAACAGAAAGTAGGAGCTTGAAGGCATGAAAGATGAGCTGACTTTACCTCTAGGAACAATTACAAGAATGAGAGCTAAGAAGTTCAAGGAATCACTCTAAGCTTATATGGGGAGAATATTAGGGCATGTAGAAGATTAAGACTCCATGAAGGCCAATGGAATTTTATGAAACCAGATAGGAGCAGATTTGTCACAATGACCCAATATGTGTTTAGGTAATGATTTGAAGTTTGATTCAAATTGTTTTGATTCTCCAACCATGGCATTTCAGACTCTAATTAGCATGTTAAATTACATTCCTAGGGTGATGGTGAGTAAAAACGTTCTATTTGATCTTACTTCTTCACTAAAACTCTCTTATATGTATTTTAGGATTCTTATTCCATTTAAATTTTGATTCAAAGTTTTTAAAATCTGCAATGATTGCTTTTTCAACTATAAGTGAAAAGTTAAATCAAATTCTTAGCTCAATAGTGAGTAAAAATATTCTATTTGAGCTTACTTCTTGACATAATCACTCTAATATGTGTTTTCGGAATAATATTAAATTTTAATTCAGATGCAAAATTTTTTGAATCTCCAAAATTACTTTCCCAATCTAATTGGTTTTTTAAATCATATTCCTAGGTTGATGGTGAGAAAAAAACATTCTATTCAACCTTACTACTTTACTGAGTCTCTCTAATATGTTTTTTCAAATTCAGATTTGATTTCAATTTTGATTCACCATGCCTTTTAATTGGCATGTAAAATCACATTAGTAGGATAATGGTGAATAAAAACATTCTATTCGAGCATACTCCTTTAACATGTCTCTTTAATATTTCCTATTGGATTCATATTCCATTGCACTTTTGATTCAAATTGTTTTGATTCTCTAACCATGGATTTTCTAAACTCTAATTACTATTTTAAATCACATTCCTAGGCTAATGGTGAGTAAAAATGTTCTATTCGATCTTACTAATTCTCCAAGTCTCTCTAACTTGTTTTTTCATATTCATATTTCATTTCAACTAATATTCCATATGTTTTGTATCTCTAAAATGGCTTTCCCAACTCTAATTACTGTCTTAAATCACATTCTTAGGCTAGTGGTGAGTAAAAACATTTTATTCGAGATTACTACTTCATTGAGTCTTTCTAATGTGTTTTTTTGAAATCATATTACATTTCAATTCTGATTCAAATTTTTTCAAATCTCTAGATATGGCTTTTCCAACTCTAATTGCCATTTTAAATCACATTCTTAAATCGATGGTGAGTAAAATTGTTCTATTTTAGCTTACTTCTTCACCATGTCTCTCTAATACGTGTTTTTATTTTCATATTCCATTTCAATTCTGATTCAAATTGTTTTGAATTTCCAATCATGGATTCCAACACTAATTGGCAAGCTAAATCACATTCTAAGGGCAATAGGGAGGGAAAACGTTCTATTTGAGCTTACTACATCACATAGTCTCTCTAATATGTGTTTTCGTAGTCATATTCATTTTCAATTCTAATTCAAATTATTTCAATTCTCCAACCAAGGAATTTTAGACTTTAATTAGCATATTAAATTACATTCCTAGGCCGATGGTGAGTAAAAATATTCTATTTGAGATTACTTCACCAAATCATTCTAATATATGTTTACGGATTCATATTCTATTTCAATTTTGATTCAAATTTTTTTGAATCTCCAACCATAGCTTCTCTCACTCTAATTGGAAAATTAAATCACATTCCTACACTAATGGTGAGGAAAATTGTTCTATTTGAGCTAACTACTTCACGGAGTCTCTCTAATATATGTTTTCGTAACCATATTCCTTTTCAATTTTGATTCAAAAGGTTTTGAATCTCTAACAATGATATTTCTGACTCTAATAAGCATGTTAAATTACATTCCTAGGCCAAAGTGAGTAAAAATGCTCTATTCGAGCTTGCTTTTTCATCAAACTCTATAATATGTGTTTTAGGATTCATATTCCATTTCAATTTTGATTCAAATTTTTTTCAAATCTCCAACCATTGCATTTGCAACTGTAATTTGTATGTTAAATCAAATTCCTATACCAACCTTGAGTAAAAATATTATTCTATTTAAGATTACTTCTTCATGTAGTCACTCTAATATGTGTTTTTGAAATTGTAACACCCCTAATAGCCTATGGTTCCTTTTAAGTGTTTAAAGTTATAATGTGTATAATTATCATAATAATGGTGTGTTACTATTACTTCTACCCTAGTAAATTTTAAACTTTTTACCAAGTTGGTTAATTGAGTGCCATTTGGGTTGGTCTCTACTCTTGGGTTCTCTCAACATTGCAGTGAAATAAATATATATAGAATACACCTGGATTAACTATACATAAACATGCATTCTTAATTAAATATGATAATTAACGATTGGGCATGGAGGTAACAATCCTGCCACTCATAATCCCAGCAATTCGTCTATTCAGCAATCCAACCTAATTCTTATACAGATAAGTTAGAATAGGCTGTACAAAATAATTCTACACTAGCCTTTCTCAAAATATCATGAAGGCTAGCTCAATCCTATCATGTACTTATACTATTTAGATTAAACAGTCTATATGCCTAGATTGGACACTTTTTCATACTTTACCTTCATCTCTAGCCTAAGGGGACCTACATATCTAGTACATGTCAACACTATCATGAAAAATGAATCTCAGTAGCAATGCAACCTATTACGAAATCCATTGACCTGTACCACCATGCTCACACAAAAAACTCTACATTCTTTCATGAAACATATTACATACTATTGGGATATGGTGCATGTAGCATTTAATCATGTTATGTACTCATACATATACATATTCATCAAAACATATCATCTTTAAAATATGGGAAGTGCATTCATCATCATTCTCATCATAAAATATTTCTTATAAAACACATGTGTGATAGTAAACATGCCATCATTTCATTTCCATAACATATAAGAAGTACATAAAACACCTTAAGAGTAATCGGGAAAGTTGCCCAGGAATAACTCCACGCACCACTGTCTATATGAATGAGCGCATGTCTATCTAGTCATGCCTTAACTTTTGTATATTTTGAGGTGTCCCCCAGTGGATCCAAGTACCTTAATGGTCCCTGCCCCTTTTCGATAGACCATCCTTAACCAGCAAGATTCCTCTCTTTCGTACCAAATGAGGCTGATATAACTCTCATAGGATCATTGTCAACTCTACCTAAATCATTTCCTCTCTAATTTTTGGTGGATCATAATACTATTGAATCACCATCCATTTTCGATAAATCACACTCGCAGTACGCTATTATCTACATATACTATAGGGTAAATCAGCCCATGCTCATGGTTATGCTTAACTCTAAGTATGTGTTTCTCATATGGCCTTTGGGAGATGACACTAACTTAAAGTTCACAACCATCATAGTGTTTTCGAAGCCATCTAAGTTCAAGTGGATGTTTAACAATCCTAATTTATGGCACAACCGTGGAATGCCTAATGGTTGTCCCATACTGACAATCGGTCACTCGATCATGAGCTTATCTACCCTAAGGCATACATTGAGAATACTTTTCTCATTCCCTTTTTATGTTTTTTGCTCTCTCTTTGTTTCACTATCACAAGGGTCTCATCCCTTAAAACTCCTTTTTTCCTTGCTTACCCATGTTATGAGCCCTTAATTAGGTTAGTATGAAGAATTACTAAGCTTAATTGCCATTAAAAATCTCAATTCACAAGCTATAGGGCAGTCAATCGACTGCTAGAAGGCTAGCACTTGGCTGGTGGCTCTCTGTATTCCTCAAGTGCTAAACAACAAGCTAGCAGTTGACTGCTAGTGGGCTGGCAGTCGACTGGTCACTTTCTGGAATACGTCCTGGGCAAAAATAAGAGCACGACAGTCGACTGCGAGGAAGGTCATTCAATTGCTCACTACAAAATTGGGCCTGACAGTCGACTACTAGGAGTTTGGCAATCGACTGTTAAGCATCTGTCTACACTTCTGGGTTTCCAGGAACACGATAGTCAACTACCACATACGTAGCAGTTGACTGCTATGCTCTGCTGTAGTTCAGAAAACATAATTTTGATAGTATCCATTCCAGAATGCATTCCATTTTTAATTCTAAATGCATGAGCTTAATTTTAATACAACAAACTTTACTTCGCATTAAACATTTCTCATCCATTAGCTCAAACATGGTATTTTCAAGGAAAGCTAGTCTATACCTTTATATGAACACAACCTAGCCCTTCCAATCCATTAAAAGCACATATATGAGCATACATTCAGCAACACAACATCCCATAGAAATAGAAAAGAATATAGAATGTAGGTTGAACCTTAAACTTAGTTCAAACATTTAGAAATTCATACTTTTCCAACAACAGTAAACTTTTAGAAAAAGAAAAAGGGTTTAGGATGAATTGCTACCTTGATTCCTTGCAAATATGTGTGTTGGATGTGTTAGAAATAATCCTCCCTTGCTGTAGCACTAATTTCTAGCTTCAATCCACTTTTTCCTTTAGCAATATCTCCCTCCTTTGCCTTAACTCACCCCTTTCTCTCTCAACTCACCCCTCCTCCTTCTCTCTAGGAATGTTGAAGGTTAGAAGTGTAGAGGGTTTAAGGTTACTGCTAGCATTTAAGGGATTTTGGGAAATTGCTATTTAGTCCTTGAGCTATTTTACACTTTAGACTACCTTATCTTTTCCATTTTCAATTAAGTCCCTAGCCACCTCTTACTAAATCTTTATGTATTTCCTTTCAATTTAGTCCCTAGGCTAATGCTACTATATGCACTAATGCAATATACACAAGCATTAAACATCAAATTAACAATTATCAAACATCTCTTTAATCATAATTAGAGCGGATGTTATATTCTCCCTTCCTTTTAAATAATTTTGTCCACGAAATTAAAATGTACCTACTCAAATAATTCTAGGTAGGACTTCCTCATGTCTTCTTTCTTCTCCCATGTTGCCTCTTGTGGAGATGAATGATCCCATAAAACTTTAACCAGAGGGATGACCTTATTCCTCAATTACTTGACCTCATTCCTGGTGATCCTCAATGCATTTGGATGATAAGTTAAATTATCTTTTAACTATACTGTACAGGCATTAAGAATGTAGGATGGGTCATGGATATACTTTCGAAGTTGTGAGACATGGAAAACATCATGGAGGTTCGATAAGAACGGGGGTAAAACTATTTGGTATGTTGATTGACCAACCTTTCTTAGGATTTGGAATGGCCCAATATACCTTGTGTAACACCCCTAATTTCTTAACTTTACTATTTTCTTATGGTAACAAAATAAAAGATGAAGAAATTACCTTAGTAATCTAATGTTTAGAGAAAAATATAACAAGGGGAAGAACGGAAGTGATGAAAATGAGGAATGCCTTGTAATGTGAGAATTTTAATTTCTCTTCGCCTTACTTTAGCCAAATAATTAAGAATGGAGGGAAAGAAAACTCTATACATATTAATATAGATTATTAGGATAGAGAAGAAAAGGATGCTTAGTTATAAAGAATTGAATGGCTTGATTATAAGAATAACAAGACAAAGAAGAAAGAAAAAGGGGAAAGCGTAACACTTTACCCTTAAATTAACTTCTTCCTTTCATTTCTGTTTTACATAACCGAGAATTCAAGGGGAGGAGTAAGTAACAGACATATTTCATTGAGGTGTTTGAGTGCTTACATAAAGAATGAGGTGCTTGAGGTGCTTACATAAATACTTAGGTGCTTAAAAATTCCTTTCTCTTATACAAATTGATATAACCGAATGTGAAGGGATATGCCTAATTTAAATTAAATAAGGTACACGTATATGGCAATAGCAATTAGAAAGAATGAAAGAAAAGAGGCTAGCGTTCAAAGACATCGTTAGTGGAAAGGAAAATTGCAATGAAGAAGGCATATGGCAATTGTTCTCTTACTTTCATCTTATCATTCCTTTTCCTCACATTAACCGAATGTGTAAGTGGATGGGACTTTCGGTGAAGAGGTGGGAAAAGGGAGAGAGACGTGCTACCATAACTATTCTCCTTTTCTCTCATTTCATTCTACTTTCAATGGAATCGTGCCTGTATTCTATTTTGGTGAAGAGGTGGTATGTGACCGAGAATAAAAGGGATAATGTATCATTTAATAAAATAAATGGGAAAAGAAAAATTGCACTTGGTGAAAGGATGAAAAAATTGGAAGCTAGTGTAGGCATAACTCTTGGTCACATTAAAAAAAGAAAGAAGCTCGGAGTCGGTTACATATAATGTACATAATGGAGAGGAGTTTGATAATTTTGCAACAAAATCACATAAGCATTTGAGAGAAGGAGAGCTACGGGTGTTAGACATAAACACTTAAACAATAGGAAAGGAGAGAAAATCGTGCAACCAAAGACACAAGGAAGTAAGGAAACTCCAAAAGGAACACCAAAAATCTCTTCATTCTTCTTGTATCCTTAAGGTAACTTGGCAATTCCATTCAATTGTTTTCTTATTTTTTGGGATATATATATATTCTTATGGTTTAGAAGTTAATGAAATGTAAGTCTACCTTGTTATATGTTTGGAAATATCAACTCTCCTTTGGTTAAGTGTGTACGAGAGAGTGGGAGATTTCTTGAGAGTTTATTGTCATATTCATAAGAAAATATATTAAAGGAAAAATACAGAATTTATAATGAAAGAGCTAACCAAATTTATATAGTGAATTGGTGTATTTGTATGAGTAAAATCTATTTTAATTTAGAGAGGAGAATTGGTGTGATTGTATGAGAAAAATCTATTTTAATTTAGAGAAACTTAAGAGAAGGATTATAGTTGGTAATGAGGTATAAGGGAGTGGGATGTTTTGCTTGCAAGGTTAACGTGAAGGGTGTAAAGCCATGAAAAGATATAATCAAGGGAACAAATTATGCATTTATAATGGAAAGTATAATAAAAAGTTATGAGGGCTATTTTATATATTTGGGTGAGCAAGATACATTTTAATTTATAGGAATTTAAAAGGAAATAAATTCTGCATTTATAATGGAAGATATAATAAAAGTCAAGAGGGATTATTTATATAATTGGGTGAGTAAGATACATTTTAATTTTTAGAAAATTAAGTAAAGAATGATAGTTAGTATTGATGAAAGAATTAGCAATGGCTTGTATTGTCTAACCCATTTTAAAAATAATGTAGGTAAGGTAAGACTTAAGTGCTGAATTTAGTGGAAGGAAAACGTCATTTAGCTAAGTAGAAATGGAGAGAAATTAGAATGAAATGAAAGACATAAATCGGAATTAAACATGTTCTTTAATGGAGGATCAATAGGAATATAAATTGGAATTAGTTAGGGAAATGGCACATGTACATGAATATTTCTAGGAAATAAATATTATGGAAAAGAATTTCTTAAATCTAACTAAATGAAGTGTTGAAAAGTTATATTTGATATAGTAATATAGGTTTTATGCATAGAACATAAGGTATAAAATTCTTGTTAGTAAGGAATATACAATTTAAAGAATTAATTCTAATAGAAGAAAATTAGTTTTAACTGATAGGAATTTATATTGTTATTAATATATAAAAGTGATTAAATATAATGACTCTTAATTATCTTAAATAATGTGAATTAGAAAAATATAAGCATAATAAAGTATTAAAGTTAATTCATACTCTACTTATAGTAGGATGACTGAAGTATTATGCTAATCATAATTGTATTATAGTATGTCTATGATAAGTAAATGCAAAGGAGATCGAAGTACAAGAATAATGATAGTTGTAGTTACTGTGTATATGCATAAGTGACCAAGTGTTCACTAATTTCATTAGAGTGCCCAAGAGTCCACAACGTGACCAAGAGTTCACTAATCTCATGACAGTGGCCAAGAGTCCACTATGTGACGCAGTGTTCACAAATTTTAAGTGGCCAAGTGTCCACAATTGTTGTAGTAAGACTAAATGCATGTTACCTATGCAAGGTAGGTTTTAAGAATGGAAGATGTATATATATATATATGTAAATATTATTTGATTCCATTATTAGATATATATATTCTTCTGAGAAAGAATTATCCTATGCATGTGAATGAGCATAATTGCCACAATGATAGATAAATTGATCTCACCATGATTGTTAATACATTCATATGAAAGAATTTAATCATGAAATGATGGGATGTGAAAAACAATAATAAAAGAAAAGGAGATTTTTCTGTGCTTACACAGTGGTACATGTCAATACAAATTTAAATTGTGAATTGTTGAGTTACTGAGAAACTAGTTTTCTCATTTGTGTGCTGATATGTATAAGATGCAGGTAATTAGTGAAGTTCTGAGTAAGATGGAACTAGCATTAAGGAAGGATTTTGTAAGAATGTTGTGTAACTAAGGGTTTGAGTGACAAAAATTATGTTGTCTCCTGACCCTAAGTTAAATGTTGACAAATCTGAGAGTAAGGCACTATTGTAGTATTTACAGACATATTGTAACGTAGTCACTTTATCCCTTGTAAAATATATTTTACCTTCACTTTGCTTATACGTTTTATCTAAGTCAAAGAATTTACATTCATAGAATTGAATGATATGGTGATGGAAGGGACACTCAGATATTAATTGTAAATAAATAAGGAAAAGAATAAATGTAACAACTTTATCTATTTGCCAACGCTAGGTTGTAATACTGGATAAGAGCGTTACACCTTGGATTCAATTTCCTAGACTTAATGACTCTACCTATACTAGTAACAGGAGATACGTTGAGGAAAACATGATCCCCTTCATTGAATTCTAGTAGTCTCCTTCTCTTGTTAGCATACTTCTTTTGTCTATCTTGGGCTCTAGCCATCTTATCCCTGATCATCCTAATTTGGTCTATAGTTTGTTGAACCAACTTTGGTCCAAGCAACTATCTTTCCCTTACCTCATACCAACACAGAGGTGGTCTACCCTTCCTCCTATACAAGGCTTCATAAGGTACCATCCCTGTGATAGAATGGAAACTTTTATTGTATAACAACTCTATCAATGCTAAGCTTTGGTCCCAATTTCCCTTATGCTCTAAGGCACATGACCTAAGCATATCCTTTGAGACCTGAATGGTTCTCTCAATTTATCCGTCTATTTGAGGATGGTATGTAGTACTCAGGCTTAGCTTAATACTGAAGGCTTCTTAGAAAGCTCTCCAAAACCTAGAGGTAAACCTCTATCTAAAACAATGCTAGTAGGGATTCCATGGAGTCTCACTATCTCCTGGATATACAATTGTGTTAACTTATCCATGGAGAAATTTATCTTAATGGGTAGGAAATGTGCAGACTTAGTCAATCGGTCTACTATCACCCAAATAACATCATTTCTTGACTATGTCCTTGGCAATCCCACTACAAAATCCATAGAGATTTTATCCCACTTCCATTATGGGATATCTAAAGGTTGCAACAATCCAACAGGTTTCTGATGTTCAATCTTCACCTACTGACACACTAAGCACTTGGCAACATACTCAGCGATGTGCTTTTTCATACTCAGCCACCAAAATCTTCCCTTCAAGTCTTGGTACATCTTAATGGCACCAGGATAAATGGTATAGTCACTCTTATGGGCTTCCTCTAAAATCTTCTCTTGCAATTCCCTTAAACTCAGGACATAAACCCTATTATGAAAAGTCATTATCTCATCTACCTTATTATGGAATTCCTTAAGGTCCTTTATAGACTTTAGGAATTCATCCTCTTGTTGGGCGTCTAGGATCTGAGTCCTAAGGTTACTCTCAATCAGCAATTCACCTAGACATATTCTATCTGGTAGGACTAATGCGAATAAGCTCAAATTTCTAAAATCCTTTATCAAGCTCATGTCACTCACCATCATTTGAGCTATGTGGAGGGATTTCCTACTCAAGGCATTCGCCACAACATTCACCTTGCCTGGATGGTATTTTAGCTCAAAGTCATAATCTTTAATGAACTCCATCCATCTCCTCTGCCTCATGTTTAATTCCTTTTGGTTAAAAAGGTACTTAAGACTCTTGTGGTCACTAAATACCACAAAACTAGACCCATAAAGATAATGCCTCTAGATTTTCAAGGCAAACACTATGGCTACTAATTATAGGTCATAAGTAGGGTAATTGCACTCATGAGGCCTCAATTGTCTAGAAGCATAGGCCACTACTTTTACCTCTTGCATTAGGACACACCCTAAACCTTTCTTGGATGCATTGCAGTATAGCTCAAATCTTTCTAAAGGATTTGGGATCACTAGCATCGGTGTAGTGGTTAATCTTTCCTTCAAGGTTTGGAAACTATTCTCACATTTAGAATCCCACCTAAATGGAACATTCTTCTTGGTCAACTTGGTCATAGGCATCGCTATCTGTGAAAACCCTTGGATAAACCTTCTATAGTAACTAGCTAATCCTAGAAAACTATGAATTTCAGTCACTTTTGTAGGTCTCTCCCAATGAACCACAGCTTCAGTTTTAATAGGATCTACTGCTACCTCATCCTGGGTGATCACATGCCTTAGTAATCTCACCTCCTCTAACCAAAACTCACATTTCTTTAGTTTCGCATATAGCTGCCTCTCCCTAAGCACTTGTAGCACAGTCCTAAGGTGTTGTTCATGCTCTTCCCTATTTTTAGAATATACAAAAATATCATCAATGAACACTATCATGAACTGATCAAGGTAGGGTTTAAAGATGCAATTCATGTAATTTATGAAAATATCTGGAGCATTCGTTTGACCAAATGGCATCACAAGGAATTTGTAATGCCCATACCTAGTCCTAAAAGAAGTCTTAGGTATATCCTCACTTCTCACTCTGATCTGATGGTGCCACGACCTTATATCAATCTTAGTAAACATAGCTGCTCCTCTTAACTGATCTAACAAGTCATGAATCCTAGGGAGAGGATTCTTGTTTTTCACTGTCACTTTATTCAATTGCCTATAATCTATGAACATTCTCATACTTCGATCCTTTTTCTTCACAAATAAGACCGGTGTTCCCCAAGATGAAGTACTGGGCCTAATGAATTACTTCTCTAGGAGGTCTTTTATCTGAACCTTGAGTTCACTGAGTTCTAAGGGAGACATCCTATATGGTGCTATAGAGATTGTTCCTGCCCCTAGAACTAACTCTATTGAGAATTCCACTTCTCTCTCTGGTGGAATACTAGAGATCTCCTCAGGAAAGATATCGAAAAACTCTCTAACTATAGGGGTACTATTAAGCTTATGCTGACTCTTAACCCCAGAAGAACACAGGAAACATAATCTTTGGATCTTTTCCATAGTACCCCTATTTACAGGTATGGTATCCATAAAAGTCATAAACTTCTCATAAAATTTAAAACCACTTTATTAAAAGATAGCCAATCCATTCCTAAGATAACATCTAAATATATAATTAATGGTAGAAAGATAAGGTCAAAAGCAAAAGGTTTACTTTCAACAATGATAAGGCAATTTAAACAAGTTAAGGAAGTTAAGATATGTTTTCCAGCTATAGTAAAAATAGACAAGTCATATGGTAGTTTATTCATAGGTAGGCTCAACTTTTCCACACATTCATGAGAAATAAAGGAATGAGTAGTGCCAGAATCATACATTACAATTAAAGGAATATAATTTATAAAACACTAACCTTTAATGGAATCATTGGATTAGTCCACTTTTTTGCCTTTGAGGGTGTAGACTCTCCCTTTAGTTAGAGGCTTAGGGGCCTCAGTTGGTTTCTTCCATAATGGGATTCTCTGCTAATGTGTCTTCACTTGCCACACTTGTAGTAGATGTTTTATCCAATCAAACAGGGTTATTCCTATGATTCTTCCCGTACTTAGGGCAGCCATTCAAAGTAGTCTACCTACTTATGGGCTTTTTTCCAGTTTGACTCTCTTTGTCCTTAGCAGATTCCTGTGGCATCTTTCTCTTAAGGGGATTATACTCTTTTTTCCCTTTACCAGCCTCTGTTAGGCCCTTTGCCACTATGTGACACTTATTTGCTAATAAGGCATAGTTATTTATCTCCATTGAGGCTATAATATTCTTCAACTCCTGATTTAGTCTAGCTTGTAAGTGCAAGGCCTTCTATGCTTCATCCTTTCTAACTTGTAAGTAAGAGGAGAACTTGGACAACTCAAATTTTTCCAAGTAGTCATTAAAGGACATGTTGCCCTGTTTTATCTTCATAAACTCCACCTCTTTATCGTTCCTTATTTTTTAGGGGAAGTACTTCTTTAAGAATATCCCTTAAAAGAGTTCTAGGTGATTTGGACTCATTGGGCCTCCATTAATAGCTTGGCCCCTTTCTATCAGTGCTCAACTTCTTTCTCTATTCTGCTTAGGGGTAGGGCAGTTGTTATTTCCACCTTCCCCTAACTGTCTAAAGAGAACTTGGGTAGTAGCAAAAACTTGTTCCTTTATAGCTTCAACTACTCCAATGATAGCCTATACTACCCTAGCCAAATTAGCTTCACTCCCTTCCTGTACTTTAGTATTCTTTCTAGGTGAGGCTATAATTCACTCTACAAAATAGACATTACTGAGGTGATCAGTCTCAATAACATAATATTTATAAGAGAAAATATGACATCACAAGGAATACTATCTACCCAAACCTAGCACTCCGTTCCTCAAGTCAAAACATAGCATAAGTAGTCAACTGCCATAGCTCAGCTAACTAACCTGTAGTAGTCTCTATCTTGAGGAATCTACCCATACTAACTAATTAGCATCTATCACTACCAAGTCAGCTATGTGCCAACCGTGGTAGCCATTCTCTAATACCAACCAATGTAACACCCCTATTAACCTATGGTTCCTTTTAAGTGTTTAAAGGTATAATGTGTATAATTATCATAAAAATGGTGTGTTACTATCACTTATACCCTTAGTAAATTTTAAACTTTTTACAAGTTGGTTAATTGAGTGCCATTTGGGTTGGTCTCTACTCTTGGGTTCTCTCAACATCGCAGCAGAATAAATATATATAGAATACACTTGGATTAACTATACATAAACATGCATTCTTAATTAAATATGATAATTAACTATTGAGCATAGAGGCAACAATCCTGCCACTCATAACCCTAACAATTCATCTATTCAGAAATTCAGTCTAATTCCTATACAGATAAGTTAGAATAGGCTATACAAAATAATTCTACACTAGGCCTTTCACAAAATATCATGAAGGCTAGCTTAATCCTATCATGTACTTATACTATTTAGATTAAATAGTTTATATGCCTATATTGGAAACTTCTTCATAGTTTACCTTCATCTCCATCCCAAGGGGACCTACACATCTGGTACATGCTAACACTATCGTGAGAAATGAATCTCAGTAGCAATGTAACCTGTTACCAAATCCATTGACCTGTACTACCGTGCTCACATGGAAAAACTCTACATTCTTTCATAAAACATATCACATACTATTGGGATATAGTGCATGTAGCATTTAATTATGTTATATATTCATACATATGCATATTCATCAAAACATATAATCTTTAAAACATGGGAAGTGCATTTATCATTATTCTCATCATAAAACATTTCTTATAAAACACATGTGATAGAAAACTTGCCATCATTTCATTTCCATAACATATAAGCAATACATAAAACACCCTAAGAGTAATCGGGAGAGTTGCCCAGCAACAACTCCATGCATCACTATCTGTATGAATGAGCTTATGGCTATCTAGTCATGCCTTAACTTCTGTACATTCTGAGGCATCCCCCAGTAGATCCAAGTACCTTAATGGTCCTCGCCCTTTCTCGGCACTCATCCCCGACCAAATGAGATTTCTCCCTTTCGTCCCAAACTGGTCTTGTATAACTCTCATGGGATCGCCGTCAACTTCGCCTGGATTATTTCCTCTCTACTTTTAGGCAGATTATAATACTATGGAATCATCATCCCTTTTCGATGGATCACACTTGCGGTATGTTATTCTCTACATATACTAAAGGGTGAATCAACCTATGCTTATGGTTATGCATAACTCTAAGTAAGTGTTTGTCATATAGCCTTTGGGAGATGACACTAACTTAAAGTTCGCAATCATCACGATGTTTTCGAAGTCATCTAAGTTCAAGTGGATGTTTAACCATCCCAATTTATGGCACAACCATGGAATGCCCAACAACTGTCCCTTACCGACAATCGGCCAGTCGATCATGAGCTTATTGACCCTAAGGCATACAAAAAGAATTCCTTCCTCTTTCCCTTTTTGTGTTTTCTGCTCTCTTTTTGTTTCACTATCACAAGGGTCTCATTTCCAAAAAATCCTATTTTCCTTGCTTACCCATGTAGTGAGACCTTAATTAGGTTAATATGAAGAATTACTAAGCTCAATTGCCATAAAAATCTCATTTCGCAAGCTAGAGGACTACCAGTCAACTACTAGAAGGCTAGCAGTTAGCTGGTGGCTCTCTGTATTCCTCAAGTGCCAAACAGCAAGCTAGCCCACTGGCAGCCGACTGGTCAATTTCTAGAATATGTCCTGGGCCAAAATAAGAGCATGATAGTCAACTGCGAGGAAGGGCAGTCAACTGCTCTGTGCAAACCTGGGCTCGACAATTAACTGCTAGGAGTTTGGCAGTCGGTTGCTAAGCCTTTGTCTACACTTCTGGGTTTCCAAGAGCACGATAGTCAACTGCCCCATAAGTAGCAGTCGGTTGCTATGCTCTACTATAGTTCAAAAAACATAATTTTGATATCACCCAGTCCATAATGCATTCCATTTTTAATTATAAATTCATGAGCTTAATTTCCATACAACAAACTTTACTTCTCATTAAACATTTCTCATCCATTATCTCAAACATGGTACATTCAAGGAAAACTAGTCTATACATCTGGATGAACATAACCTAGCCCTTCCAATCCATTACAAGCACATATATGAGCATACATTTAGCAACACAACATCCCATTGAACTTGTAAATATGTGTGTTGGATGTGTTAGAAATGATCCTCCCTTGCTATAGCACTAATTTCTAGCTTCAATCCACTTTTTCCTTCAGCATTATCTCCCCCTCCTTTGCCCTGACTTGCTTGTTTCTCTCTCTACTCACCCGTCATGCTTCTCTCTCTAGGATTACTGAAGGTTGGAAGTGTGGGAGGGTTTAGGGCTACTGCTAGGGTTTAAGGTATTTTGGGAAATTGCTATTTGGTCCTTGAGCTATTTTGCACTCTTAGACTCTCATCTTTTCCCTTTTTAATTAAGTCCCTAGCCACCTCTTACTAAATCTTTATGTATTTCCTTTCAATTTAGTCCCCAGGCTAATGCAACTATATGTACTAATGCAACATACACAAGTATTAAACGTCAAATTAACAATTATCAAACATCTCTTTCATCATAATTGGAGCGAATGTTACAAACATCATATTAAATTTCAATTTGCATTCAAATTGTTTCGAATCTCCTACAATGGCTTTTCAAACTCTAATTGCCTTTTTAAATCACAAATCCTAGGTTGATGGTGAATAAAAACATTCTATTCAAGTGTACTTCTTCACCAAGTCTCTCTAATTTGTTTTTTTGATATTCTTATTTGTTTCTCAAATTGTTTGAAATCTCTATCCGTACCTTTTATTTGGCATGTTAAAATCTCATTCATAGGCTAATAGTGAGTAAAAATATTCTATTCAAGCATACTTCTTTACCATATCTCTCTAATATGTGTTTTTGAATTCATATTCCATTTCAATTCTAATTTAAATTATTTTGATTCTCCAACCATGGCTTTTTCAACTCTAATTGCAACTTTAAACCACATTCCTAGGCCAATGGTGAGTAAAAAAGTTCTATTCGAGCTTACTAGTTCACCAAGTCTCTCTAACTTGTTTGTTTCGATTCATATTCCATTTCAATTCAGATTCAAAAACTTTTTGAATCTCCAAAATGACTTTCCAAACTCTAATTGCTATTTTAAATGACATTCCTAGACTAATGGTGAGTAAAAACATTATATTCAAGCTTACTACTTCTCCGAGTCTCTTTAACTTGTTTTTTTATATTCATATTCCATTTAAATTCATATTCAAAATGTTTTATATCTCCAAAATGGCTTTCCTAACTTTAATTGCTATTTTAAATCATATTCCTAGGTCAGTGGTGAGTATAAATGCTATATTCGAGCTTCTTTATTAAGTCTTTCTAATATCTTTTTTCATATTCATATTCAATTTCAATTCTTATTTAAAATGTTTAGTATTACCAACCATGGCTTATTCAACTATATTTGACATGTTAAATAACATTTCTAGGCTGATGGTGAGTAAAATCATTCTATTTGAGTTACTTTTTTTACCAAGTCTCTTTAATATGTGTTTTCGAATTCATATTCTATTTCAATTCTGATTCAAATTGTTTTGACTCACTAACAATGACTTTTCCAACTATAATTGCCATTTTAAATCACATTCTCAGGTCGATGGGGAGTAAAATAGTTCTATTCGAGCTTACTTCTTCACAATATCTCTCTAATATATCTTTTTAGATTCATATTCCATTTCAATTCTGATTCAAATGATTTTGAATATCTAACCATGTCTTTTCTAACTATAATTGCTATTTTAAATCACATTCCTAGGCCAATGGTGAGTAAAAATGTTATATTCAAGCTTACTATTTCACCGAATCTCACTAATATCATTTTTGAATTCATATTCCATTTTAATTATGATTTAAATTATTTCAAAGCTTTGGACATGGCTTTTCCAACTCTAATTGCCATTTTAAATCATATTCCTAAGTCGATGGTGACTAATTGTTATATTTGAGCTTACTTTTTCACCATGTGTCTCTAATCTGTGTTTTCAGTTTCATATTCCATTTCTATTTTAATTTAAATTATTTTGAATTTCTAACCATGGATTCCAACTCTAATTGGCAAGTTAAATCACAATCATAGGAAAATAGAGAGGAAAAAGGTTTAATTTGAGCTTACTACTTCACAGAGTCTTTATAATAAATCCTATTAGTTGATCATCTCCTTTCTCTCACATATCTTGGATACATATATGCCCTCATTTCTCTATACATCAAAATTAATCATCTTAACCCTTTCTAAAAATATACTAAGGAATCAGGGTATTGGGCATGTACATTTCTATTACAAATATTTACATGTCAAAATATATTAATTGCCATACTACTCATATAACTCTACCCCTTCTACAGGTGGGGAAGATGGGGGCACATCTATGATAGTAATTACCCAAATCTCTTTCACTAACATGAAATAACCTAAAATAGGTATTTCTATCCATGCTACTTCCACCTTCAGGAGAATCTGGAATCTAAGCATTTGATACATGCTAGCATTTATGTGAGAATACATCTCAGTAGCATAAAAATCTGTTTAAAACTTTTTGGCTTGTACCACCTTATTTATATGAAAATTTGCTCCATTCTTTTTGCTCATTAAGTACAAAACAATATCTATTGGGATGCAAAGCATGGATAATATTGTTTTGGCATTATAGCATTATAGAATGTACTTACGAATGCTTGCATAGTTACAGTTCATCAGATGTCAACAACATACAATGTCATTTCATCACACATATTTTCCATAGTAACATGATCATATTCATATTTGAAACATGAGCAAGGAAAACAAAACATATCATAGTGGCTAATGCCATATTCATTATAAGAGCCATCAGGAGAGTCGCTTAGCAAAAAACTCTACGTGCACTTATAACACTTATGGATGAGTTCTGAGTTGAGTCTCATGGTCCCTAACCATTAGCAGACTAATGCTTATTGATACGAATGCTACTAAGAATGCTACCATGGATGACACAGATGCCACCAGTCCCTTGCACTTGGATGACACTTTTATTAACTTGGGGCAAACGACATCACAAGGGGAAGTATGGGCAAACTTGGCAGAATCCAGCCAAGCAAGCTATGCACGTGCAAGGGAGTTAGTTACTAGAAGGAAGACTTATAACATGCAATACTGAGTAGGTGAAGGGAGGAAGGATTGTGTAACATGTTGCCAGTGTGAATACATATAGGTTGTGTCATGTTTTGCTTGCTAGGGATGTCACACCAATTACATGTAACCTTTTCATCAGCTATATGTATTTTGTAGCAAGAGTTGTAGAGGCAGGCTGTGATTTGTATTCTATTTAACAAAATTGGAGTTATCCCTACTCGAAAGTGGACTTTCTTGTATTTGCTTTTTTCACTCATAGCCATTAATGCAACATCGATCATTCAGCATTTCTCTCTTCTCTACTTTAACTTTGAGTTAGTAGTTAGTAGTAGAGTGTTTCATTGGTGCTTTCATTGATAGGGTCATGATGGCTAATGGAACTCATAACCAAGAGCTTCGTGCTAATGTTCAGGAACTGTACCACATTGTATAAATGAATGAAGAGTGAGTAGGTGCTTGGCATCAAAGGAATGAAGATCGACTAATAAAGACATATAAGAGATTAGAGTGTGTGGAAAACGTGCCACATGAGTTGATTGCATACATTAAAGGAAAATCAGTAGCAGCACCAGAACCAGAAGATCAAACTTACTAAGCTTCACCATCATCGTCCAATTCTCGGGCAGGAGAAAATCATTCAGAAACGCAGGGAATTTTTCTTTGTAGAAACATAAAGGTAAAGATTCCACACTATGATGGAAAGGAGGTGGAGGATTGGATCTTCAAAATTGAAGAATTCTTTGAGTTATATTCCACACTAGTGGAGCAATATATGAGAATTTCTTCTTTATATTTAGAGGGTCCAGCCTACTCATAGTACAAATGGATAGTACAGAATGAAGGAGTGCGAACATGGGAAGAATTACTCAGAGCTATAAGAAGAGTCAGGTTTGAAAAGTTGTTGTACAAAGATCCTAATGTAGCACTTAAGGAATTGAAGCAAACAGGGATTGTGGATGAATATCAAGCAATTTTTGAACTATTGTCTACTTAAGTCACTAGATTGCTAGAACCATGGAAGATAAGTTTTTCCATTGCTAGCTTGGATGAATATCTAAAGTGTGAACTGCAATTGGCTTAACTAACATCCTATCACCAAGCTTCTCACTGGCCAAGCTCCATGAGCAGAAACAACTAAAGTTGAAGACTACACTAAGACCAGTAAGCAAACTACCAATTCCTAGCTACTCTAAGCCTTTTAGCAATGTTTCATATACTGTACCCAACATCTCGCTTGTAAACAGATAAAGTTGGTACATTATTCTTATCCTTATTTATTTATATTTAATATCTGAGCATTCATTCCATCACAATATTATTCTAATTCTTTAAATTCAAATTCTTTGGCTCAGATAAAACTTATAAGCACAAAGAAGATATATGTTACAAAGGATAAAGTAATGACATTACAAATAATTCCATAAATACTATAATAGTACATTAATTCAAGCATGATCAACACTTAACCTAGGGTTAGGAGACAACATTATTTTTATCACTCAAACCCTTAGCTACAAAAAATTCTTACGAAAAACCTTCCTTAATGCTAATTCCATCTTTCTTAGAAATTCGCTAATTACCTGCATCTGATACATATCATCACACAAATGAGAAAACTAGTTTCTCAGTAGCTTAACAGTTCACAGTTTAAATTCCACTGAAATGTACCACTGTGCATGCACAGAAAATCTTTGTTAATTTATCAATGCAGTAAAAATAGTCATTTGCAGATCCATTATAATTCTTTTTCCAGGAGCATATGTATACATAACAATCAGATTAATCATTGATCATTAATGTGAACACTTGGTCACTTATACATGTCAATCATTACTATTATTATGCTTGATACTAATTAAGCCTTGTATTTAATTATTAGACCACAATATGATACATTCATAGCTAGCTTACTCATTTGGCCACTCTACTACAATTAAAGTATTAATTCACTTTAACACTATACTATATTTGTTTTCTTAGTTCACCTTATTCAATATAATTAAAACTAGCTATATTTAATTACTCCTATATTTGGTGAAAATGAGAATTTTGTAAATCAGAATTTCTATGTCTACATTCTACTTTGTCACCCTTTTATAACTCACATCTATTCCAACAAGAATTTTCCTATCTGTGTGCTATTATATTAACAATAGTCTCATTTTTATTTTCTACTGCCTAAATCTATTATGTAACATTTTACTTTCCAGCATTACATTTAATTAGTTTGTCTCTTATATATGATAAGTGCTTCCCACCATAATTTCCTTCCATGAAATAACTATATTCATGCACTACTTCATACTTCCAGCGTGATATTTTATTAAATTAACTCTTGTATAAGACAAGTTCTTCTCACAATAATTCCTTCCATGAAATGGCCATATCCGTGTAATGCTTCTCCTTCACCATATCCATGTAGTATTTAACTTAACTTAACTAACCATTCCAAGCTGTATATTTATCTATTACACAAGTTCAATCCATAACCCTATACAATCTTAGTTTACATGCTAAGCTACCACATAAATTCAATTAAAATATCCATAGATTAAATCTCAGATTTCCCATCTATCACACCAATCCCATTAAGAGATATATATATCTAGTTCCAACCCATATCAAGGAGATGAAACTTTCAATTTACTTTACAAGCTATCACACTACTTGGCAAACATGTATAACTTCCTGAATGTAATAAGAAAGTGTGCGCTCCATCCAAGGCTTTAGGGGAACATGATGATATCTCATATTATAAACAAAAGGGAATTGTTAAGCTACCGTATGATTGCAAGAATGGTGTAAATGACTGGTTGAGTTTCCTTTAGTCAAGCTCCCTTCCTTTCGTTCTTTCCTTGTGTTTTTCTTCTCCTCACTTCAGATTTTTCTTCCTCCTTCCTTTCTTTACATCACCGAATGGTGATACCTATGTATATTTAATTATACCTATTCTAAGCTTGGTCGGTCATCCTAAGAGCTAGTAAAGGATGGATTTCGCATGGCTCTTATCTCTCGATTGTATTGGAATTAGCATGCTACGGAAAGAAAAAGGGAAGAGGAATTAAGAAGCTCATTCATCACGTCCCATGGGAAGGAAATTACAAAGCAAGGAAAGAGAAAAAGAATGCCACTATCACACGTCTCTTTCTCACCTTTCCACCTCTTCACCGTATGCATGTTCCCTTCTCATTTCATAATTGGATTAAATGATGCATGAAATGAAAATAAGAGGCATACCATTATTCTACGTGTCTTACCCTTTCCTCTCTTTCTCTATCACCGAATTCCTTCCATAATTACATTATGCTTTTATTTTTGATTGTTATCATTCTTTAGCTACACGTGTAGTCCCTTTATTTCAACTATTCTTATACTTATATTTATTTATAATTCACTCTTTCGGTTAGTAAAAAGGAGGGAAGAATGAAATCACGTGCCTTGTATGCAACTTCTTAATCATCTTAAAGTAAGATGTAATGGAAGAAAGGAGGTAGCTCACTATAACATGTCCTTTCGCCCATTCGTTCTTTTCCTTCCTTCATACATTACCAATTCCCTCTTCATTAAGTCTTCCTAATTTCTTCCCAAGTGTCACTAATTATTTGAAAAGGAAGAAATCACCTCACTTATCTCCTATATATATATAACATACTCACTCCCTCTCTTTTCCCTTATTTTTGCCGTAAGGTCTTATAAATTTAAATATACTTTAAACTCTTTTATCTACTTCTATTCGGTTAAGCTAGGGAATAAAAGAAAAAGGTTAAACACTTTACTTCTTTGTGGGCAAGTATTCTCTTTTATTCCATTTTAATGATCTACATGAATATGTATAGGGCTTCCCTCCACTTCACTCTGAATTATTTTTCTTAAGTAAGGCTAAGAGAATAGAAATTTCTACATTACAATGCATCCATTTGTTATGTTTAAAAGAAAGCATGGGATGTTACAGAGTTAGGAGACATTATGATTAACCATAAGCAGCTCACTCTGAGCTTGATGAAGGATGTAAAGCCTATAAAGTTTCAGGGAGAGAAATTATTAGTAGAACAACCCCTAAAGGGAAGGGATGTGATGAGATTAACAGAGTATCACCATTTGGTTTGTATGTTTTCCTTACACAAGTAGTTAAAGAAAGACCAAAATAAACAACTGCCTAACCAAATAAGGAAAGTATTACTAGAATTTGAAGATGTCTTCGGAGAGATTAAGGGATTGCCACCCACCAGAGACATTGACCATTGCATTATCCTACCACCTGAGGCTAAACCTGTGTTAGTAAGACCTTAAAGGTACCCTCATTTATAGAAGAACCAAATTGAGATACTGGTGAAGGATGTAACACCCCATATTCTCCTGACTAGTTTAAATTAGTGTTCCCTTAATTAATTGGATGACTTTGCTATCGAGAATGATGGATTTGCTTGTGTAATTTAATGTTTGAAATAAATAAGTTAAGGGAGAACACTTTCTTCCATGTAGTAATTGAATTATAATGAGAGCGGAAGGAAAAACACCATATAAACATTTTTAGGTGCTTGAGATGCTTGAGGTACTTACATAAAAGTTTAGGTGCTTAAGGTGCTTGAGGTGCTTGATTTAATTTTTCCTTTCTTCCTCTTGAGTTAGCCAAATTTCCAAGGAGAGAAGAGTATTGAAAATTGAATATATATATATATACATGTGACCATTCGGTGAAGCAAAAAAAATTTAAAACTCTTTTTAATGATTCCACCATACAAGGCTATCAGAGCTATGGAAATTTTTTATCCTGCATCACTACACGCCCAAGAGGGAAAGAGAGAAGAGGTGTGTGGGTGGCAATTGCTTTCTTAAGTCCAAGGCAACTGAGAGATGTGAGTAAGATGCTTGGGACATGTGAAGTACTTGAATGAAATTAAGGTGCTTGAATCATTTTAGTGTGATGCTTGAGATAATGAATTGCTTTAACTGTACGGCAAGGACAATTGAGAAAGGAAAGAAGTGTGTAGCATTTAAATATATATGTATGTATTCATGTGCACTTGTTGAAGGAGACAAAAGTGAGGAAAAGGAGAAGAGTTCAGAAGTTAATTGAAGAAATATACATATAGGTGTGTGTACAGAAACAAGAATGCAGAATTGTTTAATAAATATACATCCAAGTAGGAGTATAGTGAGGGAAAGCATGAACCAAATGTTTTAAGTGAAGGGTGGCTTGCGTTAGGGAAGATCTTGCGTGACCTTCCTTCCTTCTCTTCCTTGGCATGACCGAGTGGTAATGCAAGAATTGCAAGGAAGTGTGTTGCACTTAATTACACATGAGATTATTAAATAATAATGAAGAATGGGAAGGGGGTAGCGTCCAAGGGAAGCTGAATAGGAAATGTAAGGGAGAGAGGGAAGTAAGTATAAACACACACATGGCAATTGCATCCAAAAAAGGGAGAGAGCAACTCACAATGTAGAAAACACACAAAACACAAAAGCTTTTGTGAGAGGGAGTGAGCTTGGCCAAGAAAGAAAGGAGTAAAGGAGCAAGGGAAAAATTCAAAGTAAGAGCTAAGAAAATTCCCTTTTGTTTCATCCTTGAGGTAGGTTAGCAATTCTTTTAATTTTGTTGCA
Source organism: Senna siamea (assembly GCA_031216115.1). Classification (NCBI taxonomy): domain Eukaryota; kingdom Viridiplantae; phylum Streptophyta; class Magnoliopsida; order Fabales; family Fabaceae; genus Senna; species Senna siamea. The sequence goes on along the minus strand of CM062354.1, from coordinate 21,941,800 downwards.
TGGTTTAGTACACATTCACCATGTTTTTCCAAGCTTTCATGGAACATGAATTTCCTCTCTACATTCTTTATGAAATGAATGTCATGTTGGCTAAGCTTGTATGATAAATTGGTATGTTTGTTGATGTATTAAAATGGATATTGTTGTTTATAGAAGGATTATGGTTGCAAGAAAAATTTTGCATGCATGATAGAAAGCTCTCACATAAGATAGTGTTGAAATTTTTATTCTTGCATGGCTAGTATATGTTTTGCGTTATGAGCATTAAAATAAAAGTTGCTAGCTAGAATTTGATTTAAAATTTAGGACATTGCTCTTATGGCTTACCAAATCCGAAAGTAGCCCTTGTGATGTATGAAATGGCTTGGTGAAAATTGTGTAAGAAGAGTTACACTATGGTTTTGGCTAAGAGAAAGAAAGAAAATATGGATAATTAAGGGTAGTTAACTAGATCACCTTTTTGCACGTAATAAAACCCATACCATTATTAAAAATTCAAAAATTTAGATAGATGTGTACCCTTAAATTTTGTGGGTAGCATGAACTAAGAAAGCAAGTGGAATAAATTATTAATGGTAATGGTTACACAAATTAAATGGAGAAGAAAGTACCCTAGCAATTAATGCATGGTATCATTAAGTTTAAAACATAGAAAGGAAGGAAAATTTGACAAGGTGGCATGAAAAGCCCTAAGAATTATTACCCTATCATGGTGGCCTAAACTAATGGCTTATTTTAATGTTAGTGGCCGAATCACATGCCAATTGTACATGGATTATAATGTAGGATGAATTATGGTTACAATTAAATCATAAAGGTGGTCAAGTGTCCACAAAGTGCCCAAGTGTGCACAATTAATTTACCAAGGTGGCCAAGTGTTCACAAAGTGCCCAAGTGTCAATAATTAATTTACCAAGGTGGCCAAGTGTCCACTGATGTTGTGCGGCCAATGCTACCTAAGCATCTACACTTAAGGCAGTGAACCTATCGATGCAGCCTAGTGCAATAGTGAGTATCAAAGTCATATTCCTCGGGAATGGGAAAGCCCAATGTTACTACTTATTCTCTATTATCTCACCTAACAATTAAAGTGATTGATTTTTATCCAAACTAATGTCTAACTAAAAGCAATAATAAACTACCAGTGATGGGGAACAGAAGGAAATATACGGAGGCAAGAAATGCAAATCTATCAGGGAACCTACACTGGTTGGCAAACACACAAAGGATAATGGATTACTGAATTTAACTATGCTACCTGTAAGTGAATTCTAATTCAAATTCAAGTTCTCTGTCGATCTCAATGAATTTCTTAAACCTAAAATCTACCACTGGCTGGTTCTTCCTAATGGTAAATTTTAAATCAGCATTATCGGTCTAATCTACTACTATTAAGGATAGCTACTCCTTAATCCAGCAATTAATTAACCTCATCTCTAAGAAAAAATTAATTGTCCATTATAATTAGGTGTCCAATTTCAATTATCATTTCTCGATCTTAAAAATAAATCTCATTAGCTTCCATTACAATGTCTTGTCAATGAAAACATGAGCATTCGTTCATAAAAGTAACGAAGATCACATAACCAGTATTCAATTATCCATGCAAATTAAAATAGCAATCCAACACAGTCAGGGACCCCAATGAATTTTACAAGTTCAGCCACACATATTTATAGACAACACACAATCTAATAGCATGAAATCCATCAAAAGATTCCTTAAATAGTAGATAAAATATAGTAAAAATTTATACAATCTTGTCTTCTCAATTGTCCAATGGTTACTACATGGATTGGTCGATGGAAAACCACCAAAAAAGGACCAGAAAAGGGCTGAAAAAATCAGCTCAAATCTGTCTAGAAACGGGTTATGGGTCGCAGGTCAACCAGGTCAGATCCTTAGGTCAATGGGTACCCGACGAAAAACTATAGCAAAGATGGCCAGAGCTAAGGCGGAAGGTCGCGGTAAGGACACTAATCGATGAAGGAATAATTTTCGGTGGCCAACGGTATGGACGACACCAAAATCAACTCCAAATGTGGAACGGGTTGCGAATCGGGTCCATTGCGAATCTCTCTAATCTGGGCTGTTTCGGTGTCCGGTAAGCTGGGGGAAGCTACGGTTGGGTTGCCTGAAGTTATAGGGAGTGACGGCGATCAGTGGGTCAGTCGAAAAATGTAGCAAATGACCACGAACTTGGATGAATTTTCTCTCGAAACATGCGTCTTTTCTCGTCGATTTTTTGCTTTTTGACAGCAATGGATGGTGGTGGTGGCTCGCCCGTCATCCCCTATTGTTGGAGTGAGGTTGCGCCGCTGTGGACTCTACCCAGAACCACCTCTGTTCACGCTTGGCTTCCACGAGTCTCTCCTTCGCATAGGCTCCCTTCTACTGTTCCAAGCTCTAATTCCCTTCTAATTTTGCACGCTCCTCCTCTCCTCACGTGGCCTGCTCCCATTTTTCCCTGGTCTCAGCCTGTTCCAAGGCCCATTAAGCCTCTAACTCAGCCCAACAAGTAAAATTTGACTAAATGGCCTATTTTGAGTGCTCTAAAGGTTCTTGAGGCTCAAAATTTCTCCGTTTGCTGATGATGACTTGATAAAATGCCTGAAAATGAAAAATAACACAACTTATGTTTTTTTAGAATAAAATTACACAAAATGCTCACAAAATGGATAATTCAAATCAAGCAATTTTGCATAGAACAAAACACATCATCCAAAAAGTGCCAAAGTGTGCACAATTAATTTATCAAGCTGGCCAAGTTTCCACAAAGTGCCCAAGTATGCACAATTAATTTACCAAGGTGGCCAAGTATCCATAAAGTACCCAATTGTGAACCATTAATTTATAAAGGTGTGTAAGTGTCCACAACGTGCCCAAGTGTGCACAATTAATTTACAAAGGTGGCCACGTGTCCATATCCCTTGAAGTGTGATCAAAGGTGCTTCACACTTTAAGGCAAGGTAAGTTTTAAGAATGAAAGGCATAAATGATTATTGTCTATTCTAGTTTTAACATCTATCCCACGAAAAGATGTTTTACTTGAAAGGAAATATATACTTTTATCACATTGACATTTCAAATAATCATGCAATGCTTGCCAATTGATGTATATATATAAATGAGACTGTGTCTTAAATAACTAGAATGTAGATGAAAATATTTTTATTGCTTGCACCTTGGTACATATTAGTTCATTTTAAAATAATAAATTCTTAAGCTATTGGGAAACTTGTTTTCTTATTCATATGCTAATATGTATTAGATACAAATGTTTAGCAACCTCGAAGAAGGATGGAAGTAGCATTAGAGGACATTCTTTTGTTAGGAGCATTTTAATCTTTCATTTGTGGTCCTATTCTATATAATTTTTTGGAATTAGAATTAGGGCTATTATTTTGGTTGTGTATAGTAAAGGGAAATGGGAAATTCCTAGGTAGGAATATGTAAAAGACCTGCTCATCCCTATTATTTTGATAAGAGTTTGAGTGACAGGCTTGTTGTCTCCTGACCCCTTATGGATGGGTACTTCATATATCCTGGTATATGTTCATAGAAGAATGTAACAGATACTTATTGGATATTTATCATTTGTAATATAAAGATTTTATAATTTTTGCTATAAAGTATGAATTTTTACTTTCACTATGCATTTGAGTTTGATCTAAGCAAAGGAACCCAAACCTAATACACTTAATAAAACTTAATAGTATAACTACTCAGACGTTGTAAATGAATAATTAAGGTTAAGAATAATATACCAAACTTATTTGTTTATATCGGAGGACTTGTAATACTAGATAAGGGCGTTACAGAGGAGATGAAACAAAGTGGAGTAATTCGTGACAGTTAAAGTTGTTTTTCCTCTCCAATTCTGCTAGTTAAGAACAAGGGTGCAACCTGGTAGTTTTTTGTGTATTGTTGGGCCTTGAATGCAACGACAGTAAAAGAAAAATTCACTATTCCCACTATTGATGAAATCTTGGATGAACTTCATAGAGCAGCATAATTTTTGAAGTTAAACTTAAGAGCAGGCTATCATCAGATAAGAATGAAGGAGGAAGACATCCACAAGACAGCTTTTAGGACACATTTTGGGCACTATGAGTTCGTGATGATGCCCTTCGGCTTGACTAATGCTCCTGCAACTTTTCAAGCTACTATGAACAAGATTTTCCAACCCTTCCTGAGAAGATTTGTTGCTGTATTTTTTTATGACATTTTGGTATATAGTAAGGAGTTGGGGAATCATGTTGAGCATCAACCACTATGTTACAAGTATTAAGGAAAGACACACTCTTTTCTAAGAGATCAAAGTACAATTTTTGCCAATCTCAAGTGGAATAATTGGGACATATGGTCAACTGGAATGAAGTGTGGGTAGATTCCCGAAAAATAGAGGCCATATTAGAGTGGCCCTCACCAGTAACCATTAAGCAACTACATGGGTTCTTTGGGTTAACTAGATATTACAAGAAATTTATACTAGGATATGCTAGCATTACTCATCCACTGACAGAGTTGCTAAAAAATAATCAATTTAAATGGCACCAGCAGGCTCGAGAGGCATTTAAAAACGTCAAACAAAAACTGACTATCACATTAGTATTGGCTCTGCCTAACTTTCAACTTCCCTTTGAGGTGGAAATAGATGCTTTAGGATTAGGAATGAGGACTGTGTTAAGTCAGCAAGGCCATTCCCTAACCTATTTCAACAAGAAGTTGAGTGAAAGAATAAGCAGTGGTTATGCATATGTCTGATGTAACATCCGCTCCCTCTACACATTAAGAGATATTATTGATTTTAAATGAATTAAATGCTTGTGTTTGTTGCATTAAATTGCATATAGATGCATTAGAATGAGAATTTTAAGTAAAGAGAAAGAATAAAGACTAAATTGAAAGGAAAAAGATGAGGTGAGAATAAATGTATGAATTTCCAAAACTTCAGGGCAATAGGCCATAATTTTAGCCAAATGATTTACTGTAGCAATAGAATTCTAAAAATTTCCTGTTAGGCAGTTAGGGACGAAATGGTCATTGAACATAAAGTTGGAAGAATTATCAATTTAGACCGAATGGTCAGGACTTAGGAGTAGAATTGCAAAAGGCTGGATCACCTATAAATAGGTGAAGTCTTTAGAACCTCTCATTTTGCATCCTAAGTTCAGAATCTTAGAGAGAGAGAAATGACAAGCTAGAGAGAGAAAGTTAAGAAATTGTGAAGGAAGAAAGCTACTAGGAGGATTGAAGCATTCCAGAAGTTAGGAAAACTTACCAAAACACTTCACTATCATCAAATACCAAGAATAAATTAGAAAAAAGGTAGCAAATCACCTATCTCCCCTATTTTCAAAATTTACTATGTATGGTTAGTAAATTCTGAGTTTTCATAATTTTGAATTCCAAGGAGATTAAAACCTACATTCTTAGTGTTTTTGATTGCTATTGGATGTTTTAAACTTATTGAATATACTTGTGAATGCATGAATGCAAATCTACAAAATGGGTTTTTCATGGTTTTTGAGAAAGAGTTTAAATCCAAGATTTAAGCATGAATAATCAATGGTTTAGGCTATTTTTTAGTGGTAAATGAAGCTTGTATGCTGTTATAGAGTTTTTAATCATCAAAACTATTTTAAAAACATGTTCTTGGGCTAAAATAATTAGTCAACGATGAGTTTTAAAATAGAGCATGGCATAACAGTCGACTTGTAGGCTCTACCAGTTGAATGTCATGCTCTTGAGTTGCCTAGAAACGTATCTAGAATGGTAGCAGTCGACTGCAGCATTCTTATTTTCCAGAAATTAGCCAAGAACAGAGTAGTTGACTGTTGAGGTCCTAGAAGTCAACTGATTGCTTACTATTTGAAACATTTTTGGGACAGTAAGCTGGAAGTCGACTGCCAAGAGGCTGGAAGTTGACTTGTAGCTCTCTGTTTTGGGAAATTTTACTCAATAACCTATTTTTAATCCATAATTAGCCCAATACTTCACTCAAATGTAGGATTTAATCTTGAATTGTAATAGATAACATGAGAAATCAGAATATTTGAGAAATTATGAGAAAGAGAAGAGATATAAGAGATTTTCATTGAGCATAAACCATAAATGAGAATAACTACAAATGGTTGATCTGCGAGAGTGGCTGCATTTGGTTATACCACGAGAAGGGATGCAATTAGTTATACTGCGAGAATGGCTGCAAATGGCTTTAATCCAGGAAAAGTTTTAAAGATGGTAAACCACAAGAATATTGCTAATGGTTAACCACGAGAAAAAAATGCTAACAGTTAACCACGAGAATAAATGCAGATGGTGAAAACCACGAGAATGGTTGCAAGTGGCTCATAACCACAAGAAAACTCAGTTATGAATGGAAATATTTAAAGATTTATTTTGCGATGCTTTTGATATTGGCCATATCAAATTGCATGATTTCTTTGTTTATGCTTTATACTGACATAAGAATATGAGTTTTTACCATTACAATATGAGAATGCATCCTATGAATATCTGTTGAACTGCAAGTGTAATCATAAGTATATGCATGAGATATTGTATAATCCATGTACATTATTCCAATAGCATAATATTTTAAATTATTATGAAAAAGAATGTAGTGGATTTTCGTATCCATACGGTGGTACAAACAACTATTTTTAAACACAGGTGATTATTGCTACTGGAAAATATTTCTCATTAAATGTAGGTTTGTATTATATGCCTAGGTATCAAGTGTTGTTAGAGGTAGAGATACAGATAGTGGAGATACCCTTTCTGGGCTATTTTCCTATGATTACTAGACTATGGGTCCTATTTGTATTCGAGTTACCACCCTCCCCCTAACTGTATGTATAATTAGGAGTATATTATATGTTGACATGCCTACTTCCTTGAATCCTTATTAGCATTTTGAAAGGATTAGGAGGATGATTTTGGTGTAAGTAAGAAGGGCATATATGTATTAAGATATGTGAGATAAAGAATTTTGCTTAAAATAGGATATGAGTGGCAGGTTTGTTGTCTCCTTACCCTGCTCAGGCTCACATATCTATAGGTATATGTCTAGAACAAACTACTGCTTATGTATATATAAATATTATGTACTGGATGTGAATTTAAATATCTCTATATCTATCTATTTCATTTAAATTATTTTATTTATTGTCGCTGCGTAACGTGTGAGAACCGGAATGAAGTAACCCAAACTAGTGGCAATCAATTATTTAACTTAGAAAAAGTTAAAATATACTGGGGTAGAGGCAATAGTAAACTCACCAATCCTATATTATATTATTTAATCACCTAAAAGGAATATAGGGTTAGGGGTGTTACATCTAAGAGCTATATGCAATCACCTAAGCTATTCTAAAGTGGCGCCATTACTTATTGGGAAGGAAATTTACTATTAAGACTGATCACAAAAGCCTGAAGGAACTAATGCACTAGGTTATCCAAACACTTGAGCAATAGTTTTATCTCACCAAACTCCTCGGGTTTCAATATGAGATTGTGTAAAGAACCAAGAAGACCAATATTGTTACTGATGCCTTGTCTAGGAAGGATGAATTATGTAGCACTGCTCAATTTTTGTCCTTAATCTCCACTATACAACATGAGATTTTTCAAAAAAATCAAACAAGCTAACAATAAAAATAAGGAGTTACCACAGTAGCATGAATTGTGTATCAGAGGTGAACTTCCAAATCGGTACTCTATTACTGATGGAATATTATTTTATAAGGGTAAAATAATGGTTCCCAAAGATGATAACTTATAGCAACAAATATTGCAAGTCTTTCATAATAGTCTAGGAGCTGGTCATGGAAGCATCATGAAGACTTAAAAAGCCATTGCAAAAATTTTCTACTGGCCTAACTTGAAGGATGCTATTATCCACTTTGTAAGCAGTTGTCTAACTTGCTGACAAATCAAGTATCCTACAACCAAGAAACCTAGACTACTGCAACCTCTACGCCTTCCTGCAAATCCTTGGGACCAGGTTACCATGGACTTCATAGTCACATTACCAAAATCAATTGGAAACATACCTACCATGGTAGTAGTTGACAGATTCACTAAAATAGGGCATTTTGGAACCCTTAAACTAGGCTTTATAGCTTCAAAAGTGGCAGCCAAATTTATTGAGATCATAGTCAAACTCATGGGTTTCCTTCTAGCATCATCACTGACATGGACTCAATATTTCTCAACCAATTTTGAAAACAACTAATGTAATTTAGTGGCACCAAGCTTCACAATAGTACAACTTATCATCCAGAAACAGATGGCCAGAATGGGGTCCTAAACAGATGTTTGGAACAATACTTGCGTGCATTCACTTTTAGTAATCCTAAATTGTAGAGTGAATATTTGCCATGGGCTAAATTAGGGTACAAAATTCCTACCACTCTTCAATAAGCATGACTCTATATCAAGCATTGTATGGCTTTGCTCCTTGACCAATTCCAAGGTATATCCCTATTGCTTCCAGAGTGGCTTCCATTAATGAATTCTTGGAAAAGAGGAAGGTGATACAAGATCAACTTAAGTAGCATTGGCATAAGGCACAACAACATATGAAGAAATTGGCTGATAGAAGTCACTTGGAGAGGGTCTTTTTGGCAGGTGACTGGGTCTTGATTAAATTTTAGGCATACAAGAAGCACTCTGCAACTAATAGATTGAGTTATAAGTTAGCCAAAAGGTATTATAGGCTATACCAAGTCCAAGAATGCATCAGTTAAGTGGCTTACCAAGTTCAGTTACCACTTGACAGCAAGGTACATTTGTTGTTCAATGTGTCTCTACTCAAGCCATACCTTAGGCAACCCCCTTCCACTGTCCAACCTTGGCCAGACTTGGAAGGGAATAATAAACTTCCTCCTTCTACTATCATTGACAGTAAAATCGTGGATGGCTCCACTATGGTCCTTGTAGAATAGACAAGAAAGCCATAAGAGGAAGCTTCATGGGAGATCTTGGATGTAATGCATAATATATTCCCTAAAATTAACCTTGAGTACAAGGTTATTTTCCATGGGGAAGTATTGATACAAATACCACTAAGGATGTTACCTTGGATGACATGGATGCTACTAGTCCCTTGCACTTGGATGACACTTCTACTGACTTGGGGCACATAGCATTATAAGGGGGAGCACGGGAAAACTTAACAAAATCCAGCCAAGCAAGCCATGCACCTGTGAGAGAGTTAGTTACTTGAAGGAAGACTTATAATGTGCAATACTGAGCGAGTGAAGGGAGAAAGGTTTATGTATCATGCTGCCAGTGTGAATGCACACGGGCTGTGCCACATTTTGCTTGCTAGGGGTGTCACACTAATTGAATGTAACCTTTTCATCAGCTATATATATTTTATAGCAAGAGTTGTGGAGGCAGGCTATGATTTGTATTCTGTTTAACAAAATTAGAGTTGTCCCTACTCAAAAGTGGACTTTCTTGTATTTGCATCTTTCACTTATAGCCATTAATGTAGCATTGATCATTTAGCATTTCTCTCTTCTTTACTTTAACTTTGATTGAATCAATAGGTAGTAGTAGAGTGTATCACCTACCCTACAATATGATGCCTGCCTTGTACTATTTGGAGCATCCCCCCATGGATCCCAAGTACACAATGGTCCCTGCCCTCTCGATATATCATCCCACACTCACTTAATGGTCCTTGCCAACTCTGACAGATCATCCCTGACCAGAAGGATTGATACCCCTTTGGATACTTCTTTTCCCTTTCGTTCCATAAAGAGGCTGGTGTACCTCATGAAATCACTGCTACCTTTGACAGAATATGCCTACTCCACCCTTGCGGATTATGAGGCTATGGAATCACCATCCTCACTGATGGATCACATTACCAGCATGCTATTCACAAGCATATATTTTAGAGCGATTTGGCTGATGCTATGGTTATGCTTAATCCTATGTATGTGACTCTTGTCGTTGGCCATAGGAGAGTTCACTAACTTAGAATTTGCAACCATCATGGTGTTTTCAAAATCATTTATGAATGAGTGATGTTTTACCATCCCAAAATATGGTTTGACCGTGGAATGCCTAATGACTGTCCCATACCAATAGTCAGTCACTCAATCATGAACCAATCTACCACTATGCATACACTTGGAATACTCTTCTCTTTTCTCTTCTATGTTTTTCTCTCTTTCTTTTCAATCTCATGTTACATGTTACCCGAACAACTATACTGTATGATGACATTATTGTTGGCTCTATTGAGCATAGCCTTAGGAAAATAGAAACTTGAACTCATAACTTCTTTTAAACTCTTGAGGTTTCCTTTTAAAGAATAGGTGGCTCTTTCAAAACAATTTTTTCATGAAAAACTATACTTTTCCACCTATCAGTCGACTTACACCCCATAGCAATCAGCTTATAGAAACAAAATCTTGAAAATGCCAACATAAAGCTACAAGTTGGCTGCCAGAACTAGGCCTGTAGTAGTCGACTAATAAGCTATTGTAAGTTGGTAGTCAGTTACTAGAGACCAGACAGTCAGCTGCTTGGAGTTCTGATCTCTTCTTTGCTGTATTTTCTAAAAATTGCAAAGTGAAGAACATGGAATTGGACTTTTAGGATCTTGAAACTTCATTTTCACTGCTATAAGCTATTGTAAGTTGGTAGTCAGTTACTAGAGACCAGACAGTCAGCTGCTTGGAGTTTACTTAGTTTGAATTTCACCTCTTTAAAGTCTAGAAAAAGCATGAGTTTAATTCCTTTTGCCAAATCATCATTTACCTTGTATAAAAACTCATTTTCATGCTCAATATCATCCCTCATAGGGAATTCAAACACAAGTCAAACAAGGTGAATAGTGTAACCCCTTTCACAAAATTTGAAGCAAACATATATAAGTACTTCTAATCAGTATAAAACACCCAATAGAAGTTAAAAATAGAAAGAATGTAGGTTTAAATCCCTCTCTTAACTCAGTAGTATCAAAATCACTAATTTAAACATAGTGAATGGTATTTTTCAAAATAGAGGGAATCAGATAGTTTGCTACCTTGTTTCTTGCTACAAAGTGTGTTGGTGATGTTATATGCCTTCCTAGTTGTTCCTCTCTGAGATTTTTTTTCTCCTAGTTTTGTGAAACTCCAAGTTGTAATTCTTTCTCCTTCACACTTTATCCCTTTCTCTCTCTAAGTCTCCTTTTCTCTCTCTAGAATTTGAAAATTAGGTTTTATGGTGAAGGGTTTTAGGGTTTTTAGTTTATATAGAGCTTCTATGTAGTCAAGGAAACTGTAACCCTTGTTTAATGTCAGGGTTGAATTTTCAATTTCCTGGTCTTTATAACAGCCCTAATCCTATAGTTCATTTTAGTTATTTAGATAATATAATATGATATACTATAAGATTGGTAAGTTACTATTACCTCGACCTAAGTAAAATTTTAACTTTAACTAAGTTAAATAATTAACTATCATTGGTTTGGGTTTCTACACTTAGGTTCTCACACATAATGTAGCGAAAATAAAATAAAGAAAATATATATTTTTTACATACATTCAGTTTTTTTTTAGACATATACTTATAGATATGTAGGTTGTCAACTAGGGTAAGGAGGCAACAACCCTGCCACTCATACCTATTTCAAAAACCCTATTAGTGTATATTCCTATTTCTCTCACATAACTTAAATACACATATGCCCTTATTTCTCTATACATAAAAAATAATCATCCTGACCCTCTCCAAAAATATAATAAGGAATCAAGGTATTAGGAATTTACACTTCTATTTCAAATATCTACATTGTCAAAACATAGGACTATTACACTAATCATGCATGTCCACCCCTCCAGTAGGTGGGGGTGATGGGGGAATATCTATTATGGCAATTAACCAAATTTCCTTCACTACCATAAAATATCCCAAAATGGGTATGTATACCAACTCAACCTCCACTTCCATCAAGATCTAATATCGAGGAATCTTATACATACCAGTATTTATATGAGAATAAATTTCAATAGCATAAGAATTTGTATAAAAACCATTAGTTTATACCACCGTAATCATACAAAAATTTGCTACATTCTTTCCCATCATCAAATAGAAAAAAGTATCTATTAGGATGAAATGCATGAATGGCGCAATTATAGCATTACAGAATTATAGGATGTACTTTTGAATGCATGCACAGTTTCGTTCACCAAATGTCAACAATAAGAAATATGTCATTTCATCACCATATTTGCCATGGTAACATGATCATATTCACATTTAAAACATGAGCAAGGAAAATAATCATATCATAATGGCCAATGCCATATCATCATATGAGCCATTAGGAGAGTTACCCAGTGAACAACTCCATATGCACTTAAAGATGAGTTCTGAGTTGAGTCTCATAGTCCTTGACCGACACCTGCCCTGTAATATCTAGAGTGTCCCCTAGTGGATCCCAAGTACACAATGGTCCCTACCATCTCAACAGATCATCCCACACCCACTCAATAGTCCCTGCCAACTCTAATAGATTATCCCTAACAAGTGGGATCGATACCTCTTTGGATACTTCATTTCCCTTTTGTCCCAAAAATGGGATGGCATAACTCATGAGAACACTGCCACCTTTGATAGTTCTCCCTTGAGGATCATGAGGCTATGGAATCACCATCCTCACAAATGGATCACATTCCTAGTACGCTATTCACAAGTATATATTTTAGAGTAATTCAGTTCATGCTATGGTTATGCTTAATCCTAAGTACATGACTCATTTTGTTGGCTATAGTAGAGTTCACTAACTTAGAATTCAAAATCAACATGGTGTTTTCAAAATCATTTATGATTGAGTGGATGTTCTACCATCTCAAAATATGGTTTGAACCTCGAAAGGCCAATGACTATCCCATACCGATAGTCGGTAACTCAATCATGAGCCTATCTACCAATAATTCATAAACTTGTAATAATTTTCTCTTTTCTTTTCCATGTTTTCCTCTCTTTTTATCTCATGATACATGTTACATAAAAAGCTATACTTTCCTTGTGTAATGACACTATTTTTGACTCTATTGAGCATACCTTCAAGAAAATAGAAACTTGAACTCACAAACTTGTTCTAAGCCTGTGAGGTTTCATTTTAACGATTAGGTGGCCCTTTCAAAATAATTTCTTCATGAAAAACTATACTTTTCTACCTATCAGTCAACTTACATCCCATAGTCATTGGCTTATAGAAATAAAATCTTGAAAAATGCCAGTAGAAGGCCACAAGTTGGTTTCCAGAATAGTAACAGTCGACTATTGACTAACAGGGAGTTACAAGTCAACTTCCAAGCATATGGTAGTCGATTGATAAGCTTTTGTAGGCTAGTAGTCATGCAATGGAGGCCCAACAGTTAACTGCCAAGAGCTAGCAGTCAGCTACTGCCTGCATTATTTGGAAAATTTTGGGCTGAAGAATATGGAAGTTGACTTGTAGGATCTTGAGACTTAATTTTACTACTATAGAAGGTTACTAAGTCTGGATTTCACCTCTTTTCATGTAACACCCTCATTAGCCTATGGTTCCTTTTAAGTGTTTAAAGCTATAATGTATATAATTATCACAATAATGGTGTGTTACTATCACTTCTACCCGACTAAATTTTAAATTTTTTACCAAGTTGATTAATTGAGTGCTATTTGAGCTGGTCTCTACTCTCAAGTTCTCTCAACATCGCAGCAGAATAAATATATACAGAATACACCTAGATTAACTATACATAAACATGTATTCTTAATTAAATATAGTCAATTAACTATTGGGCATAGAGGTAACAATCCTGACACTCATAACCCTATCAATTAGTCTATTCATCAATCCAGCCTAATTCCTATATAGAAAAATTAGAATAGGCTATACAAAATAATCTTACACTAGCCTTTCTCAAAATATCATGAAGGCTAGCTCAATCCTACTATGTACATAACTACTCAAACTAAACAATCTATTTGTCCAGATTGGACACTTCTTCATACTTTACCTTCTTCTCTAGCCCAAAGGGACCTATGTGTAACATCTACTCTAATTATGATTAAAGAGATGTTTGATATTTATTAATTTGATGTTTAATGCTTGTGTATGTTGCATTAGTGCATGTAGTTACATTAGCCCAGGGACTAAATTGAAAGGATATACATGAAGGTTTAGCAAGAGGTGGCTAGAGACTTAATTGAAAAAGTAAAAGTGAGTGATTCCAAGAGTGGAAAATAGATAAGGGACTAAAGAGAAAATACCCAAACTTCTCTTAAACCCTAACTGAAGCCCTAAACCCTCCTACACTTCCCACTTTCATCATTTATAGAGAGAGAAGTAAAAGGGCAGCTAGAGAGAGAAAGAGGCGTGTTAGGGCACAAGAGGGGAGTTTTGCTTAAGGGAAAGGCGGATTTGAAGCTAGAAATTACTTTTAGAAAAATGGGAGAGACTTCTAACACATCAAACACACATATTTAGCAAGGAATCAAGGTATCAATCCATCCCAAACCCCTCTCTTTTATGAAATGTTTACTATTGCTGGAAATTATGAATTTCTAAATGTTCAAACTGAGATTAGGGTTAAACCTAGATTCTGTATACTTTTCTATTTCTATGGGATTTTGTGTTACTAAATGTATACTTATATATGTTCTTGTAATGGATTAAAAGGGCTGGGTTGTGTTTATTTAGAGATATAGACTAGTTTTCCTTGAATGTACCATGTTTGAGCTAATGGATGAGAAATATTTAATGAAAAGTAAAGTTTGTTGTATGAAAATTAAACTCATGTTTAGAATTGAAAATGGATTGCATTCTGGATTGGGTACTATCAAAATTATGTTTTCTAAACTATAGCAGAGCATAATAGTCAACTGCTACGTATGGGGCAGTTGACTGTCGTGTTCCTAGAAAACCCATAACTGCAGATAGAGGCTTAGCAACCAATTTCCAGATTCCTAATAGTCGATTTTCGGGCCTAGTTTTACACTAAGCAGTCAATTGCTAACTTACTGTCTGGGACTCAAGGAATACAGAGAGCCACCAACCAACTGCTAGCCTTACCGCAGTCCACTAGTAACCCACTAGCTTGCCAAATAAGGTTTTTAATGGCAATTGAGCTTAGTAATTCTTCATACTAACCTAATTAAGGGCTCATAACATGGGTAAGTAAGGAAACTAGGAGTTTTGGGTGATGAGACCCTTGTGATAGTGAAACAAAGAGAGAGAAAAAAACACAAAAAGGGAAAGAGGAAAGTATTCTTAGTGTATACCTTAGGGTAGATAGACTAATGATCGAGTGACCGATTGTCAGTATAGGATGGTCGTTGGGCATTCCACGGTTATGCCATAAATTGGTATGGTTAAATATCTACTTGAACTTAGATGATTTTGAAAACACCGTGATGGTTGCGAACTTTAACTTAGTGTCATCTCCCTAAGGCCATATGAGAAACACATACTTAGAGTTAAGCATAACCATGGGCATAGCCCGATTCACCTTAGAGTATATGCAAAGAATAGCATCCCGAGAGTGTGATCCACCTCGAAGGAATTGTGGTGATTCTATAGTACTATGATCTTCCTAAAAGCGGAGAGAAATGATCCGAGTAGAGTTGACGGTGATCCCATGAGTTTATACTAGCCCTGTTTAGGACAAAAGGGAGGAATCTCGCTGGTTAGGGATGATCTGCTAGAAAGGTGCAGGGACCATTAAGGTATTTGGATCCACTGGGGGACGCCTCAGAATGTACAAAGGTTAAGGCATGAATAGATAACCATGTGCTCATTCATATAGACAGTGGTGCGTGGAGTTGTTGTTGGGCGACTCTCCCGATTACTTTTAAGGTATTTTATGTACTGTTCATATGTTATGAAAGTGAAATGATGGCATGTTTACTATCACACATATGTTTTATATGAAAGTAATGATGATGAGAATGATGATGAATGCACTTCCCATGATTTAAAGATGATATGTTTTGATGAATATGCATATGCATAAGTATATAACATGATTAAATGCTACACGCACTTCATCCCAATAGTATGCAATATGTTTTATGAAAGAATGTAGAGTTTTTTGTGCGAGCACGGTGGTACAAGTCAATGGATTTTGTAACAGGTTGCATTGCTACTGAGATTCATTTCTCACAATAGTGTTGGAATGTACCAGATATGTAGGTCCCTTTGGGCTGGAGAAGAAGGTAAAGTATGAAGAAGTGTCCAATCTGGGCATATAGACTGTTTAGTTTGAATAGTATAAGTATATGGTAGGATTGAGCTAGCCTTCATGATATTTTGAGAAAGGCTAGTGTAGGATTATTTTGTAAAGCCTATTCTAACTTATTTGTATAGGGATTAGGTTAGATTAATGAATAGACTAATTGATGGGTTATGAGTGGTAGGATTGTTGCCTCCATGCCCAATAGTTAATTGACTATATTTAATTAAGAATGCATGTATATGTATAGTTAATCTAGGCGTATTTTATAATTCTATATATAAATATTTATTTTTCTGTGATGTTAAGAGAACCCAAGAGTAGAGACCAACCTAAATGGCACTAAGTTAATCAACTTGGTAAAAAGTTTAAAATTTACTCAGGTAAAAGTGATAGTAACACACCATTATTGATAATTATATACATTATACCTTTAAACACTTAAAAGGAACCATAGGCTAATGAGGGTGTTACACTACGCATCTGATACATGACAACACTAAAATAAGAAATGAATTTCAGTAGCAATGCAACCTATTGCAAAATCCATTGACCTGTACCACTGTGCTCACACAGAAAACTCTAAATTCTTTCATAAAACATATCACATACTATTGGGATGTAGTGTATGTAGCATTTAATCATGTTGTGTACTCATACATATGCATATTCATCAAAACATATTATCTTTAGAACATGGGAAGTGCATTCATCATCATTCTCATCATAAAACATTTCTTTAGGGTCTTAACATACCTTTTGAGCATGAGGAAACAATCACATTGTATGAGCTATCAGGAATGTTGCCTAGCAACAATTCCACATACCATTACATACATGAATGAGCCATCCTAGTGACTACTGCATCACTACAGTAAAACACTGCTCTTGTACATTTGAGGCATCCCCTAATTTGATCCACTTATACATTCTCAATAACTCATGAGATCATTATATCCCTTCAAACAGATCCTATCCTTTCCACTTCCACCGATCATGAGGCCTTGGGTTCACCACCATTCCTTTGAGGTGGATTACCTACTAGACCTTATCCTCTCCACTTTTGTGGATTATGGAGCTATGGAGTCACCACTATTCCTTCGAGGTGCATCACCCTCCCGGTACGCTATCTTCTAACATATACACTAGGGTGATTCGACTCATGCCTATGGTTATGCTTTAACCTTAAATATGCATTTCTTAATGACCCTTGTAAGACACACTAACTTAGGGTTCTCAACCATCATAGTGTTTTTGAAATCATCTATGTTCAAGGGGATGTTTAACCATCCTAATAAATGGCACAACAGTGGAATGTCAACAATCGTCCTATACCAACAATTGGTCACTCAACTCATGAGCCTATCTACCACTAATGCATATGCCTAGGATACTTCACTCTCCTTTTTGATGTCTCTCTACTCCCTTTTGTACCATTCTCATCCAAGTGAAAAGTGACTCTATCCTTTGTACATTACCCAAAACTTTTAGTATCCTTGCTTACCCATGTTGTGAGCCCTTAATCAAGTTAGTATGAAGAATTACTAAGATCCATTGCCATTAAAAACCTCATTTCGCAAGTTTGAGGGTTGCCAGTTGACTGCTGGAAGGCTAGCAGTTAGCTAGTGGCTCTCTGTATTCCTTGGGTGACAGATAGTAAGCTAACCGCTAGTAGTCGATTGGTTGCTTGCTGGATTGCGTCCTGTGTAACACCGTTATCTAGTATTACAATTCCTCTAAAGTGAACAGATAAGTTTGATACATTACTCTTAACCTTAATTATTCATTTGCAATGTCTGAGCATTTATACTATTAAGTATTATTATTATGGATTAGGTTCGGGTTCTTTTGCTCAAATAACCATACTTTATGCACAACGGAAATTAAATTCAATATATCACAACGAAATTTGTAAAACTTACATATAATACAAATAATAAATATCCAATAACGAATGTCCATTACATTCTTCTATGATCATATACTAGAATATATGAAGTACCCGTCCATAAGGAGTCAGGAGACAATAAGCCTGTCACTCTGACTCTTGTTACAAAATACTAGCGATGAATTAGTCCTTTATATATCCTTTCCTCAATGATTGCCCCTTTTCCCCTTCTATATAAAGCGAAAATAATAGTCCTAATTCTAATCCCAAAAACATATATAGAATCAGGACCCCAAAATAAAGGAACACAAAATGCTCTTAGAAAAACAGACTTCTATCTTTCCTCGTCACTGCTAAACATCTGCATCTGATACATGTTAGCATACAAATGAGATACACACGTTTCCCAGTAGCTTAACAATTCATTATTTTAAAATAAACTAATATGTACCAAGGTGGAAGCACCAAAACATTTTCATCTACATTTTAGTCATTTAAAACACATTCACATTTATATATATCGAATGGTAAGCATTACATGAAGATTTGAAATGTAAATTTGATAAAAGTAGATATTCTCATTTCAAATATAACATCATTTCATGGGATTATATGTGTTAAAATTGAAATAGACACTGATTCATTATACATTTCATTCTTAAAACTTATCTTATTTCAATTTTTGAAGCACCTTCGGTCACACCTCACTAGGTCACATGTGCGGAGCACCTTCAGCCACACCTTAAGAATTATCGACACTTGGCCACATTTATAATTGTGAACACTAGGTCACAGGTATGAAGCACCTTCGATCACACCTCACTAGGTCACATGTGTGGAGTACCTTCAACCACACCTCATAAATCATAGACACTTGGCCACCTTTATCATTGTGAACACTAGGTCACGGGTGTGAAGCACCTTCTGTCACACCTCACTAGGTCACATATGTGGAGCACCTTCGGCCACACTTCATAAATTGTGGACACTTGCCCACCTTTATCATTGTGAACACTAGGTCACGGGTGTGAAGCACCTTCAGTCACACCTCACTAGGTCACACGTGTGGATCACCTTTGACTACACCTTAAGAATCGTGGATACTTGGCCACCTTTATACTTGTGAACACTAGGTCACGGGTGTGAATCACCTTCGATCACACCTCACTAGGTCACACGTACATACATATAGTGACCACAATTTCTTTTCTTTTTATCATTTTAATCTCCCTGGCATTTAGCCCTCATAAGGACATTCTAATGCATTCATTATGAGCATAGCGATTCGGCCACCATGCAAAAAGGGATTCAGAATTGGGATTTTCATTTCACATTGCTATATATATATATTTCCATCCTTATTATAAGTGAAACCTTATGACATTATGCATTAATTGTTAGGGTACTTTCTCCAACATCTAATTTGTGTAATCATGGCACTCAACCATTTATTCTACTTACTTTCTTGGTTCTTGCTACACACTAGATTTAAGACTCACACTTTTCTCCATTTTTACATTTTAGTAATAATGTGGGGTCTTATTATGTGCAAAAGGTGAACTAATTATCTATACCTTAATCAATCATATTTTCTTCCCTTCCAATAACCAAAACCGAATGTAGTTGCTCTTACACAATTTTCATCAAGCCATTTCATACCTTACAAAAGCCATTTCTGGATTTGGCAAGCCAACAAGAGTAATGTTACAAATTTAAAGAGAATTCTAGCTAGCAACCTTCATGTTTGATATTTATAACTTAATACACACACTAGCCGTGCAAGAATACAAAAGTTTAGCACTATCTTATGTTAGAGGTTTCCATGATACATGCAAAATTTTTACTAATAATAGTTCTTTCATGATAGTACTAATATCCCTTTTTAGCACATCATCAACGCATCAAATTCACTATACAAGCTTACCCAACATGACATTCATGTTATCAAGAATGTAGGGAAGAAGCTAATGTTCCATGAAAGGTTGGGAAAATCATGATGCATATATTCTAAAACATGGAACAAAAGTCAAAGAATTGCTAACCTAACTTAAGGATGAACTAGGATGAGATTATCTTGGGTTTCCTCTTTGACTTTCTCCCTTTGCTCTTCCCCTTCTTGGCTAGGCTTGACCTCCCTCACAAAAGCTTTTGGGTTCTCTCTAATTCTCATGCTGCTCTCTCTCTTTTTCCCTTTTGCCACATATGTATCTCTATGTTTTTAATTAAAAGCCCTTTCTTGTGTGTTACTTAATCCCCTTAATCGGATGTCACTTCTCCTCCTTGTTCTTAATTATTATTATTATTAAGTACCACCCATTTACTTGCACTCTTACATTACCCACTAGTCACGCTAAAGGAAAGGAGGGAGAGAAGTCACATAGCTTCATTCCTCATGAAAAACATACGACTCATCACTCTCTTACCAAATGTCATGTCATGTGTGTGTATACATGTATGTTAAGAATGCAAATTTCAATTCCATTTCCCTCTTGTCTATTGTCCATTAGAGTAATGGGATGCTACTCCTCTTTCTTAATTTTAATCATTATTATTCACTAGCCACATGTGTAATTTTAAGTATGATTGTCATTGCTTTCAAGTTTGGTAATCCCACTAGGCTACGTTGAAGGAAGGAAGGAAGGAAGTCACTAGCATTATGCTTACACACAAGGGTACGATTCATATAAGACCCTTGAATGCTACACCTTCCTCTTCTCTTCTCAATCTTCTCTTGCCTCGTGGAATTACCAAATGGCATTTTTATATTATGGAATTGTGAGGCTATCTTGCTGCACACACATATATAATTAACACCACCTCTTGCACGTAAGCCACTCCTTTCACACAAGACTCATACATGTATATTTAATTCCATCACTTAGTGGCACCAAAGAAAGGAAAGAAAGGAATTCATGTGAGCTATACAGTTCACGCTGCAAGCCTTACTTGAGTGCTGCACTTTCTCTTGTCTCAAGTACCTTACTCTTATCTCTTGGTAGCCTTGTATACAAACAAAGAGAAGGAAAGAAGAAAGGCAAGTGCCACACACCCCTTTCCTCTCTTACATTCTTGCTTCACCGTACACCTATATGTATATTTTATTTTAAATAAATTCTGTACTTTGTTCCCTAAGTTACTGCATGCATATATATATTTACTCCACCTATCTCATGATTACTTGGTTACCTTCAAGAAAAGTCAAGGGAAGGAAAGGAAAGTACTCATGCAAGCTTTGTATGCTAGTATTGTACCTTTATACATATCTATTTTCTCTTTCCTCCTAGTTCACGTAATGCCTAAGTGGTGGCTTTTTTTATTGAAATAAAATCTGCACTCTTGCGTTAGTCACTTTCCTTTTGTATAATTTATCTATTTAATTGGAAACTATTCAGTTAGGATGAGGCAAAAGGAATGATAGGGAGAAGGAAAGAGTGACATTCCCATACGTCTCTCCCTTGCTTCCATTTCACTCCACCAAATTCATGTATATTTATATATACTTAATGGATGCTAACTCTTTTCCTTCCCTTCACCAATTGAACGTGCATGTATATGTAATTTGTTATACACTTCTCTCCTTTGGTAATTCGGTTATGAAAAAGAAAAATTAATTCAAGCATGTTAAATGTATCAAGCTCCTCAAGCATCTAACTTTTTATTCGGTATTTTTCTCCCGTTCACATGATAATTTGGTTACACAAGGAATTGAAAGTGTTATCCTTTAGCACCTTTATTCTAACCATTAAATTACACAAGTAATTCACCACACTTTATGGCAACTCATCTAATTAATTAAGAAAACATAAATTTCAATATAACCAAGAGAATATGGGGTGTTACATCCTGGGCAAAAATAAGAGCACAACAGTCGACTGTGAGGATGGCTAGTCGACTGCTTGGTGCAAACTCAGCCCGATAGATGACTGCTAGGAATCTGGCAGTCAGCTGCTAAGCCTTTATCTACACTTCTAGGTTTCTAAGAATACAACAGTTGACTGCCCCATATGTAGCAGTCAGCTGATATGTTCCACCACAGTTCAGAAAACATAATTTTGTTAGTACCCAGTCCAAAATTCATTCCATTTTCAATTCTAAACACATGAGCTTAATTTCCATACAAAAAACTTTACTTCTCATTAAACATTTCTTATCCATTAGCTCAAACATGGTACATTCAAGGAAAACTAGTCTATATCTCTAGATGAACACAACCCAACCCTTCCAATCCATTACAAGAACATATATGAGCATACATTCAGTAACACAACATCCTATAGAAATAGAAAAATCATGCAAAATGTAGGTTTAACCCTAAACTCAATTTAAACATTCAGAATTTCATACTTTTCCAACAACAGTAAACTTTTTAGAAAAGAGAGGGGTTTAAGATGAATTGATACCTTGATTCCTTTCTAATGTGTGTGTAGGATGTGTTAGGAAGACTATCCCCTTGTTGTAGGACTAATTCCTAGCCTTGAATATGCTCTTTTGCCTTTAAAAATCACTCTCCTTACCCTAACTCGCCTTTTTCTCTCTCTACTCGCTTCTTTTGTCTCTCTCTAGAAATGTTGAAGGTTGGAAGTGTGTAGGGTTTAGGGCTTCAACTAGGGTTTAAGGATAGTTTAAGTTATTGCATTTTAGTCTATGAGCTACTTTGCAACCTTGGCCTCACTTACTTTTTTCCTTTTCAATTGAGTCCCTAACCAGCTCTTGCTAAACCTTCATGTATTTACTTTCAATTTAGTCCCTAGGCTAATGCAACTATATGCACTAATGCAACATACACAAGCATTAAACATTAAATTAACAATTTTCGAACATCTCTTTAATCATAATTAAAGCAGATGTTACTGATAATCACATAATTATACGTATTTAATTGCTAAATTCCACTCATTCTAGGGGTGTATTTTATGTGTTTTATGTATAATCACTCATGTTCCCACTTGTTTCCATGTTATCAAAGCTTTTCCCAAGTATAAAGCAATTTTGAAGAGAAATGAACCAAAACCAAGTGTCTAAAGGCTCAAAGCACCACAAAATGCATCTTTTTGCATGGTCACATAGGAAGTCTTCTAGAACACACCTTGCCACATGCCCATGTTGCCCTAAATCTTCTAAAACACACCTCTCCACATGCCAAAGACATTCTAAGCACCTTCTTACATGGCTAGAGCAATAATCTCCAATCAAGAAATGGCCAAAAACATACTGCGGACGAATTTCTTCTAGAACACAGCCTACAACACGGCCATGCCCTCCACTTAGGCTACCACATGGCCATGTGGAGGCCTAAGGAAATTCCTTACTTGCTTATAAATAGGAGAAGGCCCAAGGAGAGAAAGGCATCACTTTTACGCATCTAAGGAGAAGGAAACCGAGAGCACTTGGAGTAGCTTAGAGTGAGATAATCCTTGCTAATCTTTAGAGCCTAATACTTCAATTCCCTTGCCTCCCCACAAAGGTTAAAATCCATGGAGAGTCCATCAAGAGTTGAAGGAAAAATATTGGTAAGCATCAAGAGGAAATTAGAAGCATAATCGAGAAAGAAGTTCATAATTCAAACCAGTCATCCAAAACTCGACAGATAAGGATGTTTTTTTTTCCATTTTGTTCTTCTTCCCTTGTTAGACTTCTTGTTATTTTATTCATGAACATGAGTAGCTAGATTAGTAGAACCCAATTGGGGTTCTTAGACTATTTGATACTTTGATTTGAATATGATTACGTTATAAATTGAATTGTGTGATCTTCCTCTAGTTAAAGATTAATCAAGTTTTATAACGAGAAGTTGTAAGAAAAACTATCTAGACTCCTCTCAAATACTCTATGAATTGGAAAACTAACTAGAGAGAACCATTGATCTTCACTCGAACCAAGAGGCTGACAACTTCTAGACTAGGAAGAACTCCTAAAAGGCCCTAATGCTAATCTAAACTTGACCATTGGACACGACTAGCCAATGGAAGGTATAGGTTTTAGAAACCCATTGAAACCAACCGAAAATTTGGATTTGTTTTACACAGGTAGCATAATCAATTTCATAACCCATTATATTTTGTTTACATATCATCTAGTCTAAGACCCCAATGGGTTTGCTTTTCTAGAACTTGATAATTTTCTGTCTTAATACTTGCCTTACTTTTCCTCTGAAGTTAAGATAGTGATAATTAGATTTAGTTAATCCATCTTTATTCTTCCTAGGCTACATAACAACGAATAAGTAGTAGCTCTGGGCTTTCCCGTTCCTGTGGGATATGACCTTGATACTCACCATTGCACTAGGCTACGCGGATAGGTGCATTATCGTAAGGTGTGGCTACATATAGTTCATTGGTAGTACATTAAGTTTTTGTTGCCATTGCGAGGACTTTTTGGAAAAACTAGAGCAAAATTAGGAATTGTTACTTTAGCCAATTTAATTTTTGTTGTTTTTTTTTTCTTTTAGCATTTAATTTATTTTTCTTTAAAGTTTTGCTTCTTTCAGCATTTAAATTATCAATTATCTCTAATAGTTTATGACCAAGAGTACAAACCTTGAACCAATTAATCCTCTTTCTGAACATAAACGATATCTTAACTCAAGATCATGTTCACGTCACATTGAGGAGAAGCCAGTTCACGATCTTGTTCATACACCACAAGAGATGGACAATAATAACAATAATGATGGTAACTGAACAATGTATGATTTTGCTAGACCTTCATTAGAAGGGACACAAAGATGCATTAGTCGGCCCACTATAGCAGCCAATAATTTTGAAAGAAAGCTAAACATTATCTAAATGGTGTAACAAATAGTACAATTTGGAGGTTTGCCTAGTGAGGATCCCAATTCTCATATCACCAACTTTTTAGAGATAAGTGACACCTTTAAGATAAATGGAACCACTGATGATGCCATTAGGCTTAGGTTATTTCCATTTTCCTTAAAGGATAGGGCCAAAAATGGTTGCAATCCCTCCCCCCTAATTCTATCACCACTTGGGATGATTTGGTAGAAAAATTTTTATATAAGTACTTCCCTGCTACTAAGACTACACAAATGTGCAAAAATATTTCTTCTTTTGTGCAGATGCATGATGAAAGCATGTATGATGCATGGGAGAGGTACAAGGATCTACTCAGATGTTGCCTACATTATGGACTGCCCATCTGGATGCAGGTATAAAAATTCTATAGTGGACTAAACCCAGCCACTAGGCAGATGGTAGATATAGCAACTGGGGGAGCTCTTAACAACAAAACCCCAGAGTAGGCACAAAATTTAATAGAGGAGATGGCCATGAATAACTACCAATGGCAATCCTTTAGAGAAAGAACAGCACGGCAAGGAGTAGTCCATCAAGCAGATGTCACATCACTTTTGGCAACTCAAGTAGGGTTCTTGACCAAGAAAATAGACCAACTCTAGATGCCAGTACAAGAAGCACAGCTAAGCTGTGAATTTTATGGTGGTCCACACTACTATTCAAATTACAATACGGGTAGTATGTTTACAAACCCTTCAACTTCTTACTCATCTAACTATGGGTTTACTGAATTAGAACAAATAGATTACATGGGGACTACTCCAAGATAGTAAAAAAACCTATATAGCAATACATACAACCCCAGGTGGAGGAACCATCCAAACTTTTGATGGAAAACAACAGTAATCAGGGACCACTAAGATTCCAGAAACTGTATCAACAGCAATCTCAGTAAAATCCTTTAGCCCAGTTCTCTTAAGGATAAGAAAAGAAGCCCAACTTTGAAGAACTATTAATTGAATTTATACCCACTTCAAAGGTGAAGCAACAACAGACAGAGAGAGATCTCAGAAATCAATGGGCCTTGATCCAAAATTTGGAAAACCAAGTAGGCCAAATCTTTAAAATGTCGACAAAAGGATAGCCAAGCATGCTCTCGAGCACCACTGAATCCAATCCAAGAGAGCAATGAAAAGCTATCACTCCGAGGTCAGGTAAGGAACTGAGTACACCTTTACCCTTACCAAGGGATAATGAAAAGATGCTAGCTAAACAAATAGATAAAGAGCAAGATATGGCAAAAGAAGAACAAGTTTATGGTGAAAAGAAAAAAAGCCCTGTGGCAGAATATCAGCCACCCATTCTATATCTTGCTAGACTGAAGCAGGAAAAGATAAATCAATAATTTTGTAAGTTCTTAGATTTATTTAAACAACTAACGATCAATCTACCTTTTATTGAAGCCATTTCGCAGATACCTTGTTATGAAAAGTTCTTAAAGGAGATTCAGAGCAAAAAAAGGAAATTAGAAGATCTTGGGTTGGTAACCCTAAACAAGGAATGCTTAGCCATTTTCCAAAACAAGTTGCCTAACAAGAAACACAATCCAGGAAGTTTTATTGTACCTTATGTAATTGGTGAACTATCGATCAAGGATGCTTTAGCCGACTTAAGAGCTAGCATTAACTTAATGCCGACTAGCTTGTTTGATAGACTTGGGCTGAGTGAACCAAAACCCAGTAAGATAAGCATATAATTGGCAGATAGAACAATCAAGTATCTTGGGGTATAGTAGAGGATGTAATTGTGAGAGTCAATAAGTTAATCTTTCCCGTGGATTTCATGGTGATGGATATGACAGGTGAAAGCAACATACTGCTAATTTTAGGAAGACCATTCCTCATGACATCTAAAGCTCTTATTGATGTTTGTGATGGAAGGTTGTAACTCAGAGTAGGAGATGAAACAATCACCTTCAACCTAGCCAACTCTATTTGACAATCCATGGATCACAATGTTACAGTATACTTAATGATGTCCTAGATGATGAAATAAAGGCATATCTATAGGAATTTTTATTGAGCAACTGCTCTCTAGAAACTCTACCAGAAGATGATGGTCTAACAAATGAACAGGTGTTGCAACAATTGAGAAGTTTGTTAGATACAGAGCCCAGCAACCCTGACCAAACT
Organism: Senna siamea; assembly: GCA_031216115.1. NCBI lineage: Eukaryota > Viridiplantae > Streptophyta > Magnoliopsida > Fabales > Fabaceae > Senna > Senna siamea. Next base: position 21,914,730 of record CM062354.1, on the reverse strand, counting down.
AAACCAGATAAAATAGACCATATCCTTTCTATAGAAAGGATAGAAGAAGAAGAGGTAACACTTTCAATCGTGGACCTTCCAGCCCTAGAATTAAAAGAGTTACCTATGAATTTGAATTATGCCTACTTGGATAAGGAAGAAAAGCTGCCAATGATTATAGCAGCAAATTTAACTCTTGAAAAGAGGGAAATGACCTTAGCTTCTCTTAGAAAGTACCCCCAAGCTTTTTCATATAAGATCTCAGATATTCCTAGGATAAACCCCAGTTACTGCTCCCAAAAGATTCTTATGAAAGATAACTATAAGCCAGTGGTACAACCACAAAGACGTCTGAACTCGAATGTGAAGGAGTTAGTAAAGAAGGAAGTGATTAAGCTTCTCTATTCAAGTTTAATCTACCCTATTTCTGATAGCTCCTAGGTTGGTCTTGTGCAAGTAGTGCCAAAGAAAGGAGGCACTACAATAATAAAGAATGAGAAGGATGAGATTATACCAACAAGGACGGTAATCGGTTATCGGGTTTGTATAGACTACCGTAGATGAAATGATGCAACCCGAAAAGACCATTTTTCCCTTCCATTTATTGATCAGATGCTTGAGAGATTGGCAGGTAACATGTTCTATTGTTTTCTTGATGGATTTTCAGGATATTTTCAGATACTTATTGCTCTTGAGGACTAAGAGAAGACTACTTTGACCCGCCCCTATGGAACATTTGCCTATAGAAGAATGCCCTTTGGATTGTACAATGCACCTACCACTTTTCAAAGGTGTATGATGGCAATCTTCCATGACATAATCGAGGATTCGATGGAAGTGTTCATGGATGACTTTTCTATTTTTGGCGATTTCTTCACACATTGTCTAGCTAATTTGGAACAGATGTTAGCTTGTTGTGTAGAGGCAAACTTGGTTCTAAACTAGGAAAAATTCCATTTCATGGTTAAGTAAGGGATTGTCCTAGGTCACAAAATATCCCATGTAAGTTTGGAAGTTGATAAAGAAAAAATTTAAGTCATATTAAAGCTTCCACCTCCTAGCTCTGTGAAAGCAATAAGAAGTTTCTTAGGACATGCCAGATTTTTTAGGAGATTCATAAAAGACTTCTCCAAGATTGCCGGACCATTAACTTAGTTTCTTGCTAAAGATGCACCTTTTGAATTTGATAGTGACTGTATACAGGCATTTGAGTTATTAAAAGAGAGATTGGCCACAACCCCCATTATGATATCTCCTAATTGGGGATTACCTTTAAAACTGATGTGTAATGCCAGTGACTATGTGGTTGGAGCAGTTCTAGGCCAAAGAATTGACAAGAAATTTGAACCCATCTTCTATGCCAACAAGACATTGACTAACACCCAAGAGAACTACACTACTATTGAAAAAGAACTACTTTTAGTGGTATACGCATTTGATAAGTCTCAAAGCTACTTAGTACTCTCAAAGACCGTAGTCTACACGGACTATTAAGCTCTGAGGTATTTATTTTTGAAAAATAATGCTAAATCGAGACTAATCATATGGATATTGTTACTGTAGGGGTTTGACATAGAGGTGAAAGACAAGAAGGGTGCAGAAAATTTAGGCATAAACCACCTATCAAAACTAGAGAACCCAAACCTCGAGGTTATGGATGAAGAAGCAATAAATGACAACTCTCTAAAAGAGCACTTAGAAGTGATGCAGGTATATTCTAACCTCCCTCAGTTCTCAAATTATGCTAACTATCTGGTAGCTAGAGTAAAGAAGAAATTCTTTGTTAAGTTAAAGTATTACATGGGGGAAGACCCCTTTCTATTTCAAATTTGTGTAGACTAGGTAATTAGTAGATGTGTACATGGGGAAGAGATTAACCAAATTTTGAGCCATTGTCACAAAGGCCCAACAAGATGACATCAAGCAGCTAACCATACTGCCAGAAAGGTGTTAGAAGTAGGATTTTATTGGCCTACTATATTCCAGATGCACAAAAGTATGTCTAGGTTTGTGATGCATGTCAAAGGTTAGGTAATATCTCTGCTCGAAATGAAATGCCCCAAAAAAGCATACATGTAGCAGAAAATATTTGATGTACACGGTATAGATTTCATGGGACCCTTCCCTTCTTCATATGGTAATAGGTACTTTCTAGTTGTGGTTGAATACTTCTCAAAGTGGCCGAAAGCCCAGGCTTTCCCCACCAATAATGCTAGGGTAGTAACTAGGTTCCTAAAAAGACTATTTGCTAGGTTTGGCACACCTAGAGCATTAATCAGTGATAGAGGAACCCACTTCTGTAACTACCAATTAGAGAAAGTACTCAAAAGCTGTGGAGTAATCCACAAATTTGCTACACCCTATCACCCACATACTAGTGGGTAGGTTGAGGTAACCAATAGGGGTTTAAAAAGAATTTTAGAAAAGACTGTGGGCACAAATAAGAAAGATTGGGCAGCTAGGCTAAATGATGCATTATGGGTCTCTAGAATAGCCTATAGAACATCTAATGGATTCACACCATGTAGACTTGTGTATGGAAAATCTGCCATTTACCTATTGAATTAGAACATAGGGCACTATGGGCCCTTAAAACATGTAACTTTAATGTTGATTCTTCAGGGAAAGAAAGATTGTGGCAGCTTATGAATTGGAAGAATGGCGACACCAAGCATATAAAAATTCTTCCATTTACAAAGCCTGAACAAAGAAATGGCATGACAAAATAATACACTAGTCTAAAAGTTTTCAAGTAGGAGACAGTACAATTCACGTCTCTACTTCTTTCTAGGGAAATTAAGAAGCCGATGGTCAGGACCCTTCACAGTGAAGCAGGTATTTCCCTATGGTGCTATTGAAATTCATGACCATAACCAGGGAAATTTTAAGGTAAATGGGCATCATCTCAAGCATTATTATAGAGATCCAATAAAAGACTAGGTAATATTCCTTCATGACCTAGTAATTAAATAAGTCAGTTAGTATACTAAAAAAAAATCAATATAATAAAAATAAATAAATAAAAATTTAATTCTCTTTTGTTTCGTACATTGTGAAAAAAAATATATAAATACTAATAATTTTTCGTTCATTAGTTAATAAAAATTTTGTCCCAACTTGCTTGGATGAGAAAAAAATAAGATAGCCAAAAAGGCTAGAGAAAAAGAAAGGGCTAGTTTTCATGATAAACCATTTGAGTTTCAATGTGCCTTATCTTTAATTTTCAAAATTTGATTAAAAGGCTATTGAACTAAATTTCAACTAAAGGATAGAATCTTCTTAAAAGATCTTTTAAGGATTATCCTAGTGATAATTTAAAAAATCATCTTGAAGATTAAATTCTTAGTGTTTTTAAAATAAATGGTTTATCCAAAAATTAAATCAAAAAAATGCTAGCCTACTCTTTCCTTGGTACATGAAATCCATGTCCCACTAGAAGAAGTAGAAAACAAGGAAAGAGAATCCAGACATATATAAGGAGGGGAAGCTGTGCAAATTGGTAAGCAACTCTCTCAATTTGCTCCTTGCAATTTCGGTTTCCCTAGCTCTCTCTTTCACACTTAGTCTTCCTTCCAAGTAAGCTCCAAGTAAGTATGTTCTTCCTTAATTCTCTTTTATCTTTTCATAGGTATTCAAGAAAAATCATTTTAGTTTAATTCTTTACATTAGTGTCTTTTCAAGAATCATATACTATGCAGAATTATTTTCCATTCTCCATTCATATAGTTCCAAGATCCATAAATCTTTCATGTTTAAATTCTCTTAAAATTCATAATGCATTTTTTTCAAGATTTATTTTCTAAATAAATTCTTTGCCAAGATTCATGCTTCTTTGAGATCTCTTATGCATTACTGTGTCACCATCTCTTGAACATAAAAGCAAAAAAATCTGTCATGAACAATATAGTAGCCAAATGGAACCTTGATATGCAAGAAAATTTCTTTACGGTTCTTTTAGGTAGCACAAAAACTAGAAACTATAAATGTTATTTCTTTTTATGGTTTCTATGGTTTCTTGATAGAATCTTTTTGCTCTACATGGCCATGCATTATTCTTGGATTCATAAATAATGGAATCTTGATAAAGAAAACCATTATTGGAAAATAAAGAATCACACTCTTGAAATCTTTTCTTCATTCTATTATAAAGTAAATTGTCATCATGCAGAAACCATACAAAAAGTTTTGATTTCTTTTCATGCATACATCGAGATTCTAGCAATAGAATGAATAGGATAAATGTTGCATAAATATTTGCCCTGAATTCTTAATGACTTTATAACTAACTAGTGTCAATTAAGGGTCATGTCGAGCTTTTCATTCTCCAGTGTCACATCTGGGATAGTAGTCACTCTGAGTTCTTCATCCACTCATCAAACTATGTCAAGCATTTTCGCTTATAGTGTCACCTCAAGAAGAAGGGGGACCTCTGAAGCAGACCTTGGGAATTGTCACCCAGTGCTAACCTTTCATGAAGATGAGGAAGAAGATAAATACCAAGCTTCTTGGTTCAAACTCATAGGAGTCAGACGTTGTATCATCACATCTAGCTTGACTACAGAACACACCACTCTCCTAAACGCACCCTCGTATGAAAGGTTCTTCAGTATTAATGAACCTACATTTGCTCTAAAGCAATATTTCTGTGAGTGGAATGACCCAAACACCATTTTTTTCTGCTTAGGAGGAACAAATTTCTATATGTCCATACCATACTTCGGGTGGCAACTAGGCCTGTAGACTTTAAAAGAACTTAAGGGGGACACCTACAAGGGATGTCTCTACTTTGAAACAGTTCCCCAAAATGTTATGTGGAACCAAATCACCACTAGACCTAGCCAGTACACCCTTAGCAATGCGCAAGCAAGGAACCTCCTAAACAGCCTAAGGTATTTTCATCCTATCCTATCTCACACTCTTACAGGCGGGGCAGAAACCTTTGATGAAGTCACTCCAACAGGCCTATTCATCCTTCAGGGAATGCATTAACATATGAAGATAGATCTTGGGTATGTGTTAGTAACCCAAAATTTCACTTTCATCAAGGATATCAGGCAAAGTGCCATATGCTTTGATCCTGACATCACCCGATTGGCAAGGAAGGATGTAGCTTTGCATGAGCACATCCAAGATCTGACTTTGACAAGACACACACTACCTATATATCCAGTAGGGTAGCAATCAGTAATGTTTTCTTATACCCTCATTGCAGGTGTCTAAGAGTTTCTGTAATGCCCTATATTCTCTTGATTGGTTTTAAATTAATGTTTCCTTAATTAGTTAGACGAGTTGCCATAAAATGTGATGCAATTGCTTTAGTGATGTAATTGAAGAATAAATGTCACAAAGTAAAGAATGAACCTAGTTATTAAGTAGTATGGAATGTTCATAAAAAGGGAACATGTGAAATTGAGGTGTTTAATTTAATTTCCTATTTTCTTTTCCTCTCGCCTAGCCTAATTGCCAAAGGAGAAAACCAAATTTTAGATAGATATATATATACATGCACAGCAAGGACAAATGGGAAGTGTAACTGTGAAACTAGTAGAAAATAGGAAGAAGCATGTGAATTTTTATATGCCACATGGCAATGGAGAGGAGAGAAAAGAATTTAACCTCTATAAAATATTTATATACGTGCATTCGATGAAGCAAGAGTTAGTGAGAGAATTTAAATCCTTCTTAAACTATTCCACCGTACAATGCTATGGGAGTTATAGAAATTTTTTATCCTATATCCCAATACGGCAAGGAGGAAAATAGGAAAGACGAGTATGGCACTTGCTTCCTTCCCTTCCCTTCGTTCATGTCCACAGTAACCAAGAGATAAGAGTGCAGAATTTATCTAAATAAATAGGCATATATGTGTGTGTGTGGGGTGAAGCAATCCCTTTACTTCCTTTCCTTTGGCGTCACCAACTGATGAAGTTCACGTGCATGTAAAATTATATTTTGCAAGTTATCTTCCCTTCCCTTGCGTTGCCTTTAACATGCCGAGAAAGGAGATTAAGGAGTCCCTTGCATGGCCGTAGTCTTGCATGAAGGAGGACAATTATGTGACTTTCCTTTCTTCCCTTCCTTGGCGTGACTGAATGGCAATTGCAAGAGTTCAACAAAAGTAAAATGTTGATATGTCCGATTCCATACGAAATTTCTAGAAGTGAATTGTCTATTTTGTGAGCATTTTGTGTAATATTATTCTTAAAATCACCTAAGTTTTCTTCATTTTTTGTTTTCAGGCATTTTATCAAGTCACCGTCAGCAAATAGAGCAATTTGGAGCCTGGTCAGCTTTAGAGCACTCAAAATAGGCCATTTGGGCTGATTCTGCTTAGTGGGCCCTAGATCAAGATATTTGGGCCTTGGTTTGCCATATTGGATCTTGGACCGAGTCAACTAGAAAAAAGAAAAATCGAATGGGAGGGAGAAGAAGAGACCCGAGCTACCGAAGTCCCAGGCGTGAAAGAGATTTAGGAGTGAACAGTGAAGCGTGAAGACCCATCGCGCGAAGGGAGTGAGCTCGTGCACCACCTCCGCCGAGGGAGGCCGACCAACGACCGAAGAGGCTTCGCGCACGGTCCTCCACCACCTTGGCTGTCCGCGGAGCCGTTCACGACGTCCGTAGCGCGAGAGAAGGCTCGCGGCGCGAGAGAAGGCTCGCGACCCGTTTCGCCAACCCATCCAGTTTGAGCTTCACCGCGGTGTTTTCCGACCGTTCCACCACCCATCGTCACCTCCTGCACCTCCAGCAAGTCCTCCACCGCATTCCCCCAGCTCACCAGCCGCTGTAGCCCGCCGGACTGAGAGATCCGAGGACGAACCCGAGAGGCGCGGCCCGTTGCTTTTCGCGACCCGTTCGCGTTTTCTCATCGGATTTTCGTCCGTTTTCGCCATCCGTGCACCGTCTCAGCTTTCCCCAGCTGTCCGCCGCCACCTAGCCGACCGGAAGGGAGCAGATTTGGAGCAGATCCGTCGGGTACCCGAGAGCTTGGGGTCCGACCCGTCCAACCCGTCCGACCCGACCCGTTTTGTTGGGCAGCCTTGTACTTCATTGTTTTCAGCATTTTCTAACAATCTTCTAGTCCTTTGTCGGTGGTTTTCCAGTGACCATTTTGTAGAGACACCATTGGACAATTGAAAAAATAGGATTGCATAAGTTTTTACTATTTTTATCTGCTATTTAATTGACTGTCTGATGGGTTGTTTGCTGTTGGATTGTGTGCTATATGTAAATATGTGTGGCTGAAACTATAAAATTCATTGGGGTCCCTAACTGTGTTGGATTGATGTTTAAATTTGCATGGATATTGAATTTAATGTGTGATCTCTGTTACAATTACGAATGTATGTGTTAGCGTTATTTACGAGACATCGTGGTAATGTTAATTAGATTCCTTTTTGAGATCGACAGATGATAATTGGAATTGGAAAACTAACTGTAATAGACAATTTGTTATCGCTTAGAACTAAGGTTAATAAATTGCTAGATTAAGACGTAACGACTCTTAATAGTGGTGAATTAGATAGATAATGCTGATTTAAAATTTTCCATTAGGAAGAACCAGCCAGTGGTGGATTTTAAGTTTAAGAAATTCATTGAGATCGACAGAGAATTTGAATTTGCATTGGAATTCACTCACAGGTAACATAGTTAAATTCAGTAATCCATTATCCTTCGTGTGTTTGCCAACCAGTGTAGGTTCCCTGATGGATTTGCATTTCTTGCCTCCGTGTATTTTCTTCTATTTCTTATCGCTGTTAGTTTATTATTGCTTATAGTTAGACGTTAGTTTAGATAAAAATCAATCATTTTAATTGCTAGGCTAGATAACAGAGAACAAGTAGTAACTCTGGGCTTTCCCGTTCCTGAGGAATACGACCTTGATACTCACCATTGCACTAGGCTGCATCAATAGGTTCACTGCCTTAGGTGTTGTTGCTAGATAGCATTGGCAGCACGCATCAAATGTACTGAAGTACATGTGTAGCCCAATGTAAGAGACGAGGTAACATAAAAGAAAGGGGGCTTTCATTAAAACATAAAGATACAAATATGGCAAGGGGAAAAAAAGAAAGGATAGCGTGAGAAGAGAGAGAACCCAAAAGCTTTTTGTGAGGGAAATCTAGCCTAGCTGAGAAAGGGAAGAGCAAGGGGAGAAAGTCAAAGAGGAAACCCAAGATAATCTTATCTTAGTTCATCCTTGAGGTAGCTTAGCAATTCTTTTAATTTTGTTCCATGGTTTAGTATGTATTCGGTATGTTTTCCAAGCTTGCATGGAACATTAGTTTCTTCTCTACATTCTTGATAATATGAACGTCATGTTGGCTAAGCTTGTATGGTAAATTGGTATGTTTGTTGCTATACTAAAATTGATATGGTCATGTTATGGAAGGATTATTGTTGTAAGAAAAATTCAGCATGTACAATAGAAAGCCCTAACTTAAGATAATGCTGGAAAATTTGTGTTCTTGTATGGTTAATAAATGTCTTAAGTTAGAGATATCAAACTAAAAATCTCTAGCTAGTGTGAGATGAAAGAGTGACATCTCCCTTGTTGTCTTGCCAAATCTGAAAATAACCTTGGTCGGGTAGGAAAACTTTAATAAGAATTGTATAAGGGATGTTATGATTCGGTTTGGCAAAGAGAAAGAAAGAAAATATGTTTAATTAAGGTATAGATAATTAGTTTACCTTTTTGCACATAATAAAACTAATGAGAAAGGTGTAACCTTGAAGTTATTATGTAGCACGAACCAAAAAAAAGAAGAAGAGGGTAGAATAAATTGCTAATGGCAATGGTTACCTAAATTGGATGTAGGAGAAAGTACCATAGAAATTCTAAGGCATTGTATCATTAAATTTAAAATATTGAAAGGAGGTAAAAGGGTGGCCAGGTAACATGAAAAATCCTAGATTTCATTCCTCTTCCATGATGGTCGAATGTACCCTATTGGGTTAATGAGGATGACTGAATCATTATGCCATAGATGCTCTTGTGGTGAAAATATTTATAAGATTAGAGATGGCTAAACTAAGACCACATGCTAGTAGGAAATTGCAACACAATTAATTCATAAAGGTATCCAAGTGTCCACAATGTGACCAAGTGTTCACAATTTATTCATAAAGGTAGCCAAGTGTTAACAATGTGGCTAAATGTTCACAATTAATTCATCAAATTGGCCAAGTGTTCACAATTAATTCATAAACCTGGCCAATTGTTCACAATTAATTCATAAAGGTGGCCAAGTGTCCACAAGGTGACCTAGTGTCTGCAATGTGATCAAGTGTTCACAATTAATTCAAAAAGGTGGCCAAGTGTCCAAAATGTAACCAAGTGTTCACAATTAACTCATAAAGGTGGCCACGTTTCCACAATGTGACCAAGTTTTCACAATTCATTTATAAAGGTGGCCAAGTGTCCACATTCCTTGAAGTGTGACCAAAGGTGCTTCACACTTTAAGGCAAGGTAAGTTTTAAGAATGAAATGTATAAATGATTATTGTCAATTCCAATTTTAACACGTATGATCCCATGAAAAGATGTTTTACTTGAAAGAGAATATCTACTTTTATCACATTGACAATTCAAATAATCATGAAATGCTTGCTAATCTACATGTATATAAATGAGACTATGTTTTAAATGACTAGAATGTAGATGGAAAATGTTTTCTGTGCTTGCACACTGGTACATATTAGTATATTGATGAATTGTTAAGTTACTGGGAAACTTGTTTTCTCATTCATATGCTAATTTGTATCAGATACAGATGTTTAGCATTCTCGAGGAAGGATGGAAGTAGCATTAGAGGACATTCTTTTGTTAGGAGTATTTTTAGTCCTTCAATTTGGGTCCTAATTTGATATACTATTTTTTGTTAGAATTAGGGGAAATTACTAGGGAAAGGATATATGAAGGACCTATTCATCCCTATTATTTTGTAAAAGGAGTTTGAGTGATAGGCTTGTTGTCTCCTGATTCCTTATGGATGGGTACTTCATATATCCTGGTATATATTCACAGAAGAATGGAATAGACAGTTTTTACATGTAATATGAAAGTATTTATAAATTTTGCTATGATGTATGAAAATTTAATTCCGTTGTGCTTATAAGTTTTGATCTGAGCAAAGGAACCCGAACCTAATCCACTTTAATAACTCTTAATGGTATAAATGCTCAAAAATTGAAAATGAATAATTAAGTTTAAGAATAAAGTACTGAACTTATCTGTTTACATCAAAGGAATTGTAATACTAGATAAGGGTGTTATATTAATTTGGTATCAGAGTACAGCTACCTAGGATAGAAATAGGGTAGAATTGCTCAGGGAAGAGACTAGTTCAGGTTAGTTGGTTGTACCTAGGCGATTGGCTAACTTGTATTTTTTTTTAACTTGAGGAATAGAGTATTAGGTTTAGAAAGATAGAAGCTCCTGTTGGTCTTATATGTTACTTTCTTAATAATCTGTTATTGAGACTGATCACCTCAGTAATTCTTGTTTTGTAGAGTGATAGTATGGCACTAACACAGAGAAGTGGATCACAAGCCTAAAATGCTAAGGTAGACATGAATAAGCTGATACAAACAATGAGGGGTATAGCCAAGGCCCTGAGAGTTCAGGCTATAGCTTTCGCACAGTAGGCTACAGTAGCAGCTGAAGCACTTCACCAAGTCCAGAATGATTAGAGTAAGGATACTCAGACTAGGGCTGAATAGATGAGAACCCAAGTTGGTGGAGGCTAGAATTAATTCCAAAGAGCCAGGCCTCCTATCTTTACTGGAGTGATAAACTCAAAAAAGGCTGAAGAATGGGTGCAAAAGATGGAAGAGTTATTTGAAGTATTGGGAAACGTTGAGCTGCAAAAAGTCTCATTCACTGCATATCAACAAGAAGGGGAGGCTAAATATTAGTGGAAAAGCATGAAGTAGCTGATGGAAGTTCAGGGGGCTCAGATCACTTGGGAGAATTTTAAAGATGCATTCTTAGAGAAATACTTCCCCCAGAGTGAAAGAAATGCTAAGGAGGGGGAATTTATGCAGATAAAAAAAGGTGGCAGACCCTTTAAAGAACACTTAGCCAGGTTTAAAGAGTTATCAAAATTCTCTTCTTACCTAAAGTGGAGACCATACAGGGTATGGAAAGCCATGCATTAGGAGAATAATTTGGATCCAAAGTTGTATCATGAGGTGGCATCCCAGGAGATCATGGATTACCCGACCTTGGTTAACAAGTGTCGCATAGCCTCCAAGTCCTTAGCAGCCTTAAAGAAGGGGATTCTTCAAGAGGAAGAACCCATTCGAATTCAACAAAGGTTGAGACAGTAACTTTCTGGGAAACCAGACAAGGAAGAAGCCAATGAATATTCTTATTTCCCAAAAAAATTGTTCAAAATGTAGGAGGAATCAAAGAGATAAACTATATTGATGGGACAGAATGTGTGCTACAACTGTGGGAAGCTAAGGTATATCTCCTGGACCTATCCTACCCTGAAGAAGGTGGAGGAGACCACAAGACCTATTACCAAGGGAAGAGTATATACCCTAAAGGGTAAAGAGGTGGCTGAGTCCAAAGATCTGATGAAAGGTATGTGTTTTATTAAAGATGTTCCTTTAATTGTATTGTATGACTTTGGCACCACCCATTCCTTTGTTTCATTAGACTGTGTTCAGAAATTGAAACAGCTAACAACTAGCCTACCTTATGAACTTTCCATAGTAGTACCTAGGAATGAACATGTGTCTACTTCATTGATTTGTTTGAACTGCTCCATTGTGATTGAAAATAGAGCCTTTATCATAGACCTTATTTTTTTAACCATGATTAAACTAGACATTATCCTTGATATGGACTGGCTCTCTTCCAACAATGTCATCTTGGACTGTTTAGCTAAGTCTGTGACCTTTATAGATACTAAACTAGTAAATATGGGGATTAAAAGGAAAAACCAGAGAATAAGTTTCTTGTGTTCCTCAGAAGTAAAAAGTCAGCAAAAGCTAGAAACCATTCCTATAGTCAATGAATTTCTTGATGTATTCCCAGAAGAGGTTACAAGTCTCCTACTAGAGAGAGAAATAGAGTTTTTCATAAAGCTAGTCCCTGTGGTAGGACCAATTTCCATAGCACCTTATAGGATGTCCCCAATGGAATTAAATAAATTGAAGGTACAAATAGAGGACCTCTTAGCAAAATAATTTATCAGACTTAGTGTGTCATCGTGGAGAGCACCTATGCTATTTGTCAAGAAGAAGGATGAGAGCATCAGAATGTGTATAGATTATAGGCAACTGAATAAGGTGATAGTGAAGAATAAATATCCTCTCCCTAGAATTGATGACCTGTTAGACCAATTGAGAGGGGCTACTATCTTTTCAAAAATTGATTTGAGATCAGTGTATCATCAAATCAGAGTTAGGAATGAGGACATACCTAAGACTGCCTTTAGGACTAGGTATGGGCATTATGAATTTCTCATGATGCCCTTTGGCCTCACAAATGCTCCACTTAATTTTATGAACTACATGAACTGTATCTTTAGACCCTACCTCGATCAGTTCATTGTAGTATTTATTGATGACATATTAGTATATTCTAAAAATAGACAAGAGCATGAACAACATCTCAGGATGGTGCTGCAAATACTTAGGGAGAAACAGCTGTATGCTAAGTTAGAGAAGTGTGGATTTTGGCAGGAAGAAGTAAAATTTTTAAGGTATGTCATTTCTAAAGAGGGAGTGTCAGTGGATCCCAATAAGACTAAAGCAATAGTAAACTGGAAAATACCCACTACTATGACTAAAGTCAGGAATTTCTTAGGGTTAGCAAGATACTATAGATGGTTCATTCAAGGATTTTCACAAATAGCGATGCCTATGACCAAACTAACCCAGAAGGATGTTCCATTTGTGTGGGAAACGAAATGTGAACAAAGTTTCCAAACTTTGAAGGAGACGTTGACCACTACACTTGTTTTAATTATCCCTGACTCTTCGGATAAGTTTGAATTATACTGTGATGCATTTAAGAAAGGGTTAGGATTTGTCTTAATGCAAGGAGGGAGAGTAGTAGCCTATGCTTCTAGGCAGTTAAGACCACATAAGAGAAACTATCCTACCCATGACCTAGAGTTGGCAGCTATAGTATTTACCTTGAAGATTTGGAGACACTACCTCTATTGGTCTAGGTTTGAGGTATTTAGTGGCCATAAAAGTCTCTAGTACCTCTTTAACCGAAAGAAGTTGAATATAAGGCAAAGGCAGTGGATAGAATTCATTAAGGATTATGATTTTGAATTGAAGTACCATCCAGGCAAGGCAAACATTGTGGTAGATGCATTAAGTAGGAAGTTTCTCCATGTAGCTCGATCGATGGTAAGTGAAATAGACTTAATAGAGAAATTTAGGAACATAAGGTTATTTACTCTGGTGTTGCCTAATAAGATATGCTTGAGTGAATTAAGAATTGAGAACACTCTTAAGGCCTAAATATTAGAAGCTCAAAAGGGTGATGAATTCCTAGAGTCTCTAAGGATTCAAAGGAGTTCATAAGAGAGGCAGATAGAATGGTAACTTTCTGGAATAGAATTTATGTTCCCAAGGTAGGTGAACTGAGAGATAAGATATTAGAGGAAGCTCACCAAAGTAAATATACTATTCATCCTAGAGCCACTAAGATGTATCAGGATTTAAAGGAGAGGTTTTGGTAGCTAGGCATGAAGAAACATATAGCAGAGCACGTGGCTAGGTGTCTAGTATGTTAGCAGGTAAAGATTAAGCATCAAAAACCTGTTGGGTTATTGTAGCCATTAAACATTCCTGAGTGGAAGTGGGACAAAATTTCATTGGATTAATGATGCTATTTGGGTAATAGCGGATAGGTTAACTATGTCTGGTCATTTCTTGCCCATTAAGATTAACTACTCCTTGGATAAATTAGCACAACTATATATGCAGGAGATAGTGAGACTTTATGGTGTACCTATTAGCATTGTTTCAGATATGGATCCCAAATTTACCTTTAAATTTTAGAAGGCCCTACAAGAAGCTTTTGGGACTAGATTAAATTTCATTACAACATATCATCCTTAAATAGATGGATAGATGGAGAGAACAATTCAGACCTTAGAGGATATACTTAAGGCTTGTGTTTTAGAGTATCAAGGGAATTAGGAAAGGAGTCTACCATTGATTGAATTTTCTTACAACAATAGTTTCCACTCTAGCATAGGTATGGCACTATGAAGCCCTATATGGGAGGAAGTGTCAGTCCCCATTATATTGGTATGAAGTGGGTGAGAGGCAACTGGTAGGACCTGAGTTGGTGCAGCAAACAACTGATTAAATTAAAATGATCAAAGAGAGAATGGCAAAGGCTCAGGACAGACAAAAGAGCTATGCTGACAAACGAAGAAGACCCTTAGAGTTTGAGGAGGGAGACCATATTTTTTAGTAAGTATCCTCGACTGATAGTATTGGTAGAGCTATGAAGTCTAAAAAGCTAAGTCCCAAATATATTGGACCTTTCCAAATATTGAAGAGAGTGGGTCCATCAGCATACCAGATAGCCTTACCACCACACTTGTCAAACCTCTATAATGTTTTCCATGTGTCCCAGCTCAAAAAATACATACCTGATCCTTCACATATACTTGATGCCAGTACTCTGCAATTAAAGGATAATCTAACATATCAGCCAAAGCCTGTACAAATCATTGGTACTGAGGTCAAGATCCTAAGGAATTAGACCATTCCTCTGGTAAAGATTGTGTGGATCGCACATCACCACAGGAAGCCAATTGGGAAAGAGAGGAGGACATGCACACACCGTACCCAGAATTAGTTCTATGAGGTATGTATAAATTTTGAGGACGAAATTATTTTTAAAGAGGGGAGAAATGTAACATCGAATATTCTCTTGATTGGTTTTAAATTAATGTTTCCTTAATTAATTAGATGAGTTGCCATAAAATGTGATGCAATTGCTTTAGTGATGTAATGAAGAATAAATGTCACAAGGGTAAGAATGGACCTAGATATTAAGTAGTATGGAATGTTTATAAAAGGGGAACATGTGAAATTGAAGTGTTTAATTTAATTTCCTATTTTCTTTTCCTCTAGCCTAGCCTAATTTCCAAAAGAGAAAACCAAATTTTAAATAGATATATATACACATGCACAACAAGGACAAATGGGAAGTGTAACAGTGAAACTAGTTGAAAATAGGAAGAAGCATGTGAATTTTTATATGCCACACGGCAATGGAGAGGAGAGCAAAGAATTCAACCTCCATAAAATATATATATATGTGCATTCGGTGAAGCAAGAGTGAGTGAGACAATTTAAATCCTTCTTAAACTATTCCACTGTGGAATGTTATGGGAGCTATAGAAATTTTTCATCCTATATCCCTATACAGCAAGGAGGAAAAGAGGAAAGAGGAGTGTGGCACTTTCTTCCTTTCCTTCCCTTCATTCATGTCCATGGTAACACTAGAGATGAGAGTGCAAAATTTATCTAAATAAATATGCATATATGTTTGTGTGTATGGTAAAGCAATCCCTTTACTTCCTTTCTTTTGGCGCCACCAAGTGTTGAAGTTCACGTGCATGTAAAATGCTAGGACTAGAGGCTTATGTGGAAGGCACATCTAGCATGTGTTACAAGTTATCTTCCCTTCTCTTATGTTGCCTTCAACGTGCCGATAAAGGAGATTAAGGAGTCCCTTGCATGGCCATACGTCTTACGTGAAGGAGGAGGATTATGTGACTTTCCTTTCTTCCATTCCTTGGCGTGACCAAATGGCAATTGCAAGAGTACAAGGAAAGTAAAACGTACTTAAGTATATGTGCAGCCCAATGTAAGAGACGAGGTAACATACAAGAAAGGGGGTTTTCATTAAAACATAGAGATACACATACGGCAAGGGGAAAAAGAGAGAGGGCGGTGTGAGAAGAGAGAGAACCCAAAAGCTTTTTGTGAGGGAAATCTAGCCTAGCCGAGAAGGGGAAGAGCAAGGGGAGAAAGTCAAAGAGGAAACCCAAGATAATCTTATCTTAGTTCATCCTTGAGGTAGCTTAGCAATTCTTTTAATTTTGTTCCATGGTTTAGTATGTATTCGGTATGTTTTCCAAGCTTGCATGGAACATTAGTTTCTTCTCTACATTCTTGATACTATGAATGTCATGTTGGCTAAGCTTATATGGTAAATTGGTATGTCTGTTGTTGTGCTAAAATGGATATGGTCATTTTATGGAAGGATTATTGTTAAAAGAAAAATTCAGCATGTATAATAGAAAGCCCTAACTTAAGATAATGCTAGAAAATTTGTGTTCTTGTATGGTTAATAAATGTCTTAAGTTAGAGATATCAAACTAAAAATCTCTAGCTAGTGTGTGATGAAAGAGTGACATCTCCCTTATTGTCTTGCCAAATCCGAAAGTGGCCTTAGTAGGGTAGGAAATCATTAATGAGAATTGTGTAAGGGAGGTTATGATTCAGTTTGGCAAAGAGAAAGAAAGAAAATATGGTTAATTAAGGTATAGATAATTAGTTTACCTTTTTGCACATAACAAAGCCCACATTATTTTCAAAATGAAACTAACGAGAAAGGTATGTAACCTTAAAGTTAGTATGCAGCATGAACTAGAAAAAAAAAAGAGGATAGAATAAATTGCTAATGGAAATGGTTACCTAATTTGGATGTGGGAGAAAGTACTATAGAAATTCTAAGGCATGGTATCATTAGATTTAAATTATTGAAAGGAGGTAAAAGTGTGGCCAAGTAACATAAAAAATCTTAGATTTCATTCCTCTTCCATGATGGCCGAATGTACCCTATTGGGTTAATGAGAATGACTGAATCATTATGCCATAGATGCTCTTGTGTTGAAACATTTATGAGATTAGGGATGGCTAATCTAAGACCACATGCTAATAGGAAATTGTAACATAACTAATTCATAAAGGTGGCCAAGTGTCCACAAGGTTACCAAGTGTTCACAATTAATTCATAAAGGTGTCCAAGTGTCTACAATGTGACCAAGTGTTCACAATTAAATCATAAAGGTGGCCAAGTGTCCATAATGTGACCAAGTGTTCACAATTTATTTATAAAGGTGGCCAAGTGTTCACATTCCTTGAAATGTCACCAAAGGTGCTTCACACTTTAAGGAAAGGTAAGTTTTAAGAATGAAATGTATAAATGATTATTGTCTATTCTAGTTTTAACATGTATGATCCCATGAAAAGATGTTTTACTTGAAAGAGAATATCTACTTTTATCACATTGAAATTTCAAATAATCATGTAATGCTTGCCAATCTGCATGTATATAAATGAGACTATGTTTTAAATGACTGGAATGTAGACGAAAAATGTTTTCTATGCTTGCACACTGTTGCATATTAGTATATTTTTAAATGATGAATTGTTAAGCTACTAGGAAACTTGTTTTCTCACTCATATGCTAATATGTATCAGATACAGATGTTTAGCAATCTTGGGGAAGGATGAAAGTAGCATTAGAGGACATTCTTTTGTTAGGAGTATTTTTAGTCCTTCAATTTGGGTCCTGATTCAATATACTATTTTTGGTTAGAATTAGGGCTATTATTTTTTCTTGTATATGGTATAGGAAAAGGGGCAATTTCTGAGGAAAGGATATGTGAACGACCTATTCATCCCTATTATTTTTGTAAAAGGAGTCTGAGTGACAGGCTTGTTGTCTCCTGACTCCTTATGGATGGGTACTTCATATATCTTGGTATATGTTCACAAAAGAATGTAACAGACAATTATTATATGTAAAATGAAAGTATTTATAAATTTCGCTATGATGTATGAAATTTTAATTCCGCTGTGCTTATAAGTTTTGATCTGAGCAAAGTAACTTGAACCTAATCCACTTTAACAACACTTAATTGTATAAATGCCAAATGTTGAAAATGATTAATTAAGGCTAAGAATAATGTACTGAACTTATCTATTTACATCGGAGGAATTTTAATACTAGATACGGGCGTTATAGTTTCCCTATCTTTGAACTCTTAGGATAGTGTTTCTCTTAAGTGTGGGGTGGACTCCTCATAGTTTTTACTCTTTCTTTTTAGTTTTACTCTTTATTTTTTGTCTTTACTTTGATTAGCACATATCACAGTTCAAATAAGTGTATTACAATAAAGTGTTATCCAATATGTGCATTCCAAAGTGTATCATTTTAGCAATTGTCATTCTCTTGAAATTGTCATTTTCTTCATCATTGCTTTATAGTTAAGTCATAACATGAACATAAAACACAAACTTACAATCTTGCAAGTCAAAAGTCAAACTCTTGTTTTCAATTCACATCAGACAATAAATGCATTTTATAGTTCATATTGAAAAACATATTTTATGGCACCTAGATGCTCCCATATCTTGCACTATGTTCTACATTGCATACACTCTTAGCTGATAATATGGATAGAAAGACATGCATGCATTATTTGACTAGAAATTTTATTGGAAATTTTAGGAACCTATAAAACCACACCCTATAAATATGAGGATTTGAGCCAGGAGAGCATTCATTACAAACATGCTCTACATTTTTCTTGCTGAGGGTGCACTTCATTTTACTATGCTTCTAGAACTTTCTTTGCAATACTAATCAAAATTACATGAATTTTTGAATATCAGATATGATTTGGGCAACTTAGGATACACCACTATTGACCAAAAGGCTTATCCTATGTGTTTCCCTTAGTTGATCATTCTTGAGCCTTGGCATGTTCTTCCATATATACACCCCTACACACCATATTCCACTTCTTTTTCTTTATAATACCTCTCTTTGCCACCTTATATATTGAAATTTGTGTGGTCTATTACTCATATCTGGATTAAAATATAGTATCTTAATAGATAAAGAGTCACTGAGTCTTCCTTTTTTTTGAGATACCCCTTTAATCCAAGATTAAAAATTAGAAAGACTGTAAGATTACAAAAAGCAAAAAGAAAAAAGAAAAAGAAAAAGATAATAATACATAAAGAATCGAAAAAGAAAAAGAAAGGAAGAAAGGAAGGGAGGGAAAAGAAAAAGAAAGCAAGAAGAAAAAAATTTATAAGTATTAAAGCAGTAACTGTACTATATTAGGAAAGGGTATTCTATGAGACAAAAAGCTTAGTGAAAACTATTTCTACCACATTTAATCCTTGAAATCTCCCTAGGACCACATGCATTTTCAACATTTCTATACCCTTTTCTCCCAAATTCTTCACCTACCTCTACCTCGAGCCCCATTACAACCCTATCAAGACCCTCTGATCATGATATTCAAGTTTTCGTAAGTAGTGGAGATGAGATTTATAAGCAAGCATATGGAAGGCATGGTACTATGAAATTTCTTGAGAGATTTCACTTCACCCATATACACTTTTGAGCAACATTGAGTGATCTCTGTGAGGCAATGGTTCCTAATCAAACAATGAATTACTTGTTGAGGAAGTGCTTGTTATCTAACTATCTTTCTTATTAGTAAAGGGCTTGCAACCCCAAGATTTGTTGTGTAAGATTCATGTAGCATCAAGTTACATAGATTGTAGAGTATGTATTAACCATGAAAAGATATTGTTGTTTTTTATGAATTAAATCAAAGTTTTCTTAAGGACACACAAAAGATTAAGTGTGGGGTATTATGATAAGCACATAATTATATATATTTAATTGCTAAATTCCACTCATTCTTAGGGTGTATTTTATGTGTTTTGTGTATAATCACTCATGTTTCCACTTGTTTTCATGTTATCAAAGCTTTTCCCACGTATAAAGCAGTTTTGAAGAGAAATGGACCAAAACCAAGTGTCTAAAGGCTCAAAGCACCTCAAAGTGCACCTTTTTTCATGGTCACACAAGAAGTCTTATAGAACACACCCTGCCACATGCCTATGCTGCCTTAAATCTTCTAGAACACACCTCTCCACATGACAATGACATCCTATGCACCTTTCTACATGACTAGAGCAAAAATCACCAACCAAGAAATGGACAAAAACACACTGTGGATGAATTTCTTTTGGAACATGGCCTACAACACAGCCATACCCTCCACTTAGGCTACCACACGGCTATGCCACTTTCTAGGCTACCATACGGCCGTGTGGAGGCCTAAGGAGGCACCTCACTTGTCCATAAATAAGAGAAGGCGCAAGGAGAGAAAGGCATCACTTCTAGGTGTATAAGAAGAAGTAAACCGAGAGCATTTGGAGTAGCTTGAAGTGTGACAATCCTTAATAATCTTTGCAGCCTAATACATCAATTCCCTTGCCTCCCCACAAAGGTTACAAGCTGTGGAGAGTCTATCAAGAGTTGAAGGAAAAATATTAGGAAGCATCAAGAGTAAATTAGAAGCATAATCAAGAAAGAAGTTCAAAATTCAAACCAGTCATCCAAAACTCAACAGATGAGGATGTTTTTGTTTCCATTTTGTTCTTCTTCCCTTGTTAAACTTCTTGTTGTTTTATTCATGAACATGAGTAGCTAGATTGGTAGAACCTAATTGGGGTTCTTAGACTATTTGATACTTTGATTTGAATATGATTAGGTTAGAAATTGAATTGTGTGATCTTCCTCTAGTTAAAGATTAATCAAGTTTTATTACAAGACGTCGTAAGAAAAACTATCTAGGTTCCTCTCAAACAGTCTAACCGATGATGTTTAGAATTGGAAAACTAACTATATAGAATAGTTGATCTTCACTTGAACAAACAATTTGACAACTGCTACACCAGAAGGAACTTCTAAAAAGCCCTAATGCTGATCTAAACTTGACCATTGGACACGAATAGCCAATGGAAGGTATAGGTTTTAGAAATCCATTGAAACCAACAGGAAATCTGGATTTGTTTTACACAGGTAGCATAATCAATTTTATAACCTATTATCTCTTGTTTACATATCATCTAGTCTAAGACCTCAATGGGTTTGCTTTTCTAGAACTTGATAATTTGCCGCCTTAATACTTGCCTTACTTTCCCTATGAAGTCAAGATAGTGATAATTAGATTTAGTTAATCCATCTTTATTCTTCCTAGGCTCGATAACAATGATTAAGTAGTAACTTTGGGCTTTTCCCTTCTTGTGGGATACGACCTTGATAATCACAATTACGCTGGGCTACACTGACATGTGCACTGGCTTAAGGTATGGCTACATATAGTTCATTGGTAACACATCAAGTTAAATTTCAAGCCTAGAAAAAGGATGATTTTAGTTCCTTATGCCAAATCATCATTTACCCTGCATAAAAACTCATTTTTATGCTCAATACCATTTATCAAAGGAATCAAAATACCTTTCACTCATGGTGAATAGTAAAGCCATATTTCAAAATCTAAAACAATCTGAATTAAGCAAGTATAAGTACATCTATTCAGGATAAAACACCAAATAGAAGTTAAACATACAAAGAATGTAGGTTTGAAATCCGTCTCTTCACTCAAATCATTTCAAGTGACTATTTTAAGAAGATGGAAAGTGTTTTTCAAAAATAAAAGGATTAGATTATTTGCTACCTGGTTTCTTGTTACAGAAGTGTATAGGTGATGTCAGATGCCCTCTTAAGCTTCTTTACAGCAAATTCTCACTTTAAATCACACTAGAATTCAGGTTAGACTCCTTTTCCTTCATAATTTCTCCCTTTCTCTCTCTAACTTGCCTTTTCTCTCTAGAAGTCTGGAATTGAGTTTTGTGATGGAAGTTACGACTTATATAGGTGTTTTGTGGAGTTGGGGAAACTGAAACCCTTGTCTAGTGTTAGGGTTGACTTTTTAATTTTTCGGCCTCAAATGGCAATTTTGCCGGTCCTATAGAGCTTTACAATTTTTCCACTAAAACATTAGCCAAAAATTTCAAAAATCTATTAGCTATATTACCCTCTTTTGGCTAAAATTATATTTTTTGCCCCTGGGCTAATGGGGATTTACTCTATTATTCCCTTAACTCAACTTTTTCCTTCTCATTCTAGTCCCTATCCTTTTCTTTCCAATTTAGTCCCTCACTCTAATGCAGCTATAGGTAATCTAATGTAGCATACACAAGTATTTACCTTATTTAATAACTAACAAACATATCTCATAATTAGTAAGAGTAGATGTTACAGCCTTAAATGGCAACTTCTCTGGTTGTATGGAGAATTACACTTTTGCCCTTAAAATCTTGGCGGGAAATTTCAAAAATTAGTTAGTTACAGTAACTCCCTTTTAGTTGAAATTACATTTTCTACCCCTAGACTAATGCAGATTTACATATTCCCTTTAACTTAACTTTTTTCTTTTCATTCTAGTCCCTATCTTATTCACTTTCAATTTAGTCCCTTACTCTAATGCAACTATATGCAATCTAATGCAGCATACACAAGCATTTAACTTATTTATTAATTAACAAACATCTCTCAGAAATAGTAAGAGCAGATGTTACAATATTCCTTTTCAATTCTTATGCAAGTTGTTTCGATTCTCCAACCATGGCATTTCCAACTCTAATTAGCATGTTAAATTACATTCTTAGGCTGATTTTGAGTAAAAACATTCTATTTGATCTTACTTCTTCATTAAATCATTCTAATATGTGTTTTCAAATTCATATTACATTTCAATTCTAATTCAAATAGTTTTTAATCTCCAACAATGACTTTTCCAACTCTCATTGCCCTTTTAAATCACGTTCCCAAGCCAATCATGAGTAAAATCATTCAATTCAAGCTTACTTATTCACTATGTCTTTTTAGATTAATACTCCATTTCAATTCCGATTCAAATTGTTTCAAATCTCTAACATGGCTTTTCCACCTCTAATTGGCAAGTTAAGTAACATTTGTAGGCCAATGGTGAGTAAAAACATTTTATTCAAGCTTATTTCTTTACCACATCTCTTTAATATGTTTTGGATTCATATTCCATTTCAATTTTGATTCAAATTATTTTGAATCTTCAACCATGGCTTTTCCAACTATAATTTCTATTTTAAATCACATTCATAAACTAATGGTGAGTAAAAATGTTCTATTCGAACTTACTAGTTTATTAAGTCTCTCAAACATGTTTTTTTGGGATTCATGTAATATTTGTTTCTCATAATTTTAGGTATGTTCTAAAATCTTAAAATTTAGCAATTGCATACCTCTAGTTATTGGATTATCTTTCATTTGGTCAATTCTTCATATAAGAGCCTCTAATGGTCTTCTCTGTACATGATCAAACCACCTAAGGAGCGTTTCTACTAATTTTTCTATGATAGGTACTACTTTGACTTTTCCTTTAATGTACCCATTCCTAATTCTATCATATTTATTGTGACTACTCATCCAACCCAACATTTTCATTTCTGCAATGTTGAAATTTTGCTCATGTTGACTTTTTATTGCCCAATATTCAATACCATACAATAATGAAGATCTTATAGTTGTATGAAAAAAATTTTCCTGAAGCATAAGTGATACTTTTCTATCACAAATAATACCTAAAACTTTCCTCCATTTCATCCACCCAACTTGAACCCTATGATTTCCATTATTTTGTATTATCATTCTCAAATACTTATGACTTGTTGTATGAAATGATCTCCAAGTTTCATCTCTACCCTAGAATCAAGTCTCTTTCACTAAATTTACATTCCATATATTCCATTTTGCGATGATTTATATAAAACCTATATGTCTTTGAAGCTTGTCTCCACCTCTATAATTTTTCGTTTACTTCTTCTTTGGAATCTCCAACAAGGACTATCATAAGCAAAAAACATACACTTTGGTGTTGCCTCTTGGATATGTTAAGTGAGCACATCCAATACCAAGTTATAAAGGTAAGGGCTCAGAGTTGAACCTTGATGTAGTCCTATGTTTATAAGAAAATTTTCCTTGTGTTCTCACACAAGTCGTGGCCCATCATACATGTTTTTGATTGCTCATATATAAGCCACACAAACTTCTTTCTTTTTTAAAGCCTTCCATAATACTTCTTTCAATATTCTATTATAGAAAAATTGGTAAAAATTTTGGGATTTCACTTATCATAGAAAAATTGGTAGAAACACACCCTAGGTGGTTTGGCTATGTATACAGGAGACCGATAAAGACTTCTCTACAAAGAGTATATCAAATGGAAGATAGTCCAATAACTTGAGGTAGGGTAACACCAAAGAAAACAATAGGAAATAACTTTTAGGATTAATCTAATAGTCAACAATCTAACTATAGAAATGAACTATGGTAAAACATATTGGTGTCTTTTAATCCATGTAGCTAACCTCGCCTAATAGGAAAAGGCTTTGTTTTTTGGTTTTTACTTGTAAAGTGCTGGCATTGATAGGAAAATCAAGGGAGTGGGTTTTCATATATCCATATATTGTATACAATTGCTTGTACCATATGCAAATACAAACTATTGATTTTTTTTCATCACCAGCTATTCATTCTGCACTTTTCTCTCTATAGGACAGCTTGCACTTTAGAGATTCATACATCAATTAGGCTATTTGCATCAATTATCCAATAATTTGAGAAAATTTATCCTTGAGTTTTGAAATATTGATGCATTAAAGTATATGATTTCTTGAATAGCATGAGAGTGCCCACTCCTTAAATTTTGGTTTATTAAGGAATTAATAATCGTGGAATATTGATGGAGTACTGAATACAAATGGATGAAATACTGTAAGTTATTCACTTCCACAACACTAAAGTCTCAAAAAAGCAAACAAAATAGCAAAATACCAGCACATAGCACTGTTATCAACCCTAGTATGCACTCACACTCACTATTAGATAGAAGAAAATAGCATAAAGAAAAGTATCAACAAACTCTCTAGCAATTCAAGAAGCTAGAATTCTCCTTCCTTGTCCATGATCTTCCTTGAAAAACCATTGTGACCATCTAGCCTTTCTATATCTCCTGCACAGTCTTGCTCCACTAAGCCACTATTAGAGTTGCTTATTTAGCTATTTTCCTCACTTACCCCCGTTTCCACTTGTCTCTTTTTCTTTCTACTATATACCTTTAGCCCATTGCCCATCTTGGGCCTATCATTGCTGCCCCGTAAAAGAGCCACCTTGTACCCAAGGTGGAACTTGGGAAATTGCTAATTTATAATGTCAAAAGACTCTAAAAATAGACAGTTGATTGTAAAGCCCTTAAATGTGTCTTAATTGGGTATTCCCCTACATAGAAATGTTATAAATGTTATCATCCTTCCTCTAAAAGAACATTTGTTAGTATGAATGTTACCTTTCGCAAGACAGAGCCTTACTTCAGTAATCTCTCATCACCTCTTCAAGGGGAACTAATTACAGTAGAAGCGATGCTCATTGATCTTGAAGACATAAGGGAGAATAAAGATCAGGGGAGATTATTGGAAGATTGGATAGACTTGATTTGCATACATACTCAAGGAGGAATCGGGTAGACAGAGTTCAAGAAGCCATCATGCAATCTATAGAATCATCATCCACCAGTGAGTTATCTACATTCCCTAATGAATTAGATTTATCTATTTCTCACAAAAAAAGGGTTCAGGTCTTGTACCAAACATCCTATGTCTAATTTTCTTTCCTATGACTTCCTGTCTCCATCATATAGAGCCTTTACCTTGTCTATTTCTTTTGTATCTATTCCAAAAAATTAGAAGGAAACTATCCAAAAATGGGACTTAGAACTTAGTCTCTCCTCTACCTGATAAGAAATTGGTGGATTGCAAATGGGTCTTCACTATGAAAAATAAAGTTGATGGTTCGATAGAATGATTCAAAGCTAGATTGGTGGTCGAGGAATTCACTCAAACTTATAGAGTGGATTACCAGGAGACCTTTGCTCTTGTTACAAAAATGAATTCCATTAGAATCTTGTTATCCTATGTAGCTAGTATTGATTAGGACTTACACTAATTTGACATAAAGAATGTATTTCTCCATAGAGACTTGGAAGAGGAAGTATATATGGAGATCCCTCTTAGGTTTGATAATGAACAAAGTCAAGGGAAGGTGTGTAAACTGAAGAAGGCTCTATACAAATTGAAACAATCCTCGAGAGTGTGGTTTGACAAATTCAATGGTGTCATGATCTCCTTTGGCTATCAATAAAGTAATGCTGATTGTACCCTCTTCATAAGTCACAAAAAGGGTAAACTCACTCTTCTCATAATATATGTTGATGACATAGTGATGATTAGGGATGATAAAGAAGAGACGTCCTAGTTGAAGAAGCTATTGGCATAGAATTTAAGATCAAAGATGTCAGTAACTACAATATTTCTTGAGAATTGAGGTTGCTAGATCACAATAAAGATGCATAGGGTTTGCAATGCTAGAGACAACCTCAAGTTTAGTTATGAACTTTTTGATGCAAACAACCTCCTTTGCTACATTAGAGACACAAATATATTCAACCTCTATAGTGGAATTAGCAACTATCTCTTACTTTGAACTTTTCTAACTTATAGTACCCCTACTCAAACAGAACACATAACTTGATTGTGACTTAAAATTATATTTATCTGACTAGAAGTTAGCATCAATGTAACCCCTTACTACCAATTTCTTCTTGCCATCATATATCCAGAATGCATCTTTAGTTCATTTTAAGTACTTAAGGATATTCTTGACTGTAGTCCAATGAGCCTCTATTGGATTTGACTGGTATCTACTCGTAGTGTTTGTACGAGAAAATGTAATACATAGCATACGAGATATCTGGGTGAGTACATAGCATGGCATACATGATAGATCCAATTACTAATGCATATGGAATCTTGTCTATACACTCTTTCTCCTCTTAATTCATTGGACATTGAGTTTTGGAAAGAGCTATAACATCCCTCCTACTAATTATAAGAGATGTTAATTAGTTATTAAATAAGTTAAATGCTTATGCATGTTGCATTAATCGGCATATAGTTACAGTAGTGGAGGGACTTAATTGAAAATGAATAGGGGCTAGAATTAAAAGGGAAAAGGTTAAGTTAAGGGAATTATGTAAATTCCCATTCGCTCAAAGGTAGAAAATTCAATTTTAGCAAAAAGAGAGTTACTGTAACTAATTATTTTTGAAATCTCTTGCCAGTAGTTCAAGGGCAAAAGTGTAATTCTTTGTATGATAGGAGAAATTGCCATTTGTGGTTGAGTGACAACAAAAAACTTAACCCTGACTTTGGACAAGGGTTGCAATTTCTCTAACTACATGGAACTACCTATATATAAGCCGAAAACTAGAACACTTCACTACCACAAAACTTATTTCCTGACTTCTAGAGAGAGAGGGGACATTTTAGAGATAGAAAGAGATTGTGAAGGAAAACGATTCTAACTTGAATTCAAACGTGATTTGAAGTATAAAATCTAAAGGGGGAACATGTAAAAAGGCATTAGACACCATCAACACATCTTTTAACAAGAATCAAGGTAATAAACAATCTAATCCCCCTCATTTTCAAAAAGCATCGTTCATGTTATTGAAAAATGGTGATTTTGATGTTGTTTGAGATAAGCGAGGGGGTTTAAACTTGCATTCTTTCTATTCTATTGGGTGTTTTATGCTGAATAGATGTACTTATACATGCTTGTTTCAAATTATGAAAAATGGGTTTTACTATTCACCATGTTTGAAATGTTGTTTTATTTCATATGATGGATGATATTGAGCATGAAAGTGAGAGATAATTGGAGTAAATGAAGAAATAATGTTTAAAACTAAACTCATGCCTTTTCCTAGACTTGAAAAGAGGTGAAATTCAGAATAAGTAACCCTTCATAGCAATAGAATTGTAGCTTAAGATCCTGCAAGTCGAGTTCCATACTCTTTAGCTCAAAATTTTACAGAATAGGTAGGCATCGGTCGACTGCTAGCTTCTAGTAGCTAACCGTCAGGCCTCTAGTAAACGACTACTTGCCAACAGTAGACTATCAGCCAACTACTATAGACCTAACAGTCAACTATTAGTTCTCTATAGCCCATAGTCGACTTATATAGTTCTGGCAACCAACTTGTAGCATTCTATTTGAGTTTTCAAGGTTTTATTTCTACAAGTTGACTGATATGATGTGTAATTCGACTAGTAGTTGGAAAAATAGTATTTTTCATAAAGAAATTATTTTGAAAGAGCCACCTAGTCTTTGAAAAGAAATTTCAAAGGTTTAAAAGAAGTTTTTGAGTCTGAGCTTCTATTTCCTTAAGTGTGTGCTTAATAAAGTCAATAATAATGTTATCATATAAGGAAATTACAGATTTTGGGTAGCATGTAACATGAGGTTGAAAAAGAAAGATAGAAGAGAAAAGAGAAGAGCATTCCAAGTGTATGCATTAATGGTAGATACATTATTTGGGATGGTAAAACATCTACTCAATCATAAATGAGTTCGAAAATACTATAATGGTTGCAAATTCTAAGTTAGTGAACTCTTTTATGGCCAACAAAAAGGAGTCATATAACACCCCTTATCTTGGCTTAACAACATCATATATTGTAATCAAATAAGTGGTTACATTATTCTTTACCTTTCTATTTCATTAATTGTCTTGAGTATTTAATCCATCAGTAATTTAATATATTATTAGGTCTGGGTTCTTTTGCTCAGGTAAACATACTTTATGCACAGCAGAAATAAAATTTCATACATCATAGCAGAAGTCATAAAAAATTTCATATTATATATATAAAAATTGTCTGTTATATCATTCAGTACACACATTCTTGGGTATATGAAGTACCCATCCATAAAGAGTAAGGAGAGAACAAGCCTGTCACTCAAACACCTTTTACAAAATACTATAGATGAACAGGTCCTGCACATATATCTCAAGTATGTGCCCTTCTCCCCTTTATGTACATCCAAAACTAGGAGTCTTAATTCTAACCCAAAAAGAACATATAGAATTAGAACTAAAATAAAAGGGCTACAAGTACATATCTATATCTATTGTCTAGGTATAAAAATCATTTAGGGGGAAGTTCTATAATAGACATAATATAGATATCCTTTAATATGGTAAAAGTTCTTAAGAAAGGAACTTCTATTGTTGCCACTTCAATCTCCATAATGAGACAGTACCTAGGCATCTAATAAATACTAGTACAATAATGAGAAATAAATTCTCAATAGCTAAACAAACCATTTTATTTTAAATAACTGATATGTACCACTGTATGAATGTAGAAAACGTTTTTACATTATATTCAGTTCAAAACTCTTTCATTCAATTCTATAGGTATGCCATATGTGAAAATGTGTGTATGCATCTATGAATATGAGATTTGCAACATGTGGTATCATTAGTGGAATAAATGGTAAGATTTCAACATTTCACATACATTAACAACTTACATTTATAACACATTCATGCATTATAAACAATCATGGTATCATACTCGGCTTAAAGCCATCCTTTTAGGATCATTCTTGCTAGACCACTAGGGTGACTCAATATAGTGTCATGGAGTCTCACCACTAGGGTATCGTTTAATGTAATCAAGCTATTACCACTAGAGTGACTCAATAGTGTTGTGGAGTCTCACTACTAGGGTGTCTTTATATGTCTTTCCTTTCACAAATTCAAAGAGCATTCCAAGCCTTTCAATCATATTCACATGATTTTGAACATATTTCTATCAATGGCATAATGCATGCAATTTTTTATTCACATTTAGTCATCACATCATTTTTCCCCCATTTCACTTAGCTTAGGCCATTTTAGAATGCACCTTAGGCTACTTTCTATTAGCACATAAATTAATCCATTCAAGAAGTGTGAAATTTCCTAGTTGGTTTGCCTTGTAATCCTTCTTCTCCAAGCTTGGAAGAGTTTCAGCCAGCTCCTTCCTCTCCTTTCTTTTTCGACAATTTCAGCATCTAAAGGAAGAACGCCTAAATTAGGGTTTTGGTGAAATTACCAAAATACCCTTGGTGTGAAATGACCAATTTACCCTTACTACTTCTCCTTTTCAAGAATGGCATCGACTCTCCTTAAGATTGTAATTTTGTGGAACTTCCATAAGCTAGGACAATTTTGCCCTTATAAATTTCAAAATTCTTGATTTGCCCCTCATCTTTTTGAAAAATTACTAATATGTCCTTAAAGAAATTACCATTTTACCCTTTATGTCTAAATGGCCATTTTAACCCCATTTTCACCCTTTTTGAGTTTAATAGGCAAAAATCACTTAAATAAAGTTTTATAAAGCTTATTTTTATGAAATTAATAATTTATCCTTCTTTGACAAAATTACCATTTTGACCTTTATGCTAATATCATTATTTTTACCCTTATTGTTTCTCCTTTTGAAAATAAAAGGGCAAGGACTTCCAAATTCTATTTCCATGGAGTATTTAGGCAAAAATTAAAATTTTCTATCTTATGTAAAATTACTAATATACCCTCAGGGTAAAGTTATAACTTTGCCCTTTTTAGGAAAAATTACCATTTTGCCATCAAAATGGACATAATGAAAATAATAGAAGTCCTTAAATGTAATTCCATGAAATAAGAAAATAAAATTTATTTTCTCCTTTATGGTAAAATTACTATTTTTCCCTTCTTTACCAAATTTCCAATTTTCGCTCTTTTATGACAAAAGTGATTCTATCTTGATGAAAATGTCCATTCTATATTTTTAATGAACCATCTTTATCATCACATAAATAATAATGATAATAATGCCATGATAAAATACAAAGTATTAGAGGCAGATGTTACATTTCTCCCCTCCTTTAAAATAATTTCATCCTCAAAATTGATACATACCTCATGTGAATAACTCAGGGTAAGTTCTCCTCATATCTTCTTCCTTCTCCCAGGTAGCTTCCTGTGGTGATGTTTTATTCCACAAGACCTTTACCAGGGGAATGGTTTTATTCCTCAGGTTCTTGACCTCAGTACCAATGATTTGTAAAGGTTTTGGCTTATATGTCAGATTATCCTTTAATTATAATGTACTGGCATTACAAATTTGTGAGGGATCAGGGATATATTTTCTAAGCTGAGATATATGGAAAACATTATGGAGGTTTGATAATGATGGTGGCAAGACTATCTGGTATGCAGATGGACCAACTCTCTTCAAAATTTAGAAAGGTCTAATGTACCTTGGACTCAACTTTCTAGACTTCATAGCTCTACAAATACTAGTAGTTGGGGAGATTTGAAGGAAAACATGGTCTCCCACATCAAATTCCAGTGGCCTCCTTCTCTTATCAGTATAACTATTTTGCCTGTCCTGAGCTTTTTCCATTTTCTCTTTGATCATTTTAATTTGATTAGTTGTCTGTTGTACTAACTTAGGTCCTAACATTTTCCTCTCACTTACTTCATACCAGCATAATGGGGATTTACACTTCTTCCTATACAAAGCTTCATAGGGTACTATACCTATGCTAGAATGGAAATTATTGTTATAAGAAAATTCAATTAATGGTAAACTTCTATCCCAGTTTCCTTTATACTCTAAAACACAAGCCTTAAGAATATCCTCTAAGTTTTGAATTGTACTCTATGTTTGCCCATCTGTTTGAGGATGATATTCTATGCTAAAATTCAATTTAGTCCCAAAGGCTTTATGCAGAGCTTTCCAAAATCTCAAGGTAAATTTGGCATCCCTATCTAAGACAATGCAAATAGGTACACCATGAAGTCTCACTATCTCTTGAATATATAGTTGGGCTAATTTATCCAAGGGATAGTTAATCTTAATGGGTAGAAAATGAGCAAATTTAGTTATTCTATCCACTATTACCCAAATAGTATTATTCCCTGATTGGGTTCTAGGTAAACCTACCACAAATTTCATTGAAATTTTGTTCCATATCCACTCAAGAATATCTAATGGCTGTAGTAATCCAACAGGTTTCTGGTGCTCAATCTTCAATTGCTAACATACTAAACACTTAGCTACATGCTTTGCTATATGCTTCTTCATACCTGGCCACCAAAATCTTTCTTTCAAATCCTAATACATCTTAGTGGCTCCAGGATGAATGGTATATTTACTTTGATGAGCCTCCTTTAATATCTTATCCCTCAGTCCTCCTTTTATAGGAACATAAATTCTATTTTGGGAAGTTACCATTCCATTAGCATCCTTTATGAACTCCTTTGAATCCTTTAAAGACTCTAGAAATTCATCACCCTTTTGGGCTTTTAGGATTTAAGCCCTAAGAGTGTTCTCAATTCTCAAATCACTCAAGAAAATTTTGTTAGGTAACACCAGAGTAGACAAACTCATATTCCTAAATTTCTCTATTAAGCCCATTTCACTCACCATCATTTGAGCTACATGGAGGGACTTCCTACTTAATGCATCTGCCACAATGTTTGCCTTTCCTGGATGGTACTTCAATTCAAAATCATAATCCTTAATGAATTCCATCCATCTCCTTTGTCTCATATTCAATTCATTTTTGTCAAAGAGGTACTTAAGACTTTTATGGTCAATAAATACCTCAAATCTAGACCCATAGAGATAATGTCTACAAATCTTCAAGGCAAATACTATAGCCACCAACTCTAGGTCATGGGTATGATAGTTCCTCTCATAAGGTCTTAATTGTCTAAAAGCATAAGCCACTACTCTCCCTCCTTGCATCAAGACACATTTAAACCTTTCTTAGATGCATCACAGTATAATTCAATTTTTTTCAAAGGGTCTGGAATGACTAAAACATGTGCAGTTGTTAGTTTCTCCTTCAGAGTTTGAAAATTGTGGTGTCACACTTTGTGTCCCATACAAGTGGAACACCCTTTCGATTTAATTTGGTCATTGGCATCACTATTGGCAAAAACCCCTAAATAAATTGTCTATAGTATCCTTCTAAAACCAGAAAACTACAAACTTCAGTTATAGTAGTAGGTCTTTCCCAGTTTACTACTACTTTAGTTTTACTAGGGTCCACTGATACTCCATCTTTAAAAATTACATGCCCTAGGAATTTTACTTCTTCCAAAAAAAAATTCACACTTTCTAATTTAGCATACAATTGTTTCTCCCTAAGTATTTGCAACATAATTCTATGATATACCAAAATATCATCAATAAACACTACCATAAACTAATCAAGATAGGATCTAAAGATGTAGTTCATATAGTCCATGAAAATTTCTGGAGCATTTTTCAGACCAAATGGCATTACAAGGAATTCATAGTGTCCATATCAGTCTTAAAAGTAGTCTTAGGTATGTCCTCCTCTTTTACCCTAATCTGATGGTACCCTGATCTCAAATCAATCTTAGAAAAAATAGTAACTCCTCCCAACTGGTCTAACAAATCATCAATCCTAGGGAGGGGTGATATGTCTTATTTTACATAATTTTACCTAATATTTTATGTCCATTTTATATGTATTTTTTGTGTATTTTTATTCTAGGAATCACCTAAATGTGTATCTCATTGCATTTCAGGCTTTTTATCAATCTTTCATCAGCGAACGAGACTTTTCTGGAGTTAAAACAGCTATTTTGGGTCATTTGGGCCATTTTTCTCTTACTGGGATGAGCCAAAGCCCTTAATGGGCCTTTAAAATATGAGTCCCAGCAAGGCAACATGCAAATGAAGGAATTGGAAGCTTGGAATAGTGATTTTTAGTATTATACAGTGGAGAAAAGGGAGAGATACCCGAGTGCACAACGGAGAAGACCCACATCCAATGCGAGGAACCCACAGCACTTTGAAGACCTGAACTGCGCGTTTGACCAGCGATCTGCCGTGGCGCGACCTCACCCCGATAGTAGGAGACGACGGACAACCCACCACCACCACCCATTACCGTCGAAAAGCAGTAAAACGACAAGAAAAGGTGTGTAATTTAAGAGGAAAACTGCTTTACATCGCAGCGTTTTGCGGTGTTTTGATAGACTCCACCGCTGCCGTCGATCCTCGCAGACTTCAAGTAGCCCGATCGCACCATCCGGTCGCCAGCTCTTTATGCGACGGATTGTGTGACTCAAGACAGACTCAAGTGATGCGACCCGGTCATCTTTCGTGACCCGTCTAACATCATTTTCTCTGTTGGCCGCTGGAAATCATCCCTCCGTTGTGTGGTGCCCCTCCTACAACCTTCCGCCACAGCTCTAGTGGTATTTGAAGCTATTTCTGGTCGAGTATCTATGACCCGCGACCCGACCCGATTATGGCCTGTTGGACAGCTTTGAAATTGCAATTTCTGGTCATTTTCCAGCAGTTTTCTATCGACTATTCTGCACTGTTTCATCTGTTATTCAGGAGAAGAGGGACGTATATAATTTTTACATGGTTTTTCTCTCTGAATTATGGATTTTCTAGATTGTTGGATGATGTTTATGTGTAACCAAATTGGTAAAACCCATTGGGTCCTGAACTATGTTGGTAGCCTAAATTTAATTTCCATGGATGGTTGAATATTGATTACGTGATCTCCGTTACCATTATGAATGACTGTTTATGTTTACATTGGCAAGATGTTGCACAGAAAGCTCTTTAGATTTCTCTTAATAATCGACAGATTTTAATTGAAATTGGACACCTAATTGCAATGGACAATTTTTTATCACTTAGAACTAAGATTAATAAATTGTTGGATTAAGAAGTAATGACTCTTAATAGTATTGAATTAGACCGATAATGCTGATCTAAAATTAACCATTAGGAAGAACCAGCTAGTGGTAGATTTTAGGTTTAATAAATTCATTGAGACCGATAGGGAATTTGAATTTGCATTAGAATTCACTCACAAGTAGCAGAATCAGATTCAGTCATCCATTTTCTTTCGTATTTACCAATTAGTTTAGGTTCCCATTGGGTTTGCTTTTTTGTCTTAATTAATTCATCTTCTTATCAATTAGCGCTGACTAGTGATTATTGCATTTAGCTTAGTTATTAGTTTAATTAGAATCGAAATCACTTTGAATTGCAGGCTAGATAACAGAAAATAAGTAGTAACTCTAGGCTTTCCCGTTCCCATGGGATACAACCTTGATACTCACCATTGCACTAGGCTGCATCGATAGGTTCATTGCCTTAGGTGTAGTTGCTAGATAGCACTGGCAGCAAGCATCAAGGTGGTATTTGTTCTTCACAGTTACCCTATTTAACTATCTGTAATCTATACACATCCTTGTACTCCGATCCTGTTCCAGGAACTAACTCTATAGAGAATTTTACTTCTCTCTTGGGTAGAAGACTCAAAATCTCATCTAGAAATACATCAGGAAATTCACACTCTATAGAGATGTTTTCTAGTTTCTACTAAATTTCCACTTTTTAGGAGCATATAAAACTCATCGTTTGATTTTTCTTCTCAATCCCCCGTTTATTGGTTTAGTATCTATAAAGGTCACAGACTTAGCTGAACAGTCCAAAATTACATTGTTAGAAGAAAGCCAGTCCATTCACAAAATAACATCCAAGTCAATCAAGGGTAGGCATATAAGGTCCACAAGGAAATGATTATTTTCAATCATAATGGGACAATTTAAATAGACAAATGAAGTCATGAAATGTTCATTAGTATGGACAACCACAAACAATTCCATTTTCCCTTACTTCCTCACTTGGCCAAATTCTTCCATGTATATTGGTGAAAATGTTAGCCAGAAAAAGTGCCTAAAAATGGTGGAAGAAATTATTATAAGTAGTAAGAGAGAGAAAATTATGTTAAGTTGATGTTTTGGTACTTTTACCATTTTCTAGCCATGCCATTTAGCCTTGAAAGTGTACTTGTAAATGTAAAGATGTAAGATTAAGTGCATTTTAATGTTTGGTATGAAAAATGAGCTAGAAAAGTGTGCAAAAGAAAGGCTAAATGTACACATGTCTATTTTGAGGTATAAGAAAGTGTTATGTTTAATTGTTGAATATGTTACCATAATGCCTAAATGGTAAAAAGAATGAAACATATGAAAAAAATGGCTTGAAAATACCAACCAATTGTTCACCTTTTTCTTACTTTAGTCGAATGCTATGCATATTTCTCCCTGGGAGGGCTAAATTTATGTGTTAATGGAAAGTAACCTAATATGTATTCTAAAGTGGCCTATGTTAAGTGAAATGAGGAAAAATGATGCAATGATTAAATGTGAATGATAGATTGCATGTATTATGCAATTGATATGAATATGTTCAAAGTTATGTGAATGTGATTGAATGGCTTGACATGCTACTTGCAATTGTGAAAGAAAGGCATTGAAAGTCACCAAGATACGGTGTAGAATAGCACTATTAGATCCGTCTTGAGGTGTATGTGATGGCAATATATAAAACCCTAGTGGTGGGACTCAATGGCATTATAAAGAGTCACCCTAGTGGTAATGACTTGATGGCATTATATAATACCCTTGTGGTGGGACTCAATGGCACTATAAAGAGTCACCTTACTGGTAATGACTTGATGGCATTATATAATACCCCAGTAGTGGGACTCAACGGCACTATAAAGAGTCAATATAGTGGTAATGACTTGATGACACTATATGATACCCCAATGGTGGGCTTGACGGTACTAATAAAAATCCACCCTAGTGGTTAGGAAAGAATGGTACTAAAGAAGGGTTCAAGGTAAATTATGATGTTGTGATAATTGATGATGTATGAATATTTATAAATTTAATTTGGTGATTGATGTAGGATATCAATGTTTTACCATATATTCTGTTCATGACATGATATGCTGATTATCTGATATTCATAGATGCATATACACATATTTCACATATAACGTGCCTACAGAATTGAATGAAAATGGTTTTGAAATGAAATGAATGAAAATTTTTTTAATTGAATAGAATGTAGAAATGTTTTCTGTATTCATACAGTGGTACATATCAGTTATTTGAAAGTAAATGGTTTGTTTAGCTACTAGAAAATTATTTCTCATTATTGTACTGGTATATATCAGATGCATAGATCTAGCATGGTAATGCACTGAACTAGCTGATTTAAGGAGTAAATATAAATTATGTAATGTAGCACTTTTAGTCTTAATTTTTGCCATATGTACTTTGAGATAGAGCTAAGACTACTATTCTTTTGGAAAAAAGGGGTTTGAATGACAGGTTGTCACTTTACCCCTATATATGAATACTTAATATCTCTTGAGATGTGTATCAGAAGATTTAAATGATATACATATATAGTTATGGAATCTTTTACAAATTTTTCTGTGATATATGGAATTTTATTTCCGTTATGCTGAAGTATGTGAACCTGAGCAAAAGAACCAAAACCTAATGTAATATTTAATTATTGATGGATTTAATGCTCAGGCTCATTTTTACAGAATAAGGTAAAGAATAATGTAGCTGCTTATCTTATTACATATTAAAAAGATGTAATATAGATATAAGGGGTACTACATTAAAGTGGTATAAAATCACAGTTACCTAGGTTAGAAAAGGGTAGATTTGTCAAGGAAGGGACTAGTTCAGGTTAGTTAGCTATACCTAGGCGGTTGGCTAACTTGTATATTATTTTGAACTTAAGGAATGAAGGTTTAGGTTTGGGAAGATAATAGCTCCTATTGGTGTTATAGAGTCTTTGCTTGATAATCTGTTATTGAGACTGATTACCTCAGTGATGTTTGTTTTGTAAAGAATATTATGGCACCAAATAAGAGAAGTGGTACCTAGAACAATGACAATGAAAAGAATCTGGCTAAAATTATGCAGACAATGAGAGGGATGGCTGAAGTTATGAGAGCTCAAGCTACAGCCACTGCTAAGACACTCCATTAAATCCAAATTGACAGGAGTGAAACCACTCAACTTGGGAATGAACTAGTGAGGAATCAGGACATTAGTGGATGGACTGAGTTCTAGAGGGCAAGACCCCTGACTTTTAAAGGTGAATTGGCCTTTAAACTAGCAGAGGAGTGGCTACAGAAAATGGAGGAACTATTTGAGGTGCTAAGAAGCACAGAGGAACAGAAAGTTTTTTCCCACTTACCAATTAGAAGAAGAAGCCAAATACTGGTGGAAAGGAACCAAGCAATTAATGGAAGCCCAAGGAGGACAAGCTACTTGGGAAGCATTCAAGGAAGCCTTTCTTAACAAGTACTTCCCGCAAAGTGAAAGGAATTCCATGGAAGGAGAATTCATTCAAATTAAGCAGGGAGGCAGGCCTTTTGAGGAACACTTGGCTCAATTTAAGGTGTTGTCAAAATTCACCTCTTATTTGAAATGAAGATCGAACGGAGCATGAAAGGCCATGCATCTGGAGAATAGCTTAGACCCTAAACTATACCATGAAGTGGCATCCTAAGAAATCAGAGACTATACTACTCTGGTAAATAAGTGTCATATTGCCTCCAGATCCCTGGCAACATTAAAGAAAGGGAAACAAGAATCCAGCTTCTTTAAGAGGAAGGCACCATTAAGGTATAGTAAGGGATGTGATAGTAAATTTGTGAAGGTTCAAATAGGTAAAAGACCCATGAATACCCCAGCCACCCGAAAGAACTATCCAAAATGCAAAAAGAACCATA
Organism: Senna siamea; assembly: GCA_031216115.1. Taxonomy (NCBI): domain Eukaryota; kingdom Viridiplantae; phylum Streptophyta; class Magnoliopsida; order Fabales; family Fabaceae; genus Senna; species Senna siamea. Next base: position 21,876,284 of record CM062354.1, on the reverse strand, counting down.
GAGATAGACCATGCTTGATAAGGCAAAACATCTGCTTCAAATGTGTTAAACCAAGGAATTATACTAGAGACTGTTCATTCCCAAAGAAGCTAGCTGAGGCCCCAAGAGCTATAACTAAGGGAAGGGCTTATACCCTCAAAGGTAAAGAGGTAGCCCAGTCCGAGGATTTGATGAAAGGTATATGTTTTATTAATGATGTTCCTTTAATTATATTGTATGATTCTGGCACTACCCATTCTTTTATTTCATTAAAGTATGCCCAGAAATTAAGCCTACACATGTCTAGCTTACCCTATGAATTGTCTGTGGCTGTCCCTACTAATGAACATGCTATGACTTCATTTGTTCATTTGAATTGTCCTATTGTGATTGAAAATAAACCTTTCATTGTGAACCTTATATGTCTACCCTTGCTTGACTTGCATGTTATTCTTGGAATAGACTGGCTCTCTTCTAACAATGTAATTTTTGATTATTCAGCTAAGTTTGTGACTTTTATAAATGCTAAACCAGTAAACAGAGGGATTGGGAAAGGATGAGTTTTCTATGTTCCTCAAAGGTAGAGGTTCAATAGAAGTTGAATGATATCCTTGTAGTGTGTGAGTTTCTCAATGTGTTTCTAGAAGAGATTATGAGTCTTCCACTTGAGAGAGAAGTAAAATTCTCTATAGAGTTAGTTCCTGGAACAAGACTAATTTTATAGCACCTTATAGAATGTCTCCTATAGAGTTAAGTGAGTTGAAGGTGCAAATAGAGGACCTCTTAGCAAAGCAATTCATTAGTCCCAGTGCCTCATCATGGGGAGCATTGGTGTTGTTTGTAAAGAAGAAGGATGGAAGCATGAGAATATGTATAGATTATAGATAGTTAAATAAAGTAACTATGAAGAACAAATACCCCTTCCCTAGGATTAATAACCTATTAGATCAGCTAAGAGGAGCCACTGTCTTTTCTAAGATTGATTTGAGGTCAGGTACCATCAAATTAGGGTGAAAGAGGAGGACATACCTAAGACTGCTTTTAGGACTAGGTATGGACATTATGAATTCCTAGTAATGCCTTTTGGTTTGACAAATGCTCCACCCTTTTTTATGGATTAAATGAACCGCATCTTTAGAAAAACCTATCTCGATCAATTCATTGTAGTGTTTATTGATGATATTCTGGTATACTCTAGAAATAAACAGGAGCATGAACAATACCTTAGTAGCAAATACTTAGGAAGAAATAGTTGTATGCTAAGCTAGAAAAGTGTGAGTTTTGGTTGGAAGAAGTGAAATTCCTAGGGCATGTGATCTGTAAAGATGAAGTGTCAGTGGACCCTATTAAAACTGAAGCAATAGTAAACTGAGAAAGGCCTACTACTGTGACTGAAGTTCATATCTTTCTGGGTTTAGCAAGGTATTATAGATGGTTTATTAAGGGGTTTTCACAAATAGCAATGCCAATGACCAAACTAACTAGGAAAGATGTTCCATTTGTGTGGGACTCAAAATGTGAGCAAAGTGTGCAAAATTTTAAAGAAAAACTGACCACTACACCTGTCTTCATTATCCTAGACCCTTCAGAAAAATTTGAATTATACTGTGATGCATTTAAAAAAGGTTTAGGATGTGTCTTAATGCAAGGAGAAAGGGTAGTGGCCTATGCTTCTAGCCAATTAAAACCTCATGATAGGAACTATCTTACCTGTGACTTAGAATTGGCAGCCATAGTATTTGCTTTAAAAATTTGGAGACATTACCTTTATGGGTCTAGATTTGTAGTATTTAGTGACCATAAAAGTATCAAGTACCTTTTTGACTAGAAAGAAATGAACATTAGACAGAGGATATGGACGAAATTCATTAAGGGTTATGATTTTGAATTAAAGTAGCATCCAGGTAAGGCAAATATTATGGTAGATGCATTAAGTAGGAAGTCCCTCTATACAGCTCAAATGATGGTGAGTGAGATAGATCTGATGGAAAAATTTAGGAACATGAGTTTATCTACTCTAGTGTTACCTAACAAAATCTATTTAAGTGAGCTAAGCGTAACACCCTTTATCTCATCTTAACAATGGAATATAACATGTTTAGATAAGTGGTTACATTATTCTTAGCCTTTTATCTTATTAATTCACCCGAGCATTTAATCTATCAGTATTTTAATATGTAATTAGGTTTGGGTCCTTTTGCTCAGGTAAACATACTTTTGCACAGTAAAATTAAAATATCATACATCACAGCAGAATTTATAAAAACTTTCATATCATATATGGTGAGTATTTGTTACATCATTCGGTACATATATACCAGGATATGTGAAGAACCCATCCATAAGGAGTAAGGAGATAACAAGCCTGTCACTCAAACTCCTTTTCAAAAAATACTATGGATGAATAGGTTCTTCATATATCCTTTATCTTGTAATTGCCTCATTTCCCTTTTCTATATACAAACAAAAAAATAGCAACCCTAATTCTAACCCAAAAAGAACATATAGAATCAGGACCAAAATGAAGGACTACACATACTTCAAAAGGGAACCTCCACCTATGCCCCCTTTAGTCTTTATGTCAATGTTATATCTCTGTATCTGATACATATTAGCATATAAATGAGAAATAAGTTTCCTAATAGCTTAAAAATTCCACATGTTTAAAACCTACTAATATGTATCAGTGTGCAAGCAAAGAAAACATTTTCATCTACATTCCCGTCGTCTTAAACATAGTCTTGTTCACATATACTTATTGGCAAACATTGCATGATTATTTGGAATTTCAATGTGATAAAGATGGTCATTCTCATATATCATATTTTCAACAAAAGCATGCATGTAACCATTGAAATAGCCAATGTTCATCTACATATTCTCATTCTTAAAACTTACCTTGCTCGATAGTATGAAGCACATTTGATCACACCACAAGAAACGTGGACACTTGGCTACTTTAGTAAGGATTGTGAACACTTGGTCACATTGTGGACTCTTGGCCACTTTATCAAATAATTGTGAACACTTAGTCACATTGCGAACTCTTGGCCACTTTATAAAATAATTGTGATCACTTGGTCACATTGTGGACTCTTGGTCACTTTATAAAATAATTGTGAACACTTGGTCACTCATACATACAATTAGTAACCATAATTTATTTTACTAATGCCCTTAACCTTAGCTAGGGTAAGACAGTTTATAATTCATTTACAAATAGCATAGTAATTTGGTTATCATAAATAATATAAAATATTACATTCAGCCATTATGGGAATGGAATGAAATCTAATGTTTTAATTGTCACATTACTACATTTTCACCTCCTTGCTATAATTTAAACTTAATGGTACTATGTATGAAATTATACTTTGTTATTTTCTACCATATCGAAAATTATGTACTCATACTATTGGCACCTTTTTTACTTCCTTGGCTTATTTTACATCCTAAACTTAAGGTTCCATACATTCCTCATTCTACATCTATATATAAAAAGTAAACAATGTACCATGTATTAATTTATTATGTAACAAGATAACCATTTGCTATATGTTATTTTCTTACTATATATATTTTCTTTGCCTTTTTACCAAACCGAAATGGAGCCCTTTTCTTATACATTTATCATTCTTTTTTCTTTCCTTACTAAGCCAAAAGGTAACTTTTTCCCATACATTTTTCAACAGCACTTTTACATGTCAAAATGAAATACTTTCAGCCTAAGTAGGTTAAAAAGAGTCATACTACTGTCTCATGCTAAATTTTAGCTAACATGATCCCCTTGGTTACTTGTAACATAAACACATACATGGAACCTTCAAGAACATGAAATTTCCACACTTTATAATTCTAAAATTTCTCATTAGGCATGCTAAAATTTTCCATTAACCATTCTCATGATTTTAGCTACATCTACCACCACAAATCAACAATCACAACCCATTCTATTCATCATACAAAATTAGCCAATAGAAACATTACATCTTAAGGAACGTAGAGCTAGAGAAATTGATTCCATGAAAACTTTAAATCACACTACATAATTTAAATCATGAAATCAAAACATAGAATTGCTAAGCTACCTCAAGGGTGCAAGAATAATAAAGGTGTCTTGGTGTTTCTCTTAGAGGTTACCTTCCTTCCTTGTCTCTTCTTATCCTAGCCAAATTAGCCCCCCTTGCTCTCACTGAATGTGTCTTTGTGTTTTGTTTAATTGTCAAGCTGCTCTCACTCTCACCCATGCACTTGCCGTATGCGTGTATATATCTATATTTAATGCAATCCATTTTTTCTATGTTGTCTAGTCGGCTAAATGGGATGCTACACCTCCTTCTTATTCTTAATTATTATTATTTAATAGCCACACGTGTACTTAAGTATAATCCATTTCCTTGTAATCTTGTATTAACCACTCAGTTACATCAAAGGAAAGAAAGGAGAGAGGTTCATACAAGGTACCCATTTCACGTAAGATGCACATTCCACGCAAGATACATATTTTAGCGTTAGACAGTATATGTAAATCCCTCACTCGGTGATGCCAAAGGAAAGGAAGAAAATGGATTCACGCAAGATCCACATTTTAGCATTGTACATTTATGTATTTTAATCTAGTCCACATGATGCCTATGTTTTGGGATCGAAGGAATAAATGAAAAGAGGTTAAGCACCTTAATTCCATCCAAGCATCTCAATTGCCTTATCTTTCGGTTACCTTGAAGATAACACAAGGAAAGGAAATGAAAACTAGTATTACACGTCTCTTCCTTCTCTCTTCCATTTTGCCACTTCACTAAATATATATATATTTAAATGCTATACTATTCTTTCCTGTTCCAATTGTCCTTGATGTGAGTTTATATAGATTTGACTAAGGTCCAAGTTTTCTCACTCACTCTTACTTGTTTTACCATTCGGTTAACTAAGGAATTCAAGGAAGGAAATTAAGCACCTTAATTTTAATGTAAGGACCTCACTAGTCTTTCCTCCACCGAATGGCTTCTCTTTTCCTTTCTTCCTTCACCGAATGTCTAAGCTTTTGTTTGACTAATTGCCAAGCTTCTCCTAATGCTTCTTACCATGTATGCTTATATATTGTATGACTAGTCTTACCATTTTTGTGACTATTTTTATGTTCCTTTGGCAATTCGGTTAGATAAAAGGAAGAAAAGTAAAAATTAAATCAAGTACCTCAAGCACCTCATTCTTTATGTAAGCACCTCACTTATTTCACGATGATGAAATTTTCCTCATTCATGCATACATATGTCTATAGCTAAAGTAAGACAAAAAGAATAAAAGGGAAACTTAAGAATGAAAGTGTCACACCTCCCCTCTTCTTTAAAATTCATTTTGTTTTCACTGTGACTAGCTTCTAAAAGTGTTACTACACTTACTTAGCATATTACCTTTCCATTCTCCTTTCTAAGTTCTCTACCAACCACTATAATTTGCATACTTCTTTCTTTCTACTCATATCACATTGTTTTCTTTTCTCTTAATTGATTATTAACTTATCCATTATCTATTGTAAGCTCCTTGTACTTGTATTTCAATTTTGTTAAACAAGAAGGAAGGTATTCATTTTTGACATCTTTATTCTAAACTCTATATCACTTAATCACTTTCATTATATTGTATGACAAACTCATCCAATTAATTAAGGAACATAAAAATAGTCACAAAAATGGGGTGTTACACTAAGGATTGAAGACACTCTTAGGACTCAAATCCTAGAAGCTCAAAAGGATGATGAATTCCTATAGTCTCTTTAGGATTCAAAGGAGTTCACAAAGGGGGCTAATGGAATGGTAACTTTCTAGAATAGAACTCATGTTCCTAGAGCTAGAGAATTAAGGGATATGATATTAAAAAAGGCCCTTCAAAGTAAATATACCATTCATCCTAGAGCCACTAAGATGTATTAGGATTTGAAGGAAAGATTTTGGCGGCCAGGTATGAAAAAGAATATAGCAGAGCATATGGCTAAGTGCTCAGTATGTCAGCAGGTGAAGATTGAAAATCAAAAACCTGCTGGATTACTACAGCCATTAGATATTCCTGAGTGGAAATGGGACAAAATTTCAATGGACTTTGTGGTAGGTTTACCTAAGCTCAATCAAGAAATGATGCTATTTGGGTGATAGTGGATAAGTTGACTAAATTTGCTCATTTTCTACCCATTAAAATCAATTTTCCCTTGGATAGGTTAGCTTAGTTATATATTCAAGAGATAGTGAGATTTATGGTATACCAATTAGCATTGTCTCATATGGGAATCCCAGATTTGCCTCTAGATTTTGGAAAGCTCTACAAGAAGCTTTTGTTACTAGGTTAAACTTTAGTATCGTATACCATCCCCAAACAGATGGACAGACACAAAATAAAAACCAAACTTTAAAGGATATGCTTAGGGCTTGTGTTTTAGAGTATAAAGGAAACTGGGATAAGAGTTTACCATTGATAGAATTTTCTTATAACAACAGTTTCCACTCTATTATAGGTATGACACCTTATGAAGATCTGTATGGGAGGAAGTGTAGGTCCCCATTATGTTAGTATGAGATAGGTGAGAGGCAATTGCTAGGACTTTAGCTAGTACAACGACAACTAATCAAATTAAAATGATCAAAAAGAAAATGGCAAAAGCTTAAGATAGACAAAAGAGTTATGCTGATAAAAGGAGGAGACCACTAGAATTTGATGAAAGAGACCACTAGAATTTGATGAGGGAGACCATATTTTCTTTAAAATCTGCCCAACTACTGGTATTAGTAGGGATATGAAATCTAAAAAGCTGAGTCCAAGATACATTGGACCTTTTCAAATTCTAAAGAGAGTTGGTCCATCTGCATACTAGATAGCCTTACCATCTCATTGTCAAACTTTCATAATGTTTCCATATATCCTAGCTCAAAAAATATATTCCTAATCCCTCACACATTCTTGATGCCAGTACATTACAATTAAAGGATAATCTAACATATAAGCCAAAACCTATACAAATCATTGGTACTGAGGTCAAGAACCTAAGGAATAAAACCATTCCCCTAGTAAAGGTCTTGTGGGATAAAACATCACCACAACAGGCTACTTGGGAGAAGGAAGAAGATATGAGGAGAACCTACCTAGAGTTATTTACATGAGGTATGTATCAATTTCGACAACAAAATTATTTTAAAGGAGGGGAGAAATGTAACATGACATTATTTTTATCCTTAATTAAACATTAAGATGTTATTATTTATGTAATGATAAGAATGGTTCATTAAAGGGATAGAATGGAAATTTTCATCAAGATAGAACCACTTTTATCATAAAAAGGATAAAATTGGAAATTTGGTAAAGAAGGGTAAAATAGTAATTTTACTATAAAGGAGAAAATAAATCTTATCTAATTATTTCATGGAATTACATTTAAGGACTTTAACCATTTTCATTTAAGAGAGAAGAAGAAATAAGTGGGGAAGTGATTATGTCCACTTTGATGACAAAATAGTAATTTTTCCTAAAAAGGGCAAAGTAGTAATTTTTGTCTCAAGGGCATATTACTAATTTTTCATAAGATAGGAAAATTAAACTTTTACCTAAGTATTTCATGGAAATAGTATTGGAAGGCCTTTACTCTTTTATTTTAGAAAGGAGGAAGAATAAGGGTAAAAATAATTATATTAACATAAAGGGCAAAATGGTAAATTTACCTTAGGGTTAAAATGGTAATTTTAACAAAGAAGGGTAAATTATTAATTTCATAAAAGAAGTTTTATGAAACTTTATTTAAAAAGTTTTTGCCAACTAAACTCGAAAAGGATGAAAAATGAGGTTTAATGGGCCATTTAGATACAAAGGGTAAAATGGTAATTTCTTTAGGGACGTATTAGTAATTTCCTAAAAAGTTGAGGGGCAAAACTATCATTTAGAAAATCATAAGGGTAGAATGGTCCTAACCTATAGAATTTTCATAAAATTACAATTCTAAGGAGAGGGAATGCCATTCTCGAAAAAGATTAGTAAGGGTAAAATAGTTATTTTACACCAAGGGCATTTTGGTAATTTCATCTAAACCCTAATCCAAGTCATCTTCTTCCTTTAGATGATGAAGAAGTCAAAACCTAGGGAGAAAGGGAGAGGTGGCCAAAACCATAACCAAGCTTGGAGGAAGAGGAAATCAAGGAAAAAAACTTAGGAAATTCAACCTTTCTTGCAATTTCAAGGTAGCTAAACATTCCTAAAACCTTAGTTTCATGTTTTATGGTATGTTTAAAGTGTTTTAATGTTTTAAAAACTTAGGGTTTTCTTTCTCTACATTATTATAGAGGATTTCTTTGAATGGGTTTTGCTTATGTAGAAATCTTGTTGTGTTTATGAATATGAACATGTTGAAATGCTTGAAGACATAAGAGATTGAAATTTTCCATGATTGGTACCTAATTCTTAAAAACCTTAAATCTTGAAATGGTTAAAATGGTATGGAAAAGAGTAAGAAAATGGTGATTTTGCATAAGATCTACTTGAATATGAAAGCCTTGAAAGCAAAATGATGAAACGATTCCATTTTCCCTTACTTTCTCACTTGGCCAAATGCTTCCATGTATATTGGTGAAAATGTTAGCTTGAAAAAGTGCCTAAAAATGGTGGAAGAAAATATTATGAGTTAATAAGAGAGAGAAAATTATGTTAAGTCGATGTTTTGGTACTTTTACCATTTTCTAGCCATGCCACTTAGCTTTGAAAGTGTACTTGTAAATGTGAAGATGTAAGATTATGTGCATTTTTGTAATACCCGATCCTATATAAATTCTAACACTAGTTATAATTTTAAAGTGTCATATAAAGATCTAGGATAAAATGAAGGAGATTTGGGGTTTGAAATGGGAAGGACTAAAATGTAATTTTGGCCTTTTTACAAGATGGTCCCTAAAGCCCCAATAGTGTAAATTCCATAGACCTCCTTATATTCTTCACTCCTTCCCTCACCCATGCGATTCCACTTTAGAGAGACAAAGAGCTGTGCCAAAGAGGAGAGAAGATGATGCAAGAAGGAAAAAAGAGGAAAAATCAAGAGGAAAGCTACTAAATTCAGATTTGAGGTATGAATCTTTCCTCTAATCCTTAGGAAATCATTTAAACATCAATTAGGAATAGATTTCTTCCTTAAAATGCATCTAATCTGCTGTGGTCTGAGGAAGAAAATGAGATTAGGAAAACTTAGGGCATTTCAGATTCCTTGAGATTTAGACTAGATAAACTACTTTTGAGTTTATTTAAGGTTAGGAAATGATTTTCGAACTAAAATGCATTATTTATGGTTTCCATTTGTTGATCTCTAGGCTTAAAATTAGAATTCTAAAGTTAGGTTTTTCTTCCACTTAGTTTGCATGTAGATTCTCCAATTTGAGTGATGTTTTGGACCTAAAAATTTATGGATTTTGTACGAAAATGAGTAGGGACTAAGCTCATGTAATTTTTAGATGTTATGGACTGGTAATCTAGGCTACATTTTATGAAAACTAGCATTTTTGGACTGTCAAAGAACAGAATAGCCAACTGCCAACATGCACCAGTCGACTGTCGTGTTCTTCGTAAGCCTAGTATTTCACACAACAACTTAGTAGTTGACTGCCAAGCATGCACCAGTTAACTGTTGAGCCATTGTAAGCCCAAAGTTGCACACAGAGGTGTGCTAGTTGACTGCCAGGTGCACGATAGTCGATTTTCAGGTTCCTGTCTTGCAAAATACAATTTTTTAGAGAGTAATCAGCCAACTGCCAGCTCCTGGCACCCAACTAATAGCTCCCATATGCAAGGAAATTATTTTAAAACATAATTTGAGCTTAGAAATCCTTAGTTTTAATTTTAATAAGGTTCAAACATCATTCTATAGGGGAATTACGTGAGAAGAGTGATAGAAAACGAAAGAAATAGTGAGGAGAAGTGGGAATTAAGAGGAAACCTTGAGATAAGATTTCCGTGAATGCACATTTTAGGAAAATTAGAATATGAACCTTAAGTATTACCTCAGGAAATGAATTTTGAAGACAACCTAAAGGTAAAGGAGGAAAACCCTAATCAAATGAGGAGTAAATAGTAAAAAGTAGAGTAATCTACACTCCCCTGACTTTTAACTTATAATGGTGGATTACTATTTTAAGTATGATTTATGAGTTGAATGGGAATGATTGTTGAACAAGATAAATTTATTTAAGATTTACATATGAGTATAGGAAAAACCTTACCTGTGTATGAGATGGTATTTGCATGTTTGCTAGATTTAGCTATTGGGTTATATGCCATAGGGACAGACTAGCATAGGGTAGATATCCAGTAGCTGGTATGGGAAGGTCATTAAATATCCCCTATGCAGAATATTTTATGAATTGATTACTTAATTGAATTAGTCTGCATTCGTTGGGCATTATGCATTAAACCATGACAACCCTATGGAAGGTTTAAGGAGTAAAGGTGGATAGCCTATACAAGGTGAAGTTATGGTTTAAGTATAATATCCTATAACCTTGAGTATTAGTCAACTATATGTATGTATTGCCATATAGATTGTATGAGTATGAGACTAGCAATATGCACATGTTGGGGGACGCCCTGGAAGTTAGCTCTCACTTATCCTTGAGTGGGTGATTGGTATTACGAAGCACACTCACAAAATATGGTGTGTTTTTGGGTGATTGGTGTTACGAATCACACCCAACCAAAACCATGTTTTTGATAAAATAGCATGCAATTGAGATGATTGATCACATGAGATGTGTGATAGATTAATATATGATATTTTTCAGGCATGATTTTAGTATAATTTTCAAACTTAGATACTATACTCCAGATATTTTTTGCATGGATTTTCTGTATTCATTATAGTTAAAAGTATTCATTAATTCACTTATTTTCTAAGTTAATTTTATGGAAAGTGTTTTCTATGCTTAGTCACAGCTGAGTATGCAACTATTTTTGAAAGTATGTAATTGTAAATTGCTCTACTGGGATTTATAAAATCTCATACAATTGTTTGCTCAGATGATCAGGAAGAGGGGACGCCTAAGAGGTAGATAGGCATAAGAAGAATGCCAAGGCTACTAGGCAAAGACAGAAGAAGTGTATAGTTTATAGTTAGAGTTGTATTAGGCTCAAGAATTGTATATGTATTAAATTTCTAAGATTTAGAATTTGTATAATGAATCTGATGCATTATGGATTAAATTATGGATGTATGTATAGGCTTCTTACTTATGGCATAGTATATCTCAATTGTCTCTTTATGGCTATTAGAATTGATATTCCTGAGTAATATGTGTTAATATATTTTGATAATAGAGATGCTGCACAGCATAGGTAGTTGAGTGGAATTTGAATTGTCTGTGAAGAGAGTCTATTTGGGTTACACTCAATCAGTAGTAACCTTCTAACGTTCCCTAAATTGGGAAAGCAGAAATTTTACTGTAGATTTCTTTGCTTTCGCTAGTATACACTCTGATAATGAACAGTAGGATAAGGGGGTCATTACAATTTTCATGTTTGGTGTGAAAAATGAGCTAGAAAATGTGGAAAAGAAAGGCTAAATGTACACATGCCTATTTTGAGGTATAAGAAAGTGTTATGTTTAACTACTGAATATGATACCATAATGCCTAAATGGTAAAAAGAATGGAAGAAATGAAACAGATGGCTTGAAAATACCAATTCTTCACCTTTTTCTTACCCGGGTCGAATGCTATGCATATTTCTCCCTCTGAGGGCTAAATTTATGTGTTAATGGAAAGTATCCTAATATGTATTTTAAAGTGGCCTATGTAACATTCGCTCCAATTATAATTAAAGGGATTTTTGATAATTGTTAATTTAATGTTTAATGCTTGTGTATGTTGCATTAGTGCATATAGTTGCATTAACCTATAGACTAAATTGAAAGGAAATAAATAAAGGTTTAGTAATAGGTGGCTAGGGACTTAACTAAAAAGGGAAAAATGAAGGAGTTCAAGAGTGCAAAATAGCTCAGGTACTATATAGCAATTTCTCCAAACTTCCTTAAACCCTAGCTACAGCCTTAAACCCCCACACATTTTCCCCTATTTGCAATTTGGAGAGAGAAGCAGAAGGGATGGGTAGAGAGAGAAAGGGGCGAGCTAGGGCAAGAAAAGAGAGGTTTTGCTTAAGGAAAAGCATATTTAAGGTTAGAAATCAGTCTTACAACAAGGGGAAAACCTTTCTAACACATCAAACACCCATATTTAGCAAGGAATCAAGGTAGCAATCCATCCTAAACCCCTCTCTTTTTTTGAAATTCTTACTGTTGCAAGAAAATATGAATTTCTAAATGTTTAAACTGAGATTGGGGTTAAACCTACATTCTGTATGCTTTTCTATTTCTATGGGATGTTCTATTGCTGACTGTATGCTCAAATATGTGCTTGTAATTGATTAGAAGGGTTGGGTTGTGTTCATCTAGAGATATATACTAGTTTTCCTTGAATGTACCATGTTTGAGTTAATGGAACAGAAATGTTTAATGAGAAGTAAAGTTTATTGTATGGAAATTAAGCTCATACATTTAAAATTGAAAATGGAATGCATTCTGGATTGGGTACTATCAAAATTATGTTTTTTGAACTACAGCGAAGCATAGCAGCCAATTGCTACATATGAGTAGCTGACTGTCGTGTTCCTAAAAAACCCAAAAGTGCAGATTGAGGCTTAGCAGTTGACTGCTAGGTTCTTAGCAGTCGACTGTCGGGCTCGGGTTTGCACTAAGTAGTCGACTAGCCCATCCTAGCAATCAACTGTCGTGCTCTAATTTTTTCCCATAACGCATTCCAAAAAGCCACCAGCCAGCCCACTGGCAACCACTGCTAGCTTACTGTTTGGCACTCGAGAAATATAGGGAGCCACCAACCAACTGCTAGCCTTCCAACAGTTGACTGGCAGCCCTCTAGCTTGTGAAATGAAGTCTTTAATGGCAATAAGCTTAGTAATTCTTCATACTAGCTTAATTAAGGGCTCACAACATAGGTAAGCAAGAAAACTGGGAGTTTTGGGTAATGAGACCCCTGTGATAGTGAAACAAAGATAGAGCAGAAAACACGAAAAGGGAAATAGGAAAGTATTATCAGTGTATGTCTTAGGGTAGATAAGCCTATGATCGAGTGACCGATTGTCAATATAGGACAGTCATTAGGCATTCCATTATTGTGCAATAAATTGGGATGGTTAAACATCCACTTGAAATTAGATGATTTTGAAAACACCGTGATGGTTGCAAACTTTAAGTTCGTGTCATCTCCCAAAGGCCATATGAGAAACATATACTTAGAGTTAAGCATAACCATGGGCATAGGCCAATTCACCCTAGAGTATATGTACAAAATAGCGTACTGGGAGTCTGATTCATCGAAAAGGGATGGTGATCCCATAGTATTATGATTTGCCTAAAATCAGAGATGAAATAATCTGGGTAGAGTTGACGATGATCCCATGAGAGTTATGCCAGCCCTAATTAGGACAAAAGGGAGGAATTTTGCTAGTTAGGGATGATCTGCTGGTAAGGGGTGGGGACCATTAAGGTATTTAGATCCACTAGGGGACGACTCAGAATGTATAAATTTAAGGCATGGCTAAATAGACATATGCTCATTCCTATAGACAGTGGTGCGTAGAGTTATTGTTGGGCGACTCTCCTGATTACTCTTAGGGTGTTTTATATACTGATCATATGTTATGAAAATGAAATGATGGCATGTTTACTATCACACATGTTTTTATAAAAATGTTTTATGATGAGAATGATGATGAATGCACTTTCCTTATTCTAAAGATTATATGTTTTGATGAATATGTAAATGTGTGAGTATATAAAATGATTAAATGCTACATGCACTCCATCCCAATAGCATTTGATATGTTTTATGAAATAATGTAGAGTTTTTTTTCGTGCGACCATGGTGGTATAGGTCAATGGATTACGTAACAGTTTGCATTGCTACTGAGATTCATTTCTCACTCTAGTGTTGGCATATATCATATGTGTAGGTTCCCTTGGGCTGGAAAAAGAGGTAAGGTAGGAAGAAGGGTCCATTCTGAGCATACGGCCTGTTTAATTTCAATAGCTTAAGTACATGGCAGAATGGAGCTAGCCTTCATGATATTTTAAGAAAGGCTAGTGTAGGATTATTTTGTATAGCTATTTTAACTTATCTACATAGGAATTAGGTCAGATTGATGAGTATATTAAATGATGGGGTTATAAGTGGCAGGATTGTTGCCTTCATACCCAATAATTAATTGATTATATTTAATTAAGGATGCATGTTTATGTATAATTAATCCAGGTGTATTCTATATATATTTATTCTACTATGATGTTAACAGAACTTGAGAGTAGAGACCAACCCAAATGGCACTCAATTAATCAATTTGGTAAACAGTTTAAATTTACTTAGGTATAAGTGATAGTAACACACCATTATTATGATAACTATATACATTATACCTTTAAACACTTAAAAGGAACCATAGGCTAATAGAGGTGTTACATTATTGGTATTAGAGCATGGCTACCATGGTTGGCACATAGCTGACTTGGTAGTGATAGATGCTAATTAGGTACTAAGGGTAGATTCCTCAGGATAAAGACTATTACAAGTTAGTTAGCTGAGCTATGCCAGTTGGCTACTTGTACTATGTTTTAAGTTGAAGAATGGAGTGCTAGGTGGGATGTACAGTAATTCTTGTAGAGCCATATATTCTCTTATAAATATCTATTATTGAGACTGATCACCTCAATAATATCTATTTTGTAGAGTAAAGTATGGCGCCTCCCAAGAGAAATGGTACAAGGGACATGGATGGAGAAGCAAATTTGGCTGGGGTAATGCAAAACTTGATGGGGATGGTGGAGGCTATAAGGGAACAGGCCGCTGCTGCCACCCAACAGGTTGATGCTGCCACACAACAAGCGACTACCACTATTAAAGTGCTGAGAAAAATGCAAAAGGATAAGATGTAAACAGAAACCTTATTCTTGAGGGAGAACCAGTGAGGGATCAGACCTACAAGGGTGGTTTGAGTTCTAAAAGGCTAAACCTCTAACTTTTAGGGGTGAGTTCAACTAGAAGCTTGCTCAAGAGTGGTTGGTTGAGATTAAAAAGTTATTTGTAGTTCTAGTGAATATAGAAGCCCAAAAAGTTTAGTTCTCCACCTACATTCTGGCAAGGGAGGCTGAGTACTGGTGGAAAGGGGCCAAACAATTGATGGAGGCCCAAGGAGTCCAAGTTACCTGGGATTCGATTAATGAGGTATTTCTGGAGAAGTACATCCCTTATAACATAAGGAATGATAAGGAAGTGGAGTTTATGAAGATAAAATAGGGCAACATGTCCTTTTATGACTACCTGGCAAAATTTGAGGAGTTGTCCAAGTTCTCCTCTTACCTGCAAATTAAGCAGGATGAGTCATGGAAGGTCATGCACTTACAGGCTAGGTTGAATCTGAAGCTGAAAAAGGTTATGGCTCCTATAGAGATAAGGAATTATGCCCTAGTAGAGAACAACTGCCGCATAATGGCTGGAGGCCTAGCAAAGGCTACTAAGGGGAGAAAAGAGTATAACCCCCTTAAGAGGAAAATGCCTTAGGACCCTATTAAGAGGAAAGAGGTTCAAATTGGGAAGAAGCCCATAGGTGGGCAAACTACTTTGAATGGCTACCCCAAGTGCAGGAAGAATCATGGGAGTAAGCCCTGTTTGATGGGATAGAATGTCTGCTACAAGTGTAGCAAGCCAGGACACTTTAGCAAAGAATGCCCATTGTGGAAGAAACCAACTGAGGTCCCAAGCCTCTAACTAGAGGAATAGTTTACACCCTTAAGGGTAAAGAGGTGGAATAATCCAATGATTCTATAAAAGGTTAGTGTTTTATAATGATATTCCTTTAATTCTACTGTATGATTTTGGCACTACTCATTCCTTTATTTCTCATGAATGTGTGGACAAGTTGAACCTACCTGTGACCAAACTCCCATAAGACTTGTCTATTTCTACTGTGGCTGGAGAACATATTTTAACTTCCTTGAATTGTTTAAATTGCCCTATCATTGTTGAAAGTAACCCTTTTGCTGTTGACCTTATCTGTCTGCCATTGGTGGATTTAGATGTTTTCTTAGGAATGGATTGGTTGTCTTTTTTAATAAGGTGGTTTTAAATTATTTTGAGAAGTGTAACATCCACTCCTAACACTTTGTATCTTATGATGGTGTTGTTGTTATTATTATTGTTAGCATTAATTGTGAAGGGTTAAGGATGATTTATTAAGGAGTTAGAATGAGTATTTTTATCATTATATAATCACTTTCGTGAAAAAAAAAGAAATAAAAGAATGAAGTTAGAAATTTGGTAAGGAAGGGTAAAATGGTAATTTTAACATGAAATGAATAATTAGTTAAATTCTTTTATTCCATGAAGTTATGTTAAAGGACTCTTATTATTTTCATTTAAGAGAGAAGGAGAATCTAGTTATGCAAGAAATTACTTACATTGATGTTGAAAGACAATTTTCCCTAAAAAGGGTAAAATTGTAATTTCACACTATGAGTATGATAGCAATCTTATATGAGGTGAGAAAAATTTATTTTTTACCCTAAATATTCTATGATGGTGGGAATTAGAAATCCTTACTCATTCTTGATCAAAAGAAGAAAGTAAGAGAATGAAATGATAGTTTTAACATAAAGGGCAAAAAGGTAATTTTGCCTTATGGGCAAAATTGTAATTTTGCCAAAAATAGAAGTAAATTAGTAAATTCATGGAAATGAGCCTTATGAAATTTTATTTAAGTAATTTTAATCCTTGAAACCGAAAAGAATGAAAAAGGGAGAAAAAATGGCCAATTTGGACTTAATGGCAAAAAGGCATTTTTCTTAGGGACTAAAATGCAAATTTCAAAAAGTTGAGGGACCACTATGCAATTTTGAAATTTTTGGAAGGGCAGAACAGTCTCAGCCCATGGAAGTTGCATAAAATTACAATGGCAAGGAGAGACAATGCCATTGTTAAAAAAAAAGAAAAGAAAAAGGATGAAATTGACAAATTAGCAAGAGTGGCATTTTTGTAAATAAGTCAAACTTTAATTCAGCCTATTTCTTCTCCTAATTACTAGAAATGTCGTGAAAGGTGGACAAGAAGGAGAAGTGGCTGAATTGCATCTTGCCTTGGAGAAGAAGAAGCTTCCACCAAATCAACAAGGAAATCACACATCTATTAGCTTTTCAAGGTAGATAAACAATCCTATGCCATTAATTTCATGTTTTATGGTATGTTTATGGTGTTTTCAAACTTGTAAGCATGATGGCAATTTCTCTCTCTACATGTGTATGGTGGATTTTTATGCTTGGATATGAGATATGTTAGAAATATTATGATTATAGATATGTAAGAAAGCATGGAAATGGTGAATTTGCATGGATGGAACTTTATTTTATTAAACCCTAAGTGGTGTCAAGGCTGAGTTTGTGGTTGTTAGAGTGAGAAAATGGTATTTTTTCATAGATTTTGCATGAATATTGTTGTATTGCAAGCAAGGTGATGAAATAACTCCATTTTGCTTGTTTTTCTCACCTTGGCCAAATTACTAGGGTTATAAGAGTGCTAAATTTTTGGCCAAATTTTATGTTAGAAAGAGTGAGAGAAAGTACTAGAAAATGGTAAGAGAGAGAAAGTCTAATTAGATTTGCATTTAGGTACTTTTCTCATTGTCTAGCTTCACAAGTAGCCAAGCAAATGTGCTTTAGTCACCTTGGCCAAATGGATGCATATGAATGGTGCTGAATTTGCTCTTGAAAATGATTTAGAAACCATGTAAGTTTAGTTCCAAGAAAGGAGGAGAGAGAAAATTGTGGCAATTTATGTTTCAAGTAATGTTGCCAATTTAAAGTCTTACTTGTTCACCTTAAAAGTGTGCATAAAAATGTGAAATTGTGATATTAGATGTGTGATTATGTTTGGCATGAAAAATAAGCTAGAAAAGTATGAAAAAGAATGGCCTAAAGTACACTTACCTAATTTTTAGGTGTGAGGAAGTGTTAGGCATAACTATGGGAATTTTCACCATGATGTTCCATTAATGAGAGTAAGACTAGAAATGTGCCAAAAGGGTTAGAAATACAAAGTATTCATGTTCATTCTACCTTGGCCAAATACTATGTGAAATTTTCTCTAGAGTGGCTAGATTTATGAATGAGTTGGAAATAGCCTAAAGTGCCGTCTAAATGGCCTATGTTAAGGGAAGAGAGACCAAAGATGCAAGGGTTAAGAATGAATGAATAATAGCATGCATTTTGCCATAAA
Organism: Senna siamea; assembly: GCA_031216115.1. Lineage (NCBI taxonomy): Eukaryota > Viridiplantae > Streptophyta > Magnoliopsida > Fabales > Fabaceae > Senna > Senna siamea. The sequence goes on along the minus strand of CM062354.1, from coordinate 21,857,958 downwards.
TAGTGAAATGTTTAAATTTATGTAAAAGTGATTGAATGGCAAAGAATACTTAATGTAATTGTGAAAGACAAGGTTAAAGCTTCCTTGTAGGGAATGATCTGGTGTATACTCCCAAGGAATTAAATAAGGAGGAATGATTTGGTGAATACCTCCTGAGATTAAAAGCCTGTGAAGGAATTATCTAATGTATGCCCTAAGGGGAATGATCTGATGTAAACCCCAATAAATTGAAATGTAGGAGGAATGATCTTGTGTATACTTCCAAAGAGCACAGTTAAGTAGGAAGGAATGATTTCATGTATACCTTCCCAAAATTGAGTAATTATGAAATGTTATGTATGTATTGCATGAATGTGATTTATGTGATTATGATTATGGCATGTAAGCATTGAATGCTTGCAGCCTATTCCTTGTATGACCTAATTGAATGTGTATTTCATTTCTATAGCTACATCCACATATGTTTTCGTGATATGTCATATCTAAGTATCTATAAGAGAATATTTTTGAAAATTAACTGCATGTAGAGTGTTTTCTGTATTATTACAGTGGTACATGTCAGTTATTTTAAAATAAACTGGTTGTTTATCTACTAGGAATGTATTTCTCACTTCTGAACTGATATCTATTAGATGGTTAGATATTACGTGGTAATCGAGGTGGAGTTAGACACGATGGAAATTCCTTTCTTAGGAGTTTTCACTATTATCAAGAATGTGTATGTTATCACTGTTTTTGAATTTCCTATAGAATAGATGAGTACGTAAATATATATAGCTATAGCCTGACCTTTTGGAATCCTAATTCTTCGTTTATTTTTGTTGGGTTTGGAATTAAGGCTGATATTTTTGGCTGTATATAGAAAGAAAAAGGGCATATGTATAGGGATATGTGAAGGACCTCTTCACTCACGATATTTTGTAAAGGAGTATGAGTGGCAGACTTGTTGTCTCCTTACTCCTTATGGATGGGTACTTCATCTATCCCAGTGTATGTATACCAAATGATGTACTAAACAATTGTATAATGTATGTATATTAGAAAAGTTTTTATATATTCTGTTGTATTATTTAATATTTTATATTCCGCTATGCCAAAGCACATTACTTGAGCAAAAGAATCCAAACCTAATTGCATAACAAATCTATGATGGATTGGATGCTCAGGAGAAATAAAGGTAATCAAAGACTAGAATTAATGTAACCACTTATCTAAATAAGCGTTATGATGTTGTTAAGTTATGATAAAGGGGTGTTAAAGGAAGTATGTGACTTTTATGGATACTATACCTGTGAATAGGGGTACGGAGGAAAAGATCCAAAGATTCTATTTTCTGTGTTCTTTAGTGGTTGAGAGTTAGCATAAGCTTGATAGTATCCCTATAGTTAGAGAGTTTTCTGATATCTTTCCCAAGGAGATCTCTAGTCTTCCACCAGAAAGAGAGGTAGAGTTCTCTATAGTGTTAGTTCTCAAAGCAGGACCGATCTTTATAGCACCATATAGGATGTCTCCCTTAGAGTTGAGTGAACTCAAGGTTCAAATAGAAGACCTTTTAGAGAAGCATTTCATTAGACCCAATGCTTTATCATGGGGAGCACTAGTGCTATTTGTAAAAAAGAAGGATGAAAGTATGAGAATGTGCATAGACAATAAGCAATTAAATAAGGTGACCGTGAAAAACAAATACTGACTCCCTAGGATTGACGATTTGTTAGATCAATTAGTTGTATTCACTAAGATTGATTTGAGGTCGGGGTACCATCAAATCATAGTAAGAGGTGAGGATATACCTAAGAATGCTTTTATGGCTAGGTATAAGCATTATGAATTTCTTGTGATGTCGTTTGACCTAACAAATGCTCTAACTATTTTCATGGATTACATGAATCGCATCTTTAAACCTTACCTTGACCAGTTCATGGTAGTGTTCATTGATGATATTCTTGTATATTTTAGAAATAGGGAAGAGTATGAACAATACCTTAGAATTGTATTTCAAGTAATTAGGGAGAGGCAACTCTATGCAAAACTAGGGAAGTGTGAGTTTTAGTTAAATAAGGTAAGATTCCTAGGGCATGTGATTTCCTAAGATGAGGTAGCAGTAGGTCCCAATAAGATTAAAGCTGTGGTTCATTAGGAGAGACGTACAACAGTGACTGAAATCCATAGTTTCCTCGGATTATTTAGTTACTATAGAAGGCTTATCCAAGGGTTTTTGCAGATAGAGATAACTATGACTAAGCTAAACAGGAAGGATGTTCCATTTAGATAGGACTCTGAATGTGAGCATAGTTTCCAAACCTTGAAGGAAAAATTATCCACTTCACCTGTGCTAGTGATCCCAAATCCTTTAGAAAGATTTAAGCTGCATTGTGATGCATCCAAGAAAGGTCTAGGATGTGTCTTAATGCAAAGGGAAAGGTAGTTACCTATGCTTCTAGACAGTTGAGGCCCCATGAAAGTAACTACCCTGCTCAATGGCCTCGAACTAGCAGCTATAGTCTTTGCCTTGAAAATTTGGAGGCATTATCTTTATGGGTCTAGGTTTTAGGTATTCAGTAACCACAAGAGTCTCAAGTACCTCTTTGATCAGAAGGAGTTGAATATGAGACAGAGGAGATGGATGGAGTTTATTAAGGATTATGATTTTGAGTTGAAATACCATTTAGGCTAAGCCAATATGGTGGCAAATGCCTTGAGTAGGAAATCCCTCCACATAGCTCAAATGATGGTGAGTGAGATAAGCTTGATAGAGGATTTTAGAAATTTGAGTTTATTCACATTAATGCTACCAGATAGAATATGTCTAGGTGAATAGCAAATTACGAGTAGCCTTAGGACTCATATCTTAAAGGCCTAATAAGAGGATGAATTCCTAAAGTCCCTAAAGGACCTTAGGGAATTCCATAAGGAGTTAGATAGGACAATGACTTTCTAGAATAGGGTTTATGTCCCGAGTCTAGGGAAAAATTTTAGAAAAAGCCCATAAGAGTAATTACACTATTCATCCTGGTGCCACTAAGATGTACCAAGACTTGATGGGAAGATTTTGGTGGCTAGGTATGAAAAAGCACATCACTGAGTATGTTTCTAAGTGCTTAGTGTGTCAGTAGGTGAAGATTGAACATTAGAAACTTGTTGGATTATTGCAACCTCTTGATATCCCTTAATGGAAATGGGATAAGATCTCTATGGACTTTGTAGTAGGTTTATCCAGGACTCAGTAGAAAAATGATGCTATTTGGGTGATAGTAGACCGATTGACAAAGTCTGCTCATTTCCTACCCATTAAGATTAATTTCTTCATGAACAAGTTAGCACAATTGTACATCCAGGAGATAGTGAGACTGCATAGAATCCCTACTGTAACGCCCTTATCTAGTATTACATTTCCTTTGACGTAAACAAATAAGTTTGGTACATTATTCTTATCCTTTTATTATTAAGTCTTAGCAATTATACCATTAAGTTTTATTAAGGTGAATTAGGGTCGGGATCTTTTGCTCAGATTAAATCTTGTATGCATAACGGAATTAAAATACTATACTACACAGCAAAAATTTAAAACTTCATATCATACAAAATAATAATGTCCAATAAATAAATGTCCATTACATCTTTCGAGAACATATACCAAGATATATGAAGTACCCGTCCATCAGGAGTCAAGAGATAACAACCTTGTCACTTAGACCCCTTTACAAATAATGGGAAGGAACCGATCCTTCACATATCCTTTTTCCCCAACAATTACCCGTCTCCCTTTTACATACACAGCGAAATGTTTGTCCTAATTCTAGTCCAAAATATAGCTAGAATAAGACCCAAAATAGGGGTTACAAATTTTTTGCTTCTAACCAAAATGAAACTTCTATCTCCCTAGCCCTACTAAGTGTCCGCATCTGATACATATTAGAATATAAATGAGAAACACAAGTTCCCCAGTAGCTTAACAATTCGGGGTTTAAAAATTCACTAATATGTATTAGGGTACAAGCACTAAAATATTTAATTCTACATTCTTAGTGTATATATAAAAACACAGAATGATTCATAAATATAAATTGGCAAGCATTGTATGATCAATTTAAATGTCAATGTGATAAAATACTATTCTTTCAAATGAAACATCTTTGTATGCTATTAAACACGTTATCATAAAATTAACAAAACCATTTATGCTTATCATTCTTAAAACTTACTTTTATATAATAGTTGTGCACACTTGGCCACCTTTATAATTCTTTGTGCATACTTAGGCACTTGTGGACACTTGGCCACCTTTCTAGAATCATTGTGCACACTTGGCCACTATGTGGACACTTGGTCATCTTTATAAATCTTTGTGCACACTTGGGCATTTGTAGACACTTAGCCACCTTTATAAAATCTCTTGTGCACACTTGGGCACCATGTGGACACTTAGCCACCTTTCTAGAACCATTGTGCACACTTGGGCACTATATGGACACTTGGCCACCTTTATAAATCTTTGTGCACACTTTGGTACTTGTGGACACTTGGCCACGTTTATAAAATCTTTAACAAGTTTCAAGGGAAATTTTACTTTTCTTGAGAAATAATGCTAGTGTACATCTTTTTAAAATTCTAATAAAATTCAAGAATAACTTTCCCTTTCTTGAAAAAGAATATTAATGTACATCCCTTATAAAATTCTAATAACTTCAAGAATAAATTCCCCTTTCTTGGAAAATTAATATTAATGTGCATTCCTTGTAAAATTCTAATAATTTCAAGCATAAATTCCCCTTTCTTGGAAATTAATATTAATGTACATTTCTTATAAACTTCTAATAACTTCAAGAATAATTTTCCCTTTCTTGGAAATTAATATTAATGCACATTTCTCATAAAATTATAATAACTTCACGAATAAATTCTCCTTTTTTAAAAATTAATATTAATGTACATTTCTCTTAAAATTCTAATAACTTCAAGAATAAATTCTTCTTTCTTAAAAATTAATATTAATGTACATTTGTCATAAAATTCTAATAACTTCAAGAATAAACTCTCCTTTCTTGAAAGGTAATATTAATATACATTTCTTCTAAAATGCTAATAACCTTCAAGAATAAGTTCCATGGACTTGGCCTAAGGAAATTGGTTAATTTGCATTTCAAATTTTCCTCTTTTATTCCTTAACTAACAACATTAAAATGGTATAGTCTCTTTCCTCCATGGTCATTTTTCTCCCCAATCATAACCAAACTCTCACACCCTTTAATGAAAATTTCATCTCCTATTCTGCTAAAAAGGGTTTCATGGGGAATAAAGGTTCTGAAACTCATGCATCCATTTCTATCATGACAATATCACTAACTATCCATAATCCTTACATGATAACATCATTCATTTCATCAAATCAATCCACATCCCAATCAATCACACATGCTTAGCCAACAAAACGTGCATCTCATCAAGAATGTAAGGAAGACAATCATGTTCCATAGAAAAATTGTAAAAACATGTTGATTGCATATACTAAAGCATGAAACACAATCTTAAAATTGTTAACCTACCTTGATGATGAACTAAGTGGGATTAACTTGGCTTCCTCTTGACTTTCTTCCTTCACATCTTCCTTGCTCCTCTTGCTCTTTTCTTCTTTGTTTCTTTGGGTCAACTCCACTCTTCTTCTTCCTAATTTTGTGTGTTCTCCCCAAAGTTCACGTTTCTCTTTCTCCTTTTAAGGGATGCGTCCATGTGTATATATGCATATAGGCTACCCATGAAATTTTAACTTCATTTTCCCTTGGCTATTCGAGTGATGGGTGCCACACGTGCATCTCATGTGTTAAAATTAAAATTTATAATTCGATTGCTTGTAAGGTTCACGTAAGTCACATGCATATTTTCCTTTATTCCATTTTATTTTTTCCTCCCTAATGCACGTGAAGTTTGGTCCCTTTTCTCAACTCTCTCTCTTTCATCCACCTCATGCTGCATCTTCCTCTCGTATGTGTTGTGCATGCATATCATCATATTAGCCTCAATTCCATTCATTCACACCATCTCTCGCCTATGTTTTCTACTTGGCTACAATGAGACACAACCCTCATTCTTTTTGTCTCATGAAATTTAGTGCAACCCTTCATTGTACACCTTGGTTTACCTCCTTGAACACGTTAGTGGAAAGAAGGGAGTCATACTTAATCTTTCATTTTTAAACTCTACACTCTTCTCTCTTTGCCCACTTGGTCACGTAAGAAAGGAAGGGAGAGAGGATGAGTTCATGTGTCCCATGTGTAATTAGGTGCTACCATTTTTCTTCCAATCACTCTTCTCGCTTTTCTCACTTCAATTTGTCTTTTTCCTTTGTTTAAGGTGGATTGTTTCCTTCATCATACTTGATTATTGTCCTAATTGTACTTTCAAGTATAATTTACTTCTCCTACACCCTTTGTCTTACTTCTTGTCATGTTAATGTGAAGGGAGGAGGTAACCATGCTGCACTTTTCTTTCCTTTAATTATTTTTGGTTAATTACCATAAGGGTTCTTTTAAAAAATTGTGCTTCCTTGCAAGCTTAATTTGACAACTTAATCATGCCAAAGGGGAAGGAGAAGAAAGCCACCTATTGTAAGCTACCCCTAATTCCCATGCAAGTTGGTATAGTCTCCTTTTTTTTCTCCACCCGGTTTCTCTCCCTTCTCCTTAATATTGTTTCATAGCTGCACCTTCCCTCTTCTCTTCATCGTACCATATGCTTATGGATGTTGCTTTTGTCTCATGCAAGGCCAAAGTGTGTGCATATAAAAGTATTAACTTATTTCCTTTCTCCATGCATGTTTAAACAAACAAATTCTGCACCTCTTTGTCCTTAGTTTGCCTAGCTATATGTGTTCCTTCCTTCCTCACTTCACGTAAAACCTATGCATGCAAAATTCTCACTCTTTGTCCTTAGTTTTCCCCCACGTTGGAGGTAACATAAAGGGTGGAGGAAACATGTATCTCACCCTTCCTTTCCTAGGCGTGTCGTGTAGTTGGTTAGAAGAAAAATTATGCACTTTTTTCCTTTCCTAATTATTATTCCATAGTCCACATTCATCAAGTGCAGCCCTTTATCCATGGCCATTCTTCTATTACCCATTGGACACTTAAGATTAAGGCTAAAGGGAAGGGAGGAGGCTTAATGCCACTTGTCCTTCTTTCTTCCCCCTTGCCATATAGATATAGGAATTTGGAGCATTTGGAAATTATTTCCCCATGTTCCTAGCCATGTACTTATATATATTTTTACTATGCCACACTTTTCTTTCCTTCCTCAATTTGACTAAAATGGAGAGGTAATCTAAATCAAGCACCTTAACAAATTGAAAGCATATTTATTCTAAATACAAAATCACACAAGTAATTTCATCTAATTAATTAAAGAACATTAATTTAGACTAATTAAATTAAAGGGTGTTACACCTACTAGCATTGTATCAAATAGAAACCCTAGATTTACCTCTAGGTTTTAGAGAGCTTTCTAAGAAGCCATTGGTATTAAGCCAAGCCTGAGTACTACATATCATCCCCAAACAGACGAACAAACTGAGAGAACCATTCAGACCTTAGAGGATATGCTTAGGTCATATGCCTTAGAGCACAAGTGTAACATCCGCTCCAATTATGATTAAATGGATGTTTGATAATTGTTAATTTGATGTTTAATGTGTGCATGTGTTGCATTAGTGCAAATAGTTGCATTAGCCTAGGGACTAAATTGAAAGGAAATAAATAAAGGTTTAGTAAAAGGTGGTTAAAGACTTAATTGAAAAGGGAAAAGTAAGTAAGGCCAAAGTGTAAAATAGCCCAGGGACCAAAGAGCAAATTCCTTAAAATTCCTTAAACCCTAGCTGTAACCCTAAAACTCTCACACACTTCTAAACCTTTAGATTTTAGAGAGAGAAGCAAGAGGGGTAAGTAGAGAGAGAAAAGGGGAGTTAGGGCAAAGGAGAGAGATTTTTGCCAAAGGAAAGGGCTGATTGAAGCTAGAAATTAGTTCTACAACAAGGGGGGCTAATTTCTAACACATAAAGCACACACATTTGCAAGGAATCAAGGTAGCAATCCATCTTAAAACCCTATCTTTTTTGAAATGTTACTGTTGTGGGAAAATATGGATTTCTACATCTCTGAACTGAGATTGGGGTTAAACCTACATTCTGTATGCTTTTCTATTTCTATGGGATGTTGTGTTGCTAAATGTATGCTCATATATATGCTTGTAATGGATTGGAAGGGTTGGGTTGTGTTCATTCAGAGATATAGACTAGATTTCCTTGAATGTACCATGTTTGAGCTAATAGATGAGAAATGTTTAATGAAAAGTAAAGTTTGTTATATGGGAATTAAGCTCATATGTTAAGAATTGAAAATGGAATGTATTCTGGACTGGGTATTATCAAAATCATGTTTTTTGAACTACAACGGAGCATAACAGCCGACTGTTATGTTGGTGGCAGTTGACTGCCGTGTTCCTAGAAAACCCAAAAGTGTAGACAAACGCTTAGCAGCCAACTGCCAGATACCTAGCAGTCAACTATCAGGCCCAGGTTAAATTAAACAATCGATTAGTCAACCTCGTAGTCGATTGTCATATTCTTGGAAAACCTAGAATTGCAGACAAAGGCTTAGCAGCTGACTGCCAGGTTCTTAGCAGTCGACTGTCGGGCCTGGGTTTGCACTCAGTAGTCGACTATCGTGCTCATATTTGCCAGGACGCATTCCAGAAAGTCACTAGCCGACTGCCAGCATACTAGCAACCGACTACTAGCTTACTGCTTGGCACCAGAGGATTACAGAGAGCCATTAGCTGACTGCTAACCTTCCAGTAGTTGACTGACAGCCCTCTAACTTGCGAAATGAGGTTTTTCATGGCAATTAATCTTAGTAATTCTTTATACTAACTTAATTAAGGGCTCACAACATAGGAAGCAAGGAAACTAGGGGTTTTGGGTGATGAAACCCTTGGGATAGTGAAGTAAAGAGAGAGCAGAAAATGAAAAAAGGGGAAGAGGAAAGTATTCTCAGCGTATGCTTTATAGTAGATAGGCCTATGATCGAGTGACCAATTGTTGGTATGGGATGGCCGTTGGACATTCCATGGTTGTGCCAAAAATTGGGATGGTTAAACATCCACTTGAACTTAGATGATTTTGAAAACACCGTGATAGTTGCAAACTTCAAGTTAATGTCATCTCCCAAAAGCCATATGAGAAACACATACCTAGAGTTAAGCATAACCATGAGTATGGGCTGATTCACCCAATAGTATATGTAGAGAATAGTATATTGGGAGTGTGATCCATCGGAAAGGGATGGTGATTCCATAGTATTATGATCTGTCCAAAAGTGGAGAGGAAATGATCTGGGTAGAGTTGACGGTGATCCCATGAGAGTACACCAGGCTCGTTTGGGATGAAATGGAGGAATCCCGTTAGTTAGGGATGATCTGTCAGAAAGGGGCAGGGACCATTATAGTACTTGGATCCACTGGGAGACACCTCAGAATGTACAAAAGTTAAGGCATGTCTAAATAGACATGCGCTCATTCATATAAACAATGGTGTGTGGAATTTTTGCTGGGCGACTCTCTCGATTACTCTTAGAGTGTTTTATGTACTGCTCGCATGTTATGGAAATGAAATGATGTTATGTTTACTATCTCACATGTGTTTTATAAGAAATGTTTTATGATGAGAATGATGATGAATGCACTTCCCATGTTTTAAAGTTGATATGTTCTAAATGCACATGCATACATATGAGTACACGATATGATTAAATGCTACACTCATTTCATCCCAATAATATGCGATATGTTTTACAAAAGAATGTAGAGTTTTTTTCCATGCGAGTACGGTGGTACAGGTCAATGGATTTCGTAACTAGTTGTATTGCTACTGAGATTCATTTCTCACAATAGTGTTGGCATATACCAAATTTGTAGGTCCTCTTGGGCTAGAGGTGAAGGTAAAGTATGAAGAAGTGTCCAATCCGGGCATATAAACTATTTAATCTCAATAGTATAAGTACATGGTAGGATTGAACTAGTCTTCATGATATTTTGAGAAAGGCTAGTGTAGGATTATTTTGTATAGCCTATTCTAACTTATCTTAATATGAATTAGGCTGGATTGATGAATAGACTAATTAATGGGGTTATTAGTGGCAAGATTATTGCCTCCATACCCAATAGTTAATTGATTATATTTAATTAAGAATGCATGTCTATGTATAGTTAATCCAGGTGTATGCTATATGTATTTATTCCGCTGTGATGGTGAGAGAACTCGAGCGTAGAGACCAACCCAAAAGGCACTTAATTAATCAACTTGGTAAAAAGTTTTAAAATTTACTCAGGTAGAAGTTATAGTAACACCAACACTCTAAAAATTATTTTCATATTATAGTTTTTTTTAAAAAAAAATTTCTAAAAGGAACCATAGGATAGAGAGTGTTACAACAAGGGAAGTTGGGGCTAAAGCCTAGCATTGATATAATTCTCATATAATAACAGTTTCCATTCTAGCATAGGGATGGCGCCTTATGAAGCCTTGTATGGGAGGAAGTGTAGATCACCTTTGTGTTGGTATAAGGTAGGGAAAAACAATTGCTTGGATCAGAGTTGGTTTAGCAAACTACAAAACAAATTAGGATGATTAGGGATAAAATGGCTAAAGCATAAGATAGAAAAAAGAAGTATGCTGACAAGAGAAGGAGACCATTGGAATTCGATGAAGGGGATCATGTTTTCCTTAGGGTATCTCCTGTTATCGGTATAGGTAGAGCCATTAAGTCTAAGAAATTGAATCCAAGGTATAATGAGCCATTCCAACTCCTAAGAAAGGTTGGTCAATTAGCATACCAAATAGCTTTACCCCCGTTCTTATCAAACCTCCATGATGTTTTCCATGTCTCGTAACTTTGGAAATACATCTATGACCCATCCCACATTCTTGATGCCAGTACTATACTATACAGTTAAAATAAAATTTAACTTATCATCCAAAGCCATTGAGGATCATTGGGAATGAGGTCAAGCAATTAAGGAACAAGGTCATCCCTCTTGTTAAGGTTTTATAGGATCAGTCATCTCTACAAGAGGCGATATGGGAGAAGGAAGAGGACATGAGGAAGTCCCAACTTGAACTATTTGAATAGGTAAATTTTAATTTCGAGGAGGATTAAGTGGATGTTTTACCATCCTAAATTATGGTTCGACTATGGAATGCCCAACGATCGTCTGATACTGGTAGTCAGTAACTCAATCATAAGCCTATCTACCACTAATGCATACACTTAGAATACTTTTCTCTTTTCTCTTCTATGTTTTCCACTCTTTCTTTACTCAACCTCATGTGACATGTTACCCAAACTTGTAATTTCCTTATATGATGACATTATTGTTGACTCTATTGAGCACACACTTAAGAAAAATAGAAACTTGGACTCAAAACTTCTTTAGGAAAAACACTAATTTTTCACCTAGCAGTCGACTTACACCTCATAGTAATTGGCTTATAGAAATAAAACCTTGGAAACTCACAAAAAAGGCTACAAGTCAGTTGCCAGAACTATACCAGTCGACTTTCAAGCACATGGCAGTCAATGGATAAGCTACTGTAAACTAGTAGTCACATAATGGAGGCATGATAGTCGGCTACCAGGAGCTGGCAGTTAGCTGTTGCCTGCCTATTTTGGAAAATTTCAAGCTAAAGAACATGGAAGTCGACTTATAGGATCTTGAAGCTTAATTTTGACTATCATGGAAGGTTACTAAATCCAGATTTCATCTCTTTGAATCTAGAAAAAGGCATGAGTTAGGTTTCTAGCATTAATTCATCATTTACTCCAATTATCACTCACTTTCATGCTTAATATCATCCATCATATGGAATTAAAATACTTTTCAAACATGGTGAACAGTAAACCCATTTCATAAAATTTGAAACAAGCATGTATAAGTTCATCTATTCAACATAAAAAACCTAATAGAAGTTAATCATACAAAGAAAGTAGGTTTAAACCCCCTCTCTTAACTAAAATCATCTCAAAATCACTATTTTTAGAAAATTGATAGTGTTTTTCAAAAATGAAGGGATTAGATTGTTTGTTACCTTGATTATTGATGAAAAGTATGCAAATAATGTTAGATGCCTTCCTTTTTTTTATTTTTTACTCTTGGAAGTGTTAAAATCTACACTAGAATACTTCTTCTTCAAAATCTCTCTGTCTCTCTCTCAAAAAGGTTCTCTCTCTCTAAAAGTCTGAAGTTGAGTTTTTATGATGGAGTGTTTCATAGTTTGAGACTTATATAGGGGTTTTGCATGGCAAGAGAAAACTACAACCCTTAACCTATTTTCTTCTACTTAATCTAGAGTCGCGATCAAGTTTTTGGTCACTCGACCTCAAATGGCCATTTCCTCGGTTATATGAAGATTTACACTTTTTTCCCTAAAATACTGGCAAGAAAATTCAAAAATTGGTTAGCTACAATAACTCCCTCAATTTAGTCCTTATTCTTTTCTTTTCAATTTATTTCCCATTCACTTTCAACTTGGTCCTTCACTCTCTTTCAATTAAGTCCTTACACTAATGTAATTATATGTAGACTAATGCAGCAAGCACAAGCATTTAACTTACTTAATAGCTAACAAACATCTCTCATAAAAAGTAGGAGCAGATGTTACAGTTTAGGTCTTGTATTTTTCATTTATCATATATATAGGCAAAACATGAATCTTAGTATGATAAAGAGTGTTTATGGGCTTAAGATTATTATTCCTAGTCCAACTGGGTTAACCTTAAGCTTTGGGTTAAATTAATTAATCCTAGTCCAACTAGGATAACTGAACCCATTATCTAATTAATCCTAGTCCAACTAGGTTAATCCTTAAGCCTGAGCTTAAAATAATTACTCCTAGTTAAATTAAGCCTAATATGTAATATAATATACTAAAGCCCAAAAGGAGACCATCTTAGTATTACTTTAATATTAAGATGCAAAATATAATATAATATATATACTTCATATAATATATATATTATATTAGACTAAATTATATTATATTAACCTCAATTCATCCTGTTCTTGTGTGTGACCTTACAAGTTCTTATTACATTGGCAGTGATAAAAAAAATAACTTTTTCAAGATCAACAAATAGTGAGCAGCATCTAGCAATGCATCACTACTACCCAAGTAATAAGAATGTCTCTAATTCTAAATCTATGACCAAAATTCTTATGTAATTTAATCTATTTTGTATGAATATCTAGGTTGAACTCAAGGCATGGAATATGTCATCTCCTTTTAACTTCAACTCATGTTTCTTGATCCATGAGTGGACTAATTAATAACAAATAAATCAACATCACATAATGATCTATTTCAGCATGACCATGCATTTCTTAGTCTCTTTTCAATCAAGGGGATATGGATATCTCACATCCAAAGGAAGGACAAATCTCACCTACATCATCCATATCCTGCTACATAATAAATGACATACCCAAATACTGCCTATTGGGTCACCCTATTAAGGATGACTTTAAATAGTACCATAATATATAACTTATCATGTAGAAGTCATAGTGACTTTAGGTTAATACATTATAGTCACTGTGAGAAGTGCTTATGATAATCCATTAGAATCCATGTAATACTCTCACTATGGTTCATTCTAGTATAGGTGTTCTCTAACAAATATACTCATGTAATGAATTCTCACCTCATATCCATGACTTTAGTCATTAATCAACGTACATGTTAGTCTTGCAGTATTATTGTTATCCCAATTTGAAATAATACTTCACTAGGAAAAATTTTAAGAATAATAAATTATTCTAAGGACAATTAATTTATTTCTATGATGCACAGATATATCAAAATATAATAACTGAAATTCCTTTATATTAAACTTAAGAAAATGTGTACAGTCAATCATCTTATGATTTGCCTCTAAGGTATACACCAATAGTGGTGCCTATGCAAGTCAGACATCTTTTTTTGGGTAGGCCTTAGTAATTTGATATACGGGTAATTCACGATGAATTCATAAATAGGTATACATTGAAGATGAATGGCCGCAAGATCACACTTACTCATGTGACACCATTTAAGATTTATCAAGACTAGCTCAAAACAAGGTCTTTGACCAATGAGGGTAATGGTAGTGGGAATACAAAAAGAAAAGAGAGAAAAAAGGCTAAAAGTGAAAAGAATAAAGAAAAAGGCCCAATGGTGAGTGATTGGACAAGAGAGGAAAAGAAAGTGAGGTGCGAAAGAGAGAAGAAGTTAGTAAGTGAAAAGAAAGAAAAGAATGTGAAAAGTGAGAAAGAAGAAAATGAGAGGATTGAAGAAGTTAAGAAGCAACTATGCTTTTATGCAAAAGAAAGGGAGTTAAAGAGTTCATACTTAGGCAAAAGAGCTTTAATCTTGATTCATTTTAAGGAAACTTTTTTACTCACATTAACCTGGATTCGAGCTTACCTAGTGTTTATGACTATTGTAAGATTATAATGATGTCTTTTCAGAAGAAGTATCTCATGGTTTACCACCATTAAGTGTAACATTCACTCTTATTATGAATAAGAGATGTTTCTTAGTTGTTAATTTAAGTTTAATGCTTGTGTATGTTGCATTAATTGCATATATTTGCATTAGTACAAGGACTTAGTTGAAAGGGAAGAAAGCTGAGTTAAGAGGTGGTTAAGGACTAAATTGAAAAGGGAGTTTAGTTAGGCCAAAGTCATAAAGTGGCCTAAGGACAAGAATGCAAATTTTAAGACTTAAGGATTTATAAACCCTAAACCCTCACACAACTCAAACTTCAGCATTTCTAGAGAGAGAAGGAGAAGGGCGAGTACAGAGAGAAAGTGGTAAGTTAGGGCAAAGGAGAAGAGATTTGCTGAAGGAAGAAAGGAGCTAGGAATTGGTCTCACAATATGGGAAGGGCTGGTTTAGCACATCATACAAGCACATTTCTTTAGGAAATCTAGGTAGCAACTCAACCTAACCCAATTTTTTGAAATGTTTAGCTCTTTGCTGGAAAATTGTTGTCATGAATGTTTTAAGTTATGTTGGGGTTTAAAACCTACATTCTCTATGGTTCTAACTTCTATTAGGTGATGCTTGCTGAAAGCTATGCTCATTTATGCTTCTAATTCATTATGAAAGAGGGCTTATGCCCTAAGTGAAAAAAAGTGGTTTGATCTTAGTTTTGAGTATTGTTGAGTCTTGGGTTTGTTATAAATTTTATATGATGTCTAAGTATTGGTGTTGAGTTCAGAGATTGAGAAATTGGATTGAAAACATGTTTTTGGAGCAAAAATTTGGGTGTATAAGTAAGTTTTAAGAGAAGATAAGATGCTAGTAGCCAATTTCCAGGCCTAGAAGTCAATTGTCATGTTCTTTGTCTACTTAAAAAGCCTTAATGAACGCTAGTAGCCAACTACTAGACCTTGGAAGTCAACTACCGTGCTCTTTGTTTTTTAGAAAATGTTCTCGAAGGTTAGCAGCCGACTACCCCACTTTATTAGTTAACTGTCAGGTCCAGAATTTCTCAAAAATTTCCTACAGTAAGCTAGCAGCTGACTAGTAACTCTAGGCAAAGAATGAACAAGAAAGGCAACAAGCTAGTAGCTAACTACCAGTATGGGACTAGTCGACTACCAGCTCACTAGTTCAGATAAGGAGCTCAATAACCTATTTTAAGAGCTAATTAATCTAAAATCTCAATCGAACTAAGGATCTAAAGTTGGGATGTAGTGGGTAACATGTAAGAGATAAGGTCATGTGTCACTCAGATGAGAGAATCATTGTTATAGTGAAATAAAGAGACCGAAAAACATAAGAAAAGAAAGAAAAGAGAAAGTATTCTAAGAGTATGCATTAGTGGTAGATAGGATCATGATCGAGTGACTGATTATCGGTATAGGACGACTATTAGGCATTCCACGATTGTGCCATAAATTAGGATGGTTAAACATCCACTTAAACATAGATGATTTTGAAAATACCATGATGGTTGCAAACTTTAAGTTAATGTTATCTTCCAAAGGCCATTTAAGAAACACGTACTTAGAGTTAAGCAGAATCATGGACATGAGCCGAAACATCCTAGTATATATCTTAGAGAATAGCATACTAAGAGTGTGATCCATCAGAAAGGGATGGTGACTCCATAGTATTATAATTTTCCTAAGGGTAGAGAGGAAAAAATTTGGGTAGATTTGATAGTGATTGATGCGTGCTGCCAATGCTATCTAGCAACAACACCTAAGGCAGTGAACCTATCGATGCAGCCTAGTGCAATGGTGAGTATCAAGGTCGTATTCCTCGGGAACGGGAAAGCCCAGAGTTACTACTTGTTCTCTGTTATCTAGCCTAGCAATTAAAATGATTAATTTTTATCTAAACTAACGTCTAACTACAAGCAATAATAAACTAATAGCAACAAGAAATAGAAGAAAATACACGGAGCCAAGAAATGCAAATCCATCAGGGAACCTACACTGGTTGGCAAACACACGAAGGATAATGGATTACTGAATTTAACTATGTTACCTGTGAGTGAATTCCAATGCAAATTCAAATTCTCTGTCGATCTCAATGAATTTCTTGAACTTAAAATCCACCACTGGCTGGTTCTTCCTA
This sequence comes from Senna siamea, assembly GCA_031216115.1. Taxonomy (NCBI): domain Eukaryota; kingdom Viridiplantae; phylum Streptophyta; class Magnoliopsida; order Fabales; family Fabaceae; genus Senna; species Senna siamea. Next base: position 21,841,289 of record CM062354.1, on the reverse strand, counting down.
ATGGCAAATTTTAAATCAGCATTATCTATCTAATTCACCACTATTAAGAGTCGTTACGTCTTAATCCAGCAATTTATTAACCTTAGTTCTAAGCGATAACAAATTGTCCATTACAGTTAGTTTTCCAATTCCAATTATCATCTGTCGATCTCAAAAAGGAATCTAATTAACATTATCACGATGTCTCGTAAATAACGCTAACACATACATTCATAATTGTAACGGAGATCACACATTAAATTCAACATCCATGCAAATTTAAACAAAGAATCCAACACGCTAGGGACCCCAATGAATTTTTTTAGTTTCACCACACATATTTACATATAGCACACAATCCAATAGCAGAAATCCATCGAAAATTCATCAAGCAATCAATTATACAGGAGATTTATTTAGTACAAATTAAGCACGCCCCTATCTTCTCAATTGCCCAATGATTATCGCGGATTGGTTGCCAGAAAACCACTCGAATCTCCCTAAAAAACTGCCAGAAATTCACCAGAGAATTCAAATCCAGTGCTGTCCAAAAGCTACATGGGTCAACGGGTCGGATCCTAGTCAAACGCGTCATGAAGCAAACGGTCGGGTTATGAGCCAAAGGGTACCCTCGAAAACGCCCAAATCGACGGCCTGAGCTGGGGCGGACGGTCGCGGTGGGGGCGCTGATCGACGGAGAGTCATTTTCCAGTGGCGTTGTGGACCAACGGCGACGGGAGCAACTCCAAAAATGACCGGATCCTCTCACGGGTCGCGAGGCTTCTTCGCGTTACGGACGGCTGGAATGGGTGGCGCGGACGACCAAGACGGTGGAGGACCCTGCGCAAAGCCTCTTCGGTCGTTGGTCGGCCTCCCTCAGTGGTGGTGGCGCACTGTTCACTCCCCTCGCGTGATGGGTCTTCACGCTTCACTATTCACTCCTCTCGCGTGATGAGTCTTCACCCTTCCTATTCACTCCTCTCCAATCTATTTCACGATGGACCTCTCTTCTTTTTCTTCCTTTTTTTATATATTTTTTTTTCTACTGTTCACTTCAGCCTTTTGCACAATGGAGCTCCTCTTGCACGATGTTTGGATTTTCCTTCACTCCAAATTACTTCGCTTTCGATTTAAGACTCGATAAAATGCCTGAAAACAAAAATAAAGCAAACTTAAGTGATTTTAATAACAAAATTACACAAAAAATGCTCACAAAATGGACAATTCACATCAAGAAATTTTGTATAGAATCGGACACATCAAATCACCCCACACTTAAGCTTTTGCTTGTCCTCAAGCAAACATTAACTCAGTCCTCAAACAGACAGCAAAAATTTCTCAAAAGTCCAAAACTAGTCCACAGTTAATACTGCCTAACAAATCCCCCATGAAACTTATTTATCGACCAAATTGCAAAAAGCTTGATGCAGAATAGAGATAATAACGATGCATACACAACCTAGCCAGCAATTCAATGGAAATTATTTAAGAATCAATGCCTCAAAGAGATTATTCAAATCACTCAAAGTGTATACAGGTAAGACACAAATCCCTCAAGTAACTTCACAAGAATATGTCTACTATAAGCTTGCTCATAAATCTCATCTCCGCTACCACTAAACATTGAACACCAAAATCAAGGGGGGGTCTTAACAGGGTTGTAATGAGACTAAGGTGATGGTAGGGAAGAAATTTTTGGTAGAAGAGGCATAGATGCTGAAAATTCATGCAATTAAAGCATCAACAAGGATTAAAGGATTAAATGCAACAAATTCTAAACATAACAATTCTTACTAAGTTTTCAATAAAGGTGGAGATGCTCAGAGAATAAAATCAATAGACAGGATACTCTTATTATTATCTTTCTTTTCTTTTCTTATTTTTTTTTCTATTATTATTATTATTATTATTATTATTTCATAATTAGCCTGCATGCTTACACTTTTGGATTGAAGGGAGCATCTAGAATGATAAAAAGAACTTAGTGCACTATTGTCAACTAAGGCAATGCATTTTAATCCCTGTACAAAGAATAAATCACACAAATTTCAGCAAAGGAGGTGAAGAAAGAAGATAGTGAAAAGAAAGGAATGAGGTGCAAAATGCAAGCGATGAGGAAAAAGTGAAGGCCCCAAAAGTGGCTAACTGAGGAAGGAAAATGAGGTGCAAAATTTTAGTTGCCCAAATCATTTGATATTCAAAAGTTTATGTAACTTCAACAAGTATTACAAGCAAGTTCTAGAGACACAATCAAGTGAAATACACACTCAACAAAAAGAATTCAAAGCATATTTGTGATAAATGCTTATCTTAGGCTCAAATCTCACGTTTGAAGTGTGGCTAAATTGCATATGATTCTCAAATGTTTCCATATGAATTACTAATCAAGCAGTGCATGCAAACTGCATTATCAACATCTTAAATCAAAATTGAACAAAATGAAAGAAAATCAAGCAACATGGGTATGACCTAGTCGTGGTCAAGAATACATTAGGCATTAAAACTGCTTTCTAACATAAACTATGAGAAACAATGTCTGCCCATTCATGACTGAATCATACATGCTCAAAAGACAAACAAAGACTTAAGTGCATAGAATCAAGCAAAAATCAAGTATCCTGTCCTAGATATACTGTCAACACAACATCAGCAAAAAATAGCATCAAAATGCGGCGTCCTGAACTAGTAGAGGGAAAATGAGTAAAAAAAATAAAAATAAAATAAAGGCACACCACCCCACACTTGAGGATTACACTGTCCTCAGTGTACAGCCAAAGGGGATACCACAGAAATAAAAGTAGAAAGCACAGCAACAAGCACAGAAAATCTAAAAGTTTTAATGTACCTCAACAAAATGAAAAAGACAAAAATAGACAAGAGTAAAATAACACAGATAAGATAAATAATAAAAAAGAAACACAGTGCTTGAGTCTTTTAGCTGGACTCGCTCCTTCTATCACTCTTTCAGGTAAAGCACCATATGCACTCGCTCCTCGACCTCCAATGGGTCTCCATAGTAGTGCTTTAGTCTGTGCCCATTGACTTTGAAATCTCCCTTGTAGGATGATGTAATTCCACTGTGCCATAGGGAAAGACTTGCTTGATCACAAATGGTCCTGACCATCGGCTCTTAAGCTTTCCTGGAAAAAGATGAAGACGTGAGTTATAAAGTAATACCCTATCTCCAACCTGAAAATCCTTAGAGCCACGCAGCCTTTGATCATGCCACTTCTTGGTTCGAGCTTTGTAAATGGAAGAATTTTCATAAGCTTGGTGGCGCCATTCTTCTAACTCATCCAACTGCCATAACCTCTCTTTACCTGCAGAAATAACATCAAGATTGCATGTTTTAAGGGCCCAAAGTGCCCTGTGTTCCAATTCAACAGGCAAATGACAAGTCTTTCCATACACTAGCCTATAGGGTGTAAATCCAGTAGAAGTTCTGTAAGCTGTCCTAAAGGCCCATAATGCATCATCCAATTTGGATGCCCAATCCTTCCTACTCACCCCTACGGTTTTCTCTAAGATTCTCTTTAAACCCCTATTAGTTACCTCTACTTGTCCACTGGTCTGTGGGTGATAGGGTGTTGAAAACCTATGAGATACTCCGTAATGTTTTAGTACTTTCTCAAGTTGGGAGCTACAGAAATGGGTCCCTCTATCACTAATCAGTGCCCTAGGTGTACCAAACCTAGCAAACAATTTTTTTAGGAACCTAGTCACCACCCTGGCATCATTAGTGGGGAACGCTTGAGCTTCTGGCCACTTGGAAAGATACTCAACAGCTACAAGTATATACTTATTACCAGATGAGGAAGGAAAAGGGCCCATGAAGTCAATACCCCACACATCAAAGATTTCAACCACTTGCATACTCGTTTGGGGCATTTCATCACAGGCAGAGATGTTACCTGACCTCTGACAAGCATCGCAAACCTGGACATATGCTCTGGCATCCTGGAATATGGTTGGCCAGTAGAACCCTGCTTCAAGCACCTTCCTAGCAGTGTGGTTTGCAGCTTGGTGGCCTCCCGTTGGTCCTTCATGGCAGTGCTTCAGGATTTGGTGGACTTCCTCCCCATGTATGCATCGCCTAATTACTTGGTCTGCACAGATACGAAACAAGAAAGGATCTTCCCAAATGTAGTATTTCAACTCAGCAAAGAATTTCTTCTTTTGCTGGGTAGTCATACCCTTTGGTAAAACCCTTGCCACCAAAAAGTTAGCATAATCACAAAACCAAGGGGAATCAGTACATACCTGAACCGTCTTTAAATGCTCATCTGGGAAGTTATCATCAATGGCTCTCTCATCTAAGGCTTCCCAGTTTGGATTCTCTAACCTTGATAGGTGATCTGCAGCCAGGTTCTCCGCACCCTTCTTATCTTTGATCTCAATATCAAATTCCTGCAAGAGCAAAATCCATCTAATGAGTCTAGGCTTAGCATCATGCTTACCAAACAAATACTTCAAAATTTGAATGATCCGTGTAAACCACGGTCTTGGATAGCACCAAATAGCATTGAAACTTGTCGAAAGCATAGACCACTGCAACTAATTCCTTTTCAGTAGTGGTATAGTGCTCCTGGGCATCGGTCAAGGTCTTGCTAGCATAATAAATTGGCTGGAACTTTTTATCAATCCTCTGACCTAACACAGCTCCAACTGCAAAGTCACTAGCATCACACATTAGTTCAAGGCACCCACTTAGGTGAAACCATAATAGGGGCTGTGGTTAGTCGTTCCTTTAGTAACTCAAATGCATGCAGACAATCAGTATCGAAAACAAAAGGTACATCCTTGATAAGCAACTGAGTTAAGGGCCTAGCAATCTTAGAGAAATCTCTAATAAATCTCCTATAAAAACCAGCATGCCCTAAGAAGCTTCTAATAGCCTTAACTGAACTAGGGGGTGGTAGTTTTGATATGGTCTCAACCTTAGCCTTATCCACTTCCATCCCTGCATGTGATATCTTATGCCTAAGAGCGATCCCCTCTCTCACCATAAAGTGACATTTTTCCCAATTAAGAACTAAGTTTGCTTCTATACATCTTGCAAGCATACGTTCTAAATTAAGCAAACAGTGGGAGAAGGAGTTACCAAAAACTGAGAAGTCATCCATAAATACCTCCATAGACTCCTCAATCATGTCATGGAAGATTGCCATCATGCACCGCTGAAAAGTGGCTGGTGCGTTGCACAATCCAAAAGGCATCCTCCTGTACGCAAACATTCCATATGGGCAGGTAAAGGTGGTCTTCTCTTGGTCTTCAGGTGCAATGGGAATCTGAAAGTAACCTGAAAAACCATCAAGAAAGCAATAAAACATGTGACCTGCCAAACGTTCAAGCATCTGGTCAATGAAAGGCAGAGGAAAATGGTCTTTTCGGGTTGCATCATTGAGTCTCCTATAATCAATGCAAACCTGAGAACCTGTTACCGTCCTAGTGGGTATGAGTTCATCCTTATCATTCTTGACCACTGTCATGCCACCCTTCTTTGGTACAACCTGCACAGGACTCACCCAAGAGCTATCAGAGATAGGATAAATCAAACCTGCATCAAGAAGTTTAATTACCTCCTTTTTCACCACTTCCTTCATGTTTGGGTTCAATCGTCTCTGTGGCTGCACCACTGGCCTATAGCTATCTTCCATCAGGATCTTGTGTGAACAATAGCTAGGATTAATCCCAGGAATGTCCACCATCTTGTAAGCAAAGGCCCTAGGGTATTTCCTAAGAAAGGTCAAAGTCATCTCCCTCTCCTCAGGTGTAAGGTCAGCTGCTATAATTACTGGCAGCTTCTCTGCCTCATCCAAGTAGGCATAGCTTAAGTGCTTGGGTAACTCCTTCAATTCCAAGGTTGGGGGGTCCTCAATTGAAGGTTTCACCTTCTGCACCTCTGACCTGTCAAGAGAAACAAAAGAATCAGTCAAGTTGCTGGGCTCAACAGCCAACAAGTGAGCTAGTTGTTCCAACACTTGCTCGTTGGACAACCCATCCTCTTCTCCTTGTAATGCCACCTGTAAAGGGTCATCAAATAAAAATTCCTGCAATTCAGATTCAACCACATCATCCAAGACATCCACATAATATACAGTATCATCATGATCTAAAGATTGTCTCTTAGAGGTAGCTAAGTCAAAGGTAACAGTTTCATCTCCTACTCTAAGTTTCAATTTCCCATCACAGACATCTATAATAGCCCTAGACATTGCAAGGAAAGGCCTACCTAGAATCAAGGGTATGCTACTCTCACCCTCCATATCCATCATAACAAAATCCGCAGGAAATATAAATTTATCAACCTTTACAAGGACATCATCAACTATACCTCTAGGATATTTAACAGTTCTATCAGCTAATTGTATGTTCATCCTAGTAGGTTTTGGCTCATCCAATCCCAGTCTATCAAACAAGCTAGTAGGCATCAGATTTATGCTAGCTCCTAAATCAGCTAAAGCATCTATGACAGACAGATCACCAATTACACAAGGTACGGTAAAACTCCCTGGATCACGCCTCTTAACAGGTAGCTTGTTTTGTAAGATTACTGACCACTCCTCATTCAATGTCACCAGTCCCAAATCCTCTAGTTTCCTCTTGTTGCTCAGTATTTCCTTCAAGAACTTTGCATAGCGAGGCATCTGCGAAATGGCTTCAACAAAAGGAAGGTTAATCCTCAGCTGTTTAAATAGATCAAGAAACTTACCAAACTTTTGATCTACTTTCTCCTGCTTTAGTCTAGCCGGGTATGGAATGGGTGGCTGGTACTCTCTTATGGGGCTCTTCTTGCCCTCAACTTGCACCAGCTTAGTTACCTCAGGCCCTTGGTCCTTATTGACACTTGTAGGCTGCCCATCATTATGATCATCAGTAGGTAAAGGTAAAGGACCAGCTACTTGCTTACCTGATCTTAGAGTGATAGCCTTGCAATGCTCCCTTGGATTAGACTCGGTGGTGCTAGGGAGTGTCCCTGGCTGTCTTTCAGCCAACACCTTAGAAATCTGGCCTATCTGATTCTCTAAGTTTTGAATGGAGGCTTGTTAGTTTCTAAGTCTTTGTGTCTGCTTGGTGGAATTTGCTCTGCAAGTGGACACAAACTTCATCATCAATTCCTCTAGATTGGGCTTCTTCTCCTGCCCTTGAGGAAATTGACTTGGAGCGACTTTGTCTTTGGGGTTCTTGTTGGTGCAACCGCTGAAAACCTGGTAGCCCTGGTTATTAGTGTTTCTCCATCCAAAATTGGGATGATTCCTCCACCCGGGGTTGTATGTGCTGCTATATGGATTGTTCTGCTGTCTCGGAGCATTCCCCAAGTAATCTACCTGTTCAAAATTAGAAGAACCATTGTGAGAAGAAAATGAAGAAGAGGGGTTAGCAAACATACCTCCCGCATTACAATTGACACCATAATGCGGGCCACCATAGAACTCGTACTGATCAGCGTCTTTGCATGCACCGCATCTGGAGTTGGTCAATCTTCTTAGCCAGAAGCTCCACTTGAGTTGCCAAGGTTGATATAGAGTCTGACTGGTTGACCATTCCCTGCCGTCCTAGCCTATCCCTTGAGGATTGCCACTGATAGTTGTTCATGGCCATTTCCTCTATTAAACTATGTGCCTGTTCAGGGGTTTTATTATTTAATGCACCCCCTGCTGCCGCATCCACCATCTGCCTTGTGGCTGTATTTAAACCACTATAAAAAGTCTGCACTTGCATCCACACAGGCAATCCATGATGTGGGCAACACCTCAGTAAGTCCTTGTACCTCTCCTAAGCATCATACATACTCTCATCAGCCATCTGTACAAAAGAAGAAATGTCATTACGTAGTTTTGCAGTCTTAGCTGGTGGAAAATATTTGTACAAAAACTTTTCAGCCAAAGTCTCCCAAGTAGTGATGGAGTTAGGTGGTAGGGATTGCAGCCATCTCTTTGCTCTATCTCTCAAGGAAAATGGAAACAATCTAAGTCGAATGGCATCATCAGTGGTTCCATTAATCTTGAAAGTGTCGCATATCTCCAAGAAGTTAGCTATGTGGGCATTAGGGTCTTCGCTTTGGGCATCCCTCCAAATCGCACTGCTTTGTTGCACCATCTGAATCACATTTGGCTTGATTTCAAAATTGTTAGCTGCTATTGTAGGTCGAGTAATGCACGTCTGTGTCCCTTCCAATGAAGGTCTAGCGAACTCGTACATCGTTCTAATGGCTTCGTCATTATTATTTGCAGCTGCCATCTTTGGTGATGTAGGTCGTGGATCTCAATTGGTTCCTCCTCCAATATCTCAACTGGCACCTCCTCCTGACGACGGTGTGCACGAGTCCACAACAGTCGTTCTGGATCGGATAGAGGGTCTACAAGAACAGGATTAGAACTCCTGGTCATAAACTACCTGAATCCAATAACAGTGAAACAGTCCACCAATCAGATCAAAGAGTAATAAACCAAAACAAAAAGTAAAACAAGACAGATAAAACTCAATAACAGAAACAATAACAAAACAAATAAAAACCTACTAAAACAATAAAACAAATATTCCAAATAAATAAAATAAACTAAAATAAACAAAGGACAACATGAAACTAATAAAAACTAATAGTTGAACGTAGAGAAAGACACACTAACCAGAAACAAAAACAAAACCGAACAAATAAAAATGGCTAAAGTAACAGATAGCAAATTCACTCTAGTTTTCACCAAAAGTCAAGAACTAGCAAGAAAAACTTGATGCGTGCTGCCAATGCTATCTAGCAATAACACCTAAGGCAGTGAACCTATCGATGCAGCCTAGTGTAATGGTGAGTATCAAGGTCGCATTCCTCGGGAACGGGAAAGCCCAGAGTTACTACTTGTTCTCTGTTATCTAGCCTAGCAATTAAAATGATTAATTTTTATCTAAACTAACGTCTAACTATAAGCAATAATAAACTAATAGCGACAAGAAATAGAAGAAAATACACGGAGGCAAGACATGCAAATCCATCAGGGAACCTACACTGGTTGGAAAACACACGAAGGATAATGGATTACTGAATTTAACTATGTTACCTGTGAGTGAATTCCAATGCAAATTCAAATTCTCTGTCGATCTCAATGAATTTCTTAAACTTAAAATCCACCACTGGCTGGTTCTTCCTAATGGCAAATTTTAAATCAGCATGATCTATCTAATTCACCACTATTAAGAGTCGTTACGTCTTAATCCAGCAATTTATTAACCTTAGTTCTAAGCGATAACAAATTGTCCATTACAATTAGTTTTCCAATTCCAATTATCATCTGTCGACCTCAAAAAGGAATCTAATTAACATTATCACGATGTCTCGTAAATAACACTAACACATACATTCATAATTGTAACGAAGATCACACATTAAATTCAACATCCATGCAAATTTAAACAGCAATCCAACACAATTAGGGACCCCAATGAATTTTTTTTAGTTTCAGCCACACATATTTACATATAGCACACAATCCAATAGCAGGCAATCCATCAAAAAATTCATCAAGAAATCAATTATGCAGGAGATAAAAACAGTATAAATTAAGCATGCCCCTATCTTCTCAATTGCCCAATGATTACTGCACGGATTGGTTGCCAGAAAACCACTCGAATCTCCCTAAAAAACTGCCAGAAATTCACCAGAGAATTCAAATCCAGTGCTGTCCAAAAGCTACACGGGTCAACGGGTTGGATCCTAGTCAAACGGGTCGGGTTATGGGCCAAACGGGTCGGGTTGCGAGCCAAACGGGTACCCGCCGAAAAACGCCCAAATCGACGGCCTGAGCTGGGGCGGACGGTCGCGGTGGGGGCGCTGGTCGACGGAGAGTCATTTTCCAGTGGCGTCGTGGACCAACGGCGACGGGAGCAACTCCAAAAATGACCGGATCCTCTCACGGGTCGCGAGGCTTCTTCGCGTTACGGACGGCTGGAATGGGTGGCGCGGATGACCAAGACGGTGGAGGACCGTGCGCGAAGCCTCTTCGGTCGTTAGTCGGCCTCCCTCGGTGGCGGTGGTGCACTGTTCACTCCCCTCGCGTGATGGGTCTTCACGCTTCACTATTCACTCCTCTCGCGTGATGAGTCTTCACCCTTCCTATTCACTCCTCTCCAATCTATTTCACGATAGACCTCTCTTCTTTTTCTTCCTTTTTTTATATATTTTTTTTCTACTGTTCACTTCAGCCTTTTGCACAATGGAGCTCCTCTTGCACGATGTTTGGATTTTCCTTCACTCCAAATTACTTAGTTTCTTGTGAAGACTCGATAAAATGCCTGAAAACAAAAATAAAGCAAACTTAAGTGATTTTAATAACAAAATTACACAAAAAATGCTCACAAAATGGACAATTCACATCAAGAAATTTTGTATAGAATCGGACACATCAGTGATCCCATGAGTTAATAACTAGTCCCATTTGGGGAAGGGAGAAGTTGGGTAAAGTTGACATTGATCGAGCTGGTTATAAGGTGGTACACGAATCCAGCTGAGGGACACCTCAAAATGTACAAAAAGTTAGAGCTTTTGTGTGGCTGAATAGTCACAAACTCATGTATGAATGAAGTGGTATGTGGAGTTTTTCGCTAGGTGACACTCTCAATAACTCTTATGATATGTTATTTTTCCTGCTCATATGTTACATGTAAAGGCATGTTTGTTATCCCATGAAATGTTTTATATGAAAGTTATAATGAAAATGATAATGAATAGACACCCCATATTACAAAGTCTATATGTTTTAGATATACATGCATAAGTATAAGCACATGACATGAGAGTATGCTTCATGCATTGCATCCTAATATTATGTATTATGTTTTTATGACGAAAAGAATGTAGAGATTTTTTGTATGAGTGCAGTGGTACAGATTACTAGTTTTCAAAGAAGGTTACATTCCTAATGAGATTTAATTCTCACATAAATGTTGGCGTGTAATGTAACATCCGCTCTAATTATGATTAAAGAGATGTTTGATGATTGTTAATTTGTTGTTTAATGCTTGTGTATGTTGCATTAGTGCATATAGTTGCATTAGCTTAGGGACTAAATTAAAAGGAAATATATGAAGGCTTAGCAAGAGGTGGCTAAGGACTCAATTGAAAAGGGAAAGATGAGAGAGTCTAAAATTCCAAAAGAGCTTAGGGACTAGATAGCAATTTCTAAAACCTCTCTTAAACCTTAGCTGAAGCCCTAAAACCTCCCATAATGCTTAAACTTCATAAACTTAGAGAGAGAGAGAGATCAAGGGCGAGTAGAGAGAGAGAGAGAGCTAAGGCAAGAGGGAGAGGAAGAATTTTTAAAGGGAGAGGCAAATTTGAGGCTGGGAATTCATCCTATAGCAAGGGGAGAGTCATTTCTAACACATCAAACACACACATTTTGCAGGAATCAAGGTAGCAATCCATCCTAAACCCCATTTTTGAAATGTCCATAACTTTTATGATAAAATGTGATTTTGAATGTTTTAAGTTGAGTTGGGGTTAAAGCCTACATTCTGTATGTTTTTCTATTTCTATAGGGTGTTGTGTTGTTGAATGTATGCTTATATGTGTGCTGTAATGGATTGGAAGGGCTGGGTTGTGTTCATCTAGATATATAGACTAGATTTCCTTGAATGTACCATGTTTGAGCTAATGAACAGGAAATGTTTAATGAAAAGTAATGTTTGTTGTATGGGAATTAAGCTCATATGTTTAGATTTGAAAATAAAATGCATGCTATACTGGGTTTTATCAAAATCATGTTTTTTAAACTACAGCGGAGCATAGCAGCCGACTGCTAAGTAGGGGCAGTCGATTGCCGTGTTCTTGGAAAACCCATAAGTGTAGACAGAGGCTTAGCAATCGACTACTAGACACCTAGCGATCATTGTCGCCCGAAGTCTACACTAGCGATCGACCGCCATCCTCACAGTCGACTATTATGTTCTTGGAAACCAAGAAGTGCAGACAGAGGCTTAGCAACTGACTACCAGGTTCCTAGCGGTCGACTATTGGGCCCGAGTTTGCACTGAGCGGTCGACTAGCTGTCCTAGCAGTCGACTATCATGCTCATACTTTTACCCAGAATGCATACTAGAAAGCCACCAGTCGGCTACCAGCATGTTGGCAGTCGACTGCTAGCTTACTGATTGGCACAGAGGATTACAAAGAGCCATTAGCCAACTGCTAGCCTTCCAGCAGTCGATTGGAAGCCCTCTAACTTGCGAAATGAGGTTGTTAATGGCAATTGAGCTTAGTAATTCTTCATACTAACTTAAATGAGAGCTCACAACAGGGGTAAGAAAGGAAACTTGGAGTTTTGGGTAATGTCCAAAGGATAGAGTCACTTTTCACTTGGATGAAAATGGTCCTTGTGATAGTGATACAAAAGGGAGCAGAGAGACATCAAAAAGGAAGAGTGAAGAATCCTAGGCATATGCACTAGTGGTAGATAGGCTTATGAGTCGAGTGACCGATTGTCGGTATGGGACGACCGTTGGCATTCCGCGGTTATGCCATGTATTAGGATGGTTAAACATCCACTTGAACATAGATGACTTTAAAAACAACGTGATAGTTGCGAACCCTAAGTTAGTGTGTCTTTCAAGGGCCATAAAGAAACGCATACTTAAGGTTAAAGCATAACTATGGGCATGAGCCGAATCACCCTAGTAAATATGTTAGAGAATAGTGTACTAGGAGCATGATCCACTGGAAAAGGGGTGGTGATTCCATAGCCTCATGATCCATGGAAGCGGAGAGGATATGACCTGTATATAGGTTTTACAATGATCCCATGAGTTATTGAGATTGTACGTTGGATTCGGCTGGGGGACGCCTCAGTAGTATTATGCAGTAGGGTTATCGTAGTGGCACAATTAGTCACGAGGATAACTCAATTACTATAGTGGCGTAGTTAGTCACCAGGATAGCTCATTCATGTATGAAGTGGTACGTGGAGTAGTTGCTGGGCGACACTCTCGATAGCTCGTATCTTATGATTGTTTCCTCCTGCTCAAAAGGCATGTTTATTACCCTATGGATAATGTTTTATGATGAAAACGATGATGAATGCACTTCCCATGTTTTAAAGTTGATATGTTTTAAATGCACATGCATACATATGAGTATATAACATGATTAAATGCTTCACTCATTGCATCCCTATAGTATGTTATATGTTCTATGAAAGAATGTAGAGGTTTTTCGTGTGAGCACGGTGGTACAGGTTAACAGATTTTGTAACTGGTTGTATTACACTGAGATTCATTTCTCACAATAGTGTTGACATGTACCAGATGTGTAGGTTCCCTTGAGCTGGAGTAAGAAGGTAAGGTATGCAGAAGTGTCCAATCTAGGCACACAAACTGTTTATTTTGGATAGTATAAGTACACGTTAGGATTGAGCTAGCTTTCATGATATTTTGAGAAAGGCTAGTGTAAGATTATTTGTATAGCCTATTCTAACTTGTCTGTATATGAATTAGGCTGGATTGATGGTTAGACTATTAATGGGGTTGTGAGTGGCAAGATTGTTGCCTCTATACCCAATAGTTAATTGATTATATTTAATTAAGAATGCATGTCTATGTATAGTTAATTCAGGTGTATGCTATATGTGTTTATTTCATTGTGATATTCATAGAACCCGAAAGTAGAGACCAACCCAAATGATAGTTAATTAATTCACTTGGTAAAAGTTTTAATTGGACTCAGGTAAAGGTAATAGTAACACCAATACTCTGATAATTATTTTCATATTATATCTTTTTAAATACCAAAAAGGAACCATAGGCTAAAGGGGTGTTACAGATGTGTAGGTCCTTGGGTGGAGATAAAGGTAACCTAAATAGAGGTGCCCTTTTGTGGTACAATGAATATATGTTTTGGATAGTATAGGAATGTATTTACCTTGTGCTATTCTTTATGATTTTTTAGGAAGGCTAGTATAGATTATCTCTTGTATAACTTATATTAACTTGGATGTATATGAATTAACTAGTGATTAGCAATAGGCAAATTGATGAGGTCATGAGTGGCAGGGATGTTGCCTCCATAACCAACTAGTTAATTTAAAGTTAATAATGAGTAATTATGCATGTTTGTGTATAGCTATTTAAAGTAAATTATGTATATGTATATGGTCTAGTATTCCATTGCGATTCTCAAGTGAGTACCCAAGTGTAGAAATAGACCCCAAATGACACTCAATTAATCAACTTGGTAAAAGTTAAAATTTACTCGGGTAGAAGTAGTAGTAACACACCATTATTATAATATTTACATATTATACCTTTTTAATTAATATAAAAGGAACCATAGGCTAAGGGATGTTACATTAAGAGGGATTGAACATTAGATTGACTTTGTATTTGGAGAAAAAATTCTCAATAGGCCAGCTTACTGAAGTAACCCTAAAGAGACAAAGAATTTATAAAGGAAAGTAAATGAATTGTTGGCAAACAGGTACGTGAGGGAGAGCATGAGTCCTTATGCTGTACTAGTTCTTTTGGTACCAAAGAAAGATGGGACTTGGCAGATGTGTGTGGATTGTAAGGTTGTCAACAAAATCACTTTAAAGTATCGCTATCCTATTCCTAGATTATATGACATGCTAGATGAATTACATGGTGTGTGTGTGTGTCCACTAAGATTGATTTGAAAAGTGGCTATCATCAAATTAGGATGAAAGAAGGAGATGAATGAAAAACTACATTCAAGATAAAATATGAGCTATATGTGTAACACCCCTTATCTTACCTTAACAACGTCATATAACAAGTTCAGATAAGTGGTTACATTAATCTTAGCCTTTTATCTTGTTAATTTGCCCCAGAATTGAATCCATCAGTAACTTAATGTATAATTAGGTTGGGTCCTTTTGCTCAGGTAAATATACTTTTACACAGCAAAAATAAAATCTCATACATCACAGCATAATTTATAAAAGCTTTCATATTATATATGATGACTATCTGTTACATCATTAAGTATACATATACTAGATATATGAAATACCCATCCATAAGGAGTAAGGAGACAACATGTAACAGTCTTAGCACCTACTTGTAGATATTGTCCTCTTTGGGGCTGGTAACGGCTGACCCACCCTCTTCCCCTCAAGGTTTTTGTTCCTCCTCCCTGGTATACACCAGATCATTCCAAGGGGGAAAACACGTCTGCAAGGGAAAGGTATCCACACCTTTATAAGGCATTCTTCGTTCTCCTTTCCAACTGATGTGGGACTTTACAATCCACCCCCCTTAGGGAGCCCAGCGTCCTCATTGGCACACTGATCTGGGCCCTAGCTCTGATACCATCTATAACATCTGTAACATTCCTGGCGCCCACTTGCAAATATTGTCCTCTTTTTAAATTCTAGTAACTTCAAAAATAACATTCCTTTTCTTGAAAATTACCATTAATGTACTTCATTGGATATGCTATTAATTTCCAGGAAAACTTTCTCTTTCTTATAGTTTAATGTGACTATACATTTTTTGAAAATTCAATCTTTAAGGAGTAGTTTCTATTTTTCTTAGAAATAATTTCTAAGGTACATTTTCCCATAAAATTATAAAAGTCTCAATATTAATTTTGTTTTCTTGGAGGTTGATTTTAAATGTGCATTTTCCTTCTAAAATTTGAATAACTTCATTAATAATTCCCTTTTCTTGGAATTAATTGCAATGTATATTTTTCTTTCTAAAAATTTGAATACTTTCCATAATAATGTTCCTCCTATCCATGGCCATCATTTTTAGTCTTAAACCCTCAGAATCAATCTCTCATGATAATTTTCATCATTACTTAATCTCATAGTTGATCATGACAATAATTTCCAATACTAACCTAGTTAATTATTTCCCATAATCACATGCGTTATTATTATCAATCATAAATGTTTAATAACCCTATTAATTTCATCATGGAAATAACAAGTTCACTATAATATTAAGAGTAGTAAACCAAACTAACCAAACCATTAAACAAATTTCTAAATATAAGTCCTCTCATGATCTTAAGGAAACAATAATTTAGAGAATTGCATTAGCCACCTTCTATCTTTATCATGCAAGCTCCATTAAAATTTTCTTTCTAAATCAAGAGTGTAGACAAGGGTTCAAATTCCATGGAAGCTATATCATTGAACATGCATACTCAATCATGGAATAAGAATTTAATAAATTGCTAACTTACATTTCCATAACATTAATGTTCAATTTATCATATACCCATATACCACTCTATCATACGGATTTGGCCAGCAAAACATAAATAATATCAAGAATGTAAGACGACAACAATGTCCCATGAAAGCTTGTAGAAACAAGGCCATTTAGACAGTGTTTTTTGGTAATGAAACATGACGCGCGACGGACTATTTTTCCCCCATTTCCGGAGCGGCACTCCACAGGCTGGAAGCTGGTAGCTCAGGCTACCCAATGGTGGTGGCAGTGTAGCCAGACGGCGTTGAACAGCAAAGATTGCGACGAAAGAAGAATTTCAAGATAGAGGGAGAAATGGGCTATTTTTGGCCTCTATGGCATTTGTCAGCAATCGGGGATAGTGGCTGAAGGTCCAGGGCGTCGAACTGCACCAGCGGCGGGGTCTATCTATTTATATCAGAATTAATAAAAATACTAGATAGGGATGTTACATTAAGTCATATTAGCATATTAGGTTTGGGATCTTTTGCTCAGATTAAAACTCGTATGCACAGCAAAATAGATAAAAATATACTAAACTACACAGCAGAAATTAAAACCTTTATGTCATTCAATTAAATACATGTCTAATAATGTCCATTACATCACAATAAGCATATATCAGGATATGCGAAGCACCCGTCCATAGGAAGTCAGGAGACAACAATCCTATCACTCAGACTCCCTTTACAAATTTCCAGGATGGACCAGTCCTTCACCTATCCCTTCCCCTGTTCTTTCCTAAATATATCACAGGACTACTGCCAAAAGAATAATCCTAGCTTTATTTGGACTAGGACCCAAAAATAAAGGCTATAAAAATTTCTTTACCCTAAAAAAAAGAACTTCTATCTCTCTACCCTGCTAAGCGTCCGTATTTGATACATATTAGCATAATAATGAGAAACAAAAGTTTCCCAGTAGATTAACAATTCTAATTTTAAAAACAACTAATATGTATCAGGGTACAAGCACCAAAATATTTAACTCTACATTCTTGAAATTAAAATATAACATTGTTCATAAATATAAACTGGCAAGCAATGTATGATCAAATTAAATGTCAATGAGATAAAGATAATATTCTTTCAAATAAAACACCTTGCATGCTATAAAACACATTATCATAAAATTAACAAAACACTCATGCTTATCATTCTCAAAACATATTTGATATAAAATTTATACACACTCGGGCACTCGTGGACACTTGGCCACCTTTAAAATTCTTTGCGCCCACTTGGGCACTCTGTGGACACTTGGTCACCTTCCTAGGGTAATTGTTCACACTTGGGCACTCTGTGGACACTTGGCCACCTTCCTAGGGTCATTGTGCACACTTGGGCACTACGTGGACACTTGGCTACCTTTAAAATTCTTTGTGCCCACTTGGGCACTCTGTGGACACTTGGCCACCTTCCTAGGGTCATTGTACACACTTGGCCACTATGTAGACACTGGGCCACCACCTAGGGTAATTGTGCACACTTGGGCACTCTGTGGAAACTTGGCCACCTTTATATTTATGTAACGATTCTCAGGGGAACTTTTCCTTTTATTGAATAATAATACTAGTGTATATCTCCTTAAAATTCAAAAAATTTAAGAATAAATGTCCCTTTCTTGGAAAATTAATATCAATGTACACTTCTCATAAAAATTCTATTAATTTCATGAACAACCCTTTCTTTGAAAATTACTATAAATGTACATTTCTTGTGAAAATACTAATATTTTTTAGAATACTTTCTCTTTTCTTGATATTTAACTCTAGTGTAAAATTCTTATAAAAATTTTGGTATTTTCAAAAATGATTTCCCCTTTCTTGGGAATAAATTTTAACGTGCATTTCTTATAAGAATTCTAATAACTTTCAGAGTAATTTCCCTTTCTTAAAAATTAATATCAATGCACCTTTCCTATAGAATGTTAAATACTCAAGAATAAATTTATCTTTTCTTAAAAATTACATTGGCATGCATCATTTATAAACTTCAAGAATAAATTCCTTTTTTTTTTTTGAAAAATGATACTAAGGTGCATCACTTGTAAATTACCAGAATAAATTCCATAGACTGGGCCAAGGGAGATTTATTAGAATGGCAATTCTATTTCCTTCCTTCGTTCTTTACTAACAATTGTAAATGGTAGGGTTTCCTTCCTTTGTGGTCCCCTTGAATTTAACACCATGCAACTCTATTCTTTTTCCAGAAAAATACTCACGCTATCTCATCCATCAAAATTTCAATAAATCACACATGCCAGCCAATAGACATACATTTTGTCAAGAATGTAGGTACACGATTATGTTCCTAAGAAAGCTTGTAAAACTTATCGTTTGCATCAACTAAAACATGGAACAAAATCTTAAATTGTTAACCTAACTTGCTTCCTTTTCTTCTTCTTTGTTGATACATTTCTAGGCCCTTTTTTTCTCGGTAATTGCTATTAATTAATTCCCTAAGCAAATAATTGAATTCTTAGGCGGGTTTTTCTTTCAATTAGGCTTTCCTATGTGAATTTATCAAATTCCTAGGCTGGTCCAATCCTTAAACATATCCGGGGTCAATTTCAACAGGAAAATATCAAATTGAGGTATTTTATATTGTACCGGGGGATTCAAAAGCTTGAAATCTGATTCTGGCAGCTTTTTGCCAACTCTGGCAATGGCACACGGTGGAGCATGACAGTAGATGGCAGCTGGGGTCGAAAGATACACCAAAATGTAGCCTGTAGCTTGAGGATGTCAGATTAGGGGTCCATGCGGTGAAACACAGCTATTTAGATGGCATTTTTTGGTGATAAAACGTGATGCATGGCGAACTATTTTTCCCCCGTTCTGGGCGCCTGGTGGCGGCGCTCCACCGGCTAGAAGCTGGTAGCTCAGGCTACCCAATAATGGCAGCGGTGTGGTCAAACAGTGTCAGATGGTGAAGATCGTGTTGGAAGAAGAATTTCATGACGAAGGGGGAAATGGGCTGTTTCTAGCCGTTGTGGTGTCCGTCAACAGTCGGGGATGGTGGCTGGAGGTCAAGTACATTGAGCTGCACCAACGATGGGGTCCGACGACAGTGCAGGGTGACAGTTCTAGCAATGGAAGGTGGCACATGAAAATGAGAGAGAAGAGAGAAAATATGGGGAAGGGACAGAGAGGAAAGGAAAAATGAGAGAGAAAATGGAGATTTTAGAGTTTTAAGGCCTTCAGGGGCATTTTGGTCTTTTCCCACTTCGCCCGGGGTAAATTCTGGATATATTCCCTTATCTGGGCAAGATTACAGGTCCACATGGAAGGAATTTAAAGGTCTTTTGAAGAACTCAAGCCTTCCAAATTACCTGCTAATTCCCTGAAGTTGGACTAAGTTTTTCTCTTCATCAGATCAGATTTTGACTCCTAAAAATTCCCAAATTTCAATTCCAGGCTCAGAAAATTACGCTGAATTCGATTTTAAAAAAATCTAAATTTATTTTGCCCAATTAATTTATTTTAAAAAAATCAGGTTATTACATTCTCCCTCCCTTAAAAAGGAATTTTGTCCCCAAAATTCATACCTGTAAATAACTCTGGATAACATTGCCTCATCTTGTCCTCCTTTTCCCACGTCATCTCCTCTGATGCTACATCCTGCCAAAGTACCCTAACTAAAGGGATTACTTTATTTCAAAGTTATTTAGTCTGAAAATCAAGGATCCTAATAGGGGTAGAATCATAAGTTAAATTTTCCTTTAATAATATAGGTTGATTTCCCAATACATGAGTGGGATCCGGAACATACTTCTTGAGTTGAGAAACATGGAAAACATTATGCAAGTTAGATAGGTAAGGAGGTAGGGTGATCTGATAGGTGACTGGGCCAACTCTCTTTAGGATCTAGAATGACTCTAAGAATTTAAGACTTAACTTTTTAGTCTTCATTTTTCTGCCTCTACTCATGGTAGGGGATACTCTAAAAAACACATGATCCCCTTCATTGAACTCCAGAGGTCTCCTCCTCTTATTAGCATAACTTTCCTGTCTCTGTTGGGCAATGCTCATTTTCTCTCAAATCATCTTTATCTGTTCAGTAGTCTCTTGAACTATATCGGGTCCCAACAATATGCTCTCTTCTATCTCTACCCAACTTAAGGATGATTTACAGCTTCGTCCATACAAAGCATCATACTGTGCTATAACTATTGTAGCGTGATAACTATTGTTATAAGCAACTCTATCAAAGGTAGGTACCTATCCCAACTTCCTTTTGGTTCTAGCACACACGCTCTTAACATATCCTCCAAGGTCTATATTATCCTCTCAGACGGTCCATCGGCCTTAGGATGGTATGTGGGGCTAAACCTCAATTGGGTCCCTAATGCTGTTTGTAAGGATTGCCAAAATCTAGAATTAACCTAGGGTCTTGGTCTGATACTATGCTTGAAGGTACTTCGTGTAGTCTCACAACCTCCCTAAGGTATACTTTGGCTAATTTCTCCATTGAATACCTAATCTTGACAGGTAAAAAGTGAGCAGACTTGGTTAATCTATCCACTATTACCAAAATAGAATCATAACCAACTGGTGTTCTAGGTAGTCCCACTACAAAATCTATGGTTATTTGATCCCATTTCCTTTCTAGTATCTCCAATGGCTTCAGTAATCCTGCGATTCTTTGATGCTCTATCTTAACTTGTTGCTAAGTAAGACAAGCATTTACATACTTTGCAATATCTTTTTGCGTACCCGACCACCAGAAATTTCTTTTTAAGTCTTAATACATTTTGGAAATACTTGGATAGATGATATAGTGGCTTCAATGAGCCTTTACTAACACTTTCTCCTTTAGTTCCTGATGGTTTGGAATTACTTTCCTTTTCCTAAACATCAGTACTCTATAAGGGGCTAACCCAAAATCAAGTTAGTTTAAATATATCTATGAGGATTCATCCTTTAATTGGGTTTGTCTTACCTTTTCCCTCCAATCATAGCTTATCTAAAAATCACTCATGGCTACCCTATTTGGTGATGAAATTACATTGAGACTCAGATCCCTAAAGTCCTCAAGTAATCTCATCTCATCTATCATTAGACAAGCCACCTGCAAGGATTTCCTACTCAGTGCATCAGCTACAACATTTGCTTTCCCTGCTTCATATTTCAACTCAAAATTAAAGTCTTTAAAATACTCTAACCACCTTTTTTGCCTCATATTCAGCTCTCTTTGATCAAATAGATACCTAAGGCTTTTACGATCACTATGAACCTCAAATATTGTCCCGTATAATTGGTGTCTCTAAATTTGGAAGGCAAAGACTACGACAGCTAAGTCTAAATTATAGGTAGGATATTTTTCCTCTATAGGCTTCAATTGCCTAGATGCATATACTTTTACCTTACCAGCCTGCCTTAATACGCATCTTAAACCTTTCTTTGATGCGTCAATGTAAACCTCAAATGATTTTGTGGGGTCTATTATAACTAACACTGGAGCACTAGCCAATTTCTCCTTAAGAGTTTGGAAACTCCTCTCACATTTCTCCTTCCATCAAAATTCTACAGCCTTCTTAGTTAACCGGGTTAATGGCAAAGAAATCTAAAGAAATCCTTGTATGAACTTTCGATAATAGCCTGCTAACCCAGAAAGCTTTTAATCTCTGTAACTGTGCTAGCCGATTTCAACTTAACACAGCCTTAATCTTTTTGGGATCTACTAAAATCCCTGTTGCATTTACCTCATGACTTAAGAACTTGACCTCCTCTGACCAAAATTCATAATTCTCCCATTTCACACACAACTAATTCTCCTCTAATATCTGCAACACCATCCCAAGATGTTGTGTATGCTCTTCAAGAGTCTTAGAATAGATTAGAACGTCATCTATGAATGCCACCATAAACTGATCCAAGTAAGGTCAAAAAATCTGATTCATGTAGTCCATAAACACTGCTGGGTATTGGTCAAGCCGAATGACATCACTAAAAACTTATAGTGGCTATATTGGTTGCTTAAAGCTGTCTTAGGGATATCGTCCTCCCTGACCCTAATTTGGTGGTATCTTAACCATAGATCTACCTTGGAGAACACCATTGCTCCCTGTAATTGGTCAAACAAGTCATCTATTATGGATAGGGGTATTTATTCTTAATGGTCACTTTGTTCAGCTAACGGTAGTCTATGCATAACCTCTTGCTCTCGTCTTTTCCATAAATAAAACAAGAGATTGCCAATGTGATACATTGGGTTTAATAAACCCCTTTTTAATAGGTACTTCAATTCACTCAATTCTATGGGTGTCATCCTATAAGGCAAAATTCAGATCGGTTCGGTGCCAGACACTAGATCAAATGGTGAATTCAGTTTCCCTATGTGGGGGTAACTTCCCTATCTCTAGGGGAAACACTGCAAGAAACTCCCTTACTATAGCAATGATGTGAAGCCTCTCTTGGAGTTCTCCTTAGGAATAGCTCAGAAAAATTTCATTGATTTCATTAAGTTTATCACCCTTAAATGTAGAGAGCTTAGCCCTCTAAAATTCAGTCCACTGACTAATAATCTAGTTCCTTATTGGATCATATTCAGGCTGACTGTTCTCACTCTTGTCTTTTCTTAGAATACATCATGATATCTTTTACAAATACTACCACAAACGAATTCATGATATTGAACACATGTTCATCGATTGGGACTATTATAGACAATTTCCAAGATAAGCTAGTCACCGGTAACTTCAACCTTTGGGTACAATCTTTTATCAAATTCTTAGACTGGTTGCTTCTCCACCTTTAAGGGTATAAACCCATCCACCAATACTTAGCCTCTCTTTCTAGCTAATATGCCACAAAGGAGACTGTTTGTGGCTCAGCACTACCCAATACTTTAATAACTCTCCTTCTTCTGTACCCATTCTTCTGCCTTCTATAACATCCGCTACAACTATTATTAAAGAGATGTTTGATAATTGTTAGTTTGATCTTTAATGCTTGTGTATGTTGCATTCATGCATGTAGTTGCATTAGCTTAGGGACTAAATTGAAAGGAAATAAATGAGGGTTTAGTCAGAGGTGGTTAAGGACTCAATTGAAAAGCGAAAAGTGAGTGAGGCCAAGAGTGCAAAATAGCCTAGGGACCAAAGAGCAAATTCCCCAAACTTCCTAAAACCCTAGCTGTAGCCCTAAAACTCCTACACACTTCCAAACCTTTAGATTTTAGAGAGAGAAGCAGGAGGGGCCAGTAGAGAAAGAAAGGGGAAAGTTAGGGTAAAGGAAGGAGTTTTTACTGAAAGAAAGGGCTAATTGAAGCTGGAAATTAGTTCTACAGCAAGGGGGAATCATTTCTAACACATCAAGCACACATATTTGCAAGAATCAACGTAGCAATCCATCCTAAACCTCATCTTTTTTTGAAATGTTACTATTGTTGAAAAATGTGGATTTTTACATGTTTGAATTGAGATTGGGGTTAAAACCTACATTCTATATGATTTTCTACTTTTATAGGATGTTGGGTTGCTGAATGTATGCTCATATATGTGCTTGTAATGGATTCGAAGGGCTGGGTTGTGTTCATCTAGGGATATAGACTAGTTTTCCTTGAATGTCCCATGTTTAAACTAATGAATGAGAAATGTTTAATGAAAAGTAAACTTTGTTGTATGGGAAATAAGTATATATGTTTAAAATTGAAAATGGAATGCATTTTAAACTGGGTTTTCTCAAAATTATGTTTTCTAAACTGCAACGGAGCATAGCAGCCAACTGTTAAGTAGAGGCAATCAACTGATGTGTTCATGGAAAACCCAGAAGTGTAGACAGAGGCTTAGGTCCAGTCCACTGTCTATCCTCACAATATACTATCGTGTTCTTGGAAACCCAAAACTGCAGACAGAGGCTTAGCAGCCGACTGCTAGGTTCCTAGCAGTCGATTGTCGGGCCCAGGTTGCACTTAGCAGTCGACTGTCGTGCTCATATTTTTACCCAGAATGCATTCCAGAAAGCCACCAGCTAGCTGCCAGTTGCTAGCTTACTATCTGGTACTTGAGGAATATAGCCTTACAACAGTCAACTAGCAGCCCTCTAACTTGCAAAATAAGGTTTTTAATGGCAACTGAGCTTAGTAATTCTTCATACTAACTTAATTAAAGGCTCACAACATAGATAGGCAAGGAAACTAAAAGTTTTCGGTGATGATACCCTTGGGATAGTGAAAGAAAAGAGAGTAGAAAACCTAAAGAGGGAGAGAGGAAAGTATTCTTAGTGTATGCCTTAGGGTAGATAGGCTCATGATCGAGTGACCGATTGTCTATATGGGACGGTCTTTGGGCATTCCACGGTTGTGCCATAAGTTGGTATGGTTAAACATCCACTAGAACTTAGATGATTTCGAAAACACCGTGATGGTTGCGAACTTTAAGTTAGTGGCATCTCCCAAAGGCCACATGAGAAACACATACTTAGAGTTAGGTATAACCATGACCATAGGCCGATTCACCCTATAGTATATGTAGAGAATAGCGTACCAGGAGTGTGATCAATCAGAAAGGGATGGTGATTCCATAGTATTATGATCTGCCCAAAAGTAGAGAGGAAATGATCCAGGTAGAGTTGACGGTGATCCCATGAGAGTATACCAACCCCATTTTGGATGAAAGGGAGGAATCCCGCTGGTCAGGGATGATCTGCCGAAAAGGGGCAGGGACCATTAAGGTACTTGGATCCACTAGGGGACACCTCAGAATGTACAAAAGGTTAAGGCATGGCTAAATAGACATGCGCTCATTCATATAGATAGTGGTGCATGGAGTTGTTGCTGGGCGACTCTCCCGATTACTCGCAGGGTGTTTTATATACTGCTTGCATGTTATGGAAATGAAATGATGTTATGTTTACTATCCCACATATGTTTTATAAGAAATGCTTTATGATGAGAATGATGATGAATATACTTCCCATATTTTAAAGTTGATATATTCTAAATGCACATGCATACATATGAATATATAACATGATTAAATGCTGCACTCATTTCATCCCATAGTATGTTATATGTTTTATGAAAGAATGTAGAGGTTTTTCCTTGCAAGCACGGTGGTACAGGTTAACAAATTTTGTAACTGGTTGTATTGCTACTGAGATTCATTTCTCACGATAGCATTCGCATGTACCAAATGTGTAGGTCCTCTTGGGCTGGAGAAAGAAGGTAAGGTATGCAGAAGTGTCCAATCTGGGCATGCAAAAGAATGCCCTCTAGTGCTACCTTCATCCTTCCCTGATATTGCTACACGGCTGGATCTGATACATATTAGCATACAAATGAGAAACAAAAGTTTCCCAGTAGCTTAACAATTCATTATTTTAAAAATCTACTAATATGTACCAGGGTGCAAACACCAAAAAAACCTTCATCTACATTCTCAGTATTTGAAACATAGTCTCTTTCATAAATATAAATTGGCAAGCATGAAATGATGATTGGAAATGTCAGGGTAATAAAAATAGATATTCTTTATTAAGTAAAGCATCTTTTTATGGAATTATGCATGTCATCATAAACAATAAATAAAATCATTTGTGCATTTCATTCTTAAAACTTACCTTTGTAAATTGATTGTGCACCTTGGGCACTTTGTGGACACTTGGCCACCTTATAAAATTCATTGTGCACACTTGGGCACTTGTAGACACTTGGCCACCTTTATAAGATAATTGTGTATCTTTCTATGTTTTCCTTTGTTCACTATGTTTCCCTTTTCTATCGGAATACAATATTCCTATTTCTCTATTTTACTATCAAGACACAATAACTATGGTTAAAATATAACCCTTGCCCTTATATGTATGTTAACGTTGTCATATTGGAATTGTTTGAATATGGAAAACTTTTTTATCCCTTTTTAAAATCTTTGTCATTTTTATTTATGACAATGTTTCCTAAATCAATTTAATTCTCCATTCTTGAAAAATAATAATAATATAAATCTCTTATAAGGTTTAGTAAGTTCCAAAGGAGAATTTCATGATTTTGGCCTAAGGGAAATTCAAGAAAATTGAATATTTTACAAATTAAAATTTTCCTTTTTCTATTCTTTAAATAACACCATTAAAATGGTATAAACTCTTTTCCATAATCAACACATATTCCCTCATCTAAACATTACACAAAAGGATGCTAGATGAACACTTTCTATTATTTCACCAATCTTATTTTATTTAATTGTTAATACATCCATAAAACACAATTAAACATTAACTCTTCAAAAATTAACTTCAATGTGCAAATGGATATATTTTCCCTTTCATTGGAATATTTCTACATCACTTGATTTCGCATGGTTATGGAAAAAGTTCACAATCTCAATTTAACAAAAATATTTCCATCACTTTTATTATTCTAGCCTTTCCTAAAGCCTCACTTTACATAGAAATTTCCAATGAATTTCCTTCGCTTTCTTCTAGGCCAAGGCTTTTTTTAACAAAAGAATTTTTACATTTTTCAAGTATAATTCCCTTTCTCTTTTCCCTTTCATCCATGGTCAATTTTAACACCAATTACAAACTAAGAATTTCACATTAATTTATTGTAAAATTTCATCTTCCACTCACCCAAAAAGGGAGTTTCATGGAGAAAAATGGTTTTCAAAATCATGCATCCATTTCTATCATATTCAACCATAGTTCATCATAACCATATTATTAGCTAACCATATACAACAATATTGATTTCATCACATTAACCAATATACGAATCTATCATACAAGTTTGGCCAACATGACATTCATATCATCAAGAATGTAGGAAAGAAAATAATGTCCCATGAAAGCTTGTAAAAACATGTTGAATATATATTAAACCATGGACCACAATTTTAAGAATTGCTAACCTACCTCAAAGATGGACTAAAGTGGAGTTTTCTTAGCTTTTCCTTTGGAGTTCTCCCTTTGCTCTTCACCTTTTCGGCCAACTCTTCCTCCACTAAACCGAAATGTATTTGTGAGTGTGTTCCTCCTCTCTCTCTCCCTTTTTCCTCCTGCTGTGTGTGTGATGTATGCATGTAAAAATGCCAATATCAATTCCTCTTTTCTCTTTGCTAAGGTGGCGTGCTATAATGCTCCTTCTTCTCTTGCATGTTATCTCATCCCTTGTATTTGGGTGCTACAGTGTACTCTATGTATAACTCACTTGGCATGCTATTTTGTCTTACCTCTTGGCTAAATAAGACACTACTCTCATTTTCCTTGATTATGATTATTATTATTTAATATTCAAGCTGCTATCTTTTTCTTCCAATCGCTCTTCCCCTTTGTCTCACTTTAATTCATCTTTTTCCTTTTCTTAAGGTGACGTGTTTCCTTCATCATCCTTGATTATTGCCATAAGTGTACTTTCAAGTACAATTTACTTCCTTTACACTCTTGTCTTAGTTATTGGGCCATGTTAATGGGAAGGGGAAGGAAGATGAATTCGTACCTCATGTGTAACCTCTTTCCCCTATACTGATCTCTTCCTTTTCCTCTTTTTTTTTAATCCCAAATTTTATGATTTAGCCGCCCCATTTCCATGCAATGTTGTGTTTTATCCAAAGATTCTCGCTGCTCTTTCCCTTTTCTCCTTATGGTACCACAAGTGTACTTTAAGTATAATTTATATAATGGAAACTTGTGTTAGTGGCTTAACTAGGTGGCCAAGCCAAAGGAAAGGAGGAAGGAGAGCCACTATGTCTCGGCGTCCTTCATGCTTATGGGCATTCCTTTTACTTCACGCAAGGCTAATGTCCTATGCATGCATGTATACATGTGAAATTCCCCTCTTGCAAGTCACCTCTTGTAACATCCAATATTTTCTTGAATAGTTTAAATTAATTTTTCCTTAATTAATGGGATGAATTTGCTTGTGTGATTTAATATTTAGAATAAAAATGCTAAAGGATAACACTTTCAATTCGTTGAGGTGCTTAATTTAAATTACCTCTCCATTTAGTCAAATTGAGAAAGGAAAGAAGAGTATGGCATGGTAAAATTATATATAGAGGTACACGACAACATAGATAAAAGGAAAGGCAAGAAAGGATGTAACATTTAAAACATATATATGTGGTGAAGTGGCAAAAGTGCACATGAGGTGCTTAAATGAGATTTACGTGATTAAATTTCTTTCCCCTTGTTTCTTTTGATTCCATCGAATAAACATCAAATGGAGAAAAATAGATTGCATAAAAGTTTCCAGAAAAAACCAAAAAAAATGTATGTCTACGTGTAGTGGGGAAATAAAATTAAGAAGAGAAAAGGGAATAGCTTGCGTGAGCCGTACAAGGTGCAGGATTAATTTGTGTAATTATGCATAAGGTTTCACGAGAGAAGGATAATTGTGTGGAAGACACCTCTTACGTGTAAGGGTGAAGGTGCACTTGCCTAATTCCATTCTTCCCTTCCTTTCGGCGCCACAAGTGAGGAGGTCACATGAGAATTAAACTAAACTCCCAAGATTTGTAGCTACAGGCTATACGTCTTGCGTGAGTGAGAGTATTTTGTGAACTTCCCTCCTTTCTCCTCCTTGATGTGCCGAGTGGGGTAAAAGGGTCCAAACTGCATGGAAATAGTGTGTACATAGGTACACGTGTGGCTGTAATGAAAGAAGAATAGACCAAAGGGAATGGTATGGGAAGTTGTATTTTTTAATATTGGTGCATGCACACATACACGGCAAAGGGAGAAAAGAAGGGAAGCAGCGTGAATATGGGAGGAAGTAACATAAAACTGGCAAATAAGGAGGGCTACACCAAACTACACGTAAGCTCACTAACTAGTAATAAGAAAAAGAAGGGAGAGAAGGGCTAACATTTTTTCTTTGGCTGAAAACAAAATACAAGAAGGAGAAGGATAAGAGAGGAGACAGCAATTTCACCCAAGAACAAGAATGAGAGTAGCGTGAGTTTGAGAGAAAGCACACAAGAGTTGTGTGAAGAGGAAAAGGGCCAAGAGGACTAAGGAAAGAAGAGGCAAGGCAGTAAGGGAAAGAGTCAAAAGAATCCAAGACAATCCCACTTGCGTTCATCCTTGAGGTAGGTTAACAATTTCTAAAATTTTGTTCCATGGTTTAGTATATATATAATCCCCATGCGTTTACAAGCTTCCATGGAACATTATTGTCTTTCCTACATTCTTGATGAAATGAATGTTATGTTGGCTAAGCTTGTATGATAGATGGATATGTTGGTTGATGTGATGAAATGAATATTGTTGTTTATGGAAGGATTACGGTTAGTTAATGAAATTTGCGTGATGAACTATGGTTAAATATGATAGAAATGGAAGTATGATTTTGAAAACCATTTTTCCCCATGAAACTCCCTTTTGGCCTAGAGGAAGATGAAATTTTACACTAAATTGATATAAATTTTTAGTTTGTACATGGTGTTAAAATTGGCCATGAAAAAAGGGGGAGGAAATTCATTAGGAATTTTCTATGTAACGTGTGGCTTTAGACAAGGCTAGAATGATAAAAGTGATGGAAATAATTTTGTTAAATTGATAGTGTGAGATTTTGCCATAACCAAGCAAAGTCAAGTGATGTACAAATATTTCAATGAATTGGGAAAATATGTCCATTTGCACAATGAAGCTAATTTTTGAACAGTTAATTTTTAATTTTGTTTTATGGATGTATTAGAAATTAAATAAAATAAGATTGGTGAGATAATAGAAAGTGTTCACCTAGCATCCTGTTGTGTATTGTCTATATGAGGGAATATGTATTGATTATGGAAAAGATATTATACCATTTTAATGGTATTATTTAAAGAATAGAAAAAGGAAAATTTATGTGCTAAAATATTCAATTTTCTTGGATTTCCCTTAGGCCAAAATTATGAAATTTTCCTTTCAAGTTCATTAAAATTTTATAAGAGATTTATATTATTATTATGTTTCAAGAATGGAGAATTAAATTGATTTAGGCAACATTGTCATAAATAAATTTGACAAAGTTTAAAAAGAGATTACAAACGTGCCCAAGTGTGCACAAGAAATTTTATAAAGGTGTCCAAGTGTCCACAAGTGCCCAAGTGTGCACAAGAAGCTTTATAGAGGTGGCCAAGTGTCCACAAACGTGCCCAGTGTGCACAAGAAATGTTATAAAGGTGGCCCAATGTCCACAAGTGCCCAAGTGTGCACAAGAAACTTTATAGAGGTGGCCAAGTGTCCACAAATGTGCCCACGTGTACACAAGAAAATTTATAAAGGTGGCCAAGTGTCCAAACAATTGCCCAAGTGTGCACAAGAAATTTTATAAAGGTGGTCAAGAGTCCACAGGTGCCCAAGTGTGAACAATCAATTTATAAAAGTACCTTTTAAGAATGAAATGCACGAGTGATTTTTGTTTATTCTTGTGATTACATGCATAATCCTATAAAGAGATGTTTTATTTAATAGAGAATATTTACTTTATCGCCCTGACATTTCCATTAATCATCTCATACTTGCCAATTTATATTTTTGAACTGTTAAGCTATTGGGAAACTTGTGTTTCTCATTTGTATGCTAGTATGTATCATATGCGAATGTTTAGCAGCATCGAGGAAGATAAGAGTTCTTTTTTATCATAAATTTTTGTAATTCCTTAGTTTGGGGTCCTAATTCTGGATATATTTTGGGTTAGGATTAGGACTATTATTTTGAATGTGTATATGAAAAGGTTAAATGGGAAATTTTTTGGGAAAGGATATGTGAAGGACCTGTTCACCCCCATTATTTGTAAAGGAGTTTGAGTGATAGGATTGTTATCTCTTGACTCCTTATGGATGGGTGCTTCATATATCCTGATACATGCTTACAAAGGATGTAACAGATATTTTTGGACATTTATCAGTTGTAATATAAAAGTTTTAAATTTTTTCTATATTGTATAGTATTTTATTTTTTCTGCGCATATGAGGTTTAATTGAGCAAAAGAACCCGAGCCTAATCCACTTCAATATAACTTGATAGCGTAAATGCTCAGACGTTAATAATAAAAGGATAAGAATAATGTACTGAACTTATTTGTTTACATCAGAGGGATTATAATACTAGATAAGGGCGTTACATTAAGTTGGTATCAGAGTACAGCTACCTAGGATAGAAACGGGGTAGAATTCCTCAAGAAAGGGACTAATTCAGGTTAATTGGTTGTACCTAGGCGGTTGTCTAACTTGCATTCTATTTTGAACTTGGGGAATAGAGCATTAGGTTTATAAAGATGGAAGCTCCTATTGGTGTTATATGTTACCTGCTTAATCATTTGTTATTGAGGTTGATCACCTTAGTAATACTTTTTTTGTAAAGTGATGATATGGCACTAAAACGGAGAAGCAGAGCGCAGCCCAAAACACAGAAGTAGATTTGAATGAAGTTATGCAGACCATGAGGGATATGGCCAAAGCTATGAGAGCCCAGGCTGTAGTCACAGCTAAAGCACTCCACTAGGCCCAAACTAATTGGAGCGAAGATACTCAAGTTGGGGCTAAATAGATGAGAACCCATGTTGGTGGAGGCTGGACCGAGTTCTAGAGAGCCAAACCCTCTATCTTTAACGGGGTGATGAACTCAAAAAAGGCAAAAGAATGGGTACAAAAGATGGAAGAGCTATTTGAAGTACTAGGAAGCGCTGAGCTACAGAAGGTCACCTTTGTCACCTACCAACTAGAAGGGGAGGCAAAGTACTGGTGGAAGGGGATGAAACAACTGATGGAAGCCCAGGGGACTCTGATTACCTGGGAGATTTTTAGGGAGGCCTTTTTAGAGAAATATTTCCCCCAGAGTGAGAGGAATGTGAAGGAAGGAGAATTTATGTAGATTAAATAGGGCAACAGGTCATTCGAAGAGCATTTAGCAAGGTTCAAAGAGTTGTCAAAATTCTCCTTCTGCCTGAAGTGGAGACCGAATAGGTCATGAAAGGTCATGCACCTGGAGAACAGCCTGAATCTGGAGTTGTATCATGCGGTAGCATCCTAGGAGATCAAGGACTACCCAACCTTGGTCAACAAGTGCCACATAGCCTCTAGGTTCTTGGCAGCCTTGAAGAAGGGTAAGTAGGAATTTGGGTCATTCAAGTGGAAGAGCCCCTCCAAATTTAACAAGAGTCGTGATAGGAAGTTCTCAAGGAATCAGACCGAGAAGAGGCTAATGAACGCTCCAACATCCCAGAGCAACTGCTCGAAGTATGGGCAGAACCATAGAGACAGACCGTGCCTAATGGGACAGAATGTGTGTTACAGATATGGGAAGCAAGGGCATATCTCCTGAATTTTTCTAACCCTGAAAAAGCCAGAGGAACTCATAAGACCCCTTACTAAGGGAAGGGTGTATACCCTACAAGGTAAAGAGGTGGCCTAGTTTAAGGATTTGATGAAATGTATGTGCTTTATTAATTGTGTTCCTTTAATTGTATTATATGATTCTAGCGCCACCCATTCCTTCATTTCAATAGACTGTGTTCAAAAATTGAAATAACCAACAACTACCCTGCCTTATGAACTTTCCATAGTAGTACACACTAATGAACATGTGTCTACTTCCATTGTTTGCTTGAATTATTCCATTATGGTTGAAAATAAAACCTTCCTTGTAGACCTTATCTACTTACCCATGGTTGAACTAGATGTCATCCTTGGTATGGACTGGCTCATTTCAAATAATGTCATATTGGACTATTTAGCTAATTCTGTGACCTTCATAGACACTAGACTGGTAGGTATGGGGATTAAGAGGAAAAACCAGAGAATGGGTTTCTTGTGTTCCTCAAAAATGGAAAGTTAGCAGAAGCTAGAAACCATCCCTGTAGTCAATGAATTTTCATGTGTTCCCAAAGGAGATTACGAGTCTCCCATCGGAGAGGGAGATAGATTTTTCTATAAACCTAGTTCCTGGGGCAAGGCCAATTTCTATAGCACCCTGTAGGATGTCCCCGACGGAATTAATTGAGTTAAAGGAGAAAATAGAGGAACTCTTAGCAAAATAATTTATCAGACCAGTGTGTCATCATGCGGAGCACCTACCCCTAGGATCGATGACCTGTTAGACCAACTAAGTGGTCATCCTTGAGGTAGGTTAACAATTTCTAAAATTTTGTTCCATGGTTTAGTATATATATAATCCCCATGCGTTTACAAGCTTCCATGGAACAATATTGTCTTTCCTTCATTCTTGATGAAATGAATGTTATGTTGGCTAAGCTTGTATGATAGATAGATATGTTGGTTGATGTGATGAAATGAATATTATTGTTTATGGAAGGATTACGGTTAGTTAATAAATTTGCATGATGAACTGTGGTTAAATATGATAGAAATGGAAGTATGATTTTGAAAACCATTTTTCCCCATGAAACTCCTTTTTGGCTGAGATGAAGATGAAATTTTACACTAAATTGATATAAATTTTTAGTTTGTACTTGGTGTTAAAATTGGCCATGAAAGAAGGGGGAGGAAATTCATTGGGAATTTTCTATGTAAAGTGTGGCTTTAGACAAGGCTAGAATAATAAAAGGGATGGAAATAATTTTGTTAGATTGATAGTGTGAGATTTTGCCATAACCAAGCAAAGTCAAGTGATGCACAAATATTTCAATGAATAGGGAAAATATGTCCATTTGCACAATGAAGCTAATTTTTGAATAGTTAATTTTTACTTTTGTTTTATGGATGTATTAGAAATTAAATAAAATAAGATTGGTGAGATAATAGAAAGTGTTCACCTAGCATCCTATTGTGTAATGTCTAGATGAGGGAATATGTATTGATTATGGAAAAGAGATTATACCATTTTAATGGTATTATTTAAAGAATAGAAAAAGGAAATTTAAGTGGTAAAATATTCTATTTTCTTGGATTTCCCTTAGGAAAAAATTATGAAATTCTCCTTTCAAATTCATTAAAATTTTATAAGAGATTTATATTATTATTATGTTTCAAGAATGGAGAGTTAAATTGATTTAGGCAACATTGTCATAAATAAATTTGACAGAGTTTAAAAAGAGATAAGAAACGTGCCCAAGTGTGCACAAGAAATTTTATAAACGTGGCCAAGTGTCCACAAGTGCCCAATGTGCACAAGAAATGTTGCAAAGGTGTTCAAGTGTTCACAAGTACCCAAGTGTGCACAAGAAGCTTCATAGAGGTGGTCAAGTGTCCACAAGTGCCCAGGTGTGCACAAAAAGGTTTATAGAGGTGGCCAAGTGTCCATAAAAGTGCCCAACTATGCACAAGAAATTTTATGAAGGTGGCAAAGTGTCTACAAGTGCCCAGGTGTGCACAATCAATTTATAAAAGTATATTTTAAGAATGAAATGCACAAGTGATTTTTGTTTATTCTTGTGATTACATGTGTAATCCCATAAAGAAATGTTTTGTTTAATAGAGAATATTTGCTTTATCACCCTGACATTTCTAATAATCATGTCGTGCTTGTCAATTTATACTTATGATAAAGACTATGTTTTTAAATATCGAGAATATAGATGAAAGTATTTTTGGCTCTTGCACCTTGGTACATATTAGTACTTTTTATAATGAATTATTAAGCTACTGGGAAACTTGTGTTTCTCATTTGTATGCTAATATGTATCAGATGCGGACGTTTAGCTATACCGAGGAAGATAGGAGTTCTTTTTTATCAAAAGTTTTTGTAATTCCTTTTTTTGTGGTCCTTATTCTGGATATATTTTAGGTAAGATTAGGACTATTATTTTGACTATGTACATGAAAAGGGAAAACGGGAAATTGTTTGGGAAAGGATCTGTGAAGGACCTGCTCACCCCCATTTGTAACAATCGAAAGAATTTTGAAAGATTTTTGAAGATAAAACTTGATTTTTAACCCTAATCCCAATCAAACGATGCCTGGCATGAATTTTGAGGATAATAACTTGACACAGAAGGTTGTCTGAAGCCAGAAATACGATCAAACAGAGAGAAATGCAATCCGGTGATCAGAAACTCATGGAAGAAGTTTCGTGCGTCGATTTCGTTGACGGAGGCCAAAACCTTTGCATAGAAATTCGTGCCGATGTCTGAAAGGATGCCGACACCCTAAAACATCCCGGGTGGCCCGAGAAAAGTCAGAATCGTCCCTGGAGGCTTTAAATTACGCAAATTCCCTCCATTTCTCTCATTTCACTCTCTCTCCTCACCACACTCTCTCTCTCTTCTCTCTTTTCTCTCTCCACCTTCCTCCACCGTGAACGGCCGCTACAGCCACTGTGGGCCGCCACCAAGGGCACCAACCGACAGCCCTCACTGTCCACAACCTCCAGCAACCAACCACGGCCACCAACGGCTGCCGTAGCTGCAGAAAAAATGCCGTTTTTCCCCTCTATCGCGCGAAACTTCTCCAGCTCGAATCGCCGCCGTCCGTCAGCATTGACCATCATCGCCCCCAACACCATGTAGCCCGAGCTGCCAGCTTCCTCCAGTAGCTCGGCGCCGTCAAAATTTCTCGCCCGGATCGAGGAAGAACGCCGTCCGTCGTGTGAGAAATTTCGTGGCCAGAAAACACTGCCCAAACGACCGTGAACCACCGCGCCACCACCGTATTCGGACTCCTGAGCTTACGGGCTTCACCGTGGTATGATTTTCGAGACAAACCGCACCCCTCTGCCGTGCGCCACCGTACACTGCTGTGCGCCGCCGTGTGCCGCTGTACCGAAGCTTCTGGACGTGCATCCTGAGAAATAGAGACCACCGTGACATAGAATTCCATCATTCGGACACATTGGTAAGGTCTGATTTCTCAAAAACTGATGACATTTGATTGAAATGATTGCCGAACGTAATTAGGCCACTAATTAACTAGGTAACTGTGTAACCAAGTTTAGGATTGAAAATTGGATGATGTGACGAGCCTAAATGTTTAATTTTATGTTCAGGAAATTAAGCAGGCTCAGAAACCGAGACTGCGTGGAATTCTAAAGTGATTTAGAGCATTCGGAGACCAGGTAGGATAATTTATATTTCTCGAACCCTAGAATTGATTTAGTGAATACCTGACTGATTTAGATGACTTGCATGGAATTACGTGCTGCTTTCGATGGGATAAATTGCATGCCTGTGTGATGAAAACCCTAATTACATGTTAGACACCTTGTTTATCAAGTTTAGATGCCTTTAGGACGGATTTACTTAGGGTTGGGTACTTGATAGCCGGTATGGGACGGCCGTTAAGTATCCCTCGTACAAGAAGCTTTTAAACGAGATTATTTTATCATATTTAGCCTGTACTGAGTTAGGGATTATGCGTTAAACCAGGACGACCCTAAGAAAGGTTTATGGAGTATAAGGGTGGATAACCTACACGGGGAAACGTTGTGATTTAGGCATAATACCCTAGAACCCTGAGGAATAGCCGACCGAGTGCATGTGAGTTTGAATAGACTGTATGAGGATGAGAATTGGCATATGTGCACATGCTAGGGGACGCCCAAGATGTTCATTCTCACCCGGTCCTTGAGTGAGTGATTGGTGTTATGGATCACACTCACAATATAGGCTTGATTCGGGTGATTGGTGTTACGGATCACACCCAACGATAAGAGAGGTATTCTCTCTAGACTACGTGCAATTAGAAGATGCTTTAGATTTGGTTACAGCGGATTTGTAGCCAATGTGGATTGAGATACACAGGGCATGGGATTTTACTTAATTTTGATGATTGACTTTCAAATAAATTGATTTTATGATTTCGAATACTTGCCGCGATTTCCATGTCTTTAAACGATTTTAAAGATAAGGTATTTCACTGTTTTCGAACTGATTTCGGGAAGACGATTTCGGTGTTCGCACCGCTGGGTATTCAACTGGTTTTTGAATGATAATTGAGTTGTAAATTATTCTACTGGGATTCATATCTCATTAGGTTGTTTACTCAGATGAGCAAGGACAAGGACAGGAGCCCAGATGATAGCCGAGGCTGACTTGAGGATAGACCGGAGGATGATTTAGCTTAGGCTTGAATCATTTATACATATGCTTTGATGACGTTGTTGTTTATCGGGTTCTGTCTCTTATGTTTTCCGTATGGATTAGACTGAATGTATATGTAATATTTCAGATAGTGTATATGGATTGTAATGATGAATTGACGTTGCTGTACATGGATTTATGTTAAGTATGTTTATTACTATTGTTGGACTGGCTGTTTGATTTTAAACAGGTGATTTTGTACTTGGGATATGATCGAAATACAGAGAAAACTCTGCCGGATTTTTGGTAGGGTTTACCGCTATAAATTTGAGGAATTCAGTTAGAAAGTATGTAAATGCTTGACAGTATATGTTGGATGTTGAGTTTAATGATGGTATGCTATATGTATGGACTTTAGCTTCATTCCAGAGTTATTGATGATGTATGCATGTGTATTTAGTTAGCTGCGTGTGAATCAAGGTTCAACGAAATCTGAATGGACAATAGGAAGTATATTTGGGTTACGCTCAACCAGTAGCGATCTCCTGACATTCCCACATAGGGAATAATTATTTAAACTAACCCATATGCTTCCGAGAATCAGATAAGCATCGCGTATGACGTGTTAGGGGGTCGTTACACCATTATTTGTAAAGGAGTCTGAGTGACAGGATTGTTGTCTCTTGACTCCTTATGGATGGGTGTTTCATATATCCTGATATATGCTTACAAAGGATGTAACAAACATTATTGGACATTTATCAGTTGTAATATAAAAGTTTTAAATTTTTGTTGTATTGTATAGTATTTTATTTCTGCTGTGCATATGAGATTTGATCTGAGCAAAAGAACCCGAACCTAATCAACTTTAATAGAACTTAATGGTGTAAATGATCAGACGTTAATAATAAAAGGATAAGAATAATGTACCAAACTTATCTGTTTACATTAGAGGAATTGTAATATTAGATAAGGGCATTACACCTCATCCCCTGATTCCCGATGCCACTCCTCCTCCTTAGTCTTTATTATCATTATTGTTAATTGCATTCCATTTGCTTGCACTTTCACACTCCCTTTCATCACACTAGAGGAAAGAAAAGAAAAAGGTCCAGGCTAGCTGCATTCTTCACATGGTTGTACGGCTCCTAGCAATTTTTCTTCCCATGTACATGAACTCCTATCATGGGAAGGAAAGTTAAATTCTTTTGGCAAGCTACTCTTCATGCTCAGCATATCTTTTCACTTGGTCATTTTAATTAAAAGAAATGGAAAAGAAGGAATGGGATGTGGCTTGGTTAAATTAAAAAGAACCAAGGAAATCAAGAAAGGGAGTTAAGCAAATCTTGTACATCCCCTTTACCACCATCACCGATTGCATATATGAGTATTAAGTTATTTTTTTTTCCTCTCCTCCCAATTTTGCTAGCCATGTGGTTATATGGACAAACTTAAAAAATCCATCTTCTTCCTATTTCACGTGATGCAATCTTTTCCTTTCTCACTTCACATAAGGCTTATATTTCATGCAAGACACATATGGGGCTCCCCTCTTGAGTGTGTTGGAGGCACACAAGGGAAAGGAAAAGGCTACTCCCATATACATGTGTGTATTTATATGTATATTTAATTGCTACACCTTCTTTGCATTTTCCAATATTCCTAGCTGTGTGGTTATATATATATCAAGGCCACACTCCTCTCCATTGCTTCCATTACACTCTACCAAATGCATATGTGTATATATATAAAGTAATTAAAAACTCCTAATCTTCACCAATTAGATGTGCATGCATTTTTTTGAATTGGTTATTGTAATGCCCCTACTAGTCTTACAATTCCTCCGATGTAAACGGATAGGTTTGGTACATTATTCTTATCCTTTTATTATTAAGTTTGAGCAGTTATATCATTAAGATTTATTAAAGCAAATTAGGTTTGGGTTCTTTTTGCTTAGATTAAATCTTATATACACAGCGAAAATAAAGTACTATACATCGCAGCAAAATTTTAAACTTTAATATAATTCAAATAATACATGTCTAATAATGTCCATTACAGTTTGGTAAACATGTGCCCGGATATATGAAGCACCCATTCAGAGGAAGTCAGGAGACAACATACTGGTCACTCAGACTCCCTTACAGATTGCTAAGGATGGATCAGTCTTTCACAAATCCTCTCCTCAGGATTTCCCATGTACATCTCATATACACAGCCAAAAGAATAGTCCTAATTCTAAACCAAATATATCTGGACTAAGACCCAAAATAAGGGTTACAAAAATTTTGCTTTTAACCAAAATGAAACTTCTATCTCTCAACCCTGCTAAGCATCTATATCTAATACATATTAGCATATGAATAAGAAACACAAGTTTCCTAGTTTCTTAACAATTCAGGGTTTAAAATCAACTAATATGCATCAAGGTGCAAGCACCAAAATATTTAATTCTACATTCTTGGTATATATAAAACGATTTTGGATCCTCTGCTTGGCACCTTTAGCGATGGTTTTGTTCGCTGCTAAAGTGTGTTTTAATATTACTGTAATGAATATTACTACTGCTATATCTTTTGTTTAAATAATTAATTTTAAAAAAGTTATAGTAGCAATACTTTTTGTTTTAAGAAATATTAGCAACGGAAAAAACCATGGCTAAAAGTGCCAAGTAGGTGCCAAGCAGGTGCCAAGCAAAGAATCTGGATGCATATAAAACACAACATTGTTCATAAATACAAATTGGCAAGCATTGTATGATCAATTTAAATGTCAAAGTGATAAAATAATATTCTTTCCAAGTAAAACATCTTGTATGCTATAAAAACGCATTATAATGGATTTAACAAAAACATTTATGCGTATCATTCTTAATCTTGCTTTTATATATTAGTTGTGCACACTTGGGCACTATGTGAACAGTTGGCCACCTTTAGAATTCTTTGTGGACACTTTCCACCTTTTATAAAATCATTGTGCACACTTGGGCACTTGTGGATACTTGGCCACTTTTATAACCCTTTGTGCACACTTGGGCACTTGTGGACACTTGGCCACTTTTATAAATTCTTTAACAAGTTTCAAGGAAAATTTTCCTTTTCTTGAAAAATAATGCTAGTGCACATCTTTTCTTAAAATTCTTGCAACTTCAAGAATAATTCCTTTCCTTTCTTGAAAATTATTATTAATGCACATTTCTTATAAACTCTAATAACTTCAAGGATAATTTTCCCTTTCTTGGAAATTAATATTAATGTACATTTCTTATAAATTCTAATAATTTCAAGAAGAATTTCTACCTGGAAATTAATATTAATGTACATTTCTTATAAATTCTAATAATTTCAAGAATAATTTCTACTTAAAAATTAATATTAATGTACATTTCTTATAAATTATAATAATTTCAAGA
Organism: Senna siamea; assembly: GCA_031216115.1. NCBI lineage: Eukaryota > Viridiplantae > Streptophyta > Magnoliopsida > Fabales > Fabaceae > Senna > Senna siamea. The sequence goes on along the minus strand of CM062354.1, from coordinate 21,800,798 downwards.
ATAATTTCTCCTTTCTTGGAAATTAATATGAATGTACATTTCTAATAAAATTTTAATAATTTCAAGAAGAAATTCTCCTTCCCTGGAAATTATTATAAATGTACATTTCTAATAAAATTCTAACCACTTCAAGAATACTTTTCCTTTTCTTGAAAAATAATATTAAGGTGCATTGCTTATAAATTCCAAGAATAAATTCCATGGACTTGGCCTAGGGAATTTGGTTAATTTGCAATTTAGTTTCTCTCTTTTATTCCTTAACTAACACCATTCAAATGGTATAGTCTCCTTCCTCCATGGTTATTTTTCTCATTAATCACAATCAAACTTTCACACCCATTTAATGAAAAATTCATCTTCTACTCGGCCAACAAGAGTTTCATAGGAAATAATGGTTCTCAAACTCATGCATCCATTTCTATCATGACAATATCACTAACTATTTATAATCCTTTCATAATGACAACATTCATTTCATCACATCCACCCATGTAACGACCCCCTAATACAACATACACAATCCTTTATCTGATTAGTGGAAGCATATGGACTTTTCTAAATAGTTATTCCCAATGTGGGAATGTCAGGGGATCACTACTGGTTGAGCGTAACCCAAATAGACTTCCCGTTGGCCATTCAGATTTCGTTCAATCCTAATTCACACACAGCTAAACTAATTGTACATACATACATCATAAATTACTCTGGAATGAAATCTAATATCCATACATATGGCATACAATCATTCATACAAATTCCAACTTAAAATCGCAAGTTTACAGTAGTAAACCCTACCGAAAATCTGGCAGAGTTTCATCTGTATTACAAACATATTCATAATACAACAGTCACCTTTTTACTGATATACAGCCAGTCCAATTACAACAAAAAACATAAATGACAGAAGACCAATATACAGCAACATCATCGAAATATATACAATACAATTGAAGCCTAGACTAAGCTTCTTTTCTGTCTATCCCCAAGTCATCATCCAGCTAACGTCTAGGTTCCTGTCCCTGTTCCTGTTCATTTGAGTAAACAACCTGGTGAGATATAAAATCCCAGTAGAATAATTTATAGTTCAAATACAATTCAAAATTTGGTTGAATACTCAGTGGTGCGAGCACCGAAAATATCTTCCCGAAATCAGTTCGAAATCAGTGAAATACCTTATCTTTAAAATCATTTTATCACATGGAAATCATGTCAAAATACTCAAAATCATAAAAATCCATTTCTTTGAAAATCAGTAATCGTAATCAGATAAAATCCTATGCCCGATTTGTATCTAAATCCATATAGGCCACAAGTCCTCTGTGACCAAATCTAAATCGTCTAATTGCACGTTATCTAGAGATATTACATCTCTTATCGTTGGGTGTGATCCGTAACACCAATCACCCGAATCTCACCTATATTGTGAGTATGATTTGTAACACCAATCAATCACTCAAGGATCGGGTGAGAATCAACATCTAGGGCGTCCCCTAGCATGTGCACATACGCCAATTCTCATCCTCAGACAGTCTAATCGAACTCACATGCTCACGATCGACTATTCCTCAGGGTTCTAGGGTATTACGCCTAAATCACAATGTTTCCCCGTTTAGGCTATCCCCCCTTATACTCCTTAAACCTTTCTTAGGGTCGTCCTGATTTATCACGTGATCCCTAACGTAGTACAGGCTAAATCTGGTAAAAATAATATCATTTAAAAACTCCCTGTACTCAGGATACTTAACGGCTGTCCCATACTAGCTATCAAGTACCCTACCCTAAGTAAACCCGTCCTAATGGCATTTAAACTCGATATACAAAACATCTAACATGCAATTGGGATATCTAGCACATAGGCATGCCATTTAGTCCATCGAAAGTAGCACGTAAATCCATGAAATTAAATCTAATTGTTCAGGTAATCACTAGGTTAAATCTAGAACTCAGGAAGCGTAAATCATCCTACCTGGTCTCCTGTTGCTCCAAATCAATTCAAAACTTCACAAAATCTAGTTTTCGAGCAAAATTAATTCCCTGGACATTTACACGAATATTTAAGCTTATCACGTAAATCATCCTACCTGGTCTCCTGTTGCTCTAAATCAATGTCGAGATGCTCTGGCACGGCAGTGCACGGTGGCATACGATAGCGCACGGCGGATGGGTGCGGTTGCCTCAAAATTTACACCATGATGAAGCCCACAAGATGAGGAGTTCGAATATGGTGGTGGCGTGGTGGTTCACGGCCATTTGGACGGCATTTTCTAGCCACGAAGAATGACGCACGGCAAACAAAAAAAGCCTCGATCAGGATGCGTCGAATCTCTGTTCAACATCAGTGAGCTAGTGGAGGAAGTTGGCAGCTTAGGCTACATGCTAGTGGTGACGGTGATGGCCAACGGTGGCTGACGGTAGCGATCTCAGCTGGCAAAGTTTTCGCGCAATGGAGGAGGAAAACGCCATTTTTCGGTGGCGCTGGCGGCCGTTGGTGGCCGTGGGTAGCTGCTGGAGGTTGAGGGTGGTGAGGGGAGTTAATTGGTATGCCAGGTGGTGCCTCACGGTGGCTCAGGTGGCAGCGCACGTTTCGGGGGCGATTTTGACTTTTCCCAGACCACCCGGGGAAACTTTAGGATGTCAGCTTCCCTCCAGAAATTGGCACGAGTTTCTATGCAAAGATTTTGGCCTCCGTCAGTGAAATTGAAGCACGAAATGTTGTCTGTCAATTATTGATTTCCAGATTACGTTTCTTTCCATTTGATTGTGTTTCTGACTTCAGATCGCTTTTTGATTCAAACCGTCATCCTCAAAAAGTCGTGCCAGGCTTCGCTTACATGGATTTATCGTGAAATTCAATTTTTTTTTATCTTTGAAAAACCCCTCGGTTATTACAACCCACATCCCAATCAATCACACAGGCTTAGCTAACATAACATGCATTTTATAAAGAATGTAGGAAAGATAATCATGTTCCATGGAAACTAAAAACATCATGATTTTATATGCTAAAGCATGGAACACAAATTTTAAATTGTCAACCTACCTCAAGGATGATTAGAAGGAAGTGATTGTGGCCCTTCCTTTGATCTCCTTCTACACCTTGCTTCCTTTCTCTTTGACTAAATCCCTTTCTCCTTTCTTTGACCAAATGTGTGGGTGTGTATGGTCTAAGGTGGACTTAGCTTATCCTAGCCTTGTGCCCTCACTCTCTCTTTCAAAGGGCTCTCTTTTTCTCTCTTTGCCATGTGAGTGGGTTGTATGTTAGAAGGCCATTTCAATTTCCTCCCACTCTTTCTTTTCTTCCGTCACGTGTGTTGGTTTCATGCATGTAAATGAAATTCCCAACTCTTTTTGTCTCTTGCTTAGGTGGCGTGTGTATGCCTCCATGTGAGAAAAATAATATTTCCAATCCCATTCTCTCACGCCACTCCATTCCCTTTCCAATTTTTCTTTTTCTTTTTATTTGTTAGGTGGTGTGTGATCCCTTCCATGTAAAAATACAATTTCCACACTGCATTCTTTCTCTATCCCTCACATGTTTTGTTTACTCCTTCTCCTTGGGTAATTACTATTATTATTAACAAGGAACCCTCCCTCACGTGTGGTTTTTTGTGCATCCTTAGTGCAGCCCTTCTCCCCCATTTACTTGAAAATTTTCTTACTTGCTTGTCATGCCACCTTGGTAAAATTTCTTCTTATTCAATTGCCACATGTGCACTTTTAAGTACACTTTGCTTCCTTTACACTCCACTTGCACTTACTCACACCTAGGAAGAAAGTTTCATGCTAGCATTCCCTCTTTCTTCCATCCTCCTCTCCAACTGTACCCATATGTACATAGTTTCTTTTACACAACTCGACACTTGCTTCCTCTTCACCTCCCGTATGCTTACACCTTAGAATGCACACTCATATGTATATCACTAAAAATTCTGCACATTTTTCCTTTCCTAATTATTATTCCTTTCCTTGCAATCTTTGGTTTACTTCTCCCCAATTCACGCTGCACTTCTCTTTTCTTAAAAAAATTGTGCTTCCTTGCAAGCTTAGGTTAGCTACTAAAACAAGCTAAAGGAGAGACGAAAAAGCTTGCATTACATGTTTCCCTCTTTGCATTCTTTGTAAAATTTTCTACACTCTTTTCCCTAGCCTATTTGGTCACATAAGGAAGGAAAGAATGCACTCATACATGGTTTTAATTTTAATTAAATGCTGCACTTTTTGTTTTCCTTTCTTAATTATATTTTCATAACCTCCTATGTCACTAAGTGTAGCCTTTTGTCTATTGCCATTCTCCTATTACCCATTGGCCATTTGGGATTAAGGCTAAGGGGAAGGAAGAAGGTTTAATTCCACTTGCCTTTCTTACTTGCACACGTACCTTTATATATATGTTTTTGGAGTGCTTTATCCTTCTTTCCTTTCTCCTCTTTGGCTTGGCCACATGGGTGTATATGTATAAAACCTAAAACTCATATTCTCCACCAATTGCACGTGTGTCTTCCTCCCATTTTTCACGTGTGCATGCATTCTTGAAATCTCTATGTTCCTATCTATGTGAACATATATATATTTGTTACACTCTTTCCTTTCCCACTTGCACGTGTACACACACATGCATATATTTTAAATATTGCATCCTATCTTGCCTTTCCCTTTATCTATGTTGCCATGTACCTCCAAATATTTTTACCATGCCACACTTTTATTTCCTTCCTCAATTCAGCTAAAATGGGAAAGGTAATCTAAATCAAATATCTTACAAATTGAGAGCATATTTATTTTGAAAACCAAATTACACAAGAAAATTTTTATCCAATAAATTAATGAACATAAATTTTGACTAATCAAAATTATGGGGTGTTACAGCTATACTCTTTTCTCCTTTAGTGCTTCGGTTAGTAAAAAAAAATTAATGCAAGCATGTTAAATGTATCAAGCACCTCAACAAGAAGTGTTCTTATTTATTCTAAACACCAAGCTACATAGGCAAATTCATGCAATTAATTGAGGAAACATTAGTTTAGACTAATCAAGAAAATATGGGGTGTTACAAAAATACCACAACTTTCTCTCTCCTCCTTTCTTATGACTAAACTTACAAGGTTTTCTAGCCATTTTCAAATGAAATTTCGGCACCATTTACATGGATCCATTCGGCCGAGATGGGTAAGTCACTTTTTTGGTTAATGGTGAAGTTAGAAAATGGAAAAAGTGTCAAGACATTACCCTAACCAAATTTTCTCTCTCTTACAATTTTATAGCAAGTTCTCTCACTACTTTTGGACACATTTTAAAGCAAATTTCAGCACCCTCACCATGACAACCATTCGGCCAAAGAGAGACAAGCATGGAAATGAAGTGTTTTCATTATTTTGCTTGCAAGACAATAATAAACAAATAGATCTCATGCAAAATCACCATTTTCTCACTCTAATACACAATATTTCAACCATAGAAAACATTAGGGTTTTTCAAGAGTTAGGATCCAATGGAAATTTCTATCTCTTGTGTTATCAAGCATCTCAACATATCTATAGCCATAAACACAACAAGATTTCATCATATGCAAACCCTATTCAAGTAAATCTTCCATAAGAATGTAGAGAGACAAACCCATTCTTCTTACAAGTTTAAAAACCCTTTAATCCAACCATAAAACAAGAAAAGAATGGTTTAGGCATGTTTAGCTACCTTAAAAATGCAAGATTAGTGAAATCTCCAAGTTTTTTTGCCTTGAAATCCTTCTTCTCCAAGCTTGGATATATGTTCGGCCAACACCCTTTCTCCCTCACTTGTTTGACTTCTTCTTCTCCTAAAGGAAATAAATGTACAAAACAGATGATTCAGTGGCGACATAAGAAAGTCGCCATAGAAAGGAGCTTCAGTGGCGACATACAAAATTCGCCACTGAAGAAGGATTCAATGGCGATAGAAAATGTCACAATTAAATCTAAGTTTCTATGGCAACTTTTAGCTTTTAAATTTCAACTTCTGTGGCAGCAAATTTCATTTTTCAGTGGCGACATATGTATTTTTTGTGGTAATTTTTTTGGTTGCCACCAAAGACCTTCAGTTGCAGAAGTTTTAGTGGCGACAATTGACAATTATTTTGTCGCCATTGAAAAATTTCAGTGGTGACTTTTCTACTTTCAATGGTGACTTTTGTCGCACTGAAAGTGAAAATTTTTGTAGTGTAACTACTTCAAGGAGTCTCTCTAATATATGTTTTTGTAGTCGTATTCCTTTTCAATTTTGATTCAAGGTTTTGAATCTCCAAAAATGATATTTTTGACTCTAATAAGCATGTTAAATTACATTCCAAGGCCGAAGTGAGTAAAAATGTTCTATTTGAGCTTAATTTTTCATCAAACTCTTTAATATGTGTTTTAGGATTCATATTCCATTTCAATTCTAATTAATTTTTTTTTCAAATCTCCAACCATTGCATTTGCAACTATAATTTGTATGTTAAATCAAATTCTTAAGCCAACCTTGAGTAAAAATATTATTCTATTCAAGATTACTTCTTCATGTAGTCACTCTAATATGTTTTTTAAAATCATAGTAAATTTCAATTTGAATTCAAATTGTTTCGAATCTCCTACAATGGCTTTTCGAACTCTAATTGCCATTTAAAATCACAAATCCTAAGTCGATGGTGAGTAAAAGCATTCTATTCAAGTTTACTTCTTCACCAAGTCTCTCTAATATGTTTTTTCATATTCATATTTGTTTCAATTTAGATTCAAATTATTTGAAATCTCCATCCTTGCCTTTTATTTGGCATGTTAAAATCTCATTCATAAGCTAAAGGAGAGTAAAAATGCTCTATTCAAGCATACTTCTTTACCATATCTCTCTAACATGTGTTTTCAAATTCATATTCCATTTCAATTCTGATTTAAATTATTTTGATTCTCCAACCATGGCTTTTCTAACTCTAATTGCAACTTTAAATCACATTCCTAGGCTAATGGTGAGTAAAAAGATTCTATTCGAGCTTACTAGTTCACCAAGTCTCTCTAACTTGTTTATTTTGATTCATATTCCATTTCAATTCATATTCAAAACTTTTTGAATCTCCAAAATGACTTTCCATGTAACACCCCCATTAGCCTATGGTACCTTTTAGGTGTTTAAAGGTATAATGTATATAATTATCATAATTTTGTTACTATCACTTTTACCCAAGTAAATTTTAAACATTTTACCAAGTTGATTAATTGAGTGTCATTTGGATTGGTCTCTACTCTCAGGTTCTCTCAACATCACAGTAGAATAAATATATATAGAATACACTTAGATTAACTATACATAAACATGCATTCTTAATTAAATATAATCAATTAACTATTAGGCATGGAGGTAACAATCCTGCCACTCATAACCCCATTAATTAGTCAAATTATCAATCCAGCCTAATCCTTATACAGATAAGTTCGAATAGGCTATACAACATAATCCTACACTAGCCTTTCTCAAAATATCATGAAGTCTAGCTCAATCCTACCATGTACTTATGCTATTCAAACTAAATAGTCTATATGCCCAAATTAGGCACTTTTTTATACTTTACCTTCTTCTCTAGCCCAAGGGGACCTACGCATCTGATATATGCCAACACTAAAATAAGAAATGAATCTCAGTACCAATGCAACCTATTACGAAATCCATTGACCTGTACCACCATGTTCGCACAGAAAACTCTTCATTCTTTCATAAAACATATCACATAATATTAGGACATAGTGCATGTAGCATTTAATCATGTTATATACTCATACATATGTATATTCATCCAAACATATCATCTTTAAAACATGGGAAGTGCATTCATCATCATTCTCATCATAAAACATTTCTTATAAAACATATTTGTGATAGTAAACATGTTATTATTTCACTTTCATAACATATTAGAAGTACATAAAACACGTTAAGAGTAATCGGGAGAGTCGCCCAACAATAACTCCATGCACCACTGTCTATATGAATAAGCACATGCCATTTTAGTCATGTGTTAACTTTTGTACATTCTGAGGCATCCCTCAGTGGATCCAAGTACCTTAATGATCACTGCCCTTTCTGGCAGATCATCCCTGACCAGTAGGATTCCTCCTTTTTGTCCCAAATTGGGCTAGTATAAACTCATGGGATCACCGTCAACTTTACTTGGATCATTTCTTCTCTGGTTTTGGGCGGATCATAGTACTATGGAATCACTATCACTCCTTCGAGGTAGATCACACTCCTGTTACACTATTCTCTACATATACTCTAGGGTGAATCAACCTATGCCCATGGTTATGCTTAACTCTAAGTATGTGTTTCTCATATGGCTTTTAGGAGATGACACAAATTTAAAGTTCGCAACTATTACGATGTTTTCAAAATCATCCAAGTTCAAGTGGATGTTCAACCATCCCAATTTATGGCACAATCATGGAATGCCCAACAGCCGTCCTATACCGACAATCGGTCATCCTATACATTGGGTTCCTTTTTCAGACATATAACTATAGATATGCGAGTTTGGTAACCATCAGTCAGTAGAGGTAAGGAGGCAACAAACCTGTCACTCATACCTATTTCAAAGATACTATTAGTGGATAATCTCCTTTCTCTAACATATCTTGGATACATTTATGCCTTCATTTCTCTATACATCAAAATTAATCATCCTGACCCTCTCTAAAAATATAATAAGGAATTAGGGTATTGGGCATATACATTTTTATGCCAAATATTTACATGTCAAAATATATCAACTGCCATACTACTCATATAACTCTACCCCTTCTACAGGTGGGGAAGATGGGGGCACATCTATGATAGTAATTACCTAAATCTCTTTCATTAACATGAAATGCCCTAAAATAGGTATTTTTCTCCATGCTACTTCCATTTATAAGAGAATATGGAATCTAAGCATCTGATACATGCTATCATTTATGTGAGAATACATCTCGGTAGAATAAAATTGTGTTTAAAAATTTCTGGCTTGTACCACCTTATTTATACAAAAATCTGCTACATTCTTTTTCCTCATCAAGTAGAAAACAATATCTATTAGGATGCAATGCATGGATAATATTATTATGGCATTATAGCATTATAGAATGTACTTACAAATGCTTGCACAGTTACAATTCACCAGATGTCAACAATATATAATATGTTATTTCATCACACAAATTTTCCATGGTAACATGATCATATTTGTAACATTCACTCCAATTATTATTAAAGAGATGTTTGAAATTGTTAATTTGATGTTTAATTCTTGTGTTTGTTGCATTAATGCATGTAGTTGCATTAGCTTAGGGACTAAATTGAAAGGAAATAAATGAGGGTTTAGTAAGAGGTGGTTAAGGACTTAATTGAAAAGGGAAAAGTATGTGAGGACAAGAGTGTAAAATAGCCCAAGGACCAAAGAACAAATTCCCTAAACTTCCTAAAACCCTAGCTGTAGCCCTAAAACTCCCACACACTTCCAAACCTTTAGATTTTAGAGAGAGAAGCAAGAAGGGCAAGTAGAGAGAGAAAGGGGCGAGTTAGGGCAAAGGAGAGAGATTTTGTTGAAGGAAAGGGCTGATTGAAGCTGGAAATTAGTTCTAAAGCAAGGGGGAATCATTTCTAACATATCAAGCACACACATTTGCATGAATCAAGGTAGCAATCCATCCTAAACCCTATTTTTGAAATATGCAAAAAACTTGCTAATAGATGCGATTTTAAATGTTTCAAGTTATGTCTAGGGTTAAGCCTACATTCTATGTGTTTTTCTATTTCTATGGGATGTTGTGTTACTGAATGTTTGCTCATATATGTTCTTGTAATGGATTGGAAGGGCTGGGTTGTGTTCATCTAGAGATATAGACTAGATTTCCTTGAATGTACCATGTTTGAGCTAATGAATGAGAAATGTTTAATGAAAAGTAAAGTTTGTTGTAGGGAATTAAGCTTATATGTTTAGAATTGAAAATGGAATGCATTCTTGACTAGGTATTATCAAAATTATGTTTTTTGAACTGCAGCAGAGCATAGCAGCCGACTGCTAAGTAGAGGCAGTCGACTTTCATGTTCTTGGAAATCTAGAAGTACAGATAGAGGCTTAATAGCCGACTGCCAGGTTCCTAGCAGTCGACTATCGGGCCTAGATTTACACTGAGTAGTCAACTGGTTGTCTTAGTAATCGACTGTCATGCTCATATTTTTACCCAAAACACATTTCAGAAAGCCACCAGCTAGCTGCTAGTGATTGTAAGCTTACTGTCTTGTACTTGAGGAATACAGAGAGCCACCAGTCGATTGCTAGCCTTCCAACAGTCAACTGGCAACCCTCTAACTTACAAAATAAGGTTTTTAATGGCAATTGAGCTTAGTAATTCTTGATACTAACTTAATTAAGGGCTCACAACATAGGTAGGCCAGGAAACTATGAGTTTTAGGTGATGATACCCTTAGGATAGTGAAAGAAAAAGAGAGCAAAAAACATAAAGAGGGAGAGAGGAAAGTATTCTCAATGTATGCCTTAGGGTAGATAGGCTCATGATCGAGTGATAGATTGTCGGTATGGGACGGCCGTTGGGCATTTCATGGTTGTACCATAAATTGGGATGGTTAAACATCCACTTAAACTTAGATGATTTCGAAAACACCATAATGGTTGTGAACTTTAAGTTAGTGTCATCTCCCAAAGGCCATATGAGAAACACCTACTTAGAGTTAAGCATAACTATGACCATGGGTCGATTCACCCCATTGTATATCTAGAGAATGGCGTACCAGGAGTGTGATCCATTGGAAAGCGATGGTAACTCCATAGTATTATGATCCACCCAAAAGCGGAGAGGACATGATCCGGGTAGAGTTGACGGTGATCCCATGAGAGTATGCCAGCCCCGTTTAGGACGAAAGGGAGGAATCTCGCTGGTCAGGAATGATCTGCTAGAAAGGGACAGGGACCATTAAGGTACTTGGATCTACTAGGGGACACCTCAGAATGTACAAAAGATTAAGGCATGGCTAAATATACATACACTCATTCATATAGACAGTGGTGTGTGGAGTTGTTGCTGGGTAACTCTTTCGATTACTCTTAAGGTGTTTTATGTACTGCTCGCATGTTATGGAAATGAAATGATGTTATGTTTACTATCCCATATGTCTTATAAGAAATGCTTTATTATGAGAATGATAATGAATACACTTCCCATATTTTAAAGTTGATATATTTTAAATGCACATGCATACTTATGAGTATATAACATGATTAAATGTTACACTCATTTCATCCCATAGTATGTTATATATTTTATGAAAGAATGTAGAGGTTTTCTGTGCGAGCATAGTGATATAGGTTAACGGATTTTGAAACTGGTTGTATTGCTAATGATATTCATTTCTCACAATAGTGTTGACATGTACCAGATGTGTAGGTCCCCTTGGGTTGGCGAAAGAAGTTAAGGTATGAAGAAGTGTCTAATCTAGGCACACAAACTGTTTAGTTTGGATAGTATGAGTACATGTTAGGATTGAGCTAGCCTTCACAATATTTTGAGAAAATCTAGTGTAGGAATATTTTGTATAGCCTATTCTAACTTATCTGTATATGAATTAGGTTGGATTGATGAATAGACTATTTAATGGGGTTATAAGCGGCAAGATTGTTGCCTCTATGCCCAATAGTTAATTGATTATATTTAATTAAGAATGCATGTCTATGTATAGTTAATCCAGGTGTATGTTATATGTATTTATTATGCTGTGATATTGAGAGAACCCTAGAGTAGAGACCAACCCAAATGCACTCAATTAATCAACATGGTAAAAAGTTTAAAATTTACTCGGGTAGAAGTAATAGTAACACCAACACTCTGATAATTATTTTCATATTATATTTTTAAAATAACTAAAATGAACCGTGGGATAGAGGGTGTTACTATATTCACATTTAAAACATAAGCAAGGAAAACAAAACATATCATAGTGGCCAGTGCCATCGGGAGAGTCGCTTAGCGAACAACTCCACATGCACTTACAACACTCATGGATGAGTTTTGAGTTGAGTCTCGTGGTCCTTGACCACTAGCAGTCTAACGCCTACCGATACAAATGCTGCTAAGGATGCTACCTTGGATGACACAGATTCCACCAGTCCCTTGCACTTGGATAACACTTTTGCTAACTTGGGGAACACGGCATCACAAGGGCGAGCACGAGAAAACTTGGCAGAATCCAGCCAAGCAAGCCATGCACATTCAAGGGAGTTAGTTACCCGAAGGAAGACTTATAACGTGCAATACTGAGTGGGTGAAGGGAGGAAGGATCACGCATCATGCTGCTAGTGTGAATACACATAGGCTGTGTCATGTTTTGCTTGTTAGGGACGTCATACTAATTTCATGTAACCTTTTCATCAGCTATATGTATTCCATAGCAAGAGTTATAAAGGCAGGCTGTGATTTGTATTCTATTTTATAGAATTGGAGTTGTCCCTACTCGAAAGTGGACTTTCTTGTATTTTCTTCTTTCACTCGTAGCCTTTAATACAACATTGATCATTCAACATTTCTCTCTTCTCTGCTTTAACTTTGAGTTAGTATCTAGCAATAGAGTATATCATTGGTGCTTTCATTGATAGGGTCATGATGGCTGATGGAACTCACAACTAGGAGCTTCATACTGATGTTCAGGAACTGTACCACATTGTAAGATGAATGAAGAGTGAGTAGGTACTTAGCATAAAAGGAAAGAAGATCAATTGATAGAGACAGACAAGAGATTAGAGTGTATGGAAAACGTGCTACATGAGTTGACTACACACATTAAAGGAAAATCAGTAGCAACGCCAGAACCAGCAGTTCAAACTAACCAAGCTTCACCATCATCATCCGATGCTTGGGCAGGAGAAAATCATGTAGAAACGCAGGGAATTTTTCTTTGTAGAAACATGAAGGTAAAGATTCCACACTATGATGGAAAGGAGGTGGAGGATTGGATCTTCAAAATTAAAGAATTCTTTAAGTTGTATTCCAGACCAGTGGAGCAACAGAAGAGAATTGCTTCTCTACATTTAGAGGGTCTAGCTTACTCATGGTACAAATGGACAGTACATAATGAATGAGTGCGAATGTGGGAAGAATTTCTTAAAGCTATAAGAGTCAAGTTTGAAAATTCATTGTATGAATATCCTAAAGCAGCACTAAAGGAGCTGAAGCAAACAGGAACTATTGAAGAATATCAAGCAGATTTTAAACTATTGTCTACTCAGGTCACTGGATTGCCAGAACCATGATGATCAATTTTTTCATTCCTGGCTTGGATGAATATCTGAAGTGTGAACTGCAGTTAGGTTAACTAACGTCCTATCACCATGCTTCTCACTAGCTAAGCTCCAAGAGCAGAAATAACTAAAGTTAAAGATTACACTGAGACTAGTAACCAAACTACCAATTCCTAGCTACTTTAAGCCTTTTAGCAACACATCATATATTGTACCCAATATAACTCCTATAAGTGGATGGGGTGAGGGAAGTAAGGGAGGGAATGTAGTTTCCCAGACCTTTGTTAATGGTCTAAGAGGAATTCACCACCAAAGAACACTGTGCTAATCAGAATAGCAATTTCAAATGGTTGACAGCAGTAAAGATTAAGGCACAAAGTTAGAAGGGCCTGTGTTACTACTGTGATGAGAAACAATCTCAAACTTATAGATGTAAACCAAGTTTTTTCTTGATGGTGGGGCGCAAAGAGTTGGAGGAGTTATGGAGACCACCTAATGTGGGTGAAGTAAGAGAAGGAGAAGTGAATAAAGAGGAAGAGGCTGTAGTGAGTCCTGAGATTAGTTTTAACGCCTCGAAAGGCAAATTTCATCCCAGTACTTTACGAATTTAGGGAGAATGCAAAGGAAGGAAGGTGAATGTATCGATAGATAGTGGCAGCACACATAATTTCATTAAGAAGGAGGTAGCTAAACTGATGCGGTTACCTATCGAGCCCATTGCTACTTTCAAAGTATAAATTGCTAATGGAACTTATTTACATTGTCAAAAAATGTGTAGGATTGTGAAGGTGGAATTGCATGACTATACAATAGTAGTGGATCTTTTTCTTTTAGAGATCAAAGGGGCGGACATTATTATGGGAGGTCAATGGATGGCTGAGTTAGGAGACATTATGATTAACCATAAGCAGCTTACTCTGAGCTTGATGAAGGATGTAAAGCCTACAAAGTTTCAGGGAGAGAAATTATTAGTAGAACAGCCCCTAAAGGGAAGGGATGTGTTGAAGTTAGCAAAGCACCACAATCTGGTTTGTATGTTTTCCTTATGTAAGCAGTTAAAGCAAGACCAGAATAAACAACTGCCTGACCAAATAAGGAAAGTATTACTAGAATTTGAAGATGTCTTCGGAGAGCCTAAGGGATTACCACCCACCAGAGACATTGAACATTGTATTTTCCTACCACCTGTGGCTCAACCTGTGTCAGTAAGACCTTATAGGTACCCTTATTTCCAGAAGAACCAAATTGAGATTTTGGTGGAGGAGATGAAACAAAGTGGAGTAATTCATGATAGTTATAGTTTTTTTTCGTTTCCAATGCTACTAGTTAAGAAGAAGGGTGGAACCTGGCAGTTTTATGTGGGTTATCGAGCCTTGAATGCAATGATAGTAAAAGACAAATTCCTTATTCCCACCATTGATGAAATTCTGGATGAACTTCATAGAGCAGCATAATTTTCAAAGTTAAAAGTAATAGCAGGCTATCATCAGATAAGAATGAAGGAGGAAAACATCTACAAGAGAACTTTCAGGACACATTTTGGGCACTATGAATTCGTGGTGATGCCTTTCGGCTTAACCAATGCTTTAGTAACTTTTCAAGCTACTATGAACAAGATTTTTCGGCCCTTCCTGAGAAGATTTGTTTATGTATTTTTTGATGACATTTTGGTATATAGTAAGGAGTTGGGGAATCATGTTGAGCATCAAAAAATATGTTACAAGTATTAAGGCAACACAAACTCTTTTCCAAGAGATCAAAGTGCAGTTTTTACCAAACTCAGGTAGAATATTTAGGACATATGGTCGGCTGGAATGAAGTGTGAGTGGATTCCTAAAAAATAGAGGCCATATTAGAGTGGCCCCCACTAGTAACCATCAAGCAGCTGCATGGATTATTTGGGTTAACTGGATATTACAGGAAATTTGTACTAGGATAAGCTAGCATTACTCATCCACTGACAGAGTTGCTAAAAAAGAATCAATTTAAATGGCACCAGCAAGCTCAAGAGGCATTTGAAAACCTAAAAAAAAAAAATGACTAGCACACTAGTATTGGCTCTGCCTAACTTTCAGCTTCCCTTTAAGGTGGAAATAAATGCTTCATGATTAGGAATTGGGGCTGCGTTAAGTCAGCAAGGCCATTCCCTAACCTATTTTAGCAAGAAGTTGAGTTGAAGAATAATTAGTGCTTTTGTATATTTTGAGAGCTATATGCAATCATCTAAGCTGTTATGAAGTGGCGCTATTACTTATTGGGAAGGAAATTTACTATTAAGATTGATCACAGAAGCCTGAAGGAACTGATGCACCATGTTATCCAAACACCTGAGCAATAGTTTAACTCACTAAACTCCTTGGGTTTCAGTATAAGATTGTGTATAGAACTGAGAAGACCAATATTTTTGTTGATGCCTTGTCTAGGAAGGATGAAGTATGTAGCACTGCTCAGTTTTTGCTCTTAATCTCCACTGTACAGCATGAGATTTTTTTTAAAAAATAAAACAAGCTAATAGTAAAAATAAGGAGTTGCAATAGTAGCATGCATTATGTATCAAAGGTGAACTTCCAAATCAGTACTCTATTATTGATGGAATGTTGTTTTATAAGGGTAGAATAATGGTTCCCAAAGATGATGACTTATAGTAATATTTCAAGTCTTTTATAATAGTCCACGAGTTGGTCATGAAGGCATCATGAAGACTTAAAAAGCCATTGCAGAAATTTTCTACTAGCCTAACTTGAAGGATACTATTATCCACTTTGTAAGTAGTTGTTTGACTTGCCAACAATTTAAGTTTCCTACAACCAAGAAACCTGGACTAATGTAACCTCTACCTCTTCCTGCAAATCCTTAGGACAAGGTTACCATGGACTTTATAGTTGCATTACTAAAATCAATTGGAAACACAACTATCATGGTGGTAGTTTATAGATACACCAAAGTAGGGAATTTTGGAACCCTTAAACTAGGCTTTATAGCTTTAAAAGTGGCAACCAAATTTATTGAGATCACAGTCAAACTTCGTGGGTTTACTTCTAGCATCATCACTAACAGGGATTCAATATTTCTTAGCTAATTTTGGAAATAACTAATGCACTTCAGTGGCATCAAGCTTCACAATAGTATAACTTATCATCTGGAAACAGATGGCTAGACTGAGGTTCTAAATAGATGTTTAGAACAGTACTTGCATGCATTCACTCACAACAATCCTAAATTTTGGAGTGAATATTTGCCATGGGATGAATTATGGTACAACAATTCCCACCATTGTTCAATAGGCATGACTCCATATTAAGCGTTGTATGGCTTTACTCCTTAACCAATTCCAGGGTATGTCCCTATATCTTCCAGAGTGGCTTTCATTAATGAAATCTTGAAAAAAAGGAAGGTGCTACAAGATCAACTTAAGCAGCATTGGTAGAAGGCACAACAATGTATGAATAAATTGGCTAATAAAAGTCACTTGGAGTGGTTCTTTTGGTAGGTGACTGGGTCTTGATTAAGTTTCAGGCATACAAGCAGCACTCTGCAACTAATAGACTGAGTTATAAGTTAGCCAAAAGGTATTATGGGCCATACCAAGTCTAGGAACGCATCGATTAAGTGGCTTACTACGTTCAGTTACCACTTGATAGCAAGATGCATCTGTTGTTCCATGTGTCTTTGCTCAAACCATACCTTGGGCAACCCTCTTCCACCTTTCAACCCTGGCTAGACATGGAAGGGAATAACAAACTTCCTACTTCTGCTATCATTGATAGAAAAATTATGGATGGCTCCACTATGGTCCTTGTAGAATGGACAAGAAAGCCATGAGAGGAAGCTTCATGGGAGAGCTGGGATGTAATGTTGAATATGTTACCCAACATTAACCTTAAGGACAAGGTTATTTTCCATGGGGAAGTATTGATACAAATGCTACCTTGGATGACATGGATGCCACTAGTCCCTTGCACTTAGATGAAACTTCTACTAACTTGGGGCACACGACATTATAAGGGGGAGCACGGGTAAACTTGACAGAATCCAACCAAGAAAGCCATGCACCTATGAGGGAGTTAGTTACTTGAAGGAAGACTTATGATGTGCAATACTAAGTGGGTGAAGGGAGAAAGGTTCACGCATCATACTGCCAGTGTGAATACACACGGGCTGTGTCACATTTTGCTTGTTAGGGTTGTCACACTAATTGCATGTAACCTTTTCATTAGCTATATGTATTCCGTAGCAAGAGTTGTGGAGATAAGCTATGATTTGTATTCTGTTTAACAAAATTGGAGTTATCCCTACTCAAAAGTGGACTTTCTTGTATTTCTTCTTTCAATCATAGCCATTAATGTAGCATTGATCATTTAGCATTTCTCTCTTCATCACTTTAACTTTGATTGAATCAGTAGCTAGTAGTAGAGTGTATCACTAGCCTTACAATCTGATGCCTGTCTTGTACTATCTGGAGCATCCCCCAGTGGATCCCAAGTACACAATAGTCTCTAACCTCTCGATAGCTTATCCCACACTCACTCAATGGTCCCTGACAACTCTGATAGATCATCCTTGACCAGCGAGATCGATACGCCTTTGGATACTTCATTTCCCTTTCGTTCCATAAAGGGGCTGGTATACCTCACGAGATCACTGCTACCTCTAACAGATCATGCCTACTCCACCCTTTTGAATCATGAGGCTATGGAATCACCATCCTCACTAATGGATCACATTCCCAGCATACTCTTCACAAGTATATATTTTAGAGTGATTTGGCTCATGCTATGGTTATGCTTAACCTTAAGTATGTGACTCTTTTCGTTAGTCATAAGAGAGTTCACTAATTAGAATTTGCAACCATCATGGTGTTTTCAAAATCATTTATGAATGAGTGATGTTTTACCATCCCAAAATATGGTTCAACCGTGGAATTCCCAATGATTGTCCCATACCGATAGTCGGTCACTTAATCATAAGCCTATCTACCACTATGCATACACTTGGAATACTCTTCTCTTTTCTCTTCCATGTTTTCCTCTCTTTCTTTTCAATCTCATGTTACATGTTACCCGAACAACTATACTTGTGTAATGACATTATTGTTAGCTTTATTGAGCATAACCTTAGGAAAATAGAAACTTGAACTTAAAACTTGTTCCAAACTCTTGAGGTTTCCTTTTAAAGACTAGGTGGCTCTTTCAAAACACTTTTTTTTATGAAAAACTATACTTTTCCACCTATCAGTCAACTTACACCCCATAGCAGTTAACTTGTAAAAATAAAATCTTGAAAATGCCAACAAGAAGCTATAAGTTGGCTGCCAGAACTAGGCCTATAGTAGTTGACTGATAAGCTACTATAAGCTGGTAGTTAGTTACTGGAGGCCCGACAGTTGGCTGCCAAGAGTTGGCAATTGGCTGCTGCCTATATTTTCTAGAAAATTTTGGGCTGAAGAACATGGAATTCGACTTGTAGGATCTTGAAACTTCATTTTCACTGCTATAAAGGCTTAATTAGTTCAAATTTTACCTCTTTAAAGTTTAGAAAAAGAATGAGTTTAGTTCCTTTTACCAAATCATCATTTACCGTGCATAAAAACTCATTTTCATGTTCAAGATCATCCATCATAAGGAATTAAAACACAAGTCAAACAAGGTGAATAGTGTAATCTATTTCACAAAATTTGAAGCAAGTATATATAAGTACATCCAATCAGCATAAAACACCTAATAGAAGTTAAAAAAAAAAAGAATGTAGGTTTAAATCCCTCTCTCAACTCAATAGTATCAAAATCACCAATTTAAACAAAGTGAATGGTATTTTTCAAAATAGAGGGAATTAGATTGTTTGCTACTTTGTTTCTTGCTACAAAGTGTGTTGGTGATGTTATATGCTTTCTTAGTTGTTCTTCCCTGAGATTTTTTGCTCCTAGTTTTGTGAAACTCCAAGTTATAATTCTTTCTCCTTCACACTTTCTCCCTTTCTCTCTCTAAGTCCCCTATCTCTCTTTAGAATTTGAAAATTAGGTTTTATGGTGAAGGGTTTCAAGGTTTGTGGTTTATATAGTGGTTCTGTGTAATCGAGAAAACTATAACCCTTGTCCAATGTCAGGGTCAAGTTTTTGATTTCCTAGTCCAATCCTATAGTTCATTTTAGTTATTTAGATAATATAATATGATATACTATAAGCTTGGTGAGTTACTATTACCTCTACCCAAGTAAAATTTTAACTTTTACCAAGTTAAATAATTAACTGCCATTGGTTTGGGTTTCTACACTTGGATTCTCACAAGTAACGTAGCGAAAATAAAATAAAGAAAATAGTATATAGATATATATATACATATATTCAATTTCTTTTCAGAAATATACCTATAGATATGTGAGGTCGTCAACTAGGGTAAAGAGGAAACAACCCTGCCACTTATACCCATTTCAAAAATCCTACTAGTGTATATTCCTATTTGTCTCACATATCTTAAATACATATATGCCCTTATTTCTTTATACATAAAAAATAATCATCTTGACCTTTTCTAAAAATATAATAAGGAATCAAGGTATTGGGCATGGACACTTCTCTTTCAAATATCTACATTTTCAAAACATAGGACTATTACACTAATCATTCATGTCCACCCCTCCAGCAGGTGTGGGAGATGGGGGAATATCTATAACGACAATTATACGAGAATAAAATATCCCAAAATGGGTATGTCTACCAACTTAACCTCCACTTCCATCAAGATCTAATACCTAGGCATCTTATACACACTAGCATTTATATGAGAATAAATTTCAATAGCATAAGAATCTGTATAAAAACCACTAGTTTATACCACCGTAATCATACGAAAATTTACTACATTCTTTCCTATCATCAAATAGAAAAAAGTATTTATTGGGATTCAATGTATGAATGATGCAGTTATATGATTATAGAATTATAGGATGTACTTATGAATGCATGCACAGTTCCATTCACTAGATGTCAACAATAAGAAATATGTCATTTCATCACAAAATTTTGCCATGGTAATATGATCATATTCACATTTAAAACATGAGCAAGGAAAATAATCATATCATAATGGCCAATGCCATATCATCATATGAGCCATTAGTAGAGTTACCCAGCGAACAACTCCACATTCACCTACAGCACTCATGGATGAGTTCTGAGTTGAGTCTTGTGGTCTTTGACCACTAGTAGTCTGATGCCTGTCTTGTAATATCTGGAGCATCCCCTAGTGGATCCCAAGTACACAATGGTCCCTACCATCTCGACAGATCATCCCATACTCACTCAGTGGTCCCTACCAACTCTGACAGATTATCCCTAACCAGTGGGATCGATACCCCTTCAGATACTTCATTTCACTTTTGCCCTAAAAAGGGGCTGGTATAACTCACGAGATCACTGCCACTTTTGACAGATCATGCCTACTCTGCCCTTGTGGATCATGAGGCTATGGAACCACCATCCTTACTGATGGATCACATTCCCAGCATGCTATTCACAAGTATATATTCTAGAGTTATTCGGTTCAAGCTATGGTTATGCTTAACCCTAAGTATGTGACTCCTTTTGTTAGCTATAAAAGAGTTCACTAACTTAGAATTCAAAATCATCATGGTATTTTCAAAATTATTTATAATTGAGTGGATGTTCTGCCATCCCAAAATATGGCTCGAATGTGGAATGGACAATGACTATCCCATACTGATAGTCGATAACTCAATCATGAGCCTATCTACCACTAATGCATAAACTTGTAATACTTTTCTCTTTTCTTTTTCGTGTTTTCCTCTCTTTCTTTTTTATTTCATGTTACATGTTACCCAAAAAGCTATACTTTCATTGTGTAATGACAATATTGTTGACTCTATTGAGCATACCTTTAAGAAAATAGAAACTTGAACTCACAAACTTGTTCTAAACCTTTGAGGTTTAATTTTAAAGATTAGGTGGCCCTTTCAAAATAATTTCTTCATGAAAAACTATACTTTTCTACCTATCAGTCGACTTACATCCTATAGTCATTGGCTTATAGAAATAAAATCTTGAAAAATGCCAATAGAAGGCTACAAGTCAGCTACCAAAATAGCAACAGTTGACATAGTAGCAGTCAACTATCGGCTAATAGGGAGTTACAAGTTGACTTGCAAGCACATGGTAGTCGATTAATAAGCTTCTGTAGGCTAGTAGTTGTGCAATAGAGGCCTGACAGTCCACTACCAAGAGCTGGCAGTCAGTTGTTGCCTACATTTTCTGGAAAATTTTGGTTTGAAGAACATAAAAGTTGACTTGTAGGATCTTGAGACTTAATTTTAATGTTATAGAAGGTCACTAAGTTCAGATTTCATCTCTTTTCAATCCTAGAAAAAGCATGAGTTTAGTTCCTTATGCCAAATCATCATTTACCCTACGTAAAAACTCATTTTTATGCTCAATATCATCCATCAAAGGAATCAAAATACCTTTCACTCATGGTGAGCACCAAACCCATATTTCAAAATCTAAAACAATCCAAATCAAGCAAGTATTAGTAATCTATTCAGCATAAAATACCCAATAGAAGTTAAACGTACAAAGAATATAGGTTTGAAATCCTTCTCTTCACTCAAATCACTTCAAGTCACTATTTTCAGAAAATGGATAGTGCTTTTCAAAAACAAAAGGAATTAGATTGTTTGCTACCTTGTTTCTTGTTACAAAAGTATATAGGTGATGTCAGATGCTCTCCTAAGCTTCTTTGCTGCAAATTCTCACTTTAAATCACACTAGAATTCAAGTTAAACTTCTTTTCCTTCACAATTTCTCCCTTTCTATCTCTAACTCGCCCTCTCTCTTTAGAAGTATAGAATTGAGTTTTGTGATGGAAGGTGCCCTAATTCATGACTTACATAGGTGTTTTGTGCAGTCGGGGAAATTGTAACCCTTATCTAGTGTTAAGGTCTGAGTTTTTAATTTCTCAACCTCAAATGGCAATTTCTCTAGTCTTATGGAGTGTTACAATTTTGCCACTAAAACATTGGTGGAAAATTTCAAAAATCTGTTAGCTATATTATCCTCTTTTGGCTAAATTTACATTTTTTGCCCCTGTCCTAATGGGGATTTACTCTATTCCCTTAACTCAACTTTTTTCTTTTTATTTTATTCCCTATCCTTTTATTTCCAATTTAGCCCCTCACTCTAATGCAGCTATATGCAATCTAATGTAGCATACACAAGTATTTAGCTTATTTTGATAACTAACAAACATATCTCATAATTAGTAAGAGCGGATGTTACAACCTTAAATGGCAATTTCTCTGGTCATATGAAGAATTACACTTTTTCCTCTAAAATCTTGGTGGGAAATTTCAAAGATCAGTTAGTTACAGTAACTCCATTTTGGCTGAAATTCCATTTTCTACCCTTGGACTAATGGGGATTTACATACTCCCTTGAACTTAACTTTTTTCTTTTCATTCTAGTCCTTATATTATTCACTTTCAGTTTAGTTCCTTACTCTAACGCAACTATATGCAATCTAATGCAGCACACACAAGCATTTAACTTATTTAATAATTAACAAACATATCTCAGAAATAGTAAAAGCGGATGTTACAATATTCCTTTTCAATTCTTATGCAAGTTGTTTCGATTCTTCAACCATGGCATTTTCAACTCTAATTAGCATGTTAAATTACATTCTTAGGTCGATGTTGAGTAAAAACGTTCTATTTGAGCTTACATCTTCATTAAATCATTCTAATATTTGTTTTCAAATTTATATTCCATTTTAATTCTAATTCAAATAGTTTTGAATCTCCAACAATGACTTTTCCAACTCTAATTGCCCTTTTAAATCACATTCCCAGGCTAATCGTGAGTAAAATCGTTCAATTCGAGCTTACTTTTTCACTATGTCTTTTTATATTAATATTCCATTTCAATTCTAATTCAAATTTTTTCAAATCTCTAACATGGATTTTCCACCTCTAATTGGCAAGTTAAGTAACATTCTTAGGCCAACGGTGAGTAAAAACATTTTATTCGACCTTATTTCTTTACCACATCTATTTAATGTGTTTTTGGATTCATATTCCTTTTCAATTTTGATTCAAATTGTGTTGAATCTTCAACCCTGGCTTTTTCAACTATAATTTCTATTTTAAATCACATTCCTAAGCTAATGGTGAGTAAAAAAGTTCTATTTGAACTTACTAGTTCATCGAGTCTCTCAAACATGTTTTTTGGGATTCATCTAATATCTACTTCTCATAATTTTAGGTATGTTCTAAAATCATAAATTTAGCAATTGCATACCTAACTAATTGTATTTAAATAGCCCTAGGTTTTCCTAAAGAAGAGAGGGACCAAATTGAAAGAAAATTCTAGGGACTAAAGTGAAAAGAGGAAAAGTTATTAAAATATCTAAAGCATAATCATTATACCTCCAAAATATCTAGCACATTTATGATACGTAATAATGACGCTGGAAAATATCCAAATCATAATGATTATGCCAGAAAATATCTAAAGAAAATATCTAAAAGTCATGATGACTTTAGGAAAATATCCTAAGGATAAAAAAGTCAATTTTTACCCAAGGGTAAAATGATAATTCACCTAAGGGTAAAATAGTAATTTTATCACAAGGATAAAAAAAGTAATTTCCCTTAAAAAATTTATGACAATTTCCCTCAAGACCATCTCCCTACACTTTTCGAAAATTATGAAGTTAAGTGAGGGGTAAAATAGTCATTTTTCCATAAAGGGAAAAATGGTAATTTTTCACCTTAGGGGTAAAATAGTCATTTCATCTTAGGAATGTCATGACAATTTTTGTGAAGCCTATGCCATGACACTTTCTGGAATTATGAAGGAAAATGAAGGGTAAAATGGTCATTTTGCCATGAAGGGCAAAATGGTCATTTTGCCATGAAGGGCAAAATGGTCATTTTTTCCTCCCCTTTAACATAACATAATATATTTTCTTCATTGGAAAGGAAAGAAAATCATGTGCAAGGAAGAGAAGAGAGTGGCTGAGAGGAGGAAGGAAGAAGAAGAAGAGAAGAAGTATAAGTAAAGTGAAGGAAACTCCAAGGAGTAAACACTTTTATTGGTAAATCAAGGTAACTTAACAATCCTTTACCCTTTGCTTTATGATTCATAGTGTCTTTTACATGTTTGAAGAATTTTCGTGGCTGCCATGAATTTGGGGTTTCTCTCTTTACATTCTTTTAAGCTTAAATTCCTATTGGGTTATGTTTGTATGCTTGTATGGATGTATTTGTGAGTGTTAGAATGATTGATTGAATGATTTATGGAAAGTTTGTAATTTTCCCTTCACCATGTTCATGAGACTTTTCTTGTTGGAATTGATATGAAATATGGGGCTTGTTATGATTATGGTAAAGAAATGGTATTTTGTGCTTATTTGTAGATGAAAATAGAAAAGAGGGAAGAGTTAGTGTGAAATCATATTGATTCCCTTTTTCTTCCTCTTTGGTCGAAACTATGTGTAACATCCGTTCCAATTATGATTAAAGAGATGTTTGATAATAGTTAATTTAATGTTTAATGCCTGTGTATGTTGCATCAGTACATATAGTTACATTAGCCTAGGGATTAAATTGAAAGTAAATACATAAAAGTTTAGAAAGAGGTGGATAGGGAAAAATAAGGGACTTTAAGAGTGCAAAATAGCTTTGGGACCAAATGACAATTTCTCCAAACTTCCTTAAACCCTAGCTGAAGCCCTAAACCACAAACACTTCCAACCTTCAACATTTCTAGAGAGAGAAGCAGAAGGGGCGAGTAAAGAGAAAAAGATACGAGTTAGGGCAAAGGATGGAGATTCTGAAGGAAAAAGAACAGATTTAAGGCAAGGAATTAGTCCTACAATAAAGGGATAGTCTTCCTAACACTTCCTACACACAAATTTACAAGGAATCAAGGTAGAAATTCATCTTAAACCCCTCTGTTTTCTAAAAAGTTTACTGTTGTCAGAAAAGTATGAATTTCTAAATGTTTGAACTGAGTTTAAGGTTAAAACTACATTCTGTATGCTTTTCTATTTCTATGGGATATTATGTGCTGAATGTATGCGTATATATATGCTTGTAATGTATTAGAAGAGCTGGGTTATGTTCATCTAGAGATATAGACTAGTTTTCCTAAAATGTACCATGTTTAAACTAATGGATGAGAAATATTCAATGAGAAATAAAGTTTGTTATATGAAAATTAAGCTCATGCATTTAGAATTGAAAATGGAATGTGTTCTGGACTGGGTATTATCAAAAATGTTTTCTGAACTGCAACAAAACATAACAACTGACTGCTAAGTATAGGGCAGTCGACTATCGTGTTCCTAGAAACCTGAAGTACAAACAGAGGCTAAGTAGCCGACTAACAGAATCCTAGTAGTCAAGTGTCAGGTTCGGGTTTGCACTAAGCAGTCAACTGGCCATCCTCGCAGTCGATAATCCTGCTCTTATTTTTCCCAGGACGCACTCCAGCAAGCCACCATCCAGCAGCCAGTAGGCGCTAGCTTATTATCTGGCACCTAAGGACTACAGAGAGCCACCTACCAACTGCTAGCCTTCTAACATCCAAATGACAGCCCTCTAACTTGCGAAATGAGTTTTGTAATCGTAATTGAGCTTAGTATTTCTTCATACAACTTAATTAAAAGCTTACAGCATGGGTAAGCAAGGAAACTAGGAGTTTTGGGTGATGAGACCCTGGTGATAGTGAAACAAAGAGAGAGCAGAAAACATAACAAGGGAAAGAGGAAATTATTCTTAGTGTATGCCATAGGATAAATAGGCTCATGATTGAGTGATTGATTGTCAGTATGGGACGACTGTTGGACATTCCATGGTTGTGCCATAAATTGGGATAGTTAAACATCCTCTTGAACTTAGATGATTTCGAAAACACTGTGATGGTTGTGAACTTTGAGTTAGTGTCATCTTCCAAAGGCCATATGAGGAACACATACTTAGAGTTAAGTATAACCATGGGCATGGACCAATTCACCCTAGAGTATATGTAGAGAATAGCGTACTCAAAATGTGATCCACCTTGAAGGAACGGTGGTGATTCCATAGTACTATGATTCACCCAGAAGCAGAGAGTAAATAATCTGGATAGAGTTGATGGTGATTCCTTGAGTTTATACCAACCCCATTTGGGAAGAAAAGGAAGAATCTCATTAGCTAAGGATGATTTACCAAAAAAGGGCAGGGACCATTAACTTACTTGGATCCACTGGGGGACGCCTCAGAATGTACAAAATTTAAGGCATGACTAAATAGACATGGGCTCATTCATATAGATAGTGGTGCATTGATGTGCTACCAATGAACTATATGTAGCCACACATTAAGGCAGTGCACCTGTCAGTGTAGTCTAGTACAAAGGTGAGTATCAAGGTCGTATCCCACGAGAACGGGAAAGCCCAGTGTTACTACTTACTCATTGTTATTTAGCCTAAGATGAACAATGGTTTATCTAAACTAAATTTAACTACTACTATTAATCTACGAAGAGAAAGTGAGGTAAGTGTTAAGATAGAGAATTATCAAGTTTCTAGAAAAGCAAAACCATTGGGATCTTAGACTGGATGATATGTAAACAAAAGATAATAGGTTATGAGACTGATTGTGCTACCTGTGTAAAACAAATCCAGATTTTTGATTAGTTTCAATGGATTTCTTAAACCTATACCTTCCACTGGCTATTCATGTCTAATGGTCAAGTTTAGATCAGCATTAAGCTTTTTAGGAGTTTCTCCTAGTCTAACAGTTGTCGACCTCTTGGTCCGAGTGAAGATCAACTGTTCTCTCTAGTTAGTTTTCCAGTTCCAAACATCATCGGGTAGAGTATTTGAGAGGAATCTAGATAGTTTTTATTACCACGTCTTGTAATAAAAACTTGATTAATCATTAACTAGAGGAAGATTACACAATTCAATTCATAACTCAATCATGTTCAAATCAAAATATCAACATAGTCTAAGAACCCCAATTGGGTTCTACCAATCTAGCTACTCATGTTCATGAATAAAACAACAAGAAATATAATAAAGGAAGAAGAATAAAATGGAGATAGAAACACCCTCATCGGTTGAGTTTTGGATAGATAACCTTAACTTTGAACTCCTCCTTGATTATGCTCCTAATTACCTGATACTTCCCAACCTTTTCCTTCAATTCTTGATTGAATTTCCACGGCTTGTGACCTTTGTGAAAAGACAATGGAATTAAAGTATTAAGCTCCAAGGATTAGCAAGGATTGTCACACTCCAAGCTGCTTCAAGTGCTCTCAGTTTCCTCTCTTGATAGCTTTTGAAGTGATACCCCTCCTCTTATTTATAGGCAAGGAAGGCATCTTCTTAGGCCTCCACATGGCCATGTGGGTGACATGTGCATGTTGTAGGCCATGTTCTAAAGGACATCCGTCCGTGGTGATTTTTCGGCCGTTGAAAATTGTTGCTCTAGCCGTGTAGAAAGGTGTATAAGATGTCTTTATCATGTGGAGAGGTATGTTCTAGAAGATTTAAGGCAGCATAGGCATGTGGCAGGGTGTGTTCTAGAAGACTTCATGAGTGCCCATGTGAAAAGGTGCATTTTGAGGTGCTTTAAGCCTTTGGATGCTTGGTTTCAATCCATTTCCTTTCAAAACTGCTTTATACCTAGGAAAAGCTTAGATAACATGAAAACAAGTGGAAATATGGGTAATTATACATCAAACACATAAAATATATTCCTAGAGTGAGTGAAATTTAGCTAATAAATATGTATAATTATGTACTTATCATAATACCCCACAATTCAAATTTTGCTTATCCTCAAGCAAACTTTCATTTTGTGCATAAGAAATAGTAATAGCTTTTCATAGTCAATACATACTCCACAGTCTATGCCACTTGATGCTATATGAATCTTAACCATGATTCTTGGCATTGCAGGCCCTTGACAAATAACAGAGATAGTCAGATTGAATGCACTTTGTTAACAAGCATTTCATTATTTGATTAGGAACCACTGCCTCACAGAGATCACTCAATGTAGCTCATAAGTGTATATAGGTGAAGTGAAATCTCTCAAGCAATTTCATAGTACCATGCATTCCATATGCTTACTTATAAATCTTATCTCCACTACTTGTGAAAAATTGAATATCATGATCAAACAGTCTTGACAGGGTTGTAATGGGGCTTGAGGTAGAGGTAGGTGAAGAATTTGGGAAAAAAGGATATAGATATGTTGAAAATGCATATGATCCTAAGGAAATTCCAAGGATTAAATGCGGTAGACATAGTTTTCACTGAGCTTTTTAGTTCAAAGAATACCCTTTCCGAGGATAGTACAGAGACTACTTTGATACCTTTTTTTTTCTTCTTCTTTTTCTTTCTTTCTTTTCTTTCATTTTTTTCTTATTTGTATATTATTTTTCTTTTTCATTTTGTAGTCTTTTAGTCTTTCTAATATTCAGTCATGGACTGAGGGGGTATCTAAAAATAAAGAGGAGACTCAGTGAATCCTTATTTATTGAGATACTACATTTTAATCCAGATATGAAGAACATACCACACAAGTTTCAACATATAGGGTGGCAAAGAAAGATAGTGTAAAACAAAAAGAAATGGAATATGGGGTGTAGGGGTGTATATATATGGAAGGACAAGTCAAGGTTCAATGATGATTAACTAAGGGAAACATATAGGGTAGGCTTTTTAGTCAATAGTGGTGTATCCTAAGTTGCACAAATCATATCCAATACTCAAAAATTCATGTAATTTTGACAAGTATTACAAAGTAAGTTCTAGAAGCATAGTAAAATGAAATACATCCTCTACAAGAAAAAATTCGAGCATGTTTGTACTGAATGCTCTCTTGGCTCAAGTCCTCACATTTATAAGGTGTGGTTTTATAGGGTTCCAAAAATTTCCAATAAAATTGCCAGTCAAGTAATGCATGCATGTTCTTATCTATATTATTAACTAAGAGTGTATGCAATGTAGAATATGGTGTAAGATGTGGGAGCATCTAGGTGCCATAGAACTATTTTTCTATATGAACTATGAAATACATTTATTGTCTAATATGGATTTAAAAGAGTTTGACTTGCAAAAGTACAAGTGTGTTATATTTTATCCATTTTATGACTTAATATAAAGTAATGGTGAAGAAAATGACAATCACTAGTATGATACCCTTTGGAATGCATATAGGAAAGCACTTATTTGCATTATGAGCAAAGTAAAGAAAAAATAATAATGTAAAATAACATAAACTGAATGAACAAAGGAGAATGTAAACTAATCAAACTAAAAACTACTATACTAAAAATTATTTTAAAAAAAAAAAAAATTATTTGAGATCAAATCAAATTGTATTCAAAAATTAGATTGAAATTGAATTAGAAAATTTATTTGAGAAGAAAGAAAACTTGAAATTAAACTAGAATTCACCCCACACTTAAGACAAACATTATCCTCGATGTATAGAAAAGGGGATATCTCAAAAGAAAATAAATAAGTTGGAAAGATACATAGAGAAAGAAAATAGTAAAAAAAAACTAAGGTACATGAACAAAAATAAAGTTAAAGAGAATGATGAAGAAAAAGGGAAGTTCAATTACTGCCCTGATCAGGTGGAGCTGGAGGAGGTAGAGGGCTTCTAAATGGAAGGGCTCTATGGTGTTTCTGGCGAGTGGGTGAAGTTAATTCCTTCTTATCTGGTGTTAACTCAGCTGTTATGATCACAGGCTGCTTCTTTACTGCATCCATATATGTGTACCTAAAGTGCTTAGGTGGTTCTTTTAGTTTTAGGACAAGGGGGTCCTTAATTAAAGGTTTCACCTTTTGTACCTCTGATCTGTTAACAACAATAGATGGGTTAGTATCACTGCTAGACTCATTAGCTAACAGCAAAGGGTTAGGAAGCAAGTTCTCATGTAGTTGCTTTTGCAAAGAGTTATTCGGTGATATTTCCTGCAAGTGAGGAGTGGTTATATCAAAAGTGATAGTTTCATCCCCTACTCTAAGCGTTAACTTTTCATCAAAAACATATATAAGAGCCCTAGATGTTGCAAGGAAAGGTCTGCCTAGAATTAGAGGTATGTTACTTTCACCTTCCATATCCATTACAATAAAGTCAACAGGAAATGTAAAATTGCCAACTCTTACTAGGACATTCTCAATTATACCCCTAGGATGTTTAATAGTCCTATCAACTAATTGTACAGTTATCCTAGCAGGTTTTAGTTTATTCAATCCTAATCTATCAAACAAGCTAGTAGGCATCAAATTAGTTTCATATCCTAAATCAACTAAAGCATCTATAATAGGTAGTTTATTAATTACACAAGGTATAGAAAAACTCCCTAGATCATGCCTCTTAACCGGTAGCTTATTTTTTAAGATTGATGTACACTCCTCAGTCAGTGTTACCAGCCCCAAATCCTTGGGTTCCTATTTGTTACTTTTTAGCTGTTCAAGTGGATCAATATACTTACGGAGCTGTTGAAAGAGTTCTGCTTGCTATAGACTAGTAGGTTATGGAACAAGTGGCTGGTACTCTTTCATAAGGCTTTTCTTGTCCTCAGCTTGCACTCGTTTGCTAACCACTAATCTTGGTTCCTTACTAACTGGCTTATCCTGTCCAATAGTAGTATCATCAGTCAATTGTAAAGAACTAAGCTTTTGCTTATCTGATAGCAGAGTGATAGCATTGCAATGCTCCCTTGGGTTTGGCTCTATGGTATAGGGGAGCGTCCCTGGTTGTCTTTTAAGCAACAACTTAGATATCTGTCCTAACAAAGTTTCTAAGTTTTGAATAGAGGCCTGTTGATTTCTAAGGATTGTGTCCGTAGAGGACATATACTTCATCATAAATTCCTCAAAACTGGGCTTCTTTTCCTGCCCTTGAGGAAACTAATTTGGGGCAGCTTACGATTATCTTTGCTACTACTGCCACTGGTAGTCTAGTGGACCTTAGGTGTTATTGTTTCTCCAGCTAAAATTCAAATGATTTTTCCACCCAGGGTTGTATGTGTTGCTGTATGGGTTATTCAGCTGTCTTGGGATATTACCAATGTAATTTACCTGTTCTAAGTCAGTAGAACCCAAGTTAGATGAAAATGAAGTTGATGAGTTTGTAAACATACCTTCTGCATTACATTTTGCACTATAATGTAGGCAACCACAAAATTCGTAGCTTAACTGTGCTGCTTGAATGGGCATTTGGAGTTGGTCTATTTTCTTGGCCAGAAGCTCCACTTAAGCTGCCAAGATTGATATGGAATCTATTTGGTTAACCACTCCTTGCCGTCTATCCCTAGAGGATTGCCATTGGTAATTGTTCATGGCCATTTCTTCTATTAGATTTTGTGCTTGCTCAGGGGTCTTATTATTTATAGCTCCTCCTGTTGCTGCATTCACCATTTGCCTAGTGGTTGGGTTCAAACCACTATAAAAGGTCTACACCTGCATCTATACGAGTAGTCCATGGTGTGGCCAACATCTTAACAGGTCTTTTTATCTCTCCTAAGCATCATACATGCTTTCATCATTCATCTACACAAAAGAAGAAATATTATTGCACATTTGTGCAGTCTTAGTGGGAGGAAAATATTTATAGAGAAATTTTTCTGCCAAAGCATCCCAAGTGGTGATGGAGTTAGGAGGGAGGGATTGCAACCATCTCTTTCCTTGTCCCTTAGAGAGAATGGAAACAACCTAAGCCTAATGGCGTCATCGGTGGTTCCATTGATTCTAAAGGTGTCACATATCTCTAAGAAATTGGCGATATGTGCATTAGGGTCCTCACTAAGTAGTCCTCTAAACTGCACAGTTTGTTGCACCATTTGGATGATGTTTGGCTTTATTTCAAAATTATT
This sequence comes from Senna siamea, assembly GCA_031216115.1. Classification (NCBI taxonomy): domain Eukaryota; kingdom Viridiplantae; phylum Streptophyta; class Magnoliopsida; order Fabales; family Fabaceae; genus Senna; species Senna siamea. The sequence continues at coordinate 21,768,615 of CM062354.1, read as the reverse complement.
AGCAACAATGGTAGGTCGACTAATGCACTTTTGTGTTCCTTCCAATGAAGGTCTAGAAAAATCATACATTGTTCAGTTACCATCTTCATTATTATTGTTATTGGCCATCTGTCGCGGCATATGAATAGGAATTTGAACTGGTTCCTCCTCAATGTGACGTGAACATGATCTCAAGTTAAGATATCATTCAGGCTCAGAAAGAGGATTAGTTGGTTAAGGGTTTGTACTCCTGGTCATAAAATGTTAGAGATAATTGATAATTTTAAATATTGAAAGAAACAAAAATTAAAGAAAAACTAAAAAAATTAAAATGGTAAAGGAAAAATAAAATAAAATGACTAAAGTAACAATTCCTAATTTCACTCTAGTTTTCACAAATATTCCCCGGTAATGGCGCCAAAAACTTGATGTGCTACCAATGAACAATATGTAGCCACATCTTAAGGCAATGCACCTGTCATTTTATTCTAGTAGAAAGGTGAGTATCAAGGTCGTGTCCCATGGGAACGGGAAAGCCCAGAGTTATTACTTACTTATTGTTATTTAGCCTAAGAAGAATAGTGGTTTATCTAAACTAAATCTAACTACTACTATTGAGCTACGGAGAAAAAGTGAGGCAAGTGTTAAGATAGAGAATTATCAAGTTTCTAGAAAAGCAAACCCATTGGGATTTTATACTGGATGATATGCAAACAAAAGATAATGGGTTATGAGATTGATTATGCTACTTGTGTAAAAAAAATCCAGATTTTCAGTTGGTTTCAATGGATTTCTTAAATCTATACCTTCCATTGGTTATTCGTGTCCAATGGTCAAGCTTAGATTAGCATTAAGCTTTTTAAGAGTTTCTCCTGGTCCAGCAGTTGTCAACCTCTTAGTTCGAGCAAAGATCAACTATTCTCTCTAGTTAGTTTTCTAATTCCAAACATCATTGGGTAGAGTATTTGAGAGGAATCTAGATAGTTTTTATTACCACATCTCATAATAAAAACTTGATTAATCTTTAACTAGAGGAAGATCACAAAATTCAATTCATAAATCAATCATGTTCAAATCAAAATATCAACATAGTCTAAGAACTCCAATTGGGTTTTACCAATCTAGCTACTTATGTTCATGAATAAAATAACAAGAAATATAATAAATGAAGAAGAACAAAATAGAGATAGAAACACCCTCATCAGTTGAGTTTTGGATGGATATCCTTGACTCTGAACTCCTCCTTGATTATGCTCCTAATTGCTTCTTGATGCTTCCCAACCTTTTCCTTCATTTCTTGATTGAATTTCTACGGCTTGTGACCTTTGTGAAAAGAAAATGGAATTGAAGTATTAAGCTCCAAGGATTAGCAAGGATTGTCACACTCTAAGCTACTCCAAGTGCTCTCAGTTTCCTCTCTTGATCACCTTTGAAGTGATGCCCCTCCTCCTCTTTATAGGCAAGGAAGGCATCTCCTTAAGCCTCCACATGGCCATGTGGGTGACATGGCCGTGTTGTAGGCCATGTTCTAGAGGACATCCGTCTGTGATGATTTTTTGACCATTGAAAATTGTTGCTCTGCCCATGTAGAAAGGTGTATAAGATATCTTTGTCATGTGGAGAGGTGTTTTCTAGAAGATTTAAGGCAGCATGGGCATGTGGTAGGGTGTATTCTAGAAGACTTCATGAGTGCCCATGCGAAAAGGTGCATGTTGAGGTGGTTTGAGCCTTTGGATGCTTGGTTTAAATCCATTTCCTTTCAAAACTGCTTTATACCTAAGAAAAGCTTAGATAACATGAAAACAAGTGGAAATATGGGTAATTATACATCAAACACATAAAATATACTCCTAAAGTAAGTGAAATTTAGCCAATAAATATATATAATTATGTACTTATCATAATACCCCACGCTTCAAATTTTTCTTGTCCTCAAGCAAACTTTCATTTTGTGTATAAGAAACATTAATAGCTTTTCATAGTCAATACATACTTCACAGTCTATGCCACTTGATGCTATATGAATCTTAACCATGATTCTTGGCATTGCAGGCCCATCACAAATAACAGAGATAGTCAGATTGAATGCACATTGTTAACAAGCATTTCATTATTTGATTAGGAACCACTGCCTCACAGAGATCACTCAATGTAGCTCAGAAGTGTATATAGGTGAAGTGAAATCTCTCAAGCAATTTCATAGTACAATGCATTCCATATGCTTACTTATAAATCTTATCTCCACTACTTGTGAAAAATTAAATATCATGATCAAAGGGTCTTGACAGGGTTGTAATGGGGCTTGAGGTAGAGGTAGGTGAAGATAAGTTGGGAAAAAGGATATAGATATGTTAAAAATGCATATGATCCTAAGGAAATTCCAAGGATTAAATGCGGTAGACATAGTTTTCATTGAGCTTTTTAGTTCTAGAGAATACCCTTTTTGAGGATAGTATAAAGACTGCTTTGTAAGTAAAAACACCTAATAGTAAGTAAAAACAACTTCAACTGATTCAAAACACCTAATAGTAAGTAAAAACATTAAGAATGTAGTTTTAAATCCCTTTTTTCCTTTAAACAACTTCAAAATCATCAAGTTTAGTTATATGAATAGTAACATTGAAAATAAAGGGGATTGGGTAATTTTGCTACCTCTAATGCTTGTTTGGATGATGATTAACGTATTGGATGCCTTCTTAGACATTTCTCTGGATTCAACTCTAGCTAAACGTGAAGATTCTTCTTCTTCTCCCTTATTTTCTCTCTCTACTCGACTGCTCTTTCTCTCTCTAAAAGTAGTTCTGAATTTTGGGTAATGAGGAACTCTAGCTTCCGACCTTATATATAGGCGACCCAAACTTACAATTTTGATCCTAATCTCTGATAATTTGGCCTCAAAATGGTAAGTTTTAAATTATATACATAATTATCATTTTGCCCCTAAACCATTGGCAAGAAAATTCCAAAAATCAGTTAGCTACAGTAATTCTTTTGGCCAAAATTAAAGTTCTGATACTTAAACTTTTTCACTTTTCAGTTTAGTGCCTATCCCCTTTCTGCTCAATTTTCTCACTCTAATTTAATCCAATTCTTGTACTAATGCAACTATATGCAGTCTAATGAAATATACAAAGCAATTAATTAAAATTAAAAAAATCTCTCATAGAAATAGGGGCGGATGTTATAATATATATAACAGTTTACTTGAAATATTATCTTCCATAATCATGAAATCCTAACTTTGAAGATGTATTCTAACAAGGGATAGAAGATATATTTATGCATATATACATAATATGAGAAAAAAAATATTTATATGTATACATAAACATATTGAAAGTAAAATAAAATGAAAATGGTGAAGGAAAGGATTTTAAGTTCACCTTTGTTCAAGATGAAACCTTTGGTGTTTGATAGCAAAATGTAATGCCTGTAACACCCCCTTAGCCTATGGTTCCTTTTAGTTCCCTAGAGGATATAATTTTTATGTTATAATAGTAGTGTGTTACTGTGATATCTACTGGAGAAAAATTTAAAACTTTTTACAAGTTCATTATTTGAGTGCAGTTTGGGGTTAGGTCTCTATTCTCAGGTTTACACTCAATCTTGCATCGGAATAAAATAATGTGATACATAAGTTACTATAACTATATGTACAAGCATCATGTGTAAATACTCCAATAATTAATATAGGATAACTATTTAGGGCATGAAGACAACATCCCTATCACTCATGGTCCTATCAAACATGTCTACTCATAAATCATAGATAATCCATATACATCTTAATCAATATAGCCTATACATGAGATAAACTATGTTAGCACTTCCTCAAAAATCATGAAAACTAGCCTAATAAATTGAAAGCCTATACTATCTTGAATAACTTTCTCAAAATACCCTGGGAGGGTACCTCTCCTCATGTTACTTCCATCTCTAACCAGTACCTACACATCTGATACATGCCAACATTCATGTGGAAATTGAATCTCAGTAGCAAGCAAGCTAGTTTTAAAATCTGTTGACTTGTACCGCCATAATTTTATAGAAATACTTTGCATTCTCATCTCAACATTCAAAACATAACATGTACTATCGGGATGCAATGCATGAATCATGCCTTCATGGATCATGCTTAGGTGTATGCATGTGCTTGGAAAGATGTGAACTTAAATCATTATGGGATGTCATCTCAACATCATGCTTTATCATAAAACTTTCATCTCATACATTTTATATGCTAACACCACCATATTTCTTTCAAAAACATGAATAGGAATAAAACATATAATGAGAGTCATCGGGAGCGCCGCTTAATGACTACCTCTACATACCACTTTATACCCATGTACATAACTTTGTGACTACTCAGCCACCATACATTTTCTTTGTACAATCTGGAGTCCCCCAGTGGATGCAAGTATCGTGTGGTCACTACCCTTAGAGTAAATAATTCCATATACAGTGGGAATTTACTTCCCTTCCTACCCTATAAGGATTGCTTATTATAGTGGTCACTGCTTACCACAAATCATTCCATATACAGTGGAAATTACTTCCCTTCCTACCCTATAAGGGACTACTTATTTAGCTTATGGGATCATATCCTGGTACGTTATTCACTAAGGTATACACTAGGATGATTTGGCTCACACAATGGTTATGCCTAACTCTAAGTACGTGTCCACTTTAATAACCTTGAAAATTGCACTAACTTAGAGTTCACAACCATCATGGCATTTTCAAAAACTATCTAAATTTAAGTGGATGTTTAACCATCCTAATTCATGGTATAACCGTGGAACTCCCAAAGCTATACTATACTAACCATTGGTCACTCAATAATAAGCCTATCTATCCTAATACATAACCTAAGAATACTCCCCTCCTTTTCTTTTCCATGGATTCCTTTCTTTGTCTTTCTCTATCACAAGGATCACCAAGTCCAATGTGATTCTTACAAGCACCATCAAGTCTGAGTAAGTCATAACTTGATTGTTACCTGTTACCATTACATCCCAAGGTTCAAACTTGTATTTGGGTGGGGTTTTAAGCTAATTTTCCATCAAAATCAAGGCATAAAGTCCATTTTCTTTTATTTTGGGCTAGCAGTCAGCTGCTAGTTCTCTGTCTAAAATGGGAAGCCAACCTGAGAGCAGCTAGTCAATTGTTACAAGCCTAGCAGTTGACTAGTAGCTTATTGTGAGCCCGACAGTCAGTTACTAAGGTCTGGTAGCCAATTGATGTGTTTTATCTGAAATAGAAGCCAACCTGAGATTATTCATTCGACTGTTACAAGCCTAGCAGTCGACTGGTAGCTCACTGTGAGCCCGACAGTTGGCTGCTATGGTCTAGTAGTTAGCTGATGTATTCAGGGTAAGTTTTCTGGGTAACGAAGAACACGGCAGTTAACTTCCAAGGTCTGGCAGTAGGCTGCTAGGTCTCTATATTGCGTAAAAACATCTGATATACCCAAATTTTTGGTCCTAAAGCAAAGTTACAGCTCATGCCAAAGATTTATTAACTCAATGCTATCATCTAGGCATCATTTAACATTAATAAACATCCCATATTTCCATTACATTTCACCCAACACCAAGATTAAATCCCATTTTCACACTCAAGGCAAAACTCCATTTTCAGACATCATCTACAAGCATACAAGCACATTCATTTAGCAAGCAATACCCAATAGACATATAAAATATGGAGAATGCAGGTTTTAAACCCTAATACGACTTAAAACAATCATAAACATCATTTTCAATTAAGATCAAAAATTTCATGAAAGTGGGGTTTAGGTTTTACAACTACCTTGGATTTTCCTTGCAATGGACATGTATTTGATGCTCAGATGACACTTTTCCAATAGTAAAACACTTACCTAGCTTCAAATCCGGCCTTCCTTCAAGCCAAATGCCTTCCTCTCTTACCCTAAGTCACCTTTTCTCTCTACTCACCCTTCTCTTTCATTCTCTAAGTTTGTTGAAGCTTGAGTTTAAGTGTAGGGTTCAGCTAGGGTTTAAGTGTAGTTTAGGTATTTACATTTTGGTCCTTGAGTCATTTTACAACCATTGCTTAGTTGGAATTTTCCTTTTCAATTGGGTCCCTAGTCACCTCTTCACTTAGCTTTTATTTATTTTCATCTAGGTCCCTGCACTAATGTAAATATATGCAGGTAATGCAACATACACAAGTATTAAACTCAAATTAACAATTAACAAGCATCTCTAAATCATATTAGGAGCGGATGTTACATTTCTCCCCTCCTTTAAAATAATTTCTTCCTCAAAATTAAAATGTGCTTATTCAAACTGTAACACCCCTTATCTTATCTTAGCAACGTCATATTGCTTCTTCAGATAAGTGGTTACATTAATTCTAGTCTTTAATTATATTTAAATCTCCTGAGCATCCAATCCATTATATATTTTTTTTGCAATTAGGTTTGGGTTCTCATGCTCATGTAAAATACTTTGGCACAGCAGAATATAAAATATTAAACATTACAACGGAATATATAAAAACTTTTCATATATATATGTATACATTATAATAACTATTTAGTACATCGTTTTGTATACATACACTGGGATAGATGAAGTACCCATCCATAAGGAGTAAGGAGACAACAAGCCTGCCACTCATACTCCTTTTACAAAATATTAGAGGTGAATAGGTCCTTCACATATCCCTATACATATGCCCTTTCTGTTAAAACTATCATTTAACTCTCTTTCTTTCTTCTTTTGATCAAGAATGAGTAAGGATTTCTAATTCCCACCTTCATAGAATATTTAGGGTAAAACTAAATTTTTCTCACATCATATAAAATTGCTATCATACCCATAGTGTGAAATTACAATTTTACCCTTTTTAGGGAAAATCGTCTTTCAACATCAATGTAAGTAATTTCTTGCATAACTAGATTCTTCTTCTCTCCTAAATAAAAATAATAAGAGTCCTTTGACATAACTTCATGAAATAAGAGAATTAAACTAATTATTCCCTTCATGGTAAAATTACCATTTTACCCTTCCTAACCAAATTTCCAAGTTCATTCTTTTATCACAAAAGTGATAATATAATGATAAAAATGTTCATTCTAACTCCTTAATAAATCATCCTTAACCCTCTACAATCAACACTAACCATAATAATAATAACAACGTTATCATAAAATGCAAGTATTAGGAGCAGATGTTACATTTCTCCCCTCCTTTAAAATAATTTCGTCCTCGAAATTGATACATACCTCATGTGAATAACTCAGGATAGGTTCTCCTCATGTCTTCCTCCTTCTCCCAAGTAGCTTCTTGTGGTGATGTTTTGTCCCACAAGACCTTTATTAGGGGAATGGTTTTATTCCTCAAGTTCTTGACTTCAGTATCGATGATTTGTAAAGGTTTTGGCTTATATGTGAGATTATCCTTTAATTGTAATGTACTGCCATCAAGAATGTGTGAGGGATCAAGAATATATTTTCTAAGTTAGGATACATGGAAAACATTATGGAGGTTTGACAATGATGGTGGCAAGGCTATCTTGGTATACAGATGGACCAACCCTCTTTAGAATTTGGAAAGGTTAAATGTATCTTGGACTCAGCTTTCTAGACTTTATAGCCCTACCAATCCCAGTGGTTGGGGAGATTTTAAGGAAAATATGATCTCCCTCATCAAATTCCAATGGTCTCTTTCTCTTATTGGCATAACTCTTTTATCTGTCCTGAGCTTTTGCCATTTTCTCTCTGATCATTTTAATTTGATCAGTGGTTTATTGCACTAACTTAGGTCTTAACAGTTGTCTCTCACCTACTTCATACCAACATAATGGGGATCTATATTTCCTTCCATATAAAGCTTCATAAGGTTCCATACCAATACTAGAGTGGAAGCTGTTGTTGTAAGAGAATTCAATTAATGGTAAACTACTATCCCAGTTTCCTTTATACTCTAGAACACAAGCCCTCAACATATCCTCTAGAGTTTGAATTGTTCTCTCAGTTTGTCCATTAGTTTTAGGGTGATATGCTATACTAAAATTTAATTTAGTTCCAAAGGCTTCTTGCAAGGCTTTCCAAAATCTAGAGGTAAATATGGGATCCCTATTTGAGACAATGCTAATGGGCACACCATAAAGTTTTACTATCTCTTGAATATACAATTGAGCAAACTTATCCAGGGAATAGTTAATCTTGATGGGTAGAAAATGGGCAGATTTAGTCAATCTATCCACTATTACCCAAATAGCATCGTTCCCCGATTGGGTTTTAGGTAAGCCTACCATAAAATCCATTAAAATTTTGTCCCATTTCCACTCAAGAATATCTAATGGTTGTAGTAGTCTAGCAGGCTTCTGATGCTCAATCTTTACCTGCTGACATATTAAACACTTAGCTACATACTCCGCTACGTGCTTCTTGATACTTGGCCACCAAAATCTCTCTTTCAAATCCTGATACATCTTAGTAGCCCTTGGATGAATGGTATATCTACTTTGATGAGTTTCCTCTAATATCCTTTCTCTCAATCCATTCACATTAGGAACATAAATTCTATTATGGAAAGTTACCATTCCATCAGCCACTCTCATGAATTCCTTTGAGTCCTTTAGAAACTCTAAGAATCCATCATTCTTTTGAGCTTCTAAGATTTGAGTCCTAAGAGTGTTCTCAATTCTCAGTTCACTCAAACAGATTTTGTTTGGTAACACTAAGGTAGACAAACTCATGTTCCTAAATTTCTCTATTAAACTCATCTCACTTACCATCATCTGAGCTACTTGGAGAGACTTCCTACTTAGTGCATCTGCCACAATATTTACCTTCCCTGGATGGTACTTTAATTCAAAATCATAGTCTTTAATGAATTTCATCCATCTTCTCTGTCTCATATTCAGTTCCTTTTGATCAAAAAAGTATTTGAGACTTTTTTGGTCACTAAATACCTCAAATCTTGACCCGTAGAGGTAATGTCTCCAAAATTTCAAAGCAAACACTATGGCAGCCAATTCTAGATCGTGAGTAGGATAGTTTCTCTCATGAGGCCTTAGTTGTGTAGAAGCATAAGCTACTACTCTCCCTTCCTGCATCAAAACACATCCCAATCCTTCTTAGAGGCATCACAGTATACTTCAAATTTTTCCAACAGGTCTGGGAAAACTAAGACAGGTGCAGTGGTTAATCTTTCCTTCAAAGTTTGGAAACTTTGCTCACATTTGGTGTCCCACTCAAATGGAACAACTTTTCGGGTTAGCTTAGTCATTGGCATTGCTATTTGCAAAAACCTTTGAATAAACCGTCTATAGTACCTTGCTCAACCTAAAAAACTACAAACTTATGTTACATTAGTAGGCCTTTCCCAATTCACTACTGCTTTAGTTTTACTAGGATCCACTGACACTCTATCTTTAGAAATCACATGCCCCAAGAATTTCACTTCTTCCAACCAAAATTCAAATTTTTCTAGCTTAGCATACAATCACTTTTCTCTAAGAATTCCCAACACAATCCTAAGATGTTGTTCATGCTCTTGCTTATCTCTAGAGTGTACCAAAATATCATCGATAAATACTACTACAAACTGATCTAGATAAGGCCTAAAAATGCAGTTCATATAATCTATAAAAATAGCTAGAGCATTGGTAAGGCCAAATGGCATCATAAGGAATTCATAATATCCATACCTAGTCCTAAAAGCACTCTTAGGTGTGTCCTCTTCTCTTACTCTAATTTGATAGTATCCTGACCTCAAATCAATCTTAGAGAAAATAGTGGCGCCTCTCAACTGATCTAATAAATCATCAATTCTAGAGAGGGGATATTTATTTTTCACTGTTACTCTATTTAACTGTCTATAATCTATACACATTCTGAGACTACCATCTTTCTTTTTCACAAATAACACTGAAGCTCCCCATGATGAGGCACTAGGTCTAATGAATCCCTTCTTTAGGAGGTCCTCTATTTGCACTTTCAATTCACTCAATTCTATAGGAGACATCCTATATGGTGCAATGGAAATTGGTCCCATGCTAGGAACCAGCTTTATAGAAAATTTAACTTCTCTCTTTGGTGGAAGACTTACAATCTCCTTTGGAAATACATCAGGAAATTCACACACCACTGGTATGTCATTTAGTTTCTGTTGAATTTAAACCTCCAAGGAATATAGAAAACTCATTCTTTGATTTTTTCATCTCAATTCCCCTGTTTACTGATTTGGTATCTATAAAAGTCATAGACTTAGCTAAACAGTCCAAAATCACATTGTTAGAAGAGAGTCAGTCCATTCCCACAATAACATCCAAATCAACCGAAGGTAAGAAAATGAGGTCTACAAGGAAATATTTACTTTTAATCATAACAGGGCAATTTAAACAGACAATTGAGGTCACAACAGGTTTATCAGTAGGGATAGCTATAGACAACTCATATGGTAAACTGGACATCATTAAGCTCAATTTTTGGGCACACTCTGATGAAAAAAAAGAATGGGTTGCACTAGAATCATACAATACAATCAAAGGAACATTATTAATAAAATATGTACCTTTCATTAAATCCTCGGATTGAGCCACTTCTTTACCTTTGAGGGTATACACCCTCCCCTTGGTGGTAGGTCTTTGGGTCTCAGTTGGCTTCCTTGGGAGTGTACACTCATTAGCATAATGTCCTGGTTTCCCACATTTGAAGCAGACATTTTGCCCTCTCAAACAAGGTCTCTTTCGCTACTTACCAATTGGAAGGAGAAGCCAAGCATTGGTGGAAGGGAACTAGGCAGCTGATGGAAAGTCAAGAAGTGCAGATCACATGGAAAACTTTTAAGAGAGCCTTTTTAAACAAATATTTCCCTCTGAATGAAAGAAATGCTAAGGAAAGTGAATTTTTGAGGATTAAACAGGAAGGTAGACCCTGTGAAAAGCACCTAGCCCATTTTGAGGAGTTTTCCAAGTTCTCCTCCTATCTGCAGTGGAGACCAGATGAGTCATGGAAGGCTATGCACTTGGAGAGTAACTTGGATCTAGAATTATACCATTAGGTAGCCTCCCAAGAGATCCGAGATTACGTTACCCTGGTTAATAAATGTCGTATTGCTTCCAAGTCATTAGATGCATTAAAGAAAGGTAAACAAGAATCAGGCTCCTTCAAGAGAAAAGCACCGTTTAAGTTTGGCAAAGGACGAGACAATAAATTTGTCAGAGGGCAAACAGGTAAACGAGCTGTGAATTTCACTGCATATAGTCTATGTATATTCTCATACTTTCATCCTTTTTCTTCACAAATAACACCAGTGCTCCCCATGGTGAAGCACTAGGCCTAATGAATTATTTCTCTAGAAGGTATTTTATTTGAACCTTTAGTTCACTTAGCTCTAGGGTAGATATCTTGTATGGTGTTATAAAGATTGGTCCTGCCCTGGGAATTAACTCTATAGAGAATTTTACTTCTCTTTCTGAGGGAAGACTAGAGATCCCTTCGAGAAAGATGTCAGGAAACCCTATAACTATAGGGACAACATCTAGATCTTGCTGACTCTCAACCTCAAAAGAACATAGAAAACATAGTCTTTGAATCTTTTCCTCAGCACCCTTATTCAAAAGTATAATATCCATAAAAGTCATAAATTTCTCAAAACAGTTTATGACCACTTTATTAAAAGACACTAGTCTATCCCAATAATAATATCCAAATCAGTTAAAGGCAGAAAAATAAGATCAACAACGAAAGGTCTATTCTTAATGACAATGGGACAGTTTAAACAAGTTAAGGAATTCAAAACTTGTTATCCAGTAGGGATAGCAACAATAATCTTATAAGGTAAATGGGATACAAGTGAATTCAATTTCTTCACACATTCACATGAAATGAAAAAATGGGTAGAACCAGAGTAAAACATTACAATTAAGGACATTCCATTTATAAAACACTCACCCTTTACCAGATCATCAATTTCAGGTACTTCCTTGCCCTTGAGGGTGTAGACCCTCCCTCTATTTAGAGGCTTCGGGGCCTCAGTTGGCTTCTTCCTTAGTGGGCATTCCTTGATGAAGTGCATCGGCTTATTGTACTTATAGCAAACATTCTGACCCGACAAATAGGGCCTACTCTTATAGTTCTTCCTACATTTGGGACAAATGTCTAAAGCTGTTTGTCTAACCCTAGGCTTTTTCCCAGACTAGTCTTTACCAAGCTGGCTCTCCCTCCACTTGAAAAAATCTGACCGTGATTTCCTCTTAAGGGGGTTGAACTCCTTCTTCCCCTTCCTATTCTGTTAGGCTCTTTAAAACTTTGCGGCACTTGTTAGCTAAGGTGGTATAGTTCCTTATCTCTAATGGAGCCACAACACTCCTTAATTCCTGATTCAACCCAACTTGTAACTGCATGGCCCTCATGCTTCATCCTTTCTCAACTATGGATAGGAGGATAACTTAGATAACTCCTCAAACTTTGCCAACTAATCATCGAAGGACATGTTGCCATATTTTATCTTCATGAATTCTATCTCCTTCTCATTCCTTATGCTTTGGGAGAAGTATTTCTCTAAGAATACCTCCTTACATGAATCCCAGGTGATTTGGACTCCTTGGGCCTCCATTAATTGCTTGGCCCCTTTCCACCAATGCTCTCCCTCTCTAGCTAGCATATTAGTAGAGAACTGAACCTTCTGGGCCTATGTATTCCCTAGCATTGCAAATAGTTTCTCCATTTCTACCAACCATTCTTCTGTTAACTTTGGGTTAAACTCACCCCTAAAGGAAGGATGTTTGGCTTTCTAGGACTCAAACCATCCCTTGGAGGTCTAATCTCTCACTGGTTCACCCTCATAGGTAGGGTTGCGATCTAAGTTCCAATCCTCCTGCATCTGCTAGAGTACCTTAGCCATGGAAGCCGCCTATCGAGTAGCAGCAGTGGCTTGTTGGGTGGTAGTAGCAGCCTGGTCCCTCATGGCCTCTACCATCCCCATTAGGGTTTGCATCACCCTAGCTAGATTCGCTTCTCTATCCTTATCCCTTGTATCGTTTCTCATGGGTGGTGCCATAGCTTACTCTTCAAAATAAACATTATTGAGGTGATCAGTTTCATTCATATAATATTTTTAAAAGACTATATGGCTCCACAAGAAATACTCTACATTCCTAATCCTAGCACTTCCTTCCTCAATTCAAAACATAGCACAAGTATTCATCTGCCTAGGCTCAGCTAACTAACCTGCATTAGACTTTATCCTGAGGAATCTACCCTTACTACCAAGTCAGCTATGTGCTAAACGTGGTAGCCATGCTCTAATGCTAACTCTTATGAAATGACCGTAACACTCCCTTAGCTTATGGTTCCTTTTAGTTCCCTAAAGGATATAATATGTATATTATAATAGTAATGTGTTATTGTGACATCCACCGGAGAAAAATATACAACTTTTTTACAAATTAATTATTTGAGTGCAGTTTAGGGTTAGGTTTCTACTCTTGGGTTTACACTCAATCTTGCATCAGAATAAAAAAATGTGATACATAAGTTACTCTAACTATATGTACAAGCATCATGCGTAAATACTCCCATAATTAACATAGGATAACTATTTGGGGCATGGAGACAACATCCCTGTCACTCATGGTCTTATCAAACATGTCTACTCATAAATCCTAGCTAATCCATATAATCTAAATCAGTATAGGCTATACATGAGAAAAACTATGCTAGCACTTCCTTAAAAATCATGAAGAGTAGAATGATAAATTAAAAGCCTATATGTAACATCCACTCCTAATATGATTAAAGAGATGTTTAATAGTCATTAATTTAATGTCTAATTCTTGTGTATGTTGCATTAATTTCATATAGTTGCATTAGTGTAGGGACTTAATTGAAAGGAAATAAATGGAAGTTCAATCAAGATGACATTAGGGACTTGATTGAAAAGGGAAAACTGAGTAAGGCAAACATTACAAAGTAGCTCAGGGACAAAAATGCAATAACTTAAACTACACGTAAACCCTAGTTGAACCTTAAACCTTCCACACACTTCCAACCTTTAGCATTTCTAGAGAGAGAAGCAAAAGGGGCGAGTAGAGAGAAAGGGGCAAGTTAAGGAAAATGAGGGAGATTTTTGAGGATAAAAGGGGGATTTAAAACTAGAAATTGGTTCTATAGTAAGGGGAGAACCTTATAAACACATCTTACACACATATTTTGTAAGGAGTCAAGGTAGCAATCCATCCTAAACCCCTCTCTTTTCTAAAAATTTTAATGTTGGTGGAAGATATGAATTTTTGAATGTTTGAACTGAGTTTAGGGTTAAACCAACATTTTGTATACTTTCTTATTGATATTGGAAGCTATTTTGCTAAAATATTGTGCTCATATGTGTTTGTAAATGATTAGAAGGGCTAGTTTGTGTTCATCTAGAGATATAGACTAGTTTCACTTGGCTACATAGTGTTTGAGCATTATGAGGAGGAATGTTTAAGGAAAAAGTAAAGTTTTTGGCATAGAAATTAAGCTTAGATGTTTTAAACTTGATATGGAATGGAATTTAGGCTGGGAAGTCTTGAAAGTACCACTTTCTAAACTGCTATGAAGCATAACAGCCAATTGCTAGCCTACAGCAATAGACTATCGTGTTCTTGGTAAACCCAAAAACGCATACTTAGACTCAGCAGCTGATTGGTAGCTCTAACAGTTGACTATTGGGTCTGGGTTTTCTTCTTAGTAGTCAATTGGAAGCCCTAACAATCGACTGTCGAGTTGTTATTTTTCCTAGGATGCATTCTAGTGAGCGACTAATTGACTGCCAACCTTCTAATAGTTAACTAGCAACTTACTATCTTGAGAATCGACGATTCCAGAGAGCCACCAGCCGACTGCTAGCCTTCCAACAGTCGACTGGCAGCCTTCCAACTTGTAAAACATGATTTTTAATGGCAATTGAGCTTAGAAATCCTTCACACTAATTTGATTAAAGGATCACAACATAGGTAGGCAAGGAAACTACATATTTGTGGGTAAGATGCAAAGGATAAGGTCACTTTTCACTTGGATGAGAATAGTCCTTGTAATAGTGATACAAAAGGGAGTAGAAAGACATAAAAAATGAAGAGTGAAGTATTCTAGGCATATATGCATTAGTGGTAGATAGGCTCATGATCGAGTAACTGATTGTCAGTATAGGACAATCATTGGGCATTCCATAGTTGTACCATAAATGGGGATAGTTAAACATCCACTTAAACATAGATGAATTCAAAAACACTATGATTGTTGCGAACCTTAAGTAAGTGTATCTTCCAAGGGCATGAGCATAAGCTGTATCACCCTAGCATATATGTTAGAGAATAACATATCGGGAGGGTAATCCACCTCAGAGGTAATGGTGGTAACTCCATAGCGTTATTATCTACTGAAGCAGAGAAGATAGGATCTATTCAAAGGTTTACAGTGATCTTGTGAGTTATTGAGATTGTACGAGCAGATGCAACTGAGGGATGCCTCAGATGTACTAGAGCAATATTTTACTATAATGCTGCAGTAGTCACCAGGATAGCTCATTCATGTATGTAGTGGTACATGGAGTTGTTGCCAGGCAACACTCCCGATAGCTATATGATGTGATTGTTTTCTCTTCCTCAAAGACAAAAGAGAAGGAGCACTTTTATTACCCTAGGAAAATGCTTTATGATGAGAATGATGATGAATGCACTTCCCATATTTTAAAGTTGATATGTTTTAAATATACATGCATATGTATGAGTACATAACATGATTAAATGCTACATGCACTGCATCCTAATGGTAAATACTGCATTTTATGATGAGAAAGAATGCAGAGCTTTTTTGTGTAAGTACAATGGTACAGGTTAGTGGATTTTGAAATAGGTTGCACTATTACTAAGATTCATTTTTAACATTAGTGTTGGTATGTATCAGATGTGTAGGTCCCTTAGTTGAAGAGGAGGTAATAGGGGAGGAAGTACCCACTAGGGGCTATATGAAATTGATTAATTTATTTTGAGATAGTATAGACATGTGCTATTATTGTACTAGTCTTCATGATTTTTGGAAAGGCTAGTATAAAATATCTCTTGTATAGCTTATCTTAATTTGGATGTATATGAACTAATGTTTAAACAAGCTGACGGGATCATGAGTGGCAGGATTATTGCCTCCATCCCCAATAGTTACTTAACTATATTTAACTAAGAATTCATGTCTATGTATACTTAATTCAGGTGTATTTTATATATTCTATTCCGCTGTGAGAGTGAGTGAAATTAGAGAGTAGAGACCCGACCCAAGATACACTCGGACAAGTTAAATTGTGAAGAGTTTAAAATTACTCGAGTAAGCGTAATAGCAACACACCATTATTATATAACTATACTCTATATCTTTTAATTAATTATAAAGGAATCATGGGTAAAGGGGCTTTACTAGAGGTGTTACACTATACTATCTTGAATAACTTTCTCAAAATACCCAGGTAGGTTACCTCTTCTCAGGTTACTTCCTTCCCCAGCAAGTACCTATACATTTGATACATGCTAGCATTCATGTGAGAATTGAATCTCAGTAGTAAGCAAACCGATTTTAAAATTTGTTAACTTGTACCGCTGTAATTATGTAGAAATACTCTGCATTCTCATCTTAACATTCAAAACATAACATGTACTATCGGGATGCAATGCATGAATCATGCTTTCATGGATTGTGCTTCGGTCTATGCATGTGCTTGGAAATATGTGAACTTAAATCATCATGGGATGTCATCTCAATATCATGCTTTACCATAAAACTTCCATCTCATACATTTCATATGGTAACACTAACATATTTATTTCAAAAATATGAATAGGAATCAAACATATAATAAGAGTCATCGGGAGCGCCGCTCAACGACTGCCTCTACGTACCATTTCATACCCATATACATAACTTTGTGACTACTCATCCATCATACATTTTTCTTTGTACTATCTGGATCATACCTTAGTAGATGCAAGTACTATGTGGTCACTGCCCTTACCGTAGATCATTCCACATACTATAGGAATTTACTTCCCTTCCTACCCTGTAGGGACTACTTATGATAGGGTAGGGACTACTTATGATAGTGGTCACTGCCCTTGCCTCAAATCATTCCATATATAGTGGGAATTACTTCCCTTCTTACCCAATAGGGGACTGCTTATTTAGCTTATGGGATCATCTCCTAGTATGCTATTCACTAAGGTATACAATAGATTATTCGACTCATGCCATGGTTATGTCTAACTCTGTGTATGTGTCCACTTTAACGACCTTGAAAATTACAATAACTTAGAGTTCACAATCATCACAGTGTTTTCAAAAACTGTCTAAATTTAAGTTGATGTTTAACCATCCTAATTCATGGTACAATTGTGGAACTCCCAAGGCCGTCCTACACCAACCATTGGTCACTCAATACTAAGGCTATCTATCCTAATACATACCTTAGGAATACTCCCCTCCTTTTCTTTGTTTATATCTATCACAAGGATCTCCATGTCCAATGTGATTCTTTTAAAACCCTATAATTTTAATTATTCTAAATTAATGTTCTTTAATTAATCGGATGAAATTGCTTGTGTGATTTTGGTATTTAGAATAAATATGCTTTCAATTTGTTAAGGTGTTTGATTTAGATTACCTCTCCATCTTAGCCAAATTAAGGAAGGAAAGAAAAGTGTAGCAGTGTAAAAATATATATATAGGAACACAGCTAGGAACATGAGAATGTATAGAGATAAACACACATGGAAGGCACACGAGTAATTGATGAAGGATGGGAGTTTATATTTTATACACCACGTGGCTAAGACAAAAAGAAGAAAGGAAAGAAGGATAAAGCACTCCAAATATATATATGTATGTATGTGTATCCACACGTGCAAGTGAGAAGAACAAGTGGCATTAAGCCTCTTTCCTTCCCTTTAGCATTAATCTCAAATGGCCAATGGGTAATAGGAGAATGGAAATGGATAAAAGGTTGCACTTGATGACATGTGAGGTTATGAAAATATAATTAACAAAGGGAAGAAAAAGTGCAGAATTTTATTTCAAAAAAATATACAATAACCACATGGCTAGGAAGACGTGTGAAACACGTCCCCTTTTCCTCATGCTGCCTCCAACTTGTCCAAGATGGGGAAAGACTCATGTGTGTTTGCATGGGACATGAGACCTACGTGAAGCATGAATGGAAGAGAGGTACGACCATGAAAATATGAAGGAAAAAGAGTGCAACATCCTTTCCTTATTTTGGATGAATAAAAATTTGAATTAGAGAAGAAAGAGGGGGTGACATGATGGCTGAATGGAAATTGGGATAAGAGAGGAAGGGAAGGTGGCGTGACAATGGGAAAAGGCACCTTGCAAGCAAAGAAAAGTGTACTTACAAGTACACTTAGTGCAGCCATGAGAATTAGGAAAAAGGAAAGAAAATAATTAAAAAAATAATTAACAAAGTTATAAGCAAGAAAGTACAAGGTACAGAATTTTGATGCTTTCCACATGCTAGAAGAAGAGAGAAAGGATAAAAGCATGCAACCCACTACACAATAGAAAATGTGATGAGAGAAGGGGGGTTAACATGAAGATAGGGTTAAGAAACACCAAAGATGCAAGAGAAGATTAGGGTGCACTTAGGCCACACGCAATTCCCCATTTGTTTCTTATATTTTGTGAGCAATGAAAGTAAGCTAGCATGAACACTAAGTGGAGGTGTATTGCAAGCAAGAAAAGGGAAATAAAATAAAGTGCAGTGTGAATTTAAGGGTAAGTAAACCAAAGTTGGTAAGAAAAGAGGTGTACACTCAAACCACACGCAAGACAAGAGGAAAAAAGGAAAGTGGCGTGAGGGAATGGAATTATAAATTTTAATTCTAATGAATGGTTGCATTCACATGTCACCTAAGCAAAAGAAAGAAGGAATTAATATTTTCAATTTGTGATACACACACCACACCCTCACGGCAAGAAAGAAAAGAAGAAGAAAAGAGAGAGCATTCCACACTTTAGATACACACCCACACATTCGGTCAAGGCAAGAAGAGAAAGAAAAAAAGAAAGGGAGAGAACGTGAGCTTTGGGGAGAACACACCAAATTGGGGAGAAGAAGAGTGAAGTGGACCAAAAACAAAGAAGAAAGTAGCAAGAGGAGCAAGGAAGAAGGGAAGGAAGAAAGTCAAAGAGGGAGCCAAGTTGATCCCACTTAGTTCATCATCAAGGTAGGTTGACAATTCTTAAACTTGTGTCCCAAGGTTTCATATGTATACACAATGTTTTTACAAGCTTTCATGGGACATTTTTGCTTCCCTATATTCTTAATATTATTAATGTTATGGTGGCTAAGCTTGCATGATAGATTGGCATGTTGGTTTTATGATGAAATGATGAACATTGTTATAGGAAAATTATGGTTAGTAATGATGAATATTGTTGTTATGGGAAAATTATGGTTAGTGAATGATGAACATTGTTATAGGAAAATTTAGGCTAGCTAATGATGAACATTGTTATGGGAAAATTATGGCTAGTGAATGATGAATATGGTTATAGGGAAAATTATGGTTAGTGAATGATGAAAATTGTTATGGGAAAATTTATGCTAGCTAATGATGAACATTGTTATAGGAAAATTATGGCTAGTGAATGATGAATATTGTTATGGGGAAAATTATGGTTAGTGAATGATGAACATTGTTATGGGAAAATTTAGGCTAGCTAATGATGAACGTTGTTATGGGAAAATTATGACTAGTTAATGATGAATATTGTTATGGGAAAATTATGGTTAGTAATGATGAATATTGTTGTATTGGGAAAATTACGGTTAGTGAATGATGAATATTCCTATGGGAAAATTAAGGCTAGTTAATGATGAACATTGTTATTGGAAAAATTATGTCTAGTTAATGATGAATATTGTTATGGGAAAATTATGGTTAGTTAATGATGTGTTGATTATGGAAAAAGGAATTATCCTGCTTTAATGGTATTATTTAAAGAATGGAAAAAGGAAAATTTAAATGATAAAATATGAAATTCTCTTGAGTTTTCCTTAGGCCAAAATCATGGAATTTCTCCCTTGAAATTTATTAAAATTTTATAAGAGAGATATATTATTCAAGAATGGAGAATTATTTTGATTTAGGCAAAACTGTCATAAATAAATATAAGAAAGAGGTATTGTATGCTGATAGAAAAAGGGAAATGTAACTAACAAAGGAAAACTTAGAAAGACACACAATTATGTTATAAAGGTGGCCAAGTGTCCACGATTTACAAGGTGTGGCGGAAGGTGCTCCACACGTGTGACCTAGTGTTCATGATGATTTTATTCAGGTGGCCAAGTGTCCACGGTTTATGAGGTGTGGCCGAAGGTGCTCCACCCGTGTGACCTAGTAAGGCATGGCCAAAGGTGCTCTATACTCGTGACCTAGTGTTTGTGATGATGCTAAACGAGTGGCCAAGTGTCCTCGATTTATGAGGTGTGGTTGAAGGTGCTGGCTAAAGGTTCTCCATGCCAGTGACCTAGTGTTTGCGATGATGGCCAAGTGTCACCGATTCATAAGGTGTGGCCGGAGGTTCTCCACATATGTGACCTAGTAAGGTGTGGCAAAAGGTGCTCCACACCCGTGACCTACGATGATTTTATATGGGTGGCCAAGCGTCCACATCCTTAGAGTGTGACCAAAGGTGCTTCACGTTGTCACACTCTAAGGAGAAACTAAGTTTAAGAATTAAACGTATGAACTATTTCTATTTAATTTCGCATTCACATGTATAGTTTCTAAGAATATGTTTCACTTTAAAAAGGATATTTGATTTTATTACATTGACATCTAAATTCATCATGCAATGCTTGCCAATTTGTATTTATGAATAATGCTATGTTTTTTTATATACCAAGAATGTAGAATTAAATATTTGGTGCTTGCATCCTGATACATATTAATTGATTTTTTTAAAACCCTGAATTGTTAAGCTACTAGGAAACTTGTGTTTCTCATTTATTTGCTAATATGTATTAGATAGGGACGCTTAGCTGTGACAGAGAGATGGGAGACCTTTTTGTTGACAAATGCTTTTGTAATTTCTTATTTTTGGGTCCTGATTGTAGATGTATGTTGGGATTAGAATTAGGAATATTAATTTGCCCGTGTACATGTATATGAAAGGGGAACGGGAAATTCCTGGGAAAGGGATATGTGAAGGACCTGTTTAGCTCGATTCTTTGTAAAAAGAGTCTGAGTGACAGGCTTGTTGTCTCTTGACTCCTTACGAACGGGTACTTCATCTATCCTGATATCTGATTACAGAAGAATTTAATGAACATACATTATTGTACACTGATTATTGGTATTATAGTTTTAAATTTCCACTGTGTAGTGTAGTATTTTATTTTCGCTGTGTATACGAGATTTAATATGAGCAAAAGATCCCGAACCTAATCCACTTTAATGAAACTTAATGGCATAACTACTCAGACTTAATAATAAAAGGATAAGAATAATATACCAAACTTATCTGTTTATATCAGAGGAATTATAATACTAAATAAGGGCGTTACAATTCTTACAAGGACCATGAAGTTCGAGTAAGCCATAAGTTGATTGTTACCTATTACCATTACATCCTAAGGTTCAATCTTTTGTTTAGGTGGGGTTTTAGGCTAATTCTCCATCAAAATAAGTCATAGAGTCCATTTTCTTTTATTTTAGGCTGGTAGTCGACTACTAGCTCTTTGTCTAAAATGAGAAGCTAACCCAAGAAACCAATTGACTATTACAGGCATGGTAGTCGACTAGTAGCTTACTATGAGCTTGTCGTCAGCTGCTAAGGTCTGGCAGTTGGCTGATGCATTCTGTCTAAAATGGGAAGCCAACTCCAGAGCAGCTAGTTGACTATTACAGGCCTAGCAGTCAATTGGTAGCTCACTGTGAGCCCGACAGTCAATTACTATGATCGGGCATTCAGTTGATGCATTATGGGTACGTTTTCTAGGTAGCGAAGAACATAAAAGTTAACTTCCAGGGTCTGGCAGTCGGCTGCTAGTACTCTGTACTACGTAAAAAATCTGATATACCCAGATTTTTGGTCCCAAAACAAACTTACAACTGATGCCAAAGATTTTTGAACTCAATGTTACCATCTAGGCATCATTTAAGATCAATAAACAACCTACTTTTCCATTACTTTTCACCCAACACCAAGATTAAACCCCATAAAAAAAATTGCATATTCTCTCATAATTGATATGCATACATTTCCTACCGTTTACATCTCCATCACAATGCATGTTGTTTCCCAATCTCAATTTCATATATTTCAAGGGATCATTATCCCAAAGAATGTCACAGGACTGTTATCCATGTGATTAAGATTGTTATCAACATGAGGACCGTTATCTTGGTGATCATTATAGGATCGTTATCCATATGATTAAGAATCAAACTATAAGGGCATCCCCTACCATGTGCACATGATTCGTTAGTCTCTTTATCTACAACTATAAAGCAATGTATATAGGTAGGTGACTAATACTTAGGGTTATAGAGTTTTCCACTTAAACTAATCCATTTGTCCCGTCTAGACTCTCCTCCCTTTAGTCCTTAAGTCTTTCATAGGGTTTTATTGATTTAAAGGGCAACCTTTAACATATACAGACTATTGCCATGAAAATAATTAAATTTTATAAAAATGTCTGCATAAGGAACACCTAATGACTGTCCCATACCAACCATTAAATGTCCACCCTAACTTTTGTATGCACTACAAGCATACAACCCAATAGTCAAACTAAAATAGCAACAAAGGGGTTTGTCTCATATTTCAAAAATACATAAAGGCAATTTTTCCTTATACTTGTATGAAAATATTTCCATTTCACAATAGATTTCATCAAGTATTTTCCCATATCATAAAATAACTTTATTTCAAACACACAATTCATATAATCACTTTAAATAGGGGAGTGTAGATTACTCTACCTTAATCGTTTATTCCTTTCTTGATCAAGGCTTCCCTCTTTCCTCTTTGAATTAGCCTTACAACTCACTTCTTGAGAAATAATCTGGATTTCACACTAGTACTTCACAAATATGCATTCATTGTATCAAGCTTTCTATGCATCTTAGGCTTAAAGTTTTACTTTGAGATAACTCTCCTCTTTCCTTTCTTATTTTTGTTACCTATCACCCAACATATGAAATTCTCATGTATGATGACATTTGAGCCTCAATCCAACTAATAATGGAGGTTTCTAAGCTTAATTCTTGTTTTAGAAATCATTTTCCATGTTAAAAGGCTGCAGTAGGCTGCTGTGGAGCTAGCAGTCGACTAGTTACTCTCTTAAGGGCTGTCAGGAAGCGAGCAGTCAGCTAGTTACTTTTTGGATTGCTAGACTTTGCAAGATAGTATCCTATCAGTTGATTGATAAATGGCTACCAGTCGACTGCTAGGCAAAACTTGAACCTGACAGTTGACTGATGAGGCTACTAGTCGACTGCTGTGTTCTTGTATAGATTTTTGGGTTCATGAAGAACACGAAAATCGACTAGTATATGCTGTTAGTTAGCTGTTATATTCTGTAATAGTTTGAACTGACTAAATTTTTGAAATTTTCAGTCTAAAATCTAGTGTTTTTTCAAGACTAAAAGGTGTGAGCTCATTTTCTAACCATTTTCTCCTAAATCCTAGCCATTTTCATGCTCAAATATCACTCATACAAGTTGATCTACACATCCAAAATGGGTGAACAGTAAAAACTAACTTTGAAAATCTGATTCAGGCCTAGAAAATGCCTAATGGAAGTTAAAAGCTCCAGCATTCTAGTTTAAAAGCCTTTTCCTATCTCCAAATAACCTCAAAATCATCATTTCATGCTAAGAACACCAAGATTTCAAAAATAACCTAACTTGGCCATTTTGCTATTTCAAAAGGTTTTTAGCAGATTTGATGCATTTCAAAAGAAGAAATCTACTCCTAGATAATGGCCAAGAGGTTTACTAAGCTATAAGTGAAGATTCCTTACCTCGAATCCTGCTATGGAAGATTTCCACCTTGCTTCCTTCCTCTTTCTCCTCTACTCTTTACTTTCTCCTCTTCATAAAGCCTTGGAGCTTTGTGTGGGTATGAAGGGACGAAAAATATAGGAAAGAATAAAAGGGTTCAAGAGTTGGAATTCCAAGGACCACTAAGCAAAACAGGGAATTTTCCCTTTAATCCCTCTTATTTTAAGCCCAAGTCCCTTGTTTCATTTAAGTCCTTAAAATCAAAATTCTAAGATTATTCTTAATAATAAATTTTAAGGAAGCAGATATTACAGAAATGAACAACCATTTGATGACAGTGGTGATTCAAGGAAACAAACCACCGTTTGATGACAATGGCAATCCCTTAGTAGCCATGACCCATAAAGGCTAATTAAGCCAGTGACCGGTGAGTGGATGAATGTTGGTACCCAGATAATTAGGAGACGCCCTAGGGGTATAAGGAGCTAGCCCTACGAAGAAACTCATTTAATGTCTTCTTTGATTACTGATGCAATCCATTTTTATAAAGAAAGAGATATAATTTCTAAAGTTTGAAATTGTGAGAGAGGGACTTGATGGTCCATATACAATTATAATATGTTCGATATTTGATTGTGTTTCCATGCTACTATGTTCTATCATGAAATTTATGACAATTTATTTTGATGATTGCTTGATGGCACATTTTATTATGCATAGCATGACATATTTGCATGACATCTATCCTTTTAAACTAAATTATGAGGAATGCATGTTTTTAGTGGGTAATTCCTAGCTGGTACCAGTAATGGTAAGGGTTTTAAGCTGGTTTATTTAATTATTGAGTTTTTCAACTCACATGTACGTTGATGTGTACAAATAGTTAGATATACTATTATTATAGAGGTAGACATAGAGGTTTTCGAGATACTAGTCCTCATATACTTCTTGCGATTTGGAGAGGTTATCATATGGATTACAGATGTACCACCTGTGCCTCTAGAGGGCTAAGGTGGAGGGTGATGGACTTCTATTTTGGCATCCTACTACCCTTAGCCTATTTTATGGATGGCTCTAAGGGGATAGTAGTTATTGTATAGGACAGTGAGGTTAATTTTTGTCTGCATATATATATGTGTGTCCATAGATACATAGGTAAACAATGCACACTATCCTATAATAGGTTGGGTGGCTCGAGGTGGTAGCCAGTTATCTCTAGATGTTCGCACCTTATATTTTGAAAATGTAGTATATATATATTACTTATGTATGCTTTTGCTATCATTGTAGTGATAAGAGAATTACCCAAGAGACACCTAAAATGTTAAATGAACTAGGTAATAGACCTTGGGTAATTAACTAAAATTGAAATTGGGTAGATAAAGCAAAAAGACAAGTTAGTTACACACTTCTCCTATAAACTAGTATATGAACAATACCTATAGGGGCGAAGTGTTACAATCATGGCATCATAGCTACATTCTAACCTAGGTAGTACCTCTCATAAGAAGAGTTAGGGTCAAGTTGTGGCTGAGCCTAGGCAGTTTACTAACTTGGACTTCAGCTTGATGTGATGATTGGAGATGTAGGATTGGGTAGCCATTTCTCTAAGGTATTCTTTTTTTTTGCTCTACAAGATAGTATGTTAATGAGATTGATCAACTCAGTGATATTTATTTTGTAGAAGGAAAACAATGGAACCAAATAGAAAGGAGTGCTGGGAATGATAATAGTGTTGAGGATGGTGTTGAAGGAATGATACAAACCATGTAGGGAATGGCAAAGGCTGTGAGAACACAGGCTAATGCTACTACACAGCTATTACAACATCTTAAGGAGGAGAGACACCTTATGCTCAAGCATGGCCCTGAAGGAAACCAAAACTTCAAGGCCTAGTTAAAATTCAAAAAAGCCAAGCCTAAGATCTTTAAGACAGAATATGACCCGAACCTAGGTAATGAGTGAAAGAAGGGTATGGAAGAGTTGTTCAAAGTGTTGGGGAACATGGACGAATAGAAGGTGGAGTTTACCACCGATATGATTGAGAGGGAGGTTTAATATTGGTGGAATGGTGCACAACAGTTAATGGTGGCCCAGGATACTCCATTAACACAGGAAACTAGCTTCTTTGAGAAGTAGTTCCCAATCAATGTGTGAAATGAGAAGGAATTATAATTTATGTAGTTCAAAAAAAGTGGCCAAACCTTTGAGAAATTCCTAGCTCGATTTGAGGTGCTATATAAGTTTTCCTCTTATCTAAAACATCATCCTAATGAGAATTAGAAGTCTATGAATCTAGAGGATGGACTAGACCCAAAGATCAAAGATGTGATTTCCCCACTGAAAATTAGAAATTATGCTACACTAGTGAACAAGTGTAGAATAGTAGCGAGGAATCTAGAAGAAAAGGGAAACTACAAATCCATCGACTTCAGAAAGAGATCCAATCATTTCTCACCTTCCAAAAACCAAAAATTTAGGAGAACAAATTCTAAGGGGAAGAAATCACAAACTTACCAAACTACTCCTACTCCTTGCCCTAGGTGTACGAAGCACCATGAAAACCAACCTTTCCTGGAGGGACAAGGAATGTGTTTCACATACGGGAAGCCTTGACATTACTCTCACGATTATCCCCAAAGTAAGACAGGGAATGTTGGGTCTAGACTGCAGACATTTGGCCAAATCTATACACTTAAGGGCAAGGAAATCTCAAACTTCGATGATCTATTAAAGGGTAAGTGTCTAATAGGTAATAAACTTTTAATTGCACTTTTTGATTCTGTTGTTGCTCACTCTTTCATTTCTAAACACAATGTAGAAGACCTTGATTTAGCTATAACTTCTCTACCCTATGATATTATTGTTTACACACCTATTGGTGATCATGTGATTGTATCCTTAATTTTCTTAAATTTTCCTATCATTGTGGAGGACAGACCTTTCTTTGTAGATCTAATTTTCTTATCGATGTTTGATATGGATATAAATTTTGGAATGGGCTGGTTGTCTAAAAATAATGTGGTCCTAGACTATTTCAAGAAAAGTGTGATTTTTATAAATACTAATGGTTTTGATAGAGATAATGTTGATAGAAAATAGATGATGGAATTCATAGGTTCTTTTTAGTCAATCCCAGAATGCCTAAACCTAGAGGAGTTAGTTGATAAGCACCAAATTATACATATTTATTTGTTAAATTCCACTCACTTTAGGAGTATATTTTTATGTGTTTATTGTATAATTACCCATGTTTCCACTTGTTTTCATGTTATCCAAGCTTTTCCTAGGTACAAAGTAGTTTTGAAGTGAAATGGGCCAAAACCAACTATCTAAAGGCTCAAAGCACCTCAAAATACACCTTGTAGCATGACCACACATTAAGTATTCTAGAACACACCCTACCACACGCCCATGCTGCCTTAAAGCTTATAGAACACACCTCTCCACATGCCAAAGACATCTTATGCACCTCTCTACATGGCCAGAGCAACAATTTCCAACCAAGAAACGGCGAAAATCACAGTACAGATGGATTCCTTCTTGAACATGGCCTACAACATGGTTATGCTCCTCACATAGGCTACAACACGGCCATGCCACTTTTTAGGTTGCCACATGGTTGTGTGGAAGCCTAAAGATGCACCTCCCTTTCCTATAAATAGGACAAGGCATAAGGAGGAGAGCATCACTTTGAAGGCATTCAATAGAGGGAAACTGAGAGCACTTGGAGTAGCTTGGAGTGTGACAATCCTTGCTAATCTTTAGAGCTTAGTACTTAAATCCCATTGTCTCTTCACAAAGGTTACAAGCCATGGAGATTCAATCAAGAATTAAAGGAATAGATTGGGAAACATCAAGTGATAAGGAGGAGTACAAACCCTGAACTGACTAATCATCTTTCTAAACCTGAACGATATCTTAACTCAAGATCACGTTCATGTCACATTAAGGAGGAGCCAGTTCAAATTCCTATTCATACACCACAAGGGATGGCCAACAACAATAACAATGATGGTAACCGAAAAATGTATGATTTTGCTAGACCTTCATTAGAAGGAACATAAACATGAATTAGTCGGCCTAACATAGCGGCCAACAATTTTGAAATCAAGCCAAACATCATCTAAATGGTGCAACAAACAATACATTTTGGAGGTTTTCCTAGTGAAGACCCCAATTCTCATATTGCCATCTTTTTGGAGATATGTGACGCCTTTAAGATAAATGGAACCACCGATGATGCCATTAGGAATAGGTTGTTTCTATTTTCCTTAAGGGATAGGGCCAAAAGATGGTTGAAATCTCTCCCCTTAAATTCAATCACCACTTGGGATGAGTTGGTAGAAAATTTTTTATATAAGTACTTCCCTCCTACTAAGACTGCACAGATGCACAATAATATTTCTTCTTTTGTGGAGATGTATAATGAGAGCATGTACGGTGTATAGGAGAGGTACAAGGACTTGCTATAATGTTGCCCACACCATGGACGACTCGTATAGATGCAGGTACAGACATTTTACAGTGGACTGAACCCAGCCACTAGGCAGATGGTAGATGTAGCAGCAGGGGGATCTCTTAACAACAAAATCCCAGAGTAGGCACAAAATTTAATAAAGGAGATGGCCATGAATAACTACCAATGGCAATCCTCTAGAGAAAAAGATCAGTACGGCAAGGAGTAGCCCATCAAGTAAATGCCACATCACTTTCGGCAACTCAAGTAAAACTCCTGACCAAGAAAATAGACCAACTCCAGATGCTAGTACAAGCAGCACAGCTAAGCTGTGAATTTTGTGGTGGTCTACACTCTAGTTCAAATTGTAATACGGGTAGTATGTTTGCAAATCCTTCAACCTCTTATTCATTTAACTATGGGTCTGTTGAATTAGAACAGGTAGATTACATAGGTACTGCCCCAAGATAGCTGAACAACCTATATAGAAATACATACAACCTCGGATGGAGGAACCATCCAAACTTTGGATGGAAAAACAATAATAATCCGGGACCACCAGGATTTTAGAGGCTACATTAGCAGCAACCTTAGTAAAATCCTCTAACCCAGTTCTCTCAAGGACAAGAAAAGAAACCTAACCTTTAGGAACTACTGATTAAATTCATATTTGCTTCAGAGGACAGACATCAACAGACAGATAAAGATCTTAGAAATCAACGAGCCTCAATACAACATTTACAAAACCAAGTAGGTTAAATGTCTAAGATGTTAACAGAAAGACAGCCAGGCACGGTCCTGAGCACCATTGAATCTAATCTTAGGGAGCAATGAAAAGCTATCAATCTGAGGTCAGGAAAGGAATTAATTACACCATTACCCTTGCCCAAGGATAGTGAAAAGATACTGATTGAATAGTTACATGAAGAACATGAAGCGGCAAAAGAAGAACCAGTTTATGGCAAAAGGCAGAAAAGCCTTGAGGCAAAATATCAGCCACCCATTCTATATCCTACTAGACTAAAGCAAGAAAAGATTGATCAATAATTCAATAAGTTTTTAGATTTATTTAAACAACTAATGATCAATCTACCTTTTGTTGAAGCCATTTTATATATGCCTCATTAAGTGAAGTTCTTAAAGGAGATTTTGAGCAACAAAAGGAAATTAGAAGACCTTAGACTAGTAACTCTCAATGAGGAATGCTCAACCATCTTAAAAAAGTTGCCCACAAAGAAATGTGATCTAGGAAGCTTTACAATGGCTTGTGTAATAGGTGAACTCTCGATCAAGGATGCCTTAGCTGACTTAGGAGCTAGCATCAACTTAATGTCGACCAGCTTGTTTGATAAACTTTGACAAAGTGAACTCACTCCTACTAGGATGAGCATACAATTGGCATACATAATAGTCAAATATCCTAGGAGTATAGTAAAGGATGTGCTTATAAGAGTTAATAAGTTCATCTTTCCCGTGGATTTCATGGTGATGGATATGATAGGTGAGAGTAACATACCAATTATCTTAGGAAGATCATTCCTCAGAACATTTAGAGCACTTATAGATGTTTGCAATGGAAGGTTGCAACTTAGAGTAGGGGATGAGACAGTCACCTTCAACCTAGCCAGTTCCATTTGATAATCCATAGACTATGATGATACTATATACTCAATGGATGTCCTCAATGACGAAATATTTACAAGAATTCCAATTGAGCAACTCTTCTCAAGAGACTCTACCAGAAGATGGTCTAACAAATAAAAAGGTATTGCAACAATTGGGATCTTTCAACCCTAGAATTAAAAGAGTTACTTAAACATTTAAATTATGCCTACATGGACAAGGAAGAAATGTAATATCCTCAACTTTCCAATTTCAGGTATGTTTTAAATTCCTAAATTTAGCACTTTCATGCTTGAATGATTGTAATTAAATTGTCTTAATTTTCTATGAATAAGGAGGGACTAAAATGAAAGAAAAGGAGAAGGACCAAAGTGAAAAGGAGGAAAGTTTATTAAAATAATAAACGTCATCATTACTTGCATGTAAATTGAGGTGCATTTATTATGTGTAATTATGACGCTGGAAAAATATCTAGATTTTTTTAAAAAAGTAATGATTACTTTACAAAATATCTAGAGAAAATATCAAAAAGTAATGATTACCTTTAGAAAATATCTAGGGGTAAAATAGTAATTTACCATGGGGGTAAAATGATAATTTCTTAATGGGACAAAATTGCCATTTTGGTAAAAGTGAAATTGCGCAATTTCGATAAAACTCACCCTTCATCTCACGCCATTTTTCACCAACAGGAAGGGCATTTTGGTCATTTTTCCACCAAGGGAAAAATGTTCATTTTACACCCAAAATAAAGCCACATCTCCTTCTTCTTCCTCTTGGCAAAAACCAACATGAGGCAAGGTGAAGGAGAAGCAAGCAGTGAAGTTGAAGGAGTTAAGAGAAGAAGAAGAAGTCAAGAAAATAACAAAGAAAATCCATTTCCATTACAAAATCAAGGTAGTTAGACATCCCTTTGCTATTATTTTCATGGATTAAGTATTTTTCAAGCTTTTATTCTCCAATGATGACTGCATGAATAGTAGCAAAATTTTCTACATTCTTGTTTTGAGTCATGTTCTATTAGAAAGATGTTTAAAATGTCATATGGATGCATTTTTAGGTGTCTTTGGAATGGATTGAAGTATTATGATGAGTTTGAGAAAATTCCTTCCATTTTCATGAAAGATTTAATTTCCATGGATGTGAGCTTTTAATGTATGGATTGTCATGAAAACAATGGGTAAATGATGTTTTATGCCTAATAAATGATGAAAATGAGATGGGAAATTCCATTTGATAAAAACACTAAATTTTCCTAATTCTCCCTTGCTTGGTCGAGAGGAAACATATGAAATTCAGAAAGAGAAACTAGTTATAAATGATGAAGAAGGATGTCTCAGTTTTAATGCAAAAGAGGGAGGAAAGAGACGTGTGCAATTTTACTTCTTCCTTCCTTATTTTAACTGAAGTGTAAGTGAGTGGAATGAGTATCTTGCAATTGTATTTTAGTGAAAGATGCTACTCCATTTGGTAAAGAAGTGGGAGAGAGAAATGGAAAGTGATGTTTGATTAAATTAGTATAGTTTCTTCTTTCATCGAGAGGTTTGCAAAAGTGGAAAGACAATTGGTTACAAGATGATGAAAGTGACTCGTGATGAAGGAAAGGAGAAAAGAAAGAGACATGTTACACTTGTTCTCTTTTCTTTTTCTTTCCTTTCTTCCTTTGTTTTTCCACCAAGAAGACAAGAGAGAGATAGAGATTATAAACATGATTTTAACATTAAAATGCTCCATTCATCCAATGGAAGCTATATAAAAAGGAATTTTTAATAAATTTATATTGATTTCTTTCTATGTTAGCCGAAAAAGGTTTGAAAGATTGGAAAAAAGGAGTTTTGTTTGTATTTGGTTTAGTTATAAGGGAAGAAAAAGGAGAGTGATTTTGAAAATACAAATTGACATCTCTTTTGTTTTATTATAACCAAAAGTACAAGTGGATGAAGAGTAAAATATTTAATCTTTGTTTTAAACATATTCTTGTTTCCATTTGGTGATGAAGAAGGGAGAGAAGAGTTCACATATCTTAATAAAAATTATATTGTCTCTTTTGTCTTTTTCTCACTAAATAAAAGATTAAAGTAAGGTAGGAATAACAATTCCATTTGGCTTCCTTTTCCTCTTCACTTGGTCGAGAATGGAAAGTTGGAAGGAGAAATTGTACAATATTTTGTTTTATTATTATAGGTGTTTGGTTATGACATGGAAAAAGAAGGAAGAGAATTATAAAGATAAAATCGTGTCATCTTTTCCCTTTCCTTCCATTTGACTGAGAAAATATCATCCTAACATACAAGAAAATCCCATTTGACTAGCTTTTAGTTACGAGTAATGGAAAATAAAAGAAATGTATGTTTTATAAAATTTATCTCATTTCTTCATTTTAGGCATCTTGACTGAAGTAAAAAGGTATCCTCATGAAAAACTTATAATGTTTTTCTTGACATTAAAGAATTACCTATTGTGTATTTCATGACATCCTTGTATTAAAAGTATGTAATTGTAAAATAGACGGATAAATATCATATGTGTATAGATATGTATGCATTATTAAAGAGCAAAAATATTTAGAAATGTATACATAAAGAAAGACATAGTATCATGATAGACTTTATAGAATGAAGAAGGGAAACAGAGAAAAGATAAAGGAAAAAATACAAAGAAAGGAAAATGTAGACTATCAACGAGAAGAACTCGAAGGAAGTATTTCTAGTTATGTTCTAGGATAGATAGATTTGTAACCGAATAATTGACTGTCAGCTTGGAATGACAGTTAGTTATTCCACAAAATATGGAAATACAGTGATGATTACAAATTCTAAGTTAGAGTAACCTAAAATGGCTAATAAAAGGGGACATTTACTTATAATTTACAATAATCATAGGTACAAACCAAATCATCCTAGGTCATATATTAGAGATAGCGTACTGCGAATATGATCCACTGGAAAGGGGTGATGATTCCATAGCACCATGATCCACCCAAAAGCGGAGAGGAAATGATCTGTTTATAGGAAATAGTGATCTCGTGAGTTTAATTTTCTAAATGTTATTAATCTGCTTAAAGGCAGTAATTATGATATAGAGAGGTATTTGGGTCTACTGAGGGACGCCATAGATTGTATGAGTGACTTTTGTCATACCACAGAGATAGAGAAAATTTTCTCACTCATGTACGTAGTAGTACATAGACAAGTTCACCTAGTGGCTGTGTAACAACCCCATTAGCCTATGGTTCCTTTTAAGTGTTTAAAGGTATAATGTATATAATTATCATCATAATGGTGTGTTGCTATCACTTCTACCTAAGTAAATTTTTAAACTTTTTACCAAGTTAATTAATTGAGTGCCATTTGGGTTGGTCTCTACTCTCAGGTTCTCTCAACATCGCAGTGGAATAAA
Organism: Senna siamea; assembly: GCA_031216115.1. Taxonomy (NCBI): domain Eukaryota; kingdom Viridiplantae; phylum Streptophyta; class Magnoliopsida; order Fabales; family Fabaceae; genus Senna; species Senna siamea. The sequence goes on along the minus strand of CM062354.1, from coordinate 21,735,119 downwards.
TATATATATATATAATACACCTAGATTAACTATACATAAACATGCATTCTTAATTAAATATAGTCAATTAACTAATAGGCATGGAGGCAACAATCCTGCCACTCATACCCCCATTAATTAGTCTATTCATCAATCTAGCCTAATTCCTATACAAATAAGTTAGAACAAGCTATACAAAATAATCTTACACTAGCCTTTTTCAAAATATCATAAAGGCTAGCTCCTTTCTACCATGTACTTAAGTTGTTCAAATTAAATAGTCTGTATGCTCAAAATGGACACTTCTTCCTACTTTACCTCTTTCTCTAGCTCAAGGGGACCTACACATCTGGTACATGCCAACACTATCATGAGAAATGAATCTTAGTAGCAATGCAACCCATTACGAAATCCATTGACCTGTACCACCGTGCTCACCGAAAAAACTCTACATTCTTTCATAAAACATATCACATACTATTGGGATGGAGTGCATATAGCATTTAATCATGTTATATACTCATGCATATGCATATTCATCAAAAAATATCATCTTTAAAACATGGGAAGTTCATTCATCATCAATCTCATCATTATTACTTTCATATAAAACATATGTGTGATAGTAAACATGCCACCATTTCACTTTCATAACATATGAGTAGTACATAAAACACCCTAAGAGTAATCAGGAAAGTCACCGAACAACAACTCCATGCACCACTGGCCAGAGCAACAATCTCCAACCAAGTGTTTAAAGGCTCAAAGCACCTCAAAATGCACCTTTTAGCATGGACACACATTAAGTCTTCTAGAACATACCCTACCAAACACCCATGCTACCTTAAAGCTTATAGAACACACTGCTCCACATGCCAAATACATATTATACACCTCCCTACATGGCTAGAGTAATAATCTCCAACCAAGAAACAGCTAAAATCACACTGCAGATGGATTCCTTCTGGAACACGACCTACAACACGGCCATGCTCCCCACATAGGCTACCACACGGCGATGTCACTTTCTAGGCTACCACACAGCCATGTAAAAGCCTAGAAAGACGCCTCCCTTGCCTATAAATAGGAGAAGGACCAAGGAGGAGAGCATCACTTTAAAGGCATTCAAGAGAGGGAAACTGAGAGCACTTAGAGTAGCTTGGAGCGTGACAATCCTTGCTAATCTTTAAAGCTTAATAATTTTATCCCCTTTTCTCTTCAAAAAGGTCATAAGCCATATATAGTAGCAATATTTGAAGTCCCTCCTACAAATTAATATGTTAAAGAAGTATATGTGATTATGTAGTTATAGCCCTTTTTGGTCCTGATTCTCAACATGTTCTTTTTAGGATAGAATTATGACTACCATTCTTTTTAAGTGTACATAGACAAAAGGGCACACACACACACATATGAAATAGGATATTGGAATCTTTATCCATTAGTAGGATTCTTTTCGGAAAGGGGTTTGAGTGACAGGCTTGTTGTCTCTTTACCCCTCTAAATGAATATTTCACATATCCTAACTTATGTATCAAACAGTGTAATGATATATATATGTATTATGTTTTGTAAATTCATTGTGATGTATGGAAATTTTATTTCAGTTGTGTTCAAGTATGTTAACCTGAGCAAAAGAACCTAGACCTAATCAAATAATTAATTATTGATGGATTTAATGCTCAGGCATATCAATGAGACAAAAAGGTAAAGAATAATGTAACCACTTGTCTTCTTATATATTATAAAGTTATATGATATGCCTTATTTTATACATATTTACCTTATGTTAATTGTCCATTTTATGAGCATTTATGTAATTTTATTCTTAAAATCACCTAAGTTTGCATTATTTTTATTTTCAGCCATTTTATCAAGTCATCATTAGCAAATGGAGCAATTTTTGAGCCTGGACAGCCTTCGGAGCACTCAAAATAGGCCATTTGGGCCAATTTTACTTATTAGGCCTTCGATTGGGCTGGGAAGAGGAGAAAAGGAGCTGACACATAGAAAACAATAACAAACCCAAAGACTCATGAGGCGCGCGATAGGAACAATAACCTAAGCATATTCGAGCGAACCATGCGTGAGAGAGAAAAAGTCAAAGCTTTTGCAGCATCCAACCGGAGCTCCGCAATTATGCGATTGCGTACTAATGACAGGGGATAACAAGTGAGTAACCGTCCCGATGCGAAATTGGGCAAAATTGCAGAGTTTCGATGCGACTTCATGCATTTTTTGGCTGACCCACCACCAGTAACCGTCCCTAAAACCTTCAGTGACACACTAGCCACCTTCCCCCAGCTCGCTGGCCGCCGTAAAGCCTCAGATCGTGAGATCTGTGATGGACCTGAGAGGCACGATCCGATTGCATTTCGCGACTGGTCACATTTTTTGTCAAAGTTTTGTCCATTTTTGTCGTCTATGTGCCGTCCTCGGTGTTCCCCAACTGTCCACCAGCGTCCAACTGACCAGAAGGGTGTAGATCCATTGGGTACCTAAGAAACTAGGATCTGACCTAACCCGACTCGTGAAGCATCATTAGGCAATCCAAAAATTTGATTTTTTGGCAGTTTTCGGTCCTTTTTTGGTGGTTTTCCGGTGACCATTCTATACAGAGACAATTGGGCATTTGAGAAGATAGGGCTTGCATAATTTTTACTATTTTTTTATCTATTGTTTAATTAATTTCCTGATTATCTACTGTTAGGATTTTCTACTATTGTAAATATGTGTGGCTGATTTTGTAAAATTCATTGGGGTCCCTGACTGTGTTGGTTTTCTATTTAATCTGTATGGATACTGATTTTGATGTTGTGATCTTCTTTGTAGTTATGCATGTACTGTTTAAGTTTTCATTGCGAGACGTCGTTGTGAATGCTAATTAGATTTCTTTTTGAGATCAAGAGATAATAATTGAAATTAGAACCTAATTGCATAGAATAATTAATTTTCACTTAGAGATGAGGTTAATTAATTGTTGGATATAGTGGTGAATTAGAATGATAAGGCTGATCTGAAATCAATCATTAAGAAGAGATTCTAATGGTAGATTCTTAGATTTAGAAATTTAATTGTCTCGAGAGGGAAATTGAATTTAACTTAGAATTCACTCACAGGTAGCATCATCAAATTCAGTAATCCATTATCCTTTGTGTGTTTGCCAACCAATACAGGTTCCCTAATGGATTTGCATTTCTTGCCTCCGTATATTGTCTTCCTTTCCTTGTCACTAGTAGTTTATTGCACTTAGTTAATTATTAAGATTAGTTAGAAACCAGTGACTTTGACTTTTAGGCTAGATAATAAAGAATAAGTAGTAACTCTGGGCTTTCTTATTCTTGAGGTATACGACCTTAATACTCACTATTACACTAGGCTGCACGATAGGTTCACTTCCTTAGGTGTAGTTGCTTGGGTAGCATTGGAAGCACACATTAAGTTTTTGGTAATATAAAGATAAGAGGTGTTACACCTGGTGCCACTAAGATGTATCAGGATTTGAAGGAAAGGTTTTGGTAGCTAGGTATCAAAAAGCATATAGTAGAGCATGTGGCCAAGTGTCTAGTATGTTAGTAGGTGAAGATTGAACATCAAAAATCTACTGCATTATTATAGCCATTGGATATTCCTAAGCGGAAATGGGATAAAATTTTAATGGACTTTGTGGTAGGTTTACCCAGAACCCAGTTAGGAAATGATGCCATTTAGGTTATAGTGGATAGATTGACTAAGTCTGCTCATTTCTTACCCATTAAAATCAATTTCTCCTTAGATATACTAGCTCAACTATATATTTAAGAGATAGTGAGACTTCATGATCCTAAATTTACCTCTACATTTTGGAAAGCCCTACAAGAAGCTTTTGGTACGAGGTTAAACTTTAGTACTGCATATCATCCCCAAACAAAGGGACAAATAGAAAGGACAATATAAACTTTAAAGGATATGCTTAAGGCTTGTACCTTAGAGTATAAAGGGAATTGGGATAAGAGCTTGCCATTGATAGAATTTTCCTACAACAACAGTTTGCACTCTAGCATAGGTATGGCACCCTATGAAGCTCTGTATGGGAGGAAGTGTAGGTCCCCATTATGTTGGTATAAAGTATGTGAGAGGCAACTATTAGGGCCTGAGTTAGTGCAACAGACCACTGATCAAATTAAAATAATCAGAGAGAAAATGGCTAAAGCTTAGGATAGGCAAAAGAGTTATGTAGATAAAAGGATGAAGCCACTAGAATTTGATAAGGGAGATTATGTTTTTCTCAAAATCTCCCCAACTAATGGTATTGGTAGGGCTATGAAATCTAGACAGTTGACTCTTAGATACATTAGACCTTTTCAAAATTTGAAGAGAGTTGGTCCATCAGCATACCAGATAGCCTTGCCACCATCATTATCAAACCTCCATAATGTCTTTCATATATCCCAACTCAAAAAATATATTCCTGATCCCTCACACATACTTGATGCTTGTGCATTGCAATTGAAGGATAATTTGATTTATTAGCCAAAACCTTTACAAATCATTGGTACTGAGGTTAAGAACCTGAGAAATAAAGTCATTTCCCTCGTGAAGGTTGTGTGGGATAAAACATCACCATAGGAAGTAACCTTGGAGAAGGAAGAGGATATGAAGAGAAACTACCCAGAATTATTCACATGAGGTACATATCAATTTCTAGGATGAAATTATTTTAGAGGGGAGAAATGTACACCCACCTCTAATATGTTTGATACTATTATTATTAATAATGATGATTCTTTATGTAAATTGTTGTGTGTTATGTGGTGTCAAGAATGATGCAATAAAGGGGTAGAATGGGCATTTTCATCAAGTAGCTCTAGTTTTACCATAAAAGGAATAAAATTGGAATTTTCCCAAAGAAAGGGAAAAATAGTAATTTTACAATGAAAGAAAAGACAACAATTTCTTCTAAGTACTTTAGGAAATGGTATTTTAAGGCTTTTACTCTCTTATCTTAGAAATAGAGATAAAATGAGGGTAAAAATAAATATGTTGTCATGAAGGGCAAAATGGTAATTGTACTTAAATAGGGATGGAGTATTAATTCCATAAAAAGGACTTTATGAAACTTTATTTGAGAATTTTTGATGTTATGGCCAAAAAGAGAAGAAAATAAAAGTGAATTGGCCATTTTGGGCATAAAGGGTAAAATAATAATTTTACCCAAGGACCTAAAGGTAATTTTTGAAAAAGTTAAAGGGAAAAATGGGAATTCAAATTGGAAGGGCAAGGAAGTCATTTATAATGAAAGTTTCATGAAATTACCATTGGAAGGATAAAAGATACCATTGTTAAAAATGAGAAGTACTAAAGGGAAAATGGTCATTTTACACCAAGGGCATTTTGGTAATTTCACCAAAACTCTAATTTAAGTCTTCTTCTTCATGAAGAAGAAGACAATTTCGAAAGGGAGAAGAAGAGAGGGTATGACTCTAATTTAGGTCTTCTTCTTCATGAAGAGGAAGACAATTTCAAAAGGGAGAAGAAGAGAGGGCATGACCGAGAGCAACCAAGGGAAGAAAAGAAGGGAAAATCAACCAAAAAACATGAAGGAGATTTCACTTATCTTGCATTTTGAAGGTAGCTTAACAATCCTATAACCGTAGTTTTGCATTTTATGGAAAGATTAAAGTGTTTTATGTTCATGAAACCTAGGGTTTTCTCTCTCTACATTCCATCATTCTTGGTTTCTATACTTGGCTATGCTTGTATGGAAATATTGTTGTGTTTGTAAGTATGGCAATGTTTGTATGCTAGAAATCATGAAAGATTGAATCTTGGCATGTTTGGTACCACTTTCATGAAAAGCCTAACTTCTGAAATGGTTAAAATGGCATATAAATAAAAGAAAGAATGGTGATTTTACTTAAGAATATCTCAGAAATGAAAGCTATGTAAGTGTTGGATGGAAACCCATCCATTTTCTTCCACTTTCCCTCTTAGCTGAGAGTGTAACACCCCATATTCTCTTGGTTATATTTAAATTAATGTTTTCTAAATTAATTAGATGAATTGCCATAAAATATGATGCAATTACTTTAGCAATGTAAATTAAGAATAAATGTCATAAGGGAAAGAATGAACCTAGGTATTAAGTAACACAGAATGTTGATAACAAGGGAACATGTGAAATTAAGGTGTTTAATTTAATTCCCTATTTTCTTTCCTTTTCTAGCCGAATTACCAAAGGAGAAGAGTGTAGCCAATTTAAATATACATAAACATGTAAGCAGTGAAGGAGAGAATGTGACATAAGTAGAAAAAGGGAATTTTCCTACTTACTCCCCACCTTTAACCGTGTAAACAATGGAAAATAGGAAGAAGCATATGAATTCTTATATGCCACAAGGCAATGGAGAGAGATTCATTCTTATTCTAATTTAAAGAATGTTTTCATTTAGTGAAGATAAAGGTGAGAAGGAAGAAGAACATGACTTTTATAACCACAAGGCAATATAAATTGAAAAGAGAAGGAAAAGAGTTAACATCTATTAAATATATATATACATGCATTCAGTGGAGTGAAATGAAAGTAAGGGAAAAACGTGTGACATTAAACCTCCTTTCTTCCCTTTAGCCTTAATCTCAACGTGACCGTATGGGTGATACAAAAATTGCAAGGATAATGGGCTGCACTTGGTTAAATGTGAGGCAATGAAATAATAATAATTAAGAAAGGAGTGTAATATCCATATATGCATTCGGTGAAGGAAGGAAAGTATAGCACTCAAGGGTAGCTTGCCTGGAGGGAGTATCTAACGTGAAGGTGCAGCTCGCATAAACCCATTTTCCTTTCCTTTCTGTGTCATCGAGTGAAGAGTGTGCATGGGAATTGAATTATGATGCCAAAACTTGAAGCTGTGTGAGCCCTACCCCTTGCGTGTAAGTATGAAGATGGCGTGACTTCCCTTACTTCCTCCCTTCAACATAGCTGAGTGGGATTACCAAGCTTGCAAGCAATGTGAATTGTACTTGAAAGTACACGTGTGGCTAGTAAACAATTCCAATTAAGGATGAGAAAGATGTGTAGCCTCCCATTAACTGATTGGAAAATATACAAGAGGTAGATTTAATTAAGTGGATACACAGCAAGTGCATCTAAAAAGGAGAGAAACCACTTCATAATTTAGCAAACACACCAACACTTACGGCAAGGGGAAAATGAGAGAACCTCAAAACTTTGGTGAGGAAAACCTAGCCTAGCCGAGAAGGGGAAGAGCAAAGGGAGAATTCAAAGGGGAATCTAAGATAATCTCTTCCTAGTTCATCCTTGAGGTAGCTTATCAATTCTTGTAATTTTGTTCCATGGTTTAGAATATGTTCAACATGTTTTTCCAAGCTTTCATGGAACATTAGTTTCCTCTCTACATTCTTGAAAATGTGAATGTCTTTTTGGTTAAGATTGTGTGTTGATTTGATGAGTTGTTGTTGTGATGAGGTGGATGTATTTGTTTTTCATAAGGAGAGTAATGGTTAAAAAGAAAATTCAAGATGCTTCATAAAGAACCTAGAATAAGAAAGTGTTGAAATATCATGTTTTGCATGACTAATGTATCTTTGTGTTAAAGTAGCTAATGTGGCCTCTATGAAAGAACTAGTGTTGGTAAGATTTAGCATGCATAATGGAAAACCCTAACCTAAGATAATGCTAGAAAATTTGGATGTTTGTAAAGTGAAAATATGTTTTAAGTTGTAGATACCTAAATAAATATGGCTAGTTAGCATTCAATTAAAAAGTTGACCTTTCTCTTGTGGTCTTGCTAAACCAAGAGTGGCCTTTGTAAGGCATGGAATTGCTTGTTAAATATGGTGTAAGATAGATGACCATTCAGTTTAGCTAAGAAAAAAGAGATAAAATATGGGAAAAAAGAAATTAATGTATGGTAAATGGGGTTACCTTTTTGCACATAATGAAGGTCCACACTATCTTAAAATGTAAGGGTGAGAAATATGTGACCCAAAGTCTAGTGTGTAAGATTTTAGTCACGGGAAGAGGAAGAATAAATTGCCAATGGCATTATTACATAATTTGAATGGGTGAAAAAGCACCATAGAAATTTTAATACATGGCATCATTAAGCTCAAAACATGGAAAGTAAGTAAAAATATAACAATGTAGCATGAAAAACCCTAGATTTCATTTCTCCCCCATGATGGCCGAATGCAATTCCTTAAGTTATTTATGGTAGCCAAATTTCTATGCTATTGGTAAATGAATTATTTTCTAAAAGTGGCTAAGTGTCTATAATTCATGACGTGTGGCCGAAGGTGCTCCACACATGTGACCTAGTGAGGTGTGACCAAAGGTGCTTCACACCCATGACCTAGTGTTCACAATGATAAAAGTGGCCAAGTGTCCACAATGTGACCTAGCGAGGTGTAACACCCCATACTTTCTTGGTTAGTCTAAACTAATGTGTCCTCAATTAATTGGATTTGGTTTTGTAGCTTGGTGTCTAGAATAAATAAGAGCACTTTCTTGTTTGAAATGCTTGATAAATTTAACATGCTTGTATTAATTTCTTTTTTCTAACCAAAGCACAAAAAGAGAAAGGAGTATAACCACTTCAAAATTTCATGCACATTGTAACACCCTCTATCCTATGGTTCCTTTTAGATATTTTTAAAACTATAATATAAAAATAATTATCAGACTATTGGTGTTACTATCACTTTTACCGGAGCAAATTTTAAAATTTTTACCAACTTGATTAATTGACTGCCATTTCAGTTGGTCTCTACTCTGGGGGTCTCTTAACATCACAGCACAATAAATACATATATCATACACCTGGATTACTATACATAGACATGCATTCTTAATTAAATATAATTAATTAATTATTGGGCATGGAGGCAACAATCCTGCCACTCAAAACCCCCATTAAATAGTCTATTCATCAATCCAGCCTGATTCATATACAGATAAGTTAGAATAGGCTATACAAAATAATCCTACACTAGCCTTTCTCAAAATATCATGAAGGCTAGCTCAATCCTAACATATACTTATACTATCCAAACTAAATAGTCTGTGTGCCCAGATTGGACACTTCTTCATACCTTACCTTCTTTCTCCAACCCAAGAGGACCTATACATCTGGTACATGTCAACACTATCATGAGAAATGAATCTTAGTAGTAATACAACCCGTTACGAAATCCATTGAACTGTACCACTGTGCTTGCACGAAAAACCTCTACATTCTTTCATAAAACATATCACATACATTCTTTCATAAAACATATCACATACTATTGAGATGCAATGAGTGTAGCACTTAATCATGTTATATACTCATATGTATGCATGTGCATTTAAAAAATATCAACTTTAAAACATAAGAAGTGTATTCATCATCATTCTTATCGTAAAACATTTCTTATAAACATACATGTGGGATAGTAAGCATAATATCATTTCATTTCTATAACATGCGAACAATACATAAAACACCCTAAGAGTAATCTTATCCTATTTAGCCATGCCTTAACCTTTTGTATCCCCCAGTGGATCCAAGTACCTTAATGGTCCCTGTCCCTTTCTAGCAAATCATCCCTGACCAATGGGATTCCTCTCTTTTGTCCCAAACGGGCTGGTATACTCTCATGGGATCACCATCAACTCTACCCGGATCATTTCCTCTCTACTTTTGGGTGGATCATAATACTATGGAATCACCATCCCTTTCCGATGGATCACACTCCTGGTACACTATTCTCTATATATACTATGGGGTGAGTTGGCCCATGCTCATGGTTACGCTTAACTCTAAGTATGTGTTTCTCATATAGCCTTCGGGAGATGGCACTAACTTAAAGTTCGCAACCATCATGGTGTTTTCAAAATCATCTAAGCTCAAGTTGATGTTCAACCATCCTAATTTATGGCACAACCATGGAATGCCCAACAGCCTTCCCATACCAACAATCAGTCACTCAATCATGAGCCTATCTACCCTAAGGCATACACTGAGAATACTTTCCTCTTTCCCTCTTTGTGTTTTTTACTCTCTCTTTCTTTCACTATCCTAAGAGTATCATCACCCAAAACTCCTAGTTTCCTTGCTTACCTATGTTGTGTGTAATATCCTCAATTCTATGATATCAGGTATGTCTTAGAATCCTAGACTCAATATTTTTATGCATTGAAAATAGTCCAAAAATTATTTTGTATTACCTTAAACAAAGGAAGGACTAAAGTGAAAGGAAATAATTAGGGACTAAAATGAAAGGAAATTTGTTTCACAAAATATCCTGATAGTAAGCACGCAAATTGAGGTACATTTATGGCACACAGTTATGAGGTTTGAAAATGGTGCCAATGTCATGAATGCTACCAGAAAAATATTTAGGGGCAAAATGGACAAAATTTTATCTGAAAATAAAAATAAAATATTTATTTATCAGATAAAATGGCTAATTTTATCTGAAAATTATGATTTTGCCTCTAGAATATTTTCCAAAATTTTCAAAAAAAAAAAAAAAAAAAATTGGTCAGGCACTTAAGAGGGGTAAAATGGTCATTTTACCATGAAGAGACAAAATAGTAATTTGACACCAAGGGTAAAAAGGTAATTTCATCACAAGGACATAAGGAAATTTTACCTAAAGAAACACTTTAAAAATTCTAAAATACCCTTACATGTCAAGGTTTTAAGAAGGAAAAAGTGAAGGGTATTTTGGTCATTTTGCCACCAAGGGCAAACTAGTCATATTAGCCAATTTAAATAAGTTACACTACTTCTTCTTCTCCTCCTTAGCAAAGGCAGCGTGAAGGTTTTTGGAAGGAGAAATAACATAGGCTTCATAAGGGGGAATAGGGAGAAAAAAGTAAGGAAACTTCAAGGTTTATCCACCAAAAATTGCAAATCAAGGTAGCTTAGCATTCTTTCATCACTTATTTCATATTTTAATGGATTTTTCCAAGCTTTTTGAGATTTTCATGGCTGAATGAACAGTACATGAATAGTGATGTTTTTAAGTTTACATTCTTAAATTCTCAAAATTTCTATGGATTAATGCTTAGAAAGTAGTATGGAGTTGTTTGTGATGGTTAATTTCAATTATGAAAGTGTTTATGTTCATTTCCCAATTTTGTTTCATTTGCCCTAAAACCCCAAATTCATGAATGTCATGCCAAATTGTTTGTTTTGCCTTGATTGTTATGGATAGATGGTGATTGATGGTTTATAGATGATGAAAATGGGATTAAAGAAATGATTATATGAAAAATGATGATTTTTGCACAAAATGCCTCTTTAGGCCATGGCTAGCAAAATGATATTTTGAAAATTGTTTGAAAAATTTTAAATTAGCTTATTGGTAATTCAAGTTATGGCCAATGGAGGGTAGAATAATTGTCAATTGGTTGAAATGCCCAATTTTGCTAAAAATCCCACCTTGACCAAGAGTATACATGTTTTTGGTGAAGAAAGTGTGCTAAAATTTCTATGTGTGTGTCTTGGTTGAAACAAGATTAATTGGCAATTATTTTTATGCAAAATGATCCCATTAAATTTCATGTAGCCTACTTGACCAATTTTAGGACATAGAAATATTTATGGAAAATCTTGTACAAAAATGTAATGAAATTGGTCAAAGTATACAAAGGAAATAATATGCGTTGCAATTAAATTTTAATGAATATTTTGTGCAATCTTGGCAATTCTAGCAATTTGTGTGCATGTTTAAGTTTGGGGAGACAATGATTATACACACCTTGGGTATGTATAATTAGGTGAGAAAGGGGGAAAATGGAATAATAAGTAGGAAATAGAAAAGGTTCAACTTTGAAACCCCATAAATGCAATAAAAAATGTGAAAAAGGGAATTTAGTGTAAATGGGAAGGAAAAGTAAATTTATTTTGCTTATTATATGGCAAGAGTGACAAATAGAAATTGTTAAGTATGAAAATCTTAAATTTCTTAAGGATTTCTCTTGACCAAGAATGAACCTTCCTTTTTTATACAAATTCAAGAATGGAATTGTTATTGAGATTTAAAGGTTTTCTTTAGAAAGTGAGAATGATAGTATCATCATGAATGAGGAAAGAAAAGGATTGATTTATGACATAGATAAGGAAAAACATAGCATGGTATTGGAAAATATTGAATGGAAGGAAAATATTTGAATGTTCAATAAAGAGAAACATAGAGAAGTAATTCCAATATATGTTCTAGGATAGATAGGCTTATAACCAGGAGTGACCAATTGTCGGTATGGGGACGTAGTTGGACATTCCACGTTGTATCATAAATTTGGATGGTGAAACATCAGCTCGAGAATGAAAGAATTGCAAAAGCTTATTGTGATGATTGTGAATTCTAAGTTAGTGTAACCTAGATGGCCAATTGAGCAGGGACATTTACTTAGAATTTGGCAAAATTATGGGATTAAGCCTAATCATTCTAGTTGATATATATAGGAAATAGCATCTTTGGGAAATGATCCATAATGTAGGTTGTGGTGATCTATGGCATCATGAACCGTAGAAGCGGGAGAAGATGATCTGTGTGAATAACAGTGATTCCATGAGCTTAGTTTGGTGAACTCCTGGGAGAAATTCCCACTTAGATACGTCTTTATGACATGATAGCTGAATGTGAATGGGTACTCGGATCCAGGGCGCCTCGAGATGTACCCGATGGCAGCGAAATTGTCACACACTTGATGAAGCGGCTATCTCATTCATGCACCTTTTGTAGTATGTGGAGTAATTTATACTTAGATACTCTTGTGTCTCAAATTGAAAATATGGCTTTTAGCCAAATGTGAATGTTTATTTTCCTTATAAATAATGCGATTTTTCCATGAATGGTAAATGTTATTTCTCCTAAATTATCTATGGTGAATGGAAATTTAATGAATGTACTTTCACGATTATGGTACTAAGCGGTATATAGTGAACTATGATTGTATTTGAAATTGATCTTTGTTTTATTTTATAAGCTGATATATTATTGATATACCTCATAAATTTCATCTATCTGGTGTTGGTTTATTTATAGCATTTCCTAGAAATGATGGAATTTAAGAATAAGGAATGTAAATTGTTTTCCGTACCACATCACGGTGCAGTACATACCATAGCTCGAGAAATGAAATGTGGAATGCGTAGCCTCTTGAGAAATTATTTTCTCATTATTTTCTACAGTATGTATCGGATGACTAGGACCATTAGGTACTACAAGGCGAAGGGATTAGCTACCCATCCCAAGAAATGGAATGATATATATTATGCTAGAAATACATATAAGTATATGGATATGTAAGGCATACATATCAGGTTTATGAAAAATAGTTAAAAAGGGTATGAGTGGCAGGTTTGTTGCCTCCTTACCTTATGAAAGCAAGAAAACTACATATATCTACGATATGTAACAACGCGTTGTCACGTTGAGCTGGATGTAAATGTATGTAAAGGAAAAAGTTTAAATTTATCACGAATTTTTATGGATTATGGTATGATTATTAGACTTCCATTTGTATTGATAATTGATATGATACAGTAAGGATCGAACCTAATGAAATGTATACTATAAATGGATATTTAAAGAACTTCGGGTAAGAAATAAAGGATAGAAGTGTATATAACCACGATTTCTTAAGTGAAGGATTTTTCAATAGATAATATTTTAAATATGGCTTTGAAATTGGGGGTGTTATATTGTGAGCCCTTAATTAAGTTAGTATGAAGAATTACTAAGCTCAATTATCATTAAAAACCTCTTTTCGCAAGTTGGAGGGCTGCCAATCGATCGGTGGAAGGCAACCGACTGGTGGCTTTCTGGAATGCGTTCTGGGTAAAAATATGAGCATGACAGGTGATTGCTAAGACGGCCAATCGACTACTCAGTGCAAACCTGGGCACGACAGTTGACTGCTAGGAACCTATCAGTCGCATGCTAAGCCTCTATCTGCACTTGCGGGTTTCTAAAAGCACGACAGTCGACTGCGAGAATGGCCAGTCAACTGCTTAGTGCAGACCCGGGCCTGATAGTCGACTGCTAGGAATTTGGTAGTCGGCTGCTAAACCTCTATCTACACTTCTGGGTTTTCTAGGAACACGGTAGTCGACTGCCCCATACTTAATAGTCAGCTACTATACTTCGCTGCAGTTTAGAAAACATGATTTTGATAATACCCAGTCTATAATGCATTCTATTTTCAATTCTAAACATATGAGCTTAATTCCTATACAACAAACTTTACTTTTCATTAAACATTTCTCATCCATTATCTCAAACATGGTATATTTAAGGAAAACTAGTCTATATCTCTAGATGAACACAACCCAGCCCTTTCAATCCATTACAAGCACACATATTAGCATAATTCAGCAACACAACATCCCATAAAAGTAGAAAAGCATACAGAATGTAGGTTTAACCCCAATCTCAGTTTAAACATGTAGAAATCCATATTTTCTAGCAAAAGTAACATTTTAGAAAAAGATTGGGGTTTTGGATGGATTGCTACCTTGATTCCTGCGAAATGTGTGTTTGATGTGTTAGAAATGATCCCCCTTTGCTGTAGAACCAATTTTTAGCTTCAAGCAGCCTTTTCCTTTAGCAAAAATCTCCCTCTTTTGCCCTAACTATCCCTTTCTCTCTCTACGTGCCCCTCCTTCTTCTCTCTCTAAAATTTGAAGGTTTGGAAGTGTGTGAGAGTTTTAGGATTGCAGCTAGGGTTTAAGGAAGTTAGGAAATTGCATTCTAATCCCTAGCCACTTTGTAGTTTTAGTCTCCATATATTTTCCCTTTTCACTTAAGTCCTTAGCCTCACTCTCAACTAAGCAATTGTATTTCTTTCAAGTTGGTCCTTATACTAATGCAACTATATGCACCAATGCAACATACACAAGCATTAAACATCAAATTAACAATTATCAAATATTTCTTTAATCATAATTGGAGCGGACGTTACACACGTCCAATTGGTGAAGAATAGGAGTTTTATATTTTATATATACACCCACATAGCTAAGACAAAAAGGAGAAAGGAAAGAAGAATAGAGCATTCTAAATATATATATGTGTGTGTGCACACGTGCAAGTGGGAAAAGAAAGAAAAGTGAGCAGCATTGACATATATGAATATATACATGTTTTCAGTGAATTAAGAGTGAGAGGGAGAGTGACAAGTGACCTTCAAGTTTCCTTCACAAGTGGTCGAGTGGTCATTTCAAATCCCAATGAATAATGGGCTGCACTTGATGACATGAGAGGCTATGGAATAATAATTAAGAAAGTAGTAACTTGTGATCTCCTTCTTTACCTTCCTTATGTGACTGAATAGATAAAGGAAAAGGGTGCAAAAAATTTTCTAAATTAAAAACACATTTAGGAAGGGACACGTGCAACATTTAACCATGTATGTATGCATGTACGGTGAAGTCATTTCCTTCCTTTCTTCCTTTCTTCCTTTCTTCAAATGTGACCAAATGGAAAAAGGGAAAAGAGTGCAAAAAATTGTGTAATGTGTTGTCTCCAACAATAACCGAGAAAGAAGCCTCACATGTGCAAAGGGGAAGGGGGTGGCGTGACCAAAAGGGAAAATAAGGTGCAGCATGCCACCTTAACCAAGAAGAGAAAGGGAACAATTTAATACTTCAATATGCATTGGACGAACAAAAGGAAAAATGTAGTGCCAAGTACACTTGTGAGGGTGTATTTAACGTGTCATACAAGCCACCTTTCCCATCCCTTGTTCTGCCTTTAACATACCAAGAAAGAAGGCCAAAAAGACCTCCATGCATGGCCGAACGCATGGCATGAAAAGGGAAGGTTTCATGCCTTTCCTTCATTCCTTCCCTTGGCGTGACAAATGGAAATGGTAGGAAAAATTGACATTGAGAGGGAGTGCAGCCTATGAGGGATGGCATGACAAATGGGATGAGATAACCTTGTAAGCAAAAAAAAGTGTACTTGAAAGTACACATGTGGCATAAACAATGATAATTAATAATAAACAAAAAAAACAGAGAGGAAAAGTGAAGCATGAAAATGGGAAATTCAGAAGTTGTATTATGGGTATGAGAGCATGCAAAAGCACAGCTAGAGGAGAAAAGGACAAAAGAAAGAAAAAAAAAACAAGGTGGCGTGAATGAATGGGATGAACCACATATACAAGCAAGGATAATTGTACTTAAAAGTACAAGGTGTCTAGGAAATAATTTTAATTAGGGATGAGAAGAGTGGGCAGCCCATCAACCGAATAGACACAAGGGAATTGGGATTAGTATTTGGATATATATACATGCACACACACACGAGAAGAGAAAGATAAGAGAGAGAGAGAGAGAGCATTCCACACTTGAAGAAAAAACCTACACACGGCAAGTGCATTCAAAGGAAAAGGAGAGAGTGGCATGAGCATTAAAAAGAAAATACAAAGTTTGTAAGGAGGGAAGGAGTTAAGGAGACCAAGAAGGAAGGGAGCAACTAAGAAGAAAAGGGAGAAAGTCAAAGGAAGAGTAAAGCTACCTCATCCTAGTTTAACGTTGGCGTAGATTAACAATTTCTAAATTTATGTTCCATATTTTAGTATATGCCATCACCATGCTTTTACATCTTCCATGGAACATTATTATTTTCCCTACATTCTTGATGAAATAAATGTTGTGTTGGCTAAGCATGTATGATAGATTGGGTTGGTTGATGTGATGAAATGATTATTGTTGTTTATGGAAGGATTATGGTTAGTTAATAACATTTTCATGATGAACTATGGTTGAACATGATAGAAATGGAAGCATGAAATTGGAAACCATTTTTTACCTTAAAAGTCCCTTTTGGCTATAAACAAAGGGAAGGAAATTCATTGGAAATTTTTTTATGCAAAGTAAGGCTTTAGACAAGGCTAGAATAATAAAAGTGATGGAACTACTTTTGCTACATTGATAGTGTGAAATTTTGCCTTAGCTGTGCAAAAATCAAGTGATGTTCAAATATTCCAAGGGAAAGGGAAAATATGTCTATTTGCACATTGAAGAAAATTTTGGAAGAATTAATGTTTAATTGTGTCTTATGGATATGTTAGAAATTTAATAAGGTTGGTAAAATAATAGAAAGTGTTCATCTAGCATCCTCTTGTGTAATATTTAGATGAGGGAAAATGTGTTGATTATGGAAAAAAAAAAAGGGATCATACCATTTTAATGGTATTATTTAAAGTATAGAAAAAGAAATTTAAATTGTAAAAATATTTAATTTTCTTGAACTTCCCTTAGGGCAAAACCATGAAATTCTTCCTTGAAATTTATTAAAATTTTATAAGAGATTTCTAGCATTATTATTTTTCAAAAAGGGAGAATTAAATTGAGTTAGGCAATATTGTCACAAATAAATATGAGAAAGAGTTTAAAAAGGGATAACAATTTTTCCATAGCTATAAAGGTGGCCAAGTGTCCACAAGTGCCCAAGTGTGCACAATGATTTTATAAAGGTGGCCAAGTGTCCACATAGTGCCCAAGTATGCACAATGATTTTATAAAGGTGGCCAAGTGTCCACAAAGTGCCTAAGTGTACACAACTAATGCATAAAGGTAAGTTTTAAGAATGATAAGCACAAATGACTTTTGTTCATTTTGTGATAACATGTTAATAGCATACAAAGATGTTTTACTGGAAAAGAATATTATTTTACCACATTGACATTTCTAATAATTATACAATGCTTGCCAATTTGTATTTATGAATAATGCTATGTTTTTAAATACCAAGAATGTAGAAGTAAACATTTTGGTTCTTGCACCCTGATACATAGTAGTTAATTTTTAAACTCATAATAGTTAATCTACTGGGAAACTTATGTTTCTCATTTATATGCTAATATGTATCAGATGCGGACGCTTAGCAGTGCCGAGGAAGATAAAAGTTCTTTTTGGTCAAAAGTAATTTTTTTGTAACCTCTTATTTTTGGGTCCTGATTCTCAACGTATGTTGGGATTAGAACTAGGACTATTATTTTGCCTATGTATATGATAGGGGAACGAGAAATTACTGGGGAAAGGATATGTGAAGGACCTATTCGTTTCGTATTTGTAAAAGGAGTTTGAGGGGCAGGATTGTTGTCTCCTGACTCCTTATGGATGGGTACTTCATATATCACAGAATATATTCTCTGAAGGATGCAATGAGCATTTATTATTAGACATTTATCAGTTGTCATATAAAAGTTTTAATTTTTCACTGTGTAGTATAGCCTTTTAAATTCGCTGTGCATACGAGATTTAATCTGAGTAAAAGATCCCGAACCCAATTCACTTAAATGAGACATAATGGTATAACTGCTCAGAATTAATGATAAAAGGGTATGAATAATGTATCAAACTTATCTGTTTACATTGCAGGGATTGTAATACTAGATAAGGGCGTTACACGAGGTGTGACCGAAGGTGCTTCACACCCATGACCTAGTGTTCACAATGATAAAGGTGGCCAAGTGTCCATAATGTGACCTAGCGAGGTGTGACTGAAGATGCTTCACACCTGTGACCTAGTGTTCACAGTGATAAAGGTGGCCAAGTGTCCACAATGTGAGCTAGCGAGGTGTGACCGAAGGTGCTTCACACCCGTGATCTAGTGTTGACAATGATAAAGGTGGTCAAGTGTCCACAATTTGAGGTAAGGTAAGTTTTAAGAATGAAATTTATAACTAATCATTGTTTATTTTAGTTTTAACATGTACAATCCCATGAAAAGATGTTATACTTGAAATGAGAATACCTACTTTTATCACATTGACATTTCAAATAATCATGCAATGCTTGCCAATCAATATATATAAATGAGAACGTGTCTTAAATAACGGGAATGTAGATGAAAAAGTTTTTGGTGCTTGCACCCTAGTACATATTAGTAGATTTTAAAATAATGAATTTTTAAGCTACTGGGAAACTTGTGTTTCTCATTTGCATACTACTATGTATCAGATGTGGATGTTTAGTGGTGTTGGGGAAAGATGGAAGTCTTTTTTTGTTAAGAGCATTTGTATTCCTTTATTTTTGGGTTCGGATTCAATATATGTTTTTGGGATTAGAATTAAGACTATTATTTTGGTTGTATATAGAAAGGGAAAAAGGACAATTATTGGTGGGAGGATATATGCAAGACCGGTTCATCCCCAATATTTTGTAAAAGGAGTTTGAGTGGCAGGCTTGTTGTCTCCTGACTCCTTATGGATGGGTACTTCATATATCCTGGCATATGATCATAGAAGGATGTAATGGACATTGATTGTTGGACATTTATTATTTGTATTATATGTAAGTTTTACAAATTCCACTGTGATGTATTGAATTTAATTTTCACTGTGCATAAAGTGTGGTTATTTGACCAAAAGAACCCAAACCTAATCCGCTTTAATAATACTTAATGGTATAACTACTAAAAAGTTGTGGTTAATAGTTAAGGTTAAGAATAATGTACCAAACTTATCTGTTTACATAAGAGGACTTGTAATACTAGATAAGGGCATTACATTAAGTTGGTATCAAAGCACAGCTACCTTGGAAAGAAATGGGGTAGAATTCCTTAAGAAAGGGACTAGTTCAGGTTAGTTGGTTGTACCTAGGCAGTTGGCTAACTTGTATTTTGTTTTGAACTTGAGGAATGGAGTATTAGGTTTAGGAAGATAAAAGCTCCTGTTGGTGTTATATGTTATCTGCTTAATAATTTGTTATTGAGATTGGTCACCTCGATAATACTTGTTTTGTAGAGTGACAGTATGACACCGACATAGAGAAGTAGATCATGGGCCCAAAATTCTAAGGTAAATGTGAATGAGCTGATGCAGAAAATTAGGGGTATGGTCGAGGCTATGAGAGTTCATGCTGCAGCTTCCTCACAATAGGCCGTAGTCATAGCTGAAGCACTTCGCCAAGTCCAAACTTATCAGAGTGAGGATACCCAGTCTAGAGCTGAACAAATGAGAACCTAATTTGGGTGAGGCTGACTGAATTCTAAAGAGCCAGGCCTTCTATCTTTACTGGAGTGATGAACTCAAAGAAGGTTAAAGAGTGGGTGTAGAAGATGGAAGAGTTATTTGAAGTATTGGGAAGCGTTGAGCCGCAAAAAGTCTCTTTCATCACATATTAGCTGGAAGGAGAGCCTAAATATTGGTGGAACTAGATGAAGCAGCTGATGGAAGCCCAAGGGACTCAAATCTCTTGGGAGAACTTCAAGGAGGCATTCTTGGAGAAGGTTTTTCCCTAGAGTAGGAGAAATGCCAAGGAGGGTGAGTTCATATAGATAAAATAGGGTGGCAGACCGTTTGAAGAACATCTAGCCAGGTTTGAGGAGTTATCCAAGTTCTATTCATACTTAAAGCAGAGACCGGATGAGGCATGGAAACAAGTGTTTCATAGGCTTCAGGTCCCTAGCAACACTGAAGAAGGGGAAGCAAGAATCTGGATTGTTTAAGAGAAAAAACCCATCTAAATTCAACAAGAGCTGAGACAGTAAGTTCCTGAGGAACCAGACAAGAAGGAGGCCGATGAACATTCCAACTTCCTAGAATAACTATTCAAGATATGGGAAGAATCATGGAGATAGGTCGTGCTTAATAGGACAGAACGTGTACTACAGATGTGGGAAACCAGGGCATATCTCCCGAGTTTGTCCTACCCTGAAGAAACCGGAAGAGACCACAAGACCCCTTACCAAGGGAAGAGTGTATACCTTAAAAGGTAAAGAAGTAGCCCAATCCGAAGATCTGATGAAAGGTACATATTTTATTAACGATGTTCCTTTAATTGTATTGTATGATTTTGGCACCACCCATTCCTTTGTTGCATTAGACTGCGTTCAGAAATTGAAATTGCCAACAACCACTGTGCCTTATGAACTTTCCATATCAGTACCTACTGATGAATATGTGTCTACTTCATTGATTTGTTTGAACTGCTCCATTGTGATTGAAAATATAACCTTCATTGTAGACCTTATCTATTTACCCATGATTGAACTGGACATTGTCCATGGTATGAACTGGCTCTATTCAAACAATGTCATCTTGGATTATTTAGCTAAGTCTGTGACTTTCACAGACACCAAACCAGTAAATATAAAGATCAAGAGGAAAAACCAGAGAATGGGTTTCTTGTGTTCCTCAGAAGTGGAAAGTCAATAATAGCTAGAAACCATTCTTGTAGTCAATAAATTTCCTGATGTATTCCCCAAAGAGATCACAAATCTCCTACCAGAGAGAGAAATAGAGTTTTTCATAAAGCTAGTCTCTGGGGCAGGAACAATTTCCATAGCACCTTATAAGATGTCCCCAATCGAATTAAATGAATTGAAGGTACAAATAGAGGAGCTTTTAGCAAAACAATTTATTAGACCTAGTGTGTCATCATGGGGGAAACCTATGTTGTTTGTCAAGAAGAAGGATGGGAGCATATGGATGTGTATATATTATAGGTAGCTAAATAAGGTGACTGTGAAGAATAATTATCCTTTTCCTAGAATCGATGACTTGTTATACCAATTGAGAGGGGTCACTATCTTTTCTAAGATCGATTTGAGATAAGGGTATCATCAAATCAGAGTTAGAAATGATGACATACCAATGACTGCCTTTAGGACTAGGTATGGGCATTATGAATTTCTCGTGATACCCTTTGGCTTGACAAATGCTCTAGCTATTTTTATAGACTACATGAACCGCATCTTTAAGCCTTACCTCAATCAGTTCGTAGTAGTGTTTATTGATGACATACTACTATATTCTAAGAATAAATAGGAGTATGAAAAACACCTCAGGATAGTTCTATAAATACTTAGAGAGAAGTAGCTATATGCTAAGTTAGAGAAGTGTGAATTTTAGCTGGAAGAAGTGAAATTCCTAGGGCATGTGATTTTTAAAGAATGAGTGTTAGTGGATCCTAGTAAGATTGAAGCAGTAGTAAATTGAGAAAAACCTACTATTTTGATGAAGTCAGGAGTTTCTTAGGGTTAGCAAGATACTATAGACCTTTCATTCAGGGATTTTTGCAAATAGTGATGCCTATGACCAAGCTAACCCGGAAGGATGTTCCATTTGCGTGGGACACAAAGTGTGAACAAATTTTCCAAACTTTAAAGGAGAAATTGACCATTGCACCTATTTTAGTTATCCCAAACTCTTTGGAAAGATTTGAAGTATACTATGATGTATCCAAGAAAGGGTTAGGATGTGCCCTGATGTAAGGAAGGAGAGTAGTAGCCTATGCTTCTAGGCAGTTAAGACCACATGAGAGAAACTATCCTACCCATGACCTAGAGTTGGCAGCTATAGTATTTACCTTGAAGATTTAGAGACACTACCTCTATGGGTCTAGGTTTAAGGTATTTAGTGACGTAAAAGTCTTAAGTACCTCTTTAACCAAAAGGACTTGAATATGAGGTAAAGGAGGTGGATGGAATTCATTAAGGATTATGATTTCAAATTAAAGTACAACCTGGGCAAGGCAAACATTGTGGCAGATGCACTAAGTAGGAAGTCTCTCTATGTAGCTTGACTGATGGTGAGTGAACTGGACTTAATAGAGAAATTTAGGAACATGAGGTTGTCTACTCTGGTGTTGCCTAATAAGATCTGCCTAAGTGAATTAAGAATTGAGAATACTCTTATGGCCTAAATCCTAGAAGCCCAGAAGTGTGATGAATTCCTAGAGTCCCTAAAGGATTCAAAGGAGTTCATAAGGGAGGCTAATGGAATGGTAACCTTCTAGAATAAAATGTATGTTCTTAAGATAGGTGGACTAAGAGATAAGATTTTATAGGAAGCCACCAAAGTAATTACACTATTCATCCTAGAGCCACTAAGATGTATTAGGACTTGAAGGGGAGGTTCTTGTGGCCAAGAATGAAGAAACATATAGCAGAGCATGTACCTAAGTGCCTAGTGTGTTAGCAGGTCATGATTGAGCACCAAAAGCTTGCTGGGTTGTTACAACCCTTAGAAATTCCTAAATGGAAGTGGGATAAGATTTCAATGGATTTTGTGGTAGATCTACCTAGAACCTAATCAGGGAATGATGCTATTTGGGTAATAGTGGATAGGTTAATTAAGTCCTCTTATTTCATAACCATTAAGATTAACTACTCCTTGGAAAGATTAGCACAACTATTTATATTCAGGAGATAGTGAGACTTCATCATGTACCCATTAGCATCATCTTAGATAGGGATCCCAGATTCACCTCTAGGTTTTGAAGAGCCCTGCAGGAAGCCTTTGGGACTAGATTAAGTTTAAGTACAACATATCATCCTCAAATAGATGGACAGACGGCGAGAACAATTTAGACCATAGAGAATATGCTTAGGGCTTGTGTTTTAGAGTATCAAGGAAACTGGGAGAGGAGTCTACCACTAATTGAATTTTATTACAGCAATAGTTTCCACTATAGCATAAGTATGGCACCCTATGAAGCCTTCTATGGGAGGAAGTATAGGTTCCCATTATGTTAGTATGAAGTAGGTGAGAGGCAATTGTTAGGACCGGAGTTAGTGCAATAAATAACTGATCAAATTAAGATGATCAAGGAGAAAATGGCAAAGGCTCAGGACCGACAAAAGAGCTATGCTAACAAAAGGAGAAAACCCTTAGAATTTGAGGAAGGGAACCATTTTTTACTGAAGGTATCCTTGACTACTGGTATTGGTTAAGCTATGAAGTCTAGAAAGCTACGTCCCATATACATTTCCAAATGCTGAAGAAAGTGGGTCCATTAGCATACTAGATAGCCTTACCCCCACATTTATCAAACCTTCATAATGTCTTCCATGTCTCCCAGCTCAGAAAATACATACCCGATCCTTCACATATACTTGATGCCAGTACTCTGCAATTAAAGGATAATCTAACTTATCAGCCAAAACCTATACAAATCATCAGTACTGAGGTCAAGACCCTAAGGAATAAGATCATTCCCCTGGTAAAGATCTTGTGGGATCAAACATCACCACAAGAAGCCACTTGGGAAAGAGAGAAGGATATGTGCAAAGCGTATCCATAATTATTCTCATTAGGTATGTATAAATTTTGAGGATGAAATTATTTTTAAGGAGGACAGAAAATGTAACACCCCATATACTCTTGATTGGTTTTAAATTAAATGTTTTCTTAATTAATTTGATGAGTAGCCATAAAAATGTGATGCAATTGCCTTAGTGATGTAACGAATTGTAAATGTCATAAGAGAAATGTGTTAAAATTTGGGTGAATGAATTAATTTCTCATTTCCTTCCTTTTACTAACCAAATTATCAAAGGTGAAGGGTATAGCCAACTTAAAATACATGTATGTGCCAATGATGAGGGGAAGGAAAAGGGTTAGCATCCAATATATATATATGTACATATACATTTGGTGGAGTGAAATGGAAGCAATGGAGTGTGGCGTGTGACATTAAACCTCCCCTTCCCTTTTTTTCACAAGTGGCTGAATGACTTTGCCAATTAATAAGTAAAATAAGACAAGGAAAGATAGCCAAATGTGTGGGATTAGTTTTCCCCCTTTATCTTCCTTTTTGTTTCATTTTCTCTTCCAATACACTATGGCCAAGAGATGAGTGAGCTGGTGTGAGGGGAGGAACTTGCCTAAAATTCAACTTTCCTTCCCATGATGGAGTTCACGTGCACGGGAAGAAAAAAAAATTCCTAAGACTAGAGGCTTGTGTGAAAGGAGCCATACAGCTACGTGAAGAATGAAGCTGGTGTGGATCTCTTTCTTTTCTTTCCTCTAGCGTGACGAAGGGGTAGTGTAAGAGTGCAAGCAAATAGGTTGCACTTAATAATAATAATAATAATAATAATAATAATAATAATAATAATAATAATAATAATAACAAAGACTAACGAGGAGAAATGGCATCAGGAGTGAGGGGATGAGATAACTTGCATGAAAGGAATTTCACATATATACATGCATGCATAAGACGTTGGCCTTGCGTGAAGCAAAAGGAATTCCTATAGGCATGAAGGACATCGAGACATGGTGGCTCGCATGGAAGGGGTAGCCTACATGGAAGGGTACCTTGCATGGCTCTCCTTCTTCCTTTCCTTTGACTTGGCCGAGTGGTTAAGCCACTAATGTAACACCCTATGTTCTACAAGCATATTTAAATTCATGATTTAATCAGATAAACTGCCATGAATTGGGTGTATGATCTAATACTTAGAATAAATATTAGAAAGGATGACATTGCATAATAGTGAGGTGCTTGAGGTGCTTCAATAAATTTTGAGGTGCTTCAATGAATTTTTAGGTGCTTGAGTTGCTTGAGTTAAATTTCTTTCCTTTTAATTAACTAGCCGAATGGAGTTTACATAGGAATTGAATTAGGATGCAACACTTTATTTGTGAGCCAAGCACGTGAATGGATTGCCAATTAAATAGATAAAATACACAAGTGGCTAGAGGTGCAGAATATTTATAAACAAAGGAAAAGGGTAAGCATCATGTGAAATAGGAGGAAGGAGGTAGATTTTAAATGTACATATAACCACATGGCAAGGGAAATTGGGAAGATAGAAACATAAATTAATACTCATACATGTGCATTCAGTAGAGCAAGAGTGAGTGAGAGAATTTAAATCCCTTTTTTGATTCCACCATGCAATGCTATAAGAACCATGGAAATTTTAAATCCTATAACACTATATGGCAAGGAGGAAAAGAGGGAGTAGGCATGTGGCAATTTCTTTATTTCTCTTTGTTTAAGACCAAGGTAATCACAAGATGAGAGTAAGATGCTTGTGAACACGTGAGGTGCTTGAATGAAATTAGGTGCTTAAATTCCTTTTCCTTGTTTCTTTTGATTCCACCAAATAAGCATGGATGGAGTAAATTAAATTATACAAAAGCATCCAGCAATGACAAATGAAAGGATGAGAGATAATATAGGCACCAATAAAATATATATGTACTTGATGAAAAGGTGGAAGGGGGAAGGAGAAACGTGTGGGATTATCCTTCCTCATTTTCATCCCATTTGTTTTATTTTCAATACATTACGGTAGAAAGATGAGTGAGGGAATTGCCAAGGTGGGATGCCCGGTCATTTCATGAAACGGTTATGAGGTGCTTGACCTCCTTCCCTCCTTGTTGGTTTAACTGGCTAAGCAACTCAAGGATTGGTAAGAATATATAAGTAATTGAAATGGAACTCCACGTACATGTGGAACACCTTGCTTGAATCCATTTCATCCTTTCTTAGTGGCACCACTTGAAGGAATCACTATACACAAAGAACAAACATAAGGAGCTTGCGTGAATCATGAGAAGCTGTACATTCCTTTCGTGTAAGGAAGAGGTGGCGTGACTTTCCATCCTTTCTCTCTCAATTTAGCCTCCCTTTATCTGAATGATTGCTATACATGATGGATTTGGGATTTAAAATACACACACATACACATACACAGCATGGCATAGGGTGAGGGAGTAAGGAGCTTGCATGACAGGTGAATTAATCAATACCAAAAATTTCAAAATTTTGGACCTGCACAGAAGTCCCATTAAATAATCATAATAAAAGGAGAAAGGGAGGAAATGCCACTCTTTAGCCAAAAATAAAACTCAAAGGGAAGGGAGAGTACTTTACCTCTTTGGAAAACAATACACAATCACACGAGAGGAAGGAAAAGAGAAGAAGATTGCAAGGGAGTGGGAAAGAATTGGAGAGGGCACGTGAAGCACTAAAATTTGGAAGAAGGAAGAAACAAAGGTGATCAAAAAGAAGGAAGGAGCAAAGGAAGCAACGTAGGTTAGCAATTTATTAAATTCTAGTTCCATGATCTTGTATGTATGTTTAATGATTTTCCATGATCTTATATGTATGTTTAATGATTTTACTTCCATGGGACTAGAATACTTGTCTACATTCTTGATTTAGGAACAAAACTTGGTTGAGTTTGCATGATAAATATAGGAGGAGGGTTAATACTAGAGAATTTAAAGATGTTATTTCCTTACAAGCATAAAAGAAATTAGCTTAAGAGATCATTTCAATGTTTGGGTTGCTTGGGTTACTAATCTTATTATTGAAGTGAACTTGTGAATTCCATGATGAAATTAATGTTAATACATGCAACATATGCAAGAAAGAATACCTTATACAAAATAATGGGGAAAGTTTATGATTATAAATAATGATGCATGTAATTATGGGAAATTTAGGTCTAGATAACAATGACCATTTTTGTGAGGAATTATGGTTAGTAATGTTGAATAATGTTGATTAATAATGATAAATATTATTTTTATGAAAGAAAAATTACCCCATTTCAACAATATGATTATGGGAAAATAATTGGCTATATTAGTGATGAATATTGTTGTTATGGTTACCTTTAAGACTAATTAGAGATGTATATTATTGGGGAAAATTAAGGCTAATTAATGATGACCATTAATGGAAAATTCATGGATAAATAATAATGACCTTTATTGTGAGAAATTATGGTTAGCAATGTTGAATGATGTTGATTAATAATGATAAACCTTGTTGTAGTGGAAAAGAAATTTCCCCATTCCAATAATATGATTTTAAGAATGGAGAAGAGAAAATCTAAATTATGAGATATGAAATTCTCTTGAATTTTCCTTAGCCTAAAATCATGAAATTTTCCCTAAAAAATTATTAAGGTTTTATAATTGAAACATATTATTCAAAAATGAAGAATTGTATTGATTTAGGCCAATTTGTCATAAACAAATATGACAAATGGGTAATGTGTGCCAATGGGAAAGAAAAAACACCAAACATAGGAAAAAATAGAAAGGTTCACGAGTTTTGAGGTATGGTCAAAGGTGCTCCACACCGATGACCTAGTGAGGCGTGGCCAAAGGTGCTCCATGCTCGTTACCTAGGGAGGTGTGGCTGAAGGTGTTCCATACCCTTGATCTAATGTACCGATGATTTTTATATATATACGTGGCCGAGTGTCCACGATTTATGAGTTGTGGCCAAAGGTGCTCCACATGAGTGACTTAGCGAGGTGTGGCCAAAGGTGCTCCATACCCATGACCTAGTGTTCACGTAACACCCAAGAAATTTCCATTTAATCTGTAATGGTAAAAGTAAGAATTAAATGCATAAGCGCTCTGATAATATCTTAATAACACAGGTAATTTTATCAGAATACGGGTCACTTGAAAAAAAAAGTTATCTCATTTTTTGTCGACTTCTGAATTTATCATGCAGTGCTTGCTGGGTTATATTTATGTGTAACATAGTGTTTTAAAATCAAGAATGTAGATTGAATGTTCTGGTGCTTGTACCCTGATACATGTTAGTTGACTTTTACAACCCTAAATTGTTAATCTGCTGGAAAACTTGTGTTTCTCATTCACGTGCTAATATGTATCAGACCTGGACGCATAACAGGGCCAAGGAGTAGTAGTCTTTTTAATTTAGGTGAGATTTTGTAATCCCTATTTTGAGTCCTAGCTAGATTTGATTTATAATAGGACATGTATTTTGGACTTTATACATGAGATGTATATGGGCATCCCAGGGGATGAATATGTGAAGGATCGATCTATCCCTAATTTGTAAGGGAGTATGAGTGACAGACCTGTTGTCTTCTAACTTTCGATGGGTAGGTACTTCATATATCTAGGGACAAGTTTATCAGTATGTAATTGACTTGTATTATTGGAATTACATGGAAGTTTATATTTTCACTGTAGCATAAAATTTATCTTATTTCACTATGCATGTAAGTTTTAAATTTGAGTAAAAGAATCCCAAACCTAATTCACTTAATATAATTTTTTAGTGTAACAACTCAAACATTAATTAAATTAAAGGATAAGGATAATGTATCAAACCTATCTATTTATATCAGAGTTAATGGTAATACTAGATAGGGTGTCACAACTAACAAAGTTTCCATTATATGAATTATACTTAAAGTACACATGTGGTACAGTAAGGAGAAAAGAGAAAGAGCAGCAAGAACCTTTGGATAAAACACAACATTGTAAGGAAAATGGGGTTGCACCTAATTACATGTGAGGCCATGAAATGATAACAAGGAGAATGAAGGTATCATCCCTTTGGTTTGGCCGAATAGAAAATGTGAGGGAGAGAAGAAGTGAAAAAGGAAGTAAAGATACACACACGAAAACTTTATCCAAGAAAAGAGAGAGAGAGAGGGAGGAAAGCAAAGGTGCATACAGCAAGAGAGAAAAGAGAATTAGCCAAGAAAGAAAGGAGCAAAGGAGAAAAGAAGAAGTAAAGGGAGAAAGTCAAAGAGGAAGCCAAGCTAATCCCATCTTAGTTCATCCTTGAGGTAGGTTAGCAATTAATTTGGACTTTTGTTCCATGTTTTAAAATGCATCATGGTTTTCCAAGCTTACATGGAAAAATAGATGCCTATCTACATTCTTGAATAGGTGGATGTTTCTTGGCTAAGCATTGTGTGATGATTTAAAATATTGTGCTTGCATGGTTAATATCTCTTTGTGTTAGCATAGATGTTGGGACTTCCATCCAAGGAATTTAGGTAGTAAAGCATGGCTTATGTAAGGGAGAACCATAAGTTAAGATAATGCCGGGAAAACTTTATTGTGTATGGTTAATAAAGGTTCTAAGTTATGGATATCACAACATGAAAAGAAACCTAAGTAGCAAGTGACAAAAATTTGACATTCTCCTTATTATTTTACTAAACCCGAAATGGCCTTAGCAAGGTACTTTTAATGGTTATTGTGTAAGGGTGATGTTAATTCGGCTTAGACTATGAGAAGGGAAGAAAATATTGCTAGCTAGGGGATAATTAATTAGTTTCCTTTTGCACATAATAAAGTCTCGTATGATTATTAAAATGTAAAAATAGAGGGAAGTGTTTAAGCTTTAAACCTAAAATGTAGCAAGCACTGAGGAAAACGAGCAAAATAAATGGTTGAGGGCCATGATTGCATGAATTAAATGTAGGGGAGAGTACCCTAAAAATTAATGCATTGTGTCATGAAAAGTCCTAAATTTGATTATTATAATTTATGGTGGCCGAATCCCTATGGCAACAATGAATGCATGACAATGTGCCTTATAAGGGTTAAATGCTAAAGAGAGTAAAATGATGAGAATAAAAGAAAGTATCAATGACATAATCACCTAATTTAAATGTAAGAGGACACCATAAAACTTTTAATGCATAGTGTCGATTGGTAAAAGTGTGACCTAGCGAGGTGTGGCCAAAGGTGCTCCACACTCATGACCTAGTGTCGCACAGAATCTATAAAGGTGGCCAAGTGTCCACAATACTCGAGGTGTGGCCAAAGGTGCTCCACACTCATGACCTAGTGTCACACAGAATCTATAAAGGTGGCCAAGTTTCCACAATACTTGAGATGTGGCCAAAGGTGCTCCACACTCATGACCTAGTGTCGCACAGATTTCTAACGGTGGCCAAGTGTCCACAAGGTGCCCAGGCGTGAACAATTGTCAAGGTAAGATTTAAGAATGACATGCATGAATGCTTGTTGTTTTTTTTTTTTTTTGATAGCATGCATAATTCCATGAAAAGAAGTTTTATTTGAAAAAGATCATTTAATTTTACCACATTGTTATCTTCAATAATCATGCAATGCTTGCCAATTTGTACTTATGAATAAAACTCTATTTTCAACGACCAAGAATGTAGATGTAAAAGCTTTGCTGCTTGCACCCTGGTACATATTAGTAGAGTTCTTAAATCATGAATTGTTAAGCTACTGGGAAACTTGTGTTTCTCATTTATATGCTAATATGTACCAGATGCGGACGTGTACCAGTGTTAGGGCAGATGGGAGTGCATTCAGTTAAAAGCATTTTGTAATTTCTTATTTTGGGGTCCTGATTCTAGATATATTTTGTGTTAGGATTAGGACTATTATTTAACTATGTATATGAAAGAAATACAGGAAACTACTAGGGAAAGGATATCTAAAAGACCTATTTGTCCTATTATTGTAAAAAGAGTTTAAGTGACATGATTATTGTCTCCTGAATCCTTAAGTACGGGTACTTCATATATCGTGGTATATGTTTTTAGAAGGATGTAATGGACATTCATTATTGAACACTGATTATTTGTACTATATGTAAATTTTATGATTCTCGCTGTGCTATATGAATTTTTTAATTTTCTCTGTGCATAAGGTATAATTATCTTAGCAAAAGAACCCGAACCTAATCCATAATAATACTTAATGGTATAAATGCTCAAATGCTATAAATAAAAGGATTCAGGGCATTATATCAAAATAATGTACCAAACTTATCTAATTACATCAGAGGAATTGTAATACTGGATAAGGGCATTATAAGGTGTGACCAAAGGTGTTTCACACCCGTGACCTAGTGTTCACAATGATAAAAGTGGCCAAGTGTCCACTATGTGACCTAATGAGGTGTGACCGAAGGTGCTTCACACCCGTGACCTAGTGTTCACAATGATAAAGGTGGCCAAGTGTCCACAATGTGACAAAGTGTTCACGGATTAATTTATAAAGGTGGCTAAGTGTCCACAATGTGACTTAGCAAGGTGTGACCGAAGATGCTTCACACCTGTGGCCTAGTGTTCACAATGATAAAGGTGGCCAAGTGTCCACAATTTGACCAAGTGTTCACAAATTGATTTATAAAGGTATCCAAGTGTCTACAATGTGACCTAGTGAGGTGTGACCGAAGGTGCTTCACACCCGTGATCTAGTGTTCACAATGATAAAGGTGGTCAAGCGTCCAAAATTTGAGATAAGGTAGGTTTTAAGAATGAAATGTATAACTAATCATTGTTTATTTTAGTTTTAACATGTATAATCCTATGAAAAGATGTTATACTTGAAATAAGAATACCTACTTTTATCACATTGACATTTCAAATAATTATGCAATGCTTGCAAATCGGTATATATAAATGAGAATGTGTTTTAAATAATAGGGAATGTAGATGAAAAAGTTTTTTGTACTTACACCCTGGTACATATTTGTAGATTTTAAAATAATGAATTGTTAAGTTACTAGGAAACTTTTGTTTCTCATTTACATGCCAATATGTATCAGATGCAGACGTTTAGTAGTGCCAGGGAAAGATGGAAGTCCCTTTCTGTTAAGAGCATTTTGTATTCCTTTATTTTTGGGTCCTGATTCAATATATGTTTTTAAGATTAGAATTAGGACTATTATTTTGGTTGTATATAAAAAAGGGAAAAAGGGCAATCATTGGTGAGAGGATATATGAAGGATCGATTCATCCCCAGTATTTTGTAAAAGGAGTTGAGTGGCAGGCTTGTTGTCTCCTGACTCCTTATGGACGGGTACTTCATATATCCTGGCATATGATCATAGAAGGATGTAATGGAAATTGATTATTGGACATTTATTATTTGCATTATATGTAAGTTTTACAAATTCTGCTGTGATGTATTGAATTTAATTTTCATTGTGCATAAAGTATGGTTATCTGACCAAAAGAATCCGAACCTAATCTGCTTTAATAATACTTAATGGTATAACTACTCAGACGTTGTGAATAATAATTAAGGTTAAGAATAATGTATCGAACTTATCTGTTTACATCTGAGGACTTGTAATACTTGATAAGGGCATTACAGAGAGCACCCTTTTGATATTGTGGAAGATGTTGTTTAAGAAATGTCCTAGAAATGATGTATACATTCGGCATGAGCTAGGAGGAGAGAGAAAATGGTACTATATTGATGTATTGGCAAATTTACCATTTCTTGCCTATGCCATCTAACCTTGAAAGTGTGCTTAAAATGTGAAAATGATACAATGTGTGTAACTATATGTTTAGCATGGTAAATGAGTTATGAAAATGAAGAAAAAGAAAGGTTAAACATAAAGATGCACATTTTGAAAATAAGAAAAAGTTTCATAAAAATTTAAGCATATGGTACCATTTTTCTTGAATGATGAAAAGGATGGAAGAATGGGAAAGAATGGCACAAAATTCCCTAGCTTCCACCTCTTTCTCATCTTGGCCGAGAGAATCACCTCATTTTTCCCTTGATGGTCGAATCCATGTGCTAATGGAAAGAAGTTTAAAATGTGATTTAAAATGGCCAATGTCAAGAGGAGTGGGAAAAATGATGGAAAGATGAGATGTGAATGTTAATTGCATCTATTTCTGGTTTTAGTACCTAAATGTTTCAATTTCATATATTATGAATGCCAAATTTGATATTACAAGCAATTGAGGAATGAAATGTATGGAATGATAAAGGGTGGAGAACGACACTGTTAAATCTCCTTGAGGTGAATATGTTAAGGATATTAATGTCATATTAGGGTGAGAGCATGACACTATTTACATGCGTCCGGATCCTTTGCTTGGTGCCTGCTTGGCGCTTTTAGCAGCAGTTTTTTCTGTTGCTAAATTTTCTTGCAACAAAATTATTGCCATTATAAATTAATATTTAAACAAAAGTTATAACAACAATAATATTCATTGCAATAATCTTAAAGCATACTTTAGCAACGGATAAAATCACTGCTAAAAACACCAAGCAAGCGCCAAGAAGAGGATTACGGTAGAGGATCCAAAATCTATTTACATCTCTACCTAAAGATAAATAAAAAGGCAATGAATGTTTTTAAAGGGGTGAACCATGGCACTATTAATGTTCCCCTAAAGGACACCAAGAAATGGTGGAGTATGGTAATATTAGATCCCCCTTGAGGTGTATGTGATGGCACTATATGATATCCTATTGGTAATGACTCAATGGCACTACAAAGAGTCACTTTAGTGGTAATGACTCAAAGGCACTACAAAGAGTCACTTTAGTGGTAATGACTCAGTGGCACTATAAAGAGTCACTTTAGTGGTAATGACTTGAGGGCACTAAGGTATCCCTGTAGGTATAAAAAGAATGAGTGATGTGATGACAGATTATGTGTGAATGCATGACAATGTGATGCCATATAATATGTTCATAGCATGAAATAGTGATAATATCATTTTTACAAATGCATATACATATGTTTCATATAAAGCATGCCTATGGAATTGAATGGAAACTATTTTGAAAGAAATGAAATGTAGAAATATTTTCTGTATCCGTACAGTGGTACATGCCAGTTATTTTGAAACTATATAGTTTTTTTAGCTACTAGGAAATTATTTCTCATTATTGTACTAGTATGTATCAGATGCTTAGATACAGTATTATGATGGAGATAGAGATAGCGGTTGTGAAGGTTCTCTTTTTGGGAACCTTTACTATTTTGAAAGACATATATATAGTAGCAATATTTGAAATTCCTCTTGTTATTTAGTATGTTAAAGAAGCATATGTGATTATGTAGTGTTACCCTTTTTGGTCCTAATTCTCAATGTATTCTTTTGGGAAAGAATTTAGACGACCATTCTTTTTGAGTATATATAGAAAGAAGGGCGCACACACACACACCCCTCTAAATGAATATTTCACATATCCTAACTTATGTATAAAACGGTGTAATGATATATATATGTATTATGTTTTGTAAATTCCACTGTGATGTATGAAAATTTTAAGCTTCGTTGTGCTTAAGTATGACAACCTGAGCTAAAAAGCCCAAATCTAATCAAATAATAAATTCTGTATGGATTTTAAAGCTCAAGAAAATTAATGAATTAAAAAGATAAAGTTAAATGTGACTTTCTTATTTTATTACATTTTATGAAGCCATAAAGTAAAGATAAGGGTGTTACATTAGTACTATATTGGTTAAGAAATTGAATTTTTCTAATACTCAACACCCTAGGCCATAGAAGCGTAATGGTTGATAAGAAAGTTCTAGTTTCTTTCTCAATTGGAAAATATAGTGATGAAATCTTGTGTGATGTTATTCCTATACATTCTGGACATATACTTTTGAGAATACCTTGGGAGTTTGATAGGACGATTAAGAAGGATGGGTTTATCTATAAATTCTCATTTGTAATGAATAATAGACCGGTTAGTCTTGTACCATTAACTCTTGTAGAAAACAGTGGTCCTTCAAAGTGATGTAACTTAGGCAATAGGTCAGGGTACAATAGCATTGCAATAGCTTGATGAGATGTCATTTAAATTGTTAGTTAAGTGTTAGGTAAAGGATAACTGAAGCTTATGATGTATGGTTGTAAGTCTAGAGTATTGGAACTCTTCCTATATAAAGGCCTTAACTAAAAGAATCATAACAGATTCAGGAATGAGAGAAAACACCAGAAGACAATGTAGTTTTTGGTGAGGTGCCATATTGAGAGTTCAAGTGTGAGAAAAGCTCTTGTAAAGTTCTTGAAGTCTCTTTCAATAAAGGTCCTAAAGCATCTTGAAGAGTGGATGTAGGATACAAATCCAAACCACTATAAACTCGTGTCTTTTTTTGTTTCTTGGTGCTATATCATTGATCTTGAATTTCTTGTTGCAATCTTGCTTCTCGGGTTATTGGTTTGTGCACTGGTTTTTCTTAGTTGCTTGGACTTTTATTAGCTCATAAATCTCACAAGTGGTATCAGAGTTGGTTCAGCAAAGAGTAACCCAAAATGAGCTCAACCAGGTTTGACATTGAGAATTTTAATGGCAGCAATGATTTCAGCCTATGCAGGATTAAGATGAAGGCACTTCTTTTCCACTAAGGACTCCAAGGTGCACTGGCCAGAGAGAGCAAGCTATTTACAACCTTGACAGATAAAGAAAGTAAAGAAATTATGAGCAAGACGCATAGAATGATCATTACATCCTTGAGAGATGAGGTATAGAAGGAAGTAGTCAGAGAAACTACTACAGTAAGAGTTTAGATGAAACTTGAAGGATTATACATGACTAAATCTTTCATAAACAAGTTGTACCTCAAGAAAAGAATTCATCAACTCAAGATGGAGGAGGGATGACCTATAAAGGAGCATTTATCATTATTCACAAAGGCAATCTTGGATTTAAAGAGCACTGATGTGCATATCGATGAAGAAGACCAGGCTATCATGCTAATGTGTTCTTTGCCTTCATCATATGAGAACCTTGTTGATACTATAATGTTTGGAAGAGAATCACTCACACTAGAAGAAGTCAAGTCTACACTTAATTCTAGGGAAATAATGAAGAAGATTACCAAAAACAAAGATGCTACTGAAGTAGAAAGCATATTTGCTAGTGGGAAACCTAACAAGAAGGAGAACAAGTCTAATAATCCCAACAAGAAGTCAAAAACCAAGAATACTTATTACTTATGTCACAAGGAAGGCCACTTTCGAAGGGATTTTCCAAAAAGAAAGAACAAGAACAATGGTAAATGCAAGAAAGGAGTTGATCTTGTGACTATGGCAGGTGGCTATGAATGCTCATATGTGCTTACTGTCACTGACCAACTATGCAGTGAGGAATGGATTCTTGATTCAAGCTGCACCTTCCATATGACTCTAAATTTGCACTGGTTTGACACCTATAAGACAATGGCTGCTATGAAGGCCCTAATGGGAAATGACTCCCCCTGCAATGTGGCTGACATTAGGAATGTAAAGATCAAATAGTGATGGGTTTGTGAAAACTTTCACACAAGTCAAACATATGCCTGATCTCAAAAGAAACCTCATTTCTCTTGGCATGTTGAGTGAAGCAGGGTGTGAATTCAGTGGAGAAAGCAAGCATTACTATCAGGAAAGGTTCTAAGCAAATCTTGAATGGAGTCAGGAAAAATGTACTCTACAAGCTACAAGGAAAAATGCAAATAAGTCAAGGTAATTCCTATCTAGCTTCTAAGGACAATTCAAAAAAATTGTGGCACCTTAGGCTGGCACATATAACATCCGCTCCTCCTATTTATTAAGAGATTTTTTGTTAATTTTAAATGAGTTAAACGCTTGTGTACGTTGCATTAGATTGCATGTAGTTGCATTAGAGTGAGGACTAAATTGGAAAGAAAAGAGTGGGGACTTGAATGAAAGGAAAAGGTTAAGTTAGGAAAGTTAGGTAGGCTTTCAAAACCCTAGGTAGCAAACTGTAATTTTAGCTAAAAGAGTTACTTTAGCTACCAAACTTTTGAATTTTCTTGCCAATGGTTCAGGGGCAAAATGGTAATTTGGCATGTGACCAAAGAAATTATCATTTTGAACTAAATGATCCAGAATTTTGGTCAAAATTACAATTTCTAAACCACCTATAAATAGGTGGAAAATATTAGAACTCCCATTCTATATCCTGGAACCAAAACTTTTAAAGAGAGAAATAGAGAGAAGTTCTAGAGAGAGAGTGTGGAGAGCTAAGAAGGAAGTGGAATTTCATAGTGATTTGAAGTAAGAAAGTTACAGCTGAGTAATCTAAGAGTGCATCTAAGAATTTTTCCCTAGCTTTTACACAAAATAAGGTAGCAAACAACATAATCCTCTCTAATTTTAATTTTACTATTATATGCTAAAAGCTTCAATTTTTATACTGTTTAAGCTAGAGAGGAAATAAAACCTACATTCTTGATTTTTTTTATTACTATTGGGTATTTTAAATGGTATTGATGTACTTATGAATGCATAATACAGATTCTAAAAAATGGGCTTTTCTTCATGTTTGAGAATAAGGTTAAATCTAAGATTTGAGTGAGATTAAAGGGTAACTTGGGCTATTATATATGCTAAATGATGCTTACAGACTAGTATTGAGTTGATGCTTATCAAAAATGGTTTACAAACTAAATTTTTGGGTGAAAATCTAGGTTAAAACCAACTTTGAAAAATAGAGTAGAGCATACCAGCTGATTGATAGCCTTACCAGTCATGTAACATCTGCTCTTACTATGATTAAGAGATGTTTGATGACCGTTACTTTAATGTTTAATGCTTATGTGTGTTACATTAGTCAGATATAGTTTCATTAATGCAGGGACCAAATTGAAAGGAATAAAAGTTGAGTTAAAAGTGTGACTAGGGACCCAATTGAAAAGGGAAAATGAGTGAGGCTAAAATCACAAATGAGCCAAGGGCTAGAATGCAATTAGGAAAACTTAATATTTCAGAACCCTAAACCCTAACCCACACATTTTCAAACTTCAGATTTTTAGAGAGAGAAAGGAAAGGGCAAGTAGAGAGAGAGAGCTTATATAGGGCAAAGAGGAGGGGATTTTTTTTTAAGAAAAGGTGACTTTGAGGCTGGGGATTTGTTCTATAGCAAGGGGAGGACCTTCTAAACAAATCTTTCACACATATTTTGCAAGGAATCAAGGTAGCAATTCATCCTAAATCCCATTTCTAAAATATGCAGGAAAATTTATGATAAATGTGATTTTAGATGTTTTAAGTGAAGTCTAGGGTTTTAAACCTACATTCTCTATGTTGTTGACTGCTATTGGGTGATGCTTACTGATTTATTATGTTCATTTATGCTTGTTGATGATTTTAGAAAGTGGGCTTTTTCCTTAAGTAAGAAAATATGGTTTTATCTTAGTTATAGAAAGGTTATGCTAAGTTTTAGGCATGTTATGAATGTGAGATTATGTGTAAATGCTGGCATTAAGTTCATACTTTGAGAAAAGGGTTTAAGAATATGTTTTTGGGGCCTAACTCTAGGTAAAACTATAAATTTTTGAACAAACCGAGCACTAGCAGCTGATTTTTAGCCCTAAAAGTTGACTATCATGCTCATCCTCTACCCAGAAATGTGAGACAGAATGCTAGCAACAGACTTTTAGACCCCTGGAAGTCGACTATCATGTTCTTTATTCTTTAGAAAGTTTTCTAGAAGGCTAGTAGCAGACTGCCAAACCCCTAGAAGTAAACTGTCGAGGCTAACAGCTGACTGCCAAGCCTTAGCAACCGAATCGTAGCTCTAGGCCAAGAATAGGGATTTTAGATAGTGAGCTAGCAACTGACTGCCAGCAAGGGGGAAGTCAACTGCCAGCCCTTTGACAAGGAAAATGAGCTCAATTGAACATTTTAATGGGAAAATAACTCAAAATCCCACTTAAACTAATGATCTAAACCTGGGATGTAGTGGGTACATGCAAGAGATGTAACACCCCATATTCTCTTGATTATTTTTAAATTAATGTTTCCTTAATTCATTGGATGACTTGGCCATAAAATGTGATGAAATTGCTTTAGTGATGTAATGTAGGTATTAAGTAGCATGAGATATTCATAACACTACAAAAAATATGACTTTTTGTGTCGCCACTGAAGATTTTCAGTGGCAACAAAATGTGTCGCCATTAAAGACCTCTAGTGGCGACATTTAAAAGTCACCACTGAAGAGCTTCAGTGGTGACAATCTATCACCACCAAAGAGTTTCATTGGTGACAATTGAAATTTCGCCATTGTAAGGGGTTTTAGTGGCGACATTATATGTCGCCACTGAAAGTCTTTAGTGGTGACTTTTTAAATGTCGCCACTAAAATTCTTTAGTGGCGACTTTTTAAATGTCGCGACTAAAAGTCTTTAGTGGCGACTTTTTAAATGTCACCACTAATGCATAAAAAAAACTAAAAAAAAATTTGAAGTTAATTTTTCATTTTTTCTTCTCCCTCCAACACATTTCATCATAAATTTCATATTCCCTCCCTTTTTTTAAAATTCCTTCCTATCTCCCCTCTTTCTTTTCTTTCCCTCATTTTTCTAAATTTACTAAGTAATGAAACCTATTCATTTAAAACTTATTTCATGTCTCTCTCTCTCTCTGGAATCTTAATCTTTTTCCTCCTTAATTTCCTTCATCTTTCTTCCACTTTTCCCTCCTTCTCCAACTTAGGTTCACTTTCTACCACCACCACCACTTACTAAGGTTGCCATCGGTCAGTCATCGGCCATCCCCACGACCGTCCGTCATTCAAGAGGCACACAATAGTGTTCATTTACTGCAGAATGGAGGAACTCGAAGTTCCAATGGCTGGATCTTTTATACTGCGAAAATGAGGGAAAGTTTGGGGATTTTGTTAAAAAATTGGTAAGTAGTTAAAATCTTTCATATATTTTGTGTTTTGCATTTGTTTGAGTGAGCCTTGTATCTACATTGTTGCTTAAAAATTACAGAAGAGAGAGAGAACCACGGGTAGAGAGAGAAAGTGCAGTAGAAAGCACTTAAAATGCTCAAAAATGAAGAAAAATGCAAGTAAAATGAGCTCCTTTGATTTGGACATTTTGAATGTACTTTGCTTCTTTTTCTTTCCTCTCATTTCTAATTTGATGGTTGTAATGGGACTGATTTTAGCATTTAGAATGCCCAAAAAACTCAAAGGAAGCTTTGCATACTTCAATCTAGGCTTAGAAGACCATTTAGAGGCACTTTATGAAATTAGGACTAATCTAAAATTTTTTTAAATTGCTGAGGCGTTGCTGCAACCTCTGAAAATCTAATATGTTGTTAGAAACAATGGAAATGATGGGATAGAAGTGAAAAATGGGAGAAAAAAAGTGCAAAACCATTATTTGAGAAGAAAGGGACTAAACTGCAAATTTTAAAAATTCTAGGTAATGAACTGAAATTACATACATTTTGATATTTTATATGATATTGAGTTAAATGGAGGCTCTCATATAAATTAAGGAGACTTTTAAGACCTTTAAGGACTACTTCCAAGACTAGGAAAATTTTAGGGACCAAACTAAAAAGATTCTTTTTATTTTGTTTAAGAAGAAAAAACCCTATAATTTTGAAATTTTGAGTTCGGTCAAGTTTATTTAGTCTCCCAAAAGTATCATAATGATCCTAAGCAGGGAGTTGAAATACAAGCTGTAAACTACAATACAAGCTTTTTATTTATTTGACCAAAATTGAAATGAAAGTTAACTTAGACAATATTGTTCATGATTTTGTTCCATTAGAAGAAATTCAAGGAAGGAACATAGATATAATAGGTTAGAGATTGTTACTTGAATTATTCAAGTTTATAAATTAGTATTTAGTTGGCATATTGTCTTGTCTTTTGTTGATAATATATATTATGTTTTTTTCTATAATTTATAACTCTTGTAATTTAATTTTATTATCATGAGACTAATTATATTTATCCTTAATGTTTCTATTTTAAACAGGGATAAATTTCAAGAAGGAACAATGATTCTACACAACAATTATACTTTGAATATTTTATATTTTATTCCAATTAGTTGTGTAATTATTATAAATTATTTCATTATTGATAATTGTAATATTAATAATTATTGACAACAATGTAACGTTACTTTGTGTAATACAATAGTATTTTGTTTTATAATTTTCTATTGTAATACTATTAAGATCACAAGAAATATAAAAATAAAAAAAATATCAAAAACAAAATAAATGTACAAAATAGATGATTCAGTGGCTACAGAAGAAAGTTTCCATAGAAAGGGGCTTCAGTGGTGACATAAGAAAGTTGCCACAGAAAGGGGCTTCAGTGGCGACATACAAAAGTCTCCACTTAAGAAGGATTTAGTGGCGACAAAAAAGTCGCCACTTAAAGGAGCTTCAGTGGCGACAATTTTTGTTACCACTAAAAGGAGTTTCTGTGGCAACATTTTCTGTCGCCATTAAACCTAAGTTTCTGTGACGAATTTTGGCTTTTAAATTTCAAATTTTGTAGCGACAAATTTCATTTTTCAATGGCGACTAATGTCGCCACTATATGTATGTTTAGTGGCGACTTTTTTATCGCCACCAAAGACCTTCAGTTGTGGAGGTTTCAGTAGCGATAAGTGACAATTATTTTGTCGCCACTGAAAGCAGAAATTTTTGTAGTGTAAAAAGGAAACATGTGAAAATTGTCTCTTTTATTTCTTATGGTAGCCAAATTAAGAAATGGATATGCGTTTCTTCACACTAAGGAGTTATGAGAAGGAAGACAATTTGATGCGTGAGGAGAGAAAGGAGAAAGGATCTGGTCAAGTAAGGTGCTTGATTTAATTCTTTCTTTTCTTCCTTTCGTCTAGTCAAATTTCCAAAGCAAAGAGTTAAATTAAAAATATATAAGCATGCATGGTGAAAACAATTAGGAGGAGCTTGGCATTTATTGGATGACCATCTTTAACACTCGGTGAAGAAAAGGGAAGAAACCGTGACATGTAAGAAGAAAAAGGGAAACTGACTACTTCTTCTTACACTTTTACTCTTAAACCTTCTTTCATTCTTTTTTATTGTCTTAGCCGAGAATGTAAGTGAGGTGCTTAATCTCCTTTCTTTTATTCCCTAGTTTAGCCGAATGATATAAAGAAAGTAGGATTTATTTAAATTTATATAAATTACGGCAATAATAAAGAAGAAGAAAGGAAGGTGATACATATATATAATTCAAGTGAAGTGACTTCATCTTTCCCAAAGAACTCATGAAATTTAGAAAGAAGATTTAAGTGGGAGGGTGATGCGGTAATGCATGAGAGAAGGAAGGAAAAAGAAGACGTGTAACAATGGTATTCTTCCCATTCTCCTTGCATTCCTTTATGTTACTTTAACCGTTAGAGTAGGTGGAATGGAGAGGAGCATTCGGTGGAGAGATGGGAAAGGGGTGGAAGATATGTGTGATGATTTTCTTTCTTTCCTTCCCTTACTTTTATCTTCAAGGTGAATGAGAGATGAAAATTGAGGTGCTTAAATTCTTTTCTTTTGTTCCTTTTGATTTAACCGAATAGGCATCACATAGATTAGATTAAATTATATATAACTGTACAGAAATGACAATTAGAAAGAGAGAAGAAGGTTGAGAATCCAATAAAGTATATATAAATACATATAATATAATCAGTGAAGGGGTGGAAGAGAAAAAAAGAGACATCGTGAAATGGTTTTCTCTCTTTTCTTCTCTTTGTTTTGTTTTAATTCCAATGTAGCCGAGAGATGAGTGAGGGAATTTTCAATGTGAAATTCATCCCTTACTTGCTTTTGGAGTAACCAAATAAGCATTAAATGTGTATATGCATGAAGAAATTGAGGGAAGTAGCTTCACAATTATATAATATAAGAAGGCATTCCTTGAGAGGGAGAGTAGCTTGGTATTTAGATACCACTGTGAGAGGGGGAGCAGCTTGACAAGTAAAACAAAACACAAAAACATTCATGAGGAGGGAAGAAGCTAACTTGGCTGAGAGGGGAAGAAGCAAAGGAGTAAGATAAAATTCAAAGAGAAATCCAAGGCACTTCTATTTTCTTGCATCCTTGAGGTAGCTTAGCAATTCTCTTAATTTTGTTTAATGATTTAAGATATATTCATTATGTTTTTCCAAGCTCTCATTGAACATTAGTTTTCTCTCTACATTCTTTAAGATGTGAATGTCTCTTTGGCTAAGAGTTGTATGGTAATTTGGTTATGTTTAGTGATGTGTTAAAGTAGATATGGTTGTTTCTATGGAACAACTATTGTTGGTAAAATTTAGCATGTGTAATGGAAAACCCTAACTTATGAAAATGTTGAAAATTGGTATTCTTGTATGGCTAGTATATGTTTAAAGTTATAGACACCAAAATGAAGGTTGCTAGCTAGAATTGGATTTAAAATTTGACATTACTCTTGTTGTCTTACCAAATCCAAAATTGGCCTTTATAAGGTAGGAAATTGTTTGATGAAAATTATATAAGGGAAATTATGTAATGACTACCTTATCCTAGTTTGCATACTTCAAGTATATACTAGCAAAAGCATAAAAATATGCAGAATAAC
This sequence comes from Senna siamea, assembly GCA_031216115.1. Lineage (NCBI taxonomy): Eukaryota > Viridiplantae > Streptophyta > Magnoliopsida > Fabales > Fabaceae > Senna > Senna siamea. The sequence continues at coordinate 21,691,529 of CM062354.1, read as the reverse complement.
TTTTTCCATTTCCCACATTAGGGAACGTCAGAGGGCCGCTACTAGTTGAGTGTAACCCAAATAGACTCTTTCTCCATCCATTCAGATTCCACTTAACCACCTATCCAGTGCAGCATTTCTAGCATCACAATATATTATCACATACTACTCTAGACTATAAATTCTAACATCCATTCAGCGACAATTGAGATATTCTAAGTCATAAGCACTAAATCCATATATACATCAACCATTTGATTAACAGTTCATCATACAAATTCTAAATCCCAGAAATTAATTACATATACAAATCTTGAGCCTATTACAGCTCCAACTCCCAACTATACACTTCTTTTGTCTTTGCCTGGTAGCCTTGGTATTCTTCTCATGCCTAGCTATCTCCTAGGCATCCGTTGTTCCTAATCATCTGAGCAAACAACTTCATGAGATTTTATAAATCCTAGTAGAGCAATTTATAGTTAAATACTTTCAAAAACAATTGCATACTCAATTGTGACTAAGCACAGAAAACATTTTCCCACAATTCATGTCAAAAGCAAGTGAATTACTAAACATTTTAAACTCATAAGAAACATGGGAAATAAATGCAAAACAAATCATGAGTATAACATCAAAAGTCTAAAAATCGTACCTAAAATCATGCCTGAAAATCCTCATATAATAATCTATCACACATCTCATGTAACCAATCATCTCAATTACATGTCGTTTTATTGAAAACAAGTTTTTAGTTGGGTGTGATCTGTAACAACAATCACCCGAAAATAGTGCCTATTTTGTGAGTGTGAATCATAACACCAATCATCCACTCAAGGACAGGTGAGAGCCAACTTCCAGGGCATCCCCTAGCATGTGCACATTGCTAGCCTCATCCTCATACAGTTTATATGGCAATACATACACATAGTCAACTAATACTTAATGTCATGGGATACTATACTTAAACCACCACTTCACCCCATATAAGCTATCTACCCTTTACTCTTTAAACCTTCCATAGGGTTATCTTAGTTTAATGAATAATTCCTATCAAATGTAGACCAATCCAGATAAAAAAATTAATTTATAAAATAGTCTGCATAGGGGATATGCAATGGCCGTCCCATACCAGTTATTGAATATTCACCCTAAGTTAGTCCGTCCCTATGGCATATAACCCAATAGCCAAATCTAGTAAACATGCAATAAGAATCTCATACACAAGCAAGTTTTCCCTATACTCATGTGAGAATCTTAAATAAATCAATCTTGTTCAGCAATCATTCCCATTAAATTCACAAATCATACTTAAAATAGTAATCCACAATCATAAGTTAAAAGTTAGGAGAGTGTAGATTACTCTACCTTTTACCGTTTGCTTCTCTTATAAATAGGGTTTTCCTCTTTCACCTTTGAATTATCCTCAAAAATCATTTCCTGAGGCAATAGGTAAAGTTTATATTCTAATTTTCCTCAAATGTGCATTTATGAAATTCTATATCTTAAGGTTTTACTAAGGTTCTCTCATTTTTCTTGCTATTCCTTTGGTTCTCTACCACTCTTCTTATGTAATTCTCATATAGGATGATGTTTGAACCTTATTCAAATAAAATCTAGGGATTTCTAAGCTCAAATTATGTTTTAAAAACCATTTTTTACATTCAGGGAGCTACCAGTTAGATGCCAGGAGCTGGCAGTCAATTGATTGCTCTCTGAAAGGCTGAATTTCGCAAGACAGGGACCCGACAGTCAACTATCACGCGCTTGGCAATCGACTGGCACACCTCTGTATGCGATTTTAGGCTTTACAATGGCTTGATAGCCATTTGGTGCATGCCTAGTAGTCGACTGCTAAGTTGCTGTGTAAAATTCTAATTTTGCGAAGAACATGACACTTGACTTGTGCATGCTGGTAGTTGACTGTTCTGTTCTTTGATAGTCCTAGAATGTTGGTTTTTACCAAATGTAGCCCAGATTACCAGTCTATAAGCAAAACCCATTAGTTTCTAGACAAAACCCATTAGTTTCTAGGTCCAAAACAGCACTCAAATCAGAGAATCTACAAGCAAATGGAGTGAAAGCAAAACTTAACTTAAACATTCTGATTTAAGCCTCAAAATTGCTAAATGGAAGTAAATAACCTCTGCATTTTCATTCAGAAACCTATTTCTAACCTCAAAAAAACCTTAGAATCAGTTTATCTGATCTAAATGTCAGAAAATCCAAAATGCCCTATATTTCCTATTTTCATTTTCTTTCTTAGATCACAACAGATTAGGTGAGTTTAAAGGAAGGAATCTATTCCTAAATAAGATGTAAATGATTTCTTAAGACTTAGATGGAAGATTCTTACCTCAAATCTGAGTTCAATAACTTCAATCTTGATCTCCCTCTCTTTCCCCCTTTCTCTCCTCTTGCCCGTGCAGTTCCCTTCCTCTCCAAACATGGAAATGAGCTGATATGAAGGGAAATGGTGTATATGAAGGGAGAAAGGAAATGGTATTGTGAACTTGCTCAGGGACCATCTTGCAATTTATAACATTTTGCATTTTAGTCCCTTTTTTTATAACCTCCATTTCCTATTTCATCTAAATTCTCATTTAACATTTCAAGATTATAATCATTAGTTAAATTTCCAAGGGACCAGGTATTACAAATTGTCATTCAATTTTGGCTAAAAGAAAGAAACAAAATATGATACATTTAGGTGTGATATATTGTTTAACCTTTTCGTACATAATAAAGTCCCACATTAGTATTGAAATGTGAGAATTAAGAAAGGCATGTAACTTTAAATTTTTTGTATAGCATGAACCAAGAAAGTAAATAGAATAAATGGTTAATGGAAATGGTTACATAATTTGAATGTGGGAGAAAATACCCTAGACATTTATGTATATTACCATTTAGCTTAAATTAGGGAAAGGATGGGAAAATATGACAATGTGACATGAAAAATCCTAAGTTTCATTACTTTTTCATGTTGGCCAAAACCATTGCTTGATTTTTATTTTGGTGGCCAAATCGCTATGCTAATTGTGAATGCATTAGAATGTACCTTGTAATGGCTAAATGCAAAAGAAATTGAATGATAATAATGAGAGGAATTGTAGTTGCTATGTGTATGTATAAGTGACCATGTGTTCACTATCTTCATAAAAGTAGCCAAGAGTCCACAATGTGACCAAGTGTTCACAATTCTTATAAAAGTGGCCAAGTGTCCACATTTCTTGCAGTGTGACCAAATGTGCTTCACATTCTCAGGCAAGGTAAGTTTTAAGAATGAAAGATATATAGATGATTATTGATTATTTTAATTGTTATATGTATGCTTTCCTTGAAAAAGAATTATAATTAACATGATAATAACCATCTTTATCACATGGACATACCAATTAATCATACAACACATGAAAGAGATTGATTATTAAATAATGGAATGTAGAAGAAATGGTTTTTTGTGCTTGCACAGTGGTACATGTAAGTAAGATTCAAAGTGTTGAATTGTTAAGCTACTCAGAAACTAGTTTTCTCATTTGTGCGCTAACATGTATCAGATGCAGATGTTTAGCATTTTCATAAAGATGGGATTGGCATTGAAGGAGGTTCTTTTATTAAGAGTATTTTATAGCTTAAGGGTTTGAGTGACAAAGATGTTGTCTCCTGACCCTAGGATGAGTTTTGATAGCTATCAGATAGATGTAATGTTGTAACACTTATGAAAGCATAGATAATGTTTTATAAATTCATCTTCGATGCTTTACATTTTATTTTCGTTGTGCTTATAAGTTTTAATCTGAGCAAAAGAACCCGAACCTAATTAATTTGAATAATATTGCGATGGTATGAATGCTCAGACATTATTAATAAATGATCAAGGTTAAGAATAATGTACCGACCTTATCTATTTACATTTGAGATGTTGTAATATTCGATAAGGGCGTTACAAGAGACAGAGTCACGCGTCACTTGGATGATGAGATCCTTGTGATAGTGAAAGAGAAAGAGCAGAACACCTAAGAGAGGAAAGATGGGAGTATTCCAAGTGTATGCCTAGTGGTAGGCAGGCTCATGATCGGGTGACCATTTGTCGATATGGAACGACTGCTGGGCGTTCCACGATTGTGTTATGAATTAGGATGGTTAGAAATCCACTTGAACTAAAATTATTTTTGAAAACACATGATGGTTGCAAGCTTTAAGTTAGTGTCCTCTTTTAACGGCCATTATGAAACACATACTTTGAGTTAAGTAGGACCATGGGCATAAGCCGAGTCACCATAGAGTATATGTTAGATAATAGTGTATCGAGAGTGTGATCCATCGGAGAGGGATGGTGATTCCATAGTATTATGATCTGCCCAAAAGTGGAGAGGAAATGATCTGGGTAGAGTAGATGGTAATCCCTGAGTTGATAACTAGTCTTGTAAGGGGAAGAGAGATGTTAGGTAAAGTTAATGGCTATCCCACTAGTTATGAGATGGTACTTGAATCTGGCTAAGGGATGCCTTAGAATGTAAAAAAAGTTAAAGTTAAAAGCTAGAGCTAGTGATATGGTGGCTAAATAGATAGTGATTCTTGGAGTGTTCGCTGGGCAGTGCTCTCGATAAATCTTGTGATGTGTTATTTACCTGCTCATATATTTAAAGTAAAGTAATGGCATGTTCATATGCCACAAAATATGTTATATGTGAAGTTATGATTATGTTAAGAGAACATGCATAAATTTGAGCAAATGTTGTGAGAATATGCTGCATTTATCACATCACAAATGGCACACGATATGTAATATGCTTCGTGATGAAAGAATGTAGAGCTTTTCCTTGTGATGGTATAGGCTAGTAGTTTTAAAATGGGTTGCTTTGCTATTGAGATTCATTTCTCAAATAAATGTTGGCATGTACCAGATGTGTAGGTCCCATGGCTGGAGAGAAGGTAACGTGGTAAGAAGTCCCCACTAGGGGGCACATGGAATCAATTATTTTGAGATAGTACAGGCACATGTATTTATTTTACTAGTCTTTATGATTTTAAAAAAGGCTAGTATAGAATATCTCTTATATAGCCTTTACTAATTTTGAATGTATAGGAATTAAATAAAATTTATTGGTAGGTAGCTTGAAAGGGGTTATGAGTGGTAAGATTATTGCCTCCATGCCTATTAGTTATTGAACTACCCTTAATTAAGTCTGCTTGTTTGCGTATATTTATTTTAAAGCAAAACTATATATATATTATTTCGCTGCGCGAGGGAGAGAAACCCGAGAGTAGAGACCTAACTCAAAATGCACTCAATTAATCAACTAGGTTAAAAGTTTACTCGGGTAGATGTAATAGTAACACACCGCTGTTATAATATATATACACTATTTAAGAACTAAAAGGAACCATATGCTTAAAAGGGGTGTTACAAGACTTACAAGTCGATTTTCATGTTCTTAAAATGCCTAGAAACGTATCTAGAATGCTAGCAACTGACTGCCAACCTGTGACAGTCGACTGTTGCGTTCATATTTTACAAAAAATTGCCAAGAACATAGCAGTCGACTATCGAGCTGATGTGTTGTGCTTGCTACGAATGCAACTACACCTAAGGAAGTGAACCCATCAATGCGGTCTAGTGCAATGGTGAGTATTAAGGTCATATCCCACAGGAACAGGAAAGCACAGAGTTACTACTTGTTCTCTGTTATCTAGCCTAACAATTAAAGTGATTGATTTTTACCTAAACTAATAATTAATTAAATGCAATAAACAATAACCAGCTATAAGTAACAAAAGAGAATATATCAAGGCAAGAAAAGTAAACCCATTGGGGACCTGTACTAGTTAGCAAACACATAAAGGATAATGGTCTATTGAATCTAATGATGCTACCTATGAGTGAATTCTAAGTTAAATTTAACTTCCCTCTCGAGACAATTAAATTTCTAAATCTAAGAATCTACCACTGGAATCTCTTCTTAATGTTGATTTTAGATCATCCTTATCGTTCTAATTCACCACTATTAAGAATAGCTACTCTTTAATACAACAATTAATCAACCTCATCTCTGAGTGAAAATTAACTATTATTTTCGATTAGATTCCAATTTCAATTATCATCTCTTGATCTCAAAAAGAAATATAATTAGCATTCACAATGATGTCTCATAATGAAAACTTAAGCAATACATGCATAATCGCAAAGAAGATCACATCATCAGAATCAATATCCATACAAATTAAAATAGAATAGCAACATAATCAGGAACCCTAATGGAGTTGACAAATTTAGCAACATATATCTACAGGCAATTCCATCAAATAATCCATCAAACAATCTATCAGACAATCAATTATATAGAAGATAAAAACAGTAAAAATTATGCATGCCTCTATCTTCTCAAATTTCCAACAGTAGCTGTATGGATTAGCCACTGAAAAACCACTGGAATCTGATCGAAAAACTGCCAGAAATTGACCAAAAAATTAACTTCAAATCTATCCAAAAGCTCCATAGGTCATGGGTCACAAAACGGATCCTAGGTCACAGATCTTGGGCACCCGATAGAAAATAGCTGCAATAGTGGCCAGAGATGAGGTGGAAGGTCGCAGGCGAGGCGTCGAGTAATGAAAGGGCAATTTTTGGTGGTAGACTAAACAGATGACGTTTGAAACAACTGCAAACGCAAATGGGTTATGGTTTTGGTTATATCACGGATCTTGCGATTCGGGGTATCGCGACGATCGACAAGCTGGGGGAAGGTGGGAGATGAACCGTCGAAGGTTGTAGGAGTGTGATAGCTAATGGGTTGGCCAAAAAACATCACAGAATAGCACATTCTCTCTCAGGTCGCAAACCGCATTAGTTAGGATCTCTCATTGAAACTCCACTATTTTATAGTGTTCTGGTGGCTAAAGCCGACGATGGTGTACCGCTTGTCATCCACCGTCACCAACATGCATCACATTGCTATGGAGCTCTAGTTGGAAGCTTCAAAATTTGGTCTTCTCCTCTGGTCCAATGTGTCTGCTCGTGTTGCACGATGCCTCTCGGTTAACTGTTCCAAGCTTCCTTTTTTTTTCTTTCACACAGTCTGCTTACTTTTCATTATGCAACCCGCTCTTTTTTCCCCCTAATCAGCCTGGTCGAAGGCCCAATAAGGCTTCAGCTTAGCATAATAAGAAAAATTGGCCCAAATGGCCTATTTTGGGTGCTCTAAAGGCTATATAAGCTCGAAATTGCTCCATTTGCTAATGATGACCTGATAAAATGCATGAAAATAAAAATAATGCACACTTATGTGATTTTTATAATAAAATTACATATAATGCTCATAAAATGGACAATTAACATCAGGCAAATACATATAAAATAAGGAACATCACGAGGCCTTCTGTAACTGATGTGTCCGATTCTATACAAAATTATTGGATGTGATTGTCCATTTTGAGAGCATTTTGTGTAATTTTATTATTAAAATCACTTAAGTTTGCTTCATTTTCATTTTCAGGCATTTTATCAAGTCTTCATCAGCAAACGGAGCAATTTAGAGTGAAGGAAAATTTGAGCAACGTGCGTGGGACCCAGGCAGCATGAAAATAGTGGAGAAATTGGCATTGAACAATGAAAAACCTGTAGAATCCATTACCAAACCTGGAGTGAAGAGGAACAGTAGATACAAGAGACTCACGGGTGAAATTGAAAAAAAAAAGCCAATTGTGTATAGTACCTGGCCATTAAGCAAACAATCCATTGTGAAAAGTGGGTCCCACGCGTGAAATGGAATAGGAAGTAAACAGTAGCACCCAAGACCCGTGAAGCACCAAAAAAAAAAGTTGTGAACAATATCCCATTCCCATTGTGCAAGAGAGAAGAGAGAAGACCCAGCACCCACACGTGAATAGTGACCCGAGCTTGAGAGATCCATTGAGCAAAGGGAGTGAGCCCATGCACCACCGCTGCTGAAGGAGGCTGATTAACGATTGAAGAGGCTCCACGGACTGTCCACCACTGTCTTGGCCATTCACAGCGCGAGAGAAGGCTTACGACCTGTTTCGCCAACCCGTCTAGTTTGAGCTTAACCACGGTGTTTCCCGACCGTTCCACCACCCGCTGATGCTCCCTGCACCTCTAGTAAGTCCTCCGCCACATTCCCTCAGCTCATCGGCCACCGTAGCCCATCGGATCGAGACATCCAAGGACGGACCTGAGAGGCGCGACCCGGTTGCTTTTCGAGACCCATTCGCGTTTTCTCATTAGATTTTTGCCTGTTTCCACTGCCCGTGTGTCGTCTCAGTCTTCCCCAGCTGTCTGTCGCTGTCTAGATCACCGGAAGGGTGTAGATCCGTCGGGTACCTGAGAGCTTGGGGTCCGACCCGTCTAACCCGACCCGTTTGACCCATTTTGTTAGACAACATTGTACTTCAATTTTTCTAACATTTTTTGACTGTTTCCTGGTCCTTTTTCAGTGATTTCTCGGTGACCCTTCTGTACAGATACATTGGACAATTGAAAAGACAGGATTGCGTTAAATTTTACTATTTTTATCTGCTGTTTAATTAACTGTCTGATGGATTATCTATTTGTTGGATTGTGTGCTGTCTGTAAATATGTGTGCCTAGATTTGTAAGTTCATTGGGGTCCCTGACTGTGTTGAATTACTGTTTTAATTGCATTGATGTTGAATTTAATGTGTGATCTCCGTTACAATTACGAATGTATGTTTTAGCGTTATTTACGAGACGTCGTGGTAATGTTAATTAGATTCTTTTTTGAGATCGACAAATGATAATTGGAATTGGAAAACTAATTGTAATGGATAATTTGTTATCGCTTAGAACTAAGGTTAGTAAATTACTGGATTAAGAAGTAACGACTCTTAATAGTGGTGAATTAGATCGATAATGCTGATTTAAAATTTGCCATTAAGAAGAACCAGCTAGTGGTAGATTTTAAGTTTAAGAAATTCATTGAGATCGACAGAGAATTTGAATTTGCATTAGAATTCACTCATAGGTAGCATAGTTAAATTCAATAATCCATTATCCTTCGTGTGTTTGCCAACCAGTGTAGGTTCCCTGATGGATTTGCATTTCTTACCTCCGTGTATTTTCTTCTATTTCTTTTCGCTGTTAGTTTATTATTGCTTGTAGTTAGATATGTTAGTTTAGATAAAAATTAATCACTTTAATTTCCAGGCTAGATAACAGAGAACAAGTAGTAACTCTGGGCTTTCCCATTCTCAAGGAATACGACCTTGATACTCACCATTGCACTAGGCTACATCGATAGGTTCACTGCCTTAGGTGTTGTTACTAGATAGCATTAGCAGCACGCATCAAGAAACCCACTTCAATATGTTTGATATTATCATTATTAATAATTAGGATTCTTTATGTAAATGTTTGTGTGTTATGTGGTGTCAAGAATGATGCAATAAAGGGGTAGAATGGACATTTTCATTAGGTAGCACTAGTTTTACCATAAAGGGATAAAATTGGAATTTCCCAAAGAAAGAGTAAAAAAGTAATTTTCCTATGAATGAAAAGATAATAATTTCATCTAAGAATTCTAGAAAATGGTATTTGAAGGCTTTTACTCTCTTATCTTAGAAAGAGAGATGAAATGAGGGTAAAAATAAATATGTTGCCATAAAGGACAAAATGGTAATTTTAATTCTAAATGCAAAATGGTACTTTATCAAAAGAGGAATGGAGTATAAATTCCATAAAAGAGACTTTATGAAACTTTATTTGAGAATTTTTAGTGTTCTGGTCAAAAAAAGAAGAAAATAAAAGTGAATTGGCCATTTTGGGCATAAAGGGTAAAATGGTAATTTTACCCAAAGACTGAAAGGTAATTTTTGAAAAAGTGAAGGGCAAAATGGGAATTCAAAATTTGAAAGGGCAAGGTGGTCATTTACCATGAAAGTTTCATGAAATTACAATTTGAGGGAGAGTGGATGCCATTCTTGAAAAAGAGAAGTAGTAAAGGTAAAATAGTCATTTTGCACCGAGGGCATTTTGGTAATTTCACTTAAACCCTAAATTTAAGTCATCTTCTTCCTTAAGGAGAAGAAGAAGTTGAACAAGGGAGAAAAGAGAGGGTGTGGCCAAAAGCTTCACAAGGGAAAGAGGAAGAGCAAAATCAAGGAAACCACTTGGGAGATTCCACTTTTCTTGCATTTTTAAGGTAGTTTAACAATCCTATAACCTTAGTTTCATGTTTTATGGGAAGATTAAAGTGTTTTTATGTTCATGAAACTTAGGGTTTTCACTCTCTACATTACATAAGACTTGCTTTCTATACTAGCTATGCTTGGATGGAAATATGGTTGTGTTTGTGATTATGACAATGTTTGTATGCTAGAAATCATGAAAGATTGAATCTTGGCAAGTTTGGTATGTAACACCCTTATTTTATTAATTACTTCACTTTACTATTTTCTTAAGGTAACAAAATAAAAGATGAAGAAATTACCTTAGTAATCTAATGTTTAGAGAAAAATGTAACAAGGGGAAGAACAGAAGTGATGAAAATGAGGGATGCATTGTAATGTGAGAATTTTAATTTCTTCATCTTACTTTAGCCAAATAATTCAGAATGGAGGGAATGAAAACTCTATACATATTAATATAGATTATTAGGATAGGAAAGACAAGGATGCTTAGTTATAAAGAATTGAATGGCTTGTTCATAAGAATGATAAGACAAAGAAGAAGGAAAAAGGGAAAAGCGTAACACTTTACCCTTAAATTAACTTCTTCCTTTCGTTTCCTTGTTGCTTAACCGAGAATTCAAGGGGAGGAGTAAGTAAGAGACATATTTCAATGAGGTGCTTACATAAAGAATGAGATGCTTGTGGTGTTTACATAAAGAATGAGGAGCTTGAGGTGCTTAAAAAATTTCTTACTCTTACATAAATTGATATAACCGAATGTGAAGGGATATGCATAACTTAAAGTAAATAATGTACATGTATATGGCAAGAGCAATTAGGAAGAATAAAAGAAAAGGGGCAAATGTTCAAATACATCATTAGTGGAAAGGAAAATTACAAGGAAGAAGACATATGGCAATTGTTCTCTTCCTTCCATCTTATCATTCCTTTTCTCACATTAACCGAATGTGTAAGTGCATGGGGACTTTCGGTGAAGAGGTGGTAAAAGGGAGAGAGACGTGCTACCATAATTCTTCTACTTTTCTCTCATTTCATCCTACTTTCAATGGAACCGTGCCTATAGTCTATTTCATAATTCGGTGAAAAGGTGGTGTGTGTGTCCGAGAAAGGAAGGGATAATGTATCATTTAATAAAATAGATGGGAAAAGAAAAACTGCACTAAGTGAAATATAATGTATGTAATGGAGAGGAGCTTCATAAGTTGGCAACAAAATCACATTAGCATTGGAGAGAAGGAGAGCTATGGGTATTAGACACAAACACTAAAACAATAGGAAAGGAGGGAAAATCGTCTAACCAAATACACAAAGAAGAAAGCAAACTCCAAAAGGAACACCAAAAATCTCTTCATCCTTCTTATATCCTTAAGGTAACTTAGCAATTTCATTCCATTCCATTATTTTCTTATTTTGTGGGGTATATATACTCTTACAGTGCAGGAGTTTGAAAGGTAAGTCTACCTTGTTATATGTTTAGAAATATGAACTCTAATTTGGTTAAGTGTATACAAGAGAGTGGGCGATTTCTTAAGAAATTATTATCATATTCATAAGAAAATATAGGGAAGGAAAAATCCAGAATTTGTAATAGAGAGTGGGAGAATTCTTGAGAAATTATTGTCATATTCATAAGAAAATATAGGGAAGGCGAAATCCAGAATTTGTAATAAAGAGTGGGAGAATTCTTGAGAATTTATTGTCATATTCATAAGAAAATATAGGGAAGGCAAAATCCAGAATTTGTAATAAAGAGTGGGAGAATTCTTGAGAATTTATTGTCATATTCATGAGAAAATATAGGGAAGGCAAAATCTAGAATTTATAATGAAAGAGCTAACCAAATTTAATATAAAGAATTGGTGTATTTATATGAGTAAAACCTATTTTAATTTAGAGAGAATAATTGGTGTAATTGTATGAGAAAAACCTGTTTTAACTTAGAAAAACTTAGGAGAAGAATTATAATTGGTAATGATATATAAGGGAGTGGAATTTTTTTCTTACAAGGTTAATGTGAAGATTATAAAACCATGAAAAGATATAACCAAGGGAATAAATTCTGCATTTATAATGGAAAGTATAATAAAAAGTTAGGAAGGCTATTTTATATATTTGGGTGAGCAAGATACATTTTGATTTATAGGAATTTAAAAGGAAATAAATTCTGCATTTATAATGGAAAATATAATAAAAAGTTAGGAGGGATTATTTATATAATTGGATGAGTAAGAAACATTTTAATTTATAGGAAATTAAGTAAAGAATGATAGTTAGTATTGGTGAAAGAATTAGTAATGGCTTATATTGTCTAACCCATTTCAAAAATAATGTAGGTAAGGTAAGACTTAAGTGCTGAATTTAATGGAAGGGAAATGTCATTCAGTTAAGTAGAAATGGAGAGAAATTGGAATGAAATGAAAGACATAAATTGAAATTAAACATGTTCTTTAATGGAGGATAAGCAGGAATACAAATTAGAAGTAGTTAGGACAATGATACATGTACATGAATATTTCTAAGAAATAAATATTATGGAGAAGAATTTCTTAAATCTAATAGAGAAAACTAACTAAATGAAGTGCTGGAAAGTTATATTTAATATAGCAATATAGGTTTTACTCATAGAACATAAGGTATAAAATTATTGTTAGTAATGAATATACAATTTAAAGAATTAATTCTAATAGAAGAAAGTTAGTTTTGACTAATAGAAATTTATATTGTTATTAATATATATAGGTGATTAAATATAATGACTCTTAATTATCTTAGGTAATATGAATTAAAAGAATATATAAGTATAATAAAGTATTAAAGTTAATTCATACTTACTTATAGTAGGATAACTGAAGTATTACGCTAATCATAATTGTATTATAGTATGTCTATGATAAGTAAATGCAAAGGAGATTAAAGTACAGGAATAATGATAATTGTAGTTGATGTGTATATGCATAAATGACCAAGCGTTCACTAATCTCATGAGAGTGGCCAAGAGTCCACAACGTGACCAAGAGTTCACTAATCTCATTAAAGTGGCCAAGAGTCCACCATGTGACCCATTGTTCACAAATTTTAAGTGGCCAAGTGTCCACAATTGTTGCAGTAAGACTAAATGCATTTTTACTATGCAAGGTAAGTTTTAAGAATGGAACATGTATATATATACATGTAAATATTATTTGATTCCATTAGTAGATATATATATTCTTCTAAGAAAGAATTATCCTCTGCATGCGAATGAGCATAATTGCTACAGTGATAGATAAATTGAGCTCATTATGATTGTTAATATATTCGTATGAAAGAATTTGATCATGAAATGATGGGATGTGAAAAATAATAATAAAAGAAAAGGAAATTTTCCTGTGCTTGCACAATGGTACATGTTAGTACAAATTTAAATTATGAATTGTTAAGTTACTGAGAAACTAGTTTTCTCATTTGTGTGCTGATATGTATCAGATGCAAGTAATTAGTAAAGTTCTAAGCAAGATGGAACTAGCATTAAGGAAGGATTTTGTAAGAATATTTTGTAACTAAGGGTTTGTGATGTAAATTATGTTGTCTCGACCCTAAGTTAAGTGTTGATAATACTGAGAGTAAGGCACTATTATAGTATTTACAAACATATTGTAACATAGTCACTTTATTCATTGTAAAATATATTTTCCTTTGCTGTGCTTAAAAGTTTTATCTGAGTCAAAGAATTTACACTTAGAACTGAATGATATCGTAATGGAAAGGATTCTCAAATATTAATTGTAAATGAATAAGGATAAGAATAAATGTAATGACTTTATCTGTTTGCCAATGCTAAGTTGTAATACTGGATAAGGGCGTTACATGGTACCATTTTCATGAAAAACCCTAACTTTTGAAATGATTGAAATGGTATGGAAATGAAAGAGAAAATGGTGATTTTGCATGAGAACTACTTAAAAATGAAAGCTATGTACGTGTTGGATGGAAACCCATCCATTTTCTCTCTTGGCTGAAAGCACCTAAGCTTAATGGTGCTGGAGGTAACTTGAAAAATGTTACGTGTTTGATCATGAGAGACAAAGAGAGAGAAAATTATCTTATTTTGATGATTTTGGCAAATTTACCATTTTCTAGTTATGCCATTCAATCTTGAAAGTGTGCTTAAAATGTGAAAATAATACAAAGTGAGTAATTATATGTTTAGCATGGTAAATGAGTTATGAAAATGAAGAAAAGGAAAGGCTAAGTATAAAGATGCACATTTTGAATTTAAGAAAAAATGTCATCACAATTTAAGTATATGGTACCATTTTACTTGAATGATGAAAATGATAGAAGAATGGGAAAGAATGGCATAAAAATCCCTAACTTCCACCTCTTTCTCACCTTGGCCGAGAACATCACCCTATTTTCCCCTTGATGGTCAAATCCATGTGCTAATGGCAAGAAGTTTAAGTGTGATTTAAAATGTTCAATATCAAGAGGAATGGGAAAAAATGGCAAAAAAATGAGATGTGAATGTTAATTTCATCTATTTGTGGTTTTAATATCTAAATGTTTCAATTTCATATATTATGAATGCCAAATTTGATATTACATGCAATTGAGAAATGAAATGTATGGAATGACACCAAGAAAGAGTGGAGAAAGGCAATATAAAATTCCCCTTGAGGTGAATATGTAAAGACTATGAATGTTATCTTAGGGGTGAGAGAACAACACTATTTATATCTCTCCCAAAGGATAAGTAAAAAGGTAATGAATGATCATGAAGAGGGTGAACCATGGAACTATTTATGTTCCCCTAAAAAGCACCAAGAAAGTGTGGAGAATGGCACTAATAGATCCCCCTAGAGGTGTATGTTGTAATGACCCCCTTATCCTATTTCACATACATCAGAGTATATACTAGAAGAAGCATAGAAACATACTGAATAAGTTTTCCACTTTCCCAATTTAGGGAACGTCAGAGGGCCATTGCTGGTTGAGTGTAATACAAATAGACTCTCTCCATCCATTCAATGCTAAACACATTAGGAGTATAGTATCTCAAGTCTGAAAATCATACTGAAATCATGCCTGAAAAATCTTATACATTAATCTATCACACATCTCATGTGATCAATCCACTCAATTTGCATGTCGTTTTATCAAAAACATGGTTTTGGTTAGGTGTGATCCGTAACACCAATCACCCACTCAAGGACAGGTGAGAGCTAACTTCCAAGGCGTCCCCCGACATGTGCACACTGCTAGTCTCATCCTCATATAGTTTATATGGCAATACATACACATAGTCAACTAATACTCAAGGTTATAGGATGCTATACTTAAACCATAACTTTACCCCATATAGGCTATCCACCCTTTACTCCTTAAGCCTTCCATAGGGTTGTGTTGGTTTAATGCATAATTCCCAACAAATGCAAACTAATTCAATTGAAATAATTAATTTATAAAGCGGTCTACAAAGAGAATATTCCAAGACCGTTCCATACCAGCTATTGAATATCCACCCTAAGCTAGTCTATCCCTATGAAATATAACCCAATAGCCAAACTAGCAAACATGCAAAGAGCATCTGATTCATAGGCAAATCCTTTCTATACTCATATAAAAATCTTAAAAAAATCAATCATATTTAGCAATCATTCCCAATCAATTTACAAATCATACTTATTAAACAACAATTCACAATCATTTATAAGAGTTAGGGGGGTGTAGATTACTCTACCTTTTATCGTTTGCTCCTTTTATGAAAAGGATTTCCCTTTTACACCTTTGGTTTATCCTAAAAAATTATTTCCTGAGGCAAACAATTCAAATCTCATTCCATATCCTTTAAATCATGCTCTTATGACAATCCTATCTTAAGGTTTCACCAAGGTTTCCTCTAGTTTCCCACTTCTCCTAACTATTTCTTTGGTTTTTTATCACTCTTCTCATTTAATTCTCATATAGAATGATATTTGAACCTTATTCAAATCATAACCAGGGATTTCTAAGCTCAAATCTTGTTTTAAAATAATTTTCTTGCATTAAGGGAGCTACCAGTCGGCTGCTAGGAGTTGGCAGCTGGCTTATTGCTCTCTGGAAAGCTGTATTTTGCAAGACAAGGACCTGACAGTCGATTGCTGCGTGCCTGGCAGTTGACTGGCACACCTCTATATGCGATTCTAGGCTTTACAGTGGCTCGATAGTCAACTGGTATATGCCTGGCAATCGATCGCTAAGCTGTTGAGTAAAATTCTAGGTTTACGAAGAACACGAAAGTCGGCGGTGCTGCTGGCGACTGGTGCTCGTGGCGATCAATAACTGCTCTATTCTTTGACACTTATAAATGTTGGTTTTCACCAAATGTAGCCTAGATTACCAGTTTATAACATCTAAAAATCATATGAGCTTAATCCCTAATCATTTTCGCACAAAACCTATAAATTTTTAGGTCCAAAACATCAACCAATTTAGAGAATCTACATGCAAACTGAGTGGAAGAAAAACCTACTAAAAAATTTTGATTTAAGCTTCGAAATCTCTAAATAGAAGCAGATAATCTTAGCATCTTAGTTCAGAAACCTATTTCTAACCTCAAACAACCCTCAAAATCAATTTATCTAGTCTAAATCTCTAAAAATCCAAAATGCCTTATGTTTTTCCTATTTTCATTTTCTTTCTCAGATCATAGCAGATTGAATGTGTTTTAAGGAAGAAATCTATTCCTCAATGATGTATAAATGATTTTTTAAGACTTAGATGGAAATCCTTACCTTAAATTTAAGTTTCGGAGCTTTAATCTTGCTTTCCTTCTCTTTCCCCCTTTTTCTCCTCTTGCCCATGTGCTTTCTCTCCTCCTCAGACACAAAAATGTGCTGGTAAGGAGGGCAATGTTGCATATGAAGGAAGAAAGGAAATGGTATTGTGAACTTGCTCGGGGACTATCTTGAAATATAGCCAAAATTACATTTTAGTCCTTCCCATTTCAAACCCCAAATCTCTTTCATTTTATTTCAAATCTTCATACAATATTTCAAATTTATCATATTTATTAAAATTTTGTCCTCAAAATTCATACCTGTAAACAATTTCGGATAGTTTTGCCATATTTCGTCCTCCTTCTCCCATGTCATCTCCTACGTCACTACATCCTGCCACAACACCTTAACCAAGGGAATTACTTTATTCCGGAGTTACTTAGTCTTAAATTCTAGGATTTGGATAGGAGTAGATTCATAGGTTAAATTTTCCTTCAATATTATTGGTTAATTCCCTAATACATGAGTGGGATTGGGGACATATTTTTGGAGTTGTGAGATGTTAAAAACATCATGCAAGCTTAACAGGTAGGGAGGTAAGGCTATTTGGTAGGCTATTAGACCGACTCTTTGTAGAATTTAGAACGGTCCTAAGAATTGACGACTTAGTTTCTTTGTTCTTATCTGTCTACCAATACCCGTAGTAGGTGACACTCTTAAGAATACATGATCTCTCTCATTAAACTCCAAATGTCTCCTCCTTCTATTGGTATAAGCTTCCTGCCTTTGTTGAGCTACCCTTATCTTTTTGCTGATCATCTTGATTTGATCAGTGGTCTCCTTCACAATCTCTGGTCCTATCAGGGTACTCTCCCCTATTTCTACCCAATTAAGGGGTGATCTGCAACTTCTCCCATACAAAGTAGCATATGGTGCCATACCTATGGTAGAGTGGTAACTGTTATTATTAGCAAATTCTACCAAGGGTAGGTACTTGTCCTAACTTCCCTTTTATTCTGGCACACATGTCCTCAACATATCTTCTAAGGTTTGGATTATTCTCTCAGACTATCTATTCATCTGAGGATGATAGGCAGTGCTAAACTTAAGTTAGGTTCCTAATGCTTTCTGTAGGGATTGCCAAAATCTTGAGGTGAATCTAAGGTCTCGATCTGATACTATCCCTAATGGTGCCCCATGCAACCTCACAATTTCCTTATGATATACCTGAGCTAGCTTCTCCATGGAATACCTAATCTTGATAGGCAAGAAATGCGCAAATTTGGTTAATCTATCCACTATTACCCAAATGGAATCGTAACCAGCTAGTGTTCTAGGTAGTCCAACTACAAAGTCCATGGTTATTTGATCTCATTTCCTCTCTGGTATCTCCAATGGTCTTAACAATCTTATGGGTCTTTAATACTCTATCTTAACTTAATGACAAGTAAGACAAGCATTCACATATTTTGTGATGTCCTTTAACATACTTGACCACCAAAAATTCCTTTTTAAATCTTGATACATTTTGGAAATACCTGGGTGAATGGTATAGTGGCTTCGATAAGCCTCTGCTAACACTTTTTCTCTTAGTTCCTGACGGTTTGGAATTACTACCCTTTTTTCGAGCATCAACACTCCATTAGGAGCAAGCCCAAAATTAGGTTGGTTCACATATACTCTTAGGGATTCATCCTCTAGTTGGGCTTATCTAATCTGCTCCCTTAACTCACAGTCTATCAAGAAATCAATCATCACTAATGTCTTGGGGAATGAAATTCCATTGAGGCTGAGATTCCTAAAGTCCTCAAGTAATCTCATTTCATATATCATCAAACTAGCCACTTGCAAGGATTTCCTGCTTAATGCATCCGCCACCACATTGGCTTTTCTTGCGTGATACTTTAACTCAAAGTTAAAGTCCTTCAGATACTCTACCCACCTTCTCTGCCTCATATTTAATTCTTTTTTATCAAATAAGTACCTAAGGCTCTTATGGTCAATAAAAACCTCAAATATAGCCTCGTATAGATAATGTCTCTAAATCTTTAGGGCAAATACTACACAGCTAACTCTAAATCGTTGGTAGGATAATTTTTCTCTATAGGTTTTAGTTGTCTGTAATCTATACATAGTCGTATGCTTCCATCTTTCTTCTTCACAAATAGGATAGGAGCTCCCCAGGGTGGCACACTTGGCTTGATAAATCCCTTCTCCAATAGATCCTCTATTTGGACCTTTAACTCCCTTAATTCTACTGGAGCTATTCTATATGTGGTCATGACTATCAAGCCTACACCTAGAACCAGATATATAGTGAATTCTATCTCTCTGGGTGGGGGTAACCTACTTATCTCTAAGGGAAATACCTCTGGGAAATCATTCACAATAGGAATTAGGTTTAGCTTCTCTTGCAATTCTACCTAAGTTAGGTTAAGGGAGATATCACTTATTTCACATGCCCTGTCACTCCCACCTACTGGTAAGGTATCCAAATAAGAGATAATCCTTTTAGAATAGTTCAATAGGACTCGATTCCTAGGTAACCAATCTATCCCCAAAATGATGCGATCCCAGTTAGAGGCAAATAGACAAGGTCTATAATGAATAAGGTTTCATCAATGGAAAGGGGACAATCTAGGCATATTTGTGGTGATATAGTTGTTTCTCCTAAAGATGTGGAAATACACAAGTCAAAAGGCATGGTTTGTAAAGGCAAGTTCAGTTTTTCCACACACGCATCAGATATGAAAGAGTGCATAGCACCCGAATTAAACAATACTATCAAGGGAAAATTATAAATCTTTCCTCTACCTTGCATTATTCTGAGTGACTTGTCAACATTGGCTCCGTCCAGAGTAAAGACTCTTCCTGAAGCTTACGGTCTTGGCCCACCTAGATTTTGCTGACTTTCACCAGTTGGGCAGTACTTTGCATAGTGTCCCGTGCCTCTACATTTGTAGCATCTTACCAGTGTTTGATGCCAATAGGGTTTATTCCCATGCTTTGTCCCACACTTCAGGCAGTTAGCAATTTTAGGACATCTATTGCTACTTGACGACCCTTGTTGCAGTTTGAAATTTCCACCCTTCACGTTCAAATTTTTAACTAGTTGTTTCTGCCGACCTCTAGTTCTTTGAGTCATGTTCTGCCTTTCCTCTAGATGCTTACTAAGGATTCATCATTTATTCACCAGCATGGCGAAGTCCCTTATCTCTATCGGGGCTATTTGTGTTCTCATTTGCAAGTCCAAACCTGCCTCTAATTGGCTTGATTTTCAGGCTTCATCATAGTGTAGCCTCAAATAGGTGAAGTATCTAGCCAACTCTTTGAACTTGGCTATATATTCTTCAAATGGCCTGCCCCGTTGTCTAAGATGCAAGAACTTAGTTTCTTTTACCTGCCTCTCAATCTTAGGAAAATATTTCTCCAGGAAAATCCCCTTGAAAGATTCCCATTTAAGTGGAGTGCCTATGCTCTCCATTAGTTGTTTGGCCCTACTCCACCAATGTTTGGCCTCTCCCTTCAGCATATATGTTGCATAGGTAAACCGTTGTTCTTCTGTGCTATGTAACAATTGGAAGATTTTCTCTATCTTCGTTAACCATCCCTTTACGGCCATCGACTCACACATGCCTGAGAATGCTGGTGTACTTGCCCTTTGGAACTCAATCCAGCCTTGGTACATTATATTATTATTCCTGTTATTTCCATCATCATGGTTCTGACGCTCCTCTTGATCTTTGTCTCATCACATTGGCACTTGCGACAACCTACTCTCTCATCGCATCTACCATCATTTGGAAGGAGTCCATCATCTCCCTCATGTCATCATCCCTACTACTATCTTCCCTATATCTTCTAGCTGTGCCTCTATAAGAGTTTTCCATAGGTTGCTGATACATAAAGGAAAACTGTTAGTTTTAGTAACAGCACCTAGCTATGGCCACAGGGTCATTCCTAATATCTCAATTGTTGATCATAATCCTATATATTCTATAGTCAAATTAATCAATTTCTTAATGCTGCAGACTTGGTTAAATGCAAATCAATCTATGTCCTCAATCACAACTAGGCGAAACTCAAAATCGAGCTCTGATACCACCATTGTAACAACCCCCTATCCTAGTTCACATACATCAGAGTATATACTAGTGGAAGTATAAAAATATATTGAATAAGTTTTCCATTTTTCTAATTTAGGGAACATCAGAGGGCCGTTACTGGTTGAGTGTAACCCAAATTGACTCTCTCCATCCATTTAGATTCCACTCAACCCCCTTATTCTATGTAGCATCACTAGTATCACAACATATTATCATGTACTAATCTGTGATATAAATTCTAACAGCCATTCATAGACAATTGAGATATACTATACCATAAATGCTAAAATCATACATACATCTCCAATTTAATTTACAAATTCTAAAACCAAAATGTTAAAGTCATATACAATTGAGATTTACTATCTCTTAGGCATTCCTTGTTCCTGATCATCTTAGCAAACAACTTTATGAGATTTTATAAATCCCAATAGAAAAATTTACAGTATCATTACTTTCAAAAACAATTGCAAGTTCAATTGTGACTAAGCACAAAAAATAATTTCCCCAAAATAATTTTAGAAAATAAGTGAATTACTGAATATCTTTAACTATAATAAATACGAGAAATCAAAGAAAAACATATCAGAAGTATAATATCTCAAGTCTGAAAATCATATTGAAATCATGCCTGAAAAATCTCATACATTAATCTATCACACATCTCATGTGATCAATCATCTCAATTTGCATGCTGGTTTATCAAAAATATGGTTTTGGTTGGGTGTGATCCATAACACTAATCACATGAAAACATGCCCTGTTTTGTGAGTGTGATCTGTAACACCGATCACCCACTCAAGGACAGGCGAGAGTTAACTTCCTGGGTATCCCTCAGTATGTGCACACTACTAGTCCTATCCTCATATAGTCTATATGGCAATACATACACATAGTCGACTAATACTCAAGGTTATAAGATACTATACTTAAACCACAACTTCACCCTGTATAGGCTATCCACCCTTTACTCCTTAAGCTTTCCATAGGGTTATCCTAGTTTAATGCATAATTCCTAACAAATGTAGACTAATTCAATTAAAACAGTCAATTTATAAAATGGTCTGTATAGGGGATATTCAACGGCTGTCCCATACCAGCTACTGAATATCCACCCTTAGCTAGTCTGTATAGAAAGATTATTTGGAACTGAATTGAATGTAGAGCTATTTTCTATATTTGTACAATGGTATTTATCAGCTATTTTTAAAGAAAATGGTTTTTTTAGCTACTGGGAATATATTTCTCATAGTTGTGTTGATATGTATCAAATGCCTAGATATTGCTTAATCATAAAGATGGAGCTAGCAACAGTGGAGCTTCCCTTCTTAAGGACTTTCACTATCATATAGGATATTTATGTTATATCTATCTTTGAATTTCCTCCAAAGTAAATTAAGCACTTAGTATGTATCCATAGCCCTTTCATTTTGGTCCTAATTTTACATGTTCTTTTTGGGATAGAATTAAGACTACTATTTTTTTGCTGTATATATAAAAAGGGAAAGGGGCACTTACTGGGGTAAGGATATGTGAATGATCTATTCATCCACAATATTTTGGAAAGGAGTATGAGTGACAGGCTTGTTGTCTCCTTACTCCTTCTAGATGGATACTTCATATATCCTAGTAAATGTATACTAAATGATGTAATAAAAAATTTGTTTATATATAATATGAAATTTTATATATATTCCGGTGTAATGTATGACAATTTTATATTCTGCTATGCAAAAGCATGTGTACTTGAGCAAAAGAGCCCAAACCTAATTATATATTAAATCAATGATGGATTTAAATGCTCAAGTAAATTAATAGGATAAAAAGGCTAAGAATAATGTAATCACTTATATGAACATTTTATATGATGTTGTTGAGATAAGATAAGGGGTGTTACACCTGGACAGCCTTCAGAGCACCCAAAATAGCCCATTTGGGCCAATTTTACTTATTGGGCCTTGGATCGGGCTATTGGGCCTTGAACTAAGCTGATTGGGAGAAAACAAGGAGGAACCTAAGTGAAAAAGGAGCATACCCGAGCTAGCATCCACGCATCACATGAGACCTGAGCATATCCAAAAATAACCCAGCGTGCGTTTTCCATCAAGAGAGAGAAAGCCAAGAAATGTGATCCATCTAGGCAACTTTCCATGATGGCGCAGTGATGTTTCGATGTCAGAGGATGATGAGTGGGACACTATTGTCCAAGCCAGCCATTGGGACACGCTAGATCGGTAGAGTTTTACTAATAGATCGCGTGACCCGAGAGAGCAACCCGTTTGAGTTCTCAACTGTCTGTGGCATTTTTCGACTGACCTACTGCCAGCAACCATCCCTACAACTTTCGCCTGCTCATTTGCCACCTTCCCCTAGTTCTTCGGCTGCTGCAATACCCCAGATCATGAGATCTGTGATGAAACCAAGACCGACCCATTTTGTTGTTTTGTGACCCAGCTCTTATTTTTGTCAGGTTTTGTCTATTTTTACCGTCCGTGTGCCGTCCTCGATGTTCCCCAGCTATTCGATACAATCCAAGTGACTAGAAGGGTGCAAATCTGTCGGGTACCTGAGAACTCGGGTCCAACCCATTTTGACCTGACCTGCAACCCGTAGAGCTTTGGATATAATTTTTTTGGCAGTTTTTTGGAGAGATTTCGGTGGTTTTCTGGCAACCATTATGTACGAAGAATATTGGGCAATTAAGAAGATAAGACTTGCATAAATTTTTACTATTTTTATCTACTATTTACTTAATTGTCTGATAGATTATTTGTTATTGGAATTGTCTTCTATTGTAAAAATGTGTGGCTAAATTTTTAAAATTCATTGGGGTTCTTGACTATGTTAGATTGCTGTTTTAATTGCATGGATGTTGAATTTAGTTATGTGATCTTCTTTATAGTTATGAATGTATGTATTAGCTTTATTTACAAGACGTTGTGATAATGCTAATTAGATTCCTTTTTGAGATCGAAGGATAATAATTGGAATTGAAAAACTAATTGTAGGGAACAATTAATTATCACTTAGAACTAAGGTTAATTAATTGTTGGATTAAGAGTAGCTAAAAGTTATTTCTTAATAGTGGTGAATTAGATTGATAATGCTAATTTAAAATTTACCATTAGGAAAACCAACCAGTGGTAGATTTTAGATTTAAGAAATTCATTGAGACCCATAGAGAATTTGAATTTGAATTAGAATTCACTCACAGGTAGCATAGTCAAATTCAGTAATCCATTACTTTTGTGTATTTACTGACTAGTGTAGGTTCCCTGGTGGATTTGCTTTTCTTGCCTCTGTATATTTTCTTTTATTCCTTGTCGCTAGTAAGTTATTATTGCTTGTAGTTAGTGTAACACCCCTTATCTTACCTTAACAACGTCATATAACTTCCTTAGATAAGTGGTTACATTAATTCTAGTCTTTAAATATATTTAAAGTTCCCGAGCATCTAATCCATCATAGATTTATTTTGCAATTAGGTTTGGGTTCTCATGCTCAGGTTAAATGCTTTGGCACAGCGGAATATGAAACATTAAACACTACAGTAGATTACATACAAAAAACTTTTCATATATGCATATACATATACATTATGATATCTATTTAGTACATCGTTTCATATACAGACAGCGGGATAGATGAAGTACCCATCCATAAGGAGTAAGAAGACAACAAGCTTGTCACTCATACCCCTTTTAAAAAATATCATGGGAGAATAGGTCCTTCATATATCCCTATACATATGCCCCTTTTTCTGCCTATATATAGCCAAAAACATCAATCCTAATTCCAACTCCCTAAAAATGAAGAATTAGGACTCCAAAAAGTTAGGCTATAGCTATATATTTAAGTCCTCATCTACTCCATCGAGAATTCAAAAATGGTGATAACATACACATTATTGATAATAGTAAAGGTTCCTAAGAAAGGAATATCCACCGTATCTAACTTCACTTCAATTACCATGCAATATCTGACCATCTGATACATATCAGTTCAGTAATGAGAATTGTATTCCCAGTAGATAAACAACTAGTTTATTTTAAAATGACTGACATGTACCACTGCAATAATGTAGAAAATACTCTACATGCAATTTAATTTTAAAACTCTTTTCATATATACACTTGGATATGATTCATTATGGAAACATGTGTGGATGCAGCTATAGAAATGAAATACACATTCAATCAATTCATTCATGGAATAGGCTATAAGCATTCAATGCTTAAATATCATAATCATATTCACATAAATCACATCTTTGTAATGCATATCATAACATGTAATAAACCTCGACGTTTAGGAGGTAGACACCAGATCATTCCCCCTGCCTCTTCTTCCTTGGGAGTATACACCAGATCATTCCCCACAAGGAAGCCTCTTTTTAGGAATGGATACATCAAATCATTCCTCCTCATTTAATACCTTGGGAGTATACAGTAGATCATTCCCCACAAGGTAACTTTCCTGGAAGGTAAACATTAGATCATTCCTCCCCTTCACAGGCCTCAATTTCAGGGGTCATTCACTGCATCGTTCCTCTTCCTCATTTTAATTCCCTGGGGCACATATCAAATCATTTCCCACCAGAGAACCTTAACCTCGCATTTCACATTACATCTAAGCATTTTGGCAACACTTTCAATAATTATGCCTAACATTTTCTCACAACTCAAATTTGTGTAAGTGTACTTTAAGTCAACCTTTTTCATGCTTTTCTAACTCATTATTCATATCAATGATGACCATGCATCTAATCTCACAATTTCACATTTTTAGGCATACCTTTAAAGTGAAAAAGTAAGACTTTAAATTGACAACATTACTTAAAGTATAACTTGCCATGATTTTCTCTCTCTTCTTTTCTTAGAACTAGACATATATAGTCTCTAAGTCAATTTTTAAGAACAATTTCAGCATCATTCATATGCATTCATTCGGCCAAGGTGACTAATGCACACTTATTTGGTTATTTGTGAAGCTAGACAATGAGAAAAATACCCAAATGCAAAGCTAATTGAACTTTCTCTCTCTTACCATTTTCTAGCACTTTCTCTCACTAGTTTTAGTACAAAATTTTGCCAAAATTCAGCACCAACATGAACCCTAGCATTCGGCCAAAATGAGAAAACAAGCAAAAATGGAGTTGTTTCATCCTTTTCCTTCCAACACAACAACATTCATACAAAAACCATGCAAAATACCATTTTCTCACTCTTAAAAGCACAAATTCAGCATTGACATAATTTAGGGTTTAGAAAAATAAATTTCCATCTATGCAATCTTACCATTTCATGAGTTTCCATACTTTCCAACATATCTATAGTCACAACCACAAGTGATTTCCAACATATTTCACATCCAAGTATGAAAATCTACCATACACATGTAGAGAGAGAAATTGCCACCTTTCTTACAATTTTGAAAACACCATAAACTTGCCATGAAACTTGAAAACAATGGCTTAAGGTTGTTTATCTATCTTGAAAAGCCAATGGATATGTAATTCCCCTTTTAATTTGATGTAAGCTTCCTCTCCTCCAAGGCAAGATGAACTTCGGCCACTCCTCCTTCTTCTCCACCATTCATGACATTTCTAGTAGCTAGGAGAAGAAATAGGCTGAATTAAGGTTTGACTTATTTACAAAAATGCCATTCTTGCAAATTTTGTCAATTTCATCCTTTTTCTTTTCTTTTTACAACAATGGCATTGTCTCTCCTTACATGGGCTGGGACTGTTCTGCCCTTCCAAAATTTCAAAATTGCATAGTGGTCCCTTAACTTTTCAAAATTTGCATTTTAGTCCTTAAGAAAAGTGCACTTTTGCCATGAAGTCCAATTTGGCCATTTTTGCTTCCTTTTTCATTCTTTTCAGTTTCAAGGAGTATAAATCACTTAAATAAAATTCCATAAGGCTCATTTCCATGAATTTAATAATTTACTTTTATTTTAGAAAAATTATAATTTTGCCCCTAAGGCAAAATTACCTTTTTACCCTTTATGCTAAAACTATCATTTCACTCTCATTCTTTCTTCTTTTGATCAAGAATGAGTAAGGATTTCTAATTCCCACCTTAATAAAATATTTATGGTAAAACTACAATTTTCTCACATCATATAAAATTACCATCATAACCATGGTGTGAAATTACAATTTTACCTTTCTTAGGGAAAATTGTCCTTTAATATTAACATAAGTAATTTCTTGCATAACTAGACTCTTCTTCCCTCTTAAATGAAAATAATAAGAGTCCTTTGTCATAACTTCATGAAATAAGAGAATTAAACTAATTATTCATTTCATGGTAAAATTACCATTTTACCCTTCCTTACCAGATTTTCAATTTCATGCTTTTATCATAAAAGTGATTATAAAATGATAAAAGTGTTCATTATAACTCCTTACTAAATCATCCTTAACCCTTCACAATTAATACTAAAATAATAACAACAACAACGTCATCATAAGTTACAAGTATTAGGAGTGGATGTTACAGTTAGACATTAGTTTAGATAAAAATAATCACTTTAATTACTAGGCTAGATAACAGAGAAGAAGTAGTAACTTTGGGCTTTCCCATCCCCAAGGAATATGACCTTGATACTCACCATTGCATTAGGTTGCATCAATAAGTTCATTGCCTTAGGTGTAGTTTCATAAGTAGCATAGGTAGTAGCACATCAAGTTTTTGGCACCGTTGCTGGGGACCTTTTGTGAAAACTAGAGTGAAATTGCTATTTGTTACTTTAGCCACTTTTATTTGTTTTATTTTGTTTTTGTTTCTAGTTAGTTGTTTGTTTCATTCCATTGTTTTGTTTTTGTTTCTATTGTTGGTTTTTATCTATTTTGTTTTATTTTTGTTTCGATTTATTACTCTTTGATCTAATTATGGGCTATTTTGTTGTTGTAATTTTCAGGTAAGTTATAACCATGGATTCTTTATCAGTCTTGGTAGTTCAAATTCAAAGTAAGCTTTTGGCCAAGTAAATTTATCAATGCCTAATGCAAGAGCAGGCCACACAATTTGGCTGTGAGTTCTGTGGTGGCCCGCATTATGGTGTCAATTGTAGTGCAGGAGGTATGTTTGCTAAATCTTCTTCTTCATTTTCTCCTTACACTATTTTTGTTGATTTTGAACAAATCATTTATATGGGGAATGCCCCAAGTCAGCAAAATGATCCATACATCAATACATACAACTCTGGGTGGAGTAACCATGCAAATTTTGGATGGATCTACAATACCCAGGATCCACAAGATTCTCAATGACTACACCAATAGAATCTCTAACAAAAAATCATTCATAATCAATTTCCTTAAGGACAAGAGGAGCTATTCTTGAGGAAATGCTCATGAAATTTATGTCCAATACGGATATAATCCTTAGAAATCAGCAGGCCTCCATTCAAAACATAGAATATCAAGTAGGCTAAATTTTTGAGATGTTGGCTAAAACACAGCCAGAGACACTCCCTAACACCACAGAGTCCAAACCAAAGGAGCATTGTGATGCTATTACTCTGACATCTGGTAAGCAGGTATTTGGCCCTTTACCATTAACTGATGATTATACTATTGAACAGGATGTACCAGTCATTAAAGAGCCAGAGCTTAAGCTAAGTGGGCTGGTGAAAATGGATAATAAGAGTCCTATGAGGGAATATAGCCCACCTATTCAAGACCCTACTAGACTGAAGTAGGAGAAGGTTTATCCTGACTCAGTAACTTCTTTAAGACACTCTTTAGATCATGATGATCCTATTTATCTTGTGGATGTCTTAGATGATGTTATTGAGTCTGAATTGCAAGAATTCTTGTTTAATAACCCTTTATAGGTAGCATTGTAGGAGATGAGGAAGAGTTGTCCAATGAGCAACTGTTGGAACAACTAGCTGATTTGTTAGCTACTGAGCCCTATAGCTCTATTGATCCTCTTATTTCCTTTGATAGGTTAGAAGTGCAGAAGGTTGGAACTTCAATTGAGGAGCCCATAGTCCTAAAATTGCAGGAATTACCTAAGCACTTAGGACACTCGTATCTGAATGGGACAGAGAAGCTGTTAGTGATTAGAGAAGGTTACTTGATCCCTACTATAAGGGATATCATTTTAGCCTCTCTCAGAGACCACCTTAGGCCACTTGTTTTCAAGATTCCTCCTCTATCCTGTTTTTGCCAGAGCGAGACAAGACTTGAGCAATTTATTTTATTTTATTTTCTTCTAATCATAACTTTGAGATTTTTGGATTTTCTATTTAGTTCTGCTTTATGTTTTTAATTTGGGATACCAACTCAGTTGTACACTGAGGGTAATATGACCCTCAAGTGTGGGGTGGGGATATGTTATTGATTTTTATATTTTCCTTTTTTTCTTTTAGGATACCCTTTTGCTGTACACTGAGGATAGTGTAATCCTCAAGTGTAGGGTGGTGTGCTTCTATTATTTTGACCCCTTTTTCCTCTGTTAGTTCAGGATACTACATATCAATGCCACTTTTTGCTAATGTTGTATTTATGCTGATAGTAGATATAGGACAAGATACTTGATTTTGCTTGACTCTATGCACTTAAGTTTTGTTTGTCTTTGAAGCATTTATAATTCAGTTTACAAATTGGCAAAAATTATTTCCCTTAATTCATGTTGGAAAACAGTTAGTGATGTTTAATACATTATCTTGGTCAAGTTATACAGGTGGTACTTAATTATTTTTCAAATTGTGAAATTTTTTATTTAGTATGTTGATAATGCAAATTGCATGTACTGCTTGACTTACAATTCAGTTGAATTTTATGAGAACCATATGCTGATTGTACCACATTTCAAATGTGAGATTTGAGCTTATTTTGAGCATTCATTACAAGTATGCTCCTGACTTTCTTGTTTGATTATGCATTTTGCTTTATTTTTCCTTTAGAACTTGCTTTGTAATGCTTGTTGAAGTTGAATGGATTTTTGAATATCAAGAAATGATTTGGGCAACTTGGGATACACTACTTTTGGCCAAAAAAAAGCCTACCCTCTATGTTTCCCTTAGTTGGCCACTTTTGAGCCTTGACATTTCCTTCAGTTTTTGCACCTTTACACCTCACATTACTTTTCCTTACATCATCTTCTTTTTCACCTTATATGTTGGAAATTGTGTGGTTTACTCTTCATATTTGGATTAAATGCACTGTCTTGATTAGTAACAATCCACCAAGTATTTTCTTTAGATGCTCCCTTCAATCCAAAGTTGTTTATTAGCAAGACAAATATATATATATAAAACAAAAGAAGAAACAAAGCCAAAAAGACAACCAAAAAAATAATAATAATAAAAATATTTTTGAAAAGTGATCTTCATTATCTAGTTTATTGGATTTGTTATTCCTTGAACATCTCTTATTTCATTGAAAACTTGGTGAAAATTTTTATGTTTAGCACTTTGCTACTTTTAATCCTTTGAGTATTCACCATGTTGAAATTGCATGATTTCTAGCATATCTATCACATCTTCCTAAAATTTTTCCTCACCTTTATCTTAACCACATTACAACCTTGTCAAGCCCTTTAATCTTGGTATTCAATTTTTCACAGTAACAGAGATGAGATTTATGAGCAAGCATATGGTAGGTAGATTCTTGTAAAAATAGCTTGAGGGATTTGTACTGTATCCTTATACACTTTGATTGATTTGAGTGATCCCTATGGAGCTTTGGTTCTTAAATTTTTGTTATTAAATTGCAAGTTAAGTTATGTATGCATTGTTATTATTTCTATCTGTGTTAAGGTTGTACAATTTGATTTATGATTGAGTTTCACCTAGGATGTGTTATGTATCATTAACTATGGATTAGATATGACTTTTAAGGAACTATTGCTATTTTTTTAAAGACTGAGTTAGTGTTTGCTTGAGGACAAGCAAAAGCTTAAGTGTGGGGTGATTTGATGTGTCTTATTTTATACATAATTTCTTGATGTGAATTGTCATTTTAAGAGCATAATATGTAATTTTATTCTAAAAATCACCTAAGTTTACATCATTTTCATTTTCAGGCATTTTATCAAGTCATCATCGATGAAGTTTGAGCAATCTCGAGCCTAGATAGCCTTTAGAGCACCCAAAATAGCCCATTTGGGCCAATTTTGCTTATTGGGCCTTGGACTGGGCTAATTGGGCCTTGGATCAAGATGATTGGGAGGAAAAAAAGGAGGAGCCTATGTGAAAAAGGAGTATACTCAAGCTAGCATCCACGAATCGTGTGAGACCTGAGCAAATATGAAAAAATCCAATATGCATTTTCTATTGAGAGAGAGAGCTGAGAAATGCGATCCATCTAGGTGACTTTCCATGGAGGCACGGTGACGTTTCGGTGTCAGGGGACATTGAGCTGGATAACGCCGTCTAAGCCAGCCACCGGAATGCACCAGAACAGTGGAGTTTTACTGATGGATCGCTTGACCCAAGAGAGCAATGTAACACCCTATATTCTCTTGATTGGTTTTAAATTAGTGTTTCCTTAATTAATTGGATGAGTTACCATAAAATGTGATGCAATTATTGTAGTGATATAATGTTCATAAAAAGGGAATATGGGTAATTAAGGTATTTAATTTAATTTCCTATTCTTCCTTTTTATTTTTTTCCTAGCCTAATTGCCAAAGGAGAAAATCAAATTTTAAATAGACATATATGTATACACGGCAAGGAATTAATGGAACTTAGGAAGAAGGTTGTAAGTTTTTTAAAACATATATACATAACCACATGGCTAGGACAAGGGGGAAATGAAAGAAGTGCCTAGCATTTAATAAATATATAGATATACACATGAATTAAGTGGAGTGAAAGAGAAGTAAAAGTATAAAATTTATTTAACATCAAATACACACATGTAGGTGTATGGTGGAGCCAATTTGAAACTAAACATAGGGAATTAAAATGCAAAACAATATTCCTTGCATGGAGGAGGCTATCACGTGAAATGGTGGCCTACATAAATCCTTTTCCTTCTTCCTTTGGCACCACCAAGGAGTGGAATTAGACATGCATGCATAATACTAAAAACTTGAGTCTTGAATAAGGGGAGTATCATACATACAAAGGGATGGAATTAAATATGCATAAGTACATGTAGTAATTTAGGAGATAACTTCACACTTACACAACATGGAGTGTTATTCAGCAATACCAATGAATAAGAGAAATTGAGAAGAAGAAAGGGAGGTGTGGCATTCAAGGAAAGGTGGCGTGACCGAGTGGCTAAAGGCATAGGTGCAGAATTTAATTAACTTAAACATACATTAGGTGGGTGCATGCTAGCATGAGGGGTAGCTTATGTGTGGAGGTTCCATGAATTCCTTTCCTTCCTTCCTAAAAAGAAACAGCAGAGTGGGAATGCCAAACTTGCGAGCAATGTAAAGTGTACTTCAAAGTACATGTGCAACTATGATAATTAAGAAAAGAAAAAGTAGTTAAGCAAGAAGTGCATAATTTATTTAACATAAAATAGCCCCACACGGCTAGGAAAGAAGGAACGTAGCTTTCAAAAATATATACATAAACACATTAAGGAAAGCGGCAAGATGGAGAAAAGGGGAAGAAACATGTGAAGCTAGCTTTCCTTCCTTTGACTTTTCTTCTAAGTAACCGAGTAATCATGAGAGAGAAGGAATTAAGTATATGTAGCAAGCTCCACAAATGCAACCTTGGAGCATCATGGGTAATGCCACGAACAATAAAAACTTAGGGAGAAAAAAAATAATTTAATACCATATATGTAACCGGTGAAGGAAAGGGAAGTGTAGCACTAAGTACAGCTTGGTTTAGCGTGTAAGGCATGTTTCCTTCCTTTCCTTCCTTCCTTCCTTTACCGTGATCGAGTGGACTTGCACAAAAATGTAAGTAATGTAAAATGTACTTAAAAGTACACATGTAACCATGAAATAATAATAAGGAAAATGAAGGTGGCATCCATTTTCTTCGCCCGAATAGAAATTGTAAGAGAGTGATGAGCCATATGTTACGTGAAGAATGGAGTTGCATGGTTTCCCTCCCTTTTTTCCCTTGGCATGACCAAATGGGTAATCTAAGAGTACGAGGAAGTGGCTTGTACTTGGTCACACGTGAGGCTGCTAAATAACAAAATTAAGGATGAGAAATATGGGTAGACTCCCATTACTTGATTAAAAATATACAAGAGGGGAATTTAATTAAGTAGGCACACAAAATAGCATTAAAAGGAGGAGAGTGTGAGTTTTGAAAACATACAAGAGTTTTTGAGGAGGAAAAGAGCTAAGTTATGAAGGGAAGAAGAAGCAAGGTAGTAAGGGGAAACTCAAAGGAAAGCCAAGACAAGTCCACTTATGTTCATCATTGAGGTAGGTTAGCAATTCATTAACTTTTGTTCCATGTTTTAGAGTACATGCATCATGATTTTTCCAAGCTTACATGGAACATGAGTTGCATTTCTACATTCCTGAAAGTGTAAATGTCTCTTGGCTAAACTTGCATGGTAAATAGATGTGGTTGTGGATGTGCTAAAATTGATATTATTATTTTATGAAAGGATCATTGTTAAAATTAAATTGTAGCATGAATAGTGGAAACCTAAGGCATGATAAGGCTGGAAAATTTACAATATGTATGGCTAATGAATGTTACAAGTTATAGATATCAAAATAAAAGTGGCTTTTGTAAGATAGTAAATTGTTTGCTGAAAATTATTGTAAGAAAGATAGGAATTCAGTTAGCTAAGGAAAGGAGAAGGAAAAGAAAAAGATTATGACAAATTGGAATATATAAGATTTGGCCTTGGCTAATAAAGATTCTCATAACTATTAGGATGTAAGAATAATTAAATATATATAATTGAAATTTTAGTATGTAACTTGAACACAAAAAGGTAAGTAGAATAACATGGCATGGAAATCCTAAATTGGATTATTGCTCCTTGGTGGCCGAAACTACATTGTATTTCAAACCTTGGTAGTCGAATCTAATAAGGAATGCATTAGAATGTATTTTATGAGGACTAATTGCAAGATAGATTAAAATGTTAAAATAAAAGGAAATGTAATTTCCATATGTATGCACAATTATTTTATAAAGGTGGCCAAGTTTCAACATAGTGCCCAAGTGTGCACAATTATTTCATAAAGGTGGCCAAGTGTCCACAAGATGCCCAAGTATGCACAATTATTTTATAAAGGTGGCCAAGTGTCCACAAGGTGCCTAAGTGTGCACAGTTAATTTATAAAGGTGGCCAAGTGTCCACATAGTGCACAAGTGTGCACAATTGATTTATAAAGGTGGCCAAGCGTCTACAAGGTGCCCAAGAATACACAATTAGCAAGGTAAGTTTTAAGAATGAAATGCATAATTGATCCTTATTGTTTCAATTCTATTTTAACATGCATCCCATAAAAGACATGTTTTACTTGAAAGGGGATATCTACTTCTATCACGTTGACATTTCCAATAATCATGCAATGCTTGCCAATTTGCATTTATGAATATGGCTATGTTTTCAAATGTTGAGAATGTAGACGTAGATGTTTTTAGTGCTTGCACCCTAGTACATATCAGTAGATTTTAAAATAATGAATTTTTAAGCTATTGCGAAACTTGTGTTTCTAATTTACATGCTAATATGTATTAGATGCGGACGCTTAGTAGTGTCGGGGAGGATAGGAGTTTCTTTTGGCAAAAGCATTTTTTTGTAATTTCTTATTTTGGGTCCTGATTCTAGATATATTTTTGAATTAGGATTAGGACTATTATTTTGGCTATGTATATGAAAAGGGAATTGGGAAACTGCCAGGGAAAGGATATGTGAAGGACCGGTCCATCTCAGGTATTTTAAAGGGAGTTTGAGTGACAGGCTTGTTATCTCCTGACTCCTTATGTATGGGTACTTCATATATTCTGGTACATGATTACAATGGATGTAACAAACATATATTAGACATTTATTATTTGTATTATATGAAAGTTTTAAATTCCGCTGTGATATATGGTATTTTATTTTTGCTATTCGTATGAGTTTAATCTGAGCAAAAGAACCTGAACTTAATCCACTTTAATAAAATGTAATGGTATAAATGCTCAGACATTATAAATGAAAGGATAAGAATAATGTACCAAACTTATCTATTTACATTGGAGGAATTGTAATACTAGATAAGGGCGTTACATTAAGTTGATATCATAGCACAGCTACCTAGGATAGAAACGGGGTAGAGTTCCTCAAGGAAGGGACTAGTTCAAGTTAGTTGGTTGTACCTAAGTGGTTGGCTAACTTGTATGTTGTTTTGAACTTGAGGAATGAAGCATTAGGTTTTGGAAGATAGAAGCTGTTGTTGGTGTTATATGTTCTTTACTTAATAATTTGTTATTGAGACTGATCACCTCGATAATGCTTGTTTTTTAGAGTGACAGTATAGCACCGACACAGAGGAGTAAATCCCAGGCTAAAAATGCAGAGGTCGATTTGAATGAGGTTATGCAGACCATGAGGGATATGGCAGAAGCCATGAGAGCCTAGGCTACAATCACAGCCAAAGCACTCTATCATGCTTAGACCGATCGGAGTGAAGATACTCAGACTGGGGGCGAACAGATGAGGACCCAAGTTAGTGGAGGCTAGACTGAATTCTAAAAATCCAAGCCTCCTGTCTTTACTAGAGTGATGAACTCAAAGAAGGCCAAAGAATGGGTGCAGAAGATGGAAGAGTTATTTATAGTACTGGGAAGCACTTAGCAGCAAAAAGTATCCTTCACCGCATACCAGCTGGAAGGGGAGGCAAAATATTGATGGAAAGGGATGAAGTAGTTAATGGAAGCTCAGGGGACCCATATCACTTAGGAGAACTTCAAAGAGGCATTCTTGGAGAAGTACTTCCCCCAAGTGAGAGGAACACTGAAGAGGGTGAATTTATGCAAATTAAACAAGGTGGTAAACCCTTCGAGGAACATTTAGCCAAGTTTGAAGAGTTATCGAAGTTCTCTTCATTCCTGAAGTGGAGATTGGACGGGGTATGGAAGGCCATATATTTAGAGAACACCCTAGATCTAGAGTTATATCATGTAGCATCCCAGGAGATTAGGGACTACCTAACATTGGTTAACAAGTGCCGCATAGCCTCTTAGTCCCTAGCAGCATTAAAGAAGGGAAGGCAAGAATCTAGATTTCTCAAAAGGAAGAACTCATATGAATTCAATAGGGGTTATGATAGGAAGTTCTTGAGGAACCAGAAAGGGAAGAGGTCGATGAAAATTTCAATTATCTAGAATAACTATTTGAAATGTGAGCGGAGTCACGGAGACGGACAATGCTTGATGGGTTAGAATGTGTGCTACAGATGTAGGAAGCCAGGGCATATCTCCCAAGGCTGTTCTACCCTAAAGAATCCGAAGGAACCCATAAGACTCCTTACCAAGGGAAAGGTGTATACCATGATGGGTAAAGAGGTAGCCTAGTCCGAGGATCTGATGAAAGGTATGTGTTTCATTAATGATGTTCCTTTAATTGTATTGTACGATTCTGGTGCACCCATTCCTTTTTTTCAATAGAATGTGCTCAGAAACTGAAATTACCCATAAACACTCTGCCTTATGAGCTTTTTATAGTAGTACCAACTCATGAACATGTGTCTACTTCATTGATTTGTATGAACTGCCCTATTGTGGTCGAAAATAAGACCTTCATTGTAGACCTTATTTGTTTACCCATGGTTGAACTAGATATCATCCTTGGTATGGACTGGCTCTCTTCAAACAATGTCATCTTGGACTATTTAGCTAAGTTTGTGACCTTCATAGATAATAAACCAGTAAATGTGAGGATTGAGAGGAAAAACCAGAGAACAGGTTTCTTGTGTTCCTCAAAAGTAGAAAGTCAGTAAAAGCTAGAAACCATTCCTATAGTCAATGAATTTCCTGATGTAATTCCCAA